>OY728136.1:1671681130-1681681130 GCA_963277665.1 Viscum album | reverse complement strand
TTGATCTGTTAATTCATGTATAGTAAAACAACACATAATGGGTGGATATAGATGTGAATTTCCTTGATAGTTGGTCTCTTTGATTACATAAAGAATGGAAAACCGGTGAGGGATAATAAGTATGTCAGAATGGGTTTCCTCAAGGACATGATGCTATTTCTATTGTTTATCATCATCACAACTTAGGTTTTATATTTTTAGGGACAAAAGGTTGAATGGTCGAGGATGTAGAGGTCCTGATTTTACCACAATATTTTATGATTTTATTTAAATATTGAATTAATTTTTTTTAGAAATTTAAATTGTAAAATTGAATATAATTTTTGAATTAATGATAATAATATACTCCTAAGATGAGCTTTTATAATTTTTCAAAAATAATTGATTTCTAAGTGAATTTTAAAAACAATGTTTTCAAAAATATAATGAAATTAATGACATCCCATGAACATAAGTATACCATAAAAAAGAGGAACCCTATTTATTTATAAAATATTGGTTTTATACATAAAATTATAATTTTTAAATTATAATTTTTAAATAAAAAACAATATTTGATATGTTAGAACATAAGCAATATTTTCCAGCTATTTTTTTAAATACATTATAATTTGACAGTTTTTTAAATTAATTTTTCTAGCATTCAGGAATAAAAAAATAAAATAAAATTTAAAATTGGAATCAGTGGGTCCAAATTATTTAAAAGGATCATTTTATTTTTTAATCATAAATAATAATATACGAAGGTAAGAACAATGTGTTCAGATGAAATCTTAAATTGAAAAAGATAAAAAAAAATTTAGTAAATAACATCATACATGTTTAAAAAATTGGTTATAATGTGTTGTTGGGGAATTTCTCAACCTTATCACTTCCTCTATATTATTCATTATTTTTAGAGTTACCTTATGATATATTCATTTACTATATACTTTTTTTATAAAAAAATGTAGTAATTATTATGTTATTAATATTAATGCATACCCGTACAGCTTATGTTTTCTTCATATTTGTCAGGACTCTATATATTTAACAAGATGAGGAAAATATGACAAAACGATCATGATATCAACCAAACAGATGGTTTTCCTAAAATTTTATGGTCAAAGGGAACCTCTAGGGAATAAAACTTATGAACATAGGCTAAAAGAGGAATCTAGAGATGAATATTGAGTTTACACGTCATGTAATCAGCACAAATCCTAAACTGATGAAGGTCATGAAAGAAATACAAGTCACAAAGATGGAGAGTTCAGATATGTGAGGATAACATGAGTCATGTCATAAAAAATATGTTTTAAACTATGAATCATATCATCAATGATTAGGAATCATTCATTTCATGAATTTTCTACACGTGGTGCAACATTTTCACATGGTGTAATCACTACACAATGTGTAAGGATTGGGATGGTCCAAAAAGGGCTATATTAAATGTGTCTTGATATTTTCACCAACATTATGAATCCATCCCCACTTATTACCACCATTTGACCAATCCAAAATTCCATTAATGGTATTTTAATCCCATATGCATGTCTATAAATAGAGGTATATGAAGTTATCGTCAAGCGACATTTAGAGACCAAAACATTGTGTAAGAAGCTACTCAATGCAGGGTCCTCACCGGTTTCATATATTTTTTTCATTATCATTTATTTTTTCTTTATTCCATACTTATTACTCCCATATCACTAGGGTGAGGTTGTAAACCTTCCATGTGAAACTGTTATGTAGCCTAAGGGGAAGGGTCATAGATTTATTCAATTTTCATTATTCATGTATTTGGATTTATTTAGTTTTTTCAGTAAATTTAAAATTCTATTAATTATTTTTTATCATGAACATTGTTTTATGAATCTGAAAGGAACATTATAAATATCAAAACTGATTACCTTAAAGTAGGCATGAACATTGTTGAATTTATAGAAATCAGGATTAAATAAGTTATTCAGAAAAACATGATTTGGTAACCCCCTAAATCACCAGACTAAGAGAAATATGGTATTTTATTATTGAGGATGGCATACCATTACCATTGTATCCACTCATCTTGACTTGGATTCCATAAATGGATTAATGAACATTTCTTATAAAATATAATTACACCTAAACCCTAATACTACAAAACTAAAGAATGCCTTTCAAATCTAATTTCAAACCAAAATATAATATTTTCATTCATATTTATCATTCTTAAAATCAATCAAACCCATATATTATTCACATATTTCATCAATTTAATAAAACTAATTTTTTTAACACATAATTAATCCAATTCTGTATCTCAATGGGTTAGACCTGTATCATTTTTCACAACACATTTTAATAAATTGAGTAGCATAGCTAGATTTTTTTTAAAATTTTATTTTGATTATACCTTTTGGGAAATAACAACTCCCTTTAGGCCTATCAAAATTGGTTCAAATTCCAATGATGGTTTCTTTTTAGTACATTGTTTTTTAATTTTGTTTTTAATTTTGTTTCTTTTTTCAATTACACTTTTTACTAAAATGTTTCTTTTTTCTTGTCATTGATGGGATGTCGTAGTGAATAACCCCCAAGGATTGGTTCACCTCCATACTAACAGATACGACATGAAGACTCAATGAAATTATAACAATGAAAAATCAATCCAATGAGTACTGAAGACATACCCAAGCATTGTTTGAACAACACCCCATATATTGGATCCAATTTGATGAGTCACATAAAGAGAAAAAAATCATGGACAATGAAGTAGAGGAAAGTCCAACTTCTGGAGATGACTTTGATCCTAAAAAAATCACCCCACCACTTTTCAGGTTTTTTATGAAGAAGGTAACCTTAATATAGAGCATGAGAGGGATGGCTCTGAATTCATACAATTTGAGATAATTTATGAAACATAAAAAAACAAGAAGAATATAAATAGTAAAATGAGGAGGAAGATTCAACTTCCACATTTCAAACATATTTTTTGGAAGATATTGGAGAATTTCATGAAGTGAATGAAGAACTTGTTTCACCCTAAATTGACTTTTCATAAGTAAAAGAAGAAATAGATGCAAAATTTGAGGAGTTAGATGCTACACATGAAAAGATCATTGGAGAAATTCAATACACATAGCCATCAGTTGAAGGGGAATATTTTTTCCATGATTGGACCAATATCATTCTCTTCTAGTTATAATCAAACTATCTAGACTCTAGTCACCACCTCAAAGATCCATACCAATTTCATTGATGATAATTCGCACTAATTTGAGCTGATTTCAAAGTTAAGATTGGGTGAACCGTGTATGGTTAGAATTATAACACACCCCAATTATATAATCTATGAATGGTAGAGTTAAATAGATATTATAAAATAGCATCTTCCAATATGTAACTTGATATTTTGTTTTATTTATTTATTTTCTAGTTTTTGAGACATGCATGAACTCACTCCAAATAATTAAAATTTCTTTTATTATGGAATGGACATTAACATTTACATCTTTATTATGTCATGACCAATAAATTAATAGGTAGTAGGCAAAATGAACCACAAAAAGAAGCTACAAGGACAATATATGTAATGTATTATGATTATGAACAATGTACATAGAAAACATTAAATAAAGATAAAAAATTAGGGTAATCATTTCAATTATTAATTTTAATAGTATATTACAGAAATTTAACTATTTAATTATATTAACTATTAATTTCATGCCATCAATTTATTCTACCAACAATCAAATGAACTAGGAGACATAAATTAAATTAGATACCTTCCAATATAAGATTTTACAAAACATTTTCAATAAATTTGATAAAGTATACTAAGGAAATGAATAATTATAGATGATTATTTGGATTAGGATTTTAATAATCATGATTTAGTAGAGATTTTCTATTTTGGTAAATGATTATGTTTATATTAGGCCAATGATATGAATTTATGATATTTTTATTAAATGATTTAATTATTCATATGAATTACCGTGAATACATTTTTCCACTGTTCATCTCATTCCTGATACATCCTCCGATATAATATTTTCACTTATTTCAATAGTATAATACTTGTGAAACTCTGGATTGTTCACTTCTCTAACTTTTTTTTTCATATTATCAATGATATAATGCATCATAATCACTTTTAATATGATTGAGGCATCTTTTTTTAGCCATTATCCCAAGAACCACCTTATATTATTCCTTAATAAAAACCAAAGATTCCGTTAACATTATTTCTAAAGAAGATCCCTATTCCAAGCCCATTATATCATTTCCAAAATTTCTATAAATAATTTGGTTATCATAAAAAATAATATTGGGAGGGATGTAGACTAGTGGAAGGGTTTCATATTTTGTAATGAGTAAGTGCTGGTTGAAATTTCATGAGATTTAGGGAAGGAACATTCATTTTATTTATCACTTACCTTATTCTAAATGAATGGTTTGATTCTAGGGTAATTAAAAATTCATCATTTCATGACTGGTGATATTATCATAACTATTAAAAATAGTGCCAGTAAGAGATCATTTGGTTTTGGGTCATCGCTACGAGATTTTCCCCAACACAACTTTTGAAAAAATAAAAGAAAAAATAATAATAAAAGTAAAAGTTTCATTTATTGAATTTTATATATTTATGAACCTTCTCTAAGAGACTTGGAAAAGAGGATACATTCATTGATCTATTTTTTATTACTATGAAATGTACATTGGTGACAAACCTCATTTTAGATCCTTTCATGATTTATATCAATTATATTCTACCATAATCCTCAAAGTCATTTTATCCTAAATAGTGATTCCATTATGATTATGTGTGATCTTCTTAAATATATGGTAGAAATTCATATTGTTTTTAAATCTTATTTTAAATTTAATATACTTGGGGTATGTACATAAAACTCTTCATTCATAACATTATGAAGAAAATTTTAGGTTACATAAATTATTAATGGAATTCATATTAATAATGACTTGGTAGATAAAAATGGAATAATGAAAATTAATGGCTATTTAAATATGTGAGAAGTAAAATAAATGATTTACTCATACTCTTAGAAAAATAAGGCATTGATAAATATTCTACATGTTACACTCAAACATTTAAAATATAATCAGATCAATTTTTTATCATTTTAATTTAAGTATGGAAGATTATGAATCCAATGTAGTATGATGAGATTCCTTACATGAGAGAAATTATTAATTTATTTGTTGGGGTATGATAAGTGAATTTATAGTATACAATTTTTATAACAAAATGTATTGATTTTGAATTTTTTTTGTTATTGTAGGGCTATACACCAGATGTTTTACTTATTTTTGATAAGATTCTATATGTTTGGGAATATGGTCAAAAGTGGTGTAAATAGTCATGATATGCACTTAAAAATGATTTTACAAAAAGATGAATGATCATGGAGAACTACCTAGGCAGAAAACCATAGAACTGAGAAAAAATGAGGACTTGGGAGATGAAAATTGACTTTACACAACATATAATCATTACTCATCATGAACTAGTGAAAGTCCTGAAAGAAATATTACTTTTAAAGAGGATTAAATAAACTACATAAAGAAAACATTTGACATTGAATGGATCTTATGTTTCATGCACTGAAATATACCTTGAATTCACATAAATCATGCAGGTTGTGAATTGGATACATGTGCTAAAACATTTACACATCGTGTAATCACTGCATTAATTTTAAATTTAATGAAGGAAAAAATTTACTAGATTCAATGTATCTTGAATGATTTATGTGTTTTAGGACCTTGGAATCACTTATGAACTGCTTTTGATCTATCGTTAATTAAATTGATTGATGAGAAATTCCATATAGTTTGTATAAATAAAGGGTCAGGCTGCTAATATCAAGGGAGATCCAGAGACCAAATCATAGAGAGAGAAGTTGTGTACTAAAAGGTCCTCACTTTTTTCATATATATTTTCATTATGTTTTATTTTTCTTATTCTTATCCACTTATTCTCCCATTACTATGGTGGGGGATAAACCCATCATGTACTAGGGTTATATAGCCAAAGGGGGAAGAAGTAATTGACTTTATTTCTTTTTATTTATAAATGTATTCATATTGTGGTTGTTTATTCAATAAATTTCCAATACCATTCTGTTATATTTTACATTTCTATTGGTTTTTTATCCTAAAAGGAACATTATTAATTTTACAATAGATTACCATAAATTATGCATTACCATTGTGAAATCTAGGGTAATCAAGATTAAATACTATATTAATACAAATAGGATTCTAGAAAACTCTAATTTAATTATCGAAGTGAAATAGTGGTTTTTCTTTTGAGGATTTAATACCATAATCATTGGATATACCTTTTATTTACATTGACACCAATTATGGATTAATCAAATTATTTTCTAAAATCCTATTACACCAAAACAAACAATCAAAAAACCCCCCTAATATGAATTTTAAATCTAATTTCAAACCAAAATATATGATTTTATTTAATATTTAAATTTATTCAATTAAATAAATCCCATATTTTCATCACATAATTCTTCAATTTAATAAAATAAATTATTCTGACATCCTAATTGTACTAATTCACCATCACATTTGGTTCAAATATTGAACATTCCAAATACTACATTTTAATTTATTTAGAAGCATAATTTGAGTTTTTAATAATTTTTTATTTTTTATAATCTCAAAAAGAGATAATGAAACTCATAGGTCCAATAAACTTCCAAGATATTGACTTACCAATATTAAAAATTTATTTTTATTTACCTAAAAGGTATCCCATTTCACTAATAAAAGGGGAAATCCTCTGATCGCAACCCCTTACAACACAAACCACTTAGTTTGGCCCAATATCTACCCAAATATCTCTTAAATATTCATATAGACCTTCAATAGGTTATCTTATTCTCAAAATACCATCCCTAAAAGGATTAACCCCCTTTGAAAAGGGTATAATACAAGCTATGATATATAAATTTTTAACCACTAATTTATTGTTTATATTTCATTGTGTGCAATACAACTTCCTCATATCATGTTACACTATAATAGAATGATAACATACTTATAAATAGTGTGATGGTATTTTATTATAAATAAGGGTGATAAATTAAAATCCTTTTCCATTTTCTATTAAGAAAAATAAAATTTTTAATTTTGTTTTGTGGGGATAACCACCCCTACAATATAGTGTCTCTCATTTTTTGTCTCCACCTATCCATATTTTTCATTAATGGTAAATTATCATATAAGTGCGATATTTAGGACATGTTTTAGATCCTAATTTTATAAATCATATTAATCATGCCCCCCATTCTATGGAAAATGATATCATTATCCATGTGTATGTGGGGACTATCAATTCCATGGTACGATTTATTTCCATTTTTTCATTGCATCATCACCATGCATGTTGGTCATGAGAAATGGATTAGTAGATAAATATAATATTTATTAAATTATTAAATTTTTTCAATGAAAAATTGGAAAACCAGTTGATCCTATGGGAAATAAAAAACAATGGCAAATTCTTCCATCTAAAATAGAATTTTGAAATAAATAAATGATTTCTTCATACTATGAAATAAATTTTTAGAGTTTATATTGTTATTATAAGAAATTATAGATATTTTATAACCCAAAAATAATCTCCAAATTAAATCTTTATTCTTATTTTATAATTATTCTAAAATTTATTTCCTCATAATCATCTTTGAATTTTGGTATATGCTTGTTTATGTTGGTTTAACCTCCTACTTAAAAATGATACAACATTATTTCATGGATATCGACAATAATTTAATTTATAATAATATATGATATATATATATATATGTATATGTATATAAGTATATCAATAATGTGTTATTTTTTTTATATTGGTAAAATAAAAAATTAATTCATCATTTAAGAAAACACTTTGGTTTACTAAAATTCACAAAAATACGATCATAGTAGATTTTAGCATTAAAGGTCATAACCAAAACACTCATAGAATGAAATAAAAAATATAAATAATTAAAAATAATCTATTAAAATTCCTTTAACTTATATAAATTATGATCATTTAGAGAATCATGAATAAAACCCTGTAACTATGAATCAAGTTCAAAATGACAATGGATACCCCCACATAATATTGAAAATGGTTAATAATCAAACTAATATATATATATATATTGAATAATTTTATATCAAGTTTATAAAAGGATTTATATATGAAAAAATTTCTAAAATAATTATTAATAGATTTATTTTTATTTTGTTGGAGCTTATAGTGCATTCGATTATGCTGGGAAATAGGGTAATGTTTCTTTGTCTCAAATTTCTATTCCATGAAACTTGATTATTTTATACATCATGTTTTTTATTTTATGGTTTAATTACATAAATTTTAATATTTTTCATAATTATCCTATCATTTTTCATGGTATTTAATTTTTAATTGGAAATAATGTACTTCAAGGGGTTTAGAAACAAATGTTTCTAAGGTGTAATGGTTTATTTGGTCTTCATTCTAATTATTTGAAAAATATTACATGTTGAAAACCATTTTTCCTTTTTATTTGGTTCTATTTATTTACGAAAACAACAATTAACTATATTTTATTTAATTTTAGTTCATGTTATATTCTTATAAAAATTTTGTTATTTTATTAAAATGTCTTTTTGACTCAAATATTACCCTAGTTATAAGAGTTTTTGGTATCTCAATATTCGTCAACTAATTTGTGATAGTTCCCTTGAAATTATTTCATATAATATGGGACATTATACAATTTTTATTATATTTTGATACTATATAACTTTTTATATTTTTACCACATAAAACTTTTATCAAATATTTCATGATTCACATAGTATGATTTTCTATAAGGGATATCGTTAACTCAAATCGCATTTCACTGAGTTATAATACATCACATTGAAAATTATTCTTAAATTATTGGGTTTTCAAACACTAATATTCTATTATATGTTATTTTATAATAATATTTTATTAAAAGAAATTTAATCCAAATACGGTTTTATTTCTCTCTTTACAATATGGATTTTCAGAAAATGTATTCCAATAATTAAAATAGATCCATTCATTATAAATTGATATATATTAGGATTTTAATTTTCTATAGAAAACATCATTAAATATTCAAAGATTCATTATTGAAGATTTTTTTAATGTAAATGATTTCAAATTATTTCACATATCATTTTTAAAATTTACTTTAAAAATTCACATGTGTGTTTTTATTTTAAATCAATGTTAGAATTGTTTTCTAATCTTTCTTCTAATTTATCGCCACTATTTTCTATTTCTTATTCAAAATTATTTAAACACATGGGATTTATTTAACCAATATTATTTTCATAAACGTATATATATATATATATTTATTTAATTTAGTGTATTGAACTCATGGTATCAAATAATTCAATTCTTGATCCCTTCTTATGTTATACTATTCAAAAATTTATTTTGTACGTATGTTTTTTATCTATATCTATATACTAATGAGTTCCTTTTGTCACACTGGGAAAATATTCTTTTGACCATCCATCAACTTTCTTTAGATATCTTATGTAATTTTTTTAAATAAATTATAATACCCTTTAATAATTTTTCCATAACCATACACTATGAATATGCATAACTTTTATTCAAAAGAATTTTCATTGTAGACACTCTATATTTACAACCATTAATTGAATGGTGTTCACCGGGATTTCATTCAAAAATTGATTTTGGGAATTATTTCCTTATTAAAATACGGTTAATTTATATAGTGAAAACATTACATTACTTATTATCTTCATTTAATGGTATTTATAAATAAAATTAATGAATTTATTTGCATATCAATTTATTTCCCATGGGTTTATGATGTTTATTATTTCCTTCTTTGAATCCATTTAAAATGGATATGAAACCCATTTTCATTACATGGGGTTTTTTCAATGAAAAAAATTAATGATTTTCTAATGGAAATAAAAATTTGGATTATCATTGGTGGTGTCTCATATATCCCTCAAATTCATTAGTTAAGAGTCTATATCTCATGATTTAGGTATTTTTATTACTTGTCTATTTCTCAACTGTTTGGGTAGTGATTTTGTGTTTTATGAAATTTGTGTTCATTATACTAATGTATGTTACACATTTGAATGATGTTTCATAGTTTTAAATTTATTTTCATAAATATGTCATGATTTTATTGATAACATTTCCTACTCTCTCTTTTTATTCATGCATCATTTTATGTCAATATTGTTTCCTTGATTTAGGATATAATCATTATTGGGTATGATTTTTTAATATCACAGACCATGTGGAGGTGTGGACTTCTTAAAATAATGATTTCATTCTTTTTTTTGGGAAATGTAATGTTTTTTTGGGAGTATAAGGGGCCTTAGGGTTGTTCTGGAGGTTCTATGTATGCACGGAAGGAATAGTGGGCCAACTTGTTCAAGTCACAGGATTGGCGTATGGTAAAGTAAACTCTATAGCCTCCCTAAGAAAACCATGCAACATTGGAAAGAGCTCATACACATGGATGTCCCATGGATTCTAAAACATTTCAGGACCCTTATGTAACTATGTGATGCAACTCCTCTTAGAAATAGATAGGCACATAATTGGCAGATAGTTTAAAAAACTATGCAACCAAACCATGTGCCATTTAAAAAGATGGTATTTTCCGTTTACCCCTATATATAACTATATTAAAACAATATTTCTCCCTCATTTATTCCCCTCTTAACCCAAGGGAAAAACCAAAACTACCTAATCTTCCCAAGGGTGGTTCTCCTTCGATTAATGTCCATTAGGAGCACCTTCGGTTGTGCAACGAAGCTCTGTGTAATCCTAACATTCCTCTTGCTTCTATTTTCTAGACAAGGATTTCTAGTTTTTCACATCTTCATCCATAGATCTATAACTATATTTTTACAGTGGATTCTAGTTTACGGATTTAAAAGGTGCTCGATTCTACATCATATGATACAATTTGGATTACTTTCGTCATCGAATTGATATGACAACCATGCTTTATTTCACACATAAACATAATTTATTACATAAACGTTGTTCTTGTTAAAATATTGAATACCCAGAGGTCTAGTGTATTTTCAGCTTAGGAACATTACATAACAACTTAACACATAAAACAAAAAATATTATTGAAAACAACCTTTACATGACCAAAACATTCCCTCGTACTTAGCATTGTATGGGATAACCTGAGGAAATTCATATGAAAAGGGTGAGATATAATGCCTAGTATGGGAATAAACATGGAATAAAATCAGGAATATCGTTAATGTTATAAAATAGTAATATCAATGGATTACCAGAGAAACCTGAATATAATGTCATGATAAAGCATGATAATCCTAAAATGGAGATGTGGAAACAACATTTAACATGATATTAGCATTAGCCAACGCTCATTGCATAAGGAGCATGAGTATACTATCATTGAACATGAAGTATGAGTAATCCATTATTTCACTTGAATTTTCATGAGTCAGCACTCTTTCCACATGTCGTATCATGATACTATACTTTACCCAATGCATTGGAGTGCTATCATGGCGCACCCTTCTTAAACAATTAATTTCATGCATAAGTGTACCCTAATATCATGCAACATGGATTCATAAATCATCATAATTTATTCCACAATTAGTGAATGTGGTAATAAAACATGAAAATCATCTATAAATAAGTAAATGTTCATAAAGATTAATTCCATTGATAGATAAATGGGCATGGTATTCAATACACAATGATTTTGGCATGGAAAAATACTGTGAAATTTCAGCAGCATAACGGCATGAAATAAGACTTTATAAAATTTGTTGATGAACAAGAAATGGGTGTATCATCATATGTAAATGAAATATATAGTAATGGGGGTTATATAGATACATTTTCCAACATAGTTAATGGAATTTAGATTCATAATACCAAAGAAATATTTGAATGTAAATGAATAGAGAGAAGTTCCTTATGGAATTTAGACACAGTAGCAGGTGTACATGGGAGTAATCAAGGAGGAAAAAGGGGTATCTAATCATTAAAAATAATGAGGGAATCATTGGGGAGGTTATTAATCATACCCCAACATTTATAATTAACAATTAACTGACATAACAATATTTTGAAACTTGGAAAAAATGAGAAAGGAAGTAATCCCTTACTTGGATGTGTGATGCTAAAGGCTTGGTAGAGGCTTGGGAGAGGCTTCTTGGCTTATTTGGGTGCCTTGTGAGTATTCTAGAGAGATGAGGGAAGAGGTTGGATGAACTCCAATGGCTTTGAGTGAAGAGAAAGTGGGATCTTGGGTGGGTTTATATAGGAAAGGAGAGGGAATTCTTTATTATATATGTTTGAGACACCACATATTAAACTAATCAAAATCCCAAACTAGACCATGGTTTTTTCCCCTGGTTTATTCCAAATGGGAGTAGAAAACCATATTTTAGTGGGTCAATGGCTGAAAATATTAAAATAATAGGGTTTCTTTTGTGGAGGTGAGTCACACTCTCAAGGAAATCAATTTAAAAAGATAAAATGATTTATAAGTATTGGAGGGTCCACTAGTTCTTTGTAAAATAAATAAAATAAACCTAAAATTAAATTATTTTACTTTTAAAACATAAAATGGCTGAACATAGTATTTATAGTATTTAATTACATCACTATTGGGTCATTATGATGTCATAAAACATATTACATAATAAAAAAATATTTAATTTTTGCCAAAGCATTCGACTGTCTCAGAAATTTTTTAAAAAATTACTGGTGGATAATTTCAACATCCTAATTCAAAAAATAATATTTAATTTATCTAAATAATTTTCTAAATATGTAAATTTTCACTTTCAAAATAAAAACTGACATTTATCCAAAAATCAGGGGTTTTGAAAAAAAACATCTTTCAAACCTTAATAAAAATTAGAATTCCATTCATAAAATTATACGATCATTTATATTTAAGAAAAAATAATTTAATAATAATAATATTTTATTAAAAAATTATTTAATTCAAAAATCCGCTGATTTATCAAAATGGAGTCCTTAGTTGAACATTAACTAAAAAAATACCAAGTCTTCTTTAAAAGCAATTTACAAAGTAACAATAATAAAATGAATATATATATTCCTTAATATATACAAAAATAATGTACATAATCATAATTTTAGCGTCTTGTTACATAATCCCTTAAAACATATGCATAAGACCTTAGGGTAAGGGGCGCAATGGTGAAAGACTCTTGGGGTGGCTCAGATAACATCGCTCGGGTGGTAATCTCTATAAACTTCCACTTCTCCCAAATGCTGTTCTGCTCAAGCTTAATCTATTCAAGCTCAACTTGGTCTTGGTCAAGATTGAAGACCAATGATGCCAAATCCTTTCCGAGCTCTGGCAAGTGGGCTTCATACAGGGAATGTCTACTGGATGAGGTCATCGTTTCCATTGTCTGTGTAAATTGGATTGGTTAAAGCCCTATATTTATATTAATCTTGTGATCACTATTCAATGACTATATTTTTAACAGTCACAATTTCTAACAGTATTTTAAAATATAAATCATAAAACAAAATAACTTCATAGATTTTACATAACCATAATAAGGAATTTAAATAGACCAATAGGAGTTTTCGTTAATGATATTTTTTTGTCATTGCAATCTTCCCCCATTAAGAAATTTCCCCCTCAAAGTTTCCTTTACCCACACTAAAACCGATGTGGATAACTCTGCTTCATCACTTCCTCAAATTCCCACATCACTTCTTCAAACATGTGGTTTCACCACAATACCTTGATGAGGGGCATTGTCTTATTTTGCACAACTTTTTCTCTATTATCTAAAATCTTCACTAGTTTCTCCTCGTAAGGAAGACCAACCTCAAACTGTACTACCTCTGAAGAGAGTACATGTGAAGGGTCTGGTATGTTCTTCTTGAGAGTGATACATGAATGTCATAATGTACTTTGGCCATGGTAGTTATATTTTCAAGTCAATATACCACAGCCCTTACATGATCAAGAATCTCAAAGGGGCTGATGTACCTAGTACTAGACTTTCCTTTCATTCGAAACCACATGAACTTCATCCATAGAGATATGAGTAGAAATACAATGTATCCAACTTTGAAATCAAGGCCTCATCAACGTTTATCTGCATAACTCTTCTGTCGACTTTGGGCTTCCTTCGTATGCTACTGAATAGTTTTCACCTTCTCCTCTATTTCTTCAACCATTCCTGGTCTTATCATCTTACGCTCACTGACATCAACCCAACATGTTTGTGTAATGCACATTTTCTAATAAATTTCTTAATATGGTGCCATTTGGATGCTTGAGAGGAAACTATTATTATAGGAGAATTAAACTAGTGGAATATGTTGGTACCATCCCCTGTTGAAGTCTATAGAACATGATTATAACATATATCCCATTTTCTGAATGGTTCACTCAGATTGGCCATCTGTTTGAGGATGATAGGCCATACTGATGTTCAGTTTAGTGCCTAGAGCATGCTGGAGACTTTTCCAGATCATCGGGGTGAATCTCTGATCATGATCGGATATAATAGATAGTGGCACTCCATAAAATATTAACACTAATATGATGTAAATACATGCATGTTGGTCCAATTATAATTCCTCTTGAGTCGCGATAAAGTGATCTATCATCATAATATGATCCAAAACAACCGATATAGCATTGTTTCATCTATATTTCCTTTGATGTCTGGTGAAAACTTCCTTGCTAATGTTGTCCCACTTCCATTTTGGTATGGGTAGTGGTTGCCTCATCCCCTTATACTTTCTGCCTCTAAGACTTCACTTGCTAACATACCAGGCGCTTTGATGTATATTCAGTGATCTCCCTTTTCATATTTTCCCACCAAATATTTTCATAGAGATCTCGATACATCTTTGTGGTCCCTAGGTGAATAGAAAAGTTTGAGCAATGTGTATCATTCAGAAGCTCATTCTTTATCTCTGGATCATATGGTATACATAATTGTGACCCAAATCTCACAATTCCATCTTAATCAATCTCAAACTCGAAGGATTTTACATTTTTGATAGCTTCCACCCTTTTTAAAATTTCCACTTCTTTTCATTGAGAATCCTTTATTTTTTCCAAGAGGACGGTTGAGTAATCATTTAAGAAAGGATTGATGATCTTCCATTTTTAAGGATTCACATGTCCAACCTCAGCAAATCTAGGGGGATTTTATCATTTTCAATTCTCATCATTGATTAAGAAGTAGGATCATTTCTTCTTAGAGCATCTACCACATTTTTTACCTTACCGGGATGGTAGTGGATTGAATAGTCATAATCATTGATGAGTTATATCCATCTTCAATGGTGAATATTAAGCTCTTTTTGTGTGAATATATATTTTAGGCTATTGTGATCAGTATATATCACATAGTTCTACCAATAGATATAATGCCACCAGATTTTCAATCCAAAGATCATAGCCTCTAACTCTATATCATGTGTGGGATATATTTCTCATGGACTTTAAACTTCCTTAAGGCCTAGGCTATCAATTTATCATTCTACATCAACACACAAACCATGCCCTTCTTCAAATCAAAACTAAATACTAGAAAAAGTTCTCCACTCATGGGTAATGTGATCATGAGTGCAGTGATAATACTCCTTTTCCAGTCCTCTAATAACTCTCCACATTCATCACTCCAAGAATACTTTTCAACCTTCTGAGTTAGCATGGTAAGAGGGTTGGATAATCATGAGAAATTTCTCACAAATATGTGAGAAGATCCAACTATCCCCAAGAATCTATAGATATCTGTTACCGATGTTGGCCTCGTCCATCACTCAATAGTAGATATCTTGGAGGGATCTACTAATATCTATTGATTTTGATGACATGACCTAATAATGAGGCCTCCTTCTTTTATAAATCACACCTCTTGTACTTTTCACAGTGCTTCTCCTTTCACAAGGTGTCTAGTACAATTATTAGATTCTCCATAGGATTCTCCTTGGTTTTGGAGTATTTTAGAATATCATCAATAAATACTACCACAAATTTGTTCTGGTAATATGAAAATACTATATTCATCATGTACATAAAGATTTTTAGAGAATTAGTGAATTCAAAAAGCATTACTATGAATTAATAGTTCTCGTACATTGTATGAGAAGTAGTCTTATGTATATCCCACTTCTTCACCCTTACTTGGTAATATCCCGACCGGAAATCCACCTTGGAAAATTATTGTGCTTCATGCATCTGATCGAATAATTCATCAATTCATGGAAGATGATACATGTTATTTATCTTGATTTTGTTCAGATCACGATAATCGATGCGAAGGTCCATTGACCCATCCTTCTTCTTGACAAATCGGACTTGTTCACCCCATAGAGAAGCAATTGGGAACCTAAACCCTTTATCCAGATTCTCCTGTAGTTGTTTTTTTTTTCAGCTCCTCAAGCTCCTCAGTAGCCATTCTATTTGAATTCTAGGATATTGGAAATTTCCCAATTATATGTTTAATAGATAATTCAACATCTCTTCTAGGATGGAGACCAAGAAATTCCTCAGGAAACACATCAGTGAATTCCCTCATAATAGGCATGTCTTCGTGGATGGTTGCTTCCTTGGACTAAATCATCTTATCCAGATATGTGTTCTCCTAGGGAAGTAATATCCATTCTTGAGATGATGGAACTAAAGAAAATTCAACCCCCTCCTTGTATTTGTATAGAATCTAGGGTCGATTCTCCACATTGAGAGATATTTCCCTCTCACAGCAATTTATTTTGGCTATATGTATGGAAATACAATCCATGATGAGAATTGCAACAAATTCTACTTGAGGAAGTAGGATGAGGTTCGCTGGGAAGTTAAATACAAAAATTATGACTAAGGATGAGTTATATACATGGGATGCAATGGTTGCCTCATTTTCCGTAATCACCAACATCTTTACTTCCATGATTTGTGGTGGTGTTGGGATTGTTCTAATAAACATTCAAGATATAAAATAATATGTATAACTAGATTCCAAAATTACATTTGCTATTCTTGATTGAATAACTAGCGTACCTATCACCACTTCATTTTCAGGGTTCACTTCGGCGGTAGTGATTGAAAAAGCTCTCCTTTGCTTCCTTGGTGGTTATTGGTTGCCTCCAAAAACACTTGTATTTGGGAACTAATTTTCAAGTTCCCTCCGTACATTGCAGTTGAAGCAATGAAAAATGCGTTGAGGTTTGAAGGAAGTGTTCCTCTCCTATGTTGTAGCCATGAGGTTTTCTTTTCATATGTTAATAGTGAGGCGCCCTTCTCTTCCACACCTGATGCATTTCCATGTCCTTTTCAGGCAATTTTTGGGGTGCTTCTTTCCACAACATTAGCAATTGGGGGCTGGATTTTATTAGGACTATTGGATTCATCCATCAAACCACCATAATTGAAGTCCAACTTATGCTTCTTATCCCCATGATACCCCTGAGATTAACCGATATCCATTTATACCTTGAGGTCACATCATACAATTTTCTCATAGCTTTTGAAGTCATGGATCAGAGGGACATTCCACAAGATAGGTTTTATCCCACCAAAAAAATCGGTCAAACTTTTATTCGGGGTAATGAAAAACCTAGAGGATTATCATGCAAGCCTTGTGATGTTATCCTCATACACTCTAATGGATTCATTGTCTTTTTTTCTTGAGGGTAAGGAAGCCCCATTCCATCTTAAGTCGGAGGGTGAACAGAAAATATTTATCAAAAAACATATTCTAGAAATCCTTTCATTCCAACGCCTCAATTTCCTCCTCAGGCTTCTTATTTTTTTATCAATTTCCAACATTGATCAGCTTCACCCACCATATGATAAGCATCTATAAGAACCTTCTCTTTCTTGGAACATTTAAGGATAGAGAAGAACATTGAAGTGGAGTTGATCCATTGTTCGGTGGTTTATGGATCAGATGATCCATTAAAAGTAAGAGGTCGTTGTCTGAAGAAGATCTCGATAGCGACTTGTTCATTCATGGGGGGGGGGGTGAACGTTCATATTGACATATGTTTCTATTAAAATATGGAGTTAAATAAGAGAGTATCAGGACAATTTTCCTGATTCCTTCTCACATTGGATTGGGCTTCTCATTAAAACAGTCATCATATTGGTCTTCGCAATAGTTGTTAGCCCGAGTCCTCCTATTACCTGTCATAGGCTGGAATAAAAGGAAAGTTAGGGGTAACACATAGAGGTTAATCCAAGGAAAAAATTAATGACTTATAAATAAAATTTATTTCTTTAACTTATGAATCTATATGATTTAATCAATGTTATCCATGATCTAGTTTCTAACATATATTTTTAGGGGATTTTTTTAATTCACTTAATAATGGTTCATAATAAGATTGTAAATTTACCAAATCATATCCCCCGAGTGTGTCATAACCCAGAGTGCAAAAAATCCCATTGTCATGTACCAGGATACCTGGGGTCAAACCCAAAACTCATTGTCAGAGTTTTCACTCCTAGGTACATTAGTTCCAGAGCAGCCTCTATCTACTCGTATCTAGACAGGGATGTATTTTATTGATAAACGACTTAATCAATACTCACAAAAATTTAGGGATGTTTTTATTATATGTAGTATTGTCTGTAAAGCTTCACTAGTTTTTTCTAATCCTAATCCCAAAAATAACTGATCCTCCCTCTAATACCAACTATGACAACCCTGCTTTTATTTCAAAATTAAGAATTATTAATTACATAAACCCTCAACTTTATACAACATAGAAGAGTGATAGGTATAGATTATTTGTGGATTAGTAACATTACATAATTACTTAAAACATAAAATGAAACATATTATTGAAATCATCCTTTACATGACCACTACATTCCCTCGTACTTAGCATTTCATGGGATAAATTGAGAACATGCATAAGAAAAGGGTGAGCTATAATGCCCAGTAAAGGAATAAACATGGAATAAAATGTTGAATTAAATAAATGTTAGACTATAGGCATATAAATGCATAATAAGAGAAACATGAACAGTAACACATGATAAAGTATGATAATAAAAACATAGAGATTTTGAAACAACATTTAATATGATATTAGTTGGAGCCAAGGCTCATTGCACATGGTGCATGAGTAAACCCTAATTGCACATGATTCATGAGTAAACCCTCATTGAACTTGAATTAGTATGAGTCAACACTCATTTCACATGATGTATCATGATATTATACTTTACCAAATGCCTTGGAGCACTATCAGGGCACACCCTTCTTAAATATTTCATTTCATGCATACGTGTGCCACATGATCATACAACAGGGATTAATAAAACATCATAATTTATTCCACGATTAAGGAATGTGGAATTCATAAATGAAAATATTGACTCAATAAGTAAATTTTAATAAACATGAATACCCTTCATAGAGAAATGTGCATGTTATTCACTACACAATGATTTTGGATTGGAAAATTATGGTGCAATTTCAGCAGCATAACGGCGTGACATAAAACATCATAAAAATGGTTGATGAGAGATAAATGGGTCTCTCATAATATGTAAATGAAATAGAAAGTAAGGGGTCATATAAATACATGTCCCAACATAAGAAATGTAATTTAGATTCATATTACAAAAGAATTGCTTGAATGTATATGTGTAGAGAGAAGATCCTTACAGTATATCGGCATGGTAACGAGTGTACTTGGGAGGAATTAATGAGAGAAAAATGAGTCTATCATCATTTAAACATAAATATGGATGTATGGGGGAGGTTCAAAATCATACCCCAAAATTAATAATTGAAAATAAAAGGACATAACAGTATTATGAAACTTGGAAAAAATGAGAAAAGAAGGAATCCCGAACATGGATGTGTGATCCCAAAGGATTGAGAGAGGCTTGATAGAGGCTTCTTGGGAGATTGGGCACCTTGGGAGGATTCTAGATAGAATAGAGAAAATGTTGGACAAACTATAAAGTCCTTTAGTGAAGAGAATGTGGGATCTTGGGTAGGTTTATATAGGAAAGGAGAGAGACTTCTTTTTTATTTTGGTTAGGGAGACCACAGATTAAGCTAATCAAAACCAAAAACCCGCCCATGGTTTTTTCCCATGGTTTATTACAATGTGGAGTGGAATATAATATTTTATAGGTAAAATGGCCTAAATTCTTAAAATAAAGTTATTTCATATGTGTAGGTGAGTCACATTGTCAAGGAAATAAATTTAAAAAGATAAAATGATTTATAAGTCTTGTAGGGTCAACTAATGATTTGTAAAATAAATAGAATAAAATAAAATCGCATTATTTTAATGGAAAAACAAATAATGGCTGATCATAGGGTTTATTGTATTTTATTACATCACTATTGGGTCATTATGATGTCAAAAAACACATTTTATAATTAAATAGTATTTAATTTTTAACCAAAAATTCGACTGTCTTAGAAAATTATGAAAAATTCATTGTTGGATACTTTCACCATCCTAATTCCAAAAATAATATTCATTTTATCTAAATAATTTTATAAATATGTTAATTTTATCTTTTAAACTAAAAACCAAAATTTATAAATAAATCATGGATTTTTATAAAAACAGCTTTCAAACCATAATAAAATTTACAACAGCATTCATAAAATTATAAGATAATTTATATTTAATAAAAATAAATTTAATTATAATTATATTTTATTAAAATGATATTTAATTCAAAATTCCATTAATTTATCAGAATTTATTCCATTGTTGAACATTAAATAAAAATATTATTTTTACTTTCAAAACTATTTAAAAAGTAACAATAATAAATTAATTGTATATTATTTATTAAATACAAAAAAATGCATGTAATCATAATTCTAGGTTCGTTTTACATAAACTCTTAAAACACCAGGATAAGACCTTAGGGTATGGTGTGCAATGGTGACATACTCTTGGGGTGGCTCAGATAACATCGCTTAGGTGGTTATCTCTATCAACTTCAACATCTCTCATAGGTGGTTCTTCTCTAGAATAAGATATTGATGCTTGGATTGGGCTTGGTCACGATCGAAGCCCAATGATGCCACCTCTTTTCTGATCTCTAACAAATGGGATTCATTTAGGGAATTTTTTACTAGAAAAGGCCATCGCTTCCATTATCTAAATAAATTACATGTGTTAAATCCCTCTATTTATACTAATCACTTGATCACTATTCGACAAATATATTTACAACAGTCACAATTTTTAACGGTATTTTAAAATCCAAAACATAAAACCAAATAATTGTATAAATTTTACATAACTATAAAACACATTTAAATATACCAAGTGGAATTTTCATAATGGGTTTTTGGGTCGTTATAAATCCAGGTAGGTGGTCTGCATTTTATATCACATAGTTTGATGTGAATTTGTTCATGTTTGATTGTGTTAATGGGTTTCTCTTGTTGTGATTTTTATTTAATTGGTTAGATTTTTTAAAATGAGAATCTAAATTATGAATCGATTCTGTCATTATCCTCAATCTATGTGTGGAGGATGATTTGACAGATTTAGGGCCACCCATGGGGTGTGCCGACATTCCTAAACATAGAAATTGTTAATGTTGTGTTTTGAGTTGATGTGATATAAAATAGATCCCAAGAGTAACATATAAATATGTTTTGTTTTTTTAGAATAAAATATTGAAACTTGTGCCTAGGTTTGATAATGGAATAAGTGGTTGGGTGGCTAAATGTTAATGACTTAATTTAGTTGTGAAATGTAGGTGGGTTTTTCTTGATTGTCTATGGCATGTTAATGATGAATGGGATAATTTGGTTAGGGAATTTGAAATGGTGAACTTGTTAAATTGGTAAATTCTAGTCAATTGGTAAATGAGTTTAGTGGATTATTATTTCAAATATGTTATAAATTGTACAAGAAATGCATAGGAGGGTTAATGAATATGAAATTATGAAGGGGATAAATGGATTAACATATGGGAATGGAGGAATATGTTAATGGGATAAATTATTTGAATTTTGAGTTATGATAATGTGATTAAGTTGGTGAATTTATTAATACATTAAATGGGGTAATGTATGGGACTTATTCTATATTCATAGTGATTTAGGCATGAGAAAGGGAAATGGGTTAAATGGTCCATGTAATGAAAATGATAATGTGTTAATGATATCGAGTATAAAATTGATTCCCATGATGATTATTATGTATTGTGATTGTTATATGTTATGGTGAGTATGGTTGTTATATTGTATTTTTTGTGAATGGATAAATTACCATGTGCACATTGCATGGTAGTGTTTTTTATTGACATGAGGTTCAATGCCCAAGGGTTGAGTCAGAACGAGGCTATAAACTCCACCCCAAAAGGCACAGGTTGGGGAAGGGGATATAGGATCAATTCCCCTAACAATTTATGTTTATTAGACAATATGGACTATTGCTTAGAGGTGAGTGTAATGTATTTGTTGTGATATGTTGATCCCTAGTGATATAGGGACTTTAAGATTCCCTTTTTCATATTGGGTGATTATCATAGAAAATTTTATAAATGATATACATTCCTAACCCATTGATCCTATGATGAAAAAATATTATATAATAAAAAATCACCAAAACGATGAAATTTTTAATAATGAATGAAATTGTTACAGTACAGATTGTTTACTAATGAAAGCCATATAGTATTTAGTTTTCTTGGATTTTAACCTGTACATGCATGCACTATTTATTTATAATGGATATTTTATAGACATAGTTGGGGGTGGTTGACTGGTTTGTACTTACACCCTTCTCAAGCTGTTGTTCGGTACCGAAGTAGATTCAATGCTTGTAGGTCAGGATAAGGGTAAAGCCCTTGTGCCTGAGAGTTGAGTCGGCCTTGGGGTATATGTGGATGAGGTTCCATACATGGATTCATGAAAATATTGGGATAAAGAAATTGATTTTATGTTGGGTTTATCCAATAATTTTGGTACTGTATTCATGACATGGAATAGTTATTATTTTTTGTAGTTTGTACCATGTTTTGGTAATGTTTTATTAGGAATTTTAATTAGTTATTACAAATTGATATCAATTTATATATTTTTTGGATTACTCTAGAAATGTTTTTATAATCTCCCCATTAGACTTATTAGATCCTTGCTACTATTTAGAAGCCTTTTTACTATAGGGATCCGTACTTCAAATCATGTGGAAACTCAGCTAGTGGCGCTGGATTAGGGTCTCCTGGGTCTGGGACATTACAATGTAGAATTAGTGTAGCTTCATTTCTATGGTCATACTATTTGGGGATAGTAGATGAGATATTATGATGTTTTGGGCCTTTTATATGAGCTCTTTATTTGGAGTATCCAACCCATGTATGAGGGAAAACATATATAACGAGGGTGGGAAATTTTTTTCTTGATATTTGATGTTTCAATTAGATTATATTTCAGAAATTAGATATTCACTTGTTTTATGATTTAAAAATTTCATATTTTTATCATATTTATAGTGGAATGAGGTTATGTATTCAAGCCTCTTTTTATTCGCCTTGGGATATATGGGGTTTGAATCCTGATAGGAACATAGGGATGGGTGTGTGATACCTAAATAGTAGGGTAAATTTTAACTTATGAAAAATTTGATTAAAATGGTGTTAATAAATATTGTAAGAATGGGTAAACAAAAAACAATGTAAATAAATGGATAAAGAATTTTTCACATATAGAAATGTTATAAATGGGTAAAAATTATTGTTTGTGATAATTTTTAATGAATTAATTGTTTCTGAATGGAAATATTTACATTATAGTGGTAAAATGATTAACAAATTATACCTTTTTAATGGTTGTGAAAGAGTTAGAACAATGCTTGTGATAATTTTTAAAATGTAATATGTTCCTAAGAGGAAAATGTATTCATTTTTTAAAGTGGAAAAAGTTTTAATAATGGTTTCTAAGGAAAGGCTTGTGATTATGTAAATTAGTTTACCCACTTTGACCATGACCATGGTAGGAATGGTTGAGGGTAGTTTTCTAAGTGTGAAGATTTTTATTGGGATAGTGCTTACATAATGAGTTGTTTATGGGTAGTTGAGGGATTTATTTTGAGAAAAAATATGATGTTTTATGTTATGTGCTCTGGGGTGTGTTTTCAATTATATAGAAATGTCACAAAAATGATGTGAGTTGATTAGAAAAAGTAGAAGATATCATTGATAATGCTCACCCATTAGTTGATTAAGAAAAATATGATATTCATGTAAATATGGTATATGAGGATTTCTTTGTATAACTTCACTCATTTTACAAAAAATTATGGAACGGGACCTTAGGAGGGTTATGAAAATTATGTTTGATTTGACTAGAGTGTTTCGGTTGTAACACCCTCTAATGATTTTTGGAAAGGGTGGAATTGAATTTTGAGAATGTAATAAGATGGAACATGAAGGGACACATGGTATAGGTATCCCTAGTTTTGTGAACACATTCTTTGTCCAGTGGTTTGTGCAATAAGAGAGTTCCCCATTTTGGATATCTTAATGTGATTGATGTGTTAGATAGAGGTTTGTTACTTAGGGTACCTTTGTTAAGGTAGTGGACTTGAGGTTCAGACGTTTTGTCTGATAGCATGGATTAGGTAACAATTGTGGGTTGTGGTCAAGATGGTTTTCTTGGGTTTGAATGGATGCCTTGGTTCTTGGTTTCATTGGTGGTAGGTGTGTTGTTTTGGTATTAGGACCTAGAGTAAATTTTTTCTTGATGCATTGGATGTACTATTCTAGAATATTAATAGGAGAGCCACCCATGAGTGGTGACATGATGGGTGTTTGATGTATGTGTCCTATATTGAGGTCTTGGTGACATTTTACCCTTAACCCTTATTAGATAGCTGCTATTGTTAGACCCTCAGGAGTTACATTTTAGAGAGTGATCAAACATTTTGTGGGTTATCTTGGGAATATGAGGCACAAGTGGATGATTCACATTTGGACAATTGAAGATTTGTCCTAGATGTCTATGTGAGAAGTTCAATGGTTTTGGGAAGGTGTTACTCGAGTTTTGAAAATTAGTTGATTGAATTTTGTAAATCAAGGGTGACCTTGAGTGAAATTGTCCTAGTGTTGTTAGTGTCTCAAAATGTAATATGTGTGAGAATCCTTATAGGTGGAATCGATGTATAATGTGAACCATGACATTTCAGTAAAAGGTTGGTCTTGATCGTATAATTGGTTTGGAAATTGGGTGAGATGTTGAGAATGCCTTATGGACAATGGGGATGCAGGACTAGAAGGAATGAACATGTTATTGAGTGGGCATTGGGATTGGATCTGGTGTTGTTTGGATTATGTGTTCTAATCTTGCCTTAGTGTTTGGTTGCAGGAATGTGAACGACCATGAAACTCATATGGGGTCCATATGTAGAAAAGAGCTAGTGATGAATGAGTAGATTTGGAATGGTAAATAGGTGGCTCGGGGAAAACATTTGTCATTCTCTATGAAATGAAAGTGGAAATAATGGTTTTGTAGCAGTAATTAGTTTTTTTTGGTGAAGAGGAATTTTTTGTTTTAATTTTCTACAATTATGGAAGTACTAGAAGAAATAGGGTGATGTGGTGGAATTAGTTCCATGGGAAATGTTTCTTCATGACTTATTGGAAGAGGGTCATAGAAGGGTGGTCATCATTAGTCTGAAATCATGCCTGAGTGGTGGTGGTTATGTGCTAATGTGTTTTGTTCATGAAGGTAATCCTAAGTCCATCGTCAAGACAAAGAATTAAATAGGGGTAGTTTTGATTAGTGACAGATAAGTCATGGTTCTTATCGATTACTTCTTAGCATAATATTCGTATGTGACAATCCCAGCAAACATCTTTACATCATCACTGGGGTTCTTAGAAAGATCTGCCTTTATGCCAAGATGAAAGAAATTATATAGGATATATGTGGTTCATCACAAATTTTGAGATTACAAAACAATATATTTGGAGATAGATTGGGGGGACTTACGCCATCGATTATATATGGGTGAAGACCTTGGGATGGACCAGGTGTCTTTGATTGTCTTGGGATTCATTATTAGATGTTGAGAGTGGGTATCAGGTGATGTTTGAAAATATATTATTAAAAAATCTAGAAGGTCACATCCTTGTTCTGGGGTTAATCATATTATTGAAGTGAGATGTGAATGGTTAGAAATCCCATGATAAAGTGTGGTTAATGACACTCCTAGGGTAGGGAGTGACAATGAAATCCTAAATGTGTGGTGTATAGAGAAGAGTTGATGTGGTGGAATTGGGATACTAATGAGAAACATATGAGGTCCATGTAGGTTACTCATAGAGGCTAGGTGGTCCTAAGATTTTGGGATTGAATAAGCCATGTCTTGGCTTTAGGATCATGGTAATTCCAAATTAAATTTGATATTAATGTGTTAATGACATTGATGGGTGTGGTATGTTATAAAAAATGTTTATGGAAAGGGAGGATGGGTCCTAGAACCCCCTATAAAATCAGGCATGGACTTAGGTATGTGTCCTGGGGTGACATCAGAATTTCTAGAAGTGTGAAGGCTCTTGGGCCATGTGATTTAGTGCCATGCCAACATTGAATCTTGGGGTTCAAGCATGAGTTGACTCTAGATTTCCCAACTCGATTAAATTGATATACATAAGCGGTTATTGGTAAACCACCTTTTGTGGAGTTTTTAGAATGATAAGAGAAAATTTATAATGGATATGGGCTTTGATAAAGAGCCTAGTTGAATTTTGTGGATGTAGAGATGAATAGGTTAATAATGTTAGGTATATTAGTGGGTGTGGTGGAGTGATATGATGTTTTAGATGGTGTTTGATACCTTGTAGTAGATTTATCACATGTTGGGGAATTCCCCTAATAGTTTTCTCAATAACAGTGGTGTTTGATAAGTATAGGAGCACTATGGGTGGGTGTAAGGTGGTTGTTTAAGGACCAACTGGTCAGGTTAGTTTGACATTATATGCTAAAAGGAACAAATTTGGTTAGTTATGACACACCTAAAGTATAATTTTTATATTGGGTAATTCTTTTCAAAAACGAAGGAAAACATGAGGAAGGTCAATTTTTTCTTAGTTCGCAAGTGGATGGTGTAGGGATGTCCTTCCAGGTAGTTCCAATGGCATGTTTGGACACCAATACTGGGTAAAGTACTTCTAAATTCTTAGATATGGCGATTTGGGAACACACCAGGTATGTTGTAAATTTGAGATGTGGTGATGGGGGTCCTTTTTGATAGATAGGGTTCCAATAATCGGATTGTGGTTGGGGTGATTTAAAGTGTATGGTCGAGAGAACCATAATCTTAAAGTGGTAAGTCAATGATGTCACCACTGATTCAGGTTAAAGAGACTTTATTAAGTACTATATTGGGGGTTTGGCATTGATAATGGGTGTTGAATCGAGTTTGAAAGGTTGAGTTCCTTTAGTGGTCTGGTAGTGTTTAGATTTTTGTGTATTGAATGGGAAAAATTATCCTTGATTTGTCGATCGACATAGCTCGAGAAATGTGGTTGAAAAGGATCACGTGTTCCTTGTGTGGTTCTGAGTTTGGGTCAAATATAGAGTTTTAAAAATTGGTTATAATGGCCCTAATTGATTTGGACCATGAGTTGAAAAGAGGATCAAGCTGGTGGGGTGCTTAATGACTCTTCCATGATATAAGGAAGTTAGGTGTGACATTTCCTTGTGCATGATTTCGGGAGTGTCTCCTATGCCTCCCTATTGAGTTTTGGTGTTTGATGTTTGGTTTGAGGTTGATGCATCTTATGAGGATAATCTAGTTCATTTTATGTATCATAGTAAGAAGTATTGTGGGGAACAAACATGTCATTTGTTGAGTTTTTCATAGGTAAGATAATGTTAACGAGGATACCTAGGTACGGGATATGGATATGTGGACTTAGTGTCATGATCACTTTACAATGGAAGTTCAGTTATGCTTGGGTGTATAGATTGAGGACAATCCATTATAAAGAGGAAAGGTAGTTAGAACCCAGAAATCATGGACGTGTTACCCTACTAAATTTTTTTTAATCTATTTTAAATTAAATTGATATTTTCAGGGATTAAGAGGGACCTATGGGGTGTTTATGGGGGATTTTGGGATGAAACTAGGGAAACAAGGCCAACTTGTGCATGGAGCACTGTTAACGTATGGTTAAGTAAATTGTACGAACATTATGCACAATTGGTACATGGTTTTACCAACCATACGGGACTTCCAAAGTATGTGACAAAAATCCTCCTGGATAGAGGTAGGCACATGATTTTGAAAATGGTGAAGCTAAACCACGCACCTTTTAAATGGTGAGAATTTCTAGTTTCCCACTCATGATTATTAGATCCCCACCTGATCTCTCTATCATTTTGTCCCCTCTCAACCACAGGGTTGAACCAAATCAACCATGATTTCTTAGGGTGGTTATCCATTGAATCTGGGAAGTTTGTAGTGCCATGGGTTACAGATCGAAGCTCTAGGTAAGTCTAATGATCATTTTCCCTCTCACTTCTAGATTTGGGTTTGCAGTTCCTACCCCTATCTGCTGAATACTGAAGACCCTCTTTTTTTGTGGAAAGTTGGTTGGGGTTCAAACTATTTTTGAAAACAAATCAAAGGCTACGATTATGAATGTGTTCATCATTGGATTCGATGTCAGTGGTTTAGAACTTAAATCCCATGGTTTTAATGTGGGTTTGTTCATGTTTTGTTGTGCTCTTGGATATATTGTGTTTCAATCTTTATTCCATTGGTGATATTTGGTAAAATGATCATCTAAAAGAATAATTCAACCCATCATGATCCTTGTGGGATACATGGAGGATGAGTGGACTAATTTAGGGCCACACATGGGGTGTACAGACATTCTCGAACATAGAAATTGGTAAACATAATTATCGAGATGAAGGGTTATAATGTAGATTCCATGATGAACATATTGATATGATTTATTTAGTTGAAAATAAAGTAATGATAGTTGTTCCTAGGTATGATAATGGAATAAGTGTTTTTTGTATTTTGTTTAATGAGTTAATTGAGTTGTGAGTTGAAAAGGGGTTTAGTTTATTTTTTATGGAATGTTAATGATGAATGGGATAATTCGTTTAAGGCATGTGAAATGGTGGACATTATAAATTATTAAATGTATGTGATGTGGAACATGAATTCTGTCGGTTATTCAATAAAATGGATTATAAATTGTATATGAAATTCATAGGTGGGTTAATTCATGTGAAATGGTGAAGGGGATAAATGGGTTAACAAATGGAAATGGTAGAATATGTTAATAGGAAAATGTACGAAAAAATTGGATTATGATAATGGGATTAAGCAGGTGAAATAATGAATAAATTCAATGGAGTAATTTATGGTAATTATTGAATATTCATATTAAGTTAGGCATGAGAAAGTTCAACGGGTTAAATGGGAAATGTAATGAAAATGGTAATGTGCAAATCTGTTTTAGAATAAGATTGATTCCCATGATTATTGTTATGGATTGTGATTTTTATGTGTTATTGTAAGTATGGATATGATATGGTATTTTTTTGGTGAATGAATAAATAATAAAGATCATATGGATTCATATTGTGGTGTATTGACTTGACGTTCTACTCCCTTTGGATGAGTTAGACTGAGGCTCTAAACTCTACCCCAAAATGAATGGGATAGTGAAGGGGATGGGGGATCTATTTCCCTAATGGTTGATTTTATTTCAAACATCGGGACTGATCCTTCGAGGTGAGTGTAATGTATTTTTTGTCAATTTTTTTCCTAGTGAGGCATGAACTTGAATTTTTCCTTGTACATAATGATTGAATTCCTTAGAACCTTGTGTAAAAAATATACATGTCTAACACAAGAAACACATGATGAAAATGGATGAATTGAGGAGGAATGGATTAAATGATGAAAAATAATAAAGAATGAAATAGTAATGTAAATATTGTTTACTAATGGAACACCAGTTTCCTTTTTTTGAATTTCTTTTACCATATACTTCAATGCACTATATATTTAGACTATATATTCTATAGACACTATTGGTTGTGGCCTACTGATTTATACTCACACCGTACTAGGGCCGCTGTTAGGTATTTGAAAATATTTCATACATGTAGGTCTATATAAGTGAAATGTCTCTTGCATGGGATTTGAGTCGAGTTTGGGATGTGCAAAGATGAGGTTCCAGACATAGAGTTAGAACCATTTAGGTATTTAGATACTATTTTTATTTTGGGTTTCACCTTCACTTTGGTACTATTTTTATGACATGGCATTGTTACTGTGGGTTTTTGTTTTTACCCATTTTGGGATATGTTGTATTATGCATGTTCATTAGTTATTAAGAATTGTTATTGTATTTATTTTTTATCATATATGGAATACTCTAGTGAAGAGGTATTGTCTCCCCATGTGAATTATTAATCCAGCATTTCTAGTCATCAACCTTGGGCATAAAATCAATAATTCTTGAGGTTATGTGTAATCTCATCTCATGGCACTGTTTTAGTGCCCACTCAGTCAGAGACATTGCATATTTTAAATTTTTTTCTTTTATTCCCATGTTCTAATCTTATGTTCACCATTTATAATTGATTTCTATATATTATTTTTACCCTTTTTGATCTTTTTTTCTCACCCATTTCATAGGTTTCCAATTCCCTCTATTATAAAGATAGGAAGTGTATAAAATGTATAGAAGTGTTTCTAAAGTGAATAATTTGTGGTAAATTTTTAATACATAGTAATGATTAATATTTTTTTATATAATGTGGGAAATTATTAGTTGATATAATGAATTCGGATTTTGTTAATTAATTTAATTTCATAGTTATTAAAAACTATAAACATAAAGGGGGGGAATGTATTGTACTGAAATAATTTCATTTAGTTAGGTTATTTGATAGTCATGTTAGAAATCGTATATTGATAATATCTAATAAGGCTTTAGATAACTTTGGATATTAGTATGATATCTATTTCAGAAATTTTATGGTCATAAATTTCATCATTTTTTGATAATTTAATGTTTATTATAATTTTAACGGTATATAAAACTATTTAAGTTGGTTAATTTAAAATTATCTAGATTAGAATAAGATAACATAGGTGAAAACCCTACGGATAAGTCTATGTATAGGATAATTTATATTAATATTGGAAAGTATATATCATGTAGTTTTTAAATATATAATATCACATTCTTGATACTATAAAGGGTTGTAGGATCATGTAGAGATGTAGCTATGGTTAAAAACCTATAAAGGAAGTGTTGGCTATTAATATAGTTTTCCCCCAGTGTATGCATGCCTTGTTAAAAATCATATTTGATTTTATTTTTTCAATCACATTTCATTTATGAACCATTATAAATGATTTATTTTCTAATTACGTTAAAATATTATATTAGTATGATCAAGAGAAAATAACATATAGAAGAGTATATTAAACTAAATGTATCAAAGGCATAAACAAATTTCTTATTAGAGACAAAACATTATGATTGAGTTTTCGTTGTCATATTATAATTTACATTGTTTATAATGAAGAACTTTATTTTGGTGTTTTTAAACAAAATCACGGATATAAAGATAATAAAGGTATGTATCAAGAAAAATTAATTTCATATTACCAATTAATGAATCATAGTTAAGCTGTTGAGAATATTCTTATATGGATGTTATGATGAAAATTTTTATTTTCCTAGTCTTACCTCAGGTAGTGAGGTTGATATTATAATACAAATTAAATGTTTTATAATATTGTCTATTCTTATGGATGAGTGATATTTATGAATCATATTTTAGTAGTTTTTAGTAGTTTTTTAAATTATATGAACCATATAAGGATTTTTCTTTTGTAGTATTTATTCATAGCTTTAGAAAAATATCTTAACAATAATTAACAACCTTGAAATATGATTTTCTAAAATAGATATATTTCTTTGGAAAATTATTGAAGAACACATTATTGATGCATGGGTAACTCTTAGAATTAATATACCCAAGATGTTGAGAAACTAAAGGTTTGATTTATTTTGAAAACGTAAGTCATAAGATATTGTTAACCTTGGGATTGAGATTTTATTCAGGATTTTTTGGGTTAGGTTCATTATATTTTTTATTTTTTGTTATATAATGGATGGTGTGTGGTAATATACCATTTTTGGGTTAAAGATAATATTAAGTTTTTCAAGGATAAATGGTTTGGTTGTGGATTAATGTCATAGAGATTAAAATGGTTTTTAGGAAAATAATATAATGTAGAATATATATTTTAGGGATATACATACTTATGTATTTAATTATACTATTGATTAATGTTGTTTTAAAAAAGATTAGAAAATTAATGTTGTGTAAGAGAGTACGATATGTTTCATATTAAAAGTTATATAAAATATAATAAATATCTTAAGAATACCCACACAAAATTTCATTAGTATGTGATAATTAAAATAATGATAATTTTATTTATTTAATGGGGGATAAAGTATCACCTAAACATTTAAATATATTATTACCTTTAAATAAATTAATTTTTTTAGGTTTCTCCACATGAAACATTGAATATAAAGTAATCCATACTATATTTAGATAAAAATATGGATATAAAGTGTTTCCAATAAAACATTTCAATATAATTAAAAATTATGAATAATAGTAACCAATTTATGAAATTTTATTATATTGAAAATAAATACTACCATTAATACTAATGAAATGAAATTATTATAGATGAAACATCTATGAAATTAATTTCATGCATAATATAAAATTTTATAAAAGTAGTATTTTATTTCAAGAAAATAACTATTTTATGTTTAAATAATAATAAAAATATTGGGAATAAGAACAATATATTATCAAAAAATTAATTTGTAATTAATGTTAATTAAGAATATATAATTGTTAACAATTCTAAAATATTATTTTCTATATGGAAACTTTTCAAATATATATTGTGATTTTATTTATATTTTGAGTTCCTATATATATATATGAAGTTTAATTTGGAAAAAATAATATCATTAATAGATAAACAAAAATAATAAAATTTTAAGATGAGATTTTTTTATTTTTATAAAATAATTGATTTATCAGTGAATTGTAAAGAAAATATTTTTTACAATATCATGACTTTTATAAAAATAGTAAGACATAATTATAACCAAAAACACATGAAACTACTTTATTAATAAAATATATTTTTTATAAAAAAATTAATGTATTATAAAATGTTATTTTTGAATTAGAATCCTATATATTATATTTTAGTACCTTTGTAACATTTTCTAAAAAACTTTATTAAATTTATTATATACATAGAACTAAAAAAATAAACTTTTATAAATTTTAGAAACTTATTTAAATTAAATTAGTTTCAAATTTATCAAAATTTTGTGTAAATTATATAAAAATAAACATTTTATTTTAAATCATAAAATATAATTTACATAATTAAAAAACTTATTTTTAACGTGAAATTGTGACTGGTAAAGGTAAACATATATGAATATATAACATAAAAATGGATAAAACATGTTTTTTAATTTTTGTTTTATATATATCTAGACATTATCACTTAGTCTTTCCATTTTTTAACTAATATTAGAAAACAATTCACTGAGAGTGACATCCCATTATTGGTAGGTTTTGTGTTATTACAAAAATTACATCCCTTTCACTTATAAAATAGGCACTCCCCTCCTCAATTTCATTCACACCACAATCAACTTATTTTGGAAGAAAATCTACATAAAAACTCATAAATATTCTTATCCACCTTTGAATGGTTCCAATAATCTAAAAGGATCATCCCCAAAAGGCTTACCCCCTTCCAAAATGAGATAATACAAGAAGTGAGGTATAAATTTATAACCATTTATTTCAATCATAAATTTATTTTTCTAAAATCCATATTAAAAAAAAATTAACTCATAAAAAATATAAAAAAATATCATTAGTAATTTGGTAGGTTACTATAATTATAATTCTAGTATTAACCACCATTCTCCCTTTTCTATTAAAAAATTAAAACTATTATTCAGGAATTTGGAGGATTATCACCTCTATAATAAAATGTGATTAATTTCCCTGGACAAACATTGAAAGATTGTACTCATATGTAATTTAAAAGATAATTATTATATTTATTAAATAATTAATATTCTTAAATGATGAACCATATTACTCTTTTTCTTCATTCTATGGAACATGAAATCATCATATGTGAATACGTGGGGACTACTACCTCCATGGGGTGATTGATTTATCATTTTTATTTCATAATAGAATAACATAATTAGTAATCATAATTGATTAAATGGAAAATAATTGTGTTTATTAAATTATTAATGTCATATATTGGTAAATTATACAACCTATTGACAATATGAGCGATAATAAATCGCTGAAAATGTAAACATCCAAAAGAGTTTTATTAGAGAAAAAAATGATCTCTTAATTATATGAAATAACATGGAATACATCATATTCTTGATTTATTTTTTCAAATAATTATGTAATATAGTAATAAGAAATAAATAATGTTTTTATGATTCTTTTATTATCTCCATCAATTATGGCATGTTCTTGTTTGGGTTGGCTTAACCACCTACTTCTAGAGTGATGTAAATTTACATCATGTATGAATATGAGACTTTACTTTCTAGTACCATGAAATATAAATAAGTAAGTACATATTTTTTTATTGAATGGAAATATAAAAATGTTATTCATTATTTATGAATACACATTTTTTTGTTATTATTACTAAAACATATTAATCGATAATTTAACCATTAAGGATCATATAAAAACACCAATTGAATGAAATTATAACATTATAAATAATTATATAGATGAACATATAAAAAATTTATGATCCAGTAATGATTTAATTTAATATTAGAATAAATAATAACATCATGATTGTGAAACTAGTAAAAAACAGCCAAACCTACTCAATATATATATTTAAAATAGATAATAATATAAATAATACCCATAAAGATAATAATAATAATTGTTGTTTATAAAATAATATTTATATTAAAAGGGTTCTAATATTGTTTACTGAGATATTTATGTTTTTTATACATGAACATATAAATAATTTTACTTAGTGTGGAATCAATGTAATAATTTTTTGTCTCAATTTTCAATTTTTTGACAAAATATTATATTATAAACAATGAGTTATATAGTATGGTGTACATAATATAACTTTAATAATTTCAGTCATGACCCTATAATTAATCAATATACCTAATTTTTAATTTTAAATCAAATCATAATAGGGGTTTTGATTCAAAATTTTCTAATGTTGTATGGGGTTCACTGGGTCTCAATTATGCCATTTTTGAGACATGTTATAGGTTATGCATCTAGTTTCCTTTTGATGGTGGTATATTTATTTATTGTCTATTTTTTTATAAATCAGTAACATGTAATTCCTAGAATATTTTAATCCAAAGAATAAAATTCTTCTTATGTATCTTGACTCAATTTCCACCCTAGTCGTAAGAGTTTTTGGTAACACAATTTCCCTTCACTGTGTTGTGATCGTTCTCTTAAAAATATGTCCTATAGTATTAGTAAATTGTACCCTTTAAAACTTCTCTGTGATATTAACACACTTTTTATATTCAAACCACATAATCCCATTTTCAAATATTTCATTATTCATGGATTATATTTCCTAAAATGGATATTGAAATCTTAGATATTATTTCCTTGTGATATATTGTTTCATCTCAAATATTGTTCTTAATTTCTTGGGTTCCCAAAACCCAATATTTTATTACACAGTATTTTATTAACCTCTTGGTGGAAATTATATTTTAATATAATGATGGTTTTATTTCTCTCAATTCAATGTGGGTCTTAAAGAATGGTTAATCCTATATATTAAAAAGATTCCATTAATAATCAAATGTTTTATATTTTGATCCAAATTTTCTATAAAAAATATTATTTCTTTTTCATGGATCCATAATTTAACATCTTTATATAAATTATTTAAAAATCGTTAACTTAACCCTTTCAAAAGTTACTTTTGAAAGTCATATATAAGTTAATATTTTATTTCATTGTTAATAATTTTTTCTAAATGTTGTTTTTATGTTTTTAGTTGTATATTATTTTTCATATTAAAAATTATTTATAAAAATAGGTTTTATGTTTCACAATTTATAATTTTATAATAATATATATATATTAGTGGATTAAACTCATGGTATAAAACAATGATTTTCTTGACCCCTTCTTATGTGATACCATTCAAAAAAATCTATTGCAATTATTTTTTTCATCGATGTCTACATTCAATCAAGTTTCCATTGTTACATTTGGGATATGTTATTTTTCAATATCAACCTCCTTTCTTTGGATGTATTATGTAATTTTATTCTCTATTAATGGAATGATCAATCTATACCATTGATTTTTGTAACCATAAACCATGAATAAGCAATATTTTTTTACCTTTCCTTGGATTTGTCAAAATTATTTATTTTCATCCTTTGAATTACGGATTATGAATTTTATTTCATTTATAAATTGATTTGTGGAGTTGTTGTCATAGTAATATACCCTATATCTATATTGTGTAAATAACATACACTCTAACATCTTAATTGAATGGTATTTACCTATAATGATGCTAAATATCTTTGGATGTCCATTTATTTCTCATGGGTTTAACATTATGATGATTTCTTATATGAACCCATTTATAAATGATATTAAACTAATTTTCATTCTATGGGTTCTTTATGATTTGATAAATTAATGTTTTTTATATGGAACTCATATGAATTTATTTTGATAACAGGGTTCCTATATCACCCTCTAATGCATTTGTTGATAGTTTATATCTCATGAGATAGGTATTTGTGAGTATTTTTTATTTTCTCATATGTGTGGGAACTATTGGTGTTTCGAATGAGATTTATCTTGACTATTGTAATTTATATTCATTATTTCGAAGTTGTTTCCCATTTTCATTCTTAACTCATAACAATGTTTCAATCTCATGGATCAAATTTATTATCTCACTCTTTTGATTCACGTTTCATTTTATGTTAAGATTTGTACCATGAAATATGAACTATGATTTTTTGGGTATGAATTTATTATTTATATCAATTATACCCACATTTTCATATTATTTTTACTTCAAATCATTTATTGTAATCACCTATATGTACACTTAATGTGAATCAAAACACACACATTTTATGTGATATAATTTCCCCAAGTTATGATTATTGGAAAATTGTAAAATGTATATAAGAGTTTATTTTATAGATAATATTTGTTATATATTAATGACCCATTATAGATAAAAAAATTTATATATAATGGGGAAATTTTCCAATTAATTTAAAGAATATGGAATTTTTTAGATAATGTTTTTTCCTATTTATATGAAACTATAACCCTACACATTTTTTGGGAATGTATTATAATGAAAAAATATCATTAATTCATTTAATTATATGGTTATATTAGTGGGATTCTAGTAAAACAGAATATTTAGATGGATTATGTTGTCATTCAATGGATGATACTCTACGTAGAGGTAATCATTTTAACCGATTTCTTTCAAGTTCATTTTTAATTTCAAATCCATCGAGTATATTGTACCCCTAATAATGAAATAAAATAACATTAATCACCATACTATAATATTAATAATATTATTGAATAACCATTATTATTGTCCCATCGATCCAATTGAAGATGAATGTGTCACTCGTGCATATTCATGAACAACCGTCTCTATAAAGTGATTTATTTCATTTACCATCCTGACCCCACATAGTGATGGGTATAATTAATATATATTAATCTAAATAAGTAATTATGATAAGAAAAAGTTAAAATAATATATACCTTACATTCCATTTCCACATTAGAAAATAAAAACATCTTTCCTGTGGATTACCACCTTGACAAATGATGTATTTAATTTTTCATCATTTACCTACATGGATTTTTGTAATTGTAAAGACCCATAAAATTCAAGGGAAATTTTTTTTTCTTAATTTTCTTTGGAATTTTACAAGAGCGTGGTTTCAGACGGCACCTGATTCCGAGGCCCGGAGTGCCCGGAATTAATTTCCGAAGTTTGGGCTCGGGTACGTTCAGTGAACGAACGAGCGGGAATTCCTAACTTTTGATCCGGTGCTCGGAATTGAAATCCGAGGGCACCGATGAACTCGCAGCGCCGATATTCGCTTTTTGAGACCTTTTCGGGAGTTGCGTTTGTTGCGGGTTGAAAGTTACGTTTTGGGGTTTTTCAGTTAAGTTAAATAAAATTTGTGCAAAACAAATTTTATTTTAACTTATTTTAAAATCCTACCAAAGGAGGTTAGAAGTGGGACCCACACCCACTTAACCTCCCTTGGGAGGATTAAGTGTGGTGGGGCCAACACGAACCCCTTTTTCTTTTCAAATTCCTTAACCCCCCTCTTTAATGACTTAAGTTACTTAATTTAATTTTGGGGAGTTAAACTCTTTTGAATTTCAAACATTTGAAATTCTTTTGAGTTATGTGTTAATAAAATAAGATGCAATCTTATTTGTTTAAGGGTTGTTGTTTATTCCCATGAGAGATTTTTGAGAGCTCCTCTTCATCTTCAAGCTCTGACGAAGAACGAAGAACGAAGAACGCTCAAACTCTGACGAAGAACGAAGAACGACGCCTCTCTTCTTCGTCCTCGGTGTCAACGAGAGGGAACACCGCTTCCTCCTCGGACCATCTTCGTCGGAGTACAAGTTTCGCCAACGACGTGACTCTTCGAACGCATCCCTTCGTCATCGGATTTGACGAACGGCTTCCGCGACACCCGACCTCCGCGACGCCGTCTTCCGCGGAGCGTAGCCGAACCTTTGAATCTTAAACCCGAGGTAGGGGTTGTCGAATTTCTTTTGGATTCCTCATTTTATTCTTGATCGTGCTTTTAGCAAGATTAACGTGTGACATGATTTTCTTTAAGTTGCGTTATTATTATTAACGCGAGGGGGGCCGGACCGCACGAACACGGCCGAACCCCCCTCCAACGTTCTTGTTTAAATTCTTGCGATGGAAGCAAAGTGGCGTGGTGCCGTCGCACCACGCGGTTTACCGTGCGTTTAATTTACGCAACGCCGTCGCGCTTCGCCGAGGAGAGACTTCAAGAACGCGACGCCGTCGCGCCGCGTTGGGAGGATTCATGGCACGGCGAAAGGGGCGCGGTGCCGTCGCACCGCGCCGGACGACGAAGACCGCGGCCGGTTCCGGGCCGCGGCGGGATGAGAAGACCACGGCCGGTTCCGGGCCGCGGCGGAAGGGGAGACCGGCGGCCGGGCCGCCGGCGTCGGAAGTCGAGGGCGGGACCGGAATTTCCGGTCCCGTTGGTAAAAACCGGCCGCCCAGCGGGCCGGCCGGATGTCTTAAAACCGGGGGATTAAACCCCCGGCCGGTTCTTCAAACCCCCCTCTTAATGAGGGGGGCGGTTCAATTAAAGGAGGGGGGGGGGGCAAAGCCCCCCCGGTTCGTTCCAGCCGGCCCCCATTTGTGGGGGGGCCGTTTTTTTTTGCAAAGGCACGGCTTAAAGCCGTGCCGCCTTGAAGCAAAGCAGCGGGGGCCTTGCCCCCCGCGTGCCACCCGCGTGCGCCGCGGCCCGCCGCCGCCGCCACCGTGGCCCGCCGCCGCCGCCACCGCGGCCCGCCGCCGCGGCGGCCCGCCGCCGCCGCCACCGCGGCCCGCCGCCGCCGCCGCCACCGCGGCCCGCCGCCGCCGCGCCGCCCCCAGGGGGGGTCGGGCCGGGTCGGCCCGGACCCGGACCCCCCCGTTTCGGACCAGATTCGGTTTTTGGCTCATAACTTGAGCCTCGGACCTCCGAATGACGAACCGTCTGCGGCAACGCGATCCTTGGATCGAGACAGTCGTTTCGGTCTATCGCACTCAAGGTTTCGGTTTACTTTGAGTTCGGCCGGGTTGGTTCGTTCACGAAACCAACCGGGCCTTCGGAGCGGAAACGCTCATATCTTGAGCTACGGACGTCCGATTGACGTGTCGTCAGTCGCGTAGTGTTCCTCTTAGTGAGACGGATCTTTTGGCATACTCCGCCCGAGGTTTGGACGTAGGTGGAGTACGGTCGGGTTGGTTTTGCCTTAAAAACCAACCGGGCCCCGGAGACGAAAATGCCTATAACTCTCAGACCGGGCGTCCGATCGACGCGCCGTCTGATGCGTTGAGTTCCTGTTGACGATACGGAACTTTTGGATACATCAACTTCGGTCTTCGTGACAGTTGAGGTATCAGCCTCTCGGCTCGTGGAGCGGATCCTCCGTACGAGCTTGCTGTGTGCGGGAACCCTAGTGCTGGCTGCGACTGTTCTACTGCTACGACTGCTACTGTGACTGCGACGACGACAGTACAGAGATCCTGTGTGGATTTGACGACGACAGTACAGAGATCCTGTGTGGATTTGACGACGACAGTACAGAGATCCTGTGTGGATTTGACGACGACAGTACAGAGATCCTGTGTGGATTTGACGACGACAGTACAGAGATCCTGTGTGGATTTGACGACGACGACTACAGCACTCAGCGATCCTACGTGGATCAGTGCTACAGGTTCTGTGTGAGCCCGATCCTGTGTGGGTCCTTGCGCTCAGCGGTTCTGTGTGAGCCAGCGCCTACAGGTTCTGTGTGAGCCCGATCCTGTGTGGGTCTTCTGCGGGGGTTAGTTACCTATCGATCCTTCGTGGGTCCGACGACTTAGATGGATCAGTGATCATCTTTATCGTCCTTGAAGAAGTATACCTGTGTGAGCTGAATCCTGTTGTTTTCCTGTGTGGATTGTGTTGTGCAATCCTGTGTGGATTATATTTTGCTTTCCTATGTGGAATACGTATACTTTCCTGCGTGGACTGAGTTGTACTTGGGCTCGGAGGTTGGAGTGTATTTTTTTAATTGATGACTTAGGTATATGTATGGGCATATACCTAAGCTGTGTCAGTTGTTACTTCGTGTTTGTACTTTTCTTCGTGGTTTATCCTTTGTGGATTTGAGAGACCATCAGGGGTCTCGGGGTCCCTACTGAGTAGCTTATACTCACCCCTGCACGGGCTTCGCCCGCACTACGTTGTGTTGGTTGCAGACGACGGACAGCGTTGACCTTAGCTGAGGCTTGCACAGCGGGACGGTACCCGGAGGTGGACCACTGGGCGGGACGTGCATGGAGCAGACGGCGGGACCCGTGGAGCAGAGGAGCTATCTGTACCCACCCTTCAGGTGGGATTTCCGGTGGACAGCTCGGAGTAGCGGCTTTTACTTTACAGTTGCTGTTTTTCCCTTTTTGAGTTGTACTTTACTTTCAGTTTGGGTTTGTATTCTGGCCCATTTACTTTTCCGCACTTTCAGTCGTACTCTGTTTGTTTAGTGTTTACTTTCCGCTTGTTTACTCTGTGGTGTGTGTTTACGTTTCAAAGGCAATGCCTTCCCTTTTTACCGGGATTTACGCCTTGGTGCTAGTCGCCAGCCCCTGGCCTATGGAAGGCGGGCTTGGGGTAGTCACGGCACGGACCCCGAGGGCGGGTCGTGACAAATTGGTATCAGAGGAGTTCGGTTCTACCGCGAACTCTGATCTTTTCTATGTGAAGCAATAATGTTTGGCGTATTGAGTGTGGTTATCAGTCCAGGGAGTCCAGTGTTGGTGCGGCGGCCGACGTATCCGTACACCAGGACCCTGACTTCTGATTTCCGACTTAATGCATGAAAACATTGATTGCGTGTGTGTTTCAAGTTTTCTTTGTGTTTACTTGTGTCAGCTCACCGGGTATACTGATCTGCTTTATGAAAGTCTCAAGTTTTCCTTGTGATTACTTGTGCCAGCTCACCTGGTATACTGTTCTAACCGTGGCGCACCTGTTTCCTATTCAGGATGGCCCCACGACGGCAGCCAGCTAGGGTTCCGAGAGTCGAGCGAGACGACAGCCCACCGAGCGACGAGGCTTCGGTGCAGGGCCCTTTGTCAGCAGTGGCACCGGCGGTAGCTTTACCCGCCGAGCCCCCGATGCTTCCAGCAGCAGCCGCTGACGATGCACGTCGCCTCAGCGCACTGCATGAGTTTCAGCGCCAGCGACCGCCCAGGTTTCGCGGGGAGACGGATCCCCAGGCAGCAGAGGACTGGCTGGAGGCAGTGGTTCGAGTGTTTAGGCTAGTGAGGACACCAGCAGACCTCATGGTGATCCTCGCTGCGAGCCTACTACACGTAGCAGTAGGACGATGGTGGAGCTTGATGCTCCAGGTGCACGATGAGGCATCTCTTCTTTGGACGGACTTTGAGAGCATCTTCCGCTCGGAGTTCGTCCCAGCCACCCTTCGTGCGGTGCGTATCCAGGAGCTTCTACAGCTGCGGCAGGGCAGCATGACGGTCGCTCAGTACTCGGCGAGATTTACCGATCTCTCGCGCTACTCGACCGACATGGTACGGGACCCATTCTTCCGGGCCCGGACCTTCGAGCAGGGTTTGAGACACGAGATCAGGGCATCGCTGATCTCCCTCAGCATACCGACTCAGACAGGAGTACTGGAGCGGGCCCTTCTGATCGAGAGCTTCCTTGCTGAGTCTAAACCAGCACAGAGACCCACCGCAGGACGGCACGTGGCAGAGTCATCTGCAGCTGGCAGTCGGCGAATGACTCAGGGGTCCAGACAGACCAGACCTCAGGGCACTGGCTCAGCAGTGCAGGGCACACAACGCGGAGCCAGTCTTTCGAGTGGAAGACAGTGCTATGCATGCGGCGGGCGAGGCCACATGGCTCGTGACTGCCCGACCCGCCATGCAGAGGAGCAGCAGACGGTTGAGGAACCACCTAGGCAGAGGCAGAGGTTCGACCGTGGCGGTCCGCAGGGAGGAGGCGGACGAGGCAGAGGAGCTGGACGAGCAGCTGGTGGTGGCCGACGCTTTGAGGCTCTACCACCACCACCACCAGGAGGTCCACCCCGACCGCAGGGGAGAGCTCAGCTTCAGGCAGCCGAGGCCTTCGATCATGGAGCCCTGGGAGCCGATGGACAGGAGCAGAACTAGTGGATACATCCTTTGTACTTCTGGTTCCTTGTTGCTTTTGTGTAGCGTCTTGTATTACGAGCTGCAATAATAAAAGACGCATACCTTGTGATGTTTTCGTTCCTGTCCTCTATCGTACTGTTACTAAGAGGTTCCAGTTTTGGCTGTTGACTTGACCCTCACTTGTGAGACATCTACTGGAGGAGACCCAGTTACCACACACTGATGCCGACAGTGTGACTCAACCCTTGGAGGCGAGAGTAACGGTTGAATCTCTTAGTAGTAGCGTCGAGGCCTTACGACGTCATCCTTAGTATGGATTAGTATTATCCATGTTAGAAATGACTGTTTTAGGCAAAGAATGTGGTTCATCCAGGGGATGAGACTAGATTTCTCTTTTCGGCAAAAGAGAAATCTTGCAGCTCTAGTGGGACCTGAGATGGTCCAGGTCATCCAGGGGCGGATGAGTACAGCTCAGAGCCAGCAGAAGCCTTATGTTGACAGGAGGCGGAGGCCACTGGAGTTCGTGGATGGCGACCACGTCTTCTTGCGGGTCTCACCTCGACGTGGTATTCGGAGATTTGGCCAAGGCGGCAAGTTATCTCCGTGCTTCAACGGACCCTTCCAGGTTCTCAGCAGGATTGGCGAGGTGGCTTATCGCCTGGCTCTACCACCTCAGTTGCACCGGGTGCACGACGTCTTCCACGTATCCCAGCTGAGGAGATACGTGCACGACCCGACGCACATCATTGACCATGGGGAGCTTGACGTTGACGATGGGGCGACTTTTACGGAGGTCCCGGTGGAGATAGAGGATCGACAGGAGCGGGTCCTGCGTGGGCGATCGATTCCTCTTCTGCGCATCAGATGGCAGCACGGGAACCTCCAGGAAAGCACATGGGAGCGGGAGGCTCAGATGCGTGCTCAGTACCCTCATTTGTTTCCCTAGTTTTTGTTGTATCTTTACGGGGACGTAAAGCCCTGAGGTGGGAGTAATGTAAAGACCCGTAAAATTCAAGGGAAATTTTTTTTCTTAATTTTCTTTGGAATTTTACAAGAGCGCGGTTTCAGACGGCACCTGATTCCGAGGCCCGGAGTGCCCGGAATTAATTTCCGAAGTTTGGGCTTGGGTACGTTCAGTGAACGAACGAGCGGGAATTCCTAACTTTTGATCCGGTGCTCGGAATTGAAATCCGAGGGCACCGATGAACTCGCAGCGCCGATATTCGCTTTTTGAGACCTTTTCGGGAGTTGCGTTTGTTGCGGGTTGAAAGTTACGTTTTGGGGTTTTTCAGTTAAGTTAAATAAAATTTGTGCAAAACAAATTTTATTTTAACTTATTTTAAAAACCTACCAAAGGAGGTTAGAAGTGGGACCCACACCCACTTAACCTCCCTTGGGAGGATTAAGTGTGGTGGGGCCCACACAAACCCCTTTTTCTTTTCAAATTCCTTAACCCCCCTCTTTAATGACTTAAGTTACTTAATTTAATTTTGGGGAGTCAAACTCTTTTGAATTTCAAACATTTGAAATTCTTTTGAGTTATGTGTTAATAAAATAAGATGCAATCTTATTTGTTTAAGGGTTGTTGTTTATTCCCTTGAGAGATTTTTGAGAGCTCCTCTTCATCTTCAAGATCTGACGAAGAACGAAGAACGAAGAACGCTCAAACTCTGACGAAAAACGAAGAACGACGCCTCTCTTCTTCGTCCTCGGTGTCAACGAGAGGGAACACCGCTTCCTCCTCGGACCATCTTCGTCGGCGTACATGTTTCGCCAACGACGTGACTCTTCGAACGCATCCCTTCGTCATCGGATTTGACGAACGGCTTCCGCGACACCCGACCTCCGCGACGCCGTCTTCCGCGGAGCGTAGCCGAACCTTTGAATCTTAAACCCGAGGTAGGGGTTGTCGAATTTCTTTTGGATTCCTCATTTTATTCTTGATCGTGCTTTTAGCAAGATTAACGTGTGACATGATTTTCTTTAAGTTGCGTTATTATTATTAACGCGAGGGGGGCCGGACCGCACGAACACGGCCGAACCCCCCTCCAACGTTCTTGTTTAAATTCTTGCGATGGAAGCAAAGTGGCGTGGTGTCGTCGCACCACGCGGTTTACCGTGCGTTTAATTTACGCAACGCCGTTGCGCTTCGCCGAGGAGAGACTTCAAGAACGCGACGTCGTCGCGCCGCGTTGGGAGGATTCATGGCACGGCGAAAGGGGCGCGGTGCCGTCGCACCGCGCCGGACGACGAAGACCGCGGCCGGTTCGGGGCCGCGGCGGGATGAGAAGACCGCGGCCGGTTCCGGGCCGCGGCGGAAGGGGAGACCGGTGGCCGGGCCGCCGGCGTCGGAAGTCGAGGGCGGGACCGGAATTTCCGGTCCCGTTGGTAAAAACCGGCCGGCCAGCGGGCCGGCCGGATGTCTTAAAACCGGGGGATTAAACCCCCGGCCGGTTCTTCAAACCCCCCTCTTAATGAGGGGGGCGGTTCAATTAAAGGAGGGGGGGGGGGGGGGCAAAGCCCCCCGGTTCGTTCCAGCCGGCCCCCATTTGTGGGGGGGGGGGCGTTTTTTTTTTTGCAAAGGCACGGCTTAAAGCCGTGCCGCCTTGAAGCAAAGCAGCGGGGGCCTTGCCCCCCGCGTGCCACCCGCGTGCGCCGCGGCCCGCCGCCGCCACCGCGGCCCGCCGCCGCCGCCACCGCGGCCCGCCGCCACCGCGGCCCGCCGCCGCCGCCGCCACCGCGGCCCGCCGCCGCCGCGCCGCCGCGCCGCCGCCGCCGCGCCGCCCCCAGGGGGGGTCGGGCCGGGTCGGCCCGGACCCGGACCCCCCCGTTTCGGACCAGATTCGGTTTTTGGCTCATAACTTGAGCCTCGGACCTCCGAATGACGAACCGTCTGCGGCAACGCGATCCTTGGATCGAGACGGTCGTTTCGGTCTATCGCACTCAAGGTTTCGGTTTACTTTGAGTTCGGCCGGGTTGGTTCGTTCACGAAACCAACCGGGCCTTCGGAGCGGAAACGCTCATATCTTGAGCTACGGACGTCCGATTGACGTGCCGTCAGTCGCGTAGTGTTCCTCTTAGTGAGACGGATCTTTTGGCATACTCCGCCCGAGGTTTGGACGCAGGTGGAGTACGGTCGGGTTGGTTTTGCCTTAAAAACCAACCGGGCCCCGGAGACGAAAATGCCTATAACTCTCAGACCGGGCGTCCGATCGACGCGCCGTCTGATGCGTTGAGTTCCTGTTGACGATACGGAACTTTTGGATACATCAACTTCGGTCTTCGTGACAGTTGATGTATCAGCCTCTCGGCTCGTGGAGCGGATCCTCCGTACGAGCTTGCTGTGTGCGGGAACCCTAGTGCTGGCTGCGACTGTTCTACTGCTACGACTGCTACTGTGACTGCGACGACGACAGTACAGAGATCCTGTGTGGATTTGACGACGACAGTACAGAGATCCTGTGTGGATTTGACGACGACAGTACAGAGATCCTGTGTGGATTTGACGACGACAGTACAGAGATCCTGTGTGGATTTGACGACGACAGTACAGAGATCCTGTGTGGATTTGACGACGACGACTACAGCACTCAGCGATCCTACGTGGATCAGTGCTACAGGTTCTGTGTGAGCCCGATCCTGTGTGGGTCCTTGCGCTCAGCGGTTCTGTGTGAGCCAGCGCCTACAGGTTCTGTGTGAGCCCGATCCTGTGTGGGTCTTCTGCGGGGGTTAGTTACCTATCGATCCTTCGTGGGTCCGACGACTTAGATGGATCAGTGATCATCTTTATCGTCCTTGAAGAAGTATACCTGTGTGAGCTGAATCCTGTTGTTTTCCTGTGTGGATTGTGTTGTGCAATCCTGTGTGGATTATATTTTGCTTTCCTATGTGGAATACGTATACTTTCCTGCGTGGACTGAGTTGTACTTGGGCTCGGAGGTTGGAGTGTATTTTTTTAATTGATGACTTAGGTATATGTATGGGCATATACCTAAGCTGTGTCAGTTGTTACTTCGTGTTTGTACTTTTCTTCGTGGTTTATCCTTTGTGGATTTGAGAGACCATCAGGGGTCTCGGGGTCCCTACTGAGTAGCTTATACTCACCCCTGCACGGGCTTCGCCCGCACTACGTTGTGTTGGTTGCAGACGACGGACAGCGTTGACCTTAGCTGAGGCTTGCACAGCGGGACGGTACCCGGAGGTGGACCACTGGGCGGGACGTGCATGGAGCAGACGACGGGACCCGTGGAGCAGAGGAGCTATCTGTACCCACCCTTCAGGTGGGATTTCCGGTGGACAGCTCGGAGTAGCGGCTTTTACTTTACAGTTGCTGTTTTTCCCTTTTTGAGTTGTACTTTACTTTCAGTTTGGGTTTGTATTCTGGCCCATTTACTTTTCCGCACTTTCAGTCGTACTCTGTTTGTTTAGTGTTTACTTTCCGCTTGTTTACTCTGTGGTGTGTGTTTACGTTTCAAAGGCAATGCCTTCCCTTTTTACCGGGATTTACGCCTTGGTGCTAGTCGCCAGCCCCTGGCCTATGGAAGGCGGGCTTGGGGTAGTCACGGCACGGACCCCGAGGGCGGGTCGTGACAGTAATTGTATTTAATGAATAAATATGATATTGAGAACATTTATATGAATATTCTTATGATTAGTTTTGTATAAATGTGCATGAACTAGAATATATAAACTAAATCTTACATGAAAAATGAAATAGATGACACCCAAAATATTAATTTAAGTGGATAATTAATAATAAATCGGTGATTATAAATTTTAAATGAATTGTTTCTAGAAATATAATTATAAATATTTTTATACTCTAAAGTTATAATAAATATTAATTTATTATATAGGTAGTCAAATAATGTACAATGAAATTCAGGACTCAATGTAAGGTTTTATGTTATAATCTAATTCTTAATCAGTATTATTCATGTTTAAATTTTATTATGGAATCCATTTGATATCTCTATGCTAAAACAAATATATTTTCATATAATTTGTTTATTTATATATTTTTCAATTATTATTTCCATTTTCCACTCTATGGTACTAAAAATGATTGAACTAATGTTATTAATAAATTCCCACCATATTCATTATTTTTGTCTGAGGATCTATTTATCCCAAGTATATGAGCATTTAAATATTCAAATAATTTTATTTTAAATTATCTATATATTTCTTCCATTTTTAATTATATTTTAAAATAAATAAAAAATAATTTAAAAAGTAATTTAAAAAAAAGTCATCTGTGTTATATTTTATTTTTTAACAAAGTAGGAAATAATTTTTTTGTGGCATTTAATGAATGAACAGATTTTATGACCATTATAATTTTTATTTTTTATTATTATATTAAAATTTTATAATTTTTTTCAAAGAATAGTGAATTAACGTTTTTAATTTTTTAATTTTTAAAATACACAATAATAAAATGGGTTTTTTTCTATTTTTCAAATGATATTTATAATACACTTATAAAAGTAATTTTCATTTATATTAATATCATATATGTATTGATATGTTTAACTGGGGATGTATTTTTATGATAACAGACAATTAGTTTCTAAGAATTTCTTATTATTCTGATTTGTAACATATTTAAAAAAATCATTTGATTCTCACAGGTTAAATATGTTCTCATAAAATGATTATTTTTTTAGGATCATTAGGCATACATATGTATGATTTTCATTACGTCATGGGTTTTTTCAGAATTAATTAGACCTATATTGAATTGGTTAATTATTTATATATTATTATAAAATATGAAATGGTGTTGTGAATGATCCTAGTAAAATATTTTGCTCTGTCCACCGTGAATAAAAAGGGAAAGGGGAGTTAACCCAATAGAATTTATGACTCTATCCACTATGATATGATGGTCTTCAAGGAGATACTTGACTAATGAAATTATTTTATATTCTTATTAATGTGACATGCACTCTTGTGACATGTTTTTATGTGTTTGGTGCGCTCTCATGGATTGTGATCAATTATTGATGATTCTATAATATTCTAACTAACATCTTTTTTATGGTAATGATTTATTATATGTACTATAATTTATAATATATGAATTATTATTTATGATTTTTTTAGATTATGATCATTATCTCTTACCATTTTAATTATTGTATTATTACTTATAATCATCGATTAATATCTCTTATCTTTACCCTTACAGACTATCTTAGCTCAACCATTCTTATTTTTCCATTTACATAGATTTTAAAGAATGGTTTTATATAGAATATGACCATCAAGGGAATTATGTGAGAATTACATTGTAGGATATGTTGAATATATTTTATTAAGTAAGATTATTATGTATCTATCCTCTAAGGAAACTATTACTTTTTGATTTTGAGGCATGAATTATAATGAAGTATATTAATTTTTCATCTGAGAAGAAGAAATATATCTGTAATTTATGATATGTTCAACTCATTACCAATATTTGATCATAATGATAAAAAACATATGAGGTAGGTGATATTTTATTTTTATTTTATATAGGTATCAATGATGCACTATGGGGATGTTGTAATCATGGAAGAACACTATGTGTGTCTGTCCCAGAATGATTTTCAGACCAGATAATTTTATTCAAATACAATCCATGTATTAATCGATTCATAGAGTTGATATATATCATTTTGGGGTATCTTATCTGTGGTGGATTCTGCCACACACATTATTGAACTACAATGATTTTCAAATTCACTTTCCGGTGAGGATATTTTCAGACATATCCAATTTGATGTTGACATGATGAACTCTATTCAACAATAAGATAATATTTTTTACATTAATTTTTTTTGAAATATAATAGATCATTCCCGTATTATATAGTGGAACTATATATTGGGTCAACCCTATGAGAAACATTCTTCTTCTATTGTGGTCAAGAGGGGTTCGTTAAGTATTGGGAGGTAGAGGTTTAAGGATTCTTACAGGGGTGGAGGAAGGAAGGGTGTCCATGTAAGGGTTCAATCACTTCTAATGAAGGGGTAACCTTCATCTAGTGTTACTAGTGTATATAATAGGGGATCATTCAACCCAATTTTGGAAAATTGTTAATTGAGTACCATTCCAATATGAATATGGTACACCTTTAGATGTAGTGTTATATTGAAACTCATTCTTCTAGTGGATATGGAGATATTCAAACATGGTGTTCAAGAGTAGTTCTATAATCATATCAGTATTCAGGTAGTTTTAAATTTTCTAGCCATTCTGATCTGGTATCAGGAAATGGTGTTCAGTGGTAGTAGCATTAATTGTGAAATTTACATGAGGGTATTTAAGTGAATTAAACTCAGGTCTAAGGTTTAGGCCACCATTATTCCATTTTTTATACATATAACTTGTAAATTCAAGATACATCCATAATTTGAGGTGTAATCCTTATATTATCATCCCTTTATTTAATTTTCTTCAATATAGGTCAGTCACACTCCTTCATATGTGATAAATCAGATGGTGATCTAGTTTTAGCTGTATCATTCATATATTAGGTGAAGTCTAATGATAAATCCTTTAGGGTGTGGTCTAAGGTTTACCTGGAGGTGTCAAGAGTGTTATATTGGGACCAGAGGGTGTAAGTTCCATTGGATTTCATTATATTAGAGAAAGAAAAAATTTAATTAATCCTTGGGATGGGTTGGATAACTCATTTTTTTATCACCCATCAACATTTATCACATTCACATTTTATTAACATATTTAAAGGGTTTTTATAGACCCATATTGTCCAGTGTGATCTATAGTCTAGTCCCTAGGGACCTGGACATTTTTACGTTTGGGTGATCTCTTCCTAGTTGGATGGAATTGTTATCAAAGTGGTGGAGATGCATGAATCAGTGATCCCTCTTATCATTAATTTGTTCCATAATTCCTTCCCAAGGTTTTCTCAGGGTTATCACCTGAGTGAGAGATCCTGTGTATAATTGAAATTATATTAGGCATAAAGCCCAAATCCATTCCACTATATTATATGGGTTCAAAAAGGCACAGTAAGATGGTGGATGGACTAGAGGATTTAGTTGGAATGTGGTCTATTCACACAACAACATCCCATTAGTGAGATATTATATAGTTCATTATGATGGAAAATGAATTTGTGCGGTTGTATATGGACTACCTGTGGCTAAACCATGTGATTGTTATGAAATTTTATCATATCCCTTATATAGATGACATATTTTATCATTTATGTGGTGTTAGGCATTCCCCAAAATTGGAATGATTTGAATCGATCATTGACTGAGGGTAAGTCCTTCTGATATTCTTTAAACTAATTTTATAAGTAGTTATGGTATGTATGAGTTACATGGGATTTTGTTAATTTGAAAAAATATTTTTTTATTAAGGATATTTCGATTCAAGAAAATCCATCAATATTATGATTTATTTATTGTTCTATGAGTTAATGATATTATAAAATACTTCCATCCTAGGGTGGATCATTACCATCATCTAGATATCATTTTATGTTCTATGAGGAAGGATTAAATACATACCCAGATTTCAATTTGTTTGATCAGGATATGAGAAGTGTTTTTTCGGGGGAATATTTTACTTGAGTTATGTATATCAATAAACCCTGTGAAGGGCAATAAAGAGGTATCTAGGGTGTTACATGAGAATGATTTTGTGAATTATAGTTTCATGGGTTTGTATGGTTGTTACTGATGGTTTATCCTCAAATTCTCCCATTTGAAAACACTAGGGATAATTAAAATAAATTAGGGGATTAATGTTATGTGGATATATTCTTGTGAAAAAAGTCTTCTTGGAGATTAAAATTTGGTTAAACTATACAAAAATATTAAACTTACCCAATAGGGGTATAGTATATATGATTTATATACACGTAAAAGAGGATAATTTGTATCTTATGATTTCCTAAATTTTTATGGTATTATACGCTTGAGAAAAAAAATCATATATCTTAGTATTGATATATCATCATGGAATATTAAAAACCATATATTTTATTTATTTTATGTGATTATCAGATTTTGATACATGGATCATGGGATACCTCATCCATATAAGTCATCTCTCACATCGTTACATTGTTTACAATTCATATGGAATAAATTATACATGTAACGTCACATTCATTAAATGATATCAATGAATAACCATAAAAGGGTTATAATTATTATGTTCTATGATATGGAAGTCATCATATTTGACATTCACCACTGAATAATGATCATAAGAAAGATCCTATAAAAGAAAATTTTCTATTTATTGACGTCCACCCTTTGTTTCCTCTTATATCAAAACCTATATTCTTATATGATCATTTTTTATCACAAGTTGGTGGTGCTAGCACTGCATTCATGATTGAGGGTTCTCATGGTATGATCCAGGATCCAAGGATGGTGTTATACACATAGCGGTAATAATCCATTCATCATTTATTCAATGATACCCTTAAATTGTACTCCATCAAGATTAAGGTAGAGTCCACTTCTACTTCATTTTATGTTTTCTTTGTTAAATATTTTCCTTGAATGATGATTATATTTAATAATGTCTTTACCTCATATTAAGTTGTTTCCACTTCAAATGATCATAAGATGTTCCCCAAAAATCCATAAATTTTATGAGAGCCTTTGTCTTCAATGATTCAATGTTTTAATCAACTATTTTTGCGAAGAAATGTTTGTTTTAATAAATTATATCAATATAATAATAATAAAATAAATGAAATATTTCCCTTCAATCAATCATTGAATATAGATAGGTTAAATCATATATTTTTATTTATAGGTCAAATGAGATTTGTAAGTATTTTATATTATATTATATATAATATCATAAAATATGACTTCAAACTGGGTTTTCATAAAAATATGGGAATGTACCATAAATATGATATATCCTCAATCGATAAAAATTATAGGGTCATTATGATTTGACCTATCAAATTTAGTGATATCAGTCATGGATAATAATTGAATGTATATCATAGACTGTAAATTGGTCAAAAAAATAAATCTCTATAGTATCAATCATTGTTTGGGTATAATAATATTATTATCATTACTAAAATATGATATATCTAATAAATGATAAATACTTGTTAATAGTTTAATTATGTTTAATAAATTGTTTAAAAATTATAGGTGTTAGAAATTATAAAATGATATGTTTCATGCTAAAAATTTAAATATGAATGTTGTATATTAATGTCCAATTTTTTTAAATTTTTTATTCATTCAGTTCATTAGAATATTAGAATTAATATTTTTTTTAAAATATTGTTATTATGTATTATTTCTTTCTGAGATAAATTGATTCTTGGAAATAGATACATGAATTGTATTCCAGATTCCATATAATATTATTTTTCTTTTATCTACCTAATTTTCAATTTATTTTTAGTGTTTTGAGCTTGAGAATAGTTATTGAATTTTTTTGGTGAATATTAGACATCTAGTATTTTAGAAATGGAATTCAATTTTGGGTAATGCATACTCAAGAATGAAGATATGGGGTCAGAGTATGATAACTTATGGCCTTAATTCTTCAATCCTGTTCTGAAATCCTTAACATTAAATTCCCTTATTTTATGCTAATAATTTTGACACAAATTTTTCATCCAATCCCTAAAAAATCAAAAGGAAATATTCCATAACATAAATAATAGAGGACCTTTTAGGGTTATATTTTTGGAGAATTAGTAAAAAATCCTACATAAATAATTAAAATGATATTAAATGATAATATATCACAATTTTCCCTACATTTAATATTTACATTAATAAATAATAATCGTCCATATGAAATCCCTACCATACACAACTTGTTCAATATATTTATTTAAAAACTAGGGAAAAGAAACATAAAATGGTTAATCATAGATGCCTAGTAAGGGTAAACATAAGAATTAAAAACTAAATACCATCAACGATCATAAGAGAGAATAAGGTTATGATGACATAATCAAAGTGCCTTATAGATTCATAAAATAACTCATACCCATCAACATCGTGATCAAAAAATAATAAAATGTGGAAAAGGAAAGATTAATCATAATCAATAATCACGAGTCATGTGATATTAATATCCATCATTAGAAACATTATAAACCCATAGAAATTGTATAAAACACATAAAGATATCTTGGGGAATTATTATACTTTTTATTCATATAAATGTAGTAATCATGTGGTTGACTTCCATACATTTCACTCATACAAATGAAATATCAATATGCCTGACATCCATAAACATTGCATCACAGGGATATAATAGAACCACATATCATTATTTTATCACATAACCACCCATATTTGTTATCATGGAACCACCCATCATTATTTTTTCATTGAACCACCCATCATTAGTTTATCACATAACCACTTGAATAATGTTTAAGTACCATTAAAAAATCATCACTTATAAAATCATGCATAAACTAACAGGGAAAATTAGTAACCCCTTTCATAACATTATTAAACCATGGAAAATAGATTATTCTATAATAATCTCATTGAAACATGATTAACCCATAGGAAATAAATAGGTTATATATCAATCTCTTTGAAACATGATTAACTCTTGGAAATGATATGGGGTCAATAAAAGTCTCCTGGAAAAAATCTTAATCTAACAAAAATAAAGAATGTGGATAGTATAAATAAAAACTATCCCTATTGTATGATATGTATCCACAAGGGATGTTTATTTTTATCGATTCAAATGGCCTTAAAAGATCATTGAAAACATTCTTAAGAAAAATAATCTATAATCATTCCAAAGTGTCACATACCACTTTGAAACATTTGAATCGTAATCCCCATGAATGACTATCAATAAATTAGACATATAATATCTGGATAATAATGATATTAATTATATATAATATCAAATGAGAAGTATATAGTAATTATAAAATAATATATGTTTATAACATAACAAACATCTCAAAAGAAGAAAATCTTGATGAAAATTCATTACCTACATGAGAACAATGAAACCATAACCCCATAAAATATTGATATTCCAATGGATGTGTAAATCCCCATTAATTATTTAATAACAATTATAAAATAAATTATTGATCAATATAAACTCCACATAATATAAATATGTTTTGAATAGGGAAAAAGTGTCACAGAAATAAAAGTGAGACTTGAAATCCCTATACAACTGTGGTAACATCTGAATTGAAAACCCAAAAACCTATAATAATCAAATGAAAAAAATATAAATACTACAAAGATAAAATGATTCATTATTTAAATATCAAATTGGATAGTGTATACTCTATAAAAATTTATTTGGTGATGAATATGACATTTATCTCACAGAGGTAAAAAGTGAGATCAAAATCTGTTACCCTGACTCTAATTCTTCTTGTTTTTCCTCTATATTCCATAATAATAAATGTATTTTATTTTTATTAAATTATTTAGAATCTTTTAAAATATTATAATTACCTTAATTTTGACTTATATATTAGTTATATAAAATTACATAATCTATTAGGTTTAAGTATGATGCATTTTCCATATTGAGTTTATTTGTTAAAACTGACTTTGATTTGCCGATTAAATTCAATGAGGTCATTATTTAAACAAATTATGAATAATAATTATTATATAATTACCATATTTTTAAATAAATTATAATTTTAAAATAAATCAGGCATGTTGGTTAATAATAATGAACCAATGTTACAATCATGGATATGGTAGGCTGTATGTACGCATGAGAAACGCTCCCATTTTTTAATGATCATTATGAAAAGATGGTAATTAATGTTTATCCATATAGAATGAAATTTAAATAATAAATAGAATATTATAAAATTTTATATACTTATATATATATATATATCCTTATTTTTAAGTGGTGATTAAAAAAGAAGAGTCACATTTCTTCAATGAGGCGGAAGTCCACACATCCAAGAACAATGTTATCACTTCATCATTGTGGGAAAAAAGATAATAAAAAATAATATTTTCTATTTAAATAGAATTAATTTTTTTCATTAATATCATATATATTTTATTTATATCACATATTTTTATTTAACTCACCCTTAATAAATTCCATGTAAATAATGAATAAATCACATTTCTTTGAGGTGGTGGTAGTCTACACATCCACAAACGTTGTTATCATATTTCTGTAAAATGAAATGCAAGACTGTATGTGTTATAGAAAAATAAATTATTAAAATGAAATAATAAATATATATGATTAAATATTTAAATATTTTTTCCATCGTAATCCCTATTCGTGATAGTTCTTAAATGAAAATCACTGACATAGTTTTGTAAGGCATCAATCTGCCATACAGACAACTCGTAATTCTGTTACTCAATTAATAGAAGTTTGTGTATGTGTAGTTAAAATCCTTATAATAAAATCATATCTAAATAATTGATTTAATTATGTTATTATATAAACTTGTAATTTAAATAATTTAATGGTGGAGAAAGAAATAAAACAAAAATTACACATTTAAATATGTTACCTCTTTTCCAGGTGACTCCTTTTGGTTAGCACCAAAGGGATTCTATGGTTAGATTTGTGACAAAATAAGGGATTATAAGATTATGGCATGGAATTTGGGAGCATTCATGGTTAGGGGTAGCACATTACAATGGGATTTATAGGTATGAAGTAGTGGGGGTGGTGAGTCCCTTTTTAATGTTGACGGGAGTAACATTCTTCTAAGCATAAAAATGTAATCAATATTAAGAGGTCCTCCTTACATCATATTATTCCAATAATTATCCAAATTATTTAAAATAGGAAATAAGGTAGAATAATTTCTATCTACTTGGTTTTTTAAAAGATTCTAAGTCCGTTTGACTCTGAATATCAATGTTTAACAACTATGTAAAGAAATTTGTACCTTTATCACTATAATTCATTTTAACTCCTTTTATTAAAATTTTTGGTAAAAAAACTAATTTGAACATATCATACATTATAAATTATTCTGATTAAAAATAAGGAATCGAGGATTCAAATTATAATTAAAATATTTGATAAAATTTATTTATAATTAATCCCACATAATAATTAGACCATAGGTTTTTCATGAGAAATGTTCAAACATTTGAAATGTTCTCATATCCAATTTTCTTAGGAAATTGATTCCAATGAAATAAATTGGTTTAACCAATATATGAGTGGTAGAATTATACTTAAAACCAATATAAATATAATATGATAATATGAATTATTTGGATGAGAAATTATTTTTCAATTAGAATTCAGTGTCAATGATTATTCATTAAAATATGAATGTTCTCAAAAAAATACTGAAAAATCCCCGAATGTAAATTTTGATATTATTACATAAAAATTAATGTTTATTTTCACAAATAAAAATACTAATACTTTCAAAATGTATTTTTAAATAAAGTATTTCATTAAAAGGAAGTAAAACTGCATTTTAATACAATACCCCTTCTATGATTAAAATTTGATTTATTCTTATCATAAGCCTATGAAACATATTGGATGAATTTAAAAAAATATCATTAAATATATAACATATAAATTTCATTAATATATTTTACTAATAGTTTGCAATTTTCATTACAAATATAAAACTAAATTATAGTCATAAAAATATTCTTCCATAAAAAGATATCATTTTAATTCAATCGATATTTATTTCTTTTTATTATTAATTGGTAACCAATGAATTCACATTATAAACATATGTAAAATATAATTATCTTAATGTATTAAATCTCATTCATTCATGCCTTTCTAACTGCCAAGTGATATCTATCATACTGATATTAATAGTATATTGTTGTCTGGTAAGACTTGAATTTGTGTATAACATAAGTCATAAACATAAATTTATGTCTCATGGAAAATAAGACAAAATTAGTGTTTCATATTATGAAATATAAAATCATTATTGTTTGTAACACAATTTATTAAACAAATTATATTAATTTTAAATAATATATTTCATAAAATCTCTAAATTTTAGATCCTACCCACCTAGAAATGAATTTCAACCTCGAAATTCGACATAGATATCAAATGAATAACATTTATAGAATATATTTTCTACAACTAGAATCATGAAAATTAAATAAAAAATATCCATTTAAATAAAAAATATAGATACATAAAGGACACCTGAAGTTACCCATAACGATCATTCCTCATATAGAGAACATTGGATGGAAACTAGAAGATTGATTTGGATAGAAAATCTAATTCGCAAGGACTATTATAGAGTGATAGAGAACATGGTCAAGATAATTTCAACGAATAAAACCACAAACAAAATAGTTAGGTAAATGGTAATTGATATCTTCAAAAAAAAGAGTCATTGTATAAAATATTATTTCAAGATCCTTTACCTAAATTTTAAGGATTTCAATCACCATCCATAATGAGAAAATAATGAAATATAATTAAATGATGAGTATAATATCATCCTCTAATCAATTTCCAGAAAAATATCATTTTCTTCTCTAAATAAGTAGTATTAATGGTGAATTTTTAATTCATAAAGAAAAAAAATAATCTTTTAAAGACCACATAACCAACAAAGGAATAGTCAATTTATTCCTCCTATATTTATATGGTAATAAAAAAAATTATTATGACATGTTATGATAATTACAAAAATTAGTAAGCCATAATATGATTCACATATCATGAAAATTCAATAGAAATACCCATTTTTCAACATAATCATTCCACAAATAAATATATTTAAAATTATCCAATCATTTCTTGCATTATATTTAAATAAAATGATTATGAGTGTTTCGCTATATATTATTACAATATAAATTAAACATTATTCCTCATGTAAAGCCCTCCTTAAAAACATCTTTTAGATCCTCAAGGTTACAAGTACCATAACCCAAAGAAATTTTCTAATCACATCATTGATAAAATCAAAATTATTACTACATAAAAATTACTACTATTGTGTCTAAATAAATTGATCATATGATCAACCATAAGATTATATTCCTATGACGGTATCCCTAACTCTTCTGATAATCTCTCCTGAAAACAAAGTAACCTCTAAATATCTATAATCCAGCCTTTTATAGAAACAATATAGGCCTAGGGCCCGCACTACTAGATCCTATTCTAAAATCAATAACATTACATTCTCAGATTTGATTCCTATAATTTTGATCCAAATTTTTCATATAAACCTTTCAAAATAAAATTGAAATTTTTGATAAATTATAATATAGATAAACTATTAGGATTATAGTTTTAATGAATTTAGAAAAAATCATACATAAATCATTTACCTGACTATGATTGTTCTTTTTTACCACTTATCCAATATTTTATTTTTCACATTAATACATCATCATCATCCATATAAAATCCCTTCTAGGAATAACTAATTAAACATAATTATTTAAAACATCTAGAAAAGGGAACACAATAAGGGTGATGTCAGATGATCTTTAATGGTAAACATAAAAATGAATAATTGAATGTAATCAATGATCACAAGGGTGCATAAGGATTTGATGTCATAATCTATGTGAATGATTGGTTAATTAATGAAAACATACACATAAATACGTAGATGAAAAAATGTCACAGTATGGAAATGGAAGGAGTCATCAGAATCAATAATAATAATCCATGTGATATCAATATTAATCATTTGGAAAATTGTAAACCCATAGAAATAATATAAATAAATAATCTTATCTTTGGATATAATTATACTTTTCATGATTTTAAATTGAATAACCTTGTGGTCAACTTCCATACATGTCCCTCTTACAAATGGAATTTCCATATGGATGGAATCAATTACTAATGCAATATAGGGATATCACAGACCCACCCATCATTATATTATTTTGTATCCACCATTAATTTGTTTATCATGAAACCACCTATAATATTTTTGTCATGGAACTACGTGTCATGGGTTTATCATGTACCCGCTCATCAAATGTCCAAGTACCATTTCAAAATAATCACAAATAAAATAATTCATAAAATATTTGGAACAACCAATAACCCATTTCATAACATTATTATAACATAGAATATAAATTGGTCCTACAACTATATATTCTAAACATAATTAGCCTGTGGAAAAGAAATGGGTTCCATAATAATCTATATAAAACATGATTAACCCATGGATAAGAAATGTGTTCAATAAAAATCACAACAAAACAATCATAATCCATAATAAATAAATAATAAGGATGGTATTAATACAAAATATCCCCAGTGTATGATAATTATCAATAATTTTTTATGTCGATGAATGTAAATGACCTTAACACACCATTAAAAACAATCATGTCAGAAATAATCATTAATCATTCCAAACAGTACCATACCTTATTGAAACATTTCAATCATAAACCCTATGAAGAAAACAAATTGTACTATAATATCATGAGAATAATGATATTCATGATATATCTTGTCAAATTATAAGAATATACTTCTTGTAAAAGAAGAGAGGTCTATAACATAACAAACATATCAAAGGAGGAAAACTGAAAAACCAATCCATTACTACATTGGTAACATTGAAATCATAAAACCCATGAATGAGAGCTCATCAACTGGATATTTAAATACCCATAAATTAATTTATATTAATAATAAAATAAATTCATGGTTATTATATACACCAAAAAAACAAAATATAAGTTGGAAATATAGAATAAATATCATATAAATAAAAGTGAGACTGGAAATCCCTTAAAAATGTGGTAAAATGTAAATTAGAAAAATATAAATTAATAATTATCAAATAAAATTTTTAATACAAATTATATAGAATTATTCATGGTATAATTTATAAAAAGGAATAATAGATAGACTGAAAAATATAATTAAGTTGTTAATATGGCATTCATCTCACAAATGTAAAAAGAGAGATGAAAATCCCTTACCTTGAGTTTGATTCTTCATGCTTGTTCACTATTGTCCTGAATAATAAACATATGTTAACTATGTAATTTATTTATAACCTTTTCATGTTTTCAGAAACATTGATTTCACTTATGAATATTTTACATAGAATTACAAAATCAAATATTTTTATATTGGATTTTTTGAACATGTTTGGATTATATGTCAAAACTGACTTTGAAATGTCATCTAATGTCAATGAGGTTACTTTTTAAACATATATATAATAATAATAAGGTAATAATTATCAAATATTTACATAATATATCCTTTTAAAATAAATAGGGCATATTTTTATGAAAAATGAACCAATGTTACGATCATAGAGATGGCAGGTCGTATGTACGCATGAGTAATGTTCTCATATTTCAATGAACATTATAAAAAAAGGTAAGTAAAATTTATATTTCTAGAATTAAAAATATTTCATAAATACCAAATTATCTAATAGTTTATACTTATATATATAATTCTTTTTATGTGGTGATGAAAAACAAATAATCACATCACTTTAAAGAGGTGGTAGTCCACACATCGACGAATGACATTGTTACTTTTTCACTGTGTAAAAAAGGTAATAAATAAAATGAAATATTATATTTAGAAAAAAGTAATTATTTCCTGATAATAATATATATTTTATTAATTTGACATATGTCTATAAAAATTATCCTTTATATATTCCATGTAAAGCCTGAATGAATCGTGTCGCTTTGACGAGGTGGTAGTCCACGGGTCAACAAACGATGATATCATGTTCCCAAAAAAATATAAATCATGAAGTTATGTGTTAAATAAAAATTCAAATAGTATTAAAAAATTATATTTATTATATAAATAAAATTAAAAGAGTATTTCCATGATAATTCTCAACCATGAGAGGGGGTAAAGGAAAAAACAAATGACATATTTTCATTAGGCGCTATACTACCGTACCCGCGAATAGTAATTTTGGTACCCATTTGACGGAAGTGTGTATATGTTTAGGAAGAAACCATAGAATAAAACCATTTAATAATATTAGGGGTAACTAGGTAATTATATAAACTTGTAATGGGAATAATTTAAGGTGTGGAGAAAAAAATAATACAGAAGTTCTCATTGATTAATGTTTCATCTTTTTAGGGTTAATCATTTTGGTTTTCACTGAAGGGATTCCTTGGGTGACCTATACCCAAAGTTTTTCTTCTATGATGAGAGGGGGTGTTAAGAATATATTTTAGTAGGAATTTTATGATCCAAAGGGCTAGAGATGTGTGAAGAAGTGGGGATGGTGAGTGTAATTTTATAGAGTTGGGGAGTTGAATTATTATAAATATAAAAAGGTAAACACAATTGGTAGGTCTCCCATACATCATGTATTTATACTCTTTTCATTCTATGTAATACACTGGACTATTTTTGGAGCCATGTGTAGAGACGACACATTATTATGAGGCCTGTCTATCCCGTAATTAATTTTATTCCAATTTTAGATATATTTTTTATAGGCACATTTGTTTTTGAAAAAGTTGAATATATAAAAGGTAGTGTCTTGGATTAGAAATATGAGACCATGTTTGAATCCAAATTGTAATGTTTACCCTAGGTTCAACCTATAGTTTTTCAGTGTTAGATGTTCAGATAGTTTTTTTGTTGGTTGGAGAATTGGATTAATAATTTTTTTAATTATTTATTTAATAACCCTATCCAAAATAACTCATAGAAAGATACTAGAATAGGATATCTGAGACCAATATTGAATTTAGAATTTTGATTACAATAGATGTGACCAATAGTTAGTCAACACAAGATATTTATACGGGGAATCCATAAGTGGGGGCACTAGATAATTAACTAATTTAATATACTTATTAAAATTCATAAACTAAATAACTCAAAGTTAGAGACATGGATAGGAAATCTCAGAACTCCATTGAGTTCATAATGTGATTTTTAACCTAGGCACGACCTGAAATTGGTTGGCATCAGACGTTCGAATGAGGAAACTATGAGAGGGTACATTTAGTTGAAATAAATAAAATGATTGATTTTTTTAAAAGTAATTAAACACTATATAAAAATCCAATGATGAATATTTTCCAATTATTGGCTGTATAAAACTTAAATTATCCAAGAGGAGTAATAGAGCATTATTTATTTGAAGATTGAAATCAAATGAGAAATGGTGATCAGATTAACATGGATTGATCGGTAGTGATCACAACATGTCATCCTCATAACTAGAGGATGCATTATTCAGCATTGATTAATCCATAATCGATGTAGAACTTTTTATTTGTGTTTTCCATATTTATAATTAAAATATTGATCAAGATCAATTTTCATTCTTTGATCTATATAAATTTGAGCCTTTTTATGGGCCCGAGTAATCAAAATAAATTCTTCTTTCAATTTATTTTTTCTTAATGTCGTGCTTCTCACCTCAGTTTCAGTGATATGAAATTTTTTTCCCAGAACATTGGTCCAATGAATATTGTCTCTATGTTTTTAGTGTTTTCCTCCACCTTTCCTTTCATTATTCCTTGTTTGACAATGGGTTCATGATTCGACATTGTAGGGGTGGTTTTGAGTGTGATTGAAACCCCAGATTCATTACAGTAGTACAAATTACATGATGATTGATGGTTTGGAGATGGATTGATATATGGAAAGGATGGTGTTGGAGAATGTATTGGTTAGGTATTTAAGGTGTGATCTATGTGATGGGGTAGTTTATGAATAGATTGGTGATCCCTGTTTTGTTGGCTGGTGCGTGGTAGTGACATGTGGTGTGATGGGATTGATTCCAAGTAGAGGTCACTCCCAAATTCTCATGATGGAGGCTACTCAGTGTGGACATGATAGTGTCTAGGATTAGATCTCCAATTATGTGGTTGAATGTAGTCAACTAAATTGGCATTAATGACTATTTTTATTATTAATAATAATGTTGTTTCATTAATTAAATTAAATACAAATATATATTCATGTATTATTTTTAATATCTGTAATAAAAATAATGATTTTATAAAAAGAAATACGATGGGTGGCTCAGCACTTGTGTAGCATGGGGATGAAATTTTATTAATTTAATTATTAGTATTATTATTAGTATTATTATTAATTAAATGGGTTTAAGTAATATAATAAAGGAAAAACATTTTTGAAGAGGCAAGGGAATGACCTTGCTACCTACCTAAAATAGGCATCACATTGGTTGAGAATCATTTGCAAAAAAAGTTTAAAAATAATATTTATATAATAATTTTTTTTTGTATTTGAAACGTTAGTCCGGTCATAACATCTCTATACTAACTCAGATTGATGAAGCGTCAAAAGTTATGTTACCCTGTAATTGATATTTTCCATTTAAAACTGATTTCCATATCTTTTTCACAATAATTACACTTTTTATAAAATTATCCCATAATAATAAAATTATTATTATTATGGATCTTGTATCAGACATATCTTCCACATATGATGTCAGAATGAAGAACCATCTGTGATGTTGGGACCCTAAATGAAATAATTTCATTTAAGAAAAATTTTGTGTATTTAATTTGAATTTGGAGATCAATCCCATGATATTTTATTCAAGTGTGATGTGGTGAAATGTTCCTTTTTCACTGAGTGTCTGATTGAGGTAAGTGAATAGAAAATCTCGAGGGTATTTTTCATGGGGATCACAATAGTGTGATCTATTTGGAAATCATGGTCCATTTTAAGAGGCATATTAGTGAAATTATATTTTTTACCAAAGAAATGTGATGAGTCTTCTATGTTCATTGGGATTTTGGCTGAGACACAGCGTGTTCTACCCTTACATGTAGTGTTGTGTTACATATCTAGTAATCCATGTTCTATAATTGTCACAGCAAGAAAGAAGAGCGGGAGTACATGCTTTGTGGGTCCCTAACATGAAATGTACATATTTTTGAGTAATATTTAATATTTCATTTCTCCATTATTTTAATTCATATTTTTGATCATAAGTAGAATATCCTAGGTGTTTTTCTATATAGATTTTAATTTTTTCATTTGTTTGTGGATTTCAATATATGGTGTTGAATGATCTGGGCATCACACTTGGTTAAGAAATGCTTGATGACAACATTGTTCCCGTAGGATCACCAAAGACATTCCAAGTAAACCCTCTGGCATGGAATGAATAGTGTATTCCTTTATGATTTTTGAGTAAACCAGCTAGTAAGGACTAGGTAGTGGATTCCTTGATTCTTTTCGAGTACAACCTCCAATAGTGACTGAGTAGTGGGGACCTTGACAATTTATCTATATACCTTCCAGTAGGGAATAGGAAATAGTGTCTTGGACACTTTCTGAGTATACCCACTAGTTGGGCTAGGATGTCGGTCTTCAAAAACTTTCAGGTGGTACACACCATATAGGATGGGTAGCATGTCCTCGATGCCATCATATTGGTACCCTTTTATTGTACCACAACATGGTTACTCAACTTCGAGTTTATTCTTCCTCAACTTTGTGGAATAGTTACATTGTGCAGTTAGACATATATGGTTACTTCTGGGAAGGAATTTGGGATGATGATAATCATTGATCGGATTTAGGAACTATTGGCTACTCTTCGTCTAGGGATGAGCTGTGAGATGGATATCCCCTTACTCATGCATGTAGGATTCTTTCAATGAGAATATACATATATCCTCCTTCTATATCCACACAGTGGATTTGGTCATGATAAATCTATGATAATTGAATATGTTTAGTGTATTCCACATGCTTTATGTGTTCAGCTTATCATGGTTGGATGAGTCTACTAACAAACTATAGGCCGAAAAGACTTGATGTGTAGTTCATCTACTCATCATGTCATGAAACTTGTGTTTAGAGGAGGTTAACATCACTCTCTTTTTGGGATGAACTTTATTCTTTCATTATACATTATTATATTTAGTATCTTTTTCTTCAATGGTGTCTATTTCTTCTCCCCCATAATCTTTTAGGATATCCTCTAAGGTTTCGTTATACTAACCCTTACAATGGGTTTTGCCCACACATATTTTGTCTTATGAAGATGATGGAAAGGTTTATCCTGACAATCAAGAAGCATAGGGATATTCGGTGCTTGGACAACATTTGATGTCCATAATGTTTTATTTAGAAGCTATGTATTATTCTAACTATTTTCTATTATTTTTTTCTATCATTTTGGGAAACATTTATTGTTGTGAATGTATTTTTCTCCTTTAATTATCATTTTACACTCTCATAACTTTATACTATCTTCATGTTCATTCATGATTGGTTTACTTTAAAATAATGTTTTATATTATATTATTTTCCTATGAAATTTTGAATCAGGATGATTTTGTGTGTGTATAGGTACATAAGAAAAGGTATCCGCAAGTGAATTATGCCTTTAGTGAATGTCACCACCCCCTGGCCGATGGAGGCATGCATGGCATAGTTGTGGATCAAACCCCATCATTGGTCTAGTCGTGACGTCATGTAACTCCAAAAATATTAAAATTTTGATAACATAGTGTCAATGGTTGAATAAATCCCATAAAATTGGTTTTGAACAAGATTCTATTACATTTTAACTCGTAAGATTAAATTTTAACCACTAAGTAAACACATTTTTACCTTAATCATTATAATTAACATTACTTTTTTCAATAATATTTATGGTCAAAATCTATGTTGACCTTATTAGAAATTATAATTTATTATTATTATAAATAGGGGTTCAATATTTCTATAATTATAATCAAATAATGTCATATAAATAAATTTAAAATTAATCATGTGAATAGGGTGAGACAATGCATTTTTCAAGAGAAAATTTGAAGTGTTTGAAATGTTTTTATAACAAATTTCAATGTGAAATAGATTAAAATAAACAAAATAAACAAAATTAATAAAATATATAAAAAATTGATCTAATTATATTTTAAAACAAATTAAAAATATAATTTAACACCATAAAATATTTAGAAAAAAAATTATTATTCAATTAAAATTGGTTGTCATTCACTCTTCATCCAAATATGAATGTTCGCATAAAAATACCAAATACTTACCCAAAGTAAATTTTCATATACCACATTAATAAAATAATTTTTATTTATAATAGAAACTTTATAAATGTTTCAAAATTTAGTTTTCATACAATTATTCCATTAAAATTTTTAAAAAATACCTTTTAAAAATATACATCTTATTAGGAATAAAATTTTATTTATTATTATCATATGACTATAAAACATTTTTTATGAATTTAAAAAAAATTTAGTCACAATATTAAATTTTAATTTAGGTAATATGTTTTTGTAATGGTGATTAATTTAATTTATTAATATAAAATTCTATTCTGGTCATAAAAATAGTTTTTCATTAAAATGCATCATGTATATTAAATTGATCTTCATTTTAATTTATAATTATTTGGTTACCAAGGAATTCTTTTTATAATCATTTGTAAAATATAATTTTCATAATTTAGCTAATGTCACTCCTTTATGCCAATACAACTATTAGGTGATAACTATTATAATTTTATTAATAGTGTATCACTATTCGGTAAGACTCGAGCTTCTGTGAATCATAATTGCCAAAAGGAACACATTGTTTCACATAATTCAAGATAAACTTGTTGTTTTGTGTGATTAAATATAAATTAATTATTATGTTTAATTAAATATAATAAATAACATATATTAATTTGAAATAATATATTTCAAAAAATCTCAGGTGTTACACAGAGTACCCACTGGCATGGAGGATTATTCCATAGACTATAAAGTTGTGGGGTTAGACATTTGTCATTATAAGATTAATCAAGCCAATATTTTCAATATCATATAACATTTAGATTTTACATAAATAACTTATACAACTTCTTAATGATATGTAATTGAGTTTAGATGAATATATTTGTAGTTTTGATGTGACTAATATAAACTTGTATGTTATGTAAAGAGTTAATTAATTTATTTTAAACACATTAATATAGTGGATGTTATAGGGATTCAAGAAAAAATTAATTAGAATCACTAACACTCAAAAATTAATAAAAATATGTGATAATGAAGATCTCATGGGATGAAATGGGATTTATATTCATACGATGTTCTTTAATGTGGTGAGACATTTAATAGTAAACCCTTAACATACTAAGTGTATGATTCAAACAATAATAGTTCATATCAAGACCTCACACATTCAGTATGGGTTAAGCTTACCATTATGTGAGAATGATTTATCTTTTTTATGCTATAAATTTTTAGAGGTGACCCTGACCATTAGGTACCTTATTCTTGTTGTTATCCTTAGGTTACACATACCTTTAAAATAAAAACATCTACAATTGCAACCAAATATAGTTTAATGATTCCATCGGATCGATTTTGATAAATACTTATCCACCCACATATCATAGAATCAGATATTATATAATTGAGAAAATTTATTTTGAATATTTTCATGGATATTTTAAATGATCAACATGTTGTATTTCATCATGAAATGTGCATATTGGATCTGTAAATATAAATGATGAATGATGTCAACATTTTTAGTGGGATTAATTTCATTAAAAAACTTTTATAAACATATATAAAACTTGATACTCACAAATAGATATGTATTTGGTGGATTATTTCATACATAAATATAATCACATTGAGATCCTTTATAGGTATGGAAGGTAGAATAGTTCTAAACGGTATCTAACATTGATACATTTTCAAAAGGTGATGAATTTTGAGCACATATATGTTAATTTTTTTGAGGTAGATTTCATTAGTTATAGATAATGGTTATTGGATATCGGGTTTCAGTTACACATTTTGGATGACAAATATATACTCAATGATAGGTCAAAATTGAAAAATTGTGAAAAAGATCTTCATGTTGGTAATGGAGAAATGGTTTATGCATTTCAATTATGAACATGTGATATGAATTTACCTAGTAGATTAATTATATTCTTAGATAACTATTATTATATACCCACCGTAACAAAAAAATTAGTTTTTTTATCTTCTTTGTATAATTTGGGGTCCGCATTCAATATTAAGAATAACAGTTCTTCTATATTCAATTGAGATATTTTAACACATCAAGAAGATGGTAAATATTTTATATATTTAGATATGCAAAATCAATTCTAAAACATTCAAAATAATAGGGTCAATGATGATTCTAATCCAACTGACCGTTCCCATTTTTACATTGGACATGCAACATAAAATGAAATCTAATGAATCTATATAGATGGGTTATTAAAACAATTTTCTTTTGAATCATTTCATCATTTTGAATCTTGTTTAATAATTTTGATTACTATATCACCTTTTACTAGAAAATGTTAAAGGGATGGGGGATTACGGGATCTCAAGCATAGTGAAGTTTGTGGACCAATGTGTAATCAGGAAAGTGGTGATTTTTTTTTACTTCATTACTTTTACTGATGGAATTATTTAGTATGTCTATGTTACTCTAATGAGCCACAAATATAAAACATTGGAGTCAATAAGTGATTTTCATATTGAATTGTAGGATGAACATGAAAAAATATTATAATCCTTGGATTAGATTACAATATTTAATACTTGAGCAAGAAATTCATTGACCATTATAGAGATTATAGAATTTTTACAAATATCTAACATCATGGAACACTACAGTTGAATGTTTAATCTGAGAGGTGTAAATGTCACTTTATAGATATTATTTGATTAATGATGAGTTATTGTGACCATCTTATTTTATTCTAAGGTTATTCTTTGGAGACTAATTCATATCTACTTAACCATATGTTATATAAAGTAGTTAGGATGATTGCATATAATATGTGGATGGGGAAACATAAAAATATGCCTTCAATGATGATTTAGGGGTTTTAAGAATATGTATGATATTTGGATTCTGATTAACATATCGATAAATAAGAGAAATTATTTTGTGTGTGTAAATAGACTTCATACTATTAATTTTTCAATTCTACAAATCCCAAAAAAATGTGTGGCCTAATGAGGAATTTTCTAATAAAATGAACACCTAATTAAAAGATTCATTTATAGGAAATTTTTAAATGAATATGTTCAATACCAATATATAGGAATTTTTTCTAAGGTGTATTTTGAAAAAGATCCATACGGAGTTTTGCATGAAGAACTGTCTCAAGATACACTAATCATTTTAAGGTATAGTCGGATTCATCATGATATCCTAAGATATGGGTTTCTTGCAGAAATTAATGATGAGTTAATGTTAATATATTATATACCCAATATTTATATATATAGGCCATCAATATTTCTTATTCTATGAAACAATTTTAATGAAAAGAATTTAAAATGGACTCCATGTACACAAACCATGTTTAGAAAATAAAATATGCACTTAATTAGGTGATAATTATAAGGTGTAAGTGGGTTTCATGTAATAAAATTTAAATGGATGGTATATTTTCAATTTATAAATCAATCATGGTGGTAAAAGGTTATAATAAATTCATGGTATTGACTATGAAGAAACATTTTCATTTATAGTGATGATCGATTCGATTTTTATTTTTATAGACATAATATATCATTTTAATTATTAGATATATCATCCATCCAATTTTAAATTTTTATTATACCATTATTAATGTAAAATAGGAAAGCATAGTTCACAAACTAGATACCACTATGTGTTGATAGTGCTCGCAAAAATTATCAAACAGTAGACTAAGATTACTTGACGCAGCTACTCTATTAATTTCTCAATGCATCATACTAACATGGGTATCCATATCCTCTATAATGAGTTCTATAATGTGATTGATCATCCTTTCAATTGTCTAGAAAATTCATCAGTGTTAATTTTTCTCTGATTGAAGCCCTAACATATTATTCGTTTATTTTCATCAATCCACACTTCTTGCTCCTTGTTGGCCTCAACATGCATCCTTCATTAATAAATTCATTTAAAATCTTTTTTGGGAAATTGGGATGGAATTATTTTTTGAGCATTTCTTTCATAGAGTGCAGGATTAGTTTCAAGTACTCCCCATACTCTTCTTCCCTATCTCTTTTATTCCTTTTATATTCTTCACATTCCCCATTCTGTACATATTTTCCATCCTTGTTTCTACCCTTCTTGTCCGACCTAGTTTCCAGTAGTTTTGGCAAGTAGGAGTAATCATTTTCCCCATTAGTTCTTTCCCTTGAACCACAATACATTTACCTGAGTCTTGAATGCATTTTTACCCATTCTTTTTTCTAGTGATTTTAGGAACATTACCATGTATTTGGTCCACACTATCCACTGAGGGGTGATTATAGCTTTCATCACCTAATGAATCCTCTTATTGAGATAGTGGTGGATATTTGACATCCAAACCATTGAAACGGTTCCTCATCTTTGTCATTGATCCTTCCTTGATGTGCTTATACTTACCCAAAGACTCCTTCTTACCTATTTTATTCTACATGCTAATTTCCTTCCCCCCATTCTCAGCCTTCATATTAACTTTAGAGTTGGAAATGAGGGTGTTTAATTCGATAGGCCCCAAGTCATCCACTCCATCTAGCCTCCTCTATCCACGATGAGAATCTATTGCTCCCAACAATAAGGGATTTTTCTGAAAAATTTCAGATACTGTGGGATAATAATATCCACATCCCAAAAATTGGGGTTTCTTATTCATGTCCTATTAGACTCGATCATGAGTTCCACAAAGACATTGTCCATCATTAACTATCAGGCTCACATCACCTTCATCGATGGATCTGGTTGTACCCGGCATATCCATCAAAGCCACGACAAAGAGCTCTTCCTTATCTTCTCCGTTTAGTCCCAAATTGTATTTTAAGTGGGGAAATATATCCAATACCTGTGGCTCTTCCTCCTTAGGCATCACACACTTCACTACCATTGTAGAAACTAAGGGAGACCACTGCTGGAGCCAAACCTCCAATGTTATAGACTCCACACATGGGAATTCTTATTGTCTAACATGATCCAACACCCTTGGTACAACCCCACACACCTCATCCTAATCACCCACACCAATAATGACCTGCACCTTCTAGTTCACTAAAAGATCACCCTACACCTCAAACCCATCAGTTGTGCTGATAACAACTTTCTTATCCCTGAATCTACGATGAAAAACCGAGACCACATGGCCTAACCTGTGACAACCCAGGAAGAATGCATGCCAGGAATCAAGGAAAACCCTTTGTTTCCATCTGAATTTTTATCCAGATGAAATCCATATCCACTCCATAGGAGGATTCAAAACATCATCCTTCACACATACACAATGGGATATTGGGTGATATATAGCCAACGTGAGACAATCAGAGAACAAATATATTCCAACCATATTTCTTAACATTTGTATTATTGATGGTTTCTAGAAATGGAGTGGTATTTCGGGAAATCATACACAATCCACAGACGAAGCATGTCAAAGTTCATGTTTAGTTGAAAAGACCAGTGAAGAAGGTAAAAGCAACATATGTTGATATCACAAGGGGCTCTAGATGTGAAAACACTTTCATTACTCCAAATTTTTTCAATTTAGTGTATATTATACAACCCTATATTATTGATGTTTCAAATGGGACTTCTATGGTTTAAATGTTCCAATAGTTTATTTATTTATCAATAAAAGAATATGAGCTATGGAATATATAGTTTTATTAATGCGGTCAAAGAGTTTTATTTAATAAAAAATATTATTATTTTTTATAGAATCTTATTACTGTGAGAGTTTTAGTGTTTTTGATATTTTATGTTGACAGTAATCTTCTTATAGGAAATGAAATTTCAACCCTTCACTCTTTGAAGATGTGATTGAGTAAATGCTTCATAATGCAAGAAAATGTTGAAGAAACATATAAACTAGGTGTTAAGATATATAGTGATTTAACTAATATGTTTTATGAAATTATTCAATCCACATACAAAAATAATGATTTAAATAGGTTTTTGGTGGCGAAATCTAAAAATTTGAATTTATAAGTTTTGCATGGAATAAATATTATGAAGATATTGGATCATTCTAAGGAGTTATAAGGGATGGATAAAAATTTCCATGTTTCCACCATAGCTTCTATCATGTTTTTTTATGTTTAATTGACTTAATTCTATATATAGACATAAAATTGTGTGTAGATACTAATTCAATCCTATTGATTGTCACTATATTTCTTTGACAAACGAAATTATGTACTTGAAAATAATTATGTATATATTATTCATCTTTAGAGCTGAGGAAGAACTATGTTTAAATGGATACACTGATTAAATTTTCTAATATAATAGAAATGATATAATATATCAATATATTTTGGGGTTTATCATGAAAAGTATATTAATTTATTTGAATAGTTCAAAAGAGGCCATAGTTGTGGACACAAAATGTTAGGAAGAGTGCATTGGTGAATAATATTCAACAAAGGAAATAGTTTGGATCAGGAATTTAATTCATTAACTAGATATGGTCCTTTTAATATAGGGAATAATAAATTTTTATTGGAACAATAATTGATCCATTACTTAGGCCAAAGAAATTCGGTTACCATAACGAACCAAAACCATCCTTTATAAATACTACCTTATATAAGTGATCATTGAGAGGGGTGCTATTTTAATCTATTTTGTGTATTGATATGACAATGTAATGAATCCACTGATAAAACTTATATAAAAAATAGTGCACATGTTCATGTATATTTTCTTATTAAATAATAAAAAGAGATTAATTTAAAAATTAAATAATGTATCACATATTTATAATAAAGTTAGTCTCCATTTATTATTCATTCATATGTGATACAATTTAAAATATGTGAATGGTGGGATAATATTATCCCTCCAATGTATGTCTTCAATTTTTTACAAATCATTGATCATCATAGTGTAGTATAGGATTTGATGGAATTTAATGATTAGAAAACTGGTGGAGTGGCATGGTAATAAACAAAGATATATCATTTGTACTAACCCATGAAGAATGTCCCATGTAACGTCATGCAATAATAAATATACAGAAGTAGCTATGCTTGTTACCTATACTTATTACATGGTATAGCTAATATAACTACCATGAAGTCCTATATTATTTGATACATTTATTTAAAAACCCTTTGGAGATTAAAGAATCTAGGGTTGGTTGGATATGTAGTTCATCATGTTTTTTAGTTAGATATTATTCAAGATGATATATTTTCTCCCACATGATGAGAAAATTCTTGTTTCCCTCGATTTAATTTAAATACATAAACATATATCTATGGTAAGTTGAGTCTCCTGATATGCGTATAGTTATTTGCATGGGAGACATGTGATTCTATAATCATCATGATGAATGAAATGAGATGTATTCATCAACTGGGCTAGTATTTCATAAAGAATTATTAAATTATAACATATAATATAAAGTATTTATAGGTTTTTGTGTCTAGTTTTCACTCGAAGAAATGGTAAATGCAATAAAATATGTATAAATTTTATGTTTATAATACATCTTTTGTTGATATGTTCACATAAGATATTAATAAGCTTTATAGATATCTCACTAAACCCATTAGTATCATGTGTATAAATGATTATTTTGTAGAGGATGTTCTTTTGTTACCTCTATAATATAGAATTTTCAATTTTTTTCAATACAATAATGGAATTTTTGGTCCCAAGGTTAAGAAATTGTAAAAGTATTATGTTTTTGAAAAAAATTGTATAGAATAAAGAGAACAAGATAAACCATAAGTGAAAGAGTTTTGGATGGATTCATAAATATTCGTAATTCTTTTAAAGGTTTTTGTTTATGATTTATGTAAAGTTGTTAGATTTAAGGATATGATCTTAAAATATGGTTACTATAATTTTATAATTACCAAAATTCTTATGTTATAATTCTCATGAGATTTATATCAGACCTTATGATTTCTATAAATCATGATGGAAGTGTGAGATAAATTGGATTCTTATATAATATTTGATTATTGTCTTAATATAAATGATTCATTGGATTCCACATAAAAAACTCATCATATGCATTGTAAATTAAGTTATACTTCCTCAGGAATGAAATACACAAGTCAAGGAATATTCATTGAAGTATTTTGATGAATTAACCCTAAAAGGATTTAATGATCAGGTTCTATGCGATGGACCTTGATATAACCAGTGATCTTTATTCAATAATAAGAATTATGTAGATACTATAAATGTTAATTATTAAAAACATCAAATTTTAGCCATTATTTCATGGTATAACCAACAAATATTCTTCTTTGATCTCTGTTTATCACTATGTGAAGGTATTATCACTACTTATATTATTTATGGTTCTCATTAGAAAATCATCTATTCAAGGAATTTATTAACCTCTCATATGTAGAAATTCTTTTTTACTACATTGGTGATTCCATTCCAGCATTCTACCTTTAAAAATAACATTTGGGAACAACTGTTATTTTTCATGTATGAATTGTTCTTCATATTCCATGCATTTTGATTATCTTTAGGATATATTGATCTTGTTATTCGGTTGTTTTTTCCCAATGATCGTAATATGGTCCAATAAAATCAATTATCATAACATATTCTATAGTCCCGCAAGATTTAGGTACAGTATATGTATGATTCTAGAAGGTTGGGTAGTAACTTATGGGTCTAGATAGTTGGGCCCATATGAGTAAAACTACTTGATGGATTATCTAGAGTTATAGGTAGTGGGGTATAGGATAGGATCTTGTAATTACTACTTCTTGAGAGAGGGGTTCATTGTATATATTATCCATATGTTTATGAATTATATCTTCTCTTAATGTGACCTAACCCTTTGGCATAGGATGTGGATAGAGTATCTTTAATATTTTGATTTAGATATAGAATATAACCCTATAAATTTTAATTATGTTAGCTATTAATTGTGTTGTAATCTTTAGTAATAGGTGTAACAAGTGGCTAGTAGTGAATCATATATTAGAAGCCCGTTTCTAAGATATAACTAAATGTTTAGGGGTATCAATGCAAAGAGACCCTGAAATTTTTAGTTTTACCTATTCACTTTTTGAAAGAGTGATGGAGTGTCAAAAAAGAAACTCAGATTGTTTAGTGATATTAAAATATATATACATATATATATATATATATATTGAGTTGTTCATATGTGATTGGTCCATTAATTCCAATGATATCCTTTATAGAATAGGTCACATATAAGTCAATATAATCATATGAATAAAATAGATATTGGAATACCTTTCCACAAGATAGTTTACTTTCTCAAAGTTTACCAAGACATATTATGGCATGTTGGTGAAGTATTGGTGGCCTATGGTCAGAAATGATATAGTGAAGCTTACACCACAATTCTTCACTTTTCAATGGGTGAAGGTATATAATTAGTGACCCATAGGATTTATTCCATCATTTACCTATCCTGGGTCATGGTAGGATGATATGATGATGGAATTCATGATGTTGTTCTTTATATTATTCCATATTATTGATTTGGAATGGAATATTGATAATCAGTTGTTGAAGGTTATACATTTTCTACTAATTTAGGAGACATAATTGACAATGTCAAGGGCCAGTTATTTGTCAAATAGATATTTAATATCTAATAGGTACCTAGGGGAATAATTTATTACTAAAACACCTATAATATGATCTACTTCTATCAAGGGTTATGGAGGTATTTTGATATATAGGTCCACATGGGTACTGCATGTGATATATAGCCATATTGACACTTTGAGAGAACAATCTAGGGGTTGGAGGATTTTCATAGGGAATTTGTTCATTGTTACAGAGGTTTATGGGAGAATTATCTCATGATTATAATGTTTTTTTAATGTAATCGCTCTCTGGTTTCGATTCAGATTGAGCTGATTGAGGCACTGTATGGTAGGTTTTGTTGATCACCTTTATGTTGGTTGTGAGTAAGATAATCCGTAGTTATCATGTAATGTGTTTGGAATGGGATATTATAGAATAAAAAATTGAACATGAAGGTGATGGTGGGAACATAGATTAGGTTGAGAGCATATTAATACTATAGATTCCACCTTCATGATTTTATGGTGGATGATCAGGTATTTTTACGACTATCACCTTAGTTGGGAAGAATGTATATTCTGAGGCAGTGGAAGTTAAAACATAGGATCATGGTATTATTTAGGGGTATCAAGATAATATGTACCATGTTCTATCATTTATAACTATCATCATACAATAATTGAATGAATAATGTATTCCATGTATCTCATTATCAAATATACAACCCCAACCCTTAGAATGTGATCAGTATCGATAAGGTTGAGTTGGAGTCAGATGTTTCATTCAAGGAATGGATGAAATTTATAGTCAATTGGAGTGATAGTACTATATACAAAGAGATATTACCTCTTATAAATCATTGGTTGTAGCCTGGTTATATCTAGTAGTATAACTGGGGGTGAGAGTCTGATATCTGGGAATAATAGACACATTTTTTCAAAGATACTGATCGATAATGCCCAATGGAGCAACATAGGGATGACTTGTTATATTATGATAAGTCTTTTAAACACATAATATGTATAATATATTAAGTTGAAATATATTGTTCTATAAATCATCTATTCTGACATATATTAAATGTTATATGGGTCATAGTAGGCTCGGTCATATGCTTTACGGAAATTAAATGGACCTTAAAATCATAAATTATAAAATTTCCCACCAAAATCCTGTTAAGAATCTAGTGGAATTTGGTGGTGGAGATAGTGATTACAACCACTACCATTTGGGGTTCAATGGGGGTCCAAAATAACCCTAGATTGCCACTGGACTTCTTGCAGAGACCCACTAGTGTTCAAATGGGACATAGTATCATTTTTTATAAATTTATATTATTCAATTTTAATCGATATTAAATGTTATTAAATGAGACTTTCAACTCATTTCTTCCATGATTAGTGCACATTCTCCATATCATCTCGCAATCTTTTTACTTTACTTCTAAAACCTCAGTCACTCTCATTCGTGCTCCAATATTTTTCCCATCTGTTATAGTGTAATTTCAGGAGTGTTCCTGACACTCATCATTCCTCTATTGTATATTTTCATCACTACATCATCATGATAATCATTTAATCCCTAATATGTTTTTTTTTTTCAAGTCATTTAATTTATAATAATTGATTCAAATTCAATCTAGATTTTTCAATTGATGAAACTCTAATAGCCTAATGTAGGTGGTTCCTTTCATTCCAATTGGTATTTACATGAATTGCATGCATCATATAAGTTGTGGGAAACACCAAATTATTGTTTATTCCATATAATTAATATACTCTGATGTAATTAAATTATTATAGTGTGAGTGGAACAATTAAAGGTTTTAGTAGTCCATGATAGGTGTATATTAACATTGATGTTCCATAAAAGTCATTTCCCATTTGGTTTGGAATGTGAAACTATTACTTTAGACCTAGTATGAGTGATTAAGCTTCATACAAGACCATTGAGTCCACGTGAAATGTCTTAAGACTTGTATTGTTATAGAAAAAACAAGGTAATGAAATAAGTTCAAGGTGATCAATCCTTTGTCAATGTATTTTAGTGGAATAGTGGGTTGTGAGTATAACACATTATGTGTTAAATAATTTTAAACACGTTGTATATGTTTATAAGTGAATAATTATAAATTTTAATGATTTTATAGTGGTAAATCATCCCCTAATTGAATGTTTTTGTATATTTTTCAACTTATGAGATTTTTTGTTCATACCATATCCCCCCAAATTGGGAATTTGGTCCATTATTCACCTTTTTAGTTGATGTAATTGGGGTACCTCATATTACTCGAGTTAGGTCATGATGATTCATCATCCACCCTGAGTATGTCATTGATGCCCCATACACCCTATCATGTATTTTTGGGGGTGTATCGTCATCATGAATATTATCATTAGTAGAATATAATCCAATTTGATATTATTTTGGATGAAACATCATCCACCTAGATCTTTTTGATCATATTACATAATCCACATAGTGGATTGTTTTAGTGGTATATCTTAAACCTATGGAATATGTCTTACTGTCATGTCATCTACTTGGAAACTTGTATCAGTGGTATTTTATCTTACCTAATGGAACATCATCTACATCAGTGATATGTATTAGTTATTCGTTGTCCACATAGATAGTAGTTATGTTTTTGTATCATCCGCCTAAATCTACTGATTCCACATTCACTATGATATAATTCATTCTCTATTATAATAAGATCAAGGATGGATCATTCAATTGGATAAGTTGTGATGATGATGAATGAATCAAATTGTTCACTTTATTGTGACAACCCATTAACCTTATCTTTTTAATCTCACCATAATTGAAAAACAAATTTCCCTAGTAGACTTCATGTTTTGTGTCCTAGGTAAATGAAGGAACTATCTTTTAAGGATGGTATATCTTATAGATAATTTATAGTGTCTTAGGATGGGATTTGTCCAATACTAAGTTCTAGTTATTTGGATATATTCAAAAAAAATTATTTTTTTACCCACTAATACACAATCATCTCATGGAAGATTATATTTATAATATTATTACTAGAATAATTTTTTCAATATAAAATTTCTATATATTTCAATTTTCAATATTTATTTTTGTTAGAGAATAGATGGGATGTTTATTTTGACTATTTTTATATTGTAGAGAATGTTTTCTTGATATTGCATCTACTATGCATATTTGTTTTATATGATATAGAGGGTGTAATCTCACCATGACATAAAAAGACCCTAAAAACTTGTTGATCACCTCTATCCTATTGGGTGGTTCCCTTGATGTGTGTAGTGCCCAGTTAGGTTGTGGTGTATATGATCTAAATAAGGAGAGACACTACCCAACTTCTTCACATCATTAATCATCAATAAAAACAATGTTCTCATTATATCTCTATAAATTCTTGAGAAAAGGAGGAAAATATGATTCACTCTATATTTTGAAAGAATTGTTGGATTTGGTTCCCTAGAACCTACTACTTTGTACTTTATATTAAATTTATATTCAATAAATTGAATATTACATTATATACTTTATCATATGTTTATTATTCATCTACATAACATTAATTTGATAATTTCATAGATTATATGTCACATTCGAATCATCATTTCATTTCTCCACTAGGAAGAGAACCTTGAAATACCTCAACAATATTTTTAAACGTTGTTCTATGTTATGATAACATTATATAATTGGGAAAATAGTATTTCTACTATAATGTGTGAGTAATCCTAAGTATATGAGTATTCATCTCATGAAATTTCACACCTATTAATCTACTAAATAAGATATTATGAGATCACACCTTCTTATATGATTTTTTATGTTTATGTTTCATCAAATATTCCAATCTATGAGTGGGTGTGATGGATTTTAGAATTTAGTGTTATTATAAATGCATGTCATGACATACACACATAGACGTACTTACTAAAACTATGATGTTGTATGTTCATGGAAAGTAGGGTTTATTTGGATGTGTCGCAAATGACATGTTATTAATAATAAGATAAGGAAGAATATTTCTCTTCAATAATTTTACATGTTTACATATATTCCCTTTCATTGAAATGGAAATATAACATTAAAATTTATGTTCATATTGTAATTATATATTTATTTTACATATTCAAAGAAAGACATATCTTGCTTATAATTTTATGATAAGAGTTTGAAACATTCTTGATATGATATTTCAGTGAATGGATTATATTATAGAGTGAGCACTGACATGGGGTTTTGGACATTGTGAAACTATATTATAGCTTATGCAAGCCAAACTAATTCCAATGATAAGGAATTTTATTGAGGCAGAAAATATGTTTTTTTGGTGATCTCAATTGAATTGTATTTGAATTTAATTGTTGGAATAAATATTTTTCTCAAGAATGTTTCTTGATTATATTAAGGATGTATTAATAAAAACTTATATCTATAAGATAATTAATAATTTTTTACTCAACATTAAATAATTTTTTAATTAATAAAATATTTATCAAATATTTGTTCCCCTAGATGTGAATAAAATATTTATTTTATATATTTGAATATTTAGAAAATATTTATTCTCTAAACTATGAATAAAATTTTTATTTTATCTTTGAATATACATTTAATTAAATATTTATTCTGGAATTAAATAAATTCCAAGGAGAAAAATATAACTATGATTGCGTTTGGGGAAAATTTTTAATTTGTATGGTAATAAAATAATATTTATCATTGTGCCAATTTCCACACACCATTAAAATTATAATAAAATTGTTATTATTATTACATGGAATGGGGTTATATAATTATTAATATATAATTCAAGGGTCATTGTGAAAATTATTATTATTATAACCCAAAACCTATCTCTATTAATTGATGATTTTTTCTACTATGTATATATTGATCAAGATTGATCAATATTGAGAATCATTGTGACAAAAAATATTGACCCCTCTATCATGAATTTATAATAGTCTATAGATTGCCATCCCTACACCACCCTCCTATTAACAAGAGTGTATGAACAATTATTCATTCTGGATGGAATTGTTTTAGCTATACTAATGAACACAACAGGATGACCGATCATTTACACTAGAATCAGACAACCTATCAGTCATGTTTGAAGATAAAATTGGAACATGTGGATCAAAATAGAGGGATTATACATAGAAGTCCTATAATTGAAATGATAGTAAACTGAAATGGATTTCAAATAGTCAATAACATCATCAAAAAAATCCCAACATTGTAGTATTTTTTCTTCAAATCTATATGAATTAATTATAAATTTACAATGAAATGATATAATCTTTCTTTTGGTGTATTTAATTGTCAATTTTATTCGAAAAAAATAATAGGTCATTATTTTCACATCATATAAAATATTAAAATGATAAAATGAATAAAAAATTTGTTGATTCGAGATCCACCCTAATAAGTTATTTTCATATGATCTGAACCATAATGTAGTATTTGAGGCGTCACATTAAAATTTATAATAATTTTATTTTTGATCGATTATTTGAAATTGTGGTTAGTTTTTTACTTTATTTTTATTTGCCTTTTAATATAAAGTTTAATTTAATTTCATTCAATATATTATTTTTCTTCATTCAATATTCATATATTCTAAATGATATTGAGAACAAGGTGAAGAATTACTAGAGATACAATCGTTGGATGCCAAAGATTATTTTCCATAGATTGGGTTACATGGAAGGTACCCAACTTATTTTCCATGTACTTATGTTCACTAAACCTATATGTGTTTTGGGATACACAATGTTTTAATAAGTTATTACACATGATGAATTAATTTTACACCATTTGTTAACCTAGAATGTTTTGCACATGATTTTTCAGAATACATAACATGTATACGGAATACACCGCCATTAGTTATCATGGTTTAGAGGTGAATTTCATACTAACTATGATGTCAAATACATTGTTTATAGAGTGTGAGAATGAAATCCTTAAAGATTAATGAGACACCCATCATGTCGTTAGTGTTCAAATCATGTGAATCATTAATAATTTTGTCCAAAGAACATGCCAAATCAATACATTGGTGACACGGACACATACAAAATAAAAAACAAGTCACATCACTACTGTACATTTCATGTGACCTATTAGTTACCACCTCTGAATAGTATTTTGATCCAATTAGCATGTTATGAAGAAATATGTAAATTCAAACACATGTTTTTTAACATGTTAATATACCTCGTATAATCCAGTGGAGATATACATTGATGACAGAGGTGTTTATCCTGGACACAAGGAATGAGAGAAACACAAAATTTACCTTGTGAGAACACACTATGTAGTCTCCCAATATCGAACAGAATTAGATTTATTAAAATAAATAATTATAGAATTAAATCCAAATTAAAAAGTTATAACCAAATTTTTTTAATATGTAATAAAATTTTAAAGAACCTATAAATGGTCAATTAACACTAATTAATTATCAATATTTATTGGTCATGTCATTTTTTTCAAACAATTCATTTAGGATGGGTATCTTCAAGATACTCAAGATGGTTATTAAGTTAAATGGAATTAATTAATTGAATCAATACGAGAATATTTCTATTAATAATAATGTATTATTTTATATGAATTCATGTTATTGTATTTTTTAATTCATTTCTTGTCTATAACAGATCCTGAGCGTTGACCTAAATTTTATTTGTGTTTGATTTAATTAATTTATTTTAATTTCATGGTTTTTCAGTTGTTTGTTATTAAAATAAATATAATAGACTGTGTATCATTCATTCCCCCATTACTTTTTATGGTTTTTGTGTCTAATATTTTTTATGTAATTTCCCTTAACCAAACCATTGGTTCCCCACAATGACATGTGAGTTATAAAACATGGGTAATAAAATGTATTTTTTAAGGCATATAGGTATAGTTCATGATGGAGTCGAGGTAGAGAGGGTTCAAAATGGCATTAAGATAAAACCAACATGGGATTTTCATTAGTGCATAGGTGGGATGTTGTAACTCATTCCAAGACTATCATAAAGAGTTTTTCCAAAATGTTAATGGTTGATTTATTATCTTCTCAATAAATCGACCATTTGGAAAAGATCATTATCATTTAATTTATTTATTTATTTTATATCTTCCTTATAAATGATTTATTTAATAGAAGAAATACGATTATTGGATAGATAAATGTACTAATAAAAAAGATGAAATTAAAATTAATGGATGTGAATAATTATTTAATCAGAATCCATTTAATCCATAAAGTAAAATCCAATTTACATAAATAATACATTTTAAATATAAAAAGAGAAAATATAAAAATAATAAATATAGTACCACAACATAATATTATGTTATACTATTCCTATCATTATGTGATTAAGAATGAAAACCATATAAATACATTTTTTACCAACATACAGTAGGATACTTACTTGTATTGTTGAGTTTATACAAGTATTTTGGGTTAACATAACAAACTTACCTCTAGAGAAGTAGCCTATTATAATCCTGTCGTAAATTTGAGGAAAGAGATAATGAGATGTGAGTTAGTATTTTAGATTTTTGAGTCAAATAAACATTACAAGGTGTCTCATGTATGCTGTTATGAAAGACCATACTGCCTAAATAACTTAGAGAAATTGACCAATACCTCTTTAGGTTTATTATAAGGGGATTATGGATGTTTTCCATTAGAATACCCCAGAAATTGAAAATTTTTTATTAATTGGTGAGGAAAATTGTGATTTGTTAAAATAGTCGGTGAATTAATAAAATATAATTTTTATGTGGAATAAAATTTGTAGTTTTATAATGTTATAATAATCTATAATTATAATTGAATAAAACTGGAAAGAAATTCCATGAAAAGACTATGATTATTCTTAACATTGGGTATGACCTTAATATAAAAAATTCGTATATATCATACCATATATTATGGGATACATTAGTTTTCTAAAATTTAATTTATGTATTGGAATCCAAAATCCAGGTTTTTCCACTCCCGAAGGTGAGAAAAATTTAAAAGGATACTCATGAGAGATATATAGAAGAGTCTTCCAATTTCTATTATATTATATTATCAAAATTTGATAGAGTTTATGACACAACATTAGATCATGAAAGATTTCACTATAATATATCATCTTCCATTTCTTGATAATGATATAGAAATGCTTGAAATAAATTATATTTTTATGCACTATATCAGGGTAAACTATAAGAAAGGAATCTTTTTATAGATCATGATTTCAAAATCCATGGTCATATAAATCAATTATCTAAATTGGGATTTTACATGGATAAGAAATTATATATAAATCATATTTTATTCTTTTTACCCAAATTATAATCCTTATTCAACCAATATATAATTAATGAACTAGATCAATCACAAATGAATCTTTTTACCATATATCACCAAGAGGTGAATGATTGGTTGAAAAAGGTTTCTCAACCCATTATGTTTAATATTTTGTAATATAATGTTTATGATATCTTATGTAATATAAATCCACAATATCCTTTGTATCTTCCCTTAAAAGGAAAAGTCATTTATAGGGGCAAAAATATACAGTATGATATTTTCTTTATATATTTAAAGAATAGAAACTTGTGAAGAGATTACAATGAAATATATATGTAAACTATTGCATCAATTTTAGGAATATTTATAATTATTATATTAACCACTTTTGTATTAAATTAAAATATTCTTAAAACATCCATATATCTAAATATTGGGACAATTAAGTAATAGAATGGTTATGGAGTAATGTCAAAAGGAGCTGAGAATGGGTGATTCTGACGTTATCCAAGGGGGGCTCACTGCTTCTTTTTTCCAAAATGGATTGATTAATGTTTGTAATGATTGATATGAAAAAATTTATTTCAACATATATCTTCACACAATAAGATAAATTTCACATTTTTAATAAATTTTGTTAAGGTTCTTCAATACAAAATAAGGGGAGAGTAAATTCTGAATCCTAGAAATTCATTGCAACACATGATGAATATTAAATATAATATGATTACTCTATTTTGGAAAGATAATTATTTTCCAATAAAATAAAAATTAGTTATCATTTTTATAACTATGATATTTTATTATTCATATTTGTGTTAATATATTTTTCATTCAAGCATTCTACTTATCATGTTTTAGATTAAGAATCCTTCAGAAAAAAGGTGCATCCCAATGATTTTATAGTTAGTTAAACATGAAAATGTGAACTACTATATAGTTAAAGGTTAATTCATGTACTTAATGAGATTCTATTATGAATTTTGAAAAATTACCAATGAAGCAAATGAGTGAATTTGGTAAATATTGAAGAATATCATAGATGGATTATTTGATATTGTTTTATCCAAGTAATCATTGATCATACATGTGGAGTAAATTTATTACCATAATCAAATTTATATATACATATAAATAACATAATGGTAATAAAATTATGATTAGTGATGAGTCTTATATATGAATTATAATAACATCATCAATTTTCTTATATATATTTTGAAAAATGAAATCCCATAACTAGCCATATACCAACTGTATTTACTAATGGATATCATATAAATTGCAATATGATAAGAATACATTAGGACACTACCAAAATCTCTTGTTCAAAACTGTTCCATAAATGGTAGTTTTAACTACAATTGAACCTCAAACATGATGGTTAATCTATGTCAATAATCCTATACCCATTAAATATATTAATTTCTTGTTAAGACCAACTATAATTCCATAATGATAACTATCACATTAAGGATTGTGGGGGTGGACCAATAATCTATCAGTTAAGGTTCTAGAATCACATGGGATTGAATTGGAGTGATGGAATCAACTAAGCATAGTTGGATGAGTGGTTTAATAGAAAATATTGCATAGGAATTCATAACAAATGTGGTGGTTTAGGTTCATTAGGGTTGGTGATATATATATTTATATATATATATATTTATTTATTTATTTATTGTTATTCAAAAAATGTGTTCCTAAAAAGAAGAAGTAAATGGAAAAATTTCTAAGTTACAAATTTTTGAATAAATTCAATTAATTCCCCTACTATAATGATCCCTTAAAATAAATTGTGTATCATCTATTCATTGAAGGTGATTGGACCCATTTTGTGTAGAAGTACTTTGTATACTTAACTTTCCTCCAATAAAAGGATCCATCAAAGACCTCTTTCATCATCCTCTTGTTCTAGTAAGTGGGGATCTATGGTACCAAGAAATAGGAAAATAATTTGATCTTCCCATTTGGTGTTTGGAATATCTGAAAAGCGAGGAAAAAATCTCCTCACAATAGAACCCCAAGTACTAGAACATCCATTTGATTGAGAACTATGAACATGATGTTTGATTTTACAAGGAAAATAACAAACTAGGGGAGACTCCCTCCCTCTAACCTATAATGGCATCCAGATACCCCATACACTCCTTCCCATGTTTCACTTATATCTAGTGGACTCATTGGTTCCCTCGCTTTTCCAATATCATGAAGAACATTGACACCTCATGTAGAATGTCGGTCATGTGGGGCGGTTGAATTGCTCGTGATCGAAGGGTTTGTTCAATATATAATTATATAATTTTTTTTCAGTTCTAACTCTGTATAGACCAAACCGAATGCAATGCTTTCAAGTCATCTCCTGTGTAGCCAGAAGAATTTTCTCTTTTTGATGTCGAAAAGCAAACATCTATTACTCAAAACACTACTCTTGGCCTTAGTGTCAACGCATATAACATTTATTATATCATCCAAAGGTGAAAGGGACTTATCTACAATATCATGGAATTCCATCATACTTGGTGGGAAGGGATAAAAGTAGATGACTTCCATGCCACCACAGTCACCCAAGGTGCTATAATTACATAAATATCTAACATGGGTTCCTCTCCCCAGAAGGGAACAAACCTATTTAGAAGGGATGATCTTATACTCCAATAATTCAAACTCTTGTAATTTTTTCTCTTATAAAATTTTCTTTCTAGTTTTATCATGTACATGTACTTTTTGAAAAACAAAATATTGATTTTTTTCCAAAACATATACACCAATCATCTTGAATAAAATCCATTAGCATTACACTTGTAAAAGAATACATCAATGATTACCATATTGGGATATTGATAGTAAAGGATACTTCATTTGGAGGATTACTTAAAGAATATTTCAATAAGAGATGACCAAATGGACAACCTATGGTATATGTCTATAAGGCATAATTGTAAAGAGTTAGTAAAATAAAAAAATCCAATGATATTTTCCAATAAAAAAATTAATTAATGTATAAATCATGTGTATTAAACATAGAATATTCATTTAGAAATAAATTAATTACAAATAAATCTATATAGTTAGTGGGAGCGAGATAAGTTTTCAAAATAAATAGGTTGATTAGGTGTGGAAGTTTTTTTGTTTATTGCATGTTTATTAAAAATAAGCAATGAAATTTATATATGTATGAATTAATATATAAACCGTGTTATGTGATATAATATCTATTAAATATATCCATGTGTTTGATAAATTTATTTATATTAATTGTCACGACCCATCCACGGGGGCTCGTGTCGTGACTACCTCAAGCCCGCCTTCCATAGGCCAGGGATTGGCGACTAGCGCCAAAGGCGTAAATCCCGGTAACAGGGAAGGCATTGCCTTTATAAAAGTAAACATACACCAAAGAGTACAAGAGGAAGTAAAACACTAAGTAAAATCTGAAACAAGCTGTGCTGAAAGTAAAGGGGTCGGAAATACAAGCCCAATTGTAAAGTACAACTGAAAGGAGAAAAAATAGTAACTGAAAGGAAAAGCCACAGCGTCGATCCGTCCTCTGGAAGTCCCACCTGAAGGGTGAGTACAGATAGCCTCCATAGCTCCTCGGTCCAGCCGTCCGCTCCGAGTACACCCCGCCCAGTGGTCCACCTCCAGGTATCGTCCTGCTCCACAAGCCTCCACCACGTTCAGTGTTGTCCGTCGTCTGCAACCAACACAACGTAGTGCGGGCATAGCCCGTGCAGGGGTGAGTATAAGCTACTCAGTAGGGACCCCGAGACCCTCGAAGGTCTCCCAGAATCCACAAAGGATAATCCACAAAGAAAAGATACAATCACAAAGTAACATCCAACACTGCTTAGGTATATGCCCATACATATACCTAAGACATCAATTCCCGTTTGGCTCCAACATCCGAGCCCAAGCACAACCCAGTCCACACAGGAAAGAAAAACGTAAATCCACACAGGATAGCACAACACAATTCACAAAGGAAAGAAAAACGTAATCCACCTTGGATAGCACAACACAATCCACAAAGGAGAGTAAACAAGATTCAGCTCACACAGATATACTTCTTCAATTGACGATAGAGATGATCACTGATCCATCTAAGTAATTGGACCCACAAAGGATCAGAAGGTACTAACCTCCGAAATGACCCACACAGGATCGGACCGACACCGGATCGATAGGTAACTAACCCCCGCAAAGACCCACACAGGATCGGGCCCACACAGGTCCTGTAGGCGCTGGCCCACACAGAACCGCTGAGCGCTGACCCACATCGGATCAGACCCACACAGGATTGGTAGCACTGACCCACAGAGGATCGCTGAGTGTTGTAGTCATCGTCGTCGAATCCACTGAGGATCTCTGCACAGTCGTCGTCGTCACAGTAGCAGTCACAGCCAGCTCTAGGGTTCCCGCACATAGCAAGCTCATTCGGGAGGGTCAGCTCCACGAGCCGAGAGGCTGATACATCAACTGACATGTAGTCCAGAGTTGATGTATCCAAAAGTTTTGTATCATCAACGGGAACCCAACGTCGCAGACGGCGCGTCAATCAGACGCCCGGTCTGAGAGATATTGACTTTTTCGTCCGAGGGGCCCGGTTGGTATTTAAGGAAAAACCAATCCGACTGTACTCCACCTGCGTCCAAACCTCAGGCGGAGTAAGCCAAAAGATCTGTCTCACTTAGAGGAAACCAACAAAGTCGACGGCACGTCAAACGGACGTCCGAAGCTCAAGATATGAGCGCTTCCGCTCCGAGGCCCCGGTTGGTTTTGTGTATGAACCAACCCGGCTGAACCCAAAGTATTCTGAAACCTTGAGTGTGATATACCTAAACGGCCGTCTCGATCCAAGGATCACATCGCTGCTGATGGCGCATCTTTCGGAGGTCCTTAGCCCAAGATATGGGCATAAGACCGAAAAGGGTCCGAAAACGGGGGGTCTGGGCCCGGCCGGCCCGGACCAACCCCCTGGGTCGGCCCGAACCGGGTTGACCCGACCCGGGGCCGACCCGGTTGGACGCGACCCGGCCCGGCCGGCGCGGCACGGCCCAGCCTGGGCGCGACCCGGCCCGGCGGGTCGGCTCGGCTCGGCTCGGCCGAGCGACCGAGCGAAGGAACTGCGGCCCCCGCGTGGGGGCCGCTCCGCGGTTCCCAGACGCGGCTTGAGCCGTGTCCCGCCTCCCGGTTCCACACTGTCACGGAACCGTCTCATCGTCGCGGCTTCAGCCATGACGGGTTTTGCCAGCGGTGTGCCGGGCGTCGCCGCCGCACCGGCGTGGCGCGCCGGCAAGAGCTTCCGCGGGCCACCGGACATGCTCTGGTGGTCCGTTTTGTGTGCGGTCTTCGCCAGTGGTCCTCCCGGGACCCGATCTTCACTGCCAGTCCCTCAAATCGCCCTTACAGCCCTGTTTGTCATTGTCCGTCGTTTCGTGCACCAAGAACGAAGAAGTTCGGTGGGTTCAGACTTGTTCGTTAGTCCGCACCCACCGCGTTAGCGGTTTTAAAATATTCTCCCAAAAATCATAAATCAACCGGGAAAAAAATCACAATGATTTAAAGAATCAAACCCCTACCTCGTCGAAGTCGTCGAACGTGCGTTCTTCACGGAATTGATCGTCGCAGAAGAAGAGGATTGTCGCATCGCGTAAGGGCGTCGCGTCGTCGCAGTATACGGCGTCGCGTCGATGAACTCCGAGGATCAAGAACATACAGATTTAAATATAACAATTAAATCCATGTTTTTGTTATAATCCATAAAAAATTAAAAGGTCTGCAATCCCCTACCTCAAGATGTCGATCAAAGATTGTTGCAGGGATGGTTCGCCGTGGAAGAAGCGTCGTAGAGGGAGAATCGTCGGCATCACATCGTTGATCACCTGGGGTCAGGCATTCTTCATCGCCCTTCTTCGGAGGTCGGCGTTTTTCGCATTCTTTGCGTTCTTCGAGTTCTTCATGTTCTTCACGTTCTTCCTGAAGGAGGATGAAGGCACAGAATCTCCAAATCCTCTCAACAAATCGCACCCCAGAAGAAAGGTATGTTGGTCTTATTTTAGTAATATGCCAACGGTTTGAAAATAGGATAAGAAACGAACAAATTAATTCATAGAATTAATTTCAACGAATTAACCGCCCAATTAATAGGAGCGTTTAATTGTTCAAGAAAATGCCCTAGTTTACTTTCATTAAAAAGGGTTTTCGCAGGTGCGTTACTTTGCGGAAAAGAAATGGTGGGGCTCATGCGGGCCCCACCCCAAAAATATCCTACCAAGAGAGTAGGATATTTTGAATTGTACCCTATCCACTTTAACTCAACTTAAGCAGATTTAAGTGGCTTTAAGCGGCTTTATGTGAAATATAATAAAGTTTGTCGTACCACATTATTTTATTTTCTTAACTTAAAGCCCAAAAATTAAAAACCACACCTGAGAAAACGCATCTCCGAAAGAGGCATTTCTAAGCAAATATCGGCGCTGCGATTCCATCGGTGCCCTCCGAATTCGATCCCGAGCACCGGTTTAAATGTTAGAGAACCCTGATCGTTCATTCACTGAACTTACCCGAGCCAAACTTCTGAAAATGATTCTGGGCCCAACGGGCCTCGGAATTAGGTGCTGTCAGAAACTACGTTCTTGTAAAATTCCAACAAAAATTAAGATTTTTTTTTTGAAATTTACAGGTCTTTACATCACTCCCACCTCAGGGCTTTACATCCTCGTAAAGATACATCAAAAACTAGGGAAACAAATGTGGGTACTGAGCACGTATCTGAGCCTCCCGCTCCCAAGTGCTCTCCTGGAGGTTCCTGTGCTGCCATCTAATACACACTAGAGGAATCGACCATCCACGTAGGACCCACTCCTGTTGATCCTTGATCTCCACCAGGACCTCCGCAAAAGTCTCCCCATCATCAACGTCTAGCTCCCCATGTTCAATGATGTGTGTCAGGTCGTTCACGTATCTCCTCAGCTGAGATACGTAGAAGACGTCGTGCACCCAGTGCAATTGAGGTGTTGGAGCCAGGAGATAAGCCACCTCTCCAATCCTGATGAGGACCTAGAATGGTCCGATGCAACGTGGAGACAATTTGACGCCTCGTCCAAATCTCTTTAATCCACGTCGAGGTGAGACACGCAAGAAGACGTGGTCGCCATCCTCGAACTCTAGTGGCCTCCGCCTACTATCAACATAAGACTTATGCCGGCTCTGAGCTGTCCTCATCCACTCCTGGATGACCTGGACATTCTCTGTCATGGCCCAGACCATCTGTGGTCCCACAAGTGCTGACTTCCCAGGGTCTGTCCAGCACAAAGGAGATATGCAAGGTCTGTCGTACAATGCATCGTATGGTGCCATCCCGATGGTGGAGTGGTATCTGTTGTTGTACACAAACTCCACCAAGGGTAGGTCGTCCTCCCAGCTACGACCAAAGTCTAGGACACATGCGCGGAGCATATCCTCGAGAGTCTGAATGGTCCTCTCCATCTGACCATCCGTTTGAGGGTGAAAGGCGGTGCTTAGACATAGCTGCGTCCCGAATGCCTCCTGCAACCCCTTCCAAAGCCGAGAAGTAAAGCGAGCATCTCGATCAGAGACGATAGATGATGGCACACCGTGAAGTCGTACAATATCCTGAATGTAGAGACGCCCCAATCTCTCCACTGAGACCTGCTCTCTGATGGGTAAGAAGTGAGCCGACTTGGTGAGTCGGTCAACAATCACCCAGATGGAGTCGTGACCTCTGGAAGTGTGTGGAAGTCCAGTCATGAAGTCCATAGATATCTCGTCCCACTTCCTCTCCGGGACCTCCAAGGGTTGTACCAAGCCTGCTGGTACCTGATGCTTTTCCTTCACCTGCTGGCAGGTGAGGCATCGAGAAATGAACTATTCCACACCCTTCTTCATGCCCGACCACCAGTGTTGTCGTCTGAGGTCCTGTTACATCTTTTCCACTCCAGGATTTACCTCCAAAGGAGAAGTGTGAAACTCTCTTAGCACCTCTTCTCTTAAAGTGACTAGTACTAAGGTACATCCTCTGAAAGGGATGTCGTGCTCTGGTCCAAAGGAGAAACCATCAGGTGCCTGTCCTAAGGATATTTGTGCACGTGACGTCTCACAGTCAGTGTCCCCATGTTGTGCCTCTCTGACCCACTGTAGAAGTGGAGGAGAGACTGTGAGAGAGTGAAGGAAGGCTGCGCCATCTCTATCCATGAATGTTATCCGCAAAGTGGCTAGCTGCTCTGTCGCCTCCTCGAGTAGCTGAATGCCTGTCCTCTGGCTGAGAGCATCGGCTACCACATTCCCTTTCAGAGGAGTATAGACTATCTCAAAGTCATAGTCCTGGAGAAACTCAAGCCATCTCCGTTGCCTCAGGTTAAGGTCCTTCTGAGAGAAGATGTACGTGAGACTCTGATGGTCAGAAAATACTGTAAAGCGCTCGCCCATCAGGTAGTGTCACCATGTCTTCAGGGTGAAGACTACTACTGATAACTCCAGGTCGTGGGTAGTGTAGTCATGCTCATGCGGCCTCAACTGACATGATCCATAAGCGTTCATGGCCTGCTCCTGCATCAAGACACATCCGTGTTCGGTCCCTGATACATCGCAGTAGACTACGTACCCTACTCCCACCTCAGGCAACCTTAAGATAGGGGCGCTAGTCAATCTATGTCTCAGCTCCTGGAAGCTCTGTTAACATATGTCTGACCACACAAAGGGTTTCCCCTTCTTTTCCAAGGCTTAGATTGGTGCCTCAACTCTGGAGAATTCTGGCACAAATCTCTGATAGTATCCACCTAGTCCCAAGAAACTCCGCACCTCTGTCACGCTCCTGGGTGGCTCCCAAGCTAGCACTGCCTCGATCTTTGCAGGATCCACTGCAACTCCCGCCTCAGAGATGACGTGTCCTAAGAAGTGGACCTCATGTATCTAGAACTGACACTTCGAGAGCTTTCCATAAATCTGGTGCTCTCATAGTGTGTCTAGTAAAACCCGCAAGTGGCATGTGTGGTCCTCCTCAGTCGTCGAGTATATCAAAATGTCGTCGATGAAGACTATGACAAATCGATCGAGGTATGGCTGAATGATCCTGTTCATGAGGCCCATGAACACTACTGGGGCATTGGTTATGCCAAATGGTATATCCAAGAACTCATAGTGGCCATACCGACACCTGAAGGCCGTCTTATGCACGTCCTCGTCTCGAACTCTGAGTTGATGATATCCTGACCTGAGGTCTATCTTCGAGAACCACCATGCTCCCTTGAGTTGATCGAAGAGGTCATCAATCCTCGGTAGCGGATACTTGTTCCTAACTGTCACCTGGTTCAGGCGACGATAGTCAACACACAGTCACAAGCTCTCGTCCGCCTTCTTGGCGAACAATATCGGGGAAGCCCAGGGTGAAACACTGGGTTGGATGAATCCCTTGTCCTGCAAGTCCTCCAACTGTACCGTAGCTCTCAAAGCTCAGCGGGGGCCATCTGATATGCTGAAGTCGATATCGGGGTTGTCCCGGGGTATAGGTCATTATGAAAGTCTACCTCTCTGTGAGGAGGTAGCCCTGGAACGTCGTCGGGAAAGACGTCCGCATACTGATCCACCACTGTAGGAAAACTAGGACCCCATACGTCAACTGCTCCTAGGATGAGGCTAGCCAACTGATGAGTGATGGGCTGTCCTCTCCTCTGTGGAAGTCCATCCTATGCTGTGAAGGCTCCCGTCTCGCCGGTGAAGGTGAACCTGCTCCCGTTGGTGCGTACACATCGCACCTTGCTCCTAATACAGTCGATCTGAGCAAGAACTGTAGATAACCAATCCATGCCCATGATGACGTCATAAGGCCTCGATGCCGCTACAAGAAGATCCCAGCCGAAGCTCTCGCCTCCTAGAGTAAGCTCACACTGCCGGCACCAGTGCGTAATCGTCGAGTCTTCTCCCGTACAAGTCTCTAGCCTTAAGGATCGAGCCAACGACTCTGTCAAGATCTCCGAGCTCCGAACAAGGGCAGCAGCTATGAAAGAGTGACTCGCTCCTATGTCAATAAGAACTAGAGCAAGGGTGGAATATACACAGATAGTACCTCGAATCATCTTGGGTGCGCCGTGGTCGTAGGCCTCCGCTACCTGGAGTTGTTCCTGTCTCTGCCCACCATCTCCCTTTGGTCGAGGTGGACCTCCTGGTGGTGGTGGTGGTAGAGCCTCAAAGCGTCGCCCACCACCTGCAGATCGGCTAGCTCCTTTGCCTCGTCCACCTCCTCCCTACGGACCGCCACGGTCGACCCTCCGCCTATGCATGGGTGGCCCCTAAACTGTCTGCTACTCCTCGGCACGGTGGGTCGGGCAGTAACGAGCCATGTGGCCCTGCACGCCGCATGTATAGCACTTCCTGCCTCTCGAAAGACTGGTTCCGCGCTGTGTGCCCCGCACTGCTGAGCCAGTGTCCTGAGGTCGTCTGTGTGGGGGTCTGGTCTTCCTGGACCCCTGAGTCATCTGTCGTCTACCTGCTGTGGAAGACTCTGCTACGTGCTACCCCGCGGTAGGTCTCGCCGGTGGAGAAGTCTCAGCAAGAAAGCTCTCGATAAAAACTGCTCGCTCTAGTACTCCTGCCTGAGTCGGAATGCTGAGGGAGATCAGCGATGCCCTGATCTCGTGTCTCAATCCCTGCTTAAAGGTCCGAGCCCGGAAGAATGGATCTCGTACCATGTCGGTCGAATAACGCGAGAGATCGGTAAATCTCGCCGAGTACTGGGCGACCGTCGAGCTACCCGGCCGCAGTTGAAGATGCTCCTGGATGTGCACCGCACGGAGGGTGGCCGGGACAAACTCTGAGCAGAAGAGGCCCTCAAAGTCTGTCCAGAGGAGAGATGACTCATCGTGCACCTGGAGCATCATGCTCCACCATCGTCCCGCTGCTGCGTGCTGTAGGCTCGCTGCGAGGATCACCATGAGGTCTGCTGGGGTCCTCACTAGCCTGAAAACCCGTACAACTGCCTCCAGCCAGTCCTCGGCTGCCTGGGGGTCCGTCTCCCCACGGAAGCTAGGTGGTCGCTGGCACTGGAACTCATGCAGTGCACTAAGGCGACGTGCATCGTCAGCAGCTGGGGCTGGAAGCATTGGTGGCTCGGCGGGTAGTGGTACCGTCGGTGCCTCAGCTGTCAAAGGGCTCTGCACCGAGGCCTCGTCGCTCGGCGGGCTATCGTCACGTACAACTCTCGGAACCCTAGTTGGCTGCCGTTGTGGGGCCATCCTGAAAAGAAACAGGTGTGCCACAGTCAGAATAGTATACCTAGTGAGCTGACATAATGTAATCACAAAGAAAACTTGAAACACACATGCAATCATTGTTTTCTTGCATTAAGTCGGAAATCAGAAGTCAGGGTCCTCGTGTATGGATACGTCGGCCGCCGCACCAACACTGGGCTCCCTGGACTGATAACCACACTCAATATGCTTAACATTATTACTTCACATAGAATAATGATCAGAGTCTGCAGTAGAACTGAACTCCTATGATACCAATTTTTCACGACCCGTCCTCGGGGGCCCGTTCCGTGACTACCCCAATCCCGCCTTCCATAGGCCAGGGGTTTGCGACTAGCGCCAAAGGCATAAATCCCGGTAACAGGGAAGGAATTGCCTTTATAAAAGTAAACATACACCACAAAGTACAAGCGGAAGTAAAACACTATGTAAAATCTGAAACAATCTGTGCTGAAAGTAAAGGGGCCGAAAATAAAAGCCCAACTGTAAAGTACAACTGAAAGGGGAAAAACAGCAATTGAAAGGAAAATCCGCAACATCGAGCCATCCACTAGAAGTCCCAGCTGAAGGGTGAGTACAGATAGCCTCCACAGCACCACGGTCCAGTCGTCCGCTCTGAGTACACCCCGCCCAGTGGTCCACCTCCAGCTACCGTCCTGCTCCGCAAGCCTCCACCACGGTCAGCGTTGTCCGCCATCTGCAACCAACACAACGTAGTGAGGGCATAGCCCGTGTAGGGGTGAGTATAAGATACTCAATAGGGACCCCGAGACCCCCTAAGGTCTCCCAGAATCCACAAAGGATAATCCACGAAGGAAATATACAATCACAAAGTAACATCCGACACTGCTTAGGTATATTCCTATACATATACCTAAGTCATCAATTCCTATTTGGCTCCAACATCCGAGCCCAAGCACAACCCAGTCCACACAGGAAAGCAAAACATAAATCCACACAGTATAGTACAACATATCCCACAATGGAAAGCAAAACGTAATCCACCTAGGATAGCACAACACAATCCACAAAGGAGAGTAAACAGGATTCAGCTCACACAGATATACTTCTTCGAATGATAATAGAGATGATCACTGATCCATCTAAGTCGTCGGACCCACAAAGGATCAAAAGGTAATAACCCCCTCAATGAACCACACAAGATCGGACCCACACAGGATCGATAGGTAACTAACCCCCGCAAAGACCCACACAGGATCGGTCCCACACAGGACCTATAGGCGCTGGCCCACACAGGACCGCTGAGTGCTAACCCACACAGGATCAAACCCACACAGGATCGAACCCACATAGGATCGAACCCACACAGGATCGAACCCACACAGGATTGGTAGCACTGATCCACAAAGGATCGCTGAGTGCTGTAGTCGTCGTTGTCGAATCCCCTGAGGATCTCTGCACAGAAGTCGTCGTCACAGTAGCAGTCGCAGCCAGCTCTAGGGTTCCCGCACACAGCAAGCTCGTTCGGGAGGGTCCGCTCCACGAGCCAAGAGGCTGATACATCAACTGACACATATTCCAGAGTTGATGTATCCAAAAGTTCCGTATCGTCAACGGGAACTCAACGTCGCAGATGGCGTGTCAATCGGATGCCCGGTCTGAGAGATATTGGCATTTTCGTCCTAGGGTCCCGGTTGGTTTTTAAGGAAAAACCAACACGACCGTACACCACCTATGTCCAAACCTCGGGCAGAGTAAGCCAAAAGATCCATCTCACTTAGAGGAAACCATAAAAGTTGATGGCACGTCAAACGGATGTCCGAAGCTCAAGATATGAGTGTTTCCGCTCCGAGGGCCCTGTTGGTTTCATGTACGAACCAACCCGGCTGAACCCAAAGTATTTTGAAACCTTGAGTGTGATATACCGAAATGAACGTTTCGATCCAAAGATCACATCACCGCTGACGGCGCGTCGTTCGGAGGTCCTTAGCCCAAGATATGCACATAAGACCGAAAAGGGTCCGAAAACGGGGGGTCTGGGCCCAGACCGGCCTGGACCAACCCCCCTGGGTCGGCCCGAATCGGGTCGACCCAACCCGGGTCCGGGTCTAGGTCCGACCCGGTTTGGCGCGACCCGGCCCGGCCAGAGCGGCCTGGGCGCGACCCGGCCCGGCGCGTCGGCTTGGCTCGGCTTGGCCGAGCGGCCGAGCGAAGGAACCGCGGCTCCCGCGCGGGGGCCGCTCCGTGGTTCCTGGACGCGGCTTCAGCCGCATCCCGCCTCCTGGTTCCACGCGGCCGCAGAACAGTCTCTCCGCCGCGGCCTCAACCGCGGCGGGTTTTGCCGGCGGCGCCGCCGCGCCGGCGGGGCGCCCCGGCAGGAGCTTCCTCGGGCCACTAAACACGCTCTGGTGGTCCGTTTTGCGTGCGTTCTCCGCCAGTGGTCCTCTCAGGACCCGATCTTCACTACCAGGCCCTCAAATCGCCCTTACGGCCCCGTTTCTCATCGTCCACCGTTTCGCGCACCAAGAACGAAGAAGAACCGTGGGTTCGAACTTGTTCGTTAGTCCGCACCCACCGCGTTAGCGGTTTTAAAATATTCTCCCAACAATCATAAATCAACCGGGAAAACAAATCACAAAGATTTATAGAATCAAACCCCTACCTCGTCGAAGTCGTCGAACGTGCGTTCTTCGCGGAATTTATCGTCATGCAAGAAGAGGATCGTCACGTCATGGAAGGGCACCGCGTCGTCGCGGTATACAGCGTCGCGTCGACAAACTCCGAGGATCAAGAACATACAGATTTAATTATAACAATTAAATCCATGTTGTTGTTATAATCCATAAAGAATTAAAAGGTCCGCAATCCCCTACTTCAAGATGCCGATCAAAGATTTTTGCGGGGATGGTTCGTCGTGGAAGAAGCGTCGTGGAGGGAGAATCATCGGCGTCACGTCGTCGATCAACAGGGGTCGGGCGTTCTTCATCGCCCTTCGTCGGAGGCCGGTGTTCTTCGCGTTCTTCGCGAAGGAGGATGATGGCACAGAATCTCAAATCCTCTCAACAAATCGCACCCCAGAAGAAAGGTATGTTGGTTTTATTTTATTAATATGCCAACGGTTTGAAAACAGGTTAAGAAACGAACAAATTAATTCATAGAATTAATTTCAATGAATTAACTGCCCAATTAATAGGAGCGGTTAATTGTTTAAGAAAACGCCCCAGTTGACTTTCATTAAAAAGGGTTTTCGCAGGTGCGTTACTTAGCAGAAAAGAATCGATGGGGCTCGTGCGGGCCCCACCTCACAAATATCCTACCTAGAGGGTAGGATATTTTGAATTTTACCCTATCTGCTTTAACTCAACTTAAGCAGCTTTAAGTGGATTTAATCGGATTTAAGTAAAATAAAATAAAGTTTTCTATACCACGTTATTTTATTTCTTAACTTAAATCCCAAAAATTAAAAACCACACCCGAGCAAACGCAACTCCAGAAGAGGCATTTCTAAGAAAATACTGGCACTGCGATTCCATCGGTGCCCTCGGAATTCGATTCTGAGCACTGGTTTAAATGTTAGATAACCATGCTCATTAATTCAATAAACGTACCTAATCCAAACTTCCGAAAATGATTCCGGGCACATCGGGCCTCAGAATAATGTGTCGTCAGAAACTGTGTTCTTGTAAAATTCCAAAAAAAATTAAGAATAAAATTTCCTTGAAATTTACGGGTCTTTACATTAATTTTTTAAATTATTTAAAAATAAAATTTGAATTAATTCAATGATGAATTGTTTTGGCATATAATCCTTCTAATAGAACATCCATTTGAATATGAAGATATTATTGATATTATAATATTTCCACAAGATTATGTGCTTGGAATTTATCTCATAATCCATGATATGTACTAATTTTTGATTTTACTGATGCATAATAGGTTAATATCAAATATATCCGACATAACTATATCGACTTATAATTAAAATTATACAATGATACTTGAAAAACTGATGTAAATGATTTAATGGGGTTTGGTGAAGTGATAATACTTATGATGAAGTTAATTGAACCCCTATCTCTAATTTGTTAAATTTTATCTTATATTAAAAATAAGTATAAGGTAATATGAAAAAAATGGTCCAATGGTTTTTGTATCTACAGTTTCTGAGTTTGTTGTTTATTCTAATGCAACCTAATAAGTACTGTAGACACACTCTGTTTCGATTTTGTGTTATACTGAAAGGAATATTTTTATCATTGCTAGGATAAGAAAAATATATTCAAATAATTATGTATTTAGTGTTGTAAAATAAGAACCAGAGGTTGATTTTGAGTTATATAACTACATCAGGGGTTTTCTAAAGGATTTAATTCTGCAATAAGAAGATTCTCCATAGTGACATCTGACTTTACCAAGTGTGGTCATAGAAACGTGTTAATACAAACATCTCTATCCATAATCAATAGAAAAATTATGAACTTTTTAGAACTATCCATTTTTTATTAGTGGACTATTATTCCAGTGGGAGTTTGTTGGAGTTGGATCCATATAACAAATTACTATGTACCATAGATTACAAATATAATAAATGGCCTGAATATTAATTGTAATACCTAATCTCATATTGATTTTATTCTTCAACCTAATATTAATGTGATTTTTTCCGATAGTATATGTCATGATAAAAAGATCATATCAGTTCTCCTCTAGGAGAGAATATTGAAATTACTTAAGGATATTATTAAACATAATTTTATAGTAAGATAAAATACTATGATGGGGAATATAATATGTTTAATTTAATGTGTTTGTAATAAAAATTAGATTAAACTTATTATCATAATGGTTTCACTTGATAATATCTAAAATGGATGATTTTGAGAACAAAGCTACCCATAGGTATTCTACAAGTCTATATTTTATTGGATATATTTATCTATGATTGTATGTGATTTTCCTAATACATTAAGATTTTTAATAATTCATAACATGAATCATAAACATATATTTACTGACCAAAACTATGACACCATATGTTCATGGTAAATATGGTATGTTAGGTGCGTCAGAAAAGACATGTTATTCATAATAATTTAAAAAAGGATTTCCCCTTCTATCTTTATGGTAAATGATATCTCTCCCATTTGATTGAAATAGAAGTATCACATTAAATTTCACATGCATGGTGTAATTATGAGTTTATTATAGATAGTCATATAATGATATATTAAACATATAGGTTAATGACATAATAATGCATCTTATTTAATGAGATATTGTGAAGACAATACTGTATTCAAACATGAGATATTTTATGTGGATGTCGATGTTATAGTATTAAATTATATATATTAGGTTACTTGACACATTTCTAAATAAAAATATTGGATTTATGTACCCTAACCTAATTCCAATGAAAAATAGTCCTCGGGTGTCACACACTATTGTTTCCCTTTTACCTGAACTAAAAATCTATTTGAATTGAATTTTATTTAATAAAAAATTATTCTCAAGACTATGGAATAATTATATTCATCGTTATTTGAACACACATATTATACATAAGGTAATAAATTATTATTTATTCATTAATAAGTAGATTATTTAATAATGTTAATATTTATTAAAAACATATTCACTACATTTTTAATAAACTATATATTTTATTTATTTAATATTTAAATGATATTTATCCCTCAAACTGTGCCTAAATATTATTTTATCTACGAATAAATGTTTAATTGAATATTTATTTGGGATTTTGATAAATGTCGAGGAGGATGAGTGGGCCATGATGGTGTCCAATGAAAGTGAATTTAAAGGGTTGTAAAATAATATTTATCCATACACTAGTTTGAGAACATAATTAAAATATTATTCATAACAATATTATTCCATTGAAAGGGTTCAAATGAGGTTTAACATATTATTTAAGGGTCACCGTGTAATTAAATATTATTTTAACTCTAACCCTATCTTTATAAATAAACAATTATATATTTTCTAAATATATTGACTGAGATAGACCCTGATTGAAAAAAAATCACACAAGGAATTCTAGAGACCTCTCATAAGACCAAAGAATTACCAACATATTCTCTTCCCTCCTCCACAATATCAAGATTGAGAGTAAAATCATAATTATTACACCTTGATGGAATTATCATAGTCATCCCTATAAATATTGCATGATGATCAATCAACTTCACTAGTATACAGTAATCCATCAGCGTTGTTTAAAGATCAAATTTGCACATGTGGATAACCGCTATAGGGATTAGACACATGGATCCAACAAAAAAAAATTTAGTAAATAAAAATGTGCTTCAGATGATCAATGACATCATCAAGGAGAGCTCCCTAGATGGAGGTATTCTTTCTTTAAATTTATTTAAATTACATATAAATTTGACATGAAAATATCTCTTCCTAGTTCAAGCATATTTCATTGTCAATATTATTTGGGAAAAAAATTCTCATGACATTTTCATCATGTCAATATACGAATGAACCATAAAATATACCATTTTTTTGAGTCATGATCACCCTTAATAAGAACTTCTTCTATAATGGGAACCATCATGAATTCTACATTATGTCCCCATTTTCACAACACATCTATTCAATTCCATCAGATTCTATTTTTAATTTTTTTCCTTAAAACCCCTTTTAAATAGGATATATTAGAAGAATTACATGGTCTTAAAAACATTATATATATATCCTAAAGGAATAGTGGAACTAAATCCTTATAGCATGGGTTCCCCCTATCACCACGTTATAGTGTTTCTAGGCTATATCACAGCACCCTGAACATCTCACCCATAGTCCCATCATACTTCATCACTAGACTCCCTACACAGTTGTTCTAATACTCCATTATGAATCACTATAAAACTACAACATGGTGTTCCTCCATGTGTCTACGTTGTGAGTATGACACAAAAGGTATCCTCCTCAATGACATTCATGATCCTTTTCCTACATCTTGGTACTCTATCTATTGTCAAATTAATTTCCTTACACCATGGTGTAATCCATGAATCCCACATCAATAACTATGGGATTCTAGGGTTTGGCCACAGGCTAATATAGAATTAAACGATTTCATTTACCACTTTCCTAAGACCCAAACTAAAAAAAATCTATTCATTAAAAACACATATTTTTTGATATATACATATGTAAAGTAATTTCAATTCCATAATGGTCCTTACCTAGGAATCCATTATTTTTTATTCCCCATGTCAAATAAAATAATAATAATAATATTATTATTATATTCCATAAAATTTAACTATTATAATATCATTTCATAAATAAATATACAAATATTTATATAAATTTAATGATATAAAATATATCATTTCAATCAGATTATTTGTCTTGATCCATATCAACCAACAAAATATTATATTCACTATACTTATGAATAAATATTTATTTTAATATTCACGTACCAAAAGTAATATATATTTTAATATATTAATTATAAAATTGATTAACTAAATTTCTATTTTTTAAACTATAAATAATTAAATTGGAGATAAAATTAAAATAAAAAATTCGAAAACATGAATTTCTTTTCATTGAATTTCTATGATAAAATTTTACTAGAATGAATACTATTCCCAAAAGAAATAAATAAAAATATTCATAAATTAAAATTCAAAAGAATTTAATGAAATTATGGATACACTTACAATGTGACCCTCGTGGACTATTAATCAAATTGAAATGGGTAAATTTGTATAATGTCAAATATTAACATCTAGGAACAAATAAAGGCACCAATAAAGAATGAATTATATTTAAAAATTATTAAAACATTCCTACGAACACTATTTTTAAATATAATCAATTTCATATAAAATATATCATCATGAATGATGCATAATTATGTCATCATCCCATATACTGATTTTATATTTCATTGACGTTTTTAGATGAACTCATCTATAAAACCTTATTCATTGATTTTTTTCAGATGGGCTGGGTTCAATTAAAGGGATCGATATATATTTTTCGATTAACATAGAAGGAACAAATCCATTCTTTACCAATAAATCTATTTTATATCTATATTGATGCACATAATGGATGCTACCTCATCATGGGTATATGTCATGGCATTTTTCATCCACGCATAAAATTACATGATTTAAGATATGAATTAATAACAAACTAAATCGAAATATCCAACATACACATATATAGATAAGAATATACAATAACACATAAGACATCTGTAATTAATATTAATAGGTCTGACCACATAACCTCCCATATTAGCGATTACTAAGTGTGGACTGGATGAGTAGAAATCTCAATAAATATGATCCCTTATCCCCTAATAAAGAAACATATTATATTTCACATGATATCGATGTATCTTAAATATCGGAAATATTTATTTAAAAAAAGTATCATATAACTTAGATTTTCTCATAATATTAGGGAACTACTATATCACATTAATGTACAAAAATATTCTAAGGATACAATAACATTTATTTTACATAGAAGAGTAATCATTATGTGAAACGATTATTTATTTATATTCTAATAATCTACTATGCATTTTCATTAGGTTCTAGGGTACCAACTCCAAAGAACTCTTACTTTATCTAGATCGATATATTAAAAACTCTTAATCCTATACCTCTAATATGATATTCAGGATTTTGTTGAGATAAGGATTTAGTTAATGGTCTTCCATATTTTTCTTTGTCGCTACCCTACTAACTCTGACCTCACCCAGTGGAGTAATGTCTATCTAGAGGGGATAGTTATAGTGTTTTCACTTTTTTTATTCATGTGAACTAATATCATTAGTGAGAACATGTACTATATTATTGTCATAATAAATCAATTTATAAACCCAATATCATAAATGATGTGTCCTGTCAACTATAAATATTTAAAAACATCATAATATACAATATATTTGGGCATAATTGAAGAATCAACGACTACAGTCTTCTTATAACTCTTCCAACTCACATCTCCACCACTGAAAAGAAAACACATATTTAGATCATGATTTTGGATCATTCTGGTCAATTTGGAAACTATTATTTGGGGGTCCCCTCACAAATAGCTTATTTTATCCTTAAAAAACAAAAAAAAATATCATTTTTAGACCTAATAATCATCTAGATAGTCATTGTATTCAACCAATGTAGATCTCTTAGGTCTACCACACGTCTACCCATTATGCTCAGGGTGTTGGAAACATCATTCCTAGTGAATAACATATCATAAATGATAAATTAATTTATTGATTTTTTTGGGATTCTTCTCATCCTATATCTCTCCATTCCTCTATTAAAGGAACCGTTTAATTGGAGATATATTTATTATGGGAGTTCCCCTCATCACTTCCAAGAATAGAGCTTATGATTGTGTGGTTTGGAAGAGAAAATTGTTCTAAGAGTTAAATTTTGGACTAATAACTCTCCCTCTTATACTTGGCGGTTATATCTTGTTCAATTGGTTCATTTTAGTATGCAAGATTATTGGTTTTATCAAATCATTTTACCAAAGAGAGTGGTCAAATACATTGAATCCACCCTTATGAATTTTCTTTAGAAAGGACCTTTGTTGGATTCCTCTATGGGTGGTCTGATTTTTTTTATACTGGAGGTGTTCTATGGATGGGGGCTGGAGTACTGGTTTTGTAGGCTAATTGTTTTGGCTGTAAGTAGTGGCAGTGGTTTTCTGGTGGATGGGGTGTTGGTTTGTTGTGGAGCTGGGTGTGGGATGGTGATGTGCAGGGGATGGGGTTTTTGGCTATTATGGTTGGTGTCTATGGCTGGTTTAGGCTGGAGTGGACGGTGCAGGTTCGAATGTAGGTGGCAGGGGGATGGCAGGGGGCTGGTGCAGGTTGGAACAGGTGGTATGGGGTTGTTTTTTAGGTGGGAGGGGGTTAGTGGGGGCTGAAATGAAGAAGGCTAAGGGCTGGTGTGGGTCTAGTGTAGGCTGGAGTGGCTGGTGTGGGTGGGAAGGCAGGTGGCAGGGGGATGGCAGGGGGCTGGTGCAGGCTAGAACAGGTGGTTGGGGCTGTTTTGTAGGTGGTAGAGGGATGGAATGAGTGTTTTATAGGAGGCTTGGAGGTGGGGGCTGGTGTGGTGGCTAGTGTGGGCTGGATTGCAGGTGGTTGTAGCGTGACCACAGCCTGACTGCGGCGTGACTACGGCATGACCGCGGCATGACCGTGGCGTGCCCGCGGCATGTTGCCCTGGTCCAATGACATCTGTAGGGAAACATCTTCTGGCCATGAGAAATGGGTGTGGGAGAAGGTGAGGCAACATTTCGGTCATCGCCCCGCTGGCAGAAATTATGATTATTCAGTCTCAACATTGATCACATGACTCATGGAATACTATCACAGATCTGATCATCCATCGGATTCCCCATTTTTGTAGTAAGCTCCAACTACACTATATGAGGTGTGTGTAGTTTACTGTTCTCACAAAAAAAAGATAATGTAGATGCATTTCTCTACAAGGGTCAAAACACACATCCGATCATCGAGATCCTAAAAATATAAAACTCTGAAGGACACATTTCTAGATAAAAATGTCATTATAAATGTATTATCAAGTCCTTTTATTGTCCATCATTTACTATGATGTCCCTCGAGCACATAGATGGCCCTTGTAGAATACAAGTAGCAAGCTTCACCCTCATCTCCAATGTTGTCTATAGGTGACTAAATATTTTCATGACAGACTCAATTATGAGATTTTCTACCTGAGGGCCTCCCTCCCCATTAACTATGGAAGGGTAATATATTGAACACTCTATATGGTATCATACATTGAATTCTGATAGGACTGCAAACCATCACGGGGTGTCGTCCTCGAGCAGGGAATATCACGACATTACCATGGTGTGACCATAGCGTGACCGCAGTGTGACCGCGGAGTGACCGTGGCATGATTGCGGCATGACCGTGGCATGACTTTGGTCAGTTTCCCCAGTCCAACAACATCTGCGGGGCAGCATCTTCTAGCCAGGAGCAAAAGGAGAGGGAGGAGATGGGGAAACATTCCGGCCATTGCCCTGCTGGAAGAAATTGTGATTAGTCATTCTCAACACTGATCAAAAGACTCCTAGAATACTATCACTGAGCTGATCATCCATCATATTTTCCATTATTATAGAAAGCACCAGCTACACTATATGTGGTGTGTGTGGTTTACTATTCTCACACAGAAAAAAAAATATAATGTAGAAGCATTTTCTCTACAAGGGTCAAATCACTCATCAGATCATCGGGATCATAAAAATATCAAAAATAGGACACATTTCCAAATAAAAATATCATTTTAAAAGTATTCTCGAGTCTTCTTATTGAACAACATTTATTATGATTTCCCTTGAGCACTTAGATAGTCCTTGTAGAATTCAAGTAGCATGCTTCACCATCATCTCCAATGTTGTCTACATGTGACTAAATATTTTCATGAGAGACTCAATCCAGAGATTTTCTACCTAAGGGCCTCCCTCCCCATTAACTATGGGTGGGTAATATATTTAAAACTCTATCTAGGTATCATACATCAAATTCTGATTGGACTGCGAACCACCATGGGGTTTCATCCTGGATCAGGGCCAAATCTCGGCATTATTGCGGCGTCACTGCAGCGAGACCAAGGCTTGACCGCAACTTGATCGAGGTGTGACCACAATGTGACCACGCCATGACTGAAGCCTGACTACAGTGTGACTGCACTGTGACCCCGTCGTGACCATGGTGTGATCGCGACATGTTGTCCCAGTCCATCGACATCCGCACGACATCAACTTCCGTCCAGGAGCGAAGGGAGTGGGAGGAGGCGGGGCAACATTCTGGTTGTCGCCCCACCGTCAAAAATTAAGATTAGTCACTCTCAAGATTGTTCATAAGAATCATGGAATACTATCAAAGATCTGATTGTCACTATTCTTCTGGGCACAATATGATTGAAATCTAAAAGTCTTACAAGGAAAATTTAGTATTTTCCTGTAGAGATTGATAATTCAATCCAGAGAAAGCATTTCTCATGAGGCATTTACCATTCCTCTTCCAGATGAGTGGAATAACCTTGTAAAAAAACTATGTTAGGTGGCTCTAATAATGAACAAAATCATCATAGAAGAACCTGTGGGATGATTCCCTTTGTTCATGACATTGTATTAGAGAACGAAGGTAGCTTTAGACAATCTCTGGTATTTCTTTTGGGGATATTTTTGTATTTAAGGTTGTGTGGCACTCCACTCAGGGTTTGTGATTAGGGAATAACACTCTTGGCCTCGGTTTCAATATGATAAGAAATCTTGATCCCTTCCATGAGGTCAATGAAGGTTTTATTGGGAATTTCAAACCAAACTATCTAGTCTAGGATAGAGTATTTTTGGACCCAAGGTATTTCTGTATTTGCATTTGGATGGAGTCTAATAATTAACATCAACAATGTACAGTAGATCATGATATGATATTACATTATCAAATTGGTTATGAATTTTAATTTCCAATTATTAATCCCAATGCATTATCATTTCACCACCTTTTATAGCCAAATCATTTTCAAAATCAATATATATTTCACAGTCTCCCATATCTTCTCATTATAAATTCCAATGTCCTTGATCCTTATTCATGGGAATTCACAATTAATTTGTAGACATTATCAATCACTCCATAATTATCCTTGTTTCCTAGGGATTCCCATGGTTCAAACATAGAATCTGATATAGAAAAAAACTAGGATGAACTAAGGTGGATGGTCTATGCCCACAGGTGGGAACAAGTGTCTGGGAATTAAGGAATCACCTCTGGGGAATGATTTCCCCCAAGAAACAATCAATTAAAATAGCAGCAGAAAATAAATAAAATTTCGGCATGACCAATCCGTATGTCGGATATCCATGCCAAAGGAAATGAAAATAAATTGAAGCAACATAATAAAAGAAGACAAAAATGAAACACACTATAAATCCCTCAACTGCCCCGATCTCCCTCCCCTGTAAAGAAAACCACATTGCCAGCTACAGTGCCCTTCTGGGCCCCTTCACAGAATATAAGTACCCTCCATACATAGAAAGTGGTAAAAGACCTAAGTGGCCGATGCGATAAAGAAAATCAAATAAAAACTCCACTATAACATACCTGTCTCCTGTGATTAAACAAGTCATCGACCAACATATAAGAAACACAACGCCTAATGGGTCCAATCATGTTCCTATAAGCAAGGGCTAAAGAGATCCAAGCTTCAAAATGATATTTTCAAATAGTATAGTCCTATTAATTAAGAATCACTCTTCTTATTAATGGTATATAATATGTTTTCCTCAAGTTTCAACGCCTCATGGGTCCTTCACCCCTGGACATACTCCCCACCCACCACACCCCCTTACCCCTTGCACACCCCCTACCACATGCCCTCTTCTCCAGCACCAGCCCCCCCCTGAATACTTGTAAACCCTCTCCCCACTCACCCAACACACCCCTTCCCCCTAGATAGACCCCCCAACATATACCCTCTCCCATTGCACACCCCCACTCTACCCTCTGGACAGAACCCCCTTTCACCCCCCCTTGACAGCCCCCTCCTAGACAGTGCCCTTCCCCTGAAACCTACCCCCTCCCTACACTCCCTTGGACTGCCCCCCTCCCTACCCCCTGTACACTCTTGGACATCCCCTATTCCCCATCACCCCTACCCCCCTCCTCCCCACCCCCTGCACACACCCCTGCCCTCTTCACCAGAACCCCCTTCCCTCTTCCCAAGAACCGCCACCCCCTGAATACTTGTAACCCCCCCCCCCCCTCACCTAGCACACCCCCTCCCCCATCTTCCCACAACACACACCCCTGCCCCCTCCCCACCCTCCCTAACCCCCCCCCATCCTCTTCCCTAGCACCAGTGAGTGTGCTGCACGTGTCATTGAAGACAGAGCTTCAGCAAGATTCTTCCCATGTTTCTTAGATTTTTTACCCTTGTATTTCCTAGACATATGCATTATGAAAATGTGTTTGTATAGTTAATTTTGCTACGAATAGTTCCAGTGTAAGAATTGCTAGTCTATGAATTAATATTGTAAGCATAGCTGCTGTAATGATGTTAGTATAAACATTTCTAATCTGAATACAACTCTTGTAAGAAAATATAGTGTAATTTTTCTACTAATGAAGCCAAATGTGTAAATATGGAAACTTTTCCATTGAAAACATTATTGTCAGTGTAGGCTGCAAGTGTAAGAAATCCTAATATAATTGTTACAATAGAATTCATGCAAATTTAATCAATGATACTTAACCACTTATAATCTTATTCTAGTGATAATAATGTAAATATGTATTTGAACATGTTTTTGATGGTGTCAAATATTGTAATATTGGGATTGATCATCAATTTACTTGCATTTAATGCTGTTATTAAAAATAACAGAACCAGCATAATAGGATTGGTAAAATTAATAGATGTTTTGTGTTATAGAAATTCAAATATTAAATAATATAGGAGTAATACCCACCTAATATTTTAGCTCCCATAAGTTGTAATACCAAAAAAATGGTCTTATTTTCCTTTTTCAAGAAAATCTTTCATGACAAAGTCTTATATGTTGATATCAGCACACCTTTTTTTTCTTGTTTCCCTGCACATGTAAAGAATAGAATTAATAAGATTTGAATACAAATTGAAAGGTGTTTAAACTGTATTCATAATTCATTTCTATAGTTTAAACTGGTTGTAGTGTTCATTATGCATAAACATTCATTTGAATACAAATTGAAAGGTATTTTTATTGTGCTATGAGCAGTTTGAATGTAATATTAATTGTATTTTAAACAATATACACACATATCTTACTAAATACAACCATAGATAGAAAAAAGTCATGATAATTCCTTAAAGACACACATAAAGAAAACACCTCAGTGAAACATACCTTCCCGCAAGAAAAGATCCATGGAATCCCATACCTGCAACCCAACTATAAATAACGTCATGAAACCAAACACATTCAAAGATTCAGTCATACATAGGCTTATAAAAATTTCATGAATACTGAGTTGTGTAGCCAAAAAACACAAAAATTAAATAAAGAAACCATGGCTGGATAAAAATAATTACCTTGCATACTTTTTTGCCTCTATATCTTAGTTTTCCATCATGAAAATCATGCTTTAGAGCATTGAATATATCAAATGAACTACCACAGTATTTCAGACATCCTGATAAATCACTGCATTATTTGATTAAATGATAAACAAAGGGAACACATGATTATACATGTATAGATGAGCTTATAACATGTTCCATGTTTTACAAAAAGTGTAGGAATACATTTGATCTTGAATTATTTTAAACAATATCTTGTGTAACTTCATAATCCAAGAAAAACCCAATAAAGAGTAAAAAAAATGCAAGAGTACATTTAAGAATGTTGTGAGTCGGCCTAAAATTATTATTATTTATCATAAGATTGTATTAGAAAGGTGTAGAAAATAGAATCATCTTGGAAAGATAATAATGGCATCATATAACATGTTCTACATTTTACTTTAAGATAGATTTTATATAATGATCGGGTAAGGCCACTCCTTTGTATCATAAAACTACAGTACAATTGAGAATTAAATTCAATTTTTTTACATGTCATTTTATTACATAAGGTTCCATTAATGATCATTTAATCCCCTTCACCCACCCCCACCCCCTTCACCCTTCTTACAAAGATACCTATAACCCAAAAAATCTCTAGAATATACCATATTATTTAGGGACTTGGGATCTCAAAAAACCAAACTAGTTAAATCAATAGAACATCTTCAGATTTCATAAAATGAAAATTTTAGAAATAACAACTGAGTAATATATTCCTTTTTTACCTACATTAATTTAGTCTTTTCAATTCAATAATTTATGAAAAATAAAGAGATAATAAATGGAATCCAATGTCACTATATGGGATATCATTTAGAGCTATGTATTCTATGGTACTAAGGGAATCACTAACCTCTATTTATGACTAAGGATTATAATGTTAGCTTTAGGTAAATTCATGCACAAATTTATCCAGAACATTTCATAAGAAAACAAATTAACCATTCTCAACCTTACAAAAATTCTATTCATGTTATAAAAGTACATACATAAGTATCCCTACTATGTCAAAAATGGAGGGGATTAATATCCCCTCCATCGCCAAAATCCCCATCCCCATGTCCATGACCATAATCATCATCATCATCATCATCAACAACTACATTGTCAGCAGCCTCATCACCAACAGCAGCATCAACAATATCCTCATCACCAACTGTAGCATCAACAACATCCTTACAACCAATAGCTCTATCTCCACCACCTTCGTTGCCACTAAAACCCTCATTGGCATCACCTGAAGAATCATTTAAAGATTTTATTGACGCCATATATGATTCAAAAGTAGCCACATCCTTTGATGGAAGGACTTACTCAAAACTACCGTATCTTTCATGAAATTTTCGGTCATCATCTTACTTCTTTCATGCGCCTCTAAAAAATGTTATTTTCCTCATCTTCTTTAGCACGAGTGATTTCAAGGTCATAGGCCTGGGAGGCTTGAGAGGAGTCCGATGACGACCAATACTTAGAGGGGATGATGTTTTTACCTAGTCGACATCATTCCCTCCCTAGGTGCTCCCCACTTAATACCTTCCTTAATTGATCATGTAGATCAAAGTTATCATCCAATCAATAATTTAAACCATAATTAAAAAATGGATATCTACTATAGAAAATAAAACTATTAGAACATAAAAACATAATAGTTAATTCATATTTGTATTGAATGTGCCTTTATTTTTATAACCAATTTCAACCCTTTCATTATCAAGGATAGAATTCTTACCTCTAACCCAAAAGGGGTGGTCAACAATGTAAACCATAATGGGCCAAGAAATTTTTCATGTCTATGATAGAGTGGTATGTTTCATTATAGATGAACTAAGGGAGAGACAAGGATATATGACCTCCAATAGGAGTAACATAAAAAAAACAAACTTTTAATATTAAAACACACCCTTAAACATTGGTTATTTCATTTATAAAGAAATAGAGAGATAAAAACATTTATCCATCATCAAAAATATTTTAAATGAGCCCCATATTCTGGTAATTTAATATTTTCCATGGGTAAAATTTTAATTCAAATAGGTAAAATACTTAAATAAAACCACATCATCTTCAATAATTAATGAAAATCATTTTGATAATTTATATAAAACAACAATGGGTATCAAATATTGGTATAAATATACTAGAAGATGAATTTAACAAACTAAATCACTTCCTAATTTTTTTTAATTAAATAATTACCTAGAAACACCTACTGCATACAAAGTGGAACATGTCACAATAATACTCTTAAAAAGGAAAAGGTCATTTTGGTAAAATAAATGAATTTCAAATCAATTGAAAAATCAAATACACGTTATTAGATTAATATCGAACGCTAAATTTTACACACCACGTGATTAGGGTTCTCATAAGAAATGAAAATGAGGGAAATTGAAGTGAAATGACTAGGGGTATCTCCCTTGGGATTTTGGTAATGTCATGTATAACAAATTCCATTGATTACTGTATTGGATTCTTATGGCATACCATTGTTTAATTTTGAATGATGACATAACTGGATTAGACTTTATCTATTTGGTTGGAATACCTCTATCGTAAGCTATGGGTTAAAATGCTACCATTCTTTTAAATATCAAAGATGGTTCCCCAAGTTTAGACTAGAACAATGGACCAGGATGAATGGAAAGGCACTACTATGAGTTTTATTGAGAGGGAATTCTATATTTATCCTTCATGTAACTTTTTTCAAATAACTCAAATAATTAACAATTCATAATTCAAAATCATATATCCTTTGTCAACATTTTAATTGAATTAATATTTACCCATTTATTATAGTAAAATATTAATATTGTAAATCAACTTAAATAATTTAATAAATAATAAACATCTTAAGTATAATAATAATAGTTTATAAAATTCTTTGAAATATCAAATTCCCATTTTTATAATAATTTCATTAAACACAACATTATTAATCAAATAATATCTTAATTATCTATTTTTTATTTTCTCATATTATTCCCCATCATCCAACCTTCAATTAAATATTTTTTTTATTTTTAGCAATACCACATTTATGGGTATTTGTGATAACCCACATAAAAAGATAAATCCAGACTTGAAATTAAATTATATAGGGCATCATTAGACATGTCCTAAAAAATTAAAATATTGGAGTCTTGCACCCTATATAATAAATATGAAATATAACATACCCTATTTTTGGGATCATCTTTAATGAGATACTCAACTAAAAATACTATCTTGTCCAAGGTCTTGATAAAATCTTCCATATTAATATTCCCTTTATTAAATACTGTAGGAAAAAAATTTTGATATTGTCTCTTAATACACTATTTTTATTCCTCATATGTATCACATTATATAATTTGATTTTATATTCAATTAATATCCTCTGGTGAAAAATTGATGGTCAATGTCACTATCTATTCCTTAGATAATATAATAAGATACAAATTATATTTTGGATCAGTTCCATCTTTTGATTTGTGGCCCATCTAAAAACCCTTAAATGTGTTTACTGTAGTAGAATGCTTTCCCTTAGAGAACATTTCAGGTTTAAGTTTGTGGTATGTTATTATATTTTACAATTAGAGTTAGATAAACTAATATATTATCCTACCTACACATTCTCCCTTCATTCTTAGTTTGGATTTGATCTTCTAAGGCCACTGAATCTTCCTTAGGAACGTCACTTAGAATAGGGTGTCTAGGCATAAGGGATTCTTTCATCATCCCCTTGATGCTATTAAATGGTCTCATTGATATTATTAATATAGGTTTTGGAAAAAATAATAATCTTTACACCTCCATAACTTCTTCCCTTATTCATAAAAGTTTTATCATTTGATGATTTTTTTATTCAAATTAAATTTTTCTTCAGATAAGGGTAATACAAAATACATATATTAAGGATATCACATCCCATAATGATGGGGGGAATACCAACCCTATCTGATCTATAGGTAGAGTATCTTATGCCCCAAACCCAAAGGGTAAATTTCTTACCCATCTAAGGAATGAAGAGATGAAATTATTCCCTAATTTAAATTTATCATCAAAGAGGGATTCTATTTACCAAGAATTATTAATAGATAAGCATGTTTACTATAATTCGTATACGATCGATCATGATAGATTCAACACATGCCACATATTTATCTTTAAAAGTATCTCAACCATCATGTCTAATGTGTAAGGTAACTTTTAAGGTACTGGTTATATGTAAAAATGTAATCTTGAATGAAGATTCAGGGTCACCATATAGTCTTTCTATAGGTATACGATGTGTTCCCAAGGAAAACATCACATATCCCTTAGAAAATTGATAGCCAATGTACAAAACCCAAAAAGGGGAAGTAAAAAGATTACTATAATATGTGATGAGAGGTGAACATGGTTTGTATGATCCATAGGTATATTTGGTAGGTTCTCCATCTTCATAGGTCATGTTCTATCAAGGAAAAATGGGAGGTGGTTTTAAACCTCATGGTTTGTGAGGCTACTCAGGCTTCCTAGGTGTATATTCCCTATACCCAAAAAAATATCTTGATAAGGGTAACATATTTTATGATTTAACTACAAAATTTATGGTATTTTACATATCCTAGAATCCATAGCTATTGTACCTACCAAAGTACATGATGTGTGTTCTTTCGAACTATACGCCACGTAGTTGTGTTCTAGGATCTAAACATTACTCTAGTGCTTGATTCATTTCTACATCCTATTATTTTTCTTAATATACCACTTGAATTGCCTTTGTCCATGATAAACATGATAATTCCACCTTTGTAAAGTGGTTTCTATCCTTTGGTACCGGGATTGATGATTCTTATAACAATATCACCGATGTGCACATTATTATCCATGAAGAAACCCCTAATCCAGACTCCCCTACCCATTTTATATTATCCAATAATCCATCCTCACACTATAATCCAACATGGAGAACACACAATGTAAATATATGGAACCTATTTTAATTGTGCAATAAAATCAATCTGTGATATTAGTTGAATCATGAGCTAAAATATAATGTTAGTGATTGACATGTAAATAATAGTGAGAGAAATAGAAGAAACCAGAATAATGGAAATGATGATCTTGTATGATCAGGAATCATCTCTATTCGCATACAATAAAAAAAGAAGTAATTTCAAGTCCCAATATCAGTTATCTCAATATCATAATTTCATCCAAATATCATAAGTTAAAAAGGACATCTGCTAACTGAATATTGATTCAATTTAAAGAAAATTATTCCATGTTCAAATCAAGAAAAAATATTGGGGTAAATCCATATATATAAATTCCCTACCATGATGGTGAAATGATGTTTATTTTATTCTCCTTCACAACCAAGGTACTTTTTATCAACAACAATAAAAAACTGATATTTCTTCCCTAATTTGTCATCACCACCAAGCCCTCGCTACATATTCTTCTTCCTATCCCTCTGAGGTTCATGTGGTCAAAAAACAAATAACCATAGGGATATTTGATAATATGGATTCAATAAAAAAATTCATGGGTTTCTCAGTATAATAAACAATTAATTAAACAATTAAAATATTTAATTAATCATCTCATGATGGAAAACACCCAAGAGCCCCAATTAAACTGAATCTTAAGCCATGAATGTGGTAAAATCCACATTTCAAATTCAATCTTTATCTTGGTTTCGGAATATGAGACTTGATTTTAGATATATAATAAACATTAAAAACATACAATTCATGGACTAAAAATAATATAGTATATTATTATATTATTTTTGAAGATCCTTGACACTCAATTTTATATGAAAAGGTAGACTTGGGATAAATTTTACAATATGGAACAGAAGAAGCCTTCAAAAAATTTGTAAAGATGCATACTATAGTAAAATTACATTTTTACCCATAAAGATATTGGTAGACTTAGTTCAATACACCTCCCTACTAGTTTCCACTACTTGCATAACTACCCCTATCTTAGAGTCTATTAGAATGGATTCCTATAAAGATATGGGTCAATCTATAATAGTAATTCTAGAAACTCGTGACCAAATTTCTACCCTATTTTGTGAGTTACTTGTATACCCCCTACCAATAAAAAGAGTGGTATCATTAATACTAGGAAGAACTCATTATAGAAGAGGCTAGTGAGATCCTCTCTCTCCTCACCCCACCCCATGAGGGAGAACTACTACTAAAAGATCCTCACCCTATCATTGGATTCACAATAAATATCGAATTTCATTTCTATATTAACTTTTAAAATATATCTGAAGGAGGATTAATGGAGCACCCATAAAAAATGAGAATCCTAGACTCACTACACCATAATTAGTTGGTGAATTCACTACAATACTAGTAAATAGATTCAACGGGGCTCTGTTCCACCGCTTTCTCTCCTACCAAAGCCACCACCCATCTCGTGAAGCTGTGGAAGAGCCTCCATCCTTAGCTCTAGAACGACAACAGATAATTCTAATTCATGAATCTAATTAGTAATAAACTCTATAGGACCACCGATATTCATCAATAATTGTAATGTAAGTATATATCGAACCACTATATGAATTTTGAGACATCAATCCATGTGATTCTCCAAAATCTCAAAGTGATAAAAATACATAGTATTACATTCATAAATAATCTAAGGGGTAAGTCTTGTACCATAATCAAATCTTAACTAAATTAAATCTAGGAGAGTTTGATATAGTCTTGATTAAATAAATAATCTAGCCTGAATGGGTTGATTCCTCATCATTTCCAACTAATCAACCTATAAGAACACCCTGAATGCATCACCAGAGTTCTTAAGAACTCTGAAATTCTTGGAATAGAGCAAAATTATAGGGATAGAAATAAAGAAAAGTTATAACGACCTATAATTTACATACATTGTTATTACTTCAAAATTGAAGCACACTTATTACAACATATAACAAAACCAAGAAAGGACCGTATAGGTATAGTGTCTTTAGAAACTGGGAAACATAAACAACTGGTTCATAAAGCATCTACTTTGCCTCCCATTTATTTCATCATATCTAGAGTCCCTTTTTGGCATATTCTACTTAATAACCTTCCTGACCTGGGGAAATAAAACATACAAAAGGGTGAGATCAAATTCTTAGTAAGGGTAAACAAAACAAATATCAATCACATCATATACATAAGAACATAACTTTTGGAAATCTTATCCTGCAAAAGAGATCATAATATCATAACATGGGATAAATCATAGAAGTGAAATGTAATCCTAATAATCATAACTTAAAACCTGAAACTTTGTGGCATACACACATAATCAAAGAAGAATCATTTCTTATTAGTCAAGACTCATTTCCAAGACTATCTTAGTGGACAAAGTCCATTTCTGAACTGAGTTCACTCCTCGTTTCAGTCCTATTTCACTGAACCGGTATAACCTACCGTTACAGCCATGTCTATCTCATGAGATATAAAATCTTTACCCAATGCATTGGAGGGAGATATAGGTCCCACCCATCTCATAATGATACGATTATTATGTGTGCCACAAAATCATAAACCATAAATCATATCATAACCCATGTAATAGAAATGGGATTCTTAAACAACATGAAATCATAAAACAATTCATATAAGATAAAGGAAGCTTCTTGGAAATAATGTTAAAAAAACATTCTTCGTACTTTTTTCGGAAAAGTCAAAAAGTACCTCGTACGAAAAATGACAAAAGATTCCTTTCATATCATTTACTAAAAACTCACCGAAGGGTAAAATTGGATATAAACTATTGTATAAGGATATAAATATTACATATTGAGGAAACATGGATGTGTATGATAAAATACACCCTAGTAAATACCAAAGTATAAACAATCTCGGATAAAAATGAGATTGTGATATTTTCCCTTACCTTAGGTCCGACTTGCTTTGTAAGTGTCCGAACCTCCTGTATAATGATTTAAATAATGTTATTGACTTATTCCAGAATCATAATTATTTTTATGATATCATATATGGTCATATTCTTAGCTTCTTAGTAGTAATATTTCACTGCTACTTGTTATTTGGGTGTATAACTTTTTGTTCTTATGCGTGTTTTGTCGAATAAATTCTTATTCTTCTCTATAGGTTATAGATAACTCATTTCCAGAATGGTATTAGTATAATATATATCATATTAATTCATCCAATTAATTTATATAATCATTATGAAATGAAGATCATGTAGAACGAGTCGCATCACATCGTGGAGACGGTATTCCGTACGTACGCACGAGTGATGATATCGTTCCTATGATCGTGGAATTGTAGTGGAGTGTATTTATACTATTTAAAAATCAATATCACTTTATAATAGTCATATATAGTCATTATTTACACCATTATACCCATCCAAGTAAGGTGGTGGTGGAAAATAGATTACATCACGGCGTGGAGACGGTATTCCGTACGTACGCACGCGCGGTGATTTCGTTTTCCGTAGGATGGATAGATGGTTAAATAGGGTTGTTTCATACATATAATAACATATCAGTATATGAGTGATACTGATGTTATTACATTATAATTAAACAACTAAAGAAGAAGAAGTTGAAGAAGAAAGAAATTGGAAAGGATCGGTAATGGATATTACCTCTTCTTTGAAGTGCTTCTTTGAGACCTCCTTCTAGGGCACCAAAATTGGTATTTTAAGAAGACCAGGATCTCTAGGATGTCTCTAGGGAAGTGGATAGGAGAAAATGGCAGGGGTTGTCCGAGATGGAAGGCTCAAAGTGGTGTGAGGAAGAGAGGGAGGAGGTTCCCTTTTATAAGGGAGGAGAGGGGCACCTTTGGAATAACTAAAAATATTATTTTATTATGAAGTCATGTTCGGTTTTAAATAGCTCAAAATTGATTTATTTAGAGGCTAAGGTGGGTATGGGTCTAAATCCTCTCATCCAATGGAATTTAGACATGTTTAGGTTCCTATTTTAACCTTATCATTTATATTTAACATTAATTTAAATAATTTTACTTTTACCGTGTCTTCTTGTGTTCTTATACTATAAGGTTAATAAACTTACTATATCAAGACAAACGAACCCCAAGTTGTTTATTATTAATATATATAACCTTATCTAAGTCATGTTTCTGAACCATATATTTTGAGGAGTAAAATAACAATTTATAATATAATATTTATTTTAAAAACTATTTTATGTCAATTTTGACACTATTTAGTAATTGATTTTTTTGAAAATCATAACAGAATGATAAGTTCAAAAAAAGTTAATTAAATCAATACTAACATGTCATATTAACCTAGAAAATTAGTTTAATTCATAGAAAGTCTCAAATTATACGTATTTGGGTATTTATAACATCAATTATGTCAATATTTCATTAATAAGATAATTACTGCATCATCGTTGTGTCATGAATAAATTAAATTATTTAAAGTCTAAAAATTACAAATAAAATACCATTATGTATGAAATATTTTTATCATCCTAATGAATATTTATAGTCGAATTTATCTTATGTATAACCCCATATTAAAATGATTTAGTTATTAAACTTTGATTTTACCTATTTTAACCCTTCTTTAAATAAATTAATAATAAATGTCCTAATCTAATACAAGTGGGCCTAAATGGTCATATTTTATTCCTAAGTTTGTTTTTGAAAGAAATACACTTGTCCAATACAATTAGGACATGTGTTAGGGTAATAATAATATCATTTTTACCCTTAATTACCCTATTTACTTTTAACCGTGGTAAAAAAAAGTAAAAAGTTACTTTTCACCAAAAAATTATTTTCATCTCATTGAACCACATTTTACTTACTGACATCAACCGTGTCTCTAGGATTTTTGAAATTCCACTCACTAAAGCGGTAAAATTAAGTTTTATGAAAAATTCAGTTTTTTTAACAGCCACTTAGTAGTTTCACTATTCATCAAAAATTGAAAGTTTTCAGAAAAATACCAAAATTTCACCCCAGGCTAATTTCGATATTCGGAGTCCAAAAATGAAGTCCATTTTGAAAAATAAAATTTATAAAATTTCAAAAATTGGTTATTACTATTCATAACGGCTAGTTTTAATAATATTTTAATAGCATATCATTTTTTAGTGAAACTCGGTATTGCGTATGACGCAAGCTATCGAGGAAGGCCGCGGTTGCATGTAAAGCAAGCCAAGCTAGTGTTGTGTGTAGTGAAATATTCCTTTGATGATTTATATAACATAGAAACAAAATATTTCACATAAAAGTCTTGGGTGTTACATTCTACCCCCCTTAAAATGAATTTCGCCCTCAAAATTGGTCACTTTGTAACAAACCGATGAGGATGCTTCTCCCTCATCATATCCTCCAGATCCCATGTAGCTTCTTCTAATTGGTGATTCCTCCATAAAACTTTCACCAATCTAGTGGTCTTGCTTCGTAGGACTTTTTCGCTACGATCCAGAATCTCTATCGGTTTTTCTTCGTAAGAAAGATCTTGCTCCAGCGGTACAACTTCTAAGCTGAGTACATGTGAAGGATCGGGAATGTACTTTCTCAGGAGTGATACATGGAACACATCGTGAACTTGAGAGAGATTCGGTGGAAGCGTCAATAGGTAAGCTACCTTCCCTACACGATCCAGTATTTCGAAAGGACTGATATATCTAGGGCTCAACTTCCCCTTCTTTCCAAATCTCATGACTCTCTTCCAGGGAGATATCTGTAAGAACACTTTATCGCCCACTTCAAACTCTAGGTCTTTTCTTCGGCTGTCAGCATAAATTTTCTATCGACTCTGAGCTGCTCTTATGTGTTGTTGAATAGATCTGACCTTTTCTGTCATTTCGTCAACGAGATCAGGTCCTAATAGCTTTCTTTCTCCAACTTCATCCCAGCAAGTTGGAGTCCTACATTTCTTTCCATAGAGAGCTTCATAAGGAGCCATCTGAATACTGGAGTGAAAGCTATTATTATAAGAAAATTCCACCAAAGGTAGGTGTTGATCCCAACCACCTTTGAAATCCATAGAGAAAGCTCTCAACATATCTTCTAGAGTTTGAATTGTTCTCTCAGACTGGCCATCTGTCTGAGGATGATAAGCAGTGCTGAAACTCAACTTTGTATCCAGAGTATGCTGAAGACTTCGCCAGAACATCGAGGTAAATCTCGGATCCCGATCAGATATAATATAAAGTGGTACTACATGCAATCTTACCACTTCCTTTACATATATCCTGGCAAGCTGATCCAGAGAGAAATCCTCTCTAATAGGAATGAAGTGTGAAGATTTTGTAAGACGATCAACTATGACCTCGATAGAATTATTGCCTTTGGATGTTTTAGGAAGTCCTATGACAAAGTCCATAGTTATGTTTTCCCATTTCCATTCGGGTAAGGGTAATGGTTGTAACACCCCCTTAGACTTCTGTCTCTCAGCTTTAACTTGCTGACAAACCAAGCATCGAGAGACATATTCAGCAACATCTCTTTTCATGCCATCCCACCAGAAGTACTCTTTCAGGTCCCTATACATCTTTGTGCTTCCAGGATGAATTGAGAATGAAGAACTATGAGCCTCATCCAGCAGCTCCTTCTTTAATTCGGGGATTGGAGGAACAAAAACCTGATTCCAGAACTTTATTATCCCATCACAATCAAGGTTGAATTCAGGAACATTTCTCACCTTCTTTTGTAACTCGACATCTTCTTTCTGTGCCTCTTTAATCTTCACATGTATAGATGGTTGCACATTCATTTAAGAAAGATATGATTTTCCCCTTCCATTATAATTCCAAGATCCATTCTTTGTAAATCCTTAAATATTGGATCTTTTGTGATCCTCATCATGGATAAACTGGCATGGTCTTGTCGACTTAATGCATCTGCCACCTTGTTTGCTTTCCCAGGGTGGTAATGGATTGAGCAGTCATAATCCTTAATCAGCTCCAACCATATTCATTGGAACATATACATCTCCTTTTGTTTGAAAATATACTTTAAACTTTTATGATCAGTATAAATATCACACCTTTCACCATAAAGGTAATGCCTCCAAATCTTTAATGCAAAGATTACCGCAGCTAACTCCAAATCATGAGTTGGGTAATTTTTCTCATGTATTTTCAACTGTTGTGAGGCCTAAGCTATCACCATATCATTTTGCATAAGAACAAACCCCAATCCTTTCTTGGATGCATCACTGTAGATCACAAACCTTTCTCCACTACAAGGCAGCGTGAGCACAGGTGCACTGGATAACCTTCTTTTCAACTCCTTGAAATTCTCTTCACAATTCTCTGTCCAAACAAACTTAACTCCTTTCCGAGTCAACTTGGTGAGTGGATTAGATAATCGTGAAAAATCTTTCACAAAACGTCGATAATATCCAGCCAAACCAAGAAAACTTTGGTTCTCAGTCACTGTTGTTGGTCTCGACCATCTTTCGATAACCTCTGTTTTTTCTGGATCCACAGATATCCCCTCTTTTGAGATTATGTGACCCAAAAATGAAACTGTTTGAAGCCAAAATTCACACTTGGTAAATTTGGCATAAAGCTTCTCTTTTCTCAGGGTCTTCAATATAATTCTCAGGTGATCTTCATGTTCTTCCTTGCTCTTTGAATATACAAGAATATCGTCTATAAAGACTACCACAAACTGATCAAGATAGTCTCTAAAGACTCTATTCATCAGATCCATGATGATAGCAGGGGCATTAGTAAGACCACATGGCATAACTATAAATTCATAGTGTCCATACCTTGTACGGAAAGCCGTCTTTGGTATATCCTCCCTTTTGACCCTTAATTGATGATACCCTGAACGAAGATCAATCTTGGAAAAGTATTGAGCTCCGCGTAGTTGGTCAAATAGGTCATCAATGCGTGGGAGAGGATATTTGTTCTTGATAGTGATCTTGTTATGTTCTCAATAATCAATACAGAGTCTCATTGATCCATCTTTATTCTTAACAAACGGAACAGGTGCTCCCCAAGGTGACGCACTAGGGCGTATGAACCCCTTATCAAGATTCTCTTAGAGTTGCTTCTTCAATTCCTGCAACTCAATTGGGGCCATTCTATAAGGTGTCTTTGAAATAGGAAAAGCACCCGGTACGAGTTCTATTGAAAACTCAACTTCACGATTCTGTGGAAGACCCAGTAATTCCTCCAGAAAGACATCATCAAACTCCTGAACAATGGGAATATTCTTAATTGTGAGTTTCTCACCAACCATTTGAGATAAATAACCTTAATTTAGTGGAATCAGGACCCATAAGATGGAAGGAATTTCCACTGGAAGTTTATGTCCATCCTTGCATCGATAGACGATCATAGATTGATCTGGAATATGAAATGTGACTTCCCTTATTTGGCAATTGATATGAGCTCTATGTAGAGAAAGCCAATCCATGCCAAGAATCACATCAAATTCCACTATAGGAAGGATCACAAGATTTGTAGGAAGCACTTTCCCACAAACTTCAGTCGGAGAAGAATTATAAACATTTGATGCAACTGTTGTGCCATTAGGGGTTGTCACAGCTAACTCAACATCTAACTGTTGAAGTAATAAGGTGATATCCTTAGAAAATTCTTCAGAAATAAAGGAGTGGGTGGATCCAGAATCAAATAAAACATTTTCTACTTTAGAGTGGATGGTAAGTGTACCTTTCACCACATCGTTATCGTACTCCACATCGCTGATAGAAATTGCATGTGACTTTCCTTTGTCTTTAGCCTTAAGAGTTTGTGGACGTCGACCATCATCATCAACCCTTGGATTTAGGCATTTATTGGCATAATGCCCCATCTCCTTGAACTTGAATCATTGAAGTGTAGTAGGTTCATTCTGTGTATCCCTTCCTTTTTTTGCATCATTAGACATCTTCTTCCCATCATCGCGGCATTCAAATGCCTGATGACCTTCCTTTCCACATTTGAAACATTTACTTGCCCCTTTAAGACAACTCCCTCCATGTTTCTTTCCACACTTTGTGCATAAGGAAAAGTTCATCTTCTTTTCTGTGTGCTCTTTAGATTTTCCTTTGAATTCCATTTTCCTCTTCTTATCAAACCCATATGACTGATGGGTTACTCCAATCTCCATCTCAACTTTGAGAGGACATCAAATGATTTCCTCATAGCTATTGAAGTCCCTTATGGCTAAGGCCCTTCGAAGACTTGGTTTTAATCCACTAAAGAATTTATCAATATTAGTCTCAGGTTGGATAATAATACCAGAAGTGTACCTTGCAAGTCTTGTAAAATTTGCTTCATAGGTACCAACAGATTCATCATCCTTTTGCTTAAGTTCAAGAAACTCTTTCTCCATCTTTGTTCGGAGAATACGAGGGAAGTACTTATTGAAAAATAAGTTCTTGAACTCGTCCAATTCCATGGACTCAATTTCATCCATTTTCCTTGTATTCTTAATAAGATTCTACAATTGATTAGCATCACCCTCTAAACGATACACTGCTAGGATGACTTTATCATGCTCAGAACATTGAAGAACTGAAAATATCTTTTCAGTAGTACTAATCCATTGTTCAGCAACTAAAGGATCAGTAGACCCGCTGAATGAAGGTGGATGTTGTCTCATGAAGGATTCAACATAATGTTGCTCCTTCCTTTACTCATATAGAAGTCCTGCGTGATTCATAGCTTGAGAAATTTTTGTGAGCATGGCTACAAGATTTTGCATTCCAGGTCCCATAACATTTGGTTGCTCAGGGGGACAATCATTGCCTTGCCAGTCGCATTCCGCATTAACACGGTTCCTTCGGGTTCCAGCCATTGACTAAAACCAAGAAGAATAGTGTGAGCAACACTAATTATAATAGGAAAACCACATAATAAAGAATAAAATTTCACACTTAAGGTCTTATCCTAGGTTATTCGTGGCCATTTCTAAAACACTAAGATTGTGTTCTATGCTTAGACTTATCCTTAGGGTTCTTACTAAGGCTTTTACATCCTAGTTTCCAAAGGTTGACTATACCTTTCCTCTGATACCAACTATAACAGTCTAGAATTACTTTCAGTGGACTATAATTGATACCTATCAGGGCACTCCATGGGCGGCTACACCCCATGGGCGGGACACACCACCATCCCTAGTGGCATCCATTTCCTCATGAAGCCCTTGGGCGGAGATCCATGCTTCGTCCAACGCTCACATGTGAGAGTTCCCAAGGATCGGATACATTCCTACCTCCTTGGCCTCTGATACCAACTATAACGACCCATACTTTACATACATTGTTATTAATTCAAAATTGAAGCACACTTATTACAACATATAACAAAACCAAGAAAGGACCGTATAGGTATAGTGTCTTTAGAAATTGGGAAACATAAACAACTGGTTCATAAAGCATCTACTTTTCCTCCCATTTATTTCATAATATCTAGAGTCCCTTTTTGGCATATTCAACTTAATAACCTTCTACTTGACAAGGGGAAATAAAACATACAAAAGGGTGAGCTCAAATGCTATGTAAGGGTAAACAAAAGAAATATCAATCACATCATATACATAAGAACATAACTTTTGGAAATATTATCTTGCAAAAGAGATCATAATATCATAACATGGGATAAATCATAGAAGTGAAATTTAATCCCAATAATCATAACATAAAACCTGAAACTTTGTGGCATACACACATAATCATAGAGAATCATTTATTATTAGTCAAGACTCATTTCCAAGACTATCTTAGTGGAAAAAGTCCATTTCTGAACCGAGTTCACTCCTCGTTTCAGTCCTGTTTCACTGAACTAGTGTAACCTACCGTTACAACCATGTCTATCTCATGAGATATAAAATCTTTACCCAATGCATTGGAGGGAGATATAGGTCCCACCCATCTCATAATGATACCATTCTTATGTGTGCCAAAAAATCATAAACCATACATCATAGCATAACCCATGTAATAAAAATGGGATTCTTAAACAACATGACATCATAAAACAATTCATATAAGATAAAGGAATTCATAAAAATATTTCCATCACAACATAATCAAATCCATGTAATAATAGGGATAGAAATAGAACCCAATATTATCTTAGATTGAAAATAATTTTGATTAAACACTTGAACTTCATTCTTGAGGAAAATATCCTTTCTACTTCAAAAAAACTTTTCATTTCTTAACATGTAATTAAATTATAACTAAAAGAAGTTGATTAAAAATAAACTTGAAAACTTTTAAAGCAAGCTTCTTGGAAATAATGTTAAAAAGAACATTCTTCGTACTTTTGTTGGAAAAGTCAAAAAGTACCTCGTACGAAAAACGAAAAAAGATTCCTTTCATATCTTTTACTAAAAACTCACCGAAGGGTAAAATTGGATATAAACTATTGTATAAGGATATAAATATTACATATTGAGGAATCATAGAGGTGGATGATAAAATACACCGCAGTAAATACCAAAGTATAAACAATCTCGGATAAAAATGAGATTATGATATTTTCCCTTACCTTTGGTCCAAATTGCTTTGTAAGTGTCAAAACATCCTATATAATGATTTAAATAATGTTATTGACTTATTCTAGAATCATACTTATTTTAATTATATCATATATGGTCATATTATTAGCTTCTTAGTAGTAATATTTCGTTGCTACTTGTTATTCGGGTGTTTATAAGTTTTTGTTCTTATGCGTGTTTTGTCGAAAAAATTCTTATTCTTCTCTTTAGGTTATAGATACCTCATTTCCAGAATTTTATTAGTGTAATATATATCATATTCATTCATTCAATTAATTTATATAATCATTATGAAATGAAGATCATGTAGATTGAGTCGCATCACATCGTGGAGACGGTATTCCGTACGTACGCACAAGTGATGATATCGTTCCTATGATCGTGGAATTGTATTGGAGTGTATGTATACTATTTCAGAATAAATATCACTTTATAATAGTCATATATAGTCATTATTTACACCATTATACCCATCCAAGTAAGGTGGTGGTGGATAATATATTACACCACGACGTGGAGACGGTATTCCGTACGTACGCACGCGCGGTGATTTCATTTTTCGTAGGATGGATAGATGGTTAAATAGGGTTGTTTCATACTTATAATAACATATCAGTATATGAGTGATACTGATGTTATTACTTTATAATGAAACAACTAAAGAAGAAGAAGTTTAAGAAGAAATAAATTGGAAAGGATCGGTAATGGATATTACCTCTTCTTTGAAGTGCTTCTTTGAGACCCCCTTTTAGGGCACTAAATATGGTCTTTTAAGAAGACCAGGACCTCTAGGATGTCTCTAGGGAAGTGTAGAGGAGAAAATGGCAGGTGTTGGCCGAGCTTGAAGTCTCAAAGTGGTGTGAGGAAGAGAGGGAGGAGGTGCCCTTTTATAAGGGAGGAGAGGGGCACCTTTGGAATAACCAAAAATATTATTTTATTATAAAGTCAAGTTCGGTTTTAAATATCTCCAAATTGATTTATTTCTAGGATAAGGTGGGTATGGGTCGAAATCCTCTCATCCAATAGAATTTAGACAAGTTTAGGTTCCTATTTTAACCTTATCATTTAGATTTAACATTAATTTAAATAATTTTACTTTTTCCGTGTCTTCTTGTGTTCTTATACTATAAGGTTATTAAACTTTCTATATCCAGCCAAACGAACACCAAGTTGTTTATTATTAATATATATAACCTTATCTAAGTCATTTGGCCGAATATTATATTTTTAGGAATAAAATAACTCTTAATAATATAATATTTGTTTTAAAAACTATTTTATGTCAATTTTGATAGTTTTTAGTAATTGATTTTTGTGAAACTCATAACAGAATTATAAGTTCAAAAAAAGTTAATTAAATCAATACTAACATGTCATATTAACTTATAAAATTAGTGGAATTCATAAAACGTCTCAAATTATACTTATTTGCATATTTATAACATCAATTATGTCAATATTTCATTAATAAGATAATTACTGTATCGTCGTTGTGTCATAAATAAATTAAATTGTCTAATGTCTAAAAATTACAAATAAAATACCATTATGTAGGAAATCTTTTTAGATTTCTAATGAATATTTATAGTCGAATTTATCTTATGTATAACCCCATATTAAAAATTATTTAGTTATTAAACTTTGATTTTAACTATTTTAACCCTTCTTTAAATAAATTAATAATAAATGTCCTAATCTAATCCAAGTGGGCCTAAATGGTCATATTTTATTCCTAAGTTTGTTTTTGGTCGAAATACACTTGTACAATAGAATTAGGACATGTGTTAGGGTAATAATAATATCATTTTTACCCTTAATTACCCTATTTACTTTTAACGGTGGTAAAAAAAAGTAAAAAGTTACTATTCATCAAAAAATTATTTTCATCTCATTGAACATCAACTGTATCTCTCGGATTTTTGAAATTCCACCCATAGAAGCGGTAAAATTATGTTTTATGAAAAATTCAGTTTTTTTAACATCCACTTAATAGTTTCACTATTCATCAAAAATTGAATGTTTTCAGAAAAATACCAAAATTTCACCCTAGGATAATTTCGATATTCCGAGTCCAAAAATGAAGTCCATTTTGAAAAATAAAATTTATAAAATTTCAAAAATTTGTTATTACTATTCATAACAGCTAGTTTTAATAATATTTTAATAGCATATCATTTTTTTGTGATACTCGGTATTGCGTACAACGCAAGCTATCGAGGAAGGCCGCGGTTGCGTGTAAAGCAAGCCAAGCTAGTGTTGTGTGTAGTGAAAGATTTCTTTGATGATTTATATAACATAGAAACAAAATATTTCACAAAAAAGTCTCAGGTGTTACAAAAGTCAATGGAATATATTTCAATGCATGAATCACTAGATTCCAACACATCCGAAAATAATATAGAGGTTGAAAAACATGAAAGATATGAGACCAAACAACCCTAAATTACTCTTCGTCCACTCATCTAAGAGAAAAAGAGTGGGTCCTAAGGCTCCAAAGAATCACCTTTTTTCTCCAAACCTCACTATAGGATCACGTGTTGATCAAAGACATATGTTTAATTCTGTCATAATCTTTATATTGAAAGCAGGATAAGTTTGAGATATGATATCTCAAAATACCAAATCAACGGATGAGATCTCAACCACTGGAAGAACAAGGAGATGATATTTCATACATAGTTACTAGAGCTGGGGGTTGGAAGGCGGAGGCCGGGGCGATACGTTTCTGGAGCTGGGGGAAGATGAGGTGGAGGCCAAGGCTAGGTGGAGATGGAGCCGAGATGGGGACGTCACTGGTGATGGGGGTAGGGAAGCGGAGGTTGGGAAATTGAGGTTGAGGCGAAGGTTGGGAGGGAGGTCGAGAACAGAGGCAGAGGCCATGTAAGGGAGGAGATTGCTGGGAATCAGTTGTTGGATGGCCAAGAAGTGGAGGTCGGCGAGGAGAGGAGTGGGCCGAGTGGCAGAGGTTGGATGGCTGGGAGGTGGTGGTCGGGGAGTGGAGGATAGGGTGGGGAGTTGGGGAAGTGAGGAAAAATAAGTGGGCGATGGAATTGAGGGTAAGGAGGATCACAGTGGAAGAAGAGTTAAGGATCATGATGGAATGGGAGTAGTAGAACGATGGTATTTGGGGAATTGGTTATATGTTTCCCATGGTATGCTTATCACCATGGGAATAGATAATAAAAAAAGAGATATCCTCACTGTTTTTCTAAACCATGGGGAGATATGTGTGGGGAAAGATATCCTTTACAGCAGTGTCCATAATATAACCATGATAAGGATTATGTTTTAAGATTTAGAATAAGACTTTTTATGCCATGTGATTCCCAGTTGGAGAAATATTGGTTTTTTGAAGCTCATAGATCTCCATTTTCAGTTTATCACGGTATTACTAAGATGTAAGGAGACTGTAAGGAGAATTAATGGTGGAATAAAATGAAAATAGATATTTAAAGATTTTACTATGAATGTATTGGCATGTCATTAGGATAAAGCAGTGCGGCAGTTAACCAATGGGATTCTTCATCCATTGCCAATTCTAGAGTGAAAATGGGAAAATGTATCTATGGACTTCATGGAGGGACTACTAAAGACTTCTAGAGGTAATATTGTGATTTTAATTATTATTGATCGACTGACTAAATCTACACATTTCCTTCCAAACCAAGATAAAATTCCTTTAGATCTTCTTTCTTGACTATACCACAATGTGATTTTTAGGTTACATGGAGTTCCACATTCCGTTTTAACTGACCATGATCCGAGGATCACCTCAAAATTTTGGAAGCACCTTTAGAAGTCATTGGGCATAGAATAAAATTTCATTATAGATTTTCACCCACAACCAGATGGAAAATTAGAATGAATGATTTAGACATTGGATGATATTATTTGAGCTTGTTCAATGGACTACCAGGGAATTTTGGATCTGCATCATTCATTAGTTGAATTTTATTATAATAATAGTTTTCATTATATAATACAGATGACACTTTTCGAGGAATTGTATGGGAAGAGATTCCATACTCCAGCTTCTTAGGTTGAAGTCAAGGAAAGGAATTTGATGGGGCCAAAATTAGTTGAGGAAGTGGTCGAGAAAGTTAAGATGGTCCAACAACATGTGAGGATATCATAGAGCAGGAATGAAAGTCAACATAACATAGGAGGAAATATATTTCTTTTAAGGGAGGTGAACATGGTTTTCTTACAATCATGCTATGAAAATGTGTTATGTGTTTTGGTATGAAAGGAATCCTAATTACACAATCCATTTAACCTTATAAAATCAAAGATAATGTTGTTCCAATTGCATACTGGGTAGATTTGCCTCTTAGATTATCTCAAGTGCACAATTTTTTCTTATTTTGATGTTGAGATAATGTGATCTAGATTCATAGATAATGTATTTTGGAATAAGGAAATCCAGTAGGTAAAGGTTTTGGGGATAGGCCACATGGTTTAAGAAGAAAAATGAGAATCTAAATATTCAATGGCGAAAAGGTACTTGAACTTATATAATATGTAAATAAAGAATTTCGAGGACGCAATTTCCATAAGGTGAGGAGAATGTAACACACAATGGTTTAACAATTAAATTTATTGAAATTCATTAAATACAAATTCTATTCATAATCAAACATTGTTTAAAGTAAATAGTTATAGACTACCTGTTAAACCTAATTTTTCCGCTTCAATGATTTGAATTTCGAAAAATGGTCATCTACAATGGTGATTAGTCTATTATTTAGAGTCGGATAGATCAAAATTATTTTTTGTAGAATTATAACATACCCTTATTAATAGTAATATAAATATTAATATGACCCTAATAAATAGTAAATATTATTATCATTATTATTTATCATTAGATGAAGGTGAGGGGATCTTGATTAATATTTCAAGGTGATATAAAGTCAATTACAATATTAAATTTATTATTTTTTGAATATATTATGATTTATTTTTAAATTATATTAAACATACATAGAAATTTATTTTCAAAAAATATTATTAATTTTTCAGTTTCACAATTGAAAAAAATGTTTCGGGTGAATTTTTGGGATTTTTCTTAAATACTTGAATTTTTGTTGAATAATGAAATACAGTAATAAACAAAATATGCTATATAAATGAAATTCTGCATAATTCTTGAGCCATGAATGATGTAAAATGACCTTGGTTCAAACTCACATTCACCAATTTCGGTTTTGGATCACATGAATCAAGACTATTTATGATCCTTAACAAAAATATTAAACTATTGATTAAAATAATTAAAAACCCTTCCTCTCCTCCGCTATAAATACCAACCTCACCCCCCTCTTCCTCTCACTCCACTAAAGCCTTCATAATTTTCTATGTTTTTTCTAATACTATTCCCATCCTCACGTCCTAGACATATTGGTATCACCAAAAGAATAAAATCCTGGACCTTAAGGAGAATCTCAAGGAGAATCGATCAAGAGGTAAAGATCCTATTTCATTTTCTACTGTTTTATTTTCATTTATTTATTTTCTTTTAATCTATTATCCTCACCATTTCCTACAAGAATGAAAACTCTCTTATTACATATATAATTTATTTTTCATGATTATGGAAGACTTCATCACCATTATTCATCTAATCTTCCTCTTACTATAAAAAAATAAAGACACCTTTTGTGATGTGTCGATTTAACGACATTGTGGATGATGTGTATTTAATTTTATTTACTTCCTTCAGAACTGGTTATAAAACCATTTGAATGATTCAAAAAAATTAAATTTATTATATATCCTCTTTCATGTTCTATAGTTAACATATACACATAATATTATGTTATGTAATGAAACTAGTTTGTGGTTATCAATGAACCGTTAAAATAATCTAAACGAATATCACTAAAGATCTATCTAATGACTCAACCCCATACCATATAAAAAATTGTTTAAAGGAATAATTTAATATTAATGAAACATTTTAATACTATTTCTTTTTTACTTCTGGAATTTTATTTCTTTATGACAAGAAAATAAAATACAAATCGACTAGGGAAAATCATGTAAAAGAACGCACCCGAAACAATGGAATGAACAAAATAATAATAATTAAAATGTAAAATGATGTAATGAATTGATCATATAAGGTTTTATAAACATGAATATGTTTCTTTAAAATATTAATAACACACTATTATTTATTATACACGAGGTTTAAATATGTTTTATTTAAGAAGAACTGGGGTAAGGGACTTTTTGATTCAATTTCCATTCTTTGGTTCAACCTTCTACTTCATTATTTATGTTGTATTAAAATTGTTTTTATGATGAATTTTGTTTATATTAAGATTAAATAGTTCTATTTACAATGTAAATAAAAATTCAAGCCACTATATTAATTCTCACTTTAATTATTTGATATTTGTAAGGGACTTTTCCTTTAAAATCCTCTTTAAAAAGGCTATTTTACAAAATTTTAAAGAAATAATTTTATGAAATTATTCATGTTTTATGATTTCATATGGTACTTTTGAATTTTTTTATGAAGGGTGGGACCTATATCTGCCTCCAAAGAATTGTTTATGTGTATGTTGGAGTTCGAGCGTATGGTTACACCAAGTGTAACTACGGTGGTTACAAAATAAGGTAGTAGTGAGGATTACATTGTATGGTAGCCCTGAGGGTTACAAATTATAAGGTATACAAAAGCATAATATGAATATTATAATAAATTTCTCAATATCAATTTTTGGTTTTATTAACGTTTTTTATGTTTTTTGGTAATCTTGTTTAAATCACATATATAACGAAGTAAGTATATATGGGTGACAATTACATCTTTTTGAAAATTGTTTCATACATTTACAAAAATTCATAGAATAATGTTTTATTTCCTTATTTTTATATCTTTTACTGATCATTTTGTTCTCATACCATGTTTTTAGTTTATTTTCATTGGCTATAAGGATGTGTGAGAAAATATAGAATCCCATATAAATTTTATTAATATTTGTTAAAAAACATGTTTTATATTATATAATAAATAGATACTATTTTTTGGTATCTGATCTATATAAATGTGGAATTTCATGCATTTATTATATCCCTATTATCTATCTATAAACTTTAAAAGATCACCAATTTGAATGGAAGTGATTTATTGACAAAAAGTCCAGATTATGTAATATAATAAGGTCAGGTCCTTATAGATGGTATCAATGTATGGTTTAGATAACTTTATCGGTTAAGATGATGTTAAAATAATACAATAAATTACTTTTTTACATTATGGTTAATATTAAATGTTATATAATTTAAATATTTACATGTATCTTGGAATATGATATTCTTGTTCAGAATGGTTTTCCACAGAAGAAACAGGGAATCTGAGGTTGGAAGGAACAGAGAGGATGATATCTTTCTAAATCCACAACTGAGAATGATGGGTCTTGGAACTGAGAATTTTTTGATAATAATGTATTATTTTACAAAAGAAATAAATGGTGGTGGACTCCATGCAATAGAACTACAAGGGAAACAACAAAGCAATAGGATGATAGTAGAACATTTTATGAGGCAACACCCTCCTTCTTTTGAAGGATCTTCTGACCTAGAAGGGATGAAGGTTGGCTTAAATATCTTGAAAATATATTCAATATTATGTAATGTCCAAACAATAGAAAATTAGTTCTTTCCATTTATCTTTTTGATGGTGAATCTAATCAGTGGTGGTCAATGGAAGAAAATATCAGGGATATAGAAGAGATTGAAGCCTTAGAGTCAGTTAAATTTAAAAGCCTTTTTCCAAGAAAAATATTTTCCTAAGGTGGTTTGACATAATTTAGAGAAACAATTCATAGAATTGTTGAAAAATATGATGATTAAGTGGGTATGTGTAAATGAAACATCACCCAACATGTGAGGAATGAACCAAATCTTATTCTGGATCATGATTGCAAAATCAAATATTTTTACTCAGGATTGAAGACAATACAATAAATGGGAATTGGCTTACCATTAATTAAAAAGTTATGAGAAACATGTTTAGTTTAATAAGTTGGTAGAAAAGGAGGTTTCTAATGATCATGTTCACTTTGAAAATTAGGAGAAGAAGATGTCCAGATGGAAAGTGATGGATAATAATCAGTCAAAGAAATATGATGGTAAGAAATTATAGTTTCTAGTTTGTGAAAAGTGTGGAAAAATCACCCTAAGGAATGATTTACATAAATTGGGAAGTTTTTCAATTTGGTGTGTTTGGAAATATGGCCCAAGATTGTTATTAAAATTATTCATAGACTAATCCAAATAAAAAAACTATAAATTGTTTAAATGTTCTGAGAAGTGTCATTACAGAAATACCTTCCCAAAGAGAGATTTTAATGATGAAAATATGCTTTAATTTAAATAGAATGGTGTAGTGTGATCCTTTTAATATACTTTAGTATACATTGATCCATCCAATGAAGTTGTTTCAAGTTCCTTGTTTGTTTACTCAGATTTTTCTAATTTTTTGTTTCATATGGGTTCTACACATTCGAGTATTCTATGAAGTTTTCTAGTAAATTGAAAATATCACCTCAACAAATGAGACTGAAACTTATTTTTAAAACACCAGGGGGAAAATATTACAGCCAAGAGAAGTTATAATAATCTTTCTATTGTGGTCTGTGGGAAGACTTTACTTGCAAATCCAATTTTTTTAACCTTAGTAGACATTGATGTCATTCTGGGTATGGATTTGATTTCCATTTATCATGATAAGATTAATTATAGAGAAAAAGAAGTTTTTTTTCAAAAAGAATTTATTTTTTTATACAAGAATGAACTCATAAATTTGATAACATATCAAGAAAAAAAATAAATCATTGAAATATGGAAATTAAAGTTATCTTACTCATATTATTGAAAACAAGGGAACTTTTTATATTAATGATGTACTAGTGGTAAATTAATATGTTAATGTTTTTTCTAATGAGTTACCCATTGTTATACCGGATCGATAAGTTGATTTCATAATTAACTTCATACTTGATACTAAGACAATTTCCAAACCCCATTATTGTATGGATAAAATGGAACATATTGAATTGAAAAATCAGTTGTAGAAGTTTCTTGATAAAGGCTCCATTCATCTTAGCACTACACCAACTGGTTCCTGAATTTTGTTCATTAAAAATAATGTTGGTTCTAGTAGACTTTGAATTGATTATAGATTCTTGAATAACATCAACGTTAAAAATAAGTATACTTTTTCTCATATTGAGGACTTGTTTGATCAGCTCTAGAAAGCATAGTATTTTTTGAAGGTTGACCTGAGGTTGGGGTACCATAAGTTAAATATAAATGAAGAAGACATCATGAAGACTGTGTTTCATACTAGATATGGAGATTTTGAATTTTTTTTATTCCATTTGGGTTAACTAATGCACATCTTGTATTCACGGATCTTATGAATAGAATATTTCATTTGATCTAGGATCTGTATGTAGTTATGTGTAATGATGACATTCTATTATTTTCTTAAAGTAAGAAGGAGCGTGAAAAAATTTCAAGGGTGGTTTCAGAAACCTTAATGGAAAAGAAACTATATGGAAAATTTACTATCTGTGATTTTTTGTTGCAACAAATTTCATTTATTGGGAATAATGTAAATACGAATGGAATAAAAGTTGATCCTTCTAAAACAGAAGTGGTTGATGAATTTTGAAGACCTAAAAATTATACATAAAATCATTGTTTTCTTGTATTAATAGGTTATTAATGATAGCTTTCAAAACAAAATGTTATGGTTATCAAGTCTGATATCTATGTTAAAATGAAATGGGGTTAAATTTGTTTGGACAGAATAATGTGAGGTTCGTTTTCTGTAACTTATTATGAGATTGTTGAATGTTCCAATTTTGGTATTGCCTACTATAAATGGTCATTTTTATCTAAAATGATGTTTCATTGGAGGCACTTGGTTGTGTTCTAATGTAGATTGATCTATTAATTTCTAATGCTTCAAGGAAACTAAAACCTCATGAGGTAAATTATCCCACATATGATTTGATATTATCAACTATTGTTTTTTCTTTAAAATTTTGGAGACATCATTTATATGGATCCAAATGTCAAATATGTACTGACTATAAAATTAAAAAGTATATAATCACTTAGAAGGAATTAATCATGAGGAAGATAAGATGCCTTGAACTGATTAAGGATTGTGATTACATGATCAATTACAATCATGGACAATAAAACAGAGTGTTGGATTCCTTGAGTTGAAAACATCATGCATCATTAACCATATTATATTTGGAACATGATCCCTTGATTAATGATTTGATTATTTTTGGATTAGATGTTTTTGGTGTTGGAAATACATCTGTTTTGTATCAGGTTTCAATACATTCATTGTTATCAGACAAAATTAAGCAAGAACAAAAGGAAGATCTTGAGCTATAGAGAAAGGTATAATTGGTTAAAATGGGTATGTTTCAAGATGTTAACAATGATAAAGATTGTGTTTTATGATTTGGAAAATGATTTTTTGTGCCTTTTGATTCCCAGTTGTTGAAATATTTGTTTTTGAAGCTCATAGATCTTCATTTTTAGTTCGTCCTAGAAGTACTAATTTGTACAGATGCCATTGATAGTACTACCGGTGTGATGCAATAAAAAGATATATTGTGTATTTTAATGTGAAATTTTTAACATGTTAACAGGCTAAAGCAGAGCAGTAGTTACCCAAGGGGATGCTTCATCCCATTCTAGTGCTAGAGTTAAAATGAGAAAATGTATCTATGGAATTCATGGTGGGACTACCAAACACTTCTATATGTAACAATGCAATTTGGTTGATTTTTGATCAACTAACTAAATCTGCACATTTCATTCCTACCCAAGATAAAATTCCTTTAGAACAAAGTTCTTGAATATAACTCAAAGTGTTTGTCAGGTTACATGGAGTTCCTCTTTCCATTTTATCTGGACATGATCTCATGTTCACCTCTAATATTTGGAAGGGCCTTCAGAAGTCTTCAGGCATAGAATTAAATTTCAGTATATATTTTCATCCTTAATTAGATGGAAAATTATAATGGATCATTTAAACATTGGAGGATGTGCATAGAGCTTGTTCAATGTAATATCAGGTAATTTGGGATCAACATCATTATTTAGTTCATTTTTTATATAATAATATTTTTCATTTTATTATAAAGATGGAACCTTTGAAGGAATTATATGGGAGGTAGTGTCATACACTATATTTTTGGGATGATGTCGGGGAAAGGAAGTTGATGTGACCAGAACTGGTGGAGGATGTGGCTGACAAAATGAAGATGATCCATCAAAACATGAGGGAATCTTAGAGTAGGTATAAAAATTATGTAGATAAGAGGAGGAAATAAATTTTTTTGAGGTAGGTGATAATTTTTTTCTTAGAATCTTTCCATGGAAATGTGTTAGGAATTTTGGTAAAGAATGGAAATATAATTTCATGATTCATTATACCCTATGAAATCATAGAGAATGTTGGACTAGTATCCTACCATGCAGCTTTTCCTCTGATTTTATCTCAGGTACACAATGTTTTTCCGATTTTGATGTTGAGAATGTATGTTCTAGATTAATCTCATGTCTTCACCCAAGAATCAATTCAGCTGAAAAGAAATTTTCTTATGAAGAGAAACCTATTCATATTCTTGATCATGTATATTAAGTATTGTGGAATATGTTAATCCACCAGGTAATGGTTTTGTGGAGAAACGAAATGGTTGAAGAAGAAACATGGGAATCTGAAAATTCTATGAGGTAAAGGTACCCTTATTTAATGAGTAAATACAAAATTTCAAGGATTCAATTTCCAGGAGGTGGGGTGACTATATCATGCAAAGGTTTTACAAATAAATTTATTGAAATTAATGAAACACTAATAAACTTTATAATAGAACTTTGTTTAATAGATATTATTGTAAATAATCCGTTAAACATAATTTTTCCTCCTCTGTGATTTGAATATCAAAAATACAAACATCTATGGTTGTGATAACTATTTTATTTAGATTCTAATATATTTATATAATAGTAACATAACCTTTAGAATAGTAATATGAATAGTACTCTGACTCATATGAATTGTAAATATTATAATTTTTCATATGATTAAGATAAGAGATATGTAATAATTTTTCAAGGTGATAAAAATTAGTTATAGTTTTAAATTACTATTATTTGAATATATTATGATTTATTTTAAATTAAATTAATCATACATAGAAATTTATTTTCAAAAAATTGTGTAAATTTTTGAATTATACATGTTAATAAATGGTTTAGGTGAATATTTGGGATTTTTCTCAAATACATCTATTTTTTGTAAATAGTGAAATAGAGTAATTAACAAAATATGATAAAGAAATAAATTTTTTCATAATGATTGAGCCATGGCTTATTTAAATGGCCATTTTTTCAAACTCACATACAACTATTTATATTTTGGGTCACGTTAATCAAGAATATTCATAGACTTTAGCTAAAATATTAACCTAATGATTAAAATAATTTAATACCCCTCCTCTCCACCACTATAAATACCATCCTCACCCCTCTTCCTCTCACACCACTCAAACCCTTAGCCTTGTTTATGGTTTTACGAATACTCTTCCCAAGACCCTACCCAAAGTACAAGACCTAGTGGTCCCACAAAATGGCAAAAAATGAGTTCCTTATTGAGGATCTCAAGGAGAAATGATCAAGAGGTAATGATTCTCTTTCATTTTCCCGTGTTTTCTTTTTAATTCTTCTTTTTCTGATACTCTATTCTCCTCACCTTGTCTAAAAGGCATGAAATCTATATTATTATATATATACTAGTTTTTTATTATCTTTATGGTATAATTTATCACCTTTATTCCTCTTCCCTTCCTCTTATTCTAAAAAAATAAAAAAAACATTGTCTCTGATGTGTCGATTTACCAACATTAGGACTGATGTGTATTCAATTTACATTACATTTTTCAGAACTAGATATAAAATATTTTTAATGGATGAAAGAAATTTTAAAATTTATGATATATCCTCTTTCATGTTAAATATTTAACATATACACATAATATTATGTAATATAATGAATCTAGTTTGTGATTATCAATGAACTGTTAAAATGATCTAAACAGATATCACTAATGATTTATCTAATGATTTATCCCCATACCATTTATGTAACTCCCCAAAAATTTAAAAAAATATTCAATATATAAGGAATGAAACACTGAGTCTCTAAAAACACCATTTTTTATAACTTAGTGAAGTAAACATCATTTTTCCACCTCTCTGATTGGAATTTTGAAAAAATGACTTACAAGTTGTGTTCAGTATAATATTTAGAGTCTGATAAGACTAACATAATTTTTGATAAATATTAACATAACCTTATGAATAGTATCTTAACTTTATGAATAGTAATGATATTAATTAATACAAAATCTTCCAAAAAAATAGAATCTTTACCCATAATTATTTAAATACAATTTACAAGTCTTAAAAGTTATAAAATGACCATAGTATAATTATTGATATTTTTAAATGTCATAAATATTTTAATTAGAATTTTATGATTAATTTAATAATTTAAAATGGAAATTTATTTTCATAAAATTTATTCATAAATTGATATTTTATTGTCTAATAGTTATATGAAAATTTTTTGTGACCTTGATTAGTTTCTCAATGTGTTATAAAATGAGTTATAGTTTTAAAGTTGTTTTTTTGGAATAAATTATTATTTTATCTTAAAATTAAATTAACAATATTTAGAAAATTAATTTCTAAAATTTTGTTTCTTTTTGTAATTCTACACATTGAAAAATGGTTAGTGGGAATTATTGGGATCTTTGTGAAATACTCAAATTTTTTATGAATAGTGAAATAAGGTAAAATATAGTATATACAAATTATAATTTAGATGCAAAATTTATGATATAATGAGTTATGTAAACACACATGATTCAAACAAACATTACCTTATTAAAAATATAGGTCACATGAATTAACACTATTGTTTTTCATGAGGTAAATAACAAAATAATTATTAAAATATTCAGAATTCACTCCTCTCCTCCACTATAAAAAACCCCATCACTACCTCTTCTCTTCACTCATCTCAGGCCTGGTGAATTTTATAATCTCTACCAAAAAACCCTTCCTCAGTCATTCCCCACATCCATAATCTCCTATTCTTTCCAAAAAACCAAAACCTCCCCCTTTTGGAGGCCCTCAAGGAAGATTACTTCAAGAGGTCAATTCCTCTTATCATTTTTTTTTATTTCAAGTTCTCTTTTATGTGGTATATATTTCATGTTTTCATAACATGTTCCAATTTAAATTTTATTCTATACCAATATAATTTTATGAGCCTTTTACTAATGGGTGACTCCTTTACCCTCTCTAATTTATGTTTTCTAAAACCATGTTGCAAAATCGTTATGCGACAGAATTTTCGTCTCAAATGTCTCTCTTTTTCAAGCACTCTTATTATGTTATTATATATTAATTTCAATTTTATTATATTGGGATATGTAATTATTTATCCCCCTTACTGTCTATATTATTTAAAAATGATTAGAAACCAATTTTCTCTCATCAATATATTTTCTAAATTTTCAAGTGATGTCGTTAGGCTGATGGATTTTCTTAAGGTGTTTCTCAACTTTTCTTTTAATTTGTGTTCCTTCATTTTTATTTCCTCTCCTCATTTCTTAAACATGTTTAAATTACTCATATATATTACATGTACTAGGATTTTTTCATGATAAATGAATAATTTTTCATCATCTCTCCATTACTATTCTTTTATACTAAAAATGGAAACACCATTGGAGATGTGCTAATTTACCACATTCAAGGATGATGGGTTTTCAATTTCTATTACCGTATTCAATTAGGGTAATAAAACTATTATTATGGTTGAACCAGACTATAATATACGTATTATGTCTCATCTATAGTTCTGTAATCTTTTTTTAGACATGGTTTTGATTTATAAATCAAAATGAGTTCGTTGTGTTCAAAAAATGCCAATTAACCCAAACAGTTTTCATTAAATAGTTTATATAATTATTCATCGTCACTCTATACAAAAATAAAATTTAAAACCTTGTAAACTTATGGATATTCACTAAATATAATCTAACATCAATTTTTGATAACCATCCAAATTTTATATTATTCTCTGTTCATGTATATAAGTATACCAATCATGAAGAAAATAATCCCAAACAATAAAATTAACCCTTTAAACCAATCAATACGGCCATAAATGAACTTAATAAGTCTATAATAAATCAATTAAATACATAATAGTTTTTATAAATATTAATTAATGATTTTAATTTGGTTATCTAGGATACTAAGATAAATTAAATAACATGGACCAACATAAGGTTTGGGGTTTCTTCATCTCACTTCCATTTTGGTGAGATATACCGTATTCACTATTACAACTTGTGTATAGTGTATTCATACTGCCCATTAATGTTTTACATCGTTTATATATTTATTTTCAAGAAAATAAATTTATAATTAATTATTTTTAATTATGGGTCATACGATTCAATTTATTACAATTTTTAGGTATAATCCACCCAAACCTCAATTTTCATTCGGGTTGCTCATATTCTTTAATCTAATGAATGATATTCTTATTAATTCTTATGTAATCCTCATAATTTTTTTGTTAATGTTATATATATTTTTCCCAAATAGAATCCTATATTCATTTATGGGGAGTTTAATGATTTTAAAAGGATCTTTCAGAAATTCTTCCCAAAAATACAAGTTCGATTAATGGAACTTCTCAGATTTTAACATATTTTGATGTTCAATCTATAATCTGTTTTAAGACATATTTATCATCCTATAATCAAAAATTTTAAATTGAAAATTCTATTTTGGTTATTTTATTTTTTTATAAAAGCAAACATGCCTTCTCACTTCAAAATCCTTTAATATTTTCCTTAAACCGCACCAAATTGTTTAATTTTTAAAGCTACTTTAAAAACTATTTTTAAATGATTTAACCAAAATAAGACTTTGTTTAATCCTAAATTATATTTCAATGTTGTTAAATATTATATTTTGGAAAATACATGTTTAAAACTAGATTTATGACAAATAAAAATGATTTTCCAAAAGAACTCATGTTTCCAAAGTTAAAAAGGATTTTTCACATCTCACCCTAACTTTTATGGGATATATTACTTATTCAATAACTTATTTCATGATTGTGGAGTATTTAATTCCCTTTTTTATATCATATTAAGAGTCTCTTGATTCACATGATATTATAAGGCATTATGATTTGAATGTTTCAAGGTGGTATGGGACACTAGAATATTTAAGGATTATTTCCTCAATGATTTTTCAATGGTCTCATTTAAAATTATCTTTATCCATGTCATCATCATTGGTTGAATATTTTACTTGATTTATGTTTATACTCTATGATATCATCAACCATGTTTTATTGAGTGGTTTATTATTAGTTTTACTATGGATGTGCTATCTTGAAACCATTCACCACATTGCTCCCAATGGTTACTGTTTTTCTTTAATGACTGGGGATGGTGATTTAAATTTCATATTTTAGTTTCAATATGAATATATATTTTTTATGTTTATAACCATTCATAAGAGGAATGAATTTGAAATAGTAAGTGTTGACAGTGGCCTGCTATAGACCCTTGCTGCAATGGTAGGTCTCACAAGACAAACTACGGTATGGGCACAAGGCCTTGACGAAATGATTTCTTATGGTCTTCAAACAAGACCTTGACAGTATGGTTATGATGTCCCGTATTATTCATTCCATCATTATGAAAATAGTATTTATGGTTCTTGGGGTAATTTAGAAAGTAGAAAAACCATTATTATTTTTATTATGGCATTATGTATTCAGTTCTTATTCCTGTTATAATGTGTTCAGGTTTGTTTTTTAAAGGCATGTGTTTTTAGGTACTCACAATACTTAATATTTGTGATTCTGATATCCTATGCTATTTTGTAAACCTTATTAAGAATTTTAACTCACCCTTTTCTTATGATTATTTTTTCAAGGAGATGAAGAGGTATTTTATAAATGCCAAGTAGAAATAACCTAGGAGTTATGGATATTGTAAAAGAGGTTTCTATGTTGTTTTTATTTTCAGGTAGTAATGTTGAACTTGTATATATCTGGTTTCCAATGCTTTTAGACTACTCAGTCCTTCAGGATTCATATTCCTTATTTATATGTCAATGTAATTAATTAAGGCACCAACTCTGAGAAACTAGGGTCGTGTACTTAGACTTGGAATGAAAGGAAGCTTATTATAAATCATAGAATATATATATAGAAACAGTATATTAGTGAACAAAAAACTATGATAGAATTTGGGGATAAGAATAAATGGACATCTTAGAATTTTTGTAAGGAATAGAATATGTGGTTTATCATGAAAATTCATCCATTTCTGGATACAAACAAGTTGAGGTTGCTTTGGCACATATGTATCTAAGGGTAAAACCCGAAAATACCGTTTTGAACTAGACTCGAACAGGAACTGGTGCATGACAATGAACTTTCTTGCACTCTCAGTTTGAAAATCCTAGAGGATTTTTTTGGGTAAAATCATAAGCTTATAAAAAAAATTTATGAATGATTTATTCCCCCAAAGTGAACAAAGTATATGGTTGAAGGATTTATGAAACATAAATTTATGTTATCTCTTATACCATGTTTAGAGATATAGGGAGTTCATAATTTAATGATATAATATATAATATGGAGTTGATTATAAATGTATCCTTGTAGAAGTAATTAGAACTTTTCAAATGCAAGAGATGTGATGAGTAATAAGGATCATATATATGATAGAATTAAGCCACCATTATAAAAGTAGATTGTCTCCCAAGTATCCTCATCATATGAGGAAATAGTATCATGGTTTTAAAATGTTTGTAAAGACTTCTATGAGTCTTAAGGATTTGAAGTGAAGAAAAGAAGAATAAGATGGTATAGAAAAACATGGATAATGGAAAGAAGGGAAACATGTATTTTCCCAAATTTGATAATTGTGGAAGGAAAAACATTGGTATATGATTCAGAGGAAAAAGAGTTTTCTTCCAATGTGGAGAAAAAATACACCATGCTCATAATTGCAAGATAAGGAAATAATTTCCCTATATTCAATGCTTCAATGACAAGGAGATGGGACACTATGAAAATCAATGTCCCAAACATCAAAGGAATATACCCCCAAATGATAATTTTGGATAACGATCATGTTATGATGCTACTGTAGATGAAGTAGAATGATTAATATGCCTTTTTAAGAATCATTTCATTTGAATATTTTGTTAGTAATGTACTAGCTGTTAGAATTATGATATATATAAGGATTTTACTGAGTACTATTTCACTAAGGATTTGAGTTCATAAGATTAATGTTATAAATGAAAATCGATTCAGTAGAAAGTTAAACTTTTTAGGAAAAAACATGATTAATGGAAAGACAACCCTTAATATATATCTGATGTTGATATAATGATGACAAAATGATTAATTTGGATAAGTACTGACTACCTTAGAACTGATTATTGACTTGTATAGAAGTGTTCTATTCTATTTTCTATGGAGTTTACAACAATTTTTTGTAAAGAATATATCCAATAACATGTATCATACATAAATAATTTGGAAGAATGTGTGTTTCCAGTATGGGATTTATGGTAATTCAAGCTATTACTATATTTCAAGAGGATATATGCTGAATTTATTCACATATTTGGAATGTGAATTTTATATATTCTTCTTGTTTATTAATGATTATTGATAAGTTCATAATAGAAATTTATATACCTTCATTATAATGAGTTGAATCATTATATTTTGGAATTTTTACACATTTACAAAACGGTTTAAGTAGATCACTACATGATGGTTTGATTATTCTTCCATGACCATGTTGTCAAATTAGAATGAATTTTTTTGTAGTAACAGATTCATTTCCATTTATTCGTATTAATACGATATTTTAACATTATTCTTGATGTGGGTTTCCCATAAATTAATTTTCACGTATCAACCATTATCCTTTAAAGATCAATTTCAAATTTCGAGGACACAATTTTTGTAATGAAGGAATAATGTAACACCCCAAAATTTAAGAAATAGATGTAATATAGAATTAATTAAACAATAAATCTTTATAAAACACCACATTTTATAACATATCCATGTAAATAAAAATTTTCACCTCTGTGATTTGAATTTCGAAAATCAAGCATACACAGTTGCATTTAAAAAAATATTAAGATTCGAATATGACAAATATAATTTTTGGTGAATAGTAACATACCCTTATGTATAGTATCATACCTATATGAATAGTAATGATAGTAATTAATAGTAAATCATCAATAAAAAATTGAAACTTTTCCCATAAATGTATAAATACCATTTAGATGTCTTAAAAGTGAAAAAATGATCCTAGTAGAAGTATTGGTATTTTTTCATGTCATAAATATTTTAATTAAAATTTTATGATTAATTTATTAATTTAAAATAGAAATTTATTTTCATAAAATATATTCAGAAATTTTTGCTCTCTTTTCTTGTCATTATAAGTTAATTTTATGGGACCATGATTAAGATACCAATGTGATATAAAATGAGTTATAGTTTTAAAGTTGTTTTTTTGGAATAATTTAGGATTTTATTTAAAAATTAAATTTCAAATATTTTGAAAATTATTTTCACAAAATGGATTTCATTTTTTAATTATATTTATCAAAAAAGGTTAGGGTGTTTTCTGGGATTTTTCTAAAATACTCAAATTTTTTATGAATGATGAAATACAGTAAAATACCGTATATACCAATTAACAGTTAAATACATTATTTATGAAATCATTAGTGATGTAATCACACATGGTTATAAATCACATGCACTTACTACTATTAGGGGTCACATGAATAATCACTATTGGTTGTCTTTAGGGAAATAAGAAAATAATGATTAAAATATTTAAAATTCACTCTTATTCTCCACTATAACCCCTCATTAACCCATCTTCTGTTCAATCCTATCATGACTTGTTCATTTTCTAATATCATATCAAATACACTTACTTAGTCACTCCTTACATCCATGATCTCGTATTCCTTCCAAAATACCAAAACCTCCCCCCTAAAGAGGCTCTCAAAAAAATGATTACTTCAAGAGGTAAATCCCTCTTATCATTTATTTTATTTCATATTCTCTTTTATGTGGTATGTATTTCAAGTTTTTATAACATGTTATTAATTCATTTTTATGCTATCTCAAAACTATATTATGATTATTTTATGAATGGTTCACCCCTTCCCCTATCTTTTTTACGTTTTCTAGAACCATGTTGCATAGCTGTTATGCAGTAGAATTTTCGTCTAAAATGTCTCTCTTTTTCAAGCACTCTTATTATGTTATTATCTATTAATTTCAATTGTCTTATTTTGAGATATGTAATTAAATATCCACCTTACTATATATATTATTTAATAATGATGCGATATCTCTTTTTTCTCATCAATATGTTTTAATAATTTATAAGAGACGTTGTTAGGCTATCGGATTCTTATAATGGATTTCTCAACTTTTCTTTCATTTTGTGTTCCATTATATTTCGTTCCTCTCCTTATTTCTTCCAAATTTTGAGATTAAACTATTTTCATACATGTGTTGTAATTTTCTCAAGATAAATAAACAATTTTTCATTATTCCTCCTTTACCATTCTTTTATACTCAAAATAAAAACACCATCCGAGATGTGCTAATTTTCCACATTCAATTATGATGGGTTTTTAATTTCTATTACCATCTTCAATTATGGTCACAAACAAATTATTATGGTTGAAAAATACTATAATATATGTATTATGTCTCATCTATGGTTTTGGAATATTTTTTCACACATGGTTTTTATTTATAAAGAAAAATGAGTTCGTTGTGTTCAAATACCCACAATTAACCCAAACAGTTTACATTAAATAATTTATATAATGATTCATCTTCACTTCATTTAACTATATATATATTAAATAAATAAAATATAACTTTAATTCTTGATAAAAATCTTCATTTTACATGATTATCTGTTCATGTATATAAGTATACCTATCAGGAATAAAATGCTCCCAAACAATCAAATTGAACCACTTAAACCAATCAAGAAGTCCATGAATGAACATAATAAGTATATAATAAATCAATTAAATAAATATTATCTTCTATGAATATTAATTAATGAATTTAATTTGGTTATCTAGGACACTAATATCATGTTAAGAACACCGAAGGACTTAAGCTAAGGAGCTTCTCCATCCCACTTCCATTTTTGTGAGATATTCTATATTATTTATTACTTGTGTATGGAGTATCTATACTAATCATTGATTTTTCACATAATGATTCTATTTATTTTCATGATAATTAATTTATAATTTATGATTAGCAATTTTGGGGAATATGATTTAATTGATTACAATTTTTAAGTATAATCTACCCGAACCTCCATTTTCATTCGGGCTGCTCTTATTCATTACTCACCTCAATGATATTCTAATTTTTCCTTATGTACTCTTCGTAAATTCTGTTTGAATGTTCTATATATTTTTATAGACCAGAATCATAATTTAATTTATGGGGAGTTTATCATTTTAAAAACTTCTTTTAATAATTCATCCCAAAATACAAGCTTGATTCAAGGAACTTTTCATATTTTAACCTATATTGAAGGTCAATTTATAATATGTTTTATTTCATATTTATCTATCTAAAATCAAAAAATTTAATGTGAAAAATATATTTCATTTCATTTCTTGTTTTATGAAAGCAAACATTCCTTTACACTATAAAATCCTTTAATATTTCCCTTAAACAATACCAAAATGTTTTATTTTCATAGCTTTTTTAAAAACACTTTTTAAAAGATTTTACCTCAACAATAATTTTTTTAATTATAAAATCTAATTTCAATGAAAACTCATTTAATTTTGTAGGATATAAACTTTTAAAATCAGATTAATGACAAATAAAAATTATTTTCCAATAGAACTCCTCTTTCCAAAGTAAAAAAAGAATTTTCTCATCTCACATTAATTTTTATGGGATATATGCATCGTTCACCAGTAATTTCCTGATTTCTGTTTAAGTAATTCCCATTGGTATATCATATCAATAGTATCATTATTCTCATGATATTATAATGGATTATCATTGGAATGTTTCAAGGTGTTATTGGAAACTATGGAATGTTTAAGGATTATTTCCTTAGGGATTTTTCAATGGTGTCATTTTAAAGTATCACCATCCATGTCAACATCATTGGATGAATAATGTTCTTGATTTAGGTTTATATCCTATGATATCATCCACCATGATTTATTTAATGTTTTATGATTTATTTGATTATGGATGTGCTATCTTGAAACCATTCACCACATTGCTCTGAATGGTTAGTGTTTATGTTTAATAACTGGGGAATTTATTTACATTTCATATGTTAGATTCAATATGAATATATATTTTTTATGTTTTTTCCCATATATAAGAAGAACTTATTAGACATAGTATGTGTATAGTGGGGCCCCCTATAACCCCTCAGTGAATCGGTTGGTCTCATGAGACAAAATATGGTCTTGGCATAAGGCCTTGAAAAAATAATTATTTATGTCCTCAGCATGAGGCCTTGACGGAATGGTTATAATGCCTCGCATTATTAATTCCCTCATTATGAAAATAGTATTTAATATTCATAGGGTAATTTAGCAATTATAATACCCTTGATTATTTATTATTATGGCATTATTTATTCATCTCTTATTCCTTCTATAATGTGTTCAAATGTATTTATATAAAGACATGTGTTTTTAATCATTCACTATGCCTAATGTTTATGTTTATGAAATATTATGTTGTTTTCTTACCGTTACTAATTTTTTGAGCTCACCCCTTTCTAATGTTTCATTTTCCCAGGACAAGAAGAGGTATTGTATAAATGACAAATAGAAATAACCAAGGAGTTATGGATGATTTTAATAGATATTCTATGTTATATTTATTTTCAGGTTGTAATATTGACCTTGTATATATCTTGTTTCCAATTATACAAAACTACTCGGTCCATTAGCATGCATCTTTTTTATTTATATGCCAATGCAATTAAATAAGGCACCAACTCCAGGTAAGAGGGGTCAAGTCCTTACAATATAAAAATATATATAGAATCATTTAATATTATGGAAACATATAAATACCATTTCTTTACCCTTTTAGAATTTCATTTCCATATGATAAGAAAATCAAATACAAACCAGCAATGGAGAATCTTGTAAAGAAGGCACATGAAACCATTTAAAGAACAGAGTAATAATAATTAAAAGGTGAAATGATGTTATGAAATGATCATTTTAGGATAAATACCCATTAATATGTTTATTTTATTTATCAAAAACACCCTTTTAACTATTAAACATGATTATTAAACACATTTGAAGTAATATGAACCCAATTTAAGAGAATTCTAAATCCAATTTTCATTCTTTAATTTAACCTACTACTTCATTATTTATGTGGTATTAAAATTGTTTGTGTGGTGATTTTTTGTGGTAATATTTATGTTCTTTCTATATTGTGTAAATATTTTGGAAAGTTCAATTTTCACAAAGTATGTATATATGGGTGAGAAGCATGTCTTTTTGAAAATGATTTAATATGTTTACATGTATTCATGGTCTGATGTTTTCATTCTTTTTTTATATACCTTAAAGATATTTTTTTCTCATCACATGTTTTTAAATGATTTTAAATGGTCATTTGGATATATAAGAAAAAGATAGAATCAAAGTTAAATTTTGTGTAGATTTGTAGAAGAAAACATGTTTTATATTGAATGTATTATATTTTGTAAGAAGTGAATACTGTATTGTGATATCCACTATGTATGAATATGGAATGTTATGTATGTATTTCATTAAAACTCTCTAAAACACGAATATTAAAAAATAATCAATGTGAAAGGAAGTGGGTTTTTGACTAAAATTTATGATTATGTAGTGTAATAAGGCCAGGAACTTAAATATATAATCCTTGGTGATTTTTCTTTATAAAGAATCATGGAATACATGGTGTAACATTAGTCATGTGAACTTGATTCATTAGCAATTTCCAAGACGTGGTTTTTAATATTAAAATATAAAAAGATTGTTAATAAAAAGTGACATAACATATCATATGTTATAATTTTTAAATAATAAACTCTTATATCTATACATAAAAATAAATCCATCCTTGACTATGTGCAACATAGAAATTATTTGTATTGCTCACACTAGGAACATGTTAATACTTCATTAAAACTAAAACTAATCCAATAGAAAATTTGATATTATGGTATCTTGTTTCCTTCAGAACTAGCCAAAATCCATTTGTGGTTTCAAGACCCACCCCACCAATTATAATCTACTGTAATATACATAGAAAATATTTTGAGAAAAAATTATTAGATCACTCTAACCTAAGATTTTTTATTAATTCCCTAAAGCATAGGTTTGTGTAAATTGATAAAGAAATAATGTGTCTCTAATAAAAATAAAGTTACAATCATGAGGGAGTAATATTGTATATTTGTAAAGAGTGATATTATCACCAGGGTTCCCACTACTGACAAGGAATTCAAACTCTACATTCCCCTCCCTCTAAGTGTGAGTGACCTCCAGGTTGTGGCCAATAATAAGAATTCACTCTCTAATGTAGTACAATAAATCACTTATGATGATGAAATTACCTCAATGGATGTCAAACAGATAATTAGAGTATGAATCCATTAAAGAAATATTTATTTTCAAAATCCTACAAATATTGATATCAATGTATCAATATTTTTTATCCTACTCAAATTGGGTACCCCATGTTTGTGGATGATGTTAAATGTAGATGGGTCATGTGGTCAAGGTTTTATGAGTGGAGGTTGTAGGATACTAAGAGTACTATTTTTTTATGTTTTATTGTGTTATGAAATGTTATAGAAATAAGAGATATTCCATTGTAAATAATTAGGGGTGCGATTTGGTTACATCCTACAACCCATGTGGAGGTTGTAGGATGTACCCAAATCGAACCCCTAATTATTTACAATGGAATATCTCTTATTTATATAACATTTCATAACATAACAAAACATACAAAAATAGTACTCTTAGTATCCTACTATTTTCCTTTGTTTAGATCGTTCACTTCCTTGAATGTCATTATAAATGTTCCTTTGGATTAGATCCTTACATTGAACTTTTTCCAAACCATTAATTTTGTCACCATAAAAAAGAATTTATTTTATAAATTTTGGTCTTTATATACTTGATTAATCAAATATAAAATAAATATGAAAGACTTATCGTTACTAATCATGTTGAAATTTACAATACATCTCAAGAAACATATAGGAAGAGAGAAAAAAATGAGGTTTATATATTTTTATTTGTGAATCCAAAATCCTAAAATAATTACACACTCAATATAACCAATCATTTTTTACTACATGTGGTCTTCCATTGACTCCTCATATCTTTCACATAAAACTCATAAAGATATTTCATATATCTCTTGTCTTTCTTTCTCTTAATAAATATGATAGATTTGTGACAAAATATTTTCGGAACCCATATTTTCATATATGTTTTCAATCTCACTATTCATTTATTGTAACATGGGGCAATATATGACCAATGTATCTTCCATGTGATTTCATAATACATTCTTCACCCCTACATATCTTCTCATAATGCTGAGCATCACTAGAGGAATCAATTATTCATAACATACATTCATTATATTGTATAATTCATAGGAATCTGTATCACCCCTAGTAGATTGTAATACATTTAACATTATCTTTCTCCAAGATAGAGCACAATTATATGGTCATGTCGAATTTTATTATCTATATAAAAAATTATTATAGTATATTATCTTGATTTTTGGTAATTAAATAATTAATTATATAATAAATTCTTCAAATACGTTATAAAATATTTTAATCTCTCACCATTGGATTCAGAATATCTAATTGCTTAAATATTATAGTGGAGAGGATATGTATTTTCTTTATTATAAGATTGGTTGTATACATGAAAATTTCATGGTGGTATTTCTAATAGGAATTTTCTTCAAATGTATTAAATTATAATTCCATGATCTATTGAGTGGGATCATAGATATAACTATATTATAAATTTATTACATCAAAAATTTCTTCTATATTACACCAATTCCTTGAAAACCACTCTTGATTCTAACAATTTAATGTCTACTAAATGATTTTGTTAATACCCTTTATTTTATTTTTCATATGATTTTTAATTTTACATGAATCATACATAAATAATTAACCATCAATGATAAATTAATTAACATATCTAAATTACACTTGTATAGGATATCTTAATTTTTTCAATGTATTCATGTTAATTACATTATTTGGTAATCTATATAAGTAATTAAATTCACTTAATAAAATAATCATATACACTATATTACATTTTAATTAATAATTATTAATAAATAATTAGTAATATGAGATCATTTTTAATGATCTAAATAAATAATTCTTCACATAAATAAATATATAGTCATGCACTATCAAAATAAAATAATTAAATGTATTGATTGTTATACTTTTTTCAATATTTGGTTCAATGAATAGTGATAAACCAACTATTACTCAACAGAAAATAACCCATTTAGACTTAACATAGATCAAGTTGTAGCATTGAATGCTCTCATGTGTATCTTAATATTGAGATTCACCTCATCTAGAGTATTATAAAATCTCCTATGAATAGGAAATCTATCCATTATAAAATTATAGTCAAATAAAGAAGAGTAGCACTATGGGATTAGGGTCACAAACATCAGTCCTTAAACTAATAGTTCGATACAAAATATAGAACAAAGGGATGATTTATATATAAATATATTTAATTCAATAATAAGTATGACATAAGAACTATGATATAAATAATTTAATTAAATAAATAAATTCGACACATACATTAGTAGGTAAAATCTCTTAATCAGTCATAATAGGTAATTGAAACCATATTTAGTATTTTTTTCTTGTAATTGTTTTTAAGATAAATTTTCATAAATTAACATATATAGATAAAATAAAAACATGATTATTTATCAAAAATTCTTCGCAATTATTTTACATTGAAAAAATTTTATGATTTCCATCATATAATATTAAATAAATTATAATTTTTAAGAATAATTTTTCTAAAATAAACCATAATTACATTTTTTGGTCTTAATAAAATAAATATATTCATGAACCCTCACCCTTTGGGTACATATAATAATAAAAACAATAGCACATATGATTTACAAGGATCGGTAAAAAAACATACTCCCTTTCATCATTAGTTAGTCCCCCCAATCAGATATTCTGCCACACTATCACCAAGTGGCTCCAAGTAAAGAACATAATTATCCTATCAACATATAGTCCCAATATATTATATATTCCATTTTACTACATTAATAAATAAATATCTTGTATAAATATGATCTAATCAATGAAAGATCACTTTTTTGGAATGGCTTCTTCAAGAACAATTGATATTGATCTTCAACTATGAATATATTAGATCAAATAGCGTGATAATGTATTGTTATTAAATTCTATACATCCAAGTATTCATATTATCATGTATTCATGGATTTCTTATCATTCTATAACTTCACGCAATTTGGTTCTTCCTAGTTTATTAAATACTCTACCACAACATGTTTCTTTCTTCTTAAGTGGAAACGAGATTCATACCCTGTCATTTTAGTTTGATACTATGAATAATCAGCTTTCTCTCATATTAAAAAAATAATAAATAGTGATTTTTATATATCTCACAATTTTACCCCCACATTATTCTATTTTTCTGAATATATATATTCACAAAATAATATGAAGAATTTTAGTTTCCCAAATTGAATTTTGAAAACACTAAAAACTTTAACACTACTGATTTTATTATTTGAAATTACTAAATGGATTGTATATTTTTATCCTAATTAAATCTCACATAAATACCATTTCAATACTTAATTAAATAATATAAGGCATTAGATTATTTAATTTTTCTAAATCTCCACAAATACCACTCTTGTATTTATTTTTCAATTATCCATGTTTATGGCACTATAATGTGGAGATCATTCAATAAAGTTATGCAACTCATCTAAGTGAAATATAAATCTCCTCAAATTTTCTTCTTCCAATTATGTCTAGGATTATAATCATGTGATTGATCATGATGTTTTAATCCCTTCAGAACATTAAAATAACATTTTATATAATTTATCCAATATATTGTCAATATTTCTCCATTTTTTAAGAATATTCAACTTTAAAATCCTCACATACTATTTTGTATTATAGGACTATTAAATTAATTCATGATGAAAATTAATACATATATTAACTACACTTAATAATATTTTTTTCTAAAAAAGTTCTTGTCTACCCAAACATCGTACAAAGGTTTCCAATGTCATATACCATGCCAAATAATTTATAAGCTCACCACAAAAAGTTGTTATTCACCCCTAAATTCATATATGAGTAAAAAACATACATAACACCCAATTATGTTATAAAACAAAATTTTATGGCCAATTCCATAAAGATTTTTGTTTCCTATAATTATCATATTACTAGACTAAAAATTCCTATACATGTTTCACAAATATCATACACGTAGACTAAAATTCTCGAATATCTGTAAAACTTATTCCACACAACTTAAGGACTTCTCAATAATTCTAATTAAACTAATGTAATTTTTAATACTTCATAAAGCATGTCGGAAACACAAAATCCCATTAAATTTGATAATCATTATCAATTCATTGATTATTCAAACCTCCAAAATAGAATTTCATTTTATCATTTAGTTTTCAATGTTATATTTTGTGAATATTTTTAAAATAATCAATAACTTATCATAGATTGTGTTTCATCAATTATCACTTCAATTATACTTGATTAGTAAGGCAAAAAATAATCAAAAAATTAAATTTTCCATTATCATGAATTTCTCCAAGTTATATATTTAAGATGCCACCCCAAAAACCTTTCTTATTTCATGGGGAAGATAACTTATCTTTCAACATATCATACTCATCCACACACATAGAAATATACTTCAACACCAATATCCATTATTGGTAAAAAAAATCCAATCCAATAGAAATTACAATATCCCCCTTTTGATTTGATTTCAATACCACAACACATGTTTTTATTTCAATATGTATTGTTATTAGGCTACCACATATTTACAAGAAGTATAAATAAAATGAGGGTGTCTCCACATATCAATAGGATAATTTTCAAGACATTTTCATTTCTATTTTTCATATATAATGAATTGATTTCTCTACTTGAGAGAAGGATGATACATTATTATCTTCGTAGTAAAGTGAATTTAGTAAGATAACTCTAAACTTACATCATCTTTACATTGGTCAAAAACTAAAGTGAATAACCTACATTGTTAATGTTATCCATAAAAAACTATAAAATTGATATGATTCATAGGATTTTAATATTAGAGGTGTTCAAAAATAGATTTATCACAAAAAATATAACCTAAAGTAGACTCAACAAACCCATAAAAATGTTCATGTAAAAGTCATCAAAAGACACCCTTATTTATTATTAACCCACAGTCAACCTATATATTTACATGTATTATTGATTAAAAAATATAACTTCTAAATCTGATTTTTAAAACCTTATCTCTTGTTTTTTACAATTATATAGTGTTTCAATATTTTCATAGAACACATTATTAATGAAAAATTTATCTCATGTTTAATCTGTCCTTCTAAGGGATGTCCAAACTCCATCTTCAATGCAGTGATAATAGTCTATGATGATTAGCTGCTTCATATTGTACAATAATGAAAACATGTACAATCCCCTTTAATATTATACAATTAAAAAAAATAAAAAACTATAATTATAAGGGATTCCATTTTTTCTTCTCCAATAATTGAATGGTTGAATACTTAATCAAAATAATTACTTTTCATTCCTCTAAAAATTAGCAGGACAAGTATTATTCATGTCTACATTCATTTTATCAAACTCAATTAGTTTCATGATCACTATATTCCCGTGATCATTCCTCACATGTGAGGTATTCTTCCTTACATCAAAGAGAAATGTCACTTTTATCCATTATTCATGAATAATATTTCTCATAGAATCTTCTTTGTCTCGTAAAATTCTTATACAATTATTTGTTCCGTACTCAACCTTACCACATCCATCATGAAGACATTATTCTATTTTCTAATAATCACTTGTATATAACATTCTGTGTGCCTTAATATTTTCATCTAACCACAATTTAATTTCAATGTACTACCTATAGTATTTCAATTTTCAATTTGTGTAGACAAATCCAATTATTTTTTCTATACAATTTTTCACTCTTCATTCATATTAATATTCTTCTAGAATTTTTCACATGGTTTATTAATAGGTTCCTCATTATTCCATAGAATCTAAAATTACAACCTTTTAATACCATAAGGGTTTTTCAAGTAACATTATCATGAACACTTAAACTACATGATGCTACAAGTTATATCTAACACAAAAATATTCTAAAATGTTAAAAAAAATTGGGTGGATAGGTTAACTAAATTTAAATACCTATCATGATTCATAAGAGGATTTATATTTTTTTCTCAATATCTATCATTATTAGTTCATTCACTTTAACTAGTATGGAAATATTATACTTTCAATTATAGTATATATGTCCATACCTTCCAGGACACTAGTAAAAACATTCAAACATTAATATTTCATATTAATAACATATCTTCTTATGACATTCTTTTCTTATTCTTACATTAACTTCTTCCCTCACTAGTAGAAATAGAGTCTTCTTCTTTGATGTTCTAATATTTGTGTTTTTGGGGCTAATGTTAAAAGGGAAATTTCAAGCTTTTATATTTGATGTTTTATGAAAATGAAGTTTAAAAGTTATTAAAAATAACTATTAACATTTTTTTATAAATAAAATGATGTTAATGTTATTAAAAATCTCTTTTAACACAATTTTTGTAAAAATATGATGTTTGAAGTCTAAAAAATTAAAATAAAAACTAAAACACTCATTTATCATTCAGTCAAACCCCATCGTGAGAGCAGATGACAGCACAAGACATCTCTTGATGACCATTGACGTGCTTCAATCCTATAATGGATTATATTTTCATCATTGTTCAAAATGTTTCTCCTTAATATTTCATCCTTTTTATTTATTTAAAAGGTTTTTAAGCTATCTCAATTATGGAAAACCCGTGGTTTTATGTTTTTTGTTTCTTTTTTTACTTCGTTTTTGCATATGTTTTTCTCAAATCATGTTTCCTTTACCATGCTACCACTGAAATCGAGTGGGTTGATAATAAAGAAAGATATATTTTCCCTTATTGACCTCCAAATTATGTATTTTTTTAAATTTTGAGGATAATCTAATTATCTATATGTTTTAAATTTTATTAATCAATTCAATTTTTTACAAAATATTTATTATTAATTAAAAAAATTATATGTACTTTTATTTTATATTATAATTTTTATACTGTTAAAAAAATTATCAAAATTTAGTTTATTTTATTCTAGAAGATATTTTATTAATAATTTTATATTTATAAAATTTAATCATTATAATTATTTTTTCTTGATTTTTTTTCCTTTGTTCAATTTTTTAATTGATAATTTCTTGATACTTCTTCTACTTATTTGAGTGGTTTTTTGGAAAATTTTATGTCAAAAAAATTATACATGTTTAAATTGACAATTTTTATATATTTTTTAATCACTTATATTTAAATTTTTCAATGATATATTTTGATCATTATGTATAATTGTTCAATACGATCAAATATTTATCAGTAATTGATTGTTTTGATTAAATATTTTTGGTTTTTTTAATTTATATTTTAATATACTTTTTTAAATTCTAATATGTTTTAATATATTCACATTTCGTATTGTGATATTTTGTGATTAATATGTCGTAATTGGATAAAATAATGAAAACCAATGATGAATTGAAAATTGAGTTGATGATTTCTAAGAATTTAATAAAAATTTATTTCAAAAAATATTTGATTTTATGTCCATGCATGATGTGTTTGAATATGATAATGTTAAATTCTAATGAAAAAAGGACCGTCTAATTTTCTATTATTTTATCCATAATTATACATGTTTTATATAGTGTAGTGAAATATAGAAATTCAATATCTAATGTTGATGAGAATATTCAACATGATATATAGGATGATATTTTTGAATTAATTAATGTCGTAGGCATCGAAACAGCTTAAAAAAAGTATTGAACAATTGTATAGATATTATAAGAAACAATAATTCTTGGGTTGCAATAAATTTATAGTGTCGTAAATAGTACTATGATTAATAAACTAGAATACAATAAATTGGTATTATAGAAACCCCAGATTCTCACACACAGATATTTCATATTTTTAGATAAATATTCATTAAATTAAACAAGCAGACAACTTTGGACTATAATAGTTTAGTGCCTTCGTAAAATTGGAACACCATATTCTAATCTAGTGAAAGTCATTCATTAATTCCCATAATGATCTTATAAATTAGTAATCATCCCCGACATACCCTACATAAAACATTTCTTCATAACCTGGGAAAAGGAAACACAAAAAAGGGTGATCTCAGACACTCAGTAAGGGTAATCCTGGGAAATACATAATCATAATGAGACCATAAGGGTTTATGAACTTCAGAATAACATTTGAAAATAATTCCAATCATATCAAAGATCCAAATCCGGATTCATGAAATAAATATTGGAAGTTAATATGAGAACAATTATAAGGAAATCAATGAAAATGAGTCATGGTAGCATAACATTTGAATAATACATAGAACTATGGCATATAGATGATCATATAAAATCCTTTCCTTAGTATTGAAGGAACATTTCAAAGACTTATCCTGGAACTTTTGTAGTGGCTACGCCTCTTGGGAATAACAAACCACCATGCGCATTAGAATATGTTTCCTTATAGTAGAATTCTTTCACTCCCCAATCTATCATAGTATTCAAGGTTCACTCCCATGACCATCATAGCAGATGAAGTTCTATTATAAAAATTGTTCACTCACCATCCAATTTATGTATATCTCATGAGAAATAAATCGTTAACTAATTCATTGTAGACAGATATAGATCCCAATAGTCTTGTAATGTAAAACAAATTTATGTGTGCGATAAGATAAAAAAGTTAAATATAACATAAACCATGAAAGGAATTTGGATTTATAAACATTAATCTTATCATAGCCTATGAAAATGTGATAGGATTCATAATCTTTTCATCATTTCATCATAGTATAACATGTTAAAAGAACAGGTTTTCCTTAGAAATTTAACATGGTATAACCTATGAAATAAAGATAGGATTCATAAAAATATTTCCAACCTAAACACAAACTGTTCAAATAATGAATAATCCTAGTATCCTTGGATCATGTCCTTAAAAATCATAATTAACATCCATGGATGTCATATAAAACTTAGAATGATTTTGAAATAATTTTTTGGGACATTTCTTGAGGAAGATAAAATTTCATTTAAATACAATTTTTAAATATAAACCATTATCAAAATAATTTTATTTAAAATTAATATTAAACATCAATAATTGAATATTTATTTAATATTGATAACATTTTTTGAGTAAAATATCCATTCTGGTATAAAAAACACCTTTTATAATATAGAAAAATGTCCAAATCCTTTTTTACATTGAGATAATTTATTTAATATATAAAAAATTGAAAATATTAAGAAATGTTTTTTCATTGAATAAATATTTGAAATATTTTAAGGGATTCCTGAAAAAATTGTGTGTTTATGACAGTGTGAAATACTGTTCATGTTGTGCGTAGAAAAAAAATATATTATTTTCAAATTTATTGTAAAATCTAAATGGGTATTTTTTTTAAGAAGGAATGAATATTAATTTAAAAAAATTGTGAAAATAAATAAATGGGTAAAAATTTATTTAATAAATGATTTAAAAAAAATTAAAACTGTTGTGAAATTATTTTTTGAAAACATTATTTTTGAAGAAAAAGTGTTTTCAACTGAAAAAGATGATTTTTCTAAAAAACATTATTTTTGGAATCTTTCGTACAATAGTAGAGGAAAATGATGTTAAAAAATTATTTTCATTACATTTCTATAGGATAATAAAATTAATGAGTACTTAATATATGTATAATATGATTCTATTATAGTAAACCTAATAAAAAACAACAATAATAAATGATGATATTGTAATGAATTTTTTTTACCACAATTATAACATTGAAACGTAATCCCCGTTAAGTAAAATAATAAATGTAAACATAAAATATCCTTAATATTAAGTGTATTAAAAAAATTACATGTTTAATGGGATGTATATATACCTTTTTCAATAATATAGGTTCATAACATAATCATATGTTTCAAATAAGGAAAATAGATAAAAATATATTACCAATTTAGTTACTTTTGAACCATAAAATCTAATATATTCATATAATAAAATGTATAATTAAATAAAAACAATTTTCTGTATAATAATCTGAAAATACATTCACATTAATTATATAAAACATATAAAAGAAACATGTGGTGAATATATTTTTTGTCTCATAGAAAATAAAAGTGAGACGAAAATCTCGTACTGTAATTATCGACTTCCTTGATACATTTTTAAACCTCATGTATAATAAATATATTTTAATTATACAAATATTATAAAAACATTATTATATATATATATCATATCATATATTATTTACTTATTTCCATTTATTAATTATTTATTAACAATTCCTTATTAGAATCACGTTTTGAGAAAAAACTGCTTTGTTTTTTGTATATGTTTTGATTTACTATTTACATTCAACATAATATGATCATGTTTCTATAATATCCATAACAATAATAATGAAAAAATAATCATATTTATATATAAATTATACATTTAATATCAATCATTTTTTTTGAGAAATGATCTATGTTGTGATCATGGGGATGATAGGTCGTATGTACGCATGGGTAACATTTAAAATTTTATAAAATCATTATAGAATGGATTTAATTAACAATATATATTTCAATTATGATAATAATTTTATAAATATAATATTATTTCATTAAATATAATTATATGTATCATTTATTTGGAGTGTTTTTGAAAAGAGAGAGTTGCATCACATCGTGGAGGTGATAGTCCACACATACATAGATGATGTTATAATATTTCAATTAGTTAATAGGTAATGATGAAAATGATATATTATCTTTTTATAATGATAAATATTTCATAAATATCATAAATATTTCATGTACAACAAATATATTTTTCCTTTTTATATTCCATGTAAAGTGTTAGTGAAAAAAGATTTTCATCGCTTCACGAGGCAATAATCCTCTGTATAGACGATTGACATTTCCGTATCACATACATACTATAAATTAATATATATATATATATATATATGATATAATGACTCTAAAGATATAATAATGTTATAAATATTATATATATACTTTATATCCATCATCATACCCAACTATGATTGGTGGTAATGGAAAAACAAATGACATTGGTTCATGAGGAAGTAGTCTGTTGTACACATGAAGGATGATTTTGTAACCCATTCCATGGAATTGAAGATTTTTTTAGGTCATTAATATAACATAAAAATTCCAATATATTAAATATATTTATTTTATCATATCATCATTTTTTTATGTTTGAACTAAGTGCCTTTCTACGCTAGATTTATTCCCAAAATAAGGAATTTAGGATCATTGGAGGGAAGATGGGAAGTGATTAAGGAATGGATTGACTGAAACAAAAGTCTTTCAAGGATTTATGATGATAGGATAACAGGTTTCCTTTTATATGTGAGGTGAGTGGTACACTTGTATTTTTTTGCAAATAAATAATTTCACCAATGTTTGTTCCATGAAACAATACTCCAATAATTGACATTTCTCTAGGAAAGAGGGTATAAGGTTGACATAGCGCTATAAATTGGGTTCTTTATGTTTTTAGGTCATTTTAATCTATATAATTCGAGTTTACCCCCAAACAAAACCATTTTTACCTAATCCATGATCATTAATGTTTACAATTTTCACTATTCATTTTCCTCATATAATAATTGGATCTTATTATATAATATAAATAATTAAAATGAATTTTATGGAATAAATTTTTTAAAATTAATTAAAAAAATTTTCAAATTTTAAATTAAAAATTCAATCTTGTAGAAGTAATTAGAATACAGGTTTTTAAAATACAAAATTTCCAAAACGTTTAAAAGGTCTTTAAATACAAAATCAATATATTATTGATTTCAAAAAACTAAATTGGATTAATGGATGTATAACTAAAATAATTTTACCTTCAAACAAATATAAAATATAACATTACTTTATAATTAATTTTATACATAATGGCATTTCTCAATTGAAATTCAGTTTTTCACTATTCATCAAAAAGTAACCATTTAAGAAAATTATCAGAAATAGAAGTTAATATAAATTTGAAATTATGATTTGAAAAATAAATTTTATTTCTTAAATAAAATTTTTTAATGGTGGAAAATTTTATATTTTAAAATAAAACCCGTAGATGCGAAGAAAAAGTGGGTTTTAAAGAAGTGATTTTTTTTAAGCAGGAGATGATTTTATACCAACTATTTTTATAACAATAATAATTGTATTAATCCCTATTGAAATTTCTGATATATAAACAATAAATTTAATTTAAAATATTTATAATTAGGTATTGTTTAAATTAATTAAAATGGAGAAACATTTTTACCTTTCAAATAGTTTTTAGAAAAAAATACTTTATTAAACCTAAAAATCAACTTATACTAAAATCCAATATAAATTTGATTTCAAATTAATTATTTTGATTTAATATTAATAAATAATACATATTTTAATTCAAAAAATAATTTTTAATTTAAATTACATAATTTATTTATTATAGCTTATCAATTACAAAAATGAATATTTTTCACTTTTCACTAAAATATCAGTATTTCATGAAAAATAACAATATTCTACTTTATGTTAATTTATATATAATGATTCTAAAAAATAATGTAATTTTATAACATATTTATGATCAATATAATTACATCACTAAAAAGTAATTGATTATTTACTAAGAGTCTATAAATAGATATAAATTGTGTGATAACATTATATGTATATGTTATAAATTATTTTGTACTATTCATACCCACTTATTTAATGTTTATATTGTTATGATGATATTTAAAATTATATTATTTCATGGTTCTTTGAAGCTCGGTGTGTCATGTCAATCACACACTGAAAGAGACTAATCATTTCATGTAACTCTAGATAAACATTCTGTTTAATATATGTAATGCTATCTAAAATTTACATTACTTTGAAGGAGAAAATCATAAAGTCTTGGGATGTTATGGTTGGACTGATAAAAGTTTCATAGAATTTCTTTGACTTTTAAAATCTCTATTTCAAGAAGGCAATGGGCTTCTAAATTCTAGTAATGAAGAAAAGAAAATATTATTCCCAATGGTATTGGGTATAAAAAGATACATTCTTGCCCAAATTACTTTGTATTATATATGAAGGAATGGGAATTTTTATAAAAATGACTTAAAAGATAGGCATCATGATATAACATGGATGAAAATTTAAACTCTGATTCATTCTCAAGAATTAAAATCAAACCTCCATCTAAATAAATTCAGTACCTTCAAATAGTTACTCATTTTATTCCACTATTTGAGATTTCAAATGGTTAAAAAATAATAAGATAGAATATTCATGAGAACATATATGATGAAATCTTATGTTTACCTACTAATTAAAAATATTGGAAGAGATTTGATAAGAAAATTCTTGATTTTTGATGTGAATGTTGAAATCTCAAAATATGACTATTCATGGACAGAATGAATCCAATTTGTAGTCTTATAATCCCACATAGTTCATTGAATATTTTTTTATAAATTTAAAACTTATCTCCACAAATAAATATGAGGTAAAAATGAATTATGATTATCATGATGATTTCTTAACCAAAGCAGTTATCAAACATTATTAATGTATATCTTTCACCACTGATTGATTATTTAAAACAACTATGCGATGAAATAGTTATATTTTTTTCATGTAATAAATATTATATTCCTTTCATTTAAATAAAAATGGTCACTGTAAATGAATTCATGGTTTATGGAAACTTATAGGGATACATTATTAAGGGTCATAAAGAATTTCCAATATGTGAAGAAAAGACATAATATTATATGTCGTTGAATATAATTTATGTTCATTAAAAAGAGGATGTTACAGTCATCAAAAAATTGTATATAGGAAAAATTATATATAAATATAACTACCTTATTGAATATGTTTACAGATAAAACATAAAATTGACCTTATGAATGTTGAGAAAAACATTTCTGTTCATTTAATTGGAACTTTGTTAGATATAAAAAAATAAAAAAATATAGATTTCATGAAATATTGGACTTGATATCCATTTGAATTCATTTCAATCTAACTCCCATTGTGAAGGGAAACTAAACATATTTACCTCAGTGTTATTTCACATTAAAAAATAGTGAGAATAATTATTTTTTCATTGTACTGATGGTATTAATTCACCCAGTGTATATTCATAAAATGTAAAGAATTTGGTTTCATTAAAGTATTTTATATTAATTGGCATGGAATCTCAAGACCTTTATGCATTGATTAAAAATCTACTGAAAATTTCCCTACAATGTTTGTTACCTTAACTTGTCAAAAATTATCTCACCAAGTTTTGTTATTTTTTCAATTCCATTTATTGAAAATTCATTGATCAAAATTTGTTATATGTATCAAAGAATGAACCTAGGTTTCAATTTTTTCAACTAGAAATGTATTTCCCATAATTTTTTTTATATAATTGTTCATTTGGTTATTCACTTGGTGCATGAGGTACACATATGTGGTCATATTTATTTACATTCGTATCCTTTTAAAAAATATATAAAAATTTTAAGGGGAAATCATAAAACTCTTCATCAATCGAAGTCACATGTTCTTCAAAAATATTTTTTAGAAGAGGTGATTCATTTATGTACATATTGCTTGTATGAACTGGAGCATATTTTTCTTCCTATATATCGACATTTGATAGTCGATAGAGAAGGTAGAGGGATTTAAGGATAAATGGTAAATTTAATTCCAATTGATGAAGTGATGCGAACATATTTATACATTTTAGAAACACAAAATAGTGTTAAACTTATATATAATCACATATTTGTGGATTAAAGGATTAATGTGTAAAAATAAATTAAAATTGTTTTATGATTGATCAAAAAAATAAATTTGATTCATAGTTTAAAAAAATTTTCTACAAGGAATTATTTTCATTGGAAAGATTGAAATTGTTGTAAAGGGGTCTGTATCTTATTTTAACCACATGCTTTAGTTTTAATATTCTTAGTTACACATTTTACAACAAAATTAAGGATGACTATAGTACTATTCAAATAGTGGGATAATGGTCATCCCTGAAGTACTCCATTTTGCGAATGAAAAAGATAAAACCCAAATTTCTATATAAACAACTTGTTTTAGAGTTCTTGGTTATACATGGGAATTTGATTATACTGAATTTTGATTAATTGTGTTTAAGTGTAACTTGGATGACCGTAAAAGTGATGTGAAGCATGATGATTATTGATTTACAATCATTGATATGAAATTTTTTTTGCAAAGAGGAACCATTTATCATGGTGAGACATAAAAATATCATATTTTTATATTAGTAATCCTTAAAATGATCATTTTTCACTATTTTTAAAAGGAAAATAATTCCTATGGGTGATCAGGATGATGATGATGTTTTCGATTTATGGGATTATTTTTCATGTACTAAATTATTTTTAGATGATATCAATGAATATAATTCAGACATAGTCCATGATGTATTAATGGATCACGCTGAAGGGATATGGGAAAACTCAAAATTGACCTCTAAATTATTCAGGTAAATATTTATTATATATTATTAATTATCATCTTCCAAATTTTTTATGTTATTTTTAATTCTATTTTTTTTGGTTATAATTAGTTTTTGGCCTTGTAATCACTTTGAAATAATATTTTTTTAATGTAACTCATTTTTCATTTTTATATTTTTTAAAGATATAAATAATTTGATAAAAATTTATACATTTTTTAATTATCTATATTTATATGTGTTTATATAATTCTCTTCAATATTACATTGTTTTCCCTATTTAAACTACCTTTGAGTTAGTTCAACAAAATTCAAGATCTTTTTATGTCAAAATTATGTATGTTAATTTTTTATTTTTAATGATATATTAATTATCTGTAAGATATAGATTGTATTCATCACATAATTTTTTTAGATACTTTAATAATCAATTATAAATATTATTTTAAATTATATTGATGTTATAAATTTTTTTATCAAGATTATTTGTTTTTTATTTAAATTTGTTTTTTGTTCCAATTATTTGTATTTATAATATTTTTCATTTATAAGTTTTTTTATAATATAATTTATGTTGAAATCAATTTTTCTTCAATTTTTTATCAATTATTAATTTTTTTATCTGTTATAAACAATGAAATCCTAAAATATTGTAATTAATTAATTTTAATCATATAATGATACACATATTTTTGGTTGTGGTATCATACATGAAATGACCCAAAATGTTATAAAAAAAATTCCCCTACTGATTTAATTAATTCTATTATTATGTAATATGGTTATATAAATCACCTGAATTTGTTTTCTATCCAAATTTAATGTTCCTAGATCTCTCTTCAGGTATGTTGTTGTTTATGTTTTAGTTTATGCCCTTTATTTTGGTTGAATATTTGTTTCCCAATGTTCATGAGGAGGATCAGGGGTGTTCTAGGGTTTGGAGACATGAAATAAGAACAAAAAAGGGGTTTGTGGTCATGCTACATGGTTTGCGCATGGTTAGTGAAATCCATAAAGAAATCCCAAGTAACTATGCAAGGGGGGATGTTTTTGGATAGTAGAATCTTCACGGTTAGCACACAGGATTGAACACCATGGGGTTAAAATGTGTGGCAGAGTATTTTTGAGAAAATTAAAAAAATTCCATTATAGGATTTTAAGTTTCACTTGATATTTTCCTCATTTATTCTCCCATGAACCCTAGTGGCTCTCCAAAAGCATCAACAGATTTAATGGATAAATCTCCCTCATCTTAGGGTCGTTTGGAGTGTCATTCATTTTAGATGGAAGATCCAGGTAAGGCTAATACCTCTATTGCAACTTTTTTTAGGTTAGAGTTCCCAACTTTTCTCTATCTCTTTCTGAAAAACTATACCCCTCTTTTAATAGTGAGTTTTAGGTTGAGGCTTTAATGGTGTGTGGAATTGGGATATAAGGCCTCGATTTAGAGGGCGTTCACTAATGGATTGTAGGCAGGTGGTCTAAAAGTAATATTCCAATGTTTTGTTTGAGAATTGTGCATTCTTGGGTTTATTTATTTGTTTCCCCTTGTTGTAAATTTGATCCATTCATATGATTTAGTATAATTAATGTCTAAATTAGGAATAGAAACCCTCATGGTCCCCATGAGACATATAGAGGGTGGATTGACCCAATTTGGGCCACCCATGGAGTGTGTCAGCCCCCTCGATAGGGCTAACCGAAATATAAGGTTCAAAATTGACTCATGATGATTTAGTGACTTAGTGAAGAGGTTAATTGGTTTATGTAATTAGTTAGAATAGATTGTGTTTAGTTGTTTCTAAAGTGGTTAAAGGATAAGGGATTATTAGTTTGACTTGTAATTGGGTTAAATGGTATTATTGTGATTATGATAAGGAAATATGTTTACACTTGAATATTCATAGTAAGATAGGCATGAGAAATAGGGATATAATGGTAAAGTGTTATAAATAATTAATTTGTTAATGGATCAAGGAATAATTTAAATTTTCTATTTATTGATATTGTTGTAATATTGATAGTGATATTAGCTATGCTTGGATGTGATGTTGTTAATTATGGAGAATGATAAATAAGCTTGTGCACGTGTCTTGGTAGAGTGGGCTATAGAATTTAGGTTATATGACCATGGGTCGAGTTGGATAGAGGTTATATATCCTCCCATAAATGCACAGGTTAGAGAAGGGGACAGAGTTTTGTTCCCTTAATGGTTTCATTCCACCCGGACTGAGGCTTTGAGGTGAGGATTATGAGGTTATTATAATGTGATACCTAGTGAGATATGAATTTATTTTTATTTCCATATGCATGAGAATATTGAACTTCCTGATTCCATTGAACACATGAAAAAGGTATATTAAACCACGGGATGCCTAAATAGTGAGTTGTTTATACATTTTAATGATTGGTTTCTATTGTTTTCTCTATTTAGGTTGTTTTTTATTGTGGATTACACTAGTAAAGAGGATATAGTCTCCCCACAAATCCAATTATACCATCACTAATATTTTGAAAACTATGGTATAAGGGGTGGGGCGCTTGAGGTCATGTAGAGACCTGGCTCGAGGCACCGGGGTTTTGGCTTTCAGTTCGGGGATGTTAAAAAGTGGAATTAGAGGAGTTCAATTCACTTTCTTATTATTTGGGGGAAATGATAGACTAAATGTTTTGAGGATTTCAGGCCTTGGTAATGAGCTCGTGCATGTGAGTAGCTAACCAATGAACGTGGGAAATCCCAAGTCACCATAGGAGGGGATTCCTTTTTTCTTTTGGTGTGGTTATATTTGATGATATTTCACCATTGGGTGATGCACTTGTTGTGTGATTTGTTGGTTTTTTTATTTCTATCTTGGACCGAAATTGTTTGAGGTTTGCATTCATAATTCATTTTAGGAACCTATATAGTTAAGTGACATGCATTAGGGTAGGCAGACACAGGGGATGGGTGTGCGAGATATAAAGTTTGGGATACATTTGTTTTCCTTAAGCGTATTGAAAATTTTTATAACGTGATGGTATGAATGGGTAAAATGGAAAGTGAAAAGGGAAAGTATAAATTATTAAATTGTGCTTAATAAAGATGTAAAAGTGGATTAACTTGTTGAAAGAGTAAATTGGGATGTGGATATTTTTTTGAATTGTTGTAAATTATAAGGCTTGTAACCATGTGAATTAGATACACGTGTTTTCCATGACCATAGGAGAGATGGAAAATGATAGTTTCTAGTTGTGAGTGGGATTTTTTGGGTATTTTATGAAAACTAGTTTGGTTATGGAAGGTGTGGAACCTACCTATATCTTTTTCCTTTTCGTAAAAGCATTATAGCTGTGTTCTAAAGCTCATGTCAAGCATTATAGAAAAATTCAACCTCGAAGGCATGTTCTTGTAGGGTGAAATGAGGTCATTTCCAAGAAATCTCCTATAATAGTGGATCTAGAGAACATGGTAATCCCAGAAGGTATAGAAGAGAAGTTCTATGAGAACATTGTTTGTTTTATGCAAATGATGAAACAGGACCCCTGGCGGGCTTCACTGAGTATGTCTGAGCGGACCAGGGAGTTTCATCTGCAGGACCCTCCAACCTTTACCATCAAGGGTGGGACAGAGGCTGCAGAAATTTTTATAGAGTCCATCAAAATAATTCATGACCATATAGAGACTCTTATCGAGATGGGAGTCAATTTAGTGCATATAATCAGCGATTTCAAGAAAATCATTGGTGGGAAATCATGGTTCAGATGGAGCTTTCTGAAGGAATGATGTGGAAATATTTTCAACAGATGGTTCATGAGAACTTCTACCCAAAGACATTGAAGAAGGAGAACGCTATAGATTTCATGAGTTTAACTCATGGGAAAATGTTAGAAATGGGTTGTGGTAGTTGTTTCACTGATTTGAGATGCATCTTTCCAACATTAATAGGAGATGAGGCAGTCGTGGAGAAACGCTTCCAGGATGGGCTGACATAAGATATAAGGTATCTGGTGAATATCTTTTTTCTAAAATGGTTTTTTGAATTGGTGGATCAAGCCCTTATATTAGAGGGTAACCTGGAGGGAGTTTCAGATAGTGATCTTGTGGCACCATTTTGGTGAGATAGTTGTGCAGCTTCCGATAGTAGGAAGTGTCGTTTTTTAAATTTTTAGCAGTGTAGAAGTGCACATAGTTGTCAGAAGTGGGGGTAAACGTCTCATGGTGGTGACCAGGTATTTTGTTATTAGTGTGGTAGGATAGGGAACAAGCATGACCAGTGTCCCCCCCAACCGATCTAGTGTCGGACATACATAAGGATACTTCATGTGCATAACTTTTACAAGAATCTCTGACTGTTAGGGAATATGGAGGTCAAAGGCGAATGTCGTGTATAGGAAGGGTTCGGTTACCCCCCATATCAAGAAGGAATTTGTAGCTCTATAGAATGTACTAATAGAGGCAGTGGATGTGGAACTTCAAGGGTAGATCAACCTTATCAATAAGGTAGTGGAGTGCAGGGTACTCAGGTTGGTTCCTGGGATAAAGAAGTAGGTCATATCCATGAAGGTCAGACTAAACCTAACGGTGGTGAGGTGGGCCCTATATCATTCGTGGTATGATTCATGTAGCTTCAATGATTTCTAATGCTTTATTTGTTTCAGGATCTATGCATCCATTTATTTATTCTCTGTTCAGAGTTGTGTTTGACGTAACCATAGAGAATGCATGTGGCGTAATGTCACTTGATACTCTTCTATGGGTATGAGTTGAGGACATCAGGCAGTGTATGGGTTGTGCTATGATTTTTGGTGGGTATTGTTTTCTGTGGGATCAGTTTGTCCTAGAGATGTCATGTTTTTACCTAATTTAGGGGATGGATTGGTTTGTGTTATATAAAGCCCATATCAACTGTTACTAATGTCAGGTAATGTTCACATCTCTCGATGAAAGCACTTATGTCCTTTTTAGTGAGTGGGATACTCGGGTTGGTCATGTAGGGCCACTATTCCAACAATTAAGAGAAATCAGAGCCCACATATCTCTCCATATGTTTGATGATGGGGAGAAAAAACATATTGACTTCCCTTTTTGTTGTAGAATAGTTTTAGGATGTGTTTCATGAGGACTTATTAGGGATACCACCTAAGAGAGATGTTGAGTTCACAATTGGATTTTTTCCCAAGGAAAAGCCAGTTTCCATTCCACCATATCGAATGGCACTGTGAGGGCTCCATGAAGTGAAGGTTTAGATGAAGGAGTTTGAGTATATGGGCTTTATTCATAATAGTAAAACACCCTAGGGATCTACTATATTGTTTTCTAAGATGGTTGGTGGGTCACTGAGGCTATGTTACAATTATAGGAAGATGAATGGGATGGCAGTTAAGAAGTGAGACAAAGTTCATAGAATCGATGACCTGTTTGACCAGCTCAAACATGAATCAGTGTTTTCTAAGATGAATTTGAGATCATGATACCATAATTTGAGGGTGAGACCTTTTGACATACCCCAGTAATCTTTTCAAATCATGTATGAGTTGTATGAGATTTTTGTGATACCATTTGGTATGACGAATGCACAAGTATTTTTATTGCCCTTGATTAATCTAATATTTCACCCATGTCTTGATCAGTTTGTAGTTATATTCTTTGATGACATTTTGGTGTACTCCAGAACACTTGGAAATTGGGCCAAACATATTGACATCATCTTGAGTACACTAAGAGATCATAGTCTTTACACCAAGCTATCAAAATTTTAATTTTGGACTAATAAGGTGCACTTTTTGGGACACATCATTTCTGGTTTAGGTGTATTAGTTGATCCAGAAAATGTGCAGGCTATGGTATCTTGGGAGAATCCCAATAATGTCTCTAATGTTCAGATTTTTCTTGGTTTGGGAAGTTATTACTAGGGTTTTAGTAGATATTCCTCCCATTTGGTAGCACCTCTTCTAGGATTTTCCAAGAAGGGGGTTAAGTATTATTGCTATGAGTCTTGTGGAATGTTTTTTAGGAGATGAAGAAGTGGATGACTAGCACACTAATTTTTATCTTTCCTGAACTAGGAATGATGTACACCTTGTTTAGTGATGCATATGGTGTTGGACATGGGGCAGTGTTGATGTATAATGATCTAGTTGTACCTTATGGTTTGAGACAATTGTGGCCATGTGAAAGGAGTTATCCTACTTTTCACCTGGATCTAGATGTTATGGTTCATTCCTTGATGTTTCGGAGGCACTACATGTTTGGAAAATGTTTCACAATGTATACTGCTAATAAAAGTATAAAATAAATATTTTCCCAGATGTATTTGAATCCTCGATAGTGGCGGTGGGTCATGTACTTGCAGTATTTCTATTTTGAGTTGGTATACACACCAGGGATATGAAATTATATCGTTAATTCTCTAAGCTAAAAGACTTAGAATCTGGTAGTTCAAGAATCCAATTCAGAGTGGAAGATAATGGCCTTGTTTTCTAAGATTCATTTGGAGGTACATTTTGGGAACTGGAAAATGACCCTTATGATAATAACAGTTGAATCCACACATTTGATATGATTTAAAAAGAGTTACCTGGTAGATATGGAGTGTTTAGATATGAAGAAAAGTATTAATGGTAGGGAGTCACATTCTGGTTGGACATTCGGTGGAGATGGAGTTTCTTATATTCATGTATATGTTGTGGTGCCAGCAGCTGTATGGGAGGAATTTATGCATGAGTTTTATATGTCAATGTTGGCAGTGCATCATGGCTTGACTAAGCTATATAATGTTCTTCGTAGGATGTTTTGGTTTCTAGGAATGAAGAGTGAAGTAGTGAGTTTTATGGAACAATGCCTCACCATAGACTAGATGAAAGCTGAATATCAGCATCTAGGTGTGTAGTTATAGTGATTGCCTACTCCATAGTGGATGTGGAATGACGTAATGATGGACTTCATTGTGGGTCTTCCAAGGAAACCTCTGGAGAATGATCCAATTTAGGTGGTGGTATATTGGTTGACCAAATTGGCTCATTTATTGTCAACCTAGAAGACCAATATAGACAACCAGTTAGGATAATTGTATGTTTATAGAATAGTATGGTTGTATGGTGTGCTGAGAACCATAGTTTCGTATCGTGATCCATGTTTCACCTCGTGCTTCTAGAAGGGCCTAAATTAGACATGTGGTACAATGGTGTTTTTTGAGTACGTCTTACCACCCACAAAATGACAGGTAGTCAGAGCATACAATTCTTATATTAGAAGTCATGTTGAGAGCTTGTGTTCTGGACTTTGGTGGTTTGTGGGAATGGAACATGTAACTTATTTAATTTTATTATAAAAAATCTGTTATCCTACAGTTTAGATGGATCCATTTGAGACACTCTATGTGAGACTGTGTAGATCTCTACTGTGTTGGTTAGAGGTTGGGGAGTTTGAGTTGTTAGGACTGCGTCTGGTGCAAGATATGTCAGAGAAGGTTAGATTGATTTAATGGTGTATGGAAATAGCTCAGAGTAGGAAAAATTCATATGTTGATCAGCATCATAGACCTCCTATGTTTATGGTGGGTGATAGTGGGTTTCTTTAGGTGTCTCCATGGTTGGGTCACCATCGTATTTGGAAACCGGTAATTTGGCACATAGTTATGTGGGTCCATTGGAGATTGTGGAGAGTATCATACCTTTAGCATATGGATGATCCCTCTCACAACAGTATAGTGGGATGCATGATGTTTTCTATGTTTCAAAACTTTTACAGTATCACCCAGATCCATCTCATGTGACAAACGCTGATGATGTAGATATTTTGGTTGATGCATCCTTTGAGGAGAACTCTATTCGTATTATGAATCATAGTGAGATGGTATTATAGGGAAAGACAGTTCTTTTGGTTAATTTTTTATGGAAACACGGAAAAATTCCGAAAGAAACATGGGAAATAGAAACAAATATGAGGGTTGAGTGGCCTGATATCTTTTCCTTGGGAACTCAATGATTCTCAGGAAGAGTGGATCAGGGATGAGCCACCATAAGGTGGGGAGGTCTTAGGATCCTAAATTTCCCATAAAGTATGTTTATGTTTAAGTTTCAGTTTAATTCCTTTATTTTGGTTGAATATTTATTTCCCAATGTTCACGAGGAGGCTGAGGGGTGTTTTGGGGGTTTTGGACACAAAAGTGGAAGAAAAAGGGGGTTTCTTGGCATGTTGAATGGTTTGCACAAGGTTAGTGAAAACATTGTGAAAATCCTAGGTAACCGTGCAAGGGGTCTATTTTGGATAGTATAATCTACACAGTTTGTTCATAGTCTGGAAAACCATACAGGTAAACTAGGGTGCTGAGTATTTTTGAGAAAAATAAAAAAATGTCATTGTGAGATTTTAAGTTCCATATAGAATTTTCCTATTTCCTTCTCCATTGAACCGTTGTGGCACCAAAAAAGAATCAAGAGCATCCATAGAACAATCTCCCTCATATTAGGGTCCTTTGGTGTATATTTGATAATGGATTGAAGATCTGGCTAAGGAAAATCCCACTCTTGCTACTTTTTTGGGGTTAGGGTTCACATCATTTCCCAATCTCCATCTAAAGCTCTAAAACCTGTCTTTTCAATGAGTTTTAGGTTGAGGCTTCAAAGGTGTGATGAATCAGCATCAAAGGCCACAATTAATAGTGTGTTCACAAATCTGTTCAAGATAAGTGTTTTAAAAGTTTTATCTCATAGTTTTGTTTGATATTAGTGCAAGAATGGGTTTATTTATTGGTTACCCATGTTGTGCTTTTGATCCATTAATTGTAATTGGTATAATTAATGTCTAAATGAGGAATAGAAACCCTCATTGTATCCATGGGACACATAGAAGATGATGTGACCAAATTATGGACACCAATGGTCTATGACGCCCCCCCAGATAGGGATAATGAATATATAACGTGCGATATTGACACATGATGATGCATTGACAAAGAGAATAGGTTAATTAGTATATTAAATGATTTATAATGGATTGTTGTTAGTTGTGTCTATTGTGGTTAAAGTATATGGGTTTTTGGGATTGACATGTAATCGGGTTAAATGGTATTGTTGGGAATATGATAAGAAATTATGTTTACACTTGAATATGATATGTGAGATTGGAATTAGAAATGGGAAATGGGGACAAAAGGGTTATGTGTTATAAATGGTGAATTGGTTAATGGAATAAGGAATATTTTTAATTTCTCATGTATTGATATTTTTTTTGATATTTCTAGTGATATTACCTAGGCTTGGTAGTGATGTGGTTTATCTTAGAGAATGATAAATAAGTATGTGAATATGGCTTGGTAGAGTGGGGATATAGACTTGTGGTTTTATGTACATGAGTCAAGTTGGACTGAGGATCTAACTCCACCCCTAAATGCATGGGTTTGGGAAGGGGATGGAGTTTTATTTCCCTAATTTTTTCATTCCACCCAGATTGAGCCTTCACGGTGAGGATTATGAGGTTATTATAATTTGATTCCTAGTGAGATATGACTTGAGTTTTATTCCCATTTTCTTGAGAATATTGAATTATTTTAACCCATTTAACACATGAAAAAGTTATATAAAACCAAGGGACGACTAAATAGCGAACCAGGATTCAATGGAAGCATAATTTTAATGGAACATTTTCTATAATGGATTATTCAACTTTTTACCATTATTTTTCATTATTTATCACTTTCATTCACATTCTTCTTTTACTGGATATTTTGTAGACACCATTGGTGGTGGCCTAATAATTTATACCCATACCCTACTCAGGCCACAAATGGGTACCTAAAATGATTTCATGGTTGATGATCAAGAAAATTGAATGGTCTCCATTATTAGGAAGTGATTGGGGTTTGGTGTTTTTAAGGATGAGGTCCGGGACTTAGATTCATGGCCATTTCTGGGATTCCATATTTTTCCCCTTTTTGGGTTTTGTTTACTTGGCACTATAGCATGGCATGAAATGTTTACTATCGTACATGGTTGTACATAGTTTGGGAGTGGGTTTTATTGCATGTTAATGATCGTTTCCTCTTGTTTTAGATATTTAAATTGTTCTCTTCAATGGACTAATCTGTTAGAGTGGTTATAGTTTCCCCATGTATCATATTATACCCTCTCTACTAGTCAGCAACCTCTAGTATACATGGAGACGCACTTGAGGTCATGTGGTGAACTGGATCGGGGCACCAATTTAGTGGATTCTGGGTTGAGGATTTTAAAAAAATGGATTCAAATGAACATTATGTATCATTAACATTGATAATATAGTTACTGAATAATGATCATATTAAAAATTTTAATATAGGGTTTTAATAGATCCAACTGACATAGAAAAAGAATGTGATATCCTAAACTATTAAGACTGTACCCTACGAAGCTCATTTATCAGAGCCTATGAGGGAGATAACATCACAAGGATTTTCCCATGACCATGACCTAGTTAATATCCAAAAACAAAAATATGATTAAAACCATTTATGGAAGAATTTCAATCTCATTGAGATCATGACCCAAACCATATATGTCGAACCAATGCATGAGAGTCTCATATTCACACACCTTACACTTAGGGTTTTTCCTGGTGTTTTAAGGGGATTTGTATGAGGAATGTAGTATTATGTGTATTTATATTATTTTCTATGCAATGCTGGATATATTTTTATACTATTGTGGATATATTATAAATTGTTTTTATTTTGATATATTAAAACTCCAACAGTATTTTCTAGTAAAATTCAAATTCAATTAAGTAATATATTTTGATGAATTAATATGTTTTGTAAAAAAAATAAATACCTTTTTAATAAATTATTAGTAATATATATTTTTATCGAATAAAATTTATCATATAATTTTGATGATGCCAAATGTAATTTTATATGGGCTCTAAAACTATTATTGTCAAAAAAACGGAGCATTTCTCAAAAAATGTTGATTATTATTTTAATAGTGAACATTCACATATTTAGATTTTTTTTGATAAAATGAATATTATTTTTTCATTCAAAAATTCAAAATTATCCGTTGATTAATTTTTCAAAAAAAATATACATTCGTATTTTTTGGTAAAAAATTAGTACAGTATAAATATTCATTGTGTTTTATAACATCATAATGACACAAAAGTGATATAATAAATAATATAAAGGGTATCCACGACCCAAAATAATTTTTATGTCTAAAATAATGAGATTTTAAGTTTATTTGATTAATATTATAAAGACATTATGAATCCTCCAAAACTATTAATATATTTTATGGTTTTAAAATCTTTTCTTTAAGATTATGGCCCACCACTACATAAGAAAGGGTGTACTTTTTTTAATTTCATCCCTTATCATTATAATATAATGAGAACCATGCCCATTTGTAATAGAACATGGGAGAACCCCATCGTATGGTTTTTGGTTTGTGTTGTTTTATTATATAGAGTCCAAAACCTTAGTAATAATGAAATCTTTGTCTTTTCGTATATGAACCCACCAAATCTCCCATTTTTCACCTAAACTACTTGTATCATGTCCATACACTTCCCTACACTCCCTATATTCCTCCCAAGGTTCTACCAAACTCTCAAATATCACCTATCAAGATTTTAGAGTCACACATTCCAGTAAGGGATCTTCCACTATCCCCTTTTTATCAGGCACTTATTTTTTAAATGTCTTTAAATTTCTTTTTTCATATGTGAGGATATGGTCTTAGAAATACTAATTATTATAAATTCTGTTTAAAAATATTTATATCTTCCTTTCACTCCCATTAACCCTTAAATGTTCCATTATGTACACATGTTTCCATGATGAAATTTTGTAAGGGATTTCTCTCATTTATTTTCTTTTCAAGAACTTATTTTATGTTTTGTATCTTAAATTCAAATTTATTATATTGGTATATGTAATCCCATATTCCCCTTACTTTCAATTTAATTTAAAAATTATTAGACCCTCTTTCACTCTCATTAAGCTTCCCAGGATCCTTTACGTACATTGGTAACCATACGGAATTATAGTTAGGATTCTTGTCTTTATTCATGTTTCTTAATTACATTATGCCTTATATTTTTAATTTCTAATGATGGGATATGTTTTTACATGTCTCTATTTCTTTATATTTAGTTTCTATGTCATGATGGACTCCTTTATCTCTCATCAACCCATTGTTATGTATCATTAATTAACATCATTATGCTGTAAAAAGTCACTGCAATCTCCACGCCAATCCAATTGTGTAGTAAATTCCACACAAATTTCCCATCAATGGTGTTCACCTTTATACACAAATACTTTTGAATGGGTTTTTAAATGTATATATTCAACACTCCATGAACATATAATAAATTAGGATTTTGAATGAATCCAAGTGGTGTGATCTATGTGGAACAAATAATCATTTGAATGAAATGAATGTGATGGGTGTGACAGGAATTATATAGAGCTCTAAAGAATTGGGTAATGTTTATCATCAAAATACATCATGTGGGTATAGGGATTGAACCTGATTCATTTAGGGTACTTCTTCCACTATGATATCTTTCCTACCATAGTTATGTCTTTACTTTCTTGTATTTTATCTTCTATTTTTGTATAATTTTTTCCCCTAGATTCCCCATTAAATTTTGGAGAGAAATGAATGTTTTTGGGTGGATTGAACTTAGTGCAGAGTTTTTCCGCATGGTTTACTAAACCGTGCAGAAAAACTGTGCAGAGTGTCCAGGTCATAAATTTTTTTGTTAATCCCATTTTTCCCTTTCAAAAACTGATCAGAATTTATCCCTTTCTTTCCCCACTAGACCATTTCATCCATAGAAGGATTTCAAACTCCTTATTTCTCCATTGGAACCCATTTTGAAGGGATTTTTCTTGCGAAACATCAAGATCATTCATGTAAGTGATTCTCTATTTTTTCTCTTCCTTCTCTCTAAGGTTTCTCTTCCAATTATTGATGTTCTAAAATTCCATAAGCTTGGTTTTCGTCCCTAGGGTTTAATATTGAGTTTCATAGTCCAATATTTTTAATTAGGGTTTTTTCCCACTCGCTTCTGGTGCGGTTGTTGTGTAGGTGAAGTTTTAAAAACGTTTTTTGGGTTTTTGACATTCTTGGAAGGTGGTTCAATGTGTAAACATTCTATAATAAATTTATCATTCTTGAATTTCCAATATAGCATGTTTCTCATCTATTATATGTGGCTATAAAATCCTTTTTGTTTTCATTTATTAAGGGTTTAATTTTACTGTTATCATTATGACATGGAATTGGGTGTTTTCATGTATATTCCATGTTATATCATTTGTGGTTATTTTATGATTCATGAAATTGATTTTTTAATGGTTTTGGGGATTACAATTCTGGTTTGTTATGGTATTGTGGGGTGTTTTTCATAAAAATGGCTTTTTCAAATGAATTTTGTGGGCAAAACCTTGTAAAACCTCTTGAAGTTATTTTTCAAAATTGTTATTGGTCATAATGAACTACATTGAGGTTGAGGAAGATGTTTGGGTACTGTTTAGTGTGTTTATGATTTATAAAAAGAGTTTTGATGTGAAAATGGGATGTTATAACATGTGAAACGTGATTGAGAACAAATGGGAAGCTTGTGTATCTAGGTGGGAAGATAAGGAATAGTATGCTAGTGATTTGAAAGTTGCCTCATCCCAATTTCACATTCCAAGACTGATGATAAAAACAGTAACTTAATAATTATGATTCATTGGAGACCACTATGTTATGGGTGTGTTACATACTAGTATCTCATGCATGATAATGTAGTTTTTTGTGGTTCCTATGCCACATTTCACTGATATATGATGTACCTAGTGTCCCATTGTTATCTAGTTCCTAGGGGTATTTCCCAAAAATAGTGATCATTGGTTATATTTTACATACCATCAGCATATTATGTGTTTGGTTCGTAATTTCATAATCTTGAGTAGTTTTTTCAGAAAAAAAATCAAAATGTAAATTTTCACTGTGGAAAATAGTATTTATTTAATGTTGCATCTCATTAAAGATGTTATTATCATTTCATATTTTTGAGAAAATGAATGATATTTGTCTTATAATGTTTATAACATTAAATATTTTTGTAGATGTCATCTTTTTGGGCTCAATGTCACACCCTACTTACACCTTTTGTTGTAAGTAGACTTGGTAATATTTGACGTAGTTAAGTGAAAGGTCCTTGGAGATGGTGGTTTGAGTTGTCAGTTTCCTTCCTTGGTGAGGTGTAATAGAGATGTCTTGAGGGATATGCCCCCTTACCATGTGGTAGTTTTTAATTATGGTTTCTCATCCTTTTTTATTTGTGTCCCTCTTGGGATTTATTTAAAACTATGTAATTCAACTCCGATTTTTTGTTAATTCTTATTTGGTGTAATCATTCAGATCTGGTTTATTTATTTTTATTGGTTGTTTAATTTATATAATCCCAGTTAAATCATTCCCCAATCTTTGTTTATGATACCCAATCACTTATTACAAATAATTGTGATAGGGAATGCCCTTCAGGCCTTGCCATGGACCGGGTCAGGTGCCAGTTTGGTTGAAGACTTAGCTTGGTTCATGACAAAATAGTATCATAGCATGTTAAGAACTTTTTGTCATATTATTTGGAATGAGTCCCATCAGACAGGAGCTAGTACTATTATGACTTGGAGTTATGGATTCATGTAGGGTTCTTAACCCAAACCACTCATGACATACATTGAGTCTCAATGGGATGTTGGGATTTTTTTGACTTCTCTTCCTAGTGGAACGTGCGGGCGGTATATGGCATGTGGAAATTGGGTGGGGGTTAATTAGTTTTTTAGTTCATTTCCATGATGAGTTAGATTTTTTTCCTTTTTATGTTGTTGGTTATATTTTGTTGAACATTTGTACTAATAATTTATTTTGTGACTTTTTCTTTTCATAGAATCATGCCTCCCCGGAAAACTCTCTTACACCCACAAGAGGACATCAAAGACTATTCTGCCTCAATAATTGATCAATGGTTAGTAGAAGCTCTGGGTTGGGTTGTCCATGATCTATAGAAAGGAGTGGGCCCTACTCCTACTCCAACTATAGAATATGATTTTGGTCCTAGGAAGGACAAGGATCACAAGTTTCTCAATAAAAGCCTCCAATATTTTGGGTCAATACTGAGCTGTAGGAAGCAGACGAGTGGCTCAAGAAGATCAAGATGATGTTTGAGTTTCTTGACACACCTGAGGAGTTTAGGGTGAAATGTTCCTCATTCCTTCTAGAGGTCCCAAGTCATAGATGGCGGGAATCAGTACCTCATGTGGGGAAGCATGAGGAGATGAGTTGGAAGAATTTCTATACCATCTTCAACGAGAAATATTTTCCCGATGTCTTTGATTATTCTAGATTCTGGGAGTTCAAGGATCATTACCAAGGATATTTCTCACTAATATAATGTGTTAACTATTTTACAGAGCTAGTTTCATATGTTCTTGATATTATTTCTGTCGAATATATAAAATCATTGAAGTTTGAGAAGTGGTTACGACTAGAAATTTACTCTCATGTATTCTTGTTCTAGATGAGAACCTATGCTGAGGTGGTTGACTGTGCTTCCATGGTTTAGATTGATCAATAAAGAATATCTATATTTTTTGGAGAGGTGTCTACTATGGCCAATCAAAATTTCTCATAAAAAGAGTGGAAGTGGGTTGAGAAGGGGAAGAATGGAGGTGGTAGATCAGGCCATCCTTCCTAGAATTTTTTAGATATAGCTTCTAATGTAGGGTATGTTGTGTTCCATTAGTAGGGGAAGGCACATCACATCTATCTTTTATGTACCCCCCCCCCCCCTCCTAAGAATTGTTATTGATGTGATGTTATGGGAGATGTGAAGTGATTTTGTAGAGTGATGTGCCAATACCAGAGTTGGACAGGATCTGTGGCTTTTAATAGAGTTTCATTTCAATCATATCTGATAAAGATAGTGGTATTGAGGTTTGGTGTCCATGGTGGTTTGGATGGATATTCTTCTAGTAAAAGGTTGTTCAGGGATAAACCATAGTTAAGTGATTGTTCTTAGGAAGAGGCCAGAAATCTTCATATTATGGACTAGATACCAATGTGAGAGGATATTGGGCCTTCGACAGTTTGAGGAACCATTTTGATTGAATCATATATGGTGATGGTTCTCTTTGACACTGGTGCTTTGGTTTCTTTTACCTCTTCCCATCTTGTGAATCTTCTGAATTTTCTAAATGAGTTGTTTTATTTTTCAATAGAGTTGGTGATGCCATTGGGTAAGAAGAAGGAACAAGGTCTTAGGATCCATTCATGTGAACTTTCCATATGAGGATTTCAGATGGAATGGGATATCCTAGTCTTCGATATAAACCTTTTTTATGTAATCCTAATCCTGGATTTTTTTTGCACATTCAAGAACAAACTGATTTCTACAGGCAATTGGTGAATTTCATGGCACATGATGGGAGTCCTCTGGTTTTTATTAGGGAATGGGATCCTCAATCGAGTCATGCGGGACATTTACTCCAAGGGTTAGTAAATATTGTTTTTAGTTATCATTAATCATGCTTGAGTATGCTGGTAGTTCTCCAAAGGGTGGATTACCTTATGTGGTGGATAAGTTTCTACAGCTATTTCAAGAGGATTTTTCTGGCATTCCAACGAGCGGGACATGGAGTTCTCGATTTATTTGGCATTGAGAACATAATCAATATCACTTCCATCATATTGTGTGGCTCCCACCGAGTTGAGGGAGTTAAAGATAAAAATTTATGATTCGGAATCCAACATATTCATTCACCCGAGTATCTCTTCTTTAGCTAATCCAATCTTTTTTGCAATAAAGGCTAATGAATCCCTCATGTTGGGCATTGTTTACCGGATACTGAATAACGTAACCATCAATAATTGGTGTCCATTGACTTGAATTGATTACTTTTTTGTACTATCTATATTGGGAAATGTGGTTTTCCAAAATAAATTTTCATTCGAGTAAACCCCATGTCAGTGTGAGAGAGGCAGATATCCAAATAATAACTTCATGAAGAAGGTATTTCTATATTGATTATATGGTCAAGACTTTTGGATTGACCAAAATTGAAGTGGTTTTTATGGTGCTTATAATTTGGTTGCTCCACTAGTATCAATATTCCTTTGTTTTGGTATTCATAGAAGACATCATAGTTTAAACGGAATCTACAAACGAGCATGATCATCATCTGCGGATCATATTGGGAACTCTACATGTCTATCACATTTATGAAAAGCTATTTAATTAAATTTTTGGATGAGAGAAGTTATTTTTTTGGGTCATATCAACTTGATGCAAGTCGGTTTGGTGGACCATAAGAGGATTAGTGTAGTTACATCATGGGAGAATCTGAAGAACTTGTTCAAGATCCGTAGTTTATGTGGCCTGGTGGGTCACTATAGGATATTTCTTTAGGATTTCTCACAGATCACTACACCCATGACCACATTCACCTAGAAAGGTGTGAAGTTCTATTGGGTCCCATAATGATCAGAATCCATTGAGAAGTTGAAGTGGTGGTGAACTACCACCACTGTATTTATCTCTTCGAAATTTTGAAAGGACTATGTGGTTTATTTTGATACTTCTTTCATGGGTCTCAGTTGTATTCTTCTTTAGGGTGATCACATGGTGGTGTATGGCTCTATCAAACTCTAAACACATGAAAAGAATTACCCAACCCACAAAATGGAGTTATAGGTGTTGATGCATGCTTTCAAGACATGGTGTCACTACCTCTTCGGGGAGAAGTTTGTGGTCTACTCTGATCAAAGGAACATAGCATACATCGTATCGCAGAAAGATCTTAATATGTGGTTGCATCGTTGGATCAAGTATTTTTAGGTTTTTGACTTTGATATCATATATACCCCAACAAAGGGTAATATGGTGGCAGACTGCCTGAGTAGAAATGTTCTGGTGCAAGATTTGAGGAAGTCTTGAGATTAGTGGACTTTGATGGGGCTCTCTTCATAGATGTACGTGGAGACCAAGGAGCATAGTAAAGTTACGTTATTGGAAAGTGTTCTATTGACTCCCTCTATTTTATACTTGATTCAGTGGGATGATACTAGTTATGAGTTGTGTCATTGGTCTATGTATTTTCTTTGTGGTGGGAAGGCATCTTCTAATTTTTGTCCATCTCCTAAGGGAATATGGTTCTTCAGGGGTCGTTCAGTGGCGTCGTTTCCTTTGAGGAAGGTGGTTATATTGGATAGCCACCAATATCAGTGGTTAATTCATAATGAAGCTACCAAAATGTATTATAATGTTCATCAATATTAATTGTGGAAAAGTATTAGATGATACATAGTTGATTTCATTTCAAGATGCTATACATGTCAGCAGGTAAAAGTGAAGCCTCCAAGACCCTATGGTTTTCATCAACTGTTAGCCATTCCTAATTGGAAGTGGGATGAGGTATCTATGGATATAATATTTGTCTTACCTCGTACACTTAAGGTATGAACTCTATTTGAGTAGTTATTGATAGTCTAACCAAAACATCCCCCTTCATTCTGATCTGAGATACCTCTAAATTGGATGAGCGAGGATGATTGAAAATTCGAGAGGTAGTAAGGCTTCATGGTGTGTCTTCATCAGTTGTCTCATATAGAGACACCAGTTTTACCTCTCGATTATTTTAAGGCCCTCAAAAGGCCTTGGTTCATAGATTAAGATGAGTATGGCATACCAACCTCCAATGGATGGTTAGACATAGTGAGAAAATTAGATTTTGGAGGACATTCTTTGTGCATTTCTTTTAGATTTTGGGGGATCATGAGGTAGAGATTTTTGATTGGTTGAATTTTCTTAAAAAAGAAGTTATTAGTCCTCTATTTGAATGTATCCTTTTGGTGTTCTATATGTTCATCTGAGTCAGTACCCCATGGGTTGGGCTGAGGTAGGTGAGATCGCACTGTTGGGGCTAAGCCTTGTGTAAGATATATCTGGGAAGATCGAGTGGATCAGATTGTAGTTATTGACATCCTAGATTCAACACCAATATTATACTAATCAGAGGGATTGAGATCCACAGTTCTCTATGGGTGATAGGGTATTCATCAAAGTTTCCCCTCATTTGGGCCATCGCCATTTGAGAAAGCAGTGAATGTTAATGTTGAGGTTTGTCAAACATTTTGAGATCACCGAGTAGAATGTCAAGGTGGAATACAGGTTAGATTTTCATTCTTAGTTGAAATCTATTCAGGATGTATTCCATGACTCCCACTGAAAAGTATAACCCATAGATGTCCCACATGTTGAATTTGGAAGAGATGGAAATAGATTCTGATTTGTTTTTGATTGTACGACGAGTGTGAATAGTGGATTCCCAAGAGAAGGTGCTTCAGAAAAATTTAATTCCTCTAGTCTAGTTCCATTGGAAGCATGATAATTATTGTAATTAGAGTTTTTTTTATAATTCATGGGTTGAGAAAGGGTACCTATTTTGTTTTCTATCATTCTATGGGAAGAATTTTCAGAGAGGAATGTTTTCATGGTGGGTATAATTTTAACACCTATGTCCTTATTTTTCAGTATTTCTTATTTTATTTTTGGCCTATATTTTCTCTCCTAGGATCCCAAAATCCCCCCTTTAATTTTAGAGATAATTTTTTGTTTTTGGGTGGATAGAACATAGCACATGGTCTGGAAGAAAAATTAACTAAACTATTCACGATTTCTAGGTCATAAAAAAATTCTTATTTCAATTTTTCCGCCAATATAACATTTCATCAATATAGGTCTCCAAAGAACCCTTAATCCCCCTTGGATCACATTTTTTGAAATGGTTTTTGGTGGTTAAACTTCAAGATCCTTCAAGTACGTGAGTCTCTAGTTGTTTTTATTCATTCTCTATTGTCTTTTTTCCATCCTTCTTTGAGTTCTAAAATTCCAGCATCTAGGGTTTCATCCCCAGTATTTAATATTGTGCTTCATGATTCAATAATCTTGATTAGTATTCTTTTACACTCAATTGTATTGCGGTTTTCATAAGGGTGATGTTTTGCACATATTGTTGGGGTTTTGATCATCAAGTTTAGTGGGTTCATGTGTAAATATTCATTGATGAATTTATCTTTCTTGATTAATATATTTATTATGTTTCTCATGTGTTATGGGTGGTGAGAAACACAATTTTGGTAGCATTTATTAGGTTCTTAATTTTAAAGTTTCATTATGACATGGAATTGGGTGTTTTTTATGAGTATTACATGTTTTATCATTTGGGGTTAATTTATGATTCCTTAATTTGAATTGTTTAATTGTGTTAGGGGTGAAAACAGTAGTTTGGTAGGGTAATATTTTTCGTTTTTCCTAAAAGTGTATTTTAAATTATTTTTTTGTGCAAAACCTTGTTACACCTCTTGTAGTTGTTCAATAAAATTTTATTGTGATTAATGAACAACATTGAGTGTCTAGAACATGTATGTGTTACTTTTGTGTGTGTGTGTGTGTGATTTATAAATACTTTTTTGATGTGAAAATGGGATATTATAACATTTTAAACTTGATTGAGCACAAATGGGAGGCCTGGTAATCTAGATGGGTGGACTAGGACTAGTATGCTAGTTATTCAGAAGTGTCCTTTTCTTAGTTTCAATAAGAATGACTGATGATGACAACACATACTAAATAATGTTGATTGATTAGAGACCACTGGGTTATGGGTGAGTTACCTTCTAGTGACTCTTTCATGGGAAAAAAGTTCGATGTGGTTTCTATACAACATTTCACAAAGATATGATGTACCTAGAGTCATATTGTTAGTTAGTGCCAAGGGGTATTTCTCATGACTAGTGCTCAATGGTTATATTGTAAATTCAGTTAGTGTATAGTGTGTTTGGTTGGTAATTTTTGTAGGATGTTTTTTTATCTTTAAAAAATGTTATTCTTTAATGTTGTTGTCTTGAAAAATATTTTTATTTAAAGTATCATCCCTTTAAAATTGTTATTTACATTTCCCATTTATGAAAACATTCAAGATTTTTGTCCTATAATGTTTATAGAATAAAATATTTTCTTGGGTGGCATCCTATTGGGCTCCGAATCACACTGTACATACACAGTTGGGTGTATGTAGACTTTGTAATGTTTGACATGGATAAGGGAAAGGATTATGGAGATGGCGGTTTGGGTTGTTAGCTTCATTCCATGGTGTGGTGTTGTGGAGATGGCTTGAGGGTGATTCCCCCATTCCATATGGTGGGTTTAAAATTAAACTATCTACACCTTTTTAATTGTGGACCATATTGGTTTTGTTTAAATCTATATAATTTAATTATGAAATTTTTGTTATGTCTTGTTTGGTTTAAATTTTCCTATTCATTTTATTTATTATTGTTGGTTGATTAATTTTTCTGAACATAAGTAAATCATTCCCAATCATTTTTTATGATACCTGAGCACACTTTTCGTCATATGGGGATAGGGAAATCCCTTCATACCTTGTCATTGACTTTTTTAGGTGATAGTTTGGTGGGTGACCTAGCTTGGTTCGTGACATTCCCAATTTATAACTGATCTATTTTTATGATGTAGTGTTTTATGTTGACGAAACATTTCTCACATTATGATTATCATTTTATATCATGTCTCGCTGTTTTTTATTATGATTATTACAAAATCCATTACCCATTAATGTGTCTATGGTAAAAAATAGATCATCTTATTCCATGTTTATTCCTTTATTATGATTTATAGCTCACCCTTTTCTTATGTTTTTCACCATGTTATCCCATGCAGTTTAAAAATGTAAGTAATTTTAGAAGCATAATTAGTATGTTTTAAAAAATATTGTTATATCCTATGTTCATGATGTTATGTTATGTACATAATTCCCAAAGAAACAAGACTTATTGGTCTTTTGGGTTGTTTTATGTGTATTTTTATGTAATAAATCATGTGTCAATGTTAAATAAAGAGCTGTATTTTTATAGATATAATCGGAGAAAAATATTAGTTATTTTTTTGGATTCGGATTAGAAAAAATTAGAGAAATACTTTGGGATAAGACTAATTATAAAAATATAACCCCAAATTTTAGTATGTATAGATTTTTTCTTTTATCAAGAAAATACATCACTATCTATATACTACATGTGGACATGATTGTAGAACAAATGTAACTAAGCGTAACAACTATTTATAGGTGTGTTGGGCCATACTCGGTATAACCCAGTACAAGGCAACAGACCTTACTGCGCCCCTTGTTAGACAATCCTAGGGGATATACATTGGATAATTCATAATATGATTATGAACTATTATTAAAAGAATAAAAAATTCCCATGAGAATATATGTTAGGAAATAGATCATAGATTACATAGATAGAATCCTATAAATTCATATTCTAATGAAATACATTAATTTTATATGTTATCCCTTTAATGATCCCAATTTACCTTTTATGTGTTTAATTGTTTGAAAATTCTCCTCAAAAATTTTACTTTTATTATATCCAATGATGAAAATAAGTGGTATTGGGTAAATAATAAAGGTGAAGGGGAATGTCAGGACTGCCACAATGAGATACACATCCCAATGAGAGTAAGAATTGTGAAATTCTTTATGATACTCTCTCAACTGAAATTGGTTCTGAATATAATCCTAGAGCAGGAGAAGCATCCAAATCCCCCTAAGAGAGTAAAAGATGCAATCGAAACTTTTATGTGACAAAGGCCTCAGAACTGAAATGGATCATCTGATCCCTCCATCATGGCACAATGGATCAACTCAATTGATAGGATATTATACATTCCTAAATGATTTGAGTAAGAGCAATTTATACTGAATTTTTATCATATGGAGGTTGAAGCTGATCAGTAGTAGACATTGATCAATAGTATTAATAATATGGAAGATATAAAAGCGATGGGATTGAAGGAATTACAGAAGAAGAAAAAAACTCAATAAATATATTACCCACACTCTCTTACTTAAATAGAAAGTGATTTCCTTTCCCTAAATAAAAAATATGACTAAAAGATCAGGTAATATGAGGAAATATTAAAAATACTTGCATGATACACCACTAGCATTATCAATAACACTAAATTCAGTGCTGGTATCTTATTTTGTGGGTAAAACATAGTATTAAAAAAATCTCACGATCCATGACTTTAATAGCAGTGAAGAAATTTTAAATTGTTCCCTAAAGTGAAAATGGAGATTGGAGAATCTCAAGGGTACCATGGGAATAAGAAATATAAAGTGGCGTTTAATTTTATCAGTCTGATGGACAAATATAACTGTGCAAGAAATTTCAACATACCACTTTTCAATGGTGCGGAAAGAAGAACCCTAAAAATTTCCTAAAGGGGTGAGGAAATGATTTAGGTGTGGGAAGGAAGGTAACCTAGATAGAGATTTCCAATAGGATAAACCCACTAATGTGGTGGAGGAAAGGAATGATATTATTAACCCTTAGTACATTGTGCATTTCCAAAGGTATTAAGGGTGGTCTTTTTCTCTCATGACCACTATGGTGGATCCCGACAAAGAAGTCGTGTTAAGTACACTAGTTATTCAAACAAGAATAGTGAACATACATTTTCATTATAGTTATACACATTCCTTCATATAATGATTGTTTAGTAGAACTATTCAAAAACCACCAAAAATCTTGGAATTAGACCTTTCGTTGAAAATGAAAATAGGGAAATTTTTACATCCCATGTATATAACTCCTACCATGTCAAATTGTCTAAGATGAACTTCCCAGTGAACCTTTTTGTACTCCCTTAGCTTCAATTCAATGTAATCATGGGGATGGATTGGGTTTCCCTATATAGATACATCATAGATTTTTGTGAAAAGTATATCACTCTCAATATTTATAATCAACCCCCTATTCAATAAAAGTGTAAGGAGGGGGTGAATCTATTTTAGCACCAACATTGCAATCATAGATATTAATGTCCTAAAAGAAAAAATATCTTTCTCAAATGATTTATTCTATAGAAAGAACCATCTTATAAAATATTCCTACTGTGAAGGAACACGTACATGTGTTTCTCAAGTAATTGTCTCGTCTTCCACCTAGCCGAGTTGTTGAATTTTCAATCGATCTTATACATGGTGCATTGAAATTATCCAAGAAACATTATAGAATGTTTGTTTTATTAAATGAGGATCTTAAAAAGCAAATAAAGGAGAATCTGGTTAAAGGGTTCATACTCCCAAGTGCTTCACCATGGGGTTCACAAATCCACTTCATCAAGAATAAGTATGGATAAATGTGCCTTTGCAATTATTTTCATGAGCTCAACAAGACCATGATTAATAAAAATATCCATATTCCAAGGATTAATGACTAGTTAGATCATCTATGTGCAGTGAAATACTTCTCCAAGGTGGATCTTTGGTCGGGATATTATAAGGTAATGGTGAAGAAGGATGATATCCGTAATATCAATTTTTGTACAAGATACGGGAAATATGATTTAACAGTAATGACTTTCAGACTCACTAATTATCCATAAATGATCATAGACAGTCTAAATATAGTCTTTAGAAATCACCTAAAATGATTATGGTATCCTTTATAGATGAAATTATAATATACACCAAAAATAACTAGACGAATGAGTAGAAACTGAACAATGTTTTGAAGACTATACAAAAGGAGATGATTTATTAAAAGTATAATAAATGTGTGTTCTAGTTAAATGATTCCTCATTCTTGGGGAATATCATCGCAATAAATGAATATATTAAAGGATTTATGAGCACAATATCTATTATAAATATACATAGTTTTCTTGGATTAGATAGATATTATCATTGATTTTTGAGAAATTTCTAGTTATTTTCAAACCCCCCAATAAAGATTAATGGGAAGGGAGTAAATTTTTCATGGAATTATTATTGCATAGATATCTTCAATGGGGTAAAAAGGAATAATATCACTAAAAATGTTCTCACACTACCTACAATTTTACATATTTTATGGTATTTATCGATGATTCAACAAATATATTGGGTTTTGTGTTAATGAAAAATAAAAAAGTCATATCTCATGCTTCATGGTAGTTGAAAGTCCAAGAAAAAAACTACCCTACACATAATCTAGAGTTGTCTACATTGATATTTTCTTCGAAGATATAGTAGAATTATCTATTTAAGGAGAAGTATGAAATATATTCAGATCACAAAATCCTCATGTGTATATTCAAATGGAAAGAGATTAATAAGACCCAATTAATATGGTTAGAGCTGATAAATGACTATGACTTCTCAATCCTGTTCCATCCTCTCAAAGATAATAAAGTGGAAAGCACTTTATGTAGAAAAGACCCTCCAATTTTATCAAGGATGATAATTTAGAAGGATATAATATTCCTATACATTAAGAGGATGGACATGGGAGTCATAAAAAAATGAGAATAGTCAATCAATTCACAAATTATTTCCCAACCATACCTCATTTCGAAAATAAAGGATTCCCAACGAAATGATGTTAAAATTCAAAAGATGGTGGAATCCATGATAATGTATAAATCCTCATAGTTTAAAATTGATGAAGAAGGAATTGTGAGATTTGAGACAATACTATGTGTTCTATATAATCATGAGTTAAATATGGAATGGTTTGATGATGCACATAGATCAGCTTTCTCTATCCACCCAAGACACACAAAGTTGAATCATGATTTCTATGAACACTATTGTTTGGACCACAAGAATAAAAAGATCACTGAATATACATCAAATTTGTTAGTATGACAGCAAGTGAATTAATAATGGTAGAAGCATAAGGGTCTGATTCAATCATCACACATACCCACATGGAAATGAGACAACGTCATCATGGACTTTGTCACTATACACCCGATGAAATATAGGGGAAACAATGTTAATGGTTTGTTGTGGATTGTATTAAAATGATAGCCCCCATTATATAAACATGATAGGACATTTCACTGGATCAACATAAATGGATATACATCCTAAAATTGGTAAGGCTACATGGTTTACCACGATTAATTATATTCAATCATGATCTGATATTCACAACCATATTCTAGAAAAGTATCCAGAAATGCTCTAATCATGGAGTTGAACATTAGTATGGCCCATCATCCTCAAACTGATGTCCAATTAGTTCAGACTATTCAGACACTAGAAGACATTTTCCGATAGTGTTCTATAGACTTTAAAGGAATATGGGGCCAACATATTCTTTTGGTCGAGTTCTCTTATAACAACATTTTCCACTCGATCAACCAAATGGATCCCTTTGAAGCTCATTATGGGAAGATCTGCAGAACACCTTGATGTTGTGATGAAGTTTGGAAATGAAAACCTCTAGGTTCAGAATTGGTATAATAAATAGTATAAAAAGTTAAGACCATTCAATAGTGCCTCAAGGCTGCTCAAATTCAACAGAAGAGATATGATGACAACTTTTGATGATCCTAGAGTATGATGATGCAGGAATTTTATTCCACTACATATCTTTATGAAAGAAGATGATGAGTTTTTGAAATAAGGTAAATCATAGTCCAAGACACATCAACCCTTTTGAAATCATTGATCGCATCAGAGTGGAGTCCTATCGACAAGAACTCCCACAAAACCTATCTCATATACATGATGTATTTCATGTATCACTATTAAGTAAATACATATGAGAATTCGAAAATATACTAAATCGTGAGGGGATACCTATGTAGAATGACCATTTCTATGAGTAGTATCTGGAGAAGAACTTATATCATAGAGGCAATGTTCTTCAGAATAAAACATAATTGCTTGTCAATTTTTTTAGAGAAACCACAAGTTTGAAGAAGGAATGTGGGAACTAGATAAGGTGATGAAATGTAGTTTCCCTCAATTGTCTTAGTGTTTCAAAATAATAATTTTAGGTGAAAAAATCTTAATGGGAAGAATTTTTAATTTACTAAATTGTTGTAAATAAAATTCCTCTTTTGATTTAACTAATTTTTATATTAGGTAATACTGATATAAAAAACACACAAACTTATTTTTTAACCAAAAATAATTAAATGATTTTTATGTATCATTATTGTCGATAATATAGTCAATGAACAGTGATCACATGATTAGAATAAATATAGGGTTATAAAAAATCTAATTGACATCAATAAAGGAAGTGACGACATCAAATAGTAGGATCATACCCTATGAAGCCCATTTTTTAGAGATATTAAGGGAGTTATCATCACTTTTCTTTTCCATTGACTAATCCAAAGATGATATCAAAAAAATTAATCATGAGTGAAAATATTTACGGTAGAAGTTTAATATTATCTAGATCACGGTCCAAACCATATATACTGAACCACCCCATGAATATCTCACAGTCACCCACCATACCCTTGGGGAATTTTCTAGGGTATTAAAGAAATATGTACTAAGAACCTAGAATTTTGAGTTTTTACATTCTTATTTATGGAATAATGAATATATGTTCATCCTATTTTTGATTCTTTATAAATGGTTTTTATTTCGATATAATAAAACACAAATAGTATTTTTGGGTAATATTCAAATTAAATTAAGGAATATATTTTAATAAATTAATTTGTGTTTTGAAATATATAATACTATAATAAAATATTATTATTAAATAATTTTTAATAAATATAAATGATCATATAATTTTTATTATGTAAATTGTAACTTTTATAAGGGTTCAAAAATTTTAATTATCAAAAAAACCCACCATTTGTCAATAAATTTTTATCGATATTATAAAAGTTGAATTTCTAATATTTAGAACATTATTATTATAAAATTAATATTATTTTTGGTATCAAAATTTCAAAATTATGAAATGATTAGTTTTTCATAATATTCAGAGACAATCAATTTTCCGTTTAAAAATTCGATACTTTATAAATATATATTCTTCTTAAGGACACCATAAAGACCAAAATGTTATGTAATATATACTATATTTGGTATCCACTAGGAAATATATGTTATATATTTAAAATAATGAGGTTATAATTTAATTTTATTAATTTTATAAATCCATTTTGAATTCTCCAAAACCATTAATATAATATGTGGTTTTAAAATAATTTATTTAAGTGTGTGACTCACCTCCACATAAGATAGGGGATTATTTTTTTATATTTGGAACTTTTCCTTATAAATAATGAGAAGTACACCCATTTTCTAGAGAACATGGTAAAAACAATTGGTTGGTTTATGGTTATTGTAATTTATTATGTAGACTCCAAAACCAAAGTAACAAACAAATCCACACCTTTTTCCTATACTGACCCACCAGAGCTCTGATTTAACTTCACTAAATATCATTTTATCACTTACATACTCTTCCCTATACTCTATAATGTTCTAAAAATTATCATTAATCTCTTAAGAATCCTTTCTTATGATTTTGGAGTCACACAATCCAGTAAGGGATCTTCCAATATCCCTTTTTTATTAAGCACTTCTTTTTGCAATGTCTCTAAATTTAATTTTTTGTTATATTGATATATGATCATCTATATAGCCTTTAATTTAAATTATATTTAAAAATAATTATAGATTAATTTCACTATCATTAATCCTTCATTGAACATTTATGTACACCCATTACCATGCTGAAATTTAGTAATGGGTTTCTCTCTTTGGTTTTCCATTCAGGCACTTATTTTAAATTATGTATATTGAATTTTAATTTCTTTATATGGGATATGTGGACACAAATTTCCCAAACATTAATTTTAATATATAAATTATTATATCCCCCTTTATCTATCAACCTCCCATTATCATTTTTGTACACTTGTTACCATACCGAAATATAGTAAGGATTCACTTCTTTATTCATGTTTCTTTAATACCTTATACCATAAATTTATAATTTTTAATTATGTGAAATATTTTTAAACAACCACATTACTACCAATTTTTGTGTCTATCGATGTGGGACCCCATTATATATCATCAAACCTTTTTATGAATTTGTATTTGATGTTGTTATGATGCCGAAATATCACCTGATTTCCATGACAAACCAATTGTGTAGTGAATACCATGACCATTTCTTATGAATATATACTTTTTATTGGGTATTTACATGTATGTATTCTACACTCCTTGATCATGGAATAAATTATCATGTTGAATGAATCCATTCCTTATGATCTATGTAGCACACTTAATAATGAGAAAGAAATGAATGTTATGGGTGCGCCTATAATTATGTAGCACTCCAATGCATGGTGTAATATTCAGTATAATGATACATCATGTTGAGATAGGGAGTGAAAATAATTCATTTATGGGACCTTATCCATCGTGAAATAAGGGCATTTTCTCCTTGACCTATATTTATGATGCAGTTTTTTATGTTGTTTTCACATTTCCCTTATTATGATTATCATGTTATATCTTGTCTCATTATTCATGTTTATGATTCTTAACTTTTTCATTCCCCAATGATATGTCTATTTTAGAACATCTATCACCTTATTCCATTTTTATTCCATTATTGAGACTTATAGGTCACCCCTTTATTTTGTTTGTCCCAAGGTTATCCTGTGCAGTTTAAAAGGAAAATAATTTTAGAAGCTTGTTAAGGATGTTTTAAATCATGTGGTTGTATCCCATGTTCAAGATTTTATTCTATGTTTCTATTCCCAAAGACACTAGACTTATTGATATTTTGGACTGTATAAAGTGTATTTTTAGATAATAAATCATGTGATAATTTGAAATAAATATAAGGGTTGTTATAATATATTTTTCAAAATGACAATCATTGAGGTAAGGGAACTGAGGTATGTATGTTTTTTCATTTAATTATTTATTTATAGTAATTAAATTATTTAATTAAAATAAACTTACACTTCCCAATTTTATTTGAATCTCCCCTTCTTCTCCAGAGAAGAAAAAACTTAAATATAGTAGGAATGGGATTACTTGCTTACTATAACATACACATTCACATGGTGAAAAATGTCTTCTAATTAAATTTGATGAGTACTACTTCCAAACAGTCCAAAATTCCACATAGTTTAACACTTACCAGGATGTACAAATATATTGTATTATATGTATTTTATAACATATTTTAAGGATCATAAACTATTCAGTGAATATATTTTATGTGGGTTCCTAATTGTAATATTTTGTAATTATTTGTTTTTTCCAATGGTTTAAATATTATTAATTTCTAAAAAAATTATTTATTTAATGACAAATGAAATTTAAATTTTAATAAAAAAAATAATTTTTTTATCTATTCAAAAAATGTGATAGAGATATTTGAAGAACATTTTTCATTAAATTATATTTTCGGGAGAAAATTATAATTATTCATGACATAAATATGAGTTTATAGATAGAGTGACATGGAAGAAGTTTTTCTACAATCGGAAGGAGAATACATTAATGGTATGTTTTTGTTCATTGAAAAACATTATTTTTTTAATTAATTTTCTGTACATGATGACTTAATTATTTTTTATTATACAATAGACTTCTAGGAAAACTCAAAAAGAGATATTGTCTCAATATATACACAATTATAAATTTCAAAAATGATTTTATTATTTATTAGATTAAAAATTGATTTCTTAACTATATAGTGAATTAAGAGCCAAGTAAAGTAGTTGTTCTAAAGAGGTTCCTCTTGACCCTCCATATCAACAAATACATCTTGAAAAAAAAGAAAAGAGATAAAATTAAAAAAGGGAATATATTTTGCTGATCCAACAAAGTAATTAGTTGGTAAGATTGTAAACTATTAATTGTTACTTTTCATCAATATTACTATTAATTATATCTATCATAGTATTATTAAATTTAAAAATATTACATCATGATGTAATTCAATAGAAAATTTCATAGAGGACCTTATACGATATTCACACCATTTATTTAGGAAATCGAAAACACCCTGATTACATTTGAGTGTATAATAAGGGCGTCAATTTAAAAAAATGGTTTTCCCTATCATGAAATCAACAAGGGTTGAATGTAGGGAAGAAATATATTATGAGAAGGTTGAGATATGACACTATAATGACTACAAAAATGACAGAATTAGGTTATTTTAACATTTTATACTTGTAGATGCGATGATATAGATTTAGCTTGCACAGCCAGGGTAGCCTACCTACCCAGATCCACCACCTCCTTATTCAGACCCATATGTGTACTATGATTTTCTTATTGGGGATCCTCATGTAAATATTTTAGCATACATAATTTTAAATCATCTAGGAGATTATGTATGCCATTGTCTAATATAGTGGGTAGGGTAAGAGTATTAGTACAAGATATAATTGATCCAAAATCTCCAATGTCATTGCATACTGAGGAGGTGTCCACAGTTTAATATAATATTGGCCATTTTTTATTGTTCCCATAATATCAATGTCATCATCTTACATATGAGGTTTTATTTCCATTTTATTTTTTAATCATTAAATATATAATTAATTATAATATTTTTTACACTTATCTTATGTTAGATTATCTTATATCTTATTAAAACCTGGAAAGGAAAGGTGATTTTCATATTCCACTTCCTAAAAATATTCTTCTAGAAGCTGAATCGATAACACAATGATCACATGTTTTTCCAACATTATATAATTATTATACTATTCATATAATAATAGATATAATTGGAAGAGATTTGGAATTAAATATTTTTAAAAATGACATCTTGGATGTTGTAAACGGTGATCAAATAACATTACTAATGTTGTATTCATTCTCCAGGATTTTAAATTTCAATTATTAAATATCTTTAATTAAGTAAACATATTTTTTATTGAATTAATTAGTTTCTTTTCGAATAATGTATCTTCAAATAATTTTAATAAAATATTTTTTTCATTTTTTATGGTTTTATCAACCAATAATAAACTCTAATCAAATTTTACTATTTAAAGAAAAAACCATAATAGATTATGTCTCTCAAAGATTTAAAAAATGCAGACATCAAATGCCTATTTTCTTCATTCTCGGATGGGTAAGTACAATAATATAATTTTGAAAAATTATTTATTATACTATTATTCATTCTGAATAATTTAATTTTGATTTGACATTGGTTTTTATGAGTATTTTTTCTATAATAAATTAAGGCATGTTGGTTTTGATCAATTTTAGGTTGTATTCAAGGAAAATATTGAAAGACATTAAACATGTAAGTTGTATTCCCTGATTTAAGATCATTGATCTTAATTTTTTCAATTTACATCAGTTTTGATAAGTGATATTTGAAATTAAAAAAGTTCATGGATTATGTTCAATATGGGTTTCTATTCAATTGTGGATAAATAATTTGAAAAAGTGAATATTCCGGTATATAACTTTTATACTAGTGAATACTTAGTTTTCTTGTGTATATGAATTTTTTATTTTTTAACTATGGTTTAATAAACATTGTGTAATCCCCAAAAAGGTAATATTGAATGTGGAAATTATATTTTAAAATTATTTTATGATATAATTACAACCAGAAAAAAAAATATTTTTGAAATGGTTAGTTTCCTTACTACACATTTAATTTAAAAAATATTAAATTTTTTAAATAAATAACAGTTTATTTTGTAGTTTTTTTATAATATTTCTCCATATATATCCAATTCACTGAAACAATATCTATATTTATTTTCATAATATTTCATATGTTTACAAATATTGATATTTTAATTCATTTGGTTGTATATTTGTAAATGAGAAAAAAAATTTCTCAGTGGGTTTTATTAATACTGTGTTGCGTCTACTATATGTCTATTATATGTTGTTATTATTTAATCTTGAAAGTGTGTGGATTATTTAATTTTCAGTGTTTTCAAAAAATAATCATTCAACATCATTTCCTTCAAAATTAAGATACTGAGAGTCGATCTCCAAATAAGTATTTTATAAAGCCTATGTCAAATTACCTCAATAATTCCCATTAATAAAGGGATATCAAACTTATTCTATAAAAAATAGACCTGGAAGGTCCCACATTCAATGTCTTATTAATTAACATCAATAATAAATAGACATATAAAGGTAAAAAAATTGATTTTAAAGGAGTTTTTACACTTTTCCCTCTTTTTTTAATGGGTAGTTGACTTCTTAGAACATTCCTCTAATTTGATGTAGAATTATGCCTCTTGGTTATTCGTTTTTTCTGTATGGATTTAGGATTATTTTTCCAAAATTAACTATTAGTACTAAAAAAATCTAATTTCATATTTATTAAGACTATATTTAACCTAAATATTGGAATTCATCTTTTCACTGTCATGAGAATATTCTACTTGTACATTGGTGTTCATTGAGAATTATTATTGGATTTTCATCAAACCACTTTGATATCTAAAAAATGGATTGTGGCTTGGAAAAATCATCTTTATTATCAGTTATCATTTCTTCCAGATCAATTACCTTTTTCTATTGCTCAGCCGTATTTTAATATTTTTCTTGATTTCTCTATTAATTAAAATTATTTCATGATAAAGTCATCCTTCTTGGAAAACTCCATGTCTCTCTATTTATATTTTTTTTCTTTGATAAGTTTGATTTTCTTGATATAATTTCCCAATTCACCATTCAACATTAATTCTTTCTATATCCTTTCTACATCATCATCACTACTAGATGTGTCAAAACTATTATCAAGGTGAGAAATAAAATTATCTAATCATGTAACTGTATACATGATAAGTAATATTTATTTTTATTTCTCATCAAGCTCATTTTAATGTTGTTGTTGAAATTATTATTTTTTTAAATCTTGAGATTTCTTTTTCGCCTCTACCGATTCAAATTCCTAAAAAACCTTATTTGGGGAATACTTATAAGAATGATAAATATCATTATTGTTTTATAACTTTTATTGGTTATTTCCCAATACTTTCTGCATTCACATAGTAAATATATTTGATGTATGGGTAACAATTTTTCTCAAGTCTTCATTACCTTCTCCAGCATCTACATAACTTTATTCTATGACAACTTCATCATTTAACTTTATACTTGGTAGGGATTTAAAAACATATTATATTTTACATTTTTCAAGAATGTTGGGGAATTTATTATCTTATATCAATGATTATATAATTCTAATCATATACTATGTGGACTTACATATCTTCTAGGGATGATACTTAAGGTTTAAACAATTATTAAAAATTTCTCATTAATTTTTTATAATATTATAATTATATAATTTCCTACAAAACACCATGATATTACTCACAATATCAATGACTGTAATAAAATTGTCCACAATGTTCTCATCATTAATGGTTTTAATATCATTAAATATACTTCTGTAAAAAAAATTTGGATTCATAGACTACAATATTTACTTCATAGCTACTTCTCCAATTTTTTAATATCTCCTTCGTAGTCTACATATCCATTAACTTTAGGTATTATTTTTTTATAGACACATAAAAATATTATTTCATACTTTTCCATCTAGTTTATAATTTTTATTATCATATATATGAATATTTTATTCTTTAGAAATTAGAGAAAATACCATAGTAGCAGCATATCTGTCTTCCATGATACTTTATTCATTGTTGGGAAGAATCCTGTTAATCCAGCTAAGGAAATTCCAGGCATAAATTACTCATACACCCATATTATTTATATAATTGTGATTCTCTATACTCAAATAATTTTTATAATTTTATAGGGAACATTTATATACTATTATAACACTATTAATTCACTGATCATACTAACCACTGAGAGGGGCTGAATCAATGGCCTTTTTTTATTAATTATTATTTTGAGCTAAACCACGTTGAATTTTTATACACTAATCCACTCAATAACTTCTCAAATCCCCCAAAAGTGTTCATTTTCAGAAATAGATATCACATAATATAAATTTTCTAAGGTTCAATTAAAATAACATTACCTTATCAGGATTTGATACCCCCCCCCCCTCACCCAATCATGGAATCATTCACCATATCCTCATGTCTATAAAACTAAGGATCATCATTATCTTATCAGTATAGATGTACACTATGTTTCAGTATGTAGAGTCTAACTTTTAGAAACAACTCTCTTATAAAAATTCAATTCAATTAAAGAAATATAATCTACTAATCCAAGATTCTTCTTTTCCAACTGATATTGATGTTCATCAACAAATAGATTCGATAAACTAGTCCACTCATCTAATTTGCGTCACATTAGTACACCCTAGTATTATTCAAAACATTTATGCTCAGCATGCTCATATCTCCATGTCTGCACTTGATTTGTTTCTCCTCATATCCTTGAATACTCATCCATTGCTAGTCACCTTCTTCTGAATAGATATCAGCTTCAAACCACTACTTCTATCTTTAATGAAATATCATATTTATATCATCTTGTCAAATATCGCATAGTGGTTATGATATCTCTCAGTATTTTATCCCCAATTTTATTTTTTTTATACCCATATATATTCACAAAAAATTATATTATAGATTTTATCATCCAAAATAGAATTTTAAATGTATAAAATCATTGAATGTATTATTTCTCATATTTTAAATAGTACAATGGTTTTATAATTAATATCATCATTATTACACATTTAAATGCTCAATAAATTAATATTAAAATCCCATATTACAATTAATTCATTCCTTATTTTAAATATCAGGGATGAACACTTATGTATTTCTATTAGGATTCTCCATGTGCAGTCTATTGTGAATTAATAGAACCTTTCTAGTATTAATGGAACTCATATCAATACCTCAGTATTTATTCCTTCAAAATTTTCTATGATGATTATTAAATCACAAAACATAATGCATGGATACATTAAAAACATTATATCCACAACATCTAATTTATTCACAAATTTATTTTAAAATTTTCTTCATTTATTTAGAATATTCCATTATAAAATTATCATATATTATGATTTTTCATAGGAAATTAAATTTTATTAATTATATAAAGTTCAATGTGTAAAAAATTTCATATAAATACCACTCAAAATTGTATACAGCTTCTCAATATTGTACACCCCACCAAACATTGTGTATGGGTTTCGAAAGTCAAAAATTCACCTAAAAGTATTATCATCTCATCTCAAAAAAAGTAATATGGGCCCCACTAAAGTCAAACACTATTGAAAAACCCGTATGAATCACTCTATAATAACAGAAATCCAAATCCATTAATATAATTCATCTAAATAATATGCATGCATAAATATTCATAAAACTAGGTAGAAAATTCATACATAAATTCATCAAATATCATACACACTGAATAAATTAAAACAATACTCTAAAAAAAATCTACTCATACTAGGGACATCTCAGTCTAATTAAATAAAAAAATAAAAATTAATATACATCTAAAAATGTTGTCTAAAAAACTAGATCATTGAAGGTTCAAGAATCCTTATTATTTAGATGATTACACAAACATTCAAGATAGAACAACCTATTATGCTCATTTTTAGATATCATATTCATATATCACTTCTAAAACAATCTAAACCCTATTGTATAAAATTATTATTCCATAATATCATGTCTTGTAGTTGAAGTATAGAATTTAAAAAAATCAAAATATTCTTTTTCTAGAATATATATCTGTTAGAGCTCTAATCTACACCATAAAACATCATTATTATTTAACAATATAGTTCACTTATCTTTCATCAAAGCTTACCCATAAACTCATATTGACATAAAATTCAACCCTAAGAATCCTCATTAAAAAAATACAATCAAATCTAATGGTCCAAACCTTTTGTTGTAATAATATTGAAACGAATGTTTTTGGATATTAGTACATCACAACATTTATGATTTTTTTTCCATATATTGTATATAATTTATCTCCATTATAGTTTTCATGTTATACATTGAATGTTTGTATGTATGGTTCATTTTTATAGTCATTATGCCATGTATGACCATATTGAATGCAGTTAATTTAATTTTCAATAACATTCCTCCATATATTATACCTATTTAGGGTAACCCATAATACCTTATCGGGTTTTATCTAAAAATAAATTGGTTATAGAGGCAGTAATCCATCAATGTATTTATTTTTGAAATAATTCCTTATAGAAAAAAAATGTGGGATTTGGGTTTGAACCCAACAATTCACCACAGAAATTGATGACAAAAAAATCGAACCGCCAATTTACTAATAAAAAAATATATAAAATCATACCCAACTGTTTTTCACATCACATAGACCCTCCTTGTAAACACTATAATTAGTAAAAAATAACACAATGCACCATGGATCCACATGCATCAACTAATCCACCGTTTTCTTTTTAATGAATGTTTGGTGCCACCCTCATTACAATTGGGATACACCATGACACAAATACCACTTTTTAAGACCATTCCTATATAACTCAAACATTCCAGACCCAACACATAATCCATTATTAGGTTCCATCATTAATCTAATTGGTGATATAAGTACTGGCCCTTCCAAACAAATATATATATTTATTCTTTGTGGAAAATGTTGTGTTATTTGTGTTTGTATCCAATATTACTTGGCATATACCATTGGAATTCATTTTTTGTAAACTACATGTAACTTAAATAAACATGTTGTGTATTAGAATTAAATACATAATGATTTATTATCTCAAAAGTTGTCTAACATGACACACTAAAAATCACTTGAAATGTACCTAGTATTGAGTAACATGTGTTACATAACGTGTATGTTTTCTACTCAAGATGTATTTTGTATGATGATTTGTTCTAGGATAGAAAAAATAAGTGGAGTGTAATGATATTGTGTCATGGAAGATACAACATTCCTTGAATTTTGTTACATTTACAATGTGGGGGATTACACTATGCAGAATAATTAGTTACACATCATATACTCCCTATCAACCTATGTGATGCTCAGGAAATCCAATCATAGTTTGTAATGACATTTCATATTGAACCACATGACATTCCATAATTCACACAGTGTATACCTATTTGGTGAAAAACTAGTTACATGGTATGTAATAACCCATAACACATCATGTAATCATTTCATGTTTTAATTAACCTTATCTTATAATGTTTTCTTATTCACATATTCTTCATGTATCTTTATCCCATTCATTTGTTGCAGCGGTTATGTTCCCTCTAACATTTTTGGTTTGATAATTACAAAAGTCTTTATTTTATAATTATATTTATTTTATAATTATTATTTGAAAATGTTATTTCCTTTAAGAGGTTATTTATATTTTTATTATTTATTGATAATTTCCCTAAGTATAATATATTTTGTATTAATTTCTTATTGTTTAAATATATATTTTGTGTCAATATTTCCTAAAATTTTCATAATTATAATTTAATAAGAATCATTATTCAATATAGAATATCATACAAATAAAATTTCAATTAACTCTATTACATTACACCAATATTATTTTCTTTAGTACTAATGTTTCTATATTTCATTCAGAGTGTAAAAACATACACATCTTAGAATTTTCTTATATATTTTTGGTATAATTCTTATGTATTAGTTATTTTAGAAGTATTAATATCTTATTCATTAGAAAATATTTCAAATTAATCATTTTATTAATTTTTTACATGTACTTAACACTTATGGGTTTTTATTTTTCCCATATTTTTTAGAGTTGTGGATTTTACTAAAATTTTTAACACCTATAATATGTGGAATTACAACTATGTTTTGTATATATTAACTCTTAATCACTTAATTATGAATCTTAAACAATTTAACATGACTCTTAAATATTATTAATTATGTTATTTTTCAGTTTTTTCATATAAAATTATGAACTCAATTTTTAATCAAACGTTGTGACTTTATATAATTGAAGATATGAAATGAAGATAATTTTTTTATGATGTTGAGTATTTAATAATTATTTTACCTCAGCCAATTTTTTGAAAATAGTGCAATTTATTTTTTCATATAGAGTTACATCAATACTCCTATAACTAAATTTTGGAAACAACATTAAGACCCCAAATTGATATTTGGTTCTATTTTTGGAAACAAAAACAAATCTAACTAGTGAACATGGATTTGTAAACATTATTGATTGACTGTTAGATAATTTCTTAAAAAATAATGAGGAAGAAAACCCAGAGTAATAAAAGAAAAATGTGTTAACTGTCATAAGAACTATAATTTTACACAATCATTTTAAAATCTTTGTCATGTAGGAACTCATTATTGAATGTGATAAAGTTTTAATGACTATTACGGTATTGAAATTTCTCTAATGTTATTTTTTCTTCTATTTTTCTAATTTCCTATACTTTTTCACATTTCATTTGTATCTATGTTATAATTTTCCACAACAAAAGAAAATATATATGGTTGTAATTTTATAAATATTACACATATATTTTGTTTATTAATCCACTATAAAAGGCAGTTTTAGTATGTCTTCTTGATTCCACATGAAAAATTAAGGATGTAATTTTACCTGTGACAATCATATAAATGTTAGTTACTAGTGAATAAACTTTCTCTCACAATATACATAGAAGTGCAGAGTAAATGTGGGAACATTTTTTATCCTAAAAACACTAAAAAATGCTATATATATATATTCATCTAAAGATGCATTTTTATTTTAGTTTAATTTTGATTTAAATTATATTTTTGTTTTAAGTTAGTAATTTATACATTGTAGATCCTATTTTCCTTATTTTACATATTTATCTAGGTAAATACTTGGTATTAGAGAATCGGTTCTAAAATATTTTTTTCTAGCATTCATCCTCAACATAATTGTCTAAGGGGAATATCATTGTTGACTTGGAGGGTGTTAATCGTGATGAATCATTAATTCCAAACAAACCCATTTTCCTAATTGGAAATTATTGTAGATACAATATTGAAATAATGTATTATTACCTTAAGCATCTGAGCATTAAATATTAGACTATAGTGAATAAACTATACAAAATACTCATGTCTAATTCATATTCCTAAACTGGTATTTATATAGTAATGTATGTATTGAAATATAAGGTTATGAGTATTTTATATTTTATTGTTTGTTAATTTTTTTCTAGACATGTATATACTTGCAGGAATAAAAATTTTATCAAGAGAATATTTTACATTTCAAATTGTCGAACAGGTAAGCTAAAGAAAACCCAAAATGCAATGATATGAGATAAATATCAACACATCTAGATTAGAGAAGAATAATATTTTAATAACTTGTTCAGTTGATTCCAAAGTATTGTAAAAAGAAAAATTGAGATCAGTGAAGCATTATAACAACCCTAATATTTATTTAAAACTTCAACATAATTTTTTACATAAAATTTTCACTTGATACAACATAAGTGATCGAGAGGTGAAGTGTCTTTGAGGCATAGGAATATTATATAAAAACATGAAATATGAAATGCACATCAATATTGAAAACTTCTTTTACATGACCACAACATTCCTTCATACTTATAACTACATGGGATTACCTAAGGACATACATAAAAAGGGGTGATCTATAAAGGCTAGTAAGGAAGCATACAAGACATAACACGATGAATAAAATACATGTTAGGAAATTAACATAAAAATGGAGCAAAATAGAAACATGAACATGAATTCATGATGTAGCATTATTATCAATACTCTTTATTTATCGTGATTTTTTTAAGATCGCGATAATAAATGAAAAGGCACATTGACCCATGCATCTTCTTGACGAAGTGAACTAGTGCACCCCATGGTAATGCACATCGGCATATAACCCCTTTATCAAGAATCTTATGTAGTTTTTTATTTAAATCATCATGATCTACAACAGTCATTCTATATAGAGTCCTGGATATTGGAAACACCCCAGGTATAATATCAATTGTGAATTAAACATCTCTTCTAGGAGGAAGACTAGGAAATTCCATGGGAAATAGTTCAGCAAATTCCCTCACAATAGCCATATCTTCAAGGATGGTTTCTTCCATAGACTCAATTACCTGAGAAAGATACATGTGCTCATATGGAAACAATATCTATGCTTGACATAATGGTTCTAAATAAGATTCACCATTCTCCGTGCACTGGTACATAATTGGGGGTTGATTAACAGTCTGAAGGGTTATTTCCCTCTCATAACAATTTATGTTGGATCTATATAGGGAAATCCAATCCATTCCAAGAATGTCATCAAATTATACCATATAGAGTATGATGGGGTTCTTTGAGATGTTAAATCCACAAAATGTGATAGGGTAAGAGTTATATTCATGGGATACAATAATTTCCCCATTTTTTGTTCTCACTGAAATATTTACATCCTTGATTTGTGGTGGTGTTGGGATTTTGCTACTAAACTTTTGGGATATAAATGAATTCATAGAACAATAATCAAAATGTGCATTCTCTATTCATGAATGACTAAATAGAATACCTATAACCACTATGTTTTTGGGGTTCACTTCAGTGGTAGTGATGGAATGAGCTCACCTATGCTTCCTTGGGGGTTATTGGTTGCCTCTGAAAACCCGTGTCTTAGGGGAATAGATTGGAAAGAGCCAGATTAATTTGTAGTTGAAGTGATTAACAATGAATTGGGGTTCGAATGGATAGTTTCTCTCCTCTTTCATAGATGCGGGTCTTTCTTGTCGAAAAATAATGGACCGGTACCCTTCTCTTCCACACCTAAAACATTTTATCATCCCCATCCGGAAATTTACAGGGTGCTTCTTTCTAAACCTTTGGAAAGTGGGATGCTAGAATTTCATAGAACCATTGGATTTTTCCATTGGACTGAATGAATTAAAGTCCACTTTCTACTTCTTATCACCATGATACCGATGAGATTTCATGATCACCATTTTGACTTTGAGGGAACATCAGATAATTTCCTCATAGCTCTCAAATTCACAGATTTCTAGGGCATTCTGCAGGCAAGGTTTTATCCCACCAAATTAGTGGTAAAAATTTCATTTGGGGGTAATGACAAAGCTGGAATAGTATCATGTGTTCCTTGTGATGTTTTTTTGTACACTCCAATGGATTCATCTCTTTTTTATGAGGTAAAGGATTCCCTTTCCCTCTTAAGTCAGAGGGTGTAAGAAAAGTTTTTATCAAAAAAAATGTATGGAAATCCTTCCTTTCCAAATCCTCAATCTCTTTCTTGGTCTTTATATTTTTGATAAATGTAAACCATTAATCTGCTTCACCCTCTAACCGATAAGCAGCCAGAAGAACCATCTTTTGTTCAGAATACTGAAGAGTGGAGAAAATAATATCAATGGAGTTGATCCATTGTTTGGAGATTGAGGGATCAGATGACCAATTAAATTTAGAAAGCATTTGTCTCATGAAGATCTTGATTAAGGCTAGTTCTTTCTTGGGGGGGGGGGTGGTGGATGATACCATTGTCCCATGTTTCTATTCAAAACTAGAATTAACTGGGAGATTATCATGATAATGTTTATATTCTAGATCCCATCGGATTGGGCATCTCATTATAACAGTCATCACATTTATCTTCACATTAGTTTTTAGCCTGAGTCCTCTAATTACCAACCATAAGTTGGAATAAAAGTAAGGTTAGGGGTAACACATAAAGTGGAATCCAATGAAAAAAATAGATAAATTATAAATGCCATTTATTTTCTAAGCATATGATCACAACGGCCTCAATCTATGTTATTAATGATCTACTTCCCCACAAATATTCTTATTGTAAATTATTTTATTCCCTTAATAATGGTTCATTGTAAGATTATGAATTAACCAAAACATATCCTAGAGGAATTTCAAACCAAGAGTGAAACAATGCCCATTGTCGTGCACCAGTTTTCATCTGAGGCTATCTCAAAGTGGTGTTTTGGGTTCTTACCCCTAGATACATCTGTTCCCAAGCCACCTTTAATTGTTCGTATCTAGACAGGGATGCATTTACATCATAAACCACTTACTCTATAATCACAAAAATTTAGGGATATTTTTGTAATTCATAGTCCTATCTTTAAATATTTCACTAGGGTTTTCTAATCGTAATCTCGAAAATAACTAAAATTATCCTCTAATACAAACTATAATAACCCTGCTCTTTATTTAAAACATAAACATAATTTATTACATAGTATTTGATCTTGATACAACATAAAATATCATGATTTATAGTGTATTTAAGGAATAGAAACATTACATGGAAACTTAAAACATGAAATAAATATTGTTATTGAATTCTTATTTTAAATGACCATTACATTCCTTCATACATAACACTGCATGGGATAACCTCAGGACATACATAAGAAAGTGGTGAGCTATAAATCCCAGTAAGGGAGTACACAAGAAATATCATAAAGAATACAAAAGAAGTTAGTAAATATGCATATCTATGGAGAATAAGAGAAACATGAAAATAAAGTCATGATATAGCAAGATTATCATAAAATAGATTTTTGGAAACAGCATTTAACATGATATTTGAATGATCCAAGGCTCATTGCACTTGGATCATGATTAAACAGTCATTGAAATTGAATGACCATTAGTAAAAACTTATTTCACATTAATTATCATTAGTCAACACCCATTTCACAGGATTTATCATGATACAACTCTTTACACAATGCATTGGAGTGCTATTATGGAACACCTTTTATAAACATTTCATTTCATGTATTAGTGTTCCACATTGACCATACCTCATGGATTCATTAAAAATAATAATTTATTCCTCAAATAAGAGATGTGTAATACCTAATTGTATGTCCTCTATCAGCATTTAAATGTTCATTAATGAGAATACCCTTAAAAGGAAAAGGGGTATGGTATTCACATACATGAAGATTTTTGTATGGGTAATTTTTTTGTAACTTTAGTCTTATAATGACTTGAAATAGAAATAGTAAAAAGGGTATAATATATATAAAGTGGCATCTCACCATTTATACATGAAATGGAAATTAAGGGGTCGTGGAACATAATATCCCAACATATTTAATGGAATTTATATGCATAATATAAAATAATTTTTTGAATGTAAACGAGGAGAGTGAAATCCCTTACCGAACATCGGCATGGTAACGAGTGTACATGGGAAGAATTAATGATAGATAAATGGGTCTCTAATAATTAAAACACAAGGAGGTATGTATAAGGGAGGTTATATGTAAAACCCCAACATTTTTAATAGAAAATAAAAGGGGCATAATAATATAAGTAAACTTGGTCATAAATAATGAAGAAAGGAACGTGAGGATCCCTTACTTGGAACTGTGTGACATCAAGAGCTTGAAGAGGGGAATATGGAGATATTGAGTCACCTTGGGATGATTCTAGATATAGGATGGAAGAGTAGTGATATTTTAAAATAGTTTTTAGTAAAAATAAGTCGGATAATGGTGGGTTTATATAGAAAAAGAGAGGGAAATCATTAATATTTCTCAAACATAGGTTTTAGAATCTATATTATTAAATATTAAAAACCACAAAACAAAAAATGTATTTTGAAAATGTGGAGTTCAAAACAATTATTTTATAAGTCCAATAGCAGAACGTTTTAAAGTATTAGTTTTTTTTAAGTGGAGGTGAGTCACACTCTCAAAGAAATATTTTTAAAAAGTAAAAATATTTTATAAGCCTTGGAGGGTCCACTAAGGCATAATAAAATTAAGAAAACAAATTTAAAATCACATTATTTTATAGTTAAAACATATATTGGCCGAATATCATTATTATAATATTTTATTACATCACTATTGGGTCATTACTATGTCATAAACACATTATATATTATAATGGTATGTAATTTTTCCCCAAAAATTCAATTATTTTAAAAAATTATGAAAAAATTAATGTTAGATAATTTCAACATCCCAAATCCAAATATAATATTCATTTTATCTAAATAATTTTATAAATATGTGGATTTTTACTTTTAAAATGAAAACATACATTTCTTGAAAATTCATGGGTCTTGACCAAAATAGCTTTCAAACCATAAAAAATACAATTTTTAAAAAATCATACGATCATTTATATTTAATGAAAATTAGTTTAGTAAAAATATTTTTTTAAAATATGACTAAATTTAAAAATCCATTAATTCATCAAAATAGATTTCATAATTAAATATTAAATAAAAATATTATTTGTGCTTTAAAATCCTATTACAAAGTAACAATGATAAAATGAATGTATATTATTCATATAAAAAATAATGCAAATAATCATATTTCTAGGGTATTGTTACAAGAACCCTTATAAAACCAGCATAAAACCCAAGGTTAAGGTGTTTGATGGTGATATACTCTCGTGGTGGCTCAGATAACATCGCTCAGGTGGTAATCTCTATTAACTTCCACTTCTTCCATAGGCAGTAATGTTAAATATTAACATGTTGAAGCTTGGATTGGGCTTGGTCTAGAGAGAAGCCCAGAAACGCTACCTCATTTACGAGCTCTAAAAAATGTGCAACATATGGAGTAATTCAATAGCATGAGGCCAATTATTAGTTTTTCTGGGTAAATTGGGTTTGGTAAAGCCTAATATATATACTAATCATGTGATCAATATTCAAGTACTATATTTGAAATGATAAAAAAATTTAATGGTATTTTAAAATCCAAAAACATAAAAATAAGTAAGTTCATATGTTTTATATAACCATTTTACATAAGAGTACATTATATTAGATCAAGAGAAATTTTCATTAATAAAAGTTTGGGTCGTTACAAGCATTTGATAATACCGTTCTTCTTAGAATAATTTTGAGATCCCAACCAATAACTCATCATGAAATTAAGGTTTCCATTGAAAAGTGAAAAAACATTAAATAGTACATATTTGATGAACACATTAGTTAATTACATAAATATAAACTAAAACTAAACGATATTGTAGATGAGTATACTATAAAAAATAATGGTGTTTATTTTAAACAAAATATGAATTAAAAGCATTGAATAGAAGTAACTGAAATATAAAATATATAAAATATTCATAACAAAAAATTATTAATTTATTATTAGATAATAAACACTAAATTTTTAGTAAATTCATTTCATTCTTCAAAAATACTTTTTCTTCAAAAATAATATTACTTGTTTTTTGAATGAAAATTAAAAATAAGTTTTTCAAATTTATTAATTTTTAAATTATTGAAATTTTATATCTTTTTAAATCATAATATCAAATTTATCTTTGGGATAAAATTTAGTAATTTTCATACAATATTGATTTTTCAAGGAATAGTGAAAAATTATTCTTTTTCTAAATCTTTCATTTATTTTCATTAAAAATTCCTATTATAATTATATATTCCTATTAAATTTATATAATAATAATTATGTTAAATAATATTTTTTTAACATAGGAATCACCTTTAGAATTTATATTTGGTATAAGATCAATTTTCAGCATTAAAACACATTTTTTTAAACAAATTGTCAATTCATTTCATGTATTTATGTTAAAATTAATTTAGATCACTTATAGTAATTAAATTAATTATAATTTAAACAATATTTTTATTTCTCTGGTATAATTAATCCTAGTATTATTTTTTCAAAATTTTATGATGAAATAAAATTTCTGATGTTTTGTAAAAAAAAATTTAGGAAACACATTTTCTTTTATGATATATCCATTACATAATTATGATAAAAATATTAGAATTAATTAAATAATATTGTATAATAATATTATACCAATTAAATCTAAAAATAACTCAACACAAATAAATTATAATTTATTTCATGGAAAATATGCAAATCCATTTTTTGAATCGATGTAATTCTTGTACACCACGTGAAAAGTATAATTTGGTGTCTCAAAGATAAAATTTGAGAAGGAAAAATAACATATAAACATGGTTAACAAATATTAATTATTATTTATTAATTTAATGTATATATTCATATTTTTTAGTGATATACAAAGGGACTTATCAAAATGCTGGTGCAATTCTTTTGTAAGGTTAGAATAGTAAAAATAACATTTTAAAAAAGATGTCAAGACATTGATGTGAGTAGATATATATATTGACAGAATATAAAGGTTTATATTGAACTTAAATAATATTTTTTGTTATTTTAAATTATTTTTAAATTTTAGTGATTATATTTTTACCTTAAATGCTTGTGAAACACTGACTTGGTTCTTGTGAAAGCAGTAAAAGAATGGGTAATGGATTTTAAAGCCATTAAAGTAATATTTTAGGAAGAGTAATGTGTTAAAAATTTATAGATAAATATATCATATATGGTACAAGTAAATTTTTTCAATTCAAATTCCATTAATATATTTATAACTATTCATTTTAATTAAATGAATGGTGTCAAAAACAACATTAATGTTACTTTATGATAAATAATATTTTATTAAATTTTTAAAAAGTCATAAAAATAATTTATCAGTACAATTATGATGATAAATGGAAGAAAATATCATCCATTTCCCATTTATGAGATAATTTTTAACTTATATGTAAAATTATAACAATTTAATATTAAAAAAAAGGCATTATCGTGATTAAGTTTAAAATTGATTAACCAAAAGATTAAGCCAGAATACATTATTTAAAATGATGTATAAACATAGAAAAAATTTATATTATTATTATATTGTTACCATATATTCAAGATCTTCTATTCTATATCATCTTTGAATAATTTCATGAGATTTAAATGCATATTATATTGTAATATTTTAAGTATTCTAAAAAATTACAATGATGATATTTTATAATAAACAATATTCAATTAAATCATTTAAAATTAATACAAATACAATATTCAGATATGTGAATGTGATAATATTTAAAATATCTTAAATTTTCCAATTATGGGTCAATTTCTCTTTTATATTAAATTTCATGGTGCCTTTTGTGTAAAAACATTAATATCATGGTATATGTCAAAATGATTAATGGGTGTTAAAAATAAGAAATAATGTTGAAAACATAACTAAAACATGAAAAAAATTTATTATAAAATATTTTTTCTACTCAAGTAAATTTTATATTCATATTTCATCAATTTTTAACATATTTTACGTGAAAATTAATTTATATTATTTTAATACTTAAAATAATTCCATGAGTAACCCTCCCCTCAATTAAAAAAAGTAAATTCACCATAATCCTTATTCATAATGTTTGAACCTTTATATTTTAATCTACCTACCATAATATCATCAGTTATTCCATGAACACGTCCTTGAGATTTGTTTTCTTTCTAATATACAATTATTTCAAGGATTAAGGTGAAATTAAATTGGGCTTTCTCAACGAAGAGGTGTAGCTATAAATTGGGAATTTTAAGTATTATTTATCCTTATACATCCTAAATAATCATGATATATTTATAAAAAAAATTATTTATATAATTATTCATCATTTTTAACATGATTACATAAAAACTATTATCCACATTTGTTACACACTACAGAAAGAGAAATCATTACTCATATGTATATACAACATATCATCTCTACTTAGTAGTGTAATTTTCATCTAACACCTTCATTCATGGTTGTTTCTTATAATATATTTATTGTTCATATATGATATTGATGTCATGTTTAATATTCTATAATTTTAATACCAAATATACCTTCATACCCTCCCATACGTTGAAAATGACACCATCATTTGTGCTTATGTGTTGACTACCACCAACACAAGGTGTTGTGATTCCTTTTTCAATTCTATTTTACATGGATAGTAATTTCTATAAATTTAATATATATATATATATGATATATAAAATATTATTATTCTATAAATTTTAATTTTAATTTACCTTTTATTTAATTCATCTATAAAAAAATGGAAACCGTGTTCGTGCATACATATAGCCTATCGTCTCCATGAATGGTGTAATTAATTTTTATACCTTTTAATTTTATGGGAAACATTAAATGTATATATATATATATTAATTTTATATTATATTTATATAATTCTATTCATTACGTAGATGGTGGAACCATGCTCAATTTACAGGGATCTAAAATGCAGAACGAAATCTTCCACAAAAAACAAAATAGTTAACCCCAAAAGATGTTGATTTTAGGCATTAAATTGTGATAACAGGATAATATAAGATATTATAAGTATATAAATTATTATATAATATAATTATAATAAGTTCAAAATTATTATACAAGAATCTATAATCATTAAAAATTAATTACAACCTGATGTAAGGCAATTATGTTACAATCTGATTCTTTTTCAAGAATATTTATGTATGAGTTTATAATTAAAAAATTACATTATCTTACTCTTGATAATATAATAAATATTTTTATCATCAAGATGTTTTTGTATAATTAGTTTTTTCCTTTCAGTTTTTTCTTTCTATAAGTTCTTATGTGTCCGAAAGGATGATTTTAAGAAAACCCATCTCTATTTCCCTCTTCATGCGAAGATCATTTTTCTTTGATATCCATGATTCGAAATAGAATTTCAGGAATTTTTTTAAGATTATCCTATGATTGATTAAATTAATTTTTATATAATATTATATTTGTACAAATGTTTTTTAAATGAATCATCGTATCATTTTTAAAACTTGTTTTCTTACTCTTTATCGAATATGAAAACATAAACTTTGTTTTAATATATAATTCATGAATGGAATTTCTATACTTAATAAGAACACATGGTTTTGAATATTTCATTAAAATTTTACATGATTCAATTCAAATAAGAAATTTTTTTATATTTTAGAAATATTTTTATTTTTTAGATGTGATTTCAAAATGAAAAGGGTATTTTCCCCAAGAAATATTACAGTTCCATTTTAAATGAAATTTCTAACTATGATGACAGGTTATGATGTTACTTAAGATTTAATGGGGATATAATCCAATTATACAACCCTATGTTTTTATATATGTGGTTTATTATTGTGATTACAATATTTTTTTAAACCCATTAATTTTATATGGTTTATTATCTGCTAAAGTGTTGAAATGTATATGAATCTTGTTTCTTTTACATAGTTTATGAAATGATAAATGTGTTTTGATTTTTTTTGTAACACATATATATTATATTACTTATGTGATAGGTGGGACCAATATTATATATCCTTTTAATTCATTGGAAAAATATGGATATCTCATGAGATAATAAGGACTGGAAGGAGAGTGATCCCATTTCAGTAATGAACTTTGTACTCTATGATAGTGTTGGATGAGAACCATGACTAACGATATGATGTAATGGGGAGTGAACCCAATATAGTATGATATTATTTAATACAATCCTTTACTAATTAAATGATTTTATACTATTTTGTGTACTCCCTAAACTTATGTCAAATGACAATGTTATGCCCATATAGAGCATCATCTTTGACCTTTTTATGATTCGTGTCTTATAGATATCCAATATTTATTACATTATTCAATATTATGATCTATGTTATATAGGGTATGGTTTTTAAATTCTAACCTCATGTTCTCATACCCTTATACTCGTGTTATCTCAAGTGATGGATGATATATCCCTTATTTACCCTTACTAGTCATATTATCTCACCCTCTATTATGTTATCTTTCCTTAGTTTATAATGAATATTTTTAAGTAAGGTATGTATGAGGAAGGTCTTTTGAAGGAATATATTTATGGTACATATTAAATATATTTCATGAAATAATATTATTTTGTATTTGGATTCCAAACACAATATACTATTATAGTTCAGGTGATAAAATTTATAATATTGTTTTTGTATCCTATTTTCCAAATACATTTAACATTTATAGCTCTAGCATAGTTTAGAATGTTATGTATTTTATATTAATATAAAATTGTGAAATATTTATTTATGAAATTATGGGTTTCTAAATTTTTTATGAGAGAAGGATTAGTAATTCCTTAGAGATAATAAATATTGAAATTTGGTGAAAACCCTAGAGATATGTCTCTGTGTATGATAATAACCAAAAAAATTAGTAAGATACAAATTATGTGAATTTACTAATAATAAATAGTTTTCCTGATACTACAAGTGGTTGTGGTTTTACAATAGATTTATCATGATGTAATAACATTGAAAATACTTTTTTGAGCATATCTTAACATTCATTATAGTCCACGGTGAGTATCCCCTTACCATGAATTTTTTTTGTAACCCTTTGGGAATATTATTGGGTTATCATAGATTTTCCTTGTGAACTGTTATGAAGGATTTAAATATATCATAACCATGTATTCCCTAGGATAATCATAATGTGTCAAATAATTAAAATAAGGTGTCATGAATTAGACATCCTATAAAAAATTCATGATTTTCTGATTTCTAACAATTAATATTTTGTCTCACACTTTACGTTTTTGTTTTAGTCAATGGATAGAACATAAAAGATTCATGTTAATAGTCAATTTGATAAATAGATGAGGCATTTTTCTAAAAAAATAAGGAAATGAGTGCTAAAAAGATAAATATTTTGATAGTTATTAATCAGCTATCTCATTGTATTATTAATAATCTCAACATGGGTGAGTTACCTGAAACACTTAATAAGATAAAGTTGGATGTTCCTTATTACCATAGAAGAAAGAAGCTATATCTTCCAAAATTTCAAGTGTGTGGGATGAATCACTAAAGGAAATTTCTTAAAGGAACACGAAAGTATTTTTTGTTTGTTAAATAACTTAATAGAGAAAGTAATTACTAATAAAAGAGGAATACTTTCATGGAGGGAAAGGAAGTTCAACCTAGGTTCCATTTTATAATTCAATGTATTATGTGTGAACAATATTGGAATTATATAATCCATTTCCAAAATCCACGGGCTGACTCATACAACAAGGATGTACCTATGTTATGAAAATCCGTGAAGTGAAAGGGTTAATGTATTTATGTTTTGTGATTTTAGAATTATGTTTTAGTATTGTTGCCTCAATGATATTTTAGTTATAAGAATCATGAAGCATATTAGGATTATTTCAAAATATTTATTCATTAATGGTTTTAAAACATATTTATTGATGAGGGATGTTTTTTTAGAAATGTTATTGAGGAACACATAACCCTTAATGCATGATTTAATGTTTTCTACTTTCTATACTCTTTTTCAAAATGGCAATGGTTATTTATTTATTTTCAACTAAATTGATAATGTTATTGAATTTAAATACATTTAATTTGAAATTTTTTGTGAACAAAATGTTAATTTTTTAAATTTACTAGCCAATAGATCGCCCTAAAAGTATACATTAATTGAAAGGAATAATGAAAATACTCAAAAAATTGATATAACTATATTGTATGAATTAATTATAACAAAATAATTTTTGGTAGAATCTGTGAATAATACTTTTCATGTTTCTAAAAAATATTCTTATAATTATTCTTAATAAAACAACTTAATAGTTATTTAAATGGAAAAACATAATATTGAATATTAAATAGTTTGTGCATGTGATGTTTTTATTATTAATACTAAGGATTCATTGGATAGTTTTGATTCTAAATATTAGGAAGGATTATTTTATGTTTATTAAAGTCTTATTAAATCTTACCAAGTTTATAATTAAAAAAACTATATTTTTTGAATAATTTATTCATGTTATGTTTGAATATAATAATTTCAAAAGAATAATTTTAAATTAGAATATATTGGAGAAGATTTCATAGAATTGTATTTTTTTGATGGTGAATTTCAAGAATAATATGCAGGTTATTAGGGGGAGAATCAACCACATGAAATATCCTTGAAAACCGAGGTAGATCATCCTATTACTAGATTTATTAGAGATGTTGACTCTAGAGTTCATACCAACAATGATTTAATGAATTTGTGTTCTCACTTTGTTTTTATTTATATATTTGTATTTAATGATTCATAACAATATTTGATTGATTCTAGTTGAATATTAGTTATAAAATATTAACTTAATCATCCTTTAGAAAATTATATTTCTACCTTAATAGAACCAATTAATGATCGAATGATATGTCAAACTCATCATATTTTCATAAATATACTTAATTAATATGAAAATATAATATGGAATAAAGATATATTGGTTACTTAATAATTTTATTAAAATTAATTAATTGATTGTGACAAGAATAATAAAATAATTATTCTATTAAAATATATTATAATTTTATTAGATTATAATGATTTTAAAATATCATAACATTAGAAAATAGATATGAAATGTGAATTTATTAATGGAATGATTTTTGATGATGTTTATTTTAAGATACCACCACATTTTGATCATTAGAGTTAAACTGATCATGTTTAAAAACTTTAAAAATATTTTTATTGACTTAAACAAGACCCTGAATCATAGTATGAAAGATTATCTCAACATTTTTTGAAGAATGGTTTTATGAATAGAGATTTATATCTAAATATGATTATTTGGATTTATTTTAAGGATATAATAATTATTTATATTTATATTGATGATATTATTTTTGGATCATATATTTTTTTTTCTTAAGAGATTTTATATTTCATGACATGTAAATTTAGCATGATTCATAAATAACAATTACAAAGAATTGAACTTTATATTTTTCAAAGAGATAATGTAACTTTTTTTAATCATTGTATGTATGTTAAAGAATTGGTCAAGGGAATTGGAATTGATTTAAGTAAGAGTTTGAGTACCCTTATGAGTAATAATTCATGATGGGATGTTGTTATTGTTGTTAAATTACTCTATATAACTATTTTAATAGTAATGTGTGGTAAATTTATATATCTAACTACCAGTAGAAAACATCTTATATTTAGTGTTTTCATGTATACATGATTTGAATTTGACCCAAACATATGTAACCTAAAATGTGATATGAGTACTATTAGATACATTAATGTGATATTAAATTATTGATCATTCTTTCTTGGAAATAAATATTTTGATTTAATGAGTTATTCATATTCTTATTTTGGGTGATGTAGAATTGACATAAAAATTAATTTTTTCTCTCTATAGAAATAGATTTTTCATTAAAATTGTACATGATTTATAATGGTCTTTCACAATAATAATATTATGTAATGAAAATCTCATATACTAGAAAATATATATTAGTAGTTTTAAGAATTAATATATCTAGGTTAAATCGACCTCACAGATTTAACACCCCATATTTTCTTCAACACAAAATCTTTATCCCTGGAAGAAATATTATAGATAGTCTATGTAGCCATAAAAACATAACAAAATATTTAAATTCATCCAAAAAAATCATCTTCCATGAACATCATCCCCTAAAATATCTGTTCCTCCTACACTCTTCTAAAAAAACCATAAACCCGAACATTAACTATGTAGACCACTAATGGATCAGATTCAATCAGGCACTAACATCCAAATTATCACAATCCATTAATGGTGTTATAAGAAACTAGAAAATGTTTAGCATTAGTACCTAATCAAAAGATAAAAAAAATAAAAAATAATAACATCTGGACTACTATTGTCAATATAAATAAATTTCTCACTACATCACAACATCAAAATTCCAAAGGACCATGTCACAAAACCAAAAAAAATCACTAGACCATGTCAAAAATAAAGGATAGACCAAGATACTCACATGTAATGATAATAAATTCACGATTGGTGTTTCAATTAAATTCAAAATAAATTTTGGACATCATATGTCCACAGGCTTCTATATATTTATAAATAAATAAATCTAAATTGATACATTTCTTGAAAACTATTAGGTCTTGATCATTAATATATATATAAATATTTATTCACTCATACCCTCCATTATTTTATTTTTAGTCTATAGATTTCTAATATTCCTTAAAATATTAGCATCCTTGGGTGGGATTGGGTTGTCCACCACCTTTAGTTAGGTAGGTGTGTCTATCCTCTCAGCAAAAAAGATCTCTAATGATATGGTATATTTATTATTTACAACATAGAGTAAATATTATGATGTCTAATTATATTTTTATGTGGAGTAATAAATTTATCAAAGTTCATCATAGGATCCTTACCATTTTTTCTCTCAAATGATAGCAATCATGTAAAATAAGATAAAATTTTTATATACCATTAATGGACACTACAGAGTCACTATAAGATTCATCATCATCACCCTATTCTTAGATATCAACACCTGATGAATCTATAGAAGCACACAAGCTAGACTACCCAAAAGATATAGAATTCCTCAGGGCCATAGAGGTTATATTACACTACATATCAATGTATAGGTGAGTATTGAAAATAGTATCCATAAAATCATTTAAATTGTTAGGGATAGAATAAAAAATATATCCCTGAGTCTATGTGATTAGATATTTTCCCTTGTAAATAAAATCATAAGAATGATTATCTTTATATGGGATAACTAAGTCTTGAAATATAGTTTCACTTTCTCAAATCAGGTGGATTTTTTCATAATTGTAGTTCAACCCTTGGGGAAAACATTAGTTCTTACAATGCAAAAAAAAACATAGATAGGTGACCAAATTAATAGTAGGTCATATATTATTTCATGATATTTTCATAAAAAACCTATACTAGGATCCATTTTATGTATTTTTATCCAAATCTCAGAATTAGATGACATAGATTGATCATCAAAATAGATATGAGATATCATAGAAGAAGTTAAATCAAATTTAATCTTGCAAAAACCAATTTGGAAATGGAAAAAAATGTTACCAAATTGAAGGGTTCCACTAAAAGGCCTTTAATCCTAGTTAAATATTTATTAGAAGATATTGGGTGGTGGTTTCAATATCAGGACTCCATTTAATAAAAATCATAAAGTTCCATAAAATTGAAGAAAATTACTAATATTACTCCTCTTTGGAAGTGAATAAAGTTATAAAAAAATTCTATCAAGGATTTTGGGATTAAATCATGAGAACCTAATGATTTTAAAATAACTAAATATTATGAGTGAAGGATGATGAGAAGATAAATAAAAAACTAGAAAACCCAAATATCTAGGAACATCAACATTATTCTATGAAAGTACTACTGTCAAACATATCTTGTGTTAAAAAGATATATGGAGATCATGGTTGGAACCAATGTAGTATTTCACTTGGATAAATAGAAATAACTATATCATTGAGGTATTGGCTATGGTTTTCTAATAAATCGACCCTTTTTCAGCATTCAATGAAGATCGTGGGAGTGTTACTGAATATAATATCATTTATATTAGTTTTGATTAGTATTTATGGATTATAAAGACTTCATAAATCTTTGATATTCAGTTTGAATGAATATTTATATTTTTTATTAAAAATTAATCTAATTTTGTTACAAATAATCCATTATATTAATCTAGATCTATGAATATTCAAAAAAAAGATAGAATTTTATTTGAGATCTGGTTTAGAATATATATATTAGTTTGGAATGTGATTATATAGATTATTAGTTAATAGATGTTTTTTCTAAAAAATTTGATGCAGTAATGTTTGATAAGATTATGCTTCATATTTTCATTAAGGAAGTTTTAGTTATATTTTGAACCTATAAATGGTATATTAGAAGAATTTATTATTAATTTTTTTTTAATATTTATAATTTCAAATTTTTTCAATTGATACATTGTAGTATTTTATATTTCTTGAAATAACTATTTAATATTTTGAGTGTTAAATACTATATCTATTTTAATAAGAGAAAGGTGAAAAATATACTTATGTTTTGAATGTTTAAAAAATATTTCTTATGTTTTCTAAAATTTTTTAATAGATTCCTATATTCTAATTTTTTAGTTTTTTTATTATGTGTTAATTTATGGGAAGATATCAGTTTTATTTGTTTTAGTTTGAGTATGCTGAATTTTTTAACACTACTTTTATTAGATTAACATTTTGATATTTACCAAAATTGAGAGTTCAGTTTTTATGTCGTTAAATGATTATAAATTTGATATCTAATAAATAATGGAAAATTTACCTATATTCATTTATCATGTTTGTGGATTTAGGCTGTTAAACCATGGATATTAGTTATATACATGGTCTAGACACTGGTTATTTCCAATTTTATTACCCTCAGGGCTATAGCTTTTGACTGGAGTACCTATAGCCATGACCACCATGACCATGTCTATAGGGTCAAAAGGTTCTCTACCAACCAGATGAGTACATGTATCTCTTCTATATAACTCAACATGCACTAACAGACCACTAACACACTAATCTAGTAAATATATATAGAAAAATTTGATTATATTTTATTATTCTTTAAGACCTAATTGGTTCAATAGGATAGCCTATTGGAATTGTTAGGTTCAACCATGGAAATAAGGGACTCCCGCACCCTTCCCATTGAAAAATAACTCCCAGACTTGCATGTAAAGGCCTATAGAAATGCCTAATTTTGAATGTCCCTATAATATGTTTTTCAGCCCATCCCCCCTACGGCCATGGCTGGGTGGTTTACCATGGATATAGGTGCTTTATAGACTCATTATAACCCAACATTGTTGGTAGCCATTTGGTCATTGGTGAATTCCCAAGATGTGAATTATAAAAAAGATGGATATTTTAAGAGTAGATCATTTCCATCTTACCTTTTCGTTTTGAATGTTTAAAAAATAGTTTTTTATTACATATTTTTATTAATTATGTTTTAAGAATGATTTTAATATGATTTATTTCCACTATTTTTATTATCTTGGAAGAATATATATTTTTTTGTTTCATTCATATATATATATTAGATATCAATATCTTTTTAAAGTGAACTAATCATAATTTCATTCATACAATTCTTTCATATTGAATATCTTTTGTTTGAAATTATAATTAAGTATAGTATATTAGGTATGTACAATTTTATTACTTATTGTTGTTTTTAGATTTCTATCTATGTGTAAAAACAAATGCATTGTAGTTTTTTTTATTATGAATGGATTATATATTTCTTGTATATTTTTATCAAATTAAATATCCTCAATGTTTTTTAATAATTTTATTTTCTTCATGATTGAATGTTTTTTTTAGTATTTCACTATTAAGAATTTATACTTTACTACTATGTTTTACAGTATTAGATTTAATAAAACTGTAAGACCCTTAAAATGTACAAAATTATTCTTTTGATTTTTTATATTGAATATTATGTATTTAATAAGGACTCTAATGCTGATTAAAATGAATCTTATACATTATAACATGAGGGGATTTTCATTCAGGGAATAATAAATTGATTATATTTTTATTTATATTATGTTATGAATTTATATACGATATATTCTTCCTTACATGAAATATTTTATATTTACTTTATTTTATCCTCTATTTTGGTGGTATTTTCTTTATTATTTCTTTTAGATTTAAAAGTAGTAACTGAGTGCTAAAATATGGAAAATATATCAAAGAAACTATAGATTTTTTTCATATTTTAGAAAACACTAATGATCTAATAATTGATAATAAATTTGAAAACATCATGGAAGGATATTCAGATAATTTAATTAAAAATGGTTATCAAGGGATACCAGAAAAAAATTAAAATTATGGGAACTATGATCATGGTTGTAATTTGGTGAAAAAATATAAAATATTCATTATGTGTGAACTAATTATTAAATGTAATCAGGTTTTGAAAAAAAATTTAGTTTCAATAGTTTTCTCTCTTTCGTTATTTTTAAGTTACAATTTCTTTTATTTTTCAGTATATTTTATTTGTAACTGGTCTATGATTTTATCTCACATAAGAATGTTTTTTTGGTTATACCAATAGAAGGTAAAAATTTGTATTATTTTTTGGTCCAATATAAAATTTATTTTTTCTGTGAGGCTGTACTTACACTCATAAAACCTGGATTGACAATTATATTGTGACACTCATAAAAATTTCTGGATATAATGAATACCACTTATAATATAGAGAAGAGATAATTGATGAGTAAATGTAGGATCCTTTTTTATCTAAACTAATATAGAAATTCTTTATTCTATTTTTTTATTTTAAATTGTACTTACAATTACATTTTTTATAACTTTAATTATAATTTTGTTTAATTTTTAAATTGGTCAATCCCCCCCCCTTGACCTTATTTATAATATTTATATGGTTAATCATTATGTTCCAAAATAGCCATATTATAATGAATTCTATAGCTTTATACTAAGAATTAAGATCTTAATGAGAATACTAGAAAACAACCACATGAAATTGATCAAATAAATAAAAAATAATTATGTGTTAATATTGGGACCACTCTGATACTACATGATGGATTTTTGGGGCATTAGAAGAATTTGACCATTGGTTAAGTTTTCTTTTTCATCAAAATAAATGAATAGAATCAAATATCTATAAAATAATTATCAGGTGTTCAACAGATAAGATCACACACATTTAATTTACATCTAATTCAAACAAAAATTTCCTTATATGTGGGATTTTTTCTAGATAAAATTTTAATATATGATATTTTTATATTGTTATTATGATGGATTTTCCAAGATTCCATCCATAAAAATCTTTTTTTCTAAAATCCACTTTATAGGTTAGTGGTAACCACATAGTACATAATTCAAACACATCAAAATTCCAAATTTCACCAGACATAAAACACAAAAACCAGATTTTGAAAAACAGTAGCAACCCGGTAGTCGACATCCCATCATCGTTTACCACCAACTCAAAAAACATCATGTCGTTCAACCCATACTGTCATCATTACATCACCATCCACAACCAAAATCACCCGCTTGAGAACAACCTGAATTAAAAGTTTCAAAATTCAAACTTCAAATAAACACCATCATACCATCTCGTTTGAAGAGGCGCCTCGAGCCGTGCACATTGGAAAAGGTAACTAAGTAACTCTGCAATACATAACCTTAGGCCTTGATTTGGGGGCACCCTTTTCAGGCATCAGTACACCACCATCGTCCAAGATTCCATCAAAATTATCTGAACATGATACAATTATATATAAAAGGAATTCTTAATATTTCCAATTTTACTAAATAAGGGTAAATTTATTCATAACATTCATCATGAGTCACATCAATTTTCTATTATTCTCTTCTATATTTTTAATAGATAGAGGATAATAGGATTCTCTTTTGACCTTGATTCAATCATAGTTTTTTTATCAATGTGTCAACACTTTGTTAAATGAAAATGATATGTTTAGAAATATATATGTGTTTGTGTGTGTGTGGTTAAATAATTATAATTACACAATGGGATTTATCTATTTACTTACTATAGGTTCTCCCCCACTTAAAATATAAAAAAATTATCATCATACTACGTGACATATGTTTATTCTAATATCATTTCTTAAATACATTCATTAATAATTAATTATGTTAAATTAAATAATATATATTATTAACATTGGATCATTAAACCTGATCCATAGCCTAATATAAAATATTATATTCATAAAAACTATGAATATATATATTTGTTTTAATACATAAATAATTAATTAAATAATTATCATAATTTATTCATATCTTTTAGAATAAATCAATATTTAATTATTACCTTGTAAATAATAAAATAAGAGATAAATTTCAACTCATATATTGTAAACCAAAATATCTTGTGATTTAATTTCTATGATCCAAAATTAATAGAGTCAATGTGACTCTACATGACTTGAAATAACTTTATAAAACTTTTAATCAAAATAATTAAATTATATTATGGATGCACTTAGTGTGTGTACCTTTATGAAACTTCCTCATATGGTAATGAGTAAACATACCTAAAGCCCAAGACCGTCATCTAAAAATATTTCAAGTGACACATAGTGAAATAAGTTAATGTAGCAACTATAAAAACCTTCCTATGAACAATAATGTGAAATTTAATGCCTTTGATAACTAATTATCATCAATAAAAATTCATACCTCTGTCATCAACCTATATGTTTGATTTTTATTTTTTTTACATTTTGAAGTGAGCTAGTATGTAAACAACCATGATAATAGTTTTTGTTAGATTTACCCAATTTAATCAAAATATAAGTGATATCTTCCACCATTAATATGGAAGGCAAAAATTAATTCGTTACCATTCAATTAATTTCATATCAATTATGATCCACTTGAAATATATGACCCATATTTGAGAATATGTCTCTCTAATTTTCATCCATACATAAAATTACATGATTCATGATACACACTAACCATATTATCAATTTTAAAGACCAATAAAAATTTTCATAGATGGAATATCCAATGATGAATAAAACAAGTTGATTCTTATTGGATGGTCTTTCCTCATAACCACCCTTATTAATGATCTCCCATAGAGAACCTCATGGGAATAAGTATCAAGGCTTATGATCCCCCAACACATTACACTCGAGCCTCACATATGTATCTTCACTATATTTAATGTTAAAATAAGAGTATTATAATAGAATTTCTAGGTTATTATTACATATGGGAGATTCTATAATTCATTAGATGGAAATATATTCTATAGGCATTATAAAATTAATTTTAAATTGAAAAAAAAATGACTATGGGATAAGATTATTTATATATTCTGATGATCTATACTGTGAATCCCATTGGATCTATGGATATAACCCCAAAAATCCATATACTCATCATGATTCATAATTAAATTAAATAAAAAGTGTTTATTTTTTCATAAATAAAACATTTAAATAGAAAATTTCCCATATAATTTCTTTTAAAATGTAAAAAACATTTTTCTTTAAATGGGATAAACTCATTGAAATTAATTTCATCATCATAATATTCATATTCTTATTCATGAGTCCTATTGTATTCATTTATCATAATGCCTTCATAGGTTTTAAGGATACCTACTTATCAAATCTTAATTTCTTCTCCAATGTTAGACATCCTATCATCTCAAATGAAATCAAGGTATTTTTGAGTTTATATCATTTAACAACATCAATGTCTTGATCATGAGTGTTATAAGTTTTTTTATTTAAATTTTCTTATAGAATCATTTTCATGTTCTATACCATAGATGAATCTTCATGTTTTTTAATATATTTAAAAATGGTTAATAATTTTTTACCCATATAAATAATTCTTCCATGGATTTATCCTTATCCATCCATATATCTTTGAATTGGGCACAAAATATTTGAAGAAATGACTCCCTCACCTTATCAACAGATTATGAATATCACGATTCTTCAAAATCATGAATTTCATAGATCAAATATTTTTTTATTTTTAGATAATCCCCTTTTACAGGTTGATGGGTAACCTTTACATGGTCTGTAGACACAGAGGCACTAAGACTTGTTACATGGACATTCAGGACCAAGGATCAAACACCCAGTAAAAATTTCCACCCAGTTGATAGAATTTTTTGGACTATGGTAAATGACCTGCAATGCATCCTAGAAATCAATCACAATGCATGATTTCATGGGCCTAGTACCGATGAAAACGTTATACCTTATCATTCATCAAAATATGAGAGAATTACTAGTAGTTATTCAATTTTTCTAACCTCATCTAAGAATGAACTTCAGTAAATTACCTATATCTACATTGTTTCTACATTAAACCATCCAAATCGGCTGATTCACTGTTTCTATATTATTATAATATTGTCCTTGAATCGTCCGCTCTACCATCACATAATCCTCCCATAAACATGTTTGACCCCCATAGATCTACCACTCGCCAAACCGTGCACAAAAGTTTCCCTCCCACTCCATGACATTGATTAATCACATCCCCATCTTTCATGTCTCCACTAGACCACCAACCTCCCTCACACATCGTCAATGTCCGACCCCGCCCACCACCACCAATTAGCCAGGCCATGTTCGGCCACCCCCAACCAACCATAACAGTAACAGAAGCATGGTCGAATGTCTCCCCCATATCTTCCCTTATCCACTCTCACCCCTCCATGACTGAATGTCGAGCACCTTCTAAGGGTTATCCCCCCCCCATGAATGAAGATTTATTGAACGGATCCCCCAGCACCATGCCACATTCCACTCCTACCCCTCTGAAACACAATAAATCCCCAAATTTGGGGAAACTAGGTACTGAACCCTATTTTGATACATTATTATGGGGTATCATTTACCAATCTTATTGGATCCAAATTTATTCTTCCATATAGATTTTTACATTTTGAAACCGATAATAATTATCAATTACTCATCATAGAGATATGAGAAAAACATATTTCAAGCTATCTCATAAACATCCATAATTTTTTTATTCTATAGTAAAAAATAGATCATAAATTGGGTTGGTTAACACCATTCCCATTGATGTAAAGAATTTATAGTCCACATGATATAAATTTTTGAACTAACCTCCATTTTTAAATGTTATTTTTTTAATTTATATAGTAGTTCCATTTTTGTAAAAAATTCACATTATTTATACATATTATATATTTTAGAAAATTAATTAACTAATTATAATAAACTCATATCCTAGGGATTATTTCATTATCATATATTAATATAACATTATATATTCTTAACTCAATACATCTGATTGGATACTAATTAATGTTCCATGGTATGAGAGTAGAAACTGATGATTTCTGTAGTGAATCACTGTGACCAAAAACATTTCCCATAAACTAAATGATACTCTTATATTAGTTCGTGTTTCAAATATCCATTAAAACAAATAATAAATGATGTTGAGAGATATTGATAATATTAAGAATGATAAAATTACACATGATATTTTTAAAAGGATTGCATTCTCTTTTTATCGAGTGGATAAATTCTTTTTTCCATTATTGGAACTCATACATTATTTTTTATTAACAATGAATATTTTATGGAGCTAGAATATGATCTAGAAATATATAAAAGTATTTAAGTTTCACTTAAAGTATAGATATGTCAATAAAATTTAAAACTTAGAAAATAATCCAATCTAATCCTCTTCAAGTGACGTTACATTGAGGATAATTTGTGAACCTTTTCATTCACCTCAAAAATGACCCATAAAATACCTGAAAATGTCCTAAGAAAATATTGGAATTTATCTCTATGTTTCATCACAACACTCCAACTCAATCAATTTATTTGTATTAAATCTATCAAATTATGGAATGTTGATCATAACCACATTTTTCTTTCATCTTGTATATCTTTTATTTAAAAATCAAGAAGAATATATTAAGATCCCATGAAATATGGTGTTTATTTATATATTTAAATTTATATCTTGCATTAAAACAAGGACATAGTTACGTATAAACCATGAAATGTTGTTCTTCTTAATCTCTACAATCATTATGACAAGGGGATTTTATCTAAATTCAATGAAATAAAAAAGACATTCCATGATGTGGTTTTATAGATTATAGAAACAAATCATATAATAAATTATCTTTTTCATAAATAACCATGAAAAATATTGAATGGACATTTATGTTATATAATACGATGTAGTCGAATAAACCAAGAAATAGTTTTTTCTCATAATGAATAGTATCTTATGAAAATGTCACCAAAAACTCAATAAAATTACGATGAATTGCAATGACCTTTTTATGAATAAAATAATGGAGATTAAGACAAGGATGTATTTTCATACTCACATGGTTTCCAATAATTTATTCTCTTTTAAAAGAAACATGAACAAATCCATGGCCATTTCACTCAATATATCAACATGTTATGTTTCATTAGAGATAAACCAAGACATGTTTAATCACATCATTGTGTATTTTGTGCTTCATTTCAAATATTTCTTTACTTCCCATCAAATTAAACTATTATTAATCCTTAGTGCGGTAATCATAATTTTGAAATGTAAAGAAAACCTGAAAAAAACAAGTATCCTGAATCAAAAACTTGATAAACCATGTCATGGTATACTCTCAATGTGAGATATATTTAAAAACCAAATTACTATAAGATTAATTTTTATAATAGTACTCTAAGTGTTGTTTAAAACAACAATACAATGTTTAAAATGTTTTAATTAGTCTTCTTAAATATGTCCAATTGTCAAATCAATTCAACAATTCCCTTCAACATCACCTTTCAGAATCTAAATCCCTTTTTATAGAGGATTTCAACTGGTCTGTTGATTTACAAAATAATATTATTTTATGTTACAAAAATTCTATTGTCTATTTACTATTCGACATACCCTTAGAGAATCCAAGGGAAATTGTTATTATAATGGTTAAACCAAAGGATTAAACTTACAAATTAATATCTTCTATCGAGGCTCATATTTAAAGATAACATCTTTCTTTTATCCCTTTATAAATATGTGGTATTTGCACACCATTTGAATAAAATAAGTCCTAAAAAGGAGTTTTGTTATTCACACTTTTTATGGATATCTATAGTTGTAGGAGTCTCTTAGTTACTATTTAGTGTAATTTATCAAATACATTTTTTAATAAGAATGTTTATTTACTAAAAAGTAATATAATTCATTATTTTAAATGATTTTTACAACTTTTAAGACTATTCATTCAGAATGGTAACCAATCCGAGTGACTCTATCTAACCTCCCATACGCCTAACTTTACTCTAAATGTATTTAACTAGTGGATAGAATCTATAGAAAAAATTAGGAAGACAATACTTCAATCATTTAGTATAAAATATATATCCAATATAACCAAACTATAATTTTATGGACCTTTGTTGTGTTCCGAATTACAAATGACTGGTATAAGTTACAAGGGTATCATACCTAGCCATTTTAATGATTTACCATTTCTGAATACCTAAAGAATAGACTATAACAAACATCAATCAAGAAACAAGTAAAGATAAAATTAAATAATAAAAAATACATCATGAAAAATAAATAATAAGAGGACTTAAACATTACCAACCAAAAACTATACGTTAACAAACAAAAATACACCATTCTCTTTATATGACCCAAAAAAAATCATTAAATTCCATTGCATGAATTTATCTATAACCAATATAATGGTTAAATTATAATAAATGGTAAATTTTAATAGACCTATAAGATAACCATGAAATAATCAACCATGTAGACACCATGGTAGGTATCTGGGGTGTGACTAAAAGCCTGGTAGGATACCACAAAGATTCAATCAATTTTCTTTTCCCCAAAAAACCATAAATGTGGGTTTGGAAATAGATAGTGAAAATAATAATTACATCTATGATACCTTAAATTTAGTAATACATAAAATATATTTATTATATTTGAGTGGATAAAGAAACTAAATCAAGTAACTATAATATTCCATTCCCAAAAAATGTCTTACTATTTTCAAAATAGATTTAGAATAATTTATTCATTTTATTTTTGAATAAAATGTGTTTGTTAAAAATGAATCCAAAACAACATCAAGAATATATCATTATGAAAAATAAAAAATAATCAATATCTCAACATCATATAATATTACATTTATAAATTTCATTTTGAAACAATCCTAGTTACCCAAGTTCATTCAAGTTAATAATTTCATATAAAAAATAAATAATATATAACATTCCATTGCATAGTCCATGTTAATGAATCAGGGGAGATCACCTACAGTAAAAAGTGATGGAGATTTAGGATCTTAACACTAAAACCCATCAATCATCATTATACAATACAATAGTCAATTTGGATTCTTAGAAATTCATAAAATACACTAGCTTTAGCAGAATCCTAAACTATTAGTGATGCCTATCAGGGATATATCATTCCCACTACTATAGTACACTGACTACCAAAATTTTCTTTCTATAAATTACCTTCTCTTGGTGATCCATAATTTGAACAAGTTACTCAACCAAAGTGGTTTCATACTCAAGATCAGTATCCTCTCACTCAATCTCATGGAAATGATTCTGTTAATACCTCCTTGGATGAGAAACATGAGATAATTATTATATGGAAGTCAAATGAGAATGTAAGTATAACTGATATGGCACCTTCCCAAGACACTCCACAATCTAAAAGTGGACAATAATCCTTAGTGCCAACTTACCATGTCTACTAAACCGATGGTGTACCAAGTGAGGAGACAATCTGATAAAAAATGGATCACCAACCTCAAACTCTAGGGAATGAATACGATAGTCTGCATTTGATTTTTGATGAATCTAATCTAACATCATTCACTTACTGATAAACTACACCTTTTTTTTGTTTCTAGAAAAAGACTCCGCTAATGAAAGGGATGCTCTCCCAACTCTTCCAAATAGATGAAATATCTACATGGTTTCTCACAAAAAACATCAAATAGATCCATATTAATCAATTACTAATAAATATTATTTAAGAAAAACATAACCAAGGTAAAAAAAATTCTCAAGAACCATTGAATTAAATCACACAAGCCAGAAGAATATCCTTAATAACCTGGATATCCTTCTATCCCTATCCATCTATATGTGAATGATATGTCATGATCAATTTCAACTAGGAAACCATCTCCTATTTTAGACCTTTCCAAAACATGGATGTGAACCCGAGGCCCCTGTTAGGAATAATCGTAGAGGGAATCCCCTGATTCCCTGTAACCTCTCTGGTATATATTTTTCTAAGAGGTTCCAATTTAATCATCTCCTTGATAGAGATAAATTTTTATGATTTCATGAATTGATCCATGATCACTCAAATCATATCCATCTGACAAGGAGTACAAGGTAATCTAATGCAAAATTCCCTGGAAATATCATCCCAATCCTGTATCAAAATTTCCATGCTCTGAAACAAAGTAGATGGCCTATATTGATTACATTATATCTATGACATGTAAAACCACATCGTATAAAATATGTAATTGAAAACTTCATCCCCAACCACCAATACTGATAATTAATGTCATGAAATATCTTGTGAGTACCACGTTGTACGAATAAACAAAAATGGTTTCCAAATTAAAAAAATATTTCCTCATAGAAAATGTAATTACCAACCTATTTCGGAAACACAATGCACTATTGGGATACTAATACCACACACATGATGTCTCCCCATAATTTAGGATTTTATAAAAGGTCCCTAACAAAGTGTGAAGTACATTCCTGAACTAAACCAACTCATAAAATGATGATTCATCATTTTTCAAATCCAGTCACACCCACCCCCTATCTTTTTCCACTACCAATCTCATCTATGTGAACAAATTCATAAAATATCACTCTTTACTAATTATTTAAAGGATGATGTCTGTAATTTCCCAGTCAACACATCAGTGACCACATTCGCCTTTTTGGTAGTATAACCAATATAAAAATGAAAAGTCTCAAGATTCTCAACCTAGTGTATCTATCACATGTTCAGAACCCTCTTATTAAAAATATAATTTAGTCCCTTATGATAATAATATAACATAATGCACTCCCAAATGATATATTGAAACCACACTTTGAATGAATTCATAACTTATTCCAACTCAATATCATGGGTAAGGTACTTCTTCTCAGGAGGGTATAACTAGTGTGATCCATGGGGCACCACCAGTTTCCCCTATATCATGACACTCTCCAAACCCAAACTAAAAGCATCATTGAAAATATCATAACTTGAGCCTGGTTCTGTAAGAATCATTACTTGAGCCAATTTCAACCTCAACTATAGTCCTCAAAATATCCCGAATAGTTTTTTATTCCAATCAAAATTTACACCCTTATGGGTTAATGCTTTTATCGGATATGTAAGCTTGGTGATATACTGATTCAACCTCCTGCAATAACCAACCAACACTAAAAATATTTAGATCTCAAAAACTTTTTAGGGATGTTCCTAGTACATAATATCTATCACCATTTCAGGATCGACTTTGATTACCCTATCAGATATAACAAGCCCCTGAAATTTTAATTCTTGAATCCAAAAAATAGATTTGGAAATAAAACTATACATTAAGAGTTCCCTCAAGGTTATGAGAATGATATCCAAATAGTCGATGTTATCTTCCTATAATTTGTAGTAAACCCAAATATCATCCAATAAATTAATAACAAAAGAGTCCAAGGACCGATTAAAGATCTTCTTTATCAACACTGTAAACAACACTGAAGTATTTGGGAGACCAAATGGCATAACAATAAACACCAAATTCCCAAACCATCTCATAAACATTGTCTTAAGTATATGGTCTTCTCTAAATCTCAACCGGTGGTACCCTAACCGAAGGAAAATTATTGAAAATAAATGATCCCCTCTAATATAACCCAACATATCATTAATCTTGGGAAAGACATATTGGAACATGATAGTCACCTTATTTAACTTCTGAAAATCAATAAAAATTTTGACGAACACATTTGCATTCTTAGAAAAAAGAATAGGCAAACCTTATGGTGGCATGCTAGGAAAAATAAATTCACTAGCCTCAAGATCCATAAGATGTACATTATGTTTTACTAGCTTTGTAAGAACCATAAAATAATATATAATAGACATGAGAGTCATACTAGATAGTTTTTCTATTGTAAACTCTCCATATCTCTATGGTGGAAAACCATAAAATCCTCTAGATAGACCTAGGGGTAAACACACGCCACTATAAGAAGTAGACAAATCAAACTAGTGTCGACTAAATCTAGAAATATTTCTGAGAACTATCCTGAGATAACACTAGCATAATGAAAAATAGGCCCAGCTCTCCCAAACCTAAAATCCCACCCACCTAGAAAGACTCGAATGATTCCATTATGAGATAAAAATGATACTCAGTGGTGATCACAATCAATATGGTCCTTAAAACTACTCATCAAAATTATGTTTATAATTATTTTGAAGATATAAATATTAAGCGCCAGGAACTACCACTCCACCACATGGTTATCTATTTTCACTCGACAGGAATAACATTTGAATCCTTGTTGAGACCTATTTTCCAAGTATGTGGATAGATGTAAAATGAATGGAACCAGCTATAACACAATCCCAACACATCAACTAGATTTTCTGATATAAAACAATGAGTAGCACATGTATCTGAAAAAGATAGAAACATAGAAGACAAAATAAGCATTGTACCTCTAAAAGTAGTTGACCCTACATCATATTACTCTAGTGCATAATCAACCTGATAAAGAGGTCACATTTTAACTCTTTTGTGGGATTTTTTATGCACATTAACATCCTAATCGGAAGGAGAAAAAGACTAACCACCCTTGGAAGTATCAGTATGATCATGTGATCTCTTGGTTAGAGTGAATCCAATCTTACTACCTAGGGACATCCTTTCATGAAAACTCCTTGGATTACAAGAGTATCCACAATGATGAAAATTTTGGATATCCTCTGTACAATTATGCATTGTATGACAAGGACATCTATAATGATATAAAACACACTATTGTTATCCTAAAAAAGCCTCCCAAACTATTCCTGAAGAAAAATGGCTACATTTTCACTTCCTTTTCTGGCCTTAAGATACACCTTGGATAAGGAAAACACTAATTGATACTCCAACCAAACATATTTCTTCGATATGTCAAACTCATCCAAAGAAAAATTATTAGATGAATCCATAAAAGTCAAAAGGTACATGAAAATCAGCATCAACTAAATATCATCCATCAATCCATACTCAAATTTCCATGCCATTAGTTAATTATTAAGGAAATATTGTGGTTCCGAATGAACCTATATTGAAAAATGGGTGTAATACTCTTGAATGACACGATCCCCTTGCTCTAAGGTTAGAAACTACTTGGTATTCTCCACTCAAAATGTCTCCGGATGAAAATTATGCTTGAATATTTTCTCTGAATAAGCCTATGTAAGAACCTCATGCAACTTAGAATGCATAATAGATTCCCTCTAAAATCTTCTTGGTCTAGTGAGCACATAAGTGGGAACCCCCAACATAGATTCTTTATAAGTTTTCATGAATTTTATGATCCTATCTCACTACTATTTAGATTAATGGGGTCCTTTTTTACCCTGGAAGATAGGTGGATGCAACTTAGTAAATTATGAGTCTTGATCCACTGCTCATCCAAGGTTCCCGACACCTACTTGAGTAGGTGTTTGAATAGAGTAGATTATATATTGTTCTAAATATGGTTCCAATATAATATTTTCCAATGGAATCTGTTTAGAATCATCCTATATCTGATTCAGAAGACCTCTTCTTTGATACACTTTCTACAAAACAAAACAAAACCCCATCAATCATGATCATGATTTGAAATCATAAGACTAACATCAAGTATTCTTTTCAATTATTTTAGAATAATATAAATCTAAAGAAGTTATGGGTTTTTCAAATAAAAGACTGAGAAATATGAATAAGTCTATTTAAATAATCCCAATATCTACTTCAATAAAACAATCCCAACTACCATGTCTCATGTATGGAATACAATTCCCTGACAACCCATGGTAAATTGATTTAAGTCATAGAAGTGAGCTGTCTATGGCCCATTTCACACATACTATTCGAGTTTAGATGGTCCTAACTCTAGTATACCAGAACACTAAACTAATCCCAATAAGTGTCACAATTCATTAAGTTGGGTAATGGCTCTGATATGAATTTTTAATGAACCATCCTAAGTCAACTAAACAATTCAACAACCATGTCCAACCACATAGTAAAGTAAAAACAAAAGGAAGTATTGTGTATCCTAATAATCCTAAAAAAGGAATACCACCAGGGTATAGTGTATAAGAAATTGAACATATTTATTAGACATAAAAATTAAATCCAAACTAGTCAAACAAGAACGATAAAACATGAAGTGTTAAAAAAATCAATGCGTGATAATCTGTCCCCTCTAAACCATCCCTCTATGAAGAAGAAGACCGATAAGGGAAACCATAATGCTACATAATGATAATACCATTATGTGATCATTCAAAATAATTTCTAAAATTACCGAAAAGAAACAAATTAGTGTGTGAGCCTAACTAATAGTAAGATACCACCAAAATATTTATAAGAGTTATAATATCGAGAATTCATTTTCTCTATCTTTAAAGAAAATTATAAATAATTTAAAAAATTTAGATCCATTTTATAAATCCTTCTTTTTTATTTCATAAATCATACCATATTCACCAAATACAATAAATTTTCTAGTAAGAAAGAAATTAGCTATAAAATCGTGAATAAAACACATAAATAGAATTTGAGAAAATATCTATGAGATATACCATCATGTGATGAGAAAAATCCCTAAATGAAATATCGCACAATAGGGCATATAACCAATGGGTTTACATTCTTTAAATAAAATGAAAATTTCCAATAAATTCCTAATGTGGATCCAATCAATATAAAATCTTGTGTAATAACACACATGAATGTGACATAAAACCTCTTGTGTAATTACACACACAATGAGTGAAAAATCTATACCTAATGAACCTAATATTACCCAATGTGATCAGTTTTATGAAAACTATTTAAGAACAGTGCTCAAATTTTATAAAAAAATCACATCTAATACATTGTTCTTTGGATCTTGAATACCCATTTCAAATCCAAAACCACTATTTAAGGAATTTAATTAAGTAAATTGTGTGTGTAAAGCTTATTTTGAAGAAACCAACTTTAAAATGTGTATCTTTTATAGAAAATCTATACCAATGTAAAATCAATCAATTTAAATGAACAACACAATGGAACTGCTAAGAACATAATGAAATTCAAAAATTTACCCCTTTTATAGAGACAACTGCCTCAAGAATGATGGAAACCAAATAACCTTCAACAATAGGGATTTGAAATAATAAAATTATCATACAAAAGACCAGACCTAAAGGAAAACAATAAAAAATCGATTCAAACCCCAAAACTGATCCCCAAAAGATCCAAAAATAGATTCAAAGATGCTACAACATCCAAAGGTATAGAAGAAATAGAAAGAACTCCTTCCATTGAGAAGTGACACAACCACCATAGGGATTAAGTGATGAGTGGAGCTATTTGGAACAGGGGAGATCAACCCAAATCTACTTAAATCTGAAAAATGTTTTAGAGGAAGGCATTTGAATTAAATGGGTAAGAGGTTAGGTGTGTAGAATAAAAAAACACATTAGACCAGAAGAATGCATTTCACGAATCCATTTCACATTGTGAATTCTGTGATTTTAGAAATACTATAAAAAAAGAACCTCCTTAGGCTGAATTAGTCTAAATCAACCCATTAAAAAAATTAAAAATCTTAAATGGATTGTAATTATTCACACTCTAAATGGGACTCATGGAATATTCCCTACAATAGATTCTGGTCATGTAAATGGCTTATGATGTGAATATGTCCAGCAGGCATTCTATGGTCCAAAATTTGTAGAAGAATACTGAACCATATTCCAATATTTAGGAATCCATGGATAACCCCCTTAAACTATGTACAAATTTATACCCGAACTCCATGAATTTCAAAAAATACCACCAAAAACATTAGATGAATAATAATTAAGAAATACTGAAAATAATGCGATGGTAAAATTAGTATTTTTTTCATTTTATGAACTCATAATCTTCTGTTATTTTAAGAAGGATATATCTTTTTAAAATTAAAAAATAAATCCTGAACATGTGATATAATTCATGGAATTCTTAATTTATATACCATAGAACGTAATATTTTCATGATCTATTAATTTTTGTTCTATTATTATCAATTTTTCCTTGAATATTTCACTATAATATCTACCTTGGTTTATACATTTATTTGATTCTGAAATCTGTATATTATATCACACCATGTTCACCAAACATTTCATATGATTTTCATGAAATCATGCATGTGTTCAATGTATTCCTCATAAAAACCCATATCTGTAGGCCTAATATACCTATGTGTAACAATAAATATTCATGATCAAGGGTAATTGCACCTTCATGTCAACCACATGAGTCCTCAATGCTCTTCATGCAATCTAGTGAGGTTATTCCAAAGGGTAACATGCAATCCTAAATTTCTTCATGGAATCTACTCTTCATGAAGTACCATGATTGTATAACGCACATCAAAAGTTAAGAGTGTTTATCATCTTCCTCATGTAAAAAGTACCAATGTGAAACTCTTCTTCATGAACCAAAGTATTAGCAGTGCTCTATTTTATAGGAAAATAAGAGATCTTTATGTATTTTTATCATCACCAACATCTCCCAACATTGGTAAATATCCATTTATATGAAATCTCAACCACATCATTCATCCAACTTAGATAAGAAGTTGTGTTAAGGATATTATTTAAAATTCCTGAAGATCCAAAATTTAAATAAGAGGTGTTAGTTTCTATTTTATGCGATGATTAGAATCATGGGGTCACATTTTTCATTATTGTCTTATCCTCACATACATGTGATGATGATTGAATGCATCATCGCCTCTTAGATTTTCAAACACATCTATGAACTATGAATTCTCAAACAACCTAATGTTCTTATGTATTAACATAGAAAAATCATATTCTTTAATGTATCTCATTCATGAATGAAATATATTTCCGAATGAATGTTATTTCCCATTAACCAAAAAAAACATTGATCATCTGAGCATTGATCGGTCATGGAATTCACTACATCACAGTAACTCCAACGTATCAATACTTCTTCGATGATGCATAAGGATGAATATAATGGTGCATATCGATTAGACAGTTGATATTTCATTGATTGTGTGGTGCTGATACATTAGTAACATTTTTGATGAATAAATAGGGTTATGGAATTCTATTATCCCACATATAACACTTAATATATTGATTAATCCCATATAAGCTATTATATTCTAAAAACACGTTGATTCGGTTGTAATGTTCGTCACCCATGCCACATTGCACACATAGGATTCTTACAGGTCATGCCTCCACATGTAGGACCACCATCCCAAGCCCATACATTCCCACCCTAGTACTCTTCTATGATATTATACACTATCCCACTCTCTTCCACCAATCTTGTTGTCTTAGTTGGCTCCCATTCATGGTTGAGGCTTCCTCCCACAAAATCATGGTTGAGCTAGCTAGATAGTTTATCTGAATGGCCTTAAATATTTAATTTACTACTCAAATAAAAAATATTTATCCAATATTATGATAACTTAATCCAATTAATAGTAAAAATTATGATATAAAATCTCATTGAGAAATATAAATATATTTTTGTATGTACCTCCCCTTATCAAATAAAGAAAAATTTTGTTGTATTTCTTAAATACTCATGAAAGTAAATATTTTTAATGTCTTCGTCAAGTTTTTATAAATATGTGGACTACGTATAATTCCTTAGAATAGGTATTTTAAATTTAATATCATATTTATCAATCTTCATAATTAATAAGGATAATTGATCATACAAGAAATCAAATGTTATTATATGAATCCATAACAACACTCCAAGAATCAACACTTCATCTTCAACTCACCAAACATATATTGACACGTCAATGAACAAAATGAAACACTAGGGATAAAAATATATACTTTTGTATTTTTTTTAATACACATTCACATATTTAAAATTTAATATATGTGCTCAAATATTCTCCCCCCCCCCCTTTATTTCTAATCAAACGAAAATGGTAAATGGAGGGTCTTTTCATCTTCTAAATTTTTACAAAATATATTATCCCCGCTTATATAATTTTTTCATGAAAACTTGGAAGAGAGTGATGATATAAAAAAATTATAGTAAATATAATTTAGTTTTTCAACATGAACTAACCCAATATAGAAAACAAGAGAGAAACAACAATAGTTATCCATGTAGTCCTTAAACCACCATGCGTGTAAAATCATCCTCGGAAATTCCCAATTCTAATTTTAGGGATTGTAAGTATTTTGATTTATCAATAAAATGATAAATCCTAAACAAACTTCATTAATCACATCATAATGTTCAGGTGAAAACTTTATATCTTACCCTTACTATCTTTTCTTCAACATTGAACTCCCCGTTAGTTGATATGATTAAAAAACTTATGAATTAATAATGAATGTGTTATATGAAAACCTCATACTTTTTGTTTCAAATTAATCATTCAAATCCAAAATATCTATAATTTAGTAAAATGATTGATTTTTATCATGTTTTATCCCCCATAAGGGATGTATTATACATATTTCATTAAATGATTGTTAGTAGACTCCATAATGTACCATCTCTTCATGTTTTCTAGTTGTGTCTGCCTCAAACTTATCCTTTAATTCCCTGCATGTTAGCATAATGTACATAAAACAATACGGAAGGATGAGGGTCATATTAGTTTCATATAAGTAATTTTATAACTATGAGCTTCCTCCCAATCTATGTCATTATTTTCATCATATCTTAGCATGGGATGATTTCTTTGGACTCTTCTTTTTTATATTATTTTTATCTCTTTAACTATCTCATTTATGCACTTGGTCATATTCATTATGTAGAATAACTTTTACCCTATAGATATCTAGATATTCAGTTTTTTAATTATGGATAACTTCTTATAAATTTTCACATCATTTTATGAGACCATTTTTATTCCTTTACCTTTATAAAATTATTTAACTTTCTCCAATTATTTATCCAATTCTAATAGGTTTGAACAGATAACTATGTGGTCTTACTTGAAATTCATAGTCTTCCCAAAATCATCACTTGATTTACCACTAGTTCTCTTCTGAAACCTTTTCCCTTTTACAAAATATGAACCATCACTTTATAATTTAGTCACGCAAGCCTCATTATTGTGACCCTCCAAATTTCCTCTTTCAAAAAAATCTTCCATAATATTTTTTTTCGGTAAATATGTTTGGTAATGGTCATGTAATAGTTATTTTATTTGATATTTTTTCCTCAGATACTTATTTAAAATACCCAATGATTCTTACTTAATTCAAGGTAATTACTTATTAAACTGGAAAGAATAGGTGTTTTGATCATGATTTCCAGAACACCATCAAATCCCTGAGATGTTATTCTCCAATGTTTGTTCAAGATGAATCCATATATGTTTTATTTTTTTACTCTTTAAAAACAAGCCTCAAATTTCATGGGGGGTGTTTCCTTCTTGTAATATGCTTCATTTCCATTGATGTGGGATATTTATACTCAGTGTTCATTCGCATATCATCAGTTTTGGATTTCACATATGCACTATTAAATAAGGTGGATCTATATTAAAATTAATTTAGTATAAATTAAACTTGATCATGTTAATATTTAATCTCATTATCCTATGAATACTATCCATTTACAATAGTATCTTTAATAAATTATTTTCTTTCCGTATTCAAACTCTGTTGAATAGTGACACATATGGATTGATTTTTAAACAACTCTTATTCTTTTTCAACATTATTTTTTTAAAGATCACTCTCTATCATTTCAATCATAGTAGTGTTAAATTTATACTACTTGATCTCATCAATATAGTTCACTTCCATCCTGATTATCTCTCCTTATTTAGTATCAAAAAATTTATTTTCTTTCTTAATATTATATTTTTTATTTTTTTAGGTACTGAATTTTTTACATGAAAAACTGTAATTTTTATTTCTCCTTTCACTCATGTTTTGTTCATTATTATCAATAATAATTACTTCTTGATGAATAAATAAATTTACATGCATAATAAATAAAATAAATTTCAATATCTAAAGAAAAAACCATTTAAGAATCATTCTAATGATTTCCCATGAGATTTATCTTCTTATTGTTGAAGTGTTTCTTCTTCTTCTTACCACATTTTTATTATGAGATCCCACATCATCTGATTCTGATTCTAATTAGGTTTCTTCATCCTTATTATTTGAATGGTTCTAAAATAATTGTCCAAAGTTAATATAGTTAAAGGATTTTTCTCGGATTTTAAATCATTTTCTTCCAATTACCACTTTTTAATCGTCTTGATAGTAGTGCAACAGTATACTTAAATAATCAACCTCCTCATAAATATCTAAATCACAATATTTTGTAATATATTATTCTTTAACTTCACTTTTCTCTTTTCTTCAATTTCATTTTCAATATTTTTTCATCCGGAATGCTATAATTTTTACATCTCGTAGTCTATGATTATTTTGCGTAGTTCATCAAGAGTCAAGTCATCTCCTTCTTCTGGAGAAATGTTTTTTGAATCAAAATGATCTAGAAAATTCCTCTTAAATTCATTGAAAATGACATATTCATCCTTCTTATCACCAAATACATGAATGTTTTTTACTATCTCATTAACTCTAGTAAAATTTTGATCAATATTTTCTTTATCCGTCATTTTTATTTCCTCAAATTTACTCCATTGACCTTGTATTTTGGCATCATTGCTTTGATATCGCCTTTATAACTGCTTCTCATTTTGTACTAGATCTCCTTTGAAGTCTGGTGTCCTAGGAACATTGTGTATACCTTCTTCAATAGAGCCATAAATAAGTACTTGTTAGCATTTTCATCTAAATACCTATTTATCATATCAAATTATGTCACATAAGTATAACCAAAAATAGGTGGAAAACCTACAATTCTAAAATCTATCATGTCCAGGATGAGTAATAAGAGAGAGAGTAAAATAATATACCTCTACTATAATAATAATTCCCTTTAATATTAGGAACCCATCAATTTTGGAAACAATTGTCTTTATTCATTAGTCAAAATGTTTCTTGGATCTTTAGTATAAAACATTCCTCTAATTACACTTATAGAATCCCATGAAGGATGTACAACTAATAGGGGAGGGGAAAATCAGTGGCTTCATGTTTCAAATTATATTTTTTTTTCAAATTAAACATCCCTCACTTGTAAAGGTTCCATGTCCACTGAATATTATCTCTCAATGTCACCTCATGTTCAATTGTAGAAATAAAGTGAGTGGAACATAGGATCTATAATGTCCTAAAGAAATCCTAATTCTTGTTGCAACCAGTTATTCCCCCAACTACATAATCTTTAATGTCAAACAAGTGACTAAATATACTTCCATCACCAATTGAAATATTCTCCAACATTCAGCTCTAACAAAAAGGCTTCTCTGACTCTAGATCAAACCGAGAGATTTATCCTCCTTCTGTATTGAACTAAAAGACTTCCACAACATACATCTCCAACTAAAAGGCATACACTACTCATTGGTAATACTGAGAGACATATTACCTTATTTAGGGTTGATCCACTCCAGTATGATTATTTGATATTTCTTGATGATCATGATGAATTACACTTTCTTGTGTAAACTTGAAATGACATAAATATAAAATGATTAGGTATGTTGGTCCTTCTCAATAAATTTTACCACCTGTAAATGACAGGTTTCTTCATTTCAGCAATGCATGGGTTGTTGTTCTTCCTTAAACCTGATGAAGTCTTGACCTCAATTGGATGTTCCTGTTTGATATACATAAATTATTCTATTTTTTATGAATGGTATAACTTTCATAGACTCAAAGATTCGTCATGGACATGTGATATTATGTATTCAAATATCAAGGTATAAACTATAACACATAATATTTTCATGATAGATTATTTCATGTGGTATTATTATATATACGCACTTGAATATTTCACTATCTTCTAAATATTGGTTTATTTGTTTATGTGGTTTTCAAATCTATTTATTATCTCACTCCATATTCAAATAGGCTTCCATTTTATTTCCATACACACATGCATGTATGAAATGTATTCCTCAAATAATCCCTTGTCTCCTAACTCATTGTCCCTTCATACAGAAATTTATGTTCACATGAAATGGTAATCACTCCCTCTATATAAACCACATGAGTTATCAATGTTCTATGTGCAAGCATGGGAGGTTATAAATAAATGTATCATGTAATCCCAAATTTCATCATAGGGTAAGTTATTCATGATTCACATATAGTGTGTAAAAAAATTTAAAGACTCATGGTGTTTCTCCTATTCCTCATGTCTGTAAAAGCACTACTAATATTATCTCAATGAACTGAAGGATTCTCGATGATCTATTTTAGAAGAAAATGAATGATATCTTGATATTTTTATTAGTAGTAATATATCCAATCATTGGATAATCCCCATTAATAGTTATGTTCTCCTAATACCATCCTCCACCATAGATTTTATATTTATGTTGGGTCAAGGTAGTAATATAAAATCACTGAAGATCAAACATTGAAATATATGAATCCTATTTCCATTTTAAAAAATGTAGATAATTATTGTGCCGTAATATTCATGATTAAATTATCATAATTTGCATGATATTATGATCATACTCATCATCACTTATTATAGGATTGAACTCATAAATAATCTATGGGTTCTCGAAAAGCCTTGTGTTTCATTGTATCGCCTCGGTAGAAACTTATTCTTTACAATATCCCATTCCTGAAAGATATAGATTGTATGAATGGTTTTTCTTACCATTTTTTTCTAAAAATGATCATTAGAGTATTTCTTGATCATTATAGCCACTTAATCTTATGATCTCCAGTATACAGACACATCTCTGATGTAGCATGAGAAGAAGTTGATTATGCATGTCAAATTGAATAGTTTAGATTGGTTTGATCATGTGGGACTGATATATCTGTAAAATTTTAAACAGATGAATAATATTCATGAATTTTGATATCCCAGATCGAAATAATTTCTGGTTAAGAACTCCTATATAATATTTTCCATTTCAAAAACACATGGAACAGGAAGTGGGATTTGGAACCCCTAACACTTTCACACATGGTCTTCTTACATGTCACACCTCTATAAAATATACAGACAACCCAAGCACATTTCCTCCCAACCCTGTTATCTTCTACATTCTTATACATCAGACCAATCTCATCCACCATACAAGACATCCTGACTAGTTCCCATGTGTAACCACAGCTTCCTCCCATAAAATCATGGTTGTGGGGGTAATATAGTTCATGTGGTTGGCCCTATTTTTTTATATATTACTCAAATAAATAAACTATAATCCAATATTCTCATAACCCAATCCCTCATAGACTCAATATTCTTCTTCAAGAATACTTCTTGGAAAATATAAATATATTTTTTCATGACCCTCTCCCCATATATTAAATTATTTTTCATGGCCTTCTATAAATCCCCTCACAAATCCATATTTTCAAGATCCAATTAAACATTTTTTGTAGAAATATGAACAACATAAAATTCATTGTAACATTTATTTTCTATTTAAGATCAGCTTCAAAAATCATCATAATTAACAAGGGTAATTTCTCAATCATTTCATCCAATTACATTCTATGATTAAAGAACAATTATCCATGAATCCCTACATTATCCTCAAATAACAAAACAAATATTGACACATCCATGAAAATAAATTATTTTTAGTCCAAACATCCTCATCGTGCACAAGAGTAATGAGTGTTCCACACAATGCATAATGCTTCTTCACAGCTTGCAGAAGAGTAAGTGAGTGTTTATATGCACTATATAAGGGTCATTCCCAAAATGGGTACGGGTAACCCATAAATCATTAAGATAGAGTAAGGGTATAACCAATTTTCATTACCTAAATTAATGTTAGGTAGATTTTTAATGTATTCTAATATGTAAGATAAATATACCCTTACGTGAGCCTCAAAATTATACTGTATCAGGATAAAACAAGCTACCCTAACATAGACCACATAATCTGTGTTTGGGTTAGGTGGAATATTAAGAACTTATGAATGGTTAACATATAGATATCATTTCATTTTCCTTTACAATATTTTATCTTATGGTAAAACATTTTATGATAATTAATCCCCCTAACATGTGTATGGGTAGCATTTTTACACAATTTTCTATCGTTTTCTTCGTCCTCTTCGACCTGTATCCACCCAGACACTATTTAAATTTTATTAAATTACTAAAATAAATGAATTAATTTAATTATAATCAATTAATAATTTATTAATCCTTTTTGAATATTTTAGTCAATACCTATGTAATTTTTAACATGAAAGCTGTTGGGAAAAATAAATGGGTGTTTTAAAATAGTATTTTATGGATACGCATTATTGCTATTTTTAAATACTAGAAAACTTATCAAATTATTTTCCATTAATTTTTCCTATCATCTTGATGACACCAAACCCTATATTACAATCTAGGAGCTATATTTATTTTTGGGAACTCTTCCGATGAAATTTTCTTAGAAAAGCATAACCTTCTCTCTCCTATATTCCTTGAAAATAGAATTTCACAAGGGGAAATTCTAGGTAAGGGATCCTTCCTCTTTATCCAAGTGTACATTTTGGGGGTCATGATTTTTTTATCCTTTGAGAATATTTTATAAACCATCATAATTAATTTAATGAATTTATTAATTAAAATTGGAGGATAAGTAAAGAAATAACATGGGGTAACTTGTTCTTTTATTCTTCCAACTTCATGATAATATTTTTTATTATTCCAACAATGGAATATGTTGAGTTTCAATAGGATGTTGAGAGTTTGGAATTATTGAACCATTTTTTTATTATTTATTAAATTCACTACTCATTAATTTAGCTAATAATGTGTGTTCTGCTAATAAATTTTATGCCCCTAGAAATTCTAGTTTCTATGAGAATGATCTTGAAATAAAGAATTTGATGCGTTTAAATCCCATTTTATAATCTAGAATAGGATATATGAAGTGTGTGGTGTGGATAATAATTTTGAGGTGGTTGTCATGGATATTTGTTATGTTTTGTGGTTATGATCTGTGGTGATTGTGGTGAAGAAGTTGTTGTGATGTGAAATAGTGGTAATGTGGTGCATGTTGGCATAAAGAGGATGGGTTGTTGTTGTGTTGAAATAGTTTGTTCTAGTTTATTAGTAATAATGGAATAAAATATTTTTGATGAAATTGGAATGGATAATAGGATGAATTTCATAATGGGTTTGAATTGCTAAATAGACTATTGAATTAAAATGGGATGTTTAGTTAAAGTGGTTCATTCATAATATTAAATGAGTAGTCTTAATAAATTAATATAATAATAAATAGAAAAATATGAAATATTCGTGACTTGAAAAGAAAGGTGGAATGTGGAATGTGATTTGTGGAATGCTTGTGTAGTGTAATAAATTTAGAGGTGCTAGGAAAAGTAGTGGCGGTTATGAGGCCTTGGGGAAAATGTTGTGAGGTGGGATGGTACTATTTTTATGAAACTCTTAGTTGGGAATATTTTTTGTGTATTATATATTATATATTTTATTTTCATTGGGATTTTTATTCACACCCCACCCATTTCAACACTGTGATTAGAAAACAAAATATTTTAGGGGGTGTTTTTTCCAACACCAAAGTTGGTGCAAAAGGATGGTTGGATACCCCCTATTTCCCATTCTCACTTAATGGATTAGATCTTAAAAAACATATGATTCCTTGTGTATTTTAGTTAACTTATGGTGGTTTTTTATGAGGGAATGATTTGGTTCATTTTGGGGGTTTGTTATGGTAGGATAATTTTCATGAACCAACCCAAATATTCTGGTATATAGATTGATGGGATGGAACTAACATGAACTGATGGGAATTCCCAATCCCCATGAGTTAGATACTATTTTAATGAGAATTATAAAATTATAAAAGGGAATGTTTTATCCCAATGAAAAAAATAAATATATAACACAGGATTATAAATGAATTAATAGGCAATATTCTAATCATTCCACAAGCATAAAAGAGTTTCACAATTAGATAGATGTCAAAAAGTAATATATCTTCTCAAAGACGACACTAAATCTATAATGGTGAAATCTAAAAATCTATATGTAACATGTTGATCACTTCTACACTAGTCATCGACATCATCCAAGTCTCAGGCTCAAGCAAATCGGCCGCCACCAAGTGTCTCTTTTCCTTTCCCTTGACCCGTACTAATATAATCTACAAACACCTGAATTAAAGGTAGGGTGTGAGAAACATATCTTGGTAGGATTTCACTAAATAATTCATAAGTAGTTCCATGAAAAATATTAAATAAATTTTTCTATTATAATTAAGGATAAATTGTGGAAAATCAGTTCAATTTTCAGGTCAAACACTCCTTCAAATCAAGTAGATAGAAATTATACAATAACAGATATAAAGGAAAAATTTAATAAAAAATAAGTCCATGAATATTAATGATATATAATAAATGTAATTTAATAACAAAATCATATCAATTCAAATCACCATGGTCTTATTAATTGATATTAGTTAGATCTATGATCTAGGATCCACATAGTACGTAGTCAATTATCACAGCTTAATGTATGAAAACATCTCCATCTCTAATTCCACTAGGATTGAATAAATCAAATCCCGATTAATGGGGAATTATAAATAATTTGGTTTATGTAGATTTTTCAGAAACAATCAACTTCTAGGGAGTTAGAGTCCTAACATGCTTGTCCAAATCAACCACTAACTACTCATTATCATATCTTCACTAAAACAATCAATCAATAAATTATAGTAAATTCATTTATATCAATTCAATTCATTGTTAAAATTCCTAACATCATGTTTCAACCTTCCGTTCCCATTTCAAATTAAAATAACTCATTTTTATCATGATTATTCCATTCAAAATCTCGCAATCACCAAAAATGGGAACTACCAATCGAGAGATTATGGTGGGAAATACCAAAGATGATTTCCTAGGATTAAAATCCCTCATGTTGAATTTGTGATCAATAAAAAAACATGGGTATACATCACTCTCAAAGTAGTTAATAAGAAATTAAAGGATAATTCTATATCAAAGAGAAAACACTAATAAGAGATAGAGATCAATTTTATCCACTAGCACTTAGATCAGATAGTAAAGGTGTTAGAGAAGCCAAAATCCTCTTTAGAGAGAATCCAAAATTCAATCTGTTGGTTAACAACGATTAACAGTTGATTAGAATTTATATTTTGGGTTTTCGGACATAAGTTATAATTTTTCGGAGACTAAAAACCATCTTGCATGGTTTCTTGGGTTAGGATACATGGTTAAAGATAATTAGGTGGCTCACCATGCAACCTTACTAGGATCCTAGAGGGTGATTCATTGTTAGGACACATTGTTAAACAAAAAAATTTACTAACCATGAACCCCCTCATAGGATACTAGATAATGGGATCATGGTTTTTCTACATGTTTTAGAAACCATATGAAAACCATGGTCTCTTATCTATGCCAAACCACACAATTTTGGGTGGAGTCCACATTGTTTTCTCCATCCAAGTGCCCCCTAAAGATCCACATGAAAGGGAACAAAATTTCACAAGAAAACATGCATGGTTTTCCCAAACCATGTTCTAACTATTCATATCCCAAAAAACATCCAAATATTTAAAAATTCTGAAAAAATGACCCTAAAAATATCCAAACACATGTTTATCAAAAAAAAGGGGGTAGAAATACCTAAAATTTGGGAACACGATGTTAAAATATTCCAACCATAAACAATTTATACCCCTAGAAACTCTATCAAGAAGACTCCATATCCAAGAGATGAGGTCATTTCTCTCTTATTAGGGCCTCTCAATCCCATGTCTCATGTGAATCAGAACCATTCTTCCATAATACTTGAACTAGATGTATGGAATTCCCATAAAAACCTTTATCTTGGAATCAAAATTCTGAATCAGCTTCTTGGTCTTGAATAAATAGTATTCTATATAAAGGTCCACCCAGTTCAAGATATGATATGGGTCATAGATATACTTGTTGAGCTATGATAAACATAACATTTTATATTAATCGATGTCAACAGAGGAGGAAAGGTCAAATAGTTATCTATATTTCCAGTTTACCCAACAACCTCAAATGTTCATTCATACCATAGAGCTAAATATTCCTATCTTTCAATCCTTCTGTGACCCAAAAGAAAAGAAACTCTCAAAAAAATCTGGTCAACAAATGAAAACACCAAAGCATCCGGATGTTGATAACCATATGATTTATATCAAGTGTAATTCAACTCCATTAGTTAATGAATCAACTGAAACTTTGCCATCATTTCATGGAATAATCTGGGTATGGCAAGAGAAACATCACAATCCTATGACCAGAAAAATGGATATTTACATGGATATAAATACAAATCCTAATTTGGTTCCATTCAGATGGGAGACCAATAAATACTTTTTTTAAAAAAATCAAATAGTCTTATGTGGTTCTCCCAATCCCCACCAAAATCATGAATTCAAGCATGATGCACATCCTTAGAAATATATATAGCTGATTTTTTATAGACATTTGTCTACATATGGTATGTTATTCACAGAATAACCTTGGATCTTATCGCCTCTTGGTGGGATCTATAAAAAACAAGAACTGAAACAAAGATATTATTTTGAAACTATAACTTATGGAGATCTATGAAACCCATAATCCTCTACAAAAATGATAATTAAAACAATGATCTCTATTATAAAATGTAACATATGAAACTATGTGAAAGATGATTATATTCTACACATACCGTCCTTCCGAATCATCAAATTTATTTGTATCTAGAATGGGGATAAAGTGATCCAATTTGGTCAATTGATTGATCACAAAAAAATATTTGATTCTTCCCTTTAGGGTAATGTTATAAACCTCTCATGAAATCAATATAAATCTCATCCTATATCTAGATAGAAACTGGATGGGGTTAAAACCAACCCAAATGTTTCAAGTTATTTGTCTAGATGTACTAATTGATATAACAATGATAAAAAAACCAATAAATTATTACCCCATACCTAGCCGAAAGAATTCATACTTCATGTCACTAAACAATTCGGTGGTTCTAGGGTGTTCCACTCATCGTCAATTATAAATATCCCCCAATAAAAACATTTCTCATGGATAATGGTACAACATACCAACTCCATAATAATAAGATACCCTCAGAGGATAGTGACCACTCATCTACGGTATACCCACCATAAAGTGAGTACCAAATGGAATGAAACTCATCATTGAGATTCTAATCCAAAATAACCATATTCATAAAAGAGGAGTTTTATAGAATGCTCATCAAAAATAATCTTGGTCTCATCCTCTAGAATTAACAAGTGAAAGAAAACAAATAAATACATAAAATTTTAATATATTGAAGATTATTTGAAATCTTAGGTTTGATGTCTCATGATCAATGAATCACATATGACAATCCATTTAAAGGGGTTGTAATTATTGTTGAAATAAAAAGTATGTAGGTACCCCACTCATTACCTATAATGAAGATTAAAATATTTTTTAGATAAGATATAACTAGTTATTTTTTATAATAATAAATGGTAACACATTATCCAAAAAGGTAGTATCAAAAACACTTAAGATAATTCCTTAAAAATACAAATTTGAGGTCATTTGTAGTATAGTTTTTCTCATGTGGCCTTATATATAAGGAACTATAAGACACCATGTGATCTCCTTTCATGAGAACATATCCAAAGAATTAACCTGATGTGTCAAAAAAAACATATCCATGATTAGACACTATAAGAGTGAACACTTACAAAAAATTTAAAATTCACTTAAACACATAAGAATAATTTTGACATTTCAAATCCCATAAGAACTTCACACCTTTTCATGTGAAGGTAGTAATTAGGGAAGCTAATTTCATGAAATCATTAATAAAATGGAGTTAATATTCCAATATACCCAAGAAGTGATGTATTTTGGAAACATTACACGGGGTTTCACATTTCATAATATCTATCACTTTATGCGAGTTGACTAAAATACCATGTTCCTAGAATACATGTCCCAAAAATATCACTTTATGAATCCAAAAAATTTCATTTTGATATCTTTTGATAAAGTTTATGATCTCATAAAATTTATAGAACCCCTAGAAGATGATGCATATTATCCTCCTCTATTTTAATGTAATATAAGATGTCATCCAAAAATACCAGTAAAAACAATTCAAGATACATGTTGAATATCTTGTTCACCATGTCTATTAAAACTATTAGATTATTGGTTTTATCGAAGGGAATAAAAATGTACTAATAATTTTCAAACCTAATACTAAAAGTAGTTTTTGGAATATTGAATTATTTGAACCATAGTTGGTGTTAACCATATAGAATATCAATCTTCAAGAACCAATATCCATATTTCAATAGATCAAACAGATCATAAATAAAGGGAAACTGATACTGGTTCTTTATCATGAATTAATTTAGTTTTCATTAATCGAAAAAAAAGAAAAATGTTCAATTTTTTTATTAAAGACAGGAGTCTTCCAAAGATATATACTTGAGAGAATATTTCCTTTATCCCAAAAATCAGTCAATTTAATCTAAAACTCATCCAATTCATATAATTTCACATGGTTGGAGGGAATATAGATATGTTGGCTACATGGAATTATGTCAATAGAAAGCACCACCTCCATCATGGAAGGAAACACATAGAATTCATATAGAAACCTATCTAGAAACTCAAATAATACCTGAGGAATATCACCACTCATGGATTATTTATTTAGATAAAAAATTACATAGATTTCCCTTACCCAACTTAAAAAAATGTTTTCTTGATCTTCTTGACCTTGGGTCCCATTCAACCTAGGAAACCTGACACACCCCGTCAGGAGGAGTAAAGGAGACCCATCAAAGATTAAAAAAAATTGGGATTTATATTCACTCATCCAATAAATCTTGAAAATGACATTCAAAGGTCTCATATAAAAAAGTCATGTGATCTCAATTCTCGACAGAGAAAAATCGTAAGAATGGAAACAAAGGCCCAACTCTCTCTTCGTTTTGAGGGGAATATAAATATCCATCACCGAAGACATAAAATCTATATAAAGGTTTATAAAATTCACAATATGAGATGAAATGATAGAATTCGTGTATCAAATGAATCTATCACTACTGATAAATCCAAAGTGGAAATACCTCTCACTATCACTGGAAATGCATCGACTTCTTCCAGGGACACTTCAACTATGTGAAAAATCATCATTCTGGATGTATGTGGCTCAAACCCCCTTTTTTAAGAATATTAATTCAATACAAAACCCTTTGGTACTAATGAGATCATGTTAATGCATAGGGAATAAATACATAATAGAAATTCTAAAAGTGACCTAATCAACTGCTTGAACCACAGGTCTTGGGTGCCTTAGTACAAACTCACTTAGAATTCCAAACCTTCCCAAATTGAAATCCTACCAATGGGCCACTTCCAATACATGTTGAAGGTCTGGATGATTCCATTAATCATGATCCACCTTGATACACATCATGCTTCCTCTTTCCTTTAAAGGAACTAAAAAACTGCCATTGGATTGAAAAGAACATTTTTCAAACTTACTTGTCAGGTCACACTCAAACATAAATTATCTATCCATCACATCCACAAAAGAAGTACACTTAATCATGAAAAACTAATATTAGATATCATGTTTAAGATAGTTCTTGTATCTTTTGGACAACAGTTTTTCATCATTAAATACTTCGAGGTAAAAAAAATTACTAATTGGATTGCATACTTGTTCGTGGTTATATTTCCTATAGGGATGGTTAAAAACTCTGTAAACAATTAAAAAACCATTTATTTTATATATAACTACTCTGTAAAAAGTTCTATAATGTCTTAATTCAAGACATGAAGTTTCCCCATAGTAATCCCCAAATCCCACCACATGTTGTTAAGTCATTAAAGCATGAAGGTAAAACATTTCACTATTATTGGGTTTGGAATTTTCTTGAACTCAGAAAGAATATCAATATCTGTAAACTAATCTTAGTCCTCTTTAGTATAATTTCAGCCTACAAAAACTAATGGTATCTACCAAATAAAACCAAAATCATGATCTCTAGTTTTATACCTCCAGGGTTCCACCACTAGAGCCTTGAAAAGAATGGGTGATGGTACATATCATAGAGATTGGACAGTACAAACAACTCTCTCAATAGGGTCATTATCCACTAGAGGGTTCCCATGCCATTCTTCATTAGTAGATACATCCTAAAGTTAGTTAAAGCTTCTTCTATGGACATGGTGCAACAAACAATTATCATGAAACAAAAAGAATTTATAAAGTATACTCATATGATCAACTCAATCAAATGATACGATAACATCAATTCAATCAGATTGAATTATTTTTTTGACATTTTAAAATATTTAGATTATGTTTATAAAAATACCAGAATAAGATAAATTTAATCCTCTAAGAACCATTTTCAAAAACACACATGGTAAATTAAGTCTAATTATGATGAGATTTAGTCGGACACTCACCCATTAACCACCCCCTAGTAATTGAAACTACTACCTCTTATTTACCATGACATCCTATACTATATACCAACATCATGGAATTTTAAAACACTCCTTTGATACCAATTTTTCATAAAACTACCTAAATACCCTAGTAAATTTATAGTCAGCCTATTAACAACATGACTTGAAGAATGTTCATGATCCCCATAGTCTAGAACCTAGAACTAGGTAATCACTAAATGGTCACAAAATATGATTTCACCTTAAAAATAAATAAATAATAAATAATAATAGAAGATTAAAGAATAAATAGTCTATAAACCAAACAATCCTCAAGGAGAAAAGAGTACCCTAATAAGATAGATATCCTAAAGTAATAAATATTTCAAAAGAAAGCATATAATCCATCAAGATAAAAACATCGAATTTTTATGTAATGTGTGGATCGCAAATCAACTGGTCACCATCATCACCCAAGTCTCATTTTCAAGAACATTTCCACCACTTAATATTACATTCCCTTTTCCTAGACCCGGAATAATATAATCTAAATATTATTGAAGGCATGGTAGGGTGTGAAAATAACTACCCAGTATGATTTCACCAATTTATAAAAAAGAAAACCGATAAAGAATAATCCAAGTATGATTGAATTTTAATTAGGGATAAGGCATGGAAAATTATTTCACAATTAAAGTCAAAACAAGAATTAGAATAAATTAGATAGAAATTATATCAAAGGAATCCTTAATGGAAATTTTAATAAAATAGAATGACATGAATATTACATTTCTATAGTCACATGAATGTAATAATAAAATCAAAACAATGTGAATCTCCATGGTCATATGCCCTAATATTAGTTAGTTTAAGGATCTAAGATCCATACACAACTTATTCAATCATCAAATCTCAATGTGTTCACATGTCCCTATGGTTCATATTGGTAGGATAAAATCAATCAATAACCAATATGGTAAATCATTATATATTTTGTTATGTTATAGTATCATTTTCAATCTATTTCAAGAAAGTGAGACTGCTAGTGTTCTAGTCATAATCACCCACTAACTACATAGACATAAATATTCTTTCAATAAATCATTCATTTATTCATTGGATATTTTTTAATGTCAATTCAATTCATATTTTAAAATTACCAAATTCATGGTTCAACATTCTATTTCTATTTTGAAACCAAATAATGGGTTTTCATAAAGTTTATGATTTTAAAAATCAACATTTATTTTAATCCATTCTCTGATGAATCATCATCAAATCATTTCATTAAATAAATTCCTAAGTCAATCCATCATTCTTATTATTCAACCAATTTATCAAAGAAATTTAAATGGGATATAATTCACAATTACACTTTTATACAATAATAATATCAATGTTGATTAATCAATTTAAAATATTTTTCAAATCATTAAATTTTTGTTTCTTGTGTAATAGAATGCCTTACGAAAGAACCTACATATTTTCATAAGATAATACAATCACCCAAAACGGGAAACACCAATTAAGAGATGAAAGATAATAATATCAAAGTACAATCCATAAAATGAAAATCCATTAAATAAAAATTTAGATCATCAAAAACAGGAGGATCCATCCCTCTCAAATAAATATAGAAGAGAAGAAAGGATTATTAAAAATCAAATAAAAACACATACTAGAGTGAGATAAATTTCATCCACTACCACTTCAATATGAGAGGAGATGGGTTGGAGTATCCAAACTCCCCTACAGTGATCCTAAAAATTCAATGTGTTAGATTATTTTTTATTAGGATGTGACTAGAATATAAAATGTTGGGTTTTGGACTTATGATACAATTTTTTGGGGATTACAAACCCAGTTACATGGTTTATTAGGTTTGGTCCTATGGTCAGAGTTCAATGTATACACTTTCTAAGATCCTAGAGTGTGTCTCACTATTATAACACAAGGCTTGAAAAAAAATATTCTCCCTCCTGGGATACTAGACAAGGGGTGCGTGATTTTTCCATATAATTTGGAAACCATGCACCAACCATGATCTCTCCACTATTCCAATATGCATGGTTTTGTTTTTAAGGAAACACCATTTTCTCTAACATTACACCCCCTTTAGAATAAAAAAATTATTACATGGATTTTAATCCCAACCATTGTTGTTTTCTATAACTACATGCCAACCTTAATAGCCCAAAAAACATACAAAAATTTCAAAAAATTCCCCAATAACAACCTGAAACAGGATCCAAAAATTGAAAAATAAAAGCAATTAGATAGAAGTACCTAAAAGTTGATAACAAGATGATATATGGAGGGAACAACATTTATTAACCTCATCATAATAATACCCCCACTATTATATTTATGGCTGTGGTTGAAATGTGATATGGTGGTCCATGTGACTTCACGAGAGATGTGATGTGATGGATTAGGTGTCTTTAGGTGTCTATGATGTCATAGACTCTATGTCTTTAAGCCTGATTACTATAAAAAAGTGGTGGGAGTGTTAGGAAATAAGATTCCAGGGTGTGATAGAAACACATAAAGGGGACGTTGGGCACAGTACAAATTTTATTTATATTCTCTTTATTATGTTGTTATACAAGGATCTATTATTTGTTGAGCATAAAATATTGTGGATGTGATTTGTTAACCACCCTTATTAGGTGTTGTTGGTTCTGATTTTTTATCATTGGTGTATTATAATTCTCTTTTCACGTGTGCACGATAGACTTTGAGTTGGTAATTACTAATTATAAATGTTATGCTGAACTCATGTATATAAAAAAAATTTGTTTCTAAGGGGGATTCATTAATTAGGTGGGACTTTACATACTCAAATAGTATGAATTTTTTTGTGTCCCTACATTAATAAATTTATTTATTTATCTTATTTGTAGATTCTTTGTATTTGATGACTTGACACATGAATTGTGGGGTGGTATTGGTTTCATTAATTTTCATATTTTTTATGGTTTTTATTTATAGTAATTTATATTATCTCTATCTATTATAATATTAAAGATGGTAATGTCTTCCATATGGGATATTTTTATACCTTCAGTGCTTGTCACCAACCTGAGGCCATCTAAAGGAGGACCTATAGGACATTTTCTCTCTTCCTAAATTTTCTTCATAGAAGAGGAAACTTTTTTGGTAGGGGGCTGTGACGGATATCATCTATTTTCTTACCATTCAATCTGTTGAAAAATAATAAAATTGTTCGAGTGTACTTGTGAATTACCACCTTAAATAAGCAATTAATTAATTTTTCCTCACCTTCTCACAGGGATTGAAAATAATAGTGTATTTAAAGATGTAATATGGTATTTATTATATAATAATCATTAAGGAAAGACAAAATAATACATACCATATTTCCATCATGTTCATTGAAAAATGGAAATGCTACTCATGCGTACTCATGGCCTACCATCCCCATTATTGTAAGATAATTTATTTCTCGTAAAAAACATTAATTTTTGGTTTGAAATGAATAATTATTTTATATAAATAATAATTATGTCTTGGTTATTTTTTTAGATATTATGAAATAATTTCCACTATAAAGATGGTTAGCATACTAAAGTTGTTTTGAAATTATAAACCCAATATCCTCAAAACACATGAAGTGGAATTAACCGATTATGTAATTACATATTAAAATAAAATAAATGAAATAAATGCTTAAATGATAAGTTATTAACCCTATAAAATGTTATTAAGAAATAATATAATTTATATAATTTTATATTAGACGTGTTAAAGGGCATACATGGAATTTATGGAACCGGGGTAAGGGGTTTATTCTCAAATTCCCTTCATTGGGGAACATTTTAATGTTATGTACCTAATTTATTTTATATGGTGCATATAATGCCCATTTTTATTATATATCATTAATGATTAAAAATTCATGGTATTTTTTGTTTAAATTAAGATTACTTCATCCAAGGGTATTTGACTTGAATGTTACACTGTGGAAAGTGTATCTTTAGTCAATATTATTTCATTAGGTTATATCAATTATTTATTGATTATATAATTCCAATATTATATGTGGAATGATTTTTTTTATTTTGTATTGAAAAATTATATTGTTTATTTAACTTATCAAAAAATAATCATTTCATTTATTTAATCTCAATTCAATGTTATGATCGTTGTAAGTGTTATTTGTCTCAATTTTTTTTCTTCAAAAATAGGTTACTCGTTATGAACCAATATTATTTTGTGAGGTGTATATACATTCCCTTTGAAATTTTATATCTTGAATATCCATATTTTCTTGATTTTTTATGTTTCATTTGATGTTATTATTTCATGGGGATGATGATTCCAAAGTTGTCAAACTGGTAAGGGGTTTAGGATTAAATCCCATTTTAATCAGGATTGATTGTGATTTAATTTATTCAAAGGAAATTATATGATACTTTTTGAATAATCCCATTTAATTTTTATTATCATCTCAATTTTTTTGTAAATTTTGATATTTTATTAACAAATTTATCTCTTTGGTACTTAAAATGGTTCATAAAATGTTTTTAAGGAAAGACGACCTAATTTATCCTCTCTCTTTTTTAATGATTTTTTTTAATTATCCATGTTTTATTAAAAAAAAGACATTTTTAATATTATTTACTAATTAATTAAACAAATTTAAAACATTTTTACTTTTTAAAAAAATTAGAATAATATTATTACTATTTTTTGAACAAGGTACTTTTTACCAATGGTGTGAACGAAATCCATGTTTTTAAAATTGAGAAATAAATAAATTTCCCCCCATCACAACCACTCAATGATTTAAAACATATATTATAGGTTTACATTGTTATTTTCAAAGAAAACCTCATTCCTGATAATATGGAAATTTTTTGTTTTTAATGGTTATTTTTAAAGAGAAAATGATTTTTTCCTCAAGAATATTTTTAATTTTTATCTATATATTATTTATTTTCATCATTTAAAAAAATTATTGATGCTAATTGTGCTCTAATGGTGATATGGTATAATGATATTATCCCTTTTATTTCTCTAGATGGTTTATTATTTTTACAAAGTGACTATCTTGGAACCTTTTTATTTTTCATTGGTAAATTAACTAATAAAAGAACAATGGTTATTGTTAGGTTGAAAAATTTACCATTTCATATATTTCAATTATGTTATCATTATTTGAAATTTTATTTGATAATAAGTGGTCCCAATATACAACATGATTATGAGCGATCTTTATATAGATCTAAAATGGATTGGGTAAATGGATGGATTTAATCTGTCATTTTTTCGTCTAAAAGATTACTGGAATTTTCCAAGTAATTTAGTAATTTTATAATTGTGATTGTAAGAGTGATATAAATATCATATTTCTGGTAACCAAGACATTTTTTATGCTTTCAAAATGTTCTAATGAATCCTTTTCTTAAGGATTGTTTTCACAAGGATCATGATTGTTCACTTTTATGATTCATATATTATATTAAATCTCTTTATCATATCTCATGTATTACGATCTAGGTTTTGATGGTCATTAATTCTCTTGTACTATAATCATTACCATTTATTATTTATTCAAACATTTTTTCTTACATTATTTTTACCAGTGAAATTAAATTATAACTACTTAGGTTTATCCATACAGAGAATTTTTTTCTCACCCTCATATTTTTTTCTTTTACACATGTTGTAAAGAAGGGTTTTAAGTGTGTTATTCCTTAGAAGGTTAATATAAGTGAAAAAAATAGTTATAGATCATGTCAGTTTTTATGATCTACATGATTATGTTTCCAAGATGTTATGTAAAAGTTCATTCTAAATCACTGAAAATATAGTCCTATATTTCATTGGGAATTTATGTGATGAAATATTTTTGTTGTATTTTTTATGTTTTAATGGATTAAAATTGGATCAACTTTATTATTATAAAGGCCAAAAATATAATGATTAGTTTTTAAAACTAGATCTTGGTGTATCGGTTTAGGTATATCATAGTTAATATCAGATAAGGGTTTAGATAACATTGAATATTATGATATATCTATGTGAGTTTATTATAAAAGTTATCGATATCATCATGGGATTAAAATATTGTGTCTGATCATAATTGTGAAGGAATAAAAATAACATATTATGTTATAAGTTTTTTTTTTAAAGGTTGGGGTCGAAGACTTAATTTATTATTTGAAAGCAAAGACCTCTTTAGACTGGGTAGAGGGAGACCCATTACATATCTAAAAGGCCCAAGGCCAAGTGGCCTGAATACAAGGCCTGAAAGCCCATTTTTTTTGCCCAAAGGACCCCTCGGTGAATAGTACTGCTACAGTACCCGCGCTACTACAGTCACTCCTCCGCTATAGTATATAATATAGTCCCTCCTCCGCTACAGTGTTGCCGCTGCTATAGTGCCACCGCTACAATAGTACCTGCTATAGTACTACTATAGTACCTGGGAAATTCTCCCCTGCCCGGAGGTTTAATGTGAATGAATATTTTTTAATAAGGATATTAATTATTTAGGTGGGAAATATAAAGTTTATGATATAAAGTTTGTATTTAAAACATTCATTTATATTAAATTTATTAAGATTATTTGGGAAAATGATGATTAATTTATGAAATTATCTAATATGAACATTTGGTGTTACTGTGGAACTTTTGATGTTAAATGTATTCATTATTCATAAGAAGTATTAATAATTTTATAAATTATCTTTTATTATGATAACCATTTTAATTATTCTTAATATCTAATCATAGGAGGAATACATGTTATAAATTTTGGGACTATGTCATCTGTTATAAGTTAATATTAGTGTATTTTCAAGAAAAATTAATCATGACTACTAACCGTTTGGAGAAAAAGTTGATATTGTGCTGGAAATTAATTAATGGATGAAATTATACTTGTCAATTAAAAATATTTCCTTACGCTCTTGGTATATATTATAATGGAAATCTACAAACACATAGAAAATGATCTTGAAATAAATGTGTTATCTTATTACTATCAATTATTATGAATTGATGTTATTTTAATGACTTTTTGGTTTATGGTATTTTAGTCATGAATTTTCTCAGGATCATTCATTTTATTATGATTAATTCTCTATATCAATCTACATAATTATTTATAGATTACTTTTTCCACCATAAATATAATTTCACTAACCACTAATGTTATCCTATTTGAAAATATAGTTTTTTATTATTACATATAACCATCATATTTCATTTTTCCATTTTTTCAAGAGGAAGTTATATTGACTCTTTTTAGCATGTGAATTTTTTTACAATGGATTTTACAAAATGGAAAAAACATGATTTATGACAACAATTTAAAATTATGGGAATGAAATTTATTAAATGGGGGTGATTGTAACACACTAATATTATAAAAGAACACTATATTCGATTATTTATAGGGAACATATCCACAAACATAAATAAACTAGATAATGTTATTATTTTATGACTGTTAAAACATAGCCATTTTAAAATATTTTATTAATTGAATTAACCTATTAATTATATGTGTGTGTGTGAAGATCTTAATTAATAAGAATTTATTGGAAAAATCATATTAAATAAGAACTAATGTGTATATGACTCTACTCAAGAGAATAAGACAAATTCATGGACTGATATCTTCTTTGAAGAGGCAAATGTCCACAGTGATGATATATATAGAAAAATAAAAAGTGATGAATTGTTAGATTCTCATCTTCTAATAAGTGATGATGAATTGACAGCTAAAAACCCAATTGAAGATAAGTTAAAAAAAGAAGATGGTCTTCAAATCTCTCCTGAAATGATGGTTTCCTTATCTAATAAGTGAGTGTAATTTTAAAATCATGGAAATCCAATTAGTTCCAAAACATGCTATGCTTCTTCCAAATTCATTGTGGATAATGACGGATTTTAGCTTATTTCATAAAAGAATTTGAAGTATCTGATTGTGTCCAAAGTGGTGTTTGAGAAAACATTTACAGTGAACCTTTTCCTTGTAGATGGTACTGTTATGATTCCGGATCCGGATCTAAGCTCTCCTATGATAGAGAATTATGAGATTGCTTCGACTACTGCAACAGAGGATGAAGGGATGTTGACCCTAGTGAAAAGAGTCACGTCACTTGAAAAATAGCATAATGAGGATAGCATTTAATTTTACAGTGTTGATACTAACACATTACTCAGAATACTTTAATCACTTCATCCATGTAGAGGTTGAGTGAGAGGTTGGGGTCACGGTTGCGGAAGTTTTACATGAAAAGTAATGGGTTGAGAAGAAATAATACTCACTGAACGATTGAAGATAAAGATAGGTAGCTATCATTTGTTTTTGATTATTTTGTTTCCATTATGTTCTTATTTTCCTATATTTTGTCTGATTTTTATAAAAGAGGCACTACCTCCATCTTTCTCAAAAAAATCACTAAATTTTTAGTAAATTCATTTTATGATTTTAAAATATAATTTTTTCAGCCATTATTTTTACTAATTTTAGTGAGAAAATATCATAATAAATTTCTACCAATTTTATATTTTTTAAGAAAAGGATATTATTTTCAAAATCATCATATCAAAATTATACTAGGGTTTCTATTTTAGATTTTTTTGAAAGGAATCTTATTTTTTAAATAGTGAAAAATATAGATTTTTGTAAAATTTTCATTTCTTTTCATTCCAAAGTTTCATAATTCAATTATTTTGACCTCAAAGAAACATAAAACAAATTAAATTATATTTAATCTATTTAATTAAATTTTAATCATCAATATAAAATATTTTGGTATTAGTTCATTTTTTGGAAAAATAATAAATTTTTTAAAAAATGATTTATCATTGGGTTTTAAACATTTATATTAAAATATATTTCTTACAATTACAGTAATTAAATATTAAAAATTTTATATCATATTTGAAATCATATGTTTAAAATTGGTTAAATATTTCCCTATATTTTTTTCATTTTGAATTGAAATAGTAGTTATTATTGGTCACTTTAGTAAGGAAAAATTCCACTCTCTTACATTTAAATTTATCTTATATATTCACATAGGGATATAAATAAGTTTGGAATTAATAATTAAGTTTAGTTAGAAAATAATGAAGTTATTTTTATCCTTTATGTTATTTAATAATTTTTATTTTATTATATAATTACCTTAAATACTTATAAAACATTGGCAATGTGCTTGTACAAGACTCACAAAAGTCAATTAAATGATTTCAAAAACATAAAATTAATATAATTTGGTAGAATTTTTTAGTTCAAAAAAATTAAATAAATATAATAAATAATTATTTAAAAAAATTTATATTCTAATTACATTACTATATTCTTATACCCAATTTAAAATTAAAGGAATAACGTCAAAATTGTAATTAATGGTATTTTCTGAAAAATAGTATTTTATTAATTTACTTAAAAATAAAATAAATCTAGAAAAAAAATTGGAATGTAATTGATCTAAAGTATCATTCCTTGGACATTTTTTATCAAAATTTTACTTAATATATATATTTATAACCCTTTAAGGATGAAAATTTTGTTATCGTGGTTAAGGAAAAAAATGTTTAATGAATGGGTTAATCCAAATGATAAGGTTTTAAATGATATCTATACCTATCTAAATTTTATTGTATTGTTATATTATGACCATTTCCTTCTTATCATATATTTTTATTATTTTGGTAACATTTTAAATGAGTTAAATACACATCATTATATAATATTTCATGTATTTCAAAAAGTGACCATCCATCACATATAAAAGTTTACCTCAAATCATACCATATCCACACTTCAGGATCCTATTTATTTATTCTTAAACTAGCTTCAAAAAATATAATAATTGTGATATAATATCATAATTATATAACATATAATTTTATTTCATTTTGTAAATGCATTAAGCTAAATCCATCTCATTCTTCTATCAAATGGGAAGAAAACACATCATTTATGTGTACAGAGGAATACCGCCTCATGAACCTATGTAATTCGTTTTCCATCAATGCATCTCAAAAATTTTAATAATGGAGGATTTGATGTAAATATATATAATTGATATTCATGACATAATTTTAATTCCATAAAAATAATATATCATATATTTTCTTAACATTCAATCCATTTAAAAATGAAAACGTCATTTGTGTGTACATGTGGGTTACCACCTCGACGAAGTGATGTGAATTTGTTTTCAAAACCACCTCACATTGTTGATAAATATTACTTTTTAAAGATTTAATGTTAAATTTATTATATAATAAGAATTATCTAAAGAAAAAATAATACTTACTATCATTCCGACATGTTCGTTGAAAAATGGAAACATTACTCATGCATACGTACGACCTACCGTCTCATGATTGTAACATAATTAATTTATCAAAACCATAATTCATGACTGGTTTTAAAATTAAAATTAATTTATATATATGAAAATTTTTTCTTTATTAATATATTTGATATGATTTAATAATTATCTATTTGACCACAATCTACACATTTAATTCATTTTAAAATTATGAATTGAACATTGTCAAGACACCTGGAGTTGACATTACCAATTAATTAAAATTTTCATTAAAATAAATGAAATAAATGGTTTAATTTAAATATATTAATCTTAAAAATGGTTCTCAAGAAATAAAATAATTTATGTATGTTTATTGTATAGGTGATAATGGATATACAAAGAATGTATGGATTCGAGTTAAGGTATTTCATCTCAATTTCCCTACATAGTGTAATAATTTAATAATTTGACCATAATTTCGTTTATATAGTTTAAATACTACCCATTTTACATGTTATGTCATTAAAAACTCATAATTCATAGTTTTTTAAATATTACCATAAATTATTTCAACCAAGGCGGCTAAACATGAAAATTACCATGTGGTAACAGTTTCTTAACTCAATCTTCTTTCATTGGGTTATATCATTTCCTAATTGATTATATTATGCCAATATTAAGTTTAAAATTAAATTTATTAATTAATTTTTTATTTTAAATTTTTTTAAATTTACAGTTTTTACATATAATATCTCCATTGATTAAATTTCAATTAAATTATATTATCCTAATAAGTTTTATTTGTCACAAATATTATTTCTTTTGGACATAAATTTATGTTATTGAACTATATTATTTTATGAGGTGTATATAATACCCATTTTACATGTTATATCATGAATCATATTATGTTAGTTATATTTAACATTTCATTTGAATTTGTTTTTTCGTGGGTCTTATGATTCAAAAGTTACCAAAGTGTTAAGGGGTTTATGTCTCAATCCCATTTTAATAATGATTGTTTATACTTGAATTTACATTAAAGAAATGATATGATCTTTATGTATTAAACCTATTTTATATTTCTTCAAACTTATGTATTTCCATAGTTTTTATGTCTTAGTACAATATTTATATCCTTAGTACAATAAATCTTTCCAAAAATATTATTGAGAAAAGTTAACCTTAATTATTCATTTTTTGTCAGAAAACATTTTTATTCGATATCCATATTATCTAAAATATTACCAGGATTTTTTTTCTATTTTTAACTTATTAATTAACATCATTTTTACCAATGTTATCATTTTTAAAAAATTTATTAAAAATAATCTTCAATACTTTTTCTGAATAAGTTACTTTTTAGAAAATTTGTGAAAAATCATTATTTTTTCAATTACAGCATGAACGAAATTTACCGATGTCATGAACACTCAATTATTTAAATATTAATTTATAAGTTCCCAATGTTTTATTCAAATAAAATGGTCTTCCAACTATTATAGAAATTTTTAATTTCTTAATGTAGAATGGGTATATTCCTTAAAAAATAGAGATCTTTTAAGGTATTTATATTCATCAATGACAACAACCCTTGATATTAATTATTCTTCAATAAGGACATATTGTAATGATATTATCATTATTCATTCCTTGTATGGATTTTTATTCTTTCAAAGAGACTTTCATGTATCTCATTTATTTTCTGTAGGTAAATTATGAAGTGAAAAAAATGGTTATTATTATGTTGAAAAATGAAATATTTCATGTGTTATGATTATGTAATGGTTCATGGATATTTTTTATGATAATTGGTTATTTCAATATAGCTTATGATAATTGAGTGATCATGATATTTCTCTCTACTGAATTGAATAAAGGAACTGAGTGAACTGTCTATAGGTTTCTCTTAAGTTATTTTTAGAATTTACCATGTAGGTTATTCGATTTGTAATAATTATTTTAAGATTGATATGAAAATCTTGTTCCAATTTTCCAAGATGTTTTCTTTAGTATTGCACCATGTTCTAATGGATATTTTTCTTAAGTATTATTTTCTGAAGGCTCGTGACTATTAACCTATATTACTCTTGTATTATGTTAATGGTTTATGGAATGTCTCAATTTCTATGATCAAGGTTTTTATGGGTATCAATTATTTTATGTGATCGCCAGGTATATTAATTATGTAAATATACCCATATTATTATCTTATTCTTATTGATGACATTTAATTCATAAAGCCTAGGTTTTCCCTTATTGGTCAATTAAGCTAACCCTTATTATGAATCTTTTTTAAACATGTTGTGAAGACTTGTTTTATGTATGTTATGCCTGAAAGGGTTACTATATGTGAATTACATAGTTAAAGATGATGTAGTTTTAGAAGAGCCTATTTTTTTGTATCCAATTTTGTATTTAACATTTTTTTCTATTTCTCTAAAAATATAAACCTGAATGGTTCTGTGCGAATGTAAGTGATTGTGGTGTATTCATTGAAACAACTATCAAATCATAATTTATATTTTCCGATTAACTATAAGATAATGGAAAACATGATCTATCTTTGGGGATGGTGGGAGATATTCTCTAGGTATTTATAAATTTTAATAAACTAATAAAAATAGAGAATGAAAATGATTAATGATGAGATGATTTTTGTGAAAAATGGTGATGAGAAATTTATTGTTACTTTCTTTCAAAACCAATTAAGTTCACACTGAAAACATGTAATAAGATTGTCAAGTAAAGATTAGACAAATAAACACAAATAACTAAAATTGGTCCAGAATAGGATAATCAACTCAACACACAACTGAATTATAAGAAGTATCATAACATCCCATGTGAATTATGTCAACTTCCATGAAATTCCCTATACATCCATAAGATACATTATCATAAAGGAAGAGTCATAGTTGTGAAAAAATAAATCAATAATAATAGAATATTAACAAGATTCAACAATTGAATAATTAACCAGTCAATTAAGAACAAGTCATTTTTATATAGATGGAAACCAAGAGGAAATAAAATTGGGATACAACATCATGAAAATTGAAAGAGATAATAAATATCATCAGTCAATTCAGAGCTAATATCTCTTCACATTATCTCCATCTCTCTAGCTCAATGAAGCTCTATCTCACGCTCCTACAAGAAAATCACATGCTCTCTCCCTAAAGACATAGCATTATCCATTCTACAGAAATGTTTTCATGTAAAAAATAAGTGTTTTCGTGAATTAAATTACCACTTTTTATTTCTTCAGTTCCTCATTTCATTTTCTTCAAAAAAAACCAACTTAATATACCTATTTAGATTTCTGAATTCACAGGTCCTTCATATGTTATAATCTTTCCACACATTACCATTCATTTCAACGATTTTCATAATATTCCCTTATAAAATTCATCAAATTGAATAAGAAATGATTACACCAGTTGTTTCTATGGTTGCCCTATCCACATGAATTATTTATAGAAAGAAGGATATTAAATAAAAATTTGTATAGGTAAAGTTATCACAATTAATTTTTCCACAAAATATTTTATACATGAAAAATTATTACCTGAATGAGTCTTTTGATTCCTTAATATACTATTATATAAACTATCATTTTATTTTTCAAAACATTATTATTTCTCCAACATGATCAAATCGCTCACTCAAAATTTTTAATTTCCCTGGATTTGAGATCTTTTTTTTTCATTAATATATGTGACACTATGTGTTTTACATTCATAAAATATAATCCAAATGTTAAATTTAAGATATTTTGTATTAATTTTTACTCTAAAAAATAATATTTATAATTTTAAAATATATTTTTTTGTGTTTTTGGTTTCAAATTATTATTCACTCACCAGATATATTTGATGCTTATTAAATATCCCCAAGATCAAGAAGTAAAAATATTCAATCACTAATATACATTATGGTTTTAATGGATAATATGAAATAATTTTTTATGACCATTATTCTCATTGAAATTTTATTAACATTCACTTTATCAAGTATTAAATGAATGAAATAAATTCTTTTTATGATAATAATGTGAATTATTTCACTCTAAATGTTATATTCATCTCCTTCGCCCATTTTCAATTGAAGAAAAATATAATATTAATAATTAAATTTAACAATTTTATCATACATTAAAATTTTATATAGGGAAAAAATTATTAAAAACAATCTCTTTAATAAACATAAATAAAATTCATGACTTGTTTTGGGAAATAGTGATGGTTTCAAAGAACCATCGTTTATATTGATGTCAGTAATAATGTATTGACTTATTTTATTTTTCAAAATTGTTCTGTTTGTGATTTATTTTTATTAATGTTGTAAATTAAAAAAATTCCACGTTTTTATAAAAGTGTAATTTTTAAAAAATTTAAATATATAAATTATTTAACTATTTTTATATTTCCCCCTACCCATACCACCTGTCATTTAAACCATGCGTAAGCACTAGCTCTATACCAGTTAAACATCCTAACCCACTCCTCACACTACCACCCAATGACGAAATGTCACGACATAGCTCACCAATGTTATAAACCAACCAAGTTACGATGGTAACCTCATAAGTGAGTCGATCCTGACATCGGCCAATGGGCATTCCAAATCCCCATGAGTTGGTGATTAGCACTTGGCATCCTAAAATATAATTTAAGATATATTTTTCCACATAGATAGTGGAAGAAATATTTAAATATCATCATTATCAAAGGAAACTCCCAAAAGAGATAATACCATAATTAAAATAGGTATAAAACAAAATCCGAATAGTACCTAAACAAGTACTCGAAACAAGGGATATAAAAAACAGAATTACCAACATACATAATACTCCATGACTAAGAAATCTACAGCCACCACTTCCATGTTACAAAATCCTATTTCTCAAACTGGGTAGAATAAAATCAATAAACACCTGAAGGAAAAGGTACGGTTTGAATTAAAATCCAATTAGGGTCTCTCCAAGGATTCTATAATAAGATTCCCATATAAATTGAAAAAATTCATTAAATTATTAATAAAATAGGCATGAAATTGAAATTTCATATCTAAAACCGTAAAAAATCTTTTCTTTTCAATTGATGGTAAAATTTCAAATGATGTATTAAGTGAATATTTTATATAAAATGGTTTATATAATTCACAAGGTATGTTTAAACTTTTATTATAAATAATGGAATATATATATATATAATAATCAAAATAAGTAACATGGTCATCTACCAAGGGGTATGACCATTCTATGATGTGATATCCTCATACACTCATATAGGTTAACATGGAAATATGTGGACACACTTTAATTAGACCCTGGTCATAGAGCACTAATTGACATACCATCGGAGATAATATCTTATTCACAATGATTTATTAGTGTTTTAAAGATGCAATATATTTCTAGGGAATTACCATCCAAACATGTCTGTACAAAATCACCAACTAACTATCCTGGATTTCATGTATTCAATAAATCAATCAAAAATGCCAAATTGTTTTAATTTTTTCTAAAATACAATTTATGCATTCTGCAACACAATATACCAATTTCTCTTTAAAAACCAAAACATTAGTTTTTAATCAATTCATTATTTTTTTAAGATAAAACCAAACATGGGTTTATATCAAATTATTTTAATCGATTATTTTCACAAAATCAATTTCTCAAATCAATTCCACAAAATTTCATCAATTTCAAATTACTCCTCAATTTCCAATTTTATTAGAATTGGGGTATTTCCAAACAATATCACGGAATATCAATTTAAAATCCAAATTCACACCTAATTGTATTTTAAAATTTTAGTTGCATGAAATGTAAAACAAAAAATCAATTCTATGTTAAATTAATTGGACCCATTTTTTTCAAAACCACCTACCTCTACACAGAGATCATATAACATAGCAATAGCAGTAGGGAAAATCCAACAAAGAAAATTGGGAATAATGATTTTGAAATCAAACATGAATTAAATATCCAAATAATTATTCAATATCCATCACCACCAATATGATATAAAAAATCCTAGGGAATAGAGAAAGAGAGAGCGGGAGAGGTGTTGGTTAAGAACTATTACTAGAGAGGAATCGAACAATGTTTGACTTGATTCAATGCCCTTAAGAATAGGTTTAGAGAATCAAAAATAGGTTCTTGGGTGATCCAAATACCTAGGAATTCATAATACCCATAGTTAGGGTTGATCAGGGGAAGAAATTGGGTTTTGGGTAATTTTAAAGAATTTTTTAGAATTAAAAAACTAAGTGTACATGGTTTCCTATAAGGGGATTCATGGTGTCCTATACTATAAAACATAACCATACACCCCTCTATTATGGTTCACAATATATCTTAGATGGGCACACAATTTTATAAACTATACAAAAAATGTGCAAATCCTCACTATCTGGGTTTTCACGGTATACCCTTGGTGGGTGCACAATTTTGGAAAAACATACGCCAATCATTCATATCCCAAAACCATCAATAATTTTCTAGAAGTTCACTCGAAGAACCCCTAAACAAGACCCAACCAATGATTGATCAAAAAGGGGGGACAAGTAGTGCCTAAAAACAGTACCCAAAAGGTACAACCTCCCCACTATAGAAACATTATATCCCCATAAATATTATTAATAAGTCTTCATGTCAAAAGGTGGGGCCACTAATCTGTCATTAGTGTCTCTCATTCCCATGTATCATGAGTGTCATAACCATGATTCCATAACACTCATACCAAATGCATCATCCTCCCTTTAAGAACCCTTTTTTAAAACTCAATAATCCCTACTAGATTCTCGGTCGTGGATAACTTAGTTTCGATGTCAATATCACTCCATATCAGAACATATGGTGGATCCGAATGATACTTTCATAGATGAGATACATGAAACATGTTTTGTATCGACATCAATCATGGTAAAAGTGATAAAAAGAAATATACCTTCCCCACATTCTCAAAAAAATCAAAGAGTCCCACAAAACAGGGATCAATCTTTCATTTCCTCTCAATCTTTTGATGACCCAGATGATGTGAAAATTTCTAGAACACCTGATCACCTACTAAAAACTCCAATTGTCTCGAATAAAAATCGATATAAGATTTATAAAAACTCTTATTTTTCACCATTATTTGAAAAATTGACTAAATCTTTATTGTTATCTCTTAAACAATGCTCAGTACAACCATGTAAAATCCACTAGTCTCCAACCAACACAATGAATATCAATAAGTCCGACCATACAAGGCCTCAAAAGGAGTCATCTAGATCATTTAATGGTAACTATCATTAAATTATAACTCAACTAGTCTTAAATGGTCATCCCAAGGTCCAGTAAAATCAAGAACAAAGGAATGAATCATTTCCTCAATAATCTGTATAGGTCCATTTGTATGTCCATAAATCTATATATGTTTTGAAATGCTAAAATGAACTTGGGTTCTCAATTCCCTTTAAAGGCCTCTCTAAATATTAAAATAAAATGGGGATCCCTATTAGAGAACATAGTAGATATAACTTTAAGAAAATGAACAATCTCTTCAACATATATATTTCACATCTCTTCTAATTTGGTTGTATAAAAATGAGTATAAAGTGAGTTGATTTGGTCAGCTTATCAATCTAAACAATTATAGAATTGTTCTTTTCATGGTACACATCAAACCCACAATAAAGTCTATTGAGATCTCATCCCACTTCCTGGTCATAATTAGAAGTGGATGAAGAAAACATGAAGGTCTATGGTTATTTTCTTTGACCTGATAGAACATATAACAATGGGAAAAAACTATAATGTCTCATCCCATACCTGGCCACCATAATTGGCATCACATATTGAAGAACATATTTTTGGTTCCTACATGCACTAACCACTAGTAATTATGGAAATCCCCCATCACAACTCTTACTTCATGAAAAGGTTCAATGTTCCAGTTTCAGAAACATAGAACATACTATATGGATATTGACCAATTAAAAATGGTATCCTCATCATAAAGAGAGTTCATAATTCCACATAATTCATCATCAAGGTGATGTCACAAAGGAATCATCTCAAAAAGAGAGCAGGAAAATTTAACACTATCCAAAATAACCTCATCCTCTAATTCCTAGACTCTTATATAAAACTGTGAAAAAAGATCCATCAATTTCCCCTATGTTAGAAGTTTCTTGATCAAATTATATTCGATGACATTTCCTTTCCTTGGTATATAGGGAATGTTGAAATTAAAATATTTAAGGAACTCTACCCAATGCCTATTGTAGATATTCAATTATTTTTTGAGAATATATTACCCAATTTCTTCTAGTTGGAATACATGATAAACCACTTTGATAAAAGGTAATGTTGCCAACTTTAATGTTCCTTCATCATAGCGGTGATTTCATTGTAAAGAGATCAGTAATTCTTCTTATGTGGCCTATGATGCTATGATCTATAGGAACTGAGAGGATCACCTTATATAAAACATAGCCCAAACCTAAACCTAATTAATCATAGATGACACATATCCCTGCCTGACCTTTAGAAAAGTCAACAACACTACAGTAGTCATAAAACATTTCAATATAACAAATAGACTAAAATTTCTCATCATAAGAAAATGTTACTCACTTTCTAGTTAGAGTAGTCATCAGGGAAGACTACTTTGTGAATCTTGTTACCAAGTGGAAAATATACCATGCCAAACCCAAGATTCATTTAATTTGAAAAAAAAATCATGGTTATTCCCATTTCATAATATCTTTCACCTTCTTAGGTTCAAAAATGATACCATGTTCTAACACCACATGCCCACAAAATTCAATTCCCAAATCTATAAAATACATTTTCATGGATTTCCGTAAAGTTGGTGATTTCTGAAAATTTAACGATCTACTCTCAAGAGAATCACATGACTCCCCTCAGAAAAAGAGTAAAAAAAGGAATTCATCCACAAAGAATACCATTTAAGTATCAAGATAATCATGAAAACCCCTTTTAATTAAATATTTATAGACTGTATGAGTATTGGTTAGAACAAATGGAACGAAAAGGTACTCATAATGGCTATACCTACTCTGAAAGTATGACTTAAGAATGTCTTATTGTTTTATTATCAACTAATGAAAACAGTTTGAAGATCAATATTCCAGAATTTTTTTCCCCTTTCAACTGGTCAAAGAGATCATCAATCCAGGGAAAGAGTTATTAGTTTTTACTATAAATCTATTGAATTTTTTGTAATCAACACATAGATGAAGTTCTCTTTCTTAGTAAATAGAAGAAATACTTCCAAAGGTCACAAACTCTGACATACAATTCTTTTCTCTAAATAATAATCCAACCATGTCTTCAACTCTTACATTTTAGCTCGTTCCATGTAGTATAAAGGGATAGATATAGGCTGTGTACCTTATAAAAAATAAATAGAAAACTCCACCTTTCATAATAATGGGAAAATAGAATATTCAAAAAGAAAACATTTGGAAACTCGATGAAAACTATAGGGAGAACATCACTCAAATATTATCACTACAAATAAATAGTAAACACTGATATTACATTCCCCCACTCTAAGTAATAATTTTCGGATCTAATCAACCTTGGGTCAAATTCTCCCTAAAAGATTCAGAACACCCCGTTTGGCGTACAATGGCAGACCTTTCAAAGATAATAATCATTTCTATCATTATTAGAAATGAGCCAATGTATCCCAAATATGATATCAAGAGGTTTCATATTTAGAACAATAAAATCGAAAGAAAGGACAATCTCTGATAAATAGAAGTCACATGTTTTAAAATGAAGACCCTACTCTCTCTTCATTTTGAGGGGCATAGTAACATCTATCACATGAGTTAATTTCTTTAAATGATGATTTAGAATATTAAAAATATGAGTTGAAATGGTAAAAATAAAATGCACCTGTATCAAATAAAGAAGTTACTAATGATTAAGGTATAGTGATAGTACCTTTCACAGTCTCTATAATTGTATCTACTTCCATTATATACACTTAAACCACCTGAAAAGGTATTTATGTGGATGTTTTTGGTTGGAACCCCTTATTTTTGGACGAATCTGATAGTACTATAGTACTTTTTGGGGTTGATGATCTTGTTCCACTACGTGGAGCAGAATAAAAATGATATAACTTCTTCAGGTGACACGAGCATTTGTAGGAAACACATAGATTAGGTACCACAGAGAAAACCAAGTTTGAGATCCCATTATTTCTACACTACAAGAAAATAAAAGGGTTTCTGCCCAATACTATAGGATATTTTGGAAACATTTTGAGTCTCAGTGACAAAATAGGTTTTCATATGATGAAAATATGGAAGAAATAAACACTCAAAAAACACATATTTACATGGTTCAAGAAATGATCACTATTTACATGGAGATGTAGAAATATCACTATTATTATGGAGCACAATTACATGGAGTATCTCTATGTTTTTTATCCTAGAAATCCTAGCACTAAATGAGCTAAAAAAGAGTAGGAAATAATATTCCACCAAAATCATAGAATTCCCATTTTTCTATTGTGGAACGTGGATTGATGTCTACATCACTATAGAATCATGGCCACCCAAGTCCAAAGTAATACAGTTGTTGGTGGTTCAATGTCCTTAAAGATACATTGCCCTGTTGGTGTCACTAGTCATCCCTGCTATAGTAGTTATGCTAATGTCTGCACTACTACGGTGTCCTAACGGTGACCTCTGGTCAACTCTTCTATAGTTAGTCAGAGCCAATAAAGTTACCCTAAATTGGGTTCAGGGTCCTTTAGGCTTTAATCCCCCGAAAGTGGGGCACTTTTCCCCCAAAAACCCCAAATTATCTTGATGTGGAGCTCGACCTATGGAGTTGATGGCCATGTGCATAGTATGTGAGGGAATCATTCGAACCAATCATCATCTAGAATGGATCGGGCTAAAATAATCCATAATATAAGGTCTATAAAAACCCTTTGGTTAAGATCTACCATGAGACTCATCACGCTTTTCCCTTACATTAAAGGAACTCATAGATCTTATATTGGAAAAAATGTAACTCATGTAAATCTGAAATTACAATATAGGACTTTCTCAACCATTAATGGCCTATCTTGAACATCATCATAAGAATAAATATTTAGTAATAAAACCTGATAAAATATATCAAATCGATTCCACAAATATAACCTTTGAGTTGTCAAATTCACATTAGATACTATCATATGTAAAAAAATTACAAGATCAGCAAAGCGATTTTCATAATCAGTCACCGTCTTGTCAACCTGCTTAATTTTGAAAAAAATATATCCAAGGACAACACCATAGACCCAAGATAGAAATAGTCAGTGAAAAGAACATTAATTTCCATCTAATGTAATCTTTCATGATTCTTCCCCATCCACATCAAGTCCCACTATCTTCTGTGAGGCCCCTCTATCTTGGACATGGCACAATTCACATTGATTTCATCAGCGATCTCTAAGAAATCAAACAAAAGTTTAAGACTTCATAACCATTCCACAACCTATTGAGGATAATTTAATCCTTGGAAATCATGTTTATTCTGATGAAGGAACTCCTCAGCATGATTCTGATAAACAACCAACTAATGTTCCATAACTATGTTATGAATGTGAATTGATGTTGGTGCTTTTCTTGGAGCTTCGATAGCACATACAATAACCTCAACCTAATTCTGGTTTATAAGAGGGTTTGATCATTATGGTTCATTAGACGCATCCTCTTAGATCCTATTCACATATCATATCAGAGGAAAAAAAACATCAGAACATCATCAGAAAACATAGAGTACAATATAATATTACTCATATAAATGGCCTAAAAAGAGATAGAAAAATTAATCCCATCAGATATATAAACAAGATTTGGATTTCAATTAATCCAATTAAAAACTAGGGACAAGAGTAGAACTAATCCTCAAGAAATCATTACCAAACCACCCTGGGTGAGTTAAGGATGGTTGGTTGAGAGATTTCTAGGAACTCACTCACAACTACAACCTATGTCTTATGGATATTTCAAACTGCATGTTGAAATCAATGGAAGAAGCTCAACCTAGATCTCTAATACCACATTTTTAAGAACCATCCTAGATACACAGGTACCCTGATGACCAATCCAATCTTGAGATATCTCGAAGGGAATTCCCAACCCACATGGGTTGGAAAATGGCACCTAGAACCATGAATGATATAGTGGGAATGATTTTCTTCCCTAAATATAGATAAATAAACAGATACATATCAGCATGATCAAAATAAACTTCTAAAGGATACAATACCATAAGTAAAATAGGAATTAAAAACCCAAAGTGTACATCCACTTGTACTCCAAATAATGTATATAAGTAACCCATGTCCCAACGAACACATCACTCGAAGACGAAAATATCATCCACTACCACCTCCAAGCGGGTAATTCCACTTGATCAAGCCTATAACATGAAAATATATAAAATCCAAAAGAAAAATGTATTGCGTGATCGAAAATCCTAGAAGATTTTCACCAAGGATTTCATAATAATATGCCAATATAAATAAACCAAATTATGCATTGAATTTTAAATAAAAGTGTCATAGAAGTATAATTTCTTATTTAAAAAAACATGATTTTCATTTTTATTGAGGGAAAATTTTAACACAATGTATTAAGTAAACATTTTTTATAAAAAATGTTATATAATACACAAGGAATGTGTATGGAATTTTTACAATCAATGGAATATATATATAACATGAGAATTTTGGGTTCACAAATCCCTCGCCCCATCATCATCATGGCTGCTGCATTTCCTGTGCCCGAGAGATTCGACTTCCATATTTTTTGGAGTCATGACCATGAGCGGCGAGGATCTGTTGCTATGAGAATTAATGAAAACCAGAACAATGAAGTTAATAATCACTCGACCATGAGAGGAGTCAAAGGTATCTCTTTCCTAGTGGTTCTCAAAGGAAGTGATCTGGAAAAAGAGCTTCTATCAATAAGGCAACCTTTATTCAAGAGTTTGGACAATAGTGGTTACTCAGTTGAAGCAAATATTATGGCTCCTTAACAATGTGAGAGGCTTTGAAAATTCTCTATCATGGTTTGCATCTCATATAAGAAAGGTGATATCCCATTCACTTGAACTGATTAAAAGCCTAGAATTGCTAATTGATGGGGAATTTCGAATTGGAATCTAGTTCCCATAAGTCATGGGTGCTTTTATATTTTATTCAACTCTCAATCTGACCTCAACAGTGTATGGGAATTACGAACCATACAACTTAAGTCAGGATTCCTTAGGATTTCTAAATGGGATATTGTTGTTCGTCCAGACACCCATAGGAATAAAATTTCACCATTGTGGGTTAGATTGAAAATACTAAAACGGATTTTTGTCACCCTAATATCCTAAATGATATTGTCTCTTGTATTGGACTACCCCTAAAAATTGACTAAAGAACTATAAATACTTATTTGGGCCTTTTATGAGGGTAATGGTAGAGGTAAATCTTGCTTCCCCTCTTTCTAATTAAATAATATTCACTTCCAAATACAATAAAACAGAAATTAGGATAGAATATGAAACAATTCCACCATTCTATGAAATTTTCAAACTCATTAGCCATAAGATAGAAAATTGTAGGGTGATTAGGAAACAAGTTATCCAATCACTGGAGAATGAATGTAAGGGAATAAAAAATAATGATAAATGTAACCCCCCCCCCCCCCAACATGGATTTTCCAAAAACATCAAAAAATAATGGGTTATGGAAGAATAAGAGCAATAAATCAACGAATAAACTGGATATTTTTAATTCTTCCTGGGATGAACTTGTAGAAGAAGAAGAAAACAATGATCAAAATCTCTTTAATGATCTACAATCCATGGTTATGGAGTTATGTAAAAACCAACTGGAATTTTATTATGGAATAAATTAAACATGTGAAGTACCCTCACACTACACTGCTACTATAACATATAAGCCTTCAGACTCAGGTAAAACTCACTTGAACTCAACCAATCTTCTATCTGATGGTAAGAAAAATGAAATTGTTTCTGGGAATCTTGTTAGTGTACTGACTAATACATGAAGACTACACCAACAAGAGACCGCATCTTGCAATTACATTCTACCTACCTTGGGTCTAGGTAAAGAGCCAAGCGTTTCTTCTTTAGGCCCCTAAAAAGGCCCCTGTGAAAATCAAGAGATCCTTAAATATGTATCTAAGAAGAACTATTTGAATGATCCTCAGAAAATATCAATATTGTATGCAGAAATGGACGGTGTAAAATTAATGGGCTGCTGATAACTGGGCATGATCATACTCATGACACCCGAGCCTTTGGAAGCTACAAATCCTACTCTGCCCCTAGATGAGCAATGAAATATGGATGGCTTAGGTCTGCTGGATAGAACTTTTGCTTAAACTTAGCTAATTTCACAACATAACCATAGGGATCTGGAAATCATGCATTTACTACCTAAAAACTTTTAACAAAACACTGATAACTACTCGAGTATCTCTAATTAGGGTTTTTCTTCTGGAACAGCTTCATGTATGCCCTCTTTATGCCTTGACAATCATTCAGTAGATCATATTCAATCAATTGTTCCTATTCTTCCTACAAAATCTGAGAAACTGGACAGTCAATCTGATAATATACACAATGCCAAAAAAATGTTATGATTTCACCTATGAAGGGTAGTAACGACATTGATATTTCGAAAATCCCTTCTAGTGATTCTAAAAGTAGTTAGAAAAAAACAAGAACCCAAATAATTCCAAATTGAACAAAAGATCTACTAGGAACTTGGGTTTGAAAAACACACAAAAATGGAGTTCTAACTCCAAACTTAAGTTTAAATGATGATTATTTTCTGGAATTATAAGGGTTTATCTAACTCTGACACCCATTATATCTTATAAAGTTTTGTTAATACTCACTACCATATTTTATTTTCTATTTCTGAACCAAATGTCAATTTCTTATCCAAGTTTTAGCACTTATGTCAGAATGGTTATTCCATTACTCGTGCAACAAAAAAACTCCTTCTTAGTTGATACTCTATGGATCTTTCTGTGTTGTTCTATTCTGAATATAAATATTTTTAGCATCTCAGAGAAAGACATCACTTGGGATTTTTCCTTCAATGGCACTTCTATTTTTTTATCCTTTGATTAGGCTAAAAATATATTCCAAGAAAGAAGGCCTCTCTGGGATGATATTAGTTCACTATGTACCATCATCAACACTCTTTGGCTATTAATTGGAGATTTTAATACCATCCTCAACTCAAATAAAAAAATTAGTCCCTCACATGATATGATCTCCATGATAAAATTCAAATCAACTATTGAAGACAAAAACCTCATTGAAATAAACCTTATGGGTTCCAAATACACTTGGTATAGGAAGCATTACAATAGGATGGTTGCCTCTAAATTTGATAGAGCCTTCATGAATGTTCCTGCCATAGATTTTTGGAACTCCATCACTTGCACCACACTTCACAAGCAATACTCTAACCACCATCCAATTCTGGTCATTCTCTCGGACGACATAGTAAGACTTCCTCTTCCTTTTAGATTCAATAATTCTTGGATCAACAACACTAAATGTACTGATATCATTAAAACCTTCTAGATTTCAATGACTTGTTACAATGAGGATTTATCTTTCTATTACAAACTAAATCTCTTAAACATATGCTTAATGGTTGGTGTAGCGTTCTTGATAAACAAATCAACAAGGATATCCTTAACCATGAGAATGAGCTCAACCAACTTCTATCCCACACCACTAGCTCTGATATTAGCATTGATCCAAATCAAGAAATCAACAACTCAGTGAAGCTCAATTCCCTGATCACATTTATGGAGAACATAAGGAAGCTAGAATTCAAACTAAAATGCCTTTCAGATGGTGATAGGAATACTAAGTTATATAATTCTCTTCAAATATCCCATAAATCCCATAGGCCTCTTGCCACTCAACATTTTGGGGACAACATTTTAGACAATGAATAAGACATTTCTAACCCTATTTTCCCTTAAATTGGATTTATTTGCAATGGCCTAGATAACAAAAAATATCATTTACTGTTGATCATTCCGACGGTGGTCAATGATAATAATAACACCATTCATCATAACACTCATTTTAATCATGAAATTAAAGATATCGTCTTTAGTTTAAATACTAATAGTGCTCTAGGACTTGATGGATTTAATAATTGTTTCTTCCAGCACTACTGGGATATTATTCAATATGATGTTGGAAAGCTTGTCAAATATTTGTTCACCAATGGTGTTCTTACTCATAGTATAAATGCCCAATTCCTCTCTCTAATCCCCAAAGTTGACAATGATTCTGAGATCCACTTGTTCAGGCCCATTTCTCTCATCAACACTCCTTACAAAATCATTACAAAAATAATTTCCAATAGGCTCTCTTCCATTATAGATAAAATAGTTTCCTGGATTCAATTTTGGTTTACCAAGGGTAGATCCATCCCAAACTGCATTTTTCTTGCTTCAGAGAGTTTTAACGCATTAATAAATGTCAACAAAGGAGTAAATATTTTCATTAAGATTTACATTAAAAAGTTTTTTATACAATGGACTAGAGTTTTTTCTTTAAGGTGCTTCAAACTTTTGGCATTAGTAATGATTTTCTCACTACTATCAGAACTTTATTCAATTCAGCTTCCATTTCATTTTTGATAAATAGTTCCCCCAGAGGATACTTCAAATGCACTAGAGGAGTAAGACAGGGGGATCCCCTCTCTACAATCCTTTTCTCTACTATAGAGGTTTACATTAGTCATTTACTCACTTATCTTGTTGACCAAAATAAACTCTATCCCATTCATGTGTTGTGCAATTTGAATGCTCACACTCAACTTCTATATGACAGTGATGTAATTCTTTTTCTACAAGGTGATAAAAGAAAAATTTGAAATATCAAAAATTCTCTTTCTCATTATGAGGAGATCTATGGACAAGTGATTAGTTCGAAAGAATCTTTTATCTTATTTGGGAAAAACATTCCTCCTAATAGAAAATGCAGCATTATAAATGATTTTGGTATAAAGGAGGGATATCTTACTTTTAAATACCAAGGTGTCGCCATTTTCTTGGGAGGACCTAAATCACTTCACTTCTCTAACATTTCTAATCAGGTTATAAAGAAACTTTCTTCTTGGAAAGAAAAATTGCTTTCTATGGCAGGTAGAATCTATCATTTTAAATCTACTATTGTCTCAAAAATGGACTACTCTGTGATGGTCTACAACTGTCCTATTGGTCTTATTAATAAAATTAATACCTCTATTAAAATTTTTTTTGGACAAGTAGCACAGCGAGAAGAAAACTTGTCACCATACCATGGTTAACCTATCGTAAACCCATTGAAAAAGGAGGTATTGGCATTAGAAATTTGAAAAACATTAATGAGGTTCTTCAAGAAAGGCTCACTTGGGATCTCATACATAATAATTCTAATTCCATTAGCTTTCTTAAAAATAGATTTCTTGAAAAACTAACGAAATGAAACTCAACTTTTCTTGCCTTCTCTATATGGTGTTTTATAAAACAGTTCCTTTCCTCCATTATGAATAATGCCCAGTGGATGGTCTCTATAGACTCTTCTATGAATTTTTTATTGGATAATTTGTTTGGAACTCATTCAATTTCCATAACTGCTCCTTTCCAATGTCATGAGAACACCAACCTCTCCATCAGAGATGTTCTCTACTCTCAAAATGATCATCCTCAAGACAATATAATGAATTTAATTGATACCTATAATTTCTCCATCACTGAGGATTTCTTAGTCTAGGAATTTTCTTACAATGGCATCCTTAACTAAAAAAACTAATACCAACACCTTTTTCGAAACTCTGGGTGTAGTTTTCGGTGGATTAAGAACTTTGATAAACCTTGGATAAAACCTGCAAGATTCACCCTCATCTAGAGGCTTGGTCACAACAGGATCCCCCCTGATGAACGCCTTCGATTTCATGGTATTCAACTCTTCTCTAAATTTCATCTCTGCAGCCATCACAGAAAAGATTCCAATCATCTCTTTCTTTCCTATGCAACTAGTTCTACTCTATAGAATTATATTTGTTTCATCTTTAACTGTAGGTGGTTGATTCATGACTCTATCAAATCTCAATTAATGAGATGTGCAGAGAGGGATAACTCTAAATAAATTAAGAATATTTTACTTTCTGTTGTCGTAGAGCATCACCATGTGATCTAGTATGATAGAAATTCTCTTATTCATAATAATTGCTCATTAAGTCATGCAGCAGGGTGTATATGGATCCTTATTTCCATATGTGAAGATGGTTCGATCTAAAAGAGACACTGCAACAACACGGTGCATGACATTGGCATTCTGTGACAACTCTGTAATGCTAGAAATTACTGCCAATCTCATCGCACTATTGATGTTTTTTTGCATAGACCGCATCTTTGTTGGATTAAATTTAATGTGGATGGTGCTTCTAGACCAAAACCAAGCCCTGTGGGCTCTGGTGGAATCTTTAGTAATCCTGCTGGTCGGATCCTTGGATGATTTGTTGTAGTTGTGGCATTACCTCTCCTTGAGAAGCTAAAATGATGATCTTGATTCCTTCTATTTATTTTTCCAAACAACATGGTTGGAGAAACCTTTGGATTGAGAGTGTCTCGACCACCATTGTGCAATCTATTTAAAATGGTGTGATTCATCTTGTTTGGTTGATCACCACTCATTGGATGAGTTGTATCTTCACTCTTCTTGACATCAACTACATTGTCACTCACATTTATCAAGAAGCTAACATGGTTGTGGATGGCCTTGAAAATAATGGGGTTAATAGAGATATTACTTGGCTTTATGATCTTCCCGATGATCTAATCCCTTTTCATTTCAATGATTGTAATATGTTTCTATCGTTTAGACTCATGTAGCCCTTTTTCTATATAATAATTATGCCTTGGTCTTCTATCCAGGAACCACCTTCAAATGTATATGTATATATATATAAAATATGGTCATATTCTAAGGGGTGTGATGGTTATATGTCATAAAACCCTCACACACAGATATAGGTTACCAAAAAAATATGTGTAGACATGTGTAAGAACCTGGATCTCCTTTTCAGGTATGTTTTTTTCTTTATTGGTCGTTTTTCTAGGAAAAAGGAAATTCTGGAAATTTTCTACGTACACATAGTGTACTTTATGAGTACACGCCATGTATGTTCTTACCGAACTAGGTCGTGTGTTGGCCATGTAGTAGCCACACACATGGCTGTGTGGGAGTGACTTGGAGGTCATTTAAAGTGGAGTATGGAAAAACTGAGTACACGTCGTGTACTTCAAAATTACAAGTCGTGTACTTTATTTTCTTTCATTAAACGCACCGGGGTCGTGTTTAATCAACAAAAACACCCCCTTCATTGTTCTTCTTGTCCAAAAGCATCATACAATTGTGGAACTTCGATGAACCTCTGAGCATGTGTATGTTCTCTGAATCGAACACCATTGGTTGTGTTGGAATCGCATCGGTGAGTTCTCTCTTCTCATAGAGCATCATCTTCTGATTTCTCTTCTCTCATGAGATATCGGGGGTTGAATGTTTTAGACGTTTTTGTAGATCGTCAACATTATAAGGAGATTCAAGCATTGAGGTTCACATATAGTGATTTTCTAACCCTGATTTAGGTGTATTGTGCCTTTTTGTTCAAAGTATTTGAGTATTTTGTGCAAATTCAACCAATACCCGTAAATGGGGTGTTTTGTGTTTACTGTTTTACCCCTATTGATTACCTTCCATGCTTGTATGATTGTGTAGAGGTTATTTCGAAAAGAATAGGACTGATTGCTATGATCTCGATGTATTGTCTTTTCATGATCTATTTACAATCGGTTGGTCATGTTTATCCAGTTTGGTTGCTTTGCATGTTTTCCATGCCTATTGTTTTAGGATGGAGAGTTTTTATTTTGACATTCTTGTTATGTTGTGGACTATTTAGCCAGGTCCTTCTGTAGGTTTACTTGGCCATATTACACTACTATTCTCTTTGACCTACACAGGGCCGTGAGAACTTGGCGTAGTAGACTATAAGGGGAATTGACCGAGTTAGATTCCTTAGAGAGTCTTTGAGCACTTTAGGTTATGAGGGGGATTGACTGAGTGAGATTCCTCAGAGATCCTAAGACCACTTGGTGATATAAGGGGAATTGATCGAGCGAGATTCTTTAGAGAGTCGTTGTCTTCTTTAGACAATAAGGGGAATTGACTGAGTGAGATTCTTCAGAGAGTCTTTGATTTTATTCCTTAACTGTTTAGAATATAAGGGGAATTGACAGTGAGTGCTTCCTCAGAGATTCTTTGAGCGACCTGGTCTATAAGGGTAATTGACCGAGTGAGCTTCCTCAGAGAATCCTTGACCTTGAGGGTATAATAGGAATTGACCATGTGAGCTTCTGTAGAGAGTTCCTGACTACCATTAACTATAAGGGGAATTGACTGTGATTGCTTCCTCAAAGAGACTTCATATATAGAACCAGAGGGGTTATAACGAGTTTGTTTCCCATAGAGTTTCTTGTACTTGTTAGGTAGGACCAGAGGGGATGGTGGTGAGTACTTCCTAGAGGGTTACCTATTTGTGTTTAGCTGCTTGCTTAGCTGTTTCCTGATATTGAAACTATGGATTGTGTACTACTGAGCAGTTACCTGTTTTCTATTTCCCATACTTTACCTGCCATACATTCACTAACTTTTAGGCACAGAACATCAGGTGGTTGCCTACTGGGATTTAGTCTCACACCCTGTTTGGACCATGTTTTTGGGCCCAAATAGATTATATTACTGTAAGTAAAGATAATGGAAAGCACCCGTCATCTTTAGGTACTTGACTTGTTGTGGAGATGGAGAGCATGGGACCAAGCTATGGCTTATGATGATGAGGATTTTATCTGTTTTCTTTTGAACTTTGGTTTAGGACTATTTTTATTTCCAACATTGTAACTTTTTTGGTTACTTTCCTAGACATATGTATCATGCATCATTATGTGTGTGTGTGTGCTCCAGTTGTATATTATTCCAGTCTTCCATTATTTACTATTTTTGGATATTTACTGCTTTCGTTATTGTATAAAATTGTTTACTTCTACTGTGTACTCTTCCAATGAGGGCATAGTTTCTCCACTATCACACCCAAGGCCCTCATTTCTAATCAGAAGCCTATGGAGTTCAGGGAAATGTGCTTGAGGCCATGTGACCAACCGGATAAGGGGTTCCTCTGGGTGCCTTTCGGAATCGGGAAATTACAGAGTTGTATCAGAGGATTCTTTTCTCATCATTTACTATTTGGAGCCTTTAGTTGGGGATAGGAAAGAATCTGTAATTGGTAATAAGTTGTGCCTGGGTGTATCTAACACGTGTATAGGTAAAATCCAATCTACCTCGTTTTTCACAATTTCTTCTATTTTTTCAAGTTTATGGTTGATCTCATTTTCACCGTTGGGTGAATCACATGTTTTGTGTTATTATTGTTGACGTTATTGTGGTTCTCTTTCTATCACAACCTGATGAGATGAGGTTATTCCATCTCATGCATCATATAGGCACTTTCTAGAGATCACATGTCATTTATTCTTTCCGTGTCATCTAGGATGCATTAGCGATGTCATGTTGTTGTGATAGACGTTGTGTAGAATATGCATGTTGTTGTGATAGATTCCTTGATAAGAATACATTTTGTTTTGATAGGGTACTGTTGTTTAGGGTTTTTTTTTGATTGAATTCCAAACATTGGTTCTTGAGGTGTTATGGGCCCTCCTGGACTAGAATTTGGTGGATCATTGCTTTGTTTGCCTTGTTATAGCATGTAGAAAATTGGAGTCTAATAAGATCAACCTAATTTTTTATGAATAGTAATTTATGAATAGTGATTTTACGCTTAGGATTAGTAATGTGACCAAATGGATTAGTAATCTCACTTAAAAATGTTTTAATATAATTTAGCCACCTAGATTAAGTAATGCGATTCAATAAAATGGATAAATAACAGTTTCATAAATTATTAGTCAAATATTAGTTTTTTTGGGTGAATAGTGTTTTTTTAATTAAAAATTAAATTAAAAATATTTAGAAAAGTATGTTTATAAAATGGACTTTATTTTTGGACTTAGAGCATCGATATTATGTTATGGTATTTTTTGGGAATTTTTCTTAAAAATGAATTTTCGGTAAATAGTGTTTTTATTTAAAAATTAAATTTAAAATATTTAGAATATTATTTTTATATAATGGAGTTCATATTTGTAATCAGAGAATAGATATTTTGTTAAGGTGATGTTTTGGAATTTTATGAGAAAGATGAACTGTTAGTGAATAGTGATAATACAGTTTTTAAGTTATGGGTGTTTAATGACATCATTAAATGATGTATTAAGTATGTAATCAATATGTTCGACTTATGAATAGTAATATAAGGTATTATTTGTCCCAAGTGTCCAATTCCATGGGAAAATAAAATGGGAAAGCCCATGGTTTTTCCATAACCACCAATGATGTGTCTTTTGGCCATTAATGCCTTGTCCCCTCACTTTCCCTATAAATACCAAGCCATTCTCTCATCCTTTCGACTCCAAAATAATTCTCAAAGAAGTTATGGTCTCTTTACCTCCCAAGGAGTCCTCCCAAGGTTCCCTCAAGCCTCTCAAGGTCCCAAACTTTGAGTTTTAAGAGTTACGTTTAAGGTAAGGGATCCGACCTCTCTCTTTCTTTTCCAGAAATCTCTTTTATGTCATTTCTTTTATGCTATATGTTATTATGTTGGAGGATGTTATTTTATATTAATCCTACTTCCCTTTTAATGTTCATATGATGAGAGACCCCCTCTTTCTCTCATCAATTCTTTTTAATAATGTTTATGTGGCGCCGTTAGGCTGCCAAATTTTTAAGGGATTCTTTCACCCTTCTCATTTTTCAAAGTTCTACTTTCATGTCAAGTCTTTCAAGTTCCTTTTTATTATGTTGGGGTATGATATCTATATCTATCATACTGAACTTTTATGTTCATATGATGAGAGACACTATTTTATCTCTTCAATTCATTTTTTTATGTTTAAGTGACGTCGTTAGGCTGCCGAATTTTCATAAGAGAAATCTAATTTTTATCTTCCTTCCATATTTTTCATTTAAACTGGTATGTCCTTCAAATTTCATTACCATGTTAGTATATCCTTCATATTAATTCCCTCTACTATTTTATGGGTCATTTATGAATTTTTGACCCATGTCTTTTCTCTTTTTAGTGTTTTCTAAAACCTCGTAACATAGTCGTTGTGTTGTAGAATTTCCATCTCAAAATGTATCTCTCTTTTTCTAAAGTTATTTTATATTATTTATTGAATACTCAAAGCTATTTATTCTAATGGTTTATTCACATATATACCAAAATGTTCTATTTTAAATTCTGGGATTTACATACATGAGACCCGTTTTCCCTTTCCGTGGGTTTAAAGTGACATAAAGATCATGTCTTTAAAGAAGTTTTTAAAACGTTATGATTATGAAATGAAACCCATTTATTTTATGCTATATGGGTTTATTATGAAATGATTGATGATGATATATGTGGCTCACATGATAATAAATACATTTCAATGTTGCGCCCTGATAGCACTCCAATGCATTGGGTAAAGACTTAATCTCTATAGATGACTATTTTTTACGACCCCTTGGTGAATAACCTTGGTAATTTTTAATGACACCTTGGGGATGGACCTTGGTGAAAAAGAAATGATTGTAAATATTAAATGTTGTAGCCACAAATTCAAGTTATGAAAAATGTTATTTTTATGATGATATGCCTCATGATTTCTTTCTAATTCCTTAAAGTTCTTTTCATGACCTTATTGAAGTATCTCAAGTTCACATGTAAAATGTTTCTCTTTTTTACCTTACTGGGATTTATGCTCACCCTTTCTTTTGATGTATGTCCCCTGGTTATGAGATGCAGTAATGAACCTAGGATGAATATAAATAGAAGCCTTTCAAGTGTTTAAGAGAATTTTTTATGTTTTTTTTCATGTATTATGTTCCTAGTTTCCAAGATAGTAGACCTTAAAGATCCTCAGTTTTGTGTAATGTAATGAATGTTTATGTTATAAAAAGGCGGGATGCTATAGTTGGTATCAGAGGATGGTTTAGTTATTTGTGGAAATTAGGATATAAAAACATTAGGAAGAACTCTATAGAAAATTTTAAATATAGGAAAACTTCCTGGTATTTTGGTAGGTATTGAGTAAGTGGTTTCTCAAACAAATACATCCCTGTCTGGATACGAGCAAGTAGAGGCGGCACTGGCACAGATGTATATAGGGGTAAAACCTGAAAACACCGCTTTGAACTAGACTCGAACGGGAACTGGTGCATGATAATGGGCCTTGTTTCACTTTTGGTTATGACACTCCCAGGGGATATGTTTGGTTAATCACAAGATTTTTATGAATCATTATGAATAAATTATAGAGAAATGTAATTGTCTAAGAATTAAGTCTTAGTTAAAAGATTCATAAATGAAATAAGTTTCTCACTAAGGTTTTATCCTTTTAGAAAATGGAGGGAAATAAGAGGAACCTGGTAGATGGTGACTGCAATGCACCATGTGCTGACGGCCCTCCGATGGAAGCCGGAATGGAAACATTCATGCGAACGATGAACCAACTGACTCAAGTTATGAGTAATAACTTGAATCAAGCTGAGAGCCCAATCTCACCACGAAGGGAACAACACTCTATTGAGTCCTTCATGCATCAACAACCACCAACATTCAGTGGATCTACTGGCCCATTGGTTGCTGAACAATGGATAAGATCCATTGAAAAGATCTTTTCTATACTCCTTTGTTCGGAACAAGAAAAATTCACCCTTGTTGTTTACTGCCTAGAGGGAGAAGCTGATCAGTGGTGGTCACTGGTCAAAAACACAAATCCTAGAGGAGAGATGGAAGCTGTAGAGTGGGAAGAGTTCTGGGGAATATTCTTTAATAAGTATTTCCCTCATTCCATGAGAACGAGAATGGAGAAAGAGTTTCTCGAGTTTAAGTAGAAGGAGAACAAATCTATCAGAAGCTATGAGATGAACTTCGCTTGAATTTCACGATATACCTCTAGCTTTGTCATGGAGCCAAGTGGGAAGGTTGATGGATTTTTAGTGTACTGAGACCTCATCTGCTGAATAATTTAGCCAACTAGGACTACGATAGCTACGAAGAGATCATGCGGAGTGAAATGATAGTCGAGCTAGAGTTTGGTGAGACACAGTGGTCTCATAAATCAAATAACAAGAAGAGATCATTGGAGCCCAGTTTAGGGAAGACTTTTGATCAAGCAAGAGGTGGAAAGAAAATGAAACTTACTACATGCAATAAATTTGAGAAGGAGCATCTAGGGAACTGCTTGATCAGAAGTGGAAAGTTATAAAATGTATAAGAGGAGGCCATATTGCTCGGAATTGTTGTAGTGAGGTGAAGCCTCAACTCCCCAACACTAAAGATAGAGGAAAGATGGTTTTGTCCCTACCCGAAGTCCTTTGCTTCAAGTGTGGACAGCTTGGGCACTTTGCTAATCACTGTCCAAATCCAAGGGCAGTGGAGGGGAATCACCATCAACCTCAGCAAAGGCCAGGGGAGCAAGGTCGTTCTTTTGCTATCACAAAAACTAAAGTTGAATCTCCGAATGATGTGGTAGCAGGTACTCTTGCTGTCCTCTCAAAACTAGCAAGTACTTTGTTTGATTCTGGTTCTACACATTCCTTTATTCCTCCAAGTTTGTAAAGAATATATAATCAATCCCCGAACTGCTTGAGGTAGAGTTGTCAGCCAAGACTCCAAGTGGGATTATCCATGCATCAACAGTTTTTATAGACTCTAGTGTTTACTTTAGTGAGCACAATCTTATCGCAAATCTAGTAGTCATTCCCATGTTGGAATTTGACGTTATACTAGGGATGGACTGGCTCTCAATGTTTAATGCTAAGATCAAATGCAGAAGTAAGGAAATATCAGTATTCTTGAATGAACGACCTACAATTATCTTCCAAGGAGAGATATCCTGAACTGATCCCTATCCAGAAGCACCTCCTATAGCATTATTTATGGATTTAATCGGTGATGATGAAGAAGGAAAAGGGATCATACAAATAGAATATGTTCCAATTGTTTAGGAATACATGGATGTATTTCCTAAGGAGTTACCTGGACCACCCCTAGAAAGATAGGTAGAGTTCTCCATTGAACTCGTACCAGGATCTCAACCGATATCAAATACCCTGTATAAAATGGAGAATGTGGAGCTAGAAGAGTTAAATAAATAACTCCAAGACTTGTTGGAGAAGGGGTTTATCCGACCGAGTGTGTCTCCTGGGGGAGCACCAGTTCTCTTTGTAATGAATAAGGATGGATCAATGCGGCTATGAATTTATTATAGAGAACTGAATGAGATCACAGTAAAGAACAGATACCCTCTTCCAAGAATTGATGATTTATTTGACCAACTTCGTGGGGCTCAATTCTTCTCTAAGATTGACCTTCGATCTGGTTATCATCAACTGAGGGTGAATAAGGAGGATATTCAAAAGACTTCCTTCCGATCAAGATATGGGAATTATGAGTTTACTTTTATTCCCTTTGTCTTGACTAATGCTCCTGTTATTTTCATGGATTTGATGAATAGAGTCTTTAAGGACTACCTTGATAACTTTGTGGTAGTTTTTATTGATGATATTTTGATATATTCAAAAAGTCGTGAGGAGCATAAAGATCATCGGAGGGTTATTTTGAAAACACTATCGAAGGAGAGGCTCTTTGGAATGTTCAGCAAGTGTGTTTTTTGGTTACAACAAGTGGATTTCTTGGGGCACATTGTAACCAATGAAGGAATCTCGGTTGACCCTGCAAAGACAATGGTTGTGGAGGAGTGGCCTCAACCCACAACAGTAACTAAGATTCATATTTTCCTTGGTTTAGCGGGATATTATAAGAGGTTTGTGAAAAAAAAATCACGGCTTTCTAATCCACTAACCAAGTTGACTCGAAAAGGGGTTAAGTTCATCTGGAAAAAGGAATGTGAGGAATGTTTCCAAGAACTGAAGAAGAGATTGGTTACTGCACCTGTGTTAACACTACCCTCTAACAGAGAAGGATTCGTTATTTTTAGCGATGCATCTCTGAAAGGGCTTGGGTGCGTCCTCATACAAAATAACAAGGTAATTGCTTATGCATCTCGACAGTTGAAGATTCATGAGCAGAATTATCCTACGCATGACCTAGAGCTAGCGGCGGTTGTTTTTGCTCTAAAGATATGAAGGCAATATCTTTTTGGGGATAAATGTGATATATACACTGACCACCAAAGTTTAAAGTATATATTCACACAGAAATAATTGAACATGATACAAAGGAGATGGTTTGAGCTTATTAAATACTATGATTGTTCAATTCATTATTACCCTGGAAGAGCAAACAATGTCGCGGATGCGTTAAGCAAGAAAGACCCTGTTGTTTTGGAAACAATGGGGTTCCCAGGAGATCCCTTGATAAAGATCTAGTAAAACTGGACATGGGAATTGTAAGGGAAGGGACATCATCAACCCTATCCCAAATGATTTCTCAACCTTCATTACTAGAGAAGATCAAGAAGGCTCAAAAAGTAGATCCTTTGATGCATGAGAATTTTGAGGCTGTAAAGGATGGGAAGTTCCCTGATTTCAATATTGATAAAGAAGGTGTATTGAAATTTCGTACAAGACTGTGTGTTTCATCTATTACAGAGATAAAGAAAGAACTATTGGATGAAGCTCAAAGCTCTACTTTCTCTATACATCCAGGAAGCACTAAAATGTATAGAGACCTTTGTGATCATTATTAGTGGGATAACATGAAGAGGGAGATTGCTGATTACACTAAAAGGTTCCTGGTGTGTCAACAAGTAAAGGCATAATGACAAATTCCTAAGGTGGTATTACAACCGCTACCCATACCAGTATGGAAGTGGGATAATATCACTATGGACTTTGTAACTGGTCTCCCGAAAACATTCAAAGGAAACAATGCGATATGGGTTATTGTGGACCGTATCACCAAGACCGCCCATTTTATCTCTATTCGGGAAGATTTCTCTCTGGATAAACTTTCCAAGATATACGTAAAGGAAATGGAAAGTCTGCATGGGGTACCACTGTCCATCATGTCTGATCGTGATCCAAGCTTCACATCAAAATTCTAGAGAAGTCTTCAACATGCTATGAATACTGAATTGAATTTTAGTACAACCTATCATCCTCAAACTGATGGCTAATATGAAAGGAATATTCAGACACTCTAAGACATGCTGAGATTATGCTCAATGGAATTTAAAGGTGGATGGGAACTACACCTCCCATTAGTTGAGTTCTCCTATAACAACAGCTTCCATTCCAGTATTCATATGGTACCTTATGAAGCTCTGTATGGAAAGCGTTGTAGAACTCTTACTTTTTGGGATGAAACTAGTGAGAGAAAGCTTCTTGGGCCTGGTCTTGTGTAAGAGATGACATAACAGGTTCATTCCATCCAACAACACATATAGGTTGCTCAGAATCGGCAGAACAGCTATGCTGACAACCGTCGAAGGGACTTGGAGTTTGGTGTTGGAGACAAAGTTTTCCTTCGAATTTCTCCATGGAAGAGAGTCATGCAGTTTGGGAAGAAAGGGAAGCTCAGCCCTAGGTACATTCGCCCCTATGAAATTATTGATCGCATAGGAGAAATAGCCTATCGTCTAGCACTTCTACCAAACCTATCTCAAGTTCACGATGTCTTTCATGTATCTCTCTTGAGGAAGTACATACCCGACTCTTCGCATGTACTGAACCCAGAGGTGGTGCAATTAGAACATGACCTCTCTTATGAGGAGCATCCAGTGGAGATCTTATATCATAGAAACAAGGTTCTACAGAACAAGACTACCCACCTTGTGAAAGTGTTGTGGAGGAATCATAAGTATAAAGAAGCGACTTGGGAGCCTGAGGAAACGATGAAGCAAAAGTACCCTCCACATTTCGACTAGGACTCAAGTATAAAAATTCGGGGATGAAATTTATTAAGGGGGGAAGAATGTAACAACCCAAACTTTTGGATTAGTATATTAACTTACTCTTAACGATTTAATAGTGATGTTAATGGTTAATGCAGAAAGAGGAGTCGATGGATTCATCCAGTAGACTCAAACCTTATGAATCCCACTTATCAGAGCTTGGGAAGGAGGTGGAATCTTTGGGCTTCTCTTTTGACCAAGCCCAATCCGAACTCCAGAGTGTCAAGCTTGAATATAAACACATGTGGAAGAAGTTCAAGTTAGTATAGATTACTACTAGGGAAATGTTATCTGAGCCTCTTGCAGATTCTCTCACCATAGCACACCTTACACTTAGGTCATATGTTGCTGCTATAAGGGGATATGTGACGAGACCGTAGTTTCTTCGTGTAATCCTTTGGGATGAATAAATTGATATTTCTTCCTTTAGTGAAGTTTCTAAAATTTCAAATGTCTGGATAATTTTAGGATTTATTTTTTTGTTGACTTTTTATAAAAAAAAGGATATTTTAAAATATTTATGTAAACCTTAAATAATTAATGATGTGTAATGATTTTCTAAAAATGGTCTTCTGCAAAAGTGTTCAGTAAGAAATTTGGAGTCTAATAAGATAAACTTAATTTTTGATGAATAGTAAATTATGAATAGTGATTTTATGCTTAGGATTAGTAATGTGACCAAATGGATTAGTAATCTCACTTAAAAAAAGTTTTAATATAATTTAGACACCTAGATTAAGTAATGCGATTCAATAAAATGGGTAAATAACAGTTTCATAAATTATAAGTCAAGTATTAGTTTTTTTTGGGTGAATAGTGTTTTTTTATTTAAAAATTAAATTAAAATTATTTAGAAAATTATTTTTACAAAATGGACTTTATTTTTGGACTCAGAGCATCGATATTATGTTATGGTAATTTTTGGGGATTTTTCTAAGAAAATGAATTTTCTGTGAATAGTGTTTTTATTTAAAAATTAAATTAAAAATATTTAGAAAATTATTTTTATAAAATGGAGTTCATATTTTTAATCAAAGCATCGATATTTGGTTAAGGTGAAATTTTGGAATTTTTCTGAGAAAGATGAATTTTCAGTGAATAGTGAAAATACAGTTTTTAAGTTACGGGTGTTTAATGACATCATTAAATGATGTATTAAGTATGTAATCAATATGGTCGACTTATGAATAGTAAGATAAGATATGATCTGTCCCAACTGGCCAATACCATGGGCAAATACCATGGGCAAATACCATGGGCAAACCCATGGTTTTTCCAAAACCACCAATGAGGTGTCCCTTGGCCATTAATGCCTTGTCCCCTCACTTTCCCTATAAATACCAAGTCAATCTCTCATCCTTTAGACTCCAAAGTCATTATCAACGAATTTTTGGTCTCTTTACCTCCAAAGGAGTCCTCCCAAGGTTCCCTCAAGCCTCTCAAGGTCCCGACCTTTGAGTTTTAAGAGTTACGTTTAAGGTAAGGGATCTGACCTCTCTCTTTCTTTTCAAGTAATCTCTTTTATGTCATTTCTTTTATGATTCGTGTTCTTGTGTTGGAGGATGTTCTTTTATATTCATATTAGTGCCCCTTTCATGTTCATATTATGATATACCCCCTCTTTCTCTCATCAATTCGTTTTAAGAATGTTTATGTGGCGTCGTTAGGCTGCCAAATTTTTAAGGGATTCTTTCACCCTTCTCATTTTTCAAAGTTCTAATCTCATGTCAATACATTCAAGTTCCTATTTATTATGTTGGGGTATAATATCTATATCTATCAAACTGAACTTTTATGTTCATATTATCAGAGTCCCTATTTGATCTCGTCAATTCATTTTTGTTGAAGTTTAAGTGACATTGTTAGGCTATCGAATTTTCATAAGAGAAATCTAATTTTTTTCTTCCATCCATGTTTTTCATTTCAAATGGTATGTCCTGAAAATTTCATTACCATGTTCATATATCCTCCATATTCGGTCCCTCTACAGTTTTATGTATCATCTATGAATGTTTGATGTAACGCCCCGACCCCAGCTGCCCAGAGTCGGTGCATTAATTACGTAACATTGGCATGATCACAAGAAAGATCAAATCCCGAAAGACCGATTAGTTTAGTAGCCTTGGAAACACTAGATATATTCATAAGTTTTACATTACATCATAAAATGAAAAACTACTACAACAACATAATGTTTCCAACGTCCACACTATAAACCCATAATATCCCTGCAAGTCAATCATAATTTACTTCTTCACTACCTGGGAAAAATAAATCATAAAAAAGGGGTGAGCTCAAATGCCCAGTAAGGATAACAATAAAGCGGAACATTCAAAATAAGCATAAACATTTAAGGCAATGAATTACTAAAACAAAAGCCTTTTAAAAATTGAACTTCAACATAGTATGGCAAAAGTAAAATGAAATAATGCCATTTACTTGTTCACATGGATATTCTACTAATCGAATAATCAAATGCAATATCAATAACCACTTTCATAATGTTGGAATGCATAATGCCAAACGTTAATTTCATTGTCTAGGCCTCATCCCAAGACCTAGGGGTTACTTCTAACCGGAACCCAACCCGGAGTGCCTCTAATAACCGGACACCAACCCGGAGTGCCTCTAATAACCGGACACCAACCCGGAGTGCCTCTAATAACCGGACACCAACCCGGAGGGCATACTTTTACCAGTCCCTAACCTGGAGGGATTACTTTAACCAGTCCCTAACCTGGAGGGCTTACTTTAACCAGTCCCCAACCTGGAGGGTTTACTTTTACCGGTCCCCAACCCGGAACATACTTGTTTAGCACATTCATCTGAAGAAAAGTTTGAAATATAACATAAACATTCGGGTTAAAACTAGCATACGAAATGTCAATGGTTTCACCATAAACTATGAATGGTATAAAATAGAACATCCACATTCAAACATATCACAAAACCTTCAATACATTATAGAAGTTTTGTATTATAATAAATCAACTTCAAATAATCTTAAAATCCATCAAAGGATGTTGACATAGATGAAATCAAAATTCTTTTAAAAGAAGTATCTCCTTTTATTTTGAAATCATTTAAGATCCATATAAAATAAAACATTTTCTTTGAAAATATTCTTATAAGCTTGTAAGGAAAGCTTCGACGATTTTATAACGGCGGAAAATAACCGCACCCACCGTATAAGTTAAAAAAAACATTCTTACCTCAATTCTGTCGAAAAGGTTAAAAAGGACCTTGTTTTGAAAACGACGGAAAGATTCCTTTATAAACCTCTTATAAAAAGTCAAACAAGGGTATAAATGACTTTAACCCATATTATTGTAAATAGTAAAAATGTTTTGAAATACATTTCGAAGAAACATGGATGTGGATGATAAAGAGATCCCAGTAGATTATTACGTATAATACAACCTCGGATAATGAAGAGATTGTGAAATAACCCTTACCTTGTACTTTTCCTTGGTTGGGGTAGGTTAACCTCCTGTATAATGGTGAAATAATTGTTATTAAATTATACAAGAATCATATATATTAATATGATATCATATATGATCTTTTAACATTTATTTGTTAATAATATCTTAGAAATATCGTCGTTTCGGGTGTTAACTTACTCATTTTCTTTTATATGTTTTGTTACATAAGTCATGTTTGATGTATCTTATTCATATCCAGAATGATATCAAGTCCTTAAACATCATTTTTAAATCATTAAATGATAATTATACTTGAATGGATACGAAGGAGAATGAATCTCATCGCGTTCGTGGAGACGGTAGTCCGTACGTACGCACGAACGCTACTTCCATTTAATTTTTATTTTAAAAGAATCGAATCCAAATGATACATAGGTATATTACTATTCCAGTATAATATAATATTTTATATATGTTACTTAAGTTCATTAACACCATCCTTTATACGTTCCAAGTGTGGTATGAACGAGTCATATCATTTTAAGGGGGCGGTAGTCCGCACTTCCTCAAATGAAATTATCGTATGTATATACAACATGAAACGAATAATGGTATGAAATAAAATGGAATTACAGAAGATTATATATAAAATATATATCATTAATATCATATTTAATTACAGTTCCATCATAATGGCCACCATGAGAGGTGGTAAGATGTATTTGAACAATCATCATTTCGTGAGGCGTTAGTTTGCCATCCACAGAAACATTATGTTCATCATCCATTAGATGGAGTTGTGTGTATGTGTAGTTTGAATCCTTCTTATAACAACATCCTAGTATATTGAGGATACTGGTGTTGTTACAAAAGAAAGGAAATAAAAAGATTTATGGGGTTGGAGAAGCAAAATAAATGAAAATAATTTAAGAGAAATCGTTACCTTTAATTTAGGTAACTCACTTTGGTTGGAACCAAAGGACTTCTTGAAATGCTTTCTTCCTAAGGGGGAGCTTCAAGGAGGAGGAGAGGGATGTGGGGAGCTTAGTTGGGCAGAGTTTGGACGAGCCAAGTGGCTTGAGAGGTGTGAAGAAATGAGAAGGAGGAGTGCCCTTTTATAAGAGGGGTGAGGGGCACCTTTGGAAAAGCTAGAAATATTAATTTATAATAAATTCATATTCGGTTTCTAATGGCTCCAAAGTTGACTATTCAAAGTTTAAGGTGGGGATAGGTCGAAAACCACTCAACCAATAGAATTTATACAGGTTTGGGTACTTATATTAACCTTATCTTTAAGTATTAACTCTAAGTTAATTAGTTTCAGTTTTACAATGTCTCTTTGTATTTTTATATAATATGGTTAATAAACTTACTATATACAACCAAGCGACCCCCAAGTGGTCCATTAATGAGGAACCTATCATAATATAAGTCTCTTGGCCGAACCTTAGATTTTTAGGAATTTAATATCAATTAATAATATAATATTTGTTTTAAGAACTCTTTTATGTCAATTTTGACACTATTCAATAGTTGATTTTTGTGAAACTCCTAACAGATTGATTACTTCGAACAAAGTCAATTAAATCAATCCTAATATATCATATTATCATAGAAAATTAGTTTAATTCATTAAAAGTTTCATATTATAATTATTTGGGTATTTATAAGATCAATTATTTTAATTTTTCACTATTTTAGTAATTACTGCATCATCATTGTGTCATAAATAAAATAAATTATTTAATGTCTAAAAATTATAAATAAAATATCCTTATGTAGGAAATCTTTTTATCTTTCTAATGAATATTTATAATCGAAAATCCAACATGTATAACCCTATGTAAAAATTGTTCTTCTAAAAGATGTAAGCTTATGCCATTTTTATTTTTATTTTAACTTTATTAATATAATGTGTCATTATCACTTACAAGTGGATCCATGGGGTCCCAAAATAGACCCAAAGATGCCCATGGTCGACCATGTATCAACCAATAGGGTTAAGACACGTTTTAGGGTAATTTAGTATTATTATAATATTATTTTTTAACCCTTATTTACCGGATTTACCCTTTAACCATGGTAAATAAAATATTTACCGCAGTAATTATTCAAAATGTGTAAAAATAAAAGTTACCTATTTACACAATTTGAACATCCTGATTCGAAATATGGAATCCATTTTCCTAAATTCAAAACACAGAAGTGGAAGAAATTAATTTAAAATTAATTCCCGCTGTCAAAACAAAAAGTGTGTTTTTAAGAGATAATAACTATCAAAAGATTGACACTTGTTTATGTTCGGTTTAATTGTAAAATTATGTCCAATGATAAACATTAAATTGAATGGTAAAAATATATTCTAAATATACTTTAAAACCACTCAAATTCATAATTTATCACTATTAATTATTTTGATTAAAAAAGTTGTTTTTAATTAAAATTTAGTAATTTTCACTATTCATCAAAATATGAAAGTTATCCGAAAAGTACCAAAATTTCACCTTAGGCTAAATTTGATATTCCGAATCCAAAAATGAAGTCCATTTTAAAATATAAAATATATATAACTTCAAAAATTAGGTATTACTATTCATAACAGCTAGTTTGATTGGTTACGGTGTGTTAGAACTCGAAGTTGCGTACAACACACGCTACTGTTTTATTCAAAGGAAAGCGTACCGTGGAAGCTTGGGATGTTTCATTTTAAATTTTTTGATGTCTCCATTTAGTCAAAAAGTTTAAAATATTGTATTTAAAAAGGTTTCACTATCAAAAGTTGATAAAAGTGCAATACTGAAAATGAATCTGTTCTTGCATTATGACTAAGAAACTCATAATATGGATTCTAAAATTATAATGATTATATAAAGTTTAAAATTTAGTTAATACTATTCATGACCTCTTTTAATGGCTTTTTTTTGGTAAGTCATGGTGCAATTGAACTCGGTGTTGCGTGTAGTGCAAGTTATTAAATTATTTTGAAGAAATAACACACTATGAAATCTTGGGGTGTTACATTCTCCCCTCCTTCAATAAATTGCGTCCTCGCAATTTGAAATTGTTCTTCGAAAATAAAATGTTGAAAGTAGAAAATATATTTGTGGGAAAACCCACATCGGAAATTGGGTTACTAAAATTTAGTCTTAATATGAGGAAAAGAGAAATCAAAGGGTCACCACCAAATTATGATCTCGATTAGGAGAACATTGGTGGAAATTGGAGACATATAATCGGAGGAAAAACGTAAATATTTATAGGTAGTGATTGAGGTCATCAATCACAAACAAGTATAAAATTGAGGTCCTTAAATTCATCAATCTATGATGAATTGAAATACCATCGGTTCAACAAAACATAGGGTATTAGGATAACACATTTTTGACGTTTCAAAGTATCCTAGTTGAAATCCCACATCGAAAAATGAATTAATGAGGCCTCTATTTAAAATAAAGAGTCGAAAGTATGAAGATTACCGAAAATAACAGATACTAGGGTTCCATGTAGGAAAATATGGATATGGAAGAAAAATCTAACCATCAATTATCTGATGGAGAGTGGTAGAGAACATGGCTATAAAAAGGCCAACAATCCCAAAGCCAAAAATTAGTGATGATTTAAGGTACCATCTAGGAAAACATTTTTGTTCAAAGTTGCTTTTCTTAATATTGAGGAATTTATTTATGAGATTGGCTAAGATCATAAGGAGATATACTTACTTTATAATTAGAGTTTTATCCATTAATAAATTTCTACCACAAACTCATCTTTCACTCTAAAAGATAATAGAATGTAAAAAAAATTCTATTTACACTATTCGTATAGGGTTCTAAAATAAACGAATTTATAATTCATCTACATGATCTTTTAATAAAAACTACATTATTTAATCCAGGACATCTCATGGTCCAGTGGTAGGTGATACACCCTTGTCGCCCTTCGGTTGCGGGTTCAAGTCTCGCAGCCTTGCCGGACGCGACGGGTTGCCGCCCGACCTCCGGGTTGTCCTTTTATGGAAATCCAAAATAATCCAAACTAGAACTATCCAAAATAATTCTGTCCAAACTCACAGTCTAACATTTATAAGGAAGGTAAACATAATATAGATCCTTTTTACCCCGTAATATCATATGAATACCTTCATCATGTATTACCATATTCCTTATTGATTACATTCATGCTCCCTTATTCCATATAGAATGCTGGATATACTTCATCAATCCAAAAATGTTTTAAACCCCAACAATGATGGAATATACAAATCATTAATCAGTTCCAAGGTAGTCAAGAATATCCAATATATTTTTTCCAAAATAATCATGTATTATTCCAAAATCACTACCTCAGTATCAGAATTATATTATGATTTATCATTCTCTCAACCATATATTTTCCAAAAATTTATCCTGCTATTGAGTCACTTTTCTTTGTTCCACACAATCTCAAGTCCTTAATGAAATAGTACTGCAGTACAATCCTTATATACTACATAATTATTATAACAAGTACATTGTTGATACAACACTCAATTGACATAATCAACATAATAACTCTAATCATTCCTCTTCATCTGTGGTAGTATCATAACTTGATTATTATCCAATAACATCATTTGCGTCATAGTCTGATGACTGGGACATAGGTTCGCGTAGTGTCCAAACTCCTTGCAAATGAAGCATTGTACATTTGAAACCATTTTCTCACCCTTGCAGTCATGTAATTTGTGCCCTTTTCCTCCACACTTATAACAAACTCCCATTCCTTTCAGGCAAGTTCCAGGGTGTTTCTTCCCACAGTTACCACATATGGGAAAATTCCTCTTTTCCCTCTTCCCTTTATACATTTTTCTCTCTTCCATCCTTTTCTTCTCTTGCTTCCCTTCAAAGCCATAGGACTTAGTAAACTCTTTACTTATCTTATCAACACATGATATTATTTCTTCACATGATGATAATACATGGGAGACTATTCCTCTTATAAATTCTAGCTTAAGACCATGAAAGATATGATCCTTCCTTCTCTTTGGATCATGTGCATTTCTGGAGTTCTCATTTCTTCTACTGGGCGCCATTTCTAAACAATGGCATACACTATATCAGTTTATGAATCAAAATACATAATCCCATACTTATAAAACACTTAACATAAATTGAACTATTTATGGATATAATCCATAATCATAAGAATGTTTTCTTTGAGGAAGTATATACTCATAATCCCTTCAAAATGATTTGTAAAGAAAATGAGAGTTATCCTAAGCATATCCCCCGGGAGTTTCGTAACCAAGAGTGCAGCAAGGCCCGTTGTCGTGCACCAGTTCCCGTTAGAGTCTAGCTCAAAGCGGTGTTTTCGGGTTGTACCCCTAGGTACATCTGTGCCAGAGCCGCCTCTACCTGCTCGTATCCAGACAGGGATGTATTGCTCGGAAAACTCACAAAATCTCTACAATACCAAAATTCTAGGAAGTTCTTCTATACTAATCCTCAAAGTTCATCTTAGGTCTACGTGCTCTAATCAGAGTTTATCTAAATCTAGCTTCCAAGGTTTGTACTAAACATCCTCTGATACCAACTGTAACGCCCCGACCCCAGCTGCCCAGAGTCGGTGCATTAATTACGTAACATTGGCATGATCACAAGAAAGATCAAATCCCGAAAGACCGATTAGTTTAGTAGCCTTGGAAACACTAGGTATATTCATAAGTTTTACATTACATCATAAAATGAAAAACTACTACAACAACATAATGTTTCCAACGTCCACACTATAAACCCATAATATCCCTGCAAGTCAATCATAATTTACTTCTTCACTACCTGGGAAAAATAAAACATAAAAAAGGGGTGAGCTCAAATGCCCAGTAAGGATAACAATAAAGCGGAACATTCAAAATAAGCATAAACATTTAAGGCAATGAATTACTAAAACAAAAGCCTTTTAAAAATTGAACTTCAACATAGTATGGCAAAAGTAAAATGAAATAATGCCATTTACTTGTTCACATGGATATTCTACTAATCGAATAATCACATGCAATATCAATAACCACTTTCATAATGTTGGAATGCATAATGCCAAACGTTAATTTCATTGTCTAGGCCTCATCCCAAGACCTAGGGGTTACTTCTAACCGGAACCCAACCCAGAGTGCCTCTAATAACCGGACACCAACCCGGAGTGCCTCTAATAACCGGACACCAACCCGGAGTGCCTCTAATAACCGGACACCAACCCGGAGGGCATACTTTTACCAGTCCCTAACCTGGAGGGCTTACTTTAACCAGTCCCTAACCTGGAGGGCTTACTTTAACCAGTCCCCAACCTGGAGGGCTTACTTTTACCGGTCCCCAACCCGGAACATACTTGTTTAGCACATTCATCTGAAGAAAAGTTTGAAATATAACATAAACATTCGGGTTAAAACTAGCATACGAAATGTCAATAGTTTCACCATAAACTATGAATGGTATAAAATAGCACATCCACATTCAAACATATCACAAAACCTTCAATACATTATAGAAGTTTTGTATTATAATAAATCAACTTCAAATAATCTTAAAATCCATCAAAGGATGTTGACAAAGATGAAATCAAAATTCTTTTAAAAGAAGTATCTCCTTTTATTTTGAAATCATTTAAGATCCATATAAAATAAAACATTTTCTTTGAAAATATTCTTATAAGCTTGTAAGGAAAGCTTCGACGATTTTATAATGGCGGAAAATAACCGCACCCGCCGTATAAGTTAAAAAAACATTCTTACCTCAATTCTGTCGAAAAGGTTAAAAAGGACCTTGTTTTGAAAACGACGGAAAGATTCCTTTATAAACCTCTTATAAAAAGTCAAACAAGGGTATAAATGACTTTAAAACATATTCTTGTAAATAGTAAAAATGTTTTGAAATACATTTCGAAGAAACATGGATGTGGATGATAAAGAGATCCGAGTAGATTATTACGTATAATACAACCTCGGATAATGAAGAGATTGTGAAATAGCCCTTACCTTGTACTTTTCCTTGGTTGGGGTAGGTTAACCTCCTGTATAATGGTGAAATAATTGTTATTAAATTATACAAGAATCATATATATTAATATGATATCATATATGATCTTTTAACATTGATTTGTTAATAATATCTTAGAAATATCGTCGTTTCGGGTGTTAACTTACTCATTTTCTTTTATATGTTTTGTTACATAAGTCATGTTTGTTGTATCTTATTCATATCCAGAATGATATCAAGTCCTTAAACATCATTTTTAAATCATTAAATGATAATTATACTTGAATGGATACGATGGAGAATGAATCTCATCTCGTTCGTGGAGACGGTAGTCCGTACGTACGCACGAACGCTACTTCCATTTAATTTTTATTTTAAAAGAATCGAATCCAAATGATACATAGGTATATTACTATTCCAGTATAATATAATATTTTATATATGTTACTTAAGTTCATTAACACCATCCTTTATACGTTCCAAGTGTGGTATGAACGAGTCATATCATTTTAAGGGGGCGGTAGTCCGCACTTCCTCAAATGAAATTATCGTATGTATATACAACATGAAACGAATAATGGTATGAAATAAAATGGAATTACAGAAGATTATATATAAAATATATATCATTAATATCATATTTAATTACAGTTCCATCATAATGGCCACCATGAGAGGTGGTAAGATGTATTTGAACAATCATCATTTCGTGAGGCGTTAGTTTGCCATCCACAGAAACATTATGTTCATCATCCATTAGATGGAGTTGTGTGTATGTGTAGTTTGAATCCTTCTTATAACAACATCCTAGTATATTGAGGATACTGGTGTTGTTACAAAAGAAAGGAAATAAAAAGATTTATGGGGTTGGAGAAGCAAAATAAATGAAAATAATTTAAGAGAAATCGTTACCTTTAATTTAGGTAACTCACTTTGGTTGGAACCAAAGGACTTCTTGAAATGCTTTCTTCCTAAGGGGAAGTTTCAAGGAGGAGGAGCGGGATGTGGGGAGCTTAGTTGGGCAGAGTTTGGACGAGCCAAGTGGCTTGAGAGGTGTGAAGAAATGAGAAGGAGGAGTGCCCTTTTATAAGAGGGGTGAGGGGCACCTTTGGAAAAGCTAGAAATATTAATTTATAATAAATTCATATTCGGTTTCTAATGGCTCCAAAGTTGACTATTCAAAGGTTAAGGTGGGGATAGGTCGAAAAACACTCAACCAATAGAATTTAGACAGGTTTGGGTACTTATATTAACCTTATCTTTAAGTATTAACTCTAAGTTAATTAGTTTCACTTTTACAATGTCTCTTTGTATTTTTATATAATATGGTTAATAAAATTACTATATACATCCAAGCGACCCCCAAGTGGTCCATTAATGAGGAACCTATCATAATATAAGTCTCTTGGCCGAACCTTATATTTTTAGGAATTTAATATCAATTAATAATATAATATTTGTTTTAAGAACTCTTTTATGTCAATTTTGACACTATTCAATAGTTGATTTTTGTGAAACTCCTAACAGATTGATTACTTCGAACAAAGTCAATTAAATCAATCCTAATATATCATATTATCATTGAAAATTAGTTTAATTCATTAAAAGTTTCATATTATAATTATTTGGGTATTTATAAGATCAATTATTTTAATTTTTCACTATTTTAGTAATTACTGCATCATCATTGTGTCATAAATAAAATAAATTATTTAATGTCTAAAAATTATAAATAAACTATACTTATGTAGGAAATCCTTTTATCTTTCTAATGAATATTTATAATCTAAAATCCAACATGTATAACCCTATGTAAAAATTGTTCTTCTAAAAGATGTAAGCTTATGCCATTTTTATTTTTATTTTAACTTTATTAATATAATGTGTCATTATCACTTACAAGTGGATCCATGGGGTCCCAAAATAGACCCAAAGATGCCCATGGTCGACCATGTATCAACCAATAGGGTTAAGACACGTTTTAGGGTAATTTAGTATTATTATAATATTATTTTTTAACCCTTATTTACCGGATTTACCCTTTAACCATGGTAAATAAAATATTTACCGCAGTAATTATTCAAAATGTGTAAAAATAAAAGTTACCTATTTACACAATTTGAACATCTTGACTCCAAATATGGAATCCATTTTCCTAAATTCAAAACACAGAAGTGGCAGAAATTAATTTAAAATTAATTCCCGCTGTCAAAACAAAAAGCGTGTTTTTAAGAGATAATAACTATCAAAAGATTGACACTTGTTTATGTTCGGTTTAATTGTAAAATTATGTCCAATGATAAACATTAAATTGAATGGTAAAAATATATTCTAAATATACTTTAAAACCACTCAAATTCATAATTTATCACTATTAATTATTTTGATTAAAAAAGTTGTTTTTAATTAAAATTTAGTAATTTTCACTATTCATCAAAATATGAAAGTTATCCGAAAAGTACCAAAATTTCACCTTAGGCTAAATTTGATATTCCGAATCCAAAAATGAAGTCCATTTTAAAATATAAAATATATATAACTTCAAAAAGTAGGTATTACTATTCATAACAGCTAGTTTGATTGGTTACGGTGTGTTAGAACTCGAAGTTGCGTACAACACACACTACTGTTTTATTCAAAGGAAAGCGTACCGTGGAAGCTTGGGATGTTTCATTTTAAATTTTTTGATGTCTCCATTTAGTCAAAAAGTTTAAAATATTGTATTTAAAAATGTTTCACTATCAAAAGTTGATAAAAGTGCAATACTGAAAATGAATCTGTTCTTGCATTATGACTAAGAAACTCATAATATGGATTCTAAAATTATAATGATTATATAAAGTTTAAAATTTAGTTAATACTATTCATGACCTCTTTTAATGGCTTTTTTTTTGGTAATTCATGGTGCAATTGAACTCGGTGTTGCGTGTAGTGCAAGTTATTAAATTATTTTGAAGAAATAACACACTATGAAATCTTGGGGTGTTACATTTGACCCATGTCCCCTCTCTTTTCAATATTTTCTAAAACCTTGTAACATAGACCTTATGCTGTAGAATTTCCATCTCAAAATGTCTCTCTCTTTTTCTAAAGTTCTTTTATTTTATTTAGTGAATACTCAAAGATATTTCTTTTAAAGTGGTATTCAGATATATAAAAAAAATTCTATTTTAAATTCTGGTATTTACATACATGAGACCTGTTTTCCCTTTCTGTGGGTTTAAAGAGACATAAAGATCATGTCTTTAAAGCGGTTTTTAAAACGTTATGATTATGAAATGAAACCCATTTATTTTATGATATATGGGTTGTTTATGAAATTATTTATGATGATATATGTGGCTCACATGATAATAAATACATTTCAAAGGTGCTCCCTGAAAGCACTCTAATGCATTGGGTAAAGACTTAATCTCTAGAGATGACTATTTTTGACGAAGCCTTGGTGAATAACCTTGGTAATTTTTAATGACACCTTGGGGATGGAACTTGGTGAAACAGAAATGATTGTCAATATTAAATGTTGTAGCCATATCTTCAAGTTATGAAAAACGTTATTTTTATTAGATATTCCTCATGATTTCTTTCTCATGCCTTAATGTTCTTTTCATGACCTTATTGAAGTATCTCAAGTTCACATGTATAATGTTTCTCTTGGTTACCTTACTGGGACTTCTGCTCACCCTTTATTTTGATGTATGTCCCTAGGTTATGAGATGCAGTAATGAACCTAGGATGAACATAAGGATAATCCTTTCATGTGTTTAAGAAGAATGTTTTATGTTTTTTTCATGTATTATGTTCCTGGTTTCCAAGACACTAAACCTTAAAGATACTCAGTTTTGTGAAATGTAATGAAAGATTATGTTATAAAAAGGTGGTATGCTATACTCTAACCGTCTCGTAGGCTATGTGGGAAGAGACACAGGATGAGGGAATGTTGGGTGGGAACATTTCGTGTACCAGCCAAACACACAGTGTAGTGTTGACCCTATGTCTTCCCATGTAACTAACAACACAGACGGATAAAACCTTAAGCTATACATGTCATGTTAGTATTGAACATGTCGTGTAGTCAGACCCAGGTACTCGGCCGTGTCACAAACAATAAGGGTTGGTTTTATCCCTTCACATACAAACCATGTCCATCTGAAACACACCATGTAGTGTGATCCGTGTGTCAGGTCGTGTCACTAACAACACAGGCCAGGTGATGCTTGTCTAGTAAATGTTGTGTCCACTATGAACACACCATGTAGTCTTGTCTTAAGAGAGCTGTGTTGCTTTACCATATATAATTACATGGGTATGGGAAGAGTATTCAAGTACCTACCATGTGTTAAGACAACACGGTGTGTGTTTGGGGTGTTACGTGACTAGTTTAAGCAGGAGTACACACCCTTGTAAATGACTTAAGGGAACACACCATGTAGGAAATGTACACGCCCTGTAGTCATGTTTTTTAAAACATGAATTATTTCTTTCTCCTGTTCCCTTATTACACTCCTTGTTTTTAGTCCTTGATAACCTTGATCTAAGGATTTCCCACAAGAGGTTGGTGGATGTCACTTTTATGGGACCTCAATGTCCTAGAGATGACAGGCTATGATGTCATTCTCGGAGTAGACTATCACGTTCTATTCTATGTAGTCGTCGATTTTTATCATCATAGGGTGAGTTTCGCATCACTAGTGGGTGGATAATTTCTTTGCAAGGGTGAATGGGATGTCCCAACGAGTAGAGTGAGTGTAGAGCATCATTGGTTGGGAGGAGTTATAGCCCAGATTGCTAGTCTATATATGGATGACCATGGGACTTCACAGTTAGACATTCCTCCAGTGGTGGATCATTACGGAGATGTCTTTCTAGAGGAATTTTCAGGTTTTCCTCTAGAGCATGAGGTAGAATTTTCTATTTTACTTGTGCCAGGAGCGGCACCAGTGTCTATTCCTCTTTATAGGATGGCTACACCAGAGTTACATGAGCTAAGGAAACAATTGGAGGAGTTGCAATCCAAGGGTTTCATCTGACCCAATACTTCTCATAGGGGTTCTCCTACCCTATTTACGAAGAAGGCAGATGGTACCCTTAGGCTTTGTGTGGATTATCGAAAGCTAAACCAGTTGACGGTCAAGAACCGATATCCCTTGCCTAGGATTGATGATCTCTTTGATTAGCTTTGATGAGCTCGGGTGTTCTCAAAAATTGAATTGAGGTTCGGTTACCATCAGTTGCACGTTAGACCATCCGATATACCTCTTATAGCCTTCCAGAGTATGTATTATCTATACAAGTATATGGTTATGTCATTCGGTCTCACGAACGCGCCTACAATTTTCATGGAACCGATGAACAAAGTGTTCCATCCATACATGGATTCCTTCGTGGATGTTTTTTTGGATGATATCTTGGTGTACTCTCAGACTCGACACCACCATGATACCCAACTTGTGATCATTTTGAGTACCCTGAGGGAGCATCTGTTATATACTATGCTCTCAAAGTTCGACTTCTGGATGGATTAGATTCACTTCATGGGTCATATTATCTCAGAGGATAGAGTATCAGTAGACCAAGAGAAAGTGAGAGTTGTAGTCTCCTAGGAGAAACTGAAGAACATCTTTGAGGTTTGGGGATTTCTAGGGATAGTTGGACAATACAGACATTTCATAAGGGACTTTTTATGCTTAGTATCACTACTGACAGATCTGACTAAGAAGGGTGTGAAATTCTTATGGTCAGATTCTTGTGAGTCAGCCTTTCAGGAGCTAAAGGGGGGGTTGAATTCAGTACCAACACTATCCTTTCCAGAGCTAGGAAAGAGGTATATTGTATACAATGATGCATCAGGTATCAGGCTAGGAGCTGTGCTTATGCAGGGAGATGGAGTCGTTGTGTACATGTCTCGGTAGTTGAGGCCACAAGAGAGGAATTACCCGATGCACAATCGGGATATGGCAGCTGTTGTTCATGCTCTATGCTACTGGAGACATTATCTTCTGGGAGAGCACTTTGTAGTTTTCACAAAACACAAGAGTCTCAAGTACATCTTCACTCAGTGTGATCTGAATTTGACACAATGGAGGTGGGTCAAGTACCTATAGTCCTTTAAGCTTGAGCATGCCTATATGCCTGAGAAGGAAAATGCGGTGGCTGATGCATTGAGTAGGGGGATGTAGATACATGTAGTTTAGGAGGCCAGTAGGGAGTGGAAGCTCATGGTACTGTTCTCTAAGATGCATTTGGAGGTGCACGACAGACAGGGGTAGGCTTTTCTATCTTTTCCAACTGTTACCTATACTTATCTTAATCGAGTTCGGATGAGGTAGCTATCAGATCCTAAAGGCCTAGTCCAAAGGAAGAGTGTGTCAGGAGATGAACCTATTCCTGGATGGACCATAGGTGTGGATGAGATCTAGCATTTCCAGGGGATCATTTGGGTGCCAATAGACATACGTGTGGAGCTGATGCGGGCTTTTCATTCCTCATTTTGTGCAGTTCATCCTGGAGTCACAATGATGTATCGTGACCTACACCATCAGTATTGGTGGCCCGGTATTAAGAGGGACGTTTCTAGTTTCTTCATGAGATGTTCCACTTTTCAGCAGGTGAAGGTGGAGCATCAGCAACCAGTAGGGCTTTTATAGGAGTTACCCATTCTCGAGTGGAAGTGGAATGACGTTGTGATGGACATTGTGACTGGTTTTCCAAGGTCTCCTTGGGGGAATGGTGCTCTTTGGGTTGTCATTGACAGACTCAAAAAGTTTGATCACTTGTTTTCGATCAAGGATAATTTCAGTGTTGATGATCTGGGATATTTGTACATCCGAGAGATCATACGTCTTCATGAAGTTCCACACTCTATTGTTTCATACAAGGATGCATGTTTTACTTCTCAGGTCTGGAAGGGGATTCAGAAGGCTTTGGGTACACAGGTACTTTTCAGTACTGCTTACCACCCCCAGACAGATGGCCAGTCCAAGTGTAAAATTCAGGTGCTTGAGGATATGCTTCGAGTATGCATTCTGGATTTTGGAGGTTTGTGGAAGAATCATATACCTCTTGTAGAGTTTTCCTAAAACACAAGTTTTCAAGAAACTATTTTGATTGAACCTTATGAGGATTTTTATGGTAGGTCATTCTGATTACCCTTATGTTGAATGGAGGTAGGAGAGGTAGCTTTGATGGGACCTCATCTTGTTCAGGAGATCACAGAGTAGATAGAGTTGTTTCGGAAGAGGATGGCTACTGCACAGTCTCAAGAGGAGTCTTATGTTGATCAGAGGAGATGACCTGTGGAGTTCGAGGTCAGGGATATGTTTTTACTAGGTGTCACACTGAGTTTGGGACATAAGAGGATTAAAATATGAGGTAAGCTTTCACTGAGGTACGTCAGGCCATTTGAGGTGTTAGAGAGAGTTCGGCGGGTTGCATATCGGTTGCAGTTACCTCAGACGTACCGAGATATTCATGATGTCTTCCATGTTTCTTAGCTTCGAAGTTACTTCTGAAACATGGATCACGCCTTCCAACCAGAGGAGGTTGAGTTGGAAGTGGATGCATCCTTTGAGGAGCATCATATCCGAATCGTAGATCACACTGCGAGGGTTCTCTGTGGCCGGTCTATTCCACTGGTATGGGTGATTTAGAAGCACATGCTTGTACAGGACGAGGCTTGTGAGAGGGGGGAACATGTGCGATCACAGTGGTCGGAGCTGTTCGGGGTTACTTCTTATACACCACGCTAGGTAAATTCAAAGATGAATTTCTTTAAGGGAGGATGTTTGTAAGAACCCAGATCTTCTTTTTTAGGTATGTTTTTCCTTTTCTGGTCGTTTTTAGGAAAAAGGAAATTCTGGAAATTTTCTAGGCACACGCCTTGTACTTTATGAGTACATGTTGTGTACTTTATTAGTATATGTCGTGTACTTTCTTGCCGTAGGAGGCTGTGTGCTAGCTATGCAGTATCCACACACACAGCCGTGTGGGAGTGACATGGAGGCCGCTTAAATCGGAGTACAGAAAAGGAGAGTGCAAGTCGTGTACTTTTTTTCAATAAACACATTGGGGTCACGTCTAATCAACAGAAACACCCCCTTCTTCGTTCGTCTCATCTAGGAGCACCGTACGACCACAGATATTCGACGAACCTCCGAGCATGCATCCGTCCTCTGAATCGAACACTATTGGTTGTGTTGGAATCGCATCGGTGAGTTCTCTCCTCTTCTAGAGCATCATCTTCTAATTTCTCTTCTTTCGTGAGATATCGTGGGTTGAAATTTTTAGATTTTTTTGTAGATATTTGACATTATATGGAGATTCAATCTTTGATATTCACATATAGCAATCTCCTAACCCCAAGGTAGGGGGTTTGTGCCTTTCTATTCAATGTCTTTGAGTATTATGAGAAAATTCCACCAATACCCTTGAACAAGGTATTGCGTGTATACTATTTTACCTCTATTGATTGCCTACCAAGATTTTATGCTTGTGTAGAGGTTATTTGGACATTAATAGGATTGATTTATTTGCTTTTGATGTATTTCCCTTGCATGTTATGTATATAACTGTTTGGTCTGGTTTAGCCAATTTGGCTGTTTTGACTGTTTTCTATGCCTGTAGCTATAGGATGGAGAGTTTGTATTCTGACATGATTGTTATGTTGTAGACTATTTATACAAGTAGTTCTATAGGTTTACTTGTCCATATTACACTGCTATGCATGTTGACTTACACAGGTATGTGAGAACCTGGTGTAGTAGACTATAAGAGGAATTGACCGAGTTAGCTTCCCCAGAGAGTCTTTGAGCAATTTAGGCTAAAAGGGGGATTAACCAAGTGAGATTCCTTAGAGAGACAAGGACCACATGGGGCTATAAGGGTAATTGACCAATCAAGATTTCTCATAGAGTCCTTGTCTTCTTTAGACTGTAAAGGGAATTGACTGAGTGAGTTTCCTTAGAGAGTCTTTGATTTTATTCCTAAACTGTTTAGACTATAAGTGGAATTGACGATCAGTGCATCCTCAAAGAGTCTATGAACAAGCTGGGCTATAAGGGTAATTGACCAAGTGATCTTCCTCAAATATTCCTTTACCATGTGGTTATAAGAGTTTCTGACTACCTTAGACTACAAGGGAAATTGACATAGAGTGCTTCTTCAGAGAGTCTTCATATACAGAACCAGAGGGGCTAGACAGTGTGTGTTTCTCAAAGGGTTTCTTGTACATGTTAGGTAGGACCAGGGGGTGGCCATGAGTACATCCTAGATGGTTACCAATTTGTGTTTAGCTGCTTGCTCAGCTATTGATTGGTATTGAAACTGTGGATTGATTACTACTAAGAACTTGCCTGTTTACTATTTCTGGTACTTTACCAACCAAATATTCACTGACTGTTAGGCACAGATCTTCGGGTGGCTGCCTACTAGGATTTAGTCTCACACTTTATTTTGGCCAAGTTTTTGGGCCCAAACAGATTATATTGCTGCAGGTATAGATAAGGGCAAGAACCCTTCTACTTTAGGTACTTGACTTGTTTTGGAGCTGTAGAGCATGTGACCAAGCTATGGTTTGCGATGATGAGGAGTTTATTTGATTTCTTTTTCACTTTGGTTTAGCATTGTTTGTATTTCTAGAATTGTTAATTCTTTGGATTATTTCTTATATATATGTATCATGCATCATTTTATATATATATGTGCTCTAGTTGTTTATTATTCCAGTCTTCCACTATTTACTATTGTTGTATATTTACTGCTTCCGCTATTATATGTAATTGTTTACTTCCGTTGTGTACTCTGCCAATGAGGGAATAGTTTCCCCACCATCACACCCAAGGCCCTAGCAGCTAGTCGGCAGCCTCTAGCATTCAAGGAAATGCAATTGGGGCCATGTGACCAACCAGGTACAGGGTGACTCTAGGTGGCTTCCGGAACTTGGACATTACAACATGTCCCTCAGATAGTGGTCAAATATGACTAATCAACATCCCATTAGGTATAAGATCTATTGAACTATGTTTTTAAGTGTTTTAAAGAATCAATTAATTGTAAGAGAATCACCTCACTAGTGTGTTTGTCCCAAATAACCTACTAACTACCAAGGCTTGCAAGTCTCAATAAATTAATTAACAATGGAAGAATTATTTAAAAACTATATAAAAAATAGTTTCCCCATTTTCCAGTTAAATTTTTCAATTTTTCTTTGGAAAATAAACCATAGGTTTTTTATTCCATTCATACATTTTTCTTGAAAAATTAAAACATGGGTTCTTATCAAATCATTTTAATATATTTTTTCACAAAATCAATTTTCCAAATCAATTCCACAAATCGCTTCAATTTTGTATTACACCACAATTTCCTATTCTAATGGAATTACGGGTTTTAAAAAAACCTCATGCAAAATAAATTTCAAATCCCATTTCACACTAAATTGGATTTTTAAATTTTAATTGAAATCAATATTAAACAATCAACAAATTCTAGGATAAATTTATATTAAAAAAATTATGGAACAACATACCTCAACAAGGAGATCACATAACACAACACCAACAATAGAAAAATAATCCAATGATGAACATCAACAATGGAGCCTATAATCAATATCCAAATCAAAGGATGTTAGATCCAACAAAAATAAGATAATATAATAAATACAAGAGAGGATAGAAATAAAGAGAAAAAGGAAAGGAGTGGGGGAATAACTCTTACTGGATATGAATTGAATGAAATTCTCATAGATTCTATCCGCTTCAGAATAGGTTTGGAGGAACCAAAATGATTTATTTGGAGCTCTAATGTCTTTGAAATTTTTAATACCTTGATTTAGCATCAATTAGGGGATTAAATAGGCTTTTATATATTTTTAAAACATTTAAATGATTTAAAAAAGTATGTGTGCACAATTTCTTGTAGGGGCCACAGGGTTTCCAAAATCTTATTCCCAAACAATTCACCCATCTATAGGGATTTTAGTTTATCCTAGGTGGGTGAATATTTTTTTAAACCATTCTCCAAACATGAAAACCCTAACTTCCTGGGTTTTCACAATTTACCCTTGGTGGGTGCATGGTTTGAGAAAAATATTCACACACCGGGAAGAATCCAAATACTTACAAACATTTCCAAATGTTCACCCGAATCACCCCCCAAATGAGACCTTCGAAGTTTATGATTAAATTAGGGGTTGAGTAGTATCAAAAAATATTAATTGTGTGTTATGATCAATGAATTCTCCCACCAATACCGGCTCCCCACCAATCATGTATCACCCGGATTCCAACGATAAAATTTTAATCAAATTTGATGTGTTGGTATTTGAAACTATACCCATCTGTTTGTGGATTATTTCCAATAATATAACTATTCAGAACATATGACCTATAAATTTAGAGTAATTTTGGTGGTAGGGTAGTCTGGAGGAATTTACAAGTTGTTTGGTGGGTAAAATATGTTGCGGCTAAAAAATCCATCTGAGATTAGTTCTGTGATGTGGATCCATGGGCAGTTTTATAAGGTCGGATACTATAATATTGGAGGTTAGTTGAATTGAAGTTCCTTAGGGGAGGACTTTTAAGTAGTTATACAAAGTGATGAAAGGTATCATAGTAGAGGGTGGTTGTGGTGTAGCCTTCTTTGATTTGTAGTGTAGAGAGGCATGTTATGGTGTAACATGCCAATAGAGGTGTTTTGGTGATTCTATATTATTTGGGGGTATCTGTGTCATATATATGGGCTAAATCATAGCCCTTGTCTTTGTTCTTGGGTTCTATGGCATCGTGGTCTAGTTCATTCCATAGTTCCTTTCCTATTTTATCGAATCTACAACATGGAGATAGCTATATTTTTTATAGGGAGCATTCACCATTTAGGATATAGCTGATTATCTTCGCATTATGTTATAGAATTACATTTTTATAAATACTTAATCATGGTGCAGTAGGTTACACCATGGTCTTGTGTTTTTTCTTGACTAGGGATAAATTCCCCGAACCCCTTAAACCACCTCATTATCCCAACTTCCCTATCATTTCTTGGGAATTCCAAGCACATCCCAAGGAATCCTTTCTATATAATTTCAACTTATTTAAACCATGTCCTTGAGATTTTGATCTATGGTGGTTTTAGGTGAGTCGTCATCCTTCCCTCCTATATTCCCCTATTTCTTTTCTGGAGTTGATTAGTTCCATGGGAAGCCTATATTTTGGTTGATATGTTGGTAAAATGATTTTGTGGTTATTGTGTTCTAGGTTAGTAAGAGTTTTATTCTCTGTTGTGGTGCTTGGTTGTGGCCTTCCTCTTGATACAAACTTATGTAGTGAGTCAAAGAAAATTCATTTGAGGTAGGTGATCCTTGGTTTCTCATTTAGTTGTAATTTGTTTGAGTGTTTATGCTCTTTCTATCCTTTGCGAAGATATTATAGACCAGCCTAATGAAGATAAAGGATTGGTAATTTTAATATTTAATGGGGAAGGAAAATGAAATAAATTTATTTGTGGCTTTGATATTATTGATATCGAGATTTTACGAGATTTATGCCATGCTAAAATTCATTATAGTTGGGTTCCTTGTTTACATGGAGAATCTATGTATTGTGAAGCCCTTATTTTGTGGATATTTTTTTGTCACCATGAATGAAGATGGATAATAACTTATATCCAGTAATTAATTTGTTACATGTCTAAATTAGGTCTTCTATGATAATTACCTTGAAATAAAGAAGTGAATGTGATGAAAATCCTCTTGAAAAGTTCTAAAATTATGTGAATAATTTAAAAAGTGTTATGATGTGTGGTTGTGATGTATTTTTATGTTGAGTGATGGTGATGTGTGATTATGATATGGGGTGGTGTTGTGTGGGAATGATGTGATGAGATGTGGATCTGTTATATAGAAGTTGTGATGTGGGAATAAGTTTTGTTATAGCAGTTATGATGAGAAGTAGTTGTAATGTAAAATGGTGGTAATGTAGGGGCTAGTTAACATAAGGAGGATGGTTTTTTTAATGTGATGTATCATCCTAGATGCTCGAGTAGTAATGAAACTTTATTTGAAAATGATAAATTAAAATTAAATTGGATTAAATTTAAAATTGACATTTTAATTATAATGGGATGTGTGGTTAAATGTGGTTGTTGAAAAATGGGAAATGAACTTGAAGAAATAAAGAAATAAATGGCATTGTTAATTGAACTGGTTGGTAATGGATAATTAATAAATTGGTTGGGTTTGGATTAATTTTTATTCAATTGGTGGAATGTGGCATATGGCTTCTCGAATGTTTTGTGTTCTTATTTATTTAGATGTGGTAGTGAATGTAGTGTCTATAACAAGGTTTTTTGTGATTTTGTGGTTTCGGATAGTGATTTTGTTATAGACTCATAAGTTGGGATTGTGTATGGAATTATATATATATAGCTTATATTTTCTTTGTAATTTCTTGGTAAACTGAACCCATGTTGTGCACTTTTTTCTTAAAACCAAATGCTTTAGGATAATTTTTTCCAACATCACGGTTGTGAGGATATATGGTTAGATACCCACTCTTCCCCCACTCTCTCTTCCAGGTGTCATTGAAAATCATAGGTTTTGATTTCTATAAATCAAAAGTTCATCACTATGATTTATGATGATATGGATTATGGTGGGGATTAGGCATGCTAGGTGGAGGTAATGAAGTTTATTTACTTTATGGTTATGATACCATACTACCCATGTAATGGTTTAAATGTGATGTAATGTGATGGACTAGGTATCTGTGAGAGAAATGTGATATTTTGGCCTAGGTTTCTTCAATAAGTAGTATGTACGAAAGATATGGGAGTGTTAGGATGTATGTATTTAGGCTGTGAGAGAAAAATATTCATGGAAAAGTGGTGCACGATACCCTTTTATTGATATTATTATAACTGTGATACTATAATTGGATGTGATATTTGGTGAGTGTTCCCTAATGAGGATGTGTTTATTAAGTTGACTTATTTAGGTGCTTTTGGTTGTGATATATGCTCACTAGTGTATTGGTATGATTCTTTCACATGTACATAGGGGAATTTTTGAATCTTACTATGTATACTTTTAAGATCACCCCAAGATATATAAAGATTGTTTTCAGTATTCTAAGAGGACATCATGGATCATGTTGGACGTCTCTATCTCAGGCTTTAGAGATGTTGTTGTGTTTTTGTCTATGATTTCTTTTCGGTATTTATTAAGTGCCTTTTATCTATATTTTCATAATTATACATGCATCATGGGATGGTTTTGGTTTCTGTTATCTAATATATTTCATGGAGTTTGTTTATCAATGATATTCTAACCCCCGATCCCATTATTTTAGAGGTTAATTCCTCCCATATTTAAGATTTGTATACCCTCAGTTATAGTTGTTAACTTGAGGCTTGCTGACAATAGGACTTGGGGAGTCATTATCTATCTTCCTTGAATGTCGGCCCAAGAGGGGGTACCTTTCGAGGGTGGGGGTCATGACATAGACCAACTAGTCTAGGAAGTCCACTATATTTTTTTGTGTAAATTTTTAAATATTGTGTGTGTGTGTTCATAATTTTTAAATACATAATTATAGACATGTGTGTGTGTAAATGTTTATATATTTTTATATATTAATATATAATTATATATTTAAATTTATTAGCATATTTTTTATATTTATTTCTATTTTTATAATAATATTTATTTATTTATATTTTGATATATTTATAAATTTACAAAATCTTATATAATTGTATTTATTTGTTTCAGATTATATATTTATGCATAGTAATCTTCCTTTTATATTTTTGAATATTTTTATCAATTTATATTTATTTACATAGTTATTTATCATGTTTTCATATCTATTTTCATATATATATATATATGTGTGTGTGTTTGTGTGATTACATGTTTACTTTTATTTTATATATATTTATTTATTTATTTATGTATTTATACTTATATTTATATTTATATATTTTTTATATGTAATATTATAATTTTAAATTTATTGATTTCTTCCTATTTATATATATTTTTATAAAATATTATATATAATTTTAATTATGTAATTATAAATTTATATATTTATGTCTATTTAAACATATATTTTAAAATTTTATTAAATATTAATTACCATATTATATATATAAATAAATGTTTATATTTCATATTAAAAACTAGTATTCAGTTGTTTGGGAATCCCAATTAGACTTGTAGGTCATTCGTTTGATCTCTAAGAACATCAAAATTACATGAAGATACTAACAGTTAGTCTCGCCCCCAAGTTAAAAACCCACTGCCAACAATTTTGTTCAAATCTAATACACATGGTGGCCCTCTACCTATCCAACAGGATCCAGGATTTATAGAATATTTTTATTCTATTCTTGTTCATGGAAATGCATTAGTGATGTATTCCTAGTTTCAATCTGGCCTTACATCATATTACTTTGATAGGAATGTTATTTATTAGGTTGATATTTCTAAGGAAGAGGAGGATGAGGGGTAATTTACCATGGTATTATTATCATTTAAAGAATCTCTAATTAAGGGTGCAGGGATAGAGAAGTTAGATGAGATTTATTTTAACAATTAAAATAATCAGGATGAAAAGGTACAAGATGAGGATGATTTAGAGATTCAACAAGAATATAGGCTTATTTCTAAAAAATAATGGCATGGGAAAAATGGTTTCTACTTCTCCTAGATTATTCAAGATGGGAAGGATCTCTTCATTGAATCTTACTGGACTTTATTCAGTTCCATAGACCTCATCTACTGGTTGTGTATAGGAACATGATACTGTTGGTATAAATATTAGGCCCCAAATAGTGGAAATGCCTACTATTGCATGGGTCATATATGGAGGATCCTTAGTTATTTGATATTATTGTTGTCGAATCAGAAGGAGTCATAGGAGATGCTTCCAATTTCTCTATTGATAACGCTTCACTTGTAATCCCTTGGATACCTGAAGTAGGTGTGAGTCCAGCGTCAAAGAAAAGGGCTTCCTATTTGAATATTGACAATCATGTTCACGAGATAGGTGACTCTAAACATGTTGCACCATTGGACCTAATTTCTTTTTAGGTACAATTTTATGATTAAACTTCTATACATCTAGTAGATAATACAAGTAAGGATTCTTTATCAAAATATAAGATGGACATGGATTCACTTAAAAAGTATGATAAGGTATATATTGAATCCAAGAAGGTTCCAATTCCTATTATAAATGAATGGGTGGCATGTATTCCTGGGATGAAACCTGGGGAGATAGTGTTGAATGTGGTCAAGTCACTAAAGATGAAATACTATGAATGGATCAGGTCACCACCTCTATTCTTTTTGGTTCAGTTTCTTTGGAAGGTATGACATATATCACTTATAATCAATAAAAACATAAGAATACACTATTAACTCAATATAATTTTTTTAATCTATTAACTTATTGTCTGATTCTGAAAAGAGATTAAGTAAGGAAATCCATGATGATATTTAGATCACTATAAAGGGGCGAAAAAGCTGCAAGAATACCTTTCTAGATGGAATTTCAAAGAAGGAATAAATTTTGAAAGATGTTAAAGGGAAGGATTAATATATTTCAAGTGATCATTAATTAATTTCATTACATGAGAATACTTGGAGGATAGGCCACCATCCAAGAAGTCATGGGCACGGTTGAGGTCGAATTAATTGGGGGGCTCAACAAAATGAGAGTTGTGAAGATGAAAATTAGCATAACAAAAGGCTTGGTTTGAAGCCTGTAACTGACGATGGTAGTGGATTTTTCATACACTATCATCCTCCATGCCATTTTATTAATTTAATAATAGGGAACTAAACAAATAAATTAAAAAAATACATATTTATATTAATTTATACATATTAATATATTAATATATTTTTAAATTTTTTTATGTGTATTTATATAAAATTGAGTACTTATATTTATAAAATTATGACTATTTATATGTATTTATATTTTTTTACATTTAATTACATATTTACATTAAATTATATAGTTATGTATTTATATATTTATATATTTATGGAAATATATTGAAAAATTATTTAATTAAATAATTAGTATATGATATTTATTTATATATTTGTATTTATTTGATTATGTATATTTATATCTGTTTACATATATTTACATATGTATTTATATAATGTATATATAATTTTATTGTGTATATATATAATTTAGTTGTGAATAGTTTAACATATATTTATATATATTCATTTAAATATGTTTATTTTTCTATATCTATGTATTTGATGGTATGGGTATTTAGGTTAAAAATTTTGGGTCTAGGTCTAGTCCCACCAAGTGTATTTTGGAGTTTTAGAGGTGTTCAATGTCCTTAAAGAAGACTGGTGGTTGTTTTTGAGGAGTTGGTCCTTGTGTAGGATATCTTTCTTCAAAGATAGATGGAACCAGGTTTGTAGTGGACTGATATCGAGTGCATGTTTCGCTTAATGAAGGGGGTGTTCTGGAAGGTCCCTCGACCACCCGGTGGGCCTGCGATGAGTACCTAGTGGTAGGGGATTTAGTACAAGGTGTCCCACTGATTTTGTTTTATTTTAATTCATATTAAATAAATACTATAAAAAAACATCAAATATGATACTTTGTTATTTATATTCCTAATATTGGGATCAAGATCTTCCTCCTCCAACATTTTCATTCTTTTTCCATATAAGGATTTATTCATTTTTAAAGATTGATTTTCTAGATCCTCAGTTTTTGTTTCGATGTTATTCTTGAGTACATTTTATATTTAATTGTATATGGTTCTTCTCCTTGGGAAACTCAAAACCTTGGATTCTATAAAATTTTATGTTTTATCTCATTTATTTATCATGGACCATGTTGTGCTATATATTATCATCCCTTCTATTAATTATCTTCATTTCTGTGAACATAATAACTTGATTATTTGTGCTACTACTTGAACTTTTAAAAGAATATATTATCTCTATACTATCATCTTCTAATGGCCCGAAGGCCTTCATTTTTTAATGATTTTGATAATCCACCATTCAAGGGGTGATGTGTAACCCTTACAAGGCCTGTAGGCGTAAGTATTACATGACCCGTAGGTATTAGATGAATTCAATTCCTGTAGGCTTAAAACATTACATACAACACAAACTAACTACCTGGAACTGCTCCTCCCTAGCATCTGCGTCGTGAAGTCTACTCTCCACCTTCACATGGTTGTTCGGCTAGGCTTTCCCATTCATGCACATGCTTGTCTCGATGGCAAGTGTCATACCCTCTCATTCTTGAAATATTTTTAGCTTCTAATATGGTGAAAGCTCCTTTCTCATCCTCCTTCTAAATCATGTTCCTTGTAGGTTGTCTGGTTTGTATCTGCACTTAAGGTGGCCTGAATACTTGGGTGGCCTGAAGGCCTTAAAGGACTTGAGGGTCCAAATTGGTGGCCTAATGGCCCAAACAGGGGAATATTCTCGGGTGCTATAGTTTTAAATAGTGCCTGATATAGTCCCGCTACATTACCTGCTACAGGACTACACAGTTCCTGCTACAGTACCTGCAACAGTACTAATATAGTAACCATGAAATTAGCCTCCTCCAGGATTTGATCCTGGGCCTCTTAGATGCACTTAAGGAGGTATCTACAATATGGGGAGGCACACTTGATTTCAAGTGGTACAACCTGTCATAGATCCATTTAGGTTGATTGGGTAGCAATGTGATAAAGTTGTATTAGATCAAGATGATATTTCATTATTAGGGATGTTAGGTTATATTTTTTGGATAGATAAATCATAGAAACAAACACTATGTAGGTCAATATCTAATTCCTAGATAGGATGCATATAAGTTTCTAGGGTTTAAGATGTTGTTTTTTGGATTTTTATTTTATAGTTTTTAAACTTCTAAAAATGATCTGTATTTGATATTTATTTGGGTTATAGTTTGAAAATTAGAAAAAAAAAATGGTTTGAGGATGTGTATACATGCCTCATTTCCGGCATGTAGGTTTTCACAAGGCATTCATGTTCATGTGTGTGTTTTCTTATTTGATCATAGAAAAAGTATTTTGTTTTACAAAGAGTCAACAATAAGAAAAAATAGTTTTTCTATCAAAACATCTTGATGAACTATTACAAATTAATCCATGTTTCTCTGATCTCTGATGTCATCGAGTGTATATATTGTTTGGTTATGTGTGTGTGGTATCAAACCCCCAAATGGTTAAGTTGTCCCATAAGGCCAGATAGTATAGGACATGTGTGTAAATAAAGAAGTGTATAGGCTAGTGTGATTTTTTTTCTGTTACATTACTTTCTATTTTTAATATCTGATATTTATATATATATAGTCTGAGTAGTATTTGGTTTTTAGTTTGATGCCATTGATGCATGCACTGTCTAAAACCCCTAAGGTAGGAAATGTGGTTCCATTTAGGCAAGTAATTGTTTGGCCCCGTGAGGGTGGAAATGGATATGCATTGTAAGATGGGGTAATTGGGTATCCAGAACCACCAAATGAGATAATTCTCTAGTAAAACCATTTGATAATCAAATCAGATCAATTTTGGGTAGTCTTATTCTAACTTTTTAATAGGGTACTCAACGAATTCAGTCAGAAAAGTAATATCTAAATAGGGATTTCTAGTCTCAACATCCTTTACCATTTTAGGTTTACTGTGGACCCTAAGTAATCGATAACTTAATAATGTTACTTTAGAGAATATATGAAAATATTTTTCATCCTCTTGCATGTAGATTCAAATTGGTTTCATATATTCTTATGGGTTTAGTGAAACATTTGAATGAAATACCGGTGTAGGCTAATAGATATGAGGGAATATCATTAATGGATTTGTGGTTAAGTAATTCAAGAACTTCTTTCTTGCTATGGTGAGGGTGGGTCTAGACAATGTGTTCAAGAATTTCATGTGAGGGGACATTTCACTCACGGAATATTCTACTATGTTCCTCGATCTTTTTCATTTCATGCTAACAATATTTGGAGATGTGATCACCAAGGGTTGGTGAATGGAGGATATCAGTTGAGATTCTATCTGGGAGTTAGTGGATATCTTATTGTATTAATATGGAGACATCAAGAGGGATATGAATTGAAATTTAAATAAATATTATAATTTTTCCTACTCAAGAATATAAACTACCCAGATATTATAAACTCCAAAAATATCAAATTACAATAACAAAATGTATCATACATTAAAACATATTGATGTTAAAATAAAACTAAGATGAAAAAATCCAATCAAAAATAATAACAATGTATGTTGGAATAATAGATTATGCTCTAGACGATAATCATCATAATCTTTTAAAGGATATTATTAAAGAATTTTACAAACATTTCCAGTCATAATAGCACTTCCCTCATGATCAAAAGTTGTAAGATGATAGGAACCTGTATCCAAGGGATAAAATTTATCAACTTGGAACTTCATCAACATATATGATAAGAAAATACAACTTCTTAACCCAAGAAACTATTTACAATACTAATAATAATAAGTATCTTTGTCCCCATGATCATCTTTGATCAACCTAATAAATAATAATTCATTCTCAAAACATCATTGAACTCATAATTTAGAATAAATATATTAATAAAAATGAAATCTCATCAATATCTTAGGATTGAAAAAAATTACAACAATATAACTGAGAAACATTACAATGAATAAACCTAAAAAATAGAAGATCTGATTTCATACTGAAAAAATTACATATAATATAACTCAAAACACTAATATGATTCAAGAATTGAATGTAATAAATTCTTGTATATTAATTTTAACATACATTAAATTCTCTTTAGATTATGTTCCTGAATTACTTAGTAAGAATTTATAGACATTAGTGTAAAAAACTCCCAAGAAAAATCTCTGAGATATTCAAAAACATGTAAAAAAAATAAAAAAATTACTACCTTTACATGGATTTAGATTAGTGTAACCTCACAAAGCAGCATAATTTATATGGATCGAATTTATCCCACCAAAACATAGCGATTCATATTTTTATCAAACATAAAAAAACATAAAACATTTCAATTTAAATAAAATTAAAAGTGGTGTATTTTGATTTTCAAAACCATGTTTATAGATATTATCATTTAGAAAATTATCCAATAATCTCCCTATTTTTGAAAATCACAAGAAATAACTTAAAAGGGAATTTTAACTCAAACATAAATGATTAATATCCTACTAAATTTCAGAAACATTACCACCTCTATGTATCTGAACCGGATTAAATTATATTCTACTAGTTAAGAAAAAAACATGAAAACACATTAGTATACAAATTTAGCCTCCTTTATCAAATAAAATATTACCATACACTATTGTCCTCCAATCTCTCCCATTTCATAGAATTTTTTTATTTTTAGAAATCAATAAATAAAAAAATAGTTAACCCATGGAGAGTTAAGGAATAATAACAAGGTATGGAAGCTAAACCATTCATCAATAAAAGTCAAATAATTTGATAAAAACACTTAAATAATATTTTAACATTCCTCATCAAGAAATAATACAACATGAAAAAAAATATGATAAAAATAAATTTCAAATTTATTCCTTTGAATAAATTTGGTAAAGTAAACTATATGTTTTATAAAAATAAAATAGAAAAATATTGAAACAATTGTCCTTTCAAAAAATCCAATGATTAGTATAAAATGGATACCATTGTAGTAGTTATCTTTAAATACTCACAGATGATCTTCTTCTAGTGAAAGGGTTTCAGAAGATATATAAAAAACTATCTCTAATATTTCATTGAAAACACTAGAATATATTATTGATTCTTATGTAAAATTTAGAAAAAACAAAACTCCCCCTTTCTCAAAGAGTAATCCAAAAATATGTAGCCAAAATTACCGATGAATAAATCATTCAATATAAGAGAACATCATACATCTTTCACATGCATGGAATGTTATGTAAAGTTAATAAGATCATATATAAACTTATAAATTATGACATAAATATTCATGAATAAGGGTAAAAAGACCACATATAAGAGAAATGTAAAATTTAGAAGTTTTTATAGTTGTCATCACTCAACATCTTAATTATAATAAAATTACGGATTTTTATCTCGACCACCTTATTTCTAGTAACATTCATGAATAACTCATTTTGATCCAACATTTTTTAATACTTTATATTTTGAATATATGAAATTTCCTTTATTATATATTCGTTGAACATTTAAAAATATTATACTTCATTTCAAAGAACATTGATTTTTCAATGACATCTTCTTTGACATATCATAAAAAATGGAGAATTATTTTTTTATAAATAGTAAGTCTAAAAATGTGACCTTCTAGTCGATTTATATCATACTATAAAATATTTTTTCATAGGATTCAACAATCTAAAAATATTTCCAAAACTTTTCCTTCCAAATATAAAATTAGCAATAATATTCTTCTAGCTTTCAACTTTAAACTACATTTTCAAAAAAAACATTCCAATCATTAGTAGAAATAGTCATAGGATAAACTTCCAACTATAATGTATGTTAATCTATCTCATAATTTTCCATCGAACCATTAGATTTAATATTATAATATTTCTTAACGGTTCATCGGTATGTCTCATCAACTTTGAATATATTTTTGTTCATTTATTCAAATGATGCATACTATATTTCATTATCTTCAAACCAATATGGAAAAGTTGAATCGAGAAATAAATATAAAGGTGAATTATTATTTACCATTCCCATTAAATCAAATCCATTATGAGGAGGTTTTTCATATAATATAGTAATCATATATTTGTTATCATTTTCCATATAACTATTGTACGTTAACAGATCCTCACTTGCACTCAAAGAATCCATAAAAGATCTCAAGACCTTCTTTCATTTCAATATTAAATTTATTCTAGATTATTTTTATATCTACAAAAACAATGGAAACTATGATCTAATATATCCTAGATTTGTATATTCAAATTATATAATATACAATTAATTCTATTTTTTCTATATTTACCTTTCCTCAACATCTAATAATGTTTTCAGATGTTTTATTTACAAAAAATTGATCTCATCATCTAATAAAATTATATTTTTGGAAATTTTGAACTATTATCATTCTAACAACTCTTATAACTTCTCTTGGATGTATATATATTTTAATTATGAGTACTAGAATAAATATAATAAAATATTTATCTACTGTTATTAAATTATTTGTTTATGGTATCTATATTAAAATAAATTTTTTATTTCATTAATGTTCTAATAAAATCATCCAAATTCATCATAATAATTTCAATAGTATCATCAATAAATGCCTCGTATATTTCCACTCCTTTGTTATTATATTGATTATTATCCCAACTAGTTTTTCCTTAGTAATCACCCTCTCAACAAGAGATTTCTAACTATAAATTATAATCATAATACATTAATTCATCTGAATTAAAAATTATATATATATATATAAACTAAAGGATTGATAATATACCATTAATATAGCTCTCTTAATCTCTAATACATTTGATGTTCTAAATTTTGTATCCTCAAACATTTTTCAAAATTTCATTTATAGTTTTATATGAATATACTTGACTTTAAATGTTCCATTAAATAAAACATAAAAAATTATTCTAAACACTAATGATAAAATGAATTAATATGTACTCCACATGACTAAAACATGGAATCATATTACTTTCAATCCTGTAATATTGTGTAAAAATAAGAAAATTATCATCTCCAATGTTAATAAAATAATTCTCCAGCTTACCACTCTAATACTCATAGTCTACTCCATTAAATATTCTGGATTGATTTATATTTCAATTCCCCATTTTTCTGGCTGGTAAACCTACCATATAAAAAATCACTAGAAGACGTTAGCATAAAGAAAAACTGAGATAAGGTTATAACAAAAATTATATTTAAAAAAGTATAAAATTCATCTCTAGTACCAAATTTGTTAAACAATTGTTGAAAATCCTACTTTTATACCATGTGTATTAGAAAAAAGTATCCATGTATTCCTTGATTCCAATTGCTACCCTAGTATGGTATATTCCATAGGGAGGGGATTTTAGTTTAAATTATTTTATAAATTTACCCCACTAAAGAATATGATATATATGATGTTAAAAATCTTAAAAATAATGGAGTGGTATTATCAAGTGAAATTGAAATTAAAACACTCAGAAGTTAAAAACACAACATATATAAACAATCTAATTAGGAATAAGAAAAAAAATTATAGAAAAAGAATAATTAATTATCTATGAAAATCCACATACTCATTTAAAGTATATCTCCAATAGTTCCATTTACAGGAACTCTAAACTTTTAATCCAAATCAATAAGAGTATCAGTACCAAGACCTAGTGGATAAAATTTATGGGCCTAATACTTCATCAATAAAAATGATAAAAATATTCTAAAACCTATAACTTCATTGAAAAAACATCAGAAACTTATATATTGAACCCCAACATAATATTTTATAAAACTGATTGATAGTGAGTGATTCCCTAGACATCGTTAAACATAACATCTGAAAGATACGGATTCCTAACCTTCTAATATCATTGATCTCAAAATATCATAATAATTTTCTAAAATAACTAAAACATAGATCGTTTTTAAAGAAAAACATTTCATATGGAAGAACTAAAATAACAATACAAACAAAAACTGTCAACACAATGATATGGTTTATATCTTGAATATAGTTAACTATTTATGCACATGTGTAACTTTCATTAACATCTTTTCAAATTATATTCCTAAAAACACTTTCCTGAATTTATAGTTATTGGTGTAACAAATTGCTAATGTTAATATCCTATATCATCAATAAATCATAAACACATGAAATTTATACTATCTTATGTATTTTACAGTTCAATGTGACTTCATAGATCTCAATAAATTACATAAATCAAATTCAACTCACGAAAACATAGTTATTTGGAAGTTAATTTGGTAGTACATGACTTAAGTAAAAAACATTATGTTAAATAAAATTCAATAAAATGTACTATGATTTTGAAAAACAAGGATATAGAGTAATTCATTTAGAAAATAACTCAACACTTCTTTAGACATCATTTTCAGAGTTATTGATCCCAAATTTTATAGTATTGAAGAATGTGTTTGATGGTAATTTTCCCAGACAAAAAAATAATATTATGTGGGGACAATAGTTAATCTTCATGTAATTATAAGGAGGGTTATATGGTGACCTAATAAAGTGGTCAAAGAATGGGATTATTCTTTCCTCCTCGCAACGAATTATCTTCTATGTGTTATTAGAGTGGTCGTCCACAACACAATTATATTAGTGTGATTGACCACCCAATGAGTTTTTGGATTATAGTTAATTAAATAATTTTTCAGGGTTATGTAGATCATTATGATAGTCTGCTATCAATTTTCAATATAACAATACATTTGCCTCTATGGTAGTACTAGGTACATCACAGTACGAAAAAGGTTGGGATTAATATAACTTCTTAGTACAAGAGGAATATTTTATCAATAGTGAGGGTAGTAAAAACACAATGTTTGACCCCATAGGGAGGACAAGCATTTTGAATTTGGGGTTTAGGTGAATTAAAATAATTTGAGTTTTCCTTTTTAAGGAAATCTACATGTCCATCGATGTTCCAAGGTGTTCCATGCATGAATTATATTTTTAATTTCCTTGATAGTAACAGTGAATTATATGTGTCATATAGGAATAACAAATAAGGTGTTGGTTAAAAATCAAGCATCCATTATGGAATATTGTGATAGTGTGTTTGGTAGATGCGAATTATATGTTAGGGAATAATGTTTGGGTCTAATATCATCATCATGTTGAGTTTTTTCTGGTGATATCGTCGAGTAATAGATTCTTCTAGTAGGGAGTACCCATAGTTGGGATTAATTTTTATGAGACTATTAGTCTTAGTGTTCTGGTATTTATGAAATAATTTGGAATCACCATGGTATTTTCATAGTGAGATGAGTAATATGTTTTAGTTACATTAGGGTTTGTTCAATGCATTTATAGAAAAAATATGGGGATGAGTTATATTTTGGTGGGGTGATTATAATGGCATGGGTATTTAGGTAAAAAAATGTTTTATGTCCATCATATCTATGTTTATATTTTCAAATTAGATTTTTTGGTTGTTCTAGAAGAGTCCCAAATTTGGTTTAATGGATTTGGTCTCTGTGTGAGAAATATGCCCTAAAATAATGATGGCACTAGGTACTTTGTAAACTAATATTGAATAACCACTATGACCAAGTGGAGAGAGGGAGTTTTGGAAGGTCTAATGGACATCCAGTTCACTTAGGACACATAATTAGTTGTAAATAACTAGATAATTGGTTCCCCTTAGGCTTTTCTAAATTAATTTTTTTCAAATTTTGTAAAAATATAATAAATAAAAGGCATTATCAATTATCTTCCTAGAATGGGGATCAATTTATCCCTCCCATATAACAATAAATCTTCTCCCAAGGAGTATTTTATCCTTTTATGGGTTGATATTCATTTCATATGTCTTAATAATTCATCATTGGTAAGGCTAAAAATCATTCATCATTTTTTCTATTTTTGTCTCCATTGTGGAGGTTATTAACTATAATCTATATTTTATGGTGTTTTATATGGATTCTATATTTTTTCATCCTTGATTCAAGTTGGACTTGGAATCTGACCCGTGGTAAAATACCAATACCATATAGGTGGTACATATGATTTCATGATGTATTTTATATGTTTTTTGTGAATCATATGGTTTATAGGAAGTGTTGACCTCATGTTCAAGTCGAATATTATTTTCCAAACAATTTTATCTGTTTCATATTTTGTGAGTAAGAAAAACCAAGGACTAAGATATCATTGAAGAGTTATAGATTAGTATCATGGTCTTTGATGCCTACATTCCCATTCAAAAGTTTTATAAGGACATGATATAGTTTTTTTGAGGGTTTTTCTTGGATACCTAATTGTTACAATGCTCATAGTTATGTGGATATTATTTTTTCAGCATGGGGTGGGGTGATGTGTTTTACCGTTGGTAGTGGTGACTAAGGTTCATCATGTGTGTGTCCAATGGTTTCTTGTGATACCACTAACCATTGTGGATAATACCAATGGGTTTTTAGTACAATAGATAGGGTGACTTGGTTCGCAAATTTGTGGTTGGATCCTCCATAGATGTAGCAACACAAGGTTTTGATGTTGATCACAGGATCTATGGAGTGGTGTGTTGTAGTTGAATCCATGAATTTGAGTCATAAAATTATTCACCAAAGAGATAATTGGTTCTTACTATATATAGGTTCCCATCAGGGTTATTGAGTTAGTGGTTGAGATGTTTGTGGGGTTGGTATTTCTAGATAGAAATTATGGAATTATCATTGGATAAATGGGAAGGGAAATTATTAGAGGATCGTGAGAACCTCCATGTGTGTTCAGAATATGGGTACTTTTTATCACTCTGTTACTAGCTAAATGATGCAAGGCCGCACTTGGGTTGGTTAAACATGAACATCTATAAACTGTATTTGATTAGAGAGAAAATTAATGGTTTCTTACTGAGTCACACTCACACCTTACAAGATCACCCTATTATGCATGAAGACAATATGTCTCATGAATCTAAAAAGGGAAAGAGAATTTTAACTAATTACTCAAGGAAAAAGGTGTGGTGGATGTATTGGAAAGATGTTGACGAACTATAAAAACTTAACGTTTGAATAAATGAAAAGACTTTTTTTTTCTAATGACTATATGTTGCATCTCAGTTTGTATATCATGGATCATGGTGTGTTGTGTTTTTTCATACTGTTATTTTATTATTTTGGTGTTTGTTTGTTTATAACTTGGTGACTTATAATGCTATTTTCACCCTAATATGATGGTATAGTCTCCCCACTAACATCCTCTTACCCTGGTTTGTTGATAACCTCTTACAAATATAGAGACACGCCTTGGATTATATTACACTACCCAGCTTGAATCTATTCAGGCCAACTGGGTTATGGGTGTTACACCGTGTGTGTGTGTGTGTTTTTTTAATATCATTCAATATTAGTTATATTTATTAGTAAATTATAAAAATTAGTCATTATTAATTATTTATTATTAATTACTAATTAGATATTGGTTATTATTAAGTAAAATTCACTAAATAATAAATAATAAGTTCTTATTTGTACTAATTTATTACAAATATTAATTACTATTTACTAATTAAAAATTAATTTTTAAATATCAATTATTCAATATTAAATCAGTTTTAATAATAAAATATTATTTATTAAATAATAATTAATTTTATTCAGAAGTAGTAATTGATAGATAATAAATATTTAGTAGTTTTTAATGATACATAATTAATTAATAACTATAAAACAATAATTAATAACAATTTCATAGTTATTAATAAATATTAAATGTTAATTATTCTTTTTTAGTTCAAAATTAAAATAATTTAGATATTATTTTTTAAAAATTAATTAAAAATATTTAATAACTAACATTTTTACATTACGAATTATTTGTATGTATTAGTATGTAAATTTTAAATCCATATTAATTTTAATAAATTTTACTAGTGGTTTTTTAAAAACTAAGGCTGGAGATGGAGTGGGAACAGGTGGAAATATTACCATCTAACCTGGAACCTGTTTATAAATATATACACCCAAACCAATTTATAACTAATTTAGTTTAAAAATAAATAAAACCTATCCGAATACGATTTAAAATATATATTTAATTAACTAAACAAGTTTATATTTATATCATAACTCCTTTATTTTCTGTATTATAACGCAAACCAGATTATTTAATTTTTTAAAACACTAATTTTTTAATATGTTTAATATTTATTATTAGTATATAAATAAATAAATAATAATTGTAAATAATGGGGAGGTAAAAGTTTAAAAAATAAAAAATATTATCCATCTCTGTTATAGCATTTCACTATATTGTTATCTAGTTTTTTATAAAATGTGATTGGGGTATTATTGTGGGGATGAATTAATAGAAATTTATATATCTCCTAAAGTTTCAATGTAGGCCAACTAAGGTCTCAAAATATTTTCATATCACGAATGATTTCTATATGGAACATTGAAAATGAACATCTAGAATTTGGTTAAATGAGAGTGCATGTATGTTTTATTCTTCATGCATAGATAACACATGGAATTTAGATGCAATGAGGGACCAATAATGTTTATCATCCCATGATACTATAGTGAGTGGTAAAGCTATGTGATATGGATGGAGAGAATCTATTTGCAGCAAATGGTACTGCATTAAGGCTACTCGGGCTACATCAAAGTCTGACATTGTCTTGAAAAGTTGATGTAGCATCGTAATGCTCAATAATAGTGTAAAATTATCATGTTTAAGCCTTTTTAAGGGACATAATGGGAGTACAATGGAGGCCTAACATAACATCACATATTTTTGTGAGATGAAATTGATGATATAAAACATTCAATGTAGTAAACGCAAGTTCTATTAGTTTGGGGACATAACAAATGTTTCCCTATAGAGTCTTACATTAGCCTGTCTAATTTTTTTATCTCATCATGGATTATACTAGTATAATCAACTATATGATCATAAAAACACCCAATTTTTATTCTGTTTATGTACATTTACAATATAATATTAAATAAATAATTAAAATAATAATTTTAGGTCTATTCCACATTAAACCAAATAAGTATTCATATAAACTATAATATAGGTAAATAACCAAATATTACGGAATTAGTGGGAATATAAAAAATAATTATAATATAACAGATAATATATAAATTTTATTCTCAATAACTCGACCAAATCTATCTTTGTGCACCCCTAAAAAAAATACATATTACATAATTCAAGAATAATGTTTACCATGCCAAATTTAAACACATGAACCAAATAAAAGAGAACCAACAAATCCATTCAAATTTGATTTTTATCCTAACACATATATGAGTTTTGATCCTTACCTCACTTAGATTCACTAATATTTTTATCTTTTTAATCTATAATATAACATTTGTGACCCACCACACATGTAATGTTGTCACATATCACTCCAAAAACATTTTATGTGGGCTTATTATCATTCTAAGAGTATATACATTTCAAATAGTCTTTCCTTGTTCCTCAGTTATCCATATACAAAATATAGTGTCTCACTCTTTAGAAAATCCAATAGGTTGTTATATGGTTTACAAGTTGGTTGGATTTCAATGTTAAAAGTTCAATGGAAGAATGAGGTGGTTTTACACAAATGTGAAATGGACAATAAACTCAATAAGAGTAACATAGTGAAAGTATCTTACTCATTCCCTTCAAAATGTAAAACTCCAAAATATATTTTCCATTTTTTATTCAGTGAATCATAATAATTATAATGAATATAAATTACATATTCATCCTCTAAACTCCATTTTCATATATATTTATATTTCAATTATTTATTTTAGCATATACCAAAAAAAAATTCTTTTCCTTTTATATTTTTAAAGAGTAAGATAGTTACATGTATAATAATGGGAATATATGATTGTGAATTCACTACCCATAAAAAATAAATGATCTCCCCATAAAATTTCCATTCATGGAAATTCCTCCCAATATATTCCATAAACCCAACTTTCTATCCCACACATAGTTGTAATTATATCATGAATTTCAGAAAGAGATATATATGTAGGTATATATTGGAACATAATGTATAATATATAATATAAATTCAATGGACTTCAAGGTTTAAAATAGGTTAATAGTAAAATGTTCTCATTTAATAGTTTTATGTGGTATTTTCACAATGTATTATAGCCTGAAAAATACTTAGTGCACATGAATTGTATATTTTTATACCAAAATCAAGGATTTTATGGTTTTATACATGTTCCAAGAATATTAATAAATATGGTAGAATGATGAATATATCAAATGAGGTCAAGAATGATACTCAAGTATTGAATAAATATATAAGAGATTCAACTCAATGCATAGACATTCATATCAATATTACACATACAAGTTCACATTCCTGAAATGAAAAAAGATAACCCACATCAATAACCATATAAAAAACATTTGAAAATCATGTATCCCCTCTAATATCAATATTTATTATCATAATGAAAGGTATCCTTAAATGTCAAGAATTTTTAAATTTAATTTAAAAAAACAGACCAAAATTAGAAACAGAAGTGAAGAATTTGCGGCCTTGATCAATTTGAGATCCCCCACCCACACACAATTAGTTAATTAAAACTAACTCATTTATGTTCATTCATAATATATTCAATATTAATGTAGTAATAATATAAATTTTAAGGAATAATGATAGATGATAGTATTTATAGTGGGACTGAGTTAGACTCCTTTCTATGGTTCTCCTATACCATAAAATAATATCACAACCAACATAAAAAATTATTTAAAAAAATTATAATGAAAAAGGAAAGAATACTTCATTTAACCCCCACCCCCACCCAGCCAAAGTGGGTGCTTGGAGTATACTACCTCTAGATAGGAAGATTCTTTTTCTAATCATAATTTAAATATGGATAAGTTTTATAAGAACATTAACATGTAGTTGTTTCCAAAGATACTAATAAAAAAAATTTGTTCATGGATCCCCTAAATTAGATTTTGAAAATACACCACTTAAATAGTTAAAAATAAATTTCATGGTGAATGTGGTAGGATGATGTTGGGGACCTCCACTTTATCAACTTGATGTACTGTGAAATTTATTGAGGGTACTCTATCTATCATATAAGGTTCATTGTATTTTCATTTAATTTGAGAAATTTATTCCTCAATCATGTCCAAAAATTTTATATCCTCCTCATCTATCACTATAGAAAACACAATCTCTTATTCCATATATTATACTTCACCTGTTACTTTTCTATCACATGTTTCTGAGGATAGAATAATGGGTCATAAATATACATTCATACTCTAGGGATATTCAGTGATAAATATAATTTTTATGAAATTAGACAAGAAGAATTAACATTTAAATTATATCCCTCAATTCCATCGACTTCATTTTTTTATAATTATATAAGAACACATGAAATATTTCCACTATTCCCAAATAATATTCTATTTATTCAAAAAAATACAACCTATAATTAAATGGTTTCTTATTAATTATATTCACTATATAATATTCTCAATTTTCTATTTTATACTTTCATAACAAGGTAAGTCAGTTTTTAATTCCGTTAGTATAAAATTATAAAAAAATTAATTCAAAATTAAAATATCTCACTTTAGTTTCCTATATTAGATCTATTCCCCCTTTAACAGTTCCTCTTAAAGGATATTTTTTGAGGTTGGAAGCGGGTAATCAGCCTCTTCTCATAGTTCTTATAATTTATCATCCATTTTGATCAAAGAAAAGAGTATAGGACACAAATCTCAATATATTACTACATCAAAAATAGTGGTTTGTTTTTATTATTTATGAGTTTGTTTAGATTGATTATTTAAATATTGGAATTGAAATTTATATGTAGTTGTTGAAATTTCATATTTATATCAAGAATATTATCTTTAAGTTTTTTTTGGTGATTGTAACATTTATTATACACATCCTACTATACCTATGAGTAATTATCCAAGGAATAATAGAAATATAAATTTTAATACATCATTAATAAATTTTATTAAACCATCACAATAAAAGTAAAAAAAAAAGAAAATATTAAATTAGAAACACACAAATTATAGCACCTACATTCTCCCTGGTAATGAAAAAAAAATTTGGGATAAATCAGTAGAAATCTATAAAACTTGAAGTGCATCCTAGCATGTGGACATGAGTCATCTCTAAATAATATTGAAACTATATACAGTGATTCCCATTTATCAAATTTTTTTTGGGGGTTTTAAATAATTTAAAGTGGTAAAAATTAGGTTTTTTGGTATAATGAAGAATATTATACTGTAATATTAGAGAATTATACTAACACAAGTAAGGAATAAAGAATATGGACCTAGGATCAAATATATAGAATCTGTTTTTGATTTTCTCGATTTATCATAACTTCATTCACTAGTTAACTCAATATAATTCATTAATAATAATTCTATACTTATATTATGAAATCTAATACACATTGGAGAATTCTTGGGAATACCATATTATACCTCCTATATAGATATTATATAATGAAAACTATAATAATGAGCATTTATTTACCTCAACACCCCGCTGTATCATTTTTTTATCACAAAACTCATACAATCCCATCATATATTTGAGTATCTCAACAAAGAGAGGGATAAATATATTGGAAGATGAATAAATGGTGTTACAGATATGAGGTGATGTTTGATAGTTGACAAACCAAAATCTTTACACCCCATTCTCTCTCTATAAAATGAAATAAAAAAATGGAAAATGAATAAAAAAATAAGGAACACCACAACCTTCCCTATGATCAAGTCCTCAGGTTAGTTGTCCATCATCATGGAGTTTGAAGATTATAGTGATAAAAATAGTAAGTGTTTGAGAAGAAGAAACATAACCAAAAAATGATGGTAAAATTTTGATAGAATTAAAATTATTATTTGAATAGAAGAGAAAATTTATAATAATCCTTGGTGTGTATTTAAAATAAATAAGGTGCACTATAAAATTACTCTCCTTAACTATGGTTAAATTGGATAGATTTCACATTATAAAACCCCATATACACGACCATCTAATTACATGAAATAATTGAAATATTTCATTGAAATATATTCCCAAGGCCTTTTAGTATTATCTTCTTTCTGAATCTGCAAAAAAAACATTTTCAAAGAAAGTGTTGATCTCATATTCTTAGTATGGGTAAATACAAGTGATAAAAAATATTATAGGTGAGAATAAGATGAGAATAAGGGTATAATAAGGATACATAATAATGTTATACCAAAAATATGTCATAAATCATGGAATATCATAATATTTTATCATGAAATTCCTGATATCATATATACAAGGATTACTTTAGAATAATGACACATCCATAATAATAGAAATCCTAAAATAATGGGTTAGGCATCACAACCACTTATGCATTTGGGGTTAAGTATTAATTCTCACTTCACCATTATCTCATAAGATTTAAATATTTACGTAATGCATAATAGGGATATATAAGTCCCACACATCACATAAATATTAAACATCCACATTTGTGCCTCAAGAAAACATCTAAACATCACATTATTAAAATCTAGGAATAAAAATGGATTTCATAAAACATTCCAATGAGAATCATTGAATTTTTATAGTATAAAGTATCCAGGGAAATAAAATTGGATTCATATCATATTAAAATAAATTAAAATAAGGACATTATCATTCATAATTACATCAATAATAATAACATCATAATATAATAGAATATAAATGGGTATACAATGATATCAGCTAACATTCTTGGTAAATACCATTCAACAAAGATAATAAAGCAAATGGTATTTACATAATATAGATAAAAGCTATGTATTTTAGTCAATAATTACCACTATAAATCGAAATTATAACATCTTGGTGAATTCTTTTTGACCAAATAAGTGCAAGAAAATTATTTCAAAAAATAAAGGAATAAAAACTAAAGTTTTACCTATTCATGTTGGATGGTTATAAAGGAAAAAAGGTAGTGATGGATCATATCATTGATTGAAAAGAACTATAAATAAAACATCTCATGAGAGAAGATGGATGGTGATATTTGATTAATATTCTTGAACAATGTAAAATATGTATCAAAGGAAAATGAATTTGATGAAAAATACTATTTAGTTGTTTTAAAAAGAAACTTTGGAAATATAAAATGTCCTTGATCATGGGAAATCATTTTAAAACAAATATTTCACAGAACTAGGAAAAAATAATTTCTTTCACAACCCATGAGAATATATAGGGAAGATTACAATTAAAATGATAATGATTGGGAACGTATATTTTCATAAAGAATAAAATATTAAAATAAGTCATTAAAAAATTAAATATTATAGTAAAAATAAGAAGTTGCAGGTCACTTTCACGAGTTATTTTCTAAATATTAAATAGAAAACATTGAAAACATTTACCTTTACAAAAAATACCAATAATATTTCCTTGAAATAACATAATTGTTATCGAAAAAAATGTGGAGTATAAGATAAAACGTTTTATTTTGAAAGGATTGTAAACCATTTTCAATAGTTTGAGATACCTTTGTTTGAAAACACACATCTTAAAAAGAGTATTAAATTTTCCTTCTAATAAGGTTAAATATATTTATGATAATCATAGAGAAAAATACATATTATATTTTCTAAAAATAATGGAAAATTTACTGGAAGGAAAATATGGAAGTTGAAGAAAATATTCATTAGTATGAATGAGATTTTTTCATACTAACATTACACTTTTATTTAAGAAATCATTTTATCAAATAAGTTGTTATTATTATTGAGAATTAATTCATAAATAGAAAAAAAGGGGGAAACACATAAAAACTAGTGTAATGGTATCATAAAAGAATGATTAAAATTATTGTCATTTAAGAAAGAGTATGACCTAATGAATCTCATATTGAGTCATTAAAACTCTTACAAAATGGGTAACATAAGAATCATAGGATCCTAAGAATGAGATAATTGAATGGGAATTAAAATATCATTAAATTGAATATATTTACTTTTTCAAAAGAAATTAGGTAGTGAATACACCATGTAAAATGAATTATGGTGCAGAATATCAAGAAAATGCAGTGGAGTTGAAAATGGGATAAATAAACTCTTACCTTGTTTCCACTCTTAGAAGAATTCACTCTACGATACACTATTTCAAAGATAAATATATTAATAACATACTTAAAAACATTATTTGTGTCTATAAAGTTTTATAAAAATAATTTATTTTTATTCATTGCATTTATATTATTTAGTTTCATCTATTTTCCAATATCATGTGTGTGTAACATAGATCATTTAGAAATCATTTAATAATATCAATGTTATTCCTTTTTCATCTCCCAATGTAAATCATGTCCATATAAAATAAGGTCCAAAAATATATTTTATTGGATATAATATAAATTTATTATTTTAATCAATGTTTGTTTTATTTATGTTTCTTGTACATGAAATTAGTGATGGGAATGTTTTGGTTGTTTTTAAAAAATGGATGGTGGTGACTTAATTATAGTGTAAAGTGACTATATTATCAAAAAAGAAACAAAATATTTTTTTTACATATAAATATACAACATTAAGTTTCTAAATCCATCATTAATAGGCATTTATATCTTTTTCATGTTGTGGTTTAAACCCACCCTATAAGAACATTCTAGAATCTATGTGTGAGTATGGATATGAGAGTTATGATTTTGTTATAATATAGTTTCTAAGGATTTCCTCTTGGGCGCATCCGCCTCACCATGTTCCCATTTTCTCACTTGATGTACTGCATTGTTGCCCCTCATTCTAGATTTTTAAAGGTGGGTAGCATTCGTCACTTGTTCAGTGATGTTTACTCCATGATTCAAATGGGATGATGGGATGTTGGATCATAATTAGATGGATTCCTCCATATAATTTGTCAACTCTTCTGGGTATCCCTTATAGATTAAGATTTTTCTTCTGAACCTCATTCATAGTGTCATCTCTTTCTAGATGTTGACTAATTATGTTGCTTTTGTCTTTCCGTTCCAATGGTTCTATCCATGGTAGAAACCAATGGCCAAGAGAGTAGTAACATTGGGAATTGTTGAGCATGTATGGTCACTAAAACATTAGTACACTTAAATTCTCCCCTATAAGAGGGTTCCTAAAGGGTGTAGAAACCCAAGGAATACCACATCCATCTTGGGGAATCTGATGCCAGTGGCATGTCTTTTATGGTTTTCCCCAGCATCCCATATTTAACATGGGGTATTTCGTAAGTTTAACAACTATGAAAGACATATCAAATTGATCCAAACACTTATGGAGGTGAATCGAATGGGTATAACCCTTGTAGGGTTCACCTAGAAGGTTTACTGAATGAATGGATCATAACACCCAATGAAGACAAACCCAAGAATGCATGTCCTATAAATGTAATATTTCACATAGTAAAGGCTAATCTAGATACCAATGAGGAGGGATCAAGGTGGTATACCCCAATGAGGGGTAGACCTAGGTTTACAATTGGTTGGGATTGAACCTTGTGGAGGATTCCTACGTACCCTGTTTAGAAGATATGGATGAAAACCCATGTAGTTTGTTGGATGGTGTAGGGATTACACACTAAGATGGTCCATCGCAAGATGAACACTCTTGGTTAGATAGATATGGATTTTGTGTGAATTGTTCATACTTAACTACCCGGTTGTTTCTAGGAGAATTGATGATCTAGATGGAATGATCCCAACAAGATGTGGAATCCCTAGTAACAATTAGGTTGGATATGGATGATGTTCTAATAGAATCGATGGAGTGTGGAATTTGATTGGATTTAACCTCAATAAGTCTCCTTATAAAACTTATGTAGGAGATAGGGATGAATGTCCTTGTAGTTTTGGTATCCCATGTAGTTTAACACCATATGGTAAGGAAGAGAGTGAACTGATGAGAATATGATGGTGTTGGACTTGAACCTCGGGGTGGTTTCCTACATACCCCATTTGGTAGTGAATAAAATTCCACGTATTTATAATGGGGGCATTGGGTAATACACATGTTTAGTGTCCCAATCATGTGATGCAGTGCTTATGCATTGAATCTTCCAAGGTTAACCCAATGGAAATGTGACCTTCAGGTGGGGTATGATCCTCCCGAGACATAGTGATATGAGGGAAAGTCCCATATGAGAATAGATGATGGGCATGAAACTCAAGGAGTCAACCTACATACCAAATTTATTATACATGGATCAAAGTCCATGTAGTTCAAGATGGAATCGGGGATTACACATGGAAAGCTTCCCTTTGACATGCTAGGGATTACACATGGTTAGAGCCCTAGGTGGATGGATCAGAACACATCATGGAGGTGGATCATAGTGAGGTGTCCCATAAGTGGAATAGGCTGCATAATTAGGGTACACCCCTAAGAGGGAAATTATATTTTACCATTGTTTGGTATTGGACCTCACATAGGCTTCCTACATACCATGTTTAGAAGATAGGGATCAGAACCTGCATAGTTCTGCATAGGATTGGGGCATATACATGTATAGATTCCTAGTTTACACTAGGAGTGAAAAAGGTTAATGGATTTAATGTATGAAATCTTCCTGGGTATTACTAGGTAACGACAATGGTGAATGGGGATTACGAATGAAATATTCTCGGGTGTCGTTATGGAGTAGTAACTGTGAAGGGGGATTACTCGTGTAAACTATTGAGGTGCTCCTATGGAAGAGAAATGGTGGTTGGGGCTTATGCGTGGAATTTTATTAGGTGTTACTAGGGAGAAGAAACAGTGAATGGGGCTTGCGTGTGTAAGTCCCTAGTGTGCCACTAGGGAGAGGCAATGGTAAATGAGGATTAGTGTGGAAGTTACTCAGGTGCTGCTATGGGGTGGCAACGATGAAGGGAGATTACATGCGGAAGTTTCCCGAGTGCGGATAGGGAGCAAAAATGGTTAATTGGGCTTACAAATGGAAGCTTCATGGGTTCTTATAGGGAGAAATTTTTTTTAATGGGGCTTATACATGGAAGCTGCCTAGGTGCCACTTGGGAGTGGCAATGGTGAATGGCGATTAGGCATGGAACCTTTATGGGTGCCTCTAGAGAGATACAACGATGGATGGGGATTATGTGTAGCAGTTTATCATAATGTCTTCCTCATGTAGAGAAATGATGGAATCCCAAGTCCATTTCAGGTGGAAAAAGTTCAGTTTAATGTCTTGTGGTTGGACAAGGTTCCCGGGACTTAAACATAGAAGCTTCTCATTCATGCTTCCTCATGTCAGGTCATGAGGGAATCCCAACTAACTGGTGGGTTGAGGAAGATGATTGGGGATTATAATTGATGAGGGTACCCAAGGTTGTTTTCCTCTATTCACCTCATTATCATGGTATGAGTCATCTTATGCTTGTCACATAAGGCATATCATTTTTATCATAGGAGGCATCTAATTATTAATTGTTTGGGTTTTCTTTAGTTTAAAGTCATGTAATGATGACTGTTGGAATCTTATGCTTGGTGGAAAAGGAGTATCTTTTTTGGTACAAGAGGCATCCTATGTTTGTCATATAGGGTATGATAGGTTTTAAAGTCGTGTATTGGGAACTATTGGGCATTAGACAGCTATAAATGGTTGTTGTGGGACTTATGCAAGAGAGGCCCTTTCTGGTTTGACCTGGCATGGTAGTCAGAGGACGGGATATTAGGAGTTTCTTGAGGAATGGTTCGACTCAAGGTACTTAGGGAGTCCAATATGAGTACCTCAACTCCTGAAATAGTAATGTGACTAAGATGAATATATTGACCCAAGGTATTTCTAGGAGAGTGGATGAGTATCTCAAACCATGGTATTCATGGGGTGGAAGCAGGGTATGTGAAAGGGAGAAACCCAAGTGGTATGGACTTGTGGGTGCATATGTAGTAGATTCACGATCCATGAGCTTTCACAATGGATAGGGACTCATGGTGCTTAGGGTCTCACAATGGATAGGTTTTTGTATAGCTCATGGTCCCATGAAGTATAGGACTTCACTGAGCTGAAGGTATCACGGAGCACAGGACCCATGCCTTAGCATCGAACCCTGGCTCAACGGAAGAGTACTTCATGAAGGATTAATGATCTATGAAACCTAGAGCAACCCAAACGGGGTTATTTCTTCAAAAGGGGTGTATATGTTTATGAAATTAATCCCTACCATGGGTAGGGGAATCCATTTTCACACTAGTTCATGGTGCTCATAAGCACCATGAAATGGGAGAATGGAAGTTGAAAGGGAGGTGTAATCGCGCCTTTGAGGTGGGAGATGCAGGTACATATATGAAAATGTGTTTTGTGATGCAGGGAGGTACACCGTAGTGGAAAAGGGTTCCAAAAAGGGTTGGGGATCTATCATACTTTCAGAGATGTCTTTCAAGGATGTTCACACAGCCACAAAAGAAGCTCCACGAACTGCAATGCTCAGATGGGCGTCGTGAATGACCACGACTTAGTAAGACTTTTGGGGCCATTGATCAATAAAGTTCACACAAATTATGATGGATCTCAATGAACCATTTGTAAATCCTTACATTTAATGGACATAGAATTTAATTCTTTACTCTTCTCAGGCTCTACGACTAGTCAAATCGAAGCATGCTGAATAGGCTACTATCCTAGATCTAGAATGGAAGAATTCAGTTGATCCTTTGGATGTGTTTTTTATTTCCAAAAATATAAAAATACCAAATGTATAATTACAGTATTTATATGTTTTTAATGGTTTGGATTAGAATTAGAAATAGTTATATTAATAACGTAATTGTAAAAAAAATTAACTTATAAATAAATAGTTTTTCATCTTGATATTTTAATTTTAGGAATTCGTTTTTACAATTATATCTTATTTCTAATATTAATTATTCATTGCATAATATATATTTAAGGAATATAAATAGTTAAATAAATAAAATATCAATTCATTAAACCAATTTACAGAACCATTATGGAAAGGAGTTAATGAAAAAATAGAAGTGACATTCATGGTTTTGGTAATCCTCATACATGCTTAAGAAAATTTTTCTTTTTTCAATTGAATGGGACATGAATAGATAATGGTTATACCAAAAATATAATAAAATTTAATTATATAATTCATATGTTTTTTATTATTTTCATATTTTTAAAATGGTTTTGAGAAGGGTGGCTTGAAAGGTTAAAGAAAGAAAGTAAAAGGGTATATAATACTTCTGTGGAGAATTTGCTACTTCTCTTGTAGTGTCCATTTGAAATTAAAGACTTGAGATAAATTGATGAGGATATTGGATAATAAAATTGAATAGGGGGTATAGAATATTTATTTTTGGTATAGTTTCATTGTAATTTTTAAATTGTTGTGTGTATTATAAGGGGTAGAAGTGATCTTCTTTTATAAGTGAAAATGAGGGTGATATATTTGAAAAATTAAGGTATGAATTGGGTAAAAATGTAATTTCATGAGAGTGGGTGAGTTAGATGGATAAATGTTAGTGAGACATGGTTTTGTGACTTTAAATCCAAAAAACACATATTATATATAGTCTTAGTGTCGAATGGATTTGACAAATTCTATCCACAGTAGATTACCCTTTTTTAAAAATTATTAATGTCGATTGAAATTTAACCATGGTAATTTTTTCATCACTAAAAAATATAATATTACCCTATATACCAAATTTGAAAATTTTTAATCTCAATTTTGACTTCATTTAATCTAATTTTGTTTATAAATATTACAAAAATATATTTTTAAATTAAAAGAATGTGTTAAAATTTTGTTTTAGTATACAAATGTATTTTTAATCCTTAAGTGTTCTTAGTAATATTTAAAAATTAATTACCAATATAATGGGTTTTAATTTTATATATAAAATTAGAAATAATATTAGAATCTTTTTTAAATATAAAAATTTATTTTAAAACCAAAATATTTCAAAAAAGTATCATTTCTTGAAAAATAAAAGTTTTACTGTGAAAACTAATTTTTAACTTCATAACTTAATTTTATGCCTAAAAATTAAATTTACCTTATTCAATAAAATTAAAATGTTTATATAAAATATTAAAATAATTTTATAAAATAAAATTCCAAAAATTTTAAAATTTTAAAATTTAATAATTTTTCAAAAAATTTATATTTTTTAGAAAGAGTTTGTTTGATGTTTAAAATTTATTTGTTGTGTAAATTTTTAAATTTAATTTACTTTGAAGACATAGATTAGTTTATTATAACAAAAATATGATTTATGTGGCTTCTAATGTAATCCAGAACTGAGTATTATAATTTATATTTTTAATGGAATGAAAAGAAGGAAAATATTTTTCAAATTAGAGTAAAATGCTCTTTATATTCTAAAATATAAAACATTGGTTATAAAGGATCAACATAATAATCAATAATACATAATTTTACTCTATAATGGAATTATTAATTAATTGAAAGGTTTTTTAAACTTTTAGGTCATTCTCATATATTGATAAAGTCAAAAAAAATTGATTTTTATAAAAATTGTAATGTTTACTATTCACATAAGAAGAAATTATTTCAAAAAAATAAAAAAAAAATTAAACTTATGCTAATTTAGATTTGATAAATTAAAAAAATAAATTAATTATATAATTTTAATATTTTAAAAATAATAAATCTTGATGTCAGATGAAGATACTATATATAAATAGATACAACTTTTATTGAAAGATTCCCTTTTAAAACCTTAGGCATTCTTAGTTATAATTTGTATGAATTTCTAATTGATATCTTTATTTACATGTTTTCATATTCTTATTAAATTATTATAATAATATTAATATAATGTGTCATGGAATATTATATTATGGTGTTACATGTGAAAAAAATTTGAATATAATATTTATTTAAAGAATTGCCTAGTGAATTCTTGGGGCATTATATTCTACCCACTTTAATAAATTATACTTTCACAATTTTAATTTTTAATCACTAGTGAAATTTATTTACGGGATTCCAAGTTTATTAGTCAATTATGGGAACAAATTTTAACATGGCGTTTACTATACTCTCTTAGGCTTTATCAAGTAACTTATCTTTCCTCAAACAACATTAACCATTTAATATAATAATATATATTACTTTGTATATACCATAATCATATATTTCCGATAACACACCTTTCCCAAAACCATTTTTATCTTATAATCAATAAAACATATTAAAATTTTATATTCCTCAATAAATTAATTCGGTCGTGAACACTCAAATGGAATCAACTACTACAATATAATGTCACACTCTAGTCAATATATATATATATATATCATAATCCTAGAAATTAGATACAATTCACCAAAAATGTCTTGTATTAATTATTCATTAAATCAATAATCAATATTCTTTCTATCAATAGCATCTAACTCACTTTTCTCGAAAGTAATCCACTATTTTTTAACTTATCATTAAGTAAATATTAAACCAAATATTTTTCTATATCTTATTAAATTTTTCGCCAATAGTTATCCCAAAAAATATAACAGTATCATAAAATAACTTTTCAGGGTCATTGATACCATTTAATATATATTTATAAGTTTTTGTAGAAAAAAAATGAATAATCCTTAGATGTTTCACATAATCCTCATGAATTTTTCAATTTTATAGAATATGGTTTAAAAATATCAATAAGTAATGAAAGTAGATAAGAGTATCAAGATTCAATTTCAATTTCATTACAATAGTTAATACTATGATACACACTTTTCTATCATATTTTTAGAATCCCATGTTTGGATCACATATATATACCAGAACTTGAGTGCCAATTGACCTAAAGCATGCCTCCCCAAATTCTAGAGGTTTCTGACTTGCAGTGAGGGTTTTAAGGAGGTATATTGGGGATACTATAATCTATGGATCCATAACAAATAGATAAAAAACACAAATAACTGAAATTTGGGGGAATATAATAAAAAATCACAAACAAACAAAAAATAACTAATAACCCAACTACTGCCGAATAGATATCCATGTACGAACATACTAAATCATGAATATAAGAAAACTATATACAACATCTAATAAAATTAACAGGGATAGATTAGAAGAGTAATAAAAAAAATAAAATACCTCAACACAGGAAGGCAGCCTAAGTACATGTTCATGCACTACTCCCAGTCCACCAAGTCTTGTACTACCCCATAATGAAAATAAAATAGAATCATGGTCCAAACAGAACATGTAAACATGATGTTTGTTCGAGTACCAAATAGATCCCCAAAAAAGATGTGAGATATACACAATATTCAACCACCAATGGAGTCTAATAAAATCTTGTCCTTGAGTATAAAATAAAATAATTTGCAGGTATGCCAAAATTAAATTAGTGTTGTACATAGTAAGTGTAACCAATTCTAGCACAATGTGACGTCCTGACCAGGACACCACTATATAGTTCCCCAATATGGGGTCACATGGCCTAAAGTGAATCTCCCCAAATGTTATATGCTACTAACATGAAGTTAGGGACTAGGGTGTGTCTATTGGGATACCATTCCTTCATGTTAGAGTGTAACGTGGTGGAATGATAATAACAGTCAATAGAAAAAGTAGTAAATCATCCATAAAAATATAAACCATCAATATTGTACCGTATAAACTATTATAGAAGTAATATAATATAAAAAATATTGTATCATGTCTCTATAAAGAATCAAAAATAGCTCTATAGATAACTGGTACAATACATGTATCAAAATACCAAAAATAACAAAAACAAATGTCTCTGACTAGCATCTCGCACCCAGATCGGTCATTGGATCCCATGTAACTAAGAAAATTGTAAATCAAGAATCATATAATGGGTCCTTTTCCTATTCCTCACCTAAATCCATGAAGTCTGTCTGAGTAACAAATGGCGGTTTGAGGCATGGTGTGAGATAAAATCCCAGTAGGCCATAACTAGTGGTGTCTATAACAATCCATGTTGTCAAATACATGCTAAGAAGTATGAAATGTATAGAACAGTTATAACATAAATAAAAAATGTTCCCATTGAATATGTAAAGTAAATTGAATCTTACTAGCCAAACAAGGTTCCCTACAAAATAATGTTCAAGCTCGTATAACATGGTGGCAGTAAAGCCAATAGAAATAAATACGATGGAAAAACCCTATATCCAATGTGTAAAATCAACCACATCCACACCATATAACACATATATCATAAAAACCATCATCATTCCATATATCGTATTTATCATAACAACCATGACCAGGTAGTATAACCAGAATGGCAGACTCTGTAAGCCTAGATCTTTGGTATATAATACCACGACATTCTTGTCGAGTCCTATGAGCATATTGATGAAAAATCAATTAGAATTGAGTGGGTTCCTAGGATAAATTCAACTGATCTTGTCCTATGTGAATCCAAAAAACCATATCCAATGGTTAGAAAGTACCAAGGAATCCCACATAGTCAATACCAAAGGATCAGTCTCATCCCAGGAGTCCACTACCACTATCATCATCCATGGTGTTAACATCCATGACATCTAAGTGAATACATATCCAAGTTATTCCCACCAAGGAATCCACTACCATTTCAATTCATACCATTCATTAGCCACTTCATAATCATTCACAATTTATTAGTTTATCCACTCATATAACTATTAACATTTAAACAATTAAAAAAATAATATCATGAAATCACATGGATATAGATGAAACCTATAACCTAATCGATCATTTAAATTAATTTCAATTATAAAGGGATTCCTATAACTATCTCAGAACACACCCCCACCCCCATGGGTAGTATAAAATAAGGTGAATATGAGGTCACACCCCATGGGTGACCTTGGATTGGGAAACAACCTCTAAATATCTCAAAGGTGCTCAAGGTAAACCTAAAAATGTTCTAATTCATTTAATAATGTCATTAAATTAATTTTAGGGGTTCCAATGGAATTTTTGAAACACAAAACAATATCAACTATTCTTATAAAATACAAAAACATGAGGTAATGGTATATACCACCTACCTTAGGTTCATAGTATAGTGCTCATCTAATATCATGCCTTGATTTGGTGAATATCAGAAGAAAAAATAAGAATTGGAAAAAACCAAATAAATAGGGAATATTATCTGGAACCTAAATAAATCCATCAATAAAAATTCAAATGAATAATAGAATAATAGGGATAGAGTACTCACTGATATGAATCATTTTACATTGACAGTTTTTGATTCAATATTTTGATGGACAAGTAGGAGCCAATACTACTTCATGGTTTTGAGGGATATATCTTAGGCTTTTGAGGTTGTACAATAGAAGAAATAATAAATGAACATAGGTTTTCAATAATTTTGAGGGAATTTTGGTCACTTTTTACAAAAAAAACTAATCCACGCTATTTGGTTACATGTTTATCCAAACCATGCTTCAACTGTGTGCCCTTCACTGGATCAAGGGAGCTGCTTGGTTAGTGTTTATGGTTTGTATACCCATGAGAAAACCATTTCTAATAAAACTTTATAAGTTATATATTAAATTTCAGGGGTATCCACATATGTTTTCATGGTTTCCTCAAATAATGCAGCCAGTAGCACCCTACAATTATGTCGTTCACAATTAGGGTTAATCATGTGTCATGTCCTGCATGGTTTCTCGTAACCATGTGTCATGTCTAATTTATTTCAAAAAGAGGGGATTTGGGTATCTAATAACCATGTAGACCCCCTGAGACACATGTTATCACATTGGGTACTCAAATTAGGCTGTAAAAAATTATTTAAACTAAAAAATATATCTTTTAATCATAAGAAAAACTTAGATCATACAATCTTCCCCCCTTAAAGAAATTCTTCCTCGAATGTCCCTCTCAATGGTGGTCAACATTTGTATGAGAATAGGTCCATCCACAAAGCATGTATTTAGGCCTCCTAATCTAAAATCTAATCAAATAAATGACTATTTTCCCATATAACCCAGACAAGAGGAAATAGTCGGCCTCAGATAACCATTATACTCATGTCAATAGTACCAATAGGATTCTCCTCAAAGGACATGTCAACCTGTAGATCCACCCATCCAGATATCGAATATGATATGATTTTTATTGATAATGGGGCAATTGAGATACATGGAAGATGTTGGGCATGGCCTGGTACATCTTATGTAACTGCAACTGATTGGAAATGAGACTAAATTTTTCCAAAATCTAGAATAGACCAAAATATCATGGTGATATCTTACCATGTCTCATAATAAGTCTATATCCTATCCTTGGTGATATGTTTTAAAATTCCCAATCATCTTCCTGAAACTCTAGAGGCCACTAACAAAAATTGGTGTAATATATTTTTCGAGACTCTGGAGTAGCCATCCACTTACAGATCAGCTGGACCAAGTCAAAAGGCTCCAGCATGAGATGGAATCCCAATATATCTTTCTCACCTATCTCTAATCATCACAATGGTTATCAACATAGTCTGTTTCATAAAACCTCATAATTTTCCATCTTTAGAGACACCTGATAACTATTATTGCTGGATAACTCAACCAAGGGTATATTACTATCCCAAGAACCCCCAAAATCTAGGACACATGCCCACAACATAGCCTTAATCACCTAAATTTTATGTTTTTACTAGCAATTAGTCGTAGGTTTGTATGTTGGGATAAAAAACCCAATTTACCCAAACACCCATAAAAACTCTTCATAAAAAGTGATGAAAACTAAGTTTCCATATCTAAAGTGATAGTTCAAGGTACTACCTGATGTCGCACTATATCATAGATATAAAACTGAACAAGATTATCTACACTGATGTATGTTCAGACTTTCCATTAGTCTGAGGGTACTATGTTAGGATTAGAAGAATCTTTTTACCAAAAACCATCTGAAAAATCATTAAAAAATGAGATGTAAATCAAGTTTATCTATCAGAAATGATAGTACAAGGGACCCCATAATGATGAACTATCTGATGGATGTACAACCGCCCAATATAATATACACTAAAGGTATCCCTGGTTTATAGGAAATGAGCTACTTTCATGAGCCTATCAACAACAACCCTCAATGAAATTACTACCTCAGGGTTACCTCAGCATCCTTGTCACTAAATACAATATGACATCATCCCATTTCTAATTAAGAATGGGTAACTTGTGTAAAATACTATTTGGCCGAAGATCATTCTCTTTCACCTACTGATAGGTATAACACCTCGTAATAAAACTAGATACCATGCATTTTATCTCTAAAAACCAATACTGGTGATGAAAATCATGATACAACTTATTAAAGATAGGATGCACTACCAAAACTGAGGCATAAAACTCCCACATCAGCTCCTTTAATATTTACGTTGTAACCCAAGAGCATCCATGAATACACAATATATCATTGTCACTAATAGTCTAACCAGGAGGAAGGTCATATCTTTCCACACTCTTCCATATGAATACATCCTCAGAATTAGCTTCCTACCTTATTCTTACTCTATCTAGAAGGATAGAGGTTATAACTAAAGATAAAAGAAAATTATTCCATTGGATATCCTTAACCTTAAATTGTATCTATGAAAAAAAATCTAGAAGCTTCATATCATTACTTGACTTCTAAAATACATGTATCTTAGTCCTCTACTTAGTGCATTAGTGATTTTATTTCCCTTTATAGGTGTGTAAGCCAGTTCGATGTAGAAATATTTTAGGTACACAAACAACCTTCATTTCCATAAATTCAATTCATACTATGTAAATAGATACAATAGTTTTTTGAGGTCTATTTACACCACAAAACACTCTCCAACTATGTAACGTCTCTAATAGTGAAAAACATGAACAATTATTACTAACTCAAGATCATGTGTTGCTAAATTCCTCTCACGTAGCCTCTAGTGATTAGAAACATATACCAAGACTCTCCCTAATCATCACAAAAACTCCTAGACTAATACATGATGTGTCATAATACACTTTATAGCTTCAACCTTGCTCTAGAATAATCAAGACTAGCACTGAATTCAATCTCCATTCCAACTCCAATAAGGTGGTCTTGTAGGAATCTATCTACGAAAACATCAAATTTTTTATTCAATCTCATCAATAGAATTTCAATGCATGATATTTCATGTATGAAATTCTTGTAATATCTAGTTATCTCTAAGAAAATATGTATGTCAATGATGTTCTTGGGCTTCTCCAAATAAACTACTACACACACATTCTCTTGGGTAATTGATACTCCTATATCTGATATAATATAACCCATGAATTGAATCATATTGATCCAAAAGTGGAACTCTATAATAATAGAATATATCTTTCTCTCTTGTAATGTATCCAAATTTATCTCAAGTTGTTTTTAATGGTCATTTCGATTTTGAGAATAAACTAAAAAATATTCCATAAAAACCACCACAAATTAATCCTGGTAAGGATGGAAAACATGGCTCATCCATTCCATGAAAACTATTAGTGTTTTTATGAGACCAAAAAATATAGCTATATACTCATATAGACTATACCGACAATGAAAATGTGTATGAGGTAAGTATGTAGGTTAAACCCACAACTGATTTTATATATATTTCAAATCAATCATTGAAAAAATATAAGCTCCTCAGAGTTGATCAAAAAGTTCGTCTACCCATGGTAAAATATTCCCATTCTAAACCCTGAAATAGTTCAATTTTTATAAATCCACATATATCCTAATTATACCATCCACCTTTTTCAACAAAAAAAGGACTGAAGAACCCCATTACATTATATTGGTTCATTTAAACCCCATTACCTTCAAGTTCTCTTGGTGCCTCTTGAGCTCTTGTAACTCCATAGTAGCCATACAATAACCAAGAATATATATCGGTGAAGCTCATATCACTAGTTCTGTGGAGAAATCCACCTCTCTCTCTGGAGGGAAACAAAAAAAATCATGGAAAAATTCCCTAAAATGATCAACTACTGGAGGGAAATATTCTTGATGAGATCCCAAATCATCTAGATACAAACTTGGAGTCTAAGATATCATCCCACCCATGACACGATACTCTAGTACATATCTTCCTCTATTTACATCTCATTCACTATTTTAAATAAAAACAGTGTTGTTGGGTGTTTTGAAATTCACCCCCCCCCCCCGGTGATGGCAATCAATGTAGACTCAAAAAAATAGCCAGCCCATCCCATGTATGACGTCAAAACTGATCTCCTCCAAGAAAATAAAATTCCACATGAACTGACACCTTCTTATCTCAAGGTACACTCCCTGAAATGATGTGAATCCTCCATTTTGATCCCCAAGGGAGTGACAAGCATAAAAAACCCCTCCGAAAGCTAAGAAACAAGCCCAAGGTCTTCCACAATAGGTACATATATAAAACAATGTGGAGCACTAATATCAAAAAGAGAATAAATAGGCATAGGGGATACTAAGATCATACCTCTCACCATATATATCCTGACACTCATCTCTTTATGTGTAGGATATACGGAATATATCTATCTTGAACTACATCTGTATGAAACAAACTCACTACTTATTGCAAGCACACTCTACAGTCTACGTACAACAGGTGCCTGACTACCTCGTCCATGACCACCACCACCTTGGCCTAGATAATCGGTACCACTCTAGATCCCTGCCTATCATGGAGTTGTGTAACGCCATTATAAAATTGGTGTCAGAGTTTATTCCCTTCCACTAATAGTGCGTGGGTGATTTCTGAAAAAACATTGCACTTGGCTCATCCCATTACATTCTTAGTACTTGACTCGATCATGATAACACTGATTCCACATGAGTTCCCATCTTCCAAACCAATGAAAAAAACCTCAAAACCAACACAAATAGCCAGGATGATACTCAGCTCACATGATGCCTCAAAAATTCATTTACTTCCACTAGAATTTGAACCACTAGGTCTGGAGACCATAATTCTCTACTCTATTTTCCCAGATTCCCCTATTTTATGATCTATAATTAGTGATAGATTCACTATATCATTGATAAAGGTCAATATAAACACATTTATCTATAATAAATTGAAATTTCTGAGGCCTTTATCAAAGTATATTTCCCTCTACGTCTCATCTATAAGATATATCATCACAAAATTTATTCTCTCGTTAAAGGGTGATAAATGTTCCATAACTATCATATCACCCTACTCTAGATTCATGAACTCACTAGACCACTCTAGTATCATTATTTTGAGGAAATATAATCATAAAACTGGGTTTGGATATACCTCGAACCCATATCTCAGAACTTATCACCACAGTTTAAGACATCCCACCAGTACTTTCCTGCTCCCTATAACATATAATTCGTTATCTTCAATCTCCTCTAAGTAGGTGTCTGTAGATTCATGAATATCAACAATGTACTATCAAGCCACAACATTAAATCCTATAGACCACCATACCTTGAAAATGTGGGAGGATTATTCTACAGAAACAAATGTGTCATCTCATCCATTGATGAGGTATGCTTTGATGGTCCATATAAAGTTATCATATAGGTCATAAAACCATTTTGAAATTGTGTCTCATCACCGTTGTCTGGAATAACTAATGGAATTGAAACTATCACTAGTGGTGGATCTACTAGTATCCCATGGTACACCTCCTTCGTATTAGGGTAATCTCCACCCTCCAAGTGTATGAATGGAGGTCATCACAGTGGCATGTCTCTAAAATTATAATCAAAGGCCTCTATAAATATTGATAGAAAATTTTATAGCTAAAAGCATAGTACATTTAAAAAACATCATATAAACAAGTCATACACCGCTTTATACTCATAAATCTAGGATTGGAAAAAAATAAATAGTCATAACATCACTAGAGTTACTACATAATTCCAACTCAAAAGCTGATTCGAGGTCATGTTTTCTATTTCTAAAGATCAAATTTCTACTTGATTTCATATTAATTTCCCACATCTCTTTAAATTGATGAACCAAATGGTTCACCACATATAATTCATATGTTTCTATACACTTCATATAACCAAAATATGGAATCCACATAATCTAATCCATAACATATTCTAGTTCATTCAACCTATAGTCCCTGACTCAATATGTTATTGTCACCTGCTTAGGGTTTCTACTGTATCCTAAAAAAGAAAACACTTTTTACATTATGGTAGAAACTCTATGTACTAAATATGTTTCTGAATACCCTAATGATAATCATTTATCAAAAAAGGTGCAAATTATAATGTCATTTAGTCATGTAATAAAACCTATATACCATGGAATAATTCGTGGAATGTTAATCATGTAATGTTCATAAAATTATGAATGACATACATAGGCTCGTCTCATAATGAAATGTTAAAATAAATCCTCAATTATATCAATAATAACCTCAGAATTCAAGGGCATCATTGAATAGTGGAAACAAATCAAATTTAATTGTAAAAATATTGATGGAAAAAAATTTCATTATAGTACACTTGGACTTTTTCTATATGTGAGTCAACTATTCCTAGGAAAAAATCATTACCAAATTCCAATTCCTTCCAATCCTCAAATATTTTCTCAAAATAGTAATTCGAACTACAAAAATATATATTTGATACCACTTTGTAACATCCCGGCACATAAACCATTATCTGGTTCCCCGAGCTAGTGGGTCACATGACCATAAGAAAATATTCAAAAACACCAAAGGTTGTTGACTAGTATCAAGGGCCTAGGGTTTTTCTATTGGGGGACTATTACATCATGTCAAAGAGTAAAATAGATTATAGATAATTATAAAGTATATCATAAGTAGTAAATCATTGAGAAAATTGATAAAAATTAATGATAGTAACATATAAACAATGCCAAAAATAATTTCATACGCATAATGATGTCTCATGCCTCTAAAAAGTAACTGAAATAGGTATACAGAAGACCAGTAAAATACAATTATAATTACAACAAAAATACCAAAAATAAATATTCCCAAATAGCATCGTGATCCTAGCTCATTCATGTGCTCCCATGAACCTTTTCATGAGGCAAATAAAGAATCAGACTATAGGTGCTTAACCCAGTCCCTATATTTATCCATAAAGTCAACCCGGGTACCCAGCAGTGGCCTAAGAAAAGGTGTGAGATAAAATCCTAGTAATCCACCACCAACAGTGTCTAAATCTATCTAGGTAATGAAATACATGTTAAGAATTTTGAAAAGTATAACACATGTATATAATAAATGAAATACATTCCCATGTAATATGTGAAACAATTAAAGTGAAACCACATATCCAATCAATGGTCCCTATAAAAAATGGTCAAGATCCTATAACAAGGCTATTGTAAAGAACACATAAATAACTAACATAGTGAAGTTTTATATCTAGTATGTATAATAAAACATGGATAGGATTTATAATCCTTATATCATAACATCCATGTCCATGCCATATATCTTGTACATCATATCAACCACAACGACACCATATAAAGAGAATTGATAGAACCCACACGTTTGAATCCAAGGAATAGAAGACCAAGGCATCCTCGTTGAGTCCTAAGAGCATCTCTATGGAAATTCATTTAGACTTAAGTGGATTACTAGAAGCATTTCAATCAATCATTTTCTATGAAATTTCAAGAAAGATAGATCCAAAGGGTAGAATGGCCCAATAAATACCACAAAATCAAGAACCTAGGAGAAATATCATCCAAGGTGTCCACTACCACTATCAAGATGCATATAGGTAATGTCTATGACATCTAATGGGATCATAATACAATGTATACTATATAAGGAATCCATTATCATTTAAATTCATCTAATTCATTCATTAATTCACAGGAATTCACAATTTACTTGTTTTCCCACTAATATATAAATTCTCATTTAAATAATTAAACAAATCATAATGTGTTATCACATGGAAAAGTGGCCAACCATCTCCCAATAGATCAATTCAAATAATTTAAATTATAATGGGATTCCACTAGCTATGAAAGCACACACACACACACACCCATTGACGGTATTAAAAAATGGAAAATAAAAGGGCACACTCCATGGGTGGACTAGGTTGGGGAAATAACCTCCAATTATCACAAAGGTACTCAACGGAAACCTAAACAAGTTTAAATTCATTTAATCAAGGCATCCAATTCATTTTAGGGGTGCCACCATAAATTCTGATTCATAGAACAATGAAAACCATTCTTACAAAACACGAGACCTTGAGGTAATGGTATAGATAACCTACCGTAGGTCTACAGTATTGTACTCGTCCAATATCTATCTTTTATCCAGTCTATATCTGAAGAATAATGAAAAATATAAAAAAATCCTATAAATAAGGAATATTAGCTTGAACCTAAATAACACTATCAATACAATGACAAATGTTGAACGACACAAGATTAATGGATTAATCACTAACATAAATCTAATGGGATCAAGAGAGTTTGATTCTGAGTTTGAATAGAGAAATGGGAACCAATCCTACAAAAAGGATTGAAAGGATAGCTACAAATATTGAGATTCTATCTAGTATAGGATATAAAAAAAGAACATAGGTTTTAAATCATTTTTAGTTCATTTGGGTCACTTTTTTCAAAACCACTAGGCTACATGGTTTGTCCACACAGTTGACCAAATAGTGCACCATCTGGGCACACTTCACTACTTCAAGGGAAACCCTTGCAAGGTTATCGTGCATGGTTTTCATAGAAAATCACAAAACATGCCTCATCTCACTATCCTAGATCTACAGCAAGTTGCATGGGAGTGAACATGAGGTCTCATTGCTTCCTAAAACCATGCGACTTGTATCACCCCATAGACATGCCTTTCATGGTTATGGGTAACTATGTGGCTCATCCAATATAGTTTCTCCTAACCGTGTAGATTGTCTATTTTTTTTCAAAAAAAGAGGAGATATAGTTTCTTACTATCACCAAACTCCACAAAAACTCACATGATAACATTGGGTTCTCATATTAGGCTTTAAAAAATCATTTATACCCAAAAGAAGATGATCGGTACCTCAGAAGGAAAACACGGGATCATACACTCATGTTACTCAAAAGAAACCTGGCCAACCATACCTACTTCTTCCAAGTATATAATGTCATTAAACATTCCATCATGTTTATATATACATATAATTAAAAATTTATAGGCCAATATATACAGGCACTGGTAAAAACCCAAGGTGTAAGACCATGACTTCCACATAAGGATAATATAAGGTTCTATATGTTTCATGGAATCATGATTTAGCAATTTAGGAAAGTAAAAATACAGATCAAGTATATTATAATTATGTTTAACATAATATCACATCCAAGACATTTTGTTTCAGGATCCCACGATTCACCCAAGGCATAACATAATTCATTTAACCATTGAACCCATCTAAGGCATTCCATTTAAGGAGAGCAGTGGTCACCCAAGGTGTATTACCAATCATTTAACCTATGTTCTCATCCATGGAATTCTACATAAGGAATACAGATATCAAAATTTTTTTGATAAAAATCATCTAAAATATAATCCAATCAAAGTAATTTCATATGAAGAAACCTGGTATTTCTCATAGCATAATATAATTCACTTATCCTATGAGCATGTCCACATCAGTTAGTACGAGGAACCCGAGTATCAACCAAGTAATAATATTACATGAAGGTAAGTTGAATTTAATAATTAATCATAGTCCATGATTATTAACCATGCCGATTTACAATTCACACAATCCAAGTAGACCATTTCACTTATAAAACTAGAAGTTCATGGGAAGCACCCATTTTTAATCATAAATCATCATTAAACATTTTATTATCACTCCAGTTATAAAAGATATGTATGTTAGTGTAATAAAAATTCCACAATAAAATTATTCCTGGTAATTTATTTATTCAAGTAACCTCACAAATGATAATAAGGGCTATGGAAGGATATTTAACTATATAACAATTAATTAAATTCATCCATGGTATTCCACTAGAAATGGAATGCTCGAAAATCCCATAAGAATTTCTTGGTAATTTTTGAAACAATAGTCATTAAAAACATTCACATAAAACCAACCTTATTTGGTTGTTCTAGTTGAGGTATTTTACCTCAAACCATGTTTTGGGTCCATGGAATATCATCGTCATTATATACCTAATTAATTTAAGCAGCTTTACATTTTTTGAAGAAATGCGAAGAAGGCTCGACGTGGTTTACAATGAAAATATTATATAAATGATGCGTCTTTAGTGGGAAAACTTATTGACCACCTACCTTATTCTTAGGAATCTTTACTCGTCCAATATCAGGCTTTGATTTGATCCCAAATTAGAGAAATCGAATGAATAGAAAAATATCCTAAAATAGATAATAATACCTCATGTAGATTTAAAATTCCATACAGTGAGATAAATGAATAAAGAAGGAAATTTGATTGAAGAGATTACTAAGGGTGATCAAATGTGACCGACGACATTCGATTCGAATTCCAGATAAAGGATGTAACTCCATTACTTGGATGATATTCAATGGGATCTACCATGTAAGGGAGGAGGTGTTGAGCAGTTTGGGGAAGGAAAAAAGAGGTCGGGAGTCTTAAAGAATGTAGGGTTAGAACCATAAAATCACCCATTTTAAATAGGTTAATAGTTTGGCTACATTTTTTTTTCAAACTATAAGCCCCTACTAATTAAGTGTAACTAACCATATGGGATAGCCGCATGGTTTGAAAAACTACGTACATCCCTGGTGAATCACCTCAATAACATGTATACATCATTTTTCAGAGTTTCCACTAGGGTGTCACAAATTAAAATAAAATATGTACCTATAAAAAAATGTGGCAGCATTTGGACTACATGGTTAGTATTAACTATGAGCCAACATTACACCCCAATTTGTTTCCCTGAAACTACATTTTCAGAGCCTGATCCTCTCAAAACACATCTAAATACTCAAGACACCTCACATGACATAAAACCTATTTGAAAAATATTCATGTGTTCCAACTCTAAAAATTTCATTCCAAATCTTTCTTTTCTATTAAACCAATCCACCATATGAAAATTTAAATTCTCTTTGAATTTTCAACTAGTTCAAATCATGGGATGTTAAAATTTCTCCACCGTAGAACTTCTCACCCCCAAGAATCCTTGGGGGGGAATGAGAGCTCACCCTATCTACTAGGGTCTTGAATTGTATACTAAAATGGCCTCATTGTGTTTATAAATCCCCAATGCACCTACAAGTGATACCTTAAACATGCGGTACATAGGACATTAAAACTCAATCTAACACTCACATTAATGATTGAAATATAGAGAACATGCGTAACAAATCCAATCTAGTGTAGAAATGGATGACCAATTTTTGATCTGAGGCACTCATATCATTGTAATTTTCTATTGAAGTTCATCCTTTGAATTATAGTGATGCTCTCAGAACAATTTTTAACATGATGCACCAGAACCTATATGAGGATTGTATAACAAGTTTTCAACTTGACAAAATGGCCAAATTTCAATTGACCCATCTTATATTGGCCTTCCATATTTTCCTTGAACGGAAACGGGCTACCTTTAGATCATACCTATCTCATCCCACAGTGTGCATGATACAGTTAGTCTTTGACCATATCAATTGAGAATGACTATAAAACTAGGTTAATCACATGATCACACTACTAGAGTCTAAATGGGATCATCAAGGTACTCTATGATTTGTATTTTAAAAGTGAAATGTGAGTACAGAGCCGAGATGTCCACATATCAATAAGAATGATTGATCCCAAAGGTAATATCTCACCTAGATGTGAAGTAAAATATTTAGCTAGTCTTCTTGAGTCTGCCCATGGAATTCCTACACAAGAATAAAAGAGTCACTTAGGATTGTATATGCCTATATAGGGATTCATGTATATCTAAAAGAAAGAAATATGTAATCAAGGGATGGTTCTCTTGCGAAGCATATTACCATGAAATACAGACATACATTTTTTTCATTTATACAACAAATACAAGAGCTAGGAAAGCATACAACAGTTGGTCCAATAGTTTCATCATCATCCCCATATGAGGATCCTCAAAATGTGAACAACAACTCATTACCGACCTTATGATCATCTCCAAAATCATATCCCTGAAAAAAAATTAATAACAAAAACTCATTCCCCATCCATACTCAAACATAACAACTAGAATTGATAAGAATTCACTCATCTGTGTGTGCTAATGTAGATTTCATCCACCACCCATTCCTACATTCCATGATTGGATCTCATGTCATTTTCCAAAATTATGTTAAAATGAGCCCCATCAAACAAAAAAGGATCAAATTCATACTCTCACCCTATGTATTACCTTAAACTGCTCCTCAAATTATAATACCAAGGGTTTCCACCCATCATAACTAAAAAAGATATTTATGTAGCTTGGTGTATATCTAATTCTCACCCAGTTACTCCAGATGATACCAGGATATTGGAATGATCGCCTCTAAATCAAGATTACACTTGGATTAAATTGATAGGAAATTATCGATCTCTCTCTCTCTAAACCATGCTCAAAATAAAAAATGTTTTAATTGCCTTATGACATCCCTAGAAACCTTGTATCCTGAATGTGTGTATCGAGGTCCTGTCACAGTTAATTATCTCACAACACATGGTTCATTTTCAAAATAACTCTCAACATACAGAAAATTCCTTTAAATTTCTTTAATATTTGGATCACTATCATCATAAGAATCATTTTTTAAACAAAAATTGTCCACCCACTTTTAGCCACTCACAAATTCTCCATATCAATTAGTTCTCTCACAATATTAGCCCAAATGAAACTTTTCTTACACGGTGGGTGTATTTCCTGTACCTCCTAGTTTAACACCTGGATCATGCTACTATCAATCATATATTATCAAATCCAAACTTACCATGATACTTGGCATGTTAGTATTAACAGACTAAGAGTTCCCTTGGAATATCTCTTTATAATAAGGAATGTTTATTGTTTAATGATTTATCAAACAACTACACATGGAACAATGTCATTTCAGAAATTAAGGTGCCAATGTTCAACCAATAGACAATAGGACTAGGTAACTAAATAGAAATTCCCATTAAATCAGGTATTGATACCTAGCACTATAAGTGATTTTTATAAAACCAAAGGCATTATCATGAAAGAATCAAAAAACCTGAGCATTTTCGTACATCGGTCAAGAAAAAATCATAAACTTAGCTCGCTACCTAAAGAGGAATCAATAAACCCTATTCCAACCTCTCTCTTAGGTTTCCATGAAGCACAGAACCCGTACATCCATATTCAGCACATAAAAAATGTTGTGTATTTTCTTATATAATAAATCTGAAAAATACACAATGAATTTTACAATCCATAACCTTTCATATATAGGTTTTGGAGGATTAGTAATGTAACGAACAAAAGTTTTTCAATGGAAATTATCTTATTGTAATCATGTCATAAAATCAAATGAAAACACAACATAATGAACTACTAAGTGATAAGTGGCCTTTTAAAATAATTTTTTCACTTCTGTGTTTGGAATTTTGAAAATCTGACATACACAGTTGTGTTCAAGATGTTTTTTGGAGTATAATAAAAAAATATTTTTTGGTGAATAGTAACCTTCCATTATGAATAGTAACATACCCATATGAATAGTGATATACCCTAATTAATAGAAACCTTACCTATGATAGTATAAAAATGATATTCATGTGAAAGTATGATGTACCTATATTTTAGAATAACTAAATGGATGTTTTAAAACTGTTTTTTGTTATAAACCATGATTTCAATTAAATATTAAATTAATCATATTTAAGAAATTATTTTTGAAAAATGTACTTCATTTTTGGATTCTAAACATTGAAAATGGTTGGGGTAAACTTTTGGGTTTCTTCTGAAATACTTGAATTTTTGATGAATAGTGAAATATTGTAATTTACAAAAAAATTTAAATATGCTAATAATAGAGTCATGTGAGATTTTATGCTGATATAATCCCACTTGGTTCTAGATCACATGATAAAATTACTATTTTTGGTCATTAAAGACTCAATATTCCTTGTCTTAGGGGAAATTAATAAACTAATGAATTTTATATTAAGGAAACCCCTCTCCCCTCCACTATAAAAACATCCCTTCACACCCTCATTTCCTCACATCTCTAAAGCTCCAATACTTCTCTAAAATCTGAAAAAACATCCTCCATATACCCTATCCAACGTTCAAGAGCTATGCGTCTCATTAAAAGACCAATCCTTTCTTCCTTAAGGAGGATCTCAAGATGAGGATTTAAGAGGTAATTTATCTCCCTCTTCTCCTTTAATTGCCTTTCGAGTTCATGTTCATTTCTGGATCTCTCACCACCTATCGTCATCCCAAAGTTATTGTAACTCTATTATTATACATTTATTGTAATGTTATGATTCTAATGGGATATTATATCATCCAACCCCTTTTCCCTCTTCCTTTTATTTTATTAATGAGAATGTTGTTCGTGAGGTGTTAATTTTTCACCTTCAAGATCAACAAGTTTTCTTCTTCCATTTCTACCTATATATATGGTCATGAAACCATTTTTATGGTTTAAATAGAATATTTTATATGTATAATATACTATTTAATGCTATGGAACAAACTTATGACCATATTTCTAGTTATGAAATAAAACATGTTCATTATGATCGAAAAATCTCTCAAATTAACCCAAATAATCATCATTTAATTATTATCTAATGATTCAACCATATAGATCTAATATGATTCATTATAAGATAATTAAAACTCATTTAATATAATTAATATCATGTAAAATAATTTCTGGATGTATACCCATGTTCTACCCGAACTTCATTTAAGAATACAATTGAACCACTCAAGAAAACCATAAAAACAAACGTTCGCGAAGAAAGTTTTTTAAACTCTATAACTCATCCAAAGGCACATAAAATAAATTAATAACACCATAATGAACCATATTAATGTATAAAAGGTTCTGGAATTCTAATTAATGAATATAATGTCAATATACATGACATTAAAGAGAATGAAGCATTCAGATACAAGGTAATGGGAAAATCTTGAACCAAATTTTCTTTCTTCGAGTTCTCCCTCTTTCACACCAATTTGGTATAGTCACTTATTAAAAATAATTTTTTCATCATTATCCTACCTTTTCTTGGATATTAATTTTTTCTAATGATGTTTATGTCAATCCAAATGTCTTCCAAAAGAACTCTTCTTTGAAGAACTCAACTTTTACCTCTCATTCATGTTTGATGGTTCTTGTATCAATTATGTTGTTCCCTCTTTCTTTTGGGAACCCAAATCTTATGAATGTATTATTATGATATGAGACCCATTCCTTATGATGGTTTAGTTATATTCATTATTGATATATTTTCTATGTTGCATGCAAGATAATTATAATATTATGAGGTCATGGGTACACCTGGAATTATATAGAGCAATATGAATATTTCAATGTGACGGGTGTGCACAGAATTATACAGTGCTCCAATGCATTGGGTAAAGTGATTAATCTCATGATTAAATGTTAAATGATGAGTACAAGATGCTAGATTTGTTCACAAGTATGTGTGGTAGTTAACCACTAAGACATGATGTTTCATTTTTATGCATTGCCACATTTCAAGTCTTATAATTATGCTTCCTCTCATGTTTATGATCTTTTTACCATGTTTTTATTATGATCACCCCATGAAATATTTTTCATATCTATACTCTTACTGAGCTTCTAGATCACCCCTCCTGATGTATATCCTTAGGTGGCTACATGTACTAATAAGAGGACAAGTGCCAATAAGAAGCTAGAGAAGAAGAAATTAAATAAATGTTTATGCTTGATGTTGTAATTTTTATGTATGGTATTAGTTTTTCCAAGACATTAATCATTTGGATCCTCTATGTGTAATTCCATTATGTTGTTTACCTTTAAATTGATGTAATAGTAATGTAAGAAAAGGTTGTGTTACTATAATTGGTATGAGGGGAATGGTTTAGTTAATTTGGGAATTAGGATTAGTGAACCCTAGAGAAAACCTATAGCATGAGACTAAGTACAAATATGCACACAAGAAATTTTACTTGCGGATCCCATATGTTACGATTTTAGTATAAATTTTTCAGAAGAATAAGTTATGTATTCATGACATGTTTACTTATGTTTTTTATAACCTTTTCTATTTTATAAAATGGTGGGAACCAGGAGAAATTAGGCCAATAAGTCCTTCGTGGGCCAATGCGACGATTGCCCGAACGACATCCCCAATGATTTGGGATGTGGAGTTCACAACTTTATGGTGATGCTAACCCAATTATCTCAAGTTATGAACAATAACCGTAATAATGGGGAACATCCTCCTTTACCAAAGAGGTAGAAACTGTCTATCGAATGTTTTATGCAGCAATGACCACCGATATATAGTTGATCCTCTGATCCATTAGTTGCGGAATAGTGGGTCAAATCCATGGAGAAGATCTTCTATTTGCTTCACTATTCTGAGACGGATAAGGTGACCCTAATCATTTATCATCTATAAGGTGAAGTCGATCAATTTTGGGCATTGATTAAGTACACGAAGCCAAGGGAGGAAATTGAAGAGATCGAATGGGACAACTTTAAGATAATGTTTCTTAACAAGTATTTACGAAGAACTCTTCGCACGAAGATGGAGAGAGAATTCATAGATCTCAAGAAAAAAGATAGAGAATATATCACAACCTATGAATCTAATTTCACAAGGCATTCAAGGTATGATTTGGGTTTTGTTGTCAATAATGATAAAATAATTGATAGATTATTTAGGGGATTAAAACCACACCTTCAAACGGATCTTGCAATTCATGACTTTGAGAGTTATGAAGAATTTGTTCGGTGTGATCTCAAAGTGGAGATGGATTTTGGAGAATGGTCTCATGGCTATGAGGATAATAAATAAATGATGGAGTTTCAAGCTAGAGGTTCTAATGACAAAAGTGGGAAGAAAACTCACCAACCCACATGCCAAAAATCTGGGAAGTTGCACCATGGGAACAACCTCAACGGGACGGGGAAATGATTCATGTTTTTGAAAGAAGGACACCATGCTCAAGAGTTTTGAAAATACAAAAAAAATTAGAATGTAGCCAATGAAATGAGAGAACCACTCATGGTTCAATGCTACAACTATAGGGAGCTTGGGCACTATTCAAACCAGTGCACTAAACCTCGAGTTCTCAAGGGTAATCAGTGTTAGCAGCCACCAAATCCAATGGAATGAGGGATGGCTTATTCCATCACTACTCCGAAGGGGGAGCATGATAATGATGTTTTACAAGGTAAACTTCCTATTCACTCAAGAATGGAAAAATTAATATTTGATTCTGGTTTTACACATTCCGTTATATCTATCAAGTTTTCTAGTACTATAGAATAGATTTCCCGAAACCTTGAAGTAGATATTTCTATTAAAACACCAAGTGGATAAATCATTTCAACCCAAGTGTTTGAGTCTTCTTCTATTGGCGTATGCGGGAATATTCTTCCAGAAAATCTCCTAATACTTTGGTGGAATTCGATGCTATAATGGGAATGGATAGGCTCTCGTTATATGGAGCACATATTAACTATCAAGAAAAGGAAATATCTTTTCATATTCCGAACCATCCCATGCACCTCTATAAATGTAAGTAATATCATGAATCTCCTATGAAATATCCTTCAATGGTTTTGGTTTTTATTCCCTATAAAGAAGCATACCTCACCCAAATGGTTGAGTCAAAGGAAATTTCCAACCTTGAGGAAATGCCCATCATGAGGGAATATGGTGATGTATTTCCCAAAGAGTTACTCGGAATTCCCCCAGATCGTGAGTTATAGTTCTCAATTGAGCTCATACCTGGAGCTAATCCTATATAGAAGTGTCCCTATATGATGGCTCCTATCAAACTGGAGGAGTTAAAGAAGCAGCTATAGGAGAATTTGGGCAAACGGTTCATATGCCCTAGTGAATCACCTAGGGGTGCGCCAGTGATCTTTGTGAAGAAGAAGGATAGAACAATGCGGTTGTGTATCGATTATCAGGAACTTAACAAGATCACCATAAAGAAACAGTATCCTCCCCCAAGGATTGATGACTTGTTCGACCAGTTAAAAGGAGCTCAATACTTCTCAAAGGTGGATCTTCATTCTGGATATCATCAGGTAAAGTTGAATAAGGAAGATATTCAGAAGACTTCCTTCCGTACAAGGCATGGGCACTATGAGTTTTTGGTGATTCCCTTCGGACTTAATAATTCCCCATAAATAATCATGGATTTGATTAATAGAGTCTTTATACATTACCTTGACAAATTTGTAGTAATGCTTACTAATGATATTCTCATCTACTTCAATAGAAAGGAGGAACATGAAGAACATCTAAGACTTATGTTAGAGACATTGCAAAAATATAAGTTGTATGTCAAGTTTAGAAAGTGTGACCTTTGTATGAAGAAAGTCACATTCTAGGGACATGTGATCATAAGTGATGGAATTTTTGTGGATACTTCAAAAAAAGGTGATTGAGGAATGGCCTAGGACCTCTAGTGTCACAGAAATCCATAGTTTTCTTGGATTAGCTGGGTACTACCGACGTTTTATGAGAAAATTCTCATGATTATCAAGCCTGCTAACTATGTTATCAAAGAAAGGGGTAAATTATGTATGGATGAAAGAATGTGATGGAAGCTTTAAGGAGCTATAGATAAGGCTGATCACTGCACTTGTACTCACAATACCGAAAAGTGGAGAAAGTTTTGTGATATACAGTGATTCTTCAAAGAAAGACTTGGGTTGGTACTCATGAAAAATGATAATGTGATCACCTACGGCTCATGACAGTTGAAGATACATGAGAAGAACTACCTGACACATGATCTAGAGTAGGCAGCCATGATTTTTTCCTTGAAAATCTGGTAACACTACCTTTATGGTGAGAAGTGTGACATATACACTGACCACAATAGCCTTAAGTATATATTCACACAAAACGAACTCAACATGTGTCAAAGGAGATGGTTAGAGATAATCAAGGATTAAGATTGCTCTATTAACTATCATCCTGGAAAGGTGAACAAGGTAGCTGATGCTCTGAGAAGAAAAGAACCTACTACTCTATCCATGCTATGGATTGAGAAAGACCATATCTTCTTGGATATAAAAAAGAATGGATTTGGAAATCATAAGGGTAGGGGATTCATCCTACCTTGCCCAAATAATTGGACAATAATCCATCCAGGAAATGATTATGAAAGCAAAAAGGGATGATTTGGAGATACAAAAGAGGGTGAATACAGTAAAAGAAGGGAACATTCAAGAGTTCTATATCGACGATTATGTTGTGATTCAGTTTGGAACGTGACTTTGTGTGCCTTCATCACCCAGGATAAAGAAGGAGCTATTGGACATTGCACAAAGCTCATCTTTCTTTATCCATCCTGGGAGTACCAAGATATATCATGATCTCTGAGAACACTTCTGGTGGGATAACATAAAGAAGAAGATTGTGGAATATATATCAAGGTGCTTGGTATGTCAGCAAGTTCAAGATGAGAAATAAAAGCCCAAAGGTGTGATGTATACATTTCTTATACCCATGTGGAAATGGGAAAATGTTAATATGGAATTTGTCACACGTCTCCCAAATATGTCGAAGGGAAATAATGCGATATGGGTTGTGGTTGACTGACTCACCAAGACTACCCATTTTATTGTTATTCGGGAAGATCTATCACTTGAACAAATTGCAAAGACATATGTTAAGGAGGTGGTGAGACTGAACGGTGTTCCACTCTAAATTGTCTCTGAACATGATCTAATGTTCCCATATAAATTCTGTAAGATCCTTCTACATGCTTTAATTACTGAATTAAATTTCAGCATGACCTATCACCCCCAAATTTATGGCCAGTCTGAAAGGACTATTTAGACACTTGAAGATATGCTAAGAGACTTCTCTCTAGAATTCAACGGTGGATGGGATCAACATATCCCATTGGTTGAGTTCTCATACAACAATATCTTCCACTCGAGTATTCAAATGGCTCCATATGAAGCTCTGTATGGAAAGCGATGTAGAACTTCAACCTGTTGGGATGAATTTGGAGAAAGAAAGCTACTTGGACCAGATCTTGTTCAAGAGATGACAGAGAAGGTTCAAGTCATCCAGAAACCCATCAAAGCTGCTCAATGTCTGAAAAAGATCTATTCTGACAACCATCGAATGGACATGGTGTTCGACATTGGAGATAATTTCTTCCTTCATATATCTCCATGGAAGAGAGTCATGCCATTCAGGAAGAAAGGTAAGCTAAGACCAAGGTATATTAGCCCATTTGAGATCCTTGACTGCATAATAGACATGGCCTATCGGCTTGCACTTCCACCGAATATGGCTTGAGTTCATGATGTTTTTCACATATCACTCTCGAGGAATTACATACCTGATCCCTCACATGTACTAAACTCAGAGGTGGTGCAGCTAGAAGATGATCTCTCCTATGAAGAGCAGCCAGTAAAGATTCTGGATCAAAGAGATATGGTTATACACAACAATACAACCCATCTTGTCAAATTGTTTTGGAGGGACCATAAGTTTGGGGAAGCAACTTGGAAACCAGAAGAGGCAATGAAGGAGAAGTACCCTCACCAGTTTATGTAAAGTGAAATTTCAGGGGCGAAATTTCTTAAGGGGGGAAGAATGTAACGACCAAAAGATTTTCAATGGAAATTCCCTTCTTATAATCATGTCATAAAATCACATGAAAAAACAACATAATGAACTACTAAGTGATAATTGTCCTTTAAACATAAGTTTGTCACTTCTGTATTTGGAATTTTGAAAATCTGACATACACAGTTGTGTTCGAGATGTTTTTTAGAGTCTAATAAAACAAAAATAAATTTTAGTGAATAGTAACCTACACTTATGAATAGTAACATATCCTTATGAAAAGTTATTTACCTTAATTAATAGTAACCTTACCTATGATAGTATAAAAAGAGTATTCAAGTGAAAGTATGATGTACCTATATTTTAGAATAAGTAAATGAATGTTTTAAAACTGTTTTTTAGTAATAAACCATGATTTTAATTAAATATTAAATTATTCATATTTAAAAAATTATTTTTGAAAAATGGACTTCATTTTTGGATTCTACACGTCGAAAAATTGTTGGGTTAAATTTTTGGGTTTTTCTGAAATACTTGAATTTTTTATGAATAGTGAAATACGGTAATTTACAAAAATAAGCTAAATAAGCTAATTATAGAGTCATGTGTGATGTTTTACTGATTTAAGCCCACATGGTTTGGGATCACATGAAAAAATTACTATTCATGTTCATTCAAGACACATTGTTCCTTGTCTTGGGGGAAATTAATAAACTAATAAATCTTATATTAAGAAACCCCTCTCCCCTCCACTATAAGAACCACCCTTCACACCCTCGTTTCCTCACACCTCTCAAGCTCCAAGACTTATCTAAAATCTGCCCAAACATCCTCCCTAGCCACTATCCCACGTTAAAGAGCTTCTGGTCTCATCAAAAGATCAAGCCTAGCTTTCTTAAGGAGGATCTCAAGAGGAGGATTTAAGAGATAATTTCTCACCCTCTTCTCCATTAATTTTCTTTCGAGTTCATGTTCATTTCTTGATCTCTCACCACATATCTTCATAAAAATGGTATTTTAACTCCAGTATTATACATTTTCTATAATTTTATGATTATAATGAGATATTATATCCTCAAATTCCCTTTCCCTCTTCATTTTATTTTATTAAAGAGAACGTTGTTCGTGAGGTGTTAATTTATCACCTTCAAGAACGAGAAGTTTTCTTCTTCCATTTATACCTTCAGATATGGTCATGAAACCATTTTTATTGTTTATCCAGAATATATAATATTTATTATCTCCAATTTGATGTTCTGGAACTAACTTATGTATATATTGCTAGTGATAAAATAAAACAGGTTCATTGTGATCAAAAAATTGCTCAAATTAAACCAAATAGTCATCATTTAATTGTTATCTAGTGATTCACCCACAAGGATCTAATATGATTCATTATAAGATCCTTAAAACACATTTAATATCATTAATAACTTGTAATATCAGTTCTGGATGTTTAACTATGTACTACCCGAACATCAATTTAAGAATACAAGTGAACCACTCAAGAAAACCATAAAAACAAACATTCCCGAACAATGTTTTTTAAACTCTATAACTCATCCAAAGGCACATAAAATCAATTAATAAAAACATAATTAACCATATTAAGGTAAAAAAGGTTATAGATTTCTAATTATTTAATATAATGTCATTATACAGGATATTAATGAGAAGGAAGCATTCAGATACAAGGTAAGGGGAAAATCTCGAACCCAATTTTCATTCTTCGGGTTCTCCCTCTTTCACTAAAATTTGGTATGGTCACTTCTTAAAAATCATTTTTTCATCATTATATTACCTTTTCTGGGATATAAATGTTTTTTAATGAAGTTTATGTCAATCAAAATGTTTTCCAAAAGAACTCTTTTTTTAAGAACTCAACTTTTACCTCTCATTCATGGTTGATGGTTCTTGTATCAAGTATGTTGTTCCCTCTTTATTTTGGGAACCCAAAGCTAATGAGTGTATTCTTATGATATCAAAACCCATTATTTACCATGGTTTATTTATGTTCATTATTGATATATGTTATATGTGGAATTCATGATAATAATAATATTATGAGGTGACGGGTGTGCTCGGAATTATATAGTGTAATATGAATGTTTGAATGTGATGGGTGCGCCCGAAATTATGCAGCGCTCCAATGCATTGGTTAAAGTGATTAATCTCGTGAGTAAATGTGAAATTATGTTAACAAGATGCTATCATGTTTCACAAGTATGTGTGGTAGTTAACCACTAAGACATGATGTTTCATTTTTATGCATTGCAACATTTCATGTCTTATATTTATTCTTCCTCTCATGTTCATGATCTTTTTCCCATGTTATTATTATGCTCACCCCATGCTATATAGTTCTTATATATCCTCTTACTGGGCTTCTATCTCGCCCCTTTTTATGTATATCCTCATGTGGCTACATGTACTAAGGAGAGGACAAGTTCCAATAAGAAGCTGGAGAAGAAGAAATTAAATAAATGTTTATGCTTGATGTTGTAATTGTTATGTATGGTCATAGTTTTCCCAAGACACTAACCTTTGGACCCTATATGTGTAATACTATTATTTTTTATCTTTAAAATTATGTAATAGTAATGTAAGAAATGTTTGGGTCACTATAAGTAATATACATTACGTTTTATAAAATATGAAATAAAAATAAAAAAATTTCATCATGCGTACTATCTTTGTAAGAAAAGGGAATAACTTCAGAAAATTATACTAAACATGTGGAAAATGTTTTTAAATCAATGGTTGAAAATTAAATTTCTTATTAAGGCATTTTAAATTCATTTGATAACACCATTGAAAAAATACATTTACAAATACTCTAATATTATCAGAATACTTACTCATTAAAAATTCTTTAAAAATAATCCGATGATTTTTTGGAAGAAATTGCACAGTATCTTTAAAACAAAATAAAGCGACCACTTGAAATATTAAAGTATGTCTGGACCTACCCATGTTATTGAGGGGTGAGTTAACTCCCAACTTTATGTCATATTTACAACTCACTAGTGCCAAAATTTATTAAAACATTTTGATATTTCCTTACATATATATACATTTTTCAAAGGAGTTTTTTATTTAGAAATATAATCATGAATTAGATACACATTCTCACTTTTATTTGTATATAAGTATATATAAAAATTAACATTCATTGGAAATCGATTGAGAGTTTTGGTACAACTAGAACTTATGTTAATTAAATTTTTCATGGACTGTTAATAAAAATAATTAACATCCATATATTTACACTTTCATTCCTCACCACAAAAAATACCTTAAATGAAATGATAAACATTTTCATTTAAATAACTATCCATAAATAAAGATATTAAGAACCCATTTACATGATTTAAGAAAAAATAGTGACATTTGACAATATTATTTTATACATAAGACAATAGTGTACGTGCATGAACCATTCACATAATAAGAACTGTAATTTTCTATTCTCATAAAATAATGGAAAAATAATCATAAGAATAATTAATTTTATAAAATACATAAAATTATATGTGTAACATTACAAATTTCCTCATCATGGTAGTGTCAAATTCAGTAAAATTCATGATTTAAAATGAATTTCTAATTCGTTAAAATCATTAAATAATAGCTAACATGCCTATATGTATATATTTATACGCATACATCATTTGTATGAAAAAATTTTAAGTATAAATTGTTAACACTACCATAATTAGTAGTACATTCATATATATTTTTATGAACATAAACTTGAATATGTATATAAATATATATATATATACACAATATTATAAACATGAGTCTAAAAGTCATATGATCTAGAAAATTGAATAAAAAATATATGTATATAGGTTTGAATAATATAACTAATACAAAAACATAATATTCCCATAAAAATTCTTTCTTAATTTTGGACGTAAATAATCATTGATTAAAGAAAAAACCTAAATATGTTTTTCTACATAAACTTAAAATTAATCATATATACATAAATTCAAAATTTGTATTCTAAAAAAATAATAACATGATGTTTCTCATAAAAAACACACACACACATATATATATATATAATGAAATTTTTAATACACATAATAGGAGAAAAAATTCATTTTTAAAACAAACTTAAATAAAAATAAATATAATCCCTTACCCTAAAATTTATAGAGAAGGGAAGTGAAAAAGAAAACTCTCTATTAAAATATCCCTAAATGATGATATTTACAATATTGCATAACAAGCTAGTTGAACTATTGATTGAGAAATTAGTTCAAATAGTGAATTGATAGAGAATATATCATTTAGATATACATACTTTCACATCAATATAGTCATCTAATGAAAATATATATAGAAAACATAATGAAACAATGAAAAAAACAATTGAAAATAACCACAATAGGGTTATTTGAATCGGTCCTGGTATAAAAAAGATTGGATGAACAAAACACTACCATGAAAAATCAATCTGTGAAATATGATCTAGAAAAAGATTTGATTCCTAAAAAAATTAAATACCTTCCTCACAAAGATTGATTAATCCAAACTTCATCCACTCATATAATGATCGGAAAAGAAATACTAACTATTGATTGATCCCTTATCCTGAGCCCTCAATTGAAAATGGAGTCTTCGGTTCCTCATGAGGAAGATGACACACCACCTTGATTAGAACCATATACTCGGCCTGACTGAAGATCCACCCCTCTTTGTGAATACCACAGCTTTAACCTCATAAAGGGAAAGCTCTCCTCCCATAGAAGACCCACTGTTTTAGCTCTCGAACCAACGATATGGATACCCAAAATGGGGTTGATCCCCTTTTCCCTTAACCCAATTTCATTTTTTTAATTTGGTTTGGTCACTTGTTATATTTTTTTTAACATATAAATGAAATTGAATTTTTTATATAATTATTTATAATTTAAAAAATTTGTAAAACAAATTTCTTAATAAAATTAAATATGTTTTTTAAAATATATTTTCTTAAAATAATAATACTTTTCATAAGAAAAATATATGATTTATTCTTTATTTTTATTAATATTATTAATATTATTGTTATCATTTACTATAATAATTTCTTTTAAAAATTTATATTAGAAAATTAATTTACATGAATCTAGGTATTTTAAATCACGAGCTTTGAAGAATAGTTAACTTATTATTACTATAATATTTATTTACATTAAAATAACTTTTATAAAAAATTATGATTTTATCAGTAAAATATAATTTTTTAATAAACATTTATGATAATAATTTAATGATAATAATTTTAGTTTTAAAAAACATTTTACTACTAAAACATATTTTAATTGTAATTTTAAATAGTTATTTATAATAATTTCATATATTTGTAAGAAATAAATTTTTATTAAAATTAATAATTTAGAGAAAACAGAATTTTTTTATAATTAAATTAAATCTAAATTTATAAAATTAATAATTTAATTAAAAATAATATTATTATTGAAATAATTATTTCATGAAATCATTAGTAATATTATTTGAATTTTTTTTATTTAATTTTAATCATTATACTTAATCCAATTTTTAATTTCCTTAAAATTATTTTTTGGGGAAAGATACTACATTATTTAAATTATAAATAAAATTATTTATTAACCAATTTTTTAATATTTTTAAATTTCTAGGATGTTACATTCCTATCCCATTAAAATAATTACTCCCTTACAATTCATCGAACATAAGAAAATTGTGAATTTCCATTTTCAGAATAAAAAAGTAGAACTGCTAAACTTCTATACTCTACCTATTTGAAAAAATGTAATCTCCAACATTGTCTGACTTTAACTTTGATACCTGGTGTTAATCCTTGAACCTGCACATTCGGATTCAGTTCATAAAAAATGAATACAATATTTTTTTTATAAAATATGACTAAAAAATAAACAGATCATTTTACACTTTAGTATTTTTTCTGGTCTAGGATCTGGAGGACTATACATATACATTACATCTTATCAATAATAATCAAAAATAACATAAAATTAATAAACTTCTTTATGTGTTCTATCCCGATAATTGAACCGAATTCCTTTAGAAAATTTCACTATTCCTATGGAAAATAATTATAAAATAAGTGATGAGCATTAAATTTCTCAATAAGGGGTTTTAAATTCATTTGAGAAAACCATTGAAAAAATACATTTAAAAAATACTATAATACATTGAAAATACTTACTAATTAAAAGTGACTTAAAAATAATCAAGTTATTTTTCAGAAAACATAATAAAAACTCTTGAAAACAAACCCACGAGGCTACTTGAAACATTAAAGGATTTCTGGGCCAACCCACTTTCTTGGGGGATAGATTAACTCCCCACTCCCTATAATTTTGAAAATGGACATGTTCACATTTCTATAAAAACTTTTTTATCTTCCCTTACATATATATACATTTATCTCAAGTGTTTTTTCTTTATAAATATAATCATTCATTAAATACATATACACACCTTAATTTATATATATGTATATATAAATATTTTCTTTCATTGGAAATCACTTGTGATTTTTGGTATAATAAAAAATATTTTAAATCATCTTTTTCATGAAATATTAATAAAAATAATTAACATCCATTTATTCAGACAGTCATCCATAAACTCATAAAATACCTTTTATGTAATTTTAAACGTTATCATTTAAATATTAACCCTTAAATAAACATATTAAGTACCCATCTAATTGATTTAAGAAAAAATGATATTTGAAAATATCATTTTATACCTAATACTATAGTGTACAAGCGTGAACCCTTCAAATAATAGAAACTATAATTTTCTATTCTCATAAAATAAATTATAAATAATCATGATCATAAACAATTATATAATATACATAAAATTATATGAGTTACATTTCCACTTTTATCTTTATGGAAATGTAAAATTGAGTAAAATTAATGATTTGAACTAACTTTCATACTCATTAAAATCATTCTATAATAGCCGACATGCATACATATGTACATATAAATATTTATACACAAACATCATTAGTATGGAAACACCTTAAGTATAAATTGTATGTACTAACATAATTAGAAGTACATTCATATTTGTTTTTATGAACATAATCTTTGGAATATATATGAATATAAATAGTCACATAATTATAAACATGTTACTATAATTCAAATGATCCTGAAAATTGAATAAAACATATATGGATATATGTTGGCATAATATAACTTCAATAAAAAAATTTAATACTCCCATAAAAATACTTTCAAATTTTTGAAGTAAATAATCATAGTGTATGAAAAAACATAAATATGTCTTTAAACATAAACATAAAATTACTAATATATACATAAAGTAGGAATTTAAATTCTAAAAAATTATGAAATTGAATCTTCTCATAAAAAATCACACACATATATATAACAAGGAGTTTTTAATACACGTAATAGTATAATAGATTTATATTTAAACAAAACTTCAATAAAAATAAATATAATCCCTTAAATTCAAATTATAGTACATGAGACTATTGTTAAAGCTATGAAGGACCTAGTTATATGATTTATCTCTCTCTTAATTATCTCACTAAGGGTGTGTGACACCCATGCATGATATGTAGGATGTACAGCACTCAGGCAGGGAGTTTATCACTTCATAGATAGACAAGGGAAGTACTAAAAATCTCCATATTTATAATATAATTCCATTGTTTGTATATATATATATATAATATTACCAATTTATTCAATGTTTATTTATTTTTTGAACATAGCTCGACCAAACAAGATTATAAAACCTCTCAAAATGTTGATGTTTACAAGCTTGCGAAGCAAGAGGGGTGCACAGATGATTGAGAAAATAATTTAGCTAGCTAATTGATATAGAATATATCATTTATATATTCCTACAGTCATTATAATATACTTATCAAATGAAAATTGATACAAAATCTACACAAAACATTGACCAAAACAAAAAAAATTAATATAACCACAATAGGGATATTTAAATCGAACATTGTAGAAAAATGATGGAATGAGACAGACATAGCCACGATGAATCAGTGTATAAAATAGGGTCTACATAAAGGTTTGACATCTTGAAGTAATTAAAATACCCAACTCATGATGATTAAAGATAATCGAAACTCTACTCACTCGGATCATGCTTACAAATGAAAGCCTAACTTACGATTGATAACTATTACTGAGCCCTCAATTAGAAATAGAGTTTTCAGTTCCTCACAAGGAAGAAGACTCAATGACTTGCTTGGAACCATGCAGTTGGCCCGACTAAAGAAGAACCCCTCTAGACTATGACCTTATACTTGACCTCATGCAGACAATTCTCTCCTCCAGTGGGAGACTCGTTGTACGGTCTCCCGAACCATAAATATGACTACCCAAAATGGAGTTGATCCCCTTTTTCCCAAATCATGATTTCATTCTTTCTAAATTCATTTGGTCATTTTTTTGAATTGTTTCACATTCTAACAAATATATTAAAATCAATTTTTTTATATAATAATTTATAATTTTAAAAAACTATACCATAATTAATAATGTAATTCTATATATTTTATAATATATCATCTCAAAAATAATAATAATTCTCATTAATTTTGTTTAATCTTTAATTATTATTATTTTTGTTGTGTTTTTTGTTGTTGTTATCATTTCCTTTAATATTTTCAATTAATTATTTTATATAGAAATATTGATTTATAAGAATCCAAGTATTTTAAATCATCATTTTTTTTAAAAACAAATGTTAACTTATTAACCCTATAATTTTTATTTACATTAAAACTGCTTCTATAAAAAATAATGATATCAGAAATATATATATTTTTTTATAAAATTATATATTTATCAATTAGTGATAATCATTTTAGTTTCATAGAAATTTATTATTAAAAAATAACCCTATTGTAATTCAAAAATATTTATTTATAATAATTTCATATATTTTTAATAAATAAATCTGTATTAAAATTATTCCTTAAAAAAACAACTTATTTTATAATTAATTTAAATTTTATTTCTTGAAACTGTCAATATATTTTAAAATATTTTAAAATTTCAAATAATGTTTTCATGAAAGCATCAGTAATATTATTTCAATATTTTGTTATATAATTTTTGATATTATACTTAATCAAAGATTTTTTTTGATTAAAGTCATATTGTTTATGAAAAATCCTATTTTATTTAAAGTATAAAACAATTCATTTATTAAATAATTATTTAATGTTTTAAAATTTGTTGGACGTTACAGTTTCACTTGCTCAAAAAACACATAATTACTAGTGTTAGAGTTAAATGTAACTTCCTCTAGGTATCTTAACTATCCCTATTATTCATACCTCAAAATATGGAAACTAGATCTATCCACCTAGCCATAAGGTATCTCACATGAGAACAACATTCTTCTTAATGGATCATTATTACACTGAACCCATCGCACCTATAAACTCTCTATGAATAGTTAAAACCAAATGCAGTTAAAAATAATACTGACCTTCAATTGTCAAAGACTTCCAACATAGGTGTAACAACACCACCTACCATGCATTGGCCTACCGGGCCCTGAGTCTCTCAAGTCCTCCTCAAAGGGAAGTTCTCCCTGGAGGGTTACAACATTATTGTAAAAGGATGAAGAGTTAACAATCACCAAGTATCCATATACAGTTATACCCCCCCCCCCACCCCTCAAGGACTGACTTTCCAGACACCCTCGGTTGTTGTTTCATTAACTAATTGTCCTACTTGACTCAATAATCAAATTAACAACACTTATTGTGCCTAGAAAATTAGATTTAATATCTATCAATTTCATGTTTCCAAGGGATCTACCACAATTGTCTAACCCATATCTTTTACATAAGTCATCAAACATTTAAACTAGAGTCATTCCAAAAAATTCACTAGGCTTAATTACCTATCCATTAGATCAAACACAATAGAAAAGGAGACTGAAACATAAGGGAAACATGCATGTTCTCATATGAGGTAACTCTCAAGGAAAAACTAAAGCTAACCCTTACATGAGGTTCCACGCTATAAACACCTCATAAGGTTTAATTTTAGGGAATTTATACAATGATTCTTTATTACAACATTTTATTCAGATCATATATAGAGGGTATCAAGTACCATTTTCCAAGGCACGTTGTATTAAGAACTTTATTCAATTGATGCCACAAAACATTTGGAAAATTATCTTATAATTTCTATTTAATCATTAGTTTTTCCTTGGTTTTCAAAATTGATATCACTTAAAGAAAATATCTCTCAATATTTATAGAGGAAAACACTCTTTAGGCTATAACTATAATACTAATTAACAAAAGAATCACCTCAGTAAATCTCAAAAGAAGCTAAAAGGTCTTTTATCAAATTTTAAGGGGATATATTTTGTAAGATTTCACAATATATTTATACATAACACTATAGATGTGAATGATTACCTCTATGTAAAATAACATTTAGAATTAAAACACTCCATGGGGTTAGTATTAATGCATATAATGAATAAAGAGACCTATTAGGGTCCTATCATATTGATCCTAGATTCAGTTACATGGGAAGTGATCCCAAATTTATGGAGTTAATACTCTATAAATTACAATTGAAATACTATCCCATTTAACCCAATAGTAATTAAATTATGTTAATTTTAAAAGAATATTATAGGGTTTAACTCATAATAAACATGCCCCAAATAACCTTCTTGCTTCTATTTGTGTATCTTGGGATTAATTTATATGGGTTTTCATGCCCAAGTTATATAGAAACTATCCTTTAAAAGTGTAAAAAACTCCATTTTTTATTAACCATTTTTCTATATTCATTATAATTTAGTATACATATATAAGCATCATTTTTCAGTTATATGAATTTCCATTCTAATGTTATAAAGGTAATTTTCTTTATAAGTTACAATTGGTATTCTAGTAACTACAACTAGTTTTTGTCATTGGCCTCAGAATATAAAGATTTCATACATTATGATTCAATTATATGTGTTGCCATTTTATAATTTATAAAGCCCCATACACATTATAAATTGAATAATGGGCCCCAATTAGATTGTAATATGTAAAATTTTATCCCATGTAACCAATGGTTTGTGGCTAAAACTGTTGGTTCCACGAATAGTGGAAGTGTGTGGAGGGAGAGATATATTAAAATTTATTTTAATAATCATTGTCTAAAACCAAGAGTGAGGATCTTTAATATAAAATTAAAAAATGAATTCCTAGTCTTAGGAATATTCTTTATTTCTAAATGTTCATCATCTAAAAATAACCTTTGTTTATTACCTTTGTGGTGTTTTGATAATCCAAGTATAAAATCTATTTAGTGTTGATCCACACGTGCTTCTATGATCTTTAAGCAGCACCACATGATCAAAGGGTTCTATCTTAGTGATTCTAATGTATTGCATTGTTTTTTTATTGATCTCTTGTTCATCAGTCTTGAATAAATCACTCTTGCACTTCCCATTCTTAAGAGGGATTGAGAAAGAGGAGTTTTGAGAGAACTCCATGCGTGAAACAATTCTCAAAACTCAATTTTTTTGGATGATCTACTGAATAGACATAGAAATCTATTTATTGAGTTTTGTTTTATGTTAAAATATTATCTAATAGTATATCATCAATTAAATAACATTCATTAACATTAATAAAACCCTTTCCATATAATAATAATTATATTATTATTATTTTTTGGAGTGCACCAACTTGATAAAAAACAAATATTATGAAAAGGTCTTGTTTATTCATATTTTTCACCAGACTCAATCTTGGTCTTTTTGAACTCCTCTATCATTTACTAGACAACTGAATTAATATTTTATTCCAAAAAAATATATTTTATTCACAATCTAGAAAATAAGTATTTATAAAAATATTCAATAAATAAAATAAATATTTTATTCACATTTTGGTGAATAAATATTTTTTTAATTTATGAAATCAGTATAAAATGAATAAAATAATTCCTCTGACTTGAGAATAAAATTTATTTCATTAGTTATACTCAAATAGAATTTAATCGAGATCAACAAAAATTCTTAGTGTGTTACGCACTAGGATTCTTTCTTACTTTCATTAGGAATTTTTACCTAAAATCCAAGATTATAGTCTAGTAATGCGTCAAAGCACCGAAGATAATGAACTTAAAATAACAATGTCAGTAACAACATATAGATTCTCACTCTGTAATTTAAACCCTTTTTCACAATATCTCCTCAAGAAGGTTTCTTAACCGTTTCACCAACATATATGCCTGATTTTTCTTTCTTTGAATATCTAAAATAAACACATTATTAGCCCATCGAAATGGAATTTAATTTGATGATTCTATTCCAATCAAAGATTCAATATATCGGCATCCATAAAGAAGGAAGGGACAAATCATTCCTTGAATTATTCATTAATTAAATGTCATTCGTGATGCTCCCAATGTATTCATCTTTGCTATGAATTATTACTTTCATGGTTGGGGAAAAACATCTAAGCACAAAATTTGTAAAATAAATCAATAACAATCATAAAGTATTAGGATCATTATACGTGCTCATATATAGGAATATCCAATGACTCAAAAATATGTGGAATTCATACTGGCGGGTCTAGTCTCATAGTCATTTATCTATGAGATAACTAAGTTAGAACTTCATGAGAAGAAGCATCATATGCTTATGATTAAACATACCTAATAGTCTATGTACTATATATCTCATCATAATACATTATGCAACTCCATAAAAGTATTTGAGAATATCATCATAACACCTAAAGGTTCTCATCATATTAGGAAACTATTATGACCTTGACAATGCGGTGTATACTCTATGAAATTATTACATTGCAGTCATGAATAACAAAAAAATGTAATAATAAGGTTTTTTTAATATTCAATACATAGAATACTTTTGTAATAAAAGTATAAGCAGTTGTTCCTAGGAAACCAACTCCAAAAAACTCCCACTTGGACTAGAGCCAATTTCCAACAATAGTCACTCCACTGCACCTAACATGATAGAAATGTTTCTATGAAGTCAAGGGTTTTGTTAAGGGGTCCACCACAATGTCATTCATGGAAATACTACTCACTAAAACTTCACATTTGGAAAAAAATCACTCAAGAGACATCCAAAGTATGTGGTTCATCTGCTAATGTGTCCTAGTCCCTTTTTCAAGATCTACCATTGCAGTATAATCATAATAGAGTGTCATAGTATCTTAACTACTAGGTAACACATCAATCTATGAGATGAAGTTGGGAATCAAAGATTCTTATTTAGATTCATTAGAAGCCAAAATATACTCAAACTCTGCAGTAAAATCTACCACCACAACCTTCCTTGAGCTCTTCCATCTTACATCACCTCCATTCAAAGAGAAAAGGTATCTCATTTGGGAATTCATTTATTATTGATTAGTTTGCATAATAGCATATGAAAGTACTCTAATTACTTGTTCCACATCTCCTATATAAACCAGTAACATATCCTTAGTATGCCTCAAATACTTAATGATAGTCTTTCCTTCCATCCAATGGTGGTCAGCTGGATCAGCTTGATATCTATCAACGGCTCTTAACGCATAGGCAACATCTAGCCTATTACAGATCATAACATGAAAGATTGTCCAAATCACGGATTTTTATGGAATCCTGGTCATTCTATTTATTTCCTCATGTTTCTGAGGACACATTTTCCTAGAAATATAAATTCAATGTGACACTGGACACAATCCCATATTGGATTGTTCCATACTAAATATCTTCATTTTCTTGTCTATGTAGGTACATTGACTTAGGTTGAGAAACCTCTTAGATCTATCATGATGGATCTCAATCCCAATAATATATGAATCCTCACCCAATTACTTCATAGAGAAGTATTTATTTGACCACACCTTGATAAATGTAAGACTATTATTTCCTTTCATATGAGTAATATGTCATCAAAATATACTATTATGAATATAATTGAACTCCCACTAAACTGTTTATAGAAACATGACTCGAATTCATTATTTATGAAACCAAAATCTATTATATCATCATAAAAATGAATATTCCATGACCTGGATTCTTACATTATACCATAAATGGGTCATTGCATCTTTCATACCCTTTTAGAATCCTCTAGAGTCACAAACCCTTAAGGTTGTGTCGTATAGATTTCATCTTGAATGGTACCATTAATGAATTCTCTTTTAACATCCATTTTTGAAATCTCATAATCAGGGATAGCCACATAGGAATGTATAATTCTGGTTCATTTCATCATTGAAATTTTTAAAAAGGATTCTCCATATTCAATTCCTTGATAATGTTTGTTCCCTTTTACAACCTGTCTCGCCTTATAGGTACTGAATTGTTCTTCCATGTCCATTTTCTTAATGAATACCCAATTTCATCCAACGGGATATACATTTACTAGAGGGTTTACCAAAATCAATACTTGGTTTGGTAGGTGGAATCCACTATATAATTCATGGATTCTTGCCACCTTCCAACATCTCTATCACTTACTACTTCTTTATAGGTTAGAGTATTCTTATTAACATCTTATAATGAGTCACCATACTCAGTGACTAGAAAAATATTTTATTTTGATTCTCTAAACTCACCTGTAATCCTACACTATAATTGTTCCTCTATAAAAATTTATTCTTCTAAGGTCGTTGTGGATTTTTTTCCTATGATAACTCTTGTATATCTTGACCCACAACTTCACCAAGTCTATTTCACTCCCACTATCTCTTTTAGATATAATATCTTTCTCAATAAATAATGATATTTTTTCAACCAAAACCTTTTTTTGAAGTATTTTATTGGTAGTATAAATTTATTTCTTTGCGATGTCTTATAAAGATACACTTTGTGCCTCGAGAATCAAGCTTGTTACATTAAGATACCTCAACAAATTCTTCACAACCCTACACTTGTAAATATGAAAACATGGGTTTCATTCAATTAGATAATTGGAATGTTATACCATCTGTTTCATTTGTTTTCACTTGGTTTGGTATGTATGTTTTTGTTTGTAATGTGTATCCCTAGAAGGATAATAGAATAATTGCATGACTCATAATTAATCTCAACAAGTCCATCAAGGTGTGGTTCCTCCTTTCTCCATTGGCCCGAAGGGCTTCATTTTTTATTGATTTTGATAATCCAACTTTCAAGGGGTGAGGTGGAACCCTTACAAGGCTCGTAGGCGTAAGTATTACATGGCCTGTAGGCCTTAGAGGAATTCATTGCCCGTAGGCTTCAAACATTACATAAAACCTAGACTAACTACATAGAACTGCTCCTTCCCAGTATCTTCATCGTGAAATCATCTATCTACTTTCACATGGCTACTCGATTAGGTTTTACCATGCATTAAAAGGCTTTCCCTGATGTCAGGTGTCATACCCACTCATTCTTGAAATCGGTTTAGCTTCTAATATGGTGAAAGCTCCTTTCTCCTCCTCCTTCTGAAGTTTGTTCCTTGTAGGTTGTCTGGTTTTCATCTTTACTTAAGGTGACCCAAAGGCCTTGAGGTGGCCAAAAGGCCTTACTAACCTGAAGGCCTGGGTGGCCTAAAGGCTTTAAAGGACTCGAGGACCAAATCAGTGGCCTGAAGGCCCAAATGGGGGAATATTCCTGGTTTCTATAGTGCCAAACAGTTCCTACAACAGTTCCCTCTACAGTACCTGCTATAGTTCTGCACAGATTCTACTACAATACCTACTAGAGTACCTGGTACAGTAACCAGTAAATTAGCCTCTACCTAGATTTGATCTCGGGTCTCCTGGTTTCACTTAAGGAGTCCTCACCAACTGGGTTAAGGCTCATGTGCCCATGTGGTTCCTCCTTTCACTAACACCATTCCTCTAAGGCATATAAGGGATAGGGAGTTGTGATAAAATCCCAAACTCCAATAGATAATCAATTAATTCTTGATTAAAAAATTGTCCACCATGATCTAACAAATTTTTATTAATCTTCTTACCAAGATGGGTCTCAAATTAATTCTTTTATACCTTGAAATTTTTAATTGAATCCAAATTATACCTCATTAATTAGACATATCCATATTTACTAAAATCATCTGTGAAAGTTATAAAGTATGAGTACACACCCCTTGCTTCAACAGGAAATGGTTCACACCCATTGGTATGAACAAATTCAAGAAGATCATTGTCCCTTTCACCTTTCCCACTAAATGGGTCTTTAGTCATTTTTTCTTGTAAACATGAGTGATATACACCATGTTGTTTTATTTGGGAATAATCTAAATATCCATATTTTTTTAATTTGGTCAAGTTCTTTTCATTTACATGACCTAGATGGTGATTTCAAATTTTTGTGTGGTATGAATCATGTGATGTAACTTCATTATCAATTTCTATTATTTGGTTTGTAAAATACAACACAAAAAGACCTTTATATAATTGTACCTTCTCATAAAAAATTATATATTTATAAAAGATGCTACATTTACTCCAAAAATTGAAAATTAATACATCTATATCAAGTATGGATATAGAAATAATTTGTTTGGTAACTAAAATCACATAATAAAAAAAACTTTAAAACCAAGATCATTATAGTTAAAAAAATAAGGTGATAGTCCCTAATAGCAATAAAAATAAGTTTATCTCTATTGTATTCTTGACGATCTACCACCCCTCTGTCAATTTTTCTAAAACTACATGGTTTTTATAATTGAATACATATAATAGCCCCACAATATTTTTCAAATACGTAATTTTTTGAAAAAAAAATCACTCAATAAAAAAGCACAGAAATAATCCTCTTGGTTCATTTATTAGGTTTAGTTTTTCTTCAAGTGACCCTTCTTTCCACATGTGAAACAGATAGCATCATGTTCCCTTTCTTTCCCCATGATATTTGTCTTATTGGTAGGGCATGAAGAACCATTGGGATTAAAGTTCTTTACTTTCACTTTCTGTTTTTTCACTATAAGGATGGATGTTTTTCATGCTTCATATCCCGATCAACAATGAAAATATGTGTAAGATGATATGGAAAAGACTTCTCAATGTTGTTCATATTAATAGTTACAAAAACAAACTATCGAAGTTATGAGGTAGTGATGCTAGATTGAGGTTTGTTCCCCATTCATCGAGGATTTCCAACACTAGAACCTCCAATCGCTCAACGTAGCTAATGATCCTGACTATGTAAGGCCTAGTTGGGGCACCCACACCAAGATTTCTATGAAAGGGTTACATGGAAATATTAAAATGTTCATATCTAACTCTCTATAGGTAATAACCATGGAGGTGCTCCGTCATACTTTACACAACGAAGATTTTGGGAGACTTCAATAGTTCACTACACATATATGAAGGAATAAAACATTGAACATCGACGGCATACCTCAGATGATTTTTATAGTCATGTAACTCTTTATCATTCACCTCATAGTGAGGTAGATCAGGCATTGAGGATTCCATCACGTAATATTTCCATTCATGGCATAGCACAATCTGAATGCATCTAATCTACTCCAAGAAGTTAATACAAATTATGAGTTTATCTTTTCCTAATATAGATCATAGTTATAGTGTGTATGATGAAATTTAAATTGTATTAAAAAATTAAAAATTTCAGATAATTAGTACTCTTCATGATTGGAAAATAAGTGGGATATTTTAAATTAAATGTTTTTTAATATTTTAGTAAATATACCACTATATTATCATGTATCAATAGCCCACACCATTGAACTCGTTAGGTCTCGTTGGTTTAAGATTCTTGTGGAAAGGATCCTCATTACATTTATTAATGATCCACACTTCAGCCATGAAAAACATAATAACAAAATTAGTTAGGTAGTCCTTACAATAGTGGACATGTAGCTCCTTGTTCTGTTGAGTGGATTCCTCTATCCTAAAATCCATATTTTTATTTCATCTACACTTGCCTCTAAATTTAAATTGAAAATTATTTTTTCCATTAAAAACATTAAAATTTCAGTTAGGTCAATCCAAAACTCTCATGAGAACTCTCTAACAAAAATCGGTATCATGACATAGGTCATACACTCTACTTCATTATATGGTTTCATTCCCAATCAGTTAATGTAAGGCTTATTCTGACATAATATTTAATTGAGGAATTTTAATTTATTATGAAAAATTAATCTTCTTTTATACTTTACATGTATTTTAAATATTAAGTGGGTGTTAATTAATTATCCTTTCTGGATAAAAAATTTATGAATAATTCATTAATTTAATTTCTTTCCTTTCAAATTATTTATCTTATTTATGTGATCATGGACCTTCATCCAAAAAAATAAATAACTTCACAGAAAAAAGTAAATAATTAATTAAATTACATGTTCATGAGCTTTATCTAATGGTTGTATTAATGAGAATACATTAAATAAATATTTTACGTAGGGGAAATAAATCAAATTGTCAATATTTGATTGAGTTAGAACATTCCACAAGTCCACCTATGTATCACCTAGGTTGGAATCAACATGCTTCAATATTGAACTACCTCCAAGTAACTTGGGATTCTCCAGTAATTAAAAATATTTAATACTCGCATGGAGTTGAGTGGAATAAAAGTATTGGTCAAAGGATGGTAAATAAATATAATTGGACATATAAGTCCTACATAATAATGGAGGGACAGATGAATCATAGGCCATCATTTACATTAATATTAAATAATTTCATTCTCATGAAATAAATTAAATTAAAACATCTAACGCATACGCAGGTCATGGTTAAGATCATGGATGGTCATACATGCAATAAATATTCAAAATTAAATGGATTTTATTCATGTCGTTATATTTTCTTTTATTATTAAAGATAAACATACATTCATTATTTAATTAATTAATTAATTAATATCCTTTCAACTTAATGATAATCTGATCTTACTTGGAGATAAGAGTCATTAATGGAATTTATGGAAAATAAATGGTGGAACCAATGATGGAATATTAATTACAATAAATTAATTGATTATTTAATATTCTTTAAAACTGTTATTAAATTGTAAAATACCCAAAGATGTTTCAATTAATAAAATATGGTTTTAATGTAGAAATTTTCAAATTTAATGTAATTTTAATTTTCTCCATTAATAGAAGACAACACAACATGTAAAAGTAGTTACACGCCAGGTACTGTGGTTGTCGTGTCTCTAAGTCGCACAGCTGGGACTTCAATTTGTTATCTCGGTCGGACTACATGGTGTGTAAATTCCAGCTACACACCCAGTATTCACTTTTCGTGTGTCAGGTTGGCCTGTTCGACCCATGGTTTGTATTAAAAAAATATGTGTAATTAATTTTGTGAAGCAACTAAATATATTGTGCATTAGTATACGTTGTGTGATCTGGCCACACACAGTGTAACCCAGTTTTACCAACCATTGATTTGAAACTTCTTTGGCATCTTTGGTTATTCATCATTTTTTCTTAAACCTTTAAGAAAATGAACCACTGAATAAACATGATTAATATGAGAATAACATGTTAATTTAAAGTGTATTAATGAATGAATAACATGAAATGAAAATCTAACCACAACTGTAAATAGATAAACCATAAAATAAATTAATATAAATTTAAATGAGACCACTTTGATACCAATTTTTGCTTTTGGGAATAGTAAAAGTATGCAGAGAAAGGTGATATATTAAAATTTATTTTAATAATCGTATCTCAAAACCATGAGTTGGGAACATTCACATAAAATATAAAATTAATATATTTAATATTTGAAGTAAAAAAATATTTAGTCTTAGGAAATTTTATCATTGGGGAGTTTTGATCATCCAAAAAGACAATTTTGGTTTACCTTCATTGTGTTGTGAGGATCCTAGTATAGAAAAGATCGAACGGTGATTCACACATGCTCATATGATATCTGAGCCACACCACTCAATCTCCAAGTGCTAGTGCAAAATTTCCAATATTTAGTGTTGTTTGTTCTTTATTTCTAGTAATTAAATCTTCAAGAAAACCTTCATGTACTTCTCATTCGTGAAAGGGAGAGATAATGATGAGTTGGTAGAGAATTTTTTGTGCACAATAATTCTCTATTGACAATTTTTTAGATCCTCTATACATTAGACATATTCATCTATTTATAGAACTATAATTTATCTTAAAAAATTATTTAATTGCATATCAGAAATTAAATAACATTTTTAACTTTAACAAACCCAATAAAACATAATAACATTTATATTATTATTATTTTTTGGTGCGTGCTAACTTGAGTAAAAAAAATATAATGTAATATTCTTGCCAATAAATATTTTTCACCGAACTCATCCTTGGTATATTCAAACATCCTAATATTTTACTAAAAAACTGAATAAATATTTTATTCACAAAAAAAATTAATTTTCAATCTAGGTAATAAATATCGATTAAAATATTCAATAAAGAAAATAAATTTTCTTTACATACCGGAGAAAAAATATTTATCTAATTTGTGTGATCAATATAAGATGAATAAAATTATTCCTTAGATATGAGAATATTTTTTTTTTCATTAATTAAAATAAAATAGAATTTAATTCATATCAAAAGAAACACATAGTGTGTGGCCCTCTAAGATTCATTATCATTTAAATTAAGTGGGATTTTATAAAGTCCAAGATTACCGTCATGAAATGGGTCAAGGAACCCAAGCTAAAGAACACAATGGTGTAAAGTCAACAACCACATATGAACCCTCATTATGTAATATATTACCTTTGAAGAAATATCTCATCAAGCAGGTTTCAAAACCATTCCACCACCTAATATGATTAATATTTCTTTCTTTGAAAACCTAAAAAAACATGTCATTACACCATATCCATGGAATTTAATCGGTTAAATCAATTCCAATAAAAGGGGAAAGATAATAGCTTCCATAAATATTGAAGGGACAAATCCTTCCTTGACTAATTCATTTATGACATTTCATCAGTGATGTACCCAATATATCCAAATTCTCGATGAATTTTTTTTTCATTGTTTAAGAAATACATCTACGTATGTTGTAACATGTATTAATAATAATCTTAAAGACTAATGACCATCACACAGACACGTTGATAGGAATATCTAATGAAACTAAAACATTATGAATTCCTATTGGAATGTTTGTTCTCATAATACCTTATATTGTAGATTACCATGTGTGAACTTAATGAGATGAAACCTCATCAACTTATGAGTACAGACACCTGAAAGTCTATGTACTATGTGTCCCATTATAGTATATTTTGTAAACGCAGAACATTATTTGAGAATATCATCATAGCACATCAATGCTCTCATCATAGAAGGGAACTACTACGACCTTGTTAATTTAATTTATACTCTAAGAAACTAATATGTTAGAGGAATGAAGAGGAAAAATATGTAATATGATGTTTTACTAATAATAAAATCATCAAATAATCAGGTAATAAAAATATAGATAGTTTCTACTAGGACACTAACTCCAACACCAGAACCAAGATTTTTTATTTCTTTTTTAAAAGTACAAGAGATCATATAATAGAAATAAAAGGTAATGGAAAGAGGAAAGAGTGAGTATGGGAGTCTTGGGGGCCTAAAGAAGTAAACACCAAGAGCATCAGCACAAACTAGATTCACTACCTCTAGGGGAAGAGATCTAATTCCTAAGAAGCATGTGATATTCTCTTCTTTGTTGTAAGAGAAACCAAGAAGTCCAGAACAACATTACATTCATTCCATGTATGAGAATCATCCATGTGGTGGTTCATCAACTCCTTGAATCTCTTAATGTTATACTCAATGGACCATGTGGTGGATCCATGGTCACATAGATCATTAAAATTTTCCATCAAATCAGTTTCACCTACCAAAAGATGAAAATTATTCTGGGAACATAGTAGAAAAACTTTGAGAATATCTTCGGCCTCCTTTTGAAGAGAATTACTACATCCAAAGTAATCACTATAGGCCAGAACCACATATCCTCTTGTATCTTAGTCCACCCTATCTCCCCATATCTATCCAATGTTGCATGAGTTAAATTTGTTCATTTTAAGTCCTTCTTGATGGAGATACACCATACACACATACCTAATATTTTATTGCAAACATTGGGATATGAAGTTCCTATGATAAGGTGACTGTCAGTGGGTGTTGTCTCATATTTTCTATGGGGATGGACTAAATCATTAAGAGTACATATAGTTTTGATCAAACGACCCTTTCATGTACTTGTGTATCCCATTTGTCAGCACTCGTTTTGTTCTCTCTAAATAAACATATATCCAGCCACAAATATGAGAACTTACATTATTCTCTCCATGCTATTGTTCACCGCTCCTTCAAACCAATGGCTGAAGAAATTGACACCCATATCCCCTACGGAGACAGTCCTGTGAAACTACCAAAAGCTTGTAAAAATAGTTTTTCATAGTCATTGTTGAAGAATATGTGTTTATTGTCTTTAGTTCTTGGCTTCCTTCAATAGTTACACTCTAACATGAAATTCACCCCTAGAGCATAATTTTCTCTTAAGTTTGAAACACATTATGTTACACTCTCAAAACCATGAAGTTAATCTTCGATGTGATTTCTTTGATCCATAACACATTTCTCCATTAAACCATATTTTGTTTCTACTTTTTCATCTCATGATATAACTCATTTGATAAAACTCCCAAGGATGATCCCATGAAGACACATTTATCTAGTTCTGATTTCATGATACTGGTATTAAAGAATGTTTGTCGAAATCAATCCAGAATAGAATGAATGAAGTTGTGGTAATTCGTAGCCTATCTAAAGGTGATGTTTTGTACTAGACATCTAGGGAACCCACTATTTTTACCCACCCAATTTTTCTACCACAAGTTGATGTCTCCTCTACCCAAAATCCATCATGAGTGTTGCTGGAGTTTTTAAAAATGGGGTTGAAGCTTATTCCAGTTGGCTGAAGGTCATCCACTTTGGTTCCCCATATCACCTTCGTATATATTCTACATAACATTCCCCCATAGTGTCTTCACTTCCACCACCTACCAAGTAAGATTATCATTTATCCCACCTTCTACAAAAGGTTTTTCTAGCCTTTCTCAAGATTCCCATTGATATTTTCCATCCATCTATGCATCTGTTAAGAATGATGCCATCATCTTCTCCATTTAGAAGATAAAAACCTTTTATACCTTTTGTGTGGAAGGGATATTTGATGGAATAGAATATATCAAACTATGGATTATAGTAATTATTTCTTCTACCAATAATAAATGGTTTTTCCAATTTACAATTCTACTCATTATTTTCTCCATCACCTTATCGAATTGTTGGATACGTGACATTCTATGGGAAATCAGGGCACCCAAGTACTCTATAAGAGATGATACTTTTCTTATACCAAAATTTCATTCAAGAATATCCACCCTTATTTCTAAGCATCTTTTTAAGATGAAAATATTACTTTTATCCTTATTAAAGACTTGATTGATTAATTTTTAGAATTAATACATAATGTTATTAATTACCTTGATGGATCGGTTACTAGAATTCACAAACACAATTGAATAATCCACAAACAAAATGTGAGATATACTGTTGGATTGATATCTGGATCGATAAGGAAGAATGCAGCCTCCATAATGCCTTTATTGATATACCAACTTATGGAATCATGTGCAATGATAAAAACGGTAGTGGAGATTGAATCACCATTTCATAATCCATGCATAGGCTTGAAAGAACCATATTTTTTTCCCATGAAGGATATCAAAATCTAAGTGTAACAAAAGAATAGGAATAAAAGGTCAATCACCAAAGTAGATAATCCCATTCTTGATAGAACCCTAAGAATAAAGTTCCATTCAATCCTTTTAATGACATGTCCATGTCTAATTTAATTGTAATATTAGAGCCAAGTAAAATTAGTTTGATGTCTCCAATTAACTATTTACCATGTCCCATGGACCCCTAGAGAGTTCACCCATTCATAAATCCAGGTTTCTTTTCTGTGATCCAACTGGGAAGACATTCATCTGATCTTATATTGGGAATCAAATACAAAACATTGTAAGGAAAATTACACATACATATAGGTCAATAGTTTCATATGGAGTGTGGGTTCTTAATCCTATGAAGCATCGCCATTTTAGTGGAATGGGAAACATGAGGATGGTTTACGCCCTTAAAAAAATCATGCACTACTTGTAGTAGATTTTTCCTAATAAAATCCCAATAGGAATTATATAATTAACCAGGAATCCATCAAGTCCTGGGAAATTTTCTGGGTTAAGAGACCACCCAGGTTTTTTAATGTATTTCTTCTTCAGAATAGATTCCAATCATTCATTAACTATCCCAGTAAAAATGTTAAAAATTACTTCAAAAATCAATTCATTCTCAGTCAGGTAACTATCCAATATGTTTGGTTTGGGATTAGAAAATATTTTCATGACGAAGTAATTAACAATCATTAAAACACTTTCTAGGTCATTAGAAATGTATTATCTTCCATAATTACATTTCTCCAACTTATGAACCTCTTCTAATTAATATAGGAATGGAAAAATTTTGAGCAATGGTCACCTTCATGAAACCATTTTATCCTTAGTCATTCCCTATTTGGTCGTTCATGACAATGTAGTAGGTCTAAAAAATAGTTTTTCTGGTTGGGGAGCTCATCCCAAATAGCCTCATCCTAATTGTTCTTAATGCTTGATTCAAGATGTTCACTTTTTTCACTGATCATCTCTAATTCCTGACTCTAAGGGGGATTGTTCCTTACCATGGTTTGAGGATCTCCCCTAAGCCACCAGAGATTATGGTGAAGTTCCATCCATGATTGTTCTCACAATGGTCTATTCCCTGATTCTAGAACTGTATGTTGGACGTTCAGGTCCTTTGTCCACATATGGGAAAAGAAGAATTACTCCCCACATTCTCTATTTGGTTCCACTAAAGAAATATAACATGGAATGATTGGATAGATTATGATGCATATGTGATATATTCACAATAGTATTGAAAGAAATGGATTCATAGTTTTCTAAACAGTCCTCAAGTCTACACTAGGTTTGTTTCCTACCTCTCTAGTTATTTAACTAGGTGAAGTATTCTACTTCATATCCTAGATCTATGTGGCCATTTTTGGTTGTGAACATAGTGAAGTCTTGTCTAGCAATATGAAGGGACATCCCCTCCCCTTTATTCACCATTGGGTCTTCCACAATATTGAAATCACCCACCCCCCCCCCACACACACACAATCCATGGCCATGTCTCTAGATCAAATATTCTGCGACCACACAAGAGATATTTGCATGCCTGCATGTCACATTTTTCATATATAAACAAGAAAAAGAAGTAGTGGGACCCTATAATGATCTTTATAGTAATAAAATGATCTGAATATTCAACTAGATCAGCTTTGATTTTTTTTCTTCCAGAACAGCCAAATGTGGAGGTTATGTGGATAGGTATGCATATATTACTACACCCCCATTCTATGTGCCAAGTCTAACATTTAATCGGAGTTTTTTTAGTTCCAAGATCATCACTAATACGATTAGTAAATCACCCATGCATGATAGAGACCTAAGAACTATAAATTATCACCGAGGTATAATAAATAGCTAACAATTCTGATAAATCACACAAGAATTTTATATAGTAAATAATTCTAAATAATCACCTAAATATGTATACAAATAATCCTTCACAAGAAAATCAACAATGCAATCTATATGGTAGGGAATATTACATGGAAAGTTAATCTCTATATATATATATATGATAATGGATGAACACACCCCCTTCTCTTATCATACTTACCAATAGGTGAATCTCATAAATAAATAACTAGTGGATGTATATAAATCTCTCAAGTTTAAATCATAATCACTTGTAATAATGATCAATATGAACAACATACTCATCCCTAGAAACATGATTATTCTCTCATGTGTGGGTGGAAGGCCCCAGATATGAGTTATTTTCCATGTGATGACACATTCATAGTGTTCTCTATACCATCACCAAAAGAGTAAGATAAATTGACAAAAATCATAGATACCACCTATAGAGTCCCTTTTTCCATATCACTAATAAATACCCAAACCTAAGTGCCACCTTGACTAAAGAATGACTCCCCATACGCCAGAAGATACCAAATAGTAATGAGGGATCGAAGGTGGTACAGTGGTGAAAATATAATATACATATTAGTAATGAATATATAGGAAACATTGATAAATACAAGGCATTAAAAGATAATAATAAATCCCAAACCGATAACCAGTCATGTACCAAAAAAATATCCATGCATGAATATGTTGAATCATAAATACATAACAACAATAAACAAAAGGTAACAAAATAAACAACACTAGACTGACAAATAAATTAATTAATAAAGGAATCAAACCCTAGAAGACTGCATAAGTACATGATCACTAGGAACTCCCAATCCCCCATGTCAAGTATTAGACCATAAGGAAAACAACACATAACCATAATATGAACCTAACATGAAATCATGTGGTCTATATGGGTACCAAACATCATCCCCAGTAGCGTGTGATATATAGTCAGTAGGACACCTCCAATAGAGTCTAACACAATCTAGTATGTGAGAATCAAATAACTCATTATGTAGGTAAATAAAAATTAATGTAGTTTTGCACATAATAAATATAACCAAGTCTGGATCAGATTCCTCAAAATTCACCTAGCTAACCAAACCTACTTCTTCATAATCCAAAAATTTTCTAAATAGGAAATCATGTATATATATGAATATAATTGAACATATGTATAGAATGATATTCAGAAATTAGTGATCACCCGTGGAACGATACCAAGTCTTCTACATAAGGATAGTATAAGGTTCTATTAGATCTATGGAATCATGATTTAGCAATTTAGGAAATTCAAAATACGGATCAAGTACATTATAATCTCATTTTACGTATAATCCCATCCAAGAAATTCCATAATAGACACCCAAGTGTCACCCCATGATTAGCATAATTTATTTAACCTCTGATCCTATGCAAGTAATTCTGTATATGAAACCCATGTATCTCTCATGTTTTATTACTAATCATTTAACATATCTTCCCATCCAAGTCATTCCGCAAAAGGAATCCATAAACTAAAAAGGTTTAATAAAAAACATCTAACCACTAGTCTTGTCAAATGAATTTGGTATGATGAATATATGTATCACTCAATTTATAATATAATTCATTAATCCTATGATCCCATATAAGCAATTCCAAATGGGGAACCTAAGTGCTGACCCTGGATAAATATTAAAGGAAGTCCAGTCTCATTTATTAAAAAAACACATTCAACGAGTAATATCCATAACAATTTATAATTCACAATATTCATGTTGAACATCTCACTTTTAAATAAACAAGAAGGTTATGGGAATCACCCATGACTATACATAAATCATCATGATACATTTCATTATCAATCCAAATATAAAATATGAAGTCCATGTAATCAGATATGATAAAATAAAATTCACCCTATTCATTTCATTAGTTAGGTGACTTCACAAGTGATAATAAGATTAATGAAAGTAGTTTTAAATTTATAATGATTTATTTAATTCACATTATTTATTCCACAATCAAGGAGAAACTCAACATGCCCTTAGGGGTGGCATGGCAATTTTTAAAAAATATGGTAACTAAAAATTTTAAATTGAACCAACATTATTTTGTGGTTAAGTTTGAAGTAGTTAACCTACAACCAAGTTAAGAGGTCTACGTAACACCAAAGGTGTGGTATAATTAATTAATTTAATTTACATTGAACTTTTAATGTAATGTTTGGAAACAATAACATGTGTTACAAATGGAAATATTACATAAATGATTAAACACTAAGGAAAAAACATATAGACCACCTACCACATACTTAGGAAGCTTCACTAGTCCAATATTAGGTTTTGATTTGTGCAGGGATGAGAGAAATAAAAATGATATACATACACCATTAAAATAGGGAAACATATCTTTGATGGATTTATAATTTCATGGGAAATATAAAGTAAAAAATGAATAAATTGGTTTGAATATCCTAACATGGGTGATCAAATGTGACTATTGGTGCATGATTTTATGGCTAATAAAGGAGATACCTTTAAGAATAGTAATAGAGCTAAGAGAGCTCAAACATGTGGTATGCGGTGTTGAATAGTTTTAGGAAGGAATGAAGAGGGTGAAAAAATTAAAGGATTTAGGGTAATTAATTTAAAATCACCCACATTAATTTGGAATATTATTTTGAAGCCTGATTTTACAAACAATGCACCAATACTGGTTAAGTGGTACAAACCATGTGGGCTAAGTGCAGATTTTGAAAACTCATGCATAGCCCAAGCGAATCACCTCTGGTAAAATTTTGCACTATTTCTCAGAGGTTCTCCTATAATTTCACATGGTTAAATTAACCATGCACTTATAAAAATTATCCCACACATTTTGGGAAACATGATTAGTACTAACTAGGTTCCAACCATGTTCCCTTTTCTTGTTTACCCTGAAAATTATTTTTCAATGCTCGATGCTCTCAAAACTCATCTTAACACTCAACACACCACTCGACTCTTAATTACAATTTTATAACATTAGTTTTAACTTTTAAAACTATAAAAATTACACTCTATTTATCATTTTAATATTCTTCAAATACAAAAAAAATTATAAATTTATATTCTCTTTAAATTTTCAACACTCACAAGAGATAGGACAATACAATGTCATACAAATTCTAATATTCCCAACCACTTAAGTATGATACCTTACTTTGTTATAAGACATAAAGGTTTATAGATACATACCGTTCTCAACCTCATTTTTGTGATCATTTTTTCACCTAATACTAAAGAAAGAATGTTATTATAATATCCAAAACATGAATATGGAAACAAAAATTTGATGTTTTCTTCCCCTATAAAATCTTTGTATATAACTTATGATACTTTTAGTTTTACCAATCCCACATTTCCATCAATACTCATTTATCCATGTTCATTTTTTTATTATTTTTTCTAACATAATTAGTTATCATCATATTCAAACCCTTGGTAATGTTTTATTAAAAATAATAATAATTAACCGTATTATATCCCCCGAGACTGAAAAACTAGGTTTTTAGTAGGAAACTTTTTCATAGACCATGTAATGATTGATTTAGTTCCCAACACACCATTTTTATGGTTATTTCATATATATATATATATATATATTATATCTTATTCCCACTTTTAGTATCCGTATTATAATTTCACAACTAAGAAAACAAGATAATCAAAATTTCACCAAAATTTCTACTTTTTAACATAGACACGGACTTATCCCTAGGACTTTATAAAGTTATAATATACTAGTCCCTAAAATATTCAAAATTTACTCAACGAACCAAAAGGGTTTTTCATACCTTTGAATTTATAATCATCTTTAAATTATTATCCTCTAATTACATTTCTAACTCTTAAATTATCTAAAATATATAACATCTTAACCTAAAAAGCTATCTAAACCCTAATAAAATCTAAAATATTTCATCCTATATACATTACTGTCTAAATAAATTCCATAATGAAAATATTTCATTAAAATAAATTTCTCGGACCTTTAAAATTTTTGTTTTAGAGAATTATGGGGATATATTAACAAAAAAAGTCAGGTATTTTTCAGTAAATAAAAAAATTTACTATATATATGAAATTGATTAATCCATAATATGTCTTTGAAATCTAAAATTAATTATCTAATAATGTAATCATTTAGATATTCCATAATTATCTTAACTTTATAAAATAGGGAAATTGAAACATAAAAAAGGGATGAACTCAGATACTTTGTAAGGTCAAACAAAAGAGATAAAAATAAAAAGCCATAAGTGAGTCCAGGATTAAAAAATGGCTATAATCAAGATAAATAGTAATGTTATACCAAATAAATCATAAATTATAAATCATGTCATAATAATATAGTGCATCATGAAAATTCCACATATCATATAAACGATAAATACATGAGAATTGTGGAACATCTATATGTATATAAATCATAACATATAGGATCATGTATCATAAACTATTTTTCATAGTATATCAAGATCCAATCACATGTTTCATTTAGTGGATCAGGCTTCATGAACCTATTTTCCATTGTAGAATAGAAATCGCAACATGTTACCCATTTTGGATCGAGAACTACTACTTGTTTCACCATTATCTCATAAGATATAAATCATTACACAATACATTGTGGGGATATATAGTTCCCACCAATAACATAGAGATTAAAAATATACATATGTACCTCAAGAAAAAAAATTGACCATCATATCATTAAAACCTGGGAAAAATAATGGGTTTCATAAAACATTCCAATAAAAATCATTCACTCTATATTGCATAAAGAGAGCATAGAAATAGAAAGGGTTTCATATCTTTCTCAGATGGATTCACACAAGTATGTTATCATCCATTATTATACCAATAGTCATAACAAGATAAACCCATCAAAAACAAATGGGTGTCCAATAACATCGGGTAACATTCTAGTTAAATATCATTCAATCAATATAATAAAAAATATAATATTTACATAATATAAGTTAATGGTATGTAGTTTAATGAATAATTTCCCCAATTAATTAACATTATGGAATCTAATTGAACACCCTTAAATTAAATAAATGAAAAATACGGTATTCACAAAGCATGTAATTGGAATAAAAGTTGTACCTAGTCACTTTGGGTGATTAGACAATACAAAGGTGGTGATGGATTATATATTTCATAGAAAATAACATTACAAAATTCATCTGGATAACTATGGTGGATGGTAGTGTTTTTATAATATCCTTGAATAAAACATAATATTTATCAATGTACAATGACTTAGATGAAAAATAATTTTTAGAAGTTATATAAAAACCACAATGTAAAAATAAATATCCTTGATATTTTGAAAGCATTTTGAAAGAATTATATTATAATACTAACTAAAAAATAATTTTCTTTACACACCATGAAAATATAGAAGGGGGTTTATAAAAAATTTAAGTCATTTAAAATATTTTTTCACATGGATGAAATATATTAAAAAAATATTTATAAATAGTTTTTAATATTAGCATAAAATTAAAAGGTTAAGGGTCGCATTTAAAAGTAATTTTCTAAACAGTGAAGTAAAAATGTTGAAATAATTTACCTTTTCAAAAATAATCCATTAATATATCCTTGAAAATAAAATAATTTTATTAAAATAATTTGGAGTGTAAGATGAAACATTTTATTTTTAAAGGTTCGAAAAGAATTTTTTTAACATTTTGTGAAACCTTTGTTTGGAAACCGCCATCTCAAAAAGAGTATTAAACTTTACTTTTGAAAATGGATAAAAATAATTATGAGAATCATATAAAATAATCCAAATTATCTATCGCAAAAATATGTGAACATAGGTATGAAGTAAAATAGGGACATTGATGAAAATATACATCGGTAATAATGGATGTTTTTCTTACCATTTTTACAATTTTATTTAAGAATTTTTTTTAAAAAAAATAATGGTTTTTGAGGGTGAGGATTTATTTCCATTCATAAAACATTAATAAAATATAAAATATTTAGATTTTAGGATCAAATAAATCTGGAGATTTATATTCAAGTATGAATGACTATGACATAGTGAATCAGAAACTGTGCCAATGAAACTATTACAAAATTGGTACAGTAATATTTCAAGGATATTGGGAGGAAGATCACGAAATTGACATTAAAATATCATGAAATTTAATATATGTACATATGTGAAAGAAATTCAGTAGTGAATGAATCGTATAAAATAAATTATGGTGTGCAATATCAAACATTTTCCATGGAGTTGAAAATGAGTCAAAAAACCATTACATTGTTTACCCGCTTAGTCCAATACACTCTAATATCATTTGTAAAATTATATATTAACCACCTTTTTAATAACCTTATTCATCTCTATAAACTTTAATAAACATCTTGTATATTTATTTTCAACATGTATGTTACTTATTTTTTATTTATTTTTTCAATATCTGGTGTGAGTAATACTGATTTTTTTGAACTAGTTGCATAATAGTACTGTTGATACACATTAATATCCCAAATTTCATCATTCCCTAATCATATAAGATAATGGAAATAATTATTTCTGATATTTTATGATCTTATTATTTCATTCTATTATTTATTTATTTATTCTTCTTGTAGATGAAATTTTTGACAAATATGTTTTTAGTGATTTTGAACAAATGAACGGTGGTGACTTAATTAATGAGTTAAATGTTTATATTACAAAAAAATGGAAACAAAATAATCATTATTTATATATTTATATCCAATTTTATTTTTTAAAATCCATCCTTGATATAAATTTATATCATTATTTGTGATGTTGGTTAAACCGTCCCAACAAGAACATGCTATATTCTAGGTATGAGTAAGGATGTGGAAGAGATTCTTTTATTATAATATAATTATCACAAAATTATAAAAAAATTATTTTGATTTTATTAAGGTTATTAATCAAAATTTTAAATATTTATTCAAAAAAGGTAAATGAAAAATACGTTTTCACTTATAAATAAATCATTTTTCCTCTTGCAATGTTAGTTTTACGATGTTAGTTTATCAATGATCGCTTATTTATAATACTACTCATATAATTACAAATTTCTATTTAGAAAATATAAATACTGAAATAAATCACAAATTTATTCACTAAACCCATTTATAGAACCATCCTTAAAAAATTGTGAAGGAAACAACATTTCACTCATGGAGGTGGTAGTCTGCACACACACAAGAGGAACATTTTCATTTTTTGGATTGAATGAGAAAGGAATATATAATTTTTAAAACATTGATATAATAAATTTTCAATATATTATTTATATTTATTTCATTATATACAAATGGTTATAATTTTTTGGAGTTGTTTGGATGGGTAGGATAATAAATGAAATTAGTGGGAAAGTAATTCATTCATTAAAAATTTGGATTTTCTATTCATGTATCCTTTAGAAATGAAATTCATGAGAAAATATATTGAGTATAGGGGAAACAAAAAGTCTATATTTTATATATGATAAGTAAAATAGTCCAATTTTTATGGGAATTTTGAATTAGGGTTGTCTCTTTAAATTGGTGGAAGTAAGCTCCTTTAATATGTGAAAAAAGAGGAGAAAATATTTGGAAAATAATATTAAATAATGGGAAAGAATTTAATAACATGAGATTTAGAATATTTATGGGGATAAATTTTTGAGATACATATAGGTATGACTTTAAAACCAAAATATGGTATTTAATAAGGTTTTTGTTTCAAATTTATTTTGTAAAATTGAAGCTATATTAGATTACCCTTTTTCACACTTTGTAATCTTCACTAATATTTTACCATGGTAATTATTTTATCACTAAAAATATATGATGACCCATAAAACCAAATTAAGATTTTATAAATTTGAATTTGGACTCCATTCAATCAAAATTAAATTATAAATATTAGAAAAAATAACTTCTTAAATTAAAACATAAAATGTGTTAAAACCCCATTTTTGTTGAAAAGGTATTTTTAATCATTAAGTGTTGAAAATAATATTTAACATTGATTACAAATTAAATGAGTGTAAATTTACTTATAAATATGTTTAAAAATAATATTTTATTCTTCATTTTAAAATAGAACAAAATAATATAAAATTGTCATGTTTATAAAATGTATCATTCCATAAAAAATAGTGGTTTTACCATAATAACTAGTATTTTTCTTGGTAAATTAATTTCATGAGTAAAAATTAAATTTACCTTATTACATAATATTAAAATTTTGATATAAAATATGAATATAATTTTATCAAATAAAATTTTTAAAGGTTAGAAATATTAGTTTTAATATTGGTGCAGAAAAATCAATTTTAGAAAATGTGTGTTTCATAATTATAATTTCTATGCAGTATAAATTTATCAATGTCATGAAATTTCAAGATATAGAGGATTATATTATAAAAATTAAAATATTTAAGTGTCTTAAAAATTAATCCAAAACTTAACATTACTATTCAAATGTTTAATTAAATGAAATGATAGAATATATTTTTAAATTTGAATAAAATGCTACTAATGATAAAAAATGATGAATATTGGTTTTCCTAGTTCAAAATGATATTTTAAAATATATTTCTTTACTCTTTAAATAAATTTTAATTAAATAAATGGCTTCACCAACTTATATGTCTTTCTCATATATTAATAAGGTCATAAAATATACAATTTTGGTAAAAACAATAACTTCACTATTCACTAAAAAATGATTTCATTATGAAAATTAAAATAAAATATATATATATATATATATATAATCTAAATTCAAAAATAAAATTCATTTATAAAATTTTAAATTCAAAAAATTATTAATTATTCTTTTAGAATAATATAATATTTATAAATGGAACATTTTTCTATTGAAAGGTGTGTTTTTAAAACATTAGGTGTTCTTAATCATATTTTGAATGAATTTATAATCGATAAAATGTTTTTATTATCTATAGGTTCAATTATTCTTTAAATTTATTAATAATTTTCAACAAATATTTCTCATATCATTTTAGTTTAGTGTTTCATTTGAAGTATTTTATTGATCAAAATATTTATTTAAGGAAAATATATAGAGAAATCTTAAGTCGTTACAAAGTTGGAATTACCTTGACTTGGTCTTCACACATGTGGTATTTGGAAGAAATGATTTTTATCCCCCACGATCCCAAATATTATCCTAGACTATATGAAATCCATGTGGAACTTTGATAATGAGCTTCTTGGTTTATTTAAACAAAATTTTGTATGGGTTATATTCTTCATGTATTGATATCACATGGAATTTGGCTATGATCAATGGCATCAATTAATCTTCTGGAATTATAATTTGTGAGTATAGTATCTTTAGAATATTTTTTAAATTAAAATATTTAGTATTGTGTGTTAGTCATTTTTGTAGAGTAATTATAGTCTCTATTGGCTAGTGACCACAGCTCGCACCGGTAATCTTGTTGGAAGTCACAAAAACAAAGTATCATAACCCTTTTTAAATTGTATGAGGTTTGTATTGTTTTTTGGTCCTTAATATTACATTATTGTGGTGAAGATGTATGCATTGGATAGAGGGAATCTTTTGGTTATTGATGGATTATATGTCAAAACCTCTTAGACTATATTGAAGTGTGACTTTTTCCTAACATGTTGATATTGAATTCCATCATATAGATGTATCCAAAACATCATGAATAGCCTAGTTTCCTTGTGATGGTTCCATGTCAAGGACCATCATGAGTGTTTTTCCCTCTAAATTTAACATTAGGTATTTCCATCAAACAAAATTGGTTATCTAATACCTTCTTAGTATCCAACGTTATATCCATTGGTTTGTGGAAATATCTAGCATTTCCCAGCTTATTCCATTAGAGTCCCATCCAATTTTTTATCTCTTCTTTTATTATCATGATATTTTCAACTTCAAAATCATCAAAATAAAAATTTCAAATTTCTGTCATGTCAATTTATCATAAATATCATGTTTATCTGTAAAATTGTGATTATTAGTCATTTTAACATTAAACCCCAATTATTCCCATAAAATGAAAATTTAATAAGTACCTAAATATTATGAAATTAGTTCGAGATATAAAAAATTAAATACCTTTGAAAAATATTAATTTTATTCTAATCACCACATTCCTTTATTCAATACACAGTCCACCAATTTCATACACCCTTTCCATTCCCATTACTTACTTCAATCCAAAAAATAATTATAAAAAAATCCAAAAATTCCACATCAAGTATAGACTAAAATAGTTAAAAATCCTTCCTAACTTTTTCCTCAAATTTAAAACATATACACACAATTTCTAATTACGAGTATTTTTACTTTTTAAACTTCAACATCAAATAAAACAATTCCCTAACATGTCTCTTATAAACATAAGATCCAAAAAATAAATTAGAACATCATATATCTAATATAAGAATGAAAATAACATAAAATATATAACTAAATAAGTGACAATCCCATAAAAAAATAAAAGAAAATAAATAAATCAATGTAGAAAAATTTATTTCATACATTTAAGGGTAAAATGAATATAATCTGTGAAATTACATTTTCTATGAAGATACAATGTTACTCATAACTTGGTCGGTGTTTTGCATCATTTAAGTGGAAAAAATAAGATAAATTATAGATCTAAAAATGGAAACCGTCAATGTAAAATTATTTAATAAGTCATAATAATTTAAAATTAATAAATTAATTTGTATATATCAAAAAAATATACAATAATATTGGAGAAAATATTTATTTTTCTAGGTTATACTATAATCATTCATAATAGAATGTTTGATCATTACTTAATAGTATATATTTTATTCTAGGTTATACTATTGTGATTTTATTAGAATATATATATACTTAATAGTATATATATATTCTAATAAAATCACAATAGTTCATAACCAAAGTGTTAAATAATATAGGCATAAAATTTTACATTTTAAGGAAAAGTTATTTTCAAGTTATTTTTCAACCAAATTTGACATCACATTGAAGCCTTTAATGTATCTAGATTTAGCCCACTAAAATAATACTCGATGATATTACACTATTAAAAACACCTAATTTTGATTCCACACGTGAATTATGAGTAATGATAATATATTTAAAAGCTAAACATATATATTAATATCTTATACCATTTATTTTTCATGAAAAAGTACATCAAAATACTTGATCATGGGTAAAACCACTTCACCCAAGTAGTGATCAAATTGGTTTTTTTAAAACATTATCCAATGAAGAACAAATAAATTCCATTAGGGAAACATAATGTAATGCTCTGGGTTTGTAGGAATTATATTCTATTTATAAATCAAATGTTTATAATTATAGACTTTTTTGTATTCATTTAAAGGAATTTAAATGTATTAGTAAATATGTCTTGCGTGATATGAAATAAAACTAACAACACTCTATTCATTCTTAAGTGGAATGTTACAACAAAATAATATAATACTATGTGTTTCATATGATGAATTATTACTCATTGCGGATAATATACAACCATTAAAAGAGAACAAATCAAAAGGGGACAATAAATATAAAAGAATAAAATATTTGCAAATAGGAAAGTCCCAGGATCACCAATTTCTAAACCAAACCTATAATTTGAAATATGATAAGGAATGTATAAATAATTATGTAAAATCAATAATATGAAACAAGGACAATACCTTGTGAAGTGCGAGTGGAATGAACGAATGATTTAGTATATATATATATATGTGGGAAATATGGTCAGTAGAAATATGTTCATTGAAAATATGGTTGTTAAAAATATATTCATTGGTAATATATCCAATAGGTATACTGAAGTTATATATTTTTAATTTGTACATTTAAAATAATATAACTCACAACGAAATAAAAATATCATATTAAAATATAATAAATATATATCTTTGTGTTACATCTATATATTTTTATTTTTAATAAAATATGATATGATAAAATTCAAATAACTATTTTAATATCAATGGATAAGTAAAAATAAATTTTACAATATTAATAAATAATTTTAATGGTATTTGTTAATGTGTATTTAATATAAATGCGATATTTATTATTTCATAGAATCATTTTTGTTATGTATTTTACAGTTTATCCTAATTGATCAAATTGAGCACTTTTAAAATATTATTATATATGAAATAAATAATTAATATCTTTGAACATAATTATTCATATAAAATAATATTAAAAATATATAATGTTTTTAAAAAATCAATTTTCAATAATATAATATTATATTTTATAGTTTCATTTAAAAACTAAATTTATAGACTTTATAATCTCAGTTAGATAAATTAACATCAATTTTCGATATAGGATATTAAGATCTTATTAGAAAAAAATTATCTTAAATGGATGCTTTAAAGTTGAAATTATGGTTTTTGTGAAAAATAAAATTTTATCATTTTATCGTTATGTTAGTGTACCCGAGAAATATAAAATACCATCTAGGTGATAAAAATTATTTAATTAATAAATTTATATGTATTAATATATTCTACACGCTTATAAATCCTATGTCCTACATTTTAAGAACTAAATTAAAATGACAGTATAATAAAAATGATTTATGGGACATTTTTTGAATCAATTATTTTCAAGGTGAGATTCTATTTTCAATTTGATCAAAGTATTAATAAAATTTATTTATATTATTATAAACCTTTTTATTTAATGGTATTTTTTAATTGTAATAACGATGGCTTACACATAAATTTTACACATAAAAGACACCTTTTCCAAAAACTATTTTTACATAATTTGTACGGTAATATTAAAATTATATTTTTTATCCCTGAGAAATTTTAAATGATAAAATTTTTCATACTTTTTAAATCATAGGGTTATAAATAGGTAAAAATTATAATCTTAACATTTTATTAAAATTATATACTAAGATTAAAATTAATTATCATGGTAAGAGTAAATTAGTGTAACCGTTTATAAGTCAAAAAACACATAAAAATAGACAAGGTTGTCTCTAAAATGAGTGGTTGATGTTTTTTCCAACCAAAAATCACTTTGCCCTCATATTTTTTACATTTAATATCTATTTACTCTGGAATATTTACATTATATTATTTAAAATGTATGGGTTACTTCCAAAACTACCCTTTTCTTAACTTATAAAAAGCTAACACTAACAGCCCTTCAAGACTCACCCACCTTTATAATTTATCCTTAAAAATATACATAATATCTCCTTTGAGAACCCTCTCCCACATCCAAAATCTTATTGAACAATTATTTATCATAATTCCTTCATTTCGGTGTAAAATTCCAAGTGAAAATTATAGCACCAAACATGAGTATCCACTTCTTCTTAGTGATTGAATATTAATTTTTAATATCCAAACCTTCTATAACTGTATTTATATGAATATATTAGTACAATTAGTATAATTAAATTTATTTATATTAATTTAAACCAATTATTATATATTTTATACTCATTAATAAATCAAAAAAACATTTATCATGCATATGTCTGGATTTCTGCCTCTATGAAGTGATGTTGTCCATTTTTTGACACCTCCTATAATCAATGGTATTAAGGATATATTTTATGAATAAATATACTTTTAATGTCAAAAATAAAATTAAAAAATTACCATTTGTTATATACTATCATTTTTTCCATTCAATGAGAAATTATATCATTAATTGTGTGTATGGTGGACTATCACCTCCACAAACAATGAATTTCATTTATAATCATCACAAATCATGGATGGTTATAGTAATGGATTTACTAAGGCTATATGATAATAATTTTGTGCTTAATATTTTAAATATTTCATTTTTTCATTATCTAATAACATTCTCTAACTCATGAAAACATTATAATATGTTACCATTTGGGTAAGTTTTACCACCTATGTAAATGATTTTATAAGGATTATGCAATATAATATAATGTTAAATCATATAATAATTATATATTTAACATGTTTTTAGGATTTTTGAATTGTTTTTTCAATATTCAAAATATTTAATAATATATCACCTTTCAATCGTTAAACACATCAAAAACTACTTCATCGTGATTTCTATTTTTACATGTTGTAGTCATGTCTTTCATCTAATGACAATGGTACTTAATAAATCTAGGAAAAAAATAATTATTCTATATGGTGTTATCTATAGAATCTGAACATGAAACTACATAGTGAGAATCATTCAAATCTTTATAATTTTTTTATGAAAAAAACAACAGAACGTTCAAACACTTAATAACAAAAATAAAATATAATTAGTTAATATATTTATAATATATGGTCATTAAATAATTATAAAAAGGTTATTATGTTTATATTATGTTTTTGAGATATTAAATTAATATATTTAGGTTCATTATAGTAGATTTTATCTCAATTTAATTGAGATAAATGTTAATGGTATGGGACTTGGTAACTCAAACTTCTTCATTTGAGTTATAAACTTACTTCTTGATTTTATTTCCCCTGTGTTCTATACATTTTACATTTTAAATGATTTTTTTCTTTATTTATGGAGAAAAATATTGTTGTATCTAAATCAATTTCCATTAAATGTATTATTTTCACTTATTTTTATGAAAATGCGAAATTTTAAAAAGTGACATGAAACATTAATTTTTAAAATAATGAATACAAATTATTTTCAAAAATATCATTTCATGATTTGGTATTCATTATCTTCAGATAGACTATCCTAAATGTATTTGGGCTTTATAAATCACCATATATTTTATTTTATTATAAGATTATTTTTGGAGAACATGTTTTTTGTAATCAAATGATTTACTTCACGATGTTATCATATACCATTTTGATGTTATGTGAAACCTATTTTATTTCTATGGATTTTGATAAAAAGTGAATTATTTCCATTTTGATGTTTAAGAAACCCAATATTTTTCCATGTTTCATTTATTAGGTGATGATTATTGATTCTAACTGGTACACAAATGTATGTATGATTATGATTGGATTCCTATATCACCTTTCAATTCATTTTTTAAGTTTAAATATAAGGAGATATTCACGCAAGGTGATAATGAGTTTTATCACACAAACATGGAAATGATGCATTTTCTCACATTTTTAGGCATGAAAATAAGGATTTTGCTTTCATATCCATCGGAGTAATGAATTTTCAAACAATTTTTTTCATAGGCATATGGTTTTTACACATTACTAAGCTGTTTATGTTTTTTCAAATTTTCAAACTGCATTTCATTTCCATTAATTTCCATGCTTTCATGATTATGAGTTATTTTTATGGTATTCTACAATTATTTTCATCCTAAAATGTTATATTATAATTGAGATGTCCAAAATATTCATTTTATGATATTATGTTTCACTATAATATTTTATGATTATCATCTAATGTTTTTTATCTTTTATTATGATATTTATGTCTTGCTCACACTTTCCTTCATGTTGTGACATGTTTTTCCATTACTGAGCATCTAAGCTCACCTCTTTCTTATGTTTCTAATACCTAGTATAAGAATACTATTATATCCTGTGTGATTCTGAAAAAATGATCTATGAGATCTTGATTATGAAGAAATTTTTGTAATTGTTGTAAAATAAGTTGTATTTGTAGTTAATATCTCAGACACTAAACATTGAGGTTCTTTGGTTGTGTGACTATATGTGAGATTTACTATCAAAATAATAATATTATTGTATTATTTAATTAATTTTTAAAATCAATAATTTAGTTGGTATTAAATAATGATTTAGTTATTTTTTATATTATTTTAAAAAAAATATTGAAAACCCAAGGGAAAAGTCTTCAGGATAAGACTGAGTATAAGTTAATTTCCTGATTTTTTTGTAAATTAGTGGTAATGTTTTTTGCCTAGAAAATATATCTTTTTCTAGATATTGTAAGTTAATACATTCTCTCACAAAAAAATGTAACTAGGGTAATATCTCTAAAAAGGGCATGGTGGGTATTAACTCAATCGTCACCTGGTGCACAACAAAGATGCCAAACTACACACCTAGTTTGAAACTCACATATGATATGATTTGGTTGATATCACAATCAATGAACCATTTTAAAGGATTTATTTCCAATTTACATTGGGGTTTAGGTTTAGAACTGTTAGATTACTAAACTGAATGTATCCAAGGTCAAACTAAGATGTTATAGGTTGAACTGAGGGAATTATAAGAAAATGTGATAATGTAAAGGAAAAATCCATTTTATATAAGAATTACTTTTATTATTGTGATAATTCACCAATATTTTTAACATTTCACAAAAAATTTAAACCCTTTTGGTTATAGTAATGGTTGGAACTAGAAGGAACTGCGGTTTTGAGGGACAATGTAGAGGTTACCTCAACAAACAATGATTTAGAATGGGAGATAGAGTGAGAAGCATTATGAATATACCAAATCAGCTATCACTAAATATGATTAATAATGTGAACATAGTTAATGTCTAAAACACACCAAATAAAAAAGGGATAGATTCTCATAAAATATCTAGTGGTGAATATGGTGATGGTAAAAATTGTTCAATTTCTTATATGTCAAAAACGTGGAAATAATAACAATGGTAATTGTCTGATGGGGACTGTAAGATGATTTACATGAAGAATAAGGGTCATCGAGCATAAAAAATTTAAGTAAAATGAATAGTTCAGTTAACACAATTGAAATAAATATATGTCATTTTATGGTAACATTAATAATTCAATGTCTTATGTATGGATAACTTCGAAATTACTTATTTCATTTCCCAAATCTAATGACTAACTAAGATGAAAATAATATCTACCCTCATGTAACAAGAGTATAATAGAATTCATATGAAATCACAACTCTCAAAGCGGATCTTCATATTTAAGGTAAAAACCCCTCTAATTTATAGTTTTAGATGTCTTTTCAAAATTTTATTATAGAAACTCAATTATATCTCAGAATTTTTCTAAGATCATTAAATTACTTTCCAAATGATTTTATTTTCAAAGAAACATTTTTTTATGTGACGATTGATGAAGTTTAAAGGAAGGTTCCATGTCTAAATATTACTTTCCTTTCATTAGATGAATTTGACATGATTTTAGTAATGGATTGGTTCCATCCATTTAGAGTAAAATTTATTTAGATTATTTAAAACACATTTTATATTATACTATAATATTCTATCAATGAATGTATGATAATAAATATCCCCATGAAACAAATTTTATAATGTGGGTATTGATTTTGAATAATGGTAGACTCTTATATCAAATAGTTAGAGAAAAAACTCAATATTAGGGGTACTCCTATTATGTGGAAAGAGATATGTTTTCCATGTTTTAAAGTTTGATATCTCTCTTGATATAATATTCTTTATATTCTATATAATTTAGATTCCTTTAGATATTACCCTCAAAATGAAATAATTATCATTACCAGGACATAATTTATTTAGGGTGAAAAATTTAACGACCTAAGTATTGCACACCGTAGATTATTACTCCCCGTGGATTGTTACTCTCCATGGAGAAAATAAAAACATTTAAATATTAAAAATCAATAGGGGATAATAGATAGAAAATAATAAAATCATCATGACTAGAAAATCCCCTAGATCATCTTCAAACTTCTATATCACCAATAGAAAAAAATCAATAATAAGGAAGATCGTCATAAAAGGATAGTGAATTATGAAAAAACAATAATATGAAAGAAGAATAATGCACCTTGAAGTGAGAGTGGAATAAAAAAATAATTTTTTAAGTATATATATATGTAAATAAAATCCGGTCATTGCAAATATGGTCATTGAAAATATGGATGTTGGAAATATATCAAATAGTTGAACTGAATTCATGTATTATTAATAAAAAAAATTTAAACAAATATAAATCAAGATGAAATAAAAATATTATATTAAAATATTATATATATATATCTGTGTGTGTGTGTGTGGTATGGATAAATATTAATATTATTACTAAAATATGGTATGGTTAAATTAATATAAATGTTTTCATGTTAATGGTGTAGTAAAAAAGTAATTTTAGAATACTAATAAATAATCTTGATGGTATTTTATAAAGTGTATTGAGTATAAGAGAAACATTTCTCTCTTTTTCAATTAATTGTTTTGTTAAGTAATGTATATTTTATCCTAATAGAATAAATTTAAATCTTTTAAAATATTATTTTATATTAACTAATATATTAACATATCTCAAATTATAAATTCATATGAAATAAAATCAAGAACACTTAATGTTTTAAAAAACTCATTTTTCAATAAAATCAATGTTTCATTATATTTTTTATTTCCATTTTAAAAATAAATTTTAAAATTTTAAAATATCAATTCGATAAAACTGACTTCATTTTTGGATTTTCAATTTCAATATTTTCTTAGTATGAGATTTTGATAAATTTTTAAAGGATAATTTTTAGTAAAAAATATAGGTTTTGTAAAAATAATAATTTTATGATTTTATCATTATATAAGCCAATCCTATAAATTTAAAAAACCATTTAAGTAATAAAATATTTATTTAATGAATAAATTTTATTCATTTTAAATTATTTATCGAGTATATAAATCATATATTCATTATTTCTACAACACAATTAAATATTAGTTTAATAAAAATTGATTTCTGTCTTTTCATAGAACCAATTATTATCAAGGTAATATTTGGTATATTATTTTCATGAATGAATCATACATTTTTTATTATAAACCATTTTTTGCTATTAGAATTTATAATTTTAGTAATTAGGTCTTACACTTAAATTTTATGCATAAAAACACAATTTTTTTTCTAAAAACTGTTTTTATGAATTATATGTGCTAATATTAAAATTAACTTTTCAAAACCTTAGAAAATTTATTTGATAAAATAATTTAATATTTTTAAATATGAAAGATATAATTATGTAAAATTTCTGGTCCAAATTATTTTTATTAAAATTAAATACTATGTTTAAAAATTAATTACCAATATAAAATTAAATTAAGGTAATAGTTAAAAAGTTAAAATAAATGATTAAAAATAGTCAATGTAGTCTCCAAAATGAGTGTTTGAGTTTTTTTATCTAAATCACATCCCCTCCTATTTTTTCTATTCTATGGCCATTGAACGTTGAAGAGTAACTGTACATTATTGTAAATATAGAGGTTACTTTCAAAACTACCGGTATCTATGATTATAAAAATATAACACTTAGACCCATTATAGACACACCATACCATTGGATTTATCCTTTAAAATATGACACCTTTATCCTCTTATAACCCTATCCCATGTCCAAAATCCTTTCGTCGCTATTATTTATCACAAGACCTTCATTTCAAATGATAATTCATAGTGAAAATTCAATTCCCAAATGTGAATATCCACATGGAATGGAAGATAGAGCCTCTGGGCCCCGAAGATGAATTCTGATGGTGACAGGGCCCGATGAAGGCACCTCTTCATGATTTCCCGAGAATCGATATCTTCCCTTGGGTCAAACCTCAGATTGATGATGAACCAGTGGTGGAGATCTCTCTGTCTGAATTTTTGAAAGTTTCAAATATCCTCAATATATCCCTTTTGGATAGTTGTGGTCTTTCCTATCCCTCCCCTCATCATTTAAAGGATCATTTTAACCTTGATTGGGGTTTGTAAAGTTGAGATTTGTTGGTTCTTCTGGATTATAAGAACATTTTCATTCAGTTGTTTGTTGAGGGATATTTTTTGTGGTCTTTGTCCTGAGTATCCCATGTTTTATTCTTATTTAATTTCTTCTTGATGGATGGTCCTTTGATTTCTTAACTAAATAAATATACCCTGACATCGGTGGTTTTTGTTAGGTTCCCCTCATATTCATTTGAATTCTATAATCTGACAGTGCTGAAGAATCTTGGGAACACCTTGGGACGTTTTTTGGGTTCTGATGGTCGAACGTGCACATTGAAACACTTGATCATTTCCAATATCTACATCGAGGTAAACATCAATGAGTCACTCCCTAAATGTAACAAGATTTTCATTTTTTAGGATATTCATTATAGAACAATAATATCATATGAATCAAATATTGGATACTATAAGGGGTTTCTTATTCTGGGGCATACTTTGAACAATTTCCACAGAATACCTCTCCAGGTAGTTTCTCTAGTGGTGGGACATGAGGATGTGATAGTGGTTTCCAAGACTGAGTTTCACATGGATGATGAGAATTTGAATGATGTAGGATTGTGGGGTAGGTAAATCTGGGAATCTGGGTTGATTACGAAAGGATGCAGGTTACTAAATGAGAATTATTCTGGAAATATGGAGAGTGGTTAGTTCATATGAGTTAGAGGGTGAGAGATCACCCCACACCGGAGTGAGCAGGAGGTACCTATGATAAATTCTATCTTCAAGTAATATAATTTTAATATATTCCCTAAATAATATTCCCCACACAGATAATGTTTCAAGTAATATGAGGGGATACAATAGGTTGGGGGATAGATGAATCTGGCTCCCAGCAGTAGTAGGTGAAACCAGGGTAGGGAAATGTCAATTTAGAAGGAATCCAATGTATTCATTTTAAAAATAGTTTGGGTCTATAATAAATATCCTAAATAATAGTGGTGATAAAGGTGATTGTAAAATAGTAAGTCCTAGGAAGAATATACCATGGAAAAAATCCTTATGTGGAGAAGAATTACAAGTAGAATCCCCCAAAACCACGTTAATTGATGGCTCAAAAGGTATGTTCACAAAAACTATAGAAGATGTGGATTTTATTTAGTCTTTTTTGGATATGAATTAGACGAAAAATATGATGATTATTTCAAATCAGGCTTGGGTAAATGGAAAACTGAAATTATTGCATCGTGGAATTTACTATTTCCATTAAGAAAGAAGGTTAATCGCTAAAATGAATTCTTATTTCATTCCCGACAAATGATGACTAGGTACATGTCTAAGGGTGTAGATTAACATCTTTTTAGGGATATATCAGGTACATTCATAACCTCATCATGATTTTCCTTTTATCATTTTCTAAAGAGAGATGAGAAGGAATTGGGAGGATGCCTATAATGGTGAAGTCCAAGATTTGCTGGACCCTTAACATTAATTAGTTTCTTCTAAAGACTGCAGGAGGATTCTAGGTCGTGTAACTAGGTTACACTACGTGGAATATTTTTTGAATGCAATATGTAAAAGACTTAACGTTGTGAGAGGTTACCCAATGTGAATATTCTTTACATGTTGTGAGTTAATAAAAAGTTGGGTTCTTAGTTCGAGGTGATGGGTTTTCCATCATATGAGGTACTTCAGAAGTTACCCATCGTGTAACTGGGTTACATGTCATTTAACCACATATAGTTTATAAAATAGTGGAATGAATATTTGTCTCATTTATTTCTCTAGATTGTGTTGTTCTCGACCCAGTGAAATTCCCCCACAATTTTGGAAGACTCCTCTCCTTCTAGAATGATCTGAGAGGTGTTCGATATTCATTTTGGTCATGGCTTGTATCTCTAGTAATGATATCTTTTCCCATATTTATTTCCATTGAATGTGGTAGTTTCCATGGGTTGTATTACTGGATCCATTGATCTAAATTGGTGTCTATATTTATCTTCTTCCAAGATTTGTGGTGTGATCTCATTCTGGAGGTTGTTCTTTTGTTGGTCGTAGTGCGGCGGGCATTCACTATTGAGGTATGTCTTATTTCATCTTCTCTTCTGATCATATTTCTCAATTGAATCAATCCTAATTCATTTGGAATAAATTCTATGGAATTAATTGATTTTGTTGATTTTTCGTTGTTGGTGGATCCTGTTAAAAGAATATGCAGCCCAGGGTTTGAGGTAGGTAGTTCTATATCTATCTTGTTTTTGATAAACCATATATTTATGCTCTTACAAATTATTTAATCAATAAATTAGTATGAAATTTGAATTATTGTTAGTGTGTGTTGGAAGGATATTTTTAATAAAATTAGGATTCCTTGTTTTTTAATAAATGGAAAGAAAATGGGTATTTTCAAATCATTGGAAATTGTTTGGTAAAATGGTTTTGAAATGATTTTCAAAAAGTTGAGATGATTTTGAAAATGAGAACATGGGTTACCTTAGGTATTAGGAGGAATGTTTAGCTTGAGTCTATCATCCATTATAGGGGGTTCACTTTTTGGGGTGTTTCTCTTAACCAAGAGTGTAGATTATTTTCTCTAGGTACACATATGATGTTGGGGTTTTTCTTTGTGGGGTGTCTAACTAATCATATAGTGTAGATAATAGGATTTAGGTAAAACAATTCATTTTTTATAGATTTTTTTTACAAGTAGTCTATTGCCTGACTTTTTGTATTCCTCAGTGTTGTGATACATGTGTTCCTACAATTGTTTTCTATTTCTTGGAGTTGTATTGTTTTGGCCTTTACATGCATGTCTATGGTCGTGAAGGATGATATAGAAAATGTACTTTGAAATTGATGTACTTGATTTTATTTTAGAACTATGATAAAAAGGGAAACGATTATCAAGTTTTCTACAAAACTACTTTGTTGTTCATTATACCACGTTTTTATTTAAAATAAGCATAGCATAATTGTTATATTTATAATTATTATATAACGCCTGGGTGGGATCTTATTGATCCTATTTTATCACACCCTGTGCACCTATTCGAGGGTGCATTGACCTTTGTATCATCATCTTTCCATTATATTTATTAAAAGAAGAAATAAAATACACACGAAGTATTGTAGAAAATAAATTGGATTGTCATGACTTAAGAGTTATGTTGTGATATGTTCCTGTCCAGGTCTTATCATGATGAGACTAAAGTTTCCATGGTAATTTGGGATATGTGTCCCTTGTTTTGGGTTTTTTTTAAATATCAGTTTATGCAAATGGTTTTTATGGTTTAAATTGAGATTATTTCTATTGTATGATCATTCATATGTTTTGGTATGTAGCATTATGCCTCTGACACATCTTCTATGAGTTCCTTGGGAGGGTGCAACTGATGCTTCACAATGGAATAGACTTAAAGATACGAATCTCATTGATACCATCATATGGTTAGTTCTTGTTGTTGATAAAGATTTACCATGAGTTCATAATACATTTGTTGAGGTACATCCAAGAGTTATAGGAGAGAGAGATCAAACATAGTAATTCATACACGAGAAGCCACCATCCTTTAATAGAACAAATGAACCTCAATAGGTGGAGGAATGGATTACTAGGATCGAATAAATATTCAATGTCCATGATTAAACTGAAAATATCAATGAGAAATGTGCATCATTTCGGATTGTGGGTCCTGGTATGCAATAGTGTTATTCTATGGTCCAAGAAAACCGACATGTGGACTTGGATTGGAAGGGTTTCAAACCCCTATTCTTCTAGAATTTTTTTCTATAGTTTCTGATTTTGGAAAAGTCCTTGTAGTTCTTTTACTTACAATAGTAAGAGCTTTCGTTTTTGGAATACACCTAATGGTTTACTAAGAATGTCTATTTTTTCTTCGGACAAGGTGAGGAAGGAATATTTGAAGTCTCTGAAGTAGCATTAGGGTGTTTGATCAGATATCAGATCATAGGTATTTATGTTGAAACATTATACCTATGTGGAGATGGTAGACAAAGCTATGATGGAAAATATGGATATGGAGGCGAAGGTTGGTTTTCTCAACCCTTATCCTCTATCTAGTGGTAGTTTTAGTGGAATGCATAGGAAGAAGACGATGTGTAAGTATCATCGCAGAAGTGTTGGTGGTGGGTATTAGTATCAAGCCTCCTCTACACGTTCTTCTATGGATAGTAGTGTGTATCTAACTTGCTATTAGTGTGGAATGGTTATACATGCCAAACATTTTTGTCTTATGCCTGTGAAGAAGTGAAACAACTATGGATGTGTTGGTTATTTACAGTGTTTCTATCAGGATATGATTACACCTGATTATGGTCAGGGATCATCCACACCAAAGGCTATTGTGGTGCATTCAGAAGCATAATGGACAATAGGGCTCCATCTATAGGCATTTGGAGTGAAGCACTTTCACACAGTATATGTGTATCCAACGGAAGTCAATGAAGTTTCGGTGAGAGTGAGAGGTACTATCCTTGTTGCATCATAAGTAGTGATTTCTTTATTTGATACTAGTTCCTCCTACTTTTTTAAATATTCACTATTTGTTTATATTATTAAACATACAATGGAACTTATTTCCTTTGTGATTGAGATAGAGACACCACATGGTAAAATAACTGAGAAGGGGTTTTGTGGCCTTGTTCATTAATAATAGCCAATATGGATTTGATCATTAATTTTCTCATTCTTAGACTGGATCTGTTTGGCATCATCATTGCTCTAGATTAGATTTTTTTTATCATCAGTCTGAGGGTGATTATTATCATCAGGATGTTTTGATTCTCATTTATAATTAAATCACATCTGTAATTCAGGGGGAGTGGAACTATAGATCCAGTCATGTAGGGCCTTCTGGCCTAGTGATCAAGAGTTTTTTCACTACTGTTACGTTTGATCTGGATGGATTTTCTTCAGTTTTTGATCATCATATTGTTGTTCTGTACTTTTTTGACATTTTCCAAGAATAATTTTACCATCTTCCTCTAAATAGAGAGGTAAGTTTTACAATTGACCTTGTGTTAGGTATATATATGATATTGATACTTTCTTATTGTATTGCACCAACAGAGCTAAAAGAGATCAATATTAAATTGGATGACCTATTGGGAAAAGGTTTTTTCTCCCAAGAATTTCACCTTAGGCATCCCATGTGATCTTTTCCAACAAGTTATATTGTGCACTTTGTTTGTGTGTGGACTATCAGAAGTCGAACCAGTAAATAGTTATGAATATGTATCCTTTTCCACGTGTATATGATTGGTTTGATCAATTGAAGGAGTAAAAGTGGTTTTCAAATATTAGTATTCGGTTGGGTTATCACTCGCTCAGTGTTTGGTAGTCTGATATACCGATGACAGATTTCAGGAGCAAGTATGGCCATTATGAATATATTATAACGCCTCTTGTCCTAAAAAATTCTCCCATAGTTTTTAGGTATTTGATAAATCAGATATTCCATCAATATCTTGACACTTTTTTGGTAGTGTTCATGGATGATATTTTGGTTTATTCAAAATTAGAGCATGATCATGAGAACCATATAAGTGTGGTTTTGAGAATTCTAAAATGTCTCTATTTGTATGTAATTATTTTGAAATTTAGTATTTGGATTCCACAATTTAACTTTATAGGGAACTAGATTTCTGAGCATGGATTATTAGTTGATCTTGATATGGTGAATCCTATCCTATCATGGAAGGAACCACATAATTCCATCAAGATACAAATATTCCTTGGTCTTCTAGGATACTACTAATTTTTTGTTATGGATTTCTCTAAGATAGCATCACCATTGACTGCACTTACTAGGAAATAGATGAAATTTACATGGGATGTGAATTTTCAGACCTCTCTTGATGAATTAAAAAAACTTCTAACTTCAGCTCATATTCTGATCTTACCTGATCCCAATAAGGGGTACTTGGTGTTCTTTGATGCTTCTAGTGTTTTTTCTGGATGTGTTCTTATGCAAGATGACCATGTGGTAGCTTATGTCTCTCATCAATTTGGACCTCATGAGAATAATTACATCACTCAAGATTTATATCTTTCTGCAATTATGCATGTTCTTAAATGTTGTAGGCACTATCTTTTTTGGAGATGTTCAAATTATTCTCTAATTGTTATAGATTTACATATATCATTCCTCATAAATAAATAAATCTCAGATAGAGATGATGGAAAAAATACCATCAGATTTTTGACTTTGATATCACCTACACCCTGGGGAAGGGATAGGTCATTGTTGGTGCCCTTAGAAATAAATTATTATCGCAAGATGTTATAAAATCGAGGGAGGGTGGAACGTTAGGGGGATTTTCCTATAGTTTTAAATGGATGATCATGATGCTGTTTTAGGTATGGTTCTGACCAGTGTTCAATTATAATCATATCTCTTGCAGTCTATTTTTAGAGGCAGTAAAAGGATTATTTGTTTAGTAAAGTTAGATAAATAATTTATGTTGGGGAGACTGTTTTTAGTTGGCCTCATTCTTCAGGTGGTCTGCTCCACTTTGGAAGCAGATTGTCATCCTAGTATCTATAATGAGTATAGTATTCTTTTATTTTCATAGACCTTATTGTTCCATTCATCTAGGAACTATGATGATTTATTATGACATGATATGATGATTCATGTGTTTGGGTATGAAGCGTGACATTGTAAATTTTGTCTTGTTGTTGCAACCACCAACAGATAAAGGCATATCACATAAAACCCTTTAGTTTGATTTGGAATCTTCCATTGCCGATCTAGAAATGGGATGAGGTATCCATATATTTTTATTTTCATTACCATAGACACCCTGAAGGATAAATGTTATCAGGGTGGTTGTTGATTAGTTTACAATGTTTGCTGATTTCATTTCGATTAAGGATACCACAATGGATGAAGATATGGGTATGTTGTATTTGAAGAAGATTGTGAGGTCATATAGGATTCCTTATGACATTGTTTCAGATAGGGTTCTTAGGTTAATCTTTTGGTTTGGGAGGATCCTCAAAGAGGAAATGAAGACTCAATTCCAGTTGAGCATAACATACCATACAAGACAGATGGTCAAACGGAGCGAGTAATTTAGATCCTAGAAAATATTCTTTGTAAATTTATCTTAAACATCAATGGATCATGGGAAAACCATCTGGGACTATTTGAGTTTCATTTATAAAATAAGTTATCAGTCATCAATCATAATGGATCATTTTGAGGCATTGTATGGTCACCTGTGCAGATAACCTCTTTGTTGGGTTGAGGTGGGACAAGTAGCTTTGGTTGGATAAATATTTCTTAAAGAGACATCTGCAACGATTCAAGATGTGCATTGATGTCTGGTAACATACTAGATTTGATAGAAATCATATGTGGATTCAAGGAGTCATCTTATATATTTTTCCTTTGGTGACTAGGTTTTCTTGAATGTTTATCCATGGCTGGGTCACCATCGTCTTGGAAAACAAGGAATGTAGGATCTAATATATGTTGGACTATATGATATCACTGATCAACTTTGGAAGGTTTATTATTAGTTAGCATTACTAGTTTAGTTGATAAGTATTCATAATGTTTTTGATATGTCTCATCTCCTAAAGTATCACCCGGATCCCGCTCACATTTGGAGTTGAGAAGAAATTGAGTTTCTATTCTGAAGAAACCAGTTTAGATCATTAACTCTCAAGTGAAATTCATGTGTGGGAATTCTATTCCATCGGCCATAGTTCTATGGAAACATGGATCATATTATCATGAGACATGTGTATGTGTTTCAATGATGAGGGAGAAGTGGACTCTTCTTTTTCCATGAATTACATCGTTCACATGACTTCCAAGGGATGGAATGTCTTTATTGTGGGGAGTTTGTAACATATTGTTACCAATCAATCAGGTATATCTTTAAACTTATCATTTTTTTCCTTTTCTAGTTGCTTGTAGAGGGCCGAGAAAAAATTGGGAGGATAACTATAATGGTTAATTCAAAAATTTGTTCAACAATTATCATTAACCAACTTTTTCTACATGTTTTAGGAGGATTTCACAAGGTTTAACTAGGTTACAATATGTGTCAAATTTGTCATATGAAATCCTTGAAAGACTTAATTCTTCGATATTATACACAAAATTAAGACTCCTTATATGTCGTAAGTTTGTAAAAGGTTAGGTTTTTAGTATGATGTGACGGTTTTTCTGGTGTATGTGGGACTTTGGCAGTTACACATCATGTAATCGGGTTACACATCATGTAACAGCCTACATACTATTTTTAAAATAGTCATTTGGATATTTTGTTTCATTTCTTTCTCTAAACTCTCTTTCTCTCAACCTAGGAAAATTCCAATGTGATATTGGGAAACTCTACTCATTTAATAATGATCTAATTGACATTCAGTCATTGTTGTGGTCTAGGAATGCCTCTCTAGGTAAGCGACCTTTCAACTTCTTCACTACTGTTGATCATGGTAGCACCCTTGTTTTTTAATAACAAATCAAATATCCAAAATTGGTGTCTATTCTTTTCATCATTCAAGATCTGTTGTGTGATCTTGTTCTGGAGGCTGTTCCATTGTTTTTCGTGGTGTGATGGGCATTCATTGTTGATTTATGTGGTATTTCTTCTTCACCACTGACCATTATTCTCAATTGAATCAATCATAAGCCATGTGGAATCAATTCTAAGACATTTGTTAATGTTTTTAGGTTTTCATTTTTGGTTGATCCCATTGAGGTTGTGTGCGTCCATAGTTTTGAGGTAGGTGGTCAATCTCTATCCTATTTTTGATAAATAGTATTGATTTTTTCTTACTAATTAGATTATAAATAAATTTGTACGAAATTGGATTGATTGTTTGTGTTTATTGGAATGAGAACATGAATAAATACGAATTTCCTTTGTTTTTTGATAAATGGTAAGAAAACAGATATTTTCAAAGAAATTAAAATGGTTTTATAAAATGGATTTGAAATGATTTTAAAACATTTAGAGTATTGTGAAAACTAGCAAATGGGTTACCTAGGGTACTATGTGAAAGGATTAGCTTGAGGCCATCACCCATTATGGGGATTCACTTTCTAGGGTAATAAGTTTATCTTAAATCATAGATTATTGGCTCAAGGTACATACAGTGTGTCTCTATAGTATTGTAGTGTAGATAATTGTCTTTAGAAACTATAGTGCACAGTTCATATATTTTTGGGTATGAGTATTGTGTTACCTGACCTACTATATTCCTTGGTGTTGTGATGATTATGTTGCAACTTTTTTTTGTATTAATTTGATTTTTACTATTCCATCATTGATATTCATGTACGTTCTTATGAAATATGATATGGAAAATGTGATTTGAAATTGATATACCTGCTTTTGTTTTAGAACTGTTATAAAAACAGACATGTCTACCTTGTTTTATATGAAACATATTTATCATTTATCTTGCATTTTTTTATTTAAAATGAGAATACATTAATTTTTATACAAAGATTTTTTATAAAACATTTGGGTAGGATCCTATTGAGCATGTCTAATCACACGCTACACACCTCTTCGGTGGTGCACAGATATTTGTATGTCTTCTAATGCAGGGAAAGGCAAGGTGTCGCAGTGAGGTGGAAAGGTTTCATATTGGCTGAGTAGGGTATCATGTGGTGTGATGGTGGGAGTTTATCCACTCTATTACATAGTGTAACTATTAGGTTTTGGGTTCCTTCTAGTTGGACATGTCTCTTAGAGTTTTGGAAACATTTTCAGTTGTTCTGTTTTTTGATGTTTTCCATAAAGCTATGGAATATATGTATCTATTTTCATTGTTCCTTCTTGTTCCATTTTTATATACGACATGTGTTGCTCAGTTTGGGAATAATTCTTCCCTTTTGTTTGTTGTCTGATCCTCAGGTGTTGGTTTCCAGCAAGTGTAGATTAGGAATTCCATTCGGTAATGTGATGAAACAAGTTGGGTTCCAGGTTGGAGGGAATCTCGATTTGGTTCAGTATACATAATACTAAAGTATTCTATTCAAAATAACAATGTACTGGAGAGTTAGGATAGACATGGGATCCTCAATCCAAATATTGTCTCGGTGCAAGCTTGAAATATTAATAAACATCATAAGTGATACAAGGGAAATGATGTAGAATGAAAATACCTTAGAGTATTCATCATCCAAGATCACTTATCTAAAAAGCTGAGAGAAATATATGACATGTTTTGTAGGGCCTCTGTAGAAGACAATATTGAGCATAGAGAAATACTATAGAGTTGACATCGGAGGAGGAGATTAAATTGAAGAGAGAGTTTTCCCTATGGTCTCAATAATGAACTCAAGCTATGGTTTGACATGATACAAAATGTTGTGGTGTTATAATTGGAATATAAAAGCCTATCAATTTACTATTACATTACATTTTTGGAATTTATAACCCTCTTTACTGAAAAAACCATTCAATTTTCCCAAATACATATTTAAAGAATCATTATTGGAAAATTTAAAAATTCCCTTATAGATCATAATTTAGAAATGTTTGTGGTAGTTTTCATCTATTTTTTCACTTTTGGAATATTATTTTACTTTTTTTAGTTGTTGTGGGGGTTCCCACTTAGCCTACATAAGTGTTTTTTTAATGTAAAAAAATATAGTCGGAGATGGGAATATCCACTTCTTCTTAGTGTTTTCTTATTAATTTTTAATATCCAATATTATCTAACATAATTAATATAATAAAATATATATAATTAGGATACTTAAATAACATTATATTAACTGTAAAAATATTATTAAATCTATTATATCCACTATGAAAACAAAATAATATCGATCATGTGTATATATGGATTACCTCCTCCATGAATCGATGTTGTTCATTTTTCATAACCACCTCTCAAGGAAGGTATCAAGGATATATTAAATGAATATATCTATTTTATATTTTGAAAATACAATTCATTAATGATCACTTTTCATATATCATCTATAATGACATGGATTTCCTCTGTAAATTCCTTTGTGAAAAACAATTTTTTGTGGTGTGCTTGGGGGTCGTAGTGGTTTGTTTCAAGAGTTTTCCAAAAATATAGTTTCACCAAATGGTTTCACCAAAATGGTGGCACCATGACGGTGGCACCATTATAGTGTCACTCTAGAATGGTGGCACCATAATGGTAGCACAGTGACATTATCACACTAAAATGGTTGCACAACAAATGGTGTCTAAGCCTTTTCCATATTTTCAATTTCCCAAGATTTTTTAGTTTCACCCCTCTTACATTTTATTGGACATAACCTAAGTTTAAAGCCTTGTTTGAGAACTTTTGGGTGTTTCAAAGGATGTTAAGTATATATTTAATGTCCTAACGATCTGGGTACTATGAGATATTCAAACCATGTGATATTGGTCATGATCCCATGTTAATTACTTTTGAAATCATTCATACATTAATATATAATCTAGCTCTTCAAAGCTGTTATCTTCCCTTCCTAGTGTGTTTTTGTTCCCCCTTGGTGAGCCTAAGGACTTCCTCTCTAGACAAATCATGCACCTATGTTAGAGCCCCATCCTGCTCAGTTTTTTTGGATTTTTCTGCGGCACATGTTATCCCATGTTTGGGGCTCAAAGATGAGTTTTGTTCACCAGTTGTTTTAGGTATAGATTCTTCAGACTCTCTTTAATTTTTTATCATTTAGGGTGGGTGTACTAATGAATATTTTTGAATAAAGGGTGAATAATTTTTTAAAATGGGTAATAAATAACAACAGGGAAGTGATGATTAAAAGATATTCGGTTGGGAATTGAAGATGGTTGATGTTGATGATTTTTTATCTTTTATATTAGTTTATTTTTATGGTTATTTGTTGTTGTATGCCTTCATAATTTCATAGTTTTTGGTGTTATTTTCTTGTGCACTGGTGATGTTGTATTTTTTGTCATTCTTTGTTAACTAGATGCAATACCAAATAAAATTAATCGCATATATTTGTTTAAATAAATGGATTCTCCATGATCAAACATTTTTTGTGATCACCCATGTTTATCAAAACAGAATTAAAGAACCCATGTTGGCTAAATCTGAATATCCTTGGATTGATGGCATGGTTGTGTGCTTTGTTCTTTTGGTTTTTGTTACTTTATGTGTATGGGGTGGTACAAAAGGTGTGATGGAATATTAGGTTGACAGACTAATTGATTGTGAAATGGATTGACTTGTTGGGAAGTGGTACTAGTTTTGGGATATGTTTGGGTAGTGGTTATGGAGGACTAGGTTGTTTTGTGACTTCATTTTTATGGGTGTGATGGGTGCGGTGATGTTGTGTAGTAGGGCTAATGGTTCTAGATAATAGAGGAAGATTGCGTGGGATATCTTTGAAGAATGATAGTTAGAAGTGGTTGAATGGGTGTCTAGGAAAACATGGTGTGTATTTGGACGGTAGGTTGGTTATTCAATATTGTTTTTATAAATGGGTGTTAAAATGGATTTCCTTACCTTATTCCCTACTTCCTTGTTTTCCATGCGGTGTTTATTTGCATTTAGCCTTCAGAAAATAGTTTTCGATGTTGTTCTTGGTAGACTCTCCAGGTAGTGCTGGAATAAAATTAATATGAACCCCTTAATTAACAAATAGAATGTGGTTAATTGAAAAGGGGTTAGTATTTTGTTTTATTGTGGCTATTTGTGTGGTTGTTCAAATAGACGTAGTAGCAAGTGCAGTTCTTTGTGGGCCGAATTTTTGTTTAAAACTGTAGGGTAGGTTGAGTTTTTTCTTATTATATGTATAAATTGCAGTTCCATGAGATTTGTATATACATCCCACCCTTTTTAATCACCATGTGATGAGCACCCCCATTTCATGGGGGAGGGTGTCTTTCCCAACATCTAAGTGGGAGGATGGATGGTTGGTTACTCGCTTTGTTCCCCACACCCTCTTTTGAGTTCCTACCGCTCGAGCATATCCAAGTAGGCTTTAATGGATCGAGGTTTATAGTAGTCCATTATTATTTGGGACGGTTTTTGTCATGAATGAGGGGACCAGTGTTTGTGGAAAATGATTTTTTTCCCAAGTGTCTTCGGGATGAGGCCCTGGTGTCTTCGAGTGAGAGGTGTGGTCATTGTGGCCCAGGTGTCTGCGGGAGGGATTTGTTTGTGGGTTGATGCCTAGGTGTGTGTGGGAAGGTTTTGGTAGTGGGAATACATTTTGGAAGAGTGGTTTCATCAAGACGTTAGCCGTTTAGAATGAGCATCTAATCAGTGGGAAATTAGTGATGTACCCAAATCATCAATGTGCTTATATAATTATCTTACTTGACTTGGGTGATTTGGGGAGTGTGCCTTGGTGGGGTTGGGATGGTTATAATTCCTTGATAGGTGTTGTTGGATTATGCTATTTTCACGGGGGAATTAGTATTGTTCTCCCACTTGTGCACAAGTGACTTTGGTTTCCCTACTTAGTATACTTATATGCACACTGTATGATATAAAATAGTTTTCATCTTTTTAAGAGGACTTTGAGGACCGTGTTGGACTTTACTAGCTCGAGCATCAGGATAGTTGTTTTGGTGCTACACGGTCTCTTTATTTTTGTACTTTCTATGGTGATCTAGCATTACCTTTTTCAATTTTTATGTTTAAATCATGTATGTGTTGGATTTTGATTTCCCTTATATAATTTTTTTTTGTTGTTTGGGATTTTTACCGTCTTATATCCTGATCCTATTTTAATTAAAAATTATATTTCCTTCCATTTTATGTGTGATTCTATACCATTTCTTTCCAGTCGCCACTACAAGGATTATTTATGGTGGGACTCAGGGGGGTCATTATCTCACTTTCATCATGATAAAGGAAGGGCATGGAACTATGTTATCCCTTCCCTCGTCATGAAGAAGACAGGTTGTGACAGAATGGTATCAGAGGATGATGGTTGAGAGATAGTATGGAGTTCGGAGTTATGAACAGAGTTGATTTCATGGGATGGTAGGGAAAATGGTGTTAGGAAATCTTGGAATGTTAAATAGTCCTGGTAAGATCAGCAAGGAAATAGGATTTTAGGGGCCCTCATGATATGATGCAAGGCCTCTGAGCCTACCAAACGACTAAGTGAGGCTATGCTGATTGCAGGTTAGAGACCCTAGAAATGGTACATGCAATATAATGACTTTTTTTCTTATGTTTCTTGGGAATTTGGGGAATTTAATTTAAATAATGTGTTAAAATAAATCATAAAATAAAATTTCATACTACCCAAGCTTAGGAGGGCCTTGTTTTCATTTTCATCATGGTGCCCCAGACATCGCCATGATGTTGTATAACCAATTGACGCCCCACAGGATGACATGGTTGATTATTTAAGGGTTGATCAATGAGAGTAGGATGAATTGTTGAAAAATACCCTTTGTTCATTTCAGCAGTAGACTCTGGGGAAATACGAAAGAAGCATTTTAGACCCAGATATTGAGGACTGGCTTAAGGATATTACAATCAGGATTACCTAGATCCATGCTCTGAGGTAGTACTGGGTTCCACTGGTAGTGATCTAGATGCAAGGAGTGGCATCTCAACAGTGGACACCTTACCTCAGGGAGAGGAATGATACCAATGTCTCAGCAGATGACTTTGAGAAGGAGTTTTGGGCATAGTTTCATTCATTGATGATGAAGGTAGAGAAGAGGTAGGAGCTTCTCTAACTCTAGTAGGGGAGTATGTGTGTGAGGGAACTCAGGATCATGTTTAATGATCTTCTTAAACTTTTATTCAGAACTATTTTCAAATGAGGAGTCACGGGAGAGATACTAGGAGGATCCACTCCGACCTACTCTTTAGTACGTCATCACTCCCATTACCAAATCTACATTCACAGAAGTTCAGAGGAAGGCCGAATTAGTAGAGATGATGCAATCGTAGGAAGGTGTACCATGAGAGGTGAGACGGCCAAGTTCTTCATAGGGTAAGGCAGTTAGTAGCAGGTTTTTGATGTTAGGGCCTTCTATATTTCAGCTTGCGGGAAGTAGGCCTCAGCCATCCCAGTTGTGATCTCCCGGTACTTGCCCTTTCCCCATGGGCCCTGGATTGGGTTCATAGTCTATAGAGGATATGTAAATCCTTGGAACTAGTTCCCAGTTCGAGCTTAGTATGGTGGGGGTGGGATGGTTTGGTGCCCACCTTAGCAGTTGTAGTTTCTGGTCAGACCTTTCCAGCAGTAGTGGCATCGGCCTCCCTCTCCACTGAGGGTAGACAGTGCTAGAGGAGGCCAACCTTAGAATTATCCTTAGGTACCTCAACCAGAGAATGGATAGGGAGGTGGTTGATAGTATAGGGGTAGAGTAGATGGGTGTGGTCAGTTTCCCACCACCAAGGAAGTTGTCCAGCAGGGCTGGAGGTTGTTCAAGGAACAATCAGTCGATTTAGTACTCTTGTATGTGACTTTTTTGATTCAGGAGCATCACACTCCTTTTTTCATATAGTCTTTCCCATTCCATGGGACTAGATGTAGAGATAATTTTTGTGTCACAGGTGTTGATCATGCTAGTTGGGGGTCAGACCAGTCTATTTCATGTTTTTTGGGGATGTAGACTGATGTTGGGGATACATCGGTCTAGTGGGGATCTTCTACTTCTACAGATGCATACATAAAATTTCATACATGGATTCAATTCCTTTTTTTGTGCATACCATTGTCAAATTATTATATAGGATGGTTGGTTCTTTTTATATGGATGGCTAGCATGTAGCTTTTGTTGGTGAGTGCAGTCATCTGGAGGGATGTCGGCCTGTGGATCTTTTCCTTTTTAAGTTATCCAAGTTGTCAAAGGGGACGATGGGTGCTGAGATAGTGGAGGATTTATAAGTTTTATTGGAGTTCCCTATTGTTTTCCTAGAATAGGTTGTCACTCTAACCTCTTGACGTGACGCTAAGTTCAGAATAGACTTGAAACATGGTTCACAACCAATTTCAATTTATCCCTATTGGATAGAACCTTCTGAGATACATGAGTTGTGGATTCATGTTGATGACTTGATGAAAAGATGTTTTATCCATCCCATTATTTCATTGTGGGGTGCTATATTCTTGTTTGGGAAGAAGGAAAATGATGTCTTTAGACTATTCATAGACTACCAGAGACAGAATCATGTAACAGTCAAGAACTGTTATCCCCTTTCAGGGATAAATGATCTTTTCTACTAGTTATGGGGGACATTTTAGTTCTCGAAGATCGATTTGGGATCTAGATATCTCCAGTTGAGGGTCAAGGAGGGTGACACCTTGAAGACTACTTTCATGTGCATGTATGGTAACATGTAGTTCTTTGTCATGCCCTTCAGTGTTATGAATCACCATTCATATTCATGGGGATCATGAACAATGTCTTCCACAAGTTTCGGGATCGGTTCATTGTTGTGATCATCAAAAATATTTTGATTTACATGAAGTCAAGTGAGAAGCATGATAAGCACCTCAAGATAGTCTTAGAGGTCCTACAACACCTCCAAATATATGGGATGTTTTCCAAGTACATGTTTTGGACAGGATAGGTTCACTTACATGGACATTTGGTGTATCAGTAAGGTATAGTAGTGGACCCATCAATGGTTGAGGCAGGTTTTCATGGGAAACACCCATGAATGTGGTATATGATTGATGCTTCCTGGGTCAAGAGGTCTATTACCGAAGGTTCGTACTTTACATCTCTTGAGTTGTGGATCAATTGATAGCTTTGACCAGAAATGACCAGGCCTTTGTGTGGTGTGAGCATTGTCATAAATAATTCAACTAATAGAAGGGGAAGTTGTTTAGTGATCTGATGGTTATTTTTTCATAGGAAGGGGTGATGTTCATGGTGATTATTGATGCTTCTCATCTAGGCATGGGAAGTGTGCCGATGGAGCAGAAGGGAGTGATCTCTTATAGTTCTATTAAGTTTCTTCCATTTGAACGTAACTATACCACCCATTATCTGGAACTTATAGTAGTCCTATTCAAACTGAAGTTATAGTGACAATACCTCATCAGAGAGTGCTTTGTGGTCTCTACGGATCATAAGAGCTTTAGGTATATCTTCTCCAATCGAGACCTGAACTTACAGTTGTGATGATGGATAGAGTTTCTCCTTAACTAAGACTTTGAGATCTCTTACACCTTATGAAAGAGAAACATGGTGGCAGATTCCTTAAGAAAAAAGTCACATAAAGAGTTAGTTTGGGAATCCTTAGATGCATGGAAGGAAATAGAGGAGTTGACCACTTTTCTTATGGATGCGAGAGTGGATCGAAAAAGAGGATGTCTATTTCATATGATAGTATAGTCTTTTTTGGTGTGGTTGGTGAAAGAGTCTTAGTGGGGAGACTCAGAGACTGAAATGATGTGTGATCGCACTGTCTAGGGTGAAGCTCTGGAGGGATGGTCAGAGAATAGTCAGAATCTGATGTTGTTCTATGGGAAGATTTTTGTACCAGTGAAAATTCTTGAGAGAGTTTTCCATGTGTTCTATAGCTCACCCCTGATAGTGTATCCCAAAGTTTATAAAATGTACTAAGGATTGAGGGAATAGTTTTGGTTTCTCGAGGTGGAGCGGGCAGTGGAGAAGTTTGTGGCAAGGTGCCTAGTGTGTTAGTAGGTGATGGTTGAGTACCATGTTCCATGAAGTATATTACAACCCTTAGACATTCCTGAGTGGAAGTGGGATAACATCTTGATGGATTTCATTATAGGATTAACTATGACCCATGGGGATTGCAATGCTCTTTGGGTAGTAGTTTATTGGTAGAAGAATTTAGTTCACTTCTTAGCGATCAAGGAGTCAAGAGAAGTGGATGCCTTAGAATGAAGTAATTTGGATGAGGCAGTCTGGCTACATAGAATTCCAAGATCCATTTTCTCAGATCGAGATACATGTTTTAAATCTCAATCTTGGAGGGGATTGAAGAATGCCTTTGGCAATGAGTTTCGCCTCCACACTACTTTCCTTCCCTATATAGATGGATAGATAAAGTAGACCATCTAGACGTTGGAAGACATATTATGGGCATGTGTTCTAGAATTTAGTGGGTATTGGGTGTGTCATTTTACCTTGTTAGAGTTCACTTATAATAATATCTACCACTATTCAATTGGTAAGGATCCGTTTGAAGCTCTATACGGAAGATTATGTCTCTCACCCTTGTATTGGATGGAAGCTAGGGAGGCTGCTATCCTTGACCTAGGTGTGGTGTAGAGTATTCCAGAAAAGGTGCATCTTGATCATGAGTGGATGAAGGAAGCACAAGATCGAAATAAGTCACATTCTGATCATAGGAGGAGGCATTTGGAGTTCGAGGTTGAGGACCACGTTTTCATGAAGGCTTCCCCTCGACATGGGTAGTAGTGTTTTGGAAGAGGGAGAAAGCTTTCTCAGAAGTTCATCAAACCATTTGAGGTGTTTGGATGAGTTGCTGAGGTGGAATATCAGCTGGAGTTTCCACCATGGTTGGAGAGGATCCATGACGTTTTCCATGTCTCTCAGATCCTTCTATATCGACATGATAACTCCCACTTAATTGACTGGGGATAGTTGGATATCAAAAAAGATGCGATGTTCATGGAGTTACCATTAAGAATCGAGGATCTTGAGGAGAATTTTCTTAGTGGATAGAACATTACTTTGGTTCTTCTATTATGGAGGCATGGTAGCCTCGAGTAGACTACATCAGAGAGGGAGGTACAAATGCTTGTCCAGTGGCCAAAGATGTTCTATGTTTTGTTTCTATGTTTTACTTTGTGCTTTGTTTTATGATGTAATGCTTGACCTTTTTCATTATCAGATGTGTTGTTCCCTTGATCTCAGTTTTGTGTGGAAATTCAAAACATGTGGATATGGGAGGACCTAATCCCAAATTGAGACGCATTAATGTGGATGTGATTAGACATGTGCGGGCGAGTCGGTGCCTCCCTGAGCCGATAGTATCTTGACATGGAGTAAGGTTTTACCTAATCCCAATGATCAGGGAGTAGGGACATAGTATTTTTATAGTTGGTAAGGAGATATATTTCAAGTAGGGTTCTTGGATTTCAAATTTTGACACTAGTTTTTGAACAAACCAAGGTACTTTTTCCATGAGATGTATCTTACAGGGTGGTTGTTCAGACCCATCTTTTTTTTGAGTTTGGTTTTAATTTCTTGGGTATGAGAACAGTTTGAGAGTTATATGATGTAATGACCCAGAATACCTTAGGTCATTCCTTTGTGAAAATATAGTGCTTGTGTGGTTCTCGGTGGACATAGTGGTTTGTTTTGGGAGTTTTCCAAATATCCAGTTTCACAAAATGGTTTAACCAAAATGGTGTCACACCAAAATGGTAGTACCTAGATGGTGGAACACTGAGATGGTGGCACCATAATAGTGGTACACTAAAATTATGGCACACCAAAACGATGTCACAGTGATGGTGGCCCATCGAAACGGTGGCACACTGAAATGGTGGCACCGTAACGGTGGTACCGTAAGGGTGGCACCGAAAAGGTGGAACCATAATAGGGGCACTGAAATGGTGGAATACCAAATGGTGACACCATTATATTGTCATTTGGATAGTTTCACATAAAAATGGTGGCACACCAAATAGTGTCTCACCCTTTTCCAAATTTCCAGTTTCCCTAGTTTTTTCAGTTTCACCCCTCTAATGTTTTATTTGACATAAACCGATTTTAATGCCTTGTTTGGGTGTTTTTAAGGGAGTTTCAAATGATTTTATGTATATCTTTAACTTAAAAATGCTATGGGGACTTTGATGTATTCAAACCATGTGATCTAGACCATGATCCTTCATTAATGACTTTTGAAACCATTCTTCCTTTAATATAGGATCGGGATCTTCAAAGCTGAAATCTTCCCTTCCTAATGTGTTTCTATTACCCCATGGTGCACATGAATCCTTCCTCTCAAGACCACTCAGGTACCTATGATAGATCCCCCTCCAACTCTATTTTCTTGTACATTCCTACTGCATGGGTGATTTCATGTTTTTAGAAGAATGAGGAGTTTTGGTTTCCTATTATTTCAGGTTGGGATTCTTCTACCTATCTTCATTTTTGTATCATGAGGGGTGGGTGTAATAATGATTATTTTTAAATAATGGGAGAATAATTTTCCTAAACAAGTAATAAATAACTGTTGTTAACTGTTAATTAAAATATAATGGGTAGGGAACTAAAAAAGGTTGATGTTGATCATTTTCTTATATACTATCTTTGTAACTTTTTATGGTTTGTTTTGTTTTTATTCCTTCAGAAAATCGTGGTCGTTGGTTGTACTTTCTTGGACACTGGTGATGTTTTGTTTTTGTTTGGATTATTTGTTATCTAGCTGCAATATGAAATCCAATTAATCAAGTATATTTAGTTAAATAAAAGGATTCCCTAGGATAAAACCTATTGTGTGATCAACCCTATTTATCAAAATTCAATTAAAGCACACATTTTGTCAAAATTTGAATATACTTGGCTTGATGGTGTGGTTATGTGTTGTCTTATGTTGGGTTTTATGACTTTTTGTGGGTTGTATGGTGATTATGTTGTGAGAACAATTATGGGTACAAGGGTGGATAGAGGAGTTGGTTAAGTGAGATGATTGTGGTATGTGTGTGAAGCATGGATGTGGTTTGATCGTGGTTGTTGTTGGCTTTGTGTGTGGGGTAGTATAGAAGGTTTGACAGAATGTCAGGATGAGAGACTGATTGATTGTGGAATGGATCAACTTGTTGTGCAGTGGGACTGCTTATGGGTTATGGTTGGGAAGTGGGGCTGTAGGGCTAGGTTGTGTTGTGAATTCATATTAAAGGGTGTTCTAGTTTTGGTGTTGTTGTGAAGTGGGACTTCTATTTCTATTTGTGAGAGGATTATTTAGTGGGATAACTTTGAAAAATGATAGTTGTCAGTAGTTGATTGGGTTTCTACAAAAAAGGGGGATGCAGTGGGACTGCAGGTTGTTTGTTCCCTTTTGTTTTTATGAATGAGTGTTAAAATTTATTTCCTTACCTTGGTCCCTACTTTTATATTTGACTTGTAGTGTTTTGTGGCCTTTAGACTTCTAAAAATTATACAGATGTTGTGCTTGGTAGTTTCTCCAAGTATTTCTAGAATAAAATTAAAGTGAACACCATAATTAATGAAGGGAAAGTGGTTAATTAAAAATGGGTTAGTCTATGGTTTTATAGTGGTTATTTGTGTGGCTATGCATATAGGGGTAGCAATAAGTATGGTTCTACGTGGGCTGGCTGTTTGTTTGAATCCATAGGTTGGGATGATTGTTTTCTTACCTATATGTATAAATCTTTGTTCCTTATGATTTCTATAAGCACCTAACCCTTTTTGAGAACCATGATCCGAACACCCCCATTTCATGGGGAAGGTTTTTTTCCCAACATCTTATTGGGAGGATGGATGGCTAGTTACTGACATTCTTCCTCGCACCCTCTTGCATGTATTTACTTCTTGAGCATATCTGGGCATTCTATAATGGCTTGAGGTTTACCATAATCCAAGATCCATCAGATATGTTTTATTATTTGATAAGGGGCCTAGGTGTTTGCAGGCCTGGATTTTTTCCATGTGTCTTTGGGATGAGGCGCAGGTATCTTTGGGTGAGAGGCATGGTTTTTGTGGCCCATGTTTCTATGTGTGGGATTTTTCTATGGGTTGAGGCCCAGGTGTGTACGGGCAGGTTGTCGCATTGGTTGTGAATATTGTATGAGTGGTAGCATCAAGAAGATATCCATTAGGATTGAGCAACTAACCAGTGGTAATGTGCTGTGGGGTACCCAATTCATCGATGTGATTATATTATTATCTTACTTAAAATGAGTTATTTGGAGAGTGCGCCTTAGTGAGGCTATAATAGTTTTCTTTCCTTGTTAGGTAATGTTGGTTTATATTGTTTTCATAAGGTAATTAGTATGTTTCTTTCACTTATTCCAGAGTAACATTGGTTCCCCTACTGAATATACTTGTATGCTCACCATTTGATATAAAACTTTTTTCTGGTTTCCAGGAGGACTTTGAGGACCGTGCTGTACTTTACTAGCTCGGGCATTAGGATAGTTGATTTGATGCTACTTAGTCTCTTTCTTTTAGTATATTCGTTGGTTCTCTAGTTATACTTTTGTCACACTTTTCATTTAAATCATGCATATGTTGGATTTTGTTTTCCCTTATATAAATTTTGGAGTTGTTTCAGATTCTTACCATCTTATTTCCCAATCAGGTTTTCATTAAAAAGGGTGATTCCTTCCATTTTGTTTTCCTTAATCATGCTTACAATGGACTACCATCGGCACAAACAATGAATTTCATTTTTCATCACCACCACTCAAGGATGGTTCTATGAATGGATTTACTGAGTTTATATGATAATAATGAGATTTTTATGCTTCCAAATATGTCATAAAATCTTTATCTAAAGACACTTCCTTACTCATGAAAGCAATATAATATGTTACCATTTGAGACGATTTTTCCACCTATGTAAATGGTGTTATAATGGTTATGTTATAAATGATTATGGGTTGTAACAAAATGATAATATCATTTAAGAATGATATATTTATTATTTTTGATGATTTCATGAACGTTTTGTTAATATTTAAAATATTTTTTAAGATAGCACATTTCGATCGTTATACACGTCGAAAACTAGTTCATAGGGATTTCTATTGTCAAAAGTCGTATTCATGTCTTTCACCTAATAAAAATGGAACTTAATAAAACATTAAAAATCAATTATTCTCTCTTCACTGATTAATAAATTATGAAATTTAAACCAATTAATTTGAATCATTTTCATATTTGTAAAGTATTTACAAAACAAACAACTGGAGATTCTAACACCATATAATGAAAATAAACTATAATCGTTTGATAAATTTGTAAAATATTATTTTAAATTAATTATAAAAATGGTATTATGTTTAAATTAAGGTTCTAATATAAGTTATTAAAATAGTTATGTCCATTATAAATGAGTATAAATAATTTATAACGAAAAAAATTTCAATGTAACGAACATAGAAACTCAAACAACTTTCGTTGATTTATATGATTTATTATTGTTTATCTTTCCCTTGGGTTCGGACCATTTTCTAATATAAATGATGCTAACTCTTTATTTATGGTGAAAATAGTTTTTTATCTAAATATATTTCTATTAATGGTTTTATTTTCACTATATTTTTTAGATAATGTCTTTTTTTAAGAGACTTGTAATTGTTACATTTACAATAATGAATACAAAATGTTTTCAAAAAAATAATTTCCAGATTTGTTTTAAATTATGTTCAAATAAACTATCTTCGTTGGATTTATATTTCATGTTCCACCTCATATTTTCTTTTATTATGTTGTTATTTTGGTTGATCTTGTTTTTTTGTATCAAATGATTTAATTCATGATCTTATTTTATTCCATTTGTATGTTTTATGAAACCCATTTTATTTATAGGGGATATTTATTAAAAGTGAATAATTTCCATTTTGATGTTTTAGAAACTCAGCCTTTTTTCAAGGTTACTTTAATAAATGGCCATGAATGATTCAAAGTGGCACACATATGTATGTAGGATAATTTTTGGGTTCCTATATCGACATAAAATTCATTAGATTAAGATTAAATCTCACGAGATGGCCAAGTGTAGGAATAAAGAGTTTTTTCAAATAGGTTTGGTATGATGGGTTTGGTCACATTTTAAGGCATAGAAAATTTGATTTTTTCACAAAGCTGTGGGAATAATGACTTCTATCACAAAGTATTTCCTCTTCCTATGGATGTTCCACATTTACATGTTGTTTATAAAGTCAAGAAAAAATTTCTAAGACACATTTGATTTCATAAAAATTCCATGTTTTCATGATTACACCTTATATTTAAATTATTCTACACTTTTATGCCATGAACAGAAGTTATATGATTATAGAGTTGTGTTTTGAGTCATTTCAAATATTTTATGCTTCCTTGATAATCATTTTTTGATCTTTTTTTATCTAACAAGTTTTAAGATTATAATCTAAGTCCTTTTGGTCTTTTATAATGATATTTAAGTTTCCTGCATGTTCTCCATTTTGATAGGATGTGTTTTTTCGTTAATGGGTGTCTGAGATCACCCCTTTCTAATGTTTCCATTTCGTAGGTTATGAAGATGAATATATCATGTTATATTTCTAGAAAAAGTTCTTGATGATAATTATTATAAATAAATGTTTTTCATAAATATAAAATGATTTTTTTATGTAAATAATCTCTGACACACAAAACCTTCAAGTCCTTGGGTTGTGTAACAGTTTGTGAGGTGTATTTTGTAAATAATGATATCATTGTACTATTTAAGTTATTTTTAGCTTGGTTTTATTTACATAATGGTTAATTATAAGGTAATGATATTTTAAAAAAATCATAGTGTGATTTTTATATTGAATTTTCATCATTAAATTCAAAATTTAAATCATAAAAAAAATTTCTTAACTTATTGAATAACCATTGCTGAACTATTATAAAAAATTTCAATGAAAAAAAAATTGTTAACCTTTATTTTATACCATGGATATTATATTTCTGCTACATCCAATACATAATGGTATGTTTTAGAACGACCAAAAAATATAAATATAAATTAAAATTAAACAAATATTTATGATTTTTAGAACCACTAGAATAAATTTCCAATAAAAGGTCGGAGTTTCTTTAAAATATAAATAATATATATATAATAGAATTTTAATTAACTGGGATCTTTTAAAATATACATTTATCATAAAACACAATCATTATTGATGGTTTTTAGAACTTCCTTTGAAAACCATCATTAAAGGATGTTTTTTCGATACATTATGGGAATATACGTCAATAAATTTATCTTTAATTTGTTAATTTCTATATTCGATAAAATTTAAAATATAAAAAAGTTTTATATCCTAAATATATTAGGTAATTTAATTGATATGTTTGTTCATTGTTTGTGATAGATAATTGGATTAAAATTAATTTTGGACATTTAATTTTCATCTTTCAAATTAAAAGATTCTTGATCAATTTAATTGTGGGGTTGAAAATTAATTAATTTTTCATAAACTATACATTATAGATAAATAATATTAAGATAAATAAAAAAATATGATAGATTTATTATTATTAGTTGTATATGTTTCAATGCATGTTTGTGTTTGTTTTTGTGTTTATGTATCTGTTTGTGTAAATCATGTCAAATATCAATTTGTCTATGTGTGTGATTTTTTATTTATAAACTATTAATAAAAATCATTTTGCAATGGAAATATATTTTTTTAAAAAAATTATATCTTTATTTTCTATATTTATATAATGGTTTCTTATACAATACAATTGAAATTTATCATTGATCAATATGGGTCAATTAATTAATAAATTTCTAATATATATTAAATCAAAAAAATATGACTCTAATGAGTATATGAAATATCTCACTATATAAATTTTTTTCATAATTAACATCATAAAAATGATATTGGGAATAAAATTCTAAAATCAATATCAATGAAGGGCATGAGAAATTATAAATGCATAAAATAGAATTTTTAGGATTCAATTCCTCCCACCTAGACCTTCAAGGTTTAACACCTAAGTCATTTTGGGATTCTATACAAAAAGAAATAGGTGGAAGGAGAAAGTATCATAGAAAATATTTTATTTCATCTTCCCTTACCTGTAAAAATCGATCTCGGGTTTGCGTATGTACTCAAAAATCCTCCCATAAAACAAAACACCACTCAATTGGGCCTCCCCGTCAATGATAATCCACATGATCCAAAAATCTTTCATCATTATTTCTCGTCACTATGACATATGGTCTGATCGCTAATATTAAGATTAATCTCAATATAAGGCATCATCCTGGATCCAAATTCTCCAACTGATCCATTTTTTTATCATTGATAAACTGATTTGAGGCGACCCACATCACACCTGGCATTGTTTGAAAAAATAGTTTTTATCTTGGTTTCTTTTACCCATTATCTTTGTTTTAAAATGAGGCTAATGAATTTACCAATATTTAAAAAAAATTGTAAATGTGGGGAATCTAATTAGCTGATTTTATGTATGTAGTTAATTGGGCATTTACCTACGTTTTTAAAACATTTTTAATTTCATTTTACTTACCTGCTTTTTAAAAATGTGTGCTGATTTTATTTTATAAATTTATTTTTCGAAAATTCACCATTTAATTTTTAGTCATTTATGAATGTTTTCTAAAACATTGTAATTTCATATTTATTGATGTTTTTAGAAATTTTGGTAACTTTTTATTTACCTACGTATTTCAAATATGGGAAAATGATTTTTTTATTGTTTTTTATTTTTAAATAACCCCTACAGACCCCGACCCCCCCATCGCTTCCATAATCGCTACCTCACCCCTGCCACCTTTATTGCTTAACCATCCAACACACGCCCCCCCCCCCCCATGCCGATCGACCCGATAACGCTCGCCGCGGGCTTATATTATTAATATATATATTTATAATATATTATTAATAAATTATATATTCATATAATAGAAATATATTATTATCAATATATTATATTAGAAATTATGTATTTATGTTATATATTACATAATATATATGTGTGTATTATATTATATTATATTATATTATATATATATATATATTTGTATTATATTTATCGTTATAATATTTATTGTTATATATTATTATTATATTTATGGTGATAATATTTTTAATATATTTTTATAACAATATATTTTTATTATATTATATTGTTATAACAATAAATTGTTATAATATTATATTATTATATATTGTTATTATATGTTTTGTTATATAATTATTGTATTTATTGTTATAATATTTTTATTTATAATATTTTTAGTATTTGTTGTTATATTAGTAATGTTGTTATTATATGGTAATATTGTAATAATATTTACAATGAAATTTATTATTAAAATATTTAGTGATATATTGTTATATTTATTGTTATATAGTTAGAATATTTATTTTTATAATATTATACTGTTATATTTTAAAATATTTAATGTTATATGTTTTCATTATTGGTTATTATATATTAGTGTTATATTTTTATTAAATTCTATATATTTTATTTATATTAGTAACAAAATATATTGTTATATATTGTAATTCTATTATTATTATATTGTTATATATTATTTTATATCGATTGTTACATATTTATTGTTATATATTATTGTGTATTTTTATATATATTTATTGTTATATATTTATTTATATATATATTATTATTTATTTTTATATATACATATTGTTATATATTTGTTGTTATATATATATATTGTCATATATATGTTGTTAAATTTATTTGTTTGTTTGTTTGTTTATTTGTTTGTATGTGTGTTTGTTTATTTTATATATATTTTTGTTATATATTTATTTTTATATTTTTATATTTATTTATTTATTGTTATATATTGTAATATTGTTATTGTTATATAATGTTATTATATAGTTATATATATATTGTATATATATATATAAATTAATATATTTATATATATATATATATATTGTTATTTACAGTTATAAATATATTATTATATATATTTATTGTTATATGTTATTATATATTTATTTATATATAAACATATTTATGTTATATTTGTTTATATAAAAATATTAGATATTTATGTTATATATATATATTGTTAATAAAAATAAATAATAATACATTATTAACATATATATATATACACACATAAATATTATAAGCTATGTTTTCATAAAATTGTGCCTAAATTATCCATGTTTCTAAGAAAATGTTGATAAATTAAAAATTAACAACATTTTAAAACTTGACTATTTTAGCCACTTTTTCTAGAAAATGTTTCTAAACTCAAGATTAGAAAGGTTTTGAGAAAACATAATTGAAGATTTTTTTTATTGTATGGTCTACACCATGGCCCTAAAAACACTATTAATGAGATTCCAGATCGTCGAAAGAAAATATCTTGCAAAGGATTTATGAGAACCCGATGAAACAAGAGAACAAAAGTTTAATGTAGACATAAGAAGACCACCACTCAGTTTTTAACACGGAAAAATTCCCCAATGCGTATGATTAAAAAACCATGAGAAAACACTATAAATAAACTATAACTTATAGAGTAAAAAATTCATGTAAATTTATATACATCAAGTTGAACTATATTATAGAAAAACATGACTTAAAAATCAAACCTTGATACACCTACATCATCTCTCTTAAAAAAATCACAGTGAAAATCACCAAACATCTCTGAAATAACATCACCCCTTATAACAAAACAATATCCTTTTGTGACAAACTCAGCTACCCATGAAAAAATTTCATACTTCTCTGAAAAACGCCACAACCAGTGACAGATCAAACACCATCAGAAATCCACCAAAAATGATTCATTCACAATTACTAATACTTTTCACATGCAACCAAAAATGAAAAAACACCCTTTATACCACTCCAATATTTTTGAATTTGTTTTCTTTAAATAACATATTTGATATCATGTGGTATATGAAACATTAATCTTAATCTAATTGAAATATACTATTATTTAAATATGAATCTTATGACCTTGTCATTTGATTGAAGATTAGGAATACAATTAACCATAATATGATATATATATATATACCTTAATATATTAATAATCAGTCATAAATTTTAAGTTAATTGGTTGGAAATGAAGATGAAATCTTATAAAGGTAAAAGAGATATTTTTCATAAAACTATTTTTCTGTGCACAATGTATTTTTATCATGCTATATTAAATTATTAACTATTAATAAATTTTTATATTAAATTAATTATATTATAAATTCAATTTATTTAATTTAAATTCATTTATTATTGTTATTATTCATTGAATGATGATAATTCCATTTTATGCCATAAAAATATTTTTTCTTTAAAAATAGGTTTTATTGCATTTTGTTTGCAGATATATAATTAATTTAGGATTCTTTTAAAAATTTAATATGAAAAAATGGAAATAATTTTTGAAATTTTTAATTGATAATATTATTTGGATAAGTTTTTTGGATTTTTATGAAAAGATTGATTTTTTATTAAATAATGAAAAATGTCTTTTTTTCAAAACTCTCATTTCTTTTCTTCAAATCAAGTAATTTATAATTCACAGTATATTTTTAATTTGATTTTAAAGTAAAATAAGATCCTTTGGATCAACAAAATTTAAAAAAAATTATAGGATCCAACCTTATATTTTATTTTTTTATAAATTCATTTTTATGCTTTAAAAACGTAATTTTCTGAAAAGTATTTTTCATTTCATTTTGTGAACATTTATTAAAATTAATTTATACTACTTATAAAAATTAAATCTAGAAAAATTGATTTCATATTTTGAATCAATAGGTTAAAATTTATTAATTATTTTAATTTCATATTTTTCATTATGTTTAGTAACCACGGTAAATATGTTTCACCATGGTTAAGAGTAAATGGAAATAATTAAGGTAAATACTATGTGATAAGGAATAAACTACTATATTAACTCACATTAGTATAAGTATTTATACCCTTATCACCGTAGATTAAATATTTTATAATATTTTATACATTTAACAATTATTAAGATATTTATAATACATAATAGTTTTTTAAAATTACAATTTTTCTACTCCCTCACTTATAAATGGGTGTATCCTCTACTCTCTTCCTCATACATTTTGAGAACACTATTTTAGTCAAGACCATCCCAAATCTCTCCCCAACATCACTCCCCAATTCCTAGAGGTCCTTGTCTCTCTAAAAGACTAATTCGAGATGGATTAATGTGTAAGACAATGGATTCATCCCAAAGAATATGAGTTAAATAATTCCCAATGCTAGACAATATTTTTTGTAAGGATATTTCTCGTTTAAATTTCCATTCAGGGAGAAATATTCCATTTTCACCACATGTTTTTTTATGTTGTATCTAAATTACTAAATAAAAGTGTTTTATCAATCATATAGTGAAATTCAATGGATTTTCAAATCTATTTCATGTTCTCTGCTTCTATAAAATTTTGATACAAAAGTTACCAAAATGGTAAGGGACTTTTCATTATTATTTTTTAATAATTACTCTAAAATCTATTTCATCCATTTTTTATTTATTTAAAATTTTTCAAGAATTTTATTACAGATAATTCAATAGTTACTAAATTTAATTATAGTCTACTTTATAATTTCTTTACAAAGTTTTAAAATGAATGCTTTCAATGGTTTTTTGTAAGTGTCACTTTTGACTATTATTAACATAGTGAATAATTTTGTGTTTTTTACAGATAATTCATGAAAAATAATTTCAATATTTTTCAATGAAAAATGATATTTCTACAAAACATGTATTAAAAAAGAAACTATTTTAATTATGGGATAAAATGAGGTTCTGTGATTAAAAATTATAATCTTGAAAAAAAATCATTATGTAGTACTTAAGAATTATAAATGATAGTAGGTGAGGCAGATATAGCTCATGATGACTGGACATCCCATTATAGATCTCCAATGCATTGAATAATGATTTAGTCTTCAATGTAAAAAATGTAGAAGATAACTGGGTAGGTTGCTTCAATGGAATTAACTAGGATTAAATTATTCTGACATTGGTTTAAAACATATAAATATTGGGTATGAATATGATTCCCCAAGATACCTATATTGTGCTTTCAAAAAGGGTTTTTATGGAAATATTTTGATTTCATGAGGTAAGGAATGTATTAAAATTTTTATAGGTGAATGGATTTGAAATGTTTTCATGAGTTCCTAGATGAATCAAGATGAATTCATGGTTTTACAATGACTAATAATGGGTTCTAGATTTTTTATTTGAGTAACAGTTGATTTTTTATATGTGGTATGTTTTATTTATGTGATCATGTTTTTATGAAAAATGTAAAATTTATTATGTGTTTTTATTTTTTTCAATATAAAAATTAGAATAATTTTTTCTTATATCACTTATAAATCTTTATTTTTCTCATGCCACATTTTTAAAAGAAATTCATAGGATCCAAGGATTATTATAAATTCTGTCAAGGCCTTGATTTCCACTATGATGACTCGTCTTAAAAGATTAACATGTATTTTGAATGAAACTAGAGATTAAATTTAGGAATCGTATTTTCAAGTAAAAATTTAATCTATGTGAAAATATCCACTTTATTATTTAATTTTTTCCCAAATTCTATCATACTTTACACGAAAGAGATCTTAAAAATGATAAAAAGTGCAACACTTATTTAAAAATTTTAAATTATAGGTTTTATATACTATAGGATGTAATAGTTTGTATGAGAGGAAAGGTTACAAAAAATATAGAGTTTATGAAATTTATTTAAACATAATTTAGAAATATTTTAAAACCTTATAGGTTAATATATTATTGATATTTATGATTATTTATGGATGAATCAAAATATTTCAATAGAAGATAACATGGTTAAAAGATTACTTAGTGTTTATCAACCTCATAACATGTTTTATTATGATTTGATTTGATATAATCATTGTAAATATTTTCAGTTTAAGTTAATGGATAGAACCACTAGGAACCGAGTTAACAATGGGTGTGAATGAAATTGTGTTGGTTGTCCAAATAAACAACCAACTATGATAAAATCTAGATTGAAAACTCTTGGGGTTATTCCAAACTATTTATCTTAGTATATGATTAACACCTATGACTTGGGTGAGTTTAATAACATAGTATATAGGAGAAAAATATAATTTTTTGTAATTTCTTGTGATAAAGACCATGACAAAAAATGTAATCAATTTTCTACATGTCAAGAATTTTGGAAGAAGTACCCAAGGAAATTCTTCATAGAAAAAAAATATGTTTTCAATTTTTAGAGTATGGTAATTATGAAAATTGATGTCCTCGATGGAATTAATGAGAAGTGGATAAATGAAACCTTATAGATAAATGTTTATAAATTTATAATTCTATTACAGTTGATGATAAAGATACTACTAATGACATATAAAAGGTGTGAATTATATTTTTTCTTATGTTTTGTTATTGATAAATCTTAAGACATGATTTGTAAAATTTATTGTATGAAGGAATAATTAAAGGATAGTATGTAAAATCTTTTTAATCCATTAGGAATAACTTTGAATGTTTTAGTCATAGAAATATAGCATTTCAAGAGTTATGATGTAGTTGTATTTCATTTAAGGGTTGATAAATTTTAGAATGATCATAAGTTTAATGGCATTATTAGTATTTTTGAATTTTTATATAATTGGAGTAACTTAGAAACATTTATGAATTTTAATATATTTTTGAGGTATATGTAATCGTTAATATTAACGAGTGTTTTAATAGAATTATTATTTGGGGAATAATGCTTTTATATTTTGTGGACAGAATTTGAAGGGTATTGATATCCATTACATTTAATATTATCTTTGATGTTGGGATAATTATGGTTAATTGGGATAAAAGGGTTATTACATTTTGGGAAAATATATTTTATCCTATAGATAACCATGGGATTTAAAAGGTGTTTGGTGACTAAGTGATTAATTTTTTCAGAAATAATTTCACCATATTGACAACATTATATGATTAAATAAAATAAAAATATTATTTTCTATGATGGGGTCTTACTTAATGAATAGATGTCGAGCTATTTTTTGGAAGAATATATTTTTTCTATTAATTATGGGAAATATTATAATATTTTAATGATTAAATGTGTTACACCCCATTATTTTTGAACTTATTTTCCTTAAATAATATATTCAACTGTTTGTAGTATATACAACATTGAACTCAAAAAACTATGATATAATACATTAATATTATTATTTAGTTATTATATATATGACATAGTTGATGGCTTGGAGGGTATAAATAGGAATACCATATTATAAAATATATCTGTAAATATTTTCCTTAATAAAATGATGATAAAATAAACATAAAATATTTTGAGGGAGAAATAGATTTTTCCCTAAAATTTTTGTTATGTGGGAAATGTATTTTTATCACAAAAAATTAAATTTATCTCCATTTATAAAATATTATAATGAAATAAGTAGATTATATATACAATTTAATGAATTTACAATCATTTACTTATAGTAATTAGGAAAATAATGAAAATAAATTAATTTTATGCTTCATAATGGTTTTTATTTCATTTTGTGCGTGAATATTAAAATTAATTTCTACCACTTTTAGAAATTATATTTTCTAATATAGAAATAGTTTTTAAAAAATAATTTCATAATAGTCTTTGGATGAATTTTTGGTATTTTTCTAAAATGATTTATTTTTAAGAGAATGGTGAAAAATTCCGATTTTAATAAAATTTTCATTCCTTTTTATTAAATAAATAAATTAAAAATCCAAATTATATATTTAATTTTATCATAAAGTGTCATTATTCTCCTTCAATTATAAAATGTATAATTAATTACATAGGATAAACATTATATTATATTTTGGTATACTTTCATTTTTATGCTTAGAAACTCAATTTTCTAAAAATAGTCTGTCATTAAATTTTATGTATTTATATTGAAATAGATTTCTCGCACTTATAGAAATTGATTCTTGAAAAATGGATTTAGTAATTAGAATTTTATTGTTCATATTTGTTAAATTGGTCACTTTTATTTATGGTAATTATGAATACTAACCTCAGTAATGATTTGTCATCATTGTAAGGGTAAAATGGGTAAAACGTGGTCAAAACTATGGGATAAGGTCTAAAAATCAACCTGTAACTTGAATTTATTTCATTATATTATAGTAATTTGACAATATCTAACTTAAATTCAAATAAATTGATTTTTTGGTTCTATTTTTGCGTCACCTCTATTTTAGGTATGCCTCTTTTCCTTTTCTACATAACTTTTAAGCCTATTTTTAAGCATTTAGAGGTGTTCTAAAGGAATTAATGGGGTTATAAAATGGTTGATGTTGTGTTGGAATATGTGTTATGACTTTTCGAGTTACATTAATCGTATTGGCCAGCCAGTGAGGCTCCTAGGTAGCCATGATAATGCCGAGTAGCCACTAGTCTATCGGTGGTGCTCCTTGGAAAACGTAAATCTACCCACTGAAAATTGGGTATCTTGTGTCATTCAATAGATCCCATCAAGAATTACAAGGTTATAATTATTTTTTAAAAATTATCCTTATTCTCAACTTTACTAATTCTCTAAGACCCCATTCATCTTGAAATTCCCTAGGGATCCTCTCAAGTGCTTTTTTGGTGCTCTCCCTCCCTTATAACACCTTCATTTGACACCTGAGTCTTGAATCAATCATGTGTCCTTCATTCAATGAGTTCTTCTTTATTTTAAATCATTCTCTTCCTCTTCTCCATAATTAAAAAAACATGATTCAAAATATATTAATTGAATCTAAGTGTTTTAGTTTCTTATCACCCATGATCCAAGGATTCTAAATCGTATTGATTCATGTTTAGTTATAGTATCTGGTGGTGCTTTCAGACATATATGGTGACACTTTATGATGCGTCATCATTCCTATAAGGTTGTTACCCTTGATCCTTTCTCACATGTGGAATGTTATGGAATATGGTTATTTCCTTATGAAACATTATTGTTATCTATCATTTGTATTTTTTATAAAATTTGATGTTCTCTGAAAACTTAGTTGAGTGTGCAGGTCAAGCCTATTAGACTATCCCTTTATAGCGATGAAACTGTCATTGGTTAGCATGTAGTTGTGTTATACCAACTAGTTATATGTTTCACACATGTTTTTAGGATATCCCATCTAGGTGACGTCTCTGGAGGAAAACCGATATACATTATTGCATGGTGTTGATGCCTGTATAGAATGTATTTGAGGATACAACATATTCAGTGTACATATGTAAGATTTTCAATATTATGTATTCAATTTACTCTCAAATAATGCACCTAAATATCTTATGAACTTATGTTTAGGGTCATTGGAGGTTTCCTACTAATTCTTACAATAACACCCTATTAAACAATTTCAGTGTGATTATAGATTTCATGACTATGGATCCAACTAAGGTGAAGGGGCCAATGGTAAATGGTTTAAAATGATTAGTAGGCAGATGTAGATATTTTTGGATAGAGTTCAGGCTGGATGTATGTTGCTACTTTTATTTACTGGCTACCTCATACTTTGTATCCTTTTATTTAGTTTTGGTTTTTGTATCTCTAATTCCATATTTAAAATTCATGGGTTTTATTTTTTTATAATATTACCATGGTGATTGATTATTTATTGATTATTTTTTTATTATTCTATTTCTTCCATTTTTTTTACTCTGAAGTTTACCTGGTACTAAGGGTATAGACTCCCCTAGATGATCTATAGTCCTTCCCCACTTGTTAGTAATCTCTTTGATATGGGGAGGCATGCATAAGGCCATGTGGAACCCCTAACTCATACTTGATGGTTTGGGTCAGGGTAGTATAAAATGGTATTAGAGGAATAGGTTCAATAACTTGTATCTTCTCATTTGTGTGCGTTGGGGACATGATAGATAGGAGATAGGATGGTTGAAAGTTGAAGAAGATAACTATGTTAGTTCCTATCTTGCACTGTATAGTGGACCTCCATGTTACCCAAAAAGTGGAATTTTATGTTCTTGTTTCTAGATGCTACTATTGATTAAATTCACCATGGGTTAGTCGCATTATGTTTCTAAATTGAGTTAAGGAATTTGGTGTGTATTCATTAATCATGTTAGGAATGTAGAATAACTTCTCATATACAAGTTTCTTGTATTATTTAGATCCCAAAACTTTAAATTAATATTCAAGATGTTTTATGAACTTAGTTTATCATTTCTGACATTATTTTATTTGAGATTCTTTTATTTTACGCTTAAGTGTATATCTGTGGCTGTTGATAATATATCAAAACTGGAGGCATTTCTTGGGTTTTGGGTAGTTCTTAGTGGGTTGTTCCTTATTCATGTGGATGACCTCTTATGTTGAACCTTTCTTTTGAACCCCTAGTTGTTCATGTGTTGTTTTTTGTTTTCCTTGATTAATATGTGAGATTTCCCTAAGGTTTATTCAATCATTTTTGGAAATTCTACCTCACAAGGGTCGGGTGTAGTTATTTTTACCCATGTTCATATAAGAGGATACAACTGAGCATTTATGCCATTATTTTATCCAGTAAATCAAACTATAGAATAGGTTCAGCATGGATACATTCAACAAGTTCTTGTTTTGAGAAGATTACCCCATAGGGACGTTCTGGGGATGGTCAGTTCTTCTTGAGACGTCAAGCTCCATCACCCCCCATCCTTTTAGTACACTAGAGGACCTTAGGAAATTATGTATTGGATATGGTTTATTGAGAGTATTTTTGACATGGAAAAGACCCCATAGGATATGAAGGTCATGTTTTCTATCTTCATACATCATGGTACATCTGGACAATGGTGGGGTGTCATGTCGTAGGCTGGTATAAGGGAAGGAAAAACATCGATGACCATCAAGGTCCTGTTTTCCAAGGATATATTCCCATATACACTAGATCTAGATCATGATACATATTTTATAGAGCTCCATTAGGGGGAGATAGCAGTGTTTTACTACTTGGAACACTTCATTAAGTTTATTCACTTTTCTTCTCTTTATTAGGGGAATGAGGTAAAAAATTCCAAAAAATTGTATATTGGTATTCAACCATAGATAAAATGATAGGTTAAGAAATTCAATATGATGAACTATGAAATATTGATTCTTAAATAACTAATGATCGATAAGGTAATTGAAGAATATATAGTTACAATTATTCTTCTATATATTTTTGGATTTATATATTCTTTCTCCAATTAATTCCTAGTTACTGAATAAGAAGAAAAATTTACAGGATGGATTCTAGGGTGGAGATCAGTATTCAATGAAGAGAATGGGTTCCCTGACTCCTTCTAGGGGAGTTGACTCTTATATATGTTACAACTATAGGAAGGAAAGACACTTTCTCAAGGATTGTACATATTATCTCAAGAACTTTCATTGGTGTGGCAAGAAAGGGAATTTGAAATAATTCTACGATAGAGCTTATATGAACTCAGAAAAATCTGCCAAAGGGCCTCCGAAATAGGTAAAAACCCCACAAGATTCTGTAAATCATGATATTTCATAGCCTCTTGGGCATCAAGGAGTTGTGGATGAAACGACTTACATAGATGATCGGGCTCTATCATATGGTGGAGAGGGTCCTTCCACAAAGTAAGGTGCAAAGTTCTTATATGCTATCTATTTTATTGATTCGTATAGGATAATATCATTTTTATATCATATCATGTATTTTATTGGTTGTATTTACCTATTAAATTAGATTATGAGCTACTATATATCGATACACCCCTGATAAGGAAAGTGGGTTATATTCATTTCATTCCAGACAATCTGATATTGTTTTATATCTTTGAGAATGTTTGGAATTTCACAATTCTAGTGAGGATAGGTTTCACCATAATCCTTAGAATAGACTAGTTAACCAGTTTCAGTGTACACATTGATTATTATTAAAGATTAGTTACCTCTTCATATCCTAAGGTGCGAAATTTATATTTTCTTTTGAATGGGACATTATGTTAGGTGAAGTTAAACTAGACTCTAATCAGAGATAAATATTTTTAGTGCAGGTGGAAGGAAAGATCTTTGTAGTGGATCCGACAGTGAATCCCTCCTCTTTTTATTTAGTGGTGTACCTATACCCAAATTAATTTCAAGATGATTTATTAGGGTTACCTATATACAGAGGAGTTGAATTTGAGATCGATCCGGTATCCAGTGTGAGACCAATAATGATTCCACTATATTTCATGGCACCAAATGGTTTTAAATAGTTCAAGGTAAAGTTGGATTATCTGTAAGATAAAGGTTTCATACTACCATGAAATTCCCCTTGGGGTACTCCAATGTTATTCACAAAGAAGGAGGATGGTAGTCTTCATATTTTTTGTGGATTATCAAAAGCTGAATCAGATCACTATGAAGAATAGGTTCCCATTACCAAGAATAGGTTGCATTTTTTTATCAATTGATTGGATCCCATTGGTTTTCAAATATTTATCATTATTTAGGAAAAAAATATCTTTTTATTAAATAGAAATGCATAATGAAGATACAATCTTGTAGAATGTATGGGTTGTATGAGTATCTCATTAATCCTTTTTGACAATTAAATTCGATGAAAGCATTCATGGCCCTCATGAATAAGATATTTCACCCATTAAAGGGCTATTTTTTCGATGTGTTCATTGATGAAATCTTTACATAAATTAAAATTTCATAATCACATGTGAGAAACATGGATATCGTATTGAGTATGCTTCGATCACACAATAATCACACCAATTACTCAAACTATAACTTTTGGATACATGATGTTAACTATCATGGTCCATTTATGTTTCAAATGGAAATATTAGTTGATCTAGAGATGGTTGTAATAGTCTTGTCCGGGGAATTCCTAAAGAATGTGTTTGATAATTGGTGTTTTCTTATGTTTTATTGGTTCTATAGGAGTTCTTTCAGGATGTTTCTCTCATAGAATCTCTCATGACAATGATGAACAAGAAGTGGAAAAGTTTTAATTGATATAATAGTGTGAATAAGTTTTATTAGATCTAAAGAAAAAGTTGACATTGGATTCATTCCTAATTCATCTTAAGCCTAGAGTTGGTTATGTAGTTTACTATAAGGCCTATAGCTTGTCTTAGGAGTTGTTCTGGTGTAGATTGATAAATTATTTTCTTACATAACTAATCAATTGAGACCCCCTAGTATAACGACCCATCCTATGACTTAGATTTAATGTTTTCGATCCATGCATTGAAATATTGGTGTCTTTAACTCTTTAGTGAGTTATTTATCTTATATACTACCCACAAGATTATGTGGTAAATATTCCTCTAGAAATACCTAAACCTTCATAAGAGGAATTGGGTAGATTGCTAATAAATTTTATACTTTGATATGGAGTATTCTCATAGAAAATAAAATGTATCTGTAAATGCATTGAGAAGGAATATGTGGCGTGTGCGACAACGTATGTTTGAAGAGGGGTGGTAGCTCATAACACTATTGTTGGGATAGAAGGTAGAAATAGTTTAGGATTTAGGGGTAATAGATTTTTCACCCTTAATGGTAATTTCCTCATTGGTAGAATGAGTGAAATCCATTCAATAGATTGATCCAGAGTGTGAAGTGAAGCGTGAGAGGCTGGAAGCTAGTGGTTCTATTTTAGGATGGGATTTGGATATAAGTTGTGTGATTTTAGTACATGGTAGTTGATGGTTCAATCTTCCATTATATAGAATCATGTAATATCCTTTGACGGATCATAGTTGGGAGTGCACAAAGGGTTGACCAATATGTATCATGATGCCAAGAAATTGTTCTAGTGTCCCAATATAACAAGTGGAATTACAGCTTTTGTCTCTCATTGTCTGACATGTCTGAGATTCAAGTCTAAGAATCAATGAACTGGAGGGTTACTTCAGTAACTTCTATTTCATGTATAGAAGTTTATTTGGTCAACAAAAACATTGTGATAGGGTTTCCTAGGACACCAAGTGTTCAAGATAGAGTTTCGGTGGTAGTGGATCTAATGACCAAGGTGTCTCACTTCATTTCATTCTAAGAGATAAACTCGGTGGATGGGATATTAATGATCTATGTTCGAGAGATCATGTAGTTTAAAAGGTGAATTCAATAATGGTATCTGATAAAGAAGGATGGTTTACCTATTATTTTTGGTACTTATTACATATGGTGATGGGTGCTCAGTTGAAGCTAAGAACGACCTTTTACTATCATATAAATGGGAAATCAGGGATAAAAATACAAAAAATAATGGATATTAATTGAGCATATATTTAAGATTTTAGAAGAGCTAGAGATGATCACTTGGCTCTGGTGGAGTTCACATATAATAAGAGTTTCTAACCCTCTATTCATATGGATTCTTTTGAGGCTCTGTTTGGGAGTCCACGTTGATCTTTACAATGTTGGCATAAGGGAGGTGAATATTTAGTTGTTGGGTAGAGTATGGTATAGTAGACCTCAAAATAGATATAGTTTACTAAAAAAAGTTATTTTATATATCAAAACATGCAAAATTCTTATGTTGACTTATGAAGATGACCCTTTGAGTTTTTTGTGGCAAAACAAGTTTTATTGTGATTTTCCCATTGGTTATATAATAGTCATTTGAGGAGGAAAGGTAATTTGGCATTGTGGTAAGTCATACCATTCAAGATTGTTAAAATTTTTTGGATAGTGGCCTATTGGTTGGACCTATATCCACAACATCATGGTTTGTAAAATCTATTTTATGTGTCTTGGATTTGGATGTACAATCCAAATAATTAACATTTTCTTAACTATGAGGATGTTGAGCCACAACAAGATGAATCTTATTTCAAATGACCTATTCAAATAGTGCAACAAATAAATAAAGTGTTGTGAGGAAGTTTTTTTTTGGATTCAATGGTATCATGGGTGTTTTCATTAAGAGACATGGGAATGGGAGGTTGATATCCCTGAATATTGGCCAGGAATGGTTGATCAGACAACTGGGGATACTTCTAGAGTAATATAATTCATAAAATAGGTAGAATTGTGAAACTTGAATTTTATTTATGCATATTTTTAATTCATACATTGATTTTTATCACATTTTAAGCATTTATAGGTGGGTAAACACATTCAGGAGGTCATAAGTTGGTTGAGTCATGACAGGGGGATGTACTATAATATTCCATGTAACAATAGTCCCACCAGTGAGGATCCTATAAAGAATTGATTCAACTAAGAAACCACCAACTAACCCATGGTGGTCATGGGAATAAGTAAATATACCTAGAATCCACAGTGTATTTGGTGGGGGACACCGGTTAGCTGAGTGCATTTGATGGATCCCATTGAGGACAACAAGTTTATAGGATTTTTTTAATGCAGCATCCAATCACTGTTACTTATTATCACAAGAAATATTCTACTATGAACACCCTATGGATCCTCTCCAGAGATTTTTAGGCACCTTATATCCTTTATGACCCCTCATTTTAATTATCAGACAATGAATCAATCCTGATTTTCTCATCGGATGAGTTCTTCTCTCTAAATTAATCTTCTTATCTTCTCCTTGATAATAAATCATTATATTATCAATGTATGGGTCAACTATAATTTCATTGGTATGATCGAACAAGGTATTCATGGATCATTAATAGAATAATCACCTGGATTAACAGAATTGGACTCTAAGCAACCATTTTCCTAATATTGTTATTGGAAATATATATTCTTTGGTCTGTTTTACCTTGACATGCCTTTAGGGTATAGTTTCAAATCATCCTTGATCCTAGGATTGTAAATTGTATTTATTTTGTTTTATTTCTAGGATATGTTTTTGATTTTGGAATCCTAAGTTGACCCTTGCTTCTGAATCATCATGCACCTAAGGTAGTAGTCCCTTCATTTTTATGTATATTTTTATATGGGTTTTGGGGATATTTTTGCCATGTATGTGTAGACCTATGAGACCGATGTTTTATTCTTGATCACATGACTTGTGGTTGTGTGTGTGTGTACCAGTTAAGAATTATTTTTGATGTTTTCTTTCATATATAATGTTATGGATTATGATTGTTTCTTAACATGATGTGATTTTGATCTAAAATTGGTTTATTGTATCCTATATTTCATTACCTATCATCTCAGCTGAGTTTTTAGTTTAAGCCAGTTGCATTGTCCACCGAGAGTTCTATTTCAATCATTGGTAATAATATACATGGGATATCCAAATTAGAAGGATGTGTCACACATGTTTTTGGGCTTTCCCATCAAGGGGGGTGATTCTGCTGGATAACCATTGTTCCTTCTAGTATGGTGTCCAAGTAGGTAGAGCCTGTCTCTGAAGATCCATTAGATGTGGTGTACATTTGTAAGATGTTTCTTGTCATTTATTCTATTTACTCTCATGAAATGCACTTGTATCTCCTATGATCATATGTTAATGGTCATTGGTGGTGCCTTATAAAGTCTTTTACTCACACCCAACTCAGGAATCTTTGTGTACTTATAGGTTTTATGACTAGGGATCAAGAAAAGGGAAAAACCCTATGGTGTATGGTTTAGTAGTATTATTAGGTGGATTTAGACAATACATCGTAGAGTTTGGGATGGATGTTCGATGTTATGTTTATTGAATGGAAACCTCATATTATGGATTCTTTTGAATAATTTTTCTTTATATATCATATATTACATATTTATATCATATTTTTTTTTGAGTATTCTTATAACTTGGTTTTTGTTGTTTATTTATTTATTTTTTTTAATATTATATGGCTTCCATTAATTTTGCTATGATGTATACGTGGTACCAAGTGAATAATCTACCCATGATGTTCCATAGTCCCTCACCACTAGCAGACAACCTATTTTAAATAGGGAGGTGTGAATGAATTTATGTGGAAACAAAACTCAAACTTTGAAATATATAAAGGAATATTTTTAGAACCAGTTGCTGAGACAGTAATATATTTTGAGGGCTTCTAATCCTAGAATTCATATTATAAAAATTTTAAATATATAAATATCATGCACATACATTTTTTTGATATTAATAGAATTACATAAAAATAGTTCCTTGGATTGGAAATAAAATACCATGGATGATTTTGGGATAAAGGGTTACCCTATGTGTTACCTATGGTTTTTCGGCATGCAACTTTTGGTTGAGGGAGCTGTTAGAGGGTGTGTTAAATTAAAATAAATGAATAATATTTTATTTTTAAAATTAAATATTTAAAATTATCTATAAATATTGTATTATGATGAATTTACATGGATTTTCTACATAACCCTTGAGAAATATAATAGGATGTTTTGAAGTTTCTTAATTTGAAAATCGGAATCAGATGACGAATAATAATCAGATTGAGGTAGATCGATATGCATCAGAATAATTCGGTGTTTTCTTTCATTAGTGAATATGATCATCACCAATGATCTATCGAAATCAAGATAAGGATCATTAATTGTTGATTTCACCCACATTATTAAAATTTTTGAGAATTTATATTTCTATCTTATTATTGAATTACGTTTATCCTTTCATCAACAGATCCCATTTCAAGAATTTGATTGTTTAAAATAAATAATTCATGTCAGACCATGTTGTCACCCAAAGATGTCTCTATTCTTAAATAATTTTCTAAGAACAGTTGAAAAATGATTTTTTTCACTTTTTTCTTATTCTTTTCCCCTATATGTTCATCTCACACTTCATCATTGCCCTACGGAGTCTCATATAAACATTTTCGGGTGGGGGTTTGACTATGATCAAACCCAAAAATTCATTGTGATAGAATGAAAATAAATGTTGATTGATGATTTATGGATGGATCAAGAAATTATGTATTATATGGTAAATATTACTTAGATCTAGGATCTGTAAGGATTATGGGATTGAGTGGGTGATCCACAGGCATCATTGTGGGATTCGTATGGATCATTAGGTTTCAATTTTTGGCCACCGAAGGGATGAAAACTATGGTTTAAGGTGGTTATCTCCAATTTTAGTTTTTTTTTAGGTTCTATTCATGGTGGGGATTATGGATCAAGAGAACTCATGATGAATCTAAAATTTCTATGGAAAACACCACTATATGTTGTACAGTGTAAAAGAACATTGGGCATGTTCTTTGAATTATGTGGTTGATAGGTTTTCAGTCGAAATTAAGGTTCACAGACTGTGTGGTTGGGTACACATTTCATGTTACCCTCCATGGGTATCTAAGTCATGTTCTAGCTTGAACATTCCCAAGACCCAGTGTGGGAGGTCACAACGTGTATTGTGGCAGTACGTGAGCACATGTTGGTACCCAGGCATAGCAAGGTACACAAACAAGTACACTGGTACATCATGATAAACATGGGCACAATTAGGAGAATAGGGTTAGGGCCTAGGTGATTGGGACATTCTGTATAGACCCCTTATAAACTATTTACACCAACATGGCCTCTAAGATATGTTCAGTGTAGAACACATTCTAGCAGCTGAGTGATGCCACATGCCATGTAGACCCCTTACACACCATGTATCCCTTAGAGAAACCACTATATCATATATATTTTTCTTTCGTACATGGATTTTGGACTATGAAATCATATCCTATAATCTTTTTTGGATAGAACTTGATGGTGGCCTTAATAGTGTATTTCGGGGTATGATGTGAGAATTTCTAAGCAGGACACTTATTCAGGCGATGATTGATGATGTTAGTGATCATGCAAGATCATCATAGAGATATTGGGGTCAGTAATACCCTATTGTACTGGGGTGTGGGGTCCTTATTCTATTAGATAGATGTCAGGCATAGTACTCCTATGTTTCACCAAAGTGCGGGTTCCCTATGATATCAGAGTTATTTCAGGGTCAGTACTCCCATGTCACACCAAAGCATGGGTTCCTTTTAATCTTTATACATGTAGGGTTAGTACTCCCCTTACTACAATAGGGTATGGTTTATCTAACAACGCAGTGGAACTCCCATTTCACCAAGCTCCAATGGGGTGTACATCCTTCATGATATATTTGGCTCCATTGACTATAGATCTAAGTTGTGAGGATTCATCCCCTAAACTCATATTATGGTTAGGTTAAATGGGATACATGGATCAGAGTTGTGGCTCCCTAAGTTGTATTGTGTAGTGGCAACAATCAGACCATCTACATGGTTTATTATGTGAATGTGAATGGTAGTGGGAAATGGATATGGACCTTGGAGATGCAGTCTTACTCATGCAATTTTTATGGTGTGTGAGGTAAACATCCCCTTTCTCTTTAATTTTCATTTTTTATGAGTATATACATATATACATATCTATTGGGTTTTTTACCTCTTGATTAGGTTTTAGATAGCTATTATTGTTTCTATATACCACACCCTTTATATTTTGGGTAATCCTAATGGGTATTTATATTCTCATCCCTTCATGGTATTTTCCCACATGTGGTATGTATTATGAAAATAAAGGTAAAATCAGCAGTGATTACAATGGATCATAGTGATAAATAGGTGCATCAACTTTGTATGGCAGCCGGGCATAGAAATCGGGAGTAAGTCTCTCTCAAAATTCTTTATTTCCAGTTGTATATAGGTTTATACTTCATTTATGTTTGGGTGTTTTTTCCCCATTTACACTTTTGTTGTATTCTATTTTACATTGATGTATTTCTTTGAGTTTATTGCACCTATGGATTATCTCAAGATTTTACAGACTTTAATTTATAAACCCCTGCACAATTTCATAGATTTGTAAGGATGTGTGTATAGAGGTTCATTATAAAATGGTCTCCCATTATATTTATTCTTTCTTGATGCCAGTCTATAGCCCCTAGCCTATTGGAGGCAGGCTTGGGGTTGTGACCGTTCGGCCTTTTGTAAGCTAGTTGGGCCCTAGTTTTTCAGGTTATTATAATATCAACTGAATATATTGCTTCACCTTTATTCCATTAACATGAACCTTCATGGATATTTTACCAATTTATATGAATTCTTTTTCTTCTGAAAATTATCATCTTCTCTTAGGAATGATATCTTTCAAAACATTCATTTTGAGTGAAACCTTCCATGTAGCTTCTGTAACATCCCAGGTAAATAAAGAATAAGACATATTTTATATTTATTAATATTTGTGAATAAAATATTAGTTTTACTTTAAGGGGGTTTCTATGTTCGATAGCATACCCGATACGCAACAACGAGTTTCATTCAAATATTATGTTGCACACTAATAATATAATATTTTTATTTTAAATGGTAGTTAACTCCTAGCCGTTGTATTGGAGGGAATGAATGAAAGTAACTACAATATGATAGTACATTTTTGTTAAATGTATTTGAATATATCCAATAAAAGTTAGAGGTTTAAAATGTGAATGAATCTAATTTTAAGCATAATTTACATTAAAAGGCCGATTTATCACCTTTTAGTGGAGAACCCTTTTTAAATCTAGTTATGGTCACTTTAATACATTCTATATGAAAAATAAAATTCTTCTTTATAATGGGGACATCAATATTTAATTTGTTTAAATTTTTGGAATTTTTCTGATAAAGTTCATTTTTTAATGAATAGTGAACAATATTGTATTTTAATTCGAAAGTACATTTTTATCTAATTTATTTATATGGTTAGATTATCTTTTTAATTGGTTTTAGCATTAAATTGAAATATATTTTTACCATTTTATCCAATGTTGGTCATTTGAATTAATTTCACTTTGAAATTGGATATAAATAATTATCAATCTTTTGATAGTTATTGTTTCTTAAAAACACGTTATTTGTTTTGATAAAGGAAATTAATTTTAAAATTAATTAATGAAACTTATATTTTTTGAATTTGGAAAAAGTTACATCATTTTTGAATTCAGAATATCAAATATAGCTTAGGCTGAATGTTTGGTATTTTTTTGAAAAACTTCAATTTTTGTTGAATAGTGTAACCACTTAGTGGTAATTAAAAAAGCTGAATTTTTCATTCAAATGAAATATTATAACTTTTGTGAATTGAATTTGAAAAATATGACATACATGGTTGTTATAAAGAAGTAAAATGTGGTAAATTAAGATGAAAATAATTTTTGGTGAATAGTAACTTTTGACTTTTATTTACCACAGTTAAAGGTAAATAGGTTAATTCAAGGAAAAAATAATATTATAATAATTCAAAATTACCTTAACACTTGTCCAAACCATATTATTTGAGTAATTTACGACCATGGGCATATTTGGGTCGATTTTGGGACACCATGGAGCCACTTGGGAGTGATAATGACAATTTAGATTAATTAACTTAAGGTAATGACGAAAATGACATAAACAAATATCTCTTTGTAAATTAATTTTTTCATGGTGTTATATAAGTTATTTTTTCAACTATAAGTATTCATTGGAAATATAAAAATATTTCATACATCATGGAAGTTTTTTTATAATTTTTGGATATCGAATAAATTAAATTATTTATGACACAGTAATTATGTAGTGTTTACTTCATTAATAAATGATTTAAATAAATAAGATTATAATGGTTAAAATATTATCCAAAACATTTCCAATTATGATCGGATGATTTTATTTCGACCATGAGTCATCTTATATTCATATTTAATGATTATTGGACTTTTAGAAACCTAATATCATTATATAATAAAATAATATTTTCGCACTTTCCTAAAGAGCCCCTCCTCCCCCTTATAAAAGAAGACCACTTCTAACCAATTCATCACACCTTTCAAGCCATTTGGCTCGTCCAAAATCTTCCCAATTAAACTCACTACATCCCTCTCCTCCTCTTAGAATCATTTCCTTAGGCAGAAGTCACTTCAATAAGTTCTTTGGTTCAAACCAAAGGGAGTTACCCAAATTAAAGGTAACAGTTTCTCTTAACTTGTTTTCTTTTATTTTACTTCTCCAACCCCTTAAACTTTTTTTATTCCTTTCTTTTGTAACATCACCAGTATCCTAAATATAATATTATGTTGTTAGGAGAAGTATTCTATGTACACTTACACACACCTCCATATAATGGATGAAGAACATAATGTTTCTGTGGTTGGAAAACTAACATCTCATGAAATGATGATTGTTCAAATATCTTTAACCGCCTCTAATGGAGGCCATTATGATATTACTGTATTTATATATGATATATATTACGTTTATTTTTTCTTTATTCTTCTGTAATTTCTATTTATATCATGACTTTATGGTTTATATAGTGGGTAAATACGATAATATCATTTGAGGAAGCGCGGACTACTGCCCCCTCAAAGTGATGTGACTCATTAATGCCTTATGTTGGATGTATAAAGGATATTTTTAATTATATTATATATTATATTATACTATAATTATAATATACATATGTATCATTATGTTTTAATTCCATTAAAAAAATAAATATAAGTGAAAGTAGCGTTCATGCGTACGTACGGCTTACCGTCTCCATGAACGGTGCATTTCATTTCTTACATCTAAATATTATGTACTATTATAAATACATATATATACTGGATATATATTATATATATGATATCTAAATCATTAATATCACTCTGGATATAATAAACCTTTTACCACATGAAAAACATGTAATTATAAGAAGCCCATTTTTGACTCAAGTACCAAATATCGACAAAATGACCATTATTAACTTAAATGAATACATAATGTTTATAACATGGTAATAAGTGATATAAATGGAATAATAAAAATCAAAAAGGTTTTTAATAAATTATAAATTATATTTAGTTCATTATTCAGGAGATTAAAGAATGACCGAGTCAAGTCGGACACGAGGTAAGGGATCTGACTTCTCTCATTCTTTTCAAGTACTCTCTTTTATGTCATTTATTTTATGCTCTATGTTCTTATGTTGGAGGATGTCCTTTTATATTCACCATTCTATAATTTTTATTTTCATATGATGAGAGACCCCCTCTTACTCTGATAAATTCATTTTAAGAATTTTTAAGTGGTGTCATTATGTTGCCGAATTTTTGTAAGGGATTTTCTTATCTCACTTTTAATTCCGTGAGATTTCCATTGTTCGCCAGTTATTCATTTCATGTTGTGTATTTTATACTTACATTTGATATATATTATAATTATTCTAATTATATTCATGGTATACTGTGATTCATTTTGTGGTTAATAACTTTTGGTCATAAGACTTGATTGAATTACAACATGGTAAGGGGTCTTCATCTCACTTGTTTTTATTCTCGTGAGATTCATGATATATATGCCACTATCTCTTTTTGTGTGGTGTATGTACTACCCATGATTTTAATATTTTTTCAATATACTTTAATTTATTAGTATTTACATCTTTATTGGATGATCCTTCTTTCATTTGGCATATGTTTTGTAAGTTACCAAATCGGTAAGGGAACTCCTTAACCCAATTCCCATTCATTGGGTTGATCTTCTCTTTTTTATTTATGTCATCCTGTGAATATGTGTGAATGACCTCTGATTGTTTTACACTTAATATCCAATTACATTGGGTTTAATTATAAATTTCACACATAATTATGAGATTGATTTATCCTTAATTTAAGGACACCATCTTTATAGGGTATTTCATCTCAATTTCCATTTCCATTAAGACATCATTGTTGTTATGCTCAAATTCACTCTTATATGGCATATATACTATCCCTTGACATATTATATCATGAATCCCTTTATTCTCATGATATTATAAAGTTCTAATAAAAAGATATTCTTCAATTATTTGTATTCAAGTGTCTCTCTTTTTTTAAACTCTTTAACTAAAATGTCGTTTTAAATGTTTTAAAGATTTATTCTCCTAAATGTTTCTCATTAATGTCCATGTTTTAAAAATGGGTTTAGGGTTTATTTATATGGAAATTAATTTTTTCAAATGATAATTCATTTAAAAGCTTCAAAGTGGTATGGGACACTTTGATTCATAAATCTCTTTTTAAATGGTTTCGAAAATGATTTGATAAAACATTTTTTATTTCAATATCTTGACTTGATATATTGGAATGTGGAAATGTTATCATTCCTTTATACATGTGCTATGGTTATTGGGAATTGTTTACATATACGGTTGGTTCCATGATAAACCTAGGGCGGGTGAGCCCAAGATAGCTCTCCAATGCATTGGGTAACGTGACGGAGGTAAACGTGATGTTTCTCCTAAGAGATTTAGGGAATATACTGTTATGGGTATTCCAAGTGTAACTCCCTACATAGTTGTGATAGCTACAATGCAAGTTTCATATGTATGCCATAAGAAAATTTTATGATTTATTAGTTGTGTGTGTCATTCATAAATCTTATAATTTCATAAGGTATGTTATGATTGAAAAGTATAGTTTCATTATTTTGTATTTATTGATGGGATAATTTTTTCCTTACATATTTTATAACCCTTACTGAGCTTTTTATGATCATCCAAAGTTTTTTAATGTTTTACATAGGACATAAATATGAATAGGTTCAAATATGGGATTAATGAAAAGTCGTGATATCTAAAACATGGGACTAGATATGTTTCTTTTTAAGAGTTTTTATTTTATGAAAAAAATGGATACTGGGTAGTAGTGTCTACATGTAATACTCAAGTTGTAATGTAATTGTTCTGCCTAATTATCTAAAAATGAAAACCTAAAAAGATCCTCAATGTGAATTATTTGTTTAATTAAATATAATGTAATTTTTTAAGGCTGGGTCCTTATAGTTGGTATCAGAGGTCGGTTTAGATAACTTTAGAGGTTAGGGAATTCATTAATCATAAGTGACATTACCATAATTGTTAGGATTTCAGAAAGAGTCATAGTTTTTTTAGATAAAGTGAATGAGTTTAAGATAACATGAATAAGTATATTTTAGTATTTACCCTTCTCATAAGATATAATATGATGATTTTACTGATATACTCACACTGACCTTTTTGGTTTTAGTAAATGGGTGGATCTAGCAGGCACCAAAGTAATAATGGATGTGAAGAAAACTATGATGGTTTTCTGAATGAACAACTGAATGAAATGGGAGCTGTAATAATAACTCTTGTGGTTATTCTCAACCAAATATTTGGAGTCATGATTGATAACCTGAACCTTGGTGATTTTTATAAGTCATCTTATATGCGAGAAGCAAATCCCTAAAAAAGTTCCGGTAATAATCATAAAGGTAAGTACGTTCAAAAACATATGTGTCAAGGATGTGGAAAGAAACACCTAGGAAAATGTTTCAAAGGGACAGAAAGATGCTAAAGATGTGGAAATGAAGGTCATAAAGAAAGAACCTACCATAGAAAGAGGAAGCATCTAGTTGACTCTAAGAAAGGGAAAGAAGTTATTTCTGAAGGATCAATTGAATGTTTTAAATGTGGTGTGCATGGTCATTATGAAAACACATGTCCTACAAAGAAGTTTCAGGAATGGGATCACCAGGATCGTACAAATATTTGTTTACCAATACCTAGTGCCATTACGATTAAGGATGAAGAAACTGACAATGACCAATGAAAGGTATGGATTATTTCTCCTATTATTGAAATATTAGGATATGATTCCTGATTTTGTTTGTAGGAAAGAAGTATTTCAGAATAATTTGGAAAGGAATGGTTAATGGATCATGAAGAATGTTGAATGAGTAAGAATACAACATATAAGGGACTCAAGATTTATGGTAAATTTCAGGATGTTGAAATGCTTAAAAGTATTAAGGCACTTTTGATGATGGGATTACATCAGAAGACTTTTTATAGTATGTGTAACCCTGAAGTTTGATATATGAAAATTTTACTCAAGGAATAATTATCTTTTCTTTTCTGGATATAGTTATAAAGAACCATTTGGGTTTATATAATCCTTGAATTTGAGCCAATTACAGGTTAATACATTTTGGGATGCAAAACGAAAGTTATTAGATAACATTTGTGGTTAAAATATTTTATGGTTATTTTTGATGAATTTATCTCTTTTTGGGTAATGTTATAAAATTATATAGTTTTTTTAAATGGGACAACACGCAGACCGTGTGACAACCCGTCGCGTTGGATGAAGCTGCAGGAATCGGACCCACAACCAAAGTGTGACTGGTATTTATCACCTACCACTAGACTACATGAATTCCCTAGTTAGTAAGACGTATTCCTTTTAGTTAATATGATCTTACGAATCATGAATAAGTTTAATTTTGGATTATCATTGGAAATTATTAACCTATCATTGAGGATATGTGATTAGTTTAATTACTTTTCAATATGATACTATAAGAGTAACTGATGTTATTTGGAGATAAATGTTAAGATTTACCTTGGAAGACTATGTGATTAAATTCTTCAGATATTTGGGTTTCAATCATAGTTTGGATTACTTTGAAGAATTTTTATGGAAAGCTATTTATTTAATGGTCTTTCTTTAACCTTGGGTTCTTTTTGTTGAAATTTGGAGATTAAGAGTAGTATTTCTTTTTATAAAGGATTATCCTTTTGGGGATTATCTGATCTTGTACTAAAAATTTTGGTTAGTGTTTAAATACATGTGAAATATATAGTTCTTCTTTTGTGGATTAGGTGATTCTATAGAAGTTGATTATAGTGCTCTTAATGTGAACAAGTCATCCTGAATACTAATCATTTGGAGAAAATATGAGTTTGTGTTAAGAATATAGTAAGAGATGAAAGTCTACATGACAAATAAGTATGTTCCCTTATGATTTAGTTAATCTCAAAAATAAATTCCTCAATATAAAGTAACTTAAAACAAAAACACTATCTGTTATATTTTCCTACTGGGGAATTAGTGACTTTTTAACCCAGCACAAGTTTGTGATTTTCTGGTGGTTAACTTTCTCCTAATCATGTTTTCAATCACTCCCCATCAGAACATGACTTTTTGTTTTCTCCTACATATCCATGTTTTCATGGAATCCTAGTATTTGTTGTCTCGGGTGACCATTGCACTTTTCTTTATTTATTTTATAGTGATACTTTTACTAACTCTTTTCTGATGTGGGACTTTTAATGATGTTTCCAAGCTCAGTTTTAAAATTGCAAGGACACAATTCCCAAAAGATTGGAAGGATGTGACATCCCAGGTAAATAAAGAATAAGACATATTTAATATTTGTTAATATGTGTGAATTAAATATTATTTTTACTTTAAAGGTGATTCTATGTTCGATAGCATACCAAATATGCAACAACGGGTTCCATTCAAATCTTATGTTGCACACTAATAATAAAATATTATTATTTTAAACGGTAGTTAACTCCTAGTCGTTGTATTAGAGGGAATTAATGAAACTAACTAAAATATGATAGTACATGTTTTTTAAATGTATTTTAATTTATCTAATAAAATTTATAGGCTTAAAATGTGAATGAATCTAATTTTAAGTATAATTTACATTAAAAGGCCGATTTATCGCCTTTTAATGGTGAACCCTTTTTAAATATAGTTTTGGTCACTTTAATAAATTCTATATGAACAAATAAAATCCTTATTTAGAATGGTGACATCAAAATTTATTTTGTGTAAATTTATGGAATTTTTCTGATAAAGTTCATTTTTTAATGAATAGTGAAAAATATTGTATTTTAATTCAAAAGTGCATTTTTTTCTAATTTATTTATATGGTTAGATTATATTTTTAATTGGTTTTAAAGATAAATTAAAATATATTTTTACTATTTAATCCAATGCTGGTCATTGAAATTAATTTCACTTTGAAATTGGATGTAATCAATTATCAATCTTTTGATAGTTATTGTTTATTAAAAACACGTTATTTGTTTTGATAATGGAAATTAATTTTAAAATTAATTAATGCCACTTATACATTTTTAATTTGGAAAAATAGAAATCATTTTTGAATTCGGAATATCAAATATAGCTTAGGCTGAATGTTTGGTATTTTTTTGAAAAACTTCAATTTTTGATGAATAGTGAAACCACTTAGTGGTAGTTAAAAAGCTGACTTTTTCATTTAAATGAAATTTTACCACTTTTGTGAATTGAATTTAAAAAATCCGACATACATGGTTGGTATAAAAAGTAAAATGTGGTTCATTAAGATGAAAATAATTTTTGGTGAATAGTAACTTTTGACTTTTATTTACTGCGGTTAAAGGTAAATAGGGTAATTCAAGGTAAAAGGAATATTATAATAATTAAAAATTACCTTAACACTTGTCCAAACCTTATTGGTTGAGTTTTTTACAACCATGTCCATATTTGGGTCGATTTTGGGACCCCAGTGAGCCACATGGGAGTGATAATGACAATTTAGATTAATTAACTTAAGGTAAAGACAAAAATGACATAAACAAATATCTGTTTGTAAATTAATTTTTTCATGGTGTTTTATAAGTTGTTTTTTCGATTATAAATATTAATTGGAAAGATAAAAAGATTTCCTACATAATGGTTGTTTTTTTTATAATTTTTAGACATTGAATAAATTAAATTATTTATGACACAATAATGATGCAGTGTTTACCTCACTAATAAATGACTTAAATAAATAAGATTATAATGATTAAAATATTATCCAAAACATGTCCAATTCGGATTAGATGATTTTATTTCGACCATGAGTCATATTATGTTCATCTTTAATGATTATTGGACATTTAGAAACCAAATATCCTTATATAATAAAATAATATTTTCACACTTTCATAAAGAGCCCCTCCTCCCCCTTTTAAAAGGAGACCACTTCTAACCAATTCCTCACACATTTCCAGCCATTTGGATCATCCAAACTCTACCTAATTTAGCTCCCTACATCCCTGTCCTCCTCCTAGAATCATTTCCTTAGGCATAAGACACTTCAATAAGTTCTTTGGTTCAAACCAAAGGGAGTTACCCAAATTAATGGTAATAGTTTCTCTTAAATTTTTTTCTTTTATTTTACATCTCCAACCCCTTAAACTCTTTTTATTCCTTTATTTTGTAAAACCACCAGAATCATAAATATACTATGATGTTTTTATGAGAATTATTCGAACTAAACTTACAAAAACCTCCATCCAATGGATGAATAACATAATGTTTTTGTGGTTGGAAAACTAATGCCTCACGAAACGATGATTGTTCAAATATCTCCAACCACCTATCATGGAGGCCATTATGATGGAACTGTATTTATATATGATATATATTATGTTTATTTTTTCTTTATGCTTCTTCAATTTCCATTTATAGAATGCCTTTTTGGTTTCCATAGTGGGTAAATATGATAATCGCATTTGAGGAACTGCGGACTACCACCCCCACAAAGTGGTGTGACTCATTAATGCCTTATGTGGGATGTATAACGGATAGAGTTAATGATATTATATATGATATTATACTGAAATTATAATATACCTATGAATAATTAGGTTTTAATATGATTAGAGACCCCCTATTACTCTCATAAATTCATTTTAAGAATTTTTAAGTGGTGTCGTTATGCTGCCGAATTTTCGTAAGTGATTTTCTTATCTCACTTTTAATTCCGTGAGATTTCCATTATTCGTCACTTATTCCTTGAATGTGGTGTATTTTATACTTCCATTTGATATATATTATCATGATTTTCATTATATTCATGGTATAATGTGATTCATTTTGTGGTTAATAACTTCTGGTCATAAGACTCGATTGAATTACAACGTGGAAAGGGGTCTTAATATCACTTGTTTTTATTCACGTTAGATTCATACTATATATGCCACTATCTCATTTTTGTGGTGTATGTACTGCCCATGATTGTACTCCTTGTGCAATATAATTTTATTTATGAGTATTTACATCTTCATTTTATGATCCTTCTATCATGTGGCATCTGTTTTGTAAGTTACCAAATCGGTAAGGGAACTCCTTAACCCAATTCCCATTCATTGGGTTGATCTTCTCTTTTTTATTTATGTCATCCTATGAATATGTGCGAATGAACTATGATTGTTTTACACTTAATATATACATATATTGGGTGTATTTATATTCTTCACACCTAATTATGAGATTTATTTATCCTTAATTTAAGGATACCATCTTTATAAGGGATTTCATCTCAATTTACATTTCTATTGAGACTTCATTGTTATTATGAACCAATTCACTCTTATATGGTGTATATACTATGCTTTGACATATTATATCAGGAATCCATTTATTCTCATGATATTATAAAGTTCTTATTAAAAGCTATTCTTCAATTATTTGTATTCAAGCATCTCTCTTTTTGTTAAAAACTCTTTAACTAAAATATCATTTTAAATGTTTTAAAGATTTATTCTTCTAAATGTTTATCATTAATGTACATGTTTTCAAAATGTGTTTTAGGATTTATTTATATGGACATTAATATTTTCAAATGATAATTCATTTAAAAGCTTCAAAGTGGAATGGGGCACTTTGATTCAAAAATCTCTTTTTAAATGGTTTTGAAAATGATTTGATAAAACATTGTTTATTTAAATATATTGATTTGATATATTGGAATGTGTAAATGTTATATTTCCTTTATACATGTGCTATGGTTATTGGGAATTGTTTACATATACGGGTGGTTCCATGATAAACCTTGGGCAGGTGAGCCCAAGATAGTTATCCAATGCATTGGGTAACATGACAGAGGTAAATTTGATGTTTCTCCTAAGAGATTTAGGGAAAATACTGTGATGGTTATTCCAAGTGTAACTCCCTAGGTAGCTGTGATAGCTATAATGTAAGTTTGATATGGATTCCATAAGTAGCCTTTATGATTTATGATTTCTGTGTGTCATTCATAAATCTTATAATTTCTTAATGTATGTTATGATTGAAAAGTACAGTTTCATTATTTTGTATTTATTGATGGTATAATTTTTTACTTCCTTATTTTATAACCCTTACTGAGCTTTTTATGCTCATCCCAAGTTTTTGTAATGTTTTCCATGGGACATAAATATGAATAGGGTCAAATATGGGATCAAGGAAAAGTCATGCTATCTAAAACATGGGACTAGACATGTTTCTTTTTAAGAGTTTTTATTTTATGAAAAAAATAGATACTGAGTAGTAGTGTCTACATGTAATACTCAAGTTGTAATGTAATTGTTATGTCTAATTCTATAAAACTCTAAACCTGAAAAGATCCTAAATGTGAATTATCTATTTAATTCAATATTATGTAAAGTTTTATGTCTAGGTCCTTATAGTTTCTAAATTTTTTTAACCATAAATCAGACTTATAGTCTATCATCCTTTTATTTCCCTTTAGTTTTTGTGGAGTAATTACTTTAGTATTTTTTTAAGTTGTTCTTGGAAAAAGTAAACTAGAACTCTTCATTTCCTAAACTACTTATTATATAAATTAAACATAAATTTCAATGATATTAAAAATATGTTGTATATTAGCAGATTTTTATTTTTCTATTTGTGATGGTTGTAAATATATGTGTTTCCCTATGTTATAATTTTTTCCACAAAAATGTAGTTCTAACCTATTTTATGTACCATGTAATATTATGCCAATAATTGATAGGCATGTTTCCAAACCTATTATATCACCAATGGTAGATAAAAAGTCTAGGTTTCTTCCATTGTGTTGAATTCTAACTAGTTGAGACTTCTTTTGAAACTACATTATTTGGAATATTATATTTGTTCATTTGAAATTATTTTATGGGATCGTTACCTTCTATTTTCATACTTCCACCTTCATAGAATAGTTGTGTTTCTTTATATCTTTCTTCACTCATATTCACCAAGAACTGCAACCTTCACTATTAAATGTATGGAATTTGGTCCATACAGATTCATCAGAACATGTATTTACCTCTTTCTTTAACATATCTATAGATGAAACTTAAAAAAATTTCATATTCTTCATTCCACAATATTGATTATTTCTAGAAGTAAAACATTACTTGTTAATTTTGGTAGTGGGCCCCTTCTCATATTTATATAAAGATTCACTATGATGAACTTCCATGCATTTAAATTTAATTTCAAACTCAAGACACTTCAATTTTATAGTTTTCTTATGATTTTCATGGAACTTCACTTTCTCTTTACATTAATATTTTATCTTTTATGTATTTTATTCATGAAACTTACTCACCTGGTTTAAGGAAATATGAAACTCGTTTGCTAGATTTTTCTTAATCTATAGTTGAGTATTCTTAAAATAAATAATTTTTTTTGTGTGTATTTAATTAAAGGAGCTTTTCCTTAATAACTTCCTTTAAATCCACATTCTCAGAAAAATTCATTTTAAATTTTTCCTCAATAAGGTTGAACTTTTCTTGAGAATGTAATTACTTTTATTCCTTTTATTGAGTGAGTTTCACAGGTTTTTTATTCTCATATAAATTATATACTAATTTATTCTATATATCATCATGTTCTAATTCAACATATGAATTTTTCTTCTATAATCCCTTAATAAATGCATGCATGTTAGTAAAATCATCAATAGGGACACTTTTCATGTGATCGTTTATTTCTGATTAAAAACTCAACAGACCCAATATATTTTTATTTATCATGTCTAGAGAAAGATTGTTATTTATTATAATTAATTATAATGAATTGTAAAGAATTGATAAAATTCACATTAACTTCTAGTAGTGGTAAATCCTCCTTTTTTATTTTGAGAGGCTAACTTCAACTGATTTTGAGACACAATATTCTTCTAGTTTTTGAATATTTGGCCAAACCACCCGTCTTTCTATAGTGAGGGATCACTAATATTTCCTTCATATTGGCATTCACTTCCTTATCTTCTAGTGGAAATATTACTTAATCTTGTAGAAATGTTTACATTATATAAATATATTTAAGGACAACTATGAATAAAAGTTATAGATCCAAATAAAGGTAACCTGCATTGACTCCAATTGAGATTCCCATGGGATTGTGCAGTCACCCAAAGAGGGTCATGGATCAAGGATGGAAAACCTTTTACAAATTATGTTATACGTAAATTATTACATCATTTATGTTTATGGAACCTCTGTTATCAGTTAATATGTTTGGATCTATATAAATTCATCCTCACAACTTTCCCTTGTGCTATATAGATAATGTAAAGTAAAAAACACACAAGTATTTTTACTAAGTTCCTCCTCAATGTTAAAAACTACTCCTTTCCATGACAATTCTCATCAAGTCATGGGTATTCTAGTAATATGTCCATCATAAATTATATGTGGTGTGGGAAGGAATAACTATTAACCCAAATTATTCAATATATTAAATAATTAAAAGGTCTTTATACCGTGTCCCAAGGTTGATTTATGTACCAAAAATTTATTTCTATAACCCAATTGGAATATTTGAGTTGATTATACTTGAACCACAAGTCCATAAAAATTCTCCTCAGACTTCCTCCTGGATGGATCTTCAACTACCTTATCTCTTCCACTATACTCAATAAGAACATCATCTATATCCTTCTGTTGGTAGTTTGAACATATAGATCTCTCAATAACATGAACCTTAATATTGGAAACATCATCATGTTGGTTTTTAAATTTATTTTTTCATTCTTCCTTCCATTATTATGTATTTAATGAATTAACATAGTACTTCAGAACTTCACATCTCAATATTCTCAACTTCAATAATTATGTCCTTCAGAAGGAAGTTATTAGTTAACTACTTCCTCCCATTGATAATTAGTAGCTCTATCATTTATTATAAATTTTTATCATACTTAAATAATGTTTTTTACCCCTTTATATATACAATATTCCTCCAATGAATTTTGGGAACAAGTAGTCTCCATTTTGACATTTATGTTATCTCAACTATTGAATTAATCACCATTAATATATTTCGAATATATTAGGATTTTACTTCATCAATGATCCCACAAAACATGGTGTAAACTATATTAAAATATAATTCAAATCTCATCTTTAATCATGATATTTACTTCCATGTATATTTCTATTCGAGCATCAATCTCAGAATCATCAAAATATTTTACGTTACACCAATATAAATTCTTATCTACATCTTTTGTAAAATTTTCTTCCATAGAAGTCACTCATATCCTTATGGTTCTACCTATTCTTATGTCTAACTAAATCTTATGAAAACATCATTACATCAAACATTTTGTAACTTTATTCATGTACTTATACTGGTATCTATTTGATGCACCATAATTTACTTCTAATTGGGCTTGTAGCTTCTTATTTCGATCAAGTCAACTTTGGATTCCAGCAGCCAATGTTCTGAATATCAACATATCTGGACTCGACTCATCTTACTATTCTCACAGCATCTATAATATAATTCCATAAGATTTTATACATATGGTCTTCTTTAGTTCCTTACGTTAGATTAGTCACTTATATATTCATTACCTCTAATACTTCACATTTAGATCAATAAAATTTTATCATCATAATTCATTGTCTTTACATCTAGAACATTGACCATATATCAAACATAGAGAGGGTATTTCTTCTTTCATTCATCCTTCGAATATGAATCTTATAAAACACCACCTTATTCTTCTAGTGATTTATTATTTCTTCAGTTAATGCCCCATATTCTAGTAACTTCAAAACTCTATAATGATTTACATGCATCCTAAATTTCTATCATGTAAGATTAATGAAATCTTGGATCATTAATAGTATTTATATAATGTGACAATCATTATATGAATGAAAATTACATTTGTAACAACTTAGGTACTTATAAAATAATATGTTTTCATTCTTGAATTAAATAGTTAAGTTCATTATTAAGGTATAATGAAATAATTAATATTTATAAAAATTAATAAATCTATACTAATAGAATAGAACCGTCACCTATGAGAGTAAAAATAAAATTTATGTATCTTATAAGTTAAAATATGATAAATTTATATCACAGAATAATTAAATAATTGTTTTAAAAATGATAAATTAAGTGTTCATATTTTTATTACACATAAATTTTTATTTACAATTTTATAATTAATATAATGATTTAAAATAAAACTTATCTTTATAAAATAGATTCATAAATTAATATTTTGTTGTCTTAAGATTATAATATAATTTTATTTGATCTTAATTATTTTTTCAAAGCGTTATAAAATCATTAATAATTTTAAAATTAGCATTTTTTGAGTAAATGATGATTTTAATTAAAAATTGAATTTATCATATTTTGAAAATTATTTTCATAAAATATATTTAATTTTTTAATTATATGGGTCAAAAAAATTTGGGGTGAATATTTTTTATTTTTATGAAATAAATGAATTTTTACAGAATAGGGAAATACACTAATTTATGGTATATATGAGTTACAAGTTAAATAAAGTATTAAATAAGTCATTTCTGATTTAATCACCATAATATCAAACTACCCTTTATTATTTTAATATATTTAGTGATATTTCTAAAACTATTCATATCCATGAGCCAAAATAATAAACTAATGAATAAAAAATTCAAAAAACACCCACCTCCTCTAATATAAATTACACCCCTCACCACCTCTTCTTCTCAAAAACTAATGGATTTTAGATTATTTAATTTCTATCCAATTCACTTAACAAGCCTCTTCTCCAGGTCAAGGACATTATATTCTCTCCAAAAGGACAAAACCAAGTGCCTTAAGCAGGTTCTCTAGGAGAATAATTCTAGAGGTAAAATCCAATTTCATTTTTTTATTGTATTTTGATTCATTTTATTTTTTTATCCTCCCCCCACCTCACCTATAAAAAGTGAAATTATGACCCAATTATATTAAATATAATGGAATTTTATTGTGTTAATGAAATATCTATCCTCAAATCTCTCCTCCTGTCCTTATATTCTAAAAAATTAATACTTCTCCTGTAATGTGTTGATTTACCGTCAATGTGGATGATATGTATTAATTTTATTTTACTCCCTTCAGGGCTAGTCATAAAACCATTATTATGGTTAAATAATATTATAATTTATATAATTTATATAATGTTCTTATACAAATATATAAACATGATATTAAATGAAATGATATAAGTTCATGATGGTCATCAAAAAAACTGCCAAAATAAATTAAATAATTTTTATTAATGTTTTATCTGATGAATAATCCACATATCAGAAGAAAATGATATATGGTATCATTTAAATTTATGTAATCATATTAATACCATTTTATTCCATGTTTTGGGTTTTTCTTCTATTGGATAAGAAAATCCATAATGAACCAACCATGGAAACCAGGAAATAATTGCACCTGAAACAATGAAAATAAAAAATAATATTTCTAATAAATGGGTGGAATGATTTTATAATAAGATAATATAAGGAATTATAAATTTTAATATAGTTATTTACTAAATTAACATCATTATATAAACCATTATTCAGGAGGATTTAACTCATTTTAAGGAATTGAAACCTAAGCTAAGGGACTTTTCTTAAAAAATCCACAATTAAATTTGTTTTTTTAAAAAATTCAAAAGGGATGTTTCTATGATGCAAGTATTAATGTTTTGTAATCATTTTTTGGTTATTGTAATTTTTTTAGGATTATGTGTGGGTCCCATATCTCCCTCTAATTCAATGGATATGATTATATTGGAATTTGGTTGTAATGGTTATTCCAAGTGTAACTATGATGGTTACATCATAATGTAGCTGTGAGGGTTACATTGTATGGTAGTTCTGAGGGTTATAAATCATATGGTTTCCATTTGGGTTCAAATATTAAGTATGTAATTCCCAATTTTACCTAAATGTTTCATTTATTTTTTTTATTTTTTATTCAAATATCCAGTATTCTCAAAAAAATTATATGATACTTTGTGGGTGAGAATTATATCTTTGTGAAAATGATTTCATATATATAAAACTCTTCATGGAGTAATGGTTTATTTCTGACTTTTTATTCCTCTTAATAAGATTTTTGTTCTCTAACCATGTTTTGAAAAGGTTTTCAGAGGGTTTTAGGGATGGATAAGATAAATGAATCTAGGTTTAATGTTGTAATTATTTTTATGGAGAAGAATTCATGTTATATTAAAAAAAATTGAATTATGAAAAAAATTGGATATTATTTTATTAGTATCCTTGATGTATGATTTTGGGTTTTCATGTATGATTTATGAACTAATTATATAAAACTATAATATTAAAATATATTTGGGGATGTAATAACTGTATTTTAGTTTAATTGACTAGATTATGTAATGTTTAAGGTTGGGTCCTTATGGTTGGTGTAAAAACATGGTTTATAAAACATTATAGGTTAAGATAATGTTAGTAGAATAACATAAATATATTTTACCTTATGTTTTCGTATAAATGTTATAGAATTTGAAGATTATCATGTTGCTTCACCAAAGATATGTCTGTTTAGAATGGTTTTCTACCAATGAAACTGGGATGTTAAAGTAGGATAGAATTGAGAGGATGATACCATTCTAAATCCACAACCATGAATTGTAGGAAATGGAACTGAGAAGATTGTGAAAGTAAATCATCATTTGAAGTAGTCTATAAATGGTGGTGGAATAAATTCTAGAGATCATCCAAATCTACAATAAAAGATCTTGATGATAGTGGAAAATTTTATTCAGCAATAACTTTCTACATTCAGTGGATCTTCTGAGCAAGTGGTGGTTGAAGGGTGGATTAAAGAACTTTAAAAAGATATTTGATGTCACAGGGTGTACAAATAATACAAAGTTTGGTCTTTATATTTACCTTTTTGAAGGTAAAATTGACCAATGCAGGTTAATGATAAATAATATCAGAGATATCGAGGAGATTAATTCTTTGGAATGGAATGAATTTAAGATTCTTTTCAATGAAACATATTTTTCCTATGGTGTTTTGACATAGGATGGGGAATAAATTCCTTAAATTGAAATAAAAGGAGTATGATTCAGTGGTCATGTATTAAGAAAACTTCACCCAATTAAATAATTATTCTTCAAATCTTATTTGATAACTTGATAGTAAAATCAATCATTTTTAATCAAGGTTGAATCCAATATATCGAAGGAAGTTGGATTCTCATGAAGTAAAAAGTTATGAGAAACTTGTTCAATGTGCTGGGATGATAGAAATGGAATTTTCCAATGACCATGTGTATATTGAAAAAAGTATAAAAAAGGTACATATGGATAGAAATGGGTATGAATCGATCAAATAAATCTAAAGGTATGAATTTACAGTTTCGAATTTGTGGGAAGTGTGACAAAAATTACCGTGGTTAATGCCATAAAAATCTGAGAAATGTTTCCAATGTGTTAATTTTGGACATATGGTCTTATATTGCAATGAAAAATATCTTAGTTTTGGAATTATTAATGATGATAAGAAAACTAGAAATTTCTTAAAATGTGGTGAGATGGGAAATTATGTAAATACATTCCCAAAGAGATATCTCAATGATGGGAAGCAGCCAGACTATAGGCAGAAAGATGCAGTGAACTCCTTTGTGACTACTTCGGCAGATGTTAGGCCATCCAATGAAGTGGTATATGGCACATTTTTTGTTTACATAGACATTAAAATTTCTTGTTTGATATGGGGTCTAATCATTCCCTTATTTATGAGAAATTTTATAGTAAATTGAAATTTTCACCTCAAAATATAAAATCATAACTTATTGTAAAAACACCAAGGTGAAATATTAAGGCAAAACAACATCTTAATAATATTCATATTCTTGTCTATGTAAATACATTACCTTAAAATCATATTTTTTCCTTATTAGAGATGGATTTTATTATTAGTAGGGATTCTATTTTTGTTTATCATGTTAAGATTGATTGTATAGCTAAATAAGTTCTTTTTCAAATTGAGTTTTAGTTTGTATAAAAGAATTAACCCATACCATTGATAAAATATCTGGAAGCTAAGAAACTGTTAAAATATGTAAATGAATGTTATCATGAAAAAAAATTCAAAATAATTTAGTTATTCAGATTAATGATGTGCCAGTGTAAATGAATACAAGAAACAGATGATTTTCTCATTTTAATACCTGATTGAGAAATTCAATTTACTATAAACATAGTTCCTAATCCTAATGCAATCTCAAAACCACCTTATCAAATACCCCAATTAGTACTTTTAGAATTGAAAAGGTAGTTGCAGGAGTTTCTTCAAAATATTAAATTTTTCCTATCACTTCACCATGGGGTGCATCTGTTTTTTTCATTGAAAATAAATATGGCTTCATGAGACTTTTCATTGATTATTGAACTTTGATTTACAGTAATATTAATAATAAGTATCCATTGACTCATATTGATGACATGTTTGATCAGCTCCAGGGGGCTCAGTATTTTTCAATGATTGATTTGAGATATTGGTACCATCATCTAAAGGTTAAACAGGATGACATCCTAAAAATATCATTATAAACTAGATATGTGCATTATGAGTATGTTATTATACCCTTTTCCTTGACAAATGCTTTGGTTGTATTTATAGATCTTATAAATTGAATATTGTGTGAATTTTTTTTATAATTATGGGTTTCTTTTATTGATGATAGTTTTTTTATTCAAAAATTTATGAGTATCATGAAAAACAACTAAGGATTTTTCTTAAAACACATAAAAATAACTTATATGGGAAATTTAGAAAATGTGAATTTTGTTGCAACAGATGTCTTTTCATGGGAACATTGTAAATAATGATGGAATAAGAGATTATCCCAAAAAAATGAGGTTGATGAATCTCCAAAAACCTAAAATTGTTACTAATATTCATAATCTTCTTGGATTAGTAGGCTATTATTGATGATTTGTTAAAAATATTTCATAGTTATCAAGACCACTAATAAAGTTAACATAAAAAGAGGTTAAATTTATTTGGATATAATACTATGATGATTGTTTTAAAGAACAGAAATAAATATTGGTGAATTCTCTAGTTTTGTCTCAACCATCTATAAATGGAGATTTTTTCATCAACAGTGATGTTTCATTGAAAAGACCTGGTTACGTTCTGATAAATAATGATCATTTAATTGATTATTTTTCAAGACAATTGAAACCTCCTGAGTTAAATTATCCCACACATGATCTTGAATTAGAATCTTTGGTTCTCACTTTAAAAAAATAGAAGAATAATTTATATGGATCCAAATGTGAAATATATATTGTCCAGAAAAGTTTGAATTTGGTATTCACTTATAAGGAATTGAACATGATGAAGAGAATATGGCTTGAATTGATAAGGGATTATGATATCACAAATTATCATCCTAGAAAAGAAAAAAAAGTGGAAGATACCTTGATTCAGAAGCATCATGTTAAATTGACCATGTTATTTTTGGAACATGACAACTTGATTATTTATTTGATGAATTTTGTTGTGAAAGTTGTTGGTGTAGGAAATCCCTCCATTTTGTTTTAGGTTTCAGCACAGTCATCTTTCTTAGAAAGAATTAAGAAAGTACAAAAGTATGATATTGAGTTAGAGAAATGAGAATAATTGGTTATGAAAGGTAAATTTCTTGAATTTAATGTTGATAAGTATTGTGTCTTGAGTTTGGGAAGATATTTTTTGTGCCTTGTGATTCCAAGCTAAATTAAGAATTATTAAGTGAAGCACATAGTTCTCCATTATCAGTTCATCCAGATAGCACTAAGATGTATATAAGATTTTGAGAGAATTACTGTTGGGATATAATGAAATGAGATATTTCTAATTTTACCATGAAGTGTTTGAATTTTTAATAGGTTAAATCAGAGTGAAGACAACCAAAGGGTATACTTTATCCTTTTCCAATTACAGAGTGTAAATGGGAAAATATATCCATGGACTTCATGGTGGGACAACCAAAGAAATATTGAGGTGACAATCTGATTTGGGTTATTGTAGATTGACTAGATACATATGCACCTTTATTCCTATTCGAGATATTATGTATTTATATCATCTTTCTCAAAGTTACCTCAATGATATAGTCTATTTCCATGGATTTACACCCTCCAATGTATCAAACTGTGATCTCAGGTTCACTTCTATCATTCATAAAATCCTTTAAAAGTCATTGAGAAGTAAATTATATTTCTACATATCCTTTTATCCTCAATCTAATTTAATGTTATAGCAAACTATTAAGAAATTGGAGGTCATTTTATGAACTTTTTAAATGGAATACAAGGAAATTTGGGATCAACATATTTATTTAATTGAGTTTTCTTATAATAATTGTTTTCATTCTAGTTAAAGATGGAACCTTTTGATGCATTATTGGTAAAGCGATGTTGGACTCCATCGTTTTGGGATGAAGACGGGGAATGTAAGTTTATAGAACCATAATTAGTAGAGGAAGTAGTGAAGAAATCAAATATGATCTAGTAACACTTGAGGACAGCTCAGATCTGGTTGAAAATTATGTAGATAACTAGAAAAAAGAAATTTCTTTCATGGTAGATGATCTTGTTTTCCTTAAAATGTCTTCATGGAAAATTTTATGTTATTTTTTAATAAAGGAAATAATTGTCCAATATTCGATGGACCTTTTTAAATTGTATAGAAATTTGGATCAGTTTCCTACTGAGTATCCTGGCCTGTGATTTTATCTCTCGTACACAATTTTTTTCATGTTTCGATGTTATGAAAGTATGTTTTTGATTCATCTCATGTTTTAGTCCAAAATTAGTTCATCTAAAATAGAACCTTCCTTATGAAGTGAAACTTGTTAATATTTTTAATCATAGGGATAAAGTATTGCGGAATAAGGTAATTCACCTGGTTATGGATTTGTGGAGAAACGACATGGTTGAAGAAGAAAAATGGGTATCTAGAAATTCTATGATGGAAAGGTATCCTCACTTGTTTAATAAGTAAATAAAAATTTTGAGTATATGATTTCTAGAAGGTGGGTAGAATATACTAACCTAGCTACTCATAAAATAATTTGTTTTCATTCTTGATTTAAAAGATTGTATTCATTATGAATGAATAATAAAAAAAGTTATATTTATATAAATTATTGAATCTATACTAACAGAATAGTAACCTCACCTATGAGAGTTTAAAAAAAATTATGAAAATTACTAGTTAAAATATCATATAAATATATCATGTAATGAGTAAATAAATGTTTCGAAAATGATAAATTAAGTGTTGATATTGTTGTGACACATAAATTTTTATTTACAATTTTATTATAAATATAATTATTTAAAATAAAATTTATCTTCATAAAATAGATTCATAAATTAATATTGTATTGTATTGTGATTATAATATAATTTTATGGGGCCTTAATTAATTTTTAAGATTAATAAAATATGTTGTAACTTTAAATTTTGTATTTTTTGAATAAATCATGATTTTAATTAAAAATTAAATTTATCATATTTATAAAATTAATTTCATAAAATAGGGTTCATTTTTAAATTCTACATTTCAAAAAATTCAGGGGGTGAACTTTTTGGATTTTTCTGAAATCATTGAAATTTGGGAGAATAGTGAAAAACAGTAATTTTCAATATATATACATTATAAGTTAAATACTCTATTCATTGATTCATTTCTGAATTAATCACCATAATCACCCAATTAACTTCATTATTTTAATATATTTTTTTGATAATGTTCAAACTATTCACTTTCTTGACCCAAACTAATAAACTAACGAATAAAATATTCAAGAAACCCCTATCTCCTCCACTTTAAATACCACCCCTCGCCACCTCTTCTACTCACACATCACGGTCTTGTATCTTGTTTAATTTCTACCCAATTCCCTTCCAAATCCTCTTACCAATAGACAAGTCCTATTGGTCTCATCAATGGTCTGAAACCATCCTTTTTAAGGAGGTTCCCAAGGAGTATAATTTGGGATGTAAAATCCTCATTCATTTTATTTTATTTTCTTTTCAATTTATTTGTATTTATTATCCTCTCCTAACCTATTAATTTCAAATTTAAATGATAAATATATTACCTTACATATATGATAATTTTATTATGTTAATTTAATATCCATCATCAAACCTCTCCTCTTATCCTTTTTTTCTAAAAAATGAAAACAGCGTATGTGATGTGTCAATTTACCATCATATTGGAATATGTGTTCTTATTTTCCTTTTCCAACTTCAAGTATGGTTATAATACCATTATTATGGTTAAATAATATTTTGTTATACATGTTATAAGTTATATAATATTATGAAACCAATGTATAAAAATAATATTAAATCAAATTATATAAGTTCGTGATGGTCATAAAAATCACCGAAATAAATTAAATCATTTTCATTAATGTTCTATATAATGAATCATCCTTATATCAGAGAAAAATGATATATGGTATCACAAAAACTTAAAGAAAAATATTAATTCCATTTCATTCAACATCTGGAGTTTTATTTCCATTTGAAAAAATATTGAACCAACCATGGAAACCACAAAATAAATGAACCCAAAACAATAAAAAAAATATTATTAATAAAAGGGTGGAAAGATGTTATAATAAGATCATATAAGGAATTATAAACATGAATAATGTTTTTTTATAAACTAACAAGACTATTTCAAACATTATAAGGGAGGTTTTAAGAAATTTTAATGAAGTCAAACCTGAGGTTAGGGACTTTTTACTAAAAACCCACTTTTAAATTCATATTTTTATAAAATTCAAAATGAATGTTTTTAAGATGTAAGTATTTATGATTTTATGATTATTTTTTGTTTATTTGGAAATTTTTATGATAAATTTTGGTACCTATATCTCACTCCAATGCATTGGGTATGTTTACATTGGAGGATGTCCCTAATGGTTATTTCAAAAGTAACCGTAGTGGTTACACCATAAGCTAATCAATAAAGTTACATTGTAAGGTCTTTGTGAGGATTAAAAATCATATGTCTGTTGCGAGGGATACAATATTAAGTAATTAATTCCCCAAGATACCTAAATATTTAGTTTATTTTTTCTATGTTTTATATAAATCTCATGTTTTCACAAAGTATATGATACTTTATGAGTGATAAGTATATCTTTGTGAAATTGATTTCTTATGCTAAAATGTACTCATGGACTAACAGTTTAATTCCTAATTTTTGTGCCCCTTATTGAGATTTCTTTTCTCAAGCCATGTTTAAAAAAATAAGTTTTGAAGGATGGATAAGAGAAAAGAAGCCAAGATGAATGTTGTGAATATTTTTCATGAAAGGAATTCATGTCATGTTAAAAAGTGGTGTGTTATGAAAAAAAAATAATACTATTTTGGTAGTATCCATTTTTTATGATTCTGGGTTTTCATGTATGAGTTATGACCAAATTCTCTAAAACTCTGTGATGAATAGATCATTAGGAATGTAATAAGTGTATTCTATTTGAATTAACTAGATTATGTGATGTCTTTGGTTGGGTCCTTATAATGGAATCATCTAACTTAGTTATCCCATAACCTTTCCTTGTTCAGGTTTCTCAACATGCACTTATAAAGAAAATAAAATTTATATTACACCTACTATGGAGTTTATCATCTATGAAATCGTAAATATACTTCCAAAATCTCCTTCAACAACTCCTTTGGACTATTGAACACTTCATTTAGTTTGGGTTTCACAATATAATTTTTAGCATATTCTTAGAGATAACATTAAATATATTATGTTCACCACATATTATATAGGTTCTATATTTCATGTATTTTCCAACTTTATGGAACAAACAATATTTTTAAGGTGAATGTCACCTTACATTCCTCAAGAATGAATCACAGGGACTATTAATTCCTCAGTGTGATTTATATTTCCGATTATCTTGGTTTCTTATTTATCCACTGATTACCTCATAATGTTTTTACCTTTAGTGTTACTTTATATAGAAGAACATCTTCTAAATATACCAATTTATTGTCTTCACCGTTCATTCTTTCATATCACTATATCTAGATAGCTTACATCATCAACACTAGATATTCTTAATAGTGCTTCTTTATCCTAAAAAACTAGTCATGAATATAATGAAGATAATTTATAAAATATTATAATGTAAAATGATACTTGTGGATATAAAAATTTCCATTTATTTCTCCTCTATCCATCAGTAATACTCTCTCCATTCATCTTTATTTTTTTTTCTTCATCTAGATTTAGATATTTCATCTACAGTGTTCTTTCTTCTACTTGTTCCTTCTTCGAGAATAAGTTCTTAATATATAATTATTATAGAACTTCCATAGGAATATATCCTTCAACATACACATTGACTTTTACATAAACTATTTAAAATAAATAAAACATATCATAATTATAATCTGATGAGAACTTAACACACATATATAACTAGAAATAATGAGAATATACTTTTCTTTGAAACAAATATTTAGAATTCAATTCTTCGAGTACTAAATTTCATGGACTAACACATAATCCCTTCAAAGGTTCTATCCTAAAACCAATTAGTGATAAGATGACTAGCCCATCTAATATTATTTTTCACCCACCATTATGTGTGAAAATAGATGTGAGATGTCAGTTTTTTTCCAAGAAACCACATTGTTATATACCTCCATCGCCTTTAAAAAAATTTCATGGGAAAAAAAGCCATTCTAGTGTGATAAAACATCACACCCCAAAAAAACAGCACCCTTCTGTGAAAAATTTTACTTCCCATGATAGAAAATCACCCTTCTGTGAAAAAAAAACTACTTATTATGATGAAACGTCGCCCTAATAGTTCTTTTATTGATGCTTCATTCACCGTCATTGATAATTATCACAACCTACTACAAATACAGCAGCACCCTTCCCCCTCTTCATAAATTTATTACTAATGAACTCCAAATATTTATTTATGAAGCCATTTTTTCACCAACATATCAATATTCATGTCGAAAAACATACCTAATTTAATAGCATAGGAATCCAAAAACTCATGTGCACCGCTATTTTTAATTTAACCCTTATCACATGAAAATAGATAATTAAAATAAATATCTCTTCAAAATACCACATGCATAAATATTCAATAGATTAAAACTAAATTCAAACACTATTATATATTATTTAATATTACCATGGGTATAAACCTATCAATATCCCCCTCCATCCCATCAAATATGTATATACCATCCAACAAACTAAATCAAATTGAAAAACAATTGGTATTTCACAAACCATCACCCTTTATCAAAAATATAAGGGCACTATTTTCAACTATGAAAGAAATATAATAGCTTTTCCTTTAAAAGAAAACCAAATGTCAAAGTCAATATAATACCTGAATCTGAACTATCCTATAGAATAACACCAGAATCAATTATACATGGATCCCCCAAAAAAGTGATCCCACCCAATCTGGAGCCCCTTTAGAAACTAATTTTCCCCCCTATTCATCATCTAATAAGTAGGTAATATAATTTTCAACATCTAAAATAGTAATTGTATAACCTAGATCTTTATTTTTAATTATTTATTCAATATTCATATCCTGTAAAGAAAATAAATGGTGTATGACCTAAAACACCGCTCTTAACCTACCTTAGCTTGCAAACCATCTTCCCCTTAATCAATGTTCTTTGAATCATGTTTGATGATAGTTTATGCCACAAATGTGATAAATACCCATTTGAAAATTAATTCTTCACTTCATCATTCCCCTTTATGTCAATCCGGTAATGTGTGTCAACTATTTTACCTCACATATATACAATCGAACCTTTCAAAAAATTCCATATTCCATTATTGAATGAACTCTTGAATGTATTATTATCAGGAGAATAGGCAAATAAAATTCTATATTGTATACCTGGCATGTGTCACACACTCCTAAACATCAGCATACAACCTCTATTCATAGTGATCAAAATATAACCAATACGAATGACATTATCATATTTTTCATTCCCCATCATCAATATAAAAAAGTGACCTTATTTATATACAGAAAAAATTATGTATTTGGTGTAATATGGTAGGAAACAAATGAATCAATCGCCCATTGTTTATAAAAATCTAACCACTTCTTTTTTTCTTAAGATTATTTTTCAAAGCTTCACAAAACCTCCGCACATGACCCTCTTTATCCAAATAGCATCACTTGAATTTTCCTTTTCTTAAAATCGAGCTCTCTGATTACCATGTCCATCTTTCATAGCCAAAATAGCTATATTAATAGAATATTCACTATCACTAGTATTTTACCAAGTATAGTTCATTGTAAATTATAAAATCAAATCATCCTACTTCATATTATATTTTCCAAACAACAATATGGTGTTGATATTATCACATGAATATGACAATGAACCCAATATAAGACAATTTTTTATTCTTTTTCCATTTTAACATGTACCTCATTACCTTTATCAATGATCAAAATAGCCACCCAATAAAAATCCATTAAAAGTTTAGTGAACTCGTCCATAAGGTTACCTAAATTATTATTATATGGAATTTTCAAATGATATGATTTTTTTCAGATATAAATTATTTTTAAGGGATTTTTATTTATGATTTATTTAAATATTTTCCCAAATATCCTCTACATCTATCAAATTCTTCTCCTCCTATTGATTATTATCATCTAAATACATCAGAATTTTGCTTATTTCTACCTCTATCATATCCTACCAATCAACATCAACCATCTTCTTTTCCATATCTGGTTTTTTATTCAGTTCCTTTTCTATCTTATCATGAATCATAATATTTAATACCTATAGTTTCCATATATTGAAATCATTTTCCCCATAGAATATTTTGATTAGGACAAACATCATTTGGCATGAATCACCCACATAGAATAATCAAGAATGATTTAGTACATCACTTCGATAACATTTTGTAGGATTCAATTCCTACCATGAGACCTTGGAGGCCTAAAATATATTCAGATTTGGGCTTCCATCATTAAAACAATTGATAAGAGGAGTAGTTCATCAAAAATTATATTTCAACCACTAATCATTATGGAAACTGGTGTGGGATTTAGATTTTCCTCTAAAAACGTACCCTAATATTCCTCAATTGTTGCTTTAAAAAAATTTATGATCAAAAAATGTTACCCTTCTAGGAAACAATGTTACCCTCTATGATAAAAATTCACACCTCTAGGAAAAAAACATTTCCTATAACAAAATTTTATCTTTGAAGATCCATCTTTTATGCTTCATTCACCATTGTTGATTCTTCTAACATGATACTAAAAACATATTAGAAACTGTATAAATGTTTAGAGGCATAAAGAAGGTGGTCAGGACCATGGGAAATATGGGCATTTCATTAACTAATTTAAATTTATCCTCAAAACTAGAAAAAATATCAACCATATAATATAAGAGAAAAGATAATTATATATAATTTATAATTAGTTTGAGTTGAGTTAAGTAATTACATCTCATGGGAATTCATTCATCATTAAGGATTTTATTGACCTCTTCTTAATATAATATCTATGTGTTATAATATTCATGGGTCAAATCCTTCTATATATAATTCACTCATGCTCTATAAATCTCTGAATTTCATAGTATATGATTTTGGGTGAATGTGTAGAAAATTATAATGCTTGTGACATTCATCATTGATATACACAATAATCACCTCAAAGAAGAGGGATTCATTAGTTCTTTCTACACTCAATAGGATGGAAGAGGGGGATCACTCTCTATTCATGAGATCATTCTATTGGAGGAGATCTCTAGGACTTGAGAGGATTCTCTCTTGAATTTATTATTCACATCAATTGATAGTGTTAAGATTGATATAATTTATTTTATATAGATATAAGGTTGGAGAATAATAATTTCACATGGGCCCTAACTATTCTCTTAAATCCCAGGGAACCACATATTAAAATATTATTATTATTATTATTATTATTATCTACTTGGTATGTTCTAAATTAAAAGATAATTAAATAATATTTATTAAATAAATTAATTAATATTTATTAAAATAATATTTCATATATCATTTCCACCAATCAAATAACTCATCTCATCATTTCTTATTAGTGTTTATCAAACCTTGAATAATTGGTTTTGATTTAGATAAAAATATATCATTGTATTATTAAATGATAAACAAATAAATATTATATTTATTAAAATATTGAAAAAAAATATTTATTGAATATTCAACTCCTAGATATTCTCTTGAATAGCTGGTGATTGAATATTTTCAATCAACTAATCATGAATAATTATTAAACCACTTATGGGAATAATATTTATTAAACATATTAAATTCATATATAATTTAATTGTGGTTTTGGATACACTTAGTGTGTGACCCCCTAGGCCCTTTTTTAGATTCATTAGGTATAGGTGCCTAAATTCCAAGGCTAGTGTCTAGAAACATGTCGAGGAGCCCATAAATAAAGTCATTATTTTTGTAATAACAAAAAACCTCTTACAAACACACAAAGTTTAATTTAATATTATTTTATCAATATCTCTAATCAAACAGGTTTAATGATTGTTTCATCAAAACGTGCTTTTGATATATCTTACTTTGAATTTTTAGAAATGAAATTTTTGATAGAACTTAATTTCCATGGTCTTAATCAAGATGTCTCACTCCCATCAAAGGAATTCAGATATAAATTTTTTAAATAATATAAGGTTAAACCACTTTCGCCAATTATTCATTAACGCAATATCATACCTGACACACCCAAAATATTCAACCACACTATAAGGATATATCATCACAGTTTTCATTAATACCTAAAATTATGTAACTCATGATTTTAATTAATAATGTTATAAAATTCTAATTACCATTACACATATCTATGGATAGGAACATCCAATTGAACTTAAAATGTGTATTTCCTAATGGTGGGTCAGGTTCTCAAAAATACTTATAATAGAGATTACCAAGGACATGAGAAGAATCTTAAATGTCTTATGGTACCCGTACCCCAAATATATTTTATCATTTGTGTCCAATAAAATGATATAATCCATCCAGAGAATATATATTTATGAATATTTTCACAGAAATTCAATTTTTTTATTATAGCAGGGAACTACTATGGCCATTTATTGAAATTGGTATCCTTAAGAAATTATGACAAAAAATTACTTGTAGAATAAGAATCATGATGTTAAAATAAATTTATTGATATTAAAAACCATGAATACATGAAAACATGAAGTGCATAGAATTTGAAACTAGGGATCAAACTCAAACAGATGTCGTAATGATCTAAAGTCAACTACTAACAATGTTCTATATATTGGATATCACATGACTTTCATGCCTATGATAAGATAATAATTTAGTTATGAGGCTCACTATGTTCTCCTCCATGGAAGCTCTACATACCAAAACCTCACCCCTTTGAGAAAAATATCTCAATGGATTATATTTCTGATTTATCAGCTTCATCCAATGATGTGGTCATGGATCCTTAACAAGAGACACTACTATATTATTATCACAACAAAATTTGATCAGATATTTACTCTAGTACACCACGTCGAGATCTCGGATAATGTTTTTTAACCAAAACACTTCTGTAAATGCATCAAAATTCACAATAAACTCAGGACCCATTATAGAATTTGTGGAAACTATATTATTTTAGCTCTTCCAGGTCACAACTCCTCTATTGTGACTGAGGACATATTCAAACTACAACATTGGAACATTCTGATATATTTGGAAACTAGAATCAATATATCCCCTGATTAATAGTTCTTATTCTTCTATATATATAAGGAATATATCATTATTATGCCTTATATAATTAAATATTGACTTAATTATTGTCCAATGATATTCTCCTAGATTATCTTGATATATAACTACCAAGATCAAGGAATAGAAAATAACATTCCTTGTATATAACATGTATTATATGATTGATCCTATCATAGATGTGTATGGGATCATACTCCTCACTCTCCCCCTTTCCTATTATGTATGAAGGTTCATTTTCTTAAAAAGATGCATATTATGTGACTTTTGAACCAATCACCTCTTGGATTGTTCTATAATGAATATCTTCATTATCTGGTCGATGTATGTACTTTGACTTAGTCCAAGAAGCCTCTTTGATCTATCATGAATAGTATTGATCCCATGAATATAGGCCACTTAAACTAAGTCTTTCATATATAATCACTTGTTGAACTAGTCCTAAATTGGTTGTAAGGATATTATTTCATTTTTAATTAGTAATATGTCATCATCATATATTACTAGGAAAATAAATATACTCCAACTAAACCTCTTGTGGACACATGGCTCATATTTATTCTTTAAGAAAATAAATTCTTTTATGGATTCATCCAACTAAATTTTCCATGACCTAGACGATTTTCATAATACATATTTGTATATTTTTAACTTTTATACCATGTTGGCATTACCTACATACACAAACCCTTCTAGTTGTGTCATATAGACATCTTCCACTAGGTTTCCATTAAAAAAAGTTATTTTTACAACCATTTTCCATATATAATAATCACAGAATGTTGTAATGGAAAGAAGAATTATAAAGGACATAATCATGGAAACTAGAATAATTTTTTATCATATATTATTCCTTGATGTTTTTTAAACCCATTATCCACTAATTATGCATAAAAGGGTACTAGCATTACCTTCTGTTTCTATTTTTCTTTGGAAAACATATTTTCTCCTGATTAGATATACTTCAACTGGATGATTAATTGGAACCCATAATTGTTTCCAATGCATGGAATCCATCTCATAATTCATGGATTATTCCCATCTCTTACAATATATTTACTACCTAATTATAGTATAGAGGGTTGTTTTTATTAAAAAATAACAAGTCACCATCATTGGTGACTAGAAAACAATACCTTACTAGTTCTCTTACATATATACTACTCATATAATGTACTGGTGCCTTAGGAATAACTTATTTCATGGGTATATATGGAATTTGTTCTTATACAAACTCTTTTATATCTTGAACACCAACTTAATCAAAGTAAATCATTCCCCTACTATCTCTTTAAATATGTGCTACCTCTCAAGAAATATGAATTTTATTTCCATAATCACACTCTTCTTATTGGTTTCATATAGTTAATTTGCCATTATTTCCTTAGGGTACCTTATAAAGTTATAATTAATCCCATGTGGTGCTAGTTTATTTATAGAGATATCCTTAACAAAGACCTCACAACCCCATACACATGTATGTGAAATAAAGGGATTCTTCCTACTATAGAACATTAATAAGATCTTGTTTTCTTCTTTATATGAATCATATTTTAGTGTGCACATCATAGTCTATAATTCATATCCTCAAAAGGACAATGGAAGATCTACATGATGATGGTTTTGGGTGTATAGGATGCATGCGTACGTGGGAGATATGCTTAAATTTATTTTAATAGTCATTTCCCAAAACCATGAGTGAGGATATTACACATCAAATTTATATTTAATTTATTTAATATTTGAAGAAATAAATACTTGGTATTAGGAACTTTCTTCATTGGTGAATGTTTATCTTCTAAAAAGACCATTTCAAATTACCTTCATTGGGCTGTAAGGATCCAAGGATATAATCCCTCTATTAATGATCCACACCTACTCCTATGAACTCTAGGAAGTACCACTCAATATCTAGGTACTAGCACGGAAAATCAAATGCCATGAATTGTTCGTTCATGATCTCTAATTCTTTGGTCTTCGAGAAATATCTCTTAAAATTATTATTCTTTATAGGGAGAGAGAATAAGAAGTTGAGAGAGAATTTATTATGTACAGCAATTTTTTATTTTCAATTTTGGATACTCTACATAGTAGACATAGATGATTATTTATAGAGTTGGGTTTTCTGATAAAATGTTATTTAATTTCATATCGGCCATTAAATAACATTTATTACCTTTAATAAACCCCATTCCACATAATAATAGTTATATAATTTCTATTTTGTTGTGAATGCTTACTTACACAATAAAAAATATTATGTAACTGTCTTTTAACTAATATTTTTCACTAGAGTAGATCTCTGTTCTTTAGAACTCCTATAGTATTTATTGAATAACTAAATATATATTTTTTTATAAATAAATATTTCATTCACAATATGGTGAATAAATATTTATTAAAATATTTAATAAATAAAATAAATATTTTATTCACATTTCGGTGAATAAATATTTAATTAATTTATGCGATCAGTATATCATGAATAAAATTATTACTTATACATGACAATAATAATTGTTCCATTAATTAAACTCATATAGAATTTAATCAAGATCAACATAAATACTTAGTGTGTAACCCTCTAGGATTCTTTCTCATTAGCATTAGGTGGGCTTTCCCAAAGTACAATATTTCTGTCTAGAAACGGATCAAGGAACCGAAGAGAAATAAATTAATATCACAACCTCAACAAACACATATGAATGCTCACTATATAATATAATCACATTGTCACAATATCTCATCATGAAGGTTTCACATCTATTTCACCAACCTATATGCTCGATATGTCTTTCATTGACTATCTAAAATAAACACATCGTTTCACCATCATCACGGAATTTAATGTGACATATATATTCTAGTTAAAGGGTCCATATATCAGCTTCCATAAATATGGAAGGGGAAATTCTTTCCTTGACTTATTCATTAATGACATGTCACTTGTGATGCACCCAACATATCCATCTTCAACATGAACTGTCGTCGTCATGTTTTACAAAATACATCTAAGTATGTGTGTTGTGACATTCATTAATAATAATATAAAAGTATAAGGACCATTACGCATGCTCATAGATAGGAATATATGATGACACCAAAACATGTGGAATTCCTTCTGGAGGGTTTATCTCCTAATATCCTATCATGGAGATTACCAAGTGTGAACATCATGAGAAGAATCCTCATCTACTTATGAGTAATTTCACTAGATAGTCTATGTATTATGTTTCCTATAATAGTATGTTATCTAACCATAGAACATTATTTGAGAATATCTTTATAGTACAACAAGGTTCTCATCATAGCGGGAAACTTATATAACCTTATCAATGTGACATATACTCTAGGAAATTATTACATTTAAGTCATGAAGATAAACTAACAATATGTAATAAGAAGTTTTATTAATATTCAATACATAGAATATTAAATTAATAAAATTACAAACAGTTGGTCCTAGGACACCAAGTAAAACAAACTCCCACTTGTATAAGGGCAGGATTCCTATGACCATCAGTCTTCTAGACCACACATGATATTCATGTTTTTGCTGAGTCAAGATTTTAGACATGGGGTCTTCTACATTTTCATCCATGGAAATATTGCTAACAAAAACTTCACCTATTTGAGAAAAAACCCTCAAGAGATGATACTTATTAATTATGTGATTCATCCACTGAGTGTCCTTTTCTCTTTTTCAATAGCCACTGCTACAATACTATAACAATAGAGTGTGACAGATTATTTACTTCTAGGTACCACATTAAGCTCTTATATGATGTTTTTCATCCAAAATTCTCATTTTTCTACCTCATAAGTAGAAATATACTTAGTCTATACTATAGAATTTTCAACCATAGAATACATTGAGCTCTTCTAGTTCAAAACACCTCCATTCAAAGAAAATTTGTATCCCATTTGTGACTTATGTCATATTGATCTATTCGGAAACATACATCTGTATATTCTATTATGACTACTTCTTCTTCTCCTCCATAAACCAATAACATATCCCTATTACACCTCAGATAATAAATTATATTCTTAACTTCTATCTAATGGTGGTCACCTAGATCATCTTGATATCTTCCAACTTTACTTAATGAAAAGTAAACATCTATCCTAGAACATAGCATAGAATACATCGCCGACACAATCTCTTGTGCATATGGAATCCTTGTAATTTTGTTTCTTTCCTCATGTGTCTAAGAACACACTTTCTTGGAAAGATTAATGTCATTTGATGCTGGAAACAATCCCCTCTTGGACTATTCCATTATGAATCTCTTAAGTATCTTGTCGTTTTATATACATTTTCATAGTCCTAGAAACATCTTGGATCGACCAAGATGGGTATTGATCCCAAGAATATATGTTGCCTTTATCAATTCTTTCATGGAGAAGCATTTATTTAACCATTCCTTAATAGACTGTAATACTTTTATTTCATTTATAATGAGTAATATGTCATCAATATATACTATTAAAAAAATTTCAATCCCACTAAATTGTTTATAGACACACGGATCCCATTCATTCTTTATGAAACCAAATTTTGTTATGGCCTCATCAAAACAAATTTTCCATGACAAAGATTCTTGCTTAATCCATAAATGGATCCTTGAAACTCGCACACCTGGTTTGAATACACAGGAGCCACAAACCCTTCATGATGTTTTATATAGACTTATTTCTAAAGGTTCCTATTAAGGAAGGCTATTTTGAATCCATTTTTTAAATCTTGTAATCATGGAAACCGTAATGGAAATCAGAATTTTGATGGATTTCAACATTTCAACTATGAAAAGGTTTCATCATAGTCAATTTTGTGACACTATTTAAACCCCTTTTCAACCTATCTCAGATTATAGATACTTAATTTACCTTCCAAGTCAAGTTTCTTCTTGAATTATCATTTGAAACTAATGGACATTACATCTACTAGAGGTTCTACTAAAATACAGACTTGGTTTTGGTACATGGAATCCATTTCATAATTCATTCCTTCTTGCCACTTTTCTACATTTGTGTCACATAAAGATTCCTTGTAGGATAGAGGATCATTATTATCAACTAATAATGAGTCTCCATACTTGGTGATTACAAAACTATACCTTTCTAGTTCTCTACCCTCTCTCATACTACTATGGAGTAATTGTCTCTCTAGAAAAATTTCCATTTCCATGGGGATTTTTGGATTTTGTTCTTATTCCAAATATTATGTATCTTGACCCTAGACTTCATTAAATCCTATCTCACTCCCAATATCTATTTTAGATATAATATCCTCTTTAATATATGTGAAACGTCTATCAATCAATACCTTTTTTATGAAGGATTTTATATATAGTAACCCATTATTTCATTGGGAAATCCAATAAAGATACACTTTGTGCCCCTGTGTGCAATATTGTTACCTAAAGAGTCCTTAAAATGATTTGAAATCAACCCCATGTAATTAAGTAAATATGGGTTTCATTAAGTTCCAAACTTGGTATTGTATACCATCTATTGATTTATTTGGAACTTGATTTAGTATGTTCTTCTATTTGTAACACGTATCCCTAAAAGGATAATGGAAGACTTGCATGACTCGTCATTGATCTCACCATGTCCAATAAGGTGTGGTTCCTCCTTTCACATATACCATTCCACTAAGGTGTATAAGGAAGAGTGAGTTTAGATAAAATCCAAAACTCCCATAGATATTTACTGGAGTCCTGATTAAGATATTCCCCACCATTTTTTGAGTGAATTTTTTTAATGTTCTTACCAAGATGGTTCTGAAATTCATTAGTGTATTCCTCAAATTTTTCAAAAAATTCAACTTATACCTCATTAATTATACATATCCATATCTACTAAAATAATAAGTAAAAGTTATGAAGCATGAGTACCCAATCCTTTATTTAATAGGAAATGTTCCACATACAAAGGTATGAACAAATTCAAGAATCTTATCAGCCCTTTCACCATTCCCACTAAATGGTACTTCATTCACTTTTCCTTGTAAACATGTGTGACATACACCAATTTGTTTTTGGTAAAATTAATCTAAATATCCATATTTATGTAATTTAGTCAAGAAAATTTCATTTACATGACCTAGACATTGATTCAAAAATTGGGTGTGGAATGAGTCATGTAAATTTCCTTTGTTATCAATTTCAATTATTCGGTTCATGTGATCCAATATGTAAAGACAATTTTTTAAATATTCCTTACCATTAAAAATTATATCCTCATAAAAGAAGAAACATTTATTCCAAAATTTTAAAATAATTCCATCTGTATGAAGTATTGATATATAAATAATGTTTTTGGTAAAAGAAGGCACATAATAACAAACCTTTCAAACCACGGTCATTCTGGTTGGAAACATGAGGTGGTAGTCCTTGATAGATAATACTAAAATTTTAACTCTATTGGATTCCCAAATATATATCTCTCCTTGGTCAATCTTTCTGAATCTACGTGGTTCCTATATTTGATTACATATGTGAGCACCCCAAGTTGTATCTTACACCCAATTTGTAGAATAGATAAATTTTACTCAATAAAATTTCACTTAAAGATTCCCCTTACTTCTTTAGCTAGGTTTAGATTTTCTTCTAGTGGACCTTATTTCCACATGTGAAATAGATTTCATCACTTACCTTACTTTCCCCTTGATCATCATCTTCAAGGAAGGTTGTGAAAAAGCTTTGGGCTTAATGAACTTCGCATTCACTTTCCATTTGTTCACCATAATAACTGATGGTTTTTTATGCTTTATATCCTTATCAACTTGGAAAATAAGAGTAAGTGTATCTAGAAAAGACTTCTCAATGTTTTTCAGATTAAACATTACATTAAATATGAGAATCTCACAGGGAGTGATGTCATAATGAGGTCGGTGCTGAGCTTTACATGGAGTTTAAACATTAGAACATATAAATGCTCAACGGATCTAAGGAGCTTGAAGAAATGAGGCCTAGCTAGGGAACCCACTCTAAGATTTCTCTAAAATAGCACCTTGGAAATTTAAAATCATTCATGTATAGCTCTCTCTTAGTAAATACCATAAAGGTAACCAAGCATTCTATATGTATCCATGTTTCCATAAGACTTTATTAGTTCACTAGACTTCATGGAAATCGTCAAACATTGAATGACTACTGCATCACTAAATTTTTTGTTATAGACATGTAACTCTCCATCAATCACCTCTTTAGCAGGAATATCGAGCATTAAGGATTCTAGAATGTAATATATCCACTAATGGGGTAGCACAACCCGAAGGTGTCTATACCACTCTTATAAGTTACTGCTAGCTATGATATTATCTTTCTCCAATACTGATCATATGTATAGTGCGGATGATGAACATTTTATTTTTTTCTAAAATTAAAAAAAGAAGATTATTTGTAATTTTATTTATTACAAAATAAGTGATATATAATAAATGAAATGTTTTTATTTATTTATTTATTAAATCTCCCACTATTTTATCAAGTCTCAATAGCACTCACTATTGAACATGGAATGTTTAGTTTCTTTAAAATTCTACTGGCAAGGATCCCCATTACATTTATTAATGATTTAGACTTTGGCCTTGAAAACCATAATAAAGTAATCAGGTAGGTGTTCTTTCCAACTTCGGAGGTTGAGCTCTTTGATCTGTTGAGTGGAATCCCCAATCCTAAAATCCTAACATGGATTTTCTCAACACTTACCTCAAAATTTATATTGACCATACATTGTCTATTAAACTAAATACAATTTTGGTTAAGTCAACCCAAATCTCTAATGATTACTCCTTGATAAAAGTTAGTGTCTGACTTTGGCCATGTACTACACCTAGTTTTATGGTTTCATTCCTAATCAAGTAATGGAAGGCTTGGTCTAAATTAATATTTAGTTGAGGTATTTCAATTTATTATGAATAAATTTTATCTTGTTTATCCTTTATATGTATTTTTAATATTATGTGTTTATTACACCATTAATTAACCATGTTGGATAAAACCTTTACACATAATTTATTTATTGAATTTCTGTATTTTCAAATTAACTCATTTATTTATGTGATCATGACCTTGTATCCATAAAATAAATAATTTCATTCATAGAAATAAATAATTAATTAAATGAAACATTCATGAGCATTATCTAATGGTATATTTAATGGTTGTACATTAAATAATATTTCAACCTAGGGGAAATAACTCCTTTTGTCAGTCTTCGCATGAGTTATAGAATTCGACCTATCTACCTATGGGTCACCTAGGATAGGGTCACTATGGTTCTATATTGGACTTCCTACACATGCCTTGGGATACTCTATTAATTACAAATATATATCACTCACACACAAGTGATGGGAACCAAAGGATTGGTTAAAGGGGATTATATAAATATCCTTAGACACGTTGGTCCTCGGGGGATGACATGTAGTATAACGCCCTAATGTTTTATCAATAAAAATTTACCTTTTTATAATTATTTCATCACATTAAATCACAACACAATGAACTAATAAGGGCTATGTGACTTTTAAATATATTTTTTTCAACTCTGTGATTTGAATTTCAAAAATCTGATATAAAAAATTTTGATCATTAAGATGTTTGGAGTATAATGGAACAAACTTAATTTTTTGGAAAATAGTAACCAACTGTTAGGAATAGTAATATACCCTTATGAATAGTAATATTAACCTTTTGAATATTAAATCGTCCAAAATAATAGTAACCTCATCTATGAATGTTAAAAATAAAATTTAAGTATTTTATAAGTGATAATATGACTATATTAAAAGTATTTTTATTTTTATAAGTCATAAATAATTAAATTTAATTTATTAATTAATTTAAAATAAAATGTATTTTATTAAATGGTGTTCATAAATCAACAATTTTATGTCTTTTAGTTTTATGATAATTTTATAAGACCTTATGTAATCGTTGAAAGCATTATAAAATTATTTATAGTTTAAAATGTGTATTTTCCAAGTAAGTTATGGTTTTAATTTAAAATTCAATTAATCATATTTGGAAAACTATTTTCTAGAAATAGATTTCATTTTTTTTATTCTACATGTTAAAAAAAATTAGGGTGAATTTTTTGGATTTTTATAATATACTTAAATTTTTTATGAATATAAAAAAACAATAATTTCCAAATGAAGCTAAATACATAAATTATAAGGTCATGGATGATGTTTTTATGATGTAATCCCAATTGGTTCAAACTCACATGAACATATTACTATTTTTGTTCATATAATCGTCACTATTATTTTTATAGAAATTAATAAACTATCGAATTAAATATTATGAAAACACTCTTCTCCTCCACTATAAATACCACCCCTCCTTATCCCTCTCTTAACTCCTCTAAATCCATGTGACCTGCCTAAATATTGACCAAATATCTCACCAATATCCTCCCCGCATCCATAATCCCTTGGTCTCCTCAAAATTCCAAATCCCATCCCCTTAAGAGATTCTCAAAGGAGATATACTCAAGAAGTAAATTCCCCTTTCTGATTCTTTTATTTTCTTTCAAGTTCTTTTCCTTTCTTTTTCTTTCCTCACCTCCCTTATCCCAAATGGTATGATAAATCCAATAAAATAAATGTACTGGAATTTTTGTATTCTAATATTATAATTCATTATCATATCTCCATTCCCCTTATTTTATATGAAAGAAACAAATAAATCGTCTAAGATGTGTTAATTTATCACATTTCTGGATGACGGTTTATCAATTTATTTTACCATCTTCTATTATACTCATGAAAAAAAATTTATGGTTGAACCAGAAATTGAAATATGTATTTTATCTTATTTTTTGTTTTTTAATACTTTGTCACACTTGATTTAAAATAATAATACAAAACAAGTTAAGTATGAATAAAATCACCAAGTTAGTCCAAGCGTTTAACATTAACGTTTTATATAATGATTCACCTTTACTTTGAAAAAAAAATGAATTTTATAACCATGTAATCTTATGTATGATCACTAATTTTATATAACATCAATTTTAGACATCCACCATTATCATACATGTGTGTCTGAACATGAATATAAGTGAACTAATCATTAAAAACAAGGAAGCAAACTGGCCCGAACAACAAAATTGAACCACTTAACCCATCAAAAATGTCATGAATGAACACAAACTGGTTATATTAATTCTTTTTAATATGGATTAGGTTATATAATTATTAATTAATTAACCTAATTTTATTACTCAGGTCATTATTATTAAGTGGAGAACACAATCAGACTTAAGGTAAGGGATCTTCTCTTTCTCACGTTTATTCAAGAATCTCCTCTATGTTGTGCCCTTTTATGTGTAATTTATAATGATGGGGTATGATTTATCACCTCCATCATACAGAAATAATGATTTATAACTTATGATAAACTCATTTCTCTCTTATTAATCCCTCTTAAGTACACCTGATACCATGCTGATAATTCATAAGGGATTCCACCAGAACCTCCTTTGTTCCTTCGGGTTGCCTTATATTTCTTTTATAAAAATAAATTTATCTTATATTTTTATTTGAATCTTATAAATGTTTTTTACATGTTACAAATTAAATTATCAATACCCTTTCATCATTATCTTTCAGGGATATACATGTTTTTAAGTGATTCCATCCTCAATACTTTCTGATAAACTAACCTATTTTGAGGGAACATCTCAAATTCTTACCCGATTTCATGTGCACTATATATTTTATTTTTAAGACACAATTATCTTTATAAAATCATCTTTTTTTAGTATTCAAACCTTTTTGGTTCACTTATGGTTTTATATAAATGATTTTCCTTTCTCTATTTTAAAGTCTCTAGAGTATATTCCTTAAAAACACAAAAAAAAAAGTTTTAGTGCTAAAATTTCATTAATACGTTTCTTACATGTTGTAACTTATACTTTACATCCATTAAAATTTAACATGAATATTTTACCTTATGAATGTCCATTTAAATTTTAGTTCCTTTCTTTCATTGACAGTTTTATGGTACGACCATTTTTTATGCTTTATGACCTGATTATGGTACCCAACTCTTTCCATTAGTAACCCTTATGTTTATGAAAGATTTATTACGTATGATTATTTATGTGGAAAAAATATTCAGGAAAAGTTAATATGGGAGTGACTATATACTACTCCAATTCATTTGATAAAGCTGAGTCTCAAGAGATGTTATGTGCGACTGTCTTGGCGGTTAGCTTTGGCAAGTGCTATCATGTGGGACAATTTTGTTGGTTAGTTGTGGCTTCTACTACCATGTGTAATGGTCTTGGAGGTTAGCCTTGGATTCTGCTACCATGTGAAATAGTCTTGGAAGTTATCCTTGAATCATGATAAAGTCATTTTTTATGTTTCTTCCACATTATTATGACTCCATGTTTATATTATTCCATGTTTATATGTTATAATTCCATATGTTACATGCCTTTTTATATCATCATGTCATGCCTTCTATCCCATGTACTAATTCATTGTTCTTATGGTTATTCCTTTACTAGGATTTTATCTCATACCTTTTTCATGTTATCCCTAGGTTATACTATGCAGATATATGAGAATAATGGAAGATAGAATCTCATTGTGGAGATTAAATAAAAAGTTGTTTTTATAATGTTTGACTATGTACCCAGTCTTCCAAGGCACTAGAATTTACGATCCTTGGCTTGTAATCTGATGTATTATTTTTCTTAAAATCATTTAATGTTATATGTAAATGGATAGGGTTTCCATAGTTTGTATTAGAGGATGTTCTAGTTATTTTTGGAGATTAGGATTTGAGCACTTTAGTTAGAACCTTAAAGATGAGACTAAGTATAAGAAAACCAAACTAAATTTTGGTAATTATAGAGTAAGTTGTTTATCAAGAAAAGACATACCTCTATGGATACAAATAGGTAGAGGTGGCTCTGGAATAGATGTATCTAGGGGTAAAACCCAAAATCACCACTTTTAGATATACTTGAATTAGAACGGGTTCAGGACAATGGGACTTGATGCACTCTTGGTTTGACATTCACGGGGGATATGATTTGGTAAATTCATAATCATGGTACAAAAAATTGTTAAGGGGATGAAAAAATCACATAAGAATATAAGTTATGAAATAGATCATGGATAAACTAGATTTAAACACAGGAAATCACAAATTAGGATATACATCTCCTTTAAAAGTTTATCCACTTATGTTCAAAGTTTCCTTTTTTATGCTCAATAGAGAAGTATTCTAGCCCTCTAATTGTACATTATTTTTCTTAGATAATGTTATTAAATAGAATAACACGTTCCAACAATCAATGTGATATAGAATGTGAATATTACCCTAATTACATGCATGATATGATGGGAATGGGTGCTCAAACGTCATGAAATTACTTGCTCAGATGGCCCATGTTATGAATAATAACATGAATCATGTGAAACACCATCCTCCTCTAAGGAAATATCAAGTTGTCATTGAATCCTTTGTGTGGAAAATGCCTCCCATGTTTTGTGGATCTTTAGATCCCCTCCTTGTAGAATAGAGGATTCACTCTATTTAAAAGATATTATATGTCCTCAAGTTCTCAAAACAAGATAAATTCATATTGGTGATCTATTTTCTTAATGGGTAATTTGATTAGAGTTAGATACTGATCCAGAATATGAAGACCCAGGAGGAAATTGATTCCATGGATTTAGAGGAATTCAATAGAATGTTTTTCAATAAATATTTACCTAGAACCCTCTATATCAAGATGTAATGATAGTTCCATGGACTCAAGAATAAGGAATATTATTCCATTAGAGCATATGAAGAAAAGTTTACAATGCTTCCAAGGTATGCCTCTAGCATTTTCTTGAACACTGAATGCAAGGTGGATCCCTTATTTAGTGGAATAACGTCAATTCTATGAAAATAATTTCTGATTTGATACTTTGACAGTTATGATTAGATTGGTATTTGTTCCCTCAAGGATGAAATGGAGATTATATACTCTTAGTGGTATCATGGGAGTGGTGAAAAGAATCAAAAAATTGAATCTAATGTGGTGGTCCCACAAATAAATCCCATGATGGAAAGAAGCTCGATCATCGCACGTGTAAAATTTTTGTGAAAAAAGCATCTTTGGAACTACCTAAATGGGACTAAGAAATAATTCAAATGTGGACATTTGGGACATATCGCTTAAAACTGCCAAAGGAATATGAGGAATCCCATTAATGTGAAAGAATAAAGTAAGGTTTAGATCAACCCTCATCCTTTAGTGTAGTGTTACAACTACTAGAAGCATGGGAATTGTGAGAACAATTTCCCTCAACTGAGGGTTGTCGGATCCAATCAACAAGAACCTCTATTGAAATAAGGAAGAGCTTATGCTATCACTACTATTGAGGTGGATCCGTACAATGATGTGGTGATAGTTACACAAGTTATTAATTCAAGAATAGAAAATGTAATATTTTATTCTAGTTTTACACATTCTTTAATATTTTTCAATTTTAGTAGAACTATCCAATCTCCACCTCAAAATTTGGATGATAAGTTATCTTTGAGAGTAGTAAATAGGGAATTCATTGTTTCTATGGTTTATAACTCCTCCCTGGTTTGCATTTGTGGACTCATCTTCCTAGAAAATATCATCATACTTACATTAGTGGAGTTTGACACTATCTGGGCCATGGATTTTATATCTTTATACATAGCCAACATCAATTGTCAGGAAAGGTAGATCACTCTTCACATTCTGAAGCATCCTCTAATCCTTTAGAAGTGTAAGGAGGAAGATGAATCTCTATTAGAATCATTGTATCAAGTGTGGATATTTTATCCTTATGAGAAAACATATCTAGCCCAAATTATTGAGATAAAAGAGAGAATCATGATAGAAGACATTCCCATCCTGAGGAATTAAGCTTATGTATTTCCAGAATAGTTGTCTGGAATTCCTTCTAATTGAGAGGTTGAGTTCTCATATGAACATATTATTGGATCTCTTCCTATATCAAAGTCACCATATAGAATGGACACCGTAGAACTGGAAGAGATAAATAAGTAGTTAAAGGAGAGTCTGGAGAAGGGTTTCATATGCATGAGAGCTTCACCATGGGGTATGTGAGTCCTCCTCATCAAGAAGAAGGATGGATCAGTGTTCCTCTATATTTATTATTTTAAACTCAATAAAATCACAATAATTAACAAGTATCCCCTACCGCAGATAGAAGACTTGTTTGATCAGCTTCATGGGGCTAGTTATTTATCTAAGGTGGACCTTCGGTTGGGATATCACCAATTAAAGGTGAGGAAGGAAGATGTTCCCGAGAATACCTTTCGAATAAGGTATGGACAATATGAATTCATTGTGATTTTTTTCAGACTCATTACTTATTCAACAATTTTAATGGACTTACTGAATAGAGACTTTATAGATTACCTCGACAAATTTTCGGTAGTCTTTATTGATGATATTCTGATATACTACAAGAGTAAGGAGGAACATGATGATCATTTTAATACTATTTTAATGAAATTTTGAAGGGAGAATCTGTATGAAAAGTACAGTAAATATGAGTTTTGAATGTAGGAAGTATCATTATTGGGGCATGTTATCACCAAAAACGGATATTTGTGGTCCCTTCCAAGACAAAGGCCATTGAAGAGTAGCCCAAGCCAACATCTATAATGGAGATTCGCACATTTCTTGATCTAACTAGGTATTGTCGACGATTTTTGAAGAACATTTAATTATTTTCAAACCTAATGACCAAGCTGACATGAAATGGATTAAGGTTTTTTTGGACTCGGGAACGTGAAGACTTTTTTAAGGTGTTGAAAAATAGGCCTATCACTGCATCAATACTCACACTCCCAATCAGTGGAGAACTTTTGTGGTGTATTGTGATGATTCAAAAAAGCGATTAGGATATTTATTGATTAAAAATGATAAATTGATAGACTATGCCTCAAGGATGTTAAAAATACAAGAGAAAAAATATCTTACGCATGATCTAGAGTTGGTGGTTGTTATCTCTATGTTAAAAATCTTACAGCATTATCTCTCTGGGGAGAATTGTGAGATATATACTGATCACAAGAGTCTCAAAAATATATTCACAAAAAAAAATCATAATATGCACTAGTTAATATAGATAGATCTCGTTTAGTATTATGACTGATCAATCCACTACTATCCTAGTAAGGCAAACAAGGTGGTGAATGCTCTTTGTAAAAAGTAACTTCCATTATTATCAATGATGACAATTGAAAAGGACCCAATCTTCTTCGATTTGTAGAGTATGGACATGGGAATCATTAAGGTAGTATCATCATCAATCTTTTCTCAAATGATTTCTCAACCATCCCTCGTGGAGAAAATAAAGGATTCTCAAAGAAAATATGTGGAAATTATGAAATGGGTGGAAACTATTAGAAAATGGAAATCCTCTGGCTTCATGATTGATGAGGAAGGAGTTGTAAGATTTGGGTCATGATTATGTGTACCATCAGATCTAGAGATAAAGAATTAGATTTTTATTGATGCACATAGCTCAACCTTCTCTATTAACTCATAGAGCATAAAGATGTATCGAGATCATCAAGAGAAATTTTGGTGGGATAATATGATGAAAGAGATTGTGGGATATGCATCAAAGTGTCTAGTATGTCCACAAGTTAAGTCTAAAATATAGAAGTCTAAGGGGATGATGCATGCACTACCCATACCAACATGGATGTGAGAAATATCCCCATGGACTTTGTCCCTGGACTTCCATGGACATTTATAAGAAACAATGCTATATAGATCATTGTGGGTAATCATACAAATATAGCATACTTTATTGCAATTTGAGAGAAATTATCATTGGATCAACTTTCTATGATATATATCATAAAAGTGGTAAGGCTGCAAAAATTACCAATATCTATTGTATCTGATAGAGTTCTGAGATTCACCTCAAAGTTCTGGAAAAGTATCCAACATGATCTAAGCAATTAACTGAACATCAGTATGTCCTATCATCCTCAAACTGATGGCCAAACAGAGCGAACTATTCAGACACATAATGATATGTTGAGAGAATGTTATATGGAATTCCAAGGAGGATGGGACCAACATCTTGCACTGGTTGAATGCAACTATAATAATAGATTCCACTTGATCATCCAAATAGCACCATACAAAACCCTTTATTGGAAAATGTTCAGAACAACAATGTGTTGGGATGAAGTTGGTGAGAATAAGCTGTTAGAACCTAAAATGTTCGAGAAATTGTTGAGAATGTTAAAACCACTCAACAGCACATCAAGAAAGCCTATACTCAAAAAAATATTTATGCAGACAATCGTCAACAAGACCTTAAGTTCAATGGTGGAGACATGATATTTCTATGTATATCTTCATGGAAGAAGTTTGTGAGATTTGGAAAGAAAGGAAAGATATGTCTCAGGTACATCATACCCTTCCAGATTCTTGATTGTGTAGGTGTTGTGGCATGTCTATAGGAACATCCACTTACTATGTCCAAAGTAAAAGATGTATTTCATGTGTCCCTTTTAAGGAAGTATATACCAGACCCTTCACATATACTCTCTTCATAGGTGGTATAGTTGGATAATGGTCTTCCTTACGAGTAGAAGCCAGTGAATATCTTGGATTCTAGTGATAAAGTTCTATGTAACAAGACTACTCATCTGATCAATGTACTATAGTAGAATGATATGTATGAAGAGGAAACATGGGAACTAGAGGAGGCAATAAAGAAAAAGTACCCACACTGGTTTATGGAATAGAATGTGAAACAAAATTATAAAGTCAAAATTTCATAAGGGGGAATAATGTAATGACCCAATGTTTTATCAATATAAAATTCCCTTCTTATAATTATTTCATCACATGAAATCACAACACAATGAACTACTAAGTGGTATGTGATCTTTAAACATAATATTTTCACCTATGTGATTTTAATATCGAAAATCTGACATACACGGTTGCAATAAGTAAGATGTTTGGAGTCTAATGGAACAAAAATAATTTTTTGGTGAATTGTAATCTACCCTTATGAATAGTAACATACCCTTATAAATATTAATATGACTCTTGTGAATAATAAATCTTCTAAAGGAATAGTAACATCATCCATGAATGTGTAAATAAAATTTAGGCATATTATAAGTGATAATATATCCATTATAAAAGTATTAGTATTTTTGTAAGTCCAAAATATTAAATTACATTTAATTAATTAAATTAAATGAAAATATATTTTCCTAAAAAAATTTCATAAATCAGAAATTTTATTTCTTCATGATTTATGATAATTTTATAACACCTTATGTAATTTTTGAAATCATTGTAAAATCAGTTATAGTTTTAAAATCAGTATTTTTCATGTAAATTATGATTTTAATTAAAAATTAAATTAATCATATTTAAAGAAAATTATGTGAAAAATAGAGTACATTTTTGGATTCTACACATCGAAAAATGGTTAGGTTTAATTTTTCTGATTCTTTTAAAATAATTGAATTTTTGTGAATAGTAAAATACAATAATTTTCAAATTAAGCTAAATACATGATTTATAGGGTCATGGAATATGTTCTTATGATGTAAGACAAATTGTTTTGAAATAACATGCAGTTAGTACTATTTTTTGTAATTGAATCATCACTATTTCTATACTTGAGAGAAATTAATAAACTAAGAAATTAATTATTATGAAAACCCTCTTCTCCTCCCCACTAAATACCCCCTCTTTATCACTTATCTTCACTCTTCTAAAGCCCTATTAATGGCCTAAATTATTCCCAAATATCTCTAAAATCTCCTCCCACACTTCCATAGTCCCTTGGTATCCTGTAAAGACCAAATACTTTCCCCTTATGGGGTTCTTAAAGGATATAAACTCAATTTTTCAATTCATCTTTCCGATTATTTTATTTTCTTTCAAGTTATTTTCTTTTATTTTTCTATCCTAATATCCATTAACCCAAATGGTATGATAACTCCAGTAACATAAATGTACTATTATTTTTTATGTTAATGGGATAATTCATTATCATATCCCCTTTCCCATTATTTTATATGATATAAACGAATACACTTTCTGAGATGTGTTAATTTATCACATTCAAGGACGACGGTTTATCAATTTCTATTATCATATTCTAATCTAATCATGAAACTATTTTTATGGTTTAACTAGAATATTAAATATTTATTTTTTATCAGGTTTTTAACTTTAATCATTTTGAAAACAAGATGTAAAATAAAAATACAAAAACAAGTTAATTATGATCAAAATCACCATGTTAATCCAAGCGTTTAATGTTAATGTTTTATATAATGATTCACCTTCACTCTGAATAACCAAATGAATTTTTTAACCATTTAATCATCTGGATGATCACTAATGTTATATAACTTTAATTATAGACAACAACCATCATCAAACATTTGTGTCTGATCATGAATATAAGTGAACCAATCATTAAAACCAAGGAAGCAAACATACCCGAACAATAAAATTGAACCACTTAACCCATCAAAGAGTTAATGAATTAACTTAATAAGGTTATAATAAATATTTTAAATATATAATAGGTTCTAGAATTATTAATTAATTAACCTAATTTTATTATCCAAGTCATTAATATCAATTGAAGAACACCATCGCTCTTAATGTATGGGATCTTCTCTTTCTCACATTTATTCAAGAATCTCCTTGATGGTGTTCCCCATTATGTGAAATTCCTAATGATGAGGTATGATTTCACACCTCCCCCATACTTCCCTCATGATTTATAAGTGATTAGAATCCCCTTTTCTATCATTGATCCCTCTTAAGTACACTTGATACCATGCCGATAATCTGTAAGGGATTCCACCCGAACCTCCTTTGTTCCTTCGGGTTTCCTTATCTTTATTTTAGAAAAATGAAGTTATATTATATTTTTATGTGAATATTATAAATTATATTTTACATGTACCATGTTCATTTATCAAGACCATTTCATCATTATCTATTTTTTATATACATGTTTTTATTTGATTACCTCCTCAATACTTCCATATATGTAAACCTGTTTTGAGGAAGCTTCCTAAATTTTAACCTGATTTCAAGTGCACTCTATCTTCTATTTTAAAGACACAATTGTCTTTATAAAATCATCATTTAGATTATGAAAACTTTATTGGTTCACTTCTGGATTTATATAAAATATTTTCCCTTTTTTATTTTAAAGGCTTTATAGTTTATTCCTAAAAATTGCACCAAAATGTTTTAATGCTAAAATTTCTTAAATACTTTTATTACATGTTATCACTTATATAAGACATCACATACCCTAAAAAATTCCTATTTTACCTTATTAATTTCCATTTATATATTAGTTTTGTTCTTTCATTGAAACTTTTATGGTACGACAATTTGTTATGCTTTATGACATGATTATGGTTCCCAATTCTTTCTATGGGTAACCATAATGGTTATGTACGATTGATTATGTATAATTATTAATGTGGAAAACATATTTAAGAAAAGTTAAGATGGGTGAAACCAGATAGGGTTCCAATTTAATGGGTAAATTTTAGTCTCATGAGACATTATGTGTGACGGTCTTGGAAATTAGCCTTGGCTAGTGCTACCATGTGTGGCGGTCTTTGAGGTTAGCCTTGGCATGTTCTACCATGTGCTATGGTCTTGGTGGTTAGACTTGGCTCATTCTACCATGTGCAATGGTCTTGGATATTATCCTTGAATCGTGATAAAATCATGTTTTATGTTGCAACAACAATATTATGACCCCTTTTTTATAAGATTCCATGTTTATATGTTTTAATTCCATACGTTTAATGCCTTTTTATATCATCATTTCATTCCTTCTATCCCAAGTACTAATTATTTGTTCTTATGGTTATTCCCTTACTGGGATTTTAGATCATCCCTTTGTTCATGTTATCCCCATGATATCATATGCTGATGTATAAGCATAATAGAAAATAGAATCTCATTATGGATATTAAATAAAATTTATTTTCAATAATGTTTGGTTATGTACCTAGTATTCCAAGACACTAGGCTTTACGATCCTTATATTGCACTCTGATGTATAATTAGGGTTAAAATCATTTAATGTTATATGTAAAAGGATATGGTCTGTATATGTAGTCCATCGTGTAATTTAATATTTAATAATTTCAAACTCATATAATAAATTAAATTACAATATCCAATAAATACATAGGTTTTGGTAAAGCTCAAGAATCGTTATACATGCAACGAATATGTAAAAGTAAACATCTAGTACTCATTTCATTATTTTTTATTTTATTAGTTAAGAAAAACATGATTCCACTAATTAATTAATTAATCAATTCCCTTTCATCTTAATGATAATAAAATCCAATTTTTACATTATAAAGACCTCGAAATTTCAAGGAAATGTTTTCCTTAATTTATTTGGAATTTTACGAGTCTGCAGTTTCTAATGGCGCCTGATTCTAAGGCCCGGGGTGCCCGGAATCAATTTCTGAAGTTTTGTTTGGGTACGTTCAGTAAATGTACATGCGGGTTTTTCTATCTTTTGAACCGGTGCTCAGAATTAAAATCTGAGGGCATCAATAAACTCACAGCATAGGTAATTGCTTAAGGGGACCTTTACTGCAGTTGCATTTTTATGCGGGTTTGAAGTTATATTTTGGAGTTTAATCTTAAATTAAATAAAAATTGTGTTGCACACAATTTTATTTTGAGATGGTTATATCCTACAAGGAGAAGGTTGTTGGTTGGTCCCACGCCCACATAACCTCCCATGAGAGCATATTTGTGAGGTGGGGCCCACATGAACCCCCAACCTTTCAACACCCTCAACTCCCTTTTAACTCCCTTGTATTTATTATGACAACCATCCTTTTTTTAAGTTTGTTAATTTCCCCTTTCTTTTAATACTTTGACAACTCTCCTCATTTAATATGAGGAGCCTCTCCAAATCCCTCTCATTATGTTTGCCAACTCAATTAATTAATATCCCTATTAATTAATTGGCACAACTCTTATTTTTGAATTAGTTTGAATTGGTTGGGAATTCATTAAAATTGAAGAAGGCTATTAAAATATATTCATAGAAAATATTTTTGGTGGGGGAACCTTTAGAAAATTTGTGGAGCTTAGTTCGTTCTCATAGAACATTGTTCTCTCTCGGCGAAGAACACTCCACGACACGAAGTACGATGCCCTCTTCGACGAATAATGTCATTTCACGAAGAATGACGAAAATCCTTCCTTTCTTTTCTCTGCGAAAATATAAGAGACGCCACTTCCTCTTCAGATAGACCCCGAAGTCCAAGGAATCGACGTCCATTCTCCGCAACTCTGTTCTTCGCGACACCATCTACCGCGACGCTCGTCTTCCGTGGCTCGACGACATGTGACGTCAATTATCGAGGTAGGGGGTTGTTTTTGTATAAATTTTATATATGTGTATTGTAACATCGTACTTGGGAATTATTTTATGATGAACTATGGTTTGAGACTATAACATGAAGGGCACGAGCTAACGAACAAGTCTGTTCCCTCCACTGGTTGTTTGTCTGTGAACGGATTAATGGGCGACGACGAAACCGGACCGCAACGGCGATTTGGAGCTTTCGTAGTGGAGTTCGGGTCCCGAGATGAAAATACTCGTAGAAGGTGGGAGAAACGGACCCCCAGAGTGCATCTGGTGGTCCACGGTAGGTGGTGGTGGTGCGCCACGCTGGCGCGGCGGCACCGGCGTTCGGCGGCAATAGACTGCCGCAGCTATGCCGCAGCGGCGGGTGGAACCGGAACGACAAAGCCATTCCGGAAAAGGAGGAGGCGCGGCGTAATGTCATGCCGGTTGAACGAGGAACCCCCCCCCCCTGCTCGGCAGTCCACGGGCCATGCCGCATCCAGCCGAGCCGGACCCGGACCCTGTTCGGGTTGACCCAGGGTGGGTGGGGCTGGGTCGGACCAGGCCCTGACACCCCTTTTCGAACCGTTTCCGGTTAAACACCCATAACATGAGCTATGGACCTCCGATCGATGCACCTTCATTTGTGTAGTATTCCTTGGATCTATACGTTCGTTTTGGTATATTACACTCAAGGTTTAGGCAAATTTTGGGTATGGACGGTTTGGTTCGAACCTGAAACCAATCAGACCCTCAGAGCGGAAACACTTATATCTTAAGGACCAGACGTCTGATTGAAGTGTCGTCAACTACGTTGGATTCCTTTTGATGAGATGGTTATTCTGGAATACACCACCTGAGGTTTGGAAGCAGTTGGAGTATGGTTGGGTTTGTTTTAACTTAAAAACCAACTGATAGCCTAGAATGGAAATATCAATAACTCACAGACCGGGCATCCGATTGACGTGTCATCTGTTGTGTTAAGACCCCTATGATGAGGCGGTCCTTTGTGATACTTCTGTGTGAGACTTCTTGACACTTGGAGTATCGACCAGTAGCTCGTGGAGCAGATCCTCCTGGATACGAGCATACAGAGTGCGGAGACCTAGTAGCTGTAGACCTGACGACTGCTTGACCGATTCGACTCAAAGTGATTCAACTAGCCCAGTGGATGGGGCACCTAGTTTGGAAGAAGACCCATGGCAGACAGAGCACTTGGTTTGGCATCAGAACCATGGTACTCTATAGGAGGAGTACCTCTGAAGGCTATTAGGGGGAGCGCCCGGTTTGGCGGCAGACCAACAGTGGAGGAGCACCCAGTTTGGCAGTAGACCCACGGTACTCAATAGGAGGAGTACCTCAACAGTATAAGGTTTGTGAGTAGCTCCTTGGAGTTGTGACAAGGCCACTGTACTCGACAGAGGATGAGTTCTCTAGCAGTTGTGGTTTCGATAATGAAAATCATGGTTTGAGCTGAGTCAATGGCCCATGTGTTTTCCTCATGATTGAGATGGGTTACATGATAACTTAGTTATATATATGAGCATATACCTAAGTATAGGTTATATATTGAGAGCTTTATTTGTGATTTATACTTGTTGGATTTAGTGAGACCTTGAGGGTCTAGGGGTCCCTACCGAGTATCTTTATACTCACCCCTACATGGGCTATGCCCGCACCTCCTTGTGTTGTATGCAAACGACAGATAGTGTTGACCGAGGAAAAGTGTACGAGGAATAGATGGTACCCAGAGGTGGATGCTCGGCATGAAGACACACAGAGAAGACCAATATACATGGAGTGCTGAGAAGGACATCTATACCTACCATTTTGGTAGGAACCCGGAGGACGATCTAGGAGCTGCTTCACCATTCAGCTGTTTGTCTTTTCAGTTGTACTTTCATTCAGTTGTAGTTGTACCTTTCTGTTGGGCTTGTATTTCCAGCCCCATTGTACTTTCATCATACTTGTTATACTTATTTACTTAGTGTTTACTTCTTCTTATACTCTGGTTGTGTGTGTTTACATTTTATAAAGGCAATGCCTTCCCAGTTTTTAGGGAGTTACGCCTTTGGTGCTAGTCGCCATCCCCTGGCCTATGGAAGACGGGCTTGGGGTAGTCACGAAATGGGCCCTGGGCGATGGGTTGTGACAAATTGGTATCAGAGGACATCGGTTCTACTGCAGAACTTAGGTCTCTGATATTTTCTTTATGTGAAGAAATACTGTTAAGGGTACTAAGTGTGGTTTTCAGTTCAGGGAGTCCATTGTTGGTGCAGGCGGCCGACGTATCTATGCACTAGGACCCTGACTTCTGATTTCTGACATAGTGCACAAAAACACTGATTGCATGTGTGTTTTCAAAAGATTATTTTTAGTCAGCTCAAACCAGGTCAGCTCACTTGGTATAGTCTTTGACCATGTCACATCTGTTTCTTTCAGGATGCCTCCCCACGGACAACCAGATAGAGCCCCGGGAGTTGTATTTACTAATAGGCCGCTCAGCAACGAGGCCTCAGTACAGGTCCCTCTTCCAGTTGAGGCACTAGTAGAGAGTGCACGCCGCTTGAGCGCATTGCACGAGTTCCAGAAACATATGCCTTCATGGTTTCGAGGCGAGATAGATTTTCAGATGGCTGGGTATTAGCTGGAGGGTGTAGCATGAGTTTTACACATCGTTGGGACACCCACTGACTTGATGGTGTACCTAGCTATTAGTATATTTTAGGGAGAAGCTGAGATGTGGTGGAGACTAATGCTCCAGTTTTACGATGAGGTGACCCTCACTTGCAGAGATTTTGTGGGTCTTTTCAGGGCGGAGTTTGTACCAGCAACTCTACACTCTATGCGGGCTAAGGAGCTAATGATCTCTCCGCAAGGCTTTCTGACTATAGCAGAATCTTATATAGCTGGCAGTAGATAGATGAAAAAAAAGTCCAAGAGGACTAGGCCAATAGGTGGTCGACCACAGGATACAGGTTTGATTGTGTGAGGCACACAAAACAGAGCCAGCTATATGAGGAGCAGGAAGTGCAATGCATGCGGTGGGTAGGGTCACTTGGCTCGAGACTGCCCGACCCGTCCAACAGATGAGCAGTAGGCAGTAGAGGAACCTACCAGACCGAGGTAGAGGAGCTGGCCGTATAACCGATGGTGGACAAAACTTCAAGGTGTTTCCACCACCACCACTAGGATGTCCACCCCCACTCGAGGGAATGAGTTGATATGGGAGAGCACAGCTTCAGGTAGCCTAAGAATATGACTATGGACCTCCGGAACCAGGTGGACAGGAGTGGGACTAGTTCTAGGCATGGAGGCCTTTGTTCTTACTGCTTCTAGTTTCCATGTTTTTGTTGTTTGTGGTTGTTATATGTCTTTGTACTTTGAGCTGCAGTAATAAAAGAAACTTATATTTGTGACATTTACTTCCATGTCCTTTTTGTATGGTTGATACTGAGAGGTTTCGGTTAAAACTGTTGACTTGACCCTCACTTTTGAGATTCCTACTGGAGGACCCAGTGACCACACACTGATCCTGATAGTGTGAATCGACCCTTGGAGGCAAGATTAATGGTTGGATCTCTTGGTATTAGCGTTGAGGCCATACGACGTCATCCATGACCTGAATTGTTCCATTTATGCCAGGATTGACTGTATTAGGAAAAGAATGTGGTTCATCCAGAGGATGAGAGCTGATTTCTCTTTTTGGAAAATGAGAAATCTTAGAAGCTCATGTAGGACCAGATATGGTGCAGGTTATGACGGAGAAGGTTCAGATCATCCTGGGGTGGATAAAGACTGCATGGAACAGACAGAAGTCCTATGCTGATAGGAGACGGAGACCATTGGAGTTCGAGGATGGCGACCACGTCTTCCTACGGGTCTCACCTTGACAAGGTCTACGGAGATTTGGCCAGGGCGGCAAGTTATCTCTGCATTTCATCAGACCTTTCCAATTCCTCAGTAGAGTATAAGAGGTGGCTTATAGCCTGGCCCTTCCACCTCAGTTGCACCGGGTGCATAACATCTTCCACGTATCTCAGCTGAGGAGATACGTGCACGACCCGACCCACATCATCGATCATGGGGAGCTAGAAATCGATGATGGGGTGACATTCACAGAGGTTTTAGTGGAGATCAAGGATCAAAAGGAGTGGGTCCTACGTGGATGGTTGATTCCTCTGGTGTGTGTTCTCTGGCAGCACGGAAACCTCCAGGAGAGCACATGGGATCAGGAGGATCAGATGCATGTTTAGTACCTCCTTTTTTCCCTAGTATGTGTTGTATCTTTAAGAGGACATAAATACCTATGGTGGGGGTAATGTAAAGACTGGGAAATTTCAAGGAAGTTTTTTCTTAATTTCTTTTAAATTTTATAAGTCCACAGTTTCTGATGGCGCCTGATTCCGAGGTCGGGTGTTCCCAGAATCAATATCTGAATTTTTGTTCGGGTATGTTCAGTAAACGTACATGAGGGTTCTTCTATCTTTGGACCGGTGCTCAGAATTGAAATCTTAGGGCACCAATGAGCTCATAGGGCTAGTAATTTCTTAAGGGGACCATTATAGTAGTTGTGTTTTATGCGGGTTTGAAGTTATATTTTGGATTTTAATCTTAAATTAAATAAAAATTGTGTTGCACAAAATTTTATTTTGAGATCGTTATATCCTACAAGGGGGAGTTTGTTGGTGGGTCCCACACCCACATAACCTCCCATGAGAGGATATTTGTGATGTGGGGCCCACATGAACCCCCAACCTTTCAACACCCTCAACTCCCTTTTAACTCCCTTGTATTTATTATGAAAACCATCCTTTCTTTAATTTTGTTAATTTCCCCTTGCTTTTAATTCTTTGAAAAATCTCCTCATTTAATATGAGGAGCCTCTCCACCTCCCTCTCATTAATTTTGCCAACTCAATTAATTAATATCCCTATTAATTAAATAGAAAAACTCTTCTTTTTGAATTAGTTTGAATTAGTTGGAAATTATTTAAAATTGAATAAGGCTATTAAAATATTTGAATAGAAAATATGTTTGGTGGGAAAACCTATGGAAAATATGTGGAGCTTCATTCTTCCTCATAGAAAATCATTCTCTCTCGGTGAAGAACACTCCACGACATGAAGGGCAATGCCCACTTCGATGAGGAATTCCATTTCCACAAAGGACGATGACATGCCTTCCTTTATTTTTCCCTAACAAGAGAGGAGATGCCACTTCCTCTTCGAATGCACCCCGACATCCACGGAATCAACATCCATTCTTCGCAACGCTATTCTTCGTGACTCCATCTACCGTGACGCTCGTCTTCCGCAGCTCGATGACGTGTGACGTCAATTATTGAGGTAGGGGGTTGTTTTTGTATAAATTTTATATATGTGTATTGTACATTCATACTTTGGCATTCTATTATGATAAACTATGGTTTGAGACTCTAACATGGAGGGCAAGGGCTAACGAACATGTCCGGACCCTCCACTAGTTATTTGTCTCTGCGCAGATTAATGGGCGATGACGAAACGGGACCGCAATGGTGATTTAGAGCTTTTGTAGTGGAGTTCGGGTCCCGAGATGAACATAGGTGCAGACGGTGAATGAAATAGACCACCGGAGTGCATCTGGTGGTCCGCAGAAGGCGGCGGCGGCGTGCCACTAGAGAAGACCACCTCGGCTGAGCTATGGCAGCGGGTGGAACCAGAATGGCAAAGTCGTTCTGGAAAAGGGGGAGGCGCGACTTAATGTGGCGCCGGTTGACCGAGGGGCTGCCCCCCCCCCCCCCCCCCGCTCGGCTAGCCTGGCCGAGCTGCGGCTGGTCATGGTCCGTGCCACGCCCGGCCAGGCCGTGCCATCTGGGCCAGGCCGCATCCTATCGGGCTGGACCCAGACTCGAGTCGTGCCGACCCAGGGTGGGTTGGGCCAGGTCAGACCGGGCCCAGACCCCCCTTTTCGGACCGTTTCTGGTTAAAGCCCATAACTTGAGCTACGGAAATCCGATCGATGCACCGTCAATTGTGTAGGATTACTCGGATCGACACAGTCGTTTAGGTATATTACACTCAAGGTTTAGGCAAAGTTTGGGGATGGTCGGGTTGTTTCGAACCTGAAATCAACCGGGTCCTCCGAGCGGAAACAATTATAACTTAAGGATCAGACGTCTGATTGACATGTCATCAACTACATTGGATTCCTTTTGATGATAATGTTATTTTGGAATACTCCACCTGAGGTTTGGACACAGTTTGAGTACGGTCGGGTTGGTTTTAGCATAAAGACCAACCTATCCCCTGGACGAAAATGTTAATAACTCATAGACCGGGCGTCCGATTGACGCGTCGTCTATTGCATTAATACTTATATGATGAGGTGGTCCTTTTGGATACTTATACGAGAGATTTTGTGACACTTGGAGTATCTACCAGTAGCTCGGGGAGCAGATCATCCCAGAGACGAGCATACATAGTGTGCAGACCTAATAGTTGTAGACCTGACGATTTCTTGATCGATTTGACTCAGAGTGATTCGACTAGCCCAGTAGACAGAGCACCCAGTTTGGCGGCAGACCCATGGTGGATGGAGTGCCTGGTTTAGCAGCAGACCTGCGGTACTCGATAGGAGGATTACCTCTGACAGCTATTAGAGGGAGCACTCGGTTTGGTGGCAGACCCACAGCGGAGGAGCGCCCAGTTTGGAAGCAGACCCACGGTACTCGACAGAAGGAGTACCTCAGCAATCTAAGGTTATTGAGTAGTGTCTTGGAGTCATGATAGGGCCACTGTACTCGATAGAGGAGTTCTCTAGCTTTTGTGGTTTCGATAATGAAAATCCTGGTTTGAGCTGAGTCAATGACCCTTGTGTAATCCTCATGATTGAGATGGGTTACTTGATAACTTAGGTATATGTATGGGCATATACCTTAGTAAAGGTTATCTGTTGAGATCATTCTTTGTGGGTTATCCATGTTGGATTTAGTGAGACCTTGAGGGTCTCAGGGTCCCTATTGAGTATCATTATACTCACCCCTACACAGGCTTTGCCCGCACCTCGTTGTGTTGGATGCAGACAACGGACAGTGTTGACCGAGGCAGAGTGTTCGAGGACTGGATAGTACCCAGAGGTGGACGCTCGGCATGAAGGCACATGAATAAAACCAATAGACGCGGAGTGCTGAGGAGGACATATGTACCTACCCTTCATGTAGGAACTCGGAGGATGATCCAGGAGCTGCTTCACCATTCAGTTGTTTTTCTTTTCAGTTGTACTTTCTTTCAGTTGTAGTTTTACCTTTCTGTTGGGCTTGTATTTCTGGCCCCTTTTTACTTTCATCATACTTTTTATAATGATTTACTTAGTGTTTTCTTCCTCTTGTACTTTAGTTGTGTGTGTTTACGTTTTATAAAGGCAATGCCTTCTCAGTTTTTAGGGAGTTATGCCTTTGTTGGTAGTCGCCAGCCCCTGGCCTATGGAAGGCGGGATTGGGGTAGTCACGATACGGGCCCCGGGGGATGGGTCATGATAGATATACCCATATTTAATAGAAGGAATTGAAGATAAATAGTAGAACCAATAAGGTCATATTAATTCCAATTCATTAATTGAGAATTTAAAATTCATTAGAATCATTATTAAATATTCAAAAACACAATGGTGTGATAATAAATTAAATAAGGTTTTAGTGCTAAAATTTTAAAATTTAATGTAATTTTAGTTTTTTATATTAATGGGAGACTACACGAAGTGTAAATACAGTGACATGCCATTTACATTGGTTGTCGTATATCCATGTCACATGCATTGGGCTTTGATGTGTTAACTCAGATAAACTACATAGTTTTTACATGCTAACTACACACACTGTATCTACTTTTAATGTTCTAGGTTGGCCTAGTCAACATGTGGTGTGTAAAAAAAGCACCTCATGTAATTAATTTCAAAGCACATCTAAAAAAAATGTGCATGCATATATTGCATGTTTTCTGGTCGCACATTGTGTAAACCATTTCTACTAGACAATGATTTTCCACTTCCCGATTGAATTTTCGGTTGTTCTTAATTTTTTATTAAAACATTAATAAAATGAAACACTGAATGAACATGATTATTATGCCGATAACATGTTAATTCAAATCAGATTAAATAATGGAAAATAAGAAATGAAAATCTTACCAAAATTTTACATAGATTAAAAATCAAATAAATAATTATAAATTTAAATGTGACCACTCTAATACCACTTGATGGTTTTGGGCATAGCATAAGCATGTGGAGGTTGATGATAAGATAAAAAAAATTAATAGTCATTTCTTCAAACCAATACTGGAGATCTTTGACATCAAATTTATAAGGAATTTATTTAATATTTGAAAAATATGTACAATGGCTTAGTAACTTTAATAATTATTGAATGTTGATCACCTAGAAATCCCCTATCAGATTGCCTTCATTTCACTATAATGATCCAATGATGTAATCTCTCTAGTGGTGATCCTCACATGCTCCTATGATCTCCGAGAAACACAACTCGATATCTAGGTGCTAGCGCGGGGATTCGAATGTCTTTGTTCATTTTTGATCACTCATTCTTCAATATTGAAGAAATATCTCTTTAAATTCTCTTTCTTGAGAGGGAGAGAGAAGGGGGAGTTGAGATATAATTCTTTGTGCACAACAATTCTCTATTCTCAATTTTGGATTATTTGTACAATAGACATAGCCTTTTATTTAGAGAGTTGTGATTTTTTTTTAAATATTATTTAATTGCATAAGGTTCATTAAATTACATTTATTACCATTAATAAAGCCCATTATACAAAACAATAATTATATTATAACAATTTTGTGGCGTGTGCCAAATTTTTCAAAAACAAATATTATGTAATGGTCCTGTTAATTAATATTTGTCACTAGACTCAGCATTTTTCCATTCAAACTCCTCCAGTATTTATTAAATATCTAAATATGAATTTTATTCATAAAAAATATTTTATTCACAATCTAGTGAATAGATATTTATTAAAATACTCAATAAATAAAATAAATATTTTATTCACATTATAGTGAATAAATATTAATGTAATTTATGCGATCAATATCACATGAATAAAATTATTCCTTAGATGTGAGAATAAAATTTATTCCATTAATTAAACTCAAATATAATTTAATTGATATCAAAGGAAACACTTAGTTTGTGACCCTCTAGGATTCTTTCTCATTGGCATTATCCAATCTTGCCTAAATTCCAAGATTATTGTCTAGAAATGACTCAAGGCACCAGAGAGAAAGAAAATAATGTCGCAACATCGACAACCACATACAAACGATCGCTTTGTAATATAATCCCATTGTCACAATATCTCATCAAGCATAATTCAAATTCGTCTCACTAACCTATATGCTTGATATTTTTTTCTTTAGCTATCCAGAATAAACATGTTGTTACATTATGGACATGAAATTTAAGTGACGGTTCTATTCCAATCATGGGGTTGAGATATCAACCTCCATAAAGATAGAAAGGATGAATCCTTACTCAACAATTTCATTAATGACACATCACTCATGGCACACACAATGTATCCAACATCGCCATGAATTGTTTTCCTCATGGTTTATGAAATGCATCTAAGTACATGAGTTGTAACATGCTTTAATAATAATCTTAATGTATAAGGGCCATCACACGTGATCTAAAATAGGAATATTTGATAACTCCAAAAAATGGGGAATTACTACTGGCTAGTATGTTTTCATAATCTCTTATATTGGATATTAACAATTCTAAACTTCACGAGAAGAAGCCTTGTCTTCTTATGAGTACTCACACCTGATAATATATGTACTATGTGTCACATCATAGTACATTATCCAACAAAAGAAAAATATTTGAGAATATCATCATAGCACATAATGGTTCTCATCATAGCAGGGAATAGATATGATTTTATAAATGTTAAATATACTCTATGTCATTATTACATTAGAGTCAGGAAAAACAACAAACAATATGTAATAAAAAGTTTTATTATTATTAAATGCATAGAATATTTTTGTAATCAAAGTAAAAACAGTAGGTCCTAGGACACCAACTCCAACACATGACTCATCATAAACCTCACTATGTCAATAAAGATACTGATCCTTATTTTAAATACACCATTCAATATTGGTGTATAAGGAGGAGTGTGTTCAGATAGAATCAGAAATATCCATAAATAATAAACAAACTTTTTGTTTAGATATTCACCACATTGATTAGATCAATGCTTCCAAGTTTTTTTACCAAGATGATTCTATAATTAATTTTTGAATTATTTAAATTTCTCAATGTTTTTAGAACTTTACCTCATTAAGTAGAAATTAAAATATCTACTCAATTAATCAATAAAAGTAATAATATATGAATTTAAACCTCATGATTATATTGGAAAAGCTCTACACACATCTATGTGCACTAATTCTATAAGATTTTTGGCCCTTTCAACATACCCACCAAAAGGTGTCTTGGCCATCATTCCCTATAATCATGTGAGATATCTATCGAGTGGATTTAGTTAAAAATAATCTAAATATACATATTAATAGATCTTTTTCAACCACTTCTCATGTACCTGGACAATTTTTTTAGGCTAAAACTAGCTATGATATGAATCATTTGAATTTGATTCATTTTCATTTTCTAAAATTTGGTTTTCATAGTCTAATACATAAATACATTTATTTAAATGTTTCATACCATAAAATTCATTTTCTTTGTTAAAGTAATGGATTTTTTTCTAAAAATTAAAAATAAAATCATCTGTATCAAGATATTATATAGAAATAATTTTTTTAGTAATTGTGGGTACATAATGACAATATTTCAAAATGAATATTGTCCCCATTGGAAATTGAAGGTGGTAGTCTCTTATATCCAATGATGAAATTCATACTCCTTTCAAAACTCAAAGATACACCACTCTCATAGAAATATTCTAGAATCAATAATGTTTTGGTACTATAATATATATCTGAGTACCAAAATCTATATCTATTACACACACAAAAAAATAAATATTTTCATAAAAGAAGAGCACGGTTACCCCAAGGATTCAAGGGGGGTGAAAGATGTATCTATGACCCAATTGGAAGATACAAAAATATTGAACATGATAATGAATTCACGTGATTCTCCCATTTCTTCTTAAATAGGGTTCAATTATTCTTCCTATGGTCTAACTTTCCACATGCAAAGAAAACTGCATCTTTTTTACTTTTCCAATCATTATATATCTCTCTTCTTAGAATGATGATTCATAGTATTCTTAGACATAGGGTGAGTCATGGGGAATTTTCCATGTTCATTCTTTTAATCACTATAATTATTGTCATTTTTTTGTATTTTTTTCTGTATCAACTTTGTGATTCAAGGTAAGGAGTTCCAAGGGATTCTACTCACTATTTCTTATATTATGATTCATAATTACACTGGATAAGATCTTGGGTAGTGAAGAAATAATGAGATTTGTGTGTAACTCATTATGGATATTAAAGACCAAGATGTCCAAGAACTTTTATAGAAAATAATATTGACTACATGAGGCCTAGCTAGCACCAACTCTATAATATTTCACATGAATACTGAATTGGATATCATATATCTCTCTTATCTTGACTTCCATTGATAAATATCATGAAGGTGACATATCACATTGTAGGATTCAATTTCCTAATGTTACTTCAGGAGATTGTGGGACATGGAAGATAACATAAGAAAAGTGACATCTACCATATTATCTTGGTGTTTATGGAAGGATATTTCATCATCACTAGCATATTTACCATACAAAATAGTAATAAGGGTTTCCAGAATGTATAATTTTCAATCATGGAAAACATGAAAGTGCCTATACCACTTTTAGAAATTCACGCTGATGAGAAGGTTATCCTTATCTAAAATAAATTGTAGAGATAATTTTTAATTCATGAGGATTTCAATATCTATAATAAATAAGATTTTATTTTAGTACTTTATAAGGATTATAAATTTAGATAACAAACTTTAATTAATTTTGTAATCTCTCATTGTTCTATTGAATTCCAATAACCCTCTCTATTGGTTTTAAAAAATATTATCAGGTAAATATTCTAGTGGAAATGATCTATATTTTCCTTTTCTTACCCCATATGAGAGATTTAAAATATATTCAAGGATTTTTAGGTAGGTTGGTATTACTAATAATTATAACACATAGGTTCTTTATAAATTGAGAGGATTCCACAAACCTGAAATCTTGGACTTATATTTCCTCAACACTTGCCTCTAAATTCATATTGGGAAAATGAAGGCAATTACTCCTAATAAAAATTTATTTAAGTCATCCAAAAACATTTTTTTATAAATCCCCCATAAAATGGTAGTGCTATATTGAGGAAAAAAATACAAAATTGTAATCTTTTGTTTTCATTGCAGATAAAGTTATAGAATGCATTATGACTTAATATTTTAATTTGAGGTATTTTTAACTTTATACATAAATCCCAAATTTTGTTTAATTGTGTTTTTATTAATTTTAATGGTATTTTACTTAATTGGTTAATAATTTATAGATAAAATATATACATAGTTTACTTTATTTTAATCTCATTTTCATGCTTGTTAATCCATTTATTATGTGATAGTGATAAAAAATTTATAAATAATTAATCATTCAACAAATAGAAATAAAATAATAAATGTACCATGATTTGGAGGTTATTTAATTATTATTTTGTTTAGTGGATGATAAATTAACCCTTGACATAAAGAAAACACATTGAAGCACAATTTGGTTTGAGTTATATCATTCCTCCTACACTCTAATGTAACTCCTAAGTAAATTTTACCTTAGCTATAAACTCCAACTGCCTCCACTCACCTTAGAGCTCCACCCATTACATAATAATTTACTCACAAACATGTGAGGGGATCTAATGGAATGGTTATGGGGTTTTACATAAAATAAACCACGGACATTCAGACTATTGCATAATATAAGAGGACATGACACTCATTACATCTTATTAATTTAATAAAATAATTATTAAAAAATGATGCAATAATAATTTAAATTAAATGAAAACAATTGCATAAATTGGCCAATCTAATATCATGATCATCCATGCATGAAAGAATTATATATTTACAAACTAGCTAAAATTCGGTTCAATTATTTATTTTAATAAAATGAAATTTCATTAAGTTACTTCAATTTAATTATTTAATAAATTAATTAATTCATGCATTTTATATTTCCTAAAAAGTCTTGGAAATTACATCATATTTAATTTTAAAAAATTAAATATATTTATTTTATTTTATTTTATTTTATTTTAAATAAGTACACAGTTTTAACTTGGAAGTAATGTGATACATAAACAACTTCACTGCCTCTAGTGGTGTATTCAATACTTACATGGATTGTTCTCTTACATGGAAAGTCATTTTGTTAAGCGTTATGATATTTCATATGTAAAAATATAACATAATAAATGTATCATGCATTGCACTTGGACAACTGTTAACCTAAGTGATGTGTATCACATTAAATTCCTATAGTAAATGCACTAAATATTTTGATAAAATAATTTTGTTAAATATATTGAGAATTTATATACTATTAAAATCCTATAATATAGAAGCATGCTCGATTCTAGATATAAAGTTTAGATTTAATTCTAAAATTAATTAATTAATTGAAAATTTTAATATTATTAATTATTGGGTCACCACATGGAGTGTACTAGCATGTAACATGTCATGTGTATAGATTTCCATGTCTCTATGGTACACACTAAGGGACCTAAATATATACACCTTATGGTCATTCTAACGACCCAACATTTTCAACAATGGAAATTCACTTCTTATAATTATGTCATATAGTATAAATCACATTAAATAACATAAATAACACAATAAAAACTTTATAAATGAAGAAATAAATAAATAATAATTATTTCTATAACTTAAGTAAACAATAACAATAAAATAGTAACTCGGCCTTTTGAATTGTAATGTGGGCCATATGAATAGTAAATCAGACAAAAGAATAGTAACTTCACCTATGAAATTATAAATAAAATATATTCATATTATAAATTGTAATATTATATAATTATATCATATTAAATTTATATAAATGTTTTATAAATTCTTAATTAATTGTTTATATTTCTATAAAACATAAGTATTTATTTTTAATTTTAAAATTAATATAATGTTTTAAAAGGAAATTTATTTCCATAAAATGTACTCATAAATTAATATTTGTAATCTTATGATTATAATATAATTTTATGAGACCTTTGTTGATTTTTCAAAGTTTTTTAAAATCAGTTGTAATTTTAAAATCTATATTTTTCTAGTAAATTATGATTTTACTAAAAAATTAAATTTCTCATATTTGGATAATTATTTTCATAAAATGGAGTTCATTTATGAATTCTAGAGACTAAAAAATGGTTAAGGAGAATTTTTTAGATTTTTCTAAAATAGTTTAATGTTTTGATAATAGTAAAGTATGGTAATTTACGATATATATACAATATAAGTTAAATAGACTATTCCTTAAGTCATCGCTAATGTAAAAATTATAATTATAACATCCCAGTTCATGATTCCGCCCCACGGTGCCACATACCCTATAGGTCACAAGGCCTCAAGCACATTTCCCAAAATGCCAGAGGCTATCGACTAGCAGTGAGGGCCTTGGGTGTGATATTGGGGAAACTATGCCCTTATAGGCAGAGTAACACAGTGGAAGAAAACAGTAAAAAATAACACAAGTAGTAATAACATACAACAAAAAAAATAGCATAAGACTGATAGTATGAACAACTACAACATATATATAAATAATGATGCATGTCACATGTATCTAGGAAAGTAGGCAAACAAGTCACAATGCCAGAAATACAAAAATAAAACCAATGTAATGAAAATAGTAAATAACTCCAACAGCAGCGCTAGCCTCATATTGGTCTCGTGTTCTCCAGCTCCAACAGCCATCAAGTTCCTAATGTAGAAGGGTGCTTTCCCTTATCTATACATGCAACCATATAATTTTTTGGGGCCCAAAAGAATTACCCAAACAGGGTGTGAGAAGAATCCCAGTAGAAAACCACCAAAAGATCTATGCCTAACTTTCAGTTAATATATATAGAATATAATATGAAAAATGAAGCAATAAACAAGAAAGTACTCAAAATTAAACAATCCTACAGTTTAAAATTACATTCATTTACATTTATTAATTATCCTAACCATTGAATAATTAAAACCTTAGGATCTAGCCTAAGATCTATATCCCATATGTAATAAAAATATATTTCTCATAATACCATCAAACAATCACGTAAGACTGTTTTTATGCTTGTGATTTAGCATGGAAGGCTCTTCACAGTCAATCAATCATTCACAATCAACCCTCTGGGAATATTTTCAATTTATAACCCCTCTATTTCAACATATCATTAAATAAATAAGATATAAAAACCCTCTGGTAAATCCCACATAGTCTAACCCCTTTGGTCTCAGAAAAACAAAGACTCTCTGAGAAAGCACTCACTGTAAATTCCCTCTATGGTCTTATAAAAATATACTATAGACACTCTTAGGAAACACTCAACGTCCATTCTCAATATGGTATTTTAATGGTATACTATATACACTCTAAGGGAGCACTCACTATCAATTCCCCCTATGGGGTTGCAATGTAAATAATAACAGACACTCTGGGGAAGCCCTTAATGTCACCCCCCCCCTATGGTTTAAAGACACCACATTCTCACAGCCCTATGTAATACAATCGTACACAAACGATATCTAGCAGCCCAAAGTAATATCAACTACTACAAGGATAAGTAGTAAAAATTCATATCACAGGCATATAACAAGAAGTAATTAAGCAATCATTTCCAACCAAACAATCAAGGCAAGGGAACATGGTCTGCCTCGTAGGAAACCTAGACCAAACAGTCATAAACATTCAAACAGGGAAATTCACCCACGGCGTGTCCCCTAAACATGAAATTTAGCATAATATAACAATGAACCGCCTTAATCTATGAATCAGTCTATGGAAGTTGATAATAGGTTTCAATTCCTTAACACGAAATACCCAAATCATGGGTAATTGGCACCTAGAAATATATATCTCAAATAAAAAATCTGAAAAGAAATAAACCAATTACCTCGAATTTGTACGATGAACGCTCTTAAACATTAGACCTTGAATTATATTAGGACTTAATATATCAATAAAAAGGTCAAAATTGTTCAACCCTGAATAACTCAAGAAAGATAAGAAATCATGAAGAGAGACTCTATGGAAAGAGAGAACTCACGGATGGGAATCCAACGCACCTGGCAGTGCCTCAATCGTAGCTCGGATGGAGGAATGGGAGGCACTCAAAAATAATTGTTCATACATCTCTCTCCTATACGAGGCACAGGAAGAAGAAGAAACTTCTGGAGATGAGACGCAACCTCAGTCTGATTAATCAAATAAAAAAGAAAAGTGCCTAGAGAGTTCATTTAACGTAAATTCCACGTACTAGACTCAACCATCCTCCACTTTAGGTGGTCCACATAGCCATGTACTCATCCATTACACGGCTAGTACACGGTTACCCGCAGCAACTGGGTACACGGTGTGTACTTAAGAGTACACGTCATATACTTAGAAAATTTCCAAAACCTTCCTTTTTCCCCAAAAACAACCCAAAACAAACATCCATACCTATAATAAAGATCTGGGTTCTTACAAACATCCCCCCTTAAATAAATTTATCCCCAAATTTCCCTTCCAAGGGTGGAGAAGAAGAAACTTCAAACGTCTCTAGCCACTGGGATCAAACATCGGCCTCCCTCTCCCAAGTCTCGTCCTGTACTCTCCTGTGTTACCATAGCACCTATACACGATAAGTAGACCGGCCATGGAGAACCTTCGTAATACGATCCAAAATATGTATAGGGTTCTCCTCAAAGGATACATCCATCTCCAACTCAACCTCCTCGGGTTGAAAAACATGAGATGTGTCTGAAAAGTAATTACGTAGCTAATAAACAAAAAAGTTGTTGTGCATAGCCTGGTACCTATAAGGAAACAACAGCTGATAGGCAACTGGACCAACTCTCTCCAAAACCACTAATGGCCAGAAATATCTCGGTAAAATATTCCCCTAACTCTTAATCCTCTGGTGTCGCAACCTCGATGTGAAAAGTAAGAAAACCTGATCCCTAACCTTGAACCCTAGAAGTCGTATCTATCAGTCAGCATAAGATTAATGGAAAGATTGTGCAGTATTCATCCTCTTCCGAATCAACTCCACGTTCTCAATGGTCTCCTTGACAAGATGAGGTCCCAGCAAAGCTACCTCTCTTCCCTCCAGCCAATATAGGGGTGAACCACATGGCCTACCATACAAATTCTCATAAGGTGACATATGAATCATCACTTAAAAACTGTTATTGTAGGTGAACTCCACTAGGGGAGTATGTCTCTCCCAAGATCCCCCAAAATACAAAATGCGTTCTCAAAGCATTTCCTCCAAAACATTAATCGTGCACTCATATTGGTCATTCTTATGGGGATGGTAAGTTTAACTCCAGAGTACCTATGTGCCCAAATCCATATGTACTCACTACCAGACATGACAAGTAAACCAGGCATACCTATGTGAAATGATAGAGAGTGAAATCCCATTAAACCATACAATCTCTTGGATGTAAAACCTTCCAATACCATCAACACTAAAGGTTTCCTTGATCAGAAAGAAATGTGCAACCTTCATCTGTCTATCAACAATAACTCCAATGACATTATTCCCTCGATGTAATTTTTCTAAACCCATCTTGAAATACATCGTGACATCATTCCAATTCCATTTGGGAATGGGTTACTACTGAAAAATACCTACTGGTCACTAATGTTCCGCCATCACCTACTGATATGTGAAAAATCACATAACAAAGCTAGTAACATATCTTTTCATACATGGCCACCAATGCTGATTGTGTAAATCTCGATAAATCTTAGTGACACCAAGATGATCTTTCTACACTAAGGAATGAAAATCCCACATCATATCCTTGCGTATTTCTGCTAACAAACACAAGCACCCATGAAAAAATAAGATCTCATCCTCACCTACAGTCCACCCAGGAGTAGGGTTGTCTCCTGACACACTTCCTCATAGGGCTAAGCCTTTGGAATCTGATAGCTACCTCATTATCACTCAGTCCAGAAGAGTATATGTAATAGATATAGAATAATGAAATGTCTTCCCTTTTCTATCATTCACCTCCAAATGCATCTCAAAGACATAGCCATAAGCTTCCACTCACTACTGGGATCCTGAACTTCTTGTATTTGAGTCCTCCTGCTCAATGCATTAGCCACTGCGTTGGCTTTCCCAAGCATATAGGCATGCTAAAAATTAATAGACCGAAGATACTCAACCCACCTTCTCCATATAAAACTCAGTTCACCCTCTGTAAAGACATACATGATACTTTTGTGGTCAGTGAAAACCACAAAATGCTCTAACAAATGATAATGTCTCTAATAGCGTAAATAATACACAACTGTAGATAAGTAAAGATCATGTGTCTGGTAATTCCTCTCATGTTCCCCCAACTTCTGAGTCCTATGTACAACAAATCCTTCCCCCTGCATAAGCATTACACCCATCCTGATACATGGTGTGTCATAGTAAATTGTGTAACTCTTTCTCAGCTCCAGAAAAAACTAGTATCAGTGCTGAATTCAATATCTCCATCAACTTCTAAAAGGCTGAATCACAGGAATCCTTCCACATGTACTCTACACCCTTCTTAGTTAGGCTCATCAGGACCACTTCTGTGTATGAAAAGTCCTGTATAATGTGTCTATTGTAACCATAAATCCATAGAAAACTCCATACCCAAAATTCATTCTTTAGCTGCTCCAAGAAAACTGTTGCACTCACTTTCTCTGGGTCTACTGATACTCCTGTATCTGAGATAAAATATCCAAATAAGTGAATCCGATCCATTCAAAAATGGAATTTTGAGAGATTAGAATATAATTGATTCTCTCTCAGTGTACTCAAAACGATCTCCAGATGGGTGGCATGGTCATTTTGAGTGCAAGAGTACACCAAGATATCGTCCATGAAGACTACCACAAAATAATAAAAGTAAGGATGGAACACTTGGTTCATAAGTTCCAGGAAAACTATTGGTATATTCATAATACTGAATGGCATAACCACAAACTCATATAGACCATACCTACTCTAAAAGTCTATAAGAGGTATATTTGATGGTCTAATGTGAAACTGATGATAATCAGATCTCATTTCAATCTTTGAGAACACCTAGGCTCCTCAAAGATGATCAAAGATATCATAAATACTCATTAAGGGATATGGGTTCTTGACCATCAAATGGTTCATCTTTCAATAATCCACACAAAGCTTGCGGGTACAGTTTTCCTTATTTGTAAATAGGACAGGCGAACCCCATGGAGAAGTACTAGATCAGTTAAAATCCTTTTATTCTTGCTATAATAACTATTTATTGAGTTCTTGTAACTTTGGAATATCCCTCCAATAAGGAGGAATGGACACCGGTGCCACTCTTAGCACAAGCTCAATAGATAAATATACCTCTCGCTCCAGAGGTAAACCTGAAAAGTCATCTCGAATGACATATCTGAAACAATCCATCATTGGAGGAAAGTCCATCTATTCAGTCCCCTGGTCAACCAAATATAAACTAGAAATATGGGTTGTAATTCCTCCCATCCCAAGATACTTGGGTCCATCTCTGCTCTCCTGGAAATCCCATTCACCCTTCTGTAAGAAATACATGCCCTTTGGTGATGTGAAACTCACCCTGTAGCGATATCAGTCTACAATGTTTTGAAAAGAGACTAACCAGTCCATTCTAAGAATTACATGGAAGTATGTCATCTCTAGGACATAGATGTCCCACAAGAAGTGACACCCAGTAACCTCAAGAGGGCACTCCTTTCACTGACGTACACTTTCCGTCCTAATTCCCAACTAAGTGTATAGCATCATAAAATAATCAAAAGTAATGATATATCCCCCAAGGCCCTCTAAAACAACAATAGATATAAAACTATGCGATGCCCCTATATCAAAAAAGAGGAGAAGCTAAAACAAGGGAAACTAGAATCATACCTCTAACTATAGAGGGTCGAGGATCCTATTCTTACTAGGTCTGCTCCACTACAAATTTCTAACATATACCGTGCACCTACACCCATTTCAGACTACCCAGAGCCGATCCACCCTACTATCACTGAAAGACTTCTGACTAGTAACCACGACCATGACCTTCTCCTCGACCAGAACATCTAGACGAACTCTAGTTCCCAAACTGATGTGAAACTGGTGGTCCTGCTCTTTAATGGGGAGTCATATCAGAACACATATAACAATCTACTGGTGAGAAAAACTAGCAAAAACACTAAAGTTGTCCCATATTACCTTAATATAAGCACTCAATTATGTCTATCAGTCACTAAGGTCTTGTATTCCCACTATTTCCACACTGGTATCATACCACTTAGCTATCCAAATAAGTATCTCATTTACTCGGAGCTCCATGTGTAGACTCCTTATGGTGCTTCCAATTAACAATCAAAGGGGTACCAACTCTGGATGCAGAACCACCCTAGCTCACAGCTCCAGACTCCCTTAGATTACACCAGGTGATCAGTAAATGGTTTAATATAGAAGATATGGAAGTCAATCTGAATTTTTTCACCTAATATTGGATGTTATGTATGAGACCATCATCAAACTTCTTGTCCATAAATAACTCATCACCCCTAGAATGGTTATGAAGTGTTGCAGCTTTGTGAAGTGAGAAGAATACTCCATGACTAAAAGAGTTCCCTATTCCAGACCCATTAACTCTTTGGATTGGTCAGCCCTCAAGGTCTCTAGTTAGAAAATTACATAGAGGGTCAACAGGAACTCATCCCATGCCATAACTTGTTGTCGTCTTACCTGTGATATCACATCCCACTATCTCTTGGTGGAATATCAAAGAATATAGGTTGAGAGATTTATCCTCCTCTCAGGAGGTGTCTTGAGATTATCAAAGATAGATAGAGTGGGTTCTAACCATGACTATATAACTTGAGGTCCTCCATCCACTGAGAAAGTAGGAGGATTCTGCTGCTGAAAAACCTGCATCAACTCTTCCATAGAAAGGGCAGGATGTGGTGCTCCCTGTAAGAACTGCATCAATCCCATGAAGCCTTCTCAGAACTATGCATCAGCACCTGTGTCCAGTATAACATCTGGTTCCAAGAGGGGCACGATGGGAGGATCTACTGGTATGCCCTGATCTACCATTTCTGGTGTTGGATCGTTTCCCTATATCTGGTATACAACTGGAGGACGTCTCGGTTAAATGACTCTGTAAGGTCAAGAACACAACTAAGTTCAAGATATTCAAGGACTGAAATATAGAAATTTAGGAAAGTAATGAGAGAAATAAAACATTCAGGTTTTCAAAACATGGATACACGGTATGTATGACCCCTACACAATGTGTCCCCTTAAGATTTTAATATAGAATGTACCTCTATGAATACTTGTCTAGTAACACCCATACACATGACATTTTTCTCTTGAGATGCGACATGTACTTGAATTTTTCTCTCCTTCTCAGGTCCCTCTACACATTTAAACCACATGGTTCTCCCCTGGGTAACACTACACGATGTTTTCACCCAATACACAGTGTGTAATCCTTAAGTTCAAACCACCCATGTCGTTAGTCACACGATCGGAGACACAGTCGACTCTACACGGCGTGCAATAATAGGACATAGCATGTACAACCCAAAATTCATCCACCCGTGTCGTCAGTCACAGGGCTGTACATACAGTCTTTACAACACGTCATGTACGTCCAGTAAACGGCATGTTCCACCAACGATTTCCCCACCCCATGTCTCTTCTCACACATTTTTTCACACAGTTAAATACTATACGACGTGTACATAGGGTACATGGAGTGTACCTAAGAAAAGTTGTTTCTTAGATAAAAAAATAACATATGGTGTGATTTCCTAACCCCACACGTCGTGTTGTCTGGGTTTCCGGATAGTAGGCCTCTGAAACTCCTCTGGAACCCTTAAAACATAAAAACAATTTCCATTAAATGAAAAATTCTAACCCGTGAGAGCCCATACTGTAACACCCCGAGATTTTATAAGATATATTCTTTTCATATCTTCTATTGTACGCTACACCAATATTATCTTGCACTATATGCAACACTGTATTAGCTTTCAGTATACACAACACTAATCTTGGATCGTGTTACACACAATTTCAAGTTTTTTTATAGTAGTTTTTCTATGCAACATTGAGTGTATATATATATATATTCAATGTATAAATGAAATATGGTAGGATTTTGTTATACGCAAAAACAAGAGTCTTTAACTACACGCAACACTGATTTGTCTTGCATTACACGAAATCGCGACCTTACTCGATAGCATGTGTTGGACACAATACTGGGTTTCACTAAACAACGATATATTATTATAATATTATTATGAACTTGCCATTATGAATAGTATAAACTAAAATTTGAATTTTATAACATTATTATTCATCTTAAACATTTTCTAAAATATGGTATAAGAACAAAATAAATTTTTTGAGTAAAATAAAATTTTTTCAAAAAATGTAGTTTTTCCGCCTATTGATGGAGCACCCACTTTAAATCTAGTTTCTAACATGTTTATAAGTTAAATTTGAAAAAATAAAATTCTTATTTGGAATCAGGATATAAAAATTTACTTTGGATAAATTTTTCATATTATTCTGATAACTTTCATATTTTAATGAATAGTAAAAACCTGTTATATTTTAATTAAAAAAAACTTTTTTCATAATAATAATTTATATGGTTAAATTATAATATTTAATGGTTTTAAAGTATAAATAGAATATATTTTTACCATTTAATATAACTTATGTCATTATCATTGATTTTACATTGAATTCATAGGTAAAATCAATTCAATATTTTGCAATGTTTTAACTTTTAAAACTCATTTTCTTAACAACGGGATTAATTTTAAATTAATTTCTGTAACTTCTGTGATTTGAATTAGGAAATATTTATTCTATATTTGGAATCATTAGGTCCAAATTACATTAATAAGCTACTTTTTATTTTTAGGCACTATGAATAGTAACTACGGTAAATTTTACTTACCATAGTTAAAGGTATATCTGGTAATTAAGGGTAAATATAATAATATAAAATTACCCTAACACTTGTATTAATATAATTGGAAGATTATATTTTGTCCTATGAAATATTTTGGTCGAAATGGAATCCATTGGAACCCACTTGGATGTGATTAAGACCTTTAATTTATGTTATTTAAAAGAAAGTGAAATATGCCTCACTCAAACTTTAATAATTAAACTATTTTTTAATATAAGGTTATAAAGAATATAAATTAGGTTTTAAATACTTACTTGAAATATAAAATGTTTTTCTTTATCATGGTAATTTATTTTTAATTTATTAAGAATTATTTAGTTACCTTATTAGCATATACATTAATGATGCAGAAATTATTTATTCAGTGAAAAATCAATAATATAGTTTTTATTGATATAATAATACACATCAAAAGGCCTCAGAACCTGAACAGGACTTATTGGTAGTGTATATATAAACCTTAATCCTCCAATGGCCGAATATTTGACCATTTGGATCCTTATAAATAAGATTATGACACTTATATTATTTTATTTTAAATGATTCCAATGTTGTCACTTTCATAATTTAATAAATATAACAATTTATAAGTTGTGATTTTAAGATTATAAATTCGAGTAAAAGTATTATTATAAAAATATATTATATTTATATTCATCATAGGATTTTATTTTTAATTTTTATGAAAAAATAATTATATTAAATAATTATACAAAAATGTTCTAGTAATTATTTTATTAAGAGATATACCAAATAAATGGTTTTAAAAATATTAAAATAAATATTATATGAACTATTTAATGTGATACACGGATTTTCTAGACAAATTTGACATGTTAGGAATCTATTAAATATTTTTTTTAGAATATATCCTCTGTGAGGATTTTATTTAAATTAAATAAATGAATAATGTCAAAATTGACACTATTGTTATTTTATAAAAAATACATATTATAAAATTGTTTAAAAATCACAAAAATATTTAAAAAATATAAATTGAAATTTATATGGTCTAAAATTTCATAAATTATACAATTATGGACAATTCCAAAAACATATTAAATTATTTATAACAATTTAAAAATTAGAATCTTATTACCACAAATAAAATTAAATATATTAAATAAGGATAAATCAAGTTGATAATGTTTAAACTAAATTCCCAACATGTATAAATTTTATAGGTTAATGATATTACAAACCTATATCATCTAATATTTGTATTTGAGTAATTTTTGGGGGTGTTTAAGTGAGGTTTAATTTATTATAAATTAATATTTCTTATGTTACCAAAGGTGCCCCTCTCCTCCCTTATAAAAAGGGCACCCATTCTCTCTTCTATTCAAACCCTTTTCAGCCTTGAATCTCAGCCAAACCCTGCCAATTCCTCTTCTAAAACTATATAGTTATATCATAGAGGTTATTGTCTTCTCAAAATACCAACTCTATTTCCCTAAGAAGAATTTTAAAGGAGGTCTGTCGAGGAAGAGGTAATCTCTTCTACCGACTCTTTCAAATTTCTTTCTTCTTCTACTTCCTCTTATTTAGTTATATAATTATAAAGTAATAACATCAGTATTACATATATACTGGTATGTTATTATAAACATGAAACAACCCTATTTCACCTTCTATCCATCCTACAGAAAACGAAATCACCGCGCGTGCGTACGTACGGAATACTGTCTCCACGCTGTGGTGTAATCAGTTTTTCCACCACCACCTTAATTGGATGGGTATAATGGTGTAAATAATAACTATATATGATTATTATAACAACATACTGATTCTAAGATATTATATCATCCACTCCAATTACATTCAATAAATATGGGAATGATATTATCGCTCTTGCGTACGTACGGATTACCGTCTCCACAACGTGATGAGATTCATTTTCCATGTTAACAATTCAAGAATGATTATAAAGTATATATAATAAGTAATCATGAAATATATGAAATAATAATTCTACTAGATTTATGTATATATATATTTATTTCAGCTACTTAATTCCATACAATTCGATAAGGAAACGAAAACAGCGTTCATGCGTATGTACGACCTACCATCTCCAGGAACGGGGTATTTATTTCAATTTATTGATCTATTATATATATGTATATTATAAATATATATTATATATATCATGTTTTATATTCTAGAATTAAGTAATCATAATCTAAGTAATCATATTAATAATTACAAGTCAAAACACAGACGATAAATGAAACGATTTTACCCAAAACGCTGCTTTAACATGGAATTGACAAATGAACGGATAATATAAAGTTGTAAGTGAATCATATATGATATCATAAATATTATTATGGTTCTTTTAAAAGTTAATAATATGTTTAAACCCACTATACAGGAGTCTCGGACACATATAGAAGAAAATGGACATAAGGTAAGGGAAAATCTCGCAATATCAATTTTTATCTGAGATTGTTTATACATCGGTATTTACTGGGGCATATTTATTGTCCAAATCCATGTTTACTCAATATGTGATATTATTTCTATCCTAATAAAATTTTTAAAATTCAATTTTACCTATTTGTGGATTTTTAGTAAAAGATATGAAAGGAATATTTTTTCATTTTAAGTACGAGATACTTTTTGACCTTTTTGGGTAAAGTATGAGAAGAATGTTTTTTTAACTTATACAGCATGAATGAATTTTTACGGTTTTATAATTCCATATTTTCATGAAGATTACTCTACATTATTTCATGACTATTTTCAATAAAATCCTATTCTTTTAAAATTGCATGACATTTTTTGAAAAGAAAATAATTTTGAAGAAGAAAGGATGTTTTCCTAAAGAATTCATTTCAAGGGTTTTATCAAAACCAATTTCCATCTAAGATGACATTATTTTATATGTGTATGTTTCAAGTATAATGTCTCTATGATTTACATGGTTTCACTTTTCTTATGATTAAATGATATCCATTAGTTTTGTATGGATTATGTGATTATGGGATGATGTTTATGAAACCCATTTTATATTTTGGGTTATGATGAATGATTTATGTATATTTTTTGGCACAAGTAAGAATGATTTCATTATGAGATGGGTGGGACCTATATCTACCTCCAATGCATTGGGTAAAGATTTATATCTCATGAGATAGGCATGGATAGAAGGGAAATTTAATCTGGTTCAGTGATACAGGACTGGAACGAGGAGTGAACTCGGTTCAGTAAGGGACTTTGTTCACTAAGATGGTCTTGGCAGCAATGCCTTGGCTACTAAGGAAATCATATCATGTGCTTAATTTTTTTCCAAAATTACAAGTTTTATTTCCAAGTTATTTTATCATGATTTATGTTCTATTATGATCTATGCCTTACGTACGCCATGTTTTATGTCATTGCTCAAGATTTTGATGTTTAAACATTATGTTCATGTTTTTATGTTCAAATGTATATGGTTTGTTTTATTTTCTCCATGCTTACCCTTAATGAACTTTTGAGCTCACCCTTTATATGTTTTCTTTTCCCCAGGATATAAAAAATGTTTTAGGTAAGAAAACAAAAGGGGAAGATCTTTATGGGAGATGTTGAAGATCTTTCACTATTATTATAAGATCATGTTCCGAGTTTCCAAAGACACTAAACTATTACGATCCTTGAGTGGTGGTTTTTGTTATGTATTAAGTATTCCTCAAAAGTAATGTAATGTACATGTATGTCAAGCTTTGGACCTCTACAGTTGGTATCAGAGGAAAGGTTTAGTCAACCTTTGGAAACTAGGATGTGAGAACTCTAGTGAGATCCCTAAAGATATTTATAAAGTATGTCTATGGATGTCACTAAGGTTAACTATAAGTATAGGTTATAGTTCTAGAATTACTGTAACAATATTAGAATTAATCCTAAGATGTTATATATTGAAGGTACTCCCCCTTTATTATGTTGTTTTCCCTAGAATGATTTGTTCCTCTCACACTATTCTTTTTGGGTTTTAGACGATGGATGGAACCTGAAGGAACCATGTTGATCAATGTAATGTACAATGCAATGATTTTCCTTCTGAACAAACCAATGTTATGGGAGATGGAGTGCAAAATCTTATCGCTATACTTACACAAGCTATGAATAATTCCGGACTTCTGAATGAGTAGAGAAGGGAACAATATTCTATTGAGTCCTTTATGAGGAAACGTCCACCTTATTTTAGTGGGTCTTCTGATCCACTTGTTGCTGAACAATGGATCAGTAGAATTGAAAAGATATTTTCCATAATTCGCTGTTCAGAGCATGAAAAAGTCATTTTTTTTGTTTATCATTTAGAAGGTGAAGCAGACCAGTGGTGGACTCTAATTAAGAATACAAGGCCCCAAGATGAAATTGAATCAATGGAATGGGATGAGTTCAAGAACTTATTTTCCAATAAGTACTTCCCTCATATTCTTCAAGCTAATATGGAAAAGGAGTTCCTTGAACTTACGCAGAAGGATGATGAATCTGTTGGTATATACGAATCGAATTTTACATGGCTTGCAAGGTATGCTTCTGGCTTTATCATCCAACCTAAAATTAAAGTTGATCGATTCTTCATTGGCATAAAACCAAGTCTTAGAAGGGAATTAGCTATAAGATACTTCAGAAGCTGTGAAGAAATTTTGCATTGTGCTATCAAGGTAGAAATGGAAGTTGGTGTTACATATACATCTCATGGTTTTGACAAAAAACGAAAGATGGAGTTCAAGGAGAAATCTCAGAATAATGGTGAAAAGAAGATGAATGTTTCATTATGCTCAAAGTGTGGAAAGAAGAATGGTGGATATTGTCTTAAAGGTACTAGAAAATTTTTTAAGTGTGGAAAAGAAGGTCATCGAGCAGCTAAGTGTCGAATTAATGAAAAAAGGGTTGCTAATGATGTGAATAATGAAAAGACTGCAAAGAATGCACCACCAACACTTCAATGATTAAAGTGAAATGAAATGGGGCGTTATTCTAATCAATACCCTAATCCAAGGGTTAATGATGATCGACATGAGAAAACTCTTAAGGAAAAGTAAAAAAGGGAAGTCACATGCGATCACTATTTGTGATGTTGAGTATGAGAATGATGTTGTGTAATGATTAAGTGTTTATGTAATGGGATTTCATAATAGTATCATGGAATCTCATTTATGGTATCATGGAATTTTGGAATATTTATGTATTGGTTTTCAATAATTATATGTTACCGATAACCATGAAAAGTGATTGAAATATTTTTTTAAAGAAGATGATATTATTATAATGAAGGGATAAAGAAAAAATGAAATGAGCTAATGACTGATATAAGGACAAATTTATATCATGGTTTGAGTATATAGAAATTTTGGGATTTTTGTATGTGGAAAGAGTTAACTTTTGATAGCATTCATGTTTTCTATAAGGTTCTATGGTAGTTTATGTTTCAAGAGAATACATGATTAAGGTATTCACATGTTTGGAATGTGATCAGCAAAATATATCTGGGATAAATGATGGTATTCACATGCTCGGTAGATTAAATTTATAGTAATTTTTTTCTTTATACAATGAGCTTGGACAAAAGTATTTTGGATAATACTAAAGATTGGAATGGATTATGTTAGACATACCTTATTATTGTATAAGGCTATTACTTTTTTAGATATTATTTTATGGGATGTTATAATAATGTAGTTTTAGAAAAAAAAGGACAACCTGCAGGACGGGCGACAACCCGTCGCGTCAGACAAGGCTGTGAGAATCGAAAACACAACTGAAGTGCGACAGGCCTTTATCACCTACCACTGGCCTACAGGAATTCCCTGGTTAGTAGAAACTAGTTTTATTATATTAAGCGGTATGATATATGAAGTATAAGTCCATTTTAAAAACCATATACGATTAATCTCACTATATATGGACTTATGTATATTTAATCACTTCTTCAATCCTTTTATTTGAGACAGATGGAATGACCTATAATTCTGTCACTTGATCTTCTAACACTTCACATAAGACAAATTCAACTTCATTTATTTAAGAGATGAAGTGGAAATTTTTCAAGTCACAAACAAAAGTAAGATTGTACCAAAATCAAGTAAGTATTTCTTCTAATTCAAATTCTTCAACTTTAGGTAAATGATCTTGAAAACCAAAAATGTTGTCCTAGTGTCATCGTATACGATAAATCAGAGGGTACCTTAAATCATCACAAATTTATGGCTTTGTGATTGTTGTATTTTTTATACCCATGTTCTCTACCACTCTCCATCAGAACTTGATGGTTAGGTTTCTTTTCCATATCCATATTTTCACCTATGTTATCCTATGTGGAAACCCAGTGATGAGTTAATTTGGGTAACCGTTTGTTTCTTAATTTACTTTTTAAAATTATGTTTTGGTATTCCTTTTAACGATGTGGGTTTCTATTAAAACTTTCAAGTAGTAAACCATTTATAACCCCGACGAATTTTGAGGGCGAAATTCATTTTAAGGGGGGTATAATGTAACACCCTGAGATTTTATAAGATATAAATTCTTTTCATATCTTCTGTTGTACGCTACACCATGATTTTCTTCCACTATACGCAACATTGTATTAGATTTCAGTATATGCAACACTAATCTTGGATCGTGTTACACACAATTTCAAGTTTTTTAATAGTATTTATTCTATAAAAAATTGAGTGTATATATATATTCCATGTATAAATGAAATATGGTAGGATTTTGTAATAGGCAACAAAAAAGGAGTCGTGCACTACACGCAACACTGATTTGACTTGCATTACACGCAATCGCGACCTTCCTCGATAGAGTGTGTTGTACGCAATACCGGGTTTCACTAAAACTTCAATAATTAAACTATTTTTTAATATAAGGTTATACAGAATATAAATTCAGTTATAAATACTTATTTGAAATATAAAATGTTTTTATTTATCATGGTTATTTATTTGTTATTTTTAAGAATTATTTATTTACCTAATTATCTTATACATTAATGATGCAGAAATTATTTATTCGGTGAAAAATCAATAATATAGATTTTATTAAAATAATAATACACATAAAAAGGCCCAAAAACCTGAAAAGACTTATTGGTAGTGTATATATAAACTCTAAGCCTCCAATGGACGAATTTGTGACCATTTGGATCCTTATAAAGAATATTATGACACTTATATTATTTTAATTTGAATGATTCCAATGTAGTCACTTTCATAATTTAATAAATATAACAATTTACATGTTGTGATTTTAAGATGATAAATTCTAGTAAAAGTATTATTATAAAATATATAAGATTTATCTTCATCATAGGATTTTATTTTTAATTTTTATGCAACAAATAAGTATATTAAACAATTATAAAAAAATGTTGTACTAATTATTTTATTAAGAGATATACAAAATAAATGGTTTTAAAAATATTAAAATAAATATTATATGAACTATTTAATGTTCTCCACGAATTGTTTAGAAACATTTGACATGTTAGGAATATATTAAATATTTTTTTTAGAATATATCTTCTGTGTGGAGTTTATTTAAATTAAATAAATGAATAATGTCAAAATTGACACTATTGTTATTTTATAAAAATAACATATTATAAAATTGTTTAAAAATCACAAAAATATTTAAAAATTATAAATTGAAATTTATATGGTCTAAAATTTCATAAATTATCTAATATAGACAATTCACAACACATAAGTAATTATTTATAACAATTTAAAAATTAGAATCTTATTACCACAAATAAAATTAAATAGATTAAATAAGGATAAATCAATTTGATAATGTTTAAACTAAATTCCAAACATGTCTACATTTTATTGGTTGAAGATATTAAAAAATTATATCATCTAATATTAGGATTTTAGTCATTTTGGGGGTTTTTAAGTGAGTTTGATTTTATTATAAATTAATATTTCTTATGTTACCAAAGGTTCTCCTCTCCTCCCTTATAAAAAGGGAACCCCTTCATTCTTCTTTTCACACCACTTTGAGCCTTGAATATCGGCCAACCCCGACCAATTCCTCTTCTAAACCTCTCTAGTTATATCATAGAGGTTCTGTTCTTCTCAAAAGGCCAACTCTAGTGCCCTAAAAAGAATTTTAAAGGAGGTCTGTCGAGGAAGAGGTGATCTCTTCTACCGACTCTTTCAAGTTTCATTCTTCTTCTACTTACTATTATTTATTTATTTCATTATAAATTAATATCATCAGTATTAAATATATAATGATATTTTATTATAAATATTAAACAACCCTATTTCATCTTCTATCCATCCTATAGAAAATGAAATCACCGCACGTGCGTACGTACGGAATACCGTCTCCACACCGTGGTGTAATCAGTTTTTCCACCACCACCTTACTTGGATGGGTATAATGGTGTAAAAAATAACTATATATTATTATTATAACATCATACTGATTCTAAGATATTATATCATTCACTCCAATTCCATTCAATAAATATGGGAATGATATCATCACTCGTGCGTACGTACGGATTACTGTCTCCACAATGTGATGAGATTCATTTTCCAAGTTAACAATTCAAAAATGATTATAAAGTATATATAATAAGTAATAATTAAATATATGACATAATAATGATACTATATTTATGTATATATATGTATTTCATCTACTTAATTCCATTCAATTTGATAAGGAAACGAAAACAGCATTCTTGCGTATGTACGGCCTACCGTCTCTAAGAACGGTGTATTTCTTTCCATTTATCTATCTATTATATATATGTATATTCTGAATATATATTATATATAAATCATTTTTTATATTCTGGAATTAAGTAATCATGATCTAAGTAATCATATTAATAATTACAAGTCAAAACACAGACGATAAATGAAACGATTTTACCCAAAACGCTGCTTTAACATGGAATTGACAAATGAACGGATAATATAAAGTCATAAGTGAATCATATATGATATCATAAATATTATTATGGTTCTGTTACAAGTTAATAATATGTTTAAACCCACTATACAGGAGTCTCAGACACATACAGAAGAAATTGGACATAAGGTAAGGGAAAATCTTGCAATCTCAATTTTTATCCAAGATTGTTTATACTTCGGTATTTACTAGGGAATATTTATCATCGACATCCATGTTTACTCAAATTATGATATTATTTATATCCTACTACAATTCTTTAAATACAATTGTACCTATTGGTGGATTTTTAGTAAAAGATATGAAAGGAATCTTTTTTCATTTTAAGTACGAGTTACTTTTTGACTTTTTCAGCCAAAGTATGAGAAGAGTGTTTTTTAACTTATACGGCATGATTGGATTTTTACAGTTTTATAACGCCCTATTTTCATTAAGATTACTCTACATAATTTCATGACTATTTTCAACAAAATCCTATTCTTTTAAAATTGCATGACTTTTTGTGAAAAGAAAATGATTTTGAAGAAGAAAGGATATTTTCCTAAAGAATTCATTTCAAGTGTTTTATCAAAACCAATTTCCATCTAAGATGAAATTATTTTATATGTGTATGTTTCAAGTATAATTTCTCTATAGTTTACATGGTTTTACTTTTCTTATGATGAAATTATATCCATTTGTTTTATATGGATTATGTGATGATTAGATGACGTTTATGAAACCCATTTTATTCTTTGGGTTATGATGAATAATTTATGTATATTTTGTGGAACAAGTAAGAATTATTTCATTATGAGATTGGTGGGACCTATATCTCCCTCCAATGCATTGGTTAAATATTTATATCTCATGAGATAGACATGGCTGGAACTGCAAGTTAATTCGGTTCAGTGATGCAGGACTGGAACGAGGAGTGAACTTGGTTCAGTAAGGGACTTTGTCCACTAAGATGGTCTTGGTAGCAATGCCTTGGATACTAAGGAAATCATATCATGTGCTTAATGTTTTTCCAAAATTACAAGTTTTATTTCCAATCTATTTTATCATGATTTATGTTCCATTATGATATATTCCTTACGTACGCCATGTTTTATGTCATTGCTCAAGATTTTAATGTTTAAACATTATGTTCATTTTTTTATGTTCAAATGTATATGGTTTGTTTTATTTTATCCATGCTTACCCTTACTGAGAATTTGATCTCACACTTTATATGTTTTCTTTTCCCCAGGATATAAAGAAAGTTTTTAGGTAAGAAAACAGTAGGGGAATATCTTTATGAGAGATGTTGAGGATCTTTCACCATTATTAGAAGATCATGTTACGAGTTTCCAAAGACACTAAACTGTTACAATCCTTGACTGTTGGTTTTTGTTATGTATTAAGTATTCCTAAATAGTAATTTAATGTCCATGTACATCAAGTTTGGGGTATCTACACATACTCCTCCAAATAAAATTTCGGCATCCTTATTCAAATCATAACCAGACAAAATTCAATTAATGTTCCAACATGATCCACCATATTCTGATCCAATAGGGCCCATAACACCTCAGAGACCAAAGTTTGGAATCCATCCAAATTAAACATTACATATCTCGATACCCTATCAAATAGCATGTGTTCTATCAAGACATCTATCACAATATCATGCATATCTGGCACAACATCTATCACAACAACATGAAATCAAGAATGCACCTTTAATGGCAAGACAAGAATGCATGACATGTGATCCCTATCAAGTGGATATATGATGGATGATATCAAATACCCATATCTCATTGGGTTTCAATATAAATAGAAACTCAATAATATCAATGGTAACAGCACAAAACAAGTGAGTCACCCAATAATGAAATCAAATCAATCGTAATAATTTCAAAACCAGAACAAATGCAATTTTCATAGTAACTTGGCTCCACTAGGGTTTCCTCTTGAAACCCTCAGCTCGTGGATGATGGCTCATTTGTGTGCTCTCTCCTTCCTTTTTCTCTATCTTCCCCCTTCTTACCCTTCTCACCTTCATTTTTCCTTTTTCCACTCCACGATCTGGTGTTTTGTGGATATAATTTTCTTCCTCCTCAGTAGAGTGGTCTTCTTCTTTTACACTCTTGGGATGTTTTTGTTTCTTCTGTCAATGGTCTCCACTGTTGAAGCCCTTGGCTACTTCTACCCCACTTTGACCTCTCCTTCCACTACGCCTCTCCATGTAAGATCTGGAGCAATGGATTCTCAGTGGTTTTGGGATATGCAGTCCAGTGGTCGACGGTCTTTTAGGTGAGACTATATTGTCAACTTCTTGTTTTTGAATTCTTGTTTATATCTCGTCTCTTTGCTGCTGATCAGATTCCATGGCAGTTTTAATCCCTACCCTGGCCTCATGACCATCTACTCCTCTTTGAGTTGGACTCGGAGCTATTGTTATTCTGAGGTTTTGGTATGTGGGATTTGGCGGTCAATGATGCTCCCTGTGTGGCCTGGTTTGATTCTCAGTTTTTTGTTTTCATCCTCATGAATTCAGTATTGATTAGGTTCTATTAGTGCCTGTCACGACGGATTTGTTCCATGTTTCTACTTTATTTTGAATTTTCTTGGATGGTGTTTGGCCCCGGTGTGGAGTTCAGAAGGGGAAGACAAGGCCTATGATATTCAGCCCTGTGGTGACATCAAGCTGATGGTGATGTGTCTTGTCGAAGAAGGGAGGCGATGTGTATGGTTGTTAGTGTGTTCGGCACGAGTTTTAGCTATCTGAAGCTAATAATGATTGATGAGGGATGATTATGATATGGTGTTTGGATGATGGAAAGGGTAAAGGTATTTTCTATATTTTTGTTTGAAGCTACGACAGTGATGTCTAGTGGGTTCTTTCTGGTGAAGTCTAAAGAAGGCAACGAAGGTGACGACGATGTGGGACGTTGTCGAGGGGCGTGGCTCGAGGAGGCTCGCTGACTGAGGATCTGTGTCCCAAGGAGTCTAGGTAAAACTGTGATATTTAACTGATAGTGGATTTCATCTTAGCTAGCTTTTTGATTTTTGTGATCTGGTAATGTCTTGTATAGTGTGGTTCCCTCTCACCCAAAAAGAGGTTTTGGAAAATAAAATCAAAATATAATTTTTAGTCATTCTTTTACCTAAACACAGTTTATCTTCTTCTGAGAACATCTTATTACCAACTACCTATTCCTTCTTATCACTTTCCATAGGCTCCAAATTTTAATTCAATGAAGAAATAAATTCCCTTTGATTTTACTTTTTAACATCCTGGTTAGGGCCCGCCCAATGGTGCCTCGTACCAAGTTGGTCACATGGCCTCATGTTCATTTCCCCAAATGCTAGAGGTTTCTATATAGAATCAAGGGCCTTGGGTGTGATAGTTGGGAAACTATTCCTGCATAGTCATAGTGACACAGTGGAAGAAAACAGTACACAATAACGGAATCAGTAATACCATACAACAAATAAACAGTGGAAGACTAATAGTATGAACAACTGCAACATATATATAAATAATGAATAATGTCACAAGTATCTAAGAGAGAATCCAAAATGTCCCAATTCTAGAAATACAATACTAAAACCAAAGTACTAAAAACAGTAAATAACTCCAACTGCATCACAAGACTCTGTATAGTTCCATGCTCTCCATCTCCAACAACAATCAAGTACCAGATGTTGAAGGGAACTTTCCATTATCTATACATGTATCCATATAATCTATTTGGGCCCAAAATAATAACCCAAATAGGGTGTGAGATGAATCCCAATAGGCAACCATCAAAAGATTTTTGACTAACTGTTAGTGAATATATATAGTAGGAAATATGAAAAATGAAGCAATAATCAAGGAAGTACTCAAAAGATAACATTCCTACAATTTCCAATTACATTCATTTAGATTTATTAATTTTTAAGAATTTTGAATAATGAAAACCATGGGTTATATCCTAAGCATTGTATCCCATATGTAGTAGAAAATTAGATTTCTCAGAAGACCATCTAATAATAAAGTATGACCGAGACCAATCTTGTGATTTCTCTTGGCAAGCTCATCGCAATCAATAAATCATTCACAAGAAACCCTCTTGGAATTTTCTCATAGTCTAACCCCTATCGTTCAACATATCATCAAATATATAAGATATAACGACACTATGAGAATGATAACATAGTCTAACTCCTTTGGTCCCACAAAAACAAAGACTCTCTGAGGAAGCACTCACTGTCAATTCCCCTTGTGGTCACATAATAGTATACTATAGACACTCTGAGGTAACACTCACCATCAATCCCCCCTATGGTCTCACAATGTAAATAATAACAGATAGTCTGGGGAATCCCTCAACGTCAATTACCCATATGGTCTAACTACACCATGTTCTCACTACCCTATGTAATACAATCGTACAAAAATGATATACAGTAGCCCAAAGTAATCTCAACTACTACAAGGCTAAGCAGCTACAATGCACAGCATAGGAATATAACAAGTATCGATGAAGAAATCAATTCCAACCTAACAAGCAAGGAAAAGAAATAAGGTCAACCTCATAGAGAACCTGGACCAAATAGTCATAAACATTCAAACAAGGAAACTAACCCATGGGGTGTCCCCTAAACAAGTAATTTACCATTATATAATAATAGAAATCCATAATCTGTCAATAAATCTAAGGTAGATGAAAACAAGGTTCAATTCCTTGACAAAAAATACCCAAATCATTGGTAATTATAACATAGGCATATATAACTCAAATGCAAGATCTAAAATGAAACAAACCACCTACCTCAACATTGAACGATGAACACTCTTGAATGTTGGACATCGAATCATCCTAGGAAATCATAGATCTAAAAAAGGTCAAAATCATTCAACCTTGAATAAGTCAAGGAAGATGAGAAATCAGTGGAAGAGACTCTAGGGAAAAATATAACTCACTGGTGGGAATCCAATGCACCCAGTAGTGCCTCAATCGGATCTCAGTTGGAGGAACGAGAGGTGATCAATGATAATTGGTTGAACGTCAATCTACTGTACGAGACATGTGAAGAAGAAGCAACTTATGGAGATGAGATGTGACCCCAGTCCAATTAATCAAATAAAGAAAAAAAGTACATGACATGTTCATTTAATGTACACAAATTGTACTAGCTTCAATCGGCCCCCACTTTAGCTGGTCCACACAGCCATGTACTTGTTTGTTAAATGGTTAGTACCCAACTGTACTCAATAGTACACGACGAGTACTTGGAGAATTTCTAAAATCTTTCTTTTTACTAGAAAACAACCCAAAATAATGATCCATACTAGAAATGAAGATATGGGTTCTTACAATAATCTATAACATCCATTCATTATTTTATTATTATATTTTATAATTCTCAAACTATTCATAGTCTAGAGGAAAAATAATAAACAAATGAACAAAATAATGAGAAAACACCCCTCTCCTCCCCAATAAATACCACTCCTCACCACATCTTCTCCTTGCCCCTAAAAAGAATTGTTCCTTGTCAAAATTCTTCCCAATACTCTTCCCAAACATCTCCTTCATTTTTATGAGCTCTTAGTATCATAAAAAGTTCAAAATATTTTCCCAAAGGAGGATCTCAATGAGGAGAAATTCAAAAGGTAAATTCATCTTTCCATTTTATTTTAATTTCTTTTCAATTTTTTTTCTAATTATCTCCCCAACTCCCTTCATACAAATGGAATGGTAAATCAAGTACCTTAAATAGACATTAGTGTTATTATTATAATGGAATAATCCATCATCAATACCCCTTATCCTCTCCGTTGGTTCTAAAAATTAAATCACTTCCCATGATGTGTCAATTTACCGACATCGTGGATGTTGTGTTTTAATTTTTCCTTTAACGCCTTCAAGGATAGTTATTAAAAAAAATTAATGGTTTAAAAATATATTAAAATATATTTTTTAACCCTTTTATGGTCTATAACTAATATATATACATAATACTAAATGATAAAACAAAACTAGTTCACTGTGATTGAGGAACCACTAAAATAGATCTAAATGATTATCATTAACATGTTATATAATGATTCATCTTCATATATAGAAAAAAAAATTAAGACTAATTTCAATTATGATTTTTTATTAATAATGTATCATTCCAATTTTTTAGAATTTTACCCACTCTACATGAACATCCATACTTGTATACAGATGAACTAATCTTGAAAATGATGAAAACGAGCACTCCTGAACGATGAAACTGAACACTATAACTCATCAAAAAAGCCATAAATGAACTTAATAAAATCTTAATAAATAAATTACATGTTCAAATGGTTTTCTAATTATTAATTAATCATTGAAATTTGATTATTCCGGAAAATATGCAGAACTATGACAGAAAAAGGTAAGGGATCCTTTCTGAACCGCCATTTTTTCCATCTAGTTACTCTTTATCTCCATTTAACCTAATGTAATTATTCATTATTTTTATTAAATTCTTTTAAATTATTTGTATATGTTAAAAATTAATGTATCCATATTGTATCATCCTTCTTTATTAGGATTTTCATGTTATAAAAAGGTTCCCTTCTCAATTATTCCTGATAAGGAAGCCCGATTCACAGGAACATCTTGATTTCTAACCTATATTCAAGTTCACTAAAAAATCTGTTTTAATAGACTATTATTTTCATAAAATCACTCATTTTGTCATGAAAATATATCTTAGTTTATTTCATATTTTATACAAACAATTAATCCTTTTTAGTTTTAAATAATCATTTATATATTCATTAAACTACACAAAAATGTTTTATTTCTAAAGATTCTTAAACACTATTTTTACATGTACTCACTTCAGTTTGAAATTAATCATCATTATCTATGCCTATTTTACCTTATTAATTTCCATGTATGATTTAAATCCTTTATTTCATATACACCATTATGATATTCCCTTATGTTATGCCTTCTGACATGGTTGTGATACCAAATTCTTTTCAAGGGTAGCCCTTATGTTTATGTATGATTCCTTATGTATGATTAATCATGTCGCACAATTTTTTTGAACATGTCATGATGGGTGCACCCATATATCCCTCCAATGCATTGGGAAATGTTTAGTCTCATGAGACATCATGTGCAACGGTCTTGGTGGTTACCATTGACTTGTGCTCCATGTGTAATGGTCTTGGTGGTTATCATTGACTCATGATCCATGTGTAGTGAGCCTTGACTCGTGATTAAGTCATGTGGTATGTCATTTTCACATTCATATGATACCATGTTTATATGATTTCACATTATACTTTCTATTCATCCTTATTTTTATTCATGTTCTATGCTTTCTTTAAGTCATCATGTTATGCTTTCTAACCCATATTCTATGATTAATTCATATTTCTATTCCTTTACGGGTATTTTTTTCTCATCCCTTTTTCATGTAATCCCTATAGTATCCTATGATGATGTAAGGGATCAATGGAAGTTAGGATCTTCTTATAAAGATTAAATAAAAGTTGTTTTAGTTTGGGTTTCATTTTGTTTAATTATGTATATAATCTTCCAAAGACACTATAAATTATGATCCATGGATGGTATTTAATAGTTAAGCATTCCTAGAATTCTGTAATAATATTTGAAAAATTCTACAGTTTCTAAAGTTTACATCAAAGTAAAATTTAGTCATTTTTTGAGATTTGGAATATAGCACATTAGTAATAACCTTAAGGATAATACAAATTATGAGAAAACATCCCTAAATTTTGATTATTATAGAGTATGTGGTTTATCAAGAAAATATATCTTTTTCTAGATACTACAAGTTTATAAGGTTTTGGAATAGATGTACCCAGAAGTAACAACTCTAACAAGGTGTTTTGAGCCTGACTCAGGGTAACCTGGTACACAACAACAAGCCTTACTGTGCACCTATTTTTCCACTCCCAAGGGATATGATTTGGTAAACTCATAAGATCATTATCAACCATTAATAATGGAACCAAATTACCCATTTGAATATATGTTAGTAAATACATCATCGATAACCTAGATTGAAACCTAGGGAATCACAAGTTAGGATATAGTTTTCCTTTACATGTTTATCCTTTTATGTTAAAAGTTTCCCTTTATTATACTCACTAGTTAAGTATTCAAGACCCATAATTGTAATTTATTTTTATTATTTAGTGGGTGTTAATATAATAACTTGTTCCCATAATTAATGTGATTGACAATCTGATGATTTCCCTAATGATATTCCAAATATTATTGGAATGGTGCTCTAAACTTCATGAATGTACATTCTAAACTATCTCATATTGTGAATAATAACTTGAGTCTCATGTAACACCCTACTTATCCAAATATGGAGAAAGTTGTGGTTGAATCCTTTATAATGAAATTTCCTCTCATGATTAGTAGATATTCCAATCCACACCTCTTGGAATAGTCGATTAACTCCATTTAAAAGATACTCTCAATACTATAGTTCTCAGAAGAAGGGAAGTTGTATTGGTAGTCTATAGTTTTGATGGGGAAGTTGATATATGGTGGAATTCGATAAAAAACATGATGTATAAGGATTAAATTGATTCCATGGATTGGGAGAAATTCCAGAAAATGTTATTCAACAAATATTTTCTCCAAACTCTCCTTCTAATTTTGGAAAGAGGGTTCATTAGACTTAAGAAAAAGGAAGAAGAGTCTATTGAGTCTTATGAAGAAAACATTACAAGGCATTCAAGATACACCTTTGTATTTTTCATTAACAATGATAACAAGGTGGATCTATTCTTTAGTAGAAAAACATCGAGTCTTTGAAAAGTGTCAGTGATTTGAGACATTAACAGCTATTACGAGATAGTTCGTTGTGCCATAATGTTTTAAATAGAGATTGGAGACTCTTAGTGGTATCATGATCACTATGATAAAAAAAAGAAACTTGATTCTATTATGCATGGATCATTAGATAAATCCCATTATGAAAGTAAAATCCAATATCCCACGTGTCAAAATTGCGGGAAGAAGAATCCTAGAAAAAATCATCCAAGGAACTATCTAAATGGAATCAAGAAATGCATCAAATGTGGAATAATGGGGAATATGGATAATAATTGGCGAAGGGATATAAAGAGACCCACTAATTTGGAAGAATAATGGATGATTAAGATAGATAATCAGTTTGTAGTGAAATTTTTTAACTATAAGGAACATGGATATTATGTGAACCATTTCCCTAAGCCAAGGGTTGTTGGAGGAAATCAACAACAACAACCTCCAAGGAAGCAAGGAGGTGCATATGTTTTCACTACTACTGATGTGGATCTCGAAAATGATATTGGGACAGGTAAATAGATTATTCCTTTAGGAATCCCAGACATACTATTTAATTCTGGTTCTACTTGTTCTTTCATAACTTGTAAGTTTAGTAGAACTATTCAAAAACCACAAAAAAAATTTGGAGGTTGAGTTATCTGTAATAACAACAACTAGAGAAATAAATGCATTGCATGTTTATAACTCCTCCCTAGATAAATTCATGTGGACAAAACATCCAATTAAATCTTGTCATACTCCCTTTGGTATAGTTTTATGCTATTTTGGGCATGGATTGGATATCTTTATACAAATACCACATCAACTGTTAGGAAAGGGAGATTAGAATTCATTTTCCAAATCATCCTCCAATTCTATATAAGTGTAAGGAGTAATAAGAAAATACTTTAGAATCATCTTCTCAAGTGTGGATATTTTTTCCTTATGATATAGTATATATAACTAAATGATTGAGACAAGGGAGAGAATCATGCTCGAATACATGCATGTCATGAGGAATTACACTGATGTATTCCCTAAATAATTTATTGGTCTCCTTCTAATTGATAGTTTGAGTTATCAATTAAAATTATTCCAAGATCCATGCCTATATAAAATAAACCTTAAATAATTTCCACCATTGAGCTGCAAAAGCTAAAGAAGCAGTTATAGTAGAATCTAGACAAGGATTTTATATGCCAAAGGTTTTCACCATGGGGCGAACTAGTCCTATTTTTTAAGAATAAGGATGGATAAATGAACCTCTATATTGATTAACATGAGCTAAATAAAATCACTATAATGAAAAGTATCTCATGCCTTATATAGATGACTTTTTCAATCAACTACGTGGGGCCAGTTATTTCTCTAAGGTGGACCTTCGGTTGGGATATCCCCAATTAAAGATGAGGAAGGTATATGTTCCAATAACTACCTTTCGAATGAGGTATCGACATTATGATTTAATTATGATGCCCTTCAGACTCACTAATGAACCAAAAAAATTCATGGATTTAATAAATGGTGTCTTTAGATATTTCCTTAGAAAAAATTTGGTAGTCATTATTGAAGATATTTTGATATACTCCAAGATCAAGGAAGAACATTAAGAGTATTTGAATACTGTGATGGAGACTTTTCCAAATGAAAAACTATATGAAAAGTATATTAAATGTGAGTTCTAGATGAAGGAAGTGTCATTCTTGGGGAATGTAATCACCAGAAAAGGTAAATCTATGGAACCTTCCAAGAAAAAGGAAATCGAAGAGTATCTTGTGCCAATATCTATAATGAAGATCCATAGTTTCCTTATTCTATCTAATTATTACCATATATTTTTGAAGAAAATATCATGATTTTCAAACCCACATAACAAGATGACTTGGAAGGGATAAAAGTTTTTACTGACCAGTGAATGTGAAGAATACTTTAAAGTGTTGAAAAGAGGCTTATCACTACACTAGTTCTCACACTATCAACATGTGTGGAACTATTTTTGGTGTAAAATGATGCTTCAAATAAGGTATTAGGCTATGTAATAATGAAAAATGATAAATTGATAGCCTATTCCTCAAGGCATTGGAAAGTCCGTGAGAAAAACTATCCAATGTGTGATCTAGAGTTAACAATTGTGATCTTTGCATTGAAAATATAGAGGAATTATCTCTATGGGGAGAAGTGTACAATATATAATAATCAAAATAGTCTAAAATATATATTCACATATAAGAATATTAATATGTGATATTCAATATGGTTAGAGATCCTCAAGGATTGCGACTTCCCAATCCACTACCATCATGGTAAGGAATATAAGGTGGTGGATTCCCTAAGTAAAAATAATCCTGTAACATTATCTATGATGATAATTGAGAAGGTTACAATATTCTTAGATTTTAAAATTATGGACATGGGAATCATTAAAGGGGTAACATCATCAATCCTCCAACAAATTATTGTTCAACCATCCCTTTTGTAGAAAATAATGGATTCTCAAAGAAATGATCTAAATATTCTGAGGACGGTGGAATCCATGAGTGAAGGAAAATATTTAGAGTTAAAATGGACGAGGAAAGAGTCATAATCTTTGGGCACAACTATGTGTACCATCCATTCCAGATATAAAGAAAGATTTTCTAAAAGATTTACATAGCTCAAACTTCTCTATTCAGCTAGGGAACACAAATACGTATCGAGATATCTGAGATAAATATTGGTGGGACAATATGAAAAAGGAGATTGCTAAATATACATCAAATTTCATGGTTTGTCAACAAGTGAAGGATGAAAGTAAAAATTCTAATGGGATGATGAAACCACTACCCATACCAACCTGTAAGTGGGAGAACATTACCAAGGATTTTTTTCATTGGACTTCCAAATAAATCCATAGGAAACAATTCTATATGAGTGGTTGTGGATCATCTTACAAAGACAACTCACATTATCAAAATTAGAGATGATTTCTCACTGGATCAACTTTCATGGATATATATCAAAGAAGTGGTAAGGCTGCATGGAGTAACACTATAGATCATATCATATTATGATCTTAGATTCACCTCAATGTTTTGGAATAGTCTCCAATATGATATTTGCACATAATTGAGCTTTAGTACGTCCTATCATCCTCACACTGATGGTTTTTCTAAGAGGACTATTCAAAAACTAGAAGACAAGTTGAGATCATGTTCTATGGACTACAACAGAGGATGGTACAAACATCTACCACTGGTCTAATTCTCCTACAATAATAGTTTAAACTTGAGAATCTAAATGGATCTATATGAATCCATTTATGGTAAGTGATGTAGAACACTAGTATGGTAGGATGAATCACTACTACAAAAATGGGCAAGGGAAGCACCACCTTTTATTAGTGCTAAGAAAAAAGCGCTAATAAAGTAAAATCTTTATTAGCGCTAATTAAAAGCGCTGATAAAAGTTTCCTTTATAAGTGCTTTTCTATCACTAATAAAGGAACCATTTATAAGTTCTTAAATTTTAGCGCTAATAAAGGGATTATTTATCAGATCTTTTTTAGCGCTGATAAAAGGATTCTTTATCACTGCAAGAAAACTGCTGAAAAAGGGTCCCTTTATCGCTGCTTTTCTAGCCCTGATAAAACCATAGTTCCATTTTATAAAATTGGCTGCATAGTATCCTCTATTTATTGTGCCCTCAAAATCTCGTGGTATTGTATCTCTGGGACAACCCCCCCCCCCTGATCCTCTCTTTGTTGGACCTCTGCCGCTAGCCCTACTCTACTGTTATCCCTAATCATTATCCTCACCCTCGAACCCCTTATACGGATCCTCCTCCCTGTGAACCCTACTTCTCCTCCTCCCCGCTAGACCCTACTCTCCACGAATCATACTCCATTTCTCAACGGTTGGCGGCTCCTCCCGTGCCCCCCCCCCTCGCTGGAGGTTGCACCTTCCCCTCCCGACATAGCATAGAAGGCTCCCTGACCACTCGACGATTCTTCTCTCCCTCTATCGTGGGTGTGATCTACTCAAGGTAAGTCTCCCAATTCTCCTTTTATGTTTATTTTTGGAAATTTATCTCCCTTCTCTACATGTGTTCATCATTTTAATTCTCATTATGCCAATGATTCAATGAATAATTGGTGAATGGTCATTGCATATTCTATAGATAGAATCATGGATCACTCCATATAAAAATGAGACACTGGCATTTCTAGGCTTTTATAGACATATCGTATACCCCTAGGGACACATCATCTCCTCCTTTGAAGATTGTTTTGAGTTCTATTTTATTTTATTTTAGTTTTTTTGTGATATTTTTTAGCTTCCATGGACTAGTATTGGTGGATTGTGTTACCTTGGCCCATTCCTATTAGGGCTTGATGCAGCTTCATGACCATGTCTAAGGATGTTGGACCATCTATATCTTCTTAATGATTAGGGTAGTGTTGGTGAGTACCATTTTTCTTTATTGAGTTGTCTTATTCCACTTATATGAGGGTTATTATGTAATTAGGTCACATTCATTGGATCTCATACCCCTCCGTGATTTGGAACATGTATGAATTCCAGGGACCCGGAGCGATCCTTGTTTCATTCATGTTTTCCATATATTGGGTTTGTATAATTGGAATCACAAACACTTACTTGGGAATTGATCCCCTATATAGGACGATGTTTCAAGTAGGGTCTATTGTCCCCCAGCAATCCTTTGGAATTAACCCCCTCTTTTTGTATATAAATCGGATCTTTCTGATGGTGTATTAGTCTGATAGACATTGTATCTCGGATGAACCCTCTCAGTTTTCAACATACTTATTCTATCGTGAGTGGTATTAGTTCACTTTTATGGGGGTTAATATGGAATATGATCCTGAGAAATGGACCACAAGTCACTTAGTGACCTGGAGCTTGTATCCCTCTGAGAGGCCTGAAACAAACCTTATTTTCAAAGTGTTTTCCCTATGTTCGGTTTGTTGAATTGGCATGACCAACACTTACACAAGTGTCTATCCCCTATATTAGAGGATTATTTTAGTAGACTCTATTATCCTCCCATCAAGCCTTGGGCGTTGACCACCTATATTTATATCATGAGCTGATATTTCTGATGGGGTATTAGTCTGATGGAGTGTATATCTTGATTGAACACTCTCAGTTTTCTATGTGATTATTCTTGGATAGATCGGATTAGTGTGACCTCTAGGATGAGTTTTTTCATTGGAATTATAGATTGGGTAGCATTTCCTCTCAGAGGAGTGTTACCTTGAAACCATGAGTGGATCTACAACTAGAAGTGGTTGAAGAATTTTTTTTGACTCAGAGACTTTTATGAGTATATTTGGGATATCCTTGGTTATAATTATGTCTCATATCTTGTTTGGAATACCTATGTTTAGTGACATGAGTACTACTGATGCTTTATGTATGGTGTTTTTGGGGTATCCTATTGGGTATTGTAATACTCATCTCTACAAGGGATCTTCCCATACATGTCATGTCTTATACAGATGATGAAAAATTTCACAGAGTCCATGGTGGACTAGGATAAGGTAGATATTAGTTTGGGATACATGGACTGAGGTTTATACCAATGGTAAATTAACATATGTCCCCTGTTTTTTTGTAGGTCATGCATTATTTTCTATTTTTTGGTTGGATTTTATTTCAACTCTTTTTATTAAATCCATTAATTTATATTGTTCAATTCAAAGACTGACCTCTAGTGGGTTGGGGGAATTCAACATGTAATACTAAGCTTTGTATGTATATATTAGTGTTCTATGAATATTCATTGGTTTGAGTTAATATCATAATCTTTTAAGGTAGTGATCTTCTGGGATGTAGGGTTAGCAGCACCCACCCACAGTAAGTGTGTGATGCAAGTCTCATTTCAGGAGGTACTGTCATTCATAAGTACCTCAAGGATAGCCAATTACTCCAAGTAATTTAATATGATTGTGATGGGTATACACATATCACATTTCATTTTCTTAACATTCATGTGATAGTCAAAGAGATAGTTGACTAATATCCTAGGTAGAGGAAGGGACAAGAGAAAGGAGGTATGTACAACACTAAAGTGATGGAGGAGATTGGGGAGCAGCATGAGGTAGAGGAATCTTTTGTTCGATTTTACTAATACTACCAATAAGTATACCACTCCTATATTGGGAAGTTAGTGGTTAAAATCTTGGATAGTTGTAGTCACTAGAGTCTTTTTACCAGGAGGCTCTAGGAGTTTTTGGAGGTATGATCTATGTTCGTTATAATTTTCTTGTATTACTATTAGAAATAGGTTCAAGAAACTATTTTTCCTAATTTTTTTAATTATTTTCTATGTATATGGAGGGGTTGGTAAATCCCCTTGTTAGTGATGTTTGGTATGAATTTGGAATTTCAAGGAAGATGAAAAATTCCCCCATCTAGATGTGTTCTTGAGAGGCGATCCAAAAAAATGTGGGTAAGTCAGTGACTCCTAAAGTTGTTACTATATAGGTTTTTTAGATGGGTTCCTTTTAATTTTGTGTTTTAGGCCATATTTATGTGCTAAGGTGTCTTAGAAATCATTGTTTTTAGTGAACTAGTGTGAAATGAAAAGGGTGTGTTCAACGTGATAGGATCTCGTAGCAGCTTCGAGTGTGGTTCTAGGTATGAGTTTACAGAAGGTGACTGAGAGTTATTACATATCCTTTAGATGTTAATGATATAATTTATGTTTACTAACCTTAATTTTCTATTTCTTATGTTAATTTGGGTATCAAAACCTGTGATATTCCATAGTAATTTTGGATAAACCTAGGTTATTTGTCCCCCCCGTGAACCCCTTTGTGTTTGAAAATGTATCTACTATATTAGTTTTCTCATCAAAGTTGTATCATTATTTTTATTTTATTTGAGTTTGGTCATATGTTTTGGGATGTTTAATGTGATTATTTTATTTTGCATGTGGTATTTGGTAGGGGTGGTTAAAATGATTTTAATGTTTTGCAGCAAGGGTGGTGGGTGCTAGAACTATTTATAAGGGGGATGGAAAGTGTGTTGATTTTGAAGGGGGGTCTATCCTGGTTCTGTTTACTTCTAAATGTTTATTGGAAATGGTTAGGCTCTATTAATCTCTATTTTTATAAAGAATGTGTTCTTTTATACTGTATTTGGAACTCTTGTTTTGTGTATTTGAAACATAAATACTAATATTTGAGATTCAAGTAGGATAGAGATGAATAAATATTATATGGATGTTAATCGTTTGACAGTAGAGTATAAGAACTGAGTGAAAGAGTTCATCATGTTTGTAAAGGATCACTCATAGGATCCTTCTCAAATCCTTTTTCCATGTTTACGTTGTAGTTATTCTAGAATAATTACCACAGAGGAGTTGAAAGAACATTTGATATGTCACGGAATAGATCAGATTTATAAATGTTGGAATAAACACGGAGAAAAAGTTAATGTAGCTACTGGAAGGGATAAAACTGCATTTTATGGATCATGAATGATTAAAAATATGGATAATAAAGAAGACTGTATAGAGGATGTGATTACAGATGTCAATTATGATAAAGATCATATTGAGGAAATGACAAGGACATTTGAAGATGAACTCTGTGATTGCCCAAAATTGTTTGACAAGTTAAAGAATTGTGAAAAAACACCATTTTAGGATGGTTTCACTAAATATATAGCATTTTTAGTTGTACTGAAGTTGTATAAATTGAAAGAAGGAAATGGATGGAGTGATGTCAATTTTAGGGAACTACTTTTTCTCTTGGATGACATGCTCTCAGAAGATAATGAGCTTTCAAGACGGACATATGAAGCTAAAGGAATACTATGATCGATGGGTATGATTTCTTAAAGAATACATGAATTTATAAAAAACTTTATACTGTTTCTCAAGGAGAACAAATCACGTACAGAATTCCCAATGTGTGGTGCTTCCCGATACAAGAAAGATGAATCCAACCCTATGAAATATTTATGGTACTTTCCCATCATTCCAAGGTTTAGGTGTCTATATGGAAGTAAAGAAACTGCAAGACAATTTTCGTGGTATGTAGAGAAAAGAAATAAAGATGGGAAATTACATCACCCGACTGACCCTCCTCAAAGGAAGAGGATTGATCATGAGTATCCTAAATTTGGAAATGAGTTGAGAAACCTTTGTCTTGTGTTATCTATATATGGAGTGAATCCTTTTGGTTTTCAAACCATCACTCATAGTACATGGCCTGTTATGTTGGTAAATTATAACTTGCCACACTAGTTATGCATGAAATAGAAACTCATAGTGTTATCTATGCTTATATTAGGACCAAAACAACCAGGTAACGATATTTATGTTTATTTGGCTCCTTTGATCGAGAATTTGAATTTATTGTGGGATTCATGTGTTATGTTGTATGATTCTTATAAAAGTAAATACTTCGCATTGAGAGTGATTTTGTATGGGACGATAAATGATTGTCTTTCTTATGGAAATTTTTCAGGCTATAGCATTAAAAGAACTCAAACTTGTCCCATGTGCAAAGAAGATACAGAATCAATTAGGTTGAAACATTCATAAAAATATGTGTTTCTAGGACATCATAGATTTTTACCTCGTCATCATAAGTATCGATCTTGGACGACATCATTCAATGAAAGTTCTGAACAACACACAACATTGTCTCCACTAATAGGTGGTCAGCTATTTGAGAATGTAAAATATGTGAACACTTTTTTGGGAAAATCATTTTCAAAAAACCTTACAAAAATCGGTTGGAAAAAGAGATCAGTTTTTTTTTGAATTACCATACTGGAATTGTCTATACATCAGACATTTTATTGATGTGATGCATTTGGAAAAAATGTATGTGACAGTGTTATCGGAATGTTGCCAAATTCCCCTTGAAAACAAAGGATGGAATTAAGTCAAGGTTAGACATGGTTGACATGGGAATACGAGAAGAGCTGGATCCCATGAAGGGTGAAAATAGAATGTTCCTTCCACCAGCTGCTTACACTCTTTACAAGGAGGAGAGATATTAGTTTTTCAACTTCTTTAATGATGTAAAGGTTCTAGAGGGGTATTCATCAAATATCAAGAACACTTTGTCAATGAATTATTTGATGTCAAAAGGTCTGAAATCACGTGACTTCCATGTTTTGATGCAAGATTCAATTTCTATAGCTTTACGTTACATTATTTCCAATAATGTTTTTTATACGTTAACCAAACTTTATTTCTTTTTCAAAGCTATATACAGCAAATTTTTAGACCCGGGGAAATTTCCTGCTATAGAAAGAGAAATTTTCATCATATTATGTGAATTAAAAAGGTTTTCCCACCATCATATGTTGATATGATGGTTCATTTGATGGTTCACTTGGTGAGAGAGATTCGACTTTTTGGTCTTGTGCACTATAGATGGATGTACACCGTTGAACGATATATGAAGATTTTGAAAGGGTGTGTCAAAAATAGAAGTCGTCCAGAGGGTTGTATTGTGTAGCGATATATTTTTGAGGAAGCCATTGAATTATATATCGAATACTTATCTGATGTGGAAAGCATTGGTCTCCAGAAATCTCATCACACTGGATGCATTGAGGGTGAGGGGATTTCTAGTAGAGATGTTATGACAATCAATATAATAGATCGGGAGCATTCTCACCTTTATATTTTTCATAACAGTTAGGAGGTTGCTCCATATATTGAAACCCACCAAGAAATTCTTAGGTAGTTAAACCCATCAATGGATGAAAAATGGATATCAAATACACATAATCACCAGTTTATAGGATGGTTTCGAGACCATATTTTTAAGGAGATGGTTGAAAATCCAAATTCGATTTCAGAATGGATTTGATGGAAAGATTTCAGACCAAGTGTGTATGTATTATCTTAAAATGGTTTTGTAATTAATGGTTATACATTCTATACAGATAATCATGATGATGATAGTACCCTTCAAAATAGTGGAGTTACACTTGTGGCTGAAGCGATGCATGTTTCTTGTAGTAAGGACAAAAATCATATTTATGTGAATATGTCATACTTTGGCATTTTCAAAAAAATATAGGGGTTGGATTATATGACATTCCAATTGTATATGTTTCAATGTAAATGGGTTTATAACAATAGTGGTGTTCAAAAAGATGAATTGAGATTTAATAAATTTGATTTTAGTAAAGAAGGGTACAAAGACGAACAGTTTATAATGGAATCACAAGTGGTACAAGTATTTTATATTCCAAATTCTGCAAATCGAAAGTGGTTGATTGTTCTATTATCATCCAAAACTATTAAAGGTTCCGATGAATATTCAGTTGAGGTTGATCCTTTCAGTGGTGCATCATAGTCATTTCGTAGTGGTGCCAATATTGATGACATTGTTTATGTTAGAGGAGACCACAATAAAGGGATTTGGATAATCGATAGAGGTGTCAAATCCCTTCAGCCTTTGAGAAAAATAAATAGAGATCAATAAACAGGTTATATTTTGTTTGTAATATAGATATTTTTATCTCATGTTATTATCTTATCATTACTAAATTTATGTAATCTAAATTAATTGTTCAACCACTTTTGCAGATAGTGACTTCTATACGTTTTGGTGCTCCTAACCTCGAGGTTGAACAAGTCTCTCAAGCTGTTGTTACTTCTGCTACTCACAGTGCAGAGCAAAAACAAGTTTCTGAACTTATTGTTGCTTCTAGTGTTGACTTCCAAAAACCATTAGCTCATGTTGTTGCTACCATTTCAGATGAACATATAGATTATTTCGATATCGATGAAATGGTCGAGGATGAAGGACTGACGTCCCAGAAAACATAGGTGCTCCATAGTTTGATGGTGTCAGCCAAAGTTCTTAAGGTGAAAAGAAAAGGCATCAAATTTGATGTTGTATGGAATGCATAAGGCCAACATGTGAATCCCAATAAGGCTATGTTTAGTGGTTATATTGGAATTGTCACTCAGAAACGTGTGCCGATTGACATAGATTCATGGAATCATTTTGTGTCTGGGATGAAGGCTTTGATCTGGGATGAAATTATGATAACATTATGATATTATTTATTTAATTTACTAGCAAATAAAATAATGACATAGTGTCTTACTCTTCTCAATCTCTTGCAGAGTACATTTATAGTAGATGATTTACACAAGAATTATGTACTAATGCTCACAAGAAGGATTCATTGAGGTTTTCACACTATTTTAACAAAATGTCACCTAAAAGATTCCAATGGTAAAATAAACAAGCACCCACCCCGTGTCTACACTCACCTAAAATCCCAAGAAGCATGGGATGCATTTATTTTCCACCGTGGGGATGAGAAGTTTCAGGTACATTGTTGCTGATAATACGTTGTTTGAGGATATGTGTATTCGTCACTTTTATTGTCAATATTTAATTTATGAAATAGAAACTTAGTACTCAAAATAAGGAACATGCCTCAAAACAAACAAACCCCTATCACAAAGTAATGATGGGGTACTCTTGACTAGAAAAGGAAATGGTATGTATTTTAAATTTACAGTAATATTGTTAGGTGCCCAGAAACAACATCATAATTATCTTTCTATATTTATATCTAGGTTGATGAGTCAAAAGCCAAAGACACTTCCATCCCACATCATGTGCTATGGAAGGAGGCATTTGTGAATAAGGAAGGGAATATAGTAGATGAAAACACACAAAAAGTGTGGGAAATATGTATAAGTATGACATGATAAAAAGTTTTGTTTTAAATTTCTATTACATAATAATAATTACTTATTTTCCTATATATGACAGTCACAGGAATCATCTACTTCTGTTGTGGATGCTGACCAATTATCAACAACTTTGAAGTGGCCAGAACAATACAGTTGTGTCAGTGGCACGGGGTTTTGGTTGACACCCTGAGTATATTTTGAGGAAAAAAACTAACGGATAATAGAGATAAATAAATGAAATTAATGAGCATAAGACTAGCAACTCTTGAATAATGGTTTCAATAGCAGGGAGAGTTGCTAGAAACTTTTATGAGTGGAAAGCAAGGAGAAGACACAACTCAGGAACAACCAGTTCATGAAGATCCTGCCCCACCACCCACCATCTTTGAGGTGAGCCATTCTCCTCAAAGATTTTTCTTTGTCATGGTAATAAATATTCTAATAATTGTTACCCTAAAATGTGAATAAGACAAACACTGATACTTTTCATGTACTGATCTTATACAAGGTGATAAGGACTTTGATTTATATCTATCAATACCCACCTATCACCTTGTAGCAAGGGCTACGATGTTCAATATCCCAGAGGACAAGCTGCATAATAGTCCACTTCCCAAAGATCATCTGAAAGTGATGATTATTGTATCTCTTGAGCCAAATTCAGAGCTACATATTCCACTTGATGAAGATGATATTAATATAGTCAAAAGGATATTGGGATTTTCATTTCATGTTCGTTACAACTTATAAGAGTACATCTTTACAAAGAGGTATTTATTTCCATTTTTTTAAGCTAAACCTTTAACAATTAATGAAAAAAGATCTGAACCAATGAATGTTATTATAGACAGAGAAAGGGAAGGGGTGATAAGAAATGTGGGCTCAAAATCATCTAAAGGATCAACCAACTGATCCCAAAGAGATATGGAATGCACAATAGCACCACCTGTTCTCTGTCCACATTTACTAGCATTAAAGACTCATGTGGATACGAAGCTAAAAAATGGTAGTACTCATATAGTTGTTTTTGAAAAGAATATATACGGAGAGGAAATTCAATATTCCTTTGCTGCTGAAAATGTAAATTATATCCTTGAATTGGTTGGTTGGGTGTCACAATTGTAGATTTATATATGATATATGTTTTCAGGAATTTATTTTCTAAAAGCTGGTATATTTTTCTAATTATGACTAAATGCATTTTATATTATTAGCATGCGTATATATGAAAAACAGTTGAAGGGATTTTCCCAGGAGCCAAAATTCAGAATCGTTAGTCCCCATACCACATCAAAACAACTAAGGAAATTAGAGCCATAAAAAATGATGGAATAGTGAAAGTATTTTTGAAAACATTTGAAAGCAAGATTATAGATTATAGACTCTTCCTAATACTAACCATGCAGGGGTAAAACAAAATGATTAAAGCATATCAATTTTATTTTCACTTCTTTTATAACTTTTTCATTTTTGTGTTTTTAGACAACATTGGATGCTAATTGTGGTGAACTTGGATACTACAAAGATTTATTTTCTAGATTCAATGAAAGGATATCCAACAAACCAACCAAGCATGATGGAGTTTGTGAATCTATAAGACACTACATCCTATGTTTTAGGTCTAAAAACCAATTTATATAATTTATATTATCTTTTACTGAGGATTATGTTATGATAGTGTGGTGTATCAATATCATCTAAAACAAGGAATGAGGATAGGGGATAAGAATAAAGAGGCAAGAAAATACTAAGTCTAGGCCAATATCAGGGTATATATAATAAAATTTCACCATCCAAACACATATCAAAACAAGTTACTTATTACCTTAATGATAAAAGTTGTTGCAGTGTCTAAAACAGACAAAGCATAATAATTGTGGTTATTATGTTTATAAAATTATGATATAGATCATTTTCCATCAAAAAACTAGCATCCCTAAAGAGGTATTTTCAAAAACAACTAACATTTCATTTAAATTATAAATTTATTCTTTAATATATATATTGCAGTACAAATCTAACCTTAAAAAGTCCTCATATTTACAAGACGATATTGATTTTTTTAGAAATGAGTGGGTTGTATGCCTGATGGAAGATTGTACACAAATATCATAAAGATCTGACTTGGGGGCGTGTACAATTGGCGGCCATTTTTTAGAGTGGTTAAAGAGATCAAAAGATGAAATATTGTGTTATGTAAATGTTTGTAAGAAAATTTTAATTTTTATTAAATAAAACATCCTTTCTCAAAAAAGTAATTTTTTCATTTTAACAGATGAAATGCACCAGAAACATGCAAGAATGATGAACCAATTTTTTTATGGGCTTTGGATAAGAAAAAATAGTAAAATCTCTAAAATTCATTAATATCTAAAAAAACGCATTCGTATTATGTTGGTACTTTAGGATAACGATCCAGAGGTCATTTTTGACATGTACGAGTCAACCCCACCTCAATCTGAGGCACGATGTGGCCGGTATCACTCAAAATGTCTCTCTTTTGTTTAAAATAGACATAATTTTAAGTGAAAACAACAACTGACATATGGAAAACTGACCAAACGCATTCATATTAAGTTGATACTTTAGAATAATGATACATGGGTCATTTTTTATGTGTACAAGTAAAACCCACCTCAATACGAGGCATGGTGTGGCCAGTATCACTCAAAGTGTCTCTCTTTTGTTTAAAATGTACAGAATTTTAAGTAAAAACAACATCTGATGTATGGAAAACCGACCAAAAGCATTAAAATTGTGTTGATACTTTAGGATAATGATTCATGGGTCATGTGTGACATGTAATATTCAACCTCCCCTCAATATGAGGCATGGTTTGGCTGGTATCACTTAGAGTGTCTCTCTTTTGTTTAAAATGGGCAGAATTTTAAGTGAAAACAACAACTGATGTATGGAAAACCAACCAAATGCATTCATATTGTGTTGATAAATTTGGAAAAAATTATGTGGGTCCTATGTGATGAGTAATATTCAACTCCAAATCAATCTGAGGCATGGTGTGGCTGGTATCACTCAAAATGTATCTCTTTTTTAAAAAATGGATAGAATTTTAAGTGAAAACAACAACTGACGTACAGAAAAATGGCCCAAAGCATTTGGATTGTGTTGATACTTTATGAGAATAATACATGGGTAATTTTTGACATTTAAGATTCAACCCTGCCTCAATATGAGGAATGGTGTGACCGGTATCACTCAAAGTGTCTGTCTTTTGTTTAAAATGGACATAATTTTAAATGAAAACAAAAACCGATGTATGAAAAACCAACCAAATTCATTATTATACTGTTTATAATTTAAGAGAACTATACATGGTTCATTTGTGACTTGTATGAGTCAAACCCACCTTAATCTGAGGCACGATGTGGCCAGTATCACTCAAAGTGTCTCTCTTTTGTTTAAAATGGACAGAATTTTAAGTGAAAACTACAACTAACATATGGAAAACTGACCAAAAACATTCAGATTGAGTAGTCACATTAGGAGAACGATTCATGGGTAATGTGTGATGTGTAATATTCAATCTCACCTCAATCCAAGGCATGGTGTGGGTGGTATCACTCAAAGTGTATCTCTTTTGTTTAAAATGGACAGAATTTTAAGTGAAAACAAAAACTAACGTACGAAAAACCAACCAAAGGCATCAAAATTATGTTGAAACTTTAGGAGAATGATCCATGGGTCATTTTTGATGTGTACGAGTCAACCCCACCTCAATCAGAGGCATGGTATGGTCAGTATCACTGAATGTATCTCTCTTTTATTTAAAATGGACAAAATTTTGAGTGAAAACAACAAATGACATACGAAAATCCCCCTTCTTACCATACAAACCAAAAGAATTCATTTTTTTCAAAATAAACACATAATATTGAAACAAACACTGTTTCAAAACAATCTTAAAAATACCAATTATCTTAAAATCCATTAAATTCATTCCATTAAAGCCAATAATGCCCCCATCCCACTGGACACCACCCCACCCCTAGAGACCACCCCACCCCCTAGACACCCTCATGGAACCCCCCCTCCCACCCCCACCACCACCATCCCCCAGGAAATCCCCCCCCCCCCGCCACCCCCTGGACACCCCCCAACCCCCTAGATGCCCCCCACCCCCTCGATGCCCCCACCCATCCTAGACACCACCCCACCACCTGGAAACCCCCACCCCACCCCACCTGGACACCCCACCCCCATGGATAGCCTCCCCCACCCCCTAGACACCACACCACCCCCCATGGATAGCCCCCCAACCCCCTAGATTGCCCCACCCCTCCTGGACACCACCCCACCCCTTGGACACCCCCACTCCCTGAAAAGCCCCACCCCCCCCCACCACAACCACCTTAAATATCACCCCCCCCCCTGGACGGCCCCCCGCCCCTCCTAGACACAACCCCACCACCTGGACCCCCCCTAGACACCCCCACCCCTGGACACCACCCCACCGCAATTGGACAGTCCCCCCAACCTTCTAGACCCCCCCCCCCCCCGGACACCACCCCACCCTGTGGACATGAGTCCCCCCACCCCCACCACCCCTAGATACCACCCCACCCCCTGGACACCCCCAACCCAGCCCCCCTGAACACCCCCCACCCCCTATAAATCCCCCCAACCCCCTAACACCCAGCCCCCCCCCCCCCACACACACACCCTGGATGGACACCACCCCTCTTAGACACCACCCCACCACCTAAACACCCCCACCCCCCCAGACACCCCCACCCCCATGGACACCCACCCCCACCCCCTGGACACCACCCACCCCCCTTGGATAGCCCCCAACCTCCTGGACCCCCCTGGTCACTACCTCACACCCTGAACACCCCCCTGGACACCCCCACCCCTAAAAATCCCCCTGAAACCCTTGTACAGCACACCACTTTCCCTAGACACCACCTTGGATAGCCCCCCCCCCCCCAAACACCCCCATCCCCCCAGACACCCCCACCCCCTGGACACCCCCTTCCCCCCTCGGACAGCAACCCCAAACCCCTGAAACAGCCCCCCAACCCCTTGAATTTTCAATTGAATTCTTTATATATTTAATTAACTTATGAATTATGTGTTAATGGTGTATGAGTATACTTGTTGTATGGGTATACCTGTTATTTGTGTATTATTACTATAAATAACTTATGAATTATGTGATAATTTTTCATGGGTATACTTGTTGATATGTTTATTTTTTTCAGGTATTGTTTGAGTGTGCTGCTGCAGAATTTTATGTTATAGTAGGCAGGGAATTTATTAGCACTAAAGAAGTGCGGAAAAACAATCCCTTTATCAACTCCTTTTTAGCACTAATAAAGAAGCCCTTTATCAGCACCTTTTTAATGCTAATAAAGGCTCCCTTTTTCAGCGCATTTATAGCACTGATAAAGGCTCCCTTAATCAGTTTTTGTAGCACTGATAAAGGGGACCCCGCCCCCCATTATCAGCACAGAGTATTACAGCGCTTTTGTAGCACTATTAAAGCCCGTATTCAGTGCTGCTAAATCCTGTTTTTGTAGTAGTGAATTCAGGGAATATAAGATGCTAGGACCTGAAATGGTTGATGAAATGGTGGAGATGGTGAAAACCATTCAGCAGCACATTAGGGACTCCCAATGTTGACAGAATATCTATGCAGACATTCATCGATTAGACCTTGAGTTTAATACAGAATACAAGTTATTCCTCCTTATATCTCCATGTAAGAGGATCATGAGATTTGGGCAGAAAGGATAGTTAAGTCCCATGTATATCCTCCCCTTAGATATCCTTGATCGTTTCAGAGTCATGACCTATCAACTAGAACTTATACCTACCAGATCTTAAGTTGTCAATATATTCCATGTATCCCTCTTGAGGAAGTAGAACTACATCCTTCAGATGTATTAAATTCAAAAGTGGTATAGTTGGAGAATGATCACTCCTATAAGGAGTAGCCAATGAAGATCTTGGATCGTAGAGATAAAGTTCTACACAACAAGACCCCTCACCTGGTTAATGTGATATCGTGGAACCATAAGTATGAAGATGCACCATGGGAAACTGAAGAAGTGATGAAAGAGAATTACCCATACCTGTTTTCAACTTATAATGTAAAATGAAATTTCAATGGTGAAATTTCATAAGGAGGAGAAATTTAACGACCCAAAAATTTTATCAATGGAAATTCCCTTCTTATATTTATTTCATATAGTATAAATCACATTAAATCACAAAATTAAAACAATAAAAAATTTATAAATGATGAAAGAAATAAATAATTATTATTTCCATAGGTTAAGAAACCTTTACCGATGAAAGAGTAACTTGAAATTTGGAATAGTAATGTGACCCTTATGAATAGTAAACCAAACAATGGAATACTAACCTCACCTATGAAATTATAATTAAAATTTCATAACACTATAAATAGTAATATAATATAAATATATCATAGTATAAGTAAATAAATGTTTTAGAAATTAATAATTATGTGTTGATATTTTTATAAAACATAAATATTTATTTTCAATTTTATAATTAATAAAATGTTTTGAAAAAAAATTATTTCGCTAAAATGTACTCATAAATTAATAATTTTTATCTTAGTATTATAGGATAATTTTATGATACCTTTATTAAATTTTCAAAGTGTTATAAAATCAGTAATAATTTTAAAATATGTATTTTTTGAGTAAATTATGATTTTAATTAAAATATAAATTTATCATATTAAGAAACTTATTTTCATAAAATAGAATTAATTTTTTAATTATACATGTTGAAAAAGTTTTATGGAGAATTTATGGTATTTTTCTAAAATAACTGAATTTTTGTGAATTGTAAAATAAGGTAATTTACAGTATATATACATTAAAAGTTAAATACTCTATTTATTGAGTCATCACTGATGTAATAAACAAAATATCAAACTTTTCTTCATTATATTTTTATTTCTGGTGATAATACTCAAAAAATTCAAAGTTTTGAGGAAAAATAATAAACTAATGAATAAAATAATGAGAAAACACCCATCTCCTCCCCTATAAATACTGCCCCTCACCCCCTCTTCTCATCATGCCTCTAAATCTTCAAGAACTATCTAAATTATACCCAATACTATTCCCAAACCTCTCCCGCACTTCCATTATCTCTTTCTATCATCAAAAGACAAAATCATTTTCCCAAAGGAGGCTCTCAAGGAGGAGAAATTCAAAAGGTAAATTCATCTTTCATTTTCTTCTAATTTCTTTTCAAGTTATATTCTTATTCTCTCCTCACCTAACCATGTAAAAATGTAATGATAACTTTAAAGACATAAATATAATGGAATTTTATATTTATAATGGAATAATCCATCATTAATACCCCTTCTCCTCCCCTTTTGTTCTAAAAATGAAATCATCAACCAGGATGTGTCAATTTACTGACATTATGGATGATGCATTTTTATTTTCCATTAACACCTTAATGAAAGGTAATAAAACCATTTTTAATTGTTTAAAAATATTTTAAAATTTATTTTAAACCCTTTTATGTTCTGTATCAAACATATATATATAATACTAATTGATACAAAAATGAGTTTTTGGTGATCGAAAAACTAAAAAAATTGATCTAAACAATTATCATAAACATGTTATCTAAATACTCATCCTAATATCTTGAGAAAAAATAATATATAATACCAATTAAAATTTTTTTGTTCATAAATAAGATATAATTTCAATTCTATAAAAGTATAACAATTTTACATGAACTTTCATACTCATATACAAGTAAATCGTACATGAAAACTAAGAAAATGATCACTCTAGAATGATAAAATTGAACACTATAACTCAACAAAAAGACCATAAAGGAAATTAATAAAATTATACTAAATCAATTACATGTAGAAAACGTTTTGACTTATTAATTAAGGAATATAATTTTATTATTCAGGATTTTAAGATCATGTGCATAATCATTTCTGACATAAGCTATGAGATCCTTTCTGAACCTGTATTTTTTCTTTTGAGTTACTCATTATCTCTCTTTAACCCAATGTTATTATTATTTATTTTTATTTAACATTTCTAAATTATTCTTAAATGTTCCAAAATTATGTATCCATATCATATCATCTTTCTTGTATGGGTATATAACTATTTTAAAAAGGTTCCCTTCTATATTTTTTTCGATAAGAAAGCCTAACTCAGGGAACTTCTTGATTTCTTACATGTTTTCATGTTCACTCAATAATATTTTATCAGAAACCATTTGTTTTAAATTGATAATTTTGTCATGAAAATTTAACTTGTTTCATTTCTAGTTTTATACAAAAAAAAATCCCTTTTCTATTTTAAAGACCCTTTAATATTTTTCTTTAAACAACACGAAAATGTATTATTTATAATGATTATTAAACACTATTTTTACATGTATATACTTCATTTTTGACATCACATATCATGATATATGCCTATTTTACCTTATGAATGCCCATTTATGATTTAAACCCTTTCATGAAAGGACACCAATATGATATTCCCTTACGTTATGCCTTCTAAGAAGATTATGATACCCAATTCATTCCATGGGAAACCCTTATGTTTATTTTTGATTGCATATGTATGATTCATCATTTGGAACACATATTCATGAACATGTTATGATGGTTTCTCCTAGATAGAACTCCGATGTATTGGGTAATATTTAGTCTCATGAGACATCATATGCAACGGTCCTGGTAGTTATTCATGACTCGTGCTCCATGTGCAACGGCGTTAGTAGTATGCCTTGACTCATTATCCATGTGAAAACAGCCTTGACTCATGCATAAGGCATGTTGTATTTCAATTAAAAATTTATATGATACCATGTTTATATGATTCCAGGTTATACATTTTATAAATGCTTCTGTTTTCCACATTTTCATTATGTCATCATGTTATGCTTTCTAACCCATGTGTTAGGCTTTATTCATATGCCTATTTTCTTATGTGGACTTTTAGCTCATCCCTTTTTTTGTTAATTCCTTATGTTATCCTATGAACATGTAAGGGCTCAAAGGACGTAACAATCTCCTTCTGAATAATAAATAAAATATTTTTATTTTGGGATCATTTTTGTTTAATTATATATCTAATCATATAAGGACACTAGAATTTACATTACTTGATTGGTATTTAATGGTTAAGTATGCATAGAATCATTTAATAATATATAAAAAAGTCTAGTGTCACTACAATAATTAATAAGTTATATATAATGAATGAGGGATACATGAAATGTAGTCTCCTTAATATTAAGTTAACAAGATTTATACCTTTACATGTTATGTGACACGTATGTTGACCACACAGGTTCCAAAAAAGTAATTGGGAGAACCATTTAGCACTACGCGGTATGTATGTGGGTTACATGACATATAGTCCTTAAACCACAAGCTAGTCTAGTCAGTCAAAATAATATGTATTAATTACATAGTGTACTTATTTCTATTTGGTGAGCTATGTTTATGTGGCTTATCTAGATGTGGTGAACCTAGTTCTATGGAATATACTTTTTAGTTACACATTGTGTAATTAGGTGATTCGTCCAGAACCCTTAGAACCTCCTAAAAGAACCACCAAATTTTATTTATCTATTCTTCTTTTGATCTTGGTCATATGAAGTTGAATGAAAACAAAATATCAACTTTAAAATTAAACTAATGAATTAAAACAAATGAAATACTAAAAAAATCCATATATATCATTCAATGAATGATAAATAATTATTATGTGGCCTCTTGGATACCATATGAATATTTCACAGCACAGTTGAAGTGATCGAACCCATGACCAATATTGTATTTTTTATCAACTTATTCATATTTCTCCAAATTAATAAATGAAATAGTAACCCTGGAATCCATGAGGTAGGATTATCACATATAATTTATAATTATTTTGAGTCAAGATAAATAATTTCTTCTTTCTACTATCCATTATTTATTGAATATTTTCTTGACCTCTTCTTGTTATGCCATAATTATGTTGAAGGATTCATGGGTAGAGTCCATATAGGATTAATTGTAAATACACTAACCCTAGTAGCCTAGAGTCAGTGGTTAATTTATAACATTGACACTAGATGCAAGGAATCGCATCCTAAAATACCAAATAGTTTAGTAGTCATGTAAAAATAGATATATATTTCAATCTCATAATAAAGTTAAAATCATCAAATAAAACATAGTGTTTATATTAAGAACACCATTAATCCCTTTATCGTATCCCTTAATTTTTATTATAATACACTTTATATCATCCTGGGGAAAGGAAACATTAGAAATGGGTGAGCTCAAATGATCTATAATTGAATGAGTACAGTAGAAGATAACAAGAATAAATAATCTAAAATAAATATGGATATGTAAATATATAAAAACAAATTCCATAAAATAAATCACATAAACATGATGAATAATATGGTAGGAATAAATTATGATCAAATAATGTCATATAAATAATCATCAAAGCTTGAAACTTGTCCATGGATATCATAACTAATCAAATAATCACATATGAATCAATAAATAATCTCATAGTGAGGGAATGAATATTCTCATACTTCATAAACATACCATCCAGGACTAATTCAAGTACATCTTACATAAATAGGTAAGGCCTTGGCCAAATACCCAAGCTAGTTTATTTAAGCAGACCTACTAATACATCGAAGGGTTATAGCAGGTGTTTCTCATCACTTACTAAGTCCAATGCATACCTTGTATAAAAGGGGGAAAACCAAAATCAATGTAAATATTCATATTGGAAAAATATCATATGAAATATTAAAACTTTCCCCAATCAATAAACATAATCATAAACCATCCAGAGTAATATAGCAAATGGTATCAAAATAGTACATTCACAGTCAAATTGATCACATACCATCCAAATAAATAATAATAATGGTATCATTACAGTAAATTACTATTGGATAAAAATTAAAATGATGTTTTTTTATCATTTATTAATATAAATACCATAAAAATGTTATTAAAACATTCTTGAGGAAAATACCCTATTCAATATGAAAATCACTTTTAAAAACTAAAAAATTTCAAAATATTAGGAATCTCATTTTATTTGAAAATAATCATGGTATATTGAAAATTAAGTTTTAATTTAATGATAGAACAATAATATAAGTAATTTTATACATTTCATATAAGTTAAAAACACATTCCTTTCACACTAGTAAAAACATTCTAAAAGTGCCGCATTATAAAAATGAAAATAAGATTCCTTTCAAACAATTTTGTAAAAGTTAAACTGGGGTAAAAATTTATTTAATAAATCATTTGGATAATTTTGAAAGAAATCCTGAAAATATCTTTAGAAAACATGGATATATAATAAAAAGTATTTTCGACCAAAGAGGGAAATAATGTCAATTTTTCTTAAAAACAATTATCAATAATTTTAATTACCAAAAAGAGGAAATTTTTATTATTACATGAAAATTTTATGAATTAATATATGATAATAATTTTTTTAATATATAAATATAAAAGAAATAGAATGTATACTTTAACATAAATAATCCAAAAATAATGATGAGACTATGAAATTAACCCATTCTGCAGGTCTGGTTTTATACATACGTGTCTGAACCTCCTATATAATAAATATATAAATATTATAAATATATTATATAACTATATTCATCTATATTATACCATATATTATTTACTTATAAACCATTATCATGCTTTTATTAACAATCTTTTATTATTACTATTATTTCGGGTGTTAACTGCTTCACTATTCATATATGTTTTGATTTGATAGTTTCATACCTTATGATTTTATTATGGTTACATAATATTCATAATTTTAATCGTTATATAAACACCATATATATTAATTATAATCATATTTATAGTCATTCCTAAAATATATAGACAGAAAAATGAATTACCCATTTCATTGAGATGGTAGGTAATACATACGCATGAATAATGTTTTCACTTCTCAATAGATGGAATGAAAGGAAGGTGAATAATAATTAATCATCCCAGAATCATTATTATATAACATATATTCATTAAATAAATCCCTTTCTCCATCCACATAAAATTTAAATGAATAACATATCACATCGCTTCATAGAGGTGGTCATCCACAAGTATGCACGAGCGACGTTATTTCTTTCCAATGGATTGGAAGGTAAAAAAGAATGTATGATATTATAGTTATATAAAAATATTATTTAATAAATATCATATATACTTGTTAGTTTTATATTTATAACCATCCAAGTAATGTGGTGATGAAAAATGAATTACACAACTACATGGAGACGGTAATCCATATGTACGCACGAGCGATGTTTTCGTATTTTGTGGGATAGAAAAGAGATGTAATATGGTATTCCCATGATAATAAAAACATCTCTGTATATTTATGATACTATATTTTTTATTTTTTATTTTTTGAAATACATTAATTATTAATTCAAATAATAAATAAACTTGAGAATTTCTGTAAAGGTGATTACCTCTTCTTTGATAGACATCCTTTGGATCTCTTTTTATGGGACCTAGGGTTCATATTTTTGAAGGTATGGAACCTATATAACTTGTATAAAGATATTTTTAATTATAATGGGAATTTTCTGGTTGATATATATGGCTTAAAATGTGTGAATAATTGAGGGGAGGAGGTTCTCTTTTATAATTGAGGTGAGAGGCACTTTTGGATTTTCTTAAAATATTGAATTATAATAAAGTCATTATCTAGATCAAATGTCACCAAAATGATTTATATTTGAATATAATATATTATAGGATTTAAATACCATCAAAAAATAATATTTGGATAAGTTTAAGTGGTGCTTTAAACCTCGTCTTTTGGTTTAACCCCTTAGTTGACCTAATTAAACATTAACCATAGTAACATATTATTCACTCTTAAAGGGTTATAAATTTACATATAATATATCTATTGACTCGTAAATAAAAAATGGGTGAAATTTTAGACCATATATTATCCCATTTTTCATATTTAAATATTTCAATTGTAATTAAATAATTTAATAAAATGTTATTTTGATAAATTATCATTAATGGCAATTTCAACACTATTCATTAAATTTGAATCAAAAGACATAAATAAAAAGTTGGAATTAAAATATAATCCTTTAACACAACAAAAATATGTCATATTCGTCTATAAAATTCATTAAACACTATAAATCACTCAAATTATATTACTTTTAATATTTTTAATTTCATTAATTTTGTTTTCCTATTAATTTAATAAATATTGTTTTAAAGTTGCATAAGAATTTAAATTAAAAGTATAATTAATAGAAACTATAGGTAAATTTAAACCATGAAAATAATTTCATTAATATCAAAAAAAATTATTTATACTCATTCATAACATCATTTTTCCCCTATGTAAACTCATAATAGATATTTCAAACTAAGCAAGTGACATTTTGAAACGTTTTGATTTAAATATTATATTGGTCATTTTTCATGGATAAGTGTCCATTAAAAAATTTAATTTTTCGCCAAATTTTATAAGGGTAGAATAATTTTCATCCAATAAGAATTAATATTAAATATTGTGAACTAATCACTTAGTTTAAACCTACATTAACTTGATTTCCCTTTTTTGGTGTGATTAATTTTACCATGGTTACTATTCCTAATGCTTAAAAATAAAAGGGGCCAATCTAAAAAATTTGAACAGCATGATTCCAAATATTTAGTTCATTTTATTAAATTTAATAACTATTAGTGGAAAAAATTAATTTTAAAATAATTTAGAAAAAACGTGATGAAAAAATCTTTTCATAAAAATAAAGTTTTTAGCATAAAACTGGATTTATTATTACCCCTTACATAGTAAAAATATTAGATAAATATTAAAAAAATATTCAATATATAATATATAAATTTCAGTAAAAGAATTCACTAATGTTTGTTAATTTAATTTTTTAAGATAAAAGAACATTCCATGCATAAACCCAATTTTTTCATAAAAAATCTTCTTTTACATTCAATGAATTATATTTTTTCTAATTAATTGATAATAAATGAATTTATTTTATAATTATTTAAACTATATAATTTTTAAAATTTAGTAATTCATATTCATACCCACAAATTTAACATCATGTTTATAATGTTATATTATATTACAGTTTATTTAGACTAGGGTTGCATATACTACAAGATATCGAAGAGATTAAATTCATTTAAAAATAAATATATCTTAAAGTATCAGAGTTTTACATTCTTCCCACCGTAAAAAATTAATCCTCAAAATTTTAATAATGTCACCATGTGAACAGATCTGGGTAGTTTTTCCTCATCATTTATTCAGGTTCCCATGTCACCTCTTTTATCTTATGATTTCTCCAAAGTACCTTTACGAGTTCAGTCATATGATACCTCAACACTTGTTCTATAGTGTCCATAATATAGATAAGAAGTTAATAGTAATATGGATCAGGTTAAAATTCAATTTCATTATAGTTTATCACTTGAATTGGATTTGGAATGTACTTTCATAACAATAATATATGGAACACAACCTATAATTTAGAGAAACTTGGTGGAATTTCAAAATAGTAATCCATAGCTCTGGTTCATTACAGGATTTCAAATAGTTAGATATACTTTGGGATCTATTTCTATTTATTATAAAACCTTATAACACACATCCATATAAGTACTTTCAAGAAAACATGATCTCCCACTTAAAATTACACATCTTTCCTTCGTTTTTCAGCATATCTCATTTCCCAACATTGAGATTCTTTGATAAGTGTTTAAATAGTATTTAGCATTTTTGTGGTATCCTCAAAAAGTTCAAGTCTTATGAGATTCCTTTCAAAAACTTCATCCCAACAAATTAGATAATGATATCTCTTTCCATATAATTCTTCATACAGTGCAATTTGAACACTTGAATAGAATCTATTATTATAGTAGAAATATACCAAAGTTAAATACTAATCTAACATACCTTTAAAGTCAAGAGAGATCAGCCTCAAGATGTATTATAATATTTTAATAGTCCTTTCAGACTATCCATCATTTTGTGGGGAATAAGTGGTTCTTTAATAAAGCATAGTATTAAGATCCTTTAGAAGGCTTTTCTAAAATTTCGATGTAAATCATAGATCATGATTAGACATAATTGAAATTGGTGTTCCATAAATTCTTACAACATAGTTAATATAGATCCATGTAAGGCTCTCAAGAGGTAAATATTCTCTTATAATGATGAATTGTACAGATTTAGTGAGGTGATCAATAGTATCCCATATTTAATTTTATTCCTAGGAGTCTTCGATAATACAACAACAAGGACCATAGTAATATCATCCCATTTCCACATAAAAATAGGTATATTTTTCATGACTCCTCTACTATTTTGTCTCTAAACCTTCATAAATTGAAAAACCAAACTTCTTGACACATAATCATTATTTTCTCACAAAATATTATCCCACTAAAAATGTTCCTTTAGTATTTATACACCTTAGTGATACAATAGTGTATAGAGAATTTCAATATATGAGAATAGTCCATCAATTACCTCTTTAGCTTGTGTATAGATAAAACATGTTGTTTGCTTCAAAATTTTGGAATTTCATCTTCATGTATAAAGTCTACCAATTTCCCAAAATTCATAGTTTCAATCATCTTTTGAATATTCTCATCTTTATACTGAGAACATTATATCTTTTCTAATAAATATTGTTTTCAATCATTTGAAATGGTTGTGATGTATCTCCTTCTTTAATAATTCCCATGTATATCTTTACTAGGACCCAAAATATAGGATCCATGTTGATCCCCATTTTGATCATAACACCATGATATTTCTAGATCAATACATATGTTACCTTATCTTCCATCACTAGGTGGTAGTGTATTGGGAAATCATAATCCTTTAGTATCTTGAGCCCTCACATTTTGCTCATGTTGATATATTTCACTGAAAATATGTATTTAAAACTCTTATGATCTATCTATATATCACACTTTTCACCATATATATAATTTCTTCATATCCCCAAAGAAACGATTATAGCTTCCAACTCAAGATAATGGGATGGTTAGATTTTTCAGGAATCTTAATCCACCTAGATGCATAGGAAATACACTTATCATTTTGAATAGAGACACAACCATGTATCTTCTTAGATGCATCAACATATACCATAAATAGATAATTTCACAGTGGTATATTCAAAACAGAATCATTCACCAATCTCTAATTCAACTCATAAAACATTCTTCACATTGTTTTGTCTATTCAAACTTAACCCCATTATTTGTAATTGTGGTTAACGTGTTATCGAATAGAGAAATTGTTTGAAAAAATTACCAATAATAACCATCCAAACCAAAGAAAATATGTACCTTGGTTATTTTCATTAGTGTTTTCCATTAATTTATTTCCTTTTTATTTCCATGATCAATTAATATTCCATCCATGGAGAGAATATGGCCAATAAAATAAACATTCTAGAGTTAGAATTCACCTTTCCAAATTTCTCATATAACTCATTTCTTCTAATAGTCTAAATAATATTCCCAACATGATTCTCATGGTCTTAATATATTTTAGATTAAACCAAGATATCATCAATAAATACCTCAAAAAAATATCAAGAAATTCATTGAATACTTTTTTCATTAGATCCCTGAAGACAAAGGTTGAATTAGTCAATCCAAAATGCATTACTATGAATATGTAATGTCCATACATCATATGAAATTTGTATTAAAATATATTCCTTATTTACTCACAATTAATGATACCATGAAATAATGCCAATATTTGAAAAATATTGATATCCATGAAGTTGATCAAATAAGTCATCAATGTGATGTAGAGGATACTTTTTTTATCATAATATCATTAATTTCCCTATAATCAATGAACAACCCCATATATATATCTTTATTCTTCATGAAAATAATTGGGGATCCCCAAGGTCAAACACTAGGGAGTATAAATTCATTATCACACAACTCCTATAGTTGTTTTTTCAACTCCCCTAATTCCACTGGGGCCATTCTATAGGGATTCTTTGATATTGTTTTTCATCTGGGATTAAATCAAAAGAAAACTCAACTTCATGATCTGGTGGATGTCTATGTAATTCCTCTATAAATAAATCAATTTATTCTTTTATAATGTTACATACTAAATTTAGAGACTACGTTTTTCATCTATATAATTTTTTCCTTCTCTTATTACCCAAGAATCTCTTTGAAAAGAGCTGATGAGGGTAGATCCTTACATGACTTAGATGGTTAATTCTACCCTCTAAATGAAATTAATTCCACTCCTTCATCATTAATTTTAATTTACTTCTCTTTGCAATAAATTTTTGCCTAAAATTTTGAAAGTCATTCCATACCAAAGATTATATCAAAATCCACTATATTTATAATAATTAATTCAGAGAATAGGTCATTTTATATTTCATACTAGGACCTAATAGCCACATCTTTGTTGTGGTAAGACTTTCACTATGAGTCTTTACTGATAACTCTATTCATAAGGTTCTTGTAAAATATATAATTTTCTTGGGAAACATAGAGGAAATAAAATAGTGCAAACATCCAAAATCAAACAATTCAATAACTAAATATGATGATCAGATTAAAGAAACTATCATTGCCTCATTATGAACTTGAACCTCAAGTATTTGGATCGCATTAGCATGGCCTTGATCCCTTTGTATTTTCTAGTAAAACTTCCCCGGATTCCTCAGAAAAAAGTTTTTATAATGCCTAATCTTCTTATAGTTGAATCATTTCACATTAGTAGCTTCTTTATAAAACTTTTAATAATGAGCCTAGTGGCATATATCTCCACACTTTTAGTAAACTCCCATTCCTAGAAATCATATTACATGATAAATCTTTCAAAATTTATTATAGGTTTTAAATTACACCCATCCCTTTTTATCTTTTGTTGTATTTCCTTTTCCAGTGTACTCAACATCCCTCTTCTTATCTTACTTTCAATCAAGGTATATTTCTCTATCTTGTTAGCACATGACACAACAGCCTCTTATAATAAGGATGTCTAGGATACTAGTGACCTTATAAGGATTGTCTTAATCCCATTAAAGAAATAGTAAATATTTATCTTTGGATTACATATATTTTCTATATAATACCTTAATAACCTTATGATGTTGGATTTATAAATTGCCACATTTTCATCTTCCTTTTTTCTAAGACTCAGGAATTGTCTCTATATATCTACTCATTACTGATGAGGTGAATATTTTTCCAATAAGAGTACTTTTAAATCCTTCAATTAAATTCTTGATATTTACTTCTCATCCTTAGTGTTTTGAATCAATGTCCACCATTGATCTGCATCCACTAACAGACAATAAACTTCCCTAATAACCTTCTCCCCTTTATTATATCCTAGAGTGAAAAATATAGTATATAAGGAATTTATACATTGATTTTCTATAAATGGATTTGTATTTCCATTGAATGATGGAGGTTTTTGATCTATTAATTGGTCTAACATTGTTACACCATGTTGCATATATAAAGGATGATCCATACAATCTGGTCTATTTGTCGTAACTCGAGTCAGCTACCCTTAAATATTTATAATTTGTTCATTTCTAGATCCAGCTTCATTATTTTTCTCATAAGGGAAATCTATACATGTATTATATGCATCGATATGATATCCATTCCTTCCACTATGTACCATTTCTAAAAAATGGAATACAATATACTAAATCATAACATTTTTAAATATAATGTATAATATCAAAACTAGTGAAACACTTAATATAAATTAAAATTTTCTGTATATCTAATCTCTAAATCATAAGTTTGGTTTCATTGGATATATTTTCAAATTATGTCATAGGGTTACATTCCCTAATCTATGTTTTATTAAATCAAGTTCCCAAGTATGCTACTGAAATTATACTAATACCAACTAAAAATTACTTGACCCTAGTAGCCGATAATCAGTGGTAAATTTTTTATATTTCCACTATATACAAGGAATCACATCCTAAAGGACCGAATAGTTTATTAATCTTATATAACTTGATATATGATTGAATATCATATTATAATTGAAAACATGAAGTAAAACATTGTGTTTACTTGGAGAGTACCATTATTCTATTTATTATATCCCTTCATTTCAAACATAATACATTTTTTGGCATCCAGGGAAAAGTAAACATTATAAAGGGGTGAACTTTGATGCTCAGTAAGGGTATGCATACAGTGGAAGATAACCAAAATAAATAAATAATTATAAATTTGTAAAGTTAAATATATAAAAACACATTCCATTTAATCAATAACTTGAGAATAAAGAATAATATGGTGGGAATAAATGATGATCAAATATTTCCATATTAAAATCACATGAGCTTGAAACTTGTCCATGGATATCATAACTAGTAAAATAATCACATGGAAATTAATAACTAATATCATAATGAAGGAATTCATAATTAAAAACATCATAAACATACCATAAAGGCCTCATTACAATAAATCTTACATAAATGGGTAAGGCCTCAGCCAAATATCCAAGCTAGTTTGTCTCATGATAACCACTGATGCATTGAGGTGCTATAGTGGTCCCCGCATATCACTTACTAACTCCAATACATTCCTCATATGAATGGGGTAAAACATAATCAATGTAAACATACATATTGAAAAACTAGAATACTAAATGTCAATAATTTCCCTAATCAATAAACAAAATCTTAAACCATACATAGTAATATAGAGAATGGTATCAAAATAATACATCCCCATTAAAAATAATCATAAACAATCTAGAGAAATAATAAAGATTTTATCATTACAGTATTTATCTAGTGGAGGATAAGTAAAATTAGGGGTTTTTTCATTTATTACTACAAATACCATAAAATCATTCTTGAGGAAAAGTCCCTTTTCACATTGAACATCGCTTTAAGAACCTACAAAATTAAAAAAAATTAAAAAAAATTAATTTAAAATAATCATAGAATATCGAAAATAAATATTAAAATTAATGAGTTTTCATGATGGTGGGTAATTCTATACATATTAAATATGTTAAATTAACATCCCATTCACATTATTATAAAAAAGTTCATAAAGGACCTCATTCGGAAAATGAAAATAATATTCCTTTCAAAAAAATTTGTAAAAGTAAAACATGGGTAAAATTTTCTTTAATAAATCATTTATATAATTTTTAAAATAATAAATAAACAATTTTTATAAATAATAAACATATAATAAAAATAATTTTTGACTAAATACAGAAATAAATTTATCTTTTCTTAAAACCATTTTCTCAATAATTTTAAATAGGAAAGATATTAAAATGGTAATATTACTTGAAAATTTCATGAATAAATATATGAGATGAAAATATATAAGTTTTATCCTATAAATACCAAAAACATTCCCCTAGGGATACATTAACAAAAACAATATTGAAAAATGATGAGATTGTAAAATTAACCCTTACCACAGGTATGATTTCCTTAATACATGTTTGAACCTCCAGTATAATAAATATAGATTTATTATAAATATATTATGGAACCATTTTAATCTATATCATAGCATATATTATTATCTTATAACATGTTTTCACCTATTTATTGACAATATCTAATTATTATCATTATTTTGAATGTTAATAGGTTTGTTTTCCAACCTGTTTTGATTCATTAGATTCCTTCCATGTAATTTTATTAAGGATAAATAATCTATGTAGTTTCAATAATGATATAAAAATCATATATATTAATTATATACATATTTATATTCATCCATAAAATATATATATATATATATATATATAAATTACACCATTCATGGTGATGGTAACACATATGTATGCATGAACATTGTTTCCACTTTCTCAATGGTTGGAAAAAAAATGAAGGTGAATAATAATTAATCAATATATAATCATTATTATATCATATAAATTCATTAAATTAATCCTTATTACTATCCAAAAAATCATAAATGTAAAATAGATCCCATCGACTTCATGGATGTGGTAGTCTACACGTACGCATGATTGACATTATCATTTTCAAAAGGATTGGAAGGTAAGAGGGTATATATGATATTATAGTTATAGAAACATATTAATGTAATAAATATAATATATACTCATTATTTACAAATTTATAACCTTCCAAGTAAGTGGTTATGAAAAACAATTGCACTGCTGCATGGAGATGGTAATCCATGCATATGCATGAGCGATGTTTTTACTTTTTGTATGATGTAAATTAGATTGAATATGGTTGTCCCATAATCATAATAACATATAAGTATATTTATGAAACTATATTTGTTATGTTATTATGGTTACAACACATTAATGGGGATGTATAAAAAGAAATAATCATGGAATAGTTGGATAAGATGATTCCCTCTTCTTCAATAGAATTTCTTTGTATCTCTTCATAAGGGACCTATGGTTTATATTTTAGAAGGTCATAAACCTCTAGAAATTGTATAAGGATATTTATTAGAGTATTGGGTTGGTTTTTTCAATATATATGGATCCAAATTTGTCATTAATTGAGGGGAGGAGGATCCCTTTATAATTGAGGTGAGGGGAACTTTTGGAATTTCATAAAAGATTAATTTATAATAAAGTTTTTATCATGTTCAAGTTCTTCCAAAATTCCATATATTAAAAGATAATATAAAATGGATTTTAAATACCATAAAAAAAATTCTCAAGTTTTATGTGGTGTTTTAAAAATTATATTTTTGTTTAACCCCTTATTTAGCTTATTTTATCACTAACTAGATTAACCAATTTTTCAATCTTAATAGATTATAATTTTACATATAATGTAAATATTGACTGATAAATTGGAAATGGATGAAAAATTTGGCCATTTATTATCCCATTTGTTCTCTTTCATGTTTTTAATTATTTTTAAATAAATTAATTTTAATGACCTGAAAATTCCATGTAATTTTTTTAAAATTATATGGGATTATTAATAGTCTGTGAAAATTGACGGTGCTTGATTCTGAGGCCTGGTGTTATCAGAATAGATTTTTGAACTTTTTTTAAGGTATGTTTATAAAACTCGTGGGTGGCATTTTCTATCTTTTTAATTGGTGCTTAGATTAAAAATATGAGGGCACCGTTGAATCTGCAGTGCTGGGATTCTATTAAGAGAAGCTTCACCTCAACCGCAGTAAGCAAGGAGAAAAATTTAAATTTTGGACTCGACAAAAAAAATAAATTGACAAAGTTATTTTATTTCTTTTGTGTAACTATTGAGTGGTGGTGGCAGAACTGATGACTTGTCAAGCCATTTAATGTCTTAACACTTTTTTTCATAACCACTCTATTAAGAGAGGTGGGAGGTGCATTAATTAACTAATTAATGAACCTCATTAATGCTTCGTTGCGTTAATATCTCTTCCTCCATCTATTTAAGTGGGACTCTGGGTGGAATTTTGACACGGCTTCACCAAGCAAGAAACCTCTGGAGAAGTCATGTGGCATCTTCCACCAACGAGGAATGGATGCTTGGATGATGTTGGGGGAATCGATGATGAACATCGGAAGCTTCCACCGATAGGGATTCTTCATCCACCACCGCGACTCCCCCAATGAAACATGAGGTAGGGGTTTTCTTTAAATTCAAGAAATTCCCATGATTCTTCTCCTCATTCTTGAATATTCTGGTTTTCATTGAAGGGTATTTGAATGGGGTTTATCATTATTTTGATGTGATATGTAAATTACTCACACTTTTTATAATGCACACATGGAGGGCGCGGGCCAAAGAAACAAGGCTTGGACCCTCTGCTGCTAGTTTTCGATTGGAATCTTCAGAGGCGGGTTCTTCTGACTTGATGGAACCTTGAAAATGAGAGGCGTTCAATGATGGAATAATCCTAGGAGGGTCTTAGGTGTATCCAAAAGGAAGGAAGGACCACCGGAGCTCACCCAATTACCCGTGGAAGGTTTCCCAGTGTGACAACAACAAGATGTCACTAGTGACTGGCATCAATGGCGAAGGTGGCAGTTGGTGCTCACTGGACATGGAAGAGGGTGGTGCCGCTTGGAGCCACTGTGGATCTGAAGGGTTGGACGGGACTCATCCAACCACATTGGTGATACATAACTTCATTGCGCACCATGGTGAAAGGGGATTATGGCATGAAGCCGCAATATAGGGGGACATGTGCCCTAAGGCTCCTACGAACCATGTGGCGGCACCATGTGGTGCAGCTAATTGATGAGTAGAACGACTCTTCTTGATTCATTCGGGAAGCTGGGAAGCCACACAGCTGGTGATCCATGAAAGCGCACCGGGTCGTGTCCCTAGGCAAGCCGCACCCAGCTGGCGGGCCAGGCCTGGTCAGTCCAACTGGTTCGAGCCGAACCTAGACCCATTCAGGCCCATTTCTGCTTAAATGGACGTATCTTATGAATCAGACGACTGTTTAATGAATCATCTATGGAACTAGGATCCTTGGAGTGAGAAATTACTTTTTGAGATACTCCATGAGAGATTTGGATAATTTTGGAGTATGTCCGAGTCGGATCAACCCTAAATCCAATTCAGCCCTTGGCACTAAAATGGAAAAAACTTAAATACCGGGCATCCGGTTGATGCGCTGTGTATTGTGTTGGAACCCATATGACATTACAAATCATGGGGTGACTTCTTCATGGGACTTTTTACTATTTAAAATATGAATAATGGCTTTAGAGGTGGTTTCTCCCACAAACGAGCATAATATGAGCGGGAATCATGTGTGTATGTGATATGTGAATAATGAAGAGCGATTTTGTGTGAATAAACACCCAGTAATTCTGTGTTAATCTACACCCAGTGATTCTATGTGAATCAGCACCCAACTATTCTGTATGGATCATCACCGAGTGATTTTGTGTGAATCAGCACCCTTCAATTCTGTGTGAATCAGCACCCAACAATTCTGTGTGAATCTGCACCTAGGGATTCTGTGTGAATCATCACCCATAAATTCTGTGTGAATCATCAAATAGTGATTCTATATGAATCAGCACCCAGTGATTCTGTGTGAATCAGCACGTAGTGATTCTCTGTGAATCAGCACCCAATGATTCTATGTGAATCAAAACCCATCAATTCTATATAAATCCGTACCAAACGATTCTGTGTGAATTAGCACCCACTAATTCTGTTTAAATCATCACCCAACAATTCTATGTGAATTAGCATCCAGTGATTCTGTTGGAATCTTCACCTATCGATCCTATGTGGGTCTTCTAGGGGTTAGTACCTATCAATCCTGTGTGGGTTATCAGCAGTTCCTCTTAACAGAGTAAGATGATCAAGCCTTACAACTAATCATCTATACTACTGTATTTTGGTTATACCCGGTTTGATATGTGTCTATTGCTTTGTGCTTTTTGATTGAGGTCATGCTTGTGTACTACCTCTGATGAATTTTCAGAGACCTTCGGGGGTCTTGAGGTCACTACTGAGTATTGTTATACTCACCCCTGCATGGGAATCACCTGCACCTTGTGGTGTCTTGTGCAGATGACGAGCATCTTGGCTGAGACTATAGGAGCTGGTACTAGGCGGTACACGGAGCTGACTGGTTGACATGGAGAGTAGTGGAGATGAGATGTACCAACCCTTCTGGTAGGATCCTTGGTGTACGATCACAGGATTTGTTTTCTATTTTCAGTTATTGTTGTACCTTTTTAGTTGGGCTTGTATTCTGTACCCCTTTACTTTTAGTACACACTTTTACTACTGTAGTTTAACTTCATGGTTGCATCTTGTGGTGTTCTTAGGTTGTGTGTTCATATAGGTTTAACAGAAATCCCTTCCCATTTTAGGGATACACCTTTCTAGTGCTAGTCTCCAACCCCTAGAATATAGAAGGTGGGCTAGGGGTAGTCATGACTCAGGACCTAGGGGATAGGTCCTGACAAAGTGGTATCAATGGTGTTGGTTCTACTGAAGAACTAGGACTCTGATCTTTTTAATGGAGTAATTGTGTTAAGTGTTTTGTGTATGGTTTCTATTTTGGGGAGTCTAGTGATGGTGTGGCAGCCGACGTATCCATACACTAGGACCGTGAATTCTAATTTCGTACCTAGTTCATGAAAAAACTAATTGCATGTGTTTTTGAAATGTTTTTACTTTGATATCTTTTGATTTAGCTCACTACGTATAACTTATTTATAGTGGTGCACTAGTTTCTTTTCAGGATGCCACTACGTAGACAACTAGCTAGGATTCCCAAGAGAGTACACGATGATGGCCCACTGAGTGATGAGCCTTCAGTTTTGGGCCCTCTTACTATATTGGCACCTTCAGGTGCTGTACCAACCCCACCACCACTCAGAGAGTAGCAATTTACACTAGCCCCACTAGCAGAAGGATCACACCGACGGAGTGCAATTCATGAGTTCCAATGGAAGTGGCCTCAAAGGATTCAAGGAGAGATAGATCCCCAGGCAGTTGAGGACTGGCTGGAGGCTGTTGCATGAGTTTTCCACCTACTTGGGACACAAGTAGATCTAATGGTTATCCTAGATACTAGTCTATTCCTGGGCATGGTAGGCCGATGGTAGAGCCTGACACTCTAGACGCATGACAAGGTGGCCCTCGCCTTGATGGACTTTGAGATCCTCATCAGGGTTGATTTCATCCTAGAAACACTAAGCATGGTGTGTATTCAGGAGCTTCTTCACTTACAGCAGGGCAGCCTGACAGTAGCCCAGTACTCAGAGAGGTTCACTGACCTCCCGTGCTATTCTGCTGATATGGTACGGGACCCATTATTTAGGGCTTGAACTATTGATAAGGGTCTCTTATGAGAGATCAAATCATCGATGATATCACTAAATATCCCGATGCAGGATGGAGTGCTCGAGTGAGCATTATTGGTGGACAACATCTTATTTGAGTTGGCACCGGTGGTGAGAGCCACCACTGGATGATAGGTAGCCGAGTCACCTGCTGGAGGCGGTAGGCAGATGATACAGATATCCAAGTGGGCTAGACCCTCTGGTGGATGACCTCAGGATGCAGGGTCGAAGGTGCGGAGGTCACGAGGTAGTGGAGTTCAGCTGGGAGGAAGAGTGTGCTTCACGTGCTGTGGGTAGGGCCACATGGATCATGTCTGGATGACCTGTCGTACCGTTGATCAGCAAACCATCAAGGGACTACTGAGGCAGTGGTAGGGATTTGAGTGAGGAGGTCCATAGGGTGGTAGATGTGGCATAGGAGTAGGTCATGCAGCAGGTGGTGGATGACGGTTTGATGTTCTACCACCACCACCCCCAGGTGGTCCACCCTGACCACAGGAAGTAGGTGGACAGGGGCGAACATAGCTACAGGTAGTATAGGCCTATGACCACAATGCTCTAGATATGAACAGAGGTACGATCTTGGAATATTCCACCCTAATAGCAGTACTTATAAACAAAGGTTCTAGACACTATTTAATTTTCATGGCACTTGTTCAGTGCTCAGAGATTATAATGGAGTCATTGGATCGATCCTTGTGATTAGAGACTCCTACGAGATTAAATTCGACAATTACTCAATAGTGCAGGTAGTGTATTCTCACTCAAGGAGGCGAGAGCATCAGTGAGATCTCCTAGTAGCAGCGTCAATTCCTTACAACGTCATCTCGGGTATGGGTTAGCTATCTATAGTCCATGCTCAGATCTATTTTTTTAGGCACAAAGTGTGGTGTGTCTGTGAGGATGGGAATAGTTTTACCTTCACTGGTGTGGAAGAAACCTTTTCTGCAAAGGATGGACTATATTAAAGGAGGTAGCAGCATATTACTCATTATCTGGCGAGCCTCACCCTCAGAGTAGATGATGTGAGGAGTCTGTGTTATCCTGTAGTGGTGGACCAGTAGGCAGATGTCTTCCCTGATGATCTTCACGGACTACCTCCATGCAGAGAGGTAGACTTTCACATCGACCTATACCCCGGGAAGACACTGATATATGCACCATCATATCAGATGGATCTCACGGAGCTTCGTGAGTTGAGGGTACAGTTGGAGGAATGGCAGAGAAAGGGGTACGTAAGGCCCGGTGTTTCTCCATGGGCATCGTCGATCATGTTCTCCAAAAAGGCAGATGGGAGTTTGACTCTTTGTGTGGACTATTGACACCTAAACAAGGTGACCATGAAGAACATGTATCCACTCCCAATGATTAATGGCCTCTTTAACTAGCGGAAGGGAGCTCAATGGTTTTTGAAGATAGACCTCATATCAGGCTATCACCATCTTAGGGTACGGGATGAGAACATACAGAAGACAGCCTTCAGATGTCGGTATGGCCATTATGAGTTCTTAGTGATGCCTTTCATTGGAACCAATTCTCCAGCAGTGTTTATGGGGATCATGAAAAGGATCTTCCAGCCATACCTCAATCACTTCATAGTGATCTTCATTAAAGAAATAATGATATACTCAACGTCGGAGGAGGAGCACACCACACACCTGCAGATAGTTCTAAATACACTCCGAGTGCACCAGCTTTATGGAAAGCTCTCAAAGTTCCAGTTCTAGATTTGGGAAGTCCACTTCTTGGGGCATATTATCTTAGAGGATGGATTCATAATGGATCCAAAACAGATATAGATAGTTCTTTCTTAGGAGCCACCCAAGAGTGTGAATGAGGTGTGGAGTTTCCTAAGATTGGTTGGGTACTACCAGATATTTGTAACTGAATTCTCTATGGTAGAGGCACCCTTGTTAGGATTGACAAATATGGGGCATCCTTTCTTGTGGATGGAGAAGTGACAGCAGAGTTTCCATGAGCTAAGGCAGAGACTAACAAGTGTCCCCATCTTGAGGCTACAAGAAGACGGCGTTGGATATGTAGTCTACTGAGATGCATCAAGGACAAGACTAGGTTGTCTCATGATACCCGAGAAAGAGGTGAATTCCTATGGCTCATGAAAGTTGAGACAACACAAGAAGAACCACGCTACCCATGAACTGGAGTTTGTAGCAGTGGTCTTTGTGCTGAAGATGTAGAGGGACTACTTGATGAGCAAACGTTTTACTGTCTACTCTGACCACAATAGTCTAAAGTATATCATCCCACCAAAGAACCTAAACCTGAGATAAAGACAATGGGTAGAGTTCCTCTAGGACTTTGACTTTGAGATAGTCTATACTCCTCGAAAGGGGAATGTAGTAGTAGACGCAATCAGCGTGAGGTCTAGCCTACAGCTACTGAGTGAGGAAACATAGTATCTAGCCTTGTTTCATATATCCTTTGTGGATAAATATAGAGAATATTACCTCCGTTATATGATTGTCACTCCCCTACTTCTACAGTGTGTTTGGGAGGCATAATTTGGGGATGTTGATTGTGAGGCCCTATGTGCTCAAATATCCCTAGGACAAGCTCTTGAAGGATTTTCTGAAGGTGGGGAGCACATCGTCCTCTTTAGAGGACACACCATGGTACCAGTGGAACTATGAGAGTAGGTGTTGAGGGAGTTTCAAAAATCCCCTTTAGCATTACATCCTAGAGTGGTGATGATGTACCAGAACCTCCAGTGTCAATACTAGTGTCCAGGGATGAAGAAAGCAGTGGTATATATTGTATCATGAGGCCTCACTTATCAACAAGTGAGGGTCGAGCATTAGGTACTAGTAGGATTAGCTCAGCCACTTAAGGTAATGGAGTGGAAGTGGGATGGTATATATATGGACTTCGTGATAGGGATACCACATACATCCAGGGGCCACGATTCCATCTTGGTGATCATTCACTGAATCACAAAATTGGCCCACTTCCTACCCATCCGAGAGAAGGGATCAGTAAAGGGATTTGGATGCCTCTGTGTGTAGAAGATTATGCGACTTCACGGGGTTCCATCGACAATCATATTAGATTGTGATGCGTGTTTTACATACTTATTGTGGAAGGGATTGCAGGAGGCATTCGGGACTCAGCTACGCTAGAGAACGACCTTTCATCCTTAGATAGATGGTCAGATTGAGCGGACCATACAGACACAAGAGGACATGCTTCATGTTTGTGTCCTCAATTTTGGAAACAGTTGGGTGGACCACCTACCCCTAGTGAAGTTTGTATACAATAATAGTTATCACTCCACTATTGGAATGGTTCTGTATGAGGCCTTGTATGGGCGACCATGCAGATCATCTCTTTGCAGGATAGACCCAGGGGAGCCAGCAATTATGGGTCCAGAGTTGGTGTAGGAAACCACATAGAAGGTGCATATCATCCAGGAGTGGATGAAGACCACACAAATCCAGTAGAAGTCTTATGTCGACAAGAGATGAAGACCCTTGGAGTTTGAGGAGGGATACCATGTCTTCCTACGGGTCTCACCCTAACGAGGATTACGAAGGTTTGGTTGGGGCAGCAAGTTATCACCAAGTTTCATCAGACCTTTCCAGATCCTCAGCTGAGTAGGCGAGGTGGCGTTACCATCTAGCTCTTCACCCACAGATTCATTGGGTGCATAATGTTTTCCACGTGTCTCAACCGGGGAGATACGTGCATGAACCATCACATGTTATCGACTGGTGCAAGCTGGACATCAACGATGGGGTGAAGTTTGAGAAGTTCCCGATGGAGAGAGAGGATTGACTAGAGTGGCTCATTCATTGGTAGTTGATTCCTCTTGTGTGAGTTTGGTGACATCATAGGAATCTCTAACGGAGAACATGGGGGCGGGATTCTCGGATATGTGTTCAGTACCCCCATTTGTTCTAATTTTGTTGTATCTTTAGGGGAAAAAACCCCTAAGGTGGGGAGAATGTAAAGACAAAAAAATTCCATGAAAATTTTTATAAATTATCTGGGATAATTACAAGTCTCTAAAAATTGACGGCACTTTATTCCAAGGCTCGGTGTTCCCGAAATTTATTTTAGAACTTTTTTAATGTATATTCAGTAAACATGTAGGAGCCATTTTCTATCTTTTGAACCGATGCGCAGATTAAAAAATTGGGGGCACCGTTGAATCTGAAGCATCAGGATTCGCTTAAGGGAAACTTCACCTCGATCATAGTAGGTTGGGAGAAAAAGTTAAATTTTGGAATTTAAAGAAAAATAAAATAACTTGACAAATATCTTTTATTTATTTATTGTAACTGTTGAGCACTGGTGGAGGGAATGACGAATTTTCAATCCATTTAATGGATTGAACCCTTTTTTGTATCCACACCACTGAGTGAGGTGGGAGGATCATTAATTAACTAATTAATGAACCTCATTAATGCTTCATTGAATTAAGATATCTTCCTCTGTCTATTTAAGTGGGGATCACTGTGGATTTTTGACATGGATTCACCAATAAGGGAACCTCTGGAGAAGTGACAGGATGTCTTCCACCAACAAGGAATGGATTCTTGGATGATGTTGGGGGAATCGACGACTAACGTCGGTGGCTTCCACGGATAGGGATTCTTCATCCACCACCGCGACGTCCCTAACAAAACATGAGGTAGGGGTTGTCTTTTAATTCAAGAAATTCCCATGATTCTTCTCCTCATTCATGAATTTTTGAGTGTCTGGAAAGGGGGATTTGAATGGGTTTTATCATTATTTTAATGTGATATGTAAATTACTCCCACTTTTTATAATGCTCACGTGGAGGTCGCCAGCCAAAAAAACAAGGCATGAACCCTCAGCCACATGTTTTCTATTGCATTTTTCTAAGTCGGGTTCTTCTAACTTGATGGAACTGTGAAACTGAGAAGCATGCAATGAAGGCGGCATCCTTGGAGGGTCGTAGGCACGTCCGGAAGGAAATACAGACCACAGGAGCTCACCCGATGGCCCATAGAAGGTTTTTCGGTGTAGCACTAGCGACCGGTGCCGACAATGAAGGTGGTAGTCATTGCTTGCTAGCTGTGGAGGTGGGTGGCACTTCTTGGCGAGGTAGCAGACCCAAAGGGGTGGCCGGCACTTGGCAGGCCGCATTGGATAGGCGGTTCCCCATCACGTGCTGTAGTGAAAGGGGGTCATGGCGGAGGGGGACCCACGCACCGCAGGTCCCGTAGGCCCCATGTCGGTGCCACTAATTGAAGAGATGAATGTCTCTTCTTGAGCCATTTGGGAAGCTAGGTGGCCACCTGGATTTCGAGCCGCGTTGGTGCACCCGGTCGTGTCGCCCGGTGGGCCAGGCCGATCAGCGGCCCCGTGGGCCAAGCCCGTCGCAGCCCAGCGTAACCAGGCTGGGTCAGACCCAAATAGGGTCGGGTCGACCCGAACTGGGTTGGGTATTCGCGAACCTAGTTGGGTCATGCTAGACCGGGTCGGGCCGTGTCAGTCCGACCGGGTCGAGTAGGACCTAGACCCATTCGGGACTAGTTGGGCTTAAATGACTGTATCTTGCAAACCGGATGTCCATTTGATGAACCATCTATGGTGTTGGGATCCTTGGAGTGAGATGGTAATTTTGAGATACTCAATGAGAGCTTCAAAGAATTTTGTTTTATGGTTGAGTTGGATCGACCCAGAATCCAACCGAACCCTGAACAATAAAATGCCAATTACTTATAGACCGGGCATCCAGCTGACATGCCATCTGTTGCAATGGAACACTTATGATAGGATGGATCATGGGGAAACTTCTTCATTGGACTTTGTTCCAGTTGAAATATTACCAATGGCTTGAGGAGAGGTTTCTCATAGAAATGAGCAAACTATGATCGGGAATCCTATGATTGGCTTAAACATGAAGAATGAAGACTGATTATGTTTAAATCAGCAACCAAAAATTCTGTGTGAATTAGAACCCAGCAATTCTGTGTCAATCAGAACCCGTCGATTATATTTGAATATGCACCCAACATTTCTGTGTGAATCATAATCTAGAGATTCTGTGTGAATCAGTGTTTAAATAGTGGGTGACCTAGACCCAACTAAGAAGTACTTTTGATTACTATATCATGTGTACAGTTAGTTATGCATGATGTCATCTTACCATTATATTGTATACTTTTCTACATCCACTATTATAATGGTAATTTTCAAAGATTAATTATCGTATCAAGAGGTTATATCATATCCCAGGCTATATGAGAACCTCGAGATACTATGACCTTAATCTTAAATATATGTTATATAGTCTAGATACATCTTACTAACTGGACACAATAGATGTCTAACAATCTGGTGTTGGGGGCTCATAATCATTGAGACTTCTTCTCATGAAGTTCGCACTTGGTGATCTCTAGTAGTGAGATCATGAGGATAGACCCGCCAATAGGAACACCACATGTTTTTTGTGTCATTGGTTGTTTCTATCTACAGACATGTGTATTGGTCTCCTGAATTAAGACAATTACCAATGTGCATCATTTTATTATATACTTTGATTCTAGGAGAAAACTATGGTATTGAAATCATGGTGAGGTAGCTTGTGTTGGGTGTGTCGTTCATGGTATTACATTGGTCGAATGGTCAAGAAAGGATTTGTCGCTTCCATGTTTAGGAAGTTGTATATCTCAGGCCTGGTTGATCAGGTTGGTGTTGCCTTCATAAGTCTTTTTTCATTGCGATACAAAGGTAAATCCATCCAGTTAGATCAAAAAATAATAAATCAATAAAATCATGATGACAAAAGTGAGCATCCTACTTTATGAGATATTTAATGACAAAGAGATTATAGAACAAAATCATTTTTCATAGGATGGTAGTCATTTCTATTACTATCCTTGTCTCTTTAGGGGCCATGGTGGGTTTCTAGACACATCTCTTGGTCTGTGGATTTCTTCACTCTTATCGAGATAAGGGCCAAGAGGGTCACACACAATAGTGTATTAAAAAATCATCCATGTTCAGTTCAATAGGTATATGGACATAGTGGACTCCACCACAGGGTCTGAGTGTTGTCCAAAGTATCGATCACCAAAAGAATTAAATAAATTCATTAATATTCATGTTATGAATATTTGGGATTGAATTTATTTAATGTATTTACAAGTTTAGTAAATATGAAAAAATTATTAATCGAACTAATTATATTTTAATATTCAAGGTTTTTTTAATATTAAGTGGGACAACGAGTCAAGTTAAATGACTCGAGTTTTATCACAAAATATATTTTATATATATTACAAGTATGTGATAAAATAATAAACAATATTGATGCAGTTTAGTTCGTCGAAATTATTTATTTAGTGGACGTTGAAATTAACGGTTTTGGGGAACCCAACTGGGTATTTCTCAAAGTCACTACAAATATAGGAGGATGATATCTCTTATGTTGTGAAATTCACTATTCATTCAATCAATAGAGTGAGATCCAAAGACTCTCTCTCCTCTCGCTCGCTAGAGAGATAAGCTCTCGATCGACAAAGACTGAATCAAGATCTCTCTTCAGCATTGAATTCATCTCAATGAGGTGATCATCAGGGCGTCGAAAGCATCGTCAGATCTCCATGCTTGCACCCAGAATTCGATGAACGACACTCCTGCAGGTTTTTGAAGCACGTGTAGATGATCTAGAGGGTTTCTGCTTTGGATCCTTCAAGTGATTATCTCCATCGACTAGTTGCAATCAACCTCAACTTTAGAGTTGAAATGGGTATGTTTTCATTTAAATTTTGTGTTCCTTATAATTTACTCGAGATCCTCAGACCTCTCTGGGGTTCGGATCATTGGTGTCGACAGGTCCTGTCGATCTGCTGATGAAAAATTTTAAAATCCCTGACTCACCAGCTTCCGCTACTGTACCCAAAACCTAAATATTGTATCATAGGGATCACATAGATTTATTGGGCCTATAAAATTAAAATTTTATTATAATTATGTAGAGGGTTCAAAACCTGTCTCATCGATTCAAACCGGGCATCGATCCAATCCTGAACTGCCAATTTATGGCCATTTTAAATTTCGGATTAGATCAAATATGTAGTTTAATTTTGGGTTCTAGCATTTTATTTCATCCAACTGAACCGATCAAGTTTTGATCAGTTAATTGAAAATAATCCTAATTGTGAAAATAATAATTTTAAAATTTAATAATTTTCACAATAATTTTATTATTATAATAAAAATTATTTTATTATTATAAAAATTTAATAATAATAAATTACTATTTAATTATAAAAATTATATTAGTATTTAATTTGAAAGTCTAATATTAGCCATTAGAATTTTTGAGGGGAGACCATGACTTAAAATTAAAAATTTAAAAAGGGAGGTGACTTGAATTTAAAAAATGAGGGGGGAGAAGACTTCAAATGAAGTCTTAAATAATAAAACAATTAAAAAAACCTAATATGGGTGGTTCCTAAAGAGGAAAAGGATAAAAAATGAGGTAAAAAAATAAGAGGGTCAATGGACCCCCTAGCCGAGTTTCCTCGGGACGCATCCATGCACCCAAACTACCTAGCACCTACCTCCAGATGATGTGCCGCTCAACAAGCATGCCACTGGGATTCATGCAAGGTCATTGCCTCCTACCTGGAATGGTTTTCTACCTCATGTTGAGGTCAACTTCGGTCGTAGCACCGCACGCCGCACCGGGGGGGCTCCCTGCAACAGCCTGCTCCTCCTTCAGCAGGGCTTCGCCTACTATATGCTGCCCTCGGCCCCACCCCTACGGCATTGCCATGGTGCTAACCTACACCATGTCATCGGACCAATCATCCGGCATCATTCCCAAGTAGGCACTCCCCCTGGACGCAGACTGCTGGACAAGTCCTTCCCCTAAATGTAGCATCGACTTCTTCACCACCCGTTGTGGTCACCTCCGGTCCATTGCACCTCCTCATTCCTCTAGACAAAATCATGTTGCACTGGTCTCCTATGTTGGGATCCAAAAAATCTTCTGTCACCCTCTATCCCAACCATATGTTGTGGCTTCGTCCTCCTCCCGATCTTCCCCGAGGTGTCGGCGCACCGCTGCCCGGCCTTCCCAGCCTTCTACCAGTCTGTGCCTGAATGCCCTCCTCAGTATGCCCTGCGCCACCCACACTAACTTTCAGCCTTCCCTACAGGAATGTCTGAACATCGTGCGGCACTGCAGACTGCCCTAGTTGTAACAGCCCAAGATTTTATAAAAAATATTCTTTTTAATTTTATTAATGTCTTGTGTTGTACGCTACACCAAAAGGAGCTTTCACAACACGCATCCTTGACTTGCCTTGCATTACACGCAATCACAACCTTCCTCGATAGCGTGTGTAGTACGCAATACTGAGTTTCACGAAACAACGATATGCTATAAAAATATTATTAAAACTAGCCGTTATGAATAGTAATAACCACTTTTTGAAATCCAGTAAATCTTATTTTTCAAAATGAACTTTATTTTTGGATTCGGAGTATCGAATTTAGCCTAAGGTGAAATTTTGGTACTTTTCGGATAACTTTCATATTCTGATGAATAGTGAAAATTACTAAATTATAATTAAAAACAACTTTTTTAATCGAAATAATTAATAGTGATAAATCATTAATTTGAGTGGTTTTAAAGTATATTTAGAATATATTTTTACAATTTAATACAATGTTGGTCATTGGATGTAGTTTCACATTTAAACTAGACATAAACAAGTGTCAATCTTTTGATAGATATTGTTTCTTAAAAACACGCTATTTGTTTTAACAGCGGGATTTAATTATAAAATTAATTAATGCAACTTTTATGTTATGAATTTGGTAAAATAGACTTCATTTTTGAATTCGGAATATGAAATATAGCTTGGGATGAAATTTTGGCATTGTTCTGAAAAACATCAATTTTTGATGAATAGTGAAACTACTAAGTGGTAGGTTAAAAACTGAATTTTGCATATAACTTAATTTTACCGCTTCTGTGAATGGAATTTCGAAAATCCGAGAGACACGGTTAATATCAAGGACTAAAATGTGGTTCAATGAGATGAAAATAATTTTTTGGTGAATAGTAACTTTTTACTTTTTTTTACCACGGTTAATAGTAAATAGGGTAACTAAGGGTAAATATGATATCAATATTACCCTAACACATGTCCTAATTCTATTGGACAAGTGTAATTCGACCAAAAACAAACTTAGGAATAAAATATGACCATTTAGGCCCACTTGGATTAGATTAGGACATTTATTATTAATTTATTTAAAGAAGGGTTAAAATAGTTAAAATCAAAGTTTAATAAGTAAATCATTTTTAATATAGAGTTATACATAAGATAAATTCGATTGTAAATATTCATTGGAAAGCTAAAAATATTTCCTACATGATGGTATTTTATTTGTAATTTTTAGGCATCAAATAATTTAATTTAATTATGACACAAAGATGATGCAGTAATTATCTTATTAATGAAATATTGACAAAATTGATAATATAAATACCAAAATAAATGTAATTTGAGACTTTTTATGAATTCCACTAATTTTATAGGTTACTATGATATATTAGTATTGATTTAATAAACTTGGTTCGAACATATAATTCTGTTATGACTTTCACAAAAATCATATATCAAATAGTGTCAAAATTGACACAAAATAGTTTTTAAATCAAATATTATATTATTAATTGTTATTTTATTCCTAAAAATCTAAGGTTCGGCCAAATGACTTAGATAATGATATATATGTTAATAATAAACAATTTGGGGTTCGTTTGGCATGTTATAGTAAGTGTATTAACCATATAGTGAAAGAAAACAAAAAGACACGGTAAAAGTTAAATTAATTAACTTAGAGTTAAATCTAATTGATAAGGTTAAAATAAGAACCTAAACTTGTCTAAATCCTATTGGTTGATAGGATTTCGACCCATTCCCACTTTATCTTCGAAATAAGACCCTTTGGAACCATTATAAACCGATTTTGACTTTAATATAAATTAATATTTTGAGATATTCCTAAGGTGCCCCTCTCCTCCCCTATAAAAGGACACCTCCTCCCCCTCCTCCTCACACCAATTTGAGCACTCAAGCTCGGCCAACCCCTGCCAATTTATCCTCTACACTTCCCTAGCAACATCCTAGAGGTTCTGGTCTTCCTCAAAGACCAATTTTAGTGCCCTAAGAGGAGGTCTCAAAGAGGCACTTCAAAGAAGAGGTAATTACTGTTACCAATTCTTTCATCTTTATTTCTTCTTCCACTTCTTCTTCTTAGGTTGTTTCATTATGAAGTAATAACATCAGTATCACTCATATACTGATATGTTATTATAAGTATGAAACAACCCTATTTCACCATCTATCCATCCTACGGAAAAAGAAATCACCGCGCGTGCGTACGTACGGAATACCGTCTCCACGTCGTGGTGTAATCTATTTTCCACCACCACCTTACATGGATGGGTATAATGGTGTAAAGAATAACTATACATAGTTATTAAAACACCATATTGATTCTGATATATTTTATAATACAATCCAATTCAATTCAATATTTATAGAAATGATATCATCGCTCGTGCGTACGTACGGAATACCGTCTCCACGACGCGATGAGATTCATTCTCCATGTTAACCATTTAAGAATGATTATAATGTATATATAAGAAATAATAATGAAATATATGACATTATAAAGCTACTGGATTTATGTATATATATACATATGTATGTCATCTACTTACTTCCATTTCAAGACAATAAGGAAAGAAAAACAGCGTTCATGCGTACGTACGGACTACCGTCTCCATGAACGGTGTTTTTCATTTTATATATATATATACTGAATATATATGATATATAAATCATATTTTATATTCTGGAAGTAAGTAAATCATGATATAAGTAATAATGATGTCAAGAACAACAAGTCAAAACACCTACGATAAATGAAACGATTTTACCCAAAACGCTTCTTTAACATGGAATTTACAAAAGAACGGGTAATATAATGTCATAAGTGAACCATATATGATATCATAACAATGAATATGATTATTTAATAAGTCAATAACATGATTTAAATCATTATACAGGTGGTTCGGACACTTACAAAGCAAGTCGGACCTAAGGTAAGGGAAATATCACAATCTCATTTTTATCCGAGATTGTTTATTCATAAGTATTTACTGGGGTGTATTTTATCATCCACATCCATGTTTCATCAATATGTAATATTATTTCCATCCACCTACAATTTTTTAAATCCATTTTTACCCTTCGGTGAGTTTTTAGTAATATCTATGAAAGGAATCTTTTGTCATACGAGGTACTTTTTGACTTTTCCGACAAAAGTACGAAGAATGTTTTTTTTAAACTTATACGGCACGAACGGATTTCTACTGTTTTATAAAGCCTTATTTTCATGAAGCTTCCTCTAAAATATTTCATGACTATTTTCAATAAAATCTCTTTCTTTTAAAATTGCATGATGTTTTTTGAAAAGAAATTGATTTTGAAGAAGAAAGGATATTTTCCTCAAGAATTCAATTCAAGTGTTTTATCAAAATTATTTCCCATCTAAGATAATAAAGGGTTCTGTTTCTATCCATATTTTTACATTGATTTGACTATGTTGTGATGGAATTATGTTTATGAATTCCTTTATCTTATATGAATTGTTTTATGATGTCATGTTGTTTAAGAATCCCATTTTTATTACATGGGTTACGCTATGATGTATGGTTTATGATTATGTGGCACACATAAGAAAGGATTCATTATAAGATGGGTGGGACCTATATCTCCCTCCAATGCATTGGGTAAAGATTTTATATCTCATGAGATAGACATGGCTGGAATGGTAGGTTATACCGGTTCAGTGAAACATGACTGAAACGAGGATTACTCGATTCAGAAAGGGACTTTGTCCACTAAGATAGTCTTGGCAATGAGTCTTGACTAACAAGAAATGATTCTCTATGATTATGTGTGTATTCCACAATGAGTAATGTTTTAAGTTATGATTTCTTTTCACTACTATGATTTATCCTATGTTATGAAATTATGCTCTCTTTTGCAGGTTAAGATTTCCAAAAATGTTATGTTCTTATGAAAATTATGTGATTGATATTTCCTTTGTTTACCCTTACTGAGCATTTGAGCTCACCCTTTTATGTTTTCTTTTCCCCAGGATATAAAGAAAGGTTTTAGGTAAAAAAAAGGGGAAGATCTTTATGGGAGATATTGAAGATCTTTCACCAGGATTAGAAGATTATGTTCCGAGTTTCCAAAGACACTAAACTATTACGATCCTTTAGTGTGTGTTTTTGTTATGTACTAAGTATTCCGCAAATGTAATGTAATGTCCATGTACGTCAGGATACGGGTCTCTACAGTTGGTATCAGAGGAAAGGTTTAGTCAACCTTTGGAAACTAGGATGCGAAAACGTTAGTGAGATCCCTAGAGATATTTCTAAGGTATGTCTAGGGATGTCCCTAGGGATAAGTATACGTATAGGTTATAGTAATAGAATTACGCTAACGATCATAGAATTAAACTTAAGATGTTGGATATTGAAGGTACTCCCCCTTTATTATGTTGTTTTCCCTATCATGATTTTTTCCTCTCACACTATTCTTTTTGGGTTTTAGACGATGGTTGGAACCCGAAGGAACCGTGTTGATCAATGCAATGGACAATGCAATGATTGCCCTCCTGAACAAACAAATGTTATGGGAGATGGAGTGCAAAATCTTATTGCTATACTTACACAAGCTATGAATCATTCTGGACTTCCAAATGAGCAGAGAAGGGAACAATATTCTATTGAGTCCTTCATGAGGCAACGTCCACCTTCTTTCAGTGGGTCTTCTGATCCACTTGTGGCTGAACAATGGATCAGTACTACTGAAAAGATATTTTCAGTTCTTCAATGTTCTGATCATGATAAAGTCATCCTAGCAGTGTATCGTTTGGAAGGAGATGCTGATCAATGGTGGAATCTTATTAAGAATACAAGGCAAAGGGATGAAATTGAGTCTATGGAATGGGACGAGTTCAAGAACTTATTTTTCAATAAGTACTTCCCTCGTATTCTTCGAACAAAGATGGAGAAAGAGTTTCTTGAACTGAAGCAAAGGGACGATGAATCTGTTGGTACCTATGAAGCAAATTTTACAAGACTTGCAAGGTATGCTTCTGGAATTATCATCCAACCTGAAAGTAAAGTTGATCGATTTTTCAGTGGCTTAAAACCAAGTCTTCGAAGGGCATTAGCTATAAGAGACTTCAGTAGCTATGAAGAAATTGTGCGTTGTGCTATCAAGGTAGAAATGGAAGTTGGTGTTACATATCCATCTCATGGTTTTGACAAGAAACGAAAGATGGAGTTCAAGGAGAAATCTCAGAATAATGGTGAAAAGAAGATGAATGTTTCCTTATGCACAAAGTGTGGAAAGAAGAATGGTGGAGATTGTCTAAAAGGGACTAGAAAATGTTTTAAGTGTGGAAAAGAAGGTCATCGAGCAGCTGAGTGTCGAAGTAATGGAAAAAGGGTTTCTAATGATGTGAATAAAGCAAACACTGCAGAGAACGCACCGCCAACACTTCAATGCTTCAAGTGCAAGGAAATGGGGCATTATGCTAATAATTGCCCTAATCCAAGGGTTAGTGATGATCAACATGAGCAACCACTGAAGGCAAAGGACAAAGGGAAATCACATGCGATCACTATTGGCAATGTTGAATATGACAACGATGTGGTGGAATGATTAAGTGTTTATGTAATGGGATAATGTTGTATCATTGAGTATTGCAATATTTATTGATGTGGTATTCAAAGTGATTGAGATATTTTTTGGAAATAAGATGATATGCGCATAATGAAGACGAGAAAATGAAATGTTTAATAGTATTCATGAGCTCATGATTGATATAAGGACTAAGTGATATCATGGTTTGAGTATATAGAATTTTGAGGATTTTGATATGTGGAAAGTGTTAACTTTTAACTGCACTCATGTTTTCACTAAGGTATTCAAGAGAATACACGATTAAGGACTTTGAATGTTTGGAATGTGACCAACAAGACATATCTTATGATATGTGGGGATCAACGACAGTATTAAATCTCTGGTAATCGATGTCACTATATTATGAGAGTGGACTGCAGTATTATGTATAAGCCTAAAGATTAGACTGGATTATGTTGGACATAAGTTAGTATTGTTTAAGGATAGAAGATTTTCGATATTATTGATGGGATGTTATAGTAACGTAGTTTTAGAAAAAGGACAACCTGCAGGACGGGCGACAGCCCATCGCTTCGGACAAGGCTGTAGGAATCGAACCCACAACCGAAGTGCGACTGGCCTTTATCGCCTACCACTGACCTACAGGAAGTCCCTGTTTAGTAGAAACTAGTTTTATTATATTAAGCAGTATGATATATGAAGTATAAGTCCATTTTAGGAATAATATATGATTAATCTCACTATAGATCGACTTATGTATATAATTTTTGCTAACCTTTTGTTTGAGACAGATGGAATGACCTGTCGTTCTATCACATGATCTGCTAACACTTCACGAATAATAAATTCAACTTCATTTATTTAAGAGATTAAGTGGAAATTGTTCAAGGCACGAACAACAGTGAGATTGTACCAAAATAAAGTAAGTATTTATTCTAATTCAAATTTTCAACTTTAGGGAAATGATCTTGAAAACCAAAAATGTTGTCCTAGTGATCTTATACCTGATGAATCAGATGGTACCTTATATCATCACAAATCTATGGATTTGTGATTACTGGCTTTTCCATAGCCATGTTCTCTACCACTCTCCATCAGAACATGATGGTTAGATTTCTCTTCCATATCCATATTTTCACCTATGTGGAAACCCAGTGATTAGTTTATTTGGGTAATCGTTACATTTCATACTTTAGTTTTTAAAGACAAGTTTTGGTATTCCTTTTTACGATGTGGGTTTCTATTAAAGAAACTTTCGAATAGTAAACCATTTATAACCCCGACGAATTTCGAGGGCGAAATTCATTTTAAGGGGGGTAGAATGTAACAGCCCAAGATTTTATAAAAAATATTCTTTTTAATTTTATTAATGTCTTGTGTTGTACGCTACACCAAAAGGAGCTTTCACAACACGCATCCTTGACTTGCCTTGCATTACACGCAATCGCAACCTTCCTCGATAGCGTGTGTAGTACGCAATACTGAGTTTCACGAAACAACGATATGCTATAAAAATATTATTAAAACTAGCCGTTATGAATAGTAATAACCACTTTTTGAAATCCAGTAAATCTTATTTTTCAAAATGAACTTTATTTTTGGATTCGGAGTATCGAATTTAGCCTAAGGTGAAATTTTGGTACTTTTCGGATAACTTTCATATTCTGATGAATAGTGAAAATTACTAAATTATAATTAAAAACAACTTTTTTAATCGAAATAATTAATAGTGATAAATCATTAATTTGAGTGGTTTTAAAGTATATTTAGAATATATTTTTACAATTTAATACAATGTTGGTCATTGGATGTAGTTTCACATTTAAACTAGACATAAACAAGTGTCAATCTTTTGATAGATATTGTTTCTTAAAAACACGCTATTTGTTTTAACAGCGGGATTTAATTATAAAATTAATTAATGCAACTTTTATGTTATGAATTTGGTAAAATAGACTTCATTTTTGAATTCGGAATATGAAATATAGCTTGGGATGAAATTTTGGCATTGTTCTGAAAAACATCAATTTTTGATGAATAGTGAAACTACTAAGTGGTAGGTTAAAAACTGAATTTTGCATAAAACTTAATTTTACCGCTTCTGTGAATGGAATTTCGAAAATCCGAGAGACACGGTTAATATCAAGGACTAAAATGTGGTTCAATTAGATGAAAATAATTTTTTGGTGAATAGTAACTTTTTACTTTTTTTTACCACGGTTAATAGTAAATAGGGTAACTAAGGGTAAATATGATATCAATATTACCCTAACACATGTCCTAATTCTATTGGACAAGTGTAATTCGACCAAAAACAAACTTAGGAATAAAATATGACCGTTTAGGCCCACTTGGATTAGATTAGGACATTTATTATTAATTTATTTAAAGAAGGGTTAAAATAGTTAAAATCAAAGTTTAATAAGTAAATCATTTTTAATATAGAGTTATACATAAGATAAATTCGATTGTAAATATTTATTGGAAAGCTAAAAATATTTCCTACATGATGGTATTTTATTTGTAATTTTTAGGCATCAAATAATTTAATTTAATTATGACACAAAGATGATGTAGTAATTATCTTATTAATGAAATATTGACAAAATTGATAATATAAATACCAAAATAAATGTAATTTGAGACTTTTTATGAATTCCACTAATTTTATAGGTTACTATGATATATTAGTATTGATTTAATCAACTTGGTTCGAACATATAATTCTGTTATGACTTTCACAAAAATCATATATTAAATAGTGTCAAAATTGACACAAAATAGTTTTTAAATCAAATATTATATTATTAATTGTTATTTTATTCCTAAAAATCTAAGGTTCGGCCAAATGACTTAGATACGGATATTTATATTAATAATAAACAATTTGGGGTTCGTTTGGCATGTTATAGTAAGTGTATTAACCATATAGTGAAAGAAAACAAAAAGACACGGTAAAAGTTAAATTAATTAACTTAGAGTTAAATCTAATTGATAAGGTTAAAATAATACCCTAAACTTGTCTAAATCCTATTGGTTGATAGGATTTCGACCCATCCCCACTTTAGCTTCGAAATAAGACCCTTTGGAACCATTATAAACCGATTTTGACTTTAATATAAATTAATATTTTGAGATATTCCTAAGGTGCCCCTCTCCTCCCCTATAAAAGGACACCTCCTCCCCCTCCTCCTCACACCAATTTGAGCACTCAAGCTCGGCCAACCCCTGCCAATTTATCCTCTACACTTCCCTAGCAACATCCTAGAGGTTCTGGTCTTCCTCAAAGACCAATTTTAGTGCTCTAAGAGGAGGTCTCAAAGAGGCACTTCAAAGAAGAGGTAATTACCGTTACCAATTCTTTCATCTTTATTTCTTCTTCCACTTCTTCTTCTTAGGTTGTTTCATTATGAAGTAATAACATCAGTATCACTCATATACTGATATGTTATTATAAGTATGAAACAACCCTATTTCACCATCTATCCATCCTACGGAAAAAGAAATCACCGCGCGTGCGTACGTACGGAATACCGTCTCCACGTCGTGGTGTAATCTATTTTCCACCACCACCTTACATGGATGGGTATAATGGTGTAAAGAATAACTATACATAGTTATTACAACATCATATTGATTCTGATATATTTTATAATACAATCCAATTCAATTCAATATTTATAGAAATGATATCATCGCTCGTGCGTACGTACGGAATACCGTCTCCACGACGCGATGAGATTCATTCTCCATGTTAACCATTTAAGAATGATTATAATGTATATATAAGAAATAATAATGAAATATATGACATTATAAAGCTACTGGATTTATGTATATATATACATATGTATGTCATCTACTTACTTCCATTTCAAGACAATAAGGAAAGAAAAACAGCGTTCATGCGTACGTACGGACTACCGTCTCCATGAACGGTGTTTTTCATTTTATATATATATATACTGAATATATATGATATATAAATCATATTTTATATTCTGGAAGTAAGTAAATCATGATATAAGTAATAATGATGTCAAGAACAACAAGTCAAAACACCTACGATAAATGAAACGATTTTACCCAAAACGCTTCTTTAACATGGAATTTACAAAAGAACGGGTAATATAATGTCATAAGTGAACCATATATGATATCATAACAATGAATATGATTCTTTAATAAGTCAATAACATGATTTAAATCATTATACAGGAGGTTCGGACACTTACAAAGCAAGTCAGACCTAAGGTAAGGGAAATATCACAATCTCATTTTTATCCGAGATTGTTTATTCATAAGTATTTACTGGGGTGTATTTTATCATCCACATCCATGTTTCATCAATATGTAATATTATTTCCATCCACCTACAATTGTTTAAATCCATTTTTACCCTTCGGTGAGTTTTTAGTAATATCTATGAAAGGAATCTTTTGTCATACGAGGTACTTTTTGACTTTTCCGACAAAAGTACGAAGAATGTTTTTTTTAAACTTATACGGCACGAACGGATTTCTACTGTTTTATAAAGCCTTATTTTCATGAAGCTTACTCTAAAATATTTCATGACTATTTTCAATAAAATCTCTTTCTTTTAAAATTGCATGATGTTTTGTGAAAAGAAATTGATTTTGAAGAAGAAAGAATATTTTCCTCAAGAATTCAATTCAAGTGTTTTATCAAAATTATTTCCCATCTAAGATAATAAAGGGTTCTGTTTCTATCCATATTTTTACATTGATTTGACTATGTTGTGATGGAATTATGTTTATGAATTCCTTTATCTTATATGAATTGTTTTATGATGTCATGTTGTTTAAGAATCCCATTTTTATTACATGGGTTACGCTATGATGTATGGTTTATGATTATGTGGCACACATAAGAAAGGATTCATTATAAGATGGGTGGGACCTATATCTCCCTCCAATGCATTGGGTAAAGATTTTATATCTCATGAGATAGACATGGCTGGAATGGTAGGTTATACTGGTTCAGTGAAACAGGACTGAAACGAGGATTACTCGATTCAGAAAGGGACTTTGTCCACTAAGATAGTCTTGGCAATGAGTCTTGACTAACAAGAAATGATTCTCTATGATTATGTGTGTATGCCACAATGAGTAATGTTTTAAGTTGTGATTTCTTTTCACTACTATGATTTATCCTATGTTATGAAATTATGCTCTCTTTTGCAGGTTAAGATTTCCAAAAATGTTATGTTCTTATGAAAATTATGTGATTGATATTTCCTTTGTTTACCCTTACTGAGCATTTGAGCTCACCCTTTTATGTTTTCTTTTCCCCAGGATATAAAGAAAGGTTTTAGGTAAAAAAAAGGGGAAGATCTTTATGGGAGATATTGAAGATCTTTCACCAGGATTAGAAGATTATGTTCCGAGTTTCCAAAGACACTAAACTATTACGATCCTTTAGTGTGTGTTTTTGTTATGTACTAAGTATTCCGCAAATGTAATGTAATGTCCATGTACGTCAGGATACGGGTCTCTACACTAGTAGCGTCTGTCGTACAAGGTCACACCCACCTGGGTGTTGGTAACCCCTGACACCTCTTGCAGGATATGGTTTGTCTCAAAACAGGAATGGGTAGATCTGTCCGAACAAGTTTGGATCTGGGCGGACCTACCTGGCCCGGTTAAGACAAGAACGAGCTTTACCCAACCCCTTTCGGTTCTGCGCAGGTTCAGCGCGACCCGCGACGAGGCAGAGCAAGGTTTCAACACTCGAGTATTAATTTCAATTAATATAATTAATTAATTTAATTACTAATTTAAATAAAATAAATTAATATATTAATTTTATATTAAATAAATAAATTTTAATAACCAGATGAAAATTTATTCAATTTGATTATTAAATTGAATTAAGTTAAATTAGTTTAATTTTTTATATTAAAATTAAATTAATTAGCGGACAAATAATTAATTAAATTATTTAAATTTATTAAATTCATTTAATTTAATTTAGATTACCCTCATACTTAATTAATGAAATTTAATCTTTATCGTGCATTATTTTTCCCTTCTACAGGTCTTGAGAATCGACCCTTGTATGTTTTTTTTTAATTAATCATTTTAATTGTGTGTGATGATTGTAATTAATTAAATAGATAGTCTGCGCATCATCATTCTTTTTTGGTTAAAATGTATAAGGGTTTGCACACCCAAATTTTGTTGTATGTACATTTATCCCACTAGTCCCCATCTCCTACCTGTGTGTATTTTTGTACTCTGGACGAAGATGTCTAACAATGTAGACGATGCAAGATGTGACATGGACCCCGCCAAGATGAGGCGGTACTCCACGATGTGACGTGGACCGCGACAAGACTAGGTGATACTTCAGATGTGAAACAAACAAACAAGATGGGGGCTAACTGCATTTTGAGTCAAATATCGACTCAGGTATGATGCCCTTCAGTCATTTAGATTCTCAAGACCAGTTGGGTAGTAGTTTTCCTTTATACATTTATTTATTATTTTATGCATTTTAGAATAGCAGGAAAAATACATAAAATAATAGATAATAAAATGCTTAAATGAGTGGAATATTTTTTTCTATTAAAGTTCATTTGTGAAAATGACAACATAGATGAAAAATTTTAATATAAATGGATCACATTCTTCGAGAAATCCAATAAAACCCTCAAATAAAATATTAAGTCACCACAGCCTCCCATCATTATAGTTTGAACAAAACTGGGTGTTGAGGTTCTGGTCATGTCATAGCAAAGGGTACCTTTTACTACCAGGGAGTTATTATTAGGGTGGTGGGTCGACTAACTAAAATTGCAACGGAAAATAGTTATATCTATCTTGTTGTAATTTTAGATGAAAGTGATGAGTAAATCACTAATGATTTTTGAAGCTGGGACATCACTCAACAGATTAAGGAACCACGAGATAATGCGGTTGGCCAGCCAAAATCCAACATTGGACCCTCTGAGTAGTGTCTTATTAATAGCTTTTAGACTATGAGGGAGGTTCAGGGATCCTTCCACTATAATACTCAAGAGTATTTTGATTCTAGTACAGAGGGTTCCTAGAATTAGAAAAATTAGTGGGAGACATTTAAATAATTAAATAATCAGATATTTCCAAACAAGTAATCATATAAAATTACAATATACTAAAGTTTATTTGTAGAAAATGGAAAGTAATACCACAAATAAAATTGTGATAAATATTGTAAAATTCAATTTCCAAACAAGCACCAAATTCCCAAGTGTAGTATAGGTGCTTGCGCACATTACTACTATAACAGAAATTCAAGGTGCTTGTGTCCCAACCTGGTAAGCCACCAAAGAAAGTGAGGGTGTAAATGCTTATAGGTGACTCCTGAATTAAGAATATGATGGTTCTGTCATAATGCAATCATCAATGTCTTATGTTATTTTTGGTCGCTACATCATGACATGGATGATATTATATGTAGTCTCATCTCTAAGAAGTTTCTAAGGAGGGAGTTAACCAAGATTTGAATGTGATGATTGCACTCAGATTCTTTAAAGTGAAAGAAATTTCACGATCTTTCATGTCATCACATTCTTATACCTTTTTACACCCAATTACTCTAGTTTCATTTAAGGATAAAAACGAATGGTATATAGTAATCGCTTCATTACCATTATGGTAAAATTTACCAAGTAATAAGAATAGTAAAGATAGCACCCTCTTTTGTTCTTATGACGAATATGTTGAAAGACAAGGTCAAAAGGCCTATGAAAAGTTACGTCAAAGGAACCTTCATCATAGAAAAGTGGTGGGTTACTTAATAGAAGGTTATTTTCATCACATATTAGAAATAAATTTAAGGAAGTTTAAAAATACAATAGACTGAAATACGAGAAGCAAGTACCCGTTTCTCATTAATATTCATCAAATAAAATAATTTTTTTATCACATACTTCTTCGATATTAAAATACAATATGTTTTTCACATATATGTATTGAAATATAGTAACTATGTATGTAGAGAAACATTACTAGGAGTAAGGTGTATTCTCCAGGTAGTTGAGAATGGGTGATTCCTAAGTCAGTGGTGAGAAAAACATAACTTCAAATTTCCAAGTGATTGATTCAAATTGAAAATGTTGTTAGAAATACATAACATCAAATTTCCAAGTGATTGATTCAAATTGAAAATGTTGTCGATTGTGACCAATAAATTTATCTCATGTTCCCATTTGGTTATAATGGGACATTATTCCATGTTTTGGAGTGAATGTGGTTTGTGGTAACATATTCGATAAATAGTTCACTGGTACTTGAATTAAAGGCAATACATGATGAATATAAAATTTAAGACCTACCCAGTTGTGGAAATATGATTATTTGTCAAGTAAAACTAAAAGTGGATATTCAGAATATACCGAGTATGGTATTTAGGCTCAGCACTGCTAAACACCTTTGTTATTATTGACATCTTTAGTTTTGATAATGAAAACATTAAAAATAATAGTATGCCACAAATCTTCTAAGGTTAGTTCAATAAGAGAGAGTGAACTATTCCAAATGAAAGATATAGTGAAAGATACTTCATAAGATTCCATTAAGTAATTAATGAATTTAATGGTGAAGTATATGCACGGTCAAAAGATATGAGTTTCTTCGGATCGGAATGCCAAAGAATATCTTGACTATGCAATCATCAATCATGATAATGTAGTGTGGAGTAATTACTAAATTAATGTTACCTTATCTATATCACAGTATTGATATTCATAAATAGGATCAATGATAAAGTCTTACATGTTTACATTGATCAATAAAATATAGCGTGGATCAATACCTAAACGCACATTTTATACACCAAAGTTATGATGTATGGAGTATCAATGTTACAACCTATAGTAACTTCCATAATATTTTAGGATGTGCTTTTCAAATAATGGCATAACCACATAACATATATGCCAAATAAAATGAAAAATGGATATCATATGAGTCATAGTATGATGAAAATCCATTAAGCCATAGGACATGTGTTAAGGTGCAAAGAAATTGTTAGGATTTAAACAAATATGCATCAAGTTAAACACAAAGTGCATCTAAGTAAATATCCTAATAGTTTCTTAGGATATTAAATACATCCCTATGATAGAAAATATGTAGTCAAGTATTAGACTACATTTCTATATAAGGGTGCACATCTCTATTAGAGATAGTGGGAGCTGAATTGACTTAGACTTAGTCAATGCTCTAGATACACAAATGGTTGGCTAGAAACAAGTTCCAACGTACATGTGGAATAGGTATGTTCTTATGACACATACTACATAGGAAGAATGAAACCATGGTGATGGTTTTATATTCACCACGGGCGGTGATATATTATTCATTAAAAATAATAATTTCTACATGTAATCAGTATATGGAAATAAACTAAGATTGAAAATATCAATTAATATTCAATAATAGATTCCATGTATCAAATTCAAAAGGGGATTATAAGTTGAATATTGTAGTGGGTATTTGAATGAGAAGATACATGGATGGTACAAGCTTGGCACCAATAAGTCTTGATTGGTTATAAAAATTTGGTATACGTATATCCATTATAATTTTACTTGCCACAACTAAACTTATATTCTCATAAAATTGGTTATTGGATGTTAAGATCATATTTCATAGAAGGTGTCTATGCGATGCAACCATAAAGGTATGATGACACCATCGAACGCTAATAAAGGATACATGTTACTGAAATCCAATTCTAGATTAATTTAAGCAACAAGATCTTAGAGAATTAATTTCAAATGAATCTTTGCCTTATGTCTACCAAAGTTTAGTGGGAGCCCTAATGTTTTCTTAGAGAAATATGTTGGGAAACGTATGGAAAATAGATATTGGTCATACAGTTAGATAAGATCATGTTAAAAGTAATTCTACAATGATTGACTTAAATTATCAACCTATGTTCTAGGTAACTGGATCTACTAAGATATATATAATGAGTGCTTGGACCAAGTCATTCATACATAAATGGACATTATATTTAAAAATAAAAAATGGAACAATTTATGTTCGGAATTTTTGTCAATGTTAAATGACTTAATCTCACCGGGTTGACATGTTCGAAACAAGGAAAGAGATTAAAGTTGTGAGTTTATACCATACGCTTTAGTGATAGATCAATAACATATGCCAAGTTATGTAAAAGAATTGATACTTCCATGATATTCTTTATTGTAGGTAGATATCAATTATATCTAGGACCACTACAAGTGAAGCAGTCAGAACTATCATACTATACTTTGGAGAGTACAAATGATATGTACCTAGAATGTGGAGAAGAAGGTTTACTAGTTTTTGTGGGACAAAAACTTGTAATACTTGGATCTATCTGATCAAGTATCGCAATTTTGAAACGTTTATGAGTGATTCAAGATCATAAAAACCAGTGGTAGCCATACCTACAAATATCGAGTATGTTGCAGCTGTTAAGGCAGCTAAGTAGCAGTTATCTATCGCAACAATTTGTTCCAATTCTTGGATTCGTACCTAGTGAGAAAAGTATTATCATAATTTAAATTATGATATTCTTACTATCCATGTTGTAAAGTTATGAAAATGGAAAAAAGTGATATACTCAGTGATAACTTATCTTGAGAAGTTTTACTCAAGTAGATGATGTCTCATATAGCAGATATGCCACGCAGAAAAAATGTGGCAGGCCCAGCAGTTAAAGCCATTACCCAAAAAAATCATTATTTTTATCATCTGAGTAGCTAACAAGTTTGGTTAGCAAGTTGGATCTAGTGAAAGTGGTAGTTTTGAAATAGTGGGTTCCCTAGACCCAACTATGTAGTACCTTTGATTACTATATCATGTGTATCGTTAGTTATACATGATGTCATCTTACCATTATAAGGTAGACTTTTCGGTGTCCACTATTATAATGGTAATGTCCAAATTTTATTTTTCGTGTCGAGAGGTTATAGCAGATCCCAGGCTATAATGTGAACCTCGAGATACTCTGACATTAATCTTAAATATATGTTCTATAGTCTAGATACATCTTACTGAATCGACACAGTAGATGTTTGACTACAAGTTGTTGGGGGATCATAATCATTGAGACTTCTTCTCATAAAATTCACACTTGGTGATCTCTAGTAGTGAAATCATGAGGATACACCCGCCAATAGGAAGGCCACATGTTTTGGGTGTCATTGGTTGTCCAAAGTATTAATCACCAAAATAATTAAATAAATTCATTAAAATTCAAGTTAATAATATTTTTGATTGAATTTATTTAATGTATTTAAAATTTTAGTATATACGAGAAAATTATTAATCGAACGAATATTATCTTAATATTCAAGTTTCATTTAATATTAAGAGGGAAAACGAGTATAGTTAAATGACTCAGGTTTTATCATGTAATATATTTTATATATATTAAATGTATGTGATAAAATAATAAATAATACTGATGTAGTTTAGTGCGTCAAAATTATTTATTTAGTAGACATTGAAATTAACGGGGCTGATAAACCCAGCTGTTTATTTCTCAATGTCACTATAAATATAGGAGGAGGATCTCTCTTATATTGTGTAATTCATTATTAATTCATTTAATTAAGTGAAATCCAGTGCATCTCTCTTCTCCCACTCACTTGAGATAGAAGTTCTCGATCCAAGAAGCCCGGATCAAGATCTCTCTTCAGCATTGAAGACATCTCTAGGTGATGACCGTCAAGACATCAAAAGCACCATTGGATCTCTGCACTGGCACCTAGAATTCAATGATCAACGCTCCCGCGGGTTTTTGAAGAAGGTGTGGACGATCTAGAGGGTTCCTGCTTTGGATCCTTTGAGAGATGATCACCATCGAATAGTTACAGTCAACCGCATCATTGAATTTGAAATGGGTACATTTTTATTTAAATTTTGTGCTCCTTATAATATACACGAGATCCTCTGACCCCTCCGGGGCTCGGATCGTCGGCATCGACAAGTCCCATCGATCCACCAATGAAAAATTTTAAAATACCAGACCCACCGGATACTACTGCAGGCCCTAGAACCAAACAATCTGCACCCAGTGATTCTATGTGAATCAACACCCACTGATTATGTGTGAATTAGCACCCAGCAATTCTGTGTGAATCATCACAAAATGATTCTGTGTGAATCAGAACCTATTGATCTTATGTGGTTCTTTCGGGTATTAGTACCTATTGATCATGTGTGGGTCAGTAACAGTGCCTCCTGATAGAGTAAGATGATCTAGCCTTACAACTAATCATATGTACTATAGTACTTTTGTTATACCTAGTTAGAGCTATGTCTATTTCTTTATGCTTTGTGAATGAGATCGTGTTTGTGTTATTCCTCTATGGAATTCTGAGAGACCTTCAGGGGCCTCGGGGTCCCTACTGAGTATTGTTATATTCACCTCTGCACGGGCTTCTCCCACACCTTATGGTGTCTTATGCAGGCGACAATCAGCTCAGCTGAGACTATAGAAGCCATGATGAGGTGGTACACAGAGGGGACTGGTCAACATGGAGAGCAGTGGAGACAAGTTGTACCAACTCTTCTGGTTGGATCCCTGGTGGACTATCGTAGGAGCTATTTTCTATTTTTAGTTGTAGTTATACCTTTTCAGTTAGTCTTGTATTCCAACCCCCTTTAATTTATATAAAAACATTTACTACTGCAGTTTTACTTCGTGGTTTCATCTTGTTGTGTTCTTGGGTTGTGTGTTTGTATAAGTTTAAAGGCAATGCCTTATCATTTTTGGGATATGCCTTTCTGGTACCAGTCACTGACCCCTGGCCTATGGAAGGAAGGCTTGGGTTAGTCATGGCATGGGACTCAGGGGATGGGTCATGACATTAATAAAATTTTATTTTATTAAATTACCATTAATGTCTATTTTGACACTATTCATTTAATTTGACTTAAAAGACATAAAGCCAAAGTTTTAATTTGAATGTAATCTTGTAAAAAACATTAATATTTAAAATTAAAATATAAAATTCAGGGACCATAATAACACACTCAAATTATATTACTTTTATTATTTTAAATATCATTTATTTAATTTTTCTATTAGTTTGTGGAATATTTTATTAATGTTGTACAAGAATTTAAGGTTTCTATTTAATTAGTAAAATTTTGGAATACATTTTAATCGTTAAAATAATTTCATTCAGCTAAAAAAATATCTATTTATATTCAGTTATAAATTACTTTTTCCCTATGTGAACACATTAGAGATATTTAAAACTAAGAGAGTGACATTTTGTAACTTATTTTGATTTAAATATTATATTGGTAATTTTCATGGAAAGAGGTGCATTAATTTTTTTTTTCATGCCTAAGGTTAATAAGTCTCAATTAAATTCATCCAATAATAATTTTTATTAAATATTATGAATTTATCACTTAGTATTATCCTAGGTTAACCCAATATACCTTTTACCGAGGTGATAAATTTTACCATTACTATTCATAATGCCTAAAAATAAAAGGGAACTATATACCAATTTTGAACCTTATGATTAAAAATATGGAATTTATTTTATCAAATTCAATACATATAATAGAATGAATTTAATTTTCAAAGAAGTTCACATAACATGATGAAAACTGTTGCTTTTATAAAAATACAGTTTTTAAGCATTAAATAGTATTTATTCTTATCACATGTATAGTATAAATACTAAATGAATTCGAAATTTATATATATATATATAATATATATAAATTTATTTAAAATAATTCACCAATATTTATTAATTTAATTTATTAATAAAAAATCACTTAGTGTTCATAAAAATAGTTTTTCAAAAAAAACACTTCATTTTATTTCAAATGATTTTTATTTAATTAATTAATTGATAACCGGTGAATTTATTTTATTAGTGTGTAAACCATAAAATTTTTTGAATTTATTTAAACCTATTCATACCCTCCAATTTAATGGATCTTTTATACCATTATAGTATATGACGTTATATTTAGACTCAAGGTTGTGTACCATAAGCATTTGAAGATATTAAACTTATTTAAAAATTAATGTATCATAAATTCACCATGTGTTACATTAATCCACATGTTCTCTATAAACCTCTCAAAATAATTGTATAAATACCCAGGTGCTAGTTCTGAAGATTCTAATACTTGCATCATTTTTTGTTGATCACTATAAGAATAACTTTGAGGTAGAAGGATTCTTTTGTTCTCACTTGACATGAGAGGGTGGATAAGGATGATCGTTATCCATTCTTGAGAGAGTTATAGAGTAGGACCTCTTTAGGGATTGAGGGGATTTTCTCTAGTATTCATTGTGAACAATAACCATTTGGGTTAAGAATGATATAATCAAGTTTATATAGATCATGGTTTAGAGAATAAGTATTGCACGTAGGACCTTATAATTCTATTAATTCTCAGTGAACCTCAAGTATGTATAAAAATATTATTATTTATATATTTATATCATATGAACTATACTTTTCCACAAATAAAAATTATTTATTGAAAAAATCAATTACATTTATTCAAATAATATTTGATATATCATTTCCACTTGACCAGTACCTCAGTTTGTTATCCCTATTTAGTATTTATCAAACATCTAATAATAAAAATTTATTTAAATAAATAAATATCACTACATTTTTTAATTATAAATAAATAAATATTATATTCATGAAAATAGAGGAAAAAATATTTATTAAATATTTAAATCACATATATTCTCTTGAATGACTAGTAACTAAAAATTTACAATCAACCAAATAGGAATAATTTTTAAACCACATAAAAAAATAACATTTATTCAACAAACTAAATTAATATATAATTTATCTAACATTATAAATACACTGACTTTTTGGACATATAACACGCTTTCTCAATCACATTAGTCAAAGCCAGTTAAATTCCAAATATAGTGTCTAGAAATATACCATTGAACCCATAGATAAAAGAGTTATTTCCACAATGAAAAAAATATCATATGAATTCAAATTATGTATTATATTCCATTTATATAAATATATAAAATTAGGCAAGTTTCATACTAGTATCGTCAACATATGTTCTTCATATCTCATTCCATGACTTTCTAGAAACGAAATTCCTAAAATAGTACCCTAGATATGGACGTAATCAAGTAGTTCCACTCTCACAAAAGGTCCTAAGATGTAAACATATGTTAAATAATTGAAGGGTTAAATTATTCCTCAAATTTTTTGTTAATGTAATATCAGTCGTGACATTCCCAACATATCATACCTCACTGCGATCATGTTTCATCAAAATTTTGATCAATACATCAAAGTACATGACTCGTGATATGAATTAACAATAATATTATATTCTATGTACCATTACATATTTATATGGATAGTATCATCCAATGTAACATATAAATATATATTTCCTACTTATAGGTTATGTTCTTATAACCTCTTTATCTTCATGATTACCGAGGAAAAAAATCCTGAGAAGAAGTCTCAATTTATTATTAGCCCCATCCCCCTGATAGATTGTATCATTTTTATCACATCAAAGTATATAATTCGTCCATATATAATATATTTAGGAATATTTTAATAGCACTTCTAGGTTCTCATCATTATAGGGAACTACAATGACCTTTCAGTGAAAGAGGTACCCTTGGGACATTATCACATATGATGTAATGTGGAATAATAATCATAATGTTATAATAACTATATTAATATCCAAAAACATAAATATGGGTAATCATAAAGTATATATAACTTGGTTTTAGAGTACAAACTTCAACACCTTACTATTCTCGATGAACTACATCTTGATAAACTCCTAATATTGCTCACCCAAAAAATTTTATTGCACACGTCTCACCTTTCATATTACACCTCTTTCCACCTTTTGTATCATTAGAGTCCATAAATATGTGTCTGGTGATATTTTTAATTAAAACCTTATCAATTTGAAATTGATATATAAAATATATATCTCTTCAAAATTCAACATGCACAGCATGAAAGAGTTCACAAATAATTTCAAACTCTCTTATCGCTAATTTGAAATTGATCATGGGGTGAAGCCTATAAAATATAACTCCATAAATCCTTCATCTATATTAATTCAAACTTTTATATTATTTCCCATTAAAATTTTGTTTCTTAATAAACATGAAACAATGAAAAAAAATTGTGGCACCAAAATATGATTGTATTGTAATAATAGGTTGGTGGTGTTTATCAATTGTAAATTAAAATGAGATTTGAATTTTTTTTCATTTCTTGATTCATTCATATTGAATTTTACCAAGTTGGTGATGAAAATTTTATTAAAACTAGAAAATTAAAATAGAAAAATACAACAGTAAATAAACAAAAAATTATTAAATAATGAAAGTGATAATTATATCAATTTAGATAAAAATAATTTATCAACTAACATTATTGAGTGAGAATATTACACACACTCTCTCTTTTATGAAAATTCTATTTTATTACCATATCAAAGTCATTAATTTCTCTTCATTTTTTACTATGATAAGGAAAAATTAATTATGGTGCACTATTATATAAACAGTGATATTTAGCACTACCTTTTATCTATGCTAAAAAAATTCTAATAAAGGGTTAAATTTTATTCATTCCTACTAAACGCACTAATAAATATTTCATTTATCAGTGATTTATTTACAATGGATAAATGGTTCCCTTTATTATTGATTTTTTAGTACTGATAAAGGGGGTCATATATACATTATTTTATATATACATATTTATATAATATTAAATAATATTTATATAAATATATATTCATTATATATATTTTTAATCATTTATAATTTTTTTGTTATATATTTAAATTGAAATTATATAATTTTACAATATACATATATATATATTCAAATTTAAATTTATATACTTATATTCTTATTATATAATTTTATATTAATACATATGTACATATATATTTATATTTATCTGTCTGTTCTTGTGTGTGTGTGAATGTTGATACACACACACATTAATTAATTTGTTCATTATATTTATGTTTATGTTTGTGTTTAAATAATTAGGGTTAAATACATTGATTTATATAAAATACATATGTTTGTGTGTGTGTGTGTCAATGAATGTGTGTGTGTTTATTATGTGTGTGTGTTTCTATGCTCATAGGCATGTGTGAGTGTCTTTTTGTGTGTGTGTTCATGTATGTATGCATGTGTGTGTGTGTGTGTTTCCAAGTTTATTTGTATGTGTGTGTGTGTGTGTGTGTTTATGTGTATAGTAGCTGGATACACATAGGTATGTGTTGGTTCACCTATATGTCTCTCATAGTCATTTATAAAAATATATATATACATTTATATAAATAATTTCATTTTTTATCATTATTAAAAAAATGAAATATAGTTAATTGTGAATTATATTTTTTTATATACAATCGATGGAATAAATAATTCTATATAATTAATTATTAATAATATATATATACATATTTGGGAATGTAAATATATTTAATTATAAATATTATAATTCCCTCAAAAATAATTTATCATCATTATCTCTTCTATTAATAAACATAGTCCATGTATGTTTATGGACAAAGATTATTTTTTATTTATAAAATGTTTCCAATAGAATGATTTCATTAGGTTTCTTCCCTTTTCACTTTTAAAGGTGAAAAGGATCATTATTTTTTCTCAACATTTAAAACATGTTGTGATTTTCTATTTCCATGCCACAATGAGTTTATTTAACCATTTAATACAAAAAACATTGTTCAAATCTTCTTATTTCTTAAAATATTACTTATTTCTATATCTTGAAATTATATAAAAAATAATAGTTAAAAAATCATCAAAACATTTGATGAAACAAAGGCTCACACATCTCAAGGTTGAGTTAAAAAAGATAAATTTAGGAAATACCACTAGGGATACTATTTTTTATGTAATATAATATATTTTAAAACAAATTTCAAACATAATAACTATAATATATGTGATAACTTTTTCTAAAACACTGTGAAAATATTGAGAAAAATAAGTAATTTTTTCATATATTTTTTGATATTTAAATCTTATTATATATACCCTAATTATTATTTGGTAGTATAAATCCATAGGATTTTTATGAAAATTCATAATAATAGGGAGTGAAATATTTCCCAGGATTAATCCATTATAAAAAATAAAATAATTAATGATATGTGACTTTATTGAATTAAAATGAGTGGTATTATACTTTTTATTCATATAATTACTCATCTTCAAATATTGTAAGATCATATCTCCTTTGTATTTTTATTTTTAATTAAATATGATTATTATTTAATAAAATATGATATATGTTAATTATATGAAAAAAGAGTATGAGGAAGGGGTTAAAGAGTTCATCACGTTTTTAAAAGATCATATATATGACTTTTCCCAAATCCTTGGTCTTTGTTTTCATTGTTAGTCAGGAAGAATTGGTCTAGGGGAGTTGGAAGAACACTTGATCATTCATGGAAGAGATCAAAGTTATAAATTTTGGATTAAACACTTTGAATTACTGAATGTAGCTTGTTACTAAGAGAAAATTTTGGTTTATGGATCATCTTATATGATTACAAGTGTGAAAGATGGTGAATATCATATCAAGGATATTATTACAAGTGTAAATTATTATGGAGAACATTTTGAGAAAATTAAAATCGTAAATGAAGTGAAATTTTTTATTTTCAAATGCTATTTTAAAAATTAAAGTGTTGGGGAAAGACACTATTTTAGGCTATTTATAATAATTATATAACATTATCATCCATACTAAAGTTGTATAACATAAAATCTAGAAATAAATGGAGTGACACAAGATTTAAATAACTAATTTATATCTAACATGATATGTTACTAGAAGATAATGAGATCCCTTATCGAACATATTATTCAAAATGAATGTTATGTTCAATGGGTATGGCCTCTGAAAAAATAAATGTTTTTCAAAATGATTTTATATTATTTTGTAAGGACTGTGTATAACATAATAGGTAATTATAGAATAAATCTTTTCATACTTATTAATATTTATGAATTAGATATTAATAATACATTAAAGGGTAATATTTTTCTAATAGCGTATCCAATACACAAAAATGGGCTTCGTTGAAATATTTTGTTGCACACAAGACTGAGTTAAACCGAAAAATAATACATTATTAATATTATTATTTTAAATGGTAGTTAAATCCTAGTTTTTCCATTGGTATGAATTAATATAACTAACTATATTATGTATACACAAGTTTTTTAAATGTTTTTACATTCTTCCTATAAATACTATGGGCTTAAAATAAGAATAAATTCAATTTTAAGCATAAAAAGCTATAGTATTTTTAGAAGGTAGTTTTACCGCCTATTGATGGAAAACACTTTTTAATTATAAATTTTGATATATTTATAATTTTTTTATGAAAAATTAAACATTTTCTTTAGAATTGGGACTTAAAAATTTACAATGGTTGAATTTTTGTTATTTTTCTAATAATATTCATTTTATAATTAATAGTGATAAATACTACATTTTAATTCAAAACTACTTTTTTGTCAAATTTATTTGTATATTTAGATTATATATTTAATTAGTTTTAAAGAATAATTAAATAATTTTTTGTTATTTAATCCAATGTAGGTTATTGGAATCAACTTCAAAATGAAATTGGACATAAAAACATTGTGTACTTTTGAATGTTTTTACTTTAAAAAATTGTTTCCTCAATCCGCCAATGGGATTTATTTTTAAATTAATTTTAGTCACTTCTATGAAATGAATTTTTAAAAATGTACATACAAGGTTCGAATAAGTATAAAAAATATGATCTAATAGGATCAAAATAACTTTTGATGAATAGTAACATTAGTATTTTATTTACCACGGTTAAGGATAAATCTGGAAATTAAAGGTAAAAATAATATTATAATAATATAAAACTACCCTAACAGTTTTTATAATATTTTCTTATGATTTTTTTTAAACCAAGACAATACTTGGGCCGAAATTTTGTCTTTTAGAAACCACTTTTGTGTTATTATGACATTAATAACTTTTAATTTAAAGTAAAACCAAAGATGTCATAAACATGTCTCTTATTACTAAAAAAGATTGATATGGGGTTATATAAGTGATATATTCGACTATAAATAGTCCTTAAACAGAAAAAATATATTTCCTACACTATGATAATTTATTTATAATTTTTTTACAATAAATAATTAAATTTAATTATGACACAATGATGATTTAGTAATAGGTTTATTAAAGAGTGAATCAAATAAATGATATTAATAATATCAAAATAAATATAAATTGAAATATTTTATGTCGTAAATGAATTTTATGGATTAATTATACATTTTATTGATTAGTTAAACTTGTCTTTTTCGAAGGAATCATGTTTTTATGATTTTTTTTAAAAGTCAATTAATGAATAGTGTCAAAATTGACAAAATTCATATTTTATAATATAAAATAATTAATTAAATGAATTAAAACTTCTAAAAATACAATATTTGGCCATCTAGTTGATTTAAGTCTCAAAATTTCATTATTTACACATTAATTGGTCATTTTACAGGATATGGTAATTATTTTAACTCTCAAATATTAAATTACCTAATAAAACTGTCATGTTTAAATGGGTTAAAACATAAAGATAAGTATTAAAAAATATCTAAAACATGTTTATTTTTTATTTAAGTCCTTATACTATATTTTAAATTAATCAACATGGAAATTTTTTAAATAGAAAATGAATTTATAATAAATTAATACATTAATATATTTTTTAATTCCATGAGCGTCCCTCCCCTCTCCTATAAAAATGAAATATACTTCTCTAATCCTTACACTTAAAAACCCCTTTGGCTCAGCCAAGATCTACCCAAAAAATTCCTAGATTCTCTCCCCACATTATTGAGTCCTAATTTTAGGCATAACACGCTTATTATAGGTGTTAGGGTTTTAATAAAGGTGACCATCCCAAGGAAAGGTAATGTTTTTATTTAAGTGTGTTTATTTTATTCTTCTTCCACTTCCTTCAAATCTTCTCCAACCATGATGAGATAAAAAAAATATTGTATCCTCAATATATTAGTAATTTATTATGATAATATCATCACCTAAATCCATCTCCACATCTATCAAATGGTAAAGGAATTAATCATTCATGTGTATGTGTGAACTATCCCCACCACCGACCGATATAATTTGTTTTCCATAAAAGTATCTCATGATTGGTTATAATGATGGAATTAATGATAATATGTGATATTAATCACATATTAATATAATAATACATAAATTATTTTCATCCTTTTCATCCACATAAAAATGATAACATCGTTCATGCGTACATGTGAACTATCACCTTCATGAAGTGAAGTGATTCTTTTTTATTCTTTGTATCACTTGTATGATATATACAAGTATATTTAAATGATTAATATTATATTAATGATGTTATTATAATTATTTAAAGATAAAATAATAATTACCTTATTTCTATAATTATCAATGAAAAATGAAAATGTTACTCATGCGTATGTACGGCCTACCGTATCCACAATTATAACGTTGTTCATTTTTCATAACAATAATTAATGATTTGATTCATATGTATCATTAATGTAATAAAGTGATCATTATTTCATGAATATTATTATATATATGATGTACTTATTACCACATTGACAAAATTACATGATACCAAGTTCATTTTTGAATGCAAGTACCGAATATTGACAAAATGACCAACGTGAACTTAAACAACTAAGTAATTGTTATAAAATTATAAATAAGTTATATAAATTGGATAATAAAAATTAAAAAAAATTATAAATAAATAAAAATTATCCTATTTTTATTATTTATGAATATAAATAATGTATGAGACAGGTCATACTTTAGGTAAGGGACTTTTTTACTAAAAACCTCATTTTTATGTTTTGATGATTTATTCTTATAAATATTAATATTTTATTTAATTTTTTTCAAAATAGTTTTAAGGATTTATTTATATGTACATGAAATTTTTAAAATGATAACTCCTTTATAAAATTTCAAAGTTGTATAGGACACATTGATTTTAAAATATTCTTTTCAAATATTTAATTTATGTTTTAAAAAATAGATTGATTATTTCAATAACATGGAATTTTTTCTACATATACACCATGAATGGAATTTCATGATTTATTATCACTATATTATATTGAAGTTTACTTCACATGTTTACCATTTTATTTTAAAATAATTTTTTTTTAATTTATGAGTTTTCGGCCTGTATAGATTAAATCTTATTTCAAAGTGGAAATGTTATTTTTTTTCTTTTATTCTTCTTTTATGTGTTATGATTAAGTTATGGTTCTCAGGAATTGTTTATGTGTGCGGGTGGTTTTTTTATAAACCTAGGTATGGATATCCCTTGATATCTCTCTAATGCAGTGGGTAATGAGATATAGTTAAACTTTAGGGTATCTCTTAGGAGATATGGGGAGTATACTATGATAGGTATTCCAAATGAAACCTTGAAGGTTACTCCCTATGTAGCTATGAAAGATAAAATGTAAGTATGATATGGATTACACATGTTACCTTTGTGATTTATGATTTCTAATTATTTTATCATGAATCTTATGATTACATGAGTTAGGATAAATCGGTTATGTTTTATGGGTGAAAAGTATGATTTTGTGAAAATGTTTTCATGAGTTTAAAATATTCATGGACTAACAGTTTCTTTCCTTATTTTATATACCTTACTAAGATTTTTATGCTCATAAAAATTTCATGAAAAGTTATCAATATTATATAATGATGGGTAATAGAAATCAATAATTCAAGATGAATTTTATGAAGTTTTATATCAATAAAAAACGAAATCAAATTTTAAAGAGTTTTATCATGTAAAAAATGGATAGTGAGTAGAAGTGTCTACATTGTAATATTTGAGTTGTTATGTAATAGTTATGGATTAATTATCTAAAACTCTAAAACTGAATATATCATCAATGTGAATTCATTACTTATCTCAAGATTCTATAAATTTTATGGTAGGGTCCTTATAGTTGGTATCAAACGAAAGGTTTAGATAACTTTAGAGGATATGAAGTTATCTGGGTATAGGTTAATGATCCAATATAACCAAGAGGTTTATTAAAATATGGAAAAAGATTAGTATTATAGTAAATTAGGTGTATTGGATAAAAATAGAATCAACTGAGATATAAAAAGGTTGATGGATTAGAGTATTATAAAACAATTTTGTTATCTTTACCTTATAAAGGACTATTCCTTTAAAAATTAAATACATGTTTAAGTGACAATTTTTTTAGAATATTAAGGACCATTTGTCAAGATAGAAGGAAAGAGATATTTCACAACCTTATTATCCATCATCGATGATTTTTTCATCACTATTATCACAAAATATTTTTCGAATTATTTTGACAGCTTCTTGAGTATTCAAATCGCCTACAATAAATTGTTTGAGTTATCCAACACCAACCCTTTTCTAAAAAAATCTATGGGCCATGGTATCTTATTCATATGATTTCAATATCTCAACTCGTCCAACTCTTTCAAATGGTGAAATACTAGAATTGGTGTGAATTTTTACTTTTTTAAAGTAGGAAAACACTCCGGAAGAGAAAAGGAACATCAAGAAGATCCTAAAATTTGGATTCGAGGTATGAATTATCTTCTTATCCATAAATTATGAATCATTATCTAATTGATATTTAATAATCATGAGGATATAATCCATATATTTTATTTTTATGAATTAGTTCTTAATAGATAAGGTGGAAATGCATAGTTAATGGATTACAAAGAATGTTTAAATATTGAGATGTATACATATAAAGGATTTAGTAGTTCTGGTATACTCAAGGATGTAGAAATGTTTAAAAGTATTAATACTATTTTGATTATGGGGGTAATATTGAAGAATATTTTTGTGTAATATTTAACCCTGAATTTTTTATGTGAAAAGGTTATCTGAGGAAGAATTTCCTTTTGTGGACATAATTATAAAGTAATGGATATACTTCATATGATCTATTTTATTTGAGTTAATTAAGGGTTATTACATTCTAGGATGAAAAATTAAAGGTATGAGATAACCTTTGAGGTTAAAATATGTTGTGGTAGTTTTTTAGGAAATTATCATATTTTGGGAATGTTATAAGAATTATATAGTTTTTGAAAAAGGATAAATAGTTGGAAGGGTGAAAAAAACATTGTGTTGGATAATGGTGTGAAAATCGAACCCACAATCAAAGGGTGACAAGGCTTTATCTCCAACCATTGGCCTGCATGATGTCCCTAGTTAGTGTGCCTTTTGTTTTTTAGTTAAATGAATTAATGGAATAAGAATAAGTTGATTTTGGGAACTAATGTTTTATAAAATGTATATTCTTGGTATTGGAAAAAGATTTTGGGATTAAGTGATAAATGTTATTTTTGAAGACAATAAATCTTTTTGGAACTTCATATGATTTATGAAAATATATTTCTTTGTGATTTTATTTTAGGAGTGGTGGTTGAATTTTATTTTGGGGGACTAAATGATTTTATTGAGGACTTGTATAGATTTGTGTTATTTATTGAAATTATTAACCTATCTTAGAGAATATGTGATTTTGGAAATTATATTTTTTGTATGATATATTAAGAGTGATCGATGTTATTTGGATATAAATGTTAAAATTTATCTTAGAAGACTAAGTAATAAAATTATTATGATTTTTTTGTTTCAAAATTAGTTTGGACTATTTTGAATAATTTTAATGATAGTAATTTATTGAATGTTCTATGTTGAACTTCTGGTATTAAAATTTAATTTTGGATATTAAAAGTATTTTTTCATCATCCAAAGTTTTATCATTTTTGGAGAATTTTTTTATCTTATCCTAACCATATTGATTTGTGTTAATGTTTTGAGATAGGAAAAAATATATAGTTAATATTTTGTGATATCTGATTCTCTAGAAGTTTATTCTACAGTTTCATGTGTAAAAAATTTGACTTTAATACTCATTTATTAGAGAAAATATGAGTTTGAGGTGGAATTTGATTAAAGTATGAAACTCTAAATTTCAAGTAAGTATATTTCCTTATGTTCTTAGTTTATGAATTAAATTAATTCCTCAACTTTATAAAAAATATCTTAAAACAAAAACATTTAATTTTTAATTTTCCTACAAAAAAAATCAAATACCATTTAACCCCTCACAAATTTATGGTTTTTTTATTGTTAACTTTCTCCTGAAAATGTTTTTTATCACTCTCCATTGGAACTTGATTGTTATTTTTCACTTCCATATCCTTGTTTTTCTACATCGAGCCCAAGTATTTGTTATATAGGGGTGACATTTGTACTTAAGTTTATTTATTTTAATGTGGAGTCTTTATTGACTCTTTTTATGAAGTAGTATTTCAATAATGTAATTTGGAAAAGTGAAACCTTACTTACCAAGCCCAAATTTAAAATTTTAAGGATGCAATTTTCAAAAGCGGGAAGGTTATAACATCCTAGGTAATTATAGAATAATAATCTTCTATATTTATCAATATTTATGAATTATATATTAGTATTCATTTAATGAGGATGATTTTTCAGATACCATAACATACATGCAACAACGGGTTTCTCAAAAATCTTATGTTGCACACAAGACTGAGTTATACTAAAAAATAATACTCTATTAATATAATTATTTAAATTAGTGGTTAATATTAATCTTTATATTTGCAAGAATAAATATAACTAACAATATTATGTTTAAAAATGTTTGTCAAATGTTTTTACTTTCTTCCAAAAAATATTGTGTGATTAAAATAAAAATATATCCAATTTTAAGTATAAAAATCTCTAATATTTTTAAAAGGTAGTTTTACCACCTATTATTGTCAAATAATTTTTAATTATAAATTTTTATAGTTTTATAAATAGAAATATTACAAAATAAACTTCTTCTTTGTAAATTGGACATCAAATTTTACTTTGGTTGAATTTCTAGTATTTTTCTGATAATATTCATTTTTTAATTAATAGTGAAAAATACTGCATTTTTATTCAAAAATAAATTTTCATCTAATTTAATTATGTATTAAGATTATCCTTTTAATTGGATTTAAAATATAATTAAATACATTTTTTATCATTTAATCAAATTTAGTTCATTGGAATAAATTTCAAATTGAAATTGGATTTAAAAACTTTCTGATCTTTGAATGTTTTTACTTTATGAACTTCATTCCTCAATCTGTTAGTGGGATTAATTTTTAAATTAATTTATTCATTTATGTGAATTTAATTTTAAAAAAATGGACTTACATTTTTTTAATAAATATTAAAAATGTTATCCTATAGTATCAAAATAATTTTTAGAGAATAGTAACCATAGTATTTTATTCACCAGGTTAAATGTAAATCGGGTAATTGAAGGTAAAAATAATATTATAATAATATAAAACTACCCTAACAATTTTCATAATATTATTAGATGAGTTATTTTAAACCAAAACAATATTTGGGCCGAAATTTTGGCCTTTGGAAGCCACTTGCGTGTGATTCTGGCATTAATAACATTTTATTTTAAGTAAAAACAAAGATGTCATAAACATGTCTCTTATTACTAAAAAAATTTAATATGCGGTAATATAAATGATATCTTGGAAAATAAATAGTCCGTAGAAATCTAAAATTACTACCTACATCATGATAATTTATATATAATTTTTATACATTAAATAATTAAATTTAATTATGACACAATGATGATGCAGTAATATATTTATTAAAGGGAGAATCGAATAAATGATATTAATAATATTAAAAGAAATATAAATTGAAACATTTTATTCCATACATTAATTTTATGGATGAATTAGACAAGTTATTAATGAGTTAAACTAGTATTTTTTATGAAATCAATTTATGATTTTTTTTAAAAAAGGCAAGTAATGAATAGTGTCAAAATTGACATAATTCATATTTTAAAATATAAAATATTTAATTAAATGAATTAAAATTTATAAAAATTAAATATTTGGAAATATATTTTTGGTAAGTCTCAAAATTTCATTAATGACTCATTCACTAGTCATTTTACATGTTATGGTAATTATTTTAACTCTCAAAATGTAAATTACTCAATAAAATGGTAAGCGCTAAAAGGGTTAAAACATAAAGATAAGTATTAAAAAATACACAAAACTTGTATTATTTTTTTGAATGAATAGATTTTGACCCATATTGATAATATCATCTAAATAAATAATCTTGGAAAAATTTGTAATATAAAATGAATTTATATTAATTTAATACCTTTGATAATTCTAAGAGTGACCCTCCCCTATCCTATAAAAAGGCACACTCCTTCTCTATTCCTTACACATAAAACCCCTTTTTCAGAAACTATCTACCCAAAACCCTTCATATATTCCCTCCTCACATTCTTGAGTCCTTAGTTTAGGAATAACACCCTTCTTAAGGGTTTTAAGGTGTCTAGAAAGGTCATCATCTGAACGAAAAGGTAATTTTTTATTTATGTCTTTCTATTTTATATATTCTTCCACTTACTTAAAATATACTCCAACCATGATGAGATAATAACTATATTTTGATAAATATACTGATATGTTATTTGGTTAATATCATCACCTAAATCCATCTCCACTACCATCAAATGGTTAATGAATTAATCATTCATGCGTATGTGTGAACTATCACCTCCACAAACTGATATAATTTATTTTGCATAATAGTCTCTCATGACTGGTTATAATGATGGAATTAATGTTCATATGTGATATTCATGACATGTTAATATAATAATATTTCAATTATTTTCTTACTTTCCATGAACATAAAAATGATAACTTTGTTCATGCGTACGTGTGATATATCACCTCCACAAAGCGAAGTGATTCGTTTTTATTCTCTACATCACTTACATGATATATATAATTATATTAAAATTATTAATGTGATATTAATTATGTTATTATCATTCTATAAAGATAACATAATAATTAACTTATTTACATAATGAACAATGAAAAATAAAAACATTACACATGCATACGTACGACATACCGTCTCCATGATTATAACGTTACTCATTTTTCATAAAAATAATTAATGATTTGATTAAAAAGTATAATTAATTTAATAAATTTATCATTATATCATGAATATTATTTTTTATATGATGAATCTATGCCACATGGACAAATTTACATCATACCAAGTTCATTTTTGAACTCAAGTACAAAATATTGACAAAACCTCAGACGTGAACTTTAGTAATTAAGTAATTGTTATAAAATTATAAATAATTGATATAAAGGGAATAATAAACTTGAAAAAGTTTCCTAATAATGTATAAATTAACCAATGTTTATTATTTGGGTATATAAATAGCGTACGAGCCAAGTTGGACTCGAGGTAGAGTAATTTTTAACAAAAAACCTTATTGTTGTGGTTTGATGATTTATTCTTATAAATATTTATATTTTATCCACATGTTTTAAAAAAATTTAAAGATTTATTTATATAGAAATTAATTTTTTAAAATTTAAACTCTTTTTAAATGTTTTAAATTGGTGTGGGACACTTTGATTCAAAAATATTCTTTTTAAATTTTTTAATTGTGTTTTAAAAAGGGATTGATTATTTAAATAACTTGGAATGTTTTTCTACACAAACTCCATGAATGGAATTTCTCACTTCTATGTCACTATATTATATTTATGATTACTTTAGAAGTTTACCATTTTATTTTTAAAAAAAATTATTTATGAGTGCACGGCTTGTAAATATGAAATGTGAATTCAATGTAAAAATGTTATTTTTTCCTTTATAATTGTTTTATGTGTTATGATTATGTTATGGTTATTGGGAATTATTTAAGTATATGGGTAGTTCCATGATAAAATGATGTAAATATATCTCTTGAGATCTTCCAAATTCATTTTCTAATGAGATGTAGTTAAGCGTTAGGGTTTATTCTAAGAGATTTAAGGAATATAACGTGATGTGTATTCTAAATGTAACCATGAAGGTTACTCCCTATATAGCTATGAAAGCTACAATGTAAGTTTTATAAGGATTCCAAAAATTACCTTTATGATTTAAGAATTATATTTATATTATTAGTAATCTTTTGATTTCATGAGGTAGGATAAAGAGATTATGTTTTCTAGGGGAAAAGTATAATTTTTTTGAAAATTTTATATTGAGTTTAAAATATTCATGGACTAATGGTTTCATTACTTATTTTATATACCTTAAAAAAAAAATTTCTCTCATCCCACATTTTTTAAAAAATCCATATGTTATAAGGATGGGTAATATAAAGGAATAAGTCAATATGAATGTTATGTAGATTTCTATCATGAAAAAAATAAACTAGGTTTTAAATAGTTTTATCTTGTGAAAAAATAGATAGTGAGTAGAAGTGTCTACATTGAAATATTCAAGTAGTTATATAATAGTTATTTCCTAATTCTATAAAAATATAAACATGAAAAGATCCTCATTAGTAATATTGAGTTAACTCAAGATTATGTAATGTTTATGGTGGGGGCCTTATACCATGAATCACTTAAGAAATGTTTTAAGTGTGGTGCATCTCAATACAAGAAATATATATAATTCACTTCTAATGTTTAATGGTTCTGTCCAATTATTATCAGGCTTAGGTTACTTTAAATAGGTGACAATACTTAAAGGAAACTAATGTGGCATGAAGATACAAAAAATCAATATATGAAACCACATCACTTGATAGCCTCTCCTTTGTAGAAGAAAATCAATCACAAGTATCCTAAACTTGGAAAAGATCCAAGAAAACTATGTCATGAACTATCTATAGATGTAATGAATCCTTGTGGTGTATAAATTATGATTCATATTAAATTTTTAGTTATGTTGTTAAATTATAATTTTCCATTGTGGTTATACATAAAACTCAATTACATTTTGTTTTCTCTTCCTATATGAGGACCAAAACAACTAGGTAATGATATTAAAATTTATTTGGGTCTATTGATCAAAGGTATTAAATTAATGTGGTATTCAAGTATTATATTACATGATACTCTAAGAAATAAATATTCCACACTGAGAGCCATGTTTTATGGGAATTTATATGATTTCCCTATATATAGAAAATTTTAAAGATATAGCATTAATGGAATGATAGGGTGTCCCATTTTTGAATAAGGTACACAGTCAATTGAAACATTCCATGGAGATTATTTTTATAAAACATCACAAATGTTTACTCAAGTAGTGTAAATACTGATCTTATACTAAATCATTCAAAGGGAATTCAGATGAAGGTATATTGTTGTCTCTGCTAAATTTTAATCAATGATTTAATAATGTAAATAATATTGTCACTATTTTTTTTAAAAGAATATTGAAAAAACTTATGAAAACTCGTTGTAATATGTTATTATTTTTTTAATTACCATTCTATAATTTCATGTACATTATACATTTTCATGATATCATGCACATAGAAAAAATTTTGATAGTTTCATTATCACATCAATAAATGCACTTAATAAATAAAAGGAGAGTGTTAAGGCTATGATAGATAGTATTAGCATAGAGATAAGGCTAGAGTTGGCACCAATGAAGGGTGAAAGGTGGAATTTTCTTCCTCCAGTAGCTTACACTCTTTCAAGAAAGAGAGATATTGGTTTTATGAATTATTAAATAATGAAAATTTTCTAGAAGTTTATTCCTGAAATATTAAGAATATAATTTCAATCGATGCATTAAAGTTAAAGGGACTAAAATAACCTAACTTCTATGTTCTGATGTAAGATTTCATACCTATAACTTTATGTTTCATTCAGAAAAAACATTTTGACACATATTAACCAAGATTTGTTTCTTTTACAATGCTATATGTGGTTATGTTATAGACTCATAAAATCTTCCAACTGTGTAAAAGGAAATTATTTTCATATTAAGTGAATTGGGGATATTCTTCCCACCGAAATTTTTTGATATAAGGGTTTTTTTAATGGTTTACTTGGTTAAATAGATACAACTATGTGGTCCTATACATTATAGATGAATATACCCCATTTAATGGTATATGAAGATTTTGAAAGGTTGTGTAAGTAATCAAAGTTGGTCATAAGGTTTTATTATAGAGAGATGTATTGTTGTGGAATCTATTGAACACTGCACTAAGTGTTTATCTAATGTGGATATCCTTGGTCTCCCAAAATATTTTCAAAGTGGGTGACTTTTGGGAGAAGGAATTTCCATAATAGATATTGTTTCAATTACAATTATAGAGAGGATACCGACCCGCCTTTATATTTTATATAATAGTTCAAAGGATGGGACATATATTAAAACTCACAAAATAATTCATAGGTAGTTGAATCAATTGAGGGATGAATGATTGAAATCAAATATTTGTAATCAGTGGATTATAAGATATTTCAAGACCATATTTTAAAGGTGTCATATTTAAATCTAAATTCAACTTTAGAATTAATTTTATGGGTAGTTAGGGGACAAAGTGTGCATGTATTATCTTATAATGGATATGTAATTAATGGTTATATATCTATACAAATTAACAATATTAATTCAATACCATACAAAATAATAGAGTTACACTTGTGGCATAAGATATGCATGAATCTAGTACCAAGGAAAAAAATCCAATTTCCATGAATATGTCATAGTTTGGAATCATCTAACAAATATAGGAGTTGGATTATAAAACATTCCTCATACTATTTTTTCAATAAAAATGGGTTGATAAAAGTAGTGCAATTAAAATTGATGAATTTTGATTCATGAAAGTATATTTCAGCAAGGAAGGGTAGAAGGATGAACCATTCATAATGGAAACACATGTAATAAAATATTTTATATCCTAGATCTTGATAATAGAAATTGGTTAGTTATTATGTTGTAAACTAAACCCACTTTAGGTCCAAAGGAAGATTCCATTATGGATAACCCTTTTGTTGATACATTGTAATCATTTGAGGGTGGTACAAATATATATGGAATCATGTATGTTTAGGGGGCTATAATGAAAGGACTTGGATACTTGATTGTGGGGATAAATATATTAAACCCTTAAAGAAAAAAATTCAATGACCTGGTTAATTTTTTTTAATATACAGTGTGTTACATCATAGTATTATTTGTTAAATAATGAACTAATGTACTCTAAATTAACTGTTGAACTACTTCTAAATATAATTCCTAAACCTCGTGATGATTCTCACAATTCTGAGAAACAACAAGTTACTCCACATGCTGATTCTACTAATCTTGAGGCTGAACATATTGAAAATATTCCAACCAAGGAAATGGTATAATTTGAACAACCCTTCTATGAGAAATAAATAGGAGTTTCATAGTATAATAATCTTTATAAAAGTTATTAAGGAGAGAATAAAATTTGTAAAATTTGAGGTCAGATTGAATGCACATGGCCAGCCTTTTGACCCCAATAAGTCCATTTTTATTAGTTACATTGTGTTCACCCCTCGAATTCATGTGTTGAATGATTTAGATTCATAGTAAAATATTTTTCATGTGATAAAGGTATTAATTTTCGAAGATATTAGGGTAACATTATTATATAGTTTCTCAATTTTACTAAAAAAATATAATGAAATGTTTATTTACTCTTCCTTATCCCTAATAGAGTGAATTTATATTAAGTCAAAAAAATTGTATTAATTGTTTCTAGAATGGATCATAGATCCTTTTAGATAATTATTACATTGAATTATCCTAAAGATGTTGAAGGGAAAGAAAACACCTACCCACCATAGATATATGTACACATGATAGACCAAGAAATATAGAATGTGTTTATTGGTCTTCATAATGATGTATCATTTCTGGTACCTTGTTATTGGTAATAATTTATTTGTTAATTTTAGAATTAATCAATTTGATTAATAATTTTTAATTTTCAAATATAAACTTAGTGTTCGAAATAAGCAGTGTATATAAATACAATCATACCCTAACCATAAATAAATGATGGGTTATGCTACACTTGAAAAAAGAAATTGTTATATATTTTATATCTACAATAGTAATTTTATGTGACATGGAACAAAAAATATAATTATGTCCTTTTTTTATATGTATATTGATGAATCAAAACCAAATCCACTTACATACCATTTCATGTGCTATGGAAGGACGATCATGTAAATAAAGAGGGAATACCAACAAATTAAAACTCACAAAGAGTATGGGAATCATTTGTAAGTATGAAATAATAAAAAAAATTGTTTTTCTTTAAATAAATATTACATAAAATGACTGTCTATTTTTATATTTTTTTATCCATTTTAGATATTAGAATCATCATATTCATTATCCGATGAATAACAACTTCTATTAGCCCTGAAGTAGATAGAACAATATTTTCACATTACAGGCGAGGGTATTAAAGTCTATCCTTAAACATATTTTGAGAAAATAAATCCATAAGGGTAAGACAATGAGATAATGAAAATAATGGATTGATGGATAAAATATTTAAATGAAAAAGATAGTTGGTGGCCTGATTTGATAGAATAGTTAATATGATAGTATTAATAAGAAGAAACAACATCTCAATAACCACTACATGAATAGCCACTCCCCCTAGCTTTAAGGTTAGTCATTCCCATCACTTCCAAGTTAATCGAGTTTTTCAATATAGTTTCTTATAAATGTAAATAAAATAACATTGATACCCTTATAGTTATGAAATTATATATGGTGGAAGTGATTGTGATTTATATTTATCAACACCCACTCATAACCTTATTGTGATGGGTACTGTGTACAATATCAAAGGATGCATTCTACATGATAAATAACTTCTCAAAGATCATGTGAGAGTATGTATTTACATAGCTCATTATTCGATCATCAAGATACATATTCCCCTTTATGATCTTGATGTTCACATGGTCAAAATTACTATTGGAACTTTCATATCATGGTCATTTAATCATGTAAAAATTCATTATGCTAATAATGAATTACCTTTCCAATTTATTTTTTATAAAAAACCGAAAAAAATAATTAAAAAATTCTTGAATCAAGGAATGTTATTATAGATGGATTAAAGGAATTTGAAATGGGATATAGAATCAAAAAAATATAAATGATCGACCAAAAAATGTAAAAACCTTCCAAGAGTAACTTTAACCCACCAATTAAACTTTCACATTTACTAACAATAAAAGTTAATTAAAATAAAATGTTAAAAGATAATAATATGAACAACATTGAATTAAAAGAAAAAATATAAAAATATGTCATTCTATACATGATTGGTCTTGATAATGTCAATTATATTCTAAATCATGAATGGTTGGGAACCTCATTTGTGAATGTATACATGAGGTACCTTTTAAAAATCTATTTTTCCAATAATTTATATAATATGTTAATCACTATTTAATATTATTTTTTTATAGGTATATATATCAGTATTATGTTAAGATAAAACCCTGAAAACAAAATTTTAGACTCATTTTTTTTAAAATAACTTCTACAAGAAATTATTTTTTGAGAAAAATAAAATTTCAAAAATAGTGGAGAAATTAGAAAAAAAATGTTTGAAAATAATCTTTCAAAAGATGGACTATTCTTAATACCCACAATGCACGGGTAAAAATCTATAATCTAATCATATAAAATTTATTTTCATTAATTTCATTTCTTATTCCCTTTTTATTCTTTAGGAAGCATTGGTTTCTCATTAAAATCAATTTAGATAATCCAAATATTTATTTTAGGATTCAAAACACGGATTTACAAAAACAAATACCACACTTTATGGCCTTTATCAATTTTTAATACACTACATTCAACATTAAGAAAATAAAAATCAATTTACATATTTAATATTATGTTTTAATGGGAATATTGTTATTATATGGAGTTGTTTAAATATAATCAAAATCATGGTATGATGACAGTTAGTGATCATATAAATCATACGTATTTTTACAAATAGATAATTATTTGCGTGAATATATAGTAATATTTAATAACCATAACATATATCAAAAAAGATTACTTTTTATCAATATTTATACAGTGTATGAAACAAATTATTGACTATTATTTATACTATTATGTTTGTAGATTTATGAAATATATTATATTCCATCAATAAACTAACATCCTTTAATATGTATTTCTTTTGATAATTACAATTCCATTTAAAATATTTATTAATTATTTGTTTATTTATACTTTTCCAATACTACTAGGATTCTTGTTAGCCTATTAATTAAAAAGAGGAAGTATATTTTTTAGGAATGAGTGGCCAAAATATAAAGTGTCAGAATGTTTATAGATATTAATAAATCTTCATATTTAGTAAATTTTCTTATCATGTTTTCTATTTTTTATTTAGTTAATTTTAATACAATTTTTATCTACTATTTTTTAGTTAATTTTCATATAGAACATGAAGAGTTAATTTTAAAATAATTTTTTTTCAAGCATTTCGTGCCTATGAGGATAAAAATTTCTTCCATATAGGATTTTTGATCCTTTTTTAAATCTAAAATCATTTTTATAGAGAGGTACCTTAAATTATATAGGGTAAATGATTAATTGGCATGAAGTGGGTTTATAAAAGGGTAATGATATCATCCATCAATAAGGACACCAAATGATGTATGGAGGGTTTTTCTGTTCTTTGTAGGAAAATAATTCTTGGGGAAAATAAATTCTTGAAAAATTCTTCACCAAAGATGTTGCACTCAGGTACTATTTTTTCTCTCTATATAGTTTTTTTCCTTATTTAATTTTTTAGGCTCATTAACGATGCAGTGCATTCCCATTTGGATTCAAGACCTTCTAATAACATTATATGAATATAACTTTGTGTTTTACTAATAGAAAAAACATATTTTTGTGATGTTTAGAAATAAACTAAATCTCATTCCAACACACGGTGTGTCCAATATGACTCAAAGTGTGTGGTTTCTATTTAAAGGTGAAATTTTTGTTCAAAATGGGTTTCACATAAACAAAACCTAGAAAATATACTCATGTAGTATTGATTATTTATGATAATGATCCATATATCATTCATGACATTACATAATCAACTATATATCAATCTAACATATGGTATTTCCAGTATAAGTGAAACTGTTTGTTTTTATTTAAAATTAAAATTTTATTTCAAAAATACTCTATAAACTCAAAACTATGAAAACATGATATGATTTTATTGATACATTAATAAAATGATCCATATATCATTTTTTTAATATTAAAAATCAACTATGCATTAATCTAATACACATTTTTTTAATATAATTCAAATTGTGTGTTTTAATTTTTGGAAGTGAAATTTTAGCTCAAAACATATTTCACTCACTAAAAACTAATTAAAAATTTTCTTATTATCTTGATACTTTAGAAAAATTATTCATCAGTCATTTGTGATGTTTATAAATTAGACTCACATTAATCTTATATACAGAGCGATTAATATGACTAAAAGTGTGTGTTTTTAGTTTAGTAGTGAAAATTTAGTTGAAAATAGGTATCACTCAATCAAAAACCAATAAAACACTCTCTAATAGAATTTATAATTTATAAAAAAACAATCCATAACTTATTTTTTACATCTAGTAATCAATTGAATGTCAATTCATCACGTGGTGTGGTGAGTATGACTAAAAATGAGTGTTTTCAGTTTAAAAATAATTTTTTAGTTCAAAATATTAATCAAAAACACAAAATAGAATAAAATAACTTTTATTTTCTTAATAATTTTTTTAATATATGAATATTTCATTTGTGATATATATGAATTGCCTACACTCAAATCCAACACACGGTGTACCCATTATGACTCAAAGTGTGTGTTATAATTTTAAAAGAGACATTTTTGTTCAAAAAATATTTCACTCACTGAAAATTGAGAAAATGCTATTGTAATATATTAATAATTTGTTAAAATTATCCAAAAGTCATTTTTTATGTATATAAATCAATTTCTAATTGATCTGATATATGGTTTGAGTAGTATAACTCAAAGTACAAGTATTTAGTTTAAAATCCCTTTTAGTTAAAAATGTGCATCACTCAAGGAAAAATAAGAAAATTAATTCATATTTTTTAATACATTTGTAAAAATATCCATTATGCATTTTTTATGTGTAAGAATTATCTGCATGTCAATCTGATACACAGTGTGACCAGTTTTACTCAAAGTGCATGTTTCCAATTTTAAAGTGACATTTTATTTAAGAACATGCACCAATAACTGAAAATAATGAAAATTCACTATGATAGTCATGATACTTTTTCAAAAAAAACAATAAGTTATCCTTTATTTATCATAATAATTCAAAAGTTAATATAACACACAGTGTGACCAGTATGACTCAAAGTGTGTGTTTTCAGTTTAAAAATGACATTTTAGTTATAAATATGTTTCAGTCAATAAAAACAAAGAAAACACGCTTTTATTGTCTGGATAATTTATAAATATGATCCATTATGCATTTTTGACATATTTTCATTAACTTCATGGAAATTTCACACATGATGTGTCTAGTATGACTAAAAGTGGGTGTTTTTATTTAAAATTAACATTTCAATTCAAAACAAATGTGACAACTCAAAAATGATCAATAAATCTGAAGTTTCCTTTATACATTAGTAAAAGGATTTATAGATCATTTTAGAAGTGTAGGAATAAACCAATCTCAATCTGACACACGGTGTTCCTGGTATGAATCAATGTTCATGTTTCCAATTTAAAATTTAAATTTTTGTTAAAAACGTGTCTCACCAACTAAAAAATGATATAATGAATTTATATTCTTTATAAAGTTTATTATAATGATCCATAAGTTATTTTTGATGTGTAGGATTTTTTCACATGTTAATATAAAACATGGTGTGACTGGTATGACTCGATATTCACATTTTCAGTTTGAAAGTGACATTTTAGTTAAAAACATGCCACCCACTAAAAACCAAGTAAAGGAAATTTAATGGTCTTGATACTTTATGAATGAAATCCATAAGTAATATCATATATGTAGAAATTATCCTCATATAAATCTAATACATGTTGTGAATGATATTATTCAAATTGAATCTTTTCATTTTATAAATTACATTATAGTTAAATATGTGCATCATTCACTAAAAACTATGAAAAACACTCAAATTGTCTTAATACATTTTATAATCAATTGATATTTCATTTTTTATGTTTAGAAATTAACCACACACTAATAAATCACAATTCCTTCTTGGTATGACAAAAAGTGCATGATTTTAATTAAAATTATAATTTTAGTAAAAAATACACGTGAAAAACTCAAAACTATGAAAATGTTCTCATATTTTCTTATTACATTAGGATAATGATACATAAATCATTTTTTTATAAATAAAATGCCTGAAAATTAGACACATGGTGTGGCTGGTATGACTCGGAGTGAATGTTTTATTTCAAAAGTGGCATTTTAGTTAAAAACATACGTCACTCAATGAAAATAGAGAAAATGTTCTCAGATAATATTTATACTTTTGAAAAATTATTTATAATTAATTTTTAATATGTACAAATCGACAACACATTAATCCAATACAAAATTTTTCAAGTATGACTCAAAGTGTGTGTTTTATTTATTAAATAAATATTTTAATTCATAAAATGAATCACTCACTAAAAAACAAGAATAAATCCTCAAATTATCTTAATAATTTATTAAAATGATCAATAAGTCATTTTTGACATGTAGTAATCAATCTCACATTAATCTGACACACGGTGCACCTTGTATTACTCAAAATGTGTGTTTTTAGTTTAAAAGTATCATTTTAGTTTAAAACATGTGTCACTCCCTAAAAACTGAGAAAAAACACTTGAATTGTCCTGATACTTTAGTAAAATGATCCGTAATAAATTTGTGATGTGTAGAAATTATTTACATATCAATCTGATACTCAGTGTGGCTAGTATGACTGAAATTTCATTTTTTTAGTTTAAAATTAAATTTTAGTTCAAAACACATGTCATGTATTCAAATTAGAGTAAACATATTTATGTTATATTGAAACTTTAGAATAATGATCCATAAATCTTTTTTGAAGTGTATTAATTAGTCATATATCAATATGAAACATGATGTGGTAGGTATTAAAAATATTTAATGTTTCTATTTAAAATTGACATTATAGTTCAAGACATGAATCACACACTCAAAACTAAGAAAATATTCTTAGATTGTCTTGATACTTTAGGAAACAATCCATAAGTCATTTGTGATGTGTATAGGTAAACCACATGTTAATTTGATACATAATGTGTCTTGTATGACTCAAAGTTCATGTTTTTAGTTTCAAAGAGACAATTAATTAAATAATTTTTCCATATTTATGTTTCATTTACTTTGAAACAATTTGGGGCTCAGAATCATTATTAAAAAAGAGGAAATTTGGACCAATGATTAGGTTAGTATTAAAATCATTACATGCCAAGAAGCCCCAAAGACATAGCCCAATGGCCCACAATAAAACTATGGACTGTAGGACCCAAAACCAAGTCTAAAAATGACCCAAAGTCCCAATGAAGTTATATCTTGAAATCTCAAAAGAAACTAGACAATCAACAACCAACATAAAACAATGTGATTCCACTTGATTCCCAACCACTACATAAGCCTCGATGACACAATCATTGTCGATGTTACTACCATAATTGGACCCATCTGTTGTCATTGGAAACCTCATTCACTACCACCAATGACCATTGTCCCCCAAGATTACATTGCATTTATGTTTCTTAATAAATTCTCCTAGTCCAATGACCACATCATCAGTGCATTCCATCCCACAAACCTTAGTGATTGTAGGATGAAAAAATTCCCCTAGAATGGCATCGGATCTTCCACCTTATCCCCCTGAAACCTATCTGTTTGAGAACACTACCAAAAAAATAAAAAAGAAATGGAAATGTAAGAAGAAAATAGGAAAAACTATAAAGAAGGATCATGCCTAAATCTAATGTAAATCAGTGATTATAAGGTCAGATCTAAAGAGGAAGAACCATTAGAAAGACACACTCCAGTGAATCTGAAACCATGTTGACAACCACCATCACTTGGAAAATAGGGTCACCCATGGTGTCTTTGAATTTGTTAAAAAATGTAATTTTTTGTAATATATTTTACATACCAAAGTGATTTTAGTGCATTAAAATGTTTTTAATATAGATTCATTTAGAATTTTAATTTATTGTTATGTTTTTTTTAATTTAAATTGTAGTTTTTTTTAATGGGTTACTACAATGTGTTGTAAATGTAGCATCACATTGTTGTAACACAGGGCTTTTATCATCACTATTTTTATCATTAATAAATCGATATTTTGTTGGTTATAAAAATAGAATTGATAAAATAACCTTTTACCAGCCCATGAAATAGCACTCATAAAATTACTTTCTATCACCACTAAGAAAAGTGTTGAGAAATAACCTCTTTTATCAATTCTTTTTTAGCATTTATGGATGTTTCTTTTATCATCACTTTTTTTAGTGCCGATAAAAATGTCTAGATTTTAAAGGTGCTTACAACATTAGTGTTTTTTTAGTGCTAAAATAGTTATTTATAATAAGGATAATTTATGAATTTGTATTATTGGTGGTGGAGATTAAATTTTTATATGGGTTTTTTAATTTTTTTTAATTAATTACGATAAGGTTTTTTTAACAATCTGAGACTATCGAGTTCCAAATGGTTTGGTTCTTAATAGTTTGCATTGAGAGCACCATACCATTTGTGATTTAGACCACCAATAGGAGAGCACCAAATCAATTAGTGCTCTTTGTTGTATACCCTATAAAAAGAAAATCACCCCCCCCCCACTCCCTAAACGCAATTCCAATTGGAGCTCTTCAAGTTGGGGCCCCCATCCACGATCTCCAAGTTAGAAGTTTTTTCAAAGAGGCTTTCATCAAATTGTGTGGTCTTCTACATTTAACAAAATTTATTTTTGTATTTATGTTTTATTTTTTATTTAATTCTTTATTAGTTAGTTTAATATAAATGTGCATATTTAATTTTTTATATAATTTAATAGTATAACGGTTTTTTAATCTTTTTTTTATTTTGAATTTATATATATAATTTTTTTATAATTTGGTAAACTTTTTTATTTGGACTGTCAATTTTTTTTGTTTAATTTTTTAGTATAATGTTTTTTTATTTAAATATTTATTTTAAATTTACATATTTAATTATTTGAAAATTTAATTATTTGTAATTTTCATATTTAATTACTTTTAATTTACATGTTTAATTATATGTATAATTTGCATGTCCAATTTATTTTAATTTTTTTATTTAATTAGTTCCATAATTTGCAATTTATTTTAACTTAAATATTTAGTTAGTTGTTTTATTTTTTTATTAAATGGATTTATTTTTATAATAATAGAAAATAACAGTGAATAGATAATTATTATTTAATGAATTCATGTTAGTAATTAAATAGTAATTATTATTTATTAGGATTAAATAATTTTTAATTGGTGTAAATAATTATTTATTTAGTAATATGGTTAAAAATTGTGATTAATAATTTATTTACAATTATTAAATATGATTATTAAATAAGTTTAATAAATATACTATGATTAATAGTTATATAAATAAAAACAACTAATATGACTAATTAATAGGATTAATAATTAATAAATAAGATTGAGAATTAATAAATATATAAACCTAATTAAAAAATTAATAAATATGATTTAAAAAATTATAAATCTGATTAAAATTTAATTAATGTGATTAAAAATAATAATATTGTGTAAAATTTATGAAATTTTATTAAAATTTAATTAATATTATTGATAAATATAATTAAAAACAATTAATAAATATTAAATGTAGTTCAAAATTAATAAAAATTAATAGATATGATTAAAAATTAATAAATATGGTTAAAATTTAATTAATTATGATTAATAAAAATAAATTAATAATAAATATGATTGATAAAATGTTAGAGATAAAATTATAAAGTTAATACTTTGTGTTTTTCTAAGCAATGACATTCGTTTCTAGATATTACAAGTGGATACAAGTTCTGTCATAGATGCACCAAAGGGTAATAACCCCGAATGAGGCGTATTGGGTATTAACTCAATATCTACTCAATGCCCGACAAAGAAATATAACATCACATATTTTTTGACACCCTCAGGGGTGTGCTTTAGATAATTCACATTCTTTTTAAAAATAGTAAAATGTTGGAGAAACTTTAATGGTAATTCTAAATATAGAAAAAAACAACCTAAAATTTTAATAATGTAATGATTATTTGATTTTTTGAGCAATGAAATCTCTCTCTTGATACTGCAAGTGGATGAAAGATCTAGAACATATGAACCTAGGTGTAGTAACCCTAAAAGGTTCATATTAGGTCTTAACTTAATCATCCCCCAGCGCATAAAAAAGTGGAATAACTACACACTTGGTTTGACATCCAAAGGGATATGATTTAGATGATTCATATGTTCTTTAGAAACCATAAATTTTTAGAGAAAACACATGGCTAATTCTAAAAATATCCAAAGCATCATAAAATATTAGTAATATAAAATCTATGTGGTTTTTCTTACAATGGCATCCCTATCTAAATATTATAAGTGGATGCGGGATTTGAAAAATATGTGCCTAGGAGTAGTGACCCTAAAAGGGGCATAGTGGGTATTTATTCAATCATCACCTGGTGAATGATTGATAGGCCTAACTACACACAAAGTATGAAACTCTTGGGGTATATATTTTGGATTATTCAAATTCTTTTTACGAACCATGATTACTTATAGAAATTAGGATCAAGAAACATTTGTGTTTTGGGGATGGTTGTAAACATAAAAAAAATGTAATGTTGAAATATTTTAAGTACATATTATGTTTCTTAGTTAAGATATAATTAATAAAAAAGATTTATTATCAATAAAAATAATGACATAAAATATTTATTAATATTATTATGTAATTAACATTGGAAAAGGATTATGTTATACTGGAAACCCAAAAAGAGTTATAATTCTTGGAGAGTGTACAAATTTTGAAGTCATTCAAAGAAAAATTCATTGAATGCTAAAATAGAAGGATACTCAAGTGATAAATTCCACCATATATAGACATATACAATATTAAAAAAAGTTGTGGCATATAGAATATCTAGTAAATGGTGATGAGGATTGGGTACACATTTTTTCATTGGTTAAGAATAAATTTGAAAATAAAATGATAGATTTGTATGTCTCCAATGCTACTATGGAAGTTTTGTTAGAATTAGAAGTTTGTATATCATAGATTCAAGAGACAATGTCATATACTCAAGCTATAACATCTCATAAAGTTAAATCAATAATGGTAGTTGTTCTATCACATCACTATGTTATAATTTCATATACTTAAGCTATTATGCCTTATAGAGAATGTTTTTTTATAGACCTCCCCATAATTTGGATTCAATGGTGGAAATTTTTTAGGATAATGAAAATTCAAAACAAGAAGATTGTGAGGAAGTTGAATAACAACATAATGTCAAAGAAAATTTAGAGCCCACCCTTATAAGGTCTTAATTATCTTTGAATCAACTTCTACTATTGGAATCATGGTCAATTAAATTCATGAAATTCTTACCAAAATTTTATTAGTCAATTATGTATCCTAGTATATAATTTATAAGAATTGTTGGTGGTGGGAATAAAGTGTCGAATGAAGGTGTTCTGTATATTGGAATAGAGCTTAATAAAAAACAAGCGATGAAAACAATTATAAAACAATATCACATTGAATGAAATTATAGTTATATTGTATAAGAGTAAAATATATCTCTTTATATGATTCTATGTGACAAATTTGATTCAGGATGTTAGATGCCTTTATGATCTATAATTGATAACAATTTCATTGTTGCTGTATTACTTGATTTACACTATACACATGTCCGAACCAAATCCTATCATAGGATCACTCACAATTAGACACTAAATTCATTTAAATTATTACTATTTAAATGATAATATCGTGTTAATATGTTCCTATAGTTTGGGTGGTAGAGAGAATCAAACAACTTTTTGGGTATCAAATCTATTACTAGATGGCATGGGATGAATGGTAGAAGGTTTTGTTAAATTTTATGGTGACTAGGATGACACTTATCAAGTTTTAACACAACTTATAGAGCTTTTACATCATAATAATCATGTTATATAATAGATACATACTATTGAATATTATAACCAACACAACCAAGTTTTTTAGTCAAAGGTAGTGTTTGATATATTATTTTTGACATTTTTACCATGTGAGGATACTTTTAAGAATTATAAGATGTTTTTCCAAATTAATGGCACATTTTTGTATGGATGTATACGAAAACATTATTAATTTCAACCACACAACAAATTAATCATGATTATGTACCTTAATCATTTTCTATTGTTGATAAAGATAACTTCTCATCTTGGAGTTGGTTCCTGGTATGACTTATATAGTTAGTGACAAAAATAGAATGAATTTGTCTTATTTCATATCAGAAACATACAATCAAGGAGGTAGTGTAGTCTTAGGGTCTTTCATAAGGGCCACCCCATGCCCATCAATGATACTATATTTGAAACATTGAATGAAATGTGAGAAAGAATTTAAAGGATGATTCTAAGAAGAAGTAAATCATTAAACATGGTATGAATATCTTTTTTTGTTGGAAAAACCATTATAGTAGCTACTTTTCTATGTGTTATGATTAGTTTTTTTAGAGTACGAGCCTTGAAAAAAGAGGATAGATAAGAATTTCCAAGTTATTTTCAGAGCTAATCAGGATTTTTATGATTGCATAATGAAGATTTTAAGGAATAAATGTCCATTCATGTATTTTTATGGGAGGAGATATTAACATATGACAAACCAAAATCACAGAATGCATTAACGGGGTTTCCTTGGGAGTTAAAAATCTCCCCATCATATGTAAGTAGGAATATTAGATTATAGATTAATTAGTAGTCATAAAATTACAATATAATGTTAATATAATATTTTAAATGTAAATTATAGTTTTAGTACAAGAGACCTTATATCACACTATAATGTATTTTTTGGAATGAGGAAAGCATGTTGATGATAGTCTAAATAGAGTGATGTGATATAGTCAACATTTTTAGTGTGATATTGATATGATTATTTAGGATATACTAACATTTTTTGTATATTAATTTAACCATGAGAAGCATAGATTTGAGTTCACTAAGTGTCATTATCCTATAACCTGTAGTAGTGTTCTTATGATTTCCATTTTACTAGAGAAGTGTTACTATGATTGTAGTAACATTCCAGAATTATGGTATACATGTGAAAATGTGATTGCATCATGCACATCTATAGGCCTATATTTGGAATAGTTCATTGATATGTTTTATTAAATATATAGTATTAAAGAATGTCATAGTTCATCATGGATGCCTGTAGGGGAATATCATAATTTCAGTATGTCTGTCGAAGTGCCTACACTTCTATCGAACATGTCTAGGTTGTAACCAAGTGGGAGGCCAAAGTTAACCAATATTCAAAGAGATATGGATTTCCAAGTGAACATTCACCTACACAGAGGATCAGTTTAAACATATAGGAATGTCACACATGAACACATTTCCTTATATGTATAGATCAATAATATAAAAGTCAAAATGATTTATGAACTCTAGGGATTAATGTTAAAAAATTACAAGAAATTATTTTTTTAATTGTTTTCTTTAATTGTAATGTATTGGTATGAGTGAAATATAGTTAAATAATATTTTTAAATATTAATTAATAAAAGAAAACAAATATTATGTCAATCAAAAATAACATACAACTTTTTTTTGAAAAAACCAATTTAAAACTCATTTTAGAATATATTTTATACCACGTCATTAAACCAAGTATGAATTAAGAAATAAGTGTTTTTTATAAATATTTGAATATGTAAATGTGAAAAATTAAATTTTCATTACCCTAATAATCAATAACAAATTTCTAGAATAATAAAATAATTAATAACATATTAAAATAGTTTTTATAATTTTTTGGTCCCAAATGAATGTTCAATAAGGGGGATGAATTTGAGTACTCCTGTTTATAATAATGTCAAAGTGTTATGTAAATGTACATGAAACAAAAGCACAACTCTTTAGGATGTATAGATTCTTGTAATGGTATAGTTATTTATAGGCTATAAATCGTATTTCATTCATCGGTTCCATCATATCAACCCAATATTTTTTTATTTATAATGAAATACATTATTACAATTAAATAGTTTTCGCCATTAATGTCTTTCTATTCAAACACCTAGATGGAGGATCTTCTATTATCTACCCAGTAGTTTCAAGTGTTTCATGACAAGTTTGAATGAAGTCCTATTATACATCTTGTTATCCAAAGAGCATATCATTTTCACCACAATTAGCCTCCTTCACCCATTGTTCCATATCTTAAACATGCTTGTTTTTATAGAGTCTCCACATGTGACATCATGACTATTGACCCTAATTTGATTTCTGCACTTGTTAAAATATGTAAACCAAAGACACACACATCTGATATTCCTAAGGGAGATGATTATTTCTTCATATGATGTAGCCTAAATAGTCATTCTAACAATTAATGGACTGAAGGTTATTATTATATCTATTTGAAAATATTTTTCAATCATACATCGTCTACTAGGAATTGAAATCATCATCTTACCACTTGTATTCTACGGTTCCTAATTACACATGTCTTAGATTGAAAACATTTTTTCTTGATTCGTGATGGTTATGATGAGGAGATACTTATATGACACACATGTTCATAAATTATGTGGATGATCAGAGTAATTTTGAGGGTAGAATACTCCACCACCTTGGTACACATAATGTGCCTACCATTATAGAAGAATATTTAACAGAGAGGTAGATGTTGGGAATACAAATGTTATTCCAAAAATTATTTTATTGATTTTGATTCTCCCAACCACCCTCATATTTTTACTAATAATGTTAATTTATGTTTATTTCATATTTAAATAATTCATTTATTTTTTATTTGAATTTTTCAAGTCTTTTATTTGATATTTATTTTGGTGTAAAATCTTTTCTGCAATGTATTCTAAGCATTTTGAAGATTTCTAGGATCATTGTTCAAAAATTTATGTTGCAACCTAATGTTGGTATCTAAACCTATATTTGGAACAACACATTTAAGCTAAAATTTATGTTTGGTAACCTAAATTTTGATAATTAATGTCATATTTGTGATCCTAATATCACATTTGGAACCCCCTGTTTAAGTTGAACATGATGACCAAGAACATAACTTTTGTTAAGGAACCTTAGGTTTAAGTATGTAATATTTGGTATGCAACTAATATAAGTAACCTCATTTTGGTATCATACTCCACATTATATAACTCTATGTTTAAAATTAACCTTGTGTTGTCAACCATACTTTTGGAGTTACACTCACATAGAGTTATCCCCACGCCGAATCAGTCATATGTGGGATTTAAATTTTGATTTATTTTTGAGATTTCTGTTAAAATTTTGCTGGAGTAAATATCTTGATAAAGAGTATCAAATCCATTTCATAATTTCATCAACAACATATTAATTTATTTTATTTTTCTATTGGATGTTATGACTTCCAATAGCTTATTAAATTTAAATTTAAAATACATAGAGTGATTTGAAATGTAGATATATCTAGTTAATTTTTTAGATATGTTTACCAAGAATTATATCAGAAATACTATTTATTTCTCAAATGAACATATATTTAGGATATTTGATCCTTTTTTTAACAATCTATTTTCTCAGAAGCTCGATGATCTGAATCTATTACTTTGAATTTACATTTGATTTTTCCATATATAGAGGAGATTTTTATATCTATTGTAATTGCTAATATTTAAATATATTATTAATCTACTAAAGTTCATTAAATCATTATAGAACTAAAATTTTGATACATACAAGTTATATATTACACTATTTTTTTTATCCTTCTATAATAATAAAATTCTTTCTATTGTTGGGTAAAATATATTATCTATATCACATTTAGAGATTATTCATAAGGACAGTGCTTTGAAGTTATTGATTCATTCCTCTAAAGATCACTTCATCTTTTAGTTGCATCATTTGTATATGAAATATTTAAAAGATAATTTATCCAACCAAAGATAGTATCATTTAGTTCTGAACACTTGGGTGTTTAGTGTTTCTAGGGTTTTTGTTAGTCCTTTTTTTAATTCCTTGTAAAAGAGGTTGTAACAAGTTGCAGTTTCCTTCACCCAAGTGCCGAAATATATTATTGGTTGATCTCAAATATGGTATGTCAATGATAAGAGATCCATATTTCATTGGTTAAAATTATGGATACTAGAAATCACAAATGGTTATATATTTGAATAATATTAGTTTGGAAGTTTATCTAAAGGTTGTCAAGACATATGAGATTCCCAACGATTAAACTAAAAATTGGGATGTTTCCAAAGAAGGTGAATATGATTTAAATTCAAGATATGAGAATGATATTATTTAAGTACATGGGATATATGATTTTAATCATGTATCACAATGTTTTACTACATATGAAATGTGGTAGACAATTATTCTTTCTTATGAAGGGATTGATATTGTCAATAAATTGAGATACAATACTACTAAATTAAAGTTTGATATTTTCATAACGTATGAAGGTGAAATTATTAAATAGATGAATGGAATATGGATAGAAATAGTCAATGGTTCTTCTACTCTTATAAAATTAGTCTATAACTAGATCAATCTTTGAAATTTATTATAGTATTACCTGCAAGATGGAATGGTGTTTTAGCTGCATTTTGATAGTTAACTCTTGTTAAAGAATTAAAGATTAAATAATTTATTAGTACTATTATGATATATAAAGATTATATAAAAGGAAATGACAGAGATCATAGATTGATTAAAATGAAAAAAAAACATCTCTCTATTTTTCTATTCCTAAAGGTGAAAAAAAAATCAAAGGAGGATTCTATATTCTCTGATTATTCATGTTGGAAAAATTCAGGGGAGAAAATTTCCCAATTGGAAATAAGATTTAACAAGTTTTATAAGAATAATAAATGGTTAAATAAACCTTTAAATAATTATAATAAAAAAATTCATGGTCTAAAATAAATTATAAATTATGAATGCAAGTAGATAAAAAATATCAAACCGTATTGTCCACAGTTGAATGAAAGTGGAAAATAGAGAAGAAAGAAAAGAAGCTTTAAATTAAATCTATGTATGATAAAAAAAGGTAATAAGGATATGAAGGATACCTAGAGTGTATATGAAGATTCCATAAATTCATCAAGTTCTAAATCTGAGCAAGAACAATCAAATGAGAATGAAAATATGCATTCTCTGTATAAAGAAGATGATGTAAAAACTTATTATTATTTTATTTATTATTTTGATTATAAATTTTTTTTTTACTAATAATATAGTTAAATATTGTTTTATTTTAGAATAAAAATATCGATCATTGAATAAAAATAATAAATCTATTAAGATTATTCATAACACTTTCGTAATTGGTAAAGATACTATGATAAAACATCACTTAGAATTGAAAGTAAAATTCAAAAAATATTCTTCAAGCTGTGTTGAACATGAAAATAAAATTAAAAAATTGATTGTTGTTTTAGAAACATAAAAAAGTTTTTCTACTGTGTTAATTATAGTAAGAGAGACTTTAAATAAAAAAATTAAAAATTTTTATAGAAAATAAAAATATTGAATTAGGAGTAATGGTGAAACACCTAAACTATTCCAAAATTATTTTTTACCTAGTTTAAAAAAAATCATAGCCTATATAATGTTATATGTTTTTATTATAGAATTAATGTTTTTAATGATAATAATTATTTCATGAAGATTATTCAAATTTGTATTTTAATGAATGATTATATTTATAGATACTTTTCAATAGTTAATTATGAATTTTTTGGTAGAATTAAATAGATCTGGTTTCCCTAATCATTGTTTGTTGACACTATAGGACCCAAAAGTATTTTTGTGCCCAAAAATTCTTGTTTGATATTTTTATAGTAGAAAAACTATATTAACAAAAAAATTATTTGGTATATATAAACTGGTAGTTCAAGGAATATGAGATTACAATTTTACAACTTTCATAAACAATCTAAATATGGTGTGGGTTTGGTTACCTTGGGTGACAATGCTAAAAGGAATATCATTGGAGTTGGGTTGGTTAGATATCCAAAATATATCATGATAAACACAGTTCTCTATGTTCAAGGGTTAAAAGATAATCTTATAAGTGTCTATTGACTCTATGAAGATGGTTTTAATATTTATTTATCTAATAATTCATGTTTTGTGTTTAGAGTTAAACAACCTATGTTTACAGCACCTAGAAAATAAAATGTTTTTACTTTGGACCTTAGTTCCATATTTGAACAAAATTTGAACTTTTTAAATGATAAAATTAATAAATATTGGATATGGTATAGAAGTATTGGTCATTGTAACATATTTTCTTTCTCTATGTTATCTAAGAATAATTTTGTTTTTGGTTTTCCTTATCTTATGTTTGTTGAGAAAAGGCTTTGTGATGCATGCCAAATAGGCAAGAAACATAAGTCATATTTCCAATCGATCAATCATGTTGCTACAAATTAACCATTATAACGTATCCCCATGTATTTTTTTTATACCCTCTTGAGTAGTAATCATGTCTAGTATATTCTTTTTTAATGTTTTAGTTGATAATATTTACATATTTACTTGCATTTACTTTTTGATGTTTAAAGCGAATCTTTGACAGTATTTATGAGTTTTTGTAAGTTGGTTCAAAATAAACCCGATTTGAAAATAATATAACTAAGTAGTGATCATGGAGGAGAATTTTATAATCAATAATTTAATTCTTTTTTCTCAAATATTCATATTAAATCTACATATTATGCTCTAAGAACACCTCAATGAGTTGGGATTATTGAATGAAGAAATAGAACCTTTCAAGAAATTTATAGAACTATGTAAAGTGATTATATTTTTCCTACTTATTTTTGGGAAAAATATGTTAATACAACATGTCATATTATGAATATATTTTTAATTATACCTCTTATAAAAAAGACACCTTATGAGTATTAAAATAATATAAAACCTAAAATTGGTTACTTTAATGTTTTTGGATGAAAGGTGTATCACTTGAATACTAAGGAAAATCTTGGAAAGTTTAATATAAAGGCTAGTGAATGAATCATTCTTAGGTATCCTGTTATTTTTAATTCCTTAAGAGTGTTTAATAAACATTTATGGATATTTGATGAAACTACTCATGTGATGTTTTATGAAAGTGAACCATTCGATCATAATAAAATACAAACAAATAATGTTTTTTATTTTTAAAAAAACATGAGGATTGATTCTAAAAATATTAGGTTTGAATTTTAATTAGAACATGATCGTGATTAATCCAATTCTGAATAAAATGAGAATGATGAATAAAAAATTTCTTTACCTAGATAAATAATGACTTTTAAGGACCATCCTTTAGAGACTGTTATAGAAAATATATATGAAGGGGTTAATATTATAATGAATGTAACCACTTGTTACAATTTTTAGGTACACCTTGACCATCTTTTTAATAATTATTTATTTTAGTATCATTTTGGGGTTCTTCGAGTGAAATTTAGAAAAAATTTACATGCACTTGGGTTGTGCATGGTTTTCACATTGTTTTCCCAAACATTGCGCCCTGCTAGTGAAAAACATGAAAACCAAGGCAGTGAGGGATTTCATAGTTGGTGAATAGTTTTAAAAATGGTGCACTCACCAAGGAGAAATTGTGATACCCCATAGCAGGGGTACATGGTTAGGATATGTTGTTTGGAAAATGATGTGACCTTGCCTAGCTAACCATGCATGCATGTTTTTATTATTTATAAAATTTCATAAAAGTTACCAAACCCTCCATTTAAGCCCACGCTCAACCCTAACTCTTCTTAGAACTCTTTATTAGGTCTTGGAACCTATCAAGGATCCATTTTGAATCCTAAAAACCATTTTCAAGGAAGATCTAATCTTGTTGAACGTCGTTCGATCTCTTTCAAGTATGTAAATCCTCTCTTCTTAGTCTCTCTTGATCTCTTCCTCCCCCATCCTTAGGTTTTTTTAGATCCCCATATTGTTAGAGGATCAAATCTTCATTGTTTTAGATCGTAAATATTTTTTTGATTCTTGTATATTTATTTAAAACATTCTCAATTTGATTTTCTTGTTGTGGTAATTTTGATACATGATCCCATGATACTAAGGTAGGTGTTTCCATATAAGATTGGCTAATTTATTTAACCCTAAATTTCTTGATTGTTTTAATTTTTTCAGTAAAATTATGAAAATCCAATTCAGTGTCAATTGAAATTTTAATTTTCTTGGGTGTGATAATTAGGGAGAACCCCCAATTCTAACCAATTGGGGTGTGATTTGGATTTGATGGAAATTATTAAATTTGATTTGTGGAAATTGAATTATGAAATTGATTTTTTAGAAAATAAATTAAATTATATTGATAAGAACCCATTGGTTTTATCTTGGATAAAGTTATGAATTTATTAAAAACCTATGAATTCTATTTTAAAGAGAAATTGGAATATAGAAATGGGAAATGGGAAATTTTATTTTGAACAATTTTGAAATAAATTTCCCATTATTGATTGTTGTTTGAGCACATGTAATCCTAGGTAGTTAGTGAGTTATTTTGTACAAATATGCTATGTTTATAAGATTAAAACAGTAACATAAACATAATATATAATATATTATCCCCAATGGGATGTTTATTAGTCCTCTATTACAAGTTTATGAGGGATGTGTGGATGCATATTTCCATGATCACTCATATTAGTGAATGAGGATCCCATAACCTGGAACTATCATACCTCCTAGAAGATAACCATATTTCTCCTTTGTGATTATTTTTATATGTATTCAATTATTTTTAGACAGTATTTACAAATTCCTTGTGAATTTATATAAACTTTTTTATATAAAAAAAATATTGATCCAATGTTTTGAAATGTTTCAATCAATTGAAATGAATATCATGTTTTTTTAAATATGATATTGTATTTAAATTCCTATTTTTCTAAAATCAAGAGCATGTATTGGTTTATTTTTTTGTAATATCATTATGTAATCCTTAGTTATACCCTACTAGGATTTTAGTTCACACCTTACCTATGCCTTCGAGGGTTTGTATATTTACTTCTTCAATGTTCGAGTAAGGGAAAAGCACCACTTATTGGTGGTGATTATTGACATTTGGGCTTGGGGTGCTATTTCCATTGGGATATGGGTTGTTTAACTTTATATTTATGGTAATTTGAGGTTGTTATTTGGGTTTATATACCTATTTTTCTTTTGGTACTGTTCTCACTATAGAATTTTTTTTGATCATGCTGACTTATATCAGTTTCTTCCACTGTTTGGTGTGGAAAAACTATTCCCACCTTTATCATGTATGATGCCAGGTGCTAGTCACCAACCCATGTGAGTTGAGAATTCCCTTAGGGCTATGTCAGTATTTGAATTAGTATCCCAATACTAGGTTATTTATGTTGGTTCATGAAAAAGTGGTATCTGAGGTGTAGGTTAAGCTTCTTTTCATGATGTCAGTATGCAATTGTGTAATCTTGTTGGGACTTAAGAGGTAGTTATGACTATGTTCCTAGCCATATCTCATCATAATGAGTATTAAGTCACTATGGTTGGTTTGTGAAATATGTATTAATTATTAGTTCTAGTATATTCCCTTATTTTCATTTGATATATTGAAATTCAAATCTTATTTATCTATTTGATGGGATTAATTTTCTCTATTTATCTTGTTTGATTGTTAATCGGTGTAACATTTTAACATCTTCAATGTTGACTTTTGATGTTGTGTACCATAATTACTCTGAGAAGTTGTATTCATAGGATCTAAGAGAAACCTATTGATGAACCACAATAATAAAAAAACTCCCTTCTACCATAATCTAGTTGAAGTTTTTGTGTGTGTTGTCCAAGCCCTGAGACAGGCACCTGCACCCAGTCTCATTCGATCTCCAATTATGGAACCTCATAGGGATGAATTCAGTATTTTTGATCTTGAATTAATTCTCTAGAGTCCACCAATGTTTTAACGCTCATATGATCCTAAATATTCTGAGTATTGGATGATAAGGGTTGAAATTTCATTTGAGTGGTTGGTAATTACTGATTCTATAATGGTGAAATTTTACACCTTCAAGATAGAGGGACCTAGTAGAAGATGGTTTCATACCATGGTGATGGAAAATAAGCATGAAATATTATATTAGAAAGACTTACAAAAAATTCACTAACCAATTCTATCTAGAGTATATGGTGTTGGATAAGACTATATAGTTTTACAAACTCATGCGGGCTGACAAGACCATGATAGAATACCCAAATCTCTTTTCTGAGCTTGTGCAATTCACACCAAATATTTTATCAAATGATGAGATTAAGACTAAATGGTTTGATATGGGACATCAAGATAATATTTTTTTAGTATTTCTTACTAAATCTCCCATCTTATGTTGATGTACTAGATATAGCATTGATGGTTGAGATAGACCAGGGAGGAAAGTCGGGGTTGACAGGAGTTCCTTTTTATCCCAGTGGTATTTCTATGAGTTCCTTTATTTGAAAGATAATGTGTGATGATTATCATGGTTTCATTAGATATCATGGTTATTATATACCTCCTAAAGTTCTTCAAATATTCCCTTTGATTTTCTACTAGTGTTCTATGCCTAGACACTCAAAATGGGTTTGCATTGAGGAACCCAAGGAATGTGGTTCATGTGGATGTTCAGGTCATTTGAAAAAGTTTTAACATTTCTATTCTACACCACATAGTGGCACGGTATCATCAGTGCCAAAAAGTACTATTGTTAAATTAGATACTTCACTAACTAAGGGGTTTTACCCATAAGCATCCTGAACAAAGATTCTTCATATAGTTGAAGAGTCTCCAAATGAAGCAGAACTGGGTCAAGTGACAGTGATAGGTACCATCAATATAGCTTTATCAATAGTGACTACTTTATTTGATACTAGTGTATCTAATTTTTTCATTTCAATTCATTTTGTGGATATGATAAATCTTCTTATATGTCTTTTGTCTTATGTGATAGATATTACTACACACCTCAGAACAAAGAGAGAGAAGGTTCTCCATTGTCCTATTTATTTCTTCTCTCTATTAAAGATTGATCCATCTTGGTATTTTATATTTCTTGACATGAAACCTCCTAAAATCATATTTGGGATGGATAGGATCATTGGTAATAAATCCTGAATTGATTTTTATCTTCAGTGAGTCACCTTTACTATGCTTGAAGGAGTGTTTCGTATCTTTTTGGGATAATGGGACCCAAGGTTAAGTAGAGTCCAAAATTCATATCCAAAGTTGAGAAAAGTAATATTTAGGTTTTATTTTGACCTAGAGAGATAATATTTTATCATTAATCTCCCTCCATTTGTCATCGAGTTTCACAATTTTTTTCCTTCCGACTTCTCTGGTTTTCTCCCAGTAAGGGAGGTAGAGTTTTCAATTGATTTAGTACCTGGTACTCAACCAGTGTATATCCCTTCTTAAAATATTCCAACATATAAAATGAAAGAGTTAAATAATCAAATGGATGATTGTTTATTCTTGAAATGGGGATTACCTTGTTTGTTTAAGTTTAAAATTTTCCAATCAGTTTCTAACGGGTTTATTCGTAGAACCGGAAACATCCAATGATTCTATATCTAATTTGACTTACTTTCCAAAGGTAGGTGCTCATTAGTTGTGGACTGATGAGGCTTAAGAATTTCCATTGGTTGATAAGATGGGAGGTCAGACTCATCACACCTTTTTCGGGGGAATTATTGTCTACTCTAGGACTCTCTTATAGATTTAAGTCATGTTCACGAATCCTTATTAATTTACCAAGCATAAAAATGAGTTTTTCCTTTAGATATAGCAATCAATGATTGATAGGTATGGGATTTAGAGAATATGTTATATGTATTTGTGGTTCTTCATTGATAGAGAATCATCTGTATTTATTAAAGATTCTTATTCAAAGGTATCCTTCAACACTTTATATATAAATCTCTTGGTCATTATGATAACCATACTAGTTTTAAAGACACTTATTGGGGAACTTGAAGTTTATTGTTGTTCATAAAGATAGGATTATTTCAGAATTGGGATCGTACCCGCAGATGGGTTACCTATGTATCCTCATTAAAGAAGGAATCATAACCCATGTAGTTCGATAGGAAGGATATAGTTTAACGTCATATTGGACAGAAAGAAATTAATGAAATATGGGCTTGAACCTTAGATAGGATTCCTACACACACTACTTTTAAGGCAAAGATCAAAGTCCACGTAGTTCGGGTCAAGAAGTATGAGGTTTATGCATGATTAATGGATCAAAGGGAGAAGTCATAATTACTTTTACACTCTAAGCCCACGTGAGTCATGCTTGGTGTGAGAAAAAAAAGGTATCAGTAAATCTGATGATTGTGCCATGAAAGATGCAGTCATAATAAATAGCGTGGGGATTAAGTATATATGACGACCAGAGTAAATGAAGATCAGTACTTAGTTTAGGAAAGAAGCCCAGTATTAGGGTCCATAAAGGTATTTGTACTTTATGGAGATTTGGAATTTTAACTCGGGACTTACTCATGAGAAGGAGGCCCAAATTAAGAGGAACTTGTGATTGGGTTTCATTCCTAAAAAGGAAGCCCAAATAAAAATAAATTATGATTGGAACTTAATCCTGAGAAGGAGGATTCCCAAGTTAAGTAACTTGGGGCTTACTCTTAAGTAGGATACCCATATTAAGGTTTTTGGGGCTTACTCCTAAGGAAGATGCCCAGATTAAAGATCTTCTCATCATAAAGTATGAGGTTGAATGAAAGAAATATCTAACCTTAATGACATAAAATTTTGTAAATCACGAGGTTTTGAGAGATGTTCCACAGAATTCCTTTCAAATAAGGAAAACAATAAAGGAACCATGCTGTAAATGGGTTTGAAGAGGGTTTTGAAGGCTAAATCTTGAAGAGGAGAGGTGGATTTGAGGAAAAGAAGTGAATTGAAAGGAGGCACGCAAGTACTATTCTGGTGTGCAAGTCCTGGTCGTGCAAGTATATTTGCACGACCTGAGTTCATTTAGGCGACGGAAAACCTATAGGGTAATACTAGGGTGATACTTGGCTCAAGCCCTTAGTATTATCCCTAGATGCTTCCAGAAGGGCGGTGTGCAAGTTTCCATGAAAGGACAAGGCGGTGTGCAAGTTTCTTCACTTCCCTTAAGGGCTGGACACTTAGGTGCACAAGTATTGATGAGTTCTAATACTTCGGCCTTATTCTTACTCTTTAGAGCTTCCATTCTAGGTAAAGAATTACCTTATAAGTGTTCAGAAGACTTCATATAGAGACTTGGGTGACTAGAGCTTGGATCTGAGTTTTGGATCTTTTTCGTCTTCCAAATGGGGGGCCCACAGGGGATATTTATAGGCCACCTGAGGTTTGGGAGAAATTTCACTTAGGGCGCGCAAGTGAGTTGCGTGCCTCATATCTAGTGCGTATGTGACTTGTGTGTACAAGGTTAGCACGTAGGTATACTTGTGTTCCTTAATGACTTTTCAATATTTGATGAATCTTCCCTATTATTTGCTAGAGGTATTCCCCTTAGTCAATCTTTGGACTCTATGATGGAATGGGGCTTCAAAAAAAGACCCCCCTCAGAGTTGGATCCAAAAAAGGAAAGAGGATTTGACTCTAAGGTAAAGGAGAAAACCAATGATTTTGGGCGCACATGTTTTGAGCGCATAGGTATTGGCACACAGGTGAGAGGTGTGTAGGTTATGACACATAGGGGTACTACTTCACCTATAAAAATGGGCACCACTCTCACACAAAGCACTCGGATTCCAAAGCTTCTAGCTCTCATCATGCAAGTGATCTCTCGTCGCGCAGGTGTTGTTGTCTGTGGTTGATTGCTTCTTCTAAATTGTGTCGCACTTCTGAAGAGGTATTTTGACTTGCGCGGAAATACTTGCACGACAATACTTGTGCATTCACACTTGCACGACCACACTTGTGCACCTTAATTTCTTAGCCATTTTTTGGTTTTTCTTCACAAGTATTTCATAAAAAACAGACCTTACTTAAAAGTTAATTGTTTGATCCTTGTACAGATTCAATGGCTCCCAGAAGAATTGGATCGGCTAATGAATTGGCTAGCAAGAGAATTGATGATATGATGAATATCGTTGGACATGACTATTATGATATCTTCAACAGCACTCTCCCAGATTTGGACAATTACTTGAATAAGTATCATGTTAATTTCCCACAGAGTATTTACTTGCCTTTATATGGCCATGGTCATCTGCAAGGATTAAACGTTCCAGAGCCAAAGAACTATCTCCCGCGTTATTGTTTTCAAACTTACACCAACTTTTATTCAGCAAATTTTTTAGTTGTAGGAACATTTTTTAATGCTGGAACAATGGAAGAGGTCTACATAATGCATCATATCCCTTGTGCCCCATATCTGAAACCTCACAAGCATGAGCTGCAGCTGCATTTTTATCCATCAATCTTCCAAAATTCTCATATGGATCAATCCAAAGGCTAGAATAAGAGTTGGTACTTCCATCCTGGAGGAGGTGTGAATCAAACTTGAATGTGGGAATATTGGGTGCGACAAAATTGTGCAGATTTTGTTGATGATTTGAAAGGTTCTGCAATATATGAATTCGTCTGTGCTAGGTAGACATACGACTACAGGAATGATGAATTTGTACTAGAATTGATCAGCCATTAAATCCCAGAAACTAATTCTTTCCATTTGACTCATGGAGAAGTAAGCATCAGTTTGTGCGATGTACACACAATTTTTGGGGCTCCGATTCTGGGGGACATGTATGATGAGTTCATTCCTCCCAAGGTAACCTAGAACGATTTTGAGAAGACTCTGGCTCTAGCTCGTGAGTTGTTGAAAAAATTTTACAAGCTCAAGAATACCAACACCACCAAAACCTATTATAGGAAAGATATCCATCCAGAGGAATGGATGGAAATATTTTTTATCAATAAAATTGAGAAGGATCCCACCTATACTCGTCCTACTACTTTTCCTAGAGTATAAAAGAGGGGTTCTTTGGGCACATTTTGGCCAACTCTGGAAGCAGGAGAGTTTAATCGGTGGGGGTATGAAGTGAATCAGAGAATTACAGTGAAGACTCATATAGCGGGGTTCTTGTCCTTGTGGCTCAGTGTTTATCTATAGCTAGTTCGAGATTCAAAGAGAGGTGTGAGTCCAGAAACCTTTATTATTGCATCCAAGCTTGCTGGAAGGAAGATGGTTGGGTTATCCACCCCAGTTCTGGAAAATATTCACAGGATTTTACTCCATGTTTCTATGGGTAAATCTCCTCTGATAATAGAGGGACCATTCCAAGTGTTATGGGGATGGATCGCCACTCACTTCAGGACATATGTTGTACAAAGTGGCGTACAGGTTCCTGGAGATTCTTTCAGGCCATCTGTTCAGGCCTTTTCTAGAATTTCTCCTTTTTCTCTCAACGCCTATGATATGAAGGTGAGGCTGATCATGTTTAAGGAATTTCATTTCTTTCCTTATGGAAATCTTCCAACAGGGCGGTTTCTTGAAGATGGAACAGACAACCTAGAGTTATGGGCTTATATGCTGGCATGTAGAGATGGTACATTGGCCATGAGGATTGACTGAGAGATTATATATGAGGCCTATGCTTCATACAGATTTGCACGTCAATTCAAATATTTTCAGAAAATTACCGTATCCCCTCTATTGTATGTTAGATTAGAACATCATCTGATAGTTTCTTGTCAACTATGTTTGCTGACATCTACGGAGAAGACTAGGGCAGTGATTGATCTACCATTTGCTGGAGTGGCAAGTCAATTGACTACATGGTATACTAAGAACTGGGTAGCATCATACTCTAAAGGGATACTGAATCATCTGGTTCCTCAGGTGGGGACAAAAAAGAGAACTGTCAGGAAAGAAACCCTTCGTCTGGAAGGTGACTCTTCCTCACCCAAAGCTGATTCACTGGGTTCCTCACCCAGGGCTGATTCACCAGATTCCCAGGATGGGGATGATGAGGCATGACATGCTTCAAAGTGGCATCACGCCATATATAATCCTCCTTCCAGAGTCAATAGACCTACTCCATCGACTCCTGGTGAGTTATATCATTAAGGCAATTTAATCACCATTATTTTATAGAGCAAAAAGTTTCATTTTCTTATCCTTTATCTATGATTACAGGAGCTGGGAAGAAGTTTAATTCCAAGATTTTAGGACCCCCCTCACGGTCTTCTGGTGCACATGCTGAATATTTATGACCAGAGGCTATCCAAACATAGTGGAGTTTATATTGCGATGGTGAAACTACCTGGATGGACTTATGCAAAGGGCTACATATCCCTGGAGTATGGAATCTTTAGGCTTCTACTAATATCCGTTTTGAGGATAACCCCGATGAAGTGCAGTCTTGCATCAGAGAGATGTAGATGATCATATATGCCACTGATTATTCCATTCCTATCACCAAGAGGGTGAAGTAAATGATGGATCATGACACCGCTGAGGGGATTAGTGCTTTAGTAGATGAGGATTGTCACAATTATGTGGCTCCTGAAGATGTATGTCTCTTTCCTTATTTGCTTTACAACTTGATTTTAGTTAAAGATTTTTTACTCAAGGAAATTACTTTCTTCATCCTATATCTTTTAAATAAAGGAACTTCTGAGGTTTCTTCAACATAGTACATCCCTAGTGGCACTGTCATCGGAGCTATTGAATCTCCTCATGAGTCGGGTGATGTATCTCCAGGACGAAAGCCAAGGACGAGGAGTTAGAAAGGGATTTTTACTCTCCAATACCTGTATTTGGAGGTGACGATGTCAACATACCCAAAAATTCAAAAAACAAAGGAATTGAAGGAATAATTCCACAGCTAAATGATTCATTAGTAGTGGTAAGTACATCAGATAGTCATGAATCCTAAGTCATGAAAAGATTGCTCATATTTCTTGGGATTGCAGGGGTTTCCTTGATTTACCCTTTGAGGGAGAGGACTGACCCTCCTCTGAGGATGAAAGAGGGTGCTAGTGAATAGTCACAAATTCATGCTGACCTGGCTGCTCCTGAAGAAGAACCAGCATATGTTCCTAGTACTGCTCCTATTGCTACTGCACCAGAACATTTGGTGGCCACTGCAACTGAATCCGCAATTTTCTCTGAAGAAGCTATCTAGGGTCAGAGGCCGCTGTATGAGGGTCACCAAGAATACATATCAAATGCTCCCACTGGTTTGACTAACCAAGAATTTGAGATATCACTGGATGAAATGATGAAACTTGGCGCATCTTTTGAAGAAATTTTAGATCATGTAAAATTACCATGTGATTTAGAAGATTTTGGATGTGAGTGTTATCCTTTTTCCTGTTAAAAATTTCTTATTACATCTCTAACCATGATTGGTTGAAATGTGTAGTTCCATCCGAGCAAGATGCTGACCTGCCAATGCCTGATGGGGGTAGAGACAACCCTATTATTGCAGAGATGCTTGCTCAATGGAGCTTAACCCGGTAGAGTTTCCTAAAACACATCCGTAAAATCCTGTTGAAGCTAGGAAAGATAGGGAGGAGCATTCTCATGCTGCTTCTCTACTGTTGGGTAAGAGATAATAATATTTTTGGATGTACTTAATTTGCAAGACATCTTAATCAACTTTTGTTATCCTTTGAAACTAACCAAAACTTTCAATTAACTGTGTAGGGCCGTCAATTTAAGTGGCTAGATCTGGAGGTGAAGCCTCAGCCTCCGCCCCAATGGAAGTAGAAATTGAAGTACCAAGGGCCGGGGGGGAGGAGCAGAACAGGGCATTTCTTTAAGTGCATTAATCCCAGACTATATTCCCCCCAGTGAAAGTGATGCTGAATCAGACCCAGAGGTATAAAAGGCACTCCAATTCTCACACCACAAGGCATGGAAGAATATATAGAAGATCATATCTGAAGTGCCTCTTGAAGATCTATCTTCGAAGATCCCATGACTTTCATCCTTGTTTGTCATGCTGGGACTTGGCGGTTTTGGATATCAAGAGATCCATGCCATGGTGAAACAAGTCATATTAATGAGGGAGAAGGAGAAAAAGTACCATCAAGATCTAACTAGAGTGAGGTTTTTGACCAATATCAGCAAATTTGAGTCTGTGGTGTCCCGAGCTGAGGCTGATCATGTTGAAATTTTGAAGGAGATGAAGCATAAGATCAAGGAAAATGTTGTCCAGTAGATGTACCTTCAGCAACAGTTAGATGTTGTTACTGGGGAACTTGACCAGATTAAAAATTCACTGGAAGGAGTTCAAACGAATGGTATAAAATCCATATCATATGCCAAGAAATCACTCCATCAAGCTGAAAAGAGTGAAGTTGGTCGAGTGAATGAACTTTAAGTGGCTGCTAATGAATCTCGGGATGTCGTAAATCAAATGAAGAGTTATATTGAAAGCTTCTGGTAATTCTTGAAAAAAAGAAGAGACTCTAGTCTATGGATGTCCTTCTAACTCTTGTGCATCAATGAAAAATACTTTCATCTTCAATCATTTGTTCTTGCATTCTCTTGCTACCTGCTTTAAATTTTTACCTACGCCAATGGGCCTAGTAGGCATATTTTATTTTTTCTATGGTGATAAAAACAACCCCACAAACTTTTCATCTTTTAATTTCTCAATATTACCTAAATCATAAAAAATGTATTTTTAGTGAGCTGGGAATTAAATTTTGTTCAGAGTTCCCTTTTACAAGTTCCCAATTTAATGAGTACCCTTTCTTTTGTTGGCAGTTTAAATTCATGCATGTCGTACATAAAAAGGTTAATGTTTAAGGTCGAATAGCTTTGAATGAATGGATTGAAATTGACTCAATTCCTTGATAATTTGTTTGAAAACATATTACCACATTCAAGTATGGGGGAAAATAGGTAAACTATGACCTAAGAAATTTTGAATCTGAGGGATGATATGAAAAAAGGGATAAAAGGCATTAGAGGAAGTATTTCCTAAGAGTAAATTTACCACTATTTAAAAAACCTGTTAGGGGGTTGAATTATGCAGGGCCACTTAAGGGAATTGGATGCATAGTCAAATAATAGCATCTTTTGGTTGACAGGTCAGTTATGAAGACTAGTTATGCAAGTCCACCTAGGGGAACATTCTGCATAGTCAGGAAAAAGAACTCTTAGAAATTTTACTTTTCTATTTCTAAAAGCCAGTGAAAGTTTATGGATATTCAAATTTTCCAAATCATAGAGTCTGTTGTATAGAGAGAGGTAATTTAATATGGAGGGGATATTTCAAATCAAGATTGTCAAAGAATTGGATGAATGTCACACATGCGAAGGTCTTACCCAAATGTAGGGAAGGTAAATATAAACCATAGACTTAAATACTTTTAGATCATGGAAAAGAGTATGGGAAAAATATGTTAAGGATGGCTATTTTTGCAGATCCCTATATATTTTCGTTAAGACAAAAAAGGAAAAAATAGGTTTTTCTCCCAAGAATGAAGTTACCACTATTTGACAAACCCGTTAGGGGGGTGAATTATGCAGAGCCATTTAAGGGAATTGGATTCATAGTCAAATAATAGTATATTTTGGCTAACAGGTCCGTTATGTAGACTACTTATACAAGGCCACCTAGGGGCACGTGATGCATAGTCGGGAAAAAGAATTCTCAGGTATCAGACATTTTGTGACCAGAAGTTAAGAAAAGGGTTATGGAGATCTGGAAGTATTTAATGTTAGGAGTATGACACATCAAAATGGGAATTGTCCAATGCATGAAGGAGATACACAGACCAATTCTAACCATAATCATGTTGTGGTTGGATCCTGAATTGAGACGCTGGACTTCACTACGTATCCCATAAGGATGGGAATCAAGCCATATATAGTTCTTGAAATATAGTTTAACGTCATGTGGGACGAGAGTGTAGGAGATCTTATTTTAGGTTCATAGAGATCGGACCATAATGAGGAATACACATTGTGTGTTTTATAAACCTGATGTGAATGAAGACCAGGGTTTTCATACCACATTCATGTTTTCACAGGGGGAATTTTCAGCTAAGGGACTGAAAGTGGAATTTGGGGTTAGGCCCAAAGACTTGGGGATAGATTCGAGGGATACTCAAACATTACTACGTATCCCATAAGGATGGGAATCAAGACATACGTAGTTCTTGAAATACCCTCTGTACAAATTTGGTTCGTAAAAGTGAAGGGTGAAAGGGAACTTTCGTGCAATAATGGTTTGACCCAAGATTAAAGGTTCGGGCATTTCTATGTATGAACGTAGTCCTTGGAATATGACATGGTTGGAGATCAATGTCAATAACGATTCCCTCTCAGGTGAGGGTTTCAAAGACTGTGGTAGTTTATTGTCATACAGGACAAAATTACAAATAGTTTAGGGTCATATGCATGGACCGGTGCTACATAGTTTAGCGTCATGTAGCTAAGACATATTGATATGAATTTTAATGTCTTGAAGTGAGGAAAATGTGGGAATGTATAGTTTAAAATCATATAGCAAGGATGATGGTGAACCAATGTGAAGATATTGGTCTTGGGCTTGAACCTCAGGAGGTTGCCTACAAACCCAGCCTAGAAGGCAAGGATCAATGTCTGCGTCGTTCGATTGAGAATTAACTGGTGATCGAGTTGTACTTGAGGACAACTACCTAAATATGGTTTTGGGACTTACACATTGTCAACATCCCAAAGAGGGTGTTATGATTGAAGTTTACTCTAAGCTCACGTGATTCATACTCGATGTGAGAAACAAGAGGTAGCAACAACCCTAACAATGCACAGTTTAAAGTCATGTCGGACATATAAGGGACTATGTTGTTTAAAGTCTTGCAGTAAGGACTAAAAGGTGTATTTTTATTACACAAAATACTTCTTCAGAAATCTGGCATTGGTTGGAGTTGTGATGAGTTCTCCATCCATTGAGATTAAAGAATAAGCTCCATTGGAGTAGACCATATGTTTTGAGTAAGGTCCTTCCCACTTTGACTCAAGCTTTGGAGATTTCATTCCTAGTATCATTGGAGTTCTGAGGACCAAAACCAATTCTCCTTTAATGAATGAATGAAGATGAACTTTTTTGTTGAAATCCGGTGCTATTCGATTCTAATAGACTTCCAAGTGGTGCAGGGTTCACAATATTTTTTCATCTAATCATTCCAATTCATTTAATCGCTTTTGAGATTGTTCATCTATAGATGACTGATCAAAAATGGTTACTCTGAGAAAATTTAATTGAACCTTAATGGGAAAGACTGCATCTGTTCTTTATACCAATGAATATGGAGTTGACCACGTTGCAGTGCGGGTGGTGGTCTGATAAGCCCATAACGCATGAAAAAATTTATCAGGACATGATTTCTTATCTTTATATACCATATTTTGTAGTATGTTTGAAATAATATTATTTAAGGCTTCTATTTGGCCATTGTCCACTACATGATACCAAGATGAATGGTTGGATTTGATGTTGTATTCTTGATACAACTTCCTTACCTCAGATGAACAGAAGTTGGTGCCATTATCCATCAATATGGTATGAGGGACACCAAATCTAGTAATGTTGCTAGACTTGATGAAGCTAATAATGCTTTTAGAACTAACTTATTTGAGAGGTATTACCTCTTCCCATTTGTAAAATAAGTCAGTAGCAGTAAGAACACACTTAAACTGCTTGGATGTACCTGAAGGGTAAGGTCCTACTACATCCATTCCCCATGTGGCAAATGGCCATGAGTATTTAGCTGTATGGAGAAAATCTAGGTTTTGATGAATGAAATTGTCATATACATGTCAAGAATGACACTTCTTATCGAAATCAACACAATCTTGTATCATTGAAGGCCAGAAGTATCCAAGTCATTGAATTTGATCAGACAGTCTATGTCCAGACTGGTGGTCACCACAGACTCCTGCATGTACTTCTTTTAGGAAAGTCATTATCTCTTCACCATCAATACATCTGAAGAGAATTCCATCAAAACCTCTCTTGTAGAGAATTTTTTCTAGGTGATCTAGGCTATCGTAAAGAGTAAAATTGACCACACATTTCCAGACTTGTTCTTTCCCCGGTCTATCAGGTGTGAGTGTTCCATTTTGAAGGTATTCCCTAATAGCTTTCATCCATCTTGCAGTATGACCATATGGTTTAGAAATGGGACTAATTTCATTGATTTCCTATGTTCTGATTTGAAAATAAGGTGAAACTATACGATGGTGGGAAATACTAATGATGGTTTCATCCTGATTTGGATCTACCAGAGGTGTGGCTGCATTAGCCAATGCATGATCTTGAGCATTTTGTGATCGTGGGACATAAGAAAATGCCGGTTCCAAAGGAAATTCTGTCATTAAATCTCTAATGTAATCATAAAAAGGGATTAAATCTTCTTTTCTGATGGCATAGTCCCCATTGACTTGTTTAATTACCAATTCTGAATCACCTTTGACCTTTAAGTGATTCACAAGTTCCTGAAGCGCCAAATCTAATCCTATGATGAGAGCTTGATATTCTGCTTCATTTTTTGTACCACCTTCCAACAATAAGAAGGAATAGGGTAGAACTACCTTTTCTAGGGAAATAAGTAGAATTCCAAACCCAATCATATTGAATTTAGGATCTTCCATTTTCTTCCCTGTTGGACTTCGGGAAGCACCATCAAAGTACATTTCTCATGTTTGGAGATTATCCTGAATAGAGAAGACTTCCTCATCAATATGTTCAATATCAAAAGATGTATCTTCAATTGAAGGGTGTTCAGAAAGGAAATCAGCCAGAGCTTGTCCCTTTATTGCCTTTTGAGACACATACTGGATATCAAACTACTGCAAAATAACTACCCACCTTTCCAGACGTCTCGTAATCATTGGACGACTAAGGATAAATTTGAGCGGGTTATTGCGAGATACCAATTGGACCTCATGATGTTGCAGGTAGTGTCTCAATTTCTTAATTGAAAAGATTAACGCTAGGCAGCACTTTTCAATACTTGAATATCAAGTTTCTTCCTCATGCATAGTTCGACTAAGATAGTAAAGTCTGTTTTCATTCCCAGGATCATTATTTTGGGAAAAGAAGGCACCCAATGATCACTCTAAAGTTGTCACATAAAGAATAAGTGGTCTTACTTCAACAGGTGTCATTAATACCAATGGAATCAAGAGATATTTCTTGAGAATATATAATGCTTCTTGACATTCTTCAGTCCACTAGTAAGTGACTCCCTTCTTCATTAATTTGGTGAAGTGTATACATTTTCCTGCCATATTGGCGATGAAATGCCTAATATAGGACAAGTGTCCTTGAATTCCTCTAAATTCCTTCAAATTTCAAGGAGGTGACATACCAAGGATTGATTTTTTTTTCTCAGGATCAACTACGATACCACGATGGCATATAACAAAGCTGAGAAATTTTCCTGAGGTTACCCCAAAAGCACATTTCAAAGGATTCATCTTCAAATTGCATTGTCAAAGTTTGTGGAATATGATTTCCAAATTATCCAAGTGATTAAAATGTTGTCAGGATTTTACTACCAAATCATCCACATAACATTCATCAAATTCCTCTAAAAAGGGTTTGAATATATGGTCCATGGCACGTTGATATGTTACACCTGCATTCTTCAGGCCAAAGGGCATTACCTGATAGAAAAACACACCTTGGTGGGCTCTGAAGGCTGTAGATTCTTCATCTTCTGAATCCATTCGGATTTGATTATACCCAGAATATCCATCTAGGAAGGAAAGTGCTTCATAGCCAGCTGTTGCATCAATTAAGAGTTCTCTTATAGGAATTGGAAAATTATCCTTGGGACAATGTTGATTAAGATCTCTGAAATCAATGTAAACTCAAATTATTCCACAATTATTTTTCACAGGGACAATATTAGCCATCCATTTGGGATATTGAACTTCTCGGATAAAGTTATCCTTGATAAGCTTATCCACCTCAGCATCATTTTTGGAGGCATAAGTTGGATGTGTTCTTCTTGCGGCTTTCTTGAATCCCATATGTTCTTCTGGAAAACCCAAATGATGATTAGAAACATCAGGATAAAGCCCTAGAATTTCTGTATAATCCCAAGAAAATATATCTCAATTTTTCTTTAAAAATGAAATATACATTTCTTTCTCTTCAAGAGTCATGGCCGCACTAATTATAGTGGGGTTCGGATCTTCTTTTGTACCCATATTTATTTCTCTGAGTTCATCCACAATGGTAGAGATACCTTCTTCAAATGCTGGAGTAGCATCCCTGAGATCTTCCTCTTCTTCTTCAATATGTGTTACTTCTTTTGTTTTTAATTTCATAGAAGATGATGAATCAGAATTTCCATGATCAGGAGAGAAGTTAAATTTTGAACATCGTGAAGAAGAGGCTACCAGGTTTTACCCTATTGATGATGAAGGGTCTTCCTTGGGTAATAAATAGGAGATGATGGATTGAGAATCGACATCATCGTTCATCTCCGACCTCACTATAACTTCTTCTATCCTGGTTTATGAATTATTGAATTTCTGTATTTCAGTGGATGAAATGAAGACATCTCCATTTGAGCTTTCCTCATTGCCTGCTGAATAAAAAATTTCTACCATGTTGTCTGGCTTAGTTACCATAATTGACACTATAGAAGTTTCCATAAGAGTATTTGGATTTGGTTCTATCCTATCAATTTGACTGATAGGAAACACATAATCTATACTCACATGTATGAATGGTTTTACTGGAATCTTTTCCAAACCATATGGAGAATTAATTTTGGTAACCTCCTTTGTCGTGGATATCTCATTTCCCTCCATGTGATAGAATTCTGCCTCAATTTATTGTGATTCACATGTTCTGAATGGGGCTTTATCACCATACAATGTCCCAATTTTACCATTGAAACAATATTTGAGACATTGATAGTATGATGAAGGTATAGCCACATGTTGATGTAGCCAAGGTATTCCAAGAAAAATGTTGAAGGATGTGTCATGATGAACAACCATGAAATCTGAATTGGATACAAGGTCTCCAAACTGAGTTCTGAGTGTAATCTTTCCCAGAGGTTCTTGTTCATTTTTATCATATCCTTGAAACATCAAAGTAGATGGAAATAAATCAGATTCAGTGAGGCCCAATCGATGAAGTGTACAAATAGGGATGAGGTTGACTCTTAAACCATTATCAATGAAATCTCGTCGGATGTCTACATCATTGACCATTCTAGATAAATACAAATGTCTAATATGTCCATGCACAACTTAATCTTCATCTTCATCTATAAAAGATATCACTACATATAATTCTGCAGGATCATTCTCTATATGGTAGACTTCAGCTGCAGCAATTTCAGTTTCGAATTTATGAGGACTTGAGAAAGACTCAATGAGTGCCTCCTAAAGATCCTTTGACAGATTCAAGGCATCCCGAATTGATGACTTGGCCAGTACATGGGCCAAATGTTTCAAGATTTCATACTTTTGGTCCAAAGGTTTGCGTTTCCCAAGAGAAACATGTGGTTTCACACGTGCGTTAGAATTTGATGCTTTGGAAGTAGATGCATCTTGTATCAGGGTAGGAGTTAGAAATACTCCTAGATTTGGAATATTAGACTAACTAGGTGTATTTATCTGATGAGAGGATGAAGTTGTAACCTCTAACTGATCCTCCAAAATAACTGTGCCGGGACTAAATCTTCCATGTGTGGAAGAACATTCTTGTTCTTGTGGAGCCTGCTGAAGGGCTTTTCCATGAGTTTATGATGCATATACAGTTCTAGAAGAGGTAGGATTGGAATAGTGGCTTCTAAAATATCCATTTCTTCCCCTGTATCCTAGATCTCCAGAACTCCATATAATTCCTCTGTTTGATATAGGTAACTCAGTCTCATCAAGATCGAAACTGTGACTGGCATACAGATCCGTTAATTGAATCATGTTAATAGAACCAAAGATCAACTCTTCATTTGATGAAGATTATACATGATTAGCCATTTCAGGCTGTACCATTTGGTGGGGCGGTGCCCGTACTTTTGAAGTAGATGGCATAAAATCTGCCAGAGTCAAAGACAACTTAGGATTTGACACGAGCTCATCTTCTTCTTACTGCTCTTCTTTCTTATAATTATGCCGCCTCTTTGAGGATTTTTCTTTTGATGAAGGGGGTTTTGCTGTGAAATTCATAGCAGAGACACAATTGGTTGATTCAATTGTGTATGTAAAATGGAATGAGTTCGGTTGATCATTTTCCTGAACATCCAATCATCATATTTCTGTGCATTTTTACTTTTGGCTTCATGCCACTCGCCTTCTTCCTCTAGATCTGTAGCAGTAACACATGCTACCTGGGATGAAGAACCATTCAGTTTTACTTATCCTAAGTCCACCATCTTTTTCATAAGGTCTTTGAAGACAAAACACTCCTGAATGGGATGCCCCAACATCTGATGAAATGGGAAATAGTTTGGAAGGTCTTCATCTCCTTCCTTGTTTGGACTTTTAGGCCTTGGAAATTGAACCAAATTATTTTCCAAAGCCGAAATGAAGTAACCAGGAACTTGTTCATTTCATAAAGAATAAACTTTGTTCTTTAACTCCTCAAATTGTTTCTGTATTTTACCTCTTTGATCATCTTGACGATATGGCCTCTATTTTTTGTGCTCAGGAGGTGGATCCCTTCGATAAGATGATGGTTTTGATGTGGAAGCAAGTACAGGTGCTTGTTTAAGTGTAACTATAGCAGTCTCTGCTCTTCCCATTCTTCTTCCTAGATTTGATGGAATTACATGAGTTTTAGCCTTAGTCTCTATAAGATAATATTCGATCTATTGAGTGATTTAAGTAAGGTCTCGAAACCCTCTTGTGTATTTCACAGGAATCAACAAGGTGCATAATTCATCACGCAAATTTTCTACACAGATTAGAAACAACTCTTCTTGAGGGAGTGCTAAGCTTAAGGAATATGTTAATCCCTTCTAGTGAGCAATGAAATCTGAAACTCTTTCATTTTCCCTTTTCTTACAATTTTTAAGATCAAAAACTGTAGTCTTTGGTAATGTTGAGCTAAATTGAATAAGGAATCATTGATGGTGATCTTCCCACCCGGTAATTGACCGAGACAGAAAACTTGTATATCAGACAAAAGCAGTCCCTTGTAATGACGGCACAAAACATATGATCAACTAGTCTAAAACCTATTATTTGAGAGTATTTTGACCCAAACCCACCTTATCCTAGAAATAAATTATTTTTGAGCCTTTATAAACCTAAAATTATTTTATAATAAAATGATATTTCAAGATTTTCCTAATATGACCCTCACCTCTCTTATAAAAGGGTATTTCCCCTTCTCTAAAAATCACACCTCCAAAGCCATTTGGCTCAGCTAGCCCCTGATATAATATTATTCCAAATACCCTAAATTCTAACTGGATTCCTTACATTGATCATAAATACAACTAAAGGATCCCTTTTGATCAAATCAAAAGGAAGTACCTGAAGAAGAGGTAATTATTTCATCACCTCTTTCAAAGTTATTTTATTCTTCCACTTTCCCATTATTTTTGTTTCCATACCAAAATAATTACTCTATAACCTTATACGTACTGTGATAATATTATAAACACGGTACAACCATATTTTTTATTCTATCCATCCTATAAATGACAATGTTACCATACGTGTGTACGTGCGACTTACCATCTCCACGTCGTGGTGTAGATTGTCATTCAACACTTTATTATTTGGATTAGTATAATTGATGAAAATAATAAATATAATATGTTAATTATTATTTATATATGATATACCATCCAATTAAATATTATTTCACCATTAATAGAATGATATTGTTGCTTGTCTGTACGTATGGATTACCGTATCCAAAAATGCAATGAGATTCATTCCCCATCTTAACCGTTCAAGAATAAATTTCATTTTATGATTAAAAAATAATGTTTAAGAAGTTAATATCATTCTGTATATGAATAAAATACATCATATCCATAACAAATAGGTTATAATAATATTTTCAAATTAAATTTTTTCTTTACTTTTGAATGATTTCAATGTAGAAAAAAATACTTCACTCAAATAGTTTTTGGATTGATTTCATCTATGTCAACATCCTTCATTAGATTTTATTTTTGTTTGATGTTTATTTATTATCATACAATCTTTCATATTGTATTGAATGTTTTGTGATATTTTTGACTGTGGATGTTCTATTTTTATACCATTCATGGTTTATGTTTAAAGTATTGAAATTTTGTATGCTATTTTTAATATGAATGTTTATATTTTGTTTCAAATTTTTCATATTATGAATGCATTGGACTTAGTAAGTGATGGGTGGAGCCCGCTATTGCTCCTTGATGCATCGATAGGTATCATGAGACAACTAGTGTCTTGGTAGAAGGCCTTGACAAAATTCTTATTTGTAGTCTTGGTATGAGGCCTTGACTATGTGGTTATGATGTCCGACATTATGAATTCCATCATTATGAAATTAGTTATTGATATTACATGTGATTATTCGACTAGTAGAATATACATGTGAATAATTAAATGGCATTATTTGATTTATATTTTCCATATAATTATTAAATTTAAGATTAAAAGGATAGTGTTTTAGTCTTATACATTGCCTTAAATGTTTATTCTTATTTATGAAGTTTTATGCTATATTGTTATCCTTACTATGCATCTGAGATCACCCCTTTCTATGTTTTATTTTTCCCAGGATGTGAAGAAGTATATCATCATTAACATGTAGGGATAGGCCAAAGGATATGAGTGTTTTCAAAGGGGACACAATGTTGTTTTTCTTATTTTATGATGTAATATAAAACTTATGTATGAATCTAGTACTTGCGTGGCTACTAAATTAATCGGTATTTCGAGACTTCATCACTTGTGATCTTGAAAATGTTATGTAATAATGCACTGAATCTGGATAACTAGGGTCAGGGCATTAGAGGAGGTATCATAAGAAGTTTAGTATAATCCTTGGAAGCTAGATTTATAAAAAAACTCTGATTGGAGAAAATTACCCTATGATAGACTTTGAGGATTAGTATAAAAGAACATTCTAGAATTTTGGTAATGTATAGATTTTGTGTATTTTCCAAGAAATACATACCTTTTTGGATACGATCGGGTAGAGGCAACTCTAGCACAGATGTACCTATGAGTGAAAACTCCGACAAGGAGTTTCAGGCTTGAGCCGGGATATCCTGGTATATGACAATGGGCCTTGCTGCACTCTTGGTTACGATACTCTTGGGGGATATGCTTAAGATAATTCAAATTTTCATTAAAAATCATTAGAAATGATTTATGAGTGAATAATTCCTCAAAGAAAACATTCTTTTACGATTATGGATGATATGCATAAATTGTTCAATTTATGTTAGGTATTTTGCTAGTTTGTAATTATGTATTGTGATTTATAAACTAATCTCATGTATGACATTGTTTAGAAATAGTCCCTAGTGGAAGGGATGGGAACTGTATCAACACATGTAATCCATGTAGGTACTTCCCTCTTACTCAAGATAATTATAGTGGAGCTAGTGATGCAACCAGTGTTGAACAGATTATAACCATACTGGGACAACTCACTCTGGTTATGAATAATAACCTTACCCATAGGGAGAACCCTGATCCACAGTGTGGAGGATCAATGTTAGACTACTTCATGAAGAAACAACCACCAACATTCAATGGGACAAAAAATCCATTTGTACCTCAGCAATGGATAAGTTCGTTAGAGAAAATATTTCATGATTTGGGGAGTAGAGAAATGGAAAAAGTTTTCATGGTATTTTACCACCTCATAGAATATGCAGATCAATGGTGGTCATAATTCAAAACACAAAGAAGGATGAAAATTATCAAATATGTAATGGAGGGAGTTTAAATATATTTTCCTATAAAAATACTTTCCTCGTGACCATTGAATGGATATGGAAATGCAATTTCTGAGTCTAAAGCAAATGGTGGATAAGAATGTTGCAAAGTACGAGGCTAACATTACAAGGTTAGCAAGGCATGATATGGATTATATATGTAACCAAAGGATTAAGATTGATCGATTCTTTTATGGGTTAAAACTATTTCTCCATCTATCATTAATCTCACAATCCTTCTCATCGTACGAATATATAGTCTCATGTGATATCAAGACTGAAAAGGAATTCTCTAAGTCTTGTGAATTTAAAGAAAAGAAATAGAAGAAGAGATATGTTGAAAACTCTAGAAATGGAAATATGGGGAAGAAGGTAAAAGTTTAATTTATTCCTATGGTAAGTGAGGAAAGAAGCACCCTGGTACTTTCCTGAAGGGAATGGGAGTTTGTTACAAGTGTGGTAAAAATGGCCACTAATCTCATGATTGTAGGGGGAAGATAGAGGTTGTCAATGTTGAATGTTATAGTTGTAAGTAAAAAAGGGAATTATATAGATGAATGTCCTAAGAGTAAAAGAAAACCAACCTCAGAAAAGGCCAACGGATTAAGTCCAAGATTATGTGATCACAACTGCAGAGGTTGAAGTTCTGAATGATGTGGTGGAAGGTACATTAATCATTTCCTCAAATTTATCCAATGCTTTATTTGATTCTGGATCATCACATTCTTTCATATATTCCCAATTTTCCAAGAAAATTAGATATTTCCAATTTGATTTAACAAGGGAGTTTTCAATCAAAACTCCTAAGGGAAGTATCATTGTAACAAATATTTTTGAATCAGTTTCCATTATTGCATATAAAATTTCTTTATCTGTTGTTTCTAGAGGATTTACCTATACGTCCTCTAGAACGAGAAATCGAGTTTTCCATTGATTTAATTCATGGTACATGTCCCATATCAAATACCCCTTATATAATGGTCACTGTATAATTAGTGGAACTAAAGAGACAACTAGAGTAATTGCGTAATAATGGATTTATTTTCCATAGTGTTTCCCCATGGGGAGCCCCTACTCTTTTTTGTTAAGAATAAAGATGGATCTATGAGTTTGTGCATTGACTACAGGGAGATCAATGCTATAAAAATAAATAACAAGTATCTCATACCTCGCATTGATGATTTATTTGATCAACTTCATGGAGCTCAATATTTTTCAAAGATTGACCTTTGTTCTAGATACCATCAGTTGTGCATGAAAAAGGAAGACATTCCAAATATAGCATTTCAAACCAGGTATGGGCATTAAGAGTATACAGTAATTCCTTTTAGGATGACTAATGCACCCTATGTTTTCATGGATTTAATGAACAGAGTTTTCAAGGAATATCTTAATGACTTTGTAGTGTTATTTATTAATGATATATTGGCATACTCCAAAATCTACAAAGATAATGAAAATAACTTGTGCATTATTGTAAAGACTCTTATAAGAAATGAATTATATGGAAAGTTTAGCAAGTGTGAATTCTAGCTTCAGGATATTTAGTTTCTTGGACATATTTCCTCTAAGCAAGGAATCTATGTTGATCCTTATAAGACAAAAGCAATCCAATAATGGCAAACACTAATGAGTGTAACTGAGGTACGCAATTTTTTTGGTTTAGTAGGTTATTATTGGAATTTTTTCTAGAACTTTACCTAATTGGATAACCTATTAACCAATCTCACACGTAATGGGGTTAAATTTGTTTGGACAAAATAGTGTGAAGAATGTTTTGAATAATTGAGGAAAATATTAGTCAATTCTCTTATCTTGAATCTACCATTAGGGAATGATGGGTTTGTTATTTATAGTGATGCATTAAAGAAAGGACTTGGTTGTGTCCTTATGAATAATGATAGATTTATTCCCTATGCATCATAGAATCTAGAAATTCATGAACTAAACTATCCCACTCATGATCTTGAGTTTGCAACTGTAATCTTTAATTTCAAGATATGGAGACACTATATCTATGGTGAAAAATGTGAGATATATACCAATCATAAGAGTTTGAAGTATATTTTCTCACATAAAGAACTCAACATGATGCAAAGACGGTGGCTTGAACAACTCGTAGATTATGATAACACTATACACTACCACCTAAGGAAGGAAAATAAGGTGGCAAATTCTTTGAGCAGAAAGGATAATGGAGTTTTGAACAAAATGAGAGTAGAAAGGGATTCTATATTCATGGATATAGTAATGATGGATATGGGAATAATCATGGAAGGTGAAACATCAATAATTTTTCAAATGGTTTACAATCCATCTTTACTAGAAAGGATAAAAATTTCTCAGGCTGTTGATAAGGAGTTTCAAAAGAAAATTAAAGTTGTGAACGATGGGAGATTGATTGAATTTGTATATGGAGATAGAATTTTTAAATTTGGGAAGAGACTTTTTGTTCCTGATATACCTGATCTAAAAAGGGAATTTTTGGATGATGCTCATAGCTCCAATTTCTCTAAACACCTAGTTATCACTAAGATGTATAGAGATTTGAAGAAACATTTTTGGTGGGATAACGTGAAGAGGGAGATTGCTGATTATGTATCAAGATATATGGTTTTTTAATAGGTTAAGGCTAGAAGACAACATCCTGGAGGATTCATGCAACCTCTTCCTATTCCTAAGTGGAAAAGGGATGATATTACGATGGCCTTTTTCATGGGGCTACCAAAGACTCCTAGAAGGAATGATGTTATATGGGTCATTGTTGATCGTCTTACCAAGTCAGCACATTTTATTTCTATAAGAGAAGATTTACCACTTCAACATTTCAAAAAATAAATATATTAATGAATTTTTAAGACTTTATGGAGTACCCCTATCGATTTTTTCTGATCATGATCCCCATTTCACATCAAGATTCTAGAAAATTCTTAAAAAATACCTAGATACTGAACTTTGTTTCAACATTTCATACCACCCTCAAACTAATGGAAAATCAGAATAGACTATTCTAACCTTATAAGACATGTTGAGATCTTTCTCACTTGAATTTCATGGTATGTGGGATCAGTATTTACCTCTAGTAGAATTTTCCTATAACAATATCTTCTATTCAAATATTAATATGGCACCATATGAAGCATTATTTGGGAAGAGATGTTTCCCACAAACTTGTTGGGATGATGTTAGTGAAAGAAAACTCATAGTACCAGAACTTGTTGAGGAAACAATGGAAAAGGTAAAGATTATCCAAACCCACATAAAACTATCTCACAGTATGAAAAAGATCTTTATCAATAACCGAAGGAAGGATTTGTAATTTTAGGTAGATATCATGTTTTCTTTAAGGTATCCCTATGGAAGGGTGTTATACGATTCAGTAAGAAGGGTAAATTAAGTCTTAGGTAAATTGTACCATTAGAAATTTTATAACTAATTGGATTTGTAGCTTACTGTTTGGCAATGCCTCTAAGTCTCTCCAAATTTCATGATGTGTTCCATGTAACACTGTTGATAAAATACATGCCTGACCCAACGCATGTACTCACCTATAAAGAATTAGAACTGAAACCTGATATGTCTTATTTTGAAGAGCCTATCGAGTTTTTTGATACCAAAGAACAAGTGTTGAAAAACCGGATGACTCGCCTAGTAAAAGTTCTTTGGAGAAATCCTAAAATGGAAAAGGCATGGTGGGAACCTGAGGAACTTATGATGAAGAACCATCCAAATATTTTTATGCAGTATTATTCTAGACATTTTGATGATGAAATTATTTTAAGGATGGGAGAATTTAACACCCTAATATTCCATGGTACACTTCTCTTTGAATAATACAATAGCTTGCATTGTATTAAATTTCGAGTTCTAGCACACCACGACCTATCAAACTAGTAATTTTATAAGAAGTTATAAATAGTAATACCCACTTTTTGAAATTTTATAATTTTTATTTTTCAAATTGGACTTTATTTTTGGATTCATAATATCAAAATTAGTTTAGGGTGAATTTTTGGAACTTTTCTAATAACTTTTATATTTTGATGAATAATGAAAAATTGTATATTTTATTTAAAAACAACTTTTTTAATCAAAATAATTTATAGTGATAAATTAGAAATTTGAGTGTTTTTAAAGTATCATTAGATTATATTTTTTTTAATTTAATTTAATGTATGTAATTGGATATAATTTCACATTTAAATTGTAAATAAACATGTGTCAATCTATTGATAGTTTTTACTTCTTAAAAACCTGCTTTTTGGTTTTGACAACGGCAATTAATTTAATATTAATTTATGAAACTTTTGTTTATTGAATTTGGAAAAATGGATTCAATATTTGGAATCAGGAGGTCCAAATTTTGTTAATTGTTAACTTTTATTTTTAGACATTACGAATAGTTACTTCATTAAATATTTTGTTTACCATGATTAAAGGGTACATCCGGTAAATAAGGGTAAAAATAATATTATAATAGTATTAAATTACCCTAACACATTCCTAACCCTATTTTCTGACACATGTAGGACCATGGAAATCCTTGGGTTAATTTTGGGACCCCATGGAGCCACTTGGGAGTGATAATGACATTTTATATTAATTAATTCAAAGTAAAGACAAAAATAATATAAGCATGTATCTTTTAGTAAACAAATTTTTATATGGGGTTATATAATTTATCTCTAAGAATATAAATATTAATTTTAATGATAAAATGATTTCATAAATCCTGATATTTTATTATTACTTTTAGACAAAAATTAAATATATTTATTTATGGAACAATGATGATGTAGTAATTACCTTATTAATTAAAAGATTAAAATAATTGATATTATAAATATCAAAATAAAGGTAAATTGAGACTTTTTATGCCATAAAATAATTTTATAGGTGAATATGACAAGTTAGTAGTGATTTAATGTATTTTTTTATGTAATCAAGTTGTTTTGACTTTCACAAAAATCAAATACAAAATATTGTCAAAATGGGCATAAATGAGTTTTTAAAACAAATACTATATTATAAAATGATATAATATTTCTAAAAATATAAGGTTAGTCCAAAGGACTCTTATAATGATATATATTTCATTAATGAGCCACTTGTGGTTCTCTTGGAATTTTATAGTATGTTTATTAACAATGTAATAAAAAAATACAAGAAGACATTGTAAAAGTTAAACTATTTAACTAAGAGTTAAATATAAAATATAAGGTTAAAATGGTGACCTAAACTTGTATAAAACCTATTTTTTGAAAGGATATAGACCCAAACCCAACTTATTCTCTAAATAAATCATTTTGGATCCTTTAGAAACCGAAAAATTTTTTATAATAAAATAATATTTCAAGCATTTCCTAAAGTGACAATCACCTATCTTATAAAAAGGTACTTCACCTTCTCTAAAAATCACACCTACAAATCCATTTGTCTGAGTAAAACACTAATCAAATATCCTCAAAACTACCCTTAATTCGACCTAGAGTCCTTAATTTGATCCAAAATCCAACCTAAGGATCCCTTTTGATCAAATCAAAAGGAAGCACCCGAATAAGAGATAATTATTTCATCACCTTTTTAAAAGTTCTTTTATTCTTCTACTTCCTCATTCTTTGTTGTTTCCATAACAAAATAATTAATCTAGTACCTTCTACATACTGTGATTTTATTATAAATATGGTACAACCATATTTATTATTCTATCCATCCTATAAATGAAAAATTCACCATATGTGCGTATGTACGGCTTACCATCTCCACGCGGGGTGTAATTTTTCATTCAACACTTCATTTTTTGGATGGGTATAATAATGAGTATAATTGATGTAAATAATAAATATAATACTTTAATTATTATTTATATATGATATAACATCCAATTACATATGATTTCACTATCAATAGAATGATATTGTCGCTCATGCGTACGTAAAGATTATCGTCTCCATGAACACGATGTGATTCACTCTCCATTGTAACCATTCAAGAATAAATTTCATTTTATGATTAAAAAATAATTTTTAATAACTTAATATAATTATGGATACTAATCAAATACATCCTATCCATAACAAACAAAACTTACATAAAAAACATATAAAGGAAAACAAATCAGTTAACACTTGAAACGATGATACTACTAAAATATCATTAACAAAAAAATATTAGAAGATAATATATGATATCATATTTATGTATGTGGTTATTTTATAATTTAATAATAACTATTTTACCATTATATAGGAGGTTAACATACCCTCTACCAAGGAAAATTACAAGGTAAGGGTTAAATTTCACAATCTATATATTATCCAAGGTTGTTTATACGTGAGTATCTACTGGGACCTCTTTATCATCCACATCTATGTTTCTTAAAAATGTATTTCAAAACATTTTTACTATTTACTAAACTATGGGTAAAGTCAATTATACCCTTGGTATACTTTTTATAAAATGATTTTAAAGGGATCTTTCTATTACTTTCCAAACAAGGTACTTTATGACCTTTTCGACGAATTTAGGAAAGAATGTTTTTTTTAACTTATACGGTGGATGTAGCTATTTTTCACCATTATACCACCTTAGAATCTTCCATTAAAAGCTTATAAGAATATTTTCAAAATAAATGTTTTCTTTATTTTTTAATGATTTCAATGTAGAATGAAATATTTCACTCAAATATTTTTTGGATTGATTTCATCTATGTCAACATCCTTCATTGGATTTTATGTTTGTTTGAAGTTGATTTTTTATGAATAAATCTTCCATATTTTATTGAAGGTTTTTTGATATGTTTGACTGTGGATGTGATATTTTTATAACATTCATGGTTTATGGTAAAGGTATTTACATTTCATATGCTAGTTTTAATACGAATGTTTATATTATGTTAAAACCTTTTTATATGAGGAATTCATTGGACTTAATAAGTGACAGAACGAACCCATTATAGCTCTTTGATGCATCGGTAGGTCTCATTAGGAAAACTAGTGTTTTGGAACAAGACCTTCATAAAATTATTATTTGTAGTCATGGCAGAAGGCCTTGAATATGTGGTTATGATGTTTGGAATTATGCATTTAATCATTATGAAATTAACTATTGATGTTACATGTGATTATTTGACTAGTAGAATATACATGTGAATAAGTAAATGGGATTATTGGATTTATATTTTCCATATTATAATGAAATTTATGTTTAAAAGGATTGTGTTTTAGTCTTATACATTTCCATAAATGTTTATTTTTATTTATGAAATTTTTTAATATATTTTTATCCTTACTGAGCATCTGATCTCACCCCCTTCTATATTTTATTTGTCCCTAGATGTGAAGAATTGTATCATGATTAACCTGCAGGGATAGGCCAAAGGATATGAGTGTGTTCAAATGAGACACAATGTTTTTTTTATTTTATGATGTAATATAAAAATTATGTATGTATCTAGTACTTCCATGGATACTGAACTAATAGGACTTTCAAGACTTGATCTCTTGTGATGATGCCAATGTTATGTAATAATGCACCGACTCTGGGTGACTAGGTTCAGGGTGTTACACTACAAACATGAAGTCTATTAGGGTATCGACCAAGCTGTTCGAGTAGGGTGTGAGTACAACCCAGTAGGTCACAACCAATGGTGTCTAAAACAATATCGTATTCATCTTTATAAAGAATAAAATACAAGCAATAATGTAAATAGATTACAAATATTCAATTATTCTTTATTTAACCCCATAACCCTTCGAGATCTCAAGGAAACCCAAACCCTCAATTCCTATTTTAGCCTATGTAGGATTCTGAACCATATCACATAGGGAATATCACAATTCATTATAATCACAGTATTTCATTATCCATTAAATTTAAATTCATATCATCAATTATTGGAACCATATTCTAATGCCAACATTTTCATCATAGAACTTCATGTCTAGAACCCCATAGAAATTTGATGTAGTAGTCTGTGTCGCATAACTCATTTATCAAAAAATTACAAAAGTGGGATTTTGAAGCAGTTGTCTATATCCCACACTCATTTATAAAAAAATCCCACAATTGGGATTTTGTATAAGTAGTATGTGTCCCACACTCATTTATAACTATGGTCATTTGATGTATTAGTCCATGTCCCATACACATATATCATTCAGTCACATATATCACAATATCACAAGTATCAAAATTTCATAAACATCAATGTTAAGACAAAATCTCATAATTCACATTTTCAATTAATTATTAAACACATTAATTGACCAATCACACAATTTCAATTTCCCATCAATTCCATAATTACAGGAATCCATTAATTAATTCACCAATTAATTAATCCAATTAAATAATCAGAATATTCCATTAATTAATTAACCAATTAATTAATTCAATTAAACAATCACAACATTAAATTAATTAATTCACCAATTAATTAATCCAATTTCAGAATAACAATAATTTATTAATTAATTAATTCAATTCCACCAATTTCAATTACCCTAATTTAACCCAAATAATAATCATTTGGTGATTAAATTAAATCAATTCAATTATCAGTGTGATTTCCCAATCATGGAAATTGAAAATTTCACAATTACATGAACGGGATTAAATCAAGACAATGGGATTTTCAATTTAGACCACCTACCTCAAAATTGATGACTAAAGATGTCAATGGAAATCCCTAATTGAAGAGGAAAAACCAAGATCATGATGAATAATGAGATCTAGATCCAAAACCTAGATCCAAGACTAAGAAGATTAGATCAATGAAAACCTAGATCTAGATCTATTACAAATAGAGGAAAAAATCCCTTCAAATGATGAGAGAAATAAGGGAAATTGGGAGGAAACCAGTCGAAATTAGTATCTCTTACCGAGAGAGGTGAAGATCTTCTATCTAGGCTTTGATTTTTCAATAACGGTGGTTGTAAGGCTTCGTAATCTATCTAGGAGCCTCCAAAAATGAGATAAATCATTTAAGTTTGATGTAGGGTTGATTTAGGTTTAATTATGGGGGTTTGGGAAATTTTAATCTAATTTTCCAAAAAATTAAAAGCATGTGCATGGTTTCTTAGGATAGGTCACACAGTTTTCCAAATTGTGCACCTTAATTGTGCACCTCTTGTAGGGGGTTCACTATTACTCTTAAGATGGAACACAGTTTCAAATCCCATGTTCTAACCATGAAATCCCTCACTGTATAGGGTTTCATGATTTTTTGGGTAGGGCACATGGTATGGTAAAATCGTGCACCAACCGTGCATTACCCAAAACCCTTCCCAAGTTTTTCCAATTTCACCCAAAAAATACCCAAGGTAAACCCAAACAAAATACTCAAAAAAGAAAAATAGTACATGAAATCAAGATCGAGACATCCCCAAAAAGGTTAAGATCTAATAATTTCCCCACCATAAAATAACCCATCTGCGACCAGTACTCCCAAGGATCTCTAAGATTTCAAGTCAAAAAGATCGGGCCACTGAGCCTAGATATCTTCTTATCTCTCCCATGTTTCCTCCTGAACAATCCCATTTTTCCATAATACATGAACTATCGGTAAGGTTGTTAGGTCCAACAGGTTAGATACCCTGAGAGGGGGGGTAAATCTGGGTATGACAGATTAAAACAAATGCCCCTATTGATCTTATCTTGCTATTAAGAAATACTCTCTTCTCTCACTTTCCTACAGCATAGTATAAATAGAAACTAAATCATGCATAGGACAAAATGATTTTTACTTGGTTTACCCTCATTAGGATACGTCTAAGGAGCATACACCGGCGATGTACCGATGTACCAAATCCACTAAAAACACACTGTTGTTTACAAAGTTTAGGATATATCACTTCTATTCTCATGCTCACTACCTTTACAATGTTTAGGGTCAGCTCACTACTTTCCCAAGGGTCACTCCCTATTTCTCTCTCTCTAGACCACTTCCGGTGGAGAGGATCTCCATCTTCCTCTTCATTTTCTCACTGCTCTGGAAAGGATCCACTCACAGTTTATAGACCTGTAGGTCTCTTCAATATCACTAATGAATGCATCCTCTGTTGTATGTATATGCTCTGAACTGGAGCTGACTGATCGCCAATGATATTCTGCCTGTCAATTTTAGCTCGACTCTTTTGCTTTCTTGTAGTCATGAACTTGAAACTTTCTTGTTCATCATCAGTTTCTTCTTCTGAGTCACCATCTACCACTTCTGATCCTCCTATGTTACTTTCCTATTCATCACTTTCATCAAGAAACTATTCACTATGCTGTTGAATATTCTCTTCATTTTCCACAATAGTGACATCATTGCTCTCAACTACTTTTCCCATCCTCTTGTTAAAGCATTTGTATGCTTTTCTTTTTCCTGAGTATCCTAGAAATATTCTCTAATATCCACGTGATTCAAACTTCCTATGATTTTATTTGTTGAGAATGAAGCACTTACTTCCAAATATTCAAAAGTATTTCACTGTTGGCTTCTTTCCATACCACATTTCATACGGAGTCTTTCCTTCCGTCAGACACAACAGATCCATATTAGAAATGTAGACTAATGTCAATACTGCTTCCTTCCAAAACTTCTCTAGCTGGTCTTTTTCTATAAGCATTTTTTTGTCCATGTTGTTGATGATCTGATTTCTCCTTTCAACCACTCCATTTTGTTGTGGAGTTCTCACTGAGGAAACTTGATGCCTTATCCCGGGTTTATCAAGATAGTCTTCCACCTGACTGTTTGTGAATTATGTACCGTTATCAGTACAAAACTTCATAATTTTCTGTCCAAGCATCCTTTCGCACTCCCTCCAGTACTATTTTAAGCAGCCGAACACATTTTACTTATGGGAAATAACAAATACCCATGTCATTCTGCTATAGTCATCAATGAAAAGAACATAGTACCACTTTCTGTCAATTTCTCCTAGTGTGATAGGACCACAAACATCAGCATGAACCAATTTGATCACTCTTGTTGAATTATTTTCCTTTTCTTTATACATCTTTCTGATGATCTTCCCTTGTTAGCATGCATCGCACGTGTGAGTACGATATCGTGAAAGCTTAGGGTGGTCTCTTGCTGCATCACACTTCACCAGATCTTTCAAGTATGGTTGGAAAAGATGACCAAGTCATTTATTCCACAACTTATTTTCTTCCTCTCTGGACAGAAAACACATATCTTCTTCTCCACTTACCAGGTAGATATTTCCCTTTATTCTTTTTCCCTGTAGGACTATTTCCCCATCTCTTTGATTTATGACACAGATCTTCTTAGTAAACCTTATAGAATTTCATGAGTCACATAGTTGACTGACACTAAGAAAATTGTGACTGGGGCCTTCTACTACTAAGACATCAGCATGTCTCATCTCTTTGCCCCCAAACATGGCCTTTCCTAAGCCAATAATCTTCTGGCCTTCATCATTTCCGAACTTGAAAACTCATTCTTTTTCATATTTTACGCCTGTAACAAGATCCTTATTACCTGTCATGTGAGATGTGCAACCACTATCAAGGATCCACACACCAGAGCGATTTGATGCTTTAAGGGAAATTTCTGCCACTACGGCCTTCTCATACTTCTTCTTCTTGGTCCATATTTTTTCCTTCGCACTCGGCATGGATTGAGGATTTTGTTCTTTCTCATAGTATGATGGACTAGCTTCATCCTGCAAAGGTGAAAATCTATTTTTCTTTTTCAACTCACCTATTGGTTCATTGACCTGCTGTTTGTCAACATTTTGGTTTTTCTTTGGCACATTTCTTTGTATGGTCGAAGTGCAGTACCTAGCCATGTGCCCAAATCCTCCACACCAAAAACAGTGTCCTTCGAAATATGTTCTGGAGAACCGTTCTCTGTTTGGCCGGCACCTTTGTTCTTGTTCCCTTTGATATCTCTTGTCTATGGAACACATATATTGTGAATGTCCCATCTTTCCACAGTAATAACACCTGATATGAGGTTAATTCCTTTTCCTAACTTCTGTACTACGAGTTTCCCCTTAGGATCTCTAAATGTTATGATTCTTCCTTGTCCCCAAATCAACCTTCAATATCGGAGTGGGTTCTTGTGGTCTGACCTCAATTTTCACTGCTTTTTGTTTTCAGTCTATCCCCCCATCGGTCTTAGCATCTGAACAAAGTTGATGCTTCTTTTCTGCTAAACCACTATTCTCCATTTTTAGCTTCTCGGTCTTCTAAGTGATCTGTTTTCCTAATTATCCAGCAGGAGTCAATAGTTTTTCTTGATCTTTGACCTTTTTCTGCAAACCAACAACTTCTCCTTCAAGTTCTTCAATATGCTTGATTTGATCTTTCCTTGTGTTGTTAATGCTATCGATATCCCTTTTTTGTTCTTCAATTTTAATTTTATACTTACTAACTGATTCTGAGTCCTGTGGTGTTAATGACTTGATTTTCTCAATATCTACCATCAACTCAGACTTCTCTTCTTCCTGCTGCTGCAGATATAGTTTGGCGTTATGAACAACTTTATTGGCTTTCTTTGTTTTGGCTCTCCAAACATCTATCTCCTCAAAAGCAGCCTCTAACTCAGTTTGCATATCAACTCTTCCCTCAACTTCTTCTTCATCATCAGCTTCAGTTTCACTCTTATTCTAATAACTATCGACAACTTCCACCATAGCATTTTCTCCACAATATCTGAAGTTCTCTATCTCTTCAACCTCCTCAACCTCAGACTCATCTGAAATATCATATTATTTTAAAATAATATTATTCTTCTTAAAGAAATTTCTCTTGAACTGTTTCTTGCCTTTCCCATAGGCTGGAGACTTCTTCTTGGGAATTTCGATTTCATCGACATCATCATCCTCTTGGAACTTTTTGGGGAACCTTGCTGCAAGATTTCCAACCTTTCCACTTTGAAAACAAGCAAGTTAAAGCTTCCCTTTAAACATTCCCTTACCTCTTTGAAGGTTTGAGGAGAGGAATGACATCACCTCATCTATCTCTTCTTCTTCTTAATAGTCTTCAATAGTGTTCTTCTTCATGGCCTTGAATGCCACCTCTTTGGATTTCCCCTTTTCCATAGCATCGTTATCGTCATTTCTCATTTCATATGCAACAAGGGTGTTGTGTAGGTTATCCAATGTCAACTCTTTCGGTTCTTTATCTTCCAAAACTGAAAATTTCAGATTAAACCAAGGTGGAAGTTTCCTCAAGATGTGCTTCACAATTTTTATGTCTTCAATAACTTCTCCAAGACCTCGCATGTCCTCCACTACAATATTTACCCTATCAAAGAATGTATAAATAGACTCATTCGGGTTCATTCTTAGATCTTCATACTTGTTCCACAACATTTGCAGATTTTCTTCTCTGACCTTTGTATCTCCTTTATATATATTTAACAGCTTTTCCCACATATCATGTATTGTTTTACATGACATCACCTTTGTATAGATAGGATTGGATAGGGCTCCCCCTAAATCATTTATGCCCTTGGCGTCAGAATCCAATTCTCTTAGCTCGGCTTCCAATAATGCCCCACTGTTGATGTCAGTTGTTATACCATGAATTGCTGTTGTGAATACATCCATTCCCAAAGATAGAAAGTAGTGTTGCATCCGATTCTTCCATAGCTTAAAATTGTTCCCGTCGAAGATTGTAATCCCTTTATGATTGGTGACCTCTATTTGAGAGAGAACCACTGATAAAAACCTTTCGCTCTGATACCAATTGTTAGGTCCACTAGGTTAGATACCCTGATAGGGGGGTGAATCAGGGTATGACATATTAAAACAACAGCCCCTATTGATCTTGTCTCACTGTTAAGAAAGACTCTTTTCTCTCTCTTTCCTGCATCACAGTATAAACAGAAACTAAAGAATGCACAGGACACGAGGATTTTTACTTGGTTCACCCTCACTGGGCTACATCCAAGGAGCATACACCAGCGATGTGCTGATGTACGATATCCTCTAAAAGCGCACTATTATTTACAAAGTTTTTGATAGATCACTTCTATTCCCAGGCTCACTTCCTTTACAATGTTTTGGGTTAGCTCACTACTTTCCCAAGGGTCACTCCCTATTTCTCTCTCTGGCTCACTGCCGGTGGAGAGGATTTCCTTATTCCTCTTCTATTTCTCATTACTCTAGAAAGGATCCACTCACAATTTATAGACTTATAGGTATCTTCATTATCACTAATTAATGCTTCCTCTGTTGTATTTAGATTCTCTATTGAAGTCCAACTTTCACCCGTAGATGAATCTCACATTGCACCGAAGGTATCGTGAAATCTTCCAGCTTTCACACAGCTCTGAATCACGGTCGTGCTTCAACCATATCTGGTTCTCTTATACAAGCTGGCACGCAAGTCTCGGTGCGCAAGTTAAAAATGGAGTGCAATTTCACCTCAACCACTTTCATGACACTATCTTCTGCACCTCCAAACTTGCGCGACTCACACCCTTTTATGCCCAAACCAATTTTGGGAAGCAACTATCAACTGTCACGCTTCTTCAAAACATGGCGCGCATGTTTCATCAATCCACTTGCACCACACCCCCTTCTCCAATTCAAAACTTGGGTGACTTCCTTCCTTTCTCGCCCAAACCTCCTTGGGCGCGCAAAAAACAATTGGCGCGCAACTTCTACTTGTGCGACCACACCACCACTTGCACGACCACCACACCTGTGTGACGGGAGATCTTATTTTCACTAAGTGTTGAACTATTCACTAAATGAGGAGGTTTCAACCTCTATTTATAGTCATTTGGACACCCTATGTGGTGGTGTTAAAGTCTCCCCTCAGTGCGCAAGTCTCGCCGCCATAGTCTCTACTGCGCAAGTCACTTGTGCGACTAAACATAAAACTTGGGTGCCCCTATTTACTTTTCCATATTTGGATTTTTTGATCTTGAAAAAAATATTGTGCACAAGTTTCCAAGCCTTTAAGACACCGGCGCGCAAGTCCCTTTTCCAAACACACTTTTCTCCATTTTTCGATTTCGAGGCCCAAAAATTTGGAAAACACTGGAAAACAGCACCACCTTGTATCTTCTCTTTTTGAACCTCCTCCAGATCAACCATTACTTTGTCAACGTTCTTGAATCAATCATGGATCGTTAACCACATACATTTAACTCAACATGCCACAATGAAATCACCTTTATCAGCAAATTTGTATGTCATGGTTTTCTTTGTCAACAAACACAACATAGAGGCCCACTTTGTCAACAAACACAATCACCTAAAAAATGGTTCAATGATACCTTGAGAAATTTTTTCCCAAAAAAGGTATTACTCCATAAAACATTATCATTGTGATCCAACATAGGCATTGGATGCTTCTCAAAGGATGCATCAGTCTCACTCTCAACATTGTCCCCATCGATCACATGAGAAGGATCGGGGTGATACCTCTAAAGTTGTAACACATGAAAAATGTAAATCATATCACTATATCTATATATAATATCCAATAGATAAGACACCAACCTTATTATATCCACAACCTAAAATGTTCCAACAAACCTGGGCACCAACTTTCCCTGCCTCCATATCCTACTGTGACCCAATCTAGGTGACACTCAAAGGAAAACATGATCACCGTATGTAAAATCAAGGAGGAGTCAAATTATAAAAGCATACAATTTAAGTATACTCTAATCCATAGTCATATTCTTCTAAGTCATTTGAATGTGCTCCAACATCAACTGTACAAGACTCTGTCCCAATAACTATGACTCACCTTCCTCCATCCAACATAAAGGCAATCTGAATGGCCTACCATAAAGAGCCTCATATGGTTCTATCTGTGTAGTTGATGGTAAATTTTCTTATAGGAGAACCCAAAGAGTTCTAGGTGATTCTCCTGAGACACACTAAATTCTAGAACACATGACTGAATCATTTCCTCAAGCACATGTATAGTACGTTCTGACTTCCCATCTCTCTGTTAGTGGATTGTCATGCTCAATAAAACCTGCATACCAAGTACCTTTTTCAAGACCTTCCAGAAGCACAAAGTAAAATATGAGTCATGATTTCAAACTATAATTTGTGTTACCCCATACAGATGAACTATCTCATGAACATACAAATCACCCAATTTTTACTTTGAGAAATTCTCCTATATAGGCAAAAAATGCACTACCATTGTGAAGTGGTCCACAATCACCCAAATAGTGTCATTATTCTGAGGCGTATGAGACCCAACACAAAGTCTATAGTAACATAATCCCACTACCATTCCAAAATAGGAAAGTTTTTTAGTAAAATACTAGGTCATTGATGCTTGACATTCACCTATTGATAGGTGTGGTATCATGTCACAAACACTACTATTTCTTTTTTCATGCCCGGCCACCAATACTGTCGTCATAGGTCATGGTACATTTTGGTCACACCTAGATATACCACCCACTTAAAGGAATGAAATACATGCATCAGCTTTTATCATATACTCATAGGCACAACAATATAATTTCTACCATAGATTACCTCATCTTCGTCTATGCTTCAATCAAAGTGTGACTCCCCGCCTTCAAGGCATTCCCTCAAGGCCAAAAATTCTAGATCCTCATACTACCAATCACGAATCCATCTCAAAAGTGATAAATCCACTGAAACTAATATGACATTCATCTTATCATGGCTCCCCTAAACCACAAAATTCATCTAAGTTTTTAAATTCATCATCTTCCACTCAGACCAAGACTCCTGAACTAGATGAGTCTATGTTTTCCTACTTAGAGTGTCAGCAGCTCTATTTCCATTCCTGGGTGTATATGTCTACTCAAAATCAAATTACTACATATATTCAACCTACATCCACTTCCATATATTCAAATTTCATTGTGAAAATATGTACTTTAATATATTGTGGTCAGTATACATGATATAATTTTCACCCAATAGATAATTCTACCAGCACTTCAAAGCATAAACCACTACACCCAACTCGAGGTCGTGAGTAAGGTAAATTTGTTCAGGTGGCCGGAACTATCGAGACTTATATTTCACAACTCAATCACCTTACATCAACACTACTCCAATTATAATCCTAGAAACATCACAAAACACCAGATACTCATCACCTGGATCAAGTAGGATCAATATTTGTGTCATTGTCAAGTGCTACATTAACTTTGGGAAAGCATTCTCACATGCACTAGACCATTCAAAAAATTATTCCTTTCATGTTCAAACCAAAAAGTGGTGTTTAAAAGTGAGAAAAGTCTGTTAAGAACCTCCAATAATGTCCTTATAACTCCATAAATCTATGGATATCAAAAACATTTATGTTCTTCTTCCAAGACATAACTACTTGCACCTTCTCTCGGTCCCCTAACACACCTTCCTCTCAAATGATACGACCCAAGAAGTGTACTTTTTCTATCCATAATTGACACATAGATATATTTTTGTGTTGATGATTCTCTCTCAATGTAACAACCTAGGTACAAATAGAATAAAAAAATTATTAGTATTCTTGACTTAAATAGTTATATACTTTATGTTATGTATTTTTTAAAATAAATAATTTATTATATGGTTATTTATTTAAAAAATTAATTTTCAAATTATATAATTTTAATTTGACAAAAATAATTTCATTTTTGAATTCATTTTGTTCAAAATACATTCGTGTAAATTTTTAAAAAAATTCTTAAAAAGTTTAATTTTTGTGAATAGTAAAAAATAAATTTTGTTAATATATAATTTTTTTTATGGAATCATCAAGAAATAAATATGATAAAAAATTTATTAAAATTATTGAATGCCTATATTTTTATTTTATAATATAAATTTTTTACATAAATTATTTATAACATGTAAGTTGCAATTTATTTCATGAAAAATATAAAAATGTTTGTCAGTGTCGATGCAATGCATGTGTTGCGCTGATAAAGTAAAATTTGGTTTTCTTATTGATAATAATTGAGTGATAAAAATTATTTTCAAAATTTGTTATCAATTATTATGTATAATATATGTTTTTTATTTTAATTTATAGTTTTAGAGTTATATAACATGAGCCTTATCCAACTGCATGTGAAATGCTTGCACAGGGCAAGAAAAGACAAAATAATAAATTTAAGAAGTTTTCTTGACATGTATATGAGTAAATATACTAAGTAAACGAATATATATGATTATATTAGACTAATTTAATTTATTTTTATGTTACTGATTTATTTTAAATTTTTATAAGTGAAATAATTCTATTCTATGCTGATGCAACGTCAATAAAATGCTTGTGCAAGCAGAAGAAAAATAAATAAAATGTTTTTAAATAAATTTATAAGTACCATTAAATGACCCAAAATATGAATAAATACTTTCCTATAATAAATTTTCAATTATTATCTTAATTTTATTTTAATTGGTGACTTTTTGGACCGACATGAATCACTTTAATCCCTTTATAATATTTTATATAAATGTAATTCAAGGTGATCACAATGTAGTTTCTAATATGAATAATATTTTAATATTTTTTTTTACAAAAGTATTATTCCAAAATAAATGGTAATTCAAAATATAATAAATTTAACTTATTCATGAAATTTTTATTTTATTTTTAGGCAATAAATAAATAGCATAAAGGAATTCACAAAGATGATGTAGTATTTATTTAATTAATTAATAAATTAAATTAATGGCATTTAAAAAAATTAAATTAATTTAATATTTAATTTTTATGTTAATTATTTATTTCCATAGATGAATATGATATTTCTAGTATATAATAAAAAACTTATTCTAATTTGAAACATTTTTTTATGTGTTTAAAGTCATAGTTATGAATAGTGTTTAATTTGAAAAAACAATATTTTTCAAGAATAAAATATTTTTTTAAATTATTGAAAAATGCATAAAATGATACTATTACTTCTAAAATGTGTTCCCCTATGAGTTTTATACCTTTTTAATGTCTCTAACCGAATATTAGACTAATTATATTTTAATATTTTAAGTAATTCCTAAATAACCCCTCACATCAATTATATAAGGAGAATCATCCCTTAACAAACATTCATCACCATATGTCATATTACTAGACTATACTCTTCCAAATTCAATTATACTTACCCCTTTCCACATTCTAGTTCTTATTCTATCATAAAAAGACCACTTACAAGACCCTAAGGAGGTTCTCAAGGGGAAATTTTCAAGAGGTAAATTCTTTCTTTTTCGCTTTTAAATTATTTCTCACTTCTACCTTATACCCATATCCTATGAAATGTTTCTTGATATCTCTAGAATCATATATATACTAAAATTATAATTTTTATGGTATATTCATCAAAAAATATCTCCTTTTCTCCTTTGTTTTCTTAAATAACAAAATCGTCTTCCATGGTGTGTCAATTCACCACCTTCGTGGATGATGAGTTTTTGTTTCCCTTTACTGAAATCGTGGATGTTTAAATTCACTTATAATTGTTTAAAAGAAACTAAATATATATTTTTTCACTTTTGGAGTAATATTTCTATTTTATAATGAATTCCATAATAAACTAAACTTGGAATCCATGAAAAGAACACACCTGAAACAATAGAAACAACAAAATATTGTTAATAAATTGGGTGAAAATGTTACAAGAAGATCATGTAAGGTATTATTAACAGGAATATAGTTATATAATAAATTAATAATAATATTTAAACCATTTAAAAAGGTGTTTGAACACTTTTAAAGTAAGTCGAATAGGTGGTAAGGGACTTTCCAATTAAAATGCTTTTAAATGTCTCTTTTACGAAATTCAAAAAGATTGTTTATTTATATATGAAATGATAAGTTTCTTAAAATTTCATTATTATTTATTAATATAATGTTTTCTTATAAGTTTTCATATATATTTCTGAAAATTATTTTTTATTATTTTGTGTGCGGTTTTTATATTTTAAAAGTGATTTTTATGGGAAAATGGTATTTTGATATATGAATGTGTTTTTATCATTAGTTTATATGAGTTATAAAAGGTTTTATTCCTGATATGTTCCTTATAAATTATTTATTATTGTTTGATTCCAATATATCTCAAGATATTATGGTTTGAGCCCCATTATATCTCAAGATATGATGGGTTGAACCCCATTATAGCTCAATATATGATAGGTGAGCCCCATTATAGCTCTCCAATGAATTTAGTACTCTATAAATATAATCTAAATGAAGGTTTATTATATTTTTAAGGTTTAATGTAATAGTAATATAGTAATTATGTCCCAAGGAAACTATGTGATTTTTCTATGCATGCTAATGTGTTTTCAAGAAAATGGTTTTTAATGGGTTATTATGTTTTCACTGGACTAATGATTTTATTTCTTTATGTTCCTTACAAATTTTATTTGTGATCATACCAAGTTTGAAAAAAAATTCATGGGGTGTAAGGATGGGTAATAAAAATAAGGAATTCAAGATAAATTTTATAAATATTTTTCAATAAAATCATGTTTTATTTTTAAAAACTTTTCTATTATGGATGAAATGAATATTGTTTTAAAAGTATCCACATTTGTTCTTATAGGTTCTTATGTATGTTTTATGAACTAATTAACTAAAACTCTAAACCTAAAAGTATCCTCAATGTGAAAGAAAGTAAATTCATGACTAAAAATCAAGATTATGTAATGTTTTAAGGCTGGGTCCTTATACACAGTGTACTCAAGTTGATGTCAAGATATTGAGAATGATAGTCATGAGTCTTGGAGTACAACAAGATTTCATACACAAAATACTACCACAAACTAATCTAGGTATGGATGGATGATTTGGTTCATTAATATCATAAACACATCAAGTGCATTCATCATCCTGAATGACATCACGACAAACTAAAATAGGCCATATTGGCTTCTGAAAGTAGTCTGAGCTATATCATATGGTCCAACTATCAACTGATGATACCCTAATCTCAAATCAATCTTCAGGAAAACACAATCTCCCCTCATCTGGTCAAATAGGTCTCTGATACATGGAAGAGGATACTGGTTATTCACATTCATTCGATTTAACTTTGGGTAATCAACAAACAAGTGCAAGGTCTCTTCATCCTTATCTGAAAACAATAATAGAGAACCCCAAGGAAAAGTAATTGTAGAGATAAACCCATTATCTATTAGCTCTTATAGTTGAGTCTTGATCTCATGAAGCTCTATTGGTGGAATTTTATATGGTTTAATAGAGATGGGATCAGGCCCTAATCGGTGCTCAATTGTAAATTAAACATCCCTCATAGGTGGAATACCTGATAATTCCTCAAGAAAAAAATATTGTATCCTATACATAATTGGTGTAAAGACACCATGCTTAACTTCTCCTTCATCCAGCAATAGGCTAGAAACCAAGGTGGTGAGCTCCCCCGGTTGCTGATGAAATGTCCCTACATGGCCCACCTTGATATCCTACTCTCTATAGTAAATATAATTTTCACCCTCATAAAATGTAAAAGTCACTCTCCTTCAGTAAAAATCAATTTGGGATCAGTACTCTACCAGTGGTAGGGGAAAATGTCTATGAATGTGACCCAGCCTACCGCATTGGTGACGGGTCCGTCAGTCAGGGTCTTGAGTAACTAACCATTCCCCCTAGCAACTTTGACTGCTATATCCTTGGATAACATTCTCATAGTGATGCTTCCTACACTCATAAGACGTAACTCCTAGTCATCTAGTAGAAACCACATGTCTACCACTAGAAGCATCCTTCAGGTTCCCCTCATATATAAGATCTTGATTTACCACTTTTGAAAACTTATTCAGCCTAAAAATGTTAACCTTGAAATTTATTTCACACTTAATCCCATCCAGAATCTTTTTTTCTTTAGTATCCTAATATTATTACAATGGAGGGGAAAATAACTGTAGATATGTGAAGCATCCAACATAGACCATTATTGATATGCTCCCCTAATTCAACCTTATAAACTCAGCTGCTCTCTCTTGCCTGATCATCTCCGGATAAATGTGCTCTAGGAACATCTCTAAAAATCCATCCACTCCATGTTTTAAAGTTGTAAATCCTATGTTTGGATACCCCACTAATGCTTCACTTGACCATATAACATATAAGTGTAAAACCTAGCCCTCTTCTCATTAGGATTCCTTGAGTGGTCAATTATAGTCTGGATAGACTCTATCCATAACTCAGCTGCCACAGGTTCACCCTCTCTGGTGAAAGTTAGATAGTGCTGCAACTGAAACTCTCGTTTCAGGTCAAACATGCTTTTCACAACCCTCCCAAGATCACATTTCACAAACTACATGAATAAATAAAAATTCTCCCCAAACTTCCCTCTATCTTCCTCACCTGACAATATCGGTGCCTCGGGTTCTACCACTGGAGGTCCATTTTCATCCATGTCCTCATATCGTCCTATCAATAAGAATCGTCATGAAGGGATATCTCTAAAATGGAAAAAAACAAGTCTTAGGATAGATAACACAACTTTAACACATTTAACAAGAGGGTTTCACAAAATACCAAACAATCCATTCCCCCAAAACCTATCACATGGTCAAAACTGAGGCGCTATCACTATCCTTAACCATTCTACATTTAGGTCATGGTTAAAAAATGGTAAACACATTCTCATTTTTCAAGTTTTGCATTAGACACCAATTTTCCACATTTTTCATTATTTATAAATTTATAATTCCATATTAGGCACTTATTTCATTTAAAACACACAATCAAAGAAAATCATTTTCATTTAAATAACATACACAAAAAAATCTCTTGCATACATAAAATGATGCATGTCGTATAATAATCCTAAGTTATTATAATGATGTATGAATACTCAAATCTCATACCATTCTGGGACACAATTCAAATCCCATAAAATCTCATAAACAATATTCACATCACAAAACAAGTGCATCAAACGATGTGAAATTACTTTTTAAGGTAAAAACACACATCAATAACAAAAATCCCACCTATGGTTCTTGGCTTTTACCCTCATACATGGGTTATATACCCCCATTCATGAGCTCTTAAACAAGTCCTGACTCATCTTATTCCTATCTACCTTTACTAAATAGTAATACAAAAGAAAATAAAAGAAAATGGCTCTGATTCCACTCTGTAACATCCCGACCTGGGTTCCACATATTGGTGCCCCGAGCTGGGCGGTCACATGACCTCAAGTATTCCTCCCCATATTCCAGAGGCTTTTGACTGGTAGCGGGGGTCTAATATATCAACATGGGGAGACTATTCCATCTTTATCAAAGAATCAAAATAGTGAAAATAAATAATAATAACCAAAAGATATAACCAATAACCAAACCAAACCAGTATCTCGTGATTACCAAAAACAGAAAATAAAATATCCAAAAAGAAATAGTATATATTTCATAAAAAATATGTGTCAAGTGTAAATATGAAAAAACCAAAATAAATAAAGACAATAAAAACTCCGAGGTAGGTCTGGAATCACATTTGGTTCCCTCATCCATGATTCATCCCAACTCATCCATCTAACATGGGACTCTTTCCCTTATCATATCCTACCAATATATATTCCATTCAGGTATCGATCAAGCATCTTGAGTAGGGTTTGACTACTACTCAATAGGCCACCACCAATGGCGTCTAAAACAATATTCAGTCAATAACAGTGTAGGAAGTTGTATAATTAATAAAATACAACCAATAAAGTAAATAGTTTTTATATATTCAATTATTCTTTATTTAACAACATGAACCCTAGGTTCATGAGGACACTTGAACCCTCAATTCATGTTTCATCCCATGTCGGATTCTGAACCATATAAAATTTGGAATATCACAATTCATTACAATCACGGTCTTTCATTATACACTCAATTTCAATTCATATCATGGATGATTGAAACCATAGTCCAATGCCAACATTTTGGGCCATGTCAAGAATCTAGTGGGTAGTAGAAGTAGTATTTTGTGTCCCATAGTCCTTTTATCACACAATCACACAAGAGGTCTTTTGATGTAGTAGTTTTTGTCCCACACTCACTCCTCAAACAATCACACAAGTGTGTTTTTGAAGCCGCAGTTTTTGTCTCACACTCATTTATCACTATGGGATTTTGATGCATCAATCCATGTCCAACACATGTGTATTAGTCAGTCACATATCTCATAATATCACACATATCACAATTTCATAAACATCAACGTTATGAAAACATACCATAATTCCTATTGTCAATTAATTCTTAAAAAATTAATTGAACAATCACGCAATTCCAATTTCCCACCAATTCCATAATTACAACAATCCACTAATTAATTAACCAATTAATTGATCTAATTACACAATAACGACATCCCATTAATTAATTAACCAATTAATTAATCCAATTACACATTCACCACATTCAATTAATTAATTCACCAATTAAATAATCCAATTACACAATCAAATCAATTTGTTAATTAATTAACCAATTAATTAATTTAATTCCACCAATATTAGTTGTCCTAATTTAACTGAAATCATTATCATATAGTGATTAAATTAAATCAATTCATTTATCAATGAAATTTCCTAATCATGGTAATTGAAAATTTCAAAGTTACATTCACATAATTAAATCAATAATATGGGATTTTCAATTTAGAACACCTACCTCAAAATTTATGATGAACGCCTATCAACAGAAATCCCCAATTGAAGCAGAACAACCAAGATCATGATGAGTATTGATATCTAGATCTGAAATCGAGCTCCAGGATCAATCGGATTAGATCCATGAAAACCTAGATCTAGATCCATTACCAATGTAGAAAACATTCCATACATGGATGAGAGAAATATGGTAGAAAAGTAGGAAACCAATTGGCATTTAAATTTTTTACTTGGATAGGTGTACATATTCCATCCAGGCTTTGATTCGTCAAGAACGGAGATTGGAAGGCCTTAGAATCTATTCAGGAGTGTTATGACCTGACCCAAGCTGGGGCTTGAGTCGCAACTACCCCAAGACCACCTCCATAAGATAGAGGGAGGTGACTAGTGACGAAGGAATAACTAACTCATGAAGGCCTTTACCTAAGTTCATGAATGCACACACATTCCCATCTCGATGAAGAAGTGAAAAGAGAAATAGTAAAAGATACAATATTACTATAAAGTAATCCAAGCATGCATGAACCTTTAGATAGTACAAAAGTAAGGTAGTGTAAACTGAAAAGTAAATGGAAAAAATACACACCCAACTAGATATACATCCTAATCTGATTAAAAATTGGAAAAGTAAACTACTGAAAGAGAGCCTAGCTCTTGGATCCCATGCTACGACCACTGTACACGGTCCAAGCACCCAATATCCCTAGGCTTCTCTATAGTCATGGTCGACCTGTATGTCTTCTTCATAAGACACAATAAATTCAGAAAAATCACATTCATGGGTGAGTATATACATACCCAGTAAGACACCCCAAAATCTGAAGGGGGTTAGTAAGAGATACAAGAGGAATGAATGAAAGCAGATAAAACAAGGTATAGTGAAAGAGAACAGCTAAACCCAAAAGGGAGTAAAAGTAAGATCATCCAAACACAAGGTTCTAAACACGATGAGTAGATGAACTACCTGTCAATTATTCACCACCTATAACGGGAGAGTATATTCATCCAACAATGAGAAGAAAGACACAAATAACACGTGGAAATTCCTATGCATCTTCACCTATCCTAGAAAGATAGTAACCAAATATAAGGTGTGGATACAGAGGAATAATATTTATATTTATATATGATCAATCAAAAGAAACCCAAATGATAGAGTAAGGGGATCTCTATCTCACAACTTATCCTAAAAAAGAGAATCTGATAGTTCCAAAAGACCATCAATGATGCCAAACATCTCATGTGTCTATCCAAAAGTAACCATACAAGTATAACCATATACCATCACGTATTGCATATCTGAGTGGGTACAAACTCTACATAGAGGACCCATGCCATAGTACGTTAGGGGGGGTCTACTCTACAATTAATTGAGGATGCCACTACCCAGCACTACTAGAGGGGAAACATAGTATTTGTCAAGGGAACCACTATCCAACTATTCTAGAGGTTTAACTCGATATCCATCAAGGATTCCATTGTCTATCTATGTTGGAGGTTTGACATGGTATCCGTCAAGGATTCCACTACCCAAATATATTGGACAGTCAACTCTGTATTCATCAAGGATGCCATTGTCCATCTATATAGAAGGTTAAACTCAGTATCCATTGAGGATTACATTACCTAGGTATGTTGGAGGTTCATCTCAATATCTATCAAAGATACCAGTACCCATCTATGTTGGAGGGTCAACTCAGAAAGTCCTGGTGATCCTGCATGATCACTATCATCATCATGTGTTTCCTTATCGGGCATCATGCCTGAAACATTTCACATCATATCTTAAAATCTGAAACTGATGATACCATCACTTTTTCTCATAAAAACACTTAGTATTAGCTAATCTCATGACAAAATCCATGTTCAAACAAAGGAGATATGAACGGTTGATGTCTTCTCAAAAAGAAACTAGGGGTACACAGTGGGTGAGGGGACCCACACAATGTTTGGTCCCATTTCACCAACTGACTATGTCCATGGCTGACACACAGCTCCATCCCATGTAGTTGTACATTCCATGTAGGTGGACTACATAGCATGTTAAGACTAATTGGCATCGGGTCATGTCATACTGGTTGTGTCCATGTATCGGACCCAATTTTTATGTACTTGGGTACCCAACCATGTACTTCCACATGGCTTCCAACCCATGTGATCCTTCATATAGGATTCTATCTAGGAAATGGTTACACAATGTGTTGTATGACTACATGTTATGTCATCCTTAAGTTTTCTAAAACCATAGTCATCGTCGTTGAGGGGGATACACGTTGTGTGTTCATCCTTAAACACAGTGTGTGGTCGGGTTTTTATAGTTTATTCAAATATGAACATTACACCTTGAATAAGGATGTGATGCTATATATCTCACCTCGAATACATTTGGGATGAGTGGATCTAGCTGTGATTCACACTTTCATGATTTCATTTGGCAGAAATTAGCTTCGGTTTGAGTTTTTGTGAACTTGTATGCCATTGCATGTGTCGGAGCATTTCGTCATTTATTAATCAACAAATGATCTTTCAAACGATCATCCCTTCCTTCAAAAAAATCATAGATCAGGTCATAGTTTACCAATCCATGCCTCTTTCATTGATCTATCATGGTATCAGGGGTCCGAATGGTCTTGGTACTACTTGGAATAGTATAACCAGGACTGTGGGGTCTAATCAGGGAAGATCATGAAGAGAAATTGGGGAGAAAGGCACAACAAAAATGGTTAAATGATCTATTCAAAGAATTATTTTCCAATCAATTAAGGATGGGGAACCCAGGGTTAGAAAACAATGACTTTAAATAAGTTTATACACCCGAGTGCATGAAAAGCATAAAAAAGGACTCATATCAAAGAACAATGATCGATCTACTCAATCTATTTAATCAAAGGGAGTAAAAAACCAAATGATCATTCCTACCTTGATTATAGATTGTTTTTTGGTGAAGAACATGTCTTCTTATGATTGGAATAAGTCTTTGCATTATTTGCGTCCTGATATAATCTAATATGGAATTTCATCATCGTTTGATGAGATTATCCAATGAAAGAAGGAGTAAGAGATCTAGATTTATACCATAGTTTATGTGGCTAACCATAGATAAATAATCATGGTGGTGATCTTATAGAGTTATCTATTAAATGAAACAAATGAATTAATTAAATTTATTAATTAATTGACTCACTAAATGTACTACCAATGGGCGAGGAGTCTAAATTTCTCATACCGATTCATTTTATGTCACACCTAGGGTAAACACCACGTTCTAGACTCAATTGTGGTCTCATACTTCTGATCTGAGCTATCATTTAAGAGTTTTAACATTTTATTTAATAAGATTATCATGTTAAATATAAAATATATTTAATATTTTTTGTAAAATTATTTATGGGTACACTAGGCCTCTGAATCGCATATCATCTCAGATTCTAACTCTGGAAATATATATAGAAATATTTCAAAGGATTATAACGATATCATCGGGTCTCTATATCATTCCCTCATTCAATATTTTCAACCCCAAAAAGAAAAACTAAGGAAACAACTCAGGGTACAAAGCCTTCACTTGTATCTCCCACACCGAACAACTCTCCTACATGTTTTTGTGTTGTCACATGATGAAAACCGAAGGGATGTTCCATACATGAAGGTTCATGTCCTATAAATCCTCGATCAACACCAGGTTCCCAGTAAATGTGGCTCCATCCCCAATATTCAACTTACCACAGTCAATGACGTGTATGGGAACATGCCTGTAGTGCCTTAGCTATGACACATTGATGATGCCGTGAACCCAATATAGCTATGGGGGTTGGGTTAGGTGGCAATAAACCTCACCAACCCTCTTCAAGATCTTGAATGGCTCAATGAACCTCGGGGATAGCTTTCCTCTCTAGATGAACCTCTGCAATCCTCTTTGTGGGGAGACTCTCTATAAAAATGGTCTCCCTTCTCAAACTCCAAGGGCCAATAACAATAATATATATGAGATTTATGTCAGCTCTAAGCCATCCTCATACACTTATTGATGGCCTGAATTTTTTCTTTCATCGCCTGAAGCTTCTATGGGCCCACAAGAGATGACTTTCCAATCTCTTCCTAGCACAAGGGTGACCTGCAGGGCCTCTTGTATAGGGCCTCAAAAATTTTAATGCCAATGGTAAAGTGGTATCTATTTTTGTATGTAAATTCTACCAAAGTCAAGTGATCCTATTAGCTTCAGTCGAAGTCCAACATGCAAGCCCGCAGCATATCCTCCAACAACTAGATAGTGTGCTCGGTCTTTCCATCAGTCTGAGGGTGAAAGGTTGTACTCATCCTCATATGGGTCGTGAATTCCTCCTACTTGCCTCTCTACAAATCATGATGTAAAATTATCATCATGATCAAAGACAATCATCGAGGTCACCCCCATGAAGGAGAAAGATCTCTTGTATGTATAGTTACCACAAACTCTCCACCAAACTCTGCTCCCTGATGGAAAGGAAGTGTTCCAACTTTGTGATTCATTCAACTATCACTCAGATGATGTCATGGACCTTTACTGTGCATGGAATCCCTACGAAAATGTTCATGGATATGTTGTCCCACTTTTACTCTAGGATATAAAGGGGCTGCAACAAACCTGTCGGGACGTGGTGTTCAGCCTTCACCTGCGAACATGTGAGGCAACGAGAGACATACATAGCTACACATCATATCATGTCAAACCACCAAAACATTGGCTGAAGATCTATGTACATATTCCCCACACCCGGATGTATAGATAGTGGATCAGTGTATAAATCTTGCATCACCTCCAACCACAACATCATTGGAACCAATGTCCATCCCCAGAAAAGGATGACGTGATTCCATCCTTTAGAATATCCATATTTTTATTAATCTATGGATATATGATCACATAAGACCTCATAGTTGATGTCTCCTAGTAGGGAATCCCTCAAATTTTCAAGAAGTGGAGGGGTCACACCTTCGACTGTAGAAAAGTTGTACCCTCCTACTCCACCAGGGTCAACTATAAGGAAACTAACTACTCTTAATATACTTGCACTAAGAAAGATTGGGACTACCTACTAAGATAATTTGCTAAAAATTTTCCCTTTCCTAGAGTATAGATTATCTCGAAGCCATAGTTCTATAGGAACTCCAACCATTTTCATTGTCTCAGGTTCAGGTCTCTATGCATGAAGATGTATTTGAGACTGTGGTGTTATATGTAATACAAAAAGCACTCCTGTAAAAGGTAGTGCGTCCACATCATTAGGGAGAATACTACCGCTACTAGCTCTATGGCATGAGTCACTAGTTCTTCACATGGGGTCTCAACTACCTTGACCCATATGTGATAACTTCCTACCATTGCATCAACACGCAACCAATCACATCTTTTTAGGCATCGTCATACTCTATAAACTCCACACTTTCCTCCAATAATATCAACATTGAAGATTTTTTTAACCTCCACCTAAACTTCTCAATGTCCCTCTGACACTACCCAGACCAGGAAAATAGATTCCAATTCCATGTACAGGCGGTCAAAGTGGTTGTGATTCGTGAGAATCCTGTCACAAACCTTCTGTATTACCCTACTAAGCCAAGAAATCTCTACAATAAAGACACACTTTTGGGTGTCTCCCAAGAAAGCAATGCATATGTATTTGTTGGGTCCATGGATAAACCATTCTGATGAATGATATTCCCTAGAAATTGAACCTCCTGAATCCAGAATTGGCACATCAAGAGATTTTTGTAAAGCTAGTGCTCTCAAAGAAGATCTAGGGTCATCCTCAAGTTCTCTTGATGATTCTCCTCTAATGCGGAGTAGATAAGTATGTCATTGATGAAGATAGTAAAAAACTGGTCCAAGTACGGTTGGAATACCCCATTAATCAAATCCACACACACAGTGGGGGAATTCTTCACACCAAATGGAATCACTAGGAACTTATAGAGTCTATAGTGACATCAGAATGCCGACATTAGAATATTAGCCTTTCGAACCCTTAACTAGTGGTATCCAGAACTGATATCGATAGTTAAGAACCATATAACACCTCACAACTAGTTATAGAGGTCCTAAATACTCAGAAAGGGTTAATTTTTAATTATCTTGGTCTAGTTCAGGTGACGATAATCCATGAAAAGCTATAAGATCTTGTATTCCTTTTTCATGAATAACATTAGATCTGCCCAAGGGGATACATTGGGCCGAATGAAACCTTTATCTTGAAGGTCCACCAAATGAAATGATCTCATACCTCAGTAGGGGCCATCTGATATGCCATAGAAGATATCGAAGTTGTCTCAGGATTCAATTCAATGTAGAACTCCATCTCCCACCTTAGAGGTAGTCCAGGAACATCCTTAGATAAGGCATCCATGTAGTCATCTACAACTAAAGGAATCCATATTTTTGAAGATCTTAATTCACTAGGTTCTATACTTTCCAACAGATGGCTAATAGGTTATAGCCTTTTTCTCATAGAACCCACTTTCCATACCATGAGATCTCTATCGCAAGAAAAGGATAACTTTGTCCCATCAGTATGTAGGCATCTGAATTTCCTACAATGACAATCAATATGGGCTCATACCATGGACAACCAATCCATACCCAAGATGATGTCATAAGGTTTCATCATGATGACCAATATTTCCCACATGAACCTCTCTACACCAAGAGATAGCTCAAACTATAGGTTTATGAAATATACATAAGAAGAATTCCTTGTAGTAACATCATGATGAAGCTATTGGGTTAGAACCTCAATTAGGAGTTCCATATCTCACACAAGGAGTATAGAGATAAAGTATTGGATAGAACCTACGTCTTCTAATATAGAAGAAAGAGTAAAGAACTCACATATCATACCTCTTATCATCTCATTCACAGTAGAATCATTTATATCCAAAACATGCGGTAGTCTAACATCCAGACCTCTAGCACCATGAGCCCGACGTGGGCCACCTGGTGGTGGTAGTAGAAGGATATCATATTAGCATTCACCACCCATAGCTCCTCTGACTCCTCTTATTTCTCTTTATCCCTTATTACCACCCTTTCCTCGCCTGTGATATCCCTGGTTAGGGTGTTGCCTCTATCATGGGGGTCTATCAGGTATATGTTTATACATATTAGCACTTTTGGTCAATCATTCTCATGAGAGGTGACCTCATCCATCACAAGAAAAGCACCACCCCTCTCTAGGATACCTAGTGCTCTGTGTTGTCCCTGCTCTACATGACCTCATGCCTGAGCCTAATTATAAACGGATTTCTTTCATTGAGATCCCACTTACTGGAGTCTGGTAGCTACTTCATACGATTCAACTATGTGACACCCACTACCAGCACCAGCTGTCTAGAATCCCTCTGATAGGAATATCTCTATCATCAGTGCCTGCTCCAGCACCCTAGTATAGGTGAGGATGAATAGGGGAACTATGTTGGAATGGATTTCTTTGAAGAATCCCTACTCAAACTTCCATTTTCTGAAGTATCCCTCATGGATCATGTCAAAAGAGTACCATTTAAGGTCTGTGAACCTCGATGCATACTCATCCACCATCATCCCTCCCTAATGTAGCTCTAGGAGCTCTTGAATCTAGACTAAATGCAAGTAGGAGGATTAGTTATCTTCACATAATAGCTTATGTATGTTAGTCCATGAGAGTGTTGAATCATCATGAATTTCTGTAACAAGGCTCCACCAACACCCAGGTGCTCCATGGAATAGTCTTTCTAATAGTGAAACCACTTAGTTTGTTAAGGTTCTAACAAACCTGAAGATAAATACCACCAACTTCAGCCAATCCTATACTACCTGAGGATCTGTATCACCACAAAACCTCATGGCCTCTAGCATAGGAACTCACAGAGTGTGCTAATCCTGTTCACATACTTATCCTATTCTATTGGAACAATCTACTTCTTGATAGGTGGAGGTGATTCTAACTTCCCACTTTGAGGAAGGGTATCATTGGATGGACCCTGAATTGAGGCCTCATCGCTCATCAGGTCATCTTTATGAACCAGAGCTGGTATCCTGGATGGATTTCATCATGGAGGAATCCTGACATTTATCAAGATGTACCATGGTTAAATGAGAATAAATAAATATAAACAAAAATGGGGATATCAACAAAGAATTACAATCAAAGACTCAAACTTATATGATGCACATACCATTAAACCCCTACAATAAATGTATCGGCATGCTGATTTGACAAGAAGGTAGTAAAGGTCTAGGAGAATAGACACATCAGCCACCACACCATGACTAGATTCCATAACCTAAGATCCAAACTCAAGAAACTTTGACATTATTTCCCTATACCCCACCAAATCATTCTAAGGGGGGTATTCTAAACAATGTCTCAAGGAATGAACTTTATCTGATACAAACCAGTCATGATCTGACCCAAGCAGAGGTTCGAGCCATATCTACCCCATGCCTGCCTCCATAGGCTGGGGGTGGAGACTAGCATTGAAGTCATAATTAACTCAGGGAGGCATTTTCCTAAGTACATGTATTCACACACACATCCATCTCGATGTAGAAGTGCAGAATGAAAGGGAAGTAGATGCAACACTACAATAAAGTAAACCAAGAATGCATGAACCTCTAGGAAATATTAAAGTAGTTCAGTGTAAACTGAAAAGTAAAGGGGAAAAATACAAGTCCAACAAGATATATGTCCCAACCTGATAGAAAACTGTAAAAGTAAATTACTGAAAGATATCCAAATATACAACCACCATACACAATCCAAGAACCTAAAATCACTAAGATCCAATATAGTCCTGGAAAGTTTGTATATCTTTTGAATATGAAACGACATGTGAGGCCAAATCCCATGTAGGGGAGAGTATATACATACCAAGTAGGAAACCCAAAAATCTGAAGGGTGAGAAATAAGAGATACAACATTAAAGAAAGATAGTAGATAGCACAAGGTACAGAGAAAGAGAACATATGAACCCAAAAGAGAGTGTATGTAAGTTCATCCAAACACAAGAGGCTAAAAAATGTTAGTAGATGAACTACCCATTGAGTATTCACCACCTATAATAGGAGATTAGACTCATCTAACCATGATAAGATAGACATGGAAAGCACAGGGAATACCCCATGCATCTTCACCTATCCTAGAAGGAGAGTAACCAAATCCAAGGTGTGGATAGAGAAGAAGAATATATATATATATATTTATATATATATATATCTGTGTGTGTGTGTGTGTTTTCTCAGTCAATAGAAACCCAAATGAGAGAGTTCGGGGATCTCCATCTCAAAGCTCATCCAAAGAAAAAGAGTAGAAAACAATCCAAAAGTCCATCAATGACGCCCAGCATCTCACGCATCTACTAAGAAGTAATTGTAAGAGACTAAACATGCCTCATCACTATGCCTCACATCTGATTGGGCATAAACTCAAAGTAGAGGACTCATGCCATAATACGTTTCAGGGGTTCTAATCTATGAGTCGTTGAGGATGCCATTGCCCATCTCTACTAGAGGATCAACTCAGTATCTGTCAAGGACGCCACTGCCTGACAATGTTTGAGGGTTGACTCAGGATAAGTTGAAAAGTCCACTACCCAGCTATGTTTTAGTATCAACTCGATATCTATAGAGGACAATTCTCGCCAACTGTACTAGAGGGTCGAATCGATAGTCATCGAGGGACCCAATTCTCAATTATACTATAGGGTCAACTTGGTATATGTCAAGGATGTCACTACCCAGCTATGATGGAGGGTCAACTTGGTATCTATTTAGGATTACACTACTCAATTATGCTACAGGGTTAACTCAGAAAGGTCCTGGTGATCCTGCGTGATCACTGTAGTCATCGGGTGTTGCCTCATCTGGAGATGTGTCTAGAAAATTTAACATCATATATCCAAATAGACAACTGATGGAATCATCACATTTTATGTAGAAAAAAACTTTGCAAAGGCTACTCATGGGTTAAAATATTATTTCAAATGAAGGATATTCTGACAGTTGTAGTTTCCTCATAAAGGACCTAGGGGTACACAATGTGTGTGGGGACCCACAAGGTGTGTGGTCCCGTTTCACCTCCTGGAAATCTCTCAGGCCAACACACAGCTTCATCCGGTATATGCCATGTCAGTGTAATACATGGTGTGTCCCTACTAACTGGGACTATTCTATGTCCTATTGGTCGTTTCTGGGTACTGGATCGCATGTCTGTTTACTTGATTACCTAGACGTGTGCCTTGTTGCATACTTATACATGGATTCCCACCCATGTGATCCTTCACATGGGTTTCCATATGAGAAAAGGGTACATTTCCTCTAGGGTGACAACACACTGTGTAATCCTAAAGTTTTTTGAAACCCTATCCGCCACTGATGATGGGGCTATATGTCATGTGTTCGTCCTGGAACATGGTGTGTAGTTGGGTTTTGGCCAGTTTTTTCCGATCAAACATTGTGCCTTGAATTGGGCTATTCCATCATATATCTCACCTCGAATCCATCCTAGATGAGTGGATATGGCCTTAATTCATGCTTTTCGACCTCCATCCATTGGAAATCAGCTCCGGTTTGAGTTCTTGTGAACTCGTACACTGTCGTACATCCTAAATCCTTCCTCTATAAATTAATAAACAATCCATCATCCAACAAATCATCCTTGTCTTTCAAAAATACCAAATATAGTTTTATTTTACTAATTTGTGCCTCTTCCATCGATCTTTCATGGTTCCAGGGGTCCGATCGGGCTTCGTACCGCCCAGAAATGTCAAAATAGGACCGCGAGGTCCAATCGGTTAAGAACTCGAAGAGAACATGTGGATAAAGGAACCCAAATAATGATTAAATGATTGATTTAAAGCATTATTGTACAATATATAACATGTTTTTACCCTAGGTTCATCTTAAAATGAGTCAGTGTGGGGCGTTTGGACTCCTCACCCATTGGTAGTACATTTTGTGGGTTAATTAATTAATAAACTTAATTAATATATCTGTTTTAATGAAATTGATAGCTGTATTAGATCACCACGGGGATGATTTCTCCATGTTTAACCACATAATCCGTTGGAGAAATCCAAATCTCTACCTCCCTCCTCCATTGGCGAATCTCATCAGACGATGATGAAATGCCAGATCAGATAATTTCCGGATGTAATGAACACAATAGCTTATTACGGTCATTGGAAGACACATTCTTCATCAATGAAATATCTATAATCATGGTAGGACTCGTCATTTGGTATTTTTACACCAATGTCAGGGCTTAAACCACAACTACCCAAAACCTGCCTCTATTGGCCAGGGGGCGGCGACTAGCTCCGAAGGCATAACTAAATTAGGGAGGCCTTTGCCTAAGTACATGTATACACACACACAACCATATCAATGTAGAAGTGCACATAGAAATAGTAAAATATGTAACCCTTCTATAAAGTAAACCAAGCATGCATGAACCTCTTGACAGTACAAAAGTACGATAGTGTAAACTGAAAAGTAAAGGAAAAAAATACACACCCAACCAGATTGACATCCCAACCTCACAAAAATTTGGAAAAGTAAACAGTTGAATGGGAGACCAGCTAGTGTATCCCAAGATATGACCATTGTATGAGGTCTAAGCACCCAATATCCCAATTCTCCTCTGTATTCACAGTCAACTTGTCTGTCGTATTCATAAGATATGACATGTGCGGGAAAAGACCATGCAGGGGTGAGTATATACATCCCCATTAGGTCACCCCCAAAGATGAATGGGGATTAGTAATAGATATAAGAGCAATGAAAGAATCCATATAGAATAAGGTATATTGAAAGAGAATAGTTCAACCCAAGAGGGAGTGAAATTAACCTCATCTAAACACAAGGGTATAAACTCAGTGAGTAGATGAACTACCTATCAATTTTCACCACTTATAGTTGGTGATTATACTTATCCAATCATGAGATGAAAGACTCAAAAAGCATGTGGCATACCCTGCGCATCTTCACCTCTCTTGGAAAGAGAGTAACCAAATCCAAGGTGTGGATACAGAGGAAGAATATATATATATATATATATATATATATATAATCAATAAAAATAAACCCAAATGAGAGATTAAGGGGATCTCCATATCAGAGCTCAGTCTAAGAAGAGAATATAATAGTTCCAAAATTCCATCAATGATGCCCAGTATCTCATGTGTCTACCAAGAAGTAACCATAAAAGTCTAACCATGCCCCATCACTGTGTTTCATAGTCGAGTGGGAACAAACTCGAGGTAGAGGACCCATACCCTAGTATGTTAGTGGGGTCTACTCTGTAATCCTTTGTGGATGTCGCTGCCCGGCTCTACTTGAAGAGAAACTCGGAATCCATCACAAACACCACTGCCCAGCTATATTGGAGGTTCTTCTCAGAATCCATCAAGTATTTCACTATCTAGCTATGCAAGAGGGTTGACTCAGTATCCGTCGAGGATGCCACTTCCCAACTATACGGGAGGGTCTACTCAGTATCCGTTGAAGAAACCACTGTTCGGCTATGCAAGAGTTTCAATTTGATATCCATTAAAGATTCCATTGCCTAACTATGTCGGAGGGTCAACTCGGTATCCGTCAAGGATAACACTATCGAGCTATGTTGGATGTTCAACACAGAAAGGTCCTTGTGATCTTGTGTGATCACTGTCATCATCAGGTGTTTTTGTATCAGACGTCATTCTTGTAACATTTCACTTCCTATCTCGTAATACGAAATAGAGGACACCATCAAGTTCTACAGGGAAAAAACTAGGGATAGCCTAATCACAAGACAAAATACAATTTCAAACAAAAGCGATACAAATGGTTGAAGTTTTCTCAAAAATAAAATATGGGTACACCGTGTGTGTGGAGACCCACATGATGTGTGGTCCCATTTCACCACCTGGATGAGTCTCTGTCCAATAGACGGCTCCATCCCATGTAGAAGTACATTCCATTTAGGTGGAGTACACAGTGTGTCTTGAATAACTAGGATCTGGTTGTGTCCTACTGGTTCTGTTTGTGTACCAGACCTCGTTTTCTTATACTTGAGTACACGAGCATGTGCTTTCACATGGTTTCCCACCCATGTGATCCTTCACATGGGTTTCCATCAAGTAAAGGGGTACATGACATGTTGGATGACTACATGTCAAGTCATCTTTATGTTTTCTAAAACCCCAGTCACTACTGTTGAGGGGGATATACGTTGTGTGATCATCCTTGAACATAGTGTGTAGTTGGGTTTTTCTAGTTTTTATAGATCTGAACATTGCACCTTGAATCAGGATGTGATATATATATCTCACCATAGATATATCAAGGATTAGTAGATCTGACCGTGATTCACACTTTGTTGCTTCCATTCGCTGGAAATCAGCTCTAGTTTGAGATTGTGTGAACTCGAACACTGCCGCATGTCCTGAATCATTTTGTCGTCAATTAATAAACAACTAACCATCCAATACATCATAAGTTCCTTGAAAATCCCATATCTAGTCTTAGTTTATTGATCTGTAACTCTTTCATCGATATGTCATGGTACCAGGGGTCCGAATGGGCTTGGTACCTCCTGGCAAAGATGAACCAACACTACATGGTCTAATCAGGGAATAACATGAAGAGAAATTGGGGAGAAAAGCACCACAATAATGGTTAACTTATTAATGCAAGGAAATCATTCCAATTTATCATGGATGGGGAACCCATGGTCAGAAAACAATTAAATTAAATATGTTTATGTACCTGGGCACATGAAAAGGCTGCAAACAGATGCAGATCAAATAACAACCATAGATATACTCAATCTATTTAATAAAAAGGTGTAAAACACAAAATGATGAGTCCTAACAATATTATGTATTGTTCGTTGATGAAGAATGCATCTTCTAATGATTGGAATAAGTATTTGTGTTTGTTTCATCCTAATCTAATCTGATCTGGAATTTTATCATCGTCCAATGATATTCTTCAATGAAGTAAGGAGTGAGAGCTCTAGATTTCTCCCAAGGTTTATACATCTTACCCAAGAGAAATCAGTATGTTGGTGATCTTATAGAGTTATCTGTTGAATCCAAACAAATGAATTAATTAAATTTTCTAATTAATTAACTCACTTAATGTACCACCAATGAGTGAGGATTCTAAACATCCTATGATCACTCATTTTATGTTGCACCTAGGGTAAACACTGCATTTTAGAAACAACTATGGTCTCATATTATTGATTTGAGATACCATTTAAGAGTTATCCCATTTTTTTAAGAATATTCACACATGAAATATAAAATATATTTAATAATTTTATAAAATTAATTATGGGCACACCGGGCCTTAGAATCATGCATCATCTCATCTCCTAACTCTAGAAATATATATAGAAATATGTCAATGTAATATAAGGAAAACATAGAGCCACTTCATTATTCCCTCATTCAATATTTCCATCCCTGAAAACAATAACTAAGGAAACAACTTGGGATACTGAGCCTGCACTTAGATCTCCCACACCCAGAAACTCTCTTGTATGTTTTCATGTAATCACATAATGAAAACCAAGGAGATGTTCTTTCCATGTTGGGTCCTCTCCTATCAATCCTTGATCAACAATGGGTGATTCATAAAGGTGGCTTCATCCTTGATATCCATATCACCCTAATCAATGTTGTGTGTGGTAACATATGTGTATTTCCAAAGCTACGAAAAATTGAATATGTCATGAACTCTCTCCAGCTGCGGGATTTTTTTGAGGTGGTACGAAACCTCACCAACCCTCTACATGATCTATAATGGACTAATGAACCTCAGGGGTAGCTTACCTCCTAGGATGAACCTCTAAAATATTTTTTGTGGTGATAATATTAGGAAAACATGGACTCCCTTCTAAAACTCCAAGGTCCAATGATGATAATCTATGTAATATTTTTTTGGCTTCGAGCCATCCTTATCCACACATCGATGGCCTGGATTTTCTCCGTCATCACCTGCACCTCTCTAGGCCCACAAGAGATGACTTGTGAATCACTATCTAGCACAAGGGAGGCCTGTAAGTACTCCTGTGTAGGGCCTAAAAATGATTTATACCAATGTTATAGTGGTTGTTGTTCTTGTACATAAATTTTATCAAAGGCAATTGATCCTACGAACTTTAGTCGAAGTCCAACACACAATCCCTTAGCATATCCTCCGACACCTGGATAATGCACTTGGTCTACCCATTAGTATGGGGGTGAAAGGTTTTACTCATCCTCATGTGGGTCTTGAATTCCTCATATAGGTATCTTCCCAATTATGGTGTAAATCGATTGTCATGATCAAATACAATCATTAAGGGAACATCATAAAGTTGAATGATCTCTCATATGAACAGCTTCCCCAAACACTCTGCCGAACTCTACTCCCCTATTACAAGGAAGTGTTTCGACATTGTGAGTCGGTAAACTATCACTTAGATGGAATCATGTCACTTCACATTGCATGGAATTCCTATGATAAAGTCCATGGATATGTTGTCCCAATTCCACTCTAGGATCTCATGGGGCTGAAACAAACCTTCCAAAACATAGTGCACAGCCTTCACCTACTAACACATGAGGCACCGAGAGACAAACTCGCTACACATCATTTCATGTATACCACCAAAACTAATGTTGAAGATCATTATACATATTCCTCATATTGGTATGTATAGATTTGGGAGAGGTGTGGAACTCTCATATCACCTTCTCCCACAACGTGACTGGAACCAATGTCCATCCCTAAAAAAGGATGACGTGATTCCCTCCTTCAAAATATCCATCTGGTTATTCAAATATGGATATATAATCCCATAATACCTCACAGTAGATGTATCCTAGCTAGGAATCCCTCACATGCCCAAGAAGTGTAAGGGTCAACACCATCGACTGTAGTAATGTTGTACCCTCCAGCTCCACCAAGGTCAACTATAGGGAATCTAAATGCTATGAATATTCCTTCACTAAGAGAGTATGGGACTACCTACTAAGGTAATTTGGTACAATTTCTCTCTTTCATAGAGTATAGGCTATCTCAAAGTCATATTCGTGTAGGAACTCCAACCAAGTTTGATGTCTCAGTTTTATGTCTCTCTACATGAAGATGTACCTAAGACTGTGCTGGTATGAGTAATATAAAAAGAACTCCCCTAGAAAGTAGTACCTCCACATCCTCAAGATGAAGACTATCACTTCTATATATAGTTCATGATTCATGTAAATCTTCTTATGGGGTCTCAACTTCCTTGACCTGTATGCAATAATTTTCTTCCACTGCATCAACACGCAACTGATACCATCTCCTGAGGAATCGTAATACACTATGAGCTCCTGGCCTTCCTCCAGTAGTCTCAACATTGGATAATTTTTCATCCTCTACCTAGACTCATAAAAAACCCTCTGAAACTTCCCATGCCAAGTAAACAGCTTACCTTTATCATTTGGGAGGTCAAACAGGCTGAGATTCTGGCGAAGTCTTCCACAAAACTCATGTAGTACCCTGCTAAGCCAAGAATGCTCTGCAGCATCCACATGCTTTTGGGTGGCTCCCAAGAATGAAATGTATCTATATTTTTTGGTTCTATAGATAAATGATGATCATGAATGATATTCCCTATAAATTGAACCTCATGAATCCAGAACTGGTACTTTAAGAGATTTATGTAAAGATGGTGCTCTAAAAGAAGATCTAAGACCATCCTCAAGTGCTCTTCATGCTTCTAATCTGATGCAGAGTAGAAAATTATTTCCTTAATGAAGATAGGGAAAAAATGATCCAAGTATTTTTAGAATAACTCATTCATAAAATCCATACACACGGCGAGGAAATTCATCACTCTAAATGAATTCACTAGAAACTCATAGTATCTATAGCAACATCAGAATTCCATCTATGGAATATCATACTCACGAACCCTTAACTAGTGGTAGCCAGACCTAAGATCGATATTTAAGAACCATATCACACCTAGTAAGTAGTAAAAGAGTTTTTCAATACTCGGTAAATGGTTCTTGTTCTTTATCATGGCCTATTTTAGGTGATGATAATTCATGAAAATCTGCAAGCTCTCATCCACCTCTTTCATGAATTGCACTAGAGCTGCCCAAGGGGACACATTGGGCCTGATGAAACCTTTCTCTTGAAGGTCCTCCAATAGAAAACTCTAATCCTAGAGCTCGTTATGGGCCATCCAATATTCCATATATGATATCAAAGCAGTCCCATGATGCAATCCAATGCAAAGCTCCATATCCCACCTCGGAGGTAGTCTAGGAACATCCATGAGAAAGAAATCCATGTAGTCCTCTAAAACTAATGAAATTCATATGCCTTAAGATCCTAATGCACCATGGTATATAATCTCTAACTGATGGCTAATGTTCTATAGCCTTCTGCTTGTAGAACCCACTAACCCTACCATAAGATCTCTCTTGCAGGCAAATGAGAACCTTTTCCCATCAATGTGTAGGCATATAACTTCTCTGTGGTGAAAATAAATCTGGTCTTAGACCATGGAAAACCAATCCATACCAAAGATAATGTCATAGGGTTTCATCATGATGAACAAAAGTTCAAACATGAACCTCTCTCCACCAAGCGATACCTCACAGTGTAGGAAGATGAAAGATATAAAAGAATCATTCCCTATAGCAACCTCAAGATGAAGATATTGGGCTAGCTCCACAAGTGGGAGCTCCATATCTCTCACTAGGATTATGGAGATAAAGGAATGTATGGAAACTGTGTCTATTAATATAAATGTAAGATTATAAAAAAAACATAGATCGTACCTATTATCATCTCATTCACTATAGAATCATAGACATCCAAATCTTGTGGATGTCTGCAGCCCTAGAATCTAGCTCCCTAAGCTTTAAAGGGATACCTGGAGGTATTAGTAGAAGGATCACATATCATAATCCACAAACCAAATCTCCTCTTGCTCCCTTTCTATATCTCCCTCCCTAGGGACCACCCTATCCTCACCTGGGTGATCCCTGATCATGGCATTGCCTCTACCATGGCGGTCCATCGGTTATCTGTCTATACTAATTAGCACATCTAGTCAGGTACTCTCATGCTAGGTTACCTCACCCATCACAAGAAAAGCACCACCCCTCTCTAGGATACCTTGGTGTTATGCGCTATCCTTTCACTACATGACCTCATGCCTAAGCCTAAACATGAAAGGGATTCCTACATTGAGATCCCACTGACTGGAATCTGCTAGCTATTATAGGTGACTCAACTCTATGATTCCCACTTATAAATCTATTTGCCTAGATTCCACCTAAAATAAATCTCCCTATCACCAGTTCCCACTCCTTCACCCTTGTATAGTTGAGAATGCATAAAATCACTAAAATGGAATGGATCTCTTTGCAGAGCCCCTACTCAAACTTCCATTATCATATTTAGCCATTGTGGAACATGTCAAGAAAGTACCACATAAGGTCTATTAACCTCAATTCATACTCATCCACCATCATCCCTCCCTACTGCAGCTCAAGAAGCTATTGAATCTAAACTGAACGCAATCAGGAGGGGTAGTTCTCCTCACAAAACAACTGATGGAAGTTTGTCCCCGAGAGTGTCGAATCATCATTCATTTGGTTAAAAAGGCTCCAAAAAACCCATATTCTCCATATAAGATGATAAATACCTGTGAAACCACCTAATCTGACAAGGTTCAAAAAATCTGGAAGATAAATACTTCCAACTCTAGCCAATACTATGTTTCCTGAGGTTCTGGATCACCACAGAACCTCAGTGGCCTCTAGCATTGGAACTCAGGGAGTTCTCTAAGCCTATGCACATCCTTATCCTACTCTATTGAAAAAATATACATCTTAACAGGTGTAAGTGATACTATATTACCACTTGGAGGAAAGGGATCATTGGATGGACCCTGAACTGAGGACTCATCGCTCATCACGTCATCTTCATAAACCAGATCTAGTATCCTGGCTAGCTTTCATCTTGGAGGAATCCTGACATTTATCAAGTTGTACCATGGTTAGATGAGCATATATATATCTGTGTGTGTGTGTGTGTCAAGAAAATGGATGAATAAAAAAGGATGGTCAAAGACTCGGTCCTATAGGATGCATGTACCATTAAACCCCTACAAAAAATGTCTCTGCAAGCTGAGTTGATAAGCAGGTAGTCATGGTCCTGGTGAATGGTCACATCACCCACCCCACCATTAGTGGATTCCCTAGCCTGATATCCTCAATCAAGACACTTTGATATTGATTCCCTAAACCCAACCATATCCTATTAAGGGGGATAGTCTAAACAATGTCCCATGGAATGAACTTTCCCTGATACCAATCGGTCATGACCCGATCCAAGCCGGGGATCAAGCTGTAACTACCCCAAATCCCCCTCTATATGTAGGGGTAGAGACTAGTAATGAAGGAATAACTAACTTAGGGAGGCATTTTCCTCAGTACATATATGCACACACACATTCATCTTGGTGTAAAAGTATAGAGGGAAAGGGTAATAGATGCAACTCTACAATGAAGTAAACCAAGAATTCATGAACCTCTAGGTAATATAAAAGTATCGTAGTGTAAACTAAAAAGTGAAGGGGAAAAATATACACCCAACCAGATATATGTCCCAACCAGATAGAAAACAATAAATGTAAATGGTTGAAAGAGATCCCAACTCCTAGATCCCAAGCTACAACTATTGTATGTTATTCGAGCACCCGATATCCCTAAGCTTCTATGTATTAATGGTCGACCAGTCTATCATCTGAATATGAAACAACATGTGTGGGAAAATCCCATGTAGAGTAGAGTATATACATACCCAATAGGACACCCCGAAAGTTGAAGGGGGGTATCAAGAGATACCATGGTCAAAAAATATAGTTGATGGAAAAAAGTATTTTGAAAGAGAAAATCTTAAGCCAAAATAGAGTGAAAGTAAGCTCGTCCAAACACAAGGGGCCAAACAAGGTGAGTAGATGAACTACCTATCGAGTCTTTTCCACCTATTACAAGATTGTAGACTCATCCAACAATGATAATCGACACATGGAAAGCACATGGAATACCCCATGCTTCCTCACCTCTCATGAATGGATAGTAACCAAATACAAGGAGTGGATATAGAGGAATAATACATATATTTGTGTGTGTGTGCTCAGTCAAAAGAAACCCAAATGAGAGAGTAAGGGGATCTCCATCTCACAACTCAACCCAAGTATAAGAGTAGCCAACAATTCCAAAATGTATTTCAATGACTCTCATCCTCTCATGTGTCTTCTAAGAAGTAATTGTACCAGTATAAACATGCCTCATCACTATGCCTCATAGTCTAGTGGGTAGAAACTCGAAGTAGAGGACCCTCACCCTAGTACATCAGGGGGGTTCTACTCTGAAAGTTGTCAAGGATTTCACTATCAAGCTCTACTAAAGGGTCAATTCAGTATATTTCAAGGATGCCACTACACAAAAATTCTAGAGGGTTGATTCAGTATATGATAAGGAGGACACATCCCAGTTATGCTGGAGGATCGACTTGATATCTATAGAGGACGCTGCTCCCCATCTATGCTAGAGGGTCGAATTGATAGTCATTGAGGGAACCACATCCCATTTATACTGGAGGGTAAAATCAGTATATGTTGAGGATTCCACAACCCATTTATTCTATAGGGTAAACTCGATATCCATCAAGTATGCCACTTCCCATCTATGCTATAGGGTTAACTCGGAAAGGTCCTGGTGATCATGTGTGATCACTGCAGGCATCGGGTGCTACCTTATCTAGCGTCGTGCCTAGAAAATTTCATATCATATATTCAATGACACAACCAATGGATCCATTGCATTATATAAAGAAAAAACATAATATAGGATACTCGTAGGCTCAAATATGAGTTCAAATGAAGGACATACGAATAGTTAAAGTTCCCTCAAAAAGGAACTAGGGGTACACAATGTGTGAGGGGACCCACACGGCGTGTGGTCCCGTCTCACCAACTAGACATGTCTCTAGTCGAAACATGGTTTCATCCCATATAGTGGTGCATGTTGTGTTAGTGTGCTACATGACATTTCCCTACAAACTGAGACCGGGCTATGTCCTTCTGGCCCTGTCTGTGTACCGGATCTCATGTTTATGTACTTGAGTACACAGCTATGTGTGATGTCATGTATGACCACATGGCTTCCCACCCATGTGATCCTTCACATGGGTTTCCATCAAAGAAAATGGTACATGTCCTGTAGGATGACTACACTCCATTTCATCTTAAATTTTTATAAAACCCTAGCCACAGTAGGTGGGAGGCTACATGTTGTGTGTTCATTCTTGAACAAAATGTGTAGTCATTTTTTGGATAATTTTCCATATCCAATCTTTTTTACTTTGAATCGGTCTATTCCATTGTAGATCTCACCCCCAATCCATCCAAGGAGAGTAGATCTGGTCATGATTCACACTTTATAACCTCCATTCACTGGAAATTGGATCTGGTTTGAGTTTTTACAAACTCGTATGCCACCGCACGTCCCAAATCCTTCCTCCATCGATAAATCAACAATTTATCATCCAAATGATCATCCTCTATTATAGAAAATCTGATATATAATCTTATTTAAATGATTAATTCCTATTTCATCAATATATCATAGTTTTGGGGGTTCGCTCAGGCTCGGTATGGCCCAGCAAAGTCAAACTGGGACCACATGGTCCAATTGGCGAAGAATGCAAAGAGAAATTGGAGATAAAGGCGACACAAAAATGATTAAATGATCCATTCCAAGAATTCATGGCCAATCGATCCAAATTGGGTTACCCAAGGTTAGAAAACAATGGAATTAAATAATTTTTTGTACCTGGGTGCATCAAAAGGCTATAAAAGGATGCATATCAAGTAAAAATGATCGATTTACTCAATCTATTTAATCAAAGGGTGAAAAAACACAAAATGATGAGTCCTGCCATGATTATAGATAATTATTTATGAATAATGCATCTTCTAATGATCAAAATAAGTCATTGTGTTCGTTTCATCCTAATCTTATCTGATCTATCATTTCATTGTCGTCTGATGAGATTCGCCAATGGAGGAGGGAGGAAGAGCTTTGGATTTATCTTAAGGTTTATACGGCTAACCTTCGAGAAATCATCCTGGTGGTGATCTTATAGAGTTATATATTATGTTTAAATAGACTAATTAATTAAATTTATTAAATAATTATCCCACTAGATGTACTTCCAATGAGCGAAGAGTCTGAACACCTCGCATCGACTCATTTTATATTGCGCCTATGGTAAACACCGTGTTCCAAACTAAAATTTGGTCTCAAATTTATGATCCAAGATACTATTTAAAATTTATCACATTTTCTTTAATAAGTTTCATGTGTGAAATATAAAATATTTTTAATATTTTTATTCTAATTTTCAGAATAATTAAACCTATGCACATGGTTTCTTGGGCAGGGGTGCATGGTTTTTCAAATAGTGTTCCTTAACCATGTGCCACTTCTATGAGGATTCATGGTTACTCCTAAGAGGGTGCATGTTTTGAAAAACCATGAAATCCCTCTATATATGGGGTTTCATGGATAGTTGGTGGCACACAGTTTGGGAAAACCGTTCCCTAACCTTATACGGCCCAAAACCCTTCTAACATTTTTTCAATTTCACAAAAAAAACTCCCCAAGGTAATACCTAAATAAAAAGTAATCAAAAAATAAAAATATTTCTTGAAATCAAGATTTAAACATCTCTATAAAAGGTTGAGATATTACAATATTAGTGGTATTCTTGTTCAGTGGCCTTCGAGAAGATAGGACCCTATACCTTTGGATCATGTTGCTGTTTTTTTCAGTTTTTGAAGTTGATCAATTGATTGATATTTCTAAACAAAGAGATGAGTAATCTTATCATGTTGAGGTATATCTTGTAGAGTAATATACTTAATTTTATGAGTTATAAAGAACATTGGAATATCATTCTATTGAACAAGTAAGTTCTATTATTATTATTGAAACTGAATTGATCAAGGATGAATCAGTTTCTTTGGTAGTAATGTTCTTGAAAAGTTTTTTTGAAGAAGATGACAAAGTTACATAAGTTCAAGGAATTTTATCCCCTACATATAGTGATTATGGGGAAGTATATTCACATTAATTAGTTGATGTTAGAGAAACCTATACAAGGTTTGAGGAACTACCCTTGGAATCTAAAGATGATTCCAATTTTGAAGCTCATGCTCAAAATTTCTCAAAAATACTTTTCTCAATATTTTATTTGTTGGAAGATGAGGTTATAATGATTCAAATAGAATTTGAGAGTCTATGGAAGTTTTTTAAAGACTTAATAAATTCATATGTTTCTAGAACTATATTTGAGTCTCTCCAGACCCAATATCAATGTTTAAATAAAAGACCGATGTCTAGAGAATATTTTTTTTCTTTTAAGAAGGATATCACTTAATATGTTGGAAAGAAAAAAGGTGATATTATTCCAAATTCAAATTTCAATGATCTTAAGAGTTTTTTTTAAATCATTTTGATTATATAAGTGTCTCTAGTTCTAATTAGGGAAGAGTTTCTACATTTGGTGGAATTAGATATGAGTATGTATTGAGAAGGATAGATCCTCTCTATTATGATCATTTTTATATGGATGAAAATATTCAAAGTTTTTAGTTTGATGGTGTACCACCGCACACTATGTTAGATAGTCATAAAGATTTTATTGAAAAAATGACTTCTATAAAACCATGAGTTCTAGTTTTTCTCAACTAATTAGGATGAATGATTGATAATTATGTTCAGTATTTTAAGAATACTCAAAACTTTTTAAGGCTATTTTGGTTGAAGTGTTAAAGGTGATTCGAGATTCAAGTCATTTACTGAAAGATTGGGCTATACCATTGAACAATAATTTCAAAGAGATCATGGTTGTTCACCAAACTCTTAGAGATTCCCTAACCTATGATTCTTATTCTAAAGAATATCAACCTATTTCCAATCCTTACTATCATCCATACCTTAAACCTTAATTATTTTTCACTTCAGAGGGGATTCTATGCAATATGAAATCATTTATAAAAAGTGATATTATTTTGTTATTTTATTTTTATATTTATCTTTTATATGCACTGTTTGAATTTTTCTAATTATTGCATTCATATTCTAAATTTTCTTATTTTAGCTTAAGTATCATTCACATATAGCTCTATACAAAATTAACTTTTTTTATTCTATTTTTATACATTCTTTTTTATCTCACAAAAGGGTGTGAAATTGGTTAAACATAAAATTTCTAGTTGATATTTTAATTTCTATTGATTAATATTACAAACATGTTGTGTTTACCTTTATTTATTTGGTTTGTGGTTTTTATGATCATAAAAAATAGAGATATTTTTGGGCATACATATTTTGTTCCAACAAGTATTTTATTGATTTTGATGCTCAGAAACACCCATTTTTTAATAATAAATTTAAATTATGTGGAGTTATGATTTATAATTTTTTCTAAGAATTTTGGAAGTCTTTTATTTGATCATTATTTTTGGTTGAATGATTTTTTATAAATTATTTTGGTTATTTTGAAGAAGTCTAGAATCACTATTAAAAAAATGATATTGCGACCAAATGTTAGTACTCAACCATATGTTTGGAACCCCATGTTCAAGCTAAACATTATGTTCAGGAACCTAAATTTTGATAATGAATGTCATGTTTGAGTTCATAATTTCATGTTTGAAACCCCACATTTGAGCTAAATGATATCATCGAGAACCTAACATTTTTTAAGGAACCTCAAGTTTGATTACATAACATTTGGTATGTGCCCAACATAAGTAACCTCACATTGGTATCATACACTGCATTTTTTCACTCTATATTTAGTATCAACCATACACTTTTAACCATGATTTTGGAGTTATCATCATGAAGAGTTATCCCCATTTTGAATTAGTCATCTGCGGGATTTAAATTTTGAACTATTTTTGAGATTTTTTCTTTGATTTTACTAGAGTGGATATCTTGAAAAATTATTAAAAATTCATTTCAGAAGGTCTTAAAAAATGGATTAATTTTTTCATCTTTGAAGTTATGTTCTTATTTATTGTGACTTATTAAATTCAAATTTCAAATACACTGAGTGTTTTGAAATCAGGATTTATTCGAGGTATTTTTTAGAACTGTTTGTCCAAAATTAATTTAGGCTACTTAATTATGTATCAAATGGTTATATATGTAGGGGAGTTGAAATTTTTCACTAATATGAGGGAGAAAGGTGGTCCATATAGTAGAATAACCCTAGACATCAAATAGGACAAAACTATAATTTTACAAGCAGAATCCAAACTTCACACCGAATCAACTTCGAGAATGTAAGAACCAAAAACAAATCGCAAAGAACATAGTAGCACAAGTATTTACATGCTTCAGTCCCTTGGGTTCCTATGTACATGGAAATAACAGCACCCTATATGAATTAATTCTACTAAAACATAAAATAGAAACATATTATAGCATACAAAGGCAATGAAATCAATATCAAATGAAAAAAATGAACCACTATGAAATGATAATCAAGAAACTGTAAAACAACATACAACACTAGTCGTAACAAATCACGGTAGTCCTGGTCTCTTCTGGTTACATGTTTCTATAATCCACAAGGCATCTACTCCCACTATGATACTAAGGAACCATATGCTTGGAGATGAATCTCCCTGGTTCGGATCATCTTCCATCGGGTACTCCGCCTAGTGTCTTCTCTTCTGAAGACCACTATTTTTTGAATCTATAGCAAAGGTGATGCATGAGTAGTGCAGTATGAAGTTTAGTAGGCATGGATAATCCCCAACATGGAAGGATAAATCCCATTTTTAGGGTTTACAAACCAAAAGATTAGGATCACCAAAGAACCAGCAGAGCAAGATACCACAGAGGAGAGAGATGACCAGCGAAGGGATATGGTAAGGGGTGATCAATTCCCCTAACACCCACCTCTCCTCAAAATCATAAAACCAACCAACATATTCCATCACTCAAAACCGAATTAGAAACACTAGTGACATATCAAACAGGAATAATAGATGGACATATCAAATCAAATAGGAAGAAGAAATAATCAATGGCTAGTAGTCAAGGGAGATGGATAACTAGTGTGGAAAGAGAGAAAGTGGTCAATAGGTTATCCATAAGGCCAAGGCCCAATGAATAGGATCCCACACAGAATAGTAGACCACCAAGCCAAATTTGATCATTCTAAATAAAAGAAATACTTTTTCATGCATGGTTTTATCATATAAAAGGTATAATTGAACATGGAATATTATCAAATGGAAAAAAAACTATAGTAATGACATATTTCACTAATATCTGCCATTTAAAATTGAAGACGGTGATGTTCTTGCACCTATTTTTATGTAATAGGAACCAAGTTCAACCTGTTTAGTCAAAAATTGGACTTAGATAGGACCACGACTTTATTCAAACTATCATCCAGGTTTATGTCAATGTGTATCTTTTTGACACATACAGTTCCATATTCCACAATAAATTTAATAAAATGAAACCCAATATCTATGTTCCTTTATTTACCATGGCACACTAAATTTCTATATAAATGAAGTGTTGATTGACTATCAAAATATACATTAATAACAGAATAGTGTAGGTGTAGTTCATAAGACAATCCCTTTATCCATAAGGCCTCTTTCACTACTTCAGTCAAGGCAATATATTCAAACTCGATGATTGAAAGTGAAACCACATATTGTATATTGCATTTCCATGAAATGGGAGCACTATAGGCCGTGAAGACATAACCAATAAGGGATTTTATGGTATCTAAATTTTCTTTATAATTAGAATATACATATCTTGTAATAAATTTAATATAATTTACATCATTTACTTAACATAAAGAAACATTTGAGCTTCTGGAGAGGTAGCTTAAAAGACACCTAAGGGAGATCCAATATAGTTTCCTAGGTATGTCCATAAATATGATTAAAGTGAAGATTACATAGTCAATGTTTGGTCAGGTTCATATCATACAGTACATAAAATTTCCTACTATATTAGCATAAGGTATTTGAGACAAAAATATAATATCATCAGAATTTGTGGGTGCTTGTGTTAAATAAATAATAAAATTATTTCCAAGAGGTATTTTAGGACCAATAGGGGCCTATATACCCTGAGAGGTGGGGTGAATCAGGGTATGGATATTATTTTTCAAAATTATTCCTACCCCACTAGATCTTGACCTCTTTATTACAAGGGTCACTTTGTTTTCACTTGTTTGTTTATTATGACCACTTCTTTTCTTCTTTATCTGATGATGATGCTTTAAATGCAATGCAGCGAAGTAAGTAGGCAGACATAGAGATTTTTACTTGGTTCACCCTCACTGGGCTACGTCTAAGGAGCATACAATGGCGATGTGCCACTGTACCAAAACAACTAAAGCACCCTACAGTTTACAAGGTTCGGGATAGATCACTTCTATGCCCAGCCTCACTGCCTTTACAAGGTTTAGGTTCAGCTCACTGCTTTCCCAAGGGTCACTCCTTGTTTCTCTCTCTGGCTCACTGCCGGTGGAGAGGATCACCTTATTCCTATTCCTTTTATCACTACTCTGGAAAGGATCCACTCATAGTTTATAGACATGTAGGTTTGTTCATTATCACTAATGAATGCATCCTCTGTTGTATATAGATGCTCTCTTGAAGTTCAACTTTCAAGCGTATATGAATCTCACTTTGCACCGAAGGTATCGAGCAATCTTCTAGCTTTCATGTAGCCCTAAATCGTTGTGGTTCTTCAACCATAACTAGCTCCCTTCTCCAAGATGGCGCGCAAGTCTTAGCGTGCAAGTTACAACTAGCACGCAAGTCTACCTCAAACACTTGCGCGACACAATCTTCTGCAACTCCAAACTTGCGTGACTCACACCCTTTTATGCCCAAACCAATATTGGCATGAAACCACCAACTATCGCGCTTCTTCAAAACTTAGCATGAAAGTATCACCAAACCACTTTCACGACAACTCCTTCTTCAAATCAAAACTTGGGAGACTCACAACCTTTCTCTCCCAAACCACCTTGGGCATGCAACAAAAAACTGGCCTGGAACTTCTACTTGCGTGACCAACCACCACTTGCGCGACCACCACACTTGCGCAACGGGAGCTCTGATTTTATCTAAGTCTTGAACTCATACTGAATGAGGAGGGGTAGACCTCTATTTATAGGAATTTGAACACCCAGTGTGACAGCATGCAAGTCTCCTCTCGCAAGTGCATGTCTCGGCGAGCAAGTCTCTGTCGCGCAAGTCACTTGTGCGACCAACCCTAAAACTTGGGTGCCCCTTTTCCCTTTTCCATATTTTTATGTACTGATCTTGAAAAAAATATGGTGCGCAAGTTTCCTCTCCTTCAAGACAACGGCGTGCAAGTCCATTTTCCAAAACCACTTTTCTCCATTTGTCTATTTTCTGGCCCAAAAATTTGGCAAACACTGGAAAACGGCGCCACCTTGTATCTGCTCCTTTTGTACCACCTCCAGATCATTCATTCCTTTGTCGACATTCTTGAATCAAACATGGATCATTAACCACGACCCTTGAACTCGACATGCCACCATTAAATCCCCTTTGTCAAAAAATTTGTATGTCATGGTTTGCTTTGTCAACAAACACAACACAGATGTCCACTTTGTCAACAAACACAATCACCTCAAAAATGCTTCAATGATACCTTGAGGGATTTTTTCCCAACAATATTTCCCTTTGGGTTTGTTGAAAACTCTTCCATAAAAAGATACATCGTTAATTCTTCATCCATCATTTGCCTATTTCGATTCCAATAGCGATCAAGGGTTTACTCAACACATACTCTAATCCCACATGAGCAATGCTCGGCGTGAGAAACAAAAATGAAAAGTTCATAAATGAATCACTTCAACTCTGACACCCACTGTTGACACCAAACTGATACCAATTTTTAGAAATATTCTTACCACATTCCAACACCACTCTTCTGCTTTTATCACAATCCTCAGCTGTCATGATATCTATTCTTTGATCGATCACTTCAAGCATCGTCAGATTTAGAATGCTCCCCCTATCTCATTTCTCTCCCCCTATTTTGCTACTCCACCTGTCAGCTTCTCCCCATATCAATCATGATTTATCAAATTTCCACACTGTCTCTCTCTTGAACAATCACTATTTTCTCCCCCTTTGTCAAAAAATACAAAGGTCACTCCTTTGTAGTCTATAACAGAGTAGAGAACACAAATCATCACATTAGAAAAAAACACATCACTCCTTGGGGAGAGGGGGTGGGTTCCATATCCACACTTTTTCAAGTGTGGTAAGTCAACTGAACTCCCAGAGCTAGTCGATGCCTCTCAAAAGATTCCTTGGGTAAGACCTCTATCAGAATGTCTGCAACCTGTGGCTCTGTAGGCACTTACTCCAACTTTACAATTCCCTGCTCAACTTTCTCCTTGATAAAATGATTCTTTATCTTAATATACTTTGTCCTTGAATTATGTATGGAATTTTTTCTAAGATTTATAGCATCTGATTTATCACACTGGATTCTGATCGGAAACTTCACTTCAACTCCCATATCTTCAAGCTGCTGCTTCATCCATAATAACTATGTCCATGCTTGAGTGGCCGCAATATACTCAACCTCTACAGTGCTCAGAGAAATGGAATATTTCTTCTTTCGTAGCCAAGAAATACACAATTCACCAAGATAGAAAGCACCATCTGACGTTGATTTCCTATCATCCACTGAACTGGCCCAGTCTGCATCAGTATATCCCATTAACTTTGTATGAGATTTGTCATTATATGTCAAGTCAAAGTCCATCATGCCGTTGATATACCGAATTATTCTTTTCACTACAAGCATGTGGCTTTACTTGGGATTACTCTGATATCTTGCTTCATGGAATGTGGAGAAAACAATTTTAGGCCTTTCTGCGGTCAAGTACAGCAAACTTCCAATAATTTTTCTGTATTGTGTGATATTAACTACCTTTCCATCCTCATCTTTTCATAATTTCAGTCGGGTAGCAACTGGAGTCTTCATCTCCTTGTAATTATCCATTCCAAGAATTTTTAAAACCACCTTTGCATATTTGTATTGAAAAATGAATGTTTCATTCCTTTCTTGTGTCACCTGTAGACCAAGGAAAAATGTTAACTCTCCAATCATTGACATTTCAAACTCATTTTTCATGAATTCCAAAAACTATCTGCACTGAGCTTCATCTGATCTGCCAAATATTATGTCATCGACAAAAACCAACACCATCACCCTTTTATTACTATAATTGTTGAAATGTAGATTGTAATCAACTCCCCCACACTGGAAACCAAGCTTCTTCAAGTATTGATCAAGCCTTGAGTACCATTCTCTTGGTGCTTGTTTTAGCCCATACTACACATTCTTTAGTCTACAAATCTTATTCTCATCCTCATGAATAAGAAAACCATCTGGATACTCAATATACACTTCCTCCTCTAGAAATCCACTCAATAATGCAGATTTGAAATCCATCTGGAACATTTTGAACTTTCATTGCACTGCTATGTCTAAAAATAACATGATTGTCTCTAGTCTCACAACTAGTGAAAATGTCTCATCAACATCTATTCCCTCCATTTGAGAGTATCCTTTGCACACCAATCTTCCTTTGTTCCAAATCACTGTGCCATCTCCATTCATCTTTTTGCGAAAGACCCATTTAGTCCCGATGACGTTCTTATCTGCTGGCCTCAAAACAATCTCCCACGTCTGATTCTTTTCTGAATCAGCATCAGTCACTTATGCCCCCCCCCCCTGTGTTTCTTTCTTCCTCAACACTTTCATCAAGAAATTTCTCATTGTTTCATTGTTCAGTGGCTTCACTTATTTCAGCTAATTTTATGAGCTTCTTGTTGAGACAGGTTTGATACTCTCTTGCAACTTCTTGGTATCCTGAAAATAGTTAGCTGATACCGAATTGTTAGAACAAAATAGATAATCATGTGATGCATGATTATTGCTGCTTCTCTGGAAATATGCCTTATCTTGGTAGATAACACCTGACCTGGGTCATCCAATTATTTCCTTGATGGATACTTCATCTGATTATGATATTGAATTCTCTCTCGATGTTATGCAATACTTCCCGAGATTAGGCCCACCTTTCAGACCCATAAACATTATTCTTCTCCTACATCATCTATTCTCATATTCCACTGGGAATTGAGTCATTAACAAAATCTCTAATCCTACTGAGTTGGCACTCAGTGTAGGAAATAAGAGACAAAGTTAATAACACAATCACTTCTTATTGTGCTTTATTGATTCCTTTCTTCTTCAACTTTGGTACCTGATTTGAGTCAATCAAAACTCTAGAGCATATCACTTCTTCACGTTGCATCTTTATATGCCACTTCCCCTTGGATCGTATCTCCTTAAAACCTAAAACACTTGAATCATCAGTTAACAACATTTATATACATAGGGAGAGGGGTTTCTTCTAGAATCCTCAGGATGAGGACTGTGGTTGATCCTGATGGGTCAACCCTTTGATTCTTTCTTGCAGAGAATCACCTCTTTCCTTGATTCTTCTAGCTTCCTAGCCAATTTTAACTGCTCTAGCCATATAACTAAGCATTCTTTACCCAAATTCTGAGTCTTTTTCTGATATGTAGACTTTGTAGTCTTAGACTTTCTCACATTTTGGGGTTTAATCCAAACGGTACACATTTCCTTCTTTGATTTTCCACCAAATTTCATTTCTCTTGATTCCTTCTCTGGGTAGGAATGTTTCTACTTGTCACCTTCCCTTTCTTCTTCCACCATTGCAGGAGTCTTTCTCTTTCCTCCACTTCTCGCTACGGAACACTACATGTGAATTTCTCAATTCATTCTTTGTTCATCATTCTTTTATCAGATATCCAAGTCATCATACTATTTTTCATTGGTGGTAGTTCCTCCACTGAATGTACATTTTTCTTACTCACAGCTATAGAATTTCCTCCCTTTTTCATCCAGATTTGTTCATGTTCTTTCTTGGAGAGCGGTTGTGAGTGTGATAGAGGAGGTGATTTATACACCTTTTGTTCATCTCCAAGTGATTCCCCTTAGGATCTAAACCTATTTTCCAATTTACCACATTGTCTTAAAGTGTATGATTTCTCATTATACACCACTAGATTCGTGAATCTTCTTTCAAGTTCCTTTCCCTTTTCTGATTTCTTCTTGCTGTAATGTCTTGCCAAATTCCCATAATCAAAACATATAAAACATTTTCCATCAAAGGCATACCTCATTTCATCATTTCTCTGTCGAGATGTTGATGAATCTTGAGTTCTTCCTCTGACATTGAGCTCCTGATCTTCCTGAAACATACTCATTGTGTGTCCCATTCTTCCATAGTAATAGCATCTAATAAATGATTTCCTCTGAGAGACTCTTCTTTCAGATTTCTCATAACACTTCTTCTAATTATCAGATTTAGTAGTGCCTCTATTTTCACAGCTTGAAATGTATTCCTGAGCCTCTAAAAAAATGTTTGATGTGTGTCTATGAATCCCATAGAAATAGCAAATGTCATCACTACTTTTTGTAACTGTCCTCTTAGGCCTATCTCCAGCACCTATAGGATTTTTTCCACATCTAGAACTATTCACATCTCTCTTTCTATCATGCATGGGAGGTGATTCATCAAATCCAATACTAGTTTTTTCCAAACCGTATGGTCTTTGAGCTGAGAAAATTTGTTCTTGCCTCTTTTCAGAAATGGAAAATTTGCTTTTCATTTCATCATCACCTGCCGAAGGATAATCAAATAGTAAGTGCAAGGCATCCTTCATTTTAGGCATTCCTCTAGCATTGGATTTTTTCACTTACTTCTTTACTAATTCTAGATTTTATTCCAACTTATGAATCTTCATATCACATGATTTAAGTTGGGAATTGAGTTCTCTTCTGAGATTCTTTCCACAACTCATCTCATCTTCCAATTCGCATGTGAGATTTTCTACCATATCACATTGATCCTTTACTTTCAATTTTTCTTGAGAAACAGATTCAGAGACAGATACATTATTATGTTGTAGCCTTTGATTCTTATGAACTAGTTCAGATAGCTGTGTAGAAAGATCATCATTTTTAGATTTTGAATTTTGATTCTCTTCTGTGTTCAGATTCTTTCCCTTGACATCATCTTTTTATTTTTCTACCTTTGTTGATCTCTTTCACAGTTCTTCATCTTGAGAATCATTCTTCTCCCTTAGATCAGTAGATACATCAATAAGTCATTGATTCAAACCTCTTAACTAGTTGATCTCAGTTTCTAGTGCTTGTATCCGAATATCTTTATATTTAATATCTTCATCCAACTTATGATCTACTAGCTTTGTTTTGCGGACAACTTCCACTTTTAGCCTTCATGGAGCTTCTTTGTCATCAGTAGTTCCAAAATCACTTGGAATATCAGGTTCTTCACTCATTCCTTTAGCATCATTGAATTTGTATGATTTTTCACTGTACACTTTATCCAAATCAACATTTGGTTCAATAATAGATTCCTTTAACTGAATCACACTATCTCCACAGACACTTCCGCACTAAGGGATACCACCCGACTTCTGCTTCTTCTTTGACGTTCTACCCTTTTCCATGGAACACCAAGATAAGAGTCGACTAAATCTTTAACCACACAGATCGACTTAACCAAGTCCGAGAAAACAAATCTAATAAAAGGAACCTTCCCTCTGATACCAATTGTTAGGACCAATAGGGGCATATATACCCTGAGAGGGGGTGAATCAGGGTATGGATATTCTATTTAAAAATTCTTCCTGCCCCAATGGATCTTGACCTCTTTATTACAATGGTCACCTTGTTTTCCCTTGTTTGTTTATTATGACCACTTCTTTTCTTCTTTATCTGATGATGATGCTTTACATGTAATGTAGGTAAGTAAGTAGGCAGACATATAGATTTTTACTTGGTTCACCCTCACTGGGCTATGTCCAAGGAGCATACAACGACGATGTGCTGTTGTACCAAATACACTAAAGCACATTGATTTTTACTAGGTTTGGGCTAGATCACTTCTATGCCCAGGCTCACTGCCTTTACAAGGTTTAGGGTCAGCTCACTGCTTTCCCAAGGGTCACTCCTGGTTTCTCTCTCTCTAGATCACTGCCGATGGAAAGGATCACCGTCTTCCTCTTCCTTTGCTCACTACTATAGAAAGGATCCACTCATTGTTTATAAACATGTAGGTCTATTCATTATCACAAATGAATGAATCCTCTGTTGTATGTAGATTCTCTATTGAAGTTCAACTTTCACCTGTAGATGAATCTCACTTTGCACCGAAGGTATCAGGCAATCATCCAGCTTTCACGTAGCCCTGAATCCCTATCGTGCTTCAACCATACCTAGCGCCCTTATCCAAGCCAACGTGCAATTTAAAACTGGTTCACAAGTCCACCTCAACCACTTGCACGACACAAGCTTCTGCAACTCCAAACTTGCGTGACTCACACCCTTTTGCGCCCAAACCAATATTGGTGGGAAACCACCAACTATCGTGCTTCTTCAAAACATAGCATGCAAGTATCACCAAACCACTTGCACAAAACCTCCTTCTTCAACTAAAAACTTGTGTGACTGACAACCATTCTCAACCAAACCACCTTGGGCATGCAACAAAAAACTGGCCCGCAACTTTTACTTGTGCGGCCCACCACCACTTGCGCAACCACCACACTTGTGTGACGGGAGCTCTGATTTTCTCTAAGTATTGAACTCGTACCGAATGAGGAGGGGTATACATCTATTTATAAGAATTTGAACACCCTATATGACGGTGCACAAGTCTCCTCTTACGCATGCATGTCTCGGCGTGCAAGTCTCTGCCACGCAAGTCACTTGCGCGACCAACCCTAAAACTTGGGCGCCCCTTTTCCCTTTTCCATATTTTGATGTTCTGATATTGAAAAACATATGGCGCACAAGTTTCCTCTCCTTTAAGACAACGACACACAAGTCCATTTTCCAAAACCACTTTTCTCCATTTGTCTATTTTCCAGCCCAAAAATTTGGCAAACACTGGAAAACAGCGCCACCTTGTATCTTCTCTTTTTGTACCACCTCTAGATCATTTATTATTTTGTCGACGTTCTTGAATCAAACATGGATCATTAACCACGGCCCTTGACTCAACATGCCTCCATGAAATCACCTTTTTCAACAAATTTGTATGTCATGGTTTACTTTGTCAATAAACACAGCACAGATGTCCACATTTTCAACAAACACAATCACCTCAAAAATGCTTCAATGATACCTTGAGGGATTTTTTCCCAACAATCTCCCCCTTTTTGTTTATTGACAACTCTTCCATAAAAAGATAAATCATTAATTCTTCATCCATCATTTTCCTATTTTGATTTTGATAGCAATCAAGGGTTTACTCAACACATACTCTAAGCCCACATGAGCAATGCTCGGCATGAGAAACAAGAGTAAATGAAAAGTTCATAAATGAATCACTTCAACTCTGACACCCACTGTTGACACCAAACTGATACCAATTTTTAGAAATATTATTACCACATTCCAACACCACTCTTCTGCTTTTATCACGATCCTCAACTGTCGTGATATCTATTATTTGATCAATCACTTCAAGCATTGTCAGATTTAGAACGCTCCCCCTATCTCATTGCTCTCCCCCTATTTTTCTGCTCCACCTATCAGCTTCTCCCCATATCAATAATGATTTATCAAATTGACACACTGTCTCCCCCTTGAACAATCACTATTTTCTCCCCCATTGTCAACAAACACAAAGGTCACTCCTTTGCAGTCTATAACAGAGTAGAGAACACATATCAGCACATTAGGAAAAAACACATCATACCTCGGGGAGAGGGGGGTGGGTACCACATCCATACTTTTTCAAGTACAGGAAGTCAACTGAACTCCCAGAGCCAGTCGATGTATCTCAAAAGCTTCCTTGGTAAAGGCCTTTGTCAGAATGTCTGCAACCTGTGGCTCTGTAGGCACATACTCCAACTTTACAATTCCATACTCAACTTTCTCCTTGATAAAATGATACTTTATCTTAATGTGATTTTTCCTTGAATTATGGATGGTATTTTGGATAATATTTATAGAACTTGATTTATCACACTGGATTCCGATCGGATACTTCACTTCAACTCTCATATCTTCAAGCTGCTGCTTCATCCACAATAACTCTGTGCATGCTTGAGTGGAAGCAATATAATCAGCCTCTATAGTGCTGAGAGAAATACAATATTTCTTCTTTCTTAGCCAAGAAATACACAATTCACCAAGATAGAAGGCACCACCTAACGTTGATTTCCTATCATCCGCTGAACCGGCCCAGTCTGCATCAGTATATCCCAATAACTCTGTCTGAAATTTGTCATTATATGTCAAGTCAAAGTCCATCGTGCCCTTGATATACCGAAGTATTCTTTTCACTACAATCATGTGGCTTTACTTGGGATTACTCTGATATCTTGTTTCATGGAATGTGGTGAAAACAATTTCAGGCCTTGTTGTGGTCAAGTACATCAAACTTCCAATAATTTCGCTGTATTCTGTGATATTAACTGTCTTTCCATCCTCATCTTTTCATAATTTCAGTTGGGTAGCAACTAGAGTCTTCATCTCATTGTAATTATTCATTCCAATACTTTTTAAAACCTCCTTGGCATATTTTTATTGAGAAATGAATGTTTCATTCCTTCCATGTGTCACCTGTACACCAAGGAAAAACATTAGCTCTCCAATCATTGACATTTCAAACTCATTTTTCATGAATTCCAAAAACCCTCTGCACTGAGCTTCATCTGATCTGCCAAATATTATGTCATCGACATAAACCAACACCATCATCATTTTATTACTATAATTGATGAAATAGAGATTGTAATCAACTCCCCCACACTGGAAACCAAGCTTCTTCAAGTACTGATCAAACCTTGAGTACCATGCTCTTGGTGCTTTTTTTAGCCCATACTACACCTTCTTCAGTCTTCAAGCCTTCTTCTCATCCTCATGAATAAGAAAACCATCTGGCTACTCAATATACACTTCCTCCTCCACAACTCCACTCAAGAATGCATATTTGACATCCATCTGGAACACTTTGAACTTTCTTTGCACTGCTATGTCTAAAAATAACCCGATTGTCTCTAGTCTCACAACCAGTGAAAATGTCTCATCAACATCTATTCCCTCAATTTGGGAGTACCGTTTGCACACCAATTGTTCTTTGTTCTAAATCATTGTTCCATCTCTATTCATCTTGTTGTGAAAGACTCATTTAGTCCTGATGACTTTCTTATCTGCTAGCCTCGAAACAATCTCCCACGTCTGATTCTTTTCTGAATCAGCATCAGTCACTTATGCTCCCCCAGTGTTTCTTTCTTCCTCAACAATTTCATCAGGAAATTTCTCACTATTTCATTGTTCAGTGGCTTCACTTATTTCATCTACTTTTATGAGCTTCTTGTTGAGACAGGGTTGATACTCTCTTGCAACTTCTTGGTATCCTGAAAATAGTAAGCTCATACCGAATTGTTAGAACAAAATAGATAAGCATGTGATTCATGATTATTGTTGCTTCTCTGGGAATATGTATTCTCTTGGTAGATAACACCTGACCTGGGTCATTCAATTATTTCTTTGATGGATATTTCATCTGATTATGATATTTAATTCTCTCTCAATGTTATGCAACACTTCCTAAGATTATTCCCACCTTTTAGACACATAAACATTATTCTTCTCCTGCATCATCTATTCTCATATTCCACTGGGAATTGAGCCATTAACAAAATATCTAAGCCTACTGAGTTGGCACTCAGTGTAGGAAATAAGAGACAAATTTAATAACACAGTCACTTCCTATTATGCTTTGTTGCTCCCTTTCTTCTTCAACTTTGGTACCTAATTTGAGTCAATCAAAACTCTAGAGCATATCACTTCTCCACGTTGCATCTTTAGAGGTCACTTCCCCTTAGATCGTATCTCCCTAAAACCTAAAACACTTGAATCATTAGTTAACAACATTTATATTCATAGGGAGAGGGGTTTCTTCTGGAATCCTCTGGATGAGGACTACGGTTTATCCTGATGGGTCAACCCTTTGATTCTTTCTTACAGAGAATCACCTCTTTCATTGATTCTTCTAGCTGCCTAGCCAATTTTAACTGCTCTGGCCATATAACTAAGCATTATTTACCCACATTCTGAGTCTTTTTCTGATATGTAGACTTTTCAGGCTTAGCCTTTCTCACATTTTGGGGTTTAATCCAACCAGTACAGATTTCCTTCTTTGATTTTCCACCAAAATTCCATTTCCCTTGATTCCTTCTCTAGGTAGGAATCTTTCTACTTGTCACCTTCCCTTTCTTCTTCCACCATTAAAGGGGTCTTTCTCTTTCCTCCACTTCTCGCTATGGAACACTACATGTGAATTTTTCAATTCATTCTTTGTTCATCATTTTTTTATCAGATATTCAAGTCATCACACTATTTTGCATTCGTGGTAGGCCTTCCACTGAACATACATTGTTCTTAATCATAGATATAGCATTTCCTCCATTTTTCATCCATATTTGTTCATGTTCTTTCTTGGAGAGTGGTTGTGAGTGTGATAGAGGAGGTGATTGATACACCTTTTGTTCAGCTCCAAGTGATTCCCCTGAGGCTCTAAACCTATTTTCCAATTTACCACTTTGTCTTCAAGTGTATGATTTCTCATTATACACCACTGGATTCATGAATCTCCTTTCATGTTCCTTTCCATTTCCTACTTTCTTCTTGCTGCAATGTCTTGCCAAATTCCTATAATCAGAACATATAAAACATTTTCCATCAAAGGCATGCCTCATTTCATCATTTCTCTATCGAGATGTTGATGCATCTTGAGTTCTTCATCTGACATTGAGCTCCTGATATTCCTGAAACATACTCATTGTGTGTCTCATTCTTCCACAGTAATAGCATCTAATAAATGATTTCCTCTGAGAGAATCTTCTTTCAGATTTCTCATAACACTTCTTCTAATTATTAGATTTAGTAGTGCCTCTATTTTCACAGCCTGAAATGTATTTTTGAGCCTCTAAACAAAATCTTGATGTGTGTCCATGAATCCCACAGAAATAGCACATGTCATCACTACTTTTTGTAACTTTCATCTTAGGCCTATCTCCAGCACCTATAGTATTTTTTCCACATCTAGAACTATTCACATCTCTCTTTCTATAATGCATGGGAGGTGATTCATAAAATCCAATACCAGTTTTTTCCAAACCGTATGGTCTTTGAGCTGAGAAAATTTGTTCTTTCCTCTTTTCAAAAATGGAAAATTTGCTTTTCATTTCATCATCACTTGCCGAAGGATAATCAAATAGTAAGTGCAAGGCATACTTCATTTTAGGCATTCCTCTAGCATTGGATTTCTTCACTTCCTTCATTACTAATTCTAGATCTTCTTCCAACTTCTGAATCTTCATATCACATGATTCAAGTTGGGTATTGAGTTATCCTCTGAGATTATTTCCACAACTCATCTCATCTACCAATTCATGTGTGATATTTTCTACCATATCACATTTCTCCTTTACTTTAAATTTTTCTTGAGAAACGGATTTAGAGACAGATACATTATTCTGTTGTAGCCTTTGATTCTTATGAACTAGTTCAGATAGCTGTCTAGCAAGATCATCATTTTTAGATTTCAAATTTTTAATCTCTTCTGTGTTTAGATTCTTTCCCTTGACATCAGCTTTTTATTTTTCTACCTTTGTCGATCTCTTTCGCAGTTCTTCATCTTGAGAATCATTCTTCTCCCTTAGATCAGTAGATACATCAATAAGTCATTGATTCAAACCTCTTAGATGTTTGATCTCATTTTCCAGTGCTTGGATCTGAATATCTTTAGATTTAATCTCTTCATCCAACTTATGATCCACTACCTTTGTTTTGTGGACAACTTCCACTTTTTGCCTTCATAAAGCTTCTTTATCATCAGTAGTTCTAAAATCACTTGGAATATTAGGTTCTTCACTCATTCCTTTCACATCATTGAATGTGTATGATTTTTCACTATACATTTTATCCAAATCAACATTTGGTTCAATACTAGATTCCTTTAACTGAATCACACTATCTCCACAGACACTTCCTCACTGAGGAATACCACCCAACTTCTGCTTCTTCTTTGACGTTTTACACTTTTGCATGACACACCAAGATAAGAGTCGACTGAATCTTTAACCACACAGATCGACTTAACCAAGTCAGAGCAAACACATCTTATGAAAGGAACCTTCCCTATGATACCAATTGTTAGGACCAATAGGGGCCTATATACCCTGAGAGGAGGGTGAATCAGGGTATGGATAGTCTTTTTAAAAATTCTTCCGGCCCCACTGGATCTTGACGTCTTTATTAAAATGGTCACTTTGTTTGCACTTGTGTGTTTATTATGACCGCTTCTTTTCTTCTTTATCTGATGATGATGCTTTACATGCAATGTAGGGAAGTAAGCAGGAAGACACAGATATTTTTACTTGGTTAACCCTCACTGGGCTATGTCCAAGGAGCATACAACGGCGATGTGATGTTGTACCAAATACACTAAAGCACACTGATTTTTACTAGGTTCAGGCTAGATAACTTTTATGCCCAGGATCACTGCCTTTACAAGGTTTAGGGTCAGCTCACTTCTTTCCCAAGGGTCACTCCTGGTTTCTCTCTCTCTGGCTCACTGCCGGTGGAGAGGATCACCATCTTCCTCTTCCTTTGCTCACTGCTCTGGAAAGGATCCACTCACAGTTTATAAACATGTAGGTATGTTCATTATCACTAATGAATGAATCCTCTATTGTATGTAGATGCTCTATTGAAGTTCAACTTTCACCTATAGATGAATCTCACTTTGCACCGAAGGTATTGGGCAATCATCCAGATTTCACGTAGCCCTGAATCCCTGTCGTGCTTCAACCATACCTGGAACCCTTCACCAAGACAGCGCGCAAGTTACAACTGGCATGCAAGTCCACCTCAACCACTTGCGCGACACAAGCTTCTGCAACTCCAAACTTGCGAGACTCACACCCTTTTACGCCCAAACCAATATTGGCATGCAACCACTAACTATCGTGCTTCTTAAAAACATAGCATGAAATTATCACCAAACCACTTTCACGACACCTCCTTCTTCAACTAAAAACTTGGGCGACTCACAACCTTTCTCTCCCAAACCACCTTGGGCAGGAAACAAAAAACAGGCCCGCAACTTCTACTTGTGCGACCCACCACCACTTGCGCGACCACCTCACTTGCGCGATGGGAGCTCTGGTTTTCTCTAAGTCTTGAACTCATACCGAATGAGGATGGGTAGACCTTTATTTATAGGAATTTGAACACCCTGCGTGATGGCGCGCAAGTCTCCCATCGCACGTGCATGTCTCGGCGTGCAAGTCTCTGCTGCGCAAGTCACTTGCGTGACCAACCCTAAAACTTGGGCGCCCCTTTTCCCTTTTCCATATTTTGATGTTCTGATCTTGAAAAACATATGGCACGCAAGTTTCCTCTCCTTCAAAACAACTACACGCAAGTCCATTATCCAAAACCACTTTTCTCCATTTGTCTATTTTCCGGCCCAAAAATTTGGAAAACACTAGAAAACAGTGCCACCTTGTTTCTTCTCTTTTTGTACCACCTCCAGATCATTAATTCCTTTGTCGATTTTCTTGAATCAAACATGGATCTTTAACCACAGCACTTGAACTCTACATGCAACCATGAAATCCCCTTTTTCAACAAATTTGTATGTCATGGTTTTCTTGGTCAACAAACACAACACAGATGTCCACTTTGTCAACAAATACAATCACCTCAAAAATGCTTCAATGATACCATGAGGTATTTTTTCCCAACAATCTCCCCCTTTGGGATTATTGAAAACCCTTCCATAAAAAGATAAATAGTTAACTCTTCAGCCATCATTCACCTATTGCGATTTCGATAGCGATCAAGGATTTAATCAACACATACTCTAATCCCACATGAGTAATGCTCGGCGTGAGAAACAAGAGTAACTGAAAAGTTCATCAATGAATCCTTTCATCTCTGAGACCCACAGTTGACACCAAACTGATACCAATTTTTAGAAATATTCTTACCACATTTCAACACCAGTCTTCTGCTTTTATCATGATCCTCAACTGTCATGATATCTATTCTTTGATCGATCACTTCAAGCATCATCAGATTTAGAATGCTCCCCTTATCTCATTGCTCTCCCCCTATTTCACTGCTCCACTTGTCAGATTCTCCCCATATCAATCATGATTTATCAAATTTTCACATTGTCTCCCCCTTGAACAATCACTATTTTATCCCCCTTTGTCAACGAACACAAAGCTCACTCCTTTGTAGTCTGTAATCGAGTAGAGAACACATATCAGCACATTAGGAAAAAACACATCATACCTTGGGGAGAGGGGTGGGTCCCACATACACACTTTTTCAATTACGGGAAATCGACTGAACTCCCAGAGCTAGTCGATGCCTCTCAAAAGCTTCCTTGGGTAAGGCCTTTGTCAGAATGTCTGCAACCTGTAGCTCTGTAGGCACATACTCCAACTTTACGATTCCCTGTTCAACTTTCTCCTTGATAAAATTATACTTTATCTCAATGTGCTTTGTCCTTGAATTATGGGCAGGATTTTTTCTAAGATTTATAGCACTTGATTTATCACACTGTATTTATATTGGAGACTTCACTTCAACTCCCATATCATCAAGATGCTACTTCATCCACAATAATTGTGTGCATGCTTGAGTGGCCGCAATATACTCAGCCTCTAGAGTGCTTAGTGAAATGCAATATTGCTTCTTTCTTAGCCAAGAAATACATAATTCACCATGATAGAAAGCACCACCTGACATTGATTTCCTATCATCTGCTGAACCGGCCTATTCTACATCAGTATATCCCAATAACTCTATCTGATATTTGTCATTATATGTCAAGCCGAAGTCCATTGTTCCCTTGATATAACAAAATATTCTTTTCACTGAAAGCATGTGTATTCCCTTGGGATTAATCTGATATCTATCTACATGGAATGTGGCGAAAACAATGTCAGGCCTTGTTGCGGTCAAGTACAACAAACTTCTAATAATTTGCCTGTATTATGTGATATTAACTGCCTTTCCATCCTCATCTTTTCATAATTTCATCCGGGTAGAAACTAGAGTCTTAATCTTCTTGGAATTATCCATTCCAAGACTTCTTAAAACCTCATTGGAATATTTTTATTGAGAAATTAATGTTCCATTCCTTCCTTGTGTCACCTGTAGACTAAGTAAAAACGTTAGCTCTCTAATCATTGACATTTCAAACTCATTTTTCATGAATTCAGAAAACTGTCTGCACTGAGCTTCATCTGATCCGCCAAATATTATTTCATTGACATAAACCAACACTGTCATCCTTTGATTACTATCATTGCAAAAATAGAGATTGTAATCAACTCCCCCACGCTACAAACCAAGCTTCTTCAAGTACTGATCAAGCCTTGAGTACCATGCTCTCGGTGCTTGTTTCCGCCCATACTATGCCTTCTTCAGTCTGAAAACTTTATTCTCATCCTCATGAATAAGAAACCCATCTGGCTACTCAATATACAATTCCTCCTCCAGAACCCCATTCAAGAATGTAGATTTGACGTCCATCTGGAACACTTTGAACTTTCTTTGCACTATTATGGCTAAAAATAATCTGATTGTCTCTAGTCTCACAACCGGTGAAAATGTCTCATCAACATCTATTCCATCCATTTGGGAGTATCCTTTTCAAACCAATAATTATTTGTTCCAAATCACTATTCTATCTCCAATCATCTTATTGCGAAAGACCCAGTTAGTCCTGATGATGTTCTTATCTTCTGGCCTCAAAACAATCTCCCGCGTCTGATTCTTTTCTGAATCAGCATCAGTCACTTCTACTCCCCCTATGTTTCTTTCTTCCTCAACACATTCATCGGGAAATTTCTCACTATTTTATTGTTCAGTGGCTTCACTTCTTTCAGCTACTTTTATGGGATTCTTGTTGAGACAGGGTTGATACTCTCTTGCAGCTTCTTGGTATCCTGAAAACAGTTAGCTAATACCAAATTGTTAGAACAAAATAGATAAGCATGAGATGCATGATTACTGCTGCTTCTCTGAAAATATGTCTTCTCTCGGTAGACAACACCTGAGTTGGGTTATCCAATTATTTATTTGATGGATCTTTCATCTGATTATGATATTGAATTCTCTCTCGATGTTATGAAACACTTCCCAGGATTAGGTCCACCTTTTAGACCCAAAAACATTATACTTCTCCTACATCATCTATTCTAATATTCCACTAGGAATTGAGCCATTAACAAAATATCTAAGAATACTGAGTTGGAACTTGGTGTAGGAAACTAGAGACAAAGTTAATAACATAATCACTTCTTATTGTGCTCTGTTTCTCCCTTTCTTCTTCAACTTTGGTACCTGATTTGAGTCAATCGAAACTCTAGACCATATCACTTCAACACGTTGCATCTTTAGATGCCATTTCCCCTTGGATTGTATCTCCCTAAAACCTAAAACACTTGAATCATTAGTTAACAACATGTATATACATAGCGATATGGGTTTATTCTGGAATCCTCAAGATGAGGACTTTGGTTCATCCTGATGGTTCAACCCTTTGATTAATTCTTGCAGAGCAACACACTCTTTCCTTGCTTCTTCTAGATGCTTAGCCAATTTTAACTGCTATGTCCATATGACTAAGCATTCTTTACCTACATTCTGAGTCTTTTTCTGATATGTAGACTTTACAGGCTTATCCTTTCTCACAGTTTGGGGTTTAATCCAACCGGTACACATTTCCTTCTATGATTTTCCACCATAATTCCATTTCCATTGATTCCTTCTCTGGGTAGGAATCTTTGTACTTGTCACCTTCCCTTTCATATTCAACCATTGCAGGGGTCTTTCTCTTTCCTAGACTTCTCATTGCGGAACACTACATGTGAATTTTTCAATGCATTCTTTGTTCATCTTTCTTTTATCAGATATCCAAGTCACCACACTATTTTGCATTGGTGGTAGTTCCTCCACTAAACGTACATTCCTCTTACTCACAGTTGTAGCATTTCCGCCCTTTCTCATCTAGATTTGTTCATGTTCTTTCTTGGAGAGTGGTTGTGAGTGTGACAGAGGAGGTGATTGATACAGCTTTCGTTCAGCTCTAAGTGATTCCCCTGAGGCTTTAAACCTATTTTCCAATTTACCACTTTGTCTTCCAGAGTACGATTTCACATTATACATCACTAGAGTTGTGAATCTCCTTTCAAGTTCCTTTCCCTTTCCTTCTTTCTTCTTGCTGCAATGTCTTGCCAAATTCTCATAATCCGAACATATAAAACATTTTTCATCAAAGTCATACCTCATTTCATCATTTATCAATCGAGATGTTGATGCATCTTTAGTTCTTCCGCTGACATTAAGCTCTTGAGCTTCCTGACACATACTCATTGTGTTTCCAATTCTTCCACAGTAATAGCATATAGTAAATGCTTTCCTTTGAGAGACTCTTCTTTCATATTTCTCATAAAACTTCTTCTTATTCTCAGATTTAGTAGTGTCTCTATTTTCACAGCCCGAAATGTATTCCTGGGACTCTGAACAAAAGCTTGATGTGTTTCCATGAATCCGGCAGAAATAGCATATGTCATCACTACTTTTTGTAACTGTCCTATTAGGCCTATCTCCAGCACCTATAGGATTTTTTACACATCTGGAACTATTCACAACTCTCTTTCTATCATGCATGGGAGGTGATTCATCAAATACAATACTAGTTTTTTCCAAACTATATAATCTTTGAGCTGAGAAAATTTATTCTTGCCTCTTTTCAGAAATGGAAAATTTTCTTTTCATTTCATCATCACCTGCTGAAGGATAATCAAATAGTAAGTACAAGGCATCCTTCATTTTAGCCTTTCCTCTAGCATTGGATTTCTTCACTTCCTTTTTTACTAATTCTAGATCTTCTTCCAACTTCGGAATCTTCATATCACTTGATTCAAGTTGGGCATTGAGTTCTCCTCAGGTATTCTTTCCACAACTCATCTCATCTTCCAGTTCTCGTGTGAGATTCTCTACCATATCACATTGCTCCTTTACATTCAATTTTTCTTGAGAAATAGATTTAGAGACAGATACATTCTTATGTTGTAGCCTTTGATTCTTCTGAACTAGTTTAGATAACTGTGTAGAAAGATCATCAATTTTAGATTTCAAATTTTGAATCTCTTCTCTGTTCAGATTCTTTCCCTTGACATCAAATTTTGATTTTTCTACCTTTGTCGATCTCTTTTGAAGTTCTTCATCTTGAGAATCTTTCTTCTCCCTTAGATCATTAGATACATCAATAAGTCATTGATTCAAACCTCTTAGCTTGTTGATATCAGTTTCCAGTTCTTGGATCCGAATATCTTTAGATTTAATCTCTTCATCCAACTTATGATCCACTTCCTTTTTTTGTGGACAACTGCCACTTTTTTCCTTCTTGGAGCTTCTTCATCATCAGTAGTTCCAACATCACTTAGAATATCAGGTTCTTCACTCATCCCTTAAGCATCATTGAATGTGTATGATTTTTCACTGTACACTTTATCCAAATCAACATTTGGTTCAATACTAGATTCCTTTAACTGAATCACATTGTCTCCATAGACACTTCTGCACTGAGGGATACCACCCAACTTCTGCTTCTTCTTTGACATTCTACACTTTGTCATGGCACACCAAGATAAGAGTTGACTGACTCTTTAACCACATAGATCAACTTAACCAAGTCAGATCAAAAAAAATCTGATAAAAGGAACCTTCCCTCTGATACCAATTGTTAGGACCAATAGGGGCCTAAATACCCTGAGAGAGAGGGTGGATTAGGGTATGGATATTCTTTTCAAAATTCTTCCTGCCCCACTGAATCTTGACCTCTTTATTACAAGGGTCACATTTTTTCACTTGTGTGTTTATTATGACCACTTCTTTTCTTCTTTATCAGATGATGATGCTTTAAATGCAATGCAGGGAAGTAAGCAGGCAGACATAGAGATTTTTACTTGGATCACCCTCACTGGGCTACGTCCAAGGAGCATACAGAGGCGATGTGCCACTGTACCAAATCCACTAAATCACACTATTGTTTACAAGGTTCGGGCTAGATCACTTCTATGCCCAGGCTCACTGCCTTTACAAGGTTTAGGGTTAGCTCACTACTTTCCCAAGGGTCACTCCCTGTTTCTCTTTCTTTGGCTCATTGTTGGTGGAGAGGATCACCTTATTCCTCTTCCTTTGATCACTGATCTGGAAAGGATCCACTCGCAGTTTTTAAACATGTAGGTATGTTAATTATCACTAATTAATGCATCCTATGTTTTATGTAGATTCTCTGTTGAAGTTAAAATTTCACCCGTAGATGATTCTCACTTTGCACCGAAGGTATCAGGCAATCTTCCAGCTTTCACGCAACCCTAAATCACTGTTGTGCTTCAACCATACCCGGCTCCCTTCTCTAATCTTGAGTGTAAGTCTCGGTGTGCATGTCCACCTCAACCACTTGCGCGGCACAAGCTTCTGCAACTCCAAAATTGCACGACTCACACCCTTTTACACCCAAACCAATATTGGCGTGAAACCACCAACTATCGCGCTTCTTCAAAACTTGTCATGCAAGTATCACCAAACCACTTGCATGAAACCCCCTTATTCAACTCAAAACTTGGATGAATATCAACCTTTCTCACCCAAAACACCTTGGGCATGCAACAAACAACTGGCGTGCAACTTCACTTGCACGACCCACCACCACTTGCGCGACCACCACACCTACGTGACTGGAGCTCTGATTTTCTCTAAGTCTTGAACTCATACCGAATGAGGAGGGGTCGACCTCTATTTATAGGAATTTTAAAACCCTACACGAAGAAATGCAAGTCTCCTATCGGCGCGCAAGTCTCGGTGTACAAGTCTCTACCGCGCAAGTCACTTGCGCGGCCAACCTTAAAACTTGGGCACCCCTTTTACATTTTCCATATTTTGATGTTATGATATTGAAAAACAATGGAGTGCAAGTTTCCTCTCCTTAAAGAAAATGGCATGCAAGTCCCTTTTCCAAAACCACTTTTCTCCATTTGTCGATTTTCGAGCCCAAAAATTTGGAAAACACTGGAAAACGGCACCACCTTGTATCTACTACCTCCATATCATTCATTTCTTTGTCAATGATCTTGAATCAAACATGGATCATTATCCACATCCCTTTAACTCAACATGCCACCATGAAATCCTCTTTGTCAGCAAATTTGTATATCATGGTTTTCTTTGTCAACAAATACAACACATATGTCCACTTTGTCAACAAACACAATCACCTCAAAAATTCTTCAATGATACCTTGAGGGATTTTTTCCCAACAGGTATTATTACAATTTTGAGAGATAAAACATATATCAGTTAATAATTTTTAAAATATTGGCATGATAAGATAAGTATAACAGTTTATTTGGAATATCCCATATGATTTTAACACCCAATATTTGATTACATGAACCTAAGCCTTTTATTTCAAAATTTCCTTTTAATTGTGATTTAATAGAAAAAATGAGGTTCATGTTTTTTTCATATGATAATCATGTCATCAACATATAACAGCAAATAAATCATGCAGTTTTTGGTTGATTTAATGTAAAAACATGCATAATATTGACTCCTAATGAACTGGTTGGCTAACATAAATGAATCAAATTTTAAAAACTATTTCCTAAAGGCTTGTTTCATTCCATATATTTATTTTTTTAGCATAAAAACTTAATTATGTTTAAATTCATTATCATAACTAAAAAGAGGTTCCATATCAATCTTCTCATCCTAATAACCAAGAAAAAAGGTAGTTTTAACATCTAAATTTTCAATGTGAAGATCATTATAGGCAAAAAAGGATAATAAAAGTCTAATATAATAATGATTTATAGGGGGTATTTTTAGAGTAATCAATTCCCTCTATATGAATGAAACCCTTTATAACTATCCTTGCTTTATACTTGATTTTATTTCCCTTGATGTTATCTTCCTTTCTTTTAAAGATCCACTTGAAAAAAATTATTTTTTTCACTAGATGGTTTATTCACAATAGTCCAAGTGGGGTTCTTCTTTAAAGATTGTCTTTCTTCATTCATAGAAAAGACCCACTACTTTGAGTCACTGTTATTTAAATATTGTCTATAGGTTTTAGGATCATCGTCAATAGGATCTTGGGCTACATGAAAGGCATAATATTCCATTTCATACTAAATGAATTGAGCAACGGGTCCAGGGACCCCCCCCCCCTCCCTATCTTGGGTCAGCTGGTAGTCCCTATTAGGGGCTGCAGATTCAGATTAAGAATCTTAATCTAAAGAAGAATCAACCTATGCAGTAGGCTACTCATCTGGTGGAGAGGTCTGGATAGGGTCCTCAAATTGGGCTGTATTTTTTGTTTCATCAGCCTATTCAGAGGCTGGTTCACTACTTCCAGGAGAGTTAGACTTATTTTTTGGATAATAAGACTCGTAAAATATAACATCCCAACTTAAAATACAATTTGATAACCAATTTTATCTCACCAAGTTTTATACCCCTTGAAACCCTCAGGATACCCAACAAAAATACACTTTATAGCTCTTGGTTCTAACTTTTTAGTCTTGACCTAATCATTGGTTATGCAACTGAAGACTCTTAATTATGAATAAGAAGGGAGCTTACCAGTATAACAACACTACTCTTTATTTCCTATTTAAACATAATTTATTGCATTAAATAGCACTTAATAAAACTCAAAATATTGAGATTTATAGTGTCTTTGGGTCTTAGGAACATTATATAAAAACTTAAAACATGAAATACACATCTTTATTGAAAACTTATTTTACATGAACACAACATTCCTTCATTCTTAGAATTTCATGGGATAACCGAAGGAAATACATTAGAAAATGGTGAGCTATAAATCTGAGTAAGTGAATAAACATGGCATAACCTGAGGAAGAAAATACATGTTAGTCAATAGGAATATCATTAGATCACAAAACTAACATTAACATAAAGGTATGATATAGCATGATATTCAAAACATAGAAATATGTCAACAACATACAACCTAATATTAGGACGATCCAAGGCTCATTGCACATGGATTAGCATGAGTAAACCCTCATTGCATATGAATTAGCATTATTAAACCCTCATTGAACATGAATTAGCATGAGTAAACCCTCATTGCACATAGAGTATCATGATACAAAACATTACCCAATGCATTGGAGGTCCATCACGGTGCACCCTTCATAATCATTTCATTTTCATGTATACATGTTCAACATAGATTGTACAACATGGATTCATTAAATGTTATAATTTATTCCATGAACAAGGAATGTGAATACATACATATAAGTCCCAAATCAATAAGTACATGAGAATAAAGGTGAATACCCTTGATATAGAAATGGTTATGGTATTCACTACATGATGATTTTTCCATGGAAAATCAAGATGGAATTTCGGCAACATAACGACGTCAAATAGAAATTTGTAAAATGGGTTGATGAGAGAGAAATGGGTATCTCATAATTTATACATGAACTGTAAAGTAAGGGTATCATGGTACATAATATCCCAACATATGAAATGGAATTTAAATTCATAATATAAAAGAAATTCTCGAATGTAAATGAGAAGATAGAAATCCCTTATAGAATTTCTGCATGGTAATGGGTGTACATGGGAGGGATTAATGAGAGATAAAGGGGTCTCTCCTCAATAAAACATAATAAGGGAAATATGGGGGAGGAGAAAAAACATACCCAGTAAATTTTAGTTGAAAATTAAAAAAAATTAACAATATAAGGAAACTTGGACAAAAATTGAGAATGGAAGGAACCCTTATAGAATTTTGGCATAGTAACGGGTGGGATTAAAGGATCATAGGGGGTCTTAGTGGGAGTGAAAGGAATATACCATCATGTATAAATTAATTAGAATTTAATTAAGTATGGAATAAAATATCCCAAATAAAGAAAATTGAAATTAAAAGGCATGACATAAAAGAGGTTCTTGAAGAAAAAGGAGAGAGCGAGATCCCTTACCGAATTTCAGCATAGTAACAGGTGTACTTAAAGGGTCATAGGGGGTTTGATGAGAGTGAAAGGAATATATCATAATATATAAATAAAATTTAAATTATAGGGATCATGGAACATCATAACCCAACATATAAAAATGGAATTTAACAATCATAATATAAATGAGTAGCTTGAATGGAAATGTGAAGAGAGAAATCCCTTATGGAATTTTGGCACAGTAACGGTTAAGTTATGGGTCCAAATGATGGGGGTTAAAGGATAATTCATTGAAATAACATCAAATTTAAAGTAGTTAATTGATTATAAAAGTATGAAAATATAACAAATTTATTTTAAAAATACTAATTTCAATCAAGGTTCATGGATTGAAAGGAGAGAGAAAAGTGAGAATCCCTTACAGAATTTTGGCATAGTAATGGGTGGGATTAAAGGATCAGAAGGGGGCTTAATGGGAGTGAAAGAAATATCCCATAATTTATAAATCAAGTTTATATTAAGGAGGTATTGAATAAAATATCCCAAATCAAGAAAATGGAAATTAAAAGGCATGACATAAAAGTGGTTCTTGAAGAAAAAGGAGAGAGGGAGATCCCATACTTAGATGTGTGATTCAAAAGGCTTGGAAGAGGCTTCTTGGGAGGTTTGAGATGCTTTGTGAGGACTCTAGGGGGTAGTGTGTAGATGTTTATAGAGATTAAAATATCTTTAGTGAAGAGAAATGGGAGCATGGGTGGGTTTATATAGGGAAGAAGGGGGGTTTCTTTTTTATTTTGGTTTTGGACACTACGCAATAAAATATTCAAAAACACAAATCATCAAGGGTTTTTTCCCATGTATTCTAGAAAAGGAGAGTGGTATATATTATTTTATAAGGCTAAGGGATTGAGATATTAAAATTTTTTCTTTTCTAATGTGGATGTGAGTCACACTTTCAAGGAAATGATTTTAACATCTTAAAATATTTTATATGTCTTGGGGGATTCACTAATGCTTTATAAAAACAATTAAATAAACATAAAACAAAATTATTTTAGAGGTAAAACATATATTTTTTTGAATATACATTTTAATAGTATTTTATTACATCACTATTGGGTCATTATAATTTCATAAAACACATTATATATTTATATGGTATTTAATTTTTACCCAAAAATTCAACTGTCATAAAAAATTAGAAAAAAATAACCGTTGGATAATTTCGACATCCTGATTCAAAAAATAATATTCAATTTATATAAATAAATTTCTAAATATTTTATTTTTCACTTTTAAAATAAAAATTGGTATTTATTGAAATTTGATAGTTTTAGAAAAAATAGTTTTCCAAACTTAATAAAAGTTACTTTTGACTTCATAAAAATTATATGATCGTTAATATTTAATAAAAATTATTTAATAATAATATTTTTTTAAATATTATTCATTCCAATAATTCATTTATTCATCTAAATAAATTATTTAATTGAAATTAGAAATACAATTTCTATTTTATTGTATAAAAATATAATTCTTATCAAACTGATTACTTAATCATTTATAGAGTAAAAACAATAAGGAATAGATATAATCAATATTTATAAATAAAATGACTGTTTTTATAACATTATTTAATTATAATAACATTATTAATAAAACCTTAGTTTAATATAATAATTTATATATTTTGTAAAAGTATCATTTTACCCGAAAAATCAATTTATCAAATTCATTATTTTTTTAAGAAATACTATTCTCATAATGGAATTTATGGAATAAGACTTTTATTTGTAAAAATGGATTACATAATAAGTAACTAATACCATCTAACATAACTCGTTATAACACCCATATGTGACTTAAGGGTAAGGTGTGTGATATTGATATACTCTTGGGGAGGCTCTGATAACATTGCCCATGTAGTGATTTCCACCAAATTGAACATATTCTATAGAATATTTCATTCAATTTTAACATGTTGAAGATATTCTTGGGCTTGGTCTAGGGTGAAGCCCAATGATGCCACCTCCCTCTTGAGCTCCTATAAATGGGCTTCGTATGGAACAATTCTACTGGTAGATGCCATCAACTCTTATTTCTGAATTAATTTTCCATTGTCATTTCTCTTTATAGAGAATAATTATAATGTAAAATTTATTATTTTTCCTATAGAAATATTTATCATCAGTCATAATTGAAAAATGGTCACATAATGGTCGAAAACTGATATCTACATTTCAATTTATACTTGTATAGTTTTAATGAAGGTGACATAGTAAAACCTACATTTTCAGGAAACAAAATATTATTCAAAAGTTCGGGTCATTAAAATCAATCCACAATTCATCAAGTGTTTTAAAATGATTTGAAAATGATGGACACTTATTTATTAGGTGGATAGTAGTTCTGGTGGCCTCAGCCCAAAAGTATTTGGGGAGGCTTGAGTATGCAAGCATGCTCTGGACTCTTTCCAGAATAATTATATTCATTCTTTCTGTTAACCCAATTTGTTGGGGGGTTTCCCTAATAGTTCTACGTCTTTTACCTCCATCAAATTCGTAAAATTGTATGAACTTAGTGGATAGGTATTCAAGCACATTGTTTGTTCTTAGAGTTTTAAGTTTCCTCCCAATCTGATTTTCAACCAACGTATTATAGGTTTTAAATGTTTCTAAATCCTCAGATTTATTTTTAATAATATAAAGCCACACTTTCTTAGAGAATTCATCTATAAATGTCATAAAATAGAAACCTTCATCATGGGAGGAAGTCCTAGATGGACCCCATAGATCAGAGTGAACATATTCTAAGGGGATGGTGGCTTTGATACTAGACCTACAAAAGCTAACCCTATTAGATTTTCCCATCACACAATCTTCACAAAATAGAATATTGATTGGTGTGATGTCATTCAACATCCATTTCTTGTTGAATTCCTCAAGGCCTTTGGAGCTAACATACCCCAACCTCCTATGCCAAAGCATAGTATTATCAGTATTAACTGAATATAAACTACCCAACTACCTTGAATGAGACTTTACATTCAATACATATAGCCCATTGATTAGAGATACATTTTGAATGGTTCTAGATCCCATGGTGATTCTAAGACAACCCATTTCAGACCTAAAGTTAAATACCTTTTGGTCTAGGACTCCTAACGAAACAAGTATTTTTTGGAGTTTTGGATCCCACCTATCATCAACAAGGGTAATGATAGTATGGTCATCATGTTATAATAAAATAGAACCTCTACCCTCATCCTTACACCTCTTTTTATTACCTATGTGGACATCTCCTTATACCCTTTCAACCAACTATAGAAAGGACTCTCTAAAAGGGAACATATGGAAAGAAAAACCCGAATCAAGGACCCACTCTAGGTTGAGTGCATGGGTGGACGCATTAAGGACCTCAGTACATTCATAGCTAGAGTCTACAATGAGGGATTGATCAGTAGGTTTTTTAGACTCTAACTCATGATTGAGTTTTCTACATTTGGGTTTAATGTGTCCTGGTTTTCCATAATTAAAACAAGTGATATTTCTATCCCTGGGATTTGGCCTAGGTTTATGTTCTTTATTACTTTTGTTATTATATTTATTGAACTATTTCTTCTTGGTTTTAGTTTGAGGTCAACCCTTTGAAAGAAAACTCTCTACCCCACCTTTAATTCTTGGTTCTGAATGTAGTTCCTTCTCCTAGGGTTAAAGAGTCTAGACCATACATCATAGACTCTACTAGGGTGTTGTGAGCATTATCTAAAGAGATTAATAGGATCACTTCTTGATCCTCATCATAAACATAAATATTAATGTTGGTTATTTATAACAAGAATTTATTAAATTCATCTAGAGGAGCGTTAATTGTAGTTCCAAATTTCATTTTAAATGTAAACATGTCATGTTTTTTGAAAATCCTACCTACTAATGAAGTACTCATATAAATTTTTTTCAATTTTAAGCCAAATTCAAGAAATAGTATACTCATAATCCAATTCTCTAAGTAATTTATCACCTAATGAAAGTAAAAGGGAGTTATGTGCCTTAACTAATACATCAAGGGAAACATCAACATATTCTGTAATAGGATTTCTAGTTACATTCATAGTTATAACAGGATTCTTAGGCCCATAGAGGGAATCTATTAGGCCCAACTGTACAAATAGGGTTCTTGTCATAATTCACCACAAATTAAAGTCATTGTCACCATTGTATTCCTCAATTTCATATCTCAATATGGAAATGTTTACCCATAGAGTAGATGTTGAGTGCTTATAGACAATGCTAAAAGTATGCCCCCAACAACCGAACAATACCTTGGGTAAACAATGTTTTTTAAGGGATATGAAATGTAGATAAACAAAGATTGGATAATGGATTTAAGTAATTACAACTAATAAAATAGTGGAGATTTAAGAGTTAGTTTAAAAAAGAAAAGAGAATATTCAAATAGAAACCAAAATTGTAAATAAAAAAATAAGAAATGACAATTGCGTGAAAATAAATAGGTGTGATAGAGGGAAAACAACCAAGAAATATCTGATAGCACTTTTTGATGGTGAAAGGTGGTTCGGATAGTAGAAAAAACCTCAAACACCAAATAGGAATGAACTGGAATTTTTCAAGTAGAATCCAAATATCGAACAGAATTTTCTTCTATAATGTAAGAACCAAAAACAAACAGGAATGAACACATGAGCACTAGAATTTACATACTTCGGTCCCTTGTAAACCTATTTCCATGATAATAACACCACCAAGTATGTACACATTTTATTAAAGATCAAAATAGAAATAGATTACATCATAAAAAGAAAATGAAATCAATAGAAAAAGAGAAAAAAATGCACCAATGTCAAATGATGATCAATAAAAAGTAATATAACTTACAGTATTAGGTGTAACAAATCCCAGTAGTCCTGATATCTTCTAGTTTTTCACTACTACAGGCCACAAGGTATCTGCTCTCACTATGATGTTGAGATATCAGATGCTCCCATAAGAATATCACTGGTCTGGATTGTCTTCTTTAGGGTACTCGGCCTTGCGTCCTCTCGCCTGAAGACCGCTAATGTCGAAGCCCCGCCAAAAGCGATGCACAAGCAGTTCACAACAGAGTTCGACAGGCATGGAGAATCACCAAAATGGAATGATAAATCCCATGTTTAGGGTTCATGAACCAGAATATCAGGAGCACCATAGAACCAGCTTATCAAGACACCATGAAGGAGAGAGCCGAATAGTGAAGGGATGGGGTGAATGGGTGATCAATTCCCATGATACTCGCCGCTCCTCGAAACCACACAACCAACCAACATACGCCACGAGTCACAGCCAAAACAAGAATTCCAACGTCAGATCAATCGGTAAGATCAGATAGAAAAATTAGATCAAATTGTTGGTAGAAATAATCAATGGCCAGTAGTAGAGTGACATGGATAACCTGTGCGGAAAGGGAGAAAGTAGGAAACAGGGATACCGTATGGCCAAGGCCCAACAAACATGATTCTATGAGTAACAACAACTCATCATTCCAAATCTGAGCATTTTAAATAAACAAATACTTTTTGAATGCATGTTTTATCATATAAAAGGTAGAATTGAACTTGTTATATTTTTAAATGGAAATGCTACTAAAGGAATACTGTATTTCATAGCTAACAATCTGTTTTCTCAGAAGCTCGATGATCAGAATCTCTTACTCTAAATTTACCTCAATTTTTTTCTTCTACAGTGGAGATTTTTCTATCTTCTATAACTATTTATATTCAAATCTATTATTCATCTACTACAGTTCATTAAAGCATTACAGGACTACACATTGGATACATATATGTTATAGTTTTTATTGTTTGTTCTTCTTGCTGCTGCAGAAGTTGTTATTACTATTTTTGAGTTATCTGAATGTATTTTCTATAGAAATTTTGAAGATTCTACATAAGGATAGTGCTTTAAAGTTATTCATCTATTCCTCTAAATATCTCTTCATATGTCAGTTTCATCTTTTTCATTTGAATTATTTCAAAGATAATTTCACAATCTCTTTCGGTTATGAACACTCAGTTGTTTAGTGTTTTGAGGGCTTCTATTAGTCCTATTTTTAATGCCATGTAAACGTTATTATAACACGTTTTACTTGATTTCTCTCAACTATCAAAATCCGATGGAAAAATATATGGTATTAAAAATCACAAAACTCGTGGAGAGAGTGTGGCGCTCTTGCCCTGATATTGATAGTGGAAACCCATTTGGAGTTTTGGACACATAAATCAAAAATAATAATAATAATAATAATAAATTTTAATTTTATTTAATTAAAAAACACATATAATAATGTACACTAATGGTGCAATTTATAAAATTTCCATGCTAGGAGAGTGAAATATTTTCATTAGAAAATCAAATTATAAAATCCAATTTAAATATTTATTTCAAAACTCTCATCATGCATTTTTTTTGTCTCCAATTAAAATGTGGCGAGTTGCACGTTATTAATGCCAAATTACATATCCTTTTTTCATTCGTTGAAAGACAAATGAGGGTAGCACCGGACGTGCTTGAACCCAACGGTGCATGTCACCTGCACCCCCACCATGCATCATATCAATATATCTTTATATTATAATCCCCACAACACACCATGTCAATATATATTTATATTATTATCGAGTTTTACAGAGGTCTGGTGCATTCAAAAAAATATTCATCATCATCCCAAAAAAACATATAATTATGATTCATCCCATCCTCCCTACCCTATATATTTCTCACATGTTCCACTTTCACGGATGAAAATATGAGTGTATAAACCACTTATTAATCAAGATGGAGTGTTTATCCCTCCTATTCATCTTCTATTTCTACGTAGCTCCGGTTCCGGGAAAACCCGGCACTACTGGTCATTCAGATAGAGGAGTTGAGGAGATTGTGATAGAGGAAGTGTTCAACTAGATGCTGCTTCACCTAAAATAGGAACCACTATGTGAAGGGTACTTCTACACCTACAACGACTTCATTTGGTCCACCTATAGGTTTGATGGCTTCGTTACAATGGGGGATCGTGACACCCATAAGCATGAGGTCACTGATTGTTGGTGAATTCTTATTTGTAAGAGGATGTCGCCCCCTTTTTTGTCAAGGGAGGTAGGTAATAGGTAGGTGTGGTGGGTGGCCAACCCCAACAAACCCAATAGCGGAGAAGGGCGGGATGTGGGAAAGAAAACCGATAAAAAGTAGTGTATTCCTTGAGTTTTCTTCATCAACTTCATCTTTTTTCTCATCCCATCAGCTTCTCATCCCATCAAAGTGTTTATTTATTTGTGGTTTTTTTGTGAGTCATTTTCCCCACTTATTCAAGAGAGATATATTATGATAGTTTTATCCCTATAATAGAAAGGGAGTGTATACCCACTTTTATCCATAGTGATCCATATATTTTCCTATGGTTTTTTACCCCTTCCATTTGGGGGTTTTTCCATGTTACATCTGGTTTCCTTTTATTTTTTCATTTTTTACTTTATTTTATCTCGTGATTATCACTACACCATTTGGCCAATCATTTTTCATTCCCAACAAGTGGTATCAGATGATATGTTGATTTAGATTTTATAGGTGATTCTGACTAGAGGAAATCCATTATAGGTTATGTGTTTACTCTTACAGGAGGAGTTGTGAGCTGGATTTCAAAGTTACATTTAATTGTGTCTTTATCCACAATGGAGGAAGAGTACATGGCATCTATACAAGCTTGTAAAGAGTATATTTCAATGAGAAGGTTTTTGGAGGATATTGAGCACAAATGGGAGCATATTCCATTGTTTTGTGACAGTCATAGAACCTTACACATTACAAAGAATCCATGTTTTCATTCTAGGATGAAGCGCATTGGGGTACAGTATCACTTTTTCTAAGATGAGGTGGAGAAATGAAGTGTGGTCATGCATAAAATTCGCACTAATGAAAATATTATATATTACCTGATGAAGGAAATTGACTCTGATAAGTTCAGATGGTGTAGATCCTCTAGAGGCCTTGTAGAGATGTGAGCAGTATGCTTGGTAGATAGAGAGTATGTGGAGATGTGATTGGTTCTCAACCAAATATCCATGTGTGATATGTGTTGGTGAATTCTTATTTATAGGATGGTGTCGCCCCATTTTTTTCAAGGGAGGCAGGTAACGGGTATATGTGGTGGGTGGCCAAACCCACCAAACCCAACAGTGAAGAAGGGAAGGATGGGAGAGAGGGCCTATAAAAGGTAGTGGATTCCTTGAGTTTTCTTCATCTTCTTCATTAGTTTTCTCATCCCATCAGTGTCTCATCCCATCCAGAAGTTCTTAATTTATTTGTGGTGTTTTTTGAGGCATTTTCTCCCCTTATTCGAGAGATAGAAATTACGAGATATTTCTCCTGGTAATAGTAAGGGAGTGTGTACCCACTTTTACCCATAGTGATTCTTCTATTTGCCTATGGTTTTTTACCCATTCTATTTGGGGGTGTTTCCACATCACATCTAGTGTCCTTTTATTTCCTCATTTTTCACATTATTTTATCTCGTGATTATCGTTGCACTAGTGGACCAATCATTTTTCAGTCCCAACACCGCTTTCCTGGCCCAAAGCTCTGAGGAAACCTCATGTCCCCTTTCCCCTTATAAATCTTCCATTTTGTTTCTTCATGCTAATGATTTGATTATATATTTGTTTTATTATCATGTGAATTGGACGGTGCACCTGATGGTTAGTATTCTTGGGGATATTGCTATATAAATGAAGGGAGTAGGGTAAATCATGATCTTTTGGATGATTTGTGTGATTCCAATGATGTATTCTCGTGTGTGCATGGGAGAAAGTACTATAGTCAGGGAACCTTTCACCTAAGATCATAATCTATCTTAATCTTCTTGAAATATTTCAATGAAACTGGTGCTTTATATGGGTATGGGGTGCAGGAACTAGAACTACAGAGCAACCAGAAAATCTCTCGGCTACAACCTCCTCTATAACCCTAAACTTGTTTAAACCAACACCATCATCTCCTTCGAGATGGTGATCTACCTCTGGATGAGGCCACGGCCGCACCGGTCGTCGTTTCAGGATTTTATGGCCGCGAAGTTCAGGCCATCATGGATAGATCTGTCATAGGGTCGTCGGGCAGGATTCAGGCTCACCACTGCCATCATCACTGGTGACGAGGAGTGCGACTGCCTCCATGACCCGTGCATCAAGAGGGACCGCCTGGGGATCTACGAAAGGTACTTCAGGATGATGGGGGTGACTGAGGGGCCACACCTTAGCTGCACAAAAATGGATCCTTATTCATTTTCATTCATCGATGGAGTTTTTTTATGCATTTTAAAAAAAATTACAAAAAACTGTTAGGGTGAATTTTTTTTCAACATACCCCTGAAAGGTGGAATCGCGGATGCCGCCTTTCAATTTAGGGTGAAAGGCGGCATCTGCGGTGCCGCCTTTCCACTGGGGCTGAAAGACGGCACCCGCGATGTCGTCTTTCCCATAACAAAAAAATTACAAATTTTTTTTTATGTTTTGTTTGATTTATATATTTATTTATATATATAATTCATATAAAATGTTTAGGAGGATGCCGCCTTGCACCTAACAAAAAAATTATTAGTTTTTAAAATTTTGTTTCAACTACGTGACTTTGAAATACTATAAAATATAAAACATAAGACCAATATAAAAAAAACTTTAAACATTTGTTAATCATATAAGAAATTGTTGAAAATCAAAATCATTTCATAAAAATTGTTCATGAAAAAAAATTTATAAGCTTTCAAAACCGCCTACTTGAAACTTAGAAATGTTTCAAGTACATTACTTTGAAATACTATAAAATATAAACCATAAGACCAATATAAACAAAACTTTAAACATTCATTAATCATATAAAAAATTGTTGAAAACACAAATCATTTCATAAAAATTGTTCATGAAAAATAATTTATAAGCTTTCAAAACCACCTACTTGAAACTTAGAAATGTTTCAAGTACGTGACTTTGAAATAATATAAAATATAAACCATATGACAAATATAAACGAAACTTTAAACATTTGTTAATCATATAAACAATTGTTGAAAACACAAATCATTTCATAAAAATTGTTCATGAAAAATAATTTATAAGCTTTAAAAACTGCCTACTTGAAACTTAGAAATGTTTCAAGTACGTTACTTTGAAATAATATAAAATATAAACCATAAGACCAATATAAAAGAAACTTTAAAAATTCATTAATCATATAAACAATTGTTAAAAACACAAATCATTTTATAAAAATTTTTCATGAAAAATAATTTATAAGCTTTCAAAACCGCCTACTTGAAACTTAGAAATGTTTCAAGTACGAGACTTTGAAATACTATAAAATATAAAACATAAGACCAATATAAATGAAACTTTAAACAATCATTAATCATATAGGAGGCAACCCCGCATCAATAGGATGAGTGGTGTCGCTAGTATCACATACATCTATAATATTTGATGCATGAAAACATGTTATATCTCCCTTCATGGGATAATGAAATCCATTATTTCACCCGCTATGTCCATATCCATATCAACATCCGGCCACATAAGGGTATGCTGAAAGATATGCCACATGAAATTCCCATATGTTCCCATTCCTACAAATATCAACCCCTTCAACACCACCATTCATCCAACCATTATAATTTCTTCTACAATTGTCACCCCATTTCCCCAGGCCCAGTTGATCAGATGAAAACACCAACGATTCCACATAGCTCATCAAACTCTTCATCACCAAATATTTTTCCTTTATCATCTTAAAAAGGCCACTATAGTACCTCCTTGATCTATCCATTCCAAACATTCACATACAAGTATACTATAAACATAAAAACCAAAAAAAATTCAGGTTTTTATGTTTATAGTATACTTGTATGTGAGTGTTTGGAATGGATAGATCAAGGAGGTCCTATAGTGGCCTTTTGAAGATGATAAAGGGTAAAGATTTGGTGATGAAGAGTTCTATGGGCTATGTGGAATAGTTGGTGTTTTCATCTGATCAACTGAGCATGGGGAAATGGGGTGACAATTGTAGAAGAAATTATAATGGTTGGATGAATAGTGGTGTTGAAGGGGTTGATATTTGCAGGAATGGGAACATATGAGAATTTCAAGTGGCATATCTTTCAGAATACCCTTATGTGGCTGGATGTTGATATGGATATTGACATGGCGGGTGAAAGAATGGATTTCATTGTCCCATGAAGGGAGATATAACATGTTTTCATGCATCAAATATTATAGTTTTATGTGATACTAGTGACACCGCGCATCCTATTGATGCGGGGTTGCCTCTTATATGATTAACGATTGTTTAAAGTTTTGTTTATATTGGTTTTATGTTTTATATTTTATAGTATTTCAAAGTCTCGTACTTGAAACATTTCTAAGTTTCAAGTAGGCGGCTTTGAAAGCTTATAAATTATTTTTCATGAATAATTTTTATGAAATGATTTGTGTTTTCAACAAGTGTTTATATTATTAATGAATTTTTAAAGTTTCATTTATATTGGTCTTATGGTTTATATTTTATAGTATTTCAAACTAACGTACTTGAAACATTTATAAGTTTCAAGTAGGTGGTTTTGAAAGCTTATAAATTTTTTTTCATTAACAATTTTTATGAAATGATTTGGGTTTTCAACAATTTCTTATATGATTAACGAATGTTTAAAGTTTCGTTTATATTGGTATTATGGTTTATATTTTATAGTATTTCAAAGTAACATACTTGAAACATTTCTAAGTTTCAAGGAGGAAGTTTTGAAAACTTATAAATTATAATCCATTTCCATAGACATAAAACATATAAATGAACATAAATAATCAATGTCTATGTCTACGGTGAGGAGATCTTGTCCCACATGGTGGTCTAACTCAAATCATTTCATAAAAAATAATTTTTCATTTCCATAGACATAAAACATATAAATGAGCATAAACAATCAATGTCTATGTCTACGATGAGGAGATCATGTCCCACAAGGTGTTCTAATAATAGGACGTCCACGGCGAGATCTCTGGGGAGTCTGATGACCTGGAGAGGGCTGGTGCTCGGGCACGGGAACGTCTACTGTCATATCCTGCACCTCTGTGCTAGTGGGAGAAAATGCCAACTCCACCTTGTACAGCCCTCCTGATCCTTCTCCCACCTCAATGGTAGAAGAACTTGGCATCATCGCAGTGGGGAAAAAATCATATGTTGGTGCTATACCCCAACTCTGCGATGGGTCAGGACCCCAAGGCTACGATGACTCTGGACCCAAATGCTACGCTCCATATAGACCCCACGATGGAGAAAACTGGGGATATCTTGTCAAAAAGTATGGATCCCATGACGCATGAGGCACATTCTGCATTGGCTCAGACTGGACTACTAGAGGGCCGACCTCTACCTGTGGAACTGGTGAGGCCTGACGTGCAGGACGACACTGTCTACGTCATCGTGGTCATGGCTCCTCAGCACCAGTAGCTGCTGCAGGATCTTCCTCTGCGGCAGGAACCTGTTGTCTCTGTGCCGGACGCTCAAAGAGGGTCTTAGTAAACGCACGGACAGATGACCTCAGCTCCAACGCCTGAGCATGAACAGCTTCCTAGCTGAAGACACTATCCTCAGCATAATCACTCATATGAATAAGTATGTCTGTGTGACTCTCCTGTAAACATATTAAAAATGAGTTAGAAAATAACTCAATAAACATAGTAATATAATTTAATTGACTTACAATCATATGCATCTCTCTTCCGGCTCGAGTAAGATACATTATAGACATGAGTCTATACCATGGCTCATACTCATGCTGCACTGAAAGAGAGAACTGCATCGTAGGAACTCCCTTGATATGAAACTCTGCGCGTCTATACCAAAAGTCGAGAAATAAAACATGTACTCGACACCAGTCGTCATCCTGCCTCCCTGTCAGCTTCACCCCATGAAGCTGATCTGTCTGCCTCGGTGGTAATGGAATCCGCTGAGTGAAGCGAAACTGGTGCATGACTCTGTCAGGCTGGTGCCACTCAACAATATGAAAGTGAATGAGTGGCACTACAGCCATAACATCGTCAAGACCAACCGTGCAGTATGGAGGCAACTGGTCCATAATAGACCAGTATGGAACCCATAAAATATGAAATAACATATTACCCTTGTTAGAAAAATTATTAACTAAAAAAAAGATGTTATTATTAAATTTTTTAGACAGTTATATATTGTATATACATACCTGATGGGGTAAGAGTAAGTCTAACTCGAGCCGATATACGGCCAAATCGTGTCTCGAAACCGCATTGAAATTGTGTCGTTGACACCACCTATAAAATACAACATCGATAGTGATAAATAATGAGAAATTAAAGTCAATAACTTAGACTAGTATCATAAACTAATAGAAATGAGTGATCATACCAGCGTCCACGCGGAGCTTCATGCAGCACCGCCATCTCGACCAGTGGACCAGCATGATCAGGGCAGAATGCAGGGATGTGCTCCCATGCCCACATCTGAATAAGGATGACGCATCCCCTAAGACCTGTGTGCCGCATGTCGGATATCCTGCATAATTCTCTATATGTGTATGCCAAGCAGGAGGATCCCCAACTGTACGTCCCTGCCCGATCAAAATCCTCTATCAGGGGTAGATACATCAGGTTCACGTGCATCCCGGAATGATCCGTACACGTGGTCCCTCCAATAAGTCGTAAAATATATGCACATGCATAACGCATCATCGTCTGCTCATCAGCATCATCAGCTAAAAGTGGAATCTGTGACTCCATCCAAGGCATAGATATCGATGCTCCATTGGTAGTACTATGATCGGAAAAAATATCAACGCCTAACAAGTGCTGAGCAAGGTCGGGCCAAGCTGCCCGAGTGGATCCAATAACGGGTGTCCCCTGGATAGGAAGACCAAGAAGCACAGCCACATCCTGGAGAGTGATGGTCATCTCTCCCTCAGGCAGGTGGAATGTGTGTATCTCTGGTCTCCACCTCTCCACGAGTGCAGCTAGCAGATGATGGTCTACAAATGTAAAATCTGATAATGAAATACCATAGAAGCCATCACGACGCATGTATGGTATAATGGCAGGACGAGGCTCTGTGTGATGAAAATGATGCACTCGACGCACCCTGATAAATCGATCTGGACCACCCTTTATCACAACCTGTGAACAATGGGTAGCCTGTTGACTCAGTAGTATGGTGTTAGTCATCTGTATATAAACAAATGAAGTTTTATCAGGGATTCACATCATGGATCATTCAAAACCTATAAGTGGTTACGTCTCTAATATATGTTGGATGAACTATGATTTCACTTTGTTTTATAAATTTTTTTATAAAATAATTGGCATGATTTATTTATTTTCTGAAAATGGTTTTTGAAAAAATATGGTTTCCGCTAGTTTAGGTAAATAGAAGGGTGTTTTTAAAGAATTGTGAAATGAAGTGTGAACTATTTTTCAAATAATGTTTTTATATCAAGAAATGGTTTTTTGTTATTTTTGAATGTTATAATTCCCTTTAAAAATGGTTTTATGTATATCTCACATGTGATCCTTGGGTATACAGGTGGAAGGTGTAGTACTAGGGCTCATATTTTGATATTACACTATGGGAAAAAACGATTATTGCGACGGGGTGTTTGTGACGGGTCTTATTCCCGTCGCAAAAACTCCGATGAAAAGGGTTTTTGCGATGGGAATATATTTTCGTCGCAAATGGTCAGTTATTTGCGACGGAAATACAGGGCCCATCGCAATTGCAATGGCGCAGTTTGCGTACCAAAACACAGGAAGGATATTTGCGACGGGTAGAAGGCTACCCGTCGCAAGTACTTGGCAGTGGTAAATAGTATTTTCGATGGGGAAATTTCCCCGTCACAAACAAATATTCACCTAGTATTATTTGCGACGGGCCCCGTCGCCAATACTGACTGCTGTAAAGCCTCTTTGTGATGGTCACCTACAACCCGTCGCAAATACCCCGAGGTAGTAAATACGGTTTTGTGACGGGACTATGTACCCGTCGCAACAGATAATCCAATGGGAGGTATTTGCGATGGGACCCGTCACAAATACCGGCGGCGGTAAATAGTAATTTGCGACAGGAATATCCTCTCGTCGCAAATACCGGCGGCAGTAAATAGTAATTTGCGATGGGGATATCCGCCCGTCGCTAATGGTGTGGCATTTACGACGGACTCGTCGCAACAACCCTTTTACCCACCACCCGTAATTAATGCGGGTGAAGGTATTTGTGACGGGCCCCGTCGCGAATACCGGCGGTGGTAAATAGAAATTTGTGACGGGGATATCTGCCCGTAGCTAATGGTGGATATTTGTGACGGGCCCATCGCAAAAGGTCTTTTACCCGCCATCTGTATTTAATGCAGGCGAAGGCATTTGTGACGATATCCCATCACAATACCTCGTATTTGCGACGGTCACCCATCACAAATACGACTGTCGCAAATAATCTAACCTATATATACACCTCATCCATTTTTTCCCATAAGAATCAGATCTCTATTCTTCTCTCTCTCTAATTTTCAGTTTTGAGTAGAAATTTTTTTTTATTTTAATTTTTTCTTTCGAAGAGGAAGGAAGGAGTTAGAAGGCGCAAATTACTAAAGGTATTTATATTTTTTTATTGTTAAATTATTTTTAATTGTTAATTGTTAATTTTATTTTTAATTGTTAATTTTATTTTTTTAATAAAATGTTTAGCTATATAGTATAATTAGTTTATGTACTTGTGCCAAATAATCCTTGTCTGGGTACGAACAAGTAGAGGCGGCTCTGGCACAGATGTACCTAGGAGTGAAAACTCTGACAAGGTGTTTCGAGCTTGACTCGGGGTAACCTGGTACACGACAACGGGCATTGCTGCACTCTTGGTTTGACACTCCCGGGGGATGTTTTGGTAATAATTAGAAATAAATATATAATTATCAAATAATTAAGAAATAATTAGATTTAATTAAAATAATTATCAAATAATTAGGAAATAATTAGATTTAATTGATTATAAATAATTAGGAAACAATTAAAATAATTAGGAAACAATTAGATTTAATTAGGAAACAATTAGATTTAATTAGGAAACAATTAGTATAATTAGGAAACAATTAGATTTAATTAGGAAACAATTAGATTTAATTAGGAAAAAATTAGATTTAATTAGGAAACAATTAGATTTAATTAGGAAACAATTAGATTTAATTAGGAAACAATTAGTATAATTAAGAAACGTGATTGACCGCTCATCTACCTCAATTTTCTTTTCATTTGTGTGTTGAGGCTTGACAGAAAAATTCTACCTCCACAAGTAATATCTGCATTTACTGTCAAAAATATCAACCTCCTCGCCAATATAAAGGTGAGGAGGTTTATAATTTTGAGAGTAAAAGCACATATTAAATGTGGAGGTAGAAGTTTCCTGTCAACCTCAAAACACAAATGAAAAAGAAAATTGAGGTAGATGAGTGGTCAATTACGTTTGTTTTTCTATTCATTGATTGATTAACCACCCGACATATATGCATATCTTCGCATTTCTAATTAATAACATAATTAGTAACATAATTAGTAACATAATTAGTAACATAATTAGTAATATAATTAGTAACATAAATAGTAACATAATATAAAATATTATATTACTCTAATATTAATAGTTAAATAATACTTATAATATAATTATTTTATTATTATATATGTAATATTTATAAAAAATATTAATATTATTAAAATTATAAAAAATTTATAAAATATTACAATTATCAATATTTTCAACAAGTTTTGCTTTATTCTTAACAGTTCAAATCTTAAAGGGTCGCCAATTTTCAGGTCATGGCCAATAAAAAGTTTGCGTCAACCGTGTCCAATGTAAACTCTATAATTTTTCTTGCTTGGTTGATCACCTCGCAAGTAGCATTGCAATAGGACAACCCAAGTCATGTCTTTCTCATTACTTGTGTCGTCCTATTACAACACTACTTGCGAGATGGTCAACCATGTAAGGACAATTATAGAGTTTAAATTGGACAAGGTTGACCCAAACTTTTTATTGGGTATGACCTGAAAATTGGCAAAACTTTAAGATTTGAACATGTTAAGAATAAAGAAAAATCTATTGGAAATATTGAGATTTGTAATAATTAGTAGTAATTACTAATAAAATTAATCAAAAATCAAATAAATTCAAGTACATGGTTATAAATTGGCACAATTTACAGCGGATTGACGGCTACCTTTTGTTCAACGTCTCATATCTTTGCTACTTTCTCCCACTGAAATCAGTATGAAAAATGTGCTCTAATGTATGTCAGAGCAAGTTTTTCATACTGATTTCAGTCGGGATAAAGTTAAAAAGAGATGAGCCATCAGACAAATCAGAATAATTAGTAATATAATCTTCACAACAATGATTACAAAATTTAATTTCATTATTCAAGCATATTTCATTTTTTCAAGTATTGTTAAGTATTGCTAAATTAATAATAATTAGTGGGGATGATTACAAACTAACTGCGTCACCTATAATTATTGGTAATTACTAATAAATAACTGTAATTATGTATCTTCTTTTTTTAGGATATTGTTTCTTATATCAAATTATTTAACAATAGTAATGGTTTTAAATTTTGTAGAAACATATATATGAATATGGAACAAGGAAATCAACATCAATCATTATTAGATGATCGTGCTTGGATAAATCAGCGCAGAAATCCAAACGGTTCTAGTTTAAATCTTGTATATGTTGATGGTGTTAAAGCTTTATTATCATTTGCATCATCAAACCCAGAATTTGTTTCAAAAGGGACAATTAATTGTCCTCGTAAAAAATGTGCTCTAAGAACGTTTGAGACATTTGACATCATTGGGAAACATCTCTTGCGTTATGGTTTTCAATCAGATTATATTTTTTGGTATCAACACGGTGAACGTAGTTCCAGAGAAGATACTAATAATTTGATTTTGGATCCATCACGGTTTTAGAATTTAGTACATAATGTTGTAGGTTCATCCGTTCAACAAACAGAAATTGAAGTTGATGTTGATTTACCTCCCGAGTTGGTACCATCTGAATTTGCTGAGTTGTTCAGGTCTGCTGAGCATGCATTATATCCTGGTTGCAAGATAAGAAAATTAGAAGCAGTTGCAAAATTTATGGCTATTAAATCTGATAATGGAATGTCAAATAACTGTTTTTTTCAGATATTTTCTTTGGTTAAAGCATTGTTACCTGAAGGAAATGTGTTTCCTGCTAATTATTATGAGAGAAAAAGACTCATTCTTAATCTAGGCCTTAGTTATCAAAAGATAAATGCATGTTCAAATGATTGCATCTTATATTCTGATAAAAATGAGTCATTGGATAGTTGTCCCACGTGTGTACAATCGAGGTATAAAGAAGCTCAATCAGGGAAGTCTGGATTGATTCCTGTAAAACAGTTGAGATATTTCCCGCTTACACCCAGGTTGCAGCGTTTATTTATGTCTCAGAACACAGCGATAATGATGTCATGGCACAAAACCAATATTTCAAATGGTAAAAGCTTGATTCATCCATCTGATGGCGATTTATGGAAACATTTTGATCAAGTTCATCCATCTTTTTCTTTAGAATCCCAGAACGTGAGATTGGGTCTTTCTACTGATGGTTTTTGTCCATTTGGATATTTTGGTAGTCAGTATTCCTGTTGGCATGTCTTTATAACACCGTACAATTTGCCTCCATGGATGTTGATGAAAGAGCCTTATATCTTTTTGATATTATTAATCCCAGGACATCCAAAAAAGAATATTGATGTTTATTTGAAACCACTGATTGATGAGTTAAATTTATTGTGGAGTCATGGTGTTGGTACATATGATACTGTTGTGAAACAGAATTTTGTAATGAAAGATGCTTTGATGTGGACGATTAGTGACTTCTCGGTATATGGTATGTTATCTGGCTGGAGTACACATGGTCCAAAATCATGTCCTTACTATATGGGAGACAACAAAGCATTTATGCTCGTGAATGGAAAAAAACCTTGCTATTTTGACTGTCATCATAGATTTCTTCCAATCGATCATCCTTTTCGGAGGAATAAATCTCATTTCAGAAAAGGAAGAATTGAAAGAGATTAACCTCCAAAAATGATCTCAGGTACAGAGTTACAATCAGTTGTATTTTCATTACCTTCCATCACTTTTGGACCGACAATAAACCAACAGAAAATTCATGGTTTTGGGAAAGAACACAATTGGACAAAATGCAGCATTTTTTGGAATTTGTCATATTGGTCTGATTTGTTGGTCTGACACATGTTGGATGTCATGCATATTGAGAAGAACTGTTTTGATAATTTATTTCATACAGTTTTGGATACATCGGGTAAAACCAAAGATAATGTAAAGGCATGATTAGATCTTGCCCAAATTTGCAGGCGACCAGAACTTGAATTGTTTGAAAATGTCAGATCACAGAGATTAATGAAGCCAAAAGCAACTTATACACTGACCAAAGAGAGTCGCTTATTATTTTGTCAGTGGATTACAGATTTGAGACTTTTAGATGGTTATGCTTCCAACTTGGGCAGATGTGTTAAAAATGGTCATATTACCAGATTAAAAATTCATGACTGTCATGTTATAATGGAAAGGCTTATGCCTATTAGATTAAGAAGTTTGTTGAATTCTAAGATTTGGGATTTGATAATAGATATATCATATTTTTTCCGAGACATGTGTGCGGAGACAACAGACTACGATACACTAAACAAACTAGAAGAAGTTGTTTTTGTAATTATATGCAAATTGGAAAAAATATTTCCAGCGGCTTTCTTTGACTCGATGGAAAATTTGATATTACATTTGCCACATGATGAAAAATGTGGAGGTCCAGTTTAGTTTCGATGGATATACCCATTTGAGAGATGCATGCAGAAATTGAAGAAAAAAGTCCGTAACAAAGCATCAGTTTAAGGCTCAATTGCTGAAGCTTATTTGGAAGAAGAAATTGCTTTATTCTACTCTCATTATTTTGAATCTGAATATCCCTCAAAATTTAACCACATGGGCCAGAATGAGGGGAATGTTGATGATGAAATAAACAATCAATTATCAGTTTCCAATTAGCCCGAACTTGGCTTTGGTGGAGTTCATGATAGATGGCTTTCAGATGATGAACATCATAGAGCTCATACATATGTTATACTCAACTGTGAAGAAATGTCACCAATTGTACAGTGAGTTATATTATCCCTTATTCTATAGATTTTGTTACAGTAAATTAATTATATTGTATTTGTAGGTTATATGATGACCATATCAAGAAACAATTTCCACAAATTACAACAGCTGGCTTAGAAGAACGTGGGCAAAAAGAATTGCCTACTGGTTTCAAAAACTGGTAACATACATTATTTTTTGGTTTTACATATAAAATCAATTTATTACTTGTAATAGTGATAATTTTTTTACAAATTTTTAGGTATCTATACATGCTGATAAGATTGATAGTCGATTGCATATTTTGAGTATCCCACCATCCAAAATGGTTAAATCTTATAATGAATATGTGGTAAATGGTTATCGCTTTCATACACATGCATATGGGGAATCAAAGAAAACAATGAATAGTGGTGTTTGTTTGAAGGGATCACATCATAGAGATATTGATGTTGACTTTTACGGCATGCTTGAAGAAATTATTGAACTATGTTATTTGGGACAGAATTATGTAACAATGTTTAAATGTCGATGGCTGGATACTGAGAGTGGCTTGCATATTCATATGACTCATGGAATTGTTGATATTAAACATAAAAGTCTTCTTGCAGTAAATGAACCATTTTTATTGGATCATCAGGCACATCAAATTTATTATGAAAAATATTGTGCTACTGCAAAAGTGTTGGATGATTGGTGGAGTATAATAGAAGTTAAATCTCGATAAAATCAGTTTACTCAAACTGAATGTGGTTCCACTGAAGTGCAAGGAAATGAAATTTTTTAGGAAACTCCTCAAAACACATCTTTTTCACAAAGAGACATGAATATTGAGGATGACACCCCATAGTTAAGGGTCGATGGTGATGATGTTGTCAATGATGTTACAACTGAATTTGAAATGACAAGAGATGATGACAGTGAAACTAATATGGAAATTGATGATGTTGATGAGGAAGATGAAGACATTGACATTGAAAACTATGAATATGATGATGAATATGAACATTGACACAGTAAAATGCTGGTTTGAATTATAACAAATATATATCTATACATAATAGTTATTTTCAAATGTTTGCTAATAACAATCATTTCATGTTTCAGATGGAATCGGAAACGTTTCGTCAGTTGCTGGAGGCTGATCTACCTATGGATGATGAGGTTCTTGAGTCATCTTACCCTCAGGCTGTTGGCACTATAGGGATCACTCAGAGGGGGTGTGGTCTTGCCAGACCGATGATTCCAGGTCCTATCCTGGAGTGACATCCACCTCTTGGATTCGATGCGCACACGCGGTGGTTTGGTAACCTGTGTATTTTAGTTATCTTTCATTATAATTTATTAATATTCTAATTGTTTGATTATTTGTTCTTTTTCCATAGTTTTACGCATATAGCTATTGGACAGGGGAGTGCTATCTTGCGCAATTATTTTTCTCAGCCCTGGCTCACATGGGATCAGATTCCCGCTGATGTGCAGGCCGCCATGTTCAATCATTGGCTGGTACATAATTAAATATTATTTATTTTGAAATTTAATTCATTAATAACTTAATATTATGGTTTATGGTATCCCATCTACGAGAGCATGCGTGCCACTATCCACGCGGCATGGGTGGTGTCTATGTGTGACTGTTTCCGTCAGTTTTTGCATAATTTGAGAAAGACGGCTGTGAAGAAAGCCGAAGTGACAGAATTTGATGAGTCCTATAGAGAGCACCGACCAGAGTACATTTCATCTCATATTTGGGATGGATTATGTACACACTGGTTGGGTGGTGGGTTTCAGAGGAGATCTGCATTGGGTCGACAGAATCGGGGGAGACAAGAGGTGATGCATTGAGCCGGTAGTCGTACATTCAATGCGCATAGAGAGCATCTGGTAAGTACTATTTTTTAATATTTTATACAACTTTAAATATAAACAGTTTATTTTATATTGATATAGGAAGCCGAGCAGCCCGGTATTTTGGCGTACGGCGTTTATCAGAGGATGTACACTGACCTGGCTACTGGAGAGATTGGAGGTGACCGCCAGCATCAGATTGTGGTCAATATTATTTTCTTTTCAGTTTGCAAATTAAATGCATATAATCTTTTCATTATTTTAATTTCTAATTGAAACTTAAGGAGTCATATGAGGCTGCGAACTCTCAGACACGGGCTGAGAGTCAAGATGAGACGGGTGATCAGACTAGTGCCCACCATTTTGATGAGACGGCATGGATGCAGGCGACCCAATATGGCTTTGAAAAGGGCCGAGTAGTTGGTATAAGCTCTCATTTGACTCCTGCAGCTTATTATGGTACTGTTGTGATGTCGGCGTCCAGCTCGAGAGGAGCTCGTAGAGAGACATCATCTTCTACCTCACAGTATCAGGAGCAACTGCGTGCTCAAAGTCAGCTTATAGAGGATTTGCGTCAAGGGCGGGAGCAGATGCGTCAGCAGCACGATGATGAGATGCGTCGATGGCAGGAGCAGATGCGTCAGCAGCAGGATGAGGAGAGACGTCGATATGAGGAGCAACGTCAGGAATATATGGATTATATGCGTCGTCTGACTCATAGTTTAGGGATGGAGTTTCCTCCACCACCTCCTCCAGGTCCTCCAGGTCCTCCAGATTATCCACCCCCCCAGTGATTTTTTTTGATGTAATAAACATTTGAGTTCGTAGTTTATTGTCATATTAACTATTTACAATTCCTCTTTCATATTGGTACGAATATTACGTGATTTAATTTGTTTTTATTTTTTTTAATATATTATTACTTATTAGTATTATTTTTAATGTCTGCTTGTTTTAGTAATATTACTTTTAATATTTTATATTTATTGTTAAAATTGAGAAGTTTATAATTTTATAATTTTATTAATATTAATAATATTAATATTATTTTTTCATAAATATGTATGTTTATTTTAATAATAATATTATTATATTAATTTTTTATATTAATAATATTAGTACTATTATTATTATTTTTTGATATTAATATTTCATAATATATAATATTATATTATTTATATTCATATTATTATTATTTTTTGATATTAATATTTTATATTTATATTATATATTTTTTTTATTATTAATATTATAATAATATAATTTATTTATATTATTAATATTATTATTATTATTATATAGATAGCTTAATAATAATAATATTATATTAATTTTTTATATTATTAATATTAGTATTATTATATTATATTATATTATTTATATTCATATTATTATTATTTTATATTAATATTTCATAATTATATTTTATATTTTTTTTTATTTATATTATAATAATATAATTTTTTTATATTATTAATATTATTATTATTTTTATATAATATTATACGCTTTTTATTAATTATTTTATTTTTTTTTTATTTTTTTAATATTTGCGACGGGTACATTTGCGATGGGAATTCCCATCGTAAATGTTTTTTACAGTACCATTTACGACGGGACGAATACCCGTCGGGAAAACCTTTCTGCGACGGTCTGTCGTAAATACTTTCGTCGCAAGTATTTTTTTAAATTTCTCATTTGCGACGGGATTCTGACCCGTCGCAACTAATATATCTGCGACGACCCGTCGCAAATACCTTTTTTATATATAAATGAAAACTTATTTGCGACGGGGTACAAATACCGCCGCAAATAATTTTTTTGCGACGAGACCGCCACAAAAACACCTATTTGCAACGCCGTTTTCGGTAACGGGTGATTTGCGATGGAGCCCCGTCGCAAAAGACCTTTTACGATGGGATCCCGTCGAAAATCACTCGTCGCAAATATTCAGTTTTCCTGTAGTGTAATGGAGTTCATTGTTTGAGGTGTTAATCTATATAAAAAAGATGTTTGTGAGTTCACTATTATGATTTTCAGTTTTGAGGGTTAGAAAACCGAAGTAAAAGGAAGAGATAACAACAAAAAATTTACAATATGACAATCTCTCAATAATGACAATACCTCATTGTGGCTTATAGTGTGAACTCAACCCAACAATGTTAGGGAATCGTTTCCGATTATGACTAGTTTGATAACATATGGTGCATCTCAAACTTTGTCTTTGTTCTTAAGGTCAATCCATCTCATTTCGAATCCTGTTGGCCTTCGGTATCCCATGAGGACGCAACTGATTCATATCAGGTACTACTATCGATTGACCTTCAGGCATTGGGAAATAACGAAACTCCCCAATAGGTGTCCATAGTGTAGCATAACAGTTAGAAATCGTGTTCATCCAGTACACTGGATCAACATATTCTTCCCATGATATGTTAACAGAGGCACATGTTGTGATGGAGTGTGAGCATGGAAACTGTAAGGCCTGAAAATTTCCACATTGACATTGCCTCGTTTCTAATAATACCACCATTTTTTCACCAATGATATTTGTGGTGGAGTTCGTCTTCTCTTGAACTTCAAATCGAGAGTCTTCTCATTGAAATAGGCAGACCTGATAACCAGAAGCTTCTTCAATATTCTTTTCAATCTCTCGTTGAAAATGTCTTTCGTACGTTAGCCCCTGATTTATTCCATCTGATGCTAGTTTTTGTCTATCAACAAAATACTTCACACAACGATATAATGTCTCCTGAACTAGGGCAGTTATAGGTGGCTTGCGAATCCCTTTGAAGACACCATTGATGCACTCTACAATGTTGGTGGTCATGTGTTTGTACCTCTTCCCCCCATCATATGCCAATGTCCATTTTTATTTTGAAATTCACATCATATAATCATAAACTTCTTCATTAACCTGACAAATTTGTTCAAAACTTTCTTCAAACCATCGTTGATCAGACTCATATGCTACACAGAATAGATGATATTTCACATATTTTGAATTTATCTTTTCGTTGATATACAAAAAAATAACAAATACAATGCGTACCAAGTCTAGTGATTGCCTTCTTCATCGGTTCATTGTGAAATTTTTTATGCAAATTGCTAGCAATGTGTCTAATGCAGAACTGATGATGTGCATTTGGGTAACTCCATGTATCAGGATCCGCATTGATTTCCTCATTAATTTCCCAATATCGATCAGATATCAGACAAACACCCCGAATGTTGGGGAAATGGGTGTTGATACATGCCAAAAACCAACTCCATGATTCATAGTTTTCTTTCTCTACAATGGCTAAGGCAAGCGGAAGAGGTGAATGGTTTCCATCTTGGGTTGCCGCAATCAACAATACACCCTTGTATTTTCCATACAAAAATGTTCCATCAATCTGAATAAACTGTTTGCAGAAACGAAAGGTGGAGATATAGGGAAGGAATGCCCAGAACAACCGATGAAATTGAACACGAGATGGATCAAGTCGGTTATCATAAGACACATGTTTGTTTGTATCCATATGGAAGACAACTTGGTTATGATGCCTCATTATGGCTAGCAATTTTGGCAACACCCTATATAAGTCATCCCAATCACCATAGACCTTCACAATTGCCTTCTTTTTTGCCTTCCATACCTTATTATAGGATATCTTATAACCAAATGTCTGTTGTATCCTCTCTTGCACAAGGGCTATCGGAACATCTTGACAAGTCCTAATCATCTCAACAATAATGGATGAAACAAATTCTGCATCCAATGAGGTGTGATCTTGTGTCAGGATTGGCTGAAAGCAATTATGAGACGCCTCAATCCTCGATATTCTCCAACCTCCAAATGCAATGTTCAAAATCGCCCTCAAACAAAATCTTCAATCATCCCCATACTTCTCACACCGTATGGAATATTTTTTATGGTCTGATTCATAAACTACATAGCTACATTTCCTCTCAATGTGAAATCTCTTTAGAATACTTTTTAATGAATCTTTACTTGGAAAATTCCTTCCAACATATAAAGTTTTGTCTATCTCACTAAACATATCTCGTATAACTCCGGGAAACTCAGTTTTCGGTGGGAGAACATTATCTTTTAATTCAGGCTCACGTTTTATTGCTTCTGACCAAAATGAAAAGAGCGGTAGGTGATTTATTGTAGGTCGATCATGTTGTACAACTAATGCATCTCTCAAAACTTCCATTGTTCCTTCCTCATCAGCACTTCTATCATCATCTGTTTCATTATTATGAAACTCCTCATCTGATGTCGGTTTGACATGTATATCTAGGAGATCAAGTAGGTTTTCATCTTCTGTATCATTTGAAATAGTCTCAACTTCATGGGGCAGACTATCTTCAACGACTCTTGTAAGTCTATATCTTTGAACAATTGGATGTTCTTGTTGTACAGTAGAAACATCAACATATAACTCCATCATGGTACTATATGATCGTTGAGAAAACAAACCAACTGTTTGGATCCATTGTGCATCATCAACCAATGGACAAGCTAGATGTCACAATGTTGACGGGAACTGCAAATGTCTATAACTCATTGAATTGATCTTTTGATCGGGTCCTAGATTTAATGAGCCATGAATTCTTTCTTGAATGTCACTTAGGGTTACACAATCAGTTGTATTAAAAACTATTATTGGTTGTGTACTATAAGAATATCCTTGCTCAGTTTGAATAACCTCCCCATACTAGTACACACAGGTAAACAATATGATCTATGTAAAAAAATGTTTCTGATCAAGATTTTGATAATGTAAGTGAAATTCAGAATGATGGTTACCAATATAAGTTGGATTTTATACTTTACAGATTTAATTAAACTAATTATTAAAAATAAGTTGGATTTTACCTCACGTTCAAATAATAACTATTACTTTTAAACTGTACAATCTTTATGATACTTATATTTTAAAAGATCTTATATCCCAAACTAGGATATTTCTTATGATACTTACTAAATTATTAATTAGTTATTCAATAACATAGTAGAGTTAAAATATAAATACCATATACATAAAAAAAATAGCAGCAAGTTAAGAGATACTAGATTTTCTTGCAGTGAATTGGATATAAAAATTTCAGAAAACTCGTTATCACACGGGATTTCTAAAATTTTGATATTCAATTCACTGCAAGAAAATCTAGTAGCTCGAAAATTTCTGTCATTTATATATTTTTAATTCTATGTCATTTATATATTTTTAACTCTGTATCATTTATATTTTTAACTCTATGTCATTTATATTACTTTTAACTCTATGTTATTTATATTATTTTAACTCTATGTTATTTATATTATTTTAACTCTATGTAATTGTATTTTTAACTCTATTTTATTTGTAAATTAATCATTACTAATAATAAGTATCAACATCATTACTAAATTATAAATTTATCATTTCTTTACATAGATATTTTAGTAGTTTATAAAGAAATATGCATATCTTAAGCATATCCTCTTGGAGTGTCAAACCAGAATGCAGCAAGGCTTGTTGTTGTGTACCGGTTCCCGTTTGAGTCTAGCTCAAATTTTTGTTTTCAGATTTTACCCCTAGGTACCTCTGTGCCAGATCCACATTCACTTGTTTGTATCCAGACAAGGATTTGATTGCTTGGATAACATAGTCTTTATGCTACCAAAATTTCATTAAAACAATTCTATTCATAAATATATATAACTAATTAAACACCCTAATAATAATTCTTAAATATATTTAACTAGTTAAAAAATCTAATTAAACAATCTAATAAATGAAAAAAAATTAAAACTAAGCTACTATAGGCAATTCAACTAAATAAAAAACATTAAATTTATAAAAATATTAAACTAAAAACAATTTTACAAAAAAAACTACAAACAATTCTACAAAATAAAAACCATTAAATTAAACATCATACCTCTAAAAGCTTTCGAAATATTTAAAACTGGAAAACTTTTCCACAGTAGAGAAAATTGAGAGGTAATAGAGGTTTGGAAGTGAGGAAAAGGGGAGAGGGCGCAGCCCTTTTATAGGGCGTGAAGGGAAAGGTGGCACCGCGGGTGCCGCCTTTTCCACGTCACCGATCCGCACCGGCAGTGGAAAGGCAGCACTGCGATTGCGGCCTTTCAGGGGTATTTTGACAAAAAAATTCACCCTAATGGTTTTTTGTAAAATATTGTTTTTAAAAAATGCATAAAAAACCCTTCATCGATGTCTGCGACCCAACCTAGATCATCGCCACTATGGTGGGATCGTTGTAGTTACTATTGGAGACTGCAACTAATCACTGGTAGATGACTCTATAGTTCATGTTGTGTCTACCACGTATAATTAAATAAAGAGACTACCCATTCATGTATTCACCGGTATAATCAATCCGATGTGTGTTGATCTTAAAACATCTCTAAGTATTTTTTCTGTTATTACTTAAATCCAAATTATAACTTTATTAATACAAATCTTATTATTATTGAATAATATTTACTAAAAAATCAATATAAAAAGTGTAACCAAACATTCAAATAAACCCACTAAGATAAATTTGGATGGAAGTCACCTTGTCTAATCATGTTAAATATTTTGTGTTTTTTGATTTTGTAAGTGTGCCTTTTAGTGGATAATATAAAAAGGGGTACCTCCTTATTAATAATTTTTGTAATTAAACAAAAAAATACACAAAAAAATATTGAAAAATACTAGATAATAGTAACAAGACTGAAAAATCTATCACTAAAGTACCTAGCTAATCTGGTACAAGGCATGAAGTAAATTCTTTCCAATGCCCACTGATTGAAAACTAGTGTCATGGAATCAAACATACCTTGATAGGAAAAAAAGTTCTTGGTAAAATGATAATAGAGAGGGAATTCCACTCCTAAGTCAGAGTGTCATCCAAAAAAAAATAAGAATAAACACTTATTAACACTAAAAATAAAGCACTGATAAAGGGAAACATGTATCATCATTATCTAAAAGCACTGATAAAACTTTATGAGTGCTAAAAAAATCGCTGATAAAAGTGCACCCATTATCAGTTCATTTTTTAGCGCTAATAAAGGTGAATCTTTATCAACCCTTTTCTTAGCACTGATAAAAACTTTTATTAAAATAATATTATTAATATATATAAAATTATCATACTTATATTTAAAAAATAATGTTTATTTATATAAATTAAATACAAAATGAATGTATATAATTAATATAAATAGCATATATTAATATATTAATATATATATATATATATTAATAATTTAAACAAACTAAATATAAATTATATATTATTAATATATGATATATGAATTTATATATTTACATAAATCACTTTGTGCATATATGTTTATGCATTATGTTGTATGTGTGTGTTTTTTGTGCATATATATAGATGTTGTATGTGTACATATGTATGAATGTACATAGATGTGAATATGTATGTGTACATATATGTGTACAGAACATGTTTATATTTGTATGTATGATATGTACTTATTTCACATTTGATGTATATTTTTTTCATTTTTGATATAATATTTTTAGAATCTATTCATTTTTATACATATTTATATTTTACTAAGTATCATTTTTTATATGTTTTTATTTTTTATGATTGGTATTTATTGAATTTTAGTAATTAAGTTTTAATATTTTTAAAATATTTTAAATTTATATAATTAAGTTATTTGAATGATATTTTTAATATTTAATTCATTCTTTTACCTATTTACAATTTATGTAGTTAATCTTATATGAATTCATTTTTACAAATAGTTTTGTCTATTGAATTATAATTAATAAATATATTTTTTAAAATATTTACATAATTATAAAATTATAATAAAAATATTTATTATATTAGTAATTATATATATTTATATATTAATATATATATATATATATAATTATATTTATAAACACATATTTACAATTCCTTAAAAATATTTATAAGTATATAAATATTTATTTATAATTATATACATTTTCCCCAAGGGTGCAGCTCAGGGGTAGCTACCCTTATGGGTCTCAATGAGGTCTTGAGTTCGAGTCTCATTGAGTACATCTTGGCATTGTATATTTCCTTTTTTTCTTTGTAATGTAGATAATTTTCCCAAATAAACTAAGACTTCAACCTCAAATTTTATAATTATATACATTTAAATTTTTTAATTATAATAATTATATTATTAAAAATATTTATATATGTATTTATCACCACTTATTATTTTAGCACTGATAAAACCACTCTTTTCCATTTCTTTTCTAAAATCTCTTATAAAATTCTTCCCGATATTTTAAATCAAACTATAAGAGAGTACTCTATTCTCACGTCATTCAAGCTCTCATGGAATTGAATCTTTTTCATCATCCTCCCTCAAAAATCTTATAAAAATCATCATTTTCAAAACCCATGGTATGTTACTTGTGATTCATCATTCTCCCTTGAAGATCTTTGTGTGTTTTTAATTTTCCAAAAGGGTTTGAACACCACGCGTGAGCGATCTTACTTTTCCTCGATCTACCTCACTGATTATCCACCCAATCTCTCTTGCCTTAATCCATAATTTCTTCACCCTCTCCCTCACCCTCACATTTAGTTCACTCATTCATCATAATTTCTCACTCTGGTTGTATGGCGCTCCTCGTTGTGCACCACAAAAAACACTACTCACTTTTCATGTAAGGTGGTGACTGTAATCACTACCATGGATATGCCCTTTAAAATTTCACAAAATGGTATTTAATATCAATAAAAAAATTTGTTTTCATACGCGTCATTAAAATGGGGTACCCCATTATCATTCCTAAAAAAATTGCTAATAAAGGCCATACTATTATAGTGTGATGTTTGAATTACAGCACAATACATCAAATACACCTGTATGAAAAATGATAATTTAATTGAAATGAAATTTACATCACAAATACAAAAAAATATTATATTATATACATTTTAAAAAAATTATTGTGTAATTAAATTTTTAATTACTATCCACAAACATTTAAAACATCAATGTTTCATTATCTTTAGCACCCATTCCCCCTTTCAAAAAGGTCTAGCCATGGTATCGGTTGTTGAACAAACCACCCCAACTCGAGAAAAATAATCCACCTGTATAAGAAAAGAATTCTTATGTTAGTAATAATATAAATAAATAAATTAAACATAAATATGAAACAATACATTAATAAAATATCAATTTTAAACAAAAGGACACACTTAGAGTCCTAGTTGTCACACCTGCGCCGAATTGAGATGGGGAAAATTCCTACATGTCAAAAATGACTTATGGATCATTATCCATAAGTATTGAAAAAATCAGAATATGTTTTAAATATTTTGAGTGTGTCACTTTTATTTTTTATTAAAATGTCATTTTAAACTGAAAACATGTACTTTGATTCATGTTGGTCACATCGTGTGTTTGTTTGATGTCAGACTGAATCTTACATGTCACATTTCATGAAGCAAGTTGGGTCGTCATCCATTCAATGCCTGATCCAGTCCGTGGAAAGGCCCAAGGGGTGTCCCCGATCCACATGGGCTAGTATAAGTACCTGGGTATCAAAAATAATACATGGGAACAATTTACCTGAAAAGGTAAACATAAAACAACTAACTACTTTGGCAGAAGGAAACTGAATTTACACAACCAAAGAGGACCTTAACACATTTCAGGCATAATGGTTTATAACATGAACCAATAACCCAAAATAAATAACAACAAAAGAAAAAAACTAAAACCCCATCTCAACCCTCCAAGAAACATGAGGTGCAATATCCTCAAGACACATTCACCAAACCAACACTAGGAGGCCACTATCGAACAGAACGACTAGTTATATACATAATGCTTCAACATGGGATAAATAGAAAAGAGGTTCTACATACAACCAAAGGTGTATGTAGGGTGTGATCCAAGAGCCTAGTAGGATGACACCAAGAAAAGATTCCATGGATAAATATTAAATGAAAAAACATTTGCAAGTTTAATAAATGAAAGGAAACAAAAGCTTGAAAAATTTTAAAGAAACAATTTCAATAAAAACAAGTTCAAAAAAACTTAATTTAAAAACACACGCTTACCTTTGCGACAACCCAGATGTTACACCATATTCCAGTGGTGATCATAAATTAACAAGGAACACCAAATATGGGAGAGGCCCTATAGGTTCTAGTGAAATGTGGGACCCTAGAACTTTGTGTCTCAGTGAAAACTGGCATAGGAACCACAATATCATGTGTTCTCATGTACGATCCACTACTAGAGAACACACCCATAACCTAGTGGTCTCCAAAAAACATCCCAATGTTTAGTTAGCATTGTAATAGTCAATCCCTCTAAGTGAAACTGAACCAATGATGCTTCTATATCACTAGAACACTAGTCCTAGGCCGCCCACCTAGTCCTCAGGCTTTCTATTTGTACTCAAGAGGTTCCAAGTCCACGTCACATGTCGTATTCAAATAAATAAATAAAATAAGGTGCTATCTATACCCAGTACCACACATGCACACACAAATTCCACTTTGAAATAATATGCACACCAAAAACCTTTTAAAACTCAATCTACATCATTTACACAATCAAATAAACCAACTGCACAATTAAAAAGATACCATTTCATGATTAAGCAAACCACTAGAAAATTTATTAAACAATTACAAGGTAAACTCGTGAATTTACCCAAACTAAAGTCACCATTTACACACATAAAACATATTTCAATACCATACACACTCAAACAAAATTTTAAAATGTTACCCGCTCTATATAAACAATTTGGTAAAACCCTTACACCATTTATAGAACACTTTTCCACCATTCATAAAAATTCAATGAACCATAAATAAAATTTTATAATACAATTTAAAAATAAATCACTAGACTTTACCCATTAAACCCACACAATGCCTTCACTTTCGACCAATCATACACAACACCGCATCAAAAACAAAATTCACACCACTTGCATAGATGAAAAACTAACTGTACATTTTATTAAAACACTAATGATTGACTAAATATAAGTTTTCAGCAAAAATGCACCCATACAATATGAACACGCTACCAAACAAATCTAACACTTGGTAAACTTTATGAAAACCAAATTTTTACCAAACAAATTAATCAAATAATATGATAAATTAATTAAACAAGAAAAATAATTTATTAAATAATAATTAATCATAGATCCACCTACCTCAGTGTAGAAATTCCCAAATTTCAAAGTGAAAATCCAAATTCTCACCAATCACACCACAAAAAACTCAAAAAAGACCCTAAATCAAGAATTCGGAAAAAAAACCAAGAGAATCGAACCCCAAACAAAATAAACCCTAACTGAGAACACTAAGGAGGAGGAAGGAAGGTTGCCCGGTTGGTTTGAACTTACAGAGAAGGATGAGGAGTGGAAAGGGGGTATGGGAGGCTTCTATGCTAAGGGAGGACACTGGAGGTTTGGCCGAGAAAGTAGGGGGTAGAGCATGACCAGTCGGCACGAGGGTATTTTTTGAGAGGGAGGTTGTGGCGGTGTGAGGCGGTCCATTGAAAGACTGAGGCGGGATGTGATGGAGCACCGGTGCGAGGTCCTGCCAAGGGGCGCCGGCCAGGGGGATGTGGGGTAGTGCGATGAAGTGGGGAGGGAGATTAGTCAGCCCTATGCACTACACAGGGAGGTGCGAGGGTGGCTAGGCTATGCAAGGGCACTAGAAACAGCCTACCAGAGGGAGGGTTGGGCTGTACGAGGGTGCCGAAAATAGCTTGTCAAAGGGAAGGCTGGGTTGTAATGGGGTAGGTATGGCACATCATACGGTTACAAGGGGAGGGGGAGGTATCACTTGGTAAGGGTGTTTCATCCTTTTTTAAAGCTAATTAAACTCATAATAATAATAATATAAATGATAACAATAATAAATAATAAATAAATTTTAATAGTTATTATAATAATATTAATATAATTAATACCAATAATAACATTAATATTATTAAAACTAATAATTATTATTATTATTTTTATTAATATTATTATTACCATTTTCATTATTATTAAAATAATTCATTAAACTTCATTTTATTTATTTATTTCAAGTATCGGGTAATCGCATAGTCACCCCACACGAACCATAAAAATTTTAATCATAAAGATAGTAAAAATTATTTCACTCAATAATAATAATAATAATAACATTTTTAATAACTATAATTATAAAAATAATAATAATAATCTAATTTTAATAATCTTAAATGATAATAATATTAACAACATTAATAATTTAATCATAATATTAATGGTAATAATAATAATAATAATAATCTTAATTAAAATATAAACCAAGATAATAATAATATTCATATTATAAAATTGAAACATTATCAATAATAATGATATTCATGATATTAATTAAAATAACTTAATTAAAACATTAATAGTAATAATAATAATAACAATAATAATTTACCATTATTATTATTATTAAAATAATTTATTAAGCTTCATTTTATTTCTATTATTTTACTTTGTCCTTATTTTGTTATTCATTTCATTTTTTTTATTTAATTAACTCGAACATCGGGCAGGCCATACATTGACCCGGGAGATGCCGCATATATTTGACCGCACCCTGCCCATGCCCTGGACAATTCCAAGGCCAAAATATTACTTTATCAGTGAAAATAAAAAAATAATTGAGCTCGGTCTGCACCTCGACAAAAAATTTCAAATTCTGATAAAATAACAAATTAATTTTATTTTGAAAGTATGGGTGTGACAATTATCCCCACCATAATGATTTTCACCCCCAAAAATCCACAACAAGACTTAGAAAACAGAACTTGTACCCCCCCCCCCAACTCAAAGAGGTTCCCAAAAATGACACAAAAGAGAAGTAAGAACACTGAAAAAAAGAGAAAATACCTGCAAAATAAACTCAAGACTCTCAAAATGGACTCCCCACTAAGTGATGCCCGCCCCCAATAGCTAAAACATCTCCAATTGATTGATCAAGGAAAGGAGATTTCACATCTAGATAATCCTTCCTCTTACACTGAAAAAAACCTCCAACACTATAAGCGAACACCACAACACTTGTCCAAAATGAACAAGTAAAACCAAACCACACATAAAGAACACTCTCATAAACTACCACTGAGCCATCTCTAGAAATAGAACCAAAATATCAACATGGGGAGGCCAGAATGAACTCCCCACCCTTAGGAACCAACCAACCCCCAAGACAATATTGGAAAACTGACATGGGGAGTCCTGAACAAACTTTCCACCATTCAGAATAGGCTAAAATTGGTTTACTCCTAGGGAATTTCAGCAAGGATCACAATGGGTCTCACAACCGTTAGAGCCAACAGAAACACTCGAACTTAGAGACTTCCCGGCACTAACCAAACACCCCACCAAAAGGGATGGGGAGGGAAGAAACCAACTACTGAGGTGTCAAAACCACATCCGAAGACAAACCAACATCTTCACATCCCTGTATGATAACTCGTGAAAATTGAGACCAATTTACTCAAATAGGCCCCATAAAGACCACTAAAAGAGAATGCATCCAGTGGGACACAACCACCGGTACCTTAAGGTAACAACATGACCATGCCTCCTCATAGCCATGGGAAACCTCATGTACCCAAATAGGTCATTCAAAATGGAATAGCTATAGGAAACGATTTAAATTGCCTTCACCTTCAACACTGATGACAGAAATAAGGTTGGGGTACCAAACACTCTCAGGGTTCCTGACCACACGCTAGATTCACTCTGACACCTGTGGTTGTAGCCTAGATGTTTGAATCATATCGTGCCTCGTAGTCAGGCATTTAATACTCTCAAATGAAGCTTCTCATTTTTGGTGCCACACACAACCACATCACAACTGAGACAACACAAACAAACACAAATCACTCTAACATTCAACTACTCCCCCGTGGAATATCCACCAAAACAAGGTTTTAGATGATTCATATGAATCACCTCTTCACCTTAACCAAGAAACATCATAAAGAAAGATTCATAAAAAACACTCACCCATTGAATATAAAAATTAGAACTACCCGAGAGGAGGAAACACTCCTATTAAAATAAGGATTCCCTGAGGATTCTAAGAAATTCACCCTTGCACTTCAAAGAGAACTCACACTGCACGACATCACAAAATATGACCCTCGCTGTCGTTGAATGCACTAAAAAGCCTTTCAAGATGATATCCAGCACTAATAACTCTAAACCGCCTTCACCCTTCCCTAATGGAATGTCTTTCACCATTTCCAGGAGGGACCTTCAGACACAATGAGGTCAAACTTCTTACCCAATGACTCAAAAAACTCAAAGAGGCCAAAATTTTAGAGACCCAAAGCTTGACGTAAATGGAAATTACATTACTTTTGCGGATTACATAATACATAACAAAACTAGAAACCAAAGGACCGTAATAGTTTAGTTTCTTTGGAAACTTGCAACGTAATCTTCTAATCGTGGTGAAAGATCTTCAACATCTCCCATTAAGATCTTCCCCTTTTGTTTTCTTAACTAAAACCTTTCTTTATATCCTAAGGAAAATAAACCATATAAAGGGTGAGCTCAAATGCCCAGTAAGGGTAAACATAGAGAACATAAAACAATCCTTAAACATTTGAATGCAAAAACTTGAACATAAAATCTAAACATCAAAATCTTGAGCAAAGACATAAATATTGGAAGTACGTAAGGCATATATCATAATGGAACATCAATCATGATAAAATAGCATGGGAAGAAAACATGTAATTGTGGAAAACCATTTAGCACATGATATGATTTCCATAGTAGCCAAGGCAATGCTTCCAAAACCATATCAGTTGACAAAGTCCCTTTTCGAATCGAGTTCACTCCTCGTTTCAGTCCTGTAACACTGAAACGGATTAAATTACCATTCCAGCCATGTCTATCTCATGAGATATAAATCTTTACCCAATGCATTAAAGGGAGATATAGGTCCCACCCATCTTATAAGGACCCAGCCTTAAACATCACTTAATCTTTAGTTACTTCAAGAATACACATTGAGGATCTTTTCAGGTTTAGAGTTTTAGAGAATTAGATCATAAAACTTGCATTACATTCCACATTTAAACAAAGTGGTTACATAAAAGATAGTACTCATTTTTACCATCAACAAAAACATATTTAAAATAAAACATGGATTCTTTCTTGACACTTCATTGACACTATCATCACATCATGTACCTTTCCCTTGACCTGTGAAAAACATTTCAAAAACTTGGGATGAGTATAAAAAGCTCAGTAAGGGATATAAAAATATGGAAAGAAAACATGAGTACATGTATACATAAGAATCAATGAAATCATACTTTACTCATAAAGCATAAGCACTTTAGCATACTTCATCAAAACATGAATAAAACATAGAAATCATAATACATAAAGGTAACTTGAGACATTCATAACATTCTTACGTAGGGAGTAACCCTCTTGGTTACGTTTGGAATACCCATCATAGTATATTCCCTAAATATCTTTGGAGAAACCTTAACGTTTAACTCTTTCGCGTTACCCAATGCATTGGAGAGCTATATCAGGCTCACCCGCCCTTAGTTTGTCACGGAACCACCCGTCTTCATAATAATGCCCAAGAACCATAACATAATCGTATCACATAAAACATGCATAAAGGAAACATAATATTTCCACTTTTAAATCACAAGATATCAATACAACACATTGATATAAAAACATTATGAAAACCATTTTTAATACCAAAATAAAAGAAAAGTAAAAACATGGTATTTATTTTTTATTTAAAAAAAGTATGGCTTGTAGAGGAAGCTGAAACTCAAAAAATGGTCACGGCGGCGGAGAAGTCGTTGTCGCCGCATACGTACGACAAAAACATTCCCTTTTGTAGTTTAGTAAAACACTTCGTATAAAAATATTCCTTTTGGATAAATGTAAAAGTAAAAGGGGTTTATACACCATATAAAAGAAAGTTGTGTATAAAACATAATATGCCTCAATGAAAGGAGATTGAGACGAAGTCCCATACCTCGGGTCCGACTTGACTCGATCGTTCTTTAATGTCCTGAATAATAAACTTGAGTTAATTTATACTTGCTTAAGAACCTTTTTCAAGTTCATTATTCCTTTTATATCACTTATTACCATTTCATGAACACTATGTAATTATTTAAGTTAATAACGGTCGTTTTAACGATCATTGGTACTTGAGTAAAAAATATGCTCTTTATAATTACAAATTGTTCATGTATCCATTATATCCAGAGTTATACTCATGATTTATATATCATATATATCATATATATACAGTATATACATGCATTTATAATATTACATAACATTTAGAGGTAAGAAATGAAATGCACCGTTCATAGAGACGATAAGTCGTACGTACGCATGAACGCTACTTCCATTTCTATTTCATATTTAATGGAATTAAAACATAATGATACATAATATTATTATAATTACAGTATTTTATAATATATAATATCATTAAATCTATCCTTTATACGTACCACATATGGTATTAACGAATCAACTCACTTTGAGGAGGCGGTAGTCCGCACTTCCTAAAATGAAGATATCGCGTTTACCCATAATGGAAACCATAAAGGTATGACATAAATGAAAAATACAGAAGCTTAAGTAAAACATAAACATATTATATATCATATATAAATATATTGACATCTTAATGTCCACCTTTGAAGGTGTTATATGAGTGTTGAACAATCATCGTTTCGTGAGGCAGAAATTAGCCATCCACAGAAACAGTATGTTCTTTAACCATTAGATGTAGGTGTGTGTAAGTGTAGCTAGAATACTTCTTATAAAAACATCCTAGTATATTTAAGATACTGGTGTTGTTACAAAATAAAGGAATAAAAAGAGTTTATAGGGCTGGAGAATCAAAATAAAACATAAGAACACAAGAGAAAACACTACCTTTAAAACGGGTAACTCTTTTTGATTTGAGCTCAAAGGCTTCCTTGATAAGACTTCTTCCCAAAGTGAGGCTTCAAGGAGTAAGAGAGGGATGTGGAGATACAAAATGGATAGATTTTGGCCGAGCCAAAGGCTTGAGAGGTGTGGGTAAGGTTGTAGAGGTGGGGGCCTTTTATAAGAGGAGAGGAGGGGCACTCTTGGAAAGTTATAAAAGGTTACTTTATTATAAAATGCTTTTCGTATTTAAAAGGTCCCAAAATTTTATATTTCGAGGATAAGATGATAAGATTTATAAATACACCCATTCAATAGGTTTTTTACATGTTTATGTCTTAGAGTTTACATTATCTTTTCATTTTTTTAATCGTTAAATAATGTGGTAATCGCTGCATCATCATGGTATCAAAAATAATTTAATTTATTTGATGTCTAAAAATTATAAAAAAATATAATGATGTAGGAAATATTTTTAGATTTTTGATGAATATTTATAGTCAAAAATATGAATTGTATAACCCCATTTAAAAATTGTTTTAGTAAAACAACTCATGTTTGTGACATTTTTATTTTAACTTTAAATAAAAAGGTATTAATGTCATTTTCCTACCAAAGTGGCTCCATGGGGTCCCCAAGTTGACCCATGGATTGTATTGGTCGCCCATTACACATCCAATAAGATTAGGACATGTGTCTAGGTCATTTCATATTATTAAAACATTATTTTTACCTTAAACTACACTAATTACCTCTAATCGCGATTAAAAACTTAAAAGTTACTATTCACCAAAAAATATATTTTAATCCCATTGAACCACATTTTACTTCTTAATGACAACCATGTATGTCGAATTTTTGAAATTCAAAACAAAGAGGTGGTAAAATTTCATTTAAATGGAAAATCAATTTTTATAAGTACCACTTAGTGGTTTCACTATTCATCAAAAATTGAAGTTTTTCAGAAAAATACCAAAACTTCACCCTAAGCTATATTTCAAATTCCTAATTCAAAAATGATGTCTATTTTACAAAATTCATAACATATAAGTTACATTAATTAATTTAATAATTAATTTCCACTGTCAGAGCAAATAGCATGTTTTTATGAAACAATATATATCAAAAGATTGACACTAGTTTAAGTCCAATTTCAAAGTGAAATTAATTCCAACAACCACTATTGGATTAAATGGTAAAAATATATTCTAATTTAACTTTAAAACAAATTAATAATATAATCTAATAATATAAATAAATTAGATTAAAAGGTGGTTTTGAATTAAAATACAACATTTTTCACTATTCATTAAAAAAATGAACTTTATCAGAAAAATACAAAAAATTCACACAAAGTAAATTTTGATGTCCCTATTCTAAAGAAGAATTTTATTTGGTTCAATAGAATGTATAAGAGTGACAAAAACTATATTTATAGACGGTTTTCCATCAAATGGCAATAAGTCGACCTTTAATGAATGTTAGAGTATATATGCCTAAAATTGAATTCTTTTCAAATTTTAAGCCTTTATCCTTTATTGGATAAATGTAAAAACATTTAAAAAACATATATAATAATATTTTAGTTATTTACATTCATTCCTGCCAATACAATGGCTACGTGTTAACTACCATTTAAAATAATATTATTTTATTACTAGTGTGCAATGTAAGATTTCAAAGAAACTCTTTATTGCATATCGGGTACGCTATCGAACATAGCAACCCCTTTAAAGTAAAATTAATATTTAATTCATAAATATTAATAAAAATGAAAATGATTTATTCTTTATTTACCTGGGATGTTACATCCTTCCCACCTTTTGGGAATTGCGTCCTCACAATTTTATTCACTTATCAAAATAAGTGGGGGTATTTATCTCTCATAGAATTTTCAGATTTCCATGTTGCCTCTTCAACCATATGGTTTTTTCATAAAACCTTTACCTGGTGAATTACCTTATTCCACAACACTTTCTCTCTACGATCAAGTATCTGGACTGGTTGTTCTTCAAAAGAGATATTCTCTTCCAACTAAACTACCTCTGGGCTCAAAACATGATATGGATCTGGCATGTACTTTCTCAACATCAAAACATGAAAAACATTGTGTACCTGAGATAAACTTGGAGGTAAAGCCACTCAGTATGCAACTGATCCAACTTTCTCCAGAATTTCATATGGTCCAATGAACCTTGGACTCATCTTTCCTTTCTTACCAAATCTCATCACACTTTTCCATGGCAAAACTTTGAGAAAGATATGATCACCCACCTCAAAAGATAGATCCTTCCTCCGGTTATCCGCATAACTCTTCTGCCTGATCTGAGCTGTTCTCATGTGTTTCTTTATTAGCTGAACTTTTTCTACCAACTCTTCTACCAATTCTGGTCCCATCAGCTTCCTTTCACCCACTTCATCCCAAAAAGTTGGAGTTAGACACCGCTTCCCATATAATGCCTCAAATGGTGCCATTTGTATACTGGAATAAAAACTATTATTATAAGAAAACTCAACCAAAATAGATGTTGGTCCCAAATTCCCTAATAATCCATCGAACAAGCACGTAGCATATCCTCCAAAGTCTGAATTGTTCATTTTGACTGCCCATCTGATTGAGGATGAAAAGCTGTACTAAAATTTAATTTAGTACCCAATGACTTCTGAAGGCCTTTTCAAAAGATATAAGTGAACCTGGGATCACGGTCAGATACAATGGAGAGAGGAACTCCATGTAACCTGACTATCTATTTAAGATACAAACGGGAAAGTTGATCTAGGGAAAAATTATCTCGTATAGCAAGGAAATGAGCAGATTTAGTCAAGGGATCAACAATAACCCAGATTGCATTATTACCTGGAGGTGTCTTCGGCAATCCCACAACGAAGTCCATGGATATATTCTCCCATTTCCACTCTGGTACTGGTAAAGGCTGAAGCATCCCTTTCGGTAACTGCTACTCTTCTTTTACCTGTTTACAAGTCAAACATTTCATAGTAAAATCAGCAATATCCCTTTTCATTCTATCCCACCAGTAATACACCCAAAGATCTCTATACATCATAATACTGCCAGGATGGACTGAAAACGGAGAACTATGAGCTTCACATAACAAATATCTCTTCAACTGTGAATCACATGGCACACTAAATATCTTCCCAAATCTCAAAACAAAATCATTATCAATATTGAATTCAGGAAGCTTACCCTTCTGAACCAGCTCTACCTTTTTCTACAACTCACTGTCTTGCTTCTGTACTTGCTTAATTCTATCTGATAGAGAATATTTCATTGATACCTGAAACAAAATAGAAGGAAATCCTACACCAACAACTTCTATGCCAAAGTTCATCAAATCCTTAACCAAAGGATCACGTTCCAAATGCAACATTACTAATGAAGCATCACTTTTTCGACTCAAAGAATCAGCCAATTTATTTTCTTTTCCCGAATGGTAATGAATTGTACAATCATAATCCTTGATTAATTCTATCCATCTCCTCTGTCTCATGTTCAATTCTTTCTGAGTGAATATATACTTTAAACTTTTGTGATCGGTATATATTTCACACTTTCCTCCATACAAATGATGCCTCCAAATTTTTAAAGTGAAAACAACAGCAGCTAATTCCAAATCATGTGTACGGTAATTTACCTCATGAGTTTTCAAATGTCGTGAAGCATAAGCAATTACCTGATCATTCTGCATTAGGATGAAACCAAGTCCTCTCAATGAAGCATCACTGTAGATAACAAACTCCCCATTCCTGAAAGGTAGTGCCAAAACTGGAGCATTCACCAATCTTCTTTTCAGTTCCAGAAAACAATCATCACATTCTTTTGTCTAGATAAATTCAACACCCTTCCAAGTTAGCTTAGTCATTGGACTAGATAACCGTGAAAATTTTCTTACAAACCTTCGGTAATAGCCTGCCAAACCAAGGAAGATACGAATCTCAGTTACATTTGTGGGTCTTGTCCATTCTTCCACAACCTTTGTTTTTGCAGGATCAACAGTTATCCCATCTTTAGATTCAATATGACCAAGGAAAGAAATTTTTTGCAACCAAAACTCACACTTTATGAATTTCCCATACAATTTATTTTCTTTTAAGGTTTTCAAAATTACCCTTAAATGTCTTTCACGCTCCTCTTTACTTTTAGAAAACACCAAAATATCATCAATGAAAACAACCACAAACTTATACAAGAACTCATGGAAAATTATATTCATAAGGTCCATGAATATAGCAGGTGCATTGGTTATCTCAAAAGGCATTACTACAAATTCATAATGGCCATATCTTGTACGAAACACAGTCTTCGGAATATCTGCTTCCTTTACCTTCAACTGATGGTACCCCAATCTCAGGTCAATCATTGACAAATACTAAGATCCCCGGAGCTGATCAAACAAATCATCGATATGAGGCAAAGGATATTTGTTCTTAACAGTGATGTTATTCAAGGATCTATAATCAATGCAAAGTCTCATAGAACCATCTTTCTTTTTAACAAATAAAACAGAAGCACCCCATGGTGATGTTCTAGGTCGAATGAAACCTTTCTCTAATAAATCTTGCAATTGCTCCTTCAACTCTAAAAGTTCAATTTGAGCCTTTCGATAAGGGGGTTTTGAAATTGGCTTAGAATCAGGAACTAAGTCTACAGTAAACTCAACTTCCCGATCTGGTATTATTCTAAGAAACTCATCAATAAAAACATCAGGATACTCATTTACCACTGGTACATCATTAATCTGAACAGTTCCCTTGTTTTCAACAATATGTGAAAGGTAACATTCATTTCCATCTTTTACAAGTTTCTCGGCCTCTTGATATGTTATCAACAGTAAGGGTTCATTCTTGTACACAAACTAAAAGTCTTTCTGAAAAGAAACTTCTTTATCTCTACAGTCGATCTTAGCATGGTAAATAGAGAGCCAATCCATACCCAAGATAACATCAAACTCTACTAGAGGTAAAACAATAAGGTTTTCAATTAGGTTCTTTCCAAAGATAAGGATAGGAATATTCTTATAAATTCTTTTTGCCTCAACATTTCCCATCACTCGAGATCTTTGTCAGACACTCGTTTGCATAGTGACCCATCTCATTGCACTTAAAACATTTCACTAACTGTAAATCAAATTTGGTCTTACCATCACCCTGATCTTTTTCAGTGCAATCACGAGCCTTATGTCCCATCTTACTGCATCGGTAGCACTTTCCAGAATTCAGAAGGCATTCCCCAGCATGACTTTTACCACATTTATCACAAACTGGAAACTTAGTTTTCTTACCATCAGACCTTTTTGAAGAATTCTTTCCTTTCTCCTGCCACCTCGGTCTCTTCTTCTGCTAGTTGTTATAGAACACTTGATCATCGAAAAACTCCATTTCCACCTTCTCAGCACATCGAACAAGCTTTTCATAACTTTTTAACTCACGAGAAGCCAATGCCCTTCGATATTTTGGCTTTAATCCTAAGTAAAAACGATTGATTTTACTATCAAGGTCTCGGATAAAATTTGGAGTATACCTTTCCAATCGAGTGAACCTCTCTTCATAGGCAGTCACTGAGTCTTCCTCTTGCCTCAATTCCAAGAATTTTTTTCCATCCTAAGTTGAACAGCCTTAGGAAAATACTTCTCAAGAAACATACCTTTGAATTCATCCCAGTCGAGAGCATCAATCTCATCAGCATCCCAAATATTTTTAACCATCGACCACCACTGATCTGCTTCATCCTCCAAACGGTAAATAGCAAGACTAAACTTTTGATTGTCTGAACACCCCATGACATCAAAAATATTCTCCAGTGCTTTAATCCACCCTTCAGCTAGTACAGGGTCAGATGATCCTCTGAATTATGGGGGATGTTGCCTCATGAAATGTTCCACCACTGACATGTTCCTCTACGGTTGATTTGGTTGATCTCGTGCATAGATACCGCCACCATTTATCGCTTGAGTCAACTGCACCATTACTGCAACAAACTTTTCAGTTTCAATTTCGACCATCTCAGGTTGTTGATTTGGAAGGTTGTTTCCTTCTGTATGCCTTCCTAGCACTGCTTCCCTGTTTCCTATATGGAAAACCATTCTGAACAAACATGTCTTAGATGACGCAACATGGTAATCTTCAAATTCTATATCATTTCAATTTGACCATATAAAAAAATACTTTTGGATAATCATTTAATAGAATTATAACTCCTAAAGTTATCGAAACCGACCTCTAATACCAACTATAAGGCCCCAACATTAAACACACTTAATCTTGAGTTACTTCTAGAATAAACGTTGATGATCTTTTCAGGTTTAGAGTCTTAGAGAACTAGATCATAAAACTTTCATTACATTCCACATTTAAACAAAGTGGTTACATAAAATATAGTACTCATTTTTCCCATCAACGAAAACATATTTAAAATAAAACATGGATTCTTTCTTGACACTTCATTGACACTATAATCACATCATGTACCTTTCCCTTGACCTGTGAAAAACATTTCAAAAACTTGGGATGAGAATAAAAATCTCAATAAGGGATATAAAAATATGGAAAGAAAACATGATTACATGTATACATAAGAATCAATGAAATCATACTTTACTCATAAAGCATAAGCACTTTAGCATACTTCATCAAAACATGAATAAAAAATAGAAATCATAATACATAAAGGTAACTTGGGGAATTCATAACATTCTTACGCAGTATAAGACCCCAACCTTAAACCTTACTTAATATTGAATTAAATGAATAATTCACATTGAGGATCTTTTCAGGTTTAGAGTTTTAGAAAATTAGGACATAACTATTACATCTCAAAAGATTAAAAAGTAGACACTTCTACTAAGTTTCCATATAATAAAAACTCTTAAAAAGAAACATGTCTAGTTCCATGTTTTATATAGCATGACTTTCCCTTGATCCCATCCTTGACCCTATTCCACATTAAGTCCTGTGAAAAACATTTCAAAAAACTTGGGGTGAGCATAAAAATCTCAGTAAGGGATACACAAATAATTAAAACTATTATTTTATCAAAACAACAAGTAAACCATGTATACTTTATCAAAGTAATACTTTTCACCTTTATGAAGTTGTAAAAACTCTTCACTGAATAAAAGATCATTACTTATCCTTTTGTAACCAAAATATTACAATAAAACCCATATAAATATCACATAACATATAAAGGTTACTTGGGACATAAACATACTTAAATGTAATAACCATACGGTCGACTTCCACACATATCACTTAATGGAATAGCCATACGGCCGACTTCCACACCCAATGCATTGGAGGTTATAATGTAACCACTCGTCCTGGTATTCACGGCACCACCAGTCATATGGTTTATCATGTAACCACCTGTCAAATGTCCAAGTACCATTACAAAATCATAAGACATAAAACAAATATAATGGAAAGAAAACTTTTCCACACTTTGATCACAATATATCGCTTAAATATATTGACATAAAAAATCCATTATAAAAACCATTTTCAATACCAAAATACATAAAAGAGTATATGGTATTTATTTCATTTAAAAAAACATTATGGCTTATTGAGGAAGCTAAAGACCAAATAATACTTGCGGCGGCGGAAAATGTCGTTGTCACTGCGTACATTAAAAGAAACATTCCTTTTTTTCGTTCAATAAAATGCTTCGTAGAAAAATATTCCTTTTGTATAAAAGTAAAAGTAAATGGGGTTTATACACCGTATAAAAGAAAGTTGTGTATAAAATGAAATATGCCTCAATGAAAGGAGATTGAGACGAAGTCCCTTACCTCGGGTCCGACTTGACTCGATCATTCTTTAACGTCCTGAATAATAAACTTGAGTTAATTTCTACTTGCTTAAGAACCTTTTTCAATTTAATTATTCCTTTTATATCACTTATTACCATGTTATAAACACTATGTAATTATTTATGTTAATAATGTTTGTTTTGTCGATATTTGGTTCTTAAGTCAAAAGTGGACTTCTTACAATTACATGTTGTTCGTGTGGTCAAAGGTTCATTATATCCAGAATGATATTCATGATTTGGATATCATATATATCATATATATCTAGAATATACTTGTATTTATATTATTTCACAATCATTTAGAGGTAATAAATGAAATGCACCGTTCATGGAGACGGTAAGCCGTACGTACGCATGAACGCTACTTTCATTTCTATGTCATATTAATGGAATAAAAACTAAATGAGAGGTATGTATATTTTAATTCCAGAATTATATTAATCATTTAGATGTAACATAAATAATATATAATAACTTTAAATCCATCCTTTATACATCCCACATATGTCATTAACGAATCAAATCACTTTGAGGGGGCGGTAGTCCGCACTTCCTAAAATGAAGATATCGCGTATACCCATAATGGAAGCCATAAAGGTGTGACATAAATGAAAAATAGAGAAGATTAAGGAATAAATAAACATATTATATATCATATATAAATATAGTGACATCTTAATGGAAACCTTTTAAGGTGTTGGAAGAATATTGAACAATCATCGTTTCGTGAGGCAGAAATTCGCCATCCACAGAAACAGTATGTTCTTTAACCATTAGAGGTGGGTGTGTGTAATTGTAGCTCGAATGATTCTTATAAAAACATCCTAGTATATTGAAGATACTGTATTTGTTACAAAAGAAATGAATAAAAAGAGTTTAGGGGGTTGGAGAAGCAAAATAAAACAAAAGAACACAAGTGAAGACATTACCTTAAAATCGGGTAACTCTCTTAGATTTGAGCTCAAAGGCTTCCTTAGGAAGACTTCTGCCCAAAAGTGAGGCTTCTAGGAGTAAGAGAGGGATGTGGAGAGACAAAATTGTCAGATCTTGGCTGAACCAAAGGCTTGATAGTTGTGGGTAAGGTGGTAGAGGTGGGGGCCTTTTATAAGAGGAGAGGAGAGGCACTCTTGGAAAGTTATAAGAGTTTACTTTATTATAAAATTATTTTCGGATTTTAAAGGTCTCACATTGATATAATTAAACGATAAGGTGATAAGGGTTTGAAATATACTTATCCAATAGGTCTTTGACAAGTTTAAGTCTTAGATTTTACATTATCTTTTCATTTTATTTAAATCGTTCATTAATGAGGTAATCGCTGCATCATCGTGATGTCATAAATAATTTAATTTATTTAATGTCTAAAAATTATAAAAAAAATCTCATGATGTAGGAAATATTTTTATATTTCTAATGAATATTTATAGTCAAAAATCTGACTTGTATAACCCCATGTAAAAATTGATTTAGTAAAACAACACATGTTTGTGACTTTTTAATTTTAACTTTAAATAAAAAGGTATTAATGTCATTTTCCTACCAAAGTGGCTCCATGGGGTCCCTAAGTTGACCCATGGATTGTCTGGGTAAGACATGACACATCCAATAAGAGTAGGACATTTTTATATGTCATTTAATATTATTAAAACATTATTCTTACCTTAAATTACACTAATTACCTCTAATCGCGATTAAAAACTTAAAAGTTACTATTCACCAAAAAATTATTTTAATCCCATTGAACCACATTTTACTTATTAATGGCAACCATGTATGTAGGATTTTTTAAATTCAAAACACAGAGGTGTTAAATTTTCATTTAAACGAAAAATCAGTTTTTTAAGTACCACTTAATGGTTTCACTATTCATCAAAAATTGAAGTTTTTCAGAAAAATACCAAAACTTCACCCTAAGATTTATTTGATATTACAAATTCAAAAATGATTTATATTTTACAAAATTCAAAACATATAAGTTGCATTAATTAATTTAATAATTAATTCCCGCTGTCGGAGCAAATAGCGTGTTTTTATGAAACAATATGTATCAAAAGATTGACACTAGTTTAAGTCCAATTTCAAAGTGAAATTAATTCCAACGACCACTATTGGATTAAATGGTAAAAATATATTCTAATTAAACTATAAAACCAAATAAAAAGATAATCTAATCATATAAATAAATTAGATTAAAAAGTGGTTTTGAATTAAAATACAACATTTTTCACTATTCATTAAAAATGAACTTTATCGGAAAAATACCAAAAATTTACACAAAGTAAATTTTGATGTCCCGATTCTAAAGAAGAGTTTTATTTGGTCCAATAGAATGTATAAGAGTGACCAAAACTATATTTAATGATGGTTCGCCATCAAAAGGCAATAAGTGAACCTTTAGTGAAAATTAGGGTATATATGCCTAAAATTGAATTCTTTCCGTATTTTAAGCCTTTGTCTTTTATTGGATAAATGTAAAAACATTTAAAAAACATATATAATCATATTTTAGTTATTTATATCCATTCCCGCCAATACAACGGCTATGTGTTAACTACCATTTAAAATAATATTATTTTATTACTAGTGTGCAACGTAAGATTTCAATAAAACTCATTGTTGCGTATCGGGTACGCTATCGAACATAAAAAGCCCTTTAAAGTAAAATTAATATTTAATTCATAAATATTAATAAAAATGAAAATGATTTATTCTTTATTTACCTGGGATGTTACATCCTTCCCCCCTTTTGGGAATTGCGTCCTCACAATTTTATTCACATATCAAAACAAGTGGGGGTATTTACCCCTCATAGAATTTTCAGATTCCCACATTGCCTCTTCAACCATATGGTTTTTTCACAAAACTTTTACCTGATGAATTACCTTATTTTGCAACACTTGCTCTCTTCGGTCAAGAATATGGACTGGTTGTTCTTCATAAGAGAGATTCTCTTCCAACTGAACTACCTCTGGGATCAAAACATGAGATAAATCTGGCATATACTTTCTCAACATCGAAACATGAAAAACATTGTGTACCTGAGATAAAATCGGAGGTAAAGCCACTCTGTATGCAACTGATCCAACTCTCTCTAGAATTTCATATGGTCCAATGAACCTTGGACTCAGCTTTCCTTTCTTACCAAATCGCATCACACTTTTCCACGATGAAACTTTGAGAAAAACATGATCACCTACCTCGAAAGATAGATCCTTCCTCCGGTTATCCGCATAACCTTTCTGTCTGCTTTGAGCTGTTCTCATGTGTTTCTGAATCAACTGAACTTTTTCTGCCATCTCTTCTACCAATTCTGGTCCCATCAGCTTCCTTTCACCTACTTCATCCCAAAAAGCTGGAGCTCGACACCGCTTCCCATATAATGCCTCAAACGGTGCCATCTGTATACTAGAATGAAAACTGTTATTATATGAAAACTCAACCAAAGAAAGATATTGGTCCCAACTTCCCTGATAATCCATAGAACAATCTCATAGCATATCCTCCAAGGTCTGAATTGTTCGTTCTGACTGCCCATCTGATTGCGGATGAAAAGTTGTACTAAAATTTAATTCAGTACCCAACAACTTTTGAAGGCCTTTCCAAAAGTTAGAAGTAAACCTAGGATCACGATCGGACACAATGGAGAGGGGAACTCCATGTAACCTGACTATCTCTTTAAGATACAATCGATAAAGTTGATCTAGAGAGAAAGTATCTCGAATAGGAAGTAAATGAGCAGATTTAGTCAAGCGATCAACAATAACCCAGATTGCATTATTACCTCTAGATGTCTTCGGTAATCCCACAACAAATTCCATGGATATGTTTTCCCATTTCCACTCTAGCACTGGTAAAGGCTGAAGCATCCCTTTCGGTAACTGCCGCTCTGCTTTAACCTGCTGACAAGTAAAACACTTCACAGTAAAATCAACAATATCTCTTTTCATTCCATCCCACCAGTAATACTCCCGCAGATCTCTGTACATCTTAGTACTGCCAGGATGAACTGAAAACGGAGAACTATGAGCCTCACATAACAACTCATTCTTCAACTGTGAATCACCAGGCACACATAATCTCTTCCCAAACCTCAAAACACAATCATTATCAAGAGGGTTACTCCCTACGTAAGAATGTTAAGCATTAAGGTTTCTCCGAAGAGATTTAGGGAATATACTGTGATGGGTATTCCAAACGTAACCAAGAGGGTTACTCCCTACGTAAGAATGTTATGAATGCCTCAAGTTACCTTTATGTCTTATGATTTCTATGATTTATTCATGATTTGATGAGGTATGTTAAAATGCTTATGTTTTATGAGTAAAGTATGATTTCATACATGGACTAATGTTTTCTTTTCGTACTTTTATATCCCTTACTGAGATTTTTATGCTCATCCCAAGTTATGAAATGTTTTTCACAGGTCAAGGGAAAGGTGCATGTTATGATGATAGTGTCAAGGAAGTGTCAAGAAAGAATCCATGTTTTCTTTTAAATATGTTTTTGTTGATGGGGAAAAATGAATACTATCTTTTATGTAACCACTTTGTTTGAATGTGGAATATAATTCATGATTTATGATCAAATTCTCTAAAACTCTAAACCTGAAAAGATCCTCAATGTGTAATCTTTTAATAACTCAATATTAAGTAAGTTTGGGGCCTTATAGTTGGTATCAGAGGTTAGTTTAGATAACTTTAGAGGTTAGAGTGTTGTTTAAGAAAAAGTGACAAGTTGTGTATAACCACAATGGTTAGTATATTAGATGGAGTCATCGTTTTTTTTAAAGTTAGAATGAGTTTGAGATAACTTGGATAAGTATATCTTGGTGTTTATCTTCCTATTTTTTTTATTTTAGGATTTTACTGATATACTCACACTGACCTTTTTGGTTTTAGTAAATGGCTGGATCTAGCAGGCACCAAAGTAAAAATGTATTTGAAGAAAACTGTGACGGTTTTATAAAAGAACAACTAAATGATATGGGAGCTTCAATGAGAACTCTTGTGGTTATCCTCAACCAACTATCTGGAGTCATGATTGACCACCTGAACCTTAGTGATTTTTATAAGGCATCGTATATGCGAGAAACAAATCCCTACGGAAGTTCAGGTAATAATCATAAAGGTAAGTATGTTCAAAAACCTATGTGTCAAATATGTGGAAATAAACACATAGGAAAATGTTTCAAAGGGACAGAAAGATGTTATAGATGTGGAAATGAAGGTCATAAAGCAAGAACCTTCCATGGAAAAAGGAAGCATCTAGTTGACTCTAGGAAAGGGAAAGAATTTCTTTCTGAAGGATCAATTGAATGTTTTAAATGTGGTGTGCATGGTCATTATGCAAACACATGTCCTACGAAGAAGTTTTAGGAATGGGGTCACCAAGATCGTACAAATATTCATTTACCAATACCTAATTCCATTCTGATTGAGGATGAAGAAACTGACAATGAAGAATGAAAGGTATGGATTATTTCTTAACATATGTTTTCCTATTATTGGAATCTTAGGATATGATTCATGATTTTGTTTATAGGAAATAAGTATTTTAGAATAAGTTGAAAAGGAATGGATAATGGATCATGAAGAATTTTGAATGAGTAAGAAGTCATCATATAAGGGATTCAGGAGTTATGGTAGATTTTAGGATGGTGAAATTCTTAGATGTATTAAGTCTCTTTTGATGATGGGGTTACATTAGAAGACATTTTATAGTAACCCTGATGTTTGATATACGAAAATTTTATTCAAGTAATAATTATCCTTTCTTTTGTGGATATAGTTATAAAGAACCATTTGGGTTTATATGATCCTTGAATTTGAGGCAATTACTAGTTAATACATTTTGGGTTGCAAAATTGAAGTTATCATATAACCTTTGTGGTTAAAATATGTTATGGTTATTTTTGATGAATTTATCTCTTTTTGAGGAATGTTATAAAATTATATAGTTTTTGAAAAGGGACAACACGCAGACCGTGTGACAACCCATCGCGTTGGACGAAACTGCAGGAATCGAACCCACAACCAAAGTGCAACTGGTATTTATCACCTACCACTGGACTACATGAAGTCCCTGGTTAGTTTGAATGATTATTTTTAGTTAGATGATTTTATGAATTAAGAGTAAGTTGATTTTTGGTTATCAATGGAAATTATTAGCCTATCATGGAGGATATGTGATTAGGTTAATTACTTTTCAGTATGAGACTGTAAGAGTAACTGATGTTATTTTGGAGAAAAATGTTAAAATTTATCTTAGGAGACTATGTGATTAAATCCTTCAGAGAATTAGGTTTCAATCTTAGTTTGGTTTACTTTGTATAATTTTATGGATTGATGTTTATTTAATGTTCTTTGTTGAACTTTGGGTTTTGTTTGACAAATTTTGGAGATTAAGAATAGATTTTTTTTATAAAGGATTAACCTTTTTGGGTATTATCTGATCTCATAATAACCTTTTTTGTTTTAGTTTTGGTTAAGGTATAAAGACATGGGAAGTATATAGTTCTCTTTTGTGGAATAGGTGATTCTCTATAAGTTGATTATATCTCTCTTAATGTGAACAAGTCATCCCAAATACTCATCTTTTGGAGAAAATATGAGTTCGTGTAAGAAATCTAGTAAAAGTTGAAAGTCAACATGACAATTAAGTATGCTTCCTTATGTTTTAGTTAAGCTCATAAATAAATTCCTCAATGAAAAGTAACTTAAAACAAAAATGTTGTCTGTTAATTTTTCCTACTGGGGAATCAAATACCGTTTAACTCATCACAATTTTGTGATTTTCTTGTTGTTAACTTTCTCCTAGACATGTTTACTATCACTCTCTATCAGAACATGACCCTTTGTTTTTCCTCCATATCCATATTTTCATACTTGGAATCCTAGTATGGGTTAACTCGGGTGACATTTGTACTTCTCTCCCATTCTTTTAAAGTGATAGTTTTACTGACTCTTGTTCCGATGTGGGATTTTCAATGAAGCTTTCAAGCCCAATTTTAAAATTGTGAGGACACAATTCCCAAAAGGGGGGAAGGATGTAACACCCCAGGTAAATAATGAATATGACATTTTCATATTTATCCATATTTTTGAATAAAATATTAATATTACTTTAAAGGGGACTCTATGCTCGATGGCGTACCCAATACGCAACAACGGGTTTCTTGGGAATCTTACGTTGCACTCTAATAACAAAATAATATTATTTTAAATGGTAGTTAACGCCTAGCCATTGTAATGGAGGGAATGAACAGAACTAACTAAAAAATGATTATATATGTTTGTCAAATATTTTTACTTTTTACAATAAATGTTAGAGGATTAAAAATGCGAATGAATCCAATTTTAAGCGTAAACATTCTAATATTCTTTAAAAGGTCGATTAACTGCCTTTTGATGGTGAACCTATTTTAAATCCACTTTTTGACAATTTTATGTGTTATATTTGAAAAAATAAAATTCTTCTTTAGAATCGGGACATCAAAATTTACTTTGTGTAAATTTTTGGTATTTTTCCGATAAAGTTCATTTTTTAATGAATAGTGAAAAATGTTGTATTTTAATTCAAAACCTCTTTTTAATATAATTTATTTATATGATTCGATTATCTTTTGAATTGTTTTTAAATTTAAATTTTAATATATTTTTACCATTTAATCCAATTGTGGTTATTGAATTAATTTCACTTTGAAATTGGACTTAAACTAGTGCCAATCTTTTAATAGATATTGTTTCTTAAAAACACGCTATTTGTTTTGACAGTGGGATTTAATTATTAAATTAATTAATGTAACATATATGTTTTGAATTTTTTAAAATAGAAATCATTTTTGAATTCAGAATATCAAATATAGCTTAGGGTGAAGTTTTGGTATTTTTCTGAAAAACATCAATTTTTGATGAATAGTGAAACCACTAAGGGGTACTTAAAAAAACTGATTTTTCTTTTAAATGAAATTTTACCACCTTTGTGTTTTGAATTTAAAAAATCCTACATACATGGTTTTCATTAAGAAGTAAAATGTGGTTCAATGGGATTAAAATAATTTTTTGGTGAATAGTAACTTTTAAGTTTTTAATCGCGATTAGAGGTAATTAGTGTAATTTAAGGTAAAAATAATGTTTTAATAATATGAAATGACTTAGACACATGTCCTACCCTCATTGGATGTGTCATGGACGACCAAAAAAATCCATGGGTAAACTTGGGGACCCCATGGAGCCACATTGTTTGGAAAATGACATAAATAACTTTTTAATTAAAGTTAAAATAAAAATGTCACAAGCATGAGTTGTTTTACTAAAAAAAATTTAAATGGGGTTATACAAGTCATATTTTTTACTATAAATATTAATTAGAAATATAAAAAGATTTCCTACATCATGATATTTTTTTATAATTCTTAGACATTAAATAAATTAAATTATTTATGACATCATGATGATGCAGCGATTACCTCATTAATAAAGGATTTAAATAAAATAAAAAGATAATGTTAAAACTAAAACTTACACTTTTCAAAGACCTATTGGATGATTATATTTCTAACCCTTACCACCGTATCCTCAAAATACATCAATGTGGGACCTTTAAAATCTGAAACTCATTTGAAAATAAAGTAACATTTTGTAACTTTCCAAGAGTGCCCCTCCTCTCCTCTTATAAAAGGCCCCCACCTCTACCACCCTACCGACACCTCTCAAGCCTTTGTCTCGGCCAAAACCTGCTCATTTTGTCTCTACACATCCCTCTATTACTCCTAGAATCATCACTTTGGGCAAAAGTCTTCCCAAGGAAGCCTTTGAGCTCAAATCAAAGAGAGATACCCGATTTTAAGGTAATGTCTTCACTTGTGTTCTTTTGTTTTATTTTGCTTCTCCAACCCCCTAAACTCTTTTTATTCATTACTTTTGTAACAAATCCAGTATCTTCAATATACTAGGATGTTGTTATAATAATTATTCGAGCTACACTTACACACACCTACATCTAATGGTTGAAGAACATATTGTTTCTGTGGATGGTGAATTTTTGCCTCACGAAACGATGATTGTTCAATATTCTTTTAACACCCTCAAAGGTGGACATTAAGATGTAACTATATTTATATATGATATATAATATGTTTATGTTTTACTTAATCTTCTGTATTTTTCATTTATGGCATACCTTTATGGTTTCTATTATGGTTAAACGTGATATCTTCATTTTAGGAAGTGCGGACTACCGCCCCCTCAAAGTGATTTGATTCGTTAATACCATATGTGGTACATATAAAGGATAGATTTAATGATATTATATATGATACCATGCTTTAATTATAATACTATTATGTATCATTATGTTTTAATTCCATTAAATAAGAAATAGAAATGGAAGTAGCGTTCATGTGTACGTACGGCTTACCGTCTCCATGAACGGTCCATTTCATTTCTTACCTGTAAATGTTATGTAATATTATAAATGCATGTATATAATGGATATATATGATATATATGATATCTTCATAATGAATATAATTCTGGATATAATATATATTTTTCCATATGAACGACTTGTAATTATAAAGAGTTTATTTTTTACTCAAGTAGCAATGATTTATAAAACGACCATTATTAACTTAAATAATTACATAGTGTTCATAGAATGGTAGTAAGTGATATAAAAGGAATAATGAACTTGAAAATGTTTCTTAAGAAAGTATAAATTAACTCAAGTTTATTATTTAGGATATTAAAAGAACGATCGAGTCAAGTCGAACCCAAGGTAAGGGATCCTACCTCTCTCTTTCTTTTTAAGCACTCCCTTTTATGTCATTTATTTTAAGCTCATCTTTCTTATGTTTGGGGATGTTATTTTCCTCATTATGTACTTTTTATGTTCATATTATGAGATAAAATATTTGATCTCATAAATCCATTTTTGTAAGTTTTAATTGACGTCGTTAGGCTGCCGAAATTTCATAAGGGGCTTTTTATCTCACTTTGTGTTTTCGTGAGATTCATGCTACATTTTCCAATATTTCCTTTTGAGTGGTGTATTTACTGTCCATTATTCTACTCTTTGTGTAACATAATTTCGTTTATTAGTATTTACATCAATGTTTTATAGTCCTTCTTTCATTGGGTGTACGTTTCGAAAGTTACCCAAATCGGTAAGGGAACATTTCACCCTCCTCTTTTTAAAAGACTTCTTTTGTTATGTCTTTTAATTTTCATCTTATTATGTGGGGATATGTTCTTATATATCCTTATTGCCATAAATTTTATGTCCAAGTGATGAGATACACTTTATCTCTCTCATGAACTCTTTTTATAAAATTTGATGTGACGCCGTTAGGCTGTCAAGGGAACTTCTTAACCCAATTTCGATTTCTTTGGGTTTAACATGTAGTTATTGAATATGTCATCCTTTCATTATGTGTGAATGACCTTTGATTATTTTACACTTAATATCAACTTATATTGGGTGTATTTATATTTTTCACACATAATTATGAGATTGATTTATCCTTAATTTAAGGATACCATCTTTATAATGGATTTCATCTCAATTTACATTTCCATTAAGACTTAATTGTTGTTATGCACCAATTCACTCTTATATGATGTATATAATATCATTTGGAATATTATATCATTAATCCCTTTATTCTCATGATATTATAAAGTTTTTATTAAATTTTATTCTTCAATTATTGTATTCAAGTGTCTCTCATTTTGTTAAAAACCCTTTAACTAAAATATTGTTTTAAATGTTTAAATGATTTAATCTTATAAATATTTCTCATTAATATCCATGTTTTCAAAATGGTTTTAAGGAATTATTTATATGGATATTAATGGTTTAAAATGTTAAAATCTTTAATGTGGTATGTGACACTTTGATTTAAAAATATTTTTATTAAATGTTTTAAATGGTTTTGAAAATGTTTTTTAGAATGGATTCATTATTTCAATATCTTAAAATGTTATATTTTTATTGAAATGTGGGAATGTTATCTTTCATTTATGATTAAGTTATGTGATATGATTATGTTATGGTTCTTAGTAATTTTTATGAATACGGGTGGTTCCGTGATAAACTAAGGGCGGGTGAGCCCGATATAGCTCTCCAATGCATTGGGTAACACGAAGGAGTTAAGCGTTAAGGTTTCTCCGAAGAGATTTAGGGAATATACTGTGATGGGTATTCCAAACGTAACCAAGAGGGTTACTCCCTACGTAAGAATTTTATGAATGCCTCAAGTTACCTTTATGTCTTATGATTTCTATGATTTATTCATGATTTGATGAGGTATGTTAAAATGCTTATGTTTTATGAGTAAAGTATGATTTCATACTTGGACGAATGTTTTCTTTTCATAATTTTATATCCCTTACTGAGCTTTTTATGCTCATCCCAAGTTATGAAATGTTTTTCACAAGTCAAGGTAAAGGTTAATGTTATGATGATTGTGTCAAGGAAGTGTCAAGAAAGAATCCATGTTTTATTTTAAATATGTTTCTGTTGATGGGGAAAAATTAATACTATATTTTATGTAACCACTTTGTTTAAATGTGGAATGTAATTCATGATTTATGATCTAATTCTCTAAAACTCTAAACCTAAAAAGATCCTCAATGTATAATCTTGTAATAACTCAAGCTTAAGTAAGGTTTAAGGTTGGGTACTTATATTATATTGTATTTATTTCATTTAAAAAAACATTACGGCTTATTGAGGAAGCTAAAGACCAAATAATACTTGCGGCGGCGGAAAAGGTCATTGTCACCGCGTACGTTAAAAGAAACATTATTTTTTGTAATTTAGTAAAACACTTCATAGAAAAAGATTCCTTTTGTATAAAAGTAAAAGTCAAAGGGGTTTATACACCGTATAAAAGAAAGTTGTGTATAAAACGAAATATGCCTCAATGAAAGGAGATTGAGACGAAGTCCCTTACCTCGGGTCCGACTTGACTCGATCGTTCTTTAACGTCCTGAATAATAAACTTGAGTTAATTTCTACTTGCTTAAGAAACTTTTTCAAGTCATTATTCCTTTTATATCACTTATTACCATGTTATAAACACTATGTAATTATTTAAGTTAATAATGTTTGTTTTGTCGATATTTGGTTCTTAAGTCGGAAGTGGACTTCTTACAATTACATGTTGTTCGTGTGGTCAAAGGTTCATTATATTCAGAATGATATTCATGATTTGTATATAATATATATCATATATATCCATCATATACATGTATTTATAGTATTTCATAATCATTTATAGGTAAGAAATGAAATGCACCATTCATGGAGACGGTAAGTCATATGTACGCATGAACGCTACTTTCATTTCTATATCATATTAATGGAATTAAAACTAAATGAGAGGTATGTATATTTTAATTACAGAATTATATTCATCATTTGTATGTAACATACATAATATATAATAACTTTAAATCCATCCTTTATACGTCCCACATATGGCATTAACGAATCAAAACACCTTGAGGGGGCGGTAGTCCGCACTTCCTAAAATGAAGATATCGCGTATACCCATAATGGAAGCCATAAAGGTGAGACATAAATGAAAAATACAGAAGATTAAGGAAGAAATAAACATATTATATATCATATATAAATATAGTGACATCTTAATGGCCACCTTTGAAGGTGTTGGAAGAATATTGAACAATCATCGTTTCATGAGGCAGAAATTTGCCATCCACGGAAACAGTATGTTCTTTAACCATTAGATGTAGGTGTGTGTAAGTGTAGCTAGAATTCTTCTTATAACAACATCCTAGTATATTGAAGATAATATATTTGTTACAAAATAAATGAATAAAAATATTTTAGGGGGTTGGAGAAGAAAAATAAAACAAAAGAACACAAGTGAAGACATTACCTTAAAATCGGGTAAGTCTCTTATATTTGAGCTCAAAGGCTTCCTTGGGAAGACTTCTGCCCAAAGTGAGGCTTCTAGGAGTAAGAGAGGGATGTGGAGAGACAAAATGGGAAGATATTGGCCGAACCAAAGGCTTGAGAGGTGTGGGTAAGTTGGTATAGGTGGGGGCCTTTTATAAGAGGAGAGGAGGGGCACTCTTGGAAAGTTATAAGAGTTTACTTTATTATAAAATGATTTTCGGATTTTAAAGATCCCACATTGATATAATTAGAGGATAAGGTGATAAGGGTTCGAAATATACTTATCCAATAGGTCTTTGACAAGTGTAAGTCTTAGATTTTACATTATCTTTTCATTTTATTTAAATCGTTCATGAATGAGGTAATCGATGAATCACCATGATGTCATAAATAATTTAATTTATTTCTTGTCTAAAAATTATAAAAAAAATATCATGATGTAGGAAATCTTTTTATATTTATAATGAATATTTATAGTCAAAAATATGACTTGTATAACCCCATGTAAATATTGTTTTAGTAAAACAACACATGTTTGTGACATTTTAATTTTAACTTTAAATAAAAAGGTATTAATGTCATTTTCCTACCAAAGTGGCTCCATGGGGTCCCCAAGTTGACCCATGGATTTTCTTGGTCGGCCATGACACATAAAATAAGGGTAGGACATGTTTCTAAGTCATTTAATATTATTAAAACATTATTCTTACCTTAAATTACACTAATTACCTCTTATCGCGATTAAAAACATAGAAGTTACTATTCACGAAAAAATTATTTTAATCCCATTGAACCACATTTTACTTATTAATGGAAATCATGTATGGTGGATTTTTGAAATTCAAAACACAGAGGTGGTAAATTTTCATTTAAACGAGAAATCAGTTTTTTAAGTACCACTTAGTGGTTTCACTATTCATCAAAAATTGAAGTTTTTCAGAAAAATACCAAAACTTCACCCTAAGATTTATTTGATATTCCGAATTCAAAAATGATGTCTATTTTAAAAAATTCAAAACATATAAGTTTCATTAATTAATTTAATAATTAATTCCCACTGTCAGAGCAAATAGCGTGTTTTTATGAAACAATAAGTATCAAAAGATTGACACTAGTTTAAGTCCAATTTCAAAGTAAAATTAATTCCAACGATAATTATTTGATTAAATGGTAAAAATATATTCTAATTCAACTCTAAAACCAAATCAAAATATAATCTAATCATACAAATAAATTAGATTAAAAAGAGGTTTTGAATTAAAATACAACATTTTTCACTATTCATTAAAAAATGAACTTTATCGGAAAAATACCAAAAATTCACACAAAGTAAATTTTGATGTCTTGATTCTAAAGAAGAGTTTTATTTGGTCCAATAGAATGTATAAGAGTGACCAAAACTATATTTAATGACTGTTCTCCATCAAAAGGCGATAAGTGAACCTTTAGTGAAAATTAGGGTATATATGCCTAAAATTGAATTCTTTCCATATTTTAAGCCTTTATCTTTTATTGGATAAATGTAAAAACATTTAAAAAACATATATAATAATATTTTAGTTATTTATATCCATTCTCGCCAATACAACGGCTACGTGTTAACTACCATTTAAAATAATATTATTTTATTACTAGTGTGCAACGTAAGATTTCAATGAAACTCATTGTTGCGTATCGGGTACGCTATCGAACATAGCAACCCCTTTAAAGTAAAATTAATATTTAATTCATAAATATTAATAAAAATGAAAATGATTTATTCTTTATTTACCTGGGATGTTACACGTAGGGAGTAACCCTCTTGGTTACGTTTGGAAAACTCATCACAGTATATTCCCTAAATCTCTTAGGAGAAACCTTAACGTTTAACTCCTTCACGTTACCCAATACATTGGACAGCTATATCGGGCTAACCCGCCCTTAGTTGATCAGGGAACCACCTGTCTTCATTATAATTCCCAAGAACCATAACATAATCGTATCACATAAAACATGCATAAAGGAAACATAACATTAACACTTTTCAATCACAAGATATAAATACAACACATTGATATAAAAACATTATGAAAACCATTTTTAATACCAAAATAAAAGAAAATTAGATACATGGTATTTATTTTTCATTTAAAAAAAAGTATGGCTTGTAGAGGAACCCAAAACTCAAATAATGGTCACGGCGGCGGAGAAGTCGTTGTCGCCGCATACGTACGACAAAAACATTCCCTTTTTTCGTTTAGTAAAACGCTTCGTATAAAAATATTCCTTTTGGATAAAAGTAAAAGTCAAAGGGGTTTATACACCGTATAAAAGAAAGTTATGTATAAAACATAATATGCCTCAATGAAAGGAGATTGAGACGAAGTCCCATACCTCGGGTCTGACTTGACTCGATCTTTCTTTAATGTCCTAGATAATAAACTTGAGTTAATTTCTACTTGCTTAAGAACCTTTTTGAAGTTCATTATTCCTTTTATATCACTTATTACCATGTCATGAACACTATGTTATTATTTAAGTTAATAACGGCCGTTTTAACGATCATTGGTACTTGAGTCAAAAATATGCTCATTATAATTACAAGTTGTTCATGTATCCATTATATACAGAGTTATAATCATGATGTATATATCATATATATCATATATATCCAGTATATACATGCATTTATAATATTACATAAAATTTATAGGTAAGAAATGAAATGCACCGTTCATGGAGACAGTAAGCCGTACGTACGCATGAACGCTACTTCCATTTATATTTCATATTTAATGGAATTAAAACATAATGATACATAATAGTATTATAATTCCAGTATTGTATCATATATAATATCATTAAATCTATCCTTTATACGTACCATATATGGTATTAATGAATCAACTCACTTTGAGGGGGCGGTAGTCCGCACTTCCTAAAATGAAGATATCACGTTTACCCATAATGGAAACCATAAAGGTATACCATAAATGAAAAATACAGAATATTAAGTAAAACATAAACATATTATATATCATATATAAATATATTGACATATTAATGGCCACCTTTGAAAGTGTTATATGAGTGTTGAACAATCATCGTTTCGTGAGGCAGAAATTCGTCATCCACAGAAACAGTATGTTCTTTAACCATTAGATGTAGGTGTGTGTAAGTTTATCTCAAATACTTCTTATAAACAAATCCTAGTATATTGAAGATAGTGGAGTTCTTACAAAAGAAATGAATAAAAAGAGTTTAGAGGGTTGGAGAAGCAAAATAAAACCTAAGAACACAAGAGAAAACACTACCTTTAAAACGGGTAACTCTTTTTTATTTGAGATCAAAGGCTTCCTTGAGAAGACTTCTGCCCAAAGTGAGGATTCAAGGAGTAAGAGAGGGATGTGGAGAGACTAAATAGACAGGGTTTGGTTGAGCCAAAGGCTTGAGAGGTGTGGGTAAGGTGGTAGAGGTGGGGGCCTTTTATAAGAGGAGAGGAGGGGCACTCTTGGAAAGTTATAAAAGGTTACTTTATTATAAAATTCTTTTCGGATTTATAAGGTCCTAAAATTATATATTTCGAGGATAAGATAATAAGAGTTCTAAATCCACCCATAAAATAGGTTTTTGAGATGTTTAGGTCTTAGATTTTACATTATCTTTCCATTTTTTTAAATCATTAAATAATGAGGTAATCGTTGCATCATCATGGTATCATAAGTAATTAAATTTATTTAAAGTATAAAAATTATAAAAAAATACAATGATGTAGGAAATCTTTTTATATTTATAATTAATATTTATAGTCAAAAAAAATGACTTGTATAACCCCATTTAAAAATTGTTTTAGTAAAACAACTCATGTTTGTGACATTTTTATTTTAACTTTAAATAAAAAGGTATTAATGTCATTTTCCTACCAAAGTGGCTCCATGGGGTCCCCAAGTTCACCCATGGATTGTCTTGGTCGACCATGACACATCCAATAAGGGTAGGATATGTGTCTAGGTCATTTCATATTTTTAAAACATTATTTTTCCTTAAACTACACTAATTACCTCTAATCACGATTAAAATTTTAAAAGTTACTATTCACCAAAAAATTATTTTAATCCCATTGAACCACATTTTACTTCTTAATGACAACCATGTATGTCGGATTTTTTTAATTCAAAACACAGAGGTGGTAAAATTTCATTTAAACAGAAAATCAGTTTTTATAAGTACCACTTAGTGGTTTCACTATTCATCAAAAATTGAAGTTTTTCAGAAAAATACCAAAACTTCACCCTAAGATATATTTGATATTCCGAATTAAAAAATGATGTCTATTTTAAAAAATTCAAAACATATAAGTTACATTAATTAATTTAATAATTAATTCTCACTGTCAGAGCAAATAGCGTGTTTTTATGAAACAATATGTATCAAAAGATTGACACTAGTTTAAGTCTAATTTCAAAGTGAAATTAATTAAAATGACCACTATTGGATTAAATATTAAAAATATATTCTAATTTAACTTTAAAACCAATTCAAAATATAATCTAATCATAGAAATAGATTAGATTAAAAAGAGGTTTTGAATTAAAATACAACATTTTTCACTATTCATTAAAAAATGAACTTTATCGAAAAAGTACCAAAAATTCGCACAAAGTAAATTTTGATGTCCCTATTCTAAAGAAGAATTTTATTTGGTCCAATATAATGTATAAGAGTGACCAAAACTATATTTATAGACGGTTCACCATCAAAAGGCGATAAGTCAACCTTTAGTGATTGTTAGAGTATATAGGCCTAAAATTGAATTATTTTCATATTTTAAGCCTTTATCCTTTATTGGATAAATGTAAAAACATTTAAAAAAACATATATAATCATATTTTAGTTATTTCCATTCATTCCCGCCAATACTACAACTACGTGTTAACAACCATTTAAAATAATATTATTTTATTACTAGTGTGCAACGTAAGATTTCAAAGAAAATCTTTGTTGCGTAACGGGTACGCTATTGAACATAGAAACCCATTTAAAGTAAAATTAATATTTAATTAATAAATATTAATAAAAATTAAAATGCTTTATTCTTTATTTACCTGGGATGTTACATCCTTCCCCCTTTTGGGAATTGCGTCCTCGCAATTTTATTCACTTATCAAAATAAGTGGGGGTATTTATCTCTCATAGAATTTTCAGATTCCCATGTTGCCTCTTCAACCATATGGTTTTTCCATAAAACCTTTACCTAGTGAATTACCTTATTCCGCAACACTTTCTCTCTACGATCAAGTATTTGGACTGGTTGTTCTTCATAAGAGAGATTCTCTTCCAACTGAACTGCCTCTGGGATCAAAACATGAGATGGATCTGGCATGTACTTTCTCAACATCGAAAAATGAAAAACATTGTGTACCTGAGATAAACTTGGAGGTAAAGCCACTCGGTATGCAACTGATCCAACTTTATCCAGAATTTTATATGGTCCAATGAACCTTGGACTCAGCTTTCCTTTCTTACTAAATCGCATCACACTTTTCCATGGCGAAACTTTGAGAAAGACATGATCACCTACCTCGAAAGATAGATCCTTCCTCTGGTTATCCGCATAACTCTTCTGCCTGCTCTGAGCTGTTCTCATGTGTTTCTGTATTAGCAGAACTTTTTCTACCAACTCTTCTACCAATTCTGGTCCCATCATCTTCCTTTCACCCTCTTCATCCCAAAAAGTTGGAGTTCGACACCGCTTCCCATATAATGCCTCAAATGGTTCCATCTGTATACTGGAATGAAAACTGTTATTATAAGAAAACTCAACCAAAATAGATGTTGGTCCCAACTTCCCTGATAATCCATCGAACAAGCACGTAGCATATCCTCCAAAGTCTGAATTTTTCATTCTAACTTCCCGTCTGATTGAGGATGAAAAGTTGTACTAAAATTTAATTCAGTACCCAATGACTTCTGAAGGCCTTTCCAAAAGTTAGAAGTGAACCTGGGATCATGGTCAGATACAATGGAGAGAGGAACTCCATGTAACCTAACTATCTCTTTAAGATACAAATAGGAAAGTTGATCTAGGGAAAAAGTATCTCGTATAGCAAGGAAATGAGCAGATTTAGTCAAGCGATCAAAAATAACCTAGATTTCATTATTACCTCGAGGTTTCCTCAGAAATCCCACAACGAAGTCCATAGATATATTATCCCATTTCCACTCTGGTACTGGTAAAGGCTGAAGCATCCCTTTTGGTAACTGCCGCTCTGGTTTTACCTGTTGACAAGTCAAAATCTTCACAGTAAAATCAGCATTATCCCTTTTCATTCCATCCCACTAGTAATACTCCCAAAGATCTCTATACATCTTAGTACTGCCAGGATGGACTAAAAACGGAGAACTATGAGATTCACATAACAAATCTCTCTTCAACTGTGAATTACATAGCACACACAATCTCTTCCCAAATCCAAAAACAAAATCATTATCAATATTGAATTCAGAAAACTTACCCTTCTGAACCAGCTCTACCTTTTTCTGCAACTTGCTGTCTTGCTTCTGTACTTGCTTAATTCTGTCTGATAGAAAAGATTTCACTGATACCTGAAACAAAACAGAAGGACATCCTGCACCAACAACTTCTATGCCAAAGTTCATCAAATCCTTATCCAAAGGTTCATGTTCCAAACGCAACATTTCTAATGAAGCATTACTTTTTCGACTCAAAGCATCAGCCACTTTATTTTCTTTTCCCGAATGGTAATGAATTGTACAATCATAATCCTTGATTAATTCTAGCCATCTCCTCTGTCTCATGTTCAATTCTTTCTGAGTGAATATATACTTTAAATTTTTGTGATCGGTATATATTTCACACTTTACTCCATACAAACGATTCCTCCAAATTTTTAAAGCGAAAACAACAGCAGCTAATTCCAAATCATGTGTAGGGTAATTTACCTCATGAGTTTTCAACTGTTGTGAAGAATAATCAATTACCTGATCATTTTGCATTAGTAAGCAACCAAGTCCTCTCAATGAAGCATCACTATAGATAACAAACTCCTCATTCCTGGAAGGTAGTGCCAAAATTGGAGCATTCACCAATCTTATTTTCAGTTTCTGAAAACAATCATCACATTGTTTTGTCCAGATAAACTTAACACCCTTCTGAGTTGGCTTAGTCATTGGACTAGATAATCGTGAAAAATTTCTAACAAACCTTCGGTAAAAGCCTTCCAAACCAAGGAATCTATGAATCTCAGTTACATTTGTGGGTCTTGTTCATTCTTCCACAACCTTTGTTTTTACAGGATCAACAGTTATCCCATCTTTAGAAACAATATGACCAAGGAAAGAGATTTGTTTCAACCAAAACTCACACTTTCTGAATTTCCCATACAATTTCTTTTCTTTAAAGGTTTGAAAAATAACCCTTAAATGTCTTTCATGCTCCTCTTTAATTTTAGAAAACACCAAAATATCATCAATGAAAACAACCACAAACTTATCCAAGAACTCATGGAAAATTCTATTCATAATGTCCATGAATACAGCAGTTGCATTGGTTATCCCAAAAGGTATTACTAAAAATTCATAATGGCCATATCTTGTATGAAACGCGGTCTTTGGAATATCTGATTCCTTTACCTTTAATTGATGGTACCCCGATCTCAGGTCAATCTTTGAAAAATACTGAGCTCCCTGGAGCTGATCAAACAAATCATCGATATGAGGCAAAGGATATTTGTTCTTAACAGTGATGTTATTCAAGGCTCTATAATCAATTCAAAGTCTCATAGAACCATCTTTCTTTTTAACAAATAAAATAAGATCACCCCATGGTGATGTGCTACGTCGAATGAAACCATTCTCTAATAAATCTTTCAATTTCTCCTTCAACTCTAAAAGTTCAATTTGAGCCATTCGATAAGGGGGTTTTGAAATTGGATTGGCATCAGAAACTAAGTCTACAGTAAACTCAACTTCCCAATATGGTATTATTCTAGGAAACTCATCAGGAAAAACATCAGGATACTCTTTTACCCCTGGCACATCATTAATCCGAACAGTTCTTTTGTTTTCAACAATATGTGCATGGTAACATTCATTTCCATATTTTATAAGTTTCTTGGCCTCTTGATACGTTATCAACAGTAAGGGTTCATTCTTTTACACAAACTGAAAGTCTTTCTAAAAAGAAACTTCTTTAGCTCTACAGTCAATCTTAGCATGGTAAATAGAGATCCAATCCATACCCAAGATAACATCAAACTCTACTAGAGGTAAAAAAAAATAAGGTTTGCAAGTAGGTTCTTTCCACAGATAAGGATATGAAGATTCTTATAAATTCTTTTTACATCAACATTTCCCCCAGGTGTTTTTACCAAAAGTTCAGGAGTCATTTCTTGATATCCTATTCCCATTTTACTAGAAACATTTTCAGATATGAAAGAATGTGTGGACCCCGAATCAAACAACACACTGGCATAATCTGAAAAAACAAACAAAGTACCTGATACAACTTCATTTGATGGCCCGACATCTGCTGAAGTAGTTACAAATGATTTCACCACCCCTTTCTGCTTGTAGTCTAACTGCTTCCCATCACTCAAGCTCTTTGTCGGACACTCGTTTTCATAGTGACCCATCTCATTTCACTTAAAACATTTCAGTAACTGTAAATCTAATTTGGTCTTAACATCACCCTGATCTTTTTCAGTGCAATCACGAGCCTTATGTCCCATATTACCACATCGGTAGCACTTTCCAGAATTCAGAAGACATTCCCCATCATGCCTTTTACCACATTTATCACAAACTGTAAACTTAGTTTTCTTACTGTCAGGCCTTTTTGAAGAATTCTTTCCTTTCTCCTGCCACCTCGGTCTCTTCTTCTGCTGGTTGTTATAGAACACTTGATCATCGGCAAACTCCATTTCCACCTTCTCAGCACATCAAACAAGATTTTCATAACTTTTGAACTCACAAGAATCCATTTCCCTTCAATATTTTGGCTTTAATCCTGAGTAAAAATGATTGATTTTACTATCAAGGTCTCGGATAAAATTTGGAGCATACCTTGCCAATCGAGTGAACCTCTCTTTATAGGCAGCCACTGAGTCTTCCTCTTGCCTCAATTCCAAGAATTGTTTTTCTATCCTAAGTCGAATAGCCTTAGGAAAATACTTCTCAAGAAACATACCTTTGAATTCATTCCAGTCGAGAGCATCAATCTCATCAGCGTCTCTGGTATTTTTAACCATCAACCACCACTGATCTGCTTCACCCTCCAAACGGTAAATAGAAAGACTAACCTTTTGATTGTCTGAACACCCCATGACATTTAAAATATTCTCCATTGCTTTAATCCACCCTTAAGCTATCACAAGATCAGATGATCCTCTGAATGATGGGGGATGTTTCCTCATGAAATGTTCCACCACTGACATGTTCCTCTGCGGTTGATCTGGATGATCTCGTGCATGGATACCGCCACCATTTATCACTTGAATCAACTGTGCCATTACTGCAACAAACTGTTCAGTTCCAATTACGACCATCTTGAGTTTCTGATTTGGAAGTTTGTTTCCTTCTGTATGCCTTCCTAGCACTGCTTCCCTATTTCCTCTACGGAAAACCATTATAAACAAACATGTCTTAGATGACGCAACATGGTAATCTTCAAATGCTATATCATTTCAAGTTGACCATATAAAAAAATACTTTTTGATAATCATTTAATAGCATTATAACTTCTAAAGTTATCTAAACCGACCTCTGATACCATCTATAAGGCCCCAACCTTAAACATCACTTAATCTTGAGTTACTTCAAGAATACACGTTGAGGATCTTTTCAGGTTTAGATTTTTAGAGAATTAGATCATAAAACTTGCATTACATTCTATATTTAAACAAAGTGGTTACATAAAAGATAGTACTCATTTTTCCCATCAACGGAAACATATTTAAAATAAAAAATTGGTTCTTTCTTAACACTTCATTGACACTATCATCACATCATGTACCTTTCCCTTGACCTGTGAAAAACATTTCAAAAACTTGGGATGATCATAAAAAGCTCAGTAAAGGATATAAAAATATGGAAAGAAAACATGAGTACATGTATACATAAGAATCAATGAAATCATACTTTACTCATAAAGCATAATCACTTTAGAATACTTCATCAAAACATGAATAAAACATAGAAATCATAAGACATAAAGGTAACTTGAGGCATTCATAACATTCTTACGTAGGGAGTAACCCTCTTGGTTACGTTTGGAATACCCATCACAGTATATTCCCTAAATCTCTTCAGAGAAACCTTAACATTTAACTCCTTTGCATTACCCAATGCATTGGAGAGCTATATCAGTCTCACCCACCCTTAGTTTATCACGGAACCACCCATCTTCATAATAATGCCCAAGAACTATAACATAATCATATCACATAAAACATGCATAAAGGAAACATAACATTTCCACTTTTCAATCACAAGATATCAATACAACACATTAATATAAAAACATTATGAAAATTATTTTTAATACCAAAATAAAATAAAAGTAAAAAAATGGTATTTATTTTTCATTTAAAAAAAAGTATGGCTTGTAGAGGAAGCTGAAACTCAAATAATGGTCACGGCGGTGGAGAAGTCGTTGTCGCCGCATATGTATGACAAAAACATTCCCTTTTGTCATTTATTAAAACGCTTCGTATAAAAATATTCCTTTTGGATAAATGTAAAAGTCAAAGGGTTTTATACACCGTATAAAAGAAATTTGTGTATAAAACATAATATGCCTCAATGAAAGGAGATTGAGACGAAGTCCCATACCTCGGGTCCGACTTGACTCGATCGTTATTTAATGTCCTGAATAATAAACTTGAGTTAATTTATACTTTATTAAGAACCTTTTTCAAGTTCATTATTCCTTTTATATCACTTATTACCATTTCATGAACACTATGTAATTATTTAAGTTAATAACGGTGGTTTTAACGATCATTGGTACTTGAGTCAAAAATATGCTCTTTATAATTACAAGTTGTTCATGTATCCATAATATCCAGAGTTATACTCATGATGTATATATCATATATATCATATATATCCAGTATATACATGCATTTATAATATTACATAACATTTATAGGTAATAAATGAAATGCACTGTTCATGGAGACGGTAAGTCGTACGTACGCATGAACGCTACTTCCATTTCTATTTCATATTTAATGGAATTAAAACATAATGATAAATAATATTATTATAGTTCAAGTATTGTATCATATATAATATCATTCAATCTATCCTTTATACATACCACATATGGTATTAACGAATCAACTCACTTTGAGGGGGCGGTAGTCCGCACTTCCTAAAATGAAGATATCATGTTTACCCATAATGGAAACCATAAAGGTATGCCATAAATAAAAAATACATAAGCTTAAGTAAAACATAAACATATTATATATCATATATAAATATATTTACATCTTAATGGCCAACTTTGAAGGTGTTATATGAGTGTTGAACAATCATCGTTTCGTGAGGCAGAAATTCGTCATCCACAGAAACAGTATGTTCTTTAAACATTAGATGTAGGTGTGTGTAAGTGTGGATAGAATCCTTCTTATAAAAACATCCTAGTATATTTAAGATACTATTTTTGTTACAAAAGAAAGGAATAAAAAGAGTTTATAGGGCCAGAGAAGCAAAATAAAACATAAGAACACAAGAGAAAATACTACCTTTAAAACGGGTAACTCTTTTTGATTTGAGCTCAAAGGCTTACTTGGGAAGACTTCTGCCCAAAGTGAGGCTTAAAGGAGTAATAGAGGTATGTGGAGAGACAAAATGGAGAGGTTTTGGCCGAGCCAAAGGCTTGAGAGGTGTGGTTAAGGTGGTAGAGGTGGGGCCCTTTTATAAGAGGAGAGGAGGGGCACTCTTGGAAAGTTATAAAAGGTTACTTTATTATAAACTTCTTTTCAGATTTAAAAGGTCCCAAAATTATATATTTCTAGTATAAGGTGATAAGAGTTCTAAATACACTCATCCAATAGGTTTTTGACATGTTTAGGTCTTAGATTTTACATTATCTTTTCATTTTTTTTAAATCGTTAAATAATGAGGTAATCATTGCATCATCATGGTATCATAAATAATTTAATTTATTTAATGTATAAAAATTATAAAAAAAATATAATGATTTAGGAAATCTTTTTATCTTTCTAATTAATATTTATATTCAATAATATTACTTGTATAACCCCATTTCAAAATTGTTTTAGTAAAACAACTCATGTTTGTGACATTTTTATTTTAACTTTAAATAAAAAGGTATTAATGTCATTTTCCTACCAAAGTGGCTCCATGGGTTCCCCAAGTTGACCCATGGATTTTATTGGTCGGCCATGACACATCCAATAAGGTTAGGACATGTTTCTAGATCATTTCATATTATTAAAACATTATTTTTACCTTAAACTACACTAATCACCTCTAATCGCGATTAAAAACTTAAAAGTTACTATTCACCAAAAAATTATTTTAATCCCATTGAACCACATTTTACTTCTTAATTACAACCATGTATGTTGGATTTTTGAAATTCAAAATACAGAGGTGGTAAAATTTCATTTAAACGGAAAATCAGTTTTTATAAGTATCACTTAGTGGTTTCACTATTCATCAAAAATTGAAGTTTTTCAGAAAAATACCAAAACTTCACCCTAAGCTATATTTGATATTCCAAATTCAAAAATGATGTCTATTTTAAAAAATTCAAAACATATAAGTTACATTAATTAATTTAATAATTAATTCCCGTTGTCAGAGCAAATAGCGTGTTTTTATGAAACAATATGTATCAAAAGATTGACACTAGTTTAAGTCCAATTTCAAAGTGAAATTAATTCCAAAGACCACTATTGGATTAAATGGTAAAAATATATTCTAATTTAACTTTAAAACCAATTCAAAATATAATATAATCTTATAAATAAATTAGATTAAAAATAGGTTTTGAATTAAAATACAACATTTTTCACTATTCATTAAAAAAATGAACTTTATCGGAAAAATACCAAAAATTCACAAAAAGTAAATTTTGATTTCCCTATTATAATGAAGAATTTTATTTGGTCCAATATAATGTATAAGAGTGACCAAAACTATATTTATAGATGGTTCGCCATCAAAAGGCGATAAGTCGACCTTTAGTGAATGTTAGAGTATATATGCCTAAAATTGAAATCTTTTCGTATTTTAAGACTTTATCCTTTATTGGATAAATGTAAAAACATTTAAAAAAACATATATAATAATATTTTAGTTATTTCCATTCATTCCCGCCAATACAACGGCTACGTGTTAACTACCATTTAAAATAATATTATTTTATTACTAGTGTGCAACGTAAGATTTCAAAGAAACTCTTTATTGCGTATCGGGTATGCTATCGAACATAGAAACCCCTTTAAAGTAAAATTAATATTTAATTCATAAATATTAATAAAAATGAAAATTCTTTATTCTTTATTTACCTGGGATGTTACACATCTCATAATGAAATCATTCTTTCGTGTGACACAAAATCATAAATCATACATCATAACCCATGTAATAGAATGGGATTATTAAACATCATGTCATCATGACATAATCCATATGAAAAAATGGATATCATTTCATCATAAGAAAAGTCAAACCTTGTAAATAATGGAGACATTATAAGTGCAACATATTAAATAATGTCATTTTAGATGGAAAATAGTTTTGATAAAACACTTGAAATGAATTCTTGAGTAAAATATCTTTTCTTCTTCAAAATCATTTTCTTTTCACAAAATGCCATGCAATTTTAAAAGAAAAGGGTTTTGTTGAAAATAATCATGAAATATTATAGAGGAAGATTCATGAAAATTTGGATTTGTGAAATCGTAAAAATCCGTTCACGCCGTATAAGTTAAAAAAACATTCTCCTCCTACTTTTGTAGGAAAAGTCAAAAAGTACCTCATATGGTAAACAATAGAAAGATTCCCTCAAAACATTGTGGTAAAAGTCATAAAAGGGTAAAAATTAATTTAAACATACATGTAATAATAATAAACATTTTATGAAAACATTTTTATAAAACATGGACATGGATCATAAACATAACCCCAGTAAATACTTACGAATAAACAATCTCGGATAAGAATGAGATTGGAATAATTATCCTTTACCTTAGGTCTGATATGCTTCGTACGTATCCAAACCTCCTATATAATGATTTAAATAATGTCATTTACTTATTACAGAATAATATTCATTTTTATTATATCATATATGGTTCACTTATGACTTTATATTACCCGTTTTTTGTAAATTCCATGTTAAAGCAGTGTTTTGGGTAAAATCATTTTATTTATCGTACTTGTTTGGACGTTTTGTTCTTGATATTATTATTACTTATATCATGATTTAATTACTTCCAGAATTTCAATCATGATTTATATATCATATATATTCAGTATATATATATATATAATAGATAGATAAATGAAATGAAATACATTGTTCATGGAGACGGTAGGCCGTACGTACGCATGAACGCTGTTTTCCTTTCCTTATTGACTTGAATGGAATTAATTAAATAACATATAAATAAATATAGTATAATTATTATGTTATATATATCATTATTATTCATTATATATACTTTATAATCATTCTTTAATGGTTAACATGGAGATTGAATCTCATCGCGTCGTGGAGACGGTAATTCGTACGTACGCACGAGCGATGATATCATTCCCATAATTTTTTGAATGGAATTGGAGTGGATGATATAATATCTCATAATCAGTATGATGTTATAATATCCATATATAGTTATTCTTTATACCATTATACCCATCCAAGTAAGGTGGTGGTGGAAAAACAGATTACACCACGGCGTGGAGACGGTATTTCGTACGTACGCACGCGCGGTGATTTCATTTTCCGTAGGATGGATAGAAGGTGAAATGGGGTTGTTTAATATTTATAATAACATATAATTATATTAAAGATACTTATGTTATTACCTTATAATGAAACAACTAAACAAGAAGAAGTTGAAGAAGAAAGAAACTTGAAAGAATCAGTAGAAGAGATCACCTCTTCTTCGACGCACCTTCTTTAAGCCTGCTCTTAAGGGACTATATTTGGTCTTTTGAGAAAACACTAACCTCCAAAATGTTTCTTGGTAAGTGGATAAGAGAAATGGTTAGGGTTTTACCGAGCTTCAAGGCTCAAAATGGTGTGAAGAGAAGAGGGAATGGGTGCCCTTTTATAAGGGAGGAGAGGGGTACCTTAGGAAAAACATAACATATTATTTTATAATAAAGTCATATTCGTTTTTTAATAGCTCCAAATTGATTTATTTCAAAGATAAGGTGGGAATGGGTATAAATAATCTAAACCAATATGTTTTAGACAAGTTTAGGTCACTATTTTATCCTTATCATTTAGATTTAACTCAAAGTTAAATAATTTAACTTTTACTGTGTCTTTTTGTTTTCTTAAACTATATGGTTAATAAACTTACTATAACAAGAAAAACGAACCCCAAGTGGCTCATTATTAATATATATATCCTTATCTAAGTCATTTTGACAAACCTTAGATTTTTAAGAATAAAATAACAATTAATAATATAATATTTGTTTTAAAAACTATTTTATGTCAATTTTGACACTATTTGGTACTTGATTTTTGTGAAACTCATAACAGCATGATTAGTTCAAAAAAAGTTAATTAAATAAATACTAACATGTCATATTAACCTATTAAATTAGTTTATTTCATAAAAAGTTTAAAATTACATTTATTTGGGTATTTATAACATCAATTATGTTAATATTTCATTAATAAGGTAATTATTGCATCATCATTGTGTCATAAATAACTTAAATTATTTAAGGTCTAAAAATCATAAATAAAATATCATTATGTAGGAAATATTTTTATCTTTATAATTAATATTTATATTCTAATTTATCTTATGTATAACCCTATATTAAAATGTTTTACTTATTAAACTTTGACTTTAACTCTTTTAACTCTTCTTTGAATTAAATAATAATAAATGTCCTAATCTAATCCAAGTGGACCTAAATGGTAATATTTTATTCCTAAGGTTGTTTTTGGTCAAATTAAACTTATCCAATATAATTAGTACATGTTTCATGGTAATAATAATATCATTTTTACCCTTAATTATCCTATTTACTTTTAACTATGGTAAATAAAAGTAAAAAGTTACTATTCACCAAAAATTATTTTCATCTCATTGAACCACATTTTAATTACTGTCATCAACCGTGTCTCTCAGATTTTTGAAATTCCACTCACAGAAGTGGTAAAATTAAGTTTTATGTAAATTTGCAAATTCTCCTAGAAGGTGGGTAAAAGACGGTCAAAAGTTCGATAAAATTTTTATATATCTAAAATTATTATAAAATGACTCCAATGAATTACATTGAACTTATATAGGTATTATGTATCAATTTTTACCTAAATTAAATTTAAATAAAATAAATAATTATATAAATAAAAAGTCAGTTTTTAAATAGTAACCTAGTGTTTTCACTATTCATCAAAAATTGAAAGTTTTCAGAAAAATACCAAAAATTCACCCTAGGATAATTTTGATATTCTGAATCCAAAAATGAAGTCCATTTTTAAAGATTAAATTTCAAAAAGTGGTTATTACTATTCATAATAGCTAGTTCATAATAATATTATAATAATATCTCATTTAGTGAAACTTGGTATTGCATACTATACACGCTGTTGAAGAAGGTCTTGATTGTGTGTAATGCAAGCCAAGTCAGGGATGCATGTAGTGAAAGCTGTGTTTGGTGTTACGTATAACATAATCAAAACTTATTTCATTTATACATTAAACAAAATATATACTTAATGTTGCGTAGAATAATTTCCACAAAACGAACTTGAAATTGTGTGTAACATGAGCCAAGAATAGTGTTGCGTATACTGCAAGTTAATACAGTGTTGTGTATAGTACAAGCTAATCTTGGCGTAGCATACAACACAAGACATCAAAGTAATTAAAAATAATATTTCTCATAAAATCTCTGTCTATTACAAAAACACCCTTCAACTCCTCTCACACCTTCCATCCCACTATGAGAGGTTTCACTTAACCAAAAAGTAAAAAGGTCTAGACATAGCATTGACACTCAAAAAATAAAGTCCTTACTTTGATCAACTGGAGGTCTGACCAATGGAGAATTGATCATGGTCGCACTTCAATCGCATGTTAACTCTTTATGGGGGCTTACACTATCCAAGAAGGAAAACTATGGACCCAAACCAACTAGTTCATTTCTCAAACATACCATTATAAAACACTGAAATAATGGGGAATCCATTGAAAAATCCTCCCAAAAAACTTCTCGAGAAATACCACTAACCAACACCTCGAATTAACTTACTAATAAAACAAAAACATGGAACATCAATCAAAAAATAGGTTTTTGAACTCAAAATACCCCACTATGTGATTCCAAAAACAAAAAAGACATACCGCACAACTTAGGATCCTCAAGTTCTCCATCCTCTCTTTGAAAACTCTTTCGAAAATAAAACTAGGAGGGTGGGCTACACAACCACTAATAGTACCTTATAGGACTTATGAATTCCTGTTATCATGTCAATCAGGCACCAATTCACCTTTCACATATAACTCATGCATATAGTTACCCTTGTAAATACCAAGGGTCATAACCAAATTCTTTACATTTTCCAAAACAACAATCGACCCGCACCTCCTATTTGCAAAACCACTAGTCACAAGATTGAAACCCATTTAAATCTTTCACAAAAAACACTTCAGAAAATCATCAACCCTTTAAATAAAACCCCCTTAGAGTCTCAAAAACATTTTAGAAAATCAAAAATTATCAAATAGAAAATTTATTTTCAAACCTTGTTGTTTCTTCTGGAAATTGGGGATGACCTTGTTTGTTTAAGTTCCAAACTTTCCAATCAGTTTCTAACGGGTTTATTCATAGAACCGGAAACATCCAATGATTCTATATCCATTTGGAGCTACTTTACAAAGGTAGGTGCCCATTAGTTATGGACTAATGAGTCTTAAGAATTTTCATTGGTCGAGAGGATGGGAGGTCAGACTCATCACACCTTTTTGGGGGAATTATTGTCTACTCCGGGACTCTCTTATAGATTTGATTTATTTTCGTGAATCCTTATTAATTTACCAAGCATGAAAATGAGTTCTTCCTTTAGATCTTGCAATAAATGATTGGTATGTATGAGATTTAGAGAATCTTTTATATGTATTTGAGGTTCTTCATCAATAGAGAATCATCCATATTTAGTAGAGATTCTTAATCAATGGTATCCTTCAACACATTATATAGAAATCTCTTGGTCATTATAATGACCATACTACTTTTAAATCCACTCAGTGGGGAACTTTAAGTTTATTGTCATTTAGAAGGACAGGGATTATTTTAGAGTTGGGATCGTACCCACAGATGGGCTACCTATGTATCCTTATTAAAGAGGAATCAAAACCCATGTAGTTCGGGAATTAAGATATAGTTTAACTTCATATGGGACAGATGAGAATTAATGGGTGATGGGCTTAAACCTTATAAAGGCTTCCTACATACTCTACTTTTAAAGAAGAGATCAAATTCCACGTAGTTTGATTAAGAATTGTGGGGCATACGTATGATTAACAGCCCTAAGAGATGTGTCGTGGTTATGTTTACACTCTAAGCTCACACAAGTCATGCTTGGTGTGAGAAACAAGAGGTATCAGTAAACCTGATGATTTGTTCCATGAAAGATGCAGTCACAAGGAATGATATGGGACTCATGTGTGTGTGACTGCCCAAGTAGGTGAAGACTAGGATTTACTCCAGGAAAGAAGCCTAGGAACAAGGTCCATAAAGATATTTTTACTTTATGGAGATTTGGATACTCTAATTTGGGGCCTACTCCTGAAAAGGATTCCCAAATTAGGGGGGACTTGGGGCTTACTCCTAAGGAGGATGCCCATATTAAAGGGGGGATTTAAATTATGACTGGGACTTACTCCTGAGAAGGAAGCCCAAATCAAAAAGAAATTAAGACTAGGGATTACTTTTGAGAAGGAGGCCCAGGTTAAGGGGACTTTGTAATTTGGGACTTATGATTGGGTTTTATTCCTAAGAAGGTAGCCCAAATAAAAATAAATTAAGACTGGGTCTTACTCCTGAGAAGGAGTCCTAGGTTAAGGGGACTTTGTAATTTGAGGCTCACTCCTGAGAAGGAAGCCCAAATCAAAAGAACTTAAGACAGGGGCTTACTCCTAAGGAGGATACCCAGATTACGGAACTTGGGGCTTACTCTTAAAGAGGATGACCAAATTAGGGAACTTGGGGCTTACTCCTAAGGAGGATTCCCAAATTAAAGATATTATCATCTTAAAGGATGAGGTTGAATGAAGGAAATCTCTAACCTTAGTGACATAAAGTTATGTAAATCACAAGGTTTTGAGATATGTTCCAAAGAATTCCTTTCAGATAAGGAATCCTACAAAGGAACCATGCCATGAATGGCTTTGAATAGGGTTTTGAAGGATAAATCTTGAAGAGGAGAGGTGGATTTGAAGAAAAGAGTTGAATAGGCCAGAGGGTCACCCTAAAAGAGGTAGGCACGCAGGTCTTGTTTGGGCATGAAAGTCATGTTCACACAAGTATACTTGCGTGAGACGTGTGTACTTGGGAGATGGTTAACCCATGGGGTAATACTTGGGCGATACTTGGCTCAAGCACTTAGTATTATCCCTAAAGGCTTCCAAAAGTGTGGCGTGTAAGTTCTGTTGAAGGGATAATGTGGCTCGCAAGTGTGGCCATTTCCCTTAAGGGCTGGACATTTAGGTGCACAAGTGTTGATGAATTCCAACACTTAGGCCTTATTCTTTCTCTTTAGATCTTCCATTCTAGGTAAGAAATTATCTTAGAAGTGTTCGGGAGACTTCAAGTAGAGACTAGGGCATCGAGAGCTTAAATCTGACTTTTGGATTTTTTTTGTCCCTGAAATGGGGGGCCCAAAAGTGGTATTTATAGGCCATTAAGGACCTTGAGAAAAAATAAAATAGGGCACACAAGTCACTTGCGCGACCCATATGTGGCGCACAAGTATACTTGCGCGACCGTGATGAAACTTGTGAGACCCATGTGTAAATAAATTTGTGTTCATGCCTTTGTCAATTTTTAATGTTTCTTCAAAGGATGAATCTCTTTGAGCTTAAGGTATTCCCATTTTTCATTCGTTATACTCTATGATGGAAAGGAGCATAAACAAAAGTCCCCCCCCCCTCAGAGTTGGATCTGAAAAAAGGAAGAGTATTTGACTCAGAGGTAAAGGAGAAAACCAAGAAACTTGGGCGCACAGGTTTTGAGTGTGCAAGTGGAGGCACGCAGGTGCGAGCCGCGCAGGGTACGGTGCGTTGGTAAACTGATTCACCTATAAATATGCCACCATTCTCACGCAAAGCAACCGGCTTTCAAATCTTCCTGCTCTCATTGTGCAAGTGGTTCACGTCACGCAAGCACATTGTCTGCGGTTCATTGTTTCTTTGTGTCGTGCTTTTGCAGAGGTATTTGGACTTGCGTGGTGATACCTGCGCGCCCATACTTGCACGATCGGATTAGACTTGTGCGCCAACATGGGAATTGCGCGCCTTAATTCCTTAGCCATTTTTTCGAATTTCTTCACAATTTTTTTATGAAAAATCAACTTACTTAAAAGTTAAATATCTGATGTTTGTGTAGATTAAATGGCTCCCAAAATAATTGGAATGTTAATGAACTAGATGGCAAGCGGATTGATGATATGATGAACCTCATTGTCCATGAATATTATAATATCTGGGACAACACTCTCCTAGATTTGGCCAAGTATTAGAAGAAGTATCATCTTAATTTCCCACAGAGCATCTACCTACCTCTGTATGGCCATGGTCATATGCAAGATGTCAACATTCCAGAACCAAAGAACTATCTCCTGCATTCTTGGTTTTAGACTTACACCAATTTTTATTCAACAAATGTCTCAGTTGGAGGATCATTTGTAAATGCTGGAACAGTGGAGAAGGCGTTTATAATGCATCATAGCCCATGTGCTCCAGATCTGAAACCTCACAAGCCTGAGTTGTAACCACATTGTTATCCTTCAATCTTCCTAAATTCTCAGATGGATCAATCCAAAGGATAGAAGAAGAGTTGGGACTTCCGTACTTGAAGAGGTGTGAATCCAACATAGATGTGGGAATATTGGGTGCGATAAACCTATGCAGAGTTTGCTGAAAATCTAAAAGGAGCTGCAATATATTAAGTCGTCTAGGCTGGGCAGACATATGTCTACAGGAATGATGACTTTGTGCCGAAACTAATCATCCGCTGGAGCCCGGAAACCAATTCTTTCCATCTAACTCATGGAGAAGTAGGCATCAGTTTTTGGGATGTCTACAAGATCTCAGGGACTCCAATTTTGGGTGATATATATGATGAATTCATTCCCCCCAAGGCAACCTGGAATGATTCAGAGAAGGCTCCGGCTTTGGATCGAGAATTATTGAAAATTTTCCACAAGCTCAAGAATTCAAAGACCTCCAAAACTCATTCTAGAAAGGATATTCATCCATAATATTGGATGGATATGTTTCTTAACAAGAATAAGAAGAAGGGGCCCACATGTACTCATCCTACTGGCTTCCCCAGAACAAAGAAGAGGGGTACTCTTGTCACATTCTGGCCGACTCTGGAAGAGGGAGAGTTTGAAAAGTGGGGGTACGAAGTGAATCAAAGAATCCCAAAGAAGACCCATATGGAGGTATTCTTAGCCTTGTGGATCAGTGTTTATCTTCTTCCAGTTAGGGATTCGATGGGAGGCACCAGGTCAGGGACCTTCGTTGTTGCAGCCAAGTTGGCTGAGAGGAAAATGGTTGGGTTGTACACCCTCATTTTGGAAAATATTCACAGAAGCTTACTCCATGTTTATATGGGTAAGTCTCCTTTGAGAATAGTGGGACCATTACAAGTTTTATGGGGATAGATCTCCACTCATTTCAGGACATATTCTGTACATATTGGAGTACAGGTTCCTAGAAGTTCTTTCAGGCCATCAGTGCAGGCATTTTCTAAAAAAAATTTGTTATCCCTCAACTCCTATGATATGAAGGTGAGGCTAAGAATGTTCAAGGAATTCCATTTCTTTTCTTATGGAAACCCGCCAACCGGGCATTTTGTTGATGATGTAATAGTCGGCCTGGAATTGAGGTCATACATGCTATCTTGCAGAGATGGTGTATTGGCTGTGAGGATTGACGAAGAGATTATATGCGAGGCCTATGCTCCATACAGATTTGCACTTCAATTCAAGTGTCTGCAGCAGACTTTTATATCCCCTCCTGTGCATGTCAGGTCAGAGCAGCATCTAATGGTTTCCCGATATCTATGGTTGCTGATAGCTATGGAAACGATCGGGGAAGTATTTGATCTACCAGTTGCTAGAGCAGCGAGTAACTTGATTACATGGTATGTCGAGAACTGGGTAGCATCATACCCTGAAGGGGTACTGAATAATCCGGTTTTCAGAGTGGGGAAAAACAAAAGAACTATCGAAAAAGAAACCCTTCATCTAGAAGGTGATTCTTCCACACCCGGAACTGATCCACCAGGTTCCTCACCTAGGGCTGACTCACTAGATTCACAGGATGTGGATGATGAGGCGCGACATGTGTCAAAGCGGCCTCCTACCATATATAATCCTCCTTCTAGAATCAAGAGACCCACTCCATCGACTCCTGGTGAGTTACTTCATTGGGGTAATTTAATCGCCATTGTTTTATAAAGCAACAAGTTACTTTCTTATCCATTCTCTATGATTGTAGTATTTGGAAAGAAATTGAATTCCAAGATTGTTGTACCCTCCTTGCAGCCTTCTGGTGCACATGCTGAATATCTACAACCAGAGGTTGTCCAGACATGAAGAAGTTTATATTGCGATGTTGAAACCGCCTGGATGGACCTATGTGAAGGGTTACACATCCCTATAATATGGAATCTTTGGGCCTCTACTGATATCCATTTCGAGGATAATACCGATGAAGTGCGGGATTACATCAGAGAGCTGGAGATTCTCATATATGCCACTGATGATTCCATTCCTATCACCAAGTGGGTGAAAGAAATTATAGATTGTGGCACCACTGAGGGGACTAGTGCTTTTGGATATGAGGAGTGGAACGATTACGTGGCTCCTGAAGATGTAAGTCTCTTTCTTTATTTTCATTGCAACTTGATTTTAGTTAGAGCTTTTTTATTCAAGTAAATTACATTATTCATCCTACAGCTTGCAAAGAAAGGAACTATTTAAGTTCCTTCACCACAGTATAGCCCTGGTGGCACTGCCATCAGAGCTACTGAATCTCCACGTGAGTCGGGTGAGGTATCTTCAGGCTGAAAAGACATGGACGAGGAGTTATACAGGGCTTTTCATTCTCTAATTCCTATGTTTGGAGATGATGATGTCAACACTCCCAAAAATCCAAAGAAGCAAAGGCATCAAAGGAGTAATTCCACAGCTAAATGTTTCATCAGTAGTGGTAAGTCCTTCGAATAGTCATGAATCTTAACCCATGAAAATATTGCTCATACTTCTTGGGATTGTAGGGGCTTCTTCAATTTCCCCTTTGAGGGAGAGGAATGACCCTCCTCTGAGGACAACATAGGGTGCTGGTGAACAATCGAAAATTCATGCTGACTTGGCTTCTCTTAAAGAAGAGCCAGCATCTGTTCCCAGTACTGCTCCCACTACTATTTCATTCTATGACACTTTAGGTTCAACCACTGCACTAGAACATTTGGCGGTCACTGCAACTGATTCTTCAATTTTATCTAAAGAAGCTATTTGGGGTCAGAGACCGCAGGATGAGGGTCTCTAAGAAGACATATCAAATGCTCCCACTGTTGAGACTAACCAGGAATCTGAGATATCACTAGATGAAATGATGAAACTTGGCGCATCTTTTGAAGACATTTTATATCATGTTAAATTACCATGTAATTTAGAAGATTTTGGATGTGAGTGTTATCCTTCATCCTGTTAAAAATTTCTTACTACATCTCTGACCATGATTGGTTGAAATGTGCAGTTCCATCTGAGGAAGTTGTTGAACTGCCAATTCCTAAAGGGGGTATTACAACCCTATTATTATAGAGATTCTAGCTCAAGTGGAGCTTAACCTGGAATAGCTTCCTAAAACTCATCCTAAAAATCCTTTTGAATCTAGGAAAGATGGGGAGGATCCTTCTCATTCTACTGATCTACCATTGGGTAAGAGATAATAATATTTGTGGCTATACTTAATTTTCAAGACAACTTAATCAACTTTTGTTATCTTTTTTAAACTAACCAAAACTTTCAATTGACTATGTAGGGCTATCAATTTCAGTGGCTAGATCTAGAGGTGAATCCTTAACCTCTGCCCCAACAGGAATATAAATTTAAGTAACAAGGGTCAGGGGGGATGAGCAGAATAGGGCACTTATCTAAGTATATTAATCCCAGACTATATTCCCCCCTGTGACAGTGATGTTGAATCAGACCCAGAGGTACAAAAGGCGCTCCAGTTTTCACGTCGCAAGGCATGGGAGAACATATGGAAGATCATATCTGAAGTGCCTCTTGAAGATCTATCTTCTAAGATCCCGCGACTGTCATCCTTGTTTGTCATGTTGGGAATTGGTGGTTTTGGATATCAAGAGATCCATGCTGTGTTGAAACAAGTCATATTAAGGAGGGTGCAGGAGAAAAAGTTCCATCAAGACCTGATCAAAGTGAGGTTGTTGACCAATATCAACGAATTTGAGGATTTTGTGTCCTGAGATGAGGATGATCATGCTGCCAAGTTGAAGGAGCTGAATCATAAGATCAAGGAGAAAGTTGTCCAGCAGATGCACCTTCAGCAAAAATTAGATTTTGTTACTGGGGAACTTGACCAGCTTAATAATTCACTAGAAGGAGTTAAAACAAATGGAATGAAAGTCATCGCAGATGCCAAGAAAGCACTCCATCAAGCTGAAAAGGGTGAAGCTGGTCGAGTGCATGAACTTCAAGTGGCTGCTGATTAAGCTCGGGATGTTGTGAATCAAATGAAAAGTTCTGTTGAAAGCCTTTTGTAATTCTTGGAAAAGAGAAGAGAATCCAATATATGGATATCCTTCTAACTCTTTGTGCATCAATTAGAGACACTTTCATCTTCGATCATTTGTGTCTGCATTATTTTCCTACTAGCTTTAAATTTTTACCTAATCCAATGGGCCTAGTAAGCATAGTTTGATATTTTATAGGATTTATAAAAATAACCCTACAAACATTGAATCTTTTTATTGCTCAATAATACCTAAATCATACAAATTGTATGTTTATTGAGGTGGGACTTGACTTTTGTTTAGTGTTCCCTTTTCTTTTTTGGGCAGTTTAAAGTCATGCATGTCAGACATAAAAAGGCTGATGTTTAAGGTCAAATATCTTTGACCGAATGGATTAAAATTGACTCAATTCCTTGAAAATTTATCTGAAAACATATCACCATATTCAAGTATGGGGGAAAACATGTAAACTATGATTTAAAAAATTTTGAATCGAAGTAATGATATGAAAAAAGGGCTAAAATGCATTAAAAGAAGTATTTCCTAAGAGCGAAGTTACCATTATTTAACAAACCCATTAGGGGGTTGAATTATGCAGGTCCATTTAAGGGCATTGGCTTTATAGTCAAATAATAGCATTTTTTTCCTGACAGGTCCGTTATGTAGACTACTTATGCAAGGCCACCTAAGGGAATGTGCTACATAGTCAGGCAAAAGAACTCTCAAAAATTTTACTTTTCTACTACTAAAAAACCAGTGAAAGTTTATGGAGATTCAAATTTTCCGAAGCATAGAGTTAGTTGTATGGAGAGAGGTACTTGAATATGGAGAAGATATTTCCAATCGATATTGTCAAAGAATTGGATGAACGTCACTCCTACGAAGGTTTGACCCTAACGTGGGGAAGGGAAATATAAACCATAGACTTGAATACTTTTAGATCATGAAAAAGAGTATGGGACAAATATGTTAAGGATGGCTATTTTTTGCGGATCTCTATATATTGTCATTAAGACAAAAAAGGACAAAAGAATTTTTCCTCCCAAGAATGAAATTACCACTATTTGACAAACCCATTAGGGGGTTGAATTTTGCAGGGACACTTAAGGGCATTGGATGCATAGTCAAATAATAGCATCTTTTGGATAACAGGTCTGTTATGTAGACTACTTATGCAAGGCCGCCTAAGGGTACGTGCTGCATAGTCAGACAAAATAATCCCCAGGTATCAGACATTTTTTGACCAGAAGTCAAGAAAAGGGTTATGGAGATCTGGAAGAATTTAAGGTTAGGAGTATGACACATGAAAAATGGGTATTGTCCAATGCATGAAGAAGATACATAGACCAATGTTGACCATAATCATGTTGTGGCTGGGTCTTGAATTGAGGTGCTGGACTTCACTACGTATCACACAAGGATGGGAATCAAGCCATACATAGTTCTTGAAATACAGTTTAACATCATGTGGGAAGGGAGTGTAGGAGATCTTAGTTTAGGGTCATAGAGTTCAGACCATAATGAGGAATACACATTGTTTTTTTTATAAACCTGATGTGAATGAAGACCAAGTTTTTTATACCACATTCATGTTTTCACAGGGGAACTTTTCAATCAAGGGACTGAAAGTGGAATTTGGGGTTAGGCCCAAATACTTGGGGCTGGATTCAAGGGACACTCAAATGTTCCTATATATCCCATAAGGATGGGAATCAAGCCATACGTAGTTCTTGAAATACCCTCTATACAGATTTGGTTCGTACAAGTGAAGGGTGAAAGGGGACTTTGGTGAAATGATGGTTTGACCCATGATTTAAAGATTCGGGCATTGCCATTTATGCACGTAGTCTTTGGAATAATACATAATGAGAGTTCAATGTAAATAATGATTCCCTCTTAGGTGAGGGTGTAAAATAATGTTGTAGTTTATTTTCATACAGGACAAAAGTGTGAATAGTATAACGTCATATTTCTAGGATGATGGTGAACCACTGTAAAAAAATATTGGTTCTGGGGGAGACTTCACGAATCAACATCGTATGAGATGAAGGTGAACTGATGTGAAGATATTGGTTTTGGTCTTGAACCTCATGAGGTTGCCTACGTACCCAGCCTAGAAGGCAAGGATCAAAGTCCATGTAATTCAATTGAAAATGAATTGGTGATTGATTTGTACTTGAGGACAACCCAAAAAAGTTGTTGGGACTTATGCGTGGTTAGCGGCCCAGAGAAGGTGTCATGGTTGAAGCTTACTCTAAGCTCATGTGAGTCATACTCCGTGTGAGAAAAAAGAGGTAGCAACAACCCTAACGATGCACAATATAACGTCATGTAGGACATATAAGGGACTTTTTCACAGTTTAAATGTCATGTAGGACGAACATATACAGTTTAACGTCATGTAGGACAACAAAGGGGACACAGTTTAATGTCATGTTGGATGAATGAGGGGACTATGCAGTTTAAAGTATTGCAGTGAGGACTATTGGTGCTGTATAGTTTAGTGTCATGTAGTAGGGACAAAATATAGTTTAACATCATGTAGGATGTATTAAGGGACTGGACACAGTTTAACGTCATGTTGGACAAAAAGGGACTATGCAGTTTAAAGTCTTGCAGTAAGGACAATGGGGACTATGCAGTTTAAAGTCTTATAGTAAGGAATAAAGAGGGACTGTATAGTTTAACGTCGTATAATAAGGACAACACAGTTTAACACCGTGTTGGAAGAAAACACAGTTTAACGTCATGTTGGACGTAGAAGGATATTTTTGTTACACAAAATACTTCTTCAAGAATCTTACATTGGTTGGAGTCATGATGAGTTCTCCATCCATTGAGATTAAAGAATAAGCTCCATTAGAGTAGACCTTATGTATTAAATAAGTCCCTTCCCACTTTGGCTCAAGCTTTGGAGGTTTCTTTCCTGGTATCATTGGAGTTCTGAGAACCAATACCAATTCTCCTTGAATGATTGAACAATGACGAACTTTTTTGTTGAAAGCTCATGCTATTCGATTCTGATAGACTTCCAAGTGGTGTAGGGTGCACAATATTTTTTCATCTAATCGTTCCAATTCATCCAATCGCTTTTGAGATTGTTCATCTGTAGATGACTGATCACAAATGGCTACTCTGAGCGAAGGTAATTGAACCTCAATAGGCAAGACTGCTTTTGTTCCATATACCAATGAATATGGAGTTGACTGCGTAGCAGTGTGGGTGGTGGTCTGATAAGCCCATAAAACATGAAAAAGTTTTTCAGGATATGATTTCTTATCTTTATCAACCATATTTTGTAGTATGTTTGAAAGATTCTTATTGAAGTCCTATATTTGTCCATTGTCTGCTGCATGATACCGAGATGAATGGTTGGATTTGATGTTGAATTCTTGATACAACTTCCTTACCTTGGATGAACAGAAGTTGGTGCCATTGTCCATCAAAATGGTATGAGGGATACTAAATCTAGTGATAATGTTAGACTTGATGAAGCTAACAATGATTTTAGAACTAACTTCTTTGAGATGTATTGCCTCTACCCATTTGGAAAATAAGTTAGTTGCAGTAAGAATATACTTAAACTGCTTGGATGTAGCCAAAGGTTAAGGTCCTAATTTATCCATTCCCCATGTGCCAAATGTCCATGAGTATTTAGTTGTATGAAGAAACTCTGGGTGTTGATGAATGAATTTGGCATATACTTGGAAAGAATGACACTTCTTAGTGAAATAAACACAATCTTGTATCATTGAAGGCCAAAAGTACCCAAGTCTTCAGATTTGATCAAAGTGTCTATGTCCAGACTGGAGGGCACCACAGACTCCTACATGTACTTCTTTCATGACAGCCATTTTCTCTTCACCATCAATACATCTAAAGATAATTCCATCAAAACCTCTCTTGTAGTGAATTTTTTCAAGGTGATCTGGGTTATCATAAAGAGTAAAATTGACCACACGTCGCCGGACTTGTTATTTCTCAGCTCTATCAGGTGTAAGTGTTCCATTTTGAAGATATTCCATGATAGGTATCATCCATCCTGTAGTATGACCATATGGTTCAGAAATGGGACTTATTTTATTGATTTCCTCTATTCTGATTTGAATATAGGTGAAACTAGATGATGGTGGGCAATACTGATGATTGTCTCATCCCAATTTGGATCTTCCAGAGCTATGGCTACATTATCCAGTGCATCATCTTGAGCATTTTTTGATCGTGAGACATAAGAAAATGTCGGTTCTGAAGGAAATTCCACCATTAAATCTCTAACTTAATCATACAAAGGTATTAACTCTTCTTTTCTGATGGCATAATCTCCATTGACTTGTTTGATTACCAGTTCTGAATCACCTTTCACCTTTAAGTGATTCACCTGTGCCTGAAGCACCAACTCCAATTTTGTGATAAGAGCTTGATATTCTGCTTCATTATTTGTATCACCTCCCAACAATAAGAAGGAATAGGGTAACACTTCCTTTTCTAGAGAAATGAGCACAATTCCCAACCCAACTTTGTTGAATTTAGGATCTTCCATTTTCTTCCCTGTTGGACTTTTGGAAGCACCATCAAAGTAAATTTCCCATGTTTGAGGATTATCTTGAATAGAGAAGACTTCCTCATCAAGAAGTTCAATATCTAAAGATGTATCTTCTACTGAAGGATGTTCAGCAAGGAAACCAGCAAGATCTTGTCCCTTTATTGCCTTTTGAGACACATACTGGATATCAAATTGCTACAAAATAACTTCCCACCTTACTAGACATCCTATAAGCATTGGACGACTAAGGATAAATTTCAGTGGGTTATTGCGAGATACCAATTGGACCTCATGATGTTGCAGGTAGTGTCTCAGTTTTTGAACTGCAAAGATTAACGCCAGGAAGCACTTTTTAATACTTGAATATTGAGTTTCTGCCTCAATCATAGTTCGACTGAGATAATAAAGGTTGTTTTCATTCCGATCATCATTCTTTTGGGAAAGTAAAAACCCAATGATCGCTCTAAAGATGTTGCATAAAGAATAATTGGTCTTCCTTCAACAGGTGTCATTAATACCGGTGGACTCAAGAGATATTTCTTGAGAATATTAAATTCTTCTTGACATTCTTCAGCCCACTGGTAGGTGACTCCCTTCTTCATTAAATGAATCATGTTAACAAAACCAAAAATCATCTCTTCATCTAACGAAGACGCTACCTGATTAGCCAGTTCAGGTCGTGCCGTTTGGTGGGGAGGTGCCTGTGCTATTGAAGTAGATGGCATAAAATCTGCCAAAGTCAAAGACAACTTGGACTTTGACACGAGCTCATCTTCTTCTGATTGATCTTCTTTCTTCTAATTATGCCGCTTCTTTGAGGATTTTCCCTCTGATGAAGAGGTTTTTGTTGTGGCATTCATAGCAGAAGACACAATTTCTTTCTTCAATTGCATTCGCAAAATGTCATGAGTTCAGTTTATTGCAAAATGGCATGAAAATGAGTTCTTCCTTTAGATCTTGAAATCAATGATTGATATATATGATATTTAGAGAATATTTTATATGTATTTTAGGTTCTTCATTGATAGAGAATCATCCATATTTATTAGAGATTCTTAGTCAATGGTATCCTTCAACACATTATATAGAAATCTCTTGGTCATTATGATGACCATACTGGTTTTAAATCCACTCAGTGGGGCACTTGAAGTTTATTTTCATTCAGAAGGACAGGGATTATTTTAGAGTTGGGATCGTACCTACAGATGGGCTACCTACATATCCTTATTAAAGAGGAATCATAACCCATGTAGTTTGGTAATTAAGATATAGTTTAACATCATATGGGATGGATGAGAATTAATGGGTGATGGGATTGAACCTTATAAAGGATTCCTATGTACTCTACTTTTAAAGCAGAGATCAAAGTCCACGTAGTTCGATTAAGAATTGTGGAACTTACGTATGATTAACGGCCCAAAGAAATGTGTCGTGGTTACTTTTACACTCTAAGATCACGTGATTCATGCTCGGTGTGAGAAACAAGAGGTATCAGTAAACCTAACGATTTGTGCCACGAAAGATGAAGTCACAAGGAATGATATGGGACTTATGTATGTGTGACTACCCAAGTATGTGAAGACTAGGATTTACTCCAGGAAAGAATCCTAGGAACAAGGTCCATAAAGATATTTGTGATTTATGGAGATTTGGATACTCTAATTTGGGGCCTACTCCTGGGGAGGATGCCCAAATTAGGGGGGATTTGGGGCTTACTCCTAAGAAGGATGACCAGATTAAAGGTGGACTTTAAATTATGACTGGGACTTACTCCTGAGAAGGAAGCCCAAATCAAAAAGAAATTAAGATTGGAGCTTACTTCTGATAAGGAGGCCCAGGTTAAGGGGACTTTGTAATTTGGGACATATGATTGGGTTTTATTCCTGAGAAGGAAGCCCAAATAAAAATAAATTAAGATGGGGGCTTACTCTTGAGAAGGAGGCCTGGGTTAAGGGGACTTTGTAATTTGAGGCTCACTCTTGAGAAGGAATCCCAAATCAAAAGAACTTAAGACAGGGGTTTACTCCTAAGGAGGATGCCCAGATTAGGGAACTTGGGGCTTACTCCTAAAGAGGATGCCCAAATTAGGGAACTTGGGGCTTGCTCCTAAAGATGATGCCCAAATTAAAGATATTATCATCTTAAAGGATGATTTTGAATGAAGTAAATCTCTAACCTAAGTGACATAAAGTTATGTAAATCATGAGGTTTTGAGAGATGTTCCATAGAATTCCTTTTAGATAAGTAATCCAATAAAGGAACCATGCCATGAATGGCTTTGAAGAGGGTTTCAAAGGCTAAATCTTGAAGAGGAGAGGTGGATTTGAAGAAAAGAGTTGAATAGGAAGGAGGGGCACCCAAAAAGAGGTAGGCGCGCAAGTCTTGTTTGGGCGCGCAAGTCCTGGTCGCACAAGTATACTTGCGCGACATGTGTGTACTTGGGCGACGGTTAACCCATGGGGTAATACTTGGGTGAGACTTGGCTCAATCCCTTAGTATTATCCCTAAAGGCTTCCAAAAGTGTGGTGCACAAATTCTGTTGAAGGGATAAGGTGGCGCGCAAGTGTGTCCATTTCCCTTAATGGCTGGACATTTAGGTGCGCAAGTGTTGATGAATTCCAACACTTAGTACTTATTCTTCCTCTTTAGATCTTCTATTCTAGTTAAGAAATTACCTTAGAAGTGTTCAGAAGACTTCAAGTAGAGACTAGGGCGTCGAGAGCTTAAAGCTGACTTTTGGATTTTTTTCGTCCTCGAAATGGGGGGCCCACAAGGGGTATTTATAAGCCATTGAGGACCTTGAGCAAAAATAAAATAGGGCGCACAAGTCACTTGCGTGACCCATATGTGGTGTGCAAGTATACTTTCATGACCATGATGAAACTTGCACGACCCATGTGTACAGAAATCCTTGTTAATGCCTTTGTCAATTTTTGATGTTTCTTCAAAGAATGAATCTCTTTGAGCTTAAGGTATTCCCCTTTTTCATTCGTTATACTCTATGACGGAAAGGAGCGTCAACAAAAGTGCCCCCTCAGAGTTGGATCTAAAAAAAGGAAGAGGATTTGACTCTGAGGTAAAGAAGAAAACCAAGAAACTTGAGTGCGCAGGTTTTGAGCGCGCAAGTGGAGGCGCGTAGGTGTGAGCCGCACAGGGTACAGCACGTAGGTAAACTACTTCGCCTATAAAGATGCGGTCATTCTAGCTCAAAGCAACCAGCTTTCAAAGCTTCTTTCTCTCGTCACGCAAGTGGTTCTCATCATGCAAGCACATTATCTGCGGTTCATTTTTTCTTTATGTCGTGCTTCTGCAGAAGTATTTGGACTTGCGCGGTGATACCTACGCGCTCATACTTGCGCGACTGGATTAGACTTGCGCGCCAACATGGGACTTGCACGCCTTAATGCCTTAGACATTTTTTTGAATTTCCTCACAATTTTGTATGAAAAATCAACTTACTTAAAAGTTAATTGTCTGATGTTTTTTCAGATTAAATGGCTCCCAAAAGAATTGGAATGGCTATTGAACTGGCTAGCAAGCGGATCGATGATATGATGAACCTCGTTGGCCATGACTATTATAATATCTGCGACAACACTCTCCCAGATTTGGAAAAGTATTTGAAGAAGTATCATCTTAATTTCCCACCAAGCATCTACCTACCTCTGTATGTCCATGGTCATCTACAAGAAGTCAACATTCCAGAACCAAAGAACTATCTCCCGCATTCTTTTTTTCAGACTTACAGCAATTTTGCTTCAGTAAATGTCTCAGTTGAAGGATCATTTGTAAATGCTGGAACAGTGGAGATGGTGTTTATAATGCATCATAGCCCATGTACTCCAGATCTGAAACCTCACAATCCTGAGATGCAACCACATTGTTATCCTTCAATCTTCCAAAATTCTCAGATGGGTCAATCCAAAGGCCATAAGAAGAGTTGGGACTTCCGTCCTGGAGGAGGTGTGAATCCAACTTGGATGTGGGCATATTAGGTGTGACAAAACTGTGCAGATTTTGTCAAAGATCTGAAAGGAGCTGCAATATATGAAGCCTTCTGTGTTGTTAGACATATGTCTATAGGAATGATGACTTTGTTCCAGAACTAATCATCCACTGGATCCCGGAAACCAATTCTTTCAATCTGACTCATGGAGAATTAGGCATCAGTTTGTGTCATGTCTACAAGATCTCAGGGGCTCCAATTTTGGGTGATATGTATGATGAATTAATTGCCCCCAAGGCGACCGGGAATGATTCAGAGAAGACTCTGGCTTTGTCTCGATAATTATTGAAAATTTTCCACAAGCTCGATAATTCAAAGACCTACAAAACCCATTCTAGAAAGGATATTCATCCATAGGAGTGGATGGATATGTTTCTTAACAAGAAGAAGGAGAAGGATCCCACCTGTACTCGTCCTAGTAGATGCCCTAGAATAAGGAAGAGGGGTGCTCTTGGCACATTTTGGCTGACTCTGGAAGTGGGAGAGTTTAAAACGTGGGGTTTGAATTGAATCAAATAATCCCAGAGAAGACCCGTCTGGCGGGCTTCTTAGCCTTGTGGCTCAGTGTTTATCTTCTTCCAGTCAAGGATTCGAAGGGAGAATTTAGGTCAGGGACCTTCGTTGTTGCAGCCAAGTTGGCTGAGAGGAAAATGGCTGGATTGGCCACCCCCATTTTGGAAAAGATTCATAGAAGATTTCTCTATGTTTATATGGGAAAGTCTCCTTTGAGAATAGTGGGACCATTCCAAGTTTTATGGGGATGGATCTCTACTCATTTCAGGACATATTTTGTACAGAGAGGAGTATAGGTTCCTGGAAGTTCATTGAGGCCATCAGTGCAGGCATTTTCTGGAATTTTTCCATTATCTCTCAACTTCTATGATATGAAGGTGATGCTAAGCATGTTCAAGGAATTCCATTTCTTTCCTTATGGAAACCCTCAAACCGGGAGGTTTGTTGATGATGGAACAACCGGCCTGGAATTGAGGTCATACATACTGGATTGCAGAGATGGTGTATTTGCTACCAGGATTGATGGAGAGATTATATGTGAGGCTTATGCTCTATACAGATTTTCACATCAATTCAAGTGTCTGTAGTAGACTATTGTATCCCCTCCTATGCATGTCAGGTCAGAGCATCTTCCAATGGTTTCCCGATAGCTATGGTTACTGATAACTATGGAAAAGACTGGGGCAGTGTTTGATCTACCAGTTGCTAGAGCGGTGAGTAACTTGAATACATGATATGCTGAGAACTGGGTAGCATCATACCCTAAAGGGGTACTAAATAATCTAGTTTTCCGGGTGGGGAACAAGAAAAGAACTATCGAGAAAGAAACCCTTCATCTGGAAGGTGATTCTTCCACACCCGGAGCTGATTCACCGAGGTTCTTCACCTAGGTCAGACTCTCCGGATTCCCAGGATAGAGATAATGAGGCATGGCATGTGTCAAAGCGGCCTCGTTCCATATATAATCCTCCTCCCAGAATCAAGAGACCCACTCCATCGACTCCTGGTGAGTTACTTCATTGGGGAAATTTATTCTCCATTGTTTTATAAACCAACAAGTTGCTTTCTTATCCTTTGTCTATGATTGTAGGATTTGGTAAGAAATTGAAGTCCAAGATTGTTGGACCCTCCTCGCAGCCTTCTGGTGAACATGATGAATATCTACGATTAGAGGCTGTCCATACATGGTGAAGTTTATATTGTGATGCTGAAACCTCCTGGTTGGACCTATGAAAAGGGTTACACATCCCTAGAATAGGGAATCTTCAGGCCTCTACTGATATCCATTTCTAGGATAACCCCGATGAAGTGTGGGCTTACATCAAAGAGATGGAGCTGCTCATATATTCCACGGATGATTCCATTCCTATCACCAAGTGGGTGAAGGAAATGATAGATCGTGGCACCACTGAGGGGACTGGTGTTTCTGGAGATGAGGAGTGGCATGATTACGTGGCTCCTGAAGATGTAATTCTCTTTATTTATTTGATTTGCAACTTGATTTCAGTTAAAGCTTTGTTACTCAAGGAAATTACTTTCTTCATCCTGCAGCTTACAAAGAAAAGAACTGTTGAGGTTCCTTCACCACAGTATAGCCCTGGTGTCACTGCCATCGGAGCTACTAAATCTCCTCATGAGTTGGGCGAGGTATCTCCAGGCTGACAAGCCATGGATGAGGAGTTAGACATGTCTTTTCATTCTCCAATTCCTGTGTTTGGAGATAATGATGTCAAAACTCCCAAAAAGCCAAAGAAGCAAATACATCAAAGGAGGAAGTCCACAGCTAAATGTTTCATCAGTAGTGGTAAGTCCTTTGGATAGTCATAAATCTTAACCTATGAAAATATTGCTCATACTTATTGGGATTGAAGGGGCTTCTTAAATTTTTCCTTTGAGGGAGAGGACTAACCCTCCTCTGAGGACAACGGAGGGTGTTGGTGAACAGTCGCAAATTAATGTTGACTTGGATGCTCCTGAAGAAAATTCAGTGTCTGTTCCAAGTACTGCTCCCGTTGCTATTTCATTATATGATAATTTAGGTTCAACCACTACACCAGAACATTTGGCGGTCACTGCAAATGATTCCGCAATTTTATTTGAAGAATCTATTCAGGGTCAGAGGCCGCAGGATGAGGGTTGCCAAGAAGATACATCGAATGCTCCCACTGGTGAGACTAACCAGGAATCTAAGATATCACTGGATTAAATGATGAAACTTGGTGCATATTTTGAATACATTTTAGATCATATTAAATTACCATGTAATTTAGAAGATTTTGGACATGAGTGTTATCCTTCGTCCTGTTAAAAAATATCTTACTACATCTCTAAGCATGATTGGTTGAAATGTACAGTTTCATCTAAGAAAGCTGTTGAACTTCCAATGCCTGAAGGGGGTATAGAAAACCCTATTATTGCAGAGACGCTAGCTCAAGTGGATCTTAACCCGATAGGGCTTCCTAAAACCCATCCTGAAAATCCTGTTAAATCTAGGAAAGATGGGGAGGATCCTTCTCATGCTGTTGATCTACCGTTGGGTAAGAGATAATAATGTTTTTGGTAGAACTTAATTTGCAAGAAAACTTAATAAACTTTTGTTATCTTTTTTAAACTAACCAAAAATTTCAATTGACTATGCAGGAATGTCAATTTCAATGGCTAATTCTGGAGGTGAAGCCTTAGCCTCCGCCCCAACGAGAATAGAAAGTGAAGTAACAAGGGTCAGGGGGGAAGGAGAAGAACATGGCACTTATCTAAGTGCATTAATCCCGGAATATATTCCCCCCTGTGACAGTGATGCTAAATCAAACCTGAAGGTACAAAAGGATCTCCAGTTTTCAAGTCGTAAGGCATGGAAGAACATATGGAAGATCATATCTGAAGTGCCTCTTGAAGAGCTGTCTTCAAAGATCCTGTGACTGTCATACCTGTTTTTCATGTTGGGACTTGGTGGTTTTGGATATCAAGAGATCCATGCCGCGGTGAAACAAGTCATCTTAAGAAGGGATCATGAGAAAAAGTTCTATCAAGACCTGATCAGAGTGAGGCTATTGACCAATATCAGCGAATTTGAGGCTACGGTGTCCTGAGCTGAGACTGATCCTACTGCCAAGTTGAAGGATCTGAACCATAAGATCAAGGAGAAAGTTGTCCAGCAGATGCACCTTCATCAATAGTTATATGTTGTTACTGGGGAACTTGACTAGCTTAATAATTCACTATAATGAGTTCAAACAAATGGTATGAAATCCATCGAAAATGCCAATAAATCACTCCATCAAGCTGAAAAGGGATAAGATGGTTGAGTGCATGAACTTCAAGTGGATGCTGATGGAGCTTGGGATTCCTTGAATCAAATTAAAAATTATGTTGAAAGCCATTTTTTATTCTTAGAAATTAGAATAGAATCCAATCTGTGGATGTCCTTCTAACTCTTTGTGCATCAATGAAAGACTCTTTCATCTTCGATCATTTGTGTCTGCATTCTTTTTCTACCTGATTTAAATTTTTACCTAATCCAATGGGCCTAGTAAGCATAGTTTGATTTTTGCTTGGATTTATAAAAAATAACCCTACAAACTTTGAATATTTTTATTGCTCAATAATACCTAAATCATACAAAATGTATGTTTAGTGAACTGGGACTTGACTTTTGTTCAGATTTCCCTTGTCTTTTGTGGGCAGTTTAAAGTTATACACGTTGGACATAAAAAGGCTAATGTTTAAGGTCAAATATCTTTGACTGAATGGATTAAAATTGACTCAATTAATTGATAATTTATCTGAAAACATATCACCACATTCAAGTATGGGGGAAAACATGTAAACTATGATTTAAGAAATTTTGAATCTAAGTAATGATATGAAAAAAGGGCTAAAAGGCATTAGAAGAAGTATTTCCTAAGAGTGAAGTTACCATTATTTAACAAACCTATTAGGGGGTTGAATTATACAGGGCCATTTAAGGGCATTGGATGCATAGTCAAATAATAGCATCTTTTGGCTGACAGGTCTGTTATATGGACTACTTATGCAAGGTCACCTAAGGGCACGTGCTGCATAGTCAGGCAAAAGAACTCTAAAAAAATTTACATTTCTACTGCTAAAAAACCAGTGGGAAGTTTATGGAGATTCAAATTTTCTGAAGCATAGAGTTTGTTGTATGGAGAGAGGTACTTGAATATGAAGAAGATATTTCCAATCGAGATTGTCAAAGAATTGGATGAACGTCACTCCTGCAAAGGTTTGACCCAAACGTAGGGAAGGGAAATATAAACCATAGACTTGAATACTTTCAGATCATGAAAAAGAGTATGGGATAAATATGTTAAGGATGGCTATTTTTTGCGGATCTCTACATATTTTAATTAAGAAAAAAAAGGACAAAAGAGGTTTTCCTTCCAAGAATGAAATTACCACTATTTGACAAACCTGTTGGGGGGTTGAATTATGAAGGTCCACTTAAGGTCATTATCTGAATAGTCAAATAATAGCATCTTTTGGCTGAAAGGTTTGTTATGTATACTACTTATGCAAGACCACCTAAGGGCACATGCTGCATAGTCAGACAAAAGAATTATCGGGTATCAGACATTTTGTGACCAGAATTCAAGAAAATGGTTATGGAGATCTGGAAGAATTTAAGGTTAGGAGTATGACACATGAAAAATGGGTATTGTCCAATGCATGAAGGAGATACATAGACCAATTATGACATAATCATGTTGTGGTTGGGTCCTGAATTGAGGTTCTGGACTTCACTACGTATCCCATAAGGATGGGAATCAATCCATATGTAGTTCTTGAAATACAGTTTAACTTCATGTGGGACGAGATTATAGGAGATCTTAGATTAGGGTCATAGAGTTTGGACTATAATGAGGAATACACATTGTGTATTTTATAAACCTAATGTGAATGAAGACCTCAGTTTTCATACCACATTTATGTTTTCATAGGGGAACTTTTCAACCAAGGGACTGAAAGTGGAATTTGGGGTTAGGCCCAAAGACTTGGGGCTGGATTCGAGGGACACTTGAACGTTTTCACGTATCCCATAAGGATGGGAATCAAGCCATATGTAGTTCTTGAAATACCCTCTATACATATTTGGTTCGTACAAGTGAAGGTTGAAAGGGGACTTTGGTGCAATGATGGTTTGACCCAAGATTTAAAGATTTGGGAATTTCCATGTATGCACGTAGTCTTTGTAATATAACATAATTAGAGATCAATGTAAATAATGATTCCCTCTCAGGTGAGGGTGTTAAAGAATGTTGTAGTTTATTTTCATACAGGACAAAAGTGTGAATAGTTTAACTTCATATAGCAAGGACGATGGTGAACCAGTGTAAAAAATATTGGTTCTAGGGGTGACTTCACGAATCAACTTTGTATGAGATGAAGGTGAACCGATGTGAAGATATTGGTTTTGGGATTGAACCTCGGGAGGTTGCCTATGTACGCAGCCTAAAAGGCAAGGATCAAAGTCTACGTAGTTCAATTGAAAATCAATTGGTGATCGAGTTGTACTTGAGGACAACCCAAAAATGGTGTTGGCACTTATGTGTGGTTAGCGGCCCAGAGAAGGTGTCATGGTTGAAGCTTACTCTAAGCTCACGTGATTCATACTCGGTGTGAGAAACAAGAGGTAGCAACAACCCTAACGATGCACAGTTTAACGTCATGTAGGACATATAAGGGACTTTTTCACAATTTAAATGTCATGTAGGATGAACATATACAATTTAACGTCATGTAGGACAACAAAGGGGACACAGTTTAACATTATGTTGGACGAATGAGGGGACTATGCAGTTTAAAGTCTTGCAGTGAGGACTATTGGTGTTGCACAGTTTAGTGTCATGTAGCAGGGAAAAAATACAGTTTAACGTCATGTAGGATGTATTAAGGTACTGGACACAGTTTAACATCATGTTGAACAAAGAGGGACTATGCAGTTTAAAGTCCTACAGTAAGGACTATGGGGACTATGCAGTTTAAAGTCTTGCAGTAAGGACTAAAGAGGGATTGCATAGTTTAACGTCATATAATAAGGACGACATAGTTTAACGTCATGTTGGACAACAACATAGTTTAACGTCATGTTGGATGTAGAAGGATATTTGTATTACGCAAAATACTTCTTCAAGAATCTTCCATTGGTTGGAGTCGTGATGAGTTCTCCATCCATTGAGATTAAAGAATAAGCTCCATTAGAGTAGACCTTATGTATTGAATAAGGTCCTTCCCACTTTGGATCAAGCTTTGGAGGTTTCTTTCCTAGTATCATTGGAGTTCTGAGAACCAATACCAATTCTCCTTGAATGAATGAATGAAGATGAACTTTTTTGTTGAAAGCTCATGCTATTTGATTCTGATAGACTTCTAAGTGGTGCATGGTGCATAATATTTTTTCATCTAATCATTCCAATTCATCTAATCGCTTTTGATATTGTTCATATATAGATGACTAATCACAAATCACTACTCTGAGCGAAGGTAATTGAACCTCAATATGCAAGACTTCCTTTGTTCCATATACCAATGAATATGGATTTGACAGTGTAGTAGTGCAGGTGGTGGTTTGATAAGCCCATAAAGCATGAAAATTTTTTTCAGGCCATGATTTCTTATCTTTATCCACCATCTTTTACAGTATGTTAGAAAGAGTCTTATTGAAGGCCTCTATTTGGCCAATTGCCAATGCATGATACTGAGATGAATGTTTGGATTTGATGTTGAATTCTTGATACAACTTCCTTACCTCGAATGAATAGAAGTTGGTGCCATTGTCCGTCAAAATGGTATGAGGGACACCAAATCTAGTGATGATGTTAGACTTGATGAAGCTAACAATGCTTTTAGAAATAACTTCTTTGAGAGGTATTGCCTCTGCTTATTTTGAAAAGAAGTCAATAGAAGTAAGAATATACTTAAACTTCTTGGATGTAGCCGAAGGGTAGGGTCCTACTACATCCATTATCCATGTGGAAAATGGCCATGAGTATTTAGCTGTATGAAGCAACTCTGTGGGTTGATGAATGAAGTTGGCATATACTTGGAAAGAATGATACTTCTTAGTGAAATCAATACAATCTTATATCATTGAAGGTCAGAAGTACCCAAGTCTTCAGATTTGATCAGACAGTCTATGTCCAGACTGGTGGGCACCACAAACTCCTACATGTACTTCTTTCATGAAATCCATTGTCTCTTCACCATCAATACATATGAAGAGAATTCCATAAAAACCTCGCTTTTAGAGAATATTTTCTAGGTGATTTGGGCTATCATAAAGAGTAAAATTGACCACACGTCACCGGACTTGTTCTTTCTCGGCTCTATTAGGTGGAAGTGTTCCATTTTGAAGGTATTTTCTGATAGGTATCATCTATCCTGTGGTATGACCATATGGTTCATAAATGGGACTAATTTCATTGATTTCCACTATTCTGATTTGAACATAAGGTGAAACTACACGATGGTGGGCAATACTGATGATTTTCTCATCCCAATTTGGATCTTCCAGAGCAGTGGCTACATTAGCCAGTACATTAGCTTGAGCATTTTGTGATCGCAGTACATAAGAAAATGTTGGTTCTAAAGGAAATTCTGCCATTAACTCTCTAATGTAATAATACAAAGGGATTAACTCTTCATTTCTGATGGCATAATCCCTATTGACTTGTTTGATTACCAGGTATGAATCACCTTTCACCTATAAGTGATTCAATGCGCCTGAAGTGCCAACTCCAATCCTGCGATGAGATCTTGATATTCTGATTCATTATTTGTACCACCTCCCAATAATAAGAAGGAATAGGGTAACACTACCTTTTCTAGATAAATGATCAGAATTCCCAAACCAACTTTGTTGGATTTAGGATCTTCCATTTTCTTCCCTGTTGGACTTCTGGAAGCACCATCAAAGTACATTTCCCATGTTTGAGGATTATCTTGAATAGAGAATATTTCCTCATCCGGAAGTTCAATATCTAAAGATGTATCTTCTACTGAAGGATTTTTAGTAAGGAAATCAGCTAGATCTTGGCCCTTTATTGCCTTTTGAGACACATACTGGATATCAAATGGCTGCAAAATAACCGCCCACCTTTCCAGACATCCTATAAGAATTGGACGACTAAGGATAAATTTGAGTGGGTTATTGCGAGATACCAATTGGACCTAATGATGTTTCAGGTAGTGTCTCAGTTTTTGAACTGCAAAGATTAATGCTAGGCAGCACTTTTCAATACTTGAATATAGAGTTTTTTCCTCAAGCATAGTTCTACTGAGATAATAAAGACTCTTTTCATTCCCATCATCATTCTTTTAGGCAAGGAAGGCACCCAATGATCGCTCTAAAGCTGTCACATAAAGAATAAGTGGTCTTCCTTCAACAGGTGGCATTAATACCGGTGGACTCAAGAGATATTTCTTGAGAATATTAAATGCTTCTTGACATTCTTCAGTCCACTGGTAGGTGACTCCCTTCTTCATTAATTTGGTGAATGGTAAACATTTTCCTGTCAGATTGGAAATGAAACGCCAAATATAGGCCATGTTTCCTTGAATTCCTCTTAATTATTTCAAATTTCAAGGATGTGACATACCAAGGATTAACTTTTTCTTCTCAGGATCGACTTCGATACCACGATGGCATACAACAAAGCTGAGAAATTTTCCTGAGGTTACCCTAAAAGCACATTTCAAGGGATTCATCTTTAAATTGTGTTGTTGAAGCTTGTGTAATATGATTCCCAAATCATCCAAGTGATTAAAAATTTGTCTGGATTTAACCACCAAATAGTCCACATAACATTCAACAAATTTCCCTAAAAGGTTTTGAAGATATGGTGCATGACACGTTGATACATTGCACCTGCATTCTTTAGGCCCAAGGGCATTACCCGATAGCAAAACCCACCTTGAGGGGCTCTGAAGGCTATAGATTCTTCATCTTCTGGAGCCATTCGGATTTGATTATACCCAGAATATCCATCCATGAAGGAAAGTGCTTTGTAGCCAGCTGTTGCATTAATTAAGAGTTCTGTGATCGGAATAGGAAAATCATCCTTGGGACAATGCTGATTAAGATCTATGAAATCAATGAAAACTATAATTTGTTCATTCTTCTTTTTCATAGGGACAATATTAGCCAACCATTTGGGATATTGACCTTCTCTGATGAAGTTAGATTTGATAATCTTATCCACTTCAGGTTCAATTTTGGAAGCATAATTTGGGTGTGTTCTTCTTGCGCCTTGCTTGAATCATCGATGTTCTTCTGGAAAACCCAAATGATGAGTAGCAACATCAGGATCAATCCCTATCATTTCTATATAATTCCAAGAAAATATATCTTAATTTTTCTTTAAGAATAAAATATACATTCCTTGCTCTTTAAGAGTCATGGCAGCACTAATTAAATTGGGGCGTGGATCTTCTTTTGTACCCAGATTTATTTATCTAAGTTCATCCATAGTGGTAGAGATACCCTCTTCAAATACTGGAGGAGCATCCTTGAGATCTTACTCTTCTTCTTCAACACGTGTTATTTCTTCTATTTTTACTTTCATAGTAGATGATGAGGCATAATTTCCATGATTAAGAGAGATGTTAAAATTTGAACAACCTGAAGAAGAGGCTACTATTTCTGACCCTATTGATGAAGAAGGGTTTTCCTTGGGTAATAAAGAGGAGATGATGGATTGAGAATCGACATCATCATTCATCTCTGACATTTCTATAACTTCTTCTGGCCTGTTTAATGAAGTATAGAATTTCTGGATTTCAATGGATGAAATGAAGATATCTCCATTTGATATTTCATCATTTCTTGGTGAATCAACAATTTCTCCCATGTTATCTGGCTTGGTTGTTGTAATTGAGATTATGGAAGTTTCCATAAGAGTATTGGGATTTGGGTCTATCCTGTCAATTTGACTGATAGGTAGCACATAATCTATACTCACATGTATGAATGGGTTGACTGGAATCTTTTACATACCATATGGAGCATTAATTTTAGTAACCTCCTTTTCCATAGATACCTCATTTCCCTCCATGTGATAGAATTCTACCTCAATGTATTGAGATTCACATGTTTTGAATGGGGCTTTATCACCATACAATGTCCCAATTTGACCATTGAAACAATATTTGAGACATTGATGGTATGATGAAGGTATAGCCGCATGTTGATGTAGCCAAGGTCTTCCAAGTTAAATGTTGAAGGCTATGTCATGACGAACAACCATGAAATCTGAATTGGATACAAGGTCTCCAAACTGAGTTCTGAGTGTAATCTCACCCAAAGTTTCTTGTTCATTTTTATCATATCCTTGCAACATCAATGTAGAAGGAGATAAATCAGATTTGGTGAGGCCCAATCGACGAAGTATATGAATAATGATGAGGTTGACTCCTGAACCATTATCAATGAAATCTCGTGAGATTTATGTATCATTGACCTTGCCAAATAAATACACAAGTCTGATATGTTCATGTACAACATCATCTCCATCTTCATCTGTAAAAGATATCATTGCATGACATTCTGCAGGATTAGTATCTACATGGTATACTTCAACTGCAACAATTTCAGTTTTGAATTCTTGAGGACTTAACAAAGACTCAATGAGTGCCTCCCGAAGATCCTTTGATAGATTCAAGGCATCTAGAATAGATAACTTGGCCGGTACTTGGGAAAAATGTTTCAAGAAATCATAATTTTGATCCAAAGGTCTACATTTCCCAACAGAAACATGTGGTTTCACAGGTGCCTTAGAAGTTGATGATTTGGATCCAGATGCATCTTGTATTGGGGTAGGAGTTGGATATACTCCTGGCTTTGGAAGATTAGACTGATTAAGTCTATTTATTTACTGAGATGAAGAAGGTGTAACCTCGAACTGATCTTCCAAAATAACCATACCAGGACTGAATCTTCCATATGTAGAAGAACTTCCCTCTTCCTATTGATGCCGTTGAAGGGATTTTCCATGAGTTTCAGCCACATATACAGTTCTGGCAGGGGTAAGATTGAAATAGTGGCTTCTAGGATATCCACGTCTTCCCCTGTATCCTAGACCTCTATCCCTTCCTCTAATTCATCTATTCGATACATGGAAATCAGGCTCATCAAGATCAAAACTACGACTGTCATAAGGATCTATTAAATGAATCCTATTAACAGAACCAAAAATCTGCTCTTTATCTGACAAAGACTCTACCTAATTAGCCAGTTCAGGTCATGCCGTTTGGTGGGGCGGTGCCCGTGCTTTTGAAGTAGATGGAATAAAATCTGCCATAGTCAAAGACAACATGGGCTTTGACATGAGCTCATCTTCTTCTTACTACTCTTCTTTATTCGAATTATGCCCCTTATTTGAGTATTTTCCCTTTGATGAAGAGGGTTTTGCTTTGTCATTCATAGCAGAAGACACAATTGGTTTCTTCAATTGCGTTCGCAAAATATAATGAGTTCGGTTGATCATTTTCCTGACCATACAGTCATCATATTTCTGCACATTTTTTCTTTTGACTTCATGTCATTCTCCTTCTTCCTCTGGATCTGTATCAGTAACACTTGCTACCTGAGCTGAAGAACCTTCAGTTTCACTTGTCCTGAGTCCACCATTTTTTGCTGGAGGTCTTCAAAGACCAAACACTCTTAAATGGGATACCCCAAGATTTGATGAAATGGGAAATAGTTTGGAAGGTCTTCATCACCTTCCTTGTTTAGCCTTTCAGGACTTGGCACTTGAACCAAATTATTCTTCAGAGACGAAATAAAGTAACCAGGAACTTGTTCATTTTGGAAAGAATAAACTTTGTTCTTTAACTCCTCAAACTGTTTTCGCCTTTGATCTCTTTGATCATTTTGATAAGGCAGCCATTGTTGTTGATGCTCAGGAGGCGGAGCCCTTCGATGAGATGAAGGTTTTGAAGTGGAAGCAAGTATAGGTGCTTGTTTAAGCATAACTGTAGTTGTCTATGCTTTAACCATTCTCCTCCCTGGAGCTGATGGAATTACACGAGTTTTATCCTTAGTTTTCATAAGAGAATCTTCAATCTGCTGAGCGATTGAAGTAAGGTCTTGAAACCCTCCTGTGTATTTAATAGGGATCAACAGTGTTCGTTATTCATAATGTAAATTTTCCACACAGATTGGCAACAATTCTTCTTGAGGGAGTTCTAAACTTAAGGAATATGTTAATACCTTCCATCGAGCAATGAAATCTGAAACTCTTTCATTCTCCCTTTGCTTACAATTTGTAAGATCAAAAACTGTCGTCTTTGGCAAAGTTGAGCTGAATTAAAGAAGGAATCGTTGACGGAGATCTTCCCACCCAGTAATTGACCAGGATTGCAAGCTTGTATACCAGACAAAAGCAGGCCCTTGTAATGACTGTACAAAACACCTAATCTTAACAGCTTCTTGTTGTTGAGGAGTTCCCATCATAGGATCACAATGAGAAACAAAATGTGCTAAGTGTTGTTCTGGATCTCCCGAACCATTAAAAATATGGAATGTGGTACTTGCAAAATTTGATGGGGGAGTAATTGCATCCACCCATTCAGAGTAAGATCTATTATCTGGTTAAATTTGTACACATTTTCCCTCCATAGATTCCAACCGAGCTGTTAATAACTCAATTGTAGTCATTAACTTTTTAGAAACATCTGGTTGAGCTTGGACCTATGTAGGTGCAATAACTAGAGTTTGGACAGGTATGGTGACCGGTACTGCAACTAATGGTAGCACTACCGATTTTTGTTGTGCATGACCCATAGGATTAGACCTATGAGGGTGTACTAGTAAAAGAGGATATTCTTGATCCATCTCAGTAGCTGCAACAAATTCCCTTGACTGACTGACTCCAGCATGCTTAGGAGGAAGACTACCTTGAAGTAGTTCTACATTCAACCTCCTTAATTCCTTCATTTCTTCCTATTGTTGTGTGAACCTTTTCTCTAGTGAGATTTATTGGCCTTATCCATAGGAAGGGTGGAATGTAACCTGATTTTTTCCTTTCCCCTTGTTGGACGCCTTTCGAAGAGGGGGAAGTTGGTTATTTGATGGAATACCTAGATTTTGGGTAAGCCTTTGATTTCATGTATGCACACCTTCTTTATTTACTTCTGTGTGCATAGCCTCTTGAACAAGAACTTCTTTATATGATCCCTCTTAGTGAGCCTCATGTTCTGTGGGATCAGTGACAATGGAATTGATGACATTTATTGATGCATAACGCATTGCATCCCTTGATAAATGAATTCTCTACCAATCTTGTTGAATCTGATGAAGCAACAAAGAATCACCAGCTTTGGTCTAATCAGGTAGAATAATCTTCATCGAATGATAAGGAGGAAGTGCTGAATATGAGAAAACAACTAGCTAAAGGTGAAGTACCATTCATGTTTTGGCCTTTGGCTGACTCTCAGTATGATATTCCAGAAATGTTGACGGAAGATTGTATTCACGATATTCGTCTCAACATATGGAAAACTGTTTGTCACTTGAAAAAGAAAATATTATCTTATAATGAATATGAAAATTATGTCAAGAAAATAGAAGGGTTACAACACCAAATTGATTTGGAATCTCTCTCAGTTTCTCGATATCCAAAGGTTGAAAAGCAGCAGAGATCCCTTTAGCATTCATGCCTTGGCGCACTAAAAATATTGCACCAGTTAATTGCCAATGCCCCATCTGGTATTCATATCAGGGGATGGGGGCTTACTCTTAAGGAGGATTCCCATATTAGGGAACTTGGGGCTTACTCCTAAAGAGGATGCCCAAATTAGGGAACTTGGGGCTTACTCCTAAGGAGGATGCCCAAATTAAAGATCTTCCCATCTTAAAAGATGAGGTTGAATGAAGAAAATCTTTAACCCTAGTGACATAAAGTTATGTAAATCATGAGGTTTTGAGAGATTTTACACATAATTCCTTTCAGATAAGGAAGCCAACAAATGAACCATTCCATGAATGGCTTTGAAGAGGGTTTCGAAGGCTAAATCTTGAAGAGGAGAAGTGGATTTGAAGAAAAGAGTTGAATAGGCAGAAGGGGCACCCAAAAAGATGCAGGTGCGCAAGTCTTGTTTGGGCACGCAAGTCCTGGTCGCACAAGTATACTTGTGCGACACGTGTGTACTTGGGAGACGGTTAACCTATGGGGTAATATTTGGGTGAGACTTGGCTCAAGCCCTTAGTATTATCCTTGAAGGCTTCCAAAAGTGTGGCGCACAAGTTCTATTGAAGGGATAAGGTGGCATACAAGTGTGGCCATTTCCCTTAAGGGCTGGACATTTAGGCATGAAAGTGTTGATGAATTCCAACACTTAGGCCTTATTCTCCCTCTTTAGATATTCCATTCTAGGTAAGAAATTACCTTAGAAGTGTTTGGAAGACTTCAAGTAGAGACTAGGGCACCGAGAGCTTAAATCTGACTTTTGGATTTTTTTCATCCCCGAAATGGGGGACCCAAAAGTGGTATTTATAGGCCATTGAGGACCTTGTGCGAAAATAAAATAGGGTGCACAAGTCACTTGCATGACCCATATGTGGCGCGCAAGTATACTTGCATGACCATGATGAAACTTTTGCGACCCATGTGTAAAGAAATCCTTGGTCATGCATTTGTCAATTTTTGATGTTTCTTCAAAGGATGAATCTCTTTGAGCTTAAGGTATTCCCCTTTTTCATTCATTAGACTCTATGAAAGAAAGGAGCATCAACACTTGCACATCAATTTCAAACACTTAATCGCATTCAAAACACCTTTCCTCGGTTTAACAAATTCTATTGAAAATAGGGTTTCAAAACCCACCTTAAAATCACCCATGTTTCCCAAAACATCAGGTTTTTAAATATAAAAGTTTCAATTATAAAAAAAATATCATTTTACACAAAAAGTGGATCATGAAAATCCACATTTCTAGAACCTCATTTGAAATAGTTCTGAAAACCCATGTTCCACCACTTTGAAAATCTTGTCATTTCCACTTAATAATCTAGATTTCATAAATTTTCAAACAAAAGTTTTCAAAATGGTTTCCAAAACCCAAGGGGACACATGACAACACAAGAGGAAATTAGTGCCAGTGGGTGACTTGGATATATGGTTGGAATCCATACACCAATCACTCCACCATCATGAAGAGCATACTAGTTCAATGTCCCCAGCTCCACATGGCTTGTCAGGCTTGGCGAGCTCGATGATACTGTTGCCCATACTCTCTTTTCATTTCCCCCAAACAAGATTGACCACAAAGACCAAAGACTCATACAAACCTAAAATTCTCCTAGTAACTTGAGTTTTGCTATGAAATGTGTTGTCTAGTCACCATACTCATAACCAGAACGTCAATTTCTAACAATCCTAACTCTGATCTAACCTGACTCTTTCCCATGAAAAAGTCTTGAAAGAGTTAACCTCCTCTAATACCATTTTTTCACTAACCATGTTAGGTCTCCATCCAATCGATGCCTGACCCAGTCATTGGAAAGGCCCAAGGGACATCCCCAATCCCCAAGGTTTGGCACAAGTGTCTGGGTATCAAAAATAATACATGGGAATGATTCACCCAAAACATTAAAACAAATAACTACTTTGATGGAAATAAACTGAATTTAAACAACAAAATAGGCCCTTAACACATTTCAGGTATAAAGTTTTATAACTTAAACCAAAAACCCAAAAGAAACAACAAAAAAGGATAAACTAAAACTCTAGATCAACCATCCAAGCAACATGAGGTGAAACATCCTCAAGCCACATTCACCAAACCAACATAAGGAGGCCACTATCGACCCGAACCACCGATGCTATGCACGATGCCTCAACCCAGGATACACAAGAAATAGGTTCTACATACACCCAAAGGTGTATGTAGGTTTTGATTCATGAGCCCAGTAATATTCCACCAAGAAAAGATTCCACACATAAATATTAAATGACAAAAACATTTTCAAGTTTAATAAATGAATGGAATCAAAATCTTGAACAATTTTAAAGAAATATATTGAATAAAAAACATCAAAGAAAAAACTTAATTTAAAAACACACACATACCTTTGAGACAACCCAGATTTTACATTGTATACTGAATGTGAGCATAAAGCAACAAGGAGCACCAAATATGGGAGAAGCCCTATAAGTACTAGCAAAATGTGAGACCCTGCAACATCATGTCTCTGTGAAAAGTGGTATAGGAGCCGCAATAACATGCATTATCATGCATGAACCACTAGTAGGGAAACACACCCATAATTTAGTGGTCTCCAAACATCATTCCAATGTTTAGTTAGGATTGTAATCATTAATCCAGTTTAGTGAAATCGGGCCAATTCAACTTCCATATCACTAACACACTAGTCCTAGTCATCCCACCTAGTCCCCGGGCTTCCCATTCGTGCTCAAGAGGTTCCAAGTTTGTGTCACATGTCATATTCAAATAAACAAAACAAATGAGGTGATATTTATACCCAATACCACATATTCACACACAAATTACACTTTGAAATAATACGCACACCAAAAACAATTTAAAACACAATCTGCCTCATTTACATAGTCAAATAAACCAACTGCACAATTAAAAAAGGCCATTTCATGATTAAAAAACCACTATAAAATTTATTAAACAATTATAAGGGAAACTAAGGACTATAAACACACTAAATTCACCATTTACACACCCAAAACATATTTCAATACTGTAGACGCTCAAAAAAAAATTTAAAAGGTGACATGCTTCATATAAACAATTTGGTAAAACCCTTACACCATTTATAGAACACTTTTTCACCATTCATAAAAATTCAATAAACCATAAATAAAAGTTTATAAGATAATTAAAAAATAAATCACTTGGATTTATCCACTAAACCCACACAATGCATTCAGTAATGACCAAGAACACCCAACATCACATCAAAAACAAAATTCACACTAATTTCATAGATGAAAAACTAACCAAACATTTTATTAAAACACTAATGATTGACTAAATATAATTTTCCATCAAAAATGCACCCATACCTTTTGAAAAAGCTACCAAAAAAATCCAACACATGGTAAACTTCAAGAAAACCAAATTTTCACCAAAATAATTAATCAATGAACATAATAAATTAATTAGATAAGGAAATTAGTTTACTTAATAATATTTAAATCCATAACTACCTACCCTAGTGTAGAAATTCCCAAATTTCAAAACAAAACTCCAAATGATTTCCAATCGCACAAAAAAACTCAAAATTGAACCTACATGAAGAATTTGGACAAAAACCATGAGAATAGAACCCCGAACAAAATAAACCCTGACTAAGAACCCCTATGTGGAGGAAGGAAGGTTACCTGGTTGGTTTTCACTTGCAGAAAAGGATGAGAAGTGGTAAGGGGGGTTCTAGGAGGTTGTTGTGCAAAGGGAGGTCATAGGAGGTCGTTGGAGTTCTGGAAAAGAAGGGAGGGCATGGCACCCAACCAATTGGCGTGAGGGGGTTCCGTGAGAGGGAGGTTGGGGCGGTGTGAGGCGGTCCGTCGGAACATTGAGGTAGGTTGTGTTGGTTCGTCAGTGTGAGGTCTAGCGAAGGGGCACCTACTAGGAGGATGTGGGGTGGCGTGATAATATAATTGATAATAATAAAAAAACAATAATAAAAGGTTAATAGTTATAATAATATTATTAATTTTATTAATACTAATAATAATATTAATATTATTAACACTAATAATAATAATAATAATAGTTACCATCTTCATTATCATTAAAATAATTTATTAAACATCATTTTATTTAATTATTTCAAGTGTTGGGTAACCGTGTGGTTACCCCGCGCTGCCCATAAAAATTTTAATCATAAAGATAATAACAATTATTTCACTCTTAATAATATTTTTTTAATAATTATAATAAAATAATAATAATAATAAACTAATTATAATAATCTTAAATGATAATAATATTAATGGAATTAATAATTTAATCATAACAGTAATGGTAATAGTAATAATAATATTCTTAATTAAAATAATAACCAAGATAATAATAATAGTCATATTCTCAAAATGAAAAATTATAAATAATAATGATAATAATGATATTATTGATAATAACTTAATTAAAACATTAACAATAATAATAATAATAATAATAAAATTACCATTATTGTTATTATTAAAATAATTTATTAAATTTCATTTTATTTCTCTTATTTTACTTCGTCCTTATTATATTATTCATTTAATTTTTTTTATATATTTGACTCAAACATCGGGCAGGCCACACGGTGACCCGGGTGAAGTCGTGTGGCTTCAACCGCACCCTTCCCATGCACTGGATGATGCCAAGACCAAAATATTCCTTTATTAGCAAAAATGAAAAAATAGTCAATCCGGCTCGGCCCGCCCCACAACAAAAAAAATCAAATTTAGATAAAATAACAAATTAAAGATATTTCAAAAGTCATGGTGTGACATCACTAATAAATTATGAATCATTTTCCTAAAGTATGAAGACAATATTATTGCATTTTCTTGTTTTTCAGTCACTGACATGCTTTTTGAAATACAATGTCTAATTTTGAATGATAGCAGACAATTTGAGTCACACCGGGCACGCCATGTATCAGATTGATGTGTGACTGATTCCTATACATCAAAATTGACATTTGGATCATTTTTCTAAAGTATCAAAATAATCTAAATGCATTTTCTTGGTTTTTATTATGTCAGTTGTGTTTTGTACTAAAATGTCATTTTTAAATAAAAAGACACACTTGGAGTCATACCGATCACACCATGCATCGGATTGAGGTGCAGTTAATTAATACAATTCAAAATAACTTATGGATAATTTTTCTTATGTATCAATATAATCAGAATGCTTTTTCTCAGTTTTGAGTATGTCAGTTGTGTTTTTTACTAAAATCTCATTTTAAACTAAAAACACGTACTTTGAGTCATATAGGTCAAATCATTTGTCGGTTTGACATGAGAGTAATTACTACACATCACAAATGAATTATGAATCACTTTACTAAATTATCAAGAAAATAGGAGTGTGTTTTCTTGGTTTTCAAGGAGTGGTACATCTTTTGAACTAAAATGTCAATTTTAAACAGATAGACACATTGATTAATACCAGGCACATGGTGTTTCTAATTGAGGTGTGGTTGATTCTGACATGTCAAAAATAACTTATGGGTGATTTTCATAAATTATCAAAATAATGTGAATATTTTTTCTTGGTTTTGAGTATGTCACATCGCCTTTTTATTAAAATTAATGCCAATTTTAAATAAAAATACACACTTTGAGTCATACTAGTCACACCATGTGTTATATTGAGGTTCGGATAATTCCTAAAAATCAAAAATGGATTATAGATCATTTTCATAAAATATCAAAACAATCTGTATGAGTTTTCTCAGTTTTGAGTATGTCACTTCTGTTTTTTACTAAAATGTAATTTAAACTGAAAACACACACATTGAGTCATACCAATCACATAATGTTTTGGTTTGATATTATATTTATTTATACATATCCAAAACGACTTATGAATCGTTATCCTAAATTATCAGGACAGTTCTTTTTCTCAGTTTTCAGTGAGTATGTTTAGAACTAAAATGTCAATTTTAAATTGATAATGACCACTTTGAATCATATCAGACACACCTTGTATCATACTAAGGTACAGATAATTCTTATACATCACAAATTACTTATGGATCATTATTCTAATGTATCTAAACAATCTGAATTATTTTTCTTTATTTTGAGTGTATCACTTGTGTTTTTTCCTAAAATGCCAATTTTAACAAAAAAGACACACTTGGAGTCAAACCGGTCGCACCATGCATTGAATTGAGGTGATTGTTATTCCTAAACATCATAAATGATTTATGAATAATTTTCATCAAGTATAAAAAAATTTAAATGTGTTTTCTTGGTTTTTCATATGCCACTTGTGTATTTTACTAAAATTTCATTTTAAACTGAAAACACACACTTTGATTCATACTAATCACATCGTGTGTCGGTTTGACATGATATTAAATCATGCATATCACAAATGACTTATGAATTGTTGTACTAAATTATCAAGACAATCATAGTGTGTTTACTCTTTTCCAGTGAGTGAAACATCTTTTTAACTAAAATATCAATTTTAAAATGATAATAGACATTTTGAGTCATACCTAACATATTGTGCATCAGATTGAGGTGTGATTGATTTATAAATATCAAAAATGACTTATGTATTATTTTACTAAAGTATAAAAACAATAAAAATGTTCTTTCTCAGTTTTTAATATTTCACTCATCTTTTTTACTAAAATTAATGTCAATTTTAAATAAAAAAGATGCACTTGGAGTCATACAAATCACATCGTGCGTTTGATTGAGGTGAACCTAATTCCTACATGTCAAAAATGATTTATGGATCATTTTACTAAAGTATCAAAATAATATGAATGTGTTCGATTAGTTTTGAGTATGTCACTTTTTGTTTTTATTTTAGACTGGAAGCACGCACTTTGATTCATATTGGTATCATCGTATGTCAGTTTGATGTGAGACTGATTCCTCCACATCAAAAATGACTTATGAATAGTTTTCCTAAATTATCAAGACAATCCAGGCTCATTTTCTCATTTTTCAGTGAGATACACATGTTTTGAACTAAAATGTCAATTTTAGATCGATAATGACTGCTTTGAATGATACCAGACACACTAAGAATTAGATTGAGGTGTGGATGATTACTACACAATAAAAACTACTTATGGAATATTTTCCTAAATTATCAAAACAATCCAACTATTTTTTCTATATTTTTAGTATTTCACTTATCTTTTTTACTAAAATGTCAATTTTAAATTAAAAGACACACTTTGAGTTATACTAGTCACACTGTGCGCCCAATTGAGGTGCGGTTGATTCCTACACATAAAAATGACTTATAGATCATTATCCTAAAGTATCAAAACAATTTAAATGTATTTGATCAGTTTTGAGTATGTGATATGTGTTTTGAACTAAAATCTAAATTATAAACTAAAATCATACAGTTTGAGTCATACTGAGAATACTATGTATCAAATTGAGGTGCAACTGATTAACTCATTTATGTGATTCCATTATCTCAGTTGTAGCCTCAAATTCAAATCTCTCCCAAGCATGAGAATCTTTGAAAAAACCACCCCAAATTGGGAAAAATAATCCACCTTTTTAATAAAATAATTTTTATATTAGTAATACTATAAATAAATAAATTAAATATAAATATAAAAAAACATTAATAAAATGTCAATTTTAAACTGAAACCACACATTTGAGTCATACCGAGTACATCGTGTATCGAATTGAGGTATGGTTGATTACACCATGTCTTTTTATCCTATAGTGAATTCAACATTCTGGGTTATCTAACAATATTGTTGTTTGATAACCCAAATTTTTTAATTCATTGGAGAGTAAAAATGAAAATTGCATCATTGATGTTTAGTGTAGAATCATAGTACATGATTGAATCATCCTTATTGATGAAGAAATATCTTCATGATCTCTATGAAAATTAAAAAAAATAAGTATCAAATAAAAATAATAAGGAAATTAACTAAAATTAGATAAAATTATCAGATAATCCACTAAATAGGTAGTAGAAAGTTACATCTTCATGATATATGTATACATTCTGACACCAAGTATGTTGCCTAGTCATTTCTAAAAAAACTATTTCATCTTGTGAATATATGGACTTTCGACATACATGGATGTACTAAAAAATATAAATACACAAAGGATTAATAAATATTTTAAATGAAATAGTAATTATCTTCAAAAATACATTTTTAGGGATTCTATTTTGTTGATGGTATATGATATCTCTAAAAAAATAAAATACAATAACCACAATATTTTCCATTGGTTTATTTTGGTCACTATAGAAAAAATCAAAAAATTTAAGTAATTCATTTTGATATGTGTTTTTATAGTGAAATCATATTATATATACCCTAATACTTATCCACTTGTAGAAGTTTATAGGCTCTTTGTATGCATGGACTATCCAAATTCCATGATTTTGATGATATTTAAACATTATCCTATAATAATATAATTCTAATTAAAACTTAATATAAAATGTATTAATTGAAGTTTAGTTCTAAAATGCTAGATTTAGTGTATTACAGATTGAAAAACATCATCATGTGTGGTCGGTTTGTTGGGTATCCATGTAGTGAATCCAAAAAATAAATCTTTGGAGTATCCAATTTAACTGTAACGAGTACCCAATACTTCCAAAAAAAGGACTAAGTAATAAAATAAATGAAAATATATTTTATATGATTATATTATAGAGTTTTACCCATGAATAATTAGTAATAAGAAGAATCTGTCATCCGAAATTTTTCATTAAAACACTACGGATGGTTTTTTCCACTATTACATCAATTTGATCTAAATCCAACGAGGTTGATTTTTTATAAGTGATATGTGGACTAATGAGTCCATATTTATGTTCATAGGTATTTCCCATAAAATAATATTGATATAGATTTCTACAAAAAAAATATTAATTGTATCTAGTCATAATTATCATAGTAGACCAACTTTTTGGGAAACAAATCATGAAAACACACCTCATATATATTTTTACAACTGAGACTCCTAGCCAGTAATACTTGAGGATTTCATTTACATTCTCAAGATCAATTAACTCTATAATGGATTCTTCGTACATTTTTTATTCAAAATAAACTATGACATTACTACCATTTTGTAACCTTGTATCTGCATGAACATTGAATGTTAGTAAATGAAGATATTTAATGGGTGGGGTATGGGTGCTTTATGGAGATATTTTCGATTGTTTGACACATCCTTTAGATCATTTGGATTCAAACTTTCACTTCACCTAATTCCCTTTTTCTATATGTAATAACATTCATCGGTTCATACCTTATTTCATTTATTGTTAAAGTTTTTTCATGAAAAATAAATTATAAATTAATACCTCCTTGTCTACATGGTTTTTTCAAGATATGATGGACATGATAAAAATGGTCCAACAGATTTCTTGACCATATGAATATCATTTTCATCAAGTGGAACAGGTAGCTTAGTGATCAGATCATGAGTTACATAAATCCTCACTCTCACATGGACTATTTGAAGTTGTCTATTATGTAGACTATCTTCTTAGATATTGAACATGGTATCCCCAAAAATAAGGCGATGGGTGGGTGTTGGTAGATATAAGTCACAATCATCTTCACCCTGTAAAATATCAGTATAGGAAAGGTATCAGTGTATTTATATTTCACATTTCATATAAACAATTATAATAATATTGATTACCTCATATAAGACTTCTCTTTGAGGGAAATGGTTCTCCTCAAAGTTGGTGGGGGGGGGATCTTCACATCGTGGTTGTTCTTGAGTTGTTTCTTCTCTTTGATTCCTTCCCATAACATTTTCTTGCAACTTATACTTATACTTAAATTCTTATTTAATAGAATCTAATATTTTCTACATATCATAAATTTTTTTAATATTTATCCCCCTTTTCATTTCTTTTCTCAAAATGTGCTCGGAGTGTCACCCTAAAAGCCGCACATTTTATGCAGACATATTGTTTTGGCCACTTCAAGGCCACTGATAGTATTTGTTCATCCAATATATTTGATGATGGTTCTTATGTCTAAGTTAGATAAAAATATATTAAAATAATTAATCATTGTTATGTAATACCAATTGAAATCAAAACATATTTTTATTATGTTATACATAAACATGTTTCCCACACTTTTTATGTGTTTTCATCTATTATAATCCCATATTTATTTACATGTGCCTCCTTCCAAAACACATTATGTGGGATGAAAGTGACTTTGGATTTGGATTCATCAATTTTCATATAAATAGAGAAATATAAATATATTATTGTTTCATGTCACGTAAAATTATTATGATAGATTTAAAATACATATCATTTTTTTCAAGTGAATCGTACCTCATCATTACTTTATAATAGGGTTAAATTGGTTTTTCTACCCATTTCTTATTTTTAAAACATAGATGTTATTTCATAAATTAAAAATTCTTAATCAAATTTTTTAATTCTCATATTTTCAAACAATGTATTACCATCCATAATGTACCTGAAAATATTTCTTCTCGTGATGGATAGTAAATGTATCCCATTATTCTTGGATTATTAGGTGTGCATACATCTGTGATGGGTGAGGGTTTATTTTCCCTTCAACATCTTTGAGATGAAACGTTGTTAGAATTTTTCAAAAGACTCTGTGATCCTTTTTAGTAAGCATTAATACAGATTTCCTTTGGGATTCATCTACTATAAATGCACTTTTCAAGCTATAATGATGAGTAAGTTAATGTTTCATTATATTTTTTGTAAAATAAATAAAAGATATCTTAGTGTTACCCTAATCTCTTCCCAAATCAGTGTCTTAAGAGTGGGAACAACATTGTGCCAAAAATCTATATCAATCGGTATGTGCTACTGAGTAGTGAGCCCAATGAAACTACTGAACATGGCTTTTTCGGGGTTAACATCTTAGTCGTGTGAATTCCATTCAACCTCAAATTTGATTCCTTTATTTCACACCTAAATAATTTTTCTAACAACGTCAAGCTATGATGCTCTTGATTTTTCTGGGACACTGGTTTTTTTTCATCTTCTATTTACTCAGGTTCAACATCATCAATATGTTGTTCCTATGGATTGGTAGCATCGACATGTATAGAAGGTTATTGTTCCTCTACATTAGGAGCACCATTAGGTTTAGAAACCTATTGTTTCTTAATATTGTGAGCATAGACACATGAAAAATTCATTATCTATATAAGTGGTTGAAAAATTAATTTATATTACATAAATTCAGCAGTGAATAGATAATAATATGAGGTTACACAATGTATATTACAAAAAAAATATAACTTACACTACTGGAAAATGTACCTATCCCCACGGTTTTCACCAAAACCGTGGGGATAGACCCCCCCTATACCCACGGTTTTGGAAAACCGTGGGTATAGGTGAATTTTGATGACCTATACCCACGGTTTTCCAAAACCGTGGGTATAGGGGGCTCTATCCCCACGGTTTTGGCAAACCGTGGGTATAGGTCATCAAAATTCACCTATACCCACGGTTTTCCAAAACCGTGGGTATAGGGGGGGTCTATCCCCACGGTTTTGGTGAAAACCGTGGGGATAGGTCAGGGATAAAATACCTATACCCACGGTTTTGAAAAACCGTGGGTATAGGTCAATTTTGTGTCCGCGGGAAGGAATTTTTTTTTGGCGGGAACCCTATACCCACGGTTCTTCCCTCTATACCCACGGTTTTTATAACTATATTTAACTAAATAGATATATATATACATATATGTGAAGTTAGGGTAGTGGTTAGACGCGGTGTTTGCAGCGAAGAGGTTGCGGGATCGAAACTCGGCGCCTGCATTATTTTAGGACCTATACCCACGGTTTTAAAACCGTGGGTAAAAGCCATTGAAACCGTGGAAATTCTCTATGTTTCGGTGACACGGTGGCAGGAAACCTATACCCACGGTTTTCCAAAACCGTGGGTATAGGCTGGGGACCTATACCGACGGCGTTCCAGCCCGCGGTTCCCAAAACCGTGGGTATAGGCTATACCCACGGTTTTGGAGGCTATACCCACGGTTTTGAACCGTGGGTATAGGCCGTTTTTCCAGTAGTGTTAATTATTGAAATCTCTTTTTATTAATGGTTGGATGGATTTGACCCCTCTATAATGTATCCAAATCCCTTAATTTTGGTATCCTTTGATATACAAGACCCCATCTACATTGGGAATTCTATGAAATGATTGCAATATCCCAATGAAAGGTTCATCCTCATTTAAATTTTCATTTGGACCTTCAGTGGTTTTGGTCGATAACAAAACAATTGACCACTTTTTTATGGAATTGGAACATAAAATACTTCTACTACCTATAATTCCATTATAAACGGCATTTATTTTTACCCTTCTTTACTAAAATCCACTTTCATAATCCCAATTCATCTATTTTAACAACACTTTTATTATCAACCCACATGAATTGAAAAATTATCACTTGGAATGTTTTATAATCTAACTCCCATATTTTTTTAATGATTCAAAAGTATGAAACATTCACATAAATTAAATTTATATACTTGGTACCTTATACATACATCACTTCAGCCACAGGTGTTACTACGATATTTTTCATGGTATTTCATTCATCATGTTAATTTTTATAGAACATATAACCATTATTTAAATAACCATTATAATATAATTCTTTCACACTTGATCCTCTTGTTATCCATCAAAGTCTTTCTAAAATTGAATCCATATTTTCAGCTAACTCCTTAAAAATATGGTCTCAAAACCATCCTATAAACTATTGGTTATATGTATTTGATATTAAAATTTCATTCCTTGATGGATTCAATTACCAAAGAATTTCATTGTGGTTTTCAACATATGGGGAAACCACAAAAGTATTATGGAAAACAAAAAGGTGGGACTACTCCCAATTTGTAATAGTGACTATGAAAACATCTATTCCAGAAATTCCTTCGCCCACAAGCCACCAAATGTAATGAGATTTCAGTAGACCAATGATTTACACACTGGAAAGGTAGTCGGTACATAATTCAATGTATTCCTCAACAATATATCGCTTTGGAATGCAACCTTCTGGAAGAATTTGATTTTTGGAATAACCTTTCAAAATATTCATATCCCATTCAATGGGGCACATCCATCTATAATGTATATGACCACATCGTCAAATCTCTCTTACCAATTGAACCATAAATTTAATCATCATATCAATGAATTTTAGTAGGAATAATGTTTCCAATTTACATAATATGATGGAAATTTCCTTTTCTATAGTTGTAAATTTCACCAGGTCTATGACTTTTATTCATATAGCTTTGAAAAAGAAACAAATATTTATTATTGTATGATGGACATTCTTAGGTAAAATGCAATGTAAAGATATAGACATTAGATCTTTCTTCAAAACATGACATTCATGTGATTTCAGACCATTTAACTTTAAATCAATCATTGATATGATATTCTTGATATTTGATGAATACCCCTATAGAACCATTACATCATTCAAAAAGTTGAAAAACTGATATATCTCCTGTCTAGGAAGAGTGTAAGCAGCTGGAGGAAGAAAAATCTATTATTCACCGTTTACTGGCACCAACTCTTCCCATATTTCTAAATTAATCATGTCCAACCTAGCCTTAATTCAATATATTATTTTGATGGGTGAATTTATTAACATACTAATGAAACTATCACATGCATTTTTTTTCAACATGAATAACATCAAGAAAATTTATAATGTAAAAACAATTCAAGTATGGTAATTTAAAAAATTGATCTCTTTTTTCAATTAGTTTTCATATGTTTTTTAAAAAAAATACCAAAAGAAGTTTCCATATCTCTTACTTTCTCAAATAGATGATCACCTATTATTGGAGTTGGTGTTTTATGTTCTAAATTCCCATCAAATGAAGTCAACCAAGACCGATACTTATGTCACCATGGTAGTAATTCATGATGTCTTAGAAACATAGTATTTGATGAGTGTTTCAACCTAATTGACTATATACCTTGTTAAAAAATGGGATACCCTTGAGTTCCTTTAATTCTATATCCTAAAAAAATCAATAAGCAAGAAATTCATTTATCATCCCATACAACATGACTCTCAACATTAAATCTTCATTTGTGTAAGAATCATACAAAATAACACATTAATCCTGCAATGATTTCAAATCTTCGATCAATAGAGCCAAATAAATATCAATATCATTACCTGGTTGTTTTGGTACTAATATAAACATAGATAACATAATGTATTTTCATTTCATGCATAACCACAGTGGAAGGTTATAATTTTCCAACATTAACATCAATTTACTATGAGTAATTTTTTAAAAATCAAAAGGATTCAATCCATCTATAGATAGTGAAAGATGAAGGTTTCTTGTATCTTTTCCATATTTAGGATACTTGTGATCAATTCTCTTCTACTGAGGAGAGTTTGATGGGTGAAAATATTTCTCATATTTTTTTCTTATATCTACATTCCATGTCCATTGCCTTATAGTTTCCTCACTTCCATATAGGTGCCTAAACCTTTTAATAAATAGAAATTACCATACAACTTTTATAGAACCTGGTTCATCTTTCTTCTATCAAGAATTACTACACTTTGGTCATGCTTTAAAGGATATATTTTCCTTGAGAATTAATATACAATCATTTGTATGGGTATATATTCTTTTAGAGATCATACCCATTAAACATAGCATTCATTTAGCATCATATGTTTGGATAGGAATCTCATTATCTTCTGGGATCATATCATTCAAGAGATAAAGTAGTTTAGTGAAACCAATGTCACTCCATCCATTGCTAGATTTTAAATTATACAACTTTAGTATGGATGAAAATGTTGTATATTTAGTACAACCAACATAAGATGATGTCTTTTCATAACTCTTTGACTTCACAAACAATTTTGGACAATCACGAAGTTTATCTTCAATTGTCATTGTCATGTACTCAATATTATCTTTATCATCATTCACACTTGTAATCACATCCTTGATACAATCTTCTTCATTTTCCACACTTGTAATCATATCAGATGATCTATAAAACATAGTGTTATCCCAGTCACTAGCTAGATTCACTTTCTATCCATGTTTATTCCAACATTTAGAATTTCAATCTATTATGTGAAAATTCAAGTGTTCATACAAATTTAATGGAATGATTATCATTGAATAAAAACTTTAGAAACATAGAAAAGGGATTTTATAAGGTCTATATGCATGATCTTTTACAAACATGATGAACTATTTCACCTCATCTTCATACTCTTTTTTCATGTGATTTACATCCATCCTTTTCAATTCATATCCATACTATTTTATTTGGTAATATTAATATTTAAAAAAATAAAAAAAATACCCAAAATGGGCCTTTCAAATAAGGGGAACCCAACAATTGAATGTTTTAAATAATTTTAGCATGCATTAAAGGAAGTGGGTAATTAAATTTATGAAAATAATTACTCCACTAGTGGTATGTGTTATCCTCTGAATTCATCCACAATGATTACCAATACCTGGTATAGGATGACTACTTATCGGGGTAGTTCAAGAAACATAGGTGCATGTCTAGAAGAGATTAGGGATGATTCTCAGGCAACAAAATGAAGTAATCACTATTCAGGAGATGAAGAAAATGAGGATGATAGTTTTCTCCATAAATCTAAATGTTCCTTGGCTATGGATTTGCTAAACCACCAACAAAATTTCATAGTTTTCTATCTAATGTTGAAAAAAAATAGTAGTAGTCTGATCCCTACAAGGGGATCCTTTATTGGTGTGACCATGAGAAGGATTTGTTGGATGGTCTTAAATGCACTCATACTGAGACAGCCATTGTAGTTTCAACATTCAAAACAAGCCATCAATTAATACATTAATAAGAAAATGATTTTGGTTTAAGAACTGAATTTCAGTAGTGCTTGGCTTCCTGTGAGGCCAATTTTACAGGAGTGGGGTCCTGATGGATATCCCATGGGTTAGATGGAGTAAGTGTCATGCCCTTACTATGGTATTATTATCAATCTATATTATCTATAAGATGAGATTTTGTGATTAGGCCTTTTTAATGATGGTTTTTGTCCATTTGGTTCTTACGGTAGTCAATGTTCTTATTGGACCATCTTTATAAATCTACACAATGTACCTCCTTGGATGTTTTTTAATGATCCATATATATTTTTGACCTTATTAATTCCATGACATAAAAAAAAAATCAATGTTTATTTAATTCCATTTATTGATGAGTTAAATTTATTCTGGGGTAATGATTTTAGTATGTATGATGTTATTGTGAAACAAAATTTCCTAATTTTTTTAAAGGATGATGCCTTGACCTAAGTGGACAAGGAAAAAAATTATTAAAAGAAAGATTACCAGAGATGAAAATACGAGATCATTTTACAATATTTCACATGGAAAGGAATAAGAGCAGTAGGTCATGTCTTGATTAACTCCTAAGTAGGATAAGCCATCCGCAACTATGTTTTCTTCCCAATATACATGTGTGATGATGTAGTTCAAATCAGTGAGCGAACAGTTTCATTCCATCCAACGAGTGGTAATCGGCCAAGCTAGATGAGTTACACCATTCCAAATAGCTTGAACAATTGTCATCAAGTCACTTTAAATCCAAAGGTTGGTCCAACCAAAGCTCATGGAAAATTTTATCGCATGAATCAAACCCAACATCTCAGCTTCTAGGGAGGTGGCACTGCCACAATGACCCATGAAGCAGCCTAGGATCTGGCTGAGATGGTTCCTGAAGACAGCACCACATCCTACAGGCCTCGGATTTCCTTTGGAGGCACCATCAATGTTGATTTTGATCCATCCAGGGAGAGGGGCTCTCCAAAACACCTCGAGAGTGTGATGTGGCTGATAGAAGTTTCTACTGATTTGAAGACGTTTTAGGATTCCAAATTCATGCACAGAATTATGGCAATGAACTTTTTGTAACAAAGAATCTTCTTTTATGGAAATGAGGATTTAGGTCTGACCTACATTAAGATTGAGTGAGTAGTTTCTATGAATAATAGCATTTCGATCATACCAGATCACATGGTGAAGTTTATAAACTGTATCAAGGAAGAGATTCCTTATTTGCTGAGAACCTTCCATCTATGCACATTTCTTAAGTTGAGTTTTGACAAAGACAAGAATCAACCATATGCAATCAAAGATGTCAAAAATATAGTTCCAAATAGTAGCAGCAGTAGCACAGGAAAGGAAGAGGTTGTTAGAATCTTCTCTGTGCTGGTTACATATTTTATTTAAAGCCATTGATTGATGAGTTAAAATTATTTTGGGGTAACGATGTCAGTACATATGATGTTAATGTGAAACAAAATTTCTTAATGAAAATGTCATTGATGTAGAAAATTAGTGACTTCCAATAATATGATATGTTATATGGATGGAGTATACATTGTCTAAAATAATTTTTTGTATTTTCTGAGAGATAATAAAACAATTATACCCATCAATGGAAGAAAACCTTGTTTTTTCAACTACCATTGAATATTTCATTCTACCAATCATCCTTTTCGGAGGAACAGATATTATAGTAGAAAAGGTGAAATTAAAATAGATGGAACTCCAATAATGATCTTAGGTATTGAGTTAAAATAAATTTCCACATCATTACCTACCATTACCTTTGGATCTACTATAAACCAACAAAAAATGGATGGCCTTTGGAAAGAACCTAATTGGATAAAACAGGGAATTTTTTGGGATCTACCATATTGGTCTAATTTTTTGGTCCATCACATGTTGGATATCATGTATATTGAGATGAAATTTTTTGATAATATATTTTATACTATTTTGGACACACCTGGTAAGACCAAATATAATGTAAAGGAATAATTAGATCTTTCCCAATTTTATAGATGACTAGAACTTGAACTATTTGAAAATGCAAGATCACGGAATTTAATGAAACCAAAAGCGGCTTATATAGTTTCCAAATAAAATAATTTATTATTTTATCAATGGATTTTAGTTTTGAGTATTTCATATGGTTATGTTTTCAATATGGATAGATGTGTCAGAAATTTTCATATTACCAGATTAAAAAGTCATGACTGTCATGTTATGATGGAAATACTTATACCAATTGGATTTAGAGGTTTGTAGAATTCAATAATTTTTTATACACTAAAAAAATATCATACTATTTATGAGAAATTTGTGTAGCAACAACATACTATGATACACTAAGTAGACTTCAATAATATGTTGTTCTAATTTTATATAAATTGGAAAAAGTATTCCCATCGACTTTTTTTGATTCAATGGAACATTTGATATTACATTCTCCACATGAAGAAAAATGTAGAGGCCCAATAAAATTTCAATGGATGCATCCATTCAATACATCCATGTATAAATTGATGAAAGAAGATGCATAAATAAGCATCAGTTATAGGATCAATTGTAGAAGCTGATTAGTAGGAAGTAATTTCTTTTTTCTTCTCTCATTATTTTCAATATTAATATCCCTCAAAAAATAATCTCTTGGTTTGTTACTAAGAAAATGTTGACGATGAAATGAATAATCAATTATCAGTTTTTAATCATCCTGAACTTGGATTTGGTGGAGTTCATGAACGATGGATTTCAGATGATGAACATTATAGGGATCATACATATGTTCTTCTCAACTGGGAATAAATGACACCTACTATGAGTGATCATATCACTTATTATATAATTTCTTTAAACTAAATTAATATTAGTTTGTTTTTATATTATATAATAATCATATTAAGACATATTTTCCATAAATTACAGCAGCTGCTCTTAAAGAACATTGGAAAAATAATTTTTCCTACTGGATTCAAATACTAGTAAAGTAAATTATTTATGGTTTAACATATAAAATCAACTTATTATTTGTTATATTGACAAAAAAATTCAAATTTTCAGGTATCACAACATGATAATAAAATTAATAATCTATTTTTTATATTGAATAACCCACCATCCAAAATGGTTAAATATTATAATACATCTATAGTTAATGATTTTGATTTCAGACATGTGCATATGGCGAATCAAAAAAAATAATGAATGGTGGTGTTTCATTAAGAATATCTCCTCATAGAGAAATTGAAGTTGAATTTTATAGCATTCTAGAAGAAATAATTGAATTATGTTATCTGGGACCAAATTACATAATGATATGTAAATGTCATTGGTTGGATATTGATAGAGGCTTGTGTGTACATCTATGCCATGGAATCATTGATATTAAATATAAAATCATTCTTATAGTAAATGAAATATTTTTATTGGATCATCAGGAACATCAAATTTATTATATAAATTATTATGATTCTCCAAGAGATTTAATTGATTTATGAAGCATGATAAAAATTAAATATCATGAAACCCAATTTATCTAAAGTGAATGTAGTTATGATGAAGTTTATGGAATTGAAAATTTTCAAGATACTACTCCAAATCCATATTTTCTATGAAGAGACATGAATCTTGATGATAACACCCCACAGTTATGGTTTGATGGTGATGATGATGTTATTGATGTAACAAATTAATTTGAAATAACATGAGATGATGAAGTTAAAACTCCTATAAAAAATGATGATACTTTGGAGGAATATATAGATATTGACATTGTCATATATGAAGATGGGGATGGAGATGAATATCAACAAAATTAAATGTTTGTTATGATCATAATATATATATATATAATATTTATTTTCAATTATTTTCTAACAAAATTCATTTTGGGTTTTAGATGGTTGATGACCGTTTATCTGATTTGTTTCATGAGTTATAGGAGGTTTCACTACCTTGTGATGATCCTAATGCTACATCATCTGGCCCTTAGACTATTGGCGATTAAGCGATGACTCAGAGAGGGCATGGTTTTGTGTGATTGATGATTCATGACCCTATCCCCAAGTGATGTCTATGTCTTGAGTTCAATCCACACATGTATAGGTATGTTTTGTTGTGTATTTTAGTTAGTTTTCCTTAATTTTAATTAATTTATTTATATACTAATTTTTTGATTATTTTTTCTCTTTTTCATAGTTATTCACATATAACAATTAGACATGGGAGAGCTATATTGTGGAATTTTTTTGAAGCATGGGTGACATGGGATCATATTCCCATTGATGTTCATCACTAAATGTTTGATTATTGGATGATATGTAAATAAATAATAGTTATTTTCAAATTTATTTAATTAGTAACTTGAAATTATTAATTATATATAGGTTTTATGATATCCCATAAATTATAGAATGCGGGCCTCTATTTGGGATGCATAGGAGGTATGTTTGTGTGATCATTACTGTCAGTTTTTGCACAATTTGAGGAGGACAGTCGTGCAGAAAATAGGAGTTGCAAATTTTGATCAGTCTTGTTGCGCCCACTGACCAGATTACATATCATCTCACATTTGGGATGGATTATTTTCATACTATATGGGAGATAGTTTTTAGAGGAGAGCATCATTAGGTCGATAGAATCAGGGGAGGTAGGAGTTGATGCATCGAGCTAGTAGTCATATATTCAGTACACATTGATGACATATGGTAAGTACTTTTTTAAATAATTTATATAACATTAAATGTGAACTATTAATTTTATACTCATATAGGAAGTCTAACATCCTGATATTATGATGTTTGATGTTTATAAGAGGATATATAGTGATCCTGTCACCTGAGAGATTACAATTGGTTGTCAGCGTCATATTGTGATTAGTATAATTTCTCTTTGAGTTTTAAAATTAATTACAAATATTATTTTAACTATTTTAATTTTAAATTGTAATTGAATGTGTCATATGAAGTTGTGGATTCTCAAACACATGATGAGATTCAGTTCATGGTCTGGGACAAGGATCAGACCACCAGTATGAAAGGATTTGATGATGTAGCATGGATGCATGTGACTTGGTATGCCTTTGAGAAAAGTTGAGTTGTTGGTATCGACTCTCGATTGATGCATGTGAGTTATTATGGTACCACTATGATGTTGTCGACCATCTAGAAGGGATATTATGGAGAATAATCATCATCTATAGCACAGTATGAAGAGCAGTTGTGAGCTTAGGGTGATATTATAGATACCATATGTAGGGAGAAATAGGAGTTTCATCAACAGCAGCAGCAGTAGGAGGAGAAGATGCATAGATGGAAGGAGCAATAGCATGATAAGACAATGGAAGACATGTAACGTCTGACACATGGTTTAGGGAAGAAGTTTTTTCCACCACCTCCTCCAGATGACCCCCTAGGGATTTATGTATTTTTTATAAACCTTTAAATGTACATATTTGTTGTAGTATTTTTATTAATTCATATATTTATAGTTCTACAAAGTGAATTTTTTATATTGTTGTGAAAATTGTTTTTTTTTTATTTTATTATATTATTATTATTATTGTAATTTTTTAATTTATAATTATTATTATTAATTTTTTACTTAATTGTGGTGTAAAAATAGACCTTTCACAAATAAGTATTTTTGATGGGTGGATTTTCTCATCACAAATGGTTTTTTATATACCAAACAAAACTATTTGTGATGGGATACATACCCTTTGAAAATAGTTTTTTTTTTCAATGTCATTTTCTGCGATGGGGTCCTGTCGCAAATAACTTATCAAAAATACTTCAATTTCTAGTTTTGTTTTGATTAAATATTACAATGTTTCTTTTCAACTAGGCTACAACCCTAACTGCAATGAATTCTACTGAAGAATTTTAAAAATGTAATCAGTTTAAAGAAGGGGAAAACGGTGCGATGTAAAGTATCCAAAGTATATAGAACACAACAATGAAAGAAAACAAGTATATTTTTCAAATTTTTTTATTGGAAGTTTAATTTGATACATCATAATCTTGACGTAATGCATATTGAGAAGAACAAATGTGAAAATGTAATTTGTACATTGATTAATGAGCAGGGAAAATTGAAATATCTCCTTAACACTCATAAGGATTTGGAGTCAATGAATATAAATCATGGTTTGTGGGAAAATGATAATGGTAAGTATCATTAGGCTATTTTTAAAATGAGAAATCATGAGAAATATGTATTCCTTTGAAATTTATGCATTGTAAAAGTGTCAGATAGATATTCAAGTAACATATCATGGTGTGTTGGCTTAAAACATTGAATGTTATGTGGATTGAAAAGTCATGAATCACATATTCGGATAGATCATTTTTTGTTGTCATTTCATAATACATTACTTAAAAATTTAATTATGGTTTTATTACATTTTTGTACCTTTTTAAGAGAGCTTTGTGGAAAAACTCTAAATCCAACTGAGCTTGATAAAATTCAAGAAATAATTGTTTTGACACCTTTTCATTTGGAGATGTTATTTCCCCCTTCATTCTTTACAGATGTGATTCATTTGAATATTCATTTGGTTGAAGAAACTAAACTTGGTGGACCGTTACGCTATCGATATATGTATACAGTTGAAAGGTACATTGATATTTTTTTATTTTCATTGGTGAATTCAATTTTTTCAAATCATTGTGTAAATTTTTTAATATGTTTCTTATTTTTTTTCTTGAGGTACTTAGGTCATTTGAAATCATATGTGAGGAATAAAGATCAACTTTAAGGCTCTATTGTTGAAGGTTACATATCCTAAGAGTATTTGGCCTTCTGTTCTAAGTATTTGGAAGGGATTGAGACAAGATTCAATTGTATTGGACATGTTAACGACATCTCCACTAATTATTATTCTGAAAACTAGTCATGAGTATTTCCAACTATTGGATGACCAATTGGAAAGGAGTCTGATTTTACACTGATTAAATTAGATTTTATACAAGCACATAGATGTGTGTTACTCAATAGTCTTATTGAAGATCTATTTATTGAAGAATTGTGATTACAAATAGAGGCAACTGAGGGTTCGTGCACTACTGGAAACTACCCCTTTCCCAATGCTTATTTTCCAATGGTTTAAACAAACCGTTGGTAAAGAATCCCTTTCCCAACAGTTTTAAAAAACGGTTGGGAAAGGGGTGTCCAAGACAACATTTCCCAACAGTTCTACAAGAACCGTTGGGAAATGGTCACCCTTTACCAACGGTTTGTTTAAACCATTGGTAAAGGGTCTCTTGGACACCCCTTTCCCAATGGTTTTTAAAAACCGTTGGGAAAGATTTTCCCCAAATACAGAATCGTCCACTCTCTCCCCCATTCGCGACAGAACCCTAATCTATCCACGGCTCCACTACTCTCGCGACTTCCCCCATCCGAACCAGTCAAACCATCCAAATAGTCTCAAATCAGGTATTCTATTATTCATACACATAAAATATTTAAGTTCTACCTTGTTTTTATGTTTATTCATCTCATATTTTAGTTTTAAGTTTTGATTTTGATGTGTATATCATTTTTTTGTGTTTTGATTTAATCTAGACTTTATCCATTCCAATCCATTTAATTAATTAAATCATTAACCCTCTATAAAAGAAGAAGCATCTCAAATTCATTGTCGTTGGATTCTAGATTTTCTAAGTATGTGTTTTTATGCTTTTTTCCATCTTGTAATTAATTGTTACTTGGAAATTTATTTATTTGTGTTTAATAATTTTTAGCAATGTTTTTATGAATGTTTTCCTTAAAATTCCTTGAGGAAATTGTTTTATTAAAATGAAAAAAAAAATAAGGCTTGTGTAATGTAATTTGTTATAGTACACTATGTGACTATGTTTGGTATTTAGTAACACATGAGATAACTGGTGTGTGAGAATGTGTTATGAAAGAGATTACATGGTTGGTTCAAGATTATATTTACGTTTAGAGCCTATTAATGAGTTGTTTTAAAGATATTTTGAGATATTTACCTTATGTTTATTGGTGAAAACTGGGATCTGTAGAGGTGGTTCATGATTAAGACATATAATTACTAATAAACATGTGGATAAACCTTTCATAGTAGTGAATTCTTGAAATTTTTGATGTTTTTAGTCCTTTTTTATTTGGAGTTTCTTTTGATGGTGATGTTTCTTATTGTTACCTATGATAGGAATTTATTTTAGTTTCTAAATCGGATGAGACTCCCCCACCATGCACAGTGTATGAAACCTCTACCCTTATTTAATCATTCTGTTTACACAGCGTATACAACCTATACCCTCATTTAATCAGTGAACTCAAGTCATTAATTTAAGCCTTCATTATCACTAGAATGTAAGAAATTGAATGATGTAAACCCATCCTCACATGATTTCTTACCTTAGATAGTGTCCAACATATGGAATACGAGATTTTGAATTCATCAGTTAACCAGGATCATATATTCCATTTCCCCCAAGATGACTGTACTAATATAACTTTAGGGTCAACTAAATATGGTTCTCATTGTACGTTGTATATTATGTGTCCTTCTTTGCTAATACTCACTTGGGTGGGGTGCTTTTTACTACCCATTCTGGCATGTGTAGATAGCCATAAAAATGTTAGATAAGTCACAAGTTTAATTTAGTAATGTTGTTATCATTGACATACTTTATTAAGAATTTCAAATTAAAAAATAAATGTTTTTGTCTATACTTAATGAAATTAAATATTTTTACAAGACATGAACAACCTATTGGTGTAGAATCCTAAAATTTATTCACCCATGAGGTGATCTTGACTTGGGGAAGTAATTGGGTAATGAAAAGTATGGCCATAGAGGTGTCAATAATGAGTTATTGAATATGAGTGAATGATTTTGGATGCCTATAACACATGATGGGACCTGAGGCATGTGCCTCTTATAGACCTAATGAAAATGAATATAAATAAATTTTAATTTAATTTATGGGTACTTCTTCTTTACATTATTTTAATAGTTCACTACATCGACTAGAAACTTCTTCCTTTATCGTTTACTTAAATGTATTTTCTATTAAATTTCAATCCTATTGAATTGTTTATGACAAAATGACTTATATAAATTCTTTTTATAGAATGGACAGAAGTTGGATGTATGAAACTGATCGGATCTCAAGCAATTTTCAAAACAATTTGGAGAGATTTATAGATTTTGTATTTCACAATGCTTCAGATAGTGGTCGCATACACTGCCCATGTTCCAATTGTGTTGGTAGACCTTGGTTGAGCTGTGAAGAAGTTAGCTACCACATAACCAAAAATGGTTTTCATGCAAACTAATTTGTGTGGTATCACAATGGGGAGAAAATGAAATCTCAAATTGGTGATGATCGAAATGAAAGGACTGGAATGGAGAATGTGTTAGATGATCGATTTCCATTTATTCTTCATCATGAAAAAGAAAGGATTTTGACTCAAGAAGAATTCGATATGAGCACAGCTGATGTATCTATTGAAAATGATGATATTGATAGGGTGAAAAAATTGAATGATGCTGTCACAACTCCAGTATATTGACAATGCGATAAAATGAAAAAGATGGAATTTTTAATCCAATTGTTTCATGGGAAAACTATGTATGGGATTTCTAATATAGAAATCGATTACATTCTTACCCTCTTGAAGGATTTACTTCCAGATGATGCAGATATTCCTTCAAACCACTATATGGCATGGAAGTTAGTTGAATAACTTGGATTTTCAAGAAACAAAATTCATGCTTGTCCAAAAGATTGCAGTTTATTCTGGGAGGAAACCGCTGAATGAAATGATTGTATAAAATGTGGAACATCCCACTGGAAGTCAAAATCTTATGGAACACCATCTCGCGTTCCACAGAAAGTAATTTGAAACTTTCCATTAATCCCCAGACTCCAGAATCTTTTTATGTCTGATGACATATCAATAAAAATGAGATGGCATGATACTGAGAGAAAGAAGACTAATGATGAGTTAGTTCATCCTGCAGATGGATTTTCATGGCAGAGATTTCATGCTCGACATCCTGATTTTGTAGCTGACGTGCGTAATGTGAGGTTGGGTCTTTCATGTGATGGTTTTAATCCGTTTGGGCAGATGCTTACTTCGCATAGCACATGGACAGTTTTTATACACATTTGTAATCTTCCCCCATGGTTGTGCATGAAAAAACCTTTCACTTTCATGAGTATACTCATATCTGGTCCTTCTAATCCTGGCATTGATATTCATGTATACATGCAACCTTTAATAAACGAGTTAAAACTTCTTTGGGATGTGGGTGTGCGCACATACGATGCATGTTCTAAAGACATATTTCAGATGCGTGATGCGCTTATGTGTATGATCAATGATTTTCTGGCTTATGCAATGATGTATGGATGGAGCACGAAGGGAAAATTATCATGTCCAATTTGTATGAAGAATACACTATCCCGAAGACTGAAACATCGTTGTAGTTTCATTTTTATGGGACATCGACGATTCTTACCAAAGGATCGTCCATATAGAATGAATCGTTGAAGATTTGATAATACCATAGAGACCGATGATCCACCTCAGTGTATGTCTGTAACTAAAATGCTTAATGAATTGAAATATTTCATTTTTTCGTTCGGGAAGGGTCAAATGAAATTTGGAAAGAGAAAGAATGTTTCCACTGAAACCTGTTACAATTGGAGGAAGAGGAGTATCGTTTTTAATTTGACTTATTGGTCAAACAATTTGTTACGTCATTGATTAGATGTAATGCATATTGAAAATAATATATGCGAAATGTTGCTTTCAGTTCTTCTAAATGTCAAGAGGAAGACAAAAGATGATTTGCGATCTCGGCGTGACTTGGTGGATTGGGGCATCAGACCAGAATTGCATCCTATGCGTATCAGTGAAAATAAATGGAAACTTCCATGTGCTTCTTATGTGATGAAACCTATGGAAAAAACAATTTTTGGAAGTATTATAGACTATTAGAGTTCTTGATGGCTATTCAAGAAACATATCTAAATGGTTCAACAGAAGAGAGGTGAAGCTAAAATCTTTGAAGACACATGATTATCACGTTCTACTACATGAGTTTATTCCAATAGAAATCCATCATCTTCTGTCCAATAATGTAAGGGTGGTTGTTATTCGGTTGTGCCATTTGTTTATAGATCTTTCTGCTAAGAAGTTGTCCAATTCTTTCTTGCAAAAAATGTTGACAGATGCCCCATTAATTTTGTGTGAGTTGGAGAAAATATTTCCTCCATCATTTTTCACATGCATGTTGCATCTGACTGTCCATATTCCCACTGAAATACTTCTTGGAGGACCTATTTCTTTTCATTGGATGTATCCAACTGAAAGAAATATGTTCACATTAAAGTCTTATGTCCGAAACAGAAATCATCCCGAAGGTTCTATCATGAACGGTTACCTGGCTCAAGAATGTATGGATTTCTGCTCGATGTATTTGTCTGATCTTACTACAAGATTGAACAGACCAATGAGAAATGAAGAAGAACAGTATGAGAAAATTGAACCCATTTTTCCATCACTTCCTCAAACAGGAGGAATTCCTGGATCATATACATTGAATACATTAAGCCATGAAGAGCGGGAGATGTCACATCACACAGTTTTGTTCAACTGTGATTTGTTCGATGACTATATCAGGTAACTAAATTGATTATGTATATCTTACATATATATCTGTTAAACTATTCATATTTTTTATCTATAGGGAACATAAAATAATGATAAATAGGAAGCATCATTCTTTATCTTTGATAAGGAGAGAGACTTTTCATAGCAAAGAGTTTTCTGGTTGGATAAAATTGAAGGTAAAAATATTAATGTTTACAATAATTATATCAATATTTAATTAAGTTTAATAGTCATTTATATTGCAGGTATTGAGTTTGTCTGTTGACTCTGTCTCTGAGGAAAAAAGAGCTTTGGCTTTTGGTCCTAATACTGTGGTTCGTGACTGTAAATCAATTGTTATCAATGGGTACAAATTTATTGTCACTGAACGAGCAAAGAACATGATAACACAACATGATGTTGTTATGGCTACTGCCACAACAGATTTTTATGCCAGTGCATCAGATAGTAGACCATGATTTGAAAATGTGGGTTATTATGGAGTTGTTGAGAAAATAATAATATTGGATTATTACTCTCATGGATGATTCACAATGATGAAATGTCATTGGTTTGATTTGATGATGAGACATGGCACATTTATTGATGATTTTGGATTTCAAGTAATTAATATGACTCGCACTCTTGCTACTGAAGAACCATATGTGTTGGCATCAATGGCTAAACAAGTTTTTTATGTCAAAGACCAACTTTGACCTAAATTTGGTATCATAGTTGAAGTAATTCCAAGACATATTTTTGATGATGGTGATGATGGAATTGACACTTTCCCTAGTTCCATTGAAACCAATCCATTTATTTCTTTCGATGACTCCAATATCTCAATTGTCAGAGTTGATTGTGAACCTGATGTTGTGGTTGAAAATATATAGAATCATTCATCCATGTTCTCAATTATTTTGGTTTACCTTGAGTTGGGTTGTTAAGGTTGGTAATATTCAAATTGATTTAGTATTGATCACAAATATGTTTTAGCTGACTTGACCGTTATGTGAATTTTCAATGTTTATTGGTTGCAGTTTTATTTGAATTGCATTTTCTAATTTGGAATTGAACTGTATTCAAACCTAGTCAAACAATATTTATAACTTGGTGAACATTAAAACTTGTATGATTTATTAAATTCATTCAATCTCTTCTAAAACAATTGATATATGACTTGACCGTTATGTGAATTTTCAATGTTTATTGGTTGCAGTTTTATTTGAATTGCATTTTCTAATTTGGAATTGAACTGTATTCAAACATAGTCAAACAATATTTCTAACTTGGTGAACATTACAACTTGTATGATTTATTAAATCCATTCAATCTCTTCTAAAACAATTGATAGCATACTTGACCATTATGTGAATTTTCAATGTTTATTGGTTGCAGTTTTATTTGAATTGCATTTTCTAATTTGGAATTGAACTATATTCAAACATAGTCAAAAAATATTTCTAACTTGGTGAACATTACAACTTGTATGATTTATTAAATCCATTCAAGCTCTTCTAAAACAATTGATAGCTAAATTACCAATGAATCCCTCTATTCCCTCGTATATTTAGTTTCTTGGGTTACACATTAGTTTCCTTTTTCTAATTAATTACATATTTATTTTCAAAAGCAGGAAATGAAGCCAATTGAAGAGATACGAAGGAAAAAAATGATGGAGAACAATCGTCGAATGATGGAGTTGGGAATTCCATCATTAGGGCCTGTAGTGAGTACTTTATTTCAAATTGATATATTTAAAGAATATATAATGTCATGTGATTAATTTTTTTGTAAACATTTTTGTAGGATCCACCTATACGTCGACAGTTATTTGACGAGGAGCCTAGTACTGGTCCTAGTACTCAGGCCGGTGGTATGAGGAGGGTTCGTACCAGAGGTGGACGAGCAGCTTCACGTACCCAACTAGACCCTGCCCCTCCCACTGACATGTCATCCTTCCCACATTCTGATCCCGGTGTGTCGTTAGGGACACATGGGATATTTAGGCCTCCCATGTTTTCACTACCTTCTGTATCTTCTGGCCCATCATTTTCACATCCCATGATGATTCCCACTCCCCAGTCAGCATCCGGTCAGACAGCTATCCCATCTTCTTTTCCTTCTACTTCTGTCTCTCCGAGCTTCTATATTCCATCGTCTTCGACTCTTGTTCCACCACAGGGTGTCCCATCAGTTTCTGTGGATCCAGAGGCACTCAGCGATCAGACCAGCGCAGGTATATTTATAAAACCCTAACAAATTTTTATAGCAATATTTATTTTCATTATAACATGTTTTGATAAAATATTTGTTTTCCTTTCATGAAAGATACATCTACTGACAGGAGGAATGGGCGGGGGCATACACGCATGTGTTCGGTGTGGAACCTCCACACACAGGTTATGGTGGATTATAATGAATACAACCAAATGGTTGAGAAAACAGGGCAGCAATGTCGGAGTTTTTTGGCGATGCTTGCCAAATACTCCAACATCATTCCCAGCATCCCACTATCGTGGAGACATTTTCCACATGAGGTCAAGGATAGAGCTTGGGCGGAGATATGGGTAAAAAAATCTGTTCTATTTAATTCCGTGAATTATTTTTGTATTTATATGAATTAATATTTTGATTTCAGCTTCGATTTAATTTTCCTGATGGTGAGGGTGCACGACCAGAACGTCTAAAGGATTTAGGCGAGCTTTGGAGAGCCTAAAAGCATGAGTTGTATATTGGATGGGTTGCTAGAGTTGGCACTGAGTTAGAGGCGGTACCAGTGGTGGATGATTGTCCTATAGAGCAGTATCGTCAGAAGATTACTCATTGGACGAGTACCCAGTTTAAGGTATTAATAACATTTGAGGTATTTAAATAATAACTTTAATGTTTTTCATTAATAATATATGTTGAATTTTCGAATTTTATTTAGGAATCATCTGGAAAAAATAAAAATAACATTGATGCAAAAAAATACCTCCACACGCTGGGACGCACTACGATGCCTGATCATGAGAGTAAGTAGGTATGACAATTGTTTATAAGTTTTCTTTACGACTTACACTTTCTTTTGTTTCCTCAATTATTTAATAGTTTGCTAAATTTTCCATATAACTTTATTTTTCAATTTCATTTTAGAGGAAAATACAAAATATTGAAGGACGTGTGCCTCGGGAAAAACTATTTTGCTCGAGTAGACAGAAAAAGGATGGAAGTGTCGTCAACGAAGCGACTCAGCAGCAGATTGTAAGTTTTAATCTGTTGAATTTATATTTTAATATCTATTTTTTAACTTAATGATATATTTATATTTGTAAAAGACTGCTTTAGAGGCCCTCGATGCCCAAGAACCAGACAATTTTGGGCCAACAGATCACTTACATCAGGTGTTGGGAGAGGAGAATTCTGGAAGTGTACGCTGCCGACCTAGGATAGCCCCGACGAGGTATTGGCCCTCCTCAGGTATGATCTGTAGTGCCACTGAGCTGTAGAAAGTTAGGGAACAGGTAGAACAGGCTGAGAAAAGGTCCACAGTGACGGCAGAACAGTCTGCTAGGGAAAACAATGCGTTTATGAAATTTATTGAAGTTCTACGTCCAACACTTCCAGCAGAGGCCATCCCAGATTTTGATGAATATATGTCGTCGATACGTTCTATAGATGGTGCACCGGGTGGTAGTACTACTGGTGGTCAGGACGATGTCTAGCTTCACGATGATGATGGAAAGGAGTCTGATGCGGAAGAGGAGGGAGAGGAGGAGGGAGAGGCGGGTGGCGAGGGTGAGGAGGAGGGCGAGGGTGAGGAGGAGGGCGCTGAGGAGGGCGAGGATGATGATGGGGATGAGGGTGAGGGTGATGATGATGGTGATGATGGTGATGGTAATGTGGGACAAATTGATCCATTACATTTTTGACTAATATTACTGAGATTTGATATTTAATCTATTCTAGTTATTGGTTTTATCTAGACTCGTAGTATAGTATTGGAGTTGAGTTATTTTTATATATTATCTATTTTTATGGATGTTGTTGCCTTTTAGTGATTGTGTGTTTGGGAACCCCCCTCCTTCCTGGACCCTGGATAACCCCCCCCCCCCCCCACCACCACCACCACCACCATCCTCTTTGGACCCCGGACACCCCCCCGGACAGCCCCACGGACAGCCCCCCCACCCTCCTCCCTGGACCCCGGACAGCCCCCCGGACATCCCCCCAGAAAGCCCCCCAGACAGCCCCCCCACTCTCTTCCTTGGACCTCAGACAACCCCCCGAACACCCCCCCGGACAGCCCCCCGGACAGCCCCCCCGAACAGCCCCCCGGACAGCCCCCCCACCCTCCTCCCTGGACCCCGGACAGCCCCTCGGACTGCCCCCCATACAGCCCCCCAAACAGCCCCCCCCCCCCACCCTCTTCCTTGGACCCCGGACATCCCCCCGAACAGCCCCCGGACAGCCCCCCAAACAGCCCTCAGACAGCCCCCCCCCCCCACCCTCCTCCCTGGACCCCAGACAGCCCCCCCCCCCCCACCCTCTTCCTTGGACCCTGTACAACCCCCCCAAAACACTCTCGGATAGCCCCCGGACAGCCCCCCCCCCCCCCCCCCACCCTCCTCCCTGGACCCCAGACAGCCCTCCCACCCTCCTCCTTGGACCCCGGACAACCCCCCTGTCACGACCCCCTCCCACCAAAGATGCCCCTCCTGATCTGGCAATGGTGAAAGGGAGATAATGACCCCCGAGTCCCGCCTCCAGTAGTCCCTAGGGTGGCGACTAGCACCAAGGGTATGAGTTTTCACAAATATGGGCGACATTAACCTTTTTATTATTAGGATTGGGAAATAGGACAAGTCAACCACCAAAATGGAAAAAAAAAAGAACAAGTGTATATAAATAAACCCAAACCAAACCCACATTCATGTTTAAATAATTTTATAACAAGGTACAAGTACAAGAAAGCTCAAAGTACAATACCAAAAGAAAATAAGAGAGCAGCAACTACAACAACTCCAACTGTCTGACTAGTAGGGTCCCGCACAGCCCTGGTAGTCCTCCTAGAAACCTGAAAGTAAACGTAGGGTGAGCATACAAGTATAATTAGTAGGGAAACCTAAAGCTCTCGTGCACAAGTGGGGAGACATCCTAATGTACCGTGAGAACAACAGAAGAAACCTAACAAGAAATTCTATCCACCCAAGCCTCACCAGCCACACTCACCAAAACACAAGCACAATAGGTAGTAGTATATAAGAACCAAGAGTATTGGGTACCCCGCACCATTTCCCTTTAATTAGTTGCTCTTCCTAACAGAAAACGTCCTGACGCTGCCACACTCTCCCCGCCCGCAAACATCTGGGCCTCACCACCACGTATCCCACCCACACACACCTGGGCCGCACAACCACATATCCCGCCTGCACACACCTGGGCCTCAAAACCACGTATCCCGCCCACACACACCTGGGCCTCACAACCACGTATCCCGCCCGCACACACCTAGGCCTCATCCTGAATATTCTTGGGAAACAGTAGAACCTGCCCGAAGAGTCTTGGGCTAAATCCACCCCAATCGAAACCTACCCAAAGAGTCTTAGGTGTAAGGTCACCTCAAGCCATCACAGCCTAGGGGAGAAGAAGCAGGAAGGAGCTAGTAACTAAGGGAAAAACACCCTCTCCCATGAAATGGGAGTGTTCGGCACTAAGTGCTCAACATGGGTGGGGTGTGATAAAACACAAAAGATATAGATATATATATATACCAAACACTCAGCCCAACCTATGGATTCTAAATAGAGAAACTGAGCACGTGCCTCAGAACTGCTACCACGAAGCATGCATACAACAAACAACCCCAACCCCATTTAGGTTTTCACGTTTCAGCAGAATTAGTTTATTTAGTTCCTTAACTACTGGGCAACTATCCACAACCAACTACATCGATCATTCATAAAACATATCCCTGCCATCCACAAATCAAGTTAAGAAAACATAAGCAATACAACCAAGTTCTTCTTATCAACCAACCAACCCATTGATTATTAATCTCGTTCCATTACCATGACCCACCATTCATTAACTCTTCAAATTTTTATTTATTTAATCACAACCCATAGTCCGTTCACATTCAAACCCATCCTTGTAGCCCCACTGCCAACCACCATAACCACAACACAACGAAACCTGTACATCATTATCCCTTTAATACCATTTATCATAGCCCCGATGCCCGTCACCAACATAGCATTCACACCAACCCACAACCAAGTTAACCGCAGCCCCGCTGCTCACCCGATCCACAACAACCCACAAAACACCCCCATCACATGACACGTATCCAAAACAACACCCACATGTTAATTATTCTATTTTGTTCAACCGGGGTGATCACACAAGGGTTCCAGATTTTCATTTAATCAGACAACTTTTCGTGATTAACCAATTTCCACATTCCACAAGGTTCCATCCACAAAAACGGTCTAGAAAGATAGGGCAACATTTAATTTCTCAAGAAAAGTCCCCCAATGACCATGATTTTCAGTAGGCAGAAGCTCATTCAATTTACAACATAATATCACAGGATATAAAGTAACAGCAAACACAAACTTCCCAACCCCATTCTTTAACCAGTTCTTATCTTCATTTAATGGTTCAACTGTTTCTCATGAAAACAAGCGGATACCCACCCCGCATGATGCACAAAATAGAGAGACAAAGGTAAGATCCCTACCTCAATAGGTTCCGATCACAACGCACCCCCAGATCAACTTTGGAAGAAGTCCGTCGGTGTCAGTCACTTCCGTCGGGTCCTGGAAAAACCTCCTCGGGTGGAAGCCGAAAAGGAAAGGCCAAAGTAAAGATGACGAGCCTTGTCTTGGAAGTTCTGCCTCATTGTTACGATCCCATGGCCACTGACGGATCATAAATCGGAGCTCGGACGAAGAAGTTATGGAAGAAAAGGAGCCTTCGAGTCTCTTGGGAGAGCTCTGCTCAGAGGAAAGGGGAGGAGAGGGGGGTGAGTTGAAAGGAGGAGGGGACCCCTCCTTTTATAGGTGAGAAAAGGAAAAGTACACGGCGTGTACTTTATGGTACACGGCGTGTACTCGGTTATTTTACACGGTCTCCATGCGGCTTCCAACACGGCTCTGCGGCCATTGACTGGTCAACACACAGTTTGAGGGTAACGCATACGCGGGGAAAGACTACATGGCATGTAGTTTAGACACACGGTGTATACTCATTTATTGCACACGGCAAGGACACGGCTCCAACACGGTACACGGCCATTAACTGGTAATGCGTACGCGGGGAAGGACTACACGGCGTGTAGAACTGGACACACGGTGTGTACCCATTGTTCCACACAGCGAGGACATGGCCTGCAACACGGGGTATACCCGGAAAGGGGGTACACGGCATGTACTCGAACTACACGGCGTGTAGTTTCAAAATTCTGGAAAGTGTGGGAAAAGTCCCTTTTACCCTCCAGAACACTTCGTGACCTTCTTTTTGACAAAGGAATGGGTCGGAGAGGTCCGGGCCATTACATCAGATACCTCTTAAAACATTCTCATCCCCGAGAATTCAAAACCAACCCAGAGGAAACCCAACAAGATACCTATTAGGGTTCTCATTATAACAGGAACCCAACCAACAACCCTAATCATATGTGTTAGGAATTCCTTCTCCTATGTCGAGATATTATCCACTTTAGGCGGCACTGACTCGCCTGCATGGGTTTAATCGCATCCTCATTAATGCGTCTCGATTAAGAATTGGGTCTTGCCACTTTCATACATTAGGATTTTTTTTCAAATCGTACTACCCCCAACACCACACAACCAACACACTGCCCGAACATGTGATTTGGGGAAAAATTCCTTCTCCTATGTCAAGATATTATCCGCTTTAGGCGGCACTGACTCGCCCACACGGGTTCAATCGCATCCGCATTAATGCGTCTCGATTAAGGATCAGGTTTTTCCCTTTCCCCACACATCCGGACATGCTACACACTACCAGGGAACAAGGAAACAAAAATTTCTCACAACTGACAAGCCAAGCATTCCATATATCAAAGGTAAAAATTACAACATCAACACAAAGCTAAGAAGAACAAGGAAAACACAATTCAAAACAACTCTGGGTACTGAGCATGCATCCGGGTCTCCCACTCCCAAGTTCTCTCCTCGAGGCTGCCATGCCTCCACAACACACGAACCAACGGAATGGTTCGTCCACGGAGCACCTTCTCTTTATGATCCTTGATCCTGACTGGTCGTTCCTCGAAGGTCGCGTCGTCTCCCATATCTAACTCTCCCCAGTCGATAACGTGGGAGTCGTCGTGTAAGTACCGAAGAAGCTGGGAGATGTGGAAGACGTCATGAACCTTCTCCAACTGAGGTGGAAGTGCCAGCTGATATGCTACCTCACCGACTCGCCTCAGCACCTCGAAAGGTCCAATGAACCTAGGTGAGAGCTTGCTCCCTTTCCCAAACCTCCGTTGCCCCCGTCGAGGGGAAACCTTCAAGAACACATGATCTCCCACCTCGAACTCCAAGGTCCTCCTCTGAAGATCATCATAAGACTTTTGTCAGTCCTGAGCCGCTTTCATCCTCTCACATACAAGCTGGACTTTCTCTGTGGTGCTCTGCACTACCTCTGGCCCAAGAGCACCTGTCTCACCAACATCTGCCCAACAAATGGGTGAACGACATGGCCTTCCATACAAAGCCTCAAACGGTGCCATGCCAATAGTAGAGTGGAATCTGTTGTTGTAGGCGAACTCTACTAAAGGCAAGTGTCGTACCCATGATCCTATGAAATCCAGAACGCATGCTCGCAGCATGTCCTCCAACGTCTGGATAGTCCGCTCCGTCTACCCATCGGTCTGAGGGTGGAAAGCAGTGCTAAGGTATAGCTGGGTTCCAAAAGCATGTTGTAACCCCCTCTAGACTCGTGAGGTAAACCGAGTATCCCAATCTGAGACGATAGTCTTTGGGACTCCATGCAACTGCACCACCTCATCTACGTACCTCTGTGCTAAGGTACTCACCGGGCCTGACTCCTTAATTGCTAAGAAGTGAGCTGATTTCGTCAGCCGATCCACCACTACCCAGATAACATCATAACCACCCTGAGCTCTGGGTAGTCCTGTGACGAAGTCCATTGAGATGTCATCTCACTTCCACTCGGTGACATCTAAAGGATGCAACAAACCACTGGGAACACGGTGTTCAGCCTTCACTTGCTGACACACTAGGCATTTATCCACAAACTTCGCCACTGCCCGTTTCACCCCAGGCCACCAAAACTATTTCCTCAGGCCTCGGTACATTTTCGAAACTCCTGGATGTACTGCCAGGCTGAGCTATGGAACTCCCAGAGAACTCCCTCATGCATTGCCTCCGGAACAAACAACCTTCCATGGAAAAGCATCTGATGTAGGTTGTCCTCTGACCATCCCTCTGGAGCGTTCCCCTGATCGACACGATCCCACATCACTTCTACCTTGGAGTCCCCCCACTGGGACTCTTCCACTTGCTACAACAAGGAGGACTGCACCGTCATCTAAAACAAACTGTCTCTAACACCTTCTACCCTGGCATCCAAGTGCAAGGCGGCCAACTCTCCCATCGCTTTCCAAGCATCAGTGGATTCCCGAACCACTTCCTGATGCGACTTCCTGCTCAGGGCATCAGCCACAACATTTCTCTTACCTTCAGTGTAAGAGATCTCAAAGTCATAGTCTTGGAGAAACTCGACCCATCTCAGTTGCCGTAAGTTCAGGTCACACTAGGAGAAGATATAACGCAGGATCTCATGATCTGAGAAGACCACAAAGCGCTCCCCAAAGAGGTAATATCGCCACAACTTCAGTGCGAACACTACTGCTGCAAGCTCTTGGTCATGGGTGACATAGTTACGCTCGTGAGGGCGTAACTTCCTAGACCCATAACAGATCACTCCCTTCTTCTGCATCAGCACGCACCCCAGACCAAGGCCAGAAGCATTACAAAACACCTCATACAACAACCCTTCCTCTGGCAACCTGAGTATGGGAGCACTGACCAACTTCTCCTTCAGGTAGTCGAAATCTTTCTGGCACTGCTCGCTCCATAAGAAGACCTAGTTCTTCCTTGTCAAAGATGTCAATGGAACGGAAACTCGAGAGAAGTTTGAAATGAACCTCCGATAGTAACATGCTAAACCCAGGAAACTATGAACTTCTACCACGCTCTTGGGTGATGCCCAAGAAACAACTGCCTCCACCTTCGACGGGTCCACTGAAACTCCATGTTGAGACACTACGTGCCCAAGGAAGTGTACTTCTTGCGTCAAGAACTTACACTTTGACAATTTCCCATAAAGCTGGTGGTGTCGAATGACTCCCAAGACTGCCCTGAGATGCTCAACGTGCTCCTCCTATGACCTTGAGTAGATTAGGATGTCATCAATAAACACAATGACGAACCGGTCCAGAAACTCCCAGAAGACAAATTTCATAAGTCCCATGAACACAGTCGGTGAATTCGTAACTCCAAACAGCATCACTACAAACTCGAAGTGCCCATACCCACACCTGAAATCCGTCTTCGAGATGTCACTGTCTTTTACCCTCAGCTGATGATATCTAGATCGTAGATCAATCTTGGAAAACCAACCTGCTCCCCTCAGTTGGTCAAAGAGATCATCTATCCTTGGAAGGGGGTAACGGTTCTTGATCGTTACCTGGTTAAACCTTCAGTAGTCTATGCATAGCCTCACACCACCATCTGCCTTCTTCACGAACAAAACTGGAGCACCCCATGGTGATATGCTGGGTCGAACAAAACCCTTCTCCATCAGATCATTAATCTGAATCCACAACTCCCACAACTCCGAAGGTGCCATCCAATAAGGGGCCATCGAAATCGGACGGGCACCAGGCTGTAAGTCTATCCCGAACTCAACGTCACGTCGGGGGGGTAGAGTCACAACCTCCTCAGGAAAAACATTGAGGAACTCCCCAACAACCTCTGGGACATCCATAATCTCTGTATCAGCTGGAACCACTGATAACCCGCCTGACAAGGAAAGGAGAGGCTTCACATGCCGATTTCCCACCTGATAGCTCCTCTCGCCAACAAAAGATATGTGCTGCCCATCCATGTCGGAGAACACAACTCTTCTCCAGAACCATTCAATAATGGAACTAACAGAAAACAACCAGTCGATGCCTAAGATGACATCGTATGGCTGAATCTATAATAGAAGAAGGTCCCCACTAGATCGATGTGGTCCCAACGTCAGCCCACATCCCCAGAAAACACAAGATATGTTGTTCTGGCCTCCAACTAGTGTACTTAGCACCAGTGGTACGGAAAGTCTCTCTACGTCTAGTCTCAAAGAATGGGCTAGACCAGGTGCAACAAAGGAGTGTGAAGCTCCCGAATCGAACAAAGCAGAAACAAGAGTGCTGAACAAACAAACCGTACCTCGCACCACCTCTAGTCCTGCTGGAGCTGTCAACTCTACTGCGTGCAACTGTCCATGCCTAGCTCTTCTGCCTCTCTGATGTCGACCAGGTGCCATAGCGAGATGGTAAACAAAGAACGCCTAAGCCTGAGTAGTAAGGAAATTTCTCAAGGTTTTATTTTATCATTTTTTTTATTTCAATTTCTTTCCCAGAACACCCAAATCAAGTAAAACACAATCATGATGATGCATGTACCTTCCCTAGGGTCTTTACCCTGTAATCAATGTAGTCTCACTTGGTCGTTCGGTAGGCTCATAGTCCTTGCATTGGATCACAGGGGGCCCCGAAATCCCATGTCCTAGCCAGTCTTCCCTAGCCTATGTCATGCACCAAGATTAACTAACATTGTCGCCCTACCATCCCATGCAATCCTCACTGTTCCTAACTCCAGACTCCATCCTATCTCTCAACCATCAGCTCTGATACCATTCTGTCACAACCCCCTCCCACCAAATATGCCCCTCCTGAGCTGGCAATGGTGAAAGGGAGATAATGACCCCCGAGTCCTGCCTCCAGTAGGCCCCGGGGTGGCGACTAGCACCAAGGGTATGAGTTTTTAAAAATATGGGAGGCATTACCCTTTTTATTATTAGGATCGGGAAATAGGACAAGTCAACCACCAAAAAGGAAAAAAAAGAACAAGTGTATATAAATAAACCCAAACCAAACTCACATGAATGTTTAAATAATTTTATAACAAGGTACAAGTACAAGAAAGCTCAAAGTACAATACCAAAAGAAAACAAGAGAACAGCAACTGCAACAACTCCAACTGTCCGACTAGTAGGGTCCCGCACGGCCCTAGTAGTCCTCCTGGAAACCTGAAAGTAAACGTAGGGTGAGCATACAAGTATACTCAGTAGGGAAACCTAAAGCTCTCATGCACAAGTGGGGAGACATCCTAATGTCCCATGAAAACAACAGAAGAAACCTAACAAGGAATTCTATCCACCCAACCTCACCAGCCACACTCACCAAAACACAAGCACAATAGGTAGTATTATATAAGAACCAAGAGTATTGGGTACCCCGCATCATTTCCCTTTAATTAGCTGCTCTTCCTAACGACAAACGTCCTGACGCTGCCACACTCTCCCCGCCCACACACACCTGGGCCTCACCACCACATATCCCGCCCGCACACACCTAGGCCTCACAACCACCTATCCCACCCACACACACCTGGGCCTCACAACCACGTATCCCGCTCGCACACACCTGGGACTCACAACCACGTATCCCACCCGCATACACCTGGGCCTCATCCCGAAGATTCTTGGGAAATAGTAGAACCTGCCCGAAGAGTCTTGGGATAAAACCACCCCAATCGAAACCTACCCGAAGAGTCTTAGGTGTAAGTTCGCCTCAATCCATCACAGCCTAGGGGAGAAGGAGTAAGAATGAGCTAGTAACTAAGGGAAAACCACCCTCTCCCATGAAATGGGAGTGTTCGGCACTAAGTGCTCAACATGGGTGGGGTGCGATAAAACACAAAAGATGCATATATATATATATACCAAACACTCAGCCCAACATATGGATTCTAAATAGAGAAATTGAGCACGTGCCTCGGCACTGCTACCATGAAGCATGCATACAACAAACAAACCCAACCTCATTTAGGTTTTCATGTTTCAGCAGAATTAGTTTATTTAGTTCCTTAACTACTGGGAAACTATCCACAACCAACCACATCGATCGTTCGTAAAACATATCCCTTCCATCCAAAAATCAAGTTAGGAAAACACAAGCAACACAACCAATTTCTTCTTATCAACCAACCAACCCATTGATTATTAATCCCGTTCCATTACCATGACCCACCATTCATTAAATCTTCCACTTTTTATTTATTTAATCACAACCCATAGTCCGTTCACATTCAAACCCATCCCTACAGCCCCGCTTCCAACCACCATAACCACAACACAATGAAACTTGTACATCATTATCCCTTTAATACCATTTATCGCAGCCCCGCTGCCCGTCACCAACATAGCATTCACACCAACCCACAACCAAGTCAACCGCAGCCCCACTGCTCACCCGATCCACAACAACCCACAAAACACCCCCATCACATTACACGTATCCAAGACAACACCCACATGTTCATTATTCCGTTTTGTTCAACCGAGGTGATCACACAAGGGTTCCAGATTTTCATTTAATCAGCCAACTTTACGTGATTAACCAATTTCCACATTCCACAAGGTTCCATCCACAAAAACAGTCTAGAAAGATAGGGAAATTAATTGCGCAAGAAAAGGCCCCCAACGGCCGTGATTTTCATTAGGTAGAATCTCATTCAATTCACAACATAATATCACAGGATATAAAGTAACAGCAAACACAAACTTCCCAACCCTGTTCTTTAACCAGTTTTTATCTTCATTTAATGGTTCAACTATTTCTCATGAAAACAATCGGATACCCACCCCTCATGATGCACAAAAGAGAGAGACAAAGGTAAGATCCCTACCTCAACAGGTTCCGATTGCAACGCACCCTCAGATCAACTTTGGAAGAAGTCCGTCGGCGTCAGTCACTTCCGTCGGGTCCTGGAAAAACCTCCTCGGGTGGAAGTTGGAAAGGAAAGGCCTAAGGAAAGATGACGGGCCCAAGCTCGGAAGTTTCGCCTCGTCGTTACAATCCCGTGGCCACTGACGGATCATAAATCGGAGCTCGGATGAAGAAGTTATGAAAGAAAAGGAGCCTTAGAGTCTCTTGGGAGAGCTCTGCTCAGAGGAAAGGGGAGGAGAGGGGGTGAGTTGAAAGAAGGAGGGGACCCCTCCTTTTATAGGCAAGAAAAGGAAAAGTACATGGTGTGTAATTTATGGTACACGGCATGTACTCGGTTATTTTACACGGTCTCCACGTGGCTTCCAACACGGCTCTGCGGCCGTTGACTGGTCAACACATGGTTTGAGGGTAACACATATGCAGGGAAAGACTACACGGCGTGTAGTTTAGACACACGGCGTGTACTCATTTATTGCACACGGCAAGGACACGGCTCCAACACGGTACACGGCCGTTGACTGGTAACGCGTACGCGGGGAAGGACTACACGGCGTGTAGAACTGTACACACGGTGTGTACCCATCGTTCCACACAGCGAGGACACAGCCTGCAACACTGGGTATACCCGGAAAGGGGGTACACGGTGTGTACTCGAACTATACGGCGTGTAGTTTCAAAATTCTGGAAAGTGTGGGAAAAGTCCATTTTAACCTCTAGAACACTTCATGACCTTATTTTTGACAAAGGAATGGGCCGGAGAGGTCCGGGCCATTACACCCCCGAACACCCCCCGGACAGCCCCCCACGCAGCCCCCCCACCCTCCTCCTTGGTCCCCGGACAGCCCCTCGAACACCCACCGGACAGCCCCCCGGACAGCCCCGCCGGATAGCCCCCCCACCCTCCTTGATTTCATTTAATACTAGAAAATCTATAATATATATTTTATTTATTTTCATCATGATAATCAATGTAAATCACATTTACACATCTAATCAATATCATAGATTCTTGGTATGTTAAGAAAGAGATGTATTCATTGGGTATGACATTGTTAGCTCCGAAATGTTTCATATCATGATAAACTAAAATCTATTCCATACTAAGAATGATATAAAAATATTTTATATGAATGTCCACACGATTTTAAGTAAATAGCATTCCACTAATAGTCACATGAGGATTCTCATAAAATGGACAACAGTTTAAGTACATACGGAAAACTGACCAAATGCATTCGGTTTCCGTTGAAACTTTAGGAGAACGATCCATGGGTCATATGTGACATGTATGAATCAACCCTGTCTCAATCTGAGATGCAGTGTGGCCGGAACCACTCAAAGTGTCTGTCTTCTGTTTCAAAAGGACGTCATTTTAATTGAAAAACATCAACTGGCATATGGAAAACCGACCAAACGCATTCAGTTTCTATTGAAACTTTAGGAGAACGATTCATGGGTCATATGTGACATGTATGAGTCAACCCTGCCTCAATATGAGACACGGTGTGGCTGGAACCACTCAAAGTGTCTGTCTTTTGTTTCAAAAGGACGTCATTTTAAGTGAAAAACATCAAATGGCATACGGAAAACTGACCAAATGCATTCAGATTGTGTTGATACTTTATAAAAACGATCCATGGGTCATATGTGACGTGTAAAAGTCAACCACGCCTTAATATGAGTTGCGGTGTGGCCGCCACCACTCAAAGTGTCTGTCTTTTGTTTAAAATAGACAACATTTTAAGTACATACGGAAAACTGACCAAACGCATTTGGTTTTCGTTGAAACTTTAGGAGAACAATTCATGGGTCATATGTGATGTGTAATAATCAACCACGCCTCAATCTGAGATGTAGTGTGGCCGGAACCACTCAAAGTGTGTGTCTTTTGTTTCAAAAGGACGTCATTTTAATTGAAAAATATCAACTGGCATACGGAAAATTGACCAAACGCATTCAGATTGTGTCGATACTTTAGCACAACAATCCATGGGTCATATGTGACGTGTAAAAATCAACCCCGCCTCAATCCGAGGTGTGGTGTGGCCGCAACCACTCAAATTGTCTGCCTTTTGTTTAAAAAGAACGTCATTTTAATTGAAAACATCAATTGGAATACGGAAAACCGACCAAACGCATTCAGATTGTGTCGATACTTTAGCACAATGATCCATGGGTTATATGTGACGTGTACGAGTCAACCCCGCCTCAATCCGAGGTGCAGTGTGGCTACCACCGCTTAAAGTGTCTGTCTTTTGTTTCAAACGGACGTCATTTTAAGTGAAAAACATCAACTGGCATACAGAAAACCGACCAAACGCATTCGTATTGTGTCGATACTTTATCACAACGATCCATGAGTCATATGTGATGTGTACGAGTCAACCTCACCTTAATATGAGGGACGGTGTGGCCGTAATCACTCTAAGTGACTCTCTTTTGTTTAAAATGGACAACGTTTTAAGTACATACGGAAAACTGACCAAACGCATTCAGTTTCTGTTGAAACATTAGGATAATGATTCATGGGTCATATATGACGTGTAAAAATCAACACCTCCCCAATCTGAGATGCGGTGTGGCCGGCACCACTCAAAGTGTCTGCCTTTTATTTCAAAAGGACGTCATTTAAATTGAAAAACATCAACTGGCATACGGAAAACTGACCAAACGCATTCAGATTGTGTCTATACTTTAGCACAACGATCCATGGGTCATATGTGACATGTAATATTCAACCCCGCCTCAATCCGAGGTGCGGTGTGGCCGCCACCACTCAAAGTGTCTGTATTTTGTTTCAAAAGGACGTCATTTTAAGTGAAAAACATCAACTGGCATACGGAAAACTGACCAAACGCATTCGGATTGTGTCGATACTTTATCACAATGATCCATGGGTCATATGTGATGTTTAAGAGTCAACCCCACCTTAATATGAGGCATAGTGTGGCCAAAATCACTCTAAGTGGCTCTCTTTTGTTTAAAATGGACAACATTTTAAGTACATACGAAAAAACCGACCAAACGCATTTGGTTTCCATTAAAACTTTAGTAGAAAGATTCATAGGTCATATGTGACATGTACTAATCAACCCTTCCTCAATCTGAGATGTGGTGTGGCCGGCACCACTCAAAGTGTCTGCCTTTTGTTTCAAAAGGACGTCATTTTAATTGAAAAACATCAACTGGCATACAGAAAACCGACCAAACACATTCATATTGTGTCAATACTTTAGAAAAATAATCCATGGGTCATATTTGACGTGTACTAGTCAACCTCGACTCAATCCAAGGTGTGGTGTGGCCTCCACCACTCAAAGTGTCTGTCTTTTGTTTCAAAAAGACGTCATTTTAAGTGAAAAACATCAACTGGCATATGGAAAACCGACCAAACACATTCGTATTGTGTGGATACTTTATTAAAATGATCCATGGGTCATATTTGATGTTTAAGAGTCAACCCCGCCTTAATCGGAGGCACGGTGTGGCCGGAATCACTCTAAGTGTCTCTCTTTTGTTTAAAATGGACCACATTTTAAGTACATATGGAAAACCGACCAAACGCATTTGGTTTCCATTTAAATTTTAGGAGAACAATCCATGGGTCATATGTGGTGTGTACGAATAAACCCCGCCTCAATCTAAGATACGGTGTGGCCGGCACCACTCAAAGTGTATGCCTTTTGTTTCAAAAGGACATCATTTTAATTGAAAAACATAAACTGGCTTACGGAAAACTGACCAAACGCATTCTTATTGTGTCAATACTTTATCACAATGATCCATGGGTCATATTTGATGTGTACGAGTCAACCTATCCTCAATTCGAGGCACGGTGTGGTCACCACCACTCAAAGTGTCTGTCTTTTGTTTCAAAAGGACGTCATTTTAAGTGAAAAACATCAACTGGCATAAGGAAAACTGACCAAATGCATTTGGATTGTATTGATACTTTAGAACAATGATCCATGGGTTATATTTGACGTGTATGAGTCAACCCATCCTTAATCTGAGGCACGGTGTGTCCGAAATCACTCTAAGTGGCTCTCTTTTGTTTAAAATGGACAACATTTTAAGTATATAAGGAAAACCAACCAAACGCATTCGGTTTCCATTGAAACTTTAGGATAATGATTCATGAGTTATATGTGACATGTAAGAATCAACCCTGCCTCAATCTGAGATGCGGTGTGGCCAGAACCACTAAAAGTGTCTGCCTTTTGTTTCAAAAGGATGTCATTTTAATTGAAAAACATCAACTGGCATACGGAAAACCGACCAAATGCATTCGGATTGTGTCGATACTTTAGCACAATGATCCATGGGTCATATGTGACGTGTACGAGTCAACCCCGCCTCAATACGAGGTGCGGTGTGGCTGCCACCACTCAAAGTGTCGGTCTTTTGTTTCAAAAGGACGTCATTTTAAGTGAAAAACATCAACTGACATACAGAAAACCAACCAAACGCATTCTAATCATGTTGATACTTTACCAAAACGATCCATGGGTAATATCTGACGTGTACGAGTCAACCCCGCCTTAATATAGGGCATGGTGTGGTCGTAATCACTATAAGTGGCTCTCTTTTGTTTAAAATGGACAACATTTTAAGTACATACAGAAAACCGACCAAACGCATTCGGTTTCCGTTGAAACTTTAAGAGAACAATTCATGGGTCACATGTGATGTGTCTGAATCAACCCCTCCTCAATCTGAGATGTGGTGTGGCCGGCACCACTCAAAGTTTCTGCCTTTTATTTCAAAAGGACGTCATTTTAATTGAAAAACATCAACTGGCATACGGAAAACCGACCAAACGCATTCGGATTGTGTTGATACTTTAGCACAAAGATCCATGGGTCATATGTGACATGTACAAGTCAACTCCGCCTCAATCAGAGGCGCGGTGTGGATGCCACCACTCAAAGTGTCTGTCTTTTGTTTCTAAAGGACGTCATTTTAAGTGAAAAACATCAACTGGCATACGAAAAACCGACCAAACTCATTCGGATTGTGTCGATACTTTAGCACAATGATCTATGGGTCATATGTGACGTGTAAGAGTCAACTCCACCTTAATCGGTGGCATGGTGTGGCCGGAATCACTCGAAGTGGCTCTCTTTTGTTTAAAATGGACAACATTTTAAGTACATATGGAAAACCGACCAAACGCATTCGGTTTCCATTGAAACTTTAGAAGAACGATCCATGGGTCATATGTGACGTGTACAAATCAACCCCGCCTAAATCTGAGATTCGGTGTGGCTAGCACCACTCAAAGTGTCTGCCTTTTGTTTTAAAAGGACGTCATTTTAATTGAAAAACATCAACTAGCATACGGAAAACCGAAAAAATGCATTCGGATTGTGTCGATACTTTATCACAACGATCCATGAGTCATATGTAATTTGTACGAGTCAAACCCACCTCAATCCGAGGCATAGTGTGGTCGGTATCACTCCAGGTGTATGTATTTTGTTTAAAATGGACATCATTTCAGGTAAAAATATATGGTATACAAAAAACCGATCAAATTATGAATTGACTTTCGGATTCCACATATAATTGTCATCTAAATTTTAAATTGAATTCTAAATGAATTATGTATGTTTATAATTATGTTATGAATTATAATTTAATTATGGATGTGTATAGTTCCAGGATGCATTATATGTTAAATGTGTATGAATTTGTTCTCTATATGTATGTGTTAGTTGGTTATTGCAAGTATAATAATTGTATATGTATGTGTTAGTTTATTTCAGGTACAATAATTGGATTGAAAATGAGAGGGCACAAAATGAGGCTTGTTGTGCAAATTGTAGACCTGCTGTGCAAATTGCAGGCTGCTGTGCAATTTGCACAGCATAGGCTATGCCAACGGTTCAAAACCGTTGGCATAGCATCTTGGTTCCTTTTTTTACCAATGGTTCATTGAATTGTTGGTAAAAATCCTTTCCCAATGGTTCATTGAACCTTTGGGAAAGAGGGGAATCCTTGGGATTTCCCAACGGTTCAAGCCAAACCGTTGGGAAAAACTATCCCAACAGTTTGGCACAACCGTTGGGATAGGTTAGGCTTTCCCCACCCTATCCCAACGGTTCACAGTAAACCATTGGGAAAACCTTTCCCAACGGCTTACTTCCCTACGGTTTGCAGAACCGTTGGTATAACATATACCAATGGTTCTGCAGCCTTTCCCAACGGTTCTGAACCGTTGGGAAAGGCTGTATTTCTAGTAGTGGTGCTCAAAAATGAGTCAGAATTTACAAATGATATTAATAAAGAGATTGTTAAATGGTTCACCCATCATGTAAGTATATACTCATATTCATGTTATTAGTGTATATTTATTTTGTCTATGTTAAATGTAACATTGTAAATATTTTTTTTAGATAATGAATGTTGAAAATGGAGCTAAAATATCAAATGATTTTAAGTTTTTGTCTTGAGGTCCTCTAAATTAAGCAAAGATATTTTATGCATACAATATTCATGGCATCAGGTTTTGTACAATTTATCATCAAGAAGACTTGAAAGCTCAAAATAGTGGTGTATTTATACTTGCAGAGGTGGGATACTATAGAAAGTTGAATGATATAATTGAATTAAATTATCATGGTCAAATTTTAGTTGTATTATTCTAATGTATGTGGGTCAAAATTGATTAGGGTATAATGAAAGATTCATTACATTTTAATTTTGTCTACTTTTCTCGCTTGATTCATACCAGTGAACGTGCAGAGCATGATCCATTTTTATTAGCTTCACAAGAAAAGATGGTTTATTATGTGGATGATAAAATACATGAAAGTTAGAGAGTTATTGAACACTTAAAGGATAGAGACTTATATGATATGAGAAATAATGATCAATTGGTACTTTGTGACAGTGAACCACATCAACCACAAAACATTGAACAATTTTTTCCCAACAACATTAAAATAATAGAATTTTCAAGAGAGGGTGAAAATGGAGCACTCATCGCAATGAATGTTGATAACATTGAATCCAATTAAGATGAATATAATTTATTGTATAAAATGGTATTGAAAATATATTTCAATTTCTCATTGATAAGTGTTTCATACATATATATATATTATTCTAGTTTTTCTTTTTTTTTGTAAAAAATTATTATTTTTTTATTTTTTATTACTTTAGTATATCTAAACCATTTGAATTTTAGGAATGTTGAAAGAAAAGTCATGATCCTAGCCGATCAGCATATCAGAGCACGCCACTTCTACCGTCAGTTTCAGTTGATCTGAGTGATTCCATTGTACCCGAGACTTATAGCAAGATAATTGTTTCCCTAGAATTTGTTGGTATCCCACCATCCAATTCACCTTCGATGATGGTGTATTTAGTCACCCCTCCATCTAGAGGATATTGGCGAGTTACCGTTTTTGGTATGCATATCATTGTACAAAAAAACTAGATATTTTATTAATTATTTAATGCATTTGTCAAACAGATAAAGATAACAATGAAAGGGATATAAATATGAACACGGTAGATGTATGGGACCTGAAGGATTTTATGATTATCCTTTCATTTGATGATTTAGGGGTGCCTATCAGTGACACTACTAGAAACTATGGGTATATTTTTTCCCAACTTGCTTGTGAGATGGTGATCTTTCCCATTAATCATATAGATTAGAGCCATATTCCAATATCATAGAAAAATTAAGTCTTTGATACTCAACTAAATGTAATATTAATTTAATATTCATCGATAACTAATTTAAGAGGCATTAGTTAAATTTTTTAATACACTTATAAAGTGTTATATTTTTTCTTTCTAGATTTTTTTTTATTTTGATGTCCCAAACTCTATTTCATGCCCATGGACTCTAAAAAATTTGGGCAAGAAATGGAGGGATTTTAAATAAAGATTATGGCATGATTTTAATGTAACATCTCTGAGCTCATGACAGATGTATGAGAAAGTACCTGAAGGCATTTCTCGTGAGCAATGGAAGTTATTTTTCGGTATTAATAGAGATGCAACTCATGAGATAATTGCATATTTTACAGTATCTTAATAACATAAACATAATAAAATTATAATTTTTATTAATGTTTTTATTTTTTTAGGAATTATCTAAAAAATACTATGAATCATGAGAAACAAATCATTCCTCCTATCTTTGGGTCTTGGAGTTTTTCAAGAAAAAAATAATAATTTTGGTTTGTGGTTTATTAATTATTACTTATTTAATTTTATTATAATTCAAGGTTTTCTATAACTTGTTTTTATTTTTTATAAAGTCTAATGAATTAAGTTACTCTATTGGCTAAAGAGAGATGTGGGGTAAATTGCGTAGGAAACCCAATGGTAGTTTTGTAAATTACCCTACCAAAGATGTTTGAGTAAGTACTTTTCATTACTATTTTACATTATTTCATTACTAGAAAAACATAATAATGAAAAATATATTATAAAAATAGACAAGCCTTAAACCCAATTAAATGGGACCAACTATATGGATCAAACGATTCCAATTTGGAGTCGTTTGATACATCTAGTCACCCCCAATTAATTGAGTTTAAGGATTTTTTGTTGTTATAATATATTTTTCAAAATTATGTTTTTATAATAATGAAATGAAAATAAATAGTAATGAAAAATTTATTAATTAGATAATATTATAAAGTTTGGGTATTTTAAAGAACCATTTTTAATGTTTTTGTATTTACAGGTTAAAATTCAAGAAGTTTGGGATATGATCCCTTCACAATCATCATTAGTTTCCCAGAACGATGTAGTTGTAGTCATTTTAGGGAAGGAGCATCCCGAATGTGTATGTAAAATGAGTTATGGGCCTACTCCATTAGCTTTATTTCATAGGGCGTCGTCACCAGTTATTACTACATCCAGTGGGGGTTCAAGTTGTGTCGTTGAACGAGAATCACATAGAAATTACAGGGTTGAAAGAAAAAGTGAAAGAACAAGACTCTTATAGGAAAGAATATGTTCAGTGGAGGTCAGCAATGGAAAATGCTTTAGTTTATTTATTTCATCATATGACTAGCATGATCCCTGAGGAAATTTCTAGCTTATAGCTCACCCAACAAGGTAAATTCTAAATTCCATAGATCATTCACACATTTGTAAAGAACACCTACAAATTCCATAAATAAAACTAAAATGAAACTTTTATATTGAAAACATGCACTTTGAGACATACCAAGAACATATTGTGTCAGATTGATGTGTGGTTGATTCCTACAAATCAAAAATGAATTATATATCATTATCCTTAAGTTTGAAAACAATATGAGCTCATTTTAAAAGTTTAAACTTAGTAAATTGTTTATAAAGGTACCAACGCCTTTAAAAACATGTTTCAGGGGGGTCAAAACTTGGAAAAAAACATCGTATTGCCATGAAATCAGAGGAAAATTGCCGTAGATTGATTTATGAAATGTAGGATCTAACAAAACATCATTCCAAATAGTAGATTTCCCAAGATTCTCATGAACAAGTTTTTAGAATTTTAAAACTCTAAAATGTGCATGTAAAGGTCCAAACCATAGAAAATGGTATAGTATCAACCTAAAATCATGGTACAACCATAGATGAATTATTTTTGACATGTACGTGCAGACAACACATCAATCTTATTGCAGTGTGGTTGGAATGACTCAATAAACAGTTTTTAATGGTACTAAAGCCTTTAAAAACGTGTGTTGGGGGATCAAAAACTGGAAAAAGACGTCAAATTTCCATGAAATCAGAGGAAAATCTCCATGTATTGATTTTTGAAATGTAGGAATCGACAACAAGTCATTCTATGTAGCGGTTTTCTCGGGATGCTCGTAAATTGTTTTTAGTGTTTTAAAACACTAACACATGCATGAAATGGTCCAAACCATAGAAAATGACCTAATACAGAGGTGAAATAATGAGACAGCCACTTTTTAATTATTTTTTATGTGTACATGCAGACAACATGTTAGTCCAACTTGCAGTGTGGTCGAAATTACTCGGTATACAGTTTTTAAAGGTGTCAAATCCATTAAAAACATGTGTTGAGGTGTCAAAACCAGGAAAATGCTATTAGATTGGAATTAAATCTTAGGAAAATGACCATAGATTTATTTTTGAGATCTAGGAACCAACAGAATTTCATTCTGAGTTACAGTTTTCCTGGGATGCTTGTAAATGAATTTTAGTGTTTTAAAACCCTAAAACATGCATGTAACAGTCAAAACCATAAAAAAAAGACATCATATTTTTCTGAAATCATGGTAAAACCACACTTGAGTTATTTTTTATGTGTGCGCACAAACAACGTGTCAATCTGATGTGTGGTGTGGTCAGAATGACTTGGTAAAAAATTTTAAAGGTACCAAAGACATAAAAATGTGTGTCAGGGGCCAAAATAAGGAAAAAATATTGGATGGACATGAAATTAGAGGGAAATGATTGCATATTCTTTTTTGAAATGTAGGAACTGATGACCCGTCATTTTGAGTTACGGTTTTCCTTTGATACTCGTAAATGCATTTTTAGTGTTTTAAAACACTAAAATATCCATGTATCGCTCAAAACCATAGAAAATGACCTTATATTGATATGAAATCCCAAGGAAACCACCGTTCAGTTATTTTTTATGAGTAAGCATAGACACCACATCAATCTGACATATGATGTAATCGAAATGACTCGGTAAACAGTTTTAACGGTACAAAAGCCTTTAAAAACATGCATAGGGGGGTCAAACTGTGAAAATGATGTTGGATTGATATGAAATCAAAGGAAAACAACTACAGATTTATTTTTGAAATGTAGGAACTGGAGTCACATCATTCCGAGTTACGGTTTTCCTAGGATTTCTGTAAATGCATTTTTAGTGTTTTAAAACACTAAAACGTGCATGTAATGATCAAAACTATAGAATACAACATAATATTGATGTGAAATCACAAGAAAACCATTATTGAGTTATTTTTGACTCGTATGCATAGTCAAAATGTCAATCTGACATGCGATGTGGTTGGAATGGCTCGGTAAATAGTGTTTAAAGGTACTAAAGCCTTTGACAACGCGTTTCAAGAGGTAAAAACTAGGAAAATGGCACAAATTGACATGAAATCATAGTAAAATGACCGTAGATTGATTTTTGGAATACAAAAACTGACGGAACAACATTCTGAGTTACGGTTTTCTCGAGATTCCTGTAAACGTATTTTTAGTGTTTTAAAACACTAAAACAAGCGTGTAACAGTCAAAACCATAGAAAACCACCACATATTGACTTGGAATCATGGAAAACCCACCGCTGAGTTATTTTTGACATGTACATGTTGACAACACATCAATTGACGTGCATTCTGGTCAGAAAGACTCGGTAAACAGGTTTTAAAGGTACCAAAGCCGTTAAAAACATGTGTCGGGTGGGTTAAAACTTGGGAAATGATATCGGATTGACATGAAATTATATGACAATGATCATAGATTAATTTTTGAAATGGTGGAACCGACGACACGTCATTTTGAGTAACAATTTTCCCAAGATGCTCCTAAACAAGTTTTCAGTGTTTTAAAACACTAACACATGCGTGTAATAGTCAAAATTATAGAAAACGATCTCAAATTGATGTGAAATCATGAGACAACTAATGTTGAGTTATTTTTGAAATTTACGCATAGACAATGTGTCAATCCGACGTGTGGTGTTGTCGAAATGACTAGGTAAACAATTTTTAAAGGCATCGAAGCCTTAAAAAAACAAATGTTGGGGGACAAAACCAGGAAAATGATGTCGTATTGTCATGAAATCTGAGGAAAATGAGTGTAAATTGATTTTTGAAATGTAAGAAGTGACAAAACTTCATTCCGAGTTATGATTTGCCTGAGATGCACATAAATGCATTTTTAGTGTTTTAAAACACTAAAACGTGTGTGACGGTCAAACCCATAGCAAACAACCTTAGATTAATGTGAAATCATGGGAAAACCAACGTTGAGTTATTTTTGTAATGTAGGAAAGGTTTTCATATCAAAGTCTTTATAATTTGTTTATTAAGCAAATTTCAAGCACACCGCACGTCGGTTTAAAAATTAATTGGAATGTTATATACTTATCTCTTTTCAGTTTCAAGTGTTGAATCATATCTTAAATAAATAAGTTTATGTTTTCAAAGTGTTTTGCATGATATATTATTTGCTTTATGTTAAAATATTTGTTGTTTGATTAGCAAAATAACAATTTTTATTTGCAACATTCTGAATATATTCTGTATCTTTTTTTTCGCATTTCTTTTCTTAAATGTTCCGGTTTTAGTTGTAGGTGATAGATGTCGGCAGCAGGCATAACGTTGACAGTCCTAATCCACGACATTCATCAGAAGGTAGTCGTGATGGTTCTTAGTTTCTGTGATATGTTTAAATTTTACCGATGATTCTACTGTAATTCTGATTTATTATATTTAGTTTTAATTTTTTTTCTTCTTTTTAGTTACAGTTGATGAGGTGATGTGGTCAGTTTCAATTGATGAGATGATGTGGAGGTAGATAGATGTAGCGGAGGTCGTGGGATGGACGTATATTGGGCCTGGGTTGTTGTTGGGTGTATTTTATATCTATATTCTGATGACTGAGGTACGAGTTGACTGTGCTTATCAGTTGAATGAGGTTATGCTGACTGAGATTATGATGACTGTGGATGTATGTATATATAGTTGTGTATAAATAATGTATGATGTATGTATGATGAGTTTATTATGCATTTATAATTTAGCTTATTACATGTCAGAGTTCTTATATTTATATTTTATTAATTTTTTTTAAAATAAGAGAAATATTTAGCGATGGTTTTTAAAAACTGCCGCTAAATAAATTACTAAAATTCTTATTTAGTGTCCGTTTCTATTAACCGCCCGTACATATATTAGTGGCGGTTAAGTTCATCTTATCTATTTTTTTTGGGTTAATTTTTTTTAAATCACTGCCAAATTCTCAAAAAACGACACACACATAAACCACCACTAAAAGAAAACAATTGTGGCTAAATGACAGTCGATTGTGCAATTTGCGATGGTTTTAGTACCCGTTGCAAAACGATTAAGCGGCGATTTAAACTGCCACAAGAAGTAGAAAACCCGCTGCTAATACCTGCTTTTTTGTAGTGATGCCTCTATAATCATCGACATATGGCTCCACATATGATGTTGTACAACCCTCTACTTAGCAGTATGGCGAGTCACCTGCAACACTGTATATTGAGCTATCGGCATCATCAAAGCATTATAAAGCAACATCAGAACCACTGTTGTATGTGCTCACGGAGTGGGCGCAAGGTTTATAGGCTAAGTTAGGGTACCGAGCGGGCATCGACATTGATTTATTCAAGTGGTACATATTATATTTATAAAAAACCAATTAATGAACAAATTAAAAGTTGTTTTGAAATCTATATTTTTATATAAATTTTAAAGCCAAAACCACTACACTAATTTTAATTACTTGATAAAATTAAGCAATTCAACATGAGTGGGGAAAAGCCCTTTCCAGCGATGATTCATCTTCCGTAGCAAGCGACGAGTTATAAATATTATATATTTTAAATATAAATAAACACACACACATACACTGTTTAGAAATAAAAATAAAAATAAAAATATAATTAGAAATATAAATATGTAAATATAAAATATAAATGTAATTATAAAAGTATAAAGGTAACTATAAATTTGTAAATATAAATATAAATAAATATGTATATTTATAAGTAGATAAATATATTTATATTTATAAAGATATTTATAGATATATTATATAATTATAAATATATGTGTAAGTATGTTTATAAATATAAATATACATATATGATTATATGAAAAAATATATATAATTATAAAATTACAAATTTAATTATAATTATTATTTTTTAAATATTATATTTGAAAATATATATTTAAATAAAATTATGTTTTTAAATATAAATAATTCTATAAATATAAATACAATAATAAAATTATAAAAATAAAATATTTATATAAATATATTTATAAACATATATATAAATATGTTTATATAATTATAAAAACCAATTTAAATATGTATTTTAAACCTCTCATCATGCATTTGTTTTTGGCGTGTCTTGAAACGCGGCTGCTTGCGCACATTATTAAGGCGAAATGAGAGATCCCTTTTTTTCCTCCCTTTTTGAGAAAGACAAACAAGGGCAGTGCCGGACGTGCTCGGACGGGACGCCGCATGTCGCACGCACCCCACCACGCATCATATCAATATATCTTTATATTATCATTCCCACCACGTATCATATCAATATGTCTTTATATTATCATCCAGTTGCACCGAGGTCCCGCGCCTTCAGAGAAATATTCATCACCGTCCCACACAAACGTATAATTATGATTCAGCCCCTCTCCTCCCTACCCTATATATATCTCACCACCGCCACTTCCACCGCTGCAGACTTGAGTGTCTAAACCACTCATTAACCACGATGGAGCGCGTCGCCCTCCTCTTCGTCTTCTGTTTCTGCGTAGCTCTGGTTCCCGGCATTTCCGCCGCCGCCGGCCGTTCTGACGGAGGAGTTGAGGAGATTTTGACGGAGAAACTGTTCGACAAGATGCTGCTTCACCGGAAAGAGGGACCTCGGTGCGAGGGGTCCTTCTACACCTACAACGCCTTCATTCGGGCCGCCGCCAGGTTTGATGGCTTCGGCGCGACGGGGGATCGCGACACCCGCAAGCGTGAGGTCGCCGCTTTCCTGGCCCAAACCTCCCATGAAACCTCAGGTCCCCCGCCCTCTCACGAATCTTCCGTTTTGTTTCACTGTGCTAATGATTTGATTAAGTATTTGTTTTATTATCAGGCGGATGGGACGGTGCACCCGATGGCCGGTATTCATGGGGATACTGCTATATCAACGAAGGGCGTAGGGTGAATCCTGAGCTTCTGGACGACTATTGCGAGCCCAGCGATGCATTCCCGTGCGTGCATGGGCAAAAGTACTACGGCCGGGGACCCTTTCACCTGAGATCGTAAGATACCCGCATCTCCTTGCAATATTTCAATGAAACCTGTGCATCAATACGGGTATGGGGTGCAGGAACCAGAACTATGGCGCCGCCGGAAAAGCCCTTGGGTACGACCTCCTCCGCTGCCCTGAACTTGTGGAAACCAACGCCACCGTCTCCTTCGAGACGGCGATCTGGCTCTGGATGAGGTCGCGGCCGCCGCTGCCGTCGTGCCACGACGTCATGACCGGGAAGTTCAGGCCATCGTCGATGGATCAGTCGCAGGGCCGCCGGGCGGGATTCGGTCTCACCACCGCCATCATCGCCGGCGACGAGGAGTGCGGCCGCCATCACGACCCGCGCATGGAGAGGGACCGCCTGGGGTTCTACGAAAGGTACTGCAGGATGATGGGGGTGAGCGAGGGGCCGCACCTCACCTGCGCCAAAATGGATCCCTATCCGTTCCCGTTCATCGATGGCAGCGACCCAGCCCAAACCATCGCCACCGTGGTGGGCTCTCTGTAGCTGCTGCCGGCGGCTGCAACTCATCACCCGCAGCCGACTGAACAGCCCACGTCGCGTCTACCATGTATAATTAAATAAACCGGCTGCCCATCTACGCGTGCGCGTGTATAATAAATGCGACGTGCGTTAATGTGAAAACATGTTAGTCCAATCTCCGAGTATTTTCCATAGTTATTATTAAATGCTGACTAAAAACAAATTAAAACTTTAATAATAAAACATGTCCATACAACTTGTCCATATTATTGAAGAATCTTTATTGAAAAATCAATATGAAAAGTGTAGCCAATCATTAAAATAAACCCACTATGATAAATTTGGATATCACCTGTGTTTTTTGAAGTGTGTGGGTTTTAGTGGCTAATATAAACCATTTTAACATTAGCTAAACGCGGTGATAAAAACTTTTCATAAAAAAATATTATTAATATATATAAAATTATTATATTTATATTCAAAAATCAATTTTTATTGTGTATACATTAATTACAAAATGCATGTATTTAATTGATACAAATATAATATATTAATATATAATTTTTGATAATTTAAACAATATAAATATTAATGATGTACTGTTAATATGTGATGTTTGAATTTATATATTTATATCAATGCATATGTGCATATATTTGTATGCAATATGTTGTGTGTGTGTTTTTTGTGTATGTGTGCACGTAGATACTGCGTGTGGACAGATGTATGTATGTACATATATAAATGCACATGTATGTGTATATATAAGTGTATAGAACATGTGTACTTGAGCATGTATGACATGTACTTATTTCACATTTGATGCATATTTGTTCCATTTTTGATATAATATTTTTGGACTTTATTCATTTTTTATACATATTTATATTTTACTAAGTATTATTATTAATATGTTTTTAATTTATTTGGTTAGTATTTATTGAATTTCCTTATGAAGTTGAAATATTTATAAAAACATTTGAAATTTATATAATTGATTTATTTAAATGAATTTTTTAATATTGCCTTCATTTATGTAATGTTTACAATTCTTATAAATAATCTTATTTGAATTCATTTTCAAAATAGTTTTTTTATTAAATTCTAGTTCTTCATTTTTAATATTGTTTTCATTTAAGAATATTTATTCATTTTTAATATTTAGTGACTTTTATATTTGTTGGAATTCAATCATTTAGTAATATTTTTTATACATATATTTATTTACTATACATGTAATATTTTCAATATTTTCAAAATTTAAATGAATAATATTTATTCATTTTTGTTTAGTAAGTTTAAACATTTAAAATATGTTTTAAATTTATATAATTATTCTATTGAAATGAATTTTTTAGTAATTTTTTAAATTAAATAGTTAATATTTTTATTTCAATTATTTTTTTCATTATTGATATTTATCAATTTTTGATATTTTTGGAATTTATTCTTTTTTAAAAATTTATACTTATTTATGTAATAAGTTCTAATATTTTCAATATGTATTTGTCTTCATTTTAATATATATTCATTTAAAACCTATCCATTTTTAATATTTTTGAAATCTATTTTTAATTATTCAATTTCACTCATTTTTATTATTCATGCATTTTTTTTAAAGCTTGGGGCCGAAGCCACATTTATTATTAAAGCAAACCAAAATCCTCTTTTTAACATGGTAGCGAGAGACCTATTACATTGCCCAAAGGTCCAGTGAACATTTAGCCCATTACATGGCTTGTAGACCCATTTTTTTGGCCCAAAGCCCATTCTGTGAATTGTACTGCTACATTACTCACGCTGCTACAGTACTACACAGTACCCGCCGCTGCTACAGTACTCTGCCACCACTACAGGGACCTGCCGCCGCTATAGTGCCCGCCATTGCTACAGTGTCGCTGCTGCTACAGTATGTTATAGTACCTGCGCCTAATGGGTTTTGAACCACCATTTTTCATGTAGATTTAATGGGTGCTTACCACTAAGCCAAACCCCAACTACAACTATTCAAGCATTTAAATTTATATATTCATTAATAATGTTAAAAATATATTTATACAAATATATTTGTAAAAAAATATTTTCAAATAAATATTTATATATAAACATATTTATAAATGTATATTTACTATTTTTAAAAAATTATATATTTATAATTATAAATAAATATATACAATTTTTTTAAAAAGTATTTAGATAATTATAAATAAATAATTATATATTTAAATTATTATAGAATTATAATAAATATAGTCATCAAATGAATAAATATATATATTCATATATTAATAAATATATATAATTATATAAATATATAAAATTATATAAATATATTTATAATTATATATAATTATATATATTTATGATTATATTTATAAGTACATATTTAAAATTCTTTATATATATTTATAATTATATAAATATTCATTTATAATTATATACAATTATATTTATTTATAATTAGATACATTGATTATTTTTTAATTATATTAATTATATTATTAAAATTAATTATATAGGTCCTTATCAACGCTAAATACAAAGCACTAATAAAATATTTCTTTATCATCACTAAAATTATAATGCTAATAAAGATATGTTTTATTAGCTCTTTGTATTTAACACTGATAAAGAGGGGTTTTATGAGTAATTATCATTTTGATACTGATAAAACCATTCTTTATCAACACTTTTTTAAAAGTGTTGATAAAACCCTACCTGGTCTTTTAAATAGAACCCTAACAAAGTTCTTTGTCGTTATGCCATTCAAGCTCTCGTGGAACTGAAGCTTTTTCGTCGCCCTCCCTCAAACATCTTGGATGAATCAACACTTTCAAAACCAAAGGTATTTGACTTGTGATCCATCACTCCCCCTCAAACATCTTTTGTTTTTTTAATTTTCCTAAAGGGTTTGAATGGTGCGTGCGAGCGAACTTATTTTTCCTTGATCTACCTCACTAATTCAGCACCTAATCTCACCCCACCCCAATCCATTGTTGCTTCACATTCTCCCTCATCCTCATGTTCATTTTGCTCATTCATCATAAATTCTCACTCTGATTGCATGGAGCTCCAAGTTGTGCATCGAAAAACTATTCCCACTTATCATATAAGGTAGTGACTGCAAATGATAAGTCGGTAGAGTTTTTGTAGTGCACATATGGTAATTCGCTCCAAGTACCAAGTATCATTCCCACTCCCATGGATTAAAATCAAACAATTATCTCTATTTTCTTCCATTACCAGGTAAAATAACCCCAATCATTTTATTATATCTGTATTTCCTAATAAATTTTACAAGAATTATGAAATAGGTTTAATTTAGTTTGTATAATTTGTTCTATTTTTTTTTTATTTTCATAGCTCTTGATAAAAACTTATTTCATGATAATTTTGATACTTATAACGATATACATAGATATAAATATAGAGACATATTTCTTCACACAATGATGAGTGAATATGTGCAATAGAATGAGTGGTATCTATATTTAGAAATGTATACTTGTGTAAAGACCGAGGGTGGTTTAGGAACTCAAATTCTATATATTGAACTTGGTTTTCAAATTTTGTTCTTAAAAATGAGATTCTCCAAATGGTATTTTCAAAATTTGGTAGTCATTTTAAATTACAATGCCCTGATTTGATTGTTTTACTTTTATACCATGTTTTATGAAAGGTGATTTAATAGTTTAAATTCTTATTATGATGATAGTGATGGGTTTCTTATGCCTCTTAGGTTGTTTAAATTTTTTTTAATTTGATTTATGAAATTAAACTTTTAAAGTGAATGTGGTTTTTAATGAATATAATTTCTTAGCATAGGTTGTTGAAAGGATCCTTTAATAAAATATGAATTTTTTGAAATGGGAATGGATCATGGGAACCCCAGCCTGAGACTTTTAGTTCATTTGATTTAAGAAATTCAATGTTTTACATTGCATTTTTTCCAAGAATGTCTGCCACACATTATCCAAGATTTGTTTCTTTTTTGAAATCAATATATAGTAAAGTTATTGATTTGGAAAAATTGAAAACTATGGAAAATGAAATTGATTTTATATTTTGTAAATTAGAGATGTTCTTCCTGCCAATATTCTTTGATATGATGGTTCACTCTGTATGAGAGATTCGACTATGTGGTGTTGTACATTGTAGATGGTGTTGCATAAAACGTTGGTAGAAATTAAGGGACAAACAATTCATATAAGTGTAAAAGGGAAAAACAAAAAAACGAGAAGAAGATCATGGGACAAAGATATTTACACGGTTCAAGAAATGATCCCTACATCCACAGAGAGGCATAATTTCAATAGTTTCAGGAGCACAAAATACATGGAGATCAATGTTGAGTTAGAAGTCTTACATCTTACTTTTCCATTCCTTTAGTTTTGGAAATCACAAAAACGTTCTTAAAACTATGTTTTAAAAAGTTTTATATCCTAGGTGTTTTACTATGTTTTATTAAAAAATCATTACTTTTTACCATATATAGAAATGTTTCTAATATATTAATCAAATAAACATTTTATTATTCAAACAAATCCATTTGACTGAAGGTGCATCTGATCCATCAGACCGACCATTGTTCTGACCAGTGGTTAGACTTATGTCTTATCTATCTGGTTGAAAAAAGTCATGACCATCATACTGACAATGGTACCGATACATTGGACTAACCCTCAATCAGTTGATTGGACTGAAAATCAATAAGGAAGTCCATCAAACTATCCATAGTTTATAATAAAGATTTAGAGATTTGTTTCTATCAGATGGGATACAAAATAACATTGTAATGATTCTATGAAGACAAAGTTGGACTTTCAGTTATTCAAAATCATTGTGATCTGTCAAGTGAAAGACGTCCAAGGTTACTGTAACTAACACTAAAATATGACCTTTGTAGCTTTTCCTATAAATCGAAGGTTATTTGAAGACTTGGGGGCTGATTGATTTGCAACTTAATTTGACTAAAGTTTACTTTGGGTAAACTTCTCGTTATCAGTCATTATACCACTTTAGAGACTTTAAGTACTGTAGAATCCTTATAAGGATTGTAATTCCTTTATAACTATTTTACTTTTGTAATTGCTTGTCTGATCATGGTAAAGATCAATGGATTCTAAGGATAAGAAAATGGTGAATCTGATCCATCAGATCGAGGGACTCCAAGGCTCGGAAGACAGATGTCAATCATCATATCGAGGGATTTATTGATCAAGAAAGGTAGATCTGATACCGATCCATCATATTGATGGCTTCTAGGGGTTTGGAATACAATGTTACCAATCATAATATCAAGGTCTTTCCTAGTAAAGAAAGATAGACCTTATAGTAGGAATAAAACTATGGATACTTTTAGTTAGGGTGTTTCTGACTACCTAAATCTTAAGGTTAAAGAGTTATTTCTTTTATTAAAATATTTTAATTTATAATATTTGTATTTCTTGTTTGTGAAGGATTTAAATTTCCACTGTGCATGTATTAGAAAGATAGTTTTTATAAAAATCTTTCTAAACAATTTTTTTTATCAGTATATCTGTTATAACGATAAAATGTATTATGATATTAGATAGTTTTTGATGCCGATTTTGTTACTTTAATCATCTAATGATATTTGTGTCTAACTATTCACTAAAAGGGGATTTTTGTTTTGTGTTATTTTAATTTTTTAAAATACAATTCACCCTCTCTTGTAATCCATTGTAAACTCTTTCTATCCAACAATCTCAAAGTTTAGCACACAAAAGCCATAGCCTAAAATTGGCTAATAAAGAAGATAATGTACTTTGACACTAACCACATAGAAAGTACACACTACTACAATGAATGATGGAATTAATTACTCATCGCTAAAACGTCACGACCACCCAAGTCTAATCTACTATAGTGGATAATGGCCGGATGTCCGTGGAGCTCGACCCGCAACATTTGCGACCTAGTGTGCTGTATGGGCTGCAAGTATTTGGGCGAGCACCATCCAATATAGGTTAGGCTATACCAATGCAATAGATGGATGTACCCCATTTAATGTTATATGAGGATTCATAAAGGGTATGTTAAAAATTGAAGTTATCCAGAAGGTTGTATTGCAAAGAGATATGTTCTTGAGAAAGCTATTAAATTCTATACCGACTACCTATCCAATGTGCAAAGAATTATTCTACTGAAATATCTTAACACCGAGTGGATTCTGGGTGAAAGAATTTCTAGAACAGATGATGTGATAATTACTATTATTGAATGGAATCATACCCAACTTTACATTTTACATAATATTTTAGAGGTTTCACTATATGTTGAAACCCGCAAAGTAATTCTTTGGCATTTGAATCCCTCAAGGGATGAAAACTGGATATCAAATACGTATAATACATAGTTTATAGGATGGATTTGAGACCATATTTTAAATGAGTCAACTGCAAATAAAGATTCATTTTCAGAATTAATTTGATGGCTAGAAAAAGGAACAAGTGTGCATGTATTATCTTACAATGGTTATGTAATAATTGTTAATATATTCTATACAAATGAACATGATGAATGCAGTACCTTGAAAAATAGTGGACTTACACTTGTAGATGATGTGATGCATATATCCGGTGCCAAGGATAAAAATCTAGTTTTTGAGAATATGTCATACTTTGGCATCATCAAAAAAATATAAGAGTTTGATTAACATTCCAAGTGTCTTTTCTTTAATACAAGTGGGTTGATAATATGAGTGAAATTAAAATAGATGAATTGGGATTTGTCAAAGTAGATTTTAGTAAGAAAGGGCACAAAGGCAAACCATTTATAATGGAATCACATGAAATAAAAGCATTTTATGTTCCAGATCCTATAAACCGAAGGTTGTAACACCCCATGCTTCTACGATATACTTCTCTTTGAATAATACAGTAGTGTGTGTTGTACGCAACTTCGAGTTCTAACACACACCACAACCAATCAAACTAGCCGTTATGAATAGTAATACTCACTTTTTGAAATTTTATAAATTTTATCTTTCAAAATGGACTTCATTTTTGGATTTGGAATATCGAAATTATCTTAGGGTGAATTTTTGGTATTTTTCTGAAAACTTTCAATTTTTGATGAATAGTGAAAAAAACACTGAGTTATAGTTTAAAACCGAATTTTTATTTAAATAATTATTTATTTTATTTAAATTTAATTAAGGTCAAAATAGACACATAATACCTATATAAGTTCAATGTAATTCATTAGAGTCAATTTATAATAATTTTAGATATATAAAAATTTTATAGAACTTTTCACCGTCTTTTACCCACATCCTAGGAGAATTTGAAAATTCACATAAAACTTAATTTTACTACTTCTGTGAGTGGAATTTCAAAAATCTGAGAGACACGGTTAATATCAAGGAGTAAAATTTGGTTCAATTGGATAAAAATAATTTTTGGTGAATAGTAACTTTTTACTTTTATTTACCATGGTTAAAAGTAAATAGGGTAATTAAGGGTAAAAATGATATTAATATTAACCTAACACATGTCCTAATTCTATTGGACACATGTATCTCGACCAAAAACAACCTTAGGAATAAAATATTATCATTTAGGTCCACTCAGATTAGATTAGGACATTTATTATTATTTAAATCAAAGGAGAGTTAAAAGAGTTAAAATCAAAGTTTAATTACTAAAACATTTTTAACATAGGGTTATACATAAGATAAATTCGATTATAAATATTAATTAGAAATATAAAAAGATTTCCTACATAATCGTATTTTATTTATAATTTTTAGACATTAAATAATTTGATTTATTAATGACACCATGGTGATGTAGTAATTACCTAATTAATGAAATATTAAAATAATTGATATTATAAATATCCAAATAAATGTAATTTGAAACTTTTTATGAATTACACTAATTTTATAGGTTAATATGACATATTAAGACTGTTTATATGAATTTTTTTCTAAGTAATAATGCTATTATAAATTTATCAAAAACAAAATACCCAATAGTGTCAAAATTGACATAAAAGAGTTTTTAAAAAAAATATTATATTATCAATTGATATTCTATTCATAAAAATATAAGGTTAGGCCAAAGGACTTATATTATTATAGGTGTATCATTAATGGACCACTTGGGGGTCTCTTGGATGTATATAGTAAGTTTATTAACTATATAATATAACAATAAAAAGAGACTTGGTAAATATCAAACTAATTAACTAAGAGTTAAAACTAAAAGATAAGGTTAATAAAGTGACCCAAACCTGTCTAGAACCTATTGGATGAGTTGTTTTTGACCCATCCCCACCTTATCCTTTAAATAATACACTTTGGAACCATTAGAAACCAAATATGAATTTATTATAAAATAATATTTCTAGCTTTTCCTAAGGTGCCCCTCACCCCTCTTATAAAAGGGCACTCCCCCTTCTCTCTAATTTATACCTTAAAAGCCATTTGACTCGGCCAAAACCTGCCCAAATATCCTCCCAACTTCCCTCAATTAAACCTATAGGACTTAGTTTGATCATAAATCCAACCTAAGGATCCCTTTTGATCAAATCAAAAGGAAGAACCCGAAGAAGAGGTAATGTTTTCACCACCCTCTTTCAAGTTCCTTTCTTCTTAAACTTATTCTTTATTTGTTATTTACATTCTAAAATAATAAATCCATTATCTTCTATATAATTTGATGTTATTATAAATATGTTACAACCATATTCAGTATTCTATCCATCCTTTGAATGACATGTCACCATACGTGCGTACGTACGACTTACCGTCTCCACGTCGTGGTGTAATTGTTATTAAAAACATTATTATTTGGATGGGTATGATAATGATGTGTAATTGATGTAAATAATAAATATAACATGATAATTATTCTGTATATATTATATACCATCCAAATATATATTATTTTAATATCAAAAGAATGATATTGTCGCTCGTGCGTACATACGGACTACCGTCTCCACGAACGTGATGAGATTCATTCCACATCGTATCCATTCAAGTCTAATTATCATTTAATGATTAAAAATAATGTTTAAAGACTTGATATCATTCTGAATATGAATAATATAAAACCTATCCATAACAAACACGACTTATGTAACAAAACATATAAAAGAAAATGAGTAAGTTAACACCCAAAACAACAATAATACTAAGATATTATTAACAAAGCAATGTTAAAAGATAATATATGATATCTTATTAATTTAAATGATTATTTTATAATTTAATAACAATTATTTAACCGTTATACAGGAGGTTAAACTACCCTCAACCAAGTAAAAGTACAAGGTAAGGGGTTTCTTATCTCACTTTTAATTCCGTGATATTTCCATTGTTCACCACTTATTTATTTCATGTGGTGTATTTTGTACTAACATTTGATATATATTATCATGATTCTCTTTATATTCATGGTATTATGTGATTAATTTGGTGGTTATTGACTATTGTTCATATGAATTGATTGATTACAATGAGGTAAGGGGTTTTCATCTCACTCCTTATTCCCGTGAGATTCATGCCATGTTGCCACTATTACCTTTTGTGTGGTGTGTGTACTACCCATAATTGTATTATTTGTGTAATAAACTTTAATTTATGTATATTTACATATTAATTTTATGATACTTCTTTCAATGGGGTGTATGTTTTGTAATTTACCAAATTGGTAAGGGTTAATTTTACAATCTCTTTATTATCCGAGGTTGTTTTTACGTAAGTATCTACTGGGACATATTTATTATCCATATCCAGGTTTCATGAAAGATATTTCAAAGGGATTATTTTAAGGGACTTTTTTACGAAAACATCATGTCAAATGTTTTGAATATTTATTCTTCTAAATCTTTCTCATTAATGTCCATGTCTTCAAAATAGTTTTTTAAGGATTTATTTATATGGACATGAATGTTTTTAAAATGTTAATTCCTTTAAGAAGTTTCAAAGTGGTATGGGACACTTTGATTAAAAAATGTCTTTAAATTTCTTCCTTTATAAATTGTGTGACTTTTAAATTTTTTCTTGAAAAAGGGGTATTTCTCTCAAAGAGTTTTACAAATCATTTTCATCTATGTCAAAAACCTTTAATGGATTTTAAAATTGTTTTGAAGTTGATTTATCATGATACAAATCTTCCATATTGTATTGAAGGTTTTGTGATATGTTTGAATGTGGATGTGTTATTTTTATACCATTCATGGTTTATGGGTAAAGTATTGACATTTTGTATGCTAGTTTTAATACGAATGTTTATGTAATGTTTAAACCTTTTCATACGAGGAATGCATTAGACTTAGTAAGTGATGGGTGGAGACCTCTATAGCTCCTCAATGCATCGGTAGGTCTCATGAGAGAAACTAGTGTCTTGGCACAAGGCCTTGACAAAATCTTATTTGTAGTCTTGGAACAAGGCTTTGACTATGTGGTTATGATAGTATGGAATTATGCATTCCATCATTATGAAAGTGGTTATTGATATTGCATGTGATTATTTGATTAGTAGATTATCCTTGTGAATAAGTAAATGAAATTATTTCATTTTCTTTCTTCCATATTATGCTAATGTTCAAGTTTAAAAGGATTTTGTTTTAGTTATACATTGCATTAAATGTTTATGCTTATTTATGAAAGTTTCCGCTATATTGTTATCCTTACTAGGCATCTGAGCTCACCCATTTATATGTTTTATTTTTCCCAGGATGTGAAGAAGTATTTTATGAATGACCTGCAGGGATAGTATGAGGGGATTTGAGTGTGGTCTATGGAGACAATATGTTTTTGTAGTTTTTTATTTTATGATGTAATGTAAAATTTATGAATGTATCTAGTGATTCCAAGGCTACTAAACTAATCGGTCTTTCGAGACTTGATCATTTGTGATCATGTCAATGTTATGTACTAATGCACTGACTCTGGGTAACTAGGGTCAGGGTGTTATAGTTGGTATCAGAGGAAGTTTAGTACAAACCTTGGGAGCTAGATTTAGATAAAATCTGATTAGAGCACATAGACCTAAGATGGACTTTGAAGATTAGTATAGAATAACTTCCTAGAATTTTGGTATTGTATAGATTTTGTGAGTTTTCCGAGCAATACATTCCTGTCTAGATACGAGTAGGTAGAGGTGGCTCTGGAACAAATATACCTAGGGGTAAAATCCGAAAATACCACTTTGATCTAGACTCGAACGGGAACTGGTGCATGAAAACGGGCCTTGCTGCACTCTTGGTTATGACACTCCTGGGGGATATGCTTAGGATAATTCTCATTTTATTTACAAACCATTATTAAGGGTTTATGAGTATATACTTCCTCAAAGAAAACATTTTTATGATTATGGATTATATCCATATACTGTTCAATTCATGTTAAGTGTTTTACAAGTTTGGATTTATGTATTGCGATTCATAAACTAATCTAGTGTATGCCATTGTTTAGAAATGACGCCTAGTGGAAGAAATGGAAACTGTATCAGTGCACACACTCCATGTAGGGATTTCTCTCATACTCAAGATAATTATAGTAGAACCGGTGATATAACCGGTGTTGATCAGCTTATCACCATACTAGGACAACTCACTCAGGTTATGAATAATAACCTTACCCATATAGAGCACCCAGATCCACAACATGAAGGATCAATGTTAGATCACTTCATGAGGAAACAACCATTGACATTCAATAGGAGTACAAATCCCTTAGTAGCTAAGCAATGGATAAATTCCTTAGATAAAATATTCCATGCCTTGGAAAGTAGTGAAAGGGAAAAAGTTATCATGGCAGTTTACCGCCTCACTAGAGATGCTGATCAATGGTGGTCATTGATTCAAAACATTAAAGAAGATGATGAAGTAAAAAATATGGAATGGAGGGAGTTCAAAGAGATTTTCTTAGAAAAATACTTTCCTCATGACCATCGAGAAGATATAGAAAGGCAATTTCTGAGTCTGAGGAAAAAGGAGGATGAGAATGTCACAAAGTATGAGGCTAACTTTACAAGGTTAGAGAGGTATGCTGCAGATTATATACGTAACCCAAGAAGTAATATTGATCGTTTCTTTGATGGGTTAAAACCATTTCTCCATCGATCATTAGTCTCACAAACCTTCTCGTTGTACGAAAGATATTGTCTCATGAACTATCAAGACAGAAAAAGAATTATCTAAGTCTTACGACTTTAAAGCAAAGAAAGAGAAGAAGAGATCTGCTGATCACTCCAGAAATGGAAATAAGGGGAAGAAGGTAAAAGTTGAATATACATCCTGTAGTAAATGTGGGAAGAAACACCCTAGTACTTTCTTGAAAGGAATGAGAGTCTGTTACAAGTGTGGTGAAAAAGGACACCAAGATCGTGATTGAAAGGGGAAGAAAGAAGCTACCAATGTTCAATGATACAACTGCAGGGAGATGGGACATTATGAAAATGAATTTCCTAAGCATCAGGGGAACTTACCTCAGAAAAGTCCAAGGGATCAAGGCAAAGCTTATGCTATCACTACTGCTGAGGTTGAAGCTCCAAAAGATGTGGTGGAAGGTAATTTAATGGTTTCCTCAAGTTTAGCCAATGATTTATTCGATTATGGATCATCGCATTGTTTCATATCTTCCCATTTTTATAAGAAAATTAGATATTTCCAATTTAATTTAGCAAGGGAGTTGTCAGTTAAAACTCCTAAGGGAAGTATCATTGCTATAAAGTTCTGTGGATCTATTCCCATTAGGGAATATAAATGTTCTTTATCTACTGATATCATTGTCATACCCATGATTGAATTTGATATAATCCTTGGTATGGATTGGATTTCAGACCATGATGTGAAAATTTATTGTAAGAAGAAGGAGGTTACGGTTTTTGATGATGATGATGAAGAACACCTTATCTTTAGAGCAGAATCATCACCACCTGATTCTTATCTAGATCCACCCCCAGTAGCTCAAATAAATTCAATTATTGGGGAGGAAGAGAATGAAATAACTATGGGTAAGGAAAGGAATGTTCAAATATAGGATGTGCCTATTGTGAAATAATATGTAGATGTGTTTCTGAAAGATTTACCTGGACATCCTAAAGAACGAGAAATTGAGTTTTCCATTGATTTAATTCCTGGTTCAAGGCCTATATCGAAGAACCCTTATATAATGGACACTGTAGAATTAGTTGAACTAAATAAACAACTAGAGTAATTGAGTAATAAGGGATTTATTCTCCCTAGTGTTTCTCCATGGGGATCCCCTGTCCTTTTTATTAAGAAGAAAGATGGATCTATGAGGTTATGTATCGACTACAGGGAAATCAATGCTATAACAATAAAGAATAATTATCCCCTACCTCGCATTTATGATTTATTTGACCAAATTCATGGAGCTCAATACTTTTCAAAGATTTAACTTTGATCTGGATACCATCAGTTGTGTTTGAAGAAGGAATACATCACGAAGACAACATTTTAAACCAGGTATGGGCATTACGAGTTTACAGTAATGCCTTTTGGATTGACTAATGCACCCTCTGTATTCATGGATCTAATGAATAGAGTTTTCAAGGAATATCTCGATGATTTTGTGGTGGTATTTATTGATGACATCTTGGTATACTCCAAAATCTTTGAAGATCATGAAAATCACTTGCGCATTATCCTGAAGACTCTTAGAAGACATGAATTATATGGGAAGTTTAGCAAGTGTGAATTCTAGCTTCAGGAGATCTCTTTTCTTGGCCATATTGTCTCTAAGGATGGAATTCCTGTTGATCTATCTAAGACCAAGGCAATCTAAGAATGGCCATCACCAATGAGTATAACTGAGGTATGCAGTTTTATTGGTTTAGCAGGTTATTATCGACGTTTTGTCCAGAATTTCACCCGATTGGCTAACCCATTAACAAAGTTCACACGTAAAGGAGTTAAATTTGTTTGGACAAAAGAGTGTGAAGAATGTTTTGAAGAACTGAAGAGAATATTAGTCAATGATCCTATATTGACTCTACCATCGAGGAATGATGGGTTCGTTATTTATAGTGATGCATCGAAGAAAGGACTTGGTTGTGTCCTTATGTAGAATGATAGGGTTATTACCTATGCATCACGATAGATAAAAATTCATGAGAAAAACTATCCTACTCATGATCTTGAGTTAGCATCTATAATATTTACTTTGAATATTTGGAGATACTATCTCTATGGTGAAAAATGTGAGATTTATACTGATCACAAGAGTTTGAAGTATATTTTCTCACAGAAAGAACTCAACATGAGGAAAAGGAGATGACTTGAACTACTCAAGGATTATGATTTCACGATACACTACCACCCGAGGAAGGAAAATAAGGTGGCATATTCTTTGAGCAGAAAGGATCATGGAGTTTTGAACAAGATGAGAGTTGAGAGGGATCCTATTTTCATGGATCTAGTAAAGTTGGATATGGGAATAACCATGGAAGGTGAAACATCGATAATTTTTCAAATGGTTGCCAAACCATCTTTACTAGAAAGGATAAAGAGTTCTCAGACCGATGATGAAGAATTTCAAAAGAAGATTAAAGCTGTGAATGATGGAAGATTGAATGACTTTGTGTATGAAGATGGAATTTTGAAATTTGGGAAGAGACTTTGTGTTCCCGATATACCTGATCTAAAAAGAGGATTGTTGGATGATGCTCATAGTTCCAATTTCTCTATACACCCTGGGAGCACCAAAATGTATAGAGATTTGAAGGAACATTTTTGGTGGGACAACATGAAGAGGGATATTGCTGATTTTGTGTCAAGATGTATGGTTTGTTAACAAGTGAAAGCTGGAAGGCAATAGCCTAGTGGAGTATTGCAACCTCTTCCCATACCTGAGTGGAAATGGGATAATATTACAATGAACTTTTTCATGGGACTACCAAAGACTCCTAGAAGGAACGATTCAATATGGGTAATTGTTGATCGTCTTACCAAGTCAACACATTTTCTTGCTATAAGGGAGGATTTACCACTCGAACGCCTAACAAGACTATATATTAATGAAGTTGTGAGACTTCATGGAGTACCCCTATCGATTGTTTCTAATCGTGATCCTTGTTTTACTTCAAGATTCTAGAAAAGTCTTCAGAAATCCCTGGATACTGAACTTTGTTTGAGCACTGCTTACCACCCCCAAACTGATGTACAATCAGAACAGACTATTCAAACCTTAGAAGACATATTGAGATCATGCTCACTTGACTTTCAGGGTATGTGTGATCAATATTTACCTATATTAGAATTTTCCTATAACAATAGATTCCATTCGAGTATTCAGATGGCACCATATGAAGCGTTATACGGAAAGAGATGTCACACAACAACCTGTTGGAATGACGTTGGTGAAAGAAAACTTATAGGCCCAGAAATGGTGGAGGAAATGATGGAAAAGGTGAAGGTAATCCAAAACCACATCAAAGCATCTCAAAGTAGGCAGAAGAGCTATGCTGACAACCAAAGGAAGGATTTTGAATTTCAGGTAGGAGATCATGTTTTCTTGAAGGTATCTCCATGGAAGGGAGTTATATGTTTCGGTAAGAAAGGTAAATTGAGTCCCAGGTACATTGGACCTTTCAGAATTCTAGAATGAATTGGGGCCGCAGCTTACCGTTTGGCAATGATGCCAAGTCTCTCCAATGTTAATGATGTGTTCCACGTATCACTGTTGAGGAAATACATGCCTGACCCAACGCATGTAATCACCTATGATGAATTAGAATTGGAACCAAATATGTCTTATTGCGAAGTGCCTGTCAGGATTCTTGATACGAGAGAACAAGTACTGAGAAACTGGATGACTCGTCTGGTAGAAGTTCTTTGGAGAAACCATAAGATGGAAGAGGCAACATGGGAACCTGAGGAACTTATGATGAAGAACCACTCGAGTCTTTTTATGCAGTAGTATTCTAGAAATTTCTAGGATTAAATTATTTGAAGGAGGAGAGAATGTAACACCCCAAGCTTCCACAATACACTTGTTTTTGAATAATACAGTAGCGTGTGTTGTATGCAACTTCGAGTTCTAACACACACCACAACCAATCAAACTAGCCGTCATGAATAGTAATACCCACTTTTTGAAATTTTATAAATTTTATCTTTCAAAATGGACTTCATTTTTGGATTTGGAATATCTAAATTAGCTTAAGATGAATTTTTGGTATTTTTCTGAAAACTTTCAATTTTTGATGAATAGTGAAAAAACACTAAGTTATAGTTTAAAACCGAATTTTTATTTAAATAATTATTTATTTTATTTAAAATTAATTAATTTCAAAATAGAAACAAAATACCTATATAAGTTCAATGTAATTCATTAGAGTCTATTTATAATAATTTTAGATATATAAAAATTTTATATAACTTTTCACCATCTTTTACCCACATCCTAGGAGAATTTGCAAATTCACATAAAACTTAATTTTACCGCTTCTGTGAGTGGAATTTATAAAATCCAAGAGACAAGGTTAATATCAAAAAGTAAAATGTGGGTCAATAGGATAAAAATAATTTTTTGTGAATAGTAACTTTTTACTTTTATTTACCACGGTTAAAAGTAAATAGGGTAATTAAGGGTAAAAATGATATTAATATTACCCTAACACATGTCCTAATTCTATTGTACAGGTGTATCTCGACCAGAAACAACATTAAGAATAAAATATTATCATTTAGGTCCACTTGGACTAGATTAGGACATTTATTATTATTTAAATCAAAGAAGAGTGAAAAGAGTTAAAATCAAAGTTTAAATACTAAAACATTTTTAATATAGGATTATTCATAAGATAAATTTGATTTTAAATATTAATTAGAAATCTAAAAATATTTACTACATAATGGTATTTTATTTATAATTTTTAGACATTAAATAATTTACTTTATTTATGACACAATGATGATGCAGTAATTACATAATTAATGAATATTAAAATAATTGATATTATAAAGATAAAAATAAATTTAATTTAAAACTTTTTATGAATTAAACTAAGTTTATAGGTTAATATGACATATTAGGACTCGTTATATGAATTTTGTTCTATGTAATAATGCTGTTATGAATTTATCAAAAACAAAATACCCAATAGTGTCAAAATTGACATAAAAGAGTTTTTAAAACAAATATTATATTATTAATTGATATTATATTCCTAAAAATCTAAGGTTTGGCCAAAAAACATATATCATGATAGGTGTATCATTAACGGACCACTTGGGGGTCTCTTGGATGTATATAGTAAGTTTATTAACTATATAATATAAAAATACAAAGAGACTTGGTAAATGTCAAACTAATTAACTAAGAGTTAAAACTAAAAGATAAGGTTAATAAAGTGACCCAAACCTATCTAAAACCTACTGGTTGAGTTTTTTTCGACCCATTATCACCTTAGCCTTTAAATAATCCACTTTATAACCATTAGAAACCAAATATGAATTTATTATAAAATAATATTTCTAGCCTTTCCTAAGGTGCCCCTCACCACTCTTATAAAATAGAACTACCCATTCTCTCTAATTCATACCTTAAAAGCCATTTGGCTTGGCCAAACCGTGCCCAAATATCCTCCCAAATTCCCTCAATTAAACCTAGAGGCCATAGTTTGTTCAGAAATCCAACCTAAGGATCCCTTTTGATCAAATCAAAAGGAAGAACCCGAAGAAGAGATAATGTTTTCACCACCCTCTTTCAAGTTCCTTTCTTCTTCAACTTCTTCTTTCTTTGTTATTTCCATTCTAAAATAATAACTCCAGTATCTTCTATATACTATTATGTTATTATAAATATGGTACAACCATATTTAGTATTCTATCCATCCTTTGAATGACATGTCACCATATGTGCGTACGTACAACTTACCGTCTCCACGTCATGGTGTAATTGTTATTCAAAACATTATTATTTGTATGGGTATGATAATGATGTGTAATTTATGTAAATAATAAATATAACATGATAATTATTCTGTATATATGATATACCATCCAATTATATATTATTTTAATATCAAAAGAATGATATTGTCGTTCGTGCGTACGTACGGACTACCATCTCCACGAACGCGATGAGATTCATTCTCCATCGTATCCATTCAAGTATAATTCTCATTTAATGATTAAAAATAATGTTTAATGAATTTATAACATTCTTGTTTAAATCAATATTTTAGTAAAAATTACATGTTACATACTCAAAGTTAAGTAAAATCATTCATATTATTTTGATACTTTAGTAAAATGATCCTTAATTCATTTTTATGTATAATAATAAACCTCACATCAATCTTATGCACGATGTGACTGGTATGACTACAAATGTATCTTTTTATATAAAATTGAAATTTTAGTTCAAAACACACATCACATACTCAAAATCAAGAAAAATATTTTGTATTATTTTTTAATATAGTAAAATGATCAATTAGTCATTTGTTACATGTAGGGATAAACCTCACATCAATCTGAAACATGGTGTGCCCGATATGACTCAAAAATCCTACTATCTATTTAAAATTGACATTTTAGTTTAAAATTCATGTCACTCACTAAAAACTAATAAAAGAATGCTTGGATTATCTTGATAATTTAGGAAAATGATTTGTAATTCATTTTTGATGTGTTAGAATCAATATCACATTAAAGTGACACATGATGTGACTGGTAACACTCAAAGCGTGTTTTTTATTTTAAAATGAAATTTTAGTATAAAATACACATGAAATACTCAAAATTGAGCAAATACATTCAATTTTTTTTAATACTTTTGGGAAATGACCCGTAAGTCATTTTTAATGCATAAGAATTAGATTCATATCAATGTGAGAGACCATGTGATCAGTATGGGTCAAGTGTGTCTTTTTTACTTTAAATTGTCATTTTAGTTCAAAACACACATCATATACTCAAAAATGAGAAAATTCATTTGGATTGTTTTGATACTTTAGTAAAATAACCCAAAATTAATTTTTGATATGTAGGAATCATCACAGCTCAATCTGACACATGGTGTACCTGATATGACTGAAACTATGTGTTTTGTGTTTAAAAATTACGTTTTGGTTAAAAACACACATAACATAACCAAAAACAATAAAACACATTCATATTGTTATGATACTTGAGAAAAAAATATATAAATCATTTATGATGTGTAGGAATCAACTGTACCTCAATCGATACACAACATGACCAATATGACTCAAATTGTGTGGTTTTAGTTTTAAAATGTCATTTTATTAATGAATTATTTCATATTTATGTGTAATTTATTTATTTATAGTTTTACTAACATAAGGATTATTTTATTATATATGTGGATTAATTTTCCTTAGATGGGGTGATTTCTTCCTCAATTGATACCATGATCATTCTTTTTTGAGAGGGGGTTAGATGCCAAATATAATGAAACCATTTATGTTTTGAATGTTTTTGATAAATTATAATTTATAATGTAATTATACAAAATAATTCTTGAAATTTATACAATATAGTGTTTTTTCATGAATTTGTGATGAAATTTTTATTTCTATTAAATTATAAATTTTCCACATACTTGTATTTTTCGTTGTAGTGTGTTGTGATTTTCATAGCACAATGAAACATTATGGCCTTTATCAATACTATTTCAAGATATGATAAAACAAACCTTTATTAATGATGAAAATATAGTTGATAAAGGGGTCCCTTTTATCAATGCTAAACTAGCACACATAAAGGACAACCTTTATCAGCACTGATAATGACGCCCTTTATTAGTACTTTTCAAGCTCTGATAAAATTGGCACCCTTTTAACGACACTTAGGATAACAATGATTTTTTAGTACTGATAAAGGACTTTTCTAGCATTGACTATATCCTGATATATAGTAGTTAATCATAAAGGGAAAATCTAAAAAAGGCATAAGAAATATAAACATACCTCATGCACAAAGAAAATCCAATATTAATTCCCAAAGAATCTCAACGTCAATGTAAATAATCTTTAAATACAATTTCAACATAAACTAGAAAAAGAAAAACTAGATTAAAAGTGTTGACATGGAACCATACAACATAGGAACTGGGATACTAATAATAAAACAAATCCACAACCACCAATCATCATGCATCAAGTAAAACATCTTCACTTACTGACTCCAATATACCCAAACTGGATCCCAACAACAAGTCGCCACAACCATGTAGAACCTAAACTGAACTTCTAATATGATAGGCATGATAAAAATTTCCCTATAGGTATCCCCCCAACTCAACATGCATAACCTTTTAAAAACTTAATTCATTTTATGATAGTTTGAAATACAATAATAAATGTATGGTTTTTATTTTAATTAAAAACCAATAACTTTTGATTATTAATATAAAACATATCATTAAAATCATAGAGGCCACACACTTTAAACAAAACAATTATTTTCTTACTTTAAAATAAAAGAAATAATTTTATTTTAGAATTCATTTTAAAAAACTTTTCATAGAAAAATAGGATCAATGTAAATAATTTTCAAACACTTTGGATTTAAATAAAGAAGACAAATTTATTTTTTTAAAGGAAACCAATCATAATAACTGCAACATGAATAATAAAATAATAACATAAAATAACCATTGATCAACTATCATGGAAACATGAGAATCATAATAATCATAATATAATTAAAAATTAGTGATCATGGGAACGCCTAAGATCTCTTGATAAATCTAGAAAAATACTAAAATTGAATCCACCTAGGCAGCATGCCTAATGTAACTCAATCAGCATAATACTCAGTAATACCCAACCTAGCCTAACTGAGGAAAAAATATTCCCAAATAGGGTAAAGTCCTACATAGGTCCACTATAAGAGTGATGTCATACACTAGTTTAGCATATGGAATCAATCATCCCATCCATCCATGTTTGGTTTCCCATGATATATAAAATAGAGGCAAGTTAAGAAAAAATAAAAAATTGCAATTTTTACTGAATAGAAACCATAGACACACCCTCACTTTCAAACACCCTTCATAGAAGCATCCCCTTTTTCATAATAAGATTTATATACTAAAATATGTCCTATAATAAGGACATTTTCATCCAATTTTTTCAAACTACCACCAGGGCCACACGTCTATGGTCTATTTACTTTTATAAAACCTTTTTTTTATTAAGTGATAAATTGTACCTTGAAGTATCATTTAAGAAACATGCTTATAAAACATGCTTGTAAAAGCTAAATCATAAGAACATCCTAAAAGAAACTCAAATAAAAAAATAAGTCAAAATAATTTTTTTATAAAGCATTATTCACAATCCTTTTACAATCATATTATTTTGGAAGAAACCTCTCAAGCGTGTAAATCAAGCAGTAGTTGTGCAAAATATTAAAGAAAATAGGATTTGAGCACAGAAACTAGGGGAATACCCATTGCGCTAAATAGAAACCAAGAGGAAACTAATATTCATATGAAAAATAATTATATACACTTCATATAAATATAAAGTATCCCAAAACATTAATTATAAAAATCAATCAATAAATGGATTTAAATTTAAAATATTATTCATAGAGTAGCCTATGCCAGATTCATCACTTTGATAAATTATGGTTAATATCCACAATAACATGATAATAAAACTTTTAAATAACCCACAAGACCCCTAAATCATAAAAATATCAAAATAAAAATCAATTAGAAGATTAACCCTAGGTCATCAAGACCATTCCAGGGCACAAAAAAGGAAGATAAAGAAGAAAATAAGGCGAAGTGGAGGTCTATATGAGATTACATTAAATAATCAACCTCAAAACTTGATAAAATCATTGGAAATCACCATGGAGAAGGAAGAAAATTTGAGTTAGTCTTTTGGGAGTCGATAGAGCCAAGTGAGAGGAGAAAAAAGAACCCAAATGGGTTTTAATTAATTCAGAGGTCATTGGTTAATTTTCCATTTTTAATGGATATGGGTGATCCACATGGTTTACCAAACTATTCACTAACCGCGTGACCCCAACTGGACCGACCTAATAAATATTTCATGGTTTGGCCTTATTGTTTACCCAATCATGTATCAACTATGATAATTCCTCTAAAAATGTATTTTAGGTTCTACACGACTTATCCATGTGGTTTTCTCTAACTACATACAAACCGTGCAACATGCATTTCCACCCGCTTCACTAAATTTCAAAGAAAATAGACCTAAATGAAAATAATTACAATAAATTATAGTAAATTAATAAAATAATAAATAAAAATGAGGTCGGGGTGTTCCAATTATCCCTACAATATTACTTTATGACCCCAAAAATCCTTAAAAGAGTTGGTTGATCAAGGAAGAAACATGAGGTTCAGTTCCCTCATTACTGACACAATCAAAGAATATAAGGAATGAAATGACTAACTATAACCACTACCAACAACCAAAAATATCATCAATATTATAATTTATCATACCATAATGGTATAATATCTTTATACCCAAAATAAATAAATGATCCCAAATTTGTGTCTTTGGTTCCCAAGAACCAAATAATTTTTACTTTTTATTACATGAATATTCAAGGTATTGAACAAAAATAAATATCTTATCACATTATGTGTAATATTCCATGTTACATTAATGTGATAATGTCCTTAGATTATTTTTCACAAAAATAGGTCATAATAGTTCCCCACTATTATGAGAACCTTAAAGTGTTATAACAATATTCTTAAATACATATTATATGGTTGGGTGATATCTATATGATGAGACACTAATGTAATAGGTTATTAAGTGTTGTAAGCTCATAAAACATTGATACTTCTTCTCATAAAGTTTACACTCGATAATCTCCAAGATAGGAGTTTATGAGAACATAATCTCCCATAGAACTTCAATATGTTATATGTGTCATTGGATATTCTAATATATGGATGTGTGTATTTTTTCCTTAGACTTGAGATTTTAATTAATGTTAATAACATGTCACAAACTTAGATATATTAATTAAAACTAAAAAAACATATGATCATGGTGAGGTAAGATATGTTGGGTGCGTTACAAGTTATATAAAATTAAGGAATAACTCAAGAAAGGATTTCACTAGTAGAAAAATGGTTTTTAACGTCATCAATTTGACGTCAGTTTTTTATAAAACGATTTAAAATATGTTTGTGGAGATTTTTTGGCGTTGGTTTTTTAAAAACTGATGCCAAAAACTAAAAAAAAATTATTTTGGCATCAGTTTTTAAAAAAACCGACGCGAAAAAAATAAAAAAAATTGTTTTGGCGTCAGTTTTTAGGAAAAACAATGCCAAAAATATATATATAAAAAAATGTTTTAGATAATTATCTAAGATTATATTTGATTGGTCATGGAGAAAAAATAGAGTTATAGATTAAAAGTTATGGATGTTGGAATTTGGTCTCCTCTAATATAAGTCTTAAAGAAGTCCAACTTTCAAAGGCCATAACTTTTAATACGTAACTCCGTTTTAGCTCCACGACTAGTCAAATCAAAGATGAAGGAATTTTCTAAAACATGGTAATATGTTTTTTTACTTTTGGCATTGGTTTTCATAGAAAGCGATGCCAAAACATTTTTTTTAGTTTTTCGCGTCAGTTTTTTTAAAAACCAACGTGGAAAGTTTTTTTTTTAAATATTTGGCGTCGGTTTATTTAAAAACCGATGAAAAAAATAATTTTACTTTTACTTTTCACGTCAGTTTTTAAAAAAACCGAAGTTAAAAGTTTTTTTTTTAATTTTTAGTGTTTGTTTCTTTAAAAACTAACGTCAAAATTTTTTTTTTACATTTTGCCATTGGTTTTTAAAAAAACCAATGTGAAAAGTATATTTTTTTTAACTTTTTCTCGTCAGTTTATTTAAAAACCAATGCTAATAATGATATCGATTGGTATTTTTAGCATCGGTTTAAAAAAAAAATGACACCAAAAGACCAATGTAAATCCTCTTTTGCGTCGATTTCAAACAAAACCGACGCCAAAGAGTATTCGCTAATATGAAGGATCAAAATTTGAATTTTTTTTCACAATGTGTGTTTAAATTTTTAAAATAATGCCTACATTTTCATAAAAAAATAAAAAATATTTTCATTTACTATATATAAATCCATTTCTCCTTTTATCATTTTCAATTTCTTCGATTCAATCAAGTATTCAACATGGCTACAATCGTTAATTTGATCACGATACCTATTCTATTCATTTATTTTCATTATAATTATTGTCTTTAATTTCTAATCAACTTTATTAGATTTATTATAATGAGTATTTACTTATATTATCAAGTTACAAATATAAAACATTCAGATGAGATTTACCAACCATGGTGTAAATTTAATTATCAATCACCGTTTTCATAATTGCATGAGTTATACACTAAATATAAGAGATATGAAGATAAACAGCACATCAATTCAATGGAAGCTCCAAAAACCATTGAAATATGTTTGAAGTATTATGTTTATTTTATATCATTTGGTGTATGTGATATTAATTCATGTTTATCTTGTTTTCTTTACAACGAGTTGTATCAATTGAAACCTTGATAGGTTCAACTTCCGACGACCATAAATTTTGATCCGTAACTCCATTTTAGCACCACGACCAGTCAAATAGAAGATTAAGAAATGATCTAAAACATCAATTTTTTTTACTTTTTGGCATCTGTTTTTGTAAAAACCCACGCCAAAAATAATTTTTTCTCATTTATGGTGTCGGTTTTCTTAAAGAACCGATGCTGAAATTATTTTTTCAACTTTATTGCGTCGGTTTTTAAATAAACCAATGCCAAAAATGATGCAAATGAGTATTTTTGTCCTCGGTTTTTTACAAAACCAATGCTAAAAAAAATCAATTTGTTTTTGTCATCGGTTTACAAAAACCGACGTAAAAAGTCATATTTTTTACGTCGGTGAATTCAACGTCAGTTAAAAACCGACGTCAAAAATAAAAAAAACGACGTTAAAGACCTTTTTTATACTAGTGTTTGTACCAACTAAGTTAATGAAAGTAAATATATTTGGCCCTTTCATTAGAATAGAATTTTCTATCTAAGTCCATGGACATAGTGGTTTTCTTGATAATCTCATTCCAAGAAATCTAATGAAAGATATATAAATCACATAGGTTGATAACACTAGTAATGAAACCTTCTTGATGATATATTGAGACAAAGAGATTATATTATATAGTGAACATTCTTAAGAGGTTTTTGTCATTGCAAGGAACCCCTATATTTCTATAGGGGTTCCTCAACATGTTGCTAGACACTGAGTGTGGACTTTAGGAAAGTTATCCTATTTCCACTAAAAGGGGCCTTGAGGGTCATGAACTATGTGTTTTCGAAATATCAGTTAAATTTTATATGAATTTAATATTAGAATATATATTATTCTCAAATTCTGAGGAATAATAACCATTCAAGTTATGTTTATCACATAAATTCAATCACCAGTTATTTTAGAGAATTTTTATATTGTTTGAATATTAAATAAATATTTATCCATGAGTTAATGAATATAATAACTATTTATTTATTAAAACAACAATGAAAACACATTGATATTTTAGTTTTAAATGTGTTGTAAAAGGGGCCTTGAGGGTCACCCACAGCTCAATCTAATACACAGTATACCCGATACGACTCAATGTGTATGTTATTAGTTTAAGATTGATATTTTAGTTCCAAATGTGTGTCAGACACTAGAAAATGATAAAAAATACTTGTATTGTCTTGATACTTTAGAAAAACGATTCATAAGTCATTTGTGACTTGTAGGAATTAATCGCACCTTTAACTGGCACACGATGTGACCAATATGACTCAATGTGCGTGTTTACTATTTAAATCGACATTTTAATAAAAAGGCATGTAATCAAAACTGATAAATCACATTAATATTTTTTATACTTTTGGAAAATTATCCATAAGTCATTTTTGATGTCTAGGAATCATCCACACATCAATATGACGCATAGTTTGACTAGTATGGATCAAAGAGTTTTTTTATTTAAAATTGAAATTTTAGTTCAAAACAAAATTCACATGTTAAAAACAATGAAAACACATTCATATTTTTTATAATTTAGGAAAATTACCCATAAATGTTTTTTAAGATGCATGAATTATCCACACCTCAATCTGATACACAGTGTTCCTGATATGACTCAATGTGAATATTATTAGTTTAAAACTCTCATTTTAGTTCAAAATGTGTGTCACTCACTGAAAAATGATAAAAATAACTCTTATTATATTGATTATTTAGTACAATTATTTATAAGTCAATTTTGATATTCAATAATTAGTAGCATGTCAAACCAACACATGATGTGACCAGTATGACCCAAAGTCTGTGTCTTTAGTTCAAATTGACATTTTAATAAAAAAGGAAAGTGACAAACTCAAAACCAAGGAAATAAATTCATATTTTTTTGAATGTTTATAAAAATTATCCTTAATTTATTTTTTATTTATAGGAATTAACTGCTCATAAATCTGATCCATGATGTGATTGGTATGAATCAAAGTGTGTTTTTATTTAAAATTGACATTTTATTTCAAAACACATGTCATATACTTAAAAAATTAGAAAACAAATTAATATTGTTTTAATAGTTTAGGAAAATGATCCATAAATAATTTGTGACATGTATGAATTAGCTGAACCTAAATGCAAAACATAGTGTTCCTGGCATGACTCAAAGTGAATGTTATTAGTTAATAATTGACATTTTAGTTCAAAACATGTATCAATCATTGAATACCAAGAAAAAAAAAATTCTTGGATTGACTTTATAATTTATGAAAATGATTAATAAGTAATTTATGATGTGTTGTAATCATTCACACATCAAAACGACACACGATGTGACCGGTATGACTCAGAGTGCATGCTACTAGTTTAAATCAATATTTTAGTAAAAATTACATATGACACACTCAAAGTCAAGTAAAACCATTCATATTATTTTGATATTTTAGTAAAATGATCCTTAGTTCAATTTTTATGTATAAGAATAAACCTCACATCAATCTGATGCATGATTTGACTGGTATGACTACAAATGTATCTTTTTATTTAAAATTGACATTTTAGTTAAAAACACACATCATATACTCAAAATCAAGAAAAATAATTTGTATTATTTTTTACTTTTGTAAAATGATCCATCAGTCATTTGTTACATGTAGGAATAAACCTAACATTAATCTGATACATGGGGTGCCTGATATGACTCAAAGAGCCTTATATCAATTAAACCAAGAAAAAATTCTTCGATTATCTTGATAAGTTAGGAAAATTATTTGTAAGTCATTTTTGATGTGTTAGAATAAATATCATATTAAAGTGACACACAATGTGATTGGTAATACACAAAGTGTGTGTTTTCATTTTAAAATGAAATTTTAGTATAAAATACACATGACATTCTCAAAATTGAGCAAATACATTCAAACTATTTTAATACTTTTGGAAAATAACCCGTAAGTCATTTTTAATGCATAAGAATTAGATTCATGTCAATGTGAGAGACCATGTGATTGGTATGAATCAAGTGTGTATTTTTATTTAAATTTGTAATTTTAGTTCAAAACACACATCACATACTCAAACTGAGAAAATTCATTTGGATTGTTTTGATACTTTAGTAAAATAATCCAAAATTCATTTTTGATATGTAGGAATCATCATAGCTCAATCCGATACACAGTGTACCCAATATGACTGAAACTATGTGTTTTGAGTTTAAAAGTTACATTTTGGTTCAAAACACACATAACATAACCAGAAACAAGAAAACAAATTCATATTGTCATGATACTTGAGAAAAAAAATACATAAGTCATTTATGATGTGTAGTAATTAGTTATACCTCAATCAATACATGACGTGACTAGTATGAATAAAATTGCGTGGTTTTAGATTTAAAATGTCATTTTATTAATGAATTATTTCATATTTATGTGTAATTTATTTATTTATAGTTTTACTAACATAAGGATTATTTTCTTATATATGTGGATTAATTTTCCTGAGATGGGGTGATTTCTTCCTCAATTGATACCATGATCATTCGTTTTTGAGAGGGGGTCAGATGCCAAAGATAATCAAACCATTGATGTATGGAATTCTTATGATAAATAATAAATTATAATGTAATTGTACAAAATAATTCTTGAAATGTATATAATATAGTTTTTTTTCTTATAATTGTGATGAAATTTTTATTTCAATTAAATTATAAATTTTCCACATACCAGTATTTTTTGTTATAGTGTGTTGTAATTTTCATAACACACTGTAGCAATACTAACTTTATCAATGCTATTTAAAGCTATTATAAAAAACCTTTTTTAAATTTTTAAAAGATAGTTTATAAAGGGGGCCCTTTAATCAATGCTAAACTAGCACTCATAAAGGACCACATTTATCGGCTCTGATAATGACCCCCTTTATCAGTAATTTTCTAGCACTGATAAAAGTGGAACCCTTTTAACGACTCTTATGATAGCAATTCTTTTTTAGTGATGATAAAGTACTTTTATAGCATTGAATATATCCTGATATATAGTAGTGAATCATAAAGGGAAAATATAAAAAATGCATAAGAAACATAAACATACCTCATGTACAAAGAAAATCCAATATTCATTTCCAAATAATCTCAACGTAAATGTAACTAATCTTTAAATACAACTTAAACATAAACTAGAAAAAGGAAAACTAGATTAAAAGTGTTGACATTGAACCATACATCATAGGAACCATGATACTAAAAATAAAACAAATCCACAACCACCAATCATCATGCATCAAGTAAAACATCTTCACTTATTGCCACCAATATACCAAAACTCGATCCCAAAAACCAGTTTCCAAAACCATGTAGAACCTGAATTGAACTTGTAATATGATAGGCATGATAAAATTTCCCTATATTTATCCCCCAAAATCAACATGCACAACCTTTAAAAAAATTAATCCATTTATGATAGTTTGAAATACAATAATAAATGTATGATTATTATTTTAATTACAAACCAATAAATTTTGATTATTAATATAAAACATTTCATTAAAAGCATAGAGGACACACACTTTAAACAAAACAATCATTTTTTTTTACTTTTAAACAAAATAAATAATTTGATTATAGAATTAATTTTAAAAACCATTCATAGAAAAATTGGATGAATGTCAACAATTTTCAAATACTTTTGTTTTAAATAAATAATACCCATTTATTTTTTAAAGGAAACCAATCATTATAACTGCAACATCAATAATAAAATAGTAACATAAAATAACCATTAATCAACTATCATGGAAACATTAGAATCATAATAATCATAATATAATTAATAACTAGTGATCATGGGGACACCTAAGATATCTTGATAAAGCTAGAAAAATACTAAAATAGAATCCACCTAGGCAGCATTCCTAATGTAACTCAATCACCATAATACTCAGTATTACCTAAACTATCCTAACTAAGGGGAAAATTTTCCCAAATAGGGTAATGTCCAACATAGGTCCACTATAAGAGTGATCTCATACACTAGTGTAGCATATTAACTTAATAATACCATCCATCCATGTTTGGTTTCCCATGATATATAAAACAAAGGCAAGTTAAGAAAAAATAAAAATTTAAATGTTTACTAAATAGAAACCATAGGCACACCCTCATTTTCAAACACCCTTCATAGAAGCATCCCCATTTTCATAATAAGATTTATATAACAAAATATGTCCTATAATAAGGACATTTTCATCCAATTTTTTCAAACTACCACCAGGGCCACACATCTATGGTCTATTTACTTTTAGAAAACCTTTTTTATTAAGTTTAAAATTTTACCTTGAAGTAGCCTTTAAAAAACAAGTTTATAAAATATGCATATACAAGCTAAATCATAAGAACATCATAAAAGAAACTCAAATAAAAAAATAAGAACAGATAACTTTTTATAAAGAATCTTCCAAAATCCTTTTACAATAATATCATTTTAGAAGAAACCTATCAAGCATGTAAATCAATAAATAGTTGTGCAAATTTTATTAAAAAATATGATTTGGGCCTAGAAACAAGGGGAATACCCCTTACAATAAATAAAAACCAAGAGGAAACTAATATTCATATGAAAAATAATTATATACACTTCAAATAAATATAAAGGATCCCAAAAAATGAATTCCAACAAGCAATTAATAAATGTATTTAAATTTAAAAGTTCATTCATTGAGCAGCCTATGCCAGATTCGTCACTTTAATCAATTATGGTGAATATCCACAATAACATGATAAGAAAAATTTTCAATAACCCACAAGACCCCTAAATCATAAAAATACCCAAATAAAAACTGATTAGAAGATTAACCCTAGGTCATCGAGACCATTCCAGGGCATAGACAAGGAAGATAAAGAAGAAAATAATGTGAAGAGGAAGTCTATATGAGATTACATTAAATAATCAACCTCAAAACTTGATAAAATCCATGTAAATCACCATGGATAAGGCGTAAAATTAGAGGTAGTTTTTTGGGAGTCAATAGAGCCAAGTGATGGGAGGAAAAAGAACCCAAAGGGGTTTTAATTAAATCAATGGCCATTGGGTAATTTTCAATTTTTAATGGAAATGGGTGATCCACATGGTTTACCAAAATATTCACCAACTTCATGACCCCAATGGACCGACCTAATAAATATTTCATGGTTTGGACTTATTGTTTACCCAATCATGTATCAACTATGAAAATTCCTCAAAAAATGTATTTCAGGTTCTACACGACTTATCCATGTGGTTTTCCCTAACTATGTGCTAACCATGCAACATGCATTTCCACCCCCTTTACTAAATTTCAAATAAAATAGACCAAAATCAAAATAATAACAATAAAGTCTAGTAAATTAATAAAATAATAAATAAAAATGAATCCAGGGTGTTCCAATTCTCCCTACCATATTAGTTTATGACCCCAAAAAGACTCAAAAGAATTGGTTGATCAAGGAAGAAACATGAGGTTCAATTCCATCATTACTGACACAATTAAAGAATCCAAGGAATGAAACGACTAACCAAAACCACTCCCAACAACCAAAAATATCATCAATATTATAATTTATCATACCATAATGGTCCAATATCCTTATACCCAAGAAAAAAAATAAAAGATCCCAAATTTGTGTCTTTGGTTCCTAAGAACCAAATAATTTTTACGTTTTATTACATGAATATTCAAGGTATTGAACAAAAATAAATATCTTATCACATTATGTGTACTCTTCCATGTTACATTAATGTGATAATTTCCTTACGGTATTTTTCACAAAAATATGTCATAACAGCTCCCCAATATTATGAGAACCTTAAAGTGTTATAACAATATTCTAAAATATATATTATATGGTTGGGTGATATCTATATGATGAGACACTAATGTCATAGGCTATTAAGTTTTGTAAGTTCATAAAACACTGAGACTTATTCTCATGAAGTTTACACTCGATAATCTCCAAGACAGGAGGTTATGAGAACATACTCGCCCATAGAACTTCAATATGTTATATGTGTCATTGGATATTCTAATATATGGATGTGTGTATTTTTCCTTATACTTGAGACTTTCATTAATGTTAATCACATGTCACAAATTTCGATATATTAATTAAAACTAAAAAACATATGATCATGGTGAGGTAAGATATGTTGGATGCGTTACAAGTTATATGAAATTAATGAATAACTCAAGAAAGTATTTGTACCTTCTAAGTTAATGAAAGTAAATATATTTGTCCCTTTGATTAGAATGGAATTTTCTTACTATGTCCATGTACATAGTGGGTTTCTTGATAATTTCATTCCAAGAAATTCAATTACAGATATATAAATCACATAGGTTGATAACACTAGTAATGAAAATTTCTTGATGATATATCGAGACAAAGAGATTATATTATATAGTGAACATTATTAAGAGGTTATTGTCATTGCGACATTAAAATAATTATATAGGGTTTCCTTAACATGTTGCTAGACACTGAGTGTGTAATTTTTGAAAGTTATACTATTTCCACTAAAAGGGGCCTTGAGGGTAAAAAACTATGTGTTTTCAAAATATCAGTTCAATTCTATACGAACTTAATATTAGAATATATATTATTATCAAATTATAAGGAATAATAACCATTCAAGTTATGTTGATCATATAAATTCAATCACCAGTTATTTTATAGAATTTATATATTTTTTGAATATTAATTAAAAATTTATCCATGAGTTAATGATTATAATAACTATTTATTTATTAAAACAGCAATGAATTGATATTTATTTATTTAATTAAATAGTAATTATTCAAGGTTCAATAAATATCAAGGAGGATTGAAAAACCATGTTATGGGTCAGGTGAGAATTATATATTTAATATCATTTAATTAAATATTAATTAATTAATTTAAAAAATTATATTAATATTATTTGTGATTTTTGCGCTCATCAAGGAAATAATAATAATTAAAATATTATTATTACTTAACTTTTGGTTTCATTTGAACAAATTGAATAGTTAAGTTTCCTTTTAAAATAACTTATTCTCAAACCTAATCATTTAAACCAAATCATATCATTTCTATATTTTAATGATTTTTGGTGCATAACATTTCTATATAGAATTCTATCAAAAACCCTATAGATAATTCTATAGAACACTCTTAAAAATGGAGAGAATTGATCCTACTTATCCCTTTAAAGAATATGAGAGAAATTAATAAAATCCTTCAAACTCATAATAGATTCTTATTTTGATCAATGGAGAACGATTCAAGTGGTTATAATCATCTATGCGAGCACATATAGATTATATGATGATATTACGAGGTTTATTGATCATGTTTCCATTACCACTAGAGGAATTGTACACTTTAATCCCTAAACACAATGAAATCAAGAAATTATTAGTTAAAAAATTCGACAAAGAAGAAATAATTTCAAGAAAAGGAAATTATTATTTATAAAAATTTGTTATAAATTATATGTTGAAATATCCTCTCTTGTAATCTTTCAAGATTTCTATCACTATGTTATGAGTATTTATCTGAATAAATCAGAGAAATTCATTGGTGGCCTTGGGCCTAAACACTTTCACTACACCCCAAAACCTTCAATTGTTATTTTAAAGATCACATATTAATTTATAATTATTTATTATTTATTGATCAAATTATAAATTTTTTGTAAAATTTTCATTTCCAATTTTTCATCATTTTATCTAAAACACAAGATATAATTTTCATTGACTTCCATATGACCTAGAACAATGCAATAATAGATAAATAGAATTCAATTATCCAATATAGAGATGTGGGAGAATTTAGATGGATAATATAGATAAATGAAGTATAATTTAAAAGTACACATTGTGTGCCTATGTTCACTACACTGGGATGCATTTTAAAAAAAGGTGTCATGTCATGTGAGATAAGAGTACATGGTTTCATTACACACTGTGTATAGAATTTATAGATTACACAAGGTTTTTATGGTAACATATCATGTAGCTAGAGTACACATAGGGTAACCTCCCATAGTTTTGCCTCATGGGAATAATGGAAGTAGTGTAGAAAAAGTGTGAAAAATTTATTTAATACAAGAAGAGTAATGATAGCAAACATTTCAACATTGGATAGTTTAGAATACATGATGTTGTTTCTAATAACTTCCTAGATTGTGGAGTTTTGAGTTGACACATACCTTCTTTTTAAAGGTAGAGATTCATTAGGACTTTACCAGTGACACCTTAAAATATGTGTTAGTCATGAGGAAAGAGGTCAGACTCATCCACACCATTTGAGGGGAAATTATTTCTAAATCTTGGAATCTCTTTTATATTTAAGATGTATTCACGAATCCTTTACAAATCCCATCATGGTACTGGTTAACCTTATTCCAACAATCTGATCGAAATAATGTGTCGATGTGAATATATATATGTATTAAGGTTTATCCATCAATGGGGTTATAAATATGTATTATAGGTTCTCCATTGACAGAGCCTTTTATATATATCATAGGTTATTCATCTTCCTTTTGTAATTTGATTACACCATGGTTTTAATGTATATAATTTGGAACTTTGGAACTTATTTCTATCTAGGGAGGAAGTAAGTATCACTATATTGGTATTAGGCCTTCATATCACTATGAATATAATTAAAAACCACATAATTCAGTGTCACTTAACGGGGAATGCCAAAACTTTTTAGGTCGGGTGACATGGTCCAATGTGGTTTATTTTAATGTAGTGCATCCATGACCAATTCCAAGTAGTTTAGAGTCATGAAAAGTAGACTAATAGTTGTAAAGTGACTAGAAATTATTGATATGGGACTTACTCATAAGAAAAACCTTATTATTATTCTCATATGAAATATGGACTTTTAAAGAAGGTTGGTTCAGAGGGAATATGGATCGTTGAGGGTGAGTTGTATATCTCATAGAGAATGTGGTATGATGATGGGTGGTATTATAAGGACCTGACCTTAAAACATTACATATATTGAATTAAATGAATAATTAACATTGAGTATCTTTTCAGGTTTATATTTTTAGATAATTAGGCCATAACTATTACATAACAAATTGAATATTACATGTAGAAACTACTACTCAACATCCATTTTCTTTATAAAATAAAAACTCTTAAAAAGAAACATGTCTTGTTCCATGTTTTAGACATCATGACTTTTCCTTGATCCAATCCTTGACCCTATTCATCTTTAAGTCCTATGGAAAACATTTCAAAAACTTGGGATGAGCATAAAAATATCAGTAAGGGTTATAAAATAAGGAAGGAAAACATTATCCCATCAATAAATACAAATCAATGATACCATACTTTTCAATCATAACATACCTTACGAAATCATAAGATTTATGAATAACACACACAAATCCTAAATCATAATGGCTACTTATGGCATCCATATAAAACTTACATTGTATATATCAAAACTACATAGGGAGTTACACTTGGAATACCCATCATAGTATATTACCTAAATCTCTTAGGAGAAACATCATGTCTACCTCCTTCATGTTACCCAATGCATTGGAGAGCTATCTCGGGCTCACCCACCCTAGGTTTATCACAGAACCACCCGTATACGAAAACAATGCCCAATAACCATAACACAATCATAACAAATAACACAGGTATAAAGGAAATATAACATTTCCACAGTCCAATATATCAAATCAAGATACTGAAATAAAAAATTCTTTATCTAATCATTTTCAAAACCTTTTAAAAAGAGTTTTTTTGAATCAAAGTGCCCTATACCACTTTGAAGATTTTAAATGAATTATCAATTAAAACCATTAATGTCCATATAAATAAATCCTAAAAACCATTTTTAAAAAATGGATATTAATGATAAATATTTAGAAGAATAAATCTTTAAAATATTTAAAACAAAATTTTAGTTAAAAAGTTTTTTTAACAAAAAGAGATTGAATACAAATAATTGAAGAATAACATTTAATCAGAACTTTATAATATCATTAGAATAAATGGATTCATGATATAATATGTCAAAGGACAGTATATACACCATATAAGAGTGAATTGGTGCATAAAAACAATGAAGTCTCAGTGGAAATGTAAATTGAGATGAAATCTGTTATAAAGATGATATTCTTAAATTAAGGATAAATAAATCACATAATTATGTGTGAAAAATATAAATAAACCAAATATAAGTGGATATTAAGTGTAAAACAATAAAAGGTCATTCACACATATTCATACGACGACATATTCAAGAAGTACAAGTTGAACCCAAAGAATTGAAATTGGGTTAAGAAGTTCCCTTGCAAAAATTCGACAGCCTAACGATGTCAGCCTAAAATTCAGAAAATGAGTTAATGAGACAAAAAGGGTATCTCATCACTTGGAAATAAATTTTAAATCAATAATGATATATAATAACATATCCAAACATAATATGATGTAAATTAAAAGACATAACAAAAAGAAGTCTTTTAAAAAGAGGTGGGTGAAAGGTTCCCTTACCGATTTGGTAACTTACAAAACATATGCCACATGAAATAAGGATCATAAAATGAAGATATAAATACTCATAAATGAATTTATATTACACAAAGAGTACAATCATGGGAAGTAAATACACCACACAAAAGGAAATAGTGGCAAATATAACATGAATCTCACGGGAATAAAAAGTGAGATGAAACCATTTACCGCATTGTAATTAACTCAGTCATATGACCAAAAGTTAATATCCACCAAATGAATCACATAATACCATGAATATAATGATAATAATTAGAATATATATCAAATGGTAGTACACAAAACACCACATGCAATGAATAAGTGGCGAACAATGGAAATATCACAGAATTAAAAGTGAGATAAGAAAATCTCTTTACCTCGTGTCTGACTTGACTCGTTTGTTCCTTGTTATTCCTGAATAATAAACTAAAGTTAATTTATACTTTCTTAAGAACCATTTTAATGTTTATTATCCTTTTTATATCACTTATTACCATTTTATAAACATTATTCAGTCATTTAAGTTTATACTGGTCATTTGGTTGATATTTGGTACTTGAGTAAAAAATGAACGCCTTATAATTACAAGTTGTCCATGTGGTCAATAGTCCATTATCTCCAGAATGATATTCATGATTTAGATATCATATAAATCATATATCCAGTATATATATGTATTTATAACAGTATATAACATTTTGGAGATAAGAAATGAAATGCACCGTTCATGGAGACGGTAAGCCGTACGTACAAATGAACGCTACTTTCATTTCTATTTCATATTTTAATGGAATTAAAACATAATTATACATAGGTATATTATAGTTCCAGTATAATATCATATATAATATCATTAAATATATCCTTTATACATCCCACATATGGTATTAACGAGTCATATCACTTTGAGGGGGCGGTAGTCCGCACTCCCTCAAATGAAATTATCGTGTTTACCCATTATGGAAACCATAAAGGTATGATATAAATGTAAAATAAAGATTCATAAAGAAAATATAAACATAATATATATCACATATAAATACAGTTCCATATTAATGTCCACCATGAGAGGTGGTTGGAGATAATCAAACAATCATCGTTTCGTGAGGCGTTAGTTTTCCATCCACAGAAACAGTATGTTCTTCACCCATTAGATGGAGGTGTGTGGAAGTTTTTTTAAAATAATTCTCATAAAAACATCCTAGTGTATTGAGGATACTGGTGTTTTTATAAAATAAAGGAATAAAAATATTTTAGGGGTCAGAGAGGTAAAATAAAAGAAAAGAAGTTAAGAGAAACTGTTACCTTTAATTTGGGTAACTTCCTTTGGTTTGAACCAAAAGGACTTATTGAAGTGCCTTCTGCCTAAGGTAAGGCTTCTAGGAGAAGGAGAGGGATGTAGGGAGTTTAATTGGTCAGATTTTGGATGATCAAAAAGTCTTGAGAGGTGTGAGGAATTGGTTAGAAGTGGTCTCCTTTTATAAGGGAGAGGATGGACTCTTTAGGAAAGTGTGAAACTATTTTTTTTTTATTATATAATGATATTCGGTTTCTAATGGTCCAAAAATCATTAAATTAAAAGATAATATGAGTCATGGTAGAAATAAAATCATCCAATAGGAATTTGATAGGTTTTGGATAATATTTTAATCATTATAATCTTATTTTTTTGAATCATTTATTAATGAGGTAAATACTGCATCATTATTGTTTCATGAATAATTTAATTTTTTCTATGTCTAAAAATTATAAAAAAATAATATCATATAGAAAATATTTTTATATTTATAAAGAATAATTATATTCTAAAATATGACTTATATAACACCATATAAAAATTAATTTACTAAAAGATTTTTGTTTTTCATTTTTGCCTTTACATTAAATTAATTAATCTAAAGTGTCATTATCATTCATAAGTGGCTCCATGGGGTCCCAAAATCAACACAAAGATGCCCATGGTCAGACATTACTCATAAAATAAGGTTAGGACAAGGGTTAAGGTAATTTTGAATTATTATAATATTCTTTTTACCTTGAATTACCCTATTTACCTTTAACCACGGTAACTAAAAGTCAAAAGTTACTATTCAACAAAAATTATTTTCATCTTATTGAACCAAATTTTACTAACTAATAACAACTATTTATGTTGGATTTTTGAAATTCAATTCACAGAAGTGGTAAAATTTCATTTAAATGAAAAATTCAGTTTTTTAACTACTACTAAGTGGTTTCACTATTCATCAAAATTGAAGTTTTTTAGAAAAATACCAAAAATTAAGCCTAAGATATATTTGATATTCCAAATTAAAAAATGATGTCTATTTTACCAAATTCTAAACATATAAGTTGCATTAATTAATTTAAAATTAATTCCCGTTGTTAAAACAAATAGCATGTTTTTAAGAAACAATAACTATCAAAAGATTGACACTTGTTTTTGTCCAATTTCAAAATGAAATTAACACCATTGAAGAAAATTGGATTAAATGGTAAAAATATATTCTAATTAAACTTTAAAACCAATTAAAAAAATAATATAACCATATAAATAAATTATATTAAAACGTAGTTTTGAATTAAATACAATATTTTCACTATTCATTAAAAAATGAACTTTATCGGAAAAATTCCAAAAAATTACAAAAAGCAAATTTTGATGTGCCCATTATAAGGAAGGATTTTATTTGGTAAAAAAGAATTTATTAAAGTTACCAAAACTATATTTAAATAGGGTTCTCCATTAAGAGGCGGTAAATTGGCCTTTTAATGTAAATTATGCTTAAAATTAGATTCATTCACATTTTAAGCCTCTAACTTTTATTGGATACATGTAAATACATTTAACAAACATGTATAATCATATTGTAGTTAGTTTTTTTCATTCCCTCCAATAAAACGGCTAAGAGTTAACTGCAATTTAAAATAATACTATTATATTATTAGTGTGCAACATAAGATTTCAAAGAAACCCGTTGTTGCGTATCGGGAACGCTATCGAACATAACAACCCCTTTAAAGTAAAATTAATATTTAATTCACAAAAATTAATAAATATGAAAATTTCATATTCTTCATTTATCTGGGATGTTACATCCTTCCCCCATTTTGGGAATTGCATCCTCGCAATTTTAAAATTGGGATCGGAAACTTCATTGAATGCCCCACATCGGAAAAAGATTCAATAAAACTATCACTTTAAAATAAAGGAAGAGAAGTAAAAAGTTTACACGAGACAAAAAATAATAGGATTCCATGAAAACATGGATATGGAAGAGAAAACAAACCATCATGTTCTGATGAAGAGTGATAGAAAACATGTTTAGGAGAAAGTAAACCACCAGAAAATCACAAACTTGTGATGGGTTAAACAGTATTTGATTCCCCAGTAGGAAAAGTTAACAGACAAGGTTTTTGTTTTAAGTTACTTTTCATTGAGGAATTTATTTACGAGCTTAACTAAAAACACAAGGAAATATACTTACTTGTCATGTAGACATTCATCTTTTACTAGATTTATAACAAAAACTCATATTTTCTCCGAACGACGAGTATTCAGGATGACTTTTTTTACATTAAGAGTGCTATAATCAACTTAGAGAGAATCACATAATCAAAAAAAGACGAACTATATATTTCCCATGTCTTTATACCTTAAAAAAACCCAAATGGTTATCACGAGATCAGATAATCCCCAAAAAGGAAAATATTTTACAAAAAGAAAAACTACTCCTAATCTCCAAAATTTGTCAAACAAAACTCAAAGTTCATCAAATACCATTCAATAAACTACTGTCTATAAAATTCTTCAAAGTAATCCCATCTAAGATTGAAACCCAAATCTCAAAAGGATCTAATCACCTAGTCTTCTAAGATAAATCTTAACATTTATCTCCAAATAACATCAGTTACTCTTAAAGTATCATATTGAAAAGTAATTAACCTAATCACATATCCTCCAAGATAGGTTAATCATTTTCATAGATAACCCAAAATCGACTTATTCTTGATTAATAAAATCATATAACTAAAAATAATTAGTCATACAAACCAGGGAATTCATGTAGTCCAGTGGTAGGTGATAAATCCCAATCACACTTTGGTTGTGGGTTCGACTCCCGTAGCTTTGTTTGATGCGACAGTTTATCACATAGTCTGCATGTCATCCTTTTTCAAAAACTATATAATTTTATAACATTCCCAAAAAGAGATAAATTCATCAAAAATAACCATAACATATTTTAACCACAAATTTTATCTAATAACTTTCATTTTTCATCCCAAAATGTATTAACCTATAATTGCCTCATATTCAAGGATCATATAAACCCAAATGGTTCTTTATAACTATATCCACAAAAGAAAAGATAATTATTCCTTGAATAAAATTTTTATATATCAAACTTCAAGGTTACACATACTATAAAAAGTCTTCTAATGTAATCCCATCATCAAAAGAGCCTTAATACTTTTAAGCATTTCACCATCCTAAAATCTACCATAACACTTGAATCCCATATATGTTTACTTCTTACTCATTCAACATTCTTCCTGATCCATTAACCATTCCTTTCCAAATTATTCTGAAATACTTCTTTCCTTTCATTGGTCATTGTTAGTTTCTTCATCCTCAATCTGAATGGCATTAAGTATTGGTAAACATATATTTGTACGATCATGGTGATCCAATTCCTGAAACTTCTTTGTAGGACATCTATTTGTATAATGAACATGCACACCACATTTAAAACATTCAATTGATCCCTTAGAAAGAACTTCTTTCCCTTTCCTAGAGTCAACTGGATGCTTCCTTTTTCCATGGCAGGTTCTTGCTTTATGACCTTCATTTCCACATCTATAGAATCTTCCTTTCCCTTTGAAACATTTTTCTAGGTGTTTCTTTCCACATCTTTGACACAAAGGTTTTTGAACATACATACCTTTATGATTATTACCTGAACTTCCGTGGGGATTTTTTTCTCACATATACGATGCCTTATAAAAATCACCAAGGTTCAATTGGTCAATCATGAATCCAGATAGTTGGTTGAGAATAACCACAAGAGTTCTCATTGTAGCTACCATTTCATTCAATTGCTCATTCAGAAAACCATCATAGTTTTCTTCACATCCATTGTTACTTTGATGCCTGCTAGATCCAACCATTGACTAAAACAAAAAAGGTAAGTGTGAGTATATCAGTAAAATCATCATATAATATCTTATGAGGAGGGTAAATAATAAGATATAATTATACATATTATCTTAAACTCATTCACTTTATCTAAAAAAAACTAAGACTCTTTATGAAATCCTAACCATTATGGTAATGTCACTTATGCTTAAAGAATACCCTAACCTCTAAAGTTATCTAAACTGTCCTTTGATACCAACTATAAGGACCCGACCTTAAAACATTACATAATATTGAATTAAATGAATAATTCACATTGAGGATCTTTTCAGGTTTAGATTTTTAGAGAATTAGTCCATAACTATTACATAAAAACTTGAATATTACATGTATAAACTACTACTCAGTATCTATTTTCTTCATAAAATAAAAAATCTTAAAAAGAAACATGTATAGTTCCATGTTTTAGACAACATGACTTTTCCTTGATCCAATCCTTGACCCTATTCATCTTTAAGTCCTGCGGAAAACATTTCAGAAACTTGGGATGAGCACAAAAAGATCAGTAAGGGTTATAAAATAAGGAAGTAAAAAATTAACCCATTAATAAATACAAATAAATGAAACCATACTTTTCAATCATAACATACCTAACGAAATAATAAGATTTATGAATAACACACACAAATCCCAAATCATAAAGGTTACTTATGGCATCCATATCAAACTTAAATTATAGATATCACAACTACATTGGGAGTTACACATGGAATACCCATCACATTATATTCCCTAAATCTCTTAGGAGAAACATCACGTTTACCTCCTTCATGTTACCTAATGCATTAGAGAGATATCTCGAGCTCACCCGCCCTAGGTTTATTACTGAATCACCCGTATATGTAAACAATGCCCAATAACCATAACATAATCATAAAAAATAACACAAGTATAAATGAAAGATAACATTTCTGCATTCCAATATATCAAATCAAGATATTGAAATAAACAATGCTTTATCTAATCATTTTCAAAACCTTTTAAAAAGAGTTTTTTGAATCAAAGTGTCCCATACCACTTTAAAGATTTTAAATGAATTATCATTTGAAAAAATTAATTTACATATAAATAAATCCTAAAAACCATTTTGAAAACATGGAAATTAATGATAAATATTTATAATAATAAATCTTTAAAACATTTAAAATGATATTTTAGTTAAAGAGTTTTTTTAACAAAAAGAGAGACGCTTGAATACAAATAATTGAGGAATAACATTTAATCAGAACTTTATAATATCATGAGAATAAATGGATTCATGATATAATATGTCAAAGTATAGTATATACACCACATAAGAGTGAATTGGTGCATAAAAACAATGAAGTCTCAGTGGAAATGTAAATTGAGATGAAATCCCTTATAAAGATGGTATCCTTAAATTAATGATAAATCAATCACATAATTATGTGTGACAAATATAAATACACCCAATATAAGTGGATATTAAGTGTAACACAATCAGACACCATTCACACATATTCATAGGACGACATATTCAAGAAGTACAAGTTAAACCCAAAGAATTGAAATTGGGTTAAGAAGTTCCCTTGCAAAAATTCGACAGCCTAACGATGTCACTTTAAAATTAATAAAATGAGTTGATGAGACAAAAAGGAAATCTAATCACTTGGAAATAAAGTTTACATAAATAATGATATATAACAACATATCCCAACATAATAATATGTAAATTAAAATATATAACAAAAAGAAGTCTTTTAAAAAGAGGAGGGTGAAAGGTTCCCTTACCGATTTGGTAACTTACAAAACATACGCCACATGAAAGAAGGATCATAAAATAAAGATGTAAATACTCATAAATGAAATTATATTACAAAAATAGTACAATCATGTGTAGTACATACACTACACAAAAGTAAATAGTGGAAAATATAGCATGAATCTCAGGGGAATAAAAAGTGAGATGAAACCCTTTACCACGTTGTAATTAACTTAGTCATATGACCAAAAGTTAATATCCAAAAAATAAATCACAGAATACCATGAATATAATGAGAATAATTATAATATATATCAAATGTCAGTACACAAAACACCACATGCAATGAATAAGCGGAAAACAATGGAAATCTCACAGAATTAAAAGTGAGATAAAAAAATCTCCTTACCTCATGTCTGACTTGACTCGTTTGTTCCTTGTTCTTCCTGAATAATAGCTTAAGGTTAATTTATACTTTCTTAAGAACCATTTTCATTTTTATTATCCTTTTTATATCACTTATTACCATGTTATAAACATTATGCAATCATTTAAGTTAATAATGGTTGTTTGGTTGATATTTGGTACTTGAGTAAAAAATGAACGCCTTATAATTACAAGTTGTCCATGTGGTCAATAGTCCATTATCTCCAGAATGATATTCATGATTTAGATATCATATAAATCATATATCTAGTATATATATATGTATTTATAATAGTACATAACATTTTGGAGATAAGAAATGAAATGCACCGTTCATGGAGACGGTAAGACGTACGTACGCATGAACGCTACTTTTATTTCTATTTCATACCTTAATGGAATTAAAACATAATGATATAGAGGTATATTATATTTCCAATATAATATCATTTATAATATCATTAAATCTATCCTTTATACATCCCATATATGGTATTAACGAGTCATATCACTTTTAGGGGGCGGTAGTCTGCACTCCCTCAAATGAAATTACTGTGTTTACCCATTATGGAAACCATAAAGGTATGTTATAAATGTAAAATACAGAAGCATAAAGAAAATATAAACATAATATATATCATATATAAATACAGTTCCATCTTAATGGCCACCATGAGAGGTGGTATGAGATAATCGAACAGTCATCGTTTCGTGAGGCGTTAGTTTTCCATCCACAGAAACAATATGTTCTTCACCCATTAGCTGGAGGTGTGTGTAAGTGTTGTTAAAATATTTCTCATAAAAACATACTAGTATATTTAGGATACTGGTGTTTTTATAAAATAAAGGAATAAAAAGAGTTTAGGGGTCGGAGAGGTAAAATAAAAGAAAAGAAGTTAAGAGAAACCGTTACCTTTAATTTGGGTAACTTCCTTTGGTTTGAACCAAAAGGACTTCTTGAAGTGCCTTATACCTAAGGTAAGGCTTCTAGGAGGAGTATAGGTATGTATGGAGTTTAACTGGGTAAAGTTTTGATGATCCAAAAGTCTTGAGAGTTGTGAGGAATTGGTTAGAAGTGGTCTCCTTTTATAAGGGAGAGGAGGAGCTCTTTAGGAAAGTGTGAAAATATTATTTTATTATATAATTATATTCGGTTTATAATGGTCAAAAAATCATTAAAGTCGAAGATAAGATGACTCATGGTCGAAATAAAATCATTTAATAGTAATTGGACCGGTTTTGGATAATATTTTAATCATTATAATCTTATCTTTTTGAATCATTTATTAATGAGGTAAATACTGCATCATTATTGTTTCATGAATAATTTAATTTTTTCTGTCTAAAAATTATAAAAAAATACTATCATGTAGGAAATATTTTTATATTTCTAAATAATATTTATAGTCGAAAATATGACTTATATAACACCATATAAAAATTAATTTACTAAAAGATTTTTGTTTATGTCATTTTTGCCTTTACTTTAAATTAATTAATCTAAAGTGTCATTATCATTCATAAGTGGCTCCATGGGGTCCAAAAATCGACCCAAAGATGCCCATGGTCGGCCATTACTTATCCAATAAGGTTAGGATAAGTGTTAAGGTAATTTTGAATTATTATAATATTCCTTTTACCTTGAATTACCCTATTTACCTTTAACCACGGTAAATAAAAGTCAAAAGTTACTATTCACCAAAAATTATTTTCATCTTATTGAACCACATTTTACTAACTAATAACAACCATGTATGTCAGATTTTTGAAATTCAATTCACAGAAGTGGTAAAATTTCATTTAAATGAAAAATTCAGTTTTTTAACTACTACTAAGTGGTTTCACTATTCATCAAAAATTGAAGTTTTTCAGAAAAATACCAAAAATTCATCCTAAGATATATTTGATATTCAAAATTAAAAAATGATGTCTATTTTACCAAATTCTAAACATAGAAGTTTCATTAATTAATTTAAAATTAATTCCCGTTGTTAAAACAAATAGCGTGTTTTTAAGAAACAATAACTATCAAAAGATTGATACTTGTTTACGTCCAATTTCAAAGTGAAATTAATTCCAATAACCAACATTGGATTAAAATGTAAAAATATATTCTAATTAAACTTTAAAACCAATTAAAAAGATAATATAACCATATAAATAAATTATATTAAAACGTAGTTTTGAATTAAATACAATATTTTCACTATTCATTAAAAAAATGATCTTTATCGGAAAAATTACAAAAATTTACAAAAAGTAAATTTTGATGTCCCCATTCTAAAGAAGGATTTATTTGGTCAAAAATAATGTATTAAAGTGACCAACAATATATTTAAAGAGGGTTCGCCATTAAAAGGTGGTAAATCGGCCTTTTAATGTAAATTATGCTTAAAATTAGATTCATTCACATTTTAAGTCTCTAAATTTTATCGGATAAATGTAAATACATTTAAAAAACATGTATAATCATATTGTAGTTAGTTTTTTTCATTCTCTCCAATACAACGACTAGGAGTTAACTACCATTGAAAATAATAATATTATATTATTAGTGTGCAACATAAGATTTCAAAGAAACCTGTTGTTGTGTATCGGGAACACTATCGAACATAGAAACCCCTTTAAAGTAAAAATCAATATTTAATTCACAAATATTAATAAATATGAAAATGTCATATTATTCATTTATCTGGGATGTTATAGGTATAGCTCATGAGGAATAGCTCTTGGTGAAGATATGATCTTCATAGGTAATATAGCCCCATGAATGTATGATTGGATTGTAGGGAATATGGGCCATTGATGATGATGTTTTATAAGTATATCATTTCCTTATTTTAATGATCTAAAATCATGTTTATTATAATACTAATGGTTTTGTGTTATATAAAATCAATCTATTTTTTATAAAATTAATAAGTTATGGAACTTACCTTAAGTGACTGTGAGTAAAATATATCGATAGTTGAATAATTTTACAAATGATCGCATGAAAAAAGGAACTGATACATTAAAAAATGGAGTAACCATGAAGAAATTTGTCTATGTATCAAATCAATCACATGTTATAAATATGACAATGCAAGTAGAATTTCTACAAACCATACAGACAGAAGACCAAAAATGATTGACCTTAATAAATATTTCAATTGACCTTGAAAATCAGAGTAAGAATTTTCCTAATTATTAAATTGACCACATGAAGACCTTAAATCAATCATGCTTGTCCAATCGACAACATGACCATTTTTAACTACTGCATGCAGATCAATGTAAAACTAAAGCTGATTGACATAAAAGTAAATCTGATCTGCATAAGAGTCAAGATATTTTATATATGGGTAAATCTACCTCATGTGAATTGGATAGAACACACACTCAAGAAAACAAACTATGTTAAAAATTTTTGTAAGGGTCATTCCAGTAGAAGTGTAGAAATGTAATGTTCATCTAATTTTTTAGGACAAAAATAAAGGTATCTTCATAGAATTAACAATCTATGTAAGGTTCCCCTCAAGGACTATGATTCTAGATAAGGATAAGCTAAAACTTTAGAAAATATAACTTGAAGACTCTTATATATATGAAAAGTAAAACCAAGTGTCAGACCGACTGTATATTACTGATGGATCAATCATGGATATTTAAAAGGTTAATTAATTATTTTAACCTCAAAAACTAGTTTTTGGAGTAGTTAATGAAATCCATAGAATTTAAGGTTTTCCAAAAGGATGCTTAGTAAAAGTATTTTATTATTATTATTTCTCAATGTATAATTTGATAAGATTCATCTTTAAATATAATAAATACTCACCTATAAAGAGTGATACACTCTTTTTTCTAATTAGATCATATTATTCTACTCTATATAATACTCTATTTTTATACATATATCTATAAAAACTAAGAAAGATATTTAAAGACTACCTATTTATCTCTTATAACTTTTAAAAGATCACATGAGGATAAGATAACTTTAATAATCATCAGAAATTGATCAAAGAAGAGATGCATTACATTTCACATCACTTTTATCAATATATGTTTCTTTTACATTTGTTTTGTGCTTTCATATTATTGTAAATATATTTTAAACTACTCCTATACTTTATTGAAGAGTACTTTTATACTCTTTTCTATTTATTTTCACTCTTTTATTCTACCAATAAGAACTATATAAAAGGCTTGGTGATAATCTTGGACGACCTAGTGTGCAATTTTTTTTGATATAATACAAGATCCATGTTATAAATCAATTTTATTAAGATTTAATAAATATTATTGGTAATGAGTTACTATCAAGTGGAGAGTACTAGGTTCTAAATTTAAACTAAACCACTTGTTTTAATTTATATTGTGCAATAAATTTCATTTTTTCTTACACAACATAAAACCAAATACACTCTAAAAGGTACTTTTTTTTCCTTCTATTTTTAAATAAGTAATTTATAAACTATGTTTGAAAAAAATACTCGGATAGTTATAAGTTATTTTGTTTATATGTATATATACATTTCAATTTGAGTCAAATTATTTCAATAACTAGAATAATTTAAAAATTATTTTAATTAACTATTGACCATGCTTCTGAGAAATTATCTAAAAGCATCAAATTATATATATCTATAATATATTTTAATTGAGTTATTTTTGAATTGGGGGATTTGATTTAAATTATGTTTAAACTGAAATTTTTATCGTAGAAGCTCAATTCACCCCCCCATATTGATAATTCCACTGAAACTAACAAAAGATTTGTATGAATCAATAGGAATATGGATTGAGGAGGGGTATAATGACCCAGACATTTCATGTATAAATATTACATCATATAAGATGAATATTTATTTCATAAAATTATGATTTATGCCAAAACCATAAAGGTTTAATGTATTTGGAAACTATACACATAAACATCTATTTCAGGTATAGTCTTCCTCACCTCTCATAATGTTCTTCCCACTTTGTACCCTTTTTTTACATACCCTAATTAAAACCATTCTTCATAACCCGGGGAGGGAAAACATATGAATGGGTAAGAACAAATAGTCATTAAGGGTAAACATGGGAGATATCAAATGATTATAATAAGAACATATAAGATAAGAATAAGGGTATGAGATCATGAACATAACTTACAATGTTCACACTTAATCTATCATAGATTGTAAACATGAGTTATGGCATAAAAATTTATCATTTAAAAGGAAATGAATAAAAGGGTGAGAGATCATCACTAATTAATAATGAACCATGAGTTCAAATCATATCCATAAAAACATTCCATAAAAGTGTCACACAATCATAGGTATAGAAACCATTTCATATGTTATGGTTAACTATTGATACCATCAAATCATAGTGGACCAGGAATCAAAAATCATTTCCCATATCATAACGGATCAAGATTCACCACTTGTTTCCCATAGTAGATTAAGCACATAAACTAGTTTCCCAATTTGGACCAAGAAAATCAACTTGTTTCCCATAGTGAATCAATCACATTGACATGTTTTTCATAGTAGATCAAGTACATTGACTTGTTTCCCATAGTGGACTAGGCACATTGACTTGTTGCAATGACCCAAAATTTTATCAATGTAATTTCTCCCTTATTATAATTATTCAATATAGTATAAATAAAAAAAAATAATATAGAGACTCAATAAAAACTTTATAAATGAATAATAAATGAAATAAGAGGATTTTTTAGAAATTAAAGATACTATACCGATGGAATAGTAACATGACCTTTAAAATATTAACAAGACCCTTAGGAATAGTAATTCATCCAATAAAATAGCAAATTCACCTTTTAATTTATAAATAAAATTTGGGTATCTTATGAATTAAAATATAAAATATTAATATCATGAAATAAGTAAATAAATAATTTAAAAATTTTAAATTAAATATTGATATTTTTATAAGGCATATATATTTATTTACAATTTTATAATTATTATAATGATTTAAAAGACAACTTATTTTCATAAAATAAACTTGTAAATTAATATTTTTTTCTTATGATTATAATCTAATTTTATTAAACCTTAACTAAATTTTCAAAGTGTCATAAAATCAGTTATTGTTTTAAAATTGGTATTTTTTGAATAAATGAATATTTTAATTAAAAATTAAATTTCTCATATTTAGAAAATTATTTTCATAAAATGGATCACATTTTTTAAATCTATATTTCAAAAAATTTTAGGGTGATTTTCTCATATTTTCATGAAATAGTTGAATTTTTGGTGAATTGTGAAATGCAGTAATTTACTGAATATATACATTATAAGTTAAATACACTATTCCTTGAGTCATTGCTGATGTAAGAATAATAATCTCTAAATAACCTTAATTATTTTAATATATTTAGTGATAATTCTGAAACTATTCATAGTATTGATCCAATATAATAAACTAATGAATAAAATAATCAGAAAACACCCCTCTCCTGCCCGATAGATACCACCTCCTCTCCTCACACCTTCCAAACTTTGATACTTGTCTAATTCTACCCAAAACCTTCCCAATCACCTTCCCCACTTCCAAGAGGTTTTTTTCTTAAAAAAATACCAAACCTATGTGCCTTAAGGATGTTCTTAAGGAGGATAATTCAAGTGGTAAAATCCTCTTTCTCTTTCTTTTAATTTCTTTTAATTTATTTTACTTTTATTATTATATCCTCACATCCTATATAAAAATATTAATGATAACCCCAATATCTTTTATATACTTTAATTATATAATTTTAATGTAAAATTCATCATCATACTCCTTTATCTCTCTCTCTTTTATTCTAAAAATGAAATCATCACCTGAGATGTGTTAATCTGTCGACATCGTGGATGATGAATTTTAACATTCCTTTAATGCCTCAAAGGCTATTCATAAAACCTATATAATTTTTCTTTCATAATGTAAAATGTATGAAATAACCCTTTTTACCATTTATAACTAACTTATACAAACTATAATAAATAATGGAACAAAACTAGTTTGTGATGTTCGAAAAACTGCCAAAAAAACTAATTGATTATCATTAACCATTTATCTAAAGATTCATCATAATAACATTTAACCTAAGGATATATATAAACATTTAAAAATATTTATGCTAATTAATAATATATAATTTCATTTCTAAGGAATTTTACCAATTCTACATAATCTTCCATACTCATAGTCAAGTGAACCGATCTTTAGAAGCATGAAAATGAACACTCTTGAATGATGAAATTAAACTCTATGACTAATAAAAAATACAATAAATGAACTTAATAAAACTATAATGAATAAAATTAATGTATAAAAGGTTTTTTATTTTTTAATTAATGTATTTTATTTTATTATCCAAGATATTAAAGAGAATAAGAATTCGTATATAAGGTAAGTAGAATTCTCAAACCCAACTCCATTTCATTGGGTTTTCCCTCTTTCACTCCATTTTTAGTATGGATGTTACATTAATCTTTCTTAAATATCAATTAATTATCTTTAACTTATATTTTATGTGATATAAATTCTTCCAATCTGATTATATGACAAATGAAATGGTTTTTTTAAAATAAATCTTCTTTCAAAAAACATAACTTTTACTTCTCTTGAGACTGTTTCTTCTTGATGATTCTTATTCCAAGTATGATATTAAATGTTTATTTTGGGAACCCTAAAGTATATTAATGATTTTTTTCTTTATGAAATGAAACCCATTTTTTTCCATGGTTTGTTTTATGTCAAATATTTATATACATTCTATGTGGAATTCATGACTATGTAAAAGTTATGATGTGATGGGTGTGCTCAGAATTATATAGAGCATATAGATGTTAGGATGTGAATGGTGTGCCTGAAATTATATAGTGCTCCAATTAATTGGTTAATGTAATGAATATAATGATATAAAGTTAAATATTCATGACCATGATGCTATATTTTTTCACAACTATGTGTGGTAGTTGACCACTAAGACATGATGTTTCATTTTTATGCATTCCCATTTTCCATGAATCTATCTAATGCTTCCTCTCATGATTATGATGATGATCCCATTATTATGTTATGAGGATGATGATTTTGATCACCCCATGTTATGTTGATACATGTTCTTACTCTTACTAGGATTTTACCACACCCCTTTCTTTAATGCACATCCTCATGTGATTACTTGTACTTAGGTGAACACAAGGACCAATAAAAACCTAGAGAAAAATGAACTAAATAAATTTATATGTTTTATTTTTTAAATGTTATGTATGGTCCTAATTTTACCAATAAACTAAACCTTTATATCCTGGTTGTGTACCAATTTTATTTTTTTTATCTTCAAAATGATTTAATAATCATGTAAGAAAAATAAAGGTCACTTTAGTTGGTATCCGAACATGTTTTAGTTAATTAGGGAGTTAGGATTAGGGAACCTTAGTAAAAACCTTGAGTATGTAACCGAGTATATGTAATCAAAAAAGACAATTTTCTAAACATAGGTATCCCACATGTTATTTCTTTAGAGTTAATTTCACAAAGGGATAAATTATTAATGACTTGTTGAATTATGTTTTGTTCAAAATTTTTCTATTTTAGAAAATGGTTTGAACTAGGAAAAACCAAGAAAATAACCCGTATGAGAGATAATGCAGTGATTGGACGAACAATATCCCTAATTCCTTGGGAGGTGGAGTTAAAAATTTCAAGGAGGTATTTACCTAGTTGTCTGAGGATATGTATAATAACCTGAACAATGTGGAAAGTCCTCCTTCACCTAAGGGGGAGAAACTGGATATTGATTCCTTTATGTGGTAACGACCATCGACATTTAGTGGATCTTATGATCCACTAGTCACAAAAAGTGGGTCAACTCAATAGAGATTTTTTTTTGTGTTTTAATATTATGAGAAGGAGAAGGAGACTCTATCCGTTTATCATATAAAGGGAGAGGTCAACCAATGGTGGGCTTGATTAAGAACACCAATCTGAAGGAAAAAGTTGAAGAGGTGGAGTGGGAATACTTTAAGATAATTTTTATTAACAAGTATTTTCCTATAACTCTTTGTATAAATATTGATAGATAATTCATAGAGATGATGAAAAAGTATGGTGAATCTCTCATGGCCTATAAAGAAAACTTCACAAGGCTTAAAAGATACACTTTAGGTTTTTTTATAAAAAATTAAAGAAAAATTGATATATTCTTTAGTGGGTTAAAACAGAACCTTCAAAAGGCTCTAGTGATTCGAGACATTGATATTTATGAAGAATTTGTTTGATGTGATCTCAAAGTGGAGATAGAGTTTGGAGAATGGTCCCTTGGCTATGGTGATAAGAAATGAAAGGTGGAGTTTCAAGATGGGGGATCTATGAAAAAGGTGGAAGTAAATCCCAAACAATCACATGTAAAAAATATTTGAAGAAGCATCATGGGATCTACCTAAAAGGGATGGGGAAATTCTATATATTTGGGAGAGAATGCCATCATGATCATGAATATAAAAGATATATAAAGAATCTAGTCGATACAATAGAGGAATGGAGAACACCACCCATGGTCCAATACTTCAAATGTTGGGAGAAAGGGAACTATACAAGCAAGTGCACTAAACCTCGAGTCCTCAAGGGTAATCAACTTAATCATCCAAAAAATCCAAAGGAGTATGGGAAAGCTCATTCCATCACTTCTATGGAAGTGGATCAAGAAAATGAAGTCTCATGAGGTGTAATTCCTATTCACTCAAGAAATGAAAAAGTCTCATTTGATTCAAGTTCTATGCATTCCTTTATATCTTTCAAGTTTTCTAGAACTATTGAATGAAATACCAAAAAACATGAATTAGAGATATCCTTTAAAACACCTTGTGGTGTGATCATTACAACCCAAGTGTTGGAATCTTCTCCTGTTGGTGTATGTGGGAATATTATCTGTGAAAATCTCATGACACATCCCTTGGCGGAATTCTATTATACAATCAGGATAGATTGGATCTCATTATATTGAGCACACATCAACTATTGGGAAAAGGAAATATCTTTAAATATTATGAACCATCCCATGATCCTATAAAAATGCACGGAATATCATGAATATACTTTGGAAAATACTTCAATGGTTTGGGTGATGATTCTCTATGAGGAAGCATACCTTACTCAAATGGTTGAGTCAAAGGAAGTTTTCAACCAAGGGGAATTTCCCATTATAAGGGAATAAATTGATGTATTTCTTGATGAGTTACCTAAACTTTCCCTAGATTGTGAGGCATATTTCTCAATATAACTCATACCCAAAGATACTACTACCTCAAAATTCCCATAAAATATTGTCCTGATATAACTAGATGAGTAAAATAAGTAGCTTAAAGATAATTTCAGAAAAAGGTTCATACAACCTTGTGAATCACCATGGGGAGTGATAGTGATCTTTGTCCAAAATAAGGATGGATCTATGTGGCCGTGTATTGATTATCAGGAACTCAACAAGATCACTATAAAGAACAAGTATCATCTTCCAAGTATTTATGATTTTTTTGATCAAATATGAGGAGATTAGTAATTATAAATGGTGGATATTCGTTCTAGATATCATTAGCTAAAGGTGAAAAAGGAATATATTCAGAATACTAACTTCCGTAAAAGGTATGGGCACTATGAGTTTCTAGTAATACCCTTCAGACTTACTAATACCCCTGGGATATTCATGTATTTGATGAATACCGTCTTTAGAAACTACCTTGAAATTTTTTGGTTGTTTTTATTGATGATAATATCATTTACATAAATTGAAAGGAGGAAAATGAAAAATATATAAGGATTGTACTAGAGACATTAAGTAAGTATAAATTATATACCATGTTCCGAAAGTGTGATTTATGGATACAACAAATCACATTTTTGGGACACATGATCGCAAGTGAGGGAATTTAGGTGGAACCTTAAAAAAGTAAATTTAGGAATGGACCAGAACCTTTAGTGTCATATAAATCCATAGTTTTCTTATCTTAGTAGGGTACTAATGAAATTTTGTGAGAAATTTCCAGTGATTTACTATCCCTCTAACTAAGTTAACAAGGAAAGGGGTAAAGTATGTCTGGATGAAAGAATGTGAGGAAAGCTTGAAGGTGCTAAATAATAGGCTGATCACTACACCTATACTCACATTAACAATAATTAGATAATTTTTTTGATATACAATGATTCTTAAAAGAATGGTATGGGTTGTACACTCATGTAGAATGATATAGTGACAGATTATGCCACACGACCATTGAATATCCATGGGAAGAACTATCTGATGCATGATATGGATCCAGTACCTATTTTTTTTCTTTGAAAATCTGGAAACATTACCTCTATGGTGTGAAGTGTGACATATATACTGAACACAAGATTCTAAAATATATATTCACACAAAAGGAGCTCAAAATGAATCAATGTATATGAATAGAGTTAATCAAGGACTATGATTTATCTATACACTATCATCCTAGGAAGGAAAACAAGGTAGCTGATGATCTTAGTAGAAATGAACCTACTACTATATTTGTGTTGTGGATTTAGAAATACCCTATCTTCATGGATATGAAAAGGATGGATTTTGAAATCATTATTTCAAGGAATAAATCCTACATATCCAAAATGATTTCCCAACCATCTATCCAAAAGAATATTAAGAAGGCACAAAGGGATGATCTCGAGATTTAAAATAAGGTGAAGGCAATACATGAGGGGAAGCTACAACAGTTCTATATCAATAATGAGGATTTTATTTGGTTTGGAATGAGGATTTTTGTGCCTTCATCACCTGGGAAAAATAATGAGCTATTGGGTAATACACATAGCTCAACATTCTATATCTGTTCCAGGAGTACCAAGATATTACATGATCTTTGAGAACACTTCTTATGGGATAATATGAAGAAGGATATTGTGGAGTATATCTCAAGGTGATTGAAATGTTAGAAAGTTATTGAATTGTGATAGAATTTCAAAGTGATGATTCAACCATTGCCTATACCCATGTGGAAATGGAAGAATATCACTATGGTCTTTAGAATTGGTCTCCCAAAGAAACCTGGAGAAAACAATGTGATATGGATTGTGGTGGACCAACTCATCAAGATTTCCCAATTTATTACTATTAGGGAAGACCTATCACTTAAAAAACTTGCTAATATATACATGAAGGATGTTGAGAGATTGCATGGGGTTACAATCTTGATTATGTCTAATCATGATGCTAGTTTCCTATCTAAATTCTGGACGAGTCTTCAATATTATTTGAGTACATAATTTAATTTTAGCAGGACTTATCACCCCAAACTGATGGAAAATAAGAAAGGACTATTCAGACACTAGAGGACATGATAAGATCATTATCAATAGAATTTAAGGTATATTTAATCAACATATTCCATTGGTTGATTTATCATACAACAAAAACTTAAACTCGAGTATTCAGATGGATCCATATGAATATCAATATGGAAAGTGATGTAGAACTCCAACCTATTGGGATGAAGTTGGTGAATGAAAGCTACAGGGACCTGATCTTGTGCAAGAGATGAAAATGAAGGTTTAAGCCATGCAACAACATTTCAAAGTTACTTAGAGTTGGAAAAATATCTATACTGATAACCATTGAAGGGACATGGAGTTTGACATTGGAGATAAAGTTTTTCTTCGAATATCATAATGGAATAGATTCACGCAGTTTGGAAAGAAAAGGAAGATTAGCCCAAGGTATATTGGACCCTTTGATATCCTTGATCACATAGGATCAATGTCTTATAAGCTCTCACTTACACCAATTATGGTTCAAATTAATGATGTGTTCTATGTATCTTTCTTGAGAACATATGTAACAAATCCATCACATTTACTAAACTTAGAGTTGTTACAACTGGAAGATGATATCTCTTATGAGGAGCTTCCAGTAACGATTTGGGACCAAAGAGATAAGGTTTTATGCCAAAAAAAAAACCTCCTGGTAAAAGTGTTGTGGAGGAACCATAATTATGAAGAAGCAACTTGGTAACTATAGGTGGCAATGACAGAGGAGTTCCCTCACCTTTTTATGTAAAACAAAATTCCAAGGGTGAAATTTCAAAGGGGGGGGGATGTAACAACTCAAACTTTTATCAATGTAATTTATCAATTCTTATAATTATTTAATATAGTATAAATCACATAAAATCACATAGATACATCATTACTGACTTTATAAATGAATAATGAATGAAATAAGAAGCTTTTTCATAAATAAAGGAACCTAAACCGATGAAATAATAACTCGAACATTGGAATAATAACATGAACCTTAGGAATAGTAATTAGTCCTATAGAATAATTAGTTCACATTCAAGAGAATAAATAAAATTTGGGCATATTATGAATAAAAATATAATATATTTATATCATGGAAAAAGTAAATAAATATTTTGAAAATGATAAATTAAGTATTGATATTTTTTTAAGTCATAAATTTTTATTTACAATTTTATAATTAATATAAATATTTAAAATAAAATGTATTTTCATAAAATACACTCATAAATTAATATTTATTATTCTTATGATTATAATATAATTTTATGAGACCTTAATTAATTTTTCCAAGTGTTATAAAATCAATTATAATTTTAAAATTGGTATTTTTCTAATAAACAACGATTTGAATTAAAAATTAAATTTACCATATTTAAAAAATTATTTTGATAAAATGGATTTCATTTTTTAATTATAAATATCAAAAAATGGTTAGGGTAAATTTGTGTTATTTTTTCAAATAGTTATTTTTTTTGTGAATAGTGAAATATGGTAATTTACGGTATATATACATTATAAGTTAAATACACTATTCTTTGAGTCATCGCTGATGTAAGAACCATAATATTAATATAATTTTAATTAATTTAATATATTTATTTATAATTCACAAACTATTTATTTTCTTGATCCAAAATAACAAACTAATGAATGAAATAATGGGGAAACACCCATCTCCTCCCCTATAAATACCACCCTCACCACCACTTCTCCTCACACCTTCAAATATTTGATTCCTATCCAAAATCTACCCAAAACACTTCCTAAGACCCTTACACATGTCTAGGAGGATTTTTTCTCAAAAAAAGACCAAACCTAGGCACCTTAAGGAGGTTCTCAAAGAAAATAATTCAAGAGGTAAAATTCTCATTTTTTTTCTTTTAATTTCTCTTAATTTATTTTTCTTTTCTTATTGTCTTTTAACCTCATCTATCCAAATATTCATGATAACTATAGTATATTTTATATACTATAATTCCGTCATGTTAATGTAGAATCCAACATAAAACACTTTCCCTATCTATTTTATTCTAAATATGAAATCATCACCTGTGATGTGTCATTTTATCGATATCATGGATGATGTGTTTTCATTTTCCATTAACACCTTCAAGGTTATTAATAAAACCACAAAAATGGTAAGAAAATAATTTAAAATTTATTTAATAACCCTTTTTATGTTCTAGAACTAACTTATACATATAATAATAAATAATGTGACAAAAATAGTTTGTGATGTTTGAAAAACAGCCAAAAAAATCTAAATAATTATCACGAACCTTTTATATTATGATTCATCCTCATAAAATTTAAGAAAATGACATATATAACCATTTAAACCAATTTATTATAATTAATAGGATATAATTTTAAATTTTAATAATTATACCCATTCTACAAAAACTTCCGTACTCTTAGTCAAGTGAAGAGATCATGAAAACCAAGAAAACGAACACTCCCGAATGATGAAATTAAACTCTATAACTCATAGAAAATTATATAAATGAAATTAATAAAACTATAATAAATAAAATAAATTTATAAATGTTTCTTTATTTGTTAATTTATGAATTTAATTTTATTATCCAATATGTTAATGTGAAGAAATAATTCATACATAAGGTAAGAGGAATTATTGAACCTAACTTAATTTCTTTGAGTTTTCCCTCTTTCACTCCATTTTCAGTATGGATGATCCTTTAATATTTCTTAAATATAATTTCATTATATTTAACTTATATTTTTTGGTATATACATTCTTCCAATATTATTTTATGACAAATGAAAAATATTTTCCAAAAGAACTTTTCTTTCAAAAAACATAACTTTTACCTCTCTTGAGATTGTTTCTTCTTGATGATTCTTATACCAAGTATTATATTAACACTTTATTTTGGGAACCCAAAATTTTATTCATGAATTATTTCTTTATCAAATCAAAATTATTTTTTTCCATGGGTTATTTTATTTCCAATATTGATAAACTTTCTATGTAGCATGCATGATTATGTAAATGTTATGAAGTGATAGGTGAAGAAGGAATTATATAGTGCATGTAAATGTTATGACGTGATAGGTGTGCCTAGAATTATATATCACTAAAATTAATTGGGAAATGTGATGAATAAATTTAAATATGCATGAACATTATTCTATCATTTTTCACATCTATTTTTTGTAGTTGACCACTAAGACATGATGTTTCATTTTTATGCATTGCCACAGTCCATGCCTTTATCTAATAATTCATCTCATGATTATGATGATGATACCATGATTATGTTATGATGATGTTGATTATTATCACTCCATGTTATGTTGATCCATGTTCTTATCTATCCACTTACTGGTCTTTTAGATTGCCCATTTCTTTGATGTATATCTTTAGGTTATTACTTGTACTAAGGAGAATACAAGGTCTATTAAGAATCTAGAGTATTAGGAATTAAATAAATATTATGCGTGGTCCTAATTTTACCAATACACTAAACCTTTGAGTCCTAGTTGGGTAACTATTTTATGTTTTTTATCTTTAAAATTATGTAATAATCATGTATGAAAAATTAGGGTTGCTACACTTGTTTCCCAAAGTTTTTTAATGAGATATAAAACATTACCCACTGCATTTGATGAATATATAATTATGGGCCCAACCATCACATAATTAAAACCATACATATGTGTGCCACAAGATCATATACCACTCATTATATTGACATAATATAACCCATAGAATGAAAATTGGTTTCATAGACATTTCATTGTTTAATTATAGCATAATCCATGTAAAATAAAGGGGTTTCATAAAAATATCATCATCATAATTATAAACATAAAGATAAATAATAATGTTGGTATAATTTGATTATATCATTAGTAAATCAAAATTATTGTCAAAGGATTTTATCATAGATTAAAATAATTTAAAAATATCATTAGAATATTTCTTGTGGAAAATATTGTTTTATTTTTGAAATCACTTATTTAAAATAAAAGAGTTTACAAAATATTACGGAAATTTTTTTATTTCATAAGGAACATGAAAATTTTTAAAGGAATATTAAAATCATTGAGTGGTCCTGATGAAAGAAAATTACCCTCAAGTTCAGTATATTAAAAAAAATATTCCTTTCACATTTTTGGTAAATGTCAAAAGTTCTTTATTTGGAAAATGATAGGAAGATTCCATTGATTTTTTATAAAATGTCAAACATGGGTAAAAATTACTTTAAACATTAATAGGATAATAGTAAAAATATTACTTAATTTTTTTAAAGAAAATATGGATATGGAAGAGGAAGATTCTATATCAAATCTTAAAACATAGTCAGTTTCTTGAGAGGTCACTACCATAGATCAACCCTTTAACAACATGAAAAATAGGCTTAACTATGCTAAGACATCTCATATAAAGGTGAAATTTTATTATTCATAGTTTATAATCAATAAAAGTCCCCATTTATCAATGCACTTTCCAGAACTGATAAAGGGTGCCCTTTATTAGCACTTTTGTTAGCAATGATAATGGGGGGACATTATTAGTGATTAAAATATCACTAATAAGGACCATATTGCTGTAATGTGCTGTTTTAATTTCACTACACTACTACAAATTCCAATATATAAAAGAAATGTAAAGACCCATAAAATTCAAGTGAAATTTTTCTTAATTTTCTTTGTGATTTTACAAGAACGCGGTTTTTGAGGGCACTTGATTCTGAGGCCCGGTGTGCCCGAAATTTCTATCCGAAGTTTAGCTCGAGTACGTTCAGTGAAGGAACGAGCGGGTTTTCTTAACTTTTGAACCGGTGCTCGGAATAGAATTCTGAGGGCACCGATGGATTTGCAGCACTGGTAATTGCTTAGGAACACCTTTTCCAGAGTTGCGTTTTCACGGGAGAAGTTTTTAAAAATTGTGGAAGGTAAAATAAAATTGAGCATCAATTTTTATTTTTCTCTAAGTGGTTAAAACCTTTGAGTGGAAGTTGGAAGAAACCACCCAACTTCCCATGGGAGGTTATGAGGGTGGTGGGGCCCACACAAACCCCACCCCTTCATCTTCCCAAACCTTCCACAACCCTCCATTTATTAAGACAACTTGAGTTAATTAATTGAGTGGATTAATTCAACTTTTGAATTTCAAACTTAAGTCATGTTAATAAAATAAGGGAAGTTCTTATTTTATTTTGGATGGAACTTATTGCATTGGGAGGTTTTGGAGAAAAGCTAAGGGGCTTGAGGATCTTCTTCTTCATCGACGAAGAACGCGAAGAACACCGACCTCCGACGAAGGTTGACAAGAACGCCAGATCCTCGGTGATCGACAACGCGATGCCGAAAAATCATTTCTCCGCGACGCAACGATTCTCCTTCCGCGACGCCTTCTTCCATGACGGTTGTTTCCGCGACGAACCCTCGCTCAACGAATTCGACAAGGTAGGGGTTTATTTTATTTGTTTGTTCACGATTACTTCCATCGCTTTATTCCTTCCAATTTGAACCGCCTGTTATCGCAATAACGGGAGGAGGTCAGACCGCACAAACACGGCCGACCCTCCTCCCCCTTGTTGGTTGATTTATGTTGCGGCTCGTGTAAGGCGGCGCGGTGCCGAAGCACCGCACGGGAAATGTTAAAGGAAGGGCAGAGAAGCGTGGCGCTGTCGCGCCGCACCAAAGAACCTAGAAGACACCGCGACCGGAGCAGGGCCGCGGTGGAGGGGCGCGGCGCTGTCGCGCCACACCGGACGGACCAGGCCGCGGCGGAGAAAGGACCGGCAGCCGGTTCCGGGCCGCCGGCATCGGAGCAGGGGGACCGGCCCATGTTGGTCCTGTGGCGGCAGCAGCCGGCCGGTCAGGGGGAAATCCGGGGGTCCGTAACCCCCAGTTGTCTAGAAAAGAGGCCCCCACATGGGGCCGCGGTTACGACAAGCGGGGGGCAGTGCCCCCCCCCCCCCCCCGCGCCTCAATACTCGGACGTTTCAGCCGAGCCTCCTGGCCACCGCGCCAGGCTGCCAGGCCGGGCCGTGCCAGCCAGGCCGGGCCGTGCCCAAGCAGGCCTGACCCGGACCCGAGTCGGGTCGACCCGGTTCGGGCCGACCCAGGGGGTACCGGGCCGGGTCGGACCGGGCCCGAACACCATAATACCGAACATATCTCGGTATTTTGCCCATAACTTGGGCTGCCGACCTCCGATCGATGCACCGTCAGCTGCGATGCGATACTTGGATCGAGATGGTCGTTTTGGTATACTACACTCAAGATTTCGGAGAACTTTGGATTCGGTCGGGTTGGTTTGTACACGAAACCAACCGGGCCCTCGGAGTGGAAACACTTATAACTTGAGCTCCGGACGTCCGATTGACGTGCCATCGACTTTGATGGATTCCTCTAAGTGAGAAGAACCTTTGGATTAGTCCTCTTGAGGTTTGGACACAGTTGGAGTATGGTTGGGTTGATTTTGACTTAAAAACCAACCGGGCCCCTGGGACGAAAAAGCCAATAACTCTTAGACCGGGCGTCCGATTGACGCGCCGTCTGTGACGTTGAGTTCCTGTTGACGATACCGAACTTTTGGATACATCAACTACAGAATATGTGTCAGTTGATGTATCAGCCCTTAGGCTCGTGGAGCGGACCCTCCCGAACGAGCTTGCTGTGTGCGGGAACCCTAGAGTTGGCTGCGACTGCGACGACGATGACGACTGTACATAAATCCTCCATGGATTCGACAGCAATGACTACAACACTCAGCGATCCTACGTGGATCAGTGCTACCAATCCTGTGTGGGTTAGATCCTGTGTGGGTCAGCGCTCAGCGGTCCTGTGTGGGCCGGCGCCTACAGATCCTGTGTGGGTCCGATCCTGTGTGGGTCATTGTGGGGGTTAGTTACCTATCGATCCTTTGTGGGTCATTGCGGGGGTTAGTTACCTATCGATCCTCTGTGGGTCATTGCGGGGGTTAGTACCTATCGATCCTATGTGGGTCCAACAACTTAGATGAATCAGTGACTACATCTGATCATCTCTATCGTCTTACGAAGAAGTATACCTGTGTGAGCTAAATCTTAACTTTCAATTCTTATCTTCGATAAGATTGACTTGATATCCTGTGTGGATTACGTTATGCTTTCCTGTGTGGATCATGTTGTGTTTTCTTATGTGGACTGGGTTGTACTTGAGCTCGGATGTTGGAGCCGAATGAGAATTTATGACTTAAGTATATGTATGGGCATATAACTAAGTAGTGTCAGATGTTACTTCGTGATTATGTCTTTCCTTTGTGGATTATCCTTTGTGGATTCTGGGAGACCTTCGAGGGTCTTGGGGTCCCTACTAAGTAGCTTATACTCACCCCTGCACGGGCTATGCCCGCACTGCGTTGTGTTGGATGCAGACGATGGACAACGCTGATCGTCGTAGAGGCACGAGGAGTAGGTCAGTACCCAGAGGTGGACCACTGGGCAGGGCGTACTCGGAGTGGACGGCTGGACCCAAGGATCTGTGGAGGCTATCTGTACCCACCCTTCAGGTGAGACTACCAGTGGACGGCTCGACGCTGCGGATTTACTTTTCAGTTGCTGTACTCTCTTTCAGTTGTACTTTAATTTCAGTTTGGGTTTGTATTCTAGCCCACTTACTTTACTACACTTTCTATTGTACCCAGTTTTTACTTAGTTTTTACTTCTTCTTTCTTGCTCTGTGGTGTTTGTTTAATTTACAAAGGCAATGCCTTCCCTTTTTTTACCAGGAATTACTCCTTGGTGCTAGTCGCCAGCCCCTGGCCTATGGAAGGTGGGCTTGGGGTAGTCACGACACAGGCCCCAAGGACGGGTCGTGACAAATTGGTATCAGAGGAGTTCGGTTCAACCGCAGAACTCAGGACTCTGATCTTTTTCTATGTGAAGCAATAGTGTTAAGAGTATTGAGTGTGGTTATCAGGATAGGGAGTCCAGTGTCGGTGCGGCGGCCGACGTATCCGTACACCAGGACCCTGACTTCTGATTTCTGACTTAATACATGAAAACATTGATTGCATGTGTGTTTCAAGTTTTCTTTGTGATTACTTTATGTCAGCTCACTAGGAATACTGTTTGACCGTGGCGCACCTGTTTCTTTTCAGGATGGCCCCACGACGGCAGCCAGCTAGGGTTCTAAGAGTTGTGCGTGATGACAGCCCATCGAGTGATGAGGCCTCGGTATAGGTCCCTTTGACAGCAGAGGCACCAGAGGTACCTCTACCCACTGAGCCACTGATGCTACCAGCCCCATCCGTTGACGATGCATGTCGCCTTAGTGCACTGCACGAGTTTTAGCATTAGCGACCACCCAGGTTCCATGGGGAGACGAACCCTCAGGCAGCCGAGGATTGGCTGGAGGTAGTTGTACGGGTTTTCAGGTTTGTGAGGACCCCAACAGACCTCATGGTGATCTTCGTAGTGAGCCTACTGTACGCGGCAGCAGGCAGATGGTGGAGCTTGATGCGCCAGGTGCACGACGAGGCATATCTTCTCTAAACGGACTTTGAGAGCCGCTTCCGCTCGAAGTTTGTCCCAGCCACCCTCCGTGCGGTGCGCATCCAGGAGCTTCTTCAGCTGCGGCATGGCAGCTTGACGGTCGCCCAGTACTCGGTGAGATTTATAGATCTCTCACGCTATTTGACGGACATGGTACGGGACCCATTCTTCTGGGCCCGGACCTTTGAGAAGGGATTGAGGCATGAGATCAGGGCATCGCTGATCTCCCTCAGCATTCGGACACAGGCATGGGTACTAGAGCGAGCCCTTCTGATCGAGAGATTCCTTGCTGAGCCTACATCAGCAGTGAGACCTACCGTAGGGTGGCACGTAGTAGAGTCTTCTGCCACAGGCAGTCAACAGATGACTCATGGGTCCAGGCAGACCAGACCCTCAGGCAGACGACCTTAGGACACTGGCTCAGTGGTGTGGGGCAGACAGCGCGGAGCCAGTCTTTCGAGAGGCAGACAGTGCTACGCATGCGGCGGGCAGGGCCACATGGCTCGTGACTGCCTGACCCGCCGTGCAAAAGAGCAGCAGACGGTTGAGGGACCACCCAGGCAGAGGTAGAGGGTCGACCGTGGTGGTCCGTATGGAGCAGGCGGACGAGGCAGAGGAGCTGGTTGAGCAGTAGGTGGTGGGCGACGCTTTGAGGCTCTACCACCACCACCACCAGGAGGTCCACCCTGACCACTGGGAGCTGGAGGGCAGAGACAGGCACAACTTCAGGCAGCAGAGTCCTACGACCACGTCGTGCCCGAGATGATTCGAGGTACTATCTGTGTCTATTCCACCGTTACTGCAGTTCTTATATACATAGGAGCGAGTCATTCTTTCATAGCCGCTGCCCTTGTTCGGAGCTCGGAGATTCAGACAAAGCCATTGGCTCGATCCTTACGGCTAGAGACTCCTATGGGAGCAGACTCGACGATTACGCACTGGTGCCGACAATGTGAGCTTACTCTAGGAGGCAAGAGCTTCGGCTGGGATCTTCTTGTAGTGGTGTCAAGGCCTTACGACGTCATCTTGGGCATGGATTGGTTATCTACAGTCCATGCTCAGATTGACTGTATTAGGCACAAGGTGCGATGTGTACACACCGATGGGAGTAGGTTCACCTTCACTGGCGAGAAGGGAGCCTTCACAGCATAGGATGGACTCACACAGAGAAGAGGAAATCCCATCACTCATCAGTTGGCTAGCCTCATCCTAGGAGTAGTTGACGTGCGTAGTCCTGGTTTTCCTGTAGTGGTGGATCAGTATGCGAACATTTTTCCCGACGACGTTCCATGACTACCTCCTCGTAGATAGGTAGACTTTTATATTGATATATACCCCGGGACAACCCCGATATACACCCCATCATATTGGATGGCCCCCGCTGAGCTTCAAGAGCTACAAGTACAGTTTGAGGACTTTCAGGGCAAGGGATTCATCCGACCCAGTGTTTCACCCTGGGCTTCCCCGATATTGTTCGCCAAGAAGGCGGACGGGAGCTTGAGACTTTGTGTCAACTATCATCTCTTGAACCAGGTGACAATGAAGAACATGTATCCGCTATCGAGGATTAACGACCTCTTCGATCAGCTCAAGGGAGCACGGTGGTTCTCAATGATAGACCTCAGGTCAGGCTATCACCAGCTCAGAGTTTGGGACGAGGACGTGTAGAAGACGACTTTCAGGTGTCGGTATGGCCACTATGAGTTCTTGGTTATGACATTCGGCGTAACCAATGCTACAGCAGTGTTCATGGACCTCATGAACATGATATTTCACCCATACCTCGATCGATTTGTCGTGGTCTTCATCGATGACATTTTGATATAGTCGACCACTGAGGAGGAGCACGCCTACCACTTGCGGGTTGTACTAGACACACTCCGAGAGAACCAGCTTTATGGAAAGCTCTCGAAGTGTCAGTTCTGGATACGTGAGGTCCACTTCTTGGGACACGTTATCTCTGAGGCGGGAGTTGCGGTGGATCCTGCGAATATTGAGGAAGTGCTAGCTTGGGAGCCACCCAGGAGCGTGACACAGGTAAGGATTTTTCTAGGACTAGCTGGGTACTACCAAAGATTTGTGCCAGACTTCTCCAGAGTTGCAGCACCACTCTCAGCCTTGACGAAGAAGGGGAAACCCTTTGTGTGGTTAGACATATGTCAGTAGATCTTCCAGGAGCTGAGATAGAGATTGACCAGCGCTCCTATCTTGAGGCTAACGGAGGAGGGATTTGGATACGTAGTCTACTGCGACGCATCAGGGACTGGACTCAGATGTGTCCTGATATAGGATCGGGCAGTGATCGCCTATGGATCACGTCAGTTGAGGCCTCACGAGCAAAACTAGGCTACCCATGACCTGGAGTTAGCAGTAGTGGTCTTCGCTCTGAAGATGTGGCGACACTATCTGATGGGAGAGAACTTTACAGTCTATTCTGACTACCAGAGTCTTAGGTACATCTTCTCACAGAAGGACCTGAACTTGAGACAGTGGCGATGGCTCGAGTTCCTCCAAGACTATGACTTTGAGATAGTCTATACTCCTGGAAAGGGGAACATGGTAGCTGATGTTCTCAGCAGAAGGACGGGCATTCAGCTACTTGGGGAGGCGACATAGCAGTTAGCCGCTTTGTAGATATCCTTCGTGGATAGAGATGGAGCAGCCTTTCTTCAGTCACTCACAATCACTCTTCCACTACTGCAGCGGGCCAGAGAGGCACAACGTGGGGACGCTAACTGTGAGACGTGATGTGCGTAGATATCCTCAGGACAGGTACCTGATGGTTTCTCTTTAGGAGGAGAGCACGTCGTCCTTTTCAGAGGATATAACTTGGTACTAGCTGCTTTACGGGAGGAGGTGATAATAGAGTTTCACACTTCCCCTTTGGCAGTACATCCTGGAGTGGTGAAGATGTACTAGGATCTCAGACGATAGCACTGGTGGCCAGGCATGAAGAAGGCTGTGGCAGAGTTCGTTTCATGATGCCTCACCTGCCAGCAGGTGAAGGCAGAGCACCAGGTACCAGCAGGTTTGGTACAGACCTTGGAGGTCCAGGAGTGGAAGTGGGGCGACATATCTATGGACTTCGTGACTGGACTTCCACGCACTTCCAGAGGTCACGACTCTATTTGGGTGATTGTCAACCGGCTCACCAAGTTGGATCAATTCTTACCCATCAGAGAGCAGGGCACAGTGGAGATCTTGGGACGCCTCTACGTTCAGAAGATTGTATGGATTCATGGTGTGTGATCATCTATCATCTCCGATCGAGATGCTCTCTTTACTTCCCGGCTTTGGAAGGGGTTGCAGGAGGCATTCGGGATGCAGCTACGTCTGAGCACCGCCTTTCACCCTAAGACAGATGGCCAGACGGAGAGGACCATTCAGACTCTTGAGGACATGCTCCGCGCATGTGTCCTCGACTTTGGTCACAGCTGGGAGGACCACCTACCCTTGGTGGAGTTCGTGTACAACAACAGCTACCACTCCACCATCGGGATGACACCATACGAGGCATTGTATGACCGACCTTGCAGATCACCTCTGTATTGGACGGACCCTGGGGAGTCAGCACTTGTGGAACCATAGATGGTCCAGGCCACAACATAGAAGGTCCAGGTCATCCAGGAGTAGATGAGGACAGCTCAGAGACGGCAAGAAGTCTTATGCTGACAGGAGGAGGAGGCCACTAGAGTTCGAGGATGGCGACCAAGTCTTCTTGCGGGTCTCACCTCGACGTGGATTACGGAGATTTGGACAAGGTGGAAAGTTGTCTCCATGATTCATCGGACCATTCCAGGTCCTCAGCATAATTGGAGAGGTGGATTATCACCTGTCTCTACCACCTCAGTTGGACCGAGTGCACGACGTCTTCCACGTATCTCAGCTGAGGAGATATGTGCACGACCCGACACATATCATTGACCATGGGGAGCTGGACATAGATGATGGGGTGAATTTTGCGGAGGTCCCAGTGGAGATCGAGGATCGACAGGAGTGGGTCCTATGTGGACAGTCGATTCCTCTAGTGCGCATCAGATGACAGCACGGGAACCTCCAGGAGAGCACTTGGGAGCGGGAGGCTCAGATGCGTGCACAGTACCCACATTTATTCCCCTAGTTTTTTATGTATCTTTACAGGGACATAAAGCCCTGAGGTGTGAGTAATGTAAAGACCCATAAAATTTAAGGGAAATTTTTTCTTAATTTTCTTTGGGATTTTACAAGAACGCGGTTTCTGACGGCACTTGATTCCGAGGCCCGATGTGCCCGGAATTTTTATCCGAAGTTTAGCTCGGGTATGTTCAGTGAACGAACGAGCGAGTTTTCCTAACTTTTGAATTGGTTCTCGAAATTGAATTCTGAGGGCACCGATGGATTCACAGCGCCAGTAATTTCTTAGGAACACCTTTTACATAGTAGCGTTTTAACGGGAGAAGTTGTTAAAAATTGTGGAAGGTAAAATAAAATTGAGCATCAATTTTTATTTTTTTCTAAGTGGTTAAAACTTTTGAGTGGAAGTTGGGGGAAACCACCCAACTTCCCATGGGAGGTTATCAGGGTGGTGGGTCCCACAAGAACCCCACCCCTTCATCTTCCCTAACCTTCCATAACCCTCCATTTATTAAGACAACATGAGTTAATTAATTGAGTGGATTAATTCAACTTTTGAATTTCAAACTTAAGTCATGTTAATAAAATAAGGGAAGTTCTTATTTTATTTTGGTTGGAACTTGTTGCATTGGGAGGTTTTGGAGAAAAGATAAGGGGATTGAGGATCTTCTTCTTCATCGACGAAGAACGCGAAGAACGCCGACCTCCGATGAAGGTCGACAAGAACGCCGGATCCTCGGTGATCGAAGATGCGACGCCAACGAATCATTTCTCCGTGACGCGACGATTCTCCTTCCACGATGCCTTCTTCTGTGACGGTTGTTTCCGTGACGAACCCTCGCTCAATGAATTCGATGAGGTAGGGGTTTATTTTAGTTGTTTGTTCATGATTACTTCTGTCGCTTTCTTCCTTCCAATTTGAACCACCTGTTATCGCAATAATGGGAGGAGGTCGGACCGCACAAAAACGTCCGAACCTCCTCCCCCTTGTTGGTTGATTTATGTTACGGCTCGTGTAAGGCGGCGCGGTGCCAAAGCACCGCGCGGGAAATGTTAAAGGAAGGGTGGAGAAGCGCGGCGCCGTCACGCGACGCCGTTGGAAACAAACTAATCCGCAGCGCCTTCGCGCCGCGCCAAAGTACCTCGAAGACATCGCGGCTGGAGCGGGGACGCGGCGCCGTCGCGCCACACTGGACGGACCAGGCCGCGGCTTAGGCCGCGACAGAGCAAGGACCGGCGGCTAGTTCCGGGCCACCAGCGTCGGAGCAGGGGGACCGACTCGTGCCCCTCCCGTGGCGGCAGCAGCCGGCCTGCCGGAGCGGGCCGACCGGTCAAGGGGAAATCTGGGGGTCTGTAACCCCCGGTTGGCCAGCAAAGCGGCCCCCACATGGGGCCATGGTTACAACAAGTGGGGGGCAGCACCCCCCCCCCCCCACACCTCAACGCTCGGCCGTTTCAGCCGAGCCTCCTGGCCAGCGTGCCGAGCCGCGCCCAGGCCGGGCCGGGCCATGCCCAAGCAGGTCGGACCCGGACCCGGGTCGGTTCGACCCGGTTCGGGCCGATCTAGGGGGTACCGGGCCAGGTCGGACCGGGCCCAAACCCCCTAATACCGAACCTCTCACAGTCTTTTGCCCATAACTTGGGATGCAGACTTCCGATCGATGCACCGTCAGCTGAGATGCGATCCTTGGATCGAGACGGTCGTTTTGGTATACTATACTCAAGGTTTCGGAGAACTTTGGATTCGGATGGGTTGGTTCGTACACGAAACCAACCAGGCCCTCAGAGCGGAAACACTTATAACTTGAGCTCCGGATGTCCGATTGACGTTCCGTTGACTTTGATGGATTCCTCTAAATGAGAAGGACCTTTGGCTTACTCCGCTCGAGGTTTGGATGTAGTTGGAGTATGGTCGGGTTGATTTTGACTTAAAAACCAACCGGACCCCTGGGATGAAAAAGCCAATAACTCTTAGACCGGGCGTCCGATTGACGTGCCATATATGACGTTGAGTTCCTATTGACGATATAGAACTTTTGGATACATAAACTCCGGACTATGTGTCAGTTGATGTATCATCCCTTCGGCTCGTCGAGAGGACCCTCCCGAACGAGCTTGCTGTGTGCGGGAACCCTAAAGCTGGCTGCGACTGTGACGACGATGACGACTGTACAGAAATCCTCCCTGGATTCGACGGTGACGACTACAACACTCATCGATCCTACATGGATTAGTGATACCGATCTTGTGTGGGTCAGATCCTGTGTGGGTCAGCGCTCAGCGGTCCTGTGTGGGCCAGTTCCTACAGATCCTGTGTGGGTCCGATCCTGTGTGGGTCATTGCGGGGGTTAGTTACCTATCGATCCTTTGTGGGTCATTGTGGGGGTTAGTACCTATCGATCCTGTGTGGGTCTGACGGCTTAGATGAATCAGTGACTACATCTAATCATCTCTATCATCTTACGAAGAAGTATACCTGTGTGGGATGAATGTTAACTTTCAATTCTTATCTTCGAAAAGATTGACTTGATATCCTGTGTGTATTACATTATGCTTTCCTGTGTGGATCGGGTTGTGTTTTCCTCTGTGGACTGGGTTGTACTTGAGCTCGGATGTTGGAGCTGAATGAGAATTGATGACTTAGGTATATGTATGGGCATATACCTAAGTAGTGTCAGATGTTACTTTGTGATTGTGTCTTTCCTTTGTGGATTATCCTTTGTGGATTCTGGGAGACCTTCGGGGGTCTCGGGGTCCCTACTGAGTAGCTTATACTCAACCCTACACAGGCTATGCCCGCACTACGTTGTGTTGGATGGAGACGACGGACAACGCTGATCGTCGTAGAGGCACGAGGAGCAGGTCGGTACCCGAAGGTGGACTACTGGGCGGGGCGTACTCGGAGCGGACGACTGGACCCGAGGAGCTGTGGAGGATATCTGTACCCACCCTTCAGGTGGGACTACTAGTGGATGACTCGACACTGCGGCTTTACTTTTCATTTGCTGTACTCTCTTTCAGTTGTACTTTACTTTCAGTTTGTGTTTGTATTCTGGCCCACTTACTTTACCGCACTTTCTATTGTACCCGGTTTTTACTTAGTGTTTACTTCTTCTTGCTTGCTCTGTGGTGTTTGTTTACTTTACAAAGGCAATGCATTCCCTTTTTTTACCGGGAATTACGCCTTGGTGCTAGTCGCTAGACCCTGGCCTATGGAAGGCGGGCTTGGGGTAGTCACGGCATGGGCCCCAAGGACGGGTCATGATAAGAAACCTATGTATGAAAAATTCATGATTTAATTGAATTAAAAATTAAATCACAAATACATAAAAAAATATATATTATTCACATTTCAAACAATGTTTTTTACAATTAAATTATTATGTACTATCATAAAAATTAAAAAACATAAATATTTTATTATTCTTGGTACCCGACCCCCTCTTAAAAAAGAATGATCATGGTATCTTCTTCTGAATAAACTGCCCCAAATCAATCAAAAGAATCCACATGTATAAGAAAAAAAATTCTAATATTAGTAGTTACATAAGGAAATAAATTAAAAAAAAATGAAACAATAATATAATGTCAATTTTAAACCAAAACAACACAATTTGAGTCATACTAGGTACATCGTGTATCAGATTGAGGTATGGTTGATTCATACACATAAAAAATGACTTATGTATCATTTTCCTAAAGTATAAAAATAATACAAATGTTTTCTTCTCAATTTTGAGTATGTCACTTGTCTTTTTTATTTAAATATCATTTTATACCAAAAGCATTCACTTTGAGTCATACTAATCACATCACATGTCAATTTGACATAAGACTGATTCCTACACACCAAAAATGAATTATGAATCATTTTATTAAATTAATAGGATAATCCAAGAATGTGTTCTCTATTTTCAGGGAGTGACACATGTTTTGAACTAAAATGTCAATTTTAGACTGATAACAACCACTTTGAGTCATACTAGGAACTACATGTATCAGATTGAGGTGGGGTTGATTCTTAAACATAAAAAATGACTCACTACTACAAAAACGGGCAAGGGAAGTGCTACCCAATATCTGCGCTAAAAAGCGTTGATAAAGGGGGCCTTTATCACTGCTAAAAAAAGTGCCGATAAAGGGGCACTTTTAACATTGCTAAAAAAGCACTGTTAAAAGTGACCCATTATCAGCCCTTTTTTTAGCACTGATAAAGGCCCCCCTATATCAATGCTTATTTTAGTAGCACTGATAAAGAGGGGATTTATCAGTGCTTTTTCCTATCCTGGATAAATTTTATGTTTCAAAAAAAATCATGAAAAATAAAATATTGTTATATAAGTATATTTATATTGATATAAATATAATATATATTTTTTAAATATGTTTTAGATAAGTATAAATAAACAATTACATTTAATATATAATAAATTTAGTGAAAATGGATTTAAAATATTTTAAAAAATATTATTAATTAACAATTTGCTAATTATTATTGATTAAAAATCATTTAATAACAATTTAAAGACACAAAAAATCAAAAAAATTAATAAAAGATCTAAAATAAGTTGAAAATGTAACTCAAACTTCAAATGACCATAAATTTTGATCCGGGTGTCCGTTTGAGCTCTACAACATATAAAATCAAAGCCTCAACGATCTCTAAGCATTAGTGACCCAAAAAAAGTCTTCTGTCACATTTTTTGAGGCCAAAAAAGGCCTAGAAGGCCTCCAAAACTGAGTTTTTAGCCAGGATACCCTAATTTGTTTACATTCAAAAAAGTATAAATTCTGATCTGGATGTCCGTTAGGCTTGTACCACATATCATATCGAAGATTGTTTTATTTTCTTTGATTTGATATGTTGCGGAGTTGAAATGAGCTTCTGGATTATAGGTTATGGTCGTTTTAACATTCTATGGATTTTCAAATACACATATATATGTATTTATTCGTAAATATATATGTGTCTGTGTGGATGTGTGTCTGTGTGTGTGTGTGTGTTGTATATATGTATGTATGTATGTATTTATTTATTTATAAACACACATAAAAAACATATTTTATGAATGTATTTAAAACTAATCTTATAAATATATATTAATATACAAATAAATATACAGATAAAAAATTATAACTAAATATATATATATATATATATAAATATATATTAATATATGAATGAATATATATATACTAATATATGAATAAATATATATGTATTAATATAAATAAATATATTTATTTTAATATGAATCTATATTAATATGCAAATAAATATAACTATATATATATATATAAATATAAATATATATTGATATACGAATAAATAAAAAATATATATATATTAATATATGAATAAATATATATGTATTAATATAACTAAATATATTTATATTAATATGAATCTATATTAATATACGAATAAATATAACTATATATATATAAATAGACATATCGTTAAATAGAGAAAAAACTAAATGGCTTAGTGGTAAAGGTGCAGCCACGAAAGGGGGGAGGTCTTGGCTTCGAGTTTAGGTGGAAACAAGGAGGTGCATGCGTGTGGGGATGCACAGGAATGGCAGCGCGCAGGAGAGTGTGAGGGGGGTCCGCCTAGCGCTGATGGGGGGGGGGGGGGTTAAGCACTGTTAAAAGCTCCCCCCTTCATTATATAATTTTTTTATATTCTTTTTTAGCTTTTTTGACTTTTATCAACGCTTTTTAAAAGCGCTGATAAAAGACCCCTTTTACTAGTGCTAAAAAAGTGCTCATAAAGGGGTATTTTATCAGTGCTTTTTTAGCGCTGATAAAAGGTGCCTTTATCAGAGCTTTTCTAAGCACTGATAAAAGGGACCCCCTTTATCTTCTCCTAGATTAACAACACTTTTTTTATCACTGTTAATGCAATTTTCTAGTGATGATAAATGCCTTATTTTTAGTAGTTACTTATGGATCATTTTCTTAAAGGATCAAATTAATATAAATGTGTTTTATTTGTTTTGAGTATGTCACTTATCCTTGTTACTAAAATTAATATCAATTTTAAATAAAAATATGCACTTGGAGTCACACCTATCAGATTGAGGTACACTGATTCCTACATGTCAAAAATGACTCATGGATTGTTTTCCTAAATTATCCAAACAATCCAAATTAATTTTTAGTGTTTTGAGAATGTCACTTGTGTTTTTTTTACTAAAATGTCGTTTTAAACTTAAATCATAAAATTTAAATCACTCTCAAATGGACCAAAGGCCTTATTTTTTATTTTATTTTGCTATGTATAATCCCCCTTTTGAAGGTTGAAGGAGAACCCATACATGACCTGTAGGCCCATGGCACAAGGCCCGACTGACCCGCAATACATGGCCTGAAGGTGCAGAGGTATACCATGTCCATTACATGACCTATAGGCCCAACCCACTAGAACTGACCCTCCCCAACGTCTACATCATTGATCTCCTTGCTCCCAACCCTACATTGCTGATCAGCTAGAATTTACCCATACCAATCTGCATGATGCTTGGTCCCGATGGCAGCTGCCATACCCTCTCATTTTTCCAATCCGGTTAGCTCTACTTCTGGTGACTGCTACTCTTAGTGATCTGATCCTCTTCTGGGGCCTGTTCTATGTGAACTGGGTTACTCCATGGTCTTTGTGGCCTGAATGTCTTTGATGACCTGTAGGCCCAAAATGGTGGCCCGAAGGCCCAAATCGGGGGAATAGTTTCGGCTGCTATAGAGTCGAACAGTAACTGCTACAGTGACTACTACAGTACCCGAAAATTTGCCTCCACCCGGTTTTGAACCTGGGTCTCTTGGATGCCAACCAGGAGCCCTTACCACTCAAGTACAGGCTCGTTGGCCAAACAATTTGAATCATTCCAGTCAAATCATATGCCAGTTTGACATGATACTGATTCTAACACATCAAAAATTACTTATAAATCATTTTACTAAATTATCAAGATAATCAGAGTGTTTTTTCTAGGTTTTTAGTGAGTGACACATGTTTTGAATAAAAATGTCAATTTTAAACTAATAATAGAAAATTCAATTCATACCAGGCACACCATGTATTGGATTGAGGTGACGATGATTTTTAAATTTTGAAAATGACATATAGATCATCTTACTAAATTATCAAAACAATCTGAATTTGTTTTCTCAATTTTCAGTATACCACATGTGTTTCTTATAAAAATTTCAATTTTAAATAAAAAGACACACTCGAAGTCATACCAGTCACACTATGAATTATATTGAGTTGAGGATAATTCCTACACGTCACAAGTAAATTATGGAATTTTATCCTAAATTACCAAAACAATCATAATATTTATTCTTTGTTTTGAGTATGTCACTTTTATTTTTTACTAAAATGTAATTTTAAGCTGAAAAACACACATGTTGAGTCATACCTCTCAAATTGTGGGTCTATTTGATGTGAGACTAATTATTACACATAAAAACGTCTGATGAATATTTTTCCTATATTATCAATACAATCAGATCATGTTTTCCCAGTTTTCAGTGAGTAAAAAATGTTTTGAAATAAAATGTCAATTTTAAACTGATAACAGACACTTTGAGTCATGTCAGACACACTATATATCAGATTTCGGTATGGATAATTCCTAAAAATCTAAAATGAATTATGAATCATTTTAAAAATTTAATAAAACAATATGAATACATTTTATCAATTTTGAGTATTTCACTTTTCCTTTTTTCTAAAATTAATGTTAATTTTATAAAAGAAAACACACTTAGAGTCATACTATTCACACCGTGCATCAGATTGAGGTGCAAAAAATTCCTACACATCAAAAATTAATAATGGATAGTTTTACTAAATAATATAAACAATTTTTAAATGTCTCATTGGTTTTGAGTATTTCACCTTTTTTTGTTACTAAAAAATCATTTTAAACTAGAAACAAACACTTTGAGTCATACCAGAGTCTTACTGATCACATCGTGTGTCATTTTGATATGTTGCTGATTCCTATAAGTCAAAATTGAATGATAAATTTTTCCCTAAATTATCAAGACAATATGAGAACCTTTTTATAATTTTTAGAGAGTGACACTTGTTTTGAACTAACATTTCAAATTTAAATCGATAACGGACAGTTTGAGTCATACCGGGAACACCGTGTATTGCATTGAGGTGATGATAATTATTACACTTCATAAATGACTTATGGATTATTTTACTAAAGTATCAAGAAAATATGAGTGAATTTTATTAGTTTTTAGTACGTCACTTGTTTTTTTACTAAAATATAAATTTTCAATAAAAATGAACACTTGGAGTCCTACCGATCATACCATGCATCAGATTGAGGTGAAACTAATTCCTACATGTCCCAAATGACTTATGGATCATTTTAATAAAGCATAAAAACAATATAAATTTGTTTTCTCAGTTTTCAGTATGTTACTTTCATTTTTTAATAAAAATTCATTTAAAACTGAAAACACACACTTTAAGTCATACCAGTAACATCATGTGTTGGTTTCACATGAGACTTATTCATATACATTAAAAATGACTTAGGAATAATTACCATAATTTATAATGACAATTGGGGTTCCTTTTATTAGTTTTTAGTTAGTGACACCTATTTTGAATTGAAATGTAAATTTTAAACTGATAATGGACACTTTGAGTCATACTGGGCACACCGTGTATCAGATTGAGGTGTGGATGATTAATGTTGGGACTAATTTGTGTATAAGTTGTATTTTTTATCAACAGGTGTCAATAATGGTAAAATAGTAGAAGGAACTCCAAAGTGATTGGAGATTGGTTGAAGTGAATATTCCTAGAGAATGCTTATGGATTCATAGCATTGGATTCCACGCTTGTGCAATTCTCCATGTTGTTCAAATCATGAATTATTTCACAGATCTTAAAGTTCAAAGAACTTTTATCAAATAGTGATACATTGTTTAAAACATTAAAGTAGCATCCTTTAAGGATCATTGAAGTGCTTTGGAGTTGATAATCAAAAAATAAAAGGAGTATGAATAATGTTTAAGAAGGGGCTTGAGCTTTGAGGTGGCCATGAATATGTTTCATGGTGTCCATGCATTTACACTTAGAAGAATATTTTTTGGATTACTTAGAAAAATATGTACAACCCCTGATCTAAGCCACCAACATTCAACCCAAGGCATGTGCAAGACCACTAGGGTCAACCACACCTATGGGGAAGCCATGACAAGGCTAGGCCTGAGAGCAGTAGTGGTTGAAGAGAACGCCTTCAGGGAGCATAGAATGGGAACACAATGCACCCACAGGGAGAAGAGGTTGGGTGCAAAGCACGACCACAATGAACATGGTACAAGGCAGTACCATGGAGAGGGGAGGAGAATTCTGTCTTAATGATGGAATGACTTGATACTTAAGCAGTGAATCTCCGCGTTGCCGATTCGATGTGGGATGAGTTTTAAAAAACTCAGATGCGATCTCAGTCGGACATGTAATCTCGCTCAATCATACGATCACCTGTAGTAAATGGATATAATTGTGACTACTCATATCATACCATGCCACACATGTTTGAATGAGGATCGTACAATCTCTCATGATTTCTAGTTTAAAACATGTCGTCTCCAACCTATTGTCGCCACTTGAATTCACTACTATATGTCAGAGTTGATCAACAACCATGTCCGAACTATCATTCCCTATTATTTGGGAACTATAAATATCATAGGATTGCATCTAGGCCATGCATGAAACTAACGTCTTGCATGCATGTAGATAAAACAGAGAAGAAGTACTCAGTTTTTTCAAGGAAAACAAAGTTTCCAAGTCCACCTCGATTAGAGCAGGGATTTAAAATATGATACATGAAATCCTAATTCCATGCATGAAGAGAGGATCATGCGTTCAATAAGGAATCAAACTAAGGATCTTGGAATATCTTCACCCCCGTGATTGACGATTTTTGAAGCACCGGAAATCCTGAGCATTCAAATTATGATCTCCTAGATATCTCACATGGAATTTGAACAAGAAATAAGAGTTGAACTCACCTATAAAAGGAGAATCCCAAGCTACGAAGTGGTTATTTCTCCCGCATTTCTGAGAGCTCTTATTTTCAAAAAATAGAGCATCTCTCTGCGCATCACATTGTGAAGAGAAAGAAAGGAGTCCTACAAGACTTCTACTATGAGAATAAGAGATCCATCAAGAGTTTGATAATTTCTTCACACACTCAAACCAATTCACATAGAACTAGTACCCATGAAGACTTGATCAGTTTCTAAAAACCCTCATTGTGATTTACGAAGGCTGCACCATCATGATCCAGTGATTGAGCCTATACCTCTCACTGATATTTTCGAAGAGGCATAACTACTCATCCTCTGTGTGAAGAAGAAGACCTATGATCATTAAGGTTCATGAAGTGAAGAAGGAAACCATCTGGTTTCACGATATACGCATTCTGTCTTGTAGGGTTTTATGTTTGATGGATAATCCTGCACGAAGAAGGCCAGTGCATATATGCATGCACACAAGTGCATTTCTTGAAGAAGCCTAAGGATTTTTGTAGTTGTGTGAATATGGATTTCACATGATAAAAGGGTTTCACCCATTCAGGTTTAAATAATCACATATATAAACCTAAATAAACACCGTAATCAAGTGAAAGAGAAAGAAGAAAAATAAAATAGAAGAGGTTGTGTGTGTATTGTCAAAGAACCATACCCATTAGGGTTGAAAAACAAGAAAGAAGAAGAGGTGAGTTCATGCATGTATGCACATGTATATGTGAAGACACTTAAATAAAGAATAAAAACAGTGTGCGCACATGTGTAAATAAGAAATAAAGGTAAGAGAGGTTAAACCTAAATGACATATGCATGATCACATGCATACATGAAAAAAAGGAAAGAATTAATTCTGATGATGCCCAGTGAGGTGATCCTTACTGATTGAACAATCACATATGATTTTGTGATTATATCCTTGATGTAAAGAGTTATAGTGCATTCAATCATTTCACTAAAGAAGAAGAAAAAATAATAAGAACTAGTGCAGTTGTTTTTTCAATATTGAAGAAGAAAGAGAAAAAGAGATTTGCTTGCCCACTACTTTTCATGTAACAAAGAAGTGGACTGAAAATATTAGTGCAAAACCTAACTTTTGAAGAAGGAAGAAGACTTCCCTAGATGGAAGTATAAATAACCAGAAAGTTTAAGGGAATATCCAACTTGTTGTAAGTTAGAAGAGGATTATTTACCTTCCTCCTCCAAGTGTAGGGACTCACACTGAGAAGAGATTTTCTCCCCTCCTCCAAGTGTAGGGAGTCACAATGACTAGCAGATTGTTTTCATAGTAAACCACTGTAAAAGAATATCACTTTATAGCGGAGAATACATATACTGATCATCACCATACATGTAAAGGAATAACTACTTACATTGAGTTTTTAAACTTATAAAAATATCATGTGCATGTTTTTAATTGGTTATATTATAACATGAGATTGAGAAAATAGAATAAGAGAATCAATATCCTAACAGTCCAGGAGGTATAATGATAAAAAGTTAGAATTAGTTTAAAAAGTACCCAACACTAATTCCCCACCCCTCTAAGTTTTAGGTACATCCCAAATAGGTACTCTTAATTAATACACATCAAAAATGACATATGGATCAACATACTAATATATCAAAACAATATTAATGTGTCTTATATGTTTTGAGGATTTAATTTTTCTTTTTTACTAAATTTTCAATTTTAAATTAAAAAAAGCACTTGGAGTTATACCGGTCACACCGTGCATTAGATTGAGGTTTGATTGATTCCCACACATCAAAAATTACTTATGAATTGTTTTCCTAAATTACAAAAACACTTTATTGTGTTTTCTATATTTTCAATATGTGGAATATGTTTTGAACTAAAATGTAAATTTTAAAATAAAAACTTATAGTTTGAGTCATACCGAGTACACTGTGTATCATATTGAAGTACTGATGATTGAGTATACGATATTTTTTTCTTTTAACTGTCTAAAAAAATACAGAAAAGAGAAAACATGTTCCATTTGTATGGAAGAGGAAAACACATGCTGCCTGAAACGCTTTACATTTCAGGAAGCATGTGTTTTCCTCTTCCATACAGAAGGAACAAATTCTATCTTTTATAACTTGTTACAAATATTTGAAAGAAAAATATCACGTCCAAAAAAATCTATAAAAAAACTAAATAATTATTAGATAAAAATGAAAAGGAAATTAACTTAAAAATAGTATATAAAATGATAGAAAAATTAACTATGTAGTAGGAATCAACCATTTCATAATATCTGTACATTCTTGATCCATTTCCTTGATTCCATTATCTCAGTTACAACCTCAAAATTCAATCTATCATGAGCATGAGAAACATTTAACAAACCACCCCAACTTGAGTTAGAGAGTCCACCTATATAAGAAAATAATTATAATATTAGTAAAACTATAAATAAATAAATTAAACATAAATATGGAACAATACATTATTAAAATGACAATTTTAATCTGAAACCACACAATTTGAGTCATACTGGATACACTATGCATCGGATTGAGGTATGGTTAATTTCACCTTGTCTTTTAATCCTACAATGCATTCAAAATTCTAGAAAATATAACAATATTTCTATTTGAAACCCCAGAATGTTGAATGCATTGGATAATAAAATTAAAATTGCATTATCATGAGTACATCATCTTTTTTGAGTGCATGATCATAATATATGAGTAAATCATCCTTTTTGATGAAGTCATTTACCCATGATCTCTATGAAAATTAAAAAAATAAGTATCAGATAAAAATGTTAATGAAATTGACTAAAAAAGTAGATAAAATGATGATAAAATCAACTAAATAATTAGTATGAAGTCACATATTCATGATATATGTGTACATTCTGACACCAGATATGTTTCCCAATCATTTATAAACAAATCTATTTCATATTTTTTATATGAGGACTTTTAAAATTCATGGTAGTACTGGATATATATAAATACACAAATTATTAATAAACATTTTTAATTAAATAGTAATTATATTTGAAAATACCTCTCTAGGGTTCTATTTGTTGATAGTATATGATATCTTTTATAAATTTGAAAAGATAATAACCACCATATTTTCCATTGGTTTGTTTCAGGCTCTGTAAAAACATTGAAAAAGATAAGTAATTTGTTTTGATATGTGTATTGATAGTGAAATATTATTATATATACCATAATATGTTTCATGTAATGTATTACAAATTGACAAACTTCATCATGTGTGTTTTGTTTGTTGGGTATCCATGCAGTGAATCCAAAAAATAAATCTTTGGAGTATCCAAATTGAATGCAATGAGTAACAATTGTTTCTTATGAATAAAAAAGGAACAATTAATGAAAGTAATTAAAATATATTTGATATGATTAAATTTTAGAGTTTTACCTCTGCATCATTGGTAATAAGAAGAGTATATTGTCTGCATGTTTTCTTTCAAACACTACGACCAATTTTTACACTATTGCATCAATTTGATCTGAATATAATGAGGTTAGTTATATAGAAGTGATGTGAGGACAAATGGGTCCATATTTATGTTCACATGGTTTTCTCTTCAAATATTATTGATATGGATTCCTGTAAAAAATATGAAATGTGTCTAGTCATAAATAATGCAGTAAATCAATTATTGGTAAAAATATCATGAAAACATCCCTCATGTATACATTTAAAACTAAAACTCCTAGCTAGTCATACTTTAGGATTTAATTTACATTCTCAAGATAAATTTAGTCTGTAATGGTTTCTTCATACATTTTTTCTTCAAAATAAATTATGTCATTACAACCACTTTGTAATCTTATATCTATATGAACCTTCCATGTTATTAAATGTTGACATTGAATGGGTGGGGTAAAGATTATTTATGAAGATTTATTGATTGTTCAGTTTACCATTTAGATCATTTTGATTTGACCTTTAATTACATCCCCTTCCCTTTGTCCATCTATAATAATATTCATCAATTTAGACATTTTTTCATTAATTGTTAAAGGTTTTGCATGATGAATAAAATTTAAATCAATAAATCATTTCTGAAATGTTTTTTACATGATCTAACTAACATGGTATGAATGTTCAAATAGTTTTCTCTAACTTAAAAATATATACATCATCAATTGGAACACATATCTCAGTGCTAGGATCATGAGAGACATTAATCCCCACTCTCACATGACCTATTGGAAATTGTCTTTTGTGTTGAATATCTTCTTGGATATTGAACACAGTATACCTCACAACAAAGAGAGGGGTGGGTGTTGATAGATACAAATCACAATCATTTTAACCCTACAAAATATCAGTATAGGAAAGGTATTAGTGTTTGATTGATTCATATTTCACAGAAAAAATTATGAGAATACAAATTAACTCATCTTAGACAACTCTTTTAGGGGAATGGTTCACCTCAATGATGGTGGGGTGTGTTTGTGTGTGTGTGTGGGGGGGGAGATCTTTACATAGTGGTTTTTATTTAGTTGTTTCTTCTCTTTTATTCCCTCCCATAAAATTTTATAGCAACTTCAACTTCTAATTAAGTTTTTATTCTAGAGTTGCTAATCATGCCAATATCTCTTCCATTTTTTATCTTTATTCACTTGTTAATTTCTTTTTATAAAAATATGTTTGAGGTGTCACCCAAAAACCCACAACTCTGATGTGGCCATATTGTTTTCGCTACTTGAAGGACACTGATATTAGTTGTTCATCTGGTATAATTGATGATGATTCTTGTGTCTATGTCAAATAAAAATTATAGTAAAATAATTAATCATTTTTATGTAATACTGATTTAAAGCAATACAATTTTTTTATTATGTCATACATACATATGATTACAAAACGTTTTATGTCCTTTTATATATTAGTGTCCCATATGTTTTTAACGTGCCTCATTTTATAGCAAATGATGTGGTATTAAAGTGGATTTAGATTTGGATTCATCAATCTATATATAAATATAGGAACATAATTATATTTTTGTTTCATGTCACATAAATGTATTATGGTATATTTAAGACACATACTAATTTTTTTTCAAGTGAAGAGTACCCCATCCATGATTTACGATTGGGGTATATTGGTTTTGCTTCCTGTTGATTATTTTCATAACTCAGTTGTTGTTTCAAAAATTAACAATTATTAATCAAAGAGATTAATACTTGTATTTTCAAAAAATTTATTACCAACCATAATGTACCTAAAAACATTTATCCTCATGGTGTCCATTAAACATATCCCATGCTTCTTGGATTATCAGGTGTGAATACATATATGGTGGGTGCATGTTTATTTTCCTTCAATATAATTGAGATGAAACTTCATTAGAATTATGATAAAGCCTATATAATCCTTTCTAGTAAGCATTAATACAAATTTCATTTGGATTCATCTACTATAAATACACTATACAAGGGAAAATTAAGAGTAATTCAATTTCTTATTATTTTATTTTTTAGTAAAATAATGAATGTATCTCATAATGCTACCCTAATATATTCCCACATATGCGTCTTAATTAAGATCACAAAATTGTGCCACAGATCTATATCAATCACCATGAAGTTTGGAGTGGTGATCCCAATGAAACTACTAAAAATAGAATTGTTGGGGTTAACATAATTTCCATATGAATTTCATACAACCTCAAATATGATGTCTTTGTTTCTCACATTAATAATTTTTACAAACCCCATCATGCTATGATGATCATATTTTCCTAGGACATTAGTTGCTCATCATCTACCATTTCTTCAAGTTCAACATCATCAATATATTGTTCCTCTAGATTGGCATCATCAACATGTGTATAAGGTTGTTGTTCCTCTACATTGGGAGCACCAACATGTTGATAAACCTATTGTTCCTCAAGATTGGGAGAATTGACACGTGTATAAGTCATTGTATAAAAAATTGGTTGAACATTTAATTTATATTATCTAAATAAAGTAGTGAAGGATAATAATATGATGGAATACAATATATATTATAAAAAAACTTATTATTGAGCTCTTTTTTTTAAAGTTGAAGGGATTTAAACCCTCTATCGAGTGTCCAAATCTGTTCATTGTGGTCTCCCATGACATACAAGACCTTTTCAATATTGGGAGTACTAAAAAATGATTATGATTTCCCAATGAAAGGGTTAAACTCACTTGAATTTTCATATAACCCTTTATCTTTCTTGGTTGACAACAAAATAATTGACCACTTATGGTTTGTGGGATCTGGAATATAAAATACCTGTTCAACCTGTGATTCCATTATAAATGGTTCTTCTTTATACACCTCTTTATTGAAATCCACTTTCATGAATCCCAATTTATCAATTTTAAAATATTTTCTATTAACAAACCACTTGCACTGAAAAATTGACACTTTGAATGTTATATAATCCAACTCCCATATTTATTGATGATTCAAAAGTATGATATATCCACAAAAATTGGATTTCTATCCTTGGAACTAGATATACGAATTGCTTCAGGCACAAGTGCAACTACACTATATTTCATGGTACTAAATTCATCATGTTCAGTTGTATAGAACATATAACCATTAATTACAAGACCATTATAAGATAATACATGAACATTTAGTCCTCTCTCTATCCATCAAAGTTGTTCTGAAATTGAATCCAAATATTTCGACCATTCTTTAAAAATATGATCTCAAAACCATCCTATATACTATTGATTATGTGTATTTGATATATATCTTTCATCCCTTGATGGATTCAAATTCATAAGAATTTGATTTTTGGTTTCACCGTATTGAGAAACCTCTAAACTATTATGAAAGCTGTAAATGTGGGCATGTTCTTGATCTGTAATAGTGATTTTGACAACATCTATTCCTGCAATTAATTCACCCACAAGCTACCCAATGTGACAGGATTTCAGTAGACCAATGATTTCCACATCGGATAGGTATCTATTATATAATTCAATGGCTTCCACAACAATATATCACCCATCAATACAACCTTCCGGAAAGTTCAATTTTTGTCACAACCTTTCAAAATATTCATATACCGTTCAATGGGGTACATCCATCATAAATGTACGAGACCACATAGTCGAATCTCTCTTTCTAAGTGAACCATCTAGTGAACCATCATATCAAACAATGAATGTGGGAAGAACATTTCCAATTCACATAATATGACAACAATTTACTTTTCCATAGTTGGCAATTTTTCTAGGTCTATTACATTTCTACAAATATATTTTAAAAAGAAACAGATATTGGTTAATTTAGGATGGATATTCTTTGGAAAAATTCATTGCAAAGATATATTCATTATATCTTGTATTAAAACATGAAAATCATGTGATTTTTGGCCCTTTAACTTTAAATGTGTCATTAAAACAATATTATTGATATTTTATAAATAAACCTTTCAAACCTTTACATCATTCAATAAGTTAAAAAACTAATATCTCTAATTCATATAATGAGTATAAGAATCTAGAGGGAGAATAGTGTCTTTCTCACTCTTCACTAGATCCAACTATTCCCCTATTCTCAAGTCAACCATGTCCAACCTAGCCTTAATTCCATCCACTATTTTTCTAGGAGAATTTAGTAATGCACCGATAATAATATGACATATATATTTTTCAACAGGAAAAACATCAAGAAAATGTCTTACCTACAAAATACTCTATTAAGGTAATTCAAGAAACAATAGATCTCTTTTTTCTACTGGTTTTCATAAGGTTTTTCAAAAAAGTTTTACCAAAAGTAGTGTCTATGTTTTTTAATTTCTCAATCACTTGATCACCTATTAGTGGTGATAGTGCTTTATGTTTTTCTAAAATCCCATAGAATGATGTGGTCCAAGATTGGTACTTATGTCATTGAGGTATAAATATCCAATGACATTGAAAACAGTCTTTAATGAATGTTTCAACCTATTTGACTAATTCAAAAATGGGATTCCATTGAGTTCCATTAATTATTTATCCCAAAAATTTTAAATAAGAAGGAAATCCAAGTATCATCCCATATAACATGGTTATGAATGTTAAATATTCATTTATATAAGAATCATACAAAATAACACCTAAATTAAAGAATAAATTCAAATATTTTATCAATAGAGCCAAATAAACATCAATATCATTACACAGTTGTTTTGGTCCTGATATAAGAATTAATAACATAATATATTTTCATTTCATTCATAACCTCAATGGAAATATATAACTTACCAACATTATTTTCCATGTTCTATGAGTGCTTCTTTGAAAACCAAAATGATTCACTCCATCTATAGATAGTGAAAGACGAAGGTTTCTCATAGAATTTCCTAATTTATGATACTCATGATCAATTCTATCCCACTGAGGAGATTATGTCGGGTGATGAAGTTTACCATTTTTATTTCTTGTATCCTTATTCCATGTTAATTTCCTTATAGTCTCATCACTTCCATAAATGTTCCGAAAGCTTGGAATGATTAAAAATTACCATACAAATTTCACAGGTCCTGATTCATATTTTTGTTATTGAGAAGCACCATACCTTGGGAATTCATTAATTTATTTTTTGTATTTTTGAAACAATATACAACAATTTTGACATGCATGTATTATTTCAGATATCATTCCAATTGAATGAAGCATTCATTTAGAATCATATGTTCTACTAAGAATCTCATTATATTCTGGGAGGATATCATTTAAGAGAGAAAGTAGTTATTTAAAAATGGAATCACACCATCTGTTGCTAGCTTTTAAATTAAACAGCTTTAGTACAACTTACAATAATGTATATTTAGTACAACCAGAATACATTGTCATCTTTTCAAAACTCTTTAACTTCTAAAATAATTTGGGATAATCACCAAATTCATCATAATCTATCATTTTCATTTCATTAATACTATCTTCATAATCATTTAGACCTATAATAAAATACTTGATATATGCTTCCTTATTATCCACAATTTTAATCATATCATATGATCCATAAAAGATAGTGTTATCCTAGTAAATAGTTACAATCACTTTCTCCACCTGTTTAGTCTAAAATTTAAAACATTGATCTATTTCGTGATATATCAAGTATTCTTCCAACACATATGGACTAATTTTTCTTGAATTAAAATAGCATAAACACAGAAAAAGGACTTGAGAAGGGTCACATGCATGATCTTTGGAAAACTTGATGAAATATTTCACCACATATTCATACTCTTTTATCATACGATTTCCATCAATCAATTTTCGATTCATATCCACCATATTTGATTCGATAATATTAATATTTTTAAAAATAAATAAATACAAAAAAATGGTCCTTTAAAATAAGGGGAACATAACATTTGAATGTTTTAAATAATTTCATCATGATTTGAAGGAAATGGGTAATTAAATTTAAGAAAATAATTACTTTTAGTGGTAGGTGTTATCCTCTATATTCTTCCTGAATAAACAATAGTACCTGGTATAGGATGACTACAACTCATGGTAGTTCAAGAAACATAGGTTCAAGTCTATAAGATATGGAAGAAAAGTATCAAGAAATAAAAATAAATAATAACTATTTGGGTGATGAAGTTGGTGAGGATGATAGTTGTCTCCTTAAATACGAGTGTTCCTAGGATGGGGAGTTGGTGAAGAGCTGAAAAAAATTTCTTAGATTTTTTCCTAAATATGATAAAATAAAAAAATTTAGTTTGATCCCTACAAGGCGTTCTTTGATTGGTGTGACCATGAGAAGGATCATCTAGATGGTTTTACATGCACTCATGATGAGATAACCATTTCAGTTTCTACATTAAAAGAAAGCCTTCAATTAATCCATAAAAAGGAAAAGGATTTTGGTATGAGGATTGAATTTCAGTTTCTCTTAGCTTTCTGTGAGGCTAAGGTTATAAGAGTGGGTTTATGATAGATATCCTATAGGTTTGATGGAGTCTGTGAAATTCCCTTTCTCTGGTGTTATAATCAATATATATTATGTAGGAGGTGAGATTTTGTGTATCTAGGAGGTCTCTAAAATTTAATATGATCATATAAATATACATACCAGCCTTTTATCTTACACATGTATGCATTTATAAATATATATATATCATCCATATCATTTAATTTATTAACATAGATACCACTCAAAATTTTGAAACATATTTTAAGGAGTGTTGAAAAAGTAAACAAAAATTAGTTAGTTGAGATGGATTGAACATTATTGATAAATCATACTATATTATGAAAAATCGATGAATATATTCACTATAATTTCAAGTCACAAAACTCAATTTTGAAGTCAATGTGAAATTTAAAGGATCCTTTATTGACATCATCATTGAAATCCAAAATATCATCCTCATTCTGAAACATTATGGAAAGCCAATTTATTAACTTTAAATCCAATCATTTACCCTTAGAATCATATTTAAATTATAAAAATTCTATGAATCTTGTCCAAATAAATCATTAGGACACTTTGTATTTAGTTTTAAAAATGATTTTCACCTCTAAGAAACATGTTACCATTTATTTAAAATCAATTTTCCAAAAAATATTATATTAGTTGCTTGGGGTACAATTACAATCAAATACACACACACACACCACACACACACCACACATAGACATGCCAAAAAGGTAGGTCATAGCTCCTATCAGGGATTACCCACCCAACCAGCCACTTTATTACATTGATGATTTATAGACTGAAGGCCCATTGGGAATGGAGCCCATTATATGGCTGACATGCCCTCCATAGATGGCCCGAAGACCCCACTTGTGTCACGCCTGCATCACCGCCTTCCCATCATGCCTAATTCACCACCCCCCTTGGATGGCTTGAAGTACCATGTGGCCCATAGGACCAAACTGAAGGCCCAAAGGCACAAACAGATGAATAGTTATGGTTGCTACAATACTGCTGTAGTACTTTCTACAGTACTACTACAGTAACCCAAAAATATTTATCGACTAGGATTTGATCTTGGGTTTCATACAGACTTACGAGGTGTGTTAACCACTTGACAACCACCCCAAGTGCACATTTTTAGAAAATCTTTAACCATTAATTTTTGTTAGAAAATCAAACATTGAATTCATTTTTAAACATCCTTAGAAAACCCACTCACTATTTTTAAAACCAATTTATTTCCATTTTGAACCATGCTTTCAAACATTTAATAGAATCAAAACCCCTTTGAAAAGGTTAGATAACCAATTATTCAATATAATATGCATCATAATTGACACAAACACACACATATTAACTTGGAATGATAATAATATAAACAAATCTATTATTTAAAAATAATTTTCATCATAGAAAATATGTCTATTAAACATAATAATGGTTTAAAAAATTAAAAAATGAAGTTATTATATTTTTATAAATATTTTAAATAATGGAAATAAATATAATAAATAAAATTTTATTAATGGTTCCAATAAACATGAACAATAAAATGGTCACCATGAATGAATGACAAAAAAATTTGTAAATTCACAAAGAAAAATGATTTTAAATTATTAAAAACTAAAAAAAATAATAATGAAAATGAATATTCTAAAAAAATTGAATTATAAATTAAAATAAAATCAATTTTCATTTTTAATATGATAAAATCATTCGAACTAAATTTGGATATAGGTTATTCAATACTATAACTCGGTTTAAAAGATGTTTAGTATCAAAACAGTATTGAATAATCAATAATAAAACATTTTTGATCAAACATACCATAAGGGAGAAACTAATTTTTATTCACATGTTTGAAGAAAATAAAGTCCAAAATATAAATCAAGAATTAAAAAAGTGACCATTGAACACATGAGGTTGATAAAACTATAAATAAAGGAGAGAACATAATGATTTATGGGGTTTAATAATTTTTTTTGTATTTATATATGGAAGAATAATAACCATTTTTTAATATAAAAAAATTTTATATTGAAACCTAAAAGTATCAAATAAATAGAAAACCCATAGAAATAGGTTTCTCTCTATACTTGACGTTTCACTCTCAGTTTCAACTATCATTTTAATGTCTCATGGAAGAAACATAAACCATGACCACCCTATAACATTTTTATTGTCATTCATGGATGAAAATACATACCAAAATGAAAGATACAACAAGAGCATTAAATTTTGAGGTGGTAATTGAGTATTTAGGTGGTGGTTAGACTTGTGAGGCAAGCAGAATGTAATCCATTTAACCTGTGTTATGGTATCCATATGGCTGGTGTGATGTGGTGTAGGGGGTGCATTATGTGGCTACAGGGTGCATAATTTTTTTTGGAAACTTCATCGATAGAATATATAGTCATGGAACATATTCAGTGGTGCTAACAAAATAAATCATCACAAAACTTATATTTAGAAAGGATCAATTCATCAAGAAAGTCAGTGAAGAACAAGAGTGGGGGTGGAAGTAAGGTTCAATGAGAGTGGCGGTAATAGTAGGGTTTCATGAGATCTTGATGGCATTAGAGAGGAGTCCCTATTAAGGTTCATTTTATAAGAACATGCAAGGATTTTATCACTACTTTAAAAAAATCACAGATCAAACTACTTTTTATCATTTCTCTTTTAGTGCTGGTTAAGATACATCTTTATTAGTTCCAAAAAATGCTAATAAAATGATTATTTATCAGCACTAATAAAGAGTTTTATCAGGGATTTTTTAGTATTAATAATGATGTATCTTTATCAATGCTAAAAAAGTGACGATTAGGATCTAATTTTAATAATATATATATATATTTATTTATAATTATAATTATAAATAAATATATTTAAAAATATTTCTATATATCTATAAATATTTGTATACATTTAAATATATATTTATATAATTATATATAGTTATATTATTAAATATATTTATAAAATTATAAATATAATAAATATGTTTGTTATTAAAATATATTTATTAATTTTTTTTTAATTATATATAAATATATATACTTATTTATATTTATAATTATAAATAAATATATTTATAAATATTTGTATATAATTATATATATATATATATATATTTATAAAATCATAAGAAATATATTTATTATTTTAAAATGTTTATTATAATTTTAAAATTATTTAAATATGTATTTATTTATTTCTAATTATAATTATAAATAAATATATTTAATAATATTTCTATATAATTATATGTATATTTATATAATTACATATATTTATATAATTACATATATTTATATAATTACATATATTTATATAATTACATATATTTATATAATTACATATATTTATATAATTATATATAATTATATAATTATATATATTTATATCAACATATAAACATATATAATTATAAATATAATATCTATATATGTTATTTAAATATATTTATTATAATTTTATATTTATTTAAATAAATAAATATATTTTTAATTATAATTATGAATAAATATATTTTAAAAATATTTATATATAATTATTACTAGAATAAATATATTTATTATTTAAATATATTTATTATAATTTTATAATTATTTAAATATGTATTAGTTTATTTATAATTATAGTAAAATCGACTTAGTCTTGGATTTAGAAACCAAATACATGACTTCAAAATTGTTAACAAAAAAGTGAAACTAATAAGGGGGGGGGGGGTTGAAAAACCAAGGAACACGTGTGCATATCAAGAACAAAGATTCATTTCTTAGAGATACCTATTATTCCAAGATTTTTGTGGTGACTCCCTTTTCCCTTTGGACGTCGTCCCCTCAACCATGTCTTGGCCTGTTGAGGTGGTATATGATCCTTTGCTGATGAAGACTCAGAGGATTCCTCAGTGATAGAGAATATACTGAACTTCCAAGAGAGATCCTGAATGTCCATCTCTGGCTGAGAACAATATCCATCAATAAAGTTAATTTCTAAAAAATTATGCACAAGAAGATAGTCATTGGGACAAAAAAAATACCTGGTTCCATCAGAAGAAAATGGGATCGAGTTGCATGATGAACTAGTCATCTGCCTCCTTGATTATGATTGCAATTGGCCTATTGACTTCAATATCAACTGGAGAAATGGTACAAAAATTTCTCTCCCATGAAGTGACACATTCATAATTTGAAGCCTTACCAAAAAGGTAATACACATTTTTCATAAACTTAGAGAAGTTGGGTGGGTAGAACCCATCCTTTGGACCCCCTAAGACCCCACTTGTTGGAAGTTACACTTTCATAGAGAGATCCTGACCATGATATGTCTGTATGATCTCTGTTATAGGTTTGTTCGCTTTAGATTTTCGAGGGATCACCCATTAAAATACATTATTATCAACCATTACATTCTTATTTTTTTTCTTGGATTTCTTATCGAGATTTTTATGATAAGAGGATCCTATTGGTGAATTATTTTTCTTTTTTTTATCCCCTACTGCAAGTAAAGTACTCTCCTGCATGAGCTTAGCATCAACATGAGCTTGAAAACAGACCTCGTAATCTAAATAATCATCTTCAGATACCCAAACAGTGGTTAACTCATTTGGCACAACCTCTCTATCTTTAACTTTCCTACTAATTAGTGCATAAGATTCCATATCACCAGCCTCTAATTGGCCCCTCAATTATCCTACCTTAACATTATCCATGTTAGTGATCAGAAAATCTCTAAAGGACAGGGACTTATGATCTTCAACTAATTCCAGAGTAGCCTTTTTCTTCACCATCACTTCATTCTCTTCCACAAGATCTTCCCAATTAGATGGGCCACTATGTGTTCCACCCATAGGTTGCTCATTTAACAACACGCCATTGCCTTTAGTCATCAAAGTGATACCTTTATCTGATTCATGCATTGTAGCTCCACATTCCACATAACTCACACATGTAGTCCTAACATGGTCATACGGCTGTGCCATCGTAGCATCCTTCAAATCCATATTCTTACAGAAATGGGCAACAAGGTGTCCCTTCATACCATATTTCTCACAAGAAAGCCTTCTCTGACATGATTCCACCAGGTGACCAATAGCCATAAAAATATCACAAAAGAGAGGTTCTTTCTCATATTCCACATAAAAAAAATTCATTTGTGGGAGTAGAGAGTTTTATCTTTTCAAAAATGGGGGCACACAAATAAATATACACTAGAATCCTAATGAAGTTCCAAATCTACACATGCTTAGTTTCTTTGTCAAGTAGAATTGGAGAACCAATTTCCCTGGAGATGTCATGAAGAATCCTAGGATTCCATAATACCTAGTTGAGTCCATGAATTAAAATCCAATACTAAAAAAAGGCATTCCTTTATCATGATATATTAATGTTTAAAGACCAATCATGCAAGTGAAACTATTTAGGCTTTAGAGACAAAGAGTAGATGCTCCATGCCCGCTGCTTATGATCATCCGAAGAAAAGAAGAAATGAAAAAAACCTTTACCAAGGAAAAATCATCTCCATTTTGAAAATACCCATAGTAAAGAGACCCTTTGAATCAATTCCTCAAGACTCTAGGACTTCTTTCCTTTAAGAAAAATTAGATGTGTTGTGAGGGGGGTTTTCCTATTGAAATCCTCTCAACAAACGCATCCGAATCCACTTCAACATGGGAAAATGATCCCTTCCAATGTATTATTTCGAAATATAAATATCTAAAGGAAGAAAGGGGTGGGGAAATAATAGCACCAGGGTAATGGGTCTCACTGGTCTCATCCTCCAAGACCACCATTGGAGAGGGAATTGAGGGATTCACCCCAAATGGTTCAGTCACCACAAGTTGGTGATCCCTGTTCGAAGCTTCCATCATCTTTTCAGTCTAACAAGCCTCCTAACCATTATCCACCATGTCAGACTGGGTCATAATGACTACCTCCACTATTGATGGCTAAAATTCGTCCACCATCACCACATTCTTCCTGGATTTTCTCACCTCTACAAATCCATTCATATATCTCTAAAGCCTTGTCAAAACCTTATCATACTTCTATGATTATTTCAAAACCATTTTATGCCTGAATTTTTGTGGTATTTCCATGTGGAGGAAGAAATCCTAGAAACGCATAGTGGTGCCATGGGAGGTCTCCCGCACCAGCAGTTGCATCTCCCCCTTCCTCTATTTATAATTATAATTATAAATAAATATATTTAAATAATATTTATATATAATTATAAATATTTGTTTGTAAATATATATATGTATCAAAATATAATGATAAATATAATAAATATATTAATTATTTAAATATATTTATTATAACTTTATAACTATTTAAATATATGTTTATTTATTTATCATTTTTGTAATTATTTTTTTAAATTTATATATATTATTAATTATATAATTAGATATTTAAATGAAGAAATAATTTTAAAGAATTAAATAGATTAATTATATAAATTTCAAACATTTTTTAAATGTTAAAAATTAATAAATAAAAACGAATAAATAATATTCATATAAATTACAAATATATTGAAAGTATTACATGTGTAGTAAGATAAATATATGTATAAATAAATATTAAAAAAATGATTAAATATATTTTAAACATTGTTAATAAATATATAATAATAAAATAATAAATTAAATTAAATAAATTACAAAAATATTAAAAAGTGAATTCGTAACGTTTTCATGAATTATAGACATACATATATACACATACACATCTACACACAAATATGTTTATACACATACACACACATATACATGTAGTTATACATGCACATATATTTTAAATTATTTAATATAAATATACATATACATATCTAAAAATATATATTCATTTATATATTATATAATTGTTTAAATAAAATATTAATATATTGTATTTATTTGAAATATATACATATTTTTTAATTTATGTATATAAATAAACTATTAATTTTGTTGACCAATATAAATTTGATAATTTTATATATATTAAATTATAAAAGTAAGATTCATTTTTTATTTAAAATTATACAAATCATATTTTTACTCTAAACAACACGATGCACAGGCAAGTCCATGGTTCCAAAATTTATTAAAGATAAAATTAAGACAGGGTACAAGGGGAGATGGGGAATGAAAACAAGTGACAAGGAACTTTACAACACAAAAAAAGCATCTATGGAATCATCCACCATCCCTAACGTTAGGATGATGACTCCTCATTTAGGTTTTGGGTTTTTTCCAAGTCCCATTATCAATATCATCATGTGGGGTTGGGTCTGCCAAACCTTAGCCTAATACGGACTTGTCTGTCTCAGTGCCCTCACTCCTTACTATTGGACATGTTCAAGATGTCAAGCAAGATAAGTGAACTTATCTGAGAGTCACGAGGAAAGTAATCCATGCTTCTTTTGTCTTCCTTTTTACCCCACTCTTCAAACGAACTAGGTGCATTAGAAGAGTTGGGTGAGATCTCCATGGTTTTTATTGCCTGAGCCTTATAATATTTTACAAGTTGGGACGAGAGAAATGCAATGGTATCCTTCCATTGGTTGTCACCAGAAGGTGTGTTAGATAATGCAATGAAATTGTTACCCTAATTATAGGTTTTAAATGAATCATTTTCACTCTAGGGTAATTCAATGGAGTTAAGGGATTCAATTGATCGCACAGCTCCATCCAAGGGTCCCCCAATATTGGTTTTTATTTTTGTGTATTTATTTAGAATAGTAAAATCAATCTCATATTTGTTCTTACCCAGGAATTCAAAAATGGTAGCTAGGATTATCTTCAACCTTGGATGCACATCAATTTTAGCCTACAAAACAAGAACTTTTTCAGCATCTTCATGACCAGTATCAGTTCCATCACAGGAGGACAATGATGCCCATGAACTATCAGGCTTGGAAGACCCAAACTTAAGTCCATGGGGAAGTTGAACCTCATCAACAGGCTTGTTCAGAACTAAACCATACCTTTTTTCAGAAGACTGTTGTAGAGACCCAAAGCATGACATGCATGGAAATTACATTACTTTTGTGGAATACTTAATGCATAAAAAAAAGACACCAAAGGACCGTAATAGTTTAGTGTCTTTGGAAACTTGGAACATAATCTTCTAATCATGGTGAAAGATCTTCAACATCTCCCATAAAGATCTTCCCCTTTTGTTTTCTTTCTTAAAACCTTTCTTTATATCATAGGGAAAATAAAACAAACAAAGGGTGAGATCAAATGCTCAGTAAGGGTAAACATAGAGTACATAAAACAATCCATAAAAATTTGAATGCAAAAACTTGAACATAAAATATAAACATCAAAATCTTGAGCAAAGACATAAATATTGGAAGTACGTAAGGAATATATCATAATGAAACATCAATCATGATAAAATAGAATGGTACGAAAACATGTAATTATGGTAAACCATTAAGCACATGATATGATTTCAATAGTAGCCAAGGCATTTCTGCAATGACCATCTTAGTGGATGAAGTCCATTACTGAACCGAGTTCACTCATCGTTCCAGTCGTGTATTATTGAACCAAATTAACTTTCCGTTCCAGCCATGTCTATCTCATGTGATATAAATATTTACTCAATGCATCGGAGGGAGATATAGGTCCCACCCATCTCAAAATGAAATCATTCTTATTTGTGCCACAAAATAAACATAAATCATTCATCATAACCCAAAGAGTAAAATGGGTTTCATAAATATCATCCCATCATAATATAATCCATATAAAGCAAATGGATATCATTTCATCATAAGAAAAGTGAAACCATGTAAATCATAGATACATTATACTTGAAACATAATCATACTAAGTAATGTCATCTTAGATGGAAAATATTTTTGACAAAACACTTGAAATGAATTCTTGAGGAAAACATCCTTTCTTCTTTAAAATCAATTTCTTATCACAAAATTCCATTAAATATTAAAATAAAAGGATTTTGTGTAAAATAATCATGAAATATTGTAGAGTAAGATTCATGAAAATTTGGCGTTATGAAACCATAAAAATCCGTTCATGCTGTATAAGTTAAAAAAAACATTATCCTCATACTTTTGTCAGAAAAGTCAAAAAGTTCCTCGTATGGTAAACAAAAGAAATATTCCTTCTATAACACAAAGTAAAAGTAAAAGCGGGGTAAAAATTTAATTAAAAATACATGGAATAATATTAAAAACTTTATGAAAAACATTTTATGGGCATGGATGAAAAATATAACCCCAGTAAATACTTACGTATAAGCAATCTTGGATAAAAATGAGATTGAAAAATTATCCCTTACCCTAGGTCTGATATGCTTCATACGTATCCGAACCTCCTGTATAATGATTTAAATAATGTCATTGACTTTTTAAATAATCATATTAATTGTTATTATATCATATATGGTTCACTTATGACTTTATATTACCCATTCTTCTTCAACGCACCTCTTTTAAGCTTCCTCTTAAGGCACTAGAGTTGGTATTTTGAGGAGACCAGAACCTCTATAATTTTTCTAGGTACGTTTAGAAGGTAAATTGGCAGGGTTTTGCCGAGATTCAAGGCTCAAAAGGGTGTGAAGATAAGAGGGAAGGGGTTCCCTTTTTATAAGGGAGGAGAGGGGCACCTTTGGAAAAGCTTAAAATATTATTTTATAATAAAGTCATATTCGGTTTATAATAGCTCCAAATTGATTTATTCCAAAGATAATTTTGGGATGGGTCTAAATCCTCTCAACCAATATATTTTAGACAAGTTTAGGTTAAAATTTTAACCTTATCATTTATATTTAACTCTAAGTTAAATAATTTAACTTTTCCCGTCTCTTTTTGTTTTCTTGCACTAGATGGTTAATAAACTTACTATAATAATACAAACGAACCCCAAGTGGTTCATTATTAATATATATAACCTTATATAAGTCATTTGGCCGAACCTTATATTTTTTGGAATAAAATAACAATTAATAATATAATATTTGTTTTAAAAACTATTTTATGTCAATTTTGACGCTATTTGGTAATTGATTTTTGTGAAAATCATAACAGCATGATTTGTTTGAAAAAAGTTAATTAACTCAATACTAACATGTCATATTAAACAATAAAATTAGTGTAATTCAAAAAAAAAAGTCTCAAATTACATTTATTTGGGTATTTATAATATCAATTATGTTAATATTTCATTAATAAGGTAATTACTACATTATCATTGTGTCATAAATAAATTAACTTATTTAATGTATAAAAATTATAAATAAAATACCATTATGTAGGAAATTTTTTTATATTTATAATGAATATTTATAGTCTAATTTATCTTATGTATAAACCTATATTAAAAATGTTTTAGTTATTAAACTTTGATTTTAACTCTTTTAACTCTTCTTTAAATAAAATAATAATAAATGTCCTAATCTAATCCAAGTGGACCTAGAGGGTAATATTTCATACCTAAGGTTGTTTTTGGTCAAATTAAACTTATCCAATAGAATCATGACATGTGTTAGGGTAATAATAATATCATTTTTACCCTTAATTACCCTATTTACTTTTAACCGTGGTAAATAAAAGTAAAAAGTTACTATTCACCAAAAATTATTTTTATCTTATTGAACCAAATTTTACTCCTTGATATTAACCGTGTCTCTCATATTTTCTAAATTCAACTCATAGAATTGGTAAAATTAAGTTTTATGTAAATTACAAATGCTCTTAGAAGGTGGGTAAAAGACGGTCAAAAGTTCAATAAAATTTTTATATATCTAAAATTATTATAAAATGACTCCAATGAATTAAATTGAACATATATAGGTATTATGTATCAATTTTTACCTAAAATAAATTTAAATAAAATAAATAATTATTTAAATAAAAAGTCGGTTTTTAAATAGTATCCCAGTGTTTTCACTATTCATCAAAAATGGAAAGTTTTCAGAAAAATAAGAAAAATTTACCCTAGGCTAATTTCGATATTCCAAATCCAAAAATGAAGTCCGTTTTGAAAGATAAAATTTATAAAATTTCAAAAAGTGGGTATTACTATTCATAACGGCTAGTTTATATAACATATCGTTGTTTAGTGAAACTCGGTATTGCGTACAACACACGCTATCGTGGAAGGTTGCAATTGTGTGTAATGCAAGCCAAGTTAGGGATTAATGTAGTGCAATCTCCTTTTGGTGTAGCATACAACACAATACATAAATGAAATTAAAATGAATATTTTTTATAAAATCTCGGGGTGTTACATTCTACCCCCCTTAAAATGAATTTCGCCCTCGAAATTCGTCGGGGTTATAAATGGTTTACTACCAGAAAGTTTCTTTAATAGAAACCCACATCTTAAAAAGGAATAACAAAACTTATATTTAAAAAATAAAGTATGAAATGTAATGGTTACGCAAATTAACTAATCACTGGGTTTCCACATAGGAGAACATAGGTGAAAATATGGATATGGAAGAGAAATCTAACCATCAAGTTCTGATGGAGAGTTGTAGAGAACATGGCTATGAAAAATACAAGAATCACAAGGCCATAAATTTGTGATGATCTAAGGTACCATGTGATTCATCATATATAAGGGCACTAGGACAACATTTTCGATTTTCAAGATCATTTACCTAAAGGTAAAGAATTTAAATTAGAAGAAATACTTAGTTTATTTTAGTATAATCTCACCGTTGTTTGTGCCTTGAACAATTTACAATTCATATCTTAAAGAAATGAAGTTGAATTTTTCATTAGTGAAGTGTTAGAAGATCATGTGATAGAATGATGGGTCAGTCCATATGTCTCAAACAAAAGGTTAGCAAAAGTTATCAAACATACATAAGTCTATCTGTGGTGAGCTTAATCGTATATGATTCCAAAAATGGACTTATAATTCATCTATCATACCACTTAATAAAACTAGTTTCTACTAACTAAGGACTTCCTTTAGGCCAGCGGTAGGAAATAAAGGTCTATCACACTTCATTTGTGGGTTCAATTCCCACAACCTTGTCCGATGCGACAGGTTGTCTCCCGTCCTATAGGTTGTCTTTTTTTCCTAAAAATTCACTATTATAACATTACAAAAATAATATCGAATAAAGTTATATCCTTAAACAACACTATCTGATGTCTGAAATAATCCATTCTAGTATTTAGACTTATCCAAAATACATCTGTCCAATCTCATAGTATAAAGAAAATAATTACTATAAATTTCATCTGCTGAGCATGTGAATAACATCATTTATCCCCCATATATCATAATATATATCTTTTTGGTCACATTCCAAACATGTGAATACCTTAATCATGTATTACCATATAACCTTAGTGAAAACATGAGTGCTGTCAAAAGTTAACTCTTTCCACATACCAAAATCCCAAAATTTCTATATACTCAAACCATGATATCACTTTGTCCTTATATCAGTCATGAGCTCATGAATACTATCAAACATTTAATTTTCTTCATATCCCTTTATTATGTGCATATCATCTGCTTTCCAAAATATTTGAATCACTTTTCATTGTCATCGGTACCATATAATTATTGAAAACCACAATAAACCAATACATAGATATTCCAATATTCCACAATACTATAAATGAGATTCCACAACATTATTTCAGAATCCCATTACATAAACACATAATCATTCCACTACATCATTTTCATACTCAACATCGCCAATAGTGATCGCATGTGACTTCCCTTTGTCCTTTACATTAAGATGTTGTTGAGGTCGATCATCATTAAACCTTGGATTAGGGCATTGGTTAGCATAATGCCCCATTTACTTACACTTGTAGCATTGAAGTGTTGGTGGAGGATTCTCTGCAGTATTTACTTTATTCAAATCATTAGTAATCCTTTTTCCATTACTTCGACACTCAGCTTCTCAATGACCTTCTTTTCCACACTTAAAAAAGTTTCTAGTCCCTTTAAGACAATCTCCACCATGCTTCCTTCCACAATTTGAGCACAAAGAAACATTCGCCTTCTTTTCACCATTGTTCTGAGGTTTTTCCTTGAACTCCATCTTTCGTTTCTTATCAAAACCATGATATGGATATGTTACACCAACTTCTAGTTCTACCTTGATATAACAACGCACAATTTCTTCATAGCTACTAAAGTCTCTTATCGCTAATTCCCTTCGAAGGCTTGGTTTTAAGATACTGAAGAATCGATCAACTTTACTTTCAGGTTGGATGATAAATCCATATACATACCTTGAAAGCCTTGTAAAATTCACTTTGTATATACCAACATATTCATAATCCTTTTTCTTAATCTCAAGGAACTCCTTCTCCATATTTGTTTGAAGAATACGAGGGAAGTACTTATTGAAAAAAAGTTCTTGAACTTGTTCCATTCCATGGATTCAATTTCATCTTGGGGCCTTGTATTCTTAATTAGAGTCCACCACTGGTATACCTCACCTTCTAAACGATAAAAAGCTAAAATGACTTTTTCATATTCTGAATAGCGAAGTATGGAAAATATCTTTTCAATGGTACTGATCCATTGTTCAGAAACAAGTGGATGAGAAGACCCATTGAAATAAGGCAGACGTTGCCTCATGAAGGACTCAATAGAATATTGTTCCCTTCTCTGATCATTTGGAAATGCAAAATGATTCATAGCTTGTGTAAGTATAGCAATAATATTTTTCACTCCATCTCCCATAACATTTGGTTGTTTGGGAGGAAAATCATTGCATTGTACATTACATTGATCAACACGGTTTCTTCGGGTTCGAGCCATCATCTAAAACCCAAAAAGAACAGTGCAAGAGGTAAAAATCATGCTAAGAAAACAACATAATAAAGGGGGAGTAACTTAAATATATAACATATTAGGTTTAATTCTAATATCATTACCATAATTCTAGGACTATAACCTATACTTATACTTATCCTTAGGGACATCCCTAGACACACCTTAGAAATATCTCTAGGGATCTCACTAAAGTTCTCACATGCTAGTTTCCAAAGGTTGACTAAACCGAACCTCTAATACCAACTGTAGAGGCCCAGAGCATGACATGCATGAATATTACATTACTTTTGTAGAATACTTAATACCTAACAAAAACAGACACCAAAGGACCGTAATAGTTTAGTGTCTTTGGAAACATGGGACATAATCTTCTAATCATGGTGAAAGATCTTCAACATCTCCCATAAAGATCTTCCCCTTTTGTTTTCTTTCCTAAAACCTTTATTTATATCATGGGGAAAATAAAATATAAAAAGGGTGAGTTCAAATTATCATTAAGGGTAAACATAGAGTACATAAAACAATCCACAAAAATTTTAATGCAAAAACTTGAATATAAAATCTAAACATCAAAATATTGAGAAAAGATATAAATCTTGGAAGTACGCAAGGCATATATAATAATGGAACATCAATCATGATAAAATAGCATGGTAATAAAACATGTAATTGTGGAAAACCATTAATCACATGATATTATTTCCATAGTAGCCAAGGAATTTCTTCTAAGACCATCTTAGTGGACAAAGTCCATTACTGAACCGAGTTCACTCCTCGTTCCAGTCCTGTATTACTGAACCAAATTAACTTTCCATTCCAGCCATGTCTATCTCATGAGATATAAATCTTTACCCAATGCATCGGAGGGAGATATAGGTCCCACCCATCTCATAATTAAATCATTCTTACTTAATCCACAAAAAAAACATAAATCATTCATCATAACCCAAAAAGTAAAATGGGTTTCATAAACATCATCACATCATATCATAATCCATATAAAACAAATGGATATCATTTCATCATAATAAAATTTAAACCATTTAAATCATAGATACATTATACTTGAAACATAATCATACTAAATAATGTCATCTTAGATGGAAAATAGATTTGATAAAACACTTGAAATGAATTCTTGAGGAAAATATCCTTTCTTCTTTAAAATCAATTTCTTATCAAAAAATGCCATTAAATTTTAAAAGAAAATGATTTTGAGTAAAATAATAATGAAATATTTTAGATTAATATTCATAACAATTTGGAGCTACAAAACCGTAAAAATCCGTTCATGCCGTATAAGTTAAAAAAAACATTCTCCTCATACTTTTGTCAGAAAAGTAAAAAAGTTACTCGTATGGTAAACAAAAGAAAGATTCCTTCTGTAACACAAAGTAAAAGTAAAAGAGAGGTAAAAATGACATTAAACATAAATGGAAGAATATTAAACACTTTATGAAAAACATTTTATGGGCATGGATGAAAAATATAACCCCATTAAATACTTACGTATAAGCAATCTCTGATAAAAATGAGATTGTAAAATTGTCCCTTACCTTAGGTCCGATATGCTTCGTATGTATCCAAACCTCCTGTATAATTATTTAAATAATGTCATTTAATTATTAAAGAATCATAATCATTGTTATGATATCATATATGGTTCACTTATGACTTTATATTACCTGTTCTTTTGTAAATTCAATGTGAAAGTAGCGTTTTGGGTAAAATCGTTTTATTTATCGTACGTGTTTGAACTTATTGTTCTTGATATTATTATTACTTATATCATAATTTACTTACTCACATAATGTAAATAATGATTTATATATCATATATATTCAGTATATATATATATATATATATATAATCGATAGATAAATTAAATGAAATACACCGTTCATGGAGACGGTAGGCCGTACATACGCATGAACGCTATTTTCCTTTCCTTATTGACTTGAATGGAAGTAAGTAGATGAAATATATATATACATAAATACTGTAGAATTTTTATTTAATATGTATCATTATTATTTATTATATTTACTTTATAATTATTCTTAAATGGTTAACATGGATAATGAATCTCATCGCGTCGTGGAGACGGTAATCCGTACGTACGCACGAGCGATGATATCGTTCCCATAATTATATGAATGGAATTGTAGTTGATGATATAATATCTAATAATCAGTATCATGTTATAATAATAATATATTTTTATTATTTACACCATTATACCCATCCAAGTAAGGTGGTGGTGGAAAATAGATTACACCACGGCATAGAGACGGTATTCCGTACGTACGCACGTGCGGTGATTTTGTTTTCTATAGGATGGATAGAAGGTGAAATGGAGTTGTTTAATATTTATAATAACATATAAGTATATTAGTGATACTGATTTTATTACTTTAAAATTAAACAACTAAATTAGAATAAGTTGAAGAAGAAAGAAAACTTGAAATAATCGGTAGAAGAGATTACCTCTTCTTCGACGCACCTCTTTTAAGCTTCCTCTTAAGGCACTAGAGTTGGTATTTTTAGGAGACATGAACCTATATAATTCTTCTAGGGAAGTTTATAAGTGAAATGGGCAGGTTTTGGCCGATATTAAAGGCTCAAAAGGGTGTGAAGAGAAGAGGTAAGGGGTGCCCTTTTTATAAGGGAGGAGAGGGGCACCTTTGAAAAAACTTAAAATATTATTTTATAATAAAGTCATATTCGGTTTATAATAGATCCAAATAGATTCATTAAAAAGATAAAGTAGGGATGGGTCGAAATCCTCTCAACCAATATATTTTAGGCAAGTTTAGGTTACTATTTTAACCTTATCATTTAGATTTAACTCTAAGTTAAATAATTTAACTTTTACCGTGTCTTTTTGTTATCTTACACTATATGGTTAATAAACTCACTATAACAAGCCAAACTAACCCCAAGTTGTACATTATTAATATATATAACCTTATATAAGTCATTTGGCCGAACCTTAGTTTTTTAGGAATAAAATAACAATTAATAATATAATATTTGTTTTAAAAACTATTTTATGTCAATTTGACACTATTTGGTAATTGATTTTTGTGAAAATAATAACAGCATGATTAGTTTGAAAAAAGTCAATTAAATCAATACTAACATGTCATATTAACCTATAAAATTAGTTTAATTCAAAAAAAGTCTCAAATTATATTTATTTGGGTATTTATAATATTAATTATGTTAATATTTCATTAATAAGGTAATTACTGCATCATCATTGTGTCATAAATAAATTAACTTATTTAATGTCTATAAATTATAAATAAAATACCATTATGTAAGAAATATTTTTATCTTTATAATGAATATTTATAGTCGAATTTATCTTATGTATAACCCTATATTAAAAATGTTTTAGTTATTAAACTTTGATTTTAACTCTTTTAACTCTTCTTTAAATAAAATAATAATAAATGTCCTAATCTAATCCAAGTGGACATAAAGGGTAATATTTTATCCCTAAAGTTGTTTTTGGTCGAATTACACTTATCCAATAGAATTAGGACATGCGTTAGGGTAATAATAATATCATTTTTACCCTTAATTACCATATTTACTTTTAACCGTGGTAAATAAAAGTAAAAAGTTACTATTCAAAAAAAATATTTTTATCTTATTGAACCACATTTTACTCCTTGATATTAACCATGTCTCTCGGATTTTTGAAATTCAACTCACAGAAGTGGTAAAATTAAGTTTTATGTACAATTACAAATGCTCCTAGGAGGTGGGTAAAAGACGGTCAAAAGTTCAATAAAATTTTTATATATCTAAAATTATTATAAAATGAATCCAATGAATTAAATTGAACTTATATAGGTTTTATGTATCAATTTTTACCTAAAATAAATTTAAATAAAATAAATAATTATTTAAATAAAAAGTAGGTTTTTAAATAGTAACCCAGTGTTTTCACTATTCATCAAAAATTGAAAGTTTTCAGAAAAATACCAAAAATTTACCCTAGGATAATTTCGATATTCCGAATCCAAAAATGAAGTCCATTTTGAAAGATAAAATTTATAAAATTTCAAAAAGTGGGTATTACTATTCATAATGGCTAGTTTATATAACATATCGTTGTTCAGTGAAACACGGTATTGCGTACAACACACGCTATCGTGGAAGGTCGCGATTGTGTGTAATTAAAGCCAAGTCAGGGATTCATGTAGTGAAATCTCCTTTTGGTGTAGCGTAAAACACAATACATCAATGAAATTAAAAAGAATATTTTTCATAAAATCTCGGGGTGTTACATTCTACCCCCCTTAAAATGAATTTCGCCCTCAAAATTCGTTAGGGTTATAAATGGTTTACTACCGAAAGTTTCTTTAATAGAAACCCACATCGTAAAAAGGAATACCAAAACTTATCTTTAAAAACTAAAGTATGAAATGTAACGATTACACAAATTAACTAATCACTGGGTTTCCACATAGGAGAACATAGGTGGAAATATGGATATGGAAGAGAAATCTAACCATCAAGTTATGATGGAGAGTTGTAGAGAACATGGATATGAAAAATCCAAGTATCACAAAGCCATAAATTTGTGATGATCTAAGGTACCATCTGATTCATCGGAGATAAGGGCACTAGGACAACATTTTTGGTTTTCAAGATTATTTCCCTAAAGTTAAAGAATATGAATTAGAAGAAATAATTACTTTATTTCGGTATAATATCACCGTTTTTCGTGCCTTGAAAAATTTCCATTTCATCTCTTAAAGAATTGAAGTTGAATTTTTCATTCGTGAAGTGTTAGAAGATCATGTGATAGAATGATGGGTCATTCTATATGTCTCAAACAAAATGTTAGCAAAAGTTATCAAATATACATAAGTCCATCTATGGTGAGCTTAATCGTATATGATTCCAAAAATGGACTTATACTTCATCTATCATACCACTTAATAAAACCAGTTTCTACTAACTAGGGACTTACTATAGGCCGGTGGTAGGAAATAAAGGTCTTCCGCATTTCGATTGTGGGTTCAATTCCCACAACCTTGTCCGACACGACGGGTTGTCTCCCGTCCTGCAGGTTGTCTTTTTTTCCTAAAACTTCACTATTATAACATTACAGAAATTATATCGAATAAAGTTCTAGCCTTAAACAATACTATCTGATGTCTGACATAATCCATTCCCATCTTTAGACTTATCCAAAATACATCTGTCCAATATCATAGTATGAATAAAACAATTACTATAAATGTCATATTCCGAGCATGTGAATACCATCATTTATCCCCCATATATCATATGATATATCTTGTTGGTCACATTCCAAACATGTGAATACCTTAATCATGTATTACCATAAAACCTTAGTGAAAACATGAGTGCTGTCAAAAGTTAACTCTTTCCAAATACCAAAATCCCAAAATTTCTATATACTCAAACCATGATATCACTTAGTCCTTATATCATTCATGAGCTCATGAATACTATCAAACATTTCATTTTCTTCTTATCCCTTCATTATGCGCATATCATCTTGTTTCCAAAATATTTGAATCTCTTTTCATGGTCACCGGTACCATATAATTATTGAAAACCACAATAAACTAATAAATAGATATTCTAATATTCCACAATACTATAAATGAGATTCCACAACATTATTTCGAAATCCCATTACATAAACACATAATCATTCCACTAAATCATTGTCATACTCAAAATCACCAATAGTGATCGCATGTGACTTCCAATTGTCCTTTACCTTAAGTTGTTGTTGAGATCAATCATCATTAAACCTTGTATTAGGGAATTGGTTAGCATAATGCCCCATTTCCTTACACTTGTAGCATTGAAGTGTTGGTGGAGCATTCTCTATAGTCTTTACTTTATTCACATCAATAAAAACACTTTCTCCATTACTTCGACACCCAACTGCTCGATGAACTTCTTTTCCACACTTAAAAAACATTTTCTAGTCCCTTTAAGACAATCTCCACCATGCTTCCTCCCACAATTTGAGCACAAAGAAACATTCACCTTCTTTTCACCATTGTTCTGAGGTTTTTCCTTGAACTCCATATTTCATTTCTTGTCAAAACCATGATATGGATATGTTACACCAACTTCCAGTTCTACCTTTATAGAACAACACACAATTTCTTCATATCTACTAAAGTCTCTTATCGCTAATTCCCTTGGAAGGCTTGATTTTAAGACACTGAAGAATCGATCAACTTTACTTTTAGGTTGGATGATAAATCCACATGCATACCTTGCAAGCCTTGTAAAATTCACTTTGCATATACCAACAGATTCATAATCCTTTTGATTAAGCTCAAGGAACTCCTTCTCCATATTTGTTCGAAGAATATGAGGGAAGTACTTATTGAAAAAAAGTTCTTGAACTCGTTCCATTCCATGGATTCAATTTCTTCTTGGGGCCTCGTATTCTTAATTAGAGTCCACCACTGGTCTACTTCACCTTCTAAATGATAAACAACTAAAATGAATTTTTCATGTTCTGAATAGAGAAGTATGGAAAATATTTTTTCAATGGTACTGATCCATTGTTCATCAAGAAGTGGATGAGAAGACCCATTGAAAGAAGGCAGACGTTGCCTCATGAAGGACTCAATAGAATATTGTTCCCTTCTCTGATCATTTGGAAATCCAAAATGATTCACAGCTTGTGTAAGTATAGAAATAAGATTTTTCACTCCATCTCCCATCACATTTGGTTGTTTGGGAGGAAAATCATTGAATTTTCCATTACATTGATCAACATGGTTTCTTCGGGTTCCAGAGATCGTCTAAAACCCAAAAAGAACAGTGTGAGAGGTAGAAATCATGCTAGGAAAACAACATAATAAAGGGGGAGTACCTTCAATATCTAACATCTTAGGTTTAATTCTAATATCATTACCATAATTCTAGGACTATAACCTATACTTATACTTATCCTTAGGGACATCCCTAGACATACCTTAGAAATATCTCTAGGGATCTCACTAAAGTTCTCGCATGCTAGTTTCCAAAGGTTGACTAAACCGAACCTCTGATACCAACTGTAGAGACCCAAAGCATGACGTGCATGAACATTACATTAATTTTTCAGAATACTTAATACATAACAAAAACAGACACCAAAGGACCGTAATTGTTTAGTGTCTTTGGAAACTTGGAACATAATCTTCTAATCACGGTGAAAGATCTTCAACATATCCCAAAAAGATATTCCCCTATTGTTTTCTTTCCTAAAACCTTTATTTATATAATGGGTAAAATAAAACATAAAAAGGGTGAGTTCAAATTCTCATTAAGGGTAAACATAGAGTACATAAAACAATCCATAAAAATTTTAATGCAAAAACTTGAATACAAAATCTAAACATCAAAATATTGAGAAAAGATATAAATCTTGGAAGTACGCAAGGAATATATCATAATGGAACATCAATCATGATAAAATAGCATTATAATAAAACATGTAATTGTGGAAAACCATTAATCACATGATATGATTTCCATAGTAGCCAAGGCATTGATTCCAAGACAATCTTAGTGGATAAATTCCATTACTGAACCGAGTTCACTCCTGGTTCCAGTCCTGTATTACTGAACCAGATTAACTTTACATTCCAGCCATGTCTATCTCATGGGATATAAATCTTTACCCAATGCATAATATGGATATATAGGTCTCACCCATCTCACAATGAAATCATTCTTACTTGTGCCACAAAAAAACATAAATCATTCATCGTAACCCAAAGAGTAAAATGGGTTTCATAAACATGATCCCATCATAACATAATACATATAAAACAAATGGATATAATTTAATCATAATAAAAGTGAAACCATTTAAATCATAGATACATTATACTTGAAACATAATCATACTAAATAATGTCATCTTAGATGGAAAATAGATTTGACAAAACACTTGAAATGAATTCTTGAGGAAAATATCCTTTCTTCTTTAAAATCAATTTCTTATCACAAAATGACATTAAATTTTAAAATAAAAGGATTTTGTGTAAAATAATAATGAAATATTGTAGAGTAAGATTCATGAAAATTTGGAGTTATGAAATTGTAAAAATACGTTCATGCCGTATAAGTTAAAAAAACATTCTCCTCGTACTTTTGTCAGAAAAGTAAAAAAGTTCCTCATATGGTAAACAAAAGAAAGATTCCTTCCGTAACAAAAATTATAAGTCAAAGAGGGGTAAAAATTACATTAAACATACATGGAAGAATATTAAACATTTTATGTGTAACACCCCAAGATTTCATAGTGTGTTATTTCTTCAAAATAATTCAATAACTTGCACTACACGCAACACCGAGTTCAATTGCACCATGACTTACCAAAAAAAAAGCCATTAAAAGAGGTCATGAATATCATTAACTACATTTTTAACTTTATATAATCCTTATAATTTTAGAATCCATATTATGAGTTTCTTAGTCATAATGCAAGAACAGATTCATTTTCAGTATTGCACTTTTATCAACTTTTGATAGTGAAACCTTTTTAAATACAATATTTTAAACTTTTTGACTAAATGGAGACATCAAAAAATTTAAAATGAAACATCCCAAGCTTCCACGGTACGCTTTCCTTTGAATAAAACAGTAGCGTGTGTTGTACGCAACGTCGAGTTTTAACACACACCACAACCGATCAAACTAGCCATTATGAATAGTAATAACTAAATTTTGAAATTATATATATTTTATATTTTGAAATGGACTTCATTTTTGGATTCGGAATATCGAATTTAGCCTAAGGTGAAATTTTGGTACTTTTCGGATAACTTTCATATTTTGATGAATAGTGAAAATTACTAAATTTTAATTAAAAACAACTTTTTTAATCAAAATAATTAATAGTGATAAATTATGAATTTGAGTGGTTTTAAAGTATATTTAGAATATATTTTTACAATTTAATATAATGTTGGTCATTAGACATAATTTTACAATTAAACCGAACATAAACAAGTGTCAATCTTTTGATAGTTATTATCTCTTAAAAACACGCTTTTTGTTTTGACAGCGGGAATTAATTTTAAATTAATTTCTGCCACTTCTGTGTTTTGAATTTAGAAAAATGGATTCCATATTTGGAATCAGGATGTTCAAATTGTGTAAATAGGTAACTTTTATTTTTAGACATTTTGAATAATTACTGCAGTAAATATTTTATTTACCATGGTTAAGGGTAAATCCGGTAAATAAGGGTCCTAACCTTATTGGTGGACACATACCCGACCATGAGCATCCTTGGGTCAATTTGGGGACCCCTTGGAGCCACTTGTATGTGGTAGGGACACTTTATATTAATAAAGTTAAAATAAAAATAAAAATGGCATAAGCTTACATCTTTTAGAACAACAATTTTTACATAGGGTTATATATGTTGGATTTTAGATTATAAATATTCATTAGAAAGCGAAAAAGATTTCCTACATAATGATATTTTATTTATAATTTTTAGACATTAAATAATTTATTTTATTTATGACACAATGATGATGCAGTAATTACTATAATAGTAAAAATTTAAAATAATTGATATTATAAATACCCAAATAAATATAATATGAAACTTTTAATGAATTAAACTAATTTTCTAGGCTAATATGATATATTAGGATTGATTTAATGGACTTTGTTCGAAGTAATCAATCTGTTATGAGTTTCACAAAAATCAACTATTGAATAGTGTCAAAATTGACATAAAAGAGTTCTTAAAACAAATATTATATTATTAATTGATATTAAATTCCTAAAAATCTAAGGTTCGGCCAAGAGACTTATATTATTATAGGTTCCTCATTAATGGACCACTTGGGGGTCGCTTGGATGTATATAGTAAGTTTATTAACCATATTATATAAAAATACAAAGAGACATTGTAAAAGTGAAACTAATTAACTTAGAGTTAATACTTAAAGATAAGGTTAATATAAGTACCCAAACCTGTCTAAATTCTATTGGATGAGTTGTTTTCGACCTATCCCCACCTCATCCTTTGAATAGTCAACTTTGGAGCCTTTAGAAACCGAATATGAATTTATTATAAATTAATATTTTTAGCTTTTCCAAAGGTGCCCCTCACCCCTCTTATAAAAGGGCACTCCTCCTTCTCATTTCTTCACACCTCTAAAGCCTTTTGGCTCGGCCAAACTCTGCCCAAATACTCTCCCAACATCCCTCAATACAACCTAGAGGCCTTAGTTTGATCAGAAAGCCAACCTAAGGAGCCCTTTTAATCAAATCAAAAGGAAGAACCCGAAGAAGAGGTAATGATTTCACCACCCTTTTCTAAGTTCATTTCTTCTTCCACTTCTTCTTCCTTTGTTCTTACCATTCTGAAATAATAACTCTAGTATCTCACATATAATGTGATGTTATTATAAATATGGTACAATCATATTCAGTATTCTATCCACCCTTTGAATAACATGTCACCATACGTGCGTACGTACGGCTTACCGTCTCCACGTCGTGGTGTAATTGTTATTCAATATAATATTATTTGGATGGGTATAATAATGATGTGTAACTCATGTAAATAATAAATATAACATGTTAATGATTCTGTATATATGATATACCATCCATTTATATATTATTTTAATATCAAAAGAATGATATTGTCGCTCGTGCGTACGTACGGACTACCGTCTCCACGAACGCGATGAGATTCATTCTCCATCGTAACCATTAAAGCGTAATTATCATTTTATGATTTAAAAATGATGTTTAAGGACTTGATATAATTCTGGATATGAATAATATACAACCTATCCTTTACAAACATGTCTTATGTAACAAAACATATAAAGAAAATGAGTAAGTTAACACCCGAAACGACGATAATTCTAAGATATTATTAACAAATCAATGTTAAAAGATCATATATGATATCATATTAATATATATGATTCTTGTATAATTTAATAACAATTATTTCACCATTATACAGGAGGTTAACCTACCCCAACCAAGGAAAAGTACAAGGTAAGGGTTATTTCACAATCTCTTCATTATCCGAGGTTGTATATACGTAATAATCTACTGGGATATCTTTATCATCCACATCCATGTTTCTTAAAAATGTATTTCAAAACATTTTTACTATTTACAAGAATATGGGTTAAAGTCATTTATACCCTTGTTTGACTTTTTATAAGAGGTTTATAAAGGAATCTTTCCGTCGTTTTCAAAACAAGGTCCTTTTTTAACCTTTTCGACAGAATTGTGGTAAGAATGTTTTTTTTAACTTATATGGCGGGTGCGGTTATTTTACGCCGTTATAAAATCTTCAAAGCTTTCCTTACAAGCTTATAAGAATATTTTCAAAGAAAATGTTTTATTTTATATGGATCTTAAATGATTTCAAAATAAAAAGAGATATTTCTTTAAAAAGAATTTTGATTTCATCTATGTCAACATCCTTTGATGGATTTTAAGATTATTTGAAGTTGATTTATTATGATACAAAACTTCTATATTGTATTGAAGGTTTTGTGATATGTTTGACTGTGGATGTGCTATTTTTATACCATTCATGGTTTATGGTGAAAGTATTGACATTTCGTATGCTAGTTTTAATACGAATGTTTATGTTATGTTTAAACCTTTTCATATGGGAATGCATTGGACTTAATAAGTGACGGGTGGAGCCCGCTATAGCTCCTCGATGCATCGGTAGGTCTCATGAGACAAACTAGTGTCTTGGCACAAGGCCTTGACAAAATCTTATTTGTAGTCTTGGCACGAGGCCTTGGCTATGTGGTTATGATAGTCTGGCATTATGCATTCCAACATTATGAAAGTGGTTATTGATTTTTGCATGTGATTATTCGATTAGTAGAATATCCATGTGAATAAGTAAATGGCATTATTTCATTTTACTTTTGCCATACCATGTTGAAGTTCAATTTTAAAAGGCTTTTGTTTTAGTAATTCATTGCCTTAAATGTTTATGCTTATTTTGAATGTTCCGCTATATTGTTATCCTTACTGGGCATTTGAGCTCACCCCTTTTCTATGTTTTATTTTTCCCAGGTAGTGAAGAAGTAAATTATGATTGACCTGCAGGGATATTACGAGGGGTTTATAGTGTGGATTATGGAGACAATTTGTTGTTGTAGTAGTTTTTCGTTTAATGATGTAATGTAAAACTTATGAATATATCTAGTGTTTCCAAGGCTACTAAACCAATCGGTCTTTCGGGATTTGATCCTTCTTGTGATCGTGCCAATGTTATGTAATTAATGCACCGACTCTGGGTAGCTGGGGTCGGGGCGTTACAGTTGGTATCAGAGGAAGTTTAGTACAAACCTTGGAAGCTAGATTTAGATAAACTCTGATTAGAGCACGTAGACCTAAGATGAACTTTGAGGATTAGTATAGAAGAACTTCCTAGAATTTTGGTATTGTAGAGATTTTGTGAGTTTTCCAAGCAATACATCCCTGTCTGGATACGAGCAGGTAGAGGCGGCTCTGGCACAGATGTACCTAGGGGTAAAACCCGAAAACACCGCTTTGAGCTAGACTCGAACGGGAACTGGTGCACGACAACGGGCCTTGCTGCACTCTTGGTTACGACACTCCCGGGGGATATGCTTAGGATAACTCTCATTTTCTTTACAAATCATTTTGAAGGGATTATGAGTATATACTTCCTCAAAGAAAACATATTTATGATTATGGATTATATCCATAGATAGTTCAATTTATGTTTAGTGTTTTATAAGTATGGGATTATGTATTTTGATTCATAAACTGATCTAGTTTATGCCATGGTATAGAAATGGCACCCAGTAGAAGGAATGAGAACTCCAGAAATACACATGATTCAAAGAGAAGGAAGGATCATATCTTTCATGGTCTTAAGCTAGAATTTATAAGAGAAATAGTCTCCCATGTATTATCATCATATGAAGAAATAATATCATGTGTTGATAAGATATGTAAAGAGTTTACTGAGTCCTATGGCTTTGAAGGGAAGCAAGAGAAGAAAAGGATGGAAGAGAGAAAGATGGATAAAGGGAAGAGGGAAAAGAAGAATTTTCCCATATGTGGTAACTGTGGAAAGAAACACCCTGGAACTTGCCTGAAAGGAATGGGAGTTTGTTATAAGTGTGGAGGAAAAGAGCACAAAGTACGTGACTGCAAGGGTAAGAAAATGGTTTTAAATGTACAATGCTTCATTTGCAAGGAGTTTGGACACTACGCGAACCTATGTCCCAGTCATCAGACTATGCCGCAAATGATGTTATTGGATAATAATCAAGTTATAATACTACCACAGATGAAGAGGAATGATTAGAGTTCTTATGTTGATTATGTCAATTGAGCTTTGTATCAACAATGTACTTGTTATAATAATTATGGAGTATATAAGGATTGTACTGCAGTACTATTTCATTAAGGACTTGAGATTATGTGGAACAAAGAAAAGTGACTCAATAGCAGGATAAATTTTTGGAAAATATATGGTTGAGAGAATGATAAACCATAATATAGTTCTGATACCGAAGTAGTGATTTTGGAATAATACATGATTGTTTTGGATAAATTATATTGGATATTCTTAACTACCTTCGAACTGATTAATGATTTTTATATTCCATCATTTTTGGGGTTTAAAACATTTTTGGATTAATGAAGTATATCCAGCTTTCTATATGGAATATGGGAGCATGAATGTAATCAATAAGGAATATGGTAATTCCGGATGTTTCAGTGTATTAAAAGAATACATGATGAAGGTATTCATATGTTATTACGGGGTAAAAAGGTTCTACATTATGTTTACCTTACTTATAAATGTTGGACTGTGAGTTTGGATAGAAGTATTTTGGATAGTTCTAGTTTGGATTATTTTGGATTGCCATAAAAGGACAACCCGGAGGTCGGGCGGCAACCCGTCACGTCCGGCAAGGCTGCGAGACTTGAACCCGCAACCGAAGGGCGACAAGGGTGTATCACCTACCACTGGCCCACGAGATGTCGTGGATTAAATAATTTAGTTTTTATTAAAAGATCTGGTAGATGAATTATAAATTCATTTATTTTGGAACCCTGTACGAATAGTATAAATAGAAAAAAAAATTACATTCTATTATCTTTTAGAGTGAAAGATGAGTTTGTGGTAGAAATTTATTAATGGATAAAACTCTAATTATAAAGTATGTATACCTCCTTATGATCTTAGCCAATCTCATAAATAAATTCCACAACGTTAAGAAAAGATACTTAGAACAAAAATGTTGTCCTAGATGGTACCTTAAATCATCACTAATTCATGGCTTTGGGATTGTTGGCCTTTTCATAGCCATGTTCTCTACCACTCTCCATCAGATAATTGATGGTTAGATTTCTCTTCCATATCCATATTTTCCTACATGGAACCCTAGTATGTGTTATTTTCGGTAATCTTCATAATTTCCACTCTTTATTTTAAATAGAGGCCTCATTAATTCATTTTTCGATGTGGGATTTCAACTAAGATATTTTGAAATGACAAAAATGTGTTCTCCCAATACCCTATATTTTGTTGAACCGATGGTACTTCAAATCATCATAGATTGATGAGTTTAAGGACCTCAATTTTATACTTGTTTGTGATTGATGACCTCAATCACTACCTATAAATATTTACGTTTTTCCTCCAATTATATGTCTCTAATTGCCACCAATGTTCTCCTAATCAAGATCATAATTTGGTGGTGACCCTTTCATTTCACTTTTCCACATATTAAGACTAAATTTTAGTAACCCAATTTCCGATGTGGGTTTTCCCACAAATATATTTTCTATTTTCAACCTTTTATTTTCGAAGAACAATTTCAAATTGCGAGGACGCAATTTATTGAAGGAGGGGAGAATGTAACACCCCAAGATTTCATAGTGTGTTATTTCTTCAAAATAATTCAATAACTTGCACTACACGCAACACCGAGTTCAATTGCACCATGACTTACCAAAAAAAAAGCCATTAAAAGAGGTCATGAATATCATTAACTACATTTTTAACTTTATATAATCCTTATAATTTTAGAATCCATATTATGAGTTTCTTAGTCATAATGCAAGAACAGATTCATTTTCAGTATTGCACTTTTATCAACTTTTGATAGTGAAACCTTTTTAAATACAATATTTTAAACTTTTTGACTAAATGGAGACATCAAAAAATTTAAAATGAAACATCCCAAGCTTCCACGGTACGCTTTCCTTTGAATAAAACAGTAGCGTGTGTTGTACGCAACGTCGAGTTTTAACACACACCACAACCGATCAAACTAGCCATTATGAATAGTAATAACTAAATTTTGAAATTATATATATTTTATATTTTGAAATGGACTTCATTTTTGGATTCGGAATATCGAATTTAGCCTAAGGTGAAATTTTGGTACTTTTCGGATAACTTTCATATTTTGATGAATAGTGAAAATTACTAAATTTTAATTAAAAACAACTTTTTTAATCAAAATAATTAATAGTGATAAATTATGAATTTGAGTGGTTTTAAAGTATATTTAGAATATATTTTTACAATTTAATATAATGTTGGTCATTAGACATAATTTTACAATTAAACCGAACATAAACAAGTGTCAATCTTTTGATAGTTATTATCTCTTAAAAACACGCTTTTTGTTTTGACAGCGGGAATTAATTTTAAATTAATTTCTGCCACTTCTGTGTTTTGAATTTAGAAAAATGGATTCCATATTTGGAATCAGGATGTTCAAATTGTGTAAATAGGTAACTTTTATTTTTAGACATTTTGAATAATTACTGCAGTAAATATTTTATTTACCATGGTTAAGGGTAAATCCGGTAAATAAGGGTCCTAACCTTATTGGTGGACACATACCCGACCATGAGCATCCTTGGGTCAATTTGGGGACCCCTTGGAGCCACTTGTATGTGGTAGGGACACTTTATATTAATAAAGTTAAAATAAAAATAAAAATGGCATAAGCTTACATCTTTTAGAACAACAATTTTTACATAGGGTTATATATGTTGGATTTTAGATTATAAATATTCATTAGAAAGCGAAAAAGATTTCCTACATAATGATATTTTATTTATAATTTTTAGACATTAAATAATTTATTTTATTTATGACACAATGATGATGCAGTAATTACTATAATAGTAAAAAATTAAAATAATTGATATTATAAATACCCAAATAAATATAATATGAAACTTTTAATGAATTAAACTAATTTTCTAGGCTAATATGATATATTAGGATTGATTTAATGGACTTTTTTCGAAGTAATCAATCTGTTATGAGTTTCACAAAAATCAACTATTGAATAGTGTCAAAATTGACATAAAAGAGTTCTTAAAACAAATATTATATTATTAATTGATATTAAATTCCTAAAAATCTAAGGTTCGGCCAAGAGACTTATATTATTATAGGTTCCTCATTAATGGACCACTTGGGGGTCGCTTGGATGTATATAGTAAGTTTATTAACCATATTATATAAAAATACAAAGAGACATTGTAAAAGTGAAACTAATTAACTTAGAGTTAATACTTAAAGATAAGGTTAATATAAGTACCCAAACCTGTCTAAATTCTATTGGATGAGTTGTTTTCGACCTATCCCCACCTCATCCTTTGAATAGTCAACTTTGGAGCCTTTAGAAACCGAATATGAATTTATTATAAATTAATATTTTTAGCTTTTCCAAAGGTGCCCCTCACCCCTCTTATAAAAGGGCACTCCTCCTTCTCATTTCTTCACACCTCTAAAGCCTTTTGGCTCGGACAAACTCTGCCCAAATACTCTCCCAACATCCCTCAATACAACCTAGAGGCCTTAGTTTGATCAGAAAGCCAACCTAAGGAGCCCTTTTAATCAAATCAAAAGGAAGAACCCGAAGAAGAGGTAATGATTTCACCACCCTTTTCTAAGTTCATTTCTTCTTCCACTTCTTCTTCCTTTGTTCTTACCATTCTGAAATAATAACTCTAGTATCTCACATATACTGTGATGTTATTATAAATATGGTACAATCATATTCAGTATTCTATCCACCCTTTGAATAACATGTCACCATACGTGCGTACGTACGGCTTACCGTCTCCACGTCGTGGTGTAATTGTTATTCAATATAATATTATTTGGATGGGTATAATAATGATGTGTAACTCATGTAAATAATAAATATAACATGTTAATGATTCTGTATATATGATATACCATCCATTTATATATTATTTTAATATCAAAAGAATGATATTGTCGCTCGTGCGTACGTACGGACTACCGTCTCCACGAACGCGATGAGATTCATTCTCCATCGTAACCATTAAAGCGTAATTATCATTTTATGATTTAAAAATGATGTTTAAGGACTTGATATCATTCTGGATATGAATAATATACAACCTATCCTTTACAAACATGTCTTATGTAACAAAACATATAAAGAAAATGAGTAAGTTAACACCCGAAACGACGATAATTCTAAGATATTATTAACAAATCAATGTTAAAAGATCATATATGATATCATATTAATATATATGATTCTTGTATAATTTAATAACAATTATTTCACCATTATACAGGAGGTTAACCTACCCCAACCAAGGAAAAGTACAAGGTAAGGGTTATTTCACAATCTCTTCATTATCCGAGGTTGTATATACGTAATAATCTACTGGGATATCTTTATCATCCACATCCATGTTTCTTAAAAATGTATTTCAAAACATTTTTACTATTTACAAGAATATGGGTTAAAGTCATTTATACCCTTGTTTGACTTTTTATAAGAGGTTTATAAAGGAATCTTTCCGTCGTTTTCAAAACAAGGTCCTTTTTTAACCTTTTCGACAGAATTGAGGTAAGAATGTTTTTTTTAACTTATATGGCGGGTGCGGTTATTTTACGCCGTTATAAAATCTTCAAAGCTTTCCTTACAAGCTTATAAGAATATTTTCAAAGAAAATGTTTTATTTTATATGGATCTTAAATGATTTCAAAATAAAAAGAGATATTTCTTTAAAAAGAATTTTGATTTCATCTATGTCAACATCCTTTGATGGATTTTAAGATTATTTGAAGTTGATTTATTATGATACAAAACTTCTATATTGTATTGAAGGTTTTGTGATATGTTTGACTGTGGATGTGCTATTTTTATACCATTCATGGTTTATGGTGAAAGTATTGACATTTCGTATGCTAGTTTTAATACGAATGTTTATGTTATGTTTAAACCTTTTCATATGGGAATGCATTGGACTTAATAAGTGATGGGTGGAGCCCGCTATAGCTCCTCGATGCATCGGTAGGTCTCATGAGACAAACTAGTGTCTTGGCACAAGGCCTTGACAAAATCTTATTTGTAGTCTTGGCACGAGGCCTTGGCTATGTGGTTATGATAGTCTGGCATTATGCATTCCAACATTATGAAAGTGGTTATTGATTTTTGCATGTGATTATTCGATTAGTAGAATATCCATGTGAATAAGTAAATGGCATTATTTCATTTTACTTTTGCCATACCATGTTGAAGTTCAATTTTAAAAGGCTTTTGTTTTATTAATTCATTGCCTTAAATGTTTATGATTATTTTGAATGTTCCGCTATATTGTTATCCTTACTGGGCATTTGATCTCACCCCTTTTCTATGTTTTATTTTTCCCAGGTAGTGAAGAAGTAAATTATGATTGACCTGCAGGGATATTACGAGGGGTTTATAGTGTGGATTATGGAGACAATTTGTTGTTGTAGTAGTTTTTCGTTTAATGATGTAATGTAAAACTTATGAATATATCTAGTGTTTCCAAGGCTACTAAACCAATCGGTCTTTCGGGATTTGATCCTTCTTGTGATCGTGCCAATGTTATGTAATTAATGCACCGACTCTGGGTAGCTGGGGTCGGGGCGTTACATTATGAAAAACATTTTATGGGAATGGATTAAAAATATAACCCCAGTAAATACTTACGTATAAGCAATCTCGGATAAAAATGAGATTGCAAAATTATCCCTTACCTTAGGTCCGATATGATTCGTACGTATCCAAACCTCATGTATAATGATTTAAATAATGTCATTGAATTATTAAAGAATCATATTCATTGTTATGATATCATATATGGTTCACTTATGACATTATATTACCCGTTCTTTTGTAAATTCAATGTTAAAGTAGCGTTTTGGGTAAAATCGTTTTATTTATCGTACGTGTTTGGACTTATTGTTCTTGATATTATTATTACTTATATCATAATTTACTTACTTAAAGAATTTAAATAATGATTTATATATCATATATATTCAGTATATATATATATATATAATAGATAGATAAATGAAATGAAATACACCGTTCATGGAGACGGTAGGCCGTACATACGTATAAACGCTGTTTTCCTTTCCTTATTGACTTGAATGGAAGTAAGTAGATGAAATATATATATAAAAAAATCCTGTAGAATTATTTTGTAATATATATCATTATTATTTATTATATTTACTTTATAATTATTCTTAAATAGTTAACATGGAGAATGAATCTCATCGCGTCTTGGAGATGGTAATCCGTACATACGCACGAGCGTTGATATCGTTCCCATAATTATATGAATGGAATTGGAGTTGATGATATAATATCTCAGAATCAGTATAATGTTATAATAATCATATATTGTCATTATTTACACCATTATACCCATCCAAGTAAGGTGGTGGTGGAAAATAGATTACACCACGACATGGAGACGGTATTCCGTACGTACGCACGCGCGGTGATTTCGTTTTCTATAGGATGGATAGAAAGTGAAATGGGTTTGTTTCATATTTATAATAAAATATCAGTATATTAGTGATACTGATGTTATTACTTTATAATTAAACAACTAAATAAGAAGAAGTTGAAGAAGAAAGAAAACTTGAAAGAATCGGTAGAAGAGATTACCTCTTCTTCGACGCACCTCTTTTAAGCTTCCTCTTAAGGCACTAGAGTTGGTATTTTGAGGAGACCTGAACCTCTATAATGATTCTAGGGAAGTTTAGAAGGTAAATGGGTAGGTTTTTTCAGAGCTTAAAGGCTCAAAAGAGTTTGAAGGGAAGAGGTAAGGGGTGCCCTTTTTATAAGGGAGGAGAGGGGAACCTGTGAAAAAACTTAAAATATTATTTTATAATAAAGTCATATTCAGTTTATAATAGATCCAAATTGATTTATTAAAAATATAAAGTGGGTATGGGTCGAAATACTCTCAACCAATATATTTTATACAAGTTTAGGTTATAATTTTAACATTATCATTTAGATTTAACTCTAAGTTTAATAATTTAACTTTTACCGTGTCTTTTTGTTTTCTTACACTATATGGTTAATAAACTCACTATAACAAGCCAAACGAACCCCAAGTGGTTAATTATTAATATATATAACCTTATATAAGTAATTTTTCCAAACCTTAGATTTTTAGGAATAAAATAACAACTAATAATATAATATTTGTTTTAAAAACTATTTTATGTCAATTTTTACACTATTTGGTAATTGATTTTTGTGAAAATCATAACAGCATGATTAGTTAGAAAAAAGTCAATTAACTCAATACTAACATGTAATATTAACCTATAAAATTAGTTTAACTCAAAAAAAAGTCTTAAATTACATTTATTTGGGTATTTATAATATTAATTATGTTAATATTTCATTAATAAGGTAATTACTACATCATCATTGTGTCATAAATAAATTAACTTATTTAATGTCTAAACATTATAAATAAAATACCATTATGTAGGAAATATTTTTATCTTTATAATTAATATTTATAGTCGAATTTATCTTATGTATAACCCTATATTAAAAATGTTTTAGTTATTAAACTTTGATTTTAACTCTTTTAACTCTTCTTTAAATAAAATAATAAAAAAGGTCCTAATCTAATCCAAGTGGACCTAAAGGGTAATATTTTATCCCTAAGGTTGTTTTTGGTTGAATTACACTTATCCAATAGAATTAGGACATGTGTTAGGGTAATAATAATATCATTTTTACCCTTAATTACCCTATTTACTTTTAACCGTGGTAAATAAAAGTAAAAAGTTACTATTCACCAAAAATTATTTTTATCTTATTGAACCACATTTTACTCGTTGATATTAACCGTGTCTCTTGGATTTTAAAAATTTAACTCACAGAAGTGGTAAAATTAAGTTTTATGTACAATTACAAATGCTCCTAGAAGGTGGGTAAAAGACGGTCAAAAGTTCAATAAATTTTTTATATATCTAAAATTATTATAAAATGAATCCAATGAATTAAATTGAACTTATATAGGTATTATGTATCAATTTTTAACTACAATAAATTTAAATAAAATAAAAAATTATTTAAATAAAAAGTCGGTTTTTAAATAGTAACCCAGTGTTTTCACTATTCATCAAAAATTGAAAGTTTTCAGAAAAATTCCAAAAATTTACCCTAGGATAACTTCGATATTCCAAATCCAAAAATGAAGTCCATTTTGAAAGATAAAATTTATAAAGTTTCAAAAATTGGGTATTACTATTCATAACGGCTAGTTTATATAACATATCGTTGTTTAGTGAAACTCAGTATTGCGTACAACACACGCTATCGTGAAAGTTCGCGATTGCGTGTAATGAAATCCAAGTCAAGGATTCATGTTGTGAAATCTCCTTTTGGTGCAGCGTAAAACACAAGACATAAATGAAATTAAAAAGAATACTTTTCATAAAATCTTGGGGTGTTACATTCTACCCCCCTTAAAATGAATTTCTACCTCAAAATTCGTTAGGGTTATAAATGGTTTAATACTCGAAAGTTTCTTTAATAGAAACCCACATCGTAAAAAGGAATACCAAAACTTATCTTTAAAAACTAATTATGAAATGTAACGGTTATGTAAATTAACTAATTACTGGGTTTCCACATAGGAGAACATAGGTGAAAATATGGATATGGAAGAGAAATCTAACCATCAAGTTCTGATGGAGAGTTGTAGAGAACATGGATATGAAAAAGCCAAGTATCACAAACCCATAAATTTTTGATGATCTAAGGTACCATCTGATTCATACTCTCTTGTCCCCTTGGTTCATGGAACCTCAGGTGCCTCCCAATAGCCTTATGTGATGACATAGAGGTTCTGGTATAGCCCTCCCGGCCTCCCTTTTCTTAGGGGGAACTCTTTTCTTCACCTATAGATTTTGTACATGTCTTCAATCCAATAATATATGGCCAATGATCTTGAAAAAATAAAAAAGGGTGGATTGATTCATAATAAAAATTAACCTCATTACTATCACTATTGATAATAATGATAACCTTATTTGTAAGGGGTTTCATCAAATCTTCGTCCACCATCACCCACATGTATTAACCCGAATTGCATTAAATGGTATTTTCATCTAATTTCAGTGACACACCAATGTGGGTGGAAATGTCTTAGAGGATCAGGGGATGCCAATAAACCTAAACAAGGCAAAAAATTCTAACCTAGATCTAAGCATTGGTGTGGTTTCGATTATGAAAGTTAAAATTGGACTCCCACGTAGAGATCCAAAAGACACCCAAATTAAGGTTTGAGAAGCTAAAATATCAAGTGGCTAAATGCTAATACTCATATCTAAAATGAATATGAAAATATTCCTTACCAATTTGAATAATTTTCGAGTAGTCCAATCCCCAAATCCTAGATAGCTTCGATTTGAGTTCATCTCTATTCAAGGGTTTATCTCCTTTTTTTAAGATCAGAAGGCCAATGAGAGATAATCTACCGGAATCCAACATCTCCTTCATCACATAATGATCTACCTTGAAAATAAATATATTTATGTTTAAAATATATTAAGTATAATTTTATAATTATTTAAATATATAATTATTTAAAAATAATATATATTAACATATGATATTTTATTAATTGTAGACATGCATTTTTTAATTAATGTTAATAAATTGACATAATTTTTTGAATATAAATATGATAATTGTATATATGTTAATAATAGTCTTTATTAAAAGTTTTTATCAGCGCTAAGAATGGTGCTATTAAAGACCCACCTTTATCAATGCTAAAAAAGCATTGATAAAGGGTGGACCTTTATTAGCATGTTTTAGCACTAATGAAAGTTACCTTTATCTACTTTTTTTATCTTGCATCGATAAAGGTTACCCTTCTATTAGGGATTTATGTTTAGTGCTGATAAATGTGGATAGGAAAGTGTGAACCTGATTCATAGTTTCTTCAAAAGTTTTACAAAGGAGGTGTTAATGGGATTCACGCATAATGGTGAGTGAAAATTATAAATAGACTGCCTCCCCCCACCTTTTTTAAATTTTCTGCTTTGAATTTTTATGCGAAACCCCGCTGGATTTCTTTCTCATCATATATTTCTGGGTTTTGAGTAGGTAAAATTTATATTAAAAGTTTTAATTGTTTAATTTTTTATTTATTTTGTTTGTATGATTTATTTATTTAATATGTATGGATGTATGAATGTATGGATGTATGGATGTATAAAATATTGTCCATTATATGATTTTATTTCTGATTTTATTATTTTTTATATGATTTATTTTAAATTGAATGAATTAGGAGATTTAAATAGGTTGTTTATATAATTTAAACATTATATATAAAATATAATTTATATTTAGGGAAACATTATTGATTTAAAGAATATATATATTTTCAATTTAAATGGTGAGTAATTGTATTTGAATAAATTTATTTGTATATAATATAAATTATATTTAAAGTAAGATAAATTAAAATTATAATATTTTATCCACAAATGTAGCAAGATAAATATTTTATAAAAAATCTACTATTAAAAGAATTATAGTTATATTAAGTTACCTATTTTAAATTATTTAAATATATGTAATATTTTTTTTAATGGTATAATTTTTTTTACTATAAACATAATTTTAAAAAATAATTTTAAATTACATTAAGTTTAAGTAATTATTATTCCAAGTAATAAATTATAAAATATAATTACTTATAATTTGGAAAATAGAAATATCAAAAAACTATATATACATATGTACTTTTATAAAACTGAAAATAAAATAATTTTGTAGTATTTTAATAGTTATTCTGTAAGTGTAAATTATATTACTTTTATTAATTAAATTTAAAAAGATTTATTATTAATAATATTTTCTGTATTTTTTTATAAATTAATAATACTTATATTTAGAAAACTATAGTTTATAAAAGCATATAAAATTATATTTTAAAATATTAATAAATAAAGTTGAATATATTAAAATTTATATATATTTATTTCATATTATTTAAATATATTTATATGAATATATTAATTTTTATTATATCTAAATTAAATTAAATTTGAATTATAACATTTGATACACATAGGTAAATAAAGTGAATCTATCTAAATATATATATACATACACACAGTGAAAAGTTTAAATTTTGGAAAGAAGGTGTAGATATTTATTATATATTATATATAATTATAGGTAAAGTTATATAATATGTAGAACATAATAAGTATCCCAAAAAACATGTTAATAGTATTATGTGATTACTAATCTAGAAATGACTGACTGATTCATAATTGAAATTGTATGTCTTTTTTGTGTTTTTGGTTATATAATTTGTAATAATATCATATTATTTTCTTCACTGATGACCTACGAATCATTCCTCTCTTTAAGTATGTAAGGACATGCATGTCCGCTTAAAAAATATAATGTATTTCAAACCCCAAGACCCCTTCACTTGCATGCGAGTAACATTGTAATATAATGGCATTTGAGAAGAGGTGTTCGACCAGAGGCATTCAATATGAGGTGTTACTATTTGGAAGGAGACTTATGGTTGCTAAAATAAGTGATAATAAAGACTCCATAAGTTCACCCCTTGGTTTTTGTTGGTTTATCAAATAATGATAAGCCAATCCATAGAAAAAATCTCTAGATCAAGTCATAGTTATTTATTCATAAGTAATTAAAAATGTCAAACATCTGGATGATGTGGTATAAATATATACAAAATTTTATTAAAATTTCTCTGGTAATTATATCACTATCAATATACTTCAAAAATGATTCTATTTAAATCGATCAAGGTTTTAGTTATAGCTTTACAACTGTAATAGTGAAAATTCTACAGAAATATCTGAATATAAATAGTTATATATATATATTATTCATTAAATATAGTTATATATAAAGTTACTACATTTTGAGCATAATAAATATCTCAAACAAACATGTTATCAATCTATTATGATAAATGATCTTGAGATGACCATCTAATGTATGATTTAAATTTCATGTTGTATTTTTTTATTCGAATAATTAATTTGTAATAATTGAATAATCTTGAGATAACTGACCAATATATGACTAGAATATCACATGGTTTTTTTCAGTTATATAAATTGTAATAATTTTATTTTCTTTTCCTCATTGATGACCCACATTTCATCCATCTCTCTATGTATGTAAGGACCTGTGTTTCCACAAAAAACCTGTTATGTATCTCGAACCCCTAGACCCCCTCACATTCATGTGAGTAACATTGTAATAAATGGGTGTACCCCCCAACAACAGCCTCAGAATCTCTCCATGACGTCAATTAAATTTCAACTCATACTTATCGTGAAGCGAATATGGTTGCGGATGCTCTCACTAACAAAGGCATTAATCAGGAAATAACTTGGATGGAGGAGATCCCAGAAAACCTGATTCCGTTGCAAGTCAAAGATTTTAATTTGATCCCGTCTTTTAGACTCTTGTAATCTTTCTTTTTTGATAATAAATTTGCTTTGGTCTTTTGACCAAAGTGCCACCTTCTCTAAAAGAAAAAATGGGTTTACAAAAAGAAGTGTTGTTGTTTGAAGCAGGATTTTTACACCATGCCTAATAAGAGACAGATGGTTTTTGAAATCTGAGATAAGATTGGGGCAAGGAGTCCTGATGGGTTTTGGTTGGTTTAGCTAATAATGATAAACTAATCCATAGAAAAAGTCTCAAGATCAAGTATATTAGTTAATCATAACCAATTTAAAAAATTTAAAAATTTAATGATATATTATATAATATTTTATTAATTATATTTTTCTATGCAATCATGTATGGTAAAATATTTCACAACAATGAGGTAATTTGTACCGAACAGGGTTTTAGCAATAGTTTTCTACCTAAAATAGTGGAAAATATTTTCAATTGTCTGACATTGTATGAAGTTCTAAAAAATATTCATATTTAGGTAAAAATTAGGATTGATCAATCAATTACATGAAATACACATATACATCTTCAATATCCTCAACATCGATGGCACAATATGTATCCTATGGTCGATGATGAGGAGTTGATGGATGCATCATTGTTTTTTAGGAAATAGTGCAGTGATGGTCTAATGGAATTATATGTGGTGGTTCATGATATTATTGAGGTGAAACCTAATACTATAGAACCATGTTATGTGAGCTCTTTATAAGTTACTATTTCAAAAAACCCTCATTAATTTCCTTCTCATATGACTCTTGTAATAGAAACAAATTATTATGAAGATGATTAGAATTTGGATGGAAATGTAGTCGATATCCCTGTGTGTACTACTGATATACTGAATGATTGTTTATTTGAGGAGGAGGTATCTAGTGAGGAATCAAGAGATAATTAGGGTGAGAGTGATGTGGGGAATGAACCTACTGAGGTTTGTTTGATAGATAGGCATCCACCATTTGTAGTAACCATCCTACACTATTGAATTCCTTAGTTGATAGAATATCACATGCACACCATTTTGATTTGGATGTCATCACACCAACTACTGAATTTCATGGAGTTAGAGGGAATAGATCTGTATCGACTGATAACACCATCAATGATGGGAAGGAGTTTGAAAGTAAATATGACTTGAAAATGTGATAAAAAAATAACATATAGAGAACCATTTTTCATTTCTGGTTGATTATTCAAAGAATGAAAAATTTCTTATTCGATGTGACTAATATAGAAAAAAATGTGAATTCTGATTGAGGGAAATATATGATAAATATTTTTCATGTTGGAAGATAGCCAAATTATAATCCGAAGGCACTTGTGTACATCCATGCTTTTCTCAAGATCACTCTTCACTTGATGTAGAGTTTATATTGACTATTATTGTTGAGATGATATGAATGTGTTCAGATGTTACTATATCCCTTGTTTATTAATGAATACAATAACTGTTTAAATATAATATATACTATTGAAATTTTTTTAATGAAAAAAAGGAAATTGTAAAATTTTATAGTGATTTTGATAAATCATATGAAATACTATCACAGTTTATGAGATTTTTCCTCACAAAAATCATATTACTTATCATTTAATTTTTTTGAGTATTTATCCTCATATCAACAAGTTGAAAAATCAAAGGTGAATCTCCATAGGCTATTTTGGTCATTCAATCCATGTATCACTATTTCACCGTATTGTAAACAATTTATTCAAGTTGTTGTTAATTTTATTTATGGAAAGTATATAGGTATTTTACTTAATGCTACCACACAGAATGGTAATTTTACTACTCTACCAATTTAATTTAACATTTTTTAAAAGGATAATTTTGAATCCTAGAGTTGGATTTTGTCATGTATACACATTCATGTTCTAAAAAAACAGGGAGTGTTTTTGATATCTGATCATCATCAAGTGATTATAGAGTTTGTTAATAGTGATGAGGTTTCATGGGGTGAACTGAATTATTTTCATAGATGTTTCATTAGACATATTTTTATTAATGTTCATTTTCATTTAATATATGAGGCAATAAGGAAGGCTATAATCAAATTAGGTATGTTCTTTTGAACTTATTTTTTGGGAAAAAAATAAAATCCTTTTAAATACATTATTCTCTTATGGTTTCAACAGACGATCGCCAAAAAGAAAGATTTGATCAATTTATTAAAGAAATTTTAAGGGTTAATCAATATGTGTATGATTATATGATGTAGATTTCAAAGGAAAAATAGTCATTAGAATATAATGGTGGTAGGAGATATTTCCATATTAACACTAATATAGTGAAGTGAATAAAAGGGGTCTTCAAGGGTGTGTATAAATTGTTGATCATAGGGTTAGTAGAAGAGACATTTTATAGATGCGTGAAGTACTTTGTTGAATTATCCCAACTATATTATCATAGGATGTGAAATAAAATGTATTTTGGTTAGAATTTTTAAAGGGTTATTGATCAGATAATGTATAATGAATCATCATTGCATGTTATAACCTTTGATTGGGTACATAACCACTTTCAGGTAAGAGAGTGTCCGGACCATCTCACAAAAAACAATGGTCATGTGCTAGTGGTCATTATGGAAAACAATTATTGTGATTATAGTAACTTCCAAGCATTAAGATATCCTTGTTCACATGTTATTGTAGCTTGTACATTGGTGAACATATCATGAGAGCCCTATGTTGGCCTAGTGTATCACACGAGTACTCTGGTTAACTAATATAGTGCACCATGGATGCCTGTTGGTGACATTAATTCTATTACCATGCCAATTGATCAGTCAACTGTCATCCCGAATATTTCCAGGTTTTGTATTATGGATTTTTCATTTATTATTTTTTTTCATTTCTAGATTTTTTTCATTAATGTAATGTTACATTTCTACTTGATATTACTAGGTTTCACCCTTAGGGATGACCAAAGTCTAATCATCTCAAAACTGATATGGAAAGGCCTCAGTAATAGGGAGGTGGACTATGATGCAAAATTTTTCATACAGAAGGGAATACTCATAAGTGATTTCCCTAAGTGGAAGGACAAAGCTCCACTTCCCACCATCCTTGACTAAGTATTTTTAATTTATCATAAATGTGTAAATTTTTTCATATGTAGACATTTCATTAATGGTTCCTTTTATTTTTGACTTTTTCATTTCTCGTATGTTTCATATTTGGTTTGTTTCATTTTTAGATTCAATCAAAAATATTTTTTAATACTTAAACTATTAAAAAAATAAAAACAAAACAGAAATGAATTAAAGGAGGTTCATCAATTAAATGAATTGTATTAAATTTTTTCCTTCAAATCACATGGCTGATTAAATATATCATGTAGCCACACCTTCTAGGAAATATTTTTATCACAAATGATATACATAGAAATATTTAGAAATAAATTAAACATGATTAGAAATAATTAAAATAATAAATTGATATAATAAGCCAACAAAATCACTCACATCTATTGTTTACATCATTTTCATCATAATGATTAATTATGAATGATAAAATTCTACCTCATATTTCTTTTTTTTAAAAAAATAGTTTACAAAATTAATTGAATTAACTATAAAAAAGTAATGATGACATAAAACATAGCGATAGAGGGTAATCTATTGATCACATTATAGGATAGGCATGTTTCACAACTGGTTTTAGAGGGACTTCTAGTGCCTAATTTAAGTGTATAGAGATCTCATCATTTCAATCATACTGCACCATTTCCTACCATCATCCCTCATCTTTACCATTTTGGGTTCTACGGCGTAGGAATGTGTGACTTCACATTTATCGATCATCATATCATTTCTACACTCATATAGAAATGGAGTATAAAGACACATACATTCCAATTTATAGAGGGAGAGATGACCATTTACTCAAGTATGTGTCCATTATGTCAGGCCTTTCCATCGATAGTGTGGTTGTGATGGGTTGAGTGGGTATAGATTGGTTTGATCTTGTTCATAGATTATTGGGCATTGCGGTCCACGAAGATGACAGGTTCTCCATTGGTAGTAGATTTTACATGCCATGGATAGATGATAACTTTTCTCCTCAAGATGATGATGTTGACAAGACCATCATGCTCTGATTTTCATGTGCATAAATTTTTAGTCTTATTGACGGCACAATCTGTGTTGATCATTGAACTAAATTTGTGAAAATGATGTATTTATCATTATTGGTGGAGTTTGAACAAAAATGGTGGTATAGTGAGGTTCTTCTTATCTTGAATATATATACCAGGATCTATACATTTAATGTCGCATCAATAAGATGCAAATCATTGGATGTGTTATTCTGATACAGATGTGGACATGGGATCATATCCCTTACTGAGATCCACATGAACACGTGGTGTTGTTTACCGATATTTTAGCAGATTCTCCATGGGGATGGTGATAAATTATTACTTTTAATGTCTAAATAAAACGTATAACTTTATTTTATGATATATAAGTATAAAATTGTTATCTATAGGTAGAGTCATGAACATCGATAATCTAATACAACCAAACACAATATCAGTGATTACAGACTTATACAGGACATACATTGACTAGACGACATACATGGTTATTAATTATATAGTAAAATTATTATTGTATACATTACATGTATTTATTTATTAACTGATTATTCATTTTATTTATTTTTCAGATTTCATGTATGTCATAAACTGAGGTTATTATCCCGAGTCTCCCACCATACACTAATGTAATACTTGGTTACATATCATTCATCATTCCAAGGATTCATTATCATATAATTGATTACTAAAACAAAAAATTTATTTTTGTAGGATGCTTTTAGAACCCATCTCTTTCACATATTTGATCTATTAGTGGGAGGAAAATTTGACAAGAATTATCTTTATAGATATATGATAGAGCTAGTTCCTCCTATGGATGAGATTTAACATTGGATTTTCATTGATGTATCAGGTGATGGTGAGGGTGCAGAGCCTGATATAGATGTTCTAGGTGTGATGACCCTACTATGGATACAAATTTGGCATAAGAGTAGGGTGTTCATCATGATCAACCAAATGCTCCTCCAGCTACTATTGCATATAAGACACATACATAGCTAGAGGCATAGACCCTAATAGAGTTTTCTAGCATGTCAAATTTTTTTTGCAGAGAGAGAAGTTGACTGGTCTGTGCTGTATTCTTTAATAGCCTCCGATCTTGAGATATCTAACGTACAACATGAATATTCTTCATATTTTGGGGAGATTATCAGCTTGAAGCCACTATCCTTGGAGGTAGAACAAGGTATAGGTTGTGAGACTATTGATCCACAACTTGTTACATAAGATGATGTGGATGTAGGTGCCAGGGATGATACACATGATTTGTGTACTCTAGAACATAGATATAGACAAACACATCATGTCCACATTATATATACACCTGGTTGTGACACCGAGGAGCATCGAGGAAACTAATTTAGATTATATTCATACATGTTGTATGTTTTTAAAATCATTACTTATACATTATTTTAATACAAATTAATATATTATAATTTGTTTCATAAATCAATAAATTGATATAATTAGAAATTTCTAATTTTTTAATTATTAAGAAACATTAAAATTAATAACTATAATTGAAATAATAATAATACTATTTTTATTTATATTAATAGTCAATATTATTATCTATATTATACATAATAAATAATTATCTTAAATCAATTATTAAATATTAATCATATTATTGTTTCAATTCTAAAAATATTATTAATATTAATAATAAATATTATTTTATTTATTATATAAATAATTCTTTAATAATACAACATAATATATTAAGAATAATATAATTACTAACTAGTAAATATTTTTCTAAATATAACTTAATTTATTTACATTATTATACAATAACTATTACTTATAATGCACTTAGTTATATTAACATAATATTAACATATTATTAATTAATAATAAATAATACAATTTATAATTAATAAATATTTTATGTGTTAAAAAATTACTAGTTATTATATCAATGAAATGTTTAATAAGGATTTATAATTAAAATCTTATAAGAATAATATATTTTTTTAACTAGTAAATATTTTTATAAATAAAAATTATTTCCTTTACATTTTCATACAATAAATATTTGTTATAATTCTATTAGTTACATTAACAAAATAAAAATTTAATATTAATTAATAATAAATAATACAATTGATAATTAATAAATATTTTACATATTAATATATTACTAATAATTATATCAATAAAAAATTTAACAAATATTAATAATTAAAATCTTATAAATATTAGTTTTTATGATATCAATTAATTAATAACATACAAATATAATATTAATTAATTATAAATACTAAAATTAATTATTAATAAATATATTACTTATTAAAAAATTGGTAATATTTTATATCAACAAAAAATTAATAAATATTTATAAATAATATTCATTGAAATTAATATTAATAATAAATATTAATTTATTAGTTACAAAAAAAAAATTATTAACAACAGACACACAAATATATATATATCTTTATATATAATGTTGCATGAATGGGGTTGACCCCTCTTTGGCCAATAATGAACCCTGTTCTTACTTCTTAGGGATATGGAGGAGTGTGAATGGGGTTCACACCTACTTGGATACAATTTTAAAAATGCAACAACCCATAACATTTTTTTTTGATTTTTTGAAATCATAAATATTACACTTAAAAAACTCTCTCGATAGATAATGATATTGTATCATAAAATCGTATCAAATTTGGTAACTTTTGAATCATAACTACCATGAAATACATAACTTCAAATGAAAATTTGAATATAAAATGAATCAATATATACACATCAATGGTTTAGTATATTTCAAACCACACATCATACATTTTTATTGGCACGACATGAAATGTGGTAGATGACACATTATTAATGAGAACTAATAGATCCTTTTTTTCTCATTCATTGAAATACAAACGAGGGTAGTGCCAGATGTGATCAGACCCAATGCCGCATGTTGTATCCACCCTACCATGCATCATATTAATATATATTTATATTTTCATCCCCATCACACATCATATCAATAAATCTTTATATTATCATTGTGATGCACAAAGGTCCTGCACCTTTAAATAAATATTCATCAACATCCAAGGCAAACATATAATTATGATTCATCCCATTTCCTCCCTTCCATATATATATATCACCACTTACACTTCCACAGCTATATACTTTAGTGTATAAACCACTCATTAATAACTATGGAACATGTATCCCTCCTCTTCGTATTCAACTTCTATTTCTATGTAACTATGGTTCCCAAAAATCCTACTGCCTCTGGCCATCCTAACAGAGGAGTTGAGGAGATTATGACAGAGGAAGTGTTCAACAAGATGTTTCTTCACTAAAAATAGGAACCTCCATTATAGGGGGTCCTTCTACACCTAAAATGACTCCATTCAGGTTACTGAACTTTTAGATGGCTTCTACAAGACCTGGGATCATGACACATGAAAGAATTGTTGGTACCAAAAATGATTATCTCACTGGTGTAGCGATAGTCATGAGATAAAATAAAGTAAAAATGTGTAAATAAATGGAAACTATATGCAATATGGAAAACCCCAAAAATTATGGGGGTAAACAACCATAGACTAATAAAAAGACCACTATGGGTGAAATTGGGTACACACACCTTCACTATCACAAGTAGAACACCCTAGAAATATCTATCTAGAATTAGTGGTAAAATAAACATCACAGAATAACACACCCAAATGAGATCTGTTGATGATGATATTTTTGATGATTCTGATGAGAAACCCATTGGGAGAGAGCCCCATTTATAATATTTCTCTCCCCTGCCTCATCTTCCTCCGATGTTGGGTTTGGTAGGGTTGTCCACCCATCTCAAACATACCTAATCTTCCATTTACCTCCCCCATTTTACAAATTGGGGGTATCCACCATCCAAAAAATGAAGTGCCAACATATCTAACACTTGGAGATTGATTGAGAACCAATTACATCTCCACACATCCTTTCTATCCTGTAAATCATGATGCTCATGTATCTGTAAGGACACTCTAGGATCTTCACCATATGAACTTATCAGATTTAATCACCTTCATCTAGAAATCTACCATATTATCTTAAATTTTTATTTCTATATGCCCACACTTCCTTCCTCCACCACTTCTTAGAAAAAGTGAATCTATACCCCAATTTTAATTTTTCTAGAATTGAAATATGGCTTCCTTGAAATGTAAAAGGTGCTATGACTATCAAAAAACAATTGAATCAACTATTATCCTCTGATAGAAAAATATGATTCTCTATAACATAATGCAGCATCACAGGTCTTCTTGATGTATCTCAGGATCATCTTTAGTTTTTTCCAATGCTCCCATCCTGGATTCTCCATGCATCGACTAACTATTCCAATTGAATATGCAATGTATGGTCTAGTACAAACCATATAAAACAATATAATTCCTACTACTGATGTATATAATACTTGATACATCTCTATTTTATCCACTTCAATGATAAGACTCATCATAGATGATGAATTGAAATTAAAAATGTTGAGGAGTAGAGATTGGCGTACAGTCTTACAGGTTGAATCATTTCAAGAATTTCTATATGTAATTTTTTATGATATCCATTATTCCAATTATTTATTTCTCAATAAATTTGGATCCCAATAATCTTGTTTATTGGTGTTAATTTATTCATATCAAAATCCCTATCCAACCATGCCTTCATCTCTGGAATCTATTCATTGTTGGGGCCTACAACCAACATATCCTCCCCATACTATAGAAGAATGATACAATCATTACCATCTGAACCCATGAAAGATTAAAAAGGATTTGAATGAAGTATTTTGTGTCCAAGGCTAAGGATATTGGAATAAAATATTTTATAGAAACACCTCGACACATGTTTGAGTATGTACAGGGATTTGTTCAACCTAGAAACGATGTTCTTTTTATCTTCTTCTACAAGACCATCCTATTGGAGAATATAGATATTTTCATCAATATAACAATGGATAAAATTATTATTCGCATCTAGCTTCTCCAGATGTGAACTTCATGCACCAAAAAACACAAGAACTATCTGAATAGTCACCAGTCTAAAAACAAGAGAAAATATTAAATTAAAATCAATACCTTCTTTATGAGAATATCCTTTGACCCCCTGTATTTCATGATATCTTTCCACCTCATTAATTCCATCATTCTTGAACTTTAATACCTATTTTTCAATATCCTTCCTTGCATGAGGTAGTAGAACAAGATCCCAAGTCTTGTTCTTGTGCAAGGCTTTAAGTTCCTCCTGTATCACCACCATCCATGAGGATACATCTAGAATCTTGGTCACCTCCAAAAAAGAAGATGACTCTCCATCCTCAATTAATTAGAAGAACACAATATATCTCCCAATTACATAGTCTAAGTGTCATAATGGTGTGATTTTTTCCTAGTTTACTGTCATGGTACCAAATCAACTGGTAATTGATCATCTTGCTCTGATAATGCCTCAGTGGAAACTGGTTCTTTCCTAGTTTTTTTCCTCCACCTCAACTATTATAGTTTCAATATCATTTTTCTCAATGTATCAATCAATTCTATTTTTCTCCTTATCTTATACAAAAATTAAATATCTTTTGATGATAAGTTTGCGGATAGTAGGGTCCCACAAACGGTACCCTTCACACCATCATCCTACCTCATGAAGACACATTTTCTAGATCTCGAATCCAACATCGATATTTATTTTCATTAAACAATACATATAAAAGACTTCCAAAAGTATGTAACCAAGAATAGTCAGTGGATTTACCAGTCCACATCTCCATCAGTATCAATAGATCAATCACCAATGAAGGAGATTTTTTGATCACATAACAGATGGCATTGACATATTTTTTCCAAAAAGTTTTTGCAATTCCTGTAGTCTTCAACAACTCCATTATTCTATACAATATGGTTATATTCATCTAATTTCCCACTGAATTATGATAAGGAGTGTACACCACTATTAATTATCTCTTGATGCCTTCTTATTGAAAATTTTTATCAAACTTCTTGCTTATATATTCTCCACCATTATCAGTCCTCAGACACTTGATTTTATTTCCAAAATCCAGATCCTTCCATGATTTGAATGTTTTTAATACATAAAAACATCTACATTAATATTTATTAGGTATACCCAAAATCTACTAGAAAAATCATCAATGAAGGACACAAAGTTCCTTTCTCTACTAAGGGATATAACTGTCGGAGTTGGTGTCCTAGGACCAAAATTTTGTACTTTGATTACATGTATATTCAATGTATTGAATATTAATAAAAAAATTTATAATTTATTGTTCATTGTTATACATGACTCTAATGTAATAATGTCCTAGAGTATATGTCACATTGGTAAGGTCATAGTAGTTCCCAACTATGATTAGAATCTTGATGTGCTATGATGATATTCTTAAAAAATGTTTTTTAGTTGGATAACATACTATGATGGGACACATAGTACATAGACTATCATGTGCGAGTAATCATAAGTAGATGAATATTGTTTTCATGATGTTAACACTTGGTAATCTTCAATATGGGAGATTATGAGAATGTACCAGCTTGTAGGAATTCAACATGTTATTGTGTAATCAGATATACTTATCTATGAGTGTGTGTGATGGTCCTTAGACTATAATATTATTATTAATTCATGTTACAACTCACGTACATAGATGTATTTCATAAACCATGACAATAATAGTTGATTTAGAAGTTAGATATGTTGGGAGCATCATGAGTGACATATCATTAATGAGCATGTCAAAGGAGGATTTGTCCCTTCCATATTTTTGGAAGCTGATATCCCAACCCTTTTATTGGAATAGAAATATTGCATGAAATTACATGGACATGGTGCAATGATGTGTTTATTTTAGATATTCAAAAAAGACATATATATCATATAGGTTGGTGACATGGATGGGAAACCTACTTGATATGATATTATGAAAATGGTATTATATTACACAGTGAACATTTGTATGTGGTTGTTGAAGTCACAAAAATAAGTTCTTTTTCTTGGGTACCATGACCCATTTATAGAGAGTAATATTGGACATTAGGTAAGACCACCTAATTCCAACAATAAATTATCTTATATGGTCACACACTATGTGTTTCTATCTATCCTGGTTAAATTCAATTTGAGTTTAATTAATGGAATAAATATTATTCTCAAGTATGAGGAAAAATTTTATTCACGTTAAATTGATCACATAAATTAAATAAATATTTTATTTATTTATTAAATAAGTTAATATATATTTATTCTCCATATTGTTAATACTATATTTATTTATGAATAAAATATTTATTCAGCTGTTCAATAAATTCTAGAGGAGTTCAAATGGACCAAGACCAAGTTCGGTGACAAATATTAATTAACAAGGCTATTACATAATATTTTTTATTGCAAAAGTTGGTGCACACCACAAAATAATAGTGATATAATTATTATTATGTGGTATGTGGTTTATTATAGGTAATAAATGTTATTTAATGGAAGGTATACAATTTAATTATATTTTAACTTAAATCCTAACTCCATAAATAAATAGATTTGTCTATTGTGTAGTGTATACTAATTTGAGAATAAAGAATTGTTGTGCAAAATTAATTGTATCTAAAATACTCCTTATATATATCTCTTTCTCAATAATAAGAATTGAAAGAGATATTTCTTCAGGACTGAAGAATGAGTGATCAAGAATGAACAAAACAAGATATTTGACTCACCATGCTATCACCTGAAGATCGAGTGGTGTTGATCAGTTATCATAGGAGCACATATGTATCACTTATAGAGGGATTATATCCTCAGATCCTCACACAACAATGAAGGTAATATAAAAGAATCATTTCAAATGATAAACATTCACCAACAAAGTAATTTATTAAGCAAAGGTTTTTATTTTTTTAAATATTAAATAAATTAATTATAAATTTGACGTGAAAGATCCTATCTCTTGGTTTTAGGAAATGATATATTAAAAGAAATTTTAATATATTTCCCACCTCTACATGGCTCTTCTATGACCAAACCAACAAGAAGTATTAGAGAAGTCTTTTTTAAATTTATAATTATTTATTTGATTTTTGATCTATGTTCAATTTTGGATAGATTTTAATTTCATGTTATTTTTTATTTAATGAAATTTAAATTAACATGTTATCGACATATTAATCATGTTTGTTTAGTGTTTCATTTTCTTAAAGGTTTCAGAATAAATGAAGAATATCTAGAGATTCCATTAGGAAGGGTAAAAACATTGGCTGATAAAACTGGGTTACATGGGGTTTGGCCATAACACACGCCATATACCTATGTGCATTGTATCTAGATGTACCAAGAAATTAATTACACGTGGTACTTTTACTGCACACCATTTTTTGACTGTGACAACTTGGAACACAACAAGCAGATATAAGGTGTGTAGCAGGCATGTACATATCATCTAGTTTGGTGGATTTAACACGTTAAAGCCCTATGGGTGTGAATTTTATATACGCTAACCAAGGTACAAGGCATGTAGATACATGTACATGAAGTGTAGTATCCCATTAATAGAAAAAATTAAAATCACTTTAAATTTGAAAATTTTAGAATTAAAACATTATTTTATTGATTAGTACACTATTGTGTGTTTGAGAATTTAATAATGGTTATAAATAATTTCAAATGCTCAATTAATTTATTTTTATTAATATGTCACCATTGGTTATGCTATTTATTTTCCATGAATTCCATTAATTATGGGTATCACTAAATAAGATATGATTATCATTAATATGGAATGAAATTAATTAATTAATCAATAAGTTAATGCTAGAGAATTTATCTTAAATAATAAAAGAACAAATAAATAAATGAATGATATCCATTTACGTTTTCATATTTATTTCATGTATGGCCATTCATGAGCTTGACCAAGTCTGGTGTATGTGTTGGATATTTTAATTTAGTTAACTACATTTGATTTCTATTATTTTATACTAAATTAAATGATGTCATGCGAGTCATTCCTCCTTAAATTATTGTGCAGGACCTTTGTGTCCAAGGATATTTATGTAATCCCCTTTAACGAATCATTTGGTTCCCCTCACCTGGATGTAAGTAGTAAATATTTTTAATTAATGGAGCATCCCGAGGTGCATCGTTCTGGTTCAAGATAGAATCATAATGATGCCAACCCAGGTGAAACACAGGTGGATAAGAGTAATGTTGCAACTCCTTCCAAGAATGAAATAAGAGTTATTTACCCAAGTCCAATGGTTTATTTAATATCCTCTTGTTAAATGAACCATTAGATAAAGCTCATGAATGAGTCATTTAATTAATTAATTATTTATATCTATGATAATATTTATTTTATGGATGTAACGATATAATCACATAAATAAATGAATTAATGTGAAAAGATTAAAATTAATTAAATTAATTATGAATAAATATTTTATCCAACATGGTTAATTAATTATGTGACATACACTTAATATTAGAAAGGCATGTAAAGGATAAAAGAATATAAAATTTATTCATAATAAATTTAAATCCCTCAATTAAATATTTAGTCAGGATAAGCCTCTCATTACTTGATTAGGAATAAAACCATTGAACTAACTTTAGTACATGGAAAAAGTCTGGAAACATAATTTTATTGGGGAGTTATCATTAGAGTTTTGGGTAGACTTATCATAAATTGTATTGAGTTTAACAACCAAAGTATATTCAATCCAAATTTGGAGGCAAGTGTTGATGAAATCCAATTCAAGATTCTGACATAGGGAAATCCACCCAATGGATCAAGGAGATAAAAGTTTGTAGTAGGAAAGACAACCTACCAAATTACTTAATTATAGTTTTCATGAAAAAATATTAGATCATCAAAAAATTTAATGCGATTCCTTACCAATATAATGTTAAAACAACTAGAAATTCCAAGTTCAATGGTGAGGGATATTGAGACACGATAAAATAGTGGGATATTTAATAAATAAATAAATAAACATTTAATTTATTATATCTCACTTATTTTTTAATCATAAAAAGTACTAATGAACTTCTCTTTTTAGTTGTAGAATAAAATGAAAAGTTTATCAACCATACTATCCCTATGATAAATTTTTGATAAAGATAACGACCTAACTGGCAGTGAATTCTAGAAGTTATGTAGATGCCTTAGGGTTATACTATGATATGAATGGAAATTTTACATGCTAGAATCCTCAATTCCTAATATTCCTACTAGATAGGCGAGTGATTAAGAGTTCATTTCCTATGAAAAACAATTGACTAACATGGACAATGTTCAATGTTTGATGCATTCATCAATGTATAGTGAACTAATGAAGTCTCAGGAAAACATGGATTCATATGACATGCTTGTGAACCTCCATGGCCTTTACCAGGAGAGATATAGACATGAAAAGTTTGATATTTCCAAGGTTCTCTTTTAGAGAAATCTTAGAGAGGGTCCCCTAGTTGGGCCTCAAATAGTCAAACTCATTGAATACATTGAGTGCTTAGAGGTTCTAGGGTTTAAACACCCCAATGAACTAGAAACCGACCACATTATCACATCAATCTCTCAGAGATTATCCAGATTTGTTGTGAATTTTAATATTAACAACATTGAGAAGTATCTGCTAGATCATATTACACTTCTTTTCCATGTTGATAAAGATATGATGTGTGAAATACCTTACAACATTATGTTGAAAAAATGGATAGGGTATAAAAATAGATTTAATCCCAATGCTTCTTCACTACCTTCTATGTAGAGGAAGATCAAGGGAAAATCATGATAACATGATGCTATCTATTTATCACGTGGAAAGAAGGACCACTAAAAGAAAAAATACACCCAACCAAAGAAACAATGGGAAGATTCAAGTGTATTTGTTATGGAGTGAGATTTATTTGTTTCAAAAAATTTGGTATTAGATATTACTTGTGGTGATCACATATGTATTCAAATATAGGAATAAAGTAGATTCAAGAATGTTGACTAAAGATATGTAGATATTAGAGTAGCCAATAAATCTAGTCTCATTTTTCTATCTATAGAAGAGTTCCACCTCAAGTTTCCAACTGGAATGATCTTGATTTTAAAGGGTTGTTATTATGTGATTTTAGTTACCAAAAACATTATTCTTGTATCCATAGTTGATGTGAATGGATTTATTTTTAAATTTTGAAATAAATGTTTCTTATTTATAAATAAATAATTTTTTATGGTTAGGAACATATAAATAATGGTCTTTATGTGTTGGATTACATGAACCAAATAATTGAAATTGATAAAGAAGTTACTTCACATGAATCACACCACACCCAAATTTGGCATCAACAACTAGGTCATGTAAATGAAAAGCACATGACTATATTACAACAAATGGATATTTAGATTCTTTTAACTAAAACCACTTGGTTTATTTCCCACATATTTACAAGGAAAAATGACCAAACCCCAGTTTAGTGGGAAAGGTTCAAGGGCTACAGAGTTTGTTGAATTAGTTCATACAGATTTGTGTGGACCATTTCCTATTGAATTAAGGGGTGGGTACTCATACTTCATAATTTTTACTAATGATTTTAGTATATATGGATATGTCTACATAATGAGGTATTATTATTACTCTTTTAATAAATTTAAGGAATTCAAGAATGAATTTTACAACCATTTTGGTAAGAAGATTAAGAAACTTTTTTCAGACCATGGTGGAGAATATATTCATCAAGACTTTATTGATTATTTATGAGAGTTTTGGATTTTATATCAACTCACTTCTCCTTAAACGCCTCAATGAAATAGTGTATCTGAAAGGAGGAAACGTGCCTTTTCAGACATGATAAGATCAATGAAGAGTCATATAAGTCTTCCATTATCCTTTTGGGGATACACATTATAAACAACAAAATTCATACTAAACTGAGTGCCAAATAAAGCAATATATGGTATACCATACCAATCATGGAATGGAAATAAACCAATGTTTTAATAATTACATGTGTGTGGTGGCGAAGCATTTGTTAAGGACTATTATGGTAAAAATCTTTCACCCCAGGGAACAATGTTTATCTTTATAGGATATCCCAAAGAAATTAAGGGACATTACCTATAAAATCCATCAAACAAAAGGTTTTGATTGAAAGATGTCCCACATTCTTGAGGAGGATATTATATCAAAAAGAGATAGTGGGAGTGAGATAGACTTTGATGAAGTCCAAGATCAAGATACACAAGAGTTTTCATAAGACAAATTTCCACAAAGCTATGTGTAAGAATAAATTGTTATAGAGACACAATTACTACATAGGAGCACAAGAGAGGTTAGAGAAATAGAATGTTATGGTTTTCTAGTCATCGAGGATAGTGAATCATTATTAGTTGATGATAATGACCCTTTAACCTAAAAGGGAGCAGTAAGTGGCACTAATTCTGCAAAGTGGAAATAAGACATGAATTCTGAAATGGATTCTATATACCAAAACCAAGTCTAGATTTTGGTAGGACCTCCTATAGATGTAAAATCTATTGGTTGAAAATGGGTATTCAAGAAGAAATTAGACATAGAAATACAAGTTAGTATATATAAGTCATGAATGGTTAAAAAATGTTTTAAACAACATCAAGGCATTTACTATGAAAAAAATATTTCCCCAGTTTCAATGTTGAAATCCATCAGAATTATACATATCATTATGTATTTCCCTGATTATAAAATTTGGAAAATGGATTTCAAAATAGATTTCCTTAATGGGAACCTTTAGGAAGATTTCTATATGACACAACCTGAAGGATTTGTTACTCAAAAGGATTCCAAAAAGGTATGAAAGTTACAAAGATACATTTATGGATTAAATCAAGCATCCAGATCATGTAACACTCATTTTGGTGAGGCCATAATAGAATTTAATTTCATAAATAACTAATGAAATCCATGTATCTATAAACAGTTTAATGGAAGTCCATTTATCTTCTTAATATTATATGTCGGAAACATATTACTCATTGGAAAAAATACTAGTCTTATAGTCTATTAAAGTATGGTTGAATAAATGAATCTCTATGAAGGACTTGGGAGTGGAAACATATATTCTAGGGATCAAGATCCATCATGATAGATCAAATAGGTTCCTTAAACTATGTCAAAGTAAATACATCAAGAGGATATTTAAGAGATTAATTATAGAAAAATCCAAGAGGGGGTTGTTTCTATCATCACATGGCATTCATCATTATAGGAAAAACTTTCCTCAGACACATGTGAAAGAAATAAAATGAATATGATTCCATATGCATCAGTGAATGAGTTAGTAAAGTATGCTATGCTATGTACTATTCTAGATCTCTACTACACATGAAGTGTGGTAAGAAGAAATCAATATGATCTATGTGACCACCATTAAATGGTAGTCAAGAATACACTTATGTATCTAAATCATATAACAATATTTTCTTATTTTATGGAGGAGATGAGGAACTAGTCATAAGAGGAAATGAAAATTCTAGTTTCCAAACTGGTCAGGATGACATGAAGTCACAAATGGGATAAGTATTAACTTTTAATGGAGGTAATGTGAGTTGGAGGAGATCAAAGATGGCTGTCATGGAAAGTTATATAATAGAGTATGAGTATATATTAGCTTTTGAGATAGCTAAGGAAGCAGTATGGATGTGAAAAATACATCCAACAACATGATGTGGTACCCAGAAGTAAAGATCCTATCACACTCTATTTTGATAATACTATAGTGATGAATCTTTCCAAATAGCCAAGGTCACATCAACGAACAAAGCACATACATCGTAAGTATCATCTCTTGAATGATTTTTATCATAGATTTGAAGTTGTAGTGAGCATTATTTCTATAGAAAACAACATGGAAGACCCCATGAATAAAGACTTGACTTAGTAGAAACATGAATATCATGTGAGGTATAGTGTACTGAAGGTTATAGGTAGTTGGATCTAGTATAAGTAGAAGTTTTTTGGAGTTGGAGTCCTAGGAACAACAATTTTTACACTGATTACATATATATTCAATGTATTGAATTTTAATAAAACAAATTATTATGTATTTTTCATTGTTCCTCATGAATATAATGTAATATTGTCCAAGTGTATAAATTTTAATGATAAGGTCATAATAGTTCCCCTCTATGATTAGAACCTTTATGTGCTATGAAAAATATTGTAAAACAATGTTCTCCTGTTGGATTACATACTATAATTGGACACATTGTACATACAATATTAGGTGCGAGTACTCAGAAGCAGATGATGATTCTTCTCATGAATTTTTCACTTTGTAATCTCTAAGACAGAAGATTATGAGAACATACCCGCTAGTAGGAATTCCAAATGTTTTTATAAGCTCAGATATTCCTATCTATGAGCATGTGTGATGTTCCTTAAACTTTAATATTATTATTAATGCATGTTACAACTCACGTACATAGATGTATTTTGTAAACCATTATGAGAACAGTTCATGGCGAAGTTGGATACATTGGATGTGTCATGAGTGACATTTCATTAATGAATAATTCAAGGGAGTATTTTTCCAATCCATATTTAGAGAAGATTGTATCTCATACCTTTGATTGAAATAGAACCGTTTCATTAAATTACATGGATATGGTGTAAAGACGTTCTTGTTTTAGATAGTCAAAGAAAGACATATCTATCATATAGGTTGGAGACATAGATATGAAACATGCTTGATGATATATTGTGATAAAGGGATTATATTACATAGTGAACATTCATATATGGTTGTCAAAATTGTGACAATAAGTTCTTTCTATTGGTTGGCTTGGCATGTCTCTATATATTATTCTTGCACTTTAGGAATGCCCACCTAATTCCACTGAGAAATAATTCTATAGGGTCACACACTATGTGTTTCCATTTATCTTGATTAAATTCTATTTGAGTTTAATTAATGGAATAAATATTATTCTCAAGTCTGAGGAATAATTTTATTCAAGTTAAATTGATCACATAAATTAAATAAAAATTTATTGAATGACTTATGAATAAAATATTTATTTTATTTTTTGAATACCTTAATAAATATTTATTCACTAGATTGTGAATAAAATATTTACTTATGAATAAAATATTTATTCAGATGTTCAATAAATGATAGAGGAGTTCTAATGTCTATTACTGAGTCTGGTGATAAATATTATTTAACAAAACCATTACATAATATTTGTTATTGCGCATGTTGGAACACACCACAAAATAATAATGATATAATTATTATTATGTGTAATGGGGTTTACTAAATGTAATAAATGTTATTCAATGGTATGTATGAAATTATATAATATTTTAACTTAAATCCTTACTGTATAAATAGTGGGATTTTTCTATCTTGTATTGTATCCTAATTTGATAATAGAGAATTTTTGTGCACAAAAAATTCTCTCCAAAAACCTCCTTTCTCTCTCTCTCTCATGAACGATAAGCGAAAGAGGGATTTATTTAAGAATGAAGAATGAGAGATCAAAAATGAAAAAAACAATATATTCAACTCACCAAGTTAGCACCCAGAGATCAACCTGTGATACTTGGAGATCATAGGAACATTTGTGGATCAATGTATGAGGGATTCTATCCTTGGATACTCATATCATAATGAAGGTAATCCGAAAGGGTCTTTTCAAATGATCAACATTTACCATTGAAGAATGTTTCTAAGCCCATGAATTTATTTCTATAGATATTAAATAAATTTATTATAAATTTGTCATAATAGATCCCCACTCTTGGTTTTGAGCAATGATATATTAAAATAAATTTTAATATATCACCCACCTTTGTACAATTTCACTGTGCCCAGAACCAGTAAGCTGTATCATAGTGGTCATGTTTAATTTTATAATTATTTATTTGATTCTTGCTTTATGTGTAGTTATTGTTAGATTTTCTTATCATGTTATTATTTATTTAATCCAATTTTAATTAACATGATATAAACATATTAATCATTTTTGTTAAGTGTTTCATTTTCTTAATGTTTTAAGAATACATGAAGAACGAGCAAAGATTCCATCAGGAAGAGCCAAATCATTGGACGATAAAACTGGGTTACACGATGTGTAGTCAGAGCACATGCCCTATACCCATGTACATTATATCTAGATGCTTGGAGAAATTAATGACATAAGGTGAAAATATTTCATACCACATGTTGACTTGGAAAAACTAGCACACAACAACATAATACATGGTGTGTATCTTGCATGCACACAGTGTGTAGTCCAACTGAGTTAATAGACCTAATCTCTAGGAATGAGACTTTGATATATGAAAACCAAGGTATATGGAATGTATCTGCACATACACACCATGTAGTCTCCCATTAATTGAAAAAATTAAAATTATAATAAATTTTAAAATTGTAGCATTAAAACTTTATTTTATTGACCAGCACACCATTGTGTGTTTGAAAATTTAATAATGGTTTTAAATAATTATAAATGATAAATTTATTCATTTTAATTAATATGTCATTATTGGTTCTACCTTTTATTTTCCACGAATTCCATTAATGATGGTATCTCTAAATAAGATGGAATTATCATTAAAATGAAAGAGAATTAATTAATGCAAGTACATTTATCTTAAATAATAAAATAATGAATAGATAAATGATTGCTAAACATTTAATTTTGTTTATTGATTGCATGCATGACCATTTATCAGCTCGACCAAGACTGGTGTATGTGTTGGATGTTTTAATTTAATTTATTTCAATATTTAACAATTATTTAATATTAAATTATATGATGACCTATGATTTATCCCTCCCTCCATTATTATGTAGGACCTACTTGTCCAAGGATATTTATGTAATCCCCTTTAACCAATCATTTTGTTCCCCGCACACATTTTTTAGTAATAAATATTTTTAATTAAAAGAGTATCCCCTGTCACATGGATTTTGTTCAATATGAAACCATAATGATGACAACATAGGTGATACATAGTTGGACGATAGAAATATTATAACTCATGCCAATACTGGAAATATGTGTTATTTTTCCTTAGTAAAAGGTGGAATTAATGTCTACATATTGAATCAACTGTTTGATAAATATCATGAATGAGTCATTTAAATAATTATTTATTTATTTATATTCCATTTTTATATTATGGATTCAAGTAAAAGATCACATAAATTATTTAATTAATGTGAAAATTCATAAATTACATAAATGAATTATGCATAAATTTTTAATCCAACATGGTTAATTAATTAAGTAACATCCACTTAATATTAACAAGATGTGTAATTGATAAAACAAGATAAAATTTATTTATAATAAATTTAAATCCATAAGTTAAATATTAAGTTATAATAATCGTTCTATTAAATGATTGAGAATGAAACCATAGAGCTTAGTGTAGTACATGGAAAAATTACGGACACTTATATTTATTGGGGATTTCTCATGAGAGTTTTGGGTAGACTTAACTAAAATTATATTGAGTTTAACATCCTAAGTCTATTAAATTCTAATTTGGAGGCAAGTGTTGAGGAAATAAAATTTAGGGTTTTAGGATAGGGGAATCCACTCAATGGATCAAGGAGTTGCAAGTCCATAGTTTTCAATACCTCCTACTTAATTACATCATTATGGGTTTTATGGCCAAAGTCTAGATAATTAAGAAATGTAATTGGGATCCTTACCACAAGAATGTTAAAGAGACTATACATTCCATGTTTAATGGTGAGGGATATTGAGACTTGGTAAAACAGTGGGATATTTAATAAATAAATCAATAAAAATTTAATTTATTATATCTCACTTATTTTGTAATCCAGAAAAGTACGAATAAAATGGTATTTTTAATTATAGAATTAAATTAAAAGTTCATCATACAGACTTTTATATGATCAATATTGGAGAAATATAACCTCCTAACCGGTAGTAACTTCTAAGAGTGGTTTAGATGCCTTTGGGTAGTGCTATTCCATGAAATAAAATCTTATGTGATAGAATCCTCAATATCTAATCTACCAGCTAAAGAGGCGAGTGATGAAAAGTTCCTTTCCTATAAAAAACATTTGAGCAAAGTGATTGATGTTCAATGTTTGATGTTTTCATTAATGTATAGTGAACTAATGAAGTCTTATTAAAACATGGATTCACATAGAATTATTTAGTGCCTTCATGGCCTTTACTTGGAGAGAGATAGAGGGAAATGGTTTGCGATCTCAAAGGCACTCTTTCAGAGAAATCTTGGAGAGGGTTCCCTAGATGGGCCTCATGTAGTTAATATCATTGTCTATATTGAGTGATTAGAGGTTACAGGATTTAAACTCCCTTAATAAACGGGCACCGACCTCATTCTTGGATCACTCCTTTAGAGATTCTCTATCTTTATTGTGAATTTTAATATGACCATCATTGAAAAGTATCTTCCATATCTTATTACTCTTCTTCAACAAGTAGATAAAGATACAAAGTGTTAAAACCTTCCATTATTATGGTGATCAAATGGAGAGGGAAAGAAAATATATATAACCCCAAAGCTTCTCCACACCCTTCCAAGAAGAGTAATATCAAGGTGCAAGAAATGGAACAAGATGGTTTCAGTTTATCATGTGGAAAGAAGGGCCACTAGAATAAAAACTACACCCAACCAAAGAAGCAAAGGGAAGCTTCAAGTGAATTTTTTATTGAGTTAAATTTATCTATTTATAAAAAAAATATTATTAGATATATATTACGGTGCTCCCATATGTATTATAATACAAGAACTATATAGATTGAGAATTATTGAATAAGGAGAGGAAGATCATCGAGTAGAAAACAGAGTTAAACTTGCTGCTATATCTATTGGGGATTACCACCTCATGTTGCTATCCAAAACGATCTTAGTTTTCAAGGGTTGTAATTATGTACCTTCAGATACCAATAACATTATTTCTGTATCCATACTTGATATGGATATATTTATTTTTAAATTTTGGAAAAATTTTTATTCTTTTATAAATATATCATTTGTTATGGTAAGACACATTTAAATAATGGTCTTTATATGTTGGATTACATGAACCAAATAACGAAAATCAATAAAGAAGTTACTTCACATGACTTACACCACACCCAACATTATCATCACCAAATGGGTCTTGTAAATGGAAATAAATTTACTAAATTACATCAAAATAGATATTTAGATACTTTTAAACTAAAACCACTTGGTTTATGTGAAGCATGTTTATAAGGAAAAATGGCCAAACCCCGATTTAGTGGGAAAGGTGAAATGGAAACAAATATTCTTGAATTAGTTCATACTGATGTGTGTGGACCATTTTCTCTTGAAGAAAGGGGTGAGAAATCATAATTCATAATTTTTACTGATGATTTTAGTAGATATGGATATGTCTACTTAATGAGTTATAAGTAGGGATTTTTGAAAAATTCAATGAATATAAGAATCAAGTTGAGAACCATCTTGGTAAGAATATTAAGAAACTTCACTATGACCATGGTGAAGAATATATTAATCAAGATTTAATTATTTTTATGGGAGTTTTGGTTTTTATCTCATCTCACTCCCCCTTATACACCTTAATGGAATGGTGTATGTGAAAGGAGTAACAAAAGCTTGTTGGACATAGTGTGATCAATGACTAGTCATGTGAGTCCTCTGTGATCCTTTTGGGGATATGCATTAAAAAAAAAGATTTACTAAACCAAGTTCCAACTAAAGAAATAGATGGTTCACCATAACAATTATGAAATGGCAAGAAACCTATGTTATCTTAATTACACGTGTGGGTTTGAGAATCATTTGTTAAGGCATATTTCAGTAACAATATTTCACCCCAAGGAAAAAAATGTATATTTATAGTATATACCAAAGAAACAAAGGGATACTACCAATACAATAATTTATAAAAATATTGTTGTTGAAAGATTTACTACATGCCATGAGGAGGATCTTATCTCAAAAATAGATAGTTGGAGTGAGATAGACTTTGATGATGTCTAGACTCAAGATACACATGAGTTGTCATATGAAAAAATTCCACAATGCCCCATGGATGAAGAAGTTGTTCCAAAGAAACAATTACTATGTAGGATTACTAGAGAGGTGATAAAACAAGAAAGATATGGTTTTCCAGTCACTGAGGAATGAAATTCATTATTAGTTGATAATTATGATCCTCTATCTTGTAAGGAAGTAGTAAGAGGCACATATGTTTCTATGTGGCAAGAAGCCATGGATTATATAATGGATTCCAGGTAACAAAAACAAGTTTGTATTTTAGTATATCCTCCAGTAGATGTAAATACCTTTAGTTTCAAATGGGTATTAAAGATGAAAATGGACATGAAATGAAAATTTAGTACCTATAAGGCATGAATGGTTGAAGAAGGGTTAAAATAGTGTTAAGGAATTGACTATGAAAAAACAATTTCACCAGTTGTAATGATAAAACCCATCATAATTATACTTTCCATTTCGGATTTACATGATTAAGAGATTTAAAAAATGGATTTCAAAACAACCTTCCTTAACATGAACCTTCAGGAAGATGTCTATATGAAATAGCCTGATGGGTTTGTGACTCCAAAGGATGCCAAATAGGTATGCAGGTTATAGGGATCCATTTATGGATTAAATTAAGCATCTATATCATCCATCATTAATTTTTATGAGTTCATGAATAAATTTGGTTTTATAAAGAATAAATGTGATCCATGTTTCCATAAACCGTTTAGTGGAAGTGCAATCGTTTTATTTTTAGTACATTATGATGAAATATTACTCATTGAAAATGAAATACCAGTCTTACAGTCTATTAAGTAAAGGTTGCATAAATTGTTCTCTATGAAGGATCTAGGAGAGGCAACATATATTATTGGGATCAAGATCAATCATGGTATATCAAAGAGGTTTCTTGGCCTATGTGAAAGTACCTACATTGATAGGATACTGAAGATATTCAGTATGGAACAATCCAAGAGGTTATTGTTTCTAGAAACACATTAAATTAATCATTCAAGTTAAAAATATTCTCAGACACATGAGTAAAGATTTATAATGATAATGATTCCATATTCATCAGTGATTTTGTTAGTCATGTATGAAATTCTATTTACTATGCTAGATGTATTCTATGAATTAATTGTAGTAGGAAGATATATTGTTAATCCAAGTGTCCATAATTAGATGGCAGTCATGACTATATTTAATTATCTAAGGTGTACTAATGATATTTTCTTATTTTTTAGAGGTTATGAAGAACTAGTTATCATAGTATATGTATATGATAGTTTTCAAACTGATCAAGATGGAATGAAGTTGCAAATGGGATACATCTTCACATTTAATGGAGGTTCTGTGAGCTAGAAGAGCTCACAATAAGACGTGGTTGAAAGTTCTAAAGTAGAGTCTGAGTATATTTTGGATTTTGAGGTAGATAAAGAATAAGTATGGATGAAATACTTCACACAAGATCTTGATGTGGTATCTTGTAGAAAAGATCATATCACCCTCTATTGTGATAATACTGCAGTGATGGCTCTCACAAAAGAGATAAGGTCACATCAAAGGATGAAGCACATACTTTGGAAGTATCATCTCTTGGGGGATTTTTCTCACAGAGGTTAATTTTCAATAAGTAGACTTTCCACAGAAGACAACATGGTGTACCTCTAGACTGAATCCATGACTCAACAAAAACATTATTATCATATGAGGTCTTATGGATTTAAGGTCGTAGGAAGATGGCTCTAGTGTAAGTGGGATTTTGTTGGAGTTGGTATCTTAGGACCAATTGTTTGTAATTTTATTAAATTTATATTCAATATATTTAATATAAATAAAAAAATTATTATATATTTTTTATTTCTATGCATGTATCAAATGTAATAATGTCCTAGAGTATATGTGGCATTGAAAAGGTCATATAAGTTCTCTGCTATGATGAGAACCTTGATGTGCTGTAACGATATTTTTAAATAATGTTATGTGGTAGGATAACATACTATGATTAGACACAAAGAAAATAGACTATAAGGTGTCAATACTAATAAAAATAAGATGTTTCTTCTCATGAAGTTTACACTTAGTAATCTACATGATGGGGGATTATGATAACTAACTCACCGATAGAAATTTTTCATGTTTTGGTGTCATAATATATTCCTATCTACGAGTGTGTGTGATGGTCCTTATAATTTAAAATTATTATTAATTCATGTTCCAACTCCCATACATAGATGTATTTCATAAACCATAACAATAATGGTTTATCGTGAAGTTGGATACGTTGGGTGCATCACAAGTTTCATTTCATTACTAAATAAGTCAAGGGAGGATTTTTCCTTTCCATATTTATGGAAGCATATATATCAACCCATTGATTGGAATATAACCATCGCATTAAATTACATAACCATGGTGTAATGACGTATTTATTTTAGATATTCTAAGAAAGACATATCAAGAATATATATTGGTTAAATAGATTTAAAAACTACCTTTTGTGATATTGTGACAAAAGGATTATATTACACAGTGAAAGTTCATATGTGGTTTTTGATGGTGTGACATCAAGTTAATTTTATTTGGTTCCTTGACCAGTTTCTAGACAATAATATTAGACTTTAGGAATGTTTGTCTAATTCAAACGAGAAATAATCCTATAGGGTTACACAATAAATATTTTCGTTGATATCTATCTATTAAATTATATTTGAGTATAATTAGTGGAATAAATATTATTCTCAAGTCTAATGTATAATTTTATTCAAGTTAAATTCATTTCATAAATTTAAAAAATATTTATTCATCGACTTGGGAATAAAATATTTATTTAATTTAATAAATATTTTAATAAATATTTATTTTCAAGATTGTGAATAAAATATTTATTTAATTGTTCAATAAATTCTATAAGATTTTGAATTGACCAAGTCCAAATCTGGTGAAAAATATTAATTTACAAGACCATTAAATATTTTTTGTTGTTGCGCCAATTGATGTGCACCACAAAATAATAATGGTATAATTATTATTATCTAACATGGGGTTTACTAAAAGAAATAAATGTTATTTAATGAATGATATACTATTCAATAATATTTTAACATAAATTATAAATCTATAAATAGGAAGCTATGTCTATTATGTAGTGTATCCTAAATTGAGAATAGTGAATTGTTGCACACAACATATTCTCTCTCAACTACACCTTCTCTCCCTCTCTGAAGAACGAGAAGTGAAAGAGAGATTTCTTCCACACAAAAGAACGTGCGACCAAGAAGGAAAAAAGAAAGACATTTGTATCATTTCTCTTGCACCTAGAGATTGAGTGGTGTTTCTCAGAGACCATAAGATCTCATTTGGATCACTTCAAGAGGGATTCTATCCTTGGATCCTTACAATGCAATGAATGTAATTTGGAAGGGTCTTTTCGAATGATCAACATTTACCAAATAAGAAAGTTATTAAGACTTGGAATTTATTTCATTAGATATTAAATAAATCAATTATAAATTTTATGTGACAAATCCTCACACTTGGATTCAGGAAATGATATATTAAAATAAATTTTAATATATCGCCCACCTCTGCATGATGCAAATGTCCTCATAAAAAACAATAACTAGTACGTGCCAAACATCGGAATGGATCAACTCTGAGACCTCTTTGATAATAACTGTTTACCCACCAAACATCAACACGTGTTTCATGCCTAAAACACAACACTCAAAAAATGGTAAGGATACCTTTGTAAGGACGGAAAAAATTCCCATCCACAAGAATATTTATTCCTTTTTTCTTTTATGTAGACAAGCTTCTGATTCCATATTGTCATCAATGCTTCTGTCGAGGTAGATGATGAGATATCTATCTCCACCTCCTTATACATTTCACGCATAAGAAAGTAAAGTTTCTTTGATATCTTCTATTCCTTCATTCCCACACGCAATCCTTTAAATTTATCATCACTCCCTTCTCAATATAAGTCTTTCATCCGATGAAATCAACTTATCCTAAAGATAATATGTTCTTATTCAATCCCTTCACATGGCGTACTCCTTGGACAGTTCAAAAAATACCATCATGAATCTTCAGTTTGATAGTACTGACTCCAATGATCATCATGGTGTGATCATTCCCCATGTAAAAAATTCCTTTAGGGATAGTTTCACACTGATCAAAAAATTCTCATTGATACATCTTGTTCCATGTTTCTTTCGAGTCGATTATCCATTTGACATCAAGATGTTGTCTTCTTATAGCAGCCATTTCCACTTCATTGACTAGTATATCACAATTACCATAAGTAATCGCCACATTTTAGTTCATTTCATGATTCCATATCCCACTTGGAACACGTTCTATTGTCATATCTATTAGTCATTCTATAATTTTTAGTTTTAAATTATCTTTCCGCAACACTACCTACATATTCATTTTCCATAATGGAAAATTATTCCCATTGAATTTCTCAATCATGAATTTCACTACCATCCGGACACACAATTAGTCCAAAACCTCATATGTTTCACAACAGTATGTTTTATTATGTCAATAATTTTTTTTGTGATGTGAAATATTAACTAGAGTCTCAATCACAGATCATACTCAAATTTATGCTAATTATTATACAAAAAAATGTGAACACCACCAGACTAGAACATGGCTATGATACCACATTTTTGGATTGAAAATGATTGGTCCACTAGTGTTGTGATAATCATGAGATAAAATAAACTAAAAAATGTGGAAATAAATGTACACAAGATGTAATACGGAAAAAACCCCAAAATTAATGAGGTAAAAAAACTAAAAGAAAAAAGAAGGATCACTATAGGGAAAAGTGTGTACACACTCCCTCACTATTATAAGGATAAAACCATAAAAATATATATCTTAAACCCCACAAAATATACAATAAAATTATATATGGTGATGAATATATTGAATATAAATTTGATGATAAAACCATTGGGAGAGAGACCCATTTATATGTGGTATCTCCCCCTTCCTCCTCTTCCTCATTTTGTGGGGCTGGACACCCACTATACAACAAATGAAGTGCCACCCAATGTGAGTCACCACTTTCTTGGTTCAAACATTCCATGATACCTCCGTTCCCCTCCCTATTAGAACTCTTTAATTTTGTTTCTATGTGCCAATGATTTGAATAAGTATTTGTTTTATTATCATGTGGATGGGATAGTGCTCAAGATTGTCAGTATTCATGGGGATACTGCTATGTAAATAATGGGTGTATGGTGAATCCCAATATTCTAGATGATTATTGCGAGCCTTGCGATGCATTCTTGTACGTGCATGTGAAAAGGTACTACATTCGAGGACCCTTTCACAAAACATAATAATATAACCTAATCTCCTTGAAATATTTCAATGAAAACTATGATTAAATATGGGTATAGGGTGCCATAATGAGAACTATGGGGTTTCCAGAATGTTGGGGAGCCTCCTCATCTAGCTGTGAGATATATTTGATATCTCTGATGAGATATATCTAATATCTTTGATGAAATATATTTGATATATTTGATGACATTTATATGATATCTTTTAGGGTATATGATATATATTTTAGTAGATACATGCGATATCATGTGGATACTCTCCTATATATATGAGACATGCGACTCTTCTCTCTTGTGTTTTTTGGGGTAGTGCGGTTACGATTTCAGGGAGTAGTTTTCAGATTTTCAACTGGTGGAAATACTTTGATATGATGGGATTTCATCTATAGTGGTTTTTGATTTGATCCCAGTGAATTTCATCAACACATTTTGTTTGAATAGTGATCTCCTAATTTCATAGATAGATTTATTTAGGTTTCTTTATCAGGTTGCATTCTTCTTTTCAGGCTGCCTTCAGACTACATTTCTCTCCACCTATGATTCACTATTTTATATGAGTATTACTTTTGAGATACCTTAAATTTTGGGGGAGTATCCACTGTATAGTTCTTCATTCTAGTGTATCCCTCTTTCTAGACTAGGTCCCATGGTTTTCCCTTTTTTGGATTTTCCATGATAAAAATTCCAGAGTCAACTTTTATTTTTTCAGCACTTATATCTTTGGTCATTGTGAATCCACTTTATTTTGTTGTATTGTTGAAATGGAATGAAATATATTTATGCTACGTGTTTGATTTACTGTTTTTTGTGTGTTCATCACATTCCATATTTCCCAACATCTGGTATCAGAGTTTTTGGTTTTTATTTCATATTTTTTATGGAATCCAATTATAGTTGGTTAATTTTATTGAAATGTACCAATTACTATACGTGGTGAATAAAAATGAAGGACATTATTTTTGTCAGGAAAATTCATCTTTCAGTGTTTATTACTCAAAATCTAGAAAAATGTAAGATGAAGATTGGGAGTTAGAGTATGAGATGATTTGTGGTTTCATTCTCCAATGGGTCAATGATAATGTGATGAACCATATTTTCTAAATCACTCAAGCCAGAACTGGGTGGGAGAATATTGAAACTACCTATGCTACCATGATAGGAAAAAATAAATTATTTATTCTCAAGAAAATGAATAATTTTAGGTATAGAGAAGGTACATCTATTTTTTATTATTTGAGGGAATATTAGGGATGTTTTGACCAGTTTTATAGGATGGGTATTAACTTTGAAGATGAGGTTTTAGCACTTTTATTTCTTAACACTTTACCCGATTTTTGGGAGAATTTATGTTTTACTCGAACTAGTTCTACTCATAATGATGTATTTACATTACGTTTGGTTTAATATGTTGTTTTTAATGAATAATTATAGAGATTTAATTAGGAGAAATATTTTTTTAGAAATTTCAGTCATAGAGAATATGGGGAGAAGCCATGAAAAGAATCAAGGACAGAGCAATCAAGGTAATAGAAAATGAAGTAGATAATCCATGTCATAATTGAATGTTTTTTAATTTCATCATTACAGTAATAAGGGACATGTAAAAAAGTTTTGTTATCAACTGATTAGAGGAAATAAAATTAAGTAAAATCAGTGGAATAAAAATGGTTATGAAGATGATCGTGTTGCCACCACTATAGGGGTGATCTTGTTATTGTTTATGACTCTATTAATATTTCTTCCAATGATTTTTTTAGGTTGTTGAAAACGGTTCTTGATTTCACAAGACATTGAGGATGAATATATTTATATCTTAAAACTCAAGTAATTTTTGAATTTTAAAGATGGGTAATGATGGTCATGATAATGTTGTAGGTATTGAGAATTTTTTTAGAGACCAGTGCATGAAGTAAGCTGATCTTGAAGGATGCATGACATGTGCCTGAGGATCACTTGAATCATATTTATACTATAATTCTTGATGATGAAGGGTTTATTTGTACTTTTTTTGATTTACAATGGATTATTTCCAAGGTTTCTTTGATTGTGCCTCAAGGGAAGAAGCAATATGGTTTGTATTGAACTAAAGCATCTATTTCTTGTGACACTGCTTGTGTTGTTGAGTGTAGTGTTTCATCCAAGTTATGGCAGAAGTGTCTCAGTCACATTAGTGAGAAAGGTATTGGTTGTTTGGACAAGATAAATCTTTTTCCATATTTGAAGAGCATAAAATTGGAAAAGTATGATCATTGTATGTATGGAAAATAGAACAGGGTGAGTTTCAATAGTCATCCTTTGCACATTAATTCATAGGTACTTGAAATAGTACTTTATGATTATTGTGGTACTTTGAAATCTAAGACCTTCAGTTGTAGTCTTTATTTCGTGACATTTGTTTATGAATAATCACAGATGTTTTCGGTTTATGTTTTGATTAAAAAAAGTCAGGTGCTTAGTTTTTTTATGTAATTTCATGTTTCTATTGAGAGATAATTTGGTATGACATTGAAATGTATTCGCACTGATAATGGGGGTGAATATTGTGGTCCATTTGATTAGTATTATAGGAAGGAAGGTATTCAATATCAGAAGACAGCTCCTAAGACACCTTAGGTAAATGGTGTAGCTGAGCAGATGAACAAGACTTTGTCAGAAGGGGTTCATGGTTTTCTTTCTAAAGCAATGTAGCTGGGACATTTTTTGGTTGAGTCTTTATTTATTTCTGATTATTTTATCAATTTATCACCTAAAATTTATTTGAAAATATGCAATCCTAACAAGTTTTGGTATGAAAAATATATCAGGCACAATCATTTACATGTTTTTTAGATGCAATGATTTTTTTCATGTGCCTAGAAACAAGATATCCAAGATAATAGTAAGTCACAAAATTGTATTTTTATTGGGTATGGAAATGATGAATTTGGGTACAGGTTTTATGAATTTTCTTTGAAGAAACTTTTCAGAATATTTGATGAAATGTTTAAGGAGGATCAGAAAATTGTAGATATTGGCGATGGGGAAAATCATCTTCTCCATCTTAAGATGAATTTTTCAGTATTGAACCAGGTTCTGATCCACATTTACCTCATACTATTGATTCTCATGATCATGTTGATGTGAAGACTAATGATCAGGGTGAAGAATTTGAAGTTGATGTTTTCGATGTACCTTTTTTTTGATGATTCAGTTCCAGGGGTTATTAATGAACATACACTTCTACTCTGGAGGTCATCTCTGCATCATACCATTTCAACTCAGTATTCACCTAATGAGTATGTTCTCCTTGCATAAGGGGGATAAGTAGAATAATTTTATGAGGTAATGGAGAGTGATCATAAAGATAAATGGGTTGAGGTAATGGATGATGAGATGAAATTATTGCATGAAAACCATACTTCCGAGATGGTGAAGTTACCAACAGGTAAGAGAGATTTGAAAAATTGGTCGATTTATCAGATTAAAAATGAAGAATCCTATTCTGTTCCACAATAAAAGGCAAGGTTAGTTGTTAATGTCTTCCTTCAAAAGAAAGTAATTAATTTTGATGATATTTTTTCACCTGTTGTCAAAATTTATTCCATTTGGGTTATTCTTGGTTTGGCTGCTAGTTTGGATATGAAGTTTGAGTAAATTTATGTGAAGATGACTTTACTCCATGGATATTTAGAGAAGGAGATTTATATAGAAAAACCAAAGGGTTTTTTTTGAATTAGGTAAAGATAATCATATCTTCAGGTTAAAGAAGAGTTTGTATGGTTTGAAGAAAGATATGAGGTAGTGGTATAGGATGTTTGATTTTTGAATTTTTTCATTATGACTTTTGGAAGACATATTTTGTTCATTATGTTTTTGTTTAGATATTTCCTGATAATTATTTTATTTTAATGTTTATTTATGTTGATGAGATTCTCATTGTTGGCCATGATGCTTCTACAATTGACAAATTGAAGAAGGATCGTTGTCAGTATTTTGTGATGAAAGACTTTTGGCCAGCACAAAAGATTCTTGTCATGTCAATATCCTATGATAGAAAGGCCAAGAAATTGTGGTTCTCTTAGGATATATATAATAAGAAGGTTCTTCAGATATTTTTTATAAATAGGGAAAAAGTTGTTAGTACTCCTCTTTCTTAACATTTTAAGCTTAGTATGAGCCCGTAACCTTCTACTAATGAAGAGAGAGAGAGGAGATGCAACACATGCCTTATTCATCATCCATTGGCTATTTTATGCATGAAATGGTATGTACTATACATGATATAGCTCATGTAGTTGGTGCGGTAAATTGTTTTCTATCTAATCTAGGTAGAGGGAATTGAAGAGAAGTGGCATATATATAGAATTATATTTTTGGTACTTCTGATATGAGATTATTTTTTCTCAATGGGAAACCTATGATTTGTCATTTTACTGATTCAGATATAGTAGGAGAAATCGATTCGAGGAATTATACTTTAGGCTATTTGATCACTTTTGTAGGGGGAGTTGTATCTTGTCAATCTAGATTGTAGAGATGTGTGGATTTATCTACCACAGAGTACGAGTTTATTACTATTATAGAGTCTTGAAAACAATTTTTGTGGATGAATTTTCTTTTCTAGAGAAATATTTTAATCAGTATATGTATGTTTTATTTTTTTATAGTCATAGAGCTATTTTTTGGGAAATAATTATACTTTTCATGGCCGGTCGAAACATATCGATGTTCAGTATCATTGAATTTGTGACATCCATGATTTGAGACATTTTGATCTTGAAAATATCCACACTAATGAAAATTGGTCATACATGTGGACCAAGATTTTACCCAAAGAAAAATTTAAGACTTGATGACTGATTTCAAGGTTGGAAATGATTCCCAGTTGAGTCGGAGGGGGATTTTGTGGGGGCTCTTTCTCATCTGGCCCTGAGATATATTTGATATATTTGATGAGATATTTTTGATATCTTTGAGGATATATATTTTATATATTTGAAGATATTTATTTGATATCTTTGAGGATATATTAGATATATTTCAGGAGATACATGATATATCATGTAGAGATTCTCCAATATATACGAGACGTGAAACTCTTCTCTCTTAAGTTTTTTTGGGTAGTGCAGTTGCAATTTCAAGGAGCAGTTTTCTGATCTACAACTGGTGGACCTACTATGGTCAACTCATCTTTCATTTGTGGTAGTTTTTATCTGATATCTATGCTTATTTATCTTTACCTTTTGTTCATATATCGATCTCCTACTTTCATGTTCAGATTTATTTGTGATTCTAAATCAGAATACATTCTTTATTTCAGGATTCCCTTAGACTACATATTCTCTCTGCCTTTGATCCACAATTTTATCTGAGTATTACTTTTGTGATCCCTTCCATTCTTGGGGAGTCTATATCATTTACTTCTTCATTTTAATATATCCTTCTTTCTGGACCAGGTCCTGTGGTTTTCCCTTTTTGGGATTTCTATTCTAAAAAATTTCGGTGTCAAATTTTATTTTTTCAGCACTCATATCTTTGGCCGCTGTGCATCCACATTATTTTTAAGTCTTGTTGACAAGGAAAGAAATATATTTACACTATGAATTCACTTTTCTATTGTTTTCCCATTCATCACTTTCCATCTTTCCCAACATGGAAAAGCCCTCAGCTATGACCTCCTCTACTGCCCTGAACTTGTGGAAACCAATGACGTAGTATCCTTCAAGACAAAAATCTTGCTCCAGATGAGCTCATGGATGCAACGACCATCGAACTATGAAATCATGGTTGGGAAGTTATGTATATCGATGAGTGATATATCGTTAGAGCTGCCGGGCTAGATCCAAGCTCACTACCACCATCATCACTGATGATGAGGAGTGCATCCACCACCACGACCCGCACATTGAGACGGACCACCTGGGGTTCTATGAAAGGTACTAATCAATGATGGGAGTGAGTGAGGGGCCACACCTAAGAATATAAAAAATATATCCCTATCTATTTTCATTCATCCATGGTAGTGACCTAGCCCAAACTCTCACTACCATGTTGGGCTCACTGTAGCTACCACCAGCACCTGCAACTCATCACCGATAGACGAATGATCCACCTGTGTCACATTTACGATGTATAATTAAATAAAGTGACTACCCATCCATGTATGGACGTGTATAATAAATTTTATGTGTATAGATGCTAAATAATTTTAGTCCTATTCCGTACTATTTTGAGATTTAGAGATTACCATAAAAATAAAAAATGTAACATTGAAATATTTTAAATTGAAATTATGTTTCTCTTATGAGAAATAATTAATAATGACATTTTATCATAGATAAAAATGATTGATGCCAATATTTATTTCAATGGTCAGATAATTTACCCTGAACTAGTATATTGTTATAGTAGACAATCAAAATAATTCTTGAAGTGTACAAATTTTTAATTCATTCAAAGAAAAATCTATCTAAGGTTAAAACTGAATTCTAATCAAGTGATATTCCATCATATATATATATATATTAAAGTTAGGTTGTTTCATATAACTTATCTTTTAACCGATGATGAGGACTGTGTACACATATTTTCATATGATGAGGACTTTGTACACATATTTTCATTGGTAAAGAATCAATATGAAAATAAAATAATAAAGTTGTATATCATTATAACTACTATGGAAGTTCCATCGATAATAGAATTTGGTCTATCGAAGCTTCATGATACAATGTCATATCTATAAGTTGTGACATCTCAATAAGTTATTCTAACAATGATAGTTGTTCAATCACATACTTAAGGATATAATTTCATATCCTCAAGTTGTGATGTATCATAGAGATAGCGTTTTTTATGGATATTCCTCCACATAATTTAGATTTGATTGTTGAAAATTATAATGAGAGTGAAAAATCAATAATAGAAGATTATGAGGAAGTGGGAAAACAATATAATATCAAAGAAAATTCTGATCCCACCCTTATAAGGTCCCATGAACCTTTGAATCATCCTCCAACATTGTCATCATGGTTGACCGAAGGCGTTCCACACTTACAAAAATTTGGTTGGTTAATTTATAATCCCATTACAAAATTTCTAGGGATTATTAGTGGTAGGAATCAAGTGCTAGATGTAGGTGTTTTGTATATTAGAAAAGATTTTGATAGAAAATATGTGATAAATTTTTTGATAAAACAATATCAAATTTGAACAACATTATAGTTATTTTTTCAGCACTTCCCACATCCCCCTATCAATGCTTATTACTCACTCACCTGATCTATTACCCTATTAATTATTTATATAATTCCATCCTCCTACAAGATCCCCTACCTTTAGGATGTTTCAAACCTGAGATCTCCAACTCATACAACTGTGACTTTTCCACTACGCTATATTTTTTTGTTTTCCATTTTCTAAAAAATCAATATATTTATATATCTTTTGTTACATTTTTATCCATATATATATATATATATTTATGCATATATTTTTAAATATATTTATAAAATTGGGTTTTTGTGTACATGTGTGTGTTTATAAATATATACATACATAGTGACATACATTTATATTTGTGTGTGTGTGTGCATCTATAAATACAATTATACATATTTATATTTATTTACATATATTCTATATTAACATTTATATGAATATATTATAATATATAGATAAATATATATATATTTATCAACACACACACACACACATATATATATAAACATTATGTATACATTATATATACATTAACTATATATATAAGCTTTATATATTGAATAATATATTTTATATGCAAATATTTTTACATATTTATTTATAAACTTAAATTTTTATGTGTGAATGTATACAAAATATCTATATATTTTAATATATATTGATTATTAATAATAGTAAAACATTAAAAACAATAAAACTTCAAAACCATAATATCAATATTAATGTAATACCTAGGAATAAATTTAGTATTCACCAAAGAAACACAATAATATCCCCATAAATGAGTCTAAAATTCCATCGAATGATAAAAAAATTGGGGAAACCGAACTAAAAACTCAGTCTTAGAGGCCTTCTGGATATTTTTGGCCTTGAAAAATGTTAATCAAGGTTACCCTAGTCACTATTACATATAGATCATCACAAAAATTGATTTGATATATGGTAGAGCTCAAACAGACACCCAGATAAAAAGTTACATTACTAAAGATATTCCCTTTAACAACACAGAAAAAGGATATTTACAGAGCTGTTAATCATAACACCATTAAAGGGGAGGTGGTCCCCTTTATCAGTGCTTTTTTAGAAATGATAAAGGCCCCACCTATTGTAGAGTGCTATTTGTATAATAGCACACTATAACAACCCCAATCTATATCATGTACACAAAATATATAATTTAATTGAAATAAAATTCACATCACGAATAAAAAAACACTACTATATACATTTCAAATGATATTTTGTATAATTATATTTACAATTAATACCCATAAAAATTAAAAAACATTAATGTTTCATCATCTTTATCACCCATGATCCCCTCTCAAAAAGTTCCTCCCATGGTATCCATTTTTGAATAAATCACCTCAACCTGAACAAAATAATTCACTAATAAAAGAAAACAAATATCATGTTAGTAATATTATAAAGAAATAAATTAAACATTAATATGAAATAATAAATTAAATAAATGTCATATTAAAATAATAATTCATAGTTAGAGGTATACGAGTCACACCACGCATTGTATTGAGGTTCTGTTGATTCCAACACATTACAAATGAGGTATGGATCATCGTCCTAAATTATCCAAACAATTTAAATGGGTTTTCTTGGTTTTGAGTATGCCAATTTTTCTTTTTAATGAAATTAATATAAATTTTAAATAAATAAACATGTGGAGTTATACTAGTCACACCATATGTGGTGTTGAGGTGAAAATGATTTCTATAGTTCAAAAATTACTTATGGATCATTGTATTAATGTATCTAAACAATCCAAAAACATTTTATTGGTTTTCTGTATGTCACTTGTGTTTTTAACTAAAATGTTATTTCAAACTAGAAACATGCACATTGAGTCATACTAGTCAAATAATGTGTCAGTTTTGATGTGAGAATACTTCCTACATGTGATGAATAACTTATGAATTGTTATCCTAAATTATCAAGATAATTAGAGTGTATTTTCTTGGGTTTCAGGGAGTGTCATGTTTTGAATAAAAATGTCAATTTTAAATTAATAATTGGCACTTTTAGTCATATGAGTCACATCATGTATCATATTGAGATTAATTTTATTTCTACACATCACGAATGACTTATGTATCATTTTACTAAACTATGAAAACAATTTGAGTGTATTTTTTTGATTTTGAGTTGATCAATTTTTCTTTTCAGAAAAATTGAGGTTAATTTTAAACAAAAAAGACACACTTGGAGTCATACCAGTCATGTCATGCATGTGATTGATGTTTGGATGATTAATATGTGTCTCAAATGACTTATATATTGTTACCCTAAAGTAAGAAAAAATCCGAATGCGTTTTATTGGATTTGAGTAGGTCTGTTGTCCTTTTACTAAAATTTATGTCACTTTTTAATAAAAAGACATATTTGGAGTCATAATGGTCACACTATGCTTTAGAATATGGTGAATATTATCCCTACATGTCTCAAATGACCTTTTTATCATTTACTTAAAGTATCAAAATAATCTAATTGCGTTTTCTAGGTTATGAGTAGGTCATTTTTTCTTTTTACTAAGATGAATTTCGATTTAAAATAAAAAGACGCATTTGTAGTCATACCGGTCACAACGTGCATTAGATTAAGGCGAGGATGATTCATACACATCCCAAAACACTCATGGTTCGTTTTTTAAATTATCAAAAAAATCTGAATCCATTTTATTAGTTTTAGTACATTAGTTTTTTGTTTTTATAAACTTAATGTCAATTGAAAATAAAAAGGAACACTTGGAGTCATATCTATCATACCTTGTGTTATATTAAGGTACGATTGATTCGTAAAAGTCAAAAATGACTTAATGTATCATTTCCCTAATGTATAAAAAACAATCTGAATCCATTTTATCAATTTTATATTGGTTAGTTGTTCTTTTTAATAAAATGGATGTAAATTTTAAATAAAAAGACTCACTTAGAGTCATATCGGTCACACCATGCATCAGATTGAGGTGAAGATGATTTATACACTACTCAAATGACTCATGTATCATTTTCCTAAAGTATCAGAACAATATAAATGTGTTTTATCAATTTTTAGTAGGCTAGTTGTCCTTTTTTTCTAAAAATGGTGTGAATTTTAAATAAAAGATGCACTTCGAGTCTTATCATCCACACCATGTGCCAGATTGAGGTGTGGGTGATTCATAAACATAAAAATGACTAATGTATCATTTCAATAAAGTATTAAAACAATACTATTGTGTTTTCTCAGTTTTCAGTAGACCACTTGTTCTTTTTTCTAATTTTAATGTCTATTTAAAATAAAAGGCACAATTTTAGTCATATCAGTCACATTGTGCATCATATATATTTAAGGATTATTAATACAAGTCAAAAATAATTTATGGATACTTTCACTAAAGTATTTAAACAATACAAATTTTTTTCAGGATTTTGAGTATGTAATTTGTCCTTTTTACTAAAATTGATTTTAATTTTAAATAAAAAGACACACTTGGAGTCATAGAGGCCTCACCATGTGTCAGATTGAGGTATGACTTATTGATACACATCCCAAATTACTCAGGGATAGTTATCTAAATTATAAAAATAATATAAATCCATTTTCTTGGTTTTTAGTATGTCAGTTGTTCCCTTTTCTAAAATTAATGGCAATTTAGAATAAAAAGATACACTCAGAGTCATATCAGTCACACCGTGTGTCAGATTGAGGTGAGGTTGATTCCTAAAAATAAATAATGACTTATGGATCATTTTTCAAAAAATTATCAAAACAATAAAAATGAATTTTCTTGTTTTTTATTTGTTTAATTATCATTTTTACACAAATTGATGTCAATTTTAAATAGAAAAGACGCACTTAGAGTCATACCAGTCACACAGTGCATTATGTTGAGATAAAGATGATTCATACATGTCTAAAAAGACTCATAGATCATTTTAATAAATTATAAAAATAATCCAAATGCATTTTCTTAGTTTTTAGTATGTCACTTGTTCTATTTGCTAAAATTAATGTCAATTTAAAATAAAAAAGACACACATAGAGTCATATCGGTCACACCGTGCATCAGATTGAGGTTAAATTAATTAATGCACATCAAAAATGACTTATAGATCATTTTACTAATGTATAAAAATAATAAAAATTCATTTTTTTTGTTTTGAGTAGGCCAATTTGCCTTTTTACTAAAATTGATGTCAATTTCATCTAAAAAAACACACTTGGAGTCATATCGGTCACACCATGTTTCAGATTTAGGTGAAGTTGATTATAAAACATATCAAATGATGTATGGATCATTTAACAAAATTATAAAAGCCAAAAAATGTGTTTTATTGGTTTTGAGTAGGTCAATTTTCATTTTTACTAAAATTGATGCCAATTTTAAATAAAAAGGTGCACTTGGATTCATACCAGTCATGCCATGCGTTGGATTTAGGTGAGTATGATTAATACACAATATAAATGACTAATTTATCATTTTATTAAAGTATCAAAAAAATGAAAATGCATTTTCTTGGTTTTCAGAACATCACTTTTTTTACTAAAATGTCATTTTAAAGAGGAAACATGCAATTTTACTCATATCGGTCATATTGTGTATCTGTTAAACATGAGACCAATTACAACACATCAAAAATAATTTGTGAATCATTATCCTAAATTATAATGAAAATAAAGTAAAGTTTTCTTAGTTTTCAGTGAGTGAATCATTTTGAACTAAAATGTTGTTTTTAAACTGATAACATACACTTTGAGTCATACCAGTCACACCGTGTGTCAAATTATGGTGCAAATGATTCATTCACATACTAAATAACATATGAATTATTTTAAAAATAATAAAAATTATATAGATGTGTTTTTTTATTTTTGAGTATCTCATTTTTCTATTTTACTAAAATTAATGTCAATTTTAAATAAAAAGATGCACCTGGAGTCATACTGGTCACACCGTGTTTTGGATTAAGGTGCTGTTAATTCTTACACATACCAAATTATCAAGAAAAATCTTAATTGCAATTGTTACCATGATTAACAATGTATTTATTTTTGAAACAACCAAAAATTCATATTTAGTCGATTTTCTTAGCGGGAAACCATTCTCATTGTTGAAAAATAGAAGAATGTAAGAATTTCTTCCACCCCTTATATCACGAGAAGCCACCACAATGGGCATAAGATCTTCCTGAAATATCATGGTTTTCAATGATGATAATGTTTTTTGAACTAATAACATCAACTGAATATGCACTATTGGTAGGTCAACAATGAAAATCAATGGTAATCATGGAAACATTGGAAGAATGAAACATGTTATATATTTTGTAGCTTTTTGTAGATAGTTGAAAGAAAAATATGACATCCCAAAATATCTAAGAAAAAACTAAATTAGTATTATATAAAAATGATAGGGAAAATAACCTAAAAATATTAGATAAAATGATGAAAAAATTAATTAAATAAGTGGTAAGAATTCACCTTTTCATGATGGCTATATGCATTATTAAACCATTTTCTTATTTTCATTATCTCAGTTATAGCCATGAAGTCCAATCTCTCACAAGCATGAGTAGATTATAACAAACCACTCCTACTCAAACAAAGGAATCCACCAATATAAGAAAACAATTATTATGTGTGTAATACTAAAAAGAAATAAATTAAACATAAATATGAAATAATTTATTACCTCTATAGAGGTCACATATTTATGTTTTTTTCGTGCATTCTACAATCAGGTATGATGACTATTTTTTTCTAAGAAAATATATATCGTCTTGTGAATATGAGAATTTTTAATAGTCATAGCAATATTGGGAAAATATAATTTCAGAATGGATTGATATTTATTTTAAATGAAATAGAAACTATATTCGAAAACACCTCCTCGGGGATGCTAGGTTGGTGGTGGAATATGATCCCTCTCATAAATTTACCAATATAATAACCAAAATAGAATATGATATCTCTTATAAATTTACAAACATATTAAACACAATATTTTCCATTTTTTTTGTTTTGGAAACTACAAAAACATTGATAAAAATATGTAATTTATTTTTATATGTGTTTGGATAGTGAAATCTTATTATATATACCATGATACGTATCAAATTGTAGAACATTTTACGGGTCCTTGTGCACAATTAATGTCCACATTCCATGATTTTCATGATATTTATACACTACCCTATAATAAAAAAATCCACATTAAACCATAATATAAATTATATAACTTGAAGTTTAGATCTAAAACATTGGATGTAGTATATTACAAATTTATAAATTTCATCATGTGTGGTCATTTTTTTGGGTATCCATGCAATGAATCCAAGAAATAAATCCTTTGAGTATTCAAATCGACCCTAATGATGACCCAATGTTTCCTAATAATAAAAAAGGAATAAGTCATGAAATAAAATAAAATATATTTTATATGTTTAAATTGTAGAATTTAACACCTATATCATTGGTATTAAGAATATTTTGTCATTCGTAAGTTTTTTTCAAACAATTTGTCAAGGTCTAGCACTATTTCATCCATTTTTTATTCTATTTTTTTTCTATATAGGTGGAAAGAGAAATGACATGTCGTAATTTTTTTTCATGGGGAGATCAATTCAATTTGTATTGATATATAAACCTTAAAAAAATATGAAATTCAATTAGTGATAATTAAATTAGTATATCAGCTTTTGGAAAATTAAATCATGAAAACAAGAATCATGCATACATTTTCAACTGAGGATTATATCTATTTATAGTTAAGAATTTTATTTACTTTATCAAAATAAATATAACCAGTACCTTCCTCTCCAAACATTTTTCATCAAAATCAACTATGTGGATGCTACCATTTTGTAACTTTGTATCCACATGAACCTTCAATATTAGTAAACGTAGATATTGAATGTGTAGTGTAAAAGTTATTTTAGAAGATATTTACAATTAGTTGGTTGATACTTTAGATGGGTTTGATTCAACCTTTCATTTATCCCCTTTAAATTTTTCTTTCTATAATAACATTGATCGTTTCTATCCCTTTTCATTAATTGTTAAAGGTTTAGCATGGAAAATTAATTGGAAATGAATAAATCCTTGTAGATATTTGTTTTTAAAAGAGATGAAGAAAATGTGATAAATGTTCCAATATCTTGTTCAAACTTATCAATATCTTAGTCATCAAGTAGAACATGTATCTTGGTGCTCGGTTCCTGAGCTACACTAATCACCACTCTCAAGTGACCTGCTGGATGTGGTCTATTTTGTAGCATGTTGTCTTGGATATTGAACCTCATAGCCCTATCTACAAAAAGATGGGTGATTGTTGATAGATATAAATTACAATCATTTTCACCCTTTAGAATATCATTATAGTAATTGTATCATTGTATATCTTATTCACATTTTATAGAAATAATTATTTTAATACTTATTACCTCAACTAAGACATATCTATTGAGGGAATGGATCACCACAAAGCTGGTGGGGGTGGGGGATATTCATGTAATGGTTGTTATTAGGTTTTTTATTATCTTTTACCCTGCATAATATTTGTTAACAACTCAATCTACTAATGAAATTTTTCTTAAAAGGTAGCTAATATTGATTTCCTTTCTATCATTTATTTATCTTTATCATCTTGTTGTTTTTTACCTCATAATGTGTTCGGGGTGTCACCCCAAAATACACACCTCTGACACAACCATACTATTCTGGCCTCTTCAAGGCTACCAAAAGTAGGTTCTCATCCGATACATGCATTGATGATTCCTATAACTATATCATATAGAAAATATTGGAAACTAAGTAATCATTTTTATGTAATAGTGAATTAATTTTTTTTATTGTTTCATACTTACATATGTTTCCCACATTTTATGTGTGTTTTCATCTATTAGTATCCCATATTTATTTACATGTTCCTCTTTACATAGCACATGGCATGAGATGGAAGTGGATTTGGATTTGGAATCATCAATCAATATTAAACAAAGGAAGATAATTATGATGTTGTTTCATGTCACATAAAAGTATTATAGTAGATTCAAAATCCATCCCAATTTTTTTTAAAGTGAAGCATACACCATCCTTACTTTATGGTAGGATCATGTTGGTTTTGATGACCATTCCTTATTTTCAACACATAGTTACTATTTAATAAATAAGGAATTCTCAATCAAAGTGATGAACATACATATTTTCAAACAATGTATTACCATACAAAATGTACCAAAAAGGAAAGATCTGCACAACAGCTAGTAAATGCTTCCCACATTTCTTTGGTTATTAGATGTGAATATATAAGTTGTGAGCATGAGTTTCTTTTCCCTTAAACATATTTAAGATTAAATTATGTTAGAATCTTGAGAAATCCTCTATGAATTCTCCATCAGGAATTAATAAATATTTCTTATGGGAGTCTTCTAGTATAAATGAACTCTAAAAAGGAATGATGAAGAGTAAGTAAATGTTTTATTATTTTATTTTTTAGTAAAATAAAAAAATTATTTCAAAATGTTATCATAATCTCTTCCCACATCAGTTTCTTAAGCGTGGTCACAACATGGTGCCACAAATTTACATCAATTGGAACATGTTGTTGTGTGATGAGTACAATGTAAGTACTGAACATAAACTTTTTGGGGTTAACATGATATCCCTATGCATTCTATATTAACTCGAATTTGATTCCTTTTCTTTGTACCTTAATGATGTTTTCTAAAACCATCAAACTATAGTTCTCCTATTTTTTTGTGTCACTAGTCCTTCATCGCCTACCATTTCCTATAATTAAACATCATCAATATGTTGTTCCTATGGAGTGGTAGCATCATCATGTGAAAAAGGTCATTTTACCTCTATATTGGGAGAAAAAATAGGCTGATAAACCCATTGTACCTCAACAGAGGTAGCATCGACATGTGCATAAGGTTTTTGTTCCTCTATACTGGGAGAAGAAACAACTTGAGAGACCTATAATTTCTTAGGATTGGGAGCACCAACATGTGGAAAAGTTAATATCTATATAAATGGTTTAACATTTAAATTAGATTACAAAAATTCTTCATCGAAAAAATAATAACATGAGGCAACCCAATATATATTACAAAAAATATAACCTCATTATGGAACTATATATTTTCTTAAAATATATATGGATTTGAACCCTCTATCGTATCCAAATCCCTTCAGTGTGGTCTCCTATAAAATAGAAAACCCCATCTACATTTGGACCACTATGAAATTATTGAGATGTCCCAATGAAAGTTCCATCCTTAGTTGAATTTTTATATGACCCTTTAGTGGTTCTAGTTTTTAATAAAACAATTGAACACATTATGTTAGTGGGATTTGGAACATAAAATACTTGTACTTACAATGATTCCATTATAAATGATTCCTCTTTGTACCATTCCTTACTGAAATTCACTTTCATGATTCTGAATTCATCTTTTTTTGAAGCACTCCTATTATCAACCCACTTGCATTGAATAATTGGAACTTGGAATGTAGTATAATCCAACACCCATATTTGTTTAATGATTCCAAAGTATGATGAATGAAACTAAATATAATTAAATTGAAAATAGTTAGGAATGGTGATGGTGTTGGAAGAAATATGAAAAGGGGGTTGGATGTTATAAATATAATAGGTTTACAATGTAGACGAATAGAAAATCATGGATTTAGAGAACATGATGTTGTCAGAATCAGGTCTAATTCCCTAGATCTATGTAATTACTCTCTATCCACAACAATTCCTATTTATCATGGTCAATTCTCTCGGTTTTTAAGATAATTGGTTATCAAAAACCATGTTTAAACATATATTTAAACTAATCCAATGGTCATGGTGTAAGTATATACCCTAGTACTCACACTAAAAATTTCAATCACAAACTAAGGACAATGAAAATGATTAATAGAATTAAGGAAAATAAATCTATCCCCTATTCCAATAATTTCAATGGTAATTAAAAAGGAAATATTGAAGGGGTTACAGTCAATGAACAAGTGTAAGCGTCCACCAATAATTGAAATTAAAATTATAAATATTTTATCACATCCAATTCCACTTCATTACAAATTTTATAGAATAAAATAAAATCACCCTATAATTTTATTTATTATAGGGTGAAGAATAGAAGAAATTAAAACCACTATGGTGGTGCATATAGGTCTTGAAATTTTGAGTGGCTAAGAGACGCAATTACATGGCAATGTTGTGGGGAATGTCAGCGTGTGAGTCTGAGGGTGCGAGTGTGGTATCCATCTTCAGTATAAGTTACACATTCTTTATTTTGTTTATAATTGATTTTAGTGTTAAATAACATTGTGATATAAGTAATTAGGATTATATTTCCTTCAACTACATTAAACAAGTGTTGTTTTATCCTTAAAAACACTTAAAACACACCCTCCTCATTCTCCCAACATGCATCTAGTCTATTAATACCCTGCAAGCATGTTGTTAATGCCCACCGACTTTTCCCTACAAGCTATCACCAAATTCATGAAACCACACACTACTTATCCTCCCACCCTTTTACTACACCTTCAACACACACTATCCATGTTGTTAAGGCCCTAAAAGGCACACCATCCTCCTCCTCCTTCCCCATGGACCACTGAAGTCTGAGAGAAAAACCACACCAAATAGGAATGATACAGTGTTCACCATTACTTTGTTTTTTATTCCTTATTTTAATCATATCAACTCCATAATCTTTTCCAAAAATACCAAATAAAATTTGGAAAATAAATTCAATTTATATGTCCCATTTCATATATTTTTCCATTTCCATAAAAAATGTTTCCATTTCATCAAACATATCCTAAAAATATAATACATATTTTGAAAATCAATATATTCCAAAAGTATATCAAAAGGTTAATAAATAATGGTTTCTGAAATTCAACCTTGAAACCATATAAAATGGCACCCAACATATCCAAGATTTGACAATCCTATTCCCACAACAATATCTAAAAAATCATACAGATGGTGAGAAACCCTGACAACACCTATTTTTTCTCATGTTTTCAATAATTTCATTAATGTATCCCCCAACATGAAGCATAGGTATTACATAACCTATCAAAGTAAATTTTACATCCACTATTTTTAGTAGTACTAAGCCAATAATACATACCATACAACGACAAATACCTATGACCTGATTCTTAAAAAATACCATGATATAGTTCGGGGAATAATATTTTATCCCAACTTTTAATCCTGAATCACAAAACAATGAATGAAAAGATGAGCACACAATACTATCAATTGAAAATCAATTTGAAAACCAAATCGTGTGTTTTAAAACCAACGTGTCTTTGTTTATTAACATTCTCTTTGACACAAAACTATATCAAGGATATACTTAAATCTCTAATTTTTTTTAATCTTGAGCATAAAAGGGTTACTAAATCCTTGGTTTTCATTTATGATAGTTAGTGTTGATACAACCATATGGTTTCATCCTCTGTTAAAGCGAATCCATTAATCCACTCAGCTAAACAATCCCAACCACCAAAAGCAATCAGCCACCCATGTGAGAGAGTGCTGGTGATGAGGGTGCGAGCAAGAGATAAAGAAAGGGAAGGGGGAGGGTACCATATATTGGAGGGGGTTCAATGGTAGTAGGGTTCAGTGGTAGCTGATGAAACATTCAGTAGTGATGACAATGGTGGTAGCGGCAGAGGTGGGGTTTGGCGATGATGACATAGGTGGGGTTCAGTGGAAGCAGAGGTATGGTTCTATGAAACTTTGAAGGCATGGGGGAAAGATACTCTGTTAGGTTATTTTTATAACTTCAGAAAAGAATTTTATTAGTGCATTCCAAAAATCTCTCATAAAGGGCAGTTTTATCAGCACTAATGTATAAAGTGCTAAAAAAACTGATCTTTATCAGCACTTATATAGCACTGATAATGATACACCGTTATCAGTTCTAGAAAAGCACTGATAAAACAACTCTTTATCAGTGCTAGAAAATCACCCATAAATCGAGTCTTTAATAGTGATAAAATTATAAAACTGATAAATAATTGTATTATTAGCACTTTTTTACCCCTGATAAAGGGATAAAGTGTTAATTATAAATAAATAATTATTTATTTATAGTTATAATTATAAATAAATATATATTTCTTTAAACGGTTATAAAATTATAATAAATATATTTATTAAAATTTTATTACTATTTAAATAATATATATTTATTTATAATTATAACTATAAATAAATATATATTTAATTAAATAATAATAAATATATATTTATTTATAGTTATAATTATAAATATCAATGCATATGGAGAGCCTCCCCCTTTAAGTTTCAACGGGGATTGATTCTGCAATCCAATCAAGATATGCTGTGAAATTGTTGACCATTTTAAGATGATTGAATCTTGTGGATTACAGTATAAGGTTATTTCAGTTGATGAAGTGGGTGGTAATCACTTGGGTATTAGATCCATCTTTGAGTGTCACTCAGGCGATGACAGTGGACTAAGATCCTGTCAGGAGATGACGATGAGAAACACACGAGGATGATGGTGGGGTGTTAACAACAGACACTGGTCAGTTCAAAAATGACGGTGAGTGAAAATTGATGACATAAGATAATTTCTATAGAATATACATGGCATGTGAAATCTCAGATCAATGATTGGTCATTGGAATCAGTCTTCGAGCCCGTCAGGATACGACGAAGAGTGAAGTTTGGGGACGAGGGAGGTCTGAGTATTTTTTTGAGATCTACAATGATGAAGGTCAAGTAAAATTGATGATGGGTCGAGGTATGATTGCCATAGGCTTTCCTGATGGTGGTGATGGCTGGTTTTCCAGCAACGGTGACGTACCAGTGTTGTGGATTGAGAATCTTGGTGGATGGTCGTTGGTATGTCTACTACATGGTGATGAGGTTTCTGTTGACCTAGTTCATGGTTCATAGATCTGATGCCTATGGGGATACCGACAAAAAAAATTCTAATGGGGCCATCGATGGTAACATTAGAAGTGTGCGACAATGTTCCAGTTAGGTGACTATGGATTTGTTAGTAGTTTTGTTGTGATCAGAGGAGAAACTGAAGACACCCTCAGGATGTGGGTATGTCCTAGGGACTTGATGAAAACTTTGGGATGTGGAGTGACGACTTCCGATGTGGTGTAGGTCAATGTGGACAGTTTATAAATTTTTCAACAAAGAGACTTTGTTCAAGACTTCAAACAATAAAATAAAGCCAATAGAATATGGAAATGGAGTGTTGCCATTCAGTTATTTTCAACGTGGGCCTGCAAATGGTCGGTGATGTACTTTCCCTATCGAAAGGTGGGGATGGTGATATCGGGCATCTGAGGATGGAGTTCGGGAACATGATGATGGGGATCTTGGTAGTGACTACTTTAATCTATGAGGGGCTTAGGGCTGGTTTTGTGGGCCTTTGGGTTGTGCATTTTAGGGGTTCTTGGATATCACTTTGTTTAGGCTCTTGTTGGAAACTATTGTATTTGGGGGTAACTATTGTTCCTATTGTTGTTTCTTTTCCCCTTAATTTTTATTTAATAAATTTTGGAGGTCATGGGGTAAAAACCATGGTCTACACTGGTTTGGGTATAATTATAACTAAATATATATTTATTTAAGTAATTATAAAATTATAAAAACTATATTTCTTATATTTATAATTTTATAAATCTATTTGAATAAATATCTATTTATTAATAATTATAACTATAAATAAATTCATATATAATTAAATAATTATCAAATTATAATAACTATATTTCTTATATTTATAACATTATTATGTTTTTGGGTATGAAATTATATTAAACACACACACAACATACACACCTAGGCCGAAGAGGCCGACCATATCCCCCAAGGGATAGCCCAACTAGCTAGCCTTATTTATTCAGAACATGGCCTCAAGGTCTTATGTGTATAAATCCCATTACATGGCCCAAATGCCCACAAACTGGCTCGAAGTCCTAGTGTATCATCATGCCTATATCATGCATGGGTCACACCAGCTTATGGATTTCTTACGTCACCACATACATGCATCATGTCTACATCATCGCCTGCCCATGTCACCTTGTGCATGGGGAAATTTGCACCCACCCAGATTTGAACTTGGGTCTGATGCAGGATTACGAGGAGCCTTTACCACTTAGGAAAACCCCCAACTACCGATGTGTTATTTGGGTAATGATGTATAGGTGAATGCCACACTACGCATGTCCTAGGCTCAACCCACCACCTACGCGCCACACCTGCCCAACTAATTTTGAGTGTGGAAGGAGTTAAACCTGAGCCAATTTTGATTCCATGGAGTGACCTCCTTACACGGTACCATTAAGCCAACCCTAGTAGACATTCTTATATTTATAATTTTGTAAATATTTATAATTAATATATTTATTATATATTTTTATAAAGTTATAAATTTAATAAATAAGTTTATTATAAATATATAATTATTTAAATATATATTTATAATTTCAAGTATAAATAAATATTTTTATATATTTATAAATATAATTATAAATTTATAATGAATGTATTTATTGTTATTTTAAAATTATTTTTATATATATAGTTATAATTACTTTTTAAAATATTTATATATAATTAAAAATTATTATTTATAAAATATATTTAATATAATTTTATATTTTCTTGTGAGAACATAATAAGTTCGTGTGTATAACATGGATGAATCATATGAGTGTCACTTTTTAAATGAACGTATTCATAATGATGAATACATAACATATGCATGTGTACGTCATCATAATATATAGTAATCTTAACATTGGGAACATTGAAACTCACAATCACATCCACAAATAAACTTATGATCCTATAGCCTCAATTATACTTACAAATCGGTATATAAACATAAATAAAGACAATAATATCCATTAATATCATCATTACCTCATATATATATATATACCAAATTCATTAGAGACCTATAATTTTTATATAAATATATTTATTTATAATTATAAGTTAAAATAAATTTATTTAAAAATTATTTATATATAATTATAAATTTAATAAATATATTTATTATCTAAAAAATTTTATTATAATTTTATAATTATTTAAAAAAAATATTTTTTATAATCTTAAAATTACTTTTTTTAAAACAATATATTTATATATATATTTGAATTATTAAAGAATATATATTAATATATCATATTTATATTAATTATAAACTTGGGTTTTTAATTAATGTATATAAATAAACATTATTTTTTAATGAAAACATAATAATGATATATATTGACAATATTTTTAATTAAAAACCATTATCAATGATAAAAAAGAATTGATAAAGGGTACACCTTTATCAGTGATTTTTTTAGCGCCGATAAATTTCATCTTTATCAGCGGTTTTAGCTGGCACTGATAAAGGTGAGGTATTTATCAGTTCTTTCTGCTTGGCACTAACAAATGATAGCACATCCCTTGCCTGGTTTTGTGGTACTATTATAGTCATTTTAAGTTCAAGTCTTGTTTTCAACTTATTTTATAGCATTTATTAATATTTTTTTTTTCAATCTTCAAATTGTTATTAAATGACTATTATGCGATAATAATTAGAAAATTATTAATTAATAATATTTTTTTTAAATTAGTTTATAATCCATTTTCACTAAATATATTATATATTAAGAGTAAGTGTGTGTTTGGCCTTATATAAATCATATTTAATAAATTAATATATATATATGAATATAAATATATTTTTAAGTTAATATATTATTTTTAGTGATTTAATTTTTTATGAAATTTACCCATTATTGAAACTAGTAAAAAAGCATTTATAAACACCCCCTTATCATCTTTTTTACTAGCACTGATAAAGGCCCCCTTTATCAGAAATTTTTAACTAGCACTGATAAAGGAACCCACTTTATCTGCACTTTTTTACTAGCATTGATAAAGGCCCCCTTTATCAGAACTTTTTTTACTAGAACTGATAAAGGTCCCCCTTTATTAGAACATTTTTTTCACCAACAAACTCCCCCTTTATTATCCCTTTTGTTAGCACTGATAAAGGTGAATTTTCTCAATGATTTTAGATTGCATTGATAAAGCCAAGTGCTGTTAAAATCTTATTTTGTAGTAGTACTATCACAAGATCACTCATTGTTAGATTCTAAATTTATATGAATTATTAATATTGAAATAATAAGAACATGTCAATATGTAACTGTACTTATGGTGGTCGATATAATCAAGCAGCTTATCGTGTATCAAATCTCTTACTAGAAGGCATGGGTTGCATGATAGAAAGTTATTATGAATGTTTATAATGAATGGGATGAAACTTATATAGTTTTACGATCATCAAGACCTAACCTGATGGGGATCCAACAGTAACTACCACAAGCCCTCATTCAATAGGCAAGGCACTGGTGACCAACACTAAGTGGGCATATCACACAGATGGGTGGAATTTTCCAAATGTAATTGCACACACACACACACACATCTCTAAGTATATACAATGCTGAAATGTAAAAATAATAATAAAAATGAATGCATCCATCTATAATACCATAATAAGAGTACAACATAAAGTACTAGAAAGCATAAAAAGGGGTGAATACAAGCCCACCCAAAACTAGATTATAAAGTATGAACTGCTCTAATGGAGGGGAAAACTGTCAAATGAAACACTGGTATACACTTCAGTTTGTCTAGAATAAAAAAATAACCTCCCACTCCTAGTCATCTAATGACTCAGTAAAAAGGTGTGTCATCTACATAAGACACATCATGTATAGGCAGAGGCCATGAATGAATGAGTATAATAATACATATAAATACACCCTGAATTCATCAAGCATAAATCATCAAGATTAGTCAGCTTATCAAACTCTAATATGTCAAAAAAATGAGGCATAATGATAACCTAGGATATTGTAGATATACTCATAAATGGATCAGAGTCACAAAGGATATCTACCACTACAATCCATATATCCATTGTGAGGTTTCAAAGAAATGCTCATCTAGGAGATCTCCCTCCACGAGCCCTGTCATCCCTAATTGAACTCAACTAAGAGATGTCACTCATTGAGTATCTCTAAGATGATGTTACATCTATTCCATTCTAGGGTATATGATCATCTAGGAGGAACCACTCTCTAATCTGTACTTCCACTGATAACATTCATCCCATAGGTTACACTCCATACTTGTAGCTAAGGAGAAGTAAAAATAAAATTGGGAGGTTTTATCTGAGGTACACACTCCATCAGACTAAAAACCCATTAGAAATATCATATCTCTATACATAGCTTGGGAGTCCATACCCAGGGATAATTAGGGAAACACCATGGCCAACTGGAAACATCCTTCTAGATCATGGACCGACTCTCGTGTAATTGTTGGTGACGAAAATTCCACAAACCATACCTAAGGAAACATGAAGTAAAATGAGGATCACTCTAAGCCTCTCAAAATAATACATTATCTAAGCCTATGAGGATCTAACAAAGTGGACATATATTAATCACTCAAAATAATGGGAAATTAATACACTACACTGATCATCAAGAAGCTATAGACTGGTCCCCCTCTATGATGAGAATGAGATGCTGCACCAAACTCTCATAGGAATGGATTAAGGGAACACAATGAACCGATACTGGTCCAAGGAAACTCACAAAAGCTAACAATGAATTTGAGATTAGAAGAAAGTGGAATCCAACCTATCCTCAAAGAAGTATATGGAATGTACCCAGGGTTATATGACACATCCCACAAAACCTGACACTACCTGTATGTCATGCTCGCATGGCATGCACTTTAAAAAAAATACACGGATGGCCCCTCAATCTACACATAGTGTATATTATACCCTAGCAATTGGTGTTTTTTTATTCTCATTCCCGTTTTCATCGTGTCATGCTCGTGTACTTGGTCATGTTGAAGTACATGACTCTTCTTGTATACTCTGGCCTGCCCGTGTACTTCCCAAGTACACAACGTGTGGGTCCACATGGAAACCTTGGTGTGTACTCCCTTTACATAATGAGACTTCTCACATATGTTACATAGGGTGAAACTAGGAACACATGACGTGTAACACTGCATGACCTTCCGGGCATGTACCCCCTATAAAGGATGAATTGGTTGGATAAATGTCACACAACATGTGAAATGTATCACACAACACATGATACTTATCTCTATTAAGAAACCCTAGCACCACATAGAAGGGAACAAAAAACCTGTTTTCATAGTACTAGATACCGTGTAGTCTGTTTTTTATAGAACACATGGGATTCTTCCAACTTCCTCACTCATGGATTCAATTTCCTTAAAATATGTCACCAAAATCATCAAAGAACACAAGTATCGATCCTTCATAGAATTTTCATCATTGTTGGTCAATTCCAGAAATTCCCAATACTTGATAAATGACCATCATTATGTCTCACCACTACCACATGCCATACATGAACCTAGGGTCTCTAATCAGACTTCGATCACCCATTATCATCACACACCATGATCTTATCATCAATCTCAAAATTCAATCAGAAAAAATGACCTGTTACCCTAAATAGGGAATATAGTGAACCTACTTTTAGTTATATGACAATTTATATAATTTTAAAGATAAAAAACATAATAGTGTTATGATCTAGGATCAATGGTTTAGTGTCTTTAGAAAATTTGTCACATAAATAACTTGTACATAATAAAATATAAACATTTATTTAAAATATTCTTCTTTATCCTTCTAAATTTCACATTCCCTTTATTATATATAGTCATGTGAGGATATACATCAAATAAAAAGGGTTGTGCAAATAACCTAGTAGTGGATTAATAAGGGGAATGAATCAATATACCATGAGTGGTCATAATCATCATCATCATAACATATGTATAATATCATCATCAACCACAAAAGGGTGAAATTATTTTAAATCATGGATTGTGGAAATACATAAAAATTAAACATCATGTATTAGGGTTCAAATACCACACATAGACGTGAATAAGCTAGAATTATGTTCATGCATAACATATGTTCATAATATTAACATCATCATTGTTAAAAAATATAGCATCATGTTCACACATATTACACATTATCACATGAGATACATCACATTACCCAATGCATTAGAGGGCTATATAATTATAGCCCCACCCATCACATCATAATATTTAAAGAATCATGGATTCCACATAGAATGTATTACAATCATAGTCATGAATTAACCCATGGAAAGAAATGGGTTTCATAAGGAATTCATCAATCAAGATTTCATGAATAAACTTGGGATTCCAAAAGGAAAAAGGGGGAAAATATTTTTTATATAAATCGTCATTCTTGAGTGAAGAAGAAGAAACCCAATAGGTTAGAAGGATGTGTTTTGGAAAAATGAGTTCTTTGGAAATTCTTTTTATTTGTAAAAAAATAAAGTAGGAAAGATGTATATCCCACCATAAAGAAAGAATACAAATAAAGTTATATTTTAGGAAAATTATATGAGTATTAATACAAAATATGTCATGAATGAGGTATAACCCAAAGATAATGAGTTGAGTTCGAGAATCCCCCTACCTTATGTCTGAATGTGTTTTGCAATTGCACTTAAGATACCAGATAATAAAATTAGAATAATTAAATAAATAATTAATTAAGAACATATTTTCCATTTATTTTATTTATTATAATTTTATTTAATTCATTTATGGAAATTTTAATGAGTTATAGAGTTCATTTTCATTGTTTAGGGAGTGTTCCTTTTCTGGGTTTCACGACCGGTTTACTTGTGTATAGTTTTGGAGGTTCTTATCAAATGGGAATAATTATACATAAGTTAAATTCTATGTTATTAATAAACTTATATAAGTTTAAATGGTATCATATATCATTTAGTTTTCTAGTATGATGATGATTCCTTTGATAAAACATTAATGATAAATGATTAGTTCATTTTGGATGTTTTTTCGACCATCGTGAACTAGTTTAATTTTATTTAATATAATGTCAATAAATTAGTCCTATAACATTTAAAATTTATAATATAACTATTTAAAAATAATTAACCACAATAATGGTTTTATAACCATCCTTCAAGGCAATAATGGAAAACAAAAAATCATTGTCCATGATGGTAGTGAATTGACATATCATGGATAATGTTTTCATTTTTATAATAAATAGAGAAGAAAAGAGATTTGATGTTGCATATTTAATTAACACATTAAAATTAAAGTATATATATTATACTAGAGTTATCATTCCTTTTAAGATAGGGGAGGTGAGGATAGTATAATAAAGGAAAAGAAATTAATATAAAATGATTGGGGATTTTACCTTTTGAATGTTGTATCCTTGAGAACATTTTTAAGGTAGTTGGGTTTGGTATTTGGTTGAGATGAGAAGAACTTGGATGTAGGTAGGAGGATTGTTAATGCAATTTTGATTAATTTAGACAATATATAAGTCTTAGAAGGTGCGAGGAGAGGGCTGGTGAGGGGTGGTATTTATAGGGGAGGAGAGGGGTGTTTTTTGTTATTATATTCATTAGTTTGTTATTTTGGATCAAGAATATGAATAGTGTTGATTACTATGAATAAATACAGTAAATAGTGAAGTATAGTTTGAGATAATGTGTTCTTACATTGTCCATACATCAATCATTACTCCAAAATTCATGTATTTAGCTTATATAATAAATTAGCATATTTCACTATTCACAAAAAATTGAACTATTTTAGAAAAATACCAAAAACACAACCTAACAATTTTTTCAATTTTTATATTTAAAAAATTTAATCCACTTTTTTAAAATAATTTTTTAAATACAAGAAATTAAATTTTTATTTAAAATAATCATTTGTTCGAAAAATACAGATTTTAATATTGTAATAGATTTTATGGACCTTTGTAAAATTAATAAAGGTCTCATAAAATTATATTTTAATTATAATACAACGTAATATTAATTTACGAATCTATTTTATGAAATTAAATTTTATTTTAAATCATTATATTAATTAATAATTATAAATAAATATTTACATTTGACAAAAATATAAACACTTAATTTATTATTTTTAAAACATTAATTTATTTATACCATGTTATAATCATATCATATTTTAATTTATAAGATACCAAAATTTTATTTATAATTTCACAAGTGAGGTTACTATTCTACTAGCAAGATTATTATTCATAATTGTCATATTGTTATTCCAACGACCATGTTACTATTCCAACAGTATAGGTTCCTTAATTTCTATAAATACCACTTATTTCAATCATAATTTTTGAGAGTAATGTTATTATTGGGTACTATATGTGATTCATGCTTCTTATGTAATAATTATAAAAAGGTAAATTCAATTGATAAAATTTTGTGACATTAAATTCTCTCCCTTTATGAAATTTCATCCTCAAAATTTTGTTTCACATACTAAGGTGAAGACTTGTGAGTTTATTTATCCTTCATTTCTTCCTCCATTTCCCATGTATCTTCTTCATACATATGAGTTTTACCTAGTACCTTGACAATTTGAGTGGTCTTGTTGTGTAGAACCTTGTCTCTCTAGTCCAAAATCTTCATCAACTGCTCCTTATAAGAGAGATCATTTTCCAGCAGTAGCACCTCTTAGTTCACTACATGAAAGGGATTTGAAATGTACTTTTTCAAGAGGGATACTTGAAAAACATCATGCACTCGATACATCATTGGTATAAGTTCATGAAAATAAGCTACAACTCCTATGAAACCAAGTATCTCAAAGGGGCCAATGCACCTTGGGAAAAGCTTCCCTTTATTTCAAAACTACATGACTCACTTTTATGTTAATATTCAAAGAAAATATTTCTCTCCATATTAAAACTACAAGTTCCTTCAATGGTTTTCATCATATATCTAATGTTGAATAATAGATTATTTTATATATTTTTGGGTGGATTGAACCTTCTCGTTCATCTCTTACACAAGATTAGATCTAATTAGATTTCGTTCGCCAACTTCATCCCAAAAATTTGATGTCCTACATCTATTTTCATATAAATAATTATATGGAACAATTTGAATAAATTAGTAAAAGATATTGTTATATGAGAACTCAAAAAATTGGATATGTTGATCCCATCCTACATGTAATTCCATTGATCAGGCTCTTAGCATGTCCTTGAGCATATGAATAGTACTTTTAGACTGGCCATCGGTTTTGGGGTGATAGGCCATGTTGAAATTAAATTCAGTATTCAATGAATGTTTATCACTTCTACAAGATTTATATATGAACCTTGAATTATGATCATAAATGATTGAAATTGGAACCCCTTGTAGCCTCACCACTTCCTTAACATATATCTTGGTAAGTTCTTCAAGTGAAAAATATTCCCAAATAACAATGAAATGGGAATTCTTGATGAGTCCATCCACCAAAAATCATATCACATTATTTCCTTTCAATATTTTTGGAAGAATATTGACAAAGTCCATGGTGACATTTTCCCATTTCCACATGGGTATAGGAAACTATTTACTTAAATCTTTGGAATTATATCATTTTTCTTTAACATGATGACATACTAAACATCTTGAGATATATTCCACAATATAATTTTTCATTTTATCCCACCAGTAGTTCTCTCAATGATCATATTACATCTTGTTACTTTCTATATGGATAAAGAAATATGAGATCTGTGTGTTATCCAATACCTCATTCATTATCTCAGGCATCGAAGGCACAAAAATCCTAGTTCCAAACCAAATCAAACCATCATCATACATGTGGAACTCATATAGATTCCCTTTATAGCTTTCAAAATTTTTTTTGTTCCAGATCATCTCTTTGAGCCTCCTTGAACATTTCTTGGATTCATGGTTGTGAAATAATTTTTTAAAGGTTGGATTTATTATCTACCATTATGATTTCTAAATTCATCCTTTGCATATCCATGAAGATGGTATTTTTATCAATTCAAATCATGGATAGGGTAAGAGATTCTTTTTTACTAAGAGAATAATCTACCTTGTTTTACTTTTCTTGATGGTAATTAAGAGATAAATAATAGTCCTTAGTATGATATAAACATATTATTTGATTCATGTAGAGTTAATTATTTTTGAAAATATAATTTAGACTCTTCTAATCAGTATACAAGTCACACTTATCACTATAGAGGAAGTGCGATAGATTTTTAAGGAAAAAATCATAGCTGGTAGATCTAGATCATGATTCAAGTAATTATACTCATGGATCATCAATATCCATGAGGTTTAAGATATCACTTTATCATTATTAATGAGTAAAAACCCCAATCCTTTCTGTGAAGAATCACTGTATGTCACAAAATCTTATCCACTTATTAAAGGGTGAGTAATGATGTAGTGATTAGCCACTTCTTTATATCCTTGAATCTTTCCTCACATTCTTCCATCCAGAGATACTATACACTATTCTATGTTATCATAGTTTGTGGGATATACAATCATGATAAATTTCTCACAAAACATTAGTAGTTCCCTGCTAAGCCAATAAAACTATGGATTTCCATAACACACTTATATCTAGGACATTCATTAATTACCTCTTTTTTTGAAGGGTCCATAGAAATTCCTTCAGTTGTGTTCACCTTCCCTATTAATGTGACCTTCCACATCCAAAATTCACACTTTATGATCATCAAATAAAATTTATCATTACTTAATGCCCCAAGAACAATAATTATATGTTTTTCATGTTCCTACTTTATATTAGATTAGATGAGAATATCATCAATAAACACTACCAAAATTTTTTCAAGGAAGTCTCTATAGAATCTATTCATAAAATCCATGAAGGCTATAGTGGCATTATTAAATATTAAGTTCATCGCTAGGAGATAAAAAATCCCATACCTTGTATGGAAAGAAGTATTATAAATATCATCCCACTTCTCCTTCAGTTGTTGATATCGAGAACAAAGATCCACCTTTGAGAATTACTGATCTCCTCATAATATATCAAACACGTCATCAATATTTGGAATAAGATACTTGTTCTTTATGGAGATCATATTGATCTTTAAATAATTGATACATAACCACAATGATCCATACTTTTTCATTACAAAGATCACCGAAATACCCCATGTGATGCACTATGGTGTATGAATAATTTTTCTAAATTCTCTTGAAGCATCTTATTTAACTTCTCTAGTTAGATAGGGTCTATCCTATAGGTACATTTTGAGATAAGAGTGGATCTGGGTATAAGTTATATTTATAACTTTACATCAAAATCTAAGGGAGGTTCATGTAACTATTTGGGAAATACATTTTTACATTCCTTTTCAATGGGAATTTCCTCCAGGATGATACCATCCTTTCACTCATCCATTTGAGTGAGTTATTATTATTCACAGGGCATCAACAGCCACACCATTGAGAGATTTTCTATATGAGATTCATGGTATTCCTTTAATTTTTAATAGAGCATGAGATGGTTTGGAATATGAAAAGATATTTTTTTCCTGAGAGTTGATGTGTGCTCTATATAATGAGATCCAATAGATGCCCATTATAACATCGAATACCACCAAGGGAAGTATTATGAGATTCACTGGAAGAATCTTCTCACATATGGCAGCTGGAGAAGAGGCCAATACTTGGGTTTAAATTATCTCACCACTTGGGGTTTTTATATATATCTATACTTCAATGTATTGGGGACTCAATTCAACAGTTCTAGAAAAATTTCACTATATAATGGAATGTGTATAACTAGAATCAAATAAGACTTTTTTCCAATCACGATTGAATATGAAGTGTACCTTGTATGAATTTGTTTTCTTTCTCCAATTTAGTTGTAGTGATGGAATAAGTATTCCCTTGATCCTTTGTATTTGGTGGCTATTGATTTTGATTACCCTCAAAGAATCTAGGTTTAGTGCACTGGATTGAATAATTCCCTTTCTCACTACAATTGAAGCATTGAACCATGTGTGGTAAATTTAGATGTGCCCTTTTTTGCATCATCTCATTGACCATATTATTCATGTATTTTTATCCTTTATGAACTTGGTTTACTTATCTGCCACACTCGATTCATTTCCCTATTCATTTGAGAGAGTTCCCAAGATGTTTCTTTCCGCATTTGTGAGACGTGGGTAGTTGGATCCTCTTTCCCCCTTTTTCATTTGACCGACTAGTTTGAAATTCCATTCTTCTCTTCTTATCACCATAATCATGAGACCATTCTCCAGAATCCATCTCTATATTAAGATAACATCAAACCACTTCTTCATAACTCACAAAGTCTCAGATATCTAGAGCCTTTTGAATGTTTGGTTTTAGACCACTAAAAAATCTATATATTTTTCTATCATTGTTAATAAAAAAAGTGAGGTGCATCTTGAAATACTTATGATATTTTCTTTTTAATCCATCACAGATTCACCTTTCTTTTTCTTCAGCACTATAAATTATTTCTCTATATTTATATGAAGTGTTCGAGGGAAATACTTTTTAAGAAATATTTTCTTAATTTCTTCCCACTCCATCTATTATATTTCATCCTTTGTATTGGTGCTTTTTATTAATTCCCACCATTGATTTAATTCTCTTTTTAAAATATATATAACTAGAGTCACCTTATCCTTCTCAAAATAGTGTAGTATAGAAAATATCTTCTCCATTGATTTAACTCATTTTAAAGTAATAAGTGGATCATAAATCCACTAAATACCGATGGTTGTTGTCTCATAAAGGACTCAATGCTTATTTTCTCATTCTTGGGTGAAGAGGAACACTATACTTGGTTAAGGTTATTATTCCTATCTAGGGACAATTGGGTAAGAATTTTCTTGGATTTTTGAAATCCACCTCCTATGACATTATGGACATCGTTTGAGAAATCATTGCATTGTTACTCACATAGGTTATTAGACTAGTTTATCCTGGTTCTCAATATTTTCTAAAATAGAAAAGGTTTAAAAAAATGTAAGTAAAAAATTCATGAATAAATAATTTATCTTTTTTTTTTCAATTAACTCTAAAGGAATATCTTATGGGATCCCTATGTTTATAATTATTCTAAAAAAATATTCATGTACATTTAAATATATGCAGTATTATGATATGGTTTTAACTAATATTATTTAATCCTAATTCCCAAATTAACTAAAGCATGATCTCATTCCAACTATAACAACCATACTTTTTCTTATATGACTATTTACACCATTTTAAAGATAAACAATACAATAGCATTATGATAAAAGATCAATGGTTTAGTGTATTGGAAAAATTAGGAACATACATAACTTTTACATAATAAAACATAAACATTTATTTATAATTTTATTCTTTATCCTTCTAAATTTCACATTCTCATTAGTACATGTATTCACCTAAGGATATACATCAAAGAAAAAGGGGTGAACTAAAAGACCAGTAAGAGGGTGAATAAGGTCCATGAATAAATATATCATAATTGAGAATAATAATAATAATAATAATAATAATAACATAATAACATGATCATGATCAACATAATTAGGGTAAAATTGGATTAAGGTATGAAATGTAGAAATACATACAAAATGTAACATCATGTCTTGGTGGTAAAAATGCACCCATAGTTGTGAACAAAGCTAGAATCATATTAACTCATAGTATATGTGCATAATCATAACATCATTATTGTGAAAAAATATAGCATCATGTTCAAACTTATTACACATTATCTCATTAGATGCATCAAATTTCCCAATGATTTAGAGGAATATGTACTTCCTGTCCCACCCATCACATCATAATATTTACATAATCTTGCATGCCACATAGAACATATTAAAATCATAGCCATGAATTAAATAATGTTAATGAATGGGTTTTATAAGGATATCCTCAATCATGTTTTCATGAATAAAATTGGGATTCCCAAATGAAAAATGAAAAAAAAATATTTGGTATAAAAATCATCATTCTTGAGCAAAGAATAAGCAACTCAGGAGGATACAAGGATGTTTTTTTGAAAAAGAATCGCTATTTTGTAAAATATTTTTATTTTTCATAAAATATAGTAGAAAACATGTATATATTAGAAAAAAAGTGAATAATAATAAAATTAAATTTAATGAAAATTAGGGGATCATTAATTCTAAAGATTTTGTGAAAGCGGGATGACCCAAAGAAAATGAGTTATGTTTGATAATCCACATAAATTATGTCTGAATGTGTTATGAACATGCTCTTAATATCATGGATAATCAAATTAAAATCATTAATTACATAATTAGAAACCAATTATACATTTTTTTATTATAATTTTATTAAGTTCATTTATGTCTATTTTTATGAGTTATAGAGTTCAATTTTCTTACTGTAGGAGAGTTCATTTTCATGGTTTCGTGGTCGGTTTACTTGTGTATAGTTATGGAAGTTATTTTGAAATGGGAATAATTATATATAATTGAAATTATATGTTATTCATGTACATAAATAATTTTAAATGGTATCATATAATATTTGGTTTTTTTGTATGAGTATGATATATTCGATAAAATATTAATGATAAATGTTTAATTTATTTTGGTGGGTTTTCAAAACATCACAAACTAGTTTCATTTTATTTAATATTATATCTATAAATTAGTTCCAAATAATTAAACAAGTTAAAATATACATATTAAAATCTGGTTTAACCCTAATAAATGTTTTATGACTAGACTTGAAGGTGATAATTTAATACAAAAACTCGTTGTCCACGAAGGCGGTGAACCGGAAAATATTAGATGATGTATTCATTTTTAGAATAAAATTAGAAGATAAGAGATTTAATGATGGATATTCCATAAAAAATTAAATTATAGTATATATATGATATTGGAGTTATCATGATTCTTTTTTAAGAGGAGTTGAGGAGAGGACACTAAATGTAAATAAATTAAAATAAAAGGATTGGGGATTTTGCCTCTTGAATGTCGTCTCATTGATAACCACCTTAAGGCACTTAGGATTGGTATTTTATTGAGACAAAAAAAATCATGGAATTGGGGAAGAGGCTTGTAATGGGAATTAGATAGAATTTATACAATATAAATGGCTTAAATGGTGTGAGGTGAAGGGGTGGTGAGGGGTGGTATTTATAGGGGGAGGATAGTGGTGTTTTTGAATGATATAATCATTATTTATTATTTTGTCTCAAGACTATCAATAGTATTGATTAATATGAATAATTAAAGTAAATAGAAAAGGATATTTTGGGTTAATGGGTTCTTACATCTGGTTTATATCATCCATGGATAAAAAATTCATGTATTTAACTTATATCGTAAATTACTGTATTTCAGTATTCAACAAAAATCCAAATATTTTAGAGAAATCATAAAAAATCATCCTAACCATTTTTCAAAGTGTATATTTCAAAAATGGAATCCATTTTATGAAAATAATATTCTAAATATGAGAAATTTAATTTTTAAATAAAAACATCATTTATTGAAAAAATCTCAAATTTAATATTATAATAGATTTTATGACCCTTTGGAAAATTAATTAAGGTCTCATAAAATTATATTATAATTATAATACAGTATAATATTAATTTATGAATCAATTTTTTGAAAATAAATTGTATTTTAAATAATTATATTAATTAAAAAACTGTAAATAAACATTTACATTTTATAAAAATTCCGGCACTTAATTTATAATTTTTAAATCATTTATTCACTTATTCAATGATATAATTATTTCATATTTTCCTTTATAAGATAATTAAATTTTATTTGTACTTTCATCAGTGATGTTACAATTCTAATAGCCAAATTACTATTCCTAATGCTCATATTACCATTCCAACGGTCACGTTACGATTCCAAAGGTATAGGTTCCTTAATTTATATATATATCACTTATTTCATTGTTTTTTTTGTGAATAAATATTTTTATAGGTTCTATATTTTATTCATGTGTCTTATTACATAATTATAAAAATATAAAATCCATTGATAAAATTTTGGGTCATTACATGGAACACACAACGATTATCCTTCAGGTATTCATTGATCCACTTCCCAAACGAACATCAATGAAAAATATGTGTGGAATGGAGGGGGAATACCATAAAACATAAACAAGAGGAATGGAACTCATAAAATTTTCAAGTTGGATTCAATTCATTGTTGTAGGATGATGAATGAAGAGATAATTATATCAAATCAAATAACTGTTATCCTCCAAATCCAAGATAAACAAACCCAAACACGTAATTCAATCGATAAAAAAATAAATTCACTAGTTTATTTATTTGAGTTCATCACTGGATAATTAAATGGAAATAAATCCATATAAAACAAGTTTCTTACCTGATCAAGATATCTTGCAAATGAAGAATGACCATTGGTCGTTGTTTTTGAAAAGATCCACAAGCTATGTTGGTGCATTATTCCCAATATGATCTTGATCTGATGTTGTCTTCCAAAAATCCTCCAATGGCTCCTAAAAGTATCTACAATTATGTGGTTAACAATATGGAATTCACATAATAAAATATTTATGGAGGTTTAATAGGTTTTTTTATTAAAAAATAATTTCTAAATAAATAATAATATATTTATTTAATTATTTCTCCCATGATGGCACTCTAGCCAAGCACCGGATGATGACCAAGGCTATGTAGTGCCTAGGGTAAAACCCATATTAGAAAATAAATAGTAGTCTTATATTTTTTTTTGAAACTCCATTTGGGAGTGATTCTACTTTTTTTGGAAAACTGGATGCACATGATATTAATATGTTAAATATTTTTAAAATATCAATTTTAGGCTCACTAAGACTTGGAATATTGCACCCTCTTAACACCTAGATACAGAAATATTCCTAGAAATATTCCAAATTTATAAATATAAAAAACTGATACATTACATTATTTCCCTCTTCTAGGATTTTCATCCCAAAAAAGCATTAACTAAATTGGATGGTGGGGATACTGGACTTTCATTTGGGTCTCCCACTCCCATGAGTTATCCCAATGGATTCCTTTGTTTCCAAAAAACATGCACCCAAGGAAAACAAATTCCCATGAAGTGTATTTATCTACTGGTTATAAACACCACCGAATCCTAGAAAAAGTAAAATCCACTCTAATAGACAATCTTAACTAGGTCAATATCATGTAATGATTCATGTACATATCTCCTCAGCTTCGACATGTGGAGAAAACTAATAAACCAAAACTACTATGCTTACAGGGTTATGAAGTTTACCACCTCACTAAAGAAACACACCATTAGAATAAAGAAACGTCTTTATCACCCCAAAGATATAATAATGACCTGGTTAAAACTCCACAACTATAGAACAAGAAATGAATTTGTCATTTGTTTTTAAATAACTCTTGACATTTCTAGAAATTCCTCATCTGGACTTGGATGAACTGCACCCTAACAACCATCACTTGCACCAGAACTAGGTCCTAAGTGCCGTCACCCATTGAATCCTACTAGTATGTTACTAAGCTACAAGGTCCCTCACAAATGGCCTCAAAAGGTTCTTCAACAGTGGTGGATTAAAAGTAACTATGGTACACAAACTCCATCGATGGTAGATGATTCACCTAGCTATGGCCCAAAACTAAGATACAAACCCAAATCCCGTTCTCTAGATCTTAAACAATATACTTTTTTCTGAACAACTGATGGGGGTAAAACACTATGCTCGAATAAAACCGCGTTCTCAAATAATTCCCACATCATCTCCATAATTGGGCCATAAAGAATGACCCAATGTATGTAATTATCATCAAGGTAATTACAAGAAGTCAGACTACCCCATAAATGTAAAATTTTCCTAAACACTCCACAAAGCTCTGTTGGTCATCACCCTCAAATATGAGATATAATAAGAGTCTATCTTGAAATCTTGCTACAACTCCCATGGCTTCCCAATCGATTCTATGAGATTCATATACATCCTCAACTCCACCAGATGTACTGCTATGGGAAAAAACCTCTTATCACCTTCTTCTAAAACATGAATGGTGTCACCATCCATCCTTGAACAAGGATGATGATATTCCCACATTTGTAAATTCAATCAAGAACAAATCCAGTGGATATATAGTCACACAACATCTCCCAATAGATATCCATAAGACATACCTCCCTAGCTCTCTGAAGAAGTGTAGGGGTAACAACTATCGAATGAAGATAAACCAGACCATCCTTAGGTGTCTCACATGATCCAAATCTGATGTTGAGCACACATGGATGTCATTAAAGAAGACTACAATGAATTGTTCCATGAAGGGTTAGGGGTTGAGTATATAAGTCCCATGATTCTACTATGGCACACAACTTTCCAAAGGGTATACCCACAATCTCAAACAAACCACAATGTCTTTAGAAAGCTACATCTGGTATATCATACTCCAAAAATAGAGTAGGTGAAACCTATATTGAGGTCAAATATGTGAACCAATTTTCCCAAAATCACTGGTTGAGGAACTCAGTGATTCTTGGGAGTGGATACTCTTCCTCATGTCACTTGGTTCAAGTGACACCAATTAACACCCAACCTCAAGCACTCATCCATATCCTAGGAAAACAACATAGGGTTACCCAAAAAAATACACTGGGTATTACTAATCACATGCTCTGTAGACTCCACCTACTATACCTCTTGTTATCATAGCTTCCCAAGGTCATATGATATTCTATCATAGATATCAGGTCATATCTAGTGAAATTATATGAATAAAAAAAATCTCTCAATGGGTAGGTAAACCTGAAATTTCCATAATATGTGTCACCTAAAACCCCACCATGACAAGAAACAAAATACTCCATGCATTTTTTGATGCAAGGGTAGTACTAGAAAACTGATAAATAAATATATATAACCTCATACAAATGATCTCATCCGGATCTACTAGGTATCACTCATTATCAAAGGAAGAAAACTCCATACTATCAAGTTGAAAGAACCTCCATACTCACTGGTGGAAAACAAATGAACATAGATGGTGGGAACTGGTCCACACAGAGGGAAAAATTGTTAGGTCTCACCACCATAATTAAGAGATTCGAAACCAAACTTTTTTTTTCTCTCGTTCTCATCTCAAATCCTGGTTAAACTATCGGTAGAAGTGTGAAATCAATAATAATCTATTCAAGATCCTAAAATACAAGGGTCGAGCAAAAACATCCAATGGAATGACTATCTCTTAAATAGGTGATATTCCCAGGAATAAGTTTCCCATGACTCTCTATGAAAACTACAACTGGTTTAGTAAATGAACAAATCACACATCAAACCATACTCCAACCCTCTATGAGATCCTACCACTTGGAACTCATCCTTTCCCTTTCTAAACTAATTATCACAACTAGGGATTTCTCCAACACCTTAACACATCAAAATGACCTAAAACCCAAAAGTCAATGAAACTCATCCACTACACCTCGACACTATCCTCTTTGCGTGGAACTGACTCGCCCACATATTTTTAGATCACATCTTAAGAACACGTCTTGTTGGGGGAATTATCCCTCTTCCTTACAAGCCTAAACTATCTCTAAACATCACTGACAAAGCCAATTTATGTGCAGATTTTTTATCAATTAATGAGGATTTTTTACTTTTTTTAAAATGATAAAACCCATGTATTTACATGTTTTTTTTAAAATAATGGGTAATTTTAATTTTAGATTTAAAATTAACAAAATTGTGAAAGGTACATAATTCTAGATTTTGGACAGATTTTTACCACAAGGATATTTTTTCCATTTATTAAAAAATATAATTCCAAATATAGTGATTATTTTTTTAGAATCCTAATTTTAATTCCTCTAAATTTCTCTTCAGGACTGAGAGCTGATTCGAATATCTAGTAGTCCTAAAAATTCATTTAAGTTGGAAACTTTTCTAGGCGGACAGTGTGGACCCCACCACTATAACGGAACCTCATCTCATCCTACACACCTTCAATTGAGATTCGTCCACCTAGGATATCACGAGTACACATAGGGATGGATCTACATAAAATTTGGGGAAGTTTGTAAGTCATTAAAGCTTCCATTAGATGTTATATTTTTGAGGGAAGCTTCCTGGAACCTGCATCCAGAAAAAGAAACTGACAATGAGAAATTAATAACTCCTTCATTCGGTTTCCAAATGAGCTGAAATTTTGAGGGTGAACGACCAACAAATTTATGAATATATTTTATGAAGGTGTTCAGGCGTGAATCGACCATGTAATGGGCCAAAAACACTAAAATGTTATGAATAATGAATTCTGCCGATAAAACGAGGACCTTGCCTCCTTCCCAAATCATCAGCTCGACACCCAAAACCAAGGAGGGATCCCACTGGGTAATGGATGCTACTGGTCCTATCTTCCCCCCTCATTTATTCTTTTTATTTTACATTAATTTTAGATTTTTATTAGTTTAATTTATATTGTAATTCAAATTTTAGTTTTATTAATCCATGCATTTGTGTTTCTCCATCCACTTTTCTTCTTCTTCTTCTTCTTCTTCTTCTCTCTCTCACTCTCTCTATATTCCTCCCACAACTCCACCAAGTAATATCATACTCTCGGAAATGAGAGGCTAATCACAATACTTGGATCAGGGTGAGGTCAAGGTTTTCATGAATTTTCCTTAAAGTTTAATTAAGTTTGTGGTAGAATTGAGTAGCATGCTTGGGTGAGGTGAATGTCCCCGATGTGGTGACAACCCCCCAATTACATGAAACTAAAACTACTTCTATTTTGGAAAATAATAGTGATTAAAACATGAGATTTTATGTCTAAATTGTCAAACTAAATTGCACACATGAAGGAAAATAATGATTGAATCCAATACTGAACCCCAAAACCAAGTTCTTTCTTATTAACACATTCTGTTTAGATTTACATGATAGTTTAAATTAACATTATTCATGTCATTATTTTAAATAACAAAAAACACCAAAATATTATCATCACTTTAATTCATAAAACAAAACAAAAAAAAGGATAGAATAGGTGAATTAGATATATTAAGTGAACTACCTTAAAAGGTACCTCAAGAGAGATGACCTTGGTCAGCCACTGTACTACACTAGGAAAAATATAATTGTTTTTGTCCACACCCCACGAAAATCATGCGTCAATCACCAACATAGGGCTCTATTGAAATCTAGCGTCTCCCTATAAAAAAACATAAGAAATGAAGGAAAAAGAGAGGATTGTACCTTCATCTAATTGTGCTATAACAAGAGTATAAGGAAGAATGATTGTACCTTGAAACACTCTTGGATCCTCTGTGTAAAAAATATCTAGCACCTATAGTTATCCAAGACTTTGAACACCAGCTTCCTAGACTGGGATTATTTCACCAAGGGGTGGTGGTGGTAACATCAAACCAAAGTTCCTAACACCTCCTAATACTCCCCCATATCCTCTGTCATGTCTACTATCCTATAGAACTACTTAATATAGTATCTACCTCTTCCTGGGTGGTTGATAGACCACCTCTTTAAAAACAACACAATGGGTAAGAATATACCATGTGAGTTTTCCTCTCCTATCAAAAGTATAGAAACATTTCAGCCTCAAAGAACTGATCGATCACTTATTCTTTAATAAAACCTCCTTTTTCGGGACTTCCATCCCATGCATACAATCAATGGTCTCTGCTAACCATGCATCCTAGGAGATCCCTACCTTCGAATCACATGACATGTATTCAAACCAGTCACATCATCTTCCATCACCAAAAGGGCCATCCATAACTAAATTTGACATGCTACATCCACCTAAACCATTAGAGGTTGGTCTATAAACTGGTCAATGGGAAAAGAACCACCTACTGACCATCCTAAAGAAATCCCATCTCATGACTATCAAAATTCTTGGAGGCCTCATCACTCATCAGGTTGAACTATTAAACCTACTACAAAAACCTCATAGGTTATCATCATGAATACATATTGATGGAAGAAAAGAGGTACAGTCGTTAATGAGTATATCCGGTGAGATAAATCAATAAGGACATGAGAAACATAACCGTTTCTTATATGTTTCATATACCAAATGTTTCCATAAAACCAATTATAACATGTACCAAGTCAACAAGAAGGTTATTAGAGTCTTAGAAAATGGATATGTTGGCCTCTGAACTAACACTGGGGTCCCTGGCCTAAAATACAAACTCAAAACACTTAAACAATATTTCCATATATCCCAAGACAATCCTCACGACAAGGTCAAAACTCCAAACACTGAACGAGGAAAATATCACCTCTGATAGAACTCTGTCATGAAATGACCCTACAGGGCTCAATCCTCAACTACCACAAGACCACCTCTAATAGGATAGAGGCTAGCGACCAATGCCTAGTGGGAATATCACACACATGTGAGACATTATCCTAATGTAAATGTACACATGCATACATCTCCAAGCCCATAAAATGCTGAAATTAATAAAAAATTATAAAAATTCATGAATACATATATAATCCCACAATTAATGGATGCCATAAATTACTGGAAAGTATAAAAAGAGAAGAATACAATCCCACCCAAAAACTGAAAAAATGTCTGATATGCTTAGAAGGGGGGACTGCTGTCATATGAAACCCGAGTATACACATCAGTCTATTTAGAAAAAACTAAGCTCCACCTACTCTAAGTCCTATAAGAACTCTATAAAAAGTTATATCATCTTAATGAGACATGAAATGTGGGGAAAGATCCCATGTAGGGGTAAGTATAACAATACACAATAAGACACACCGCAATCACCATGTATAAAGCATCAAGAGTAGTCAGATCATCAAGCATAACTATGTCAAGAAACATATGAGACATAATGATAAATAAGGATATCCATGTTATACTCATTAATTATTATGGATTTTAGTGGGTATCTACCACTACCATCTATAGGTATGGTGTGAGGATTCAAGGTAACGCTCATTCTAGAGATCTCCCTCCACGATCCCTATGGTCCCCGATGGCACTCAATAGAGAGATATTACAAAAAAGTATCAATAAGACAATAGAACATCCCTTCTATCCTAGAGGTCACACTCGTCTATGAGGAAATGATCCACAAGCTATACTGCCACTGCACAAGAGCCTCAGCCCCATTGGCGAGGACTCGCTAGGTGCATACAAAAGACCCAGGATCAAATCCTGGTGGAAGAATATTTCCGGGTTACTGTAGTAGGCACTGTAGTAGGCACTGTTCGGTACTGTAGCATCTGGAACTATTCATCCATCTGGGCCTTCGGGCCACTGGTTTGGTTCTCGGGTCCTGAAAGGCTTCTGGGCCACCCAAGGCCTTCGGGCCAGTTGATTCTCAAGGCCTTCGGGCCACTTTAAGGCCTTAGGGCCACCCCAAGGCCTTCGGGCCACATGAATGCAGGCCCAGACACACTACAAAAAAGGAGCAGCCCCAGAAGAGGATTCAGAGCAGGTACACTAACCAGAGCAGAGCCAAATGGATTTTCAGAAAGAGAGGGTATGGCTATGCCATCGGTACCAGCCTGTGCTTGCACGGAAAGCCTAGCCAGACGGTCATGAAAAGGTGGAGTGCTACTATCAAGATGCAGATGCTGGGGAGGGGCAGTTCCTTGTAGATAGTCTGGTTGAATTCCCTTAAGACCTTCGGGTCATGTAATCTCTTAAAGCCTATGGGCCATGTAATCTCTGAGCCTACGGGCCATGTAAGGGTTCCCTCTCATCCCTTGAAAGAGGGGTTATCAAAATCAATAAAAAAAATGAAGGCCTTCGGGCCATTCAGGCAGCTATACTGCCACTAAAGGCACTCTTCCCAAATGTCATTCTCGTTAGGTCTATCTAAGAAGAAGAACATAGAAAACTGATAGTGTTCATATAAGATACACAATACATTAGACTAATACCCCATTGGTAATATTAGATATTCATATGAAGATAAGGGGTTAATTCCCATGGCTCATTTGGGGAACACCAAAACCCACTAGAAACATCCTCCAAGACAGGGGATATATTCCTGTGCAAGTGTTTCTCATGCCAATTCCACAAAACGTACCTAAGGAAACATGAATGAAAATAAGGATCTCTCTGGGAATATCTGAGGCATATATGATCTAAGTAGATGAGGGTCTGTTGAAGCAGATCAAGATGACTCACTCTAGAATAAGGGATCTCGACCACACTACCATGTGGGAAGCTACCAAGGGATCACCCTCTATCATGAAAATGGGATACTGCATCGAACCCTCATAGGAATGGACTAATGAAACACAATCAACCAATAATGGTCCAAGGATGCTCAAAAAATCTCAAAACATAGCTAATCAAAGAAGAAATTGGGGTCCATCCTATCGTCAAAGGAGTACACAATGTGTGTCTCGGGGTACAAAACATATCTCAAAAAGCATGGAACTGTTCGTGTCTCACACTAACATGACATTAACTTTTCCAAATATACATAACATGTTTTCAAGTTACAAAATGTGTAGATGTTTACCTTGAACTTTTCATTCCATTATTCCCATGCCAATGTACACTAGGTTGTGAGTGGATACATGGAAATTTCAAAGTACTCATATATTCCCATGCACTCCATCTTTCTGGTGTACATCCAAAGTACATGGAATGTCGGTCCACATGGACACCTACACATGTACTCCCTATACACGTCAATCCATCTACCACATATTACACTAAAATGTTACTAGGAACTACCATCATGTAAAACAACATGGCCTCTTGTGCTTGTATCCCTAGTACACATTGAGCTAGTCGGCTAAGGGTCATAGGGTGTGTGAAATGTTCCAAAAAACATTTGATACTTATCTCTATGCGGAAACCCTAGTTCAACCATGAAGGGACTACATGGCTTGTGTTCATATGACTACACATAGTGTAGTATGGTTTTTCATAAAACCCACAGTATTCTTCATGAGTCTTCACCCATGGATCTGATTTCCTTGGTATCCATCACCAAACATGAAAAAGAACACAAAACATGATCTTTCTAAGCCCCTTTATCACAATTATTCAGAATCCTTCCATTCCCTTCACTCAAAAAATGACCACTATTGTACCTCACCAATACCACATGCCATACCTGAACTAGGGGTCTCCAATATGACCTTGATAACCTGCCATTATAATGAACCACAATCCCATCACCGATCCAGAAACTAGAACCAAAAAATGATGTGTTTTTCTAAAGATGGATTGTGCAATGATTTTTCTGTGGATATTCTCGAATAAAGTGGACGATAAATGTGCATATAATGGAGGTGGGGGGTACTAGAAAAAATAAAAAAGAGGAAGAGAACTCTTTAGATGTTGTTGTTGGAATCAATTCATTATCAAAGGGTGATGAATGGAGAGATAAATAAATCATAAAAAATAACTGTTATCCCCCAAATCCTAGATAAAAAACCCAACCCCAAAATTTGATTGATCAATGAATCAATTATCTAGTTTCTTGATTTTTGTTCATAATATGATAATAACATTGGAATAAATGAATATAAAAAAATGATCTACCTCAATTTTTAACTCTTACTCATGAAGAAAAATCACACATAATTATCATTAAAGTGATCCACACACTGTGTTGGACCATGATCCTCAATTTGATCTTGATCTGATGTCATCTGTCAATGATCCTCCATAGGCTCCTCCCAAATGTCTAGTGTTATACGAATAACACTGGTGATTTTGAATGGAGAAAAATTTATAGTGGTTTAATAGGGATTGGATTTAAATCAAAAATGTAAATGAATAATAATTTGTTTATTTAATTATTTCCCCAAAATATTGATCAAGACAAACACCCGACACCAACCATAGTTATGTTGCGCCGATGGTAAACCCCATGTTCTAAACTAAATGGTGGTCTCAAGTTTCCAATATGACACTCCATTTGGGAGTTATTCCATTTTTTAGGAAAACTACATGTATGTGATATTAATATATTTAATATTTTTAGAATATCAATATTTGGTTCACCGAGCATTGGAATATCAAGTCATATCAGCTCTTATCTCTTGATATATTCCCAAGTTTTAAACATAAAAAACAAGACATTACAATGAAAACTTATATAGATTTTACATAATAGTAATCATGTTATCTATAATTTAAATAAAATTGAATATGGTAACCAATAAAACCAAGTTGATTAGTAAAAGTAAGTGTTTGATAGTTTATTTTAGACATTCTTACCATGTGTGGATGATTTTTGATATTATAATATGTTTATCTAGATTGATTGCACATTTCTACATAGAATATAAATTGGGACATTCGTCATTTTTTTCTGAAAAAAGATAGTAGCCGGTCCCCTATAACATTGGAATTTTATATTGTTAAGAATCATAAAATGTCATCTTTTAGTTGGTTACTATCATTAATTAGAGAGATTTTGATGGAAACGTATGGAATTTTTCTTATTTTAGATCAGCATCAAGCAATGAAGGATGTAATGTTGTCTGAGGGTATTTTATAGAAACCACCCCATTCTCATCATCGATACTATATTCAATAAATTACAAGAAATGTGTCAAAGAAGTTCAAGGATGAGTCCATGAAGTAATAAATCATAAAATATGGTATGAATATCCTTTTTGGTTGAAAAAACCATCGTAGTATTTATTTTTCTATGTGTTCTGACCATCAATCATTTTTTACCATATGAGACTCATCAATAGAGTATGGAGTAGTTTTTTGAAGGTATTTGCGAAACTAATTAGGATTTTTATGATAAAATGATTCAAATTACAAATAATACATGGTTTTTAGTGTATGTTTATAGGAGGATATATGGACAAATGATGACCAACATTATAGAATGTGTTAAGGGGGTTTTCAAGGGAGTTTGAAATCATCAAAGATAATTAAGAATATTATATTATATGGAAATTATATGACCCAAAATTTAAATATAATGTCAATAAAATAATTTAAATTCATATTAAAAGTTTATTATATGATACATTTTATCCCACCATAATGTATTTTTTGGAATGAGGAAATAATACCAAAGAGTATCTAAACAATGTGATTTGATATGGTCACCATTTCTAGTGTGATATTGATTGACCTCTTCTAGAAACCATAACTTTTTTTGTTCATTAATTTGACTATATGTGGTATACATTTGAGGTCAATGAGTTCTGTGATCCTATGAATAGTATTAATGTTCATTTTCTTGTCATTTTTCTAAAGTAGTGTTACTTTGATTATGGTAACCGTTAAGAATTATAATATCCTTGTGCACATCAGATTGCACCGTGCGCTTCTATATGATTATCTTGGGAGATGTTTGTCAATCCAATTTATTGAATAGAGAGTATTAATGTCTGTTATGGTTCTCCATGGATGCTTGTAGGGGAATATTATATTTTTTTTGTTTTTTGATGCACCAACACTTCTACGGAACATGAAAATTTTATGACCAATTGGGAGGTCAAAGTCAACCCATATTTGAAATGAGATTTATTGTCCCAATGAATGGGTACCTGCATAGTGGTGTAGTTTATGTAGTTAGTAATATCACATGGGGACATGTTCCCATATACATTTAGGGAAGTCATATAATATTCAAAATGATTTATGTAATCTAGCTATTAATGTAAAATTTTTTACATGCAGTTGTTGTTTTAATTTTTTCATTAAATTTAATGTAGTGGTATGTGTGAAATGAAGTGAAATAAGGTTTTTTAATTTTAATTCATAAATGAAACAAAAAATTAATTCCAACATAATTAAAATACTACCTTTTTAAGAAAAACAAATTAGAAATTCATTTTAGAAGTTATTTTATACTAATTCATAAAAAGAAATGTGATTTAAAAAAATGATTATTCATAAATATTTGATGAGTAAATTTCTAAAGTTAAATTTTCTTTATCCAAATAATATATAATAAATTTATATTATGATAAAATAATTAATGAAAAATTAAAACAATGTTCATTATTTTTTTTGTCCTGGATGAATTCTAAAGAGTGGGGTTGAATTAGAGTACTAATCTTTACTGTAATAAAGAAGTGTTATGTAAATTTACATGAAACACAAGCAAAAATCTTTAGGTATGAGAGCTTATTGGAATGGTATAATACTCTATAGTATGGAGATATGGTTGGATTTCATGGTTCTCTCTTATTTTACCAATTTGTTTTATAATAAAATATGTTTTTTTAATTAAATATTTTTCATTGTTAATGTTTAATTATACAAAAATTTAGATGGAGGAGCCTCTATAATCTAATCAATAGTTTCACATGCCATGTGATGTACTTTCATGAAATCCTATTAGAAATCTTGATATCTTAAGAGCACATCATTTTCACAATGATGCAACTCCTACAACCATTGTTCCAAACATAAAACATGCTAGATTTTATACAGTCTTCATGTTTGACTTCTGGACTTTTGACCGTCATTGGATTGTTGTACTGGTTAAAAGATAGAAACAAGATACACACACATTCCATCTCCCTAAGGGGAAGATGATTATTAATTTTTATATGGACTATAAAATCAGTCTACCCATCCATGGAATAATGGTTACATGTGAGAATCTTGGTGACTCAAGTGTGTTCATACATCATCAACTAGGTATTAACATCGTTATCATACCATGTGTATTCTAGGGTTCTTGATTATACATGGGTTGACTGGATGAGAATTTTACATTATTATTTATTATGGTGATGAGGAGATACTTATTTGACACACACATGTATATATTTTATGGATTATCAGAGTCATTTTGTGTGTGGACTACTAAAACACTTTGGAACACATAACATTATTACCATTACATGTGGATCTTGACTAGATAAGCAGATACATTTGGGGTCCATTGTACTATCACATCTATATATATTCCTCTATAAATATTGTCATGCATATCAGTAATATATTGGGTGATGTATGGATATTCTATATATGTGTTGCATGGTTCATTTTCTATGCATATCTCCTAGAGTTATTGGAAAACTTCCACATAATTATTTTAGGACTTCCCGTAAGGATGTTGGTATGTTTTCATCATTAATATGAGTTATTTTGTAAATATATTAATATAATTTATAAAATTTCTATATATTTCTTTTTTTAACCAAGTGGAGTCGAGCTTAGGATTATGGACATTCCACGAGGCATAGTGTTCATAAAATTCGACAGATATTTGATGCTGTACATCCCACTGATGTAAGTTAAGAATTAAAAAAATTATATAAAAATTAACTTTGTTTTTTATTTTATAAGAAATTGAATTGATAACTTAGTAAAATTATTGTGCTAATTTTTGAATTATTTTCTAGGATGGTATTTAAATTTTCATTCAACTCATATATTGGATTTTTATATGCCTCACTTCCACTATACAACACAACTATGGTCGGAGACTACAGTGTAGTGATGTCAGTCATCCACTTCCACATTATTGAGTGGAACCATCCAAACCAAGTCATGTGGCAGTTTGGATATGTGAAATATATCTCCATTGAAACCTAGAAAGTTGATAAATTATATTCTATTATGCTTATAGGCAGACAGTTTGGTCAAACCGTGGGTATATATCCTTTATTAAAAAAATTCAACCATTGGGAATTTATCCCAACACCTATCGCCTATACTCCATGACATTACCCCTATCCTACAACATATTATGCATTATTATATTCAAAAATTTATATTTAGATATATAAATTTATTTATATTAAATTATTTATTAATATTGGTATTATTAATAAAAAATAATTAGGCCACCCTATACCCATGTTTTAATCAAACTGTGGGTATTGGTTATTTATTTTAAAAAAAATCCACAGCTGGGAATTGATTCAATCACCTTCCACTTATACATAAATAAATATAACACTATCCTACAAAAAATTTCGTGTTCTTATATTAAAAAATAATATATATATATATATAGATTATTTATATTAAATTAATTATTATTATTGTTATTATTATGAAAAAAATAATTGGCCAGCCTATACCCACTTGTCAAATTGTGGGTATAGGTTCTTTATTAAAAAAAATCCACCATTGGGAATTAATCTTAGAACCTCCCACTTACACTCCAATGAAATTACTAATATCAAAAAAAAAACATTTTAGTTTATTATATTCATAATATATATATATATGTATATGTGTGTGTGTATAAAAAAATTATTTATATTAAATAAATAATTTGTGTTGTTATTATTATGGAAGAATAAGTGTCCAATCTATACCCATGGTTTTGTAAAACCATGGGTATAGGTGACCTATACCAATGGTTCACCCAAACCATTGGTATAGGTTCCCAGAAACAATACCTATGCCTACAATTTAGTCAAAACATGGGTATATATATTTTCACGACCTTCCAGTGAAAAATATTTCCCCCATGAAACCAATTTCCACGGTTTACAAAAACCGTGGGTGTAGGGGTGACATATACCCATGAGTTTTGGAGAACTATGGGTGTAGGTAATTACTATGAAAATTGTTTCCCCTGTGTCTATAAGGGTGACCTATAGCCACGATTTTTAAAAAAACATGGGTATAGCCTTGTTTTCCAGTAGTGCATGCTTCAGATGAGGTACCTGGGGATTATGATGTGCATGTTGTACCCATTGAAGATGATGTACCACCATCACTACCACCGGCCAGAGGACAGATATGAGGAAATAGGTGAGGGAAGAGGCAATAACAGAGAGTGTAATGCCTGAGAGATGCTCTTTTACTATAGAGAGTGGATCATGCACAACGGATAGATGATCTTTCACAACAGGGAGAGATTTATGTTTCATATAAGTTTTTTATACATATGATATAAAATCTTCATCTCAGATTTGTCCCGTAGTTGATATCTCTAGATCATTGATAGAGTGGGACCTAATAATGGCATCAAAGCTTATATAGACCCCATGCTACACTTTCTCCAGTGGTAAAATATTTGATATCACATTTCTGTCATCTTTAGGAGATTCTTTCATTCCTATACAGTCATTGACATAAGGATCCACATATGATGTAGTAAAAACCTCTACTTAGAAGTATGAAAATTCACTCACATAGTATATTGAGCTGTTAGCATTACTAGAGCGGTATAAAGAAACATCAGAAGCACTGTCATATGGGCCCACTATTGAATAAGGGGAACAATATGAGGAGGAACCCATGCTTATAGTTAGTACATAAATGTGAAAACCATGTTAGAACACAGTTATAAGGTTTATATGCTGAGTTGGGGTGCTGAAGGGCATTGATGCTGATTTATTCAAGTGGAACACAATATATGTATAAAAACCAAATTAATGGTGAAATTAAATGGTATTTTAAAATCTATATTTTTATATAAATTTTCAAATCAGAATCACTATACTACAATTTTAATCACAAGATAAAATTAAAAAATTCAACATGATCTGGATAAAATCCCTTATTAGTGATGATTCCAATAACCTAACTAACAACAATTTATGAATATTATATACTATCAATTTAAATAAACACAGATATATATATATATATGTGTGTGTGTGTGTTTGCGCGCGCGCGCGTGCGTGCATGTATATGTTTATAAATAAAAATAATTAAATATATATAATTAAAAATATATTAATTTTAAAATAAAATATAAATATATTTATATAAATATAAATGTAATTATAAAATTGTAAAGAAAATTATTAATTTATATGTATAAATATAAATATATAAGTATATTTATAATTGATAAAAATATTTATATTTAAAAATATATTTAAAAATTTGTTATGTAATTATAAATATAATAATAAATATATCAATAAATATAAATATATTTATATGATTATATAAATATATATATATAATTATAAAATTATAAATACAAATTTAATTATAATTTCATGAATATAAATATATTAAAAAATTTAAATATAAATAAAAATATAATTTTCTAATTTTATTTTTATTATATAATTATAAAATTATAAATATAAATTTATTTATATAATTATAATTATAAATATATTAGTATTTATGTAAATATGAATATAAATATAAATATAATTATGATTATAAATACATGTAATTCTATAAATATATATACGAGAATAAATTATAAATATAAATATATGTGTAGTTATATAAATATGTTTATATTGATAAAAATGTATATAAATATCTTTATATAATTATAAAATCCCATTTAAATTCATAATTAAAACCTATCATCCTACATATATTTTTGGCGCGACATGAAACACGAGAGCTTTCACATTATTAATGTGAAATTACCGATCTATTTTTTACAATCGTTGAAAGAAAAAAGAGGGTAGTGTCGGATGTGCTCAGACCCAATGCTGCATATAGCATCCAACCCACCACACATCATATTAATATATCTTTATATTATCATCCCCACCATGAAACGTATAAATGTGTCTTTATATTATCATCGAGTTTCACAAAGGTCTTGCACCTTTAAAAAAATATTCATCACTATCCCATAGAAACATAGAATCATGATTCATCACCATCCCAAAAAAAACATAAAATGGATATTACTTTTATTTATATATGGATTATATATATTGAAGGATATTTTATATGTAAATATGTTTACTTATTTATTTATAAAATTAAATTTTTTTGTGTGAAAATATACAAATATGTATAAATGTTTATATATTTAATTATAAATAAAATCCCAATTCAAAAAATGATAAAATTTTAAATTCATAATATCCATATGAGGGTAATCCTTTAGAATAAATTCATTCTCATCCAAAAAAATATAATAAAAATCCACTAAATGAGGATGAAATTTCATCAAATGTTAAAAAATGGGGTTACCCAAACAAAAAACACTATTTCAGGGGAATTTTGGGCGTTTTCTAACACCAAAAAAAATTATTACTAAGGTTGTCTTGGTCCCAAAGGCATAAATATTTTCACAATTTTTAATTTTGTTCATGGTTGAGCTCAAACGGACACCCTAATCCAAAGTTATGATCGTTTGAAGTTTGATTAATGTTTTAAACATATTTTAGATTGTTTATTAATTTATTTAATTATTCTATCTTTAAAAAGTTCTTAAATTAATATAACATAATAATAATTAGAATTTTATTAATTAATACTATTTTTTGTTATTTTATAAACCCTTTCCCCTTTTATCAGTATAAAAACGCAATCGCTCTAGTGCTGATTAAGAGAATACTTTTATAAGTGTTAAGAAAATCACTGATAAAAGTACCATTTATCAGTGCTAAAAAGTGTTGATAAATAGATTAATTTTATCAGTGATTAAAAAAGCACTGATAAAGGAGTACTTTTATAATCACTTTTTTTCACTGATAAAATCACCTTTTATCAGTGTTTTTTAGTGCTGATAAAAGTACCCTCATTATCATCACTTTTTTCAGCACTCATAAATGGTAGTACTGGATAAAGCAAAATATGTTGTAGTGGTTGTGGTATTGAGGGGAATAGACATTGATTTATTAATGTGTTACACATTATATATATAAAATTCTAATTAATTAACAGATTAAATGTTTTTTTAAAATATGTATATTTATAAAATTCTTTAAATCAGAATAAATTAACTACAATTTTTATTACTTGATAAAATTAAACAATTCAACATGAGGTGGGTGAAATCCCATTCCAATTATGGTTACTCTTCTCTATTAGGTATAAGGATTTGAATGAGGGATGGAAGACTGGTGGACGTCGTTCACAATAGGCGGTGGGTTCGAGTGGGCTAGCAGCTTGGTGTGGCGGATGGATGTACTGGCGCAGGGTTGTGAAGGTTGTTGGCATGTTGGATGAAGTACACTAGAGGTCTCCCCCTCATCATATATTAAGACATTTATCCTTTGATCTTATTGGAAAATGTACATGGACCTATGGGTCTTGGGATATTGGGTGTGTAATTAGACTCCTCTATCAAAAAAGCTAGGGGTGTATGCATTTTAAATTTAATAAAAAGGGGTTTCCCCACCCCTACCAATTTATATATATATTTAAATAAAAATAATTATAAAAATATAATTAACTCTCACTATATATATAATTATAAAATATATTTATATTTATATTAATATAAACGAAATTACAAAAATGTAAAGATAATTATAAATTTATACATATAAATAAAACTATATAAATATATTTATAATTCGATAAATATAAATATATTTATATAATATAATTTAAATAAATATTTCCAACATATCATCATGAATTTGTTTTTGGAATGAATTAACACAAGGTAGCTTTCATATTATTAAGGTAAAATTACAGATCCTTTTTTTCCATTCATTAATAGACCAACAAGGGTCATGTCGGTTGTGCTCGGACCCGATCGTCTCAAGTTCAGCTTCCAACCTGATCCTTAGGTTGGCTATTGGATGACCACAACATAATCCATTTGTATCCTAAAAATTAAAATATTGATGTATAAAAATTCATATTTCCATTGAAAATAAAAAAAGGTAGGCAAATATTATTTCCCACTGAATAAATGCTGAAATGTTTCTCTATCTGGCATGAGGTAAGCGATAACGATGAGATAATGATTGTAATTATCAGAGAAACTAAAATTAGTATCGACCTACTTGTTTACGATATAATCTTTCAATGTGGGTAGATGTTTTTAGGGGGCGTTTACTGGGGCATTTGCATGGGTGTTTTCAGGGGGTCTTTGTAGTGAATTTCACTAGTAAATTTCACTACATATTCCACTATAAATTTCACTACAAGAATGTCCTGTAGAATTATTTATTGTCAATTTCTAGAGAAAATTATACATTTATTTTTTGAATGGAATTCCTTGATGACATCTCTACTGGATATTTTTAGTATGAATTCATAGTTGAAATTCCCATTTTATATTTTTAAAATATTTCAAAGAAGTTATTTGTAATTTTTAGTAGATTTAAAGTCGACATGTCATCTTGTATTTTTTGTTAGTTTTAAAATTTGAATGAAAGTGGAAATTTACACTTGGAGTTTCCATTATATATTACCAATGGAAGTTTTCAATGATAATTCCAAATTTATTTTAAATAAAGAACCATGTCAATGACCATTTAAAAATAATGGCGATTTAAAAAATTGTGCGCATAAATTGTACAGCTCAGAATGAATGTGATCAAGAAAAATCTAGATAATGTACATGATGCAGAAAAAATAAATTTAATATATTTGAATACTATTCCAAATTCCCTTGAATATTATGTGAGGAAGCATAATAGTGATTACATTATAAAATAAAATTTAACGTAGGAATTTTCATCAACTGATATGAAGTTTCAAGTTCAGAAGAAATCACCCCAACTTGTAGTATTTATAAATAAATCACTATATAGAGGCTAAGAATTGTGATAGTTTCTAAATCAGAATTTGAAGCCTATTCATTTTATGTTGTGTAGGGAGTCATTGTTGGATTTAGTGCACAAAATAATTTTGTTAATAGACATTAAAAGGATAAAGGATTAGTAATAACAATAATGTATAAATTTCTCAAATAAGAATGTGAAATAGTATAAAAATGTGATGTCAACATCAAAAATCCATATACTGAAACAAGGACTAATTATCCTTTTCAAATGGTAGTTTTATACATGTCCAATAATCAATGGGATTGTATTAAACTTTTTAGGAGTATAATTATGCTTTACATTCTCCTTATACCATGAATTTTATGAGGTCGTAATGACGCATCAGTGATGCACATGGTGATGAGATGGATATAAATGATAAATCTATTCTTAATCATGGTGATTCATTTTCACTCTTAACAATCCTTACAGGTGGGCCTGGGAGGCTTGGATATACCCAACTGGACCAAATGAATTATTTTCAGTCCAAAAGACAGTGGGAGTTGAATCTAGGCAATGTCGATGGTATGTTACAATACATAGAGATGCAGTCGAGGGATAATACATTATTCTGATACTTGGTGTAATGTGACATGTGAAGCCAGAGTTGTAATATTTTTTGGGGTTGATCCCAAAATAAAGGTGGATTATTATCATTTGGGAGTCATTATCATTTTTGGCACTACCTTCTACTCAAAAAATGAGTGAGGCCTTTGGGAGAGTTTTTAGGACTAAAACATTATGAAGAGATTGTAATTTTTGGTGCAACATTGTCGTATGATGATCCAAAAACTCATTTAGTTGGTTATTTAGTAGTTTTTTTGATTTTATGGGTGGAAAGTATACTGGTACAATTTTCACTGAACAAGATACAACTATATCTAAATCCATTTCTTTAACCACACCTATAACATGACACAACCTATTCACTTATTACTTAATGAAAAATGTAATTAAACACTTAATATTAGTAATTAAATATGACTCTACATTGTTTGGAAAATCTAAAAAATGTATGTATGAGTTTACAGAGATTTCAACATTTGTGGGAATGTAAAAACAAATCTAAGAAGAGTGAAAATACAAAATTGACATGGTTAGAAGATATTTATAAAGTAAGGGAAACTTGAGCTCGTTGTTTTATGAATATTGAATTGACATTAGGCATTTGAAGAACAAAATGGGTGAGAGTTTCAATGTTGTTTTAATGGATTAATTGAATCGTAGGATTAGTGTCTTAGATTTATTCCAAAATTTTGAGCTTGTGTTAGAGAATAATCAATATTGTAAAATGAATGATGAATTTTATAGAAGGAAAAATCTCCCATGAAATGATTTTCCATATCATCTAATCATGGTTTAAGCCATTCATTTGTACACAAAAAATATACAATATTTTTTATCAAGAATACTAACTACGTGGTTCTTGTTTCCTTAAGCCCTCTAATGAAATATTTTCCCCAAAGAAGATTTTTTTGGATTGAAAGGTTTTATAAATGAGTTCTCAATTGTAGCACACCGAGAGTCACCTATGAGAATTGGTTGTACATAGATAAAATTTGGGAGCTATAGGTATTCTTATTGTAATGCACTAATAATACTGGAGGGGTTGGATGTGTAGTTCCTTATGACGTTATATATTCATATTATATGAAAAATAAATTCCTATTACATCCAATTAGAAAACATAATGGTTAATCATGTCCAAGAATATTTGGTAGCATGAAAATATAATTGTTACAAAAAGTTTTCACAAATGTAAATAAATCATGTAAAAGAATCTTGTGTGTTTGAACAAGGAAATATTATTAGGATATATAATTTGAATAGTTATGACAAGGAATTGAAGGAATCTAGACATAATTTAACCTCAATACACATTAAAAAAGAATCTAACATGGAACGTTGAAAAAAATCTAAAATATCATTCAAGAAGAAAGATAAAAGGAAAGGTGGTGATAGTTTCAAAATTTTTCTAGAGCAGGAAACAAAATGAGTAAATAACAAGTGAAATATTGGAAATTAAGAGACCAAAAAACTTGTATGAAATTTTTATTTTTTATAATGTTAATAAACAATTTAATTTTGTGATATCATGTATGAAAAATGTTATAATGTTGTTACATGTAAGTGATAAATAAATGTCGAATGTTAGCTACATTAATGATCATATCATAGATCTCAATGAATTTAAATATTATACCATAGGTTGAAAACCATTATATTTAATGACACTTCAAATCACTTCATATATTATGATATTTTAATTATAGATGAACTAATTATAGGAACAACTTATGTAGTTTATCTTTTTAGTTATTTATATAAAATTATTCCTACAATTAGAATGTGGATAAGAACAATTTTCATCCATTTAGAGTGGAAAATTAAGAAACTACTAAAAATCATAATGACAAAAGAAGTTTTAGGACTAACATGTAATTGAAAATATTCCAAAAATTTAGTTGATTTATAATGTCAACAACAGTAGCCATCACAATGTCCAACTATTTTTAAAAACATTTTTTTATAAATAATGATTTGGGTTTCTAAATTGGAGGAAATTTCCATTGGAAACTTGAACATAATCAAAGCATAAATTTACACTCAGAGTTAATAGTGGGAGTTTCTGTTAGAAATTTCCCAGGGGGAATTTCTAGTTGTAATTTCTATGCACAACAAGTTTCGAATTAATTCAAATAATAAAAATGGATATTTTCAAGAAAAATTAGAGTGTAACACCTATCATAATATCACATATAATATCAATATTATATTTTTCAAAATGTTCATGTAGATATGAAAATAACCATTTCCATCCCATATGTACCAACCATCCAATTGATGTAAACCTATGAAAAAAATTCCACTCATAGTTTTTAATGGGAGTATACAATAGAAATTTCCAATGGGAATTCCCAATTGGAATTTCAATGGCTAAAAAGTTTCCAATTGATTCAAAGAATATTTAATAGAGACTAAAAATAAAAATTATATTGTAACACCTATAATAAAATCATAAATTAAATCAATTTCATATTTATCAAAATGGTCATCCAAATCAGCAAAAAACCATTTTGACCCCCTTTGTACCACCCATCTAATTGATCTAAACCAAATTGTAAATTTAAAATAAAAGTTTATAGTGGGAGTTTCCACTGGAAATTTCAAATTGAAATTTCCATTGGAAATTTATATACACCAAAACATCCCAATTGATTCAAATAACTGACAGTGTAGTGTATAAAAGAAAATTATAGTGTAACACATGTAATAAAATCACATATTAAATAAATCTCACAATTATGAAAAATTTTATCCATATTATACAATAAAAATTTCTACCCCCTATTTATCACCCAACCTAATGATATAAACCAAATTAGAAATTTCTACTACGATTTTATAGTGGGAGTTTCCAAAGGAAAATTCTAAGGAAAATTCCTAGTGGAAATTTCTATGCACTGAAATATTCTAATTGATTCAAAGAACTTACAGTGCAGATGATAAAAGAAAATTATAGTCTACAATTTATAATGAAAGCACATAATAAATTCATTTTTTCATACATATCAGAAAATATATGTTTCCACCTATAATATCCCACCTACCTAAATAATCATAATAAATCACGTCATTTTAGTTTGTTAAACAACAACCACATTTTTGTTTTGGTGAATATATGATTTAAATTTATTTAATGTTTCTTGTAGTAACCAAATACATCCTACTCTCAGCATCCATCTATGACTTTGTACTTCTAGGATCATTTAGAAAATAATAAACCATAGATATTCACCATTAAAAAAATTTATTTTCTATCAAATTATCTTGAACTAAATCTCCTATTTTGAAAAATTCTATGAGAGAAAAAAAAGATGAAATCACAATCCAAAATGGCATATCCCTAATGTGGAATATTATCACTTATCATATCCTATTTACATTGCTTCACATTTTCATTATGATTTTAGTTGATTAAATCTTCAAAAAATTATTTTTGTAAAAAAATAAACAAGCAGTTCATATTTTAATGTATTGAAAATTTTGTGTACAATGTATGACATCATACCACATTGAATATGTCTTTAATAAATGGGTCACTAAATATTGTTCCTAATATAGGTTTCATGGAGTTATAATATCTAAAAACCATTTTTAATATCCATGAATAACAATGTCTAATGGATATTATCTGATTTTGCTGGATAGAATAAAAACATGAATCCTCTCATACCGACAACTACTACCAGGTAAAAAAGTTGTCCTTTAATTTCTCATATTTGAATAAAGAACTCTATAAAATCCAATAAAAAATAAAATCTAATAATGCAGTAATTGTTAAATTTAAAAATTCAATGAGGTAATAGAAAAAATGGAAAAATATTCTAATTCATTATGTAAAAAATGTACTACATTCTTACTATAAAGTAGCTCGACATGAAGGAATGACTTTCCAATTCAGCGATGCCATCCATACTATCTAGCTTAAATCTTTCTTCAATTATCCCCATTTATGCATCTATGACTTTTATCAAAAAAATAGAACATAGTAAAATATAAAAATAGAGTGATGTTTAAATAAATTGATATAACATAGATAATACAATGTGTGCACCTCCTATTTAAAAAATCAATAAATTTTTTCATATTGATTTGATTTTATTTCTCTGTAGATTCATATAATACACTCATGTTATCATGGAAGGTCATTTTTATTTTCTGTATAGAGTAAAATATATTTAAATATATTCTAACTACATAAATTCAGTAACATTACCCCCATCTATATCAAGTAACATTTGCATCAACACTGTATCATGTTTTTTCACTATAGTATGCTCCTTCAGCCATAAAGGAATTATATGGGAAATATTTTGGTGTATTTTCATCCACTTATTTGGAGTCACCTCTAGATATATATAAGGATATTTACACATTGGTTTCTTCTCTCTACTATTCATATATCTATTTAATGATCTTTTCATCTTTGAGGTAAAATTAGTTGCACTGGACTACTCATCACCTTTCGGTTCTTCCTTACTCAATTATTCATCGACATATTCCTCCTCATCACTCACCTCTATATTACTTGTTTCCCTCTTTTCATATACATGAATTTCCTGCCTGATTCCCTTGGTATTATAATGTGAAGTTGTATTATTTCCAATTTTAATTTCTTCAATCCTATTATCCCTTAAAACACTCCCTTTCTCCTCACTATAAATTGCTTTCAAATATTCCTTCTCCTTGATCTTCAAATTTTTTTCTCAAAAGCATAATCTATCTATTCTTCAATTTATACTAGCCTTTACTCTCTTGAAATTCTTATTATGTTTTGAATTATCAATGTATCATCCCAATCTCTCATCATTTGAAATTACTATCTCATGTGCCTTCATACTAAATGGATATTTTTTCTTCAAAAACACACCAAATAGGTTGTTTTACCACAGAAGGCCTCGATTTTATCTTGAAACTCTTTCTCGAGGTGGTTTGAGATTACATGGAAGAGTGAAAAAATATTTGAAAATGTTATAAATTAATTTGAAAATAAATTACTATTTACAAACATATTCTTGTCACAATACCGTGGTAGTTTCTTACAGATTGATATCAATATCTTGAAAACTCCATTGAAAAAATAATGGTTCACCCTCACATTTTTTGAACATTCTCAGACTTCTCAGCATACCACTAATATAACAGTTAATATTTTTAATAATTTATCAACTAACATAGAAAAAATAGTCATTTAAATAAATTTATGATATTACCAATAAATTTACAACAAAACCTAGAACTTTTATAGGAGCGGTGTAATTTTTTTAACTAACTTAATCAACTAGTTATGAATACCAGTTGCCCAGTAATAGTTCTTCACTATGAAGATATCTCCAAAACATGTGATGAAATTCCAACCCACATAGTAACTTTATGTGGGGAAAAATAAAATCTCACATGAAAAAAGGAAAAGAAAACATTCCACATTAGATAAATATTTCTCTTCATAGTATTAAACATTTTCAAAAATAGATCTTCATAACACACCATATGATAATAGATGATCAACATGGAAAAAAATCCTACTCAAAAGTGTTGAACTATATGACCACAATGTATAGGCAACCAATAGAGGTAAGTAACCACCCTAAATTCCAAATATATAGATGATGTGAGACACTATTAACTTCAACCTTCTACCAGCTCAGTCAAACCTTTTTAAATCAAAAATTTACCTTTGTAGTAAAAATAAAATGGAGCCATCAGTTTTTTACAATCATTTAATGGAACTAGGGTATTAAGAAACACTTTAAACAACTACCAAAATGGAATTCTTTAAAGATCTTTTATGTGATTATTAGTAATAATAGGCCTAATATCATTAAATATTTTATATAACCTGTTAATAAAAGACCTTTACTATATATAAGTTGACATAGAAGATTATTATATAATGAAGAATAGTATCCCTAAATAATTAGCATCTTATATTTGAATTATAACTTTGGATAAGAAGAAAAAAAAGAAACTCCTAGTTAAATTTCCAACTAAAAAAATTCCACATGACTTTGAATTGGTACTTTTAAATTAATGGACCAGTCAAAATTCACTTTGGAAATCCCATAGGAAATTCCCATATGATATTTCTACTAGAAATCCTAATAGAAATTCCCACTATATATTTTCAATTAGTTCAAAAAAAGAGTTATGTTATTGGAAACTATAATTTAGTTGAAAATTTAATGAGAAATTCCGCAGTGAAAATATAGGTGGAAATTTCTACTGGATTTCATAGTATTATTTTAAATTAGTTTTAAAAAATTCTTATATTGTTAGAAATTTACACCAAGAATGGATAGAAAAAAACCCATTGGAAATACCACCAGGATTTCCCAATGAAATTTACATGTGTAAATTTTCAATTAGTTCAAAAAAAATTTCATGTATATGGAAATTTTAATTTAATTATAGGGGAATTTATTGTTAGAATTTCATGTGGGAATTACCAATGATAATTTCCAAAGAGAGTTGTTAGGGTGAATTCCACTAGGAATTTCCATTGAGAATTTCCAGTAGTAATTTCCAGTGGGAATCTCCTTTGTGAATTTCTAGTAGGAATTTGTAGTGGGAATTTATTATGGAATTATATATGGAATGTCCCATTGGTAATTACCAATGGGAATTATTGGTGTATATTTTGAATAGATTCTATAAATTATTCTATAGTTGGAAATTATAATTGAATTCCACATGGAATTTAAATTGGCATTTGGACTTTCCACTTGGACTCTCCACTTGGTACTTCCCCTGGGAATTTCGACAGTAATTTTTCAATGTTTTTTCCAGTGGAAATTTCTAGTGGTTGTTTTCAATAGGAATTTACACTGGGATTTCCACATGTAATTTTCAATGGTAATTTTTTTAGAAAATTAAAACTAATTCAATTATAAATTGTACAGTTGTTGGAAATTAAAATAAATTTCACTAAGAATTTCCACTAGGGATTACACTGAGATATTACACTTGTAATTTCAACAAGAAATTTCAAATGTGAATTTCTAGTGAGAATTTACACTAGGAATTTACATTGTATGCTATTAGAATTTTTTTTAATTAATTAAAAATAACGGTTTAAAAATTGGAATTTATAAATGAATTTATCTTGGAAATTACACTAGAAATTTTCCCTAGGACATTCTATTTGAATTTCAACTAGGAATGGAAAATATGGAATTTATACTGGTACTTTCTGCTCTATAATTTCAAGTAGGGATTAACATTGTATATTTTAACTACGAAATATATTTAAAAAATTACAGAGTTGAAATTTACAGTTATAGTTAATTGAAAAAATAAACTGGAAATTTATGGATGACAACCAATCACATTAAAATTAAAATTATAAATGTCTTAAATCATTTGAAACTTTCCAAAAATAAATTTACAATTATAATAAATATGATATTCTAGTGGGTATTCATAGTGGAAATAAAAAATATAAATAACAAGTGCATAGAATCCCAAGTAGGAATGAATTTTTAGAATTTCCACTAGGAATGACTAGTGGGAAGCTCCAACCCTAAATACCCAATCATAATTCTGACATCCAATTCTTGACACCAATTATTTTTGAATATAATTTCTTAGTAAGAATACCTATACTAAATTTAAATTATAAATCCATAGTGGAAACTATCATTGGAAATTTTAAATTGTATTCAACTACTAATTGGAACTATAAATTATCAGATGATATTTACACATAGAATAATTTAGTAATTATAAATCATTTCTAGTATTTGAAGTCCAAATTTCCATTGGAATTTTTTAGTGTAAATACCAACTATGAATTCTTATTGAATATTCCCATTATAAATTCTTGATGGAAACCCCAAAAAGATATTAAGAAACATTCACACTGGAAAACAAATGAAACTAAAAAATCCTTGTGAAAAATCACCCCAAAAATGAAAAACAAAAATTTCCACCTTTTATAATATTTGAAAAGGACACTAGTCACTTAAAAATTTATCAATTCCAACAAACTGGAAAATACCAATAAAACTTATAGTTCATTAATTAAATTCATAAAAAATAAATGTTAAATATTAATGGAAAATTTTCACTATAAATGTAAATATCATGTTATAATTGACATAAAAATTGTAACTGGAAATTAATACTACAAATAAGTTTAATGATAGTTCAAATTCACATTGAAAATTCATAGTACAAATAAATATAATTTTTCAATGAAATGTATCATTCATGCAGCTATTGGAAGAAAAAGAAAATTTCAACTGATAAGTGGTAGTTTAACATCCCAAAAGAAAGAAACCAAATAATCAAATTCAGAGTGTTCCAATAACCCAGAGAAACAAAAACAAGTTGGGATGATATTAATCTCTTTATCTCTATATATCCTAAAAAATTATAAAAAAACCATCATATATGACTATATCCCATCCTCTCTAATAAATAATAAAGAGAAAAATAAATATAAATCACATAAAAATCATTCCACCTTCCTAATTTTATTATATAAAACTAAGAAAGGTTCTCTAAGAAGTTTAGGTCATCGCCAATGGGTATTTTGCAAGGCCACCGAGCGTGATTTGGGCTCATCACCATCATCATTGTCGGCGGTGACGTGTATGGTCACCACCACTACCCATGCCTCGAGAGGGACTGCCTAAGGTTCTATAAAAGTTACTGAAGGATCATAGGGGTGAGTGAGGGTCTACACCTTAGCTATTACAAAATGGGTCCCAATCAATTTCCATTCATCAATGTAAGAGACCCAGCCCAGACCATCACCCCTATGGTGGACACACTGTAGTTGTTTCCGATGCCATAAACTCATTACAGGTAGCTGGATAAACCATATACATCATTTATAACTTATATAATTAAATAAAGTAACTTCCCATTCACACATGCATGTGTATAACAAATTCGATGTGTTCTATTTTTAAAACAAGTTATCCTCATCTTAGACAATTTTGTTCCATAGGGATTAGTGTAAAAATAAAAAAAAATAACATTGAAGCACTGTAAAAAAAAAGCCATTAATAGTGAAAAAAGGAAATTTATTATCAGTAGAGAAGAACTAACTATCCAAGAATGATTAAAAGCCCTAGGCCTTTATTAATGCTAGAAAAGAGCTAAAAAAGGGGTCCTTTATCAGTGTTAGAAAAGTGAAAATAAAGGAGAAATTTATTAGTGAAAAAAAACACTAATAAATGGACACTTTATCAGTTCTTTTAGAAGTGTTGATAAATCACCCCATTTATTGGAACTTTTATTTAGCCGAGATAAAGGGGTATTCTACAATGTGTTGTAACAACACACTACAACACTAGAAAAAACACAAAAAAGATACAAAAATCAAGTAACAATGTAGAATTTAAATGAAATAAAATTTATAATTCAAATACATGAAAAAAACTATATTATAAACATTTCAAAATATATTTTATACAATTACATGGGTAAGTAAAAATTATTACATACATTAAAAAACATCAATGTTCTTTTGTTATCTTCCCTTGAACCCAACTCACGCTATTTCCAAAAAAACACCCCTTCTTGAGAAAAAGAACAAATTTTTATAATAAAATAATTATTATGTTAGTAATAATATAAAGAAATAAATTAAATATACATTTTTAATTTTAAGCTAAATACTGAGTCATACCAAAAATAATGTGTATCATATTGAGTTGCGGTTGATTCTCACATGTCTAAATATTTCTATTTCATCTTCAAGCGTCATCTCTAAGAAAATTAACTAAATAAGTATAATATAAAAATGATTAATGGAATTAATTAAGTAAAATAATATTGAATGATGAGAAAACAATCAAGTTTTTTCTACTTAGTTTTGGTTATGTGATGCATGTTTTAAACTAAAACGACACTTATGTATTGAAAAGACACACTTAAAGACATACCAATCTCACCAGGACACTGATTAAGGCAAGTTTAATTCCTAAAAATCCCAAATGAATTATGGATTATTGTCCTAATGTATTAAAACAATCTGAACATGTTTTCTCAGTTTTGAGTATGTCACTTGTCTTTTTTACTAAAATGTTATTTTAAACAAGAGACCCATAAATTGAGTCATACCAATCACATTGTCTATCCATTTGAAATTAGAATTGTTCCTACACTTTAAAAATGAATAACTAATCATTTTCCTAATGTATCAAGAAAATATGAGCATATTTTCTTAGTTTTCAATGAGTGTAAATTTTTGAACTAAAATGTCTATTTTAAACTGATAAAGGACACTTTGAGACATACCAAAAACATAGTGTATCAGATTTAGGTGTATATAATTCCTACATGTCAAAAATTTCTTATGGATCATTTTAATAAATTATCATAACAATACAAATTCATTTTCTCTATGTTGTGTTTGTCAATTTTGTATTTTATTAAAATTAATGTCAATTTTAAATAAAAAGACAAATTTGGAATCATACTGGCCACACCATGAATCATATTGAGGTGAGGATAATTTTTTAGTGTAAAAAAAACTTATGGAACATTTTAATGATTTATCAAAACATTCCAAACGTGTTTTCTCTATTTTGAGTACATCACTTGTATTTTTTAACAAAATGTCATTTTTATTTAGAAACATGTACTTTGAGTTATACTAGTCACATCGTGTGTCAGTTTGACATGAGGTTGATTACTACACATCAATAATTAAGTATTAATTGTTTTAATAAATTATCAAGAAAATATGAGCATTGTTTCTTGGTATTCAGCGACTGAAGCATTTTGGACTAAAAAGTAAATTTTATACTGATAATGGACAATTTGACTCATACTACACACATAGTATATTAGATTAAAGTTTGGATGATTCATACATAACATAATTGAATTATTATCCATTTTTCTAAAGTACAAAAAGAATTCGAATGTGTTTTCTTGGTTTTGAGTATATCAGTTTTCATTTTTACTAAGACAAATGTAAATTTTAAATAAACAGATGCTCTTGGAGTCATACCGATCACACTGTGCATCATATTGAGGTGAAGATAATTCATAAAAATCCCTATTAACTTTTTTATATTATTGATAAATTATCAAAAAAATACTAATTCCTTTTATCTATTTTTAGTACATCACTTATCTTTTTTAATAAAATGTCATTTTAAAATGAGAACATGCAATTTGATTCATAGTGGTCACATCGTGTTGTGGTTTGATGTGATACTAATTCTTAAAAGTCAAAAATGGAATATGGATAATTTAAATAAATTATCAATAAAATATTTGCATCTTTACCTATTTTTCAAAGAGTGACACTTTTTGAACTAAAATTCTTGTTTTAAATAGATAATAGACACTTTGAGTCATACCAGACACATTGTGTGTAGGATTGAGGTAAAACTGATTCCTACACATAAAAAATGACTTATGTATAGTTTTACTAAAGTATAAAAACAATATGAATTCATTTTCTTGATTTTGAGTTTGTGAGTTCACTTTTTTACTAAAATTAATGTCAATTTTATATAAAAAGATTCACTTCAAGCCATATTTGTAACACTTTGCATCAGATTGAGGTGAAATTGATTCCTAAATGTCCCAAATGACTTGTGGATTGTTTTACTAAATTATTAACATGATTATAATGAAGTTTTTCATTTTTTAGTGTTTCACTTTTGTTTTATACTAAAATGTCATTTTAAACTAGAAACATGCACTTTGAGTCATATTGATCACTTTGTATGTCGGTTTGATGTGAGAATAATTCTTACACATGAAAAAATTATTTATGAATCATCATATTAAATTATCAAGACAATATGACCACATTTACATGGCTTTTAGTGAGTGTAACTTTTTGAACTAAAATGTCAATTTGAAATAGATAACAGAAATTTTGAGTCATACAAGGATCATCATATATCAGATTGAGGTGTGGATTATTCCTACATGTAAAAAATGAATTATGGATTATTTTATTAAAGTATCAAAACAATATGAATGTGATTTATCAGTTTTGAGTATATCAGTTGTCCTTTTTACTAAAATTAATGTCAATTTTTAATAAAAAGATGCACTTAGAGTCATACCAGTCACACCATGTGTCATGTTGAGGTTTGGCTGATTCCTACACATCCTAAATGACTCATGGACTATTTTACTAATGAATCAAAATAATAAAAACTGCCAATGTTAACATGCTTTCAATTTACTTTATTTTTCCAACTACTAAAATTGAAAATTGAGTCAATATTCTTAGTCGAAAAACCTTTCACTTTGTCGAAAACCAGAAGAGTATAAGACAATCATGTTCTGATTATATCCCAATAAATCACCACATAATTAAGGGGAACATTACCTTACTCTACACTTTTGATTTTAAAAGATCGACTCAATATAAAGTCATGGTAGTTTTAAAACAGAAATGGAAAGCGTAATAACATTGGAAGAAAGAAACATGTTATATCTTTAGTGGCTTATTGGTGATATTTGAAAGAAAAATATGACTTCCCAAAATATCTATAAAAAAACTAAATAAGTATTATATAAAAATGATAGTGAAATTAACATACATATATTAGATTAAATGGTGAAAAAATTTATTAAATAATTAGTAGGAATTAATCTATTCATGATGTTTTTTAAATTCTCAACCCATTTAATTATTTTCATTATCTCAATTGTGTCCTCGAAGTCAAGTCCCTCATGATCATGAGCACATTTAAACAAACCACCCTAACACGAAAAAAGAATCCACCTTTATATGAAAACAATTATAATGTGAGTAATACTACAAAGATATAAATTAAAAATAAATATGAAACAATACATAAATTTTATGGACAATTATTTTAATATAAAAACATCACTATTACCTCTATTATTAAGAATATGTAGTGTTTTTTATCTCCCTAAAAAGGAAGTTGAGGGAAATTGAAGAAAAGTGATAAATTCCAACAATATAGGGGTTAAAATTTATTGAGGGTGAAAAATATTGTGTATGTTTTAGTTTATAAAGGCATGAAAAATAGAAATAAAACTTCTAAAATAAATTAAATATGCATGGAATAATGGAAATTAAATCAATTTTTTATTATATAATATTTCGGTAAAATAGAGAAAGTATATCGTAACATTACCTTTACGTGTTCCTATATGGTTTCCTTAATTATAATCTATTCATACATAGTATTGATAATATCATTATGTATAGAAGACATTTCCTTCATGAGTAGTTACAAATTTAATTTATATTATGTTAATTTAGAAGAGAACAAATAATATTATGAGGGAAAAACATTGTATATTAAAAATAACTTTTACCTTTTCATTGAACTCTATTTTTTAATGTTTTAGGGATTTGGATCCTTTATCAAGCATACAAATACCTTATTTGTGGTACCATATAATATACAATACATTTTCTACATTGGGACCAAAATGAATTGATTGTGAATCCCAATGAATGGGTTATCCACTATTGAATATTCATATGACCTTATAGTAATTTTAGTGACTAGCAGGACAATCAACCAATTCTTGTTTTATAGATCTAAGAAATAAAATATTTTCACGACTTGTGATTCCATTATGAATGAATCATATTTTTCCCCTCCACACTGAAAATCACCTCCATGAATCCCATTTCATCAAATTTCACTTCATTCCTATTATCAGGAAAATTTTGGTAGAAAATAAGGACTTCAAATATTTTATAATAAAACTCAAATATCTATATGATAATGACAAAATATGACATATTTTCATAAATTTTATTTCTATTCTTAGGACCAAACATGTTCATTACTTCTATCATAAGTGTAAATCCACTATTTTTCATCGTATTATAGTCATAATATCCATTTGTATAGAATGTATAAGCTTTTTTTACCAAAAAATGTAAGGTATAACATTTCCATTTAGTCCCTTGGCTGGACATCAAAGTTATACTAAAATTGAATTCAAATTTTTAGATAACTCCTTATAAATTGGATCTCATAACCATCCTATAAAATGTTGATTATGTGTATTTGATATCCATCATCCATCGCTCGATGGATTAAGATCTCTAAAAATTTATTTGTGGTATTCAAAGTTTGGACTAAAATCTTCACAATTATGTAAATTTAAAAGGTATGCTTTATCCCCTTCTATTAAGGTAATTGTAACAACATCTCTTTTAGAAATCCCTTCACCCATAAGGCGTTTTTTGTGGTGAGAATTTAAAAGAACATTGTTATGAACATATGATAGGTAATCGGTATAGAAATAAAAAACTTCATCAATAATATATCATTCTCAAATACAACCTTCTGAAAAACAAAAATTCTTAACATACCTTTTTAAAATCATCATATACCATCCAATGGGGTACACCCATCTATAATGGAAATGACCACATAGTTAAACCTCTCTAACCAAATGAACCATCTGGATGAACATTATATAAAATATTTATAGTGGGAAGGACATTTCTAATTCACATAATATCACCAAAACAACCTTATTTGTCATTGGAAAATTCATTGGGTCTATAACTTCACTACATATATCTTTGAAAAATAAGTAGTGTCTATTTTTTTACGCCACAAATTTTTAGGTAGAATGAAATTAAAAGAAACAAGCATCAAATATTGCATCAAAACAAAAGTGTTTTCTTATTTTAGTCTCTAAAACTTCAAATTATTCATTGACACTATATTCTTGATATTTTATGAATACCCCTGTGGAACTTTTACAATTTTAAGGAAAAGGAAAAAATTTCAATTTTTCCTATCTGGAGAGAGTATAAGATGCTCGAGGAAGAAAATTATGGACTTTATCCTTCATGGGTGCCAACTCTTCCCTTATCCCCATGTTAATCATGTCCAACCTATCCTTGATGTCATCTTTCATTTTTCTAGGAACATTTATTAACATTCCAATAACACTATAAAATATTTTTTTATACATGAATGATGTCAATAAAATGTATGATGTACAAATTATTCCAATATTATAATTCAATGAAAATTATTCACTTCTTCCAACTGAATTTTGTGAGATTTCTCAAAATCGTTTATTGAAAACAATGCCAATATATTTTACTTTATTCAATAGTTTATCAACTATTAGTGGAGATGGTGTTGTAACCTGTTCGATATTTCCATTGAATGTTGTCTTCCTAGATCAGTATTTATGTTATCATGGTAGAATTTTATGATGCCCTAAAAACACATTATTCGAGAAATGTTTCAACTTAATTGATTGTGTGAATTATTAGGAAATGGTACTGCACAAAATTATTTTAATGCTATATACTAATAAATTCTCATAAGTAGGAATTTCATTTATCATGTCGTACAACATGGACCTAAATGTGAATTATTAACTTCTATGAGAATCATACATTGTAACACTTGTATCCCACATCAATTTCAGATCATTGATCAATGGATCCAAATAGACTTCAATATCATTACCTAGTTACTTTGGTCTAGATATAAATAGATACACCATTATGTATGTGTTCTTCATGCATAATTGTGGAGGAAAGTTATAATTTACCAACATGATGGGACATGTACTGTGAGTACTACTCTATACACCAAAATAATTTATTCCACTTATAGATAACTAAAGGTGAATGATTCTTGAATCATTTACAAATTGAGTATACTCGTAATCAATCTTTTCCATTGAGGATAATCTGCTGGATGACATTGGTTTTGATATTTAATTATTGTATCTTCAATACTTATCAATTTTATGGTGCTTTCTGGACATCTATTTAGTCTTACAAACAATGGAATAATAGGAAAGTACCATTAAAAATTTGAAGGACTTGATTCATTTTTCTTGTATCGATTCATTCCACACATAGGTAATTTTATAAGTGATTCATGGTCTCTTTGAAATAATATGAAATTATTTGGACAACCATGTTTTGTTAGAGCCATTACCGTTGAATGTTTCATTCATTTAGCATCATATGTTCAACATATAAGTTAATTTTCTTCTAGACTCATATCATTCAGAGACTAAGTAGTTCTGTAAATCTATTGTCTCTTCATCCACTACCCACTTCTAAATTATATAACTTCAATATAGCTGAAAATGTTGTGTATTTAGTAAAATTTGTATACAATGGTCTCTTAGCACAACTTTTTAACTTCTAAAAAAACTATAGATAATCATGAAGACCATATTTAATTTATATTGTCATTTCTTCCATGTGATGTACATAATCATTTACAGTGGTATTCATATCAAATAATCTATAAAATGTGGTATCATCCAACTGGTGTTCGTGTTCGGTTGTTTCTATGTTTAGTCCAAAATTTATAGTTATGATCTATTCTATGACAAATCAAATGTTCTTCCAACTCTTCTGGACCAATTTTTCTTGAATAACAACTACATAAATAGGGATAAAGGATTTGAGAAGGTTTATATGCATGATCTATTTAAAACTTGTTGAGAACATTAACAACATCTTCATACTCTTTTGTCATACTATTATCATGCAACCATTTTCGATTCATATCCATCCTATAAGGTTCAAAAAATATTCATTTTTTACAAAAAATAAATAATTTCACATAATATATTCATTATCAAAGGTTGAAGATAAAAATAACTCTAATAAGGGGAACCCAACATTTAATTGTTTCAAATAATTTCAGTATGATATTATGGAAATGGGTAATTGAATTTAAGGAAAAAAATACTCCACTATGGTAGGTGTTATCCTTTAAATTAATCCAAAGGTGAAGGTTATGGATAATTATCATCCTCATCAGCTTCTTCTCTCATATTTTTATTATTATGTTTTATTACATGAGACTCATCCTCAATCTATAATGGAAATAAACCAATGTTTCTTGAACTACTCTCAACATTAGTCATCCATGGGATGACTTCTACTCATAGTAGTTCCAAAAACATAAAATAGACGGGGGATGAGTCTTAAGAAGAAAATTGTAATAATAACTATTTGGGAGATGAATCTAATGGGTATGAATGTTGTCCTTTATTTTGTCTTATAAAAGGGGTAATTCTTACTATTTGCGAGAATTACACTATTGTCACTAGTTATTGACTCTTGGCCTATTGAAGGTGATATTTATGGGGGGGGGGCATAAACATTGTTGAATGTGGTTCAAGGGGTCTAGGTGGGGACATGTTATGATACATGAATCTTTGGGGCCTCTATGAATTCTATATTTATATGAGAAATCCAACTTTTGATACATTCAATCCTCTAAATAATACTAGTCCTACTTCTATTAAAATGATCCATCAAGCCTTTCTTAAATCCCTTAAACAAATGAAAATATAATATAAGAAATTGGGGAGTAATAAGAAACCCAAATATGATAAAAAATAATAATAAACTACCAATCCATCAAATAAAAGATATAAATATATATTGATAAAACATTTTAATAAATAAATAGTCATTACATATACATGGATGGTAATCAGGGATTCCTAGGGGTGGAACTTATACATACGGACCTAAAATGATGAATACCACAAAATATTTTCTAATAATTACTGCACCATATATATAATTTGATAACATCTAATTAGTTTTTTTTGAACTGGTAATGTTACAACCTATGGAATTATTATATTTAATATTAATTGTATATAAAATATAATAAATATCTATAAATTCTCTTAATAGTTATTTCACTTTAAAAACTGATATTTTATTAAATGAAGATAATTATAGACTTTGTAAATATTTTAGGGTTCCTGAAAATGCCTCTCTATAACCATACTCAGGAAGAATAATATATAATAATAGAATGAAACATTAGTAAAAAAAAATCAGTTAAACCAAATAAAAAGTATAAAAAATCAGTCGTACTATATAATGGATCAATATTAAATGTGGCGTAAGAAAAAAATAATATAAATTTAAGCTGTAGTAAATGAAGAAAATGAAATCTTTGGAAATTCCAAAACATCATATGGGGTGACTCTGGTCATACATTGGTTGGAACCACCTGTAAGCATGATGATGAGTTCCTATATTTATAACCTTCCAATTACCCACAACTAGCCTACCTTTCTGGAATCCCATATAGACTTTGATACAAATGGGTATCCATATAATCTGACCGAGACTATATTGTAACTATATCTCATCCACCACTAACATGCATATGATCCCTATTGTGATTGTAATGGGACTTATGGTCTCCTTTTTAGATGAAATATCAATAAAAAATCAACATAACCCAAATATGTCTATTCAAATGTCCTTACAACACCCATCAATATGATCATTTTATTTTTTTTAAAAATCTTGCCACATTAAACTACTACAGAAAACTTCTATAGATAGTGATAACATTTAATAAAAACCATTTCATGGTACCATCAAGGCCATAACACTGGATACCACTACTAATTTTCAATGAAAAGATACTTTATTTTAATATTATTACAAACAACAATGTAAGAAAAAAGAAATTTTAAAAAGTTCCAAACATGCCTCAAAGTCACAATTTAAAAACACACACATTAATAGTTTCTCTTGGAATGCATTTTTGAATATAAGAAAAAATATTATTGTCTGCGTAATTGAATGAGACCTATATATATTTGATATGGAAAAATAACTTCATATATATATAAAATAATGTGTTCATATATATATATTTATATATGTAGATTAGAAATGAATATGTATATATGTGGATGTTTATATAGGATATCAAGAAAAAAAGAGAAAAAATTTAGGATTCTTAAATAAAATAAAAATCTACATGTAATACACGTTAAGCATTAAAATAGAAATAACCCAATGAAAACACACCTCAACTTCAAGAAATAATTACATAAAATACTTTAGGATTTATTAAATAAAAAACATGGGTGGAATTTTAACAAAACACTTTGTGTTTATTATTTATATGGAAGGAAGTTAAAAACATTTAAACATAATATGCTGTAAGGATGAAATCGGTGTTTGGAACTCTTAATACACTTCAAGGAATCAAGAAAATCCCTTAAATGGTTAATAAAAACCCAAAATAATTAAAACCACCAATTAAAAATTTATTCTAGATGGGAAAGAAGTGATGAGTAATGAATATAAAGAGATAATGAATAAAATACACAAAATGATATTGCCGAACAAGCAATCAATGAGTGAGTAGGAGGAGAAAATAACACACCTTAGATTAAATCTTTGAACCCTTCCAGAGAATGTTGATATATCTCCAAACCTTGGATTCATTTGAGCCTTGGGTTTTTTGACCCTTGAATCGTTAGAGCCTTGGATTCGGGTAATGTAATTATTTGAGCCATGATTCAAGCTTTGATTCGATGAAGAGGAGAGTCGGTAGCAGGTGGCTTCTATGGAACGCTTTAGATATCGCGGCTGGTTGGAGTTCTTTAAATAGATTGGGGACACTTTTATTAGTGCTTCAAAAAAGGAACTAATAAAGATTCCTTTTATCAATGCTAAATTAGTAAACATTGATGAAAGGAATGTTTATCAGTGCTAAAACTTTAGCATTGATAAAATATTTATATTTATAATTATAAATATTTTTTTGTAAGTATATTTATATATTTAACAAAAATATAAATATAAATATATAAAATATATTCATTATTAAAATACATTTATTATAGTTTTAAAATTAATTAAATATATAACTATTTATTTATAATTATATAAATAATTTTTTTAAAAAATAATATTTATATATTTATATCATTATATATCTTTAGCTATTTATATCATTATATATATTTATATAATTATATATATATATATTTAATAAATATATATAAATATAAATATAGTAAATATATACATTTTTTAAATAAATTAATTAAAATTTTACTATAATATATATATATATACATAATTATTTATTTCTAATTATATGAATACTTTTTTAATAAATAATATTGATTTATTTATAAATTTAAATATATAAATGTATAAATATAGTAAATATACATTTATAAATATATTTTCTATAAATATTAATTTTAAAAAATATTTTTTAATATTTTTAAGGAATATATAATCGTCAATTCATGCATGTTAAAAATGGGTGAAATTGAATAATTAAAAAAGAGAACAGTTTAACAAGATTAAAAAATGGATAGATTTTATTAATTAAATATAAATTATTAAAAAATATTGATATATATTGAAATAATGATAAATACATGTTGAAAATATTAAAACATAGTGAATAAATATATATAAATAAATAATAACAAATGATTAAATTCCCAAAAAAATATATTTTTTAAATTATTAAAAATGAATAAATACCTAACTGTTATAGTATTTAAAAAATAAATAAAATTTACCCATTAAAGATATAATATATTATATGTATCATGTTATAGTGAAATTTGAAAACGAATTCTAAAATTTGAGTAAATTACATAAAGATTAGGTGTATGTGTTTCTATATAAGGTTTCCTTAATTACCTAAATATTTGTGTGTATGTTAAATGCACTAATTATGTATATGTATGAGAAATCAATTAAACACACATTTGATATATGTTAAATTGAAAAATCAATTGAAATTAAATTATTTCAATTACTTGTTGTAATTAGAAAGTTTTTTTAATTAATTTAGTTATTAATTATAAACCATTATTCACTAAATATATGACTTTTTTAATGTAAAGCATAAATATTTTTTATGATACAAATCATATTTTAGTGAATATAAATGAATATATTTATTTATTAAATCTATTAATGATTAATTATGTACAAAAACACTTAAAAATAACAAGACTCAAATATGTTTTTAATTTTTAAATTTTATTGATTTTCAATATTTATATTTATATTTATTATTTATTACTATTTATAATTGATATATATATATATTAAAATTATTTTTTTTATTAATAAATATATTAATAATAATTTTTTATTAATTTTGTAATTTATTGATTTTTAATATTTTGTTTAATTATTACAATTTATTCATTTTTAAATTTTTTGTTTAATTATTACAATTTTTTCAATCTTATTTTTTAATTATTACAATTTATTCATTTTATATGTCAATATTTAATTAACTATTTGTTAATATTTATAATCTATATATATATATATATATAATTTATTCATATTTATCAATAATTGTTTACTTAGTAATTTTTTTATTTTTATTTATAAAATGTTTTTTATTTTTTATTCATTTCATTATTTCATTTTATTCATTTTAAATATATATATTTAATATATACTATTTATTAGTGTCTATAATTTTTATATATGTAAATTAAATTTATCCATTTTTATCAATAATTATTAAATTAGTAAAATTTTTAATACTCTTTAATTTATTCATTTTAATTTTCATTTTTTTCATTATTTTATTTTATTCAGTACCTATATTAGCACTAAAAAAATTCTGATAAAGGATATCCTTTATCAGCACTAATAATAAATTATTGATAAAGGGTACCTATTATCATCACTAAAAATAAAGAGTTGATAAAGGGTACCCTTTGTCATTGCTAAAAACATGCACTGATAAAGTGTTCCATTTATCAATGCTAAAAAAGAATCGATAAAGGGTATCTTTTATTAGTGAGAAAAAACTGATAAAAGGCCCCCTTTATCAGGGTTCTTTTAGCACCGATAAAGGGAACCTTTATCATCAATTTTTTCTAGTGCTGATAAAGGCCAACGTCATTGAAGGCATGTTTTGTAGTACAGAAATATTTTAAATTCAACTTATGTTTGTTTTATAAAAAAATATTAATAATGAAGTTTAATTGTAGAAAAAAAATTATGGTTACCTATATGTATTATAATGGTCATATAATTGACACTGAATAATGATGTAGTTATAATAGAAAACCATAAAGAGTTATAATACTTAGAGTGTACTAATTTAGAATTCATTCAAATAAAAAATAATTTAAGGTTAAAACTGAAGGATATTCAAGTGATGGGTTCCATCATATATATACATATACAATTTAATGATAGGTTGAAACATATAGACAATATAGTAACTAATAATCACAATTTTGTACACATATTGTCATTGATTGAGAATCATTCGGAAAATCAAATAATAGAGTTTTATGTCATCATAGCTAATATGGAAGTTCAATCCACATTAGAAGTTGGTCTATCATAGCTTCACGATACAATGTCGTATTCTCATGTTGTAATATCTCATGAAGGTATGCTTATCATATTATCTGTTCCATAACCTCTTTAAGGCTATAATATCATATCCTTGAGTTATGATGTCTCATAAAGAATGTGTTGGTTTTAAGGACAGTCCTCCACATAATTTAGATTTCATGGTGGAAAATTTTAAGGACAGTGAAAATTAAATAAATGACAAGGAAGTGTAATAACAACATAATATTGAATAACATTTTTATTCCACCCCTATAAGGCTCCACTAACCTTTGAATCAACCTCCACTGTTGGAATCATGGTTGAACAAAGGCATGATAGACTTACCAAAATTTTGTTGTTTAATTTTTACTCATAGTACATAATTTTCAGGTATTATTAGTGTTAGTAATTGTGTTTTGGATGAAGGTGGTTTTTATATTTGAAAAGAGTGTGATAGACAATAAGTGATGAAGACTATGAAAAAACAGTATGAAATTTAATAAAATTATAGTTATTTTGTACAAGAGTCAATGAGGCCACTTTATACGATTTGGGGTGAAAATTTTTATCTATACCATCACATGTATTTGTGAGATATAATTGATAATAATTTTCCTTGTTGGAACATTAAAATATTTACTCAATACACATGTGTGAACTTAAGACTATCAAATGATCACTCATCATTATATTCTAAATTAATTCTATTTATTATTATTGAAATATTAATTGAATCTCAAGACGTTCTAGTAGTTAGAGTGGTGGATAGAATCAAACAGTTTCTCAAGTATCCAATAAATTATTATAAGGTATGGGTTGCAAGATAGAAATTTATTATGAAAGTTTATAGTGACAGGGATGACTCTTATCTAGTTTTACCACTGTCACAACCCAATGTAATGGGGCTCAAGACACAACAACCCCAAGCCCACCTCTGATATCCCTGGGTCTAGTGACCAGCGTTGAGTGGGCATACCCCACACATGGGAGGAATTATCCATGTGTACCTATAAAAACACAAAAAAACACACACATATCCAATCCTATACAATGGTGAAATGTAAAAAAATTGATAACAATGAATGAATACATTTATAATCCCACAATCAGAGTATGACATAAAGTAATGGAAGGCATAAAAAAGGGGATGAATTCAAACCCACCCAAAACTGTAAAATAATGTTCATCCAACTTAGAAGGAGGGGATTAATGTCATATGAAATGGTGGTTTACCCCTAAACCTATATATCCCAGACTAAGCTACACCTTCTCCAGGTCCTCCAAGGACTCTGTAAAAAGTTTCATAATCTATATAGGACATGACATGTGTGGAAAGAGACCATGAATGGGTGAGTATAAAAATACTCATTAGGAGACCCTGAAATCACCAAGAATAATGAATTAAGATTAGTTATATCATTAAACATAGGTATTTAAAACAAGATATGAGACATAATGATAAACAAGGATATCTTATATATAATCATAACTGACTTTGAGTCGGAAAGGATCTCTACCACAACTAGCTATAGATTAGCTACTAAATTTCAAGGTAACACTCATCTAGGAGATCTCACTCTACAAGGCCTACCATCCCTGATGGAAATAAATTGAGAGATATGACTCATCGGGTTTCACTAAGATGATAGAACATCCCTACCATCTAAGAGTTTATGATTGTCTAGGAGGATCACTCCCTATAATATACTATCACTAATGAAACTAATAACAATGGTTATGATCATCATTTCTATCCATGAATAATCACAAAGAAAACTAAGAGGGTCATATAAGATACACACTCCATCATAATAATACCACATTGGAATGATATGACCTATATATATAGTTATGGAGTCAATAACTATGGATCAATGGGGGAACACTATTCCATTTTGGAAACATCATCTTGGATAGGGTACGATGCTTGTGTAAGTGTTAGTCTTGCCAGTTCCAAAAATAAATTACGTATGGAAACATGATGGAAAATGAAGATCACTATAGGCCTCTTAGAGGGATACATCCTCTAATATGTGGAGGATCTGTTGAAGTGTACTAATATGACTCACTCAAAATAAATGAACTCACCCACATTCCAAAAATAATAATGAAGTTATAGTGGGGTCACCCTCTATGGTGAGAACATGATACTACACCAAACCCTCATAGGAGTTCGCCAAGGGAACATGCTCAAATAATACTTGTCCAAGGATGATCACACTAGCTCACAACAAATATGATCTGAGAGGAAAGAGGAGTCTAACCTGTCCTCAAAAGAGTTCATGAAGTTTCCCTAGGGGTACATGGTGCATCTTTCAAAACCTGGAACTTCCCATGTATTGAACTCAAACAACATGAAATTTTAAAAAAATAAATGGTGTGTACCTCAAGGTACATGATGTTTAGATGTCACCCTAGAACTTTTCATGTTGTTATGCCTGTGCCCATGTACACCGGATCATGCCCATGTACTTATCCATTTCCAAGTACACGACTCTTCTCACGTACTCCGACCAGCCTGTGTACTTCCCAAGTACATGGTGTGTGGGGCCAAATATCCACTTGGGAATGTACTCCCTGTACACAATGGGTATTCCTCCACATGTTACATGACATGTGACTAGGCACACACAAAATGTTACACTACATGGCCTCCGAGGGTGTACTCCCTATACACACCAAGCTGGTCGGTTAAGGGTCACACTGCATGTGACATGTGTCACACAACAAGTGATACTTTTCTCTTTGTGGAAACCCTTGAGCTGAAGATGAGGGACTACACGACATGTGCTCATAGTACTACATGTCATGTAGATTTTTTTTCACATAAACCACAAGATTCATCATGTTTAATCACACACAACTATGATTTTATTCATATCTATTTCCAAACTCACTGAAGAACATAGATATCAATCCTTCCAATCTCACCCATCACTAGTGGCTGATTCCATCCATTCCCACCACTCATGAAATGACTGTAGTTGTACCTCACCGAAGCCGCATGCTAAACCCAAACTGAGGGTCTCAAATCCAACCCTAATCTCATATAATTATCATGGACCATGATCACATCATTTAACCTGAAACTAGATCCATTAAAGAGAACAATTTTTCCATATATGGAATGCACAATAATTTTCTTTCAGGTATTCATCATTCCACTGGACTAAATAAATACAATGAAAAATAAGTGTAAGATGGTGGGGGGAAACCATAAAATATAAAAATGGGGAAAATAAATCATCCAATGTTCATGTTTTCCTTGATCCATTTTCATATGGGGATGAATTAATTAATAATTAAATCAAAACAAATAACTATTATTCCCCAAATCCTAGATAAGAAAAACCATACACACAATTTTATCGATCCATGAATCAATTCTCTAGTTGATTGATTCACATACATAATAAGAAAATATAATAGGAACATATTAACATAACAAAAATGTTCTACCTTGATTTGGATCTCACATTGATGAAGAATAATTACATTTTATTGTCATTGATGAGATACAAAAGGTTCGTTGGTGCATGATACTCGATCCGGTCTCGATCCAATGTCGACTACCAATGATCCTCTAATAGCTCTTCCAAATATCTTGGGTTATTTGGATAACCATAGGGATTTGGTATATGAAAATATACATAGAGGTTTAATAGGTTTTGGATTTATAAGAAACAACTAAATAAATAATAATTTATTTATCTAATGATGGTGCTCCAACAAAACACTAGATTCCAACTACGATTATTCTGCATGTAGGGAAACCCAATTTTCTAAACTAAACGGTGGTCTCAGATTTTTAATCCAAAAATCTATTTTGGATTTATTCTATTTTTCAATAAAAATACATGTGCATGATAATATATTTAATATTTTTAAAATATCAATTTCAGGCTCACGAGGCCTCATAATCTCATATCATCTCATTGCCTAGCTCCAAAAAAATATCTAGAAATATTTCTAAGTATTAAATGGAATAAAAAGAGACATTACATTATTCTCATCTTAAATATATTTCATCCCCAAAAATCAAAAACTAAACAATAAGGTGTGGATGATAAACTATAAACTGGGCCCCCACTCCCATGGGTCCTCTCAAAGGTTTCTTGAGCTTCCAAAAAACATGCAAACAAGGAAAAAATTTTCCTATAAAGGGTATTTATATGCTTGTTCGCAACAACATTGAATCATTGAATAAGGAAACTCCAATCTCATGGACTATCTTACCCAGTTTGATAATGTGAAATGAGTCATAAACATACCTACTTAGCTACGACATGTGGACAACCCCAATAAACTAAAACAACTATGGTCATTGGGTAAAGAGGTATACAACTTTGATAACCCAACACAATAATTGAACAAATGAAGGGTGTATGAAACCTGTAGATATCCAAATGTCATGGATAAACACTATAAATATCAGAATCCAAAGGCCTACGTAGATGGTTTATAAATAACTCTTGATGTTTTTAGGTAGGCCTCATCCATTCCTGGATAAACAACACTATCACAACCATCACTAGAACTATAAGTAAGTATCAAACACTATCACTCATTGGATCTGAACAGTTTGACAGTGTCCTATATGTTCCCTCATACATGGCCTGATAAAGGTGTTATAACGATGGTGGAGTGGTTTTCACTATGATACAAAAAATCCACTGATGGTAGATGAACCTCCTAACTATGGACCAAAACCAACATATGAACCTGAACCATCTTCACCAGATCCCGAATGGTCCAATTTACAGGGCCAGCTGACTAGGATAAAACACTATTCTCAATAGTAATTAGGACCTCAAATCCTTTCTGCATCCTCTCCCTAATCATATAGTAATGTAAGCATAATATTATATAATTATCCTCAAGGGAATTCAATTAAGTCAGACTAACTCCTACACACACAAGTGTCCCAGACTCTTCACAAAGATTTTTTGGTCATCACCCTCATACAAGAGTGATAATAAGAGCTTATAATTATAACTTACTAAAACTTCCATTGCTTCCCAAACAATTCCAATATATCCTAATACATCCTCACCTCCACCATATATGATGCTAAGGGAAAACAACCTCCTAAACACCTCTTTCAACAACATGATTTGTGTCACCATCCATCATCAAATAAGGATGATGAGGTTCCCACCTTTGAGAATCAATCAAGAACATATTCCATGGATATTTGTCCATGAAAAATCTCACAATTGATATCCTTGATTCATACCTCCCTAGATATCTAAAGAAGTTAAGGGGTAACAAATATTGTCTAAAGGTAAACTACACCATCCTTAGGTGTATCACATGATCCAACATAGAAGTTGAGCACATATGGATTTCATCAAATAAGACTACAATGAAATGATACAAGAAGGGTTGAGGATTAATTTCACAAGTCTTATGTTTCTACTATAGTACATAACTCATCATGTGTATCCCCCAAGAGCTATAAACAACCACATTGGAATTGGAAACCCACTTATGGTATATCTTGATCCAAAAATAGTGTTAGTGATAACCTATCTTGAGACCATCTCTAAGAACCACTTTTTCCCAAAAATTTCTGGTCGAAGAACTCAAAAATTCTTAGGAGTGTATACTCTTCCACTTATCACGTGGTTCATGTAACACCAATTCAAAACAAACCCCAAGAAATCATCCATCTTTTTGGGAAACAACATATGGATTCCCATGAAAACATAACAGGTCTTATAAATCCCATTCTCTATAGACTCCTTTAACTTCTCCTCTAACAATCAGAGCTACATAGGGTCATCATATATTCTAGTGCAGATATCGGTTCATCCTTAGTGTAATTATATAGAGAAAAAAACTTTATATTTTAAGGTAAACCTAGAACATCCTCAATATGGGTTCCCTCATACCCCCACCATCAAAGGAAACTGAAATATAAAATCATATACATATTCATGGGTAATACTAGAAAACTAATAATGAAATGACTGTAACATCCTATAAATGATCTCATTCTCCTCTTCCTATGATTAATCATTTTCAAAGGAGGAAAACTCTGTCCTAATAAACTGAAATAACCTATAAACACACTAGTAAAAACAACTAATAAGGAATGGTAGGGAACTAGTCCACACTAAGGAAAAAATAATAGGGTATCACCACTACTATGAAGGGATTTTTTTTATGAGGATCTCTCTTTCTCATCCCAGTGCTAGGTCACACTATAGGTATAAGAGAGTAATCAATGATCCTCTCTGTAGGATCCTCAAATAGAAGGGTTGAAAAAAAGTATCCACAAGTATGACTAGGTCTTAAATAGGGGATATTATCTGGGATATGTGTCTTGTGTCTCTATGTGAAAATTGCAACTAGGGTTGTTGATGCACACATCATACCTCAGACCAAACTCAAAGCCTCTAGGAGTTCATACTTTTTGGAACTAATAATTTACCTTTCACACATATTTTCCACAAAAAATACTTGATTGGAAATCTTATAACAGAAAAAGGACCTCAAAATAACATGCCAAAGGAACCCATCCACCACACCTTGACAATATCCTCTTCAGGCGGCACTAACTGGACCACATGGTTTTAAATCACATCTTAAGAACAAGTCTTGATGGGGAAATTTTCCATCTTCATTTCATGTACAAATTCAAACCAAACATCGCCAAAAAAAGGTATCTATAGATACCCCACATCTCATTGGAAAGGAACATAAGTAAAAGAAGAAAAACAATGGATCAAAAATTTGTATAACATCACTAGAACAATAGTATAAGGGGCATAGACCATGCCTTGAAACACTTATAGAGCCTCTGAATAAAAAGTATCCAGTGCCTATAGCTATCCATGATTTTGACAACCAGCTTCCTAGGCCTAGAGTGGTCCACCTAGGGTTGGTGGTGGTAGAATCAGACCGAAGCTCATCCCACCTCCTCCTACTCCCCCTACTCTTCTGTCATGTATGCTACCCTATAGACCTCCCTATTCTAGCCACTACCTAGATTGTTCATCGATCAACTCATTGACTACATCACAATAGTTTGGACAATATAACCTGATATTTTCTCTCCCATAATAATAAAAGATGCATATCAGCCTTATAGAATTGATATTTTCATGATATATTTAACAAAACCTATAATTTCAGGACTTGTGCCCCACACCTATGATTAGTGGTTCCTGATAACCCTGCATCTCGAGAGATCCCAACCTTGGAAGCTCATGATACTTGTTTGAACCCTACAGATCATCATCCAATTAAAAAAGGTCCATCCATGACTCATTTTGGCATGATCCATCCAACTGAACTTCTAGAGGTGGGTCTATGAATTGATCAACAGGTGAAAGCACCATATTTTGAACAACATGAAGAATGACAACTTCACGACTAACCCCCTTCAAGGAGGCTCATCACCCATTAGTTTTAACTCTTTACCATAATTTATAAAACTCAGTAAATTTCATCATAAATATATCTTGAAGGATGAAAATATGTAACCTGGTTAATGAGTATATCTGGTGATTTGACACTAGAAGGACATAGAAACTACAACCCATTCCCATATGATGCATGTACCAAATTTTTCTCTACAACCAATGCCTACATATACCAAGTCAACAATAATATTATCAAAATATTAGTGAATGGATACGTTGTACTCTACCCCAACACTAGAGTCTCTATCCTAAATGAATAACTCAAAACACTAAACACTATTTCCATAAATCCCATACAAATCCTTATGACAAGGTCAAAACTACAAACACCGACTGAGGGAGAGAGAACCTATGATACCGCTCTATCATGACCTGACCCATCGGGGATCGAGTTGCAATAACCCCAAGACCACCTCCTATAGTCCATGGTTTAGAGACCATCACCAAGTGGGAATATCATACACACATAAGACATTAGCCTAATGCACCAATACACAAGCACACATATCCAATCCTATACAATGCTGAAATGTAAAAAAAGTGATATAAATGCATGAATACTTCTATAATATCACAATCATATTTTCACATAAATTACGATAATGCATAAAAGTTCCAAATACATGCCCACACAAAACAAGAAAATGAAGTCCGACATTCTCATAAGGGAGACTACATTAAAATTAAACACTAGTATACACCTCAGTTTTCATAGCCGAAACCAAGCTCCACCTACACATGGTCATATAAGGACTCCATAAAAAGGTTCTATAATTGAATAGGTTATTTCATCTATAGAATTTTCCCATGAAAGGGTGATTATGACAATACCTAGTAGGAAACACAAAAATCAACAAGCATAAAGAAGTAAGATGATTCATATAATCAGACATAGTTATGTCAAACAAGATATGTGACATAATGATAAAAAAGGATATCCCAAATATACTCATATATGACTATGAATCGTAATGTATCTCTACCACTAAAAATCAAGGATCCACTATAAGGTTTCAAGGTAATTCTCATCTAGGAGATCTTTCTCCATGAGCCCTACCTTCCTTGATGGATCTCAACTGAGAGATATGAATCACTGGGTATTTCTATATCGATGGTATAACCCTTCAATCCTAGATATCATGATCATCCAAGAGGAACCACTCCAAAAACTATACTTCCACCAATGACACTCATCCTAGAGTTCATGCTCATTATTTTTATCCAAGAAGAAGAATATAGAAAATTGAGAGGGTTCATCCAATATATAAACCCTATTAGAATAATTCACTATTAGAAAATTCATATCTCAATATGTAGATAAGTGTTCAATGCCTATGGATCATTAGGGGAACACCAGACCCTACTATAAGCATTCTATTAGATAGGGGATCAATGCTCAGGTAGGTTTTCACCATGCCAATTCCACAAATACTACATAAGGAAACATGAAGGAAAATAAGGATCACCCAGGTTCTTATGGAGGGATACATGCTCTAAGACACTGAGGGTCTGTCGAAGTAGATTGGGATGACTCACTCCAGAATAAGGGAACTCACCCACACAACACTGATCATTAGAAAGGTTTTTATGGGTCTCCCTATATGATGATAATAAGATACTACATAGAACCCTCATAGGAATGGACCAAGGGAACACACTAAACTGATATTGGTGCAATGAATCTCACACAGGGTCACAACAAAGTAGAGATGAGAAGAAAGATGAATTAAAACTATCAAAAATGAGTACATGGAATATATCTGGGGGTACATAAAATGTCTCACAAAACGTGTCACTTATTGTATATCATGATCATATGGAATGAACCTTTCCAAAAATAAATGATTTTTTCCTCAATGTACACAACATGTAGATGTTTACCTCACACCCGACATGCCATTTTGCCTATTCCCATGTACATTGGGTCATGCCTGGGTACTTGGACATGTCTTATTACATGGATCTTCCCATATACTATATATTTCCCATGTACTTGGTGTGTGGGGTCACATGGACACTTGGGGATGTACTCTTTATACACTCAAAGATGTTTTCCACATGTTATACAACATGTGATAAGGCACACATAACATGTAAAACTACATGGAGTCCTAGGAGTGTCCCCCCTATAAACACTGATCTAGTTAGATAAGGGTCACACGATGTGTGAAACATGCCATATTTTTTATGATAATTATATCTACATGGAAACCCTTGTGCCACACAAAATGGACTACACTAAGTGTGTTCAAAGGACTACATGCAGTGTAGCCTGATTTTTCACAAAACCCATGATATTCTTCACAAATCATTACCAATGGCCCTGATTTCCTTTATATATACCTTCAAATAAGCTAAAAACATGGATCTATATATTTTCAAGCCCTCCCATTACCATTGGATGGATTCTATCCATTACTACTGCATAGGAATTGGCTGCTGTCATGCATCACCATTAGGACATTCCATACCAAAAATGAGGGTCTCCAATCTGACCCCAATCACCCTCTATCATCATGAAAAACGATCCCATCACTGATCTTGAAATTGGATCCACATAAATGATCTATTTTTTCAAATATGGAATACACAATGATTATATTATGGGTGTTCATTGATCTTCTGGTCAAAAGAACACTGATGAAAAATATGCGTAGAGTGGAGGGAGAAAACCATAAAACATATAAATGAGGAACAATAATCATCCAATGTTCATGTTATCCTCGATTCATTTTCATAGAGTGAATAAAAAAGGGATAATTAAATCAAATTAAATAATTATTATCCCCCAAATCCTAGATAAAAAACCCAGACCCACAATTAAATAGATTCATGAATAAATTCACTAGTTGATCGATTCAAGTTCATCATAAAATAATAAAATGAGGATAAATCCACATAAAAAATGTCCTGACTTGATTTTTAACTCTCAATGATGAAGAGAGATCACATTTCATTTTCATTGATGAGATCTACAGGCTCCGTTGGTGCATAATCCTTGATTTTATCTCGATTTGATGTCATCTACCAATGATATTCAAATAGATCCACCCAAATATCTAGGGTTATGCGGATAACCATAGGGATTCATCATAATGACATATTTATATAGTTTTAATAGGTTAAATTTTTAAATGAAACAATTAAATAAATAATATTTGGTTTATTTAATTATATCTCCCACAATGGTGCTAAATCCAAACACCTGATGCCAATGAAGGTTATGTCACACCTAGGGTAAATCCCATATTCTAAACTAATCAATGGTCTCATATTTCAGATCTAAGAATACATTTGGGAGTTTCACCCTTCTTCAAGAGAACTATACATGTGTGATATTAAAATATTTAAAATTTTTAAAATATCAATTTCAGGATCATCGGGATTTAGAATCTTGTGTTGTCTTGGTTCTTAGCTCTATAAATATTTCAATGTATGATACAGAAAAAACCAATACATTAAAACCACAATGTATGGAGATTTTAAGTTACACTAATAAAGTTATCTATCTGTTACATACTATTTAATATGTTTACCAATACAATAAGTTTATTGATCAAAGATAGTGTTTGATAGATTATTTTAGTCATTTTTACCATGTCTGGATGCTTTTAGACATCGAAAGATGTTTATCTAAATTGATGGAAGATTTTGGTATGGAATTTATTCCAAAACATTATTGATTTATACCACACAGGATAGTAGTTGATCCCCTATAACTTTGGAATTTACTATTGTTAATAATGGGAACTTCTCATGTTGTAGTTTTTTTACCAGCATGCCATAGAGATTTTGTGATGGACATGGAAGGACTTCATCTTATTTAAAACTGAAATTGAGTAATCAAGGATACAATATAGTCTGAGGGTATTTTATGGAGACCATGTCACACCTCGACCCGAAACCATGCAGTTACATTTATTTCATTTATATTTGAGTCTTTGTTTTAAAAAATCATAAAATATTTAAAATTAAAATCAAAATGAATGAAAATAAAATAAAATGAAAATGATTTAATAATAATAATAATGATATTATTATTAGTATGTCAAATAATAATATTATTATTAAGTTTATTATTATAATGTTTGTTATTTTTAGTATCATTATGTTATTTTATTTTATTGAGATTTTTTTTGATACCCCAAAGGGTCTCCTCCCTTAACCCATCGTGCAACCCCCTTCCCTGGTTGACCCCCCAATATGTAAGATCTCCTCTCTTGCACCTCTCTGATGGTTGTGACCTTCCTCCCCCAACTGATCTCCCTATGGCGTGATCCACCTCCTCGTGAGCTCCATTGGCTGAACCCCAATGGTGCGACCTTCCTCCATGCGACACCCCCTGGGACCCACTCGGTCTGCAGAATGCACCCCCTCTTAGCCTCCATATTAAATCACCAATCTCACTATATCTCTTCATGTTTTTCATTCGATTTGTCAAGTTATGGTCCCTATATCAATTATATTCCCTTGATTTTTCCATTTTACCCTTTCCTGTCACTCGATTAAATATTTGTCCAAACCCTAGGTATGGTCCAACTCCCATTTACTTTGTTTCCTCTACTATAAGGTGGTGCAAAAAGGTCCATCAGGACTCCCTTGTGTGTGTTCCGACAACTGCTGCTGAAGGAGAGGTAGTTCAGAGTGTTTTGGTTCATCACCAATGTTTTGGGGTAATGTGATCCTTCCATTTTGTTGTTTCACACCTCTATTATTAGTGTTTATGGGTGTTCTTGACTTCCTTTTGATTAACCGGTAGGGAATTTGGTTGTTCCGGGTGATTTCAAGCTACCTCTGCCATTAGAGGCGAGGTGTAAATATTGTTTCTTGGTTTTGAACCATCTTAATTAGGGTGTTTATTTGTTTTAAGGTTTGTAGTATTTGTGGTGTAGTGTGTGAACTCTGCATTGTAGTTTCAAGTCATTGGGTCTATGGTGATTCACTTGCGTCTGCATAAGTAAGTATATATATATATATGTGGCTTCCCCTGTTACATGTATAATCATCCATGGTAGTGAATATACAAGTCTGGGGTTAGGTGTGACCATGTGTGTATATATATATATATATATATATATATGAAAATTCATACGTAGGTGAGTTGTGACTACTTTGTGCATATAAGAAAATATGTTGGAATCCCCTTGCACATATTAATTTACATGTAGATGTGTGTAAAGGGGATAGCTGTCCATTAATGTTTGTGATGGTTCATATACTTAGTGTGGGATTAATAACTTTTAGTTAGAAAGTGCCACATACCGAATACTTGATTTGGTTCCACCTAGAGGTAGGTCCCCTAGGCATATGACTTCAATTTTAATTCAATAATTTCATTAGTGTTTTATAAAGTGTTCTCAAAATTTAATAGTATATATGTTCTATGAAAAGTGTTAGTTATGCTTAGTGTTGGAATTTCCTTCATATTTCATGATTCACTTTTATGTTTTGAAATGATTAGACTTCTTTTATATATGCTTCCAATCTTAATAGTTTAAATGCTTACAAGTGTTTTCTAAAAATGGTTCTTCATTCGTTTTTCATAATTTAAAATGTTTCCAACGTGTGATTTTCTTATTGTTATAGGAACTGAACCCTGTTTTGAATATGTAATCCATTTATAATTTTGAATTATTTTTAAATATTAAATCTTTAAAATGGATTCTTAAATGGTTTTGAGAGTGTGAAATATTTCCAAGGGTATTTGGTGTGTATAATAGTTGTGCAATATTGTAACGACCCAAACTTTTATTAATGGAAATTCCTCTTGATCTAACTAAATGTATTATTATGGTTATATAAAATGTGAACTTCATTGATTTTATGTTTCTAGATTTTAAAATACCATTATTAATTGTGATTGTTGATAATATAGCCATTGAATAGTGATCACATGATTAGTATAAATATAGAGCTTTAACAAATACAATTTACCCAGACAAAGGAAGCGATGGCCTCATCCAGTAGACTTTCCCCATACGAAGCCCATTTTTTGGAGCTTTTAAAGGAGGTGGCACCATTGGTATTCTCTCTTGACCAAGCCAAAGCCGATCTTGAACACGTTAAGCTTGATCAGAACTGACTACATGAGAAGTGGAAGTTAATAGAGATTACCACCCGAGTGATGTTATTCGAGCCACCCCAAGAGTCTGTCACCATCACACACCTTACCATTCAGTCTTATGTGGGTGTTATATGGGGTTATGTAACAATACCCTATCACTAGGACTATGTACATTATTTTTGTATAAATAATGTGCACTTATTTTATTATTGTAACACTATAAATAGTTTTTGAAGCACAAATAGTATTTTTAGTTAATATTCAACTATGAAATATATTTTGATTAATTAATGGATTATTGACTTAAATAATAGTTTAATAAAATATTATTATTATTATTATCAAATTACTTTTTATTAAATATAAAATATCATATAATTTTATGAATGCAATTGTAATTTTAATTAAGGGTTGAAAGCTGTTTTTGTCAAACCCCATGAATTTTAGATAAATGTCGGTTTTTATTTTAAAAGTAATAATTCCAATATTTAAAAAATTATTTTGATAAAATTAATATTTTTTTTGGAATTAGGACATATAAATTATCCTATGGTGAATTTTTCATAATTTTCTAAGATAGTCGATTTTTTGGGTAAAAATCAAATACCGTTTAAATATATAATGTGTTTTATGACATCATAATGACCCAATAGTGATGTAATAAAACAATATAAAAATTATTTTTGGCCAATTTATGTTTTACCATTAAAATAATGTAATTTTATGTTTGTTTGATTTATTTTACAAAGCTTTAGTGGACCCTTTAAGGCTTATAAAACATTTTGCCTTTTTAAATTGTTTTCCTTGAGAGTGTGACTCATCTCCACATAAGCAACCTTATTATTTTAAGAAGTTCGGACATTGGACTTATAAAATCATTTTTTACTCTCCCCTTTGGAAAAAATCATGGGAAAAAACCTTGGGCTGGTTTGTGGTTTTGATTAGTTTAATGTGAGGTGTTCCAAACCTAAATAATAAAGAATTCCCTCTCCTTTACTATATAAACCCACCCAAGCTCCCACTTCCTCTTCACTCAAGCCTTTGAAGTTCGACCAACCCCTTATCTCCTCTCTCTATAATCCTCCCAAGGTTCCCCAAGCTCCCAATAAGCCTCTCTCAAGCCTCTCCCTATCCTTTGGGATCACACTTCCAAGTAAGGGATTTCTTCCTTTCTCATTTTTGTCCAATTTTATTTAAGTTGTTATGCCCTTTTGTTTTAAATTAAAAATTCTGGGGTATGATTTCACACATCCTCCATACTCCCATAATTATTTTTGGATGATGGGAGACCCATTTATCTCTCATTAATGCCTCCCACGTACACCCGTTACCATGCTGAAATTCCGTGAGGGATTTCTCTCTCCTCTTTTACATCCAAGTAATTCTTTTATATTGTGCATATAAATTCCATTATGTTTGTGGGAAATGTATATTTTTGAACCCCTTACTATCTATTTCAAGTAAATATTATGAGACACCCTTTTCTCTATCATCAACCATTTTCATGAATCCTTATGTCAAGTCGTTATGTTGTGGAAATTGCACTGCGTTTTTCCAAGCCAAGATCATTGTGTAGTGAATACCATACCCATGCCTCTATCAAGGTTATTCACATTTATGAACATATACATATTGAATGGTACTTTCATGTATTTATTACACATTAATTTATCATGGAATAACTTATTATGTTTATTGATTCTATGTTATATGAAACATGTGGCACACTTATGCATGAAATGAAATGTTTAAGAAGGGTGCGCCCTGATAGCGCTCCAATGCATTGGGTAAAGTATAGTATAATGATATGTCATGTGCAATGGGTGTTGACTCATGATAATTGAAGTGAAATGAGGTTTTACTCATGCTTCATGTGCAATGAGGGTTTACTCATGCTCCATGTGCAATGAGCCTTGACTCATGTTAATTCCATGTTAAGTGTTGTTGCAACATTTCCATGTTATGATTATCATGATTTATCATGCCTTTATGTTCATGTTTCTTTTGTGATCCATTGATATACCTATTGTCTAACATGTATTGTTTTCCTTATGTTATTCCATGTTTATTCCCTTACTGGGCTTTATAGCTCACCCTTTTCTTATGAATGTCCTCGGGTTATCCCATGCAATGCTAAGTATGAGGGAATGTAGTGGTCATATAAAGGAAGTTTACAATAAGATGTTGTGTTCTATGTTTTGAGTTGTTATGTAATGTTCATAATCCCCAAATACACTATAAATATCAATCTTCCATGTTGTATTAAGTGGAAATTTTATGTAATAAATCATGTTTAAGTGTGAAATAATGAGCATGGTTGTTATAGTTGGTATCAGACGATAAATTTAGTTATTTTTGGGATTAGGATGAGAAAACCCCAGTGAAGACTTAGAGACAAGAATAAATATAATAAAAACATCCCTAAGTATTTTTTTGTATTGAGTAAGTGGTTTATCAAGCAAATACATCCATGTCTGGATATGAACAGGTAGTGGCGGCTCAAGCACAGATGTATCCTTAGGTTAAAAACCAAAAACACCACTTTGAGCTAGACTCGAATGGAAATTGGTGCATGACAATAGGCCTTGCTGCACTCTTGGTTACGACACTCCCGGAGGATATGCTTTGGAAAATTCACAGTCTTTGTCACAACCCCCTCCCCACAAAGTATACCCCTCCTGGGATGGCAATGTGAAAAGGGAGATAATGACCCCCGAGTCCCGCCTCCAGTAGGCCCCGGGTTGGCGACTAGCACCGAGGGTATAATAACATACAAATGGGAGGCATTACCCTCTAAGAGAACACATGCAGAAGAGAGAGATAGAATAGACTCCAATCAACTCCAACTCAGAACTGAAATATAAAAGGAAACCAAGTACATATATGAAATGTCATGCAAATGTACTACAACTGAAGGGGAAACTAAAAGTACCCAAAAGAAAGTAAAACGACAGCGACCACAAGCCCGAACAGCTCCTCCTCCAACCGCAAGCTAGTAGTAACCAGCTTGATCTCCAACCTGCTCCAAGTGACCTGAAAAACAGTTTATATGTACATAGGGTGAGTATAACAGTATACTCAGTAGGATCCTCCCCAAGCCTCTCGTGCAAAGGTAAAGAAAGCATGCTAAAGCCCAGTGAACAACAAGTGAAACTAACTCGTCACCTAAACAGGTATACTATGTTCCCAACCTCACCATGGCTACTCTCACCAAGTAACGCATACAAGAATATATCATATAGTAAAGAATATAAAGGGTACCCCGCTACTACTTCCCCACTGGTTTTCCGCTTTTCCCCAACGACATACGTCCTGTGCATCTCTCTCCAAAGGCTTGCCCGCAGACACCTGGGCTAAGCTCCACAATCTGCACCTCATGCACCACAAAGGCTTGCCCGCAGACACCTGGGCGAAGCACCACACCGTCCTCACAACCAAAGTAACTAGGTAGTTTCCGGGAGCAACCATAGCTCGTATAACGTGTATCATACGTCGAGTATTAATCCTCAAGCCATCACAGCCCATACGCCGAGTAAGGATCCTCAAGCCATCACAGCCTATACACGTTACACCTATAGTATTCCATAGGATACTATATCCAGAATATATGTGTGTGAAATAACCACAAGCCATTACAGCCCTCTACACACATATATGGGTAAAACTAACCACTGTGCCTACCAGCACAAGGATCTACCAAGAGAAGAGAGCGGGGCCAAAGGGGGTAGTCAGCCATTCAACCTCCCATCAGAATGTTGAGGAAAACACCCCCCCAGGGATCATAATCCCCGGGGTGTCAGTTTCCCTTACCGACAGGGTGGAGTAGCATATAGAATCACAAAAAGTACAGAATATATAAGTAACTCACATCCACACTATGGGCATTACCTAGTCTTAGATACAACTGCAGCTACCGTCTCTCAGACTCCAGGCTGCTACTTCTAAGACTAGGTATCCTATAAGCACACAAACAATGAAGAGCTTTATTAGATTACTCCATTCTCATTTATCAGTTCCACTGTACATTAATTAATTCTTTAAACATTAATTAAGAATGAATAATTCCACATTAAACTGAAATGGCATCACTTTCAAAAACAACTGCTCCTTTTTAAGATTCACATCACCTTTATATTCCAGCATCTCCATCCCCATGGATTTTCACCATTTAATCAAACATTCCTTACAGAATTACTTTTCCACATTCCCAGGCATTCTAGAAAAACATCCTATGCTTCTAAACACAAAGTAGGCTCAACACGGTGAGTAGATATACTACCCGTCGAGTCTTTGCCGCCTATAGAAAGAGCATAGACCCATCCTCCATCGAGAGGCTAAACACAGAAAGCACGTGGCATACCCCGCGTGTCTTCACCTCCTTCGGAAAGAGGGTAAGCAAGACCAGCTGCCTTGAGCAGTGGGGAAAAATAAAGAAGATAAACAACCAAACCAAACCACCAACATCAAACCATCACATTCATCTGATACTGTCACCCTTGGTGTCCTCCCCGACACCCATATGCATAAACCGATGCATCTCGCCACACTAGGCGTCATCCGATGCCACAACCACAAGTCTCCATGCCTCCACATATCACAACAGCCATCCAGGCTCACATCACAGCACAAGAAGCAGGAAAACAAACATCACAAAATGGGCTCTCGGCCCTTTAACAAACAAGAGGGTAACTCAGAACCCTTTTAGAAATTCTCACATAATCTGTTCTCTAATCCATATTGAATTAACAGATTTGTTATTCGTAGGTTCCAATCATGGATACCTAATCAGTAAGCTATCACAATTAAATAACCATGCTTAATTCCCTAATTTGATTATCCTAAAATTATAACAACTATAACAACGACAATAACCAGATTAATTTACATGCCTATTTATCTTTAGTCAATTAATTATCATTTAATTCCATCTTTACGTTCGTTATCAATTTCTATCATGAACGAACAACGAAACAAAGAAACATAGATATCACTATATCTAGGAAAACATGAGGCAAACCATTATCATGGTATAAAGCAACAACATGCGATCAACCAATTCTTTTAATCCGGTTCAAGTATTTAATTAGGTCAATTTCATTGTGATCCAAAGGAATAAATCATGCTAATTCTACGATTGCACATACACAATTAGAGAAGCCATGAATCCCCTACCTCAAACAGTTCCTCACGTTCTTTATCCACACAACAGGTCACGATCCTCCCCTCGCGACAACTGCATCCACCGGAGGATGCTGCGGTACGACAGTACCAACCAACCCCAAGAAAACCCATTAGAATCTTGGAAATTACATGGAATAATTATTGAAAGGAGGATAGGAGAATATGAACCCCAAAAGAACGACGATACAACATACCTTATATCGAAGATTGATCGACACGGCTCAGTTGCATCCAAAACAGAACAGAACCAATCCTCGGGGTAAAGATTGATTGTGCAACTCCTACGGAAAGGATTGAAAGGTTCTAGTGTCTCTTAGCCGAGAAAAAAGAGAAATAACAAGGGAGAATGATATCTCGTCCCTTTTTAAGATTAAATGGGGCGACAGTTTAAGATCCGGTTAATTCTCCATTAAAAACGGATCGCATTAACCCACGCGGTTTGACCAAGTAAAACATTCCAAGCCTTAGGAATAATTAATAAAGGATTTATGGCATTTGAATCGGCCTTAAGAGCCCTTAAAATAAGGCTTTAAATGTATTTTATGTCAAAGGAAACGTAAAAAGGGGGAAAACTGTAGGAGTCTGGAAACACTGTTCACCCACCATTACTGTACATGAAACCGATCTGTGAAACCGATCTGTGAAACTGATCTGTGAAACTGATCTGTGAAACTGATCTGTCACACCGATCTGTGAAACCGATCTGTGAAACTGATCTGTCACACCGATCTGTGAAATCGATCTGTGAAACTGATCTGTCACACGGATATGTGAAACCGATCTGTGAAACTGATCTGTGAAACTGATCTGTCACACCGATCTGTGAAACTGATCTGTGAAACTGATCTGTCACACCGATCTGTGAAACCGATATGTGAAACTGATCTGTCACACCGATCTGTGAAACCGGTCTGTGAAACCGATCTGTCACACCGATCTGTGAAACTGATCTGTCACACCGATCTGTGAAACTGATCTGTGAAACTGATCTGTCACACCGATCTGTGAAACTGATCAGTGAAACTGATCTGTCACACCGATCTGTGAAACTGATCTGTGAAACTGATCTGTCACACCGATCTGTGAAACTGATCTGTGAAACTGATCTGTCACACCGATCTGTGAAACTGATCTGTTACTGTTCATAAAACTAGAAACACTGTTCACAGAACTGGAAAATTGGCAGTGTTGGGGATAAGTCCCCTTGGCCTCCCAGAACACCTCCAACACCAAAATTCCACAAAGTAATGGACCGGAGAGGTCCGGGCCATTACATTAGATACCTCTCAAAACATTCTCGTCCTCGATAATTAAAAACCAACCCAGAAGAAAAGAGGGGTCCGAACAACCACCCCATAAGATACCTCTCAGGGGAAAACCACCATGAGTTGTTCGAAATCTGGAACAAAACTATGACATCCAGGAGTATGGGAACAAACAATCCATACCCAAACAATTCAAACATAACATCACATCAAAGGTACATAAATAAAACATGAAAGATCTAACCAGAGAGGAAACATCATTACATGAAAGGAGTTAAACATTTAACAACTCTGGGTACTGAGCACGTATCTGTGACTCACGCTCCCAGGTACTCTCCTCCATGCCACCGTGTCGCCACAAGACACGAACTAAGGGGATAGAACGCCCACGCAACACCTTCTCCTTGTGGTCTTGGATCTCCACAGGTCGCTCCTCGAAGGTTGCATCATCATCAATATCGATCTCTCCCCAATCGATAACATGAGATCCATCATGAAGATAACGACGGAGCTGTGATACATGGAAAACATCATGTATCCGACTCATCTGAGGGGGAAGTGCTACTCGATATGCCACAGCTCCAACACGAGCTAACACCTCGAAAGGCCCAACAAAACGGGGAGAAAGCTTACTTCCACGACCAAACCTTCGCTGCCCACAACGGGGAGTCACCTTTAGAAACACATGATCCCCAACATTAAACTCTAACGGTCTCCTTCTTTGATCAGCATATGATTTCTGACGATCTTGTGCTGTCTTCATCCTCTCACGAATCACCTGAACCATCTCTGTTGTATTCTGCACTAGTTCTGGTCCGAGAATTGCTGACTCTCCGACCCCAGTCCAGCACAACAGAGAACGGCATGGCCGGCCATACAAGGCTTCAAAAGGCGCCATACCGATGGTAGAGTGAAAACTATTATTGTAAGCGAACTCTACCAAGGGAAGTGCTTCACCCATGAACCTCCAAAATCAAGAACACAAGAGCGCAACATGTCTTCAAGAGTCTGGATGGTTCGCTCTGTCTGACCATCCGTTTGAGGATGAAAAGCAGTGCTAAGGAACAATTGAGAGCCAAAAGCATGCTGGAGACCTCTCCACACCCTAGAGGTAAAACGAGGATCTCGATCAAAAATGATCGTCTTAGGAACTCCGTGAAGCCTCACCACCTCCTCCAGATACTGCCTCGACAAAACCTCCACTGAGCTCGACTCCTTGATTGCTATGAAGTGGGACGATTTAGTTAAATGATCCACTACCACCCATATAGCATCATGTCCTCCCAGAGCTCGAGGTAAACCTGTAACAAAATCCATTAAGATGTCCTCCCACTTCCACTGAGGAATCTGTATGTGTTGGAGAAGACCACCAGGAACACAGTTTTCAGCCTTCACCTTCTGGCAGACTAAACATTGAGACACACACTCTGCAACCATACATTTCATCCCAGGCCACCAGAACTGACTCCTTAAGGATCGGTACATCTTCGTCACACCAGGACGTACTGCCAAGGGTGAACTATGGAACTCTCGGAGAACCGTCTCGCGCATCGCCAAGGGAACAAAAATCCTTCCATGATACAACACTCAGTGTTGTTCATCCTCCGACCAACCATCAGGGGCCTCCCCACATACAACTCTGTCTCTCCAAACTTCCACCTCTAGATCACCCAACTGAGACTCTTCCACCTTCTGCATCAGGGATGACTGCACCGTCATCTGAAAAAGACAACCTCTTCCCCCAACTTCTCCCATATCAAGATGCAAAGCTGATAGCTCTTCCATCACTCTCCAGGAATCACTAGATTCACACACAACATCATTACGCGACTTTCGGCTCAGTGCATCAGCAACAACATTTCCCTTCCCTGGTGTATACGATATTTCGAAGTCGTATTCCTGCAAAAACTCCATCCACCGACGCTACCGCAAGTTCAAATACCGCTGAGAGAAAACATACCTCAAACTCTTATGATCGGTGAAAACCACAAAGCGCTCGCCAATGAGGTAATGTCTCCACAACTTCAGCGCAAACACCACGGCTGCCAACTCAAGATCATGGGTGGCATAGTTGAGTTCATGGGGACGCAACTTCCGAGACCCATAAGAAACAACTGACCTCTGCTGCATGAGAACACAGCCTAGCCCCAGATGTGAAGCATCACAGAAAACATCAAACTGGACTCCCTCCGCTGGAAGACAAAGGACTGGAGCACTTACCAACTTCTCCTTTAGATACTCAAAAGCTATCTGACACTGATCAGTCCATATGAACGCTTGATCCTTCCTGGTCAAAGCTGTCAGAGGAGTCGCAACTCAGGAGAAATTAGCCACAAACCTCCTGTAATAGCCTGCGTGACCAAGGAAACTTCGCACCTCTGACACGGACTTGGGGGCTGGACAAGACACCACTGCTTCTATCTTCGAAGGATCCACAGCTACTCCCTGTTGGGACACAACATGTCCCAAGAAACGAACTTCTCGAGCCCAGAACTCACACTTGGACAACTTCCCAAACAACCGATGTTGGCGAAGAACTCCCAAAACGGCTCGTAGATTCTCTACATGCTCCTCTTCAGATGTGGAGTATACAAGGATGTCGTCGATGAAAACCACAACAAACTTGTCCAGGAATTCACGGAACACATCATTCATCAACCCCATGAAAACAGCTGGAGCATTTGTCACGCCGAATGGCATTACAACAAACTCATATTGCCCATGACGACAACGGAAAGCAGTCTTCAGGATATCCTCATCCTTTACACACATCTAATGATATCCTGACCGCAAGTCGATCTTTGAAAACCAACTTGCACCCTTCAGTTGATTGAATAGGTCATCAATCCACGGGAGAGGATAGCGGTTCTTTATTGTCACTTTGTTTAATCGACGGTAATCGATGCCCAACCGCAAACTGTCGTCGGCCTTTTTCACAAACAAAACTGGTGCACCCCACGGTGACACACTTGGCCGAACAAAACCACACTGCAACAGACCATCGAGCTGTATACGTAGCTGTCGTAACTCAGAAGGGGCCATCCTATACGGAGACATAGAGATAGGAGATGCTCCCGGCTGTAGCTCGATCCCAAACTCGATCTCTCGTCGAGGGGGTAAGGATACAACCTCTTCTGGAAAGACATCAGGGTACTCTTCTACGACCCTAGGAAATGCCAGTTGTTGAACCTCTGAAGAACTCAGCATCATCCCAGCCATCATGGATGATAAGGATGAAACTCGTCTATGACTCATCTGAGGATCTCTCTCACCAACAAACACCACTTTCTCTCCATCTTCATCAAAGAAAACGACCTTCTTCCTGTAGCAATCCACAACAGCCTGCACCGAATACAACCAATCCATGCCAAGAATGACATCATATGGTTGTATTCGCAAACATAAGAAATATCCCCAAGAGCGGTGTTTCCCCAACACTAGCTCACAGCCTCTACATACTTCAAACAAGCTAGCTCGACCTCCAACTGGCGTAGTCAACGCCAAGGGAACTGGAAGCCTCTCTACCTCAAGTCCCAAAGCGTGGACAAGGGTAGGGGATATAAAGGAGTGTTTCGCTCCTGAATCAAACAAGGAATACACCAAGGTAGAAAACAAGCAAAGGGTACCTCGGACGACGTCTGGCTCGCCTGGGGCTGGCAACGCTAGAGCATGAAGCTGACCACGACCACCTCCACGGCCTCTCTGACCCTGATGACGACCACCACCATGGTCGCGCTCTGATCTCTGAGGACGGGGACCATCATGGGGCTGTCCTCTGCCTGCTCCATCTACCCTCTGGTGATCTAAAGCTGTTGCCACCTGCTGCTGCTGCCTCGGCTGGAACTGCCTCAACGGAGGAACCTGGAGTGGAGCGCCTGGGGCACGATGACTGCTCTGAAAAGTTGGGCACTCCCGCTGCTGATGACCACATCCACCACAAGAAAAACAAGCGCCTGATCCCTTTGCATAGGCCTGAGAGTTGCTGCCTCCGGAGAAACGAGATGGAAAGGGCTGGGACCTACCCCCAGGTGAATGGAAACTCTTCTGCCCTGAAAACAGGGAACCCTAGACCACAGCTCTGCTTCGTGAGGAATCATGACGATTCCCCTCTCGTGATGATCCGGTCCTTTCCAAAGTCCTCTCAACAACCTCTGCCCTCGCCAGCACCTCTAGATATGTCTTCAGCATAAATGGGGTGACCTGGCGCTGGATCTCTGGACGCAAAGCCTCCTCGAAATTCCTCGCCCTGGCCTCATCATCTAATAACAGGTCTGAAGCATATCGTAGAAGGTTCCTGAAACGGATTCCAAACTCCCGAACACTGGAGCTCCCCTGTCGAAGGGTAAGAAGCTCCTGGCGACTGGACGCCTTTGCAGTTGATGAAAGAAACTCGACTCTAAACCTGTCTCGAAACTCCTCCCATGAGATTGCTGACTCCTCACGATCCCCGAGGAACAAGAACCACCACTGTCTCACTGCTCCACGCAACATCGTCACAACCAAGGACACCTAGTGTTCCTTCCGAGCATGAATCGAACTGAAGCCTATCTCGACCTCCTCCAACCAGTCTTCTGTGACTACATCTGAAACAGAGCCCTCGTACTTCTGTAGACTCTGGCGCTGAAACTCTCGGAGTGTCTTCCTCCAAGTGTCATCGTCATCAACCTCTACCTGGCGGCAATCTGCTGGAACAGCCTGCTGGGCACCTTCTGCGCAAACCTGACGGGGACGCCGACCTGGAGCCATACCTGTAAAATAACAACCATTAGATCTCCTAATCCTGGAATATGGAAGATTCAACATTAATTAATTAATTATTTTGTTTTATTAAATTTAGGTTACCTATCCCAAGGTCTACCCATTCAAACACAGGCGCAAAGAATAATGATGCATGATCCTTTCCTAGGTCTCTACACTGCAACCAGTATCACTTTGTTTAGTAGCCATCGTAAACTTAAAGGTCCGTGCAACAGATCATAGGGTGCCCTGAACGCCTATGTCTCTGCCGGTCTCCAGTGTTTACCCCACTTGCTAAACATGAATGACACCGTTTCCCTACCATCCCATGCATCCTCACCTGTGCCTAACTCCAAACTCCATCCTATCCCTCAACCAGAGCCTCTGATACCACTCTGTCACGACCCCCTCCCCACAAAGTATACCCCTCCTGGGCCGGCAATGTGAAAAGGGAGATAATGACCCCCGAGTCCCGCCTCCAGTAGGCCCCGGGTTGGCGACTATCACCGAGGGTATAATAACATACAAATGGGAGGCATTACCCTCTAAGAGAACACATGCAGAAGAGAGAGATAGAATAGACTCCAATCAACTCCAACTTAGAACTGAAATATAAAAGGAAACCAAGTACATATATGAAATTTCATGCAAAAGTACTACAACTGAAAGGGGAAAATAAAAGTACCCAAAAGAAAGTAAAACGACAGCGACCACAAGCCCGAACAGCTCCTCCTCCAACCGCAAGCTAGTAGTAACCAGCTTGATCTCCAACCTGCTCCAAGTGACCTGAAAAACAGTTTATATGTACATAGGGTGAGTATAACAGTATACTCAGTAGGATCCTCCCCAAGCCTCTCGTGCAAAGGTAAAGAAATCATGCTAAAGCCCAGTGAACAACAAGTGAAACTAACTCGTCACCTAAACAGGTATACTATGTTCCCAACCTCACCATGGCTACTCTCACCAAGTAATGCATACAAGAATATAGAAAATAGTAAAGAATATCAAGGGTACCCCGCTACTACTTCCCCACTGGTTTGCCGCTTTGCCCCAACGACATACGTCCTGTGCATCTCTCTCCAAAGGCTTGCCCGCAGACACCTGGGCTAAGCTCCACAATCTGCACCTCGTGCACCACAAAGGCTTCCCGCAGACACCTGGGCAAAGCACCACACCGTCCTCACAACCAAAGTAACCAGGTAGTTTCCGGGAGCCACCATAGCTCGTATAACGTGTATCATACGTCGAGTACTATTCCTCAAGCCATCACAGCCCATAAGCCGAGTAAGGATCCTCAAGCCATCACAGATTATACACGTTACACCTATAGTATTCCATAGGATACTATATCCAGAATATATGTGTGTGAAATAACCACAAGTCATTATAGCCCTCTACACACATATATGGGTAAAACTAACCACTGTTCCTACCAGAACAAGGATCTACCAAGAGAAGAGAGCGGGGCCAAAGGGGGTAGTCAGCCATTCAACCTCCCATCAGAATGTTGGGGAAAACACCCCCAGGGCTCAGAATCCCCGGGGTGTTAGTTTCCCTTACCGACAGGGTAGAGTATCATATAGAAACACAAAAAGTACAGAATATATAAGTAACTCACATCCACACTATGGGCATTACCTAGACTTAGATACAACTGCAGCTACCGTCTCTCAGACTCCAGGCTGCTAATTCTAAGACTAGGTATCCTATAAGCACACAAACAATGAAGAGCTTTATTAGATTACTCCATTCTCATTTATCAGTTCCACTGTACATTAATTAATTCTTTAAACATTAATTAAGAATGAACAATTCCACATTAAACTGAAATGGCATCACTTTCAAAAACAACTGCTCCTTTTTAAGATTCACATCACCTTTATATTCCAGCATCTCCATCCCCATGGATTTTCACCATTTAATCAAACATTCCTTACAGAATTACTTTTCCACATTCCCAGGCATTCTAGAAAAACATCCTATGCTTCTAAACACAAAGGAGGCTCAACACGGTGAGTAGATATACTACCCGTCGAGTCTTTGCCGCCTATAGAAAGAGCATAGACCCATCCTCCATCGAGAGGCTAAACACGGAAAGCACGTGGCATACCCCACGTGTCTTCGCCTCCTTCGGAAAGAGGGTAAGCAAGACCAGCTGCCTTGAGCAGTGGGGAAAAATAAAGCAGATAAACAACCAAACCAAACCACCAACATCAAACCATCACATTCATCTCATACCATCACCCTTGGTGTCCTCCCCGACACCCATATGCATAAACCGATGCATCTCGCCACACTAGGCATCATCCACTGCCACAACCACAAGTCTCCATGCCTCCACATATCACAAAAGCCATCCAGGCTCACATCACAGCACAAGCAGCAGGAAAACAAACATCACAAAATGGGCTCTCGGCCCTTTAACAAACAAGAGGGTAACTCAGAACCCTTTTAGAAATTCCCACATAATCTGTTCTCTAATCCATATTGAATTAACATATTTGTTATTCATAGGTTCCAATCATGGATACCTAATCAGTAAGCTATCACAATTAAATAACCATGCTTACTTCCCTAATTTGATTATCCTCAAATTAGAACAACTACAACAACGACAATAACCAGATTAATTTACATGCCTCTTTATCTTTATCCAATTAACTATCAATTAATTCCGGATTTACGTTCGTTATAAATTTCTATCATGAATGAACAATGAAACAAAGAAATATAGATATCACTATATCTAGGAAAACATGAGGCAAACCGTTATCACGGTATAAAGCAACAACATGCGATCAACCAATTCTTTTAATCTGGTTCAAGTATTTAATTAGGTCAATTTCATTATGATCCAAAGGAATAAATCATGCTAATTCTACGATTGCACATACACAATTAGAGAATCCATGAATCCCCTACCTCAAACAGTTCCTCACGTTCTTTATCCACACAACAGGTCACGATCCTCCCCTCGCGACAACTGCATCCACCGGAGGATGCTGCGGTACGACAGTACCAACCAACCCCAAGAAAACCCATTAGAATCTTGGAAATTACATGGTATAATTATTGAAAGGAGGATAGGAGAAGATTAACCCCAAAATAACGACGATACAACATACCTTATATCGAAGATTGATCGACACGGCTCAGTTGCATCCAAAACAGAACAGAACCAATCCTCGGGGTAAAGATTGATTGTGCAACTCCTACGGAAAGGATTGAAAGGTTCTAGAATCTCTTAGCTGAGAACAAAGAGAAAGAACAAGGGAGAATGATATCTCGTCCCTTTTTAAGATTAAATGGGGCGACAGTTTAAGATCCGGTTAATTCTCCATTAAAAACGGATCGCATTAACCCACGCGGTTTGACCAAGTAAAACATTCCAAGCCTTAGGAATAATTAATAAAGGATTTATGGAATTTGAATCGGCCTTAAGAGCCCTTAAAATAAGGCTTTAAATGTATTTTATGTCCAAGGAAACGTAAAAAGGGGCAAAACTGTAGGAGTCTGGAAACACTGTTCACCCACCGTTACTGTACATGAAACCGATCTGTGAAACTGATCTGTCACACCGATCTGTGAAACTGATCTGTGAAACTGATCCGTCACACCGATCTGTGAAACCGATCTGTGAAACTGATCTGTCACACCGATCTGTGAAACCGATCTGTGAAACTGATCTGTCACACTGATCTGTGAAACCGATCTGTGAAACTGATCTGTGAAACTGATCTGTCACACCGATCTGTGAAACTGATCTGTGAAACTGATCTGTCACACCGATCTGTGAAACCAGTCTGTGAAACTGATATGTCACACCGATCTGTGAAACCGGTCTGTGAAACCGATCTGTCACACCGATCTGTGAAACTGATCTGTGAAACTGATCTGTCACACCGATCTGTGAAACTGATCTGTGAAACTGATCTATCACACCGATCTGTGAAACTGATCTGTGAAACTGATCTGTTGCACCGATCTGTGAAACTGATCTGTGAAACTGATCTGTCACACCAATCTGTGAAACCGATCTGTGAAACTGATCTGTGAAACTGATCTGTCACACCGATCTGTGAAACTGATCTGTCACACCGTTCTGTGAAACTGATCTGTGAAATTGATCTGTCACACCGATATGTGAAACTGATCTGTGAAACTGATCTGTCACACCGATCTGTGAAACTGATCTATGAAACTGATCTGTTACTGTTCGTAAAACTAGAAACACTATTCACAGAACTGGAAAATTGGCAAAGTGTTGGGGATAAGTCCCCTTGGCCTCCCGGAACACCTCCAACACCAAAATTCCACAAAGTAATAGACCGGAGAGGTCCGGGCCATTATAGTCTTAGTATGAACCCTTATTAAGGGAATTAAAAAAATTACCTCTAAGAATATATGTTAGAAAGTAAATCATAGATTGTATAGATTTAAGCCTATGGATTCAAAAGATAAGGAAATAAAAGTTATTTATAAGTCATCAGTTTTGTCCTTGGATTACCCTTTATGTGTTACCTCTAACATTCCTTTTATTCCAGCCAATGGCCATTAATAGAAGGACTTGGGCTAACAATTGATTTTAAGATCAATGTGATGACTGTGCTAATGAGATTCCCAATCCAATGGGAGTGGGAATCGTGAACTCTTTCACGCTTCTCTCTCAGTTAACTCAAGATTTTAATAGAAAAATGGGTCAAGAGGAATGTCCAACCCCCCCTAAGAAAGAAAAAGTCACTATCGAGAGCTTAATGATACAAATTCCTCCTACTTTTAATTGATCATCTGATCCCTCAATCACCAAAAAATGGATCAAATCCATTGAAAATATTTTCTTCATCCTTTAATGTTCTAAAAAAGAGAAGATTCTCCTGGATGCTTATCGTATGGAGGGTGAAGATGATAAATGGTGGATGTTGATTGAAAATATGAAGCCTGCGGTGGAGATAGAGGCATTGGAATAGAAGGATGTCTGGAAAATGTTTTTGATAAATATTTTCCACGCACCCTCTGACTTAAGATGGAAAGGGACTTCCTTTACCTAAAGAAAAAAGGTGACGAATCTATTGGAGCGTACGAGGAAAACATCACAAGGCTTGCATGATATGATTTCAGCTTTGTCATTAACCCCAAATACAAGGTTTACCACTTTTATGGTGGGCTTAAACCTAGCCTACGGAAAGCGATGTCGATCTGTAACTTTGACAGATATGAGGAAATTGTCCGATGTTCCCTCAAGGTCAGAATGGAGATCAGAGAATCTCAGGGATATCATGAGGATAAGAAGCGTAAGGTGGAATTCAATGCTAGCAGTCCGATAGATAAATCCAAGGGTGCTAATAAGATCTAGCACCACACTTTACAAAGGTGTGGAAAGAAGCACCCTATAAATTTCCTAAAGGGGATGAAGAAATGATTTAAGTGTTGAAGATAAGGGCACCAAGTTGTTAACTGCCGACAAGAAACATCCATGACTGTAATAGAGGATAGGAACACTCCGTTAGAAACCTCAATGTGTTGTTCATTGCTAGAAATTCAAAGAAATATGGAATCTGGTAAATCAGTTCCCTAAGCCAAGGGTTTTTAGAGGCAACCAATAACCTCCAAGGCAGTAAGGGAGATCTTTTTCCATTACTACTGCCGAAGTGAACCCCGAAAATGAAGTGGGGATAGGTGTACTAGTTATTCATTCAATAATAGAAAGTTTACTTTTTGATTCAGGTTCTATGCATTCTTTTATATCCAAAAAGTTTAGTAGAACAATCCTAGCACCACCACAAATCATGGAAGTAAAGATGTCGGTGAGTAAAAAAAATGGGGCAATCATTGCATCCCATGAATATAACTCCTCCCCTGTCATTATCTGTGGATTGAGTTTTTCAGTGAACCTCTTCATACTGCCTCTGGTGAAATTTTATGCAATTCTTGGCATGGATTGGCATTCCTTATATACAGCCAACATAAATTACTGTGAGAGGGAAATCACTCTCCATTTGGAGAATCGACCCCCGATTCTATACAAGTTCAAGGAGGAAGATGAATCTTATTTAGCTCCATCATCTTAAGCGTGGATATTACTTGTGATGACCCAGACCCCCCTTGGTCCCTTCCTTTTCCAAAATCCGGATCCTTAAGGGGTGCCGATCGGTGCTACCAATCGGTGAGACCGATCGGTGAGACCGATCGGTGAGGCCGATCGGTGAGACCGATCGGTGTGGCCGATCGGTGAGACCGATCGGTGAGGCCGATCGGTGAGGCCGATCGGTGAGACCGATCAGTGAGACCGATCGGTGAGACCGATCGGCGGAACCAGCCGACGTCACCCGGCCTTGCCAAGTTGTTCCAGTAACGCTCCTTTTTCACAAATAAGGTTTTAAACCCTTTTCTGCCTCGTTTAAAAAATGCCTTAAGGACCCGAAACGCGCACAAAAGTTTTAATTAAATACTGAATCAAATATTGAGTCGGTTTAAACCACCTAGCACCTTTAATGATGAGTCAAGCCACGTGGTCAACCCACGACTTCCACGGCTTACGCGGTTCAGTGTTTTTATCTCAACCGTCCCCGGCTCTCATAAATTAAGGGTTAGGCCGTGGTTTCTCCCTTCCTCGATCATGGCTCTTCTGGTGCATTGGGCGTGCCGCGTCGTTATCCGTGAAGTTCCGCCTCCCCCTCTGACCTAAGCGTTAGTCGTCTATCAGCAGGTAGGGAATTTCTCTCGTCTCTCACTTTTGTGTATCATGCGGGGTGGGAGTTATTTTTGTTCCTATGGAATTGGTTGAACCAAACCTTAATGAAGATAATAAACGAAGTTCTAAAGAAAGAAGGGGAAGGGGTTGTGATCGTTGTTTATGCTTTATCTTGTGATCATCCTTTTTAGTTGTGATGGTTTATGTTTTTCTGAAAATTGAGGTCGTTGGTGGTCGTTGTATGTGCACTGATGAATCCCCTCGTGATGTTTTAAATGGGTTGCTGAAGTTGTGAACTCCTGCTATGAAATTGGTTAATCACGTATACCTGGCTGAATAAGTTGGAAGCACCAGGATAAACCTTACTATGTTAACTCTAGGTTAGAACACACAGGGTTGAAATCATGGAGCGTGTTAAGTATTTTAAATCTGAAATTACCCGGTGGTTGTGTGAATTTGTGGATGGGATTCCCTGTTGGTATGGTTTCGGTGGTTGTGAGTTTTAGACCGGGTGGGTACTCGTTGATATCACAAATTGGGGAGAGATCCTCTGTTGACAGAACCGGGTGTGAGTGTTTTGGTTGATCCTTGTTTTTGATGCTTTCCTTGGTTATGCTTATGGTAGTTGCCCAATAGTGCTTAAAACTAATTGAAAATTTTAACTGAACGCGAAACAAGAATGGGACAAATGGTTTTTGTGGGCAAGGGTCGTGAACTGTGACTCGGATGCAGTGGTGTTGTGTTCTTTAGGTTGGCTAGGAAAACCTAAGCTTTGGGTGAGTGTTTGTTACCTATATCTATACTTGTAGTTTTGTGTTTCTCATTCGCGCCCCACCCAAGTTGAGCACTTAGTGCCAAACACCCCCATTTCATGGGGGAGTGTGTTTTTCCCAACACTATTCTTAGTGGCTGGTAATTATCTCCCTTTCTGCTCCCTTTCCCGGATATCCCAAGTATCTTTGGGCAGGCTGTGATGGCCTGAAGTCCATTATTATCCCAAGAACCTTCGGGCGGGGTGGTGTGGTGGTTGGCCAGGTGTGTGCGGCAGGTGGTTTCCCAAGTGTCTTCAGGATGAGGCCCAGGTGTCTTCGGGCGTAGTGGTGATTGTTCTGGCCTAGGTGTTTGCAGGCATGGTTACAAGTGACAGTTGTGGCCCAGGTGTGTGCAGGCGGGTTTCAGCAGTGGGACTGCGTGCGGTTGAGGCCCAGGTGTGTGCGGGCGGGATCTCGGCAGTGGGACTGCGTGTGGTTATGGCCCAGGTGTGTGCGGGAAGGTGTGGCAGTGGGACTGCGGTGAGAATGGCGGGATTGGTCCGATGCGTAGGATGTCTCAATAACCAGTGGGAAAGTGGCACGGGGTACCCAAACATCGATGTGCTCTTATTATATATATTACTTGACTTGTGTTATTTGGGGAGTGAGCCTCGGTGAGGCCTGGGATGGATAGTTTTCCTTGTTAGGTGTTTGGTTTGCTCTTTTTCTCACGGGACTTTAGTACGTTCCCCCACTTGTGCACGAGAGTCTTGGTTTTCCCTACTGAGTGTACTTGTATGCTCACCCTACGTATATAAAACTGCTTTCAGGTTTCCAGGGGGAATTCGGGGATCACGCAGGACCTTACTAGCTCGGACTTTTGGAGCAGTTGCAGTTGTTGTTTTTCTTTTTGGTACTTACCTTGTAGTCACCTTTTTGCACTTTGTGGCTTTTACTTTTGAAACATGCATGTGGGAATGGTTTACTTTTGGCTTTACTTTTCTTTCTACCTTGGTGTTGTTGGGTTTTCTTCTCCTTATCTCTCGATCCTATAAAATAAAAAGGGTAATGCCTTCCATTTGCGAGAATTTTATATACCCTTGGTGCTAGTCGCCACTCCGGGACCTATTGAAGGCGGGTTTCGGGGGTCATTATCTCTCCTTCAACTTAAAGAAGGAAGGGCCTGACAATCTGCTGACCCTTCCCTCCTTTTGGTGAAGGCGGGTCGTGATAGAATGGTATCAAAGGAGGTTTGAGAGGTAGGATGGAGTCTGGAGTTAGGCACAGTGAGGATTGCATGGGATGGTAAGGCAACAACGTTGGGTGACCTTGGTGCGTGAATTAGGCCAGGGAAGACCGGCTAGGACACGGGATTTTAGGGCCCCCCATGATCCGATGCAAGGACTCTGGGCCTACCGAACGACCAAGTGAGACCACACTGATTGCAGGGTAGAGACCCTAGGAAAGGTACATGCATCATAAATGACTTGTGTTCTCATGTTTCTGGGATATTTTGGGAATTAAGAATAAATTTAAAATTTTAAGAAGTTTTTCTTTTAGTATTCACTACTTGGGCTTAGGCATTCCTTGTTTACCATGTAGCTATGGCACCTGGGAGGCGACCACGTGTGGTACAGGCGATCGAGGCCTCGAAGACTACTTTAGCCGATCGGCAGAGAGCTGATCGAGAGGAAGAGGGCGACCAGTGGAAAAAGACTCTTTGGGCCTTCCAGCGACAGGCCCTCGAGAAGTATGAGGGAAGAACCTCCGATATGAAGACGGAAGGCTGGCTAGAGGAGCTAGTTATAGCCTTCGGCCTGATTCGGGCCCCGACCGAGTACTGGGTTCCTCTGGCTGTTAGCCAGATGCGAGGAGCGGCACGTCAGTGGTGGATGCTCCACCTGGGGAATAGGAAGGAATCTGAGGTTGCTTGGGAGGATTTCGAGAAGGAGTTCCGGGCGGAGTTCCTCTCCTCGACAATGAAGGCGGAGAAGAGGCAGGAGCTACTCTCCCTCCAGCAAGGGAGTATGTCCGTGAGGGAACTTGGAATCAGGTTCAAGGACCTCCTACGTTTTGCTCCGGACCTCTTTCCCGATGAGGAGTCTCGGGCAAGACGTTTGGAGGAGGCGCTCCGACCCTCCCTCCAGTATGCTGTTACCCCCTTTACCCTTCCGACATACTTAGAGGTCCAGAAAAAGGCCGAAGTGGTGGAAAGGATGCATGCTCTGGGCGGAGTGTCACGAGAAGGGATCCAGCTGGGAACATCGAAGGGGAAGGCCGTCAGCACCAGGCCTCCAGCATCGGGACCCTCCAGGTTCCGACCCACAGGGAGCAGACCGCAATAGTTTCGGTTTCGATCCCCTGGCCCACGTTCTTTTACTTCAGGCTCAGGACCACGGTGCTTCATCTACGGAAGCCCTAGACATCTCCGGAGTCAGTGCCCCGATTGGGTGCAGTACAGCAGTGGCAGTCATCCCCCGCATCCGCCGCAGCAGCAGTTTCCAGCCAGACCCTTCCAGCAGCAGCAGCAGGGACAGCGAGCTCTCGCTCCTCCGCAGGCAGACATAGGAGGAGGAGGCCGACCTCAGGGTGCTCCCCAGGGACCTCGACCAGGGCGTGGTCGGGGAGGTGGCCGACAGCCGAGGAGCAGGGGAGCTGGGCGTGGACAGTTACACTCCGCAGAGGCAACAGTTCCAACAGGGCTAGAGGTTGTTCGAGGTACGATCAATGTGTTTAGAACTCTTGCTTATGCTTTGTTTGATACCAGAGCTTCACACTCCTTTTTTGCACCCAGTCTAGCCCGTGCCTTGGGTCTAGATGCTGAGAGACTTCCAGTGCCCCTGGTGTTGAGCACACCTGTTGGAGGTCAGACCGACTTGCTGTTTGTTTGTCGGGGATGTAGACTGATGTTAGGGCCACATCAGTCGGTTAGGGATCTCCTTCTGCTACAGATTCAGCCATACGATGTCATCCTAGGCATCAACTGGCTATTTTCTGTATGCGCCGTCATTGACTGTTTCCAAAGGAGAGTGGTGTTCTCAGGTCTGGACGGCCAGCGTGTTACCTTCACCGGCGAGTGGAGCAGTCCAAAGGGAAATAGGAGGGAGGAACCTCTCCTCTCCTTGTTGACCGAGCTGACAGTGGAATCAGTAGATGCTGAGATGGTGGAAGTGCCAGAGATCGTCCGCGAGTTTATGAAAATCTTTCCTGAGGAGGTGACGACTCTACCCCCTCGACGCGATATCGTGTTCGGGATAGACCTACAACCCGACGCTCGCCCGATCTCGATGGCTCCTTATCGGATGGCACCTTCGGAGCTACGAGAGTTGCGGATACAGATTGACGATCTGATGAAGAGGGGTTATGTTCGTCCGAGTGCGTCACCATGGGGCACTCCAGTCTTGTTCACAAGAAAGGCGGATGGTGGCCTCAGGTTGTGCATCGACTACAGGAGGCTGAATCAGGTAACGATCAAGAATTGCTACCCTCTTCCGAGGATAGATGATCTTTTTGACCAACTGAAGGGGGCAGGATGGTTCTCAAAGATCGACCTGCGGTCCGGATACCACCAGCTGAGGGTGAAGGATAGCGACGTCCCGAAGACGGCGTTCAGGTGCAGGTATGGGCACTTCGAGTTCGTGGTCATGCCCTTTGGTGTTACGAACGCCCCGGCCGTGTTCATGGGGCTTAAGAACTCCATCTTCCGGGAGTACCTAGATCGTTTTATGGTGGTATTCATCGATGATATCCTGATCTATTCAAGGTCAGAAGAGGACCATGCAGAGCACCTGGGGACAGTTTTGGAAGTCCTCCGACAGCACCAGCTCTATGGGAAGTTGTCAAAGTGCAAGTTCTGGACACGAGAAGTGCACTTCCTCGGGCACGTAGTGTCTGAGAAGGGGGTAGCAGTCGACCCATCAAAGGTTGAGGCAGTTGTTTCTTGGGCAGCACCCAAGAATGTGGCGGAAGTCCGGAGTTTCCTCGGACTGGCAGGTTACTTCCGGGGATTCGTACCCAACTTCTCCCGAGTAGTAGCCCCTTTGATGTCTTTGACCAAGAAGGACCAGGTTTTCGTGTGGAGCGAGCAATGCGAGTCATCCTTCAGCTACCTAAAAGAAAAGCTGGTTAGTGCCCCAGTGTTGAGATTACCAGAAGAGGGGATGGCCTATGAGGTATTTTGTGATGCTTCAGGACAGGGCCTGGGATGCGTGTTGATGCAACAATGAGGGGTGATCTCTTACGGGTCCAGGCAGCTACGCCCCCATGAGCGTAACTACGCCACCCATGACCTGGAGCTTGCAGCGGTCGTTTTTGCGCTAAAGTTATGGCAGCACTACCTCATCGAAGAATGCTTTGTGGTCTTCACAGATCACAAAATCTTGAAGTATATCTTCTCCCAGCGGGACTTTAACTTGCGACATCGGAGATGGGTGGAGTTCCTCCAGGACTACGACATTGAAATCTCTTATACTTAGGGAAAGGGCAATGTGTTGGCCGATGCCTTGAGCAGGAGGATGCAGAAGGATGCGGTCCGAGAGTCGGAAAATGCCTGGAAGGCAATGGAGGAGTTGGTTGCCTTACACTTGGATGCGAAGATGGATAGTGGAAGAGGCTGCCTATATCAGATGATAGTGAAGTCATCTCTGTTTCGACAAGTGGAGGAGTCTCAGTGGGGAGACCCCAAGTGCGAAGTGATGCGTGATCTGGTTGACCAGGGCGATGCTCCAAGAGAATGGACAGAGGATGGTCAGCACCAGATGCTTTTCCAGGAAAGGTTGTTTGTTCCAAGAGTGATGCGTGGAAAGGTTCTCAGTGAGTTCCACAACTCACCCCTGGCGGTGCACCCAGGAGTTACCAAGATGTACCAGGGGCTGAAAAGGCAGTTCTGGTGGCCCGGAATTAAGCAAGCGGTAGAAAAATTTGTGGCTAAATGCTTAGTATGTCAGCAAGTGAAGGCTGAACACCGGGTTCCAGGCGGCCTACTGCAGCCTTTAGCTGTTCCCGAGTGGAAGTGGGACGACATCTCAATGGATTTCGTCACAGGACTACCCAAGGTCCAAGGAGGGTGCGACGCCATCTGGGTGGTGGTGGACAGGTTGACGAAATCGGCTCACTTTCTGGCAATCAGGGAGTTAAGTACTGTGGATGCTTTGGCACGAAAGTACGTGAATGAGGTGGTGCAGTTGCATGGAGTTCCGAGGTCTATAGTCTCGGATAGGGATGCACGGTTTACCTCGCGAATCTGGAGAGGATTTCAGCATGCGTTTGGCACCCAGTTGCGCATTAGCACTGCTTTCCATCCCCAGACAGATGGACAAACGGAGCGCACCATCCAGACCTTGGAGGATATGATACGGGCATGTGTTCTGGACTCAGGAGAGTCATGGGTGCGATACTTGCCTCTAGTAGAGTTTTCCTACAATAATAGCTACCACTCTACCATCGATATGGCCCCGTTTGAGGCTTTGTACAGGAGGCCATGCCGTTCACCTGTGTGTTGGACCGAAGTAGGAGAGGCAGGCATCCTTGGCCCGGAGGTGGTGCATGACACGACAGAGAAGATTCAGCTCCTACGGGAAAGGATGAAGGCGGTCCAGGACCGACAGAAGTCGTATGCTGATACTAGGAGGAGGCCCTTAGATTTTGAGGATGGAGACCACGTGTTCTTGAAGGTCTCCCCGCGGCGTGGGAAACGGTGGTTCGGCAAGGGGGGTAAGCTTTCACCCAGATTCGTCGGACCCTTCGAAGTGTTGCGACGGGTCGGCAAAGTGGCTTATCAGCTAGCGTTACCTCCGCCGCTGTTAAGGATACATGATGTCTTTCATGTATCCCAGCTCCGTCGTTATCTGCATGATGATTCATACGTCCTTGATTGGGGTGAACTGTACATCGGGGACGACGTAACCTTTGTGGAAAAACCAGTGATGATCGAGGACCGCAAGGAGAAGGTGCTTCGTGGGCGAGCCATTCCCTTGGTTCGTGTGTTGTGGAGACATGGCGAGCTCGAAGAGAGTACGTGGGAGAGGGAAGCACAGATGCGTGCCCAATACCCCGGGTTGTTTTGAGCTTTGTTCCTTTTGTACCTGTTGTGGTAGAACGTTTGACTTCTGGCTATGAAATGTACTAGTTTATTTCCTCTGTTGTGTGTGAAAAGCCCCGGCTAAAGGGAAGAGGGAACCCGACCCCTAATCAAGACGCATTAAGGTGGATGCGATTAAACCCGTGCGGGAGAGTCAGTGCCGCCCAAAGCGGATAATATCTTGACATGGGGGAGGAAAACTCCCCAAACCCACATGACCGGGCAGTTTGGCATGGTATGTTGCTTGGTTCTTGACAGGGGAGTGTTTTTAGTTAGCAGGGGTTCACTCCTAAGAGGTATCTTTCGAAGATGGTTGTTCGGACCCTCTCTTTCCTTCTAGTTTGTTGTGATTCTCGAGGACGAGAATCGCTTAAGAGGTATCTGATGTGATGACCTAGACCCCCCTTGGTCCCTTCCTTTTCCAAAATCCGGATCCTTAAGGGGTGCCGATCAGTGCGACCGATCGGTGAGACCGATCGGTGAGGCCGATCGGTGAGACCGATCAGTGAGGCCGATCGGTGAGACCGATCGGTGAGGCCGATCGGTGAGACCGATCGGTGAGGCCGATCCGTGAGACCGATCGGTGAGGCCGAACGGTGAGGCCGATCGGTGAGACCGATCGGTGAGGCCGATCCGTGAGGCCGATCGGTGAGACCGATCGGTGAGACCGACCGGTGTGACCGATCGGCGGAACCAGCCGACGTCACCCGGCCTTGCCAAGTTGTTCCAGTAACGCTCCTTTTTCGCAAATAAGGTTTTAAACCCTTTTCTTCCTCGTTTAAAAAATGTCTTAAGGACCCGAAACGCACACAAAAGTTTTAATTAAATACTGAATCAACTCTTGAGTCGGTTTAAACCACCCAGCACCTTTAATGATGAGTCAAGCCGCGTGGTCAACCCACGACTTCCACGTCTTACGCGGTTCAGTGTTTTTATCTCAACCGTCCCCGGCTCTCATAAATTAAGGGTTAGGCCGTGGTTTCTCCCTTCCTCGATCGTGGCTCCTCTGGTGCATCGGGCGCGCCACGTCGTTATCCGTGAAGTTCCGCCTCCCCCTCTGACCTAAGCGTTAGTCGTCTATCAGCAGGTAGGGAATTTCTCTCGTCTCTCACTTTTGTGTATCATGCGGGGTGGGCGTTATTTTTTTCCTATGGAATTGGTTGAACCAAACCTTAATGAAGATAATAAACGAAGTTCTAAAGAAAGAAGGGGAAGGGGTTGTGATCGTTGTTTATGCTTTATCTTGTGATCATCCTTTTTAGTTGTGCTGGTTTATGGTTTTCTGAAAATTGAGGCCATTGGTGGTCGTTGTATGTGCACTGATGAATCCCCTCGTGATGTTTTAAATGGGTTGCTGAAGTTTTGAACTCCTGCTGTGAAATTGGTTAATCACGTATACCCAGCTGAATAAGTTGGAAGCACCAGGATAAACCCTACTATGTTAACTCTAGGTTAGAACGCACAGGGTTGAAATCATGGAGCGTGTTAAGTATTTTAAATCTGAAATTACCCGGTGGTTGTGTGAATTTGGGGATGGGATTCCCTGTTGGTATGGTTTCGGTGGTTGTGAGTTTTAGACCGGGTGGGTACTCGTTGATATCACAAATTGGGGAGAGATCCTCTGTTGACAGAACCGGGTGTGAGTGTTTTGGTTGATCCTTGTTTTTGATGCTTTCCTTGGTTATGCTTATGGTAGTTGCCCAGTAGTGCTTAAAACTAATTGAAAATTTTAACTGAACGCGAATCAAGAATGGGACAAATGGTTTTTGTGGGCAAGGTTCGTGAACTGTGACTCGGACGCAGTGGTGTTGTGTTCTGTAGGTTGGCTAGGAAAACCTAAGCTTTGGGTGAGTGTTTGTTACCTATATCTATACTTGTAGTTTTGTGTTTCTCATTCGCTCCCCACCCAAGTTGAGCACTTAGTGCCGAACACCCCCATTTCATGGGGGAGGGTGTTTTTCCCAACACTATTCTTAGTGGCTGGTTATTAGCTCCTTTTCTGCTCCCTTTCCCGGATAGCCCAAGTATCTTCGGGCAGGCTATGATGGCCTGAAGTCATTTATTAGCCTAAGAACCTTTGGGCGGGGTGGTGTGGTGGTTGGCCAGGTGTGTGCGGCAGGTGGTTTCCCAAGTGTCTTCGGGATGAGGCCCAGGTGTCTTCGGGCGTAGTGGTGATTGTTCTGGCCTAGGTGTTTGCAGGCATGGTTACATGTGACAGTTGTGGCCCAGGTGTGTGCGGGAGGGTTTCAGCAGTGGGACTGCGTGCGGTTGAGGCCCAGGTGTGTGCGGGTGGGATCTCGGCAGTGGGACTGCGTGTGGTTGTGGCCCAGGTGTGTGCGGGCAGGTGTGGCAGTGGGACTATGGTGAGAATGGAGGGATTGGTCCGATGCGTAAGATGTCTCAATAACCAGTGGGAAAGTGGCACAAGGTACCCAAACATCGATGTTCTCTTATTATATATATTACTTGACTTGCGTTATTTGGGGAGTGAGCCTTGGTGAGGCCTGGGATGGATAGTTTGCCTTGTTAGGTGTTTGGTTTTCTCTTTTTCTCAAGGGACTTTAGTACGTTCCCCCACTTGTGCACGAGAGTCTTGGTTTTCCCTACTGAGTGTACTTGTATGCTCACCCTACGTATATAAAACTGCTTTCAGGTTTCCAGGGGGAATTCGGGGATCACGCAGGACCTTACTAGCTCGGACTTTTGGAGCAGTTGTAGTTGTTGTTTTTCTTTTTGGTACTTACCTTGTAGTCACCTTTTTGCACTTTGTGGCTTTTACTTTTGAAACATGCATGTGGGAATGGTTTACTTTTGGCTTTACTTTTCTTTCTACCTTGGTGTTGTTGGGTTTTCTTCTCCTTATCTCTCGATCCTATAAAATAAAAAGGGTAATGCCTTCCATTTGCGAGAATTTTATATACCCTTGGTGCTAGTCGCCACTCCAGGACCTATTGAAGGCGGGTTTCGGGGGTCATTATCTCTCCTTCAACTTAAAGAAGGAAGGGCCTGACAATCTGCTGACCCTTCCCTCCTTTGGGTGAAGGCGGGTCATGACATTACTACCCTATGAGCATGTGTATCTGGCTGAGATGATTGAGTCTAAGGAGGCAACCATCCTTGAAGACATGCCTATTGTGAGGTAATTTACTGAAGTGTTTCACAAGGAATTTTCTGGTCTTCCTCCTAGAAGAGATGTTGAATTCTCAATTGATATTATACATGGAGTGTTGCCAATATCCAAGAATCAGTATAGAATGGTTGTTGTGGAGTTGAAGAAACAACTATAGGAGAATCTGAATAAAGGGCTTATATGCCCAAGTGCTTCACCTTAGGGCAAACCAGTCCTCTTCATCAAGAATAATGATGGGTCAATGCGCCTTTGCATCGATTATCATGAGCATAACAAAATCAAGATAAAGAACCAGTATCATATCCCATGAATCGATGACTTGTTCGATAAGCTATGTGGAGCACAATAATTCTCTAGGGTGGATTTTCGGTTGGGATATTGTCATGTAATGGTGAAGAAGTAAGATATCTCCAAGACTACTTTTCGTATAAGATACGGGCACTATGAATTCATAGTAATTCCTTTCAGACTCACTAATGATCCAGAAATCTTCATGGAATTGATGAATAGGGTCATTAGAGATTAGCTAGGAAACTTTGTGGCAGTCTTTATAGATGATATTATTATATACTCCAAAACCAAGGAGGATCATGAGGATCATTTAAGAACTATACTAGAGACTTTGTGGAAGGATAATCTCTATGAAAAGTACAATAAGTGTGAGTTCTGGTTGAAGGAGGTCTCATTCTTGGGCCATATCATCACAAGAAATGGGATATCTATGGATCCCTCCAAAATATATTCAATTGAGGGATGGACGAGGCCAACATCGGTAACGAATATCCGTAGCTTCTTGGGGTTATTTAGTTATTATCGACGATTTGTGAGAAATTTATCAGGATTGTCCAACCCTCTTACCGAGATAACTCAAAATGGAGTAAAGTTTTCTTAGAGTGATGAATGTGAAGAAAGATTCAAGGATTTAAAAAGGAGGCTTATCACTACGCCCATGCTCACTTTACCCACAAGTGGAGAACTTTTTGTGGTATTTAGTGATGCTTTGAAGAAGGTTTTGGGCTGTGTGTTGATGCAAAATGACAAAGTCATTGCCTATGCTTTAGAAAAATTGAAAGTTCGTGAGTATAATTATCCAACACATGATTTGGAGTTGGCCGTAGTGATATTATCTTTAAAAATTTGGCAGAATTATCTCTTTGGGGATAAGTGTGAAATATATACGAGCCAATCTGAGAAAACTATTCATACACTGGAAGATATATTAAGATCATATTCTATGGATATCAAAGGAGGATGGGACCAACATTTTCTACTGGTTGAATTATCCTACAATAACAGTTTCCACTCAAGCATCAGAATGACACCTTATGAAGCCCTGCATGGGAAGAGGTACAGAACACCGACATGTTGGGATGAAGTTAGTGAGCGTAAGATGCTAGGACCAGAAATGGTTGAAGAAATGGTGGAGAAGGTGAAAACCATTCAGCAGCATATCAAGGAATCCCATAGTCGACATAAGATTTATACAGATAACCATCAACGAGACCTTGATTTTATTGTTGGATACATGGTATTTCTACGCATATATCCATGGAAGAAGGTCATGAGATTTGGAAATAAAGGGAAGTTATTTCCTAGGTACATTGGCCCCTTTGAGATTCTTAATTGTGTTGGGGATGTGGCCTATCTACTAGAAGTTACACCTACCATGGACAAAGTACATGATGTCTTTCATGTATCCCTCTTAAGGAAGTACATACCAGACCCTTTATATGTACTCTCTTTAGAGGTAGTACAACTAGAGGGTGATCTTTCTTATGAGGAGAAACCAGTGAAGATCTTAGATTGTAGAGAAAAAGTTCTATGAAAAAATACAATTCCCCTCGTTAAGGTGTTGTGGCGAAACTACAAGCTTGAAGAAGCGACATGGGAATCATAGGAAGTGATGAAGTAGAGTTACTTTCATTTTTTTAGAGTGGGAAAAGGAAATTTCGATGGAGAAATTTCTTAAGGGGGAAGATTGTAACGACCCAAACGTTCATTAATGGAAATTACTATGGATATAATTAAATGTGTTATTATGGTTATATAAAATGTGAAATTCATTGGTTTTAGGTTTTTGGATTTTAAAATACCGTTATTAATTGTGACAGTTGCTAATATAGAAATTGAACAGTGATCACATGATTAGTATAAATATAAGGATTTAAAAAATCTAATTTACTCAAAAAAAGGAAGTCATGGACTCATCTAGTATACTTGCCCCGTATGAATCCCATTTTTCAGATCTCGGAAAGGAGGTGGTGTCATTGGGCTTCACTCTTGACCAAGCCCATGCTGAGCTTGACCACATTAAGCTTGAGCAAAACCGACTACGAGATAAGTGGAAGTTAATAGAGATTACCACCTGAGCGATGTTATCCGAGCCACCCCAAGAGTTTTTCACCATCACACACCTTACCCTTTGGTCTTATGCAGTTTCTATACGAGGTGATGTAACAAGACCCTAGCATTATGACTATGTACATTATTTTTGTATAAAAATATGCATTCATTTTATTATTGTTACTTTGTAAAGTGTTTTTAAAGAACAAATAGTATTTTTAGTTAATATTCAACTAAGAAATATATTTTGATGAATTAATGTATTTTTGAATTAAATTATATTTTAATAAAATATTATTATTATTATTATCAAATTAATTTTTTTAATATAAATTATTGTATAATTTTATCAATGCAATTGTAATTTTTATTAAGGTTTGGAAGCTATTTTTGTCAAAACCCATGAATTTTCGATAAATGTCAGTTTTTATTTAAAAAGTAAAAATTCACATATTTATAAAATTATTTATATAAAATGAATATTATTTTTGGAATTAGGGTGTCGAAATTATCCAATGGTGAATGTTACATAATTTTCTGAGATAGTCAAATTTTTTGGTACAAATTAAATACCGTTTAAATATATAATGTATCTAATTAGACAATAAAAATACATATTTTAATTAAATTTTAATGGTGTTAAATGTTCATCTTTTATATTATGGGATTGAGTTAGTGGATTTTAATTTTGAACATCCATTCTTATCATTTGTGCACTTCATGCCTAATGTACACCAATTTAGGCCCAATGATTCATCTGATTTTAAGGATTGTAATTATCCATATTTTAATTTGATATTTTGGGAACTGTATATAAACTTAAATATGAACATTTTTTATTAAGGTATCAATGGAGGATTCAAAAACTATGATTGAGATATTTGGTGATGAAAGGAAAGAATTCTGGAGAAGGCAGAATGGACACCAGCCCACCGATGAGAATGTGGGACCCACAATACAAACCCAATGAATCCCAAATTTTGTGGGATGATATAAGACATATATAGGAACAAATAATTTATCATTATCTGGTTATAATTCTTCCTCCATGATTGAAATTAATGCGGCCTAAATAGAATATCAAAATCTGGGCCAGAATCTACAGCCCAGAATATTATCCTACTAAACTAGACATAACACCCGATTCACAACTCCAAATGAGACCAAATGTTACAGGTGGTTAGTAGACATTCGGTAATCAATTTTATTAGTCTATGGCCCACTCTAATTTGTCTATATATAAGGTCCTTGCGATTCGTCTGTTCGGTGGTTACAAGCTGGCTGCCACCTCGGGTCAAGAGTGGAAAAGTCCAAGTTACACAAGCTTTCCACCACCGTAGGCCTACCATAATCAAGTGGGATGATTTTTACTGTTGGATTATCGACCCAAGGCTCCCAAAATTCCAATTTAAGGTAGATTTGGAGGAGGAGTTTATCATTTTTGGTGCTTGGTTTCATTGTAGTGTTATGCTGCTGCTTTGTGTCTGTAATCACATTTCTTTCTCATGTAAGTTGTTCAATTCACCATAGTTTCTTAATAAAAGTTATTCCTTTACTGTTATTATGTTCTTCTTCATATCACATTGATACCTTTGGTTCATGTTGGGAATTTATTCACACCATTCTTTGTGATATTTATCACACAACAGTGGAGTGATCTATTTTTGTTGTTGTTTTTACTTCTTCAATTCTACCCTCATAAGTTTACTTCCCGCTTCCGTTGAAGACATGTCAGCAATGGATGGATAACTATTTTATAGGTTGATACAAGGGAGTATAAAGGGGAAGGATTGGATGTTATTTCTCAATACATTAATGACTAATCAATTCTTTTAAATGAGATTTTTATTTGATGATTTTAAAACCTCTTCATCCTTATTGAATTTAAGGTCACACATTTCAAGTGCTAATACGAACCTTTACCTTGGAGTGCTCAAAACTTTGATCCTTCAAGTGTATAAGTGATTCGTATTAGGGTGTGTAGGCATTAAACCAGTAAGTGATGATTTTTTTTGATCTTCTTAAATGAACCCATCTCAAATATAAGAAATTGATATCTTTAACAAAGGAATTCATCCAATCCACCCCGAGCGATAACCTAGGATCAACTCATTATCTTAATTTTAATTAACTTAAATATGTTATTGATACCTTAAATGCATCTAAAATAAACCCATTTTGGACACTTCATAGCCAAAAAAAATCCATAGAATGTATGTGTCTTTAGGTTACTTCGTAGGTCTCTGTGGATTCGATAAACCAATCTAAACTACAAGGACCATTCTACCTTCATCTCTTGGGTAAATTTGAGCGTGAATCAAATTTTGGAGACTTTTACAAGGAAACAAATAAGTCATCTCAACACCCATTCTATTCTCCCCCATTTCTTCTTTTCTCACCCTAGATCTCTTATCTTTTCCCTTTCTCATTTTTTTCTTTTGGAGCATGTTCGGCTACACCGGCAATCAATCAAACCGTCTAGTTAAGGTGGAATATCCTAGGGTTGGGGAGTCAAGTGAACCTAGGGGATTATTTACATTAGATCCTAATCTTCCTAATACTCCAGATTCAAAAATTGAGCCTATTTAAATGGAAGGTCTTCAAAGAAACCAACTCATAAACCCGGGTGGGAACCAAAATGGAAACCCAAATGAGGCAGCCCCAAACATGGGGAATGCAATCGATCAAACCATGAATGACCACCTCACACCTACCTAGACCAATTACCCCTCATTCATTAGACACAAATCCCTAGGAGATTCCAACTACATCTTTAAACCCCATGTCCTAAACGACCTTCCCACATTCCATGGAATGGATTTCGAGATGCCCTGCCTTCACATTAAGGAGTTCAATGACATTGTTGAAACCATGTGTCCCCCACATCAACTAGAATCTTCTAAGATGAGGCTATTTGTTTTTTCCTTAAAGTATCAAGAAAAAAATTGGATGAAAAATTTGAGATCATCATCCATAAACTCTTGGGACCAATTACAATGATAATTCTACAAAAAATACTTTCCCCACCACAAAACAATTGCTCTTAAAAAGAGCAGCAAAAACTTTTTTGAAAAAGAGGGAGAGTCAGTCTATGAAACTGGGGAGAGGTTCAAAGACACTCTAAATATGGTTCCACGCCATGGTTTTTCTATTCCATAACAAGTGATAATTTTCTATGAAGGGTTGGGTTTGGGGAACAAACAATTTATTGACATGATGTGTCTGGAACCTTTAAAAACAAAGTCCCAAATGATGCTTACGAGTATCTAGAAAGCCTCTCAGAACAAAACCAAACATGGGTAACTTCAAATTATTCTGAAAATCCACAAAGAACTACTAGAATTCATACACTTAGATAATAGGAAATCCATAGGGCTAAACTCGCAAAACTCTCTAGGAAGGTTGAAGAGATAGACCTTAGTAAAGTCCATGAAATCCAAACTATAGACCAAATTTTCACAATTTGTGACAATCATGACCATAAGATAGAAAACTGCCCAACCATTCCATCCATCAAGGATGCTATTTTAGAAGGTCCCCAAGTAGAAGAAAATTATGTAAACTTTCAAAAGCCTCAATAAAAATGCAACTTCAACCGAAGGTATAATGACCACCCAGGCTTCTACTGAAAAGATAACTAGCAACCTAGCCAAACACATGGATATTTCCCTACCCCCATAAGAACTACCAAACCCATAACTAGTTCCAAACCCAACCTATCCAATACCAACAGCCACCGGTCCATTTTCAACAAACCATCCCACCTCCAAAATATCCCCCTGTGATAAAACAATATTCTCAAGAACCAACCCAAACTGTTCCACAAAGCCTACTAGAACAACTGTGCAAACAAATGGAAAGAATGAACTTAGAAGTCTCTTCCCTTAAACAATAAATTAAAACCATCAAAACATGAAAGGCACCCATGCCTACTCAGGAGGTACCATCCTCAAATTCAAGGGGAGAGTCAAGTTGTACTCAAGAAACTCATGAATAACTAAAGGCTGTGACTATTTTAAGATGTGGGAAATCAATTGAGAAACTTGAAAAAATAATTCAAAACCCATCTGAAGATTCAAACTTGGATGAAAATTCAAATGAACCAAATGATCAAACTGAAAAATATGATAACATTGTCAAAGAAAAAACTCTTCAACAAACAACCCCACAAACTGCACCATTTCCTCAATGAATGAGGGGTAAAACCAAGACTAAATTGAGTGAAAAATTGAGGGAAATCATCTCACAAGTAAAGTTGAACATTCCCCTTCTCGATGCAATCCAAACCATACCTGCCTACTCAAACCACCTTAAGGAATTTTACACTTTTAAAAGAAAATTTTCACATAAAAACCAAGTCCTCCTTGTAGCTAATGTGAGTACCACCATTCAAGGGACAATTCCTCCTAAGTTGAAAAACCCGAGTTTCCCTTACATCAATGTTGAACTAGGAGATAGAAATGTTTTCAATGCCTTGTGTGACCTAGGTGATAGTGTCAATATCATGCTATATGTTGTGTACTGCCAGTTAGGCCTTGAAGAGCTTCAACCTACATTTGTCACACTTCAACTTGTTGATCATATCATTAGGGTTCCAAAAGGAATTTTAAAGGACGTTCTGCTAAAGGTTGAAAACTTTATCTACCCCACTGACTTAATTGTACTTGACAACCCTCCAAACTTATGAAAAAAGGAACAAACCCCAATTTTCCTTGGTTGTACCTTCCTTGAAACAATCAACTCTGTTATCTGAGTCTGAAATGGGAACATGACCATCACCTTTGGAAACATGAGTCTAGACTTGAACATCTATAATGCAAGCTCCCAAATAGGGGATGATGAGGACATTCATGAAGTAAACAAGATAGGAAGTATTGATAATGAATCCATAGAACATCAAGGAATATTTGATGGAGGTTTAAGTCAGGATGAGATTGATTTTCTTTTTCACATGAAGGAAGTTTATCACCTCGGCTTGAATCATTTTCAAATTGTTCTTATGATGAAGTATTAGGTCCAAAAATCCATGAAACCTTTCAGGAAACCACTTTCATGGAGACCAATCAAACTTCCTTCCCTAAATCTGATCAAACCAATCTTCTACCTTAAAATTCTATATGTGGGGAATCAATCATATCTGAAACTCTAAAAAAATAAATTTATATTGACTTAATGTCCCGATATTCTGCTAAAATTATGAACCAACCTGATCTTGAATTGAAGGAACTTCCCACTGCACTCAAGTATGCCTTCCTAGGGGACAATCAAACACATCCTATTGTCATTTCTTCTTCTCTTGAATCCAATCAAGAGAGGATGCTTCTAGATGTCCTTAGGAAACATAAGAAAGTCATTGGTGGGACCCTGTCTGATATTACTAGGATTAGACCACTTATCGGGACTCATAGGATGGTTCTGGAATCTGATTCAAATCCATGTCATCAACCTCAACAACGACTCAATCCTAATCTCATGGAGGTAGTAAGGAATGAACTTATGAAATTGTTAAAAGCTGTTATCATATATCCCATAGTTGAGAGTGAGTGGGTCAGCCCAATCTAAGTGGTTCTCAAGAAGGCATGAATCACAGTGATAACCAATAAGTATGGATATATTCTTCCAACTAGGGTGGGTAGTGGATGGAGGGTCTGTATTGACTATAGTAATCTAAACACATTCACAAAGAAGGACCATTTCCCCTTACCATTCATTGAAAAAGTCTTTGAGAGAGTGGAAGGTCATGCATTCTACTGTTTCTTAGATGGGTACTCGAGTAATAATCAAATTGAGTTCTCCCAAGAGGATCAAGGGAAGACTACATTCACATGTCCATTCGGCACCTTTTATTTCAGACGCATGCCCTTCAGGTTATGAAATGCCCCTGGAACCTTCCAGTGGTGCATGATGGGAATATTATCAGACATGGTAGAAGATTTCCTTGAGGTCTTCATGGATAACTTCTCTATATTTGGGGATATATTTTAGGGATGTTTGAGGAATGTGGAGAGAGTCTTTTCAAGATGTGAAGAAAATAATCTGGTCCTAAACTGAGAAAACATCCATTTAACGGTTAAAGAGGGACTAGTTCTAGGCCATCTGGTCTCAGGTATGGGGATTGAAGTTGATAAATCCAAGGTTGACATCATTCATCACTTTCCATCACCCAAAAATGTCAAGGAAGTGAGGTATTTATTAGGACATTCTAGTTTCTATAGAATATTCATCAAGGACTTTAGTTCAATCTCCCGTCCCCTTTGTGATCTCTTAGTAAAGGATGCTCCATTTTTTTGGACAGAAAGCTATAAGGGTTCATTCTCAACCATTAAATCCTCTCTCACCACTTCTCCCATTATGAAATCTCCAAATTGGAACCTTCTATTCGAACTTATGTGTGATTCCAGTGACTTTTCTGTAGGATCTGTGTTAGGACAATGTTGTGATAAAAATCCTTATGTCAATGCTTATGAAATCAAATCCTTAAATGATGCCCAAATCAACTACACCACCACTGAAAAGGAGTTACTTTATATTGTGTTTTCCTCATAGAAGTTTAGGTCCTACCTCTTAGGATCCCCCATCACTGTGTTCACTGACCATTATACACTAAAATATCTCTTCCAAAAACAAGATGCTAAGGCTAGACTAATTAGGTGGGTCCTTCTATTACAAGAATTTGACCTCACAATCAAGGATAAAAAGGGAGTCGAAACTGTTGTAGTTGATCACCTTTCTAGGATGGAATTCAAAGACAACTCAAATCACCTTTATGTGTCTGATTCATTTCCTTATGAACACTTATACGATGTGAGTGACTGCCCTTGGTATGCTAACATATCCAACTTCTTAGTTACAGGAGTAATTCCAAAATTCTTAGGGACTCAATATCGAAAAAAATTCCTTTCTGATGTTAGAAACTATGTGTTTGATGATCCATACCTCTATAAGATCTTCCCTAACCACGTAATTAGGAGGTGTGTCCCAAAATATGAACAAGAGTCCATCCTTATATTCTATCATAGTGAGGCATGTGGAGGTCACTTTTACTCTAAGAAAACATATTCTAAGATTCTTCTGTGTGGTCTCTTCTGGAACACCCTCTCAAGGGACTCCTACACATTTTGTCAAATCTATCCTTAGTGTCTACAAGTAGGTTCAATAACAAAAAAAAAAAAATTAAATGCCACTCACTCCCATCTTAGTGATTGAAATCTTTGACTACTGGGGAATCAATTTCATAGTTCCCTTACCAAAATATAAGGGATACCTCTACATCCTCTTAACTATTTATTATGTCTCAAAATGGGTTGAATCCATTCCCACAAAGTCTAATGACCATCATTTTGTGATCTGATTTCTAAAAGAGCACATATTTTCTCAATTTAGAGTTCCTAGGGCTATAATCAGTAATCGAGGAACCCATTTATGAAACCATCCATTCTCTTCACTCATGTCTAAGTATGAGATTTATCATAAAGTTTCCACTGTGTGCCATCCTCATACCAATGGTCAAGCTGAGTTAGAAAATAGGGAGATTAAGAATATTCTTGAAAAAACTATCAATCCTTCTAGGAAAGATTGGTTCGAGAAACTCTCAGATTCTCTTTGGTCATATTGTACAACTTACAAAACCATACTAGGAATGTCACCATATATGTTGGTTTATGAAAAAGCATTCCATTTACCTATTAAAATTGAGCATAAGGATTTTTGGGAAACTAAGAAAATAAATTATGACCTCTCATTGGCCAGAACAAAAAGGAAATTAGATCTCAACAAACTTGAGGAACTAAGGATGGAGGCTTATGAAAATTCAAGGATCAATAAAGATAGAGTTCAAGTCTACCAATCTAGGAATATAAAAGTCAAACATTTTGAACCAGGAAAATTCATGCTCTTGTATAGTTCAAAACTTCATTTACACCCAAGAAAGTTAAGGTCTAGATGTTCATGTCCTTGCATAGTGCATTATGTGTACCCCCATGGGGTAGTAGAGATTCAAGATCCCCCTAGTGGTCACATTTTCAAGGTCAATGGTCATAGGTTAAAACTGTTCATTAAATCATTCAATAAACATGAAATAAGGTTTGAGTTAATTGATCCAACCTATGAACCAGGAAAAAATTGATAGATTTAGGATCCATGTCAGGCTAACGATATTAAACAAAAGTGCTGCACGAGAGGCAACCCGTGGTTTTCATGTTTCCAATATTTTTGGAATCATCTTTATTTTTCAAATGGGATTAATTAATCATTTTGATATCTAAAAATAATAATAAAAAAGACTATTGACCTGTTCTTATATTAGGAGTATGGATGGGTATGAAAGGGGAGAACCATATTCATCTATGTCATGTGGTGTGATCCTTGAGTAATACCATACCCAGAAATTTTAAAAGAAGACAATGTATCATCAGTTCATTTTATTTTTATTTGTTTGTAAGTTAAAATAAAAACACAAAAAATAATATATATTAATAAAAAAAGTACACATCATAGGTCATGGTCAAACCCCGTCACAACTGACGAATCCGTGGGGAATCGAACCTGGGACCGAAGGGAGACATGGGTGCACACTTACCAATGGCCTACGAATTTTTGTGCTTCCTTATTCTATAATTTTTATATATATAATTATATTTTACTTTTTTATTATATAAATAAATATATATATATATATATATAGTTTTTTTGTTTGGTTTGTTTTTCTTTTTTTCCACTAGGGAATTCTCAGAGTGACATTGAGATAAAGGGATTAAAAGGGAGCAACAAGAATTTCAACTTCAACCACCGGGTGACTTCATTCCATGATCCTCATTTTCAATTTCCTTTTTTAACTCTCATTCTCTACCTCTACCCCCTTCTAAATTTTATTTTCATTAAACATTGGGGACAATGTTATTTTAAGTTGGGGGGGAGATAAAATAAAAAATTCTTTTGTGTCAAAAAAAATGAATGATTTGAAAAAAAATGTGTGTAAATGGAAGGGAAAATTCCTTTAACTTTGAACATGGTAATACACATTACACACTTTGAAACTGAATGTCAAATAATTTAGCATGCCCAGATTCTGATTTTAAACCTTGTATAAGTTCATGAGAATTGATTTTGAAAAGTGTGGCTATCCAATGTGATATTTCATCATTTATATTTTCATCCAAATAAAAAATAGATCACAATACATGTCCTTTTGATAGTGGGGTATTAGTTTGATTTCATGGGGTCCCCAAAATAAATATCATAGGTTTTGTGATAAATTTAGTTTTAATATGAGCATTCAATATTTTTTTTAAAAACAATAAATTTGTGCGTAGAGCAATGAAATGACCAAGTGTGTGGCTTTCAGCACTTGGGGATCGTGACTCCATAGTTGTCTAGCCCAGAGTAAGTAATTTTATCTCTATTTTTGGTAATTTGAATTTGTTTTTGACTGAGTTAACTCGATATGATGCCCAAGTATGTGGTATTCACTTGGTTCCCTAAGTTCTTTGATCCAGGGAGTCATCGGCAAAGTCTCTCTACAGGGGTTGGCTCTTTTGAGTGTAATTTCAATTACCATAGAAAAATTGAATAAATAAATAAATAAATAAATAAAATAAAATATTTTTTTTGAATACGAATCATAATATTGAAATGTGATTCCACCTAGCGCTTCCATCATTTCCCTCTTGAATAAAGATGAACCCCATGTCTAATGCGATGCATAACACATCATCACTCTTAATTGATATTGGATGAAATATGATGATGAATTTAAACAAAGTAATGGTCTTGGGATTGGTATCTTCTTATAATACTATCTTTTATTAAAATATTTTGATGGGTTTCATGATTTTTTGGTATAAGGGTTTTTGTTGATCATTTTGTATTAAAATGTTTTTGGAAAAGGGAATTCAAATTTCATATTGTTGAGATACATTTTTCTTGAGACTAGAAAATCTTAAGTTGGGGGTGTGATTAGAAAATAAAAATACATATTTTAATTAAATTTTAATGGTATTAAATGATCATTTTTGATCTCATGGGCCTAAGTTAGTGGATTTTAATTTTTAACGTCCACTCTTATCATTTGTGCACTTCATGCCTAATGTACACTAATTTAGGCCCAATGATTCATCTGATTTTAAGGTTTGTAATTATCCATGTTTTAATTTTATATTTTGGGAAATGTATATAAACTTAAATATGAACATTTTTTATTCATGGATCAATGGAGGATTCATAATGTATGATGGAGAAATGTGGTGATGAAAGGAAAGAATTCTGGACAAAGCAGATTGGACACCAGCCCAATGATGAGAATGTGGGACCCACAATACAAACCCAATGAAGCCCAAATTTTGTGGTATTATAGAATACATATATAGGAACAAATAATTAATCATGAGACAATGCTAATTCTTCCTCCATGGTGGAAATTAAGGCAGCCCAATTAGAATATCAAAATCTGGTCTGAATCTGCGGCCCAGAATATTATCCTACTAAATCGGACATAACACCCGATTCACAACTCCAAATGAGCCCATATTTTGTAGGAGGTTAGGAGACATCCGGTGATCCATTTTTTTCATCTATGACTCACTCTAATTCTTCCATTTATAATGTCCTTGAGACACGTCTGTTCGATGGTTGCAAGCTGGATTCCACCTCGGGTCAAGAGTGGAAAAGTCCAAGTTCCACAAGCTTTCCACCACCCTAGGCCTACCATAATCAAGTGGGATGAATTTTTCTGTTGGATTCTCAACCCAAGTCTCCGAAAATTACTATTTAAGGAAGTGGTGGTGGAAGAGTTTATCATCTTTGGTGCTTGGTTTCATTGTAGAGTTATGCTACCACTTTTTGTTTGTAATCACATTTATTTCTCATGTAAGTTGTTCAATTCACCTTAATTTATTAATAAAAGTTATTCCTTTACTATAATTCTGTTCTTATACATATCACACTGATACCTTTGGTTCAAGGTGTGAATTTATTCACACCATACTTTGTGATATTTATCACACAACAGTGGAGTGATCGATTTTTTGTTGTTGTTTTTACTTCTTCAATTCCACCCTCGTAAGTCTACTTCCCTCTTCCGTTGAAGACATGTCATCAATGGAGGGCTAAATATTTTATTGGTTGATACAAGGGAGTATAAAGGGGATATAATGGATGCTATTTATCACTCTATTAATTACTAATCACTTCTTTTAAATGAGATTTTGTATTTGATGATTTTAAAACCTCTTCATCCTTATTGAATTTAAAGTCACACATTTCAAGTGCTAATACGAACCTTTACCTTGGAGTGCACAAAACTTTGATCCTTAAATTGTATAGGTGATTAGTATTAGGGTGTGTAGGAATTAAACTATTAATTGATGGTTTTTTTGATCTTTTTAAATGAACCCATCTCAAATATAAGAAATTGAAATCATTAAGAAAGGAATTCATCCAATCCAACCCGAGTGATAACCTAGGATCAACTCATTATCTTAAGTTGAATTATCTTAAATCTGTTAGTGATACCTTAAACCCATCTAAAATCTACCTAAGTTGGACACCTAATAGCCAAAAACATTCCATAGAATGTACGTGTCTGTAGGTTACTTCTTAGGTCTCTGAGGATTCGATAACCCAAGCTAAACTACAAGGACCGTTCTACATCTCCTGGGTAAATTTGAGCATGAATCAGTATTTCATGGCATCATAAGGACCCAATAGTGTTGTAATAAAATAATATAATCATTATTTTAATCCAATATATGTTTTACCATTAAAATAATGTGATTTTAGATTTTTTTGATTCATTTTACAAAGCTTTAGTGGACCCTTCATGGATTACAAAACATTTTGTATTTTTAAATTGTTTTCCTTGATAGTGTGACTCACCTCCACATAAGAAAACATATTATTTTAAGACGTTTGGCCATTGGAATTATGAAATATTGTTTTCCACTCTCTTCTGGAAAAAACCATAGGCAAAAACCATGGGTTGGTCTGTGTTTTTGATTAGTTTAATGTGAGGTGTCCCAAACCTAAATAATAAATAATTCCCTCTCCTTTCCTATATAAACCCACCCAAGATCCCACTTCCTCTTCACTAAAAGACTTTTTAGTTCGACCAACTCCTACCCTACTCTCTCTATAATCCTCCCAGGGTGTTCCAAACTCCCAATAAGCCTCTCTCAAGCCTCTCCCAAGCCTTTGGGATCACACTTCCAAGTAAGGGATTTCTTCCTTTCTCAATTTTGTCCGATTTTATTTAAGTTGTTATGCCCTTTTTTCTTCAATTAAAAATGTTGGGGTATGATTTCAAACCTCCCACATACTACCCTCTTTATGTTTGGATGATGGGAGACCCCTTTATCTCTCATTAATGCCTCTCATGTACACCTATTACCATGCCGAAATTCCGTGAGGTATTTCTCTCTCCTCTTTTACATCCAAGTAATTATTTTGTATTGTGAATATAAATTCCATTAAGTTAATTGGGACATGTATCTATATGAACCCCTTACTATACATTTCATGTACATATGATGAGACACCCTTTTCTCTCCCATAAACTGTTTTCATGAATCCTTATGTCTTGACGTTATGCTGCTGAAATTGCACCGCGTTTTTTCAAGCCAACAACATTGTGTAGTGAATAACATACCCATGCCTCTATCAAGTTTATTCACCTTTATGCACATATAAATATTTAATGGTGATTTAATGTATTTATTCCACATTAATTAATCATGGAATAACTTATGATGTTGATTTATTCCATGTTATATGATCCATGTGGCACACTTATGGATGAAATGAAATATTTAAGAAGGGTGCTCCCTGATAGCACTCCAATGCATTGGGTAAAGTATAGTATCATGATATGTCATGTAAAATGGGTGTTGAATCATGATAATTAAAGTGCAACGAGGTTTTACTCATGATTCATGTGCAATGAGGGTGTTGGGGTATGATTTCGCACCTACCACATACTACCCTCTTTACGTTTGGATGATGGGAGACCCCTTTACTCTCATTAATGTCTCTCATGTACACCTATTACCATGCCGAAATTCCGTGAGGTATTTATCTCTCCTATTTTACATCCAAGTAATTATTTTTTATTGTGAATATAAATTCCATTACGTTAATTGGGACATGTATCTATATGAACCCCTTACTATACATTTCATGTATATATGATGAGACACCCTTTTCCCTCCCATAAACTGTTTTCATGAATCCTTATGTCTTGAAGTTATGTTGCTGAAATTGCACCGCATTTTTTCAAGCCAACAACATTGTGTAGTGAATACCATACCCATGCCTCTATTAAGTTTATTCACCTTTATGCACATATAAATATTTAATGGTGATTTAATGTATTTATTCCACATTACTTAATCATGGAATAACTTATGATGTCGATTTATTACATGTTATATGATCCATGTGGCACACTTATGGATGAAATGAAATATTTAAGAAGGGTGCTCCTTGATAGAACTCCAATGCATTGGGTAAAGTATAATATCATGATATGTCAGGTAAAATGGGTGTTAAATCCTGATAATTAAAGTGCAACGAGGTTTTACTCATGCTTTATGTGCAATGAGGGTTTACTCAAGCTCCATGTTCACCGAGCCTTGCCTCATGCTAATTCCATGTTAAGTGTTGTTGCCACATTTCCATGTTATGATTATCATTCTTTATCATGCCTTTATGTTCATGTTTCTTTTGAGATCCATTGATATAACTATTGTCTAACATGTATTGTATTCCTCATGTTATTCCATGTTTATTCCTTTACTGGTCTTTATAGATCACCCTTTTCTAATGTATGTACTCAGGTTATCCCATGCAATGCTAAGTATGAGGGAATGTAGTGGTCATGTAAAGGAAGTTTTCGAATAGATGTTGCATTCTATGTTTTAAGTTGTTATGTAATGGTCCTATGCCCCAAAGACACTAGACCTCTCGATCTTCCATGTTGTATCAAGTGAAGGTTTTATGTAATAAATCATGTTTAAGTATGAAATAAAGAGTAGGGTTGTTATAAATATGGCTTGAATGAATATGGGTTAGTGTGTGATTTTAGAAATTTCAATTTTCATGTTTTGTTTAGGTTGAAAAAATGCGTGTATTTTGGTATAAATTTTGTGTTAATTGGTGATTTAACTTTATTAAAATGGTCTAATTTGTATCAAAAAAGATTTCAAGATATTTTTTTAAAAGTGTGGTGTCGTGGTTGTTTAATTGAGTTTTTAATGGGTTTTAGAAAGTATTGGATGTTTATGCTTTTATAAAATGACAATATTTCTTGTAAAGTAATGGGGACCATTTAGCACTTTGAGTTTGGTTTAGGAAAGTGGAAAATCCCTATTGAGGCATTCCTCCTTGTTTGAGAAATGTGATGTAAGTGTTAACGTGGGATTTTTTATATGTTCCTAGTTTTGAGGTTTATGCATTTTGTGACATGAACGATAGGGAATATGTCTAAGGAGGGAGAATGGTGGAGAGAGGTTGAATGGGTTTTTGATAAAGAAATGGTTATGTTAATTTATGTTCTCTTGATAAAACCTCACCACCATTTGAAATAGAGATCCGGGGTAACCCTAAGTACCTAGGTGGGAAGACTAGGACTAGTACACTAGATGATACAGAAGTGGATCTTCCCAATTTTGTCAAGCATGATTGATGTTTACAAAACTAACTAAATGATTATTATGATTGGATACCCCTAGTCCATTTGGGTGTCCTATCATAGCAGATTGTGAATGAGAATGCTAATGGTAATGGTTTCTAAGCCATGTTTCACTAAGGTATGAGGATCCTAGGTCCCTAACTAACACTAGTTTCATAGGGATTTACCATAGTGCTTGAGATGTGATTTTCATTTCCGTTGTTTCATACCTGATGTCCCATTTGTGAAAGCACTATTCTAATCTAAATTTATTTACATTCATTTTTAACTGTTAATGCATGCTCAGAACATATTTTGAAAATGTAGTGGAAGAGAAATTCTTTCCTTGAAATTGAAAACTTGTTGCATGAATTTGAACAGAATGAAAAAATATATTTTATTTTGTCTTATTTTTGAATCTAGCATGTTTAGGGTTTCTTTTTAAAGGTAAGGTAGTAGGGAATTGTTATTCCTTGGAATTCCTACCGATCATCATGGTTCTCATTCATAATTTATCCATTTTGTTTTAGGCTCTAGTTTCAGATTTCTCTTGCATCGAGTGTGTTTCTGTATTAAGTGGTGACCCACGAGGTCACTTGGAGGTATGTCAAGCCACTCAGTTCTATCTCATTTCCCATTGATAGTGTTTATTTATTTTTTTAGTGTATATTTTTTATCTATATTTAATTTATGGTCCAAACAATTCCCAACTTTCTAGTTTTGATGCCCAAAACTAATAGTCAGCTGGTGGGGATTAGGAACACCCTTCGGGCCATGCCGTAGACCGTCTCGGGTGATCGGTTCGGTGTCGACCTAGGTTGGTTCGTGACACACCCCCTCATTCCAATCATTGATATTGTATTCAAAACATTAAAATATATGTGAGAAATAAGTTCGTGGATGATTCTACGAAGAAATAAAACATAAAACATTGTATGATTATCCTTTTTATTGTAAAAACCTTATTAGTAGTTATTGTTATATGTGTTCTAATTTGTTTTCATTTGTTACCGTACAAGCCTCGGTATGGAGGAGTGTTTAGAAGGTATTTGAAAAACTAATTAGGAAGTTTATGATTACATGATGTAAATTCCAAATAATATATGTTCGTTCGTGTATAATGATTGTAGGATATTTGGACATAAGATGAAAAACATCATAGAATGTATTAATGGGGTTTTCAAGGGAGTTTGAAAGCTAAAAATCATAGGTAATTAACAATATTAAATTATTTGTTAATTAGAAGACCAAAATTATAATATAATATTATTATAATTTTTTTAATTTTAAATTACATGTTTAGTATAAGATACCTTCAATCAAGTTGTATGGTTTTTTTTGGAATGAGGAAATAAGACTGAAGATTCTATAAACAGAGTGATGTGATGTGGTCACCCTTTCTGGTGTAATATTGATTGGGATATTTTGGATATAGTAAATTTTCTGGTTCATTCATTTGACCATACAAAGCATATATTTGAGTTCACTAGGTGTCATGATATTATTTCTGGTAGCAGTGGGCATGTGCTTATTATTGTACTAAAGTAGTGTTACTGTGATTATAGTGAATTTCAAGATTTATAGTTTTGTGAACATGTGATCACACTATTCTCTTCTATATGCTTGTCTTAGGATATTTTTGTTGAAACAATTTAATGACTAGAGAGTTTTAATGACTGTTGTGGTTCTCCATGGATACCTGAAAGGGAATATTACAAGTTTGGTTTGTTTGTTGATACACCTACACTTCAACTGAACATGATTAGGTTGTGGCCAAATGGGAGGCCAAATTCATCCCATATTTGAAATTATATGTATTGTAAAAATGAATGGGAACCTTCATGTAGGTGTCTTTTATTAATTTATGAATTTCACATGCAGACACATTACCCTAGGCATATAGTGAAGTATTCTAATAGTCAAAACAATTGATGTAATCTAGAGTTTCATGTAAATGTTCTTACATGCGATTATTATTTTAATTTGCAACATTAAATTTAATGTAGTTATATAAGTGAAATAAAATGAGATTTTTTTTTAATTTTAATTCATAAAATAAACAAAATAATAAGTCCATCACAAATAAAATGCTACATTTTTCGGAAAAACCAATTAGAAAATCATTTTATAAGATATTTTATACCTACTCATAAAACCATGTATGATTTAAAAAAGTATGTTTTTATAAATATTCAAATGCGTAAATGTGATAAATTGAATTTTTATCATCAAAATAATTTATAATAAATTTCTATAATAATAAAATGATTAATGAAATATCTAAAAAATTGCCATTATTTGTTGATCCTTGATAAATTATCAAGAGAGGGGATGAATTAGATAAATCCTCCATATAGTATTGTATAAGTGTTTTTTAAATGTACATGAAATACAAACACAACTCTTTAAGAAGGAGAGCTACTTTGAATGGTACAGTTCTCTCAAAGATATAGAGCTGGTTAGATTCTTTGGTACTCTCTTGTTGTACCAAAATTTTTTTATATATAATAAATTATGTTATTTTAATTAAATATTTTTCACCATTAATATATTATTATTAAAAAAATTAGAAGAAAGAACTTCTATTTTATGCACAACAGTCTCACATGTCATGTGACGTGCTTGCGTGATGACATGTTGGACTTATTGATATCTGAAGAGCATATCATTTTCATCATGATGCACCCCTAATTCCATTGTACCATACCTAAAACATGATAGATTTTATGGATTCTTCATGTGTTACTTAAATAATTTTGGCCATAATTTTATTTTTTTACTAAGTGAAAGATGCAAACCAGAGACACACACATCTCATCTCCCTAAGGGGAGATGATGACAACTTTGGATATAGAATACATACTTTGTCTACCCATCCTTGTACCTATGGTTACATGTGTCAATATTGGTGAGTGGTGTGTGGTCATACATCATCTACAAGGCACTATCATCGTTATATTACCATGTGTCTTCTAGGGTACAAGATTATGAATGGGCTGTCTTTATGAGAATTTTTCTGTTATTCTGGATGATTATAATGAGGAGATACTTTTTCAAAACACACATTCATATATTATGTGGATGATAGAAGGCATGTTGTGTGTATAATACTACACCACTTTGGTACACATATTGTACCTACCATTAAATAAAGATCTAAAAATGACATGTAGATACAATTGGGTTCCCTTTGAACTATCACATCTATATAGATGTCTCTGTAAAAAAATTCAAGAATATTTTCATCAGATTGGGGGATGTATAGATATGCTACATATGGGTGTATTTTAGTGTTTTCCATGCATTTATCCAAGAGTTATTTCACTACTTTCATTACATTTTTTTCTGGACTGTCCTCAGAGATGCCGATACATTTCCATCATTAATTTGATCTATTCTTTGAATTTATTAATATCATTTATAAATTTACATTATATTTTATTTTTTAACTAGGTGAATCCATTGTCCGTATTATGTACATACCATAAGTAATATTTTATATTAAATTTGACATATATTTTATGTTATACATCCTTCTATTGTATGTTACAATTTGAAAAAAAATTATAGAAAAATTAATTTTGTTATTAATTTTAAAAGATATTGAAATGTTAACTTAGTAACATCGTTATGATAATTTATGAATTATTTTCTGAGTTGTAATTTCCTATTTCAAGAACCTTGTATACTCTAATTTTCTACACATCACTCCCACTATACTAGACAACTATGGTTGGAGACTGTGGTGTAGTGACGCCACTCACCCACTTCTACGTCATTGAATTGCACTAGCTAGACCAAGTTGTTTAGCTATTTGGATATATGAAAAATATCCCCGTTTTACCTTGGTAAGATGATGAATTACATTCTATTATTCTTACATGTTGAAAGCTGATGGATTAACCACACTATCAACCATGTTATATAGAGTGTTGGGACACACATCCAAAATAAAGATCTTTCAGCATGGATATCCCACAACATGCCTCCAGTTATCTGATCACAAAGATTAAACATATTAGTACCAGTGACACACTATCATGTATCGTAAATTACATGGGATAAGTTTTTAGTTGTTAGTATATTTATTAACTTTTATTATATATTTTTATTTAATATTTTGTATTAATTTTAATATTATTTTATTTTAAGTGAGATTAATTAGATTTTCTTATTAATATAACTAATCCTCAAGAAGAGGAATTTTTCAGGTGAGAAGTAGTTCATTAAGATATAGTGGCTCTCAGAGATCCTATCCATTTCATATGTGAGATATTTTATGATGAGGATCCACAAGTACATTCTGATCCAGATGCTCTTGCAAGGGAACAAGGAGATGATCATGTGCATGTTGTTCCAATTGAGTACGATGTACCACCCACACCACCATAGTCTAGAGGAAAAAGAGGAAGATATAGGAATGGGTAGTGTAAATAATTGAGAGAGTGATTCCTGAGAGATGATCATGAACCATATAGAGAGGATCATGCACAACATGTAGATGATCAGGCATATGAGGGAGAGTTTTATGTTTCATATTCATTTACTTATACATATGATATAAAATCTTCATCTCAGATACATCCCATGATCGATATCTCTAGATCTTTGATGGATTCAGACCTAACAATGGTATCACAACTTCTATAGACCTAATGTGACACTTACTCTAGTGGTGTCATATTTGACATCACATTTTAGTCATCTTAAATATATTCTTTTATTCCTCTACTATTATTGACATATGACACCACATATATGTTTTACAACCCTATACATAGCAGTATGAAGAATCAATCACAAAACCGTATATTGAGGTGTCAGTATCAGCATAGTAGTATAACGAAACATTAGAACCACAATCATATGTACCTTGGTTGAGGTAGAGACATATCATGAGGAGAAACATATTCCTACATTTGGTAAGCCAGTGTAAAATACACGTTAGATGCTGGAAAAAAAATTTATACTGAGTTGGGGTACTAAGGGGAATCAACATTTATTTATTCAAGCGGTACACATTATTTTGATAAAAACCTGATTAAGGAACTAATTAAATTTTGTTTTAATATATATATTTTTATATATATTTTCAAATAAGAATCACTAAACTATAATTTTAATTACTTGATAAAATTAGACAATTCAACAAGAGTTAGGGAAAAGGCCTTGCCAACAATGATTTCTCATCCATAACTAGTGGTGAGTTATAAATATTATATATTATTAATATAAGTAAATATATATTTATGTTTATAAATACAAATAATTATATAAATATAATTAAAAACACATATAGATAAAAATATTTATATTTACATAAAGATAATGTAATTATAAAAATATAAATGTAATTATAAATTTATAAATATAAATATATTCACATTTATGAAGATATTTATAAATATATTATATATTTATAAATATAATTATAATAATATTTATAAATATATTTATATTTATATAATTATATAAATAAAACCATAATTAAAAAATTATAAATATAAATATAAATATATTTTTAAAATATAAATATATATAAAAATAAAAATAAAAATATATATAAAATTTTGTAATTATATTTATATTTATATAATTATAAAATTCACAATATAAACTATTCATATAATTATAATTATAATTATATATACATATATATTTATATAAATATTGATATAACTATAACTATAATTATGTTAATGAATATAAATAATTATATAGATATAAATATAATAATAAAATTATAAATATAAATACATATATATTTATATAAAAATATTTATATTTATAAACATAAATATAAATATGTTTATATAATTATAAAATACAAACACCGACTAGGAGAAGGACCACCTTTGATACCACTCTATCATGACTTGACCCGATGGAGCTCAAGTTGCAACTACCCAAATACCACCTCCAATAGGCTAGGGGATAGTGACCATAAATGAGTGGGAATATCACACACATGGGAGACAATAGCCTAATGTACATTTACACACACACACACCTCCAAGGTTATACAATGCCAAAATGTAAAATAACTCATAAAAATGAATAAATTCATTTATAATCTTCAAATCAAGGTACGATATAAAGTACTAGAAAGCATAAAAAATGGTCGAATACAAGCCCACCAAAAACTGGAGAATAAAGTATAACATTCTCAGATGGGGGGACTGCTGTCAAATAGAATACCGATAAACACCTTGGTTTGTCAACCCCAAACTAAGCTCCTCCTGCACCTGGCCCTCGAAGGGCTTCATAAAAAGGTATGTTGTCTATATAAGATTTGATATGTGTGGGAAGAGACTATACGTGGGTGAGTATAACAATACCCAGTATGACACACCAAAGTCACCAAGCATAAAGAATCATGTGTATTCATCTCATCAAACACATGTATGTCAAAGAAGATATGAGACATATCAATAACCAAGGATATCTAATATATACTCATAAACATATCTGAATTGCAAAGGGTATATACCAATTCTATCCATATATCCTCCATGAGGTTTCAATGTAATTCTTGTCTAGGAGATCTCATTCCTCAATACCTACCATCCCTGATGGAACCCAGCTTAGAGATATATCTCATTGGGATTCACTATTCTGATTTGACATCTTTTATAGCCCGGAGGTCACACTCATCTAGGAGGAATAACTCTATGATATATAATACTACTGATGACACTTATCCAAGATGCGATGCTCTTAAGGTCTAGACAAGAATAGGCACAATGAAAAATTAGAGGGTTCATGCCAAATAAACACTCCAACAGACTAATACCCCATTGGAAATATCAAATATTGATATATAGATAGGGTAAAATACCAAGTGCTCACTGGGGAAACACTATACCCTACTAGAAACATCCTCTCAGATAGGGGATCAATGCTTATGTATCTATTGGTCATTCCAATCCAAAAAATCTTACCTATGGAGACATGATGGAAAATGAAGATTGCTCTGACCCTCTCAAATGGATAAATTCTCCAAGCCACTAAGGGTATACCGAAGAAGATTGAGATGACTCACTCCATAATAAGGGAACACACCCAAACTACACTGATTATCAAGGATTTGTAGAGGGGTCCCCCTTTATGAAGATAATTGGTTACTTCACCAAACCCTTATAGGAATGGACCAAGGGAACACACTCAACCAATATTGGTCCATGGAATCTCACACAGGCTCACAATGAGTCTATGATGAGAAGAAAGAGGAATCAAATATGTCCTAAAACGAGTGCATAGTGAGTTCCTAGGGGTACATGAAATTATCACAAAACCTATCCCTACCAGCATATATCACTCACATGACATTCACTATTAGAAAAATACATGGTGTGTCCTTGTAGGTACACAATGTGTATATGTATCCCTAGCACTTATCATGTCATTCTACTCATTCCTGTGTACACCGAGTAATGCTTGGGTACTTTTCTATGTCTAAGTAAATGACTCTACCAGTGTACTCTAGCTTTCTCATGTATTTACCAAGTACAATACATGTGGGGCCACATGGCCATCTGGGTGTGTACTCCCTATTCACACCAAACCGTTTTTCACATGTGACACATTGTGTGACTAGGAACACATGGTGTATAACACTACATGGACTATTAGGAATTTACCCCTAAAATCATCAAGATGGTTAGATAAGGGTAACAAGGAGTGTGACATTTTCCACAAGGTGTGTGATAATTATCTCAACATGAAAATTCTAGTTCCGCACAGAAGGTACTGCACGATATGTGTTCATAGGACTACACACCATTTAGCTTGGTTTTTCACTTAACCCACATGATTATTCCTGAATATTCACCCACTAATCTTATTTTCTTTGGACTTGTTAGAAAACTGGCTCAAGAATATGGATCTCAATCTGTCTAGGCCCATCCTTCACAATCGGCCAGATTCTGTCCATTCTCGGAACTTTTGAAATGACTACCATAATGCCTCTCTAATTCCACATTCCATATCCGAACCAGGGGTTTCAAATTCGACACCGATCACCTTCCTTCTTCATGAACCACATTCCCATCACTAATATATAAAATGGATCCACAAAAACGGACCATTTCACTAAATATGGAAGGCATAATGATTGTCTTATATGTATTCATCGATCCACTGGACAAACTAAAATTGATGAAAAGAGTTCATAGAATGGAGGGGGAAACCCTAAAACATAAGCATGAGGAATAAAACACAAACAATATTTATGTTGTATGTGATTCATTATTTTAGGGTAAAAAATGAAGAGATAATTAAATCAAAACAAATGACTGTTCTCCCCCAAATCCTAGATAAGCACACACAAACCTGCAATTCAATCAATTCATGAATTAATTCACTTGTTTATTTATTCAAATTCATCATAGTATAATAAAATAGGATACATCAACATGAAAAATAATCCTTCCTCAATATTTAATCTCACTGATGAATAATTATCTCACGTCATTTTCAGTAATGAGATCTAGAAGTTGCGTTGGTGAATGATCCTTGATCGGATTCCTCTACCAAAGATCCTCCAAAAAATCCTCCCAAGTCTCCAAGGTTATGATCCTATACCTATGGATTGGAAATAATAAAATATTTTTAGAGTTTTAATATGTTTTTTATTTAAATGAAACAATTAAATAAATTATAATTTTTTTGTTTAATTATTTCTCCCACAATGGAACTGAAGTCAAAGACTCGACACCAACCAATGTTATGTTATGTCATGGGTAAACCATGCATTCTGAACTAAATGGTGTTCTCGGATTTCTAAACCAAGACACCTTTTGGGATGAATTACACTTTTTCTGGAAAACTACATTTGCATGATATTAATATATTTATTATTTCTAAAATATAAATTTTGGGCTCAACAGGCCTTGGAATCTTGTGTTGTCTCAGCACATATCTCTGTAAATATTCCAAATTATTAAATGAAAAAAACTAAGACAATTTAACCAAAACTTACAGAGATTTTATATCACTATAATCAAGTTACCTATCAGTTACATACTATTGGATATGCTGAATAATACAACCAATTTTATCGGTCAAAGGTAGTGTTTGATAAATTATTTTAGATAGTTTTACCATGTGTGACTACTTTTACACATTGAAAAATGATTATCTATTTTGATGGACCATTTTTATACCGAATGTATATTTGAATATTATTTATATCTTCCACAAAATATAATAGTCGATCCCCTATACCTTTGGAATTTATTATTGTTATGAATGAGAAATTCTCATCTTGGAGTTTGTTACTATAATGACATAGAGTGTTTTTATGGACTCATAAGGAATTTATCTTATTTCAGACCAACATCGAGAAATCAAGAAGGAAGTAGAGACTGAGGGTATTTCATGGGCACCACCCCTTGCCCATCATAGAAACCATGTTCAATACATTGTAGGAAATGTGTTAAAGAAGTTAAATAATTTTTCAATAAAGAAATAAATCACAAAAATGGAATGAATATCCTTTTTGTTTGAAAAAACATTGTTGTAGTTATCATTTTTTACCATATAAGCCTCAAAAATAGAGTATGAAATAGTATTTTGAAGGTATTAACAATACTAATAAGATTTTTATAATTACATTATGAAAATTCCAAAGAATAAATGATTGTTTGTGTGTGATTAAGGGGTGAGATATGAACATAGAATGACCAACATTGTAGAATTTGTAAATGGAGTTTTCAAGGGAAGTTGAAAGATACCCATCATTGGTAATTAATAATATTAGAATACATGTTAATTAGAATATAATAAATTTTAATATAATGTTAATATAATGTTTTAAATGTAAATTAAAAGTTTATTATAATAGACCTTCTTATAATTTAACATCTCCCAATCTGGAACACTAACATTTCAAAATAGGTTGGTTACGGGACCTCAAGTACTCCCCTATGTATGTGATAGGCTGTAAACTAGTAGTGAGAGTTTGGTAATTATAGTAGGAAGACTATACCCTTTTGATTATAATTAAAATATAATGGAAATAAATAATATATATAAATATTATAGTAAGATAAAAAGAAGAAACACTAACATAAAATGGGTAAACTACAAAATCCAATAAATAATAAGTGAATGATGTGATGATGGGATGGAATGTAACAGAATGTCATGCTGGAAGTAATATAGAATTTAAGACTAAAAGACTCAAATAGACTCAAAATTCCCAGTACTAAGCCTCAGGTTGGTCCCATCTCCAAGAATATTCCCATCCAGCAAGCAAACAATCAATAGAAAGTTCCCTTTACCTTGAAAAAACCTCCATCCATGTCATCTGTTTGGGTAAAATAATGGAGGCCTGAGTAGGGTGTGGGTAAAACTCAGTAGGTCGACACCACCATGTCTAAAAAAATTGGTTTGGTAATAAGTGTATAAAATAAGACAATAATGAGGTGTATTAATTTATAAATTAATACAATACATCAATTAACCTGATTCAACACCATTCCAAAATTTCCATGAGCGTTTAACACAACTATTCCAACCATATCCATATATCCAAATAATTTGCTTCAGTGCCATGCTGGTATATATCTTAACATGTATCAATACCATACCTACCATAACCGTATTTCTATGGAAATCAAATAAATATAGGTAAAGACTATTATATTAGAATTTCATCATGTATCTAGTCATTTTATGGTATATAAGAAATTCAAAATGTGTCACTAGGCATAGCGCACTATATAAGCATTTCAACATGAATCACTAGGCGTAGCCAACTATTTAAGCATTCCTACATTTGTTAGGGAATATACTAGTATATAATAATTTCAGTATGAATATTTGTGAATATCCTGCTATATAAACATTACTAAATGAATCACTTAATGATTCATAATAGCAAAGATATCACAATATCACATCTTAATCCTCAATGGTTAATTATGAAAATTACATTTTTTTTATCAATTACACTTTCATTTTTACCTAAAATGATAAAAATTCATATAAATAAGCACCATTACATAGGGATTTAATATAAATCAATCCCAAAAAGTCTATTTTTAGGATTAACACACCTGAAACCATTAGCCAGGTTCACATTATTCAAGGTGTGATCACCCTAAAGGTATCCATAATCCAAGTTGCATCAATAATTGAATATAAAGGGATCCAAACAATATTATAATCCATTATTCTATAATTTACCAATTAATAAATTAATTAGAGTGCACATTTTGTCAATATAATAGCAATATTTCATATACTTAACAATTAAACATAACATAGGGTTAGCTATAGACCCCCTACCATAAACTAAAGTTTAACGCATCACTTATAAAGGGTAACACCAATGAAGAAGAATGTGATGAAGATCATTATAAAAACCTAAATCAAACAAAGTTAAGATTGTAACCAATTACAGTCTAAGGATTTCCACCACAACAACATATAATGAATGAAGATAGGGGAATAACTAAGAAGATAATCTCACTAGGGATCAGATGCTGAAATAGAATGTTCGAAATAGAAGATAATGTTCCAAATTCACCTAGAAGCAACCTAGGGTTGAGAGGAAAGGACACAACAAATTAAGGAAAAAGAAATCATCTTCACTTCCCACTTAAAACTGCTACTCAAAATAAATACATGGCATGAAATCCATTTACACATCATGTATTCCATATTTAAATAGATACACCAAAAAACCCATCCACATGGGTTAATATTTATCTCGATCGACCTTTTCATGATGTGAATTAGGTTCACAACGTGTAGTCACTTCATATTTTGAACCAATTCATAACATGTTTATAGATATAGTAACACGTCGTGTAACATATACATGGAATGTAAATGTTCAACAGGCAGTTTTCAGGCCAGTATATGCAAGAGGATACAAACCACCTAAAAAGTCTTCCAAAACATAGAAAACCCATGTAACCTCATTTAAAACATTTACCTAGACTCCATGAATTCACTAAAAAAATATATCCCTAAATTTTAGGACATTTTCCCCCAAAAAGGCTCTTTATATCCATACAAGACTTTCCCACCAAGTATTAAATTCCAAGGACAATCCAACAGAAAAATATTAATGAAAAATTCAAAGAGGGATGTTCTTGAAAAATGATAGGATATTAGAACCACACAACCATATAAAAAATCTTCCCTAAACTACTCTAATAATCCCTGTGTGGTCTCAACTACATGTCTAACCACTATGCTCACATATCAAACTCCCTCTCCTAGGTCTCCTATTGAACACACCCATGCTTCCACTGCACTCAAACCAAAAGAATCTCCCTACATCAAGGAAACTTCTCACTACGGTCAAAAACCTGTATTTTATGATCCATAATGGATGCATAAAAAAGATCTATGTACTTTATGTCCACCACATCAGAAGGGTTAGGATAATATATTTGAAGTGGTGACATGTGAAACACATCCTGAAAGGAATAATAGAATTGTGGAAGGGATAATAGGTACACCATTGGACCAACCCTATCCACTATCTCAAATGGACCAAAAAACCAGGGGATAACATTCCCCATATCTTGATGCGGTGTCACCTAACCTAGGTGACACAATAATGAAAACACAATGACCAACCTGGAACTCTAGAGGTATTATCTGATGGTTAGCATAAGATTTATATTGGATATACATGGTCATTAACTACATTTTAATCAACTGAACCAGATTAGATGTCTCCTGCATGAGACTAGGTCCAACAAGCACTAACTCACCTACCTCCAAACAATAAAGAGGAGAATGAAACAACCTTCCATAAAAGTCCACAAAAGGTACCATTTTTATTGACTCATAGAATTCTATAATTATAGCTGAAATCCATGAGTTCCAAATGTTTCTCCCAATAACCACTAAAATCAAAAATACAATCTCTTAAAATATCCTCAAGAATTTGAATAGTCATCTCAGATTGACAGTCAATCATAAGATGATAGGTTGTGCTCAAAAAATCATGCAATCCCAAATAATTTGAATACCCTTCTAGAACTATGATGTGAAATAAGAAACTGTATCAAAAATGATACTCCTTGGAACATCATGCAACTAAACCACCACACACAAATAAATACTTCCCGGATCATCAACTATAAAGGTCTCCCAAATAGAAACAAAGTGGGATACCTTCGTCAGTCGATCCATGATCAACCATACTACAAGATTCTTATGGGTGTTACTATAAAATTTTGTCACAAAATCCATCATGATATCATCCCATTTCCACTCAGGGATGGGAAAACACTATAAAATCCCATCTAGCCTTTGATGCTGAGATTTCTCCTACTGACATGTGAAACATCTTGAAACAAACTTTATTATGTCCTTTTTTTATTCCTGACCACCAGTGTTGTATGTGGATATCAAAATACATATTTTTTAAACTAGGATGTAACACCCATATAGAATCATGAAACACCCTCGTTAGATCCTCATGTAAGCACATAGGTATGTGAAAGAGCACTTTCGTGGGCGCCCTCAAATGATTAGTGATTTTGGGGTACTTAGGTGTAGTAGAGTGGCTGACCAAGGCCGTCTCTCAAAGGAGGAAGTAGATTTAAAACAACTTTTTAATGGTATTCTAAAAATAAAATAAAAGAGAATAAAAAAACTTCCTGAAAGGATGGGGGTTGGTTATAGTTTATGAATCTAGAAGAAGTTTGCTGGAAGAAGATTGTATTTTTTTTGTTTTTTGTTTTGAAATGAAGTTCGATTAAAATGACACAACAAAAAGATGTTTTTTTAGAAAATATTTTAAAAGGCGTAATCGATATAACTCTAACTCTTCAATAATTTATTAATCATTATAATTTAGATCAATATCCACTTAATTATGATCCCATAATTTGTTATCCCTTGAACCCTACAAGAGTTAACTTAACCACAAAGATGAAATTAGTTAAACCCTAGGCTAGCTTCAGAACATGCAATCGCAGCACCCTACTTTGATTGTTGTTATAAGGTTAGATTATGGTCAGTGTTTAATTAGAGCACATATCCATTCTGTAAATTAGGATGAATTGTGTTTAGGGATTATATTTGAACTCTAAAAATTTATCCCGTATGGTCTTGTATTATCGATTAAGATCGCGCTCTCACAATTTACACAATTCCCGACCTCGCGTGTTTTGTGTTAATTGTTCAATTGCTTGATTAGTTTATTAAAATTTAAAAACAAAATTAATGGATCATATTAAGTGAATTAAATTATCTCAATGATTCAAAATAATTAAATGAATAAGGATAGAGGTCGATCGGTTACTAAAAAGAACTACTCTTCCATGGGCGGTGTAGTCATCGTGAAGATGTTTTGCATAAGCAAAGGATTGAAAGGGTAGAACCCAATCTTGTATCCACTATTGATTCCAACCCAATTAATAAGATTAATAGAAGAAGAAAATGGAATAATACGAAAGATTATTTGAAGAAAAATTCAAGAAACAAACATGAAATAAAAGAAATACAAAGAAGAGGTGGGAGAGGAGAGCCTTTTTGGAAGTAAAAATTTTACAAAGGATTACTTCTTCCAAGAGTTGTGAGGGGCTCCAAAGAGACACACATTTTTCCACAACTTCCCAAATCCTCTACCAGCCCTCCCAAAGAGTTAAAACCCCCTTTAAATAGAGTTTGTGAGGGCTAGGGTTACATAACTTGTTAAGTGTGAAATGAAAAACTCGCCCAAATATTTTATTCCAAGTTGCACCGCCAATTTGACCTTCAAAACGCGTGAATTGACCAGTATTTCAGAAGGATTATTTGTTCTAAATCATGTCCCAGAGCTTTTCTCAAAATTTGGGCTCAATAAAATCTCGGATGAAGAAGATATGGCCAAAATACAGAACCCATGTCCATTCTGCCGAGTCCAGCCCACCATTGTCTTAATGGACCATTTGCACCATCTAAATGCACTTATTAGCTCTAGTGTCCTGAATTAAAGTTGTAGAAAATTAAATTTGGAACACTGTAACAAAAGTTAAAATTAAAATAATAAATATAAAAATATTTATCTTCAAAATAGTACAGTGCTCTATAAAGGGTAAAACTGGAATTTTCACCAAATTTTCAAATGAATGAACAATCCCAAATATTTTATAAATAAACATATTTAACACAATGTGAGGAAATTATATAATTTATTATCAATAAAATATTCAACAAAATAGTGTTTTATCAACTCCCCCACACTTACCCTTTTGCACTCCTGGGCAAAACCTCATGTCAAGTAAACATCAATATCAAATCAAAACCAATTTTAAAAGACATATCATTGGGATCAATCCATTCCGCACCAAGAATCAAAAGATATCATGCCTTATAAAAAAAACTTATTTCAAGTTATCTATTAACATCATTCAATATATTTCCACTTTATTTATCCTCCCATGCACAAAACACTTACCTCGCTTGAATTTTCTCTCATCACTAAAATATCAATTTTTTTTGCAATGTCTTTCTCATCCAAACTCATATAAGGGTCACCATAGGATTGATAAATTCCTACATCTCCACACGATGAGAGTCAAGTACATATGTTTATCATGAGGACTTTTTAGGGTTGTTCTGTGGCTTTCGGTTGGTAGGATTTAGATGTGAAAAATTCTGAGGGTGAATAAGGAGGGCTTGACTCTTTTTGAAGCAAAATTGCATTAATCTAATTTTCACTTAAATATGGCCTTCTCCTCAATCCCCATAGTATCAATTTAGCTCCATAATCATGAAAGGTCATGAAAAGTTTACACCATTCATCATTTCAGCATCAAAGATGTCAATCTTCTCAAACATGATTTTCTTGAAATCTCAAGATAGGCACAACTTTCCACCTCAATTAGAAGCTCCAGAAAAGGCACAACTTCACTTTTCATGAAAGCTCCAGAAAAGGCACAACTTTCAATATAATGACTTTCTTCAGTATCAAACACATCTCTTAAGAATTTAATTTTCCACCCAAAGTATCACAAAATGTGGTAGCACAACACAACATAGCTTCCCCCACACTTAAGCTCAAATAGATTATGCAATTTTACTTCAAGAGATGGTTGAATAGGGAAAATTGGCTTGTAATGTGGCTAACCTAATAGGATTTTCATGGATTTTAAGGGATAAAAAGATTAAATGTTCAAGGTAGGACATTATAAAAAAGGATTTTTTGAAGTAGGGGCTTTAATACCAAACAAATGCCTCAATCATTTAAACATAAGTACATCAAACCCTCAAGTTTTGACAGGAGTAAATCAAATTCTGGTTAAATCGTGAATGATTTGGTTCTCTCAAGAAGTGAGGTGAATGTAAATAATATGAAAATAATGGTTCAGAAGCCTCACAAGAAAGTGATTTCAAATATAAAGATAGTGAGATGTGGCATGAGATTCAAAATTCGGTGTACTTTTTATGAAATTACTAAATATTTGAACTTGGAGCAAAGTCATTTCAAACATTCATTTAAGCTTAGTTTCAAGGGATAAATTGTTTTACTCATTGATATGCATTTAAAAATTGTGATGAGAATAATTTCAGCTCAAAAATTTCAAAAACACAAAGAAAATTGAAAAATAAACACACAAAATTTGAAAAAACACACAATTTTTTTGTTTGTTTTTTAAATCAGGACAAAAATTGAAATTACTAAACTAAAAGGTTCCCTCCCCCACACTTAAAATATTGCATTGTCCTCAATGTGAACCCATGAGATGATATATGCACATTTAATGCAGAATTTTTAAATAGGACAAATAATATAAAAGTGAAAGGGTTAGGAACAGCCTGATGTGATCAAGTGATGATGGGGTCATCCAGTGTGATAAAATCCACTACATCAGCAGGAAGTCCCTCAATGTATCTCTTCAAACGTTTCCCATTGACTGTAAATATAAGGGACCACCCTTAAACCTTACTTAATCTTGAGTTATTACAAGATTACACATTGATGATCTTTTCAGGTTTAGAGTTTTAGAGAATTAGATCATGAAACTTGCATTACATTCCACATTTAAACAAAGTGGTTACATAAAAGACAGTATTCATTCTTCCCATCAATGGAAACAAATTGAAAATAAAACATGCATTATTTCTTGACACATCCCTGACACTATCATCACATCATGTACCTTTCCCTTGACCCGTGAAAAACATTTCAAAAACTTGGGATGAGCATAAAAAGCTCAGTAAGGGTTATAAAAATATGGAAAGGAAACATGAGTTCAAATATACATAAGAATGAAATCATACTTTACCCATAAAACATAGGCACTTTAACATACCTCATCAAACCATGAATAAATCATAGAAAACATAAGACATAAAGGTAACTTGAGGCATTCATAACATTCTTACGTAGGGAGTAACCCTCTTGGTTACGTTTGGAATACCCATCACAGTATATTCCCTAAATCTCTTTGGAAAAACCTTAAAGTTTCACTCCTTCGCGTTACCCAATGAATTGGAGAGCTATATCGGGATCACCTTCCCTTAGTTTATCACGGAACCACCCATCTTCATAATAATGCCCAAGAACCATAACATAATTGTATCACAAAAAACATACATAAAGGAAACATAACATTTCCACATTTCAATCACCAGATATCAATAAAACACATTGATATAATAAAAACATTATGAAAACTATTTTCAATACCAAAATAAAAGAAAAGTAAAACATGGTATTTATTTTTCTTTTAAAAAGAAGGTACGACTTGTAGAGGAAGCTGAAACTCAAATAATGGTCACGACGGCGGAGAAGTCGTTGTCGCCAAATACGTACGACAAAAACATTCCCTTTTGTTGTTTAATAAACACTTCATATAAAAAATATTCCTTTTGAATAAACATAAAAGTCAAAGGGGTTTATACACCATATAAAAGAAGGTTGTGTATAAAACAGAATATGCCTCAATGAAAGGAGATTGAGACGAAGTCCCTTACAAAGACGATATCCTTGGTTTAAGGATAAATCAATTACATAATTATGTGTGACAAACGAATACACCAAATATAAGTGGATATTAAGTGTAAAACAAACAGAGGTTATTCACACATATTCATAGAACGATATATTCAAGGAGTACAAGCTTATCCCAAAGAATCAAAATTGGGTTAAGAGGTTCCCTTGCAATAATTAGACAGCCTAATGGCGTCACTTCAAAATTCAGAAAAAGAGTTGATGAGAGATAAAAAGGGTATCTCATCACTTGGACATAAAATTTAAATCAATAAGGATATAGAAGAACATATCCCAAAATAATATTATGTGAATTAAAAGACATAACAAAATAAGTCTTTTAAAAAGAGGAGGGTGAAAGGTTCCCTTACCGACTTGGGTATCTTTCAAAACATACACCCCATGGAAGAAGGACAATAAATCATTGATGTAAATACTCATAAACAAAAGTATATTACACAAAGAGTAGAATAATGGGCAGTAAATACACCACTAAAAGGAAATTGTGGCAAATGTAGCATAAATCTCACGGGAATAAAAGTGAGATGAAAAATCCCTTACGAAAACTCGGCAGCCTAACGACGCCACATAAAACTTACAAAAATGGATTGATGAGATAAAATAGAGTATCTCATCATATTAACTTAAAGTTTATAGAAATAGTAATATAAAATAACATCACACAACATAACAAAGAGGATCTTAAAAGAAGTGACATAAAGGAGAGTACTTAAAAAGAAAGAGAGAGGTTAGATCTCTTACGAAAATTCGGCAGCCTAACGGCACCACTCAAAAATTCCAAAATGAATTGATGAGAGAGAATAGGGTCTCTAATCACATGGAAGTAAAAATTACAGTAAGTGTAATATAAAATAACATCCCAATAACAATAAAGATGAGCTTTAGAGGGAATGACATAAAAGAGTGTAATTAAAAAGAAAGAGAGGAGTAAGATCCCTTACCTCAAGTCCAAGTTGTCTTGTTCGTTTTTTTATATTCCTGAATAATAAACATTGGTTAATTAATAATTTCCTAAGTACCTTCTTTAGAGATTATTATTCAGTTCATATCACATATTATAATGTTATAATAATTGTTTAATAATGTTAGTTCATATCAGACGTTTTTGCCGATGTTTGGTACATGAGTCAAAAATGAACTTGTTTAAAAAAAAAGATTGCTCATGTAGTTATAAGTAAATAATTTCCAGAATAGTATTAATGATTAAAATATCATATATATCCATTAAATATTCATTTCATACTATTCCATATCATTTGGAGATAAAAAACGAAAAGCACCGTTCATGGAGACGGTAGGCCGTACGTACGCATGAACGCTACTTTCATTTTTTGTCATATTAATGGAATTAAAACAAAATGAGAGATAGATATATATATTATAATTCCAGAATGATATCCATAATTTTGATGTAATATATTACATATATATCCATTATAGATATGTACTTATAGTATTACATAACATTTTGAGATAAGAAATGAAATGTACTGTTCATGGAGACGATAAGCCGTACGTACGCATGAATGCTACTTCCATTTCTATTTCATATTTAATGGAATTAAAACATAATGATACATAATATTATTTTAATTCCAGTATGGTATCATATATAATATCATTAAATATATCCTTTATACGTACCACATATGGTATTAACGAATCAAATCACTTTGAGGGGGCGGTAGTCCGCACTTCCTTAAATGAAGATATCGCATTTACCCATAATGGAAACCATAAAGGTATGCCCAAAATGAAAAATACAGAAGCTTAAGTAAAACATAAACATATTAGATATCATATATAAATATAGTTTCATCTTAATGTCCACCTTTGAAGGTGTTAGAAGAATGTTGAACAATCATCGTTTCGGGAGGCAGAAATTCACCATCCACGGAAACAGTATGTTCTTTAACCATTAGATGTAGGTGTGTGTAAGTGTAGCTCAAATCCTTATTATAACAAAATCCTAGTATATTGAATATACTAAATTTGTTACAAAATAAATGAATAAAGAGATATTAGGGGGTTGGAGAAGCAAAATAAAACAAAAGGACACAAGTGAAGACATTACCTTAAAATCAGGTAACTCCCTTTGGTTTGAGCTCAAAGGCTTACTTGGGAAGACTTCTGCCCAAAGTGAGGCTTCAAGGAGTAATAGAGTGAAGTGGAGAGACAAAATGGTCAGGGGTTGGACGATCCAAAGGCTTTGGGAGTTTGGGTAAGGAGGTAGAGGTGGGGGCCTTTTATAAGAGGAGAGGAGGGGCACTCTTGTAAAGTTAAAAAATGTTACTTTATTTTCAAAAGAGTTTCGGATTTTAAAGGTCCCAGATTGATGAATTTCAAGGATAATGTGATAAGGGTTAGAACTCCACTCATCCAATAGGTTTTGGACATTTGTAGGTCATAGATATTACATTATCCTTCCATTTTATTTAAATCGTTAAATAATGAGGTCATCGCTGCATCATCATGATGTCATAAATAATTTAATTTATTTAATGTATAAAAATTATAAAAAAAATACTATGATGTAGGAAATCTTTTTAGCTTTCCAAGGACTATTTATAGTCAAAAATATGACTTGTATAACACCATGTAAAATATTTATTTGTAAAACATCTCATGTTTGTGTCATTTTTACTTTAACATTAAATAAGAAGATATTTATGTCATTTTACAACCATTGTGGCTCCATGGGATCCCCAAGTTGACCCATGGATTTTCGTGGTCGGCCATGACACATAAAATGAGGGTAGGACATGTGTCTAGGTCATTTTATTTTATTAAAACATTATTCTTACCATAAACTACACTAATTACCTCTAATCGCGATTAAAACTTAATAAGTTACCATTCGCCAAAAAATTATTTTTATCCCATTGAACCACATTTTACTTCTTAATGAAAACCATGTATGTTGGATTTTTGAAATACAAAACACAAAGATGGAAAAATTTCATTTAAACAGAAAAATTAGTTTTTATAAGTACCACTTAGTGGTTTCACTATTCATCAAAAATTGAAGTTTTTCAGAAAAATCCCAAAAATTCACCCTAAGATGTATTTGATATTCTGAATTCAAAAATGAATTATACTTTACAAAATTCAAAACATATAAGTCACATAAATTAATTTAGTAATTAATTCCCGCTGTCAGATCAAATAGCGTGTTTTTATGAAAGAATAAGTATCAAAAGATTGACACTAGTTTAAGTCTGATTTCAAAGTGAAATTAATTACAACAACCACTATTGGATTTAATGGTAAAAATATATTCTAATTTCTCTTTAAAACCAATTCAAAAGATAATCTAATCATATAAATAAATTATATTAAAAATAGGTTTTGAATTAAAATACAACATTTTACACTATTCATTAAAAAATGAACTTTATCGGAAAGATACCAAAAATTTACACAAAGTAAATTTTGATGACCCGGTTCTTAAGAAGAGTTTTATTTGGTCAAATAGAATGTATAAGAGTGAACAAAACTATATTTAATGACGGTTTTCCATCAAAAGGCGATAAGTGAACCTTTAGTGAAAACTAGGGCATATACGCCTAAAATTGAATTATTTTCGTATTTTAAGCCTTTATCTTTTACTGGATAAATGTAAAAACATTTAAAAACATGTATAATCATATTTTAGTTATTTCTATCCATTCCCGGAAATACAACGGCTACATGTTAACTACCATTTAAAATAATATTATTTTATTATTAGAGTGCAACGTAAGATTCCCAAGAAACTAGTTGTTGCGTGTTGGGTACGCCATCGAGCATAGCATCCCCTTTAAAGTCATATTAATACTTTATTCACAAATATGGATAAATATGAAAATGTCATATTATTTATTTACCTGGGGTGTTACATCCTTCCCCCGTTTTGGGAATTGCGTCCTCGCAATTTCTAAAATTGAGCTTGGAAACATCTTTGAAAGTCCCACATCGGAACAAGAGTCTGTAAAACAATCACTTTAAAATAAAGAAAGATAAGTACAGAGGTCACCCGAGTTAACCCATACTAGGACTCCATGTAGGAAAACATGTACATGGAGGAGAAAACATAAGGTCATGTTCTGATGGAGAGTGATAGAAAACATGTTTAGGAGAAAGTTAACAATAAGAAAATCACAAACTTGTGATGGGTTAAACGTTGTTGGGTTCCCCAATAGGAAAAGTTAATAGACAACATTTTTGTTTTAAGTTACTTTTTATTGAGGAATTTATTTTTGAGCTTAACTAAAACATAACGAAACATACTTACTTGTCATGTTGACTTTCAACTTTTACTAGATTTCTTACATAGACTCACACTTTCTCCAAAAGACGAGTTTTTAGGAAGGCTTGTTCGCATTAAGAGTACTATAAAAAACTTCTAGAGAATCACCTAATCCACCAAAGAGAACTTTATACAACCCATGTCTTTAGGCTTTAACCAAAACCAAAACCAGAAAGGTTAGTACAAGGTCAGATAATCCAAAAAAAGATAACCCTTTATAAAAAGAAAATCTATTCTTAATCTCAAAATTTGTCCAACAAAACCCAAAGTTCAACGAGGACCATTCGATAACCAATTTGTCCATAAAATTCTTCAAATTAAACCAATATAAGATTGAAACCCAAATGTTTGAAGGATTTAGTCACATAGTCTTCCAAGTTAAATCTTAACATTTATCTCCAAACAACATCAGTTGCTCTTAATGTCTCGTATTGAAAAGTAAATAACCCAATCACATATCCTCCATGATAGGTTAATAAATATCCATAGATAACCCAAAATCAACTTAATCTTAATTAATAAAACCATCTAACTAAAAAGAATCAGTCAAACTGACCAGGGACTTCACGTAGTCCAGTGGTAGGCGATAAATACCAGTCGCACTTTGGTTGTGGGTTCGATTCCCGCAGCTTTGTCCGACGCGACGGGTTGTCACACGGTTTGCGTGTTGTCCTTTTTCCAAAACTATATAATTCTTAAATAATTCCCCCAAAAGAGATAAAATCATCAAAAATGATCATAACATATTTTAAACTCAAGTTTATCTCATGCCTTTCATTTTCCAGCATATCATATAATAACCCATAATTACCTCAAAAGTATGGATCATATAAACTCTAATTGTTACCTAAACATCCACATCTATTGGTCATCTCGTACATGATGCATTACAGAACATACCAAGGTTCAAGTGGTTGATCATGAATCCTTGATTGTTGGTTTAGAACAACCACGAGTTTCCTCATTGAATACCCCATTTCATCCAGTCTCTTAATCAAAGAACCACCACCGTTTTCTTCAAACCAATTGTCACTTTGGTGCCTGCTAGATCCATACATTTACTAAAACCAAAAAGGTCAGTGTGAGTATATCAACAAAACCATCATGTACTAATGAGTAAGATAAATACTAAGATATACTTACTCATTCACTTTATCTAAAGCTAGGACTCTTTCTGAAATCCTAACCATTATGGTAATGTCACTTATGCTTAAAGAATACCCTAACCTCTAAAGTTATCTAAACCGACCATTGATACCAACTATAAGGCCCCGGACTTAAACCTTACTTAATCTTGAGTTATTACAAGATTACACATTGAGGATATTTTCAGGTTTAGTGTTTTAGAGAATTAGATCATGAAACTTGCATTACATTCCACATTTAAACAAAGTGGTTACATAAAAGACATTATTCATTCTTCCCATAAACAGAAACATATTGAAAATAAAACATGGTTTCTTTCTTGACACGTCCTTGACACTATCATCACATCATGTACCTTTCCCTTGACCTGTGAAAAACATTTCAAAAACTTGGGATGAGCATAAAAAGCTCAGTAAGGGTTATAAAAATATGGAAAGGAAACATGAGTTCATATATACATAAGAATTAAATCATACTTTACCCATAAAACATAGGCACTTTAACATACATCATAAAATCATGAATAAATCATAGAAAAAATAAGACATAAAGGTAACTTGAGGCATTCATAACATTCTTACGTAGGGAGTAACCCTCTTGGTTATGTTTGGAATACCCATCACAGTATATTCCCTAAATCTCTTCGGAGAAACCTTAACGTTTCACTTCTTCGCGTTACCCAATGCATTGGAGAGCTATATCTGTAACACCCCAAGCTTTCACGATACGCTTCTCATTCAATAATGCAATAACTTTCATTGTACGCAACTTCGAGTTCTAAAACACCACGACTAATCAAAGTAGCCGTTATGAATAGTAATAACCAATTTTTAAAATTATAGAAATTTTATATTTCAAAATGGACTTCATTTTTGTATTCGTAATATTGAAATTATCCAAAGTTGAATTTTTTGTAATTTTCTGAGAACTTCCAATTTTTTATGAATAGTGAAAATTACTTAGAAACAACTTTTTTAATCAAAATAATTTATAGTGATAAATTATACTATTTAGTGGTTTTAAAGTATAATTAGAATATATTTTTACCATTTTATCCAATGGTGGTCATTAGAATTAATTTAACATTGAAATTGGACATAAACAATTGCCAATCTTTTGATATAAATTGTTTCTTAAAAACACGCTATTGTTGTGACAACGAGAATTAATTATAAAATTAATTAATGAAACTTATATGTTTGTAATTTTGTAAAATAGTCATCATTTTTGAATTCAGAATATCAATTATATCTTAGGGTGAAATTTTGGCATTGTTCTGAAAAACTTCAATTTTTGATGAATAGAGAAACCACTAAGTGGTAGTTAAATAACTGATTTTTCGTTTAAATGAAATATTACCAATTCTGTGATTTGATTTTCAAAAATCCGACATACATGGTTGTCATTAAGAAGTAAAATGTGGTTCAATGAGATTAAAATAATTTTTTGGTGAATAGTAACTTTTAAGTTCTTAATCGTGATTAGAGGTAATTAGTGTAGTTTAAGGTAAAAACAATGTTTTAATAATATAAGATGAGCTTGAAACTTGTCCTACTCCTATTGGATGAGTCATGGCCGACCAAGACAACGCATGGGTCAACTTGGGGACCCCATGGAGACACTTTGGTTGGAAAATGACATTAATATATATTTATTTAATGTTAAAATTAAATTGACACAAACATGAGTTTTTCTACTAAAACAGTTTTTATGTGGGGTTAAACAAGTCCAAAATTTTACTATAAATATTCATTAGAATGATAAAAATATTTCCTACATCATAGTATTTTTTTATAATTTTTAGACATTATATAAATTAAATTATTTAAGACATCATTATGATGCAGCGATGACCTCATTATTTAACGATTTTAATAAAATGAAAAGATAATGTACAATCCAAGGCTTAAACTTGTCCAAAGACTATTGGATGGGTAGATTTCGAACCATTATCACCTTATCCTCGAATTATATAAGTTTGGGACCTTTAGAATCCCAAAATCATTGTATAATAATTTAAAATTTCCTTACTTTCCAAGAGTGCCCCTCCTCTCCTCTTATAAAAGGCCCCCACCTCTACCACCTTACTCACAATTTCAAAGCCTTTTGGCTCGGCCAAACTCTGCCCAAATACTCTCCCAACTTCCCCCTATTACTCCTAGAAGCCTCAATTTGGTCAGAACTCTTCCCAAGGAAGCCTTTGGCTCAAATCAAAAAGAGTTACCCGATTTTGAGGTAATGTCTTTTCTAATGTTGTTTTGTTTTATTTTTCTTCTCCAACCCCCTAAAATATTTTTATTCATTTATTTTGTAACAAAACCAGTATCCTCAATATACTAGGATGTTTTTATAATAAGTATTCGAGCTACACTTACACACACCTACATCTAATGGTTAAAGAACATACGGTTTCTGTGGATGACGAATTTCTGCCTCACGAAACGATGATTGTTCAACACTCATATAACACCTTCAAAGGTGGCCATTAAGATGCCACTATATTTATATATGATATATAATATGTTTATGTTTTACTTATGCTTCTGTATTTCTCATTTATGTCATACTTTATGATTTCCATTATGGGTAAAACGCGATAATTTCATTTTAGGAAGTGCGGACTACCGCCCCCTCAAAGTGATTTGAATCGTTAATGCCATATGTGGGATGTATAAAGGATGAAGTAAATGGTATTATACACTATATTATACTGGAATTATATTATACATTTATATCATTATGATTTCATTCCATTAAATACGAAATAGAAATGAAAGTAGCATTCATGCGTACGTACGGCTTACCGTCTCCATGAACGGTGCATTTCATTTCTTACCTTTAAATGTTACGTAATATTATAAATGAATGTATATACTGGATATATATGATATATATGACATCTAAATCACGAATATAATTCTGGAGATAATGGATATTCTACCACATAAAACAACTTGTAATTATAAGAATTTTATTGTTGACTCAAGTACCAAAGATCGACAAAACGACCGTGATTAACTTAAATAATTACATAATGTTCATAAAATTTTAATAAGTGATATAAAAAGAATAATGAAATTAAAAATGGTTCTTAATAAGGTATATATTAACTCTCTTTTATTATTCAGGAGGTTAAATAATGGTTGAGTCAAGTCAGACACGAGGTAAGGGAACTTCTTAACCCAACTTCCATTCTTTGGGTTAATCTCCTACTTTCAAATTATGTCATGATATTATTATGTCCTATATTGTATTTGTAATTTCTTTATGTGTACATATAATGAATACACATAATAGATCTATTTTATTTTAAAAATGATCTTTGTAAGGACTTCGTCTCAATATCCTTTCATTGAGGCATATTTCGTTTTATACACAACTATATTTTATACGGTGTATAAACCCCTTTGACTTTTATGTTTATTCAAAAGGAATCTTTTTTATACGATGCGTTTTTGTTATATCAATGTGTTGTATTGATATCTTGTGATTGAAATGTGGAAATGTTATGTTTCCTTTATGCATGTCTTATGTGATACGATTATGTTATGGTTTATGATATGTTTAAACCTATTCATATGAGGAATGTATTAGACTTAATAAGTGACGGGTGGATCCCGCTATAGCTCCTCGATGCATCGGTAGGTCTCATGAGACAACTAGACGTGGAATTGGCCGATGCCCTTTCCCAATTTTATTTATGGTTTTGGCCGAGGCCTTAATCATTTTAGACGTCTTGGCCGAGGCCTTGACAAAATGTTTCAGAATGTCTGGCATTATACATTCCCTCATTATATAAGTGGTTATTGATATTGCATGTGATTATTCGACCAGTAGAATATCCATGTGAAGAAGTGAATGGCATTATCTCATTTTACTTTTTCCATATTATGTTGATGTTCATGTTTAAAAGGCTTTTGTTTTAGTTATACATTGCCTTAAATTTTTATGTTTATTTATGAAAGCTTCCGCAATATTGTTATCCTTACTGAGCATCTGGGCTCACCCCTTTCAATGTTTTAATATTTTCCAGGATGTGAAGAAGTATTTTATGAATGACCTGCAGGGGTAGTCAGAAAGGGATATGAGTGTGGACTATGAAGACCATGTTATTGTAGTTTGTTTACTTTTTGATGTAATGAAAGACTTATGAATGTATCTAGTGTTTCCAAGGATACTAAACTAATCGGTCTTTCGAGACTTGATCTTTTGTGATCATGCCAATGTTACGAAGTAATGCACCGACTCTGGGTAGCTGGGGTTGGGACGTTACAGTTGGTATCAGAGGCAGTTTAGTACTAACCTTGGAATCTAGATTTAGATAAACTCTGATTAGAGCACATAGCCCAAAGATAGACTTTGAGGATTAGTATAGAAGAACTTCCTTGAATTTTGGTATTGTAGAGATGTTGTGAGTTTTCCGAGCAATACATCCCTGTCTGGATACAAGCAGGTAGAGGCGGCTCTGGCATAGATGTACCTAGGGGTAAAACACGAAAACACCGCTTTGAGCTAGACTCGAACGGGAACTGGTGCACGAAAACGGGCCTTGCTGCACTCTTGGTTACGAAACTCCCAGGGGATATGCTTAGGATAATTCTCATTTTATTTACAAACCACTATGAAGGGTTATGAGTATATACTTTATCAAAGAAAAAATTTATTTTTATGATTATGGATTATATCCATAAATAGTTCAATTTATGTAAAGTGTTTTACAAATATGAAATTATGTATTTTAATTCATAAACTAATCTAGTTTATGCCATTGTTTAGAAATGGCGCCTAGTGGAAGGAATGGAAACCGTATCAATGCATGCACTCTGTGCAGGGATTGCCCTCCTGCTCAAGATAATTATTGTGGAGCTGGAGATACAACTAGTGATGATCAACTTATTACCATACTGGGACAACTCACTCAGGTTATGAATAATAACCTTACTCGTATGGAGCACCCTGATCCGCAACGTGGAGGATCAATGTTAGACCGCTTCATGAGGCAGCAACCACCAACATTTAATGGGGGTACAAATCCGTTAGTAGCTGAGCAATGGATAAACTCCTTAGAGAAAATATTCCATGCCTTGGGGAGTAGCGAAAGGGAAAAGGTTGTCATGGCAGTTTACCGCCTCACTGGAGATGCCGATCAATGGTGGTCATTGATTCAAAATACAAAGGAAGATGATGACGTATCGAATATGGAATGGAGGGAGTTCAAAGAGCTTTTCTTAGAAAAATACTTTCCTCATGACCATCGAGCAGATATGGAAAGGAAATTTCTGAGTCTGAGGAAGAAGGAGGATGAGAATGTCGCAAAGTATGAGGCTAACTTTACAAGGTTAGCGAGGCATGCTGCTGATTATATACGTAACCCAAGGAGTAAGATTGATCGTTTCTTTGATGGGTTAAAACCATTTCTCCGTCGATCTTTAGTATCACAATCCTTCTCATCATACGAAGATATTGTCTCGTGTGCTATCAAGACAGAAAATGAATTCTCTAAGTCTTATGACAACAAAGTAAAGCAAGAGAAGAAGAGAACGGTGGAACAAGAGACAGATAAAGGGGAAAAGGGAAAGAAGGATTTTACATTATGTTATAATTGTGGGAAGAATCACCCTGGTACTTGCCTAAAAGGAATGAGAGTTTGTTATAAATGTGGAGAAAAGGGTCACCAGGCTCGTGATTGCAAGGGAAAGAAAGAGGCTATCAAAGTTGAATGCTACAATTGTAGAGAAATGGGTCATTATGCAAATTAATGTCCTAAGCGTCAGGGAAACTTACCTCAGAAAAGGCCAAGGGATCAAGGACAATCTTATGCTGTTACTACAGTTGAAGCAGAATAACTAATGTATTGGTGCTTTTGGACTCATGGATTATATTCTAGTTATTAGAATAATGTGATATATATATAAGGATTGTACTGCAGTACTTGTTAATTTCAGTAAGGTTTTAATATGATGAAGGTAATTATATTCTTAGTATGTGACAATAAGAGAAACTTTAATTTGTTTGGGGAATCTGATAAATTGATTTTGTAATTTAGATACCTTTTAGAGAAAGTATGGACAAAGGTATTTTGGATAACTATAAAGGTTGGAATGGATTAAGTTGAACTTTGGATAGTATTGTTTAAGGTTAAAACATTTATGAAGATTATTTTTGGAATAGTATAGTACTATATTTTTAGGAAAAGGGAAACCTGCAGGGTGGGGCATAAACCGTCGCGTCGGACAAAGCTGCAGGAATCGAACCCACAACCATAGTGCGATAGGCCTTTATTTCCTACCACTAGCCTACAGGAAGTCCCTGGTTATTACAAAATAATTTTACTAATCTAAATGGTATGTGTTAACATTTGTAACCTTATACAATTAGGATAAGTATAATATTTTTGAGTTCTATTATCTTTTTGAGTGAAAGATGAGTTGAAGGTTGAAACTCTAATTGTCAAGCATAAAAATATATATACCTATCTCTTATTCAATGAATAAATTAATTCTTAAACTTTAGTAAAGGGATATTAAAACAAAAAAATGTGTTATCCTAATACCTTATTTCTTGTTGAACTGATGATATTTTAAATCAACATAGATTGAATGCTTTAAGGCCCTCAATTTGACAGTTGATTGTGATTGATGACCTCAATCACTCCCTACAAATATTTACGTTTTTCCTCAAATTATATGTCTCTAATTGCCACCAATTTTCTCCTAATCGAGATCATAATTGAGTGGTGACTTTTTCATTTCCCTTTCCCTCTTATTAAGACTAAATTTTATTAATCTTATTTCTGATGTAGGTTTTCCTCAAAGGTATTTTCTCTTTTCAACCTTTTATTTTCAAAGAAAAATTTCAAATTGCGAGGACGCAATTTATCGAAGGAGGGGAGAATGTAACACCCCGAGCTTCCACGATACGCTTCTCATTCAATAATGCAATAACTTGCATTGTACGCAACTTCAAGTTCTAAAACACCGCGACTAATCAAAGTAGCCGTTATGAATAGTAATAACCACTTTTTAAAATTATATAAATTTTATATTTCAAAATGGACTTCATTTTTGTATTCATAATATCAATTATAGCTTAGGGTGAAATTTTGGCATTGTTCTGAAAAACTTCAATTTTTGATGAATAGTGAAACCACTAAGTGGTAGTTAAATAACTGATTTTTCGTTTAAATGAAATATTACCACTTCTGTGATTTTATTTTCAAAAATCCGACATACATGGTTGTCATTAAGAAGTAAAATGTGGTTCAATGAGATTAAAATAAATTTTTGGTGAATAGTAACTTTTAAGTTCTTAATCGCGATTAGAGGTAATTAGTGTAGTTTAAGGTAAAAATAATGTTTTAATAATATAAGATGAGCTTGAAAATTGTCCTACTCCTATTGTATGAGTCATGGCCGACCAAGACAACCCATGGGTCAACTTGGGGACCCCATGGAGCCACTTTGGTTGGAAAATGACATTAATATATATTTATTTAATGTTAAAATTAAATTGACACAAACATGAGTTGTTCTACTAAAACAGTTTTTAAGTGGGGTTACACAAGTCCAAATTTTTACTATAAATATTCATTAGAAATCTAAAAAGATTTCTTACATCATAGTATTTTTTTTATAATTTTTAGACATTAAATAAATTAAATTATTTAAGACATCATTATGATGCAGCGATGACCTCATTATTTAACGATTTTAATAAAATGAAAAGATAATGTACAATCCAAGGCTTACACTTGTCCAAAAACTATTCTATGGGTAGATTTAGAACCCTTATCACCTTATCCTCTAATTATATAAGTGTGGGACCTTTATAATCCCAAAAGCATTGTATAATAATGTAAAATTTCCTTACTTTCCAAGAGTGCCCCTCCTCTCCTCTTATAAAAGGACCCCACCTCTACCACCTTACTCACAATTTCAAAGCCTTTTGGCTCGGCCAACCTCTTCCCAAATACTCTCCCAACTTCCCCCTCTTACTCCTAGAAGCCTCACTTTGGGCAGAACTCTTCCCAAGGAAGCCTTTGGCTCAAATCAAAAAGAGTTACCCGATTTTGAGGCAATGTCTTTTCTAATGTTGTTTTGTTTTATTTTTCTTCTCCAACCCCCTAAAATATTTTTATTCATTTCTTTTTTAACAAAACCAGTATCCTCAATATACTAGGATTTTTTTATAAGAAGGATTCGAGCTACACTTACACACACCTACATCTAATGGTTAAAGAACATACGGTTTCTGTGGATGATGAATTTCTGCCTCACGAAACGATGATTGTTCAACACTCATATAACACCTTCAAAGGTGGCCATTAAGATGTCACTATATTTATATATGATATATAATATTTTTATGTTTTACTTATGCTTCTGTATTTCTCATTTATGGCATACTTTATGATTTCCATTATGGGTAAAACGCGATAATTTCATTTTAGGAAGTGCGGACTACCGCCCCCTCAAAGTGATTTGAATCGTTAATTCCATATGTGGGATGTATAAAGGATGGAGTAAATGGTATTATACACTATATTATACTGGAATTATATTATAAATTTATATCATTATGATTTCATTCCATTAAATACGAAATAGAAATGAAAGTAGCATTCATGCGTACGTACGGCTTACCGTCTCCATGAACGGTGCATTTCATTTCTTACCTCTAAATGTTACGTAATATTATAAATGAATGTATATACTGGATATATATGATATATATGACATCTAAATCATGAATATAATTCTGGAGATAATGGATATTCTACCACATAAAACAACTTGTAATTATAAGAATTTCATTGTTGACTCAAGTACCAATGATCGACAAAACGACCGTTATTAACTTAAATAATTACATAATGTTCATAACATTTTAATAAGTGATATAAAAAGGATAATGAAATTAAAAATGGTTCTTAATAAGGTATATATTAACTCTAGTTTATTATTCAGGAGGTTAAAGAACGGTTGAGTCAAGTCAGACACGAGGTAAGGGAACTTCTTAACCCAACTTCCATTCTTTGGGTTAATCTCCTACTTTCAAATTATGTCATGATATTATTATGTCCTATATTGTATTTGTAATTTCTTTATGTGTACATATAATGAATACACATAATAGATCTATTTTATTTTAAAAATGATCTTTGTAAGGACTTCGTCTCAATCTCCTTTCATTGAGGCATTTTTCATTTTATACACAACTTTATTTTATACGGTGTATAAACCCCTTTGAATTTTACGTTTATTCAAAAGGAATCTTTTTTATACGAAGAGTTTTTATTATATCAATGTGTTGTATTGATATCTTGTGATTGAAATGTGGAAATGTTATGTTTCCTTTATGCATGTATTATGTGATACGATTATGTTATGGTTTATGATATGTTTAAACCTATTCATATGAGGAATGTATTGGACTTAATAAGTGACGGGTGGAGCCCGCTATAGCTCCTCGATGAATCGGTAGGTCTCATGAGACAACTAGACGTGGAATTGGCCGAGGCCCTTTCCCAATTTGATTTATGGTTTTGGCCGAGGCCTTAATCATTTTAGACGTCTTGGTCGAGGCCTTGACAAAATGTTTCAGAATGTCTGACATTATACATTCCCTCATTATGAAAGTGGATATTGATATTGCATGTGATTATTCGACCAGTAGAATATCCATGTGAAGAAGTGAATGGAATTATCTCATTTTACTTTTTCCATATTATGTTGATGTTCAAGTTTAAAAGGCTTTTGTTTTAGTTATACATTGCCTTAAATTTTTATGTTTATTTATGAAAGCTTCCGAAATATTGTTATCCTTACTGAGCATCTGAGCTCACCCCTTTCAATGTTTTAATATTTTCCAGGATGTGAAGAAGTATTTTATGAATGACCTGCAGGGGTAGTCAGAAAGGGATATGAGTGTGGACTATGAAGACCATGTTATTGTAGTTTGTTTACTTTTTGATGTAATGAAAGACTTATGAATGTATCTAGTGTTTCCAAGGCTACTAAACTAATCGGTCTTTCGAGACTTGATCTTTTGTGATCATGCCAATGTTACGATGTAATGCACCGACTCTGGGTAGCTGGGGTTGGGGTGTTACAATATCGGGCTCACCCGCCCTTAGTTTATCACGGAACCACCCGTCTTCATAATAATGCCCAAGAACCATAACATAATCGTATCACATAAAACATACATAAAGGAAACATAACATTTCCACATTTCAATCACCAGATATCAATAAAACACATTGATATAATAAAAACATTATGAAAACCATTTTCAATACCAAAATAAAAGAAAAGTAAAACATGGTATTTATTTTTCTTTTAAGAAGAAGGTATGGCTTGTAGAGGAAGCTGAAACTCAAATAATGGTCACGACGGCGGAGAAGTCATTGTCGCCGCATACGTACGACAAAAACATTTCCTTTTGTCGTTTAATAAAAACTTCATATAAAAAAGATTCCTTTTGAATAAACGTAAACGTAAAAGGGGTTTATACACCATATAAAAGAAGGTTGTGTATAAAACAGAATATGCCTTAATGAAAGGAGATTGAGAAGAAGTCCCTTACAAAGACGGTATCCTTGGTTTAAGGATAAATCAATTGCATAATTATGTGTGACAAACTAATACACAAAATATAAGTGGATATTAAGTGTAAAAAAAACAGAGGTTATTCACACATATTCATAGAATGACATATTCAAGGAGTACATTCTTATCCCAAATAATCGAAATTGGGTTAAGAAGTTCCCTTGCAATAATTAGACAGCCTAACGACGTCACTTCAAAATTCAGAAAAAGAGTTGATGAGAGATAAAAAGGGTATCTCATCACTTGGAAATAAAATTTACATCAATAAGGATATATAAAAACATATCCCAAAATAATATTATGTGAATTAAAAGACATAACAAAATAAGTCTTTTAAAAAGAGGAGGGTGAAAGGTTCCCTTACCGACTTGGGTATCTTTCAAAACATACACCCCATGAAAGAAGGACAATAAATCATTGATGTAAATACTCATAAACGAAATTATATTACACAAAGAGTAGAATAATGGTCATTAAATACACCACTCAAAGGAAATTGTGGCAAATGTAGCATAAATCTCACGAGAATAAAAGTGAGATGAAAAATCCCTTACGAAAACTCGACAGCCTAACGACACCACATAAAACTTACAAAAATGGATTGATGAGATCAAATAGGGTATCTAATCATATTAACTTAAAGTTTATAGAAAGAGGAATATAAAATAACATCCCCCAACATAACAAAGAGGATCTTAAAAGAAGTGACATAAAGGAGTGTACTTAAAAAGAAAGAGAGAGGTTAGATCTCTTACGAAAATTTGGCAGCCTAACGGCACCACTCAAAACTTCCAAAATGGATTGATGAAAGAGAATAGGGACTCGAATCACAAGAAAATAAAAATTACAGTAAGTTTAATATAAAATAACATCCCAATAACAAGAAAGATGAGCTTTAGAGGTAATGGCATAAAAGAGTGTACTTAAAAAGAAAGAGAGGAGTAAGATCCCTTACCTCAAGTCCAACTTGTCTTGTTCGTTTCTTTATATTCCTGAATAATAAACTTTGGTCAATTAATAATTGCCTAAGTACCTCCTTTAGATATTATTATTCAGTTCATATCACATATTATAATGTTATAAAAATTGTTTAATAATGTTAGTTTATATCAGACATTTTTGTCGATGTTTGGTACATGAGTCAAAAATGAACTTGTTTAAAAAAAAGATTGCTCATGTTGTTATAAGTAAATAACTTCCAGAATAGTATTAATGATTAAAATATCAAATATATCCAGTAAATATTCATTTCATACTATTCCATATCATTTGGAGATAAAAAACGAAAAGCACCGTTCATGGAGACAGTAGGCCGTAAGTACGCATGAACGCTACTTTCATTTTTTGTCATATTAATGGAATTAAAAAAATGAGATATATATATATATATATATTATAATTCAAAAATGATATCCATAATTTTGATGTAATATATTACATATATATCCATTATATATATGTACTTATTGTATTACATAACATTTTGAGATAAGAAATGAAATGTACGGTTCATGGAGACGGTAAGCCGTACGTACGCATGAACGCTACTTCCATTTATATTTCATATTTAATGGAATTAAAACATAATGATACAGAATATTATTCTAATTCCAGTATCGTATCATATATAATTTCATTAAATATATCCTTTATACGTACCACATATGGTATTAACGAATCAAATCACTTTGAGGGGGCGGTAGTCCGCACTTCCTTAAATGAAGATATCGTGTTTACCCATAATGGAAACCATAAAGGTATGCCCAAAATAAAAAATACAGAAGATTAAGTAAAACATAAACATATTAGATATCATATATAAATATAGTGTCATCTTAATGGCCACCTTTGAAGGTGTTAGAAGAATGTTGAACAATCATCGTTTTTTAGGCAGAAATTCTCCACCCACGGAAACAGTATGTTCTTTAACCATTAGATGTAGGTGTGTGTAAGTGTAGCTAGAATACTTATTATAACAACATCCTAGTATATTTAAGATACTGGATTTGTTCCAAAATAAATGAATAAAAAGAGTTTAGGGGGTTGGAGAAGCAAAATAAAACAAAAGGACACAAGTGAAGACATTACCTTAAAATCGGGTAACTCCCTTTGGTTTGAGCTCAAAGGATTCCTTGGGAAGACTTCTGCCCAAAGTGAGGCTTCAAGGAGTAAGACAGTGAATTGGAGAGACAAAATGGTCAGGGGTTGGCCGAGCCAAAGGCTTTGGAAGTTTGGGTAAGGAGGTAGAGGTAGAGGCCTTTTATAAGAGGAGAGGAGGGGCACTCTTGTAAAGTTACAAAATGTTACTTTATTTTCAAAAGAGTTTAGAATTTTAAAGGTTCCACATTAATGTATTTCTAGGATAAGGTGATAAGGGTTCGAAATCCACTCATACAATAGGTTTTGGACATGTTTAGGTCTTAGATATTACATTATCCTTCCATTTTATTTAAATCGTTAAATAAGGAGGTCATCACTGCATCATCATGATGTCATAAATAATTTAATTTATTTAATGTCTAAAAATTATAAAAAAATACTATGATGTAGAAAATATTTTTATATTTAAAATGACTATTTATAGTCAAAAATATGACTTGTATAACACCATGTAAAAATTGTTTTTGTAAAACATCTCATGTTTGTGTCATTTTTACTTTAACATTAAATAAAAAGATATTTATGTCATTTTCCAACCAAAGTGGCTCCATGGGATCCCCAAGATGACCCATGGGTTGTCTTGGTCTGCCATGACACATCCAATGAGGGTAGGACATGTGTATAGGTCATTTTATTTTATTAAAACATTATTCTTACCATAAACTACACTAATTACCTCTAATCACGATTAAAACATAATAAGTTACTATTCACCAAAAAATTATTTTTATCCCATTGAACCACATTTTACTTCTTAATGACAACCATGTATGTCGGATTTTTGAAATTCAAAACACAAAGATGGCAAAATTTCATTTAAACGGAAAAATCAGTTTTTATAAGTACCACTTAGTGGTTTCACTATTCCTCAAAAATTGAAGTTTTACAGAAAAATCCCAAAAATTCGCCCTATGCTATATTTGATATTTCAAATTCAAAAATGAAGTCTACTTTAAAAAATTCAAAACATATAAGTCACATTAATTAATTTAATAATTAATTCCCGTTGTCAGATCAAATAGCGTGTTTTTATGAAACAATAAGTATCAAAAGATTGACACTAGTTTAAGTCTGATTTCAAAGTGAAATTAATTCCAATGACCACTATTGGATTTAATGGTAAAAATATATTCTAATTTCACTTTAAAACCAATTAAAAAGATAATCTAATCATATAAATAAATTAGATTTAAAATAGGTTTTGAATTAAAATACAACATTTTACACTATTCATTAAAAAATGAACTTTATCGGAAAGATACCAAAATTTTACACAAAGTATATTTTGATGTCCCGATTCTTAAGAAGAGTTTTATTTGGTCCAATAGAATATATAAGAGTGAACAAAACTATATTTAATGACGGTTCTCCATCAAAAGGTGATAAGTGAACCTTTAGTGAAAACTAGGGCATATACGCCTAAAATTGAATTATTTCCATATTTTAAGCCTTTATCTTTTATTGGATAAATGTAAAAACATTTAAAAACATGTATAATCATATTTTATTTATTTCTATCCATTCCCGGCAATACAACAGCTACATGTTAACTACCATTTAAAATAATATTATTTTATTATTAGAGTGCAACGTAAGATTCCCAAGAAACTCGTTGTTGCGTGTTGGGTACGCCATCGAGCATAGATTCCCCTTTAAAGTCATATTAATACTTTATTCACAAATATGGATAAATATGAAAATGTCATATTCTTTATTTACCTGGGGTGTTATAGTAAAGCTCCTTCCAGTGTCCTCTTGTGTGATCTCCACTGCACCATAAGGAAAAACATTAGTCACAATATAAGGACCTAACCATCTGGAACGCAACTTACCAGGCATCAGCTTGAGTCATGAACTATAGAGAAGGACTTTCTCTCCAACATGAAACTCCCTTTGTTGGATCATTTTGTCATGATATGCTTTTGATCTTTCCTTGTAGAGCCTTGAGTTCTCATATGATGACAGTCGAATCTCCTCAAGCTCTTGAATTTGCAATTTCCTTTGAATTCCATCTTGGGCCAAATCCGTGTTTCATTTCTTTATAGCCCAATATGCCCGATGCTCGACTTGCACTGGGAGATGACATACTTTCCCAAAAACAATCCTAAATGGGGAAATACCAATGGGTGTCTTGTATGCTGTCCTATAAGCCTACGATGCATCATCCAAGCGCTTGCTCCAATCCTTCCTATTTAGATGCACGGTTTTCTCCAATATTTGTTTCAACTCATGATTTGAAACCTCAGCCTGACCATTTGTTTGGGGGTGTTATGGTGTTGATGTTTTGTGTGTCACCCCATACTTCTGAAGGAGGGAAGAAAAATTCCTATTGAAAAAGTGTGTCCCTTGGTCACTGATGGTGGCCTTTGGTACTCCAAACTTGTAGAAAATTTGAGTCTTGACAAAATCCACTACAACATGAGAATCGTCAGTCCTGGTGGCCTTGGCCTCCACCCATTTACTCACATAATCAACAACAACAAAAATATAAAAAAATACAAATGAACTAGGAAAAGTACCCATAAAGTCGATGCCCCATACATCAAAAATCTTACAGAATAGTATGGGTTGTTAGGGAATCTCATGTATCCTAGAAATATTCCCAGTGTGTTGGAAACGAGAGAATGACTTACAAAACACATGGGAATCATGGAACAAGCTAGGCCAATATAATCCAGAGTCCAAAACCTTCATATCTATCCGTTGGGGTCCAAAGTGTCCACCACAAGAAAGTGTATGACAAAAATGAAAAAAAGGCTCAAACTCATGATTGGGAACACACCTCCTAATGACTTGGTCACTACCAATGCGCCGGAGGTAAGAATAATCCCACACATAATACCTAGACTCACTTTTTAATTTTTGTACTTGATGCATCTTGAAATTTGCTGGGATTTCAGAGGAAACAATGTAATTAACTAAATCCTTATACCAAGGATGCGTACCTGAGATGGTATTGAGATGCTCATCGGGGAAAGTGTCCCTAAGTGGTACCTGATCCAAGGTGTCATCCTCTGGTGTGTGAGTAAGACTAATCATGTGGTTTACCACCAAATTCTCTGATCCCTTGTTGTCCTTTATCTCAATATCAAATTCTTGAAGAAGGAGCATCCAACGGATAAGTCGTGGCTTTGCATCTGGCTTCTTTAGGAGGTACCTCAAAGCTGCATGGTCAGAAAAAACAACTACTTTAGAGCCCAATAAATATGAATAGAATTTATCTAAATCAAATATAACAGCAAGAAACTCCTTTTCGGTGGTTTTGTAATTTGATTGGGCTGAATCCAGTGTCCTCGATGCATAGGCAATCACATGTGAACGTCCCTCCACCCTCTGAGATAAGACAGCTCCAACCACAAAGTTGGACGCGTCACACATAAGCTCAAAAGGAATCTCCCACCGTGGGGGATGTATGATCGGTGGAGTGGTCAGACACTTCTTTAGCTCATCAAATGATACCCTGCACGAATCATCAAAATTGAAGTCAATATCTTTTTGAAGCAATCGAGATAACGGTAGAGCGATATTACTAAAATCTCTGATGAAGTGTCGATAAAATCTAGCATGTCCAAGGAATGATCGAACATCATGCACACATGTAGAATATGGAAGGGATGAAATAATTTCTACCTTAGATTTATCAACTTCAATGCCATTTTGTGAGACTATATGACCTAAGACAATTCCCTTTTCGACCATGAAATGACATTTTTCAAAATTTAAGACCATATTCTTCTCAATACAACAATGCAACACATCACCGAAACTAGAGATACATTCATCAAATGAGGATCCATAAACTGTAAAATCATCCATAAATACCTCCATGTATGTCTCAACAAAATCAGAAAAAATACTCACCATGCATATCTGGAAGGTACCTGGGGCATTGCAAAGTCCAAATGGCATCCTCTGATAGGAAAATGTGCCAAAGGGACAGGTGAATGTAGTATTCTCTTGATCCTCTGGAGCTATAGGAACCTGAAAATATCCAAGAAATCCATTAAAGAAACAATAGTGTGTCTTCCCAGCTAGTCTCTCAAGCATATGATCAATAAACGGGAGGGGGAAATGGTCCTTGCGAGTGGAATGATTTAGTTTCATATAATCAATACACACACGCCAACTGTTTTGCACCCTCATTTGAACTAACTCATCTTTCTCATTTTTAACAACAGTAACACCACTTTTTTTAGGCACAACCTAAATATGACTTACCCAATGAGAATCTGAAATTGGATAGATTATACCTGCCTCGAGTAATTTCTCAACTTCTGTTTTAACAACTTCCAGGAGGGTTGGATTGAGTCTCCTTTGTGGCTGTCTCATCGGTTTAGCCCCATCCTCCAAGAGAATCCTATGCATGCAAATGGAGGGGCTAATACTTGATATGTCAGCCAAGGTCCACCCAATCGCCCTGATGTTCTCCCTCAAAATATTCAAAATATTTTCTTCATGTTCAAAAGGGAGATTGTTAGCAATGATAATGGGTAATCTCTCACCACTCAAAAAGTATGAGTATTTCAGATTTGGTGGAAATGGCTTGAGTTCTAATGAAGGAGGGTGTAGTATGGATGGAGACATTGAAGGAACTGAAATATGTGCACAAAGAGCATCAGTATCTGAATAGAAATCCTCAAAATCAGAGAATAAAGCATCAAATCCATCAGCATACTCAACAATCATGTCATAATCAGAGTGAACATGATCAAAATAAGAATATGAATCCGCATCAAAATCAAATCCAAGAGAGGATTGTGTATCAACAACATGTGTGGAAGTTCTCTTAGACATCAAAATCAAACCAATACTCATAATCTCCCTAAGCATAGGACAATCAAATTCCATGGAGTTTTTATTTGGTGGTTCAAAATGGGAGATAAAAAATGCAGAGTGGTCCTCAGAGGGGTACTTTATAGAGTTCATAACATTAAATACCACAACTTCATCCCCAAATTCCATGGAAAGTGTACCCTCATTGACATTTATGATAGTTTTTGTAGTTTTGAGGAAGGGTATACCTAAGATAAGGGGGGAATGAGAACCTACCTGATCATCCTCCATGTTAAGCACATAGAAATCTGCTGGTAAGATCTTGTCTCTTACCCGAACAAGTACATCCTCAAGGACTCCCGCTGGATATGTTGTAGCTCTATTTTCCAATTGCACCACTACTCTTGTTGGCTTCAACTCACCAACCTGTAAGGAAGATAATACAGAGTGAGGCATCACATTTATGGAAGCACCTAAATCACAAAGTGCATCAGAGAAGTGAAACTCCCCTATGGTACATGGGATGGTGAATGTCCCTGGATCCTTGCACTTTGTCGGCATTGCTAGAGTTGGTGTAATGAGTGCTGACACATTCCTTCCAAGATTGATCCTCTCATTTCCCTTGAGCCCTCTTCGATTGGTGCAGAGTTCTTTTAAGAATTTGGCATACCTTGGGATTTTCGTAATGGATTCAAGTAGAGGAATGTTGATCTCCACACACTTGAATGTGTCAAAAACCTCCTTTTTCATTGCTTCATCAGCCATCTTCTTGGTTTGAACAACCCTATTTGGAAAAGGAAGGGGTTTAAGAGGAACATCATCAATATTTTTCTTACCTGTATATTTCTCCTTGGATTGCTCAGCAGTTGGTATGGAATGTGACTTCTCTGGAGTAGAGGTGAATACCAGTGGAATGGTAGGTACAGATGTATTGTTCATTTTTTTACCACTTCTCAATGTGATGGCACTAACATTACCCTTTGGATTTGGAGTGGGTTGGGAAGGTAGATTTCCAGAATTCTTACTCACAATTTCATGGAGGGCGGTGGCAATCTGGCTCATTTGAGTCTTCAACTCTCTCAGCTCCGAACCTTGACTCTTTAGCTCATTCTGTTGATTAAGAACAATTTGTTTCAAATAATCATCAGTGTTAGAGTCTACCTTGTGTTGGAGATTCCCTTGTTGCTGACTCGTTGATGTTTGAGCTTCGAATCTCCTTTGGGGTTGTTGGAAACCCTGTTGGTAAGGTGGAGGCTGCTGGAAGATTGGTTGAAAAGGGGGCCTTTGTTGTTGTCCAGAGCCATACCTCATGTCCGACTGATCTTTCCACCCTTGGTTATATGCTAGATCAAACTTCTTTTGGGGATATAGTTGTTGTTGTTGCTGCTGATATGGTCTCCCAGGGAACACTGCTGCACAATCTTCTGTTTCTTGGAGTTGTGGGCAACAGTCAGTTGGGTGGCTTGTCTCAGTGCAAATACCACAAGGCCTTGAAGGAGGGGGTAGAGATGTATTTTGTTCCAAAACAATTTGCCTCACCATAGTGGTCAATTATTCGAACTTGGTATCAATCAAATGACTTTCAAGAGAAGAAGGACTTACCTGATGTACTCGCCTCACATGTGGTGTACCTCTATCACCAAATTGTTGGGAGTTTTGGGCCATCTTGTCGATCAACGCATATGCAGTTACTGGTGTCTTGTCCACCAATTCTCCTCCAGCTGAAACATCTACCATGCTTCTCTCCATAGGTGTGAGTCCTTCATAGAAGTACTGGATGATTAGTTTCTCACTGATTTGGTGATGTGGGCAGCTTGCACACAACTTCTTGAATCGCTCCCAGTACTCATACATTGACTCCCCTTGTGCTTTCTTGATCCCCGAGATCTCCTTAAGAATAGAAGTGGTCCTTGATGTTGGAAAAAATCTCTGCAAGAAAAGATGTTTCAAATCGTTCCAACATGTTACATCTTCAGGTTGTAAATAGTACATCCAATCCTTTGCAGCTCAATCAAGTGAGAATGGGAATTCTATTAATTTTATTTGATCTTCAGAAATATTTCTTGGTTTTAAGGTTGATCAAACCAAATTAAATTCCTTAAGGTGTTTGTTGGGATCCTCACCATATAAGACATGAATCTTTGGAAGAAGGGGAATTAATCCAGATTTCAATTCAAAGTCTGATTCGAGGTTTGGGTATGCAATACAATTTGGCTGATAGTTAATATCTGGTGAAGCCAATTCTCGAATGGTTCTATTATGTTCATTTCCATTATTTCGATCCATTGTTTTCTCTTTTATGTTTGAATTTTAATAGCTTCCAATTTCAATGTTTCCAGAAGAGAGGAATTAACCAACTGGTTGAATATTGAAACATCCCGTAGACTGAGAATGTATGATTCGAGCCCTAAGGCTACGCTCAATCTCAGGGTCAAGATCTAAGAGATCTTTGGGATTAGTTCATGTCATAAATCAAATAAAAATGAAAAGAAAGAAAGTGGACCATAGTAAAATAAAATGAGAAGTTTGAGTTGATGGTCCAAAAATAAAAGAAGAGGATGAAAAAAAGAAAACTTGAGGAAGGTGAAAGATTAAAAAGAGAGGTGAAAAAAATAATAAAATGAAAAATAAAAGAAATACCTCTAAATGGTTGAAAAAAGTACTTGCCTCCCTGGCAACGTCGCCAATTTGAAAGAGCACTGTCATGGGAGCCCTAAAATGATTAGTGATTTTGGGGTACTTAGGTGCAACAGAGTGGCTGACCAAAGTCATCTCTCGAAGGAGGAAGTAGATTTAAAACAACTTTTTAAAGGTATTCTAAAAATAAAATAAAAGAGAATAAAAACACTATCTAGAAGGATGGGGGTTGGTTATAGTTTATGAATCTAGAAGAAGTTTTCTGGAAGAATATTGTATTTTTTTTGTTTTTAGTTTTGAATTGAAGTTCGATTAAAATGACACAACAAAAAGATGTTTTTTAGAAAATATTTTAAAAGGCATAATCGATCTAACTATACATATTCAATAATTTATTAATAATTATCGTTTATATCAATATCCATTTAATTATGATCCCCTAATTTGTTATCCCTCGAACCCTATGAGAGTTAACTTAACCACAAAGATGAAATTACTTAAACCCTAGCCTGGCTTTAGAACACGCAATCGCATCACCCTGATTTGATTGTTGTTCTAAGGTTAGATTATGGTCAGTGGTTAATTAGAGAACATATCCATTCTGGAAATGAGGATGAATTGTTTTTAGGGATTATATTTGAACTCTACAAATTTATCCCGTATGGTCTTGTATTATCGAATAAGATCACGCTCTCAAAATTTACACAATTCCCGACCTCGCGTGTTTTGTGTTAATTGTTAAATTGCTTGCTTAGTTTCTTACAATTTAAAAACACAATTCATTGATCATATTAAGTTAATTACAGTAGCTCAATGATTCAAAATAATTAAATGAATAAGGATAGAGGTCGATCGATTACTAAAAAGAACTACTCTTCCATGGGGGGTGTAGTCATCGTGAATACATTTTGCATAAGCAATGGATTGAAAGGGTAGAACCCAATCTTGTCTCCACTATTTATTCCAAACCAATTAATAAGATTAAGAGAAGAAGAAAAGGGAAGAACACAGAAGATTATTTGAAGAAAAATTCAAGAAACAAACATGAAATAAAATAAATACAAAGAAGAGGTGGGAGAGGAGAGCCTTTTTGGAAGAGAGGTTTCCACAAAGGATTACTTCTTACAAGAGTTTTGTGGGTCTCCCAAGAGACAACATTTTAGCCACACCTTCCCAAAGCCTCTACCAGCCCTCAAAAATAGTTAAAACTCTCTTTAAATAGAGTTTGTGAGGGCTAGAGTTACATAACTTTTTAAGTGTGAAATAAAAAACTCGGCCAAATATTTTATTCCCAGATTCACCGCCTATTTGTCCTCCAAAACGCGTGAATTGACCGGCATTATATAAGGATTATTTGTTCCAAATCATGTCTCCGATCTTTTCTCAAAATTTGGGATCCATCCAATCCCGGATGAAGAAGATATGACCCAAATACCGAACCCATGTCCATTCTGCCGAGTCCACCCCACCATTGTCTTAATGGCCCATTTACTCCATCCAAATGCACTTATTAGATCTAGTGTCCTGACTGAAAGTTGTAGAATATTAAGTTAGTAACACTGTTACAAAATTTCAAATTCAAATAATAAATATAAAAATATTTATCTTCGAAATACTACAGTGCACTATAAAGGATAAAACTGGAATTTTCACCAAATTTTCAAATAAATGATCAAATCCCAAATATTTTATAAATAAACATATTTAACACAATGTGAGGAAATTATATCATTTATTATCAATAAAATATTCAAAAAAATAGTGTTTTATCAGTATGCATACCCATCCATAGAAAAGAAGGGAATTTTTTATGCTAAGAGATCATCCTGATGGTTTCTCCCCACTATATAACTTATCTCTCAAAAATAAACCCTCTAGAGTAGAGAATTTATATGTCATGATCCAGTCCAAAAGCATGGGTATAACTGATGTTGAATTCCAAGGTACTCATCCATGAGAATCCTAAACAACCAGATTCATGTCAGTAAATAGTTCAACTATCTACTACTTGTTATAAGATTCACACACCACCTATGTATGCATCTTCTATCTTAAAGCATCAACAACAATGTTTCCCTTTCCTAGTGTATAATCAATCTTGAAGTCAAAAGGTTATAGATACCCGATCCATCTCCTCTGCCAAAGTTTCAGGTCCTGCTGTTAAAAGATTTACCTAAGGCTCTTATGGTCTTTGTATATGAAAAACTTCTCAACCATGAGATAATTCCTATAGAATATCAAGGAATGTACCAACAATTCTAACTAAATATTGTGGTTAGAGTAATTACACTCCATAATTATCAGCTATCTCAATCCATAAGTAACCAATCGATCCTCTTGCATTAAAAATTCTCTGAGTCCAACTCTATATGCATCATAGTACATTATATATTCTTTACCTGACATAGGTTAAGTGAGGATAGGCGCTTAGGTCACCCTTCATTTTAATGCCTAAAAAGCTTTATCACAAGTATATGACCAAACATACTTCACCCATTTCTTATTTAACCCTAACATCAGTGCTTCCAGATGGGAGAAGTCCTGGATAAAGCGCCAATAATAACCTGATAAACCCCAAAAGATAAGAATATCAAATACATTCTTGGGTCACTCCCAACATACCATAGATAAAACCTTCTATAGGTCCACTACCAATCTATCCCATAAGATAACATGACCCAATAAGTTCACTCTATCAATCTGGAAGTTATATTTGGATAGCATATCATATAGATGATTCTCACTCAGTGTACTCAGAATGGTATAAAGATGTTGGGCATGATCATCTATGGAGTGGGAGTACACTGAGATGTCTTAAAGAAATTCCCAAACCAATCTAGGAAAGGATTAAAGATCTGATTTATCAAGGCCATGAATATTGCTATTGTGTTTGTAAAACCAAATGGAAACACTAAAAACTCATTCAATCCATAGCTTCTTTGAAAATAATTCTGAGGTATGTCCAATGTTATCACCCTCAGTTGGTGGTTACAAAATATCAATTTGATATTCCATAAGATCCTATCGCCTCTCAATTAATCAAAAAAATTATCAATATATGAAATGGGATACCAGTTCTTGACTGTCATCCGGTTCAATTTCTGTTAATCCACACGTATAAACAATGTAACATCATAATTCATGGAACCGATAACCAGAGAACCCCATGGAAACGTACTAGGATATATGAAACCTTCGTCATTAATATCTTCCAACTGGATCTTAATCTCCTAAATATCTTCTAGTTCCATTCTATTATACAGTATAGAAATTGGATCTACACTCAACACCAACTAGATTGTGAACTCCATCTATTGTTCCAGTGTTAATCTATATAACTCATTTGGAATGACATCCTAAAAAGAGTCTACCACTAGAGGAAATTAATACTAATACATTCCACCATCATATAGAATAATAGTGGCTATCTAAGAAACAGGTTAGTCCAATATGCACTGAATTGGCCCTACATGACTAGCCTAAAGATCTCACTTATCTTGATGAGAATAGATGAATCCTTTTGTTGATAGAAAGGTAACTCTCCTACAATTATAGTCTATATGATCCTGGTATAGAATATTCCATTACATACTAAGAATAAATTAAAAACCAATAATTTACCACATAAAATGTTCCCAAAACAAACGGTAACCACTAATCTCTAGAGAACACACCTTGAAACATTTTGATATTCTATGACTACACTCCCAATAGTGTATCCATGTTTAAAACTCTATCTAAACTTTCCATATCCAAGCCAAACCATTTGAAAAAAGAGAGGATAAAAAGGAATGAAATTATCCTATATCAAAAAAACAAGATATGATAGATGATACACAAATAATTCCTATGATAGTAGATGAACCTACACCCACAATAGACAGAATAGTCTTCATACTATGCAGCTGACTAGCCCTTGTAACTTGGGATCCAGTTTGACTCCCTTGTTCTATTCTCTCTTCCTTTTACATCAATTCCTCTACTGGGTAATACAACCCCTTCCTCGACCAAAAAATCATGTGGAAATCAATATGCCTTTCTTTTAAGGAGTAGTTGATTCCTTCCCAGACTCCAATACATTTATTGATCTCTTACCACTACTGTGCTGATACATTCCCCTAAAAAACCTCTATAGGCGGCCCATCCTTCTACAATAATGACACTCTAAAGTGGGGTACAGACACTGAGGCCACATGTGGCCCATATTTCCCCACTGATATCACTACAACATAACATGATTCTAAGTTTTCTACCCACTAACGTAACTACTCTTTCAATTATTTCCTTGGTGAAAACTGTCATAATGATGCTTATTACCCCTTGAAGAAGATTTCCCACTTCAAACTGCTAAACATCCAGGCCATTACTAGGGGACTATCTTAGATCTCCTTCCATGATGAGTTCCTTACTCATCACATTCACAAAACTGCTCAAATGGAAAATTTTCACCTGTAACCTAATCTCATTGAAAAGTCCTTCCAAATAACATATCACCCTAGAGATCTCAATAGGATTCTAAATATGGAATAAAGTGTTTTAGGTAGGTGAAGCATCTAGATTAGTCCAGTATGGAAATTAAATCCTATTTCATGTGTATGAACACATGATCCTTCTTATCCCTTACATCTCATGATATAATTGGCTCATTATTCTCCCTTAAAATTCCATTAAAGATAAATATTCATACCTCCAAAACTTATCTAGAACATCCTCCCAACTCTTGACAGTTCCACATAGCATATATGCATAAATATTAACCATCTTATCTACAAGTGTCTCAATATTCTTAAAGATATTATGGATTGACTCGATACAAAACATAACTACCTGGGGACATACCTCCCAAATTAAAGTAGGAAGATGCTATAACTAGAACTCTATCATCAATACAAACATTACTGTAATGATGTACATGACTCCCTTTATATGGATCAAATGACCCTCAGGAAACTGTCATGAAGATTAAAATCCAAATGATCCTCAATAGCTATAGGAATAACTGGTTTACAAGTGTTAGGAGCATGATGATTTCTACTCTATAGAAGCTCAACTCAAAGATTATGATGATGAATTTTCTCTACAAGACAAAAACCATCCTTAAATTGTTGACTATAACAACATGGTCAACCTCAGAAGGTGAAAATAATAGTGAACTACTACTCCTGGTCTCTCTAAATGTGGATTACATTTTTCTGTAGCCTGAAATGTTAGTTTATATCATTTCATTTATTAGATATAATAAATATATCATTTCACAATTCATATAGGAATGTATATAAAACATTAAATAATTATGTTCCTATCAGGAACAATGCATGTCAATATATATCCTTAATTTTTTTGTCATGATGTATGCATACTCATCTCATGCTATACTCGGCCATGAGCATAAATCTCAAGAACCAAAAAAATACAAAATAAAAACCTCACAAAAAATGTGAGTCAGACAAGGTGAAACAACATCAATTGTAACAAGTGAATAGTATCGAAAGTAATCCCATCACTAGGCACTCAGATATTCCCATGATCCCACACCGTCTCACATGGCCAAAACAAGTGAATTAAAGGATCTCAAGTGCACCTCCCCATACACTAGAGGCCACTGAGATGCAATGGGGGTGTGATAAGTATAGTGGGAAGACTATACCCCATAGTTAAGAGTTATAATATAGTATAAATAAACAATATAAATAAATATTATAGTAATAGTAAAATAATAAAAAATTTAATAAATCAGATAAAACAGAAAATACAATTGAATAATCCAATAAATAATATGGGAATAATGTAATGATAGGATTCAATGCAACTAAATTTCATGCTGGAAGTAATAGAAAATAAGATACTAGAATAATCAAACAAAGACTCAAAAGTCCATAGTATCATGACCCATGTTGTTATTGTTTCCAAAATCCATCCCATATCACAATGAAACAATAAAAAAAAGGTCCCTTTCCATTTTCCAATCTTGCATCCATTTCATCTTATCAAATACTAGTATGGCTACCTGGGAAGTGTTTGAGTAAAAATTTGTAAGTAAAAACCACCATGTATAGAAAAAACAATATAATAATTAGTGTATGTAATAAGGTGATAAAAAGATGTATTCTTTTATCAATTAATATAGTACATTCATCAACCTTCTTCAAATCCATTTCAGAATCTCTCTTAGCATGTAACAAAACCATTCCAACCATATCCATGTATCCAAATAAACTTCTTTAGTGCCATTATTTTATATCTCTGAGCATGTATCACAAAAAATCCAACAACAACAATATTTACAATACAATCACATCAATCTAGGCCAAGCTTGCTATATAAAAATTTAGGCATGTGTCATAGAATAGCCAGGTATATAATAATTTCATCATGTGTCACTGGCCATAGCCCACTATATAATAATTTCAACATGAATCATCTGGAATATCTCACTATACAATCATTTAAACATGTGTGAGAGAATATCTCAGTATATAAGCATTTCAATATGAATCCCTAGGCATATCCAGCTATATAATCATTTCAGCAAGAATTACTCAATGAGTCATAATAGAAAATATATCACAATATCACATCATTATCCTCAAGGGTTAATTATAAAAATTACCATTTTTCTCTCAATTATACTTTCATTTATACCTAAAATCATCAAAAATCATATCAATAAGAAAATATCCCATTACCTATGGATTTTAAATCAATAAATCACTAAAGGTCTCTTTTCATGATAAACACACTTTTAACCCTTAACAAGGTCCTCATTATTTATCGATCTCTCACCCTAGGGGTATCCATAAGCCAGGTCACATCAACAATTAAATCCAAAGTTATCCAACCAATATTACAATCTATTATTTTACCATTTATCAATGAATAAATTAATTAGAGTGCATGTTACAGTATCTAAATAAAAATATTGCATATACTTCACAATTAAACTGACCATATGTCTAGGTTTAGACCAACTACCTTAAATTGGTGTTGAATTCAACACTCACAAAGGGTAGAATCAATGAGGAATAAGGTGTTGAAGATCACAATAGGAACCTAAATCATCCCAGTTTAATATAAAAATAAATTTCAATCCATGTATTTCCACCATAATGATGAAGAATGACAGAAGAGAGGAGAAAACTTAATAATAATAACTCACAAGGGATCAGATGTCAAAACCTAACATCCATAATAAAGAAGAAGGTTCAAAATTCTCTTGGAACTTGCCCAAGGTTGGGAGTATGGGTTACAATGAAGGAATGAATAATAAATCATCTACACTTTCCACTTAAAACCATGGATTGTGATAAAAACATGTCTTGTAATCCATTTACATGTTGTGTAATCCTTTTTTAAGGGGATGTGTCGAAGAACTCATCTCCTCAAGTTAATATTTATCCAAATCAACATTTTCACAATGTGGTTTAGTTTCATGATGTGTAACCACTTCACATCATGAACCAGTTTGCAACATGTATCTCGGGATATTTACACATCATGTAATGGTCTAGTGAACAATTTTTACCCATTTTATGCATAAGGACCCAAACTATCATAAAATCCATCCAAACCATGGAAAACCATAATGACCTTATTTAACAAATTTACATGGAATCCATTAATTAGAAGAAACATACCTTCCTAATATTTAAGTCATTTTACCCAAAAAAGGATCTCTGTATTCGAACAAGACTCGACCACCAGGGATTAATGATGAAGGAAAACTCAATGGAAATTTTTTTAATTAAAAACTCAAAGAGGGAAACACCAAGAAAACTATGGAATCTTACAACATACCCACCATAAAATAGTTCATCTTGGTGCTTCTCCAAGAATCAATGTGGGGTCTCAAGGAAAAATTAGGGTCACTAGTCTCACATATTAGTCTCTCTCTCCTAGGTCAACTCTAGAACACACCCATGATGCCTCTGTACTCAAACCAAATGAATATAATTACCTCAGAGATACTTATCACTATGGTCCACAATTCATTTATGATTATTCTAAAAGGATGAATCAACACGAATCTTGAAATCCTAGATATCTACCACATGATAAGTGTCAAGATAATATCTCTGAAGCTATGACATGTAAAACAGATCATGAATTGAACACTAGTATTGTGGAAGGGATAATCGATATTCCATTGGAGAGACTCTATACACTATCTCAAATAACCTGACAAACTCGGGTGCTAATTTATTTGTTTCTTGGTATGATGTTTCCCTAAACTTGGAGACACCCAAAAAAAAACAATGAATATCCTCAATCTCATGAGGTCATCTCTGATGGTCAATATAAGATTTTTGTTGGCTCTATTTGTTCACCAGCTACATTCGGATTAAAAGAACCTACTAAGATGTATCCTACATGAGACTAGGTACAATAAGTACTAACTCACCTAACTTCAACTAAAAAGAGGCTAGGGACACGACCAACCACACACTACTACAAATATGGCTTTTATCAGCGCTAGAAAAGTTCATTAATAGCACTAAAATATCCTCAAGAACTTGAAAAGTCCTCTCAGATTGACTATTAGTTTGAGGAAGATAGAATATTATTAAAAGGAACTATGATCCTATATCCTTATGAAGACTCTTCTAGAAACTTGATGTGAAATGAAGATATCTATTAGAAATGATACTCCAAGGAACTGTTGGAACTAGGGTATTCAAAGCATGATTTGGCGTATGGTTTGTGTTTCTTGTCAATCCTAAGTGGAATTTCAGGATGTGTACCAACAAAGAGATCATACTGTTCAAGCAGAAAACAGTAGTGAAGGTGGCGCCGTTTCATAGTGTTTGCCAAATTTTTGGGCTTGAAAATTGGCCAATAAAGTAAAGTGTTTTTGGCAAAGGTACTTGCGCGCCGAGGTCTTGGAGGATAAAAGACTTGCGCGCCATATGTTTTTGAGGATTAGAACTTCAAAATTTGGCTAAGGAAAGAAGGTCGCACAAGTATTGGTTGGGTCGCACAAGTGAGTTGCACGACAGAGGTTACTAGAGACAAGACTTGCGCGCCGCTGAGGGACTTGCACACCTCCGCATAGGGGGTCCAGTTTGCCTCTAAATACTAGACCACCCCTCCTCATTTCTAATGGAGTTCAAGACTTAGAGATTGTTCTAGCTCTCATCGCACAGGTGGTTGAGCCGTGCAGGTGGTAGTTTGGTCGGGCAAGTAGAGCTTGCGCGTTGGTTGTCTGCTGAGCGCCCAAGGCGGTTTGGGAGAGAAAGGAAGTGGACCGCGCAAGTTTGTTGTCGGGGAAGGAAGCATTGAATAGGTGTTTTGGTGACACTTGCACGCCAGTTTGGACTTGCACATCGTATTGGGACTTGCGTGTCCGGCTTGGGGAAGCGCGCCAGGTTTTGCTGAAGCCCGCCGGCCTGTTTGGAGCTGCACGAAAGCCAGGAGACTACCCGATACATTCGAGGAAAAGTGATATGCTGCTTCTGGTGAGAATCGGACTCCAATAGAGCATCAACATACAAAAAAGGATGCATTCTTATGAAAATGATGAAGAGACCTTCACGTCTATAAACTGAGTGAGACTTCACCAACGGTAGTGAGCCAGGGGGAGTCAACAGGAGTGACCCGAGGGACGCAGTGAGCTATCCCTGTACAATTGTAAAGGCAGTGAGCCTGGGACAAAGTGTCTGTACCCGAACCTTTCTAATCTATAGCTAGTGAAGCATAGTGGATTTTGGTACGACCGACATCCTATCAGCGTATGCTCCTTGGACGTAGCCCTTAGTGGTGAACCAAGTAAAAAGGGTTGTGTCTCCTCTATGCATGTGAATGTTTGCTTTCTAATCATAATCATCATACAGTTTCAACAAGTTTCTACCAACATGGGAACAAGATCCATCACATTAAAATAAAAAGTGGTCACCCTGATTCACCCCTCCCCTCTCAAGGTGTCCCGGGGTCCTTCAAGTGGTATCAGAGGGAGGTTGATGGTGTTGAATCTGACCCTTTTCTTCATGGGAAACGCGGTCAATATCAGGGGAGTCCCTCACTTCGATGGAAGCAATTTCCAGATCTAGAAGAACAGAATGAGATCTCATCTAAGATCTCTTGGAATGGAAGTTCTTTTTTCTACTGTGCAATGAATACATGTCACTGATCCAACAGGCCTGGCTATGACTGAAATAGACATGAAACTTCTTGATGCAGATGCTAAAGCATAGAATTCTCTCACTACAGCCCTTTCTGATCAGATCTACCTGAAGGTGATGAATTGAACCTTAGAAAATTACATGTGGGATAAACTTGAGAATATTTATGAAGGAGATAGAAAAGTGAAGGAGGCAAAACTACAAGTGCTACACAATCGGTTTGATGATCTGAAGATTCATCCAGATGAGAATGCAGACTCTTTCTTCAATCGAATTACTGAAGTGGTTGGAGCAATTCGGGGTCTAGGCGAAGAAATCAAAGATATTGATATTTTAAAGAAAATATTAAGAAGACTTCCACCTCTATATAATGCGAAGGTGTTAGCCCTTGAGGAAAGAGATCTTTCCAAAATTTCTCTAGATGATCTACTGAGTAGCTTGGTAGCATACGAAATGAGAGTCAAACCAGAAGATGCTACAACTCAGGTGAGCAACGAAATGGCATTCAAGGCCATGGATAAATTGAAAATCTCAAAGGATAGTAGCAGTGATGATGACGAAGATAAAGAAATTATTTCTCTCATTGCAAAGAAGTTCCAGAAGGGGAAAGGGAAATTCAAAGGGAAGTTACCTCTCGCATGTTTCTGTCGTGGAAAAGTTGGGCACATTGCCTCTTAGTGCTTGAAGAAAATCAATGATGATGACAGTGAAGATGAAAACTTCAAGAAGCCTCAGAGATGGTTCTTCAAAAAGGGAGACTTTAAATCTGGTAAGAAAATGCAAAGGAAGAGTTTTGTATGTGAAGAGGAAGAAGATGATAATGAATTCTGTGATGAAAAAGAACCAGAATTCAAAACTGGGAACCTTGATTCTATGATGGCCACTGTTGAAAAGTCAGAAGATACTAATGGAGAAAAACAACTGATAACTTGTGTAGATCCTGAGGTGCAACTTAAGGATGCAGTTAGTAATCTTAAGATTAAATGTAAGAGTTGCAATAAGTGGAAATCAATTGTAGAAGAATCAACTGAATACGTTGATCAACTTGAAGATGAAATTGAACGACTGGAAGAATTTTTGAAGGTACAGTCTAAAATAATTGAAAGCAATGATGATGTAGTAGATCTGAAGCTGAGAATTGAAGAGAAGGCAAAGGTCATCAATGACCTCATATCCAGACTGGATGAAAAATCCAAGACTTCTGAGGGTCTTGAGGAGGAAGTAGTTACTCTAAGGAGTAAACTGGATACTGAATTAGTTCCGAAAGAATCAAGGAAGAAAATACAGTTTGGAAGATTCTCAGATGTAGAATTACTAGCAAGAGCCAAGTGTGGTTCAGATGGGGTTGGAAAAATCTTGAGTGATCAAAGACCCACTTGCATGGGAAAGAGTGGAATTGGCTGTGAGGCTGAGTCATCAACTGCTGGAAGTGAAAATATCCAAAAGAAAGATAAGATGAAAGTTGAACATGTTCAAATGTTACCTAGAGTGCTGAAAAGGGAACCCTCAATCCAAACTAAAAGGAGACCTGAAAATTATCCTCAAACTCTCAAAAATGGCAGACAGTCTTACTATTCTCCCAAGGAAGAAGGTATAAGGAGAAATTCAAGTGAGAAGACATTTCCTCTCATGAAGTGTCAATTCTGTGGCTATCTGGGTCATACCATGTCTTATTGCGAAGAGGCAAGAATCTATCTGAATGGGGAAGATATAGATTCTCAACAAAGGAGAAAAATTTCATATCCTAATTCTTATAGAAGAAATAATTTCTATGGATATTGTTTTCATTGTTCTAACTTTGGTCATAAGGCCGTTAATTACAGGCAGATAAGGGACATTGACACCTCATACCGAAGTTCCAGACAAGTCAAGTCTCATCAGCAACAAAAGTGTTGCTCTTTAAAATAGGTTCTCACCTCTCAAAGAAGACTTTGACTATAAAGAACCTGGGTATACGGAAGATATAGTTGAAAGGCCATCAGTTCTATATACTCAATCTAATGTCTCATGGAAGGAAAGGAAGAATATTGAGAAATCAAACCTTACAGAGTTAGCCCTCAAAGCTACAGAGAACAACAGTACCTAGATTCTGGATAGCAGTTGTTAATCTCATATGATAGGTAATGCCATCCTACTAACGAATATCATAAATAATGTTGATGGCATAGTAAGATTTGGTAATGATGGGGCTCTGAAAATAAAAGGGAGTGGAAGTACCAAATTAGCTAATGGAGAACTAAAGAAGACTGAAGTCCTTTACGTAGATATCCTACGTCATAATCTCCTCAGCGTGAGTCAAATCTGTGACTCAGGACTTATAGTTACTTTTATTCAGAAAGGCTGCACTATCAAGGGAAAAACCGGCAATTCACTTATGAAGGGATGCGGAACAAAAGGAAACTTGTATCACATTGATAGTGAAGAAAATGCATGTTACATGACTGTTGAAGAAGAAAACAATTTGTGGCATCGGATATTGGGACACACCAATCAACAAGACATGGAGAAAATATCAAAATTGAGAATTTTCATGGACATTCCCAACCTGAAGCGTGAGCTTGAAAAATCTTGTGATGCTTGTATTCGTGGGAATCTGGTCTGTAGTTCATATCGGCCAAAGAAGAAAAGGGAATATCACCTTCTTGATCTAATTCATACAGATGTTTGTGGTCCAATAAATGTTGCCGGAACACATGGATAAAGGTACTTTGTCCTTTTCATAAATGATTACAGTAGAATGGCTTGTGTGATGGTCATTCACAGGAAACGACAAGTCCTTGACTGCATGAAAACATATCGGCGAATCGCCGAGAATGATACTAGATGAACAATCAAAGTGTTGCGATCTGACAATGGAGGAGAATACATGTTCATTGAATTTGAGAATTATATAGAGAAGCATGGGATACAGCATGAGGTAGCTGCTATGATAACTCCACAACAAAATGGAGTTGTTGAACGTAGGAATCGACAGGTGAACAACATGGCACGAACTATGCTGATTGAGAGTCGTATTCCACAACATTACTGGAAAGAGTCTGTTCAAGCTGCAGTGTACATTCAGAATTGAACAGGACTTTATATGGGTGAGACGAAGACACCGTATGAATTGTGGCATGGACAGAAGCCTTCTCTAAAATACTTTCACGTCTTTGGAAGTAAATGCTTCATCAGGAACAAAGAAGGAAATCAAGGGAAATATGGAGACAATGTAGATGAAGGAATTTTCCTTGGTTACTCAATGAATAGCAAAGCCTACAAATGTTTCAACAAGCATTTGGGAAGAATTGTGGAAAGCGGTGATGTTAAGATAATTGAAGAGAAAACCACAAATGCTTCAAGGACATCATATGCTGATGTGATAGAAAGTCAGGAAGAATGTGAATGTGAAGAAAATACAAGTGCAGAAATAGATGAAGTTGTTCAAAACACTCAGCAATCACATAATGATGTTGACTCAGAAGAAGAATCTGATGAAGAAACTATGGATGAAGAAAATGCTATTGAACCTCATAGGAGAAATTGAAGAGCTGAGATTGATCCATCCAACATAATTGGGGACAGGAGTGAACCCACTCAAACAAGGAGGATGAGTAATAAAACGCAATCTGCATTTCTATCAGTTGTAGAGCCATCCTCATTCGAAGAAGCTGGAAATGACGAATCTTGGGTGAAAGCCATGAATGATGAATTAGATCAGATTGACAAGAATCAGACATGGGATCTTGTCCAGAGACTCGAAGGTAAAAATGTGATTGGTACCAAATGGATCTTTAAAAATAAATTTGATGAGCATGGAAGTGTCATCAGAAACAAGGAACGACTAGTGTGTAAAGGATACTCTCAGATTGAAGGCATTGATGTTGAAGAAACCTTTGCTCCAGTGGCTAGACTGGAGTCAATCAGGCTTTTCCTTGCCATGGAACTCCAAAAATGATATAAAGTATATCAAATGGATGTTAAGACAACATTCTTGAATGGTGTAATCAAAGAATAAGTCTACACTGAACAACCAGTGGGATTTGTTTTGGGTACTGATGAAACAAAGGTCTGCAAACTGAAGAAAGCTCTATATGGTTTGAAGCAGGCACCATGGGAGTGGTACTCACGGCTGGATTCATATCTCAAGAAGTTGGAATTAAAAAGAGGAGGAGTTGATCACAATCTCTATGTAAATAATTCTCCAAAAGATCAATTCATGGTTCTTGTCTACATTGATGATATCATATTTGGTGGGAATAGGCAGAAATCAGTGGATGAATTTGCCAACCACATGAAATAAAAATTTGAAATGTCTATTATTGGGGAGCTCACATATTTCTTGGGGCTGCAGGGGATTCAAAAGAAGGAATAAACTTTCATTTCTCAGGAAAAATATGCAAGAGAGATACTGAAGAAGTTCAATATGCAAGACTCCAAACCAATGTCAACTCCAATTGCAGTTGGAACTAAACTTGGAAATCATGAGGATGGGGACTCTGTTGATCCCACCATGTACAGGAGGATCATTGGAAGCCTATAGTATCTGACAGCGACAAGGCGAGATATTGTCTTTTCCACATGCCTTACGGCCCTCTTTCAGAGTAATCCAAAAGAGGAACATATGGCAGCAGTAAAAAGAATGATGAGGTACATTCAAGGTACACATAATTTTGGGTTATTTTTTGTTGCAGGCAGGGACAATGAATTATCTGCATTTTCTGATGCTGACTGGGCTGGTGATGTGGTAGACAGAAAGTCCACTAGTGGTGGAGCTTTCTATGTTGGGCAGAAATGTGTTGGCTGGTTGAGCAAGAAACAAGAAAGTACTTCTCTTAGTACTACTGAAGCTGAGTATATCTTTGCCACAAAGGCATGCACTCAACTTCTTTGGATGAAGTAGCAACTAATTGATATTGGTGATAAGGTGCAGCAACCAATGGTGATTTACTGTGATAACAAAAGCGCAATTGATCTTACGAAGAATACGGTTCAACATTCTCATACAAAACATATTGAAATATGATATCATTTTATCAAAGAAAAGGTTGAACAAGGCGTGATTAGAGTGGATCATGTTGTAACTGATGAGCAAGTGGCTGATATCCTGACCGAGCCATTGTCCACGGCTGTGTTTGAAAAGCATCGGTTGAACCTCGGTGTTTAGCCACCTCCTACTGCATAAGGGGAGGCTCTGGAAATCCCCTCTCCCCGTTTGTTTTAACTGTTTTTTTATCTTCTTATGGCTGTGATGCAGGTTTATGGGGGAGATACTATCCAGGGGGAGTATGGCTTGATCTGAACGTTGAATAACTTATCGGTCTTTGGTTTTATTGTCAATGGAGGGGAAAGGAATAAATTCAAGGCACAAAATTCTTCTGTGATGAGAAGTATCAGATTGTGATGAGAAGTATAAGAAGGATAACATCGGGCGTCATGGAGAATTTCAAAACACTGGAACCCAATTGAAGCTTCCTCTCTTGTTTTCTACACCGAGAATTGCTCATGTAGACTTAGAGTGTTGGCTGAGTTTATTCTTGCGTTTTGGGTTTTCTCATGGTTGGAGATCTATTGAATTTATTCTGATTGCCAACAAAACCAAAGGGGGAGATTGTTGGAACCAGGGTCTTCAAAGAAAGATTTGGCGTATCGTTTGTGTTGGTTGTCAATCCTCAGTGGAAGTTCAGGATGTGTACCAACAAAGAGATCATACCATTCAGGAAGAAAACAGTAGTGAAGGTGGCGCCGTTTCCCAGTGTTTGCCAAATTTTTGGGTCTGAAAATCAGCCTATAAAGTAAAGTGTTTTTGGCAAAGGTACTTGCGTGCCGAGGTCTTGGAGGATAAAAGACTTGCGCGCCATATGTTTTTGAGGATCAGAACTTCAAAATTTGGATAAGGAAAGAAGGTAACGCAAGTATTGGTTGGGTCGCGCAAGTGAGTTGCGCGACAGAGGTTACTGGAGACAAGACTTGCGCGCCGCTGAGGGACTTGCGCGCCTCCGCGCAGGGGGTCCAGTTTGCCTATAAATACTGGACCACCCCTCCTCATTTCCAACGGAGTTCAATACTTAGAGATTGTTCGAGCTCTCGTCGCGTAGGTGGTTGAGCCACGCAGGTGGTAGTTTGGTCGCGCAAGTAGAGCTTGCGCGCTGGTTGTCTGCTGAGCACCCAAGGCGGTTTGGGACAGAAAGGAAGTGGACCGCGCAAGTTTGTTGTCGGGGAAGGAAGCGTCGCGCAGGTGTGTTGGTGACACTTGCGTGCCAGTTTGGACTTGCGCATCGTATTGGGACTTGCGCGTCCAGCTTGGAGAAGTGCGCCAGGTTTTGCTGAAGCCCGCCGGCCTATTTGGAGCTGCACGAAATCCAGGAGACTACCCGATACATTCGAGGAAAAGTGATATTCTGCTTCTGGTGAGAATCAGACTCCAATAGAGCATCTACATACAACAAAGGATGCATTCTTATGCAAATTATGAAGAGACCTTCACGTCTATAAACTGAGTGAGAATTTACCAACGGCAGTGAGCCAAGGGGAGTCAACAGGAGTGACCCGAGGGACGCAGTGAGCGATCCCTGAACAATTGTAAAGGCAGTGAGCCTGTGACAAAGTTTCTATACCTGAACCATTGTAATCTACAGCTAGTGAAGCATAGTGGATTTTGGTACGACCGACATCCTGTCGGCGTATGCTCCTTGGACGTAGCCCTTAGTGGTGAACCAAGTAAAAAGGGTTGTGTCTCCTCTGTGCATGTGAATGTTTGCTTTCTAATCATAATCATCATACAGGTTCAACAAGTTCCTACCAACGTGGGAACAAGATCCATCACATTAAAAGAAAAAGTGGTCACCCTGATTCACCCCTCCCCTCTCAGGGTGTCCCGGGGTCCTTCAGGAACACCATGCATCTGAACTACCCCATGCAAGTAAAGACTATCCAGATCATCAACTATGAAGGCCTACATGATAGGAAAATTGGGGCCTACCTTCAAAAGTTGATCCATGATCACCCATACTTCATCATTCTTATAGGGTTTTCATATTCAATCCTATCAAAAAATACATCATGACATCATCCCATTTCCACTCATGGATAGGCAATGGATTCAAAATACCAGATGGTCTTTGATGCCCAACTTTTACTTACTGAAAATTGAAACACATTTCCACACAACATGATACCTTATTATTCATTCCTAACCAATATTACTATCTATAAAGATCACGATACAAAACTTTCAATCTAGGATGTACCACCTATAGAGAATCATGAAACTCTCTTATTATCTCCTTGCGTAAGCTTATGGGGACCCATACCCGACTATAGAAAATAATGGAATTTACAATTCCCAGAGACCATCTTGATGGTGTCTCCCCACCAAATAAGATTCCATTTAGAACTATAACCACAAGATTAGATAACTTCTCTATACAAATTTGGTTCAAAATCATGGGTATAAATTTTTTTAAAGTTAGAGATACTTGTCCCTGAGACTTCTGAACATTCTTATGCATGTAAGAAAAGAGTTCCATCATCTTCCACTAAATGAAAACCCCCAAAGTGATTAACTAAAATAATCAGTAACGATGTTTCCCTTTCTTGTGGTATAATCCAACTCAAAGTATAAAGACTGAAAATACTCAACCTACCTCCTCTTCTGAAGGATTATGTCCCAATGAGAAATGATATACCTAAGGATCTTGTGGTTTGTGTATACCAAAAACCTCTCACCCATGATATAATGCCTCCGTTATCTTAGGGTATGTACTACTGTTGCTAAATCTAGATCATGAGTAGGTAAATTTGTCTCATGCAGTCTCAGCTTTCTAGATCCATAGTAAACCACTCAACCCCTGAGGATCATAACTACTCTGAGTCCAACTCTATATGCATCACAATACATGGTATATGATATACCCAATATAGGTAAAGTGATGATAGGTGTTGAGGTCAGTCTTCCGTTCAAAACATGAAAAGATTTATCAAGAGAATCAAACCAAAAAAACATCTCCCCTTCCTTGTTTATCCATGACACCAGTGATTCTAGACAGAAGAAGTCATGGATAAAGAACCAAAAATTACCTAATAAACCTAGAATCCATTGAATATTAAATACATTCCTAGATCACTCCCAAGATACCATAGAAAAAACCTTCTTTGGGTCCACTGACACTCCAGCCTCTAAGATTACATGACCTAAGAAGTGGACTCTATCACTCCAAAAAAACATTTGGATATCTTGGCATAAAGTCTATCCTACCATAATATACTCAAGATGGTGTCAATATGTTGGGCATGATTTTCTACTATGTAACGTCCCGGACCCGGGTACCACTCCACGGGTGCCCCAAACCTGGTTTTCCACATGACCTGAAGCACATTTCTCCAAAGGCCAGAGGCTGCCGACTAGCAGTGAGGGCCCAGGTCTGATAGTGGGAAAACTATGCCCTCATTTGTCAAAGTGTAGTGTAGCGGAATATAAATAAACATACAATAACAGTGGAAGAAGTAAACCATACACAACTGATATAAACAACTGCAGTAGATATAACCAACCAGTATATAAAATTATGAAACATGCCTCAATTCTATGAAAAAAACCATAACATGTTACACAGAAATACAGTACAATACTTCTAAAGTACAGAGAAGAAAAACAGAATAGCCAGCGGCATCGCGAGACAATGCTCAGTCCCATGCTCTCCTACACCCCAACAGTAATCAAGTACCTGTATAAGGACCCTTTCCCTTATCTACACCTGCAGAAATGTAATCTGTTTGGGCCAAAAAATGTGATCCAAACAGGGTGTGATAAATAAATTTCCATTAGGCACCCACCAAAGGCCCATGCTCAACTGTGTGTAAAACATGCAACAATAGTGTGCAGCAGTAAAATGAAATAAAGTAAGTAGTACTAAAAAGTAACTAACTTAACCAATAATATTACCATTTTAATAATCATTTAATCATTTAATTTAAAAAATCACCACAGTGAATATTCTAAGTAAACAGCTAATGTCTTAAGACATGTAAACCCCTACCCTTGGGTAAAGAGTATCCAACACAAGAATTTTCCCACAGGCACACGGATATTTCCCTCGAGCATAGGAAGTGTCACCCACAAGCATAGAATCAGCTACCCATAGGCACATAAGAGGTTTCCCATAGGCTAAATAGTACAGTGCCAACAGGCTAAATCACAACACTGCCCTTAGGCTAACAGGTAATCGGACCATGCCCCATAGGTAAACAAGTAATGTACACGCAATAAAAAAGCAATTACTCTCAAGACAATCCTATAATTATTATAAAGGGACACCCTCAGGTATCTTGGCCAAACTGCTAAACAGAGGAACGCAGCCCCCGGGGTGGTCCTGGATCCAAGTACGATCCCAAACAACATTTTGTTATCAAAATTAATTACCTATTCAATTATAGGTATTTAAAATAGCTATGGCCTCAGCCACACGACACCCTAACATGGGTTCGTGGCACCAAAAATTCACAAAAAACACACTACAGTTGGAAATAAACACCAAGACACCTACCTTATATGCCAACAAATGATATACTTGAATGTCGATTCCAGAAATTCCCAAAGACGACGTAGATATGGGTTATAAGGAAACCCATTCAAACGTAAATAACTCCCGTTAGGGGAAGAATTGGAAAGAACTACTTAAGGAGGAGGGAGGGCTTACCCGCGTGGTTCCAACGAGACCGTCCGAGGCAGAATCAGATTCCAAACGAATACTTGGCGGATCTCCAAACCTTTGGCCTCCTCTCCCAAGCTCCCTCTTCCCGTTATAAGCATTCCCTATGAACAGGGGAGGCTACTGCCCATTTTAGGCGAAAAAAACAAAGTACACGACTTGTATTTCCAAGTACATGGCGTGTACTTCTCATTTTTAAACTGTTCCTTTGGCGGCTTCCCGCCGGCATGGCACTGTTCACCTGCCAACATGACTACATGACATGTCTTCGTGAGTACACGACGTGTACTACCCCACAACTAGCCACCGGCTTACTATTCACCTGCAAACTGACTACACAGCATGTAAAGGACCACTAGACGACGTGTAGTCGGTTCCTACACCCTTCATCCCCAGCATGGCCACATGCCCTGTGTACTTATCCCACACGTCCAAAAGTACACGGTGTGTGGACAAAGTACACGGCGTGTACTTTCCAAATTTTGAGATTTTTCCCATTTTCCATATTTTCTCAAAAACACTTAAGGAAAAGAGAAAAGAGAAAAGAGAAAACATATACCTTTAGAATAAGAACCGGGTTCTTACAAACTTCCCCCCTTAATGAAATTCGTCCCCGAATTGCCCTTCCAAGGGTGGTAAAGATATAACTGAAAATAACTCTTGCCACTGAGCACGTACATTGGTTTCCTGCTCCGAGGTTTCGTCCTGCACTCGGCCATGCTGCCATAGCACCCGTACGAGAGGAATTGACGGGCCCCGGAGAACATTCATGCTTTTGTCAACGATACGAATCAGATTCTCCTCAAAGGATGCATCCATCTGAAGCTCAACCTCCTCTGGTTGAAAGGTGTGAGACGGGTCTGAATGATAGCGGCGCAACTGAGATACATGGAAGACGTCGTGCATGGAACGATACCTCTGTGGTAACTGCAGCCGTTAGGCAACCTTCTCGAATCTCTCCAGAATCTCAAATGGCCCCACATACCTCGGTGAAAGTTTACCCTGTCTCCTGATCCACTTGTGTCCCAGCCTCGACGAAACACGCAAGAAAACCTGATCCCCGACCACGAACTCCAAGGGTCATCTACGGCGATAAGTATAATATTTCTGACGAGAATGTGCGGTAGCCATCCACTTCAGAATCAACTGGACCTGCTCAGAATTCTCCTGCACGAGCTATGGTCCCAGTAAAGTTGTCTCACCTGCCTCTAACCAGCACAACAATGATCGTCATGGCCTACCATATAAAGCCTCGTATAGTTCCATCTCAATAGTTTCCTGAAAACTATTATTGTAAGAAAACTCGACTAGGGGTATATGCTTCTCCCAAGATCCCCCAAAGTCTAGGACACATTCATGCAACATGTCCTCTAGCACCTGTATCATACACTCTGACTGGCCATCTGTCTGAGGGTGTAAGTTGTGCTCAGAAGCACCTGTGTACCCAATGCCCTCTAAAAGCTCTGCCAGAAATGAGACGTAAAATGGGCTTCCCTATCTAAAATGATAGAATGAGGGACCCCATGAAGACATACGATCTCTCGGATATACAAACATCCGAGATCATCAACACCGAAGGTCTCCGTGATCAGAAAAAAGTGAGATACCTTCGTGAGTCTGTCCACAACAACCCACACAGCATCATTGCCTCGAGGTGACCTCAGAAAACCGGTCATGAAATCCATCGCGAAATCATCCCATTTCCACTCTGGAATAGGTAACTTCTGTAATAGTTCGGCTGGTCTCTGATGCTCCGCCTTCACCTGCTGACAGGTGGAACACCTCGTAAAAAAACCAGCCACATCTCCCTTCATACCCGGCCACTCGTACTGACGTCTCAAGTCTCAGTACATCTTGGTAACCCCGGGATGAACTGTCCAAGCTGAAGCATGATACTCCCGCATCTGCTCCTCGCGTATATCCCCTAGAACCCACACTCGTCCATGGAAACACAGAACCTCATCATCACCTATCATCCAACCAAGAGTAGGGTCCTCACATTCCACTGACTCCCATAGAACTAGGTCTTCTGGATCAGATAGCTGTCGTATCCTTACTCTATCTAGGAGGGTATAAGTCATAGCTAAAGATGAAAGATAAGTTTTCCCCTGACTGTCGTGCACCTCTAGATGCAACTCAGAGAACAAGGCCATAAGCTGCCACTCATCACTGGCCTCCTGCACAACCTGTATCTGAGTCTTCCTTCTCAATGCATTAGCTACTACATTACCTTTACCGGGAGTATAGGCAATCTCAAAATCAAAGGACTGAAGGTATTCAACCCACCTTCACTATCTTAGATTCAAGTCACACCGAGTAAAGATATACTTGAGACTTTTGTGGTCGGTGAAAACCACAAAATGATCTCCCAATAGATGATGTCTCCAATAGCGCAACGCATAAACAACTGCATCTTACTCGAGATCATGTGTCAGGTAATTCCTCTCATGTGTCCTCAACTGTCGGGACCCATACGCAACAACTCAGTCACCCTGCATCAACACAGCTCCCAACCCAATACCTGATGCATCACAATAAACTGTATTGATCTTCCCCTACTCTGGGAGTATCAGGATCAGTGATGATGTCAAACTTCCCTTCAGGTCCTGAAATTCTTTCTCGCAAGCTTCCGACCATACAAACTTCACACCCTTCTTAGTCAAACCCATCAACGGCACTGCTAAGCGAGAGAAGTCCTAGATGAAACGTCTGTAGTAACCAGCCAGCCCTAAGAAACTTCATATCTCAAACACGTTCTTAGGCTGCTCCCAGAAAACTACTTCTCTCACCTTCTCTGGGTCTACTAAAACTCCTGCTTCTGAGATGATATGACCCAGGAAGTGATTCTGGTCCATAAAAAAGTGGCACTTTGAGAGCTTAGCATACAGTCGATGCTCTCTCAGTGTACTCAATACGATCCCAATATGGGTGGCATGGTCGTGTCGAGTGTGAGAGCACACCAAGATGTTGTCCATGAATACTACCACAAAAGAGTCCAGATAAGGATGGAACACACGATTCATCAGATCCATGAAAACTACTGGCGCGTTCATGAGTCCGAACGATATAAATGTATACTCATATAGACCATACCTACTCTTGAAAGCTGTGAGAGGTATATCAGATGGTCTAATGCGTAGCTGATGATATCCTGATCTCAAGTCAATATTCGAGAACACTCATTCTCCACAAAGTTGATAAAAAAGATCATCAATCCTCAGCAAAGGATATCGGTTCTTAACCTCCAACTGGTTCAGCTTCTGATAATCCACACAAAGTATGAGGGTACCATTCTCCTTCTTCGCCAAAAGGACAGGAGAACCCCGAGGAGAAGTACTGGGTCAGATGAAACCCTTTGCATGTAACTCCTCTAACTGCCTCTTGAGCTCCTGCAACTCAGGTGTAGCCATCCTATAAGGAGGAATGGTCACCGATGCTGCTCTTAGAACAAGCTCAATAGAGAAATCCACCTCATTTTCCGAAGGTAGACCTGAAAAGTCATCTGGGAAGACATCCCTGAAACGATCAACCACTGGAGGGAAATATATCTGACAAGTCCCCTGATCATCCAGATATAAGCTCGCAATCTAGGCTGTGACTCCACCTCACCCAAGATGCTCTGGTCCATCTCGACTCGCCTGAACATCCCGTTCGCCCTTGTATAGAAACTCTTCACCCTCTGGTGATGTGAAACTCACCCTCCGACGATAGCAATCTACAAAGGCTCGAAAGGGAACCAAACCGTCTATCCCGAGAATGATGTCATAAGCTTTCATCTATAAGACATAGAGGTCCCAAAGGAAGTGACACCCACTAACCTCAAGGGGGCACTCCTTGCACTGATGTACAACAGGCGTTCTAGTCCCCAACGGAGTTTCTAGAGTCATGATATCAGAAGAAGTAGAAACATAGAGCCCAATGCTCTCCACAATGGGTACAGATATGAAACTATGTGTAGAACTCATATAAAAATGTACTGAAGATAAAACAGAAGCTACTAGAATAGTATATCTGACTGTAGAAGGTCTGAGATCCTGATCTTGCTGGGTCTGTTGCACTGCATATGTCTGCCCAGTGCCACGGCCCTGTGACACAGCCTGGCTACCCTGAGCTGTCCCGCCCTGCTGCCTCTGTGATCCTGGTGTCTGGATACCATGAACATGACCACCATCTCTACCTGCACGCCCTGACGTATTCCATTTCCCCGACTGGTAAGAATCCACTGGTCCTGCTCCCGCACATGGAGTCTGCACAGAACCCCTCTCACTAGCCACCAGTGGAAATGCCCTGCAAAAGCACTGCAGATGACCCATCTTGCCGCAAGCTCGACACTCCACTAGGTCTCGTGGACACTGAGGTCTCTTGTTCCCCTCTCTACCACACTGGTAGCACATGACCTGGCCACCTGAAGCATTCTTCTGGCTGGTACTGCTATTCTAAGAGAAGTCCATCAGTCTCTTCCTCTTGCCAGCAGAAATAGTACCAGTAACTGGTGATGAACCGCCCTGGCCCACACCACTAGATTCCCGAAGGTTCTTCTCTATAATCAGCACCTGATTCACAATATCATGTACTGAAGGAAACTTAAAAACATTCACCAGCACTCAGATGTCATACCTAAGACCATCCTCGAAGCACCTGGCTCTTAGCATCTCATCGCCCACCAGAACAGGTGCAAAACGCTGAAGATCGGTGAAACGAGTATAATAGTCCATCACTGACATAGCTCCCTACTACAGATTCATGAACTCTCGAGCTCTATCTACCCTCAACGTCTCTGGGAAAAATAATTCATAGAAGACTTCCTGAAAATCCTCCCAAGCCTTGTCTCTGTGATGCTTTGACTAGGTTGTAACATCCCACCGCCTCTTGGCGGAATCACGCAGCATGTATGTCGTGAGCTTGACCCTCCACCCGGGAGGCATCTCAAGATGCTCGAAAATAGTCTGCATTGATCCTAGCCAAGAATCCAAAGCATGTGGTCTGCCCTCCCCTGAAAACGTATGTGGATGCTACTGCTGGAAGATACGTGTTAGCTCGGCCATAGATGTGGCTGCTGGCGGTGCTCCCTAAAAGGTCTGCATGAACCGCATAAAGCCATCACGGAACTGCGCCTCCATGCCTGTGTCTGGTATAACAGTTGGTGCCACATCTGGCTCTGCTAGAGGATCCACTAGTAGCCCATGGCCCACCATCTCTGGAGTATACTCGTTTCCGCTCTCATGGCAAACAAAGTGCGGTCGTCTAGGCGGAATTACTCTACAAGGTCAACAACACTCCTTTTATTCAAGATTAACAAGACTAAAAATGAAGAAACCACAAAAGGAACAAGAGGAAGAAGGAATTTCAAGATTTTCAAAACAAGACTACATGACGTGTATAACAGCTACACAACCTGTACTTGACCTCCCTTCCCCTGCCTGGGTCCTTCGACACGGCTAAGCCACACAGCTTCTGTCTGAACGAAACTACACAATGTGTATATCATCTACACGGCGTGTATGGTGCTATTTCCAACTACCCGTGTCGTTTGTGACACAGACGACTACTTGGCTTGACACTACATGGCGTGTTACACCCACACACGGTGTGTCAACAACCCCGTTTCCAAGCCACACGGCTATGTCCATATGGTCTATCCTCAGACAAGACTACACGACAAGTCCCACAGGTACACGGCGTGTACTAGACGAGCTCCGCCGACCGGTGTTGTTAGTTACACGGCCGTATACACGGCTCAACCTACACGGCGTGTACCCGAATGGATTTACCCAACCCGTGTTGTTAGTTACACGGCCGGGTCCCCAGGTCACACTACACTGTGTGTTACACCCGCACACGGCGTGTTCAAGAAACGACTACACCGGACCGTTTTTGTTAGTTACATGACTGGGTCTCCGGGTCAACCGTACACGGCGTGTACATCCGGTACACGACATGTTCACACCAAGCTCTTCCCTTCCCCGTGTCACCGCCCACATGGTTTGTGAAACGGGTAGAGACTACATAGTGTGTACTCTAGGTACACGCTGTGTACTTAAAAAGTTTATTTTTCTTCCCGAACAGAAGAACATACATGACGTGTCTACATTACTACACGACATGTATACTGGGTTTCCGGACAGTATGTCTCAGAAACTCCTCTGGAACCCAGAAAATACCGCAAAACAACACTTAAGTGCCAAATTCCAATCCGTGAGGGCCCATACTCCCCACGAATCAAAGGTTGACATCTTATATGTGTTATAACATAATAACAGTCAATGATCCACCAAATTACGGTCAATGGGGGCCCATACTCACCAAAAACCAAAGTTTGGTGTTCATTAGACAAATCGGCTCATACAAAATACCCTATCACATAGTAGGGATTTATCAAGCAGCTATCAAAACAGAATGCTTTTATAGCACATCAACTATCACAACAACATGAAATTTCTAATGCACCTACATGGCATGGAACTATGCATGGAATGTGATTTCTAGCATGTTCCTAAATGATGCATGAGATGGAATACCTTCATCTCATCATGTTGCAACTAAATAAAACACAAGGATAAAATATCAACAACATAATAACAAGTGCATCACTCTTCGGTGAAAATCAATTCAACTGTAAAATTTCAAAATTAGAAAAAATTACAACATGAGGTATATTGGTTTTTCCCTGTACATGAGTTAGCTACGCCCAGGCACAACTTATTACCAACTACCGGTCCATCCTATCCTTGACTAAGGCTCTAAATAGTAAGTTAAAGAAAATAACTCCTCTGATACCACTTTGTAATGTCCTGGACCCAGGTACCGCTCCACGGGTGCCCCGAACCTGATTCGCCACATGACCTCAAGTGCATTTCCCCAAACGCCAGAGGCTGTCGACTAGTAGCGAGGGCCCAAGTCTGATAGTGGGGAAACTATGCCCTCATTTATCAAAGTGTAGCACTACGGAATATAAATAAACATACAATAATAGTGGAAGAAGTAAACCATACACAACTGAGATAAAAAACTGCAGTAGATATAACCAACCAGTATATAAAATGATGCAACATGCCTCAATTCTATGAAAACAACCAGAACATGTTTCAAAACAATAAAATACAATACAACTGAAGTACATAAAAGAAAAACAGAATAGCCAGCGGCATCACGAGCCAATGCTCAGTCCCATGCTCTCCTACACCTCAGTAGAAATCAAGTACCTGTATAAGGACCCTTTCCCTTATCTACACTTGTAGAAATGTAATCTGTTTGTGCTGAAAAACGTGACCCAAATAGGGTGTGAGAAATAAATTCCCAGTAGGCACCCACTAAAGGCCTGTGATCAACTATGTGTAAAACATGCAAAAATAATGTACAGTAGTAAAATGCAATAAAGTAAGTAGTACTAAAAACTAACTAACTTAACCAATCATATTGCCATTTTAATATCCATTTAATCATTTAATTTAAAATATAACCATAGTGAATATTCTAAGTAAACAGCTAATTTCCTCAGACACGTAAACCCCTACCATCGGGTAAAGAGTATCCAACACAAGAATTTTCGCATAGGCACACAGATATTTCCCTCGGGCATAGGAAGTGTCACCCATAGGCACAGAATCAACTTCCCACAGGCACGTAAGAGGTTTCCCACATGCTAAAGAGTACAGTGCCCACATGCTTAATCACAACACCGCCCTCAGGCTAACAGGTAACCGAGCCATGCCCAACAGGTAAACAAGCAATGTACATGAAATACAAAAGAAATTCCTCTCAAGGCATTCTTATAATTATTATATAGGCACACCCTCAAGTATCCGGGCCAAACGGCTAAACAGAGGAACGCACCCCCTGGGGTGGTCTTGGATCTAATCACGATCCCAAACATCATTTTGTTATCAAAATTAATTACCTATTAAATTATAGGTATTTAAAATAGCTCTGTCCTCAGACACACGACACCCCAACATGGGTTCGTGGCACCAAAAACGCACAAAAACACATGACAGTTGGAAATAAACACCAAGACACCTACCTTATTTTCCAACAACCGATATACTTGAAAGTCGATTCCAGAAACACCCAAAGATGACGTAGATCTAGGTTAGAAGGAAACCCATTAGAATGTAAATAACTCTCGTTAGGGGAAGAATTGGCAAGAACTTCTTAAGGAGGATGGAGGGCTTACCCGCGCGGTTCCAACGAGACCATCCGAGGAGGAATCAGATTCCAAACGAACACTCGGCAGATCTTCAAACCTTCAGCCTCCTCTCCCGAGGTCCCTCTTTCCGTTCTAAGCCTTCCCTGTGAACATGGGAGGATACTACCCATTTTAAATGGAAAAAACAAAGTACACAGTGTGTATTTCCAAGTAAATGGCATGTACTTATCATTTTTAAAATGTTACTCTGACGGCTTCCCGCCAGCGTGGCACTGTTCACCTGCCAACATGACTACACGACATGTCTTCATGAGTACACGGCGTGTGCTGCCCCACAGCTAGCCACCACCTTACTATTTGCTTGTCGACTAACTACACGGCGTGTAAAGGACCACTACACAGCGTGTAGTCGGTTCCTACACCCTTCATCCCCGGCATGGCCACACGCCCTGTGTACTTATCCCACACGGCCAAAAGTACACGGTTTGTGGACAAAGTACACAGAATGTACTTTCCAAATTTTGGGATTTTTCCCATTTTTCATATTTTTTCTCAAAAAAACACTTAAGGAAAATAGAAAAGAGAAAACCCGTACCTTAAGAATAAGAACTGGGTTCTTACATACTAACTAGGAGTACACTAATATTTCATAAAAAAATCTATCTATCAAAGTATGTGAGATCTAATTCATCATGGTCATTAATACCACTAATGCATTCATTAAATAAAACAACATCATTATGAACTCATACAAGCCATTCCCATGCCTAAATGGTATCTGAGTTATATCTGATGGTCTCACCCTCAATTGGTGGTAACCAAATCTCATATTGAACATGGAGAATATATTATAACTTCTCAACTGATCTCAAAGATCATTGATACATGGAAGGGGATATCAGTGATTGACCATCATTTGGTTCAATCTCCAATAATCCACACATAGGTACAATGTACCATCATCCTTATTGGAAAAAAGAACTGGAGAACCCCATGGAGATTTGATAGGTCATATGAAACATTTTGGATTTAGATATTCTAGATGAATCCTAATCTTATAAAGCTATAATTGAGATAATCTATAAGGTAGGATAGAAATTAGGTTTTCTTCTAACACCAACTAGATCATTTACTCGACCTCTTTTCAATCGGTAAGTCATAGAGATCATTAGGAAATGCATCTTGAAAAATTCATACCACAAGAGGAAACTAATCCAACTGCATTCCACTATAATCAAGAGAATTTATAGCTATTTGAGCTGTGATATAGTCCATTATTCACTAAATTTGTCTTACATGACCAGTTTAAAGACACCACTCACCTTGATGAGACTAGCTACCACCTTCTAGAGATAGAAAGGTCACTCCCCTTTGATAATAGTGAATCTAATCCTGGTATAGAAATATCTAATTCATACTAAGAATCAAGTAAAAACATGTCATTTCCCGTGTAAATTGTTCCCAAAAAATGGTAAACACTAATCCCTAGAGAACACATCTTTCAACGTTTGAAATTCTATGACCACACTCCAAACGGTGTATCAATGGTTGAAATAACATCTGAGATTTCCACATCCAAACTCAAACCATTTTAAAAAAGATTAGATAAAAAGGAATTCAATGAGCCTCTATAAAATATTCAATAATTTGTAGAATATACAAGATTCATACCTATAATAGTAGACAATCATGTATGAACAATTTCCAGAGTAGTCTAAAAAACATTCAATTGACTTTCCCCTCTAACATAGTCTCTAGTTTGACTCCCCTTTTTTCCTCTACATGTTACTACCATTATTATGTTGGGGTACCACTTCCCCTACCTCAACCAGAATTTACTGTGGAACTCCAACTACCTTTAAATTGAGGAGTAGTTAAGTCCTTCCTAGACTCTTTTACATTTCATGATCCATTAGCACTTCTGTGACGCTACATGCCCCTATAAAACCCCTATAGGGGTCCCATCAGGGTGAAATCATGACACTCCAATGCAGGGTATGGGCACTGAGGCTGCTTGTGGCCCATGTTACCATATTGATAATACTATAACGAAACATGATCTTGAGATGGATTCCCACTCCCCTGAATACTCTATCTATTGTTTCCTTGGTGAAAAATATAATAGTGACTATTCGTTCTACTAGAAGAAGAGTTCCTAGTTTTCCCTATTGAATCCTCCTAACTACCGGTTAGGGCCTATCTTAAATTTTGTTCCATGATGAATTCCTGATTTATCACATACTCAAAACATCATATATAGAAAACAATCACATGTGAACTGATATTTTAGTGAGGGACATCCAAAAAATGTATTTCCCAAGAGATCTCATTAGCTTCTAAATATTGTGCAATGAACTATATGTCGGCGAAGCATCCGATGTATTCCAGTATTGACATGTACTCATGTGTCAGGTGAATAAACTCAGGAGACTTATTATCCCTCAATGTCATGGGATATAATTGAATAAGAACTTTTCCTAGAATTTCTTCTTAGATAACTCCTAAAACCACCCATCCTACTCTAGAACATCCGATTAATTCTTGGCAGGTCCATGGATTATATATGTTGAAAGTTTCAAAATCCTATCTGTGGGTGTCTCGAGATTCTTAAATATCATATGGAATGATTAGAACCAAAAATCAACTTCTAGGGGGCCTCCCACCCCTGTGAAAGTAGTCAGATACTATGACAAGAACTCTTTTGTAAGCTTAGACATCAAAGTAATGATTCAAATAGTCTACCTTTGCATGGATTATAGGACCCTAAAGAAGATGTCAGGAAGTTGAAATACTATCTGATCCTCATGATCTATAAGATGATCTAGTTCTACTATGTTAGGTGTATACATATTTATGCTCTCTAGATGCTCAACTCAAAGATGATGAACATTCATTTCCCTTACAATACAAACACACTTCTTAGAACACTGGATATAGAAAAAAGGTTAGCTTAAAAGGGTGACAATAATAGAGAACCGCTACTCCTAATCTCACTAAACATAGATAATGGGTGTTTTATAATGAAATATTAGTTCTTTTTAATTTCATTTATTAGATATAATAAATATATCATTTCAAAATTCATATAGAAAAGTACATAGAACATTCAATAAATATTTCCATATCATGAAAAATTCATGTCAATATATATCCCTATGTGCATATCAAGATTCATGTATACTCATCTCATGCCATTTTGGGGCATGAGTATAAATATAAAGAACCAAAAACATCACGAAAAAATAAACTCAAACAATATGTGAATTACCTAAGGTGAAATAACATCAACTATAATATGATAATAATATAAATTGAAATATTATCCTTGGGCACTTGGATATTCCCCAAAACATGGGTTTGCTAATCCCATGAACAAGATCGTTACTAATCCTCAGAACATTTTAGTATACTTTCTACCTTTATAAAATATTAATGAAATGGAAAAGAAACCTAGTGTCCTCAGATACAACTTTGTAAGGAATACTATACCCCAGGGATCATATTTAAAATACAACAAAAATAAATAATATAAATAAATATAAGAGTAATAGAAAAAGTGGAAACAATACAATATACTGGGTAACTATAAAAGCTAGTTGAATAATCCAATAAATAATAATAGAATATCATAATGATAGGATAGAATGTAACTAAATGGAATGCTAGAAGTAATACAAAATAAAAGACTAGTGGACTCAAATAAAGACTAAAAATTCCCTGATCTCGAGCCCAATGTTTGTCTCATCTCCAAACTCTAGCCAATCCAAATAGAAAACAATCAAAAACTGGGTCCCTTTACCTTGTCCAATCCCACATCCATGTGAACTACTCTTGTTCCAAAATGGTGGGACAAGTAGGGTGTGAGTAAAACTCAGTTGTTCCACCCCATCTTGTCTATAAAAAAACATGTCATATAATAATTGTATGTAATAAGGTGATTAAGAAGGGTATTAATTTATCAATTAATAAAACACATCAATAAACCTACTTCGACACCATGCCAAAATATCTCTGATCATGTAACACAACCATTATAATCATATCCATATATCAAAATAGACTTATTAGGAACATTTATGATATATATTTGGGCATGTATCCCAACTATGATAACCATAACCATATTTCTGTGAAAATCATAGAAATCTAGGTTAGGCCCAATATATAATAATTTAAACATGGGTTAGGGAACAACCTGGTATATAATAATTTCAACATGGGTTCACTGGGAATAGACCCCTCAATAAGCATTTCAGCATGAATCATTTGGAATAACCCACTATATAAGAATTTCAGCATGTGTCAGGGCATAACTTGACATATAATAATATAATCATGAGTCATTGAATATATCCCACTATATAAAAATTTCAACATTAATCACCCAAAAATTCATAATAGCAAGGATATCATAGCATCACATCATAATCCTCATGGGTTAATTATGAAAATTACGATTTCTTTTTCAATTACTCTTTCATTTATACCGAAAATGATCAGTAGTGATATCAATAAAAAATAATACATCCCCAGGGATTCTATATTGAGAAATTTCTAAAGGTATCTTTTCATGATAAACACACTTTAAACCATTATATAGGTTCTCATTATTCAATTTTAACTCACCCTACAAGTATCTATAAACTAGGGAACATCAACAATTGAATACAAAGGGATCAAAAAAATATTCCAATCCATGGATTTACCATTTCTCAATGAATAAATTAATTAGAGCACATATTACACTGTTTTAATAAAAATCATTCATATAATTCAAATTTAAACAAACCAAAGGGTTTGGTTTAGACCACATATCTTAAACTGAAGTTTAACGCCACACTTCCAAAGTTTAACACCAAAAAGGAAGAAGGAGTTAAAGATCACCAGAGGAATGTAAATAAAACTAGGTATAGATAAAAACCAATTTTTATCAACATAATTCCACCACAATGAAGGATAATGACAAAAGATAGGGGAAAACCTATGTATATCAAATAAATAGGGTCCAGATGTAGAAAATAAATGCCCATAATGAAAGAGAAGGTTCCAATTTCTCCTGGAAGCCACCTAAAGTTGAAAGGAGTGGACACAATGAAGTAATAAATAATAAATATTATGAAAATACCTATGAAAAATGCATCTAGATATAAATACATGGTCTATAATCCATTAACATGCCATGTATTCCTTTTTTAAATGGATATGCTGAAAACCCCATCACCTCGAGTTAATATTTATCCAGGTCAACATTTTCAAAATGTGTATTATGTCCAAGACATGAAACCACTTCATTCCATGAACTATTTCATGACATTTTTCCAGTGGTAGTAACATTTCATGTAACATATACATGATATGTAACCATCCAACAAGTAGTTTTTAGCCCTGTTTATGCATAATGACCCGAACAACCTCTAAAGGTTCCAAACCATAAAACCCTCATAACAACAATTAACACTTTTACCCGGACACCATTAGTTCAAATAAACATACATACATTATGTTTAGCTCATTTACCACAAAAAAGGCCCTCTAACTAGAAACAATACTTGACCGATAGGGCTTAAATACAAAGGAGAGCACAACAAAAAAGACTAATGCAAAAAATCAAAGAGGGACATACCTAAAAAAAGACAATATCATAAAATTGCACTATAGAGTATTTTGTGGAATTTGGAAATAATAATTAATTGGATTTAAATGGAGTGATCTAATATGGTCACAATTTCTAGGGTGATATTTTTAGGGCTCTTTGGAATACTATAACATTTTTTGTTCATTTACTTAACCATATGGGTCATGTATTTGATTTCACTGAGTTCCATAATCCTATAACCGGTAGTAGTGGATGTGTAGTTGTAATTTTATTGAAGTAGTGTTACTATGATTATAGTAACTTTAAAGCATTATAGTATCCTTGTTCACATGTTATTGCACCATGTTCTTCTATATTCTTAACTTGAGAAAAGTTCATTGATCCAGTTTTTTGACTAGAGAGAGTTAACAAATGTTATAGTTATCCATTGATACATGCATGGGAATATCATAATTTTGTTTATTATTGATGTACGTAATATTCTACCGAACATGACTAGGTTGTGGTCAAGTGACATTCCAAAGTCATACCAAATTCAAAATGTGATGTATTGGCCCAGCGAATGGGCACTTGTATGAATCTATATTTATGGAGTCTGGAAGTCCACATGTAAAATTCCCCAGTTTCATGTATGTAACCATTTTTTTTTATTTTTATGTATGTAATGTTTTTGGATGAATTTTGGGAGGGTTTAGAGGAATTTTTGAATGTATTTTGGGCATTTATGATGGTCTATGGTTTGATAACGGTTAGTAGAAACATAGAAACTCATCTAGGAAACCATGTAAAGTGAGGAAGTGATATTTGGGTTGGCACACAGTATGGTGTGTGGTTTGGACAAGCCGAGCAACCACGAAAAAGAAACCATGATTTTTGGAATAGAGGGATTCTTCATTCTTAACAATTTTTTTTATAACCATACAGTCCAACCATGTGAGGTGAATCTTGAGGCAGATTCCTATGCATGGTTTGTGAAATGTCTTCTAAACTATCTAAGCTAACCATGAAAGACAAAAATTTAGATAATAAAATTGTGGGTCTAACTCAATTTATCCCCTTAACCCCTCATTATCCCTCTAATACAACCCTAACTCGATTTTCTCACATCCCAAAGGCTATGGAGACCATTACTCTTGATTTTAGAGTGATCCGTTGGTAAATTGTGGTGTATTTAAGTCTAGAATTTTGGGTAAGTCTTTGTTCTTTCTCATTTTCTATTGATCACTTATTCTTCCCTATCTTAGATCCTTAAATATGATACATTGGGGATTTATCTATGTTGGTTGATTCCAACCATGTTTATATTTTTCTGTGTTGATGACATAGAATGGGATATATTGTTGGTTATAGGAGTTTCAACCTATTTTTTGACGAATTTGTGTCACTATTCATTTTCACCCTAGTTTCTGAGGTAGTTGGATTTAATCCTCACTCATATTATTAGAACAATAACCATCAATTTAAAATTTATTGTCTTTAATTAATTGAATTGTGAAATTATTGTGCAATAAATGATGGAATCCCTCTTCAGTGATGATTTATAAAATTGTGATAATTGGTTATTTAGTTTGAAAGTAAAATCGGTAACATGATTTTGAAATGATGATTTTAAAATGGTTTCTTTGTTTTGATGGACAGAAAATTTATTGGAACATGTTTTCAATAATTTTTTTGATTTATTGAAATGTTTTGGAAAATATTGTTTGGAAATGGTTTTTATATTAATTGTTTAAGCATGAGTTTATGGGATTGATAATGTTCGTGAAGTACCAAAATCAAAGAGATGAAGTATGGATGTGAAGTTACACTATCAATTATGACACCAAGATTGAGTGAGTGTGTTAGTGCGGTAGTGATAAATATAATTGGTAATGAAAAATGAATTTGGAAAATGTTTAAATGAATTTTTTGGATTTTTTCCTTGTAAACAGATTGGGTTTGGAAAACTATTTTAGTTTAAATAATTGTTTTAGTATAGAAAAATATTTCAGTTCTCAAGTTGTTTTTGATCTGAAATATTTATTTAAATTTTTTTTATATAAATATAATTATATAAATGGGATAACATTTTTTATCATAGTGGCATGGGTAGGTAAGTCATTCATCAAAAACCTACTAAGATTATTATTCACCCCTTATTGGGTACATAGGTGAGTTTGTGGATACCATTTATTTAGAGTCTCGAGTCTTGTTGGATTTCTTCCACTTTGTAATCTAGAATGGTTCTCAGATTTGTGGTTGGTTTTCCTTTCAGTTCGGTATTACACTGATTTTTATTAAATTTTAATCATCCATCATATATTATATTAGGTTATTATTTTCTTGGTTGTGGTTGTCTTTATTTCCAATGGAAACATCATCCCCAAATTGTATTAAATCCCATGGAATTTATTGTCAGTCCTTATCATTTTGGGTATGTCCCATAAGGCTGAGTAATATCCTCCCTCATTCTCAAGACAATGAGGAGGGGAAAGATGTTTCAAATGGTATTAGTCATGGCCAATCTATCTTTAAATTTTGGACAAATGGCACTGGTTTTTTGGTTATTGAGTAAAAAATCATTCTTTATTGGTCCTTGAGGTTGGATGGTAGAAAGGAGTGGGATCATCATGAATTGAAATGTGGATAATAAAAAGGAATAAACAAATTATATATTCTGAACATCAAGCTACCATGTAGTTTTGTAAATAAGTTTTCTGAGAAACTTATAGGAGTGTTACCTTATTATCACTGGTTTAGCCAATGAGAAGAGCATGACAGGAATTGGTTGAAATGAATTACCACTATGAGTTCATATTTCATTTTGAGTAATGAATTATGATTTGGTGTAAAAGTGTTAACTTTTTAAAATGTGTTGAGATGTTTTCAAATGTGATATTTTTGAAAGGCATGATTGTGGTATTTTGAAAATGGGTTTATTTTTAAAAGAATGATGAAATTTTAAAAAATTGTTTGGAGGTGGACAATGGTTGAATGTTGGAAAGCCTTATTTTGATAGTTGGGATGTAATGAATTTTAATTGCTAAGACTTTAGTTTATATAGTGTGAGACTTATAGTTTTTGTTGTGTTTATAAAAAATGTCACCTGATAGGCCTCGTTCAAACCAATTGGAAGATGCAGTTGAGAATGTGGTTACACCTAAGCCCTAGGTGAACCAATTGCTAGTTCAGAGTATAATTCAATATTTTCTGGATATGGATTGAGTATATAGGTGGTATAAACCAAGTAAAGTGGATCATTCCATTCTATTCAAAAATTATAATCCACTGATGTTTTCGGGTGATTCAGAACAAGAGAAAGCATAATTGTGGATGAATGGTATGAATCAAATCATTGATTTCATAGGCACTCATACAAAGATGAAATTAATGTTGGTGAAATATATGTTGGAGGATCTTGCATGCCAATAGTTGGATTTATTAGTTCAGGCTAAATTAGAAAGATTAATTTCATGGGATTATTTTGAAGAATTATTCCACAAAAAATTATGTCCTCATACATTCACTATTTCAATAAAGATATATTTTTTCAGCATTAATCAAGAGTGATTACTAGTGAAATATTATGAATATAAATATATGAATTTAGTATTATTTTCATCTGATGTTTCTACAAGTTAATCCTTAAAAGAAAACACTTTCAAATTAGGGTTGAGGTTAGGGATTCATTCATATATTTCTTCGATTTTCATAACAGATTATGAGGATATGGTCAATAGAGAGATGGTGGAAGAAAGGGACAAGCTAGGATATACTGGTGGAGGGAGCATGATGATACCTATGGGAAATTATAGGAACTCCAATGTTGGGAATAAGTAGAAGAGGGAAACCAATTTCCATGGTTGTGTGATGACAGAAAATCAGATTACTGGATCTATGAATCTTCCTCCTAAACCAAAGATAATGTTGGGATGTATTCAATGTGTTTCTTGTATCACCTGAAATGATATTGTGTGACACAGCCTAGAAAATTCCATAATTACAACTATATGGGACATATTTAATGCTATTATTATAGTGCTCTGAGGTCATGAGTTCGAGACACATATCATATTTTGCAGATGTTGTATGATTTTATAGGATGAGTGCCTAAAAATTCATATCTTCAGTAGAACTGAGTAAGACATTGTTATTCTTTGAATAGCATGCCTCCTCAAAAGTGGAAATCTGAACAGGGGAATAAATTATAAAGTGTAGTGAGCAAGCAGTTGTATGGAGATGAGCAAGTTATTTTGGATGATCAATAAATACCATATATATTGATTGGTATGATTCTTTTAAATTATACTCTTATGTAATATTTTCTTGATACAGATGCATCCCATTAGTTTTTTTTATTCTTTTTTTATTGATATTATACATTTAAATGTTGAGATGGATCCTTTTATTTTGAAACATTAAACTCCTCTTGGTCAAATATAATGTTGATCCTTTATGTGAAAGTAATGTTGTATAAGTATTGATGCAGCATAATTACATTAGGACTTCTCTATGAATGATATTTATGTCTATGATATAATCTTATGTATAGAATGGTTAACAATATTCAAGTCTCACATCGATTATTATACAATAATAGTTAGTTTTATGATTGATGATGGTGTAAAACATATATTTAAAGGATAATGGAATGAAAATAATGGCGTAACATGGTTGTTGTCACCAGCGGTAGGAAATATCTCATACCAGTTGGAATCATTAACCTTGGAATTGATGTATGAGATTGATAATAGTGATTTTCCAATAGTTGTTGATTAGTTTTAAGAAGTGTTTCTAAGTTACTTCTCGGGGTTTCCACCCAAAAGAGAGGTAGAGTTTATAATTCATATCTTACCAGGGACTTTTCCTATATCACTTTTGTATTATCAGATGGAACCAATAGAACTAAGGGAATTGAAAGTCCAGTTGGAAGAGTTGGAAAGCAATGGGTCCATTCATCCTAGAATGTCTATGTGGGAAACACTAGTCTTGTTTGTGAAAAAAGTAGATGTGACTCTTCTATTGTGTATGAATTATTGTAATCTTAACCAAGTTATGATAAAGAATCAGTATCCACTTCTATGCAATGATGATCTATTTGATCAATTTAGGGGATCCCAGTGGTTCTCTAAAATTGACTTGTAATCAGGATATCACCAATTACAGGATTAGAAGGAGGATATTCTGAAGACATCTTTCAATAGTATATATGGAAATTACGAGTACGTTGTTATTCCTTTTGATATTAGGAATACACCATTAATATTTATTGAATTGATGAATCCGATATTTCAAATATGGCTTGATTATTTTATGGTGGTGTTTGAGGAATACATATTGGTGTATTCGAGGATAGGGGGTGATCATGATAAACACTTGGCGATAGTTTTGGGAATTTTCTGATATCATCAATACTATCCCAAATTATAAAGGTGTGTTTTTTTGGATACAATAAGAATGTTCCCTTGGCTATGTCATCTGTAAAAAAGGTATTTCTGTGGATCCATAAATGATATAATTTATCATATCTTGGAAAAAACAAAATAATTTCTTTGAGATACACAAATTTTGGTTTATTTAGTTATTATAGAGGCTTTTTTTGATGAATTATCAAAACTAGATCCACCTATGAAAGATTTTACTAGGAAAAATGTTCCCTTCCAATGAAATGATAAATGTTAGAAGACTTTTCAAGAGATTAATTTTTTCCTTATATCAGCACAAATATTGATATTTTTGGAATCAAGACAAGGGTATGTGGTATATTTTTACGCTATGAGATCAAGATTGGGATGTGTTCTCATGAAGAGAGATCATGTTGCTTCTTATAGACCATGGTAGTTATGGTTTCATGAGAATAACTACCCAACACATGATTTGGAGTTGGCTACTGTATGCAATGATTTAAGACTTGGTGTCATTACCCAATTGGATAGAAATTGATGTTGTTTATCGATCATAAGAGTTTGAAACACATATAATCACAAATATATTTTAATCTAAGAAAAATAAGATTTATGGAGTATCTCTAAATGTTTGAATTTGACTGGATGTATACACAGAGTCAAGGAAATTTGGTGGAAGATGTATTAAGATGGAATTCATATGGTCAGTCCAAAAAAGAGGCTTCATATTATTGGAAGTTGATGTTTGTGACAACTAACATGCACTTGGATCATAAAGAATGAGGTAGTGTAGTGGTTTTATTTGTATTTTCTTTTGTTCTTAATTTTATGGAGATGGTTAAAAAGGCACAAACATACAATTTAGAAAGCATTAATATAAGGTCAATAATCAATGATGGGGAGAGAATTGAGGGATGGAAGCTGGATGGTAGTTTAGTTTTGTGGTTTCGAGATCGAATGGTTGTACCTATGGCTTGTGAATAACAAATTCTTAATACTTGACCCCATTAGAGATGGGACACTCATCATAGAATATATAATACATATAAAGAATTGAAATCCCAATTTTTATGGGTTTTTATGAAAGGAAAAGTGGATGAGTTTGTGATGAGATTCCTCACATGTTAGCAGGTTAACACAAAGCACCATTGACCTACAGGTATGATACAATATTTACCTATTTATGTTTGGAAATGGGAGAAGATATCCATTGATTTTGTGACACGTCTTTCAATGATAGTTTAGAAACACAATACCATATAGGTGATAGTGTACAGGCTCACATAATCTTCCCATTTCACCCCTATTCAAGAATCACAAATTGTGGAGGACTTTTTTAAAATATATATATGAGAAGTGGTAAAGGGACATTTTGTACCAGTTTTGATAGTATTAGACCAATATTCGAGGATTACATCTCATCTTTAGAAATCCTTATAGAAACCCATGGGACTCAGTAGACCAAGATTATGATGCACAACCCTCATACATATGGACAATTTGAAATTATGACATAAACATAGGAAGAAAAGCATATGGATTGTGTAATTGATTTTTTCAGCTCATGAAAGGAGAACAAAATATTAAAGAAGTTAGCATATATCAATTTTTGTCAATTCTCGAGACATATGGATCTATTTGAAGCACTAAATGGGAATCCTTTCCATTATACACTTTTTTTGGGTGTAAATAGATGATATATAATTGGTTGGAACAAGACTTGTTTAAGAGACAATAAAAAATATTTAGTTGATCAAAAAAGAATAGAGATAGATCAGATTGATCAGATATATTATGCAGATCATTGTCGAGGGTTGTTTTCATTTGAGGTGAGTGATCACATGTTCTTTAGGATCATTCTGAGGCTTGGGAATTTTTATTTTGGGAATCAGGAAAAGTTATCTCCTTGATACATAGGCCTTTTTTTTATACTAGAATCGGTTAGTGAGGTGGAATATCAGTTGGATTTTCCATAACCGTTTAGTTCAGAACACAACTGGTTTTTATGTATCTCAGTTGAAAAAGTATCATCCTAATCCTAACCATGTGATTAAATGGGATCACGTTGACCAATATTTGAATTATTTGTTAGTTCATATACTGGTACATATTGTGGATAGGCAAGAGAATGTATTTCATGGGAAAAGAATCAGTCTAGTGTAGTTTTTATGGAAACATGGTTGATTTAAGAAGGAATGTGGGAACAAGAAAAGGGAATGGTCTAGAAATGGATAGAAATGTTTTAGGCTAATTGTGGTTTTATAATTTCTAAGGATAGTAAGTCCAATGGTGGAGAGAATGTAGCACCCCTATTTTCGAGCAATAAACCCTTTATTTTTTTATGTATGTAATGTGTTTGGGTGATGTTTGGGAAGGTTAATAGGACTTTTAAAAAGTTTTTAAGGATTTTATGGAGGTTCATGGTTTGTTTGCAATTAGTAGAAACTTAGTTAATCCTCTAGGAAACCATGAAAAGTAAGGAAGTGGATATGTATAGGTGCATGGTTATGTGCATGATTTGGAAAAACCATGCAGCCACCCATGAGAAACTATGATTTCTTGTACAGATGTATTCTACATGGTTAGATGAAGGTTTTTATAATACTAAAACCCAACCATGTGAGGTTATTCTTGAGGTAGAGGCATGTGAATAATTATCACATGGTTTTCCTAACTATGTTAATTAACCATGAATGGATAAAAATTAGATAAAAAAATTGTGGATCTAACTTGGTTTATCCTCTTAGCCCATTTATTTTTATCCAATATGAACCTAACATGATTTCCTCTAATATCAAAGCCATTTGAGACCAGTATTCATGATTTGGGAGTGATTCATTGGAAAATATTGGTGCGTTAAATCCCAAATTCCTTGGTAAGTATCTATTATTGGTTTTTTTCACCGATAAATACTTCTTCACTATCTTGGATTCATTGATTTGATCCATTGGGGATCGATCTATATTGGTTTATTTCATATATTTTTTTATGTTGATGATAGGAAATGTGATATAAGGTGGATTTTTGGAGTTTATACCCATTTTTTGAAGAATTTATGTCATTATTCATTTTCAAAATAGTTTCTAAGGTAGGTGGATTCACTTTTGACTCTGCTTATTAGAACTTCAATTTTTTATTACAAATTTATTTATTTTTTCTTTAATTTAATTGTGAAATTGTTGTCTAATTCATGATGGAAACCCTTTTTTTGTGATGGTTTATGAAATTTTGATAATTGGTTATTTTGGTGGAAAGTGAAATTGGTAAAATGGTTTTAAAATGATGATTTTAAATTGGTTGTTTGGTTTTGATGCATGGAAAATTTATTGGAATGTTATTTCAATAAAAGGTTTGTTTTATTTAAATGGTTTGGAAAATATTGTTTAGTAATGGTTGTTGGTTTAAATGGTTATGTGTGTGTTGAATGGGATAGATAATGGTCATGAAGTATCACCATCATAGGGACATAGTATTGATGTAAAGTTCCACTAACAATGGTAACAACAAGATTGAATGTGTGTGTTTTTTAGTTTCATGGAATGAAACTGGTTATGTGAAACGAATTTGGAAATGGATAAATGACTTGTTTGGTTGCTTTCATTGGAAATAAACTGGGTTTGGAAACATGTTTTAGTTTAGAAATCTATTTTGGTTCAGAACTTGGTATTGATTTTAGATAAACTATTTTCAATTTTTATATATAATTTTTTATATAAATGTGATAATATGTTCTATCCTAGTAGAATTAGTAGGGAATTAATTTGTTGAAAACCTACTAAGTTTATTACTCACCCCCTTCTTGGGAATATTGGTGTGTTTGTAGATTTTTTTATAAGGGAATAGGTAAATGAAAAGTATCTCACTAATTTAGTGATGTATCTTGATACATTGGAGAATAACTTGTGGATTTGGAGCTTGGATCCTGTTGGGAGTTTTGGACTTGTTGTCTTGGGTGTCTTGTGCCTTGTTGGTTTTGTATTCCACTTTTTACTCGGATATGGTTCATGGTTTTTTGGTAGGTATTATTTCCAATTCGGTATTAAATTGGGTTGTATTACATTTTTATAATGCACCATATAGTGGTTTAGGTTGTGGAATTCTTAGTTGTGGTTGTTTTTTATTTTGAAAGGGAAAATCACCCCCCCTAATTGAATTAAAACCCTTTGAATTTATTTCCATCATTTGGTGTCTCGGGGATGTCACCTATTTCCATGTAATATCCTCTCACCTCCTCAATCTAATGAGGAGGGGTGGGATGTTACATCACACAAGGAATGGTTTCCCTAGAATTATAGGGAATTCATATAATAGTCAAAATTATTGATATAATATAGTGATTAAAGTAAAAAAATTCCTGAAATTATTTATTTAGATTTTATCATTAAATGTAATGTAGTAGTATGAGTAAAATTCCATGAAATAATTTTTTTTTAATTTTAATTCATAAAATATACTGAATAAAAACTCCAAAAAAATAACAAACTACCTTTTAAGAAAAACCAATTAGAAATTAATTTTAGAATATATTTTATATCAAGTCATAAAACCATTTATGTTTTAAAAAAAGTATTTATAAATATTTGAATGAGTAAATTTGAGAAATTGAATTTCATCATTCAAATAATTAATAATGAATTTCTAGAATAAAATTTTTTTTCATGAAATATTAAAACTATTATCATTATTTGTTTGTCTTAGATTAATTCTCAATAAGTGGATGAATTATTGTACTCCTCATTATTGTACTATAGATGTGTTAAGTAAATGTATAGAAAACACAAGTGAAATGGGGTTTTCAAAGGAGTTTTAAAGCTACCCATCACAGGTAATTAAAAACATTATATTGTATGTTAATTTTAAGATCAAAAATTATAATATAATATTAATATATTATTTTAAATGTATATTAAATGTTTTGTATAAGAGACCATCTATCGCAGTGTAAAGTATTTTGTGGAATGAGGAAATAAGACTGAAGAGGGTACAAACAGAGTGATGTGATATCATCTCTATTTCTAGTATTAGTTTGAAAGGGATCTTCAATATATAGTAACATTTTATGTTCATTCATTTGATTATATGGGGTAGATATTTTAGGTCACTGTGTCCCATGATCTTATGATTGGTAGTAGTGGTCATGTTCTTGTCAGTTTACTAAAGTGGTGTTATTGTGATTATGGTAACTTACAATCATTATAGTATACTTGTGAACATATGGTTTCACCATGAACTTCAATAAGTTTATCTTAGTAGAATATTATTTATCTAGATTAATTACTCGAGAGAGTTAATTATTGTTACGGTTCTATGTTTATTCCTATAAAGGAATACCAGAAGTTTGGTTTGTTTATTGACACACCTATGATTATACCAAACATGACTATGTTATGACTATGTGGGAGGCCAAAGTCAACCCATATTCTAAATGATAAGTATTGTCCTATTGAATGAGCACCTGTATGGAGGTGCAACTAATGGATCCAAGAATTTCACACAAGGACACATTTCCATAGATGTATAAGGAAGTTATCAAATATTCAAAATGATTGATGTGTTCAAGAGATAAATGTAATAGTTTTTATATGAAATTATTGTTTTAATTTTTATCATTAAATTTATTGTAGTGGTAGGTGTGAAAAACAATTAAATAAGGTTTTTAATTTTAATTTATTAATGAAACCAAACAGCAAGTAAATAACAAATAAAATTCTACCTTTTTAGGAAAAACCATTTAGAAACTCATTTTAGAAGATCTTTTATATCTATTCATAGAACCAATTGTGATTTAAAAAGACATGTTTTTTTATAAATATTAAAATGATTAAATTTGAGAAATTGAATTTTTATACTGAAAATAATTAATAATGAATTTCCAAAACAACAAGATTATCAATGACATACTAAAAAATATTCATTATTTGTTGGTCCCAGATGAATTCCCAAGAGATGGGGTGAATTTGAGTACTCCTACTTAAAATATTAGATAAGTGTTATGTAATTTTATAAGAGACATAAGAAAAACTCTTTAAACATGAGAGAAAATTGGAATGGTATAGTTTAATCTGGGATGGAGAGCTGGTTGGATTCCATGGTTTTCTCTTGTTGTGCCAAAATTACATTATTTATAATAAAATTTGTTATTTTAATTAAATAAATTTCACCATTAATGTCTTATTATTAAAAAAATTAGATAGAGGAGCCTCTATTATCTATACAACAGCCTCACATGTCATGTGATGTGCTTGTGTGACAACCTATTGGACATATTTCTATCTTAATAGAATATCATTTTTACCATTATGCACCTCTATATCCATTTTACCATACCTAAAACATGCTATATTTTATGAAGTCATTATGTGTGACTTTAAGAATATTTACCATTATTTGATTATTGTACTGGTTAAAAGATGGAAACCAGCGACACAAAAATTTCATATCCCTAAGGGGGATATGAATATTACATTGGATGTGGAATATATATTCGGTATACACATACATTTACTGATGGTTACATGTGTCTCTATTGGTGACTGTTGTGTAGTCATACAATATCTACTAGGTACTGACGTTGTTTTCATACCACTTTTCTTATAGGGTTCCTAATTACGAATGAGATGGTATGATGAGCATTTTTCCATGATTCATGATGATTTTGATGAGGAGATACTTATTTGAAACAAACATTCCTGTATTATATGTCTAACTGAAGGAATATTGTGTGTAGACTACTCCAACACTTTGGAATACAGAATGTATCTACCATTACTTGAGGATATTGACCAGGAAATTAGATACCATTGGGGGTCTAATGTACTTTCACATAAATATAGTTTTCTGTGTATAACTATTCAAGAATATCCACATCATATTTGGGATGGTTTGTTATGCTAAATATGTGGGAATGGGTGTATTTTCCATGCACCACTCTAAGATTGTTTCACCACTTCTACAAAATGTTTTTTGGGATGTCCTCAGGGATGTTGGTATATTTTGATCATTAAATTGAGTGATTTTGTAAATTTGATAATATAATTTATAAATTTAAAGTATATATCATTTTTTAACCAGGTGGAGTCCAGCCCATTGTTATGTACCTACAACGAGACATAGTGGACATAACATTTGTTAGATATTCGATACTATACAACCCACTGATGTAAGATAAAAATATAAAAAATATTGAAAAATAATTTTTTAAATAATTTTTTATGATATTAAAATGATAAATTAGTAATATTGTTGTGCTAATTTTTTTCATAGTCTGGAATTTCAGGTTTATGCACCTCATATAATGGATTTTTCGACACACGACTTCCACTATACTGCATAGCTATGGTTGGAGACTATGGTGCAGTGATGTCACTCATCCACTTCCACATCATTGAGTGGCATAGCCAGACCATATAATGTTCCTATTTGGATATATGAAAAATATCCCCATTATACCCTAGTTGGTTGATACATTACATACTATTATTCTTATTGGTAGATAGACGACATATTGGCCACTCTATCATTCAGGTTACATTGATTGTTGGGACACACATAACCAATAAGGTATGTTTTAGAATATATATATCCCACAATATTCCTCTAGTTAACTAATCACGGAGATGAGAAATATTAGTGCAAGTGACACATTATCATTTACCTTACAAACCATGGGATGGGTGTTCATTAGTTAGTATGTTTATTACCTTTTATAATATCTTTTTCATTCACATTTCATATTAATTTATACATTATTTGATTTGAAGTGAGAGATATTTGTGTGGATTGTACATATCACTGATCCTCCAAAAGAATAATTTATCAGGCAAGATGTAGTTCTCTTTGATATACTGGCTCTAAGAGATCCTATCCCTTTTATATGTGAGAGTGTTTATGATGAGGATTCATAGTTATATCCTAGTCCATATGCATTTGATGAGGTACCTAGGGATGCAGATGTGCATGTTGTGCCCACTGAGGATGATGCACCTCCACCACTAGTTGGAGGATAGAGTTGAGGACATAGAAGGGGGAAGAGGAAAGAACAAAGAGAGTGATTCCCGAGAGACGATCTTGTTCTATAGAGAGAGGATCATACACATCTAGTAGATGATATTTCACATCAGGGAGAGGTTTATGGGCCATATACATATTCTTTTATATATGATATAAAATCTTCATATTAGAAAAGTCATGTGGTAGAAATTTGTAGATATTTGATGGAGTGAGACCTATAAATGGTATCATAGGTCTTGTACACCTCAGACTACAGTTCTTGAATATTAAAATATTTGATATCACATTTTTTCCATCTTCATGAGATGGTTTCATGCCTCTATTGTCATTAGCATATGGCTCCACATATGATGTTGTACAACCCTCTACTCATTAGTCTGAAAAGTCACTCACGTCAACATATTTTTTGATGTCATTATTAGTAGAGGAGTATAAATAAACAGTAGAACCACTGCCATATGTGCCCACTATTGAGGCAGAGACAAGACATGAGGATAAATCCATTCCTATAGCTTGTAGACTAGTGTGACATACATGTTAGACGTGGGATCAAGGTTTTTATGCCTTGTTGGGGTACTGAGTGGTGTTAATGTTGATTTATTCAATTGGTACACATTATATTTATAATAAACAAGATTAATGAAAAAAATAAATGTTGTTTTAAAATCTATGTTTTTATATAAATTTTCAAATCAGAATCACTCAACTACAATTTTAATTGCATGATAAAACAAAACAATTGAAAATTATTGGGGGGAAAGGCCTTTCTAGTGATGATTCCTCTTCCACACCTCATGGTGATTTCTGAATATTATATATTATAAGTATAAATAAACCCATGTATATATATGTTTATAAATAAAAATAATTATATAAAAATAATTAAAAATATATAAATATTAATATTAATATAAATATAAATATAAAATATAAACAAAAATTTAATTATAAAAATATAATGGTAATTATAAATTTTTAAATATAAATATAAATATATAAGTATATATATAATTATATAAATGTACTTATATTTATAAAGATATTTATAAATATGTTATATAATTATTAATATAATTATTAGTATGTTTACAAATATAAATATATTTATTTGATTATATAAATAATAATATAATTCTAAAATTATAAATATAAATAAAATTATAATTTCATAATTTAAATACATTTGAAACTATAAATATAAATAGAAATATAAATATAATAATAATAATTATTATAAATAAAAATAATTCTATAAATATAAATATAATGATAAATCTATAAATATTAATGTATTTTTAATTATATAACCATATTTATATACATATATATAAATATTATATATATATAAATATGTATATATAGTTATAAAATCGAACTTAAATATATATTTCAAACCTCTCATCAGATAATTGTTTTTAGCGTGACATGAAATGTGACAACTTGCACATTATTAATGCAGAATTATAGATTTGTTTTTCATTCATTGAAAGACAAAAAAGGGTAGTAGTGGACGTGCTCAAACTCGAAGCTGCATGTCACATCCACCCCACCACACATCATATAGATATATCATTATATCATTATCCCCACCTTGAATCATGTGAATATGTATTTATATTATCATCATGTTGCACAGAGGTTCCACACGTTCAAAGAAATATTCATCACTGCCTTAGATAAATATATAATTGTCATTCAACACCTGTTCTTCAATCCCTATATATATCTCACCATGAAAACATAAATTTTTATATAATTGAGACAATAAAATACTCGTTAATCATGATGGGGAAATCTCCCTCCTTTTTTTCTTCTATATCTTTGTAGCCGTGGTTCCCAAAAATACTGCAGTCAATTGTCCCCAATTTACCCTCTATCATACTTCCATATTTGATTCTCTTTACTGGTTCTACTAAGGTTGTATTTTTTTATGTTATCCAAGGTATTTGGTATTATACTCCAATCATTAGTGTGAGATGAAATTTTCTGTAGATCCCATGTTAAAACTTCTTCAACTTATATTGAAGTTTATTTCTCCTTCCATCCCAATAAGAATTTTCATTTCTGTTCTATGAGGATTCATCCATGTTAAAACTTCTTCAACTTATGTTGAAGTTTATTGTTACTTCTGGCTCATTGGATTTAAATTCAAAAGTTCCTTCAAATGTTGGGTTCTCAAGATCATGTGATTATTCCCTATAAACATTTTCATCATCTGAAAAAAGATAAACTTTGGATCTTATGAATCCTTTCACTGAAAAACCACATGACCCACCATAAACCAAGTAAAAAAATGAATAAACATCAACTCCCCCTCATGTTTTAATCCAACCTAAAAATTTATAGAAACCATCCTTGATCATTGGGTTTTTCAATAGATGAAAATTTAATTTTATTCTTTGTAAATTTATATATATCAGACATTTGTTTCATTCAATGGAATACACCACTAGAAAATAATCTCAATATCCATCATTCAACACTTATTATCGTAGAAATATTTCTTTACATAGATTAAATGATTCTTTAAGAATGGCCTTTTTATTTGTTAAAAGATAATATTCTTTTTGTATTCGTTTATTTTTTTAAGTATTAATATTACAAAATCAAATAGGGTGGATATGAATTTAAAATGAATGGATGATAATTTTATGACAAAATAGAATGATTATGGAGTGAAAGAGTTCATAATGTTTGCAAAATACATTTCATATTACCCTTTTCAAATCATTTTTCTGTGTTTATGATGTTGTTATTCAAGACTAATTAGTCCAAAGGAGTTTAAAGAACAATTTATTTGTCATAGAATATATTTAAGTTATAAATATTTGTCTAAATACAAGGAAAAATTGAGTATATAAAGTGAGGGAGATAATACTTCATTTTGTGGATCACCTGATATTATTACAAGTGTGAATAATGAAGAAGACTTTATGTAGGATATGATTATAGGTGTGGAAAATGACGAAGATCATATTGAGTAAATTATAATGGAAGTTGAAGATAAAATTCATGATTATCCTTTATTCGACTTCAAAATGTTATACAAGGACATAATTATATGCTATTTGTACTAAATATATATCATTGTCATCCATACTGAAGCAATATAATATAAAAGTTTAAAATGGATGGAGTGATTCCAATTTTATATAACTACTTACTCTCATGATTAATATGATCCCATAAGATAATGATTTTTCTTACCAAACATATGTTGCTAAATGAATGCTACATTCAATGGGTATGGTATCTAAAATAATACATTCCTGTTAAAATAACTATATAATATTTTTCAAGGACCATGAATCAAATAAAAAATAACAAATGTGCGGTGCATATCAATACTAGAAAGTTGAGTCAGTTCCCCTGAAAGTTTTATGGTACATTCCAATCATTCCCAGGTTTAGGAACCTATATATTAGTGAGGATAATGCAAGGAAATTTGCATTACTTATAGATGAAAGAATTAAAGATAGGAAACTTTATCACCTAGAAGAGTCTCCTCACTAGAACAAAATTGATTATGAGTATCCTGAATTTTTAAATGAGATAAGACACATTTGTCTTGACTATCTATAGACGAAGTGAATCCTTTTGGTTTTTAAAGAATCACTCATAGTACATGGGTAGTTATATTGGTAACTTATAAATTTCCAATATTTTTATGCATGAAACAAAAATACATTATACTATATCTACTAATATCAGGTCCAAAATAAATGTGTATTGATATTGATGTTTATTTGTCTCTATTTATCAAATACATGAATTTGTTGAGGTATTTAGGTGTTAAGTTGTATGATTCTTATAGAAATTATAATTTCATGTTAAGATCCATGATGTATGGGAAAATAAATTTCCTTCATGATAATGAATTTTTTTTGGATACAACATTAATTGAACTAAAGGGTGTCTCATTTGTGAAAAAGTTTCACATCCAATTAGGTTGAAACATTTATCGAAGACTCTATTTACAGGACATCAAATATTTCTACCCCAATGACATAAATTCAAATCTTGGAAGACATTATTTGATGGGAGTTCAATATAAGGTACATCACCATCTCCACTAATAGGTGATCAAATATTTTTATAAAGAAAAAGATATAGAAACTACTTTCGGTAATCCATTTAAAAAATTACTTAAAAAAATAGGTTGAAAAAAGAGATTAGATTTTTTAATTTCCATAATGTAATTGTTTTCATGTCTGGAATTTTATTGATGTTATGCACATGGGAAAAAATGTATATGATTGTGTCATTAGAACATTACTAAATGATTCTAGAAAAATAAAGGATGAAATTAAGATAAAGTTGGACATGATTGAAATGAGGATATAGTAAGAGTTGGTGCAAGTGAAGACTAAAAAACAAAATTTTCTTCCTCCAATTGCTTACACACTTTCTGGGAAAGAGAGATATCAGTTTTAAAACTTCTTGAAATATGTAAAGGTTCCATATGGGTATACATAAAATACCAAGAATATCAAGACAATGGTTGAATTAAAGTTAAAGTGTATGAAATCATATGATAATCATGTTTGGATGAAATATCTAATTATAGTAACTTTATGCTTCATTTTTTCCAAGAAGTTCCAATATAAAATGACCAATCCATGTTTAACATTAAAATATATATGTACTAGAGTTATAGACACAAAAAAATTTCAACTATGGAAAATGAAATTTCATTCATATTATGTGAATTTGACATGTTCCTCCCACCAAAATTCTTTGATATGACGGTTAACATGACAGTTCAATAGGAATGATATATTTGAATATTTGTTCTAGTACGTTATAGATGGATGAAACCCACAGGATGGTAATTAATGATTTGGATATGTTATGTAAAAAATAAAAGTTTTCTAGAAATTTGTATTGCAAAGAAATATTTTGTTGAGGAATCTATTGAATTATTTCCCAAAAACATGTCCAATGTGGAAGGAATTGGTCTAGTGAAATCTCATCACACAGGGAGGCTTGTGGGTGAAGGAATTTCTAGAATAGATATTTTTATGATTAATATTATAGAGCTGGAGTAGGCTCACCTTTAATTTTTATAACAATTTAGAGGTTTCACCATAAGTTATGAACTGAAAAATAATTATTAGGAATTTGAATCCATCAAGGACCTACCTATGGATATCAATTATGTAACACCCCGATATTTTATGAAAAATATTATTTTAATTTCATTAATGTCTTATGTTGTATTCTACACCAAGATTACCTTGTGCTATACGCAACACCGTATTAGCTTGCAGTATACGCAACACTATTCTTGGACCGTGTTACACACAATTTTGATAATAGTTATTCTACGCAAAATTGAGTATATATATATATATATATATTAAATGTATAAATGAAATATGGTTGGATTCTGTTATACGAAACAATGAAGGATTCTTTCACAACACGCAACCCTGACTTGGCTTGTATTACACGCAATCGCGACCTTCCTCGATAGCGTGTGTTGTACACAATACCAGGTTTTAATAACCAATGTTATATTATTATAATATTGTCCTGAACTATCCGTTATGAATATTATTAACTAAATTTTGAATTTTATAACATTATTATTCATCTTACACATTTCTAGAACATGGTATAAGAACAAAACAAATTTTTCGGGTAAAATAAGTATTTTTCAAAAAAATGCAGTTTTGCCGCCTTTTGATGGCGCACCCACTTTAAATCTATTTTTTTGACATGTTTATAAGTTCAATTTGACAAAATAAAATTATTCTTTGGAATCAAGAAATAAAAATTTACTTTGGATAAATTTTTCATATTATTCTGGTAACTTTCACATTTTAATGAATAGTAAAAACACGCTATATTTTAATTAAAAATAACTTTTTTCATCGTAATATCTTATGTGGTTAAATTATAATATTGAATGGTTTTAAAGTATAAATAGAATATATTTTTATCATTTAATATAATGTATGTCATTAGCATTGATTTTACCTTGAATTCGTAGGTTAAATCAATTCAATCTTTTGCAATGTTTTAAACAAAAACCCGTTTTTATTCGACAACGGGATTAATTTTAATTTAATTTCTGAAACTTCTGTGTATGGAATTTTAAAAAATGGATTCCATATTTGGAATCATTGGGTCCAAATTATGTTAATAAGGTACTTTTTATTTTTGGGAATTATGAATAGTAAGTACGGTAAATTTTATTTACCATAGTTAAAGGTAAATCGGGTAATTAAGGGTAAATATAATATTTTAAAATTACCCTAACAAATGTCAAAATCCTATTGGATGACTAAAAGTCGACCCATATCACCTAAGGGTCGGATTAGAATCATTTAATGAACATTTGTCCATGAAAATAACTTAATTATTATTAAAACCAAAGAAAATGACAACATGTCACTCTCTTAAATTTTATAAGTATATTAATTTTAATTTAGTGATAAACTTCATGAAACTTAGAACATGAATAATCTAAAGAAAGCTAATGAAATTATCTACATCATATAAATTTATTTATAAATTTTAGGGATTAAATAATTATCATTAATTATGACACAATAGTGATGAGGAAATTGTTTATCTAGTGAAAAATCAAGAATATTTTTTTTAAACTAATAGTGACCATAAAATGTACAAATACCTAACCAAAACTTATTGGCCATAAGCATCCAATGGTCGAATATTTGACCATTTGGAGCCTTATAAAAGCGATTATGACACTTATATTATTTTATTTTAAATGATGCCCTAGTTGTCACCTTCATAATTTAATAAATATAACAATTTAAATATTGTGATTTTAAGATGATAAATTCGAGTAAAAGTATTATTGTGAAAGGTAATATATTTATATTCATCATATAATTTTATTTTAAATTTTTATACAACAAATAGGTATATTAAATAATTATACAAAAATGATGTAGTAATTATTTTATTAAGAGATAAACCAAATAAATGGTTTTAAAAATAATAAAATAAATATTATATGAACTATTTAATGTGATAAACTAATTTTATAGATACATATGACCTTTTATTAATATATTAAAGCTTTTAGTTCGAACATATCTTCTGTATATATTTTATTTAAATTCAAATAAATGAATAGTGTCAAAATTGACACTATTGTTATTTTACAAAAATAACATATTATAAAATTGTTTAAAAACCATAAAAATATTTAAAAATTATAAATTTATATTTATATGGTCTATAATGTTATAAAGTAAACAATTATGGAAAATTCACAACAAATAAGTAATTATTTGTTATAATTTAAAATTTAGAATTTTATTACCACAAATAAACTTAAATAGATTAAATAAGGATAAATCAAAATGATAAGGTTTAAAATAAGATCCAAACATGTCTAAATTTGATTGGTTAATGAGATTACAACCCTATCTCATCTAATCTTCGAATATGAGTCATTTTTGGAGGTTTTTAAGTGGGGTTAGATTTATTATAAATTAATATTTTAAAGAATTCCTAAGGTGCCCCTCTCCTCCCTTATAAAAGGGCACCTCATCCCCCTCCTCCTCACACCAATTTGAGCACTCAAGCTCGGCCAACCCCTGCCATTTTCTCCTCTACACTTCCCTAGAATAATCCTAGAGGTCCTGGTCTTCTTCAAAGACCAATCTTAGTTTCCTAAGTGGAGGATTCAAAGAGGCTTTTCGAAGAAGAGGTAATATCCATTACCGATCTTTTCAATTTCTTTCTTCTTCAACTTCTTCTTCTTTAGTTGTTTAATGATAAAGTAATAACATCAGTATTTCTTATATACTGATATGTTATTATAAATATGAAACAACTCTAATTAACCTTCTATCCATCCTATGGAAAAAGGAAATCACCGCGCGTGTGTACGTACGGAATACCTTCTCCACGCCGTGGTGTAATCTATTTTCCGCCACCACCTTAATTGGATGGGTATAATGGTTTAATGGGTAACTATATATGATTATTATAAAGTGATATTTATACTGAAATAGTATACATACACTTCAACACAATTCCATGACCATGGGAACGATATCATCGCTCGTGCGTACGTACGGAATACCGTCTCCACAACGCGATGAGATTCATTCTCAATGATTAACCATTCATGAATGATTATAAAGTATATATAATAAGTACTAATTAAATATATGACATAATAATGATACTGTATTTATGTAAATTTATATGTATGTCATCTACTTAATTCCATTCACTTCAATAAGGAAACGAAAACAGCGTTCATGCGTACGTACGGACTACCGTCTCCATGAACGGTGTATTTCTTTCCATTTACTGATTTATTATATATGTATATTATGAATATATATATATAAATCATGTTTTATATTCTGGAATTAAGTAATCATGATATAAGTAATCCTATGAATAATTACAAGTTAAAAACACGAACGACAAATGAGACGATTTTACCCAAAATGCTACTTTAACATAAATTTACAAAATAACGGGTAATATAAAGTCATAAGTGGACCATATATGATATAATAACAATGAATATGATTCTGGAATAAGTAAATAACATGATTTAAATCATTATACAGGAGGTTCGGACACTTACAAAGCAAGTCGGACCTAAGGTAAGGGAAATATCACAATCTCATTTTTATCCGAGATTGTTTATTCGTAAGTATTTACTGGGGTGTATTTTATCATCCAAATCCATGTTTCATCAATATGTAATATTATTTCCATCCACCTACAATTGTTTAAATCCATTTTTACCTTTCGATGAGTTTTTAGTAATATGTATAAAAGGAATCTTTTGTCGTTTTTCGTACGAGGTACTTTTTGACTTTTCCGACAAAAGTACGAAGAATGTTTTTTTAACTTACACGGAAAGAATGGATTTTTAAAACATTTTTCCAAGAAGCTTCCTTTACAAGTTTTCATGTTTATTTTTAATCAACTTCTTTTAGTTTAAAGTTGTATGACATGTTAAGAAAGGAAAAATGTTTTTGAAAAAGAAAGGATATTTTCCTCAAGAACGGAGTTCAAGTGTTTTATCAAAATTATTTTCCATCTAAGATAATAAAGGGTTCTATTTTTATCAGTATTATTACATGGATTTGATTATGTTGTGATGGAAATATTTTTATGAATTTCTTTATCTTATATGAATTGTTTTATGATGTCATGTTGTTTAAGAATTCCATTTTTATTACATGGGTTACGCTATTATGTATGGTTTATGATTATGTGGCACACATAAGAAAGGATTCATTATAAGATGGGTGGGACCTATATCTCCCTCCAATGCATTGGGTAAAGATTTTATATCTCATGAGATAGACATGGCTGGAATGGTAGGTTATATCGGTTCAGTGAAACAGGACTGAAACGAGGGTTACTCGATTCAGAAAGGGACTTTGTCCACTAAGATAGTCTTGGCAATGAGTCATGACTAACAAGAAATGATTCTCTATGATTATGTGTGTATGCCACAGAGTTCCATGTTTTATGTTATGATTATTGTGATTACATTTCACTGCCATGATTTATCCCATGTTATGAAATTATTTTCTCTTTTGCAGGTTATGATTTCCAAAATGTTATGTTCTTATGAATATGATGTGATTGATATTTATTTTGTTTACCCTTACTGAGCATTTGAGCTCACCCTTTTATGTTTTATTTTCCCCAGGATATAAAGAAAGTTTTTAGGTAAAAAAAAGGGAAGATCTTTATGGGAGATGTTGAAGATCTTTCACCACGATTAGAAGATTATATTCCAAGTTTCCAAAGACACTAAACTATTACGATCCTTGTGTGTGTGTATTTGTTATGTAGTAAGTATTCCGCAAATGTAATGTAATGTCCATGTACGTTAAGCTTCGGGTCTCTACAGTTGGTATCAGAGGAAAGGTTTAGTCAACCTTTGGAAACTAGGATGCGAAAACTTTAGTGAGATCCCTAGAGATATTTCTAAGGTATGTCTAGGGATGTCTCTAAGGTTAATTATACGTATATGTTATAGTCCTAGAATTATGCTAACGATCTTAGAATTTAACCTAAGATGTTAGATATTGAGGGTACTCCTCCTTTATAATGTTTTTTTCCCTAGCATGATTTTTGCCTCTCACCGAATTCTTTTTGTGTTTTAGTTAATGGAGGGAACCAGAAGGAATTTGGTTAAGATTGAATCCAATGGACAAATTGGTGACTATGAGCAACAAAATTGGGTAATTCCTAGTGAGAAAGATATTGTGATTATGCCGAATCAGTCATCACGATATATGATTAACAAGGTGATATTTAGTGGTATGGCTAATTCATCAAAGAAGAGGAAGATAAACTATTATGCATGTTCGCATGTTGAGGAGCATAAAGAAAGGAAGATTGAGATTTCTAAAGAAGGGAAGAAGAACCTTGAGGAATACCTCAAATGGAGGGACCGATGTTATCTGTGTGGAGAAAAGGGTCATAGAGTGACAGATTGTTATGGAGTTCAATGTCTTATTTGTGGAGAACATGGGCATTACCCAACTCAATGCCCTGACCTAAAAAGTTACTTCTAAATCAAGGAAGGAATTATTCCATGACAATCATTGAAGTGGATGGACTAAAGTGTTTATGTATTAGTTTTCAAGAATAATGTTGTTGAGGTACTTTTATGGTGTACTGAAATATTTATGTATTGGTCTATTGTGGTTTTCAATAATTTTAAGGTACCGGTAACCATGAAAAGTGATTCAAATATTTTAGAAAGTAGATGATATGCGCATCATGAAGGGATAAGGATAAAATGAAATGTTTGACAGTATTCATGAGCTCATGATTGATATAAGGACTAAGTGATATCATTGTTTGAGTATATAGAATTTTGAGGATTTTGTTATGTGGAAAGTGTTAACTTTTAACTGCATTCATGTTTTCACTAAGTTATTCAAGAGAATACATGATTAAGGACTTTGAATGTTTGGAATGTGACCAACAAAACATATCTTATGATATATGCGGATCGACGATGGTGTTAAATCTCTGGTAATCGTTTTCACTATGTTATGAGAGTGGACTGCAGTATTATGGATAAGCCTAAAGATTGGAATGGATTATGTTGGACATAAGTTATTATTGTTTAAAGATAGAAGTTTTCTCGATATTATTGATGGGATGTTATAGTAATATAGTTTTAGAAAAAGGACAACCTGCCGGACGGGCGACAACCCATCGCGTCAGACAAGGCTGTGGAAATCGAACCCACAACCGAAGTGCGACTGGCCTTTATCGCCTACCACTGGCCTACAGGAAGTCCCTGTTTAGTAGAAACTAATTTTATTTTATTAAGAAGTATGATATATGAAGTATAAGTCCATTTTAGGAACCATATATGATTAATCTCACTATAGAATGACTTATTTATATTTAATTACTTTTTGCTAACCTTTTGTTTGAGACAGATGGAATGACCCGTCATTCTCTCACAAGATCTGCTAACACTTCACGAATAACAAATTCAACTTCATTTATATAATAGATGAAGTGGAAATTGTTCAAGGCACGAACAAAAGTGAGATTGTACCAAAATAAAGTAAGTATTTATTCTAATTCAAATTCTTCAACTTTAGGGAAATGATCTTGAAAACCAAAAATGTTGTCCTAGTGCCCTTATATCCGATGAATCAGATGGTACCCTAGATCGTCACAAATTTATGGCTTTGTGATTACTGGCTTTTCCATAGCCATGTTCTCTACCACTCTCCATCAGAACATGATGGTTAGATTTCTCTTCCATATCCATATTTTCACCTATGTGGAAACCCAGTGATTAGTTTATTTGGGTAACCATTACGTTTCATACTTTTGTTTTTAAAGATAAGTTTTGGTATTCCTTTTTATGATGTGGGTTTCTATCAAAGAAACTTTCAAATAGTAAACCATTTATAACCCCGACGAATTTCGAGGGAGAAATTCATTTTAAGGGGGGTAGAATGTAACACCCCGAGATTTTATGAAAAATATTATTTTAATTTCATTAATGTCTTATGTTGTATTCTACACCAAGATTACCTTGCGCTATACGCAACACCGTATTAGCTTGCAGTATACGCAACACTATTCTTGGACCGTGTTACACACAATTTTGATAATAGTTATTCTACGCAACATTGAGTATATATATATATATATATTAAATGTATAAATGAAATATGGTTGGATTCTGTTATACGAAACAATGAAGGATTCTTTCACAACACGCAACCCTGACTTGGCTTGCATTACACGCAATCGCGACCTTCCTCGATAGCGTGTGTTGTACACAATACCGGGTTTTAATAAACAATGTTATATTATTACAATATTGTCCTGAACTAGCCGTTATGAATATTATTAACTAAATTTTGAATTTTATAACATTATTATTCATCTTACACATTTCTAGAACATGATATAAGAACAAAACAAATTTTTCGGGTAAAATAAGTATTTTTCAAAAAAATGCAGTTTTGCCGCCTTTTGATGGCGCACCCACTTTAAATATATTTTTTTGACATGTTTATAAGTTCAATTTGACAAAATAAAATTCTTCTTTGGAATCAAGAAATAAAAATTTACTTTGGATAAATTTTTCATATTATTCTGGTAACTTTCACATTTTAATGAATAGTAAAAACACGCTATATTTTAATTAAAAATAACTTTTTTCATCGTAATATCTTATGAGGTTAAATTATAATATTGAATGGTTTTAAAGTATAAATAGAATATATTTTTTGCATTTAATATAATGTATGTCATTAGCATTGATTTTACCTTGAATTCGTAGGTTAAATCAATTCAATCTTTTGCAATGTTTTAAACAAAAACCCGTTTTTATTCGACAACGGGATTAATTTTAATTTAATTTCTGAAACTTCTGTGTATGAAATTTTAAAAAATGGATTCCATATTTGGAATCAGTGGGTCCAAATTATGTTAATAAGCTACTTTTTATTTTTGGGAATTATGAATAGTAACTACGGTAAATTTTATTTACCATAGTTAAAGGTAAATCAGGTAATTAAGGGTAAATATAATATTTTAAAATTACCCTAACAAATGTCAAAATACTATTGGATGACTAAAAGTCGACCCATATCACCTAAGGGTAGGATTAGAATCATTTAATGAACATTTTTCCATGAAAATAACTTAATTATTATTAAAACCAAAGAAAGTGACAACATGTCACTCTCTTAAATTTTATAAGTATATTAATTCTAATTTAGTGATAAACTTCATGAAACTTAGAACATGAATAATCTACAGAAAGCTAATGAAATTATCTACATCATATAAATTTATTTATAATTTTTAGGGATTAAATAATTATCATTGATTATGACACAATAGTGATGAGGAAATTGTTTATCTAGTGAAAAATCAAGAATATTTTTTTTTAAACTAATAGTGACCATAAAATGTACAAATACCTAACCAAAACATATTGGCCATAAGCATCCAATGGTCGAATATTTGACCATTTGGAGCCTTATAAAAGCGATTATGACACTTATATTATTTTATTTTAAATGATGCCAAAGTTGTCACCTTCATAATTTAATAAATATAACAATTTAAATATTGTGATTTTAAGATGATAAATTCGAGTAAAAGTATTATTGGGAAAGGTAATATATTTATCTTCATCATAGAATTTTATTTTAAATTTTTATACAACAAATAAGTATATTAAATAATTATACAAAAATGATGTAGTAATTATTTTATTAAGAGATAAACCAAATAAATGGTTTTAAAAATAATAAAATAAATATTATATGAACTATTTAATGTGATACACTAATTTTATAGATACATATGACCTTTTATTAATATATTAAAGCTTTTAGTTCGAACATATCTTCTGTATATATTTTATTTAAATTCAAATAAATGAATAGTGTCAAAATTGACACTATTGTTATTTTACAAAAATAACATATTATAAAATTGTTTAAAAACCACAAAAATATTTAAAAATTATAAATTTATATTTATATGGTCTATAATGTTATAAAGTAAACAATTATGGAAAATTAACAACAAATAAGTAATTATTTGTTATAATTTAAAATTTAGAATTTTATTACCACAAATAAACTTAAATAGATTAAATAAGGATAAATCAAAATGATAAGGTTTAAAATAAGATCCAAACATGTCTAAATTTGATTGGTTGATGAGATTACAACCCTATCTCATATAATATTCGAATATGAGTCATTTTTGGAGGTTTTTAAGTGGGGTTAGATTTATTATAAATTAATATTTTTAAGAATTCCTAAGGTGCCCCTCTCCTCCCTTATAAAAGGGCACCTCCTCCCCCTCCTCCTCACACCAATTTGAGAACTCAAGCTCGGCCAACCCCTGCCATTTTCTCCTCTCCACTTCCCTAGAATAATCCTAGAGGTCCTGGTCTTCTTCAAAGACCAATCTTTGTTTCCTAAGTGGAGGATTCAAAGAGGCTTTTCGAAGAAGAGGTAATATCCATTACCGATCTTTTCAATTTCTTTCTTCTTCAACTTCTTCTTCTTTAGTTTTTTAATGATAAATTAATAACATAAGTATTTCTTATATAATTATATGTTATTATAAATATTAAACAACTCTAATTAACCTTCTATCCATCCTATGGAAAAAGGAAATCACCGCGCGTGTGTACGTACGGAATACCTTCTCCACGCCGTGGTGTAATCTATTTTCCGCCACCACCTTAATTGGATGGGTATAATGGTTTAATGGGTAACTATATATGATTATTATAAGTGATATTTATACTGAAATAGTATACATACACTTCAACACAATTCCATGACCATGGGAACGATATCATCGCTCGTGCGTACGTACGGAATACCGTCTCCACGACGCGATGAGATTCATTATCAATGATTAACCATTCATGAATGATTATAAAGTATATATAATAAGTACTAATGAAATATATGACATAATAATGATACTGTATTTATGTAAATTTATATGTATGTCATCTACTTAATTCCATTCACTTCAATAAGGAAACGAAAACAGCGTTCATGCGTACGTACGGACTACCGTCTCCATGAACGGTGTATTTCTTTCCATTTACTGATTTATTATATATGTATATTATGAATATATATATATAAATCATGTTTTATATTCTGGAATTAAGTAATCATGATATAAGTAATCATATGAATAATTACAAGTTAAAAACACGAACGACAAATGAGACGATTTTACCCAAAATACTACTTTAACATAAATTTACAAAAGAACGGGTAATATAAAGTCATAAGTGGACCATATATGATATAATAACAATGAATATGATTCTGGAATAATTCAATAACATGATTTAAATCATTATACAGGAGGTTCAGACACTTACAAAGCAAGTCGGACCTAAGGTAAGGGAAATATCACAATCTCATTTTTATCCGAGATTGTTTATTCGTAAGTATTTACTGGGGTGTATTTTATCATCCAAATCCATGTTTCATCAATATGTAATATTATTTCCATCCACCTACAATTGTTTAAATCCATTTTTACCTTTCGGTGAGTTTTTAGTAATATGTATGAAAGGAATCTTTTGTCGTTTTTCGTACGAGGTACTTTTTGACTTTTCCGACAAAAGTACGAAGAATGTTTTTTTAACTTATACGGAAAGAATGGATTTTTAAATTTTTTTTCCAAGAAGCTTCCTTTACAAGTTTTCATGTTTATTTTTAATCAACTTCTTTTAGTTTAAAGTTGTATGACATGTTAAGAAAGGAAAAATGTTTTTGAAAAAGAAAGGATATTTTCCTCAAGAACAGAGTTCAAGTGTTTTATCAAAATTATTTTCCATCTAAGATAATAAAGGGTTCTGTTTTTATCAGTATTATTACATGGATTTTATTATGTTGTGATGGAAATATTTTTATGAATTCCTTTATCTTATATGAATTGTTTTATGATGTCATGTTGTTTAAGAATTCCATTTTTATTACATGGGTTACGCTATGATGTATGGTTTATGATTATGTGGCACACATAAGAAAGGATTCATTATAAGATGGGTGGGACCTATATCTCCCTCCAATGCATTGGGTAAAGATTTTATATCTCATGAGATAGACATGGCTGGAATGGTAGGTTATACCGGTTCAGTGAAACAGGACTGAAACGAGGGTTACTCGATTCAGAAAGGGACTTTGTCCACTAAGATAGTCTTGGCAATGAGTCATGACTAACAAGAAATGATTCTCTATGATTATGTGTGTATGCCACAGAGTTCCATGTTTTATGTTATGATTATTGTGATTACATTTCACTGCCATGATTTATCCCATGTTATGAAATTATTCTCTCTTTTGCAGGTTATGATTTCCAAAATGTTATGTTCTTATGAATATGATGTGATTGATATTTCTTTTGTTTACCCTTACTGAGCATTTGAGCTCACCCTTTTATGTTTTATTTTCCCCAGGATATAAAGAAAGTTTTTAGGTAAAAAAAAGGGAAGATCTTTATGGGAGATGTTGAAGATCTTTCACCACGATTAGAAGATTATATTCCAAGTTTCCAAAGACACTAAACTATTACGATCCTTGTGTGTGTGTATTTGTTATGTAGTAAGTATTCCACAAATGTAATGTAATGTCCATGTACGTTAAGCTTAGGGTCTCTACAAATTACATAATTGATAGTTTATATGATGGTTTAGAGATCATATTTTTAAGGAGTCAAATGAAAATATTGATTCAATTTCAAAATTAATATTATCGCTATCCATATGACCAAGTGTTCATGTATTATCTTATAATGGTTATGTATTTAATGTTTATACACTCCATAATAATGAACATGATGAATGTAGTACCATACAAAATAGTAGACTTACACTAGTGTCTAAACTGATTAATGTATCTAATAACAAGGAAAGAAACCCAATTTATTTGAATATTTTATACTCTGGAAACATCCAAAAAATATGGGAGTTGGATTATACAACATTATAATAAGTGATTTATTAATGTAAGTGGATTGATAATATGAGTTCAGTTAAAATACTTTAATTGGGATTCATGAGAGTGAATTTTAGTAAAGAAGGGTATAGATATGATCTATTTATAATGGAATCATATAAAACAGAATTATTTTATGTTCTAGATCCTATAATCCAAAAGTGATCAATTGTTCTGTTATCGACCAAACCAATAAAGGGTCAGATGTTAATTCAACTGAGGATGACCCTAACATTGGGTTGTCCATTTCATTTAGCAATGGTCTAAATGTAGATGTTTTATTGAATGTCCTAGGAGACTATAATGAGGGTATTTTGACACTCGATAGAGGGGTTAAATCCCTTTGACCTTTAAAAATAGAGAGTTTCATAATCGTGTTATATTTTTTTGTACTATACATTGAGTTACCTCATATTATTATCTGTTCAATGCTGCATTTATGTTATCTAAATTAAATGTTCAACCATTTCAATAGATAATGTATCTGTCACATGATTATGCTCCCAACCTTGAAGAACAATATATTTCTCAACATGTTGTTTCTCCCAATGTAGAGGAACAACAAGCCTCTATACATATTGATGCTACAAATACATAAGAATAACATACTGATTATGTTGAATATGAGGAAATGGTGGAATTTGAACATACCATTAAAGGTAATTTTCACCATGTGTGGCTTATTTCATACAATGAAATATGTCTATCCAAATTGAGAGAAAATTTATGTATCGATTGTATACTAAAAAATTATTGGTTTCTACCACACAAGAGAGTAATCGAGCCCCTTTACATTTAAAATTTTCTATTGTTATAAATGAGAAATTATCATATTGGATTTGGTTAATATAACAGCTTAGAGAGTTTCTAACAAACATGTAAGGAATGTTTTTTATTTCAAATTGACATCGAGAAATCAAGGTGGAAGTACAATATTAGCATTTTTTATAGACAACACCCATGCCCATCATTGATATTGTATTCTATATTTTACATGAAATGTGTAAAATATTTTCAAGGATGATTCCATGTATAAATCAATCATGAATCCTAGTATGAATATTATTTTTTTGTTAGAAGATTTTTTATAATAGTTATTGTTCAATGTGTTTGGATTAGTTCTTATTTATTACCATAAAAGCATCAACAATAGAGTATGGGGGTTATTTTAAAATGTATTTTCAAAAGTAATCATGATGTTTATGATTACATTATGTAAATTAGAAAAAATAAATGGTTTTTCTTATTTTATAATTGGAGGAGATATGAACATATGATGAACAACATCATTGAATGAACTATTGGAGTGTTCATGGGGGTTCAAAAGGTACCCATCAAAGGTAATTAAGAATATTATATTATATGTTAGTTATAAGACTCACAACTATAATATATTATTAATATAATTTTTTAAATATAAATTATATGTTTAGTATATTACACCCTATATCGTACTATAATGTATTTTCTGGAAATAATAAAGTAGACTGAAAAGGGTTTAAAGAGAGTGGTGTGATATAGTCACCATTTTTAGTGAGATATTGATAGTACTCTTCTAGATATAGTAAGAAAAACCATTCATTTAATGATATTGTTCATATATTTGAGGTTATTAAGTTGCATGATCCTATGATTGGTAGTAATAGTCATGTTCTTGTCATTTTACTAAAGTAGTGTTACTATTATTATTGTAACTTTCAAGCATTACAATATCATTTTGTACATGTAATCACACCATGACATTTTATATGATAATATTGGGAGATGTTCATTAATCTAGTTTATTGAATAGAGATTATGAATAGTTGTGTGGGTCTCAGTGTATGCCTATTGGGGAATATCATATTTTTGGTTTATTTATTGACACACCTATGCATTTACTAAACATGACTAGGTTGTGACCAAGAAGGAGGCCAAAGTCAACCCATATTATAAATGATATCTGTTGGACCAATGAATATGAAACTGGATAGATGAGTGGTTTATGAATTCAGGAAGTTTATGCACATACATGTTTCCGGAGATGTATATGGAAGTCATCTAACAGTGAAAATGACTGAGGTAATCTCACGATTAATTTTAATGTTTTATATGAAATTATTGTTTTAATTTTTATCATTAAATTTAATGCAGCGTTATGAGTGAAATATTATTAAAATAATGTTTACTTATATTTAATTCATAAAAGAACATAAATATAAATTCCCTAACAAATGACATACTACTTTTTTTGGAAAAACTAATTAGAAATTCATTTTAGAAGATCTTTTATACCATGTCATAAAACCAAGTATGATGTAAAAAGGTGTTTTTTATTAATATTCAAATGAGTAAAATGTGAGAAATTTAATTATCAACATCTTAATAACTGAAAAGGAGTTTCTAGAATAGTAAAATTATTAATAAAATATTAATACAATTTTCATTATTTTTTGGTCACAAATGAAAGAATAAGAGGGGAGATGTATTAGTATACTCCTATTTACAGTATTGGAGAAGTGTTATATAAATTTATAGGAAAAAAAGTCATGGGATGGGTGATCATTAGTTAGAATGTTTATTAACTTTTATTATATATTTTTATTTCATATTTCATATTAATTTGAATATTATTTTATTTGTATTAATATATATCATAGTGGTTTGTACATATCATGTGTTAGAGTGTTAATCAGAAGGAGACACCATTATATATTGATCCACATACTCTGGATGTGGAACTCGGGGTGATTATATGAATTTTTTCCCACTGGGGATGATGCACTACCACTATCACCACCGACTGGAGGATAGAGTTGAAGAAATAGGTGAGGGTAGAGGAAAGAACATAGAGAGCGACTCCTAAGAGATTCTCTTGAGCCACAGAGTGGGGATAATGTAGAAATAGAAAATGATCTTGCAATGAATAGAGATATTTATGTGTCATATAAATATTATTATACATATGATATACAATCTTCATCATAGATTCATCCTATGGTTGACATCTCTAGATATTCGACGAAGTGAGACCTGACTATGATATCACAACTTCCATAGACCTCGAGTGATGCTTCTACCGAGGTGATATATTTTAGATCATATTTTTAGTATCTTAATGTGATTATTTTATTCTTCAATAGTCATTGACAAATTCCTCCACATATGATGTTGTTAAACCCTCTACTAATTAGTATGATGAGTCACCCATATCAATTTATATTGAGCTATCAGTATCAACAGAGCAGTAAAAAACAACATTAGTACCACTATCATATGTCCGTAATGTTGATGCAGAGACACACCATGAGGAAGAAACCATGACTATAGATATAACAACAATGAGACATACATGTTAGATACAGAGTGTGTGCAAGTTTTATATACTAAGTTGGGGTACTGAGGGGACATTGATTTCTTCAATTGGTACACATTATATTTATAAAAAAATGATCACTAAAAAAGTTAAATGTTGTATTAAATATTTTTTAAATCCTATCATCATGTATTTGTTTTTGGAACGAATTGAAATGAAAAAACATTCAAATTGTTAATACAAAATTAAATTTCCTTTTCTTTACATTAAATGAAATACAAATGAGGGTAGCACCAGACATCCTCAGACTCGACATTGCATGTCACAACCTCCCCACCTTTCATCATATCAATATATCTTTATAGTATCATCCCGTACAACTATCATATCAATATGTATTTATATTATCCTCAAGTTTCACCTAGTTCCCACACCTTAAATGTTATATTCATCACCCTTCCAAACAAACATATAATTATGATTCAGCCCCTACCCACCCTGACCTATATATATCTCACCACGTCTAATTACATGGCTACAAACTTGAGTGTCTACACCACTCATTAATCATGATGGATCACATATCTCTCCTCTTCATCTTCTATTTATATTCATCTTTGGTTCCCAATAATCCCACTTCTATCTGAAATCCCGACAATGGAAGTGTTCAACTATATATTACATCACCAAAAAGTGAAACCTCTATGAAATGGGTCATTCTACACCTACAACACCTTTATTGATTTGACTGATAGGTTTGATGTCTTTAGGGAAGATAGAGTATTTTCTCCAACTACCTTATAGGTGTTTGGTACACCAACCTCACCAACCCATGATATCCAACATGTATGTTATATATTCTACATGTGTAGTAACTATTCCTTTGACAGCCATGTAATTTTTCAAAGGTGTAAGTGGCCACCATGTTTTAAGTCCATGGTTGGGGGAGGATTGGATGTATTTGTGTGAAACAATAAACCTCCCACCATGGATATTTAATGAGGGCCATGGGAGCTTCCAAAAATTCTTTTGATCTAGGAGACCGCTTCTATGAAATGAGTTCCTTAAGATATCAATGTGTGAGAAATAATCCAACTAGCCATACCCAAGTTGTAAGGGCTCTTTCTAGGCATCCAAGAGACCCGAGATCAAAACCGGGTGGAGGAGAATTTCTATTTTACTGTATCAATACTGTAGCAATCACTGTAACATCTATTATTCGGTACTGTAGCATCCAGAACTATTCACCCGATTTGGGCCTTCGGGCCACCGGTTTGGGCCTACGGGTCTCCAGGGCCTTCGAGTCATCAAAGGCCTTCGGGCCACAGGGTCTTCGGGTCATGTAGACCATGGAGTAAACCAGTTCACACAGAACATGCCCCAGAAGAGGATCAGAGCAACAGGAGTAGTAGCCACCAGATGCAGAGCTTACCAGATTGGAAGAATGAGAGGGTATGACAGCCGCAATCGGGACAAGACACTGTGCAGCTTTGTATGGGGAAATGCTAGATGATCAACAATTCAAGGTGGGGAACTAAGGAGATCAATGATTCAAGACGCTGGGGAGGGGCAGTTCTAGTGGTTTGGGCCTATGGGTCATGTACGGGTTCCCCTTCAACCCTTAAAATGGGTATTATCTATAATAAAATAAAAAAGATGGCCTTCGGGGCATTTAGGCTGTGTGAGAAATAAAGGGAGGTGTGGGATTGGTATTTTGTAACATTTTCTCTTGTGGAAATAAAAGGCCATTTTCCTCTTCCATCCTTCACTCTTAATGATCAAAACATCTACCACGATGTTTCACAAGATAATGGTGCATCCAAAGTTTGGATGAATTTAGAAAATACATACAAGTCAACGAATGCTCGGAAGAATATCCTATTGTTAAAGTGGTTGATGAATTATTATGTACAAAGGGTATGATCTATATCTAAACACACCAATGAGTTTTAAATTTTGGTGAACTAATTGGTGGATACGGGTAAGGCCCTGAATGATGAAGATTAGAAGAACCACCTACTCTTCACAGTTCTTGATAGCTAGGATACACTTGTCATCTTACACTCATACTCAATTCTAGAAGGAAAACCTACCATGAAAATTGTAAAGGATTCAATGTTCAATGAGGATGAATGAAGGAATTATATGATTTAAAACCAAAAATAATCTCTCATCCTAGATAATTTATGTAGACAATGAAGAAGAGGTTGAGGGGAAGGAAGTAGAGGATGCACAAAGAGAAGTGGAAGGTCCACATATGGAAGGAGTCCAACATAAAAATTATACCATTGTGGAATTGTGGGACACATGGAGAAGAACTACTGAATGTTGCAATAATAAAAGAAAAAAATAGAAACCAACAAAGAAAAAATGTAGACTCACTTGTGAGAATCACCAAATAAGTAGTTCTTTTCTCCACAGACAAATAAGAGACTTGTTATCATACATCAGTCCAAGACACATATTGGGTGGTCGATACGACAAATTCATTGCATATCACTCTATATCATTATTATTTCATGACATATCAATCTAGTTTCATTGGAGAATTCAATATTGGAAATACCAATTTGGAGTAAACTATTATCATGGGGGATATCCAAGTCAAGATGAATTCTTGATAAACAATCACAGTGTAGGATGTTTGGCATGTTCCAATCCTTCGACTCAATATGTTATCAGGTACAACCTTTGATTGAAAGAGCTATGAAAACAACTACATCAATGGAGCAAGGAAGATGACAAAAGTATCCATCATCATCTTCCAAGGACACATATTTGATATTTTGTAAAAAACTCATGTAAAGATATGTGAATACATCCCCAAAATGCTTGAAGAGGAGACGTCATCCAATATGTGGAATATGATACTTGACCATATTATGTTAAAGAGGGTTATATACCCCCGATGAATAATAATTAAATCATTATTAACAATAATTCATCACTTTATACTTGTAAAAACTTATTGTATGGGTATAATCATAGAGTCTGATTCAATATTGCTTCATCAAGAAGATCAGAGTTTCAGGATCTAGTGCAATATGATGTATTTGGACCCATGGAGGTGGATTAAATGGGAGGAACCAAATACTTTCCATCCTTTATCGATGAGTCATCTGAAAGGGTATGGGTGTTCCTCTTGCAGACAATCACTACTGGAAATATAGGTTTTCCCAATGGATATATACCAACGGTTTTCTTAAACCGTTGGTGTATATGAGTATACCAAGCATATACCAACGGTTTTTCAAAAACCATTGGTAAAGGTATGTAGAGGTGATGTTATACCAATGGTTTTTCAAAACCATTGGTAAAAGTTTTTTTTGATGAAGATATACCAACGGTTTTGTAAAACTGTTGGTAAGAGTGAGTTTTTGAGGGGCTTTACCAACAGTTTTTTAAAACCGTTGGTAAAAGTTTTCATTCCCAACGGGTTTTACAAACCGTTGGGAAAGATTTCCTAGAAATAGAAAGAACCTGGGCTCCCCCAGGTTAATGTTATGTATCTTTTATTTTGATTTTATGTTTTCAATTGGGTGAAGAGGTGAATTGGGATTCTGTTTACCCTACTGCGAAAATCCTTCATTCCGACCCATCTTCAAAATTTCTTAGTTCTACATTTCCTGTAAGTGATACTTTTATTTTAATTATGTACATCTACTATTTTTGTTTTCTCTTTATATTTGGGTGTTTATGAATTTTGTTTTCTATTTGATTTGGGTGCGTGTGTTGAGCTTTGATAGTGGCACACATATAGTGATTATAGTATGAGTTTGGTCTATTGGGATAAGTAGTAAAGTGAATCAAATTTGATTCAAAATGAATTGTGTGTTAATATCCTCCATAAATTTTCAGTTTTTAGAAGGATTGGTATTTCTGGGAATTTTGTGTTAATATCATTCATATTACAAATGATTCACATCATGGTAAGAATGTGTGATGATGTTTTTGAGATTAGAGAGAAAACTCATACACTCTAGGTTGTTTATAGTGGCATGGTTAGTCATGAGTGATAATTGGCTTCCAAAGATGATTGTACTAATAAAGCATTTAGGGTCAATTAAATATGGTTCTCAATGTACATTGTATATTATGTCTCTTTCTTGGACAATACTCACTTTTATGATGGTGGGGTGCTTTTCACTAGCCATGCAGGCATGTGTAGTCATCCATAACAATTTTATATTTGGTTTTATTGATTTGCAACTATGTTTTTTGTTTTTTTCTTTTGATTTGGTAGAAATGAGAGGTCTGTGGAAATTAATCATGGCTGTGGGTGGTAATTTAGGATGTAAGATAGTATGCCTTCATTTTACTTGATATATCCAATAATATTATTGATTTATGTTTAGTATGATTATCTTTGACAAATGATGTAGTTTAATAATTGTTTATTAATGGTTTTAATAATGACTACATGGGGATGTCTAGGTGTTGGGGGATGGGGTGTCCAGGTGGGGGGGGGGGGGGGGTTGTCCAGGTGGTTGTACGAGGGGTGGGGGATGTCCGGGGTGAGTGGGGGCTGTCCGAGGGATGGGGGGCTGTCCGGGGTGAGTGGGGAGCTATCCGAGGGGTGGTGGGTTGTCCAGGTGGTTGTACAAGTTAATCTCGCCTCAACATTTTAAGTGAAAACAACTACTGGCATATGGAAAATAGACCAAACGCATTTGGATTGTGTATATAATTTAGTAAAATGATCCATGGGTCATTTTTTATGTGTACGAGTCAACCCCGCCTCATTCTGAGGCACTGTGTGGCCGATAGCACTCTAAGTGTCTCACTTTTGTTTAAAATGAACACAGTTTTAAGTAAAAATAACTAACATACGGAAAACCGACCAAACGTATTCAGATTGTGTTGATACTTTAACACAACGATCCATGAGACATTTTTGACGTGTAAGAGTCAACCCCGCATCAATTCGAGTTGTGGTGTGGTCGGAACCACTCAAACCGTGTAACTTTTATTTGAAATGCACAACATTTTAAGTGAAAACAACTACTGGCATATGGAAAACCGATCAAACGCATTATAATTGTGTTGATACATTAGGAAAATGATCCATGGGAAATTTTTGACTTATATGAGTCAACCCCACCTCAATCTGAGGCACGGTGTGTCCTAAATCACTCAAAGAGTCTCTCTTTTGTTTAAAATGGAAACTATTTTAAGTAAAAATAACTGACATACGGAAAACCGACCAAACTTATTTGTATTGTGTTGATAATTTATAAAAACAATTCATGGGACATTTGTGACGTGTAGGAGTCAAACCCACATCAATTCAAGGCGCGGTGTGGCTGGAACCACTCAAAGTGTCTAATTTTTATTTGAAATGAACAACATTTTAAGTGAAAGCAACTACTGGCATACAGAAAACTGACCAAACGCATTGGGATTGTGTTGATACATTAGGAAAGCGATAAATGTGTCATTTTTTATGTGTAAGAGTCAAAAAAACATCAATCCGAGGCGTAGTGTGGCCGATACCACTCAAAGTGAGTCACTTTTGTTTAAAAAGGACTTAATTTTAAGTGAAAACAAAAACTGACATACGGAAAACTGACCAAACGCATTTGGATTCTATTGAAACTGTATAATAATGATCCATGGGTCATATCTGACATGTATGAGTTAAACCAGTCTCAATCCGAGTTGTGGTGTGGCTGGTACCACTCAAAGTGTCTCTCTTTTGTTTAAAATGGACTAAATTTTAAGTGAAAAAAACAACTAACATACGGAAAACTGACCAAATGCTTTCAGATTCTATTGAAACATTAGAAAAATGATCTATGGGTCATATATGACATGTAAGAGTCAACCTTTCCTCAATCTGAGTCGTAGTGTGGCCAACACCACTCAAAGTGTCTCTCTTTTGTTTAAAATTGACTTAATTTTAAGTGAAAACCATAACTGACATACAGAATACCGACCAAACGCATTCATAATCTGTTTAAACTTTAGGAAAAGGATCCATGGGTCATATGTGACGTATAAAACTCAACCGCTCCTCAATCTGAGTCATGGTGTGGCCGTAACCACCCAAAGTGTCTCTCTTATGTTTAAAACGGACAACATTTTAAGTACATACGGAAAACCGACCAAATAGATTCTTATTGTGTTGATACATTATCACAAGGATCCATGGATCATATGTGACATTTACGTTTTGACCTCACCTCAATCTGAGGCGCGGTGTGGCTGGTACCACTCAAAGTGTCTCTCTTTTGTTTAAAATGGATTAATTTTAAGTAAAAACAACAACTGAAATACGGAAAACTAACCAAATGCATTAGGATTCTATTTAAAATTTAGCACAACCATGCATGGGTCATATATGACATGTAAGAGTCAACCCCGCCTCAATCTGAGTCACGGTGTGGCCGTCACCACTCATAGTGTCTCTCTTTTGTTTAAAATAGATTTAATTTTGAGTGAAAACAACAACTGACATACGGAAAACCGACCAAACACATTCATAATTTGTTCAAACTTTAGTAAAAGGATCCATGGGTCATATGTGATGTGTAAAAGTCAACCTCGTCTCAATCCGAGTCACTGTGTGGATGAAACCATCCAAAGTCTCTCTCTTATGTTTAAAATGGACAACATTTTAAGTACTTACGGAAAACTGACCAAACGGATTCTGATTGTGTTGATACTTTATCACAATGATCCATGGCTCGTATGTGACATGTACGAGTTGAACCTACCTCAATATGAGGTGCAGTGTGGCTGGTACCACTCAAGGTGTCTCTCTTTTGTTTAAAATGGATTTAATTTTAAGTAAAAACAACAACTGACATACAGAAAACTGACCAAATGCATTCGGATTCTGTTGAAAATTTAGCACAACGATCCATGGGTCATATATAACGTGTATGAGTCAATCCCACCTCAATCTGAGTCATAGTGTGGCCGTCATCACTCAAAGTGTCTCTCTTTTGTTTAAAATAGAATTAATTTTAAGTGAAAACAACAACTGACTTACGGAAAACCGACCAAATGAATTCATAATTTGTTGAAAATTTAGGAAAAGGATCCATGGGTCATATGTGACATGTGGGAGTTGACCCCACCTCAATCTGAGGCGTGGTGTGTCCGGTACCTCTCAAAGTGTCTCTCTTTTGTTTAAAATGGACTTAATTTTAAGTGAAAACAACAACTGACATACGGAAAACCGATCAAACGCATTCGGATTGTGTTGATACTTTAGAAAAAGGATAAATGGGTAATATTTAATGTGTTTGAGTCAATACCGCCACAATCCGGGGGGGGGGGGGGGGCTGTCCTGGTGGTTGTACGAGTTAATCTCGCCTCCACATTTTAAGTGAAAACAACTACTGGCATACGGAAAACAGATCAAACGCATTTGGATTGTGTTGATAATTTAGAAAAACAATCCATGGGTGATTTTTGATGTGTAAGAGTCAACCCCGCCTCATTCCAAGGAACGGTGTGGCCGACACCACTCAAAGTGTCTCTCTTTTCATTAAAATAGACTTAATTTTAAGTGAAAATAACAACTAGCATACAGAAAACCTACCAAACGAATTCAGAATCTGTTGAAACTTTAGTACAAGGATACATGGGTCATATGTGATGTGTAAAAGTCAACTGCGTCTGAATCTGAGTCATGGTGTGGCCGGAACCACCTAAAGTGTCTCTCTTATGTTTAAAATGAACAACATTTTAAGTACATACGGAAAACCAACCAAACAAATTCTTATTGTCTTGATACTTTATCACAAGGATCCATGGATAATATGTGATGTGTAAGATTTGACCCCACCTCAATCCGAGGCGCAGTATGGCTGGTACCAATCAAAGTGTCTCTCTTTTGTTTAAAATGGACTTAATTTTAAGTGAAAACAACAACTGACATACACAAAACTGACCAAATGCATTCAGATTCTATTGAAAATTTAGCACAATGATATATGGGTCATATATGATGTGTACGAGTCAACTCTGCCTCAATCTGATTCACAGTGTGGCCGGAACCACTCAAAGTGTCTCTCTTTTGTTTAAAATAGACTTAATTTTAAGTAAAAAAAATAACTGACATACGGAAAACCAACCAAACGCATTCATATTTTGTTGAAACTTTGGGAAAAGGATCCATGGGTCATATGTGACGTGTAAAACTCAACCGCGTCTCAATCCGAGTCATGGTGTGGCTGGAACAACCCAATGTGTCTCTCTTATGTTTAAAATGGACAACATCTTAAGTACATACGGAAAACCAACCAAACAGATTCTGATTGTGTTGATAATTTATCACAATGATCCATGTCTCATATGTGACATGTACAAGTTGACCCCACCTCAATCTGAGGCATGGTGTGGCTGGTACCAATCAAAGTGTCCCTATTTTGTTTAAAATGGACTTAATTTTAAATGAAAACAACAACTGACATATGGAAAACCGATCAAACGCATTCGGATTGTGTTTATACTTTATAAAAATGATACATGGGTCATATGTGACGTGTACGAGTCAACCCCACCTCAATCCGAGGTACGATGTGGTGGAATCCTACATTGACCAATAGATCGCACCATACTTGTACCATTTAGTGTTCATAGCCTTAAAAACATTAATATTATTCTAACTATGTTAAAAAAACTTACAATTACATTCTTCTAGACTATAATAAGTTGAACTTGTGATCATTTCAGTTTTGCCTTAATTTTAAATCAAATAATGAGTTCTATACTTTACTCCTTTTGTAAGCACCAAGGAACCATGGGTAAGTTTCCCAACCCCATTTTCAAATTTAGTTTCATAACCACCATGGAACCATGTGTAAGTTTCCATACCCCATTTTGAGTTATTGAAACTGTTATTCAACTCCACTGGATTATTCTTTTCATATGAAGATTGAAATAGGGAATTGTAGTACACCACATGGTTGGAAGAGTTTGATGCTTTTATTTGTTTTTTTGTGTTATTACAGGTGTTTTTATGCTGTTTTAATACTGTGCAATAGTTCTGGTGCTTTTTATGCAGGTGGGGGTGTTGGTGAAATGGTGGGGGTGCTGTGCAATGGTTCTGGAAATACACAATACTAACGGTTTGAAACCGTTGGTATAGTATTCTATTTTCAATATATACCAACGGTTCTCTTGAACTGTTGGTAAAAAACACTATACCAACGGTTGTAAACTGTTGGTACACCCTAAAAGTGTATGTTCAAATTGTTTTAGAACCATTGGAGTAGATATTTACCAACGGTTTCAATGGAACCGTTGGTATAGGTTTGGGATGGAGTTATATACCAACGGTTTTTAAAAACCGTTGGGAAAACTTTCCCCCAAATTGGAAGCAGTCGATCCTCTCCCCCATTCGCGATCCAAAGCCCTAAACGGGAGCGCTTGGGCGATTTTGGAGGAGATTTTGGAGGTGTTTTGGGTTCTCTTCCACCATCCCATCCAAGGCTGAGGTATTTTCTTAGTTTTTAGTTTCGATTTTGATGTGGGATGAGACCAATTTCTATTCTCATATTCCAGCCGAATTTCTATTCCAGCCCAATTTAGGTTTCCGTTCTTTTTTTACATTCCAAGCTTATTCCATCCCATACAGATTGCATTAGACAGTTGTCTAATTTTTTGATGTGCCTTTCATGTTTCATTACCAAGAAATTTTTATTATATGTTATAAAATTCAATAACATGTTTAGTTTTAACATTCATTGTTACTTTATTATCTTGTTTTAATAATTTATATTAATATTCTTTTCATATATTCCATCGTTGAGTGTTTTTACTTGTGCAAAAGAATTCCAAGATAATTTTACTTCATAGTGATTATTTTGATTTCAAAGTGTTTTATTTTTCATGTTAAATTTATTAAAAAGTTTTGGGGACTAATTAAAGTTATTAGATTCTAATTTCCATGCTTCTATGCTTGTTAAGAATTAAATGAAATATGATGGTTGTAATTAAATGAAAGTCAATGTTCAATTTTTATCATGTATGGGTGATTAATAAATTAGAATGTGATGAACCATATAATTGAACCATTGTTGATGCACATTATATACCAAAAGGTTATTGAATAAAAGTTATTCTTGTGAATTTCATTACATCATAGATAAAAATGGTCGTGGTTATATGAGAGATACCTCCTATGGTTCTTTGATCATTTTTTTATGGAGAATGAATGGTTTAGGTCCGGTATTAATAGTATCTTCCACTGAGACCATTTTAGTATAAGGGGAAACGAGATTATGATCTACAAGGGGGTGATTGAGTTGGTAGAGACCAAACATTGTTTGTTACTTGTGTTCAAGAACCATAAATAGAGTGTTCCAATTAGGTGGTCATCAGTAAAGACGTAGGTAAGATTTCCAAGTCCTGTTTCATGAAGTTGAATATGTGGTGCTATAGTGGTTTTGGATTGTTTGAGGTACTCTTAGTGTATTATAAACCCTCATTTGTTCCATATTCATTTAAATTGATTTAATATCATTTTTTTCATACACACCATTATATCCTCTCAAACTATATTTAGAGTGTATTTTCATTCGTATGGTGTTAAATATTTTAGTAAATTTCCATACTAGCTTCTTTTATGTGTTCTAGGGGTTTAGACTAATGACAGGGCTGCATGATTATTGTGGGAGTATTCTTTTCATATAAATATACCTATACACCCCGACCCCCTTGGACAACCTGACCACCCCCATGGACAGCCCGCCCACCTAGACACCCTGACCCCCCTAGACAGCCCCCCACCCCCTGGCCACGTCCGACCCCCCGGACGGCCCCACCACCCCCTAGACACCCCGCACCCCCTGGACATGCCACACCCCCCTTGGACAGTCCCGCACACCCCCTGGACACCTCCCAACATGACCCTTAAGGATTATGTATTCCTTGATCCACTTCCAATATCTTACTGGTCAATCCTTGAATATAGGCATTAGAAATTTTGTATCTTATTTTCTTATATACACTGTATTTTGTTGTATTTCTTAATATGATTCTCATATAGAGTAATGTGTCAGTTATTCTTTTATATAGAGTAAACAATTTTCATTTATGTAAATATTTTTTTGATTAAATTTTAAAATTATTGAATTGCTTTGAAATGACTTATTACGATTTTTTTACAGAATGGATAGAAGTTGGATATACAAAACTGGTCGGATTTCAACCAATTTTCAAAATAATTTGAAAATATTTCTAGATTTTGCACTTGACAAGGCTTCAGATAGTGGTCACATACACTGCCCATGTTTTAATTGTGTTGGAAGACCTTGGTTGGGCCGTGAAGCAGTTAGCTATCATATAACCAAATATGGTTTCCAAACAAACTATTATGTGTGGTATCACAATAGAGAGAAAATGGAATCTCAAAATGTTGATGATCCAAATGATAGGACTGAATTGGAGAGTTTGATATGTGATCAGTTTCCATTTATTCAACATCATGAGAAGGAAAGGATGTCCAGCCAACAATATTTCGATAAAAGCACACATGATGCGTCCAATGAAAATGATGATGTTGATAGGGTGAAAAAATTGAATGATGCTGCAACGACTCCAGTATATTAGCAATGTGATAAAATGAAAAAGTTGGAATTTTTAATCCGATTGTTTCATGGGAAAACTATGTATGGGATTTCAAATACTGCAATTGATTACATTCTTACCTTCTTTAAGGACTTACTTCCAGATGATGCAGATATTCCCTCAAACCACTATATGGCATGGAAGTTGGTTGATGAACTTGGATTCTCAAAAAAAAAAATCATGCTTGCCTGAATGATTGCATCTTATTTTGGGAGGAAACTGCTAAAATAAATGATTGTATAAACTGCGGAACCTCCTGATGGATGCCAAAAGATGATGGAACACCATCTCGTGTGCCACAAAAAGTAATGTGTCACTTTCCATTGATCCCCAGATTACATAACCTTTTCATGTCTGGTGAAATATTCGTAAAAATGTAATGGCATGACACCAAGAGAAAAAAGAATAATGAAGAGTTGGTTCACCCTGCAGATGGATTTTCATGGCAGAGATTTTATGCTCGATATCCTGAATTTGCAGCCGACGTGGGTAATGTGAGACTAGGTCTTTCATGTAATGGTTTTAATCCATTTGGGCAGATGCTTACTTCGCACAGCACATGGCCGGTTTTCATACACATTTATAACCTTCTCCCTTGGTTGTGTATGAAAAAGCCTTACACTTTCATGAGTATACTGATATCTGTCCCTTCTGATCCTGGCAATGATATAGATGTATACATGCAACCTTTAATAAAAGAGTTGAAACTTCTTTGGGATGTGGGTGTTCCCACATACGATGTATGTTCGAGAGACATATTTCAGATGCGTGCTGCACTTATGTGGACTATCAATGATTTTCCTGCTGATGCAATGATGTCTGGATGGAGCACAAAAGGAAAATTGTCATGTCCTGTTTGTATGAAGAATAATCGATCGAGAAGACTGAAATATCATTGTATTTTTAGTTTTATGGGACATCGACGATTCTTTCCAATGAACCATCCATATAGAAACAATCGTCGAAGATTTGACAATACCATGGAGAATGACGATCCACCTCAGCGTATGTCTGGAACTGATGTGCTTAATGAATTGAAAGATTTCAGTTATTCATTTGGGAAGAGTGTAATGAAATCTAGAAAGAGGAAAAATGTTTCCAATGATACCTGTTACAATTGGAAGAAGAAGAGTATATTCTTTGAGTTGTCATATTGGTCAACAAACTTGTTACGTCATTTCTTAGACGTAATGCACATTGAAAAGAATATATGTGAAATATTGCTTTCGATTCTTCTAAATGTCAAGGGGAAGACAAAAGATGATTTACGATCTCGGCGCGACTTGGTAGATTGGGGGATCAGACCAGAATTGCATCCTGTCTGTATCAGTGAAAATAAATGGCAAGTTCCATGTGCTTCTTATGTGATGACTCCTGCTGAAAAAAATCAATTTCTTGAAGTACTAGAGACTATTAAAGTTCCTGATGGATATTCAAGCAATATATCAAAATGGGTTAACAGAAAATAGTTGAAGTTGAAATATTTTAAGACTCATGATTATCACGTCCTTTTGCATGAGTTGATTCCAATAGAAATCTATCATCTCTTGTCCAATAATGTTAGAGTCTCAGTTATTCGGTTGTGCTACTTGTTTAGAGATCTTTGTGCTAAGAGGTTGTCCAAATCCCTCGTGCAAAAACTGTTGGCAGAGACACCATTAATTTTGTGTGAGTTAGAGAAAATATTCCCTCCATCATTTTTTACATGCATGTTGCATCTGACTGTCCATATTCCGACCGAAATACTTCTTGGAGGACTCATTGATTTCTGTTGGATGTATCCAACTGAAAGAAACATGTTCACATTGAAATCATATGTTCGGAACATGAATTATCCTGAAGGTTCTATTGTGAACGGTTACTTGGCTCAAGAATGTATGGTTTCTGCTCAATGTATTTGTCTAATCATACTACGAGAATAAACAGACCAATGAGAAATGAAGAAGAACAGTATGGGAAAATTGAACCCAGTTTTCCATCACTTCCTCAGATAGGAGGAATTCCGGGATCATATACATTGACAACATTAAGCCTTGAAGAGTGAGAGATGGCACATCGTACAGTGTTGTTCAATTTTGATTTGTTCGATGAGTATATCAAGTATGTTAATTGTACATGTATCTGTTATCTTATCTCTTATAATTTTAAATATTTGTTAAACTATTATTATTTTTATCTACATGGAACATAAAAAATTGATATATAGAAAGCATCGTTCTTTATCTTTGAGAAAGAAGGAGACTTTGCATAGCAAAGGGTTTTCTTCTTGGTTGAAATTTAAGGTAAAAATATTTCTGTAATAACTAAATAAAAATAATAATTAATTAAGTTTACTATTTGTTTATATTTCAGGTATTGATTTTGCCTACAGACTCTGTTTCTGAGGAAATAAGAGCTTTGGATTTTGGTCCTAATACCATGGTTCATGCTTGTAAATCACTTGTGATCAATGGATACAAATTTATTATCACTGAACGAGCAAGAAACATGATAACACAGCATAATGGTGTTATGCTAACTGCCACAACAGACTGTTATGCCAGTTCATCGGACACTGGACCTTGTTCTGAAAATGTTGCTTATTATGTTGTCATGGAGAAAATAATAATTTTGGATTATTACTCGCATGGTCGAGTCACGATGATGAAATGTCAATGGTTTGATTCAATGAAGAGGAAAGTCACCTTTATTGATGATTGTAGATTTCGAGTTATTGACCTGACTCGCACTCTTTCCACCGATGAACCATATGTATTGGCATCAATGGTGAAACAAGTTTTTTATGTCAAAGATCATCGTCATCATAAATTCGGTGTAATTATTGAAGTAAATCCCAGACATGTTTTTGATGATGGTTATGATGAAGTTGACACTATCCCTACTGCAATTGGAAGCAATCTGTTTATTACTTATGATGACCCCAACAGCTCAATTGTCAGAGTTGATTGTGAACCCAAAGTTGTGGTGGGAAATATATAGAATCATATAGTCGTTTTCTCACCTACATGTTTCACCTATATCATTCAGAGTGTGTATCCTAGTACTTACCTTCATAACACCATAAATCTTCTGTTTCATTATGTTCTTTTTATCATAATGGTTTTTTTATATTTTGTTTTTTGGGTTACACATTAGTTATCTGTTTCTAATTACTTCCATATTTGTTTTCATTGCAGGAAATGACACCCATTGAAGAGAGGCGGCGGAAAAAGATGACAGATAATAATCGTCGCATGGTACAGATGGGTGTTCCTACACTCATCCCTATTGTGAGTATTTTATTTCAAATATAAATATTTCAATAACTTATAATATCATGTGTTTACTTTTCTGTCAAACTTTTTTTCAGGATCCACCCCCTAGACGACAGATATCTGACGAGGAGCCTAATATTGCTCCGAGTAGAGAGGTTGGTGGTAGGAGGGAGGGTGGTGTCCGAGATGGACGATCATCTAGTGGTCCTGGTACTGAGGCCGGTGGTACGAGGGCTCGTGGGGCGAGAGTTAGACGACCCACTACCACAGACGTATCTTCTACACCCTATTTTTATCCTGGCATGTCTTCAGGGACATATGAGATATTTAGACCTCAGATGTTTACACTACCAGCTGGCCAGACGTCTATGCCATCATCTTTTGCTTCTAGTTCATTATCTTCAGGCTATTATATTCCACCTTCTTCGACTCCTGCTGCGACACAGTATGTGGCTGAGGAGCATACACTGAGGGACACTCCACCTGTACAGGATACTCCTTCAGATTCTACACCCATTGATCCGACTACCACAGGTATATTTATATAACTCTATCAAATTTTTATACCAAAATTTATTTTTATTATAACTTGTATTGATATTATTTTTCTTTAATAACAGATTCATCTACAGATAGGAGGCGGGGGAGGGGGCGTACTCGCTTGCATGCAGTATGGAACCGCCAGACACAGTTGATGGTTGAATACAATGTTGATGGATAAATGATTGAGAAATATGGGCAGCAATGTCGGGGTTTTTTGGCGACGCTAGCCAAATACTCCGATATCATTCCGGTCAGCCCTCTCTCTTGGAGACATCTGCCACCCGAAGTCAAGGATAACGCGTGGGAACAAATATGGGTAAAAATCTATTGGATTTAGTGTATTATATTTTTGTATTTAAATGAACTAATCAATTTGGTTTCAGCTTCGGTTTAACTTCCCTGATGGCTAAGGTGCACGACCAGTGCGTTTAAAAGAGCTAGGAGAGCTTTGGAGAGCTTATAAGCATGAGCTGTATGTTGGCTGGTGTGATAGAGTGGGCACGAAGTTAGAGACATTACCTATCGTGGATGACTTCCTGATAGAGCAATATCGCCAAATGATTACCCATTGGGATACTGCCAAAATTAAGGTATTAATCTCATTTGAGTTATTTAAATGAGAGTTTTCATATTTTTCATTAATATAATCTTATTAATTATTAATCATTATTTAGGAATATTCTGAAAAAAACAAAAAAAACATTGATTCAAAGCAATACCTCCACACTTTGGGGCACACAACTATGACAGATCATGAGAAGCAGCAGGTACGATATAGTTGTTTATAATTTTTCTTTAGGACTTTCCCTTTTTAGTGGATCCTACTTAAATTATGTGATTTATTTAATAATGAATATATGATTATACTTTCACTTTATATTGTTTCAATGTCATTACAGAAGCACAAATTGAATATTGAAGGATGTATCCCTCGAGCAAAATTGTTTTGCATGAGTAGAAGAAAAAAAGATGGAACTGCGGTAAATGAACCGACCCAAGAGAAGATTGTAAGTTTTAATTTGTTTATTTCAATGTTTAATATCTAATTTGAAATTTAATAATATATTAATATTTTTTACAGGATGCTTTAGAGGCTCTTGATGCCCAGGAGCCTGACAATTTTGGGCCACACGATCATTTATATCAGGTTTTGGGAGATGAACACTCTGGTCGAGTACGCTGCCGACCTGGTAATAATATAGCCCCGATGAGGTATTGGTCGTCTCCAGGTATCCATTCTAGTACCACCGAGTTGGAACATGTCAAGGAGCATGCAAGACAATCTGATAAAAGGGTCACAGAGTTGGAAGTACAAGTTCAAACAAGAGACAGAGAATTTATGAAACTGATGAAAGCATTATCTTCATCACTTCCACCAGAGGCTAGTGCGGCTTGTTAGACATTTATGTCGTCGATGGGTGCATCATCCAATGCACCAGGCGGAAAATCTAGTGGCGATCGAGATGATGATGTTCCTGGTGATGACGAGGATGATGAAGAGGAAGAGGGAAAGGATGAGGATGTGGACGAGGGCAAGGATGGGGCTAAGGGAGAGGATGGGTCCAAGGGTGAGGATGATGCTGAGGATGAGGATGAGGCCGACGATGAGCATGGGGACGATGACGAGGACGACGACGATGACAGAGATGGCAGTGAGGATGAGGCTGATGATGATAGTGGTGATGGTGATGGTGATCAGAGGAAGATTGATCCATTACATTTTTGAATTATGTATAACTCTTTATTTTTGAACATGGTTTTCCACTTTGGGGTTTTCCTCTGCTTCATAGGGATGTTGCATTCAGATTCTGTTTTTTGCACTTGATTCTTATTGTATAATTAGTCTACTACCTAGACATTTAGTATTCCTTGGTATTTTGATACTCATTTTTCTATTTTTTTTACTTAGCTTTCTTAGTTATCCATGTATTTCATGTTTATGCAAGTGGAAAATGATATGGAAAATGTGCTTTGAAGTAGTGGCCGACACCACTCAAAGTGTCTAACTTTTATTTGAAATGGACAGGATTTTAAGTGAAAACAACAACTGGCATATGGAAAACAGACCAAACGCATTCAGATTCTGTTTAAACTATAGGACAATGATCTATGGGTCATATGTGACGTGTACGAGTGAACCCCGCCTCAATCCGAGGGCCGGTGTGGCCGGTACCACTCAAAGTGTCTTTCTTTTGTTTAAAATGGATGCGCTTTTAAGTAAAAAAAACCACATACGGAAAAGGACCAAACACATTCGGATACTGTTGATACTTTAGGACATGTATCCATGGGTCATATGTGATGTGTACGAGTCAACCCTGCCTCAATCCAAGTCATGGTGTGGCCGGCACCACTTAAAGTGTCTAACTTTTATTTGAAATGGACATGATTTTAAGTGAAAACAACAACTGGCATATGGAAAACAGACCAAACGCATTTGGATTCTGTTTAAACTATAGGAAAACGATCCATGGGTCATATGTGACGTGTATGAGCCAACCCAGCCTCAATCCGAGGGTCGGTGTGGCCGATACCACTCAAAGTGTCTTTCTTTTGTTTAAAATGGATGCACTTTTAAGTAAAAAAAACCACATATAAAAAATGGACCAAACGTATTCGGATACTGTTGATACTTTAGGACATGTATCCATGGGTCATTTTTGATGTGTACAAGTCAACCCAGCCTCAATCTGAGGCGCGGTGTGGCCAGCACCACTCAAAGTGTCTAACTTTTATTTGAAATGGACAAGATTTTAAGTGAAAACAACAACTGGCATACGAAAAACAGACCAAACGCATTCGGATTCTGTTGAAACTATAGGAAAATGGTCCATGGGTCATATGTGACGTGTAAGAGTCAACCCCACCTCAATCTGAGGGCCAGTGTGGCCGGTACCACTCAAAGTGTCTTTCTTTTGTTTAAAATGGATGCCCTTTTAAGTAAAAAACCACATACGGAAAACAGATCAAATGCATTCAGATACTGTTGATACTTTTGGACATGTATCCATGGGTCATATGTGATGTGTACGAGTCAACCCCACCTCAATCCGAGGCGCGGTGTGGCCAGCACCACTCAAAGTGTCTAACATTTTTTTTGAAATGGACAAGATTTTAAGTGAAAACAACAACTGGCATACGGAAAACAGACCAAACACATTCGGATTCTATTTAAACTATAGGACAACAATCCATGGGTCATATGTGATGTGTACAAGTCAACCCCGCCTCAATCTGATGGCCGGTGTGGCCGGTACCACTCAAAGTGTCTTTCTTTTGTTTAAAATGGACGCGCTTTTAAGTAAAAAAACCACATACGGAAAACGGATCAAACACATTCAGATATTGTTGATAATTTAGGACATGTATCCATGGGTCATTTTTGTCATGTAGGAGTCAACCCCGCCTCAATCCGAGGCATGGTGTGGCTGGCACCACTCAAAGTGTCTAACTTTTATTTGAAATGGACAGGATTTTAAGTGAAAACAACAACTGGCATATGGAAAACAGACCAAACGCATTCATATTCTATTTAAACTATAGGAAAATGATACATGGGTCATATGTGATGCATATGAGTAAACCCTGCCTCAATCCGAGGGCCGGTGTGGCCGGTACCACTCAAAGTGTCTTTATTTTGTTTAAAATGGATGTGCTTTTAATAAAAAACACATACGGAAAACGGAACAAACACATTCAGATACTGTTTATACTTTAGGACATGTATCCATGGGTAATTTTTGGCGTGTATGTGTCAACCCCACCTCAATCCGAGGCGCGGTGTGGCCGGCACCACTCAAAGTGTATAACTTTTATTTGAAATGGACATGATTTTAAGTGAAAACAACAACTGGCATATGGAAAACTGACCAAATGAATTCAGATACTGTTGATACATTAGGAGATGTATCCATGGGTCATATGTGACGTGTACGAGTCAACCCCGCCTCAATCCGAGGGCCGGTGTGGCTGGAACCACTCAAATGGTCTTTCTTTTGTTTAAAATGGATGCGCTTTTAAGTAAAAAAATCACATACGGAAAACTGACCAAACACACTAAGATACTATTTATACTTTAAGACATGTATCCATGGGTAATTTGTGATGTGTACGAGTCAAACCCGCCTCAATCCGAGGCATGGTGTGGCCGACACCACTCAAAGTGTCTAACTTTTCTTTGAAATGGACAACAGTTTAAGTTAAAACAACAACTAACATACGGAAAACTGACCAAACGCATTCGGATTCTATTAAAACTATAGGAAAACGATCCATGGGTCATATGTGACATGTACGAGTCAACCCCTCCTCAATCCGAGGGCTAGTGTGGCTGGTACCGCACAAAGTTTCTTTCTTTTGTTTAAAATGGATGCGCTTTTAAGTAAAACAAACCACATATGGAAAACTGACCAAACGCACTCGGATACTATTGATACATTAGGACAATGATCCATGGGTCATTTTTGACATGTACGAGTCAACCACGCCTCAATCTGAGGCGTGGTGTGGCCGGTACCACTCAAAGTGTCTAACTTTTCTTTGAAATGAACAACAATTTAAGTTAAAATAACAACTGACATACGGAAAACTGACCAAACACATTCGGATTCTATTTAAACTATTTGACAACAATCCATGGGTCATATTTGATGTGTACGAGTCAACCCCTCCTCAATCCAAGGCGCAGTGTGGCCGGTACCACTCAAAGTGTCTAACTTTTCTTTGAAATGGACAACAGTTTAAGTTAAAACAACAACTGACATACAGAAAACCAACCAAACACATTCGGATTCTGTTGAAACTATAGGAAAACGATCCATGGGTCATATGTGATGTGTACGAGTCAACTCCACCTCAATCCGAGGGCCTATGTGGCCGGTAACACTCAAAGTGTCTTTCTTTTTTTTTTAAATGGATGCGCTTTTAAGTAAAAAAAAATGAGATATGATAAATCAACCAAACACTTTCGGATTCTATTGAAACTTTTGGAAAATGATTTATGGGTCATTTGTGACGTGTAAGAGACAACCCCACCTCAATCCAAGGCGCGGTGTGGCCGACACCACTCAAAGTGTCTAACTTTTATTTGAAATGGACATGATTTTAAGTGAAAACAACAACTGGCATACGGAAAACTGACCAAACGCATTCAGATTCTGTTGAAACTTTAGGACAATGATACATGGGTCATATGTAACATGTACTAGTCAACCCCGCCTCAATCCGAGGGACGGTGTGGCTGGGACCACTAAAAGTTTGTCACTTTTCTTTGAAATGGACAACAGTTTAAGTTAAAACAACTGACATACGGAAAAGGGACCAAAGGTATTCAGATACTATTGATACTTTAGGACACGTATCCATGGTTCATATGTGACGTGTACGAATCAACCCCGCCTCAATACGAGGGCTGGTGTGGCCGGGACCACTCAAAGGGTCTTTCTTTTGTTTAAAATGGATGCACTTTTTTGTAAAAAAACCACATATGGAAAACTGACCAAACACAGTCAGATACTGTTGATACTTTAGGACATGTATCCATTGGTCATTTGTGACGTGTACGAGTCAACCCCGCCTCAATCCGAGGCGCGGTGTGGCCGACACCACTCAAAGTTTCTAATTTTTATTTGAAATGAACATGATTTTAAGTTAAAACAACAAATGGAATACGGAAAACCGACCCAACGCATTTTTATTCTGTTGAAACTTTAGGACAACGATCCATGGGTCATATGTGATGTGTACGAGTCAACCTTGCCTCAATACGAGGGCCGGTGTGGCCGAGACCACTCAAAGTGTATTTCTTTTGTTTAAAATGGATGTGCTTTTAAGTAAAAAAATGACATACGGAAAACTGACCAAACACTTTTGGATTCTATTGAAACTTTAGGACAATGATCCATGGGTCATTTGTGATGTGTAAGAGTCAACCCCGCCTCAATCTGAGGTGCGGTGTGGCTAGAACCACTCAAAGTGTGTCACTTTTCTTTGAAATGGACAACAGTTTAAGTTAAAACAACAATTGACATACCGAAAATAGACCAAAGGCATTCGGATACTGTTGATACATTAGGACATGTATCCATGGGTCATTTGTGATGTGTACAAGTCAACTCTGCCTCAATACGAGGTGCAGTGTGGATGACACCAGTCTCTCTTTTATTTCAAAAGGAAATCATTTTAAGTGAATACAACTGAAATTTACACTCATCAACGATAGTCGCAAAATCTTTTTCATGAGTTTAGTAATTTCACTCATGGGGTCATAAGTGACGAGACTCCTAAGAAAATATATTTTCACTATATATTATAAACAATACAAGTTCAATGAAAAATTCATCACAAATCATTACATACCCAAACCTAGTATCACAAAAAATGGGATTTGAGTCAATTTGAATGTCTTATTCAACTCTAATAGATATTTATCAAACTATTCTGCCTATTAGAATTTGATGGGTGAGGTGAATTACCACCGGATGATTGTTTTCATATGTGTTTTTTGGGATATTTTAGGTGTTTTTTATACTGTTTGAAGTCTGTATGTGGATTTTGTGATATTTGTTATGTAGGTGTATAGTGGAGGGTATACTGGAGGGCTGTTGTGCACTGTTTTTTTATGCAGGTGTATGGTAGGGCTTCTGGAGGGCTTCTGGGGGCTGCTGTGCAGCAGCTCTGGGAAAAGCTTTACCAACGGTTCTGAACCGTTGGTAAAGCCTTTTCCTGAAATCTGGAAAAACTTATACCAATGGTTCTGAACCGTTGGTAAATATTTTTCCATAATTCTGGAAAAACTTATACCAACGGTTCAGAACCGTTGGTAAAGCTTTTTCCAGAATTCTGGAAAAACTTATACCAACGGTTCAGAACCGTTGGTAAAGAGTTTCCCATAATTCTAAAACACATATACCAACGGTTTAAATGAAACCGTTGGTATAGGGCTTTCCTCACGGCTAACTAGCCAACGGTTTGGAAAACCGTTGGTATACCCTATACCAACGGTTTTCTAGCCTATACTAATGGTTATAAACCAATGTTATAGCCTACTTTTCCAGTAGTGAATGGACCAAGTACTAGACTAATTCAAGATGGTTCATGCCATGGTGGAGCATGAAACAAAAAGGAAGCTGAAGTGTCTTAATTCAAACAATAGAGGAGATTACACATCCAAATAATTTGATGCATATTATAGGATTTAAGGAATATGAAATGAGAGGATTGTCCCATACACCCCCACAATGCACTAGAGTTGTAGAAAGGAAGAATATAACCATTATGGAGAAGGTTAGAAGCATGTTGTGTTTGGATAAGTTTCATAACCCATTCTAGGGAGAATCTATTCATATTTCATGCTACCTTATCAACATATCACCATTAGTCCCATGGAATTTTGAGATTCCCCAAAAGATATGTTTTGGTAAACATACCTCTTACTCTCATTTATAATTATTTGGATGTTTGGAATTTTAACATGTGACTAAGGAGATCCGGAATAATCTAGATGAGTGATTTAATCCATTCATCTTTATCAAATTTGGAGATGAGGAGTTAAAATACAACATTTGGGACCCAAAGGACAAGAAGTTGATCTAATGTAGAGATGTTGTTTTCTATGAGAACTAAAAGATCAAGGATATTCAAAATCCTAGAATTTATTGAGGAGAAAGTGTAAGGGAATCAATTAATGATACAAAAATTGTATTAGCGCCACTTTTTAACGAATAGGAGGATGTATAATAAGAATTATAAGTAGTAGTTCATGAGGTAGTGGAGGAAAATATTAAGCAAGGGAGATTCAATACTCTCTATAAGAAGTTACAGAACTATCACATGTGGAAAAATTATATCAAAAAAATTAGATTCAGAGTACATATTTATGAATAGTGAGGGGGATGCAGAAGGATACCATTAAGTAGTGTGTCATCTTGAAAAAATAACGTGGTTTCTTTCAATAGACAATGACATGGAGTTTTTGATTAAGAACCAAACATACGATTTGGTGTACGTATCCAAAGGTGAGAAGGAAATAATGAACAAATGGGTGTTTAGGCTAACGTAGGGTGGAAGAAAAAAGGAGGCCAATCATAAAGCATGGTTAGTTTTCCAAGGATTACTATAGAATAAAGGATTTGAATTTGATTATATCATTTCATCCATGGTGAAGATGGCTTCAATAAGCTATTTTTGGATTGGTGGATAGTGTGGAATTAGTGCTTGAACAGATGGATGTGAATACATATTTTCTTCAGGGTGACCTCTTTGAGGAGATCTGTATAATTATCCTGAATGTATTGAGGTTTCTAGATAAGAAAAACTCATCTTAAAATTTAAGAAGAGATTTCACATATTGAAACAATCTCCCAGATAGTGGTACAAGATGTTTCACTCATTAATGAGTCATGGCTGCAAGAAGACATAGGCGGACCCTTGTGTTTACTTATAAAGATTCCAAAATGGTGACTTTATTTCTCTTCTAATTTATGTTAATGAAATTTCTATCATTGGGATGGATGAAAATAAGTTCATCCAGTTGAAGAAGTAGTCATCCAAGTAATTTTGTATGAAAGACTTGGGAGTAACTCAACTGATTTTAGGGATACAGATCATTCATGATAGAAATAGGATGTTGTAATGGCTATATTAAGAGAATTATGTTGAATTTGTTTTTGAAAAATTTCATAATAGATGAGGATAAACTAGTGAGAGTTCCTCTTCCCATCCATTTTAAGTTTAGAAAGCGTTCATGTCCACTGTATTAGGAATAAATCAAGGTGATATAAATGATACCATGATCCTCTATAGTTGAAATCTTGATGTATGTTATAGAGAGTATGAGACCTAACATTGTCTATGCAGTGGAGATAATGAGTTTATTTCTATCCAATACTGAGAATCATCACTCGACTGAAGTCAATTAGATTATCAGATATCTTAAAGGTACTTCGAGGCTAGGTTTATGCTATGGGGGAGATGAACCTATCATTAAAGGATATACATAAGTAGTTATGGACGTAGATCCTAATAGGAGGAAGTATACATTTGGAAAAATAAATTAATTTTTAAGAGGATTTTTATCATATAAGTCAACATTACAGAAGTTTGTTTCTTTATCCAAGACAGAAAAAGAGTACATTATTTCTTCAGAAGACAACAATGAGGTGTTGTCTCTAGTGTGCTTTCTCTAAGATCTCTAATTCACCCAGGAGGAGTGTGGGGTTCATTATGATAGTAAAAGTTATTTTTAATTGAGATTTAACACCATGTACCATTACCGTATAATGTACATCAACATTCAGTATCATTGGATATGAAAAGTGATGGATCAAAAGCTGATGAGACTTGTGAAGATCCACATAAAGGAGAATCTGACAGATATGTTGAAAAATGTGGTTACCTAAGAGAAGCTAGGCCTTTTTATATTTTCTAGAAGATTTCATATAGTGGTAATGAATTAATTGATTATTTTTTTATCTACCTTATTAGTGGCTGGTTCACCTACCTTAGTAACCCAATAAATCTAACATAGACGCCACACATTCTACATTTACATTAATTATTGCTTTGGCATACATGGGAGTTTTCAAACATACAGGTGGCCACCATGTTCGATGTAGAAGGTTAGTGGGGGTATTGGTGGGAGTTGTTTCAAACTTGATTCATCCCACTTTGTCTATTAATGGAGGGCCATGGGAGTTTTCAGTAATTTATTTGAGCCAAGAGAGATCTTCTATCAAAAGAGAACCTTGAGTGATCAGTGTGTGAGGAATTAAGGGAGGTGTGGGAGGGTTATTTTGTAACCTTTGATCTAGGTTAAATAAAAGGAATATTTCTTATTCCATTCATCTATCATCATGACCACATTATCAAAATAGTCAATATGGGTGATTGTGACACATTCAAGCATGAGGTGGTCGCTTTCTTGGCCCAAAACTCCCATGAAACCTTAGGTCCAACTCACATCGATAAATCTTCTATTTTTTCTCTATGATAATAATTTTAAACGTATTGGGTAAATAATGATCTTTTGGATGGATATTAGAATCCCAACAACGCATACCCATGCATGCAAGCCCAAAAGTACTACAGTCGGGGCCCTTTCACATAAGATCATAAGCTACCTTCATATCCTTGGAATATTTCAATGAAACATGTGATTGAATATGGGTATGGGGTACAAGAATGAGAACTATGGAACTTCCAGAAAATACCTTGATAACATCCTCCTCCGTACCCCTGAAATTATAGAATGAAATGAAATCGTCTCCTTTGAGATGGCGATCTGGATCTGGATGAGGTCATGACCACTACAACTTTCCTTCCAGCATGTCAAGGCTAGGAAGATTAGACCATAACTGATGGATCTATCATAGGTAAGTTGAGTGGGATTCTATCTCATTCCCATCATCATCTCCATGGATAAAGAATAAAACCACCACCATGACCAGTGCATCGAGAGGGATTGCTTGGGGTTCAATGTGTTGGGTTGTAAGAGGATCGACTCTAGAATAAACTTATTTGTGACTACAATAACTTTTTATAACCACCAATTTTAATCAAGTGTAAAACTAAATAGCATAATAATTAATGGGGAAATATATTTTAAAATTAAAAACCCCTCCTTTAAGAGGATTTAAAACCCATTGGGAAACTTCAAGACAATCCACTATGAATCAAATAATACAAAAATACAAGTAAATCCTCAGGCATGAATTGAAAATACAGCATCGAAAAACCTATGGGAAAATAAATAGCCTGATACACCTCTATGAACTGTCTAATATTAATATTTGATAAGAAATCATCCTTTATAGATCAAAACTGAACTCTTGGCGTCGTTGTTGCACCACAATTCAAAACTCAATTTGTTGTTGCTCGTAGCTGCCCACACCCTATAAATGTTTCCCACATATCTTCCATGAGAAGTGATTTCTTATATTCTCTCATTGTATTTTCCCTCTCCATGAGTTTCTTCCTTCTTATTTTCACCCCTCTTAAAGAAGTAAAACACAACCCTTTTAAAAGTCCCATATAATCCATCATCAGAATCTCTAATAGATATAATAATATATTCAAAAAAGATCCTGGCATGAAGATAAGTGAAGAGGATAGCATTTGAAAACATATCTTCAAATATAGAGAAAAAAATTCCCATGATACATGGGATGAAATCATAAATCCCCCCCTTTATCCCATTGAAGAAGGAGATTATATCCAACTAAATCAGTTGGAATGAAAACCAGTTGGTGACACACAAACCACCATCCTATGTAGAAAATATGGCATCCCTATTTTGAATATCTAGTGGAAACATGAAACCTACCCCTGTAAAAGAAATCCAAATGTTGTATTCTTCATTATTCATATGTCTAAACTACTAAAAATAAAATGTACAATATCTGGATCCCCTATAATTAATATTGCCACATAATCTGGAGCACCTACATGAAAACATTTTTCCCTTAGTTCAACATCCTCAGAGTATTCTAAAACTCCCGATCCATCACCCTGAATATTAAATTTAATTATTTCTTCATTAGTTGCACTCTATAAAGATAAATAATTAGGTTTATGTCCTAAAAAATGTGACCCAACATGATTAGATTACAAAAAATCTTCAACTTTTTTAATTCTCTTCGAATCATGTGTAACGATCACATATTCCCCAAATATGACGAAGTCCTCTTCACAACTGGATTCATCACATAAATGCACACATTTACATCCATCCTGTGAAGCATGTAATCCATTATTCTTCACACATAAACCATTAATCATCTGGAAAAGGTCTATATTCCACCTCTAAACAAAGTCCATAATCTATAATTATCAAGATTACAAGTAGATAATAAATTGTGGCATATATGTCACCTGCCGCAAATCTCTCAACATCAGTGTACAACCATCATACGTAGTTGTACAAATTTAGCCAACACCAATGAAATCAGAAAAATCACTCTTGGTCATATTTATATACCAATGTCTCCTTCTTCATATGAAGAAAATAAATCCATCTTTGGGGTAATATGTCATGACACTGCTAAATCAACCACCCATTCGATGTAAAAATCTAACATGCAGCGATTTACACCAATTGAAAGTAAATCATCCTCACTTGGAGTAAGACTTATGCTAATATACTCATAATTAAAATCATGAAAATTTTTATTCCTTAATGTTTTTCAATTAAGAGATGTTTTTATACTCCTGAATCTCATTGTAGTAAAGGAATCACTTGACCTTTGTCCTTGTCTTTGACTGACCTCTCTAATTTCCGTGTCCATCAACCATGACCATAATATCACTATTACCTGAAGATTTACCATCACTGGTCTTTCACCAATTCTTGTTCATCAACAACTATGAAATCACATCATCCATCTTCGTTTTGTCTTTCCAAAAAAGGAATGTGGTGATGAGATTATCATATGAATTAGGTAACAAACCCAAGTGAAGTAAATCCTTGTCTTCCTCTTCTTCCATCTCAATAGGTACCTCATTACCTTATCTTTGATCTTCACCAACACCAAAGAAAAATCCATCATAGGTTTTGTGAAATCATCCAGATGGTTACCTAAATCTTCATTCTATAACATTCCCAAACAATAAAACCATTTTTAAGATATAAATTATTTTTGTGGGATTTTGATTTTTACATGCTTTCATGCTTATCCCAGATCTTCTCTAGATCTATCAGAATCATCACTTTCTATAGTGTATTATCACCAAAATACATATGAATCGTGATTTTCACTAACTCTCTAATATCCTTACAATAACCATTTCTCACCATCTTTAGTTTATTGGATTTTTTCTTCAACACCATCACTTTCTTCTCATGGACCAGAATATTTTTATCTCCTTACAACCAAAGTGTAAAGTAATTTTTCCCATTAAACATTTCAGTGTGGGAATAAATCACAAGGTATGAATCACCCAATTCACTTATCAAGAAAAACGGATAACCTCCTCTAATACTAGATATTGGGTTGGAAGCGGATCAACTCCATAATAAACTTAGTTGCAACAAAAATAATTTTTGATAATCACCAACACAAATGAAGCATAATACCAAATAGTATAATAATAAATGGGGAGGAAAATTTTAACATGGAAAAACCATCCTCTTAGAGGATTAAAAACTATGGGGAAAATTTGAGAAAATTCAATATGAATTGGTGTTCACAAAAATACATGTAAATCACATGACAGGAATTGAAAATACATAGTATAGTAACCTGTGTGAAAATCCACACCATGATATGCCTCCATCCCCTATCTGATAATAGTCTATGAAAATATTTCACCCTTCAAGATCAAAACTGAACTCCTGGAGTCATTTTAGTACCTTGTTACACAACCCTATTTTTTACTTCTCACCGCTTCCCACACCCTAGAAAAGTTTCCCACATATCATCCACAAGACATGACTACTTTCCTTATCGCCTTGGATCGTCCCTCTTATTGGGTCACTTCCTTTTTTCACCCCACCTGAAGTAGTACTACACACCCCTTTTAAAATCCTTATAAAATCCCTCATGTGAATCTATGAAAGAGATAATAATATCTGCAAAAAATATCTCAATATGTAGATAACATTTGTGAACACCATTTTAAAACATATCTTCACATCTATAGAAAAAGCAACCCATGATACACAGTAAAAACTCCAACACTAAGAATGATACTGCAAGATCATGGGGGTGAGAGAGGGGTTACACCTCAGATTGTCCAAAATGGTTCTCTATCCATTACCATTCATCTATTGTTGTAGGATCTAAATATAAATAAAGCTGCTCAATTACAAGATGGGGGTGAATTGTATTTTTAAAAACCTTAGTTTTTATCCTTAAGGAAAACTTTGTTTAACAATGATAAAAAAAGTAAATTCACAAGACCTCTTCTAGTTCTACAAACATGATAGCTTCCAAAAATATTGTTCCATAATAGAAACTTAATAAAATCTTACAAAAAAAATATTCCACCTTAAAGCCTATAGAATATTACTTATCAGAGTATACAAAAAAACAAGAAAGTTTTAAAAGGTTATACTTTCTTCCTTTATAAAAATGTAGCAGAAATATACATGAAACAAAAACAAGTAACACGTATGAAATATTTTAACCCAAAGAGTAGTGTATCCAACAACCATGGGTAAAGGTCCCTTGATTTACACTTTCAAGAAAGTCTATCTTATCCACACTAGGGTAATCCCTTGATAAGAATATCAAAATTTGTCTTTCTATCCCCACATTCCCTAGAACTTTAAGGTAGTCAGCACCTCTATTTTACTATCCCAAAAAGTCCTCGATTGTAACACCCCATGATTTCATAGTATGTTATCTCTTTAAAGTAATTCAATAACTTGTCCTACACGCAACAGCGAGTTCGAGCACACCACGACTTACCAAACTATCCATTCAAAAAGAAGTTATGAATAGTATTAACATCATTTTGAATTATATATATATCCTATATAATTTTTACATTCATATTTTTTGTTTAGACATAATATAAGGACAAATTCAATTTTTCATATAAAAGAAGTATTTTTCAAAAAAATGCCATTTTACTACCTATTTAATGGAGAATCCTTTTTAAAAGAAATATTTGACACATTTATATTTTTAATTAAATTAAATTAAATTATTCTTTACAATTGGGACAAAAAAATTTAGTTTTGATAAATTTTTGGTACTTTTCCGACAACTTTCATATTTTGATGAATACTGAAAAATACTAAATTTTAATTGAAAACAAATTTTTTAATAAAAATAATGTATAGTGTTAAATTATACATTTGAGTGATTTGGATGTATAATTATATTATATTTTTACCATTTAATACAATTTAGTTCATTATAAGTAATTTCACATTTAAATTTGACATAAACACATGTCAATCTTTTGATAGTTTTTACTTTTTAAAAAACCCACTTTTTGGTTTTGAAACAGGAATTAATTTCAAATTAATAAATTCAACTTCTATTTTTTTAATTTGGTAAAATGGACTTCATTTTTTTATTCAAAATATCAAAATTATCTTATGGTAACTTTTTGGTATTTTTATGAAAACTTTCATTTTTTGTTGAATAGTGAAAAAAACCACGTTATTGGTTAAAACCAACTTTTTATTTAAATAATTATTTATTTTATTTAAATTTATTTTAGGTAAAAATAGATACATAATACCGATATAATTTCAGTGTAATTCATTGGAGTCATTTTATAATAAGTTTCGGTATATAAAAATTTTATTTAACATTTTACCGTCTTTTACCCACCTCCTAGGAGCGTTTGCAAATTTGCATAAAACTTAATTTTACTGCTTCTGTGAGTTATATTTCAAAAATCCAAAAGGTAGGGTTAATACCAGATAGTTAAATGTGGTTCAATAAGATAAAAATAATTTTTTGGTGAATAGTAACTTTTGACTTTTATTTATAATGGTTAAAAGTAAATAAGGTAATTAAAGGAAAAAATGATATCAAAATTATCCTAACACGTGTACTAATTCTATTTGATAAGTATAATACAACCAAAAAAAACTTAGGAATAAAATATGATCCTCCTTGGTCCACTTGGATAAGATTAGGACATTTATTATTGTTTTATTTAAAGAAGAGTTAAAAGAATTAAATTCAAAGTTTAATAACTAAACCATTTTTAATAAATGGTTACAAAATATATAAATTAGAATATAAATATTCATTATAAATATAAAAATATTTCCTATATCCTGGTATTTTATTTATAAATTTTATACGTTAAAAAATTAAATTTATTTATGACACAATGATGTTGCAGTAATTACCTTATTAATGAAAGAATCAAATAAATCATATTATAAATATTGAAATAAATTTAATTTCAAAGTTTTTATGACATACACTAATTTTATAGGTGAATATTACATGTTAGGGTTGATTCAATGCATCTTTTTCAATGTAATAAAGTTGTGATTCTTTCACAAAAACCAAATACCAAATAGTGTCAAAATTGACATAAATAATTTTTTTAAAAAATAATATATTATTGGTTGAAATAATATTCATAAAACTATAAGGTTGGTCCAAATGAATTAAATAATATTATATATGTCATTAATGTACCACTTGAGATTTTCTTGTGAGTTTAGAGTATGATTATTAACCATATAGTGTAAGAATACAAGAAGATACAATAAAAGTTAAACTATTTAACTAAGAGTTAAATCTAAAAGATAAGGATAAAATGGTAACCTAAACATGTCTAAAACCTATTGGTTGAGATTATTTCAACCAATAACCACCTTATCTTCGAAATAAATCATTTTGGAGCCATTATAATCCGAAAATGATTTTATTATAAAATAACATTTCATGCTTTTCCTAAAGTGACCCTCACCTCTCTTATAAAAGGGCACTTCACCTTCTCTCAAAATCACACCTCCAAAGCCATTTGTCTTGGCCAAGAACTTCCCAAATATCCTCCCAACTTCCTTTACATCATCCTAGAGTTCTTACTTCGATCATAAATCCATTCTAATGAGACCTTTTGATAAACTAAAAAGGAAACACCAGAAAAAGAGGTAATAATTTCACCACCCTCTTTCAAGTTCTTTTCAACTTCCACTTCCACTTCTTTTTTCTTTTTTTTTATATACCAAAATAATAACACCAGAAACTCCTACATAATGTGATGTTATTATAAATATGGTACAACCATATTAGTTATTATACCCATCCACTAAATGAAAAAGTCACCATACGTGCATACGTACGGCTTACTGTCTCCACGCCGTGGTGTAGTTTGTTATTCAAACACTTCATTATTTTTATGGGTATAATAATGAGTATAACTGATGTAAATAGTAAATATAACATGTTAATTATTCTTTACATATGATATACCATCCAATTACATACTATTTCATCATCAACATAATGATTTTGTCGCTCGTGCATATGTACAGATTACCGTCTCCACGACATGATGATATTCATTCCCACATTCACCATTAAACGATGATTATAAAAATATATACTATTAATAAGTATGTAATATATAAAATAATAATTATATTAGATATATATATATATATGTATGTATGTATGTATGTATTTTTTTACTTAAATATATCTTATTCACTTACTTCCGTTCAATACGATATGAAAACAGAAAAAACATTTATGCGTACGTACGACCTACCATCTCCATAAATAGTTCCTTCCATTTCATATATCTATCTATTATAAATATTTATATTATAAATATATATCAAATATAAATCAAGGTTTATATTCTGGAAGTATTTAAATCATGATCTAAATGATATGATCAAGAATAACAAGTTAAAACACCTATGATAAAGAAAGTGATTATTACCCAAAATTTTAATTTAACATGGAAATAATTATTAAATGGGTAGTATAATATCATAAATGAATAATTTATGATATAATAAATATGAATATGGTTCTGGTATAATTTAATAACCTACTATCGTCATTGTACAAGAGGTTAAACCTACCCTCGACCAAAGGAAGTTCAAGGTAAGGGTTAATTCCACAATCTCTTTATTATCTGAGGTTTTTTTATTTAAGTATCTACTAGGACATATTTATTATCCATCTCCATGATTAATAAAAGAGTTTTTAAAGGGATTATTTTAATTTAATTTTTTACTAAAACATCATTTTAAATGTTTTAATGATTTATTCTTCTAAACCTTTTTCATTAATGTCCACTTTTTCAAAATGGTTTTAAGGATTTATTTATATGGACATGAATATTTTAAAATGTTAATTACGTCCAAAAGTTTCAAAGTGGTATGGGAAACTTTTATTCAAAAAAATATTCTAAATGATTTCCATTATAAATTATGCGACTTTTAAATGATTTGATAAAAAAATGGATATTTCTCTCAATTATTGTTTACTGATCATTTTCAACTATGTCAACATCCTTTAAGGGATATTATTCTTGATCGAGGTTGATTTATTATGATACAAATCTTCCATATTGTTTTGATGTTTTTGTGATATATTTGATTGTGGATGTGTTATTTTTATACCCTTCATGGTTTATGGTTAAAGAATTTAAATTTCGTATGCCAGTTTTAATACGTATGTTTATGTTATGTTTCAACCTTTTCATATGAGGAATTTATTGGAATTATTAAGTGATGGGTGGAGCCCGCTATAGCTCCTTGATTCATCAATAGGTCTCATGATACAATTAGAGATGGAATTGGATGATTCCTTTCCCAATTTGATATATGTTTTTGTCCAAGGCCTAAATCATTTTTAGACTTCTTGTTCGAGGCCTTGAAAAGATGTTTCAGAATGTCTGACATTATACATTCCTTCATTATGAAAATATTATTGATGGTTCATGTGGTTATTCAACTAGTAGAATACCCATGACTATGTTTTGTTATGTCATTATTTACTCATCTCATGTTCCTATCAAAAAGGGTTCATGATTATTATTTGTAAAGGAATGTGTTGTAAATTATTCACCATGCCTAATGTTTATGTTACCTTCCACTGTATTGCTTACCCTTACTGAGCATTTTATCTTACCTCTTTCTTATGTTTTATTTTCCTAAGATTCCAAGAAGTTTATTATGATTGATAAGCAGGGTCAAGATAGGGGATCAATGGTGTCCTCAAAGGATCATTTATGTTGTGATTTATTTTCTAAGCTGAAATATAAGGTTCATGTATGTAATCTATTTTATAAGAATGATAATCTAATTGTTCCTTCAGTAATTGATTCCTTGTAATCATTCCAATGTATTAAAATAATTCACAAACTCTGGAAAACTGAGGTTGGGGCGATACAGCTGGTATCAAAGGAAGTTTTGCAACAACCTTCGAAATAGATTTAGATAAACTCTGATTAGAGAACATTACCCTAAGATAGAATTTCAGGATTAGTATAGAAGAACTTCCTAGAATTGTGATAATGTAGAGTTTTTTTGTGTATTTTCCAAGAAATACATCCCAGTGTGGTTATGAACAGGTATAGGCGACTCTGGCAAAAATGTGCCTAAAAGTGAAAACTCTGACAAAGAGTTTTGGGCTTGACCTGGGGTATCCTGGTACATGAAAATGGGCCTTGATACACACTTGGTTATAACACTCCCATGGTATATTATTAGTAAAATTCACATTTCTATTACAAGAAATTATCAAGGATTTAAGAGTAAATAATTTCTCAAAGAAAACATTTTATGATTATCGATTATATACATAATATTTTCAATTTATGTTAGGTATGTTACAAGTTTAGAATTAAGAATTGTGATTCATAAACTAACCTAGTGTATTCCATTGTTTAGAAATGATGCCTAGTAGAAGGAATGAGAATTCCAGGAATACGCATGATAAAATGATTACGAAGGATCATATCATTCATGGTATTAACCCAATATTTAAAATGTAAATAGTCTCCCATGTATTCTCATCATATAAAGAAATAGTATCATGTGTTAATAAGATAAGTAAAGAATTCCCTAAGACCTATGGCTTTGAAGGGAAGCAAGAAAAGAAAAAGATGGAAGAGAGAAAGATGGATAAAGGGGAGAGGGGAAAGAAGGATTTTCCCATATGTGATAACTGTAGAAAGAATCACCCTGGTAAATGCTTGAAGGGAATGAGAGATTGTTATAAGTGTAGAGAAAAAGGAAACCAAGTAAGCGATTTCAAGGGTAAGAAAAAGGTTTCAAATGTACAATGATTCATCTTCAAAACGTTGGGACACTATGCGAATCAATGTCCAAATCATCAGATTATACCCCAAATGCTGCTATTGGATAATAATCAAGTTATTATACCACCGAATATGTATTGGAATGAATTGAGTTCTTATGTTGTTATTAAAGTATTGTGTAATTTGATTATTGTATTAATTATATACATGTTATAATAATTATAGAGTATATAAGGATTGTACAACAGTTCTATTTCATTTAGGACTTGAGATTGTGTGGAACCAAGAAAACTGACTCAGTAACAGGTTAATATATTTTGGGAAAATATATGGTTGAGATAAAGATAAACCATAATATAGTTTTGATATTGAGGAAGTGATTTTGGAATAATATATGATTTATTTGGATAAATTATATTGGATATTATTGACTACCTTGAAACTGATTAATGATTTGTATATTCCATAATTGTTGGAGTTTACAACATTTTTTGGATGGAAGGAGTATATCAATTATTCTATAAGTAATAAGGGAGCATGAATGTAATTAATATGGTTTTATGGTAATTTAGGGTGTTACAGTGTTTTAAAAGAATAAATGATGAAGTTATTCACATGTTATAAGGTGGAAAAAAGGATCTTCTTTGTGTTTACCTTCCTTATAAATTTTGGACTGTGAGTTTGGAAAGAAGTATTTTGGATAAGTCTAAAGGTTAGAGTCTATCAAGTTTGACATTGGATACTATTGTTAAGGTTAAATCATTTCTTGATACTATTTTTGGATTGTCATAAAATGGACAACCCGGAGGTCGGGCGACAACCTGTCACATCCGGTAAGGACGCGATACTTGAACCCGTAACTAAAGGGCGACAAGGGTGGATCACCTACCACTAGCATACGTGATGTGTTGGGTTGATTAATGTAGTTCTTTAAAATAGTTTGTCAAATGAATTATAAATTCCTTATTTTTGGAACCCTATACGATTATGATAAATAGAATATTTTTGAATGCTATTATCTTTTGGAGTGAAAGATGAGTTTGTGGTAGGAATTAGTTGACGGATGAAACTCTACTTGTCAAAGTATATTTTTCCCCTTATTATATGAATAAATTAATTATTAAAATTTAGTTAAGGGATATTAAAACAAAAAATGTGTTATCCTAATACCTTATGTTTTTTTGAACCAATGATATTTTACATCATCGTAGATTGATGGCTTTAAGGCCCTCAATTTTACACTTGTTTGTGATTTATGACCTTAATCACTCCCTATAAATATTTACATTTTTCCTAAAATTATGTGTCTCTAATTTCAACAAATGTTCTCCTAATAGAGATCATAATTTGGTGGTGACTTTTTCATTTCCCTTTTCATCTTATTAAGACTAAATGTTAATAAACCAATTTCCCATGTGGGTTTTCCACAAAGGTATTTTTCTTATTTTTAACCATTTATTTTCAAAGAATAATTTCAAATTGTGAGGAAGAAATTTATTGAAGGATGGGAGAATGTAACACCCCACTATTTCATAGTATGTTATCTCTTCAAAGTAATTTAATAACTTGCGCTACACTCAACAACGAGTTTGAGCGCACAACGACTTACCAAACTAGCGGTTCAAAAAGCGGTTATGAATAGTATTAACTAAATTTAGAATTTCATATATATCCTATATAATTTTAACATTCATATTTTGTTTTTCTTAGACATAATATAAGGACAAATTTATTTTTTCAGATAAAAGAAGTATTTTTAAAAAAAATGCAATTTTACCACCTATTTAATAGTGAATACATTTTAAAACAAATATTTGACACTTTTATATATTAAATTTAATGAAATTAAATTATTCTTTAGAATTGGGACATAAAAATTTAGTTTCAATAAATTTTTGGTACTTTTCTGATAACTTTCATATTTTGATGAATACTAAAAAATACTAAATTTTAATTGGAAACAATTTTTTTAATCAAAATAATTTATATTAATAAATTATAAATTTGAATTGTTTGGATGTATAATTAGATTATATTTTTACCTTTTAATATAGTTAAGCTCATTACAAGAAATTTCACATTTAAATTTGACATAAACAGTTTTCAATCTTTTGAGAGTTTTTACTTTTCAAAAAAACTGCTTTTTTGGTTTGAACAATGGGAATTAATTTTAAATTAATAAATGAAAATTCTATGTTTTAAATTTTGTGAAATAGAAATCATTTTTTAATTCATAATATAAATATTATATTAGGGTTATGTTTTGGTATTTTTCTGAAAACTTTCAATTTTTGATGAATAGTAAAAAACACTACGTTATTGGTTAAAATTGACTTTTTATTTAAATATAATATATTTTATTTAAATTTTGTTTATGTGAAAATAGTTACATAATACCTATATAAATTCTATTTGATTCATTGGAGTCATTTTATAATAAGTTTAGATATATAAAAATTTTATTGAACTTTTTACCGTCTTTTACCCACCTTCTAGGAGAATTTGCAAATTTGCATAAAACATAATTTTACCACTTCTGTGAGTTGAATTTCAAAAATCTGAGAGACACAATTAATAGAAGTAATTAAAATGTGTTTCAATAAGATGAAAATAATTTTTAGTGAGTGGTTACTTTTGACTTTTTATTTACCATAATTAAAACTAAATAGGGTAATTAAGGGTAAAAATTATATCATAATCACCCTAACACATGTCCTAATTCTACTGGATAAGTATAATTAGACCAAAAAATATTATGAATAAAATATGATCCTCTTTCTTCCACTTGGATTAGATTAGGACATTTATTATTATTTTATTTAAAGAAGAGTTAAAAGAGTTAAATTAAAAGTTTAATAACTAAACTATTTTTAATATAGGGTTATACACAATATAAATTCTACTATAAATACTCTTTATAAAGATAAAACTATTTCCTAAATCATGTTATTTTATTTATAATTCTTATAAATTATATAATTAAATTTATTTATGACACAATTATGATGTTGTAATTACCTTATTAATGAAAGAATCAAATAAATGGTATTTTAAAAATAAAAATAAAAATAATTTCAACATTTTCATGAAATAAAGGAATTTTCTAGGTTAATATGACATGTTAGTGTTGATTCAATGCATAGTTTTCTAAGTAATCATGTTTTGATGACTTTCACAAAAATCAAATACCAAATAGTGTCAAAATGGACATAAATTTATTTTTAAAACAAATACTATATTATTGGTTGATATAATATTCTTAAAAAAATAAGGTTCAGAAAAATGTCTTAAATAGTATTATATATATCATTAATGAACCACTTGATGTTCTATTAGAAGTTTATTGTATGTTTATTAACCATATATTATAAGAATACTAGAAGACACGGTAAAAGTTAAACTATTTAACTAAGAGTTAAATCTAAAAGATAAGGATAAAATGGTAACCTAAACATATATACAACCTTTTTGTTTTGTGTATTTAGAACCATAACCACCTTAGAATCTAAATAAATCATTTTTGAGCCATTATAAACTAATAATTATTTTATTATAAAATAATATTTCAAGCTTTTCCTAAAGTGACCCTCACCTCTCTTATAAAAGGGCACTTCCCCTTCTCTCAAAATCACACCTCCAATGCCATTTAGATCGGCCATAACCTACCAAAATATCTTTCCAAATTACATCACATCAACCTAGATTCCTTACTTTTATCAGAAATCCAACCTAAGGAGCCCTTTTGATCAACTAAAAAAGAAACACCCAAAGAAGAGGTAATAATTTCATCACACTCTTTCAAGTTCGTTTCATCTTCCACTTCCTATTTCTTTTTTATTTCCATGACAAAATAATAACTCCAGTACCTACTACATATTTTGATTTTTTTATAAATATGGTACAACCATATTCATTATTCTACACATCCTCTAAATGACAAATTCACCATATGTGCGTACATACGGCTTACCGTATCTATGTCGTGGTGTAGTTTGTTATTCAAACACTTCATTATTTGGATGGGTATAATAATGAGAATAAATTATATAAATAATAAATATGACATGTTAATTATTTTCTATATATGATATACCATCCAATTACATACTATTTCAACATCAATATAATGATATTGTCGCTCGTGCGTACGTACGGATTACCGTCTCCACGACATGATGAGATTAATTCCCACATTCACCATTCAACGATGATTATAAAAATATATATTATTAATAAGTATGTAATATATGACATAATAATTCTAAAGTATATATATATATATATATATTTATGTATGTATGTACTTACATATATCTTATTCACTTACTTCCGTTCAATACGATATGAAAACGGAAACAACGTTTATGCGTACGTACGGCTTACCGTCTCCATAAATGGTGCCTTCCATTCCATATAACTATATATTATAAATATTTATATTCTAAAAATATATGAAATATAAATCAATGCTTATATTCAGTAATTATTTAAATCATGATCTAAATGATGTGATCAAGAATAACAAGTTAAAACACGTACGATAAAGAAAGTGATTAATACCCAAAATGTTAATTTAACATGGAAATCATAATTAATTGGGTACTATAAAGTCATAAATGAATCATGTATGATATAATAAATATGAATATGGTTCTGGTATAATTTAATAACATACTATGGTCATTATACATGAGGTTAAACCAACCCTTGACCAAAGGAAAGTGCAAGGTAAGGGTTAATTCCACAATCACTTTATTATCCGAGGTTGTTTTTATATAAGTATCTACTGAGACATAATTATTATCCATGTCCATGATTCATAAAGAATATTTCAAAGGGATTCTTTCAAGGGACTTTTTTTACTAAAACATCATTTTAAATGTTTTAAAGATTTATTATTCGAAAGCTTTTTCATTAATGTCTATGTTTTCAAAATGGTTTTAAGGATTTATTTATATGGACATGAATGTTTTAAAATGTTAATTCCTTTAAAAAGTTTCAAAGTGGTATGGGACAGTTTGATTTAAAACTATCTTTTAAATGACATCCTTTATAAATTATGCAACTTTTAAATGATTTTATGAAAAAGGGATATTTCTCACTAAGATTTATTACTGATCATTTTCAACTATGTCAACATCGTTTACAGGATATTATGTTTCCACCTTTTCATATGAGGAATGTATTGGACTTAGTAAGTGACGGGTTGAGCCCGCTATAGCTCTTAAATACATCAGTAGGTCCTATGATACAATTAGACATGGAATTGGCTGAGGCCTTTCCTAATTTGATATATGATTTTGGCCGAGGCTTAAATAATTTTTAGATGTCTTGGTCAAGGCCTTGACAAGATGTTTTAAAATATCTGACCTTATATATTCCCTCATTATGAAAATATTATTGATGGTTCATGTGGTTATTCAACTAGTATAATACCCATGACTACGTTTTATTATGGCATTATTTACTCATCTCATATTCTTTCCATAAAGTGTTCATGTTTATTATTTGTAAAGGCATGTGTTTTAAATTATTCACCAAGCCTAATGTTTATGTTACCTTCCACTGTATTGCTTACCCTTACTGAGCATTTGAGCTCACCCCTTTCTTATATTTTATTTTCCCAGGATTCTAAGAAGTATATTATTATTGATAAGTAGGGTTAAGTTAGGGGATTAATGGAATTATCAAAGGATCATTTATATTGTGTTTTATTTTCTAAGGTGTAATGTAACGTTCATGTATGTCATCTATTTTCCAAGAATGCTAAACGGATCCGTCCTTCGGGACATGATTCCTTGTAATCATTCCAATGTATTAAAATAATTCACAGACTCTGGGTAACTGGGGTCAGGGTGTTATATCAATTTTACACAATAACAATCAGATTCACACGAAGAAAGATGAACCAAATGTTCAGTACACACAAGGTATGAGAGTCTCTCTCTAGAAATCACTTTAGCAGCATACAATCTCTAGACTGATCAAAAAGTATTAAGCTCGTTCAAATTAGATCCTATTTATAGGGTCTTCTCTAATGGTTGGCTCCCTCTTCCAACGATCATATTTTTACTTTAATCTTAGAGGGACTTGTACATGTGTCACTCAAAAAACAGTTTGTTAGAATCATATTGTACGACATCGTTTCATAACTATAACAAGTGTATGAAAAATAAGGTTGCTCCACCAAATCTATCTTTCAGAGTCTAAGGAAAAATAATGTTTGGAGTCTAAGCAAATAATAATTTGGAGACTATAAATCTTATATATTCAGATTCTGTTTTCCAAAGAATTTGGAACCTGAATTCTATAGATTTTAGAATCTAAATTTAAATGAATTCAAAGTTTGAATTCTGAGGAATTATGAGCCTCAATTATGAAGAATTTAGAGTCTGAATTTCAGAGAATTAGAAGTCTGAATTTCAGAGAATTCAGAGTATGAATTTAAGAGTATTAGAAGTCTGAATTTTATATAACTCGGAGTCTAAATTTCAAAGAATTCAAATTCTATATTTCAGAGAATTTGGAGTCTAAATTTCAGAGTATTTGGAGTTTTAATTTCAAAGAATTCAGAGTCTGATAACAGAATACTCTATAACCAAGGATTAATAAGATTCCAAGGTTTTAGATATTAAACTGAATTTTAACCATTAGGAATAAAAAGATATAGATTTAGAGAAACTATAAAATGAATAATGAAAACAAAGGTAAGGAAAATTTCCTTGGGAAAGGAAAAATTTCCTTTTTAAGATAAATCTTAGGGAAAATATGATTTTTCTTAAGATAGAGGGCTTATGATTTTCAAAACATATAGGAATGGAAAATTCATAAGAAAACCTGATTGACTCAACAATCTCCACCTTTTTAGAAAGCACAAACATCCTTTCAAAAAATAATATAAGGATGTAGAAAATTTCTATATGACCAAAAGAGAAAAACTTATCTCCCTTTGCATATAATTTATAGTGAATATGGCTAACTACCCCTTAGGTTTATAAATCCTTAAGGATTTTATTCTTTATTTCCTGGATAATATTTTAAATTTTCTTGCATACAAAAATATTATTTGATAAGAACTCCCCTAAGATAAACTCCCCCTTACTTAGGAAAATATATTCTTTACTTGGAATTCTCATTATCATTCCTTTCTCCCCCTTTGTTATTTTCAAAAATAAATAAAGAGAACGGAAAAAATGGTACCTAAAAAAATTAGTACCATACAAAAAATAACATGATGAACAACCAAAAATTCCATTATGATTGAAAAAATTTGTACAAGGAAGAAAATACAACAAAATATCGGAATTGGGTTGAATTATACTTCATTCCCCTTCAGAATTAACTTATTTACAATGGTTTTCAGCTTATTTATCTCCTTTTGATCTTCTTCCACACACTTGAGAAGATGATCCTGGCCTTCATTCTTCTTTTATAAGGCTTTGATGTTTTCTTCTTGAGCCTTAAGAATATCATCCTAAGCCTTCAAAACTTCTTCTGTCTTAACAAGATTTTCTTAAAACTCAATTCTGATATCCCTTTCTCTTTTCAAAATCATAGCCAATGAATTAATCTTTCTATTCAAGTCCTTGACTTCTTGCTTCCGAGTGTCTGTTCGAGAGTCATCTTTTCCTCAAAACTCTTAGTAATATCTATAAACTTTGCATCTTCAGTGTCAAAGTCATCATTTACACATTTGAAATTCATCAAAGACTCTGAATTCTTCTATTTTATTTCTTGAATGACTTGTAATCTTCTTACATGATATTTTATGGGATTCTTATTCAATGAAGATGATCTTGAAATCTATCTCATGCTTTACAAACTTATCCATAAGCAAGGTGAATAAATTTAGTTTATGATTAAACTAGTGCTGAAGCATATGGAACCTCTAGTCTATACTTGGACATAAAATAATGGTATCAACCAACTTATTTAAATTTTTTACCACAAAAATCCAGTTGAAGAGAGAAATATTCTGAATCAGAGTGTTTGTTTGGTGATGATTCTTTTTCTAACTCTTTATCTTTCCTCTTAGAAGAAGAAACGACACCTTTCTTTTTCACATTATATTTCTTAGGTGTATCAGCCAACAACTGTTTTCCCTTATCAGCTCTCGGAATGATCACTTCTACTTTGGGTGATTCATGTTCACTATTAGATAATTGAACAATTTTATCTTCCTCAGGAATTTTTTTCTTGGCACCTGCCACAATATCCTCAGGGTGAATGAAGTCATGGTTGCAACTCTATTCTTTATATATTTTATTTACTTCTTCCTAACCCTTTTCATCCTTTACTAGTGTAGGAATTTTTGAATACTCTACTTCAGAAGTTCGGATTGATAGTTTCTCAAGAGGACTCTTCTTCTCATGATAATACTATACTTTCCTTATCATGTCTTCGGTATCACCACTTCCTTCTTCATCATCATCTTCTTCTTACAATTCTTCCTCTTGAACTATTTTTTCTTCTAGTTCTGGTTCTAGAATCACTACCATCTTTCCTGGAGTCATAGGGAGTGATTTTTTAAAAAACGATTCTTGTACTTGGATTTGTTCAGAGGATTTTTCAGCAGCCTTGAGAAGCGATTGAACTATATCGGCTTCATAGATATTCTTCTTATACTTCTTTTATTTCTCTTTATTCTCTAGATTTTCAGCAGCCTTCAACTTCAAGGATTTTTCCTCAGCAGGGTCCAAGCCAAAAGTAGGCTCCCCTTCCTTCCTATTCTCTTTGTCTTCTCTCCACTTAGCCACCACTTCATCTGAATATGTCTTTTGCTTCTTTGGTTTTGGGGGTGCAGATTGAGTTTCTATAGCCACATTTATTTTTTCCTTTCTCTTCGGGTTCCTTCACCTTCCTTTTCCTTGCACCCTTCTTGGAGGTTTCAGACACTTCCAGTTTCATTGAAAGAGCTTCGATTTCTGATTTAGACAAATCATAGAAATCTCTAGATTTACTACAAAATCCAACCTTCAACCTTCTCAAGGTATCATCTCTTAGCAGCATAACCTTGTAATTTTTCTGTGTAAAACTCAAAGGGATTTTGAACAATTATAGAAAAAGAACTATAATTTTGGGGAGAATGGCCGGATACATGATGATTTGAGACTTCAAATTTCCATTCATGATATTATCAATTGTAATCAAGTATACTTCACTAAATTTATCTTCCTGAGGTTTACCTAAAAATCCAAAATATAGATGTCACATTTTATTCAGTGTATCCTTATCTCATTTTCTAGTAATAATAAATCCTTAAACCCATATTTCAAGAATCCAGAGGTTTGTAGATAGATGAAAAATCTTCAAAGTCTTAACTTCTTTCAATCCAAGGCACTCTAAAGACTTTTCTTTTTCAAACAAACCTGATACATCCAGTAATTTATGAGTGAAAAATTCAGCTTCACCTTCATATGGAATTCCAATTAGACTTGTGACCATAGTATAGAAAAGGGGGTAGGTCTTTCCATAACACTTGAATGAAAAATTATCTCTCCCTTATTTATAGAAAAAACATACTGACTCATAAAATCCAGTCAACGACTCTAGATAAACTGGATCATGTGCCTTTGGTTTCGATACACATATGCTCTCCTAGCCATTCAGCTTGATAATATTTGAAATGATAGAATCATACATAGCATAGAATTTTGGATCAAATAACCTCTCTCTCCAAATTTTCTATTCAGATATTTACTTTACATAGGAAATTTCTTCTTAAGGAGAAGCTTGCATAGACATTCAGAATTATGAAAACACTGAAGATTCAGAATGGCCTTAACTAGAGCAGTAGGGATTCACCACGTGAGATCTTTGAAGATCGATGTGGGACATACATTGGGGGGTCCATATATAGTCATTTGGGGTGACAGTTCATCTTTCTTGATTGATCCAATGGTTGAAAAACTCTTGATGAGATCTAACAGTTTAGATGATATCCGAAAAATAAATTTGGTAGGTTTAGATCTTTTATGGATTTTATGAATAAAAATTTGGATTTAAGGAAAATTGAATCTGTAAAATTTTAACAGAATGAAAATACCAATATGTAAAAAAAATTATTACGAAAATTTATGAAAGAAAACATACCTTCCGGATTTCCAGGAAAATTATTTGTAATAAGTAAAATTCTTCTTGAAGAAAATTGGATACCAAAAAATTTTGTTAAGAAAAATTTCATTATGGAAAATTTTGACTACCAAAATTTTGATTACCAAAATTTTGATTACGAAAATTGTGATTACAAAAAATTTGGTTTTAAAAATTTTGATTATGAAAATTTTTATTACAAAAATTTTGATTATGAATATTTTGATTACAAATATTTTGATTACAAAAATTTAGATTTCGAAAGTTTTGATTATGAATATTTTGATAATGACAATTTTGATTTTGAAAATTTTGATTAATTGGAAAATGTACTCCCCCTATGAAAAAGAGTTTCTTGCTATATGGTGACAGGTTTCAACATGAAGTTAATATAGGAGAATACCTTATAGTTATCATTCCTATCTTCTATTTAATGTATTCAACTCTATCAAAGGATAATTATTTTGTGAAAATATCAGCAATTTGATATTTCATTTCGATAAATTGAATAATGATGTCTCTTTTTTGTGTGTGATCCCTAATAAATTGATGTATAATATCTATTTTTTCATGTGAACGATTTTAATGGTTTTTACATAAGGAAATGGAACTAGTATTATCACAAAATATTTGTGTTTTGGTAAAACTCATACCATAGTGTGTGAGTGTGTGTTGCATCCAAAACACTTGAGAACAACAACTTTCAGCTACTATATATTCTTCTTCAGTTGTGGAAAGTGCTACTGAGTGTCTCTTTTTGCATGACCTAGAAACAAATAAATATCCTAATAAATTACAAGTTCTAGATGTACTTTTCCTATCCATTATACATCCACAAAAGTCAGCATCTGAAAAACTTTTTAAAACAAAATCATTTCCAGAATTATAAAAGAGTCCTAAATCCATGGTTCCCTTTAAGTAGCAAAAAAATTCTTTTCAATTCCTTTAAATGAGATTCCTTGGGATTAGATTAATATCTTGAACATAAGCATACTAAAAACACTAAGTCTAGAAGACTATATGTCAAGTATAGTAGACATCCTATCATACCTCTGAATGATGTTTGATCTACTAGTTTCCCAGCTTCATCAAGATAAAGTGAATTTGATGTACCAATGAAAGTACTTATACTTTTTGTGGGGTCATATACCTACTTTTTTAAAAGATATTTAATATAATTATGTTGATATATATAAGTTTCTTCTGGTTTTTGAGAAATTTGAAAGCCTAGGAAAAATGTTAAATCACCCATCATACTCATTTTGAACTCAGATTTCATTAGATTCGAAAAGCAATGAGTTAAAGATTTACAAGTTGAACAAAATATAATGTTATCAACATAAATCTGAACAATAAAAACATTTTTATTATCTTTGTTTATAAAGAGGGTTGGATCAACGTTTCCCTTAACATAATTATTTTGTAACAAAAATCATGTAAGTCTATCAGAACAGACTCTAGGGAATTATGTAGGTCTATATAATTATTTTTTAAGTTTGAAAACATATTAAGAATGTTTTTTTCTTCAAAACCAGGAGGTTGTTCAACAAAAACATCCTCTTGAACATAAATATTAAGAAAATCACATTTAACATCCATTTAAAAATGTTTGAAATTAAAGAATTATGCAAAGGCCAATAGAATATGAATAGATTCAAGTCTAGATACTATAGCATAGGTTTATTCATAGTCTATTCCTTCTTATTGATCATATAATTTAGAAACTAATATTGATTTATTTCTTACTATGATTCCATTTTCATCACAATTATTTCTGAAGACCCATTTTACTCCAATAACATAATTTTCCTTAGGTCTTTCAACCAAGGTCCATACTTTATTCCTTTAGAATTCATTTAGCATATCCTGCATCGCTTTTATCCAATCATCATCACCTAATGTTTCATCAGTTCTTTTTTGTTCTAATTGGAAAAAGAATTCTATATGTTCTACTTCATTTCTCAAGGAAATTCTAGTCCTTATAGGTTGATTTACATATGCAATGATACTATCACTCGGATGATTCTTAAGAAACAACTAATTTGGATTTTGTAAAACATGTTCATCAACATATGGTATGAAATCTTCTGGGGTAAATGCTTTATAAATATTTTCTTGAACATTTTCCTTATCATAAGGATATTCTATCAAGGTTTGATAATTATTTTTTAAAAACACATCCAAAGATGTAAGTTGAAGTTGTTTAAAAAAAGGATCTGTTTCATCCAATTTAACATGTACTGTTTTTTGAAGAGTACAAGTATTTTTATTAAAAACATTATAAGCCTTAGAAGTTTTGGAGTAGCCTAAGATAATGATGTCATCATATTTGGGTGCATATTTATGTAAATTATCTTTAGTATTCAAAATGAATAATTTTTAACCAAATACTTTGAAGTAGGAAAGTCTAGGTTTTCTACAAGTCCAAAATTCATAAATGGTTTTGTTAAGATTAGGTCTAATCAAAACCCAATTTATAGTATGAAAAGCAGTACTTACAAATTTATCCTAAAAGTTTTTATCTATCAAAGATTCACTCAACATGATTCTAGTTATCTCTTGAAGAATTCTGTTTCTTCTTTCAACAACACCATTCTGTTGGGGAGTTCTTGGTGCTGAGAAGTTATGAGTAACGCCTTTTCTACTACGAAAAGATTCAAAATCAGAATTTTGAAATTATCCTCCATGATCACTATGAATAGTTGTAAATGGAATATTTTTTCCCTTTTTAACTTGGGTTCTAAATATTTTAAAATAAGAAAAAGCTTCATATTTCTTTGATATAAAATAGACCCACATAAATCTCGTGTAATCATCAACTAAAAAAAATACATAATATTTGCCTCTAATGATTCCAATTTGCGTTGGACTGAAAAGATCCTTATGTACCAACTGTAATGCTTCAGAAGTTGACACTTCACCAATTGATTTAAAAATTGATTTATGTTTCTTAATATATTGACAAGGATTAAAAAAATTTGAAGAATCATATCTAAGATCCAGTATATCCTTAAGAAGAATTTTCTTAGAGAGTCTAGATAAGTTCCTAAGGTTACAGTGTCTTACCCTTATATTCCATAACCATGATTGATCTAACATTTCACTAAGTCATGGTGGATTGTGACTCCTAAGTTCTTCTTTGTTTAGTGTGTAAACATTCTCTTGCCTATGGTCAGAAAGAATAAACTCTTCCTTGGAATTCTGTACTGAGAATTTTTCATTCCTAAAATTCATAAGGTAGCTTTCATCGCATAATTGACTTATAATAATGATGTTTTACTTAAGACCCTTAAAAAATAAAACATTTGAAATCAATGTTTTTCCAAGAAGAACAATGTTACCTATACCAATAATTTCTCCCTGAGCATTATCTCTGAAAGTTACTTTTCCTCCTTTCTTCATGATAATCTTTTCAAAGAAGTTTTTGTTACCAGTCATGTTCCTGGAAAATCCACTATCCATGTACTATATATTTTTGTTCGTATATTTTTTATTTTTAGGAAAATAGGAGTGTTAGACTTTTAGAATCCAAATTTTCTTGGATCCAGAAATTTCAAAAAGCAAGATTTTAGGAATCCTCATTTTCATAGAAAAATAAGCTTTATGAAAACCTAAAGACTGAGTTTTATTTAAAGAACAATTTTTTCACAATTTCCACCATCTTAACATTTGGTGCATAATGGAGAACTTTGAGGAACAAAAAATTTATTACTAAAAACCATTTTAGAATTTGTATGACCAAAACCAGAATGATTCCTTATAGGTCGAATTTGGGAATACATCTTATCAAAGTTTTCCTTACTAGAGGTAATTCTTTACAAACACTTCCTCAAGGAAAATATTTCTGACTTTAGTTTGATAACCATGTTTTTATCCTCAAAAAACTAGTTTTAGAACTATATTAAGCCTCTAAAATATTTTTCTAAGAAATTACTTTTTCAAGGTCCTTAGAAATTTTATCTTTCTCAGAATTAACTTTCACCAGGTTTTTGGAAATACTTTAAAAATCATAAATTTTCATATCAAGATCATTAGAATGACCTGATACTTCTTTAGTAAAAATATAAATTCTAAAATTTTCCTTATAAATATTTTTCTTGAGTTTAGAATTTTCATTATCAAGAAGATTAGAAAACCTAGAAACTTCTTCATATATATTGGAAATATATTATCTTAATCAGAAGAAGATTATTTATCTGAAGGCTTATAGTATTTATCATATTTATAATTTGAATTCATGGATACATTTTTGATAGATTCATCATTGTGTACCTTAGCCATTAGACAATGATTTTCAATGTGTAATTTCGCTAGCAGGCCAAGATTCTTCTAATCATAAGATTAATACTCTAAGGATTCATTAGAAGAGTCGCCACCACTGGCACTCCAAGTGTCATTGTCTTTCAAAAATTTCTTAGCATTAGCTTTGTTGTACTTATTTATATTTCTCTCAGAATGATTTTACTTTCTATAATTTTTCTTATGTATAGACAATCTATCCTTATATGCCCTGCTCTTTGGCATTCATAACAAGTTACTTCAGAGTCTTTCTTATCTTTTCTTTCATTATTCATAAATCTATACTGAAAATATTTCTTCCCAACTATCTTTTTCATCCTTCGAGCAAGATTATCTAGCTCATTCTTAGAATGTTCACTTTCACTAGATTCAGATAAAATAGTGACTTTATTTCACTTGGATCTTGAAACCCTTTCAGGATTATTGGATTTAGTAGTAGTAAATGCTATACTTCCATTACCATTATTCTTAATATTCATATCAACATATCTTTTAATTCCTATCTCATATGGAAGAAGAGTTCCAAATAGCTCATGAAGAGTAATTTTAGATACTTTACTATTCTGGTCAATAACTGTTCTCTTAGATTACCACTCAGTAAGCATGATATCTATAATCTCATTCAAAATAGATTCATTATCAAGACCTTTTCCCCCATAGATTGTAAACTATTAACAATAGTCATAAACCTTTGTTGTAACTTGCATACTGGTTCTCCATAAGAAAATAGAAATCCATGATATTCTGCTCTAAGCATAGCTCTTCTAGTTTCTATAACATTGGTTGTACTAAAATGAGTAACCTCCAATTTTTTCTAGATATAGTTAATAGCTTAAAAAGAATAAATCTGAATATATATATTTCTAGTCAGGGAACACAACAAATTATTGTGTACCTTGTAGTTTAGTTGATATTCTGACTTTTCTTGATTAGTAAAATTTATGACTTCCTTATCAAGAATCTTGTAATCTTCAATAAGAATAATAAAGTTTTCCAATCCAGTATTAATAATAAAAGTATTCATACGATCTATACAATATTCATAATCATTCCCATCAAATATAGGTTGTTTAGTAGGATTTAGATTGTCAATCGAACCAACAATCATTCCTACGATCTCTCCAATATTCATATTTATACGATCTCTCCAATATTCATATTCATACTATCTCTCCAAGACCAGGGGGTGAGTTGTAAGTTTAAAAACATTCATTTTTAAACATAAGGAAAACCATGTTTAACAAAGTTAAACCTGGTAAATTCACAAGACCTATTCTAGTTCTACAAAATTTCTAGGTTCTAAAAATATAGTTCCAAAAAAGAAACATAAGAAAAGTTTACAAGAAAAAGTTTCTACCTTAAAGTGTAAAGAATCTTACTTATCAGGGTATACAAAAGAACAAGAAAGTATAAGAAGGTTATAATTTCTTCCTTTATTAAAATAAAGCAGAAATAAACTTGAAACAAAATCAAGTAACAAGTATTAAATATTTTAACCAAAACAGTAGGGTATCCAACAACCTCAGATAAATGTCCCTTGATTTACACTTTCAAGAAATCCTATCATACCCACACCAATGTAATCCCTCGATAGGAATATCAGAATCTATCTTGATATCCCCACAAGCCCTCGAACTTTAAGGCAGTCGGTACTTTTGTCTTCCTATCCACATAATTCCTTGAACTTTAAGGTAGTCAGACCCTCTATCTTCCTATCCCTGGAAATCCTTGATTATACATAACAAAAATCAGAGTCACATGAAGCAAGATGAACAAGATGTTTAGTACACAAAAGGAATGAGAGTCTCTCTCTCTAGAAATCACTTCAGCAGCATATAATCTCTAGAGTGATCAACATGTATTCAGCTCGTTCAAATGAGCTCTTATTTATATGAACTTATCCAACAGTCAACTCCCTCCTCCAAAGGTCATATTTTTCATTAAATCTCAAAGGGACCTCTATATCTGTCACTCAAATAATAGTTAGTTAGAAACAGATTTTATGATATCATTTCATAACTATAACAAGTGTAAGAAAAATATGGTTTCTCAACCAAATCTATTTTTCATAGTCTAAGGAAAAATAAAGTCTAAAGTCAAATCACATAATAATTTGGAGACAATAAATCATGGATATTCGGATTCTATTTTCTAAAGAATTCGGAACCTGAATTCTATAGATTTCAGAATCTGATTTCAATAAATTCAGAGTTATAATTCCGAGGAATTCAGAGTCAGAATTTGGAGTAATTTAGAAGAATTAGAATTCTCAATTCTGAATAATTCGGAGTCTAAATTTAAAAGAATTTGGAGTCTGAATTTTAGATAATTTAGAGTCTGAACTTCAGAGAATTGGAAGTCTGAATTTCAGATAATTCAATGTTTTAATTTCAAAGAATTTAGAGTCTTTATTTCAAAGAATTTGGAGTCTGAATTTCAAAGAATTCATAATCATAATTTCAAAGAATTTGGAGTCTGAAAACAGAATACTCTATACTAGGGATTTATTAGATTCTGAGGTTTTAGATATGAAACCAAATTTTAACCTTTAGTAATAAAAATAGATAGATTTAGAGAATCTATAAAATGAACAATGAAAACAAAGTTGAGGATAAATTTCCTTGGGAAAGGAAAATTTTCTTTATTAAGATAAATATTAGGGAAAATATTATTTTCCTTAAGATAGAGTGTTTGGTATTTTCGAAACACAGAAGAATGGAAATGTCCTAAGGAAACCGTATTGACTCAACAATTGTTACAACCAGCCCAAACTATTGCCACCATGGTGGGATCACTTTAGCTAATTTAGACACATCCAACTCATTACCAGTATTTGGCTAAAACATCCATGACACATCTACCTTGTATAATTAAATAAAGAGATTGTCCATGAATGTGTGAACGTGTATAAAAAATGTGATGTGTGTTTATGTTAAAACCTGAAAGTCCCATCTCTGAATATTTTTTTATTTAAGATGACTATAAAAATAAAAAATATATCATTGAAATATTTTAAATTAAAATTATGTTTCTTTTATAAAAATATTTAATAATAAAGTTTTATCGTGGATAAAAATATGATTCACAATATTATTGCAATTGTAAAATAATTGGAACTGAATAAGGATGTGGTTATAATAGACTACTAGAAAGAGTTATAATACTCGGAGTGTATAGATTTGGAATTCATTCAAATAAAAATTCATTTAGTGTTCAAAATGATGTCTAATCATGTGATTGAGTTCATCATATATAGACATATACAATTTAAAGATAGGTTGTGTCATATAGCCTATCCAGTAACTGATAATGTGGACTGTGTACACATATTTCTATCGGTTAAGAATCAATATGAAAATCAAATGATAGATTTTTATGCCATGATAGATAATATGTTATTTCCATCAACATTAGAAGTTTTCTTATAATAGCTTCATGATACAATGTCATATACCCATGTTATATCATCTTAAGAAGTTTTTCCAACAACTGTAGTTGTTTTGTTACATCCTTAAGCCTATAATTTCATATCCTCAAGCTGTGATGTATCATAGAAAAATTTTTGTTTTTAAGAATATTACTCTACATTAATTATATTTGATGGTGGAAAATTTTAAGTACATTGAAAATTCAAAAAAGAATATGATGATGATGAAGTGGAACAACCAAATGTAGAAAAACATTCTAATCCCACCCATATAAGGCATCACTAACCTTTGAGTCAAAATCCATCATTATAATCATGGATAAATGAAGTAATTTCACACTAACCACAATTTTTATAGTTATTTTTTACACCCAATGTATATTTTACAGGGATTATTGGTGGAAGGAATCAAGTTTTAGATGAAGGTCTTTTTATAATGGAAAAAAATTTGATAGAAAATATGTGATGGAAATTTTTATAAAATTGCGCTGATCGTGGTAGAGGCTAGTAGAGCAGTCGGTACCTGGAGGTGGACCACTGGGCGGGACGTACATGGAGCAGACGGCTGGACCCGAGGAGCTGAGGTGGCTATCTGTACCCACCCTTCAGGTGGGACTTCCAGTGGACGGCTTGAAGTTGCTGCTTTACTTTTAGTTGATGTACTTCCTTTACAGTGGTAAGTTACTTTCAGTTTGGGTTTGTATTCTAGCCCACTTACTTTTCCGCACTTACTTGTACTCAGTTTACTTAGTGTTTACTTCTACTGGCTTACTCTGTGGTTTTTGTTTACTTTGTAAAGGCAATGCCTTCCCCTTTTTGTCGGGATTTACGCCATGGTGCTAGTCGCCAGCCCCTGGCCTGTGGGAGGCGGGCTTAGGGTAGTCACGGCACGGGTCCCGAGGATGGATTTTGATAAGTCATACAAGTTACACCATTCCTTGAGGCTGATTCCTACAAATCCCAAATGACTTATGGATCATTTTACTAATGTATAAAAACATATCGATTGGGTTTTCTCTATTTTGGGTACATTTTTTTTGTTTTTTAGTAAAATGTAATTTTAAATAGGAAACAAACCCATTAATCCATAATGGTAAAATAATATGTTATTTTTATTTGAGACAGATTCATACTTGTTAAAGATAAATTATGAATCATTTCTTAAATTATTACAATAATCGATGATCATTTACCATTTTTTCAGTGATCGACACTTAATAATTAAAATTTCAATTTTAAATTGATAACAAACACTTTGAGTTATACCAAGAACATCATGTATCATATTGTGGTGCATTGGAGTCTTAAATGTCAAAAATTACTTAAGGATCATCTTCTTAAAGTATCAAGACAATAATAATGTTTTTTATCAATTTTTAAAATGTTAGATTTATTTTTTAATAAATTTAATGTTACTTTTAAATAAAAAGACACACATCGAGTCATACAGGTCACACCAAGCATAATATTGAGGTTAGGATGATTCTTACATTTCCCAAATGATATATGGATCATTTTCCTAATGTTACAAAATAATCCAAATGCATTTTCTCAATTAGGAGTATGTTAGTTTTGTTTTTTACTAAAAAATCATTTTTGAGTCATACCAATCACATTGTGTGTTGGTTTAATGTGATAATGATTCCTACACATCAAAAATTACTTAAAAATTATTTTACTAAATTATCATGATAATTTGATCCCATTTTCTCAGTTTTCAATCAGTGACACCTTTTGAACTAAAATACCAATTTTAAATTCATAAGGGACATTTTGAGCCATACTGGGTAGATCATGTATCAAATTGAGGTAAAAATAATTCCTACATCTCAAAAATAAGTTATGGATAATTTTTATATAGTATAAAAATCATCCAAATGTGTGTGCTAAGTTTTGAGTGTGTTAGTTTCCTATTTTACTAAAAATAATATCAATTTTAAAATAAAAAAACTCACTTGTAGTCATACCTATCACAATGTGCATATTATTGAGGTAAGGTTGATTAATATACATACCAGATGACATATTAATCATTTTACTAATTCTTTGCAATAATATGAATGTGATTTCCTGGTTTTTTAGTACGTAACTCGTGTTTTTCTACTAAAATACCATTTTAAATTAGAAATAGGCACTTTGAGTCCTACCAGTCACATCCTTTGTAGTTTTTATGTGATAAAAACTCCTACACATGAAAAATGAATTATAAATAATATTTATAAATTATCAAGAAGATACAAGAACATTTTCTCAGATTTCAAGGAGTGAAACTTTTGAACAAAAATGTCACTTTAAAATTAATAACGATGAATTTGAGTCATACTGGGCACATTATGTATTAGATTGAGTTGTGGCTGAATGTTACACCTCAAAAACCAAATGTGGATAATTTTCCAAATGTATAAAGGCCATAAGAATGTTTTTTATTGATCTTGAGTATGTTAGTTATCGTTTTTACTGAAAATAATGTCTATTTAAATGAAATACATCATTGTAGTCATATCGGTCACACCATGCATCGGGTTGAGGTGAGGATGATTAATATACATCCCAAATGACTTACATATCATTCTCATATTGTATAAAAATAGTCTGAATACAACTTATCAATTTTTAGTATGTTAATATTATTTTTACTAAAAAATCATTTTAAAGTATAACCACCCACATTGAGTCATACCTGTCACATAGTGTGTAAGTTTTACATGAGAATAATTCTTAAAAATCATGAATGAAATATAATTTTTTTATTAAATTATTAATATAACATAATCACAATTTCTTAGTTCTTTTAATGTCACTTTTAATTACTGAATTTGTTTCCAATTTTAATTAAAAAGATATAGTTGGACTCATGCTCGGAACACCATGCATTGGATTGTGGTGTACATATGTCCTATATGTTACAAATGAATTATGGATTGTTGTCCTAAATTATGAAAACAACATTAATGATTTTCATTTTTTAAGAATGTGATGTGTGTTTTGACCTAAAATTTATATTACAAACTAAAAACATACAATCTGAGTCATACCGAGCACACAATGTATCAGATTGAGGTGTGCCTGATTAAGTCCATGATATATGTTTTTCTTTAAACTATAAAAAACTATAAAATAGGGAACATGTTCAATTATGATGTAAGAGGAAACCTCAAGCCACATCAACCACTTCACATTTCAGGTAGCATAGGGTTTCCTCTTCCCTCATAATGAAACATGCTCTTTCTTTTCTGGATTGTTGCTTATATCTGAAAGAGAAATTTGACTTACCAAAAGTTATGTGAAGGAAACTAAAGAAGTACTAGATAAAAATGATATGTAAATTAAATTTAAAATATTAGATAAAATGATTAAAAAATTAATTAAATAAGTATTATAAATTTTCCTTTTCATGATGGTTGTATACATTCTTGACCCATTTCCTTATTATCATTATCTCACATACAACCTCCATGTCCAGTCTCTCACGAGCATGAGATTCTTAAAAAACCACCCCTACTCAAAACAATTAATCCACATGTATAAGAAAACAAATATTATGCTATTAGTAATGAAAATATATAAATTAAAAATAAATATGAAACAATAAATTACTTCTATGGACAATGATTTTACTATTTAAACATCAATATTGGAAATCTGGTACAAGAGATGATGTTTTTGAAATATTTGGAGAGAACCAAAAAACAAGTTGTATTTTAACTCACTGAATTTATCTGATAAAATATAGATATATGTGGATGTATTTATGATCTCATGGAATGTGTTTACTCAGTTTTGAGTATGTGATGTGTTTTTTGAACTAGAATGAAATTATAAACTAAAAACATATAGTTAGATACATACCAAGAACACTTTGTATTAGATTGAGGTGTGGTTTATTGACTATGTGATGTGTGTTTTTATTTCATCCAACTACACCAAGCTAGAAAATAAATTAAATGTTCCATTTTGATGGAAGAGGAAACCCCATGACACATAAAATCCCTCATCTAAAATAAACATGTTCTCTCTTTTCTGGATTGATGCAGATAGTTGATGGAAAAATATGATATCCCAAAAGATATATGAAAAAAATAAATGATTATTAGATAAAAATAAAAATTAAGTTAACTTAAAAATACAAGATAAAATGATGACAAAATTAACTAAATAAGTAGTAGGAATTTACATATTCCTGGTCATATTAATGGAGTGAATCATCCTTGTCGAAGGAGTAATTATTTCATGATCTATATGAAAATTAACAAAATAATAGTTAGATAAAAATTTTGGGGAAATTAACTAAAAAAAGTAAATAAAATGATAATATAATAAACTAAAATACAATTTGTTCTTGTTATATATCATTAAACTATATTATAATTATTCTTAATTATATGAAACTAAAATACAATAAAATTATTCAATATTATATGAACCTAAAATAAAATATTTTAGAATATAAATCCCAAAATCATGATATATTTAACCAATTTAAAATAAAATAAAAATAAGGTATTACAAAAAATTCCCATAAAAACAATTATACATTTGGGTTGTGTTAAAAATAATACATAATCATTTTCCTTGTTATTTTCTACAAAAAACCGGTATAACACATTATATATTCCTAGATTATTCTAAACATTAGTGAATCTGATTATTTACTCCTAGAAAACATTATCCATTAGTGTAATCATATTATCATTCATTTATTGTGATAGAATAATTATTTTCATTTTCATTTTTATAGAATGTAATAAAAACAATCTTTCCCTTTCACAACCACAGAGAGAAAAAAGTACATGGTAAACCATTTACCTTCTCTGTTGGAAAACACTTCAATGTGACACATTAGGTATTTTTTCAAGATAGTAAACTCCATTATAAATTATATACCCCTTTTGATAGTATTAAACATCATTATTTCCCTTTATATCGTCCAAATGAAACTATTTGGAATGTCCAATAAGTCTTCTGGATTGTGTTATAGATTACTATATCATTTTAAATTTTATGGGTGATGATTAACAGTAACATAACATCATCAATATTTTATCATCAAATTTATAATATCCCAATTCTTAGGTATTTTTCATTGAGAATGATGGTGAATTTTTTTATCAAGGATCTTTTGAACATGCATAATTTTACATAATTAATGTGAAAATGCATATTATTGAGAAACTAGTGGACACATTTTCTAATGGTGAGCTAGTAAACAAGTATCAATATTCTTAATAAGGATAGGGTAAATACCTCAACACATGTATTTATAGTGAGGTTTTATTTAATATAATGGTGGGGTGATTTAACTTCGCATTATGATTATTCAAAATAATAAGTTTTAGTCGATCCATTTCACTATGGTAAACTTCATATGTTAATTTTATGGATTTCAAAAACATTTTTTGATGAATATTTATCCACAATAAAATGACAGGATTATTGACATGGTATAAGGAACTTCACTTCCATTTGTGTTTGTATTCATGCAAGTATTCATCTTCACATCTCTTATTACTATGATTCCACTTAAATAATTTACAAATTTTGTTTTGATGTTACATCAATTATGAAATTTATATATTATGAATCCCTACATTCTTATTGGAAATTTCTATATAAGAATGCTAAACAGGTGCTTATTTTGGTTACTAAATGCTACTAAGACCCCTTCTTTGTAGTGTAGAGAAGACATGGGAAAGAAAATGTGTCTATTTTTTATTATTGTTGTTTAGTTTGTTCATGGTGAGTGTTTTCTTTCATAGTGTAGTAATATTTCAAAGTAATTGGAATGTGGTCATTGAAAATATAGCCTATGATAATCAGTTCGAAAAAATAAGTGGGGTTAGTTTTTTTTATCAAAATTTCTCCACTTAAATTCCTGTACAAAATCACATAAGCAAGGGGTAAAATAATTTTTTTCAATAAGAAACCAGAATAACTTGAACAATGGATAGTATCTTAAGTGAAGAAAATTGCCCACATTTCAGAAATTTTTCTGAAACATAACCTTGATTTGATCAAAATTCTACTCTATTTAATAATAAATTCATTATCTATAATATAGTGATTCCTCTAATCCTTTCAATCGGTCTCTAACTATGTATCTACCTCCATGTCAGTCTATGAATCTTTCTCTACCTCCACCTCTACCTCTACCTCTAAATAAGACTCTACTTCCACCATTTTTTTAAAATTTTATTTCTTGAAGGATAGGACTTCTAAAAAAATTTATTTCCTCTGTTATAATAATACTTGGGAAATAGATAAAAAATAATATATAATCATTTTCATATAAATTATTCACACTCTATATATACTTATATGGTCATGAAACATAATAGATAAAAAAATAAAGTATGTAATTGCCTACATTTTTTGTTGGGAAAAATTCTAACATCATGTACACTTACTACTCATCTTTAACCAAATTTACCTCTTATTTTGAGTATGAAGGTTGTAAAAAATCATGGTAGTTTTAATAAAATATAGAAAAAAATTATTATTAATCTTTTTTAATGAAATTTTAATTACCTTTGGAAATTACCTATTCAGGGATGGTATTATTTTCATGGTTTATGGTCTCTATCATAAATTTTTAATCATAATATCAATAATTGTTCCCATTATCTGGCTTTGGTAACTGCAGAAACATTGACCAAAATAAGTAAATTGTTTTGAGATGTGTTTATATAGTTAAAACTTTCTATATATGCTTTAATTTGTTTCCATTTGAAGTATTCCACGTGTTTTTTTATATTCAGTCACTGAATTCTTTCTGTGAAGTACCCTATATTTAGTGACCACCTATCAGAAAAAAACTATTGTCAAAACATAGGACGAAACGAATAATTAAATGTTTACCTATAAAATGTTGATTGTAGTGTATTAAAAAATTCACAATAAACATCACGTGTGGTTAGTTTTTTTGGATATATATGAATTTACTCCAAAAAATTAATATTTGGTGTATCCAAATTGACTGCAATCAGCATCCAGTGTTTCCTAAGACAACAAAAACATATCATTAATAAAAAAATTAAAAATATATTTCTTGTGATTATATTGTAGAGTTTTACCAGTAAATTTTACCCATAAAAAATATTATTTTATCTACTATTTTTTTCTTAAACACACTATATATATAATATTTATTCTTATCAATTTACTCCTTCTCTAAAAATATTTTTTCAAAAAAATGATATAGGGATTAAAGAATCCAAATAATGTTTCACATAGTATTTCCTTTATATAATAGCAATATAAAATAATATATAAAATAAAAATAGTTAATAAATTTAATGAACATATTATATCACTAATTGGAAAGACATATTATGAAAATGTACATTATGTATACATTCATAATTGAGGCTCCTATACATTTAAATTTTAGAATATCACTTATAATCTTGAGACCAATTGCATCTCCAAGGAAAGTTACAAATATTTATTTTTCATATAGAATGTATGATATATTTTTATCTTTAAATGTGTTCTATACTTGAAGTTGTAATGATAATAAATGTTTATGTGGAAATGGTTGGGGGAAGGTAATCATAGAAGTTCCTTTTGTTTTATTTGAAGATTTACTAGATTTTCTTGATTCGACCTTTCATTTCATCATCACAATATTCATTAGTAATATAATACCTCACTAATTTTTTTTACATAATCTTTTATAGGTTTTTTATAACAATTTTTTTAAATTCATACCTCATGTGACTCTAAAATATTATATGGGAATTCTAATAAACTTCCATGAGAATCATTGATCATTAAAATATCCAAATCATCAAGTGTAACTAGAAACTTAGTTATCACCTCCTAAGATACCTTAATCCCCACTCTCATGTGATATTTTATGATTTATTTATTGTGTAGCTTGTATCCCAGGATATTATATAATATACTTGTCTCAATAATTTTGTCATGGGTTTTGATATATAGAAATCACATAAATATTTAACCTATATAATTTCATTAATAAAAATTCATTCGAAGTTTTTTCATTCACATTTCAGAGAATGTGTAATCAAACAAATTGATTACCTAATATAAGGCATATGGTGGAGGGGAATGAATAGCCTAAAATATAGCGGGGTGATTTAGTTCTCCATGTGCATATATTTGTTCCACCACTTATTGTCTTTGACCCTTTATCATATGTTGGTTAGCCAAACCAGACCAAAAAATAATATCTTACAAAGAATCTACTCATTCCTGTAAAATTTTCATCACTTTATATGCATCTTATTTTGGTTTTGACTTCCTGAAATATGTTCTAGGAGACTCTCTAAAACCTACTCGTCTAATTCGAATATATTGTTTCAACCACTTCAAGCTACTAAAAGTTTTCTTATTCATGTATGGTCACTATCAATTCTTGTGTCTAAACTGTTTATAAAATACATATGAACATAAATTTAAATTTTTCTGTAATACTACTATAAAAAAAATTACTAGTATATCATACTTACACATGATTCCCATAATGCTTTTATGTTTCCATCAATGAGTTTACCCTCTTTATTTAAAATCACCCTTCGCGAGTACATAAATTGGGATTAAAGAGGTTTTGGATTTTTATTGATCAATATAAATATAAGAAAAATATATATATTATTTCATATCACATAAAAAATTTATTTTTGATTTAAAATATAAAACAATTTTTTCTTTAGTGAAGCTTACCCCATCCTTATTTTTCTATAGGGGTACATTGGTTTTATTGCAAATTATTTGTTTTTAGCACTATTTTACTATTTCATATATTAATAATTTTGAATCAAACATGATAAACTAAATAATTTAAAATAGTATATTATCAATTATAGTGCACCTAAAATTATTTCTCATTGCGACGAAAAATCCTAGCATTCCATGTTTCATATTTTATAATGTGTTCATAACTAACTGGGGGTGAGGCTTTACTTTCCCCTCAGTGTCCCTGATTTGTAACATGGTATGAAGAGTCCAGAAGCCTCTTTGGGATTTTATAGAATCCATTAAGATATATTTCTCACTGAAATCTTCTAAATAAAATGAACACTTTTAGGAATAATGAAAATCCAATTAATATTTCATTATATAATATTTTGGTGAAATAAATAATGTATATCATTACATTATTTTAATATCTTCCCAAAGGTTTTACTTTGTTACAAAAACAACATGACACCATGAATCTATATCAATTAGTACATTCATAATAATTATGTCCCCATAATATCTAATGAACATTGACTTATTGGGGAAAACAGGTTGGTTGTGTTGATTCTAACCAACCTCAAATTTTATATCCTTACTTCTTTCCTTGAAAATTTTATTCAAGACTATGATGCTACATCATTCTTGTTTTATTCATGAACATGTCATTGATCCCATAATAATTATGTAGTTTTATTATCAGTAGTCTATTATTACCCAATATTGGTAAAATAATCATGTGCATAATATAATTTTTGTTTTCATGGGTATTCAAACATTTAATTCATATTATGTTGATGCACTAGAGACCATATAATATTATGAGGAAAATCAAAGTATATTAAAAAACAATTTAACCTTCTCATTGAAATCTATTTTTTTTATGGTTGAAGGGATTTTGATCCTCTATTCAAAATCCATATACCATTTTTGTTGTCCCCTTTAATGTATAAGACATTATCTACATTTGGATTGACATGAAATTATTGTGATACCCCAATAAAGGGTCATCCTCAATTGAATTTTGATATAACCCTATAGTTTTTTAGTCACCATCAGGATAATCAAAAAATTATTTTCTACTCGATCTAATACCTAAACTTGTTATAATTATTATGAGGTCATTATGAACAGATCATCATTTTCCCCTTCCACATTAAAATTCACCTTCACAAATCCCGTTTCATCATATTTCACTACAAACCTATTTTCAACCCATTTGTACTGAAAAATGAGCACATGAAATGTTGTGTAATAATAATTTTATATATATTTGATAATTCTAAAATATGACATATTCACATATATTAGAATTCTCTCCTTGGAACCAAATAGGTGCATCACTTCCTCTATAAGTGTAAATCCAAAGTTTTTCATCATATTATAGTCATCATGATATTTTCTATGGAATGTATAAAAATTGACAACAAAACCAATTTTAAGATATCACATTTTCATTTGTCCCCCTGGCTATCCATCAAAGTCGTTCAACAACTGAATTCATCTCAATGGAGTAAAATACACTTAAATATTATTTATGGGTTGATTTTTTCTAGATATATATAGATACATGTTAATATAATTTTGAATTATTCATAACCAGTGTGAAAAGTTATAATTTACCAACATAATTGGCCATGTACTATGAGTACTACTATTTACACAAAAAAGGATTTATTCCATCTGTAGATAACACAAGAAAAAAATCTCTCAAATCATTTCCAAATTCTAGATACTCAAAATAAGTTTTCTTTCACTATGGAGAATCTGTTAGATGAAATAGAATCCCATATTTAAATCATATATCTTCATGCCATGTCAATTATCTCACAGTTTCCTGACATCTATATAGTCCTTTAAACTATATAATGATAGTAATGTACCATACAAATTTTGAAGGACTTGATTCATTTTTATTGTATCAATCTACACCACACCTAGGTAATTTTATGAGTAATTCATCATCCTTATGAAGTAATATGAAATCATTTGTACAAACATGTATTTTTTAGATATTATTCCCATAGAACATAGTGTACATTTAGCGTCACATGTTTGACATGGAAGTTCATTTTATTTTGATATCATATCATTTAAGAGACTAAGTAGTATTGTAAAGATGGTATTGCTTCATCTTCTTCCAGCTTTCAAATTAAATAAATTCAATAAGTCTGATAGTTTTTTGTATTTATTATAACCAAAATACAATGATATCTTAGAAAAACTATATAACTTCTCAAATAATGTTCTATAATAATGAAGTTCATTTTAAAATTCCATTTTCAATTATTCCATGTGGTATCTATCATCATTGACACTATAATTCATATTAAATGATCCATAAACCAGAATATCTTCCCAATCAATGTGAATGCTCATTTTTTCCCATGTTTATTCCAACATTTACAAATTTGATCTGTTCTGTAAAAAGTCAAATGTTCTTCCAATTCTTATGGAATAATTTTTCTTGAAAAAACTAAATGTAAACATAGATATAGGAATTTTGAACGGTCATATGCATGCTCTATTTCAAAAATGATAATGTTTTTAACTACATGTTCATAATGTTTTTTCAAATGATTTTCATGCATCTATTTTCAATTTTTATCCATCCTATTAGGTTAACAATATATATATATTTTTTAAAAAAATAAATAAATACACTTAATGTATTCATTATCAAAGGTTAAAATTATATCTAATTATAATAAGGTGGACCCCACATTTTATTGTTTCAAATAATATCAATATGCTTTGATGGAAATGGGTAATTGAATTTAAGAATATAATTACTCCTCTTTGGTGGGTGTTATTCTTTGAATTCATCGAAAATGATCACCATTAGCTGATATGGAATGAATAATAGAAAAATTAGTTCAAGAAACATAGGATCATGCACAGATGAGATGGGGGATATGTCTTATCCAAAAAATAAATTAATAACTATTCATGATATGAAGCTGATGAGGATGACAGTTGTATTCTTTAAAATTTTTAAATGACCAAATCTTAATTTAAATTTTAAAATCTCCTATCAAACCCACTTTCCAAATTCAAAAGTATTATCATTCAAATTTTTAAACCCCACATGAAATCCATTTTTTTAATTCTACATAAAAATGAATCACTTTCTTTTAAAAACACTTAATAGGATATAGAATCCATTTTCTAGAGAAACTTTTAGAATCATGTGAGAAATTTTAAAATCATATTAAAAAACCATTAACAATAGTGAAAAATTTAAACCCATTTTAATGGAATTATGTACACTTTGAGGTGTTTAAAACATTATAATTTCACTTTAAAATCACTTATTGAGTTTGAAAACATCGAATCCATTTTAGTTTATCATAAGGTAAATCCTCATTTTTTCATTTAAAAACCCACGTTAACATTTAAAACAACGATTATTTTTTCAAAACTAAAATTTAAAAATAGGAATGAACATAAAAATTATAAGTAGGACAATATCCAATCTAAATAAAAACTTGATTATTAATAATTTCATAAACATTTTATAAAGCCTACATAAATAAAACATTTTTCAAAATACAGTACTAAATTAACGATTTAAATCCTGAAATTATTTCCATGGAATACCCACCTAAATACCATGTTTCCCATGTGTTTATTTCAAAATTCAATCAAGGGATAATTCATTTATCAAAAAAAAGTTTCATCGTATATCATTTAAGAAGACACAATCCCAAGATTTCAAATGCCATATAATTTATTCAATAATAAACATCAATAAGGTTTTACAAATATTCATGATAATGAAATATATTTTCCCATATTCATGAGGTCCTAGACAGAGTCTGTGTGTGAAATCAGGATTTTTTTTGATTTGAATTTATCTAAATGTGAGTCATATTTGAGGTTCTCTAGTACCCATGGTGAAAGAATGATAGTAAACTTTGTTTTTTAAGGAAAGGATCCAACCATTGTGTTACACCATGTTTTGCGTTTGTACATTGTTGGAGGTATTTTGATAATCATATGATGATATTAATTGTCTAGGAATTTTGACAGAGCGATGAGATAGCATGTCAATAGGTGAAACCAATAATTTCACTGAAAATTTATCTAGAGGAGGATTGAATAATGTTTTGCAGGATATCGGGTGGGGTGGGTTGGAAACCACATGGTACATGTTGTTCACATTATATATTTATTCTTGGTTTATTTTGTAGGGTCTATTAAACATTTTTACTTATTTTAAATAATGTTTTTTAATGTTATGAATATATATAGTTATATAGTCCCTTTTATACCTTGATATCATAACTTATATTGGTGAAAATCTCATTACAAAACCATCCTTATTATAAAATATGGATTTCATTAATCAATTACCAAGAAATATAGTTTGAAATAAATATAGAAAATATGTTTTTTTATTATTTTAAGAAAATACAACCATGATATTTTTCTAACATCGATCTATAAAATGAATAATATTTTAAACAATCATTTAGAAAACTTTATTAAACTATTTCTTTCTCCCTATTAAATGAAAACAATCACTTGAAAATAATTTTCCTTGCCTTATTTATTATTTATTATAAACACATAATTATAAATGTCACTAAGAAATGTCACTAAGAAGAAAAACCCAAAATAACAAAATTTAAATAAAATGAAATAAATAAATAAAACGAATACAGATAAAAAACTGAAAAGAATAAGATGTAACAAAAAAAAATTAAATAAGGGAGATGATGAAAAACTTCTATAAAAATGAATTTTGGTACCAAAAAATATATATAATAGAGCATGTATAAGACACAAAACATGGGGGGGGGAGCTTTGATATATAGGTTCTTAAGTTAATCGACCAACTCATAGAATACTAGTTGGCTATGAGACTAAAAAAAGGAATGTAACTTGAGAATCATGAGGAAACAGTAAAAAACAACTAGGTAATACCTCAATTATTATAGAGAATAACCCATCTATTTTCCATCCTATCTATGGTATCCCATGTGAAAACCACATAATAATCCATATAGAACTCATCCATTACACTAATAATAACAATCCATAATTAAAAACACAATTGAAACCGTGCCTCATTTCAAAACCCCATTTTAAATCTCACTAGAAAGGAAACCATTTTTCTTGACCATTTAAAAAAATTGGTAAGCTAAAATAAAATTTTAAATAAGAAAAAACACTTAAAAAACCCTATTTAAAAACTTTTAGAACAAAAATAAATTTAATCAATGTTTTTAAATTTGTAAACTTCTCTTTAACAGTTATAATCATAAGTAATTACACATATAGATATCTAAAAAACTCTCAATAACATATATAGACACTAATACATATGTGTATAAGTAGAAAACATGAAAATATGAAACCATAACTTTGGGCATACATAAATAACACAAGAAAAAATAAAACATAAGTAAACATCTCAAAAAATCCCTAATTTATCAGTTACATGAACTCATTCATTACCCAAATATATTTTATAAAAAACCTCAAATAATTTAAAAAAACAAATTATATGATTTTAGTCTTTATTTAAGCCTTTGATTCGAGGAGAGGAGCGCTAGCAGTTGGGGAGTTCTATGGAAACTTGAGATATCATGACTGATTCAGTCTTGGATAGGGTTCTTTAAAAAGATTGGTGATACTTTTATCAGTGCTTCAAAAAAATTACTAATAAAGATATATTTTATCGGTGCTAAATTAATAATTATTAATAAATGATATCTTTATTAGTGCTAAAGAAGCACTGATAAAAGACATATTTATCAGCACTATAACTTTAGTATTGATAAAGTATTTATAATTATAATTAAAAATAAAAAATATTTTAAGTATATAAATTTAATTATATATTTAATTATTAATTTTTTTTAATTATTTAAATATATAATTATTTATCTATAATTATATAAATTCTTTTAAAAAATATTTTTTTTATTTATAACTATAAATATATAATATTATTAATATAGTACATATAAATTTATAAATATTTTTGTAAATATATTTATAATTATTTATTTATAATTATTTATATAATTATATATATTTACCTTTATATATAATTACATATATATATATATATATAATAAATATAAATATAAATATAGTAAATATATTAAAAAAATATGAACACATAATGAAAATAATAAAAAATATTAAAAATAAATTAATTCCCAACTCTAATAATATTAAAAAATATATTTAACACTTTAAAAACAGTATATTGAATGTACCATGTTCTAATGAAATTTATAAATCAATACTAAAAGAATAAATTACATAAATATCAGGTGTTTGTGTTTCTATATAAGATTTAATTAATTACTTAAATATTTGTATGTGTGTGTTGTATATAAAAATGGATTATTTATTTATATGTATGTGAAATCAATGTGACACATGTTTGATATATGTTAAATTGAAAAATAAAACGACGTAAAACTATGTCTTTTAGTCAATGAAATATGTCGGTATTTTTAATTAATAAAAAAATTAATTATAAACCATTCTTCACTAAATATATTACTATTAAAGGCATGTTTTGTAGTAGTGGACATAGTAGTAGAAAAAAAGGGCCTACGAATCATTGAGATAGTCAAATGATGAAGCTAAAAATCTATAACACTGAAACTAAAAAAGTCCTAGATTATTGGTTCATAAAGAACTCTTGATGTTTCTGGGCAGTCCTTATCTTCCCCTAGATGAACTGCACCATTAAAAACATCACCAACACCATAACTAAGGCCCAAGCACTATCACCCATTAGCTCCGGGTAGTATTATAGTGACCTAAAGGGTCCCTTATTCAAGACCTCAAAAGGGTTCTACACATATAAGTGGAGTGGTATTCACTATTATACACAAAATCCACCAATGAAAGATGATCCTCCCAACTATGGCCCCAAACTAACACACAAACCTGAAGAATGTTCACCAAATCTTGAATGATCTAAAATACATGTACAACTAACTGGGGTAAAAAACTATTCTCAACTGCAATTTATTTCTCTAATACTTCTTGCATCCTCTCCCAAATCATTCCTTGAAGTAGGCATCACCGTCTGTAATGATATTCAAGGAAATTGTGTGAAGCAGGACTACCACCTGCATGCACTAGTTCCCTGAACTCTCCACTAAGCTTTGTTGGTCATCACCCTTTGATAGGAAATAAAATAAGAGTTTTACACGAAATATTTATCCAACTCCATTGGTTTCCCAACCAATGTTAATATAACTCGATAAATCCTCACCTCCACTAGATATACTATTAAGTAAAAACAACCTACACATAACCTCCTTTCACGGAACAACTCATGTCACTATCTTTCCTAGAATAAGGATGATGAGTGTAGCATCCCACCCCCAAATCCACTAAATAGTGCCTCAAGATAGTTGACAACATGATCTCAAGAACACTTCTCGATATTTTAGAGGCTGCTGACTAGTACTGAGGGACTAGGGTGTGTCCATGGTGAGACTATTCCCTCGTGATTTTGAGTGGAGGATAGCGGTAATTAATAAAGATAAGTAGTGGAAATAGGAATCATAAATAAAAAAAGAAAACTAAATAGGATAAAGATGAAAGATATTAGCATCATGAGCATAGGCTCATTCCTCTTCTCTTGTACTCTATCATAGTACTAAAAAGAAAACATCAAAAGTCAGACACCTTCCTTGATCTACATGTACAATCATTTAGTCTTCTCGGGTAATAAGGGTGGATTGGGGATCTCTTGAGATAAACTTAGTAGGACACCACCAACGGTGTCTATATTAATCATTTATATGTATATAAAATGACTAGTTTTCCAATGATAATAAATAATAGTAAATAAATAAATAATACCTCTCGATTCAGGTTCCTCAGGTATACCCGAACGACACTACCTACTTCGGTATAAGCCTAAATTCAATAATACAATGTATAGCCATATAGATATGATGTGGGTGTAACAAGGAGTCATTATTAATAATCATCCAGAGTGGAATGACCCCAATAATGCCATTTTTCTTCAAAAATGATTCATAGGTATAACAATTATACACTCTTAAAATTTAATATAAAATTTATCACTATAATTTAATAAGAGACAACTTGATCTCATCCAAGGTGATCAAAAAAGTAATCCCACATTTTACTCTAGGGGCCCTATGAATTCCAAATACTAGAGAAGTCTGTTTGAGGAGGTCCATAAGTGGAAGCCAAAGTATCACTCCGAGTATTGTGTGAGACAAGAACCCTCTAGGACTATTCCCGATGTCTCACATAGGGGACCAAGTATCACTCATGGTTAGTTATAACCATCTATCCACTAAGCTAATCCACAATTTCTCTCTTAGGGAAGTTGTTTCCCTTATATAGAAGTAGATAAATTACATGGTGAGCACATATATGGAATACCAAGTATCGCTCCCCATATTTTTACAAATAATCTACTATTTCTACTTATTAATCACTATGAGGTCATCCATGGAATCTCATAAGAATCCATGTATCTCCCTCAATTTGGATATGAGACATGGATTAGGTAACATAATTCATACCATTTACTAAGGATTTACTTTTAAGACACTTAAATCAATTTGTCCATAACAATTAATTTAGGTAAATCCATTATAAATTATTACATCTTTCATAGAGGTCTAAATACATGGACTATCATCCCTATCAATTAAATTCATGTTTCCAACACATTTAGTACCTGTAAACATACACCTCAATGGTGGTTATACAATTTATTCCAACAGAACTTTATGCCCTCAAGGAAGTACACACCCTTAGGGGTGGTCCATTTCAAGGGTAACATTCTACCAAATTACTTCTACAATATATAGGGTGTCACTATTAATGATAAAAACATTTAATTTAAAAAAATTAATATCATGGAGGTGACACTGGAAGGTCCAGTGCATGAAAAAATGGAACATTATATGGATCTACAAGACATAAGGGAAAGTAACAATACCACGTAACTCGGTATCGTAGCATTCTCCTCGTCCAGTTTCTGCCCTAAAATCGAGAAAGAATGGGAGGGATCAGAAGAATGGACCAATTCCCTAAAAATATTTGAAAATAACTTGCACCAAAATAGAATAGGAGTTCTAAAGAGAAACTAAGAATATATGGAAGAAGAGTTGAGATCCTACAGATAGGAATCCAATGCACCTGACGACAATGAAAACGAAGTCTGGATGAGTGAATGGATTCAATGCCTAACCAAATAATGATAACGAGGAGCTTCACACAATTAATAAAATAATAAAATGAAGGATTAATAAGAGTTGTTGGGTTTAAAACATTTCAGGGTAAAAAGGTTCATCTACCATTCATTAAGGGGTCTCACGGTTCGGCCGTATGGTTGGCCAAATCATGCACAAAATGTGTGAAATCCACTACCCAAATGACCTCCTTGAAAGATCAAGGTTAATGGTTTGACAAAAAATATGAAAGCCATGAAATTTTCATTTGTAAAGAAAGTTATAAATACAACACAAGCATGAGGTGCTTCTCACACAATTTCAAACAAACTATATGGACTCTTGAAGAATATACCAACCTTAGAGAGACTTCGTGCTCCAATCAATGATATATATCAGATGATACTAAAAAACACATGAGCATCCAACTCAAAATCCTTAGGATCAAATGACTGACATGGGTCAGAATTATACCAGCAAAGATAAGATATGTAGGAGACATCATGCCTGGTATGATAGCTATGATTTCAATGCAACAGATAGGCTACCCATTTGACGGTCTCCAGGATCTTGAAAGGCCTGATGTAACGAGGTTATAAATTAACCAATCTCTATATCTATATATGAACCAAAATAGAAAAAACTCATAGAAAAAATAGATGTCCCACCTCTAACTATAGAGGTTGATGACAACAATTAGTTTAAAAATTCATCCTGGACTGATCTATAGCCATATGTTTCTGAATCCACAATATTGTAAGGACCCGTGTTTTTTCAAATAGGAATTTTAATTATAAATTTGATTTTTTGTTATCAGATTCCTGTAAGGGGTTAAATGGTCCTTCACCCTAAAATATTATCATAGATAATTTTTCTAACTACTCTATTGGTCCCATAATAGTGTTCTCACCTTAGGATAATAGTTTGGTAAAATTATGATCCATTTAAATTTTAGAAGAATAATTAAAATTTAATATTTAAAAAATTAAATATTAATTTGTTCATTTAGGTTAATTCAAACATATATTTTTAATGGAAAATTAGATCGACATTATATATTTACTGTAGATTCATGCATGATGGGTTTTCCAAGGTGAGGCATAAACCTAGAATGGGCGTCGGGGCTAGGTTGGTGCCCCTATTTCTTTTTTTTTCTATTATTCTTTTCTTTTGGTCTTTTCATTTCTTCATCTATGGGTTCTCATTCAAACAACTGGTGGGTGATAAAATTACTTTAACCTCGACATCAAGTTATAGGGAGAGTGTTAAATTAAGGGAGAAGAAAATTAGTACCACCTTAGAGCTCGTGATGATCCAGATCATCCTACGGTAGCTGTGGATCATGGAAATGAGCAAAGCTTTTGGGGATTCTTCCCAAAGGTAGGAAATTTTTATTTTTAGAAATAAATCCAAAAATATTCATTTAATTATAGTTTCAAATCCCTATTATTATTTTTTAGAACCCCTTGATGGTTTATATGTATCTTTTGGGGTGAAAAAATAGGGTTTTGTGCTGATTTGAGGGATTTGCAATTCAAAAATTCTGATCAAATGGTGTGTGGTTTAGGAACACACACCATGTGTTCTTCCTTTTTGTGTAAGATTATGTTTTTGTAAGTACACTATGTATGGGGTATACATTCAATGCACTTGGACTCAGTCTTGTAGCTGAGTACCTAGCAAAATAGCCCTTATAAGGGCACATGTCATGTAAAGTTCACAGCTAGACCTTGTGTGGGTTGCACGGTATATAGAGGTACACGACTAGGATATATACATGGAAATACTATGTAGATCATGATGTTAAAACCCTTGGGGTGTCATAAGGACTCTTATATTATGTTTTATTCCTTTCTTAAATGAAGGGGTTCTTCCTTCGGTAATCGAGTTCTATTGTCTCTTGAGAGTGAGATTTTGATATGAGATAAGCCATGATCTATCATACATAATCAATGATTTTTTGTATTTCCCAGGAGGGAATCTCCCTTGGGATATGTTCCCTTATTATCCAAGAGTTCGTGAGTTTATTTTCATTCGAGGATCCACTGTGGGATGCCTCTTTATATGTTTGTACCTATAGGATCTCGTGTTGGAGGCCTATATCTTATCGATAGTTCATAGAGTCCCCTTTGGGACTCAATTTTTTAAATTTTGACCTAGGGGATCCCTTATAGGATCCATTTACCTTTTTACCATTCTGAGGAACCCATGTATGAAGGCTCTACTTCTTACACTGCTTTTAAGGGTTCGTTTTATTATGCCTTGTCCTATATGTCATTTGAGGATCCCATTTGGGGTTCCTCATTTTACGTTTTATATTTAGGATCCGAAGAATGATTCATCTCATGGGTTATGAATTAGGGGACCCATTGGGTGACCCAATACTTGACCAACCCTGAGCTACTACGTCATGTTTGAGTAGAGATGGTAGTAGGTGTTACTATAGAACCCATACCGAACATGTAATCCCATAGGTTTATGGCTGTTGTGGTGGATTTAGAATTTGACCCACAATCACTATTTTTTTATACTTTCACTAGTTTACTACTGAAACACTGATGATAGCCAAAGGTTATTTCTAGTCTGTGGCTGATTATCCTGACTTGATGAAACATTTAACTTTTGGATGCCCAGATGTATTACTTGGTATTCGACTTCCAAGCCTTATTAATTTGGGATGACAATACATTCTTCTAGGATATGGCTATTGATCCTATAGATTTATTTTTTATTGGATTCCTTGTACGTGTGTTCTCCTTAGATGACGATGGTTAGAAATATATGATTGTATTTATTGAACATTTTTACTTCTTAGGTCTACCCTACAGGGTCTTACTTTAGATACCATAGATATTTCTACTCCATATATCTAGATTATTTTGGATATCAAGGAAAATCCTACTCACTGTATCTAGATTGCTTGGAGGGACTTGGACATCCTCTATTGACATACTCCTTGGGCTCTACCCAAGAATTTTCTGAGTTTTTGTAGAGACACTCCTAGGACTTTTGTGGATGCCTTGGTCATTATAACTTAGATCTAACACATGTATGCTTGGAATGATGAGGATTTCTTGGTATTTATACCAAGAATCTAAACCTTGGGGTCTGACACTATATTACTCAGTAAATTCTAAAAAGGATTCTATATCATGCATTATAGATATCCCTAGTATGGTTTTTTGATGATAGTTGTTAGACTAGTCACTATCACACATGATTTATTATGCTTTATAGTTATCTAATATCTATAGTTGTTCATTTATAGTGAGCATCGTTAGGCTATAAAGAATCATATTTATAGGAGTATTTGTTGTTATATGGTATCCTCAATCATAGTGATTTGAGGAGAGTAAATGTGAACCCTGGGTAAGGAAATGTATCCCCATATTGTGACATATCTCTCAAAGAGACATTGAGTTACTTATGTTTTTTCACCTTTCCTGTATGAATATGTGTATGATCACAAGAAAATATTTTTTTTGAGAATATATAAATATATATATATATCCATGCATACATATGAGCATAGTTTCATGGTGGATAGGTTTGAGGCCTAGTGTTGCATGATAGATCAGATATACAAAAGTGGATTCTTTTGATTAGGAAGATATAGTTCTATAATGTCATGTTGACTGAGTATGTGTTTGGGATCATAGTTAGTAGTAGATACTTTTACTTTTATTTTGGTTTCGTTTATGCACACCTATATGTATAGTCATCCCAGGGGGTGACCATTGTTGTATGTATGAAATAGTTTTTATAGATTTTATAGAATTTCATTTATTATTAAAGCATGTTCTATTTCGGTTTATTTTATAATTCCACACTCTATTTATTTATTATATGGATGTTACGTAGTTATTTCCGTTGGTTTTTACTCTGATATGATGGAATAGTCTCTCCACTAATACACCCTTTTCACTTGCTTCTAGTTAGTAGCCTCTGAAATAGGGAGAGGTGCGCTTGAGGACTCATAACAAACTATCCCAAATCACTGAATTAGTGGAATCCAAGTTAGGATATTGCATGTAATTGATTTGAATTTTCTTGAATGAGATGAGGACCCAGTGCTATATCACCATCCTCTAACCAACACAAAGGTGAATGACATGACCAACCATAAGGGGTGTTATAAAGAACCAACATAATTGTTTCTTAAAATATGTTAATGTAGGAAAATTCAATCAGAGTTATATGTTTTTTTCTTGTGAACCTACTAAATCTTGGATGCACTCCTAGATAATTTCTTCTAACACCTGTATCGTCTACTCAAACTGCCCGTCGGTTTGAGGGTGATAATTTGCACTCAAGAACACCTATAAACTCCATGTCTTCGGTAGCCCCTTCCATAATCGTGGTGTAAATAAAGAATCTAAATCTAATGTGATGTAATTTGGAACAACATAATTTCATGAAATCGCATGAATATAAATCCTTATGATATCATCAATAAAAAAGGTCTCATAGATAGGTAGGAAGTGTGGAAACACGGTTAACCTATTGAAGATCACTCCTACTGCATCACTTACTTAATGGGATCGTAGAAATACATTCATGAAATCTATAGTGATGTAATACCATTTCAACCCAATAATGGATAGAGGCTGTAAAATTCTAGTAGGTCACTGGTGATCCGCTTTCTACTACTGAAAGTTGGTTCACCTTGTGAAGAGATATGCAATATGCCTCTTTATACCTATACTAAAATAGTGATGTTATATGTCTCAGTACATATTGGTAAGCCTAGGGTCTACTGCCTAAACAAAGGCAGGAGATTACCACATCAACTATTACTGTATATCAATAAGAACCCATACACATCCAGAGACTACAATATATCATTATTATCAATAACACAACCTAGATGAAGTTTATAACCTGAGAAACTCCTCCTCCAGATGAGGCCCTTAGGATCTAAAAACAATCTCATATACACCCATTCAACAAGGAAGTAAATCACTACTAAATCTACTAAAACGGGTTTCCCATGACATTCCTGAAGCTCCAAGTGTAGCTTATAAAATAATCCCATAAACTGCCAGTCACTAATAGCCTCTTGGATGCCCTGTGTCTGAGTCTTACGGCTCGGGGAGTTAACTAATTCATTACTTATTATTGGTGTATAATAAAGCTCAATTTTGAACTAATATAGGTATTCTACCCTCTTGCATTACATTAGATTCAGGTCACGCTATGTGGATTTGTTTTTGAAACTTTTGTGGTCTATTTAAATAATGAACTGGTCACCCAGTAGACAATGCCTCCAATAGTGTAAATCAAGAATCATGACTACTAGCACAAGGTTATTCATAGGTTAATTCTTCTCATGAGGTATCATCTCACAGAACTTGCATGCTACAATGTGATATACCTAAATCAAAATCAATCCTAGAACAATATTTTAAGCAACATAGTTAATAGTATAGGTTCTTCTTGGACCCAAAAGAATTTAGATTGGCACTAAATTTATTTTCCCTTTAAAATCCTGAAATAATGATTCATAATTTTCTAACCAGATGAATTTCACACAATTCTTAGTCAGGCACGTAAGAGGAACTACTAAGAATGAGAAATACTAAATGAATCTCCAATAATATCCCTCAATCCCCAAGAAATGTCATATTTCAATGACATTCATTGGCTTCTCCCTAGAATCTATGGTGCTTTCCATCTTTGTGTCAATAAACACTCTAGCCTCTAAGATAATATAACCCAAGAAGTGGGCCTTATCAATCCAAAAGTGGATTTTATTAAACATAGCATATAGTTAGTGCTCTCTCGATGGATTCATTGGGATCACAATATGGTAGGAGTGGTCGTTTTTTGGGACAGAATACACCAAGATGTTTTCAAAAAATACTACCAAAAAATAATGCTGATACGGGTGAAAACCCCTTTTAGAAATTGTCATAAAGACTGTATATACATTCATAAGGATGAATAGTATCATTAGAAACACATACCAACCAAACCTGCTTTGGAAGGATTTACATTGTGTGTCTAACTGTCTAACATGCACCTGATGGTATCCCAACCTCAAATAGACATTAGAGAAAACTATATCTCCTTGGAGCTAGTCAAACATGATTTATATACAAGGCAGAGGATAATAGTTCTTTACTATAAGTTGGTTCAATCTTTAGTAATCCACACACAACCTATGGGTACCATCTGACTTCTTGTAAAAAGGATATGTCAACCTCACAGTTAGGTAATTGTTTCTATAAAACCCTATTCCTAAAAGTCTTACAATAGATTCATGAGTTCCTATAGCTCTGTACGTTCAATCCTATAAGGATGAATAGACCCCATTTCTGCACTTGGAACTAGGTCAATGGTGAACTCTGCCTCTCTCTTGGGAGGTAATCCATAGAAATCATTAGGGAAGATGTCCTTGAAGTGATCCACCACATGAGTGAATTTAAAAATCAATGTTCACTGATCACTCATAAAGAAATTAGCCATTAGGAATTTCATGTTTTCCAGCCCATGATTATTGGGTCCAACATGACCTTCCTGGATATCCCATTCACCCTTATGAATATATGTACTTCCCTCAAGATATGAGAACAACACCCTTCAATGATAATAATAAACATCGGAACAATAATCCACTATCTAGTCCATACGGAGAATGATAAAAAAAACTCGTCATCTTGAGGAAAATATAAATTTCACAAGAAATGGTACCCCCATATCTCAAGGGGGACTCCTTACACTAATGTATACTCTATGTTAATACACCTAATGGTTCTTTGAGATTAATAATGTGATAGAAGTACTCCATTTCTATACCCAGACATTCCATAATTATCATAGATATAAAAGGGTGCATTGAACCTATATCAAATAAGGAAAATACTAAAATAGAGGATACTAGAATAGTACCTCATACTATAGAATTCCTTAGACACTAATCTTTAGGTGTAGGGTGCACTATATAGATATGGGAAGATCTATGGCCTTGAGATACAACCTAACTAACATAGGCAGGTCCGCTCTGTTGGCATTGATCCTTTAATGTATGATTACTTCATCCATGAAAAATTCCTCAACCCGATCGACTACTATTAGAATAGATCATATCTTGACATGGAGATAATGATCTTGTAGCTAAATGCAGTGTTGGTACATAACATTTTTCAGTAGGTGCTGATGGGAATGTTTGGCAGAAGCATTGAAAGTGACACATCATATCACGAGATTGGAACTCTATTTGGTTCCTCATACACCTAGGCTTCTTATGGGATACCCTACCATGCTGGTGACACACCACATATTTTTTGGTGTATGAAATCTAGCTGTCACTTCCCCCATAATAACCCTTGAAACATCACTTCTTCCTTTTATACAAACCATTCCCATACCTACAAGAAGAACCAAACTGAATCACATTACTAGTTTCCCTCATGTTCCACTCTATTATGAGGTCCTGGTTCACTATCTAAAAAATGGCGGTCATCCTAAAAACATTAACCAGTGACTGGATCACTTACACAATCACATCCTCATAGAATCTCAAAGTTTTCATCTCATCATCGGTCAGTGTCAGATGAAAGCTGTGATTCTTATTGAAATGATAAAAATAATCCATTGTTGACATAACACCTTTTTGAATGTTCATAAACTCTATGGTGTGATCCAATCTTAGCATCCTTAAAAAGAAGTATTCATATAATGAAATTTAGATGTCCATGCAGAGTATACCCTGATGAAGGCCAACATGATTGATAACATCCCACCAATGCTTAGTGGAGTCATAGATTATATTGGTGGAGATCGTGACCCTCCACACTATAGGTGTAACTATATACTGAAATATCAACAACATGGCCTATATCTGAGATTAGATATCCTAAGGACCATTATCCCCTTAGAATTTAATGACCTCATATGTAATTAATTCAATTCTTGTTGATACATAACTAAAAAATAGGTCTTGGCAGCAATTTATTAGGGGTTGTTCTAATAAACGTTGTGAAATAAATCTTATTAAAAAATTTATAATATTGTATCATTTTCCTATAACTTCCATTATATTTTATTTTATTTTATCATTTTGTAGAAGTTTATTTAAAAATCTACTAAATATTAGAAAAACCTAAATTTGAACCCCTCTATCTCCTTCCCCTCACCCCTACCCTTCCCTCTTGGTCCCCTTGGTGATCACTAACCCCAACCCCTTTGCTCTCAACGACAACTTCCCCGACTCGAACACCTCTACCAATGACCACCATTACCCTAATCCACTTTTAGCTACCTCCATGACCCCAAAACTTCTTACACTCTTTTGGTGACCTCCATGACCCCAACCGCCCTATTGGAGACCACCGTGACCCCAACCCCCCCCCCCCCAAATGTGGTCGACCGCCGTGACCCTAACCCCTGCTGAAAACTATCATGCCCCCCCCAGAAAATTTCATGACCCTGACCCATCCTTTCAATGATCATCATGAACCCAACCCCCTGTCGATGAACACCATTCCCCAGACTCCCCCTTATTCCTCTACAGTGACACCCAAAGGCATCTATTTCCATTTCTCCAATGACTGTGACCCCTGAAATCACTGAAGGTATGACTGATTGAATTTTGTTCTCAGGGATTTATATAAATTATATAAAGTTCTCTATAATTGAGTTTTTTTTTATGTTTTTTAAATTTTTTGATAAACATAACATAAAAATAATGTTGTATAACATTGTGTAAGATAAATACAAAATTATATAACAAAAAATAACAGATTATCTATGTTATATAACATTATATGTTCATAAATCAAATGTCATATATTGAGAATATACCATTTTATAATGTGAATATAATAGAATATAATTTCAATATAAAGTTATATAATGTAAATATAATTTAAATATAAAGTGAATATAATGTAAATAAAATGTAATTATAATGTAAATACAATGTTATAATTATATTATATGAACTTATTATTTATTGTAAATTATTATTAATTATTGGTATTTAATATTTATTATCTAGTATAAATTATTATTTTTTATTATTAGTTATTAGAAATTATTACTAATTAATTATCAATTATTAGTTATTTTTTATTTTATATATTTATAAATATATAGTTGGGTCGGTTGGGTCGGGTTGGGTCAAAAATTTTCCATTCCATGACCATACCCAGCCTGACCCCAACTATACCCTGTGTGTAACACAGACCCTTTGTTTAGTCATTCGGGACAGTTTGGTACTGGTTTAGACTCCCATAATTTTTATATTGAATTTGTATAATGTAAAATCAAGACCCTACCTTGGTTAATGATGAAGTTGGGTGATGTTTCATTGTGATTTTAATTGATTGATTATAAATTTATATCATTATATCTAAATATACATGGAGTGGAGTGAAAATACATTACCTATGGTTAGAATTTGGAATAATTTACCTCAAAACACACATCATTGTAGTAAGGGTTTGGAAAAAAAATTTGGTTATGCAAGTGCAGAATGATCAGTGGATGGTAAAATAAAATGTAATGTGTCCTGATTGTAAATTTAATTGATGGTTCAAAAGAAATGATTTATATAATAATTTTATATTGAAATATTTTCATTCTGTATATGTATGATTTATTTGGTATGGGGGATTGAATTTTATGGAAATTCAAAATAATTAAAATACTATCAACAAAACACAATATGAATAGCCATTGGAGAATTCAGTTGAAAATTTGATAAATGATGCATTTAGATTTGCATGATACGATGTACAAGATTTTAAAAGATCAGTAGAACCATTAGTTGATCATGATCAAGATAATGTTCCTTATAACATTTGCGATAAAAATGAGTTTTATTTATTTGTTGAAGATATATAGAAAGAACTGTATGAAGGTTGTACCAAGAATTTTGAGTTTTATTTTATTGTTAAGTTATATCATATCATGTGTCTCCTTAAAATTAATGAAAAATAAAGGTCAATGAATTTAGAGTTTCTTCATGATTCATTTAATGATGTTAATATCCCTACATCATTCTATGAGATTAATTACTTCATCAAAAAACATAGACTTGATTATAAAAAGATACGTACATGATGTAATGATTTCATGCTTTACTGGGGAGACGTGTCTTGTAATGAAGAATTCATAATATTTCATACAATAATATGGAATTCAATGAACAACAATGAGAGCATAAGTCAATTCAACCATAGTAAGAAATAGATGAATAAAACTCTTGAAAAGTCATTGTATTACTTTCCTCTAAAACCATAATAAAAAATGATATCCATGTCATCTAATACTGCATATGACATGACATGGCATGCTCGAGATAATAACGATGGCTTGATGAGACATACACAAGATTCAAAATAATGAATGTTGTTTGATTAATTATATCAATATTTTTCTTCAAATCCTTTTAATGTGCTTTTGGGATTGCATTATGATGGATTTAACCCATTTAGAACTTTAAGAAATCTTTATATAATTTGGCCGGTTGTTTTGATCCCTAATAATATACCTCCATGTATTTTTATAAGAAATAATTTTTTAATTATTTTGATGGTTATTTCTGGAAACAAAATGCATTTAAATGACATTTATGTATACCTTAAACCTCTAATCAAATAATTGTGAAAATTATTGGATGATGGTGTGGAATCCTATGATGCTGCAATGAGAAAAGTATTCAAAATACATGGTCTTTTCATGTGTAAAATTAGAGACATTCCAAGATAAGGAATTTTATCCAATTGGAACACTCATATTAGTTTTTCTTGTCCTTTTTGTAATTTGAAATTTTTAAACTCAATGATTTCCTCATAGAAAAAATGGTGTTTTACAAGTCATTATCTATTTCTTGATGCTTCTCATAAATGTATGTTTAAAAACACACAATTCAATTTAGATATTGAATTGAGAAATATTCCTAAGGTGTTATCTAGTTTAGAAATATTTGGGAAATTATTTAATGTCACTAAATAATTTGGAAAATTTAATCAGTTTAAAGAAGTTGTAAAGGGTACGAGGTACATCATCTGAAGCAGTTGGAATACAACAATTAACAAAAAAAGTAAGTTTTTCAAACTTCTTTATTTGGAGTTTAGTTTGAAAAGTAATAATATTTATGTAATCTATATTTAGAATAACATATATTATAATATAATTTTCACATCTTATAATGATCATGATAAATCAAAGGATCACCTTAATGCTTCTAAGGATTTGGAGTAAATTAATATAAAGCATTGTTTGTGGGAAAATGAGTTTGGAAATTATCCATTAATAAATTTTACAATAAAAAATCATGAGAAAGGAAAATTAATTTGAACATTAAGGAATGTAAAAGTGGTAGATGGATATTCCAGTGACATATCAAGGTGTGTTGACTTAAAACATCAAATGTTACATACACTGGACAGTCATGAATCAGATATTCTAGTGGAGTAGTAGTTGTCGTTGTCAATACATAATACAAAAAATTAATTTCTGTTATAATTTAGTTTTGAACCTTTTTGAGAGAGCATTATAGAAAAACACTAAATCTAACTAGTCTTGATAAAATTCAAGAAATAGTTATTTTGACACATTTTCATTTTGAGATGTTATTTCCCCTTTCATTCTTCATAGTCATGATGCATTTGACTATTCATTTGGTTACAGAAGATAAAATTGGTGAACTAATACACTATCAATGGATTTATCCAATTGATAGATTCATTAATATTATTTTTATTTTTATTAGTGAATTCACTTTTATCAAATCATTGCATAATTTTTATAATATTTCTATTATTTCTTTCATCAAGTTCTAAGATCATTTAAAATCATATATGGGGAATAAAGCAGGAATATAATGCTCTTTTGTTAAATGTTACATAGCTGAAGAGTGTTTTACCTTCATTTCTAGGTATTTGGGTGGTATTGAGACTAGATTAAATCATTTTGGATGCGTTGATGAAATCTTAAATAATTATCATTTTGAAAACCAGCCATCGATATTTAAAACTATTGGAAGAACAATTGGAAAAGGGTAAAATTTTATAATGACTATATTGGAGATGCTACAAGCACATTGATGTGTTCTACTTATTAGTATTATTTTAGATCTAGTTATTGAAGAATTTGGATTGAAAAAAAATAGCCAACTAAGTGGGAGATCTCGAAATGATATGGAATTAAAAAATGTCATGGAAAAAGTGATTGTCAAATGGTTTGACCATCATGTAAGTATATACTCATATTCATATTATTGATGTGTATTTATTTTTTCTATGATAAAGTTAACACCTCATATCATTTTATCTAGATAATGAATGTTTAAAATCAGTCTAAAATATAAAATTATTTTAATTTTTTCTTGAGGTCCTCTAAGGAAGGATAAGAGATTAAATGCCTTCAATATTAATGGATTCATGTTTCATATGATTTGTCACGAGAAGACTTAGAATCAAAAAATAGTGGTGTATTTACACTTACATTGGTCAAATACTATGTAATGTTTAATGATATAGTTGAATTAAACTGTCATGTCCATATTTATGTTTTCTTAGTCAAAATCTATTGGGTCCACATTGATAGGGGTATAATGATAGATTTGTTACATTTTACTTCTATTAACATATCCTACTTGATCCATACCAATGAGCATGCAGAGCAAGATCCATTTATCATTGATTCATAAGTAAAGATGGTTTATTATACATATGAAGAAATATACAAAGGTTGAAGTGTTTTTGTACAGATAAAATATAGATAATTATATGAAATGTGTAATGAAGATCAGTTGGTACTTTGTTGTAGTGAACCTCATCGACCAAAAAACATTGAACTTTTTTCCTGACAATATCAAAACAAAAGGACTTGAAAGAGAGGCTTAAAATTAATCACCTATCGCAATGGAGGTTGATAATAAAATATCAAAATGAAGATGAAAAAAACTGAATGTATGAATTGGTAATGAAAATATAGTATGAGTTCTCATTGATAAGCGTTTCATCCATATATATATTATTCTACTTTGAATTTTTTTGTATTTTTTTTTTACTTTTTATACATTTAATATACCTAAACCATTTGAATTGTTAGAATCTAGAGAATAAGAAAAATTTCAAGATCCTTGATAATCATCATCTTGGAGTATGCCAACACAATCATCAACTTTAGTGGATTTGAGTGATTCTATTATACTTGATACTACTAAAGATCCAACCATTTCCCTAGATCTTGTTGGTGGACCACCATACAATCCACCTATGACTATGGATTATTTGGTCACCAATACATCTAGGTGACACTAGTGAGTTACCATTACTTCAATGTATGTCATTGTACCACTAAAAATATATTTTATGAAATTTTTAATTAATTTGTCAAACTGTTAATGAAATGATAGAATAGATGTAAATATAAACTCTGTAGATGTATGGGACTTGAATGAATTCAAGATTATAGTTTCATTTGATGAATTCAAGGTGCCTACCGATGTTGCTGTTAGTGTCTATGGGTAGATTCTTAGATAGATTACATGCAAGACATTGATATTTCCAATTAATTATAAATATTGGAGTCATATTTCTACATCTTGGAATAATGAGGTCTTTGATACTCAAGTAATGATAATATTAATTTAAAACTCCTGGAAAACTAATTTAAAATACATGAGTAATTTTTTAGACATACTGATAAAGTGTTGTGTTTTTTATTTATAGATGTTTTTTCATTTTCATTTTACTCACTTCATTTCATGCCCATGTACTTTGATAATTTTTTGAAAGAAATGTAGATATTTTAAATGGATATTATGACATGATTTTAATGCCATATCTTAGAGTTCACGACAGAACTATGAGAATTCTCCTAAAGAAATTTCAAGTGAGCAACCGAAGTTGTTTGTTGATATTAATATAGATATATCTCCTAAGGTAATTTCATGTTTTACATTATATTAATAACATAAACACAATAATATTTTTATTTTTATTAATTTTTATATTTTTTATGAATTATCAAAAAAATATTAAGAATCATGAGAAAGAAATCATTCATTATATCACCGGGTCTCAATGTTTTTTGAGAAAATGAAAAATTTTGGCTTGTATTTTATTCATTATTATTTATATCATTTTATTATAAATCATGGTTTTTTTATAAATTCAAATGAGTTAGGTCACTCTGTTGGCTGAACAGAGATGTGGTTTAAAGTGTATTGGAAACCAGAAGGTATTTTTTAAAATGAACATACCAAAGATGTTGAAGTAAGTACTTTTCATTAACACTTCATGCTATTTCATTACTATAAAAACATATAAATGAAAAATATATTATAAAAACAAAAAATATATAAACCCAACTAAATTGTATCTTCTACATGGATCAAATAATGCTAATTTCGTATCATTTGAAACATCTAGCTAGCCCCAATTAATTTTGTTTAAGGCTTCTTTTTTTTATAATATATTTTTCAATATTATGCTTTTATAGTAATGAAATAAAAAAATAGTTATGAAAATTTTATTAATTAGATAATATTTTAAAGTTCAAATATTTTTAAAACCCATTGTATATATTTTTTATTAACATGTTAAAATTCAAGAATTATGGGATGCAAACCCTTCACAGTCATTATTGGTTTCCCAGAATGATGTTGTTGCAATCGTTTTTGGGAAGGAACAACTCGAACATGTATGGAGGAGGGGTAATGGGCCTACTCCGTCAACTATCTTTGGTAGGGAATAATCATTAGTTATAGATACACCCAGTGGGGGTTTGAGTAGTTCCTTTGATTGGGAATCACAAATAGAATTTTCAAGGTTGAAAGAAAAAGTGCAAGAAAAAGACTCTAATATGAAAATAAAGGTGTAGTGTATGTTGGAAATGGAAAAATCTTGAGTTTCTATATTTTAGTGAATAAATGCCATGGTCCCCAAGGAAATTTCCAGCCTTATATCTCATCCAATAGAGGTAATTATAAATTTCATAGATCATTCACACATTTTTGAAGAACACATAAAAATTGCATAAATTAAACTAAAATGACACTTTTATATTGGAAGCACAAACAATGACTCATAATGATCACATATTATACCAAATTGATGTGAGGTATATTAATACACATAAAAATGTATTATATAACATTATCCTAAAGTTTAAAAATAATTTGATCTCATTTCCTTAGTTTTAACTTGGTAAATAGATTTTAAAGGAACCAAATCCTTTAAAAACATGTGTCCGGGGGTAAAAACTAGAAAATGATGTCAGATTTCCATGAAATGGAAGGAAAATGATCATGGATATATTTTTGAAAAGTAAGAACTTACAACATGTCATTAGGAGTCATGTATTTCCTTAGATTCCCATAAATGTGTTTTGAGTATTTTAAGACACTAAAACATGTGTGTAATGATTAAAACCATAAAAACGATCTACTAATGATGTGAAATCATGGGAAAAACTAATGTGTTATTTTTGATGTGTAATAATATACAACTCATCATTCCGACATGTGGTGTGGTCATAATGTCTCAGTAAAATTTTTTTAAATACATAGAATCCTTTAAAATAAATTTTTTAGGGTCAAAATATGGAAAAAAAGTTAGATTACCATAAAATTAGATAAAAAACATTGATTATTTTTGAAATGTTGGACTGAACAGCACGTCATTTTGTGTTATTGTTTTCCTGGGATTCCCATAAATGCATTTTTACTATTTTAAAACCCAAAAATGTTTGTATAATGGTCCAAATCATAGAAAAAGTCCTCTAATTGACGTGAAAACATGGTAAAACCACCATTTATTTATTGTTTATATTTATTTGTAGACAACATGTCAATATGGCACGTGTTGTGGTAATAATGACTCAATAAATAATTTTTAAAGGTATTGAAGCCTTTAAAATGTTTCGTGGGGTCAAAACTATTTAAAAGATGTTAGATTTTCATGAAATCATAATAAAGATAATGTTTAATTATTTTTGATATGTATGAAAAAATGACATGTCATTCTATGTTATGGTTTTCCTAAGATTCCCATAAACATGTGTTTAGTCTTTTAAAACACTAAAACGTGCGTCTAAAGATCCAAATGATATAAAAAGACCTAATATTGATATGTAATCATAAAAAACAACTGTAGAATTATTTATTATGTGTATATATAGACAACACATCAATTTGGTATGTGGTGTGATCAAAATGACTTGGTAAAGTTTCATTAAAGGTATTGGATCCTTTAAAAACTTGTGTCAGGGGGTCAAAACTAGGAAAGAACATAATATTTTTGTAAAGACCCGGATTTTACATGTAATTTTTTTAATTATATGGAATTATTATGAGTATGTGAAAATTGACGGTGTGTGATTTTGAGGCCCGATGATCCCAAAACAAATTTCTGAACTTTTTTTAAGGTCTGTTCAGTAAACGCACGAGCGAAATTTTATAACTTTTGAACCAATGCTCGGATAAACAATCTGAGGGAACTTTTGAATTTGTATTGCTAGGATTCACTTAAGGGATGCTTCACTTTGACCACAGTAGGTCTGGAGAAAAATTTAAGTTTTGGGACTTTTAAAAGAATAATAAAAACAACTTAGTTAATTTTTATTTTATCTTTTATCTATTCCTCCAAAGGACAAGCGGTAATGTGGGACCAGCGACGTGTCATGCCAATAAATGGATTCACCTTTCAATCCTAAGTAACTGCATCATTGGGGAATTAGGAAGGTTCCGAATTGATGATCCCCCATTAAATCCCACAAACGTTAGACACCCTCCCCCTCTCCTATTTATATGGAACTTGGGGAGAGGTTTCGACACTACTTCACCAAACAAGGAAGTGCTAATAATGTGCCGAGATGCAAAACCCATGGAGGATGGAGCTGGTTCTAGTGAGTGGTGATGAGTGACACCAAAACCCTAAACCGAAGATCGATGATCGACTGACGTTGTTGGAGGCTTGTTGAGGGGGATGGAAAACACAGAACAACTTCTTCAATTTCGGGTGTTTCTCCATCGTTCTTAAGGTAGGGTTTAATTTTGTTATTTTTCTCAAAGTGATTGTTGAATCCTTTCATCCTCCATCACGTTTTCAAGCTAACGTGGAGGGTTTGGGCCTAACGAACACAACCCAAACCCTCAAAAACCTTGTTTACCCGACGTGTTCTCCATGGAAGACCATCGACACGGCGGTATCAGCGACTGGAGCCAGTGGGTACCAAGGCGGCGACCGACACTGGCCGGCTATGAGGGAAGAGGTGGGACACCCGCGCCGCTGGAGGAACAGGAACCTATAGTCAGAGGAGGAAACCAACACACTTTCCGGCAGCGGATGAGGAGGGCGACACGACCAACACATTACCAGAGGATACGGTCTGCGGATCATCAACCAAAGAGGAGAGATCCATGTGACTTGGAAGCTCCCTTAGGTGCTACCTCTTTTGTTTCAAAACAGGGGGACCGCTCCCCTCCTGTTCTATACTGAGCTAACCCCGCTCTAGCGGTCTGCACTCCGCCATGGTCCTAGCCATGTGAGCCCAACTGGCTTCCCCCTTGCGGGCCGGGGTCGCCCCTTTCGGGTCGAGATAGACCTCATCCAAGCCTAGCTAGGTCGGACCCAAATCGGGTCGGGTCGGCCCATACTAGGTCGGGTCGGTCGGTCAGACCAGGTCGAACCAGACCCAAAAACACATAAAGGGCCATATCATGAGAACCAAATGTCTGTTTGACGAACCATCTATGGAATTGGAATCCAAGAATTGAGTAGGTCCTTTGGGTATACTCCACTTGTGTTTTGGAAAATTTTGAAGTATGGATAGGTTGGATTGTACCCAAATCCAACCGGGGCCTCAGAACTAAAACGCTTATAAATCACAGATCAGGCGTCCAATTGAGCACCGTCTATCGCGTTGGAAACCTTAAAACATGATGGTCCTTTGGGTTACTATTTTGTGGAGATTAGTGGTGGTCGAGGTATGACCAATATATCAAGAGGTAGATTCTACGGAAGTCGAGTGCCCCAGGTGCGAGGAATCCAGTGGCAGGCTGTAATGTGAAGAAAGAAAATTGATCCTGTATGGGTCAACATCTATCAATCCTATGTGGGTCATCTTTAATCAGATCCTATGTGGGTCAGCGCTCATTAATCCTATGTTGGTCAGCGCATACCGATCCTATGTGGGTTTGATCCTGTGTGGGTCAGCGGGGGTTAGTACCTATCGATCCGGTGTGGGTCAGCAATTTTTCTTAATAACAGAATAAGATGATATAGCTTATGACTAATCATTCGTACTACTGTACTTATGTTATACAAGGTTGGGAGCTGATTCTTCTATCTTTGTGATGTTACCTATGTGGTACTTCTATCTACATGGTGTTACCTGTGTGGTACTTATACCTTCGTGGTGATGTTTTTGTGGTGTTACCTGTGTGGTACTTCTAGCTCTGTGGTGTTACTTATGTGGTATTTCTACCTTTTTTGTGTTACCTTTGTGGTTTTCTTCCCTCATGCATGAGATGATAATACCATGATAACCTAGTAATATGTATGGACATATACCTAAGTTGATTTGATGTCTATTGCATCGTGCTTTGAGATTGGGGTCTTGCATTGTGGTATTTTACATTTTTGAACTCTGGGAGACCTACGAGGCACTCGGGGTCCTTACTGAGTATTGTTTTATTCACCCCTGCACGTGCTACACCTGCACTTTATTGTATCTTGTGCAGATGACAAACAACATTGAATGAGGCTGAGGGTGCCAGGACATGAGGCTGCCCGGTGGTAGACTATTATATGATACGTACCATAGAGTGTATAGTTCGAGAGTTGTACCTACGCTTCTGGTATGATACGTGGAGGGTGTTCATAGGATATGTTTTCAATTTTTCTTGTACTCTCCAGTTGGACTTATATTCTGGCCCCTTTACGTACTATACTCACTCAATTTACTATATAGTTTACTTTGTGATTCTATCTTGTTGTGTGCTTGGATTGTGTGAGTTTGCAGGTTAAAAAGAAAATTCCTTCCTAATTTAGGGATATTCCTTTATGGTGCTAGTCGCCATCCCCTGGCCTATGGAATGCGAGCTTGGGGTAGCCATGGAACGGGCCCCGGGGGATGGGTCATGACAAAATGGTATTAGAGGAGTCAATTATACCGAAGAACTTGGTCTCTGATCTTTTCAGTGTGGAAATAGTGTTATGTTTTTTGAGTGTGGTTTTTAGTTTTGGATGTCCAGTATTGGTGCGGTGACTGATGTATCCGTAAACTAGGATCTGGAATTTTTATTTTCGACTCAGTGCACGAAAACACAGATTGGATGTGTTTTTGTAAAGTTTTTCTTGGGATTTCTTTGAGTCATCTCACCTAGTATAATTTATTGAATGTGGCACACCTATCTACTTTTAGGATGACGCTATGTAGATGGCCAGCTAGGATTCCCGAGAGAGTACGCAATGATGACCCACCGAGTGATGAGGCCTTAGTGTAGGGCCCTCTTATGGAGTTAGCACCTTCAGGTGGCGTACCAGCAAGACCACTACCCGTTGGGAAGCTGTTGCCACCAGCCCCACTAGCAGAGGATGCACGCCTACTGAGCATGTTGCACGCGTTTCACCAGGAGAGGCCTCCAAGGATCCGAGGAGAGATGGATTTGTAGGCGACTGAGGACTGGATGGAGGCTGTGGCCAAGGTTCTTCACTTAGTAGGTACACCAGCTGCTCTTATGGTGATCATAGGAGCCACACTTTTTCAGGAGGGAGAAGGGAGATGGTGGAGCTTGACTCACCAGATACATGACAAGGTTACCCTAATCTAGGTGGAATTCAAGAGCCTTTTCTGGGCAGATTTTTTCCTAGTGACCTTATGCTCTGTGCGTATACAGGATCTGCTGCACTTACAGTAGGGAAGCATGATTGTGGCCTAGTACTCGGAGAGGTTCACTGATCTCTCCCTATAATCCATCGACTTGGTAGGAGACCCTTTCTTTAGGGCCCAGACCTTTGAGTTGGGCCTCTAATGGGAGATCAGAGCATTAATGATATCACTCATCATTCCGACGTAGTCTGGGGTGCTAGTGCGAGAACTTTTTGTGGAGAGCATCCTAGCTGAGCAGGAACTGACAACGAGAGCCATCACCAGATGTCAGGTAGTAGAGTCATCCATAGCAAGCAATAGACAGATGATGTTGGGTCCCAAGAAGGCCAGAAGTTCTTGTGGATGACCTCAGGATATAGGGTCGGTGGTCCGGGACTCATGGGACGGAGGAGGACGGCTGAGGAGTAGGCAGTGCTACTCGTGTGGTGGGTAGGGTCACATGGTTCGTGACTACCCAACCCGCCGTAATGACGACCAACAGACGGTCGAGGGACTACCAAGGTAGAGGAATAGGTTCGAGTGAGGAGGTCCGTAGGGTGGAGGATGTGGCAGAGGAGCTATATGTGTAGTAGGCGGTGGGTGGCGATTCGAGGTTCTACCGCCACCTCCTCCAGGTGGTCCACCCCGACCACAGGGAGTAGGTGGATAGGGACAAGCTCAGCTCCTAGCAGCTGAAGCCTATGACCATGACGCTCCATATATGATTAGAAGTTTGATATGTGTCTATACCACTTTAGCTTTAGTACTTATAGGCACAGGTGTCAGTCACTCTTTTATTTCCACGACCCTCGTTCGGAGCTCAGAGATTCCGGTGAAGCCGTTTTCTCGATCCTTAAGGCTAGAGACTCCTACGGGAGTATATTCAATGATTAAAGACTGGTGTTAATAGTGTGAGCTTACTCTAGGAGGCTATATATTTGGTTGGGATCTTCTAGTATTAGTATTGATGTCTAACGACATCATTTTGGGTATGGACTAGTTATCCATAGTCCATGCTCAGATTGACTATATTAGGAGAAAAGTGTTGTGTGTCTGTGAGGATGGGACCAGGTTTTCCTTAACCGGTGAGAAGGGAAACTTTATAGCACAGGATGGAATTACCCAGAAGAGGGTTCAAAAAATCACACATTAGTTGTCTAGCCTTACCCTTGGAGCAGTAGATGTTGAGAGTCCGAGCTATCCTATAGCGGTGGACCAGTATGTCGATGTCTTTATTGATGATGTTTTGTAACTACCTTCATACAGAGAGGTAGAATTTTACATCAACCTATACCCCTAAGAAGCATCAATATCTACACCATCATATTGGATGGCTCCCATGGAGCTTCATGAGTTACAGGTACAGTTTGAGGACTTGTAGAGGAAGGGGTTCATAAGACCCGGTGTTTCTCCATGGGCAGTCCTGATTTTGTTCTCCAAGAAGGTAGATGGAAGTTTGAGACTCTGTCTAAACTATCAGCACCAGAACCAGGTTACCGTGAAGAAAAAATATCCACTTATGAGGATTGATTATCTTTTCAATTAGTTGAAGGTAGCTTCTTGGTTTTCAAAGATAGACCTCAGATCATGTTATCGTCAGTTCAGAGTACGTGATGAGGTTGTGCAGAAGACGACCTTCAGATGTTGGTATGACCTCTATGAGTTCTTGGTTAGGCCATTCAGTGTGACTAATTCCCCAGCAGTGTTCATGAGACTCATGAATAGGGTCTTTCATCCATACCTCGATTACTTTGTTGTGGTCTTCAACGACAACATCTTGATATACTCAGCAATGGAGGAAGAGTATGCCTATCATCTATAGATAGTTCTAGAAACAATCTGAGAGCACCAGCTTTATGGTAAGCTCTCAAAGTTCCAATTCTAGATACAAGAGGTCCACTTTATAGTAAACGTTATCACGGAGGATGGAGTTGTAGTGGATCCAATGAAGATAAAGGCTGTACTTTCTTGGGAGCCACCCTGGAGTGTGACCGAGGTGTGGATTTTGTTGGGGTTGGTTGGATACTACCAGAGATTCATGCATGAATTTTCTAGAGTTGTGGAACCCTTGTCAGCATTGACGAAGAAGGGACAACCTATCATGTGTAAAAAGAGATTCCAGTAGAGTTTTCATGAGACGAGGTAGAAAATTAATAGTTCCCCCATCTTGAGGCTACCATAATAGGGCGTTGGGTATGTGGTCTAATGCGATGCATCAGAGACCGGGCTTGGACGTGTCCTGATGTAGGACTGAGAAGTGATCCCTTATGGTTCTCGACAGCTGATACATAATGAGTAGGACTATGCTACACATGAACTGGAGTTAGTAGTAGTGGTTTTGACCTTGAAGATGTGGCAACATTGCTTGATAGGTGAACATTTCAAAGGATACTCTGATCACAAGAGTCTCAGGTATATCTTCTCCCAGAAGGACTTGAACCTGAGAGAGTGGCGTTAGCTTTAGTTCTTCCAGGACTATTACTTTGAGATATTCTATACTCTCGATAATGGGAACGTTATATCATATGAACTCAATAGGAGATCTGGTATATAGAAGCTGAGTGAGGTGACATAGAAACTAGCCACTTTGTGTATATCCTACATGGATCAAGATGGGTCAGGTTAACTTCAATCTCTAACAATCACTCCCCTACTCCTTCACTGTGTACGGGAGGCGCAACATGGGGATACTGATTTCTAGGCTCGACGTTCTCATATATCCATAGTACAAGAACGTGATGGATTTTCTGATGGTGGAGAGCATGTCATCCTCTTCCTAGGATGCACTATGGTACCAATGGTGCTATGAGAGAAATTGTTGAGGTATTTACACACATACCCTCTAGCGATACATCCAGAAGTGGCAATGATGTACCAGGACCTCCGACATATGCACTGGTGGTCGGGAATGAAGAAACCAGTGGCATAGTTTGTCTCATGGGGCCTCACTTGTCAGCAAGTGAAATTAGAGCATCAGGATCCAGTGGGATTAGTTCATCCACTAGAGGTGCCAGAGTGGAAGTGGGATGGAATTTACATAGAATTCATGACCGGACTTCCATGCACATCTAGGGATCATGATTCAATATGGGTGATCATTGAACGAATCACCATGTCATCCCACTTCCTACCTATTAGAGAGTAGGGATTAGTATAGGGATTGGGATGCCTCTACGTATGAGAGATTTTACGGCTTCGTAGAGTGCCTTCGACGATTGTCTCTGATCGTGATGCACGATTTACTTCCCGGATATGGAAGGGGTTTAAGGAGGAATTTAGGACTTAGCTTTGATTGAGCACCGCCATTTATCCTCATATGGATGGTTAGATAGAGCAGACCATTCAGACCCTTGAGGACATGCAGCATGCTTGCATCCTTGATTTCAGCCACAGTTGGGAGGATCACTTGCCCTTGGTGGAGTTCGTGTATAAAAACATCTATCACTCCACCATCGGTATGACACCATTCGAGGCTTTGTACGGTTGTCCTTACCGATCACCTCTATGCTAGACTGGCCCTGGGGAGTCAGCACTCATGGGACCAGAGATGGTACGAGCTACCACGTAGAAGGGAAAAATCATCCAAAAGTGGATGAAGACTGCATAGAGTAGGTATAATTCTTATGCTGACAGGAGATGGAGACCTCTTGAGTTTGAGGATGGAGACCATGTCTTCCTACGGTTCCCACCTCGATGAGGTTTACAGAGATTTGGTCGAGGAGGAAGGTTATCACCGAGGTTTAGCGAACCATTTCAGATACTTCAAAGGATAGGTGAGGTGGAACACCTATTGGAACTTCCCCCATAGTTGGATAGGGTGTGTGATGTCTTCCACATATCCCAGTTGAGTAGAAACGTGCATGACCCATCTCACATAATCGACCATGGTGAGCTAAACTTTAATGATGGGGAGACTTTTGCGGAGGTTCTAGTAGAGATTGAGGATCCATAGGAGCAAGTCCTTTGTGGGCAGTCGATACCTCTGGTGCACATTTTCTGGTAGCACGGGAACCTCCAGGATAGAACATGAGAGCGGGAGGCTCAGATTCATGATCAGTACCCCCATTTTTTCATAGTCTATATTATGGATTTTGGGGATGAAAATCCCTAAGGTGGAGAGAATGTAAAGACCCATATTTTCCTTGTAATTTTTTTAATTATATGGAATTATTAAGAGTCTGTGAAAATTGAAGGCACGTGATTCTGAGACCCGATGTACCCGAAATGAATTTATGAACTTTTTTTAGATACATTCAATAATCATGCGAGCAGCATTTTATAAATTTTGAACCAGTGCTCAGATTAAAAATATGAGGGAACCGTTGAATCCGCAGTGTTGGGACTCTCTTAAGGGAGGATTCACATTGACCATAGTAGGTCTGGAGAAAATTAATGTTTTTGACTTTTAAAAGAATAATAAAAATAACTTAGTTAATTTTTATTTTCTCTTTTATCATTTCCTCCAAGGGACAAGTGACAATATGGGACCAGTGATGTGTCAAGCCAATAAATGGCTTGACCTTTCAATCTAAAGTAACTGCACTGTTGGGGAATTAGGAAGGTTCCTAACTGATGATCCCCCATTAAATCCCACGAACTTTTGACACCCTCCCCCTCATCAATTTATATGGAGCTTGGGGATAGGTGTCGACACTACATCATCAAACAACGAAGTGATGAAAATGTGCCAAGATTCTAAACCCTTGGAGGACAGAGCCGGTTCCGGTGAGTGGTGACAAGCGATACAGAAACCTCGAACAGAATATTCACAATCGAGCGATGTCATTTGTGGCTTGTTGTAGGGGATGGAGAACACCGAACCACTTCCTCAATCACAAGTGTTTCTCCATCATTCTTGAGGTACGATTTAATTTTATTATTTTTTTCAAAGTGATTATTGAATCCATTAATCCTCCCTCGCATTTTCGAGATAACGCAGAGGGAATGGTCCTAACGAACCTGACCCGAACCCTCTGCAACCTTGTTTACCCCATGAGTTTTGTGTGGACTACCATTGGAAAGGCGGTATCAATGACCATCACCAGTGGGGACCAAGGCAGCGGTCGACACCGGCTGGTCGTGAGGGAGTAGGCAGCGCACCCGTGCCACTGGAGGAACCAGCCGCAATGGTTAGAGGAGGAGACCAGCACACCGGCCTACCACAGATGAGGAGGGTGACCCGACCAGTGCACCACCGGAGGATGCTGGTCACGGCTTGTCAGCCGCAGCGGCGGGACCTGTAGCTAGTCCCACATGAATTGGAATCACCCTTAGAAACTACCGCTTTGTTTTCCAAATTGGGGGGGGGGGCACTTCCCTCCCATGCCTGCCCAAGTAGACCCTGCTCCTACGGGCCACGCGAGCCTACTAGCTATGCGAGCTAGTGAACTGCGCTCCACCATGGATTAGGCTACGCAAGCCCAGCGGGCAGCCCCTTGCGCCCCCCCCCATGCGGGCCGGGCCACCCCCTTGCGAGTCGATCTGGACATCGTCCAACCCAACCGGGTCAGACCCGGATTGGGTCGGGTCAACCCGAACCTGGTCGGGTCGGCCCAGATCGTGTCAGGCCAGGTTGGTCAGACCACATCAGGCCAGACCTAGAAAAATATAAAGGGCCATATCAGGAGAATCAGATGTCTGTTTGATGAACCATCTATGTCATTTGGATCCTTGGATATAGACGACTCTTTAAGTATAATCCATTTCAGTTTTGGATAATGTTGGAGTATGGCTGAGTTGGATCAAACTTTTATTCAATTGGGCCCTCAGAAGTAAAATGCTTATTACTCATAGATCACGCATTCGATTGACACACCGTCTATTGCGTTGGAACCCTTACGACATGACGACCCTTTGGATTACTCCTTTGTGGAGCATAATGGAGGTCAAGGTATGACCGATATCTCAAGAGGTAGATTCTACGGAACTTGAGTGCACCAGGTGTAAGGAATCCAGTGGCAGGCTGTAATGTGAAGAAATAACATTTATCATGTGTGCATCAGCATCTATCGATCCTATGTGGGTCAGCTTCTATCAGATCTTGTGTGGGTTAGTACTTTGCAATCCTATGTGGATCAGCACATACCAATCCTGTGTGGGTCAGATCCTACATGGGTCAGCGGGGGTTAGTACATATTGATCCTGTGTGGGTCAGCATCAGTGCTTCATAATAGAATAAGATGATCTAGATTACGACTAATCATATATACTTCTGTACTTAAGTTATACTTGGTTGTGAGTTGAGTCCTCTATCTTCGTGATGTTACCAATGCGGTACTTCTTTCTACATGGTGTTACTTGTGTGGTACTTATACCTTCTTGATGATGTTTTCAGGGTGTTACCTATGTGGTAGTTCAACTTTCGTGGGGTTACCTATGTGGTACTTCTACCTTCATGATGTTACCATTTTGGTATTCTTCCCTCATGTATGAGATGAGTATTCCATGATAACTAAGGTATATGTATGGGCATATACCTATGTAGAGTTGATGTCTATTGCTTCTTACTTTGATATTGGGGTCTTGCTTTTTAGTATTTTCCTTTGTAGAACTCTGGGAGACCTATGAGGGTCTCGGGGTCCCTACTGATTATTGTTATACTCACGCCTGCACGGGCTATGCACGCACCATGCTATGTCTTGTATAGACGATGGAAATCATTGTTTAAGGATTGGGTTTCCAGTACTGGAGACTGCTCGGAAGTGGACTATTAGGGAAGTTGTACCGTAGAGACGACAATTCGAGAGATGTACCTACCCTTCAATTAGGATCTGTGGAAGGTGATCACAGGAGTTGTTTTCAGTTTTTCTTGTACTTTCTAGTTGGGATTGTATTCCGGCCCCTTTACATATTGTACTCACTCTATCTACTATATAGTTTACTTTGTTCTTGTATCTTGATGTGTTCTTAGATTGTGTGAGTTTACAGGTTAAAAAGGAAATGTCTTCTCAGTTTAGGGATATGCCTTTCTGGTGCTAGTCGCCTGCCCCTGGCCTATAGAAGTCAGGCTTGGGGTAGTCATTGCATGGGCCCCAGGGGACGGGTTGTGACAATTTCCACAAAATTAGATAAAATGTCCATAGATTTATTTTTTAAATGAAGGAACTGATGGAACATCATTTTGAGATATAGTTTTCCCAAGATTCTAGTAAATTCCTTTATAGTATTTTGAAACACTAAAACATGTGTGTAACAATACAAACCATATAAAACTACCGCATATTGATATTAAACCTTGGAAAACCCACCATTAAATTATTTTTGACATGTCCAAATAGAAAGAAAGTCAATATGACATGCGGTGTAGTCTCAATGACTTGATAAATAGTTTTTAAGGTACCAAATCCCTTAAAAACATGTTTCGGGGGGTCAAAACTTGGAAAAAAACATATTTACATGAAATCATAGTAAAAATATTTTATTTTTTTTAAATATAGGAACCAAAAACATTTCATTCTGAGTTATATTTTTTAGATAGCCATAAATGTTTTTTTAGTGTTTTCAAAAACAAAAACCAGCGTGTAACTGTCCAAACAATAAAAAACCTTATATTGATGTGAAGTTATGGTAAACAACCACTTAGGTATTTTTGATGTGTGATTATAGAAAAAAAATATCAATACGACAAGTGGTGTGGTCAAAATGGTTTGGTAGATAGTTTTTAAAGTTACTGAAGCCTTTAAAAACAAGTGTCATTATGTCAAAACAAGGAAAACATCATCAAATTTCCAGGAAATTAGAGGAAAATTACTATAGATTAATGTTTGAAATTAAGCAACTTAAGGAACATTATTCCAAGTTTCAGTTTTCCCGGGATTCCAGTAAATGTTTTTTTAGTGTTTTAAAACACATAAACATGCGTGTAACAGTCATACCTATAGAAAAAAACCTCATGTGTACATGAAATCATTGTAAAACAATATTTGAATTATTTTTACTATGTACTTATAGAAAACAAATCAATCCGATAGGCGATGTTGTCAGAATGGCTCAATAAATAGTTTTAAAGGTACTGAAGCCTGTAATAACATGTGTCGGGGGGTCAAAACCAGAAAAATGATGATGTATTTCTACAAAATCATAGAAAAATGGTCATAGAATTATTCCCTAAATTTAGGAACCAACTAATCACCATTTAGAGTTATGATTTTATCGAGATGCATGTAAATGCATTTTAGTGTTTTGAAACACTAAAACATACATGTAGTTATAAAAACATATAAAATTACGTCATATTGACGTAAAATCATGAGAAAACCATTATTGAGATATTTTTTACGTGTATACATAGAATAAATGTCAATATAATGTGTGTTGTGGTCATAATGGCTTGGTAAATTTTTTTAAAGGTACTGAACCCTTTAAAAATGTGTTTGGGGAGGGGGGTTAAAACTAGGAAAACATCATCGGATTGACATAAAATCATATGAAAATAATTGTATATTTATTTTTGAAATGTAATAACCTATGGAATATCATTCTGAGTTATGGGTTTTCTAGGATAACTATAAACATTTTTTAAGTGTTCTTAAATGCTAAAACATGCATGGATTTGATTAGAAAACTATGGTGGCATGGTAGCTCTTCTTAACTAATATTAGGGCTTTAGTGAGCATGAAATTTCCCCATTAATGTTCCTTCCTTCATCCTATTTTTTTTATGGTGGTGGAAGTGGAATCATAAATTCATCCATTCTTAGTTGGTACGGTTTCAAATAATCAATCAAGTGTGAAGACTCTACCTAAGGATTCTGTGTTTGCGATTGACACAATTAGCTCAGATGACAACCAAAAGGTTCATATCATTCCTTTTCATTGGTTGTGGGTGGAATCTCTGGTATATCTATGATAGAGGATTCAAATGCTCTCTTGGGTGGTGGTGGTCCACCTATTATGGGTGGCGCATCCAGTCCAAGGGAATTTTGTTTTCTAGCAGTTTTCCAGAATAACAGATCTTTTGAGGGACTTTTGATGATTAATACAGTTGCTCAAAAAATTATGAAGAAGGGTGACACTACCTTTATCGAATAAAACCATGTAATTATTATTGATAATATTAAATAGTGTATATTATATACTATTTACCACTTATCTGTAGTGGAAAAGGATCATGGGTGGGGTTTATATGTGCATTGGAGTCACATAATTACTATTTATGGATTTCATGGCTAGGTAATTGCTTCTCTAAGAAATGTATTTTATCATTTTGTCTTTTCAGATGCTACCATAAAAGACAAAGTATGGGGATTTTTACACATTCATTTTAAACCTAGTTTTTTAGAATTTGTGATTTGGATCTTGCCTTCAACCATCTGCATGTGAAGAATTCACTCAGCAGGACTTGGGTTTGGATCCATGGGTTAATCTAGTTCTTCTTTCACCCCAAAAATTTTATAGAAGATTTCTTTGGTCATTAGTGATGTGATAAATATGAATAGGGATTTGGAAAGGGAAAGGTATGGTCACATTATTTGGCTAATTGTGGTGATTGACCCCATGCATCCTCTAATTAATAATATAGTGTTATATGAGGATGATTATAGATTTGATTTAGCTATTGAATATGAATATGAGGTTGAATTCAGCCAAAGTTGTAATAATATAGCTCCTTGTTTCGATAGATGTTGGAAAATATTGAAGTGAAATGTTTTTGGGTTGAAGGGTCACACAGGTGATAGATATAGGAGGGCTAAGTAATTTCATCCAAATAGGGATTTTGAAGGGAATAATGTGACACATAAGGAAAATATAGAGGTTGTGGGAATAGTTGGGGTGGGGGATGTGTTAGAGAGGACATGATTATTAAGGTCCCTGAGGAGGGGGTTGCAAGTGGCCCCCAATTAAAAAAAATTGAACCAACTCTTTGGGGTTTTTCTCATATAGAGGTTTCTGATAACACCAATTTCATGGAAAATGCTACTGGATGAAATGATGAAAGAAATTGTGCAAAGGTTGGGTCATTCTCGTACAATGAACTTGATCCTGACTCAGTTGAAAGGAATGAGGATTTTAATTTTACTGTTGGTGACTATATGGGAAAGAAAGGTGTTGTAGGGATGGATCTCCCTCTTCATGTGAAATCAAATAAGTGAGGTTGTACCGAGTAGGGAAAGGTGTATAATTCATCTATTGGTAATATTATATAGGGGAATCACAGATTATATGAGGTTGTTATAGATGCACCCTATAGATATTTTTCATTTGATGTGATATATATGGACAATGAGATTACATCCTATCAAGGCGTTGATCATGATCTGAATCAATATATGTTTGTCAACAAAAAGAGAGGGAAAAGGGAAGATTGTTGATGATGAATGATTTCATTTCGTATTGTCCAAGAAATATGGACAGCCTAATGTATGTGAAAAGGGGAAAGTGCACAATGATAGTCCTATATTATCTACATTAACATTGGTTGGGAAACATACCATGTTTATTGCACTACCATTGTAGGTTCTTCATCCATCCAATACTCAATTAGAGGGAGCTGAAAATGTGGAGAGGTTTCATCCAACCCAATTCTCTAACCTTATGAAGTAGGAATTTTATTTTTGGGGGATAGCCTTGGTCAAAGAATTTGAATCTGGAAGCACAATGATTTCCAAAACTCCCCTATAGGATTGAGGTGGTGAAAAGATTCCTCAAGGAATTAATGATTATTTATCCCAATGGTTTGACATGAAACATGAAGTGACTTTTTCCATAATGGAATTAGACACCTTTTTTATCAATATTACCTCATTCTTTAGAAGTCTTCATCAAAAATTAATGAATCAAGATAGTGAGAAAACTCAGATATGGACTTTAAGGATCTATCTTGGAAATATAGAAGTTGCATAATTCCGAATGATTCCTCTATATCATCATCAAATTATGATATTGAACGATCTAAAAGGAACAAATCATTGTGTAGAGGATGAAATCCAAAGGTTTTTTCATCTATGGAATATTAGATCTAGAGCGTGTGACTGAAGTTGATATCATGTCTTCTGTGTTTGGGGATTTTTTTACTTTTTCAAACCCTTTTTTCCTCCATGTTTATTCCTTTTTCTAATAAATGTTTTGGATGTGGGTTGGATTATAACTCACACATGATCCTTTTTCATAAAACACTAAAATGTTCATGTAATGGTCAAATCCAAAGAAAAAGACCTCCTATAGACATGAAATCATTGGAAACCCACTGTTGAGTTATATTTGATCTGTATGCATAGGCAACACATCAATGTGATTCACGGTGTGGTCAGAATGACTTGGTAAACAAATTTTAATGGTACCAAAGAATTTAAAAACATGTATTGGGAGGTCAAAAACTGGAAAACATTGTCAGATTGACAAGAAATAAATGGTAAGTGGCCGTAAATTACTTTTTTAAAAGTAGGAATTGATGATAAAACATTCTAAGTAATAGTTGAGTCAAGATTCTGGTAAATGGGTTTTTAGTGTTTTAAAACACTAAAACATCCATGTGATAGTCAAAACAATAGAGAACAACCCCATACTGATGTGAAATCAAGGGAAACCCACCATTGAGTTATTTGAGACATGTGTGAATCGGCAACATGGTAATTCAGCATGCGGTGTGGTCAGAATGACTCTGTAAATCATTTTTAAAGGTATTGAAGCCTTTAAAACATCTGTCAGGGGTTCAAAACCAAGAAAAAATCATCATATTTCCATGAATTCATAGGGAAATGACCGTAGATTTATTTTTGAAATGATGAAACCAACCGAATTTAATTTTGAGTTATGATTTTTTAGGGATGCCTGTAAATGCATGTTTTGTGTTTTAAAACACTAAAACAAGCATGTAACAATCAAAATCATATAAAAATACCTTAGATTGGTGTGAAACAATGAGAAAACCACCATTGAGTGGTTTTTGAAATATAGGATATGTTGTCATATCATATTCTTTAAAAAAAATTCCATAAGTAAATTTCATGCTCACCGCACGTCGATTTACACAACTACAGATCTGGGCAAGGGATGCGCCGACTTTTATCATCTCTAAGAAGAAAGCACTGATAAAAGGCTCAACATTATTATTGTTATCTAAAACTTTTGATAAATATGATTTTTTTAGCACTAAAAAAGTGTTGATAAAGGTTTTTAATAAAAATTTTATTAATATATATATAATTATTATGTTTTCATTCAAAAATAATGTTAATTTATATATATGAATTAAAAACTCATGTTTATAGTTAATATAAATATGATATATAAATATATAATTTTATACTTCAAACATATATATATATATATATTGAAAATTATTTATAAGATTATAATTTTTTATATTTTTTAAATAATTATAACATTAAAAAAAAATTCAAAATAGTAAATGATTTAATAATATTTATAATTATATATTTGTAATTTTACAAAAACACCTTTAAAATATATTTTTTATAATTATAATTATATATATATATATATGTATGTTTGTATGTTTGTATGTATGTATGTATATATATATATTTACAAAAAATATGTGTCTAATGAATTTGGTCAATATATATATATATATATATATATATTTATATTTGAGAGAATGATGATTAGCATGGATATGGTTATCGTTATTTATGTTTATATATTGATACGTGAGTATAATTGACACCGTATAGTCATAAGTATATTTGTGGATGTGATTGTGAGTTTCTATGTTCCAAATGTTAATATTACTATATATTATGATGATATATGCATGCATATGTTATGTTTTCATCAATATGAAAATGGTCATTTATACATTGGCACATGTATGATTCAGTCATGTTATACCCATGAACTTATTATGTTCTCATCAGTACTTATAAAATTAAAATAAATATATTTATGTAATAAATATATTCTATAATTATAAATGTTTACTTATATATAGGTATTTTTTTAGTATAAGTATAACTATATATATTTAAAATATTATAAAATTAAAAAATAAATTTATTATAAATTTATTAATATATTTATAATTATATACAAATATTTATAAAAATGTTTATTTATAAATATATATATAATTATAAATTCATAATAAATATATTTTTTATATTTATATTTTTATAAATATATATAATTATATAAATATATTTAAAAATATATACAAACATTTATAATTATAAATATAAATAAATTTAGATATATTTAAATAATTATAAAATTATAAAATTATATTAATTATATATATTTATAAAATTATAAATATAATAAATATATTTATTATAATTTTATAATTATTATGTAAATAAATATTTATTTTATAATTATAACTATAAATAAATAAAATTTTATAATTATGAAAAAATATATATTTATTTATAGTTATAATTTTATATAAAAATACATTTATATACATAACTATAAAATTATAATAAATATATTTATTATATTTATAATTTTATATATTATAAATAATAAATATACTAATTATATATATTTATAAAATTATAAATAAAATAAATAAAGATATTATTATATTATAATTATTTAAATAAATATTTATTAATTTCTATTTATAAATATAAATAAATATTTATTTATAATTATTTAATTAGATATATATATATTTATTTATTTATATTTATAATTATAAATAAATAATTTTTTTATTTATAATTTTTTTTTTACTTTATAAATATAATAAATATATTTATAATGATTTTATAATTATTTAAATCAATATATTTTTGTTTATAATTATTACTATAAATAAACATTTATTTATTTATAATTGACATTTTAGCCCTTTATCAACGCTAAAAAATGTGGATTATACTATTCTTTAGCATCGCTATAATTTTTGCACCGATAAACACGCATTTTTTCTTTGTGTTTTTAGTGATAATAATGCGGTATCTTTATCAATGTTAAAAAATTGCTGATCAAGATCAGTTTCATCAGGATGGTATTTTTTAGCACTGATAAACCGGCCCTTTATCAGCACTTTTTGGAAAGTGCTGATAAAATTCTTCCTTAATGCAATAAAAAGAATCATAACAAAGTCTCCTTCTCTCACAACTTCAAGCATTCGTGGAATTTCACCTCTATCACCACCGAACACCACCTCTACTGCCATCACTACGGAGCCCCACCTATGCCACTATCGCTGCTACCAACCATTTCCATTGAACATAACCATTACCGCTAACCCCCTCCAATCTAAGGTGTCCTCTCCCTTCCCTTTCTTTATCTCTAACTTTCACCCTCATCCTCAGCACTCACTCGGACGGGCGAATGATTTCTTTGGGTGGTTTGAATTTTTTTCCTGATTAGATTCATGGATTGGCTTTAACAGTGGATGAAACCATATGGATGTATCAACACTAACTATCATAAATTAAAATTAGGGACTTGGTAACCCTTGGATAGTCCATATTATCCAAAATTAGAGACTGAAGTATCTCCTTGATATTGTTTTGTTTCAAAGGCTTTGTGAATAAACAAAGACACATCGGTTTTGAAACACATTATTTTCTTTCCAAAATTCTTTTCAATTGATAGTATTATACACTCATGTAGTCATACATTTTTGTGGGATTCATGAGTAAAATATGGAATGAAATAGTATTCCCAAATCTATATCGTGGTAATTGTTCCAGAATATGGTGGTAGGGAGCTGTAATTTTTTGGAATGTATGATTGGCTTAGTACTGCTTAAAAATGGTGGATGTATAATTTAATTTTACAGGTTCTCTAATACTACCACTCCATATTTGGCGATAATTTAATGAAATGATACTAAACATGAGAAAAAATTTGGTTTTTTAGGTTTTTCTCACCATCAGTATGATTTTCATGATATTGTTATGGGAATAGGATTTTATAATCATTGATTTGTAGGGTTCCCTTTTACATGGTATCAGAGTTTCATTTTAGAAACCATTACTTCTTAACATCTTGATATAATTTTTTCATCTATTGAAAATAAAAATATGTATTACATTTTTAGGATATTTTTGGTGCGATGTAATCCTTTTTGATGGAAATGGGAAAAATAAATAAAATGGGACATATAAATAGAATTTTGTTTCCAAATTTTTTTGGTATAGTTGTAAAAGTTTAAGGAGTTGGTATTATTAAAATAATGAATAAGAAAAATAATTTTTTAAACTATCTCAACCCTATTTGGTGTGGTCTTTCTCTCATCGATCTTGTCCGCTATCGATTTTCGTGGTCCACTGGGAAGGAGGAGGAGGCCAGTGTGCCTAGTAGGGCATTGAAAAAATGGGTAAAGGGTTTTGAAGGTTTAGTTGTAGGGTGAAAGTATATAGAGGGTGTTGTTTCATGAATTTGGGGACAACTTGTAGGGTGAAGTCAGAGGGCATCGACAACATACGTTTAGGGTGTTAATATACTAGTTACAAGGTGGTAGAATGAGGAAGGTGTGTTTGAAGGGTTTTTAAGGATCAAGAAACACTTTTTCAATGAATTATAAGGAAATGGAAACCGTTTTACCATGATCACAATGTTATTTAGTATTGAAACCATTTGTAAAAAAATAAGAAATCTGTGCCTTATACTGAAGATGGATACCATGCTCTAACCCTAGACCTTACACATTGACACACCCTATAACATTTCTCCATGCTTACAACTCTTAACCACTAAAAATTACTTGGCCTACATTCATCACCATAGGATTTTTATTTTATTCTATTCAACACCCTCTCATTACTATTACAAAAATTTGGATTTCATTATTGTATATAAAGTGCGATGAAGTAGAATTGGAAGTAGTAAAGTATTTATAATTTTAATTTCAATTCTTGTTGGTTTCTAAAACTTTCTCATTAATTGTGACCCCATCCTTATTTCTTTACACATTACAATAGTAATTGTGGGAAAGAGAGAGTGATTTATTTTCATTATTTCTATTTATAAGGTCTATTGTACTTAGTTTGAGATAGATCTTTTTAGTTTGCGTACTAGGGTGTAGATTTAAACCATGTCCATTGGATTAGTTTAACTCTATGTTTGATAATGGTTTTTAGTCACTAATTTTCTTAACCAGGATTATTGACCATGAAAAATTGGTAGTTTTGAGGGTAGAGAGTAATTACTATGAAAAACGGAATTACACCTTATTTCAAATCATCGTGTTCTTGAAATCCATTATTTTATGTTTTTCTATAACCTGAACCTACTAGATTTATAGCTTCTAATACCCTTTTAATATTTCTTCCAACACCATCACCATTTCTAACTCTATCTAATTGAAGTATATTTAGTTTCATTCAACATAGTTTAGAATATTAATTATTAAAATATCATTTTATACCTTATCTTTGTGGGTTCAACCTCATGAATCATATTTTTTATACTATGTTGTAGTTTTAGGATGACTGTATAATGCATTATGAATTCTAAATTGGTTTGAATGTAGGAAGTAATGATGCCCTACAACCTGACTACATGTTAAGCACTATAATTTCCTCTTAATTCTCATAGTGTGAACTCTTCATTTATACACTACCATAGATTAGTGCTTTCGAATATCATCACCTCTTTCTTAGCCTCCCATTCATATATGTTGTGAACATCACAACCCACACACCATAACTTTAAGCCCACAAAATGTTGAACCCCTATGGTATTTAGGTTCATTCAATAGATAGAGTCAAGGATAAAAATTCAATGGAATTTTTGGGTAGGTTTTCTAATAATAGTTTATGTTTTTTTGATTTGGTAATTTATTATACATTCCTATAGTAAATCATTGAATTTTTTTAATTTTTTTATTCATTGGTTTTGAAGGCTTAGTCAGTGTAGGGGGAATTATGAGGTTCAGTGACCTATTTTTTTTATTATAAAAAATGAAATTCTTCATGGATTTTATAACATAGAAGGATGGTTTTGATTTAGGTAAATTCTCATGTTTTCATTTGTGTCGGTCCTTAGTTACTATTTGTATGTTTCCATATTTGGAAAAATATACTTTCAATATGCGTACAACAGTCGAATTCATATTAATCTAAAGGTTATAATAGACCATAATTATATACTTTTAGGTATTAGTAATATATTAAAGAAGATTCGGTATCAAAATAAATAAATTAACCCCCAATGGGTTAATTTCAATAGATTCATGGTTTCTAAGACTATGTATTTCACTATAAGAGAAATTTCTTGATTAGTGCTCAGTTTATCCAATTGAGAATCCAAATCATGTAGCTCTGTAAAAATGTCATCATTCTTTCTTCTTTCAACTATAATGATTTTATAATTGTGTTGTTTTGGTGAATACTTTCAATCCTTAAAATGTGGAAAAATAAATGTATTTTAAATTAAACTATAAAGTGATTTTTTTTAAATACAAATCAATTCAAAATGAATATAGAAGGTAAAATTAGAAATATATAAGGTGTATTTCATGATATATTTTCAAATGATTATGGAAATACAAGTTTGATTTAGTAGACTTATAATAAATTCAAGGTTTTTTTATTTTTATTTTATAAAAATAAAATCACAAGGATAGTGTAAGACTCGAGATTTCACTATAATAAAAATTTCATTATAATAGTCATTGTACAATACATGCTATTTTATTTCATTACTATAATGCAAAACAAAAATAAAAAAATAATTTAATGAACCAACTTAGGTCATCTTTCCATGTTACCCAAGTCAATTAAACAGAGGGAATGTAGTACACCCTTAATCTCCATAGGCTAAAAACAAGAAATGGGGGAGTCAAACACTACATAGACTATGACATAGGTTTCATGTGGACACTAAGAAAAGAATTCCATAGAATAATGAGAGAGGAATTATATGAGTCAACCCTATGGGTGACATAAGTGAAATTATTACCATGTAATCCAAAAATAGATGTCATATGATAATCCCTAAGATGGGAACATGAGGTAAAATGGGTAAGATATGTCACAACCCTTATTGAATATGGGTATAGAGCTTTGTCTAGGAATGGTCCAACCTCTTGAATTGAATATTTATATTTTAAGCCAGTAAAGTTCTGAGGGGTTTTTGAAAAATACTATTATATCCTATGTGTTTTTTTAAAAAAAATGATCTTCCTTATGTTTTTTAATAAATTATAACAATTTAAAATTCATAATTTATATCCCAATATTTCAGAAATAAAATATTTCCCTATCTTTTTTTAAACCATCAAATTAAAATTTAACTTCTTAAAAAAATTAGAGAAATATTTCTATCCATTTAAAATTACACTTCAAAACACATTCTTAAATTTAATATTTTCATTTTCACAAAAAAATTAAAATCTAGTTACTTTTTATATTTAAAAAAAATTACTCACATCACTATATTAAATCCCATAGTTCTCATGTAATGCCCTTGATTTTCTTAAAGGTAAAGATTTTTGTTTTAAAAAATATAATAATTTTTGTATTTGTGAAACGATTGTTATATTCAATAGTATTATTTTATTTTATGAAGATGGTTTTAAAATAATATTACTTTTATTTTTTTGTTTTCAAATTATTACATTAAATAGATATATTTATAACTTTCCTTCAAAATGTTTTTTTTTGTATCAGTTGGGATGATAAACCATTTTTCATTATTTCCATTTTATTTCAAAAAATTCATGAGATCCACCTTCAATGGAACATATTTTGTTTATTTATTTTGTTAAATATTAATATTACAAAATCAAATATGAAAGAAATGAATAAATAATTCATGGATTCCAATTATATGAAAAAAGAGTATAAATATGGAGTGAAGGAGTTCATCAAGTTTGAAAAAGACCATGCATAAGACCCTTCTAAAATTCTTTGTTTGTGGTTACACTATTTTTATTCAAAAATAATTATTCCAGAGGAGTTGGAAGATCAATTTATCTATCATATAATAGATCGAAGTTATAAATGTTAGAATAAATATGGGTAAAAGTGAATGTAGCTAGTTGTTGGGATAACACTAAATTTTACAGATCATCTAATATGATTACATGAATGGAAAATTAAGAATACCGTATCAAGGATGTGATTACATATGTTAATGAGGATGAAGATCATATGAAGGAAATGACCAGGATAGTTCAAGATGGACTTTGTGATTTCCCAAAATTGTTTGAAAGGTTAAACATTTGTGAAAAGAATCCATTGTATGATGATTGAACTAAATATACAACATTTTTAGCCATACTTAAACTGTATAATGTGAATGTAGGAAATGGATGGAGGGATTTTAGTTTCCATCTTGAATGATATGCTCCTATAAGATAATAATATATGTTGCTGAAAATAAGATACAAAAGAAATTATATGCTCAATGGGTATGGTCTATAAAATAATGAACTCATGCACTAATGAATGTACACTATTTCTCAACTACCACAAATAACATAAAAAATGACCAAAGTTTAGTGCTTCTTGATACCAGAAAGAGAAATATGGTTCTGTAAAAGTTTTAGAGTAATATCAAATCATTCAATGGTTTAGGTGACTATAGGGATGTGAGGAGACTGTAAGGAAATTTACATGGCATGAAGATTCATGAAATAAATATGGGAAACTACATCACCTATTAGACTCTCCTCGGTGAAAGAAAATTGATCATGAGTATCTTAAATTTGGAAACAAGATGATAAACCTTCATCATATATTATTTAAATATGGAGTGAATCCTTTTGGTTTTCAAAGAATCACATATAGTACATGGTCAGTTGGGTTGGTTAATTATAACTTTCCACCATGGTTTTGAATTAAATGAAAATACATCATGTTATCTAGAGAATTCTTGATTGATAGATCTGGATAATAATGGATTCCTTTAATCTTGAGTGGGAGAGATCCTTAAAATGGATCACATCTAATGAAAACCCAGATCAAACACATCTCGATGATGTCTATCGACCTACCAGAGGGATATATTTTGTTGAAGCACTTAAGGGTTCAGACCTTCAAAAAGCTTCCTCATCGATGAATCCTATATTCAAAAAGTTGGATAAGGGAGGATTTTCAATTAATGTGGATCCCAAACCTCTTCAAGAAAGAGATCAAATGTGTATGATCTCAGTACTTTGTTGAATTCTATATTTAAAATAAGAAAAACCATGGCCCATACCTAACCTCAAACCTAGAATTTCCCACTATTGGGGAACACCCAATTGGAAATTAATTCCAATGTGAAAAGGCTATTTTAATATTATTATGAACTCATAGGAACATGTAGATCACGTATGGAAATTAGGCAGTATCCATCAGAAACCTGTTGTACTTCGATTATTAGAGTGGGATTTTGAATTCAACCCATTTACCCATATAAATTCAGTGGCCCAGATTTGGGTGAGACTGCATGGACATAGCTGGTATTTTTAGCACCCAAAAATCTTGAATGATATCACCTCTTACATTGGGGTTCCCTTAAAGATAGATCAAAGAACAATGAATGGATATTTGGGTTAATATGGAACAGTTATGGTAGAAGAAAATTTGGAATTGAAACTTCCTCATTCCATAAACATTAATTCTAAATAATAAATAACTAAGTTCAGGATAAAATATGAACATATGCCACCTTTTTCTGAGTACTGAAAACTTATTGGACACTGTATCATGAATTTTAGAGTGGTGAAAAAGTAGGTCAATCAGGCCATTGTTAAGGAATGGACTACAATCAAGAGGAAAAAGGAAAAAAGACATATTTTGGAGAAGATCGAGCCACCCATGAAAAGAAATGAAATATGGGTGAAGAAGGCTGGTGACCCATCCACCTCAAAGGATCATCCTAGACAAACATGGGATGCATTGGTTGAAGAGGAAGAGATTGAACTTTATAAATGAGGTATTGCAGATGAGAGTGTAATTCTTGTCATGGATATTATAAAAGCAACCTCAACAGGAATCAAAAAATTATGATTACAAACACTGCAAGGAGGATAAAGTTAATGACATGAATGATGATCAAAGAGTGACTATGGGAAACACATATCAATCCACTAAGAATAATTCTACTTCACAAGCAACTAAGAATAAGTTATCTCTAACTATTGATTACATTTATTTATCTAATATTGAAGGAAAAATAGAGGCTCTATGTAACTCTACATTACAACGTGTCAAATACTATCCCTTCACAATTTCCGAGGAAGTCACTCTCATTTATTCTGGGGATAATACAAACTCATATTTAGAAGTAGATGTTATTTCTCAATTAGGAATATTCAATGCTCTTACAGAGGAGATCTAGGGGTCCTACAATAACATTTCTATGAACTCTATGACTACATCTAGGAAGAGAACTAAGGAGACTACTAAATCCCCCTTAACTGACATGGATGACACAAAAAATATGGAATATACCTCAAACCAGGGGCACAAAAAATCATCTCTAGGCACTGTTTCTACTCAAAATGGAACAGAACCTATTGGGGAGATTTAGGGGCACATAGGAAAATATTCCAAGCCTTTGAAGATTGTATTTGGGAAAAATTTATAGGGTCCAGATGAAGTGGTTAGCTCATCTATTTAGATAATAGATGAAAAATGACCCCATAAAGACAATCAAAGGCACACATTACCTGAACAGACTCAGATTAATGTTGAAAAAAGCACCCTAAAACTCAAAGGAGATGTCTCTAATTAGCATGTTAGTGGTGAATAAATAAAAAATCAGATAGAATAAAATTCTGTTAAACATGACAATATTGTTTCTCTTAACATTCCCATGATCAAATAGGATAGTGACTCACCAAAAATAAAGGAGAAATATATCAAACCTCTTAGGAAATACATAAGGAAAAAGAACTCCAGTGGTAAAAAGAAAGGGGGTCCAACCCCAAACATAGGAAAAAATGAATATTCTCTTTTGGAACTGTCGGGGTGTTTCTAACTCTAACACCACCCCCAACATTAAAAATACTTTTATTCAAGAAAAAACAAAAAAAATGCAATCTATGAGACTAAAATTAACTTTGCTTCTAGTTTTACTGTATTAGATAAAATTAATGACATATTTATTGGTGAAACTTCTAATAATAGTTCTATTAATTCTCTTTTGATTTATACTCACTATTATTTAAGAAATGTGCATATATTTAATATAGACACTCAATATTTCACCTATGACCTGACCTTGAAAACCCTGCATATATTTTTCTCCTTCATTTATGCTAATAATAGTTATCATGATAGAATATCTCTATGGAAAAAACTAGTCTCTTTTAAACAACAAGATCCAATCTCCTTGGATCATCTCTGGAGACTTTAATGATATTCTTGAACATATTAAAAAAATGGGTCCTTCTCACTCTAACATTTCTTCTAAGTAATATAAATCTTGTATTGAGGATAACAACCTCTTGGAGATAAATATAATAGGATCCAAATATTCTTGGTATTGAAGACATAATAACGAGGTAGTGGCTAGAAAACTTGATAGAGAATTCAAAAACATCCACACCCTTGATAATTGGGACAATATTTCAAGCATCACCCAACCTCATCTTAACTCGGATCATCACATTGTTCACATTGGTCTCAATTATAGAGTTTCCAAGCCTATAATTCCCTTTTGATTTAACAATTCATGGACCTCTTTTATTGATTATGACAAGCTTGTTAAAGATACTTGGAATTATCTGAATTATAATAATGATGATTTTTCCAGTATTATGAAATTAAAACTTTTAAAGAAAAATCTAAAGTCATGGTGTACAGAAAGAGTCAAACCAACTGATAATGTAAGTTTTTCTTAGGAAAACACTCTTAATAAAATTCAAATTGACTTTATGAACAATGAAATTACTAATGATCCAAAATAAAAAATTTATCTTTTCACTAAACTAAACTCTCTTCTCATCTTAAAAGAGTTTACTCCATGATGTCTTATAAATGGGTTATTGAATTAATTAAAAATATTAACAATATATTAAAGAACATTTTCTAGAGTGAAATCAATCTTGAGAGGAAACATGTCACTGTCCATTGGAATAATTTTTGTAAACCCCTTGATAATGGGGGTCTTGGTATTAAGAACCTTTTCCTCTTTAATGAATCGCTTTAATCTAATCTCACATTGAACCATATAAAAAATAATTTTCCAGCCTTGAATTTTCTAAGAGGTAGATTTTATAAAATTCTAAAAAAGGTAGGGCCTTGAACATGGACTCTTCTATCTGGCCTTCCATTAAGCAGTCATTTTCTAAAATCATGTCTCACTCATTTGATTTAACAATTCCTAGAACTCTGTGATTGATTATGACAAGCATGTTAAAGATACTTGGAATTATATGAATTATAACAATGATGATTTTTCCTATATTATGAAATTAAAACATTTAAAGAAAAAGATAATGTTGTGGTGTAAAGATTCAAAAAAACTGATAATGAAATTGTTTCTCAGGAAAACAAAATTAGTCAAATTCAAATTGACTCTATGAACAACGAATTTACTAATGATCCAAACAAGAAATTGATATTTTCACTAAACTAAACTCTCTTCTCACCTTAAAAAAGATTAATCTATGATGGATTATAAATTTCATATTGAATTAATTAAAAATATTAATAGTAGATTAAAGAACTTTTTCTGGAGTGGAATCAATCTTGATAAGAAACATGTCACCTTCCATTAGAATAATGGTTATAAACCCCTTGAAAATGTTGGTCTCTATATTAAGAAACTTTGCCTCTTTAATGAATCCCTTTAAGATAAGCTCACGTTGAACCTTATATAAAAAATCCCTCAGCCTTGAATTTTCATAGAGGTATATTTTATAACAATCTAATAAAAGGTAGGATCTTTCACATGGACTCTTATATCTATCCTTCTATTAAGCACAAATTTTCTAAAATCATGCCTCACTCTAAATGGATTGTCAATAAATAATCTTATTTGAAATTTTGGTTGGATAACTTGAATGGGTTCCCTCTTTCCTCTATGACCGATTCCATGCACTTATCTACTGATATTAATATCTCCATAAATTACTTTCTTTTCTATTTTGATATAGATTTACCTAATGAGATCAATTCCATTATTCACAATTATTGTTCCATCAACACTAATGGTTTCTTGGTTTCAGAACTGGCTCTTAATGGTGTTCTAAAATCTAAATTTAACTTCAATCATAATTCTAGTAATTCTATACCTAATTTCTCTTGGATAAACAATTTCAATAATCCAAAGGTTTGACCCTCCAAATTCACATTATTATGGATAATAACACACAAAATAGTTCCCACTGATTATAATATTTAGCTATTTGGCATTCAAATCTGTTCAAAATGTTTTATGTGTAATCAACAAAGAGTGGATGATGAAAAAATTTCCTTATCTTGTGCTACTTCTTCTGCATTATAGAATTAAATATTTGACATTTTTGATCTTATATTGAAATGTTTGAACTCTATTAAATATCAAATTCAATGATCCATAGCTATGGATGCCTCTCCTCTAATTGAACAACTTTTTGTGGTTTTTTTTGCAGAATTGTTATGTGTCATCTGGTATGATAGGAATTCTCTCATTCACAACAATAATACTTTTAATCTTCATGTAGCTCAGGTGAATATATTAATTTATATTAAGGAAGATGGAATGATGCAAATAGGTACCTACCAAAAATCCATCAAGGATCATATTGTTCTTCATTGGATCAGAATCAAAGGAAGATTCAGTCAGATGAAAGGTAAGTTGGAAGTCTTTTGGAAACCCCCTCTCACTGAATGGATCAAAATAAATGTGAATGGTGCCTCAAATTGAATCCTAGGTCCTGTGGGATATGGAATAGTTTACAGGAATCATAATGGGGATATTTTTGGATGCTGCTATGACACGTGGGGTTTTGGATCCCCCTTAGAAGCTGAAATGTACAACACCATTATCATCATCAGTCTCATCAAGCCAAAAGGATGAAAAAACATATGGATTTAATGTGACTCCACCACCATCATTCAAACTCTTCGACATTGGGTGGTTAACATGGTGTGTCCCATTATAGAAAGATGGATGTAATGCCTCCAACATCTGACTGAGCTCAATCATATTATCATTCATGCTTTCTGTGAGGCAAATAGGGTGGTGGATGGTCATGTAAACAATGTACTTAATAATGATATTGTGTGGATGGATGAACTTCCAACAGATTTCATCCTGATTTATAAATAAAATTGTGATAAATTTACTTATTTAAAACTTTTTTTATCTTGTTTTCATTTTTTATATATTTTTGTGCTTTGGTATTTTGGCCATGGTATCATCATTTTAAAAAAACATAATGTAATCTATGTTTATAGTAGGATCAAAACAATCATGTAATGATATTGATGTTTATTTGGCTCCATTGGATGAGGATTTGAAATTATTGTGAGATTTAGGTGTTATGTTGTATGATTATTATAGAAAATAAGATTATACATTGAAATCTATGTTGTATGGGATGATAAATGACTTTCATACTTATAGAAATTTTTCGGGATACTAGATTGAGAAACTAAAATATGTGGACACTGATTTTGGTAAACTATTTTTGAAAAAAATAAGAAAATCAATTGGAAATAGAGATTATATTTTTTTGAATTACCATATTAATATTTTCTGTATGTGAGACATTTCCTTGATGTTATGCATGTTGAAAAAAATGTATCTGGTAGTATCATTATTACATTGATAAATTCATATGAAAAAATAATGGAATTAAGGCTAGGTTAGACATGGTTGAAATGGAAAAATTAGAAGTGTTTGTGCCAGTGATGGGTGAAAAATAATCTTTTATTCCTCAATAAGCTGAAACTCTTTCCAGGAAGGACAAATATTAGTTTTGAAACTAATGGAATTAATTAAAGGTTCTATAGGTTTATTCATTGAATATCATGAATATTGTGTCATTGAGTGATTTAATTTTAAAGAGTCTAAAATCACATGACTGTCAGGTTTTGATTCAAGATCCTATTCCCATATCTTTATGTTTCATTTTTTCTAAGAATTTAAATCATAAATTAACCAATATATCTCTCTTTTTCAAAGCTATATACAATAATGTTATAGACTGAGTAAAATTTATGACGGTGGAATTTGTTTTTCATATTATGTGAATTGGAAATGTTATTCCCATAAGTATTCTTTGATATGATGGTTCACCTGATGGATCACTTGTTGAGAGTTATTCGGATTTTTTTCCTCAACAATATATATTTATGTACCCAATGAATGGTATAAGAATATTTTTAGGGGGTATGTCAAAAATTAAAATTATAAATATGTTTTTATTGAAAAGACATATATTATTAAGGATGCTGATGGAATCATTACCGACTACATATATGATGTTTAAATCATTGGTCTACTGAAATATAGTCACACTAGGTAGCTTGTGGGTGATGGAATTTATGGAAGATATATTGTCACAATCAATATTACATATCGGCAGCAGGACCACCTTTACATTTTTCATAACATTTTGGAGGTTTCCCATTATGTTGAAACAAATAAATAAATTCTTAGTCATTTGAATCCCTTAAGGTATAAAATATGGATATCAAATAAATATAATCAAGATTTTATAGGATGGTTGATTCAATATATTTTTAATGGGTTAGATGAAAATCTAGATTCAATTTCAAAATGACTATGATAAATATCCAAAGTACAGAGTGTGTATGAAATATCTTAAAATGGTTATGTATTTTATATTTATATGTCATATAGAAATTAAAATGATGAAGACAATACCATGAAAAATAGTGGAGATACACTTGTGGATGAAGCGATGCATGTTTCCGATACTAAGGATAGAAATTAAATTTATAGGAATTTTTCATACTTTGGTATCATCTAAAAAATATGAGAGTTGGATTATACAACATTACAAGAGATGATTTTTAAATGAAAGTTTGTTTATAATAGGAGTGTTGTTAAAATAGATGATCTGGTATTTGGTAAAGTAGATTTTAGTAAGGAAGGGTACAAAGATGAACCATATATAATGGAATTTCAGGTATTACAAGTATTTTTGGTGCCAAATCCTGCAAACCAAAAGGGGTCAATTCTTTGGTTATCGACCAAAATCACTTAATTTCCAGATGAAAATTCAACTTTGGATGACCCTATTAATGGGATTTCACCATAATTTCAAAAAGAATACCAATGTAGAAAGGGTTTTTTATGTTATAGAAGACCACAATTAAGAGATTTAGATACTCAATAGAGGGGTCAAATCATTTAAACATAAAAAAGGAATTCAAAAATTAGTTTATATTTTTTGTAATATAAATTATGTTACCTCATGTTATTCACCATTAATTTCTGCATTGAAGTTATATAAATTAAATGTTAAACCACATCATAAGATAATGAATTATGAATATACTGGTGCTCCCAATCCATAGGAACATCTTGTCTCTGAAGCTGTTGTTGCTCTCAATTTAGAGGAATAATGAACTTCTGTACATGACAATGTTACCAGTCCAGAGGAACAATAGGTTTCTCCACCTACTGTTGGTCCTAGTGAAGAGGTACAATGACCTTCGGCACATGTTAATGCTATTTCTATATAGGAACAACATATTGATGATGTTGAATATAATGAAATGGTAGGAAAAGAAGGTCCGAGGATGCCAAAAAAATAGGAACACCAAAGTTTGATGGAGTTAGTAAAAATAATTAAGGAGAAAAGCAATGGTATAAAATATGAGGTCATAAGGAATTTGTGTGTCGATTGATGTCGATTCATGGAACCATCTTGTTATAACATATAAGACAATGGTTTGGTAAGAGATTATGGTAACATTATTATATCATCTTTTATTTTACAAAAAATTAAAATAATGAAACATTCGATTACTCTTCATCATCCCTTACATAGTAAATTTATAGTAGAAGTGTCTCACAATATATATTTATTAGTCCTTGCTAGAAGGATCAATAGATGCTTTCTCAAAATTCTAATGAGATATAATCTTAATGATGCTTAATGGAAAATAAAACCACACCCAAAACTTATGAATACACATCTGATAATCCAGAAAATTTGGGATTCATTTACATGTCATCGTGTGGATGTGCCTTTTCAGGTACATTGTGGCTGGTGATAAATTTTTTGACAATATGTGTATTCATCAATTTGATGGAGCATTTTTTATTTACAAAATATAAATTGAGTGCTAAAAATAAGGAATGTGTTGAAAACCCAACGTACCCCTACCAAAAAGTAAGGATGGGGTTTGATTCACTTGAAAAAAAATTGGTACTTATTTTAAATCTACCATAATAATTTAAAGTGACATGAAACAACAAAATAATTATGTTCCATACATTATATATAGATTACTGATTCTAAATCCAAATTCACTTCCATCCTAGTTCATGTTCTATGGAAGGAGGCGTGTTTAAATAAAGATGAGAGACTAATAGACAAAATCACACAAAAAGTTTGGGAAACATTTGTAAGTATGGAATAATAAAAATTTAATTAATTAAATATTGCATAACAATGATTTCTTGTCTTCCTATATTTTATATCAGAAATAGCCATAGGAATCATAATCATCTATAGTGCATGAAAACATAATATCGGTGGCTTGAAGTAGCCAGAACAATTTCATCAACATACCAAGTCTCTTGGAACTATTATTGGGGGAAGAAAATACAATAGAAAACTCAAGAACAAACATTGCATGAAGATCACCACCCACACCCCACCATATTTAATGTGAGTCATTCCCCTCAAATATCTTCCTTAGTTGATGTAATCAATATTTTAATAATTTCTTCATTGAAATTTTAATTAGACAAACATTGATTTCTTTCCTATACTGATGTTTTATAGGTTGAAAATGAGTGTGGTTTATACTTTTCAGCCCCCACCCATCACCTTATGGTGAGAATACAATTTTTAATATCCATGACAACCTGCTATACAATATACCACTTCCAACAAGTCATGTGAGAGTGGAAATCAGAATAGATCATGAGCCGAATAATCAACTACATATTCCAATTGATGAAAATGATTTTCAAAAGGTTGACCAAGCTATTGAAACTTTCATTGTATGGAAGTCAAATATTGTAAAATCACATGTTAAAAAGGATGTAATCATTTGAAATTTATTTTTCAAGCTAACAATATACCAATTAATGAAAAAAGGACTGAAGTGATGAATGTTATTGTAAAGACCAAAAAATTTCATGGAAATTTTTTTATTAATTTTCTTTGGAATTTTACAAGAACGCAGTTTCTGACGGCGCCTGATTCCGAGGCCCGGAGTGCCCAGAATCAATTTCCTAAGTTTGGCTCGGGTACGTTCAGTGAACGAACGAGCATGATTTCCTATCTTTTGAACCAGTGCTCAGAATTGAAATCTGATGGCACCGATGAACTCACAACGCCAGTAAATGCTTAAGAGAACCATTACCATAGTTGCGTTTGTGTGGGAGAAGAAGTTAATTAATGGGGTTTAATTAAAAAGTAAATAAAATTGTTGGATCAATTTTATTTCATATCAAGGTGGCTAATTTCTACCATGGGAAGTTGGTGGTGGGGCCCACATCCACCCAACTTCCCATGTGTGGATAATTGAAAGGGTAGGGCCCACACGAACCCCCCCACCTTTTCAAATCCCTTAACTCCTCTTAACCCCTCACTTTCCTAACTCCCCATTAACTCTCTTTCATTAATTTTTTGACAACTTGCTGTAATTAATAAAGTGAGTTACTTAATTTCAAACTCTTGAAATTCAAATGGTTATGTTGTGTTAATAAAATTAAGACTTGGTTTTATTTTAATATGGTTAGAGTTTTTTCCATCTTGAGAGGTTTGGGAAGCGTGAACTCTTCTTCTTCTTCAACCTCGATGAAGAACGCAAAGAACACCGTTCTTCAACGAATAACATCTCTGCTGAAGAACGCGACATCTTCTTCCAACGACGTTTCCTCTTCGAACACACCTCGACGTAAATGGAAACGACGTTCGTTTTCCGCGACGCCCAACTTCCGCGACGCTCGTATTCCATGGCTCATTGACGTGCACCGTTCCTGAACTGAGGTAGGGAATTTAAATTGAGATTGTTGGTGAACCCTCGTTTACTCCCTTTTAAATCTAAGAACGCGGATCAACTACATATTATGTTGATCCGCGAAGATTAATTTGCAGGTTGGGATTAATGTTATAATTATTTTTAATTATGAGGTTGTAGGGGGTTTATGTGTTTCTTTACGTGATTTCTCTTCCGTCTTTTATATGCGTATTTTCGGACCACTTGATATCGATTAACGGGAGGAGGCCGGACCGCACAAACACGGCCTCCCCCCTCCCTTATTATTTATTTCTTGTTGTTGCAGATGGAATGGAAGTGACGCGGTGCCGACGCACCACAAGAAATTGTGTGGAAAGAATGTGCGACGTCATCACTCCATGCAATAAATTAATTTTTGAATCAATTCTGCGGCGTCGTCGTGTCGTGCCGAAAAACCGCAAAAGAACCGCGCTCGGAGTCGGGTCGCGGCGAAGGGGCGCGGTGCCATCAGGTTACGCTGGAAAACTACAAAGACGACGCTATTTGTTTTGAAGTGCGGATTGATGGGCGACGACGAATCAGGCCGCTTTGGCGTTTGAATTCCTTCGTAGTAAAGGTCGGGTCCCGGGGGGACCATAGGCAAAGACGGCAGGAGAAACGGACCACCGGAGCGCGTCTGGTCGTCCGCGGAAGGCAGCAGCGGCGCGCCGCCGGAGGGTTGGCGGTTGGCGGATCCGCCGCCGGCCTCAATTAGCGGTGGGCAGGGGAGTCGCGCACCCCGCTCCGTGATTCGGCTCAGCCACGCTGGCCGGGTCGACCAAGGGGGGGGGGGGGGGGTCGGGCCGGGTCAGCCCGGGCCCAGACCCCCCGATTTCGGACCAATTTGGTCAAATGCCCATATCTTGGGCTACAGACCTCCGATAGATGCACCGTCAGTTGAGTAGCGATCCTCGGAATGATACGGTCGTTTCGGTATATCGAACTCAAGGTTTTGGAATACTTTGTTTTCGGCCGGGTTGGTTCGTACACGAAACCAACTGGGCCCTCGGAGCGGAAACGCTCATATCTTGAACTCCGGACGTCCGATTGACGTTCCGTCGACTTGGTTGAGTTCCTCTTAGTGAGACAGATCTTTTGGCATACTCCGACCGAGGTTTGGACGCAGGTGGAGTACGGTCGGGTTGGTTTTTCCTTAAAAACCAACTGGACCCCTAGAACGAAAAGGCCAATAACTCTCAGACCGGGCGTCCGATTGACGCGCCGTCTATTGCGTTGAGTTCTTGTTGAATATATGGAACTTTTGGATACATCAACTTCGGAATATGTGACAGTTGATGTATCAGCCTCTCGGTTCGTGGAGCGGACCCTCCTGAACGAGCTTACTGTGTGCGGGAACCCTAGTGCTGGTTGCGACTGCGACTTCGATGACAACTGTGCAGAGATCCTCAGTGGATTCAATGGCGACGACTACAGCACTCAGAGATCCTACGGGGATCAGTGCTACAGATCATGTGTGGGTCTGATCCTGTGTGGGCCTTTGCGGGGATTAGTACTTATCGATCCTTTGTGGATCTGACAGGTGGTCTTGTATCCTATGTGGGTCCTAGCTGTGCTGGTCTTGTATCCTATGTGGGTCCCATCTTTGATGATTCAATACTGGTCTTGTATCCTATGTGGGTCCCAGTATAGATGAATCAATGAAGATAGCTGGTCTTGTATCCTATGTGGGTCCTAGCTGTGTTGGTCTTGTATCCTATGAGGGTCCCGGCTTAGATGATTCAATACTGGTCTTGTATCCTATGTTGGTCCCAGTATAGATGAATCAATGATGACAACTGGTCTTGTATCCTATGTGGGTCCTAGCTGTGCTGGTCTTGTATCCTATGTGAGTCCCAGCTTTGATGATTCAGTGCTGGTCTTGTATCCTATGTGGGTCCCAGCATACATGAAACAATGAAGACAATTGGTCTTGTATCCTATGTGGGTCCCATCTAGATGATTCAGTATCTATGTCTAATCATCTCTTTCACCTTTTCGATGTTGTATACATGTGTGAGCTGAATATTGTTTGCTTTCCTGTGTGGATTGTGTTGTGCTATCCTGTGTGGATTGCGTTTTGCTTTCTTGTGTGGAATACGTATAATTTCCTGTGAGGACTGATTTGTACTTGGGCTCGGAGGTTAGAGAATTTTGGAATTGTTGACTTAGGTATATGTATGGGCATATACCTAAGCAGTGTCAGTTGTTACTTCGTGATTGTATCTTTCCTTTGCGGATTTTGGGAGACCTTCGGGGGTCTCGGGGTCCCTACTGAGTATCTTATACTCACCCCTGCACGGGCTATTCCCGCACTACATTGTGTTGGTTGCAGACGACAGACATCTTTGATCGTGGTTGAGGCTTGCAGAGCAGGATGGTACCTAGAGGTGGACCACTGGGTGGGACGCACTTGGAGCGGACGGCAGGACCCGAGAAGCAGTGGAGCTATCTGTACCCACCCTTTAGGTGGGATTTCCAGTGGACAGCTCGGCGTAGCGGCTTTTACTTTTCAGTTGCTGTTTTCCCTTTCGAGTTGTACTTTAATTTCAGTTTGGGTTTGTATACTGTCCCACTTACTTCCGCACTTATAGTTGTACTCAATTTTTACTTAGTGTTTACCTTTTTCTGCTTGCTTACTCTGTGGTTCTTTTTTACTTTACAAAGGCAATGCCTTCCCTTTTTACCGGGATTACCCCTTGATGGTAGTCCCCAGCCCCTGGCCTATGGAAGGTGGGCTTGGGGTAGTCACGGCACGGGCCCCGAGGACGGGTCATGACAAATTGGTATCAGAGGAGTTCGGTTCTACCATAGACTCTGGTCTTTCTTCTATGAGAACCAATAGTGTTTAGTGTATTTGGTGTGGTTATCAGTCCAGAGATTCCAGTGTTGGTGCGACGGCCAACGTATCCGTACACCAGGACCCTGACTTCTGATTTCTGACTTAATGCACGAAAACATTGATTGCGTGTGTGTTTCAAGTTTTCTTTGTGATTACTTGTGTCAGCTCACCAGGTATACTATTTGACCGTGGCGCACCTGTTTCCTTTTCAGGATGTCCCCATGACGGCAGTCAGCTAGGGTTCCTAGAGTCGAGCGTGACGACAACCCACCGAGCGATGAGGCCTCGTTGCAGGGCTCCTTGTCAGCAGAGGCACTGAAGGTACCTTTACCCGCCGAGCCACCGATGCTACCAGCCCCAGCCACTGACGATGCACGTCGCCTTAGCACGTTGCACAAGTTCCAGCACCAGTGACCACCCAGGTTCCGTGGGGAGACGGACCCCCAGGCAGCCGAGGACTGGCTGGAGGCAGTCGTACGAGTTTTCAGGCTAGTGAGGACACCAACAGACCTCATGGTGATCCTCGCAGTGAGCCTACTGCACGCAGCAGCGGGCCGATAGTGAAGCTTGATGCTTCAGGTGCATGACGAGACATCTCTTCTCTTGACGGACTTTGAGAGCATCTTCCGCTCCGAGTTCGTCCCAGCCACCCTCCGTGCGGTGCGCATTCAAGAGATTCTTCAGCTGCGGCAGGAAATCTTGACAGTGGCCCAGTACTCGGTGAGATTTACTGATCTCTTGCGCTACTCCATAGATATGGTACGAGACCCGTTCTTCCGGGCCCAGACCTTCGAGAAAGGACTGAGGCATGAGATCAGGTCTTCGATGATCTCCCTCAACATTCTGACGCAGGCAGAGGTGTTGGAGAGATCCCTTCAAGTGGAGAGTTTTCTCGCCGAGCAGGCTCCAGTGACAGGGCCCTCCGCAGGACGGCCCGTAGCAGGGTCTTCTGCAGTTGGCAGTAGACAGGTGACGCAGAGGTCCAAACAGGCTAGACCATCAGATGGGCAGTCACTGGATGAATATTCGGTTGTGCAGGGCACACGAAGGAGAGCCATCTACACGAGGGGCAGGCATTGCTATGCATGCAGCGGGCAAGGTCACATGGCTCGAGACTTCCCAACTCGTCTTACAGATGAGCAGCAGGTGGTAGAGGGACCTCCTAGACAGAGGTTCGGCCATGGAGGTCCGCAGGGTGCAGGCGGGCGAGGCAGAGGAGCTGGCCGAGCAGCAGGTGGTGGACGACGCTTCGAGGTGTTGCCACCACCACCACCAGGAGGTCCTTCCCGACCGTAGGAAGTTGGTGGACATGGGAGAGCTCAGCTTCAGGCAGCTGAGGCCTTCGATCATGGAGCTCTGGGAGCAAATGGACAGGAGCGGAACTAGTGGATACGTCTTTTGTACTTCCAGTTCCTTGTTTCTATTGTGTAGCATATTTGTATTATGAGATGAAATAATAAAAGATGCATACCTTTGTGATGTTTTCATTCCTTTCCTCTTTTGTGCTGTTACTAACTGGTTCCAGTTTTGACTATTTACTTGACTCTCACTTGTGAGACATCTACTGGAGAAGACCCAGTTACCACACACTGATGCCGACAGTGTGACTCAACCCTTAGAGGTGAGAGTAACGGTTGGATCTCTTGGTAGTAGCGCCGAGGCCTTACGACGTCATCCTTGGTATGGATTAGTATCATCCATGTCGGGATTCACTGTATTAGGTAAAGAACGTGGTTCATCCAAGGGATGAGACCAGATTTCTCTTTTCGGCAAAGAAGAAATCATAGCAGCTCTTGTGGGACCAGAAGTGGTCCAGGCCATGATAGAGAAGGTCCAGGTCATCCCGGAGCAGATGAAGACATCTCAGAGCCGACAGAAGTCTTTCGTTGACAAGAGGCGGAGCCCACTAGAGTTTGAGGATGGCGACCACGTCTTCATGCAGGTCTCACCTTGACGTGGATTACGGAGATTTGTCCAAGGTGGCAAGTTGTCTCCATGCTTCATCGGACCCTTCCAGGTCCTCAACAGGATTGGCGAGGTGGCTTACCGCCTAGCCCTACCGCCTTTGTATCCCTAGTTTGTGTTGAAGATTTACGGGGACGTAAAGCCCTATGGAGGGAGTAATGTAAAGACCCAGAAATTTCAAGGAAATTTTTTTCTTAATTTTCTTTGGAATTTTACAAGAACGCAGTTTCTGACGGTGCCTGATTCCGAGGCCCGGAGTGCCCGGAATCAATTTCCGAAGTTTGGCTCGGGTAGGTTCAGTGAACGAACGAGCGGGATTTCCTATATTTTGAACCAGTGCTCTGAATTGAAATCCGATGGCACCGATGAACTCACAACGCCGGTAAACACTTAAGAGAACCTTTACCGTAGTTGCGTTTGTGCGGGAGAAGAAGTTAATTAATGGGGTTTAATTAAAAAGTAAATAAAATTGTTGGATCAATTTTATTTCATATCAAGGTGGTTAATTTCTCCCATGGGAAGTTGGTGGTGGGGCCCACATCCACCCAACTTCCCATGTGTGGATAATTGAAAGGGTGGGGCCCACACGAACCCCCCCAATTTTTCAAATCCCTTAACTCCTCTTAACCCCTCACTTTCCAAACTCCCCATTAACTCACTTTCATTAATTTTTTTACAACTTGCTATAATTAATAAAGTGAGTTACTTAATTTCAAACTCTTGAAATTCAAATGGTTAAGTTGTGTTAATAAAATTAAGACTTGGTCTTATTTTATTATAGTTAAAGTTTTTTCCAGCTTGAGAGGTTTGGGAAGCGTGAAGTCTTCTTCTTCTTCAATCTCAACGAAGAACGCGAAGAACACTGTTCTTCAACGAAGAACATCTCCGCCGAAGAATGCGACGTCTTCTTCCAACGACATTTCCTCTTCGAACGCACCTCGACGTAAACGGAAACGACATTCGTTTTATGTGACGCCGGACTTCCGCGACGCTCGTCTTCCATGGCTCGTTGACGTGCACCGTTCCTGGACCGTGGTAGGGAATTTAAATTTTGATTGTTGGTGAACCCTCGTTTACTCCCTTCTAAATATAAGAACACAGATCAACTAAATATTATGTTGATCCGCGAAGATTAATTTGCAGGTTGGGATTAATGTTATGATTCTTTTTATTTATGAGGTTGTAGGGGTTTTATGTGTTTCTTTACGTGATTTCTATTCCGTCTTTTATCCGCGTATTTTCAGACCACTTGATGTCAATTAACGGGAGGAGGCCGGACCGCACAAACACAGCCGCCCCCCTCCCTTATTATTTATTTCTTGTTGTTGCGGATGGAATGGAATTGACGCGGTGCCGACGCACCGCGCGGAATTGTGTGGCAAGAATGCGCGACGTCATCACACCACGCAATAAATTAATTTTTGAATCAATTCTGTGGCGTCGTCTTGTCGCGCCGAAAAACCGCAAAAGAACCGCGGTCGGAGTCGGGCCGCGGCGCCATCAGGTCACACTGGAAAACTACAAAGACGACGCTATTCGTTTTGACGTGCGGATTGACGGGCGACGAAGAAGCAGACCGCTTTGGCGTTTTAATTCCTTCGCAGTGAAGGTCAGGTCTCGGGGGGACCATAGGCGAAGACGGAAGAAGAAACGGACCACCGGAACGCGTCCGGTGGTCCGCGGAAGGCGGCGGCGGCGCGCCGCCAGAGGGTTGGTGGCCGGCAGATCCGCCGCCGGCCTCAATTAGCGGCGGGCGGGGGAGTCGTGCACCCCACTCCGCGATTCGGCTCGGCCACGCTGGCCGGGTCGCAGTCGTCCGGTCGGGCTGGACCGAACCGAACCGAGCCGGGCCGGGCCGGGCCGGTCCGACCAAGGGGGGGGGGGTCCGGGTCGGCCCGGGCCCAGACCCCCCCGATTTCGGACCAATTCGGTCAAATGCTCATATCTTGGACTACAGACCTCCGATCGATGCATAGTCAGTTGAGTAGCGATCCTCGGAATGAGACAGTCGTTTCAGTATATTGCACTCAAGGTTTCGGAATACTTGGGATCGGCCAGGTTGGTTCGTACACAAAACCAACCAGGCCCTCGGAGCGGAAACGCTCATATCTTGAACTTCGGACGTCCGATTGACGTGACGTCGACTTGGTTGAGTTCCTCTTAGTGAGACAGATTTTTTCACATACTCCGCCTGAGGTTTGGACGCAGGTGGAGTACGGTCGGGTTGGTTTTTCCTTAAAAACCAACCGGACCCCTGGAACGAAAAAGCCAATAACTCTCAGATCGGGCGTCCGATTGACGCGCCGTCTGTTGCGTTGAGTTCCTGTTGACGATACGGAACTTTTGGATACATCAACTTCGGACTATGTGACAGTTGAAGTATCAGCCTCTCGGCTCGTGGAGCAGACCCTCCTGAACGAGCTTGCTGTGTGCGGGAACCCTAGTGCTGGCTGCGACTGCGACTTCAACGACGACTGTGCAGAGATCCTCAGTGGATTCGACGGTGACGACTACAGCACTCAGTGATCCTATGGGGATCAGTGCTACAGATCCTGTGTGGGTCTGATCCTGTGTGGGCCTTTGCGGAGATTAGTACTTATCGATCCTTTGTGGATCTGACAGCTGTTCTTGTATACTATGTGGGTCCTAGCTGTGCTGGTCTTGTATCCTATGTGGGTCCCATCTTTGATGATTCAATACTGGCCTTGTATCCTATGTGGGTCCCAGTATCGATGAATCAATGAAGACAGCTGGTCTTGTATCCTATGTGGGTCCTAGCTGTGCTGTTCTTGTATCCTATGTGGGTCCCGGCTTAGATGATTCAATACTGGTCTTGTATCTTATGTGGGTCCCAGTATAGATGAATCAATGATGACAACTGGTCTTGTATCCTATGTGGGTCCTATCTCTGCTGGTCTTGTATCCTATGTGAGTCCCAGCTTTGATGATTCAGTGCTGGTCTTGTATCCTATGTGGGTCCCAGCATAGATGAAACAATGAAGACAACTGGTCTTGTATCCTATGTGGGTCCCAGCTAGATGATTCAGTATCTATGTCTGATCATCTCTTTCACCTTTTCGATGATGTATACCTGTGTGAGCTGAATCCAGTTTGCTTTCCTATGTGGATTGTGTTGTGCTATCCTGTGTGGATTACGTTTTTCTTTCCTGTGTGGAATACATATACTTTCCTGTGAGGAATGAGTTGTACTTGGGCTCAGAGGTTGGAGCGTTTGGGAATTGTTGACTTAGGTATATGTATGGGCATATACCTAAGCAGTGTCAGTTGTTACTTCGTGATTGTATCTTTCCTTTGTGGATTTTGGGAGACCTTCGGGGGTCTCGGGGTCCCTGCTGAGTAGCTTATACTCACCCCTGCACGGGCTATGCCCGCACTATGTTGTGTTGGTTGCAGATGAAGGACAGCGTTGATAGTGGTTGAGGCTTGCAGAGCTGGACGATACCTGGAGGTGGACCACTGGGTGGGACGCACTCGGAGCGGACGGCGGGACCCGAGGAGCAGTGGAGCTATCTGTACCCACCCTTCAGGTGGGATTTCCAGTGGACAGCTCAGTGTAGCAGCTATTACTTTTTAGTTGTTGTTTTCCCTTTTGAGTTGTACTTTACTTTCAGTTTGGGTTTGTATACTGGCCCACTTACTTCCGCACTTATATTTGTACTCAGTTTTTACTTAGTGTTTACCATTTTCTGTTTTCTTACTTTTTGGTTCTTGTTTACTTTACAAAGGCAATGCCTTCCCTTTTTACCGAGATTATGCCTTGGTACTAGTCGCCATCCCCTGGCCTATGGAAGGCGGGCTTGGGGTAGTCACGGCACAGGCCCCGAGAATGGGTCGTGACAGTTATTACATACAAGAAAAGGGATGGAGGTGAAATTAAAGGTTGACTCGAAACCATCTAAAGGATCATCCAACCGATAGAAAAGGTCTTCCAAAAGCACCTTTCCCCTGCCTATACAATGTTTTCATTTATTAACATTGATGGTTCATGTAGATAAAAAGTTAAAATATGGTAGTATTCATGTAGTTAATTTTGAATAAAATTGTATAGAGATAAAGGTAGTAACTACATTTATTTTGATAATGTAAATTAAATCCTAAACTATGAATGGCTAGGAGCCTCAGTTGTAAAAGTATACATGAGGTATTACTTTATAATTTTACTTTCCAAATGATTATATACCATGTTAATTATAACTAAATACATTTAAAAAAACATCAGGTGCTTATATCAATACCAATTGAAGGGATTTCCTAAGGGAAAAAAATTTGGACTCATTTTTCCTCACGCCACCTCTACAAAACAAAAAAAAATAATAAAAAAGGATGAAATAGTGGTTGTCCTGGAAAAATCATTTGAAAGAAAACTTAGTAATTATATAATATTATTAATACCAATGATATATCAATAAAAATATATAATTTAATTATATCAAATATACTCTCATTTAATTCATTATTTATTCCTTTTTATATTTTTAGGAAACATTGGATGCTTATTACGGTCAATTTGGGTACTACAAAGATTTATTTCTTGGATTCACTGCATGGATGACCAACAAACCAACCATAAATTATGGAGTTCTTAAATTCATAATACACTACATCCATGGTTTTAAAATGAAACTTCAAGTTATATAATTTATATTTTTTTATTGAATATTTTGTTATGATAGGGAAATGTATACATATAATGAAAATTATAGAATGAGGAAAAGAAATTCACAAAAATATCCTAAAAATCTATACAAATGGAAATTTATAAGGGTATATGTAATAATATTTCACTATACAAACACATATAAAAACAAATTACATTTTTTCTCAATGTTTATTCATTATCCAAAAAAACAAATGGAAAATATTATGATTATTGTGTTTGTAAATTTATGATAGAGATCATAATCCATGATCAAAACATCATCCCTAAATAGGTATTTTCAAATATAATTTCTATTTCATTTATAATATTTATTAATCATTGGTGTATTTATATTTCCCCATACTACTATGACTGTGAAAAATTATCATAATCAAAAGATGATATATATTTCATTAGAAATGAATTAGAAGAAAACCTAATCATATAATGTACACAAATAAAATAAAGAAGATACTTTCATAGAGGTGATGGATTGTTTCATATTTATGTTTAATTTATTTCTTTTTAGTATTACTCACATAAGAATTGTTATCTTATACAAGTGTAATATATTGTTCTAGATGAGTTGGTTTGTTCAAAACAAAATCATGCTCATGAGGAATTGGAATCTAAGGCTATATGTTGGATAATGACACCAAGGAAATGGTTTAAGAATGCATACTACCATCATGAAAAGGTTAATTACTACTGCTTATTTTATTAATTTTTTCATCATTTTATCTATATTTTTTAATTTATTTTCTCTACCATTTTTTTCTAATACTTATTTAGTTGTTTTCAAATACCTTTTGTGAAGTCATATTTTTATTTAAACTATCCAAAACAAGTTGTAAAAGATATAACATGTTTCCTTATGGAAATGTTACCACAATTACCATTTATTTTATTTTTCAACCTACCAACACTACATATTGAGTTGCTGTTATTAGCTGAAAAATATTTCTCATTTTTGAAAACCAAAAGAGTGGAGGAAACTCTTATGCCCATTGTAGTGACTTATCATGATATAATGGGTAAAAGATATTCCTATATTCATCTAGTTTTCAACAACAAGAAAGGTTTTTCATATAAGAACATTTAATCAATATGAAGATTTGGTATTTTGACAAAGGAATATTGTGGTAATCATGGTAACATTGTTAGTTAGGTTTTTTTTAGACTTTGTGAACTGTAGAAATTAGCAGAACCTCAATATGACATAGGGTGTGAGTGTTATGACTCCTGGTGCATATTTTTATTTAAAATTGACATTATTTTTAGTAAAATATAAAAATTACATACCCAAAACCAAAAAAACGCATTAATATTGTTTTTATACTTTTGGAAAATGATCCAAAATTCATCTAGGAATTGTAGGAACCAGACACAGCACAATCCAACAAACGGTGTGACCAGTATGAGTCAACATGCCTGTTATCAATTTAAAAGCAACATTTTAGTTCAAAATGTTTCACTCACTAAAAACAAAGAAAAAACACTTTGATTGTCTGTCTAATTTATGACATTGATTCATGAATCATTTTTATGAATATGAATCGGTCTCATGTCAAACTGATATACAATATCACTGATATGAGTCAAAGTACATGTTTTAAATTTAATTTTTTTTGAAAAGACATGTGACATAATGAAAATAATGAAAACACATTTATATTGTTTTTATACTTTTGTATAATGATCCTTGAGTCATTTTGGACATGTAATAATAACCCACACCTCAATCCAATGCAAGGTGTGAACAGCATAACTCAAAGTGCATCTTTTTAATTAAAATCAACAGAAATATTAGTAAAATGGGAAACTAAACTACTCAAAACCAACAAAATACATTCTTATTGTTTTGATATGTGATTTAAATGATCCATAAGTCATTTTAGACATGTAAAAATCCACCTCGCCTTAATTGAATGCATGTTGTGACCCTTATAACTCCATGTGTGTCTTTTTTTAAAAAAAATTGACATCAATTTTTTTAATAAAAATTGACCTAATATAAACAATAAAAATGAATTTAGATTATTTTTATTCATTAGGAAAATGATCCATAAGAATTTTTTTCATTTGTAGAAATTAACATTACCTCAATTTGATGCATGATGTGACAGATATGATTCCAACTATGTCTTCTAATTTTAAATTGACATTAATTGTAGGAAGATGAACAATCGATGTACAAAAAATAATGAAAATGCATTTGTACTATTTTTATACATTATTAAAACGAACCATGAGTCATTTGGGACATGTAGAAATCATTCACACCTCAATCTGAGACACGGTGTGACCAGTATGACTAAAAGTGCATCTTTTTTATTTAAAATTGACATCAATTTTAGTCAAAAGGCCAAATGAACTACCCATTACTTGTAAAATGAATTTATATTTCTTTAATACTTTAAGAAAATTATCCACAATCCATTTTTGACATGTAGGATTCAACCACGCCTCAATATGAATCCCGGTGTGACCGATATGACTCCAAGTGTGTCTTTTTATATCAAATTTCCATTATTTATATCAAAAGGAACAAGTGATGTACTAAAAATAAAGAAAAAACATTCATATTATTTTTATACATTAGGAAAATGTTCCACGAATCATTTAGGAGGTGTATGAATCAACCAAACCTCAACTCGACATACAGTATAACCGCTATGACTCCAAGTGTGTCTTTTTATTTTAAATTAACATCAAATTTAGTAAAAAGGACAAATGCACTACTCATAAAAGAGAAAACACTTTCGAATTATTTTTGATACTTTAGTGAAATGATCCATAAATTATTATTGAGGTGTAGGAATCATCCAAATCTCAATATGATGCATGGTGTGACTGATATGACTCAAAGTGTGTCTTTTTATATTAAATAGAAATTAATTTAATAAAAAGGAAAAAATGACAGACATAAAACTAGGTGAACACATTAAGATTATTTTGATACTTTATTAAAATTATCTATTAGTCATTTGGGACATGTAAGAATCACCCACACCTCAATCTGACACATGATGTGACCAATATGACCCAAAGTGTGTCTTTTTATTTAAAATTAACATCAATTTTTGTAAACAGGACAACTGACCTACTCAAAATCAATCAAACAAATTTTTATTGTTTTTATACTCTAAGTAAAAGATCCATAAGTCATTTAATCTGTGTTTTAATTATATACACCTCAATATTATGCATGGTGTAACTAGTATGACTCTAAGTGCATATTTTTATTTAAAATTAACATCAATTTTTGTAAAAAAGAAAAATGACATACTTAAAACTAATAAAATAAATTCATATTGTTTTAATAATTTAGGAAAACAATAAATTAGTCATTTGTGATGTATAGGAATCAACCACAACTCAATATTATTCATGGTGTGATAGTTATAACACCAAGGGTGTCTTATTATGTTAAATTGAAATTAATTTTAAAAAAACGATTAAGTGACATATTGAATACCATGGAAATTAATTCAGATTGTTTTGATACTTTAGTAAAATTATACATGAGTCATTTGGGATGTGTAGGAATCATCCATACCTCAATCTATCTCATTGTGTGACTAGTGTGACTCCAAATGCATCTTTTAATTTAAAATTAACATCAATTTTTGTAAAAAGGGCAACTAACCTACTCAAAACTAATTAAAGACAATCATATTTTTTTATACTTCAGGGAAATGATCCATAAGTCATTTGAGATGTGTAGTAATCATCTGCACCACAATCTAATGCATGGTGTGCCTGATATAATTCCAAATTTGTCTTTTTTGTAATTTACATCGATTTTAGTAAAAAGGACTACCCACCTACTCAAAATAGAGAAAATTCATATAGACTGTTTTGATAATTTATGGAAACGATCCCATAAGTAATTTTAGAAGTGTAGGAATAATCATAACCTCAATATGATGCATGGTGTGATCAATATGAATCCAAATCTCTCTTTTTATTTAAAATTGTCATCAATTTTAGTAAAAATGACAACTGACCTACTAAAAATGAGAAACATATTAGGATTGTTTTCATACTTTAAGAATACAATCTATAAGTCAACTGTAATGTGTAATAATCAACCATAGCTCAATCTGATGTACGATGTGACTGGTAGGACTCAAAATTCCAGTAATCTGTTTAAAATTGACATATCAATTCAAAATGTGTCACTCATTAAAAACCCAGAAAATTCCCTCTGATTGTCATGATAATTTAGGAATGTAATTCAAAAGTCATTTGTGACATGTAAGAAGTAGTCTAACGTTAAACCAATACACGATGTGATAAGTATGACTCAAAGTGCATGTTTCTAGCTTGAAATAACATTTTTGTAAATAACTCATGTGAAATATTGAAAACTATGAAAACACATTTGGGTTGTTTTGATACTTTAGGAAAATGATCCATATGTAATTTGTGACATATAAATATTTTTCTCGCCTTAATTATATGAAAAATGTGTCTAGTATAACGCCATGTGTGTCTTTATTTCAAATTGGCATTAATTTGATTAAAAAGAATGATCGAAATACTCAAAACCATGGAAATACATTCAAATTGTTTTGATACCTATGCATGAATATGCGTATGGGGTGTTGGAACGGGAACTATGGTTCCATAGGAAAAGTCCTCAACTACGACCACCACCACTGCCCTAAACATGTGGAAACCAACATCATCATCTCCTTCTAGTTGGTGATATATCTCTAGATGAGGTCATGGGTACAACGACCATTGTTCCACTACATCATGGCTAGTATTTTTTTCCATCATCGATTAAACTATCATAGGACCACTGGGTGAGATTCAGTATCACCACCACCGTCATCCTCGGTGACAATGAGTGTGGCCGCCTCTATGAACCTCACATCAAGAGGTACTATATCTGGTTCAACAAAAGGTACTGCAAGATCAGGGACATGAGTGAGGGTCCACACCTCATCTATGCCAAAATGGATCCCTATCTAATTTTTTTCATCCAAGGAAGCAACCCAGCCCAAACCATCACCATTGTGGCAGACTCATTGTAGCTACTTTCGGTGCCTATAACACAACACCAACAGCCACATAAACTGTCCCCATCCCATAAAACATGTATAATTTAATAAATAAACTATCTATACACACATGGACATGTATAATAAATATAATGATAATTGATGTTAAAACATCCCACATCTAAAATTTTTTGTGCTTTAGGGATGACTTTAAAAACTAAAAATGTAACATTTAAATACTTTAAATTAAAATTATCTTCCTTTTATAAAAGATAATTAATAATGATGTTTTATTGTAGATAAAAAATTTGTTTTATGATATTTATTGAAATGGTTAAATAATTGACATGTAATAATGCATAAATAGATATAATACATGGAGTGTAGTCAATCAAAAAAAATAATCTCAAGGTAAAGTTGAAGACAATTCAAGTGATATAGTTCATCATATATAGACATATAAAATTTAAATATAGATTGTATCGTATAGTATATCTAGTAAGTTATGATGAGGACTATGTACACAAATTTTTGTTGGTTAATAAAAAATTTGAATATTAAAAATAGATTTGGATGTCATCATACCTGTTATGGATGTTCCATCGACATCTATCACAACTTCATGAAACAATTTCATATCCTCAAGTTGAAACATCTCAAGATGTTTTTTCCAATAATGGTATTTTTTCCATCACATCTTTACTCTATAATTTCATATCCACATGGTGTGATGTATCATAGATTAAGTGTTGTTTTTAGGGATATTCCTTGACTTAATTTATATTCTGTAGTCGAAAATTTTATAGAAGATGAAAATTAAAAAAAGGATGGGGAAGTAGAACAATATAATGTTAAAGAATATTATTTTTCCACCCCTATAAGGTCTCACTGACCTTTTGGATCAACCTCCACCATTGGAATCTTGGTCGACCAAAGGCATGTAACACTTACCATAATTTGATTGGTTAATTTTTTCTACCAGTATAGAATTAACAAGGATTATTGATGGAAGGAATTGAGTGTCAGGTGAATGTGTTTTGTGTAATCGAAAATAGTTTGATATCAAAGAATTGGTGAGAATTTTGATAAAAAAATCACATTGAATGACATTATTATTATTTTGTATAAGAGTCAAAGATATCTCTTTAAATGATTTGGTGTGACAAATTTGATTCATACTATCAGATTCATTTAGGATCTATAATTTATAATAATTTTCAGTATTGGTGTATGAGTAGATTTACTCCACATACATGAGAGAACCCGAGCCTATCACAGGATCACTCATCATTAGATGCTTATTTTATTTCACTTATTATTTTTTAAATAATAAGATAATGTCAAAATTATCATATAGTTCTTGTGGTGGAGAGAAATGAATAGATTCTTGAGTATCAAATCTATTACTAGAAGGCATGGGTTTCTTGAGAAAAAGTTTTTAAAAATGTTTATAAATACTAGGATGTATCTTATCTAGTTTTTACACTATCAGAACCTGAACTGACATATATCAAGATACAACTACTCCAATCCCACCTTCAATAGTCTAGGGGCTGGAAACCACCATCGAATGGGTGTATCACACACGTGGGAGGCATTAACCGAATGTACCTATACACACAAACACATATCCAAGACTATACAATTCTGAAATGTAAAAAAAATAAAAAATCAAGAATACGTATATATTATAAAAATCAAAGTACAACATAAAGCACTGGAAAGTATGAAAATGGGTCGAATACAAGCACACCAAAAACTAGAAAATAAATTCTGACCTACTAAGGTGGGGCATACTATCAAATACAACACTAGTATACACCTTGGTCTTTCTAGTCCAAACTAATCTCTATCTAATCTTAGTCCTCCATAGACATTGTAAATAGTTTCTTCATCTCCATAGAAAATGACATGTTCCAGAAGATCTCTTGTAGGGGTGAATATAATAATACCCAGTAGGAATCCTCAAAATCACAAAGTGTAAAACACCAATAGTAATTCTCATCATACATTTGTTTTTCAAACATGATATGAGATATAACAACAAAAAAGGATATCCAAAATATATTCACAAATGACTCCAAGGCTCAAAGGGTCTCTATGACTACTAGCCATAGATATGTTACAAGGTTTCATGGTAACACTCATTTAGGAGATCTCACTCCATGAGTTGTGCCATCCATGATGGAACTCAAGGTAGATATATCACTCAATGGGTATCATTAAGACAATGGGACAAATTTTCCATCCAAAATGTCATGATCGTCCTGGAGGAACCACTCCATGAGCTATACTTCCATTAATAGTTCTCATCCCATTGGTCAGACTCATTTGGTCTTTCCATGAAGAAGCACATAGATAAGTGAAAGGATTAATCTATGATACACACACAAATAGGATAATACCTCATTGTAAAAATCAATTTTTCTACACAACTAGGGGATTAGTGCCCGGGGATCACTGGGGGAACACCATACCCTATTGGAAATATCATTATAGATAGGGGATCGATGCCCATGTACGTGTTGGTCATGCCAATTCCACAAAACTTTTCTAAGGAAACATAATGGAAATTGGGATTTCTCCAAGCCACTCAGAGCGATATATCATTCAAGATGATGAGGGTCTGTCGAAGCGGAATGAGATGACACACTCAAAACATGGGAACTCACCCACACTGCACAGATCATCTGGATGCTATAGAGGGGTAACCCTCTTTGAAGAGAACAAGATACTATACTGAATCCTCATAATAATGTTGTATTGGAACACACTTAGTTGATACTGGTCCATGAAATCTCACACAAGCTCACAATAAATCTAAGCTAATAAGAAATAGGATTCCAACCTATCCTTGAAGGAGTGCATGGTGTGTCTCAAAGGGTACACAGTGCATCTCTCAAAACCTAGAACTACTTGTGTCCCATGATAGTATGACATGAACTATTCCAAAAACATATGTAATTTACCTCATGGTATATGACATGTAGATATTGTCTGAGCCCTTGGTGTGTTGTTATGCTCATGCCCATGTACACCGGGTTGTGCCTGTGTGTACTTGGTCATGTTTGTGTACATGGATCTGTCGTGTACTTTGTTCTACCCATGTACATATTATGTACACAGAATTTGTGGTCCACATTTCCACCTAAGAGATGTACTCCCTATACAAACTGAGATGTTCTCCTTGTGTTACATGACGTGTGACTAGGAAAACATGTTGTGTAACATTGTCTGGCCTCCTATGTGTGTACCCCTATACCTACCTAGTTAGTCAGATAAGAGTTTCACAGTGTGTAACATATCTCACACAGTGTGTGATACTAATCTCTTCATGGAAACCCTATCTCCTCATATAAGAGACTACACAACATGTGTTCATAGGACTACACATCATGTAGTCTTATTTTTTCCAAAAACCCACAGGATTATTCACGCCTCTTCCCCCACAAATCTTATTTCCTTCAGATCTATCTCCAAACTCATAGAAGAATGTGAATCTCGATCTTCCTACGCTTGTCCATCATCGTCATCCAGATTCAGACCATTCCTACCTCTCGGAAAATGATCACCATCACGCCTCACTACTGTCTCATGCCATACCCAAATAGAGGGAATCCAATTTCACCTTGATCACCTTCCATTATCACTCACCATGGTCCAATCAGAAATAATTATTCTAGATCTATGGAAATGATCTTTTGAACCAAATATTGAACATGTAATGATTGTCTTGTGGGTATTCATTGATCTTTTAGCCAAAAGAATGTCGGTGAAAATGTGCATGGAATGGAGGGGAAAACCCTAAAACAAAAATATGAGGAATGTACCTTATCAAATGTTCAAGTTTTCCTCGATTCATTATTGTAGGTAGATTAACTAAGAGTTAATTCAAACAAAAAAATAACTTTTATCCCCCAAATCAATGATAAAAAAACCCAATCCTGTAATTTGATCAATCTGTGAAGCAATTTTCTAGTTTATAGATTCCATTTTATTGTAGGATAATCAAACAAGAATAAATAAACATAAAACAAACATCCTACCTCTATTTAAATCTATTTATTATAAAGAATGATTTCACATCAAGGTCATTGACGAGATCTATAAGATGTGTTGCCACACAATCCCTGATCTGTTCTCGATCCAATTTCATTTTCCAACGATCCTCCAATGACTCCTTCAAAACTCTTGGGTTATAGATCTATCCTTAAGGATATAGGACAACAACATATTTATATAGGTTTAATTGGGGTTTTCATTAAATGAAACTATTAAATAAACAATTTTTTTGTTTTAATTATCTATCCCATGAGAGCGCTCAAGAAAAACATCCAATTTTGACCAAGGTTATGTTTTGCCTTGGGTAAACCCTCATTCTTAATTAAAAAATGGTATCAGATTTTTGATCCAAGACTCTGTTTTGGATTTATTCCACTTTTTTAGAAAAACTAAATGATTGTGATATTAATATATATAATATATTTAAAATAACAATTTTAGGTTCATTGGGCCTTGAAATATCATGCATCCTTTGTGACAGGCTCCACAAATATTCCTTGAAATGTTACAAAGTCTTAAACAAAAAAATTGGGATATTGAAATATTCCCCTCTTCGTTGATTTTCATCCCTAAAAGGTGAAAAAACCCCAGAAGGTGGGGATACTAAACTATCAACTGGGTCTCCCACTCCCATGAGTTCTCCTAACAGTTTCATGTGTTGTGATGAAACACACACCCAAGGAAAATAATTTCCCTAAAAGTTTCTTTCTCTTGCAGTTCACAACACCACTAGCTCCTTGTAAAAGGGAACACCACTCTAACTAACCATCATACCTAGGTCAATATCATGAAATGAGTCATTGAAATTCCTCCTCAGTAGAGACATATGGATAACATGAAGCAACCAAAACTAAAATGGTCGTGGGGTTAAGTGATAAACCACCTCATTAACCCAAAAAATAATCCAAAATAGGCCTTTAATAGTGCTAAAATTTTTATTCATCAGTGGTAGAGAAGATCTAACTACTAAAGCACAATTAAAATACATAGGTGTTTATCAGTTCTAAAAAAGTGATAACAATGTGGTTCTCTATCAGCACTAAAAAACATATATAAAAGAGTCATTTATTAGTAAATTTGTTAGTGCTGATAAAGGGATATACTGAAGTGTGTTGTAACATCACAGTATAACACCAAAAGATAGTACCAAAATATAGTAAAATTAGGTATAGATAAACATTTTAAATGAAATAAAATTTTCAACAGAAATGCAAGAAAATAAAACTATACTATAGACACGTAAAATCGTGATTTATACAATTATATTCCTATGTGAAAATTATCAGATGCATTCAAAAACATCAATGTTCTTTTTAATTTTTTCCCTAACCCCGACTCATGTTATTGTTCAAAATACCACCCATGCTCGAGTAATAGAACACAACTATATGAGAATAAAAATTTAGTAATAATATGAACAAATAAATAAAATATAAAGAGTTAATATTAAACTTAACTTTGAGTCATACCAGGAACACTATGTATCAAATTGAGTAGTGGTTTATTAATACACATCACTCAATGTCTTATTCATCTTCAAGAATTGTCTCTATGAAAATTCACTAATTAAATATAAGATAAAAATTATAGGTAAATTAATTAAGAAATAGAATATAAAATGCTGAGAAAATAATCTAGGATCATTTTCTCGGTTTTGGCAATGAGATGCTTGATTTAACCTAAAAAAAACTTATATATTGAATACATGCACTTAGATTCATACCTATCAGACCATGTGTCAGATTGGGGTGATTTTAATTTTTAAAAATCCCAAATGACATATAAATTATTATACTAAATTATCATAACAATCCAAATGATTTTCCCTTGTTTTGAGTACGTCACATTTCTTTTTTACTAAAATGTCATTTTAAACAAGAAACACACACTTTGAATCATACTGGTCACATCATGTGTCGTTTTGATGTGATAATGATTCTTACACATCACAAATTAATTATGTATCATTTTCCTAAATTAAGATTTCAATATGAGTTTGTTTTTTTCATTTTCAGTGAGTGACACTTTTTAATCTAAAATGTAAATTTTAAACAGATAACAGACACTTTGAATCGTACTTCAAATGTCATGTACTGGATTGAGGTATAACTGATTCTTACACATAAAAAGGGATTTATGGATCATTTTACTAAATTATAAAAACAATATGAATTAATTATCTTGGTTTTTATTATGTTAGTAGTTTGTTTACTAAAATCAATGTGAATTTTAAATAAAAAGACGCACTTGGATTCATACCGGAGACACCATGCATCAGATTGAGGTAAAACATATTTCATCACATCCCACATTACATATTTATAATATTCCACAAATATCAAAACATTCAAAATGTATTCTCTTGGTTTTGGATACAACACTTCTGTTTTTTACAAATATGTCATTTTAAACTCGAAACACATGATTTGAGTCAAACCAATCCATAATGTGTCAGTTATATGTGATAAGGATTCCTACACATCACAAATGATTTAGAAATCATTTACCTAAATTATCAAGACAATACTAGTTTGTTTTATTGGTTTTAGTGAGTGACACTTTTTGAATTAAAATTTATATTTTAAACTAATAAAGACACTTTGAGTCTTGCTGGGAACATCATGTATTATATTGAGGTGAAGCTAATTCATAAACATCAAAAATTACTTTTGGATCATTTTAATAAATTATTAGAACAATCTGGAGGCTATTTATCAGCTTTGAGTATGCCAATTGTATTTTTGCAAAAATTAATGTCAATATTAAATAAAAAGACACTCTAGGAGTCATACTGGTCACACTGTGTCATATTGATATGCGGATTATTAATACATGTCCCAAATTACTTATTTATAATTTTACTAAAGCTTCATAACAATACAAATTCATTTTATCAATTTTGATAACGTCACTTATGTTTTATTTCTAAAATGTCATTTTAACCTAGAAATATGCACTTTGAGTCATACTAGTCACATCGTGTGTCAATTTGTTCTGATAATGATTATTACACATTAAAATTACTTATGAATCATTTTAATAGATTATAAATACAATCCAATCATATTTTCTATGTTTTCAATGAGTAACACTTTTTGAACTAAAAAAATATTTTAAATTGATAAAGGACCCTTTGAGTCATAGTGGGAACATGATGTTTCCTATTGAGGTTAGTTTGATTCATACATGTAAAAACTAACTTCTGGATTCTTTAAATAAATTATTAAAACATTCTGAATGTATTTTATTCGTTTTTAATTTTTCAACTTTCTTTTTTACTAAAATTAATGTCAAATTTAAATAAAAACACACTTAGAGTCACATTTGTCATACCATGCATCAGTTTGAGGTGAGAATTATTCCTACATGTCAAAAATGATCTATTTATAGTCTTTTTAATGTATAAAAACAATTAAACTGTGGTTTATTAGTTTTGATTATGCCACTCATATGTTTTACTAAAAGGTCATTTTAAACTGGAAACACACACTTTGAGTCATACCAGGCACATAGTGTCTCATTTTTATGCATAAAAAATTCTTGAATGTCATAAATGAATTATTAATATTTTTCCTAAATTATTTATACAATCTGATCATGATTTCTGGGTTTTTAATGAGAGACATTTTTGCACTAAAATCTCAATTTTAAATTGATAACACACATTTTGAGTCATATTAGGAACATCGTGTATCAGACTATGGTGCGAATAGTTACTACATTTCCCAAATGACTTATTCATCATTTTACTAAATTATATAAACATTATGAATGCATATTCATAGTTTTGATTATGTTACAATTGTTTATTCAAAAAATAATAATTTCAATTTTAAATAAAAAAACACACAAGGAGTCGTACCAGACACACCATGAATTGGGATGAGGTTCAGATGATTTATAAATTTAAAAAAATATCTTATGTATCATCTTAAAAAAAGTATTAAAACAATCCTATGGTGTTTTATTTATTTTGAGAGGGTCCCTTTTATTTTTTACTAAAATTCCATTTTAAACTAGAAACACGAAGTTGGAGTCAAAACAGTCACATCATGTGTCAGTTGGATATGAAAGTGATTCTCTCTTGTCATAAATGACTTATGAATAATTTTTCTAAATTACTATGATAATCCAACCATGCTTTCACGATTTTTAGTGAGTGACCCTTTTTGAACTAAAATTCCAATTTTAAACAAATAATGGACACTTTGAGTCATACTAGGCACATCATGTATCAAATTGTGGTTTTTCATATATATACACATCCCAAATGAGATATGGATCATTTTTCTTAAGTATTAAAACAATCCAAATGATTATTATTGGTTTTGAGTATGTCACTTATCTTTTTTACTAAAATTAATGTCAATTTTAAATAAAAACACACAGTTGGACTCATACAGGGCACGTTGTGCATCAGATTGAGGTTAGGTTGATTCCTACATATCCCAAACGGCTTATGGATCATTAGTATAAAGTATCAGAAAAATAAAAATCTATTTTCTTTGTTTTGAGTATGTGATTTTTGTTTTATTTCTAAACTGTCATTTTAAACTGGAAACATGCCCTTTGATTCACAATGGAAAAATCATGTGAAATTTTGATGTGAGACTGGTTCCTACCCATAAAAAATAAATTATGAATTATTTCCTAAATTTTCAATATAATATGGGGTGTTTTATTGGTTTTCAGTGTGGGCACTTTTTGAACTAAAATGTCAATTTTAAACTTATGACAGTCACTTTGAGTCATAATGGGCACATTGTGTGACTAATTGAGGTGAATCTGATTCCAACACACTAAAAATGACTTATGGATCAATTTATTAAAGTAATAAAAAATGTGAATGTGTCTTCTAGGTTTTGAGTACATGACTTGTCTTTTTTACTAAAATCGATATCAATTTTATATAAAAAGACACACATTGAGTCATACCAGTCACACCATGCATCAGATAGAGGTTCAGATGATTCTTACATATTCCAAATTACTTATGGATCATTTTCCTAATGTATAAATCAATCTAAATGAGTTTTCTTAATTTTGAGTTTTCCCCTTGTGTTTTTCACTAAAATGTAACTTTACATTAGAAACACATAGTTTGAGTCATATTGGTCACATCGAGTGTCTATTTAATATGAGAATAATTACTACACATAAAAAATGTGTTATGAATCATTTTTATAAATTATCAAGAAAATCCATGTGTCTTTTATTGGTCTTCAATGAGTGCCAATTTTTTTAGCAAACTATCAATTTTAAACTGATAACAGAAATTTCATCTCATACGTGGAACATTGTGTATCAAATTGAGGTGAGGATTATTTATACACATCAAAAGTGAATTATGGATAGAGTTCTTAATATATCAAAATAATATGAATTCATTTTCCTGGTTTTGAATATGTTTATTATCTTTTTTTTTCTAAAATTACTATCAGTTTCAAATTAAATGACACACTTGGAGTCATACCTATCACACCATTCATTGTATTGTGGTTCAGATGAGTCTTACATGTCCCAAATGACTTAAGAGTCATTTTAATAAAATATAAAAACAATAATAATTAGTTTTCTAATTTTTGATCACTTCAAATGTGTTTTTTTAATAAAATATAACTTCAAACTAGAAACATGCACTTTGGGTCATACTGGTCACATCATGTGTCGGTTTGATGTGAGATTTATTCCTATATTTCAAAAATGACTTATGAATCGTTTTACTATGTTATCAATACCATTAAATAATGTTTTCTCATTTTTGAGTGAGTGAAACTTTTCGGACTAAAAATAAATTTTAGATTGATAACAGATACTTTGAGTCATACTGGGCACATTGTGTATCAGATTAGGGAGAAAATAATTTATACACATTACAAATGACTTATGGATCATTTTACAAAAGTATTAAAACAATAATAATGTGTTTTATCTATTTTGAGTATGTTGGTTTTATTTTTACTAAAATTTATTTCAATTTTAAATGAAAAGACACACTTAGAGTCGTGCCAGTCTCATCATGCGCCAGATTGACGCATCGCTAAAACCTACAAATCCCAAAAAACATATGGATTTTTTTCCTAATGTATCAAATCAATATTATTTTTTTCTCATTTTTGAATATTTCATTGTTCTTTTTTACTAAAATTTATTTTTATACTAGAAACACTTACTTTGAGTCAAACCAGTCAAATCATGTTCTAGTTTGACATGAGACTGATTCCTACACATCACAAATGACTTATGAATATTTTTTATATTATTAATAAAATATAATCATGTTTTCTTAGTTTTTAGTATGTCACATATATTTTAATAAAATTAATGTAAATTTTAAATAAAAAATCATAGTTGGAGACATATTGAGCACGCCATGCATCAGATTGAGGTGTGAATTATTCTTACACATAATAAAAATATTGTTTGGTTTTTTTTCTAATGTATCAAAATAATATTAATCTATTTTATTATTTTTTAGTTTGGGATGTGGGTTTTGAACTAAAATATAAATTATAAACTAAAAAAACACAATTCGAGTCATACCAAACACACTGTGTATCAGATAATGGTGGGGATTATTGATTTTGTGATATGGGTTATTTTTAAACTGTATAAAAAATCAAAAATATATAGAACATGTTCCAATATAATGTAATAGGAAACCTCATGTATCTTGAAACACTTCATGTTTTCAGCAGAAGGGGGTTTCCTCTTCCATCAAAAAGGCACATTCACTCTCTTTACTCCTCCAATGGCCCGAAGGCCTTCATTTTTTATTGATTTTGATAATTCACCTTTCAAGGGGTGAGATGGAACCCTTATAAGGTCCGTAGGAATAATTATTACATGACCCGTAGGCCTTAGAGGAATTCATTTCTCATATGATTCAAAAATTACATACAACCAAGAATAACTACTTGGAACTTCTCCTCCCCAGAATCTTCATCGTGAATTCATCTCTCCACCTTCGCATGGATATTTGGCTAGGAATTCCTGTTCATGAACAGGCTTGTCCCGATGGCAGGTTCCATATCCTCTCATTCTTACAATCTATTTAGCTTTTGTTGTGGTAAAATCTCCTTGCCCATCCTCCTTGTAGAGCTTGTTCCTTGTAGGTTTTCTGGTTTTCATATGCACTTAAAGGTGGCCCGAAGGCCTTGAGGTGGACCTAAGGCCTTACTGACCTGAAGGCCTGGGTGGCCCAAAGGCCTTAAAGTACCCAGGGACCAAATCGGTGGCTCGAAGGCCCAAACAGGGGCATATTCCTGATTGCTACAGTTTCAAACAGTGAATGCTATAGTAACTACTACAGTACTACACATTTCTCACTACAGTTCCTGCTACAGTACTTCTACAGTAACCCAGAAATTCTTCCTCTACCTGGATTTGATCCCTGGTTGCTTGGATGCACTTACGTAGTCCTTACCAACCGGGCTAAGGCTCATGTGCCTCACTTTCTTTACTGACTTCTTTGTTATAGTAGAAAGTAAAATATGACTTCCCAAAAGAACATTGAAAAATACCAAATAAGTATTAGATAAAAATGATAAGGAAATTAAATTACAAATACTAGATTAAATGATGAAAAATAATAATTAAATAACTAGTAGGAATTCTACTTTTCATTATTGTTTTATATATTATTGACCATTCCCATATTTTCATTATCTTAGTTTTTACCTCAAATTCTTATCTCTCATGAGCATGACCATCTTTAAACAAACCACCCAAACTCTAAAAATACACCTATATAAGAAAATAATTCTTATGATATTAATACTAAAAATAAATAAATTAAACATAAATATGAGATAGTAAATTAATTTTGTGGAAAATGTTTTTATAGTGAAAACCACAAGATTGGAAATTTTATACAAGAGAAGAATTTTTTAAAATATTAAAAAATAACCAACCAGTCATGTTTTAATTTAACTCATTAAATTTATTTGATAATATATAGATATAGTTCAATGTAGTTTGGATCTTAGAGAATGTGTTTGCTCAACTTTTTGTATGTGATGTATGTTTTGAAAGGTAAATAATAAACTAAAAACATAAAATTCAAGTCATGCGAATCATATTTTTATTAGTTTGAGGTATGGTTGATAGAGTATGTGATGTGTTTTTTTTTTCTTTCAACCATCCGCAACATGCCATAAAATAAAGAAATTTTTCATTTTAATGGTAGTGCAATCTCCATGCTTCCTGAAATACCTCATCCAAAAAGAAACATGTTCCCTCTTTTCTGTATTGATATATATAGTTGATGGAAAAATATTAATTCCCAAAATATTTTTTAAAAATTAATAATAATTAGTTAAAATGATAAGGAAACTAACTTAAAAAAAGTGGATAAAATTGTGAAAAATTTCACTAAAAATGTAGTAGGAATTCACCTTTTCATGATCAAGTAAATGAGTGAATTATCCTTGTTGATGAAGCCCTTTATTCATGAAATCTACGAAAATTAACAAAAATAATTAGTTGATAAAAATTATGGGGAAATTAACTAAAAAAATAGATAAAATTATGATAAAATCGACTAAATGGAATTTTTTTCAAGTTATATATCATTAAACTGTAATATAATTATTCTTGATTATATGAATCTAATATAAAATGAATTTAGTCAATATTTATTGACCCAAAAAGAAAATATTTCATAAGACCAATCACAACAACATGATACATTTAAAAACATTACAATAAGATAGCATTCATGCATTACACAGGATTCCCATAAAATTTATTATCCTTTGGGTTGGTCACATATATAAACATTTTATTTCTTATTTGATACAAAGAACTAGCATAACACATTATATATTCCTAGATTATACAAAACATTAGTGTACCCCTTTATTTATTCCTAGAAAACATTAAGCATTAGTGTAAACCAATTAGTGTGCATTGATTGAACTGAAATATCTCAATCATTATTTTTTCATCAAAATGGGAATATCCCTCTTCTAATGAATTTTTCATTGAGAATGATGATGAGTTTTTCATTAATGATCCTGTGAAAATGTTTCATTTTTTTTAATTAATGGGAACATGAATATTTGTTATGAACTAGTGGACTCATTTTTTGATGCTGAGATAGTGAAAAAGTATATATATTCATAATCAGGATAGTTTAAACATTTCTAATCAGGTAATGATTATGAGATTTTATGTGATATAATGATGGAATGATGTAATGTCACATCATGTGTATTCAAAAGAATTTGTTTTAGTTGATCCATTTTAGTAATGTAAACATGAGGTGTTACTTGTATAGATTTCAAAAGAATTTGTGATGGATTTTTCTCCTCAAGAAAATAAATGGATTGTTTACATGGCATAAGTACCCTTCCTTCTATTTTTATTTTTATGTATGCATGCATTCATCAGCACATGTTTTATTAATATGATTCCACATATATTACTTATAAATTTTGTTTTAAACTTATACCAATTATGGAATTTATTTATTATGAATTCCTATGTTCTTAGTGGGAATTTATTTATAATAACATTGAAGTTATTCTTATTTGGGTTATTTTATTATATTAAAACTCTTTCTTTATTATAGTGTAGAGAATCCATGGGCAAGAAAATGAAATTGTTTTGTTGTTGTTGTTTAGTTTGTACTTGGGGAGGGTTTTCTTTTACACTGAAGTAATATTTTATAGTAATTAGAATTTTCTAATAGAAATTTTAGCCTATTATAATCAGTTTGAAAAAATAAGTGGTGTTAGTTTTGTTTCTGGAAAAAATCCACAACTTAAATTACTGTAAAAAAATCACTCAAACAAGTGGTAAAAACATTTTTTCAATAAGAAACATGAAACACATGTACAATAGATCTTATCATAATTTATAAGTTTTTTGTACATTTTTAATAATTCTTCTCAAACACAACCTTGGTATGGTCCATACTCTACTCCATTTTTCAACAATTTTATTGTCTGAAAGCTAGTGCATCATCTCCACCTCCACCTTGGTCACCATATGTGCCTCCTTCTCTGCCTCGGTCTTCAACTCCACCTCTACCTCTACCTATTCATATACCCTTGTCTCCACATCAAACTATGACACCACCTTCTATACTTATATTTCCCTACAATTTTTTTTATAGGCCAACACTTCTAAGAAATTGACATCCACCATTATACTTCTCCTTGAGAAACATATCATAAATAACATATAAGAATTCTGATACTAATTCTTCCCCCAAATATATTTCTATGGTTATAACCCATACTAGATCACAAACATTGAAGGTAATAACCAATTTTTTTTCCAAAAAACATTATAACACCACATATGTTTACCACTCAAATAAAAAAAAAATATATTTCTTATTTTGAGTATGAAGGATGTTGAAAATCTTGGTAGTACTGAGAAATTATAGAAAAAAATGATCAAGAAATATTTTATATAAAATTGTAATTACCTTTGGAAATTAAATCTTTGGGGATGCTGGTATTTTCATGGTTTATGATATCTTTAATAAATTTTCAAACATAATATCCACAATAATTTCTATTATCTTACTTCAATCACTATTGAAACAGTGACCAAAATAAGTAAATTGTTTTGAAAAATATTTTGATAGTTAAATAATTATATATATACCTTAATCTATTTTCATTTATGTAATCCAAAATCTTTTTATGTTTAATAACCAACTCCCTACTATGAAGTATCCTATATTTAGAGACCTCCTTATAATAAATAATTATTTTTAAAACAAAGGATGAAACAAATAATTTAAATTTTATCTATAAAATGATGATTCATGTTTATTAAAAATTCACAAAAAACATCATTTTTTGGTGGGTTTATTAGATATCAATGTATTGGATCCAAAAAATAATATTTAGAGTATCCATATTAATTGTGATAAGAAACTACTGCTGCCTAAAAAGACCAAAAAAATAAGTAATGAAAGAAATAAAAATATATTTTATATTATTAGATTGTGTAGTTTTACCCCCACATTTTAGGCATAAAAAATTCTTGTGTCTATTATATTTCTCTAAAACACATCGTATTCATGTTAATTATTATTTATTCCTTCTTCAAAAATGTTTTTTTAATAGAAATAATACAAGGATTAATGAATCCATATCATGATTCTCATGATTTTCCCTTAATATAATATAAATATAAATTCCTATAGACAATATGAATAGTTATTATCCTTAATGAAAATATTATATCACTATTTAGATAACTTATTATAAAAATGTGACTTATTATGTATTCACAACTAAGGCTCCCTACCATTCAAACATTAGAATTGAATTTATACTATCAAGACCAACTACATCTGTAACAAAATTTCCAAATATTTATTATTTATATGGAATTTAAGAAATATTTTTATATTTAAATTTTGTCTCTTCATGAATTTTTAATAATAATACATGTTTATGTAGAACTGTTGGGGAGAAGGTACTATCAGAAGGTCCATTTTATTTCTTGGTTGATTCTCTAGATTTTCATGATTCAACCTTCCATTTTTATGTCGCTTCATCCATCTGTAATACCATACCACACTTCAGAACGTTTTTTACTAACCAATACAGTTTTTTCATATATTTTTTAAATACAATACTCATATCTCTTTATAAGATTATTTGATCATACTGTGAAAGTTTAGATAGAATGATCGACCATTGTCATATCAAGTTATTAAAGTGGAATAGGATACTAAATTTTCGGATCCTAAGATACTATAATCACCACTCTCATGTGGTATTTTTGGAGTTCTTCATTGTGTAGATTGTGTCCCTATATATAATACACCATACCCCACAGAAAAGGGTGGTGCATGGGTGTTGAGAGATAGAAATCACATATAACTTTACACTGTATTATTTTAGTAATATAATGTTATTATAAGTTATTTTATTCACATTTAGTTGAAGGTGTTATGAAAAAATTTATCACCTCAAGTAAGGTATGTGGTTGAGTAGAATGACTAGCCTAAAATCTATTGGGACATTTGGTTCTCCATGTGTAGATCGTTTTTCCACCATCCATTAGTTTTTATCCTTTCTCATATATTGGTATGTCAAACTAGTCCAAAAAATAATTTCTTGAATAGAATCTAAATTTGCATGTAATCCTTTCATCATATTATATGAATCTTTTTGTGGTTTTTTCTTCCTGAAATATGTTCAAGGAGACACTTCAAAACATACACCTCAAAAGTGACCATATTAATCGATATTCTTCAACACTAGTGAATTTAGTTTTTATTCCGATATGGTTTTTTTAGTTCTTATCTCTAAACAATATATAAAAACATATTAACATAAATTGATATTTTATGTAATAATTCTATAATTCATAATGAATTATTATTATTTCATACTTACACATATTTCCCATAGTGGTTTTGGGTTTTCATCTACTAGTTTACCCTCATTATTTACACAAGCCTCCGTCTAAAACATATGATGTGGGATGGAAGTGGATTTACATTTCAATTCATCAATCTATATAGAAACAAAGAAACACATGTTGTTTCATATCACAAAAAAATTCTTTTTTATTTAAAATACATACAAATTTCATCTCTAGTGAAGTATGCCTCAACTTTTCTTTGCGATAGGGGTACATTGGTTTTTATGCACATTCCTTATTTTTAGTACTCATTTTCAACTTCATAAATTAAATTTTTTGAATCCAATTGGATAATATAAATAATTTCAAATATTATATTATGTAATACAATGCACTTGAAATGATTTCTCATCATGATGACTAATGAAAGAATTTCATGTTTCCTACTTTATAATGTGTGAATAAGTAATTAGTTGGTGGGGATTTACATTCCCCACATCATCCTTAATCTGTAAAATGGTATGTCAAGTTTGTTAGACTTTATGGGATTTTATAGAAACCATTAAGATATATTTATTTCAGAAATCATATAAAATAAACAAACTCTAGAATGAATAATGTAAATTAAATCAATGTTTAATTATTATTTTTTCATTCTAAAAGGGAATACCTAGGTGTGGACTTTTAAAACCCTCCACACAAGGGAAACCCCTCTGCAAAAAGAGATAGCACCACATAGATCCCTAGTCGGAAAGGATCTATTTCCAGTCGAGATAGAAGAGCATCCCAAAGGGTTACAACCCGATCGATGATGGTTCAACACAAAAATCAAAATATACGGGTGGGTTACGTCTCATTTCACCAACCAAGTTCGAAGCCGTGTGACCGATAAAGACGAGTGGATCCATTTGGAATGAGAAATTTGACTAAGAGGGGACTCCTATGAATCGAACCCTGCACCTCCCAAAGAATAGTGTTGGTATGCTCCTCACCTTCACCACGGTGGCACTTACAAAGAATAAAAACATGTCTTTGGGTGATGATCGACTCCCAACGGGGGGGAGACCAAGACCATATCATGCCGCACGTCCCCCAACTACGAAATGACTTTGAATCACCTTGTGTATAATACACACAGTGACTAAGTCTGGCAGGACATGAGCCAACACAATTTCCCATGGAGAGTGAGGGGTACGACCAGTGGATACTAGTTAGATAAAACCCCTTAGGAACAACATTTCATTATAAACATTTTCAAAAAAATAGATAAAATATATTTTAATATTTCCATTATATCTTCCCAAAGGGTTCCTTCCTTATAATCTTGACATGGTTCCACAAATATATTTCAATCTACACATTCATCCTCATTATGACCCCAACATAAATAATAAAAAATGACTTATTGGGGTCAATAGTTTGGCCAAGATGATCCCATCCAACCTCAACTTTTATACCCTTAATTATTTCCTTGAAAATTTTATTCAACACTATGATGTTGCTTTTTTATTTATTTTTTATCTACATGATGTTGATCCTCTAATAATTCTAGAGTTCTAGAATCAATATTCTATTCTTTTATAGTATTGGTTATATCATAACATGAATAATACCTTAATTGTCTTCATGACTAGTAAAACATTTAATTTACATTGTTTCAATGAAATAGAGAGTAAATAATATTATGAGGAAAATCATAGTATAGTAAAAAAATTGACCTTATCATTGAAGTGTCTTTATTTTTTAAAGGTATAAGGGATTTGGATCCTTTATTGAGAATACAAATCCTCTATTTGTGGTCATCTCTAATTTAAATAACATTTTATAAACTATGATTTTTATGAACTGATTTTTATCTCCCAGTTAAAGGTTCAAACTCAATTTAATTTTCATCTTACTATATAGTTGTTTTATCCCCCAATGGGAAAATTGACCAATTCTTGTTTTCTAGATCAAAAACATAAAATACTTGTAGTACTTGTGATTCCATTATGAATGGATCGTACTACTATCATTCCACGATAAAATACATCTTCACGAATCCAATTTCATAAAGTCTCACTGCAATTCTATTGTCAACTAATTTGCAATGTAAAATTAGCATTTGAAATGTTGTATAATCGAACTCATATATATATATATATTCAATTTTAGAACCCTTAGTTTTAGTTAATTAACCATTTATTCCATGTATTTTACATATATAAATTTATTTAGTCTTGTTTAGGTTGGTTTAGATAATGTTTTAAGTATTTTTTAGGGATTTATGGAGGTTCAAGGTTTGATAATGTCTATTTGAAACCATTTAACAACTCCATGAAACCATGTAATGTGAAACATAGGCTCCTGATTAGGCACACGATTAGGCGTATGGTTTCGCCAAACCATGTGGCAACCTAGTTAAAACCATGAAAATGGGGAAAGATAGATTTATAGTTATTGGTGAATGGTTTGTATAACCGTGCGATCCAACCATTTGTGGTTCTTTATGAGGCAGTAGATCTTTCATAATTTTCACATATTTTTCCTCAATGTGCACCCTAACAGTGCACCATTAAAATTTACATCTTAAAATTGTGGATATAACCGGATTTTGAAAAATAACTCCTCATTTTAACTTAATAAAAACCTAACAAAATTTACTCTACTCCCAAAGGCTTTAGAGACCATTCCTCTAGATCCATGAGTGATCCGTTGGCGATTCCTTGTGTGTTAGAAACTATGATTCCTTGGTATGTACTCATTATTGGTTGTTTTCCTTAGTTTATTCTTATTACCTCTCTTGGATTAGTGGATCTAATTCATTAGGGAAATATCCATGTTATTTATTCTAGTATTGATGGCATATGCCAATTTTGTTGATAGAGAACAAGATTTAATGTAGGATTTTGGGGTTTCAATATGGTTTTGTTGAATAATTTGTACCAATATTCATTTTTTCCTATGTTTGGGAGGTATGTCACTTCACCATTGACTCCTCTTATTATAAAATGAAGGCTTGTTTTTAATTTTTTTTAATTACTTGAATATGATTATGAAATTCAGGTATAATGCTTGGTAGAAACCATCTTTAGTGATGGATGTAAAATTTTTGGAAATTAGTTGTTGTGAAAAGATTTGGTTTCATGATTTCAATATGTTGATTTCAAGAAATGGATTGTTTTTATTTATAGAAGTGTTTTGATATAAATGTTTTTCAAAAAAATATCTGTTTTTTTGAAGTGAATTGAAATGGTTGTTTTTTCATGGGTTTTGGCACACATGCTTGGTATGAGTACTTTTCATTGATGTGACCCAGGATAAGGGGTGTATAACATTAGAGTACAATGATGTGACCCTATAGAATAATAATGTGCCATTGTGGAACATGAGATATGGTTAACTTATGATGACTAGGTAGATTGATGAGAGAACACTCATGAGTATGGAACTGTCACGGGAGTATGCATGTGTGGGTGTGTGTTAATCATGTATTGGGTATACCAAATATATTTGAGAAATGGATTGAAATACGTGTTTCATTTTTTTCATGGAAATTGTTTGGTTTTGAAAAAAAAAATCTTTTATGTTTTGATCTAAAATGGTTTCAATTGTTTTATATAAATAGATTTCTGTAAATAAGCTAACAAGTTCTATCCTAGTGGCATGGGTAGGGAAATAATATGGGGAAAACATACTAAGTTTTATTACTCACTCCCTATTTGGGAAATGTTTTCTATTAGAAGTTATTTTTTATCAAGACATAGGTAAATAAAAGGTATCTCAATTCTTTAGCGATTCACCATGATATCTAGGGCATGGATTGATTATTTGAAACTTCGATCATGTTGGGAGTTGTTGTATTAGTTTCTTTGTATTCTTTGATATTTGTTAGATTTATCTTCTTCATTGTATTATATTTTTAGTAGGTTTCCAAATTGTACTCTGATCGGGTTCATGGTTGGAGTTCGGTATGATTGATAGTTAGTAATATATTTAGTTGTATTAACATGTTTTCATGCATAATATTTTTTTTATTATGATTAATTGTTTTTGTCTTTTTATTTTCAATGGTAAAATTTTAACCTATTGTTTTTGAATCCCTTAGAATTTTTTGGAAACCTTTAATGTCTTGGGATGTCACCTAAGGCCAATTAATGTCACCACCTCTTCTAATTCCAATTCAAAGAAGATACATGGATCAATTCTCCCATAATAATAACTCCACTACTTTTCATCTTACTACATTAATCATGATCCTTTGTATAGAACATATAACCATTGATTACAAAACTACTGTAAGTTTTAACATTTTCATTTGGTCTTCTAGAAATCCATTCAATTCATTTAGAAGGTGAATTTAAATCAATAGATCAAAATAGACATAAATATCATTATCGGGTTTCTTTGGACCATATATAGGTAAAGAAAACATAATTTATTTTAACTTCATTCATAACCATGGTGGCATGTTATAATTTACCAACATGATGGGCCATGTACTATAAAAAATACTCTTTACACCAAATGATTTATTCAATCTGTAGATAATGCAAGATGAATGTTTCTTATCTCATTTCCAAATTTAGGATACTCATAATCAATTTCCCTTTACTTGTCATAATTTACAAGATGATGTAGGTACCCATATTTATTTCTGGTATCTTCATTTCATTTCAATTGGCTCAGGATATTCCAACATCCATATTTTACTCTAAACTATGGAATGATTGTAAAGTTCCATATGAATTTCAAAGTAATTGATTCATTTTTCTCATATAGATCTACTCCACACATAGGTAATTTAATGTGTGATTAATTTTCCTTGATAAACATTATGCAACCATTTGGAAAAGCACAATTTTTTTAGAGATAATTCCCATTGAATGTATAATATTTTTAGTACCATATGTTTGACATGGATTCTTATTTTCTTCTAGCAGCATATCATTCAGGATACCAGAGTAGTTATGTAATGTTGGTGTCACTCTATATGCTTCCACCTTCCAAACTATATAACTTCAACACAACTGGAAAATTTTTGTAACTAGTAAAAATGATATACAATGTTTTCTCAACACAAATATTTAACATCTCAATAAAAATTTTATGATCACAAATTTCTTCTTAAATTTCCTTTTTTTATTTCATCCATGCAGTCTCCATTATCATTTACCCTAGTATTTATATTAAATGATCCATAAACTGTAGTATCATCCAAATTGGTTTGAAATTATATTTTTTCCCTTCTTTACTCAAACATTAATAGCTCTTATATATTCTATGAAAAATAAAATATTCTTATGACTCTTCTGAATAAAATATTCTTGAATAAATACTATGTAAACCTGATTTTAGGATTTGAGAATGTTTGTTTTCATGCTCTATTTCAAACATGATTAACTCTTTTACTCCATATTTGTGCTCATTTGTAAAAAAATTAGTATGTATATATTTTATATATATATTTATCATGTTTGATTCATAAAATATTAATTTTTTACAAAAAAAATAAATAAATATAAGATATTCATTATCAAAGGTGAAAGTTATAAAAAAATTCAAACAAGGGGAACCCAACATTTTATTGTTCCAAATAATTTTATTGTTCTTAGAAGTAAATGGGTAATTTAATTAAAGAAAATAATTACTCCACTCTAGTAGGTGGTAACCTTTCAATTTATCCAAAATGATCCCTAGTATCCAATATGGTATGGCTACTACTTATAGTTGTTGAATAAATATAGGTTTATTTCCATAAGGGAAGGCGATGAGTCTCAAGAAAGAAAATTCAATATTAAATATTTGGGAGATGAAGATTATAAGGATTGTATTATAATCCTAAAAACTCTTTAAATCACCAAATATTAATTTAAAATTTCAAATCTCATCTCTAAACAATGTTCAAAATTCAAAATATTTCTTATTGACTTTTTAAAAAACCGTTTGTAATAAATTTTTTTATAAATTCCACATAAAAATTGAACAATTTTTTAAAAGACATAATGGTATACAAATCCAATTATTCTATAAAAATATTAGCATAAAGTGAAATTTTTAAATACTACTAAAATCCATTAAGAATAAATTAAAATTTTGAAACCATTTCTAGAGAAATATGTACACATTGAAATATTTAAAACATTGCGGGTTCAATTTTTAATCACTTAATGTGTTCCAAAACACTGAATCCATTTTATTTTATTTTAAAAGAAAACCTCATTTTTTCATTTTAAAACCTAAATCAAGATTTAAAATCATGTTCCCGTTTTGAAAATAGAAATTTAAAATGGGATTGAACCTAATAATTATATGTAGGCCACCACTTAGTCTAAATAAAATCATTATTATTTAATATTTCATAAAAAATTTATAAAACTAACATGAATAAAACATTTTAAAAATACATTATTACATTAAAAAATTAAATCCTAACATTATTGTTCTGGACTACCCACATAAATACTAAGGTTCCCTTGGGATTATTTAATAATTCAATTAATGGACAATCCATTTATCAAAAAATGGTTTCATCAAATATCACACAAGATTAAAAAATCCATGATTTCATATTCTATAAAACTTATTCATGAATTAATATCAATAATTTTTTACAAATATTCATGAAATTAAAAAATAATTTCCAAAAGATCATGAGGTGTTAGATAGAATCCATGTGTGATATCAGGATTTGGTATGATTTGAATTTATCTGAATATGAGTCTAATTTGTGGTTCTATAGTACTTGGGGTGAGATAATGATAAATAATTTGGGTTTTTAGAAAGGAACCAAAAATTAATTTACACAAAGTTTCGAGTTTTACATTTTTAGGGTGTTTATAAGATCATTGAATTATTTTGGTTGTTCAGGAATTATGATAGATTGATGAGATATCATGTTGATGGGTGCAAAAAATCATTTTCATTGTATATTTATCCATAAGAGAACCGAAAAATGGATTTTCATGAGATTGGGTGGGGTGATATGTAAACCACATCATACGTGTTGTTCACATTATATATTTATGCTTGCTTTATTGTGTAAAGTCTATTAAACATGCTTACTTGTTTTAAATCATGAGTTTAAATGGTGTGAATATACTTAGTTATGTATTATATTTTATACCTTGAGATCATTACCTCAGATGGGTGAAAATATTTTTTTAAACCATCCTTGTTATAAACTAAGGATATCATTTATCAATTACTAGGATATCTATTTTGAAATATGTATGGAGAACTTGTTTTCAATCATTTTAGAAAATATAACCATGAGATTTTCAGGATATCGATATTTAAAAATGAATAATATTTTAAACAACTATTTATAAACCTTTATTAAAATATTTATTTTTTCTTTTTAAATGAAAATAATCACTTGAAAATCATTTTCCTTGGAATGGTATTTATTTATTAAAAACACACATTTAGAAATCACTTTTGGATTTGTTTTAAAAGAAATGGAACTAATAAAGAAAACCCAATATAATGAAATGATAATAAAATGAAATAAATAAATAAAAAATCCAAATAAGAAACTAAAGTATATAAGATGTAATAAATAAAATTAAATAAGGGTTATGATGACAACCTTGCAGAAAAGTGAAAGTGGGTACCAAAAAATATATATAATAGCACAACTATAATCCATAACACATATAGAAGAGATCATGACTATAGGTTCTAATGGTAATTGAATCTCTCATATAATTCTTATCAAATATGTGACCAAAACAAGTAATATAACCCAGGAATCTTGAGGAAACCGAAATCTGCCCCTAGCTAATACCTCAATTAAGCAAGAGAATCACCCATATGTTTATTATCCTATCTACTAGCTACCATGTGAAAAACACAACACAATCCACATAGAAATCCTCCATTCCATTAATAAAAACAACCAAAAATTAATAAAAAAATTAAAACCATTCCTCCATTTAAAAATTCATTTGAATTATCAATCAAAGGGAATCATTTTTTAAGAAAATTTTAAAAAAATTCGTACACTAAAAATGGATTTAAATAAAAAAACAATTTAAAATCCCAATTTAAAATACTACATAAGAAAATACATTTTAATAAACATGTTTAAATATAAAAACATCACTTTAAATGTTATAAACTAATGAAATTAAACACATCTATATCCAAATAGATCTTAATAGAAATATCCACATATCATACGTTCACGTTGAAGGTTCTCGGTGTAGTTGAAGCACAGTTGTGCTAGCACCCAACTATAATTTTTACCATGATCAATACTTATTATAAGATCAATACGGGGATGAATGACAGTATACAAGTAATAGAATTAAAGGTTTAGATAAATAAGGAAGAGGGATGAAACCATTAGAGAGGTTCTTACACATCATGTTTACAATTAATTTAAATTTAATTTCTAAATAAATAAAATACATGGTTTTTTGTTACCTTTTCATTGATGATGTTTATCATCTTGGATGACCCTTTTGAGTTGTCTTTTGGTGCCTGTGAGGATCCAAAATAGAATCCCTCTAGAAGTGATCCACATTTTCTCTAATGGTCTTTGATTTCTGCCACTCTCATTCTTGGAGTTAGTTTGGTGAAGAGAATGGCTTGCATCGATCGAACTTGATCGAATGTTTTTAAATCTTGAATAACATCTCTAGTTATTAAGAGGGAGAGAGGAGACATGTCACGATAAAATTCCTAACTTGGAATTTATCTTACATCACCAGTTTCCCATACATGTCATAATAGATGTACCTGTCTATTTATCAACATTAGGATTCAGTTATAATATTTAATTGCGTAATAACAATTAAATACATTCTTAAACTAAGAGAAAACCATTTCTACATAATAACAATAAATATGTCATTATTTTTGGCATGCCAACTTGTGAAAAACCTAATCATAAATGAAATCTCATGCTGCAAAATTATAACCATGTTATTATTTTTTTTTGTGCCAATTAGTTAAATAATTATTTACTATCTTGAAAATAATTATTTTACTACCAGACCATCCTTGGATCACTCTAATTGAAATTTCATTTTTTAAACACCTAAATAAATGAATAAATAATTTATTCTCTTAAATAAATATTTTATTTACAAACTAGTAAAACAATATTTATTAAATGTTTAAATAAATAAATATATATATTTTTATTCACAATCCAGTGAATAAATATTTATTTAATTTATAAAATCATTATAAATTAAATAAAATTATTCCATTTTCTTGAGAATAATATTTATTCCATTAATATAATTTAATTGAGATCACCAGAAACACTTAGTGTGTGACGGTCTAGGATTATTTCTCCTTAGAATTAGGCGGGCTTTCCTAAAGTCCAATAGTACTGTCTAGAAATGGATCAAGGAACCCAAGAAAATGAAATTGAAGTCGCAAGGACATCCAAATATTAATGCTCACTATGTAATATAGTCCCTTTATCTCAATATCTCATCAAGCTGGATTCATGATACCGTCATCAACCTTTATTCTTGATATGTTGTTATTTGACTACCTGAAATAAAATCGTCATTACACCATGGCTATGGAATTTCGGGAAATAGTTCTATTTCAAAAAAAGGGACGAGATATCAATTTCCATAAATGTAAGGGAAAAATCCTTCCTCAACTTATCCATTACTATCCTGTCATTCATGACATACCTAATATACTCAACTTCCCGCAAACTGTCTGCATGAAGATTTTTGTTAGTAAATCAAAATAAACGAGTCATGAAACATATTAATGATAATATTAAAGTCTAATGACCATTACACATTTTTTTAGATAAGAATATCTGATGACACCAAAACATATAGAATTCCAACTAGCGGGTATGTTCTCATAATCTCTCCTCTTGGAGATTACCAAGTGAGAACATCATGAGAAGAAGTCTCATTTTCATATGAGTACTCGCACCTGATGGTCTGTATACTATGTTCCCCGTCATTATATTTCATCCAACTATATAACTATATTTAAGAATATTTTAATCACACTTCAAGGTTTTCATCCTAGCAGGGAACTGTTTTGACCATGTAAATGCAGAAAATACTCCAGCACATTATTATACTATAGTCATGAAGAACAATGAAAAATATTTAATAATATGTTTAATATTTAAATATATAAAAAATTCATTTAATCAATGTACAAATAGTTGGTTTTAGAGAACCATCTCTTACAAACTCCCACTTGGACTAAATCTAACAGCCGATGACTTTCAGTACGTTTGACCTCACATGATGATCATGTTTCTTCTAAGTCAAGCCTTTCGTCAAGGGGTATTCCACTTTTTCTTTCATAGAAATAATTATCACTATAACTTCGACTCTCTAAGAAAATCCATCGAGATATGATACTTCTGAAGTATGTAATTCGTCTGCTAATGTAACCTTGGCTCATTTGCGAGAGCCACCACTGTAGTATTATCACAGTACAGTGTGATGGGATCTTTACTACTAGGTATCACATCCAACTCATGGACAAAGATTCACTTAAAAACTACTTATTTAGATGCCCCATAAGATACAATATACTAAGAATATACTTTAGAATATGCAACAAACACTCTTATTTGACCTCTTCTAACTAACTGCACCTCCATTTAACATGAAGATGTATCCCATTTGTGACTTCACGACATATTGATCAGTCTGGAAACTAGCATATGTATATCCTCTAAGGACTAGTTCCTCATCTCCTCCATAAACTATGAATATGTCCTTGGTACACCTCATATACTTTAGGATAGTCTTGACTGCCATCCAATGGAGGTCACCTGGGTTATCTTGATATCTGCCTACCACACTCAATGCATAGGCGGCATCCAACCTAGTATATAACATGGCATACATGACTGGCCCAATCACTGATGCGTATAGAGTCCTTTCCATTCTCTTCCATTCCTCATGTATCTCATGACACATTTTCTTGAAAATATGAATGCCAAGTGATGCTGGAAACAATCCTCTTTGGATTGTTCCACACTAAATCTTTTCAGTATCTTGTCGATGTTTGTACTTTTACTTAGGCCCAACAATATCTTGGATATATCAGACTGGGTCATTATCCCAAAAATATGTGTCACCTATCCCAAATCCTTCATGAAAAATAATTGATTCAACCATGCCTTAATAGACTATAATAATGGTATCTCATTTCCATTAAGTAATATGTCATCAAGATAAAATATTAAGAAAAAGACTGCACTCCCACTAATCTGTTTATAGACACTAGGATCACATTCGTTCTTGATAAAACCAAATTTTATTATGGCTTCATCAAAATGAATTTTCCATGACCTAGATGCTTTCATTAATCCATAAATGGATTTCTGCAACTCGCATACCTTATGAGAATCCTTTGAAGTCATAAACCCTTCAGGTTGTGTCATGTAGACATCTTCATGAAGGATCCCGTTAAGGAGGATATTTTTCCATCCATTTTCCCAATATCATATTCATGGTAAGTGGTAATGGCCAATAGAATTATAGTGGATTTCATCATTGCAACTAGTGAAAAGTTTTCTTCATAGTAAATTCCTTAACAATGCTTGAACCCTTTTTCAACCAGTCATTCCTTATAGGTACTCCCTTGTCCTTCTATGTATAGTTTCTTCTGGAATACCCATTTGCAACCAACGGTATTTATATCAACTAGAGGATCTACCAAAATCTAGACTTGGTTTTGGTACATGGAATCCATTTCAGAATTCATAGATTCTTTCCACTTGGAAACATCTATTCCACTTAATTATTCCTTGTAGGTTATAGGATTATTATTATCAATTAATAATGTGTCGCCATCTTTGGTATCTAGAAAACAATACCATTCTAGTTCTGTAACCTATCTTTTAGTTCTACGCAGTTCTTGTGTCTCTCGAACAGTTCTTTCTTCCACAGGTCTTTGTGGAATCTATTCTTGTACCAACTATTGTGTACCTTGATCCTCACCTTAATCAAAGTATATATCACTCCCACTATCTCTTTGGGAAATTTGATCCCTCTCAAAGAATATGACATGTCTTTCCATTGTAACCTTTTTGTATGAGGGATTTTATAGGTAATATCCCTTTGTTTCCTTGGGGTATCATATAAATGTAAACTTTATGCCTTGGGGTGAAGGTTTGTTACCTAAAGAGTTATTAACAAGAACTTAACTTCCCCACACATGTAAATTTGATAAAATGGATTTCTTTACACTATAGAACTCATATGGAATACCATTAATTAATTTTATTGTTCTTGGTATAGTATGTGCACTATTGTTTTTAAGGCATATCCCTAAAAGGATAATAGAATATTTTCATGACTCATCATTGATCTCACCATGCTCAACAAGGTGTGGTTCCTCCTTTCACTCACACCATTCCACCAGGGCGTGTAAGGAGGAGTGAGTTGGTATAGGATCCCAAACTTTTGTTAGTAATCAATAAAGTCTTGATTAAGATATTCTTGACCTCATTTTGAGTGGAGTTTCTTAATAATCTTTCCAAGATTTTTCTCAACTTCATTCTGGTATTATTTGAACTTATCCAAAGAATCATACTTATACCTCATTAAGTAGATATATTCATATCTACTAAAATAATCAGTAGATGTTATGATGTATGAGTACTCACCCCTTGCTTTAACTGTAAATGGTCCACACACATCGATATGAACCAATTCAAGAAGCTCTTTATCCCTTTCACCGTTCCAACTAAATGGGGTTTTGGTTATATTTCCTTGTAAACATGTGCGACATACACCAAGTGATTTTTGTCTGATAGAATCTATATATCCATCTTGATGTAACTTTTTCAATCATTTCTTGTATACATGATCTAGCCGGTGATGCCAAAGTTGGGTATAAGATGAGTCATGCGAAGTATCTTTGTTATCAGTTTCATTTACTTGGTTTGTGTAATAAAAAACGTAAAGACTTTTGTATAATTGTTCCCTAAAAAACAAATGATGTCTTTGTAAAAGAAGCAAAGTTAATTTCTAAATTTTAAAACAAATTCATCTATATCTAATATAGATATAGAAATAATGTTTTTAATAACAAATAGAATATAATAACAACCCTTCGACACCAAGATCATCCATGTTTTCAATGTGAGATGGTAGACCTTGACAACTACATTAAATAGTCGGGCTATGTTGGATGCTCATATATCTACCTCCCCTCATTCAATCTTTAGGAATCTACTTGGTTCCTGTATTTGGATATATATGTGAGAAGAAAAATCTATATCTAATACCCAATTTGTAGAAACAAGTAGATTACATTCGACAACGATCACACCTAAATCTTCACCTTGCATCTTAGTCTGGGTTTAGTTCTTCTTCTAGTGTCCATTCATTCCACATTGAAACAAACATCTTCATATTCCCTTGCCTCCCCTTGGATCTTACTTATCCTGGAAGGGAATGAAGAAGATTTGGGCTTAAAGATCTTCATCTTCCCATTCCTCTTATTCTCTATTAGTACATAAGCCTTTTTTCACTTCATGTCTTTGTGCACTTAGAGAATGGGGATAAGAAGAACATATAGATACTTCTCAATGTTGTTCATATTGAAATAAAAAAAAGTAGAGAATCTATGAGGGAGTGATGCATGAATGAGATCGGTACCCAGTTCTTCAAGGATTTTATACCCTAGAACCTCTAGGTGCTCAATGTAGCCAATGAGAATGACTAAATGGTGCCCAGCTAGGGGACCCTACTCTAAAAGTGTTCTTTGGATATCTCAAACCATTCATGTCTTGATCTCTCCTAGTAAAGACCACGGAGGTGATCAAGCATTCTATAGGCATCCATGTTTTCATGAGACTTCATGAGCTCAATAGAAATTGATGATAGCATCAAACACTGAACATTGACCACATTGTTCATATGTTTCTCATAGACAAATAACTCTTTGTCACTTGCCTCTTGGGCCGACAGATTAGGCAATGCTGATTCCAGCACGTAAGACTTCCATTCAGGGAATAGAATAACTCGAAGGCATCTAAAACATTTCTTGAAGTTACTGCTGGTGAGGATATTGTCTTTATCAAAAATTGATCATAGGGATAGTGTGGTTGAATATATTTTCATTTTATTTTAAAATTAAAAGATCATATGATTAGAAATTTATTGATTACATTTTATGAGAAATAATAAATTAGTTTTATAAAGTCTCATATTATTTTATCAAGTCCTAGTGGCCCTCACCACTGAACTCAGAATGTCCAATTGTCATGACATTCTTGGGGAAAGGTCCCATATTCCCCTTCGCATAACCCCCAAAAGTGTTGGTCAGGATATTTTAAGGTATTTAGGTTGGTAGGTCTTTTCCAACTATGGGCTTCCAGCTCCATGATATGTTGAGTGGACTCCCCAATCCTGAAATCCTAAAATTGATTTCCTCAACACTTGCCTCAACTATTACACCAAGTATAGAAAGGGATACTCATCTTGATGTAATATGGTTAAGTCAACCAGAAACTATTCATAAGGGATAGCGGTATAAATGTAAGTTTCCCAAAAAGGGTTGGTCAAAACAAAGATTTATTGAATCTATCGCTTAATAAAGTAACGTAAGGCTTAGTCTGATTTAATATTTGTTGAGAGATTTTTATCTCTTATGTATAAATTGATTTATTATATTTATCAGATGTTTTTTAATATTAAGTGGAACTTACATAAGTGATTAACCATGTCTTTAGAATATTTATGTACACGCCTGGTATATTTTAGTTCCATCTTGCATGATTGTTAGTTCATTAATTATGTGATTGTGACAACACATCCATAATGAAAAACCATGCATCTGACATAAATAAAATAATGCTCATGATCATGAGATTTTTTTAATGGTTAGTTTATCTATTGGTTGGTAAACTAACCCTGAACTAGAAGAGAGACACATTTGTGTTTACAGAGTTCCACATGTCCAGCTTTGTACCTCCTTGGATTTGTTTCACCTCAGCTCCTGACATGGATTTCCTCCACCATATTGGGAGCTCCATCCATTACATATGATTTTTAAACTCACACATATGTGAGTGGTAAAAAGGGTTTACATAAAAAAACCATGGGCATGCATGCCCTACATATTAATGAAGAGAGATGGATCTCATGCCAACAATTAATTTGATAAATAAATTAAAAGGAAACCAATCACATACAAAGGTCTTGATCTAGGTCATGATCATACACATACATGTAACGATTTACACATTTAATAAAACCAGAATTCAATTAATTAATATTTATTATTAAGAAAAATTGTGATCAAATCGATTAATTAATATCTTTAATTAATCTATCATTTTATCTTAATCCTTTCCTGAATTTCCTTGAGATACACATCCAAATACATAAATGCTCCATGTAGGTATCCTGCTGAATACTCATTTGAATTTACCCAACATGAATTATATTCTCATAGTATTTTAATCTCAAGACATATGAAATACAAGATGTTTCAATACATAGAGTGATATCCTGTAGTAAAACTTATACATGATATGTAGTTCTAAACTATACACAAACATTAATTTCTTAACTTTGTGTAATTTGTTAAAGTACACGACATGTAGTTCTGACTACAAAGTGTGTACTGACATCAGCATCTATCCTGAAGTACACACAAGGGACTCGGTGTGTGAATTGTGCTTTAAAAATTTCAGATTACATGGCACGTATAGTGGGATACATGTCGTGTTTTCTTCGTGTTACACAAATACCGGTCAGCTTTTCCTTGTATGGTATACATGATTTGGACCCTGACCCAAATGGACTACAGGTTGTGTGCAGTGGTCCATAATAGTCTATAATATGGTAATCACATGTCTATCTATCTCGATCAACATGCGATATAGAATTAACTACACCATGTTTAATAAATGCACACAGATTGAGTAATTTCCGGATTACTTGCGATGTGCTGAATTTAACTACATGGTGTGTAGTCTAGATTACATGGAAAATAGGGTAGAGAACACAGAGTGTTAGTTCGAACACACGATGTGTACTTTAGTTTCACCTGGTTATAATCATCGGTGCCTTCTGATGAGTTCTCCATTTCAATTTTAATCAAAAAATCATTCATTTATTTTGAAATCTATGAGAAATTAAAAGAGGGAGAATATATCTCAGTATCTAGATTACAAGAATGATTAACCATGAAATGAAAAACTAAATTATTAAATTGTAAATCATCAATGTGTTATTTAAATAATTATAAACTATAACAACCTCACTAGGATACCACTTGATGGTTCCGAGCGTAGCGAAAGCATGGTTGGTCCAGCGCCCTGCATTAATATTCACCATGATCAATGATTATTCAGGGATCAATATGATGATGAATTCCCATCTCCATGAAATAGAATCAAATTTTTATATAAATATGGAAGAGTCCAAAAACCTTTAGAGAGGATCTTGCACATCATGTTTATAATTAATTTTAATTTAATTTCTAAAAAAATAAAATTCATGTTTCTTTGATATTTTCTTAGTTGATGATGTTGATCATCCAGGATGACCCTTTTGGGTTGTCTCATTGCGCTGGAAAGGATCCACACCAGAATCACTCTAGCAGTGATCCATAGATGCTCCAATGGTTTCCAATTGATTCCACTCACTTTTTAGGTGCTAGCACAGTGAAACAAATATCTTGTGTGGATCGATCTTGATTTATTATTCTTTAATCTTGAATAATTTCTCTCGTTCTTGAGAGGGAGAGGATAGGATTTTAGAAAAAAAACTGACTTGGAATTTCTCTTGCGTCACCATGTTATTATTATTTTGTTTTGTGCCAAATAATTAAATAATTATTTTTCATCTTGAAAATAATTATTTTACTACTTGACCATCCTTGGTTTGCTCAAACTGTAGTTCCATTTTTCGAACACTCGAATAAATAAATAAATAAATTATTCTATTAAACAATATTTTTTCAAAAACTAGTAATTAAATTTTTATTAAATGTTAAATAAAATAAATAAATATATTTTTATTCACAATCTTTCAAATAAATATTTATTTAATTTTTGAGATCATTATAACATGAAAAAAATTATTCCAAAATCTTGAGAATAATATTTAATCCATTAATATAATATAATCGATACCACGAGAAAAACATAGTGTGTGAACCTCTAGGATTATCTCTCATTGGCCTTAGGTGGGATTTCCTAAAGTCCAAGAGTACTGTCTAGAAATGGGTCAAGGTACCCAATATAAAGAACTTGAATTCTCAATGACATCCATATAAAAATTATCACTTTGTAATATAGTCCCTTTATCTCAATATCTCATCATTCAAGTTTCATTAGAGTGTCATCAACCTTTTTGATTGATATTTCATTCTTTGACTACCTAAAATAAACTCATCATTACACCATGGCCATGGAAATTCATGTGACAGTTCTATTTCAATCAAAAGTTTGAGATATCAACTTCCATAAATGGATGGGACAAATCCTTCCTTGACTTTTCTGTTAATAACATGTCATTCCTGACACACCCAGTGTGCCCAACTTCCCGCCAACTGTCTGTGTGATGGTTTTCATCCGTAAATCAATGTGTGCGATTTATGACATGTATTAATTATAATATTAGATTCTAAGGACCATTATAGACGCTCGTAGATATAAATATCTAATGACACCAAAACATGTAGAATTCCTACTACCAAGTTTGTTCTCATAATCTCCCATCTTGGTGATCACCAAGTGCGAACTTCATGAGAAGAACTCTCATCTGCTTATGAGTACTCACACCAGACGGTCAGTATACTATGTGTCCCATCATAATATTTCATCCAACCACATTAATATATTTAAGAATATTTTCAAAGCACTTCAAGTTTCTCATCATAGTGGGGAACTACTATAACCTTTTCAATATGAAAAATACTCCAATAAATTATTAAACTATACTCATTCTGAATAATGAAAAATAAGTAATAAGTTGTTTAATATTTAAATATATTATGTATTCTTTTAATCAAAGTACAAATGATAAAAATAGGAATCCATAGCAATTGAGATAAATAAATAACACAAGAACAAAATAAAATATAAGAAAACTTCTCAAACAAAAACCCCAATTAATCAATGTCCTGAACTAATTCATTACACAAATAGATTTCATAAAAAAATAATATAATTTGGAAAGAAAAATTTAATTTATAAAAACCGTCATAAATATTTTATTTTCCCAAAATATAATTTATCCATTGAGTACAGATAAAAAACAAGTCCAAATCCACAAGAAAGTAATTGGAAATCCATTATAATCCCTTAAAAACCTTGAGCAACGTGAATATTTAAATCCAATTAAACCCAAATAAAAATTATAATTTTAGAGAAAACAATTTAAAATACCCTATAACATAAAACCTATTAGGGAATATATAAATCATAAATACACCTACCTGAGGATATTATAGATGATGTAAAACCTTCCGCAATCAAAAGTGCAAGGCTTCAAGAAAAAGGGAAAGTGTCAATGGAAAATATATAGTCAAAAGAACCTTATCTGGAATATGAAAAAGAAATTAATGAGTGTGGAGGAGGAGAAAATAACATACATTGGATTCAATATTTGATTCATTTGAGAGAAATTAGAGATATCATGAAAGCATATTTTCATTTGAGACTTGGATTCATTCAATCCATGATTCATTTGAGCCTTGGATTCGAGCCATGGATTCATTCGACACTTGATTCTAGCCTTAATTTTAGCCACGAATTTGAGGAGAGGAGTGCCGGTAGTACGGGATTTCATCTTAAAATTGATATATCGTTACTGATTCAGTAGTGGTTATGGTTATTCAAATAGATAGAGGATAATTTTACCCGCACATCCAAAAAATTACTGATAAATATAACTTTTATCGATGTTAAATAAATAATAATTGATAAAATATATACTTATTTGTGAAAAAGAAGTGCTAATAAAATCTATCTTTTTCAACACAATAACTCCAGCGTTGATAGAATATTTATAACTACAATTATAAATAAAATTTTTGTAAATATATTTATTTATTTATTTGTTATAATTTTATAATTATTTAAATATATAATTATTTATTTATAATTATATAGATATATATATTAGGTTTTTGGGGGAACAATTACACTTATACACACACACACCACACACATAGGCCGGAATGGCTGGCCATAGCCCCCCAAAGGGGTAACCCACCGATCTAGATGAATTTATATAGTACATGGAACATAAGTATAGTGATCATGAAGCCCATTACATAGTTCAAAAACCTAGTGCAACGTCATGCATGTATCATCCTACCTATGTCATGCCTGCATCACTGTCTGCGTCATCGCCTGCATAGTACAGTAATAGTACTTGTGCCCAACATGGCTTGATCTCAAGATCTCATAGATTCCAAGTAGGATCCTTTACCACTCAGGTACATAATCATTAGTAAAACATGTTATTGGGAGACAAGGTATGGGTGGGTGTCACACCATGTCTATCATGTGCCTAACCCACCACCTATGTGTCGCCCTCCCCCGGCTAAATTTGAGAGTGGAAGGACTCGAACCTGCACATGTTTCATTTCCAGAGAGTGGTTGCCTTACAAATTTCCACTTAGACAACCCCCATTCAACATATAATTATATAAATTTTTTTTTAAATAATATTTTTTATTTATAATTAAAAATATATAATTTTATAAATATATTAAATATACATTTATAAATATTTTTGTAAATATATTTTTAAGTATTTATTTACAATTATAAATATATTTATATTATTTTATTTATTGATATAATTATATATATATTAAATAAATCTATATTAATATAAATATAGTAAGAATATTCATTATTTAAATATATTTATTATCATTTTATAATTATAAACATATTTATATCATTATATAAAATTATATAATTATATCTATATATTTCATAAATATATATAAATATAGTAAATATATTCATTATTTAAATATATTCATTATCAATTTATGATTATTTAAATATTTAATTATTAAATTATAATTATATAAATAATTTTTTGAAAAAATAATTATATATTAAAATAATTATATATATTTATATAATTATATATGTATATATTTAATAAATATATATATTAATATATTCATTATTTAAATAAATTTATTCTAATTTTCTAATTATTTCAATATATATAATTTTTTTAATTATATAAATAATTTTAAAAAAAATATTTGTTTATTTATTATTATAAATTTATAAATTTATAAATATAATAAATATTCATTTATAAAAATATTTATTTACATATATTTATTTCTGAATATATTTTTAACATTATTAAGGAATATATAATCTTAAAATAATTCATGTCAAAAATGAATGAAATTGAATAATTAAAAATGATTACACATTAAAAATATTGAAAAAATAGATAAGTTTTAATAATTAAATATCAATTATTAAATAAGTGCAGATATATATAGAAGTAAATATGAATACATATTGAAAATATTAAAATATAGTAAATAATTATATATGAACAAATAATAGAAATTGATTAAATTCCCAAAAATATTAAAAAAATATTAAAAAATATTAAAAATGAATTAATACATAAGTGTAATAATAAAAATAATAAAAAAAATAGAATTTAATATTTTAAAACATAATATATTAAATGTATCCTGTTATAATGAAATTATAAAAAAAATACTAAAAGAATAAATTACATAAATATTATGTGTATATGTTTATATATAAGATTTAATTAATTACGTAAATATTTTTGTGTGTGTGTGTTGTATTTAAAAATGAATTAGTTATGTATATGTATATGAAATTAATGTAACACATTTTTGATATATGTTTCATTGAAAAATAAAATGATGTTCAATTATTTCCACTACTCGACGCAATTAGTCTGTATTTTTAATTAATATTAATTTTTAATTATAAATCATTCTCCACTAAATATATGACTTATTTAATGTAAAAAAATTAATATTTTTTATTATTTAAATCATATTTTAGAAAATATTATATAAATTACATTTAAACACAAATACACCGCACAGAAAAACCAAAAAGGAAGGTCATATCCCTTCAATTGGATAACCCACACATCAAGTCTTATTTATTTAGTACATGGCCTAATGGCTATTAAAGACCACAAAACCCTAAACATATATATTAATTATTTCTAGCATTCCAGCCTAGTCTACATGCTCAAGTCACCATTCTTTCTTATCCCACCTACTTCCATTGATCCTCAATGCACATTTATTCCCTCGTCGCAGCCCGCATCGGAAGACCATTATCGGCCCTCTGTGCTTATTCCTACCATCGCTGCATGCATCAAAACACCTCCATAGGACCTTTTTGTTGGCCCTAGAATCACCTACCATCACCACTCAAAACTTCAACTTCACCAAGTACCATCCACCATCCTATAGCTAGAAGGGCTGCCAACCACCTTCGATCCGCTCGGCCACCTGATCCCAACCTTGTCATTGACACTGAGGACTATTCCACCAAAAATAATGGTCCTAATGTATTTTTCTTTCATCACTACCACTTCCCAAATTTAAGTAGTTCTCCTACAATCAGTCAAGATCGATCCCCGGTCAGATGAAAAAGTTGAACTGACCCATTCCACTTGAACAGGGGGTCATGTGCAACATTCATAGACATATATGTATATATATAGATATATGAATATATTTCTATATTAAATGTATTAATGAATTAGTAGTTGGGAATGTATCATAGTGTAAAATATGACATGTAATCTTGCATTTATATGAGGGTTCAAATCCTGATTGCCTCATATTTAATGGATTTATAGGATAACGATTGATTTCCCACTAGGATGTGTGATGGTGCTACCGGTGAAAGCTTGGAGGAGATGTCGATGTGATCTTTGTTAAGCGGTATGCTAGTAAAAAACTCATTTTCTTAGTGTAGAGGTGTTTCTGATGTCTCGAAACACTATGATGAGGTGGTGCGATAGAAATGGCCCTCACTGATTTAGTGCAGAGGCATTGGAAAGGGGACAGTGATGCAGTGCACATGAGAGGTGGAGATCGGAAGGCTGATTTCTCAACGACGATTGTGTTGGGTGTGAAGGTGGTCATAAATCAATCTGGGAAGTGTGTAATTGAGATAGTGGAGCGCACAATGAGAATGCATGTCGGTGAAAATGGTACATGAAAGGAACTTTGAAAAATCAGTTTGGACAGCATAGTTAAAGGCCCATATGGTTTGGGTTGGGCCATGTATTGGGATTCATGTCTACTAGGCCTTCGGGTCATCAATATTAAAAATTAATAAGGCTTGATGGGTGGGTTATCCCTTGGGGGTGCTATGGACTTCAATTTCAGTAGATGTGTGAGGTACTTGGGTTTTTTATGTAATTGTACCCCTACATCACCTAATATATAATATGAATGATTAATTATGTATAAAAACAATTAAAAATGAATAAGAAATTATAATGTTTTTAATTAGTACATCTTATTCATTTTATATATTTGTATTTAATATATATTATTTATTACTATTTATAATTAATATATATATTAAAATTATTCATTTTTATTAATAATTATTTCATATATAATTTTTTAATAATTTTGTAATTTAATAATTTTTATTTTTTTTTAATTATTACAATTTATTCATTTTTAATTCTATTCTTAATTATTACAATTTATTCATTTTATATATCTATATTCAGTATATATGTTTATTAATATTCATAATATGTATATGTATATGTGTATGTGTATATATATATTAAAGTTGAGTCTTGTCATCGCGTTTTATTAAAAACAAAAAAGAAATGTACAAAGAGGAACATGCGAAGCATAGAAAAAAGAAAAGTAGTAAAAAATCTCTCAAACAAGTATGCATTTTATGATGTGATGAACTCTCACATATATCACATGGATGCCTCCATGAACTCTAAGTTTTTATCTACACCCAAGGCCCACCTTCATCATCTGGTAGTCCAACATCAACAGCCTCCAACATTTCTTCAACTCCCAGATCCTGCACATTTTTTGTCCATCCTCCTCACTGCATCCTGATTCATGTAAATCAAAGTAATTGTGAGTAATCACCTCCATTTTTGGTTTCCACTACACATGTTGAGACAGTTCAGAGCCTAGAGTAGATTATGATCTCTTTTCCTTATCCATTATGTGGATCCCAAAATATGCAACCCAATGGCCATCCCTGTTACAAGTGAAGTCACCAGCATATTGCTTACAAGACTGGTCTGCAATATTTCTAGCCCATTCTACACATAGATAGGGGGACAAGGGGTATCTCCCTTGTGTTATCCACCCTTTTTAGAAAGATAAATTACATAAAATGGAGTAGATAAAATGTCTTGGGTGACAAGAGAACTACTTAAAGGGGGGATAATTCATCAATACCTTCAGTGTTGTTCAGGGTAGAATCAATCACAACATCTTATTCTTGTTTTTCAGCACATTCTCAACATCAAAAATAACATATTTTCCAAACACGGAAACATTGTCTTGTTCAGTTGCACTTGTTGGAATTATTGTCATAAGCAGTGTATAGGAAAGATTTTAGGGACTTCCCTATATAGAATTACATATCAATAATGGTTATGGTTGAACCTTCAGAACACAGCTAACAATATATACAAGAGGCAAGATTCCATCACCTATTTTTTAGAGACATTACAACATATTCTATGATTATGAACTAATGAATATCACAACCTTGGAATCATGGAGATAAATAATTAAAGAGTCATCAGAAATAGTTTTTCCCAAAGTAGGGGCAAGGGGAATGTCACTTCAAAAGAAGAAATGCATGGAATTTTGAATTTGGGTTTCCCTTAAGTGGAAGTCACTATCTTTGATTTCCATTTTTTATTATTTGATGAAATTATTATCTGTTCATACCAGAAGTTGAAGTTCACATTAGCTTGCACATCAAATTCCATTTCATCTTGACTGTCATCAGATTATTCTCCTAGATGCTCATCGCTTATACTCCTTAAAAGAGCTTCTTTAAAATAAAGAACATTAGTGGCTACTTTATACTCCTAATCCATATCCTCCCAAGAAAATGGAATCTTCACTTGAACATAATTGGAAGAAACAAAACTAGAAGTATCTCTTGTAAGGGAAACTAATCCAAGAATAATATACTCCAAGCCGCTAGTAATCAGAGGGAAAATATTATGATCCTTTTTTTTACCAAAGTAGTCTTTCAAATAATGATGACTTGTTCCTCTTGAGCATTAATATAAGAATTCCATAAATTTTCAAAAACAATACTCTGAGTCTGAACATAAATGGTTTGGTAAATCTCTTGATTTCCTTTCTTCCTATAATTCTATAAATCATGACCACTAATCTGATAATTAGTGTTGAAAAGGTTTGTTAACCACATAGATATTGAGTCACTAGTGATTTTATAGGATTCATGAATCAAAGGTATTTTCTAATATTTTATTCTAATAGAGATTTCATCTGGTGGATTGAAAAGGACCACCCTATCAATCAATGTATAACTTAATTCTGCTTCCACCAAAACATGCGCATAATGACCAAAGTTCACATTTTCAGTGTTATTGTCCATCCTTACGGGAGTGTCAATAGAGGATGTGATATCAAATAGAATTTCAGGGTGCTATAGTAAAAAAATTAAGTCCATGAATCATAATCCAAATCTGGGCAGAAGTGTCCTTAAATTTATTCATTTTTATCAATAATTATTTAATTAATAAAAAGTTTAATATTTTTCTAAATTTACACATTTTTAATTATTATTTAATTAATTATTTTATTTTATTCATTTTACATATCTATAAATATAATATTTAATATTTACTAATATTTATAATTTATATAGATTTATACTAAATTGATTCAATTTTATCAATAAATATTTAAATAATAATTTTTTTAACATATTTTTAATTTACTCATTTTTAATTTTTATCTGTTTAATTATTTATTTTTATTTTAGACCCATATGAGTGCTAAAAAGTGCCTATAAGGGATACCCTTTACCAGTCATAAAAACAATGTGTTGATAAATGACACCATTATCCATGCTTTTTGTTAGCGCTGATAAACTTCATCATTGTTAAAGGCTTATTTTGTAGTACTTCACAAAATAGTAAAAAAAATGTCTCAAGAACCCTGAAGATAGTCGAACACCCTCTCTAGAATGTTGAAAATCTCAAAATCCAAAGTCCTATGTCATCGGTTCATATAGAACTCTTATTGTTTCTAGAAGTCCTCATCAGACCCTATATAAACTACACACTTATAACCATCACTAGCACTTAAACTAATGGGAAAGCATTGTCACCCACAAGCTCTAACCAGTATGATAGTAAACTAAAAGGTCACTCATTCATGGCCTAAAAAGGTTATTCACCAGTGTTTGAGTGGTATTCACTATAATACACAAACTCCACCAATGGTGGATCATCCTCCCAACTACGGCCCAAAACAAACATGCAAAACCGAAGCATGTTAACTAGATCCCAAATGGTCCACTTTACCTAGATAGATAACTATTATAAAACACTATCATAAACTACAATTGATTTTTGAATGACTTCCCCCATCCTCTCCCTAATCATACTATGATGTAAGCATCACAGTCTACAATTATCATCAAGGGAAATCCATGAATCTAGATTACCTCCTATGCACACAAGGGTCTCGAGAACTCCATAAAGCTTGGTTGGTCATCACCCTCAGAAAAGTGAGATAATAAGTGTTTATCCTAAAAACATAATATAACTCCCTTTGATTCCTATCCAATGCCAGGAGATCCTGGTATGACCTCACCTTTACCAGATATGCTACTAAGAGAAAATAACCTCCTTATCACCTTGTTCTGTAGCATAACTAGTGTCACCATCCATCCTCAAATAATGATGATGCATGTATCATCCCACCATGGATTAAACTAAGTTGTTCCACAAGAACAATGGCCACATGACCTCAAGCACGCCTTCCCATATTTCAGAGGTTACCGACTAGCAGAAAGGTCCTAGGTTGTGTCTATGGGGATATTATTACCAAATGAGTCAGAGTATAGCACAATGATTTATAATAAAGATAAGAAGCATAAATAGGAATAATAAATCAACAAATACAATCGGACTCTAAAACCTAATAGATAAAAAATGATGATAATCATGTCATGTCACTATAAATTTTGGTATATAAGATACAAGGAAACATGCATTTACCACAAGCTAAAAAATACAAAAAGGACTAAAAGATGATACTACTAAATTCACGAGAACATTCTCTATTATTTTCTCCCATAATTCATCCTAGTACTAAAAATCAATCATCAAAATTTGGATTCTTCCCTTTATCTACACCTATATCATGAAGTCTGCTTGGGTTTTAAGGATGGCCCGATTAGGGTGTCAGATATACTCAGTAGGCTACCACCAATGGTGTCAATATCAATATAGTATGGGCATATAAAATGATTTGTTTCTCAATAATAATAAATTCTAGGTAATAAATAAATAATACATATCGATACGGGTTCCTCATGGATACTCGACCGAAACTACCTACTACGTCCTATGCCGAATGTATCTGAACCAAGGTGTACCTTTATAGATATGATATGGGTGTAATAAGGGGTCATTATTAAATAAGAATTGATAGTGGGCCGACCCCAAGCATGTGATTTTACTTGGTTTATGTTTCCTAGGTAAAAAAATCTTCTCACTAATTATTTAATATAAATTTCATCATTTGATTTTAAAAAGAGAAATCATGAGCCCGTCCAAGGCGATCCAAAAACAAATCCCAAATATTTCCCTAGGGGCACTATAAATACCAAATACTAAAGAATTCCATCCAAGGTTATCCATAAATGTAATCCCAATTATTTCTCCAAGCATGTTGCGAGATATGAACCCACCAATACAACCCCTAATATCTCATATAGGGGGCCCAGTATCACTCATGGCCTAGTATAACCATCTAGCCACTAATCTCATCCATGGTGTCTCCCCTAGGGAACATATTTATTTCATAAATATCTAGAAATAACACATAGTGATCCTTTCTAAGGAATACCAAATATGACTCCCTACATTTTTACAATTCATATACTGTTTCAATTTATTAAGCTTGATGATCCAATCTAAGGAATCCCATAAGGATCTAATTATCTCTCTTAACATATATGTGAGATATGTCTTAGGTAACATAATTCATAAAATTTTTAATGGAATTCCATATAATAAACTTAAATCATGTTTCGATAACATTTATTTAAGGTAAATCCATTCTAAGTTATAGTATGAGGCATAGGGGTCTAAACTCAAGGTCAATCATCCTTAATAATTCAATTCATACTTCGAAATAATTTAATACATAGAAACACATACCTTAATCGTGGTTAATAAATTTAAGGAAATGGGCCTTTAATATGGTGACCCTCTCTTTTCATACATTAACAATACATCACTTTTTTGGAATACTGAATAGATTACACAAATCGACACCCAAAGACTGTATTATCCTAGTGCCTTTGGAAACATGTAAATATAAACACTAGTGAATAAGTGAGCAATATTATCTTCCACTAGGTTCTTTATAACTAGCACCCTTCTTAGACACATCATACAAAGTAGATATCTTCGAAACTTATGGAAGGAAACATAAAAAAGGGGTGAGATCAAATGTCCAGTAAGGGTAAACAAGAGAGATATGTAAGCATAAACATGACCATAAGGGTATGAGAATGTGATCTTAACATTAGAGGCTCATACGCTACATATCAAAGATCATAAATGTAAATCATGGAAAAAAATATTGGCAGTTTATAGGAACAAATTATAAGGGAATCAAGAGCATGATCAATCAAAGAATACCATAGGAATAAGACATTGAATTGTGGTCGACATTTAAACACGTAATATCATTTCATTAAAACCAGGATGCATTTCCAAATTTTAAAATGATACTTCATGGGGAGTACACCTACCAGGTAGGACACACCATCATCTCCAGTCATAGTTATTTCCTTTTTTTAAGTGATCGGTTTTACCCATCTTCACATAGTAGACCATGTTTCCCCATCTTCCCATTGAGGATCAGCTTTCCCCATCTTCCCATAGTGGATCAAGATTACACATCTTCCCACATTGGATTTGGATTCCCAATCTTCCCAAATTGTATTAAGCCTGTGGACCTTAATCCCATCATTATCTCACGATATATAAACCTTTACCCAATTCATTGCCGGAAGATATAAGTTCCAACTATCTCATAATGAAATCATACATACATGTTCCACAAAATCATAAACAATAATATCATCACCCAATAAATGAAATGGGTGTCATAAACATGTAATCATATCATAACATGTGGAAAAAGAAAATTTTCATAATCATTTAATCAATGAATAACCCATGAAAATGAGCGGGTCTCCTAGGCATGTAACTCATTAAAGAGAAACATGTTTCATAAAAAATTACTCCATTAAAGTATAATCAATTTAGAGAAAGAATATTAATTAAAACATTAGGTCATTTCCCATTAAGGAATGTGTAACACTGATGGATTTCATCTTAGACGGAAATTAATTTTGAAATATATTTTAAAAAAAATTCTTGAGGAAAATATCCATTCTTATTTGAAAAATTATTTTTAAAACATGAAACCTTTAGAAAATAATTTTCTTTTAAAATAAAAATGAAAACATATAATGAAATATTGAAAATGTTTTGAAAACCATTTCATTGAAAATTGTTTGAAAATTTATATGGGATTCATTGAAACCTTCCAAAAAAATTAAAATCCCATTCCTTGAAAATCACATTAAAATATCATCTTTAAATGAATTTTTTGAAACATGGTTTTCGAAATTAATGTCATGTTTCTCAAAGAAGGAAAATTAAGAGAAAACTACTTTATCAATTTTCTAATATTTGAAACACAAAACACTAGAAAGAGAGGTCATAAAATGGATATGTAAATACCCATAGATTTAAGGATAATAATCATAGTAAATATTCAGGGGAGGTATATACACCACACAAAATAAATGAGTGGTGAATAAGGAATAAATCTCATAGAAATAAAAGTGAGACTTGAAATCCCATTACCTTATGTATTGAATCTCATCATACTCATAAAAACCTATTTTATAATAAATATATGTTCATTAAACATATTTTATAGAACCATATTTTTATATATAATACCATATATGGTTTTATTATGACTTTATATTACCAACATATTCATAATTCTATTTTAATGTTTCACTTCAGATAATATCTACTTTGTTCTTCATACTTGTTTTGACTTATTATTCCTTATAGTCTTACTTATACTAGGATGTAATTGTGTAAATAATTTAAAAAAAGATATAAATATAATATATATTTACTATATATGTATTTATAATAATATTAATATATATATATAAAGATAAAATGGAATACACCGTGCATGGAGATGGTTGGTTATATATACATTGTTTCTGTTTTATTATCGTATTGAAATAAAGAATTTAAATAAACTATATATATATATATATAATATCATTATAGTTTAATTATTATGTCATATATGTCATATAAGTTCACTAAACCAATTCTTAATACATTTTATCTGAAGTGTGAATGAACCACACCGCTTTGAGGAGGCGGGAGTCCACACATCAACAGACAATGGTATCATACTTAAAAAAATATAAATAATAATTGAATGTGTTATATAACAATTATTTAAGTATAAATACATCAAAAATATCACAAAAATATTACAAAAAAAAAATTCGTTGTAATCCCCAAACATTAGATTCGGTAAAGTAAAAACAAACAACATCGTTTCTTGAGGTGGTAGCTCATCGTACATAAGAACAATAAGTTCATTACCTATTAGATGGAAGTGTGCATAAGTATAGTTATAAAGCATTGAATACAAATATATAGGTATGTTTAGGATACTTAATTTATTATATATTCATGGAATATGAATAATTTAGGTGGTGGAGAATGAAAATATGATAAATGAGCTTAAGGAAGGATGTTACCTTTTTTTGGGTAACTCCTGTTGGTTTTCACCAATGGGACTCCTTGGTTGGATTTCATCCCAAATGGGGGATTATAGGCTGAGGGTAGGTATGTTGGTATATTATTTTAGTAGTGTTTTTCTCATACAAATGACTTTAGTGGTGTGAATAATGGGGAGGGGTGAGTGCCTTTTTATTATAGAGGAGGAGTGAAATTCTGGTAAATTTTTTGAAGGGGGATTTCGCCAACAATTTTCCCATGAAAAGTGGCTCCAATAATGGTCCAATACAAGAAAAGGGAGGATATGGTCAAAATATAAACATAAAATTTCTTTTTTTGTTTGTTTCTAAGTTGATTTCGGCCATAAGTTTAAGGTTTAGTCATTTTTAAAGCTAAGTCTTCTCTTAATCATTGTAATTAATTTTAATCAATTTCACAAATTGTTTTTGGTCAAAAAATAATTTGAAAATATTATACATTATAAATTATTATATTTAAAAAATTTGAATCCATTTTTTCCAAATCTGAATCATAGATGTTTTATAAGTTAATTTAAATTCAATCCCACTGACAGGTCGTGATATTATGTTTTTTAAAAAATATTTTTTGAAAGTTTGGAATGTTTTGATATCCAACTTCAATGTTAAATTGGTTACAATGACCTAAATTGGATCAATTTATTTAAATATAATCTCATAAAACTTTAACAAGGAATTAAAATATAATTTAACAATATAAATAAATTGGATAAAAAAGAGGTTTTGAATTAAAATTCATTATTTTTCACTATTTATCCCAAAATGATGTTTTTTAGAAAATAATTTAAATTCACGTTAAATTAAATTTGACATTTTAAATTCATTTTTTTTATTTATGAAATTATATTTCTAAAATTAGCTAAAATTAGTTTTATTATTTTTCACTTGTGGACATAAAATTAATTTCATTTGAGAAAATATTATTTTTAAACATATAAAAACTTTACCAATATGACATGTTTTATTATCAATATGTTCTGTATAAATAAAACCATTTTAAATAATATTTTAAAAGTATTTATTACTATTTTTATTACTAGGTTTAATTTCTAGGATATAACGTTCTCATTTAATTAATTATAAAAATAAAATGATGTTTCGAAGAAACTCAGTGTTTCATGTAAGGAAATCCATGTTAGTTTTGTGTATAGTGAAAGATTATATTAGCATAGAATATAGTGAATTTTTGACTTATTGTAGTGTTTAATGTATGAATTTAAATAAAATTAATTTATTCAAAAAAAATGTCACAAAACTCACGGTGTTACATTCTACCCCCCCCCCCCCAAATGAATTTCTCCATTGAAATTCTTCATTATGATACAAAAAAATGTGATATTATTACCTAATAATATCCTAAAGTTTCCAAAAAGTATCCTGAAAATGGTGATTTCTCCACAAAACTTTTGACCAGGTGAGTGGTCTTGTTTCATATAACATTCTATGCACGATCCAAGAATTCAACTACTTGTTCCTCATAAGAAAGTTCCTTCTCCAGTGCTATTACCTATAAGTTCAATAAATGTGAAGGTTTTGGTATGTACTTCCTCAGAATAGATATGTGTAACACATTAGGGACATAAGGGAGATTTGGAGGAAGTTATATGTTATAGGATACCATTTTGATATAATTAATAATCTCAAAGGAACAAATATACCTAGGTCCTAGTTTCCCTTTACTATCAAATATAATAAATTTCTTCTATGGAGAAATTAATAGAAAAACCTTCTCACTAACTTCAAATTATAGGTCACACCAATAGTTATCAACCTAATTTTTTTGTCAATTTTGTGTTATGTTGATATGTCGTTGAATGGTTCAAACCTTCTTGGTTATTTCTTCAGCTATCTTAGGCCTGAATAGATTTATTTCCCTAACACCATCGTAGCCTATTGGAGATATGCATTTATTCCTATAGAGGGATTCATATGATGCCATCATAATGCTTGAGTGAAATCTATTGTGTAAGGAAACTCAACTAGATGAAGGTGTTGATCCCAACCACCTTAGAGATCCAACGAATAAGATCTCAACATATCTTATATGGTTTTAATTGTTCTATCAGATTGAACTTCTATTTGAGGACGAAAAGTAGTGTGGAAACTCAATTCTACATCATCTGATTACTAATGAACTTTCTAGAGCTTTGAAGAAATCCATGAATCTTGAACAGATATAATAGAATGTTCTCCTTCGTGGAACCTTACCACTTCCATTATGTATGTCATAGAAAGCTGATCTTGAGAGAAGTTTTATATAATAGTGATAAAGTGTTCTGAATTAGTAAGTTGATCGACTACCACCCATATAACATTAAACACTTTATAGTGTTTGGAGAGTCCAATGAAAAAATACATAGTGATGTTCTACCATTTCCATTCTGGTATGGGTAAAGGATGTAACATCCCCTTATAATTTATTCTTTCATCCTTAGCTTTCTGGAATACCAAGAACTAAGATAAAAACTCAGTGATATCCCTCTTAATTCTATCCCACCAGAAGTATTATTTCATGTCTCTACACATTTTTGTACTTCTAGAATAAATAGAGAATTAAGAACTAATAGCATTCTCTAACATCTCCTCCTTCAAATCCAGTATGGATGGGACAAATACATGATTCTTGAACCTTTTTATTCCATCCTAATAAATTTCAAACTCTGGAACATCTCTAACCTTATTTTAAAGCTCTATATCTTCCTTCTAAACCTCTTTAATTTTCAGTTGGATTGAGAGTTGAACATTCAGTTGTGAAAGATAGTATTCTCCCCCTTCTTACAAGATGTCAATATTCATCCTTTGTAAAACTAGAAATATTGGGTCTTTTTTTATCCTCGTCTTGGATAATATAGCATGATCCTTTCAATCAAATCATTTTCCACCTTGTTTTCTTTCCTAGGGTGGTAATGTATTGACAAATCATAGTACATTATCATCTCTAATTATATTCTCTAGAATGTGTTCAACTACTTATATTTGAATATATATTTTAGACATTTATGATCAGTATATATATCACAAATTTCTCCTTAAATAAAATTTATCTATATCATTAATGGAAAAAACCAATGCAAAATATAAATCGTGAGTGGGGTTATTTTTCTCTTGAATCTTTAAAATTCATGATTCATAGGCCATTACTATGTTATTTTTCACAATAATGCATCCCAATACCTTCATAGATGTATCGTTATAGATTACAAACCCTTATCCACTATAGGATAATATAATAATTGGTTCACTAACTAACCTTTTCTTCAATTCCTTGAAGTTTTCCTCACATCCATATTTATAGAGGAACCTGGATCCCTTCCAAATTATCTTGGTCATAGGATTAGATATATGTGAGAAATTATATACAAAAACTCAATAATATCCATCTAATCCATGAAAACTACATATCTCAGTCACCGTGTATAGTCTAGTCCATCATTCACAAGCCTCTATCTTTGATAGATCTACTATTATACCATCTCTTGAGATTATGTGACCCAAAAATGAAACATTTTTCTTCCATATTTTACACATTGAAAAATTTTCATATAGATTCTCCTTCCTTATGTTCTTTAGTACAATTATCAATTGGTCTTCATAATCTTCCATTTTTTTGAATAGAGAAGAATATATTATTTAAATACTACCACAAACCGGTCGATGTATTCTCTAATGAATCTAATCATCAAATCCATAAAGATAGTAGGGGATTAGTAAGACCAAAAAGAAACACTATAAATTCATAGTTACCATTACTTCTACAGAATTACTTCTTGCTTATATCCTATTTCTTGAACTAAGATTTTAGATATCCAAAATGATGGAAAATCAAGGAAAAGTATTGAGATCTGTGAATTTCATCAAAAAATTCATCATTAAGTTGAATAGGATTAACATTATTGATCATGATCTTGTTCAAATCCTGATAATCAATGTAGGGTTTCATTGATCGATATTTATTTTTCACTAAAAGGACAAGATCACACCAATGTGACACACTTGGTAGAATGAATCCCTTATCAAGGTTTCCTTGGAGTTTCTTATTCAATTGATCCAAGTCAATCTATTCAATTAAATATGGAGTCATTGAAATTGGTGTGGAACTTGGTGTGAGTTCTATTGGGAACTCAACTTCACATTTTGGTGTAAGGCTTGGAAACTCTTTTGGGAACACATCCAATAATTCCAATACAATAGGCATATCATCAATGTCATGTTTCTCCCCAGCCATTTGATACAAACGTGCCTTATGAATGATAATTAAGACCCTTATGCAAGATATAATTCCCATATAAAGTTTATACTTATCATCATGTTGATAGATGATCATATGTTGGTTTGAAATATAAAATGTAACTTCATTTACATGAAAATTGAAGTGGGGTTTATACAAAGAAATCCAAACCATCCCTAAGATACATCAAATTCAACTAGGGGGATAATGAAAAGATTTTACAAAAGTATATTCCAATAAATATAAACTGGAGGGGAATCATAGACTTAAGATGAAATCATTGTATCATTAGGGTTCTATACTGAAAATTCCATATATAATCATTTGGGTGAAATATTAATACATTTAGGAAATTATTCATATATGAAAGAGTGGGAAGATCCAAAATCAAATAATACATTATCAATTATAGAATGTATATTAATTGTAACTTTCACCATGTCATTATATCTCCCCTTTCATGAAATAGTGATCACATGAGATTTACCCTTTTCCCTCAGTTTAATAGGAACTAGTGGAAAAATGTATTTCCACGTCGTTTTTTTTTAATTTTATGTCATTTTTTAACTAACGACGATAAAGGAGACATAAAAAATATAAGCTTCAACATCATTTTTTTATAAACCGACATCAAAAATTGGTCCTCGTGAGTCTTTAGCGTCGGTTTTCATATAAATCAGCATCGAAATGTAGGCACTGATGGTCTTCGGCGTCGGTTTTCATATAAAATGATGCCAAAGGTCAAGCCCCATGGTTCTTCGGTGTTGGTTTTTTAGAAAATATACACCAAAAGTTAGAAACTGATGGTCTTCGGCGTCAGTTTTCAAATAAATCGATGTCTAAAGGTAGGCACCGACGGTCTTCGACGTCAGTTTTTATATAAACTAGCGCCAAAGGTAAGGCCTCATGGTTCTTTGGCGTCAGTTTTTTAGAAAATCGACGCTGAAAGTTTGGCACTAATGGTATTTGGCATCGGTTTTCATATAAACTGATGCCAAAAGTTAGGTCTCGATAGTGTTTGGTGTCGGTTTTTTAGAAAACCGACGTCAAAATTCAGCTTCTACAAGGGTTTTATCGTCGATTTTAGATAAAAACCGACGTGAAAATTACAATTAAAAAATTATTTTTACGTCATTTTTGGTAAAAACCAACGTTAAAACATTGAAACTATTTATACTAGAATATAGATTATTTCTCAGGCTTCGATTTGGCAACTTATGGAGCTAAAATAGACTTACGGATCAAAAGTTATGGTCGTCGTAAGTTGTAGCTCTTTAAGTTCCGATAGATACAAATTGATTCAAAGAAAACATGAGAAACAATAACTAAAATCTATACACCAAATGAACACAAAAAATAATATACATAAAGATTCAAACTAATTTTAATTCTTTTATTGGGTTCATTCGAATCGATATCATGTTTGTTGTTATTTCACTTCTCTTTAAGGAAGAACTCATGCGGTAATGAAAAGGGTGATTGATAAAGAATTTTGCACCTCAACTAATGAATATCATGTGGAAGTTTCATCTTTGTGTCTCAATCAGAATAATATTTCATCACAATAATAAATATTTCAATATATTTAGCGATAAGGAAAACTATAATAATGAAATTAATCGATGAAAATAAATACCGTGTACAAATCGTCGATTGAAGAATTGTTGAAATATTGATGGTATGGAAGAAGTAGAAAATAATTAAAAAAGGAGGATGGGGTTCTATATACTATAAATGAAAATGTTATTGGCGGTGACGCATTATAATTTAGGCAGGATTTTAAAAATAGAAATCCGCGTTGTGAAAAAATTGAAATACTAAACCCGCGTATTTGAAATTTAACTTTTAACATCGGTTAAATTTATAACCGATGTTAAAAATATTCTCGTGTTGGGGTTTTAACATTGGATACTGAAAAACTAAATCCAAAAAGTGATTTCTAACATCATTTATTAGAAAAATTGATGCCAAAAAGGGACTTTTAACGTCGGTTATTGAAAAAAACTGATGTTAAAAAACAACTCTTATAATGTTCCACTTCCCATGTCCATAACTTTTGATACGTAAGTCCATTTTTTCTCCAAGACCAGTCAAATCGAACCTTGAAAAATTATCTAAAAATTTTGTTGTATTTTTATCATATATTATTTGATAAACTGATGCCAAAAAATGGATTTTAATGTCGGTTATTGGAAAAAACTAACACCAAAAATCATGTTTTATATTGTTCAACTTCCGACGTCCATAACTTTTGATCCGTAAGTCTGTTTTTCCTCCACGACCTGAAAAATAAAAGATTGATAACTTATCTAAAACTTTTGTTTTATTTTTAAAGTCATTTATTTGACAAACAGACACCAAAAAAGGAATTTTCACGTCGGTTATTGCAAATAACCGACGCCAAAAATCATGTTTTATATTGTTCATCTTCCGACGACCATAAATTTTGATCCGTAAGTCCATTATTTTCTCCAAAACCTTTCAAATAGAAGATCTAGAAGTTATATAAAAAATTTTATTTATTTTTAACGTCAGTTATTTGAAAAAAACTGATGCCAAAAAATGACTTTTAACATCAGTTATTGGAAATAACCGAGCCAAAAATCAAGTTTTATATTGTTCAAATTCCGACATCCATAACTTTTGATCTGTAAGTCTATTTTTTCTCCAAGACCTGTCAAATAGAAGCCTGATAACATATCTAAAACTTTTTTTTATTTTTAACTTTAGTTATTTGATAAACCAATGCCAAAAAAGGACTTTTAACGTCGGTTATTGGAAAAAATTGACGCCAGAAACCATGTTTTATATTGTTCAACTTCTGACGTCCATAACTTTTGATCCCTAAGTCCGTTTTTTCTCCATGGCCTGTCAAATCGAAGCTCTAAAAGTTATATAAATATTTTTGTTTTATTTTTAACTTCGGTTATTGGAAATACCAATGCCAAAAAATGACTTTTAACGTCGGTTATTGGAAAAAACTGACGCCAAAAATCAAGTTTTATATTGTTCAAATTCTAATGTCCATAACTTTTGATCCGTAAGTCCATTTTTTCTCCACGACCTGTCAAATCAAAGATTAAAAAATTATATAATACTTTTTTTATTTTTAAATTCATTTATTTCATAAACCAATTCCAAAAAGGACTTTTAACGTCGGTGATTGGAAAAAACTGATGCCAAAAATAATGTTTTATATTGTTCAACTTCTTACGTCCATAACTTTTGATCTGTAAGTCCGTTTTTTCTCCACAACCTGTCAAATCGAAGATCCTAAAGTTATATATAGCTTTTATTTTATTTTTAACGTTGTTTATTTGAAAAACAACGCCAAAAAATGACTTTTAACGTTGTTTATTGGAAAAAACCGACGCCAAAAATCATGTTTTATATTGTTCAACTTCCGATTTCCATAACTTTTGATTCATAAGTCCATTTTTTTTCTCCAAAAACTGTCAAATAGAATCTTGAGAAATTATCTAAAACTTTTGTTTTATTTTTAATTTTAGTTATTTGAAAAACCTATTCCAAAAAAGTACTTTTCACATCGGTATCTAAGAACCGATGTTAAACTACCGACGTTAAAAGCCATTTTTCTACTTGTGAGGTTTCTATCATTGATCATCATCACCAACCCTTGGCTTCGGGAACTATTTAGAATAATTCCCAAACTCATTACACTTGAGGAACTTAAGTGTGTGAGGTTCATTCTATGTTTCTTTTCTTCAATTTTCATCATTTTCCAACTTCTTCCCATCATAATTGTTATGAATTTTTTAATATTCTTACCTTCCGTACTTAATACACTTGTTATGCCCAATAAGAAAATTCAATCCATGCTTCTTTCCACACTTTTATCATAAATTAAGTCTCATATTATTCACTCTAAGGTTTTTATATTTTCCTTTGTTTTCCACCTTTTTTTCTTGTTAAATCAAGGAGATTGATATGTGACTCCATCCTCTATTTTAAATTTGATTTCAAAATGCACAATCTCTTTGTAGCTCCTATAGTCTCTTCTGGACAAAGCCCTTATGAGACATGGTTTTAAGCCATTGAAGAACGTATCAAATTTACTTTCAGGTAAGATGATAATTCTAGAATCATACCTTGCATGTCTTTTGAAATTAGCCTCATAGGTACTAACTTATTAATCATGCTTTTGCTTCAACTAAAGGAACTCTATTTCCATCATTTTATAAAGAACACGAGGAAAGTACATATTGAAGAACAATTACTTAAAATCATCCCAATATATGGATTCTATTTCATATTTATTCCTTATATTCTTTATTAAAGTACACCACTAGTTTTCTTCACCTCTTTACTAAAAAACAACCATAATGACTTTCTCATGCTCCAAAAACTAGATAATAGATAATATTGTTTTAGTGGTTTTTATATGGCATTCCACAACAAGTGGATCTAAATATCCAATGAATTACTGGGGAAGTTACCTCATGAAGAACTCAACTAAATTTTTTTCCCTATATTTATCATTTCGAATCCCATCATGATTCATAGCATGAGAAATATCAGTGATCATAGTAAGGAGATTTTTTCATTCCACCTCTCAAGGAATTGGGATTCTTAGGTGTAAATTTTTTTCATTATCCTTAAAAATCACCATTAGCATGGTTCCTTTTGGTTTTATCCGTTGACTAAAATAAAAAATCATAGAGTAATAAATAGTTTTCATAGTGAGGAACCATTTAATCATGAAAAAACACTTATACTGTGTCTGAATTCTGACACATTTCTTAATCTATAACACCCTTGGTTTATCCTAGGTTATTTATAGCCAACATATTTTTAAATACTTCATTTTGGTTCATGAAGAGTTTGTAAATTCCCAAAGCATATCCCCCAAGAGTTTCAAACCATGTGCATAGTAATTCCCATTGTCATATACCAAGTTATGCTCGAGTTAGGCCCAACACACCATGTCAGAGTTATTACTTTTTGGTACATCTATTCCAAAACTACATCCAGTAATTGTATCCAAATAGGGATGTATTTCTTGGAAACCTATTTCTCTATCCTTTACCAAAATTCCCAGACATTTTCACATACTTTTCCTTGTATGGGGACTTATTGTTAGACATGTCCTTAGAGTTCTCACTAATGTTTTCTCATCATAGTTTCCAAAGGTTGACTAAAAAATTTCTATGATACCAACTATAGTGGCCCTAGCTCTTCATACATTAAAATTACATCACTTTTTTAGAATACATAATATATTAAACAAACAGACTCTCAAAGACAGTATTATCCTAGTGCCTTTAGAAATAAGGAAACATAAAAACCAGTATATAGGTGATATACATTATCTCCAGCTAGGTTCTTCCTGACTAGAACCCTTCTCAGACACATCATACTTAATACATATCTGTATACCTTGTGGAAGAAAACACAAAAAAAAGTATGTGAGATCATATTCTCAATAATGGTAAAAAGGGATATATATAATAATAAACATTAGAATAATGGTATTAGAATTTGATCATACCATTATAAGATCATACCTTGTATATTAATTATCATAAACTTATATAATTGTATAAATATTTAAATTTAATAATACATGAATCATAAGGGAATCAATAGCATGATCCATGAAATCATAACATAGAAATAATACATGAAATTGTGTTAGAAACATAAAAATGTAATATCATTCCCTCAAGGTCAAGGAACATTTAAATAACTTAATAGGAAACTTCATGGGGACTACATTGACTGGTCAAAATTCACCACCATCCCTAGTCGTAGTACTTTCTTTATAAGGGATTAGGTTTCTTCATCCTCCCATAGTGGATCAGGTTTCCCCATATTCCCATGGTGGATTGGGATTCCCCATCTTACCATAGTGGATCAGTTTTTCCTATCTTCTCATAGTGTATTAAGCATGTTGACTTTAATCCAATCATTATCTCATGAGATATAAATCATTACCCAATTAATTGGATGGAGATATAGGTTCCATAAATCTCATAATGTAATCATACATAAAAGTTCCACAAAATCATTAAGAATCATATCATGACCAATGAAATAGAATGGGTGTCATAAACATGTTATTATATCCTAACCTATGGAAAAATATGGTTTCATAATCATTTCATCAAAGAATATACCATGAAAATAAGTGGGTTTCACAAGTATATAACCCCTGAAAAAGAATAAGGTTTTATAAAAAATTATTCATTAAAACATAAACCATTAAAATAAAAAATATGAATTGAACCATTGGATAATTTCCTAAACATCCATGAGTAAAACTGACGGTTTTCATCTTATATGGAATATAATTTGGAAATATCTTTTCAAAACATTTCTTGAGTAAAATATACTTTCATATTTGAAAAACTATTTTTAAAACATAAAACATTTTGAAAACCATTTTCATTGAAAATAAAATTGAAAAATTATAATTAAATAATGAAAATGTTTTGAAAATAATCTCTCCTAAAAGACTTTGAAAACATATAAATAATGCTTGATTTTTTTTAAAACCCATTAATTTCAAATCACTTTGAAAATTATAAGGGATTATTTGATAACAAAAAAAATTATAAAATCCTTATTCCTTAAAAATTATCTTAAAATATAATCTTTAAAAATATTTCTTAATACATTTATGAAACAATGTTTTTTGAAATTCATGGCATGTGTCTCAAACAAGGAAAGATAAAACTACTTTATCAATTTGGTAGCATTTGAAACAATAACCCCATGAAAGATATGTCATAAAATAAATATGTAAATAAACATATATTTAAGTATAATAATCATAGAATATATTCATGGGAAGTATATAAACCTCACAAATGAAACGAGTAGTGAAATTTCCTGAATCTCACATAAATATAAGTGAGACTAGAAAACCCTTTACCTTATGTCTTAACTGTCATCATATTCATAATAACCTCAAGTATAATAATTATAAGTTTATAATAAATATTTTACAGAACCACATTCTTACATATAATACCATATATTGTTTTATTACGACTTTATATTACCCACCTATCAATAATTTCATGTTAAGGTTGCACTTCAAGAAATATTCACTTTTTTTCTCTGTACATGTTTTGACCTATTATTCTTGATCATCTTACTTATATCATTATTTACTTATTTACATAATGTAAAAAAATGATATAAATATCATATATACTCAGTATATATATAAATATATATAATATTCTAAAATATATTTATATATAAAGATGAAATTGGATACACATTCATGTATACGGTAGGTCATACATACGCATGAACATTGTTTATGTTTTATTGTCATATTGAAATAAAAAAGTAAATGAAGTATATTTGTATATATAAAATATAATTTTATTAGAGTTATTATTTTATATATATCATATAATTTTATTAAACCTATCTTTAGTGCATTTCATCTGAAGTGTGAATGAATCACATCGCTTTGAGGAGGCGGTTGTCCACACGTCCACAAACGAAGTTATAGTATTTACAAAAATGTAAATCATGAAGGTTTGTGTTATATAATAGTTTCATAAGTTTGAAAAAATAATAAATATCACATTAATATTATAAAAATATGTTTTACATCATAATTCCCAACCACGATAGGCGGTAAAGTAAAATTGAACAACATCATTTCGTGAGGCGATAGTTCACCGTACACAAAAACGGAAAAATTGTTACCCATTAGATGGAAGTGTGTTTACCTGTAAGTATAACACTTAGAATAAAAAAAATAATTATATTTAGGATACTTAGGTTATTATATAAATATTTAATTAGAATAATTTATGTTGTGGTGAATGAAAATAATACAAAATATCTTGAGGAAGCATGTTGCCTCTTTTTTTGGGTAACTCCTCTTGGTTTCCACCGAATGGATTCCTAGGATGGATTTATACCAAAAGGGATGATTATAGGATTCGTTTTTGGATTTTTAGAGATTATTTGAGAATATTTTTGGTGATCCAAATGGATTTAGAAGTGAGAATAATGGGAGGGGTGGGTTCCTTTTATAGTGGAGGAGGAGTGGCATTCTAGTAAATTTTTGAAATCGAATTCCACCCTTATTTTTCCAAGAAAAGTGGGTATAATATGGTCCCAATCATATATAATGGATTATTGGGTCAAAATATGAACATAAATATTCTTTTTGACAAGTTTATATGTTGTTTCAGCTCTTATTTTTATGTTTTAGTCCTTTGTCAAGATAGTTTTTCTCTTGATCTCTGTAATTAGTTTTATTAACTTTCACTGGAATTTTTTGAAAAAAAAACTAAGTTAAAATTGTTAGAAATTATAAATTATTATTATTTTAAATATGTAATATGTTTTTATCAAATTACAATCATATTAGTGGTAGGAATTAATTTAAATTTAATCCTATGATGTGTCGCGAGAGTACGTTTTTTAAGAAAAAATGTTTAAAAGAATGGAATGTTTTGATATCTAATTTCAATATGAAATTTGATCAAATGACATTAATTTGATTAATTTAAATAAAATTAATATCATTATTCTTTATAACTAAATTAATATATAATTTTACTATATAAATAAATTATAAGAAAACGTAGTTTTGAATTAAAATTGAGTATTTTTTAACTATTCATCCAAAATATGAAGTTTTTTAAAAAAATCCCTAAAAATTACCTTAAGATAAATTATAAATTATGAATTAGAAAATTATTTTTAGTTTATAAAATTAAATTTCTAAAATTTTATAAAATTAATTTGATTATTGTTCACATATAGACATAAAAATCAGTTCATTTGAGAAAATAGTATTTTCAAACCTAGAATGACTTTACCAATATTAAATATTTTAATATCAATATGATTTATTTATATAAAATCATTATAAATAATATTTAAAAATTGTGTATTATTATTATTATTACTATGTTTAACATATAGGTCAAAACTATCTCATTTAAATAGTAATAACAATATAATGATGTTTCTTAGAAACTCAGAGTTGCGTGGAATGCAATAAAATTGATATTGCATATAGTGCAAGATTATCTTAGTGTAGGGTATAATGAAATTTTGACTTAGTATAGATTTAAATGCTTTACATCATATAAAATTAATTTACTAAAAAATGGTTAACAAAAACATAGGGTGTTACATTTAATCCCTCAAGGTAGGACACACCTATAGGGGTGGTCCATGTTAAGGAAAACAGCCAATGAAATTGATTTATAAGTATATAGGATCTCACTATTCAATATAATAACCTTTAATTTATTTATTTGTACATTATAGAGGCAACAAAAGAAGTTCCGGCTCATGACACAATGTCACATGATATTGAGCAACAAGGCTTAAGGTAAAAGAACCCTACCACATACCTAAGCCATGTATCACTATCTTAGTATAGTGATGATTATCCAATAAAAACACATATTTTGATTACATTTTAATGGAATTAAATGTTTATTTTTGATATTATGGGCCTGAGTTAGTGGATTTTAATTTTGAACATCCATTCTCAGCATTTGTGCACTTCATGCCTAATATGCACCAATTTAGGCCCAATGTTTCATCTAATTTAAAAGAATGTAATTATCCATATTTTAATTTTATATTTTTGGAAATGGATATAAAATTAAATATGAACATTTTTAATTCAGGGATCAAGGGAGGATTCATAAAGGATGATGAGGATTTTTGGTGAAGGAAACAATTCTGGAAAAGGCAGATTGGATATCATCCCACAGATCAGACTGTGGGGCCCACAATATAGGCCCAATGAAGCCCAATATTCATGGTAGGATATAAAAAATATAGAGGAACAAATAATTCTACTGTATCCAGTGCTAATGAGTCCTCAGTGGTGGTGATTAATGCGGTCCAAGTTGAAGATTCAATTCTGGGCCAGATTTTGTGGCCCAAAAAAACAGCCCACTATTTATATCATATCTCGCAAAAGGTTTATTATTTTGGGCTTAAATTTTTTAGGCTGTTAGGGGACATCAGGGGATTAATTTAAGTATTCTAGGGCCCACTCAAATTCAGCCTTCTAGAATGTCCTTTAGGTGCGTCTTTCCGGTGGATGCAAGCTGGATGCAACTTTGGGGCAAGAAGTGGAAAAGTCTCTCATCATTAATGTTCCACCCACCTTTCCCCAACATAATTAATTAAAGGCACATGGATGTTGGGGGATCGGCCAAGGATTCATTTTTTCCTATTTAAGGAAGTAATGGTGGTGGATTTAGGGATCTTGGTGCTTTCTTTTCATTGTAATGTTATTATGCCAATTTGCCTTTGTAATGTTATTCCTTCTCATGTAAGTTGTTCAAATCACCTTAGTCTTCAATAAAAGTTCTTCTTCTTCTCTTGTTCTGTTCTCCTCCTTATTACCTTGATACTGTTGCCTCAACTTGTGAATTTATTCCCACCAAACCTTGTGATTTTGTTCACACAACGGTGGAGTGATCGTTATTTTTGTTGTTTTTACTTCTTCAATTCCACCCTTGTAAGTCTACTTTCCGCTTCCATTGAGAACTTGTCATCAAGTGAGGGGTTTCTCTTTTGTGGGTTAATACAAGGGAGTATAAAGGGTATGGATTTAATTTTATTTCTCATGCCCTAAATTTTATTAATTTCTTTTAATTGAGTTTCTTTCATTCATTGATTTTTATTCTCCCTCTTCCTTATTGAATTTATTCACCACACTTTCATGTACTAATTACATCCTTTACCTTGGAGTGCTCATGAAAATGATCCTACAAGTGTATAAGTGATTATCATGTGTTTTTAAGGTGTTTAATCAGTAAGTTATGAGGTTATTTTGAATTCATTGCATGAATCCTTATCGAGTTAATGAAATTAAAATCGTAAAAAAAGGAATTCATTCAATCCACCCCGAGCAATAACCTAGGATCAACTCATTTTCTCATAATTTGAATTCTCATATATCTTTTAGTGCTCTTTCAAAAACATCTAAAATCAACCCAAGTTGGCCACTTCATAGCCAAAAATCCATCTCTTTTTATTGAGTGTTTAATGGTTTTTCTTAGGTCTCTGAGGATTCGACAACCCAAGCTACACTACAAGCGACCGCTTGACCCTTAAAACTTGGGTAAATTTTGGCACAACCAAATTTTGGCGCCGTTTCTGGGGACCAAGTAAGTTCCTTAGACAAAAAACTTCTTTCCTCACCCCCATTATTCTATTCTCACCCATGATCTCTTATAGTTTCCCTTTCTCGCTTTTTTTTTGGTGCATGTCCGCCTTCACACGCGATAACTCAAACAGACTAGTTAGGGTTGAAATTCATAGGATAGGGGAGTCAAGTACATCATTGGATCCTAACCTTCCTAATACCCCAGAGTTAAAGATTGAGTCAATTTCAAAGGAGGGTCTTCAAAGAAACCAACTTATAAACCCGGGCGGGAACCAAAATGGAAATCCAAATGAGGCAGCCCCAAATTTGGAGAATGCATTCGATCAAACCATGAATGACTACCTTAAACCTACCTAGACCAATGCACCCTCTTGCATTAGGAATGATTCCCTAGTATATTCCCACTATGTATTTAAACCTCATGTCCTAAACCACATTCCAACCTTCCATGGGATGGAGTCAGAAATACCTTACCTTCATGTCAAGGAGTTCAATGAAATTGTTGAAACCATGTGCTCACCACATCAACGTGAGTCAGCTAAGATGAGGCTCTTTCCTTTCTCACTTAAGGATCGAGCAAAGAACTGGTTAAATAATCTGAGACCTTCATCAATCCACACTTGGAACTAACTACAAAGAGAATTCTACAAGAAATACTTTCCTCACCACAAAACAATTGCACTTAAAAAGAGTATCCAAAACTTTTTTAAAAAAGAGGGAGAGTCATTTTATGAAACATGGGAGAGGTTCAAAGACACCCTAAACATGGTTCCACACCATGGTTTTTCTATTCCTAAACAAGTAAGAATTTTCTATGAAGGTTTGGGCCCAGGGAACAAACAATTCATTGACATGATGTGTAATGGGACCTTTAAAAACAAATCCCCAAATGATGCTTATGAGTATCTAGAAATCCTTGCTGAACAAAACCAAACATGCGGAACATCACCTTATTCTGAAAAACCTCAAAGAACTGCTGGAATGCATACACTTAGAGAAGAGGAAAGCCTTAGGGAGAAACTTGCAGCACTCTCTAGGAAGGTTGAAGAGATAGACCATATGAAAATCCCTGAAATCCAAACAGTAGACACTGTTTGCACAATCTGTGATAAACATAACCACAAAACAGACAGCTGCCCGACCATTCCATCCATCAAGGATGTTCTTTTAGGAGGAACACCTGCTGAATTCAATGCCCTAAACTTTGAAAAGCCTCAATACCCAAACACATTCAACCTAAGTTATAATGACCACCCAGGCTTCCGATTGAAAGATAACCAACAACCTAGCCAACCACAAGGACCAAACCCCTACCCTAAACAAAATTTTCTAAACCATAACCAATTCCAACCACAACCAGTCCAATACCAACATCCTCCAGTCCAATACCAACAACCCATCCAACAACCAAAGTATCCCCCTTGGATAACCCAACCAACACAAGCCCCTTCCCAATCTGTCCCTCTCCCAATCCTTGAACAACTTTGCAAACAAATGGAATGGATGAACTCAGAAGTCTCTTCCCTGAAACAAGAACTTCAAACCATCAAAACTGGAAAGGCAACCATCCCCACACAGGCCATTCCAAAACAAACATCAAGGGGGGAGACAAGTTTCACTCAAACAACTCATGAACAACTAAAGGTTGTGACAGTTTTGAGAAGTGGGAAATCAATTGAGAAACCTGAACAAGTAGTTCAAAACCCACCAGAAGATTCAAACTCTAATGAAAATTAAAATAAAACACATGAAATCACTAAAGATACTTATAAAAATGTGAAAGAAACAACTCTTCAAAAAACAACCCCACAACCTGCCCCATTTCCTCAATGCATGAGGGGGAAAACCAAGCCTGAATAGAGTGAAACAATGAGGGAAATTTTCTCACAAGTCAAGTTGAACATTCCACTCCTCGATGCCATTCAAACCATTCCTAGATACTCAAAATACCTTAATGATCTCTGCACATTTAAATGGAAATTCTCACATAAGAACCAAGTCCTTCTGGCAGCAAATGTTAGCACAACAATCCAAGGAACCCTTCCTCCAAAGATCAAAGACCCAGGATGCCCTTACATAAATGTTGAACTAGGAGAGAACAAAGTTGTCAAAGACTTGTGTGATCTAGGAGCCAGTGTGAACCTCATTCCTTATGCTATGTATTGTCAGTTAGGGCTCGAAGAACTCCAACCCACATCTGTCACTCTTCAACTTGCTGATCGTAGTATTCGAGTTCCAAAGGGGATCTTAAAAGATGTTTTGGTGAAAGTTGAAAATTTCATTTACCCAGATGACTTCATTGTTCTAGAAAATCACCCAAGCTTAGGTCCTAGGGAGAAAACCCCGATCATCTTTGGTCGTCCCTTCCTTGCAACAATTAACTCTGTTATCCGAGTCCGAAATGGGAACATGACCATCACCTTTGGAAACATGAGTCTAGACTTGAACATCTACAATGCAAACTCTAAAATTGGGGATGATGAAGATATCCATGAGGTTAATTGGATAGGTAGTGTTGATAGTGAACTCAAGGAAAAACAATGAATTACTTAAGGATGTTTAAGTGAAGAAGAGATTGATTTTCTTTGTCCACATGAGGGAAATTTGTCTCCTTGGCTTGAATCTCTTTCAGATTGCTCTATTGATGATTTTCTAGAATCACTAATCAATGATACCATGGGTGAAATCAATAACATCGAGTCCATACCCATTCATGAAACTACTCTAGCTAATTTAGTGGATGAAAATTATTTTCACAAGGAACTAATTTTGTCAAGAAATCTGAACAAAGAAACTGAGTTCAATACAAAGTTTCATCCTTTCTTGGAAAGTGATAACCACTCTGATCTTGAATTTAAGGTTTTACCTTCATCACTCAAGTATGCATTCTTAGGGGAAAATAAATCCTTTCTTGTTGTCATTTCTTCCTCTCTTGAATCCAATCATGAGCGGATGATTCTAGATGTCCTTAGGAGACATAAGAAAGCCATTGGATGGACCTTATCTGATATTCCTGGGATTATCCCACTTATCAAGACTCGTAGAATTGTTATAGAATTCGATTCAAAGCCATGTCATCAACCTTAGCGGCGACTCAATCCTAATCTCATGGAATTAGTGAGAAAATAACTTTTGAAATTGTTAAAAGCTGGTATCATCTATCCTATAGCTAAGAGTGAGTGGGTTAGCCCAATCCATGTGGTTCCAAAGAAGGCTAGAATCACAGTAATAACCAATAATGATGGATAGATGCTTCCAACAAGAGTTAGTAGTGGATGGAGAGTCTGTATTGACTATAGGAAACTCAACTCTTGTACGAAGAAAGACCATTTCCCCTTGCCCTTTATTGATCAAGTCCTCGAGCGAGTGGCAGGTCATCAATTCTACTACTTCCTAGATGGATTCTATGGGTATAATCAAATCGAAGTCTCCATAGAGTATCAAGGAAAAACAACCTTCACCTGTCAATTGGGCACTTTTTCCTTCAAGCGCATGCCCTTTGGGTTATGTAATTCCCCTGGTACCTTCCAGCGGTGCATGATGGGAATCTTCTCGGACATGGTGGGGGATTGTTTAGAGGTCTTCATGGTTGATTTCTCCCTATTTGGGGATACTTTTTAGGGATGCCTTTTAAATGTTTAAAAGGTTTTGTCAAGGTTTGAGGATAAGAATATCATACTAAATTGGGAAAAATGTCATTTCATGGTAAGGGAAGGACATGTTCTAGGTCATCTGGTATCTGGTAGAGGGATTGAAGTTGATAAAGCTAAGGTTGACATCATTCCTCACCTTCCCTCTCCTAAAATTGTTAAGGAAGTGAGGTCCTTATTAGGACATACTGGTTTTTATAGAAGGTTCATTAAAAATTTCATCTCTATTTCTCGACCACTTTTTGCTCTATTGGTAAAAGATGCTCCATTTTTATGGATAGAAAGTTGTGAGGAATCATTATATACACTAAAGTCAACTCTTATATCTCCACCAATCATGAAATCTTTAAATTGGAAACTTCCTTTCGAGCTCATGTGTGATGCAAGTGACTTCACTGTAGGAGCAGTCTTAGGACAATGGTGTGAGAAAACTCCATGTGTCATTGCTTATGCAAGAAAATTTTTAAATGATGCACAAATGAACTAAACCACCACTGAGAAAGAGCTGCTTGATGTTGTCTTTTCCTTAGAGAAATTCAGGTCTTTTATTTTAGGATCACCTGTCATTGTCTTCACTGACCATTCAGCCCTAAAATACCTATTCCAAAAACAAAATGCCAAGGCTAGATTGATTAGGTGGGTCCTTCTTCTTCAAGAGTTAGATTTAACCATTAAGGATAAAAAGGGTGTTGAAAATGTTTTAGATGATCACCTCTCTAGGATGGAATTCAAAGACAACACACACCACCTCTCTCTGTCTGATTCATTTCCCGATGAGCACCTCTATTTAGTGAGTGATTTCCCTTGGTATGCTGACATAGAAAACCATTTGGTGACGGGTGACATTCCGAAATTCCTGGGGACCCAAGATAATATGAAATTCCTTTCTGATGTCAAACACTATGTGTTTGATGATCCTTACCTCTTCAAGTTCTGTCCTAATCAAATCATCAAGAGATGTGTTCCTGAGTCTGAATAAGAGTCCATTCTAAAATTTTGTCATGGAGAGGCATGTGGAGGCCACTTTTCTACAAAGAAAACCACTGCAAAGGTCCTCCAAAGTGGTTTCTACTGGCCGAACCTCCCTAAGGATTCCTTCAAATTCTGTAAAAGTTGTCCTCGGTGTCAGCAATTAGGATCCATTTCCAAAAGGAATCAAATGCCCCTCACTCCCATTCTGGTCGTTCAAATCTTTGATTGTTGGGGAATTGATTTCATGGGACCCTTTTCAAACTCTAAGGGATACCTATACATCCTCTTAGCTGTTGATTACATCTCAAAATGGGTTGAGGACATTCCCACCAAGACTAATGATCATCAAGTTGTGATCTGATTCCTAAAAGAGCATATCTTTTCTAGATTTGGAATTCCGAGGGCTATAATCAGTGATCGTGGAACCCATTTCTATAATCGCCCATTCTCTTCACTCATGTCTCTAGGTATGGAATTTATCATAAAGTTTCCACTGCGTAACATCCTCAAACCAATGTTCAAGCTGAGTTAGCAAATATGGAGATTAAGAAAATTCTTGAAAAAACTGTCAACCCCTCTAGGAAAGATTGGTCTGAGAAACTCTTGGATACTCTTTGGGCATATCGTACAGCATTCAAAACCATCCTAGGAATGTCCCCATATAAGTTGGTTTATGGAAAATCATGCCATTTACCTGTTGAAATTGAGCATAAGGCATTTTGGGCAATCAAAAAAATGAATTTTGACATTTCTTTAGCCGAAGAAAAGAGGAAATTAGATCTTAATGAACTTGAAGAACTTAGGATGGAGGCATATGAAAATTAAATGATAAATAAATCTAGAGTTCAAGCCTACCAATCTAGGAATGTCAAAGTCAAACAATTTGAACTGGGAAAACCTGTGCTCTTGTATAGTTCAAAACTTCATTTACACCTGGGAAAGTTAAGGTCTAGATGGTCAAGTCCATTCATAGTGCATAATGTGTACCCCCATGGGGTAGTAGAGATTTAGGATCCCACAAATGGTAACATTTTTAAGGTCAATGGTCATAGGTTAAAACCATTCATTTAATCATTCAATAAACAGGAAATAGAGGGAGAGTTAACAGAGCCAACCTATGAACCAGAAAAAAATGGATAGATTTAGGATCCATGTCGGGCTAACGACGTTAAACAAAAGCATTGCACGGGAGGCAACCTATGGTCTTCATGTTTCTAATCTTTGTGAATCATCTTTTTTTTCTCTTTTTCTTCATTTTTTTATTTAAAAAAATATATAGACTGTTGACCTGTTCTTATTTTATGAGTAAGGATGGGTATGAAAGGGGAGCATCGTATTCATCCGTGTCACGTGGTGTGATCCCTGAGTAATACCTTACCCAAGAAATATAAAGAAGACAATGTATCATCAGTTTATTTTATTTTATTTTATATTTTTGTTAGTATTTTGAAAAAAATAGATTGTTGACCTATTCTTCTTTTATGAGTAAGGATGGGTATGAAAGGGGAGCACCGTATTCATCTGTGTCACGCAGTGTGATCCTAGAGTAATGCCTTACCCAGAAAATTTAAAGAAGACAATGTGTCATCAGTTTATTTTATTTTATTGGTATTTAAAAAAAATAGATTGTTGACCTGTTCTTCTTTTATGAGTAAGGATGGGTATGAAAGGGGAGCATCGTATTCATCCGTGTCACGTGGTGTGATCCCTGAGTAATACCTTACCCAGAAATTTAAGAGAAGACAATGTATCATCAGTTTATGTTATTTATACCTTTTTTTAGGTTAAAAAAATACAAATATATATATATATATATTAAAAAAATTAAAGGCATGTCATAGGTCATTGGGAAAACCTGGTCACAACCGTCCAAGCCATTGGGAGATAAACCAGAACTGAAGGGAGACATGGGAATGCATTTTCAACATCAACCACCAGGTGACTTCATTCCATAATTTTCATTTTCAATGTCTTCATTGAACTTCTATCCTGCCACTTTTATGTTTCAATTCTTTAAACACTGGGGATAGTGTATTCCAAGTTGGGGGGAGATGAAAATGTGTGGAAGGAAAAATGTCATTAACCTTGAACATGATAACACACATTCCAAACTCTGAAATTGGATATCAAATAATTTTTCATGCCTTGATTCTGATTTTAATGCAAGTTTATGTTCACGTTCATAGATATTGGAAAGTGTGGTTGTCCGATGTGATTTTTCACTATTATATTTTCATCCATTTAATAAAAAACACAATGAACGTCCTCTAGATTGTGGGGTCTTAGTTTGAGTTCTTGGGGAACCATAGTAAATAGCATAGGATTGTCGATCATTTTAATTTTAACATGAGTATTCAAAAAAATCCATTTCGCGTAGAGCAATGAATTGACCTAACGTGTGGCTTTCAGCACTTGGGGATCATGAATCCACAGTTTTCTGTCCCAGATTAGGTAATTTTATCTCTATTTGTGGTAATTTTAATTTGTTTTTGATTGAGTTAGCTCGAGATGATGCCCGAGTATGTGAGCTTCACTTGGTTCCCTAAGTTCTTTGAGCCTGGGAGTCATCGGCAAAGTCTTGCTACATGGGTTGACTCGATTGAGTTCAATTTCAATTACCATGGAAAAATTGCAAAAAAAACCAAAAAATAAAAAATAAAAAATAAAAAATGAGTACTCATCTTATTATTAAAATTTGATTGCTCCTAGCGCTTCCATCTTTTCTCCCTCGAATTAAAATGAACCCCCATGTCTATTGTGACACACAACACTTCATCATGCTTAATTGAATTTGGTTGAAATATGGCAATGAATTTGAACAAAGGAATGGTATTGGGCATGAGATATGCTTATGGAAATAGCTTGTTTTAAATTATTTTGATTGGTTTCATAATTGTTTGGTATGTGATCTTTAGGTGAGAAATGTGTATTAAAATGTTTTTGGAAAAGGTCATTTGAATTTCATTTTTGTGAGATATATTTTTCTCGGGACTAGAAAAACTCAATTTGGGGGTGTGATTAGACAATAAAACACATATTTTTATTACATTGTAATGGTATTAAATGTTTATTTTTGATCTTATGGGCCTGAGTTAGTGGATTTTAATTTTGAACATCCATTCTCAGCATTTGTGCACTTCATGCCTAATATGCACCAATTTAGGCCCAATGTTTCATAGGATTTCAAAGAATGTAATTATCCATATTTTAATTGTATATTTTTAGAAATGGATATAAACATAAATATGAACATTTTTCATTCAGGGATCAATGGAGGATTCATAAATCATGATGAGTATTTTTAGTGAAGAAAGGAAACAATTATGGAGAAGGCAGATTGGATATCATCCCACTGATCGGACTGTGGGGCCCACAATATAGGCTTAATGAATCCCAAAATTCATGGGAGACTATAAAACATATATATTAATAAATAATTCTTCTGTAGATAGTGCTAATTCGTCCTCAATGGTGGTGATTAAGGCGGTCCAAGTTGAAGATTAAATTACGGGCCAGATTCTGCGGCCCAGAATAATAGCCCACTATTTATATCATATCTCTCGAAAGATTTATTATTTTGGGCTGCAATTTTACATGTTGTTAGGGTACATCCGGGGATTCATTTAAGTCTTCTAGGGCCCACTCCAATTTGGCCTTCTAGAAGGTCCTTTAGGCGCGTCATTCCGGTGGATGCAAGCTGGCTGCAACTTCGGGGCAAGAAGTGGAAAAGTCTCTCATCATTAATGTTCCAACCAACTTTCCCCAACATAATTAATTAAAGGCACATGGGATGTTGGGGGTTTGGACAAGGCTTCATTTTTTCCAATTTAAGGCAGTAGTGGTGGTGTATTTAGGGATCTTGGTGCTTTCTTTTCATTGTAATGTTATTATGCTAATTTGTCTTTGTAATGTTCTTCCTTCTCATGTAAGTTGTTCAAATAACCTTAGTCTTCAATAAAAGTTCTTATTCTTCTCTTGTTCTGTTCTTCTCCTTATAACCTTGATACCTTTGCATCAAGGTGTGAATTTTTTCGCACAAAACCTTTTGATTTTGTTCACACAATGGTGGAGTGATCGTTATTTTTGTTGTTTTTACTTCTTCATTTCCACCCTCATAAGTCTACTTTCCGCTTCCGTTGAGAAATTGTCATCAATGGAGGGGTATCTCTTTTATGGGTTGATCCAAGGGAGTAGAAAGGGGATGGATTTAATGTTATTTCTCATGCCCTAAATGTTATTAATTTCTTTTAATTGAGTTTCTTTCATTCAATTATTTTTATTCTTCCTCTTCCTTATTGAATTTATTTACCCCACTTTCATGTGCTAATTACATCCTTTACCTTGGAGTGCTCATGAAAATGATCCTACAAGTGTATAGGTGATTATCATGTGTTTTGAATGTGTTTAATCAGTAAGTGACACAGTTAGTTTGAATTCATTTCATGAATCCTTCTCGAGTTAATGAAATAAAAATCGTAAAAAAGGAATTCATTCAATCCACCCCAAGCAATAACCTAGGATCAAATCATTTTCTCATAATTTTAATTCACATATATCTTTTAGTGCTCTTTAAAAAACATCTAAAATCAACCCAAGTTGGCCACTTCATAGCCAAAAATCCATCTCTTTTTATTGAGTGTCTAAAGGTTCTTCTTAGGTCTCTGAGGATTCGACAACCCAAGCTACACTACAAGCGACCGCTTGACCCTTAAAACTTGGGTAAATTTGGGCACAAACAAGTGATGACCCATGATTTGACCTAGAATGGGAGAAATATGAATAATGGATCAATTCCCTGAAAATATTGAAAAATATATCAAACCAAAATATAATAGTATATGAAAATAGAAACAAATAATAGAAGGAAGAGGAGTGAAGTCCTTATCAAGAGGAATCCAATGAACCCAATGGAGATGAAAATAGAGTCCAAATGAGCGAACGGGTTCAAATCCTAACCACAGGAGGATAAGGAGGAGATTCCCATAATAGATGATGTATAAAAATGAAAGGGGAGGAATGGTTAAGGGGTTTAAAAAATGTTAGGGGGAAAGATCCATTTCAACTTCATTAAGGGGTCACCTGATTTGGCCACACAATTGGCCAAACTATACGCCAACTGTGTGATATCCATTACCCAATAGACCCCCTCACATGGGATAGGTTCATAGTTTTACTAACCATGTACAATCCATATAATATGTATTTTTCAAAAAATTATGAAAATCCACACAATCATACAACCCTTCTCACATGGTTTCAAAAAAATAGTGAAGCCACCTGAGTGCATTAGATGCCTCACACAGTTGACTGACACTATTATCACTAACCATGTTCTAAACTTGTGTATCCTTATACCTTCCCAAATTTGAGAGTTTCAAGATCTGAATGACCCTTAGACTATCCCAAAACACTCCCTATACTTTAGATCACAGTAATATCATAAAATGAAAGGTTTTGAATAGTAATATAAGATTATTTAACTCTCTAAAATTCTAGGACATTACAACCTCCCCACTTTAAAACAACTTATTCATAAGTTTCCCTTCCAAGGGTGGTAAAGGGTCATTTGAGAAAATTTCCAACCACTGAGCACAAACATAGGCCTCTCAAATCCCAGGTCTTATAATGTTCATGGTAATGATTCTATATCACCTGGACTAGAGGAACTGACATTCCTTGGGTAGCCTTCATGGTTCAATCAATGATACATATTATATTTTCTTCAAAGGATACATCCACCACTAGCTCAAAATCGTCATGATAAAACAAATGATATGGTTCAAAGTGCTACCAGAAAATATTTGATTTTTAGAAGACATCGTGCATGGAACAGTACCTCAAAGTTAACTAAAACTTCTTGGCAACTGGCCGAGCTCTATCCACAATCTTGTAAGGCTCGATGTAGTGAGGCAACAACATAACTTGTCTCTATATCCATCTATGACCAAATATAAGAAAAACTCACAGAAAAACTAGATGTCCCACCTAAAACTCTATAGGATTATAGCGAAGATAATTATAATACTTCTTCTTATATTTATCTATATCCATATGTTACTGAATCTTATATATTGTAAGGACCCCTATTTTTTCCTACTTGAATTTTGATCAAAATTTTGAATTTTTACTATCATATGCTTATAGGGGTAAAATGGTCTTTTCCCCTAGTATATTATCTCAGATAATTTTCCCAACCATTTCATTTCCTTAGAATAGGGTTTTACCATAGTAAAATAGTTTTTATAAATTCAAAGTCGTTCAAATTTTAGCGGAATAATTATTAATTAATATTTATTAAATTAAATATTAATTTATTCGTATAGGTTTTTTCGAACATATATTTTGAACATAGAATCATAATGAGTTTATGTCTCCTCTTTTTATTCCCAAAATGGGTGTTTTCCTAATCATGGAATAAACATGGGATGGGTATTGAGTCTGGGATGGGCCCCCTTTTTCTTTTTTTTCTTTTCCTTCTTTTATTTTCTTCTTTTCTTTTATTTTTGACTAGTTTCTCATGTAACCTCCTGGTGGGATATCCTTAATTGGGACCTAGATAGATATTTATACGGATAGATATAAATATATGAAGATTAATATTGGTACCATCGTGAAGCTTTGGACAAGCTGGATAATCATGCGGTATCCAAGGAGCATGGAAATGGGTGAAGCTTCATTAGATTCTGCCTAAAGGTATTTCATTTTTATGTTTTGGCATAAATCACCATATATAAATCATATTCAGGTTTCAAATTCCTATTATGATTTATTTGGATTCCTTGGGGGTTGATCTATATCTTTCATGGTGTAATTAGGGTTTTGAGTTGATTAGAGGGATTTCCCACTCGAAAATCTAGAACAAACAAGATGTGGTTCAGGAACACATGCATGTGTTCATCCTATTCAGTTTAGATGATATTTTTTGAAGTAAAAACCATGTATGATGTATACACCCCATGCCTTGGGACTCATCTCTGTAGTCAAGTACCTAGATAGACAACAACTGTAGGGGAAAATTGTCATTTAAAGTACACGTCCATAACCCATGTGGGTTGTACTCTATATAGAGGTAAATGGCCACACCATATACATGGCTACTCTATGTGAGGGACATGGGAAGGTACCCCATGTACTGTACACACCATTTACATGATCAAAATTCTTTATGCCAAATATTTTACATATCAAGTCTGATTAAAGCACACACCCATGTGGGGAAATGAGGGTACACATCGTGTGCTAGGGATGACATGTCTTGTACTCATGATTTTTTACATATTTTAGGGTTTACTATTTTTTCATATCTTTATTCCTAGAAGTATTAATTGGACACATGAATAGTCCACTCTGAGCATATTTTTTCATGTATATCCAATTGTAGAACCTTTGATTTGTTTTAAGGACTCTTACATTGCATCCTTTCCTTTCTTAAATGGAGAGGCTATTCCTCTCATAATCATGTTTAGATCTCTCGTGTGAGTGAAAAATTAATCTAAGATAATAAATTATAAATCTCTCATGATTTATGATTTTTTAGATTTTCCATGAGGATGTATCCCTTCTGATATGCTCCCTTATGGCCTGAGAGGTCATGAGGTTGCTTTTTTTTTAGGGACCCTTTGTGGGATGAATCTTTTTACATTTTGAATTAGAGGATACCATGTAGGATGTTGATATCATAATGATAGTTCTGAGGGTCTCCTATGGTATGAATCTGTTTACATGCTAACCTAGGGAATCCCTTATTAGATCCTTTTACCTGTTTAATGTTCCAATGATCTCATGTAGTATTCCTCTATTTATTACTCTCCTATTAAGGACCCCTTGTAAGATTCCAATTCATATATTTTGTTCAAGGATGCTATGTTGGACTCATCCTTTCTCCTTTTTTTCTAAGGATCCAATGTAGGATTCCTCTATTGGGTTATGACTTAGGGAACCTAGTGGGTGCAACAACAATTGACCAAACCTAAGCTAGTACATTGGGTTTGGGTGGATATGGTAGCTGGTATCACCTTAGAACTAATAATAATTTTGTAAGACCATGGTACTGTTGAAATAGTGGTGGGTTTAGGCATTAATCCATCCTCACTCTTTCGTCTATAATTTCACTATTTTACTACTGATGTTGTGATGATAGCCAAAGGTGCTTCGAGGTTCCTGGATTATGAGGATGAAAAGATACCAATTTATCTTTGGGATGCCCATATGTGTTACCTAGGATAAGAAATCTAATACTTATTACTTTGGTAAGCCCAGACGTGCTTCTAGTATGTGGCTAATGAGCTGGCATGATTGAATTTTACTTATTGGATTAATTTTACATTTCTACTCCTTGGATCCAGCTATTGAACCTTCCATGATTAGATTCATTTGACATTTCTACTCACTGTATTTGGTTTGTGGGGTCTGACTTTGGTTTCCATAGCCATTTCTACTCCTTAGATTCAAATTATTTTGGATTCTAAGTACATTTCTACTCCTTTGATATGGCTTTCTTGGACCTCCATAAATGTACTTTGTGGACATGATCCTTGGTCTCCACCCATGTCATTACCACATTTCTATAGATATACTCTTAAGACTCGATGGGATTCCTTGTTCTCTGTTCCATGGATCCATCCCATATAAGCCTAACATGATGAGGATGCCTTGTTATTTATACCTTGGATCTAACTCATGGGGTCTAACACTGGATTACTCAATATACGCTATGGTGTATGTTATATATTTCTTTACAGATATCACTGTTATGGGTATTTTAAGATAGTTTTCAAACTATTAAGTATCACACATGCATTATTATGAATTATAGTTGGCTTGTATTTAAGGTTTTCAGTTTACAGTGATCCTTGGTAGACTGGATAGAATCACATTTACCTAAGTATCTATTTGCATATGGCATCCTTGATTATAATGATTAGAGGTGAGTATGCATGAACCTAGGGTTGGGACATGTATCCCCATGTGGTGACATATCTTGCTCAGATACATTGAGTTGCTTATGATTTTTTGCCTTTCTTGTATGAGTATGTACATGATAACATGCATATATATATATGGTAATTTATATATATCCCTGCATAAATTTACTCATCAAATACGGTGTTGTGTCCATACGATTGGGGTCACGGACCCAAGAATCGGTTTTGTAATTTCTTTTGTCATTTACATCTGGTTAATTGTTTTTCTAATTGTCTTTGGTAGGCTGAGCATATTGCACGAGAATGAAGTTATGGTAGCATAATATATGTTCAACTTTGGGGTGTCCTACTGAGATTATTTCTCACACATGTATGTGAACCTCAGTGTGCATGCAAACCTTATGCATGATTTTCAGGTTTGAGCATAGTTTCATGGTAGATAGGGTTCAGGCCAAGTGATTCACGGTCTAGCATAGCCACTCAAGAGGATTCTTTTGATCGGACTAATGTAGTTTTGTAGCGTCCTGGAGACCGCTATGTGGTATGGATAGAAGTTAGTTTTAGAGCCTTCTAATTTTATTTCAATTTCTTTTATGTACTTTAGTATGTATGGGCATCCTAGAGTGTGACCAATGTTGTATATATGACATGGTTTTTTGGTATTTTTAAATAATTTCATTTAATATTATATCATGATCTATTTGAGGTTATTTTCTACTTCCATGCTCTCTTTATTTACTTCTTGGTTGGTACCTAGTTATTTACACTATTTTTTCTCTGATATGAGGGAATAGTCTCTCAAGAAACACACCCTAGGCCCTCTCTACTAGTCAGAAACCTCTGTTATATGAAGGGTAATTATTGAGAGTTTGTAATTAACCAGATCAAAGCACCAGATTTGTAGAATCCTGGTCAGGAAGTTACAAAGTTGTATCAGAGTTGTTTCCTTTCAGGTTGTATTACTATTTTGGATATTTTATATAGGAGTATTAGTAATGTGTCAAAACCTATTATGGATATAGAAATGGTTCATTAATAACACTTGTTTTGATAATAATTATTTTTCTCTCAAGTTATGGGATTATTATTTTGATCTGTGATGTTATAGTTGTGTATGATTTTGACATTGAGTGATTCACACATTGTGTGGGTGTAATAATTTATTATGGATCCATGTATCTTGGCCAATTGGAAGGATCCCATCGATTGATTTTTACTCTTGTATGGAAAATGAAATAGGCATTCCATGCATCATATTTGGCATGTAGGATTCACATGTCATAAGGTTTCTAGTGTGTGATTATTGTAGATGACAGAGCTAAAATGGTTTCAGTGTCAACAAAATCCTAAATGGTGATTTCTCATATAGGGTTTTGGGGGAATTATCCTCAATTATTATGACTTATATATATATATACATATTATTTTTATGTAAGGTAAGGTGGATCTATATTGAGATGTTTTACGGCATGGATGATGACTCAGTCCTCATACACGGGAGGTGTAGTGATCATTGTAGGTAGATAGGGTACATGATGCCCATTTATTATACCTGTTATATGGTTTTTTCATAGTTTTGGTCATTTAATGTGTTATTAATGATCAATATAGTGTTTTACTATATATATTGGAATGAAATTATACTCAACTGAACCATGTGATTGTGGTACTAACCCTATCAGATTAGTATTGATAGTAGATGTTTTTCCAGTAGACCCTTTATGAAGGAATATTTTCATTTCGGTTATATATTTGGATCACTGAGTACAATTATTATTGGTGCCAGGGTGTTCTCATGAACTAGACTTTGAGGTGTTATTACCATATATGGTTGCATTGTGTGTGTCAGTTTAGTATCATTTCTACATTGGTATCATGAACACCATGGAGTCGTTTCTTTGGAGGATGCTCGTTGAGGATACAAACATTCATGATCGTGTATTTAGCTTTCAACCATGTAGGTTAGTGTTATTTTTACCTCCCTTGGAGAGGTTTTATCTTTTGGGCTACGTGGTTAGTCCTAGTGTCCTATTTGTTAGAATTGATTAATAGGGATAGGTGTGACATGTTGAGGCCCTTAGTTTTGATTCAGACCCTTATAGGTAGATGTTTGTTTTGATTAAGGTCAACCTATGTGAGAGAGTTTGGACAAGGTTTATAGATTTTTTTTCTAGATAATGAGAATGGTTATACACTTGTTTGAGACAAATGATTAGTTGGGGATCCGGTTTTGTGATATAGGCAAGTTGATGCCTTAGGATATTGAAGAGGAAATTAGTGTGATCTTGTATCAAGATTGGATTTAATGGTCATGACTATTCTGGTACCTGGAACAGTAATCCTATGTTTCTAATATTTTTAATGTAGTCAGAGCATGGGCAGATGCTCGTTATAGGAATGATGCCTAGTGATATCCAATCATGGAGTAAAGTGTGGAATGAATGAGGTTCCTAATTTTTAATAGGACTAACAGGGGCGTATTAGGATTAGTGATACTGATTTTCCATTTTTCATGATCATCTTATCCCTATGATGGATGAATTGTGGGAGTTTTTGTTGAGGGATAAAGGTATATGTGGGTTGTGTATGGTATTATTTGAATTGTAAATCATTAAGTGTCTGGCTGTGAGGAAAGGACTGATGGTTTCAATGACTTTCCATGGGTATGTTTTCCTGAGAGTTGGGGTCAAATAATTAATGACTCTCCATGGTAGAGGAGACTTCAAAAAATGAATTGGGTTCCATGAGATGGTTAACCCGTGTTTGGACCTGGACACACATTGTCGAGAGACATGGTGTTCGGAGTTAGTTAAAGGTAAGTAAACCTATTGTATGTGATCATGGATTGGAAAGGGATATACAAACCTTTCTATGGAATCTTAGTTTCATAATAGTTATAGAAGATCACTCCCTATCTTGATATCATCTTATGTATGATGAGTGAGCGTCATCTCAACGTAGAGCTTATCTTTTTAAATATCTCCCATGTTTATGAAGGAACATGTTTATGTTTCACTCAAGGAGTAGTATAAGATAAAACATATAATGGGGAGTACACCATTGACTATTTGGGGGCGGTGATCCTCATTTTTATTTTAAATTTATAATTTTATGTGAACAATTGATCGAGGAGTTTGGTCATGATATGATGATAATGGTGCTCCTAGGGTTGGGAGTATCAGATCGGTCATAGTTGAATGTCTCCCATGTAAAAGATAGTTGCTAATTTGATGAGATTGGTCACTAGATAGTCAAGATTTCATGTATTGCAGATTCATAGGTATAGAGTGTTACTGTTTGTTTTTCTACCAAGGCTTGTCGAGGATGAGAAGAATTATTAAAAAGATATTGTAAGGACCCGTGTTTTTCTAGACAGAAATTTTGAGAAATTATCTGATTCTTTTCTATTAGATTATTATAAGGAGTAAAATGGTCATTTCACCTTGAATAAAATCTTGGATAATATTTCTAGAAGCTCCTTTAGTCTTGAAATAATTTTTTTATCCTATGACATAATTTTGGTGAAATTATGAGACGTTCAAGCATTATTAGAATAATTAATAATTGATATTTGATAAATTAAATATTAATTTATTCACAGAGGTTATTTTGGCCATATATTTTGAATGTAGTTTCTGATTGAGATTATGTATCTATCATTGATTCCATTATAGGGTGTTTTTTCTATGTGAGGCAAAAAATTAGGATGGGAATTGGGGCTGACCTGATCCCCCCCTTTCATTTTCTTTTCTTTTTCTTGTTTTCTTTTCCACTTTTCTTTCCATTCTCCTTAATTTATTGGGCACACCCTAGGTGTTATATCATTCATTATTACCTATAGTAATATAGATAGGGAGAGATAGTAATATTTGTAGGGTAATAGTGGTACCACCACAGAGCTTGAGATGAGTCATATCATCGTGCGGTAGTCGCGGGGCATGGAAATGGGTGAAGCATTGATGGATTCATCCCAATGGAATTTTGTTTTTATGTTTGGATATAAATACATGTATATTAATTATTTTATAATTTTAGATCCCTATTATTATTTATTATCACCCCTCAATGGTATATCTAAATATTTTGGGGTGAAAATGGGGTTTCAAGAAGATTGGAGGGATTTTCAATTCGAAAATATCAATCATCAGGGGTTTAGTTCAGGAACACATGGTGTGTGTTCTTATTATTCTAAAAAGATGATTTTTTTCATGTACATGCCATTTTTGGGGTATACACACTATGCATTGGGACTTAGTCATTTAGATGAGTACCTGGCCTGATATCCCGTGGGGGGGAACATGGTCGTGTAAAGTATGTGGATAGACCTCGTGTGTGTTACATGGCATGTAAAGGTACAAAGCTAGACTATATACATGGTAAAGCTATGTGAGGTACATGGGAAGGTTCCTCGTGTTGGGTACGCTCCATGTACATGATTAGATGCTCTATACTTAGGTTTTTACACACCAATTCTAGTTTAAGTACACTTCTTGGTGGGTCCATGAGGGTAGACACTGTCTGCTAGGGATGACATGTCATGTACTCCTCCTTTACTACCCTTTGTAAGTTTCTCCCTAATTTTCTTATCTATATGCCTAGAAGTTGAAATTGGACACATAATTAGTCCATTCTAAGCATTTATTTTCATATATTGTGATGGTAAAACCCTTATGTTGTTATAAGTACTCTTATGTGTCATTTCATTCTTTTCTTAAATGTAGATGTTCTTCCTCTATTAATCATGTTCAGTTGTATCATGAGAGTGAGACTTTGATCTAAGATAATTCATGATCAATTTCTCTTCACTTAGGTTTTTTTAGCTTTCCCTTGAGGATGTATCCATTTCAAGATTCTCCCTTCTGTACAAGGAGTCAGTGAGGTTAATTATTTCGGAGGATCCCACGCGGGATGCCTCTTTGTACGTTTTTACATAGTGTGTCCCATATAGGATGCCTCTATATTACTTATGGATTTGAGGGTCCCCTATGGGATGTCTTTGTTTACATGGGGACCTAGGTACTCCCTTGTAGGGTCCCTTTACTCAATTTCTATTCCAAGGATCCCATGTAGGATTCCTCAACTTCTTAAGATTCTTTTAATGGTCCCTTGTTGGATTCATATTTCTATATATTTTTCAAGGATCTCATGTTTGATTCCTTATTTTACCTTTTTTTGGATCCCAATTAGGAATCCTCTCTTGGGATATGAATTATGGGACCCATTGGGTGCTCAAATTTTGACCAACCCTGATATAGTACATCAGGATTTGGCAGAGATAGGTGCAGGTGTCACCTTAGAACATGTACTGAACTTGTTATCCCATGGGGATGTGACAATAGTGGTGGGTTTAATAATTCAATGACCCTGAATCATTTTTTATACTTTCCCCTATTTACTACTAATGTAGAGATGGTACCCAAATTTTCTTCCTAGTTTGTGGTTGATGAGCCTGATGTGATGCTACATTTATCTTTGAGATGGAATGATGTGTTACATGGGATCCGTCTTCTAATCTTTATTGATTTGGGATTTTAATATGTGCTTCTGGGATCCTTCTATTGAGCCTGCATGATTTAAATTTATTTATTAGATGCATTGGACATTTTTACTCCTTTGATCGAGATCGTGGGGTCTGAATTTTGATACCATGAATATTTCTACTCCATGGATATAGATTATTTTGGATGAAAATTACATTTATACTCCTTGGATCTGACCTACATGGACTACCTGGGACATGATCCTTTGTCTCCAACCAATTCATTACCAAGTCTCTATAAATATATTCCTAGGGATCAAGGGTATTCCTTAGCTTTTATATTTTAGATCTATCTGATATAATCCTGATTAATGAGGATGTCGTGGTCTTTATATATTCGATACGTCCCTTGGGTTATGACATCTGATTACTCAGTATAGGTTGTAGTGGATTATATATCATGCTTTATAGATATCCCTAGTATCGGTATTTTATGGCAGTTGTTATACTAGTCAGTATCACTCATGCTTTATTATGAATTATAATTATCCCATGTTTATGTTTTTCGGTTTATAGTGAGCCTTGGTAGGTTGGATGAAATCACATTTATTAGAGTATCCTTCAGTATAGGCATCTTATATTATAGTGATTACATGAGAGTACATGTGATCCCAGTGTAAGTCCATGTATCCCCTATGGTGACATAGCTTTCTCAAAGACGTTTAGTTCCTTATGGTTTCCTACCTTTCTTGTATGAGTATGTATATGAGAATATGAATTTATATATATCTATGTGGGGGGGGGGGGTTTATGTATATCCATGAATACATGTAATCATATAAGATGGCATTGTGTCCAGATGATTGGGTTAACAACCCAAAGAATTTGTTGTGGTCTTTCTTTTTTTGTTTACATCTAGTTTATTTATCTTTCTAGTTGTCTTAGATAGGTGAAACATATTACTTGAGAAAGAACATATGGAAGAATATTTTAGGATCATCATTGGGGTGTCTTAATGAGATTATTTCTCACCCCTATATGATCACCACAGTTTGTTTACATAACATATATCTTCTTTTTTAGGTTAACCATAGTTGAATGGTGGATAGAGATGAGTCCCATTATTGTATGGTCTCACGAAGATACTCATGTGGATTCTTTTGATTGGTTTAATTTAGATCAATAGATTCATGGATACTAGTTATGTGGACTAGATTTGAGTTAGTAGTAATGACTTGTACTTTTATTTTAGTTTATTTTATGTAATCTTGTATGTATGGCCATCCTAGTGGGTGACTAGTATTGTATGTATGACATGGTTGTTTTGGATTTTTATAGAATTTCATTTACTATTGTATCATGTTGTATTTTAGTTTATTTTCTACTTCTACAACCTGTTTATTTACTTCTTGCATGTTACCCAGTAATTGCCACTAATTTTTACTTTGATATGTGACAGTATTCTCTCCATGGACATGTCATTTGACCTTGAAGCTAGTCTGGTGGAAAAGTGTAATTGAGGCCTCATAACAAACAATCTCTGAGCACTAGGATTAGTGCCATCGGTGTCAGGAAATTACTTGTACTTTCTCTGAAGTCTCCTGAACGAGATGTTGACACAATAGTGCTGCCTCATGTACCACTAACCATCATAGAGGGGAATGACATGACCTACCATAATGAGACTCATAAGGATCAATCTGATTTTTTTTCTTAAAGATATTATTGAAGTAAAACTCAAACATAGGTGTATGTTTTTTCCAAGAACCTCCAAAATTAAGGCTCTAACACTGGTATCGTCCACTAGAACTGCCCGTCGGTCTAAGGGTGATAATATGTACTCAAGAGAACCTATGAAATTAGTTCCTTGTGAATCCAATTCTAGAATTGTGATGTAAACAAAGCATCTTAGTCAGATACAATGGAATTAGGAACATCATAAAGACGTATAATCTACCATGTATAAAGCCTCCTGAGCTCATTAACAATCAAGGTCTCTTGGATGGGTCGGATGGGTGAGACATTGGTCAACCTATCAAAGATCACACATAGTAAATCACTACCTTAAAGGGATCTTGGAAAGCCTTTTATGAAATCCATAGTGACAATATTACATTTTAATATAGGAATGGACAGTGGATGTAAAAGTCTAGCAAGTCACTGGTGCTCCACCTTCACCAACTAATTGGTGGAAAACCTCATGACAAAACCTATAAAATTCCGATTCATACCGGGGAAATAATACTGATGATGTATTTCTCGGTACATCTTGGTAATATCAGGGTGAAATTCCTGAATAGAGGCATCATATTCCCACATAAACTCTACTTGTATGTCAATAGGAACCCAAAAACATCCATGAATGTGTAATATTTTATTCTTATCAATAACCAAACCAGGAGGTGGGTTATAACTTGGGAAACTCTCCCTTAGGATGAGGACCTTAGGAACTGAAAGCTATCTCATATGCACCCAGTCCAAAAGGGAGGAATTCAATGCTAAATCTGATGAAATAGGATTCCCATGAAATTCTTAAACATCCAGCTACATCTCTAAAAATAAATACATCAAATGAAACATTCTATTGTTCTCTTGGAAAACAGGTGTCTTAGTCCTCTATCACAAGGAATCAAATAATAAAGTACCATTTATAGGTTTATAAGAAAGATCAATGTTGAATGTCTATAGGAATTCTTCCCACCTACATTGTCTTAGATTCAAGTTCTTTGTGTGCATATTTATTTCAGATTTTTGTTCTCTATGTAGACAAAGAACTACTCACACTATAGATAATACCACCAATAGTGTAAATCATAAACCATAGACTCTCTCTTAAGGTTGTACATAAGGTAATTCCACTCATGAGGTCCAATCTAGCAGGAATCATACACTATAACCCAATATCCCAATATAAAAAACACCCCTCAAAGGATCCCTAAAGAATAATTGTAAACAATATATCATCTTCTATGATTTGGAAGAATCAAGATCAGTGCTGAAGTTAGTCTCCCATTCAACTCCTGAAAGGCATTTTCATAAGACTCTAACTAGATGAATTTCACACCATTCTTAGTCAATACAATTAGAGTCACTAATAATCATGATAAATCCTAAATGAATTTCATGCAATGGATTTCCATCCCCTAAAAAATATGTATGTCAATGAAATTCTTGGGATTATCCCAGGAAACTATGATGGACACCTTCTCTATGAAAATAAACACTACATCCTCTAAGATAATATGACCCAATACGTGAACCTTATCAATCCAAAAGTGAAATTCAGTGATCTTACCATAGATCCAGTGCTCTCTCAGTGTATTCAACATGATATCAAGATTGTTGGCATAGTCTTGTTTGGTGAGAGAATACACCAATATGATTTCCACAAATACTACCACAAATTAATCTAGATATATTTATAAAACCTAGTTCATCATATCCATAAAATATTTTTCCATGTTTGTAAGTCCGAACAACATAACTAGATACTCATACAAGATGTACCTTCTTTGGAAGGCTATATGTGGTATGTATGATAGTCTAACATGCACCTGATGGTAGATCGACCTAAAATATATCTTATAGCAAACAATCAATCCCTATATCTAGTTGAAGAGGTCATTTATATGTGGAAGTGGATACCAGTTCATAACTATAACATGGTTTAATCATTGTTAATCCACACACAACTTGATGTTATTATCTTCCTTATTGGAAAAAATAACAATTGAACCCCACAGTGAGGTAATGGGTTCAATAAAAACCTTTGCCTCTAATTCTTTCAACTTATTCTTGAGTTTTTAAAGCTCTATAGATCTCATCATATATGGAAGAATTGACCTCGGTGTCCCACATGAAACTAGATCAATGGTTAAATCCACCTATCTTATGGGATTTAATTTTGGGAAATTTTCAGGGAATATGTTCCTAAAGTGATCCACCATATGAGTGAATTTCACAAGATGCATTCCCTAATCATTCATGAAGAGACTTCACATTTGGGATTTCACCTTTCCTAGCCCATGACACTCAGGTACAGATTGACATTCCTAGATATCCCATTCACTAATAAGGATATACATACATCCCTTGGATGATGTGAAAAACATGATTTGGTGATAGAAATCATCATGGGCATGATGAGGCACTAGCCAATCCAGACCGATAATGACATAAAAACCACCAATCTCTAGGAAAAATAAATTCCACATGAAATGGTACCCACTTATCTTAAGGTATCACTCATTAATATAATATATACTCTCTGATTGGACCCTTAACAGTGTGTTGAGATTCATAATTTATTAGAAGTACTCTATCTCTAGAACCATACTTTCCAGAATTTACGAAGATATAAAATTTTATGATGCACCTATATCAAATAAGTTGGATATTATAGTAGAGGATACTATAATATTACCTTATACTATTGAATTATTTAGATTCTAATCCTCAAATGTAGGCTTCACTACATATATACGACCAGATCTATGTCCTTGAGATGCAACATAACTAATTCAGGAAGGTTAACTCTACTAATGTTGAGCCTCTAATACCTAACTACATCTTCCAAGTCCACATCCTTGGCCTAATCTTCTAGTATTAGACCATATCCAAACCTGATGTGGAGCTACTGATCTTGTTTTCGAATGTAGTGTTAGTAAAGATCCCTTCTCACTTGGTATTGGAGGGAAATTTTGGAAGAAGTGTTAATGGTGACCCATCCTGCTGGAATATCAGCATTAGATTGGGTTCCTTGTACCCTAAGTATTCTTATGGCCTGCCCTACCACACTAGTGACACACCAAAAAAATATTGTTGCATTTAATCAGGTTTTCTTTGTCCTTACATGAACCCTGAAAATGTCACTTCCTCTCTTTAGTCAAACGGTCCCCATACCTGGAAGCTGAACCACCCTGACTCACATTGCCAGCTTCCCACAAGTTTCGCTCTATGATGAGGCCCTGGTTCACTACCTAAAAAAAATTCATCCTAAAAACATTGAAAAGTGATTATATAGGGAACACTAACCCATCCACAAAGTTTCTCAAAATCATCATCTCATCATCAATCAGGGTGAGAACAAAGTGTTGCAGCCTAATGAAATGACCAGAATACTCCATTACTAACATAATTCCTTTTTGATGTTGTATAAACTCTTTGGAGTGATCTAATATCAACGTATTTAAAAATAATTAATCAAAGAAGGTTGTTTAGAAGTCTTCGTAGAGCATACCATGATAGATACCATCCGTCTTGATAACATCCCACATTTTCTTGGTAGAGTTATAGAGCATGTAGGTTGAAATATTGACCCTTTACTCTTGAGGTGTCTCTAAATACTGAAAGATTGACAATATTGCCTTTATCCAAGATTTAGTAACCTGAGAAGCGCCATACCCTAAGAAGGTGGGAGGATTATTCTACTATAAATTACATGTCAATTATAACATAGAAGGGGAAGTTCTTGGAGGTCCCTATAGAGAATTTATGAAGCCGAAGAAACTATATCAAAACTGCGCATCAATTCCTAGTGAAAGGTCAACATGAGGTGCCTCAGGTGGTACCACCCTCCATGATTACAACTCAAGAACATTTTGGTGACCTATATCTATAATTATGAAGAAAATTCCTTATATAATATTTAACAACATATTGGAAAAAACAATAATAGAAAGGTACATTCATAAGGCCTTCATATGAATAAGTCTCGCCTCTCTTCATGCTTTTGAAGCCAGGTCTAAGAGATAAGGTATATCACAGATGTTCTAGGAGACATTTCCTACTACCCACTACTAATTTTGGGTCTGGTTCAAGGTCCCATACAACATAATATAGGTTCTAGTATATAGAGTGTCAATTTCAAGGTATATAGGAAAATACCCTTTACTTTGAAACCGGAATCCCCATTTAGATTTAACCATTTCATTTTAAAATGATAATTTATTGAATATAATTCTTCTTTATTAGGATATAGATTTCTTAATATAGTTAAATGCATCATTATTCCCAATTTAAAAATTCCTTTACTCATTATAATTTATAAATGGTATGTCAAGTAACTAGGACCCTAACATTACATATGTTATTAGGGTGTAACATGTCAGGTATAGGGATTTTGTTGAATGATGTACCATTCACAATTTATGGAATTACTCTCTTAATAAATCAAAATTTTCATTCATCAATCAAATAAACTAATATTTCATCATATAGAACCAGTGGTTCCTGGCTCAACTGTGACATAATTGGTTAAATAAGGTGTCATCATCAATATTTGTAGGTAAACACCATTTAGATTAATTTATAAACAATTATTAATACCATTTTGTTATCCCTTAAATAAACATTTTCACATTTAAATATATAATAGTAAAGGATCTTACAATAATCATATGCAATATAGGAAATGCACACTGTAATATAAATATGGAATGGCACAATGCCAAACATGTGAATCCTCAGGTTCATAATATGTGGTATGTGATGTTACATCCTTGTTGTATCGGGACAAGGAAAAGAAGTTGATAATAATAATATCAACAATAATAATTCCACAAAACATGTGAGTTAACCAAATATGAAATTAATTCAACTTTAATAGGAAAATAAATAACAATAATAACCCATATAGGTAATTTGGGTTTCCCCTATATGTGGTTTGACTACTCCAAGGCACAAGATAATTACCAAATTTTGATATATCCTAGTCTCATGTATAATACAAAAAAAGTAATATAAAAGGAAAATGAGCTCTGATGCCACTGTGTACCATCCCACCCTAGAATCCATTAAGTGGTGCCTCGATTGGGTTGTCCACATGACCTCAAGCATGCCTCCCCATATGCTAGAGGCTATTAACTAGCAGTAGGGGCTTAGGGAGTGTCTATGGGGAGATTATCCCCTCATGATTTTGAGTATATCACATTGGTAAATAATAAAGATAAGAAGTGAGTATAAGAATAATAAATCAACCAATATAAATGAACTGATGGAAGATAAAATATAATAGACATAAAAGGATGAGGATCATGTCTTGTTTCTATACAAAATGGGTGTATGGGATACAGGTAAATAGGAATATGTCACATGATATACACAAATACAAAAGAATGATAGCTACTACAACTATAATCCTGAGAATGGGATCAGTCTGCTACTCCCATACTCCATCCTAGTACTAAAAATCAATAATCAAAAGTTGGACACTTCCCTTTATCTATAACTGCAATCATGAAGTCTACTCAGGTACTAAGGGAAGCCAGATCATGGTGAGATATATACTCTGTAGGACACCACCAATTATATATATATCAATCCAATTTGTTTATATAAAATAAAAATAATTACAATAATAAAAAATTCCATTCAATTAATAAATATTACATATAGACATGGGTTCCTCATGAGTACATAACTGACACTACCTACTTCGTCCAAAGATGAATGTCTTTGAACCAATGCGTACCTATATAGATATGATGTGGGTGTAACAAGTGGTCATTATTAATTAATAATTAAGATTTTACATACCCCAATCATGTGATTTGGCTTGGAGGATTCGTCCCATATATAACAATTATGCACTCTTATAATTCAATATAAAAGTCATCATTTGAATTTAATAAGAGGTACTCTAAGATCATATGAGGAGATCCAATAAGGAATCCCATGTATCCCTCCATGGGATCTATGAATAAAAAATACTGGAGAAGTCTATCCAAAGAGATCCCTAAATGGAATCCCAAGTATCACTCCCGGTATGGTGTGAGACATGAACTCTATGATCATATACCTAGTATCTCAAATAAAATATTGAGTATCACTCATGGCCTAGTATAACCATCTAGAAACTGATCTCATCTACAGTTTCTCCCATAAAGAATTAATGCCACTCATACAAAGGTCAAGAAACTACATGATGAACCCATCCAAGGCTTAACATGTATCACATCTAGTATTTTTACAATTCATCTACTATTTTTATTTATTAATCATATGATATCCTTCTAGGCTCCCATCATGATCCAATTGTCTCCCTCATCATGGATGTGAGATATGGCTTATCTGACATAATTCATACCATTTATCTCAGATTTAAATTTAAGACACTTAAATCAAGTCATCCATAACATTTAATTTAGTTAAATCCATTCAAAGTTATAGCATGAGGCAAAGGGGTCTAAACTAATGTCCTATCATCCCATTCAATTCAATTTATACATAAAAATAATTTAATACATGGAAATGAACACCTCAATGTTGGTAATATAATTTAATTCATGATACCAATAATACCTTAAGGAAAGACACACCCATAAGGTTGGTCTATGTCAACGAAAACACCTAATGTAATTTCCTCATAGGTATCTTAGGTATCACTATGAATGGGAATAGCCTTTAATTTAGTTAATTTAACACTATAGAGGTGATGTTGGAAGGTCCAGTACACAAAACAATGTTGCATGATATAGAGATATAATATTTAAGGTAATGGAACTAGAGCACCTACCTTAGTCTAAAATCACTCTCCCCATCCAGTTCCATCCCTTGAATCGAGCTAGAATGAGAGAAATCAAAAGAGAAAATCAATTCACTGAAAGTATTGAAAAATATATCATACCAAAATAGTAGATGAGATGTTTAGAGAGACTATGAATATAAGTAAGAGGAGTGGAGATCATACCATGAGAAAATCCAATGTACCTAACAGATAATAAAATGGAGCTCAGGTGAGAGAATAGATTCAAAACCTTACCATTGGAGGATAAGGGGGAGCTTCATGTGGAATACGATAGAGACTAATAAAGGAGGGAGAAGGGATATGGGGTTGAAAATTTTTAGGGGAAAAGGTTCATTTCCAACTTCATTAAGGGGTCACATGTTTTGGCCACATGGTTGGGAAAACTGTGCACTGAATATGCAACAACCACTACCGAAAGGACCCCCTCACACTGGAAAGGTTCAAGGTTTGACTGATTGTGTGAAATCCATATGATATGGATCATTAAAAAATGATGGTATCATGGCCATGCATCCTTTCTAGTACAATTTAAAACAAACTGAGAGGCCTCCTAAGTTCATTGGGTTAGTTTTATAGTTTAGGGTCACTATTATCACTTACCATGCACTAACCTTGAAATTGAGTCTTTCTTCCCAAATTATAGAGTTATGGGCTCTGAATGATCTTTGGACTCTACTAAACCACTCCTCGTCCTTTAGATCACATTAAGAGCATAAAATAGTGATTTTGAAATATAATATTAAAGTCTATACCACTCTGAAAATATTGGGCATTTCAAAAAGATTTCAAACTTTAGAAAATCCATCAAGAATGTATCCAATGGATATCGGGTCAAAAAACATCTCACAATTGATATCCCTAAGTCACACCTCCCTAGATCTCTGAAGATGAGGAGGGGTAAAAACTATTGACTAGAGATAAAACATAGTATCCATAGGATTCTTACAAGTTCCAAATCAGATTCTAAACAAACATGGATTTTATTAAAGAATAATTCAATGAACTAATCCAAGAAGTGTTAAGGATCTAGTCCATATTTATCATGATTATAATGTGACATAAAACATAACAAAGGGTATCACCACAGGCTCATAAAAACTATAGTAGCTTAAGGATCTAGTTCATAATTCTCACAATTATAATGTGACATAAAATGTAACAAAGGGTATCACCACAAGTTCAGAAAAACCACAGCAGCTATGGAAATTCACTTATGGTATATCCTTCTCCAAAACTAGAGTTTGTGATAAATTTTCTCAAAGTCAACATTGAGAACCACTTCACCCCAAACCACTAGTCAATGAAATAAATAATTATTTTGAGTGGATACTCTTCCTCATGTCACCTAGTTCAAGTGACACTAGTTAACACCAAACCACAAACACTCATCTACCACTTGGGAGAACAACAAAGGGATACCCAGGAATAAAACTATGTCTTTTAAATCCCATACTCCATATATTCCTCTAACTACACCTCCATCTCCTACAACTACATGGGGACATCTGATATGCTAGAGCAAATATCGGGTCATCCTTGGTGTAATTCTAGGAAGAAAAAAAATCTCCTTGGGGAGGTAAACTTGGATCATCCTTAATATGGGCACCCTCATGCCCCTCCACCATCATAGGAAACTAAAAGATAAAATCATCTACTACTCCAAGGGTAATACCATACAATTGATAAGGAAACAACTATTTCCTCCTATGAATGAGATTATCCTTCTCTTCCTGGGATAACTCCTTATCAATAGAGGAAAACTGTATCCCAATAAGGAAAAAAGAACCACTACACTCACTGGTGGAAAACAACAAATCATGTATGGTACAAAACTGTTCCATTCTAAGGAAAAAAACCTAGGGTCTCCCCACCACTATGAAGAGATTCTATGTGAGGTTCTCTCTCTCCCCTCCTAGAGTCAGATCACCCTATCAATAGAAGTGTGTAATCACTGATACTCTCTAGAGGTGCCTCAAATATAATGTCCAAGAAAAAAGACTCCAATGGAATAATTAGTTCTCAAATAGGGTAAATTATTAGGGATAAGTGGCTTTTGACTCTATATAAGAAATATAAAATGGGTTAGTGAATGCTCACATCGTACCTCGAACTGCACTCAAAGACTCTACAAGATCCTACTACTTTGAACTCATCCTTTACCTTTCCCTCTTGTTTACAACAACAAGGGATTACTCTGAAACCATATCACATAAAAGGGATATCTAACACACAATTCAAAATAACTCATCCACCACACATTGACACTATTTGTTTTGGGAGACACTGAATTGCTGATATGGTTTTAGATCACGACTTATGAATGTGTCTCGATTGAGGAATTGTCACTCTTTCATGAATTTACAAAGTATCACAAAAAACACCAACGTAAGGCTCTACTGATTCCCTACATCTCCATAGAAAATAAATTAAACAAATAAGGAAAAAAATTGGATGGTACTTGTGTCCAATAGTATAACAAAAGGAGCATAATGAACACATATTGTACCAAGAAACACTCATGAATCCTATGGATAAAAAGACTCTAGTGCCTGAAGTCAACCAATATACTGACCACCAATTTCATGGGCATGGATTTTTCCACTTAAGGGTGGTGATGGTAGAGTCAAAACAAATCACCCACCACCCCCTACAACTCCCCCAACTCATTTCTCATGTCTTCTGCCTAACAGAACTCCTTTCTCCAGATACTTCCTAGGCTGAGGTTGTTTGTTGAACTCTACCCAAATTCAAACACAAGGGGTAGAACAATCCCATGAGATTTTTTCTATCCCATCACAAGAATAGAAATGTTTCGGCATCAAAGAAAAAATCTACCCCCAATATCTAAGAAAAAACTTCATTTTTCATGACTTTCATCCCACGCCTGTTATAGATGGGTCCTGATAACCTTATATACTATTCTATCCCTCCCTAGGAAGCTCATTATATGACCTTGAACCCCATGCATCATCATCCATCACCAAAATATCCACTCATGACTCATTTTGGCATGATTAATCCACCTAAACCATATGATGTGGGTCTACAAACTGATCAATGGGAAATACTACCACCTGCGGAACATCCTGAAGAAATACCACCAAATGATTAATCCCCTTCAAGGAGCCTCATCACTCATCAGGTCAATCTCTCCATCCTTATATGGAAACCTCACTAGTTTTCATCATGAAAACATCTTGAAAGAAGAAAAGATGTACCACATTCAATGAGTATATCTGGTGAGCTAACTCAAGAAAGACATGGAAAAGCAAAACCCATTCATATATGATTTTTGTACCAAAGGTTTCCCTACATACAATTACTACATGTACTGATTCAATAATCAAGTTATTAGAGTCTTAGTGAATGGATACATAGATCCTGATTGAACCCACCAAGGTCTGACTCGTGACAACGGAAAACCCGCCTCCAATAGGACATGTGCTGGCAACTAGCGTAGAGTAGTTATATCCCAAAAATGGGAGGAATTACCCTAATTTATCTATACACATGAACACATATCCAAGACCATAAAATGATGAAATATAAAACAATTGAAACCAATTCATGCATACATCTATGATTCCACAAACTGAGTATGACAGTAAAGTACTAGAAGTGAAAAAAGGGCCAAATATAAGCCTAACCAAAAATTGTAAGGAGTCTAAAATGCTCCAAGGGTGGGGACTAAGATCAAATGAAAACTCCTATAAAACACCTTAGTCTTTCAATTTCAATATATGCTATACCTACTCCATGTCCACCAAAGACACTGTCAAAATTGTTTTCATCTACATAAGACATGAAAAGTGTGGGTAGAGCCCGTGCATGGGTGAATATAAAAACACCCTGTAGGAAATCCTAAAAACTCTAAACATGAATCATAAATAATATTAATATAATGATAGTAATATAGTATAGAATAGAAAAAATAGTAGAACCCATATACACTCTGAAAAGACACCTCACTACTAGGAGGTCACAACAAACTACCAGCCAAAGGATTTTTCTTGAAGCAAAGATCATTCCAGGATAATCCACTCCACAATACATGATATTACTGGAGAAACTCATTAGAAGATTTCAAGATCATTGGGGACCACTCATGAAATATAAATAGTATTATAATACCCTAATAATTAGATATAGGGTCATTCCTAAGACCACTGGGATACACCACAAACCCATTCTGGATCAACATGCTATGTAGGTATCATATTCCAATGATACCTATGAACTATACTAATATGGTCAGATAAATGGAGGATCAATTACCTACTCAAGGATGTAATGCTGATTCTGAAACCCCACCTATGGTATAAAGATGATAGAGGATCACTCTCCAGTCTTACAGAGGGAAACCACGAAATATATTCGAGACTCGTCTTCTAGAGTGGATTATAATTATGAGATGTGGTTCTAATGTTGCACTTTACCCTAAAGGGTAATGAGAAAGGGAAAAACCGCTCAACTGTGACCGATATTAACATAAGAGATAAAGTGCTCCAAGCTATCTCTAAGGGAGTACATGGTGTGTAAGTGGAGTACATGGAATACATCACTCAACCTGGATATGCCCATATGGTGCTTCCTCACATAGAATGTCATCTCCATATGAACATCAATTAAGTAAGGTACATGGAATGTAGATATTTCTCAACACCCTACCCATGTCAACTAAAAGTAATTGTGTACCTCTTGTCATGCCTGTGTATCAACTCGTGTACACCTGGCCATAGTCATGTACACATGGTCATGTCTGTGTCTGAGTACATAGTGTGTTTGTGCCCATGTACTCCTGGCCATGTCTATTTACCCTCTGAGGTACATGTTGAACCATCACTGAAGGGTCACACTACTTTCTAATAGGTCACATGGAATGTGATATTTAACTCCAGTGGAAACCCCAACGCCACAATCATGGGGATCCCAGATGATGTATACCACCAATTTACATGGCGTGTACACCCATATTTTCAAGATCCCATGGGATTTTTCTCTACATATTCATATGAAATGTTGGATCCACTAATCTATATAAAGAATCCTAGATCAGAGGTTTTCTGACCCTTTCCATTGTTGATTATCAGGATTCAGGTTTGAATCGGCTCGAAAAATGCCATTGTCAAGCCATTTGTTTCCATCACACATCAAAACTCTGTAGAATGGGAACCAAAAATCGATTTGATGCACCTTTGACCATCTTATACCTTAATTTAACCTCAATATCACCATTTATTATGAACCACAAACAACAAATTGATTTTTTGTGCCAAAGAAAAATTGTGAAACAATTGAATACCAAGTATTCGTCAAACCATGAGCCAAAAGAAATGCCTATGATGAATGTGTGAAGAAATGAGGTAGAAACCCACATGACCTAAAATGTTAGGAATGAAAACTAAACCGTTGTTCATTTGGACTCAATAAATCATTAAATAAATAGATAGATGAAAATAATATTCAACATAATGAACAAATTAATCCAACTCAATTAAATCTATCATTGACGTGTGAATCAATTTTTATCGTGGAATTGATCTGTGTTTTTATAGGATAAAAAAGGGATGTAAATCAAAAAAAATCCTATGTGGAATTTGGATCCATCATTTATGAATAATGGTTATGTTTTTTCATCATTGATAAGATCCATGAACTCTGTTGGTGCAATGATCCATGATCCTGACCTGATCCGATGTCGACTTCCAAGAACACTCTCCAATAGTTCCCTAGGTCTCTTGGGTTTAGTATCCAACCCCAAGACAAACTCTATAACCATGGATTTACGGGAAAATGAAGTCAATGCATCAAAAAATTTAAATCAATTAATTAATTAATTTTTTCCCGAAATGAATTTTTTATAAACACCTCTTTCCAATAAAGGTTATACTAATCCTAAGGTAATACCCATCTCCTAAACACAATGTTTCCTCAAATTTTTTATCTGGTCCCCCATTTTGGATTTATTCTATTTTTTTCAAGAAAAATATGCACCCATGATATTTAATATATTTAATATATTTAATATATTTCAAACATTAATTTCATGCACATCAGGCCTCAGATTCTGGCACTATCTCACTGCTTGGTCTCAAAAATATTCCATATAATATCAAAAAATATTACTTGTAAAATACGATTCATTTTATTCTCCCCACCTTAGGGTTTTTCTTCCCATAAATAGGAAAACATAACTAAAAAATATGATGGTACATTGCTCCCATATGCATCTCCCACTCCCTGGTTCTCTCATGAATATTCTCATGCTTCCACCAGATATGCACTTGTTAAATCAATCACCAATGAAGGATTATAACCTATCAATCTTTGATATCTATCGGGTACTCAGTAATGGTATATCTATCCTCAATGTTAATCTTTCCCCATTCGATAAAAAAATATGGGTCGTGCATGTACCTCCTCATCCACAACATGAGGAAGATGTTGTGTACCCATTCTCACTACAGAGGTAGAGATAAGTGGTACACCACCTCACTAACTATTCATAGTATCTGGAAAGGGCTAATGAATATTAGAGATAAATTTTCACCCTGGTTAAATATCTACAACCCATGTAAAGGTAAGGCCCTTAAGAACACATTGTATCCCTCCTAAAACTCTATAGGTCTCAATTTTGAGTCCACATATGACTTGTGGTGTCTCGGTGAAGTCGTCATCTGCTCCTAGATGATCATCACATTCTTTTTTGTAGCTCACACCAACTCTGGGACCATGCGTGATGACTTTCAAAAACTAGTCCAACAATGTGGTGACCTTTATGTTCATATATAAAATCCCTTGAATAGTTCCATACTGATGTTCAAATAGTAGCTACTATTTTATGAAAAATTAACCATGGGTAGATTATCCTCCCAACTACAAAAAAGTACGACATGCAAGATGACAACACTTCCTCCAATACATGAATGTTCTGGTCAGTTTTTTTCATTCTCGTGGTGAAACTCCATACCCAAGTGAAACTGAGTCCCAAAGGTGCAAAAAAATCCTATCCATAATTATGACAAGATGTGAGTGTAACAGTCTGAAATGATTTTCAAGGGAACACCATGGATTTAGACTATCTCATGCACGTTGAGGTATCTCAAACTCTCTATTCAACTCTACTCTTGAATAACTAGGATGTGATCTAACATGGTGAGTTATTATACTATCACCTATATGGAATCATGTCCCCTATTTGTAAAAGGTAACCCCATCATAAATTCTATATATATCCCATCCCACTTCCACTCCATCACCTTAAGGGGTTGTGTCTAACCTTCCAGAACCTGGTGCTCATCCTTCACCTATAAACAAGTGAGGCATTGAGAGACAAACTCTACAACACAAAGGTTCATGACTCACCACCAAAAAATAATTTTGGAGGTCCTAGTATATCTTTTCTACACATGGATGCACTACTAATGTGGATGTATGAAATTATTGCATCACCTCCTCCTACAACATCAACGACACCATTGTCCATCCACTAAAAATGATAGCATGCTCCCCACCATCATAATATCCATCAAGAGCATTTCTAGTGGATATCTAAGTGTCTAAGGTATCACAATCAGTATCTACACATTTAGAATTCCTAAAACACTATAGAAGCAGTTGGGTTACAACTATGGACTAGATATATAAATCACCATCCTTGTACACCAAGGAAAACTGCAATAAGGATAACTACTATGATTCCTCAATTAAGAACTAAAAACACAATATCCTAATAAGAGAAATTTTCCCCATGTTCCCTTTCCCATGAGTATATTAAATCTCAAATTCATTGTCCTAGAGTAAATCTTGACATCCCCTTTATCTCAAGTTAAGATCCTTTTGAGAGAACATATACTTGAGACTCCTATGGTCAGAGAATATGATAAACTATTCGCGCATCAAGTAGTGTTGACACACCTTCAATGTGAAGACTATTGCTGCTAACTCAAGATTATGGGTCACATAGTACTTCTTATGTGGTCTCAAATAATATGAACCATAGGCAATCACCTCCTCAATCTGTATCAAATAAACACCAAGCTCATCCCCGGATGCATCATAGAACACTATGTACTCGACACCCACCACTTGAAATATCAAAATATGAGTGCTCATCAACCTCTTCCTCATCTCTTGAAAGCATTGCTGACACATTTCCATCCACACAAAAGGATTACCCTTTCAGTTCAAATTAGTTAAGGGTACCATCAATTTGTAGAAAATAGGTATAAAAATTTGATAGTACCCTACCAACCCAAGTAAACTCTACACCTCGATAACAGTCTTGGGTGGCTCCCAAGAAACCACTACTTTAACATTCACCAGGTCCACCACCAATCCTACCTCTAAGATTTTGTGTCCTAGAACGTGGACCTCTCATATAAAAATTGGAACATCAAGAGATTCCCATAAATCTGATTCTCTTGAAGTGTGCCCAAGACCATACTCAAGTGTCTCACATGTTCCTCCATAGATGCTGAATACACTAGGATATCATTGATTAAGACAAACATGAACTGGTCTAATAAGGGCTAAGAGATACAATTAATGAGCCCCATAAACATCGAAGGGGTGTTCTCCATGCCTAAAGGAATCACAAAGTACTCATAGTGACCGCAAAAGATTTTGAATGTCGTCTTCTATATATCCTCACCACATACTACTAGTTGGTGATACCATAACCTGAGGTCAATGTTCGAGAACCATCACACCCCCACAACAAATAAAAGATGTCATCATTCATCAGTATTGGATACTTATTCTTCATCATCACCCGGTTCAAGTGCCTATATTCCACACATAACCTCAATATCTGATCCACCTTCTTGGAAAACAACACTTGGCTTCCTATTAGAAACACTAGGTCTCACAAAGACCTTATCCTCTAAACCTTTTTAACTACACCATCATCTCATAAAGCATTATGGGATCCATCTGATACTCTAGTTCACATATCAGCGCCATATCTAGGTGAAATCCAATCTAGAAGTCTAGCTCTCAGTGGGGAGGTAAGCCTGGCACGTCCTCATGAAAGACATCCTCAGACTCTGCCAACACTATTTGTATCTAATATCCCATAGCATCCACTACTTCAAGAGTCTTCAGATTCTCTAAACACAATCATTAAGCCAATGGATCAATAAAAATCTCTAAGTTTCAAATCCGATACGTGGAACCAAACAAATATCACATAGTGGTTTCTATAAATATTATGGTTATGTTAGAAAAGACACATATCATACCTTGTATCATCCCTAGAGCCTCAGGGTCATTGGGCTCTATAGCTTACAGTTGGCCTTGCCTTTGAACACCTGCTCCCTAAGCCTAGATGGGACCACCTGGGGTTGTTGTTATAATAGACCAAAAATCCCAACACCCCATGTTTTTTAGGCCCCTTTACCACATATTCAACCCTATGGACCACCCTATTCTTACCTATGTATCTTCCCAGGTAGTCCCTCTTCCATCTCTCGATCAGCTCTATGATGGCTCAGAAAATCCCATGCTAGATTTACACGACCATCATAGGAGAAACGACACCTATCCCTTGGATAATTGAAGCCATATTAAGAGACCTACACCATTGACCATGTGTATTGGGATCACCTCTTGAAGAATCTGACATACTTGGATCTATGAGACTATTATAGGCTACCTAGATCCAAGTTCTGAGCTCCTTGGTGCTTTCTGCATGTATCCACGGTCGATGCTTGTTCTTCTCGGTATCTCTCCACCACTATGTCCTGTTCAAGAACCCCATCATAGGTGGTAATTCAAAGGGATGACCCTAAATCCTTGATATTCTACTGTAATCCCTAATCAAAGGTCTTTACTCTGAAAGATGGATTACAAACCCAATCCATGATGTATCACGAGAGATCAAAAAAACCTCATCAAGTACTCTGTCATGAAGAAAACATTCATACAGTAGATGTAGAAGCTCCTGTATAAACTCTGATCAAAACATGGCTGGATAAAACTCCTCCTTGAAGAGACTCTCTATGTATGACCAAGAGATAGATGTCTCATCATGTGATTGGGTCACTAAACTCCACCATCATCCAGTGGATATCTAGAAAAGACTCACCATGAACACCATCATTTTATCTTCAGGTTTCCTAAAAAGTTGGAAAATGTGAATGAATACCTCTTTCTAGTCCTCATCCACCTGGGGTTTTGGTTCACCCAAAAACCTAGGAGGTTTCTACCGTTAAAACTCATTCAACACACTCAACCTAAAAGCATCATCTGCTAGAACTACCAGTTGTAGATACTACTGAATGGGTGGTGGTATATCTAGTAAACCACTCAAAGGTTATATCTCTGGTACATGCCCTGTACATAATCCTCATTACTCGGTGGATCATCTTCATGATCAGTAGTGGAATCCTAGCTGGATGTCTTCGTAGAGGCATTCGGAAATAAACAACATGTACCATAATCAACAATTATATCTGGTGTGATAAATCAATATGTAAATGTAAACCACGAACCATTTCAATATGATTCATGACCCATTGATTTTTTCCCTGTAACCAATTTCTACATGTACCAAGTTGAAAAGTAAGTGATCAAAATATATGTGTATGGATACTTCAGCCATCGCACAAACACTATAGTCCTAGATGGAATTCCTAACCTGAAACTCTAAAAAATTTCCCAAACCAATCTCACATACATTGATTATAAGGTATAATAGACTCCTCTTATAACACTTTTTCATGACAAATCCCATCGAGGTATGACCCATGAATACCCCAATCCAGTCTCCAATTGGCCAATTTCTGGCAACCAATACCTAGTAGGAATATCTCTAAAATGGGAGGAATTATGATAATGTATAAATACACATAAACAAATATCCAAGTCCATACAAATAGAAAATGTAAAACAACTCAAACCAATGCAAGAAAACATATATGATCCCACAAATAGAGTAAGACATTAAAGTGCTAAAAGTGAAAAGGTGGCCAAATAAAAGCCCAATAAAAACTGTAAGGATCCAAACCTACCCCAAGGGTTAGTAATATGATCAAATTCAAACTCTTATAAGAAACCTCGGTCTATAAATCTCTATCTATGCTCCACCTACTCTACATCCTCTCAGGGCATCATTAAAAGGGTCATCATTTGCGTAAAACAAGACACGTACATGAAAATCTTATGTAGGGTGAGTATAAAAATACCCAATAGGACACCCAGAAAACACTAAACATGATGTATAAAGAATAGATAGCTCATAGTAGTAATATATTACTGAATATAAATAATACGATAACTCATATATACTCAGGAAGGACACCCTACCACTAGGTGTCCACAACAAACTGTCAGCCACAAGTTTCTACTAAAAGAAACTCTCATTATAGGATAATACACTCCATGAGACAAGATATCACTAGAGACACTCATCCAAGAGGTCAATAACATTAGGCACCACCTAATAAATCTCACTGGTCTTAGAAGACCCTCATACTCAAATAGGGGCTCACACCTTGGACAGATGGGGGACACCACAAACCCAATCTAGATCAACCCTCTATGTAGGGGAGTAGTACGAAAATGAAGCATTAAAACACTACCTATACGAACTTCTATATAGAGGATCAATTCCCTACTTAAGGTCGTCATGCCGATTCATCAAACACCCACTAAGGTATAATGATTATAGGGGATCACTCTTTAGTATCATGAAGGGACACCATGAACTATATCAGAGACTTGTCCCCTAAAGGGGATTACAAGCCTAATATGTGGATGTAATTAAGAATTGTACCATCGAGGGTATAGAATAATGGTAAAATCACTCAAATAACATTGTTATATGTTGAAGAGACCAAGAGCTCTATGATGTCTTAAAGGGAGTACATGCCATGTAAGTGGAGTACATGGCATGCATCACTCAACCTAGATCTGCCTGTGTGCTGCTACCACACAAGGCATGTCATATCCATATACATGACATGTAGTTAAGGTACACTGATTGTAGAGATCGATCTACACCTTGACTATGTCACTTGGCCTTTCTCATGTACCTCTATCCATGTCCATGTATCAAACCGTGTACACAGGGTTGTGCCCATGTATACCTCATTGTGTCTGTGTCTGAGTACACAGAGTGACCATGATCGTGTACCCTTGTCCATGTTTGTGTACCATCCTAGTAACACAACATTCCATCATGTAAAGTTCATATAGTGTGAGATATTTTACTCTAGCAGAAACCCTAACGCCATAGCTAGCGGGTCCCAAACGGTGTGTAATTTCTGTTTACACAACGTGTAAATCGGGATTTTTCATATCCTAATGGATCTTCCTCCACATCAGCATGCATTTTTCTAGAGATTATAAATTGGGTTTATCCGACACTTTCCATCATTGATTGCTGAGATCCGGGTTAGGATCTTCTTGGAAACCTCCACTATCAAACCATCAATCGTTGCAGCACATAAAAAGTGGGGAGAATGGGAACATAAAATTCATCTAATATGCCTATAATCATCCTCAACTATCTTCACACCTCAACCTCGCCCTCAATAAAGAATTTTCTCTTGGTATTGATCTGTTTTATTGAATAACAGTCATGAAATGATCGGATATTGGTTATTCGTTGAACCACAATCCAAAAGAAATTCCCACATTGAATGAGTGATGAAACAAGGGATAAAACCAAAATCTATAAAACATGAGTAAATAACCTCAGTATTTTTTCATTTGGCCTCAATCCATTTTGATGAAATAGACTGACCAAGAGTATAATAAATACAATGAACAAATTAATCCATCTCAATTAATTCTATAATCATTGCGTGAATTAATTCTATTTGTGGAATTGATCCTCATTTGACTAGGTTAAATGAAAGGTATAGAAATAAGAAAACCAAACATACTACTTAGAGTTTGGATGGATCATTGATTAATAATGTTTTGGCACTGTCATGTTTGACAATATCCATGAAATTTGTTGGTGTAACAATCCACGATCCTCATCAGATCTGACATCATTTTCCCAGAACACTCTCCAATGGTTCTCTATGTCAATAGGGCTTAGTGTCGAATCTTGAGACAAAACCAATAATCATGGATTTATAGTAAAAGTTAGTCACAACATCAAAAAAATAATAATAAATTTATTTATTTATTTTATTAATTTCTCCCCCATGATGGATTTTTTACAAACACCCCACACCAAAAAATATTATGACGTGGATAAGGTAAAACCAACATTATGAACTCAACCATACCCTTAGATTTTTATCCAGACCCCTGTTCTGGAGTTATTTCACTTTTTTATGAAAACTATGCACACATGATATTAAATATATTGATTATATTTAAGAAATTTATTTTGGGAACACCATTCCCCAGAATCACACACTGTCTTAGAGCCAGGACTCAAAAACATTATTTAGAATATCCAAAAAATTATCCATATAAAATATGAGTCATTAAAAAATTGGTCACCAAACCAAAACTAGTTTCCCTATCTTAAAATATGATCATAAAACACTTAACACTGTTTCCGTAAATCCAAAACCAATCATCATGATATGTTCAAAACTCAAAAAACTAACTAGGAGAAATATCACCTCTGGTACCACATTGTTACGACTTTACCCAACAGGACTTGAACCGAAACTACCCAAGACTTCATCCAATAGGCCCTGGTGAGTGACTAGTTATTTGTGGGTACATCACACACATGGGATACACTAGCCTAATGTACCTGTACACCTTTACACACGCACACAACTCAAATCCTATACAATGATGAAATATAAAACAATTTATAACAATGGATAAATATATATATAATCCCATAATCAAATTATTACATAATGTACATTAAATAAGAAAAAGGATTCAAATAAAAGACCACCCAAAACTAGAAATAATTTTTTGCCTGCTTAGTAGAGGGGACAACTATCAAACGCAACACCAGTATACACCTTGGTCCATCTAGCCCAAGCTAAGATCCACCTTCTCCTAGTCCTCCAAGTACTCCATAAAAAGTACTATCATGTTCATAAGATATGAAATGTGCGGGCATAGCCCATCTAGGGGTGATTATGACATACCCAATAGGGCACCTTAAAATCATCATAATCCATCTTGAGTATTAATCTAATCAAAAATATATATTTTAAACAACATATGAGACATAAAGATAACCAAGGATATCCCATATCAAATATTAAATGAATCAAAATCAAAAACAATCTCTACCACTTTTGGCCATAGATTCACTATGAGGTTTCAAGGAAATGCTTTTCAAGGAGATCTCACTCCATGAGTCCTACCATACTTGATGTCACTCAACTAAGGGATATTACTCATCAAGTATTTCTATTTTTATTTCACTTCCTTTCCATCCCAAATGTAATTCCCATCTGGGAGGATCCACTCCCCAAGATATGTTTCCATTGGTGACACTCATCCCAAAAGTCATGGTCATCAAGTATATCCATGAAGAATCACATAGAAAACATAGAGGTTTCATCTAAGAGATACACTCCATTAGAAAAGTACCCCTTTAAAAAGACAAGATCTTGACATATAGATTGGTGGTTAATTACTAAGGATCATTGGAGGAACACCAAATCATACAAGTAATATCCTCTTAGATAGGGGATCAATAACTATGTATGTATTGTCCATGCCAATTTCAAAAAACATACCAATGGAAACATGATGGAAAATGAGGATCACTCTAGGCCTCTTCATGGGATACATACTCCAAGCCACTGACGGTCTGTCAAAGTGGACTGATATGACTCACTTTAGAATAATGGAACTCCCCCAAAATACAATGGTCATAAGAAATATCTAGAGAGGTCTCCTTATAAGATTATAACGTGATAATTCCCAAAACCGTCATAGTTTTGGACTAAGGAAACACACTCAACTAATACTAGTCAAAGGAAGCTCACTCAAGCACATAACAAAGCTAAGATGAAAAGAAAGAGTAATCCAACCTCACCTCCAAGGAGTACATGGTGTGTCCCTTGAGGTATATGGCATGTATCACAAAACAAGTAACTTCCTATGTCTCAAGATCATATGAAATGTCTAATGACCCAAATCTTGACATACAAGGACATTTCATTACTTGTGTGGAATACTTAATACATAACAAAAAAATACTCCCAATGACCGTATTAGTTTAGTGTCTTTGGAAACTTAGAACATAATCTTCTAATCATGGTGAAAGATCTTAAACATCTCCAATAAAGATCTTCCCCTTTTTTTCTTACCTAAAACCTTTCTTTATATCCTAGGGAAAAGAAAACATATAAAGGGTGATCTCAAATGATCATTAAGGGTAAGTATGGATAAAATAAAACAAACCATATACATTTGAACTTAAAAACATGAACATAAAGTTTAAACATCAAAATATTGAGTTGTGAAATAAATCTTGGCAGTACATAAGGCATAGTCCATAAAGGAAAATAAATCATGATAAAATTGCATGGGAATAAAACATGTAATTGTGGAAAACCATTAAGCACATGATATTATTTCCATAGTAGCCAAGGCATTGTTTCCATTACCATTATAGTGGACAAAGTCCATTACTGAACCGGGTTTACTTGTCATTCCAGCCTTGTATTACTAAACCAGATTCACTTTCTGTTACCTCCATGTATATCTCATGATATATAAATCTTTACCCAATGAATTTGAGGTAAATATAGGTCTCACCCATCTCATAATTAAATAATTCTTACTTTTTCCACAAAATAAACATAAATCATTCATCATAACCCAAAGAATAAAATGGGTTTCATAAACATCATCTCATCATAATGTAAACTATATAAAACAAGTGGATATAATTTCATCATAAGAAGAATCAAACCATGTAAATAATAAATACATTATACTTGAAACATAATCATATTAAATAATGTCATCTTATATGGAAAATAGTTTTGACAAAACACTTGAAATGAATTCTTGAGGAAAATATCCTTTCTTCTTCAAAATCATTTTCTTTTCAAAAAATTCCATGTAATTTTAAAAGAAAAGGATTTTGTTTAAAATATTCATGAAATATTTTATATTAAGATTCATGAAAATTATGAATTATGAAATCGTAAAAATCTGTTCATGTCGTATAAGTTAAAAAAACATTCTCCTCGTACTTTTGCCGGAAAAGTCAAAAAGTTCCTCGTATGGTAAACAAAAGAAAGATTCCTTCCATAACACAATGTAAAAGTCAAAGATGGGTAAACATGACTTTAAAAATACATGGAAGAATATTAAACACTTTATAAAAAACATTTTTATGGACATGGATGAAAAATATAAACCCAGTAAATACATACATATAATCAATCTCGTAGAAAAATGAGATTTGAAAAATTATCCCTTACCTTATGTCAAATTTCTTCCATATGTGTCTGAGACTCCTATATAGTGGGTTTAAAAATATTATTAACTTATAATAGAACCATAATAATATTTATTATATCTTATATGATTCACATACGACTTTATATTACCCATTCATTTGTCAATTCCATGTTAAAGTCGTGTTTTGGTTAAAATCATTTCATTTATCATCCGTGTTTTGACTTGTAATTATTCATATGATTACCTAGATCATGATTACATACTTCCAGAATGTAAAACATTATTTATATATAATATATATTCAGAATATACATATATATAATAGATTGATAAATGGAAATAAATACACCGTTCATGGATACGGTAGGTCGTACGTACGCATGAACGCTGTTTTCGTTTCCTTATTAAATTGAATGGAAGTAAATAACATATAAATAAATCCAGTATAATTAATATTTCATATATTTTATGATTATTTATTACATATAATTTATAATAATTCTTGAATGGTTAACTTGGATAATGAATCTCATCACGTCGTGGAGACGGTAATCCGTACGTACGCACGAGCAATGATATCGTTCCCAAACTTATTGAATGGAATTAGAGTGGATGATATAATATCTCAGAATTAGTATCATGTCATAATAACCATATATAGTTATTATTTACACCATTATACCCATCCATGTAAGGTGGTGGTGGAAAAACAGATTACCCCACGGCGTGGAGACGGTATTTCGTACGTACGCACGCGCGGTGATTTTGTTTTCCCTAGGATGGATAGAAGGTGAAATAGGTTTTGTTCATATTTATAATAACATATCATTATATGAGTGATATTTATTTTATTAATTTATTATGAAACAACAAAATAATAGGAAGTATAATAATAAATGAATTTGAAAGAATCGGTAAAGGATATTACCTCTTCTTCGACGTGCCTCTTCTAAACCTCCTCTTAGGGTACTAAAGTTGGTATTTGAAGAATAAAAAGACCTATATAATGTTTCTATGGAAGTTTAGAAGAGAAATGGTCAGTGTTTGGCCAAGCTGGAAGGCTCAAATCTATTTGAGGAGGAGAGGGAGGAGGTGCCCTTTTATAAGAGAGGAGAGGGGCACTTTTGAAAACCTCTAAAATATTAATTTATAATAAACTCAAACCCCACTTAAAAACTTAAAAAATGACCCAAACACGAATCTTAGATGATATAAGGTTGTAATCTCATCAACCAATAAAATTTAGACATGTTTTAAATTTATTGTACACCTTATAAACATGATTTATCCCTATTTAATCTATTTAATTTTATTTGTGGTAATAATATTCTAAATTTTAAATTATTAATAATAATTACTTATATGTTTTCAATTATACGTAATTGGGTAATTTATGAAATTTTAGACCATATAAATTTCAATTTATAATTATTTAATATTTTTGTGATTTTTAAACAAATTAATAATATGTTATTTTTATAAAATAACTATAGTGTTAATTTTGACACTATTTATTTATATGAATTTAAATAAAATCCACACAAAGGATATATTCGAAAAAAAAATGTGTAATAGATTTCTAAAATGTCATATTCATCTAGAAATTTTTTTACGAAGATTAATTAGTTCATATAATATTTATTTTAATATTTTCAAAACCATTCATTTGATATTTCTCATAATAAAACAATTAATACATTATTTTTTTATAAACATTTAATATACTTATTAGTTGCATAAAAATTAAAAATAAAATACTATTAATATTATAAATATAATATATTTAAAAATAATACTTTTAATTTAATTGATCATCTTAAAATCACAACATGTAAATTGTTATATTTATTAAATTATGAAGGTGACATCTTTGACATCATCTAAAATAAAATAATATAAGTGTCATAATCGCTTTTATAAAGATAAAAATAGTCAAAAATTCGACCATTGGATGGTTATGGTTTATCTATATACTACCAATAAGTTTTGGTCAGGTTTTTGGGCCATTTAATGGGTATTATTATTTTAATAAAAACTATATTACTGATTTTTCACTAAATAAATAATTTCTGCATCAATAATGTATAAGCTATTAAGGTAATTAAATATCTCTTAAAAATTACAAAAAAAATACCATAACAAAGAAAAATATTTTATATTTCAAATTCGTATTTATAGTCAAATTTATATTCTGTATAAACTTATATTAAAAATAATTTAATTATTAAAGTTTTAGTGAGACATATTTCACTTTCTTTAAAATAAAATAAATTAAAGGTATTAATCATATCAAAGTGGGTTCCAATGGATTCCATTTAGACCCAAATATTCCTTATGACGAAATATAATCATCCAATTATATTAAGACAAGTGTTATGGTAATTTTATAATATTCTATTTACCTTTAATTACCCAATTTACCTTTAACTATGGTAAATAAAATTTACCGTAGTTACTATTTATAGTGCCCAAAAATAAAAACTAGCCTATTAACATAATTTGGACCTACTGATTCCAAATATGGAATCCATTTTATCAAATTCAAATCAAATAAGTTTCAGAAATTAATTTAAAATTATTCTCATTGTTAAGAAAATTTGTTTTAAAAGTTAAAACATTGCAAAAGATTGAAATGATTTTACCTATGAATTCAATGTAAAATCAATGCTAATGAAATAAATTATATTAAATGGTAAAAATATATTCTATTTATACTTTAAAACCATTAAATATTATTATTTAACCATATAAATTATTACTATGAAAAAAGTTTTTTTTAATTAAAATATAGTGTGTGTTTACTATTCATTAAAATATGAAAGTTGTCAGAATAATATAAAAAATTTATACAAAGTAAATTTTTATGTCCCGATTACAAATAAGAATTTTATTTTGTCAAATTTTACTTATAAACATGTCAAAACTATATTTAAAGTGGGTGCGCCATCAAAAGGTGGCAAAACTGCATTTTTTGAAAAATACTTATTTTACCCGAAAAAATTATTTTGTTCTCATAACATGTTCTATAAAATGTATAAGATGAATAATAATGTTATAAAATTTAAAATTTAGTTAATACTATTCATAACGGCTAGTTCATAATAATATTATAACAATATATCAGTGTTTAGTGAAACCCGGTATTGCGTACTACACACGCTATCGAGGAAGGTCGTGATTGCATGTAATGAAAGCCAAGTCAAGGCTACATGTAGTGCAAGCTCCCTTTTGTGTTGCGTATAATATAAGAAAAACTTATTTAATTTATAAATTAAACAAAATCTGTACTTAATTTTGTGTAGAATAATTTCTACAAAACGAACTTGAAATTGTGTGTAACACGAGCCAACAATAGTGTTGCATATACTGCAAGCTAATATGGTATTGCGTATAGTACAAGCTAATCATGGTGTATTTTACAAAATAATACATCAAAGAAATTAAAAAAGAATATATCTCATAAAATCTTGGGGTGTTACATTCTACCCCCCTTAAAATGAATTTCTCCCTCGAAATTCGTCGGGGTTATAAATGATTTTCTACTTGAAAGTTTCATTCATAGAAACCCACACCGTAAAAAGGAATACTAAAACATAATTTTAAAAAGTGTAGTAAGAAATGTAACTGTTACCCAAATTAACTCATCACTGGGTTTCCACATAGGAGAACATAGGTGAAAACATGGATATGGAAGAGAAATCTAACCATCATGTTTTGATAGAGTGTGGTAGAGAACATGGATATGAAAAATCCAACAATCAAAAAGCCATAAATTTGTGATGATCTAAGGTACCATCTGATTCATCAGATATGAGGGTACTAGGACAACATTTTTGGTTTTCAAGATCATTCCCCTAGAGTTGAAGAATTTTTTTTCATAAGAAGAAATACTTATTTTATTTTGGTACATTCTCACCGTTTTTCGTGCATTGAACAATTTCCACATCACCTCTTAAAGAAATGAAGTTGAATTTTTCATTCGTGAAGTGCTAGCGGATCATGTGATAGAATGATAGGTCATTCCATCTGTTCTCAACAAAAATGTTAGAACATGCTACAAAAGTCCACTTATAGTGTGATAATAAATTAATCTTAAAACGGAAAATAACATATACTTTCCATAAATGGATAACATTAAAATCCTTCCAAATATAAAAATATAAAAATTTAGAAGGAGGTGAACTAAATCTACTTAAAATTTGTCTGTTATATCTCATAATGTAGTTATTGATTGTCACGTTCCAAACATATGAATAACTTAATCATGTATTCTATTTAAAAATGAATACCCATTGAACCTTAGTGAAAACATGAATGCTGTCAAAAGTAACTCTTTCCACATACCAAAATACCAAAATTTCTATATACTCAAACCATGATGTCACTTTTCCCTTATATCAGTCATGAGATCATTAATAATATCAAACATATTATTTTCTCCTTATCCCATCATTATGCGTATATCATCTGCTTTCCAAAAATATTTCAATCACATTTCATGGTTATCAGAACCATAAAATTAATGAAAACCATAATAAACTAATACATAGATATTCTAATATTCAACGATACTATAAATGAGATTCCATGATACTATTTTGAAATCACATTACATAAACACTTAATCATTCCACAACATCATTGTCATGCTCAACATCATAAATAGTGATCTCATGTGACTTCCCTTTGTCCATTTTCTTAAGAGGTTGCTCACGTAGATCATCATTAACCCTTGGATTAGGGCATTGATTAGCATAATGACCTATTTCCTTTCACTTGAAGCATTGAAGTGTTGGTGGAGTGTTCTCTGTAGTCTTTTCTCTATCCACGTCATTAGAAACTTTTTTCCCATTACTTCAGAACTCAGCTACTCGATGACCTTATTTTCCACACTTGAATCCTTTTCTAGTACATTTTAGACAATCTCCACCATGCTTCTTTCCACACTTTGAGCATAAAGAAACATTCACCTTCTCTTCACCATTGTTCTGAGATTTTTCCTTGAACTCCATCTTTCATTTTTTGTCAAAACCATGAGATGGATATGTAACACCAACATCCAGTTCTACCTTGATAGCACAACACACAATTTCTATAAGGCCCCAGCCTTAAAACTTACTTAATCTTGAGTTATTACAAGATTACACATTGAGGATCTTTTCAGGTTTAGAGTTTTAGAGAATTAGATCATGAAACTTGCATTACATTCCACATTTAAACAAAGTGGATTACATAAAAGACAATATTCATTCTTCCCATCAACGAGAACATATTTAAAATAAAATATGGATTCTCTCTTAACACATCCTTGACTCTAACGTCTTATCATGTACCTTTCCTCTTGACCTGAAAAACATTTCAGAAACTTGGGATGAGCATAAAAAGCTCAGTAAGGGACATAAAAATATGGAAAGGAAACATGAGTTCATGTATACATAAAGATGAAATCATAATTTACCCATAAAACATAGGCACTTTAACCTAACTCCTCAAAACATGAATAAATCATAGAAATCATAAGACATAAAGGTAACTTGAGGCATTCATAACATTCTTACGTAGGGAGTAACCCTCTTGGTTACGTTTGGAATACCCATCACAGTATATTCCCTAAAATCTCTTCGGAGAAACCTTAACGTTTCACTCCTTCGCGTTACCCAATGCATTGGAGAGCTATAACGGGCTCACCCGCCCTTAGTTTATCACGGAACCACCCGTTCTTCATAACAATGCCCAAGAACCATAACATACACGTATCACATAAAATATTCATAAAGGAAACAAAACATTTCCACATTTCAAACACAACATAACATTTTAGTATTTTGAAATAATGAATCCATATAAAAAGAAACCATTTCCAAAACCATTTAAAACATTTAATAAAGATATTTTTGAATCAAAGTGTCCCATACCAACTTGAAGCTTTTAAAATTTTAAACCATTAATATCCATATAAATAAATCCTTAAAACCACTTTGAAAACATGGATATTAATAAGAACGAATAATTAAAACATTTAAAATGATATTTTGGTTAAAGGGGTTTTACCAAAATTAGAGACACTTGAATACAATAATTGAGGAATAACGTTTAGTCAGAACTTTATAATATCATGAGAATAAATGGATTCATGATATAATACTCCAAAGGACAGTATATACACCATATAAGAGTGAATTGGTGCATAACAACAATGAACCCTCAATAGAAATGTCAAATGTGATGAAATCCCTTATAAAGAAGGTATCCTTAAATTAAGGACAAATCAATCTCAAAAATATGTGTGAAGAATATAAATACACCCAATATAAGTGGATATTAAGTGTAAAACAATAAAATGTCATTCACACATATTGAATGGATGACATATTCAATGACTACATGTCGAACCCAAAGAAATCGAAATTGGGTTAAGAAGTTCCCTTGACAGCCTAACGGCGTCACATCAAAATGAGTTGATGAGAGATAAAAAGAGTATCTCATCACTTGGACACAAAATTTACATCATTAAGGATACATGAGAACATATCCCAATGTAACAATATGTAAATTAAAAGACCCAATAAAAGAAGTCTTTTAAAAAGAGGGGGGTGAAAGGTTCCCTTACCGACTTGGGTATCTTTCAAAAAATACACCCCATGCAAGAGGGACAATAGATCATTGATGTAAATACTCATAAACGAAAGTATTTTACACAAAGTGTAGAATAATGGGCAGTACATACACCACTCAATGAAATTTGTGGCAAAAGTAGCGTAAATCTCACGAGAATAAAAGTGAGATGAAAAATCCCTTACGAGAACTCGGCAGCCTAACGGCGCCACATAAAACTTCCAAAATGGATTGATGAGAGAGAATAGGGTCTCTCATCACACGAACATAAAAATTACAGTAGGATTAATATAAAATAACATCCCAATCATCAGAAAGATGAGCTTAAAGGAAATGACATAAAAGAGTGTACTTAAAGAGAAAGAGAGTTGCAGGATCCCTTACCTCGGGTCCGACTTGACTCGATCGTTCTTTAACGTCCTGAATAATAAACTTGAGTTAATTTCTATTTTCTTAAGAACCTTTTCCAAGTTCATTATTCCTTTTATATCAATTATTGACATGTTGTGAACATTATGTAATCATTTAAGTTAATAATGTTCATTTTGTCGGTATTTGGTTCTTAAGTCGAAAGTGGACTTCTTACAATTACATGTTGTTCATGTGGCCAAATGTTTATTATATCCAGAATTGTATTCATGTTGTAGTTATAATATATGTCATATATATCCAGTACATTCATGCATTTATAACATTACATAATCATTTAGAGGTAAGAAATGAAATGCACCGTTCATGGAGACGGTAAGCCGTACGTACGCATGAACGCTACTTTCATTTCTATTCGTATTTTATAGAATGGAATAATAATGATATAAAGGTATATTATAATTCCAGTATAATATCATATTTAATATCATAGTTCCATCCTTTATATGTCCCACATATGGTATTTAACGAATCAAATCACTTTGAGGGGGCGGTAGTCCGCGCTTCCTTAAATGAAGATATCGTGTTTACCCATAATGGGAACCATAAAGGTTTGACCAAAATGTAAAAAAACAGAATCTTAAGGAAAACATAAACATACTATATATCATATATAAAAATAGTGACATCATAATGGCCACCTTTGAAGGTGTTAAATGAGTATTGAACAATCATCGTTTCGGGAGGCAGAATTTCACCATCCACGGAAACCGTATGTTCTTTAACCATTTGATGTAGTTGTGTGAGAGTGTAGCTCAAATAAATATTATAACAACATCCTAGTATATTTAAGATACTGTTGTTGTTACAAAAGAAGTAAATAAAAAGAGATTAGGGGGTTGGAGAAGCAAAATAAAACAAATGAATATGAGAGAAACAATTACCTTTAAAAGTGTAACTCTTTTTGATTTGAGCCTAAAGTCTTCCTTTGAAAGGATTCTGCCCAAGGTAAATCCTCTAGGATGAGGAGAGGGATGTGGAGAGAGCAAATGGGCAGGGGTTGGCCGAGCCAAAGGCTTTTGAAGTGTGTGAAATAAGGTGGAGGTGGGGGCCTTTTATAAGAGAAGAGGAGGGGCACTTTTGGAAAGCAAAGAAATATTACTTTATTTGAAAATGCTTTTCGGTTTTAAAGGGTCCCACATTGGTAGAATTCGTGGATAAGGTGATAAGGCATCGAAATCCACTCATCCAATTGGTTTTGTCCATGTGTATATTGTAGATTTTTCATTATCTTTCCATTTTAATTAAATTGTCAAATAATGATGTCATCGCTGCATCATTATTATGTCATAAATAATTTAATTTCTTTAATGTCTAAAAATTATAAAAAAAATACTATGATATAGGAAATCTTTTTATCTTTCCAATGACTATTTATAATCAAAATTTGGACTTGTATAACCCCACTTAAAAATTGTTTTAGTAAAACATACTATGTTAGTGTCATTTTCACTTTAACATTAAATAAAAAGTATTTTATGTTATTTCCCAACAAAAGTGGATCCATGGGGTCCCCAAGTTAGGCCATGGCTTGTCTTGGTCGGCCATGACACAACCAATAGGGTTGTGACATGTGTCTAGGTCATTTCATTTTTTTAAAGTATTATTTATACCTTAAACTACACTAATTATCACTAATCGCGATTAAAAACTTAATAAGTTACTATTCACCAAAAAATTATTATAATCTCATTGAACCACATTTTACTTCTTAATGACAACCATGTATGTCGGATTTTCAAAATTCAATACACATTAGTGGTAAACTTTCATTTAACTGAAAAATCAGTTTGCTTGATTATCACTTAGTGGTTTCACTATTCATCAAAAATTGAAGTTTTTCAGAAAATTACCAAAAATTCACCCTAAGCTATATTTGATATTCTGAATTCAAAAATGAAGTCCGTTTTACAAAATTCAAAACATATTAGTCACATTAATTAATTTAATAATTAATTCCCGCTGTCAGAGCAAATAGCGTGTTTTTATAAAACAATAAGTATCAAAAGATTGACACCAGTTTAAGTCCGATTTCAAAGTGAAATTAATTCCAACCACCACTATTGGATTAAATGGTAAAAATATTTCCTAATTTCAATTTAAAACCAATTCAAAAGATAATCTAATCATATAAATAAATTAGATTAAAAAGTGGTTTTGAATTAAAATACAACATTTTACACTATTCCTTAAAAAAATGAACTTTATCGGAAAGATACCAAAAATTTACACAAAGTAAATTTTGATGTCCCGATTCTTAATAAGAGTTTTATTTGGTCCAAAATAATGTTTAAGAGTGAACAAAACTATATTTAATGATGGTTCAACATCAAAAGGTGATAAGTGAACCTTTAGTGAAAACTAGGGCATATACGCCTAAAATTGAATTCTTTCCGTATTTTAAGCCTCTAATCTTTATTGGATAAATGTAAAAACAATTAAAAACATATGAAATCATATTTTAGTTATTTCTATCCATTCCCGCCAATACAATGGCTACATGTTAACTATCATTTAAAATAATATTATTTTATTATTAGAGTGCAACGTAAGATTCCCAAGAAACTCGTTGTTGCGTGTTGGGTACGCCATCGAGCATAGCGTCCCCTTTAAAGTCATATTAATATTTTATTCACAAATATGGATAAATACAAAAATGTCGTATTCTTTATTTACCTGGGGTGTTACATCCTTCCCCCCTTTTGGGAATTGCGTCCGCGCAATTTTAAAATTGGACTTGGAAACATCCTTGGAAGTCCCACATCGGAACAAGAGTTGGTAAAACAATCACTTTAAAATAAAGAAAGATAAGTACAAAGGTCACCCGAGTTAACCCATACTAGGACTCCAAGTATGAAAATATGGACATGGAGGAAAAAACAAAGGGTCATGTTCTGATGGAGAGTGTTAGAAAACATGTTTAGGAGAAAGTTAACCACGAGAAAATCACAAACTTGTGATGGGTTAAACGGTATTCGATTCCCTAGTAGAAAAAGTTAATAGACAACATTTTTGTTTTAAGTTACATTTTATTGAGGAATTTTATTCATAAGGAAACATAATCACTTATCATGTTGACCTTCAACTTTTACTAGATTCCTTAATCAAACTCATATTTTTTTCAAAAGACGAGTATTTAGGGAGACTTGTTCGCATTCAGAGTACCATAATCAACTTCTAGAGAATCACCTAATCCACAAAAGAGAGCTATATACTTCCCATGTCTTTAGACTTTATCCAAAAACAAAACCAAAAAGGCTAGTACAAGATCGGATAATCCAGAAAAGGATAACCCTTTATAAAAATAAAATCTATTCTTAACATCCAAAATTTGTCAAACAAAACCCAATGTTCAACAAGGATCATTCGATAAACAATTTGTCCATAAAATTCTTCAAAGTAAACCAATATAAGATCGAAACCCAAATATTTGAAAGATTTAGTCACATAGTCTTCCAAGTTAAATCGTAACATTTATCTCCAAACAACATCAGTTGCTCCTAAAGTCACGCATTGAAAAGTAATTATCCCAATCACATATCCTCCATGATAGGGTAATCATTTTAATAAATAACCCAAAATCAACTTACTCTTAATTCATAAAATCATATAACCAAAAGAATCAGTCAAACTAACCAGGGACTTCACGTAGTCCAGTGGTAGGCGATAAATACCAGTCGCACTTTGGTTGTGGGTTCGATTCCCGCAGCTTTGTCCGACGCGACGGGATGTCACACGGTCTGCGTGTTGTCCTTTTTCCAAAACTATATAATTCTTAAAACATTCCCCAAAACGAGATAAAATCTTCAAAATAATCATAACACATTTTAACCTCAATTTCATCTCATGCCCTCCACTTCAATCATAACCTTTAGTAACCCATAATTACCTCAAAAGTAAGGATCATATAAACCCAAGTGGTTCTTTATAACTATGTCCACAAAAGAAAAGGTAACTATTCCTTGGATAAAATTTGCCTATATTAATCATCAGGGTTACACATAATATAAAAAGTCTTCTAATGTAACCCCATCATCAAAAGAGACATAATACTCTTAAGAATTTCACCATAACTCTTGAAGCCCTTATATGTTGACATCTTACTCATTCAACATTCTTCATGATCCATTATCCATTCCTTTCCAACCTATTCCGAAATACCTCTTTCCTACAAACAAAATCATGAATCATATCCTAAGATTTCAAAATAGGAAAACAACAGTCATGAAATAGTACATACCTTTGATTGGTCATTGTCAGTTTCTTCATCCTCAATAGGAATGGCATTAGGTATTGGTAAACGAACATTTGTACGCTCTTGGTGACCCCATTCACGATACTTCTTCATAGAACATGTGTTTGCATAATGACCATGCACACCACATTTAAAACATTCAATTGATCCCTCAGAAAGAACTTCTTTCTCTTTCCTCGAGTCAACGGGATGCTTCCTTTTTCCATTACAGGTTCTTGCTTTATGACCTTCATTTCCACATCTATAGCATATTTCTGTCCCTTTGAAACATTTCCCTAGGTGTTTCTTTCCACATCTCTGACACATAGGTTTTTGAACACTCATACCTTTATGATTATTACCTGCACTTCCGTAGGGATTTGTTTCTTTCATATTTGATGCCTTAGAGAAAACTCCAAGGTTTAGGTGGTCAATCATGACTCCAGATAGTTGGTTGAGGATAATCAGAAGAGTTCTCATTGCAGCTCCCATATCATTCAGTTGCTTGCTCAAAAGACTATCACAATTTCCTTCACATCCACTGTTACTTTGGTGCCTGCTAGATCCAGCCATTTACTAAAACCAAAAAGGTCAGTGTGAGTATATCAACAAAACCATCATGTACTAATGAGGAAGATAAACACTAATATACACTTACTCATTCACTTTATCTAAAACTAGGACTCTTTCTGAAATCCTAACCATTATGGTAATGTCACTTATGCTTAAGGAATACCCTAACCTCTAAAGTTATCTAAACCGACCTTTGATACCAACTATAAGGCCCCAGCCTTAAAACTTACTTAATCTTGAGTTATTACAAGATTACACATTGAGGATCTTTTCAGGTTTAGAGTTTTAGAGAATTAGATCATGAAACTTGCATTACATTCCACATTTAAACAAAGTGGATTACATAAAAGACAATATTCATTCTTCCCATCAACGAGAACATATTTAAAATAAAATATGGATTCTCTCTTAACACATCCTTGACTCTAACGTCTTATCATGTACCTTTCCTCTTGACCTGAAAAACATTTCAGAAACTTGGGATGAGCATAAAAAGCTCAGTAAGGGACATAAAAATATGGAAAGGAAACATGAGTTCATGTATACATAAAGATGAAATCATAATTTACCCATAAAACATAGGCACTTTAACCTAACTCCTCAAAACATGAATAAATCATAGAAATCATAAGACATAAAGGTAACTTGAGGCATTCATAACATTCTTACGTAGGGAGTAACCCTCTTGGTTACGTTTGGAATACCCATCACAGTATATTCCCTAAAATCTCTTCGGAGAAACCTTAACGTTTCACTCCTTCGCGTTACCCAATGCATTGGAGAGCTATAACGGGCTCACCCGCCCTTAGTTTATCACGGAACCACCCGTTCTTCATAACAATGCCCAAGAACCATAACATACACGTATCACATAAAATATTCATAAAGGAAACAAAACATTTCCACATTTCAAACACAACATAACATTTTAGTATTTTGAAATAATGAATCCATATAAAAAGAAACCATTTCCAAAACCATTTAAAACATTTAATAAAGATATTTTTGAATCAAAGTGTCCCATACCAACTTGAAACTTTTAAAATTTTAAACCATTAATATCCATATAAATAAATCCTTAAAACCACTTTGAAAACATGGATATTAATAAGAACGAATAATTAAAACATTTAAAATGATATTTTGGTTAAAGGGGTTTTACCAAAATTAGAGACACTTGAATACAATAATTGAGGAATAACGTTTAGTCAGAACTTTATAATATCATGAGAATAAATGGATTCATGATATAATACTCCAAAGGACAGTATATACACCATATAAGAGTGAATTGGTGCATAACAACAATGAACCCTCAATAGAAATGTCAAATGTGATGAAATCCCTTATAAAGAAGGTATCCTTAAATTAAGGACAAATCAATCTCAAAAATATGTGTGAAGAATATAAATACACCCAATATAAGTGGATATTAAGTGTAAAACAATAAAATGTCATTCACACATATTGAATGGATGACATATTCAATGACTACATGTCGAACCCAAAGAAATCGAAATTGGGTTAAGAAGTTCCCTTGACAGCCTAACGGCGTCACATCAAAATGAGTTGATGAGAGATAAAAAGAGTATCTCATCACTTGGACACAAAATTTACATCATTAAGGATACATGAGAACATATCCCAATGTAACAATATGTAAATTAAAAGACCCAATAAAAGAAGTCTTTTAAAAAGAGGGGGGTGAAAGGTTCCCTTACCGACTTGGGTATCTTTCAAAAAATACACCCCATGCAAGAGGGACAATAGATCATTGATGTAAATACTCATAAACGAAAGTATTTTACACAAAGTGTAGAATAATGGGCAGTACATACACCACTCAATGAAATTTGTGGCAAAAGTAGCGTAAATCTCACGAGAATAAAAGTGAGATGAAAAATCCCTTACGAGAACTCGGCAGCCTAACGGCGCCACATAAAACTTCCAAAATGGATTGATGAGAGAGAATAGGGTCTCTCATCACACGAACATAAAAATTACAGTAGGATTAATATAAAATAACATCCCAATCATCAGAAAGATGAGCTTAAAGGAAATGACATAAAAGAGTGTACTTAAAGAGAAAGAGAGTTGCAGGATCCCTTACCTCGGGTCCGACTTGACTCGATCGTTCTTTAACGTCCTGAATAATAAACTTGAGTTAATTTCTATTTTCTTAAGAACCTTTTCCAAGTTCATTATTCCTTTTATATCAATTATTGACATGTTGTGAACATTATGTAATCATTTAAGTTAATAATGTTCATTTTGTCGGTATTTGGTTCTTAAGTCGAAAGTGGACTTCTTACAATTACATGTTGTTCATGTGGCCAAATGTTTATTATATCCAGAATTGTATTCATGTTGTAGTTATAATATATGTCATATATATCCAGTACATTCATGCATTTATAACATTACATAATCATTTAGAGGTAAGAAATGAAATGCACCGTTCATGGAGACGGTAAGCCGTACGTACGCATGAACGCTACTTTCATTTCTATTCGTATTTTATAGAATGGAATAATAATGATATAAAGGTATATTATAATTCCAGTATAATATCATATTTAATATCATAGTTCCATCCTTTATATGTCCCACATATGGTATTTAACGAATCAAATCACTTTGAGGGGGCGGTAGTCCGCGCTTCCTTAAATGAAGATATCGTGTTTACCCATAATGGGAACCATAAAGGTTTGACCAAAATGTAAAAAAACAGAATCTTAAGGAAAACATAAACATACTATATATCATATATAAAAATAGTGACATCATAATGGCCACCTTTGAAGGTGTTAAATGAGTATTGAACAATCATCGTTTCGGGAGGCAGAATTTCACCATCCACGGAAACCGTATGTTCTTTAACCATTTGATGTAGTTGTGTGAGAGTGTAGCTCAAATAAATATTATAACAACATCCTAGTATATTTAAGATACTGTTGTTGTTACAAAAGAAGTAAATAAAAAGAGATTAGGGGGTTGGAGAAGCAAAATAAAACAAATGAATATGAGAGAAACAATTACCTTTAAAAGTGTAACTCTTTTTGATTTGAGCCTAAAGTCTTCCTTTGAAAGGATTCTGCCCAAGGTAAATCCTCTAGGATGAGTAGAGGGATGTGGAGAGAGCAAATGGGCAGGGGTTGGCCGAGCCAAAGGCTTTTGAAGTGTGTGAAATAAGGTGGAGGTGGGGGCCTTTTATAAGAGAAGAGGAGGGGCACTTTTGGAAAGCAAAGAAATATTACTTTATTTGAAAATGCTTTTCGGTTTTAAAGGGTCCCACATTGGTAGAATTCGTGGATAAGGTGATAAGGCATCGAAATCCACTCATCCAATTGGTTTTGTCCATGTGTATATTGTAGATTTTTCATTATCTTTCCATTTTAATTAAATTGTCAAATAATGATGTCATCGCTGCATCATTATTATGTCATAAATAATTTAATTTCTTTAATGTCTAAAAATTATAAAAAAAATACTATGATATAGGAAATCTTTTTATCTTTCCAATGACTATTTATAATCAAAATTTGGACTTGTATAACCCCACTTAAAAATTGTTTTAGTAAAACATACTATGTTAGTGTCATTTTCACTTTAACATTAAATAAAAAGTATTTTATGTTATTTCCCAACAAAAGTGGATCCATGGGGTCCCCAAGTTAGGCCATGGCTTGTCTTGGTCGGCCATGACACAACCAATAGGGTTGTGACATGTGTCTAGGTCATTTCATTTTTTTAAAGTATTATTTATACCTTAAACTACACTAATTATCACTAATCGCGATTAAAAACTTAATAAGTTACTATTCACCAAAAAATTATTATAATCTCATTGAACCACATTTTACTTCTTAATGACAACCATGTATGTCGGATTTTCAAAATTCAATACACATTAGTGGTAAACTTTCATTTAACTGAAAAATCAGTTTGCTTGATTATCACTTAGTGGTTTCACTATTCATCAAAAATTGAAGTTTTTCAGAAAATTACCAAAAATTCACCCTAAGCTATATTTGATATTCTGAATTCAAAAATGAAGTCCGTTTTACAAAATTCAAAACATATTAGTCACATTAATTAATTTAATAATTAATTCCCGCTGTCAGAGCAAATAGCGTGTTTTTATAAAACAATAAGTATCAAAAGATTGACACCAGTTTAAGTCCGATTTCAAAGTGAAATTAATTCCAACCACCACTATTGGATTAAATGGTAAAAATATTTCCTAATTTCACTTTAAAACCAATTCAAAAGATAATCTAATCATATAAATAAATTAGATTAAAAAGTGGTTTTGAATTAAAATACAACATTTTACACTATTCCTTAAAAAAATGAACTTTATCGGAAAGATACCAAAAATTTACACAAAGTAAATTTTGATGTCCCGATTCTTAATAAGAGTTTTATTTGGTCCAAAAGAATGTTTAAGAGTGAACAAAACTATATTTAATGATGGTTCAACATCAAAAGGTGATAAGTGAACCTTTAGTGAAAACTAGGGCATATACGCCTAAAATTGAATTCTTTCCGTATTTTAAGCCTCTAATCTTTATTGGATAAATGTAAAAACAATTAAAAACATATGAAATCATATTTTAGTTATTTCTATCCATTCCCGCCAATACAACGGCTACATGTTAACTATCATTTAAAATAATATTATTTTATTATTAGAGTGCAACGTAAGATTCCCAAGAAACTCGTTGTTGCGTGTTGGGTACGCCATCGAGCATAGCGTCCCCTTTAAAGTCATATTAATATTTTATTCACAAATATGGATAAATACAAAAATGTCGTATTCTTTATTTACCTGGGGTGTTACAATTTCTTAATAGCTACTGAAGTATCTTATAGTTGATTCCCTTCGAAGACTTAGTTTTAAGACACCGAAGAATCGATCAATTTTACTTTCAGGTTGGATGATAAAGACAGATTCATACCTTTCATGCCTTGTAAAATTCTCCTAATATAGACCAACAGATTCATCATCATTTTTCTTAATCTCAATTAACTCCTTTTCCATATTTGTTCGAAGAATATGAGGGAAGTACTTATTGAAAAATAAGTTCTTGAACTCATCCCATTCCATGGATTCAATTTCAACTTCAGGCCTCGTATTCTTAATTAGAGTCCACCACTAGTCTGCTTCACCTTCTAAATGGTAAATATCCAGAATTACTTTTTCATGTTCCGAACAGCAAAGTATGTAAAATATCTTTTCAATGGTACTAATCCATTGTTCAGCAACAAGTGGATCAGAAGACCCACTGAAAGAAGGTGGGTGTTGCCTCATGAAGGACTCAATAGAATATTTTTCCCTTCTCTACTCATTCGGAAGTCCAGAATGATTCATAGCTTGTGTAAGTATAGCAATAAGATTTTTCACTCCATCTCCCATAACATTGGTTTGTTCAGGAGGACAATAATTGCATTTCCCATTACATTGATCAACATGGTCCCTTCAGGTTCCAGCCATCGTCTAAAACCCAAAAAGAATAGTGTAAGAGGTAAAAACCAGTCTAGGAAAACAACATAATAAAGGGGGAGTAACTTAAATATATAACATATTAGGTTTAATTTTAAGATCATTACTATAATTCTAGGACTATAACCTATAATTATACTTAACCTTAGATACATCCCTAGACAAACATTAGAAATATCTCTCGGGATCTTACTAAAGTTTTTGCATCCTTGTTTCCAAAGGTTGACTAAACCTTTGCTTTTATACCAACTCTAATGACCCAAAGCTTTATGTACATAGAAATTTCATTACTTGTGTGGAATAATTAATACGTAACAAAAATAGATGCCTAATGACCGTATTAGTTTAGTGTCTTTGGAAACTCGAAACATAATCTTCTAATCATGGTGAAAGATCTTCAACATCTCCCATAAAGATCTTCCCCTTTTTTTCTTACATAAAACCTTTCTTGATATCCTAGGGAAAAGAAAACATATAAATGGTGAGATAAAATGCTCAGTGAGGGTAATAATGGAGAAAATAAAACAAACCATATACATTTGAACTTAAAAACATGAATATAAAGTTTAAACATCAAAATCTTGAATTGTGAAATAAATATTGGCAGCACATAAGTCATAGTTCATAAAGGAACATCAATCATGATAAAATATCTTGGGAATAAAATATTTAATTGTGGAAAACCATTTTATGATTTCCATAGTATCCAAGGAATTGTTTCCAAGACCATCATAGTGGACAAAGTCCATTACTGAACTGGGTTTACTTGTCATTCCAGCACTGTATTACTGAACCAGATTCACTTTCCATTCCAGCCATGTCTATCTCATGAGATATAAATATTTACCCAATTCATTGTAGGGAGATATAGATACAACCCATCTCATAATGAAATCATTCTTACTTGTGCCACAAAATAAACATAAATCATTCATCATAACCCAAAGAATAAAATGGGTTTCATAAACATCATCCTATCATAACGTAATCCATATAAAACAAATGGATATCATTTCATTATAAGAAAAATCAAACCATGTAAATAATAGAGACATTATACTTGAAACATAATCATACTAAATAATTTCATCTTATATGGAAAATAGTTTTGACAAAATACTTGAAATGAATTCTTGAGGAAAATATCCTTTCTTCTTCAAAATCATTTTCTTTTCCAAAAATTCCATATAATTTTAAAAAAAAATTATTTTGTTGAAAATAGTCATGAAATCATGTAGATGAAGATTCATGAAAATTAGGCGTTATGAAACTGTAAAAATATGTTCATGTCGTATAAGTTAAAAAAACATTCTCCTCGTACTTTTGCAGGAAAAGTAAAAAAGTTCCTCGTATGGTAAACAAAAGAAAGATTACTTCCATAACAAAATTTAAAAGTCAAAGAGGGGTAAAAATGACTTTAAGAATACCTGGAATATTATTAAACACTTTATGAAAAACATTTTTATTGACATGGATGAAAAATATAACCCCAGTAAATACTTACGTATAATAAATCTCATATAAAAATGAGATTTGCAAAATTATCCCTTACCTTATGTCCAATTTCATCCATATGTGTCCGAGACTCCTGTATAGTGGGTTTAAACATATTATTAACTTGTAAAAAAATCATAATAATATTTATGATATCATATATGATTCACTTACGACTTTATATTACCCATCCATTTGTCAATTCCATGTTAAAGTCGTGTTTTGGTTAAAATCGTTTCATTTATCATCCGTGTTTTGAATTGTAATTATTCATATGATTACTTTGATCATGATTAAATACTTACAGAATGTAAAACATTATTTATATATAATATATATTCATAATATACATATATATAATAAATAGAGAAATGGAAAGAAATACACCATTCATGGAGACGGTAGGCAGTACGTACGCATGAATGTTGTTTTTGTTTCCTTATTAAATTGAATGGAAGTAAATAACATATTATTAAATCCAGTATAATTAATATGTCATATATTTCATGACTATTTATTATATGTACTTTATAATCATTCTTGAATGGTTAACTTGGATAATGAATCTCATCGCGTCGTGGAGACGGTAATCCGTACGTATGCACGAGCGATGATATCGTTCCCATAATTATTGAATGCAATTAGAGTTGATGATATAATATCTCATAATTAGTATCATGTTATAATAACCATATATAGTTATTCTTTACACCATTATACCCATCCAATTAAGGTGGTGGTGGAAAAACATATCACACCACGACATGGAGACGGTATTTCGTACGTACGCACACGCGGTGATTTCGTTTTCCATAGGATGGATAGAAGGTGAAATAGGTTTGGTTCATATTAATAATAAAATATCATTATATGAGTGATAATGATGTTATTACTTTATTATTAAACAACAAAATAAGAGGATGTAGAAGAAGAAATTAATTTGAAAGAATCAGTAAAGGATATTACCTCTTCTTCGATGAGCCTCTTCTAAACCTCCTCTTAGGGCACTAAAGTTGGTCTTTGAAGAAGACCAGGACCTCTAAAATTTTTCTAGGTAAGTCTATAAGATAAATGGTCAGGGTTTGGTCGAGCTTTAAGGCTCAAAGTGGTGTGAGTAGGAGAGGGAGGAGGTGCCCGTTTATAAGAGCGGAGAGGGGCACTTTTGGAAACCTCTAAAATATTATTTTATAATAAACTCAAAACCCACGTAAAAACTTCTAAAATGACTCAAATCAGAATCTTAGATTATATAGGGTTGTAATATAATCAACCAATAAAATTTAGACATGTTGTAAATTTATTTTAAACCTTATCAACATGATTTATCCTTATTTAATCTATTTAATTTTATTTGTGGTAATAATATTCTAAATTTCAAATTGTTATAAATAATTACTTATGTGTTGTGAATTATCCATAATTGGGTAATTTATGACATTTTAGACCACATAAATTTCAATTTATAATTTTTAAATATTTTTTTGATTTTTAAAAAATTTAATAATATGTTATTTTTGTAAAATAACAATAGTGTTAATTTTGAAACTATTCATTTATTTGAATTTAAATAAAATCCAAAAAGAGGATATATTCAAACCAAAATGTTTAATAGATTCATAACATGTCATATTCATCTATAAAATTTTTTGAGAACATTATTTAGTTCATATAATATTTATTTTAATATTTATAAAACCATTTATTTGATATTTCTCATAATAAAACAATTACAACATCATTTTTGTATAATAATTTAATATAATTATTAGTTGCATAAAAATTAAAACTAAAATACTATGATGATTATAAATCTAATGTATTTAAAAAGAATAATTTTACTATAATTTATCATCTTAAAATCACAACATGTAAATTGTTATATTTATTAAATTATGAAGGTGACAACTTTGACATCATCTAAAATAAAATAATATAAGTGTCATAATCACTTTTATAAAGATCAAAATAGTCAAAAATTATAGAATTGGATGGTTATGGTTTAGATATATACGGCCAATAAGTTTTGGTCAGGTTTTTGGGCCTTTTAATGGGTATTCTTATTTTAATAAAAACTATATTACTGATTTTTCACTAAATAAATAATTTATGCATCATTAATGTATAAGATATTAAGGTAATTAAATATCTCTTAAAAATTAAAAATAAATTAAGATAACAATGAAAAAAAAATATATTTCAAATGAGTATTTATAATCGAATTTATATTCTGTATAACCTTATATTAAAAATACTTTAATTATTAAAGTTTGAGTCAGACATATTTCACTTTCTTTAAAAAAAATTAAAGCTCTTAATCACATACAAGTGGGTTCCAATGGATTCCATTTAGACCCAAATATGCCTTAGGACGAAATATAATCATCCAATTATATTAATACAAGTGTTAGGGTAATTTCATAATATTATATTTACCCTTAATTACCTAATTTACCTTTAACTATGGTAAATAAAATTTACCGTAGTTATTATTCATAGTGCCCAAAAATAAAAAGTATCCTATTAACATAATTTGGACTTAGTGATTACAAATATGGAATCAATTTTTCCAAATTCAAATCACATAAGTTGCATAAATTAATTTAAAATTAATCTCATTGTTAAGAAAACGCGTTTTAAAAGTTAAAACATTGCAAAAGATTGAAATGAATTTACCTATGAATTCAATGTAAAATAAATGATAATGACATAAATTATATTAAATGGTAAAAATATATTCTATATATACTTTAAAATCATTAAATATTATAATTTAACCATATAAATTATTACGATGAAAAAAATTGTTTTTAATTAAAATATAGCGTGTTTTTACTATTCATTAAAATATGAAAGTTATCAGAATAATATGAAAATTTTATCCAAAGTAAATTTTTATATCCTGATTCCAAAGAAAATTTTATTTTTTCATATTGAACTTATAAACATGTAAAAAACTATATTTAAAGTGGTTTCTCCATCAAAAGGCGGCAAAACTACATTTTTTGAAAAATACATATTTTACCCGAAAAAATTATTTTGTTCTCATACCATGTTCTAGAAAATATGTAAGATGAATAATAATCTTATAAAATTCAAATTTTAGTTAATACTATTCATAACATCTAGTTCATAATAATATTATAACAATATATAGTTGTTTTGTGAAACCGGGTATTGCGTACTACACACGCTATCGAGGAAGGTTGTGATTGTGTGTAATGCAAGTCAAGTCATGACTGTGTGTATTAAAAGCTCCCTTTGGTGTTGCGTATAAAATTATCAAAACTTATTTCATTTATACATTAAAAAAATCTATACTTAATGTTGCGCAGAATAATTTCTACAAAACGAACTTGAAATTGTGTGGAACACGAGCCAAGAATAGTGTTGCATATACTGCAAGCTAATATGGTGTTGCATATAGTACAAACTAATATTTGTGTAGTGTAAAATAGAAGACATAAAATAAATTAGAAAATAATATATCTCATAAAATCTCAGGGTGTTACAACATGAATTTTCAAAAAATAGATAGTGTGTCCCATAAGGAACGTGGCATCTTGATGTCACCATGGCACTTGTTATCCCATTATAAATGTTCCCATGTACAACGGGTCATTCTTGGGTAGTTTTTTATTTATAAGTACAAGGAACCACCCATGGAATATGGATTTACCATGTACTTATCATGTACATGGTGTGTGGGTTCACATGGCTACCTAGGTGTGTACACCCTGTACATGGTACGTTTTCCTCCACATGTTACATGACGTGTTACATTACATGGTCTCCTCTACGAGAACCCCGTATAAACTCTGAGTTGGTTGGATAAGCTTCATGAAATTCATAACTTGTGGAACACAACATATGATATGTACCCTAGTGCGCAAACCCTAGTGTCTCATAGAAGGGATGACATGACATGTGTTAATAGGACTACACACCATATAGTCTAGTTTTCACAAAACCCATTAGATTCTTCATGTGTCTTTACCTGTGTCTCTTATTTCCTTTGGATCTATCTCTACACTCTCTGAATAACATGGATATTGATCTTCCCAAGCCCATCCATCACAATCGACCAGATTCTATGCATTCCAACTGCTCGGGAAATGACCTTTGTTACGCCTCACCGCTATCACATTCCATACTTGAATTAGATGTCTCCAATCCAATGCCAATTTCTTTCCATCATCATGAAACAAGATACCCTCACCGATTCAAAAACTGGATCCACATAAATGATTTTTTTTACCAAAGATGGAACATGCATTGATTGTATTCTCAGTATTTGTCAATCCACTGGCTAAAAGAACACCATTGAAAAATGAATGTAGAATGGTGGTGGAAAACATTAAACATAAAAATGAGGAATAAAAATCCACTAATATTCATTTTGGACTATATTTTTTTATATGTAGATGAAAAAATAGATAATTAAATCAAATCAAATAACTATTATCCCCCCAATCCTAGATAAACAAACCCAAACCTCCAATTCGATCAATTCGAAAATCAATTCACTAGTTAGTTGATTCTCATTCATCATATGATAATAATATGGGGATAAATACACATAAAAAATCCTAACTTGATTTGGATCTCTCTTTGATGGATAACAATCGCATGTTGTTGACATTGATGAGGTCCACAATCTACATTGGTGCACGATCCTCAATCTAATCTCAATCTTATTTCATCTGCCATCAATCCCCCAATAACACATCCCAAACCTCTATGGTTATATGGATAACCCTATGGATTTATAATAACCACATATTTATAGAATTTTAATTGGTTTTTTTAAAATGAAACAACAAAATAAATGATAATTTTTTTATTTAATTATTTCTCCCACAATGGAATTCAAAACAAACACCTGATTCCAACCAAGGTTATGTTATTCCTTGGGTAAACCCAAAATTATAAACAAAATGTTGGTATCATGTTTCTAATACGGACTATTCTTGGGAGTTATTACACATTTTTAAAAATATATGGGAATGATAATATTTTTTTTTTGAAATATCAATTTTGGGATCATTGGGCCTCAAAGTCTCACATTGTCTTAGTGCCTATATATGAAAATATTCCAAATAATTAAATAGAAAAAATAGATACATTATTAACATAACCTATGGAGCCTTTACATCACAATAGTCAAGTTGACAATTGGTTACATAATATTGAATATTTTAACCAATAAAAAAAATTTGATCAGTAAAATGTCATGATTGATAGATTATTTTAGATATTTTTACCATGAATGGATTTTTTTATACATTTCCAAAAGCTTATCAAGATTGATGGAATATTTCTATAAGGAATTTATACTGGAACCTTATTTATTTCTCCCAAAAAAGATAATAATTGATCCCATATACCTTTGTCTTTTTCTATTGATAATAATGGAAATTAATCATCTTGGAGTTGGTTACTATAATTCCATAGAGAGCTTGTGATGGAAATGTAAGTAATTAATCTTATTTTAGATCAAAATCAAGAAATCAAGGTTTTAGTATAGTTTATGGTTCTTTCATGGATACCACCCCATTTCCATCTTCAATACTATATTATATGCAATACAAGTAATTTGAAAAGGAGGATCAAGGATGAGTCTATTAAAAATTTAATCATAAAACATGGTATGAGCATCCTTTTTTGTTGTAAAAATGGCTATAGTAGTTATTTTCCATGTTTTTTTATTAGTTATTTTTTGTTACCATACAATACTTAACAATAGAGTATGGAGAAGTGTTTTGAAGATATTTACAAAACTAATTAGGAATTTTATGACTACATGATCCAAATTGAAAAGAATAAATGGTCTTTCATGTTTGATGATAGGAGGAGATACGGACATATGATGACCAACATCATAAAATGAATTAATAGAGTTTTCAATGGAGTTTGAAAGGTTCCCCTCCCAATGAATTAAGAATATTATATTATATTTTATTATAAGACTCACAATAATAGTATATTGTTAATAAATTTTTAAATAAAAATTAATAGTTTATTATAAGACATATTTTATTTAATATTAATGTATTTTGCAGAATGAGGAAATTAGAATGTAGAGGGTGTAAATAGAGTGATGTGATATAGTCACAATTTATAGTGTGAGATTGATAGAGATCTTTGGGATATAGTTACATTTTGGGATTGTTCATTAGACCATATGGGGCATGTATTTGAGGTTTTTGAGTGCCATGATCCTATGATTGGTAGTAGTGCCTATGTGGTTGTCATTTTATGAAAGTAATGCTACTATTATTATAGTAACTTTCAATAATTATAGTATCCTTATGCACTTTTGATCTCACCATGCGCTTCTATATGCTTATCATGATAGAAGTTCATTGATCCAGTTCATTGACAAGAGAGTATTAACAACTATTATGGTTCTTTGTGCACGATTGAAAGGGATATCATAATTTTGGTTTGATTGTTGGAATACCTACACTTCAACCAAACATGACTAAGATGGGACAAATTGGGAGGCCAAAGTCAACCTATATTCGAAATGAGATGTATTGGCCTCATGAATGGGCACCTATATTGAGGAATTGTTTATACAGCCAGGATGGTTGCACATAGATATGTTTCCCTAGATGTATAATTTAGTCATCTAATAGTCAAACTGATTGATGTAATCTAGTGATTAGTGTAAAAAAATTTACATGAAATTATTATTTTAATTTTTATCATTACATTTAATATAGTGTTATGAGTGAAGTAAAATTATATAAGGTTTTTTAATTTTAATTCATAAAGTAAAGCAAATAGTAATTCTATCACAAATAGCATACTACCTTTTTAGGAAAATCCAATCACAAACATATTTTAGAACAACTTTTATACCAATTCATAAAACCATGTATGATTTTAAAATAATTAAGTGTTTATAAATATTCAAATGATAGGATGTCCGAAATGGAATTTTCTTTATCTAAAAAATTAATAATGAATTTCCAAAATAATTTAATTACTATGATGTATTAAAGAAATTGTCATTATTTATTGGTCCCAGATAAATTCTCAATAGGGGGTATATTAGATTATTCATACTTACATTATAGATAAGTATTATATAAATGTATAGGCAACACAAGTGTAAATCTTTAGGATGAACAACAACTTGAAATGGTACAGTTCTCTCTAGGATGGAGATCACATTGGATTTATTGGTTTTCTATTTTCATACCAACATTTTTTATTTTTAATAAAATATATTATCCTAATTAAATATTTTTAACCTTTATTGTATTGTTATTAAAAAAATTATTGATGAATCTTTTTATCTGCTGAGCAGTTTCACGTGTCAAGTGAAGTGCTTTCATAAAGACCTATTGGAAATATTTCTATATGAAGAGAATATAATTTTCAACATTATGAACCTCTAGTGGTGATTGTTCCATACCTCAAACATTTTTTCTTTTATGGGGTCATCATGTGTGACCTAAAGACTTTTGACCATCATTTTATTGTTGTACTGGTTGAAATATGGAAACTAGAGACACACACATTTCATCTCCTAGAGGGGTAGATGATTATTACTTTATAGTATGTTCTCTACATACTTGGTCTACCCATCCATGGACTGATGGTATCATGTGAAACTTTTTGTGACTGGTGTTCAGTTATACATCATCTATTAGGCATTATCATCATCACCTCACATTTCTACCAGGATTCTTGATTTCACATGGGCTAGATTGATGAGAATTTTTCTATGATTCCAAATGATGTTGATGATGAGATACATATTTAGCATACACATGTGTATATTATATGGTTGAATGGAGGTTGGTTATGTGTAGACTACCCCACCACTTTGGTAAGAATAATGTACCTAACATTGCTTGAGGATCTTGGCCAGACATGTAGATTTAGTTAGGGGTCATTGTGCTATCACATCAATATAAATTACTTTGTATAGATTGTCGAAATAATCTGTGTTAGATTAGGGGATGTATGACTATGTGACATATGTGGGCCTAGGTTTATTTCCAAGCATCAGTCCAAGAGTTAGTAAACAACTTCCATAACATTGTTTTAGGACTATCCTCAGGGATGCTAGTATTTTTTTCTACCATTAATTTGAGTAATTTAATGGATTTATTAATATCATTTATAAATCTAATGTTTGTTTTTTAATTAGGCGAAGTTAAGATCATCATTATGTACATATCATGAGGAATAGTGTGCATAACCATCGATAGAAATTTCACACAATACAAACCACTGATGTAAGTTAAAAATAAAAACAAATTATAGAAAAATCAATATTGTTAGTAATTTTATAATATATTGAAATGATAAATTAGTATCATTTTTGTGATAATTTATGATTTATTTTCTGAGTTGGAAATTTAGGTTTCATTCTCCTTGCATTCTGAATTTGTCTACACATTACTTCCACTGTATTTCATAGCTATGGTTGGAGACTGTGGTGCGGTGATTTCACTCATCCACTTCTACATCATTGGGTGGCAATATCCCAACCAAGTCATGTGGATATTTATCTATATGTAAAATATCACTATTTCACCCTAAATGGTTGTTGTATTACATTTTATTATGCTTATAGGTATATAAGCGATGGATTTTCCATATTATCATTCTTGTTATGTTGAGTTTTGGGACACTCATTCCTAATAAAGTATATTTCGGCACAGATTTCCCATGGAATGCCTCCAGTTAATTAATTTGTGATATTATGCTTATTAGTACCAACAACGCACTATCAAGTAACTTATAAACCATGGGATAAGAATTTGGTAGTTATTATGTTTATTAACACTTATTATATCTTTTCATTTTATATTTTGTATTAATATTAATATTATTTGATTTTAAATGGGAGATATTAGAGTGGATTTTACATATCACTGATCCTCAAGAGGATAGATTTATTAGGTGATATGTAGTTTACTAAATTTTGATGGCTCTCAAAGATCCTACATACTTAATATATTTGAGTTTTTATGATGAAGATCCACAGTTATATTCTGATTGACATGCTCTGGCTGAGCCACCTTGGGAAGATGTTGTGCGTGTTGTGCCGACTGAGGATGATGGACCACAACCACCACCACCGTCTAGAGGATTAGGATGATCACATATATGAGGTTAGAAGAAAAAATATAGGGAGTGATTCTCGAGTGATTCTCATGCATCATAGAGAGAGGATCATGCATAACAAGCAGATGATCTTGCACTGGAGGGAGAGGTTTATGTAACATATACATCTGCTTATACATATGATATAAAACCTTTAACTCAGACATTTACCATGGTTGAAATCTCCAAATCTTTGATGGATTGAGACCTGAAAATGGTATCACAACTTATGTAGGCCTCATGTGACACTTTCACAAGTGATGTCATATTTGATATCACATTTAGGACATATTTAGGAGATTATTTCATGTCTCTATAGTCATTGGCATATAAATCCACATATGATGTTGTATAACCATCTACTCAGTAGTATGAAGAGTCTCCCACAACACCATATATTGAAGTGTTAGCATTAGAAGAGCAGTATAAAGAAACAACAGAACCACTATCATATGTGCCCACTATTTAGGCAGAGACACAGCATGAGGATAAACTCATGCCTATAGCTGGTACACAAGTGCGACAGACATGTTAGATGTGTGCATAAGGTTTATATGCCATATTGGGGTACTAAGGGGAATCAATGTTGATTTATTCAGGTGGTACACATTGTGTTTAAGAAAAACCTAATTAATTAAAAAAATAAATTTTATTTTAAAAAATAAATTTTTATATAAAATTTCAAATAAAAATCAGTAAAATATAATTTTAATTACTTGATAAAATTAAACAATTCAATATTAGCTAGTGAAAATCCCTTTCCAATGAAAATTCCTCTTCCATAGCTTGGAGAAAGTTATGAATATTATATGTTATCATAAAATTAAAAATATAAGTTTATAAATAAAAATATTATATAAATGTAATTGAAAATATATTCAAAAAAGATCAATCCATAAGAAAAGGTCCTGACCATTTTTTAAAAGAATGAAAAATATACTAATATAATCTGATGGGGTTAAAGAAAGAGACATTCCCTCATATAAAAAAAATTTAATAATCATAATAAGAATGATCATTCCCATAGTCATAATAAAATTCATCTTTAGTTTCCCTCTCTAACTATGAGTTGCCTTGGTTGAGAATCCTAAGGATCCCTGCCTTAGACATTTCCTACTCTGGGGTGAGCATGACCTTTGAATCATTGGACGAAGATGTGGTAGACACGTTCCTTGGTAGATTGGAATAATCCATATATATCCTTCTTTTTATAGTGTCACTCTGTAACAACGAGGCCCCAGTGATAGCACAACCACCCCACCTTAACACGGATGTCGGGTCCTGGCCCACCAGGTACCACCAGTTGCCCCACAAACAGGTGGGGCCCACCCCAGGGTCTACTCACATGCCCGAATGGGTTATTTGACGAATGAATGTCCCCACGGGCCAACACATGTACTTTACAGTGTGATTTGTCCTCACTCACACAAACCCTAGGAAACTTCCCAAAAGGTCGCCCATTCTGATCACTACTCCAGGCCAAGCACGCTTAACTGTGGAGTTCTAATCAGACAGGCTTCCAAAAAGAAAGGTGCACCTTTGTTGACATGAGTCATATCATTTAGTCATTTAACCCTTTATCATTTGGGGATGTTACAATCACCCCCCCCCCCCCCCCCTTTAGAGCACAACACCCTCATTGTGGGCCCTACAACTCAACCCAGGCAGTGCACCACGCTTAAGGTTGGGTACCCCCCTCTGATACCAAATGTGACAACTGGGCCTCGGTGATAGCACAACCACCCCGCCTTAACATGGTCGTCGGTCCTGGCCCACCAGGTACCACCAGTTGCCCCGCAAACACATGGGACCCACCCCAGGGTCCACCAACATGCCCGAACGGGTTATCTGACTAATGTCTGTCCCCACAGTCCAACACATGTCCTTTCCAGTGTGCTTTGTCCTCACTCACACACACCCAGGGAAACTTCCCAGAAGGTCACCCATTTTTATCACTACTCCAGGCCAAGCACGCTTAACTGTGGAGTTCTAATCAGACAGGATTCTGAAAAGGAAGGTGCACCTTTGTTGACATGAGTCATATCATTTAGTAATTTAACCCTTTATCATTTGGGGATGTTACACACTCTTTCCTTTTATAATGATAGAATCCCTAAAAAACACCACTACATGAAGGCCTGAGAGGAGCAGTGTCCAGCAAAACCAACCGCTACTCCTTGTCACTATCATGATCTGAAATGTTACCCCACTTCCCAATTATAAATATAAATAATTATATAAATATAAATATATTTACAAAATTATAAATATATTTATATTTATAATTATATGAATATGTTTATATAATTATAAAATATAATTGAAATATATATTTCAAACCTCTCATCATGAATTTGTTTTTGGCATGACATGAAACATGGAAGCTTGCACATTTTTAGTGCTAAATTACATATCCTTTTCTCATTAATTGAAATAAAAATGATGTGGTGCTAGATGTACTCAGACGCGATGTTGCATGTCACATCCACCCCCACCACACATCATATCAATATATCTCTATATTATCATTGAGTTTCTCAGATGTCATGTGACTAAGAAATATCATATTAGGTCCGCATGTGACCCTGAGGGTTAGGTACATGGTGGGATTCCCCCCACCCACCTAGAAAAAACATGTTCTAGTAGAAGATTCGTTTTTCATTAAAACTATTTTTATAAATCAAACCCATTCACTTTTAACAACTGTACAAGAATACCCACTCGCCCATCATGTAAACCATTTTAAAATATAAATATAAAAAGTTAAATAAAAAATATTATTTTAAAAAAATAATAATAAATATAAATAAAAATATGAATTAACAATAATTAATATAAACTGAAATAAAATAAAATAAATCTACAGTGGAAATTTCTAGTAGAAATTTTCACGACAAATTTTCAGTGCTCATTTACATTATATTTTTATGTGTCAATATTATTGCAATAGAAATTTAAACATTTATATATTTTAGATTTATAATAATAAAATTTATAGTATAAATTTATAGTATACAATTCTTGTGAAAATTTAAAATTAATGTATGTTTATATGCATAAATTTATATTAGTGTCGATGTATATGCCTACATTGAATTTTGATTTGTAATTCTATAAGTATACCTTTTCACTCTAAATATTAACTTTAAATTTCAATTTTATTTTTTAGGGTTTTTATTGAAAATTAAATTTCAAGTATAAATTTACATTGATATATAACTGATAATTTTCACGGTGAACTTTCATTGAAAATTTCAATAAAAATTATGGAATTTTCCATTATAATTTTTCACGAAGAGTTTTCATTGTAAATTTCTAAGAAACATTTTATGTCTATATGTATGTATGTATTGAAAATTTCAAATTTAATTTGACACTGAAAATATATACGATATATCCATTGAAAACTATCAATAAAAATTATATGTGCAAATTTGCATGTATGTATGTTTTCACTAATAATTTTTAATATAAATTTATACTGGAAAATTATATTGAAAATTTAAATTTATAGGAATAAATATATGTTTTTTCCAATACTAATTCAAATATACTCTAGAAACAGTCACTTGAAATTTTTGATGTAAATTTTCACTATAAATTTCCAATATTTATGTAATATAAATTTACAATGTGATATTATGATGTATATTGATATCAGTGTATATGTGTGTGTGTGTGATTTTCAGTGAAAATTTATATGGTTTATACTATGTTGTAACGTTACATTGAAAAAAAATTCTCAAATTTTTTAGTATAAATTTATGGAAGAAATTCCCCTTGAACATTTCCATGGGAAATTTTCAACATAAATTTTCATTAGAAATTCACAATATAAACAAGTGAATATATTTATTTATATACTTATATTACTAAATATGTATATAAATACATATAATTCATGTAAATTACTCTGTATGTATTCACTAAAAAATTTCATTATATGTTTTCATAGAAAATAAATTTTATATTTATATTTTAGAAAGACACACACACACACACACACATATATATATATATATATAGAAAAAAACACATAGTGATAAGAAAATATATAGGAAACTTTTCCCAAAAAAATTAAGTGAAAATTTGTAAGAAAAGTTTTTATTGGAAATTTTTAGTAAATGTTTCTAGTATAAATTTCAATGCAAATTTCCAGGGATAATTTAAAAAAATTATTTAGGTATTGATATATTTACATTGTGATTTTATTTATAAAATTCTACTAAAATTTTTTTGTGGAAATTTTCACAAGGATTTTAATGTAGAAATTTCAAATAAAACTTTTCAATGAAAATTTAATGTAATAGTTTCTAATAAAAATTTTCAACATCATTTACAGTTATAGGCACACACATTTACAATACTCTTCATTTCCAAATTGTATACATGAGGATCCTAGGAGGATATGTTTTTACTTGTACTTGATTTATAAAGGGTTTATAGACTCTTATGTATCCCAATAGTTTACATTTGAAGTTTTTAATGAAAATTTTGAAAGTATATTTCCTATAAAAATTGAATTTTTATGTATTAATATATTTTCATTGAAATTTTAAGTAAAAATTTGAATTTTAAATTTCTTGTTGAAATTTTTACCAGAAATTTCTAGCGGAAATTTGCGCGGGAAATTTCTTATGGACTAGAAATTTCCCAATTAAATTTTCTGTTTAATAAATAATTGTCATATAAAAAATATATATAATAAATATTATATATAATAAGTTTAATAATAAATATTCTTTATATATATATAAAGAATAAGGATGAGCAGTGGTGGGGTAAAAAAACCAAGAATGCACAATGGGGGAATTTTCATCCAAAAACCCAATTTGAGGGTTGGGTTGGACTTCCTAACTTGAGAGGATATTAATATGTTACGTTCCTTCAAAGAAACATTCAAATTGTCCCAAACAAACTTATATTTAGGATTCCACCCCAGTCCTCCTGCCCTATATATATATATATCTCATAAGTGCCACTTCCATGGCTACAAACATGAGTGTCTCAACCACTCATTAAAAATATATAAATATAAATACAAATATATTTACATTTATATTTATATAGAAATAAATGTAATTATAAAAATATAAAGATAACAAAATAAAAATGAAAATTATATTTATAATTAGATAAATATATTTATATTTATAAAGATATTTAAAAAATATAATATAAAATTATAACTATAATTAAATGTATGTTCATAAATATTAATATATTTATATGATTATACAAATATAATTATAATTATAAAATTATAAATATAATAATAATTATTATTTTTTAATAATAACTATATCTAAAAATATAAATATAAATATAAATATAAATTTGTAATTATATTTATATTTATGTAATTATAAAATTAAAAATATATGTTTATTTATATTATTATAATTATTAATATTAATATATTTAAATAAATATAATTATAATTATAATTATAATTATGTTTCTAAATATAAATAATTCTATAAATTTAAATATAAAAATAAAATTAAAAATATAATTATATTTATAAATATATAAAAATATTTATATTTATAAACATATAAATAAATATGTTTATATAATTGTAAAAGGAAATTTAAATAGATAATTCAACCCTCTCATCGTGCATTTGTTTTTGGAAGGACTTGAAATGCAATAGCTTGTACATTATTAAGCTGAAACTAGAGATCCTATTTTATTTTATTTTAATGAGGGTATTGGAAGATATGCTCGGACCAGACACCACATGTCTCATACACCCCCCAACATATCATATCAATACATATTTATATTATCATCGAGATTCGTATAAGTCTTGTGGATTTAAATAAATATTCATCACCCTACCACACAAACAACTAATTATGATTCAGCCCCTTTCCTCCCTACCCTATATATATCTCACCATCACCACTTTCGTAGCTGCAAACTTGAGTGCTTAAACTATTGGGGTGGATCCTGGCACCGCAATGAAAGTCATTGCAAAAAACACAAAAAAATATTTACTCAAAGGCATTTTATCACCTGAAGTCATTTTTCACAATTCTCCCACACCCATGAACGTACCATTTTGATGTACCTCCGATCATCTAAACCGGGACACAATGCTTAATCTCTGAAACCAAGAAGAATTTCAATACATGGTATCATAATCATTGCACACCATATTCAATGCTTTCAATCATCGCTGTAGACACACCATCATTGACATAATTAGCTTCTTCACTTCGTACAGGTTACCACAAATGCGAAACCCCCTTCCTTGTTCTCTCATGGTGGCTACATATTTTCTGGCCCACCCTTTACAGTTCTCCCTTAGTGGCTACATATTTTCCAACCCACATTCCAAAACATGATACTGCATCCTCTTATATAGAGACCCAATCCATATATCCAATAAATTCAGTCAGCATTAATTATTCCAAAAATTAACACAGGGAATAACTCTCCGTTAATGTTGGGAGAAAATCCTCCATTAATGTTGTGATAAATCACTCCATTAATAATTATCTCTCCACATAATATTGAAATTTTAAATCAGAAAACCCCAAAACCTCCACCTTGATTTAATATTCAAATACTCCACATTTATCTCCACCATCTGGGTCAATGTGATCATCTGCTCCACTAAGCTCTAAATGTCACCCAATAAACATAACACGCCGCATGACACCGGTGGCCAAGAAGACTTTTGATAATCCAACAACACCACTGATACCGCTTTCATTTTCCAATGAAATAGGACACCTAACCCAAGGAACTTTAGCAGTCTTCCACTAAACAATGATTGTAACCAACAACAAAACAGGCGTCGTGACACAAACTGGTCGATCAGACTATAGATATCCCAAAAACACCCCTGCTACCACTACTGTCTTCTGGTAACATCCTTCAAGTCCTTGATAAGATTCCCCACCAGATTCCTTCCACTATGTTCTGCAATAAGACACTTCAACCAATCCCTCTAACACCACTATTTGATTAGATCCTAATACAGTAGTGGAAGTTGTTGCAGAAAAAACAAGCGAATATTCACCTGAAGGCATTTTATCACCTGAAGGAATTTTTCACAACACACCCACACCCATGAACGTACCTTTTTTATATACCGCTAATCATCACAACTAGGACACATCACTTGATCTCTGAAACCAATAAGACTTTCAATACATGGAATATTCATCATTGCATGCCATCTTTAATTCTTGGAATCATCACCACTGACATGCCATCATTAACATTATCAATGTATTCACTTCACACCTATTACCACTAATGTGTCTCCCCCTTCCTCGTTCTATCTTGGTGGATACATCTTTCCCCAACTACCCTTTTTGGTTCTCTCTCGGTGGCTACATATTTTCCAAACCACATTCCAAAACATGATACTACATCCTCTTATATAGACACCCAGTCCATATATCTAATAAATTCAGTCAACATTCCTTATTTAATAAATTAATATTGGGAATAACTCTCTATTAATTTGTTGAGTATATCCTCCATTAATGTTGAGTTAAATCCCTCAATTAATGATTTTCTCACTACACAATATTAATATTTAAAATAAAAAAACAAATATAAAAAACTTTTTAATCATGATGGAGTGTGTCTCCCTCCTCTTCATCTTCTATTTTTGTGTACCTATAGTTCTTTTAAATCCCATTTCCACTACCCATCCCAACAGAGGAGTAGAAGACATTGTGACAAAGGAAGTGTTTAACAAGATGATGCTTCACCGGAAAGAGGAACCTCTATGTGAGGGGTCCTTCTACACCTACAATGCCTTCATTCAAGCCGCCAGTAGGTATGATGGATTCTGTGTGATGGGGGATCATGACTCCCATAAGCGTGAGGTCTCTGCTTTTTAGGCCCAAACCTCCCATGAAACCTCAGTCCCCCTTCCCTCTAAAGAATCCTAAATTTTGCTTCTCTATGCTAATTATTTGAACATTTCTAAGGAGCTAATTTATTAATTATCATATATATTGGATAGTGCACTAGATGGTCAACATTAATGGAGATACAACTATATCAGTGAAGGCCATAAGGTGAATCCTAAGCTTTTGGATGATTATTGTGACCCTAACAATGCATTTTTTGACTATAGAATCCAGAAATATGAGAAAGAAAAATAGGAAATCACAAAGAAATATCCTTCAATATTTTATTTCACATTTTTTTATGGACTACATGTTAACCCCTTTTATAGAATCTTCCTAAAATATAAAAAGACTCCAAGGATATAGCATTTATTAAAGGAACAAAAATTAGAGCTACAAATAATTAATAGTTTTCATAGGAATTAAGAAGACACATGGGGAGAGGAATTGAGCCACATGGAGAGAAAAATAAAGGTACGCATGGGAACTTCCTCCTACATTGAAAAACCAACCAGCTATTTTTTATATTTCCAACTTTACCCAGCAAACCAAAATAGACTTCATTCCGAGAATTATTATTAATTTTTTGAATGCATCTATTAGTAATGTCTTTGTGAAAATATCATCCACTTATTCTATAGTATGAAAATACTCCAATTTTATCATTTTTTTACTTCACATGATCTCTCATTAAATGATCATAGGTATCAATTTGTTTGATTATTCCTTGTTGCACCATGTTTTTGTCTAGTTTGATTGTCATCTTATTATCCACATATATGATTGTGGACACATCCCGCAGATGCTTCAGAACCTTTAGAAAATTTCTCAACCAAATTTCCTCACAAATAGTGGATGATGTGGCTACATACTCTAATTCACATGTGGATGGGGCAACCACACTCTGATTTCATAAACTCCATGTGAAATTAGTCGTTCTAGGAAAGAATACATATCTTATTGTGCTTTTTCTTTCTTCTTGGTAACCTCCCCAATCACTATCTGAGTATCCATATAGCTTTACTTCATCCCTCTATGGATAGAAAAGGCCAAATTATGTTATTACTTTAACATACCTGGGGATTATTTTTGTGGCTAGCTATTGTGATTCTTTTTTTTCTTCCTTGTACCTTCTTATACACCAAACACTGCAAACAATATATAGCCTTATGATTTTGAGGTACCTTAGGCTTCCAATTAGTATCTTGAAAAGAGGAAAGTTAATGCTTCTTCGTTCTCTGTATTTTTTCAGTTTTAAGCCCATTACTATAGGATTTTTTAAGTTATTCTAATTGTCCATATTTAACATTTCAATAAATTCAATGGAATACTTATTCAGTGATATATAGATGGCACTATGTTGTTACTTTACATTAATTCCCACCAAAAAGGGCATGAAGACTCCATCAATCTTCTATAACTCCTAGAACATTTCCATGATGAATTCATCAAACATATTTCATCTATTACCTATAAACAAATCATCAACATACATGCATTCCATAAGCATATCACCACAATCATTATTATTGATGTAAATTGAATGCTCATTGGGATATCGGGTGAATCCATTCTATTGAAGATAATTATCGATGCATGAATTCTAAGAATATAGAGCTTTATTAAACCCATAAATATATTTATTTAGTCAATAAACATTTCTTACCTCTCGTTTCATAACAAAGCCTTCTGGTTAGTCAACATAGACCTCTTATTCTAGAATTACATTCAGAAATGATGATTTCATATCCATTTGGAAGATCATCCAATTGTGATGGATTTAAAGGAAGATAATCATCCATATAATTTCAAAGAAATAAAAAGGAGTGAAGACCTATTCATAGTCTATCATGTACTTCTGTTTATACCCCTTATCTACATTCCATTCCTTGTAGCGATCAATATCACTATACGCATTTGTATTTATCTTGTACACCCATTTGACGATGATGTTTTTCTGGCTTTTAAAAAGTGTAATATAATCCAATGTGTCATTTTTCTCTATGGAATGAATTTCATTTTTCATTGAAATTCTCCAACATTATTCTCTTATGGATTCTTGAAATGATAGAGGCTCATGGACTTCATACAAGAAAAAAATATTTACCACTTTTATTTTCTCAAAGACATCTCTTAAACTCTTAATTTTTATAGATTCAATGGGTGAGGATGATCTGGAAAAAAATTAAATTGATGGATTTCTTTCAGAAGTGATAGAATGTACTCCTAGACATTTTTCTACAGATAATGAATCTGGGGAAGGTGTTATAAGAATTTTATCCTGATAATCATTCCTTTCTTCAGGATCTTCTTTTTCGACTGGAATATCTTTGCTTCATTCTTCATCATTCTAATTCCAAGCATCTTCCTCGCTAAAGATCACATCTCTTCTCACCACTACTTTATTGGTTAGTGGATTGTAGATCTTGTAGGATTTATATGATTCACTGTATTTGATGAAGATGTACTTTTTTCCATGATAATCAAGATTCCTTCTTCATGGTTCTAGAACATGAGTGTAGGTGAAAGAAAAAAATATTCATGTTTGTGACACACTTTGTTTTTAACCGCTCCACAACTCTTATGGTGTCAAATTTTTTAATGCTCTCAGTTATACATCAATTGATTGGGTAGGTAGTATATCCAACAACTGATTCTCACTCAAATTTACCCAATATATGAAGGTTGAATGGTACTTGTAGTCTAGACTGGGTTGTCAAATCCACTGAGACCTAAGAAGATACCTAAGACACACAACCTATGAGGGGGGTTTTGGATATGAAGTGGCCGAATTGGTTTTGATTTTTGGATGGTTTTAAATAACACTAATAAACCTAAGTGAATTCAATTAAATGAAAATTTATTGATCTTAAGATTATTCTAGGAGTTTATTGAATGAATTTTACTTCTTTAGACAATTTTGGTTTAATTAATTCTTGATGAATCCATTCTTCAAAATAACACTACCTTCATCATTTTCTGGTTTGATGCAACTAAACTCAATTACTAATACCCTAAACACTTAGAGAACCAAATTCATGATGTATCCAAGGTATATGGTCATTTTATTAATTGGATTTATCTTCCTCAAACACAGTGAAGATGAAGAGTGGAAATAACTGAAGAATGGAAGTCTTAAATTAGTTAACCAATTAATCAAAAATTTGTTCATAAAATAACATTCAATCTAGCCTTTTAATCTTTCTAATATCAACCCATTAAAGGTTTATCCATCCATTGATGGTATACTCTCAATGGTGGGCGGAAGATGGCTTACAAGAATTAGATTGAAGAAATTAAAACTGCGGAAATAACGAGCACTCCTCCGTGTGTGTGAATGAAATTCACACCTATATGTGAACTAATTCAGCACAACAAAGTGATATCACTGTGATTTGTGATTATAATGTTTTAATGAAATAAATGGTAAGAATAGAAGAGAAATATGTTTATTAATAACAAATAAGTACAAAAAAGAAACTTACATGGAAATTGAAATGCGATTACAAACACAAAGTGGCAGCATAACATTACAATTAAACCAAACACCCAAGATGATAAACCTAACCCACCACCACTACATTAAATAGTCATTTTGGAAGCCTTAGGTCGATCCTACAAAATTAAAAATAATACCACTTGATTATGGTAGGCCTAGGGTGGTGGAAATCTTGTGGAACTTGGACTTTTCCACATTTGACCCGAGGTGGCAGGCATCTTTTATCCACCAAACAGACACGCTTGGAAGACCTTCTAGATGGCCGAATCAGAGTGGGACATAGAAGAAGAAAATGGATCCCCGGATTTCTTCTAACCTCCTGTAAAATTTTCTCCCTATTTATATTTGTATATTCAGAGATATGATTAGATTAGTGGGCCATTTTTCTGGGCTGCAGAATCTGGCCCAGAATTTTATCTCTAACTTGGACTGCCTAAATGACAACCATGGAGGCCGAATTAGCATTGGCTCTTGAAGAGTTAGTTGTTCCTATACATGTATTATAGAATACAACGAAATTTAGGATTAATTTGGCTTGTATAGTGGGCCCCACATTCGAATCAGTGGGCTGTTGTCCAATATGACTTCTCCAGAATTGTTTCCTTTCATCACAAAATATCCTTATCTTCTTCCATGAATTATCCATTGATCCCTGAATAAAACATGTTCATATTTAAGTTTAGATCAATTTTTAAGAATATAAAATTGAAAAATGGATAATTAAATTCCTTAAAATTAGATGAATCATTGGGTACTTTAAATGATGTTCAAAAATGTACCACATAATAGTTCATTTTAAGTAAGAATTACAATCATAATGTGAAATGATGTTCAAAGTGTAAAATACACTAAAATGAGGATTATGAATAATAAATCACATGAATATTATATATATTAACAATGAATATTAGCCTCATTTAGTGGCTAATCACACCCCTAACTTAAGTTTTTCTAGTCCTGGGAAAAATATATCTCAACAATATGAAATTCGAATTCCCTTTTACAAAAACATTTTAATACACAATGATAACCAAAAACCCTTATAGAAAACAATCATGAAACCCATAAAAATATTTCAATACATGATAGTTTCATAAGAAGATCCCAATCCCAAGCCCATTCCATTGTTCAAATTCATTTCCATATTTCATCCAATATCAATTAAGTGTGAGGATGTGTTGTGTATCACAATAGAGATTGGGGTTCATATTTATTCAAGGGGGAAATAACGAAAGTGCTAGGTGGAATCAAATTTCAATATTAAGATGAGTATTCAAAAAAAATTTGTATTAATTTTTTTTTTGTTTTTTTTTTGTTTTTTGTTTTTGTTTTTCAATTTTTCCATGGTAATTGAAATTGCACTCAAAAGATTCAACTCCTGTAGCAAGACTTTGTCGATGACTCCCAGGCTCAAAGGCCTTAGGGAACAAAGTGAAGCCCATATACTCAGGTATCATCTTGAGTTAACTTAGTGAAAAACAAATTCAAATTACCAAAAATAGAGATAAAATTACTAACTCTGGGCCAGACAACTATGAAGTCACGATCCCCAAGTACCGAAAGCCACGCATAAGGTCATTTCATTACTCAATGCACAAATTTATTATTATTATTATTTTATTTTTTTCTTTATTGAATACTCATATTAATACTAAAATGATCACCAAAACTATGCTACTTATTTGGGGGACCCCATGAACTCAAACTAATACCCCACTATCCAAAGGACGTGCATTGTGATCTTTTTTTTTGGATGAAAATATAAATGATGAAATATCACATTGGATAGCCACACTTTCCAAAATCTATGCTCATGAAATTATACAAGGATTAAAATCGGAATCAGGGCATTCTAAATTATTTGATATTCAGTTTCAAAGTGTACATTGTGTATTACCATGTTCAAAGTTAAAGGAATTTTTCCTTCCATTTACAGTTTTTTTTCAAATCATCCATTTTTTTCACACAAAAGCATTTTTTATTTTATCTCCCCCCCAACTTAAAATAACACTATCCCCAGTGTTTAAAGAAAAGAAAATTTAGAAGGGGGTAGAGGTATAGAATGAAAGTCCAAAAAGTAAATTGAAAATTAGTATTATAGAATGAAGTCACCTGGTGGTTGAAGTTGAAATTCTCACTGCTCCCTTTTAATATTTTGATATCCATGTCACTTTTAGAGTTCTCGTAGGTCAGTGGTAAGCACGTGCCCTTCTCTCCCTTCGGTCTCGGGTTAGAATCCCCGCAGCTATGCAGGTTGTGATGGGGTTTGACCCTCGACCCATGACGTGTCACTTTTTATTATTATTATTATATTTTTATTTATTTTTTTGTATTTTTATTTTAACCTACAAAAACATTAAAATAAAACATACTGATGATACATTGTCTTATTTTTAAATTTCTAGGTAAGTCATTACTCAAGGATCACACCACGTGACACTGATGAATATGGTGCTCCCCTTTCATACCCATCCATACTCATAATAGAAGAACAGGTCAACAGTCTATATTCTTTTTAAATATAAAAATTATTAATTAGAATATAAATTTTATTAAAACAACAAAATGATTGGAAACTTGAAAACCATGGGTTGCCTCCCATGCAGCACTTTGTTTAACGTCGTTAGCCCGACATGGATCCCTAACTTTCCCAATACCAACGTTAAATATTTTAAGGACCAGATGTTTCACCACTTATACTAGTTTTATATTTATTTTATGTTTATAATTTTTGTTGTGTGCAAACCTATGTTCTATAATGAGTGGTAAAATCCAAGGAATTTCAGAAATGGTTGATCCAGTTTCTTTTTTATTCTTTATAAATACATTAAGAATCATTACTTTTTAATTGGTTTCAAGATAAGAAATTGTGAAAATTGGAAGTTTTTGGTTATCCTCAATGAATAGAAACTTGAGGGTGGATGGAAAGTCCTTTTTTTCAAGTTCGGGTAGGCTAACACTTTCAGACATAGGTTGGAACTTTGAATCAAACTCAATTTCATTTTCAAAATTACTCAACAAAATTGGTTCCTTTTGAATAGAATATTCAACCAAAAAATTGGAAAGAACAATTTTAGTAATGGGTATGGACTCGATGTTTGTTATTTCTCTCAATGGTTCAATGGTTGGTGTTTTTGAAAATTCATCAATAGAGTTATACTTAGGAGACTCAATCCATGATGTCAAATTCTCCTCTTTTGAATCCAAAAATTCAATTTCCTCTTGATTTAAATACCCTTCAACAATTCCTTGATCCTCTTTATCATCCCCAAATCCAAATTTTTTCTCTTCAGTAAATTCATGAGAGGTTTGTGTGAAACTAGACACTTCACATAAGGTTATGGAAGGGATAGTTTTTGTAGGGATGGGTTCCTCACAAGTTTTAATGCTTTGTAGTTATAACCTCAATGATGAAACCTCAAAATTCATTATCTCCATTTGTTGACATAGTTTTTCAAGTAATTGATGTGGATTAGTATGGATAAGGAGTTGATCTGAATGGTCTATTCTAGGTGGATAATTAAGTTGTTGGAATTGCACAGGAGGGTGTTCAGATTGGCTTTATGGGGATTGAAACTCATTATATGTGGGGATGTTTTTATGGATCATAGGGGTAAAAACAATTTGGTTCATTAGTTTGTTGATAATCCCACATGTAGAAATTAGGATAGTCATTGTAAATCACACATGGGGTTGGGTGATCAAAGTAGGGATAGGTTTCCCATGTTTGGACTTGTTCAAAATTGATTTCCATAGGAGTTATGGGGTGAGAACAGAGAAGAGGGATGAAAAAAAAGTATGATAATGTCTAAGATAAATTACTTAAGTCCCTGGAAATGGCACCAAAATTTGATTCTTTCTCAAATTTACCCAAAAGTTGAAGGTAGAATGGTCCTTGTAGTCTAGATTGGGTTGTCGAATCCACTGAGACCTAAGAAGATACCTAAGACACACAACCTATGAGGTGGATTTTTGGCTATGAAGTGGCCAACTTGGTTTTGATTTTTTTATGGTTTTAAAGAAAACTAAAAAACCTAAGTGAATTCAATTAAATTAAAATGGGTTCATCTTATGATTATTCTAGGAGTGGATTGAATGAATTTTACTTCTTTAGACAATTTTGGTTTAATTAATTCTTAGTGAATCCATCCTTCAAAATAAAACTACCTTCATCATTTTCTAGTTTGATGAAACTAAACTCAATTAATAATCCCCTACACACATAGAGAACCAAATTCATTATGTCTCCAAGGTATATGGTCATTTCAGTAATTGGATTTATCTTCCTCAAACACAGTGAAGACGAAGAGTGGAAATAACTGAAGAATGGAAGTCTTAAATTAGTTAACCAATTAATCAACATTTCGTTCATAAAATAACATTCAATCTAGACTTTTAATCTTCCTAAGATCAACCCATTAAATGGTTAGCCCTCCATTTATGGTATACTCTAAATGGTGGGCAGAAGATGGCTTACAAGAATTAGATTAAAGAAATTAAAACCGCAGAAATAATGAGCACTCCTCCGTGTGTGTGAATGAAATTCACACCTATATGTGAAATAATTCAGCATAAAAAAGTTATATCACTGTGATTTGTGATTATAAAGTTTTAATGAAATAAATGGTAAGAATAGAAGAGAAAGATTTTGATTAATAACAAAGAAGTACAAAAAGGAAACTTACATGGAAATTGAAATGCGATTACAAACAAAGTGGCAGCATAACATTACAATTAAACCAAACACCCAATATGATAAAAATACTCCACCAACACTACCTTAAATAGGCATTTTGGAAGCCTTGAGTCGAGCCTACAATATTAAAAAGCATCCCACTTGATTATGGTAGGACTAGGGTGGTGGAAAGCTTGTGGAACTTGGACTTTTCCACATTTGACCCGAGGTGGCAGCCATCTTTTATCCACCGAACAGACGCGCTTGGAAGACCTTCTAGATGGCCGAATAAGAGTGGTCCATAGAAGAATAAAATGGATCCCCGGATGTCTATAACCGACTGTAAAATTTGGGCCCATTTGGATCTGTAGATTCGGAGATATGATTAGATAAGTGGGCTGTTTTTCTGGGCCGCAGAATCCGGCCCAGAATTTTATCTCTAACTTGGGCCGCCTAAATGACAATCATGGAGGACGAATTAGAATTCTATCATGAAGAGTGATTTGTTCCTATAGATGTCATCTAAAACCCACGAAATTTGGGATTCATTGGTCCTGTATGGTGGGCTCCACATTCGAATCAGTGGGATGGTGTCCAATGTGACTTCTCCAGAATTGTTTCCTTTCATCACAAAATATCCCCATCTTCTTCCATGAATTCTCCATTGATCCCTGAATGAAACATGTTCATATTGAAGTTTAGATCAATTTCACAAATAATAAAATTGAAAAATGGATAATTAAATTCCTAAAAATCATATGAATCATTGGATACTTTAAATAATGTTAAAAAATGTACCACATAATAGTGCATTTTAAGTAAGAATTACAATCATAATGTGAAATGATGTTCAAAGTGTAAAATGCACTAAAATTATGATTATGAATAATAAATCACATGAATATTATATATATTAACATTGAATATTAGCCTCATTTAGTGGCTAATCAACTACCTCTACCCAGAAGCTCTTTGGAAGGCCTTTCTCTTTAAGTAGGGTCTTCATCACTACAAGGATAGTTTAGTTCTTTTGTACTACAATGCCATTCTGCTATGGAATGTAGGATATATTGTATTGTTTCTTGATTCCTTGTTTCCTATAAAAATCATAAAATGTATTTGAAGTGTATTCTCCAACTATTTCAAATATGATTACATTGATTTCTTGACCACATTTCTCCTCAACATGGGCTTTGAAAAATTTAAAGGATGTAAAAGAAGAAGGTTTTTCTTTGATTCAATACACCCATAGTTTTCTACTAAAATCATCAATGAGGGTAATAAAGTACTTATTACTTCCAAGTGAGGGTATTTCATGTGGTCCGAAAATCTCAGTGTGAACCAACTAAAGTGGTTCCTTTTCTCTTCTGGACACTCCACTTGTGAAGGAATTTCTTTATTGCTTACTAAGTGGACATGCCAGACACATGAGATTTGGAACTTCAATCGCTAGAAAGTTACGCACCACGCTTGATGTGGGAAAAATGTTAAGGCCATAGAAATAGAGATACCCAAATAGAAGAATCCATTTCCATGATTCATTCGTCATGTGTCTAAAGATACACTTATCATCCTTTTTGTTAACATACAGCAAAAACATGTGATTGTTCACCATTTGGACTTGAGTAACAAGTCTCCTGTGAGAATATCTTATAGAAAGAGAAGTGGTCTTCATGTGTATTACATTCCCCTTGTCAAAGAGTTGGATGATACTAATGAAATTATTCTTCATGTTTGGTACATAATACACATTATAGATTTAATTCAACTCACCATTCCTCTAATATATTTTAATTTTACCTTTTCTAGTCATGGGTAAAATTGATGAGTCTCCAAAACTAATATCTCCATGTACTTATTCTATGAGTTCCTCAAAAAATTATTTGTTACCAATCATATGGTTTCTTGCACCCATGTCAAGATACCACATATCTAAACATTGAAAACCCTTCTCTTGTGCGAGGATGTGTGTGGTGACTTCTTATTCATTGTGAGATTCTTTAGCATTGTTGGATCATTCATCTTGATCCTTTTTTCTTCGACGCTCATAAGAACAAAGGCTAAATTTCCTGCTTTTGGGGAATTTTAACTTCTTTGTGTTTCCATGGCCATGTGTGAATTGTACTCCACAATTTCCTCTTCCATGAAAGGTAGTAATATTTTATTGCTTTTGTTTATGGCTTGGATGATATCCACACCCTCTAACTCTTGCATGATTACTAGTTCAATGACTGCCTCATTATGTTTTGCCATTAATTTATTCTTTTAGAGTCCACATAGACTCTAAGGAATTTTATAGTGTTGAACCAACATTCTTTTGTATTCATTTCTCAAGAAATTTCAACGATCCCATCAATTCTTTAATGGAAATTTTTTCCATGTTGTATGATTCATAGATTTCCACAACCACATTCTCAAACATGGTTATGAGAGATCGAAGTGATTTTTAAATCACACGAATCTCCTCTAATTTTTCACCACATATTTTCAAATTGTTAATAATAGAAATTAAATGTGGGAAATAGTTTGATATTATCTCACCTTTATTCAAGTGAACTGCTTCAAACTCCACTCTTAGTGTTTGAAGATGAACCACCTCCACTCGATCAACACCCTTGATGATGGTTACAAGGTTATCCCCATATTTCTTTCTTGATGTTTCTTAGAAAATTATTTCAAAATTTGATTGATCTAACCATTGATACTTGAGGAACAATGACTTGTTATCTTTCATCCTTTTATTTTTGAGGGAAATATTTACTTCATTAGTGAATGAATATTATTCTCCCATAGTGGGTACTATATACCCATCAGTGTTGATCTCCCATAGTTCTTGTGACTAGAAAAATGCCTTCATTTGGATGCCCCACTGTTCATAGTTTTCATTATACAACTTAAGAAATTGTGGCTAGATTGTGGTGGATATCTTTTGAAATTGGAGGATTACCTGGTAGCTACATAGGATACCAATTTGTTGGCTATAAAAAACAAAAATGTGAGAAAGAAAAATAGAACACCATTAAGAAATATCTTTTAAGCTTTTATATCACATTTTTTACACTAAAAGCATTTTAAACCATTTTATAGACTCTTCCCAAAATATTAAAAGACTCTAATGACATAGAATTTATTAAATTAATGAAAAAAAATATGCAAATAATTAAAATTCTTGTATAGGAATTAATTAAACAAATGGGGAGAGGACCATTTTTTGTTTGTATTTACTACATCATTCTTGTGCATGCATGGGAAAAAGTACTACAGTTAGGGACCCTTTTACTTAAGATTTTAAGATACCCTCATATCCTTGAAATATTTTAATGAAACTTGTGATTAAATATAGGTATGGATTGTAGTAATAAAAACTATGACACTACTAAAAAATCCCTCAACTACAACTTCCTCTGCACCCCTAAACTTGTGGAAACCAATGCCACTATCTCCTTAGAGATGGTGATATGTCTCTGGATGGGATCACAGAGAGGCCTTCATGCTGTAAATTCAGGGCTAGGAAGTATATGAAATCACTAATGGATATGTTATAGGGACACCAAGAGATATTCAGGCTCACCATCACCACCATCACAGGCAATGAGCAGTGTGGTGGCCGCCATGACCTGCGCATCAAGAGGGACTATCTGGTGTTCTATGAAAGGTTCTTTAGGATCATGGGAGTGATCAAGGGGATTCACCTTAGCTGTTCTGAAATTAATCCCTATCTGTTTTCTTTCATCCATGGGAGTGACCTATCCTAGACCACTGGCACCATGGTGGGCTCGTTGTAGTTTCTACTGGTTCCTGCAACTCATTTCTATCTGTTAGCTTATTCACCAACATTGCACCTAGAGTTTTTATCTATTTTCTGAAAAAAAAAATGTGTAGGGATTTTTTTAGAATGTGTATGAAACGAGAAGTGGGCCTTCCACCTTTCATAAAATAAATAATTTATAAATGTTTATATACTTTTTAAATATATTAATTTTTATATTATGATTTAGATGTATATTATTATAAATCACTAATAAAGGGTTTTATTCTTCATTTTCATAGTCTAATATTACTTTTTTCAATATTAGATATTATAATATTATTATTATTTATAAATATATACATTATGATGACATGTCTTAAGTTTGTGCAGCACTTTTTAATCTCTTATGTTTACCATACTCTTATGATATTTGACAATTATGGAATGTTTTTAAGTGATGCTTTATAATCATTCCATTTTTTCCATTATATGATTGTTGACTCTCATGATATATTATCCAATTTTATCTTCTTAAAACCTTAACTGGATTTATGGTTCAACCTTCTTTTATGTATGTCTCCATGATATTCCAAGTAGTAAGAGTAAGGTGAGGTCTATGAGAAAGTATAGAGATGGGAATAAAAGACTATAATATTACTTTTATCATATACCCAATTCCAAAATTTGTTTGGCATCTAGATTTTTTGGAGTATTATATAGATGTTTATGATAAAGTTGATATAATAATATATATATTAAATATAGGTCATTATAATATTTTAATATAATTTATCATTGTAATATTTTAAAGTGTTTCTTCATAGTCAATACGATTACTTTTATGAATCATTTTTACTAGGTGTTATTTCTAGGTTCACACCCTACTATCCATATTATTTTTCATGTAAAAATTACACTTAAAACTATGGGTATCACCCATTCATGTGCATCCACCAATTTCTAAACTTGGTTTATGCACAGGGATTTCATTTTAGATTCTATGATTTTTAACCATTTCATAGAATTATAACCCTCAATGCACTCTGAATAGGTAGCAGGTTTATCATCTATGAACATTACATAATCATTGTTTTCCATAATAAATTCATATATCTCAGGCACATGATGAATCTGACTAGATAATTGAGTTTATTGTGTAACTTAAGTTAGTTATTCTTCCACAACTTTTTATGGAACTGACTAAACTTCCATGTCATGAGAAATTAATTTTTTTTTGTCCTTAATTTCACCAAGGTCAACTTTCATCCCACTGGATTATCGATTAATATATTCATTCTCAAGGAATATACTAGTTTCATCCCCAAACTATTTGTGTTCTATCGATTATAGAAATAATATCCCATATTTTCTTTAAGAAAGACGAAAATTAATGACCACATTAGATTGAAAATAGTTATGTAGAAATGGAAATACTTTCATAGTATTCTCTCATAATAAAATAATAAGATCATGATAACTCATCATTGATTGAACCATGCCTAATTAGGAATGATTCATTATCTTAGACACAATATTAAAATATGGTTTTCATTGAGGATTTATTTGTGAAACAATACCAGAATCTCTCATATGATCAATGAATTCCAAGATCATGTATTCAACACCTAGATTTGATTAGCGAATCTTAATACCTTTTCCTAATTGATTATGTAATTCATTATAAAACTCTTTTAGCTTTTCATAAGTTTCATACTTGTGCATCATCATAAACAAATAAAAATACCCACTAAAGTAATTAATAAAGGTTATGAATTACCTAAACCAACACTTAAAAATTCATGAATGAGTAAAATCGATGTCTATGGGGATATTTTTTCCCATATGGGGGTCCGCAAATGGTACACCCATATTGAGATTTCTAATCTCTGTGATGTGATGGCATGTGCGCATGGAAACCATATGGCCTGGATGTTTCCACATTGAGATTTCCTTACTTCTTGTAATACCACAATTTTTTCACTGATTCTATTTGTGATCATGTCCAAATGCTTTTGAACATAAAATTGAGATTCTTCTCAGTGAAAATGGAAAAAATAATAAAAAGAAGATTCATCAATGTTCTTTTCAATCTCTCATTGAAATTTCGTTTCTTACATTTTCCCCTACTAATCCTCATCCAATGCTAGTTTTGTCTATTAACAATGGAATTCGTGCACCATTATAATACCTCCTAAACTAGGGAAGTTTTATGTAACTTGCAAATACCCTTGAAGACACCAATGATTCACTCCACATTATTTGTAGTTATGTATCTATATCTCTTCCCCCCATCATATGAAAATGTCCATTTTTCTTTTGGAATATGCAACATATAATCATACACACATTTATTAGACTTGATGATTTGTTTGAAAAATTCTTCAATCCTCTGTTGATAGGTCTCATATATTACACGGAAGTGATCATATTGAACATAAATTGATTTTATCATCATGTTGAAATTGTAAAAATTAACAAAGACATTGCATACCAAGATTCGTGATTGAATTCTTCATAGGTTCATTATGGAATGATTTTCACGTGATTCTATATCAATGTGTGAGATGAATAATCAATGATGTGTATTTTGGGTCTCCATGTATCAAGATTTGAATTTTTTTCCTCCTTGATTTCCCAATTCCAATCAGATATCAAATGGAAACCCCAAATTTGGGTGAAACGTTTGCTGATACATGCAAAAACCAAGTTCATGATTCATAGTTTTCCTTCTCCACAATGGAAAATGCAAGTAGAAGAGGTGAATGGTTTCCATTTTGGGATGTCTCAATCAATAATTTTCCATTGTATTTTCCATATAGAAATGTTCCATCAATCTATATAAACTATTTTTTGAAATGAAATATGAAGATATAGGGGAGGAATTTCCCGAAAAACCGATGAAATTGAACATGATATGGATCAATTTGGTTATCTTGAGACACATGTTCATTCATATGAAGATGGTAGATAACATGGTTGGTGTTTCTTAGTATGGATAGAAATATCAGTAACACTGGATATGAGTCATCCAAATCATCATATGCCTTTTTACTTTCCTTCAGTTCTCCATCCATGCCTTATTATAGGAAAACTTATAACCAAGAGTATCTTGTATCCTCTCTTTCACAATTTCTACATGAACATCTTTATTACAACCCTACACATTATTTCACATTTAAACATGACTTATAACACAAAATTGCACTTAATACAACTACGAAGATTGAGAGGTCTAGTGTCTTTGGGGATTAGGAACATTACCTGAAAATTAAAACAATAAATACGCATCTCTATTGAAATCTTCTTTTACATGACCACAACATTATTTCATACTAAGCATTACACAGGATAACCAGAGGACATATATAAAAAAAGTATGAAATATAGATCCCAGTAAAGGAGTAAACAAGGAATAAAATGAAGAATTCAATACATGTTAGGCAATGTCCATATCAATAGAGCATAAGATAAACATGAACATAAAATCATGATATAACATGATTGTCGTAACATGGAAATGTGGCAACAACTTAAAATACTGCATCATCAACATAATGGAATCAAGTAAACCCATGTGCCAACATGGTGGAAAACATTATTACAAAGGAACAAGGTAAACTAAAATCTTAAAATGATGTATCATGATACTAAACATTACCCAATTCATTAGAGGGATATCTGAGTGCACCCTTCATAATCATTTCAATCTCATGCTTAAGAGTGCCACATAGATCATATAACATGGATTAATTCAACCTAATAATTTATTACATGATCAAGGAAAGTTTAATTCATACATTTAAGTCACCATTTGATAAGTATGTGTGAATTAAGGTGAATACCATACATAGAGGAATGGGTATGTAATTCAGTACATGATGATTTGGCACGTAAAATCACAGTGTAATTTTGGCAGCATAATGGCGTCATATGAAAATTCATAAATTAGGTTGATGAGAGAGAAAGTGGTAAATAATCATTTATACATGGGGTGGATAGTAAGTGGATAAAGTAACATAATGTCCCAACATGTGAGATGTAATGTAGTTGCTTAAGGTAAAAGAAATTATTGAATGGAAATGAGAATAGAAAAATCCCTTATGGAATTTTTGCATAGTAACGAGTGGGTTTAAAGGATCATAGGGAGGATTAATGGGAGTGTAATGAAGATCCCATAATGTGTACCTAAAATGGAAAATAAGAAGGTATGTAATAACATAACCCTAATCTAGAAAATGTAAATTAAAAGGAATGACATAAAATAGGTGCTTGAAGAAAAAAGAGAGATAGAGATTCCTTACTTGGATGTGTGATCCCAAAGGATTGGGGAAGGCTTCTTGGGAGATTTTTATAACATTGGGAGGAATCTATGCAGTATGGGGAATAGTTTGGTTGAGCTTAAAAGAGCTTTAATGAAGATAAATGGGTTCTCTGGTGGATTTATATATGAAATGCCGGGAACTCATTATTATTTTGGTTTTGAAGACTACACACTAAAATATTCAAAACCACAAACTATACCATGGTTTTTTCCCATGGTTTCTGGAAAAGGGGATTGGTATAAATTTTTTTTAAGGATAAGGGATGAAGATATTAAAATATTTCCCTTTATTATTTGTAGGTGAGTCACACATTTATGGAAATTATTTTAAAATCTTAAAATATTTTATATGTCTTGGAGGATTCACTAAGGATTTATAAAAGAAATCAAATAAACCTAAAATTAAATTAATTTAAATTAAAAACATATATTTGGATGAAGATACCATATATAGTAATTTATTACATCACTATTTCATCATTATGATATCATAAAACACATTATATATTTATACGGAATTTTATTTTAACCAGAAAAATCGACTGTTTCAAAAAATTATGAAAAATTTACCATTGGATAATTTTGAAACACTAATTCCAAAAATAATATTCCTTTTATCCAAATAATTTTCTAAATATTTTAATTTTCACTTTTAAAATAAAAACCGACATTTATTAAAAATTTACAGGTTATGAAAAAAATAGTTTTCAAACCTTAATAAAAATTACATTTGACATCATAAAAATTATATGATAAAATATATATAATAAAATTAATTTAATAATAATATTTTATTGAAATATTATTTAATTAAAAAATCCATTAGTTCATCAAAATATATTTGTTAATTTTATTTGAAAATAAACCAAAAGTACTATTTTTAATTTAAAAATAATTTACAAAGTAACAATAATAAAGAAAAAATTCATTATTATATAATAAAATAAGTTACATAATCATATTTCTAGGGTCTGGTTACATATCCCTTTATTACAACATCATACTTCTTAAGAGTAAAGTGTGTGATGGTGGGGCTTTCATGGGGCCATTTTTTGAACATGGTTTGGGTCGTGATCTTGATGAGCTTGAACTTGTCCCATATACAGTTTTTCTCAGGATTAAGTTATTGGATCTCATCTTAGGGTTGGTCTAGTAAAAAGCCCAAAAATTCTATTTTCCTTGGATTCACTGATGAATGTGCTTCATAGGGTACAATCCTACTATTTGAGGCCATCAATTTCTTTGTCTATGCTAAAAGGATTTGTTAAAACCCTATATTAATACTAGTCATGTGAAAACTATTCAACAGTTGTATTATAAATGGTAAGGATACTTAATGGTCATTTAAATCCAATAGGATATAATAAAACAAAAGTAGTGCATGTGTTTTCTATATCCATAATATATTTAATTAAAATAAAGGGAATTTTATTCATAAATGTTTGGGTCATTACAACCTTCCCCCCTTAAGAAATTTCACCCTCAAAATATCATTTTCCCAAAATAAAATAGATGAGGGTAACTCTACCTCATCACTTCCTCCGGTTCTCACATAATTTCTTCAAACTTTAGGTTTCTCCAAAACACTTTTTTGAGGGGAATTGTCTTATTTTGTAGACCCTTTTCACTATGATCTAAGATATTAATTGGCTTCTCTTCATAGGAGGGGTCATTCTCTAATGGTACCACCTATGGATTGAGTAAATGTGATGGGTTTGGTATGTACTTCCTTAAAAGTTATACATGGAATATATATTTTACTTGAGATAGGTTGGATTGATAGTCAATAGGCCACTGATCCAATGTGATCAAGGATCTCAAAATGGCTGATGTACCTTGGATAAAGATTTCCCTTCTTCCCAAATCTTCTAACTCTCTTCCATGGAGATATGCGGTGGAATAACATGTCTCTAACATCGAACTCTAGGTTTCATAGAGGATTTCCATCATAGATCTTTCATTGAATTTAGGAATCTTTGATGTGTTTTTGGAAGGTCTTAATCTTTTCCACCATTTCTTCACCCATTTATGGACCTAGAAGTTTTTATTCCCAAACATAAACCCAACATGTCGGTCTTATTCACCTCTTCACATAAAGGGCTTTGAAAGGAGCCATTTGGATTCTCAAGAGGAAACTATTATTGTAAGAGAACTCTACCAAAGGGAGATTTTGGTCCCATCCTCCTTTTAAGTCCATTGAGTAAGCTCTCAAAATTTTCACAAGTGTCTGGATAGTCCACTCAGATTGACCATCAGTTTGAGGGTGATAGGCCATGATGATGTTCAACTCATTGTTCAGAGCATATTGGAGACTCTTCCAGAACATATAGGTGAATCTTGAATCTCGATTGGACACAATCTATAGTGCTAATCCATATATCCTTACCACTTCTTTGATGTATATCTCTTCCAGTTGATCCAATGATAATTCCTCTTGAATTGAAATGAAGTGTGCAGTCTTTGTAAGATGATCCCCAACAACCCACATAACATTGATTCCTTTGGATTTCTTCAAAAGTCTAGTGAAAAGTCCATGGTGATGTTTTCCCATTTCCATGTTGGTATGGGTAATGGTATCATCATCCCCATAGACTTCTACCTCTCATCCTTCACTTGCTGGTATACCAGGCACACTTATGGATATTTATCAATCTCCTTCTTCATGTTATCTCACCAATAGTGATCCTAAATATCTTGATACATTTTCATGTTTCTTGGGTGAATAGAGAAATTTGAACTATGTACATCATCCAAAAGATATTTATTTAACTCCATGTTTTATGGAACACATAGTATTGACCCAAATCTAACAATTACTTCTTCATTAACATTGGTAAATGAGGATTTCCCTTTTCTGATAGTTTCCACTTTCTTATTAATTCCTACATCATCCTTTTTAGCATCCTTTAACCATTCCTAAAGAGATGGTTGAATAATATTTTGTGAAATGATTAATGATTTTCCATTCAATATGATTCTCACATACATATTCATCAAATATAAGATGATTGGATAATTTTCAATTGTTATAAATTATAGAATTGATGGGTACTTTGAACCTAGATCATCCTTCACCTTGTCCACTTTCATAGGGTGGAAATGGATTGAGTAGTCGAAATCCTTGACGTGTAACGCCCCAACCCCAAAATCCCATAGTCGGTGCACTATTACGTATCATTGGCATGATCACAAAAGATCAAGTCTCGAAAGATTGATTAGTTTAGTAGCCTTGTAAGTACTATATACATTCATAAGGTTTGCATTACATAATAAAATGGAAAAATACAACAACATTGTTTCCATAGACAACATTGAGATCCCATAGACTATCCCTGCAGGTCAGTCATAATATACTTCTTCGCATCCTGGGAAAAATAATATATATAAAGGGGTGAGATCAGATGCTCAGTAAAGATAACAATAAAGCGGAAACTTTCATAAATAATCATAAACATTTAAGGCAATGTATAAGACTAAAACAAAAGCCTTTTAAACTTGAACTTCAGCATAATATGGAAAAAATAAAATCAAATAATTCCATTTACTTATTCACATGGATATTATACTAGTTGAATAATTACATGAAATATCAATAGCCACTTTCATAGTGATGGAATTCATAATGCCAGACTTCATAACCACATAGTCCAGGAATTGTGCCAAGACTACAGATAAGATCTTGTCAAGGCCTTGTGCCAAGACACTAGTTTGTCTCATGAGACCTACTGATGAATCGAGGAGCTATAGAAGTCTCCACCCATCACTTACTAAGTCCAATGCATTCCTCATATGAAAAGATTTAAACATAACATAAACATTCATATTAAAACTGGAATATGAAATGTCCATACTTTATCCATAAGCCATGAATGGTATGAAATAACACATCCACAATCAGACATATCACAAAAACTTTAATACAATATAGAAGTTTTGTATCATAATAAATCAACTTAAAACAAACTTAAAATCCATAAAAGGATGTTGACATAGTTGAAATCAAAACCTTTTTAGAGAAATATCTCTTTCTATTTTGAAATTATTTAAAAGACACGTAATTATAAAAGAAAAATTTTATATTTGAAAATATTATTATAAAATTGTAAGGGAAGCTTCAATGATGTTATAATGGCGGAAAATAGCCGCACCTGCCGTATAAGTTAAAAAACATTCTTACCTTAAATTTGTCGAAAAGGTTAAAAAATACCTTCTTTGGAAAACGATGGAAATATTCCTTTATAAAAATCTTATAAATGTAAAAAAAGGGAATAAATGAATTTAACACATAGTTTATAAAATAGTAAGAATTTTTGGAAATAAATTTTTAAGAAACATGGATGTGGATGATAAAGAGGTCCCAGTAGATAATTACATATAAATAACCTCGGATAATGAAGATATTGTAAAATTAACCCCTACCTTGTACTTTTCCTTTGTTGATGGTAGGTTAACCTACTATATAATGGTAAAATAATTGTTATTAAATTATAAAATAATCATATACATTAATATGATGTCATATATGATCTTTTAATATTTCTTTGTTAATAATATCTTAGTATTATCGTCGTTTCGGGTGTTACCGGATTCATTTTCCTTTATATTCTTTTTTATATGAGTCATATTTGTTATGTATGGGATTTATCTTAAACATATCCAGAATTATATCAAGTCTTTCAACATTATTTTTAATCATCAAATGAAAATTAGTCTTGAATGGATACGATGGGGAACTAATCTCATCGTGTTCGTGGAGACGGTAATTCGTACGTACGCACGAGCGAAAATGTCATTCTTTTGATATTAAGATAATATATAATTGGATGGTATATTATATATACAGAATCATTATCATGTTATATTTATTATTTAAATCAATTATACATCATTATTATACTCATCCAAATAATAATGTATTGAATAACAATTACACCACGACGTGGAGACGGTAAGCCGTACGTACGCACTTATGGTGACATGTCATTCAAAGGATGGATATAATAATGAATTTGGTTGTACCATATTTATAATAACATCACATTATATAGAAGATATTGGATTTATTATTTTTGAATGGAAACAGCAAATAAAAAGTAAGTGGAAGAAGAAAGGAATTTGAAAGAGGTGATGAAATATTTACCCCTTCTTCGGGTTCTTCCTTTTGATTTGATAAAAAGGGCTCCTTAGGTTGGCTTTATGACTAAAGGAAGTCCTATAGGATGAAGGGAGTACAGTTTAGAGGGTATTTGGGAAGGTTTTGGACGAGCCAAATGGATTTGAAGGTGTGAATTAGATAGAAGGGGGGGTGCCCTTTTATAAGAGGGGTGAGGGGCACCTTATGAAAAGCTAGAAATATTATTTTATAATAAAATTATTTTCAGTTTATAATGTCTCCAAAATAAATTAGTTAAAGTATAATGTGGGTATGGGTCTAAAACATCTAAACCAATAGGTTTTAGATAGTTTTGGGTCACTATATTAACTTTATATTTTAGATTTAACTCTTAGTTAAATAGTTTGACATTTACCATGTCTCTCTGTATTTTTATATTATATGGTTAATAAACTTACTATTTACTCCCAAGAGAACCCCAAGTGGTTCATTAATGATACACCTATCATTATATAAGTCCTTTTACTGAACCTTATATTTTTAGAAATATAATATCAATTAATAATATAATATTTGTTTTAAAAACTCTTTTATGTCAATTTTGACACTATTTGGTATTTTGTTTTTTATAAATTCATAACAGAATTATTACTTCAAAAAAATCATTTAACCAACCTTGAAAAGTAATATTAACCTATAAAAGTAGTTTAATTCATAAAAAGTTTCAAATTAAATTTATTTGGATATTTATAATATCAATTATTTTAATATTTCATTAATTAGGTAATTACTGCATCATCCTTGAGTCATAAATAAATTAAATTATTTAATGTCTAAAAAATATAAATAAAATACCATTATGTAGGAAATATTTTTATATTTCTAATGAATATTTATAGTCGAATTTATCTTATGTTTAACCCTATATTAAAAATGGTTTAGTTATTAAACTTTGAATTTAACACTTTTAACTCTTCTCTGAATTAAATAATAATAAATATCCTAATCTAATCCAAGTGGACCAAAGAGGTTCATATTTTATTCCTAAGGTTTTTTATGGTCTAATTACACTTATCCAATAGAATTAGTACATGTGTTAGGGTAATAATAATATCATTTTTACCCTTAATTTCCCTATTTACTTTTAATCGTGGTAAATAAAAGTAAAAAGTTACTATTCACCAAAAAATATTTTCATCTTATTGAACCACATTTTTATTACTAATATCAACCATTTCTTTCGGATTTTTGAAATTCCACTCACAGAAGCAGTAAAATTATGTTTTATGTGAATTTTCAAATTCTCCTAGGAGGTGGGTAAAAGACGGTGAAAAGTTCAATAAAATTTTTATATATCTAAAATTATTATAAACTGAATCCAATGAATTACATTGAACTTATATAGGTATTATGTTTCTATTTTGACCTAAAATAATTTTAAATAAAATAAATAATTATTTAAATAAAAATTCGGTTTTATACTATAACTCAGTGTTTTTCACTATTCATCAAAAATTGAAAGTTTTCAGAAAAAAAAAACCAAAAATTCACCCTAAGCTAATTTTGATATTCTGAATCCAAAAAAGATGTCCGTTTTGAAAGATAAAATTTATAAAATTTTAAAAAGTGGGTATTACTATTCATAACATCTAGTTTGATTGGTTGTGGTGTGTTAGAACTCGAAGTTGCGTACAACACAAGTTATTGTATTATTCAAAGAGAAGTGTATCATGGAAGCTTGGGGTGTTATATTCTCCCCTCCTTCAAATAATTTCGTCCTCAAAATTTCTAGAATATTACTGCATAAAAAGACTCGGGTGGTTCTTCATCATAAGTTCCTCAGGTTACCACATTTCCTCTTCCATATTATGGTTTCTCCATAGAACTTTTACCAGACGAGTCATCCAGTTTCTCATTACTTGTCCTATTGTATCAAGAATCTTGACAGTATCTTCACAATAAGACAGATCGGGTTCCAGTTCTAACTCCTCATAGGTGAGTACATGCATTGGGTCAGGCATGTATTTTCTCAACAGTGATACGTGGAACACATCGTGAACTTTGGAGAGACTTGGCGGCATTTCCAAATGGTAAGCTACAGCCCCAATTCGTTCTAGAATTTCTAAAGGTCTGATGTACCTGGTACTTAATTTTCACTTCTTACTGAAAATTATAACACCCTTCCATGGAGATACCTTCAAGAAAACATGATCTCTTACCTAAAATTCCAAATCCTTCCTTTGTTTATCAGTATAGCTCCTCTGCCTACTTTGAGATGATTTGATGTGGTTTTGGATTACCTTTACCTTTTCCATCGTTTCCTCCACAAGTTCTGGTCCTATGAGTTTTCTTTCACCAACCTCATCTCAACAGGTTGGTGTGTGACATCTCTTTCCATATAACGCTTCATATGGTGCCATCTGAATACTTGAATGGAAGCAATTGTTATAGGAAAATTCTACCAAAGGTAAATATTGATCCCACATACCTTGAAAGTCAAGTGAGCATGATCTCAACATGTCTTCTAATGTTTGAATAGTCCATTCTGATTGTCCATCAGTTTGGGTGTGGTAGGCAGTGCTCAAACGAAGTTCAGTATCCAGGGCTTTCTGAATACATTTCCAGAATCTTAATGTAAAACGTGGATCACAATAAAAAATAATCAATAGTGGTACTCCATGAAGTCTTACAACTTCATTAATATATAGTATTGCTAAACATTCAAGTGGTAAATCTTCTCTTATATCAAGAAAATGTGCTGACTTGGTAAGACGATCAACAATGACCCATGTTGCATCATTTCTTCTAGGAGTATTTGGTAGTCCCATGACAAAGTCTATCGTAATATTATCCCATTTCCGCTCTAGTATGGTAAGAGGTTGCATGACTCCTCCAGGTTGTGGCCTTCCAGCTTTCACTTGTTGACAAACCATACATCTTGATACAAAATCAGCAATCTCCCTCTTCATGTTGTCCCGCCAAAAATTTTCCTTCAAATGTCTATACATATTAGTGATACCAAGGTGTATAGAGAAATTGTAACTATGAGCATCATCCAACAATTCCCTTTTTAGATCAGGTATATCGGGAACACAAAGCCTCTTCCCAAATTTCAAAATTTTGTCTTCATACACAAAGTCACTCAATCTCCCATCATTCACAGCTTTAATCTTCTATCGAAACTCTTAATCACCGATCTGAGAACTCTTTATCCTTTATAGTAAATATGGTTTGGCAACCATTTGAAAAATCATTGATGTTTCACCTTCCATGGTTATTCCCATATCCATCTTTACTAGATCTATGTATATAGGATCCTTTTCAACTCTCATCTTGTTCAAAACTCCATGATACTTTCTACTCAAAGCATCTTCCACCTTATTTTCCTTCCCCAGGTGGTAGTGTATAGTGCAATAATAATCCTTGAGTAGTTCAATCCATCGCCTTTGCCTCATGTTGAGTTCTTTCCATGAGAAAATATACTTCAAACTCTTGTGATCAGTATAAATTTCACATTTTTCACCATAGAGATAATGTATCCATATCTTCAAAGAAAATATTACATCTTCTAACTCAAGAACATGTGTAAGATAGTTTTTCTCATGAATTTTTAGTTGTCTTGATGAATAGGAAATAACCCTGTCATTCTGTATAAGGACACAACCAAGTCCTTTCTTTGAAGCGTCGCTATAAATAACAAACCCATCATTCCCTGATGGTAGATTCAATATAGAAGAATTGACTAATATTATCATCAGTTCTACAAAACATTCTTCACACTCTTTTTTCCAAAAAAAAATTAACCTCTTTTGTGTGATCTTTGTTAATGGGTTAGCCAACCGGGAAAAATTCTGGACGAAACGTCGATAATAACTTGCTAAACTAAAAAAACTGTGTGCCTCAGTTATACTTTTTAGTGCTGGCTATTCTTGGTTTGATCTTGTCTTAGAAGGATCAACATATATTCCATCCTTAGAGATAATATTTCCAAGAAAAGAAATCTCCTGAAGCCAAAATTCACACTTGCTAAACTTCCCTTATAAGTCATGTCTTCTATGAGTCTTCAGGATAATGCGCAAGTGATTTTCATGATCTTTGTAGCTTTTGGAGTATACCAAGATATCATCAATAAATACCACTACAAATTCATCAAGATATTTCTTGAAAACTATATTCATTAGATCCATTAAGACAGAGGGTGCATTAGTCAATCCAAAAGGCATTACTGTAAACTCATAATTCCCGTACCTTGTTCGAGATGCAGTTTTCAGAATGTCTTATTTCTTCACACACAACTAATGATATCTAGATCAAAGGTCAATCTTTGAAAAGTATTGAGCTCCATGAAGTTGTTTAAATAAATCATTAATTCAAGCTAGAGGATACTTGTTATTTATTGTTATAACATTGATCTCCTTGTATTCATTGCACAACCTCATAGATCCATCTTTCTTCTTAACAAAAAGGGAAGAGGCTCCCCATGGAGAAAAACTAGGGCGAATAAATCCCTTATTACTCAATTCATCTAGTTTTTTCTTTAGTTCCACTAATTCCACAGTGGCCATTCTATAAGGGGTCTTCAATATGGGATTTGAACCAGGAATTATGTCAATGGAAAACTCAATTTTTCATTCTAGAGGATGTCTAGGTAAATCTTCTGGAAACACATCAACATATTCTTACACAATAGGTACATCCTCTATTTGAAAATTCTTTTCCTCACCCATAGTTATTTCATTCTCTTTCTCCCTAATAATTTAATTTAGTTGAGCTACTGGGGGTGGATATATATAAGAATTAGGTGGTGAAATTTCTACTCTAAAGATAAGGTGTTCTTTATCATCATCATAAAAAATTGTAACCTCCTTATTCTTACAATAAATCTTTGCATCATGGTCTAAAATCCAATACATATCGAGGATTATATCAAATTAAATCATGGGTATGAAGATGAGATCAACAGATAAAGAACATGTATTACTCTAATGGGAACTGATTCACAAAACTTTGTTGCAATGATACTTCCCTTAGGAGTTTTGACTGATAACTCCCTTGTTAAATCAAATTGTAAATATCTAATTTTCTTAGCAAACTAGGAAGATATTAAATGATGCTATGATAAAAAATAAAATAAAGCGTTTTCTAAACTTGAGGAAACCATTAATTTACCTGCAACTACGTCTTTCGGAGCTTCAACCTCAGTAGTAGTGATAGCATAATATTGGCCTTGATCCCTTGGCCTTTTCTGAGGTAAGTTCTCCTGACGCTTAGGACATTCATTTGCATAATTCCCCATTTCTCTACAATTGTAGCATTCAACATCGATAGACTCTTTCTTCCCCTTAAAATCATGAGCTTGGTGACCTTTTTCACCACACTTATAACATACCCCCATTCCCATTAGGAAAAGTACCAAGGTGATTATTCCCACATTTACTGTAGGGTGGATATTAAAATTTTCCCTTATTCCCTTTATTTCCATTTCTAGAGTGTTCAGAAGATCTCTTCTTCTCTTTCTTTTCTTTAAAGTCATAAGACTTTGAGAATTCTTTTTCTGTCTTGATAGTACATGAGACAATATCTTCGTACGATGAGAAGGATTGTGATACTAATTCTCAATGGAGAAATGGTTTTAACCCATCAAAGAAACAATCAATCTTACTTATTGGGATACATATATAATCTACAACATTCCTCTCTAACCTTGTAAAGTTAGCTTCATACTTTGCGACATTCTCATCCTCTTTTTTCCTCAGACTCAAAAATTGTCTTTCCATATCCGCTCGATGGTCATGAGGTAATTATTTTTCTTATAAAATCTCTTTAAACTCCCTCTATTCCATATTTGATACTTTATCATCTTCCTTTTTGTTTTGAATCAATTACCACCATTGATCAACATCTCCAGTGAGGAGGTAAACTGCCATGACAACTTTTTCCCTTTCACTACACCCCAATGCGTGGAATATTTTCTCTAAGGAGTTTATCCATTGATCAGATACTAATGGATTTGTACCCCCATTGAATGTTGGTGGTTGTTGCCTCATTAAGAAATATAACATTGATCCTCTATGTTGTGGATCAGGGTGCTCTATACGGGTAAGGTTATTATTCATAACCTGCGTGAGTTTTCTTAGTATGGTGATTAGCTGATCAGCACCAATTGCATCACCAACTCCACAATAATTATCTTGAGTATTAGGGAAATCCCTACATGGAGTTCATGCATTGATACACATTTCATTCCTTCTACTAGGTGTCATTTATAAACAATGGCATAAACTAGATTAGTTTATGAATCGCAATACATAAATCCAAACTTGTAAAACACTTAACATAAATTGAAAAGTTTATGGATATAATCCATAATCATAAAATGTATTCTTTGAGGAATTATATACTGATAAACACTTTATAATGGTTTTTAAGAAAAATGAGAATTATCCTAAGAATATCCATCAGGAGTGTCATAACCAAGCGTGCAGTAAGGCCCATTGTCGTGCACCAGTTCCCGTTCGAGTATAGCTCAAAGCATTGTTTTTGGGTTTTACCCCTAGGTACATTTGTACCAGAGACGCCTCTACCTGCTCGTATCCAAAGAGGGATGTATTTCATGGAAAAATCACAAATCTCTACAATACCAAAATTCTAGGAAGTTCTTCAATACTAATCCTCAAAGTCTATCTTAGGGTAATGTTCTCTAATCAAGGTTTATCTAAATCTAGATTCCAAGGTTTGTACTAAACTTCCTCTGATACCAACTGTAACGCCCTGACCCCAGAAGCCCAGAGTCGCTGCATTATTACGTATCATTGGCATGATCACAAAAGATCAAGTCTCAAAATACTGATTAGTTTAGTATCCTTGGAAGTACTAGATACATTCATAAGGTTTACATTACATCATAAAATGTAAAACTACAACAACATTGTTTCTATAGACAACACTGATATCCCATAGACTATCCCACAGGTCAGTCATAATATACTTCTTCACATCCTGGAAAAAATAAAACATATAAATAGGTGAGCTCAGATGCTCAGTAAGGATAACAATAAAGCGGAAACATTCATAAATAATCATAAACATTTAAGGAAATGTATAAGACTAAAAAAATCCTTTTAAACTTTAACTTCAGCATAATATCGAAAAAATAAAATCAAATAATTCCATTTACTTATTCACATGGATATTCTACTTGTCAAATAATCATGTAAAATATTAATAACCACTTTTATAATGATGGAATTCATAATGCTAGACTTCATAACCACATAGTCAAGGCCTTGTGCCAAGACTACAAAAAATATTTTGTCAAGGCCTCATGACAATAAATTAGTTTGTCTCATCACTTCTAGAAATTTAAGTTTTGGGGCCCCATGGAATGGGCGACTGCCATTGGCGGTCGCTATTGGGTATTAATAGGGACCACCAATAGTGGTCTCAAAGATTATAAAAAAATTCACACAGTATCTCCCCCTCCTCCACTTCTCCCTCACGCACCACCCCCAGCAAACCCTACCTCCTCCTTGGCCGCTTCTCATCCACTCCCTCACCGAACCTGCATTCATCGCCGGCTCTAGCTCCCTTTTACTTCAACTCCATCTCCCTCCCCACCTCTACCTCCGCCTCCCTCACCCATGGCTACCTCTCCTCGTATATCGTTTGTCTTTGCGCCCACGCCCGGTGCCTCACACCGACCATCCACCCTAACCGCCGCCTCTCCATAATGTCTCACCCGGCCTCCGACTTCACATCTTTACTTGGTTACTGATTTTCTATGCAATCTGGTAATCCATAATTTCAGTTTTAGGGTTTTTATTTTGGGAACCTCTATCACTCATATTTCATAATTCATTGGATTTTTGACTTGATTATTGTTGATTTTTTATTCTTTCTTAAAGGAAATTCGTTCTAATTTATTCCTAATACGTATTTCAAATATAGTTATACCACAAAAGAGCATGGATGAAGCTTTATTATGGTGGTTTCCAAGGAAAGGAATACTCATGTGTTAAACTCTCATTTTCAAAGATGCAAGAATAGATATTTATTATGGTAAAGAAAAGTTTTAAATTCACTAATGCACTTGACTGCTATTTGTTTATAATTTTTTTTGATTCATTGATGAATGAAGAGAATCAAATTATAAGGGAATGTCTTTGATGATGTCTTTAATTTGTGAAAATGATTCATTTTAGTGTATAAATAATGTTTAATTGTTGAGTTGGTTGTATAGTTTAGATCATTGGTGAGGTGTGGTTTAAAATTTAGATCAATTTAGTGTATACATGAGTCCTCTGTATAAACAATGATTTAAATGTTTTGTGGTGGAAGTGTTTCTAGGTTTTGGAGGAGAAGGTTGGGCAACAACTTATTTTAGCATGCCATTTACGCTTGAGGACTCAATAGAGAATGCAAGACCTATTCATGAGATGAATCTTTTCTCATAAGCTATGGGAATATGTTGGCAGCCTGTTTGACATTATGATTTGTATAAGAATACACCTGGAAGATCTCATGGCTGATATCAACATGACCGGTTTGAGTTGATAGGTACATAACAAACTGTTAACTATTTTTGCCTCTTTTTTCATTATGTGGGTAGAAAGAAATTTTTTCATTTTCAACAACCAATCACCTACCTTCCTTTAGGGAGTCATCACATAGCACCCAAGGTAGCACTAGGAGAGGCATACCGATCTAGTAATGCAATAAAGCAGTATCACTTAATTTCAGCTCTTTTGACTCAAGGTACATTTTCTATCAGAATGAATTTAAATTTTCATTGATCCATTAAACAACACAAAAATTGTATTATTAATTTCAAATTAATTTTTTTGATGTAATTCCTACTAATAAAAATTCCAGTCATAATTTTTCAAATTCAATTTTTTTCTTTCTATAATTTTTTTTAGTAGTCTTAAAGTATTGAGTATAAATCTATTAGTATTTATTAATATCACATATCAACTTCTTAAATATATTCTCAATATTCAGTATCTTAGATTGAGTCTCTATTTGTTCATTTCCCTTAGTAGAATACTCAACATCAAGATCTTATTTATTAAAACTATATCTAAACATGATGAGGACGTCTGGGTTATATTTCATGACTAAAATGGATATATTATAATGACTTTAGATGAGAAGACTAGTGAATATAGCTTGATACTTCTAGGAGTTTCTTTGGCCGTTGAAGCCATAACATCTTTTTCTTTCCCATGATCTTGACTTTATTCAAGAAACATGAAGCACTTACATAAGTATTACATGGATTCATGCATGTCCTTCTATGCAAATCCATTTGGCGATCATCTAATAATCATCAATCATGGATTTCAGTAGCTCTTATGAAAACATTACTATATTTTTTGATTAATTATTGGTTGGTAATTTTCCATTATCTGAATATATTTTTTACTCAACTTTATTGCTTCATCATGAGTTTTGATTGAAATGGCTTCCAATCACACCTTCTTACAATCAGTTATATCAATATGATATTTTCTATTATAATACATCTGGTGGACTGAATTCTCCATCCTTACTTTAACATGGGTGTCTACCGGTCATGGGTGATTGAATGTTGCTCATCTTAGGTGAGTTATAAATTATATTTTTCTTCCACTTAATCCACACAAAAATCCACATTGAACCTTTTTCATGTTCTTCTATTTGTTGTAGGTTGTTTTTTTGGTTCTTTGGTTGCTGTAAAAATGCTGTATTTTTTTAAAAAAAATTACCATGCTAGCGACCGCCTTAGGCGGTCGCTAATGGTTTCATTTATCAGAGCATTAGTGACCTCCAAAAGTGGTTTCTACTACTCCTCCCAGCGACTGCCATCGCGGTTGTCCATGGACCACCTATAGCAACCGTCATTGGTGGTCGCTATTGGCCTTTAGCGACGGGCCAACGGCGACCGCCATTGGCCATCGGTTGGCGGTCGCTAAAGTCTATTAGCGACTTCTTTTGGCAGTCGCTAATGGTGAATTTTTTAGTAGTGAATGATACCTACCGATGCATCGAGGAGCTATAGCAGGCTCCACCCATCACTTACTTAGTCCAATACATTCCTCATATGAAAAGGTTTAAACATAACATAAACATTCATATTAAAACTGGCATAAAAAATGTCAATACTTTATCTATAAACCAAGAATGATATGAAATAACACATCAACATTAAAACATATCACAAAACCTTCAATACAATATGAAAGTTTTGTATCATAATAAATCAACTTCAGACAAACATAAAATCCATCAAAGGATGTTGACATAGTTGAAATCAAAACCTTATTAGAAAAATATCTCTTTCTATTTTGAAATCATTTAAAAGTCACATAATTATAAAAGAAAATATTTATATTTGAAAATATTCTTATAATATTGTAATTGAAGCTTCTACGATGTTATAACGGTGTAAAATAGCCACACCCGCCTTATAAGTTAAAAAACAATTTTACCTTAAATTTGTCGAAAAGGTCAAAAAGTACCTTGTTTGGAAAATGACAGAAATATTTCTTTATAAACATCTTATAAAAAAATGGTATAAATTACTTTAACCCATAGTCTATAAAATATTAAGAATTTTTTTAAATACATTTGTAAGAAACAAGGATGTGGATGATAAAGAGGTCCGAGTAGATAATTATATATAAACAACCTCAGATAATGAAGAGATTGTGAAATTAACCCTTACCTTGTAATTTTCCTTGGTAAGGGGTAGGTTAAAATCCTAACTAATGATTAAATAATTGTTATTAAATTATATAAGAATCATATATATTAATATGATATCATATATTATCTTTTAATATTTCTTTGTTAATAATATCTTAGTATTATCGTCGTTTCGGGTGTTAACGGATTCGTTTTCCTTAATATTCATTGTTATGTGAGTCATATTTGTTATAGATGGGATGTATCTTATTATTATCCAGAATTATATTAAGTCTTTAAACATTATTTTTAATCATCAAATAAAAATTAGACTTTAATGGATATGATGTGGAATGAATCTCATTGCGTTCATGGAGACAGTAATCTGTACGTACGCACAAGCGACAATATAATTCTTTTGATATTAAAATAATATATAATTGGATGGTATATAATATATAAATAATAATTATCATGTTATATTTATTATTTTCATTAATTACACATCATTATTATACCCATCCAAATAATAATGTATTGAATAACAATTACATCATGACATGGAGACGGTAAGTCATACGTACGCACGCATGGTGACATGTCATTCAAAGGATGGATAAAATAATGAATTTGGTTGTACCACATTTATAATAACATCAAATTATATATAATATACTGTAGTTGTTATTTTATAATGGAAACAATAAAGAAAAAGGAAGTCGAAGAAGAAAGGAACTTGAAAGAGGTGATGAAATATTTACCTCTTCTTTGGGTTCTTCCTTTTGATTTGATCAAAAGGGATCCTTAGGTTAGATTTATGACTAAATTAAGGCCTATATGATGAAGGGAGGAAAGTTTATAGGTTATTTGGATTGGTTTTGTCCGAGCCAAATGTCTTTGAAGGTGTGAATTTGATAGAAGGGTGAGTGCCCTTTTATAAGAGGGGTGAGGGTCACCTTAGGAAAAGATAGAAATATTATTTTATAATAAAATAACTTTTGGTTTCTAATGGCTCCAAAATAAATTATTTAAATTATAAGGTGGTTATGGGTATAAAATCACTCAACCAATAGGTTTTAGACAGGTTTGGGTCACTATATTAACTTTATCTTTTAGATTTAACTCTTAATTAAATAGTTTGATATTTACCATGTCTCTTTGTATTTTTATATTATATGGTTAATAAACTTACTATATACTTCCAAGGGAACCCCAAGTGGTTCATTAATGATACACATATCATTATATAAGTCCTTTTTCCGAACCTTATATTTTTATGAATAGAATATCAATTAATAATATAATATGTTTTTTAAAAACTCTTTTATGTCAATTTTGACACTATTTGGTATTTTGTTTTTTCTAAATATATAAGAGAATTATTACTTCAAAAAAAATCATCTAACCAACCCTAAAAAAGTCATATTAACCTATAAAATTAGTGTAATTCATAAAAAGTCTCAAATTACATTTATTTGGATATTTATAATATCAATTATTTTAATATTTCATTAATTAGGTAGTTACTGCATCATCATTGTGTCATAATTAAATTTAATTATTTAATTTCTAAAAATATAAATAAAATACCATTATGTAGGAAATATTTTAATCTTTATAATGAATATTTATAGTTGAATTTATCTTATGTTTTACCAAATATAAAAATGGTTTAGATATTAAAATTTGAATATAAAACTTTTAACTCTTCTTTGAATTAAATAATAATACATGTCCTAATCTAATCCAAGTGGACCAAAGAGGTTCATATTTTATTCCTAAGTATGTATTATGGTCTAATTAGACTTATCCAATAGAATTAGGACATGTGTTAGGGTAATAAAAATATCATTTTTACCCTTAATTACCCTATTTACTTTTAATCGTGGTAAATAAAAGTAAAAGGTTACTATTCACCAAAAATTATTTTCTTCATATTGAACCACATTTTTCTTACTGATATCAACCGTGTGTCTCAGATTTTTAAAATTTCATTCACATAAGTGGTAAAATTATGTTTTATTTGAATTTTCAAATTCTCCTAGGAGGTGGGTAAAAGACGGTGAAAAGTTCAATAAAATTTTTGTATATCTAAAATTATTATAAACTGACTCTGATGAATTAAATTGAACTTATATAGTTATTATGTATCTATTTTGACCTAAAATAAATTTAAATAAAATAATTAATTATTTAAATAAAAATTCGGTTTTAAACAATAACTAAGTGTTTTCATTATTCATCAAAAATTGAAAGTTTTCAGAAAAAAAAACCGAAAAATCACCCAAAGATAATTTCAATATTCAGAATTCAATAATGAAGTCCATTTTGAAAGATAAAATTTATAAAATTTTAAAAAGTGGGTATTACTATTCATAACAGCTAGTTTGATTGGTTGTGGTGTGTTAGAACTCGAAGTTGCATACAACACACGCTATTGTATTATTCAAAGAGAAGCATACCGTGGAAGCTTGGGGTGTTACATGATGAGAAATTACCATCTTTGTTGGAACATATTCATATATTTCTATGCGAATATATATTTAAGACTTTCTTGATCCATATATATTTCACACTTCTCCCCAAAGAGATAATGCTGACATATTTTCAATGAAAATATAATAGATTCCAACTCTAGATCATGTGTAGAAAAGATTGGATCATGAATTATCATCTTCCTTGAGTCATAGAAAATGACTCTGTCATTCTGAAAAAACACACATCCCTGAACCTTGTTCAAATAATCACTGGTGATTATGAAAATCTCCCTGCTTTTGGGTAGTGTGAGGATAGGGGAAGTGATAAGCCTTTTATTCAACTCCATGCAGAATTCTTTGAATTCATAATTCTAAGAAAACTTGACTCCCTTATAGGTTATATTGGTAAGAGGGTTTTACAATAATTAGAAATTTCTCACAAATCAGCGATAATATCCAGCTAACTTTAGGAAGCAACAGATATCATTCAGATTTCGGCCTTGACTGTCCACCAATTTCTTTTGTTTTGGAAGGATCTATAGATATACTATTACTTGTGATGATATAACCTATTAATGAGACTTACTTCAACCAAAAATCATAGTTTTTATAATTTTCATAGAGCTTCTCCTTTGGTAAGGTCTCTAGCACAGTGGTCAAATATTCTTCATGCTCCCCATTAGTTTTGGAGTATATTTAAATATCATCTATAAAGACTCCCAATTGTTTTTTGAGGTAATATCTAAATACTCTTTTCATCAATTCCATGAATATTGTTGGATCATTAGTGATTATGAAAGGCATTACTATGAATTCATAGTGCCCATAACTTGTATGAAAAGTAATCTTAGGGATATCCTCCTTATTCACCATTAATTTCTAATATCCCAACCATAGATTCACTATGGATAGTATTGTGATCCACATAGATGATCAAAAAAAGTAATCAATTTATGGAAAAGGATACTTGTTCTTTATTGTGATTTCTTTTGTGCTCACAACAATCAATGAAAAGGTGCATTAACCCATCATTCTTCTTGATGAATAGGACTAGTCAACCCCATGGTGAAGCATATGGGCATATAAACCCCTTATATAGATTCTCCTATAGTTATTTCTTTTCACCTATAGTTCCGCAATATTCAATCTATATGGTGTCTTGGATATTGGAAACACCATAGGTATAAGATCAATCATGAATTCAACATCTCTTCTAGGAGGAAGACCAAGTAATTCCTCAAGAAACACATCAACGAATTCTATCACAATAGGTATGTCTTTGAGGATGGTTCTTTCATTAGAAAATATTATTTGATAAAGATAAGCATTCTCATAGGTCAGTAATATCCATTCATGTGATAATAGTGCTAAACAATATTCATCCTCCTCCTTTCACTTGTATATAATTGGGGGTTGACTACCCATAGGTAGAGTTATTTTCCTCTCATGGAAATTAATGTTGGGTCTATATAGGGAAATCCATTCCATACCAATAATTTCATCAAATCACACAAAGAGAAGTATGATGAGGTTCAATTGGAAGCTCAAACCACAAATTTTGACAAGGGAGGAGTCATATGCATGGGATTCTATAATTTCCCCATTTTCCATTTTCACATCATCTCTACTTACATGATTTTTTGTGGTGTTTGGATTGTTCTACTAAAAATTCAGGATAGAAAATAAAGTGTAGAACCAAAATCAAAAATTAAATTATCCATTATTGAATAAATAACTATTGTACCTATCACCACTTTTTTTTGGGATTCACTTCAGTGGTAGTGATACAGCCTTGGAGGCTGTTGGTTTCCTCCAAAAACCCTTATCTTAGGGTACTAGTTCACAAAGTGTCATGGTTCCTTGCAGTTATAGCAATGAACAATGCATTGAAGATCGAACAGAGAGTTCCTTTCCATTTTCATGGTAGTAGGTTTTTTTCAGAAATTTCTGGCTAGGCGCCCTTCCTTTTTACACATAAATAATTTCCCCATCCCCTTCATAAAATTTCTAGGGTGCTTCATTCTAAACTTTTGACAAGCTGGGTGATGGAATTTTTTAACACCATTGGATTTATCAATCGAACCTCCAAAATTAAATTCCTCTTTTGAATTTATATCCCCATGATAGCCCTAAGATTTGTCGATATCCATATCGACTTTCAGGGCATATCTGAAAATATCCTCATAGTTATCTAATTCGTAGAACTCTAGGGTTTTCTATAGGCTTGGTTTTATCCTACCAAATAAGCGGTAAACCTTGAATTCTAGGGTAACGAAAAAAACAGAGGTGTATCGTAAAATTATGACGATGTTTGACTTGTACACCCTAATAGATTCATTTTATATTTTCTTGAGTGCAAGAAAATCTCTTTCCATCTTAAGAATGAGGGTGCGGGGAAAATATTTATCAAAAAAATTCTGGAAATTATTCCATCCCATCACCTTGATCTCTTTCTCAAGCTTCATATTTTTTATCAATGTATAACATTTATTAGCTTCACCCTACAAATGATAAGAATCTAGAAGTGCCTTCTCTTGTTTGGAACATTGAAGGATGGAGAAGATATTCTCAATGGAGTTGATCTATTGTTTGGTGATTGAGGGATTGGATGATCCATTGAAAGTAGGATGCATTTTATGGTGAAGCTCTGGATTGGGACTTATTTTTCCTTAAGGGTGGGGGTTGGATGCTCCACTTTATCCAGTTTTATATTCAGATCATTAGTTAACTGAGAGAGTATCAAGGCAAAGTTTTTTATTACCACTCCCATCAAATTAGGAATTTCATTAGATTTTTCATCACATTGATCTTCGCATCAGTTGTTAACATGATTCCTCCTATTACCATCCATTGGTTAGAATAAAAGGAAAATTAGGGTAAATATTTTTAACTATTAAACACATAAAGAGGAATACAATTACATTAATGGGATACCATATAAATTACATTTATCCCCTTAACTTGTGAATTTCTAGGCTTTTATCTACGTTATCCAAGATTTACTACCTAAAATTTATTTTTAGGGGATCTTTTTGTTCCCTTAATACTGGTTTGTACTAAGATATTGAATTTACCAAAGAATACCCAATGATAGTGTCAAACCAAAAGTGAAAAAAGGCCCATTTCAATGCACCAATTCCCATTCATGTCTAGCTCAAAGTAGTGTTTTTTTATTTTACCCCAAGATACATTTGTGCCCGAGCAACCTCTATTTGTTCGTATCTAGATGGGGATGTATTTGATAGATAAACCACTTACTATATACTCACCAAAAGAATTAGATAAACCCCTATCACAACATGGTGGAAAAAGGTAATATCAATTAATCAGGTAAACCCCTATCTCAACACGATGTATCGTGATATTAAACATTTCCCAATGCATTAGAGAATTATCAGGGCACACCCTTCACAGTCATTTCAATCACAAGATTAAGTGTGCCACATAGATCATATAACATGGATTCATTCAACGTCATCATTTATTCCCTAGTAAAGGAATTTTTATTTTATACATTTAAGTCACCATTGGATAAGTATGTCTTAATAAAGGTGAATACCCTTGATAGAGGAATGGTTATGGTATTCACTACATGATGATTTTGGAACGGAAAATTGCGGTGTAATTTTGGAAGCATAATGATGTCATATGGAAATTCATAAATAGAGAAGATGATAGTGAAAGAGATATCTCATAATTTATACATGGGATGTAATTTAAGGGGATAATGAAATATAATATCCCAACATGTGAAATAGAATTTAGATGCATAATATAAAATAAACGCTTGAATGGAAATGTAAAGAGAGAAATCTCTTTTAGAATTTCAGCATTGTAACGGGTGGGATTAAAGGATCATAGGGGGGTTAATGGGTGTGAATGGAATATCACATAATTTATAAATAAAATTGACATCAAGGAGGTATGTAATATCATATCCCAAATCAATAAAATGGAAATTAAAGGGCATGACATAAAAGAGGTGCTTGAGGGAAAATGAGAGGGAGATCCCTTACTTGGATGTGTGATCCCAAAGGAATGAGGGAGGATTCTTGTGAGATTGGGGTGCCTTGAGAGGACTCTATAGAGTAGGTGTTAGAGGTTGGTCAAGATTCAAAGAGCTTTAGTTAAGAGAAATGGGTGCATGGGTGGGTTTATATAGTAATTGTGGGGTAATTATATATTATTTTGGTTTAGACACTATAGATTAAAATATTCAAAACCACAAACCATACAATAGTTTTTTTCCAAGGGTTTCTGAAAAATGGGAGTGGTATAAAGTATTTTATATGGATAATGTCCTAAGATATTAAAATATTTCCCTTTCTTATGTGGAGATGAGTCACACTTTCAAGGAAATGATTTAAAAATCTTAAAATATTTTATATATCTTGGAGGATTCACTAAGGCTTTATAAAATAAATAAAATAAACCTAAAATTACATTATTTTAATGTAAAAACATATATTTTGACGAATATATCTTTTATAGTATTTTATTACATCACTATTGGGTCATTATGATGTCATAAAACACATTATATATTTATATGCTATTTAATTTTTACCCAAATATTCGACTGTCTCATAAAATTATAAAAAAAAATCACGGTTGGATAATTTTGATTTCATGATTGCAAAAAAATATTCATTTTATCTAAATTATTTTTTAAATATGTGAATTTTCACTTTTAAAATAAAAACTGACATTTATTTAAAATTGATAGGTTTTGAAAAAATAGTTTTTAAACCTTAATTAAAATTTTATTTGACCTCATAAAAATTATACGGTAATTTATATTTAATAAAAGTAATTTAATATTATTATTTTTTAAAAAAAATATTTAATTCAATAATCCATTAGTTCATCAAAGTAAATTTTTTAATTTAATTTTAATATTATCCAAAAATACTATTTGTGCTTTAAAAATCATTTACAAAGTAACAATTATAGAATGTATGTATAATCATTATTTTATAAAAAAATAATATACAAAATAATAATTATGGGGTCTTATTTTATATCACTTTTTTACACCAAAATGTTCCCTAAGAGTAAGGTGTGCACTGGTGGGGCTTTCATGGGGTTGTTCTCTTAACATAGTTTGGGTCGTGATCTCCATGAGATTGAACTTCTATGGTAAATGGTTTCACTCATGCTTATGCTGTTGGATATCATCTTAGTCTTGATTTAGGGAAAATCCCATAAATTTATCTCCCTTGGAAGTTCTGATAAATGGGATTCATAGGGAACAATCCTACTGGTTGAGGCCATCACTTTGTTTGTGTTAAAAGGATTTTTTAAAACCCTGTATTTAAACTAGTCATGGGATCACTGTTCAACGGCTATATTATCAATGGTAAAGATACTTAATGTTCATTTAAATCTAATTGGATATAATAAAACAAAATGAGTGCATTAATTTTCTATATCCATAATACATTTAATTAATAGAAAGTGAATTTTATTCATAAATGGTCGAGTTGTTACAATATTAGCATGTCCCATCATCTAAACCACAATGGAAGTCACAAATTCAGTATCCAATGAGGTATGATCTTATGTAATGTTTGGATGAATTCAATCATGAGTTGCATCAATCTTTGATATTCTCCAACCTCCAAATGCAATGTCCAGAATCACCCTCAAGAGAAATCTATAATCATCCCCATACAATATTTTTTATGGCCTAATTTTTGAACTATATATCTACAGTTCCTCTCAATGAAAAATATCTTTATCATGTTTTTTTATGTATATTTACTTTGAAAATACCTTCAAACATATAAGTTTTTTCCATATCACTAAACATATCTAGTACAACTCTAGGAAACACAGTTGTGGGTGTTAGAACATTGTAGTCAAATTAAGGCACACATGTTGTTACTTTCGACCAATATGAGAAGAGTGGTGGATGATTTATTGTGGGTCATGGTTTCTGAACAACTAAAGGATTTCTAAAAACATATTCTCTAACTTCTTCTACTCCCTCCTCATTAGAAATTTTATCACCGTCATCATTACAAAAATCTTTATCATATGTCAGATTTTCAAGTATATATGGGAGATCATCTAGGTTCTCTTCTTACACATCATATGGAATAGCCTCAATTTCTTGGGGAGGACCGTATTGAACCACTCTTGTACATCTACATCTTCTAATAATTTTACGTTGTAGTGGTAGAGTTGAAACATCACCATATAACAATATCATGGTACCGTATGACTGTTGGGAAAATAAATTTATTTCTTGGATCCGCTAAGCAACCGCAACCAGTGGATAAGATAGATGTCACAATGTAGTCGGGAACTGAAAATTTCTATAGCTCATAAAATTGATCTCTTGATCATGTCCTAGATTTAAATAATCATGAATTCTATCATTAAGTATACTTATGGTTACGCAATCAGCTATAAAAACCACTATTTTTGGTTGTGTGCTATCATAATATCCTTTCATAGTTTGAATGACCTCCCCATAGTAGTTCACATTGGAAAACATGACTCTATACATCAAAAAAAATTAATCATGATTTTGATAGTGCAACTAATATTTAAAATGATGGCTGACCGTATAATATTTATTATACTGAAATTTTATATTGTCCATTTATACCCTAAAATATGATACTAATGTATCTTTGAATAATAGATTATTAGAACAAAGTCAATGAATATTTTTGAAAAAGAGGTAAAAAGAGAAAACACTGAATCAGATTATTTATCATTGATAAAATGAAAATTATGATTATATAAAGTTAAATGGAGACGAACAAACACATTAAATAACAGATGAATGATTTATAACATACAAGAAATGTCATAACATTTTTCAATAGAACCTGGTTTAGATGAGATGATCTTAACTTCAGAAGTGAGGTGAAATCAATCAAATTTTCAATTGGTAACTTAATAACATATTCCAAAGGAATGTACTTAACTTATGAATGTTCAAAAGATTTTGATCTTATAATGACATATATTATATTTTATCATAGATGAAATTAGAAGGATGATTTTTTTTGAATATTCATAAGTTAATTACACATCATTAGAAGATATTATTAGGCTACCAATTAAAAATAAGCTAGATTTTACCTCATGTCTGAAGTGAGTCTCATCTCATCCAAACCATGTTCTATTGAAAAATGTAAAGGTATTTATTGTATTTTTTAAAGAATTTATATGTTATTTAATGTGTTTGTTCTTCTCTATTTCACTATATATGATCATAATTTTCATTTTATCATTTATAAAAAAACTAATTTTGTGTTCTCTCTTATTTTTACATCAGTTTCCAAAAAATTCTATGAAAACTATTGAAAACGAGGGTTTAAAATATAATATTTATGATACTAAAATTTTAGAACATATTCTTATATCTCAAACTATGATACTAATGTTTATTAGTACAATTTTTAATCATCATAAATGTATTTCAGAAGTTTATAAAGAAAATATAATCATCTAAAGTATGTCCCCCAAGAGTGTCAAACCAGGAGTGCAGTAAGGCCTGTTTTGATGTACTAGGTTACCCCGAGTCTGGCCTGTGACACCTTATTAGAGATTTTACTCCTATGTACATCTATTCCAGAGCCACATTAACTTATTTGTATCTAGGAAGGGATTTTATTTCTTTGATAACAACATATTCCTTCTACTACAAAAATTGTAAGACTATTTTCTTATATCATAAAAGATGACACTAATAATTACTTAAGAATTAGTAAATCTTTGGTTAACCATTAGATAAACATTGTTTAATCATTCCTTAGTCATTATTTATTCACCCCTTAATCAATCTTTAATCATCACATAATCATTCTTTATTCATCCCTAAATAATTATTTAATCATCCCTTAATCATCCTTTAATCATTACTTAATTATTCTTTAATAATTGCTTAATTATTCTTTAATCATTAGTTAATTATTCTTTAATCATTAAATAATCAATAGGGAATCATTACTTAATCAATAGTTAAGCATTACTCCTTTATTCATTACTTAATTAGTCTTTAATCATTACATTATCATAATTTAATCATAATCCAATCAATACTTAATCATTTTCTAATCATTAATAAATCATTATTTAAGCATTCAATAATCATTAGTTGAAAATTAATTAATCATTAATTAATTATTCATTAATAAAAAGATAATTTCATGATATTCATTAGATTATAATAATTAGATAATTGTTAGATGTAATCAATTTTTTATCTTAATTTATTCATTATTTAATCAATACTTAATCATTAATATTAATAACTGTTATTTCTAAACTATATATAACTAACAAAACTAATTCATAAATAACATATTGAAAACTAACTAAAATGAATTCAATTAAATAAATAAATAACAAAAAATTAAATAGTAAAAATACCTTTAAATGAGCATAAAAAAATAGGACTTCTTTTAGGCCACCGGGTCCACTGTGCCTGAAGAAGTCTTCTTCTAGTGGGAAAGAGGATGGAATGTAGGGAGAAGGGTCAATTTTCAAGTGAGAAGGATGGTGGTTCCCTTTTATAGGGTGTTAAGCGAAAGGCGGTAAGGGGGATGCCTTTTTTATGTGTGTTAGGTTAAAGGCATCCCCCCAACCACCTTTCTCTTTCTCTTTAGGTGAAAGGTAGAAGGCCACCATCCCCCTTTTCTATGTCACTGATCTGGGGTGAAGTCAATGTGGGATTGAAAGGTGGCAGACCCCCTATTACCTTTCAAGGAAATTTAAAAAAATACATAAACATATTTTTAAATAATCTTTAAAACCATATAAAATCCTCTAGCATATAGAATGTATAATTAAATAAAGGGACTCCCCAAGAACGTGTGTGTGTGTGTACAATAAATGTGATGTGTGTTAGTGTTAAAACAACTCTGAGTATTTTCTAATATTATTACTTAACTCCAAATTAAATTGAACAAAAAACATATTATACCTTCTTCAATACAAATGTTCATAATTTTAAAAAATATTTACTAAAAATAAATATCAAAAGTGTAACCATTCATTAAAACAAACCCACTAAGATATATTTGGATAATTCAACCTTGTCAAATCATTTTAAATATTTTGTGTTTATTTATTTTTTAAGTGTTCCTTTTAGTGGATGATACAAATGGGGGACCTCCTTGTTAATACTTGTTGTAATAAAACATAAAATCTATTATTGAAAAATACTATATAATAGTAACAAACCGGACCAGACTGTCACCAATGTACTTAGATAATCTCATACATTCCTAAAGGGAATTAACAATCCCCACTGATTGACAATAGTGTTGGGTCACCAAACATACATCATTGGGAATAATGTTTCCTAGTAAAATGATAATAGATGGACTTCCACTCCAAAGTCAGAGCATCATCCACACACAAAAAAAAGAAAAAACACCTATCTCACATTTTCTAGCCATGGGTATTATCCATGATAAACTTAAATCACTAATAAAAGGGTATCCTTTATCATCATTATCTAAAAGTGTTTCTAAATCTAACTATTATTTTTGCTAAACAAAGTGTCAGTAAAAGTGCACACTTTATAAAAAAAATTGCACAGATAGTGGTGAATCTTTATTAGCACTTTACTTAGAGCCGATAAAAACATCTAATAAAAAATATTATTAAAATATATATATATAATTATCATATTTATATTTAAACAATGATGTTCATTTATATACAATCATTATAAAATACATGTATATAATTAATATAAATATGATGTATTAATATATTTATTTTAATAATTTAAACAATATAAATATAAATAATGTATTGTTAATATATGAAATTAGAATTTATATATTTATATCAATATTTTATGCATATATGTGTATACAATATGCTATTTGTGTGTGTTTTTTATATGTGTATAAATAGATGTTGTACGTGTATATGTATGTTTGTATGTAGATGTTCATTTGTAAATGTACATATATGTGTATAAAAACATGTGCACATGTGTGTGTATGATATGAAATTATTTCACATTTGCTGAGTATTTTTTTCATTTTTGATATAATATTTTTGGGATTTATTCATTTTTTATACATATTTATATTTTACTAAGTATTATTTTTAATATGTTTTTAATTTATATAATTATTTGTTATTCTATTATATTAATAAAGTTGTAATATTTTTAAAATGATTTAAATTTATATAATTAAGCTATTTAAATGAATTTTTTATTATTTAAATAATTTTTGTACGTTTTTAAAATTTATGGAGTTAAACTTAAATGAATTCATTTTTAAATCTTTTTTGTCTATGAAATTATCTTTAATATATATATATATATATATATATATTTAAATAATTATAAAATTATAATAAATAAATTTTTTATATTGATAATTACATATATATTTATATTAATAAATATATATAATTATATAATTATATAAATATATTTAAAATTATATTTATTTATATTTATTTATCATTACATTTATAAATACATATTTACAATTCTTTAAATATATTTATAAGTATATAAATATTTATTCATAATTATATACAATTGAATTTTTTAATTATATTAATTATATTATCAAAATTAATTATATTGGTCTTTATCAGCATTAAAAAATAGATGATAGAGATGGGTTTTATCAGCTCATATTATCTTAGTGCTAATAAAACCGCTCTTTTCAGCACTGTTTAAAAATCACTGATAAATCTCTTACCGATCTTTTAAATTGAACCATAACTAAGTTCTCCATAATCATCTCATTCAAGATCTCATGAAACTGAACCTTTTTCATCACCATCCCTAAACATCTCAGACAAATCGACACTTTTAAAAGACTAGGTTTGTGACTTGTGATTTGTTTCTCCCCCAAACATCTTCGTGTGTTTTAAATATTCCCAAAGGGTTTGAACAGCGCACATGAGAAACTTATTTTTCCTCAATCTTCCTCACTTATTCTCCACCCAATATACCTATCCTCAATCCATCATTCCTTTACCCTCTACCTCTCCCTCATATTTATTTCTCTCATTCTTCATTATTTCTCACTCTGATTTCATGGAGCTCTTAACTATGGACCACAAAAAATCTGCCAACTTTTCATGTAACGTGATGACAATAAACACTAAAAATATATACACTTTGACAGCACACAATATGGTATTTCATAAGATCAATGTAGATAATTTAAAGTAACAATATTACATTTAACAAATCCCCTACCTGGAGACCACACACTAAAGTAAAAACACTATAGATGCAAAAGTACAGAAAGTGAACCACATAAGGGAAATTCAAATCAACCGCCAAATCCATAGAGGGTCTTTCCAATCCTCTTTGAAGCATAGAATACATCTGTGGTCATCACAGTCTTCCCCCTATAATGCTCCATGTAGGTGACAGAATCGTGAATCACATTATCTAAGAAAATTTTCAACACCCTCCGAGTCTTTTTATAGATTAGTACACTTATCCTCTTCACTCCACCCCTCCTCACGAGATGGTGGATACCAGGCTTGGTAATTCCATTGATATTATCACATAGGACCTTCCAATGTAACTTTACTCTACCTTTCTCCAATCCCATGCTACCCTTACCATGACCCATCATCTTAAAACTTCACTGCCGAAAAACTGATAATCTAGGGTTCCAAGGATTGTGTGGACTTACCAAATATGGTATTTAAAAGCACTAAAAACATTTTTTTCATAATTTTGGTTAAAATGGGGGATCCCTTTATCAGTGCTAAAAAAAATTCAGATAAAGGACCTACAAATGCAGTATGTTGTTTGGATTACAACACAATGAAGCAAATACAACCATATGCATATAAACCTGTATGTAGATTCATAATTTAATAGAAATAAAATTTAAATTAAAAATAAAAAATATATTATATAAATTAACAAAATGATTTTTATAATTACATTTGTAATTACTATACAAAAATATTTAAAAACATCATTGTTTCATTATCTTGGGCACTCTCAACCCCCTCTCTAAAAAGCTCGATCATGGTATCAGTTGCCGAAAAAACCACCCCAACCAAAAAAAAAGAATCCACCTGTATAAGAAATCAGTTTTTATGTTAGTAATAATATATAGAAAAATATTAAACATATATATGAAATAATACATTATTAAAATGTCAATTTTAAATAAAAGGACACATTTGGAGTCATATCGGTCACACTATGAATTGGATTGAGGTGGGGTGGATTCCTACACCTAAAAAATGACTTATGGGATGTTTTCCTTTGGTATTGAAAAAATTCGAATACATTTTATTAGTTTTAGTATATAACATTCCGTTTTTATCAAAATTTCATTTTAAACTAAAAAAACACACATTGAGTCATATCGATCATGTCATGGGTCATTTTGATGTGAAACTATTTTCTATATATAATAAATTAATTATGAATCATTTCCCAAAAGTATCAATATAATATTAGTAACTTTTTCTCATTTTCATTAGTTAACACACTTTTTGAACTAAAATGTCAATTTTAGACCGATAATGGATACTTTACGTCATACCGGGCACACCGAGTATTGGATTGAGGTGCGAATGATTCGTACATGTAAAAAATTAATTTTGGATTATTGTCCTAATGTATCAAAATAATATGAATGAATTTGATCTTTTATTAGTATGGTAGTTTTTTTCACTAAAATTTCTATTTTAAATAAAATGAAACACTTAGAGTCATACTGGTTACACTGTGCATCAGACTGAGGTGTGGTTGATTCCTACACATGAAAAATGAATTATGGATCATTTTTTTAAGGTATCAAAATAATCCATTTTTTCATGGTTTTGAGTATGTCACTTTTTTTACCAAACTTCCATTTTAAACATATAACATGCTTTTTTTGTCACACCAGCCACATCGTGTATCGGTTTGACTTGAGACTGATTCATACGCATCACTAATGACTTATGAATAATTTTCCTAAATAATCAAGATAATTAGACCATGTTTTTTTATTTTCAGTGAGTGACATGAGTTTTGAACTAAAATATTAATTTTAAACTACTAACATATACATTGAGTCATATCATGGGAAAGGTGTTCGGAATTGAGGTGTGGATGATTCCTACACATCTAAAATGACTTATAGATCATTTTCTTAAAGTATTAAAACAATCTAAATGAATTTTTTGGGTTTTGAGTATGTCACATGTCCTTTTTTACTAAAATTAAAATCTATTTTAAATAGAAAATACATACTTTGAGTCATACTAGTCCTACTATGTGTCAAATTGATGTTTGACTAATTCCTACACATCAAAAATGACTTATGGATCATTTTTCGAAAGTATCAAAATAATATGAATATGTTTTCCCAATTTTGTGTATGTCATTTGTGATTTTTACAAAAATATCATTTTAATCTAAAAACATGAAAATTGAATTATACTAATCACATAGTGGACCAGTTTGATATGAGATTGATTTAAACACATCCAAAATGACTTAGGAAAGGTTTTCCAAAATTATCAATATAATTCGAGTTCATTTTCTCATTTTTTAGTGAGTGACAAACGTTTTGAACTAAAATGTCAATTTTAAAATGATTACAAACACTTTGAGTCTTACCAGGGACACTATGTATTAGATTGAGGTGACGCTAATTTCTAAACCTCACAAATAAAATACGGGCCATTATTCAAAATTATCAAAACAATATGAATAATTTTTCTCATTTTTGAGTATATCACTTATGTTTTTTTACTAAAATGTCAATTTTAAATAAAAGGAAACACTTGATGGTATTCTAGTCACACCATTAATTGGATTGATGTGCATCTCATTTCTACTCATCTTGAATGATTTATAAATCATTTTCATAAAGTATCAAAACAATCTAAATGTGTTTTCTCAATTTTGAGTATGTCACTTTTTTTACAAAAAAGTCATTTTAAACTAAAAACATGCACTTCGAGTCGTACAAGTCATATCTCATGTCATTTTAATGTGATACTAAATCTTATATATCAAAAATGACTTATGAATAATTTCCATAAATTATCAAGACAACTCGAGTATGTTTTCTTAGTTTTTAGTGAGTGATAGAGGTTTTGAACAAAAATGTCAATTTTAAAATAATAACATACACTTTGAGTCATACTGGGCACACCACATATCATATTGAGGTGTGGTTGATTTATAAATGTCACAAATTACATATTTATTTTTTTCATAAATTATCAAAACAATTTTATTGTGTTTTCATGGTTTTTTTTGTATGTCGTTTTTCTTGTTTACTAAAATTAGTGACAATTTAAAAAACACACACTTGGAGTTAGACCAGTCACACTATGCATCATATTGATGTGTTGTTGATTCTTAAATATCAAAAATTATTTATGGATAAGATTCTTAAAGTTCTAAAACAATAAAAATTCATTTTATTAGTTTAGATTATGCCACTTATCTTTTTTATTTTAAACTAGAAACACACACTTTGAGTAATACTGTCACAACATGTGTTTGTTTGATGTGAGACTAATTATTAAACATCAAAAAATTACTTAAGAATTATTTTTATAAATTATTAAGATAATATGAGTGACTTTGTTCACTTTTTAGTGAGTAACACGTGTTTTGAACTAAAATTTCAATTTTGGACTAACAACGAACACTTTGAGTTATTTCAGGAACATTGTATATTAGATTGAGGTGTGTTTGATTTCTCCATGTTAATAAATACTTATGGAACATTTTCCTAATGTATCAAAACAGTCTGAATGGGTTCACTCTATTTTTAGTAAGCCACTAATCTTTAATACGAAGAAATAAATTTTAGATAAAAAGACAAACTTTGAGTCATAATGGTCACATCATGTGTCAGATTGGGGTGTGGTTGATTACTATACATCAAAAATGATTTATTAATCATTTTTATGGAGTATAAAAACAATATGAATATGTTTGATTAGTTTTGTTAAACATCCCAGGTAAATAAAGAGTAATACATTTTCATATTTATTAATATTTTATAATTAAATATTAATTTTACTTTAAAGGGGTTGCTATGTTTGATAGCGTACCTGATACGCAACAACGAGTTTCTTTGAAATCTTACGTTGTACACTAGTAATATAATAATATTATTTTAAATGGTAGTTAACACGTAGTCGTTGTATGGGAAGGAATGAATAGAAATAACTCGAATATTATTATATATGTTTGTTAAATGTTTTTACATTTATCCAATAAAAGATAAAGTCTTAAAATAAGAAAATAATTCAATTTTAGGCATAGATGCTCTAATATTCACTAAAAGGTCAAATTATCACCTTTTAATGGAGAACCCTATTTAAATATAGTTTTGGTCACTCTTATACATTCTATTGGACCAAATAAAATTCTTATTTAGAATCGGGACATCAAAATTTACTTTGTTTAATTTTTTGATATTTTTTCGATAAAGTTCATTTTTTAATGAATAGTGAAAATGTTGTATTTTAATTCATACCAACTTTTTAATCAAATTTATTTATATGATTATATTATCTTTTGAATTGGTTTCAAAGATCAATTAGAATATATTTTTACCATTTATTTCAATGGTGGTCATTGGAATTAACTTCACTTTGAAATTAGACTTAAACAAGTGTCAATCTTTTGATTGATATTGCTTCTTAAAAACATGATATTTGTTTTGATAGTGGGAATTAATTATTAAGTTAATTAATGCAACATATATGTTTTTAATTTTGTAAAATATTCATCATTTTTGAATTTGGAATATCAAATATAGCATAGGGTGAATTTTTGGTATTTTTCTGAAAAACTTCAATTTTTGATGAATAGTGAAACCACTAAGTGGTAGTTAAAAAACTGTTTTTTCTTTTAAATGAAACTTTACCACTTTTGTGAGTTGAATTTTAAAAATCCGACATACATGGTTTTCATTAGGATGTAAAATGTGGTTGAATGGGATGAAAATATTTTTGTGGTGAATAGTAACTTTTAAGTTTTATTAATCGTGATTAGAGGTGATTAGTGTAATTTAAAGTAAAAATAATGTTATAATAATATTAAATGACCTTAAAATATGTCCTAAACTTATTGAATGAGTCATGGACGATCAATAAAATCCATGGGTCAACTTGGGGACTCCTTGGATCCACTTGGGTAAGAAAATGACATTAATAACTTTTTATTTAAAGTTAAAATTAAAATGCCACAAACATGTATTGTTTTACTAAAACTATTTTTACATGGGGTTATACAAGTTATATTTTTTACTATAAGTATTAATTATAAATATAAAAATATTTCCTACATCATGATATTTTTTTTATAATTTTCAGACAATATATTAATTAAATTATTTATGACACCATGATGATGTAGCGATTACCTCATTATTTTCCGATTTAAATAAAATGAAAAGATAATGTAAAATGTAAGAACTACACTTGTCAAAAACCTATTGTCTGGGTGTATTTAGAACTCTTATCACCTTATCCTCGAAATATATAATTTTGGGACCTTTAAAATCCGAAACTCATTATATAATAAAGTAACATTTTATAACTTTCCAAGAGTGCCCCTCCTCCCTCTTATAAAAGGCCCCCACCTCTACCACCTTACCCACACCTCTAAAGCCATTGGATCGTCCAAGCTCTTCTCATTTTATCTCTCCACAGCCCTATCCTCATCCTAGAAGCCTTACCTTAGGTAGAAAGCTCTTCAAAAAACCCTTTTGGTTCAAACCAAGAGGAGTTACCTGATTTAAAGGTAATATCTTCACTTGTGTTCTTTTGTTTTATTTTGATTATCGAACCCCCTAAAATCTTTTATTCCTTTATTTTGTAACAACACCAGTATCTCAAATATACAAGGATGTTTTTATGAGAAGTATTTTATTTACACTTACACACACCTCCGTCTAATGGTTAAAGAATATACTATTTCTGTGGTTGGCGAATTTCGGCCTCACGAAACGATGATTGTTCAATATTCTTATAACACCTTTCATGGTGTCCATTAATATGTCAATATATTTATATATGATATATAATATGTTTATTTTTTCCTTATGCTTCTTTATTTTTCATTTATGTCATACCTTTATGGTTTCCATTATGGGTAAACACGATAATTTCATTTTAGGAAGTGCGGACTACCGCCCCCAAAAGTGATTTGATTTGTTAATGCCATATGTGGGATGTATAAAGGATAGAGTTAATGATATTATATATGATATTATAATGGAGTTATAATATACCTTTATATCATTATGATTTCACTCCATTAAATATGAAATAGAAATGAAAGTAGCGTTCATGCGTACGTACGGCTTACCATCTCCAGGAACGGTGCATTTCATTTCTTACCTCTAAATGTTATATACTATTATAAATACATGTATATTCTGGATATATATGATATATATGTTATCCAAATAATGAATTTCATTCTGTATATAATGAACCTTTGACAACATGAACAACATGTAATTATAAGAAGTCCATTTTTGACTTAAAAACCAAATATCGATAAAATAAACATTATTAACTTAAATGATTACATAATGTTTATAACATAGAAATAAGTGATATAAAAGAAATAATAAACTTGAAAAAGGTTCTTAAGAAATTACAAATGAACACTAGTTTATTATTCATGAGATTAAAGAGCGATCATGTCAAGTTGGACCCAAGGTAAGGGACTTCATCTCAATCTCCTTTTATTGAGGCATATTTTGTTTTAATACAAGACTTTCTTTTATACACTGTATAAACACCTTTGACTTTTCATTTCATTCAAATGGAATCTTTTTTCTACAAATCGTTTTACTAAATGAAATAAATGAATGTTTCTTTTAACGTACGCGGTGACAACATCCTTTCCGCTGCCGCGAGTATTATTTGGTCTTTGGCTTCCTCAAAAAGCCGCAATATTTTTAAAATGAAATAAATACTATATAATCTTTTATGTATTTTGGTATTGAAAATGGATTTGATAATGGATTTTTTATGTCAATATATTTAAGTGATATATTGTGATTGAAATGTGGAAATGTTTTCTCTCCATTATATTAGTTTTATGTCTTATGACTTTATAATGGTACTTGGACATTTAATGAGTGGTTACGTGATAAACCATATGACTGGTGGTTCCATGAATACCAGGACAGATGGTTACGTTATAACCTCCAATGCATTGGGTCTGGAAGTCAGCCGTATGGCTATTCCATTGAGTGATATGTGTGGAAGTCGATGTTATGGTTATTCCATTGAAGTATGTTTATGTCCCAAGTTACCTTTATATGTTATGTGTTCTTTATATGGGTTTTATGGTAATCTTTTGGTTACAAAAGGGTAAGTAATGGTCTTTTATTCAGTGAAGAGTTTTTACTACTTCATAAAGGTGAAAAGTATTACTTTGATAAAGTATTAATGGTTTACTTGTTGTTTTGAAAAACTAACAGTTTTCTTTCTATGTGTATCCCTTACTGAGCTTTTTATGATCATCCCAAGTTTTTTTTTAAAAAAAAATTTCACAGGAAATAATGTGGAATAGGGTCAAGGATGGTATCAAGGAAAAGTCATGTTGTCTTAAACATGGAACTATACATAACTCTTTTTTTTAAGAGTTCATGTTTTATAAAAAAAGGGAAACTCTGTAGAAGTTTCTACTGTGTAATCTTTTGAGATGTAATAGTTATTATCTAATTCTCTAAAACTCTAAACCTGAAAAGATCCTCAATGTGAATTATTCATTTAATCCAATATTAAGTAATGTTTAAGGTTGGGGCCTTATAATTGGTATCAAAGGTCATTTTAGACAACTTTAGGAGTTATAATTATATGAAATGATTATACAAAAATATTTTTTTATAGCATTTGAAGATTACCATGTTGCTTCATCTAAGACATGTTTGTTCAGAATGGTTTTCCACAGAGGAAACAAGGAAGCTATGTTGGTATGACATCAGGAGGAAGACAACCTTACAAATCAGCAACCTGAGATGGTCGGAATTGGAACTGAGTAGTTTGTTTTAGTGATGGCACAGTTGACTCAGGATATAAATGGTGGTCGTATCCATGCACGAGATCAACCAGATCAACCGCATAGGAACATGTCAGTGGTGGAACATTTCATGAGGCAACATCCCCCATCATTCAGAATATCATCTGACCTTGTTCTAGAAAAACGGTGTATTAAAGCATTGGAGAAGATTTTTGATGTCATGGGGTGTTCATAACATCAAAAGGTTAGTCTTGTTGTTTACCGTTTTGAAGGTGAAACTGATCAGTGGTGGTCGATGATGAAAAATATCAGGGATAGTGATGAGATTGATGATCTTCACTGGGATGAATTCAAAGGTATGTTTCTTGAGAAATATTTTCCTAACGTGGTTCGTCTTAGGATGGAAAAATAATTCCTAGAATTGAGTTAGGAGGATGACTCAGTGGTTGCTTATGAAGCAAAGTTCACTCGACTGGCAAGGTATGCTCCAAATTTCATATGAGATCTTGATAGTAAAATCAACCATTTTTTCTCAGAGTTAAAGCCAAAGTATCGAAGGTATTTAGCTTCTCGTGAGTTCAAAAGTTATGAAAAACTTGTTTGATGTGTGGATAAAGTGGAAATGGATTTTTCCAATGATCAGGTGTTCTTTGACAAACAACAGAATAAGAGGTCCAGTTGGCAGGCAAAGGGGAAGAAGTCGTCAATGAACAAGGAGGTAAGAAAACCAAATATCCATCCTGTGAGAAGTGTGGTAAAATGAATCCTAGAGAATGTTTATCCAAGTCTGGAAAGTGCTTTTGGTGTGGTAAGTCTGGTCATATTGCCCGTAACTGTAAGGAAGATGATCAAGAAGGAAATGAAATGCCAGCGGTAAGATGTTTTAAGTGTAATGAAATGGGTCATTATGAAAATGAGTGTCTAACGAAGAACTCAACAGGGAGAAAGCAGCCAGAGTACAAGAAGAAAGGGGTGGTGAAATCCTTTGCAACAACTTCAGCAGATGTTGGGCCATCGAATAAAGTATTATCAGGTACACTATTTGTTTTTTCAGATTATGCCAATGTGTTGTTTGATTCAGGGTCTACACATTCTTTCATTTCTAAGAAGTTTTCTAGTAAATTGGGAATTCCATCTCAAGATATGAATCCTGAACTTATGGTAAAAACACCCAGAGGGAACTTTTATACAAAAAGAAATTATAATAACCTTCCTATCCTTGTGTGCGGAAAGAATCTACCTACAAACCTTGTTGTTTTTCCTCTGGTAGAGTTTGATGTTATTTTAGGCATGGATTAAATTTTTGTTTATCATGCTATAATTGACTTCAAGGATAAAGAGGTTTCTTTTCCTAAAGATTGTTAGTTTGTGTACAAGAATGAACCCTTTCTTTTGATAACATATCAAGAAGTTGAGAAACCAGTAAAATATGGAAATGAATGTTACCATGCACATATTGTTGAAAATAAAGGAATTGTTCATATTAATGATGTGCCAGTGGTAAATGAGTATCTTGATGTTTTTCCTGATGAGTTGTCTGGTATTATTCATGATCAGGAAGTTTAATTTACTATTTACTTAGTTCCTGATTCTAATCCAATTTCAAAACCCCCTTATCGAATATCTCAAGTTGAACTTTTAGAGTTAAAGAAGAAATTACAGGAGTTATTAGATAAAGGTTTCATTAGACCTAGCACATCACCATGGGGTGCTCCTGTCTTGTTTGTTAAAAACAAATATGGTTCAATGATACTTTGCATTGATTATAGATCCTTGAATAACATCACTGTTAATAATAAGTATACTTTTCCTCATATCGATGATTTGTTTGATCAGCTCCAGGGAGATCAGTATTTTTCAAAGATTTACTTGAGGTCAGGGTACCATCAGTTGAAAGTAAAATAAGAAGACATTTTGAAGACTTCATTTTGTACTATATATGGCCATTATGAATTTGTAGTAATTCCTTTTGGGTTGCACTTGCTGTATTCATGGACCTTATGAACAGAATTTTCCATGAGTTCTTGGATAAGTTTGTGGTTGTTTTCATTGATGATATTTTGGTGTTTTATAAAAGTAAAGAGGATCATTAAATTCATTTAAGGGTTATCTTGCAAACCTTAAAAGAAAAGAAACTGTATGGAAAATTCAGAAAGTGTGAGTTTTGGTTACAACAAATTTCTTTCCTTGGTCATATTGTTTCAAAAAATGGCATAACTGTTGATCCTGCTAAAAAAAAGTTGTTTAAGAATGGCCAAGACCCACAAATGTAACTGAGATCCATAGTTGTCTTCATTTGGCAGGTTACTACCTAAGGTTTGTTGAAAATTTTTCACGGTTATCTAGTCCAATGACTAAGCTAACTCGGAAGGGTGTTAAGTTTATCTGGAAAAAAGAATGTGATGATTGTTTTCAGGAGATGAAAAGAATATTGGTGAATGCTCCAATTTTGGCACTTCCTTCTAGGAATGGTGATTTTGTTATTTACAGTGATACTTCGTTGAAGGGACTTGGTTGTGTCCTTATACAGAATGATTAGTTAATTTCTTGTGCTTAACGTCAATTGAAAACTCATGAGTTAAATTACCCTACACATGATTTGGAATTAGCTACTGTTTTTTTTTTCTCTAAAAATTTAGAGGCATTATTTGTATGGAGTAAAGTGTGAAATATATACCGATCATAAAAGTTTAAAGTATATATTCACTCAGAAAGAATTGAACATGAGACAGAGGAGATGGATGGAATTAATCAAGGATTATGATTGTACAATTCATTACCATCCAGGAAAAGAAAATAAAGTGGTTGATGCTTTGAGTAGAAAAAGTAATGCTTCGTTAACCATGTTACGTTTGGAAAGTGATTTTTTGGTTAATGATTTGATGAATATTTTCATAGAAGTTGTTGGTACAGGATGTTCTTCTGTTTTGTTTCAGGTGTCAGTGAGATCATCTCTATCAGACAGAACTAAGCAAGCATAGAAGAAAGACAGTGGGTTGCAGAAAAAGGTAGAGCTGATTCAGAAGGGTAAGTTTCCTGAATTTAACATTGATAATGATTGTGTTTTTAGGTTTGGTAAGAGATTATGTGTGTCTTGTGATTCACAATTGAAGAATAAGTTGTTATATGAGGGTCATAGTTCCCCGTTTTCAGTTCATCCTGGCAGTACTAAGATGTATAAAGATCTGCAGGAGTATTACTGGTGGGATGGAATGAAAAGTGATATTGTCGATTTTACTGTGAAGTGTTTGACTTGTCAGCAGGTTAAAGTAGTGTGACAGTTACCAAAAGGGATGTTGCAGTAATTACCGGTGCTAGAGTGGAAATGGGAAAATATATCCATGGACTTAGTTTTGGGATTACCAAAGACATCTCAAGGTAATAATGCAATCTTGGTTATTGTTGATCGATTGACTAAATCTACTCATTTCCTTCCTATTTGAGATACTTTGTCTCTAGATCAACTTTCTCAGTTGTATGTTAAAGAGATAGTCAGGTTGCATGGGGTTCCCCTCTCCATTGTATCTGATCGTGATCTCAGGTTCACTTCTAACTTTTGGAAAGGCCTTCAGAAGTCGTTGGGTACTGAATTAAATTTTAGTACAGATTTTCATCCTCAATCAGATGGGCAGTCAGAAAAAACAATTCAGACCTTGGAGGACATGCTACGTGCTTGCTCGATGGATTATCAGGGAAGTTGAGACCAACATCTTTCTTTGGTTGAATTTTCATATAATAACAGTTTTCATTCCAGTATACAGATGGATCTGTTTAAAGCATTATATGGGAATCGTTGTCGAACTCCAGCTTTTTGGGATGAAGTGGGTGAAAGGAAGTTGATGGGACCAGAATAGGTAGAAGAGATGGCAGAAAAAGTTCAATTGATTCAGAAACACATGAGAACAACTCAGAGCAGGCAGAAAAGTTATGCGGATAACCGGAGGAAGGATCTATCTTTCGAGGTTGGTGATCATGTTTTTCTCAAAGTTTCACCATGGAAAAGTGTGATGTGATTTGGTAAGAAAGGAAAGTTGAGTCCAAGGTTCATTGTACCATATGAAATTCTGAAGAAAGTTAGATCAGTTGCTTACCGAGTGTCTTTACCTCTGAGTTTATCTCAAGTACACAATGTTTTTCATGTTTCGATGTTGAGAAAGTATATTCTAGATCCATCTCATGTTTTGAGCCCAGAGGTAGTTTAGTTGAAAGAGAATCTCTCTTATGAAGAACAATCAGTCTGGATTCTTGACCATAGAGAGCAAGTATTGCTGAATAAGGTAATTCACTAGGTAAAGGATTTATGGAAAAACCATATGGTAGAAGAGGCAATATGGGAATCTGAAAATTCTATGAGGGATAAATACCCCCACTTATTTTGATAAGTGAATAAAATTGCGAGGACACAATTCCCAAAAGGGGGGAAGGATGTAACATCCCAGGTAAATAAAGAATAATACATTTTCATATTTATTAATATTTTAGAATTAAATATTAATTTTACTTTAAAGGGGTTGCTATGTTCAATAGCGCACCTGATACGCAACAACGAGTTTCTTTGAAATCTTACGTTGCACACTAGTAATATAATAATATTATTTTAAATGGTAGTTAACAAGTACTTGTTGTATTAGAGGGAATGAATAGAAATAACTAAAATATGATTATATATGTTTGTTAAGTGTTTTTACATTTATCAAATAAAAGATAAAGGCTTAAAATAAGAAAAGAATTCAATTTTAGGCATAGATATTCTAATATTCACTAAAAGGTCAAATTATCGCCTTTTGATGGAGAACACTCTTTAAATATAGTTTTGGTCACTCTTATACATTCTATTAGACCAAATAAAATTCTTCTTTATAATCGGGACATCAAAATTTACTTTGTGTAAATTTTTGGTATTTTTCCGAAAAAAGTTCATTTTTTTAATGAATAGTGAAAACAGTTGTATTTTAATTCAAAACCTCTTTTTAATCTAATGTATTTATATGATTAGATTATATTTTTAATTGGTTTTAAAGTTCAATTAGAATATATTTTTACCATTTAATCCAATGTTGGTCATTGTAATTAACTTCACTTTGAAATTGGACTTAAACAAGTGTCAATCTTTTGATTGATATTGCTTCTTAAAAAAATGCTATTTGTTTTGAAAACGGGAATTAATTATTAAATTAATTAATGCAACATATATGTTTTTAATTTTGTAAAATAGACATCATTTTTGAATTCAGAATATCAAATATATCTTAGGGTAAATTTTTGGTATTTTTCTGAAAAACTTCAATTTTTGATGAATAGTGAAACCACTAAGTGGTAGTTAAAAAACTGATTTTTCGTTTAAATGAGACTTTACCACTTTTGTGAGTTGAATTTCAAAAATCTGACATACATGGTTGTCATTATGATGTAAAATTTGGTTCAATGGGATGAAAATATTTTTTTGGTGAATAGTAACTTTTAAGTTTTATTAATTGCGATTAGAGGTAATTAGTGTAATTTAAGGTAAAAATAATGTTTTAATAATATGAAATGACCTTGAAACATTTACTACCCTTATTGGATGTGTCATGGCCCACCAATAAAATCCATGGGTCAACTTTGGGACCCCATAGATCCACTTGGGTAAGAAAATGACATTAATAACTTTTTATTTAAAGTTAAAATAAAAATGCCACAAACATGTATTGTTTTACTAAAACAATTTTTACATGGGGTTATACAAGTCATATTTTTTACTATAAATATTAATTAAAAATATAAAAATACTTCCTACATAATGATATTTTTTTATAATTTTTATACATTAAATTAATTAAATTATTTATGACACCATGATGATGCAGCGATTACCTCATTATTTAACGATTTAAATAAAATGAAAAGATAATGTAAAATATAAGAACAAAACATGTCAAAAACCTACTTAATTCGTGTATTTCGAACTCTTATCACCTTATCCTCGAAATATATAATTGTGGGACCTTTAAAATCTGAAACTCATTATATAATAAAGTAACATTTTATAACTTTCCAAGAGTTCCCTCCTCCCTCTTATAAAAGGCCCCCACCTCTACCACCTTACCCAAACCTCTAAAGCCATTGGCTCGACCAATATCTGATCATTTTATCTCTCCACATCCCTATCCTCATCCTAGAAGCCTTACCTTAGGCAGAAAGCTCTTCAAGAAACCCTTTTGGTACAAACCAAGAGGAGTTACCCGATTTAAAGGTAATATCTTCACTTGTGTTCTTTTGTTTTATTTTGATTCTCCAACCCCCTAAACTCTTTTATTCCTTTATTTTTTAACAAAAAAAGTATCTTAAATATACTAGTATGTTTTTATGAGAAGTATTTTATTTACACATACACACACCTCCGTCTAATGGTTAAAGAACATATTGTTTCTGTGGTTGGCGAATTTCTACCTCACGAAACGATGATTGTTCAATCTTCTTTTAACACCTTTCATGGTGGACATTAAGATTTAAATCTATTTATATATGATATATAATATTTTTATGTTTTCTTTATTCTTCTGTATTTTTCACTTATGGCATACCTTTGTGGTTTCCATTATGGGTAAATTTGATAATTTCATTTTAAGAAGTGCGGACTACCGCCCCCTCAAAGTGATTTGATTCGTTAATGCCTTATGTGGGATGTATAAAGAATGGTGTTAATGATATTATATATGATATTATATTGGAATTATAATATAACTTTATATCATTATGATTTCACTCCATTAAATATGAAATAGAAATGAAAGTAGCGTTCATGCGTACGTACGGCTTACCGTCTCCATGAACGGTGAATTTCATTTCTTACCTCTAAATGTTATGTACTATTATAAATACATGTATATTCTGGATATATATGATATATATGATATCCAAATCATGAATATCATTCTTGATATAATGAACTTTTGACCACATGAACAACATGTAATTGTAAAAAGTCCATTTTTGACTTAAGAACCAAATATCGACAAAACGAACATTATTAACATAAATGATTTCATAATGTTTATAACATGGAAATAAGTGATATAAAAGGAAGAAAAAACTTGAAAAATGTTCTTAAGAAATTAGAAATTAACACTAGTTTATTATTCAGGAGATTAAAGAGCGATCGATTCAAGTCGGACACGAGGTAAGGGACTTCATCTCAATCTCCATTCATTGAGGCATATTTTGTTTTAATAAAAGACTTTCTTTTATACACTGTATAAACACATTTTACTTTTCATTTCATTCAAAGGGAATATTTTTATACAAATCGTTTTACTAAAAGACAAAGATGAATGTTTCTTTTAACGTATGCGGTGACAACATCATTTCCACCGCTGCGAGTATTATTTGGTCTTTGGCTTCCTCAACAAGCCGCAATATTTTTAAAATGAAATAAATACCATATACTCTTTTATGTATTTTTGTATTGAAAATTGTTTTGATAATGGATTTTTTATGTCAATATATTTAAGTGATATATTGTGATTGAAATGTGGAAATTTTTTCTCTCTATTATATTAGTTTTATGTCTTTTGACTTTATAATAGTACTTGGACATTTGACGGGTGGTTATGTGATAAACCATATGATGGGTGGTTCCGTGAATACCAGGACGGGTGGTTACGTTATAACCTCAAATGCATTGGGTATGGAAGTTAGCCGTATGGCTATTCCATTTAGTGATATGTGTGGAAGTCGACCGTATGGTTATTCCATTGAAGTATGTTTATGTCCCAAGTTACCTTTATATGTTATGTGTTCTTTATATGGGTTTTATGGTAATATTTTTGTTAAAAAAGGGTAATTAATGATCTTTTATTCATTGAAGAGTTTTTTCTACTTCATAAAGGTGAAAAGTATTACTTTGATAAAGTATTCATGGTTTACTTGTTATTTTGAATAACTAATTGTTTTCTTTCTATGTGTATCCCTTACTGATATTTTTATGCTCATCCCAAGTTTTTTTTTTGAAATGTTTTTCACAGGAAATAATGTTGAATAGGGTCAAGGATGGGATCAAGGAAAATTCATGCTCTCTTAAACATGGAACTAGACATGACTCTTTTTTTAAGAGTTCATGTTTTGTAAAAAAAGGAAACTCTGTAGAAGTGTCTACTGTGTAATCTTTTGAGATTTAATAGTTTTGATCTAATTCTCTAAAACTCTAAACCTGAAAAGATCCTCAATGTGAATTATTCATTTAATTCAATATTAAGTAATGTTTAAGCCCGAGGCCTTATATTTTGTGTATGTGTTGTGCCTTTTTAACTAAAATGTAAATTATAAACTAAAAACATATAGTTCATGTAATACTGAGAACACTATGTATTGGATTGAGGTATGAGTGATTATTCGTTTTACTTATCTAAATTATCTCAATTGAGGCCTCAAATTCCAATCTCTCATAAGAATGGGATTCATTGAAAAAACCACCCCAGCATGAGAAAAATAATCCACAAGTATGAGAAAATAATTCTTATGTTAGTTATAATTTAATGAAATAAATCAAACATAAATATGAGTCAATACATTAATACATTTTCAATTTAAAATTGAAACCACACAATTTGTGTCATAATGGGTACATCATGTATCAAATCGAGGCATGGTTGATTCCATCGTGTCTTTTTATCCAATATTGTAATCAATATTCTGGTTTCTAACAATATTTTTGTTTTATAATCGAGAATGTTAAATACATATGAGAGTAAAAAAGAAAATTGCATCATAATGAGTTCATCAACTAGGTAGATTTCATGATTATAATACATTATTGAATAATCTTTGTTGACAAATTCGTTTCTTTGTAATTTTTGTGAAAATTAAAAAAATAACTATCATCTAAAAATGATAAGAAAATTGAAAAAAAAAATGTAGATAAAATGATGACGAAATCCACTAGATAAGTATTATTTAGCCACATATTGATGATATATGTGTACATTCTAACAATAGATATAATTCCTAGTCATATATATACAAATATTTTTCATCTTTTGAATATGATATCATTTTAAATTCATGGTACTACTGGAAAAATATAAATACACTAAGTATTAATGAATATTTTAAATGAAATAGAAATAATATTTAAAAATACCTTCTCAAGGATTCAAGGTCGTTGATGGTGTGTGATATCTCTCAAAAATGTTCAAACATAACATCCAAAATATTTTTTATTAGTTTGTCTTGTACACTACAGAAACATTTAAAAAATAATTAATATTTTTTATTTGTGTTCTGATAGTGGAATTTTATAATATATTCTCTACTACTTATCCACTTGAAGAAGTTAATAGGCTCCTTGTACGCATAGATTAACCTCATGCCATGATTTTTCTGATATTTAAACATATCCCTATAATAATATAATTCTCATTAAAACATAATATAAAATATATTACTTGAAGTTTGGTTCTTAAATGTTGGATGTAGTGTATTACATATTGACAAACATCATCATGTGTGGTCAGTTTGTTGTGTATCTATGCAGTGAATCTGGAAATAACATCTTTGGAGTATCAAAATTTACTTTAATGAGTAACCAATGATACATAAAAAATGAATAATTAATAAAATTAATTAAAGTATATTTTATATTATTAGATTATAGAGTTTTACCCTTGTATATTTGGTAATAAGATTATTATATCTTCTATAAGTTTTATTTCAAACAATCCAGATAGTTTTTCCACTGTTTCATGAATTGGATCTTAATCCAATGAGGTTGATAATGTATAAGTGATATAGGGAATAATGAGTCTATATTTATGTTTATAGGTTCTTCCCTTCAAATAGTATTGATGTATATTCCTACAAAATTATTAATTGTATTTAGTTATAATTAATATAGTAGATCATCTATTGGAAAAGAAATCATGAAAACATACCTCATGTATAAATTTACAACTGAGACTCCTATTCAGTCATACTTGATTATTTCATTAACATTCTCAAGATAAATTTACTCCATAATATATTATCCATAAATTTGTTCATAAAAATAAACTATGACATTACTAAAATTTTATAACCTTGTATGTGCTTGAGTATTCAATGTTAATAAATGAAGATATTGAATTGGTGGGGTATAGGTTCTTTTTGAAGATAGTTTCGATTGTTTCATTGATCCTTTCGATTATTTAGATTGGGCATTTCATTTCACCACCTTACCTTCATCTATCTATAAAAACATTCATCATTTCGTAACTTTCTTCAATAATTTTTAATGGTTTTTCATGAAAAATAAATTGTAAATTAATACATCCTTTTATACATGTTTTTTAGAAGATCCAATGGACATGATATGATTGTTCCAATATATTTCTCAACAATATTAATATTTTCATCATTAATGGGAATAGGTATCTCAATGCTCCACTGATGAGCTACGTAAATCCCCACTCTAACATGACCTATTGGAAGTTTTATTTTATGTAAACTACCTTATTGGATATTGAACAAAGTATCCCTCTAATAAATTTGATGGGAGGGTGTTGATAGATGAAAATAAAAATAATTTTATCCTTATAGAATATCAGTATAGAAAAGGTATCACTGTCTTTCTGATTCACATTTCACATAAACAATTTTGGGAATATTTATTACCTCATATTTGACAGCTCTTTGAGGGGAATGGATCTCCTCAAAGCTGGTGGGGTGGGGGTCTTCACACGGTGATTGTTCTTGAGTTGTTTATTCTCTTTTCTTCTTTTCCATGACATTTTATAGCAACTCATACTTCCAATTAAAATTTCATTCACGAGAATCTAATCATGTTAGTATCTCTTCAATTTTTTTATCTCTATCCTCCTATTCATTTCTTTTATCAAAATATATTTGGGGTGTCACTTCAAAACTACACGTTTGACATGGCCATACTGTTCTAGCCACTTTAAGGGCACTAATTTATGGAAAAAAAATATTGTTTCATACTTACACTTTTATCCCACACTTTCGTGCCTTTTCATCTATTAGCGTCCCATATTTATTTAAACAGTACTCCTTCCATAGTACATGACATGGGATGGAAGTGAATTTTTATTTGGATTTATCAATATATATATAAGTGAAAGAACATAAATATTTTATTGCTTCATGTAACATAAAATTATTACAATAGATTTAAAATATGCACCATTTTTTTCAAGTGAAGCATTCACCATCCTTGCTTTACGGTAGGGGTATGTTGGTTTTTCTTCCCATTGATTATTTTTAGCACTTAGTTATTGTTTCATAAATTAAAAATTATTAGCCAAATTTATTAATACACATATTTTAAAAAAAATTATTACCATCCACAATGTACCTAAAAATATGTCTCCTCACAATGTCTAGTAAACGCATCCCATGCTTCTTGGCTTATAAGGTGTGCATACATCTACAGTGTGTGTAGATTTATTTTCCATTTATTATCATTCAAAAAAAATTGTTGTAATTATGTGAACTCTTCTTCATGCATTTCCATCATGAATTAATACAAATTTCCTTCACGTGCCATAGACTATAAATTCACTTTGTATGGGATAAGGAAGAGTAAGTTAAGGTTTTATTATTTTTTAGTAAAATAAATAAAGGATATCATAATATTACCCTAATCTCTTCCCAAATCAATTTTATTAAGTGAATTGAAATCATTTTCCCACCAATATATATCAATATCTATATGCTACTGAGTGGTGAACCTAATGAAACCATTGAACATGGAATTTTGGGGTTAACATTCTAGCATTGTGCATTCTATTCAACCTCAAATTTGATTCCTTCCTTCCCCACCTTAATAATTTTTTCTAACACCATGATGCTATGATGCTACTCCTTTTTTAAGACATTTTTTTCACCATATACCATTTCCTTAGGTTAAACGTCATCAAACTATTTCTCCTATGGATTGGTAGTATCAACATGTGTAGAATGTTGTTGTTCCTCTACATCAAGAGCACCAATAGGTTGAGAAAATTGATGTTCCTCGGGATTGGGAATAATGGTATGTGAAAATGTCATTATATGTTTAAGGGGTTGAACATTTAAAATAGATTACATATATACAGTAGTGAATAGATTATAATATGAGGTAGTGAAGTGTATATTATAAAAAATAATATTACTAAATTACTGAAATCTATTTTTTTAATGGTTGATGGGATTTGAACTATCTATCAAGTATAAATCCCTTCATTATGGTATTATATGACACACAAGACCCCATCTACATTGACACCACTATGAAATTATTATTACAGCCCAATGAAAGGGTCATCCTTAGTTGAATTTTCATCAAAAACTTCAATGGTTTTGGTCGATAACAAAATAATTGACCACATTTGGTTTTTAGGATCTGGAACATATAATACCTATAATCCCTATGATTCCATTATAAAGGGTTCATCTTTTTACCCCTTCTAAAATCCACTTTTATGAATTCTAATTCATTTATTTTAACAACACTCCTATTATCAACCTGCATATTGAAAAAATAGTCACTTGTAATGTTGTATAATACAACTCCCACATTTGTTTGATAATAGAAAATCATGACATATTCTCATTAATTTGATGTATATTATTGGTACAAGATACATTCATTACATCATCCCCAAGTGTAACTCCACTATCATTAATGGTATTTCATTCATCATGTTCATTTGTATAGAACTTATAACCATTAATTATGTAACCATTATATTATAATACAAGAAAACTTGCTCCTATGGCTAGCCCTAGAGTTGTTCTGGAATTGAATAGGGATTTTCAACTAACTCCTTAAAAATATTATATTGAAACCATCCTATAAAATGTTGATCTGGTGTATTTGATATGCAGCTCTCAACCCTTGATGGATTCAAATGCCAAATAATTTAGTTGTGGGTTACAACATATGGGGAAAACTATAAACTATTATAAAAGACATAAAGGGGACCTACTCCTGATATAAAATAGTGATTGTGACAATATCTATTCTATAAATTCCATTACCCATAACCTTCCTAGTGTGACGATATTTTGGTAGACCAACGCTTTCCTCACTAGAAAGGTAGTCGGTACAGAAGTCAATGAAATCCTCAACAATAGGTCACTTTACAATAAAACCTTATGGTTGAATATAATTTTTTACATACCCTTTCAAAATATTCATAAAACATTCAATGGTGTAAATCCATCTATAATGTATATAACCACATAATCGTATCTCTCTTACCAAGTGAACCATCAAATCAAATACTGTCAGTAGGAACAAATTCCATTTCACATAATATGATAGAAATTTCAATTTCTATAGTTGGAAATTTCATTGGGTCTATAAATTTATAGCATATATCTTTGAAAAAAGTAAATAGTGCTCAGTTATTATATTAAGTACATTATTAGAAAAAATCAAACATAAGCTATAGACATTAGATCTTACTTCAAAACATGAAAATCGTGTGATTTCAGACCATTTAACATTAAATCATCCACTGATATTATATTCTTTATATTTTATGAATACCCCTCTGAATCCTTTACATCATTCAATAAGTTTCAGAACTGATATATCTCTTTTCTGGGATGATTATAAGTAGTTGGAGGAAGAAACGTCTATTTTTCACCCCCCACTGGCTCCAAATCTTCATGTATTCCCATGTCAATCATGTCCAACCTATCCTTAATTTCATCATTTATCTTGTTATTTTAATTGAGTCACATTCCAATCACACTATCTAAATATTGTTTTCAACATGTATAACATCAAGAAAATTCTTAATGAACAAATAATTCAAGTATGGTAATTCAAAAAAAATTGATATCTCTTTACAATTGGTTTTTGTAATGTTTTTCTAAAAGGTTTACCAAAATTATTTTCCTTATAATTTACATTTTTATATAGTTGATCACATGTTAGTTGATATGGTGTTTTACATTCTTCAAATACACCATTTAATTATGTCGTCTAGGATTGATACATATATCACCAGGGAATAGATATGTTGTTTCTTAGAAACACGGTCTTCAATGAATGTTTCAACTTAATTGATTTTACACCTTGTTCACAAATCAGAAACCTTTGAGTGCCATTAATTAAATATCCTAAAAAATTTTAAAAAGTAATAAATTCATTAATCTTCTCATACAACATGGATCACAACATGAAATCTTCATTTTTGTAAGCACCATACAACGTAACACCTAAATCCCACAATAAATTTAAATCTTTGATCAATGGACCCAAATATACTTTTATATCATTACCTAGTTTTTTTCTAAATATAAACATAGATAACATAATGTATTTTCATTTGATTTATAACCATATTGGAAATTAATAACTTTACAACATAATCATTCTTTTACTATGAGTGCTTCTTTCAAAACCCAAAGTGAAGAACCTTTGTGATGTTTTCTAACAATTGTTTTTATTTATTGAAAATTGATCTTCTATAAATGAATGTTTTTTAAAAATATGAGAAAGATCTTGAATATTGGAACTTAAAAACAAAGGTGGATAAAAGTTTTTTTGGAGAAAGATGTTTTCTAGATACAGAGGATCAAACTAAGAAGCACCATATTGAAGTATCGGACTAAGTAACATCGGTCAGAGAAGTTGTCAAAAATATAAGGTTTTGGGTTCAAAGCTACATCCTCTTTGTTTCATCATAATAAAATTCAATTTTCATCATACTTTGTGCAGTTTAGAAATTCAGAATTTTGCTAAATATGTTTAATGAAGACATTTATATTAGGAGTTAGAAATTGCACTTCTTTCTAACCTTAAGTCATATGATTCTATGCCAATATCAAAAGATCTCAATTTCATGAGAGATTAATGGTACAATTAAAATTTTGTGTTAATAGTGTTATGAGTTCATTGGTGTAAAAAACATGAGAATAAAAAGAAGCTCATTTTCAGTTAGACTAATAAATCAAATTTATATATCATTTGATCCAGAAGAATTAGAGGAAAAAATCATTGATTGTAGGAAGTTTTCCATTTCTATAATATAACAAGGAATGTAAATCAAACTGACTCTAATAATTAAAGTGAATCAAACAGACTCATTGATGGAAAGAAAATCAAACTGACTCTGAGAATGAAAGTGAATTGTACTATCTTTGAGAAGGAAAGACAGTCAAACTTACTCTAAGAATGAAATACAATTTGATTAAATTTGAGAGGGAAATTTAATCAGGTATACTATGAGAAGGAAGTTCAATTATACTAGCTCTAATAAGTAAAGTCAATGAGATTTAATCTGAGAAGGAAATTCAATCGAACTAAATCTAAAATGGAAAGTCAATCGGACTAACATTGATGAACAAATTCAATTTAGAATGATATCAGGAAGTTCCATCATAATAGGCTGAGGAAGTTCCACCATAAAAAGTTGACGATGTTCCATTGTAATATTTTGAGGAATATCCATTACAGTGATCTGAATAATTTCTAGGGTCCTGAAATAAAACATAGTAAGTTCGGGAAGGATGATTTCTTAGAAGAATCAAGACAATTCAAGAAGGTTATAGATGAGTTCATGTGGTCAAACAAGAAGTTCAAATATGATTGAATTTCAATGGATTTTGAATTTTAGTAAGTGGAAAAAAAATTTCAACTTCTCCCATGTTCTATTATATGAACATATAAAAAGATACATAGTACATTCATAGTTTTCATCCTTTTTAGCATGAGAAAAAAGTTGAGTGCTATAGAGTTTGAGTCAGAGTTACTTTCTGGAAAGAGATCTCATTAAAAGATCAAACAGTTGGATGTTTTCTTATAGAGCTAAGGATGATCATACCATAAAATTAAGAATATTTTGAGGATTAGAGTTTGAGAAAATAGTTCATCATAATTATTTCATAGTAATGAGTTAATTAGACTGAGTTAATTGAACCCAAGGTCATCAGATAGAGGTTTTAGATTTAGTTATTAGGTGAAAGTCTTTTCTGTTTTATTCTTTTCTAGCTCATTTTTTTTAAAACAAATTATAAAATGATAGGAATCTGTATAATTGATATCATGATATAGAAGGTTTAAAATGGGAGTTGGAACAATTTTTATTCACTTATTAATTATGGTGAATTTCCATAGACCTAATGGAGTGGCTATGGAAAGGATGTAGGTTCTCAAACTGAGTATGAACCATGTAAATCTCATGTTCTTTACAACCTTTCCTACTTTTTCATTCATTAATATTTACTAAATGATCATAAGGATATTATCATTAAAAATTTATAGTGATTGTGTTTTTAAAATTATTGAAACTTATATAAGTTAAAAAATGATTAACCCCCCCCCCCTCATTTTTTATTCAATCCATTAAAACTTCAATAGGCATTAGACTGAAAGTTACATTGTTGAATCCTTATCATTGAAAATATAAATTATATAAATAGTATAGGAATTATTATGTTTTATGAGAAAGAATATTATGGATAGATAAATATGATAATTCCTTATCACCTATCTATTTTCTTTGAATTTTTTGATGTTTCTACAATTGGTTTCCCACATATTGAGAATGATCCTCTTATAACGATTGCTGACAAAAGAAATATTTAATCTGATATAGAGGATAGAAATTTTTTCCTTAGGTCTATATTATAAATTTTTTATATTAAGGAGATGGGTTTCAAAACTCCAAAGAGTATATGGGAGAAGCTAAAATTTATTTTTGAATTGAATATTAATGTGAATGATGCAAGGATACAAATTAGGCATAGCAAGTTTGATGACATGAGAATGAGAGATAAAGAAACTATTGATTAATAATTTTCTGTGGTAAATGATATTTTTTTCAACATCTAAGGATTTTGAGAAGTTCTAAAATATTATAAAATAGTGAAGAAACTTATGATAGACATTCTAGATAGGTTCGATTAGAAAATTTCTTCTTTAGAAGATAATGATGTTCTGTCTCATAATGAATTTCATAACATTATTATTTCTTATGAAATAAGAAATGATTAAATGTTCAAAAAGAAGATGAAATATGAAATGACTTTTTCATCTATGAGAAATATGAAAATTCAATATTTAAAAGACATTAATTCTTGTGGTTCTAAGGATAAAGAGTATGATGATTTTAATGATAAAATATTGTATCTCATCTCTAAAAACTATTGGATATGAATAGGAATGTATGGAGGAAAACTTCCTCTAAAGTGTTTTGAGTGTGGTGGAATAGGACACTTTGATATGAATTGTCCCAAGAAGAAAGTTAAAAAATATTGAGATGATTCTAATGAAAAAAAATAATTGGAAGAAGTGGAAGACAAGTTCTAAAGAAGAAAATTCATCCAACAAATATAAGAAGAAGTTTAGTAGGAACAAGAGATGTATGTTGAGTAAGAAATATGAATCAGACTCAACTAAAAACAATTATTTAGAATTTGAGGATTCAAAAAAGGATAGATTTTTTGTTGAAAAGTTTCAGAAAAAGATACATATCAAATATAAAAGAAGGAGGTGAGGAGTCTTATAAAGAATATCAACTCAGAATAGAATTTGTGGAATGACTTAAGAAAATTAGGTCACTCAAGAATGAAATCAAAATGATAATAAAATATAGTGTAAATTTTGATAAAGGTTGAAAAGATGTTGTCAATAAATAGTAAGAATAAATCTAGTATATCTTATGTTATAAACATAGAATTTATGAATAGGGAAATGTGGTTGAATATCTTAGAAAAAAATTGGAAACTAATGAAGTGGAAGTAAAAAAGTTTCAATAAAAAATTATCAAGTCTGAATGTACCTTGATAAGGATTAATGAAAACTTAATTAAAGACTTGGAAGTAAAACTTAATATTTTTAATGTTGCATAGAATGATCAAATCAAGAATCCAGTGAAATTTACACTCTCCAAAAAAATGTTTCGTCTTATTTGTAAAACATTTCACGTGATAAGAAAATTTTTGGGAATGTTAAGATAAAGAATAAGGGTAAGAAACCTATCACATATACAGAAGTTGAAAACTCACTCAGAAGGAAAGATGGTTCACATCTGAAGTATGTCAGAGTAGAAAGAAGTTATCAACCTCAAAAAATATTCTAAATAAAAATATCTTACTTCAATGGAAAATAAATATTTGAGGATTTTTATTGGTTCTATAGAATATATGGGCACAAGGATTATATTTTTTTGCATAACTTATCACTTCTTTGAATAAGGCTTAAATATAGTGGAATAAATAGTGAAAGTCGACTGAGAAAGTTTTTTAACACATAGAAAGTTAAGAAATAAAAATCTCTATATATTAGAAACATTCCAAAAAAATCAATTTGAATGACTCAAAGAAGTTTTTGGATGATGTGAATAGGCTGATCATCAAGCTGAACGATGTATGACACTCCTTCTAGAACAATTTTATTACGGGATAAAAGAAAACGAAGCTTGAAAGATGAAATTTGTGCAAAGATATTTTGATCTTAAGACAGATTTTAAAGTAATTAAAAGGAATAAACCATGGATAATATATAGTGGTTTTTCGTCACATGTGATAGGTGATATAAAAATAGTTAAACATGTTTAAAAACATGATGGTTGAGCAGTTACATTTGGAAATGATAGTTACTTGAGAATTAGAGGAAAATAAAATACTATTATAGAACGTCAAAAAATAAAAATAAAAAATTCTATTTTTTATGGACTCAAACATAACATACTAAGTGTTAATAAACTTTTTGATAATAGAAAGGAAGTTTTTTTCCTAAAAGAATCTTGTATCATTATAATTATCAAAGATGTAAAATTTGTTACTAGGGGAGAAATAATCTATAGAAATCCTTTTCATATTACAGAACATAACAATATATGTTATCTATGTGTCGAAGATGATAATAAGTTGTGGAACCGAAGACTTTTCCACATTGGTATGTAATGTATGAACAAACTCTAAAAATATTTGGCTACACAAAATTTTCTAGAATTTAAAATAAGAGAATAAAATGTTTTTTAACTTGTCAGAAAGGGAATATGACTGATAAAAGTCATAAGAAATTTGATATTCAATATACTAGACCTATTTAACTTATTCATTCTAATTTATGTGGGTTTCTGAGAAATCAATCAAAAAAATTGTGATTTTTACTTTATCACATTCATTGATTATTTCCCATTAATGAACAAAATCATGTTTAAGAAGAACAATTCATAGGGTATTGAAATGTTCAAATTATATAGAAAGGATTTTGAGAAAGAAATGGGGGGTTTACATAAAGAATTTGACTACAGCTAATGGCACTGAATTCTAATCAAATAATTTTGAAGAAAATCTAAGGAATCATAGAATCAAACATCAATATAGTGATCTATGTAACCTAAAAATAGAGTAGTAAAAAGGAAGAATGGATGTTTTGTGGAAATGATAAGAAAATGTCATCATAATACAAACATTCAAATTTCTATTAAAGAGAAGTTGTTAGTACTACTATAAATGATCTGAATAGATTTTTGTTGAGGTCTGAATCAAACATAACCCCTTATTAAATGTTTTATAATATAAAAACATCATTTACATACTAAAAGGATTTTTAAATTCCATGTTTTCATAAAATTAATAATTTGGATCTTGGAATGTTTGATGAGAATGATGAATAAGGAATATTTATGGGTTATTCACCTAATGGAAGAAGTTGCAAATTTTAGAACAAATGTTTTCAAAATTTAGTGGATTCATATGATGTGAATGTTATTTAAAATTCAAAAAAAATTATTAAGAATATTTAGAAGGATAAACTGAATGTTTCTAATCACAGTGAAAATGATACAAAAGAGAATTATCAAGATTATAAAGAATTGTGTGATGAGTAACGTGAATCTAGAAAATAAACTTTGAAATTTCATAAATTGAAAAGAATTTTGTGACTGTAAACATCATTGGGAATCATCAAGTTCCATTTTAGACCTGAAGAACATTCAGATTAGAGAATAAGACTTCACTTACCTCAAAAGTTGAAATGGAATTAGTTTCAGAATCTATTCAACATAAATCATGGGTGGATTCTATGAATGATTGGTGGGATCAAATAGAGAAAATGGAACAAGGGAACTTGTAACACATTCAAAAGGTAAAAAAGTCAGATCAAAATGGGTTTACAAAAAAAATTCAATGAACATGGAGAAGTTTTAAGAAACAATGAAATGCTTATGTGTATAGGTTATGCATAAGTGTAAGGTGTGGATTCTTAAGAAACTTTTGTCTTATCTACAATATTAAAAATTGTTAGAATGTTTCTATCAGTTGTTTCACAACAAAATTAAAAGTTTATCAGATGGATATAAATCCATCTTTCTTAAATATAGAGATTGAGGAATAATTTTATATTTAACAACCTTATGTTTTTCTACTTGATAATGATGAAAACAAGGTTTTCATATTGAAGGAATAATTTTATGGGTTGAAACAATCCCCACTTTTTTAGTATTAAAAACTTTATCGTTTCTTGATAATGATTATTTTCTATAAAGAAAAGGTTGATAATAAATTTTATGTGAAAGAATTTAACTCTATCACACTAATTATAATTGTGTATTTGGATGTTATAATTTTTGTTGTGGATGAATAAAAAGTTTGTAAATAATTTGTTGAGGATATGAATAAGAATTTTGAAATGGAAATATTTATATAATTAACTTTATTTCATGGATTACATGTCAACCAAAAATAAAATTACATTTTATTATCTCATGAAATGTATTCTAGGGAATTGTTAAAGAAGTTTGGGATGGAAAATTCCAAATAAGTTTCTACACCTATTTTAGTAAGAAAAATTTTGAGTAAAGATTAATTTAGAAAAAATGTGGCAATCAAAAATAATTTCAGAAACTATTAGGAAGTTTACTTTATCTCATAACCTAAAGAAATGATATCATTTTTTTGTGACATTGTGTGTTGGATATTAGTTTGAACCTAAAGGGTCTCATATAATAATATCCAATATAATTATGAGATATGTTAAAGGAACAAATCAACATGGTCTTTTATAAAAAATATGTTTTAGTGTAAACTTTTATGGTTATACTGATTTTTATTGGGATATAGATTTTAATTATAGAAAATCAACTTCAAAATGATCATTTTTCCTCAGTGAATTTTTTGTGAGATTGAATAATAAGAAATAAAGTTGAGAAAATTTGGGCATAGTAGAATTAGAATATGTTGCAGCTTCTCAAGATTGTACTCAGATGTTGTGGATTAATGTTTATCTAGAAAATTTGAAATTAAAATTTCATACACCATTGAAGATAATTTTTTATAATCAGAGTGTAATTGATCTTTCCAAAAATCATTTCCAACATTTAAGATCAAAACACATTGATATAAAGTTTTACTTTATAAAAGAGAATGTTTTTTGGAGATTTTTTCCTATAATATATCTCAATAAAGTATAAAATTGCTTGTATCTTCACAAAATATATTCTAAAATAAATATATATAGGGATTTGAGGATACCACATCTTGTTCAGCCTCCTCTAATGACTTTCTAAAACTCATAATGATGTCTGTCACCATGATTTGGTTTATGTTAACAAAGGGGGAGAAAAAGTAACAAATTTTATCTTTTTTAGGTGTTTTCAATTATATTTTTTTTATCAATATGAATCTATGTTTTTCATATAATCGGGGAGATAACAATATAGGGGGCTTGAAAATGAAAAGATTGAAAAGCTAAAAGTGATAGAGTGGTTTTATTAACATGGACGCAAAATTTTCTTATCACCAAGAGATGGAATTACTTAAAAAAATTACTTTATCATGTAGTGTGGTGTAAGGACACTCTCTTTTGAGAAAAATTATGTTTTTGTAAATGTTAAAAAACATGAGTTGTTTATAAAATTTAAGTAGTGAAATTTTTATGAGAGTTGAAAATGTTTTTTATGGGTTTTCTCAAAAAAATTCAAAGGGTGATATTGAAAAACCTTTTGATGTTTTGTCTTTAACAATGTTTTGTATTTATTGATAATTAATCTTTTGTAAAAGAATTTTTTTGAAAAATAGGTAAAATTTGATGAATGTTTGAATCCAAACACAAAGGGAGAGAAAACATTTGTTTTTAGAATATTTTTTTTAGACGTATAGAATCAAACTGAACAGCACCAGAAACAGGGAATTAAATTGTGTTTCCCTAGTAAAAGATATTGTTATAAATATAAAATTTTTTATTGGATGATCCATCGGTCTCAGTTTTATCAGAATGAATTTCTAGTTTCATCAGACTCGGTGTTTGTTAGAAATATAGAATATTGTTGAAGAGGATGAATAAAGATGCTGATGTTAAGAGTTATAAATTTCTTTACATTCTAAAAATAATTTAGATGATGTTAAATTGATCTCAAAAGGTCCTTATGTCATGAGAGAGTCATGATATGAGCAGAAGTTTGTTTTGGTAGTGTTATTAGTTCATTAGTGTGATGAAATGTGAGAAGATAAAAAGATGGTTTTTAGTGAGAATGATAAATCAAATTTATAGATCATTGGATCCAGAAGAATCAAAGGAATATTTTTTTATTTATGGAAGCCTTTATTTTACATAATATAAGAAGGAAAGTAAACCAAACTAAATCAGAAAATCAAACTGAATCAGATTGACTCTGATAAGTAAATTCAATCAGGCTTACTCTAATAAAGAAATAAAATTGGACTAACTCTGAGAAGGAAATTCATTCAGACTCACTCTAATAAAGAAAGTGAATAGGAATAACTCTAAGAAGAAAAGTGAATCAGACTAACTCTAAGAATTAAATTCAATAAAATTAACCCTGATAAGAAAAGTCAATCAAAATGACTTTGAGAAGGAAGTTAAATCTAAATGACTCTAAGAAGGAATGTCAATCAGGAAAACTGTGATGAGGAAAGTCAATTTGAAATTAAATAAGGTATTTTCATCATAATAAGATGAGGAATTTACAATATAATTAGAAATGAAATTTCAATCATGATAAGATGAGGAAGTTCCATTATAATGAGCTTAGTAAGTTCAATCGTACTAAAGAAATTTTATGAAGTTTGAGAAGGATGATTACTAAGAAGACTGAAGAAGATTCAAGAATGGTCTGGAAGTGATTAAGTGTTCAAACATGAAGTTAAAATATCATTGAATATCATTGGTTTTTGAATTTGAGTATGAGGTAAAAGTTTTTATTTTCCCAACTTTACCATGTCGGGATTATTATAAATAGATGCACAACCCATATTTACTTTGCAACCTTTTTCATGTGTCAAAAAATTGGAGCACTGTAGAGTTTGAGTGAGATTTCTTTTATGAATTGATATCTCATTAGAAGATCTGATAGATGAATTTTTTTTTATCATTCTGAGGTAGAAAAAATTGAAGCATTGATAAGTATCTGAGAAGTATAGTATGATAAAAGAGTTATTCATAATGGGTCTATCACAATGAGTCAATCGTACTAAGGTAATTGGATACAGGGTCAATAGGTTGAGTTTCTAGACAAATTTTTGAGGAGAAAATTTTTTTTGTGTTTTTTATTTTTTGGATCAATTGTTTGTAAGAAATATTTCTATACTGGTGATAGTTGGTATAATCCTTTCTATTAATAGATAAAAGGTATCTATGAGAATTTTTCATAATTTTTATTCACTTATTCATTATAGTGAATTTCAATAGACCCACAAGAGTGGCTATAGCAAGGATTTAGGTTCACACACTAAGTTTGAACCTTGAAAATTATGTGTTCTTTACTTTCTTTCCTACTTTTTCATGCATGAGTGTTTAATAAAATATGATAATGTTATGAAATTTAACAATTTACAGGGGTTATTTTTTAAAAATTATTAAAAATTATTAAAGTAAACAATTTATTAACCTCCTCCCCACAATTGTTATTCAATAATTTGGAACATAAAAATGGATTCACTCTATCTGTAGATAGTGCAAGACAATGGTTCTTTTTTGTTTCAAAATTAAGGATTCTTTTGATCAATTTCATTCCACTAAAGAGAGTCTTTTGGGTAATGAAGTTTCCCATATTTTTTTCTTGTATCTGTGTTCCACATCAATTTACTTTTAGTCTCATAACTTCCATATAGGCACATATACCTTGAAATTAATTAAAAGTAGCATAAAACATTCATAGGACATGATTCATCATTCTTGTATCAAGAATTACCACACTTTGGGATTTCTCTATGTAATTTTTAGTCATTCAAAAATTTTATAAAATAATTTTGAAAACATGAATTATTTCAGAGATCATACCCATTTAATGTAGAATTCTTTTAGAGTCATATGTTCAGTTAGGAAGCTCAATATATTTTGGGATCATATTGTTTATGAGATCAAGTAGTTCATTAAAATTGAAATCACTCCATCCATTTCCAGCATTTATTTTATATTGCTTTGGTATGGATGAAAGTATTTTATATTTAGTTAAACTAGAATTCAATGGTGTTTTTGCACAACTATTTAACTTCTTAAACAAGTTTGTACAATCACGAAGTTCATCTTCAACTGCTATTTCGATTTCATCAATACGATCTTCATCATCATTCACAATTGTAATCACATCCTTGAAACGATCATCTTCATTTTCAACACTTTTAATCATATCTAATGATCCATAAAACATAGTGTTTTCCTAGTCACTAGCTATATTAACTTTTTCCCCATGTTTATTCCAACATTTATAACATAAATCTATTCAATGATAAATCAAGTGTTCTTCAAACTCCTCTGGACTAATTAGTCTTGAATAAAAATAGTATAAACAGGGAAAAAGGATTGGATAGGGTTCATATTCATGATCTTTTACATATTTGAAAAACTATTTCACACCATCTTCATAATCATTTATCATGCAATTGAAATCCATCCATTTTTTATTCATATAAATCCTATTTGATTTGGAAATATTAATATTTAACAAAATAAATAAGTAAAAAATGGTTATTATAATAAAGGAAACCCAATATTTTAATGTTTCAAATAATTAAATCATACTATGAAGTAAATGGGTAATTTCAATTAGTAAAATAATTACTTCATTAGTGGTAGTTGTTATCCTCTGAATTTATCCACAGTGATCACTAATACCTGATATGGGATGACTACTGCTCAGGGTAGTTCAAGAAACATTAGTACATGTCCAGAAGAGATGGGGGATGATTCTTACGTAACAAAATGGATTAATAATTGTTTAGGAGATTAAGATGATGTGGATGATAGTTTTATCCTTAAATCTAAATGTTCCTAGCCTAGGGAGTTGGTGAAGCACTAAATAAAACTTCTTAGTTTTCTATCTAAACTTGAAAAAAACTATATTAGTCTGATACCTAAAATGGGGTATTTGATTGTTGTGACCATGAAAAGGCTCAACTGGATGGTCTTTTTTGAATTCATGTTGAAAATTTTGTTTTAGTTTCAACATTTGAAGAAACCCATTAATCACTCATTCAAAAGTAAAAGGATTTTGGTATAAGGACTAAATTTCAAGAGTGCTTTTCTTCCTGTGAGGCCAAGGTTATGAGAGTGGGGTCATGATGGATATCCTATGGGTTGGATGGAGTTAGTTATATTCCCTAATCTTGGTGTTGTTATAAATCTATATTATGTTTTAGGTGATATTCCATGTATCAGGGAGGTCTCTGAAAGTTAATATAATCATATAAATATTGATACCACCTTTTTTCATTACATATGTATTCATTTATAAATATAGATATCTCTCATCCCATTTAATTTATAAATATAGATACCTACCATATTTTTGACACATGTTTTAAGGTGTGTTCAAAAAAAGAAAAATAAATTTGTATGTGAGTGAGTCAATACATTAATCAATAATAGAGGTTTGTTTCTAAAGAGTAGTTGTAAAAGAAAAAATGTATCACTTATTTATCACCCCTTCTCAGTGATAAACTACCACAACCCTGGATTCTACAATAATTTTTATTCCTAAAAAAGGTAAGACTATATTATCTCCTATAATATTATTCCTCAAATTTTTATTTTCTATAGTATCCCTATGCATTCCATAGTAATACATTGTTTCCATTTTCTTGTTTCATACTTTATATAAAAAACAAACCAATCCTTCATTTTATAGATCTATTTTAATAAGAGCTCAGTGAACAAAGTGATAATATAATTCAATTGGGTGATGAAGGAAACTCATTAATCATATTTATTAACATAGGAATCCAATTATTTAATAAAAATATTGAAAATTTATTTGTTTTCAAAGCCTATTGGTTTGGGATTAAACATCAGTTAAATAAATGATCATTGATAAAACACCTTCAGTGTGGTTTTTGACATCAGTTATTAAATAAGTAATTTTAAATGTAATATTTAATATTATTTATGACTAACATCAAAAAAATTATTTCAATTTCAGTTATATTTATAATAAATCTTAAAGGTAAATTTCGTACAACGTGCCATTTTGATTTTTCATAGAGCACTTTTTCATGGTGGGTTTTAACATTTCTTATATAATAACCAATTTTAAAATGATTTTTAACATTGTTTAATATATAAATATTATTAAAATCCATGTTTTTTATGTTATTTATATAAATATATATATTAGGTGTTTGGGGGTATAGTTACATTCAAACACACACACACACCACACACACATGCCAGAGAGGTAGGCCATAGTCCCCCCCGGGGTATCCCCCCATAAATCCTTATTTATTTAGTATATAGGCCATATTCCTAGTAGGAATGAATCCCATTACATGGCCCAAAATACTAATAGGGTTTCATTTCTTCATCATCATACCTACATTACTAAGCCTGCATCATGCCTGCTTTGTCGTCAGCTTTTGTCATCATATGTGTCACTGCCTACATAGTACTGAATAGTACCTGCGCCCAATAGGGCTTGATCCCAAGACATCCTGGATGAAAATAAGGAGAGATTACCACTTGGGTATAGGCTTGTTGTCTTTCTTATATAAATAATTAACATTATAAGTATAATTTCATATCATGCGCTTGTGATGTTTCAATTTAATTACAACAGAACCATTCCATTTATTTTCCCACATATAAATTTATCATGTCATGAGGACACTTTTTACAATACCTTATATAACCTTCCATTCCACCACATTCAACATTCAATATTTACACCTCCTTCATCATTTCAATGCTTCTTCATCCGACTGATTCTTCATTCCATCACTTCTCCAAGGAATTTATAATATTTTATCATTATTTGTTATGATGTATTGTCTTAATATATATATATATATAATGTTATATTTGATGATTCTTTTAAGAAGAATAATTCCTCAAATCATGTAAAAATATTAATGATTTTGAAATAGATTTATTAAAATAAGTTTAAAATGTTTCATGAGTTCTTCCTTGAAAAGAAAATGAATATTAATAAATAATATTTTGATCCAGAGGAAACCACCATTTTCAATGAAAATAAACCAAAACATTGATATTCTTTTCTTGTTTTCATTTTGTCTATGTAATTTTATAGTAATTTCATCTAGTTTTTTATTCAAATGGAGTTATGTTTGTAGAATTATTTTTTTTAAAGATCTATAACATTTGACTTTAGTTATTTTTAAAACCATCATTGAAATTAACTTATTGCTTCAGTTATAAAAATAGCATATATTTATATGTGATTTTCTATATTGGTTCTCAAAATAACTAATGATGAAATAAGATTTATATTTTAGAAAAAAGATCAGGGAGGATCTAATTGAATTTTATTTTACTAATTATTTTCATATATTAAGCAAGATTAACCTGAAATTAGGAAACAATAATAATTATTGTTTTAGAAATTTAGAAAAACATATCTCATTAATTTATTATTTAAAAATAAATACACATGTACAAAAAAGACATATATTTTGATTTATTGATTATATTTCACATTTTGATGTTTTATATCAAACATATTTTGTAGGATCAAATAAAATTTTACTTCACTGAAATTCTATTTTTTCTTGAAAAAATTATAGAATAGTAAATTCAATTAAATCCATAAATACTAAAATTTAACTATAATATATAATTTCATATAATTAATAAATATCAAAGAATTAATTTATCTTTAGAAACCTTTTATGGGATTAGGGATGATACGAATCAGGGAATCATTGTCAATAAGAGGGATGAGTTCTTAAAGAGTGTGAGGACCAAAAAAGACAAGGGATTAGAGGGGGAATGGATTAGTGATGATTGTAGAGTATCCAATTGTGGTGGGTGGAATAATAAAAAATACAACATTTTTTTTGAAACACACTATAAGGACAAACCAATTTTGATTCAAATGGTTTGAAAAACCCAAATTCTAAGATATAAATCATGGTTAATAGGTATTTTGGGTCAAAAAATAAGAGTATCAATCCTAATTGAGTTCAATCATGAATTCTCTTACCCAAAACAAAAAACAAGGAGGACCGAATCACGAATCTAACATTGAAAAAGATGTGATAAAGAGGTGCATCAATTGTAGAGATGAGTGTGGAAAGAGGCACTAAAATAATAATTCATTACATACCTTAGGTTTGGAGAGGGTTAATTTATCAAGAATGTCAATGAAGACCAGGGGAAGAAACAGTAGTAGGGTTCGGCAGGAGCAGTGACAGTAGTCGGGTTCAACGAGATCTTGAGGACGTGAAAGAGGAGACTCTGTTAGAGTTCTTTTTATAAGATCGGGTAAGTATTTTATCAGTGATTTCAAAAAAATCATTGATTGATAGTAGTTTTATCTATTCTAAAATAGTAAGTTTTGTAAAAAATACTCTTTAGCAGTACTAAAAAGCGTTTATAAAACAATTCTTTACCAGCACTGAAATTCAAGTGCTGAGAAAGAGGAGTTTTATCAGTTATTTTTAGCACTAAAAATGATGCATATTTTTCATAGGCTTGGTGTCCAATGAGATGATGGCATGGATTTTTTATATAGGTGTTCGTGCAGGGACCACATGATGCAATCTCACAATGAGGGCCTTCCATCATTTTTTGTAGGGAAGGATCGTTGTCAGTGATCCTCATCTAGTGTTGGATGCAGTGGTGATAGAAGTGCCTAGAAGTGTCAGGTATAGGCCTATGGGCAATGGATGATATGGGCCTTTAGGTCAATAATTCATAGGAAACTTTGTGGAACAAAAATTTATATGTATAGGGCCTACGATTCATCATATGGGTGGATTATTCCTTGGGGGAGGACTTTGACAAGCCCGCTCGGGTTGTGAGTGTGTTATGTTTGTCTATTTCATTATAATTGTACCCCTAAGTACCTAATATATATAAAAATTATTTATATATAATTATATTTATATTTATAAAAATATGTATATTTATTAATATATAATTATAAATATAATAAACATATCTATTATTTAAACATATTTATTATAATTTTATTATTATTTAAATAGAAATTTATTTATTTATAATTTCAAAAATACTTTTCAAAAAATATATATATTTATAATTTTATAATTAAATATTTAAATTTCAAAATTATTAAAAAATCAATTAAATAGATTATTTATATAAATTTCAGACATATTTTAAATGTTAAAACATAATAAATAAGAATGAATAAATATTATTCATATAAATGATAAACATATTGGAAATTTTACATGTATTGTAAATAAATATATTTATAAATAAATATTAAAAAATAATTAAATATATTTTAGAAATTATTAATGAATATATAACAATAAATGAATAAATAAAATTCAATAAATAAAAAAAATAAAAAAAAAGTGAATTTGTAACATTTACGTGAATTATAGACATACATTTGTACACACACACATCTACAAAAACATACACACATATATATACTCTCATACACAAACATACATGTAGTTACACATGTATATATATTTTAAATTATTTAATATCAACCAAAATATCTATCTAAAAAAATATATTCATTTATATATTAGATAATTATTTAACATAAATATTAGTATATTATATTTATTTTAATTATATACACATTTTAAAATAAATGTATACAAACCAACTATTCCAAATTTTTACTAATAAAATTTTGATAATTTTTTATATATAAAATTTTGAAAATAAGATTCATTTTTGATTAAATGTTACATAAATAGTTTTTATAAACTACTATATATATATATATATTATGATATAAATCTATTTAAAAATATAAAAATATATTTATTTATTTATACTTATAATTATAAATAAATATATTTATAAATATTTGTATACAATTATAAATATATTTATATATTTATATATATTTATAATAATGATTTTCTTTATAATTTTAAATGGCATCATGAGGAGTTGGGAGAACCTCTCTCTACAAATGGAGATTAGGGTATTGATTTCATGGTGATTGATCTTGATTACATCTTCATTCAAGTTGTGGTCTTCATGTGACTGCTGATATGCATTGAAGATGCTTCTCCAATAGTGGCAGACAAGATCATGAACCCTTTGAAGGTTCCGGCTAGTTTGGGTAAGGGGCATCTCTCCTTCGATGTAAAATACAATCCTTCTTTTTCTATTGATGTTGATGTGATTGGAAAATCCAAAATCCCAGATAGAAAGTGTTCTACTAACACTTTTGAGATATTTTTCTCCCATATTAGGGAGGCTTTACTCTTCCCTCTAAGTAAATCATGTAGAATGGATCCCTCACATTTGATAAAGCTGGTAAGGTTACTATATATGAACATATTGAAGAATGTAAGTTTTCTATCATTACTCGTTTAATGGGTATACAAAAAATAGTCTCTAAAAATTAGAGGATCTGAGATATCATTTAACTCGAATTTGGGGGTTTTCTAGTTAAATGATCACCTAGCTTGGAAGGGTTTTTTTATTTTGTATTCCCATTAGAAAATCTCAAATTGAAGGGATTAGGAATGTGATTTATAGCATTGAAGATGGTATTTCTTTGATTACTAGACTGGGACACCTTTTTCAATCATGAGTTGGTTAGGAACTCAATTTTTCAAGTCTAGATTCAGATTAAGGGTTTAAGTTGATTTTCCTTATCACGAACCGAATATGATCACCAAAAAAATGGGCACCAAACCTGGCGTGTGAAAAGGCCCGAAGGGCATTCCCGATCCCCACGGGCTGGCACAAGTGCCTGGGTATCAAAAACTGAAAATTGGGAACGATTTACCCGAGTTTTAATGCTTAAAACAACAAATGAATCCAAGAAATCAAATCTTGATTTTTCAAACCAAAACATCTTTTACTAAAATTCAGAACTGAATTACACAATTTTAAACAATTTTTGAAGACCATTACAAAGGTAAAAAACCAAGAAAAGACAGCCCAACAACCTCCACATGGAAAGAGGCACCGCCCTCAAGCCATCTCCACGACACTGCATCACGATGGACCGCTAAAAACATGAACCAATGGCATAAAACATGTACCCAAACCTATGACATAAAATAAGCAAGTCTACTTAAACCCAAAGGTGTAAGTAGGGTGTGAGCGAAAGCCCAGTAGGATACCACCGCTAATATATTCCATGTGATAAACATTTCATGACAAAAAGCATTGCAAGTTTTGTAAATAAGAAATGCTTGTTACAATTTTCTAAAGGATGAAATAATAAATGAAAATAGTTTTCATGTGGGCTAATTTTAAAGGACCAACAATTTTAAAATAAATAACAAATCTACTGAATTTTCCAACCAACAATACCGTATATCGATAGTAAGTACAAAGGATCTAATCAGCACAAGTAATAGGAAATAACCCCTAGGCACTAGCTAGCTGTGGGTCCCAGGTACCTCGTATCTCAGTGAGAGTAACCACAAAAAATATTCATTCTCATGCACGATCCACTAGTAGGTATCATACCCATAACCATGTGGTCCCCTATCATCATTATCATAGTTTAGTTAGAGTTGTAAGCATCAATCTTGCTAAGTGAAACTGAGGCCAAACCCCACGGATTCACTAGCATACTAGTACACGTCCACCCACCTAAATACCCGGGTTTTCCCTTTGTGTTCAGAAAAGTTCAAAAATCCAAGAAATATAGTTTTCACATGAAAATATCACTTCCACATCAAAAATTAACCAAACAGCCCCATGTAAATCACACAAGTCACAAATTCTACTTTTCATTCAAATGCATTTTGAAATCAAACTCACACCAAAATTGCCTACAACACTTTTCACATTTCTTTAACACTTCCACAAATCATTTAAACAATTTTATAAAACCATTACAAGATATTAAACTCACATAACAGCCCACACACATGTCACATAATACCCTTCTCACCTTCACAATTCATTTTATCAATAAACTCACACGAAACATCCCACACCTGTGTTTTGCACACAAAACACAATTTAGTAAAATATTTTGGCAATTTATAAAACATTCTAAAAATTTTTGACATCTCAAATCACCACTTTACCATTCAAAAACCCACATTAGGTGAACACACTCACCCAAACAGTACATATACACCCTTTCCCATCTTTGTTTAACCAAATAAAACATTTTCAATTTTTATAAAACAAACCCAAGAGGTATAACCATTGTTTGCACACTAAACCCATTTCAAAACCCTCATTCAAAACCAAAATCATACTAATACCAATCCAAAACAGATTTTCAGCCCTAAAACAATTATTAAACCACCCACAAGTGTTATAAAAATACATCAAATAATACCACAAAGATACACATGAAAAACACACGTTTTCATAAATCACCTTCAAGAAGTACAACATGGTTTTACACCTTAAACTCTTTCAAAAACCACTTTTCAAGGCCCACATGACAATAATTAATTAACAAACCAGAATTGGAAGCCCCTTTCAAGACTAAAAAATCACTTTCATATGTTATAAACTAAACCCAAACATTACCCCAAGAGTCACACATGAAAAGTACCCAATTTGAAGCTAAAATACAACTAAAAATTAAATGTTTAACCAAACCCATAAAAACAGTTTTCACACCACACAAAACAGATTATAAACATACTAAATTAATAAACCAAGCAAGCTAACTCATCATAAAATGGTTACACATGGAATCACCTACCCTTTTGAGTCGAAACCCTCAAAACTTGGTGCGAAACATTAAGCGCACCACCGTTGCACCACAAAGAATATAAATCCATACCTAAACCACAATAACTGACCCAAAAGACACCAAACCATACCTTAGGATCAAACCCCAGCTTCTGGATATGAGGAACTTCAAGAAAGAGGAAATAAAACTAAAAGAGGATGGAAGGAACCAAGAAGGAATTCTCTTACTTGAAAAATCTTGAGGAAATCGGCTCCAATCCACCAATATTTGAATCTTGAAGTACCCAAAACTAGTATAGAGGATTGAAGGATTTATATTAGGTCACGTGGGGACTGAATTTGGGGAAAAAGACAGAAAATTTATGGAGTTATGAAAGAATCATTTTACCTCATCAAATATGGTCTATTTGAGAAAGATTGAGAAAGATCTCCCTATTCTGTGGGTTATACAAGCTCCAAAGAGTAAAAAGAGATAAAGGGGGTGATCCTGAGGTGTTTTTATTAGAGTGGGAGGTTGAATCACTGAAAAACAGTAAAAAACGAATGAGATATTAAAATTTTAAAAAAATAATTTAAAGCAGGAAATGGGCTTACGGGCAGGCCCATTACCTTAATCAAAAACCCAAATCCATCATGATTTTGGATTTCTATGTGGTCCCAAAGGATATGGTGATTTTAATATACCATGTTATGCCAATTGGGAAGTGTAATGGGTATAAAATATTAAATATTTATGTAGTTATAGAAGAAAAGAAATTTTTTTTTAAATCTGGAATTGGGCTCACGGTTTGGCCCAAATTTTCAAAACCCACCATTTTCACCAAAATGAGTGGTAAACCCCCAAAAAATCAGGAATGGAAATTAAATTAATAATGAATTTAAAAAAAAGCCATGGGTGTGACAATTCTCCCCACCATAAAACTTTCCGCCCTCAGAAAGCCACATCAAGGACAAAGCAATAACTAAACCCAATCGAAATGAAGAAATAGACTCCTTTGCTAAGCTTCACCCCCAAAGGCCAAAACACCTCCAGTGATCAATTAAGGAATGAATATTTCACAACCAAAACATACACCTCTTTACTAAAATGATCAATCAAATTCAAGATTTATCCTAAAATAAAACTCCTCAAACACTATCTAAACAAGGCTCAAGCAATTTACCCAAACAGACAAGAACATCGAACAAGGTTACACTTACCTTGATATAACTAAACCATTGGGAACTCTCCAACCCTAATGTTTACCCAAGGAAGATGCAGGTGGTTATATAGCTCCGAAATAGACTACCCACTTCCAAGCCAAGACCAAGGACAAAAGTGAGTTACTAGTACAAGGATACACAAATGGCCCCCCCACCATTAGAGACAGCTTAAATTTTTCCGAGACAGAATCAGGACACTAAAAGGGGAGACCCAAACAAACTCCCTGGTACAAGGGATAGAATCCCATTATAAATATTTAAAATAATATACATGAGACTCACAGTGGGTCTCCCCACCATAAGAACCAACCATCTTAACCTACCAATATGGGCCGGCACAGAAATACCCCAAAACTTAAAGAGTTGGGACGACCACACGGTTATCCCACACAGTTTGGGAAACTATGTGCTAACCATGTGGATCCTTATACCTATATGGTTTACTGGGGAATGGTTACTACTAAATGTGCACTCAACATGTCTAGACAAATCTAAAACATTTTCCCCAAACCCAAAGGAAACAAAAGTGGAAAAGAAAGTCATTAGGAGATAACATGGGGATAAGTCCCTCCACCTCTTTCCATCGAACGGGAAAAAAAGAAGCAAGATTACAACACCAAATGTTTAAAATATTCCCATCTCTCATACTAAGAACAGTTCTTTGTATAAGGTTAAAAACTACACTGGGATTTCCTCTGACTACGTGCCAGCTTCTCTCCGGGACCTATGGCTGGAGCTGGAATGATTGAAGCATCTTCGGCCTCGCAGTTAGGATTTGGAAACTCCTGAATAGAATTTCTTCTTTTGATTCTACAAACAACTACACGCAATCCCAGATGGGTTCACCAAGACATAACACACTCGAGAACTCACTTTACCCTAACTTGTAATTTCACTAAAATAAGGGTTTAGAGGATTCCCTCACATCACACCTTGTTTCTTCGGGTGAGAAACAATAGAAATAAAGGACACATATAAACACCTTCCTCTAAAACAGAGGATGTCGAGATCTCCCAAAAGGAGAAACACTTCTGGAAAAAAATAGACCCATAAAATATTGTACAACTTCACCTTTACAATGAAACGAGTACGCGACATCACATCGCATCACCGAACATGACCAAAGTGACTGATAGAAATAATACAAGGAGGGGGCCTTACACAACACCCCCAAACATCACAGCATTAAATTAAGTAGCCATAACAGCCTCTCGTGGCCAGATTTCCCACACTATTGGTTTAACATAAACCCCTTCTTTGAAGAGACTATGAAGGACTTAGATTCCCTCTTAGACACTATCCATACTGACAACACCAAAAAACTTTCACCTTCGATGAATCAGGTATCTTAAGAAACTAAGGTCTCTTTCAACCATCCACGAGCACTCTTCTGCAACAAGAGTATACAAAAAAACCAAGAAAGTAAATGGTGTAGACTCATTCTACAAATCTCAAGAAAATATTCCTTACATTGATCAACTGGAGGATTTTCCAATGGTGAAACAATCTGGGTTGCACTTCAGTTATGCACTAAACCTTAATGGGGGTGTACCTTATCCAACGAGAGAAGCCAGGGACCCAACCAAGATAGTCCATTGGTAGAAACATGCCACAAAACATATCCAAACTCATTAATGGAACCACCTTAAAGGTGTCCTGAAACATATATCATAGGATACTACTAACCGGACCTTCTACCCAGCTTACCAACCAAACACAAACCCAAAACACAGTTCGAACAGGAGGGGTTCTTGGACTCAAAACATCCCACAACATCAACATTTTCCAAAAACACATAATATACACCATCCCAAACAATTAATCAAGACATCGTGTTTTTCTTTAAAAACATTTCTTTGAAAACCAACGGTTCAGCAGTTAGCGTATCCACCAATGGTACCCCATGGGCCTCACACATGCATGTTTCTATGCCACACCAGTCACCCTACTCATATTCATCCCAACACTCATACAGTCATGCCATTAACCATCCACCATCCCATATAACACAATGCATGTGGTTGCTCATGGAAATACCAAAGGTTAAAACAAAAAATCTTTCCAATTTTCAAAAACAAAACGGTCAACCAACCCATCCTTTTTCTCAAAACTGCTAAAAATGAGATCAAAATCCCAATTCACATCTTACAAAACTATTCACAAGGACACAATCATTTAGAAAATAACTCACTTTCAATTTATTCACATCAATTTGAAAACATCTCATCCCATTAAAACACCCTTTAATTATTTAGAAAACTATATTGGAAACACTTTTGAAAACCAACTTCAATATGGTTCCTGATTTCAAAAGAGGTGTAAGCATGCTATTTTCCATTTCAAAAAAACTCTGAAAATTCAGTTCCACTGTTTCATAAATCAAACCATTCCCTCTTTATTTTAAAATCATTTCACAAAAACTTTATGCTTCGTAAAACCAAGTCACTTTAAAACCAAAGTTCCATGATTTCAAAACTAAAGCACAAAACAATGTGAGAGGAAACTAGTTTCAGTGGGTGACTTGGACATATGGTTGGCATCCATATTCCATTCACTTAACCATCACAGAGAGTGTTATAGGGAATATCTCCGGCTCCACATGGCCTGCTAGACCCTGTGAGCTCACTGAGACCATTCACCCAACTCTCTTTTCATTTCCCCTAATCATCATCAGACCAAGAAAACCAAAAGACATAGATAAATCCTGACTTCCCCTGGCGACTTGAATCCTAACATGAGGTGTGGTGATCAATCACACTACCCATAACTAGGATTTCATGTTTTGATAATCTTAACTCCAGACTATCCTGACAATTTCCCAAATAACATGACTCAAATAGAGTAAACCTCCTCTGATACCATTTTGTCCCAAACCGAATCGGATTGCAACCAAAATCGGCACCAAACCCAGCCCATGACAAGGCCCGAAGGGCGTTCCCGATCCCAACGGGCCGGCACAAGTGCCTGGGAATCAAAAACTGAAAATTGGGAACAATTTACCCGAGTTTGTATACTTAAAACAACAAATGAATCCAAGAAATAAAATCTGGATTTTCAAACCAAAACATCTTTTACTAAAATTCAGAACTAAATTACACAATTTTAAACAATTTTTGAAGACCATTAAAAAGGTACAAACAAAAGAAAATACATACCAACAACCTCCACATGGAAAGAGGCACCACCCTCAAGCCATCTCTACGACACTGCATCACGATGGACCGCTAAAAACCCAAACCAATGGCATAAAACCTGTACCCAAACCTGTGACATAAAATAAGTAAGTCTACTTACACCCAAAGGTGTAAGTAGGGTGTGAGAGAAAGATTAGTAGGATACCAACGCTATGATATTCCATGTGATAAACATTTCATAACAAAAATCATTGTAAGTTTTGTAAATAAGAAATTCTTGTTACAATTTTATAAAGGAAGAAATAATAAATGAAAACAGTTTTCATGTTGGATAATTTTAAAGGACCAACAATTTTAAAATAAATAACAAAGCTACTTAATTTTCCATCCAACAATACCATATACCAATGGTAAGTACAAATGATCTAATGAGCACAAGTAATAGGAAATAACCCCTAGGCACTAGCTAGTTGTGGGTCCCAGGTACCACATATCTCGGTGAGAGTAACAACAAAAAAATATTCGTTCTCATGCACGATCCACTAGTAGGGATCATACTCATAACCTAGTGGTCCCCAATCATCATTATAATAGTTTAGTTAGAGTTGTAAGCATCAATCTTTCTAAGTGAAACTAAGTCCAAACCCCACAGATTCACTAGCATACTAGTACACGTCCATCCACCTAGATACCCGGGTTTTCCCTTTATTCTCAAACAAGTTCAACAATCCATGAAATATAGTTTTCACATGAAAATATCACTTCCACGTCACACATTAACCAAACAGCCCCATGTATATCACACAATTCACAAATTCCACTTTTCATTCAAATGCATTTTGAAATCAAACTCACACCAAAATTGCCTACAACACTTTTCACATTTCTTTAACACTTCCAAAAATCCTTTAAACAATTTTATAAAACCATTACAAGATATTCAACTCACATAACATCCCACACACATGTCACATAATACCCTTCTCACCTTCACAATTCATTTTATCAATAAACTCACATGAAACATCCCACACCCGTGTTTCGCACACAAAACACAATTTAGTAAAACATTTCGGCAATTTATAAAACATTCTAAAAATGTTTGACATATCAAATCACCACTTTACCATTCAAAAACCCACATTATGTGAACACACTCACCCAAACAGTACATATACACCCTTTCCCATCTTTTTTTAACCAATAAAACATTTTCAATTTTTATAAAACAAACCCAAGAGGTATAACCATTGTTTGCACACTAAACCCATTTCAAAACCCTCATTCAAAACCAAAATCATACCAATACCAATCCAAAACATAATTCTCAGCCCTAAAACAATTATTAAACCACCCGCAAGTGTTATAAAAATACATAAAATAATACCACAAAGATACACATGAAAAACACACGTTTTCATAAATCACCTTCAAGAAGTACAACATGGTTTTACACCTTAAACTCATTCAAAAACCTCTTTTTCAGGCCCACATGACAATAAGGAATTAACAAACCAGAATTGGAAGCCCCTTTCAAGACTAATAAATAACTTTAATATGTTATAAACTAAACCCAAACATTACCCCAAGATGTGATTCTGAATTCTGTCCTTGAGATGTTGTGGTTGTGTTATTTCCAACTTATTTTTGTATATTGCATGATCTCTAAAGAAATATGACCGAACGAAGGATCAAATGATCTAGAACTCACCAAGATGGATCACATGATTCAGTAGGCTATCATCTGGATACTCTTCATTCACAGAAGCATGTATCTTGAGAAGTGGCTGATATTATCCTCTACCTTCCAGCAGTGGTTATGTCTGGCGTCCGGTGAAATTTATCATGATGATCATGATCATGTTCTCCTTTATGAGGAGGAAGTTTTGCAATCAAGAGCTGAAAGGATACAATTCCAGAGTTTTTTGCTTTGCGTTTCACCATTTTCTCTTGATCTTCACGACCTATTTTGTTCTACATTTTTCTTTCACTTGTGTCCTGTGAAGCCACTGGCTGCGGTTCTGCACAGCATCCTGTATTTTTTGTAGGTTGTGTCATACGCCTCCAAATCTGGTGGCTGGTTTCCCCTCATGCTGCTTGATGATAAAACAGGATATATGAGGAGATTTTTTCTGGGATTACAGACTGCCCACTACATGCTCAAATTTATGGTAAATGTATGACCCTGCAGTGAAAACGTGAACCTGATCCGGCATTTCAAGATTTTAATGTGCAGCTAAAGCCTCCACCAAGTCATGCCTGAAATCTTGTTTCTTGATCCAGCATTTCATAAAGAATCTACACCCTGAAAAATTCTGTTGCTTCTGTCAATTTTTCCAAACAACACAGGTATGATTGCAGGCCATTGGATTTTGCATGAAGATTTCAATCGTGACCCAGGAATTGGGGTTGATGCTTGCTGAACTCTTTCGCCCTCTCACGGATGACTTGTAGGTTTTTCTTGGAACTTTCTCTTCCTATTATTTTTTCTCTTGGTGGTACAAACTCATTGTACCTCATGTAATCACCATACCTTTACTTTTTTTTAATAAATTTTTGGGATCATGAGTTTTAACTCATGCTCTGAGCCTTTCTGAGTATGGAATCACCTACCCTTTTGAGTCGAAACCCCCAAAACTTGGTGTGAAACCTTAAGCGCACCACCGCTGCACCAAAAAGAATATAAATCCAGAACTAAACCACAATAATTGACCCAAAATACACCAAATCATACCTTATGATCGAACCCCAGCTTCTGTATATGAGAAACTTTAAGAAAGAGGAAATAAAACTAAAAGAGGATGGAAGGAACCAAGAAAGAATTCTCTTACTTGAAAAATCTTGAGTAAATCGGCCACAATCCAACAATATTTGAATCTTGAAGTACCCAAAACTGGTATGGAGGATTTAAGGATTTATATTAGGTCATTTGGGGACCAAATTTGGGGAAAAAGACTGAAAATTTATGGAGTTATGAAAGAATCATTTTACCTCATCAAATCTGGTCGATTTGAAAAATATTGATAAAGCTCTCCCTAATCCATGGGGTATATGAGCTCCAAATAGGAAAAATAGATAAAGGGGGTTATTATGAGGTGTGTTTCTTCGAGTGGGAGGTCGAATCACCAAAAAAGAGTAAAAACAAATGAGATATTGAAATTTTAAAAAAATAATTTAAAGCAGGAAATGGGCTTACGGCAGGCCTATTACCTTAATCAAAAACCTAAATCCATCATGATTTTGGATTTCTATGTGGTCCAAATGGATATTGTGATTTTAATATACCAGGGTATGCCAATTTAGAAGTGTAATGGGTATAAAATAGTAAAAATTGAAGTATTTATAGAAGAAACGAAATTTGTTTTTAAATCTGGAATTGGGCTCACGGTTTGGCCCAAATTTTCAAAACCCACCATTTTCACCAAAATGAGTGGTAAACCCCCAAAACAAATCAGGAATGGAAATTAAATGAATAATGAATTTAAAAAAAAGTAATGGGTGTGACATTCTTGGCACTTGGAAATCCCATTGGATATTTCTTCTACTGTATGAATACCAATAAAAGTCTATAGAGAGAAAGTACATGCCTCGTTCATCCATTTTTCCTATGCTTTGGTCGTAATTGATTTTTTTCACTGATTTTTGACACTGTTATTTTTTTTTGTGGTTTAGGAAATTGAATTATCCATGGAGGTTTAAAATTCACAAATTTTTTGTGGTCTTTGTAACTACATTGGGAACTCATATGATAGATATTTCCAATTTGTGCCAATTATAAGAATCATGTCTATGTGATTGAAAATTGAAAGTTTAAAAACCCAATCAATGTGACGAGCCTTGATATAGTGTATAATACTCAGGATGTCTCACTAGGAAAATATTCACCAATGACTTGAGAAGGGTTTTCCATTAAGGAAATTATTCAAGTTGTATCTCCTTATAATGGGATTAATAAGGGTGGAATTTCATTAGACTCTATAACTGATGGTCCGAGAAGGGTAGATCGGGATTCTCAACCAGTTATAGGTAACTCCAACTCTACTTTTTCGGAGACAGGTGGATCTGTAAGTGAGGATAAATATAGACATGTTGTCACTCTAGCTTCAGCTCGGTCTTCACTGACTTTTGATGCTACTCCAACCCATTCCTCTCATATAAAAATTATTACGGGAATTACTCTATCTAATGAAGTGTTGGACCTTGAGAGACATATGGTCAACATGGAGCTAAAAAAGTAGTGTTATGTAGTGGAAACTATTTTCGATGGAAAGAAAATTGTGGGTGGTTATGGATTTTAAAAGGTCATACCTAAATAACCCAAGTCTACCAATGCATCTGATCATGTAGTAGACTGACTTCATATCGAGGGGATTCTTGGTCATACATATATGAATTGGTGGTTTTCCCTTCTTATGGTGATAGTAACAATTATTCAATCCATGCGGAGTTAGGAGAGAAGGTTGGAGGTAGTGGAGAATAGCCTACTCTGCAGTGGATTTTCCAAAATCCTGATAAAATGGTCTCCCATGTTGTTTATGATCAAAAAGCTTTGTTAATTTTTCAACCTCAATTAATTATATAGGTAGCATATTATAATACCAAGGGTTGTAGAAATTTTTATATTAACAAGTTTTGGAAGGACGATCACTCTGCATCTAGTGCTCATCATGAAAAGGTCGGTTTACCTGGTTTGGATGCCTATGAGTTTGATGTTGTTGGGGATGGTTCTTTTGATATGATTCATGGTGGTGAACCTCATGATGGGGTGGATAATCATAATGGAAATTGGTAGTCTCCCAAATAGTGTAAGAGAGGTATACATCCGAGAGGTCAGGGGGATTCTGAAGTAGGGGCAGTGGATGGACGATCTTGGTTAAAAATGTGTAATGGTCTTCCCCATATCAATTCTCTAATCTTATAAAATCCTATTATTAATATTTTGGGAATTATTTAGTCATGGAATGTGAGGTTTCAAGGAAAAAAATTCAAGGATCCTCTGGAGTAATATGAGGGTGAGATATATCCCCGTGTCCTTGCATATTAAATGGAAAAATTGTTTGATTTACTGCTTGAAGATAGATTTTCCAAAATGGAAGAAAATGTTTCTTGATATAGGTATTATCTTACAGTACAAAAAAAATTTGAAAAACATTGAAGATGGTTTTCGGTATAATCTGAGGCTTGACTTTCATAATCTTTCATGGAAATACATGATCATGATCCTTCCAATGGACTCCTCAGATTTTCCATCGAGTGATGAGCTCGTGCTACACCAGCAAGCCATGTCATGGCAGAGGGGGCAACACCAAAAGGAAAAAGTTAGATATCCTATAAATTTGGGTTCCAGAGGGAGCAGCATGAACTTATCTCTTGTTTATATTATTTTGGGAATTTCAGGTTTTATCATTCCTCACTACCCTTTATTTTTTGTACTTTACATTTCTCTTATAAATTTTATGGGTGTGGCTTAGCATGACAACTTGTAATCAAACCTTTTATGATATATTTATATAATTATATATATATATATAATTACATACATTCATTAATATATAAGTATATAAAATTATAAATTTATTAAATATATTTATTATTTAAATATATTTACTACAATTCTATAATTACTCTAATATATATTTATTTATAATTAAAAATATAAATAAATATAATACACAAATGGTGAAAACCGTGGATTAAAATCCATATTCATAGAAAAAATATTATTAAAAATAAAAGTACACAACAAGGATGGTAGAGAAAAAACAAAGTGAGAAGTGGCAACACGACGCTATAAAAAGTAGCTGATCATACAATAATCATCGTCTTTTCTGTCTCCCACCCCTTTCTCGGGAGCTACCCCGACCTCTTGGATGATATCCTCTCTTCCACCTTTTAGGATCTTGCCAAGCAACATCCTGACCATCGATGATGTCATCATCATGAGACTCAATGCCTTAAATATCATCATTTTCCAAGATAGTTGTGTTCTTAATTGTTTTATTATCCTTCACCCAAATGTATATGGTTGATGCACCACGAGGGTTTCCAAACTCTTTATAAAAGTCATCCCTACTCAAAGACCTGTTGAAAATATCAGTCTGAGTAATTTTAATAGGCCTAGGTTCTGGTAGAGAAGTGACACCCACAGTTATGGATATCCCTCCCAATGTACCATAATTCCCACCCATTATACCTTCAACATCAGGTTGTAATAAAGCCACCCCAACCATCCCTGTATAGGCATGCTCTTAATTTTCATCATAAGGAATCTATACAGTCTGCATATACATCATAGAAAAAGTAGACAAATCCTTATACTCACTTTCCATATGAATCATAGAATATGAAACTTGGAAGGGTTCATTAACTTTATATTTCTAAGAGAAAACTATTTAGAATCCCTCCTCATCCACCACAATTATCTTTCCTTTGGTTTAGGCCATTTCCATAGGTTTTATCTCATCATTTGAGGATGCTGAAGGGAACAATTCAGTTCCTTCACCTTGATCAATCACTCCCAAGGTGGATGATCCCTTGCTCACCTTCCTCTAGAAAGTGCATAAGAGGAGACGCATGTAGGGTTACCTACTCTATCTTCATAATAGTAGGGAGACCAGCTCCTGTAGCCACATTATCCTAAATGTTACCCCAATATGGAACACCCCTTTATAAAGAGGAAAAAATTCTTAAGGGGAAGCATCTCAATAGTGAATGGATGGGCAATCCCATCTCCATCCTTTATTTCCATCAGTCCAGAATTAAGCACAGGGTTGGTTCAAATAAAATCATATTTCTTGAACTTGTTTCCATCTACCTATTGTTCGAATTTATACTTTGAGAGCACCTCATACCCTTCCATAAATTACCTATTTGTTGTATGATGGATGTGGAGTTGAAGAAAAAGTTTGTAATATATTCATACTCAATACTAAGCTCAAACTTCAACTCACTAGCAACCAGATAAAGAGTTTCAACTAATGTTCAACTATGATCAAATTTGACTTGACATGAGCATGGTATCTATACCAAGCCAAATGGCTTCCTTAATCAATCTTAATGGGAGATACCATAGTCATAGTAATATAACATAGGATATATATGTTTCAAATGAACCAGTTCAATTCCTTAATTTGGATCCAGGACTTAGTCACTGTGTTCATGGCATAAGATGGATCAAACCAGGGGTTCCAATCTTAGAATCTCAGGACCCCTAGTTTGAGATTCAAAAAACCACAACACCATCGCCTTAATTTTAGATCATGTAAAGGGAAAGTGAAGTGGAACAAACCCATACTAATAGACACAATCCTCTATCCATTGAAGCCCCAAAGAATTAGAAACTGCGTTCTTAAATCATCAACTTCAAAAATAAATATATTAATAATTATTTTTATATAATTATATATATATATATAAATATATATAATTATAGATATATTAAATATATTTATTATTTAAATGTATTTATTATTTAAATATATTTATTATAATCCTATAATTAATTAAATATATATATAAATAAAAATATTTATTATTTAAAAAATTTAATTTTTAAAAAAAATTATTATAATTTTATAATTATAAATAAATATATTTATAAATATTTGTACATGCAGTTGGGGTACTAACCTAGTGGTGAATGTTACTTTGTAAATCTACATCAAACTAGGATTTATTACTTGGCTACCCCATATTTGAGGACAAATTGGAACACGGTGGGGTGTGGGTGACATCCAAGCGGGTGAGACACAGGTGAAGGCGGTATGGTGTGGGGGGGGGAGGGGTCTATTGTGATTTGAGTCAAGGTGTGGGGGATACTTTCATCACTGGGATTCAGAAGGAGGTTGGAGGTCACTAAAAGTGTGAAGGTATGAAGGTGGAATACAGTAGGAATGAGGATGTATGGCATCACTTTTGGCCTTCTCTGTGGCAACCCATGGATGTTTGTTCATTGTCGGGGGTGGTGGATCATACTTTGATGTTTCCGGGTGCTCAGTGGGATTCTAAAATAGTGAGGGGAGGATCATGGATTAACCCATGGTGGTGGGATGATAAGAAGATGGGCCTCCTTGGACGATGGACACACATGTGATGACAGGGTGGCATGGTTAAACAACAGTCGGTAGGTGGCTCAGCTGGATGGTTTTGAGAAGGGTGTAGTAACAGTGGGGCAGTTTAAGGAGTCTGATGGAGTGGGCATCAATGAATGAATGAGAGGGTATGAATTTTCCATCAGTACTATGCCCATGCAGCCATGCATTGGGATTTCTTACTGAGCAGGTTTGCAGGTGGGTTACTGTGGACGAATAACTTGTATCAGTTGGGTGGGGATTGTTGTTGGGTATTTGATCCTTGGGTTTGAAATGGATATGAATTAAGGCTTAGTTCCTATAGGTCTATGTACTATATAATGGTTACCCCTCAACCTGTAAAAGGGTATTATCAACATCAATAAAATATATATGCCTTCAGGCATTTAGGATAAATATTTGTATATAATTATAAATATATTTATAAGATTTTATTTATTTATATAATTATAAATATATAATTATATATATTCATTGTAATTATATAATTATTAAAATATATGTTTATTTATTTATAATTATAAATTTAAATAAATATATTTATAAATGGGATAGACGATGTCTTTGGGATGCATGAAGGCATGATGGCAATAGGCTTGTTGATTTGGACATGGAACAGATCTCTATCGGCAAGGGGCATACTTTTCAATCTCATATGGACCATAGAAAACAATTTCATGGTGATTTTATGGTTGTTTCAGGCCATGTCCCAAGTCTCATTGAGCTCTGATAGATTGGAGATGATCATGGGTGTGGGAAGATCGGCCTTTATGATGTTAAATTTTGGACCTTTGGGTATTTAGAATGTCACCTTTTGGGAATTTCAAAAATGTTGGTCTACGATCCATGTTGTGTGTACGTTTGCCTTTAATTTTTTAATAAAATTTTGTGGGGTCGTAGATTTGGGTTACCAAATCAATGATCCAAACTATACTGGAAAATATATTTATAAATATTTGTATATAATTATAAATTTATATATATAATTATGTATAATTATATAATTTTAAATGTAAAATTATATATATTTATTAATATGTAAGTATATATCTAAATGGATCATTTATGGATTTGGAAACAAAACCCATGAATCTAGATTTATTAAAAAAGGAAAAGCATACAACAAAGGGAGATAATGAAACAAGGCACAAACTACCTCCACCAGAATCAAAAAGTCACTTCCCTCTAGATCCCAAATTCTTTCATATCTTCCTCTTCCATTTGAGTGTAGGCCTCTATGCCATGTCTTGGCCTGTTTTCGGGGCACATAACCATCATCTGATTAAGATTAATAGGATTCCTCAATCGTGGAGTAGATTCTGAATTTCTAAGATAGATCATGAAAGTACATCTCTAAGTTAGATTGAAAGTCATCTTCAATATTTATTGACAACAACTTCTATACTGCTAATATATATATATATATAATTATAACTAAATATTTTTATAAATATTTTTATATAATTATAAATATATTTATATATTTATATTTATATTTATATATATTTATTAATGTACAAGTATATATAATTATTAATATAACAAATATATTTATTATAAATTTATAATTATTTAAATATATATATATATTTATTTTTAATTAAAATTATAAATAAATATATCTATAAATATTTGTATATAATTATATAAATTTATTAATATATAAATATATATAATAATAAATATAATAAATATATTTGTTATCTAAATTTATAAATTTTAATTTTATAAATATTTATATATATATAATTATAAATTAATACTTTTTTAAATATTTCCATATAATTATAAATATATTTTTATAATTATATATATTTATATAATTATATATGTTTATATAATTATATATATATATATGTATATAATTATATATATTTTTTAATTTAAAAATATATATCTGCCAGTGGATAAAGTGTCCAAATCCATTGCTACCCTATCTAAGGAACCTACATAATTAGGCTCTAAATTTATTCATGAGGAGGAACAACTTATGGTTGGGTGAGAGTCTAATAAAATGTCTAGTAATACTCAATGTGATCCCTGTGATCAGGAGTAAGAAAAGAATACTAGGAAGCCCTCCCGGGTAGAGATTGCTTAGTAGGCTAATCAGGGTAGTGCTTCCTTTAAAGATGCTCTGGTCAATGATGATAAGCCTACAAAATGTGGAGATGCAGGGGACTCTACTGCTGCTTATTGTTCACCAGACACACGTGGTTTGGTTTAGGTTGGGATTGTCCCCAATTCTATCCAATCTTATAGGCGGGTTGTTTGTGGACTAAATGTGGGTGGTCATCATGGTGATGAGGATGGGTAGTCTATTAATGGTCATTTTGATGGCTTCATTGATCCCTGTGATGAACAAAAAGAAGATTATGAAATGGAGTTGGAAGATCAATTATATGCATATTATCAAACTCAGAAATAGAATGAAATAAGTTCCTCTAGTTGTAGGAAGGGAAAAATGAAAATTATTTATCCACCAGTTAAATGATCTGACGTTGACAGTCTCAATGAAACTGATGTAGAAATTTCCAAGGGGACTGAACCTAGTGGTAAAGTTGACACTACCTGAAAGATTAGTGTGGTGACCCACATTGCTTGTGGACTAGAAGATAAGAAGGCATATTCATCCAATATCTCTGTGGATGAATAGGAATTATGGTTGTTTTCTTTGAGGAAGTCCATATCACCATATTCTGAGCCTGGGCAGGCTATTCCTTATGATTCTTCAAGTGATCAGGCCTTGGAACCATTGGAATTTACTCTTAAAAAATATCCTTCAACTACATGAAGTAAGGTTGATTATATCCTTCAAATAGACTCATGTGAGCCTAAAAAATGAGCAGGGAACACAGGAAACATCTGGAAAAGTGATGGGTTTGGAAAATAAAGATGTGGTGCAGGTGGAAACATCAAATCAATTTTGAGTTCTTGATACACTCAATGATGATAAAGGGGGATATTAGGAAGAAAATTTGTAGTCTCCACACCTGGATAAAGTGAATGTGAAGGTGGTAAAATAAGATAGAGTTTAGACTAATTTGGTTTAGTCTCCCATCAAGATGATTACTATTGATACCTCTCTTAATGTTCTGATACAAACAATTAAATGAACTTTTTAAAACATCCTTGAGAATTTAGATGCTCAGTCGAATACTTGTTCTAACTCAGGGATAATTAAAGGCCCCTTGCAACAAGTAAAAACATGGAGGAGAGGTCCCCATCCTAGAGTTCATGGACATGGTTGTGGATATAAAAGATACTATTAGAATTATATGTGTGATGAGGAACGTCGGATTAGTATTAAGATTAGAGAAAAATTAGTTCTTTGATTCTCATTGATGAGGGAAGTATTTCCCTATCTAACTGCATCATTTTCTATCCTTGTATTCTTATTTTTAATAAAGGGACCGTGTCCCTTACTTTTTCAAAACAAATTATTATTATTATAATTTTATAATTATTTTAAGATATGTTTTTTATTTATAGTTATAATTATAAATTAATATATCTAAAATATTTGTATATATTAAAAAATACTAATATAAAAATGGTCTAGGTGTATCTTTGAAATCCAAACCACGCCCAAAATTTTTATTAGAAAAAATAAGAATAGAAAATTAGAAAACATACTAGAAAATAGGATTTGACTAGGCATAAGTTACTAAAGAGTATAAAAAAAGATATCAACTCATTCACCACCCTATAGATCTCATATTCCTAGAATGAGAACATCTAACCTTTGGGTGACATCCTCTCTGCCATGATTTTTTCCTATGAGGTAACCCTATCTCATCATTTAATGGCAAGTTAGAGGAATCATCTAGAATGATGCAGCTTTTTTATTTCCAATAGAGAACCCTAAAATCCATCTATGAGTTTTCACAATAGAAATATTCAGTATTTTTCAACAATAGCTTTTGGGCAATGAGTTAGTCTCAATAGAAAAAGGTGTTTGGTTCCATGATAGGAAAAGTCTCTTCATGTTACAATCCAACCCATTTTTTCAAATAATCATTAAGAACCTAAAGAAATCCTTTCATTATCACAATCCTCTAGGGATGTTTTTGAATTCTTTACGCTTAAAGATTCACATTCTTTAATCGAGTACATCCCAAATAAATCATTATAATTTTATACAATTATAAAATTGGGTTGGATACAACCCCTTCACATTTCTAGAACCCTCTGATTTAGTATTAGATGTAAGAAGAACCAGTGGAGGTAGTGTAGTGGCCACGATATCTTCCCCGCCCAATATTGAACTAGTAAACCTTGTTTGATCATCAATAAATTGAGTATTAATTACTTATTTATTAGTAACAAATACTTACCTTGATATAGGGTATGTGATTTTAACCACCTTTGATGACCCTACCTTCATAGTTGAGGCCACCACAATGATCTACACAAGTACAGAGAATGTAGGGTCTCCAGGAGGTGAAACTATATCTCTATACAAAGGCAGTGCCTTTTTACAATGAGATAGTGTCAATTGATAAGGATCTCGAGAATTATTCTCATCATCCATAAGGGAAGAGCCTTCCTTAGCAAGATCATCCCATGTCATACTCTTCTGAAAAACCTCCCTAGATGTACCAACATTAGCAGCATCCTTAATCTTAGAATTATCACAACCATAATACATCACCATTATATCCAAATAATCGCTGGAAGTGTGATTATTAGGAGCCTCTACACCCATACCCTTATGAGACATTGATATCATCCGTCTGAAAATAGCAGCTTCATGACCCCTCAGATTAAATATAGTACAACACAAACCTTTCCTTCAATTCACATTGGTTTTCCCAATGATCTTGAAACCAATACAGAACAAAGGTAGAATTTCATACCTTACTATTAAATTAAAGTTGAAGTCTTCTGTAGATGGAGTCACAAATTCAATGGGCATTGAACTGAGATCCACCTATACTAGTAAGTACACAAAAAATCTAAAGCGAGAATCCTCAGTTTCCTGATAATGTTTGATGAGAGTACCAATTTCTGAATTAATATCAAATAAGATTTGTAGTTGTAATAAATTCCAATTCAAACTGTAAATTCAATCCCAAAACTAAGTCCTCATGTTGTGTATAACAAATAGATTGAAGCGAGGGTCCCAATCCTGGATGCACAATTTCCCTGGTGTGAGAGTGATTTGTATAAACCTATATGCCTTTCTATTTAGCTATTCATAGGGGAAAAGGATTTGGAAATAGACCCTCCCAATGGGGATTTATTTCTAGTCAAAAAATCCCAAAACATCAGTTTTTCATTTTTATAAGTCCTAGGTCCTCTAATGTTTTTGACCAGAAGGAAACATCACTCTTCCAATGATTGAAATTTTACAAATTTGAAACCTATCAAGAAACAAGTCTTGATTGAAACATATATGGGATGAATAAACTCATCGTAAAATTCACTTTTCAACACCATTTGTTCTCATGGAAAAGAACCATTTCACATCCCCATTTCTAACTTTACAAGAGAGATATTCGAGTACAATTGAAGCATTCAAAGCTGATTCCTTCTAGGGAGTAGCATCACACATCTCCAGTCTGTGAATAAAGGAAGTGAAGGCTTTGAAATCAACTGACCCCACATCCAGAATCCTTTAAGTGAAGACCAGAGAGGGATTAATCATTTCCAACACCCTTATGTGAATTGAATATACCTTTAGTGAGAAAGGAACCATAAAGTGCATCCCAATTCGAAGTTTCCATAGACAACGAACCCTAGACACCATCAGGGAAAATTGGGAGAAACTCCAGAAAACCCATATTTTCATTTAAAAATATATTAATAAAATTTTATATATTTATTTATTTATTTATTTATTTATTAATATATAAATATATATAATTATAAATAAAATGAACATATTTATTATAAATTTATGAATACTATTTTGGAATCATTATATGTATATTTGAAACATTAATATATATATATATATATTAACATATCATATTTATATTAATTATATACATGCATTTTTTAATTAATTTATATAAATAAAAAACATTTTTTTAATATAAATATGATAATTATATATGTATATATATTGATAATATTTTTAATTAAATTTTTTTCAGCGTTATGAGTTGCAGTGATAAAGATGCACCTTCATTAACACTATATGTTAAGCACTGATAAAAGTTGGCACTGGGAAAGGTATGATCTATTCTAGTGAAATGATACGTAGGTATATTTTTTCAGTGCACAAATTATAATCTTCTCTAAATCTCAAGTATCCTTCCTACTCCCAAGGATTAAAACCACACAATTGTTTCCATTTTCATCCATTTCCTGGCATAAGAACCCTAGTCATTTTAATATATTTCAATTTGTTTATAATTTTTATAGGAATTATGAAATGCATTTTATTTAGTTTGTATGATTTGTTCAATTTTTTTATATTTATAGGGCTTGATAAAAAAACTATTTCATGATACTTTTGATACATAGACACATATACATAGATATAAATATAGATACATTATTTCATATATTCACACAATGATCTATGAATATGTGAAACAGAATGAGTGGTATCAATATTTATAAATGAATACATGTGTAAAGACAGAGGGGGGGTTAGGAACTTATATTTTAAATGTTGAACTTGGTTTTTAAATATTAGCCTTAAAACAGCATTCTCCAAATTGTATTTTCAAGAGTAAGTTGTCCTTTCAAATTAAAATGCCTTATTTGGCTTGTTTTACTTTAATGACATGTTTTATAAAATTTTATGTAATTGTTTAAATACTTATTATGATGATAGTGATTTCTTTTTTATTCCTATTTGATTGTTTAGAAATTTTAATTTTATTTAGGAAATTTAATATTTTAAGGAGGCATGTTGTGTTTAATGAATTGAATTTATTTTCATAGGTTGTTGAAAGACCCCATCGATAAAATTTGAAATGTATTAAATAGGAATTGTACATGGTAACCCTTTCTCGAGACTTCTGGTTCAATTGATTTAATTTCAATAGTTTTTCAACCGTTAATTTATGAAGACTGTTTGAGTGGACCCTATTAGTGTTTTTATCAGGTAAAAAATACCACCATTAGCTCATAAGCATCCTGTCACTATGACACCACCCATCCTTCCACATACCAAGTGATGAAATGAATTGTTCTAAACTCCCCCCTCTTATTGATTTCAATCGCTCGCTACTTTTTTTGGATTTTTTCTATCTATTTAATCGTATGAGTTATCATCGAATTAATCCTACATGATATATTATTATGAAAATTTCTCACTTAGATTACAGGTATATCCCAAATTAATGAGGATGCATATGAAAGGAACATCCATAAAATATAAGAAACCTACCCACTTATCATCTAATGTGGTTATTTTAAATGATAAGTATGAGGGGTTTTTACAGTTCACTAATGGTAATCAGCTCTAAGTTCTCATAATGATTCCTACTCCAATAGATTCAATGAAATCATTCCACCCATTTTTTTTAATTACTAGGTAGAAGAAACCCAAAAACTATTTAAATTTTCATTTTCATGAACATATACGATATGAATTTTGCAACCCAAACGACAAACATCATGTTCTTTTAAAAATATATTATTATAAGAATGATACAAAAAGTGATCATACATAATAAGAAGTTTCAAATCATCATTAATTAGGTTAATTCACTTCAATTTTTATTTTTAGTGTAGTAGTTCTTAATATTTTTACTTGTAATAGTTTCTTCCTCCTGCTGAATCCATTGAGGATTCCTTATACTTTCATTTCAACCTATCTTCCAATTATAAAGTGTTTCTTTCTTTTTATTGTGGTCTTGATCATTTACCTAGTTTCCACTCTAATTTTTTTATATTTGATTGTATTTATTGGTTCCACTAAGGATGAGTTTTTTTAAAGTTATCCTAGATAATAGGTATTATACTAAAATCATTAGTGTGAGATGATGCTTTATGTTAATCCTACTAGGACACTTGTTCAACATGTGTGGAAGTTAATTATTCAATCCATCCCAATAAGAATTTTCCTTTCTATTCTTTGAGACATCTTCCAATCCTTTTTAATTATTTAAATTTGAAGTATTTTCAAAACCTTAATTATATTTTTCATCATTTTGTCTAGTAACTTGAGAATGCTATCTTGAGGGTTATAGTTCATTGGATTTAAATTCAACAGTTTATTTAGATGTTTGGTTCTCAAGACCATGTGGTTATTTCCAAAGAATGTTTTCACCATATGAAAAAATATAAACTTTGGATCCTAATAATCCTATCACTTAAAAACCTCTTGGACCACCATGTACCACATAAAAAAAGAATAAACATTAACTCCACCCTCATGTTGTAATCCCACCAAACAAAATTATAGAATCTGTCCTTGGTCTATAGGTTTTTAAATAGAATAAAAATTAATTATATTCATTGTAACTTTATATATATCACCCATTTGTTTCCTACAATGGCTTCCATCGCTAAAAATCAATATCAATACTTATCATTCAGTACTGTTTATCTTAGAAAAATGGATTCATAAATATTGAATGATTTTTTTAATAATGATCTTTTATAGGTTCTAAGATCATGATTTTTTTGTATTTATTTATTTTGTTAAATATTAATATTACTGAATCAAACCGGATGGATATGAATTGAAAATGTATAGATGGTAATCGTATGACAAAAGAGTGTGATGATGGTGTGAAAGAGTTCATCATGTTTGAAAAAGAAAATGAAAATGGTCCTTTTCAAAACCTATTTCCATGTTTATGATGTTTTCATTAAAGACTAATTAATCCAAAGGAGTTTAAACAACATGTGATTTTTCATAGAATATTTTAAATTTTTAAATATTGGAATAAATACGGGGGAAAGGTGAATGTATATAGTGACTAGGATAACACTTAATTTTATGGGTCATCTGATATGATTACATGTATGAACAGTGATGAAGACTATATCAAGGATGTGATTATAGGTGTGAACGATGATGCAGAGCATATTTAGTAAATTACCATGGCAGTTGAAGTTTAACTTCACAGTTATTAATTTTTTTTTTGAGAAGTTAATGAGTTATGAAAGGAAATAATTGTATGATGGTTGTACTGAATACACAACATTGTTAGACATACTGAAGCAATAAAATATAAAATTTGGAAATAGATGGAGTGATTCCAATTTTACTAAACTAATTTCACTCTTGAATGATATGATCTTATAAGAAAATGAGTTTCTTTTATGAACATATGACACTAAATAAATACTAAATTCAATTGGTATGATCTATAAAATAAGACATGCATATTAAAATGAAAATATATTATTTCCCAAGGACCAAGAATAATTTAAAAATTCACAAATTGTGGTGTGTCTCAATATAAGAAAGATGAACTAGGTCATATGAAAGTTGTATGGTACATTCCAATCATTCTAAGGATTAGGGGCCTATATGTTAGTAAGGAGACTATAATGAAGTTTACATGGCTTGTAGGTACATTTATTAAATATGGGAAACTCTGTCACCCAGAAAACTCTACTCAATAAAATAAAATAGATCATGAGTATCCTAATTTTGGAAAAAGGCTAAGAAACCTTCATATTGTGATATCTATAGAAGAAGTGGATCCTTTTGGTTTTTAAAGCATCGCTCATAGTATATGGATGGTTATGTTGGTAAGTTATAACTTTCCACCATTTTTATTAATGAAATGAAAATACATTATGTAATCTCTTATTATATGAGGGAAAAATAACTGGGTAATGATATTGATGTTTATAAATATACGTTGATCAAGGATTTGAAATTATTGTGTGATTTAGGTGGTATGTTGTATAATGATTATATAAATGTATATTTCATGATGAGTTTCATGTTATATGGTATGATAAAGTTCCTTCCCTATTATTTAATTTTATCATGATATAAAATTAAAGTTACTCAAGGGTGTCCCATTTTCGAAAACAGTACATAACAAATTAGGTTGAAACATTCATCGATGAATATTTTTTTAGGACATCCCAAATTTCTACCCTAGCAACACAAATACCAATCTGGGATGACATCATTTGATGGGAGTCCAGAAGAAGGTATGTCACTATATCCACTAATTGGTGATCAACTGTTTCAGAAATTAAAATATATGGAAACTACTTTTGGTAAGACTTTTAAAAAAACTTAAAAACTATTTGAAAAAAGAGATTAGTTTTTTTTAATTACCATACTATAATTGTATATATGTTAGAAATTTTTTTGATGTTAAGCATGTGGAAAAAAATTGTGATAGTGTCATTGAAAATTTACTAAATAAACCTAAAAAATAAATGATGGAATAAAGGCTAGGTTGGAAATGAATGACATGATGACATGGGAAGTGTTGGTTCCAATGAAAGAGTGAAGAACAAAATTTTATTCCTCCAGCTGCTTAAACTCTTTCTAGATTAGAGAGATATCAGTTTTAAAAATTATTGAATGATGAAAATGTTTCATATGGTATTCATCAAATATAAAGAATATCATTTCAATGACTAATTTAATGTTAATGGGTCTGATATCATTTGACTATCATGTTTTGATGAAATAACTAATGCTTGTATCTTTACAAGGAATTTTTTCCCATAAGGTCCATCATACATTAACCAAGCTCTGTTTCTTTTTCAATTCTATAAGTAATAGAGTTATAGACCCGTAGAAATTTATAATAATAGAAATTGAAATTGATATCATATTATATAAATTGGACATTTTCTTCCCACTGAAATTCTTTGAGAAGATGGTTCACTCGATTGTTCAGTTGGTAAAGGTTTTTGACTTCGTGGTCATGTACATTATAGATGGGTATAACCCATTGAATGGTATATGAATATTTTGATAGGGTATGTCAAAAATAAAAGTTGTCTATAATGTTTTATTATCGAGAGATATGTTGTTCAAGAATCTATTGAATTATTTACCGACAACCTGTCTAAGGTGGAAAGATTTGGTCTACCAAAATCTCATCACACCAGGTGGTTTTTGGGTGATGGAATTTCTAGAATAGATTTTGTCACAATTATTATTACATTGTGGGATTAGGATCACCTTTACATTTTTTATAATAGTTTAAAGGTTTCACTATATTTTGAGGCCCATAAAGTAATTCTTAGTCATTTTGAATCCATCAAGGACTAAAAACTAGATATCAAATACACATAATCGATTTATTATATGATAGTTTAGAGACCATATATTTAAGGAGTAAACTATAAATCTAGATTCAATTTTAGGATGTCTTAGATGAATTTCTAGAGGACCAAGTTTGCGTTTATTATATTATAATTGATATATAATCAATAGTTATACAATCTATAAAAATTAACATGATGAATACAGTACCATTAAAAAATAGTGGACTTACATTAGTGGCTGAAGTGATGCATATATATCTGGTAACAATAAAAGAAATCTAATTTACATTAATATGTCATACTTTGGCACCATAAAAATTATGAGAGTTTTATTATACAACATTCAAAGTGCTGATTGTTCAATGAAATAGGGTGGATAATATGAGTATATTTTAAATAATTGATTTAGATTTGTGGGTGTGTATTTTAGTAAAGAAGGGTAAAAAATAGTATCAGTTTAGAATGGAATCATATGAAGTACATGTATTTTATGTTTCAGATCTTATAAACTATAAGTGATCAATTATTCTATTATCGACCAAAACCACTGAAGGGTCAGATGTCAATTCAGTTGAGGTTTGTGCATTCATTGGGATATCAAAATCATTTCTTAGTGGTCCCAATAGATGGGGTATTGTATGTCATGTCATAGGAGACAACAATAAGGGGATTTGGATACTCGATAGAGGAGTCAAATCCATTAATCCTTTAACAAATAGATATTTTAATACCTAAGCTATATTTTTTTTGTAATATACATTGTGTTTCATAACATTATTATATTTTAACTACTTCATTTAGGTAAAATAATTTAAATGTTCAACCACCTCTACAGATAATGACTCATTCACATGCTAATGCTCACATTCCAAATGAAATACTGATCTCTCAACAAGTTGATGCTCCCAATGTTGAGGAACAACAAGATTCTTCAAATACCAATGCTAAAAATAAAGAGGAACAAAATATTGATAATGTTGAATCTAAGGAAATGATAGATGGTGAAAAATCCATTAGAGGAAATTTTTACCATGCATGGCTGCTTTTAGACATTGTAAGAAGTGTATCTAGATTTATGGAACAATTCTGTTTGAAATTTATATCGAAACATTATTGATTTATGCCACATATGATAGTAATTAATCCCTTATACCTTTGGAATTTTCTATTGTTAAGAATGAAAACATCTCATCGTACATATGGTTACAATCACGCCATTGAAAGTTTGTGACAAACACAAAATGAATTTGTTTTATTTCAGATTGACATCAAGAAACCAAGGTTAAAGTATAGTCTTAGGGTATTTCACGGACACCACACCATGTCCATAATTGATAATATTATTGATAAATTACAATAAATGTTATAAATAGGTCCAAGTATTGATTCCATGAAGAAATCAATCAAAAAACATTGAATGGGTGTTATTTTTGTTGAAAAAACTATTATAGTAGTTATTGTTATATGTATTCCAATTAGTTCTTGTTTTTACCATCTGAGCCTCAAAAATATATCATAGATTATAATTTTTTTTTATATTCTAAAATCTAATCATGAAGTTTATGATTACATAATTCAAACACAAATAAAATAAATTTTTTTGTTGTATGATGATGGGAGGAAATAGGGACATATGATGAGCATCATCGTTGAATGCATTAATGGAGTTTTCAAGGGAGTTTGAAAGCTATATATCATAGGTAATTGATAATATTAGATAATATTTTAATAAAAATACCAACAATTATAATATAATGTTAATATAATTTTTTAAATGTAATTTAAAATTTTAGTATTATAGACCTTAGAACATGCTGTAAAGTATTTTGTAGAAATAGGAAAGTAGACTAAAGAGGTTCAAAATAGAGTGATGTGATATAATCACCATTTCTAGTGTGATATTAGTAGGGATATTCAGGAGATAGTAACATTTTGTGTCCATTAATTTTACCATATGGTGAATATATTTGAGGTGACTGATTGTTGTGATCCTATGATTGGTAGCAATAGTCATGTTCTTGTTTCTTTATTGAAGAAGTGTTACTGTGATTGTGGTAACTTTCAATCATTATAGTATCCTTGTGCACATGTGATCACAACATGAGATTGTATATTCTTAACTTGGTAGAATTTAAAAAATCTATTTTACTTACTAGTGAGTATTAATGACTGTTGTAGTTATCCATGGATGCATGAAGGGGAATATCAGAATTTTGGTTTATTTGTTGATGCACTGGTTGGATTTAGTGTCCTTGGACAAACAGTTTGAACTTTTATTACATGTATATTTGATGTATTGAATATTTAAAAAAACTTATTACATATTTTTTGTTGTTTTGTATGACTCTAATGTAACAATTTATTAGAGTATACATCACATTGATAAGGTCATAGCAGTTCTCCACTATGATGCGATCCTTGACGTGCTATGATGATATTCTCAAATAATGTTCTATATTTGGATAATAGACAATAATGGGACACATGGTAAATAGACTGTCAAGTGAAATTTCACATAATAATATGAGGCTTCTTCACATGAATTTCACACTTGATAATCTCCAAGATTGGAGATTATGAGAACAAACCTGCTAGTAAGAATTCTACATGTTTTGGTGTTATTGAATATTCCTATCTATAGGCATGTGTGATGGTCTTTAGACTTTGAGATTATTATTAATGCATGTTATAACTCATGTACTTAGATATATATCATAAACCATGATGATAACAGTTCATGGAAAAATTTTATGTGTTGGGTGCGTCACGAGTGACATGTCATTAATGAATAAGTTGAGGAAAGTCTTTTCCCTTACATATTTATAGAAGCTGATATCTCAACCCTTTGATTGTAATAGAACCATCACATTAAATTCCATGGTCATGGTGTAAGATGTGATTATTTCAAGTAGTCATAGAAATACATATTGAGCATATAGCTTGGTGACATGGTTGGGTAACCTTCTTGATGATATATTGTGACTAAGGGATTATATTACATAGTTAGTTTTCATATGTGATCATCAACATTGAGACATTAAGATCTTTCTCTTGGGTTCCTTGACCTATTTCCAGACATCAATATGGGACTTTAGGAATGCCAACCTAACGCTAATGGGAAGGAATCTTAGAGGGTCACATACTATGTTTTTCTATTGATCTCAATTAAATTCAATTTTATTTTAATTAATGGAATAAATATTACTCTCAATTCTGATGAATAAATTTATTCAAGTTATATTGATCGCAAAAATTAAATAAATATTTATTCACCATATTTTGAATAAAATATTTATTTTATTTATGGAATATTTAATAAATATTTATTCCCTAGATTGTGAATAAAATATTTATTTATGAAGAAAATATTTATTTGACATTTCAACAAATTATAGAGGAATTTAAATGTACCATGATTGATTCAAGTTAAAAATATTAATTAACAAGGCCATTAAATAATATTATTTTTTCGTAAGTTTTTTCATGCCAATATAATAATAATAATAATATATTTATTATTATGTGGCATAGTGTTTATTAAAGGTAATAAATGTTATTTAATGGATGATATAAAATTAAATACTATTCTATATTATATCATAACTCTATGAATGGACAATTATATCTATTGTGTAGAGAATCCAAAAAATGAGAATAGTGAATTGTTACACATAATGAATTCTCTCTCAACTTCTCCTATATCCCTCTCAAGATAAAGAAGTGAAAGAGAAACCTCTTCAAGAACAAATAATGAGTGATCCAGAATGAAAAATTCAAGGCATTCATGTAAAGACCGGGATTTTCCATGTAATTTTTTTAATTATATGTAATTATTACGAGTCTGGGAAAATCGACAGCGCGTGATTCCAAGTCCCAGTGTGCCCAGAATGAATTTATGATCTTTTTTTAAGGTACGTTCAGTAAATGCATGAATGGAGTTTCCAAACATTTGAACTGGTGCTCGAATTACAAATCTGAGAGCACCGTTGAATCTGCAGTACCAGGATTAGCTTAAGAGAGGCATCACTTCAGCTGTAGTTGGTCGGGAGAAAAAGATAGATTTTTGGACTTTTAAAAGAGTAATAAAATAACAAAGTAATTTTATTTATCTTTTTTCGTTTCCTTCAATGGACGACTAGCAGTGGTGGGGCCAACGACATGTCAAGACATTAATTGGCTTGACTTCTCAATGTTTGTAACTATACCATTAGAATTGGGAAGGTTCATTATTAAATGAACCTCATAAATTCCTAATGTTGATACTCCCCCTCCCCCTCTCCTATTTATATGGAGCTTGAGGAAGAGTGTTTTCATGGATTCACCAAGTGAAGATGCTCTGGAAAGGTACAATAACACCAATCACTTGGAGGACAGGACCAGTTCTAGCAAGCGGTGACGAGCACCACTGAATCACAAGTCGACGGACACTGACTCCTCCTCAAGCATGTACATTTTTCAAAAAATCATGAGGTAGGGATTTATATTCTTTTAATTTCAAGAGTATTTTTAATCCAATTCTTCCCTCATGTTATCAAGCTAATGTGGAGGGCACGGGCCAAAAAAATATGGCTCGGACCCTGCGCTACTTTGTTAATCTATGTGTTCTTCGTGGACTTTTTACTCAGGTAGGATGGAACCTAGAATGGAGGGTCAAGCAGTGAGGAGGGTGTCCTAGGAAAACTGTTTGTAACTTCGAACAGAAAGACGGGCCACCAGAGCTCACTCGGTGACCAGTGGAAGACTACTGCCAGGGCACCGGCATGGCAGCACCGGCAACCAGCACCGGTGGGTGACTACAGTGGCTGGCAACGGCCAGCAGCGGAAGAGATGGAAGTCTACCATCATGTGTTGTTGGCAGAGAAGGTCGTGGCGGATAGCGGCAGCTGGCACCGGCTGTCTGCAGGCAGAGATGGAGTGGTGTGCCATCACACGCCAGTGGAGATGGTCATGGCACGAAGACCCGGTGGTGGTGGAGGGACCCACCCCTACGAGTCATGCGGCGACCAGGCATCGCCACATGGCGCCGCCACTCCGTTACCTGAACGGCTAAGCCATTCAAGAGAAAGGGGGAGTGCTCCCCCCAATGATAGTTAGGGATGGACTCATCCAGCTAGTCCTGCCACTTCGTGTGATGGGTTGCGCGAATCCAAAAAGTAATGACCCTTCGCGGGCTAGGTCGTGCAAGCCCAGCGGGCCGCACCCCTTCGCGAGGCGGGTTGCGTGAGCCAGCAGGCCGCGCCCCTTCACAGGCCCAGCTACGCGAGCCCAGCGGGTTGGGAAAGTCCGTGGCCCATCCCTACCAAACTGGTCTAGTCTGGTTCAGGCCGAGGTGAGATATACCCATACAAGGTCAGGTCGGCCTAGATCGGGTCAGACTGGACCCGGACCAATCCAGGCCCAGTTTCGCTAAAAGAGCCATAACTTGTAAATCGGGCGTCCATTTTGATGAAACGTTTGCAACGATGGTATCCTTGGAGTGAGAAGGTCCTCTTGGTAAACTCCACTTGATTTTTTTAGAATGTTAGAGTATGGCTGGGTTGGATCGAACACGAATCCAACTGGGCCCTCAGTACTAAAATGTTTGTAACATACTGATCGGGCGTCCGATTGATGCCCCATCTGTCGCATTGGAACCCTTACGACATAGAGGTCCTTTGGGATACTTCTTTGTGGAAATTCTTGGTGGTTTAGGTACAACCGGTGGCTTTAGGGGTAGATTCTTTCAGAATCAAGCGTGCTTAGTGCAGGAATCTCGTGAATGGTTGTAACGTGAAGAAAGAACACCGATCCTTTGTGGGTTAGAATCTATTGATTATATGTGGATTATCATTGATCAATCCTATGTGGGTCAGTTCTTAACGATCCTGTGTGGGCCAGTATCTATCAATCATGTGTGGGTTAGAGCCTAGCGATCCTATGTGGGTCAGCATCTATTGATCATGTGTGGGTCAGCAACAGATCCTCTTGATAGAATAACATCATCTAGATTTGTGAATAATCATATGCAATTTTGTACTTGAGTTATATTCCTAGGGTGATATTATTCTTTACCTTTGTGGTAGTTTTACCTTCATGGTGTTACCTTTATAGTACTTTTACCTTCATGGTGTTACCTTTGTGTTGTTACCATTGTTGTAATTTTACCTTTGTGGTGTTACCTTTGTGGTATTCTTCCCTTGTGGAATAGTTGTTCTAAAGGCTTAAAAGTTGGAGCCTTATGTTTCCTCATGTTTGAGATGAGTATATCTTGATAACATAGGTATACGTATGGGCATATACCTATGTAGAGTTGATGAATGCTTCATTCTTGGTGTTTGTGGACTTGCTTTGTGGTTTATCCTTTGTGAAACACTGGGAGACCTTCGAGGGTCTTGGGGTCCTTACTGAGTATTTTTATACTCACCCCTGCATGGGCTACGCCCACACCTTGTTGTGTCTTGTGCATAAAACATATAGCATTGATCAAGGATGAGGGTGTCAGGACTAGATGGTGCTCATAAGTAGACCATTTGATGTGACATGATGCAGTGACTACTGATTGTGAGTTGTACCTACCCTTAAGGTAGGATCCTCGATGGATGATCCAAGATATGTTTTCTATTTTCAGTTGTACTTCTACTTTTCAGTTGGTCTTGTATTTCGCCCCCTTTACTTTCAATACACTTTTTAATACTGCAGTTTACTCTGTGGTATCTTCTTGTTGTGTTCAAGGATTGTGTGTCTGTATAGTTTTAAAGTAAATTCCTTCCCATTATAGGGATACACCTTTTCAGTGCTAATCGCCATCCCCTATACTATGGAAGGCGAGCTTGGGGTAGTCACGGCATGATCCCTGATGGACAGGTCGTGATAAAGTTGTATCAGAGGATTCGGTTCTACCGAAGAACTTGGACTTTTATCTTTTCAATGTGGCAATAGTGTTAAGTGTTATGAGTGTGGTTTTCAGTTTGGGGAATCTAGGGTTGGTGCGGTGGATGAAATATCCATACACCAGGTCCCTGAATTCTGATTTCCAACTCGGTTCACAAAAACACTGATTGAGTGTGTTTTGAAATGTTTTTCTTATGACTTCTTTGAGTCAGCTCACCAGATATAACTTATTGACCATGGTGTATTTATTTCCTTTCAGGATACCACCATGAAGACAGCATGCCTGGATTCATGAGTGAGTAGCGATGATGGCCCACCGAGCGATGAGGCTTCAGTGCAGGGCCCTCTAATGGCATTAGTACAATCAGGTGGTGCACTAGTATCACCACAACCCGTTGGGAAGTAGATTCCTCCAGCCCCCCCCCCCCCAGCAGAGGGTGCACGTAGACTGAGCGTGTTGCACAAGTTTCAGTGGAAAAGGCCTCTGGGGATCTGAGGCAAAACAGATTTGAAGGCGGCTGAGGACTGGCTAGAGGCTGTGGCTAGAGTTTTTCGCCTAGTTGGGACACCAGCTGATCTGATGATGATCCTAGCTACCAGTCTCTTCTAGGGAGTAGCTGGAAGATGGTGGAGTCTGAAACTTCATATACGTGATGAGGTAACCCTCACTTGGGTGGAATTCTAGGGAATTTTCAGGGCATAGTTTGTCCGAGCGACCCTATGCTCAGTGCGTATACAGGAGATGGTGCACTTACAGCAAGGCAGCATGACCGTGGACCAGTACTCAGCAAGGTTCAGTGATCTCTTCCACTACTCCACCGACATGGAACGAGACCCTTTCTTCAAGGCTCGGACCTTTGAGTAGGGTCTCCTATGGGAGATCAGAACATCGATGATATCGATCGGCATTCTGATGTAGGATGGGGTGCTAGAGTGAGATCTTTTGATGTAGATATTCCTAGTGGAGTAGGCACCGATAGTGAGATCCACCATTGGATGTCAGGTAGCAGATTCATCCAAAGCAGGCAGTATTCGGAAGACACAGGGGCCCAATCAGGCCAGAAATTTTGGTGGACAACTTCAGGATATAGGGCTGATGGTGAGGGGCTCACGGGACACAGGAGGAAATATGAGGAGCAGGCACTGCTACTCATGCGGAGGGAAGGGTTACATGGATCGTGACTGCCTGACCCACCGTATGGATGACTAGCAGATTGTCGAGGGACCGCTGAGGTAGAGGCAGAGGTTTGAGAGAAGAGGTCCGCAGGGCAGAAGACGTGGCAGAGGAGTTAGTTGTGAAGTAGGTGGTGGGTAGCGATTCAAGGTTCCACCACCACCACATATAGGTAGTCCACCCCGACCATAGGGAGTAGGTGGATAAGGATGAGCTCGGCTCTAGCCAGCTAAGGCTTATGACCATGGCACTCCAGAGATGATTCGAGATACGATAAGTGTCTACTCCACCCTAGATGAAGTACTTATAGACATAGGTTTCAGTCACTCTTTCATTGCCACAACACTCATTCAGAGCTCATAGATTCTGGTGGAGCCATTAGCTCGATCATTATGATTAGAGACTCTTACCGTAGAATATTCAATGATTACACCCTAGTTCCAGTAGTGTGAGATTACTCTAAGAGTAAAGATCTTCGGCTAGGATCTTCTAGTTACGGCGTTAAATCCTTATGACCCCATCTTGGGTATGGATTGGTTATCCACCATCTATGCTCAGATTGACTGTATTAGGTGCAAACTGAGGTGTTTCCATGAGGATAGGACCAGGTTTTCCTTCACCAGTGAGAAGGGAACCTTTGCAGCACAAGATGGACTTACCCAAAGGAGGGTGCAACTGATCACTCATAAATTGGATAGCCTTACCCTTAGAGAAGTTGATGTTGAGAGTCTGAGCTATCCTATAGTGGTGGACCAGTATGCTGATGTCTTTCTTGATGATGCTATGGGAATACCTCCTTACAGATAGGTGGACTTTTAAATCGACCTATACCCCAGGACGACACCGAAATCTACACCATCAAATCGGATGGATCCTACAGAGCTTCATGAGTTACGGGTACAGCTGGAGGACTTTCAGAGTAATGGGTTCATAAGCCCCAAGGTTTCACCATGGGTAGCCCCAATTTTGTTCTCCAAGAAGGAATATGGGAGCTCGTGACTTTATGTGGACTATCGGTGCCTGAACTAGGTGACTGTGAAGAACAATTATCCACTTCTGAGGATTGATGATCTCTTCGATCAAATGAATGGATCTTGATGATTTTCAAAGATATACCTCATACTAGGCTATCAATAGCTCAGGGTACGAGATGAGGATGTGTAGAAGATAGCTTTCGGATGTCGGTATAGCCACTATGAGTTCTTTGTTATGCCATTCGGCGTGACCAAATCCCCTATAGTGTTCATGGGACTCATGGAAATGATCTTTCAGCCATACCTAGATCTCTTTGTGGTGGTATTAATTGACTACATCATGATATATTCAGCGTCGGAGGAGGAGCATGCCTATCATCTGCAGATAGTTCAGGATACACTCTGAGAGAACCATCTTTATGGTAAGCTCTCGAAGTGCCAGTTCTGGATACGGGAGGTCCACTTTTTGGGTCATGTTATTTCATAGGATGGGGTTGTAGTAGATCTGGTGAAGATAGAGGCTATTATTTCTTGGGAGCCACCCAGGAGTGTGGCCAAGGTGCGGTGTTTCCTAGGGTTGGCTGTATAATGACCCAGCCTTAAACATTATATAATCTTGAATTAAATGAATAATTCACATTGAGGATCTTTTCAGATTTAGAGTTTTAGAGAATTAGGCATAACAATTACATTTCAACTTGAATATTACATGTAGACACTACTACTCAGTATCCATTTTTTTCATAAAATAAAAACACTTAAAAAGAAACATGTCTTGTTCCATGTATTAGATAGCATGACTATTCCTTGATCCCATCTTTTACCCAATTCATCTTTAAGTCATGTGGAAAAAATTTCAAAAACCTGGGCTGAGCATAAAAATCTCATTAAGGGTTATAAAATAAGGAAGGAAAACATTTTCCCATCAATATGTACAAATCAATGAAACCATACTTTTCAATCATAACATACCTTATGAAATCATGAGATTTATGAATAACACACACAGTCATAAATCATAAAGGTTACTAATGGCATCCATATCAAACATACATTGTAGCTATCATAGCTACATAGGGAGTCACAGTTGGAATACCCATCATAGTATATTCCCTAAATCTCTTAGGAGAAACATCACGTTTACCTCCATCACGTTACCCAATGCATTGGAGAGCTATCTCGGGCTCACCCGCCCTAGGTCTATCACGGAACCACCCGTGTATGTAAAAAATTCCCAATAACCATAACATAATCAAAACACATAACACAAATATAATGGAAAGATAAAATTTCCACATTCCACTATATCAAATCAAGATATTTAAGTAAATAAGGCTTTATCAAACCATTTTCAAAAACCATTTAAAAATAGATTTTTGAATCAAAGTGTCCCATACCACATTGAAGCTTTTAAAGAAATTATCATTTGAAAACATTAATCTCCATATAAATAAATCCTAATCCCCATTTTTAAATCATGGACATTAATGATAAATATTTATAAGAATAAATCATTAAAAAATTTAAAAAGATATTTTAGTTAAAGAGTTTTTTAACAAAAAGAGAGACACTTGAATACAAATAATTGAGGAATAACATTCAATCAGAACTTTATAACATCATGAGAATAAAGTTAATCATGATATAATATGTCAAATTACAGTATATACACCATATTAGAGTGAATTGGTGCATAACAAAAATGAAGTCTCAATGGAAATGTAAATTGAGATGAAATCCCTTATAAAGATGGTACCCTTAAATTAAGGATAAATAAATCATATAATTATGTGTTAAAAATATAAATACACCCAATATAAGTGGATATTATGTGTAAAAAAATCAGAGGTCATTCACACATATTCATTGAATGACATATTCAATAATTACAAGTTGAACCCAAAGAATTGAAATTGGGTTAAGAGGTTCCCTTGTAAAAATTCAACAGCCTAACGGCGTCACATTAAAATTCAGAAAATGATTTGATGAGATAAAAAATGGAATCTCATCACTTGGATATAAATTTTACATAAATAAGGATATATAAGAACATATCCTAGAATAATAATATGTAAATTAAAAGACATAACAAAATGAAGTCTTTCATAAAGAGGAGGGTGAATAATTCCCTTACCGATTTGGTTACTAAAAAAACATACGCCACATGAAATAAGGATCCTACAATGAAGATGTAAATTCTCATATATGAAATTATATCACATAAAGATTACAATCATTGGCAGTAAATACACCACACAAAAGGAAATAGAGGCAAATATTGCATGAATCTCACGGGAATAAAAAGTGAGACGAAACCCTTTACCGCGTTGTAATCATCTGATTTGTATGACCAAAAGTTAATAACCACCAAATGAATCACATAATACCATTAATATAATGAGAATAATGAGAATATATATAAAATTTCAGTACACAATACACCACATGCAATGAATAAGTGGCGAATAATGGAAATCTCACATAATTAAAAGTGAGATAATAAAATCCCTTAAAAAAATTCGGCAGCCTACTGGTGCCGCTTAAAAATTATTAAAATGAATTGATAAGAGTAATAGAGTGTCTCTAATAATATTAAAATACAAATTACATAATGGTGAATATAAAATAACATCCTCCAACATAGTAACATGGAGCATACATGAAATGACATAAAAGAGAGTACTTGAAAAGAAAGAGAGAGGTCGGATCCCTTACCTCGTGTCCGACTTGACACGATCATTCTTTAATCTCCTGAATAATAAACTAAAGTTAATTTATACTTCTTTAATAACCTTTTTCAAGTTTATTAATCCTTTTATATAACTTATTAGAATGTTATAAACATTATGTTATCATTTAAGTTAATAACATTAATTTTGTCGATATTTGGTACTTGAGTCAAAAATGAACACCTTATATTTACAAGTTGTCCATGTGGTCAAAGGTTCATTATATCCAGAATTATATTCATGATTTGGATATCATATATATCTTATATATCCAGAATATACATGTTTTTATAATAGTACCTAACATTTATAGGTAAGAAATGAAATGCACTGTTCATGGAGACGGTAAGTCGTACGTATGCATGAACGCTACTTTCATTTCTATTTCTTATTTTAATGGAAATAAAACATAATTATAAAAAGGTATATTATAATTCCAGTATAATATAACATATAATATTACTAACTCCATCCTTTATACATCCCACATAAGGCATTAACGAATAAAATCACTTTGAGGGGGCGGTAGTCCGCACTTCCTCAAATGAGATTATCGTATTTACCCACTATGGAAACCATAAAGGCATGATATAAATGGGAAGTACAGAAGAATAAGGAGATAATAAACATAATATATATCATATATAAATATAGTTCCATCATAATTTCCACTATGAGAGGCAGTAAGATGTAATTGAACGATCATTGTTTCGTGAGGCGTTAGTTTTCCATCCACAGAAACATTATGTTCTTCATCCATTAGATGGAGGTGTGTGTAAGTGTAGTTCGAATCCTTCTTATAACAACATCCTAGTATATTTAGGATACTGGTGTTGTTACAAAATAAATAAATAAAAAGATTTTAGGGGTTGGATAAGTAAAATAAAATAAAACAATTTATATTCCGAATAGAAAATTGATGTCTATTTTTCCAAATTCAAAACATATAAGTGGAAGTAATTAATTTAAAAATTAATTCCTGTTGTTAAAACAAATAGCGTGTTTTTAAGAAACAATAACTATCAAAAGATCGACACTTGATTAAGTCCAATTTTGAAGTGAAATTAATTCTAATGAACAAAATTGGATTGAATGGTAAAAATATATTTCAATTTCACTTTAAAACCAATTAAAATTATAATATAACTATATAAATAAATTATATTAAAAGGCACTTTTGAATTAAAATACAATATTTTTCACTATTCATTAAAAATGATTTTTAACGGAAAAATACCAAAAATTTACACAAAGTAAATTTTGATGTCCCCATTATAAAGAAAGATTTTATTTGGTCATATATAATGTATTAAAGTGACCAAAACTATATTTAAAGAGGGTTCGCCAATAAAAGGTAGCAAATCGGCCTTTTAATGTAAATTATGCTTAAAATTAGATTCATTCATATTTTAAGCCTCTAAATTTTTATTGGATAAATGTAAATACATTTAACAATCATGTATAATAAAATTTTAGTTAGTTTCATTCATTCCCGCCAATAAAATGGCTAGGAGTTAACTACTATATAAAATAAAAATATTATATTATTAGTGTGCAATGTAAGATTTTAAAAGAACATGTTGCTGCATATCAGGTACGCAATCGAACATAGCAACCCCTTTAAAAGTAAAATTAATATTTAATTCACAAATATTAGTAAATATGAAAAGTGTCTTATTCCTTATTTATCTGGGATGTTACATCCTTCCTCCCTTTTGGGAATTGCGTCCTTGTAATTTTAAAATTGGGCTCGGAAACGTCATTGAAAGTCCCACATCAGAAAAAAGTCAATAAAAATATCACTTTAAAATAAAGAAAGATATATATAAAGGTCACTCGATACAACCCATACTAGGATTCCATGTAGGAAAACATGGATATGGAAGGAAAACTAACTCTCCTAGATTAATAGAGAGTGATAGAGAAATTGATCATAGAAAGTTAACCGCCACAATACCATGAATTTGTGGTTGGGTAAAAGTCTGATTATAAAAGAGATTCTATAATAGTTTTTTTATTCAAGATCCTTTTCATAAAGTTGAATAATTTTATTAATAACTAGACTGCGATTGTAAGGAAATATACTTACTTTTCATGTATAGTTTCATCCTTTAATAAAATTATACCACAAACTCATCTTTTCTCCAGTCGATGAATATTCAAGATGACTTGTTCACATTAAAAGCGCTATAATAAATGTCTAGAGAATTACATAATCCACAAAAGATGAAATATAAATTTCACTTGTCTTTAGACATTAACCAAAACCAAAATTGCTAGTACAAGATCAGATAATCCCCAAAAGGATAATCCTTTATAAAAAGAAAAATTACTCTTAATCTCAAAAATTCAACAAAAAGAACCCAAGGTTCAAGAAACACCATTAAATAAACTACTATCCATAAAATTCTCCAAAGTAATCCAAACTAAGATTGAAACCCAAATCTCTGAAGGATTTAATCACATAGTATTCCAAGGTAAATATTAACATTTATCTCCAAATAACATCAGTTACTCTAAAAGTATCATACTAAAAAGTAATTAACCTAATCACATATCCTCCATGATAGGTTAATAATTTCAATAGATAACACAAAATCAACTTATTCCTGATTCATAAGATCATCTAACTAAAAAGAATTAGTCATACTAACCAGGGACTTTACGTAGTCCAGTGGTAGGTGATAAATACCTGTCGCACTTTGGTTGTGAGTTTGATTCTTGCAGCTTTGTCCGACGTGATGGTTTGTCACACAGTTTGTGTGTTGTCCCTTTTCAAAAACTAAATAATTTTATAACATTCCCAAAAAAGATATAAATTCATCAAAAATGACCATAACATATTTTAACCACAAAGGTTATCTAATAACTTTCGTTTTGCATCCAAAAATGTATTAACTAGTAATTTCCTCAAATTCAAGGATCATATAAACCAAAATGATTCTTTATAACTACATCCACAAAAGAAAAGATAATTATTCCTTGAATAAAATTTTCATAAATCAAACATCAGGGTTACACATACTATAAAAAGCCTTCTAATGTAATCCCATCAGCAAAAGATCCTTAATACTTTTAAGTATTTCACCATCCTAAAATCTACCATAACTCTTGAATCCCATATATGTTGACTTCTTACTCATTCAACATTTTTTGTGATCCATTAACCACTCCTTTTAAAAATATTTTGAAATGCATCTTCCCTACAAGCAAAATCATGAATCATATCCTAAGACTCAATAATTTCAAAACATATGTTAAGAAATAATCCATACATTTCATTGGTCATTTTCAGTTTCTTCATCCTCAATCGGAATGGCATTAGGTATTGGTAAACAAATATTTCTACAATCCTGGTGATCCCATTCCTGAAACTTCTTTGTAGGACATGTGTTTGTATAATGACCATGCATACCACATTTAAAACATTCAATTGGTCCCTTATAAAGAACTACTTTCCCTTTCCTAGAGTCAACTGGATTCTTCCTTTTTCCATGGCAGGTTCTTTCTTTATGACCTTAATTTCCACATCTATAGAATCTTCTTGTCCCTTTGAAGCATTTTCCTAGGTGTTTCTTTTCACATCCTTGACACAAAGGTTTTTGAACATACTTACCTTTATGATTATTCCCTGAACTTCCATAGGGATTTATTTCTCACATATATGAATCCTTATAAAAATCACTAAGGTTAAAGTTTTCAATCATGAATTTAGATAGTTGGTTGATAATAACCACAAGAGTTCTCATTGTAGCTACCATTTCATTCAATTTCTCATTCAGAAAATCATCATAGTTTTCTTCACATCCATTGTTACTTTGACGCCTGCTAGATCCATCCATTGACTAAAACCAAAAAGGTAAGTGTGATTATATCAGTAAAATCATCATATAATATCTTATGATGAGGGTAAACACTAAGATATACTGATGCATGTAATCATAAACTCATTCACTTTATCTAAAAAAACTATGATTATTTCTGAAATCCTAACCATTATGGTAAGGTCACTTATGCTTAAAGAATTCCCAAACCTCTAAAGTTATCTAAACAGACCTCTGATACCAACTATAATTACTCGGCCTTAAACATTACATAATATTGAATTAAATGAATAATTCACATTGAGGATATTTTCAGATTTAGAGTTTTATAGAATTAGTCATAACAATTACATTACAACTTGAATATTACATGTAGACACTACTACTCAGTATCCATTTTTTTCATAAAATAAAAACACTTAAAAAGAAACATTTCTAGTTCCATGTTTTAGATAGCATGACTACTATTTAATCCCATATTTGACCCAATTAATCTTTAAGTCCTGTGGAAAACATTTCAAAAACTTGGGGTGAGAATAAAAAGATCAGTAAGGGTTATAAAATAAGGAAGGAAAACATTTTCCCATCAATATATACAAATCAATGAAACCATACTTTTCAATCATAACATACCTTATCAAATCATGAGATTTATGAATAACACACACAATCATAAATCATAAAGGTTACTTATGGCATCCATATCAAACATACATTGTAGCTATCACAGCTACATAGGGAGTCACAGTTGGAATACCTATCACAGTATATTCCCTAAATCTCTTAGGAGAAACATCACGTTTACCTCCGTCAGGTTACCTAATGCATTGGAGAGCTATCTCGGGCTCACCCGCCCTAAGTTTATCAAGGAACCACCCGTATACATAAACAATGCCCAATAACCATAAAATAATCATAACACATAACACAAATATAACAGAAAGATAAAATTTCCACACTCCACTATGTCAAATCAAGATATTTAAGCAAACAATGCTTTATCAAACCATTTAAAAATAGATTTTTGAATCAAAGTGTCACATACCACATTGTATCTTTTAAAGAAATTATCATTTGAAAACATTAATGTCCATATAAATAGATCCTAAACCCCATTTTGAAATCATGGACATTAATGATAAATATTTAGAAGAATAAATCTTTAAAACATTTAAAACGATATTTTATTTAAAGAGTTTTTTAACAAAAAGAGAGACACTTGAATACAAATAATTGAGGAATAAAATTTAATAATAACTTTATAATATCATGATAATAAAGGGATTCAAGATATAATATGTCAAATTACAGTATATACACCATATTAGAGTGAATTGGTGCATAACAGCAATGAAGTCTCAATGGAAATGTAAATTGTGATGAAATCCCTTATAAAGATGGTATCCTTAAATTAAGGATAAATCAATCAAATAATTATGTGTGACAAATATAAATACACCCAATATAAGTGGATATTAAGTGTAAAACAATCAAAGTACATTCACACATATTCATTGAATGACATATTCAATAAGTACAAGTTGAACCCAAAGAATTGAAATTGGGTTAAGAGGTTCCCTTGTAAAAATTTGACAGTCTAACGGCGTCACATTAAAATTAAGAAAATGATTTGATGAGATAAAAAATGGAATATCATCACTTGGATATAAATTTTGCATAAATAAGGATATATAAGAACATATCCCCACATAATAATATGTAAATTAAAAGACATAACAAAATGAAGTCTTTTATAAAGAGGAGGGTGAATAGTTCCCTTACCGATTTGGTTACTAAAAAAACATACGCCACATGAAATAAGGATCATACAATGAAGATGTAAATACTCATATATGAAATTATATCACATAAAGAGTACAATCATTGGCAGTACATACACCACACAAAAGGAAATAGTGGAAAATATTGCATGAATCTCACGGGAATAAAAAGTGAGACGAAACCCTTTACCACGTTGTAATCATCTGATTTGTATGACCAAAAGTTAATAACCACCAAATGAATCACAGAATACCATGAATATAATGAGAATCATGATAATATATATAAAATTTCAGTACACAATACACCACATGCAATGAATAAGTGGCGAATAATGGAAATCTCACATAATTAAAAGTGAGATAATAAAATCCCTTACAAAAATTTGGCATCCTACCGGCACCGCTTAAAAATTCTTAAAATGAATTGATAAGAGTAAGAGAGGGTATCTAATCATATGAAAATAAAAATTAAAGTATGTTCAATAAAAAAGAACATCCTCCAACATAAGAACATGGAGCATACATGAAATGACATAAAAGAGAGCACTTGAAAAGAAAGAGAGAGGTCGGATCCCTTACCTCACGTCCGACTTGACTCAATCATTCTTTAATCTCCTGAATAATAAACTAAAGTTAATTTCTACTTGCTTAGGAACCTTTTTCAAGTTTATTATTCCTTTTATATAACTTATTACCATGTTATAAACATTATGTAATCATTTAAGTTAATAACATTAATTTTGTCGATATTTGTTACTTGAGTCAAAAATGAACACCTTATATTTACAAGTTGTCCATGTGGTCAAAGGTTCATTATATACAGAATGATATTCATGATTTTGATATCATATATATCTTGTATATGCAGTATATACATGTTTTTATAATAGTACATAACATTTATAGGTATGAAATGAAATGCACCGTTCATGGAGACGGTAAGCCGTACGTACGCATGAACGCTACTTTCATTTCTATTTCTTATTTTAATGGAAATAAAACGTAATTATACAAAGTTATATTATAATTCCAGTATAATATCACATATAATATCACTAAATCCATCCTTTATACATCCCACATAAGGCATTAACGAATCAAATCACTTTGAGGGGGCGGTTGTCCGCACTTCCTCAAATGAGATTATCGTATTTACCCACTATGGAAACCATAAAGGCATGATATAAATGGGAAGTGCAGAAGCATAATGAAATCATAAACATAATATATATCATATATAAATACAGTTCTATCATAATGGCCACCATGAGAGGCGGTAAGATGTAATTGAACAATCATTGTTTCATGAGGCGTTAGTTTTCCATCCACAGAAACATTATGTTATTCATCAATTAGATGGAGGTGTGTGTAAGTTTAGTTCGAATAATTATTATAAAAACCTCCTAGTATATTGAGTATACTGTTGTTGTTACAAAATAAATAAATAAAAAGATTTTAGTGGTTGGAGAAGTAAAATAAAAGAAAAAAATTTAAGAGAAATTGCTACCTTTAATTTGGGTAACTCCCTTTGGTCTGAACCAAAGGACTTCTTGAAGTGACTTTTGCCTAAGTTAAGTCTTCTAAGAGGAGTATAGGGATGTTGAGAGATTAATTGGGCAGATTTTGGACGATCCAAATGGCTTGAGAGGTGTGATAAATTGGTTATAAGTGGTCTCCTTTTATAAGGGGGGAGGGGCTCATTAGGAAAGTGTGAAAGTATTATTTTATAATATAATGATATTCGGTTTCTAATAGTCCAAAAATCATTATAGTCGAAGATAAGATGATTAATGGTAGAAATAAAATCATCCAATAATAATTTTACATGTTTTGGATAATATTTTAAGCATTATAATCTTATTTATTTAAATCATTTATTAATGAGGTAAAACCTCTATCATTATTATGTCATAAATAATTTAATTTATTTGTTGTCTAAAAATTATAAAAAAAATATCATGGTGTAGGAAATATTTTTATCTTTCCAATTAATATTTATAGTCAAAAATATTTCTTATATAACACCATATAAAAATTAATTACTAAAAGTTTTTTGTTTATGTCTATTTTGCCTTTACATTAAATTAATTAGCCTAAATTGTCATTATCACTACCAAGTGGCTCAAAGGGGTCCCAAAATCGACCCAAAGATTAACATTGTCATTAATGACTGAACCAATAAGTTTTGGACAAGTGTTAAGGTAATTTTGAATTATTATAATATTCTTTTAACCATGAATTACCTTATTTACCTTTAACCGCGGTAAATAAAAGTCAAAAGTTACTAATCACCAAAAATTATTTTCATCTTAATGAACCACATTTTACTTCTTGATAACAACCATGTATGTCGGATTTTTTAAATTAAATTCACAGAAGTGGTAAAATTTTATTTAAATGAAAAATTCAGTTTTTTTAACTACCACTAAGTGGTGTCACTATTCATCAAAAATTGAAGTTTTTCCGAAAAATACCAAAAATTCATCCCAAGCATTGTTTGATATTCCGAATTCAAAATTGATGTATACTTTTTCAAATTCAAAACATAGAAGTGGCAGTAATTAATTTAAAAATTAATTCTTGTTGTTAAAACAAATAGCGTGTTTTTAAGAAACAATAACTATCAAAAGATCAACACTTGATTAAGTCCAATTTTGAAGTGAAATTAATTATAATGACCAACATTAGATTAAATAGTAAAAATATATTTCAATTTCACTTTAAACCCAATTAAAATGATAATCTAACCATATAAATAAATTATATTAAAAGGCACTTTTGAATTAAAATATAATATTTTTCACTATTCATTAAAAAATGATTTTTAACAAAAAAATCCCAAAAATTTACACAAAGTAAATTTTGATGTCCCCATTCTAAAGAAAGATTTTATTTGGTCATATATAATGTATTAAAAAATCCAAAACTATATTTAAAGAGGGTTTGCTATTAAAAGGCGGCAAATCGGCATTTTAATGTAAATTATGCTTAAAATTAGATTCATTCATATTTTAAGCCTCTAAATTGTCATTGGATAAATGTAAATACATTTAAGAATAATGTATAATAATATTGTAGTTAGTTTCATTCATTCCCACCAATACAATGGCTAGGAGTTAACTACTATATAAAATAATAATATTATATTATTAGTGTGCAATGTAAGATTTTAAAAGAACATGTTGTTGCGTATCGAGTATGCTATCGAACATAGAAACCGCTTTAAAGTAAAATTAATATTTAATTCAAAAATATTAATAAATATCAAAAGTGTCTTATTTCTTATTTATCTTGGATGTTACATCCTTCCCCCCTTTTGAGAATTGCGTCCTCACAATTTTAAAATTAGGCACGGAAACATCATTGAAAGTCTCACATCGGAAAAAAGTCAATAAAACCATAACTTTAAAATAAAGAAATATATATATAAAGGTCACTCGAGACAAACCATACTAGGATTCCATGTAGGAAAACACGGATATGGAAGAAAAACTAACTCTCATAGATAAATAGAGAGTGATCGAGAAATTCATCACAGAAAGTTAACCACCACAATACCATGAATTTGTGGTTGGGTAAAAGTCTGATGATAAAAGAGAGGTTATAATATATTTTTTCTTCATGATCCTTTTTATAGAGTTGAAGAATTTTATTAATAACTAAACTGTGATTGTAAGGAAATATACTTACTTATCATGTATAGTTTCATCCTTTAATAAACTTATACCACAAAATCATCTTTTCTTCAGTCAATTAATATTCAAGATGACTTGTTCACATTAAAAGCGCTATAATAAATGTCTAGAGAATTAAACAATCCACAAAATATGAACTAAAAATTTCCCTTGTCTTTAGACATTAACCAAAACCAAAATTTCTAGTACAAGTTCAGATAATCCCCAAAAGGATAATCCTTTATAAAAAGAAAAATTTCTCTTAATCTCCAAAATTCAAAAAAAAGAACCCAAGGTTCAAGAAACACCTTTAAATAAACTACTATCCATAAAATTATCCAAAGTAATCCAAACTAAGACTGAAACCCAAATCTCTGAAGGATTTAATCACATATTCTTCCAAGGGAAATCTTAACATTTATCTCCAAATAACATTAGTTACTCTAAAAGTATCATACTGAAAAGTAATTAACCTAATCACATATCCTCCATGATAGGTTAATCATTTCCATAGATAACCCAAAATCAACTTATTCCTGATTAATAAGATCATCTAAGTATAAAGAATTAGTCATACTAACCAGGGACTTCACGTAGTCGAGTGGTAGGTGATAAATACCAGTTGCACTTTGGTTGTGAGTTTTATTCCCGCAGCTTCGTCTGACGTGACGGGTTGTCACACAGTTTGCGTGTTGTCCCTTTTCAAAAACTAAATAATTTTATAACATTCCCAAAAAAGATATAAATTCATCAAAAATAACCATAACATATTTTAACCACAAAGGTTATCTAATAACTTTCATTTTGCATCCCAAAATGTATTAACCGATAATTGCCTCAAATTCAAGGATCATATAAACCAAAATGATTCTTTATAACAACATCCACAAAAGAAAAGATAATTATTCCTTGAATAAAATTTTCATATATCAAACATCAGGGTTACACATACTATAAAAAGTCTTCTAATGTAATCCCATCATCAAAAGATCCTTAATACTTTTAAGTATTTCCCCATCCTAAAATCTACCATAACTCTTGAATCCCATATATTTTGACTTCTTACTCATTCAACATTTTTCATGATCCATTAACCATTCCTTTTCAAAATATTTTGAAATACATCTTCCCTACAAACAAAATCATGAATCATATCCTAAGACTCAATAATGTCAAAACATATGTTAAAAATAATCCATACCTTTCATTGGTCATTGTCAGTTTCTTCATCCTCAATCGGAATGGCATTAGGTATTGGTAAACAAATATTTGTATGATCCGGGTGATCCCATTTCTGAAACATATTCGTAGGACATGTGTTTGTATAATGACCATGCATACCAAATTTAAAACATTCAATTGATCCCTTAGAAATAAATACTTTCCCTTTCCTAGAGTCAACTGGATTCTTCCTTTTTCCATGGTAGGTTTTTGCTTTATGACCTTAATTTCCACATCTATAGAATCTTCTCGTCCCTTTCAAGCATTTTCCTAGATTTTTCTTTTAACATCCTTGACACAAAGGTGTTTGAACATACTTACCTTTATGATTATTACCTGAACTTCCGTAGGGATTTGTTTCTCGCATATACGACACATTATAAAAAACACCAAGGTTAAGGTTTTCAATCATGACTCCAAATAGTTGGTTGATAATAACCACAAGAGTTCTCATTTTAGCTCCCATTTCATTCAATTTCTCATTCATAAAATCTTCATAGTTTTCTTCACATCCATTGTTACTTTGAAGCCTTCTAGATCCATCCATTGACTAAAACCAAAAAGGTAAGTGTGAGTATACCAGTAAAATCATCATATAATATCTTATGAGGAGGGTAAATACTAATATATACTTATGCATGTAATCATAAACTCATTAAATTTATATAAATAAAACTATGAATCTTTCTGAAATACTAACCATTATGGTAATGTCACTTATTCTTAAAGAATTCCCTAACCTCTAAAGTTATCTGAACCGACCTCTGATACCAACTATAATGACCCGGCCTTAAAAATTACATAATATTGAATTAAATGAATAATTCACATTGAGGATCTTTTCTGATTTAGAGTTTTAGAGAATTGGTCATAACAATTACATTACAACTTGAATATTACATATAGACACTACTACTCAGTATCCATTTTTTTCATAAAATAAAAACACTTAAAAAGAAACATGTCTAGTTCCATGTTTTAGATAGCATGACTATTCCTTGATCCCATCTTTGACCCAATTCATCTTTAAGTCATGTGGAAAATATTTCAAAAACGTGGGGTGAGCATAAAAATCTCAGTAAGGGTTATAAAATAAGGAAGGAAAACATTTTCCCATCAATATATACAAATCAATGAAACCATACTTTTCAATCATAACATACCATATGAAATCATGAGATTTATGAATAACACACACAATCATAAATCATAAAGGTTACTTATGGAATCCATATCAAACATACATTGTAGCTATAACAGCTACATAGGGAGTCACAGTTGGAAAGCCCATCACAGTGTATTCCCTAAATCTCTTAGGAGAAACATCACGTTTACCTCTGTCAGGTTACCCAATGCATCGGAGAGCTATCTCAGGCTCACCCGCCCTAGGTTTATCACAGAACCACCCATATACGTAAACAATGCCCAATAACCATAACATAATCATAACACATAACACAAATATAATGAAAAGATAAAATTTCCACATTCCACTATATCAAATCAAGATATTGAAGTAAAAAATGCTTTATCAAACCATTTTCAAAAACCATTTAAAAAGATATTTTTGAATCAAAGTGTCCCATAACACATTGAATATTTTAAAGAAATTATCATTTGAAAACATTAATGTCCATATAAATAGATCATAAAACCCATTTTGAAATCATGGACATTAATGATAAATATTTAGAAGAATAAATCTTTAAAACATTTAAAACGATATTTTAGTTAAAGAGTTTTTAACAAAAAGAGAGACACTTGAATACAAATAACTGAAGAATAAAATTTAATCATAACTTTATAATATCATGAGAATAAATTTATTCATGATATAATATGTCAAAGTATAGTATATACACCATATTAGAGTGAATTGGTGCATAACAACAATGAAGTCTCAATGGAAATGTAAATTGAGGTGAAATCCCTTATAAAGATGGTATTCTTAAATTAAGGATAAATCAATCAAATAATTATGTGTGTCAAATATAAATACACCCAATATAAGTGGATATTAATTGTAAAACAATAATAGGCCATTAACACATATTCATTGAATGACATATTCCATAAGTACAAGTTGAACCCAAAGAATTGAAATTGGGTTAAGAGGTTCCCTTGTGAAAATTCGACAGCCTAACGCCGTCACATTAAAATTCAGAAAATGATTTCATGAGATAAAAAATGGAATATCATCACTTGGATATATAGTTTTCATATTTAAGGATATATAATAACATATCCCAACGTAATAATATGTAAATTAAAACACATAAAAAAATGAAGTCTTTTATAAAGAGGAGGTTGAATACTTCCCTTACCGATTTGGTTACTAAAAAAACATACGCCACATGAAATAAGGATCATACAATGAAGATGTAAATACTCATATATGAAATTATATCACATAAAGAGTACAATAATGTGCAGTACATACACCACACAAAAGGAAATAGTGGCAAATATTGCATGAATCTCACGGGAATAAAAAGTGAGACGAAACACTTTACCACGTTGTAATCAACTGAGTCGTATGACCAAAAGTTAATAACCACCAAATTAATCACATAATACCATGAATATAATGAGAATCATGATAATATATATCAAATGGGAGTACACAATTCACCACATGCAATGAATAAGTTGCGAACAATGGAAATCTCACAGAATTAAAAGTGAGATAAGAAAATCCCTTACAAAAATTCGGCAGCCTACAGGCGCTGCTTAAAAATTCTTAAAATGAATTGATAAGAGTAAGAGAGGGTCTCTCATCATATGAAAATAAAAATTAAAGTATGTTTAATATAAAATAACATCCTCTAACATAATAACATGGAGCATACATGAAATGACATAAAAAAATAGGACTTGAAAAGAGAGAGAGAGGTTAGATCCCTTACCTCGCGTCCGACTTGACTCGATCGTTCTTTAATCTCATGAATAATAAACTAAAGTTAATTTCTACTTCCTTAAGAACATTTTTCAAGTTTATTATTCCTTTTATATAACTTATTACCATGTTATAAACATTATGTAATCATTTAATTTAATAACGTTAATTTTGTCGATATTTGGTACTTGAGTTAAAAATGAACACCTTATATTTACAAGTTGTTCATGTGGTAAAAGGTTCATTATATCCAGAATTATATTCATGATTTGTATATCATATATATCTTGTATATGCAGTATATACATGTTTTTATAATAGTACATAACATTTATAGGTAAGAAATGAAATGCACCGTTCATGGAGACGGTAAGTCGTACGTTCGCATGAATGCTACTTTCATTTCTATTTCTTATTTTAATGGAAATAAAACATAATTATACAAAGGTATATTATAATTACAGTATAATATAATATATAATATCACTAACTCCATCCTTTATACATCCCACATAAGGCATTAATGAATCAAATCACTTTGAGGGGGCGGTAGTCCGCACTTCCTCGAATGAGATTATCGTATTTACCCACTATGGAAACCATAAAGGCATGGTATAAATGGGAAGTACAAAAGAATAAGTAAATCATAAACATAATATATATCATATATAAATATAGTTCCATCATAATGGACACCATGAGAGGCGGTAAGATGTAATTGAACAATCATCGTTTCGTGAGGCATTAGTTTTCCATCCACAGAAACATTATGTTCTCCATCCATTAGATGGAGGTGTGTATAATTTTAGTTAGAATACTTCTTATAAAAACATACTAGTATATTGAGGATACTGGTTTTGTTACAAAAGAAATAAATAAAAAGATTTTAGGGGTTGGAGAAGTAAAATAAAAGAAAACAATTTAAGAGAAATTGCTACCTTTAATTTGGGTAACTCCCTTTGGTTTGAACCAAAGGACTTCTTGAAGTGACATTTGCCTAAGTTAAGGCTTCTAAGATAAGGAGATGGATGTTTATAGCTTAATTGAGCAGATTTTGGAAGATAAAAATGGCTTGATAGGTGTGAGGAATTGGTTAGAAGTGTTCTCCTTTTATAAGGGGGGGGGAGGGGCTCTTTAGGAAAGTGTGAAAGTATTATTTTATAATATAATGATATTCAGTTTCTAATGGTCCAAAAATCATTATAATAGAATATAAGATGATTCATGGTCGAAATAAAATCATCCAATCATAATTGGACATGTTTTGGAAAATATTTTAAGCATTATAATCTTATTTATTTAAATCATTTATTAATGAGGTAAAACCTGCATCATTATTATGTCATAAATAGTTTAATTTATTTGTTGTCTAAAAATTATAAAAAAAATACCATGATGTAGGAAATATTTTTATATTTCCAATGAATATTTATAGTCAAAAATATTTCTTATATAACACCATATAAAAATTAATTACTAAAAGTTTTTTGTTTATGTCTATTTTGCCTTTACATTAAATTAATTAGTCTAAATTGTCATTATCACTACCAAGTGGATCAAACGGGTCCAAATATCGACCCAAAGATGCCCATTGTCGTTAATGACTCAACCAATAAGGTTTGGACAAGTGTTAAGGAAATTTTGAATTATTATAATATTCTATTAACCTTGAATTACCTTATTTACCTTTAACAGCGGTAAATAAAAGTCAAAAGTTAGTATTCACCAAAAATTATTTTCATCTTAACGAACCACATTTTACTTCTTGATAACAACCATGTATGTTGGATTTTTGAAATTCAATTCACAGAAGTGGTAAAATTTCATTTAAATGAAAAAGTCAGTTTTTTTAACTACCACTAAGTGGTGTCACTATTCATCAAAAATTGAAGTTTTTCCGAAAAATACAAAAAATTCAGCCTAAACATTATTTGATAATATGAATTCATAATTTATGTCTATTTTTTTAAATTCAAAACATAAAAGTGGCAGTAATTAATTTAAAAATTAATTCCCGCTGTTAAAACAAATAGTTTGTTTTTAAGAAACAATAACTATCAAAAGATCGAGACTTGATTAAGTCCAATTTTGAACTGAAATTAATTATAATGACCAACATTGGATTAAATGGTAAAAATATATTTCAATTTCACTTTAAAAAAAATTAAAATGATAATTTAACCATATAAATAAATTCGATTAAAAGTCACTTTTGAATTAAAATACAATATTTTTCACTATTCATTAAAAAATGATTTTCAACGGAAAAATACCAAAAATTTACACAAAGTAAATTTTGATGTCCCCATTCTAAAGAAAGATTTTATTTGGTCATATATAATGTATTAAAGTGATCAAAACTATATTTAAAGAGGGTTCTCCATTAAAAGGTGGCAAATCGGCCTTTTAATGTAAATTATGCTTAAAATTAGATTCATTCATATTTTAAGCCTCTAAATTTTTATTGGATAAATGTAAATACATTTAACAATCATGTATAATCATATTTTAGTTAGTTTCATTCATTCCCGCCAATACAATGGCTAGGAGTTAACTACTATATAAAATAATAATATTATATTATTAGTGTGTGATGTAAGATTTCAAAAGAACATGTTGTTGCATATCGGGTACGCTATCGAACATAGAAACCCCTTTAAAGTAAAATTAATTTTTAATTAAAAAAATTAATAAATATTAAAAGTTTCTTATTCCTTATTTATCAGGGATGTTACATCCTTCCCCCCTTTTGAGAATTGCGTCCTAGTAATTTTAAAATTGGGCTCGGAAACATCATTGAAAGTCCCACATCGGAAAAAAGTCAATAAAACTATAACTTTAAAATAAAGAAATATATATATAAAGTTCAATCGAGACAACCCATACTAGGATTCCATGTAGGAAAACATGGATATGGAAGAAAAACTAACTCCCATAGATTAATAAAGAGTGATAGAGAAATTGATCACAGAAAGTTAACCGCCACAATACCATGAATTTGTGGTTGGGTAAAAGTATGATGATAAAAGAGAGGTTATAACATTTTTTTCTTCAAGATCCTTTTCATAGAGTTGAATAATTTTATTAATAACTAGACTACAATTGTAAGGAAATATACTTACTTGTCATGTATAGTTTTATCCTTTAATAAAATTATACCACAAACTCATCTTTTCTCCAGTCGATGAATATTCAAGATGACTTATTCACATTAAAAGAACTATAATAAATGTATAGAGAATTACATAATCCACAAAAGATGAAATATAAATTTCCCTTGTCTTTAGACATTAACCAAAACCAAAATTGCTAGTACAAGATTAGATAATCCCCAAAAGGATAATCCTTTATAAAAAGAAAAATTACACTTAATCTCCAAAATTCAACAAAAAGAACCCAAGGTTCAAGAAACACCATTAAATAAACTACTATCCATAAAATTCTCCAAAGTAATCCAAACTAAGATTGAAACCCAAATCTCTGAAGGATTTAATCACATAGTCTTCCAAGGTAAATCTTAACATTTATATCCAAATAACAACAGTTACTCTAAAAGTATCATACTGAAAAGTAATTAACCTAATCACATATCCTCCATGATAGGTTAATCATTTTCATAGATAACCCAAAATCAACTTATTCCTGATTCATAAGGTCATCTAACTAAAAATAATTAGTCGTACTAACTAGGGACTTCACGTAGTCCAGTGGTAGGTGATAAATACCAGTCGCACTTTGGTTGTGAGTTTGATTCCCGCAGCTTCGTCCGACGTGATGGGTTGTCACACAGTTTGGGTGTTGTCCCTTTTCAAAAACTAAATAATTTTATAACATTCCCAAAAAAGATATAAATTCACAAAAAATAACCATAACATATTTTAACCACAAAGGTTATCTAATAACTTTCATTTTGCATCCCAAAATGTATTAACTAGAAATTGCCTAAAATTCAAGGATCATATAAACCAAAATGATTCTTTATAACTATATACATAAAAGAAAATATAGTTATTCCTTGAATAAAATTTTCATATATCAAACATCCGGGTTACACATACTATAAAAAGTCTTCTAATGTAATCCCATAATCAAAAGATCTTTAATACTTTTAAGTATTTCACCATCCTAAAATCTACCATAACTCTTGAATCCCATATATGTTGACTTCTTACTCATTCAACATCTTTCATGATCCATTAACCATTCCTTTTCAAAATATTTTGAAATACATCTTCCCTACAAACAAAATCATGAATCATATCCTAAGACTCAATAATGTCAAAACATATGTTAAGAAATAATTCATACCTTTCATTGGTCGTTGTCAGTTTCTTCATCCTCATTCGGAATGGAATTAGGTATTGGTAAACAAATATTTGTACGATCCTAGTGATCCCATTCCTGAAACATCTTCGTAGGACATGTGTTTTTATAATGACCATGCATACCACATTTAAAACATTCAATTGATTCCTTAGAAAGAACTACTTTCCCTTTCCTAGAGTCAACTAGATTCTTCCTTTTTACCTCACAGGTTCTTTCTTTATGACCTTCATTTCCACATCTATAGAATCTTCTCATCCCTTTGAAGCATTTTCCTAGGTGTTTCTTTTCACATCCTTGAAACAAATCTTTTTGAAAATACTTACCTTTATGATTATTACCTGAACTTCCGAAGGGATTTGTTTCTCACATATATGACGCCTTATAAAAATCACCAAGGTTAAGGTTTTAAATCATGACTCCAGATAGTTGGTTGATAATAACCACAAGAGTTCTCATTGTATCTCTCATTTCATTCAATTTCTCATTCAGAAAATCGTCATAGTTTTCTTCACATCCATTGTTACTTTGATGCCTACTATATCCATACATTAACTAAAACCAAAAAGGTAAGTGTGAGTATATCAGTAAAATCATCATATAATATCTTATGAGGAGGGTAAACACTAAGATATACTTATGCATGTAATCATAAAGTCATTCACTTTATCTAAAAAAACTATGACTCTTTCTGAAATCCTAACCATTATGGTAATGTCACTTATGCTTAAAGAATTCCCTAACCTCTAAAATTATCTAAACTGACCTGTGATAACAACTATAATGACCCGGCCTTAAACATTACATAATCTTTAATTAAATGAATAATTCACATTGAGGATTTTTCAGATTTAGAGTTTTATAGAATTAGTCATAACAATTACATTACAACTTGAATATTACATGTAGACACTACTACTCAGTATCCATTTTTTTCATAAAATAAAAACACTTAAAAAGAAACATGTCTAGATCCATGTTTTAGATATCATGACTATTCCTTGATCCCATCTTTGACCCAATTCATCTTTATGTCCTGTGGAAAACATTTCAAAAACTTGGGGTGAGCATAAAAAGCTTAGTAAGGGTTATAAAATAAGGAAGGAAAACATTTTCCCATCAATATATACAAATCAATGAAACCATACTTTTCAATCATAACATACCTTATCAAATCATTAGATTTATGAATAACACACACAATCATAAATCATAAAGGTTACTTATGGCATCCATATCAAACATACATTGTAGATATCACAGTTACATAGGGAGTCACAGTTTTAATACCCATCATAGTATATTCCCTAAATCTATTAGGAGAAACAACACGTTTACCTCAGTCAGGTTACCCAATGCATTGGAGAGCTATCTCGGACTCACCCGCCCTTGGTTTATCACGGAACCAGCTGTATACGTAAACAATACCCAATAACCATACATAATCATAACACATAACACAAATATAATGGAAAGATAAAATTTCCACATTACACTATATCAAATCAAGATATTGAAGTAAACAATGCTTTATCAAACCATTTTCAAAAACCATTTAAAAAGATATTTTTGAATCAAAGTGTCCCATACCACGTTGAAGCTTTTAAAGAAATTATCATTTGAAAACATTAATTTCCATATAAATAAATCCTAAACCCCATTTTTAAATCATGGAAATTAATGATAAATATTTAGAAGAATAAATCTTTAAAACATTTAAAATGATATTTTAGTTAAAGAGTTATTTAACAAAAAGAGAGACACTTGAATACAAATAATTGTGGAATAACATTTAATTGGAACTTTATAATATCATGAGAATAAATGGATTCATGATATAATATGTCAAAGTACAGTATATACACCATATTAGAGTGAATTGGTGCATAACAACAATGAAGACTCAATGGAAATGTAAATTGAGAAGAAATCCCTTATAAAGATAGTATCATTAAATTAAGGATAAATAAATCAAATAATTATGTGTGAAAAATATAAATACACCAAATATAAGTGAATATTAAGTTTAAAATAATCATAGTTCATTCACACATATTCATTGAATGGCATATTCAATAAGTACAAGTTGAACCCAAAGAATTGAAATTGGTTAAGTGGTTCCCTTGTAAAAATTTGACAGCCTAACGGCGTCACATTAAAATTCATAAAATGATTTGATGATATAAAAAATGGAATATCATCACTTGGATATAAAGTTTTCATAAATAAGGATATATAAGAACATATCCCAACATAATAAGATGTAAATTAAAAGACATAACAAAATGAAGTCTTTTATAAAGAGTAGGGTGAATAATTCCCTTATCGATTTGGTTAGTAAAAAAACATACGCCACATGAAATAAGGATCATACAATGAAGATGTAAATACTCATATATGAAATTATATCATATAAATAGTATAATCATGGGTAGTACATACACCACACAAAAGTAAATAGTGGAAAATATTGCATGAATCTCACGGGATTAAAAAGTGAGACGAAACTCTTTACCATGTTGTAATCAACTGAGTCGTATGACCAAAAGTTAATAACCACAAAATGAATCACATAATACCATGAATATAATGATAATAATGATAATATATATATATAATTTCAGTACACAATACACCACATTAAATGAATAAGTGGAGAACAATGGAAATCTCACAGAATTAAAAGTGAGAAAAGAAAATCCCTTACAAAAATTCGGCAGCCTACCGGCGCCGCTTAAAAATTCTTAAAATGAATTGATAAGAGTAAGAGAGGGTCTCTCATAATATTAAAATACAAATTAAATTATGGTGAATATAAAATAACATCCTCCAACATAAGAACATGGAGCATACATGAAATGACATAAAAGAGAGTACTTGAAAAGAAAGAGAGAGGTCGGATCCCTTACCTCGCGTCCGACTTGACTCGATCGTTCTTTAATATCCTGAATAATAAAATAAAGTTAATTTCTACTTGCTTAAGAACCTTTTTCAAGTTTATTATTCCTTTTATATAACTTATTACCATGTTATAAACATTATGTAATCATTTAAGTTAATAATGTTAATTTTGTCGATATTTGGTACTTGAGTCAAAAATGAACACCTTATATTTACAAGTTGTCCATGTGGTAACAGGTTCATTATATCCAGAATTATATTCATTATTTTTATATCATATATATCTTATATATCGAGTATATACATGTTTTTATAATAGTACATAACATTTAGAGGTAAGAAATGAAATGCACTGTTCATGGAGACGGTAATTCGTACGTACGTATGAACGCTACTTTCATTTCTATTTCTTATTTTAATGGAAATAAAACATAATTATACAAATTTATATTATAATTACAGTATAATATTACATATAATATCAATAACTCCATCCTTTATACATCCCACATAAGGCATTGACGAATCAAATCATTTTGAGGGGGTAGTAGTCCGCACTTCCTCAAATGAGATTATCGTATTTACCCACTATGGAAACCTTAAGAGCATGATATGAATAAGAAGTAAAAAAGCATAAAGAAATCATAAACATAATATATATCATATATAAATACAGTTCCATCATAATGGACACCATGAGAGGCGGTAAGATGTAATTGAACAATCATCGTTTCGTGAGGCATTTGTTTACCATCCACAGAAACATTATGTTCTTCATCCATTAGATGGAGGTGTTTGTAAGTGTAGTTCAAATAATTATTATAAAAACATCCTATTATATTTAGGATACTGGTTTTGTAAAAAAATAAATAAATAAAAAGAGCTTAGGGGTTGGATAAGTAAAATAAAAGAAAACAATTTAAGAGAAATTACTACCTTTAATTTGGGTAACTCCCTTTGGTCTGAACCAAAGGACTTCTTGAAGTGACTTTTTCCTAAGGTAAACCTTCTAAGAGGAGGAGAGGGATGTTTATAGATTAATTGGGCAGAGTTTGGATGAGACAAATGGCTTGAGAGTTGTGAGTAATTGGTTAGAAGTGGTCTTCTTTTATAAGGGGGAGGAGGGGCTCTTTAGGAAAGTGTGAAAGTATTATTTTATAATATAATGATATTCGGTTTCTAATGGTCCAAAAATAATTATAGTCAAATATAAGATGATTCATGGTCAAAATAAAATCATCCAATCAGAATTTTACATTTTTTGGATAATATTTTAAGCATTATAATCTTATTTATTTAAATCATTTATTAATGAGGTAAAACCTGCATCATTATTATGTCATAAATAATTTAATTTATTTTTTGTCTAAAAATTATAAAAAAAATACCATGATGTAGTAAATCTTTTTATCTTTCCAATTAATATTTATAGTCAAAAATATTCTTTATATAACACCATATAAAAATTAATTACTAAAATATTTTTGTTTATGTCTATTTTCCCTTTACATTAAATTAATTAGTCTAAATTGTCATTATCACTACCAAGTGGCTCAAAGGGGTCCCAAAATCGACCCAAAGATTCTCATTGTCGTTAATGACTCAACCAATAAGGTTTGGAAAAGTGTTAAGGTAATTTTGAATTATTATAATATTATTTTAACCGTGAATTACCTTATTTACCTTTAACTGCGGTAAATAAAAGTCAAAAGTTACTATTCACCAAAAATTATTTTCATCTTAATAAACCACATTTTACTTCTTGATAACAACCATGTATGTCGGATTTTTGAAATTCAATTCACAGAAGTGTTAAAATTTCATTTAAATGAAAAGGTCGGTTTTTTTAACTACCACTAAGTGGTGTCACTATTCATCAAAAATTGATGTTTTTCTGAAAAATACCAAAAATTAATCCTAAAATTATTTGATATTCTGAATTCAAAATTGATTTCTATTTTTTCAAATTCAAAACATAGAAAGTGACAGTAATTAATTTAAAAATTAATTCCCGTTGTTAAAACAAATAGCGTGTTTTTAAGAAACAATAACTATCAAAAGATCGACACTTGATTAAGTCCAATTTTGAAGTGAAATTAATTCTAATGAACAACATTGGATTAAATGGTAAAAATATATTTCAATTTCACTTTAAAACCAATTAAAATGATAATATAACCATATAAATCAATTAGATTAAAAGGCACTTTTGAATTAAAATAAAATATTTTTCACTATTCATTAAAAATGATTTTTAACGGAAAAATCTCAAAAATTTACACAAAGTAAATTTTGATGTCCCCATTCTAAAGAAAGATTTTATTTGGTCATATAGAATGTATTAAAGTGACCAAAACTATATTTAAAAAGGGTTCTCCATTAAAAGGCGGCAAATCGGCCTTTTAATGTAAATTATGCTTAAAATTAGATTCATTCATATTTTAAGCCTCTAACTTTTTATTGGATAAATGTAATACATTTAATAGTCATGTATAATCATATTGTAGTTAGTTTCATTCATTCCCGCCAATACAATGGCTAGGAGTTAACTACTATATAAAATAATAATATTATATTATTAGTGTGCAATGTAAGATTTCAAAAGAACATGTTGTTGCGTATCGGGTACGCTATCGAACATAACAACCGCTTTAAAGTAAAATTAATATTTAATTCACAAATATTAATAAATATTAAAAGTTTCGTATTCCTTATTTATCTGGGATGTTACATCTTTCCTCCCTTTTGGGAATTGCGTCCTCGCAATTTTAAAATTGGGCTCGGAAACATCATTGAAAGTCCCACATTGGAAAAAAGTCAATAAAACTATCACTTTAAAATAAAGAAAGATATATATAAAGGTCACTTGAGACAACCCATACTAGGATTCCATGTAGGAAAACATGGATATGGAAGAAAAACTAACTCTCATAGATTAATAGAGAGTGATAGATAAATTGATCACAGAAAGTTAACCGCCACAATACCATGAATTTGTGGTTGGGTAAAAGTTTGATGATAAAAGAGAGGTTATAACATTTTTTTTCAAGATACTTTTCATAGAGTTAAAGAATTTTATTAATAACTAGACTATGATTGTAAGGAAATATACTTACTTGTCATGTATAGTTTTATCCTTTAATAAAATTATACAACAAACTCATCTTTTTCCCAGTCGATGAATATTCAAGATGACTTGTTCACATTAAAAGAGCTATAATAAATGTCTAGAGAATTACATGATCCACAAAAGATGAACTATAAATTTCCCTTGTCTTTAGACATTAACCAAAACTAAAATTGTTAGTACAAGATCAGATAATTCCCAAAAGGATAATACTTTATAAAAAGAAAAATTACTCTTAATCTCCAAAATTCAACAAAAGAACCCAAGGTTTAAGAAACACCATCAAATAAACTACTATCCATAAAATTCTCCAAAGTAATCCAAATAAAGATTGAAACCCAAATCTCTAAAGGATTTAATCACATAGTCTTCCAAGGTAAATCTTAACATTTATCTCCAAATAACATCAGTTACTCTAAAATTATCATACTGAAAAGTAATTAACCTAATCACATATCCTCCATGATAGGTTAATCATTTCTATAGATAACCCAAAATCAACTTAATCCTGATTCATAAGATCATCAAACTAAAAATAATTAGTCATACTGATCAAGGACTTCACATAGTCCAGTGGTAGGTGATAAATACCAATCGTACTTTTGTTGTGAGTTTGATTCCCGCAGCTTCGTCCGATGTGAAGGGTTGTCACATAGTTTGTGTGTTGTCCCTTTTCAAAAATTAAATAATTTTATAACATCCCCAAAAAAGATATAAATTCATCAGAAATAACCATAACATATTTTAACCACAAAGGTTATCTAATAACTTTCGTTTTACATCACAAAATTTATAAACCGGTAATTGCCTCAAATTCAAGGATCATATAAACCAAAATGATTCTTTATAACTACATCCACAAAAGAAAAGATAATTATTCCTTAAATAAAATTTTCATATATCAAACATCAGGGTTACACATACTATAAAAAGTCTTCTAATGTAATCTCATCATCAAAAGATCCGTAATAATTTTAAGTATTTCTCCATCCTAAAATCTACCATAACTCTTGAATCCCATATATGTTGACTTCTTACTCATTCAACATTCTTCATGATCCATTAACCATTCCGTTTCTAAATATTTTGAAATAAATCTTCCCTACAAACAAAATCATGAATCATATCCTAAGACTCAATAATGTCAAAAACTTGTGTTAAGAAATAATCCATACCTTTGATTGGTCATTGTCAGTTTCTTCATCCTCAATCGGAATGGCATTAGGTATTAATAAACAAATATTTGTATGATCCTGGTGATCCCATTCCTGAAACTTCTTCGTAGGACATGTGTTTCTATAATGACCATGCATACCAAATTTAAAACATTCAATTGATCCCTTAAAAAGAACTACTTTCTCTTTCCTAGATTCAACTGGATTCTTCCTTTTTCCATGGCAGGTTCTTGCTTTATGACCTTCATTTCCACATCTGTAGCATCTTCTCGTCCCTTTGAAGCATTTTCCTAGGTGTTTATTTTCACATCCTTGACACAATGGTTTTTGAACATACTTACCTTTATTATAATTACCTGAACTTCCGTAGGTATTTGTTTCTGTCATATACGACGCCTTATAAAAATCACCAAGGTTAAGGTTTTCAATCATGAATCCAGATTTTTGGTTGATAATAACCACAATAGTTCTCATTGCAGCTCCCATTTCATTCAATTTCTCATTCAGAAAATCATCATAGTTTTCTTTACATCCATTGTTACTTTGACACCTGCTAGATCCATCCATTGACTAAAACCAAAAAGGAAAGTGTGAGTATATTAGTAAAATCATTATATAATATCTTATGAGGAGGGTAAACACTAAGATATACTTATGCATGCAATCATAAACTCATTCACTTTATCTAAAAAAACTAAGAGTCTTTCTGAAATCCTAACCATTATGGTAATGTCACTTATGCTTAAAGAATTCCCTAACCTCTGAAGTCATCTAAACTGACATCTGATACCAACTATAATGACTCGGCCTTAAACATTACATAATCTTGAATTAAATGAATAATTCACATTGAAGATCTTTTCAGATTTAGAGTTTTAGAGAATTGGGCATAACAATTACATTACAACTTGAATATTACATGGAGACACTACTACTCAGAATCCATTTTTTTCATAAAATAAAAACACTTAAAAAGAAACATGTCTAGTTCCATGTTTTAGATAGCATTACTATTCCTTGATCCCATATTTGACCCAATTAATCTTTAAGTCCTGTGGAAAACATTTCAAAAACTTGGGTTGAGCATAAAAAGCTCAGTAAGGGTTATAAAATAAGGAAGGAAAACATTTTCCCATCAATATATACAAATTAATGAAACCATACTTTTCAATCATAACATACCTTATGAAATCATGAGATTTATGAATAACACACACAATCATAAATCATAAAGTTTACTTATGGAATCCATATCAAACATACATTGTAGCTATAAAATATACATAGGGAGTCACAGTTGGAATACCCATCATAGTATATTCCCTAAATCTCTTAGGAGAAATATCACGTTTACCTCTGTCACGTTGCCCAATGCATTAGAGAGCTATCTCGGGTTCACCCACCCTAGGTTTATCACGGAACCACTTGTATACGTAAACAATGCTCAATAACCATAACATAATAATAACACATAACACAAATATAATGGAAAGATAAAATTTCCACATTGAACTATATCAAATCAAGATAATTAAGTAAACAATGATTTATCAACCCATTTTCAAAAACCATTTAAAAAGAGATTTTTGAATCAAAGTGTCCCATACCACATTGAAGCTTTTAAAGAAATTATCATTTGAAAACATTAATGTCCATATAAATCAATCCTAAACCCCATTTTTAAATCATGGACATTAATGGTAAATATTTAGAATAATAAATCTTTAAAACATTTAAAACGATATTTTAGTTAAAGAGTTTTTTAACAAAAAGAGAGACACTTAAATAAAAATAATTGAGGAATAACATTTAATCATAACTTTATAATATCATGAGAATAAAGTTATTCATGATATAATATGTCAAATTATAGTATATACACCATATTAGAGTGAATTGGTGCATGACAACATTGAAGTCTCAATGGAAATATAAATTGAGATGAAAGCCCTTATAAAGATGGTATCCTTAAATTAAGGATAAATCAATCAAATAATTATGTGTGAAAAATATAAATACACCCAATATAAGTGTATATTAAGTGTAAAACAATCATATGTCATTCACACATATTCATTGAATGACATATTCAATAAGTACAAGTTGAACCCAAAGAATTGAAATTGGGTTAAGAGGTTCCCTTGTAAAAATTCGACAGCCTAACGGCGTCACATTAAAATTCAGAAAATTATTTGATGAGGTAAAAAATGGAATCTCATCACTTGGATATAAAGTTTTCATAAATTAGGATATATAAGAACATATCCCAACATAATAATATTTAAATTAAAATACATAACAAAATGAAGTCTTTTATAAAGAGGAGGGTCAATAGTTCCCTTACCGATTTGGTTACTAAAAAAGACATACGCCACATGAAATAAGGATCATAAAATGAAGATGTAAATACTCATATATGAAATTATATCACATAAAGAGTACAATCATGGGCAGTACATACACCACACAAAAGGAAATAGTGGCAAATATTGCATGAATCTCAAGGGAATAAAAAGTGAGACGAAACCCTTTACCACATTGTAATCAACTAAGTCGTATGACCAAAAGTTAATAAACACCAAATGAATCACTGAATACCATGAATATAATGAGAATCATGATAATATATATCAAATGTAAGTACACAATACACCACATGCAATGAATAAGTGGCGAACAATAAAAATCTCACAGAATTAAAAGTGAGATAAGAAAATCTCTTACAAAAATTCGGCAGCCTACCGGCGCCGCTTAAAAATTCTTAAAATGAATTGATAAGATTGAGAGAGGTTATCTCATCATATGAAAATAAAAATTACAGTATTTTGAATATAAAATAACATCCTCCAACATAATAACATGGAGCATACATGAAATTACATAAAAGAGAGTACTTGAAAAGAAAGAGAGAGGTCGGATCCCTTATCTCATGTCCGACTTGACTCGATCGTTCTTTAATATCCTGAATAATAAACTAAAGTTAATTTATACTTTATTAAGAACCTTTTAAATTTTATTATTCCTTTTATACAACTTATTACTATGTTATAAACATTATATAATCATTTAAGTTAATAACATTAATTTTTTCGATATTTGGTACTTGAGTCAAAAATGAACACCTTATATTTACAAGTTGTCCATGTGGTCAAAGGTTCATTATATCCAGAATTATATTCATGATTTTTATATCATATATATCTTATATATCCATTATATACATGTTTTTATAATAGTACATAACATTTAGAGGTAAGAAATGAAATGCACCGTTCATGGAGACGGTAAGTCGTACGTACGCATGAACGCTACTTTCATTTCTATTTCTTATTTTAATGGAAATAAAACATAATTATACAGTGTTATATTATAATTCCAGTATAATATCACATATAATATCACTAAATCCATATTTTATACATCCCACATAAGGCATTAACGAATCAAATCACTTTGAGGGGGCGGTAGTCCGCACTTCCTCAAATGAGATTACTGTATTTACCCACTATGAAAACCAAAAAAACATGTTATAAATGGGAATTACAGAAGAATAAGGAAATAATAAAAATATTATATATCATATATAAATACATTTCCATCATATTGGCCACCATGAGAGGTGGTAATATGTAATTGAACAATCCTCGTTTCGTGAGGCGTTTGTTTGCCATCCACAGAAACATTATGTTCTTCATCAATTAGATGGAGGTGTGTGTAAGTGTAGTTCGAATCCTTATTATAAAAACATCCTAGTATATTGAGGATACTGTTGTTGTTACAAAATAAATAAAGAAAAATATTTTAGGGGTTGGAGAAGTAAAATAAAAGAAAACAATTTAAGAGAAATTGCTACCTTTAATTTGGGTAACTCCCTTTGGTCTGAACCAAAAGACTTCTTGAAGTGACTTTTGCATAAGGTAAGGCTTCTAAGAGGAGGAGAGTAATTTTTAGAGCTTAATTGGGCAGATTTTGGATGATCCAAATGGCTTGAGAGGTGTGAGGAATTGGTTAGAAGTGGTCTCCTTTTATAAGGGGGAGGAGGGGCTCTTTAGGAAAGTGTGAATGTATTATTTTATAATATAATGATATTCAGTTTCTAATAGTCCAAAAATAATTATAGTCGAATATAAGATGATTCATGGTCGAAATAAAATCATCCAATTAGAATTGGAAATGTTTTGGATTATATATTTAGCATTTTAATCTTATTTATTTAAATCATTTATTAATGAGGTAAAACCTGCATCATTATTATGTCATAAATAATTTAAATTATTTTTTGTATAAAAATTATAAAAAAAATACCCTGATGTAGGAAATATTTTTATATTTCCAATGAATATTTATAGTCAAAAATATTCCTTATATAACACCATATAAAAATTAATTACTAAAAACTTTTTGTTTATGTCTATTTTGCCTTTACATTAAATTAATTATTCTAAATTGTCATTATCACTACCAAGTGGCTCAAATGGGTCCCAAAATAGAGACAAATATGACCATTGTCGTTAATGACTCAAACAATAAGGTTTGGACAAGTGTTAAGGTAATTTTGAATTATTATAATATTCTTTTAACCTTGAATTATCTTATTTACCTTTAGCCGCGGTAAATAAAAGTCAAAAGTTATTATTCACCAAAAATTATTTTCATATTAATGAACCACATTTTACTTCTTGATAACAACCATGTATGTCGTATCTTTGAAAATCAATTCACAGAAGTGGTAGAATTTCATTTAAATGAAAAAGTTAGTTTTTTTATCTACCACTAAGTGGTGTCACTATTCATCAAAAATTGAAGTTTTTCCAAAAAATACCAAAATTTTAGCCTAAGAATTATTTGATATTCTGAATTCAAAATTGATTTCTATTTTTATAAATTCAAAACATATAAGTGGCAGTAATTAATTTAAAAATTAATTCTCGTTGTTAAAACAAATAGCGTGTTTTTAAGAAACAATAACTATCAAAAGATCGACACTTGATTAAGTCCAATTTTGAAGTGAAATTAATTTTAATGACCAAAATTGGATTAAATGGTAAAAATATATTTCAATTTCACTTTAAAACAAATTAAAATGATAATCTAACCATATAAATAAATTAGATTAAAAGGCACTTTTGAATTAAAATACAATATTTTTCACTATTCATTAAAAAATGATTTTTAACGGAAAAATCCAAAAAAATTTCACAAAGTAAATTTTGATGTCCCCATTCTAAAGAAAGATTTTATTTGTTCATATAAAATGTATTAAAGTGACCAAAACTATATTTAAAGAGGTTTCGTCATTAAAAGGTGACAAATCGGCCTTTTAATGTAAATTATGATTAAAATTACATTCATTCATATTTTATGCCTCTAACTTTTTATTGGATAAATGTAAATACATTTAACAATCATGTATAATCATATTTTAGTTAGTTTCATTCATTTCCGCCAATACAATGGCTAGGAGTTAACTACTATATAAAATAATAATATCATATTATTAGTGTGCAATGTAAGATTTCAAAAGAACATGTTGTTGTGTATCGGGTACGCTATCAAACATAGAAACCCCTTTAAAGTAAAATTAATATTTAATTCACAAATACTAATAAATATGAAAAGTGTCTTATTCCTTATTTATCTGGGATGTTACAGGCTGGGTACTACCGGAGATTTGTACCTGACTTTTCCAGAGTTGCGGCACCCTTGTTAGCTTTGAAAAAGAAAGGACAACCCTTCATATGGACATAGAGATGCCTGTAGAGTTTTCAGGAGCTGAGGAAAAGACTGATGAGTGCCCCCATCTTGAGGCTACCAGAATAGGGTGTTGGTTATGTTGTCTACTACGTCGCATCAGGGACCAGACTTGGATGTGTCCTGATGCAGGAGTGAGCAGTGAGTGCTTATGGTTCACGATAGCTGAGACAGCATGAGTAAAACTATGCTACCCATGACCTAGAGTTAGTAGCAATGGTCTTCACCTTGAATATGTGGAGACACTACTTGATGGGAGAACATTTTATAGTCTACTCTAATCACAAGAGTCACAAGAATATCTTCTCATAGAAGGACCTGAACTTGAGACATCGACATTGGATAGAGTTCCTCCAAGACTATGACTTTGAGATAGTCTATACTCCTGGGAAGGTGAACATAATAGAAGATTCACTAAGTAGGTGTTTTAACTTATAGTTGTTGATTGAGGTGTCAAAGTAGATGGTCACTTTGTAGATATCCATTATGGATAAAGATAGAGCAGCTTACCTCTAGTCTATGACTGTCACTGCCCCACTTCTTCAGTGAGTTTGGGAGGCACAACTTGGGTACATTGACTGTGAGGCTCAACGTGCTCAAATATCCTTAGGACAGGCACCTGATGGATTTTCTAAAGGTGGGGAGCACACCATCCTCTTCAGAGGACGCACCATAGTGCAAGTGGTGCTACTGGAGGAGGTGTTGAGGGAGTTCCATATGTCCCCTCTGGTGGTGAATCCTGTAGTGGAGAAAATGTACCAGGACCTTCGGTGTCATCACTGGTTTCCAGGGATGAAGAAATCAGTGGTAGAGTTTATTTCATGATGCCTCATTTGTCAACAAGTGAAGGTCGAGCATCAGGTTCCAGGCTTAGCGCAGCCACTAGAGGTGTTATAGTGGGAGTGGGATGGAATCACCTTGGACATTGTGATAAGGGTTCCACGTACATCCAGGGGGAATAATTCCATCTGTATGTTCATTGACCTACTCACCAAGTCGGCCCACTTCCTACCCATTCGAGATAAGGGATTAGTAGAGGGCTTGAGACGCCTCTATTCTTAGGAGATTGTACAACTTCATGGGGTACCATCAACGATCATCTCTGGCCGTGATGCACATTTTACATCCCGGTTGTGGAAGGGATTACAGGAGGCGTTTGGGACTCAGTTATATTTGAGCACTACCTTTCATCCACAGATGGATGGTTAGACAGAGCAGTCCATACAGACACTTTAGGACATGATTTGTACTTGCGTCCTTGATTTTGGCCGCATTTGGGAGGATCACTTTCCCATGGTGGTGTTTTCATACCACAATAGTTATCACTCCACCATCAGTACAGAAATATTTGAGGCCTTGTATGGTCGACCATGAAGATCACCTCTATGCTGGATAGACCCAATGGATTCAGAACTTATGGGTCCAGAGTTTGTACGGGCTACCATTGAGAAGGTTCAGATCATCCATAAGTGGATGAAGACTGCACAGAGCAGACAGAAGTCTTATATTGATAGGATATGGAGACCTCTGGATTTTCAGGAGGGGAACCATATATTCTTTCGAGTCTCCTATCGATGGGGAATACGGAGATTTAGCCAAGGCGGAAAAATATCACTGAGGTTTATCAGACCATTTTTGGTTCTTCGGAGGATTGGCGAGGTGGCATTCTGCTAGGCACTGCCACCGTAGTTGGAGACGGTGCATGACGTCTTCCACGTATCCCATCTGAGGAGATACGTGTATGACTCATCTCACATCATCGACCATGGATAGATGGACTTTAATGATGGGTCAATGTTTACGGATGATCCAGTGGAGATTGAGGATCAACAGGAGTGGTCCATCATGGATTATCGATGCCTCTGGTGAGCGTTCTTTGGTAGCCCGAGAACCTCCAGGAGAGCACATGGGAATGGGAGGCTCATATTCGTGCTTCGTACCCCCCATTTTTTCCCTTAGTCTATATTGTGGTTTTTGATAAAGAAAAGCCATTATGTGGGGAGAATGTAAAGACCATCATTTTCCATGAATTTTTTTTAATTATATGGAATTATTACAAGTCTAAAACAATTGGCAGTGCGTGATTCTATGGCCCAGTGTCCTTGTAATGAACTTCTAAACTTTTTTAAAGGTACGTTCTATAAATGCGTGAGTGGCATTTTCTAACTTTTGAACCAGTGGTCGGATTAAAAATCTGAGAGCACCATTGAATCCTCAGCGTCGTGATTCTCTTAAGGGAGTCTTCACTTCAATCACAGTAGGTCGGGAGAAAAAGATAGATTTTTTGTACTTTTATAAGAATAATAAAATAACAAAGTTATTTAATTTCTATCTTTTCTTTTCCTCCAACGGACAAGCGGAAGTGGTAGGGCCAATGACATTTCAAGCCATTAATTGGCTTGAATACTCAATGTTTGTAACTATACCATTGGAATTAATAAGGATCATTATTAAATGAACATAATAAATTCCCAATGGAGTTACTCACCCTCCCCCTCTCCAATTTATATGGAGCTCAGGGAGGAGTGTTGGCACAGATTCACCAAGCGACGAAGCTCTGGAAAAGTACCAAGATGCCCACCACTTTGAGGATGAAACTGGTTCCAGCAAGCGGTGATGACCGCCACCGATTTACAAGCCAACGAACACCGACTCCTCCTCAAGCGTGGATGTTCTTCAATGAATCTTGAGGTTGGGATATATCTTGTTTTAATTTCAAGAGTTTGTTGAATAATATTCTTCTCTCATGTTATCAAGCTAACGAGGAGGGTGCGGGCCAAACGAACAAGTCCTGAACCCTCTAATACTTTTTCTATCTATGAATTCTTTGCGGACTTTTTAATCAGGTTAGATGAAACCCAAAACGGAGGGTCAAGTAGCGAGGAGGGAATCCCAGGAAGGTCGTTGGTAGTTTCGGATGGAAAAAATGGGCCACTGGATCTCACCCAGTGACCCGTGGAAGACTGCCAGCATGGTACCGGCATGGTAGAATTGGCGATTGACACCGGTGGGTGATGGCGGTGGCCAGCAACGGCAGGCCATGGAAGAGATGGAGGCGCACTGTCGTGCACCACCAGCGGAGAAGGCCGCAGTCGTAGCCACGACGGCCGACACCAGCCAGCCGTGGGCCGAGCGGTGCACCGCCGCGCACCGCTGGAGATGGCCACGACATGAAGTTGTGGCGATGGAGGAGGTACCCACCCCTGCGGGTCCTGTGACGACTAGGTGGCTCTATGTGGCATGGCCGCTTCGTTACCCGAATGACTTATCCATTTGGGAGAAAGGGGGGAGTGCTCCCCCACCACCCCCCCCCCCCCCCCAGCGCCAGCTAGGGAAGGCCCCAGCTAGTGGGTCGTTCCCCTTTGTGGGACAGGTTGCGTGAGCCCACTGGGTCGGTCCATGAGAGCCCAGCGGGCCGTGACCCTTCGCGGGCTGGGTCGCGCGAGCCAGCGTGCTGCACCCCTTTGCGGGCCAGGACGGGTGAGCCCAGCGGGCCACACCCCACTGCGGTATGGGCCGCGTTGCCTAGGCGGGCCGGGCTAGTCTGTGGACCAACCCAATCGGACCAGTCTAGGACGGTTCGGGCCATGCCAGGATAGACCCAGACCGGGTCGGGTCGACCCGAATCGGGTCATGTCAGACTAGACTTGGACCCTTCCATGCCCAGTTTCGCTAAAAGAGCCATAACTTGTGAACCGGGCATCCATTTGACAAACTGTATATGATGCTGGGATACTTGGAGTGAGATAGTCCTTTTGGTATACTCCACTGGAGTTTTGTATAATGTTGTAGTACAACTGGTTTGGATCAAACCTGAATCCAACTGGGCCCTCGGTACTAAAATGCTTATAACATACAGACTGGGCATCCGATTGATGCGCCTTCTATCACGTTGGAACCCTTAGAACATGGTGGACCTTTGGGATAATTCTTTTTGAAACTTTGTGGAGGTTGAGGTATGACCAATGGCTTGAGGAATATATCCTATTGGAATCAAGCATGCTTAGTATGGAAATCTTGTGGCTGGTTGTAACGTGAAGAAAGAAATTCAATCCTTTTTAGGTTAGCATCTATCGATCCTATTTGGTTCAGCATCTATCGATCATGGGTGGTTCAGTGCTTAGAAATACTTTGTGGGTCAGTATCTATCGATCTTGTGTGGGTCAGTGCCTAGAGATCTTGTGTGGTTCAACATCTATTGATCTTGTGTAGGTCAGCAGCATAGCCTCTTGATAGAATAAAATGATCTAGATTTATGACTAATCATCTGTACATCTGTACTTGATTTATATACCTAGTGTGACATGATCCTTTACCTTCCTGTAACTTTTACCTTTTTGGTGTTACCTTTGTGGTGTTACCTTTGTAGTACTTTTACCTTCGTGTTTTTACCTTTGTGGTACTTTTAACTTCGTGGTGTTACCTTTGTGGTATTCTTCCCTTGTGGAACAGTTGTGCTAAAAGCATAAAAGTTGGAGCCTTATGTTTCCCCATGTTTGAGATGAGTATATCTTGATAACTTAGGTATATGTATGGGCATATACCTAAGTAGAGTTGATGACTGCTTCATGCTTTGTGTTTGAGGACTTACTTTATGGTTTACCATTTGTGGAACTCTAGGAGACTGTTAGGGCCAATAGGGGCCTATATACCCTGAGAGGGGGGGTGAATCAGGGTATGGATATTCTTTTTCAATGTTCTTCCTGCCCCACTGGATCTTGACCTCTTTGTTACAAGGGTCACTTTGTTTTCACTTGTGTGGTTACTGTGATCACTTGTCTCCTTTACCTGATGATGATGCTTTGAATGCAATGCATGGAAGTAAGCAGGCAGACACAGAGATTTTACTTGGTTCACCGCTAAGGGCTACGTCCAAGGAGCATACGCCGACAAGTTACCGGTTCGTACCAAATTCCACTAGACTTCACTATCTGTGGATTACAATGTTTGGGCTAGATCACTTCTATGCCCAGGCTCACTGCCTATACAATGTTTAGGGTCAGCTCACTGCTTTCCCAAGGGTCACTCCCTGTTTCTCTCTCTCTGGCTCACTGCCAGTGGAGAGGATCACCTTCTTCCTCTTCCTAAGCTCACTGCTCTGTGAAGGGATTCACTCACAGTTTATAGACATGTAGGTCTCTTCATTTTCATGAATGAATGCATCTTCCTCTATGTGTAGATGCTCTGTTGAAGTACAACTTTCACCCGTAGATGAATATCTCTTTGCACCGAAGGTATCGGGCAACGTACCAGCTTCCACGCAGTCCGAGAAGCACCGCTGGAACAAAACCTTACTTGCCGCGCAAGTCAATCTCGGCGCGCAAGTCACAACGGGCGCGCAAGTCCTCCTCAGACACTTGCACGACTCAAGCTTCCTCAACTCCAAACTTGCGCAACTCTCTTCCTTTTACGCCCAAACCAATATTGGTGCGCAACTTCCAACCGGTGCGCAACTTCTAACACCGGCGCACAACTTCAACTACTGGCGCGCAAATTCACCTGCGCGACCCACACTCACCACTTGCGCGACCACTACACCCACGCAACAGGAGCTCTGATTTCTCAAAGTGTTGAACTCCGTTGAAGAATGAGGAGGGGTGGTCCAGTATTTATAGGCAATCTGACCACCCTGCGCGACGGCGCGCAAGTCACCTGTGCAACCCAGTTTCGACGCGCAAGTCTTCTGTCCTTTTGGACACTTGCGCGACCAACTCCCAAACTTGCGCGAACCTACTTACTTTTCCATATTTTGATCTTCTGATATTGAAAAACATATGGAGCGCAAGTTTCCTATTCTCCAAGTCCTCGGCGTGCAAGTCCCTTTTCCAAAAACACTGTTATTCATTTGCTGATTTTTAGGCCCAAAAATTTGGCAAACACTGGAAAACGGTGCCACCTTGTATCTGTTCTTTTGTACCGCCTCCAGATCATCCATTCCTTTTATCGACATTCTTGAATCAAACATGGATCGTTGGCCTCAGCTCTTGAACTCGACATTCCACCATGAAATCCTCTTTGTCAACAAATTTGTATGTCATTGTTTTGCTTTGTAAACAATCACTACTCAGATGTCCACTTTGTCAACAAACACAATCACCTCAAAAATTCTTCAATTATACCTTGAGGGATTTTTGCCCAACAATCTCCCCCTTTGGGTTTGTTGACAACTCTTCCAAAACAAAGAAACGTCGTTGATTCTTCAGCCTCCATTCGCCTCATTGCGATTCTGATAGCGATCATGGATTTACTCAACACATACTCTAAGCTCACATGAGAAATGATCGACGTGAGAAACAAGAGTAAATGAAAAGTTCATCAATGAATCACTTTATCTCTGACATCCACTGTTGACACCAAACTGATACCAATTTGTACTAAACTGATACCAATTGTTGATGGGCTTGTTAGAAGACCAATGTTTGGTTTGGAAATATTCTTACCACTGTCCAACACCACTCTTCTGCTTTTATCACGATCCTCAGCTATCGTGATATCTATTCTTTGATCGATCACTTCTAGCATCGTCATATTTAATACGCTCCCCATTTCTGCTCATAGCTTCAACACCTCTTTAGTTATACTTCCTGTGTTGTCCAAGCTAAGCTCTGGCTAAGCACGTTCAACTAGCTTCAACTCCCCCTATCTGGCTGCTCCACCTGTCAGCTTCTCCCCATATCATTCAAGATTTATCAAATCTCCACATTGTCTCCCCCTTGAACAATCACTATTTTCTCCCCCTTTGTCAACGAACCCAAAGGCAGTCCTGGGTAGTCTATAACAGAGTAGAGAACAAGTCATCACATTAGGGAAAAACACATCATACCTCGGAGAGAGGGGGGGTGTCCCACATCTACACTATTTCAAGTTCGGGGAATCGACTGAACTCCCAGAGCCAGTCGATGCCTTTCAAATGCTTCCTTGGGTAAGGCCTTTGTCAGGATGTCTGCAACCTGTAGTTCTGTAGGCACATACTCCAACTTCACGATCCCCTGCTCAACTTTCTCCTTGATAAAATGATACTTTATCTCAATGTGCTTTGTCCTTGAGTGATGGACGGTATTTTTGTTGAGATTTATAGAACTTGAGTTATCACACTGGATTCCGATTGGAGACTTCACTTCAACTCCCATATCTTCAAGATGCTGCTTCATCCACAATAATTGTGTGCAGGCTTGAGTGGCCGCAATATACTTAGCTTCTGCGGTGCTCAATGAAATGCAATCTTGCTTCTTGCTTAGCCAAGAAATACACAATCCACCAAGATAGAATGCACCACCTGACGTTGATTTTCTATCATCTGCTGAACCGGCCCAGTCTGCATCAGTGTACCCCAATAACTCTATCTGAGATTTGTCATTGTATGTCAAGCCGAAGTCCACCATGCCCTTGATATACCGAAGTATTCTTTTCACTGAGATCATGTGACTTTCCTTGGGATTACTCTGATATCTCACTGCTTGGCATGTGGCGAAAACAATATCAGGCCTTATTGTGGTTAATTACAACAGAATTCCAATGATTTTCCTGTATTCTGTGATATTAACTGCCTTGTCATCATCATCTTTCGATAATTTCATCCGGGTGGAAATCGGAGTCTTCATCTCCTTGGAATTTTCCATTCCAAACCTTCTCAGGACCTCCTTGGAATATTTATATTGAGAAATGAATGTTCCATTCCTTCCTTGTGTCACCTGTAGACCAAGGAAAAATGTTATCTCCCCAATCATTGACATTTCAAACTCATTTTTCATGAATTCGGAAAACTGTCTGCACTGAGCTTCATCTGATCCGCCAAATATTATTTCATCGACATAAACCAACACCATCATCCTTTGATTACTGTCATTACTGAAATAGAGATTGTAATCAACTCCTCCACACTGAAAACCAAGCTTCTTCAAGTACTGATCAAGCCTTGAGTACCATGCTCTTGGTGCTTGTTTCAGCCCATACAATGCCTTCTTCAGCCTGCAAACTTTGTTACCATCCTCATGAATGAGAAAACCATATGGCTGCTCAATGTACACCTCCTCTTCCAAAACCCCATTCAAGAATGTGGATTTGACATCCATCTGGAACACTTTGAACTTTCGTTGCACTGCTATGGCCAAAAATAATCTGATGGTCTCCAGCCTTGCAACCGGTGCAAATGTCTCATCGACATCTATTCCCTCGATCTGGGATTACCCCTTGCACACTAGTCGTGCTTTATTTCGAATCACTGTGCCATCTTCATTCATCTTGTTGTGATAGACCCATTTAGTCCTGATGACATTCTTGTCTACTGGCCTCGAAACAATCTCCCACATCTGGTTCTTCTCAATCTGATCAAGCTCTTCATTCATAGCTTGAACCCAGTTTTCATTTCCAGCTGCATCAGAAAAGTATTTCAGCTCAACCTGGGATATAAAAGATGTTTTCTGCAGTGATTCCATTCTCCTTGTCTGAGCTAGAGCTGACAAATCACCAATGATATTCTGCATGTCAATTTCAGCTCATCTCTTTGACTATTGTGCAGATGAGGATTTTTCTTTTCTAAATCAGCATTAGTCACTTATGCTCCCCCTTTGTTGCTTTCCTCCTCATCACGTTTATTAGAAAATTTCTCACTGTTTCATTGTTCAGTGGAATCATTCCTTTCAACTACTTCTCGCAGCTTCTTGGTATCCTGAAAACAGTCATCTGATACCATATTGTTAGAGCAAATAGATAAGCATGAAATACATTGTTACTGCTGCTTCTCCCTGTGTTTCTTTCTTCCCTCTATAGGAAACACCTGAGCTGAGTCATCCAATTATTGCATTGATGGCTCTTGAATCTTATTTGGATATAGAATGCTCCCCCTGTGTTACACAACACTTCTATCTGTTAGGCCCAACGGTAGAGACCCATAACCATTCTTCTCCACATGCACCATTTATACTAATATGGCACTCAACATCAAGCCATTAACCAAATCTCTAAGCCTACTGAGTTGGAACTCGGTGTAGGAAACAATAGATAAAGCTAATAACACAATCACTTCTAATTGTGCTCAGTTTCTCCCTTTCATTTTCAATTCTTCTACCTGATTTGAATCAATTGAAACTCTAGAGCATATCACTTCTCCACTTTGCATCCTTAGATGCCACTTCCCCTTGGATGGTATCTCCCTAAAACCTGAAACACATCAATCAACAGTTAATAGCATTTATATACATAGGGAGAGGGGCTTCCTTCTGGACTCCTCAAGATGAGGATTGTGGTTGATCTTGATGGGTCAACCCATTGATTCTTTCTTGGAGGGCATCACACTCTTTTCTTGCTTCCTCCAGCTGCCTAGCCAACTTCAACTGTTCTGGCCATATGACTAGGCATTCATTGCCTACATTTCGAGCCTTTTTCTGATATGTAGATTTGGTAGGCTCGGCCTTCCTCACCGCTTGGGGTATAAACCCACTAGTACACATTTCCTTCTTTAAGGTTCTATCAAAATTCTATTTTCCTTGATTATTTCTCTGAGTAGGAACCTCTCTGTTTGGCATCTTCCCTTTCTTCTTCTCCCATCGTAGGGGTCTTCCTCTTTCCTTCACTTCTCACTGAGAAACACGATATGCGAATTTTTCAATACGTTCTTTGTTCATCTTTCTTTTATCATATATCTGAGTCACCACCCTATTTTTCATTGGTGGTGGGTTCTCCACTGAACGTCCATTCTTCTTACTCACAGCTGTATCATTTCCTCCCTTTTTCTTCCAGATTTGTTCATGTTCTTTCCTAGGGGGAAGTTGTGAGTGTGACAGAGGAGGTGACTGATACACCTTTCGTTTAGCTCTATATGATTCAACTGAGGCTCTAAGCCTGTTATCAAACTTACCACATTGTCTCCCAGTGTAGAATTTCTCATTATGCATCACTAGGGATGAGAATCTCCTTTCGAGTCCCTTTTCATTTCTTTCTTTCTTCTTGCTGCAATGTCTTGCCAAATGCCCATAATTAGAACATATAAAACAATTTCCATCAAAGTCATACCTCTTTTCATCGTTTCTATATCGAGATGCTGATACACCTTGAGTTCTTCTTCTGATACGAGGCTCTTGAGCTTCCTGACACATACTCATAGTGTTTCCCATTCTTCCACAGTAATAGCATCTAACGGATTCTTTCCTCTGAGAGACTCTTCTCTCTAATTTCTCAGGACGCTTCTTCTTATTCTCAGATTCAGCAAAGTTTCTATTTTCACAGCCTGAAATGTATTCCAGAGCATCTGGACAGAAGCTTGATGTGTGGCCATGAATCCCGCAGAAATAGCACATGTCATCACTACTTTTTGTAACTGTCCTCTTAGGCCTATCTCCAGCACCTATATGATTTCATTCACATCTGGAACTGTTCACAGATCTCTTTCTATCTTGCACGGGAGGGGATTCATCAAATCCGATACCAGTTGTTCCTAAACTATATAGTCTTTGGTTTGAGAAATTTTTTTCTTGCCTCTTTTAAGAAATAGCAAATTTTCTTTTCATTTCATCATCACCTGTCGAAGGATAATCAAATAGAAAGTGTAAGGCATACTTCATTTTGGGCTTTCCTCTAGCATTGGATTTCTCCACTTCTTTCTTCACTGATTCTAGTTCTTCTTCCAACTTTTGAATTTTCATATCCCTTGATTCAAGTTGGGAATTGAGTTCTTTTCTGAGATTCTTTCCACAACTCATCTCATCTTCCAGTTCACGCTTCAACTTATCAACCATGTCATTTTGCTCCTTTAGCTTCAATTTTTCTTGAGCAATAGAATCAGAACAACATGCATTCTCTTGTTGTAGCCTTTGATTATTCTGAACTTCTGCAGAAAATTGTGTTGCTAGATCATCATTTTTTTCTTTCAAATTATGAACTTCATATGACTTCTGATTCTCTTCATATTCATCGTCCTTTTGTTTTCCTTTCATTCTAGCCATCTTTTGTAGTTCTTCACATTGAGATTCGTTCTTCTCCTTTAGGTCAGTAGCCACATCAATAAGCCTTTGGTTTAAGCCTCTTAGCTTGTTGACCTCAATGTCCAGTACTTTGATCCGGATATCTTTAGATTTAACTTCTTCATCCAATTTCTGATCTAATTTCTTTTTCATGCTGACAAAATCTACCGATGGCCTCCTTCTTGAAACTTCATCATCATCAGTTGTTTCGGTATCACTTTTAAGTTCACGTACTTCACTCATTCCTACATCATGATTGAGTTAATCAATCTTTTCCCTATCAGATTCATCCAGGCCTTCCTTCAATAAGTTGTTTGATTCTTTTAGTTGAATCACACTTTTTCCATAAACACTTCCACACTGAAAAATTCCACCTAACTTTTGACTCTTCTTTGATGTTTTTCCCTTTTCCATAGCACACCAAGATAAGAGCAGACTGATTCTTTAACCCCACAGATCGACTACACCAAGTCTGAGCAAACAAATCTGATAACAACAACCTTCCCATTGATACCAATTGTTAGTGACAATAGGGGCCTATATACCCTGAGATGGGGGGTGAATCAGGGTATGGATATTCTTTTTCAATGTTCTTCCTGCCCCACTGGATCTTGACCTCTTTGTTACAAGGGTCACTTTGTTTTCACTTGTGTGGTTACTGTGATCACTTGTCTCCTTTACCTGATGATGATGCTTTGAATGCAATGCATGGAAGTAAGCAGGCAGACACAGAGATTTTACTTGGTTCACCGCTAAGGGCTATGTCTAAGGAGCATATGCCGACAAGTTATCGGTTCGTACCAAATTCCACTAGACTTCACTAGCTGTGGATTACAATGTTCGGGCTAGATCACTTCTATGCCCAGGCTCACTGCTTATACAATGTTTAGGGTCATCTCACTACTTTCCCAAGGGTCACTCCCTATTTCTCTCACTCTGGCTCACTGTCGGTGGAGAGGATCACCTTCTTCCTCTTCCTAAGCTCACTGCTCTGTGAAGGGATTCACTCACAGTTTATAGACCTGTAGGTCTCTTCATTTTCATGAATGAATGCATCTTCCTCTATGTGTAGATGCTCTGTTGAAGTACAACTTTCACCCGTAGATGAATATCTCTTTGCACCGAAGGTATCGGGCAACGTACCAGCTTCCACGCAGTCCGAGAAGCACCACTGGAACAAAACCTTACTTGGCGCGCAAGTCAATCTCGGCGCGCAAGTATCGGCGCGCAAGTCACAACGGGCGCGCAAGTCCTCCTCAGACACTTGCGCGACTCAAGCTTCCTCAACTCCAAACTTGCACGACTCTCTTCCTTTTACGCCCAAACCAATATTGGCGTGCAACTGCCAACCGGCGCACAACTTATAACACCGGCGCACAACTTCAACTACTGGCGCACAAATTCACCTGCGCGACCCACACTCACCACTTGCGCGACCACCACACCCATGCAACAGGAGCTCTGATTTCTCAAAGTGTTGAACTCCGTTGAAGAATGAGGAGGGGTGGTCCAGTATTTATAGGCAATCTGACCACCCTACGCGACGGTGCGCAAGTCACCTGCGCGACCCCGTTTCGGCGTGCAAGTCTTCTGTCCTTTTGGACACTTGCGCGACCAACTCCCAAACTTGCGCGAACCTACTTCCTTTGCCATATTTTGATCTTCTGATATTGAAAAACATATGGCACGCAAGTTTCCTATTCTCCAAGTCCTCGGCATGCAAGTCCCTTTTCCAAAAACACTTTTCTTCATTTTCCAATTTTCAGGACCAAAAATTTGGCAAACACTGGAAAACAATGCCACCTTGTATCTGTTCTTTTGTACCGCCTCCAGATCATCCATTCCATTTATCGACGTTCTTGAATCAAACATGGATCGTTGGCCTTAGCTCTTGAACTCGACATTCCACCATGAAATCCTCTTTGTCAACAAATTTGTATGTCATTGTTTTTCTTTGTCAATAATCACTACTCAGATGTCCACTTTGTCAACAAACACAATCACCTCAAAAATGATTCAATGATACCTTGAGGGATTTTTTCCCAACAGAGAACTTCGGGGGTCTCAGGATCCCTACTGAGTATTGTTATACCCACCCCTGAACAAGCTATTCTCACACCTTGTTGTGTATTGCGCAGATTATGGACAGTGTTGATCAAGGCTGGGGGAGCAAGGATATGATGGTGCTCAGAGGTGGACCCTTTGACACAATGTGTCATAGTGACTACTGATCATGATTTGTACCTACCCTTCAGGTAAGATCCTTGGTGGATGATCCAGGAGATGTTTTCTCTTTTCAGTTGTACTTGTACTTTTCAGTTGGGCTTGTTTTCCAGCTCCCTTTACTTTTAGTACACTTTTTACTACAACAGTTTACTCTGTGGTTTCTTCTTATTGTTTTATTGGATTGTGTGTTTTTATAGATTTAAAGGCAATGCCTTCCTATTATAGGTATATTCCTTTTGAGTGCTAGTCGCCAACCCCTGGCCTATGGAAGGTGGGATGGGGTAGTCACGGCATGGGCCCTGGGGGATGAGTCGTGACAATTCATCTCATCATGCTAGCACTTAGATATCTAGTGATATTTCCCAAAGATCATAAGATCATGTGTGGATCACCACTAGAGGGATTATATCCTTGGAACCTCACAGTGCAACAAAGGTAATCTGAAAGGGTCTTTTTGGATTATCAAAATTAACAAACTAAGAAAGTTTATAAGCCCTGGAATTTATTTCATCAAATATTAAATAAATTAGTTATAAATTTGACATGAGTGATCTTCACTCTTGGTTTCGGGAAATTATTATTAATATTAATTTTAATATATCACCCACCTCCACACTCTTCTGTTATGCTAGGAACCACCAAGTGGTATCTGAGTAGTTGCATTTAAATTTATAATTATTTATATGATTATTTATATATGTATAATTGTGGTTATATTTTCATTTCATGTTATTCATTATTTATTTTGATTTGAATCAACATATTATTCATGTTCGTTTAGTGTTAAATTTTCTTAATGGTTTAAGAATAAATGAGGAATGAATGGAGATTCCATTTGGAATATATAAATATTTGGTCGATAAAATTGGGTTACAAGGCATACAGTCGTAGAACATGCCTTATACCCATGTGTGTTGTATCTTGACGCATCTAGAAATTAATTACACATGGATCTTTTATTGTACACAATGTGTTTACTAGGATAACCTGGAACACGTTAAGAGAATAAAGGTTGTGTAGCTAGCATGTACATGTCGTGTAGTCTGGATGAGATAACACACTGAAGCCCTAAGTGTGTGACTTGGATATACAAAAGCTGGGGTATATGGATTGTAGATGGATTTTCATGTCTTGTAGACTCCCATTAATGGAAAAAATTAAAATTATATTCAATTTGAAAACTGGAGTATTAAAACCTTGTTTTATTAATTGGCACACTATTGTGTGTTTGACAATTTAATAATTATTTTTGGGATGAATTAACTGAAATGGTATTTATTTTAATATCCAAATTTCATTCAAAAAAATTTTGTATAAAAGTGTTGAGGAAATCCAAGTTAGGATTTTAGGATAGGGGAATCCATTCAATGGATCAAGGAGCTGCAAGCCTATAGTTAGAAAGACCGCCTACCTAATTAATTTATTATGGTTTTCATGGACCAAGATTGGATCATTAAGGAAGGTAATGGGGTTACTTTCCCCATAATGTTAAATGAACTAGGCATTTTGAGTTATATAGAAAGGGTTATTTTGTATTGATAAAATAGAGGGAGATTTAATAAATAAATAAATGAAATTGATTTATTATATCTCACTTATTTTGTAATCAATCAAATTATTAATATTATACTGTTTTTAATTAATGAATAAAATGAAAATTTCATCATCCACACTATCCCTATGATCAATATTAGATAAAGATAATATTTTCACTGGAAGTAACTTCTAGTGGTGGTTTAGATTCCTTTTGGTTGTGCAACACCATGAATGGAAATCTTACGTACTATAATCCTCAATGATTGATCCTCTTGCTAAAGAGGCCAGTAATGAATAATTCCCTATCTATGAAAAAAAAATTGAGTGACGCGATCAATGTTCAATGTTTGATGCTTTCATCAATGTCTAGTGAACTAAATAAGTCACATGAAAACATGGATGTAAATAGAATGTTTGAGAACCCCCAAAGTCTTTACTAAGAGATAGAAATACATGAATTTTTTTATATTTCCAAGGCTCACTTTTAGAGAAATATTGGGGAGGATTCCCTAGTTGGGACTCATGTAGTTAATATCATTGTCTACCTTGAGCGCTTATAGGTTCTAGGGTTCAAATTCACCGATGAACTAGGCACCAACCTCAATCTGGAATCAATCCATCAGAGCTCCTCCAACTTTTGTTATGAATTTTAATATGAAAAACATAGAGAAATCTATTCTAGATATTCTTACTCTTCTTCTCCAAGTAGACAAAAATATGATGCATGAAAACCCTTCCATTCTTATGGTGATAAAATGGAAAGGGAAGGTTATGATCTTAAAGACCAAAGCTTCATGATGCCCGTTTAAGAAGGGGAAGATCAAGGGGGGAGCAAGGGAACAAGATTTTGTCTATTTCACATGTGGAATGAAGGGAAACATGAAGAAAAAATACTCCTAGAAAAAGAAGCAAGGGGAAGTTTCATGTAAATATTTTATCAATTGAAATTTATCAATTTATACTAACTGGGTATTAGATAAACCGTGTGGTGATCACATATGTATTCAAATAAAAGAACCATATAGATTCAGAAAGATTTACTAAGGATAGGTATATCTTCAAGTAACCAACAGAGCTAAACTTGTTGTTGTACTTATCAGGGACTATAAACTCACATTGTCAAATATAATGATAATTGTTTTAAAGGTTTGTTATTATGTGCCTTCAGTTACCAAAAACATTATTACTATATCCATTCTTGATACAGATGAATTTATTTTAAAATTTTGGAAAAATGTTGCTTTTTTATAAAAATATAATTTTTTATGGAAAGGCTAATTAAATTAATAGCCTTTATGTTATGGATTACCTAAACCAAATAATGGAAATCCATAATGAATTTACTTCACAAGAATTATACTACACCCAAATTTGGTATCACTATCTAGGTCCTGTAAATGAAAACCTCTTGACAAAAATTATATCAAGATGGATATTAGGATTCTTTTGAACTAAAAACACTCAGTGTATGTAATTCATGTTTAAAAGTAAAAATAACCAAATCCCATTTTATTAGGAAAGGAGAAAAGGATAATATCTTCTCGAATTAGTTCATATTGATGTGTGTGGACCACTTCCTATTGATGAAATTGGTGGGTAATCATACTTCATAAGTCTTACTAATTATTTTAATAGATATGGATATGTCTAATTAATGAGGTATAAGTAAGATTATTTTTTTTAGTTCAAGGAATACAAGAATGAATTTGAGAACCATCTTTTTAATAATATTAAGAAAATTTTCTTAGACCATTATGAAGAATATCTTAATGAAGACTTCATATATTATTTACAGGAGTTAAGGATTTTATCTCAAATCACTCCTCCTTATACACCTCAGTGTAATGATGTAAGTGAAAGGAGGTACTTTAACTTATTGAGTAGGGTGAGATTAATGATGAGTCATGTGATTCTTCGATTATCCTTTTAGGTATAAAAGTTACAAACAACATCATATGTACTAAAACAAATACCAACTAAAGAAACATACAGTATACCATAAAAATTATGAAATAGAATGAAACTCATGTTTTCTTACTTACATGTGTGGGGATGTAAAGAATTTGTTAAGTCCTCTTCAGGTAATAAGAATTCACCTAGATGTATAAAGTGTATCTTTATAGGATAACCCAAAGAAATAAATAGATACTTCCAAAAAAATCCTTTAGAAAAAAGGTTGTGGTTGACAAACAACCCACATTTCATGAGAAAGATCTTACATAAAAAAGAGGTAGTGGGAGTGAGATAAAATTAAATGAACTCCAGTATCAAGATAAATAAGATTTGGCACAAGAAAAAATTCCACAAATCTTTGTGGAAGACGAAATTGTTCTATTGACACAATTACTATATAAGATTACTAGAGAGTTTATAAAACCATAACAGTATGTTTTTCTAGTAACCGATGATGGTAACTCATTATTAGTTCATAATAATGATTATTTCACATATAAGTAAGCAATGAGTGGCCTATATGTTTCCAAGTGGAAGGAAGGTGTGAATCCTGAAATGGATTCCATGTACCAAAACCAAGTTTAGATTTTGGTTTAACCTCTAGTAGATTTAAAACCCATTTTTTAAAAATGGGTATTCAAAAATAAACTAGACATGGAAGGAAAAGTCAGTTATTATAAGGTGTCACTAGTTGCAAAAGGATTTAAATAGAACTAAGGAATTTACTATAAAGAAAAATTTTCACCTATAGAAATAATGAAATAAATCATAATTCTACATTCCACTATGGAATTCCAGGGTTATAAATTTTTTAAAATGGATGACAAAACAAACTTCATTAATGATATCCTTTAATAAGATTTCTACATGACAGATCTAGAAGGGTTTGTGACTCCAAACGATTCCAATAAGGTATTAAAATTTCAAAGATCCATTTATGGATTTATGAAATAATCCAGGTCAAGGAATTTTCATTTTAATGAGGCTATAATAGAATTTGTTTTCATAAATAATTAATTCAATCAGTGTATTAATGAATTGTTTAGTGGTAATGCATTTGTTTTTATAATTGTATATGTTGATGAAATATTACTCATTGGAAATTAAATACAAGTTTTATCATCTATTAAGGTGTGGTTGAATAAATGATTCTCTATGAAGAACTTGGGTGAGGAAGTATATATTCTTAGGATAAAGATCCATTATGATATATCCAAGATTCTTCTCAGCCTAATTCAAATTACGTACATTGACAAGATACTGAAGAGATTCATCATGGAGAAATACAATATGGGATAGTTTCAAGTGTCGTATGGAATTTATCTTTCAAAGAAAATTTATCCTCAGAAACATGTGGAATGAAACAGATTGAAAATGATTCCATATGAATCATTGGTTGGATCAATCATGTATGTTATGATATGTAATAGGTTAGATGTCACCTACACATTAAGTGGGGTAGGAAGATATCAAGATGATCTAGGTGTCCACCATTGGATGGAAGTTAAGACTATCTATAACTATCTAAGGCGTACTAAGGATATATTGCTGGTTTATAGAGAAGATGAGGAACTATACATTAGATGATATGAAAAATCTAGTTTCTAAAATGATCAAGATGACATGAAGTCACAAACGGGATGCATATTCCCATTGAATGGATGTGTTGTGAGCTGGAAGAGCTTAGAGAAGACTATGGTTACAAATTCTAAAACATATTCCGAGTATATTGCGGCTTCTAGGGAACCTAAAGTAGCAGTATTGATGTGAAAATACATACAAGTGCATGATGTGGTATCTAGTAGTAAAGATCACATCTCACTTTATTATGGTAATACTACAATAGGGGATCTTGAAAAGGTGGCAAGGTCATGTCAGAGGACAAAGCACATACTTCATAATTGTCAACTCTTGAGGGGTTTTTCACAGAGAGGTGAAGTTAAAGTGATCAGTATTTCAATGGAAGACAACATGGTGGACCCCTTGAATAATTTCTTAACTCAGTAAAAAATGACTATCATGTGAGGTCTAGTAGAATGACAGTCATAGGTAGTTGGCTCTAGTCCAAGTTGGAGTTTGTTGGAGTTTGTGTCCTAGGACAAACTATTTTTACTTGGATTACATGTATATTTGATATATTGAATATTAATAAAACCTCTTATTACATATTGTCTATTTTTCTATAATACTATAATGTAATAATTCCCAAGAGTATACATCACATTGATAAGGTCATAGGAGTTCCCCACTATGATGATAATGTTGATGTTCTATGAAAATATTCTCAAATAATGTTCATTGGTTGGATAATGTACTATAATGGGACACATAGTACATATACCATCGAGTGTGAATACTTGTAAGACGATGAGGCTTATTCTCATGAAATTCACACGTGGTAATCACCATGATAGAAGATTATGAAAACAAACTAGCCAGTAGGAATTTTTTATGTTTTGGTGTCATTGGATATTACTACCTATGAGCGTGTATGATGGACCTTAGTCATTAATATTTTTATTAATGCATGTAACAACTCACATACTTAGATGTATTTTATAAACCATGATGATAAAAGTTCATGAAAAATTTGGATACATTGGGTGCATCATGAGTGACATGTAATTAATGAATAAGTTGAGGAAGGATTTGTCCCTTCTATCTTTAGGGAAGCCGATATCACAACCCTTTTATTGGAATTGAACCATTGCATTAAATTCCATGGACATGGTGTAAAGATGTGTTTATTTCAGTTATTTAAAGAATTAAATATCGAGCATATAGGTTGGTGACATGGTTATGAAACCTATTTGATGAGATATTGTGATAATGGGATTATTTTACGCATTGAGGATTCATATGTGTTTTTTGACATTTTGACATTATGTTCCATCCCTTGGGTGGGTTAACCCACTGCTAGATAGTAATCATGGACTTTAGGCAATCCCACATAATGCCAATTAGAAATAATCCTAGAGGTTCACAGACTAAGTGTTTCCATTTATCTCGATTAAATTATATTTTAGTTTAATTAATGGAATAAATATTATTCTCAAGAATGTGTAATAAATTTATTAAAATTATATTGACCGCATCAGTTAAATAAATATTTATTCATTGGCTTGTGATTAAAATATTTATTTTATTTATTGAATATTTTAATAAATATTTATTTACTAAATTGTGAATAAAATATTTATTCGGTTGTTCAATAAATGCTATATAAGTTCGAATGGACCCAAACCGATTCTAGTGACAAATATCAATTAACAAGATTGTTACATAATATTTTTTATTGCGCAAGTTGGTGCACACCATAATATAATAACAATATAATTATTATTATGTGGAATGGGGTTTATTAAAGATAATAAGTGTTATTTAATGGATGGTATGCAATTAAGTAATATTTTATATTAAATCATAACTCTATAAAAATATACCTAACTTTATTGTGTAGAGCATAAAAAACATAAGAAAAGAGAATTATTGATCTCAATGAATTCTCTCTCAACTCTTCTTCTCTCCCTCTCAAGAAAGAGAAGTGCAAGAGAGATTTATTCAAGACTGAAGAACAAACGATCAAAAATGAACATCAAAAAAAATTTGACTCATCGCTCTAGCACCTGAAGATCGAGTGGTGTTTCTTAGAGATCATAAGAACATGTGTGGATCATCTCTAGAGTAATTTTATCCTTGGACACTCAAAGTGTAATGAAGGTAATCCAAAAGGGTCTCTTCAGATGATCAAAATTCACCAACAAATAAATTTCCTAAGCCTGGGTATTTATTTCTTCAAATATTAAATTAATAAATTATAAATTTCACATGCTATATCCCCACTCTTAGATTCAAGAAAATATTATTAAAAAGAAATTTTAATATATAACCCACCTCTACACGCTTCTCCTATTCCTGGAACCATCATCACCAAATCTTCTACCTAACATGACTAGGTTATGACCAATAGGGAGGCCATAGTCAACCCATATTCAAAATGAGATTTATTGGCCCAATGAATAGGCACATGCATGGAGGTGTGGTTTATGCATTAAATAAGTTAATGCATGGACACATTTCCCAAGATGTATAAGGCAGTCATCTAACTGTCAAAATGATTGATGTACTATAGAGATTTATGTAAAGAAATTTACATGCAATTATTTTTTTAATTTTTATCATTAAAAGTAATGTTGTGGAAGGAGTGAAATACAATTAAATAAGGTTTTTTTATTTTTAATTCATAAAATAAACCAATCATTGAGTCCATCAAAAATAACACACTTCTTTTTAGGAAAAACCATTTAGAAAATCATTATAGAATATATTTTATACAAAGTCACAAAACCAAGTATTATTTAAAAAAGTGTTGTTTATAAATATTCATATGAGTAAATGTGGTAAATTGAATTTTCATCATCCAAATAATTAATAAAGAATTAATAGAATAATAAAATTATTAATAATATATTAAACTAATTCTAATTATTTTTTGGTAATAGATTAATGCTCAAGAGGGGATGTATTAGAATACTCCACATTATAGTACTCGATAAGTGTTATGTAAATGTATAGGAAACACAAGTCATGGGAAAAAATTTCACCAGTTGGTATGTTTATTAAATTTTATTACATATTTTTATTTAATATTTCATATTAATTTGAATATTATTTGATTTTAAATGAGAGATATTTGAGTGGATTGTACATATCCTATGTGATAGTGTTTATGATAAAGATGCACAATTATATCTTAATCTACATGCTCCGGCTAGGGAACCAGAGGATGATGATGTGCTTGTTTTAGTCAATTAAGATGATGCACCACCACCACCATCACTAGAAGGAGGGAATATATTAGGAAATAAGAGGGGGAAGATAAAATAATGGAGAGAGTGACTCCCGAGATATGCTTATGCGCTGTAGAGATAAAATCATGCATAGTGGGTAGATGATCTTGCACAATTGGGAGAATTTTATGTGTCATATATGACTACTTATACATATGAAATTCAATCCTCATCCCAGATATGTCATGTATTCAACATGTCGAGATCTTTTATGGAGTGAGACCTAACTATGGCATCACAACTTTGGTAGACCTCGGGCGACACTTCTGTCGGCAGTCACATATTTGATATCACATTTTCAGCATCTTCAAGTTATTATTTTATGCCAACTCATTAATTTATGTATTCCTACACATATGATGTTGTAGAACCATCTACTCAGCAATATGATGATTCACTCACAACACTGTATATTGAGTTGTGGTCATCAGTAGAGCAATATAAAACAACATCAGAACCACTATAGTAAGTGTATAATGTTGATGAAGAGACACACCATGAGGAGGAACCCATGCTTATAGTTGTTATACTGGTGTGACATACAGGTTAGATGTGAAGTGGGTGTGAGGTTTATATGCTAAGTTGGGGAACTGAGGGGATGTTGATTTATTTAAGCGGTACACATTATATTTATAAAAACCCCGATTAATGAACAAATTAACTGTTGTTTTAAATATAAATTTCAAACCTCTCATCATGCATTTATTTTTTGTGTGACATGGAATGCAGAATATTGAAAATTATTAATGTGAAATTACATTATCATCCCCACCATTCATCATATCAATATGCCATCAAAATTCTCCCATGGGATTTTTTTTAATTAAAGTAGGCTAGGTTATCTTTTTTTTAAATGTGGTTGATATGTGCCACTTCGAGTGGCCTTTTGGGTTTAAACCCAAAAAACCACTTGATGTGCCCCCCCCCCTTCCATTTATGCCCCACCTCACCTCCCCCTGATATATATATTAATAATAATATATAATTTTATAATTTTATAATTTTATTTATAAATAAATAATTAAAATTTAAAAATATATATTTCTAAATATGTATTTAAAGTTGGTGGGTCCATTATGGACATAAAGGTGGAGGGTGGTTCTAGAGGATCTCCACGGTAGCACATCGTGGATGGAGGGGCTCTGAGTTCTCCGAACGTTAATGGTGCAGGCCGCATGGACGATAACAGACAGTGGGATGACCAAAATGGCCTATCAGCTGACTGGCTATCATGGGGGGGTGGAACTCTGATGGTTTGATGGGGCAAGAAGGATAAATGAAGGTGACCACTTGCGATAATCTACTGCTAATACGTGTTTGGTTGGGTAATGATGACAGACAGAAGAGGTGACTGAGAGAGTTTTAGTTTCTTAGACTATAATTCACAGTTGGGTTGGGCCATTGTGAAGGAGTTGGGAATATGGGTAAGTAGTTATGGTCTTCATGTCCAATGGGTCTATGGGTCATGTATTATAATAAATCAAAAGTCTTGATGAGTGGGTTATCCCCTTGGGGGTTATGGCCTACCTTTCCGAACTATGTGTGTGGTATGTCTATTTGAATGTAATTGTACCCCTTTACACCTAATATATATTTATTATATTTATTATTATATATTTATTATATTGATTTTATTTATATTTATTATATTTATATTTATTATATTTAATATATTTATTATATTTATTATATTTATATTTATTTATATTTATTATTTTTATTATATTTATTATATTTATATTTACTATATATATAAACCTTAATTTTTAATAATTGTATTATTAATATTTTATTATAAATATATAATTGTAAATATAAATATATAATTGTAAATATATAAATATTTATTTTATATTTTTATTATTTTTATTATATTTCTAATTATATATTTTTTATATTTATTATATTTACATTTATTATATATATTTATTATATTTATATTTATTATATTTAAATTTATAATATATTTATACTTATAACATATTTATATATAATTATTTATAGTTATTAATATATAATTATTCCAAAAGGTTCTAGGAGGAGGAAAATCTATTCCTACCAAAATTTATTGAAAAATAATAGAAAGAACATGAGAAAGAGAGAGGATGGGGACAAACAAGGTAAAACCCTCTTCCAAAATCGAGAACTACAAATGAGGAGACTGAGGATCATCCCCATAATCATGGTATGAGATTTCAACAGTTGATTCCCATTCTGATTACAAATTCTTCCAATCAGAGAGTACGGAGTACGTTTCCCTGAGTTTAACCTACTCCAAAGTGAGCTTATCCTAACCACACCCATTAGGAGAAATCAAGTCATATCTTTCACATCCTCGGCCACTGTTTTTTGGGTGATGACCTCATTTCCATGTCTTATTTTTGTGCCAACCCCCTTCTACTTCTTTCCTCTCTAAAAGAGTGCAGTCCATGAGAGGCTTCCCCTTACAGTCCAAAGATATCGTGTGTGAAACAATATTCAAATATTTATTTTTATCTTTCCTTTGCTTGATGAGGAATTCGCTTGCAATAGATACTCACCCACTTCTTTCAGCACAATCATTTCAGATTGTCCAAGTACAGCAATATCAGGTTCAGCTACAACCTTAACCCATGATTTTTTTATGCATGGATCATGTCCCTCTTTTTCATCCCCAACATGACCAAGATATGGTGATTTCTAATAATCTTGATCCATATTCAGGGATGAGTCCACCACCAGTAGTCCAACAGTTCCAGGAGCCTTGAGAGCAGCTGAGGAATCCATTGGATCTCCATCATACATACCATCTGGAACCTTCTACTGATCAAGCTATTCAACAAAATATTCATAAGACTGGGCCGCCACTAACCTAATAATTTGTTTCTCAGATCCTATAGTTGTGGAAACATTGGATGGAACATTCTTATCCTTAACCATTCCCAATCCAGGTAGAATATTCAAGGTAGTAGGATACTGCATACCCTTCAATAACTCATATTCACTATGATTATTTATACATTTATCATCAGAGTGGCCAACAAAACAACACAGATGAAAAAATTATAGAATATTTTTATACTTCACAGGTATATTGATATCATCATAAGGGTTTGAAAGTGTCACCTTCTCAATGAGAGTGGAGAAAAGGTCAATCTCCAACAACTGCCTTGAAAAATTCCCATACTTGATGTCTTCAATTTACGTATCCAGCCAAATGGGAACACCAATTACCGTAGCAATGGCATGTAAAATTATAGGATGCTAAAGGATCCAATTCAGGCCATAAAATCTCACCCATACCTATGCAAAGAAGTTTCTAACCTTTGATGGATCACAATCCAACATCCATTCATGAAGATAAAATGTCATGGGCTTCAAGGATAGAGAACCAGATGACCATGTGAGAGACGTGAGGTCATCCCAAGGAAAAATATAGTGGAATGATCCATGACCTAGAGAAACACACCACCAGTTTGAGAACCCCCAATGAAAGGAGATGTGTCGTATAAGATCCACAAGGATCCATGGATTAACACCCTTTGGAAGAAGAAACCTCGCAACTAGGTAATTTTTACCTAAGGACAATATTTCTGAAAGTGAATCCAAATTTGTGTCAACATGAGCTGAGGATCCTTTCTTCAAAACCCTATCGGAGGAAGAAACCCTAAATAGAGTCAGGCGATTTTTCCCATCACCGCGATTCAGATATGGACTCAGCAGTCCAACATCAGAAGTAGAAAAAGAACAAGAACCCATGTTTCAACCAACACCACGATGCAGATCAGGAAACAGTGGACCGATAGCAAGAGTTGAAGCAGTACCCCTATGGCTAACACTACAATTCAAATTAGGAATCAGCAGTCTGACATCACAAGTTGAAGCAATGCCTCTAGGGCCATTAGTGCGATTTAGAGGAATCGTATGTCTAACATCACGAGATGAAAAAACACTAGTACCCAATGGATCGACACATAAAACCTGATCAACGACCTGAAGAGGCCCTCCTCCAACAAGATTCAATCCTAAAAAGTGAGGAACTGACATTGGAGAAAAACCCTAGATGCCATCACCACTCGCTGCTCCGCAGGCCTACAACCTAATCAACTTCATCTTAATATATATTTATATATTTCAATAAATATAATTAATATATTAAATAAATTATAAATATAATAAATATATTTTTTATATTTATAATTGTACATAAATGAACCTTAATTGTTAATAGATTTATTATTAACAATTTATTATAAAAAAACCTAATTTTTTATTTAATGAAGGATTATTTATATATATATATTCATATTTATATTACTAACAATTTATTATATATATATCTTTATTTACATTATTAAAAATTTATTATACTTAAACATATATTTTAATAATTATAAATATTTATATATATATATATATATATATATGTATATATATATATATATATTTAAAATATATGATAAATTATAATATTAAAATTAAATTATATTTATTTAATCATATATATATTATATATTTATATTTATTATTATATTTATAAATACGTATTTATAATTCTTTAAATATATTTAAAAATATAATAAATTAATAACTTAATGGTGCGAACCATAAGCATACTTTATTATATAATTTAAATATAAATAAATTTTTATATTTAGAAATATAATAATTTTTTAATAATATAAATAAATATGTGTGTGTGTGTGTAAAAAAACTTTAATTAAACAAACAATTGAGGTTTATTTATAATAAATTATTAATAATAAAATTATTAAAAGTTATGTTATATATATATATATATATAATTAAGGTTTATTTATATGTAATTATTTATATAAATAAACCTCATATTTTAAATACAAATTATACAATTTATTTATATATATATAAAAATAAATTTAATAAGGTTTATTTATATAAATATAAATAATTTTAATAAGGTTTATTTATATAAATATAAATAATTTTAATAAGGTTTATTTATATATATCTACCTATTTATAAATTTGTAAATAAATTTAATAAGGTGTATATATATATCTATAAATTTATAAATAAATTTAATAAAGTTTATTTATATATTTAATTAATTATATATAAATTTATAAATTTTAACTGTAATGTTTATTTATATTTATATATTTATATATAATTATAAATATATGGTTTATTTAAATATATTATTATATAAATAAAATATTTAAATATAAGGTTTATTTTGTTGTATAATTATATATTTTAAATTTATTTATTTAAAATAGGAACAGTGCAAGCCATGGATTAAAAATCGATGGCCCTAGAAAATTTATTAAAAATATAGTGTGAGTACAAAAGGCATAATAAAGATGCAAACTAATAGTGAAACACTTGTCACCACCACAGAGCAAAGAAATCCGCATAATCATTTTTTTAGATATGCAAACACTTGTCAGCCTCTCCACCATTTATTTGGAACTTTCCAAGCATTTCCTAAATCATCAGCATTTGATGGGTCATCCCTCTCACTCTGAGAGTCAGTACCTTTGTCTTTTTCATGTTTAATTGTATCATCTTGAGACATGGTCTCATTAAGATACATATCCCAAGGTAATCCTTGAATAATTACAATATCCCCAAGAAAAGGCTCACCAACCTTACAAGAAGATTCCACCTAGAGATCCATATTGATAAGCTACACATTTTATAGCGATGGAGAAACCATATCGTCCTTGCTTGAAGACTATGGGTTGTCTTCTATAATCCTCTTTTTGTTTATGTCACCCTAATTCTCAAGACTCTCAAGAGAGAAAGCATCAAATTCTAGACTATTTATAGAGTCTAGCATTGTAAAAGAATTAGGTGTAGTATCACCCTCCTTCCATCTTTCTCCATCCTATGCAGAACCTTCACACACTAGCACAAGGATCTCCATATCTTTTGACTATTTTCCAGTGACCCCCTCACCACAGGTGGAGGTCGTGACATCTCCTACAAAAGAAAAATCCTTCTTACTGCTCACCGTAAAAATCACAGTGGGTGTCCAGTGAAGTTTTTTCTATAGCTTCACATGGCAAAGATTCACACTCTTGACCTTACAATTAACTTTCTAGAAATAATCATCAACCATAATCTCGACATCTATTGAACCACCAGGGGTCCCCCCTTTCTTGCATGACGTTCATCGGCTAGGTGGGCCTGCTTGATTTTTTCATCCACTAGTGAGTCCATAAAATTGAATGTACCTATATCATTGCACTTTCTAACACCACTCAGGGAGCCCTCCTCCTGAGTGAATTCTTACTCCAGCTGTGAATTAAACAATGTAAAGGTGTCTGCATGACTCCTCTTCCTATCACCACTAATAGAACAAGCCAACCAATCCCTCATATTCACATCATTAGAAAAAACATTGGTTGAGGCCAGGTATGGTATGCCTAAATGTCCATCAACAAGATCATCCTTATTACCAGCACCACTTGTAACACCCCAAGATTTCATAGTGTGTTATTTCTTCAAAATAATTCAATAACTTGCACTACACGCAACACTGAGTTCAATCACACCATTAAAAGAGGTCATGAATAGTATTAACTACATTTTGAACTTTATATAATCCTTATAATTTTAGAATCCCTATTATGAGTTTCTTAGTCATAATGCAAGAACAGATTCATTTTCAGTATTTCACTTTTATCAACTTCTAATAGTGAAACCTTTTTAAATACAATATTTTAAACTTTTTGACTAAATGGGGACATCAAAAATTTAAAATGAAACACCCCAAGCTTCCATGGTACGTTTCCCTTTGAATAATGTGATAGCGTGTGTTGTACGCAACACCGAGTTCTAACACACCATAACTAATTAAACTAGCCGTTGTGAATAGTAATACCTACTTTTTGAATTCATATATATTCTATATTTCAAAATGGACTTCATTTTTGGATTCGGAATATCAAAATCAGCCTAGGGTGAAATTTTGGTACATTTCGGATAACTTTCATATTTTGATGAATAGTGAAAATTACTAAATTTTAATTAAAAACAACTTTTTTAATCAAAATAATTAATAGTGATAAATTATTAATTTGAGTGGTTTTAAAGTATATTTAGAATATATTTTTACCATTTAATATAATGTTGGTCATTGGACATAATTATACAATTAAACCGAACATAAACAAGTGTCAATCTTTTGATAGTTATTATCTCTTAAAAACACGCTTTTTGTTTTGACAGCGGGAATTAATTTTAAATTAATTTCTGCCACTTCTGTGTTTTGAATTTAGAAAAATGGATTCCATATTTGGAATCAGGATGTTCAAATTGTGTAAATAGGCAACTTTTATTTTTAGACATTTTGAATAATTACTGCGGTAAATATTTTATTTACCATGGTTAAGGGTAAATCCGGTAAATAAGGGTTAAAAAAATAATATTATAATAATACTAAATTACCCTAAAACGTGTCTTAACCCTATTGGTTGATACATGGTCGACCATGGGCATCTTTGGGTCTATTTTGGGACCCCATGGATCCACTTGTAAGTGATAATGACACATTATATTAATAAAGCTAAAATAAAAATAAAAATGACATAAGCTTACATCTTTTAGAAGAACAATTTTTACATAGGGTTATACATGTTGGATTTTCGATTATAAATATTAATTAGAAAGCTAAAAAGATTTCCTACATAATAATATTTTATTTATAATTTTTAGACATTAAATAATTTATTTTATTTATGACACAATGATGATGCAGTAATTACTAAAATAGTGAAACATTAAAATAATTGATCTTATAAATACCCAAATAATTATAATATGAAACTTTTAATGAATTAAACTAATTTTCTATGATAATATGATATATTAGGATTGATTTAATTGACTTTGTTCGAAGTAATCAATCTGTTAGGAGTTTCACAAAAATCAACTATTGAATAGTGTCAAAATTGACATAAAAGAGTTCTTAAAACAAATATTATATTATTAATTGATATTAAATTCCTAAAAATCTAATGTTCGGCAAAGAGACTTATATTATGATAGGTTCCTCATTAATGGACCACTTGGGGGTCGCTTGGATGTATATAGTAAGTTTATTAACCATATTATATAAAAATACAAAGAGACATTGTAAAAGTGAAACTAATTAACTTAGAGTTAATACTTAAAGATAAGGTTAATATAAGTACCCAAACCTGTCTAAATTCTATTGGTTGAGTGTTTTTCGACCTATCCCCACCTTAACCTTTGAATAATCAACTTTGGAGCCATTAGAAACCGAATATGAATTTATTATAAATTAATATTTCTAGCTTTTCCAAAGGTGCCCCTCACCCCTCTTATAAAAGGGCACTCCTCCTTCTCATTTCTTCACACCTCTAAAGCCTTTTGGTTCGGCCAAACTCTGCACAAATACTCTCCCAACATCCCTCAATACAACCTAGAGGCCTTAGTTTGATCAGAAAGCCAACCTAAGGAGCCCTTTTGATCAAATCAAAAGGAAGAACCCGAAGAAGAGGTAATGATTTCACCACCCTTTTCTAAGTTCCTTTCTTCTTCCACTTCCTCTTTCTTTGTTCTTACCATTCTAAAATAATAACTCCAGTATCTTACATATACTGTGATGTTATTATAAATATGGTACAACCATATTCAGTATTCTATCCACCCTTTGAATAACATGTCACCATACGTGCGTACGTACGGCTTACCGTCTCCACGTCGTGGTGTAATTGTTATTCAATATATTATTATTTGGATGGGTATAATAATGATGTGTAACTCATGTAAATAATAAATATAACATGTTAATGATTCTGTATATATGATATAACATCCATTTATATATTATTTTAATATCAAAAGAATGATATTGTCGCTCGTGCGTACGTACGGACTACCGTCTCCACGAACGCGATGAGATTCATTCTCCATCGTAACCATTAAAGTATAATTATCATTTGATGATTTAAAAATGATTTTTAAGGACTTTATATCATTCTGAATATGAATAATATACAACCTATCCTTTACAAACATGTCTTACGTAACAAAACATATGAAAGAAAACAAGTAAGTTAACACCTGAAACAACGATAATACTAAGATACCAATATTAAAAGATCATATATGATATCATATTAATGTATATGATTCTTGTATAATTTAATAACAATTATTTCACCATTATACAGGAGGTTAACCTACCCCAACAAAGGAAAAGTACAAGGTAAGGGTTATTTCACAATCTCTTCATTATCCGAGGTTGTTTATACGTAATAATCTACTGGGATCTCTTTATCATCCACATCCATGTTTCTTAAAAATGTATTTCAAAACATTTTTACTATTTACTAAAATATGAGCTAAAGTCATTTATACCCTTTTTGACTTTTATAAGTGGTTTATAAAGGAATCTTTCCGTCGTTTTCAAAACAAGGTCCTTTTTAACCTTTTCGACAGAATTGAGGTAAGAATGTTTTTTTTAACTTATACGGCGGGTGCGGTTATTTTCCGCCGTTATAAAATCGTCGAAGCTTTCCTTACAAGCTTATAAGAATATTTTCAAAGAAAATGTTTTATATGGATCTTAAATGATTTCAAAATAAAAGGAGATACTTCTTTTAAAAGAATTTTGATTTCATCTATGTCAACATCCTTTGATGGATTTTAAGATTATTTGAAGTTGATTTATTATAATACAAAACTTCTATATTGTATTGAAGGTTTTGTGATATGTTTGAATGTGGATGTGCTATTTTATACCATTCATAGTTTATGGTGAAACTATTGACATTTCGTATGCTAGTTTTAACCCGAATGTTTATGTTATATTTCAAACTTTTCTTCAGATGAATGTGCTAAAAAAGTATGTTCCGGGTTGGGGACCGGTAAAAGTAAGCCCTCCAGGTTGGGGACTGGTAAAAGTAAGCCCTCCAGGTTGGGGACTGGTAAAAGTAAGCCCTCCAGGTTGGGAACTGGTTAAAGTAAGCCCTCCAGGTTAGGGACTGGTAAAAGTATGCCCTCCGGGTTGGTGTCCGGTTATTAGAGGCACTCCGGGTTGGTGTCCGGTTATTAGAGGCACTCCGGGTTGGTGTCCGGTTATTAGAGGCACTCCGGGTTGGGTTCCGGTTAGAAGTAACCCCTAGGTCTTGGGATGAGGCCTAGACAAAGAAATTAACGTTTAGCATTATGCATTCCAACATTATGAAAGTGGTTATTGATTTTTGCATGTGATTATTCGATTAGTAGAATATCCATGTGAATAAGTAAATGGCATTATTTCATTTTACTTTTGCCATACTATGTTGAAGTTCAATTTTAAAAGGCTTTTGTTTTAGTAATTCATTGCCTTAAATGTTTACGCTTATTTTGAATGTTCCGCTATATTGTTATCCTTACTGGGCATTTGAGCTCACCCCTTTTCTATGTTTTATTTTTCCCAGGTAGTGAAGAAGTAAATTATGAATGACTTGCAGGGATATTATGAGGGGCTAATAGTGTGGATTGTGGATAAATTATGTTGTTGTATTAGTTTTTCATTTTACGATGTAATGTAAAACTTATGAATATATCTAGTGTTTCCAAGGCTACTAAACCAATCGGTCTTTCGGGATTTGATCTTTCTTGTGATCATGCCAATGTTACGAAGTAATGCACCGACTCTGGGTAACTGGGGTCGGGGCGTTACAGTTGGTATCAGAGGAAGTTTAGTACAAACCTTGGAAGCTAGATTTAGATAAACTCTGATTAGAGCACGTAGACCTAAGATGAACTTTGAGGATTAGTATAGAAGAACTTCCTAGAATTTTGGTATTGTAGAGATTTTGTGAGTTTTCCGAGCAATACATCCCTGTCTGGATACGAGCAGGTAGAGGCGGCTCTGGCACAGATGTACCTAGGGGTAAAACCCGAAAACACCGCTTTGAGCTAGACTCGAACGGGAACTGGTGCACGACAACGGGCCTTGCTGCACTCTTGGTTACGACACTCCCGGGGGATATGCTTAGGATAACTCTCATTTTCTTTACAAATCATTATGAAGGGTTTATGAGTATATACTTCTCAAAGAAAACATTCTTATGATTATGGATTATATCCATAAATAGTTCAATTTATGTTAAGTGTTTTATAAGTATGGGATTATGTATTTTGATTCATAAACTGATCTAGTGTATGCCATTGTTTAGAAATGGCGCCCAGTAGAAGGAATGAGAACTCCAGAAATGCACATGATCCAAAGAGAAGGAAGGATCATAGCTTTCATGGTCTTAAGCTATAATTTATTAGAGAAATAGTCTCCCATGTATTATCATCATATGAAGAAATAATATCATGTGTTGATAAGATAAGTAAAGATTTTACTGAGTCCTATGGCTTTGAAGGGAATCAAGAGAAGAAAAGGATGGAAGAGAGAAAAATGGATAAAGGGAAGAGGGAAAAGAAGAATTTTCCCATATGTGGTAACTGTGGGAAGAAACACCCTGGAACTTGCCTGAAAGGAATGGGAGTTTGTTATAAGTGTGGAGGAAAAGGGCACAAATTACGTGACTGCAAGGGTGAGAAAATGGTTTCAAATGTACAATGCTTCATTTGCAAGGAGTTTGGACACTACGCGAACCTATGCCCCAGTCATCAGACTTTGCCGCAAATGATGCTATTGGATAATAATCAAGTTATGATACTACCACAAATGAAGAGGGATGATTAGAGTTCTTATGTTGATTATGTCAACTGAGTGTTGTATCAACAATGTACTTGTTACAATAATCATGGAGTATATAAGGATTGTACTGCAGTACTATTTCATTAAGGACTTGAGATTGTGTGGAACAAAGAAAAGTGACTCAATAGCAGGATAAATTTTTGGAAAATATATGGTTGAGAGAATGATAAATCATAATATGGTTCTGATACCGAGTTAGTGATTTTAGAATAATACATGATTGATTTGGATAAATTATATTGGATATCCTTGACTACCTTGAAACTGATTAATGATTTGTATATTCCATCATTTTGTTGGGGTTTAAAACATTTTTGGATTGATGAAGTATATCCACCATTCTATATGGAATAAGGGAAAATGAATGTAATCAATAAAGAATATGGTAATTCAGGATGTTTCAGTGTATTAAAAGAATACATGATGAAAGTATTCATATGCTATTACGGGGTAAAAAGGATCTATATTATGTTTACCTTCCTTATAAATGTTGGACTGTGAGTTTAGACAGAAGTATTTTGGATAGTTCTAGTTTGGATTATTTTGGATTGCCATAAAAGGACAACCCGGAGGTCGGGCGGCAACCCGTCGCGTCCGGCAAGGCTGCGAGACTTGAACCCGCAACCAAAGGGCGACAAGGGTGTATCACCTACCACTATCCCACGAGATGTCCTGGATTAAATAAAGTAGTTTTTTTAAAAGATCTGGTAGATGAATTATAAATTCGTTTATTTTGGAACCCTCTATGAATAGTATAAATAGAATTTTTTTTACGAGTGAATGATGAGTTTTGGTAGAAATTTATTAATGGATAAAACTCTAATTATAAACTAAGTATATCTCCTTATGATCTTAGCCAATCTCATAAATAAATTCCTCATCATTAATAAAAGGAACTTAGAACAAAAATGTTGTCCTAGATGGTACCTTAAATCATCACTAATTTATGGCTTTGGGATTGTTGGCCTTTTCATAGCCATGTTCTCTACCACTATCCATCAGATAATTGATGGCTAGATTTTTCTTCCATATCCATATTTTCTTACATGGAACCCTAGTATGTATTATTTTCGGTAATCTTCATACTTTCCACTCTTTATTTTAAATAGAGGCCTCATTAATTCATTTTTTCGATGTGGGATTTCAACTAAGATATTTTGAAACGTCAAAAATGTGTTATCCTAATACCCTATGTTTTGTTGAACCGATGGTATTTCAAATCATCATAGATTGATGAATTTAAGGACCTCAATTATACACTTGTTTGTGATTGATGAACTCAATCACTACCTATAAATATTTACGTTTTTCCTCCGATTATATGTCTCTAATTTCCACCAATGTTCTCCTAATCGAGATCATAATTTGGTGGTGACCCTTTGATTTCTCTTTTCCTCATATTAAGACTAAATTTTAGTAACCCAATTTCCGATGTGGTTTTTCCCACAAATATATTTTCTACTTTCAACCTTTTATTTTTGAAGAACAATTTCAAATTGCGAGGACGCAATTTATTGAAGGAGGGGAGAATGTAACACCCCAAGATTTCATAGTGTGTTATTTCTTCAAAATAATTCAATAACTTGCACTACACGCAACACTGAGTTCAATCACACCATTAAAAGAGGTCATGAATAGTATTAACTACATTTTGAACTTTATATAATCCTTATAATTTTAGAATCCCTATTATGAGTTTCTTAGTCATAATGCAAGAACAGATTCATTTTCAGTATTTCACTTTTATCAACTTCTAATAGTGAAACCTTTTTAAATACAATATTTTAAACTTTTTGACTAAATGGGGACATCAAAAATTTAAAATGAAACACCCCAAGCTTCCATGGTACGTTTCCCTTTGAATAATGTGATAGCGTGTGTTGTACGCAACACCGAGTTCTAACACACCATAACTAATTAAACTAGCCGTTGTGAATAGTAATACCTACTTTTTGAATTCATATATATTCTATATTTCAAAATGGACTTCATTTTTGGATTCGGAATATCAAAATCAGCCTAGGGTGAAATTTTGGTACATTTCGGATAACTTTCATATTTTGATGAATAGTGAAAATTACTAAATTTTAATTAAAAACAACTTTTTTAATCAAAATAATTAATAGTGATAAATTATTAATTTGAGTGGTTTTAAAGTATATTTAGAATATATTTTTACCATTTAATATAATGTTGGTCATTGGACATAATTATACAATTAAACCGAACATAAACAAGTGTCAATCTTTTGATAGTTATTATCTCTTAAAAACACGCTTTTTGTTTTGACAGCGGGAATTAATTTTAAATTAATTTCTGCCACTTCTGTGTTTTGAATTTAGAAAAATGGATTCCATATTTGGAATCAGGATGTTCAAATTGTGTAAATAGGCAACTTTTATTTTTAGACATTTTGAATAATTACTGCGGTAAATATTTTATTTACCATGGTTAAGGGTAAATCCGGTAAATAAGGGTTAAAAAAATAATATTATAATAATACTAAATTACCCTAAAACGTGTCTTAACCCTATTGGTTGATACATGGTCGACCATGGGCATCTTTGGGTCTATTTTGGGACCCCATGGATCCACTTGTAAGTGATAATGACACATTATATTAATAAAGCTAAAATAAAAATAAAAATGACATAAGCTTACATCTTTTAGAAGAACAATTTTTACATAGGGTTATACATGTTGGATTTTCGATTATAAATATTCATTAGAAAGCTAAAAAGATTTCCTACATAATAATATTTTATTTATAATTTTTAGACATTAAATAATTTATTTTATTTATGACACAATGATGATGCAGTAATTACTAAAATAGTGAAACATTAAAATAATTGATCTTATAAATACCCAAATAATTATAATATGAAACTTTTAATGAATTAAACTAATTTTATATGATAATATGATATATTAGGATTGATTTAATTGACTTTTTTCGAAGTAATCAATCTGTTAGGAGTTTCACAAAAATCAACTATTGAATAGTGTCAAAATTGACATAAAAGAGTTCTTAAAACAAATATTATATTATTAATTGATATTAAATTCCTAAAAATCTAATGTTCGGCCAAGAGACTTATATTATGATAGGTTCCTCATTAATGGACCACTTGGGGGTCGCTTGGATGTATATAGTAAGTTTATTAACCATATTATATAAAAATACAAAGAGACATTGTAAAAGTGAAACTAATTAACTTAGAGTTAATACTTAAAGATAAGGTTAATATAAGTACCCAAACCTGTCTAAATTCTATTGGTTGAGTGGTTTTCGACCTATCCCCACCTTAAACTTTGAATAATCAACTTTGGATCCATTAGAAACCGAATATGAATTTATTATAAATTAATATTTCTAGCTTTTCCAAAGGTGCCCCTCACCCCTCTTATAAAAGGGCACTCCTCCTTCTCATTTCTTCACACCTCTAAAGCCTTTTGGTTCGGCCAAACTCTGCCCAAATACTCTCCCAACATCCCTCAATACAACCTAGAGGCCTTAGTTTGATCAGAAAGCCAACCTAAGGAGCCCTTTTGATCAAATCAAAAGGAAGAACCCGAAGAAGAGGTAATGATTTCACCACCCTTTTCTAAGTTCCTTTCTTCTTCCACTTCCTCTTTCTTTGTTCTTACCATTCTAAAATAATAACTCCAGTATCTTACATATACTGTGATGTTATTATAAATATGGTACAACCATATTCAGTATTCTATCCACCCTTTGAATAACATGTCACCATACGTGCGTACGTACGGCTTACCGTCTCCACGTCGTGGTGTAATTGTTATTCAATATATTATTATTTGTATGGGTATAATAATGATGTGTAACTCATGTAAATAATAAATATAACATGTTAATGATTCTGTATATATGATATAACATCCATTTATATATTATTTTAATATCAAAAGAATGATATTGTCGCTCGTGCGTACGTACGGACTACCGTCTCCACGAACGCGATGAGATTCATTCTCCATCGTAACCATTAAAGTATAATTATCATTTGATGATTTAAAAATGATTTTTAAGGACTTGATATCATTCTGGATATGAATAATATACAACCTATCCTTTACAAACATGTCTTACGTAACAAAACATATGAAAGAAAACAAGTAAGTTAACACCTGAAACAACGATAATACTAAGATACCAATATTAAAAGATCATATATGATATCATATTAATGTATATGATTCTTGTATAATTTAATAACAATTATTTCACCATTATACAGGAGGTTAACCTACCCCAACAAAGGAAAAGTACAAGGTAAGGGTTATTTCACAATCTCTTCATTATCCGAGGTTGTTTATACGTAATAATCTACTGGGATCTCTTTATCATCCACATCCATGTTTCTTAAAAATGTATTTCAAAACATTTTTACTATTTACTAAAATATGAGCTAAAGTCATTTATACCCTTTTTGACTTTTATAAGTGGTTTATAAAGGAATCTTTCCGTCGTTTTCAAAACAAGGTCCTTTTTAACCTTTTCGACAGAATTGAGGTAAGAATGTTTTTTTTAACTTATACGGCGGGTGCGGTTATTTTCCGCCGTTATAAAATCGTCGAAGCTTTCCTTACAAGCTTATAAGAATATTTTCAAAGAAAATGTTTTATATGGATCTTAAATGATTTCAAAATAAAAGGAGATACTTCTTTTAAAAGAATTTTGATTTCATCTATGTCAACATCCTTTGATGGATTTTAAGATTATTTGAAGTTGATTTATTATAATACAAAACTTCTATATTGTATTGAAGGTTTTGTGATATGTTTGAATGTGGATGTGCTATTTTATACCATTCATAGTTTATGGTGAAACTATTGACATTTCGTATGCTAGTTTTAACCCGAATGTTTATGTTATATTTCAAACTTTTCTTCAGATGAATGTGCTAAAAAAGTATGTTCCGGGTTGGGGACCGGTAAAAGTAAGCCCTCCAGGTTGGGGACTGGTAAAAGTAAGCCCTCCAGGTTGGGGACTGGTAAAAGTAAGCCCTCCAGGTTGGGAACTGGTTAAAGTAAGCCCTCCAGGTTAGGGACTGGTAAAAGTATGCCCTCCGGGTTGGTGTCCGGTTATTAGAGGCACTCCGGGTTGGTGTCCGGTTATTAGAGGCACTCCGGGTTGGTGTCCGGTTATTAGAGGCACTCCGGGTTGGGTTCCGGTTAGAAGTAACCCCTAGGTCTTGGGATGAGGCCTAGACAAAGAAATTAACGTTTAGCATTATGCATTCCAACATTATGAAAGTGGTTATTGATTTTTGCATGTGATTATTCGATTAGTAGAATATCCATGTGAATAAGTAAATGGCATTATTTCATTTTACTTTTGCCATACTATGTTGAAGTTCAATTTTAAAAGGCTTTTGTTTTAGTAATTCATTGCCTTAAATGTTTACGCTTATTTTGAATGTTCCGCTATATTGTTATCCTTACTGGGCATTTGAGCTCACCCCTTTTCTATGTTTTATTTTTCCCAGGTAGTGAAGAAGTAAATTATGAATGACTTGCAGGGATATTATGAGGGGCTAATAGTGTGGATTGTGGATAAATTATGTTGTTGTATTAGTTTTTCATTTTACGATGTAATGTAAAACTTATGAATATATCTAGTGTTTCCAAGGCTACTAAACCAATCGGTCTTTCGGGATTTGATCTTTCTTGTGATCATGCCAATGTTACGAAGTAATGCACCGACTCTGGGTAACTGGGGTCGGGGCGTTACACCACTCACATGTAACTAAGATCCATTATCTTGGGATGCAAGTTCAACACCTATAGAAGATAAAACAATGACATCAGGAGGAGCCTAACCCAAACCATTACCTTCTTTTTTTCCATCCACTACATCAAAAAAAGAAAAAGTGGTCTGAAATGGATGGTTTCCACCATCCCTCCTACCATTCAGTTCATATTGAGGAGAAATCTTACCCAATTAATCCCATTATCAACAAGAAACTTCATATTTCAATAATCAATAAGGTTCCCTAACATTTTAAAATTCAAACATCTCATACCCCTGTGATTGTTGTTTGTGACATGTCCAATGCATAAGAATTTAGAGAAAAATCATGGACAAACTCATACTCAATATAAAGTTCAAATTTAAATTCACCAGCAACAAGATACACCAACTCAATAATTGTTTCACATAGATCAATTTTAACTAAAATGTGGGCATAATGTCCATACTTGTCCATTTCAGTCGCCTTGTCAAAATTTATTAGAGAAATAACAACCAAATAAATATCCTAAAGGATGCTTGGATTCCAGAAAACAAATTAATCCCCTTAACATGGATCCAAGATTGGGAAATTGTGTTCTTGGCCTTAAATAGGACAAACCAAGGGTCCCAATTTTGAAAACGAAGGACCCCTAGATTCAAATTTACAAACCCAATACTCTATGCCTTTAAGTTCAGATCATGATAGATAAATTTAATATGATAATACCACCAACCAATCGGCACCATATTCCAATTTTCAAAACCCCATACTTGAATCAACTATTTCTTAAGATTTTCAATCTTCCAGCCATCATTATTTGGTTGATATATTTTCTTCACAATAATGGGGTGATTATAAGCATGAATCTATTATTAATCCTCCTTCTATGTGGGGAAGACATGTGGAAAATAAAATAAAAAAGATAAAATAAGGTATGTGATATATGGATAGGTTTGAAAATCTTTAAGGTAGACATAATTTTTAGTGTTTGAGATGTGTTGCAGTTTCTCCATTCCAGACGTGTGCCTATATTCATGATTTTTGGGGTATTTTAGTTTCATTTTCATGGAGTGGTTTTCAGATCTGCAACCAATGGAACTCTCTAGGTCTGATCAGTTTTCTTTTGTGGTGGTTTTTTATCTGATCTTGATGCTTTTTAATATGCACCTTTTATTTCAGACAGTGTTCTCCTCCTTTCACAGTTAGATCTATTTGGGTTTCTTTATCAGGATGTATTCTTTTTTTAGGTTTTCTCTATGCTACATATTCCTTATACCTTGGATCAATGTTTCTATCTAAGTATTATTTTTGAGATCTCATTCACCTTTGGGAGTCTCCTCTTTTTACTCTTGATTATTAGTGGATACCTCTTTCTGGAATAGGTCCATGGTTTTTCCCTTTTTGGTTTATCCACATTAAAAATTTTGATTGTCAACATTTATTTAGTATACAAATATATATTCACTCTATTTTCACCCACTTTATTTTTGTAGGCTTGCTTGAAGGGAAATAGTTTTTTTCTACAGCATGTTCACTTTGTTTTTTGAATACGTGTTCATCGCTTTCCATATTTCCCTACTTCTAGTATCAGAGAATTTGGTTTTTTATTTTATATACATTATGGAATCTAAATATAGTCAGATGATTTGTTTGAATGGTACCAACTATCATATGTGGCGATTAAAAATGAATGATCTTCTTTTTTCCAAGAGAATTCATCTTCCGGTGTTTAGTACATAGAAGCCAGAAAAAATGGCAGATGAAGAATTAGAGTATTATCATGAGATGGTTTGTGGTTTCATTCTCCAATGGGTTGAAAAAAACATGATGAACCATATTTTAAACATCTGTTAGGTCAGAAAATTGTCCGAGAAGCTTGAGACTACCTATGCTTCTAATACAATAAACAATAAACTATTTCTTCTCAATCAAATGATGAATTTGAGGTAAAAAGAAGTTATATCTATATATGACTTTTTGAATTAATGTTAGGGATTTTTTTTATCAATTTTATGTTATGGGTATTAATTTTTAATATGAGGTCTTATCACTTTTTTTGCTTAATACATTACCTACTTCTTGGGATAAATTCTATGCTACTCTAACAAGTTCTATTCCTAATGGTGTTGTGACATTAAATTTTGTTATTTTAACTATTTTGAATGAATATGTAAGGATATGTACTCAAGAGATATCTTCTTAAGATATTTTAGTGATATAGATCAGGTGGATAAGTTAAGAAAATAATCAAGGATATGGAAGTCGAGGTAAGAGAAAATGCAGAAGAAAATCCAGGTTGGAGAAGTGAGAGTTTGAATGAAATCATTATGGAAAGAAAGGGCATGTTAAGAAGTTTTTTTTTCATCTGAAAAGAGAAAATAGAAAGAATGAAAATCGGTAGAAGAAAAATAGTGATGTTCATGATCATTTCGCTGCTATTACAGGGGTGATCTTGTTATAGTTTATGACTCCACTAATATTTCTTTTGATGATTCTTGTGGGGTTGTTTACAATGGTGTCTTTTTTCATGTGACATTGATGAAAGAGCTCTTTAAATCCTATGGACCAGGTAATTTAGGGATTTTAAAGATGGGTAATGATGTTCATGTTGATTTTATAGGTATCAAGACTATTTTTGGGAGACCAGTACAAGAAGCAAGCTGATTTTGAGGAATGTTCAGCATGTGTATGAGGTTCTGATGAATCTTATTTCTACCAGTTTTCTCAATGATGAAGGTTTTATCAGTACTTTTGGTGATGAAAAATGGAATAATTCCAAGGTTTCTTTGATTTTGTCTCAAGGGAATAAGTAGTCAGGTTTATACTGGATTAGAGCTTCTATTTCTTATGATACTTCTTACATTGTGGAGTGTAGTGTTTCGTACAAGTTATGGAATAAGAGGCTCAACCATATTAGTGAGAATGGGATTGGTTGTTTGGCCAAGATAAATCTTATTACGGATTTTAAGAGTGTCAAATTGGACATGTGTGATCAATGAATGGTTGTAAAACAAATTTGGGTGAGTTCCATTATTAATCCTTTACATAGAAAGTCATAGGTACTAGAATCAGTACATTCTAATGTTTGTGGTCCTTTGAAATCTACGACATTTAGTTGTAGTCTTTATTTTGAGATGTTTATTGATGAATACTCATGTAGGATTTAGGTTTATGTTTTGAATTCCAAAAGTTAGGGTCTCAGAATTTTTTTAAAAAAATTCATGTTTATACTGAGAGGGAATTGGGTAAGAAATTGAAATGTATTCGTACTGACAATTGGGGTGACTATTGTGGTCTATTTGAACTAATTTTCAGGTCGGAAGGTATTCAACATCATAAGAAACCTCCAAAAACACCTTATCAAAATGGTGTAGCTGAGAAGATGAACAAGACTTTGTTGGAAAGCGTCTGTTGTTTTCTTTTAGAAGCAAAGTTTCTTGGATATTTTTGGGGTGAGGATTTATTTACTTCTGCTTATATTATCAATTTATCAACTATGGTTTCTTTGCTGGTAAACACTCTCAAAAAAATTGGTTTGTTAAATAGATCATGTATGATCACTTATGTGTTTTTGATTTCAAGTATTTTGATCATGTACCTAGATATGAGAGATACAATCTTGATGGTAATCCATGGTAGTGTATTTTTATTTACTATGAACATGATTAGTTTGGGTACAAGTTTTATGATCCTGATTTAAAGAACCAATAAGAATCTATGATGTAGTGTTTAATGAGGATTAGACTATTGCAAATATTGATAAGGGATAAAAATATACTTCTCCAACTTCTGATGGATTTATCAGTCTTGATCTAGGTTTTGATTCACATTTACCACATATTATTGATTCTGATGATTATGTTGATGTGAAAAATGATGTTTAGGGTAAATAGGTTGTAGTTTATATTTTTGATGCACATTTTATTTATGATGATCTAGTTCCATGGGTTATTAATTAACTCATAGTTCCACTTTAGTGGTTATATTTTCATTTTACTACTTTTACTTGTTATTCACCTTATCTGTATGTGCTCCTTGCTGAAGGGGGAGAACTAGAATCTTCTGATGAGGTGACAGAAAGTGAAAAAATGGGAAGATGAGTTCTAAAAAGGGATTATGAGATGATATCCTTGCATTAAAACCATACTATTGAGCTAGGGAAGTTTTTTATAATCTAGAGAGATTTGTAAAATTGGTGGATTTATTGGATTAAAATGAATAATCTAGTTGTGTTCCATGGTACAAGGAAAGGTTAGTTGTTAAAGGCCCTTTTCGAAATAAAGGAATTAATTTTGATTATATTTTTTAACCACTTGTCAAAATGTCTTCCATTAGGGTTATTCTTGATTTGGATGCTAGTCTGGATCTATAGATTGAGAGGATGGATATGAATACATATTTCCTCTATGGAGAATTAAAGGAGAAGATTTATATAGAGAATCTAGAGGTATTTTTTTGAAATAGGTAAATATAATCATGTATACATGTTAAATAATAGTTTTTATAGTTTGAAGAAAGCTTTGATGTAGTGGTATAAGAAGTTTGAATATGTCATTTTTCATCTGGGTTTCAGGAAGATATATTATGATCATTATTTTTTTGTTCAGAGATTTATTGATGATGCTTTTATTATATTGTTCCTTTTTGTTGATGATATTCTCATTGTTGGCCATGATGCATCTAGAATTGATAGATTTAAGAAGGATCTTTTCAGCCTTTTGCAATGAAATACATGGGGCCAACACAAAATATTCTTGGCATATTGATCTTCCATGATAAAAAGGCCATGAAATTATGGATATCTTTGGAGAGATATATTCAAAAGGTTCTTTAGTGATTTTTATAGATATAGAGAAAGTGGTTAGAACTCCTCTTAATTTATATTTCATGCTCAGTACCATTCGGACACCTTCTACTGATGAATAGAGAAAGGAGATACAACACAAACCTTATTAATCTTTCATTGGTTGTTTGATGAATGTGATGATATGTACTAGACCTTTTATAACACATGTAGTTGGTGTGGTCAGTCATTTTCTTTCTAATCCAGGTAGAGTGAATTAGAGAGCAGTGAAATATTTATTTATTTATCTTATTAGTACTTCTGATATGAGATTTTGATTCGGAAATGAGGAGCCTATGATTTGTGTCTATAAATAATTAAGTATTGTAGGATGTATCTATTCAAGGAAATCTATTAAGTATATTTGATCACTTTTCTAGGGGGATGTATCATGGAAGTCTAGATTACAAAGATGTGTTGCTTTATATTCCATGAAGTTAGAGTTTATTTCAGCTATAGAGGAATGCAAATAATTTTTGTGTATAAAAAAATTTATTTGATATCTAAATATTAATTAGGATAGGTATGTTTTATTGTGTTATAGTTAGAGTTCTATTTTTTTGGGAAATAATTCCACCTTTCATGGAAGGTCGACTCATATCGATGTTCAATATCATTGGATCTGAGATTTCCTTGATTTGAGAAAGTTAGATCTTGAGAAGATCCACATTGATGAAAATGGGTCATACATGTTTACTAAGAGTTTTCCTTGAGGTAAATTTGAGAATTTCTAACTGATTTCATGGTTGGTAGGGATCCCCACTTGAGTTAGAGGGGGAGTTTTTTGGGAATCCTCATTCTATGTGGGGACGTCATGTGAAAAATAAAAAAAAGATAATAAAATGATACAAGGGATATAGATAGGTTTAAGAATATTTGAGGTGGACATCATTTTAGGATTTGAGAGATGTGATAATTTATTTATTCCATATGTGCGCCTCTCCTCACAATATTTAGGGATGTGCAGTTGCATTTTCAGGGAGCAGTTTTCAGATATATAATAGATGGAACTCTCCAGGTCTGTTTGGATTTCTTCTATAGTGGGTTTTGATCTGATCCAGGTGCTTTTTCATCAACACCTTTGGTTTAAGAAGTGATCTCTTGCTTTCATGGTCAGGTATATTTGGGTTTCATTATGAGGTTGTATTCTTTATTTCAACCTGCCTTCAGACTACATCTTCCTTATTCCATTGATCCACTATTTTATATGAGTATTATTTTTGATATCCCATTCATCTTTGGGAGTATCTACTTTTTACTATTGATTATTTTTAGATCCTAATTTCTAGACTAGGTCTCATGGTTTTCCCTTTTTTGGGTTTTCCACTTTAAAAATTTCTGGTGTCAAATTTTATCTTCTTCACACATATAAATTTTCTCTCTCCACATCTACATTATTTTTGTAGGCTTTTTTGAAGGTAAATAATTTTTTTTCCACTGCATGTTCACTTTTGTGTTTTTTGCACATTTTTTGCCCACTGTATTTCCCTATAGAATCTACTACTATAAAAACATAGGGTTTTTTAAACAATCACAAGTGATCTATTTCTAGATATTCAATTGATGGATGATGCCAAGGTATTAGGCCATAAAAAAAATTAAACACTATCCATGTCAAACATATAATTATGATTCAACCCCTTTCCTCCTTTCCCTATATATATTTCACCAGCAGATGCAGACATGGGTGTCTAAACCACTCATTAATCGTGATGGATTGAACCTCACTACTCTTCATCTTTTGTTTCGGTGTATCCCTAGTTCCTGATAATTCCACCGCTGTCGGCCATCCCAATGGAGGAGTTGAGAAGATTGTGATGGAGGAAGTGTTCAACAAGATGTTATATCATTAAATAAGAACCTTCGTGTTAGGGGTCCTTCTACACCTACAATGCCTTCATTCAGGTTGCAGGAAATTTTGATAGCTTCAGTACGGTGGGGCATTGTGATACCCACAAGCGAGAGGTCTCTGATTTCCTGGTCTAAACCTCCCATGAAACCTTAGGTCCTCCTACCTCTCAAAAAGTTTCCATTTTTTTCTTTGTGAAAATGATTTAATTAATTATTTGTTTTATTATCAGGAGGATGGTATAGTGCACCTAATGTCCATTATTCATGGGGATACAACAAGGGTGTATAGTGAATTTTGATCTCCTAACATTGTATGTTGTCCTCATCTCCTTGTGAGTTTTTTTCATTTTTTGAAAAAAATCAATTGAGTTCAAGTCAGAAAAAAAATTGAAAAATATATTTGAAAGGCGGTTATTTCACTATCGCCTTTGGGATTTATTTGCATGGTCCAAATGTAGAAAGGATCTTTCCGCCTTTTCTCAAATAAAAAAAATCTTATTTAAAATACACATGTTTTTATATTTAAAATTATATATATATAATCGCATTTTCAGTAGAATTTATCTTCTATTTTATATCAAACATTACTCTCATTAAAGAATCCAAGAAATCTGATAGAAACCATCACCCATGGCTACCTTTTCTATGATGGCTTCCCTTGGAAATCATTCTTGATTTCTAATGTGGGATTCAGGTTCTCCCTTTCCAGTATAGAACTAATAATATGTTATTTTTAATAATTTTTAATCAATTAATTATAAATATTAATTACTAATAAATAATTATTAATTATTAATTTTGTTTACTAAATATTAATAATTAACTAATTTATAGTTTCAATATTTTAAATAATATTAACTAATACTATTAATTACTAAAAAATTAATAGTTAATAGTTATTTATTAACTAGTTATTAAACATTATTTAATTTCTTATTAATAATATTTATTACTAATTAACTACTTAATTATTAATTATTATTAATTACTATTAAAAATTACTAATAAATATTTAAAATTATTTTTTAGTTACTAAATATTAATAATTATTATTAAATTATTAAATTCCTAATTGTTAATTAATTAGTGTTATATTATTATTAGTTAATTAACTAATTGTTGCTAATAGAAAACTTAAATGGCCATCTGGGGAGCTCCCAATTATTTCCAATGGAAATTTCTTGATTTATGTTTCCATGGATTATAATCCAGCTTCATTTACTGCCTCCATTCTTCCCTCAAAGATGGATGGTGAGTCTGTTCCTTCGTTTAAGGAAATTTTGGTTTGTTCTCCCTCGAATCCGATTGCATGAAAATTGATTCTTGAATGTAACGGTTTTGGAACTTGGATTGATATCCATGGTGATAAAAATCATGTGTTAGAGGATGAACCAACTTTGGGTCATATAGAATTGAAGCATTTTCATGGTTTTATTTCCAGATTCTTCGATGATGTGCGATTATCTTTGTCATCAGGGATAATTATGAAAAATGGTTCACTTTCTTTTATTAAAGAGAAACATTCTATTATCTCTCAAAGTATTTCTAAATGTGAGAATTCTATCATATCTTGGTTTATTTCTCAATAGGGGATAGATATGTGGAAAATTAAAGATATGTGATGTCATCTTATTCAATTCTAGGGTTTTGGTGGTTGGAGGATTTCATCCCTCAATAAGGATTTCTTTCATGTTATCTTCCCTCCTTCAGAATTGAAGGTATGTGCTTGAGGTATGGTCTCTTCCCCTCTCAATCCTGGTGTTCTGCATATCCAAGACTAGGACCCCAATTTCATTCCTTTTACTTCTGGCAATTATTCAATCCAAGTATGGATTTGGGTCTATGGTCTAAGTTGGTATTTATGGAATCCTCAAATCCCATGGGACGTAGCCCCTTATGTCAAATTCCCAACAAAATTTCACAATGAAATATAAAAGGCAAGGTGTAGTCATTATGCTCACGTTCTTCTTGAAATTGACATGAATTCGATTATTATTGACACAATTGTCTTAGTGGATGATTCCTTTCACTTTGAGTTGCTCATTGATATCAAAGATATTATTTATTTATATCCTAATTTTTTTAATTTTAGACATACTATTGATAAATTCAGAAAGGTGTTGAAATGTGAGAATTGTAAAAATTGGTCATTTGGTTGATAACTGTAAGTTTCATCTTCTGTTATCTTGTTTTGTCTAGGTTTCACATTGGAATTTTGGTGATAATAATGTTGTGAATTCAAAAAATGATCCACTTCAAGCTACCACTAATTCAAAGTTCATTTCCAAAAATTCGCATGATTATGTACAGTTTAGGCATGGGGCTACTTCCAGCAAAGATCATGATGATAATGTTAGTGTACCCACTATAGTTGGGATAGTTTCAAAATTTAAAGGTATTGATATGCATGCTGATATTTTTCTTTTAGAGTCATCCAATGTGGATGTTCAGAATGATTCTATTTTGTGATATTCTAAGATGGATTCTACTAGTCATGTGGACTCACATTGTTCTTCTAAGGTTATGGTTGTGCAGTAGGTTCCTTCTCATGTAAACATGAAGGATGTTCCCAATGTTGGTGTTTGTGTGCACTAGGTTGTTGATGTTGTTAAACATCAAATTGACATTGTGTAAAATACAAAGGATGGGTTGCCTCTTGTGATTGTTGTAAGTGAAACCAGTAGTGAGGCTGCTAATGATGATGATCTGGACACTTCTTTTATAGGTTCTACTAATCAGAAGAATATTGAGTTGATGATTTTGGAGTCTTACATTGTAGCTAATTAGCATGATTCTTATTTGGGTATTTCTAGGGTGGATATTTCATGTCCTATGAACTTAAATGGTTCTGATAAGGCTGATGTTTCTAATGAACCGTAAGATGTTGTTTTGGCTACTTCTTTACAGTAGGATGGTGTTATTATTGTTGAGGTAGAGTCAACTAATGTGGCTAAGAGACAATCTTAGGATGCTTCCAATGTTGATGTTTGTGCACAACAGGTTGATGTTTTTTATTTTTCCAAGAAACAGACTAGTAAAATATACCCAGACAGTAAAAATGATGTGTCATCGACAGACATTACTAAAAATGAAAACAACAGATCCTTTGCATCCCAAGGTATTACTTTGAAAGAGTCTACGGAGACAGGGGATGGATTAAGTATAATTGATGCTTATGTTGTTCATGTTCCATAGAAAAGGGAAAGAGAGTCTTGGAGGCGTGGTCAACATCCATGTGGGAGTGATTCTCATGGTAGGGGTAAAAGCTCCTAATCTCACACATGCAGTTGATTTCCCAGATTCATAATATCTTCATTTATGTTTATGTTAGAGTCCCATGCTCTTTTATCCTTTTTTGGATTTTTTTTCTCTTTTCTGTCCTCCTCCCCCTTTTTGATTCTTCAATATTTTTTAAAAAAAAGTGTCAACCTTTGATTTTAAAAAAATAGTTAATTATTGCTAATTAATTTTAATTACATTTTTTGACAATACCAATATTAATTACAAATAAATATTGATTAAATAATATGATTTACAGTTTAATAATATTAATTTATAATAAATATTAACTACTAGTTAAATTTAATTATTAATAATTATTTAAAATTATTATTTTAATTATTAAAAATTATAATATATTTATTATTTTTTAATTAATTTTTAAATAAGAAATATTTAATTACTTATTTCAATTAATACTTACTAATTAAATAATTAATTATTAATTCATTAATAATTTATTAATAAATATTAATGATTATTATTAAGAAATTACTAGTAAATATTTAAAATTATTATTTAGTAACAAAATATTAATAATAATGATTAAATTATTAAATTACTAATTGTTAATTAATTATTATTATTATTAAATCAGTATTAATTAAATAACTAATTGTCACTACTAAATTTTAACTGCTAATAAATATGAATTTATAATAAATATTTATTAAATGGTTTGATTTAATATTTTATAATGTTAATTTATAATAAATATTAATTAGAAACTAATGTTAATTACTAATAAATATTTAAAAATATTATTTAGTAACTAATTATCAAAAAATAGTAATATAATTACTTGTTATTAATTAGTAATTATACAATATGTAATTACATACTAATAATATTTAGTAAAAATTAACTAATCAGTTAATTATGAATTAATAATAATTAATTATTATTATTATAAAATTACTAATAAATATTTAAAAATGATATTTAATTACTAAATATTGTTAATAATGATTATATTATTAAAATAATAATGATTAATTAATTATTATTCAATTATTTTTATATAATTAAATAATTATTGGTAATTAATATTAATTACTAAATAATATTATTTAATATTTAACAATACTAATTTATAATAATAATTAATTACTTATAAATATTTAAAATTATTATGTAGTAACTAATTAATAATTAATATTGTTACCCATTATGTATTTATTATTAATTATTTAGTTATTATTAATATCATTTTTTATTAATTATATATTATTTAATTTCTAATTAATTAAAACCTATTATTTATTAATAACTATTTAGAAATTAATTGGTCATTTAATAATATTATTAAATAATAATTAATGGTATTAATTAATATTGTTTAAAATATTAATAACATAGATTAGTTAATTATTAATATTTTATAGTAAACATTAATAGTTAATTACTATTTATTATCATTTACTATTTATTATTAATTGATTAAAAATGATTAATAATAATATATTGTATGTTCTATGTAGAAAAAAGAGAACTTGAATACCTCATTGGAATTCCAGAATGATTTCTAGGGCAACCCCTCTTATAAAAGGGAGCCCTAGGTGATTGTTTCTATTAGAATTTAAGACTACTTTAATGGAAATAATGATGGATATTAAAAAGGAGATACATTCTGCTGAAAATTTTTATTATATATATACATATAAACAAAAAACAAGGGTCTTGTCACCTTTGGCCTGAGCGAAGAAAACCCAATGGTGGTAGAGACCCTTCCACCTTTTGAATATATTTTTCAATGATTTTTTGACCTAGATTCATATTTTTTCAAAAAATGTAAAAAAACTCCCTCGCAAAATTTTAATGAAACATGTGCTTCAATATGGGTATGTTTGCAGGAACCAGAATTATGGCTCCACCAGAAAAGCCCTAGGGTATGACCACCTCCATACCAATGAACTTGTGGAAACCAACTCCACTATCTTCTTTAAGATGGTGATATTTCTCTAGATGGGGTCACAGCCACAGAGGATGTCATGCCTCGACGTCACTGGTGTCACTTTCACATTTTCATATAGCATATTTTCATACAACACATTTGTAGTTTCTTGAAATGGTATCCCAATCCATTACAACCGAAACTAGACTATGAATTCTTGCAACCTATATCGGATGCTAAGAATGGATTAACCCATAAGGTTGGGGATACTCAGTAATGCATAATGATGGTGCAATGTTATCTGAATTGTAGCATGCAGTTTATTGTAATCAAAATGTAGATGGGAAATCAAATGGTAGGAAAAAATCATGGGAAGATATTACTATCGAGGCAGAGGCTAATCTTGTTATTGGCTCCCATAGGGAGAAGGTAGATCCATTTGAATCTCAGATAGAGGTTTTTCTAGCTTGAATGATGGATGATGATGTAAAGGAAGGTTATAAAAAGGAGCAATTTATCAAAGATGGTGTTTTTATTGAAAAAATGAGTGATAAATCTATTGATGAAGTAGTTGTACAAGATCTAGCTGATCATTGTTTAAATCACGAAAATATAATTACTTTGAGTGTTCAAAAGGGAAAACAAAAAATGAATGATGAAGTTCCCTCAAAGTCTAAAAAACTAGAGAGGAAGTTTCTCTTCTTCTCCTTATTATTAATGTTTTAAGGATGAAGACGCTTCCACTACCTTGTAAAGGATTGGGATATACATGTGAAAATAGTTCACTAAAAAAGAATACTTTGACTATTGTTTCATCACCATTATAATTTTTAGGGGATGTTCAAGCATCAAGGAAGATGCAGTCTTTACATGATATTGGCTCTAAAGATGGGATGTTTGTTTTTGTGAATAATATATTGATGATTATTGATTTCGGTTCTCATACATGAATTTTAAACATTGTTAATGACCCTTTGATGGGAATTTTTAAAGATTAAGTGTATACTATCATAGAGAAGGATAATCCAAATTCGTAAAGGAAAGATTGGGAAGGGAGTTGGAAAAAAGCTAAATCCTGGATACGGGGTCGTCATCTAAAAGGTCATAGCTGAGGGCAAGGTCATGCTGATTGGGCTGCTATGAAGGATGATACACAGTCAGATATTGTTGCTGACTCAGATGACTCTAACATTGAAAGTCTCATTCATTATGCAGGCACCATGAGGGAGAATTATTCCAGAGGTCAAAGTCAGGGATGTGGTAGTGGTATTGATTGGAGGCTTTTGTGGGAGGAGGAGTTTAGGATAGAGTTAAAGATTAGGAAGAAGCTTGGTCCTTAATTTTTTATGAGGGAAGTTATGCCTTGTCTGACCCTGTATTTTCTTTATTTGTTTTTCTTATTTTTTTCTTTTTAATAAAAGGGATTTTTCCCACACTTTACCAAAAAAATGGAGTCATTTTAATTTAAAATAGCATGTACATGGTCATAATTCAACATAAAAAAACAACTCTCATCCAATGTTGTCCACACTGGTCAACCTCTTCTAATATTATGTCACTCTACCTATAAAGAAGAAGTTCCAAATTGGTTTATAGGTCATCCTATAATAGAGAAACAAAATAATTACAACACTTATAAAAAATAATGTTGTAAAAAATTACATTTAAAACTATTTTTGTAGCTACAACACCAATATCTAATCTCTCTTGATTTTCAATTCCCTACATGCAAAGAGAAATGATATCAGATACCACATTACCATTAGAAGACTGCTCTTATAAATGAATTTGATTATAAATTGAAATCATATAATCATCATAGAAGTAGACTTGTTCTTATTTTTATTTTGTTGTTCCTTCTTTTAGCATTCATTTTCTAAAAATATTTTGATTCTATCTCACCCTTTCCTATTTTGTTTCCTTTTAAAAGAACCCTTTCTTAAAATTATGTCTGAGATTTCATGACATGTAACTCTATCTGATGATGTATTTATAGTAGTCAACTCGTTTTCAAAATTACTGATATTAGAGAAACAATGTCATAACCCGCATCAGTCTCAAAATCTTCGGTAATCAACTTCATTCTCATTCGTGCAAAATCTTTGTAAAGTTTGTCTGTAACTGATTTTCTATCAACATTTACTTCAACATAATCTCCTTTGAACATCATAATATTTCTATCCAATTGGGTCCACCTCCCAAAAATATATTTTTCAGGTAATGATCTCACATTAAGTCGATCATAAATTTTTAAGAAAAGACATCAAAGATACCAAACTGACTCAAACTTTTGACAAGAACATTCAACAACTTCATTATAAGATTTATATGATACACAGAATTGATATTCATTGCCAACCATTCCAATAATTTAAATGAATTGAACGACGATTTCAATACATGATATCATAAAACAGTCATCAATCAATTGATATTCAGCTTTAAATAAATCAAATAACTTGGGTTTATATCTAGTATAAACCCAGCACATCAATTCATGGTGAGGGTAAATATTTTGAGGAAACTTCTTAGGTATCTCAAAATCATTCTTTGTTTTGCGATATTGATTTTTTTCCAACAATAACTCTTACCTTTTAAAGAAATCAACAACACTTAACATGCGATGAACATAATATTTAAGAAATCTATTAAAACTTTCACTTAATTGAGTGTTATGAATACCCAATGTTAAATAATCTTTCAGAAATAAATGTTCTCACTTTTCTCACAAAAAAAAATACATCATCTAACAACTATGATTTTCCATCCCCATATTCTTCTCCAAGGGAAGCCCACTCTTGATCAAATTGATGTGCATCATGGTATTGGAACGTACATAACTTAAATCTAGTTAAAAAACTAGATTAATCTTTCAGAAAATTACCTAAACATTTAATGCCATTTTGCATCAAATGTCACGGAAAAAGGCAATGTTGAGCTCCCACTAAAACATCAAAATTTACTTTTCCCATTGCTGCACCTTGATCATTAAATATAGTTTTAAGTTGCTTCATGAGATACGCTTTTAATTGTTTGGAAACAACCAAGAAAATGAATTAGCGGTTTGATAATATAAAAAAATTTCCCCATAAACAAAAATCTCCTAATGATGATTGTACCCTACAAAGACATCAAATGGGTTGTACCTTTTATTAGCACAGAAAGTGGTGTCAAAAACAACAACATACCCAAACAAATCAAAATTTGTCTTCAATTTTTAATCATCCCAAAAAATATCACTAATCTTCCCATTCATTTCAAACTACATAGGATACACAAATGATGGATTTTCCTGAATTTTTCATTCTAGGTACTCTAACATGAAACATGCATCACCAAGAAGTAATTCCCTTTCTTGTTCAGACCTTCAAAATTTCAACTGATAGACACACGTGTACCCAAATAAATCTTGACCCCCTGCAATAGCAGTCACCATGTAGAAGGAATCATTTGGTTTAATACCTAATGAATCATTCAAATCTTACTGAGTAGCTTGTGCATCTTTTATTTTTCTTTGGGACCCCATCATATGAATTGATTCAGGACTATGCAAGGGATGATTATTCCCTTCAAAAAATATAGTGCATTCATATTTTCTAGAACAAAAAAAACTATCTGGAAAGAAAATATGTACATGTCTCAACCAGAAGAAATTTCACCATGCTATCATGTTTTTCAACCTTCCCATGACCTTCTTCGATACATGCATAAAGGATTGATGTGATAATTGAGTTATCCTTTATCCTTTTATTAATGTATTTTCAACATACATTGAACTCATTTACTACCCCATACGGAACATAAAAACATTGTGGATCATCATGTGATTTGAACGTCATCCCTACAAACGGTTTAAGATAAGTCGCTACGACATCAACATCATCATCCTTGGAACAACCTCCAATAAAAATGTAAGTTCAAGAAAAGTACATTAATTTTATAACTGGATTTAATCCATTTGAAAATGTATAAACTATATGAATAAAAATGTAACTAAATATTATATAATTAGGAAAATAATTATTTACATATATATAAAATATAACTATATTTCTGAAATTATAAATAAAAAATATATAAGATATATTAAATATATTTTCTAGGGGAAGTTCCGGTGGATGATCGAGTGGATGTTCCACTGGAAGTTCAACAATAAAACAAAACTATATATTTCTAAAACTAAGGAATATATTAAAAAAATGTAAACATTAATAAATATATTCTTATCAAATACTTAATTTTTATAAAGATGACTTATTTTAACACTTGCAAATGTATAAACTATTTGAAAGAAAACTGAAAATACAAATTACATAAGTGGGAGTTCCACACTACAAAAAACTATATATTTATAATACTAAGGAATATATTGATAAAAATTAAACTTTAATTAATATATTCTTATGAAATACTTAATTTTTATAAAGGCGGTTTACTTTAACATTTGCAAATGTAAAAACTATTTGAAAAAAATGGAAAATATAAATTACATAATTTGGAAAATAATACAAGTGGAACATCCAGTGAAACTTTTTATAAATATATTTTTATTAAATATAATTATAATAAATATGAAATAAAATTGTTACATAATTTTTATAAAAATGACTTTATTTATCATTTGAAATTTTATAAACAATTTGAAACTGAATTTATTTTTCATCATAGGTTCCGATGGAAGTTCCAGTGGAAGAACCATTGGAACTTCCACAATGAAACAAAACTGTATATTTATTTCAGTAAAACATCCACTGCAAAATTCAGCATACGGTCTTTGACAAAAACTAATTCCAGATTTACCAAAAAAAGTAACAATAAACAAAATTCAAATATAATCTCCAATACATTCACATCCACTGAAAAATTCATCATTCGTTCATCGATAGAAACTAATTCCAGATTTACCACAAAACTAACAGTACACATACTTTAGATATAATATACAATACCTTCATCCATAGCCATTATAAGAAGAATAAAAAAATGCAAACTCCAAACCATGCGATGATTCGCACTGCGAGGAATCCCAATGAAAATGCCAAACTATGCCGCGATGAAACCAACTATGATGAAACCTACTGAAAATGCCAAATTGTCGCGCAATCTCATCAAAACCCACCGAAAATTCCGCAATCCCTCCCACCTTACCCACAATCCTTTAGAGCTCGCTCAACGAAAACTAATAAACGAAAATTCCATATTGTATTGTGGCGAAACCCACTGCGATGAAACCCAATGAAAATGTCAAACCATCACGCAATCTCGGTGAAACCCACTGAATATGCCGCAATCCCTCCCACCTTACCCGCAATCCTTCAAATCTCTCCGCGTGAAACTCAATAAAAATGTCAAATCTCTGTCGTGTGATGCCTCGTTTGGCAAGCCTCATTTCCCACAGAGACAAAAAATCCCGCCATCACCCTCCATAAAATCATATCAACAGGTCTTCCTATTAACAAAGAGGTCCTGGGCATTCAAAGTAATATTCATCACTGTCCCAAGAAAATGTAATTATGATTGTGTGATTTTTTGAAATTCAAATTTGTTAATTAAAATCATTTATAATTTTAATTTGTTTTTTTCGTGTTGTGAGTCTGTTTCCTATCTCGACATGGGTACTGCCCTTTCATTCCCCTCCGATCACATGTCTCAGATGCCAGCCACCTTGGCTGGCGGCACTTCTTGGTTTTTTGGGGGAAATTGTGGGTTTTTAGTTCATGAGAGAAATCTCCAACGGTGTCAGAGAGACATCTCCATCAGCGTGGGGGAAAAGCTCCAGCGGTGATAGGGGCTTCTTCCTTCGGCCCGCAACATCTTCTTCCAGCAACGTAGGGATCTCGAATTTCAGAGCGGTCAAGGCTCCTCCAAGATCTCGAATTTCAGAGCGGTCAAGGCTTCTCCAAGATCTTGAATTTCAGATCGGTCTGGGCTTCTCCAAGATCTCGAATTTCACATCGGTCTGGGCTTCTCCAAGTGATGCGGTGACGACTCGTTTCAATATGAAGGATTTGAGAAGTTAAAGCCGAGCCCCGGTATGGGGGGTCTTGGCTTTTTTTACGCCTTTTCAATTAATTATCGATCGTTGTATCTGCTATTGCCTTTGTGAGCTCTTGTACTCTATTGTTGCATAGTAAAAATCCCTATTGATTCTGCACCGTGCATGTAGGCCATTGGCCAACCTTTTATTGTTTTCTTCATTTTAATCTTAGACCAGTAAAGTTACGAACACGTGTGAATTAATTATGATTTGAATTCATTTGTTAATAAAGAAGTTATTTAATCATTGTTTGTCTTGGGTATGTCATTGCTTGTTGTCACTTTTCTCGCTTGTTGGAATTGTATACCGATTTTTTATTGTTTATTATCCTTATGTTAATAAGTCCGAATAATAATCATAGAATTTTGATTTTGTAATTTTTAGTTTTCAAATCAAATTTTATACCCAATGGATCTTGGCTAGTCGAATGAGGACTGCCTTGTGCAGCGCAACCCCTCACAAGTGGTATCCAAATTGGATATAATTTTGTTTCATCAAAACTTGAAATCACTAATTCATTGCTTTAATTGATTTTTAGTGGCTTTTCTTCTCAGTAGAATGCTTTGATATTTTATTTTGTTCGGCATTGATTGTTTACTTTTTTGGATGTAATTTTGCAATTTTTTGTTGATTGTTGTTTGCTTGCTTGGTTTCCCCCTGATTGTCTTCCTTTTTGAGCATGTTGTGACTATAGGTTGTTTTCTGTTTGTGTCTCGAATTCTGGGGTAGGAGGGTTTTATGCGAGGTTATCATGGGTGTGAGATTATAGATTTCCAATGGGGGTGTGTGGCACGGTATATTTTTCTGGTTGTTTTAGTTTTGCCTTTAGTCTTGGGAGAGTGAGCTGGTAGTTAACTTTGGTTTGTTCCTCTAGTTTGTGTCTTGGATAGGGATGATTTCTTTAGTTTGTGACCTGTTATGAGTGGTGATTGGTCCTGGTCAGTGTTTAGAGTGCAAGTGCCATGTGAATATGTTTAGTGACGATTGAGCTTCATGGGGGTTCTATCGAGATCTCTTTTGCGATGTTAGGCGGTTTCTAAATATCATTCGAAAGCTAGACTAGGATGAGTTTTCTTGGTCGGTAGTTGGCTGCCCTTGGATTGCCGATTTCTCGTGGGTTTAGAGTTTTCCCTTAGAACTCTTGGGACTGCATGGTATTTGTAGTGGTACCCGGTTATTAAAGAACTTCTCATGTTTGTTGAGTTTTTGGTAGTGTCTTCCACTTGAGTGGAGAGCTTTCTGTGTCTGATAGACACAGGTGGAGAAATGTTTTGTCTTTTCTATGCTTGACTTCTCCTTGTTTATTTTATTGTTGTGGTTTTCATTACTACACTATTATTTCTGAGTGATTATTTGTGAATTTTATGAGATGTTTGATTTTCCATATTTTGTTAGTTGTATGGGTCTTCTTTGACAACATCGTCTCAGAGGTTGACTCGGTAAGTGTAGGTATTTGTTTTGTTTATGTTTAGAATTCTTTAATACTAAGCATGTTTAGCATCTTTAGAATGTAATTATTTTGGGTGGTGTGTGCCATGTTGATGCATGAAGGGGTTTTGGAGTCGTACCTCGTAGATATTTCCTGTTTTGGATGTGATGTCCAAATTAATGATGATAGGTGGTGCAGAATCATCATGTGGCTAGAAATTTAATTTTTCAAGGTGTAGAGTGTGTTGTTTTTTCATATTAAATATGTTAATGAATTTTAATTTCCAAGGTGGTCATTTGTGATTTTTTTATATTAATTTTTGTTAATTAAAATTTATTTTTAATTTTAATATGTTTTTTTTTTCTATTGTGGGTCTGTTTCATAGCTCAAAGGGGAACAACCCTTTCATTCCCCTCTAACCATGTGTCTCAGATGCCAGTTGCCCTTGCTCACGAAACATCTTTTTTTTGGGAAATCATGGGTTTTTAGTTCAAGAGAGAAATCTTCAACAACGATGAGAGACCGCTCCCTCTGCATGTGGGAAATGCTCCAACAGTGAATGGGGCTTCTTCCAGCGGCAAGAACTGCTTCTTCCAACGGTGAGAAGGGATTCTTCCTTCGGCGCACAATAACTTATTCGAGCAACGTAAGGGATCTTGAATTTCATATCAGTTCGTTCTTCTTCATGATCTTGAATTTCAAAGTCGTGTAGGCTTCTCCAATATCTCGAATTTCAAATCGGTCCAGGCTTTTCGCGTTGTATTTCTTCATCGGTCTTCAGTTTGGTGAGATTTGCGATTTCTGGTTTGCTCCAATGCGGAGAGGGGATAGTCTTGCACCTTGATTCATCAGATTTTTTTTAGGAATGCAGCTTGGGTACGGGTTGGGCGACCCCTTTTCCCTCCCTCCATTTTAAGGAACTCGATTGGGTTAGGAGAAGGCGATTTTGCATGGTTGATCCGGAATGGGCTCCTGGTGGGTTCTGAGTTAGGAGAAGGCGATTTTGCGTGGTTGATCGGGGATGGGCTCCTGGTGGGTTCCGTGTTTGCTGGGAGAGGATGAGCGGTGGCACACTGCATCATCATTCATGCGGTCTATTTCCTACCCTACCAGATTGGAAGCTGGTCTGGTTCCTAGCCTACCAGATTGGAAGCTGAGCAGTGGGTTAACTGAGATGTTTTGGGGGGTGTACGTGTTGAGAAAGACGGGAAAACGACGAACACGCAAACAATAGAAAAAACGAACGCGCAACGGAAATACAATCTTTCCCCCCAAATAAAAGCGGATGCGCAACGACAAAAATAAGTTCAGAAAAATAAAGTTGACAGCAAAAATTTTTACGTGGAAAACCCAAAAGGGAAAAACCACGAGACCTAGTCCCGAAAGAGAGATCCGCTAAAATCAAGAGGTACACGATAGAGACTCCCCAAAATGAAAGGGATCTCAAAAGTAATATTTAAGAATAAAAGTGTTGATCAAAAGGCGGAGAGCAAGAGAAGATTATCGTTGAAGAAAGACGATCACCAAATGAGATTTGCTCTCGATGTTGTTGGTGCTGGTGATGATTAAATGTATTGTCACTGCCTCCTTATATAAGAAAAAGAATTAGCATCTAATAATGTCTCCGCGTCAAAAGTGTGTCACTGCGTGAATTAATTCACGCGGTCTTGGCCCGCATTAAAAACACCTCGTAAAAAGAGAAACCGCGTGACGCTCTAATTGAGGAGGCGTTACGTGGTGCGCCAACCAGGAAGGTGTTGCAGAATCGTCGGGAGTCGCAACGACATAAACGAGAAACAAAAGAAGAATGCAGGAAGAAAATAGACACGTGACACACAAATTTACGTGGTTCGGGAATAACCCTACGTCCACGGAGAGGCAAAAAATTCACTAATATCGGGAGCACAAAATACAGAGTTTTTGCAGTAGTAACCCTAGCCTGAAAATGAGCTATAAAATGGAGAAGACGATCACTGTTCCGAAAAGTAAGTCTGCGTCGCTACAGTGAACGACGATCACCTTTGTCAAAAGTGCTACAGTATTGTTGACTCTGAAGTCTGCACTGCTACAGTGCATGTCGGTGTCGGTCGATCAGCTCCGCTACAGTGGTCAGAGATGCTACAATGCCGAAAAATTGGGTCGGAAGCCTTCGGCCCTGGACCCCCAGAGCAGGGGCGCGTTACCCCCTCCAACCCCCAACGAACTCACTGCAGAGCTCGACCCGCGACAGTTGCGGGCCACAAGCATTCGGCCCAACCAGATCGGGCTACACCAATCCAAGAGTCTCCCACTTGGAGCCTGATCCACTGCACTGCTATGCTTTGATGCAACTGATGAAGACAACTTACTTAATCTAAGTTCTTCCTCTTCTTCACTCACCAGTGGCGTGCTTTCCATTCACAAATTCATGAAATACAAATTGTTTTTCTCTTGTGCTCTCATCATGTCCTCCATTATTCTGTCTCTCATCTCCGTTCATCAGTGGAGACCAACAGAGGCACAATAGTGCCTCAACTTCTGTATCACCATAGGCTTTGTTAACATGTCTGCCGGATTGTTGGTTCCACAGATCTTCTGCAAAGTCAGCAACCCATCCTGTATCAAACCTCTAATGAAATATTACTTCAACTGAATGTGCTTCGTCCGGGCATGAAACACTGAGTTCTTTGCAAAATGTATAACACTCTGACTGTCACAGTACAATACATTCTCCTCTCGCTTTCTTCCCAATTCATCTAAGAAGTTCTTCAGCCAAACCATCTCTTTCCCAGCTTATGTTACAACAATGTATTCTGCCTCTGTGGTGGATAAAGTCACCACCTTCTACAATTGTGATATCCAACTTACTGCAGTTCCTCCACAGGTAAAAACATAACCCGTGGTACTCCTCATGTTGTCGACATCACCTCCAAGATCAACATCTACACACCCCTGCAACGAATTTCCTTTCCCAAAGCACATAGATACATCTTGTAAGAACCCGATTCTTATTCTTGAGGTACGAGTTTCTTCTTTTCCTTTTTTTAAGTGTTTTTGAGAAAATAAGGGAAATGTGGGAAAAATCCCAAATTTATGGGTTCACGCCTTGTACATTTGTACACACGCCGTGTACTTTGTCCATCTGGGATGAGAATACATGGGTTGTAGGCTTGTCGATGATTAAGGGTGTAAAAACTAACTACACGCCGTGTACTTAGTAATACACGTCGTGTAATCAGTCGACAGATGAACAGTAAGGCGGTGAAAGTAGCCACCAGAGGAATGATAGTACACGCCGTGTACTTAGTAATACACGCCATGTAATCAAGTCGGCAGATGAACAGTGAAGCGGTGGAAAGAAGCCGTCAGTGGAACAATTAAAAAAATGGAAAGTACACGCCGTGTAGTTATGTTTTTTCGCTAAAAACAGGCAGTAGCCTCCTCATTCGGCAGAGGAGGCAGAGAACTCGACAGGAGCTGCGGGAGAGGAGGCCGGGACTTGGAGGAGCTCTCGATCGCACACCGGGACTCCGATTCTTCAACCGTCGATCTCGTTTGAACCGCACGGGTAAGGCCTTCCCTCTTCTTGAATCTTTCCTTCCAATTCTTGCACTAAGGGAAGTTATTTTAGGTTTGAACGGGTAATCGTTCATCTCAAATCTACGTCGTTCTTAGTTGTTTTGGGAGGCGCCTTTCACGTATATCGATCAGAGGAGATCGAGGTTGGTGGTCTTGTGTTTATTTCCAACTGTCGAGTTGATTTTGTGCACCGTTGTTCCACACACCCATGTTTGGGGTGTCGTGTGGCTGAGACCTTGACTGTTTAGATACCTAGAACTGCATAGGTAATCTATAATGAATAAGTATAAACTGATGTTTGAGATCGTTGCTTTGATCCAGGGCCACCCCGAGGGTGTGTTTCCCTTGTTTAGCCGTTTGGCCAGGATACTCGTGGGTATGTCGTGATTATAACATGTTTTGAGTTTTCTTGAGAGGAAACATATGTAAATTGTTTGCTTATGCTTTGGGCTCAGCCTGGTTACTTGCTTTTGTTTTGTTTAGCCTGAGGGAAAGGTTCTGTTTAGCCTGAGTGCAAGGTTCCGTTTAGCCTGAGGGCAAGGTTCTGTTTAGCCTGAGGAGAAGGTTCTGTTTAGCCTGAGAGCAAGGTTCTATTTAACACGAGGGTAAGGTTTTGTTTAGCCTAAGGGCAACGGTTCTTACGTCTGAGGACAATGTTTACTTTGAATATTCACTGTGGTGATTTCTTACGTTGTACCTGCCAAACTAAAGCATATGCTTGGAATTGTTAAATAATTATTAAAATGACAATGTAACTGGTAGGAATAGTTACTTTTGAGTACTTCCTAGTTTACTACATTTCATTATTGCACACTGCTGTTGCACTTTTTCACTGACAGTTGGGCACGGGCCTTTGGTGGTTGCCTATTGGGATTTATTTCTCACACCCTGTTTAGGTCATGTCTTGGGTCCAAACAGATTATATTGTTGCAAGTGTCGATAAGGGCAAGAATCCCTACACAGGTACATGATTGTTGCAGAGGAGTAGGAGAGCATGAGACCGAGCTTAGGCTTGCGATGCTGCTGAGTTCCTATTACACTGTTTTTGTTTTGTTTGACTGTACTTTGTACTTTGGGTTGTATTGTATCTGATTGCAGTGTATCCTGTTTTGGCCGCTTTCTTAGAATTAATGACATGTTGCATCATCATATATATGACTGTTGGTTGTCTTTTACTTCAGTCCCATTGTCCATTTCAGGTTTATATTGTTTACTGCTTCTGCTTTTGTGTTTTTATATGTATTCTGCTGCGCTACACTTTGACAAATGAGGACATAGTTTCTCCACTATCAGTCCTAGGTCCTCGCTTCTAGTCGGTAGCCTCTGACGTTTGGGGAAATGCGCTTGAGATTATGTGATCAACTGGGTTCAGGGCACCCGGATCCAGGATGTTACACCTCTTTGCTGCCCTTCAAATACCTCAGTATCCACTTCACATCTTCTCAATGTTGCTTTCCAGGGTTAACCATATACCTGCTCACAACTCCCACTGCATGAGCAATGTCAGGTCGAGTACATACCATGACATACATCAGGCTTCTTACAACTGATGCATATGGAACTTTTGTCATGTACTCCACCTCTTCTGCCGTCTTCGGTGATTACTCCTTTGATAGTTTGAAATGGCTCGCCAGGGGAATAGAGACTGTCTTTGCTTCCATCATACTGAATCTTCTCAAGACCTTCCCAATGTAATCAGTCTGTGACAACATTAATGTTCCAGTTGTGCGGTCTCTCTTGATCTACATCCCCAGAATCTTCTCAGCTTCTCCAAGATCTTTCATTTCAAACTCCTCAGCCAACTACCCTTTCGGCCCATTAATCCTTTGCATACATGATCCTGCAATGACCGTGTCATCCACATACATAAGCCATATAATGTATTCATAGCAACATTGATCCATGCCACATTGTTTATATTCATTTTTAGACATAAATGAATCAAACTTTTTGTTCCACTGCCTCGGTGCCTGCTTTAGTCCATATAAGCTCTTCTGGAGTTTGCACACCAGGTCTTCCTTCCCAGATACTACATATCCCTCTGGCTGCTGCATGTAGATATCATCCTCCAAATCTCCATGAAAGAAAGCAGTCTTGACATCAAGCTGCTCAAGGTGCAAGTCCTCTAACGCCACAATACTGAGAACCACCCGGATGGTGGTAAGCTTCACTACTGGTGAGAATATTTCAGTGAAATCCACTCCCACCTTCTATTGGAAGCCTTTCACCACAAGCTCTGCCTTGAACCTCCTCTTGTCATCATGTTCTTCCTTGACCCAATAGACCCACTTGTTCTGCAATGCCTTCTTTCCTGTTGGCAGGGGTGTCAGCTCCCAAATGTCGTTATCATGCAATGAGGAAATCTCATCCTTCATAGCCATCTCCCACTTGCTCGACTCCTTCAGTTGCATTACCTCTTTAATGCATTCTGGTTCTCCACCGTCAGTCAATAATAGATAATGCAGGGATGGTGAATACCTATGCACAGACCTTCTCACCCTCATTGATCTCCTCAACTCTACTGGAGTAGTAGGTTCCACCGGTTCAGATCTCTCCTCCTCAGATACACCTTCAAGCTCCACTTGCTCTTTTCACTCTAATTCAATGTTCCCATTTTTATCTTCAGCTACATGATGATCTTTGTACATGACACCTTCATTGGATACCACATTCTGGCTCTTGATGACCATCTTCTTGAGATCATCCCAAAAGCGGTAATCAAACTCGTCAGCACCATAACCAATAAAGAAACATGGCTTGGACTTAGCATCTAGCTTGTCCCTTGCATTAGCATCAATATGAACATATTCCAAACTGCCAAAGACTCGTAAATGTGAGTCTTACCTCATTCCGAGACCAGAGCTCCTTGGGTAAATGTTCTCCCATTGGCACAGATGGACTCTTGTTGACCAGATAAGCTGTCATGTTCACTGCATCAGCCCAAAAGGTTTTGGGCAACCCCGAGTGTAAACTCATGCTTCTGGCACGTTTATTCAATGTCATATTCATCCTTTTAGCTACACCATTCTGCTGTGGTGTTCCTGGGATAGTTTTCTCCCACCGAATTCCTTTATTAGAACAAAATTCTACGAACTCCTGGCTGTCATACTCTCCACCGTTGTCAGACCTCAAGCATTTCAGCTTAGCTCCTGACTCATTCTCCACTATGGCCTTCCACTTCTGAAACATTTTAAACACATCAGATTTACTTTTCAGAAAGTAAACCCATACCTTCCTTGTTGATTCATCGATGAATGTCACATAATATTGTGACCCTCCAAGGGAATGTACTGGTGCAGGCCCCCAAACATCTGTGTGCACTAGGTCTAGCTTCTCAGCCTTCGGTGTTCTGCCTCCTTTTGCAAAAGACACCTTTTACTGTTTTCCAAAGATACAATCTTCACATAGGCCAAAATCCACAGACTTCAGCTTTGGTAGAAACCCTTTTGTTTCCAGCACCTTCATCCCCTTCTCACTCATGTGGCCTAGCTTGTTGTGTCACAGTTGTGAATCTCCTACAGTTTTGAGTGATGCAGTTATGTCCATGCAAGTTTCTGTCATGTTGTATAGGGTACCATTCTTTGTTCCACGAGCTATGACCATAGCTCCATTGGTGATCTTCCATGCACCACCAGTGAACGTGGTACTCAACCTTGCATCATCAAGCTGTCCCACAGAAATGAGATTTCTTCTTAAACTAGATATGTACCTCAGGTTTTCCAGAACTAGCAAGCTCCCACTATTGGTCTTGATTCGTGCATCGCCTTTTCCCACAATCTGCAAGGGCTCATCATCAGCAAGATGTACCTTGCCGAAATATCCAGAAATGTCATTTTCTAGAAATCTCTTCTCCGATGTATAATGGAAAGACGCCCCAGAGTCTAAAATCCAAAACTCCATTGGGTTGTCCATGCTCAACAGCAGCACGTCATCAGTTCCTTCAACCGTTGTGTTTTCTCCACTGGTTTCGGGTCCCTTCTGTTTTTCTCTGCATTCCTTTTTGACATGTCATTTCTTCCCGCATGTCCAGCAGGTAGGACCATCCCCCTTTGTCTTATCTCAGCTTTTCCCTCTTGACCTTTATCACCCTCTGTGAATGTCTCATTGTGGATATCTTCATCTTCCTTTGACGTTCAGAGCAGAACCATAGAATCTGCCTGACTATCTTCTTCGAACATCCTCACTAAGGATTAGGTCCCGTATATCTTTCAAAACCAGTTTGGTATTCCCTGAGGTACTGGTCACACCTGTTACAGTCGCTTCCCAACTGTCAGGTAAAGAGGAAAGTAAGACCAGTGCACATACCTCGTCACCAAGATCAATCTTCACCGATGTCAGCTGACCGATGACGGTGTTGAATTCGTTGATGTGGTCTGCAATGATTCTCCCTTCTTCCATTTTCAGGTTGAACAATTGTCGCATCAAGTGCACCTTGTTTACCACAGAAGGCTTCTCGTACATATTCGTGAGAGCTTTCATCAGGTCCACCGTCGTCTTCTCCTCACTAATGTTGAACGCCACGTTTTTTGCCAACGTCAGGCGCACAACACCCAGAACCTATTGATCCAGAAGCTCCCACTCTGACTGCTCCATGTCCGCTGGCTTCAGTCCCAGAAGCGGCAAGTGCATCTTTTTTTGATAAAGATAGTCCTCAATTTGCATCCTCTAGAAACTGAAATCAGTTCCATCGAAGTGATTGATCTTCACTTTGCCTTCATCCAAAGCCAACGTTGGAGAATTCCGAACTCACCCTCTGATACCAGTTGTTGCGGAATCATCGGGAGTCACAATGACAGAAACGAGAAATGAAAGAAGAATGCAGAAAGAAAATAGACACAAGACACAAATTTACGTGGTTCAGGAATAACCCTACATCCACGGAGAGGCAGAAAATTCACTAATATCGGGAGCACAAAATACAGAGTTTTTGCAGTAGTAACCCCAGCCCGAAAATGGGCTATAAAATGGAGAAGACGATCACTGTTCCGAAAAGTAAGTCTGTGTCGCTATAGTGAACGACGTCCACATTTGTCAAAAGTGTTATAGTACTGTTGACTTCGAAGTCCGCACTACTACAGTGTATGTCGGTGTCGGTCAGTCAGCTCCGCTACATTGGTTAGAGATGCTACAGTGCCTAAAAAATTGGTTCGGAGGCCTTCGACCCCAGACCTCCAGAGCAGGGGCGCGTTGCCCCTTGCAACTCCCAACGAGCTCACAGCAGAGCTCGACCCACGACAGTTGCGGGCCACAAGCATTCGACCTAACTGGATCGGGCTGCACCAATCCAACAGAAGACGCCTAACAAACTCCCCCTCCGACTCAAGTGGGGATCACCGCCAACCCTGCAATCAGTCAGCAAGTCTCGAATTTTCCTTTGGGTGAACTCTTGGTCAACATGTCTGACCCGTTGTCATCAGTGTGGATCTTCTCAAGCTCTAATTGTCTTGAATCAAGGAAGTTGCAGATCCAATGATATCGAACATCGATATGATTTGAACTGCCATTAAAAGTGGAATTCTTTCCCAAACAAATAACACTATGACTATCACAAAATAAAAAAAATATCCTGATTTAAATTGAGCTCTCGAATAAATGTTTTCATCAACAACAATTCTTTGCACGCCTTAGTAGCTGCAATAAACTCTGACTCTGTGGTAGATAAAGCAACACATCTCTGCAATCTAGACTGCCAAGATACAACTCCCCCTACAAAAGTGATCAAGTATCCCGAAGTAGACTTCCTCGAATCTATATCTCTTGCCATATCTGAATTTGTAAAGCCACAAAGTATAGGTTCCCCTTTCCCAAAACAAAATCTCAGATCAGAAGTACCACGAAGATAACAAAAAATGTACTTCACTGCTCTCCAATGCTCTCTACCTGGATTTGATAGAAAACGACTAACCACACCAACTGCATGAGCTATACCAGGTCTAGTACATACCATTGCATACATTAAACAGCCAACGACAAGTGAATAAGATATGTGTTGCATCTTCTCTCTCTCTTCATCAGTAGAATGTGACTGGCTGGTACTGAGCTTAAAATGTAAAGCAAGAGGAGTACTAACCACTTTAGCTCTATCCATAGAAAATCTATGAAGAACCTTCTCAATGCATCTCTCTTAAGATAACCACAATTTCTTGGCCTTCTGGTCATGGGAGATCGTCATGCCAAGAATCTGTCATGCTGACCCCAAGTCTTTCATCGCAAAAAACTAACAAAGATCCTTCTTCAATCTGTCAATTCTAGAAGTATCATGGCCAATAATGAGCATATCATCAACATAAAGCAATAATATAATAAAATCACCATCAGCAAATCTATGAACAAAAACACAATGATCAGAATATAGCTTCATAAAACCCTAATGAGAAATGACAGATTCAAACTTCTTATACTACTGACTCGGAGCTTGCTTCAAACCATACAAACTCTTCTTCAACCTGCAAAGATGATTTTCTTTACCTGTTTCAACAAAACATTCTGGCTGCTTCATATAAATCTCCTCCTCTAAATCTCCATGGAGGAAAGTTGTCTTCACATCCATATGCTCAATCTGCTCAATCTGCAGATCCAAACTAGCAACCAAACTAAGAACAACCCGGATTGAAGACATTTTGACAATTGGTGAGAAAATTTCATCAAAATCAATACATTTCTTCTGACGAAAGTCTTTGACAACTAACCTTACCTTGTATCGTGGAAGGGAACTGGATTATTCATTTTTAATCTGATAAATCCACCGATTTTGCAAAGCTCTCTTACCTGTCGGTAACTTCACCAGCTTAAAAGTGTGGTTGGTGTGCAATGATGTCATCTCGCCATCCATTGCCGCAACTCATCTATCCTTCTGTTCACTCTCCATTGCCTCATCAAACGATTCTGGTTCTCCCCCTTCAGCGAGGAGCACATACTCATCAAGTGAATATCGAGTAGAAGCGGTGCGATGCCGAGATGACCTCCGGAGTGGAACTGCAGGTTCATTAATAACCCCTAGAACTGGATCATCAGAAACAAAAGGTGCATCAGAAACATCAACTTTAACCTGTTCACCTTGAGCATCATTCTGTACATCAACGTGATCATCAGAATCCACAATATGAGGTAAATGTGAATCAGAACCTGACTCAAGACTGACAAAACCATCAGAAGTTGGAGAAGCATCTTTTTCTCCCTTATCAATGTCTGCAATAGTCTGATCCTCCTTAAACACTGCATCGCAACTTCTGACAAGTTTCTTCAAAACAGGATCATAAAACCTGTACCCAAACTCATCGTGTCTATATCCAATAAAAATACATTGGCGTGTCCTACCATCCATCTTGGATCTCTCATCTTTAGACACATGAACAAAAGCCTTGCAACCAAAAACACGCAAGTGATCATACCTGATCTCTTTGCCATACCAAAATTTGTCGGGAGTGTATGTCTGCAAAGCAACTGTAGGTGATAAATTGATAGTATAAGCAGCAGTAAGTAAAGTCTCACCCCAAAAATGTCCAGGCAACTTTGCTTTCGAAAGCAAACAACGAACTCTTTCCAACAAAGTCTTGTTCATCCGCTTAGCTACACTATTCAGCTGAGGTGTCTTGGGTAGCGTCTTATGATGTTGGATACCTTCTTGCCTGTAATATTGATCAAATGGACCAACATACTCTCCCCCATTGTCAGTGCGAATACATTTCAATTTATTGTCTGATTCTTTCTCAGCAGAAACATGAAATTGCTTAAAAACACTGAGCACCCAACTTTTGGAATTCAAAACCTAAACCCAGAGCTTTCATGAGTAGTCATCAATACATGTAACAAAATAAAGACCACCACTAAAGGTCTTAGATTTCAAAGGACCACAAACGTCAGAATGTACCAATTCAAGTACCTGTGACTTCCTATGTGGAGGATGACTGCTAAAACTCACTATGCTCTGTTTCCCAGCCATGGAATGATCACATGTATCCAATTTGACACTCTTCAAATTTGGAAGAAGATTTATCTTGGCCAAACAACCAAGACCTTTCTCACTGATGTGACTGAGCCTCTAATGCCACAATTTGGACGAAACACTGCACTCAACAACGCAAGAAGTATCATAAGAGATAGAAGCTCTATTCTAGTACAAACCTGATTACTTCTTCCCTCGAGCCACAATCAAAGAGACCTTGGAAAGCTTCCATTGTCAATCATCAAAAGTGCTGATAAACCCTTCATCATCAAGAACGCTGGTAGAAATAAGATTTAAATAAACCTCAGGTGCATGTCGGACAATCTTCAAAATCAGCTTACTTCCTGTACTGGTCTCTAAACAAACAGTCCGGATGCCTATAATGTCAGCATGACCATCATTGCCCATCTTCAAAATCCCAAAATTACCTGGGCTGTAAGATGAAAAGAACTCATTCGATGTCACGTGAAAACTGGCACCACTATCAATAACCCAACAAGAATCATCAGAAGCAAAGTTAACGGAGTCATAAATAATAACAAGATCACCCCATGTAGCAGCGGTGACATGATCATCTCCATCACCATTTTTCTTCTGTGGATTTTCCTTCAATCTGTTCTCTCTTTTCAGCTGATTACAAAACTTCTTAACATGTCTCTTCTTACCACAATGATGACATTCAAAATCTCTCTGCTTCGGTCTGGATTTGCTTCTGCCTCTGATCTTACCTCGACTGCTCTGCCTCTGGTCCTAGCTTCTCCCCCTTGTTCTCTGTGACTAAAAGATCTGAAGAAGATTTCTCCTAAGTGTGTATCGTGATTTCTTCATTTAAAATAGCAGTTTTGACAAAACTAAATGTCACGACACCATTGAGAGCATAACCAGTTAGAGTAACACGTAAATTCTCCCATGAATTGGGTAAAGTGTTAAGCAGCAAAAGAGCTAAAACCTCATCTTCAAAATTGATACCCATTTCAGAAAACTGGTCTAAACATCCCTGATATTCACTTAAATAATCAGAAATAGATGTACCTTCTCTGTAACTCAAGTTCATCATTTGCTTGAGAAGAAGCAGTTTGTAAGTTTCCCATCTTGGAAGTGTAGGTCATCTCAAGCTTCTCCCACAAAGTTCTGGCGTGAGAGATATTGACAATGTGGTTCATCATGTTGTCTTCAACCCATTGGATAATGAAGCCACAAACCATATCATGCTTGAACACCCATTCTTCGTCTGACACCCTCTCTAGCTTCTATGTACTAAACACTCGAAGATGCATTCACTTGACAAAAAGTTGATCCTTCATTTTAGGTCGCCACATATGGTAGTTGGTGTCATTCTGCCAAATCATCCAACTGTAATTGGACTCTATAATAAATATGAAATAAAAAACCAAACCCTCTGATATCAGATGTTGGGAAAGACGGGAAAGCGACAAACACGCAAACAATAGAAAAAACGAACGCGCAACGGAAATAAAATCTTTTCCCCTAAATTAAAGCTGATGCGCAACGACAAAAATAAGTGCAAAAAAATAAATTTAACACCGGAAATTTTTACGTGAAAAACCCAAAAGGAGAAAACCACGGGACCTAGCCCAAAAAGAGGGATCCACTAAAATAAAGAGGTACACGATAGAGACTCCCCAAAATGGAAGGGATCTCAAAAGTAATACTCAAGAATAAAAGTGTGGATCAAAAGGCGGAGAGTAAGAAAAGATGATTGTCGAAGAAAGTCGATCACTAAATGGAATTTGCTCTCGGTGTTGTTGCTGCCGGTGATGATGAAATGTCATGTCGCTGCCTCCTTATATAAGAAAAAGAATCAGCGTCCAATAATGTCTCCACATCAAAAGCGTGTCACTGCGTGAATTAATTCACGTGGTCTTGGACCGCATTAAAAATATTTCATAAAAAGAGAAACCGTGTGATGCTCCAATTGAGGAGGCGTTACGCGGTGCGCCAACCAGGAAGGCGCTCAACAGTATGATCCAGGACAGCAATAGCAGGCTCAGACAACAATGAAGAACTAGTAAAGCAGGGGTTCTTGATCCAAGATGCAGATAGGACTGACTTGGATTGGGATGATCTTGAGGATGATCCTGGATGATTCAGTGATGACTTTTTTTAGTATAAAGGATTCAACTAGGTAATGCTAAGCCCCATATAAGGGGGTCTCGGCTAGTTTTTTATGCTTTGTCGATTAATTATCGATCGTTGTATGTGTTTTTCCTTGGTGCACTCTTGTACTCCTTTATTATTGCATATTAAAAACCCATGTTGATTATGCCCCATGCACATAGGCCATTGTCCAAGGCACGTTACATATGTGTGTCCATTTTACTATTTTCTGCATTTTATTCTTCAACCTGTAAAGTGATAAACTCCCTTGAATTAATTATGATTTGAATTCATTTATTGATAAATAAATTATTTATGCATTTATTTTCTTGGGTATGTCACTACTTGGTCCTGTCATTTTTCTAGCTTATTGGAATTGTATATGAATTATTTTATTGTTTACTGTCCTTATGTTAATAAGATCAGAATAATAAACATACCTTTGTGATTTCGTAATTTTGAGTCTACAAATCAAATTTTATACCCAATGGATTCTAGCTAGTCAAATGAGGACTTCCTTACGCAGCGCAACCTCCCAATAGATTCAGCCCTTGTCCTCCTAGTCATATATATATATATCTCACCTGCGGATGTAGACTTGAGTGTCTAAACCACTCGTTAATCATGACAGAGTGTGTCTCCCTCCTCTTAATCTTTTGTTTCTGCGTAGCTGTGGTTCCTGGCAATCCCACGACCACCTGTTGTCCCGACAGGGGAGTTGAGGAGATTGTGACGGAGGAAGTGTTCAACTAGATGTTGCTTCACCGAAAAGAGGAACCCCCAAGCGAGGGGTCCTTCTACACCTACAATTCCTTCATTCGGGACACCGATAGTTTGCTAGCATTGGCATGATGGGGGATCATGGCACCCGCATGCGAGAGGTCACTGATTTCCTAGCCCAAACCACATCCTCAGACCTGAACATGTGGAAACCAAGGCCACCGCCTCTTCGAGATGGTGATCTGGCACTAGATGAGGTCATGGCCACAACAACCGTCATGCCACAATGTCAAGACAAGGATGTTTAGGGCATCGAGGATGGATCTATTGCATGGCTACCGAGTGGGATTCATGCCCACCATCGTCATTTGTCATCGGTGATGAGGAATGCAACAACTGTCACGACCTGCACATCGAGAGGGACTGACTGACGGTCACTATAGCAACGACGATCACTGTAGCGGCGGTAGGTCACTGTAGCGGCGACAGGTCACTATAGCGGTGGAAGAGTACTGTAGCAGCGGCGGGTACTGTGCAGTACTGTAGCAGCCCGGGTACTGTAGCAGTACTATTCACAGAATGGGCTTTGGGCCAAAAAATGGGCATTCGGGCCATGTAATGGGCTAAATGCCCACTGGGCCTTCGGGCTATGTAATGGGTCTCCCTCTACCCAGTTAAAGAGGTCTTTGCTTTGATTTAATAATAAATGAGACTTCGGCCCCAACCTTTAAAAAAAATTAAGTGAATTAAAATCAATAAATGAAATTAATGAAATATATATATGTTATATATTAAATTAAACATTTTTTATATTCATCCAATAGATATTTTAGTTATAGGGTATGAATAAACTCTATTTGATGTATAAAAACCTATATTTTTCAAAAGTATATTTTTACGCCTTTTAATGGTGAACCCCTATTAAATTAATATTTTGAAAGATTAATAATTTTTATATGACAACATAAACACGTTCCTTGAAAATGAGATATAAAAATTTACTTTGAATAAATTTTTGATATTTTTCTGATAACATTCAATTTTTTTGAAAAGTGAAAAATACACTAAATTTTAATTGGAAACATCTTTTTTCATCAAAATAATTTATATGGTTAAAATATAATATAGAATATTTTTAATGTATAAATAGAATTTATTTTTATCATTCAATATAATGTATGTCATTAGAATTAATTTTATATTGATTTTAGATATAAAAACATTTCAATATTTTTCAATGTTTTAACTTTTAAAACACATTCTGTCTTTCTGACAATGAAAATTATTTTAAATTAATTACTTCAACTTCTATGTTTTGTATTTTGAAAAAATGAATTTCATATTTGGAATCAGTTGGTCCAAATTATGTAAATAACTCTATTTTTTGGGGCATTAGGAATAGTAAATTTGGAAATTTTTATTAATATCGTAAAATGGTAAATCAGGTAATTAAGGGTAAGAATATTATTATAAAATTACCCTAACACTTGTCTTAATATCATTATATGAGTGTGTTTCTATCTAAGTCATACTTAGGTCTAAATTTTTTCCTTTGGAAGCCACCTGGATTAGATTAGGACATTTAATTTATTTCATTTAAAGAAAAGTTAAATATGTCACTCAAATTTTAATAACTAAATCATTTTTTATATAAGGTTATACAGAATATAAATTTGATTATAAAGACTCATTTGAAAGATAAAATAATTTTCTTTATCATGATATTTTTTTTTAATTTTTATAAAAATAATAATTACCTTAAAGTCTATACTTTGATGATGTAAAAATTAATTAATTAATGAGAAATCAATAAATTAATTTTATTAAAATGATAATAACCATCAAAAGACCCAAGACATTTACCAAAACTTATTTTTAGAGCTTAGTTAGACCATAAGAATCCAAGGATAGAGTTAGTGACCATTTGTAGGCTAATAGAATAGATTGACACTTATATTATTTTATTTAAAGTTATCTTAAAGTTGTCACATTCATAATTTAATATGTATAACAGTTTAAATGATGGATTTTCCAGAAAATAGATTCGACTACAAATATTATTTTGAAATATAGTAGATTTATCTTTATCATAGAGGTTTATTTTTAATTTTTATTCAACAAATAAGTATATTAAATAATTACAGAAAATTGATGTTGTGATTATTTTATTAATGGAGATAACAAATAAATGTTATTAACAATATTAATATATATATAATTTTAACTAATTAATATCTCCATTGAATTTTTCATATGACATTGAAATATTATTAATATAATTAAATAGTTGTTTCGAAGTTAACTTGTTATTCTAATATTTCTAAAAATTAATGAATTGAATAGTGTCAAAATTGACACTATTGATTGTTTATCAAAATAATGTTTTATTAAATTATTTAAAAACCATAAAACATTTTTAAAAAATTTAGAATAATTATGATATGGTCTGAAATGTTCTAAGGTATGTATTTAGGGTCTAATTTACATCAAATAAGTAAATAGTTCATCCTTTTAATATTTAAATATTTGTTACCCTAGTTAAAAATTAAATAGAATAACTAAATGTTAATTAAAATATTAAGGATTAAATTGATTGAAAACTTATCAAAAATTTATTAGATGATGAGACTAAAAATGTATCTCCTCTACTATTTAAAATTGGGTCATTTTGGAGTTTTTTATGGGGTTTTATTTTAATTTAAATTAAAAAAATTGGAGATCCCAAAAGTGCCCATCAGCTCAATTATAAAAAGGCACCTCCTCTATCACCTCTTCACTTCACTGTGAGCATTAAATCTTGGTCATCCCCTATCCATTTCCATTCTCAACATCCCTAGTTACATTCTAGAGGTTTTTTATTCTTGAAAGACCGACTCTAGTTATTTAATAGGATATTTAGAGGAAGCACGTCGAAAAAGAGGTAATCTTCTCTACTGATTCTTTCAAACATCTTTCTTCTTCTACTTCATCTTCGTAAGTTGTTTCATTATAAATTAATAACTTCCTTATCTATTATATACTGAGATTTTATTATAATTATGAAACAACCATATTTCACTTTCTATCCATTCGATGAAAAATGAAATCACCACGTGTGCGTACGTACGAGTTGTCGTCTCCATGTCGTGGTGTAATTTTTTTTCACCACCACCTTAAATGATTAAAATAATTACTATATATGATTATTATGACATTATATTGATTCTTAAATATTATAAATCACCCACTTCAACACCATTCAATAATTATAGGAATGATATCGTCACTCGTGCGTATATACAACCTACCACTTCCACGATGCGATGCGATTCATTCTATAGGATCTTTATTAAAACATGATTATATACATTAATTTAATGAATAAATATGAATCAGAAGGATGTTTCCAATGTTGGTGTTTCTATGGAGTTGTTTGTTAATGTTGTTAAACATCAGATTGACATTGTGGACAATACAAAGGATGGGCCACCTTTTGTGATTGTTGGAAGGGAAACCAGCAGTGAGGCTGCTAATGATGGTGGTCTCGACACTTCTTTTATAGGTTCTACTGATTAGAATAATATTGAGTTGATGATTTTGGTGTCATCCATTGTATCTAATCAGTAGGATTCTTCTTTGGGAATTTCTAAGGTGGATATTTCTTGTCCAATGAATTTATATAGATCATCTAAGGCTATTGTTTTGGACGAACAATAAGATTTTGTTTTGGATATTTCTTTACAGTAGGATGATGTTATGGTTGTTGAGGCAGATTCAACTATTGTGGCTAAGAGAAACTCTCAGGATGGATCCAATGTTGATGTTTGTGAACAACAAGTTAATGTTTTTTATTCGGTCAAGCATCAGACTAGTACAATATACCCGAACAGTAAAAATGATGGGTCATCTATAGGAATTACTAAAAATGAAAGAAACGTAATCTTTGGTTCTCAAGGTGTGGCTTTGAAAGAGTCTACGGAGGCAGGGGAGGGATCCAGTATGATTGATGCTTATGTTGTTCATCTTCCATGGAAAAGAGAAAGAGAGTCTTGGAAGCATGGTCATTATCCACATGGTAGTGCTTCTCATGGTAGGGGTAAAAAGTCCTAATCTCACACATGCGGTTGATTTCCTGGATTCTTTATATCTCCATTGATGTTTATGTAAGAGTCTCGTGCTCTTTCATCTTTTTTGGGATTTTTTCTGTTTTCTGTCATCCTCCACCTTTTTTATTCTTTTATCTTTTTTAATGAAAGGGACTGCCATTGATTTAAAAAAATAACTAATTGTTGCTAATAAATATTAATTACTTTTTTCGACAATATCAATATTAATTACTAATAAATATTAAATAAATAATATGATTTACAATTTTATATTATTAATTTTTATTAAATATTAACTACTAGTTAAATTTAATTAATATTTAATATTTAAAATTATTATTTTAATTATTAAAACTTATAATATAATTACTATTTATTAATTAATTAGCAATTAAGAAATATTTAATTACTAATTAAAGTTAGAACTTACTAATTAACTAATTAATTATTAATTAATTAATAATTTATTAATAAATATTAATGACTCTTATTAACCAATTACTAAAAAATATTTAAAATATTTATTTATTTACTAAACATTACTAATAATGGTTAAATTATTAAATTAATAATAATTAATTATTATTATTATATTAGTATTAATTAATTAACTAATTATTGCTAATAAATATTAATTATATAGTATGATTTAATATTTGATGATGTTAATTTCTAATAACTATTAATTACAAACTAAAGTTAATTACTAATGAATATTTAAAAATATTATTTAATAACTAATTATTAAAAATACTAACATAATTACTAATTCTTAATTAATTGGTAATTATACAATATATAATTACTTACTAATAATATTTAGTAAAAATTAACTAATAAATTAATTAATAATTAATAATTAATTATTATTATTATTATTATACAATTACTATTAAATATTTAAAAATATTATTTAGTTACTAAATATTATTAATAAAGATGATATTATTAAAATAGTAATGATTAATTACTTATTTTTAAATTATTTTTAATTAATTAAATAATTTTTGGTTATTAATACTAATTACTAAATAATATTAATTAAATAATATTATTTATTATTTAATAATACTAATTTCTAATAAAAATTAATTACTTATAAATATTTAAAATTATTCTTTAATTACTAATTAATAATTAATATTGTTATACATTATTTATTTATTATTATTTATTTAGTTATTATTTATATTATTTGTTATTCACTATATATTATTTAATTTCTAATTAATTAAAACATATTATTTATTAATAACTATTTATAAATTAATTGGTCATTTAATAATATTATTAAATAGTAATTAATAGTATTAATTAATATTGTTTAAAATATTAATAACATAGATTAGTTAACTATCAATATTTTATAGTAAACATGAATAGTTAATTACTATTTATTCAAAATTACTATTTATTATTAATTGATTAAAAATGATTAGAAAAAATATATTATTAGTTATTCGTAGAAAAAGGCGAACTTGAGTCCCACATCGGAAATCCAGAATGATTTTCAGGGAAAATCCTATTATAAAAGGGTGTCACGGGTGATGGTTTCTAACAAAATTTTAGACTACTTCAATGGCAGAAATACTGGATATAAAAAAGGAGATACATTCTATTGAAAAAACTTATTATATATATACATACAAAAAAAACAAGGGTCTTGCCACCTTTGGTTTGATCGATGAAAACCCCAAGGCAGTAGAGACCTTGTCGCCTTTCAAATATATTTTTCAAAGATTTTTTGACATGGATTCATTAGATTTTTTTTTCAAAAAATGTTAAAAAAACTCTCTTTCAAAATTTTAATAAAACACGTGCTTCAATATGGGTATGGGTGCAGGAGCTAGAAGTATGGCACATTGGAAAATCCATCGGGTATGACCTCCTCCGTACCCCTGAACTTGTGAAAACCAACACCACCATCTCCTTCGAGATGGTGATATTGCCCTGGATGAGGTGGTGACCATATAAGACATCATGCCACAACGTCACTAGTGTCACATTCACATTTTCATATAGCATATTTTTATACAACACATTTACAGTTTCTTGAAATGGTATTCCAATCCATTACAACCAAAACTAGACTATGAATTCTGGCTGCCTATATTGGCTACCGAGAAAGGATTAACCCATAAGGGTGGGGATACTGAGTGATGCATTCTGATGGATCGATCTTATCTGCACTAAAGAAAAAAGTGTATTATAATCATAACGTCGATGGGAAATCTGATTTTAGGAAAAAAAAAATAATGGGCAGATATTACTACTGAGGTAGAGGTTGATCTTATTGTAGGCACCCTTAGGGAGAAGGAAGAACCAATTGAGTCTTAGATAGAGGTTTTTCTGGGATGAATGATGGATGATGATGTGAAGGAAGGTTATAACAAGGATCAATCTATCATAGATGATGTTTCAATTAGAAAATTGAGTGATCAATCTATTGACAAAGCAGTTGTACAAGATCTGGATGATTATTTTTTAAATTAAGAAAATATAATTACCTTGAGAGATCGAAAGGGAAAACAAAAAATGAATGTTGAAGTTCCCTCAATGTCTAAAATATCTAGACATGATGTTTCTCCTCTTCCTCTTGTTATCGATGTTTCAGGGATGAAGATTTTTCCACTAACTTGTAGTGGATTTGGATATACAAGTTCAAATAGTTCACTAAAAAAGAATACTTTGACTATTATTTCTTCACTGGTAGAATTGTCATGGGATGTTCAAGCATATATGTTGATGGTGCCAATAAAGGATATTGGCTCTAAAGATGGGTTGTTTGTTTTTTGAATAATATGTTGATGATTATTGATTATGATTCTCATGTAGGAATTTTAAACATTGTTAATGACCATTCAGTGGGAATTGTAAAATATTAAGTGTAGACAATCATGGAAAAGGATAATCCTGCTTCATAAAGGGAAGATTCGGAAGGGAGTTGGAAAAAAGGAAAATCCTGGATACAAGATTGTCATCCAAAAGTTTATAGCCGAGGGCATGGTCGTGCAAATTTGGCTACTATGAAAGATGATATGCAATCAGATATTTCTTCTGACTCGGATGACTCTAACATTGAAAGTCTCATACATCAAGCAGGAAACATGAGAGAGCATTATTTCATAGGTCAAAGTCATGGACGTGGTCATCGTATTGATTGGAGGCCTTTGCGGGAGTAGGAGTGTAGGATATTATTAAAGATTATGAAGAAGCTTGGTCCTTAATTTTCAATTAGGGAAGTTATGCCTTTTCTAACCTCGTATTTTCTTTCATTATTTTTCTTATTTTTTTAAATAAAAGTGCTTTCTCCCTCACTTTACCAAAAAATTAATTAATTCCAATTTAAAACAGCAAGAACATAGTCACAATTCATCCCAAAAAAACAACTATCATCCAATGTTGTTTACACTGCTTTCCCTCTTCCAATGTTAGGTCAGTCTACCTCCAAAGGTGAAATTCAAAAAAAATTTACAAGTCTTCCTGTAATAAAAAAACAAAATAATTACAACACTTATAAAAAATAATGTTGAAAAAAATTACACTTAAAACTATTTTTGTATCTACAACACCAAAATCTAATCTTTCTTGATTTTCAATTCCCTACATGCAAAGAGAAATGATATCAGATACAACATTACCATTAGAATACTACTCTTATAAATGAATTTCATCATAAATTGAAATCATATCATCATAATAGCAGTAGAATTGTTCCTATTTTTATTCAATTGTGTCCGCTTTTGGCATTCATTGTCTAAAAAGATTTTGATACTATATCACCCTTTCCTATTATTTTTCCTTTTAAAAGAACCCTTTCATAAAATTATGTATGAACTGTCATGACTAGTAACTCTATCTGATGATGTATTTACAATAGTCAACTTGTTTTCCAAATTAATGAAATTATAAAAGACAATTTCATAACCCACATCTATCTCAAAAGCTTTGATAATCAACTCCATTTCCATTTGTGCTAAATATTTGTAAAGTTTTTTTATAACTGATTTTCTATCAACATTTACTTCAACATAATCTCCTTTGAACATCAAAATATTTCTATCCAATCGGGTCCACCGACCCAAAATATATACTTCAGGTAATAATCTCACATTAATTTGTCCATAAATTTTTAAAACATGGTATCCAAGATACCCAACTGATTCAATCTTTTGACAAGAACATTCAACAACTTCATTGGAAGCTTCATATGATACACAAAATTGATATTCACAACCAATCATTCCAATAATTTTAATGAATTGAACTCCAATTTCAATACATGATATCATAAAACAATCACCAATAATTTGACATTAAGGATGAAATAAATCAAATAACTTGGGTGTATATCTAGTATAAACCTAGCACATCAATTCAAGGTGAGAGTAAATATTGTGAGGAAACTTCTCATGTATCTCAAATTCATCCTTTGTTTCACGATATTGAGTTTTTTCCAACAATCTCTCAAACTTCTTAAAGAAATCAACAACACTTACCTTACGATGAACATAATATTTAGGAAATCCATTAAAAATTTCACTTAATTGAGTGTTATGAATACCCAATGATAAATAATCTTTCAGAAATAAATGCGCTCACTTTTCTCACAACACGAATACATCATCTAACAACTGCAATTTCCCATCCCCACATTCTTATTTAAGGGAAGCCCACTCTAGATCAAATTGATGTGCATCATGGTATTGGAACATATACCACATAAATCTAGTTAAAAAACTATATTAATCTTTCATAAAATTACCTAAATTTTTAATACCATTTTTCATCAAATTTAATGGACAAAGGCAATGTCGAGATCCTACTAAAACATCCAAATTGTCTTTTCCCATTGCTTCACCTTGATCATTAATTATAGTTTGAGGTCACTTCATGTGATTCACTTGTAAATTTTTTGGAAACAACCATGAAAATGAAGTCGTGGTTTGATAATATAACAATGTTTCCTGAAAAATAACAATCTCCTAATGATGATTGAACCCCACAAAGACACCAAATGTGTTGTAATATTTATTAGCACTGAAAGTGGTGTAAAAAACAACAACATATCCAAACAACTATTAATTTTTCTTCATTTTTTGATCAGTCAAGAAAATATTACTAATTTTCCCATTCATTTCAAACTATATAGTGTACACAAAAGATGGATTTTCCAGAATTTTTCTTTCTATGTACTCTAACATGCAACATGAATCACCATGAAGTAATTCTCTTTCTTGTTCAGACCTTAAAATTTTCAACTGATAGACACATGTGTACCCAATAACATCTCGACCCCCTTTAATTGTTGTCACCATGTAGAAGGAATCATTTAGTTCAATACCTACTGAATCATTCACATCTTACTCAGCAGCATGTGCTTCTTTTATTTTTCTTTGGGGCCACATCATGTGAATTGATTCAGGACTATGCAAGGTATGATTATTACTTCAACAAATATAGTGCATGAATATTTTATAGATGCTGACAAACTAACCCCCATTCTGGAAAGGTAATCTGTATGTGTCTCAACTAGAGGAAATTTAACCATTCTATCATGTTTTTCAATCTTCCCATGAACTTCTTCGGTACACACATAATTGATTGATGTGATAATTGATTTATCCTTTATCCTTTTATTAAAGTATTGTTGGCGTACAGAGAACCCATTTACTTTCCCATACAGGGCATAAAAACATTGTGCATCATCAAGTGGTTTGAATGTCATCCCTACAACCAATTTAATATAAGCTGTCATAACATCAACATCATCCGCATTGGAACAACCTGCAATAAAAAAACTAAAGTTCATGAAAAGTACATTAATTTTATAACTGGATTTAATCCATTTGAAAGTGTATAAATTATATGAGTACAAATGTAACTAAATATTATATAATTAGGAAAAAATTATTTACATATATAAAAAATATAACTATATTTTTGAAATTATAAATATAAAAAATTTATATGATATATTAAATATATTTTCCGGTGGAAGTTCCGGTGGAAGTTCTAGTGGAAGTTCTACTGGAATTTCAACAATAAAACAAAACTATATATTTCTAAAACTAAGGTATATATAAATAAAAAGTAAACATTAATAAATATATTCTTATCAAATACTGAATTTTTATAAAGATGATTTATTTTAACACTTAAAAATGTATAAACTATTTGAAAACAAACATGAAATAAAAAATTACATAAGTGGAAGTTCCACACTACAAGGAAAAAAAATTTCTAATACTAAGGAATATATTGATAAAAATTTAAATTTAATAAATATATTTTTATGAAATACTTAATTTTTATAAAGATGATTTAATTTAACATTTGCGAATGTATAAAATATTTGAAAAAAACGGGGAAAAAATTACAAAATTGGGAAATTAATACAAGTGGAACTTCTAGTGGAATTTTTTATAAATATATTTTTATTAAATATAATTATAATAAATATGAAATTACATTGTTACATAATTATTATAAAAAGGATTTTATTTATTATTTGAAATTGTATAAACAATTTGTAATTGAATTTATTTTCCACTAAAGGTTCCAGTGGATATTCCAGTGAAAGAACTAGTGGAAGTTCTGGAATCAAACAAAACTGTATATTTATTTCAGTAAAACATCCACAGAAAAATTCAGCATACGGTATTCGATGGAAACTAATTTCAGATACACCAAAAAACATAACAATAAACAAACTTGAAATATAATCTCCAATACCTTTATGTCCATTGAAAAATTCATCATACGACCATAGATAGAAACTAATTCTAGATTTACCAAAAAAACTAATAGCACACATACTTGAGATACTATCTGCAATGCCTTCATCCATATCCATTATAAGAAATAAAAAATGCAAACTGAAACCATGCCATGACTCCGATAACGATGAAACTCACTGAAAATGTCGAACTATGCCCTGATGAAACCCACTAAAAATGCCAAATCATCCCGTGGGGAAATGATCCAGTAGTGAAAGGGGCTTTTTCAGAATGCAATAACGGATTCTTCTGATGGTGATAGGGGCTTCTTCCTTCGGCCCGCAACGGATTCTTCCAGCAACGTAAGGGACCTCAAATTTTAGATCGTTCTGGGCTTCTCCGGGATCTCGAATTTCAGAGCGGTCAAGGCTTCCACAAGATCTCAAATTTCAGATCCGTCCGAGTTTCTCCAAGATCTCGAATTTCAGATCTGTCTGGGCTTCTCCAAGAACTCAAATCTCAGATCGGTCTGGGCTTCTCCAAGTGATGTGGTGACGTTGGATTTCTTCATCAAGGTTAAGTTTGGCGAGATTATGTATTTGTGGTTCACTTCCATTGCGGAGATGGGAAAGTCTTTCACCCTGATTCTTCAAAGCAGCGAAGAATGTAGCTTCGGTACCGGGTGGGTGAGGCCTGCTCGGGGATGGGCTCCTGGTGGTTTCCCTATTTCCCAGAAGAGGAGAAGCGGAGGCACCCTGCATCATCACTCACGTGGCCTGGTTCTTGGCCTATCAGGTTGGAAGTTGAGGAGTGGCATAATTGATATTTTTTGGGGTGTACAATCCTGGACAACAATAGTGGGATCAGATAGTGATGAAGAACCTAGAATGTAGTGGTTCTGGATCTAAGATGCGGATCGGAGGGACCTGGACAGGGATGATCTTGAGGAAGATCCTGGATGATTCGGTGACCACTCGATTCAATATGAAGGATTTGAGAAGGTAATGTCGAGCCCTGGTAAGGGGGTCTCTGCTTGTTTTTATGCTTTGTTATATTCTATTGCCTTTGTGAGCTCTTATAATCCTTTATTATCGCATAGTGAAAACCTTTATTGATTCTGCCACGTGCACGTAGGCCATTTCCCAAAGCTTGTTACATTTGTGTTTCCTTTTTATTGTTTTCATCATTTTATTCTTCGACCTCTAAAGTGTTGAACACCAATGAATTAATTATGATTTGAATTCATTTATTGTTAAAGAATTTATTTAATCATTGTTTTTTTGGGGTATGTCATTGATTGTTCTTGTCACTTTTCTTTCTTGTTGAAATTGTTTATCAATTTTTTATTGTTTATTATCCTTATGTTAATAAGTTCGAAATATTATTCATATCGTAGTGATTTCATAATTTTCAGTTTGCGAACCAAATTTTATACCCAACTGATCCTGGATAGTCGACTGAGGACTTTCTGGCGTAGCGCAACCCCTCCACAAGTGGTATTAGAGCCAATTTGGATATAATTTTGTTTCATAAAAATTTGAAATTGATAATTCATGGCTTTAAATTATTTTTAGTGTCGTTTTTTCATAGCAGCACACTTTGATTTTTTGTTTTGTTCAGCATTGGTCGTTTACTTTTTTGGCCGTAATTTTTCTATATTTTGTTGATTGTTATTTCCTTGCCAAGTTGTCACTAGCTTGTCTGCCTATTTTAGCATGTTGTGACCATAGGTTATTTTCTGTTTGTGTCTCAGATTATGGGGTAGGAGGGATTTATGTGAGCTTAGCCTGGGTGTGAGAGTATAGATTACCAGTCGGGTGTGTGGTAGGGTATATTTGTCTGGTTGTTTGGTCTCCTTGTTCTACCTTAAGCCTTGGGAGAGTGACCTGGTAATTAGTTATCGTTTGTTCCTCTAGTTTGTGTCCTGGATAGGGATGATTTATCTAGGTTGTGACCTGTTATGATTGGTTACTGAGCCTGGTTAGTGTTTAGAGTGCTAGTGTCATGCGAATAGGTTCAGTGATGATTGAGCTTCTTGGCAGTTCTATCGGTATCTCTTTAGCGATGTTAGGCGGTATCTAGATATCATTCGAAACCTAGTCTAGGATGACTTTTCTTGGTCGGTAGCTGACTGCCCTTGGATCGCCAATGTTCTCATGGATTTATATTTTTCCCTTAGGAATCTTGGGACTACATGGAATTTGTAGTGGTACTAGGTTATTGAAGAACTTCTCATGTTGGTTGAGTTTTAGGTAGTGTATTCACTTTAGGTGGAGGGATTTCTGTGTCTAATAGATTCATGTGGAGACCCGTTTTTCCTTTTCAATGCTTAATTTTTCACTGTTTATTTTATTTCTGTTGTTTTCATTACTGCACTATTGTTTCTAAGTTATTCTTTGTGAATTTTAGGAGTTGTTTGATTTTCTATATTTTGTTAGCAGAATGGGACTTCTTTGATGGCATCGTCTCAGAAGTCGACTTGGGTAAGTGTAATATGTGTTTTGGTTATGTTTAGAATTGTTTAATTCTGAGCATGTTTACAAGCTTTAGAATGTAATTATTTTGAGCGGCGTGTGTCATGTTGATGCACGATAGGGGGTGTTTGGGTCGTACCCTATAGATATTTTCTGTTTAAGACGTGATGTCCAAATTAATGATGAAAGGTGGTGTAGAATCATAATGTGGTTTGGATTTTAATTTTCCAAGGTGGAGAGTGTGTTCTTGTTTCATATAAAATATGTTCATGCATTTTAATTTCCAATGTGAAGATTTGTGATTTTTTATATATTCATTTTTGTTAATTAAAATTCATTTTTAATTTTTATATGTTTTTTTTTCTGTTGTGATACAGTTTCATAGCTTGAAAGGGGAACAGCCCTTTCATTCCCCTCTGACCATGTGTCTCAGATGCTAGTTTCCCTGGCTCGCGGAACTTTTTTTTTTGGGAAATCAAGGGGTTTTAGTTCAAGATATAAATCTCCAACAACAAAGAGAGATAACTCCATCAGCATGAGGGAAAAGCTCCAGCGGTGAAAAAGGCTTCTTCCAGCGGTAAGAACTGCTTCTTCCGACATTGAGAGGGGCTTCTTCATTTAGAGCGCAACAGCTTATTCCAGCAACGTAAGGGATCTAGAATTTCATATCAGTCCGGGCTTCTCCAAGATTTAGAATTTCATATCAGTCCGGGTTTCTCCAAGATCGCGAATTTCAGATCGGTCTGGGCTTCTCGCATTCTATTTCTTCATCGGGCTCGAGTTTGGTGAGATCTGGGATTCCTGGGTTGCCTCCAATGCGGAGAGGGGATAGTCTTGTACCTTGATTCATTAGATCTATGATGAATGCAGCATGGGTACTGGATGGGCGAGGCCTTCCCCCTCCCTTCATTTTAAGGAACTCGGCTGGGTGAGGTGAAGGCGGTTGTGCGAGGCTGATTGGGGATGGGCTCCTGGTGGGTTCCCTGTTTGCTGGGAGAGGAGAAGCGGTGGCACACCACATCATCATTCAAGTGGCTTTGTTCCTAGAATGCCAGATTGGAAGTTGAGCAGTGGCTTAACTGAGATGTTTTGGGGGTGTATGATCCTGGATAGCCATAGCAGTCTCCGACAGTGATGAAGAACCAAGAAAGCAGGGGTTCTTAATCCAAGATGTGGATAGGATGGACCTGGATAAGGATGATCTTGAGGACGATCCTGGATGATTCATTGATGACTCGTTTTAGTAGGAAGGATTCAACCAGGTAAATCCATGCCCCATATCAGGGGGTCTCGACTTGTTTTTTATGATTTGTCGATTAATTATCAATCATTGTATGTTTTGTTGCCTTGGTGCACTCTTGTACTCCTTTATTATTGTATATTGAAAACCCTTGATGATTATGCCCCATGCGTGTAGGCCATTGGCCAAAGCACGTTACATATGTGTGTCTGTTTTATTGTTTTCTCCATTTTATTCCTTGACCTATAAAGTTCTAAATACCCTTGAATTAATTATGATTTGAATTCATTTGTTGATAAAAAAAAATTATTTAAGCATTGTTTTTCTTGGGTATGGTGCTGTCACTTTTCTGGCTTGTTGGAATTGTATACGAATTATTTTATTATTTACTAGCCTTATGTTAATAAGATCAAAATAATAAACATATCTTTGTGATTTTGTAATTTTGAGTTTGAGAATAAAATTATATACCCAAATGGATTCTGTCTAGTTGAATGAGGACTGCCGTATGCATTGCAACCTCGCAACAAATTCAGCCCCTATCCTCCCAGTCCTATATATACCGCACCAGTGGCTACCGACATCAGTGTCTAAACAACTCGTTAATCATGATGGATAGTATCTCCCTCCTCTTCATCTTTTGTTTCTATGTTGATCTAGTTCTCGGCAATCCCACCACCGCCCGTCATCCCGACGGAGTTGGGGAGATTGGGACGGAAGAAGTGTTCAACTAGATGCTGCTTCATTGGAAAGAGGAACCCCCAAGAGAGGGGTCCTTCGACACCAACAGTGCCTTCATTTGAGTCGTTGGTATTTAGATGGCTTCGGCACGATGGGGGATTGTGATACCCACAAGCACGAAGTCACTGATTTCCTAGCCCAAACCTCATCCTCGGACCTAAACTTGTGGAAACAAACTCCACCGCATCCTTCAAGACGGTGATCTGGCATTGTATGAGGTTGCGGCCGCAGTAGCTTTCATGCCACAACTTCAAGACAAGAATGTTTAGGTCATCGAGGATGGATCTATTGCAGGGCTGCTAGGTGGGATTCGAGCTCACCACCATCATCATCGTCTGCCATGAGGAATGCGACAACCGCCACAACCTTCACATCGAGAGGGACCGCCTGGGGTTCTATGAAAGTTACTACAAGATCATCGAGGTGATAGATGGGTTTCACCTTAGCTATCCCAAAATGGATCCCTATCCATTTTCATTCATCCATGGCAGCGGCCCAGCCCAGATCATCGCCACTATGTTGGGCTCACTGTAGATGCTACCAACGCTTCCAACTCATCACTGGTAGCGGGCTGGATCGCCCATGTCGTGTCTACCATGTATAATTAGATTTCCCATGAACACGTGCGCATGTATAATAAATTCTATATGTGGTGATGTTAAAACATGTTAGTCTCGTCTCTGACTATTTTGTGCTTTAGGGATTACTATAAAAATAAAAAAATGTAATGTTGAAATAATTAAAATTCAAATGATTTTACTTTAAAAAATAATTAATAATGAATTTTTATTGTAGATAAAAATGTTGGTTGCCTATATTTATTATATTGGTCAGAAAATTGAAAGTGAACATTGATGTTGTTATAGTAGACGATCAGAAACAGTTACAATAATATGTACAAACTTGAATGTCATTCAAAGATAATCCATCTAAGGTTAAAATTGAAGGCTAATCAAGTGATAGTCCATCATATATAGACATACAATTTAAAAATAGGTTGTGGCATGTATCTTATCAAGTTATTGTTGATAAGGGCTGTGTACACATATTTTCATATGATGAGGAATGTCTAGACATATTTTCATTGGTAAAGAATCAATCTGAAAATTAAATGATAGAGTTGCATGTCATTATAGATACTAGGGAAGTTCCATCGACATTAAAATTTAGTCTATCACAGCTTCATGGCACAATGTCATATCCTCAAGTTGTACCATCTCAATAAGATATTCCTACAATGGTAGTTATTGTAACACCCAGATGTTTTTATGATATTTTTTTTGAAAATAATTTTAATTCATCAATAGTTTGCATTGCACGCAATCGTGAGTTTAAACGAACTGCGAGACCCCCTTAATATAAAATAATCATTATAGACTACATGTTAGGTTAACGGGAATAAAAACAACTAACTTATGAAAATGTATGGATAATTCATCAGCTACCGATTATTTATGTAAAATATAAATCAATTATATATTTGCATTTTTTATTAATAAATTAAGTGAATTAAAATTGGTAAATAAAATTAACGAAATATATATGTTTTATATTTAATAAAATATTTTTTATATTCACCCAATAGACATTTTAGTCAAAGGGTATGAATAAAATCTATTTGATTTATAGAAACATATATTTTTCAAAAGGATATTTTTACACCTTTTATTAGAGAACCCCTTTTAAATTAAGATTTTGACAGATTGATAATTTTTATATGACAACATAAACATTTTATTTGGAAGTGGGATATGAAAATTTACTTTGGATGATTTTTTTATATTTTTCTGATAACTTTCAAGTTTTGATGAAAAGCAAAAAATATACTAAATTTTAATTGAAAACCACTTTTTTCATCAAAATAATTTATGTGGTTAAATTATAATATTGAATGTTTTTAAAGTATAAATAGAATTTTTTTTATCATTTAATATAATATATTTCATTAGCATTAATTTTATATTGATTTTAGATGTAAACACATTTCAATATTTTTTGACGTTTTAACTTTTAAAACTCATTCTCTCTTTTTGACAATAGAAATAATTTTAAATTAATTACTTCAAATTTTGGGTTTTGAATTTTAAAAAATGGATTCAATATTTGGAATCAGTTGGTCCAAATTATATAAATAGATTATTTTATTTTTGGGCATTATGATTAGTAACTTTGGTAATTTTTATTAATACCATAAAAGGGAAAATCGGGTAATTAAGAGCAAGAATACTATTATAAAATTCTCCTTACACTTGTCTTAATATCATTGGATGAGTGTGTTTCGACCTAAATCATACTTGGGTCAAAATTGTTTCCTTTGGAAGCCACTTGGAATAGATATGAACATTTAATTTATTTCATTTAAAAAAAGTTAAATATGTCTTACTCATATTTTAATAACCAAATCATTTTTTTAAATAAGGTTATACATAAAATAAATTCAATGATAAAGACTCATTTGAAATATAAATTATTTTTCTTTTTCATGATATTCTATTTTTAATTTTTATAAAATAAATAATGACATTAAAATCTTCTACTTTGATGATGTAAAAATTAATTAATTAATGAGAAATAAATAAAATAATTTTTATTAAAATGATAATAACCATCAAAAGACCAAAAAACATGACCAAAACATATTTTTCGAGCTTATCTTGAGCACAAGAATCAAAGGGCCGAGTTAGTGACTATTTGGAGCCTTATAGAAGAGATTATGACACTTATATTATTTTATTTAAAGTGGTGTTAAAGTTTTCACATTCATAATTTAATAAGTGTAACATTTTAAATGATGGATTTTTCAGAAAGTAAATTCGACTACAAATATTATTACGAAATATAGTAGATTTATCTTCAACATAGTATTTAATTTTTAGTTTTTATTCAACAAATAAGTATATTAAATAATTTTAAAAAACTGATGTTATAATTATTTTATTAATGGATATAACAAATAAATGTTACTGAAAATATTAAAATAAATATAATTTTAGCTAATTAATATGTTCAATGAATATTCTATATGACCTTGAACTCTTGGTAATATAATTAAATATTTGGATCGATGTTAACGTGTTTTTTAATATTTCTAGAAATTAATAAATTGAATAATGTCAAAATTGATACTATTGATTTTTTATCAAAATAATGTTTTATTAAATTATTTAAAAATTATAAAACATATTTAAAAAATATAAAATAATTATGATATGGTCTAAAATGTTCTAAATTATGTATTTAGGGTCTAATTTACATCAAATATGTAAATTGTTCACCCTTTTAATATTTAAATATTTGTTACCCTAGTTAAAAATTAAATAAGATAACTAAATGTTAATTAAAATATCAAGGTTTAAATTGATAGAAAACTTAAAAAAAGTTTATTGGTTGATGAGATTACAAAACTATCTCATCTCATATTTGAAATTGGGACATTTTGCTGTTTTTTATGAGGTTTGATTTTATTTTAATTTAATATTTTTTGAGATCCTAAAAGTGCCCCTCACCTCAATTATAAATAGACACCTCTCCCTCACCGATTCACTTCACTTTGAGAATTAAATCTCATCCATACCCAATACATTTACCTTATCAACTCCCCTAGTTAAATTCTAGAGGTTTTTTTTCTTCTTGAAAGACCGACTCTAGTGCTTTAGTAAGAGATTTAGAGGAAACACATTAATGAAATGATAATCTCTTCTATTGATTCTTTCAAACATATTTCTTCTTCTACTTTCTCTTTGTCAGTTGTTTCATTATAAATTAATAACTCCAGTATCACTTATATACTAAGTTGTTATTATAATTATGAAACAACCATATTTCACCTTCTATCCATCTGATGAAAAATGAAATCACCACGCATGCGTACACACACCTTACTGTCTCCACGCCATGGTGTAATATGTTTTTAACCACCACCTTAATTCGATGGGTATAATTATTAAAATAATGACTATATATGATTATTATGAAATTATATTTATTCTTAAATATTACAAACAATCCACTTCAATACCATTCAACAATTATGGGAATGATATCACCACTCGCGCGTACGTACGACCTACCATCTCGACGATGCGATGCGATTCATTCTACACGATATTTATTAAAGAATTATTATATAAATGAATTTAATTAATAAATATGATATATATTATACCAATATCATTATGTAAATGATATAACTATAACCTAAGAAGTGAAACATATCTGACAAAACGTGCGTAAGAGAATAAAGTTAATGTTAGAGGGACAAGTAACAACGTTACTAACAAAGAGATAAAGACATGATCATATATAATATCATAAAAAGGGATATTATTATTTAATAAGTCAATGAAATTATTTAAATAATTATATTGGACATTTAGGTAGATACAAAGGAAATTAGACCTCATATAAGGGATAATTTTTCAATCTCATTATTATCTGAGATTGTTTATTAGTATGTATTTTCCAGGGCATATTTATCATTCACATTCATGTTTCCTAAATATGTATTCCAAATATTATTTCTATACTTCTACAATTTTTTAAATTAAATTTTACCCATTGAATAATTTTTATTAAATAGTATGAAAGGAATCTTTTTTCACTATTCGATACGAGGTAATTTTTGACTTTTCCGACAAAAGTAAGAGGAAAATGTTTTTTAACTTATATGGAATAAACATATTTTTATGTCTTAATAACACTATATTTTCATGAAGATTCCTCTACACGATTTCAATTTTATCTTCAAATATTTTTTTTAAAATTGTACAATATTTTGAGAAAAGAAAATGTTTTTTTGAAGAAGATTGAATATTTTCCTCAAGAATTAATTTAATGTGTTTTATCAATATTATTTTCCATCAAAGATGAAATTTTTATTCCTATACTTTGGTTTTTTTATGATGAACTTATATTTATGAAATCCAATTGTTTTATATGGATTATGTTATGATAGAATGATTTTTAAGAAACCCATTTTATTCCTTGGGTTATGTTATAATGAATGGTTTATGTTTTTGTGACACGCATAAGAATGATTTCATTATGAGATAAGTGGGATATATATATCCATCCAATTCATTGGGTAATGATTTATATCTCATGATATATACATGACTAGAATGAGAAATGATCTTGGTTAAGTAATAGATGACCGGAATGAGGGAACTTAGTTTAGTAATGGACTTTGTGTGCTATGATGGTCTTAGTAATTAACCTTGACTAATATGAAACGCTTTTATCTAATTATGTGTATTCCAAAAAACTTCATGTCTTATGTAATGACTTTTGGGATTATGTTCATTTATTCCTATGAACTTTCATGATTTATCTCCTGGCATGATATCACGACCATTCATATGCAAGATAGGATTTTCAAATGCTATGTTATTATGTCTTATGATTATAATATGATTGATATCTCCCTTATTTACTCTTACTAAGAACCTGAGCTCACCCTTTCATATGTTTCTTTTCCCCAGGTCATGAAGAAGGGTATTAAGTAAGATATGTAAAAAATGAGTCTAGTTATGACAAAATAAGTATGAGACAATGAAGATGTCTTATGAACCAGTTGTTTATGTTTCCCAATTTCTGATAACATTATACCTACATGGTCCTGTCGTGGCTTTGTTATATTTTGTAATGAATATTGTTCAACTTTGAAGTAATATCAATGTATGTAAAGAATGAGTCATTATATTTGGTATCATAGGAAAGGTATAATTAACCTTTTGAAACAATGATGAGAAAACCTTAGTAAGAACCCAAAGGATGTGTCGAAGTATATGTTATAATCTTAGTGTTTTAGAAATCATCATGAATAGCCTAGGATAAAACCTAAAGTGTCCTAAATTGAAATTTTATTCTTTATTATGTGGTTTTACTATTATGATTAGTGTTTATCACACTATGCTTCGTGGTTTTAGTCAATGGATGGAACCCAAAGGAACCATATTAATGCTGAATGCGATGAGAAATGCAATGATTGTCCTCCCGAGTAAACAAATGTTATGGGAGTTGGAATGAAAAATCTTATAGTTATGTTCACAAAAATTTATCATTTTATGAATCACGGAAGACTTCCCAACAAGAAAAGGAGGGAACAAAATTCCATTGATTCCTTCATGAGGAAACATCCACTTTCTTTCAGCAGGTCTTCTAATCCATTATAGGCTGAACAACTGATCAGTACCACTGAAATTATATTTTCAGTTCTCCAATGTTCATAACATGATAAATTCTTCTTAGTAGTCTATCGTTTGGATGGTGAAGCTGATCAATAGTGGCACATTATCAGGAATATTAGGAAGATAGATTAAATTGAATCCATGGAATGAGATGAGTTCAAGAACTTATTTTTCAATAATTACTTTCCTCATATTCATACAAGAAATATGAAGAAGGATTTCTTTGAAATTTAGAAAAATGACAATGAATCCGTTGGTACCTGCGAATAAAATTTTACAATACTTTCAATGTATGATTCTAGAATTATTATCCAACCAGAGAGTAAATTGATAGATTTTTTAGTGCCTTAAAACCAAGTCTCCGATGGGCATTAGCCATAGGAGACTTCAATAGCTATGAAGAAATTGTATGATGTGATCTCAAGTTTGAGATGGAGATTAGATTAACCCATCAGTCCTATGGGATTGATTAGAAGAGAAAAATTGAATTCAAGGTAAAATCTAAATACCACATTGAAAAGAAGATGAGTTTTACCTTATGATCAAAGTGTGGAAAGAAATATAGAGGAAATTGTCTTAAAAGGACTAGTAAATGTTTTATGTGTGGAAAAGAAGGTCATCGGACTGCTGAATGTTGAAGTGATGGAAAAAATATGTCTAATGATGCAAATAGAGGAAAGGATATATAGAATGAACCTCCTATACATAAATGTTACAAGTGCAAGGAAATGGGGTATTATTCCAATGAATTCCCTAATATTAGGGTTTTTGATGATGATCGATGTCAACAAACTCTTAAGAGAAAATACAAATGCATGTCACATGTGGTCACTATCGGTGATGTGGAGTATGATAATGAAGTGGTGAAAGGTACACTTATCATCCACTCTAACGTAGAAAATTTTTTATTTGATTTCTGATCCACCCACTATTATTTATAAAGAATTTCTTAAGGGTATCATCATATTACCTCAACAATTAGATGTTGAGTTATCTGTGAAAACTCCTAATGGCACAATGGTCGCATCAAAAGTTTATAATTATTCTTCAGTTGAAGTTTGTGGGAATGTAATTCCTTAAAATCTTTCGATCCTTTCTATAGCGGAATTTGATGTGATTCTTGGCATATATTGACTTTCTCCATATGGATCTCATATCAATTGTCAAGGAAGCGTAGTCACATTTCATATTCCAGATCAATCTATGACCATCTATCGATGCAAGGATAAGTATGACCTTCCAGTGAAAATTTCATCCATCTTATGGGTCTTGATTCTTATAAATGAAGGTAATTTATCTCAAATGGTTGAGGATAAACTCATAATTAAGAAAACAACCATTGTAAGGGAGTTTGATGATGTCTTTCCAGAAGAATTACAAGGTCTTCCATCAAATCGTGAAGTGGATTTTTCAATAACACTCATACTAGGTGCTATTTCTATTTCAAAGAAACATTATAGAATGGACCTAATTGAGTTGTAGGAATTGTAGAAGCAACTCCAAGAGAATCTTGAGAAGGGATTCATACGCCCTAGTGCATCACCTTGGGGTGAACTAGTTCTGTTTGTTAAGAAGAAAGATGAATCAATGAGACTCTGCACTAATTATCGAGAACTTAACAAGATCACTATCAAGAACATATATCCTATTCCCCGCTTTGATGACTTATTCAACCAACTATGAAGAGATCAATACTTTTCCAAGATTTATATTTATTCATTATATTATCAATTATGGCTCAATAAGGAGGATATACCAAAGACAAAATTTCGTACAAGGTATAGAGAATATGAATTTATAGAGATGCATTTTGGTCTTAGTAATTCCCCCACTATCATAATGGATCCAATTAATAGAGTTTTAGATACTATCTTGAGATGTTTATGGTAGTCTTTATAGAATAAATTCTTGTCTATTTGAAAAGAAAGGAATATCATGAAGATCACTTGAGAATTGTACTGAAGACCTTGATAAAGGGGAAGCTTTATGAAAAGTCTACAAATGTAAATTTTGGATTTAAAAAGTTTCATTTTTGGGTCACATAATATCAACATAGGGGATATCTGTGGATCCAACAAAAACTGAAGTTATTGAAAGTTGACCGAGGCCTAGAACGATAACATAAATCTAGTGTTTTCTTAGTTTGGATGGATATTATCGATGTTTTGTGAAAGATTTTTTACGATTATCTAATCCACTCAAAAATTTGACTCGAAAAGGATTTAAGTTTGTGTGGACAGAGGAATGTGAAGAGAATTTCAAAGAGGTCAAAAAATGGTCAGCTAGTGCACCTGTGCTCACACTACCTTATAGTGGAGAAAGTTTTGTGATCTACAATGATGCATCCAAAAAGAAGCTAGGATGTGTTATCATTAAAAATGATATGGTGATATCTTTTTCCTTGTGAAAATTGAAAATCAAAGAGAAAAATTACCTAACACATGTTTTGGAGTTAACTAAGGTATTATTTTCATTAATTATTTGGAGGAATAATATTTATGGTGAAAGGTGTGATATTCATACTAATCATAAAAATTTAAAGTATATTTTCACAAAAAAAGTTTTTGAATACATACCAAAGAAGATGGTTGGAGTTAATTAAAGATTACAACTACTCAATACATTACCACCCTAGGAAAGAGAACATATTGGCATATGCTTTGAGTTAAATGGACCATAATATCTTATCCATGATGAGGATCACAAAAGATCCAATATTTATGGATTTTTAAAGGATGGATATTGAAATTTTAAAGGAAGAGGAGAAATATTATCTTTCTCAAATGAATGTTGAAACATCTATACTAGTGAAGATTAATGAGGAACTTAAGGGAGATGTAGAGCTACAAAAGAAGATAAGAAATGTTACTGAATTCAACCTTGATATTGATGGAATAATATGGTTTAGGAACCGAGTTTGTATTCCTCGCATACCAAAATTATAGAAGGAGCTATTTGATGAGGCTCATAGTTCTTCATTCTCTATTTATCCTAGAAGAACAAAGATGTATAGGGACCTAAAAGAGTATTTCTATTGTGATGGCATGAAATAAGATGTGGATGAATATATTTCTCGGTGCTTGGTTTGTCAACATGTTAAGGCTGAGAGACAGATGTCTAAGGTTATGTTATAACTATTACCCATACCAGAATTGAAATGGGAAAACATCAGTATGGTCTTTGTCATAAGAATTCCCAAAACAATTAAATTCCATAATTCTATATGGGTTATAGTTAATCAGCTTATGAATTTGGTAAAATTCATTTCTATTATAGATTATTTCTCTCTTGATCATATTTCTAGGATATATGTAAATAAAGGGGTAAGATTTCATGGAGTACTACTTTCTATTTTCTCTGGTCAGGATCCTAGGATTACCTTGATGTTCTAGTGAAGTCTTCAGCGGGCTCTAGATACTGATTTAAGTTCCAACAGTACATATCATCCTCAGATAGATGGTTAGTCTGAGAGGAAAATTCAAACTCTAGAAGACATGTGGAAATATTTCTCTATGGATTTCAAAGGTTGTTGGGATGAACACCTACCTTTGGTGGAATTTCTATACAATAATAGCATTCACTCCAGTATTCAGATGATTCCTTATGGATCCCTCTATGGAATGAAATGCAGAACTCCAACTTAGTGGGATGAAGTTGGGGAATGAAAGTTATTAGGACCTGATCTTGTTGATGAAAATGTAGAAAATGTCAGATCTATTCTACCATACATAAGAGTAGATCAGAGTCAACAAAAAAGTTATATTTACAACCAAAGAAAAAAAGTAGAGTTTGAAGTGTGTGTAAAGGTGTTTTTATGAATATCTACCTAAATAAGTTTAATGAGATTTGGAAATAAGGGAAAGTTGAGCTCTAGGTATATCCGTCCTTTTGAAATTCTGGATTGGGTTGAGAAGGTAGCATACCGATTTGACTTTCCACCGAATCTCTCTCAAGTTCATGATGTGTTCTATGTATGTCTCCTAAGAAATTACATACCTGATCCTATACATTTAAGAAACTCATAAGTCATACCATTGGAGGAAGATATTTCTTGTGAAGAACAACCGATAGAGATTCTGGATCCTGGCGAAAAAGTTCTACGAAAATGTTTTTTATAAAATATTTCTTTTAAATAATTTTAATTCTTCAATATTTTGTATTGCATGAAACCATGAGTTTAAATGAACTATGCCTTTATTATGAAATAAACATTATATCCTATCCGTTAGGTTATCAGGAATAAATATTAATAACTTACAAATTTTTTGGTATATTAATTGGCTACCAATTATTTATGTAAAATATAAATCAATTATATATTTGTATTTTTGTATTAATAAATTAAGTGAATTAAAATTGGTAAATGAAATTAATGAAATGTATATGTTATATATTTAATAAAATATTTTTTTATATTCATACAATAGATATTTTAGTCACAAGGTATGAATAAACCCTATTTGATGTATAAAAACCAATATTTTTCAAAAGGATAATTTTACGCCTTTTAATGGAGAAGGATTTTTAAATTATGATTTTAAAACATTAATAATATTTTTATGAAAACATAAACATGTTATTTGATGCATGATATAAAAATTTACTTGGATGAAGTAGAAAATACAAAAAAAAATTATTAGAAAACAACTTTTTTTATAGAAATAATTTATAAGGTTAAGTTATAATATTGAATGGATTTAAAGTATAAATAGAATTTATTTTATCATTCAATAAAATGTATGTCCTTAGAATTAATTTTGTATTGATTTCATAAGTAAAAACATTTCAATATTTTGCAATGTTTTAACTTTTAAAACTTGTTCTCTCTTTCCAACAACGAGAATAATTTTAAATTAATGAATTCAGATTCTATGTTTTTTAATTTTGAAAAATATACTACATATTTGGAATTATTAGGTCTAGATTATTTAAATATCTTTATTTTATTTTTTAGCATTATCAATAGTAACTTCAGAAATTTTTATTATTACGGTAAAAGGGTAAATCGGGTAATTAAGGGTAAGAAAACTATTATAAAATTACCCTAAATTTTGTATTAATATAATTAGATGAATTTATTTCAACCTAAATAATATTTGGGTTGAAATTTTGTCATTTGGAAGTCACTTGAATTAGATTAGAAAATTTAATTTATTTATTTAACGAAAAGTTATATAAGTTTCACTCAAATTTTAATAAATAAATCCTTTTTTATATAAGGTTATATAGAAGATAAATTCGATTATAAATACTAATTTGAAAGATAAATTTTTTTTCTTTGACATGATATTTTATTTTTAATTTTTGGGAAATAAATAATTACCTTAAATACATATACTTTGATGATGTACAAATTAATTAATTATTGAGAAATCAATAAATTATTTTTTATTAAAATGATAATAACCATAAAAAGACACCAAAACTTGACCAAATATTATTGGTCGTGTATATCTAGACCATAAGCATCCATGGGTAGAGTTATTGACCATTTGGAGTCTTATATAAATGTTTGTGATACTTATATTATTTATTAAAAGTGATGTTAAAGTTGTCACATTCCTAATTTAATAAGTATAACTTTATAAATGATGGGTTTTTTAGAAGATAAATTTTAATAAATATATTATTCTGAAAGATAGTATATTTATATTCATCATAGTATTTTATTTTTAATTTTTATTGAACAAATATGTATATTAAATAATTACACAAAATTGATGTAGTAATTATTTTACTAATGGAGATAAAAAATAAATATTATTAACAATATTAAAATAAATATAATTTGGGCTAATTAACATGTAAAATGAATTTTATAGATTAACTTGACCTCATATAAATACAATAAAATAGTTTCATCAAAGTTAATTTGTTTTCTTAATATTTTAAAGAATTAATGAATTGAATAATGTCAAAATTGACACAATTGATTGTTTATCAAAATAATGTTTTATTTAATTATTTAAAAATCATAATTTTTTTTAAAAAATATATAATAATTATTATATGGTTTAAAATGTTCTAGGTATGTATTTATGGCCAAATTTAAATCAAATAAGGAAATATTTCACCCTTTTAATATTTAAATATTTGTTATCTTAGTGGAAAATTAAATAGAATAACTAAATGTTAATAAAACTAGTAATGTTTAAATTGACAGAAAACTTTTCAAAAATTTATTAGTTGATGATATTACAACCCTATCTCATATTATCTTCAAAATTTCTAATTTTGAAGTTTTTTGGATGGGGTTTGATTTTATTTTAAATTAATATTTTTGGAGATCCCAAAAGTGACCCTCACCTAAATTAGAAAAGGGAACCTCCTCCCTCCAATCTTCAATTCACATTGAGACTTCATTCTCATAAATACCCTAACCATTTCCATTTTAGACATCCCTAATTACTTTATAGCGGTTTTTTATTCTTCAATGACTAACTCTAGTGCTTTAAGAGGAGATTTAGAGGAAGCACGTCGAAGAGAAGGTAATCTACTCTACTAATTCTTTCAAACTTATTTATTCTTCTACATCATCTTAATGAGTTGTTTCATTATAAAGTAATAACTCTAGTATCACTTGTATACTGATCTATAATTATAATTATTAAACAACCATATTTTACTTCCTATCCATTTGATAAAAAATGAAATCACCACGCGTGCGTACATACGGTTTACCGTCTCCACATTGTGGTGTAATATTTTTTTCACCACCACCTTAATTTGATGGGTATAATGATTTAAAAAATAACTATATATGATTATTATAAAATTATATTGATTCTGAAATATTATACACCATCCAATTCAATACCATTCAATGATTGTGGGAATAATATCGTCGCTCGGGCGAACGCACGGTCTACTGTCTCCATGATGTGATTCGATTTATTCTACATGATATTCATTAAAGAATGATTATATAAATTAATTGAATGAATAAATAAGTTATAAATTATACCAATATCATTCAGTAAATGATATAAATATAACCTTATAATTGTAACTTATCTAAAAAAATATGCATAAGAAAATGAAGTTAATTCCCAATGGACGAGTAATAATATTACTAAAAAACGAATGATAATATGATCATATATTATATCATAAAAATTATTATGATTCTTGAATAAGTCATTTAAATATTTAAATAATTATACATGAGATTTGGGTACATGAAAAAGAAATCGAACCTTAGGTAAGGTAAAATTTTTCAATCTCATTATTATTCGAGATTGTTTAATCGTAAGTATTTACTAGGGTATATTTATCATCCACGTCCATGTTTCCTGAATATGTATTCCAAATATTTTTTATATCATACTAAAATTATTTAAAGTAAATTTTATCCATCAGTGAATTTTTATTAAACAGTATGAGAGGAATCTTTTTTCACTATTCGATACGAGGTACTTTTTGAATTTTCTGAAAAAATATTAGAATAATTCTTTTTAAACTTATACGAAATGAACGAATTTTATGTCTTCATAAAACTTTATTTTTATGAATCATACTCTAAAAAATTTAATGTTTATTTTTAAATAAATTATTTTCTTTTAAAATTTCATGGCATTTTGAGTAAATAAAACGTTTTTTAAGAAGAAGGGATATTTTCCTCAAGAATTAATTTCTAGTGTTTTATCAAAATTATTTTCCATCTAAGATGACATTATTATTACTATGATTTGATTTTGTTTATGATGAAATTATATTTATGGAATCTAATTGTTTTATATGGATTGTGTTATGATGAAATGATGTTTATAAAACCCATTTTATTCCATAGGTTATGTTATGATGAACTATTTATGTTTTTGTGGAACATGTAAGAATGATTTCATTATATGATGGGTGGAACCTATATATACATACAATTAATTGGGTAAAGATTTATATCTCATGAGATATACATGAATGGAATGATAAATGATCTCAGTTCAGTAATACATGACTGGAACGAGGAGTGAACTCGGTTCAGTAATGAAATTTTTCTACTATCATGGTCTTGGAAATGAACAACGACTAGTATGAAATTATTTTTTATGCTTATGTGTATGCCACAAAAGTTCATGTCTTATGTTATGACTTTTGGGATTATGTTCATTGATTCTTATGAACTTTCACAATTTATCCCATGGAATGATATCACGATCTTTCATATGTAGGATAATATTTTTAAATGTTATGTTCTTATGTATTATGATTATCATATGATTGATATCTCCCTTTTTTACCTTTTTTGAGAATCTGAGCTCACCCTTTCATATGTTTATTTTCCCCAGGTCATGGAGAATGATATTAAGTAAGATATTTCAAAAAGGAGTCTAGTTATGATGAAATATGTTGGAGGAAATGAAGATGTCTTATGGACCAATTATTTATGTTTTCCAATTTCTAAAGACAATATACCTAAATGGTCATATTTTGGATTTGTTATATTTTTTAATGAATATTCTTCATCTTTGAAGTAATAATAATTTATGAAATGTATGGTTCATTATAGTTATTCCCTCAAATTATTATGTCTATAATTTCAAATCCTTGAGTTGTGATGTCTCATTGAGAGAGTGTTATTTATGAGGATAGTCCTTCACATAATTTAGATTTGATGGTCGAAAATTTTAAGGATGATGAAAATTAAGAAAAAGAAGATGATTGGAAGTGGAACAATAAACGAATGTCTAAGAACATTATGATCCCACCCATATATGGGCCTACTGACCATTGAATCAACCTCTAACATTGTCATCACGATTGACCAAAGTCATTCCACACTTACCACGATTTGATTGGTAAAATTTTATTACCAATAAAAAATTTCCAAGGATTATTGGTGGCTAGAATCAAATGTTGGATGAAGGTGTTTTGTATACTAGAAAATAGTTTCATAGAAAATAAGTGATGATAATTTTGATAAAAAAATATCACATTAAACAACATTATAGATATTTTTTAGAAGAGTAAAAGTGATTTCATTTTAGGATTCAGTGTGAAAAATTTGATTCATAATATCAAATGCATTTGTGAACTATAATTGATGACAATTTTCATTGTTGGTGAATTTCTAGATTTACTCCACAATCATGTGTGAAACGAATCCTACACTAGTACAAGTTATATTGCTAACAATGCTAGTAAAATGATTTTATTTTCACTATTGAAGCACTAAAAATTCAATTGATGTTAAAGGGTTGGATTTAAAAGCGTGCGCAAAAATAATTATTAAATTCCCCCTTTAATAGTGCTAAAAAACACTGATAAAGGGGGATTTTATCAGCATATTTTTTAGTACTGATAAAGGGGGCCTTTATCAATTATTTTTTAAGCACTGATAAAAGTTTATAAATTTATATTGTTTGGAACTATTCACACCTCACCTTTTATCAGTTCATACCACACACAATTATCATCATTTGTTACCAACCTTCCTAGTCTCTTCTCCCTATCAACAATTTACATAATTTAAGCCTCATGCACGCACCACTGCCTTCAGTGAGTTTCGAACCTGAGACCTCCCGCTCAAACTCTCACACCATTTCTACACCCCTATATTGTTTTGTTTTCCATTTTATGATATATCTATCTATTTATATATATTTCATTAAATTTTTTATCCAAATATATATATATATATATATATATATATTAAAATACATATATAAAATAGGTTTGTGTATGTATGTGCATGTGTGTGTGTATAAATACATACATGCATATATATTTATATATTTATATATATGTGTGAATATATAAATATAATTATACATATTTATATTTATTTACATATATTATATTATATATATATATATATATTTGAAAATCTAGATAAATATATATCAGTTTATCAATACACTCAAAAAATAAATAAATATATATATAAAATATATATAAATTAATTCTATAGGTATATAAACATTCATAAATTTGAATTTTAAATAAAATGGATATTATATTATATTTAGATAAGTTTTATATATTGAGTAATATTATTTATATGTAAATATGTTTACATATTTATTTATAAAATTAAAATTTTTTGTGTGAATGTATAAAAAATATGCATATATTTTTATATATTTGATTGTAAAAAATAGTATAGTATAAAAAATGATAAAAATTAAAAACCATAATATCATTATGAATGTAATAACTGAGAATAAATTCAGTCACCACTATAAAAAACAGCAATACCTCCTTAAATAAGGCCAAAATTCCATCGAATGTTAAAAAATTTGGATACCCAAACTAAAAACTCAGTTTTGAAGGTCTTGTAGACCTTTTTTCCTTAAAAAATATGATTGAGGGTTACTTTGAGTCACCAGTTCCTAGAACTCATTACAAGATTTGTTTTGATATGGGGTAGAGCTCAAACAGACCCTTTGATCAAAATTGACGACTGTTTGAAGTTCGAGTCACGTTTTTAACTTATTTTAGAGTGTTTATTAATTTTTAGATTTTTTACATCTTAAAATTGTTATTAAATGACTATTAGTCTATAATAATAAAAAAATTATTAATTAAGATTATTTTTTAATTATTTTATAATCCATTTTTTCACTAAATATATTATATATTAAATGTAAATGCATATTTAGCCTTATAAAAATCATTTTTCATAAAATATTATAAATATATCAATATAATTATTTTATGTTAATATGTTAGTTTTAATGATTTAAAATTATTATGAAATTTAACCTTTATCAGTGCTATAAAAAAACTACTGATAAAGACCCCCCTTATCTTCTCTTTTTTACTAGTAGTGAAAAAGGTCCCCCTTTATTAGTGACTTTTCACTAGCGATGATAAAGGAACCCCAATTATCAGTTCTTTTTTTACTAGCGATGATAAAGTGACCCCCTTTATCATTAATTTTTTACAAATGATGATAAAGGTACCCTTTATTAGTGATTTTTTATTAGTTCTAATGAAGGGCCGCCTTTATCAATGTTTTTTGCACTGATAAAGACCCCCTTTATCAGTGCTTTTTTAAACACTAATAAAGAGGGCCTTTATCAGCACTCTTTCTAGCACTAATAAATGGGGCCTTTATCATCTCTTTTCGGTAGTGTTGATAAATCCAAGATTTGTTAAAAGAATATTTTTTAGTAGTTCTATCACATGATCACTCATAATTAGATTCTAAATTTGTTTCAATTATTATTGTTAAAATAATAAGAGCATGTCAAGACATTTTGGTACTTCTAGTGATGGAGAGAATCAAACAGCTTCTCAAGTATCAAATCTCTAATCAGAAAGAAGGGTTTTCATGACAAAAAGTTATTAAAAAATATATAGTGATTGGGATGATTTTTATCTAGTTTTACCCGTGTCACAACCCGTCCCGACCGGGCTGTAGCCACAACTACCCCATGCCCTCCTCCAATAGGCGAGGGGTTGATGACCAGTTCTGATTGAGAATACCACACCCAAGGTAGGCATTTTCCAAATGTATCTATACACACACTCAAATATCCAAGTCGATACAATTATCAAATGTAAAACAACTAATAACAATACATTCATCCATTTATAATCCCACAATCAGAGTATGTCATAATGTAATGGGAAGCATAAATAGGGGTCAAATACAAGCACACCCAAAACTGGATAATAAAATTTTATCAGCTATGAAGGATGAGACTAATATTAAATGCCACACTGGTATAAACCTTGGTATGTCTATCCCAAAATAAGCTCCACATGCTCCTAGTCCTCCAAGGACACTGTAAAAAGGTGCATCATTTTTATATGACACAACATGTACAGGAAGATCCCATGAAGGAGTGAGTATATCAATACCCAATAAGACACCCCAAAATCACCAAACTTAAAGCATCAAGTGTATTCAGATCATCAAACACATATATCTCAAAAAAAATATGATACATAAATATGACCAAGGATATCCTATATATACCCATAAATGAATCTGATTCACAATGGTTATCTACCACTGCAATCCATAGATCCGCTATGAGGTTTCAAGGTAATGATAGGCCAGGAGATATCCCTTCATGAGACCTTACACCCCTTATGGATCTCAATAAATATATGTCACTCATTGGGTTAAATTTAAGTCAGTGACACATCCTTGACATCCTAGAGGTCATGCTCATATAGGTGGAACTGCTCCCCAAGTTATACTGCCACTGACGATAATCATCTCATAGGTCACACTCATCAATTGCATCCAATAAGAATCCCAAAGAAAATTGGGAGGGTTCATCCATGATACACACTCCATTAGACTAATACCCCATCAGAAAGTTTATATCTCTATACACAGCTCTGGGGTTAATACCTAGGACTAAAAGGGGGAACACCATACCCTACTGAAAACATCCTTCAAGATAGGGGAAAGATTCTCGTGTAAGTTTTGGTCATGCCAATTAGAAAAAACCCCACGTAAGGAAACATGAAGAAAAATTAGGATCACTATAGACCTCTTAGATGGATACATTCTCTATGGCATTGAGGATCTTCTGAAGTGTACTGAGATGACTCACTCAAAATAAGGGAACTCGCCCACACGACACTGATCATATTGAAGCTATAGAGTGGTCACCCTCAATAATGGGAACATGATAATGAATTGGTCCCTCATACAAATGAATCAAGGGAACACAGTCAACTTATATTGGTCCATGGAAGTCCACAAAATCTCATAAAAAAATATATCTGAGAAGAAAGAGGAATCAAACCTTTCATCATAGGAGTACATGGCGTATTTCTAGGGGTACACAATGTGTATCACCAAAATTTTCACTACCTGTATTTTACACTCACATGGAATGCACTTTTCCAAAAATTCATGACATGTACCTCAAGGTACACAACATGTATATATCATCCTAAAACTCATCATGTTGTTCTTCTCATGACTGTATACATCAGGTCATGCCCGTGAACTTAGTCATGTCTGAGTACACAACTTTCCTATGTACTTACCACGTACATGGAGGGTGGGGCCACATTTCCACCTAGATAAGTGTCACATGGAGTGTGAAATGTGTCATATGGAACATGATACTTATCTCTATATAGAAACCCTAGCACTGTACATAAGTTACTACACTGTGTGTTTTCATAACACTACACAAATTCTAGTATGGGTTTTCACTGAACTCATGGGATTCATCAAGAGGCCTCCCCCTGGGATCTAATATCCTTCGAATATATCACCAAAATCATTAAAGAACATAGATATCAATCCTTCCTAGATCATCCATAACATTTGGACAGTTCCAAACATTCCCGCCACTCGAGAAATGACTTTCATCATTCCTCATCATTACCACATGCCATACCCAAATGGAGGGTCTCCAATCCAACCTCGATCACCCATTATCGCAAAACACCATGATCCCATCATTGATGCTAAAAATGGGTTCATGAAAATGATTTGTTATACCAAATATGGAATATAGTGACCCTAATTTTTCTTACACAACTATTTACATCATTTAAAAGATCAACAACAAAATAGAGTTATGATCCAGGATAAAAGGTTTAGGGTCTTAGGAAAATTAGACACATACATAACATATAAAAAATAAAACATAAACATATATTTAAAATATTCTTCATTATCATTCTAAATCTCCCATTTTTTTAGTACATGTTGTCTCATGGGGATATACATCCAATAAAAATGTGGTGATCTAAAATCCCAGAAAGTGGATGAATAAGGGGATTGAATCAATATATCATGTGTGAGAATAATAATAATCATCATAACATAAGAATATAATCATCATAAACATAATGAGGGTGAAATTGGATTAAGGAATGGAACGATTCAATGTATAAAAATGAAATATCGGGTCTTAGTTTTCAAATAAAACAGATAGTTTTGAACAAAGCTAGCATCATGTTCACAAATAACATATGTGCATAATCATAACATCTTAATTGTGAAAAAATATAGCATCTTGTTCAATCACTTTAAAAATTGTCTCATGATATTTATCACATTACCCAATGCATTGGAGGGCTATATAATTCCTTCCCCACCTATCACATCATAATATTTAAATAATCATGAATGCCACATAGAATGTATTACAATCGTAGTCATGAATTAACCCATGGAATAGAATGGGTTTTGTAAAGATTTAATCAATCATTATTTAATTAATAAACATGGTATTTTCCAATGAAAAAGGTCAAAATATATTTGGTATTAATATCATCATTCTTAAGAGAAGAAGAAGCAACTGAAGAGGATGCAATGATGTGTTTTGGAAAGAAGCATTCTTTTGGAAAATCATTATATTTTTTCATAAAATAAATTAAAAAATATGTATATCCTTGAAAATAAAATATAATAATAATTAAATAATATTTAAGTAACATTATAGGAGTATTCATACCAAAGATGTCGTGAAAGAGGGATAACCCAAAGAAAAGGAGTTGAGTTTGAGAATCCCCTTACCTTATGTCTGAATGACTTCTCCACTTGTACTTAATAACTTGGATAATAAAATTAGAATCATTAATTACTTAATTAAAAACCTCGTATCCATGTAATTAATTTATTATAATTTTATGATGTTCATTTATGAAAATTTTTATAAGTGATAGAGTTCAGTTTTTTCATTCCAGGAGCATTCGTTTTCATTGTTTCATGGTCAGTTTATTTGTGTATAGTTATAAAATTTCGTATCAAATGGGAATAATTATCTAGAAATAATATTATATGTTATTAATAAACTTATAAATTTTTAAATGTTATCATATATCATTTTTTTCTGGTATGAGGATGACCCATTTGATAAAACATTAATGATAAATGTTTAGTTCATTTTGGCAATTTTTTCGACCATCATAAAGTAGTTTCATTTTAATTAATATTATTTATATAAATTAGATATAGAAAATTTAAAAAGTATTAATATACATATTAAAATTTGTGGTGACCATAATAATGGTTTTATGAACATCCTTGAAGGTGATAATGGAAAATGAAAACTTATCGCCCACTATAGCGGTGAACCAACATATAAGAGATGATGTTTTCATTTTTTGAATAATATAAGAAGAAAAGAGATTTGATGATGGATATTACATTAAAAAAAATAAATTTATAGTATAAATATGATACTACAGTTATCATTATACTTTGGGTAGGGTGGGTGAGGAGAGGATAATAAAAGAAAAGAAATTAAAAGAAAACGATTGAGGATTTTACCTCCTGAATTTTTTTTCTTTGAGAACCTCCTTAAGGTACTTAGGTCTGGTATTTTTTTGATACCAGAAGCTCTTGGATTTGGGTAACAGTATTTTTAATGGAATTGGGTAGAATTTAAAAAATATACAAGGATTATAAGGTGTGAGGAGAAGGGGTGGTATTCATAGGCAGAGGAGAGGGGTGTTTTGATTATAATATTCATTAGTTTATTATGTTGGATCAAGACTATCAATAGTGTTGATTCCAATGAATAAATACAGAAAATATTGAAGTATAGTTCAATATAATGAGTTCATACATCATACATACATCATCCATGACTCAAAAAATCTTGTATTTAGCTTATACCATAAATTATTGTATTTCACTATTCATAAAAAAATCAAATATTATAGAAAAAATCCCAAAAATTCACCCTCACCATTTTTCAATGTGTAGATTTAGAAAATTGAATCCATTTTATGAATATAATTTTCTAAATATGATAATTTTAATTTTTAAATAAAATTATCATTTATTAAAAAAAATACTAATTTTAATATTATAATTGATTTTATGACCCATTGAAAAAATAATTAAGGCCTCATAAAATTATCATAAAATTATAATACAACATAATATTAATTTACAAATATATTTTATTAAAATAAATTTTATTTTAATTAATTATATTAATTATAAAATTGTAAATAAACATTTACTTTTTACAAATACCATCACTTAATTTATCATTTTTAAAAAATTTATTTACTTATACCTTGATATAATTATATAATATTTTCATTTATATGAAATATAAATTTTATTTATACTTTAATAGGTGAGTTTACTATTCTAATATCTAGATTACTATTCCTAATGGTTATATTACTATTTCAATGGTGTTTTTACTATTAGAACTATATTGGTTCGTTAGTTTCTATAAATACCACTTATTTTATTCTTAATTTATGAGAATAAAGTTTTTATTGGGTTTAGTATGTGATGAATGTGTATTATAACATAATTATAAAAAGGTAAATTTAATTGATAACGTTTTGGGTTGTTACATTTATCCCTTATGATGTTGTTTCCTTGAAATTTTGTTTTACATACTAAGGTGAAAAAGTTAAGGTATTTCTCCTTTATTTCATCCTTTGGTTCCAATGTCGCTGCTTCATACTTATGGTTTTTACACTACAGCTTGACCATGTGAGTGGTCTTGTTACGTAGAACCTAGTCTCTTCGGTCCAAAATCTTCACCATATGCTCCTTATAAGAGAGATCAATTTCCAAAAGTACCACCTCTGAGTTCAATACAAGTGAGTGATCTAGTTTTTACTTCCTTAGGAGGTATATGTGGAATATATCATGAACTTGAGACATTATTGGTGGAATAGAAAGATGATAGGAAACTTCTCCTATGAGATCAAGGATCTCAAAGGAGCCAATTTACCTTAGGCTAAGATTCCCTTTCTTTCCAAACCACATGACTCTATTCCATGGTGATAGTCAAATGAAAACTTTTTCTATAACTTGAAAAATCCATGTTCCTATAAAATTTTTTAGCATAGTTATTCTACTGAAACTAAGTATCTTTTATACATGGTTTTGTGGCCTGAACGTTATCTATCATATCATGCAAAAGATCCGATCCAAGTAGCTTTTATTCACCAAATTCATCCCTACAAGTTGGAGTTCTACATCAATTCCCATACAGAGCTTCATATGGATCCATTGGAATACTTGAGTGGAAGCTGTTTTTATATGAGAAATAAACTAATGGGAGATGCTGATCTTATCCTCCTTGTAATTCCATTAAGTAGGCTCTTAGCATTTCCTCAATTATATAAATACTTAATTCATATTGGCCATCAGTTTGGGGGTGATAGGAAGTGGTGATATTCAATTAAGTACTCAAAGCATGTTGAAGACTTCTCCAGAATTTAGATGTGAACCTTGGATCACAATTATATATGATTGAAAGTGGAACCCCATACATCCTCACCACATTCTTCGCATATATATTGGAATGTTTTTTGAGCATGAAGTATTCCTAAGTAGAAATGAAGTGGGAATTCTTGGTGAGTTGATCCACCATAACCCATATCATATTGTTTTCTTTATATTTTTTGGGAGACCAGTGAAAAAGACTATAGTGAAATTATTCCAATTCTGTGTGGGTATAGGAAATGGTCACATCATACATTTGTACTTTTTTCTCTCTACATTAACTTGTCGACATACTAAAAAACATGATATATACTCCACAATCTCCAACTTCATGTTTTCCCTTGAGAAGTTCTCTTGAATATCATGGTACATCTCGGAACGTTTGGGATGGATATAAAAATATGAACTCTGTGCATTATCCAATAGGTCATTCTTTATCTTATATGTCTAAGGAACAAAAATCCTACATCTAAACTAAATCACACAATCATCATCGATGTTGAACTCATGTAGATTCCCTTCCATTACATCTTTCACTTTATTTTGAACTTCTATATCAGCCCTTTGTGCCCCCTTGATATTTTCTTGGATAGATAGTTGGGTTCTCATTTGGGAAAGGAAAGATTTATTCCCTACAACTAATATTTATAAATTCTTTCTTTTCATATCCATAAATATGTGTGTTTTCTCACTTTTCATCATAGATAAGGAAGTTGATTATTTTTTTCTAGGATAATAATCTACCTTGGTCACCTTTGCTAGATGATAATGAATAGAGAAATCATAGTACTTGATTATATCTAACTATTTTCTTTGAACCATGTTGAGTTCCTTCTATGTGAAAATATAACTTAGACTCTTGTTATCAGTATATATGTCACACTTATCCCCATCGAGGTAGTGCTACCCTATTTTCAATAAAAAATCATAGCTGGTTGCTCCAGATCGTGGATCAGGTAGTTCTACACATGGATCTTCAACTTCTATGAGGTGTAGGTAGCCACTTTATCATTCTGAATGAGTGAACAACAGAAGTCTTTCATTGAATCATCACTATATATCAAAAAACTATCTCTAATTTTTATTAGTGTGAGTCTAGGTGCATTGATTAGTCTATTGTTTAGATCCTAAAATCTTTCCTTGAATTAATCTATCCATGCAAACTTTACCCCTTTTCAATTTAACTTAGTTAACGGTCTAGACAATCATGAGAAATTTCTTACAAAACATCAGTAGTACACTACCGAGCCAAGAAAAAAAATGATTTTATATGAAATTAGTGGGTATTTTCCATTCCTTAATTTCCTTTATTTTTGAAGGGTCCACATAAATTCCATCAGTTCTTTTTTCCTACCCCAAGAATTTGACCTACCACATACAAAAGTTACACTTTATGAACCTGGGGAACAATGGATCCTTCCTTAAAGTCACCAAAAAAATCCTTATAAGTTCGTCAGGTTCTTAATTTCTCTGGGAATAGATACGAATATAATCAATAAAAAACTACCTCAAATTTTACAAGGTAGTATCGAAATAATATATTCATAAAATCCATGAAGATTATAGGGGCATTAGTAATTTTGAAGGACATCACTAGGAAAACATAATGCCCATACCTGGTACAGAAATAAGTCTTATGAATATATTTCTTATTCACCTTCAGTTGATGATATCAATAATTAATATACACTATTGATAAGTATTATGTTCCTCATAGTAGATTTAACAAGTCATCGATTTTTGAAAGTTGATACTTTTTCTTTATGGTAATCTTATTGATCTCTCGGTAATTGATACACAATCTCATTAGTCAATCCTTTTTCATTATGAAGAGCATTGGTTCACCCCAAGGTGATGCACTAGGGTGTATGAACCCCTTTTCCAAATACCCTTTCTTCTACTTCTTTAACACATCTAGTTCGATAGGGTTTATCTTTTAGGTAAATTTTGAGATAGGAGTGTCTCCAGGTATAAGTTATATTATGAATACTACCTCATGATCTGGGGGAAATCTAGGTAACTCTATAGTAAATACATAACTTTATTCCCATACAATGGGAATTTCTTCTAGTTTGATACCTTCTTTTTACTCAACCATTTGAGAGAGGTATGCTTCTTCATAGGACATCAACACCCACACCATTGAGGAATTTTCCAAAAGAAGATTCACGGTCTTCCTTTCATTTGTAGAGGATCATGGGATGGTTTAGAAAATGAAAAGATATTTTCTTTTATTGATAGTTGATATATAATCTATATAATGAGATCAAATCCCTAACCAATATATCATTAAATTTCACTAGGGGAAGTATTATGAGGTTCGATGGAAGAATCCTCCCACATACACCAATAGGACAAGAGTCCAATACTAGGTTGCAATGATCATACCACTAGGTATTTTTGTGGATATATCTGATTCAATGTATCAGGAATTTGATTCAATATTTCTAGAAAAAATTCAGGATATAATGAAATGAATACAATTATAATAAAATAATATGTTTTCCATTCATGTGTGCATAATAAGTGAACCTTGTATGACTTCGGTTTCATGCTCCACTTCAGCAATAGTGATGGCATAAGATTTCCTTTGATCCTTTTGATTTCGTGGCTGCTGACATTGATTACCCTCAAGGAATAGAGGTTTAGTGTAATGGATTAAATATTTCCAATGCTCACTATAGTTAAAGCATTGAACCATAAGATGTTCATTAGTAGGTTCCCTCCTTTCCTCCATCTTGTTGGTCAGCTTCTTCACGTCTTTTCTAAATTCATGAGTTTGGTGCCCTTTTCTCCCACACTTGATCATTTCTCCATTCCTTTGACATAGTTCCTATGATGCTTCTTCCCACATTTTTGGCATGTGGGTTGTTGGATCCTCTTTCCTCCTTATTCTTTTGACCCACTTTTTAGAAACTCCATTATTCTCTTCTTATCTCCATAATAATGGGACCATTCTATAAACTCCATCTCTACTTTAAGAGCGCTTCAAATGACTTCTTCAAAACTCCCAATGTCTCAAATAGCTATATACTTTAAACATTGTGTTTTTAAACCACTAAAGAATCTATCTATTATTCTATCATTATTGATAACAAATCCTAAGGCTTATCCTTCAAGCCTTGTCAAGTTTTCTTTATAAGATATGATAGATTCACCTTCCTTTTTCTTTAGCTCTATAAATCCTTTCTCTATCCTTGTATGAAGAGTTTGAGGGAAGTACTTGTTAAGAATTTTTTTTAAAGTCTTCCCACTTTATCACTTATATTTTAATCATTCTTCTTGGTTTACTTTATCAATTACCTCCATTGCATGGCTTCTCCATCTAAATGATAGATGGATAGAGTTAATTTTTCCATCTCAGAATATTATAACATAGAAAATATATTCTCCACTGAGTTAAACCACTATTTTGAAAAAATTGGATCAAAAGATCCACTAAATGTTAGTGGTCATTGCCGCATAAAGGACTTAATGGATAGATTATACTTCTTAGGTGAAACAGTACATTCCACATGGTTCAGGTTATTATTTATATCCTGAGACAATTGGTTAATAATTTCCAAGAGGCTTTGAACTACACCTCCCATGACATTAGGGATATCACTCAAGTAATCATTATAATGTACCTCACATAGGTTTTTGTACTGGTTTCCTAGTTCCCACCATTTTCTAAAAAAGAAAATGTTTAAACAAAACATAAGTCAATAATTCATGAAAAAATAATTTATTCTTTTGTGAAACTAACTCTAAAGGATTATATTATTGGATAACTATGTCTATAATTATTCTAAAATAAAACTTCTCATATTTATACATATACATAGTCTTATCCTAATTGTTTCAATAATGTTCTCTAATCCTAATTCCCAAATTATATAAATATTTCTCTCATACTAACTTTATCAACCCTACTTTTTATTAAATGAGTATTTACATAATTTCAAAGAACAACAACCCAATATCATCACAATGCAAGATAAAAGGTTAAGTATATTAGAAAAATTAGTAAAATACATAACTTGTACGTAATAAAATATAAAAATTTATTTAAAATTATATTCTTCATCCTTCTAATGCTCATTTTCTCCTTAGTACATGTATTCAACTATGGATACACAACACAGAAAAAGGGCAGAGCTAAAAGACCCATAATAGAATAAATAATGGGCATGAATCAATATTACATGAGTGAGAATAATCATCATCATCTTAACATAAGAATATTATAATCATCAACATCATGAGGGTAACATTGGATTATGTCATCTAATTTGGAAATGAATAAAAATTAAACATCACGTCTTAGTGGTCAAATACCACACATAGTTGTGAAAAAATCTAGCATCATGTTCATGCATAACACATGTGAATAATAATAACACCATAATTGTGGAAAAATATATAATCATGTTAACACATATTACACATTATCTCATGAGATACATTAAATTACCTAATGCATTGGATGGATATATAATTCCAAGCCCACCCATCATATCACAATATTTTCATAATCTTGCATTCCACATAAAACATATTACAATAATAGTCATGAATTAACCCATAGAAAGGAATGGGTTTCTTAATAATTTCATCAATAATGATTTCATTAATAATATTTGGTTTCCCAAATTAATAAGATTTTTTTTGCAAAAATCATCCTTCATGAGGGAAGAAGAAATAACTCAAGAGGATACAAGGATGTGTTTTGCAAAGAAGAGTTCTTTTGGAAAATATTTCTATTTATATTAAAATAAAGTAGGAGACAAGTATATACCCAAAAGAATAGGGAATAATAATGAAATTATATTTAAGGAACATTAGAGGAGTATTCATACCAAATATGTCATGAAAGAGGGATACCATAAGGGAAAGAAGATCGGTTCGAGAATCCACTTACCTTATTCCTAAATTCATTCTGCACTTGAACATAATATCCTGGATAATAAAATTATTGTTTTTAATTAATTAATTAATAACATATTATAAATTTATTTGATTTATTATAATTTTATTAATTTCATTCATTTCTATTTTTATGAGTTATAGAGTTCAATTTCGTCGTTCTGGGAGCATTCGTTTTCATGGTTTCCGGGTCGGTTAACTCGTTTATAGTTTTGGATGTTCTTGTCAAATGGGAATAATTATCTTGAAGAAAAATCATATGTTATTAATTAACTTACATAAGTTTAAATGGTAACATATTTCCTTTTTATTTCTGGAATACGTATGATATATTTGATAAAAAATTAATAATAAATGTTTAGTTTATTTTAGTAGTTTTTACGATCATCACAAACTAGTTTCATTTTGTTTAATATCATGTCTATAAAGTATTTTTATAAAATTTAAAAAGTCATAATATATGTATTAAAATCATTTTTGACCATAAAAATGGTTTTATGACCATCATTAAAGGGGATAATAGAAAATGAAAACTCATCGTCAATGAAGGTGGTGAACCAACATATCACGAATGATGTTTTTATTTTTAGAATAAAAGGAGAATATGAGAGATTTGATGATAGATATTCCATTAACAAAATAAAATTATTATATATATATGATATAGGATTTATCATGTCACTCTGGATAGGGGGAGAGAATAGGATAAGAAAAAAAAGACATTAAAAGAAAAGGATTGTGGATGTTACCTATTGAATGTCGTCTCCTTGAGAACCTCTTTAAGGCACTTAGGTTTAGATTTTTATTGAGAAAAAAATGATTTTGTATATGGGGAAGATTCTTGGAAAGGGTATTGGGTTTAATTTAGACAAGACAAAAGGCTTATAATGTGTGAGGAGAAGGGGTGGTATTTATAGGGGGAGGAGATGTGTGTTTTTTATTATTATATTCATTAGATTATTATTTTGTCTCCAGAATATCAATACTATTGATTAATATACCTAAATACAATAAATATAGAATTATATTTCATGATAATGGGTTCTTACATTATCCACACATCACACATGACTCAAAAATTCATATATTTAGCTTATTTCTTAAATTACCATATTTCACTATTCATTAAAAATTAAAAAATATTAGAAAAATCCCTAAAAATCACCATAGAAAATTTTTAACTCGTATATTTCAGGAATCCATTTTATGAAAATAATTTTCTATATATGAGAATTTTAATTTTTAAATAAAATCATTATTTATTCCAAAAATACATATTTTAATATTATAGTCAATTTTATGAACCTTTGAAAAATTAATAAATTTCTCATAAAATTATATTATAATTATAATAAAATATAATATTAATTTATGAATCTATTTCATGAAAATAAATTTTCTTTTAAATTATTATATTAATTACAACATTGTAAATAAACATATACGTTTTACAAAAAAACAAACACTTAATTTATCATTTTTAAAAAATTTATTTACTTACACCATGATATAATTATATCATATTTTCATTTATAATAAACATAAATTTTATTTATACTATCACATGTGAGTTTACCAGTCTAACGACCAGATAAATTTTTCCTAATTTTCGTATTACTAATCCAACAATTAGGTTATTATTCTAATGGTATAAGTTCCTTAATTTCAATAAATACCACTTATTTAATTATTAATTTATGAGAAAAATGTTTTTATTAGGTTATCTATGATAAATGTGTCTTATGAAATTATTATAAAAATGTAAATTTCATTGATAAAAATTTGGGTAGTTACATGGAATGTGCAATGATTTTCTTCTGAGTATTCATCGATCCGTTGTCCAAAAGAACACCAACCAAAAATACATATGGAATAGATGCTAAAAACCACAAAACCAAAACATTAGGAATATAAATCTTCCAATTTTCAGGTTTCCTTTGATTCATTGTCATAGGGAAATTAACAAACAAATAATTATATCAAAACTGATAAGTTTTATCCCCTAAATCCTAGATAAACAAACCTAAACTAGAAATTTGATCAATCTAGAAATAAATCATCTAGTTGATTTATTTGAGTTCATTATAGGATAATAGAATGGGAATAAATCCACAAAAGAAAAAAAAATTCCAACCTTGATTTGGATCTCACACTAACAACGAACATTCATACATCATTTTTGTTGATGAGATCCACAAGCTGGGTTGGTTCATGATCCTCAATCTCATCTCGATCCATTGTCATATGGATTAATCCTCCAATGAATCCTCTAAATATCTAGGTTTTTGTGGAAAATGCTATGGATTTTCAATAATCACATATTTATAAAGGTTTAATTGGTTTTTTTAATTAAATGAAATAATTAAATAAATAATAATTTATTTATTTAATTATTTTTTCTACAATTGTGATCTATCCAAACACCTAACACTAACCAAGGTTATGTCATTCAAAGGGTAAAACCCATGTTCCTAACTAAATCCTGGTCTCATATATTCAATCTAAGACTACATTTTGGATTTATTACACTTTTCTAGTAAAACTATATGGGTTTAATTTTAGTATGTTTAATATTTTTAAAATATCAATTTCAGGCTCATTGGGCCTTAGAATCTTACACCATCATAGTGCTTAGCTCTATAAATATTCCTAGAAATATTCAAAAGTCTTAATTATAAAAATTGAGATATTAAATTATTTCCCTCTTCAAGGATTTTCATCAACAAAAAAGAAAAAACTAATCAAGAAGTTGGGGGCACTGAATTATCAACTAGGCATCCCACTCCCACAAGTTCTCCCAATAGCTTTATGTGCTACCAATACAAACACACCCAAGGAAAACTCTTCCCCATGAAGGGTCATTCTATGCTAGTTCTCAACACCACCAACTCCTTGAAAAAGGAAACTCCACTCTCACAAAAAATATTACCCATGTCTATATCATGCAATAATTCGTGCACATATCCCCTCAGCTACGACAGGTGGAGAACACTAAGAAACCAAAACTAATATGGTCATGGTGTTATGTGGTATACCACATCGCTAAACTAATATAGAAATAGAAAATCAAAGGGCCTAAGAACCCTTGAGATAGCCAAATGACCTAGGTAAAACTCTACAACTCTATAACTCTAAAGGTATAAATAATGGGTTTTTAAATAACTCTTGACCTTTATAGGAAGTCCCTATCCAACCCTAGATGAAATGAACCCTTATAACCATTACTAGAACCAGAACTAAGTTTCAAGAATTATCACCCACTGGCTCTAACTAATATAACAACAACCTACAAGGTCCCTCATACATGGACTCTGAAAAGGTCCTACACTAGTGGTGGAGTGGTGGTCACTATGATACACAAAATATATCAATTGTAGATTATCCTCCTAGATATGGACAAAAAATAACATGAAAACTGAAGAATGTTCACCAGATCCTGAACGGTCTACTTTACCTAGCCATTTGATTGGTGTAAAACACTATGAACAATTGTAACAGAGACCTAAACTAATTTTTGTATCCTCTATAAAATCATTCCATGAAGTAAGAATCACATTATATAATGATGATCAAGGGAATTACATGAATTCATACTACATCCTACAATAAAAAATGTGTTTAACTATCCATAAATATTTGTTGATCATCACCCTCAAACATGCGATACAATAGGAGTTTAGCTGAAAAATTGTTGAAACTCCCTTGGTTTCCCAACTGATGCCAAGAGATCTTAGTACATCCTCACCTCCACCAGATGCACTACTAAAGGAAAACAACCTCCTTAGTACCTCCTTCTATAGAATGAATGGTGACACCATATGTTATCCAACAAGGATGATAATATTACCATGTTTGTAAATTCAATCAGGAATATATCTAGTGGACATCTAGTCATGAAACATCTCATAATCGATATCCATGAGTCATACATCTCTATAACTCTGAAGAAGTGGATGCGTAATAACCATCGACTGAAGGTAAACCATATCATCCTTGAGTGTCTCATGTGATCTAACATGTGTGCCGAGAACACATAGATGTCTTCGAAGAAGACTACAACAAACTGATCCAAGAAGGGTTAAGGATCCAGTCTATAAGTCTCATGATTTTATTGTGGAATACAAATCACCACTAGGTATCACCACAAGCTCAAAATAGCCACAATGGATTTTGAAATGCCACTTCTAGTATACCTTGCTCCAAAACCAGAGAAGGTGATAACTTTTCACAAGGTCATCTCTGAGAACCAATTTACCCCAAATCACTAGTTGATGAACTCAAAAATTCTCAGGAGTGGATACTCTTCCTCATGTCACTTGGTTTAAGTGACACCAATTCACACCCAAACTCAAGTACACATCCACATCATAGGAGAAAAACACAGGGCTACCATTAAAATATGTTGGTTCTTACAAATTCATGATCTATAGACTTCTTTAACCGCACCACCAATTATCATAGTTGTATGACGTCATATGATATGTTAGCGCATATATCGGGTAGTCCAAGATGGGATTCTTTGAAAAACCTAAACTCATGATGGGGAGGTAAACCCAAAACATCCACAATATGGTACCATCATACTCCTCTATCATAGAAAACTAAAATCTCTAAGAATATATTGATCTAATGACAATACTCACCAAATGATAAGGAAAAACTATCACCTCCTGCGAATGATATCATACTTCTCTACAAGAGAAAAATACTTATCAAATGAGGAAAAATAATTCATAACCAGATTAAATAATCTCCATAATCACTAGTTGAAAATAAGTGAGCATGGATGGTAGGTAGCCAGTCCATACCACTATGAAGAGATTCCATGTAAGGCTCTCTTTATCTCTCTCTCTTTCTTCCCAGAGTTTGATCACACTATTGGTAGAAGTGTGTAATCACCAATCCTATATGTAGGATCCTAAAACACAAGGTTTAATAAAAATACTCCAATGGTATACCTAGGTTTAAAATAGGATATATGCTCAGGGATAAGTGGCACGTGAATCCATGTGAAAACTGTAACTGGTCAGTGAATTCACACATCGTACCTCATACCGTACTCCTATCCTCTACAATATACTACTACTTGGAACTCATCTGTTCCCTTTCCAACCTATTTACTATTATCATGGCTTGGTTAGACACCATAGAACATAAAAAGGACCTCAAACACACAAGTTGAAGGAACTCATCCGCCACACCTCAACACTATCCTATTTGGGAGTAACTGACTCACCCACATGGTTTTAGATTGCATATAAATAATATGTCTTTATGGGGTAATTTTACCTCTTCCCTGCATGTCAAATTTCACACCAAACATCACCAACACAAGTATCTATTGACTCCCCACATCTCCCTAGAAAAGAACTCAAGAAAAGGAGGAAAGGAATGGATCATAGATATGTTTAACAGTACTACAAAAAGTTATAAGGAACACAAATTATACCTCAAAACACTCCATGAGACTCTAGGTAAAAATTCTCCAACACCTGCAGCTATCAAATATTCTAACCACCAGCTTACGAGGATAGGAGTAGTCTACATGGGGTGGTGGTGGTAGCATAAAAACAAAGAACCTACCACCTCATACTGCTCCCCTAAATCCTTTTTCATGTTTTCCACCCTCCAGACCTCCTTGTTACAACCACTACCTCTGCCTAGGAGGTTCATCAACAAACTCTCTGACTGCAACACAACAGGTTTGAAAATACCACATGACATGTACTCTCCCATCATAAGTACAAAAACATTTCATCCTCATAGAACTAGTCTGTCCTTAATATCTCTGAAGAAACCTCATATTTCTTGACATGTATCCCACGCCTACTATCAGTGGTTCCTGCTGACCTTTCATCCCAAGAGATCCCTACCTCAAAAGCTCATGATATGTGTTTAAACCCTCCACATCATTATCAAACACCAAAATATCCATCCATGACTAATTTTGGAAGTTGTATCTACTTGAACCACTGGAGGTGGTTCTACAAACTAATCAATGGGTGAAAGTGCCACCTTTTGAACATCCTGAATAAATATCATCTCAAGACTAATCCCTTTCAGGGATGACTCATCACTTTTTAGGTAAAACTCTTAACCTTTATGTGGAAAAATCACTGACTTTTTTCCTGAATACATCTTAAAAGAGGATAAGACTTTCCATGGAAAATGAGTATATCTGGTGAGATGTCTCAAGAAGGACATAAAAAACACAACCCATTAATATGATTCATTTACCAAAGATTTCCCTGAAACACATTTCAACATGTAACAAGTAAACCAGAAGGTTATCAGATTCTTAGTGAATTGATATGCTGGCCTATACACCAAAACTGGAGTCTCTGTCCTGAAATACAAACTCAAAACACTTAACATTGTTGCTATAAATCCAAAAAAAACCTCATGATAAGGTCTTAACCCCAATCATTGACTGGAAAAAATACCACCTCTAATACCACACTATCCCGAACTGACTTGAAGGGACTCAATATAAAACTACCACAAGATCACCTCAAATAAGCCAGGGGCTAGTGACCAACTCTTAGTTGACAAATCACACACATGAGATATGTTATACTAATGTACATGCACACATAAACACATCTCCAAACCCATACAATGATAAAATTTTAAAAAATTATAACAATTCATGAATACATCTATAATCCCACAATCAAATTATGAGATAATGTACTCTAAAGCATAAAAAAGTACTAAATATAATCCCATCAAAAACTAGAAAATAATGTTTTAAATGCTTAGAAGGGGGGACTACTGTCCAATACATCATAAGTATACAACTCAGTCTTTATAGCCCAAACTAATCTACACCTATTCTTAGTCCTCTAAGGACCCCATAAAAAGGTCTTCTGTATGCATAATAAATGACATGTGTAGGCATAACCTATGTAGGGGTGATTATAACAATACATAGCATGACACAATGAAATCACCAAGCGTAAAGCATCAAGAGTACTCAACACATTGAACATGGGTATGTTAAACATTAAATGAGAAATAAAGATAACTAATGATATCCAAGATATTATCTTAAATGACTCTGAATCACAAGGGGTCTCTACCACTACCAGCCATAGATACACTGCGAGTTTTCAAGGTAATAGTCTTCTAGGAGATCTTGCTCCCTGATCTCTACTATCCATGATGGAACTCAACTAAGAGATATCACTCATCAGGTATCACTAAGATAATGGAAAATCCTTACCATCCCAGAGGTCACACTCATCCAGAAATAACCACTCCACGAGCTATACTACCACTGATGACACTCATCCCAAAGGACATGCTTGTTAGGTCTAGTAATGGAGAATCACATAGAAAATTGAGGTGTTTCATCATAGATACACAATATATAAAACTAATACCCCATTGTAAATATCGAATCTCAATATGCAAGTAAGGGGTCAATGACTAGTGTTCACTAGGGGAACCCCAAACCTAACTTGAAACATACTCCTAGATTAGGGATCAATGCCCATGTAAGTGTTGGTTATTCCACTATATGAAAATCTACCTAAGGAAAAATGAATGAAAATTAGGATCTATCTAGGCCTCTTAATGGGATATATGCTCAAATCCATTGAGGGTTTGTCAAAGAAGATATAGACAACTCAATCTTGAATATGGCAACTCGACCACATATCACTGATCACTAGGAAGGTACAGAGGGGACACCCTCCATGATGAAAAATGTATAATACACCAAACCCTCATATTAATGGACCAAGGGAACACACTTAACCAATACTGGTATAAGGAATCTCACAAAAGTGTAAAAAAAAGTTTCATTGAGAAGAAATAGGAATCAATCCTAAACTCAAAAGAGTACATGACGTGTCTCCAAGGGCACACAACATGTCCCACAAAACCTGGAATTATCTATGTCTCATGTTCACTTGAAATAAACTTATAAAAAAATACATAGTGTGTCCCTTGAGGTACATGATGTGTAGATATATCCCTAGAACTCAGCATGATGTTCTACTTGTGTAAACTGGGTCATGATAGGGTACTTGGATGTTTTTGAGTACACAAATCCTCCCATGTACTCTATATTAACCTTGTAATTACCAATTTTACGATGTTTGGGGTCACATGGCCACCAAGGTGTGTACTTTCTGTCCATTCCAATCCTTCCTCCATGTTTTCAAAGGACGTGATTAGTCACACTGGACGTGTAACACTACATGTACTCCTGGGTGTGTACCCCCTGTACAATCTGATTCGGCCGGATAAGGGTCACATGGTGTGTGACATTTTTCACATAGCATGTGATAATTACCTATACATAGAAACCCTTATGTCACATAGAAGGGACTACATGGTGTGTGTTTATAGGACTACACACCGTGTAGTCTGGTTTTTCAAATAACCCACAATATTCTTCATGCAATTTCACCAGTGGGTCTGATTTCCTTTTGATCTATCACCAAAATTAGTGAAGAACATGGATATTGATATATCCATGACCACCCATCACCATTGACTAGATTTTGACCATTCCCACTGCTCGAGAAATGGTTGTCATCATGTCTCACTATTTCCACACACCATACCTGAACCAAGGGTCTCAAATCTAACCTTGATCACCTACCTTAATCATAAACCATGATCCCATAACCAATCCTAAAACTAAATCCACAAAAAATACATTTCTCTAAAGATGGAACATGTTATAAATATCATTCAACTATTCATCAGTCTGCCATCCCAAAGAGCACTGATGAAAAATGTGCATAGAAGGGAGGCGAAAACATAAAACATAAACATGAGGAAAAGACCTTGTCCAATGTTCATATTGGAATCAATTCAGTATTGTAGGGTGATTAAAGAAAATATAATTAAATAAAAACAAATAATTTTTATCCTCAATATCCTAGATAAACAAACTCAACCACACAATTCGATTAATCCTTGAATCAATTCTTTAATTGCATGATTTTCATTCATCATAGGATACTAAAATGAGGATAAATCCACATAAAAAACATCCCACATAAATTTGTAACTCTAAATTACAAAGAACAATACCACATTTTTATCATTGACGAGATCCACAAGTTGCGTTGGTGCAAAATCCTCTACTAGATTTCAATCTAATGTCATCTAGCAACGATCCTCCAATGAAAGCTCCCAAAAATCAGGGGTCATACAGCTAACCCTAGGTATTTAGAATAGCCACATATTTTTAGATGTTTAATAGGCTTTGGATTTAAATTAAATAATAAAAGAAATATTATTTTATTTATTTAATTATTTTCCCACCATGGTGATCAAGCCAAACACCCAATGCCAACTAAGAATATGTCGCCTCTAGGGTAAATTCCAAATTTTGAACTAAATAGTGGCCTCAAATTTCCAATATGAGATTCCATTTGGGATTTATTCCAATTTTTATGGAAAAATAAAATTTCAAGAAATTAATATATTTAATATTTTGAAAATATCAATTTTAGGCTCACTGAGCCTCAGAATCTCATGTTGTTTTAGTGCTTATATATGGAAATATTCCCATGTCTTAAAAAAGAAAAAACCAAGACATTAAAACCACAAATTATGGAGCTTTTACATCACAATAATCACGTTTTCTATATGTTACATACTATTGAACATGTTAACCAATAAAACCAAGTTGATTTGTAAAATTTAGTGTTTGATAGATTATTTTAGACATTATTACCATGTGTTGATACTTTTAGACATTGCAAGAAGTTTATCTAAATTAATAAAACATTGAAATATGGAATGTATACCAGAACATTATTGTTTTTTTCATGAAAGATAGTAATTAAGATCCTATACCTTTGAAATTTTCTATTATTAATAATGAGAACTTCTCATCTTGGAGTTGGTTACTATCATTCCTCAGAAAGTTTGTGATGGACATGTAAAGGATTTTTCTTATTTATGATGGATATTAAAAAATCAAGGAGGAAGTACAATATGAGGTTACTTCATAGACACCACTACATTCCCATAATTGATACTTTATTTGATACATATAAGAAATGTGTTAAAGAAGTTAAAGGGTGATTATACAAAGAAATAAATCAAAAACCCTTGAATGAATATACTTTTTTGTTAGAAAACCATTATAGTAGTTATTATTCTATGTTTTCTAATGAGTTGTCATTTGTTACCATATGAGCCTCATAAATGGTGTATGGAGGTTTTTTTGAAGGTATTCATGAAACTAATTAGGAATTATATGATTACATGATGAATATTCCAAATAATAAATGGGTTTTCATGTTTTATGATAGGAGGAGATATGGAAATATGATGAACAACATTGTAGAATGTTATAATGGAGTTTTCAAGGGAGTTCAAAATCTACCCATCATAGGTAATTAAGAATATTAGATTATATGTCAATTAGAAAACCCAAAATTATAATATAATTTTAGTATAATTTTTTAAATGTATATTACAAGTTTAGTATAAGATACCTTCTATCGCACAGTAATGTATTTTGTGGAATGAGGAAAGAAGACTGAAGAGGGTCAAAATAAAGTGATGTGATATAGTCAGTATTTCTAGTGTGATATGGATAGGGATCTTCAGGATATAGTAACATTTTTTGTTCATTAATTTGACTATACATGGCATATATTTGAGTTTACTAAGTTCCATGATCCTATGACTGGTAGTAGTGGTCATGTGCTTCTCATTTTATTAAAGTAGTGTTACTGTGATTATGGTAACTTTCAAGAATTATTGTATCCTTGTGCACATGTGATCTAATCATGAAATTCTATATGCTTATCATGGGATAAGTTCATGGATATATTTTATTGACTAGATATTGTTAATTATTTTTATGATTCTCTATGGATTATTGTAGGGAATATCAAAACTTTGGTTTGTTTGTTGACACACCTACACTTCTATCGAACTAGGCTTTGACCAAGTGGGAGGACGAATTGAACCCATATTCAAAATGATATGTATTGTTCTAGAGAATGGGAACCTATATAAAGGATTGGTTTATTAAATTAGGATGGTCACACATGGACACGTTTCCCTATACTCATAGGGATGTCATATAACAATCAAAATGGTTGATGTAATCTAGTGATTAATGTAAATAAATTACATGAAATTATTGTTTTAATATTTATCATTAAATTTAATGTAGTGTTATAAGTGAAATATAATGAAATAAGGTTTTTTTAATTTTAATTCATAAAAGAAACGAAATAGTAATTCCATCAAAAATAACATACAACCTTTTTAGGAAAAAACATTTTGAAACTCATTTTATAAGAACTTATATACAAAGTATGATTTAAAAAAATGTCCTTATAAATATTAAAATGAAAAAATGTGAGGAATACAATTTTCATCATCCAAATAATTAATAATGAATTTATTGAATAATAAAATTATTAATGACATGTTAAAATAATTTTCATTATTTTTTGGTCTCTGATGAATTCTCAAGATGGGGATGAATTAGGGTACTTATCTTTAAAGTAATATAGAAGTGCCATGTAAAGGTACAAGAAACACAAGTGAAACTCTTTAGGTAGGATAGATACATGGAATTGTATAGTTCTCTTTAGGATGGAGAGTTGGTTGGATTTCTTGGTTCTCTCTTGTCATACCAATAATTTTTCATTAAAAAATATGTTATTTTAATTAAATAATTTTCACCATTAATGTATTATTATTAAAAAATTTAGATGGGGGAGCCTCTATTATCTCCTCAGAAGTCTCACATGTCATGTGACGTGGTTGCATGATGACCTGTTGGACATCTTTCTATATAAAGAGAACATCATTTTTAACATAATTCACCCCCGATAGCCATTGTTCCATACCTCAAACATGATATCTTTTATGAAGTCATCATGTGGGACTTAAACACTTTTGAAAATCATTTGATTATTTTATTAGATGAAAATGGAAACCATATATAGAAACATTTCATCTACACAAGGGGGAGATATATATTACTTTGGATGTGACCTACATACTCAGTCTACCCATCCATGGACTAATGGTAACATGTGCGACTATTGCCAACTGGTGTGTAGTCATACATCATCCACTAAGAATTGATGTCATCAGCTTACCAAATGTCATCCAGAGTTCCTGATTATGCATGGGTTGTCTTTATGATCATTTTTCTTCAATTATTTATGATTATGATTAGGAGAAATTAATTTGACACACACATTCATATATTATATGGTTGATTTAGATACACATTGTGTGTAGACTACTCTACCGCATTGGTACACATAATGTACCTACCATTACTTGAGGATCTTGACCAGATAGGTAGATAAAGTTGAGCCCCATTGTACTATCACACATATATATTCCTCTATACAACATTTCAAGCATATCCATACTAGATTTCGGGATGTATGGATATGATACATATGTGGCCCTGGGAGTGTTTTACTGGCATAATTCATATAATTATTCCACTAATTCTCAAACATTTTTTTTCATGACTATACTCTTGGAAACTTGTATGTTTCTATCATTAATTTCAGTTATTGGGTGAATTTATTAATATCATTTATAAAATTACTATATATTTATTTTTTTATCCAGTTGAAGTTAGGCTTAGTGTTATGCACATACCACGAGCCATAGTGTGCAAAATGTTTGACAGATATTTGATTCTATACATCCCACTGATGTAAGCTAAAAACTAAAAAAATTATAGAAAAATTAATATTGTTATTAAAATTTTATGGTATTGAAATGTTAACTTAGTAACATTATTGTTCTAATTTTTGAATTTATTTATATTTTGGAATTTCAAGTTTCATGCACCATTTATTCTGGATTTTTCTATGCTTCAGTTCCACTATACTACATAGCTATGGTTGGAGACTATGGTGTATTTATGTCAGCCATCCACTTCCACATCCATGAGTGGAACAAGCAAGACCAAGTCATGTAGCTGTTTGGATATATGAAAAATATCCTTATTTCACCCTAGTAGGTAAATGAATTATATTCTATTATGCTTATAGGTAGACTGGCGACAGATTGGATGCACTATTATTCATGTTACATTGAGTTTTAGGACATGAATACCCAATATAGAATCTTTCATTATGGATATCCCATAGTACACTTCTAGTTAATTAATCATTGTGATTACACATTATGTACTAGTGACACACTCTCATTTACCTTACATGACATGAGATAGGTGTTCAGTAGTTAGTATGTCTAGTAACTATTATTATCTATTTTTATTTAATATTTTTTATTAAGTTAAATATAATTTTATTTTCATTGAGAAATATTAGTGGGGATTGTACATATCACTACTCCTCAAGAGGAGGAATTTATTATGTGAGATGTAGTTCACTCAGATTCAGTGGATCTAAGAGATCCTCTTCATTTCATACATGAGAGTGTTAATGATGAGGAGATATAGTTATATTCTGATCCACATGATCTGGCTGAGGCACATGGAGATGATTATGTGTAGGTTATTCCCACTAATAATGATGAACATCCAATACAACCACCAGCCAGAGGATAGAGACAATGACATAGGTGAGGGAAAATGTAAAAACATATAGAGTGATGCCCAAGAGATTCTTCTGCTTTTCAGAGAGAGGATCATGTGCAAAAAATAGATGATCTTTCATAACAGAGAGAGTTTTATGTTTCATATATGTCTTCATATACATATTATATAAAATATTTTTATTGGATATGTTTCACAGTCGATATATTTAGATATTTGATGGAGTGAGACCTGACAATGGCATCACAGCTTCAAGAGACCATGGGTGAAACTTTCTCCAACAGTGACATTTTTGGTATCACATTTCTGAAATCTTTAAGTGATTATATCATGAATCTACATTCATTTACATATAACTCCTCATAAGATGTTGTACAACCCTCTAATGAACAATATGATGAGTCACACACAACACTGAATATTGAGCTGTTAGCATCAGAAGAGTAGTATAATGCAACATCAAAACCACTGCTGTATGTGCCCACTATTGAGGTAGAGACATGAAATGAGGAGGAACACATGCCTATAGATGTTACAACAGTGTGACAAACATGTTAGATGCAGACATTAGGTTTATATACTGAGTTGGGGTGGTGAGGGGAATTGATGTTAATTTATTCATGTGGTACACATTATATATATAAAACTCCTAATTAATGAACAAATCAAATGGTAATTTAAAATATATAATTTTATATAAATTTTCAAATCAGAATCACTAAACATAAATTGTAATTACATGATAAAATTAAATAATTCAACAGGAGCTGTAGAAAAGCCCTTATAATCGATGATTCTAATTCAATAGGTAATGGTGTGTTATGAGCATTATATACTTTAAATATCAATAAAAATACATATATATATATACATATATATGTTTATAAATAAAAATAATTATATAAATATAACTAGAATTATATAAATATAAATATAAATATAAATATAAATATATTTATATTAATATAAATTTAATTATAGAAATATAAAGATAATTATAAATTTATAAATAGAAATAGAAATATTTAAGTATATTTATAATTAGATAAATATATTTATATTTATAAAGATATTTATAATTATATTAAATATATATTAGGTCCTTGGAGGTAAAATTACATTCAAACACACACACCACACACACACAAGCTGGAAAGGTGGGTCATAACCCCCCCAAGGGATAACCCACCAACCAGCCACTTTATTACATTGAATATTTTTGGCCTGAAGGTCTAGTGGGAATAAAGCCCATTACATGGCCCAAAGGACCATAGATTAAAACTGTTAAATAAATATATATATATATATATATATATATATAATTTTTTAATGATATTTATATTTTTATAATTATAAAATTTATAAATATAAATTTATTTATATAATTATAATTATAATTATATATATATTTATTTAAATGTAAATATAATTATAATTATAATTATGTTTATAAATATTAATAACTCAATAAATACCAATGTAATAATTAAATTATAAATATAAATATATTTATTATTATAAACATATATATAAATATGATTGTATAATTATAAAATCCCATTTTAATATATATTTGTAACCTCTCATCATGCATTTTTTTGTAAAACTTGAAACTCAGATGCTTGAACTTTATTAAGGAAAAATTACAGATCCCTTTTTCCCATTCATTGAAATAAAAACGATGTTAGTGCGAGACATGATCGAACCAGACGATGCATGTTTCATCCACCCTAATATGCATCATATCATTATATTATTATATTAGCATACCCACCATGAATCAAATAAAAGTGTATTTATATTATCATCTAGTTTCATAGAGGTCCCACACCTTCAAAGAAATATTCATCATCGCTCGAGACAAACATGTAATTATGATTAATCACTGTCCTAGAAAAATGTATAATGGATATTATTTTCTATTTGATATGTTTTATATATATGGAATGATATTTTATATGTAAATATGTTTACATATTTATTTATAAAATTAAATTTTTTATGTTTGAATATATATAATTATATATATAAGTTTATATATTAAATTATAAATGATAGTAAAATATAAAAAATAATAAATTTTGAACGTTATAATATCCATATAAGGATTATGCTTGAGAACAAATTAAATATACACCAAAAAAATAAGAATACTCCCTTAAATGAGGATAAAATCTCATCAAATGTTAAAAAATGGGTGTATCCCAACAAAAACTCAGTTTTGGAGACCTATCAGGCCATTTTTTACCCTAAAAAATAATGAACATTGCTATCCTTGTTAACAAGGCACATATATTTTCTCAACATTTATTTGATATGTTGTTGAGCTTAAACAAACACCAAGATCAAAAGTTATGTCTGTTTGATGTTCGAGTCATGTTTTCAACGTATTTTAGACTATTTATTAATTTATTGAATTTGTTTATCTTCAAATTGCTATCAAATGACTATTACGTAACCATGATTAGTAAATTTTTAATTAATATAAATTTTTAATTATTTTATAAACCATTTTCCCTTTTATCACTGATAAAAAGAATTATTTTAGCACTGATAAAGGTAATACTTTTATCAGCACTAAGAAAAGAACTGATTAAAGAACCGTATATCAACGGTAAAAAAAGAACTCATAAAGGGGGTACTTTTATCAGTGCTGAAAAAGTACTGATAAAGGGGTACTTTTATAAGTGTATTTCTTATCACTGATAAAAGTAACCCTTTTATAAGCACTTTTTTTAGTACTGAAAAAGGGTAGTGCTAGATAAAGTCAATTATGTGGTATTGGTTGTGTTATTGAGGGGATTTGACATTGATTTATTCAATTGGTATGCATTATATATATATATATAAATAAAATTAACAAACAAACTAAATGTTGTTTTAAAATATGTATTTTTATATAAATTTTCAAATTAGAATCAATTAACAATAATTTTGATTACTTGGTAAAATTAAATAATTCAAAATGATTGGGATAAAATCTCTTTACAATGATTGTTCTTCATTAATAGGTAGAAAAAAGTTATGAATGAGGTCTGTTGGACTGGAATATGATGTTCACGAAGGGCGATGGGATCGAGCAGGCCAACGGCTAGGTGTGCAGACCGGATGTACTGGCTCAGGGGCATACAAGTTATTATCATAATGAATAAGGTGTATGACAGGTCTCCCCCTCATCAAATATTGATCCCTTGATCCTTAAGTCCTATTGGACCATGTACATAGTCTTACGGGTCTTGGGACTTTGGGCCATGTAATAAGACTCCTCTGTTTAGAAAGCTAGAGGTGTATGCATTTTTTACTTAATAAAAAGGGGTTTCCCCACCCTTACCTATATATGTATATTTAAATTAAAATAATTATATAAATATAATTAAAATTTTATAAATATAATTATAAAATATAAATATATTTATATAAATATAAATACAATTATAAAAATATAAATATGATTATAAATTTATAAATGAAAATATAAATATATAAATCTATTTATAATTTGACAAGAATATTCAAATTTATAAAATCAAATTTAAAGAAATATTTCAAAGATATCATCATGAATTTTTTCTTTGTACGACTTGAAATACATTAGCTTTCACATTATTAATGGGAAATTATTGATCCTTTTTTTTATTCATTGAAAGACTAACGAGGGTTGTGTTAGATGTGCTTAGACATGATCATATCATGTTCGGCTGTCAACCTGACCCTCAGGTTGGCCATTTGATGACTTCCATGTAATTTCATGGTATCCTGACTATTAAAACATTGAAGAATAAAAATTAATATGTCAATTTAAAGTAAAAAAAAGTTGAGAAAAGTTTATTTCCCACCAAATTAATGGTGAAATGTTTTTCTGTTGGGAATGAGGCCAGTGATACTAGTGCAGAGAGGTTCATGATTCTTAGAGAACCTAAAATTTTCATTTTCTTACTTTTTTTCTTCATAATCATTCTCAATGTGTGGTAATTTTTAGGGTCATATATAGGTAGAGTTCTCAGGGGAAATTTTTAGGGGAATTTGCAGTGAATTTCACTGGTAATTTTCACAAAAAAAATCCACATCAAATTTCACTACAAGAAGGACCTATAGAATATTTAAATGGTAATTTTCATTGGAAATTACCCTGAAAAATTCCATAAGTAATTCCCATATAACATCATTACAAGATATTAACACTATAAATTCATATTTTTAATTCCTAGTTGATATATTCAAAATATTCAAAACATGCGATCTTTGATTTTTAGTTGATTTAGAGTGGAAATGTAATCCTGTATTTTTTTGTCAGAATTTAACATTGAATGGAAAGGTAAATTTTCATTTGGAGTTTCCATTGCGACTTTCCAGTGGAAATTTCATATGGTAATTTCCAATTTATTAAAAATAAATCACCCCAACAAAGACCATTTATAAAAAAATGTGATCTAACAATTTGTGCATATAAATTGTATATCTTATAATGATTGCAATCGAGAAAAATTTGGACTTTGTACATGATGAAAAATAAATAAATTCAAAATATTTTAATACTATAAAGAATTAATCTAACTGTTACATGTGGGAGAATATCAATTCTGACATTACTAACTCAATTTTCAATGCAGAAAATTTCATAAATAGCGATGAATTTCCAAATTCATATTAAAGCACCTCATCCAATAAAATTTATAAACAAAGAACTACATGGAGACCAATTATTGAAATGGTTTTTAAATTAGAGTATGAAGCCTATTAATTTTATGTTTTCTAGGGGTAATTGTTGGCTTCAATGTATGGAAGAAGTATGTTAAAATACATAAAAATGATAAAATCTTAGTAACATCAAAATTGCATACATGTATAAAATAAGGAAGCTTGAGATCTGACAAATGCGATGTCAATGTCAAAAAGACACATGCTGAAACATGGACTAATTTTCAAGTGTGAACGAGAGTTGTCTACATGTCCAATAAGAAATATGACTATGGGAAACTTATTGAGGAGTATAACCATGGTTTAAATTCTTATGAGACCATGCATTATATGAGGTCCCAATGATGCATCAGTTATGAATAAGGTGTTGAGTTGGATGTAAATGATAAAGATAGTCTTATGTCTTGTGATTTTTTTTCAATTATAACTATCGTTGATGGTGGGCCTGGGAGTCTTGGATAAACAAGAGTGGAAAAATGATTTTTTTTCAAAAGATAGAGGGAGTTGAATCTACGTGATGCTGATGGTATATTACAATACCTAGAGAAGCAGTCGGAGACATCATTCTTACACTCATTGAAACTTGACATGTGCATCCAAATTAGGATTTTTTTTTTGGATTGACCCCAAAATGAAGGTAGATTATGATAGTTTTTGACACATCATCTTGCTTGAAACTTCCTTCAACACAAACAAGGATTATAGGAATTTTGGAGTGTTTTTAGGAATATACCATCATATGGAGATTTTAATTTTTGGTGCAACATTATAATATAATGAGATAACATGCTCATTTAGTTGGTTGTTTAGTATATTTCTTTATTTTCATGGTGGGAAGAATCCAAAGACAATTTTCATAGATCAAGATGTATATATTTCTAAATACAATGATTTAAACTTATCTAAAACAAGACACAACCTATTCACGTTTCACTTAATGAAAAATAGAATTAAAAACATAGAATGAGTAATGAATGATGAGTCAACATTATTGAAATTTTTAAAAAAAAAATCATGTATGGGGTTGCAGAGAATTCAAAAATTAAGGAAAAATGGAAACAAATACAACTAGAGTGTGATAATAAAAATTTAACATGGTTAGAACATGTGTACAAAGGGGGAAATGGGCTCATTATTTTATGAATACCACATTGACATTAGAAATTAAAAGCAAAAAATTGAGTGATAGATTTATTGTTGTATTAATAGTTAACTTGAATCATATGATTAGTGTCTTGGAATTCTTATAATAGGCTGATCTTGTGTTAGAGAAGAATTAGTATCAAGAAATAAAGAATGAATTTGATGAAAGGGAAAATCTCCCACACAATCATTTTCCATATCATCTGATAATGGTCTATGCCATTCATTTTCACACACATAAAATATTCAATCTTTTTTAGAAAGAAAACTAACTATATGGTCCTTGTTTCCTTAAGTATTCCAATGAAACATTTTCCCTAAAATGGTTTTTTTGGAATGAAATGTTCCTCAAATGAGTTTTAACTTGTAGTGTACCAAGATTCACCAAAGATAATTGGTTATACCTGCCTAAGATTTAAGAGCTAGATGTATTTTTTTTCATACACTCAAAAAATTAGAGATTTTTTATGTGAAGTGATTGTCAGAGTTATATATAAATAAGATATGGACAAGAAATGCTAATTAAATCCACCTAGAAAGAATAATGGTTAATCATGTCGAATAATATTTGGTTGAAAGAAAATCTAAATGTTACCAAAATCTGGAATGAATTGAAATAAATTTTGTAATGGAATCCTTTGAGTTTGAACATTGATATATGATTGGAATGTCAAATTTGAACAATTATTATAGGAAATTTCGAGAAGATATAGATAATTTACCCTCGAAATGTAGTCAAGAAGAACATAACATGTAATGTGGAAAATAATCTAAAACATCATTCAAGAAGAAATATAAAATTAATGGCGGTGAAAGGTTAATTTTTTTTCTAGAGTAAGAAAAAAACACATAATGATGAGGCAAAATATTAAAAATCAAGAGACTGTAAAACTTTTATGTAATTTTTTTAGATTATATCAATGAAAAATTCCATTTTGTGAAATCATTCATGAAAAATGTTATAATGTTTTTGCAGGAAAGTTCTAAAGAACTATCAAATTATGGATACTATGTTGATATTATAAAAGATCTCATATATGTAAATATTATACCATATGTTGAAAACCATCATATTTAAATTCACTGCATAGAAATTTGTTTATTTTGGTATTTGAATTCTATATGAACTAATTTTATGAAACACTTCTGCTGTCTCTATTTTTAGTTATTAATATAGAATTATTTCTACAATTAATAGGCATAGAAAATAATTTTTATCCAATTTTGTGGAAAATTCATTAACCACAACAAATCATAATGAAAATATAAGTTTTAGGACCGACACTTTAATGGAATCCTTCTATAATTCTGTTGATCTACACCTTAAACCATTATAGTCATCATAATATCCAACTTTTAATGAAAACCATTTTTTATAAATAATTACGTGGGAGTCTATAGTGGTAGAAATTTCCCTTGTAAACTTGAACATAATAAAAGTGGAAGTTTCCACTCTGAGTTTATAGTTGGAGTTTCCATTGGAAATTTCTGATGGGAATTCACAATTGTAATTTCAATGAAGAAAAATTTTCCCATTAATTCAATGAAATAGCAGTTGAGACTACAAAGGAAAAATAAATTGTAACACTTATCATACTATCATAGATTAAATCAGTATCATCTTTACCAAAATGGTCATCTAGATAAAAAAATAATCATTTCCACCCTTGTATACCACACATCCAATTGATGTAAACCAAAGTTGAATTTTTATTTCATTTTTTACAGTGTGAGTTTACCCCAGAAATTTCCATTGGGAATTCCCAAATATATTTTCTATGCATATTAAGTTTCTAATTGATTCAATGAATAGACAATAGAGACTAAAAATATAAATTACAGTGTAACACCAATAAGAAAATCATAGATTAAATCAATATCATCTTTATCAAAATGTTCATCTAGATTATAAAATAACCATTTCCACCTCCTATGTACTCCCTAAACAATTGATCTAAACCAAAGTAGAAAATTTCAGTTAGAGTTTACAGTGGGAGTTTCTACTGGAAATTTCCATTAGAAATTCCTAGTGTAAATTTCAATGCAGAAAAGCATTCCAATTGATTCAAAGATCTGAAAGTGTAGTCTATAAAATAAAGATACTCTATAACCCCTTTAATAAATCACAGATTAAATCAGCATCAAAGTTATTAAAATGTTAATCCAGAACAACAAATAACCATTTCCACCCCCAATGTACCATAAAACCAATTTATCTAAACCAAAGTTTAAATTACCACTTATAGTTTATAGTGGGAGTTTCCATTGTAAATTTCGAATGGAAATTCCCACTAGAAATTTATATACACAAATACAATCCAATTGATTCAAAGAACTAATAGTGTCAATTTCATAAGAAAATTACACTCTAAAAGATATTATAAAAACATATAATACACCCATATGTTTATCTAGGTCATAAAATAACTATTTCCATCCATAATCTCCCACCCACCCAAATCATCACAATAAATCACACCATTATAGTCTGTTAAACAATAACCAAATTTGTGTTTCATTGAATAACCAATTTAACTATCTTTAATGTTTCTTGTTGAAACCAAATACATCCTACTCTTAGAATATGTCTCTGATGTTTTCCTTCTAGGATCATTTCAGAAATAATGAACAATATAAAAACGTTGGTCACAAACTGCCTTGTCCATCAAATGATCTGGCACTTCAACTCGTGTTTTTAAACATTCCATTTCATAAAAAATAATGACACCATAATCAAAATTGGTGTTTCGATGCTATGAAATATTCTCAATTGTCACATCCTATTTATGTTTCTTCACATTTTCTCTATGGTTGTGACTGAAAACTTCTTCAAAATATGATTTTTTTTAAAAATTAATGACCAGTCCATATGTCAATGTATTGAAGATTTTTTTGTACAATGTATAACATCTTACCACACTGACCATGTATTTAATAAAAGGACCACTAGCTCTAGTGTCTTGAATAAGTATCATGGAGTTATAATATATAAACACCCTTTTCTCAAATCCATGAATAACAAATTCCATTTTATATTATCTGATTTTACTGGGTAGAATAAAAATGTGGAGATACTCATACCAGTAACTGCTGCCTGGTTCAAAAACATGCCCTTTAATTTGTCATTTTTTGAACAAAGAACTCCTAAACCAATAAAAATATAAAATATAATAATTATTCATCGTTAACATTAAAAATTTAATGAATTAATAGAATAAATTGAAAATATTATCATTCATTATATAAAAAATGAACTACAGTCTTACTGTAAAGGTGCTTGGTATGAAGGAACAACTTTACAATTTGGCAATTCCATCCATACTATATAGCTGACATCTTTCTTCAATTACCAGCAGTTACGAATCTATGAACTATTTCTAAAAATAGATCTTAATAAAATATAAAAAAATAGTTTTGGTTAAATAAATTGATATAACACATACAATATTGGGTGTGAACCTCATATTAAACAAATAAATAATGTTATTCATATTGATCTCATATGATTTCTTAGTAGATTCTCAGACTACATGGTGGTAGTCATGGAAGGTCATTTTTATTTTTTGTGTAGAGTAAAATATATGAAAATATATTCTAACTACATAAATTAAGTAACATTACCTATACCTATTAGCATCAAGCATTATTTTGATCAACCTTGTATCATGTTTTGTCATTATAGTCGGTAGCTTCACCCACCTAAGAATTAACTGGGACAAATTTTGGGTCATTGTCGACCTCTTATTCATATTCAACTCCAGTTATAAATAAGTTATTGATTTTTTGGTTTCAACGCCATACAATTAACACCTCAAATCAATAATATTTTTATCTTTCAGGTAGAAGTAGCTGCACTGGACTGCTCAACACCTTTTGGTTCTTCCATACTCAATTCTTTAGTGACATATTCCTTCTCTTATCTTACCTCTATATTAATTGTTTCCTGATTTTAATATGCAAAAATGTTCTATGTGATTACCTCTATAATAGTAGTTGATGTTTTATTCTTTTCAATTTGAATTTCTTCAGTCCTAGTATCCCCTAAAACACTGTCTTTCTTGTCACCAGAAACTACTTTCATCTCTTTCTTCTCTTTGATCTCCAGAATTTCTCTCAGAAGCATAATATATCAATTCTTAATTTTAATTGGGCCACTAGTCTCATGATCTTCTTATTATTTTTTACATTCCCCATGTAGAATACCGTAGTCTATATATTTTAAATTACTATCACCTCTGATTTCATAAAAAATGGAGGTTTCTTTCATCAATAAGTTTTTGAACATGTTGTTTAGGCTTTGAAGGCCTCAATTTTAGAATATATCTCTTTAAAATGGTGGTTGGAGTCTGCATGGAATATTGCAAACATAATTGAAAATTTTATAAAATAATTTCAAAATAAAGTATTGTTTGAAAACATATTCTAGTAATAGTATCTTGGTAGTTTCTTATAGAGAAAAATCAACATCTTGAAAACACCACCAAACAAAAAATGGTGAAACCTCTCTTTTTTGGAACATTACCCAACTTCTCATCAAACCAATATTATAATAGTTAATATTTTTAGGAATTTCTGAACTAACATAGAAAAAAATAATTTGTGAAATAAATCTTAAGACCTTACCAATAAATTGATAATAGAACCTATAACTTTTAAAGGAGTGTTGTAATTTTTTTAACTGATGTAATAATATCTTCATGATTACCATTATCCCATGAATAATTCTTCACCTTGGAGATATCTTCAAAATATTTTATGAAATTCCAACCCACATAGGAATTGGATGTGGGGGAAAATAATGTCACGTGTGAAAATAGGCAAGGAAAACATGCCACATGAGAGAAATATTTCTCCTAAAAGGATTCAATATTTCCAATAATGGATCCTTGTAAAAATACCTGTTAGAATAGCTGAACAAAATGGAAAATATTCCCCCTCAAAAGTGTTGAACTATTTGACTATACTATATAGGAATCTGATAAAGCCAAGCCACCATCATCAATGTGAAATATATGGAAGATGTGAGTAACTGTTAACTCCTTCATCTTACCAGCTATGTCAAACATTTTTAAATCGACTTTGTACTATTGTAGTAAAAATAAACAAATCCATTATTTTTTTACAGTCATCGAATGGATCTTTGTTATTAAGAAATTTTTTAAAAAACTGCCAAAATGGAATATTATGAAGAAATTTGATGTGATTCTCAGTAATATTAGGCATAATATCATTAAATATTTTCCATAACCTAGTCATCAAAGACCTTTAGTGTCTGGTAGTTGATGTAAAGGCTTCTTCAGGCATAAAAAAAACTGTATCCCTAAGAAATTATCATCTTCTATTTGAATATTAACATAAGGATACGAAGTTAAAATAGGAAATTTCAAGTGAAAATTCCAAATAGAATACTTTCACATGACATTAAATCAGTACTTATAAATCAATGAAAAATATTCATTCTGTAAATCCCATATGAAATTCCTAGTGGAATTTTCTATTGGAAATCCTACTAAAAATTACAACTGGAAATTTTCAATTAGTTCAAAAAAATATTAATGTAGTTGGAAATTATAATTTAGTTGAAAATATACAATGATAAGGCCTAGTGAAAAACCCAGTGGAAATTCCTACTAGAATTTTCCAGTGTAGATTTTCAATTGGTTTTAAAAAATTGTTATACAGTTAGAAATTTACACTAAGAATGTGTAGTGTAAGTTTCCAATGGAAACCCCACTAGAAATTCCGAATGGAATTTACTTGTGTAAATTTTAAATTTTTTCAAAACTATTGTTATGTAGTTAAAAATTCCAATAGAATTCCAGTGGGAATTTCTAGTTAGAATTTCATGTTTGAATTACTGGTGGGTACTTCGAGAGGGAATTACATAGGGAAATTCCACTTGGAAATTACAGTTGGAATTTTCATTTGAATTCCTCATCGAAAGTACCACTAGAAATTCCCTATGTAAATTTCCCATGGGGATTATTAGTGTAAATTTTGAACTGATTCTATAAATTTTTATCTAGTTGGAAATTATAATTGAATTCCATAGGAAATTTACATCGGGATTTGGAGTTTCCACAAGGAATTTCTACTGGGTATTTTCACTAGGAATTTTCATAGGTAATTTCCAATGTGATTTCTAATGGAAATTTATTATGGGAATTTCCAGTAGGAATTTTTAGTGCGTTTCACATGTAGAATTTGCAATGAAAATTGTCACTATGAAATTAAAATGAATTCAAATATAAATTGTTCTGTAGTTGGAAGTTATAATTTAATTTAACTGGGAATTTACACTAGGGATTACAATGATAAATTATACTCTGAATTTTCACTATAAATGTCCAATGTAAATATCTAGAGGGACTTTCTCTTGGTAATTTATAGTGGGAATTATCATAGGAAATTTTAAATTGATTCAAAATAAATGTTTACTAGTTGGATATATAATTGAATTTAACTAGGAAATCTGACTTGAAATTTCCCCTGGGATTTTCCATTCAAATTTCCAATCGGAATAGACACTATGGAATTTATAGTGGGACTTTCCAACCTAGAGTTACTATAAAGGATTAAAAATATAGATTTCAATAAGAATATATCTTTTTAAAATTTATAGTGTTACAGTTTTTAGTTATAGTGAATTGACGAGTTTGACTAAAAATTTATGGATGATAACCAATCAATTAGAAATTACAAATCTATTTTTTGGGATCATTTTAAACTCACGAATGTAAATTTACCATTGTAATCAATTTGAAATTCCAGTGGTGATTCTTGATGGAAATACAAAATGGAAATAACTTGTGTATAGAATTATGAGTAGGAATGTCTAGTTTTAATTTCCACTATGAATTACCAGTGGGAAATTAAAATTGGAAATCCAAAGTCATAATTCCCAAAAAAAATTATCACCACCAATTATTAGTGAAAATAAATTCCCAATAAGAATACCTATATAAAATTTCCATTTGAAATCCAATGTGGAAACTATCATAGAAAATTTGAAATTTTATTGAACTACTAATTAAAAATTCTAATTTTCAGAAAAAATTTACAAATAAAATCAATTGGTAATTATAAATAATTTATATTTTATGAAATCCAAATTTCCATAGGATATTTCTAATGAAAACTTGGAGTAAAAATACCAACTGGGAATTCATAGTAAAAATTCCTATCAGAAATTCCTGATGGAAACTTCAAATAGATAGGAAAAAACATTTATAATTTAAAAAAATGACACTAAAAATTTTTAGTCAAAAATCACACTTGAAATGTGAAACAAAAAATTCTAATTTTTCTAGTAATTGAAAAAGACACCAGTATCTTAAGAATTTAGCCATTCCAAAAAATTAGAAAATACCAATACAGACTAAAAGTTAACTAAATCAATTCAAAAAAATTAGCGTTAAATATTAATGAAAAATTAACATTTGTAAATGAAAATTTCTAGTCAGAATCGACACTAAAAATTGGAAGCATAAATTCATACTAAAAATCAATTGGTTGATTGTGTAAATTCCCACCAGAAATTTATATTGCAAAACAATTTTAATTTCCAGTGAAAATTTTCATTCATGCAATTATTGAAAAACAAAGGAAACTTTAACTAAAGTTTGGTAATTGAATATCTGAGAAGAAAGAAACCAAATAAACACATTCTCATTGTTCCAATAACCCACACAAAAAATAAAAATTCAGATGATATTATTATCTATAAATACCTATTTCCAAAAAATATATAAACAAAGAAAAAAATTAGACTGTATCCCAGTCACTTTGATAAGTAATAAAGAAACAAAAAAAAATTGTATAAACCACCTTACATATTCTATCATTGTAGGTACAAAACTAAGAATGATTCTCCAATAAGTTATGGCCATTGTCAATGGATCTGTTGTAAGGCCTGCAAGAAAGATTCGGGCTCTCCAATTTCATCACCGCTGGTGAAAAGGAGTGCAACCTCTACCACAAACTATGCATAGAGTGGGACCACTTGGGGTTCTATGAAAGGTACTACAGGATCATGAGGATGAGAAAGGGGTCTCACCTATGCTACATGAAAGTAGATCCCTATCAATTTTGGTTCATCCATGGTAGTAACCCAGCCCAGACCATATCCACTGTGGTGGGATGACCATAGCTGTTTCTAGTGATTGTAACTCATCACAGATATCTGACTGAACCATCTACATCATGTCTACCACATATAATTAAAAAAAACCAATCCCTATGAATGTGCACTTGTGTATAATAAATGTGACGTGTGTTGATGTTAAAATTTTTTAATCCTATATATAACTATTTTGTGCTTTAGGGAATACTGTAAAATAAAAAAAACATCATTGAAACACTACTACAAAATATGCCTTTAATAGTTCTAAAATGTCCTTTATTAGTGCTATAGAATCCCTGACTATCGGAGCATGATTAAAATACCTATCCTTTTATCTGTTCTTCTAGAAGCACTGATAAAGGGAAATACAATAGTGTTTTATGACTGCACGCTATAGTACCAGTGCAATGTGTGGTAACCATACACTATAACACTATAAAGAGCACTAGAAAGCAGCAAAATCAATTACCAATACAGAATTTAAATGAAATAAAATTTACAACCAAAATACAAGAAAAAAACAATATTATACACATTTAAAATATTTTTTTATAAAATTACATGAGTAAGTAAAAAATATTACATAAATTTAAAAACATCAATGTCCCTTTCCCCTTGACCCTGACCCATGTTATTTCTCAAAAAACCACTCCTACTCGAGAAAAAGAATACACTTGTATAAAAAAATAATTCTTATGTTAGTAATAATATAAAGAAATAAACTAAATAGAAAGTGTTAATTTCTAACTAAACTTTGATTCAATCTTGGAACACTATGTATTAGATTGATTTTCAGCTGACTCTTGCATGCCACACCATTTCTTGTTCATCTTAAAGCATTATATTTGTGAAAATTAACTAAATACTTATTTGTTAAAAATGGTAATGAAATTTAATTAATTAAAATTAGTTAAAATGATGAGAAAACAATCTAGGATATTTTTCTTGGTTTTATCAAGGAGATTCACATTTTAAACTAAAATGAATCCTATATATTGAAATTATGCACTTGGAGTCATATCAGTCACATTGTGTGTCAGATTGAGGTGAAAATGATTGATATACATCCAAAATGACTTATGGATCATTGTCATAAATTATTAAAACAATTCGAATGTGTTTGCTTTATGTTGATTATGTCACTTTTATTTTAAAAAAATGTCATTTTAAACTGGAAACATGCACTTTGAGTCATACTGGTCACATCGTGTGCCAGTTTTATGTGAAACTAATTCCTATATGTTACAACTGACTTTTGAATCATTCTTCTAAATTATCATGTTAATATGAGGGTGTTTTCTTGTTTTTTAGTGGATAACACTTTTTAAACTAAAATGTTACTTCTAAATTGATAATAGACACTTTGAGTCATACCAGGTACATCGGGTATGAGATTGAGGTTATGTTGATTCCTACATGACTTAAATGACTTATGGATCATTTTCCTAAAGTATCTAAACAATCAAAATAATTGGAGTCATACCAGTTACACCATGCATTAGATTGTGGTGTGGATGATTTTACCATGTCCCAAATGACTTATGTATCGTTATCCTAAAGTACCTAAATAATCTGAAATTTTTTCTTGGTTTGGAGTACATCAATAGTAAGTTTTACTAAAATTTAATTTTAAACTAGAAAAAACACATTGAGTTTTTCTTGTCATATCATGTGTCTATCTGATACGAGACTAATTATTACACATCACAAATAGATTTTTTTTCCCTAAATTATCAAGAAAATATGAGTGTGTTTTCTTTGTTTTTAGTGAGTGACCCTTTTTGAACTGAAATGTCAATTTTAAACTCATAATGGACACTTTGAGTCATACCGGGAACATTGTGTATCAGATTAAGGTGTGAATAATTCCTATACATAAAAAATGACTTATGGATCATTTTCCTAAAGTATAAAAACAATGAAAACATGTTTCTTAATTTTGAGTATGTCAGTTGTCCTTTTTTCTAAAACTAATGTAAATTTCAAATAAAAAGAAGCACTTGGAGTCATATCGGTCACTCTACGCATCAGATTGAGGTGAGGCTCATTCTTACAAATTCTAAATAACTTATGGATCTTTTTCCAAAAGTATAAAAACAATCCTAATGTTTTTTCTCATTTTTGAGTATGTCACTTGTATTTTTTCCTAAAATGTAATTTTATACTGGAAATATGCACTTTGAGTCATATTGTTCACATCATGTGTCAGTTTGATATGAGACTAATTCCTACATGTCAAAAGTGACTTATTAATTGTTTTCCAAAATTATCAAGACAACCCAAGCACATTTTCTTGATTTTAAGTGAGTGATAATTTTTGAACTGAAATGTCAATTTTAAAATGATAAAAGTAACTTTGGGCCATACCAGCCACATCATGAATCAAAATTAGGTTGCAACATCCCGACTTGATTGACCATTAAAACCAGTATCCAAACTAGTCACCACATGTCCTCTAGGTTGCCTTCCCATACACCATTGGAAGTTGACAAGTAGCGAGGGTCTACAATGGTGATATTGGGGATACTATACCCTAATGACCCAGGTAGCATAGTTTTATATCAAAAACTAAATATTAGGTAATAGTATAAGAAATGATAATGGAAATACAAGGAATTGGAAGAATAATATCAGTAGAACATAAATGTCCAATTCCAATATACAATAATACATGAATGTCAAGATGATGATATGCAAACTAATATAGTAGACATAAAACATGAAGCATGATATAGTACAATACACGATTATAGAAAAGAAATAAAATAACTGAGGAGAAATCTACAAGCATCCTGAGCTCTAGCTCAGTCCTATGCTCCTAACTCCTAAGTGAAATCCTAATAACATAACCAATAATCCATGGTCCTGTGAACATGATATCTACTCTGGTACCCCAGTGAAATGGTGGCCTGAGAAGGTTGTGAGATAAAATCCCAGTTATCCACCACCCACAATATCTAAAACTAAATCAATTCCATGAATATAAATTACAATAGTGTGCAGGTAAATAGAATAGTAAACCATGCTAAATAAATAAATACTGATCGGATCAAGTTCTAATAGGACACATTGCTGACACTACTTGCTTCAACCCATGGATGGAATGATGTTTCTGAAGAGTAAATATATATATATTAATTATATATATAGTATAGTTATATATTTCATCCACCTATATGGACCAAGTATGTGTGGATGTAAACGTCCATACACCTGGAATACTATGTCCTGGCGAGACCAGGGCATAAATCATTCATCCCTAACTAGTATAAACGATACTATAAGATTAAGATAAAGGGTACATGTCCAACATATCATAATGAATGAGAGAATTCATGATAAAAAATCTACTTGGTGAGTGTTACATCATTCCGACACTTTAGATAATGAGTGTTTTATCATGTCATCACTTGAAATATGGGATATAGTGCACCATTCCCACCATCCAATAGTGTCAATGGTGTGAGACATCATGCTCTACACCAAATTTAAGGGAACTAGAATCATCATTCCCAATATAACCCCTACCATAATTCCATAACCCATGTCAATGAAATAATCATATTTATAATAATATCCAAGAGGCATTACCTTTCATGCTTTATATTCATCAAGCACAAATATAAATAAGTTAGTTTCAATTAATAATCAATTAAAAACACAAAAGAGGCATGGACTTGACACTCATTCCATTTATCCATTTAATTTATTTTAGTAAGGAAATCAACCATGATACAATACATTCCATTTTATACAAATAAAATAAGCCATTATTATTTAAATATAGAAAGTTTTGTGGTCGTACCACCTAATTCAATTTCATTTAATTTAAACCATTCAAATTAAACAAGCCATTTCATTTATCAAGGAAAGGCCTTCTAGAGTCATGTCATGTCATCCCACTTAGAAGGTGGTTGGTCTTTGAAACCATTGGTCAAAAGGAAGTTCATGTACCCTTATTCAATCCATTAAATAATATTAATTGAGGTCATGTACTAAGAATTACATGCTTCTTAATATAATAGAAAGGCATAAGAAAACACCAATGAAATAAGGCTAAGCATGATTTAAATCACTATTCTCCTCTTTTTAGTTTAGAAGAAGGTGAACCCCATATAAGGGGTTTTATTATAAAACATGACATTTTATGACAAACAAATCATTGATCTCAACAAATATATGCATAAAATACATAACTCAATTTATCAAAAGAATCATTTTTTGAGAGCTACCAAAAAATGAAAAACAATTAAAACATTCAACATGGAACATAGGTGGAACTATAATCAATTAGTAAATTACAAATAAGGGAAAATTAAATTTAAAGTCCAAGTTGAATTATTAGAATGTATTTCGGGAAATTAATCAAAAAATTATAATAGGAAAACCAAGTAAGCCCACCCAAGGGTTGTCCGTTATCGACGTTGGTCTCCTAAAATTACTAAACATTAATTAATGGAAGAATTTCATAGTGTGTAAATTAATTTTGATCTGACAAATCAATCTTAGGGTGATGCATGAAAAGTATGATAGGTGACACTATGAGAAGTTTAAAAATCAATAAAAACATGGGGAAAGAGCTATATAACACCTAACTCATGCTTAGGATTCTCTACTCATCCAACATCTAGGAATGATTCAATTTGGTTTGGAAGAAATTAAAGAAATGGAAATCCACCCTAAAAATAGGGAAACTCAGATTGCACAAAAAAAGTTCAACAAATAGGAAGAGATACTTAGAAAGGAAGTAAGTGGATTCGAGAGATTTCTTATGTGGATTAAACATGACCAATGGAATTCCAATCTGATTATAGACAAGGGAGATACCATGATTCCTAGGATATGGATGAGGAGAAACCCATGATACAGGGGTGTAACGTCCCGAGTCCAGAGTCCCTCCACTGGTGACCCATACCCGGTTCGCCACATGACCTCAAGCACATTTCCACGAACACTAGAGGCTGCCGACTAGCAGTGAGGGCCTTGGTGAGTCGGTGGGGAAACTATGCCCTAATTAGGTAAGGTATACAAGGTAAGAAAACTAAAATAAATAGCATAAGCAGCAACCAACATGTATAACAACAGAAACCAAATAGCAGAAGCAATGTAGATATATAACTATGATGAAAATGATACATCAGGTACAAGTATTAAAGGAAAACAACAAACACAACAATGTGATGAAGTAAAATTGAAACCAAGTGCAAAAGAAAACAAAGTAATCTCCTAAGCATCGCGAGCCACGGCTCGGTCCCATGCTCCCCAGCTCCTGATGCAGTCAAGATCCTGAAGTAGAAGGGCGCTTGCCCTTATCTATACCTGCAGCAACATAGTCTGCTTGGGCCCAAAAGCATGTCCCAAATAGGGTATGAGATAAAATCACAGTAGGCAATCACCCAAATATTTGTTCCTAACAGTCAATGAATACATGGAAGTAATAAAATAAGAAGCAGTAAACAGAAAAGCACAAGCAGCTACAATCCACAGTTCTAACAAGTAAAGTACACAAGAAAGCAACCAACAACAAGAAGAAAACAGGTAACCCTCTGGGTAGCTCTCACAGTCTAACCCCTATGGTTCAACCTATAGTACTAGAAACCCTCTAGGAGGCACACACATTCTCACCCCTCTGGTTCAGCTATGTAATTAAGCAGACTCTCTAGGGAAGCACTCACCGTCAATTCCCCTATAGTCTCGTATCGTGCTAAAGTCTCTCTAGGGAAGCACTCAATTTCAATTCCCCCCGTGGACCACGTTGTAAAAAAAGACACTCTGGAGAAGCCCTTCCGTCAATTCTCCCCTTGGTCTCGCATCGTGATTAAAAGACACTCTGGAGAATCCCTTCTGTCAATTCTCCCTTTGGTCTACAACTCTAGGTTCTCATAATCCTGAGTATAACTAAACATGCTCAGCACGTGTATATCGTCCAAGTAAACCTCAATAACTACTTGGCTATCAACTAAGGATCAAAAGAAATAAATAAACAACAGTTCCACTATCCTACGACTAGGCATGGAAACTGGAAAAACGCCAAACAGGAAGAACAAGCATGGAAAAGCAATCTTAGCACAAAAAAAATACTCTAATCATAAGCAATAACATCTACTAAAGTAATCAAGAAAAGAAGTAAAGTAACAAGGGAAAAACAGAAAACACACAATACCCCGTTCATGGGTATTGGTGGAAATTGCACAAAATATTCATCAACTTTCTATAGAAAGGCACAAACCACTTACCTCGATCCTAGGAGATCGATATACGTGAACCTCAAAGACAGACTCCCCTTAGAACGATGTAGATCTGAGAAAATGAACAAAATTTTCATCCCATGATAACTTGGAAATGAGGAGGAATCAAGAAACGAGGCTAAGGAAGAAGGAAGAACTCATCGCTGCGATTCCAACGCAACTGACTGTGCTCGAAACGGAGAATGGACGGCGAGGTAGGAATCCATCGAAGATCTGGCCGTACGGTCACTCTCGGATGGTCGAAAACTAGAGAATAATATGGAAATAGGGGTTAGGCGCGACCCCGGTCCGTTTAATGAAAAAAAAGAAAGTACACGGCGTGTACTTCTTGAGTACATGGCGTGTACTTCAATTTTTTCTGTACTCCGAATTAACTAGCCTCCACCTCAGCCTTACACACCGTGTGTGTGGCCTGGGAATTTCCAGCACACGGCTTCGAGCCGAGGAAGAGTACACTGAGTGTAATAAAAAAGTACACAATGTGTACTTTGAAAATTTCCAGAAAAACCATTTTTCCTAAAAACTCCAGAAAAAATAAATAAAAACATACCTGAATGGAGATCCGGGTTCTTACAAACTTCCCCCCTTAAAGAAATTCATCCCTGAATTTCCCTAACGAGGTGGAGAAGAAGAATACCCAAACAGCTTCGGCCACTGCGATCGTACATCGGCGTCCCTCTCCCAGGTCTCGTCCTGTACTCGCCCGTGCTGCCATAGCACTAGCACCAGAGGAACAGACCACCCACGGAGAACCTTCGTACTACGATCGACAATCCGGATAGGATGCTCCTAAAATGATGCATCCACTTCAAGCTCAAATTCCTTAGGCTGAAATATGTGAGAAGATTCTAAAAATTAATGTTGGAGATGAGAGACGTGGAAGACGTCGTGCATGGCCCGATACTTCTGAGGTAGCTGCAACCGATAGGCGACCGGCCCAACTTTCTCTAAAACCTCAAATGGCCCGACATACCATGGAGAAAGCTTACCCTATCTCCGAATCCTTTTTCGTCCCAACCTCGGTGCGACACAGAGGAAAACCTGATCACCGACCTCAAAATCCAAAGGTCGTCTCCGCTGATCAGCATAAGACTTCTGTCGAGACTGCACTGTAGCCATCCTCTTTCGAATCAGTTCTATCTGTTCTGAAGTCTCCTTAACAAGACGAGGTCCCAGAAAAGCTGCCTCTCCTGCCTCCAGCCAGCATAAGGGTGATCGGCATGGACTACCGTACAAAGCCTTGTATGGTGCCATCTGAATGGTCACCTCGAAACTGCTGTTGTAGGCAAACTCCACCAGAGGAATATGCTTCTCCAAAGAACCTCCCAAGTCAAGGATGAAAGTTCGGAGCATATCCTCAAGCACCTAGATCGTGCGCTCGGACTTGCCATCAGTCTGGGGATGGTATGCTGTACTCAAAAGTACCTGTGTACCCAAGGCCTTCTGAAGTCCCTACCAGAACTGAGAGGTAAAGTGCACATCTCTGTCTGAAATAATAGAGCGCAGAACTCCATACAGAAGAACGATCTCTCTGATGTAAAGTCGTCCCAGATCATCGACACTGAAGGTCTCCTTGATCGGCAAGAAGTGAGCAACCTTCGTAAGTCTGTCGATGACAACCCAAACAACATCATTTCCTCGAGGTGACCTCGGCAACCCAGTCACGAAGTCCATCGCGACATTGTTCCACTTCCACTCCGGAATGGGTAACTGCTGTAAAATGCCTGCTGGTCACTGATGCTCTTCTTTCAACTACTGACAAGTAGAACATATCATGAAAAAACCAGCAACATCCTTCTTCATACATGGCCACCAGTACTGGTGATGAAGATCCCGATACATCTTGGTGAATCCAGGATGAACTGCCCAAACTGAGGAATGGAAATCCCACATCAGCTCCTCACATATGTCTACTGGCACCCATACACGTCCTTGGAAACGCAAGATCTCATCCTCTCCCATTGGCCATCCAGGAAGAGGGTACCCTCCTGACACACTCTCTCGCAGGACTAAGCCTTCCGAGTCTGATAGCTGCCTCATCCGTACCCGATCAAGTAGCGTGGAGGTAACAGCTACAGAAGATAGAAAGGTCTTTCCCCGTATGTCGTGAACCTCTCGATACATCTCAGAGAACAGATCCATCAGCTTCCACACACTACTGGCCTCCTAAACTGCCTGAACTTGAGTTCTCCTGCTCAACGTGTCTGCCATGGCGTTGCCCTTTCCCGGTGTATAGGCAATCTCGAAATCAAAATACTGAAGATACTCGACCCACCTATGCTGCCTCAAATTCAGATCACGCTGAGTGAAGATATACTTGAGACTGTTGTGTTCAATGAAGACCACAAAGTGCTCTCCCAAGAGATAGTGTCTCCAACAGTAAAAGGCATGAACAAAAGCTGCCAACTCCAGATCGTGCATAGGGTAGTTTCTCTCATGTGGCCTCAGCTACCGAGACCCATATGCAACGACTCCATCTCCCTGCATAAGCACAACTACCAACCCGATACCCGAAGAATCATGGTAAACAGTGTATATCTTGCCTGGCTCTGGCAAGACCAGTATCGGTGCTGACGTCAACCTCACTTTCAGCTCCTGAAAGGACGACTCACAAGAATCTGACCATAAGAACTTCGCCCCCTTCTTGGGAAGACCTGTCAAAGGTGCTGCTAGAAGAGAAAAGTCCTGAATGAAGTGTCTGTAGTATCCGGCCAGCCCTAGGAAGCTTCGTACCTCAAAAACGTTCTTCGGATGCTCCCAGGAAACTACATCTCTCACTTTCTCCGGGTCCACAGATACTCTTGCCTCAGAGATGACGTGACCCAAGAAGTGAATCTGATCCATCCAGAAGTGGCATTTCGAGAGTTTAGCATACAGCTGATGCTCTCTCAGTGTACTCAGAATGATCTCAAGATGTGTGGCATGGTTGTTTCGAGTGTGAGAGTACACCAAGATATTGTCCACAAAGACCACGACAAAGGAATCCAAGTAAGGATGGAACACTCGGTTCATCAGTGCCATGAAAACTGCAGGTGCGTTTGTGAGTCCGAAAGGCACGACTGTATACTCGTATAGAACATACATGCTCCTGAAGGCTGTCAGAGGTATATCTGATGGTCTAACGCGCAACTGATGATAACCGGACCTCAAGTCGATCTTCGAGAACACACGGGCTCCTCGAAGCTGATCGAAAAGGTCATCAATCCTCAGTAGAGGATATCGGTTCTTGACCGTCAACTGGTTCAGCTTCCGATAATCCACAAAAATCCGAAGGGTACCGTCTGCCTTCTTCGCAAACAGAACAGGCAAACCCCAAGGAGAAGTACTGGGTCAGATGAAAAACTTAGCCTGTAACTCCTCCAACTGCTTCTTGATATCCTACAACTCAGGTGTGGCCATACTATAAGGAGGAATGGACACTGGTGCCGCTCCTGGAACGAGCTCAATAGAGAAGTCTACCTCATGCTCTTGAGGCAAACCCGAAAAGTCCTCTGCAAAAACATCCCTGAAGCGATCCACCACTGGAGGAAAGTCCAACTGTGGAATCCACTGATCATCCAGATAAAGACTAGAAATCTGGGCCGTCACTCCTCCTAGACCAAGATGCTTGAGTCCTTCCCGACTCGCCTGAATGTCCCATTCGCCTCTATGAAGAAAAGATCCACCCTCTGGTGGGACGAAACTCACTCTACGACGATAGCAGTCGACGAATGCCCGGAAGGGAATCAACCAGTCCATGCCAAGGATGACATCATAGCTTGTGATCTATAGGACATAGAGATCCCATAAGAAGTGATACCCTGCAATCTCGAGAGGGCACTCTCTACACTGACATACACTAGATGTGCTCATTATCAAAGGTGTGTCTAGTGTCAATGAGTCGGCAGAAGAAAAGATGCAGAGTCCAAGGATCTCCACAACGGCAACAGAGATAAATCTATGCATAGCACCATTATCGAAAAGGGATGAAGATAAAACAGAGGATACTAAAATCGTACCTCGAACAGTAGAAGGGCCGGGATCCTGCTCATGATAAGTCTGCTCCACGGCGAAAGACTGGCCTGCACCACGGCCTTGCGCCCCTGACTGACCACTCTGAGCTGAACCTCCCTGTGGTGCTGAGGAACTAGTGGCTGACCGCCATGGCCTCGACCTCCACCTCGGCCCGAACGACCAGAAGAACTCCAGTTCCCTGACTGGTGATAGACTGGTGGGGCTGCTCCTGAACGAGGAGTCATGGAAGAACCCCAGTCACCTGCTGCTGGTGAGAAAACCTGGTAGAAACGCTGAAGGTGACCCATCTTGCCGCAAGATCGTCATTCCAAGGGGTCTCTCTGGCACTGTGGCCTCGTGTGCCATGTCCGGACACACTGGTAGCATGTCACCTGGCTGCCTGATGATGCGTCTTGCTTCCTCGCATCACCGCACGTAGGCTCCCTACGACGTTTCTTGCTGTCATTTCAAGGGAATCTAGATCTGGAAGCAGAACAGCCCTAGATCGCAGCTCCAGAGTCCCTCAGATTGCGCTCTGCAATCAGTTCCTGGTTGACGATGGAAGTAATGGAAGTCAGCTGGAAGATGTTCACTTGCGAGCGGATCTCCTACCTGAGTCCATCCTCAAACTTCCTCTCCAAGAACACCCCACTCCCATCCTGAAGGGGTGTAAAATGCTACAGATCAGTGAAACGAGAGGAATACTCCATGACAGATAGAGTACCCTTCTCTAAGCTCATGAACTCCCGGGCTCGATCGTCCCTCAGAGTCTCTGAATAGAAGTAGTCGTAGAACACACGCTGGAACTCCTCTCAAGCCATAGCCTGATGCTGACCCGCCTGTGAGATCATGTCCCACCACCTTTTGGAGGAGTCTCGGAGCATGTAGGTGGCGAGCTTGACCCGCCTCTCTGGAGGCGTCTCCAGATGCTCGAAGATAGTCCACATGGCTTCTAGCCATGACTTTGCAGCCTGAGGTCCTCCCTCCCCTGAGAATGTGGGAGGATGCTGCTGCTGAAAGACCCGCGTCAAGTCTGTCATAGACGAGGAAGGAGGCGGTGCTCCCTGGAAGTCCTACATCATCCTCATGAAACCTTCCCTAAACTGTGCATCAGCGCCCGCGACTGGTACAACAACCGGTGCCAAGGCTGGATTGGCTGGGGGATCGACAGGAATTCCCTGATTAGCCCTGTCTGGCGTCTGATCACTACCTGACGACAGATGTATGACCAGAGGATGTCTCATAGGCATAGCTCTGAAAGATTAAAAGCACACCTTAGATCAGGAAAAAAGTACAAGGAATACAGGAGTACAAAAAGGGAATGGGGGAAGAAAAACAAACAAGATTGAAAAACACGACTACACGGCGCGTATAAAACTACACCACATGTCTTCTTAAACCATTGACATGGGCATGTACTCTCACCCAACAAGTCGTGTATGCTTCAAACTACACGGAGTTTTGAACCCCACACACGGCGTGTACTTGAAAACTATTCCCCTGCCTGAGTCTCCTTACACGGCTAACCCATATGGTCCGACTCAACCCGAGACTACATGGCGTGTTCGAAATAAACACAGCGTGCACTAGACAAGGCTTCGACGGCCCGTGTTGTTGAGCACACGGCCGTCTACACGGTTGGACCTTACACGGCATTCTACGAGCAAACATGGAATGTATAGGTGAAGGCGAAACCATCCCGTGTTGTTTGTGACATGGATGGGTACCTGGGCAAGACTACACGGCGTGTTCCGAACAAACACGATGTGTGGAAAGGAAGGTAACGCCGGCCCGTGTTGTTCGTGACACGGCTGGGTACCTAGACAAGACTACACGGCGTGTTCCAAACAAACACGACATGTGGAAGGGAAGGTAATGCCGACCCGTGTTGTTTGTGACACGGCCGGGTACCTGGAAAAGACTACACGGCGTGTTCCCTATGGACACGACATGTTCTACCTGAGCTTCCCCGGCCCGTGTTGTTAGTGACACAACCGGGTACACGGCCCCGAACTCACACGGCGTGTACCAATGGCACACGGTGTGTTCCCAAAGTTACTCCCACGACACTGTGTTCTGCCCACACGGTCAGTGACACGACCTAAAAACTACACGGCATGTATCTAAAAAGTACACGCCGTGTATTCTGGGATTTTCTGGGCAGTAGCTCAGAAACTGCGCAGAATTCCAGAAACACTAAAACAAGGGAAAAGGTGCTAAATTATGATCCGTGAGGGCCCATAACACCTCAAGAACCAAAATTCGGAATTCATTTTTAGGAAAGGAACAAAACAACAGTTTTCTAACATAACAGCAGAGAATCTATCAAGCATTTATCACAACAACATGCATAATCTATATAGAGCCTATCACAATAGCATGCAATCGCTAATGCACCCTAGATGGCATGGCAAGAATGCATGACATGTGATTTCTACAAGTTCCTATATGATGAATGAGATGTCATACCCTCATCTCATCGGGTTGCGACAGAAATAGAACTGAAATATCAAAACAATAACCGCACAAGTTATACAAATCACTCTAGGTGAAAACATACCAACCATAAAATCTCAAAACCAGAAAACTGCAATTAACGAGGTAGTATGGCTTTTCCCTGTACACGGGTTAGCTACTCCCGAGAACATTTTAATGCCAAGTACCAAATCCGTCCTATCCCTGGATAAGGTCTTCAAATAGTAAAGCAAGAGAAAAAAACCTCCTCTGATACAACTTTGTAACGTCCCAAGTCCGGAGCCCCTCCACTGGTGCCCCGTACCCGGTTCGCCACATGACCTCAAGCGCGTTTCCCCGAATTCTAGAGGCTGCCAACTAGAAGCGAGGGAATTGGTGAGTCGGTGGGGGAAAATATACCCTCATTCGGTAAGGTATACAAGGTAAGAAAACCATAATAGACAGTAGAAGCAGCAACCAACATGCATAACAACAGAAACCAAACAGCGGGAGCAATGTAGATATATAACTATGATGAAAATGATGCAGTAAGTACAAGTATTAAAAGAAAACAACAAACACAACAATGTATTGAAGTACAACTGAAACCAAGTGCAAAAGAAAAAAAAGTAATCTCCTCAGCATCGCGAGCCACGGCTCGGTCCCATGCTCTCCAGCTCCTGATGCAGTCAAGATCCTGAAGTAGAAGGGCGCTTTCCCTTATCTATACCTGCAGCAACATAGTCTGCTTGGGCCCAAAAGCATGGCCCAAACAGGGTGTGAGATACAATCCCAGTAGGCAATCACCCAAAGATTTATGCCTAACAGTCAATGAATACATGGCAGTAATAAAACAAGAAGCAGTAAACAGAAAAGCACAAGCAGCTACAATCCACTATTCCAACAAGTAAAGTACACAAGCAAGCAACGAGCAACAAGAAGAAAACAGGTAACCCTCTGGGTAGCTCTCACAGTATAACCCCTATGGTTCAACCTATAGTACTAGCAACCCTCTGGGAGGCACACACAGTCTCACCCCTCTGGTTCAGCTACGTAATTAAGCAAACTCTATGGGGAAGCACTCACCATCAATTCCCCCTATAGTATCATATCGTGCTAAAGGATCTCTGGGGAATCACTCAACATCAATTCCCCCTATGGCCCACATCATAAAAAAACACTCCGGAGAAGCCCTTCCGTCAATTCTCCCCTTGGTCTCGCATCGTGATTAAAAGACACTCTGGAGAAGCCCTTCCGTCAATTCTCCCTTTGGTCTACAACTCTAGGTTATCACAGTACTGAGTATAACTAAACATGCTTAGTGCGTGTATATCATCCAAGTAAACCTCAAGAACTACTTGGCTATCAACTAAGGCTCAACAGCAATAAATAAACAACAGTTCTATTATCCTACGACTAAGAATGGCAACTGGAAAAACGCCAAACAGGAAGAACAAGCATGGAAAAGAAATCTAAGCACAAACAAAATAATCTAATCACAAGCAATAACCTCTACTAAAGCAATCAAGCAAAGTAGGAAAGTAACAAGGGAAAAACAGAAAACACGCAATACCCCGTTCAGGGGTATTGGTGGAAATTGAACAAAATATTCATCAACTTTCTACAGAAAGGCCCAAACCACCTACCTTGATCCTAGGAGATCGATATATGTGAACCTTGATGACAGATTCCCCTTAGAATGATGTATATCTGAGAAAATGCACAAAAATTTCATCCCACGATAACTTGGAAATGAAGAGGAATCGAGAAACGAGGCTAAGGAAGAAGGAAGAACTCACCGCTGCGATCCCAACGCAACTGACCATGCTCAAAACGGAGAATGGACGGCGAGGCAGGACTCCGTCGAAGATCTGGCTATACGGTCGCTCTCAGACGGTCTAAAACTGGAGAAGAAGATGGAAATAGGGGTTAGGCGTGACCCCGGTCCATTTAATGAAAAAAAAGAAAGTACACGGCATGTACTTCTTGAGTACACGGCGTGTACTTCAATTTTTTCCGTACTCCAAATTAACCGGCCTCCACCTCATCCTTACACATCGTGTGTGTGGCCCGGGTATGGCCAGCACATGGCTTCGAGCCGAGGAAGATTAAACGGCATGTACTCAGAAAGTACACGACGTGTACTTTGAAAATTTCCAGAAAAACCATTTTTCTTAAAAACTCCAGAAAAAAAGAAAAACATACCTGAATGAAGATCCGAGTTCTTACAAAGGGAGAGCCTCATGTGGATGTAAAAGAAGAAAATAAGGAATAAAATGGGGCTTAAAATTTCATTATGGAAAAAATGGTAATTTTGCACTCAAAACTCGATAACACAGTTTGTTCACATGATTGTCCAAATCATGCGCTGATTGTGCAACTCATGATACTTAAGAACCATACCCCACATGGTAATACCGCATGGTTTTCCCTAATTTTGCACCAAAAATATCCCAAAATGTGCACACACACTTCAAAAAATGGTACTAAGTGTGTGGGCTAGGTGCACCGATTGGCCAAACTTTGTGCAGACTGTGCAAACCCTATGCTAAAAACTGCAGAACCCCTTACAGAAGTTATCCCACTTCTATATGGTTTGAAAAACTATACCTAGGGCACCTGGAGGGTGATATAATTACTTCTAGGATGTCATTTAGTTAAATATAATCGTGTGCCTTAGTATGCATTTTTTTCCTATAATGGTCTTTTGGGCCACCAACGCCCCCAAAACCCATCAAAACACCTGAGATACCTCTTGGGATTCAAACTAGGCCAAGAAACAACACATTAAATTTTTCTAACTCTTATAACAATGTTAATAATCTCAGTTAAAATAATGAACCACCCACCAAACACCAAAATTAAAATTCCCTTACAATTCCAACTTGGCTCAAAGCAGAGGTTGTTATAACCTTCCCACCTTAGAAATTCTCATCCCAATGAATCCATGGGAAAATAACAAAAATATCACCTGACCTAAATGGGTTGTGAAGTCCCATTCAAATGATCATGTTGTGTTTTCAAAGGATCAATTTACCTACAATAATTATCTAAGAATATGGATCTTAAGTAGTGAAAACCCAAGCCAATTCTTATTTTCTAACCGAAACACAAAAATTATGCTTACCCAAGCCTGTTTAACTAAAAAAAATGATCACGTCATCATCACTATAAACATTTTTCCAATAGTGATCCCCAACAAAGTTTTTCAACATTTAAAGGAAAATACTAAACCATGGTATATCCCACTATCATAATTTCCTTACAAAACATGCCCCTGAATATTCTAAATACACTTTGGGCATGTTTCTGAATTGATCAAATGGTTGATTTCTCTCTGTCCTCAACCATCTAGGTCAATATAGCTTTTTATGAAATACCATGGATGAGTCATAAAACAATCATCCCCATTTAACGATGTTCCAAAAAATGGTTCTTCACTGACCATATTCCTTATGATAAAAGGAAACAAGTCTATCCACCTCCTACTGACCATTCTCAAAATACATGGCTTAGATGACCAACATATTATGAAATAGACCACAATGACTTCATCTAAGGCATCTCGAGTTTAACATGAGCATGTTAAACGAAGTTTATACCTAACTTCTAGTGATTTTACATGTTCAAACCATCACCTAATCATTTAATATTTCATTCCTCATCACAAACAAGGGTGTAACCCAGATCCATCCCACTAGAATTTTTACCCTTTAAACATCACATCTGTGCCAGAAAACATGTATAGGATAATCTAAAAATAATCAAATAAGATTCCAAATAACTAACCTAAGGTAGTCCATACTTTATGTTTATAAGTGAGACGTTGGTATAAGTCCAAGAAATACACATCTAATCATTGACTGAGCACATAGTGGCCTCTTCCTAGTAGTCAAGTAAAAGGAAAATGGCTAGTGTCCAAGAATCCATCCAAGGAATTTTAATATTGGAACCCATGTATCACTACATACTAACCATGCCTTAATAAAAACCACATTTCCAATGCAAAAATCTGAAAAGATCCTATTTATTAAAATAGAAAGAAACTTGAAACTTTGATCTTGTCATATAATTGGCACTCTCTTAGTGCATCATGGATGACTTCAAGATAGGGGAAATGCTCATCACTAAGTAAGAGTGCACATAGAGGGTACCAATAATTCTAAAAACATAAAATACACATATATCATATCCAAGATGAAGTTATTTTTATTGTTTACAACCAACCATACCCAACTACAAGAAAGTATAGTAGTCGAATCACTACTGGTTGAAAGCTTGGAAGAAGCTTGGCTTCACCTACCGACACATCAACATTAATCGGTCACAAGCCTTCACCACCTGTGGCATCCCATGATCACTCAAGATTAACCCACAAAGTCCATACATGACCAAAAATGTTTCCAAATGTTCGGTATTTATCCTACCACATCAACTCCATGATTACAAGAAGAAAGTGACATTTACAAGCCTCACCAGCCTCATGGGCATTCAAAAACCACATTTACCATTTTCAAATAGTGTTCCTCAGCTGTGTCCCTTGTACCTAGAAGGATATGTGTCCACTAAAACTGACGTGTCACTCTCAACCATATGAGTTTCCTAGTCATAAAAAATACAGAGTAGAATCTCATTAGTGCTCCAGATCAAGTTCACCTTAAATGCACATGTTACAATTCTCTAAGTCTGGATGACAAAGGTTATAACATTTGGCATGAAAGCCAAAACCAACCCGAATAGCATGTTAAAACATATGTTCCTTTTGGATCACCCTCCCAAGCATTGGGTTTAATTGGATTCCTTTAATGTGTAGGTCACTCTACTAGTGATATGACCTTAGATTATACTCAATAGATCAAGGCTCAATGATTCCACCGAACTCAACCGTCTCATTATATCTTTTAGAAAAATGACAAGTTCTATGTATATGAACAAACACCACCCCAAGGTTCATAAGTAACATGAAGCATCCTTGATACTATCCATAGATTGTTCTCCCTATGAATCCAAGTATATGGTGGTATGTACAAGAGATTTAACATATATTTTTATTAACCTATACAACCATTAACCTAGATGATGATGTACCAAGTCACCCATCACTAAAGAAGAAGAGAGTCACACAACCTACTAAGCAGACAACCACTTCCTATGCATTTTTAACCTTCTAAAACCAAGAATTACTTGATTCTCACAAATTTAATAAGGGTCAAGGATGCCATGAACTCCCATCAAAACAATGGTTTCATTTATAAGCTAAGTGTCCAACTAGGCACAATGACACCAAAACAGAACCATACATTAGAAAGATCACCACATTTAGAAAGGAATTTAATCTATAAGGGTGATTCCTACCTTAGGATATCACCTCATAAAAGTATAATCACAGAACATATCACTAGTTCATGCCAAACATATATCACTAGGACCTATGACTATAATTTTAACCTTTTCTAAAAGGAAAAGGCCTATGGAAAAATTTCACGTTTCCATTCCAAGAAAACTCAAAGAGATATTTATATTATCCTTACATGGGGGGTTTAAAATAATGATACCACTTGAGGTTCCATTTTAAGTCATTATATTGATTCACATTCTATCCTTAAACGTTGAAAAAATTTAACTCAAAACATCAAGTACCAATTATATGACAAGAGCACTTGGTACCTGATTTAACAAACACCTCATGGAAAAACAGGTAAGTCTGATCAAACTTACTTTTTTAAAAAATTAATCATTTATTGAAATCCCATAATAATAAGGAAGTTTCTATCACATAAATTCCATTAAGTCATAAAATTTATTGTGTCCTAAAATGGTCCCATAAATCCAACCTAGGTTCATCAGAATGCAACCCAATAGTAGTTTTTTACTTTCCAAGGTCTTAAAACACCTTTAGTGGGATATCTCATAAGAAACATTATGAAACTGATGTACTTTGGTCCATTTTTTCATTTTGTATTTTAATCATATGGACCACCATACCCATTTTCTAGAGTCAAAATCCTTTACAATGACAACCAATTCATTTTAGATCAAAATCAATCATCTTTTACATTTATAACCATTTAAAAATATATATCATAGTAATATATAATGGTTTGATTATATGGTTTTTTTCTCCTAATCAATAAATAACCCTTATTCTTAACATATTTGAATTTGGATCCCAATTATCATGGGAAATTCACATTAAAATTTCAACTTTTCTAGCTTTTATATTTAAAAAATGGGCTCTAAATATATATACAATGCCCAAAAGATTCTTTTATTACATGAGTTACATTTACCCAATTTATAAGGCATCCATACACCCTAAAACCGAAAAATAGCTCCCATATAATCGCAACCAATATGTCCAGCCCTTGAAACCAATTATATATCAAAATTATAACTTGTAATGTTATCATAATAAGTAAACATATAGAATCATGATAATCAGCACATAAGCACGATACATAGGCAAGACATGTTAAATAATCATGCAATAAGGAATATAATCACCTAATCATGGGAGAAGAATAAAATGATAAAGAAATTCCTAAATGGGATAAAAAACTAACCACGTCACTAAAATACCTAAAATTGTATATAATAGCTAGGCTACTAAACACACAGGAAACATTATCACAAACATCAGGCCACCTACAAATGAAACTACATGGAATGACATATGAATGGATTGTGAATTTAAATGTGCCTATAATGATGAATGTAATGCTAATTTCTTTCCATAATAATCCAAGAGAAACATACCACAAATTTCATAAATCAATAAGCAGTGGAAAGTACACTAGTCACTCTAGGTGAAATAAAAAATCAACGACAATAATGAACTATATGAACAAAAGTATGATCTGTAGCCACATGGAATTTACCCTATGGGGGGTTATCACTCCCTAACATGACTATTTACCAAGTTCATACACATTCTTAGTCTCCTATCTATCAGCCCAAAATAGTAAGAAAAATGGAAAAAGGAATCTCTGATACCTCTTTATAATGTCCCGACCTAACTAACCATTAAAATCAGTAGACAAACTAGTTTCTGTGTGTCCTCAACAAAACCTCCCAATATTCTAGAGGGTTGAGACTAGGAGTGAGGTTCTATGAAGCTGATAGTGGGGATACTATAACCTCATGATCAAAGTAGCACAGTCGTATATCATAAAATAAATATTAGATAGGAGTAGAGAAAAATAAAATAAAAGATAGAGTATTAGAATAATAACATAAACTAAACATAAATGGTCAATGGAAATATAAAAAAATGAATGAATGTACATATGGTGATGATAAATAAACTAAAACATTATAAACATATCAATAAACATGATATAGTACGTTAACAAAAATAAAGACAACAAATAAAATCCCTTAGGGAGAACTCCACAAACATACCATGCTATAGCTCAATCTTGCTCTACTAACTCCCAGGTACAATCATAACAACATAATCAATAATCTAGGGTCCGGGGAATAAGAGATATACTTAGGTACCCCAGTGAAATGGTGGACTAATAAGAGTGTGAGATAAAATCCCAGTAGGCCACTGCCCATGGTGTATATAACTAAATCTAGTTCATGAATATAAACTACAGTAATGTGCAGGTAAATAGAATATTATATAGTTTTGAATAAATAAATATTGGTTGTCTTAGTTTCCAATGGGACACCTGTCCCACTCTAACTACATTGAACCATGGACAGAATGATGTGTCTAAATAGTAACTATATATATATATTAATAATATATATATACATATACAAAAGTTGTATATTTCATCCACCAATATGGACCAAGTACGCGCAGATGTAAGTGGCCATATAACTAGAATACTAGGTGTTGGCTGGACCAGGGAATAAATCGATCATCCCTAACTAGTCTAAACAAACCTATATGATCAAGAAAAAGTGTATATTCCATATATCTCATAGTGAATTAGAGACTTCATGATCAACACTCGAGATGGTGAGCGTGTTTTCATGACAACACTTAAGACAATGAGTGTCTCATCATTCCAACACTCGAAACATGGGAAATGGGGTGTCATACCCACCATCCAATAGTATCAATGGTGTGATACTTCATTCTCAGCACCTGATGTAAGGGAGTGTGAATCATCATTCCTAACATAACCCTTACCATTATTCCATAGCCTATATCAAAGGCGTAATAATATTTATCATAATATCCATGAGGCACTACCTATCATAATTCATATTTATCAATACCAAATATAAACAATAGAATTTCAATTCATATTAAATTAAAAACATACAATAGGTGCGGTCATTCCACCATTTTTATTTATCCATTTAATTTAATTTAGTAAGGAAATACATGGTGATATATTCCACTCAATTTAATACAAATCACATAAGTCATTCTTATTTAAATATAGAACATTGTGTGTTCATACCACCTAATTCAATTTATTTTAATTTAAACCATTCAAATTGAATAAGACATTTTATTTATCAATTCAAGGACTTCTAAAGTAATGTCATTCCATCCTACTTAGAAGGTGGTTGGTATTTGATATAATTGTTCACAAGTAAGGCCATGTACCCTTATTCAATACATTAAATAATATCATTTTATTCCATGTACTAAGCATGCCACAAATATATAAATAACATAAAGGAAACTCAAAAATTCCAAGAATGATTAAAATCACTATCCACCTATTTTTAGTTTATAAGATAGTGTACCTCATATAAGGGGTTTTATTATAAAACATGACATTGATTAACAAACAAATCATTCTGGAAAAAAATATTCACATAAAATACATAAATTTTTTTATCAAAAGAATCATTTTTTAAAAGATACCTAACATGGAAAATACTTACAAGGTTATACATGTCACTTAGAAGGTCCTATAATTATTTGGATAATTACCCATAGGGGGAAGTTCCATTTAAAATCCAAGATGAATCCTTAGAAGGAATTCCATTCAATTTATAAATTAATTATAAAGGGAAAATCAAGGCGGAACACACAAGTGTTGTCCGTTATCGAGTTTGGAATCGTCAAATTACTAAACAATAATTAATGGAAGTATATCAAGGTGTGTAATTAAATTTAGTTTAAAGAAGTCAGTCTTAGGGGGGCATACAGAAAAGGTCAATTTATGGAACTATAATGACATTTAAAATTCAACATAAAATTGGTGAAATATCTATAGACCATATACCTAGTTCCTAAGACACTCTACTCATAAAATATAAAGGCTTGATTTTTTCTAGTTTGTAAGAAATTGAAGAAATGGACATCCATAATGAAAATATGGAAAATGAGATCGCACAAAAAAATCACAACATATTGGAAGATAAACTTAGAAAGGAAGCAAGGGGATTTGATAGCTTATAGATGCATATCCAATGTGACTGAATTCGTTCAAATCCAACTTTGGGTGAGGTAGATATCATGATCCCTATGTTAAGGAGAATGAGAAACCCATGGCTGAAGGGAGAGCCTCACATGGATGGAGAAGAAGATAACAAGAAAGAAAAAGTGATTTAAAGGTTCATTAAGGGAAAAGGATAATTTCACACTCAAAATTGGGTCACAAAGTTTTTCCACATAGTTTGGAAAAAATTTCACCAATCATAAAGCTCCCACTACATAGAAACCATACCCCACACAGTTATCATAGACTTTTTTCCCTAACCATGCATCAATCCTACACTAAACAGTGCAGACACACTACCTAAGTGGCACTCTGTGTGAAATCTTGGCATACAGTTTGGAAAAAATGTGCATATCCCATGTGCACCCTCTTCTCTAAACTACATAACCCCACATGGTAATTATATTCCTTATACATGGTTTGAAAAACCCTGATAAGTTATACTAGAGGGATTCATGGTTACTCCTTGGAGGCTACACAGTTAAATTTTAACTATTCCCCTCAGTTTTCATTTTTTATAAAATAGAGACGCACATCAAACCCATCCAAAAACCCAGGATACCTATCATTTTAAAAACCATTCCTAAAAAATATATCCAAGTGTTTCAACTCTCAAAATCATGTTCTGAAACTTTGTTCAAATAAATACCCATCCACCAAACTCCAAAATTCAAATTCCCTTAGAATTCCTCCTTGGATAAAAAAATGGGTTGTTATGGATGTACGACTAATTCCTACAGATAAAAAATTACTTATGTATCATTTTAATAAAGAATCAAAACAATATGAATGTTTTTTTCTTAGTTTTGAGTATGTGAGTTGAATTTTAAATTTAATGAATGTTTTAAATAAAAAGATGCACTTTGAGTCATATCAGTCACACCATGTGTCAGATTGAGATGAGGTTCATTATTATACATCCCAAATGAATTTTGGATTGTTTCCTTAAAGTATAGAAACAATACTAATATGTTTTCTTATTTTATAGTACTTCACTTGTCTTTTTTTTATATTAAAATTTCATTTTAAACTGAAATCACATACTTTGAGTCATATTGGTCACATCATGTGTCATTTTAATGTGATACTGATTCATACACCTCAAAAATTACTTATAAATCATTTTTATAAATTATCAAGGTAATCCAATCATGTTTTCTTAGTTTTTAGTGAGTGGGAATTCTTGAACTAAAATATTAATTTTAAACTAAAAACAAACACTTTGAGTCACATCGGTTACATCATGTATCAGATTGAGGTGTGACCAATTTCTATGCATCAAAAATGTATTATAGAACATTTTTCTAAAGTATAAAAACAATATGAATGTGTTTTCTTGATTTTGAGTATATGATTTTTCGTTTTTAATAAAATTAATGTCAATTTTAAATAAAAATACACACTTTGAGAGATACTGGTCACACCATGGGTTATATTGAGGTGCCGATGATTCCTATATGTCCCAAATGACTTACAGATTATTGTACAAAAATATCAATATAATATGAAATTCTAATGTTTCCACACCTTCCATGTCATTTCATTGTTAAACTTATAACACTGCTTATTGAGTTGATGTTTTTTATCCAAAACCCTTTATCATTGTTGAAAACTAGAATAGTAGAGGAAGATCTTGTTCCCATTATATGATAATACATCACTAAAAACTCATGGGTAATAGGATCTTCCTCTACACTTCTGGTCTTCAACAATGAGAAAGGTTTTCAGCTAAGAACATTGCCTCAATATGTTGTGTTGGTAGTTCAACAATGAATGGAAATGGAAAGCTGGGTAACATTGGAAGAAACAAACATTTTATCTATTTTTTGTATTATTTCAGATGGCTGAAATCAAAATATTACTTCCCAAAATATCTATAAAAAAATTGAACAAGTATTAGATAAAACTGATATGAAAATTAACCTAAAATAGAAGATAAAATAATGAAAAAAATAATTAAGTAGTAGTAATTATTCTTTTCATGATGGTTGTATAAATTCTTCACCCATTTACTTGTGGTCATTATCTCAGTTGCAGCCTCGAAGTCCAATCTCTCACTAGATGATCAGATTTGAACAAACCACCCAAACTCGTACAAAATGATCCACCTATATAAGAAAAAATTCTTATGTGATTAATACTAAAAAAATAAATAAATTAAACATAAATATGAAATAATAAATTAATTTGATAGAAAATGATTTTATTATTCAAACATTAATATTAGCTCTGTGATTGAGGAGAGATAGTTCTATTTCTCTTCTAGTAAAGGTAGTTAAGGGGACTTGATGGAAAGTAATAAATTACAACACTATAGGGGTGAAAAGGTTTTGAGGGAGAAAAAGTTTTTGGAAGTTTCGGTGAATAAAGGCATAAAATTTGGACATAAATATTCTAAAATAAAAGAAATCTATAATGAATAATAAAAATTAAACTAATTCTTCATTATATAATTTTTTGGTAAAATAGAGAAATTATATCATAACATTTCCTTTACATCATCCCAAAGGTTTTCCTTCATTATAGTATATTCTTCCATTGGATTGGTTACATTATCATGTGAAAAATTCATTTTTTGCACATATAGTTATAAATTTAATTCATATTATATTAATGTAGTAGATAATAGATAATATTATTAGGGAAAACATAGTATATTAAAAAAGTTTACCCTATCATTGAACACTCTTTTTTGTTGTTGAAGGTTTTAGGGATTTGGATCCTCTATCGAGAATCCAAATCCCCTCTTTGTGGTATTATATGAAATAAAAGACATTCCCTATTTTGGGACCAACATGAACTGATTGTGATCTCCCAATGAAAGGGTCATCCTCTATTGAATTTTCATCCAACCTAGTAGTTGTTTTAGTCGTGAGTAGGACAATATAATGATTTTTTTCTATATTACATACATAAAATTATTTCACTAATTGTGAATCCATTATGAATGACATGTATTTCTCTAGTTCCACACTAAAATTCACCTTCACAAATCCCATTTCATCAACTTTCATTGCACTCCTGTTTTCAAACCATTCGCAAAGAAAAATCAACACTTTAAATGTTGCATAATCCAACTCAAATAACTATTTTATAATTCCAAAATATGAAATATTTTCATAATTCTGTTTTCTATACCTAGAACTAGACATGTGCTTCGCTTCCACCACAAACATAACTCCACTATTTTTATCCTAATGCAGTCATCTTGTGCTTTTTTATAGAATGTATAACCGTTAATTACAAAACTTATATAAGATATAAAAATTTGATTTGCTCCGCTAAATAGCCATCAAATTTGTTCATCAATTGAATTTGGATTTTTATATAACTCCTTATAAATTTGATCTCAGAACCATTTTATAAACTATTAATTAGGTGTATTTGATATCCATCCTTCATCCCTTGATGGATTCAAATCTCTAACAATTTCTTTGTGGGATTCAACGTATGGATTAACATCTTCACTATTATTTTAAATATAATGGTGTGCTTGAACTTTCTCTGGGAAGGTAATTGTAACAACATTTCTTCCAGAAATCCCTTTTCCTATAAGGCATCCATTGTGATAAGACTTTGGGAGACCGATGATGTCAACATTTGATAGGTAGTTGGTACAAAATTCAATAGATTCTTCAACAACATATCATTATTCAATAAAACCTTTTGAACAAATTCGATTCTTGACATACCCTTTCAAATTCATTATATATATTCTTCAATGGTGTACATCCATCAACAATGGATATGAACACATAGTTGAATCTCTTTAACTAAGTGAACCATCAGGTGGACCATTGTATCGAAGAATTATGGTGGAAATAATATCTATAATTCATATAATATAACTACAACCACCTTATTCAAAATTGGAAACTTCATCAGGTCTATAACTTTACTGCTTGTAGCTTTGAAAAAGAATCATATTCTGGTCAATGTATGCATTAAATTTTTAGGTAGAATGAAATAGGAAGGAACACACACCAAATAATCGATCAAAACATGATAGTCATTTCATTTTAGTCCCTGAAAATTCAAATTTGTCATTAACAAAACATTCTTGATATTTGATAAATACCACCTAGAAAATTTACACTATTAAAGAAAAGACAAAATTGTGATTTTTCCTATCTGGATGGTGTGTAATCTGCTAGAGGAATAACATTCCACCCTTTAGCCTTCACTGGTGACAACTTTTCCCTTATCCCCATTTCAATCATGTTAAACCTATCCTTGAAGCCATCATTATTTTTTATGAACAATTATTAACATTCCAAGAACACTATCAATTATATTTACATGTATGATATCAATAAAACCATTGAGAAACAAATAATTATAGTTTGATAATTCAAATAAAATTGATCTCTTATTCCCACCTGAATTCATAAGTTTTTTTGAATTTTTTTACCAAAAATAAAGTCAATATATTTAAATTTATCAAATAGTTGATCACTCATTAGAGGAGATGGTTTTTTACTTTGTTTGATATTCCCATTAAATGCTTTCATCTAGGATTGGTATTTGTGTCATCGAGTTAAAAACATTCGATGTATTAAAAACAAAGTCTTTGAGGAATGTTTTAGATGAACTATGGTTGTACCTTATTCAAAAATGGGACCAACATTCATTTAATTCTACATCCATATAAATTCATATAAGTAGTAAATTTATTTATCATCTCATACAACATGGCACTCAATGTGAATTATTCACTTCTATGAGAATCATACACTGTAACAAATGTATCACACATCAATTTCATATCCTCAATTATTGAATCTAAATAGTCATCAATATAATTACTAGTTTACTTTGGTCTGGATATAAATAGAGACAACAAAATTTATTGGAGATTCATGCATAACCATGGTCACTGGTTATAATTTACCAACATGACGGGACATGAACGTTGAGTAATACTCTGTACACCAAAAGGATTCATTCCATATATAGATAATTCAAGATGAATTCTTCTTTGCTCATTTCTAAATTCAAGATACTCTTAATTAGTTTTCTTAAACTATGGAGAATTTTCAAGATGATGTATGTTCGCATCTTTAATTATTATATCTATATGCCATGTCAATTGTCCTGTAGTATCCTAACATCTATATAGTCTTTTAAATAATAGAATTATAGGAAATTATCATACATATTTTGAAGGACTTGATTTGTTTTTATTGTATCGATATGAATCAAACATAAGGTATTTTATGAGTGATTCATGGTCCTTGTGAAACAATATCCAATCATTTGGAAGAGCATTTATTTTTTTAGATATCATGCCCATTGAACATATCATTCATTTAGTATCATATTTTCAACATGGAAGTTCATTTTCTTCTGTAAGTATATCATTCAAGAGACCAAGTAGTTTAGTAAATCTAGTGTGGCTCTATCAACTCCCAACTTTCAAATTATATAACTTCAATGTAGTTGAAAATGTTGTGTATTTATTACAACTGGTATACAATGGTCTCTTAGCATGACTATTTAACTTCTCAAACAACAATGAAAAATTATGAATTTTTTCTTCAACTTCCACTGTTATTTATTCTATGTGACTTCCATCACTATTTACACTGGTATTAATATCAAATGATCCATAAACCATAGTATCTTCCCAATCAGTGTGCATGTTCAGTTTTTACCTTTTTTTAGTCCAAAATTTATAACTATGATCTATTTCATGATAAATAAACTGTTCTTACAACTCTTGCAGACTAATTTTTCTTAAATAACAACAATTTAAACATGGAAAAAGGATTTGAGAAGGGTTGTACATGTGATCTATTACAAACATGATAAACTATTTAACTCCATATTCATAATCTTTTGGAAATCTATTATCATGAATCCATTTTATATTCATATGCATCCTATTAGGATCATAAAATATTGATTTTTTACAACAAATAGATAAATACACATAATATTTTCCTTATCAAAGGTTAAAGTTATAGATAATTCTAATAATAATAACACAACATTTGATTGTTTCAAATAATTTCAGTATTATTTGAAGGAAATGGGTAATTGAATTTAAGAAAAAAATTATACAACTATGATATGTTTTATCCTATGAATTCATCCAATGTTTAAAGTTATATAAAATTTTCATCCTCATCAACTTCGTCTCCCAAACAGTTATCATTTAATTTTTTACTTGAAGCTCACCCTCTATCTCTTATGGACATGAACCTATGTTTCATAATGAGGGATGGGTCAGACAAAATAAATGTCAATAATAGTTTTTCAGGAGAAAAAGATATTGAGGATGATAGTTTTACTCTATTTTATTCTCTAAAATGGGTAATGTATCCCATTTTTTAGAATTAAACCATTGACACTAGTTATTAACTTGTGTCCAATTGAAGGATAGATTTGAGGGGCATACACATTCTTGTTTTTGATTCAATTTGTCTCAGTGGGGACATGCTGTCATATATGAATCCTTGGGGTATCAATAAATTTTATATTTATAGGATAAATCTAAATTTTAATACTTTCAATACTCTATCTAATACTAGTCATATATCTATTACAAAGATACATCAAGTCTTTCATAAATCCCCTAAAGAAATGAAATTATAATATAGGAAATTAAGAAGTAATAAGAAACCCAAATATGATAAAAAAGAATATTAAACTCTCATTCAATCAACTAGAAGATATAAAAATGAATTGATAAAAAAATTAATAAATAAATACTTATTACATATACATGTTTGGTAATTAGAGATTCCTAGGGGTGGAATGAATACATGTATACCTAAAATGATGAATACCTAAAAATATTTTCTTATAATTTTTCCAAAATTTATAGAATTTTATAACCTATATTATATTTTTTTGAACAAGTGATGCAACAACCTAAATAATTATTACATTTAATTTTAATGGTATATAAAATATCATTAATCTCCATAACTTCTCTTAATAAATATTTTCACCTTAAGAACTAAATTTTTCTTGAATAGAGATACTTATAGACTCTAGAAATATTCTGGGGTTTCTTCATATGAATACTTATAACCATAATCCTAAAGAAAATTATATAATAATAAAATGAAACATTAGTCAGCAAAATAATTAAATAAATACAACCAAATAAAAAATATAAACAATCGGTCACATTATATAATGGATCAATATTAAATGTGGAGTAATTAAAAAATAATATACATGTAAAAAATAGTATATGAAGAATATGTAATCATGGTAAATTCCAAAACATCCCATGAGTTTAATCTAGACATACATGGGTTGGAACCACCTATAATCAAGATGATGAGTTCCTATGTTTATAACCTACCAGAGACCCACAACTAGCAAATATTGTTAGACCCTGATATGGAATTTGATAAGAGTGGTGAACCATATAATCTAATCGGGAATACATTATAACTATCTCTCATCATTCATTAAGATGCATACGATCCATATTATGATTATAATGGGAGTAATGATTTCCTTTTCTGAAAAGATACCAATCATTAATAAACATAACCCAAACAAGTCAATTAAAACATCCTTCCAACACCCATCAATACTATATCTGTATTTAAAATAAAAAAAATATTACCTCATCAAAAATACTATAGAAAGCTTCCATAGATGGTGATAAATTTTTGTAAAAACTATTTCATGGTCCCAAAAAGTCCATAACACTTGATACTACTACTAATTTTCAACAAAAAACTACATTCATACAATATTATTCCAAATAGGAATGTGGTAATCAAAGTAATTTTAAAAAGTTCTAAACATGCCTCAAATTCTTAATTTTAAAAAACATACACTAATAGTCTCTATTGGAATGAATTTTTTAAATAAAGAAACAAAATATTGTCTGCATTATTGAATTATTCCTATATATATTTCATTTGACTAATTACATGCATATATACATGAAATAAAGTGTTTATATATATATATATATATATTTAAAAATGAATATATATATATGTTCATAAAGGATATCAAGAAAAAAACAAAGAGATAAAATTTAAAACACATATCATAAAATAAAAAATATCATGTAATTCCATTGAAGTTTCAAAATAGAAAAAAACCAAACAAACCACACCTCAACTTAAATAAATCATTACATGAAATACACATCATTTTATTAAATAATAACCATGGGTGGATTTTTAACAATTCCTTCGTGTGATTTATTTACATGGAAGGATGTTCAAAATATTTAAACTTAATATGCTAAAAGGATGAAATTAGTGTGTGGAATTATTAATATGCTACAAGGAAGAAAGAAAAGCCTATAAAGAGTCAATAAAAACCCAAAATCATAGAAACCTACAGTTATAAATTCATTCTAAAAGTGAACGTTGGAATGGATAATGAATATAAAGAGATAATGAACAAAAAACACAAAAATAAATCACTAAACATGAAGTCAATAGGTGAGGAGGAGGAGAAAATAATATTCCATGGATTGAATCTTTGAATAATCCATGATAAAGTAGAGATATCAGAAAAACATGGATTCGTTTGAGCCTTGGATTCATTTTACCCTTTAATAGTTTGATCATTAGATTCAAGCCTTGGAATTGTTCGACCCTTTATTTGATGCTTAATTTAAGCTTAGATTCGATGAGGAGGACCACCGATATGAGGTGGATTCAACAGAATGCTTTTTATATTGCATCTTGTTTGGGTTCTTTAAATAGACTGGGGATTGTGATTAGATGATTCCACTCTCCAGTGGTTCTAAGGATCACCAGTGGCCTGTGATTTTATCGAATCCTTTTTTTTGTAAGGAGAAACCAAAATATTTTATTTCTACCCCATCTATCTCAAGGTTAGAAGGTGTGGCATGGTTTAGATATGGGACCCCTACTGGGGGTTTTTGAACCCCTATTGATCAAATCTTCTATTTTTAAAAATCACAAAGATCTAATATGGTTACACTACATCTCCATGGAAATTTAAATTGATCAGAAATGGGTTGACCATTCTCAAAGTAGAATGGGACAACATATGCGGCCCCTCTCTACATGCTACTTTTGATTTTGGGGATGATTTTTCTGCTACTATAGCTTCTAATTTTAATCTTCCCAATCATTCAAAATCTATTATTATCTCTAATATTGTCCAGCCTGTGAATGTTAAATCATCATTGAGGTTTTGTACTAATAATTCTTTTGTGTTTCTTGTATCAGGTAGTAGTGAGGAGGAAATCCAAAAAAAATTATTGGGTTCTTTGAGTAGACGATATGAAATGATTTAGATCAGAAGAAATGCTAGGTCTTGTTGATTTTGTACCTCCAAATGATGGGGGTGGGTTATGGTTGTAGGTTAATATATGGAGAAGAGGTCAATATCCTCAAGGATAGGGTAGTCGTGCTTCACACCATAGAAAAAGTACCCATTCTTGAGCTACGTAAATGCTTGTGGTTTCTCTCTTTTAGTTATATCTGTTTCTCCATTGTACTTGGTTTTTCTTTTTAATAAAGGGGTTTTCGATCCTCTTTTTATTTTTTAATTATTACAATTTATTCATTTTATTTTTTATTTTTTTAATTATTAAAATTTATTCATTTTATATATTTATATTTAATATAATATTTATTAATATTTACAATATATATTTGTATATTATGTTTATTAATTCTTATCAATAATTATTTAATTAATAATATGTTTTATATTTTTCTTAATTTACTTATTTTTTAATTTTTATTTGTTTTATTATATCATTTTATTTATTTTACATATCTATATATTTAATAAATATTATTTATTGGTATTTATAATTACATATATTTAGATACAAGTTATTAATTTCCATCAATAATTATTTAATTAATAAAATGTTTAATAATTTTTTTAATTTACATGTTTTTAATTTTAATTTGTTTAATTATTTCATTTTATTCGGGAAATTTATCTATGCTAAAAACCACTGATAAAGGATACCATTTATCATCACTAAAAATAATGCATGGATAAAGGGTACCTTGTATCAGTGTTACAAAACAGTGCTAATGTAGGGTATCTTTTATCAGCACTAAAAAAATCACTGATAAAATGTCCCCTTTATCAACACTTTTTTCTAGCACTGATAAATTCCATCTCTGTTAAAGGATGTTTTTTAGTATTGAAATATTTTATTTTCAAACTATGTTTCTTTTATCATAAATAATTAATAATGATGTTTTATTGTATATAAAAAATATGGCTACTTATATTTATTATAATGGCCAGATAATTGACACTTAACAAGGATATAGTTATAATAGATGACAATAAAGAGTTATAATACATAGAGTATACACATTTAGAAGTTGTTGAAAGAAAAATTCATTTATGGTTTAATTGAAGGACAATCAAGTGATATATTCCATCATATATAGACATAAACAACTTAAAGATAGGTTGGGGAATATAGCCTATCCAGTAACTAATGATGCGGATTATGTACACATATTATCGTTGGTTAAAAATAAATATGAAAATTAAATGATAGAGTTTTATGTCATTATTTATACTATGGAAGTTCCATCGACATTAGAAGTTATTCTATAATAGCTTCATGACACAATGTCATATCCTTAATTCGTAACATCTCTAGATGTTATGAAAATAATGGATCACATCCATAAGGCTATAATTTCAAATCCTCAAGTTTTGATGTCTCATAGAGAAATTATTGTTTTTAAGGATAGTCCTCAACCAAATTTTGATATCAGGGTGGAAAATATTAATGAAGATGAAAATTAAAAAAAAGATGATGTGGAAGTGAAGTGAAACAAAAAAAGAATATTAAAGAACATTCTAATCTTACCCAAATAAGGTCCCAATGACCTTTGAATCAACCTTCCCCATTGGCATCATGGCCGATCGAAAGTAGGACACACTTACCAAAATTTGATTGCATAATTTTTACTCTCAGTACAAAATTTACAGGGATTATTGGTTGTAGGATCGAGTGCTAGATGAAGGTGTTTCGTATATTGGAAAGGATTTTGATAGAAAATAATTGATAAAAATTGTGATCAAACAATATCACATTGAATGAAATTATAGTTATTTTGTATAATATTTGAATAGATCTCTCTATATTATTCGATGTGATAAATTTTATTCATATTGTCACATGCGTTTGTGATCTATACTTGATAATAATTTTCTATATTGGTGCATTACTAGATTTACTCCAAATATGTGTGAACCCAAGCCTATCATATAATCACTCATCCTTATATGATAAATTAACTTCATTTATTATTATTTTAATAATAAGTGCATGTAAATACGTTCCTGTAGTTATGGTGGTTGTGATAATCGAATTGTATCTTGAGTATCAAATATACTACTAGAAGGCATGGGTTGCATGAATAGAAGTTATTATAAGAATTTATAGTGATTGGGATGACTCTTATATCTAGTTTTACCACTTCCATGTACCGAACCAATAGAGATCAAGTGTCAACTACCCCAAGACCACCTCCAATAGCCTAGGGGATATCGACCAGCACCAAGTGGGCATATCCCACACATGGGAGGAATTAGTTGAATGTACCAAGACACACACACTCATGCATCTCCAAGACTATAATATGCTGAAATGTAAAAAAACTGATAATAATTCATGAATAAATCTATAATCCCACAATCAAAGTATGACACAAAGTATTGGAAAGAATAACATGGGGTCCAATACATGACCACCCATAACTGGAAAATAGTGTTTAACCTTCTCAGAAAGAGGGGACTATTTTCAAATGAAACACTGGTATACAACTCAGTCTATCTAGAAAAAACTAAGCTCCACCTACTTTTGGTCTTCTAAGGACTCTGTTAAAAGGTTATTCATCTTCATAGGACATTATGTGTGTGGGAAGATCCCATATAGTGGTGACTATAACAATTCCCAATACGACACCCCAAAATAACCATGCATAAATCATCAAGAGAATTCAGTTCAAAATAAATGGGTATTTCAAAAAAGATATGATATATAATAATAACCAAGTATATCACATATATAGTCATAAATGACTCTGAGTCACAAAGGGACTCTACCACTTCCAGCCACAGAACTACAGTAATATTTCATGGTAAAGCTCATCTAGAAGATATCACTCCACAAGTACTTCAATCCCTGATGGAACTCAACTAAGATATATCACTCAGCGTGTATAGCTAACCAGATGGAACATCCCTTCCATCATAGAGGTCACGATTTTAAGAGAGGAACCACTCGCCAACCTATACTACCACTAACTACACTCATCCCAGAGGTCATGCTTTCCATGTCTAGCTAAGAAGAAGAACGAATAAAACTGAGGGGGTTCATATGATATACACACTCTATCAGAATAATACCCTATTGAAAATATATTATCAATATACATAGCTAGGGGTCAATTCCCATGGATTAACAGTTGAACACCATACCCTATTGGAAACATCTTCCTAGATATGAGATTGATTCTTATTTAATTTTTCATCATTATAATTCCACAAAACCTATTAAGGAATCATGAATCAAAATGAGGATTGATCTGGGCCTCTGAGAGGGATAAATCCTCAAAACTATTGAGGACATGTCGAAGCGGACTGAGATGCCTCACTCAAAATAAGGGAACTCACCCACAATACACTGATCATTAGGAAGCTGTAGATGGGTTTCCCTCTATAATGAGAGTGGTATACTACACCAAACCTTCATTGGAATGGACCAAGGGAATGAACTCAACTGATATTGGTCCATGGAATCTCATACAAGCTACAATGAAACTATGCTTAGAAGAATGAGTAATCTGACCTATTCTCAAAGGAGTACACGATGTATCCCTAGGGGTACATGGTGCATCAAATAAAACCTTGAAATACCCATGTAATGTTCTCACATAGAATGTACTTTTACAAAAATAAATGGTGTGTCCCTCAAGGTACACAGTGTGTAGATGTCACCCTGGCACTTTTCATGTCATTCTTCCCATGCCTGTGTACACTGGGTCCTGCATGTGAACTTAGACATTTCCAAGTACATGGATCTACATGTGTACTACGAACTTCCTGTTTACTTCCAAAGTGCATGGCATGTGGGACCACATGGACACATGGGAATTTAATCCCTTTATAAGATATGTAGTCAGTCATGTTTTTCATGGCGTGTGACTAGGAACACGTGGTGTGTAACACTACATGGCCTCTAGGTGTGTTCCCCTTATACATGATGATTTATTCAGTTAGGGGTCACACAACATGTGATAGGTGTCACACGGAATGTGACACCTATATTGATGTGTAAACCCTTGGACCACATAAAAGGGAATACATGGCATGTGTTCATAGTAATACATTCTATATAGTGTAGTTTTTCAAATCAACCATAGGATTCTTCATGATTCATAACTCATGGCTCCAATTTACTTATGATTTATTGAAAAACATTTTGAAGAACATATATATCAATCCTCTTGAGCCCATACATCACTATCATCCAATTCTGTCCATTCACACAGCTCGTGAAATTACCATCACTATGACTCACCACTTCCACACTCTATACCCAAACTGAGGGTCCCAAAAATGACCCTAATTTCTTATCATCATCACGCACCAAGATCCCAAAATCAATCTTGAAACTATATTTGTGAAAGAAAACTGTTGTGCCGAATATGGAAGGTGCAATGATTGTCTTCCGAGTATTCATCATTTCGTAGTCCAAAAGTTCACCAATGCATAATATGCAGAAAATAAAGGGGGAAAAAATAAAACATAAATATGAGGAATGTAACTCATCCAATGTTCATGTTGGTCTTTATTAATTTTCATATGGGGTTGAACAAAGAGATAATTAAATAAAAACAAATAAAAATTATCCCAAAAATCCTAGATAAACAAACTGAAACCCATATTTTGATCAATCCATGAATCAATTATCTATTTGATTGATTCACATTTGTTGTATGATAATAATACATGAATAAATACACATAAAAAATGTCTTACCTTGATTTGGATCTATCACTAATGAGGAACGATCATGAATTATTTTCATTGATGAGATCCATAAGCTACGTCAGCGCATGATCCTCGATTTGATCTCGATCCAACATTGTATTCCAACGATCCTCCAACAGCTCCTCAAAATATACAGTGTTATGTGGATAACCCTAGGGATTTGGAATAACCACATATTTATAGAGTTTTAGTAAGATTTTTCTTTGAATGAAATAATTAAGTTAATAATAATTTATTTAACTAATTATTTATCCCACAATAGTGCTCCAGCCAAACTTCTGATGTCGACTAATGTTATGTGGTTCCTAGGGTAAACCTAGTGTTATGAACTAAATGGTGGTTTCAAATTTTCAATACAGAACTCCTTTTAGGGTTTATTCCAATTTTTAGGAAAACTGAACATGTGTAATATTAATATTTTTAATATTTTTAAATTATCAATTTTAGGCTCACCATGTCTCGTAATCTTGCACTGTCTCACCACCCATCTCCAGAAACATTTATAGAAATATTCCAAAGTATTAAATGAGAAAAATGAGAAATTATATTATTATCCTCTTCAAAAAAAATCCCCAAAATGCACAAACAAAACAAAAAGGTGGAGACACTGAACTATCAACTAGGTGCCCCACTCCCATGAGTTCACCTGATGGATTTTTTGTGATTCAAAGTAAAACACACCCATGGAAAACACATTCCCATGAAGGTTATTTCTATTCTAGTTCTCAACACCACTGATTCCTTGGAAAAGGAAACTCCACTCTCACAAACCATCTTACCTAAGATGATATCATGAAATGAGTCATTCACATACCAGCTTAGATATGTCATGTGGAGAGCACCATAAAACCAAAACAACTATGGTCACAAGGTTAATTAGTATACCACCTCACTAACCCAACACAGTAGCAGAAAAAAGAAAGGGCATACTAACCATGAAGATATCTAAACTCCCTTGCTAAAACTTTGTAACTCTCGAACTCCGAAGGCCTATGTTATTGGTTTGTAAATAACTCTTAATGTTTATGGGTAGTACACATCCTCCCTTCAATGGACTTCACTATTAAAACCATCATTAGCAATAGAACTAAAGTAGAAATGTTATTACCCTTTGAATCTGACCATTATGATAGTGACCTAAAGGTGCTACACTAGTGGTTGAGTTTTAGTCACTATGATACACAAACTCCACCAATGGTATATGACCCACCTCACTGTAGACCAAAACTAACATGTGAACTGAAGCATGTTCACCAGATCCTAAACATTCCACTTTACCTGGCTAGCTGGTAGGGGTAAAACACCATGCTCAAATATAACTAAGACCTCAAAGGATTTGTGTATCCTCTCCCTAATCATGTCATGAAGTAAGAATCACATTTTGTAATGGTATTCAAGGGAATTATATGATGTAAGACTACCTCTTTCCTAAACAAGTGCCCTAAAATGTTCACAAATCTCTATTGGTCATCACCATCAGATAGGAGAGACAATAAGAGTTTAGAATTAAAACATACTAAAACTCCCCTAGCTACTGAACCAATTCCAAGAGATCCTGATACACCCTCACCTCCATCAGATGAACCACTAATGGAAAAAAACCCCTCATGAACTCCTTTGGTATCATTACTAGTGTCATTGTCCATCCTCGAACAAGGATTATGAGTTTACTAACACTGTAAAACCAATCCAAAACATATCCAGTGGATATCTGGTCATGAAATATCTCACAATCAATATCCTTGAGTCACACCTCCTTGGATTTCTAAAGAAGCAGAGGGGTAATAACTATCAACTGAATGTAAACCACACAATCCTTATGTGTCTTGCATGATCCAAATCAGACATTTAGAACACATGGATTTCATCTAATAATACTACAATGAACTAATCCAAGAAGGGTTAAAGATCGAGTTCACAAGTCTTACGATTATACTATGTCATAAAACATTCCAAAGGGTATAACCACGATCTTAAAACAACTTCATTGGAATTAGAAATCCACTTCTGGTATATCCTGATCCAAAACCAAAGTCGGTAATAACTTGTATCATGGTATACCATGAGAACCCCTTTTCCCCAACTCATTAGTCAAAGAACTCAATAATTCTTTGGAGTGGATACTCCTCCTCATGTCATTAGGTTCAAGTGAACCCAATTCACACCCAACCTCAATCACTCATCTGCCTCCTAGGAAAACAACATAGGTCTACCCAATAAAACACATTGGTTCTTACAAACCCCGATCTCTATAGACTCCTCTAATCGCACCTCTATCTCTCATAGATGTATAGGGTCATCTAATATGTTTTCATGGATATCAGGTCCTCTCTGGTGAAATTATATATGGAAAACAAACTTTGGACAAGGAGTTAAAACTAAAACATCCTAAAGATGGGTTCCCCCATATTCCTCCACCATAATAAGAAACTAAATGCTCAAATCACTAGCTTTTCTAAGGGTATTACAAGCTAAATAATAAGGAAATGGCTATAACTTACTATGAATGATCTCATCTTACTCTACCTAGGATCACTTCGTATCCAAGGAGAAAATTCCATCCTAAAAAGATGAAAGAAACTCCATACTCATTACATGGAAAAAAATAAGCATGGGTGGTAGGGAAATAGTCTATATTGAGGGGAAAAAGGGTCTTATAAAACCTATTAAGAGATTCCCCATAGGGATCTATCTCATCCTAGAGTCAGATCACACTATCGGTAGAAGTGTGTAATCAATGATTCTATCTATAGAAGCCTCAAACACAATGATCGAGTAAAAAAAGACTCCATTGGTATGACTAGATCTCAAACAAGGTATATTCTCATAGATAAGTGGATCATGAATCCATGTGAAAACTACAACTTGGGTAGTGAATGCACATGTCATACCTTGAACCTCATTTGAAGCCTTTGTGAGATCCTACTACTTGGATCTCATCCATTCCCTTTCATTCCTATTTACCACAAACATGGCTAACTTCGACACCATATCACATTAAAAGGACCTTAAACACACTAGTCTAAATAAATCATCCACCATACCATGAAACTATCCTCTTTGGACGGAACTAAATTTCCCGCATAGTTTTAGTTCGCGTCTCAAGAATGCATCTCGATGGGAAAATTTTCCGCATTCCATGCATTTTAAAATTCATTACAAATATCACCAACACAGGACTCTATTGATGCCCCATGCCTACCTAGAAAATAAACTAAAAAATGAGGAAAAAGTGTGGATATTTCCTACATCCAATAATACTAAAAAAGAGTGAAGGGATCATAGATCATAACTTGAAACACACCTTGATCCTCAGTGTAAAAATTATATAATGCCTATAGCTCTCCAATATTATGATCCCCAGATTTATGGACCTAGAGTGGTACACCTAGAAGTTGTGGTGGTAGAATCAAAACAAATCACCTGCCACCTCCTACTTCTCCCCCACCTCCTCTGTCGTGTCCCCCGTCCCGCAGAACTCCTTGCTCCAACTGCTGCCTTTTCCTAGGAAATTTTTTGACCACCTATTTGACAACAACACAAGAGGTAGTAAAATCCCACATTATATTTCCTCTCCCATCACATGAATTTAAATGTGTTAAACTTAGAGAAATTATATGTCCCTGATGTCTCTAGAGAAACCTCATATTTCATTAAATTTTTCCATGTCTATTATCAGTGGCTCCTGATGACCCTATATCCTAGGAAATACCACCCTCTTAATCTCATGATACACATTTGAAACCTACGCATCATAATACATTACTAAAATATCCAATCATGAATCATTTTGGCATGTTGCATCCAGCTAAACCACTAGAGGTGGGTCTACAAAGTGTTCAATGGAAAAAATTGATGCATGTTGGCCATCCTGAAGAAAGACCACCACATGACTAACCCCTTCAGGGAGGCCTCATCACTCATCGGGTTGAAATCTCGACCCTACTATGGAAACCTCACTATCTTTCACCATGTATACATCTTGATGAGGAAATACATACCACGTTTAGTGCGTATATTTATTGATATTACTCAAGAAAGATATAGAAAAAACAACCATTTCCTATATGATGCATTTAACAATGTTTTCCTTAGAACCAATTCTTACATGTACCAAGTCAACAATAAGGTTATCAAAGTATTAGTGAATGGACTTTTTGGCCTCTACAATAACCCTAGAGTCCCTTTCCTTAAATAATAACTCTAAACACTTAACACTATTTCCATAAATCAAAAACCAATCCTTGTGACAAGGTCAAAATTCAAAACACCAGTTGGGGGAAAGACCACCTCTGATACAACTATTTCACAACCCAACCTGAAAGGGAATGATCCGCAACTATCCCAAGCCCACCTCCAACAGGCTAGAGCCTAGAGACTAGTGTCAAGTGGGAATATCACACACACATGAGACATTAGCGTAATGTACCCGTACACACACACACATCTCCAATAATATAAAATGATGAAATATAAAAAAAAACATATTACAATGCATAAATACATATATAATCTTAAAATCAGAGTATGAGATAATGTACTACAAAACATAAAATGGGACAAATACAAGTCCACCCAAAACTGGAACATGAAGTCTATAATTCTCAGAAGGGGAGACTTTTTTCAAATGCATCACCATTATACAACATGGTATATGTAGCCCAAACTAAGCTCCACCAACTCTTGGTACTCTAAAGACTCTGTAAAAAGGTCTTCCATATGCATAGGACACAACATTTATGGGAATATCCAATGCATGGATGAGTATAACAATGACTAGTAGGAAACATCAAAATCACTAGGAATAAAGCATCAAGAGAAGTCATCTCATCAAACATAAGTATGTCAAAAAATATATGAGACATAACAACAAAAAAGGATTTCCTAAATATAATCATAAATGACTCTGAATCCAAAATGGTCTCTTCCACCACTAGTTATAGATACGTTGTGAGGTTTCAAGACAACACTCATTCAGGAGATCTCTCTCCATGATCCCTACCATCCCTATTGCCACTCAACCAATTGATATCACTCATCAGTTATTGCTAATTCAATGGAACATTGCATCCATATCTTAGATCACACTCATTCGAGAGGTACTACTCCAAGTGCTATATTATCAATAAAGACACTTATCCCAGTGGTCATGCTCATTAGGTCAATCCAAGAATAAGAACATAGAAAACTGATAGGGTTCATCTAATATACACACTCCATTGTAATAATACCCCACTGGAATGATCAGATCTTGATAGGTAGATAGGGGTTTAATTCCTAGGAATCACTGGGGGAAAACCAAAACCTATTAGAAGCATCCCCATAAATAGGGGATCAATGCCCATGTATTTTTTGGTCATGCCAATTACACAAACCCCACCTAAGGAAACATGATGGAAAATAAGGATCACTCTGGGTATCTCGGAGGGATATATGGTCTAAGAAACTGAGGGATTGTCGAACTAGGCTGAGATGACTCACTCCAAAATAAGGGAAATCTCCCACAATGTACTGATCATTAATAATCTATATAGGGATCACCCTCTGTGATGATAAAGAGATACTACATCAAATCCTCATTGGAATGGACCGAGGGAACACATTCAACTGATACGTGTCCAAGAAGGTTCACACAAGCTGACAATGAAGCAAAGATGAGAAGAAAGGGTAATCCAACCTATCCTAAAAGAATTAAATTGAATGTACCTATCGATACATAGAATTTATCACAAAACCTGGAACTACCCATGTCTCACACTCACATGGCATGAAATTTTCCAAAAATACACGGTGTGTAGATGTCTCCCTCGCACTCGACGTGTTGTTCTTCCCATGCCCATGTACATTGGGCCATGCCTAGGTAGTTTTTCATGTATTAGTATACAACTATTCATGTGTACTCTATATTTACCAATTACTTTTCATGTACACAGCATATGCGACCACATGGAAACCTAGGTGTGTACTCCTTGTAAACGTTGATCCATCTGCCACGTGTTACACAGCGTGTGACTGGGCACACACAGCGTGTAACACTTCATGGACTCCTCGGTGTGTAATCCCTATACACACTGAGATAGTAAACTAAGAATAACATGGCATGTGAAACATCCCATGAGGTGTATGATACTTATATCTATATGAAAACCCAAATGTCGCACAGAAGGGACTACACAACATGTGTTCATTAGACTGCATGCAGTGTAGTATGGTGTTTCATAGAACCCATGGGATTCTTCACACATCTTCAATGGATACTCTGATATACTTTGGATATATCGCAAAACTCACTGAAGAAGATGGATGTCGATCTATCCAAGCCTATCCATCACTATCGGTCAAATTTTTGCCATTGTCTATGCTTAGGAAATGGCCGCTATCATGCCTCACCATTATCGCACGCTATACCCAAACTGGAGGGGGTCTCCAATATGAACCTAATAACCCTTTATCATATGTAAACACAATCCCATCATTTTTTTAAAACCAGATTGATATAAATGATCTATTTTTCCAAATATGTAATGGGAAACTATTGTCTTTCGAGTATTCATCGATCCATTGGACAAAAGAACACCGATGAAAATGCATGTAAAATAGATGGGAGAAACCATAAAAGAAAAACATTAGGTATGAAACTCATCAAATTTTCATGTTGTCCTTAATTTATTATCATATAGAGAATAAAAAAGAGATAATTAAATTAAAAAAATAACATTTATCCCCCAAATCCTAGATAAACAAACCCAAACCCTTAATTCGATTGATTCATGAATCAGTTTGTAAGTTGATTGATTTGCATTCATATTAGGAAAATAAAATCCTGACAAATCCACATAAAACAAACATCCTACCTTGATATATGACTCTAAATGATTTATAATGACCATACATCATTTTCATTGATGATATACACAAGTTATGTCGGCGCATGATCCTCGATCTGATCTCAATATGATATTGTCTTCGAATGATCCTCCAATAGATCCTCCCAAATATCTTGGGTTATGAAACTAAACCTAGGGATTTAAAATAAACAAATATTTATAAAGGTTCAATAGTTTTTTGATACAAATTAAATAATTAAATAAATAATAATTTTATTTATTTATTTATTTCTCCCATAATGGAACTCAATCCAAACACCAAATTCCCACCAAAGTAATGTCATTCCTTGGGAAAAACCCAAATTATGAACATAATTATGGTCTCATATTTCCAATATGAATCTCCATTTCAAGGTTATTACACTTCTTCAAAAAATTTACACATGTGTGATATTAATATATTTAAAAATTTTAATATATCAATTTTATGCTCACTAGGCCTCAAAATTTCATGTCGTCTCATCACCTAACTTCGGAAATATTCTAATGTATTAAATATAAAAAAACTATGATACTACAACCACAACTTATGGAGATTTGACATTACAATAATCATGTTATATATCAATTACATACTATTGAATATGTTAACTAATGAATCCAGTTTGATCAGTCAAATGTATTGTTTGATAGATTACTTTAGACATTTTTACCATGTGTGGATGCATTTAAACACTGTAAGAAGTTTATTTAGATTGATTGAACATTTATGTATGGAATATATAATAGAACATTATTGATTTCTTCAACACAAGATATTAATTGATACCCTGTAGCTTTGGTATTTTCTATTGATAAGAATGAGAACTTCTCATATTAGAGTTATTTACTAGAATGCCTTAGAGAGTTTGTGACCGACATGGAAGGAATTATTTGTATTTCAAATTGACATCCAACAATCAAGGATGTAGTACAGTCTAGGGTCTTTCATGGACACCACTCCATTACCATCATCAATATTGTATTCAATAAATTACAAGAAATAAACAAAAGAAGTTAAAGGATGATTCTATGAAGAAACCAATCATAATACTTGGCATGAATGTCCTTTTTTGTTGGGAAATCCATTTTAGTAGTTATTTTTAGAGGTGTTATAATAAGTTCTTATATTTAAACATATGATCCTCAATAATACAATATTGAGAAGCATTTTTAAGGTATTATAAAAAGAAATTAGGAATTTTATAATTACATGATGAAAATTACAAAAAAATGGTCATTCGTGTATGGTGATGGGAGGAGATATGAAAATATGATGAATGACATCATAGAATGTGTTAAGGGGGTTTTTAGGGAGTTTTAAAGATACCCATCACTAGTAATTAAGAATATTAGATTATATTTTAATTAAAAGACACAAAATTATAATATAATGTTGATAAAATGTTTTAAATGTAAATTAAAATTATGTATAAGAGTCCTTCCATCGCACTGAAAGTATTTTATAGAATGAGGAAAGAAGACTAAAGAGGGTCTAAACATATTGATGTGATATGGTCCCCATTTATGGTGTGATATTTATTGGGGTCTTCATGGTACATTAAAATTTATTGTTCACTCATTTGACCATACATGGCATACAGTTAAGGTCACTGAGTTTCATGAACCTATGAATGGTAGTAGTGTACATGTTCTTGTCATTTTACTGAAGTAGTGTTTCTATGATTATGGTAACTTTTAAGATTTATAGTATCCTTTTGCACATGTGATCACACCATGTTATTCTATAAAATTATCTCGGGGGATGTTTTTATCTTGTTTAATGACTAGAGAGTATAAATGACTATTGGTATTCTCCATGGATTCATATAGGGGAATATTAGAATTTTGGTTTGTTTGTTGATGCTATGATGCTTCTACCAAACATGACTAGGTTGTAACCAAGTAGGAGGCCTAAGTCAAACCATATTATAAATTAAATGTATTGTCCCAATGAATGGGTACCTAAATAAAGGCGTGGTTTATTCATTCAGGAAGGTCACAATGGAATAATTTCCCTATATATATAGGGAAGTCATCTAATAATCAATGTGATTGATGTAATCTTGTGATTAATGTAAAAAAATTACATGCAATTATTGATTTAATTTTTATCATTAAATGTAATGTTGTGGTACGAGTGGAATATTATGAAATATGATTTCTTTATTTTCATTCATAAAAGTAACCAAAAATAAATTTCAGCACAAATAACATACTACATTTTTAGGAAAAACCAATTTGAAACTCATTTTAGAAAACCTTTATAACCAAGTAATAAAACCATGTATGATTTAAAAAAAATAAGTGTTTGTAAATATTCAAATGAGTAAATGTGATAAATTGAATTTTTATCATCAAAACAATTAATAATGAATTTATAGAATAATAAAATGATTAATGAAATATTATAACAATTGTAATTATTTTTTGGTCCAAGATGAATTTTCAAAAGGGGGTATAAATTCGAGTACTCATATTTATAGTATTAGATATTTTTTATATAGATATACAAGAAACACAACAAAAAATCTTTAAAAAAGAAAACTATATGGAATGGTACAGATCTCTTCAGGCTAGAGAGCTGGTTGGATTCATTTTTTTCTCTCTTTTCATTCCAAATATTTTTTATAATAAAATATTTTATTGTAATTAAATATTTTTCACCATTAATTTCATATTATTAAAAAAATTAGATGATGGAGCCTCTATTATTTGATTTTCATTTTCATGTGTCATGTGATTTACTTGCATGACAACCTATTGGACATATTTCAATATGAAGAGCATATCATTTTCACCATGATGAAGCTATGGAATCCATTGTACCATACCTCAAACATGTTAGATTTTATAGATTCACCATGTGGGACTTTAAAACTTTTAACCATCATTTGATTATTGTACAGGTTTAATTATAGAAACCAAAGGCACAAACATTTCATCTTCCTAAGGGGTAGATGATGATTACTTTGGATGTGTCTAACATAATTGGTCTATCCATCCATGGACTGGTGGTTACATGTGTGGATATTGGTGACTGGTGTGCGGTCATACATCATCTACTTGGAACTAACATCCTCAGCATACCACCTATTTGTTTGGGTTCCCAATTATGCATGGGATAAATTGATGAGCATTTTTCCATGATTCCAAACAATGATTATGAGGATATACTTATTTGACACACACATGTGTTTATTATATGGATGATATGAGGCATGTTGTGTGTGGACTACTCCACCACTTTGGTATACACAATGTGCCTATGATCACTTGAGGATATTGAACAGATAGGTATATACAGTTGGTGGTCCATTTTACTATCACATCTATATAGATACCTCTTTAAAACTTGTCATGTAAATCTACATTATATTGGGGGATGTATGGTTATTCTATATTTGTGTTCCTGGGAGCGTTTTCCACATATCTCTCATAGAGTAAATGCCCCACTTCCATGAAATTTTTTTCTAGACAACCCCTAGGGATGCTGATACGTTTCTATCATTAATTTAAATTATTTTTTTAATTTATTACTATAAATTATAAATTTACTATATATTTCATTTTTAACCATGTGTAGTGAAGAAACTTTGTGAGAATTTGTTTTAACAATGTTTTTGTATTAGTTGACATCTATCCTTTTTGTGTAAGAATGTTTTTGTTATTTAGTAATAAGATCCAATCCATCGTTATGAGTTCTAAAAGAAAATTTAATGTTACTAAAATTTGGATCCCAAACATAAAGGGGGAAAAAGTTTTTTTAAGAATTTTTTTCCAGACTCAGAGGATTAGAATGAGAAGCACCTGACTCAGAGTATTAAATCCATCTTCATAGAATTTAGATAATTGGATCCAAAATAATCAAAGACAAAAATATTTGTTCTTTTGATGTTTTAATTTTCCATAATTAGATAACGAAATAATTTTTTGAGTTAGAAATATTGAAGTTGTTGAGTGAATAATTATTATTGTTGGTGAAGAGTTTTGAAATAATATTTTGAAGTTAAGAGTTAGAAAGTGTTCATACATTCTAAACTCATTCATATAATGATTTACTAACTGTGAAGTTCTTATAAACCATGAAACATAATAATGATAAAATGATTTGAGGAAATGGAGGAATCATAATGAATGAATTGGTTATTATGATCAAGAAAAATTATTCACCAAATTCAATAAAAATGGACACAAAAGATTGGATCCAGTTGTTAAAATATGTGAATCTGATAAATTTTGAATATTCAAAGTTTCTAAGTGGATTAATCATTGAATAATTTCAATCTTTATGGAAAAATCATCATAAAGGGATTTCCACCATAATGGAAAATCCATAATAATGGTAATTCTATCGTAATGAGATGAATATGAAAGACATATCATAATGAGTTGAATAAGAAAGACATATCGTAATGAGGTAAAGAATAAAGACATATCGTAATGATATGAAGAAGAGTGGCATGTCATAATGAGATGAAGAAGAAAGTGAAATTGTAATGAGTTGATAAATAAAGGATTATTGTAATGAGAAAAGAAATAAATGAAGATCATAATGAGATGAGAAAGAAAGGCATATCCTAATGAGTTGAGAAAGAAAGGAAGATCATAATGAGCTGATAAATAAAGGAAGATCATAATGGGATAATAAACAAAGGCATGTCATAATATAACTGGGAAGCTGAAGCTAAGGAAGTTTCATCGTACTAAAGAAAATATAGGAAGATCTAAGAATATTATTACATAGAATAATTTATGTGAATATTTAAAGCAGTCAAACTTGAAATTCAATTTTTTTTAAAAATCAAATAAATATAAGGAGGATTAAAGAAGTCAAATTGGAAGTTTAAATGCAGGAGATTTTGAGTGAATGTTCCTTCCGGAATAAGATCTCAAGATATAATAAGTCACCTAAAATTTTAATTTACCATATTGAATAGTAATATTGATCCAATAAAAATAAGGAAGATTCTATTGAACATTTAAGAATAGATTGTGTTTTTAAGATTGATAATGTGTTTATCATATTGAGTCCAACGTATCAAGTTAGTCGAATTGAGGAAGATCACACTAAGTGTTTGAGTAAAGTTTAAGAAGTGCAGATTGAGTGGGGGAGAATCATATTAACCTTATAAAATTGAGATAATTGGATCCATCCAAATTGGATTAAGGATACAAACTAATCTTTTGTAGCGAAAATTTAATAAAGTCTTATTCTTTTATTTTGGATAAACTATTTTGTAGGACAACTTTTTAAACTGACAGGAGTCGATAGAACCTTTAATATTGGGAGATAGAAGGTTTCTAATGGGAGTTGACACAAGATGTATTCACATATTCATAATAATGGATTTCCATAGACTCATGATAGTGTCTATGGAAAGGATATAGGATCTCACACTGAGGTCAAACCATGGAAATCTTATGTTCTTTACTTTCAATCATACTTTTTCATGCATGAGTATTTTCTTAAAAGTTGATAAGGAAATAAATATTAAGATGTTACAAGGGTTATGTTATAAAATTTATTGAGACTTATAAAAACTAAACAATTGATTCAACCCCCTCTAATTTTTTATTTAATCCTTTATAAATTTAATTTGTGTCAGATCCTAGGTTCCATAGTGGATTCCTTATCATGGATAAAATCAATTCTCTTAATAGTAGATTAATTCCAACATTTTATGGAAAAATTATTATGGATGGAAAGATATGATGTTTCCTTATCTCCTATCTCTTTTTTGGAAGTTTTTTATGTTGCTACTATTGGTTTTCCACCTATAAAGATAGAGGCTCTCATGAAGTTAGCTGATAAGAGAAATATTTATGTTTGTGGAATGTCTATAAATTAAATACTTATGTCCTTATTTGAGAATTTTTATCGAAAGTTGATGGGTCTCAATACATCAAAATGTTAGTAGGACAAGCTGGAAAGTATTTTTAAGGGAATAATAAAGTAAATGAAGCAAAGATATAAATATGGAATAGTAAGTATGAATACATAAGAATGGGAGATGAAGAAACTATTCATGAATACTTCACTAAAGAAAATGAGATTGTTTGCAACATCAGTGGATTATAAGATGTCCAATAAGATTCAAAAATTATGAAGAAACTTATGAAAAACTTCCTGGACATATTTGATTCTAAAATTTACTATTTATATGATAATGATGATTTATCACTTGAGGAATTTCATAATATTATTATTTATTATGAAATTAGAAAATAATTAATGTTTTAAAATAAAATTAAAGGTTAATTGGATTTTGAATCCATGAGAAAGTTAAAAATTCAAGATATTGATGATTTTGATCCTTGTGACCCTGAATAAAAAATGGATGATAATTTGAATGATAAAATCATGTCTCTTATATCCAAGAACTATCTAAGAGGAAGAAAAAGTCTTGAGCTAAACTTTCACTCAATTTTTTTTTGTCTGTGGTGGAATTGAGCGCTTTTCTATGAATTACTTCAAGACGAATGTTATATAATATCAAGATGATTCTCATGAAAAATCTTAATGAAAAAAGTGGAATAATATTTTTAAAGAAGAAAGGTCATCCAAAAAAATTCAAAAATAAGTTTACTATGAACAAAAAAATATATTGAGTAAGAAAGATGAATCAAAATCAATGAAAAACAATTATTCAGAAGACAAAAGTTCAAAAAATCAAAACCTTCATTGAAAAAGTTGAGAAAGTTTAAGATCCCTTAAATAGTGACGAAGAAGAAGGTAAAGAATTGTACAGAGAGTATTATCTCAAAACAGAACTTCTTGCATGTCTTGAGAAAAAAAATATCTCAATAAATAAATTATAATGATAAAGAAATATTGTGAAGAAGTTAATGAAGGAAAAAAGATGTCATCAAGTAGGAGGATAAACACATTCAAGAGATATTATATTATAAAATTAGAATTTTTGAAGAAGGAAATATGGTTGAAGATCTTAGTAAGAATCTGGCAGTTAGTAAGAAGAATTAAAAAAATTCCAATAAAAACATCTTGAGTCCTAAAATAACATGATAAAGATGAATGAAAACATCAAAAAATCCCTAAAAATAAAAGATGATACCACTAAAGTTGCAGATAATAATCCAATCAAGAATCTGGTGAAATCCTCACCCATCAAAAATAATGTTTCATCAAATTTTTCTAACATTTCATGTTCTGGAAAGAATAATTAGGAAATCTTGGGTCAAAAAAGGATGTGAGAAACCTATCACATCTAAAAAATTGGAAAAATCACCCAATAGGAAATATGGTCCATGATTAGAGTATGTTGAAATAGGAAAAATTTATCTACCTCAACAAGGCTTCTATAAATAAAGATCTTACTTTAATAAAAAATAAAGTTTTTATGTCTATTTCTAGTGTTGTGGAATCTATGCCCATATATCTTATAATTTTTGGCATAAACCATCTCTATTTGGAATAAGGTTTTATAAAATAAGTATGAATAAATTTCCTAATCCATAGGAAGTTAGAAAATAAAAATATCGAGATGTGAGAAACCTTCCAAAAAAATCAATTTGAATGGTTGGAAGTGGTTTTGGAAGATGTGATGAGGTTTTTCATCATGCCAAAAAGTGTATGACACTCCGTCTAGGACAATTTTCTTATAGTTTAAATGAAAAGGAAGTTTTAAATAAGAAAGTTAAAGAAAGGGATTTTTTTTGAGACAACATTAAAAGCAAGTAAAAGGAACAAATCATGGATACTTGATAGTGTTTTTTCTTCACATAAGATGGGTGATATGAAAATATTAAAACATGTTGAATTTCATGATGGAGGATCAGTTATATTTGGTAATGATAATATCATAAAAATAAAAGGAATCTGAATGGTGGAGATTGAAGAAGAAAAGTTAAAATATAAGGAATTTTTATTTTTTGTTGGGTTAAAACATAACAGACTAGTATAATTCAACGTTTTGATGGCGGAAAAGAAATAATATTCACAAAGTATTCTTATGTTATCAAAAGTGAAAAATATGTAAAATTTATTACAAAATGGGAAAGAACCAATGTGAATCTTTTCCAAATAATATAATTTAAAAACTCTTTTTACTTAACTATTGAGATGAAAATAAATTATGGCATCAAAGACTTGGCCATCTTTGACAAAAAAACATGAAAAAACTTTCAATATCTGATGTTGTTCATTATTTGATAGAATTAAAAAGAAGAGATTATGATGTTTATGTTACTTTTCAAAAAGGGATGATGGCTAACAAAAGTTATAAGAGAGTTGAGATTCAGTATACTAGGCCTCTTGAACTTATTCATTTCGATTTATGTTGGAAGATGAGACATCAATAAACAAAATGAGGTTTATAATATAGGATTTTTATTAATGATTTCACTAAAATGAAAAATATAATATTTATTAAATCCAAATCAAAGGCTATAAAAATGTTCAAGTTTTCAGAAAATAAGTTGAGAAAGAAATGGTGGTTTGTATAAAGAAGTTGAGAATATATAATGGCACTGAATTTAACAACAAATATTTTGAATCCTATATAAGAAAACATGGTATAAAACATTAATATAGTTCTCCCTATACTCTAAAAAAATGGAGTTGTAGAAATAAATAATATAAGCTTGGTGGAAATGGGTCGAAGTATGTCATGAAAATATAAACTTCAAGGTCTTATGGAAAATAAGCTATTACTAATGTTATACATGTTCAAAATAGATGTTTTTTTGAGATAAGAATCCAAAATAACTACTGATGAAATATGGTATAAGGAAAAACCTTCATTGGATTACTTAAAAGTTCTTTTTAGACCATGTTTATTTAAAATAAAAAAAATTTATTTGGGAAAGTTTCATGAGAAACCTGAGGAAGGAACTTTTAGGGGTTGTTCAATAAATTAAAGTAGTTAAAAATGTTAGAAAAAATGTTTATGAAAGTTTGTGAATTCATATGATGTGAAGGTAATTAAAAATAAAAATTCCTTAACAAAAGTTATTGAGAATACAAAGGAATATAAACTATATAGTGCATATAATAATGAAATTAGGTCAAGAAATCCTTATAAAGATTCGAAAAATTCAAGTGATGAGGAAAGTTTAGTTCAGAAGGAAACATTGAAATTTACTACTTTACAAAAACATGTTGATTCCAAAAACATTGTTGGAAACCAGAAGGCTCTAGTTTAGATTATAAGAAAGTTGATATTTGAATATTTGACTTCACTATTCTCAAAAGTTGAACTGGAATGAATTTAATAAACTATTTATTACAAATAACATGTGGATGATATGAATAAAGAGTTGGACCAGATTAATAAGAACAAAAAGGGAACTTGTTATAGGGCCAACAAATAAAAAATCTATTAGAATGAAGTGGGTTTACTAAATCAAGTTTAATGAAAATGGATAAGTTTAAATAAACAATTCTAGGATTGTTTGTATTGGATATGCACTGGTGGATGTTTTGGATTTCGATGAAATGATATCCCCAGTTGCATGATTAGAAACTTCTAGAATGTTTCTTTTAGTAGCAACACACTATAAGTAGAAAGTTTATAAAATGGATGAAAAGTCATCCTTCTTAAATGGTGAGATTGAGGAAGAAGTTTATATTGAAGAACCTTGTGGGTTTCTACATGATGAGGATGAAAATAATGTTTTTAAACAGAAGAAATATTTTTATGGGCAGAAATAAGCTCCACATTATTAGTATACAAAACATGAATTTTTTTTGAGAATGATAAATTTTTATAATGGAAAAGTATATAGAAACTTATATGTAAAAGATGTTGAATCCAAAACTCTAATTGCAATCATTTATGTGGATGATATAATTTTTTTGGAGATAGAGAATATGTTTTTAAAACATTTGATGAGGATATGAAGAAGAATTTTGAATTTTCTATGTTAGGAATATTAAATATCTTACTTTTATTAGAAGTTAAACAAAAAGAAAAATACATTTTCTTATCTCAAGAAGATTATTCCATGAAATTGTTAAAGAATTTTGGGATGGAAGAATCCAAAGAAGTTTCTAATCCTATTTCAATGAGTATAATGTTGATTAATGAGGAATTCAGAATAAGTGTGAATCAGAAATAATTTCAGAAGCTAATAGGAAGTATTCTTTAAATTACAACTTCAAGGTCTGATATTATTTATTTTGTGAATTTTCTTTCTAGGTATCAAATTAATCCGAAAAAATCACATATGTTAGTAGTAAATAGAATTCTCAGATATGTCAAAGGAACAAAATCACATGGGCTATTATACCAAATAAACCGTGAGATGAAGTTTCAAGGTTATATTGATGCTGATTGGGCTTGAGATTGTAATGATAGAAAATCAACCTCAGGGGGGAAATTTTTCTTGTGTGAATGTTGTCTAAGTTGGAATAGTGAGAAACAATGATTAGTAAAATTGATCATAGCTGAATCTGAATATGTTGCAGCTACTCAAGAATGTACTCAAATTTTGTGTATGAAAGTTCAGCTGAAATATTTTAATGTAAATGTTGATAAACCACTGAAGATACTTTTTGATAATAAGAGTGAAGTTGATATTTCTAAAAATATTATTTAACATTCAAGATCAATACACATTAATATAAAGTTCCACTTTATAAAAGATAAAGGTGTTTGTGGAGATTTTATAATGGAATACATCTCAACATAGTATCAAATTGATTATATTTTTACAAAGGACATGTTGAAAGAATGATTTGTTGAATTGAGGATTAAAATTCATGTTCAGCCTCCTCCCATGACTTCCTAAACCTTATAAGAAAGTAGCCCCAACATTCTTTGGATTATATAGATAATGTGGGAGAGAATGAAACTACTTTATTTTGTCTTAATTTTTTAATTATACGTATATTTATGAATCTGATGATTTGGTTTTCATAAAATGGGAGAGATAAAAATAAAATTGAGAGTGAAAAATAAAAGTGATGAAACTTTATCTTAACATGACCACAAAGATTTTTTCCACCAAGGGATGGAATTCCTTCAAAAAAATTACATTATCCTATTGTGTGGTGTTAGGAAACTCTCTTTTGATAAAGGATATGTTTTGATAAAATTCAAAAAAAAACATGAGTTTTTTACAAAATTTGAGTTGAGATAAATTTCAAATAGTTAAAAAATTTGTTAATGAGGGTTTTCAACAAATGAATAAAGAGAAATTTAAGAACCTTTGTGAGAATTTGTTTTAACAATGTTTTTGTATTTGTCGATGACTAACATTTTTGTGTAAGAATGTTTTTTTATTTAAGAATCAGAACCAATCCATCATAATGAGTTCTATAAAAAAGTTTATAATTTTGCAAAGTTTGATCCCAAATAAAAAGGGGAACAAAAATTTTATTTTTAAGAAAGTTATTTTCTGAAATTAGGGGATCTTTCTTAGAAGCACCAAACTTAGAGTATTGGATCCATCTACATCAGATTTAGATCATCAGATCCTAAATAATCAAAGGTATAAATTTTTGTTTTCTAGAAGTTTTCCTTTTTAATAATCAGAGAATGAATGAAGCTGCTGAGTTAGAAATATGGAAGTTGATGAGTGAACAAGTTTTATTTTTTTCTGAAGAGTTTTGATTGGATATTGTGATGTCATGAGTAATATTTTTTAATACTTTCTAATCTTAGTCAGATGATTATTTTCTATTCATGAAGTTATTATAAATCATGTAACATACTGATGATAAAATATTTTGTAGAAATGGAGGAATTTTAATTAATGAATCGGTTCCTGTGATCAAGATAATATCTTCATCGAATTCAAGAAATCCAGACAAAAAAGATAGGATCTATAATATAGAATGTTTCAAGATGATGAATATTGAAGATGTTCAAAGTTTCTAAGTGGATTAATCATTGAATACTATCCATAATTGTGGAAAAATCATCGTAATGGGATTTCCATCAAAATGGTAAAATCCATTGTAATGGGAATTCCATTGTAATGAGATGAGGAAGAAAGATAGATCATAATGAGATGAAGAAGAATGAAAAATCCAAATGAGTTGAAGAATAAAGAAATATCTTAATGAGTTGAAGAGGAATGATAGATCATAATAAGATAAATTAGAAAAGAATATCATAATGAACTAAATAAGAAAGACATGCCATAATTAGATAATAAAGAAAGTCATATCATAATGATCTGAGAAAGAAAGTTGGATCATAATGAGCTGAGAAAGAAAGGAAGGTCATAATGAGATGAGAAAGAAAGGAAGACTGTAATGAACTAAAAAATAAAGGTAGATCTTAATGAGTCAATAAAGAAAGATAGATCATAATAATTCAAGGAAGATAAATTTAAGGAAGTTTCATCGTAATGAGTTGAGGAGGATTTTTTATACAATAGAAAATATAGGAAGTTAAAGAATAATGATTATAGAGAAGAAGTAATGTGAAGAGTTGAACTGGACATACATTAAATTCAATTATCCATAAATCTCACAAAAATCTAATGAGAATTGAAGAAGTAAAAGTTGATGTTTAAATAGAAGATATTTTTTTAGTTTTGAAATCTGGGGAAGAAGGGGAAGATTAAAATTTTTCAACTCTAGATTTTATGAGTCACTATAAATACTTACTCGGATAATTAATTCATTATTAACATTCACATAAGAAAAAAATGTAGAGAACTGAATAATTTGAGTGAAAGTTATTTCCAGACTGAGATCTCAAAAGAAGATCAGACTCCTGAATGTTTTTTACAATAAAGGAGAATCGTATTAAGTCAGTTGTACTAAGAAAGACTGTATTGATCATTTGACTAGATTTTTTGTTTTAAATATTGATAATGGGTTCATCATATTTAGTCCATATAATTAAGTTAATCATACTAGGAATGATTAGACTAAGTGATTGAGTAGAGTTTCAGAATTATAGATTGAGTATCAGATTGATAGAATTGGATCCAGTCAATTTAGACTAGGGATCTAGACTTATCTTTCATGTAAAAAATTGAACAAATTCTTATTCTTTTGTTTTGGATCAATTGTTTAGTAATAAAACTTCGTAAACTAGTGATATTTAGTATATTATTTCTTATTATAAGATAGAAGGGGCCTAATGGGATTTGGCACAAGTTGTATTAACTTCTTCATAATAGTCGATTTCCATAGACCCATGGGGGTGGATATGGAAAGGATGTAAATTCTCACACTGAGGATGAAGCTTATAAATCTTGTGAGCTTTACTTTCATTCTTACATTTTTATTCATGGGTACTTACTAAAAAATTGATAAGGGAAAAAATCTTAACAGGTAACATGGGTTAAGTTTTAAAAATTATTGAAGCTTATAAAAAGTGAACAACTAATTCAACCCCCTTCTCATTTTTTATTCAATCCTTTCGAACTTCAAAGAGTCAGTCTCAATGTTATGTACCCAATATGAGGCACAGTGTGAATAACATTAAAAAAATATTTGATTTTATAAATCCTGTTGGTGTATGATGAAAAAAATTATAGAAAAATTAATTTTTTATTAATTTAATAATATGATGAAATGATAACATAGTAACATTACTGTTCTAATCTATGAATTCATTTATGAGTGGTAATTTTAGGTTTCATTCACCTTGTATACTTAATTTTTCTATGAATAAATTACACTATACAACACTGCTATGGTTAGAGACTATGGTGTAGTGATATCAATATCCACTTGCACATCATTGAGTGGAACTAGATAGACCAAGTCATGTGGCTATTTAGTTATATGAAAAATATCCCCATTTCACCTTGGAAGGTTGATGCATTACATTCTATTATGCTTATAGGTAGAAAAGAAATGGATTGGTTGTACTATCATTCAAATTACATTGAGGGTTGGGACACACATACCCAATAAAGTATCATTTAGCATGGATATCCCTTAGTATGCCTCCAGTTAACTGATCATGGTGATTATTTATATTATTACTAACAACACACTATCATGTACCTTACACACCATGGGATAGGTTTTCAGTAGTTAGAATGTTTATTAAATTTTATTATATCTTTTTATTTCATTTTTAATATCAATTGGAATATTATTTGATTTGTAGTGAGAGAAATTAGAGATACTTGTATATATCATGGATCCCAACTTGGATGAATTTATCAGAGGATATAGTTCACTCAGATTTGGATGCTCATAGAGATCCTCTCGGTTTTATACGTGAGAGTGTTTATGATGAGTATCCACAGTTGTATCTGGATCAACATGCTCTGGGTGAGGCACTGGGGGATGACGTTGTGCATGTTGTGCCCACTGAGGATGATGCACATCCACCTCCACCACCAACCTAAAGATAGAGGTGAGGACTTTGGAAAAGGTACAATAAATAATAGAGAGAGTGACACATGATAGATTCTCCTACACCATAGAAAGAGGATCATGCATAGCAGGCAGATGATCTTGAATATTAGGGAGAGGTTTATGTGTCATATATGACGGCATGTACATATGATATACAATATTCATCTCTATTACATTCCATAGTCGATATCCTTATATATTTTATGAAGTGATACCAGACGATGGTATCACATCTTATGTAGGCCTCGAGCAACACTTCTAAAAGTTGTGACATATTTGATATCACATTTTTTGAATCTTCAGGAGATTCTTTCATGCCTCTATAGTCATTGACATATGGATCCATATATGATGTTGTTCAACCCTCTACTCAACAATGTGATGAGTCACTCGCAACACCATATATTGAGGTGAAAACATCAATGTAGCAATATAAAGCAACATCAGAACCACTATCGCATGTTCCCACTTTTGAGGCAGAGACATAGCACGAGGAGGAACCCATGCCAAAAGTTGGTACACCAGTGTGAAATATGTTAACCCTGGGTGCGAGGTTTATGTATTGAGTTTGGGTATTGAGGGGAATCAACATTGATTTATTTAGGTGGTACACATTATATTTATAAAAAACATGATAAGTAAAAAAAAATTAAATTTTGTTTTAAAATATATATTTTTATATAAATTTTCAAATCAAAATCACTAAACTACAATTTTAATTACTTGATTAAATTTAAAAAGTCAACATGGGTATGGGAAAAGGCCTTGAAAGCGATGATTATTCTTCCATAGCTAGCAGTGAGGTATAAATATTATATATTATAAATATAAATAAACATATATATATATGTTTATAAATACAAATAATTATATAAATATAATTAAAAATATATTAATATTTATAAAAATGGAATATAATTATAAAAATAAAAATGTAATTATAAATTTATAAATTTATATATATATATATATATATTTATATGATTATATAAATATAAATATAATTATAAAATTATAAATATAATTATAATTATATATTTTTTAAATATAAATATATTTAAAAATATAAATATAATTTTATAATTATATTTAAACTTATATATTTATAAAATTATAAATATAAATATAAATATATTTATATTTATAATTATATAAATATATTTATATGTATAAAATTATATATAAATATGTTTATATAATTATAAAATCCAAACACCAACTGGGAGAAAGACCACCTCTCATACCACTCTTTCATGACCTGACCCAATGAGGCTCAAGACAATACTACCCCAAGACCGCCTCTAATAGGAAAGGGGTTAATGGCCAGCTCTGAGTGGGCATATCACACACATGGTAGACATAATCCTAATGTACTTATACACACAAACACATCTCCAAGCCTTAACAATACAAAAATGTAAAATAACTGATAATAATTCATGAATACATCTGTAATCCCATAATTATAGTACAACATATAAATTTGGAAAGCATAAAAAAGGTTGAATGCAAGCCCACCCAAAATTGGAAAATAAAGTTTGACCTCATCAGAAGGGTGGGCCACTATCAAATTCAACAATGGTAGACACATTTGTATTACAAACTCAAACTAAGCTCCACTTGCTCTTGGTCCTACAAAGATTCTGTAAAACATTCCACCGTTTGTATAAAACATGACATGTGAAGGGAGAGACCATGTAGGGGTGAGTATGACAATACCCAATAACACACACTAAAATCACCATGCATAAAGCATCAATATTATTCATCTCATCAAGCATAGGTATTTTAAACAGGATATTAAACATAATGATAACCATGGGAATCCTAGATATACTCACAAACGAATCTGAATCATAAAGGGTCTCTACCAATTCTATCCATAGATATATTGTGAGGTTTCAAGGTAAAGATCATCTAGGAGATCTCATTCCATAAGCTCTACCATCTCTGATGGAACTACAATGATAGATATCACTCATCGAGTATCTCTTTTTTGATGGCACATCCCTGCCATCCTAGAGGTCATGCTCATTTGGGAGGAACCGATTCATGAGCTATGCTACAACTGAGGAAACTAATCCCAGAGGTCATGCTCATTGTGTCCAGCCAAGAATAAGCACATTGAAAAATTAGAGGGTTCATTTGAGATACACACTCCATCAGACTAATTCCCCATTGGAAAGATCATATCTTGATACTCAGATAAGGGTTGATGCTCAAGGCTCACTAGGGGAACCCGAGACCCTACAAGAAACATCCTTTTATATAGGGTATTGATGCTTGTGTATGTGTTGTTCGTAAAAATTCCAAAAACCATACCTAAGGAAACATGATGGAAAATGAGGATTTATTTTGGAATCTCAGAGGCATACATGATCCAAGATGTTGAGGATCTATCAAAGAAAATTGATATGACTCACTTTGGAATAATTGAAATCAACCACACTGCACTGATCATCATGAAGCTATATAGGGGTTACCCTCTATGATTAGAATGATATAATTCAATGAACCCTCATAGTAATGGACTAAGGAAACACACTCAACTGATTATGGTCCAAGGAAGCTCACACAAGCTCTCAATGAAACTAAATTTAGAAGAAATAAGAATCCATCTATCCTAAAAGGCATACATGGTGTGTCCTTATAGGTACACAAAATGTCTCACAAAACATAGCACTGACTATGTCTCTTTCTCACACAGCATGTACTTTTCCAAAAATACATGGAATGTCTTTCTAGGTACATGGCGTGTAGATGTCTCCCTATAACTAGACATGTTGTTCTGCCCATGCCTATTTACAACTAGTCATTTTCGATAATTTTCCATGTATGAGTACATATATCTACCTATGTACTCTTGCTTTTCCATGTACTTCCCAAGTACATAGCTTGTGAGGACAAATGGACACATGGTCATATACTCCTTGTACACATCGAGTTTTCTGCAACATGTTACACAAAATTTGACTAGGCACACCCACTGTATAATACTACATGTCCTCTTGGTTGTTTACCCCCTCTGCATGATAAGATTGTTGGGTAAAAGTCAAATGGAGTGTCTCATGTTCCACAATGTTTGTGATACTTATCTCTATGTGGAAACACTAGTGTCGTTTATAAGGGACTATAAGACATGTTTTCAAAGGAATACATGACATGTAGTCTAGTTTTTAACATAATATATGGTATTCTTCAAGAATCATCACCTAATGCTCCTATTTTATTTGAATATTCCTCCAAATTTTCCTAAGAACATTGATCTCGATCCTTCCAAGCCCATCCTTCACCATCAGTCGGATTCCAGCCATTCCTGCCACTTGGGAAATAGCCTCTGCTATGCCTCACCATTTCTGCACATCATACCTAAACTAGGGGTCTCCAATCTTACCATGATCACCTACCATATTTATTAACCATGATCACATCACTTGTCCTGAAACTGGATCCAAATAAATGATATGTTGTTCCAAATATGGAACACGTGACAATTTTCTTCTGAGTATTCGTTGATCTGATGTACAATAGAAAATCAATGAAAACTTCAAGTAGAAAAAAGTGGGGAAACCATAAAATATAAACATGAAGAACATATATCATCCAATGTGTGCATTAAACTCGATTAACTATTTTAAGGAAATGAATGAAGAGATAATTTGTGACGTCTTGGACCCGGATGCCACTCAACGAGTGCCCTGAGCATGGTGGACCACATGGCCTCAAGCACATCTCCCCGAATGCCAGAGGTTTCCAACTAGCAGTGAGGGCCTTGGGTGTGTCTGTGGGGATACTATGGCCTCATTACAAAGTGTAGCATAATAGACGAGAGTAAACATAGGTAAATCTAGGAAGCATTTTAAGTAAATAGAAGGCACAATGAAAAATAGTGAAAAAAGTAATAGTAACTCAAACAACTAGAATAACATTCAAAAATACAAAAAATGATGATGATAAGTCATGTCTCTAGAAAACTAGAAAACATGGATACAAGACAATGGGAGTAATATGTTCCATAATAGTATAAAGGAAATAAAAGTCTATCTTAAACATCCAGATAACTAACTCAGTCATCTGCTTTCAAGAACCATTCTGAACAGTAAGAAATAAAGTTTTTGTAGCCGTATTATTCCCTTTTTCAACACCTACAACAATGTAATCTACTCCAGGTACCAAACAGATCCTAGAGAGGGTGTGAGATAAATCTCAGTGGGCCACCACCAATGATGTTTATAACATATGTCATGGGTAATAGAATATAATAGTGTGCATGCCTATATATATAATGTAAAGAAATACAATGTAACTAAATACTCAAGTACCTACTTCAGACCATAGCTGGTGTCTGAACATGTAACCAATTCATTACTTCATTGTTACCAATTTATCAATAAGTTACTTGTATTTAATATTAAGGGTTCCAATATATAACAACGAAACCTACGATGATATTTAATAATGAAGTTCCAATATAGTTACTAATGAAACATAAGCCTCAAGGGATGCAAAATCAGTATTATTTGAGTCTAACTAAGGAGTAAGAGTCTAATATAAGGATCATAGTCCTAGGAATTCCACAATGAGATTCCTACCGAGTCCAAGGAGTGAATCCAAGGTAAAATGGGTCTAAGTAAGGAATGGCCCTCATGGGATTTTTATTTGTGGCACATACTTGTCAATACTGGATCCAAGGAGTGTATCCAAGGTATCTTAGAACCAAGGAGTGTATGCAAGGCATCCTGTAGTACTACGTGAGGGATCCTACAGTTTCTTATCGGGCATCCAAATCTATGACATGGATCGGGTTCTAGGTGGGTCTCAACCTAATAAAGTCATGTGCTAGAATCGGAATGGGGTTCCCAAGTGCTCATTGTATCGTCCAATCAGAATCTAAGGAGATCTTGAGTCATCCCATTCCCATTAGATAGTGAAGTCATTTAATAATTCAATTGGTTAAATCATTTCCTTTAATTAATGTGACAATTTCATGTAGCATGCAACCATTTAATCAAGTCATTTGGTTCATGCTTTGCCTTCAATTAGTGTGAAAAGGCCATGTATCATGAAACTATTCATTTAATCCATTTAAAAATATTCCATATTCAAGTTTTATTCTGATTCCTTCCATTAATGTGGTAAGGGGTGCTACAGATACAAATCCTTCTATTAGTTAACATTTAATCCCATGTCACACACTTAGTATACTTTCCAATTGACATTTTACATTTCATTGTCAAATTGAGGCACTTACCTTACTTAGTATACTTTCCAATTCACATTTAACATTTCATTTTCAAATTGAATCACTTACCTTAGCTAGGGAAAGTGGTTAGAATACATGGTACTTGACATTATGAAATTCAAAATATAAAAATTCCATTTATTATAGAGACACTTACCCTTAGGAAGGTCAATCCAAGTCACACCCTAATGGTGGATCAAACATGTCAAAACAATAAAAACCCAAATATGGAATAAACTTATACATGGAAGGGATGGAGTTTTGGGTGTAACCGCTAATAAATAATCAAATATTTGGAGGAATCATAACCATAAAATTCTAACAAGTATAACCATGGAATGTAAATTTAAGAAACATCACCTGATGAAACCAGTGGCCCCACACATATAGTTCAAAATTGATGAACTTTAGGGATAAATAATAGACCACCCACATTAGGCTTGTACGACTCTCCTCCTCCATTATTGGCCCTTTATTTGGTTTAGATTAGAGTAGATCTAAGAAAATGTGAAAATTCTCAAATCATGACAACTAGTTCAAGAGAAAAAGGGAGGAATAATGGCTCAAATAAACTAGATTACTTATTTTTGTGCATCTAACGTGATAAAAACAAGCTCGATCGGTTGCTGGATGATAAAGATCTATTAATAACCTGATTAGGTCTTCAAAAATCTTCATATGGGTGAAAAAGGAGGTAAATACCATTGGTCTATGATTTGGGGAAGAAGAGGTGGCTTAATAGATCATTAAGGGAAAAACTTGAAATTTACCGAAAAATTAGTCTGTGCACAGTTTTTTTGCACTGTTTGACAAACCATGCACAAACCATGCATGGGTACCTTGTAAAATGGGGTGCTAACTGGTTAGGTTGCATGACCATGCACCAATCGTGCGAGGAGGCTCTGTATGGAAAAAAATAATCCTCATGGTTTTACAAACCGTGTGTAATTCCAAATTAGTTTACTCTAAACCATGCACCAAGCCTGTTTTTTCCCAAAAATATGGGTTTCGGGCTCTGAACTTTCCATGGGTACACCTGCAACTTTTTCTAACCTCTTAGGCATCCATATTAGGTCCAAATTAAATATTTAGACAGAAATTTAAAAGGATCGATACCTGAGTGAAAAATCCGGTTCTTAAAATCTCCCCCCCCCAAAGAACTCATCCCTGAGTTCAACTTCCATGGTCAGAGAAACATTGTCTGAGAAAAAATCTAGCAATTGGACATGTACGTCAGCTTCCCTCTCCCAAGTCTCATCATGCACTCGGCCATGCTACCATTGCACCAGTACTAGAGGGACAACCCAACCTTAGAGAGCCTTCATGCTCTGGTCAACGATGTGTACTAGATACTCCTCAATGGTAACATCAACATCTAACTCAACTTCCTTGGGATCAAGAGTATGAGATGGATCAATGTGATATTGGGGAAGTTGTGAGACCTGAAATACATCATCCATGGAACTGTATCTATGAGGTAAAATCAAGTGACATGCTACTGACCTGACTCTCTCTAGAATTTCAAAAGGCCCTAAAAAATGTGGTGATAGATTTACCTAAATTTTTAGTCATATATTCCCTAACCTGGGTGATACCCAAAGAAAAACATGATCCCTAACCTCAAAATCAAGAGGTCGTCAATGGAGATTGGTATAAAATTTTTATTTGGACTGAGTAGTATTCATATGCTTTCTGATTGGATGAACCTACACTGAAGTCTCCTAAACAAGATGAGGACCCAATAGGGATACATCACCTACCTCTATCCATCACAGAGGTGAATGAAATGGCCTACCATACAAAGCCTCAAACTGAGCCATCTGAACTATGTCCTGGAAGCTGTTATTATAAGAGAACTTGACGAGAGGGATATTCTTCTCCCATGAACCACTGAAATCAAGGACACGTGCTCGAATCATATCCTCTATAACCTTTTTGACACTTTGTTCCATTAAAGAGTCTAAAAAATGACAGAGGGAGATACATTAGAAATAAAAGGGGAAAATACATGAAGAAAATCAAGGTTTGCAAAGGGATGAGTTTTAGGCTACCTTAGTCAAACCAGAAGTACGTCAGCGCGCATCCTACTTGCGCGCCCCAATATGGTACACAACCTACTTGTGCTCCCAAACTACTTTCACCCAAGGTCATATGTTTTTTTTAAATAGAACCTTGGGGTCCTCATTTGTATGGATAAATTTCACTAAATCCCAATTGATGCTCTGGTCGCCCTAGTACTTCACCCCAGTCTTCCAAAACATTCAAGGTAGGTCATTAACACCTTGATCAAAGGATTTAAGGGAGGTTCATTTGAATTAAGTCCTTTTAGTGTTTGAAAACCATAAAACTTGCACGCCTAAAGTGATCAACCTCCCCATAATAGAAATACTTGTACACCACCTATTCCTTTAATAGGTACTTGAGTGCCCCACTTCTGGGACCACCTGTGAATACTTCTGAAGGCTTGAGCCAAACCTCGCCCAAGTATTACCATACAGGTTGTTCATCGCTTAAGTGAGTACCAGGTCGCCAAAGTCTACTTGTGCGCCAATACTTTCACACCCTTACCTACTTGAGCGCCCCTCTTTGATTCACTTATTCTATTCAGTCTAAAATCCATCAAGCCTTCCTAAAATCCATTGATGGCAAGGCCTCTTTTTCCTTGGATCTCTTTTCTTAAAGTGATTTTGTTGGGACCTCCACCAAAACCTCCTGACTTATACAACCTTTGGAAAAAACAAATCAGAGTGTCTTATATTGGGGTTTGTATATCCAAAGATAGAGGTTTCCAAAATTTGTTTTATAAGGGATTTAGGATTCATGGAGTGTCTGTAGGTTTGTATATCCACAATCGCATGGAACTTTCTCCCAGAAACAGTGATGGGAAGTTCCCGGTTTGAAGGAGGGTTGGGTCCTTGCCACTCCCTTCTCAAAGAGATGACTCGGAACCTCAAGTCTCTAGTAGGGAAGGTAAAGTTCAAACTTTATTTACTTACTTTTAAACAAAGGATAAGTCTCCCTCCCCTTCCAGGATCAATTTTAGGGAAACCATCTGGGTGTAAGCCCCTAGATTTTCTTGCAGGAGGTAGCATCATTGCTCCTCATTTCTTCTTCAGTGCCAAAGACCTGAGGGGAGATTGGCATAGGGACTTTCATTACCCTTTCCCTCTCTCATTGAGCTTTGTCACCATGGAAATCCATCATGGTGTAATCCCCTAAACTTCATCCCTTCTTCCTATCATTAGGCCCTTGTATAATTTAAATTGAATAAAGGGAAGGTTCCTTGCCTCACCCTCTTCATGGGTCAACTCGTCCTTATCGCCTCACCCTCTTCTCAGGTCAACTCAGTCCTTGTCCACTCTTGCCACCATAGGTGCGCCCTCTTCCACCAATAGAGGAGGAAAAGTGTATGTGTTATTGTTGAATCTTTTACATCCTCTTGTTTCTCACACCGATCATGAATCATGTGGGATTAGAGATTCGTGATGATTACAACATGTGCACAAAAACACATGATTGAAGAAACTATGAGAAGTATGATTCCTATTAAATCAAGGATATATAGGAAGCCCCTTCAGGTCCCGATCTCACTGGACATCCTCTTCAGAAATCCATTCCTAATTCCCTTAATCTGGGCATCCTCCTTAGGAATAGGCCCCAAATTAAACCCATAATCCATCAATGCATCATTTTAAGGAAGTAAGCTCAAACTCATTTCTATCAAAGTACTATACTATCCTATGAGACTAATCAAACTACATGGGATATTATTCCCATCCACATGGGATATGTAGGAAGCCTCCTTTAGGTTTAAACCCAACATTTCAAAAATCAACCTTGTTATCCTTGGCCCATATTCACAACAGGGTTGAATCTTACTTGGAAACCCAAATCCTTTCCATGTTCATTGGGATGTTTCTTCATAAGTCTGATACCAAACATTGACAAAGAACCTTTCACTTAGATGTACTTACCAAATGACATTAAACTGTATGGTTAGGTCCTTATCATGTGACCTTAAAAGGCATGATGTTTCCCATTAAGAGGCACTAAACTATGAGGGTTCTGATACCTTTCACAAAGATACATAGGAAACCCATTTCATGGGTATGATCCCAATATCAAAACAAGTCTTCATATACCTATATGACAATAAATTCCAAAGGGCCCCGCTGAGTGGCTTAAAAACCAGTATCATCCTAATGATGATTAAAAGAATCTTCAAATAGTATATTAGAGGATACCATTGATGGAGAATCTTGATTACATATGGATATCTCCATTAATGAAGATCCTTGAATGCATAATAATTATTCTAAACTTTACACATGTTAATACGTGATTGAAAATTTCAAAGGAAACCTAAGATATTCTTGGTGAATTAATTAAGATTCATAAAAATATCTTAAATTTAAAAAGAGAGTCCTAGAGTAGAAAATAATTCCCCCCAAAAGGGTGTGATGAGTTAGACCTTCCATCCTCTCAACCAATATACATTCCAAAGTATCGTAAAGTTCAAACTTAATGAACACACGCCTTTGCAAAGTATGTCCCCTTTGGATAAAGAACTGTTGGAAGTTTTCTATTACATGAATAAATCCAATGAAAACTATCTGGAAGCAGTGATTATTAAAACTAGAACACACGTTTCCAGGACCTACGAAATAAGAATAGGGAACCCAACGTGAATCTTTAACCATGTTAATAATGTTACCCACCTGTTAGGACCCTATCAATTGATAATGGAAGTTCAGACAAAGGAATCAATCATGCATGTATCCATCTAAAAGATGTTACTTTAATGGAGTTTATTGTTGTTTAGATTTTTCTAAGAACTCTCTTTACTCCAAAATGGAATTCTTCAAGTCAACATCTGTGAACATCCCAACTGCTGCTCAAGTTGGATCCTCATGAACTGGAAGGAAGTTATCACCCACCCAGTGTCTTCAACGCTGGGTATCCAATGAACTCGTAAAGGAGTATTTCTTGTATGGTACAATTCCAACATTGGAGGCTACCCGACAGGCCATTCAGGTCAATCACAATCCTCAATCATCCGACCAACGACAACTAATGATCAAGAAGCAGATGGTTCCAACCAAAATCTTCAACCATTTCAAGTCTTTATCCCCATAACGCACCAACTAGTCCCTCCCTTACTACAGAGAGGTAGATCAAGAGGTCACTAAGGGACTCAATTTAATAATATAGGGATCCTTTATGAGGACTCCCACCAACAATCACCGCCAGTATAATCGCGCTATAGTGAACCCCCAACATGATGGGGTTTTTGGATCAGGACATTTGGACCAGGTCTCTCAGACCTGGGCATGCAAGAAAAATCGTCAGGGACAACATCCAGTCAACAGGGAGCAGGTTATTACCTATGACCCCTCCAAAGAAGTACATCAACCTATCTTGATGGAAAACAACGAATGGGCACATACACCCATTCGTCATAATTTTTCATCCCAACAGGCTCATCTAGAAGAAACCCACCAATCCCTCTAGATAAATCTGGTAGAGTACAGTGAATATGAACATACACCTAGTTACAAATTATCATCCAGTCAGCAGGCTCATTTGACTACATTTAAAGAAGCCTACCAATCCAATGTGGTGGAAAATGGTAAACAAGAACATACACCTATTTGCAATCACCAATTCTTCCAGCTGTCACATCTTCCAGTATTGAAGGAATTCCATCAATCATACTTGAAGGGAAATAGCCAGCAGGCACATACACCTACCAGCGTTCATTAGGCTCTCCAACAGTCTCATTTGGCAACACTTGGAGAAGTCAGTCGGAAAGTTCTGATGACAAATTTGGGGAATCCCAACTCTCTGCCCCCACGAATGAGAACTTTCAATACCCATTGATAGGAAAAGGAGGAAATGAGTGGGAACATACACCTACTCTAGATACGGAATGGACGTATATTCCCATTCTGGCCACTAAAGTCACCAAACACATCTTATCAATGGTGAAAGGGCAGACGCAAATCCATGCCCATATTCTAGAAGCATTCCAGGATATTATAACAACTACTTCAACAGTACCAGATGAACAAACACATAAATCTATCCCCACACATGGGATGAAACATCGACATTCCATCTCAAAGAAGATACACACCTCTATTCCAGTCTAGTAGGATCATGGGTCATACTCCCCCATATCATATGGACAATAATATCGGGAACATAAACCCTCTCCAATTGAAGGTAATCAGCTCATTCCAATAACCTATCCAAATCAGGCACATACACCTACCCATTATAACCACTTCTCCTAGAAAGTGTCCCCAACTAAGTGTAAGAGAACATCCAAGAAGAAGTCTCTCCAAGAACTATTAGAAAATCAAGAGTCAAGATGCGATTTGGCTCCTCTTAATTCCAGAGTTCTTAAAGCCCTCAAACATTAATATGTTGTAGCTCAAGATCCTATCCTCTCATTACCAAATTATGGGAGTGGTAGTAGTAATTATGAAGTTCCTCATTGGAAACTTCATCATGAAGGCTTGATTCATGAAAATTTGGTCAATCTAGAGCACTTATCTCTAGATGAGAGCCATTGAAACCCTCCGTGTGGCCAGAAGACCAAGGAGAAAGAAGATTCATCCTTTGCTGTAATCCACCATGGTGATCCACCCCTTGATGGAATTCGCTGTGATATTCCTCTCCAAATTAGTATTTACATTGTCAATATAGTTTTATAATTGATAATGTAGAAATGAGAAATACCTCCTATCTCGAGGCACTTTCAAACATAAGGCCAGACATATCTGACGCCTTTTCATTGATGGGTGAAACACTTTCTCAACAAGAATACTTCTTAAGGGATTGGTTATTCTCTGAATCACTTTTGTTTCATTTTCCTTCTAATATAGAGCACCCAATTTTTTCATACCAAGTGGATAAAACTTTAGTAAAGGACGATAAATATATTTTAACATGAGGAAAAAATTGGCTAAAGGAGAAATTCCAGTCATGTTCTGGCCTTTGGGAAATTCTCAGTATAACTTTCTAGAATTGATGGAAGAATATTCCATTCATGATATCCATCTCAACTTAGGGAAGATTCTTCGTCACTTGAAAACCAAATAATTACCATATGATGAGCATCCAAATCATGTGAAGGTAATAGAAGGGTTACAACGCCAAATTGACTTGAAATCTCTCTCAGTTTCCCAACATCCAAAGGTGGAAAAACAATAGAGAACCATTCAGCATGCAAGCCTTAATGATCTTAAAAGGTTACACCAGTTAATTTATGATTCCCCATTCTTTATTCATATCAAATGATGGGGTGCACATGGAGCATTGCATTTCACTGCACTCTAAAATCAAAAAAGCTCCCCAAAAGTGGTCTCATGCAATGTTGTTTCCCATAGTCGGCTACAATCAACAGATTTTGTGTGTAATCAAATGTACGCTCAATAACAGGCCTCAACCAGCTCTCATTAGTGTCAGGGCCAAAGAAAAGAATTTTTTGAGTTAATTTTATGTCAAGCATCTTAGAATTTTGAGTAGGATTCCCACTTAGAGGATGTCAGACGCCATAGATTGCAAATTTCTAAAATAGCACAACGATCTTCTAAAACAGGTGATTTGAGTGGTTATTGGGTGATGCACCCATCCAATGTATGAACCAAAATTTCAAAAATTAGAAGAGAAGTTGCATGAATTTCAGCCATAGCAATTCAAGAATCACCCCAACTTTCAAGGATGGGGGCTCAGTTAATTAAACCTTAAAATTTGTCAAACAAAGTTCAGAAGTTTAAAGAAGAAGAACAGGAATAGCCCCATCCTGTAGGGCTGGGGAATGTTTCACATCAACAACCCCCTCCTCAGTGGAAGTATGTTTTCTTCTAATTAGGGAACCAGCCACAAATAGAGCACACAACTGGACTATCCGAGGATATCCTTTAGGTAACTTTTTGCCAAATAGTTCCTAGGAATTCATCATATTGGAGAACAGAGTCTCATGGAAGATACAAAGGGAGACAATCTTATGAAGATACTGATAGAATTCCATCAATGAATTATGTGACAAAAAATTTCATGAACACCCTTGTAGAAGATCCTCTAAAAATTAGTCTAGATCAGGGGAATCAGAATATGAAGTTCTTATCCATAATACAGTACACACTAAGGCAAATTAAGAAGGTGTACGTACCTGAAATCAGAGGCTTACCCAGAATCTAGGTATACCTTCAAATAACCAAATCCCACCCCTAAAAAATTCATCTAACAATGGGAAAGATAAAATGAATATTTTATCTCACTTTTCCACTGGGGAAGGAAAATCTATTTTTCTTGGAGAGAGATTTTCACCGCAAGAAGAGTAAATGAAGGAGTTGAAAAGACTCAATACAGAGTTACTTCGAAGAAGCATTTCTACTAGACGTACTTTCCAGGAAGGTCATAAACTTGAACATACTATAGGGGATCCTCAGAAAAGAGGATTTTTAGTAACTACAGATGAAGATAATGAATTCTGTCCATTAGGTACACAACCAAGGCAGGATCAAACATATCCTGATAAGCTTGTTCTTGTGGGTTATCCAAGGCAAATACCAGCACCACCGCAAGTGGTTTTGCTGGTCATTGCACCAACTCAATCTCTAGTTTATGTACCTGCACAAGTACCATATCATACATATATTCCTCAAATTCTTATGAACACAATTGGGGAATTAACAAATCGATTGGAAGAAATATAGGAATGGCGTGCGCCTGTTCAGCCAAAAAAGAAATCTTACCTTGAATGGGTAGATTTGATTCGTCCCCCACTGAATTTTGTGAATACCAGATTCCCAATATTTAATGGTTCGGGAGATCCAGAACAACACTTAACACATTTTTCTTCTCATTTTGATCCCATGATGGGAACTCCTCAACAATAAGAAGTAGTAAAGCTTAGGTGTTTTGTGCAGTCATTACAGGGATCAGCTTTTGTCTAGTATAAAAGTTTAAAATCTTGATCAATTACTAGATGGTAAGATCTTTGTCAGAAATTCCTTCTTCAATTTAGATCAAATATACTAAAGATGATGATTTTTGATATTAAAAATTGTATAAAAAGGGAGTATGAAAGAGTTTCAGATTTCATTGTGTGATGGAAAGGATTTACATATTCCTTAAGTCTGTCACTCCCTCAAGAAAAGTTGCTGCCAATTTTTGTGGAAAATATGCATGATGAGTTATGCAGACCATTGATCCCTGTGAAATATATAGGAGGGATTCAAGACCATACTTAAATTTATCAACAGATAGAAGACTCTATTATAGATACTAAGGCTAAAACTCATGTAATTCTATTAGCTCTGGGAAGGAGAACAGGGAAAGCAAAGGAAGCTACTGTTACTCTCAAGCAAGAACCTATACCTAATTCAACTTCAAAACCTTCAACATATCAAAGGGATCCACCTCCAGAGTGTCATTAGTAATGAACACCTCATCAATATGATCAAATAGATCAAATGCGGAAAAAATTTGAGAAATTAAATAGTAAATTTTATTCCTTCCGAAATGAACAAGTTCTTGGTTACTTCATCTCAGCTCTGGAGAACAATTTGGTTTAGTTACGAAGGCTGAAGAAACCAAATAAATAAGGAGATGAAGATATTCTGAATTATTATACCTTTCACCAGATGTTGGGACATCCCATTCAAAACTGTTTTATTTTCAAGGACCTCTTGTAAAAAATGGTAGACTCTGGAGAAGTGAAATTGAAATGTTCGTCAGCTCAAGTAGCATGTGTTACTGCTACTAATACAATAGATAAAGGTGAATGGTAGGAAGTAAAAATTAAAAATTTGTAGAAATATAATGATTGGATGATCAGGAAAATGATCAACTAAACTCATGCCATTTTACGAACATAGTTGAAATAACCGATTGTGTCTTCTGCCACTCCTGCCAAAAAAAACCACCTTCAACAAAAGGTCAATACTCAAAGAAGTGAGGTGATCAGAAGGAAAAAAGAGAAGTTAGAAGAAGACGAGATCATGTTAAGGATAAAGTTGTCCTTGAACTTGTAAGATTTCATGCCATCTGCTTCAAAAGAATGGGCACCACCCCACCAAATGACACAACCAGAACTAACATGTTAGGCAGAATCTTCATCCGATGATGAATTGATCTTTTGTTCTATTAACATTGTCCACATAACGGATTCTTATGCCAATGGTGATTCTGATTATAATGATCCAGAGTTCCTTGTACCTAATTGGGGAACCAGAGGAAGAGTCCAAGGTCGAGGATACAAGGGAAGTCGTGGGAATTCTAGAAACCACCATTTTAACTATAACCCTATTCGAACTATATATGTGGTAGAAACTTGTTGAAGAGCCCTTTAGCAGGATCAACAAGAACAAGAAGTTTATTCCAGGAAAGATAGGTTTGGATCTGATATGGTTATTTTTGAGGATCTATTAGAAGTCACACCATCTTCCAATCAGCAATATGATAGACCTAATCAGTATAATCTACTAAATCTAGAAGTATTTCTAGCTTCTTCTCCGACACAGGATATATCTACATCAGAAGCAACAACTTTCAAAGTACCTAAAAAACCGCATCTCAATGTTGGGAAACACAGACCATTAGACCAAAAGTATAATGTCTTGAAACAATTGGCCCAAGTGCAGGCCATGTTTTCAATTTTGGATTCCTTAAGTCTATCAAAAGATCTTTGAGAAGCACTTATTGAGGCTTTGTCAAGTCCTCAAGAGTTTGAAACTAAAGTTGGTGCTGCTGAGGTTTATCGTATAGAGAATGATCCGGAAAAATTTCATGCAGTCATATCTTTTATAGATGAAGATGAATATTATGTTGTAAATAGACATATTAGACCCTTGTATTTATCTATAAAGTTCAATTATATAGACATACAACGAACTTTCATTGATAATGGATCTAGATTCATCCTCATTCCAGTTCGTACACTTCATTGATTAAGTCTGACTGAATTTGACTTATCTCCTTCCACTTTAATGTTGCAAGGGTATGAAAAGAATGAGCAAGAACCTCTGGGTGAGATTACACTAAGAACACAATTTGGAGATCTTGTGTCTAATTCAGATGTCATGCATGTTTGTCAGGACACAACCTTCAACATTCTACATAAAAGGCATTGGCTGCATCAACATGTGGCCATACCTTCGTCATAACACCATTGTCTTAAATACTGTTTCAATGGTCAAACAGAACCATGTATGGTGACTAGGCTCCGTTCAAAATGTGTTAATCTTAATACATTGAGGTAGATTTTTATCACACAAAAGGAATGATATCTATGACAAAGGAGATAACTAGATTTAATGCTCCAAATGGTTTGAAAAAGATTCCAGAAAACCCATTCATACATTTTAGTACATATTATGTGTTTTCCATCAATCGAATTGAAATGGTAAGACCAAATATATGCACTCATCTGGTGACTTCCATAATGTCGATTGTGGAAACTGAGCCTGACAACATGGAAGAAAATGTTGATTCATAAGTAGTGATGGAAGCATAAATGGAGATTTATTCATATCATCAGCTGAACTAAAAGAAGCCTCTACTTTATCATTCGGAGTAGAAGAAGTTGTAGCAATGTTATAGGAAGACATAGATGTTGATTCCCAGTCCATCATCTCTTCTTTACTACCACAGGAAGACCCTTCATCATCAGTAGGGTCAAAAATAGTGGCATTTTCCTTAGGATGTTCTAATAATGTCTCCTCTCCTAACTCTGGATTTTTTGCCTTGTCATATACTATGAAAGTAGAAATAGAAGAGGTAACATGTAATGAAGAGGAAGAGGAAGTTCTTAAGGATGCTCCTCCATAATTTTAGGAAGGTGTCTCTACCACTGTGGATGAGCTCAGAGAAATAAATATGGGTATATAAGAAGATCCACGCCCCAATCTAATTAGTGTGGGAATGAACTTTGAAGAGAAAAATGTGTATAATTCATTTATAAATCAAAATAGAGATATATTTTCTTGGAATTATACATAAATTTCTGGACTTAATCCTGATGTAGCCCCCCGTCATTTGGGTTTTCTAGAAGAACATCGCAGATTTTAGTAAGCAGCAAGAAGAACACACCCAACTCATGCCTCTAAAATTGAAGTTGAATTTGATAAGATTATAAAGGCTAACATTGTCAGGGAGGTTCAATATCCCAAATGGCTAGCCAATATTTTCCCAGTGAGAAATAAAATTCAGAAAATCCACGTTTGAAATGATTTTAGAGATCTTCACTGGAATTGTCCTAAAGATGATTTTCCAGTTCCAATTATAGAGATTCTAATTGATGAAACAGGTGGATATAAAGCTCTTTCTTTCATGGATGGATACTCTGGGTATAATCAAATCTGTATGGTCCATGAAGATAAATAATCTAAAGCCTTAAGATCCCCTCGAGGTGTATTTTTATATCTGGTAATTCACTTTGGTTTAAAGAATGCAGGTGCAACATACCAACGTGCCATGAACCATATCTTGAAACCCTTCTTAATGAAATTTGTTTAATGTTATGTAGATGATTTTGTGGTCAAATCTAGACAATGTTCCAATCACTTGGCTGATCTGGGTATTACATTCAATAAACTTTAGCAACATAGTTTGAAGAATAACCCCTTGAAATGTGCTTTCGGGGTAGCCTTAGGAAATTTACATGGATTCATTGTACGCCATCATTGTATCAAAGTTGATCTTGAGAAAAAAACAATCATTGGTATGTCACCTCCTTGAATTTTGAAATAATTAAGAGGACTCCAAGGACACTTGGCCTACATTCTGCGTTTTATCGCCAATTTGGCAGGCATGTGTTTGCCCTTCACCAGATTAATGAAGAAGGAAGTCACCTACCAATGGACTAAAGACTGACAAGAAGCATTTGATACCCTCAAAAAATATCTCTTGATCCCAATGGTATTAATGATACATGTTCAAGTAAGACCACTTATTCTCTATGTGACAGCTTTAGAGCGATCAATGGGTGCCTTCTTTGCCCAAAGGAATGATGTTGGGAATGAAAACAACATTTACTATCTCAGTAGAACTATGCTTGATGTGGAAACTCGATATTAAAATATTTAATAGTGCTTCTTGGCATTAATATTTGCATTTTAAAAATTGAGGCACTACCTGCAACATCATGAAGTCTAATTGGTGTCTCGTAGTAACCCACTCAAATTTATCCTCAGTTTTCCTATGCTTAGAGGGTGTTTGGCAGGGTGAGAAGTTATTCTAAAACAGTTTGATATCCTGTTTTTGTCTTAGAAGGCAATAAAAGGCCAAGATCTAGCTGAATTCCTTGATAAACATCCATATGTGGAAGATACATAATTAAATACTGAATTTCATGATGAATAGGTCTTCTCTATTCAAGATAATTCCAAAAACATAGGAAATGTACTTTGATGGTGCTTCTAGAAGTCCAACAAGGAAGAGAATGGAAAACCCTAAACTCAACAAAGTTGGGTTAAGAATTTCCCTTATTTTCCCCAAAAGGAAGTTTTTCTTTATTACTTCCCATTGTCAGAAGGTGGTGCCAATAATGAGTCAGAATATCAAGCTCTCATTGTAGGATTGGAATTGGCACTTTAGGTGCAAGTGAATCACATAAAAGTTAAAGGTGATTCAAAATTAGTAATCAAGAAAATCAATGGGTAATATTCTATCAAAAAAGAAGAGTTAATACCTTTGTGTGATTATGTGAGAGGGTTAATGTCCAAATTTACCTCAGAGACAACATTTTCTTATGTCCCTCAATCACAAAATGCCCAAGCTGATGCACTGGCTAATGCAGCTACAACTTTGGCATATCCAAATCGGGATGAGACAATCACCAGCATAGCTCATCATTGAATGGTATCGCCTTTTGTTCAACCCAGAATGGAGGAAATTAATGAAATTATCCATATTCATAATACATATGGTCATACCATTGAATGGAGAACACCCAGCATGGAATATCTTTAAAATGGAATACTTCCACTAGATAGGGATGAAAAAGAATAGATCTGATGACGAACGACCAATATTACTCTTTATGAAAGTCCCGAACACTAGAAGATCCTTTAAAAACTAGGATTCGATGGAATCCTCCTCAGATGTATTGATGGATAAGAAAATGTAGTTTTCATGAAAGAAGTACAATCAAGAGCTTGTGGTGCCCACCAGTCTGGGCAGAGACTCTCTGATTAGATCTGGATGCTTGGATACTTTTGGCCTTCATGACGTGGGATTGTACAGATTTCAATAAGAAATGATCTCCCTGAAAAGTGCATGACAACTTCATTCATTAACCCCCGAAGTTTCTATATAAAGCTAAATACTCCTGGTCATTTTCCACATGTGGAATGGATATAGTACGACCTTATCCTCCAGCCACAGCTATGCAATTCAAGTATATCCTTACTACGACTGACTTCTTATCCAAATGGGATGAGGAAATACCTATCAAAGAATTTAGATCCAAAATCATTTTTAGTTTTTTCAAAACTAATATCATCACTAGATTTGGTGTCCCTCATACAATTTTGATGGACAATGGAAACAATTTTTGTTCTGCTAAGGTAAAAAGGTTATATCAGTAACATAATATCAAATACAACCATTCATCTCGCTATCATGCAATGGCCAATGGACAAATAGAGGCTTTCAATAAGACTTTATCAAATATACTCTAGAAAATGGTGGATAAAGATAAGAAATCATGGACTGATAAAAATTTTCATTCTTTATGGGATAATCAGACTACTACCCGTACTGCCACCCAAGAAACTCCTTATTTATTAGTATATGGAACAAAAGCAGTTTTGTCAGTTGAAATTAAATTTCCATCACTTACAGTTGAAATATTTGATCAATTATCTACATATGTGAGGTCTTAGAAATGGTTTAATGAGTTGGAATTATTAGATGATAAATGATTGCATACGTTGCATCACTTGTAAGTCTACCATAATAGAATAGCGTTAGATTTCAACAAGAAAGTTCTCCTCCATTCATTTATTCAAGGGAAATTGGTATTGGTCCTCAGGACTCTAATGATACCATGAAAGAAACCTCCAAATCTTGAGCCAAAGTGGGAAGGACCTTATTCTATACATAAGGTCCACTCAAATAGTGCTTATTCCTTAATGTCAATGGATGGAGAGCTCATTAAAATTCCAACCAATGTGATATTCTTGAAGAAATATTTTGGGTATTTGCACAGATCATTAGACCTCTCTGCAAGAATTAAAACTACACAACCCCCATGTCCATAATGCATGACTGAAATCTACATATTAAAAAGTCCTAGTTGCAAGATGTTAAACTGCATAACAACCATAAGCATCCATGCTGCATGACGTTAAAATTTGTATCATCTTTGTCCTCGTTTCATGACATTAAACTATATGGATAATGCCTTCTCTGCTTGATGTTAGGAGGTTCCATGAGGAAGAATCATGGACATCATTGCTACTCCTTAGTGGAACATGAGTCCCTCTCTTCCCTATGTCTGAGTCAGGTCTGCATAGGGACCTTGTTTCAAAAACTACATGTGGCTTGATTCTCATCTATTTGATATACGTAGAGACGCCTGGATCTCCAATCATGGGCCCAGCTGCAATCAATTTTTTTTATTTACTTTTTATCTTCTCCTGTATATGAACTAGATCTATATAGAGTTCTCTTTTAATATACATGATTTGATTTTCATAACATCTTGTGTATTAAATTTAATCATTCTTCTAGAATGTGTTAAATCCCCTAGTATCCCATGTCAAACTCGATTGGTGTGGGAGATGATTGTTTAAATAACTATGTATGGATTTATTATCATCTATATGAAATGCGTAGATATGAAAAAATCTTCAATATTAGGCCCAACCATGATAAAAAAACAAAAAAACCCTTTATTACATATATAAGAATCAAACCAACTTAGGGAATGTTTAAAGAACTATGTATGGATTGATTCTTGACCTCAGTGAGACACGTAGTGACACTTGGGTTTTATCCCTTAGTCCAGCTACAACAAGTCTTTCTTTTCACATTGGTTCATCTTCGTTCTTACCGCATGACGTTAAGCTGCATGGAAATCTAACACCCATATTCTTCACTTGTGTCACCTTTGTCTTACAGAAGAAACCCTTACTGCTCCTCGTTTCTCACACCAATCATAGCTCACGTGCACTTAGGAATTGGGTAAAAGGATTATTTATATAAATTAGGTGTCTCGATTTATTGTGGGGTTATCAATGTCACAACTGCATGACTCAAAACTGCAAGGTATAATGTCTTCACTGTATGACTTAAAACCGCACAGTGTAATGTCCTCACTGCATGACTTTAAACTGCACAATAGAATGTCAATTCAAAAGGAAACAAAGAAAGTCTCCATTTTACATATGAGTTACATCTATGTAAAGTACATTAGATTCATGGCCAATATTGATTCAAATATTTCTTATGTGCATTGAAAACAACCCCCTACTATATTCCACACTCTTAATCTTGAATATTTTCTAGATCTTTATAATTTTTCTTACGGTTTCTGGTGATAGAGTTTCCAATACCTGAGAAATATTTTTCATGACTATGCAGCATGTTCCCTTAGGTGGCCTTTCATATGTTGCCTACGTAACGGGCATGTCAGTCAAAAGATGCCACTATTTGACAATGCATTATATGCCCTAGATGTCCCTACATAATACAGACCCCACAACGGGTTTGTAAAAAGATGGTAATTTTGTTCTTGGTTACAATGTCTTTATGTAAAACCCCAATATTTCATAGTACGTTATCTCATTTAAGTAATTCAATAGCTTGCGCTACATGCAACACCGAGTTCGAGCACACCACAACTTACCAAACTAGCCGTTTAAAAAGCGTTTATGAATAGTATTAACTGAATTTTGAATATTATATACTCTATATAATTTTAACATCCATATTAGGTGTTTGTTAGACATAATATAAAAACCAATTCATTTTTTCAGATAAAAGAAGTATATTTCAAAAAATGAAATTTTACCACCTTTTAATGGAGAATCCTTTTTAAAATAAATATTTGACACTTTTATATATTAAATTTAATGAAATTAAATTCTTCTTTAGAATAGGGACAAAAAAATTTAGTTTGGATAAAATTTTTGGTACTTTTCTGATAACTTTCATATTTTGACGAACAGTGAAAAATACTATGTTTTAATTGAAAACTACTTTTTCAATCGAAATAATTTATAGTGTTAAATTTTGTGTTTGAAAGGTTTTGAAGTATAATTAGATTATATTTTTATCATTTAATACAATTTACTTCATTATAAGTAATTTGACATAAAAACATGTCAATCTTTTAATAGTTTTTACTTATTAAAAACCCACTTTTTGGTTTTGACAATGAGAATTAATTTTAAATTAATAAATGAAACTTATATGTTTTTAATTTGGTAAAATAGACTTCATTTTTGAATTCATAATATCAAAATTATCATAGGGTTAATTGTTTTGGTATTTTTCTGAAAACTTTTATTTTTTGATGAATAGTGAAAAACACTGCATTATTATTTAAAAAACAACTTTTTATTTAAAAAATTAATTATTTTATTTAAATTTATTTTAAGTAAAAATAGATATATAATACCTATATATATTCAATTTAATTCATTAGAGTCAATTTATAATAAAATTAGATGTATAAAATTTTATTGAACTTTTTAACCTCTTTTACCAACCTTCTAGACACGTTAGAAAATTTGCATAAAACATACTTTTACTGCTTCTATGAGTTGAATTTAAAAATTCCAAGAGACACGGTTGACATTAGTAAGTAAAATTTGATTCAATAAGGTGAGAATAATTTTTTAAGAATAGTAACTTTTAACTTTTATTTACCATGGTTAAAAGTAAATAGAGTAATTAAAGGTAAAAATGATATTATAATTACCCTAACACATGTCCTAATTTTATTGGATAAGTTTAATTATATAAAAAAAACCTTAGGAATAAAATATTATCCTTTAGTTCCACTTGGATTAGATTAGGAAATTTATTATTATTTTATTTAAAGAATAGTTAAAAGTATTAAATTCAAAGTTTATTAACTAAACCATTTTTAGTATAGGGTTATACATAAGATAAATTTGAATATAAATATTAGTTATAAAGATAAAACGTTTTCCTACATAATGGTATTTTATTTATAATTTCTAGATATTAAATAATTAAATTTATTTATGACACAATGATTATGCATTAATTATCTTCTTAATAAAATATTAAAATAGTTTATATTATAAATATTAAAATAAAAAAAAATTAAAATTTTTGATGTCATACACGAATTTTATAGGTTAATATGACATGTTATGGTTGATTATATAAATTTTTATCTAATTGATAAGGTTGTTATGACTTTCACAATAACAAAATACCAAATAGTGTCAAAATTGACATAAATAAAGTTTTATAACAAATACTATATTATTGGTTGATATAATATTCCAAAAAATATAAGGTTAGAAAAAATGGCTTAAATAATATTATATATATCATTAATGAACCACTTGAGGTTCTCTTTAAAGTTTATAGTATGTTTATTAACCATATATCATAAGAATACAATAAGACACAGTAAAAGTTAAACTATTTAACTAAGAGTTAAATCTAAAAGATAAGGTTACAATGGAAAACTAAAATTGTATAAAACCTATTGGTTGAGAGGATTTAGATCCATAACCACCTAAGTCTAGAAATAAATTCATTTGGAGCAATTATAAAACAAATATTATTGTATAATAAATTAATATTTTAATCATTTCCTAAAGTGACCCTCACCCCTCTTATAAAAGTGTACTTACCCTTATCTCAAAATCACTCCTAAAAAGACATTTAGTTCGGCCAACCCCTGCCAAAATATCCTCCCAACTTCCCTCAAATAAACCTATAGTCCTTACTTTGATCAGAAAGCCAACCTAAGGATCCCTTTTGATCAACTCAAAAGGAAACACCTGAAGAAGAGGTAATAATTTCACCACCCACTTTCAAGTTCTTTTATTCTTCCACTTCCTCTTTCTTTGTTGTTTACATAACAAAATAATAACTCCATTATATACTAAATTATTTGATGTTATTATAAATATGGTACAACCATATTCGTTTTTCTATCCATCCTATAAATGAAAAGTCACCATACGTGCGTACGTATAGCTTACCGTCTCCATGTTGTGGTGTAGTTTGTTATTCAAACACATCATTATTTGGATGGGTATAATAATGAGTATTAATGATGTAAATAAAAAATATAACATGTTAATTATTCTTTATATATGATATAACATCCAATTACATATGATTTCACCATCAATATAATGATATTGTTGCTCATAGGTATGTACGGATTACCGTCTCCATGACGTGATGAGATTCATTCCCACGTTCACAATTCAATGATGATTATAAAAATATATATTATTAATAATTATGTAATATATGTCATAATAATTCTACTGGATATATATATATATTTATGTACTTACATATATATTATTCACATACTTCCGTTCAATACGACATGAAAACGGAAAAAATGTTTATGCGTAAGTACGGCCTACCATCTCCATAAACAGTGCCTTAAATTTCATATATATATCTATTATAAATATTTATATTCTAAATATATATGATATATAAATCAAGTTTTATATTCTGGAATTATTTAAATCATGATCTAAATGATACACTCAATAATAACAAGTTTAAACACGTGCGATAAGGAAAGCGATTATTACCCAAAATGTTAATTTAACATGGAAATCATTATTAAATGGGTAGTATAAAGTAATAAATGAATCATGTATGACATAATAAATATTAATATGGTTCTGTTATAATATAATAACATATTATGGTCATTATAGAGGAGGTTAAAAGTTCCCTTGACCAAAGGAAAGTGCAAGGTAACGATTAATTTCACAATCTCTTTATTATCCGAGTTTGTTTTTACGTAAGTATCTACTGGGAAATATTTATCATCCATGTAAAAGTTTCATAAAATCGTTTTCAAAGGGATTATTTTTAAGGTAATTTTTACCAAAACATCATTTTAAATGTTTTAAAGATTTATTTTTCTAAACCTTTCCCATCAATGTCCATGTTTTCAAAATGGTTGTAAGGATTTATTTACATGGACATGAATGTTTTTAAAATGTTAATTCCTTTCAAAAGTTTCAAAGTGGTGTGGGAAACTTTGATTCAAAAATGTCTTTAAATTTCTTCCTTTCTAAATTTTGTGACTTTTAAATGTTTTCATGAAAAAGGGACATTTCTCTCAAAGAGTTTTACAAATCATTTTCATCTATGTCAACATCCTTTGATGGATTTTAAACTTGTTTGAAGTTGATTTATTATGATACAAATTTTCGATATTGTATTGAATGTTTTGTGACATGTATGACTGTGGATGTGTTATTTTTATACCATTCATGCTTTATGGATAAAGTATTGACATTTCGTATGCTATTTTTAATACAAATGTTTATGTTATGTTTAAACCTTTTCATATTAGGAATGTATTGGACTTAGTAAGTGACAGGTGGAGCCCTCTATAACTCCTCGATGCATCGGTAGGTCTCATGAGACAAAATAGTGTCTTGGCACAAGGCCTTGACAAAATCTTATTTGTAGTCTTGGCAAAAAGCCTTAACTATGTGGTTATAAAGTCCAGTATTATGCATTCCATCATTATGAAATTGGATATTGATATTGCATGTGATTATTTATGAATGTTTTCGCTATATTATTATCCTTACTGAGCATCTGATCTCACCACTTTCTATGTTTCATTTTTCCAGGATGTGAAGAATTATATTATGACTAGCCTATAGGGATAGTCAAAGATATATGAATGTGGTCAATGTAGACATTGTTGTTGTTGTTTTTCATTTTACAATGTAATGTAATGTTCATGTATTTAATCTATTTTCCAAGACAGATTAACTGATCAGTCCTTCAGGACTTGATTCCTTGTAATCATGCTAATGTATTAAAATAATTCACCGACTCTGGGTAACTGGGGTCGGGGCATTACACATTGTCCCCTTCAAACATTGATGAAAATATACAAGAATATGTATTTTAAAATAGTCATTCAGGTATATTTGTCTCATTATCTTTCTTTCAGTCTGAAACTCTTCAAGACCATGGTATAAAAATTTCCCTCTCCATGTGTTCAAAGAAAAAAGAAATAACCTTGGAATCACTTGGTCAAATATCATATACAGTTTCCATTTTCTGGTCCAAGTTTTTATGACCTAAAACTACAGACACCGCAACTTTTACGTTTGGGTTAGACCTTTTTAAAAGTCATATTCCTCCAATTTTTTGGAAATCTTGGTCGGGAATACCCTCTCCATATTCAGGCACCTTTCTCTATAAACCAAAATCTATTCCTCAGAAAATTTTAATCTTCATAAACTTTCTTCATCTTGTAGAAATAGAATTTTAAAATTCTCAAGAGCGCTTTTTCCTGACTATGAAACACGTGCCCTTAGGTGGCCTTGCATAAGTTTCCTACATAACAGGCCTTTCAGTCAAAAGATGCCACTATTTGGATATAAAACATATGCCCTAGTTTTCCCTGCATAATATAACCCCTATAACGGGTTTGTCATATAATGGTAACTTTGTTCTTGGAAAATACTTCATCTAATGTGTTTATCCCTTTTTCCATATCATTCTTCAAATCTATAAATTCCCAAATCATAGTTTACAAATTTCCCTTCCATACATGAATATGGTAGTATGTTTCCAAACAAATTATCAATAAATTGGAAGAGTCTCATACTAATGGTAAAAGCTAAAGACCTTAAATTGAAGCCACACAATTTCCTCACTGCATGACTTAAAATTGTACAACACAATTTCCTCACTGCATGACTTAAAACTACCCAGTATGTCCTCAATGAAAGACTTAAAACTAAAAAACCCAATTTCCTCACTTCATGAATTAAAATTGCACAGTATGATGTCCTCACTACATGACTTAAAACTGCACAACTTTATATCCGAAATTCCCCTTTTCTGATAAATTTCAACTATTATTCATACACAAAATTTTTATAAAAGTGGTATTTCTATTCATGAAATATGTGAGTATAAAAATAACCTTTTATTCTTAAAACCCCTTTCCTTGGAAAAACCTCCCACTATGGCCTTGAGTCACCCAAGCTTTATTTTCCCTTTTCTATCAGAAGTAAAATAATAAATTCTTAAGATCTCTTTTTCTTGACTATACATTATGTTCCCTTAGGTGGCCTTTCATAAGTTTCCCACATAATGGGATTTTCAGTCAAAAGATGCCACTATTTGGCTATGAAGAATATGCCCTAAATGGCCCTATGTATTATAACCCCCATAACAGGTTTGTCAAATAATGGTAACTTCATTCTTGGGAGAGACATATGTTGATACAAGTTTTAAATTTGGTGACCATAAAAATCATGGCTCAAGATTCCCCTTGGAAATATTTAAATAATTTTAAAGTAATTCTTAGTCATGGAGTCTTGTTTGGGATTTAATTTCACATTTATGGTCAAATCTATTTTGACCTTAAACACTATCCCTATATCGTCCAACATGCCTGACTCTATATAGAAAATAACTAAATATGTGGTACTCCCTAGATTCAGAACCCACAAAGGGCACTCTAAACAAAAGTTGAGTCCCATCTCACTAAATGTACATTTTGTATGGTTTAGGTAATATTGTGAAATGAAAATTCAAAAGATTTAAAGTTTTTGGGGTTTTCCATATAACCCTATAAAAAAAATCAAACTATGCTTACTACTGGCCTAGGTAAAAAAAAGCAGTTAGCAAGAGTGAAAACAAAAATGATTGAAGAAAAAATGCTTTTCATTTATGAAAATTTTCAAAGAGGGGAATCCAAAAATGGGAGTCTCTCCATTTTTAGAAATTAAAAATTATAATAGGATTTCTACAGAACTCCTTATTTGATTGAAATCCCCTTGAGCCCCATCAGCTGCCAATTGAAGCTCGTTTATTTGACCTGCTCCACTCTCTTCAGCATGATGAAGTGCTTCTCTAGAATCTTCAATGGATTTAGAACCATCATTATGGATTTATCATAATGAGCTATGAATCTGTTCAAGCTCCCCTGTAATGATATCTAACCTCTGTTGAAGGTGCAACTGCTGAATAGTATTTTCTTTAATTGATTGCTTAAATCCCTTCAACTTTGTAGTATGATTAGCCACAGCCTGGGACAGCGCTGCTTAAAACTATTCAATGTAGATCGACATTTTGGATTTTATCAAGTCTTGAAAAAGCTTTTTGTCTTGTTCCCTACTTTGAATAATCTCTTTCACCATAGTATGAATTTCATGGTACACGAAACCACCAAATCCTAGTGTGATAAATAGAGATAAAAGTCGAAGAATTATTGAAGGTAGTTCCTCAAGAGGCATTTTAGATATTATCTTCCAAATGTTTTTCCATGCCTTGCGACATGAAAGATGAAGAGTCTTCTACAGTTCTGGGTCTTATTCAGAGTCACTATCATATGGAGGAATGTATTCTGGGATTAATGCACATAAAGAAGTGCCATGTTGTGATCTCTCTTGAACAATGGTCGCTTCACCTTCCAATATTATTTAGGCTGATGCAAAGGCATCACCTCCAGACCTATACATTGATGTTGATATCCCTATATGGTAAATAAAGGATTATGGATATGGTTAGATTCAAGAGATAAAAAAAGTGACTGCAATCATAATGTCAGTATCTCTTACCTAATAGTAGGCCAATAGCCTGAGAAGACTCCTCCCCATTATTATCGGTTTTAGAAAAAAAAATTGATGTCTCTGGATGAAGAGTTCTATCTTTAATGTGCTCAAGATCCTTTGAATAAATCTTAGGAAGATCTACCATCTGAAGATCAACCTGATCGAATGCCTCTGAAATGATGGGAATGATATTAATATCAATACTTCCTTCAAGTATTGTTGTAGTAGTAGTTTCCTTAGATGAAACTGCATATTTTAACCATCCATGGTTAGAAACTTAATCATTAGAAGATTAACAGGATGAATAATGAAAACCCACGTTCAGTTGATTCTATACAAGGAACTCCAGAATCTTCTAAAGCATTTGGTATACTAACATGTTCTAAGACTTTTTTAAAACACATGACAAGGTTCATCATTTCACCCAATGATATCTCAGATCCCAGTTTAGTCTCACCTGTGGGAACACTGGGAATTTTTGATTCGAAACCTTCCTCTAGAAACCTTTGACCCTGAGTTGCTTCCTCATTAATAGTTTTGGGGTCAGCGTTAGTTGTTTCCAGATGTTCTGGTGCATGTGATGAACCTAAAATATCACAGGATGGAAGTTAGTTGTTATTACATTTGATGCCTTATAATGTACTTTTGATTTACCATAATCCTCCTCTCCTATGATAGCTAGAACGAGAACAATTCTGGGAACAAAAGTTGGTTCCTCATGCCTTAATTCCTCCACAAGTACCATCAGATTTGCAGTAATTTGTGTCTATTTAGCAACACCCCTCGTGGTTCCTTGAAGATTATCAGTAGTTACTTTCAAATAATAATCCCCTGTAATCCTAAGAAGTTTAAACACCTTTTCATTAATAAGGAATAAAATTCAAGATTATCAGGGAGTCTTACCACTACTAAGAAAGCGTTTAACCATGGCTTTCTTTATTTGGTGCTTTTTCTTCTTTTCCTTCTTAGGAGGGCTTACATAATTATCTCTAAAGATAGGTATTGGAGATCCTAATACCCTCTCAATTTTATCCTCCATGGCCTGTTGGCCCAGAGATATTTCTCTTGATTCACAGGGTGATTCGGTATCTCCAAGAGTAGTGCCTCCAGGGCTATACTATGGTGAAGGAACTTCATTTGTCTTTCTTTTAACCAGCGGTAAGATAAGATGATGTTTCCCCTAAGTAACAATGTTTTGACTAAATTTCAAATTGAAAAGAAGAAGAGAATTTGAGAAAAAGGAAACTTATATCCTTAGGATTTACAAAGTCATGCCATTCATCATCTAATGAAGGACTAATATCTTAGGTGGTACCATGATCTTTCATTTCCTCCACTCACTTTTTGGTAGAAATTGATTCATCAATGGCATATATAGAGCATTTACAGCTCTCGAATGTAGGTCCTCACCTCATTGGGATTATCCTTAAAAATAATTTCAGAAAAATACTATAAATCCCCTACTCCTGGAATATAAAGTCCTTCACGCAAATCCATCCACATGGTTTCAACATCACAGTATAGAATCTTCCATGTTTGAATAGCCTCTGGATGTATATATTTAGAGTGTACATCAGAGGGTTGTGAAGAGGATCATGCAACCTTGGATTTGAGTTTCTTCCCATCCCCCACATTCATAGATGAGGGATGAGAAAATGGAACCTGTCACTCCAAAAAATGATGGCGATCAGATCACCTCGATACAGTTTTCGTAGGAATTGATGGAGTAGATCTTTTAATTTAGGTAGGAGGGTTATATCTAGCATGAGGTCTCTTTGGTGAATTTTGGAGCATCATAGCCTCCACCCTCTGATTCTCGTGAGTCGTCCCCTGATGATGAAGAGTTATATTCCAATAGAAGGGGATATCTTCTACTACTTCCCTTCACCCCCACTCAAGGGACAACATGATTCAATACCCCTTTAGGGTAAGAAGCAATCCAATTTTCAGCACACTAGATAGTCAATATTCTTACTGCATCAGAGGTAGGTAAATTAAAAACTACCTCAGTCTTCTCTGTAGATGTCAACAACCATAGTTGGCAGGAAACCATTGGGTGTTGATCTAATTTGACATGCATAGGAGGGGATACAGTATTACGTTGCAGACATTTGAATTGACATTAAAATATATATGGATAATAAGCCTCACATATTATTTATCCGTCAGTTCTGGTGGCCAACACGCCATCTCTGCAAGCTAGTATATATGCCCTCAATTCAAAACTGGCCATCCCATCATCATCAAATCACCCTGCATGCGGATTCCCATAAGGAATGAAATGAAACTACTTATGCATACTCAATCTAGCCTTGATTTCATAAGCGTTCAGAGACAAGGGTGAAATACCAAAAAAATCCTGAACAGATGATCGAAAAGGACTTCTAAAAACCTATACCCAACTTTGTATAGAATAAGTTCTAATGTGAGTAGTGATCCATCCCAACGACACCTAGAATGGTCCTACTATTCTAATGGGAGACTTCCCTTTGTAAATGTGTAGCAAACACTAATTAATCTTGTCCAAAATAGGAGTATCCAACCCTACTATCCTTTTCTTTGCCATCTTGGCCACAATAACCAAGGTTCATGCCCTCACATCTACTTTTGAGTCTCAGACTGGTAACAAATACACACTGATCCACATGTCCAAGAAACCTTATAGACATGTCTTTTTTCGAATTTTTGGGTTTACTTCATATCCCCATTTGTCAAATTCTTCTTTCTCCAATGTTGTCCAGAAGGTTTTAGGAGTACCTCTCTTTTCTTCCCTTGGTTAGCTGGTCGTACGGGTGTAAGTAGACCCCTTTTCCTTTTTCTTCATCAAAATTATTTCCATCCATTCCTCTGGATGAATATCTATCCTGGAGTGAGACTTCATGGTTATTGTGTTCCTGAGTTTGTTAAATATTTTCACCAACTCACAAACCATATCTAGTGTCTTATCTGAGTCATTCCATGTCACCTTGGGAGGAACAAACTCATCGTACATGTCTCTAATGATTGGAAATTCAGAAATCTTGTAAACATCCCACAAGCGGATATCTACCTCTCTATGTGATAAATGGAAGGAGTTAGTCTTTTGGGCTCCATCATCTTAATAATTCTGGGATGAAATCATCATTCCTATACACATAAGTTTTCTCCAACCAAATGGCCTCATAAATCTTGACACCTTTCAAGTAATATGTGAATTATTCACATGTGTTAAGAACTCAGTATTCCCACATCCACGTGAGTTTTACACCTCATCCTGGGTGGAAATCCCAACTCTTCCTTTAACCCTTGGATTGATCCATCTAGGAATCCTAAAAGATGCTTGAATAATAGTGTGGCTGCAGCTCGGGTTCATGTGCCTTCAAATCCAGCGTACATGGGCTATGATGCATTATATGAGCCTACTCTATTGTCCCAAAATTAGCAAATGAGCCCTCGACAGAAAAATTGGCTGATGAAAAGTTGGTATAATCCTGAAACCACGAATGTGGGACATAGTTCTTTCGGTCTGGAATATTGACATCCTGCAGATGGCCATAACTATACAAAGGTAGATAGGTGCTTCATGGAAAGTTGAAATGATACTTATTTGAATATTTTTCTATGTTTGGAAGGGTGTTGTGGAAAAAATTGAATTAATCATGACCAATGACATTAATCATGTCATCTATCCTCTTGCTGGTGAGCTCATCATCATTTCCAATTCTTTTGGGAGCCATTGAACCTGCAAAAAGGATAGAAATCATCTTTCAAGTAAATTCATTTTTTTGGTGTTTCTTTACAAAAAATTGGCAAAGGAATTAAGGCGTGCAAGTATAAAATTGGTGCGCAATTATAATTCAGAGTGCAAGTATGTCACCCTACTTACAGAGCACAACTAAAAAACATATAGTAGAAGCGCTACTAAATATAAGCATCCGAGCGAGAAAGAGCTTGCACGCCAAGAGCTAAAATTCCAGAAGTCAGAAGAATTTTCACAGAAGAAAATCTGTTATATATAGGAAATACGTGTCACCCTATGTGCCATATTCCTATGTGCTTCCGTCTTGGGTGACCACTTACTCAACGTACATAACACTTGCGTGCCCTAGTACTTTGTTCTTTCTATTTCATTTACTTTACCTCAGTATAGGATATTATCTTCATTCTGGGTCCAATTCTGAGGGGGGCCTTTTGTTGACACTCTGTTCCATCAAAGAGTCTAAAAAATGAAAAAGAAAAATACCATAGAAAGAAAAGAGGAAATAGATAAATAAAATCAATGTTTGCAAAAGGATGAGTTTTGGGTCGCCTTAGTTAGACCAGAAGAGAATCAACGTGCAGCCTACTTGCACACCTCAATATGGCATGTAGCCTACTTGCGTCCCCAAACTATTTTCCCCCAAGTTCCTATTTTTTCTTATAAATAGACCCTTGGGGTCCTAATCATTACGTATAAATTTCCATGAAGCCCAACTACTGATCTGGTTACCCTAGTACTTCACCCCAGCCTTCTGAAACATTCATGGTCATTCTTTAACACACTGAGAAAATGATTTAAGGGAGGTTCACTGGAATTAAGTCATTTTAGTGTTTGAAAACCATAACACTTGCCCACCTAAAGTTCCCAACATCCCTAAAATAGAAATACTTGCATGTTTCCTATTCCTTTTATAGGAACTTGACTGCCCCACTTCTGGGACCACCGGTGAATACTCTTGAATAATTTATCCAAGACTCACCCAAGTATTACCATATAGGTTGTTCATCACTTTAGTGAATATCAAGTTTCCAAATTCTACTTGTGCACCCATAATTTCCCGCCCTTACCTACTTGAGCATGACTATTTGATTCACATATTCTCTTCAGTCTACAAGCCATCAAACCTTCATTAAAGCCATTCATGGAAAGGATTATTCTTCCTTGGATCCCTTGTCTGAAATTGATTCTTTTGAGACCCCCACCAAAACCTCCTAACTTATCAGACCATTTGAAAAAACACATTAGAGTGTCTCCTATTTGGGTTTGTATATCCACAGTCAGAGGTTTCCCACATATGTTTTATAAGGGAATTAGGATTCATGGAGTTTCTAAGGGTTTGTATATCCATAGGCACATGAACCTTTATCTCAGAAAAAGTGATGGTAAGTTCCCATTTTAACGGAGGGTTGGGTTTGGGCCTCTCCCTTCTCAAAGAGATAACCCGGAACCTTAGGTCTCTGGTAGGGAAGGTAAATTTCACACTTGATTTTGTTCCTTTTGACCAAAGAATATGTCTCCCTCCCCTACTAGGATCAATTTTCGGGCAACCATCCTGGAGTAATCCCCTATATTTTCTTGAAGGATGTAGCATCATTGATCCTCCTCTATTCTTTGGTACCAAAGACTAGAGGGGAGATGGGAACAAATACTTTTGTTACCCTTTCCCTCTCCTGCTGAGATTTTTCTCTATGGGTAGCCATCCTGGTGTAATCCCCTAACCTTCATCCCTTATTCCTTTCATTGTACCCTTGTCTAATGTAAAGTGAATAGAGGTAAGGCTCATCACCTCACCCACTTCTCAGGTTAACTCGACTTCGTCGCCTCCCCCTCATCTCAGGTCAACTCTGGCCTCGTCCACTCTCGCTGCCATAGGTTCACCCTCTGCCACCAGTGGAGGAGGAAAAGTGCAAGAGTCATTATTAAATCTTTCACATCCTCTTGTTTCTCACATCGAACATGACTCACGTGGGCTTATATATTTCTGATGATTAAAACATTATAAAAAACACTCATGATTGAAGTAACTATGAGAACTCTGATTCCTCTTCAAGCCAGGATACGTAGGAAGCCATTTCAAGGCCTGAGCTCACTGGACATCCTCTTCAAGAATCCAACCCTAGTTCCCTTAATCTGAGAATCCTCCTTAGGAATAAGACCCAAATTAAACCCCTAAGTCATCAAGGCATCCTTTTTATGAAGTAATCCCAAAATCATTTCTCTCAAAGGACTATACTCTCCTATGAGACTAATCAAACTATGTGGGTTTTTATTCCCATCAACATGGGATACATAGGAATCATCCTTGAGGTTCAAACCCAATATTTCAAAAATCAACCCTATTCTCCTTAGGCCATATTCTCAATATTGGATAATATAACATGGAAACCCAAATACTTTCCATGTTCATTGGGATGTTTCTGCATAATTCCCACACCAAACTTTGACTAATAGCCTTTCATTTAGATTTCCTTACCATATGAAATTAAACTATATGGTTAGGTCATTATCACATGACCTTAAAAGGTATGATGTGTCCCATTAAGTGTCATTGAACTATGAGGGTTCTTATTCCTTTCACATGGATACGTAGGTAAACCATTTCATGGGTACAATACCAATATCAAAACAAGCCTTCGTCTCCTTGCATGATAATAAATTCTAGAGTGCCCCGCTGAGTGGCTTAAAAACTAGTATCATCATAATGATGATTAAAAGAATATTGAAATAGTATATTAGAGGATACCATTGATGGAGAACCTAGAATACATACGAACATCTCCATTAATGAATAACCTTGACTGCATACTGATGATTCTAAACTTTACACATGTTAATAAGTGATTGAAAATTCCAAGGGAAACTTATTCTATGCTTGGTGAATTAATAAGGATTCATGAAAATATCTTAAATTTAAAAAGAGATTCCCAGAGTAGACAATAACTCCCCCAAAAAGGGTGTGATGAGTCTTACCTCCCATCCTCTTGACCAATATACATTCATACGTATCATAAAGTTCAAACTTAACAAACACCTACCTTTGGAAAGCAGGTCCCCTTTGGATAAAGAAATGTTGGAAGTTTCCAGTTCCATGAATAAATCCAATGGAAACCACCTAGAAGTAGTGATTATTAAAACTATAACATACATTTCAAGGTCCTATGAAATATACCTATATTGTTTGTTCTGATTATCCATTATTCTATGGGTGAAAAGCTGTTCTTAGAAGCACCTGAGTTTCCATAGATTTTTACAAACCCTGCTAGAAGCGTGAAGTGAAATGAGAATCCCTATTTTAAATGATAGAATGAGGGACCCTGTGTAGTCTTATTATCTCACGGACATACAGTATTCCTAGCTCATTGACTGGGAAAGTCTCCCACATAGGAATGAAGTGGGAATATCTCATTAGTCATTCAATAACTACCGAGATAGCATCGCTACCCCTCGATGACCTAGGTAAGAAGACCAAGAAATATATATAAACATATTCCAATTTCCATTATGAGACTGGATGTGACTGTAGAAATCCTTCAGGTCTTTGGTGATCCACCTTGACGTACTGTCAAGGGGAACACATAGTGATAAATCCTTCTATCTGATGTTTCATCCCAAGCCACCAATATTAGTGTTTCATGTCTCGATACATCTTTGATGTGCCTAGATGAACCACCCACTGAGAGGCATGAGACACTTTCATCAACTATTCTTTGATGTCTTTAGGAACCGAGATATGTCCATGAAGAAGAAGGATGATATCTCTATCCACAGACCAATCTGGAGGTGGGTTATCTCCTGATATACTATCACATAGAACCGAACCTTCAGAATCTGAAAATTGTCTACTCTTCACCTTCTTAATGAGGGAAGAGTTAAATATAAAAGATATGAGGTAATACTGATAGTGACTATCCTGAAACTCTAGCTGAAGCTAAGAAAAGAGGGATATTAACTTCCATTCATCGATGGCTTCCCATATATGCTATTTTTGAGTTTTCTGACTCAACACATCAGTGACTACATTTCCCTTCCCAGGAATATAAGCAAGATTAAAATCAAAGGGAAAATTTTATTTGACCCATCTTCACTATCTGAGGTTCAATTTATGTTGTGAAAAGATAGATTTGAGGCTCTTATTGTCTTTGTACACCACAAAGAACTCACCGAACAAATAATTTCTCTAGTAACGTAATTCATGGACAACTGTTTCTAGCTCAAGGTCATGCATTAGGTACTTTCTCTCATGAGGCCTCAATTTTATATATCCATACAAAACAACTTTGTCCTCCTACATTAGCACTGCTCCTAGGCTGATGCCTGATGTATCACAGAAGATGGTATAACATATGACTAGATTTGGAAGAGTCGGAATAGGTGGTGATACAATCCACCCTGTCAACTACTGAAAGGATTTCTCACATTATTCTAACCATAAAAACTTGACACCCTTTTAGTAAGATTAGTAAGAGGTGAAGAATGACATGAGATGTCCTATATGAAATTCATGTAATAACTAGGTAGCCCTAACAAACTCTGTATATCAAACACGTTCTAAGGAAGATCCGAGAAAACTATGGAACTAACCTTTTCTGGTTCAACAGATATGCTTGATTCTAATATTATATGACCCTATAAGTGAACTCTGTCAATCCAAAAGTGGCACTTAAGAATATTCATGTAAAGCTTATGCTATCTCAACATACTAAAAAAGATCTTAATATGTTTGGCATAATCGCTATGAGTGAGAGAATACACCAAGATTTCATACATAAAGAGCATGAAAAAATAATCTAAATAATGGTGGAAAACCCTATTCATGAAATCAATGAAAATATAAGGTGTGTTCGTAAGTCCTAATGGCATAACAATGTACTCATACAGGCAATACTTTCTATGGAAATTTGTACGAGGTATGTCTGATGGTCTGACTCATACCAGATGATAACACGATCTTAGGTCGATCTTGGAGAAGACCTTTTCTCCTTGGAGATTCTCAAAGAGATCCTTTATTCAAGGTAGTGGATTCCAATTCTTGACCATAATCTAGTTCAAACTTCTATAATCCATGCATATACATATGTTTCCATCCTCCTTCTTTGAAAAATTCAGAAGCAAACCCAAAGAGGATGTACTAGTTTTTATAAAACCATTAGCCTCAAAATATAATAACTACCACTGTAGATCCTAAAGCTCTATAGGTTCCATCCTGTATAGAGGAATGGACACTAGAGATGCTCCTGGAACAAGCTTGATCGTAAACTCTACCTCTCTCTTAGGGGGCATGCCAGAAAAGTTTTTGGAAAAAACATCCCCAAAATGATCCACTACTAGAGGGAAATCATCCTTATGTAAACCATGATCCTCTATGAATATATTTTCAATATGGGAAGTCACTCCTCCTAGATCAGGATGCTCTTGTCCCACTCTACCATCCTTGACATCCCACTTAGATAACTACTTCCGTTTGGTGATGTAAAAGATACTCTAGTGGTAGCATTACACAAAAGTGTGATAGTGAACCAACAAGTCCATTATGAGAATGAAATAGAATCCCATTATCTCTAGGAAAAATAGGTTCCATAAGAAAGGGAAACTTCCTACCTCAAGGGGATATTCTCTGCACTAGTGTATTCCCTCTATTCATACCCCTAAAGGCATATCTAGGGTCATTACACCACAATAATAATGTATCTCTAGTCTGAAACTTTCCATAATGGATACATAGATAAAATAGTTCAAAAAACCTATATCAAACAAAGAAAATACAATAGTACATGCTACTAGAATAGTACCTCACACTGTAGAAGGTCGCGCATCCTGATCCTCGGGGATTGGCTATAGTGCATGCAACTGACCTAATCCACGGACCTGGGCAACAGTTTGACTACCACGTTCATAAATTCTCTACTAGTGATGATAGTGATTAGGGGTATGGCTACCATGACCATTCCCTCCTCCTTGGCCAGACCTTTCAGTGCTAATCCAACTCTCCACCTGATGTAGTGTAAAAGAACTCGCTCCTAAAGGTGGAGCTGGCACAAATCCTTTCCACTCAAATCTACAGGAAAGGTACTACAAAAATACTGAAGATTCTATATAAAGCCGCAAGTCTGACACTCCAATGGGTCTCTATCACACTGAATCTTAGAATTCCCCCATCATCCACACTGATGAAACACCAAAGATCTATCGAAATGGGTACTCTAATTGTCACTGCCTTGATGAGAAACCTCAAGAGAACATTTCCTGCCACTGGAAGAACTAATGGCCTAATGTGGAACTAGTCTTCCATGCCTGATACCATTACCATCCATCAGGTTGAGTTCAATGACAAGATCTTGATCAACTATTAAAGAAAATGTAGGCAGTAGAAATACATTGAACTATGTATGGATGGTGTACAAGATCCCATTCACAAAGAGTCTAGCACATAAAATCTCATCACTGACTAGAAGTTTTGAAAAGAACTACAACTATGTGAAATGTGTTGAATATTCCACAACTGACATAAAACCACACTCTAGATGCATGAACTCTCTAGATCTATCAACTCTCAGTGTTTAAGGAAAGAATTTATCATAGAATATAGTCTTGAAGTCTGTCCATATCATGCCTTGATGGTGATCAGTCTGGGTAACCATATCCCACCAAAGCTTGGCCAAATCCTAAAACATGTATGCAGCAAGCTTGAATATCTTCTATAGAGGTGTTTTCATATGCTAAAAGATATATATGGTGGATTCTATCCAAGACTCAGTAGCTTGTGGACCACCATCCCTTGAGAAAGTAGAAGGATGTTGCTGCAAGAACTCATGAGTTAGATTAGCCATCGTAGGTGCATCTCACAGAGCACCATGCATGGATTGTATCAGTAATGAACCTAGGAATCAGTTCCCAGATCTAGTATAATAGTTGGTTCCCCAAGTGGCACTCATGGAGGTAAGACAAACATCTCAGGGCCCACTATATCTGGAGCATGGTCATTCCCACCCTCCTGGTGTATGATACGGGGATGTTGTGGTAGCATTGTTCTACAATATCCATGCACATGACTCAAAACAAGGATAGAAGTAGAAAGACATAATCAATAGTGGAATCTGAATATAGTAATACTCACTACCCAAGGCATACTACCCCAACTACTTTCTTAGACAACCATGTATCAGTAAGTTCTCAAGTATAATTTTCATTTCATTTTCCCTTTAATTTTCAGGTTCACTACTTTGCTTTTCATAAACATGATAATGTGGGTTAAGGATGTGAAACCATTTCATTTTAGATGTCATGATTCACTTTAAAATGGATAGTCATTTCAGTTGAATCAGTTCCCATACACCTATCACTAGAAACGACCCCCATTTATTTATAACATAATTATTTGACTCATTAAATTACTCATCCCAACCCATGATGGCTCATACACCTCCTGAATTGAGACACACAATCACCCAATAAAAACCAAGAGTAATATAATCATAAGCTAACTATCACAACATCAATCATCAATCATAGGCATATCAAACAATGAAAAGCAGTGAAATTCACCTATATGGCAGGTAAATATGCACGACATGTGAATTCTAGGTGCTCATAATGATGCATGAAACAATGATCCTCTCCCTCATATCACTAGGCCAAGGATGAATAAAAATTCTCAATTTGAGTAATAATCAACAACTCTACACAACTTGTGTGTCACCCAATGGTGAAATAATATCAACTATAATAGGAAAAAGTAGAACAATAAATATAATTTAGGAAACATGGTTTTTACCCCGAACATGGGTTTGAAATTACCAAGCACGTCTTATGACCAAGTCCCAAGTGTTCCTAATGTACAATATATTGTCTTCAAAAATTAACAAAAGAAAAGAAACCACCTTTGATAACACTTTCTGACATCCCGAAACTGGATGCCACTCAATTGGTGCCCTGAGCCCGATGGGCCACATGGCCTCAAGAGAATCTCCCTGAATTCCAGAGGCTACTGACTTGCAGTGAGGGACTAGGTTGTGTTCATTGGGATACTATTCCCTCATTACCAATGTGTAGTGCAGTGGATAAGAGTAAACATAGGTAAATAGTGTAAGCAATGTAATTAAAAAAAGCCACAAAGTAAAATAGATAGAATAGTAACAATAACTCAAATGACTAGAATATCATTCAACAGTAAAACAACTGATGATGATAAGTCATGTCACTAGAAAATAGGAAAGCATGGATACAAGATAGTAGGAATAATATGTTCCACAATAGTATAAAGGAATAAAAAACTATCCCTAGCATCCTGAGCTCTGGCTCGGTCATCTTCTATCAAGATCCATCCTAAACAACAAGAAATCAAGTGTTTGAAGTTGTATACTTCATTTTTTCAACACCTACATCCATGTAATCTACTCCAGGTACCAAGCAGTTCCCGAAAAGGGTGTGAGATAAATCTTAGTGGGCCACCACCAACAGTGTCTATAACATCTAGCCCATGTAATGGAATATAATAGTGTGCAGGCATGTATATATAATGTAAAGTAGTACAATGAAACTAAATACCTAAGTACCTTCTTCATCCTTCGGCTATTGTATAAACATGTAACCAATTCATTACTTGATTGTTACCAATTTATCAAAAGTCACTTGTTATTAAAAGTAAAGGTTCTGAGATGTAATAAGGAAACCTACGATGATATTTAATAATGAAGTTACAAGGTAGTAACCAAGGAATCATAAGCCTTAAGGGCTACTAAATCAATAGTATCTAATTAATTATAAGGGGTAAGAGTGTAATCCAAGGATCATTGTCCAACACATTCCATAATGAGATTCTTAATAATTCCAAGGAGTGCATACAAGGTAAAATAGGGCTAAGAAAGGACTGGGCCCGATGGTCTTTGACCATGGAACCTACTTGTCAATTCAATATCCAAGTAGTGTATCCAAGGAATCATAAACCCAAGGATTGTATCCAAGGCAGCCTGTAGTACTACATGTGTTATCCTATGGTTTCATACCCAGTATCCAAAGTTTTGACAAGGATCGGGTTCTAGGCGGATCTCAACCTAAGTAAGCCCTATCCTTGAATCAGAATGGGGTTCCTGAGTGCTCATGGTATCCTCCAATCAAAGTCTAAGAAGCTCTAGACTCAGGACATTAATATTAGATAGTGAAGTCATATAATAATTCAATTTTTTCAAGAATTTCCTTTCATTAGTTTGATAAGTCAATGTAGCATGTAACGGTTTAATCAAGTCATTTGGTTCAGGCCTTGCATTTCATTAGTGTGACAAGGCTATATACCCTACAACCATTCATTTAATTAATTTAATCATATTCCATTTTAAAGTTTCATTACACTACCTTCCATTCATGTGTTAAGGGGTTCTATGGATATTCAACCTACTATTCATTATCATTTAAGGCCAAGTCGCATACTTAGTATACTTCCCAATTCACATTTCACATTTCATTGTAAAATTGAAGCACTTACCTTAGGTAGGTCATGTGGTAAGCATACATGGTACTTTCCATTATAAAATTAAAAATATAAACAATAAATTTAATATAGAAACACTTACCCCTATGAAGGTCAAGCTAAGGCACACCCAAACAGAGGCTCAAACGTGTCAAAACACTAAAAACCCAAATATAACATAACCTTCGACATGGTGGGGATAGAGTTGTGGGTGTAACCACTGACAACTAATCACATATTTGGAAGAAGCATAACCATACGGTTAAAATGAGTATAATCGTGTCATTTAAACTTAAGAAACGACACCTGATGAAATCGGTGGGCCCCACACATATATTCCAAAATTGACGAACCTTAGGGATAAATCATAGACCACCCACCTTAGGCTTGTACAGCTATTGTCCTATGGTATTTTCACCTGATATGGCTTGGATCAGAGTAGATATATTAAAAGGTAAAAAACACTCAAACCATGATAACTAGGCCGAGAGAAAAAGAGGGGAATAACGACTCAAACGGACTCGAGTGCTTACTGTTTTGCATCCAACATGACAAAAAAAAGCTCAATCGGGTTTCAATTGAAGGGGATCTCTTTATCCCTTGATTATGTCTTTAAAAATATCTAAATGGGTGAAAAATTAGGTATATCACACTATTTTATGAGTTGGGGAAGAAGTGGTGGCTTAATAGATCATTAAGGGAAAAACTAGAAATTTACCCAAAAATTAGACTATGCACTGTTTGTCCGCACGGTTTGAAAAAACATCCACAAAGAATACATGGGTACCTAGGAAAAGGGGGTGCTCACATGGTTAGGCTACATAGTTGTGCCCAAACCGTGCGAGGTAGCTCTATCTGGAAAAACAAAATATGCAGGGTATGCCAAACCATGTGTAATTCCAACATGATTTACTCCAAACCCTGTGCCAAGCCTTTTTTTTCAAAACTATGTGTTTTGGGCTCTTAACATACCCTGGAAACCTCTGAGATCTTTTCTAACCCCATAGGAATCCATATTAGGTCCAAAGTAAAGATTTATACCAAAATTTAAAACATCAATACCTAAGTTAAAACTGGGTTATTACATAATTAAATAAAATTAAATAGAAATTTTCCCCCAAATCTAAGATAAAAAAACCCAAACTGGAAATTTGATAGACTCATGAATCCATTTACTAGTTGATTTATTTTCTTTCATAGTGGGATCATAAAATGGGGATACATCCACATTAAATAAATGTACTTCATTGGTTTGGAACTGTCAATAATGAATAATGATTTTATTTCATTGTCATTGATGAGATCCATAAGCTGCATTGGTGTATGATCCTTGATTTGATCTTGGTCTGATTTCATCTTCCAATGATCCTCCAAAGGATCCTTCCAAATCTATAGGGTCATGTGGCTAAACCTAGGGATTTAGCATAATCAAATATTTATAGAGGTTTAAAAAATTTAGGATATAAATTAAACAAATAAACAAATAATTATTTATTTATTTAATTATTTCTCCCATAATGGAACTCAAATCAAACAACTTACACTAACCAAGGTTATGTCATGCCTGGGGTAAACCCCTCATTTTGAACTAAACGATGATCTGATATTTCCGATCTGAGACACCATTTTGGAGTTGTTATACTTTTTTAGAAAAACTACATGTGTGTGATTTTAATATATTTAATATTTTTAAAATATCAATTTTAGGCTCGCCGAGCCTTGAAATCTGACGTCATCTTATCACCTATCTTCAAAAATATCCAAAAGTATTAAATAATAAAAAACCGAAACATTACAACCAAAACTTATGGAGATTTTATATCGAATTAATAAAGTTATCTATCAGTTACATACTATTGGATATATTAACCAATACAACCCAATTAACCAGTTAAAGGGAGTGTTTGATATATTATTTTAGAGATTTTTACCATGTGTGGATGATTTTATACATTTTAATAAGTTTATCTAGATTGATGGAACATTTATGTATGGAATTTATACTAAAACAGTATTGATTTTTTCAACATGTGATTGTAATTGATCCCCTATACCTCTGTCATTTTCTATTGTTAAGAATGAGAACTTATAATCTTGGAGTTGGTTAATAGCATTCCTTAGAGAGTTTTTTATATTCATTAAAGTAATTTGTCTTATTTTATATTATTATTATCAATCAAGGAGGTAATGCAATCTAAGTTTATTTAGAGGACACCACCCCATGTCCATTATCGATACTATATTTGATACATTACAAGAAATGTTTGAAATAAGTTCAAGGATTATACTATGAATAAATCAATCATAAAACTTAATATGAATATCATTTTTTATTGTAAAAACCATTATATTAGTTATTTCTCTTTGTGTTTTAATTAGTTCTCATTTGTTACCTTGTGAGCCTTAATAATAGAGTATGGAAGAGCATTCTAATGTTATTCTCAAAACTAATCATGATATTTAATATTACATGATGAAAATTCCCAAGAATGAATGGTTGTTCAGGTATGATGATGGGAGGATATATAGAATTATGATGAGATACATTACAGAGTGTTTTAATGGGGTTTTCAAGGGAGTTAAAAAAGCAACCATTCATAAGTAATTAAGAATATTAGATTATATATTAGTTAGAATACCCGAAATTATAATATAATGCTAATATAATGTTTTGAATGTAAATTAAAAGTTTTGTATAAGATAACTTCTATCATTGTAACATCCCCCGATCAGACACTCTATCATATGACAAAAATGGGTTAGTTAGGGGACCTAAAGTGAACCTCTCTATATGCCAGAGTCTACTGACTATAAGCAGGTGGTGATAAATATAATGTGAAGATTTTACCCTCTTGTTTATTTTTACAATATAGTGGAAATAAAAAATATAAATAAATATCATAGTAACATAAAAAGTAGAAACAATACAATACAATTAATAAACCATAAAATCCAATTGAATAAACCAATAAATAATAAGGTAATAATGTAATGACAGGTTGGAATGTAACTAAATTTTATGCTTCAATTAATACTAAATAAAATACTAGAAGACTCAAATATACTCAAAATTCCCCAACCTTGATCCCCATGTCGGTCCCATATCCAAACTTTATCTCATTTAGTAAGAAATCCATCAACAACACGGTCCCTTTCCCTTGTCCAGTCCAACATTCATGCCATTTTCTCAGGTACCAAAATGGTGGTCTGAGTAGGGTGTAATTAAAACTCAATAGGTCAATACCACTGTGTCTCAAAAAATTATGATAATAAGTGTATGTAATAAGTTGATAAACAGGTGTATTAATTTGTCATTTAATACTATACATCAATCAACCAGCTTCAGCACCATGTCATAATGTGTCTGAGCATGTAATATAAATTTTCCAGTTATATCCATATATCCAAATAACCTACTTTGGTTCCATTCCAATATATCTCTTAGAATGTATAATAACCATGCCAAACATAACAAAATTTCCATGGAAAACAAAAAAAATATGGGCAAAGCCTACTATATAAGCATTTTTTCATGTGTTAGGGAATAGTTAGATATATATGCATTTCATCATGTGTCACTAGGCAAGCCTTCTATTTAAGCATTTCAACACGAATCACTAGGAATAGCCTACTATTTAAACATTTTAGCATGTGTCAAGAAATAACCTGGTATATAAGCATTTCATTATGAATTACTAGGCATATCCGGTTATATAATCATTTTAGCATGAATCACTCAATGATTCATAATATAAAGGATATCACAATATCTCACCATAAGCCTCAAAGGTTAATTATGAAAATTACCATTTTTATTTCCATTACACATTCATTTTTACCTCAAATGATGATCATTCATATCCATAATAAAATAATCAATTAATTAGGGATTATATATCAATAAATTACTAAAGGTATCTTGTTATACTAAACACACTTTAAACCAATAGGCAGGTTCTCATTTTTTCAAGGTTCATTCACCCTACGGGTAGCCATAAGCCAAGTCACATAAAAAATTGAATATAAGAAGATCCAACCAATATTCTAATCCATGATTTTACCATTTATCAATGAATAAATCAATTAGAGTGCATGTTAAGTCTGTTCAATCAAAATATTGAATATACTTTACAATTAAATAGACCATAGGGTTATGTTTAGACCCCTGCCTTAAACTCATGTTTAACGTAGTGCTAAAAAAGGGTAACACCAATGAGGAAGAAGGTACTAAAGATTGAAATAAGAACCTAAATCAACCCAATTCAAGATCAAAACCAATTGTGGTCCAAATATTTCCACCACAATGATGGAGAATAATGTAAGATAGGGGAAAACCAAACAGATCAACTCACAAGGGATCAGATGTGGAAACAGAACATCCAAAATGGGAGAGAAGGCTCCAAATACACCTAGAAGATTCCTAGGGTCAAGAATAAGGTCTTGAAAAAAGTAATGAAGAATAATTCATTCACACTACCCACTTAAATCTTCTACTCACTATAAATACATGGTATGAAATCCATTTACACATCCTGAATTCTTTTTTTAAAGGGATATGCCAAAAACCCATCACCTCGGCTTAATATTTATCTTAATCGTCAGTTTCATGATTTTAATTATGTTCAAAATGTGTAACTACTTTACATTGTGAACCAATACAAGACTTTTTTCTATCAGTAATTACACATTGTGTAACATATACATGGTGTGTAACCGTCTAGTGAACAATTTTCAATCCAGTTTATGAAAAAGTGAACGAAACATCTATAAATCCTTACAAACCACGTAAAACATAGGTGAAACCATTTAACACATTTACCATAACTCCATTCATTCAAAAAAACATACATCCGAGAACTATAAGTCATTTTCCTCAACAAAGGATCTTCGTCTCTGAATAAGACTCGACCACCAATGATTAAAGACAAAGGAAAAAAACGAAAAAAATAATAATGAAATAACTCAAATAAGGGAATACCTAGAAAAATACTGGATCTAAAAACCTTTCCACCATATAAGATCTCATCCTTAAACTACTACAAGAATCACTATGGGGTCTCAATAGACATGTTTGGCCACCGTTCTTGTATATCTAACTCCCTCTCCTTGGTCTCCTCCTAAACACGCCCATAATTCCACTATACCCGAAAAAAAAAGAATCACCCTACCCCATAGATACATTTCACTACAATCCATAATATGTATTCTATGCTCCTTAGTGGACACATCAAAACCAAGCTTGTTGTTATAGATGTCCACCACATGAGAAGGTTCAAGATAAAATCTTTGAAGTCGCAACACATGAAACACTTTATACATGTCAATGTTGCATTGTGGAAGGTCTAATCAGTATACCACTAGACCATCACTACCCACTATCTCAAACAACCCAAGAAACATGGGCCCTAACTTTCCCTATTTTCTGATATGGCCTTTCCCCAACCTAGGAAAAACTTGAAAGAAAACACAATGACCAAAATCAAGCTCTAGAGGTCAACTCTGATAGTCATTGTAATATTATTTTCGGATCTTTATGGCCATTAACTACTTTCTAATCAAATAAACCTGCTCAAAGGTCTCTTACATGAGACTAGGTCCAACAAGTACTAACTCACCTTCTCTCCAACCAAGAAAAGATGCAGACGACATATCCTTCCATACAAGTCCTCAAAAGTTTCCATTTTTTTGATGCATGTAAAAAGTTACTATAGGAAAACTCCATTATTGATAAATGATACTCCAAAGAAGCACCAAAATACAAAATACTTCCTCATAACATATCCTAAAAAACTTGAATACTCCTATCAAATTGACATTCAGTCTAAGGATGATAGTTTGTGCTTAAAAGAACCTGGAATCCCAAATAATGTTGAAGACCCTTCTAGAGTAGTGATGTGATACAAGTATCTCTATCATATATGATACCCCCTAGAAAATAATGTAGCTAAACTACCACATGCATGTAAAGACTACCTAGATAATCAACTTTGAAGGTCTTTCTAATAGAAAAAAAGTTGATGAACTTTGTTAGTTGATACATGATCACCCATAATGAATCGTTCTTATGGGTTTTCCTGGGTAATAATATCATAAAATTCATTTCTACATCATCCCATTTCCACTCATGTGTGGGAAAAGGCTGAAAAATACCAGCGGGCCTCTGATGCTGTGCTTTCACCTGTAGACAAGTGAAAAATCTTTCTACAAAGCCTATTACTTCCTTCTTCATTCTTGACCATCAGTACTATCTATAGATATCATGATACATCATTGTCAAACCAAGATGTTCCACCTATCTAGAAGTATGAAACTCTCTCATCATCTCCTCATGCAAGCTCGTAGGGGGACATAGTTGGCCAGGAAAAAGAAGGGGATTACCAGTACCAAGATATATTTCTAATGGTGTCTCCCCAACATATTAGCTACCTCTTAGAACTAATCCCTCTATATCAGATAACTGATATATCTTAATCAAGTGAAAATGTATGGTTATAAAAAATGTTAAAGTTAGAGCTACCCATCCCTAAGACTCTTGAACATATAGATTCCTATCTGTAAAGAGTTCTATCATCTAATACTCATTGAAAGACTCCCTCACTACCTATGTATGGGTATTCTAGCTCAAAGAATAAAAAATTATGTTTCTCTTTCTGAGTTTATAATCCAACTCAAAGTTGAAAGGTTACAGATACTCGACTCACCTCCTCTGTTGAATTTTTAAGTCCTTCAAAGAAAATATGTACATGAGGATCTTGTGGTCCTTGTATACCACAAGCCTCTCACCCATGAAATAATTCCACCAACATCTCAAGGCATGTAAAACCACTTCTAACTCTAGATCATGAGTATGGTAATTCATCTTAGGTATTACTAGATTTCAAGATCCTTATGTAACCACTCAATCATCCTTCATCAAAACCACTACAAGTCCAACTCCATATGCATCATAATACACTATATATAATTTTTCCCGCATAGGTAAAGTGATGATAGGTTCTAAGGTCAGCCTGCCTTTCCACACTTGAAAATCTTTCTCACCAGGATATGACCAAACAAACTACAACCTTTTCTTGGTTAACCCTAACATTAGTGATTCCCGGTGGGATAATTCCTAGGTAAAGCACCAATAATAACCTACTAAACCCAGAAATATCCAAATATCAAACACGTTATTAGGTCACTATCGAGATACCATGCCTAAAACAATCTTTTGTTCCACTTACACTACAACATTTGAGAAAACAATACCTAATAAGTACCCTCTATCAATACAAAAACTACATTTGTATATTTTGGAATAATGAAGATGCTCTCCCAGTGTACTTAGAATGATGTCAAGATATTGGAAATGGTCTTCTATTGATTGGGAGTACACAAATATGTCATCAACAACAAAAAAACACATAATGATCTAGGAAAGGATGAAATATCCAATTCATCAAGTACATTAATACCACTAGTTCATTTTTCAAACCAAACGATATCACTATGAACACATACAAATCATACCTACTCCTAAAAGAACTTTGAGGTATGTATGATGGTGTCACCCTAAATTGGGGGAAACTATATGTCAAATCGATCTTGGATAAGATCTTAGAGACTCTCAACTAATCAAAAATATTATCAATATATAGAAGGGTATATCAATTCTTGACCATAATCTGGTTCAATATATGATAATCCACACATAAGCACAAATTACCTTCATCCTTCTTAGAAAAAAGAACTGGAGAACCCCATAGAGACATGCTAGGACATTTGAAACTTTTAGCTTCTAAATATTCCAAATAAATCTTTAACTCTTGAAGATCTTTTGGTTTTATTTTATAATTTAGGATTGAAACTAAATCTACTCTAAGCACCAACTTGGTCATGAACTCAATATGTCGTTCAAGTGGTAATCTATATAAATTTTTAGGAAAGACATTCTAAAATGGTCTACCGCTTGAGGAAAATAATCCTATATAATTCCACCATAATCTAGAGAAATAATAGCTTTATAATCCATGATATAGTCCAATATAAACTGAATTATCCTTGCATGACTATCCTAAATATCTCACTCACCTTAATGGGAGTAAATACCTCCTTCTATTGATAGAAATGTAACTCTCCTCTGGTAACATTAAATATGATCTTAGTATAGAACTAGCCAATCCATAATAAGAATCAAATCAAACATGATAATTTCAAGTATAAATGGTTCCTAAAATAAATGGTAACCACCAATATCTAGAGAACATGCCTACAACATTTTATATTCTCTATTCACACTCCTAATAGTGTATTGATGGTTAAAACACCATCTGAGATTTACACATCCCAGACAAACCATTTGAAAAAAGATAAGATAAAAAGGAATGTGATGCTCTTATATTAGAAAAAACACAATAAAGGGTAGATGATACAAGATTCATACCTCTGATAGTAGATGATATTCCTTACACAATATCCAGAGTATTCTTTAAAGCATGAAGCTGATTATCCCTTATGCCTTGGGCTCTAGTATAACTCCCCAGTGTTGTTCGCGCTATTGGGTACTATTGTTCCTACACTGGGAACCATGTCCCTTAACTAAACCAACACATCCTATAAAACTCTAGATACTTTTATACTAAGTATTATATGAGTCCTTACCATACACTATTACCTTTCTGATCCCCTACCCCTACTCTACTATTGCACGGCCCTATAAAACCTCTTTAGGTGGCCCATCCTGCTATAAGAATGAAACTCCAAATTGAGGTACAGACACTGAGGCCGCTTGTTTCCCATCATTCAAAACTGATATAACTATAATTTAACATAGTCCTGCGTTGGCTTCCCATGGCCTCTACTAATCTATCTATTATTACCTTAGTGAAAACTATCATAACAATGCTTCTTGTTACTAGAGGAATAGTTCCTAGTTCTCCTTATAGAAACATCATGGACACTACTTAAGGACTCTCTCATATTCCATTATATGTTGAGTTCTGAATTCATTATGACCTCATAACATCCCAGATGGAAAACATTCACCTATGACTAGATCATGTAGAAAATTACTTCCTGAAACATCTCACCCTATATATCTCATCAGCTGCTAAATTTGGTATAAAGCATTGTAGGTCACAGTATTTTCATGCCCTCCCTTTTCAAGTGTATGAACCCATGAGCCTTCTCATCCCTCATCATATCCAAATAAAAGTGCATTAGTAATTTTTCCTTAAATTAATTTCTAGATAACTCCTTTTAATTCCTAGCCTTCTCTAGAATATCATACCAATACTTGGTAGATCCATAGAGCATATATACAACAAGCTTCACCCTCTTATATGTATGTGTCTCAAGATGCTTAAAGATCATCTGTACTAAATTGATCTAGAAATCAGCTATCGGGGGGCCTCTATTCCAAATGAAAGTCGGTGGATGTGGCAATTGGAACTCTCTCATCATCACATACATCGATTAAAGGGTGTGAATGATACCTTTCCATGGATCTTTTGTACTAACTTTATCTAGAAATCAATAATCTGGGGGACTCTATTACTAATGAAAGTAGGTGGATGTTGCAATTGGAACTCTCTCATTATCACATACATCTATTAAAGGGCATGAATGTATACCTTTCCATTGATCATTTATACTAACTTGATAATAAGATGTTTTAGGACTTGTTAATGAGATTGTGCATGAAGATCATATGTACTGACTTGATCTAGAAATCAGCTATTGAGGGGCCTCTATTCCAAATTAAAGTAGGTGGATGCTGAAATTGGAACCCTCTCATCATCACATACATCAATTAAAGGGCATGAATGTCTATCTTTCCATGTATCTTCTGTACTGACTTGATAATAGGATGTTTCAAGACTTGGTAATCAGATTGTTCATGAAGATCATCTGTACTAACTTGATCTAGAAATCATCTATCAGGGGGAAACTATTCCAAATGAAAGTATGTGGATGCTTTAATTGGAACTCTCTCATCATCACATACATCGATTAAAGGGCATGACAAACTCTTTATAACACTAGCAATAACAATAAGGTCAACCTAAAAATTTGATAGCAATAGATATCCACTACTCATGGTCTCTCTAAAAATGGATTACATGTGTTTTATCATGAAATATCTATTATTTTCATTTCATTCAGTAGATATAATAAATATCTCATTTCACAGTTCATATAGGCTAGTATATAACACATGCGATAAATATGTCCCTCTCATGAACAATGCATGTAAATATATATCCCTATGATACTATCATGATGAATGCATACTCATATCTTGCCATACTGGACCACGAGTATAAATCTAAAGAACCAATAACGTCATAAAATAGTAACCTCATACAATATGTGAATTGATCATGGTAAAACAACATCAAATGTAAAAAGTGATAAGTATAAATAGCAATCCCATCCATAGGAACTTGGATATTCCCATGTACATGGGTTAGCTACCCCCATAAAAAATCTCATTACCAAGTCCTGAAATGTCTTATTATTCTTTCTACAATTCCCAAATAGTAAATAAATATAAAATAAACATGGTGTCCTTTGATTCCTCTTTGTAACATCCCCCAATCTATCACTATCTCACATGGACAAAATGGGTTATTTAGTGGACCTCTAATGCACCTACCTATATGCTAGAAGCCGCTGACATGCAATAGGGGTATGATAAGTATAGTGGTAAGACTATACCCCCTAGTTCAGAGTTACAATATAGTAGAAATAAAGAATATAAATAAATATTAAAGTTATAAAAAAGTAAAAATAATACAATACAACGAATAAACCATAAAATATAATTGAATAATCTAATAAATAATAAGGTAATGATGTAATAGAAGGCTAGAATGTAACTAAATATCATCCTAGAAGTAATATATAATAAAATACTAGCATACTCAAATAAAGACTAAAAAGTCCCTGTTCTTGAGCCCCATGTCAGTCCCATCTCCAAACTACAGCGCATCCAACAAGGAAACAATAAACAACAAGGTCCCTTCCTATTATCCTATCATGCATCCATGTCATCTTCTCAAATACTAAAATAGAGGCCTAAGTAGTGTGTGATTAAAACATAGTAGTTTGAAACCACTGTGTCTAAACAAAACCAGTCTAATAATAAGTGGTTTCAATAAGGCGATAACTAGGTGTATTAATTTATCAATTAAACCAATACATTAATCAAAATAATTCAACACCATTCTAGAATGACTCTATGCATGTAAAACAGCCACTCCAACCATATACATATATCAAAATAACTTTATTTGGAACCATGCTAGTATATCTCCTATCATGTATCACGACCATGCCAAGCGTAACCAGATTTCCCTGGAAATCATAAAAATATGGGTGAAGTCCACTATATAAGCATTTCAGCATGCGTCACAACATATTTCAGTAAATATTCATTTCAACATGTGTCACTATGCATATCCAGCTATATAAGAATTTCAACACGAATCATTAGGCATAGATGACTGTTTAAGCATTTTGGTATGTGTTAGGGCATATCCTGGTAAATATGAATTCTAGCATGAGTTAATAGGCATATACCACTATATTATCATTTAATCATGAATCACACAATGAGTCATAATAGCAAGGATATCACAATATCACATCATAATCCCTAATGGTTAATTATGAAAATTTCTATTTGTATTTCAATTACACTTTCATTTATACCTAAAATAATCAACGATCAAATAAATAATAAAATAATCCATTACTTATGGATTTTATAACAATAAATTTCTAAAGGTATATTTTTATACAAAACACACTACAAACCATTAACTAGGTTCTCATTATTCAAGGTTTTCTCACCCTATGGGTATCCATAAGCCATGCCACGTCAAAAATTGAATCCAAAGGGATCAAACCAATATTAAAATCCATGATTTTACCATTTATCAATGAATAAATTAACTAGAGCACATGTTATTTCTGTTAAATCACAATATTTTATATACCTCACAATTAAACAGACCATATAGTTAGGTTTAGACCCCCACTTTAATCCAACATTTAACACAAGACTTACAATGGTTAATTCCAATGAGGAATTATGTGATGATGATCTAAATAATAACTTAAATCGAATCAAGTTAAGATCAAAACAAATTGTGGTCTATGAATTTCCACTACAATGATGGAGTATTGAAAAAGGGGAGGGGACTTAAGCAGATCAAATCACCAGGATCAGATGCAAAAACAGAACATCCAAAATGGAAGAGAAGGTTCCAAATTCACCTGGAAGCTACATAGGGTTAGGAGGAGGGGATGAAATAAATGAATGAATAAGAAATAATCCACACTTCCCAGTTAAAACCAAGACTCGTGATAAATACATGGTGTGTAATCCATTTACACTTTGTGTATTCCTTTTTAAAAGAGATACATCCAAAAACCCATCACCTTGGGTAAATATTCATATCGATTAACATTTTTAAAATGTTTATTAGGTTCATGATGTGTAACCACTTCACATCATATACATATTCACAACATTTTTCTAGTGGAGGTTACACATATGGTAATATAAACATGTGGTGTAACCATCAAACAAACAGTTTTCAGCCCAATTTATGCATAAGGACTTGAACCACCTATAAATCCTTCCAAACAAAAGAAAACCATCATAAACCCATTTAGCACATTTACCCAGACTCCATTAATTAATAAAACATACATCCCTGAACTTTAGCTCATTTTACCCAACAAAGTCTCTCTATATTTGAACAAGACTTGGCCACCAAGTCTTAAAGATTAGAGAAATCCCAATAAAAATGTTTAATATATAAAAAAAAGAAGGAAATACATAAAAAAAGATGGGATCTTACATCCTCCCCACCATATAACAACACATCCATGATCTTCTCCAAGCATCATTGTGGGGGTCTCAGTGAACAAGTCTATCCACAATTATCGTATATCAGCCTCCCTCTCCCAGGTCTCCTTCTAAATACACCCATCCTACCACTACACTCAAACCAAATGAATTACCCTACCATAGAGATACTTCACACCGTGGTCCAAAATCTGCATTAGATTCCCCTAAAAGGGAGGATCAACACAAATATAAGCGTTCACCATAAGAGAAGGATTAGGATAATATCTCTAAAGATGTGACATGAAAAACCTGTCCTATAGGGAACTGCAACACTATGGAAGGGCTAATTGGGATTCCACTAGACCAACCCTATCTACTATCTCAAATAGCTGAACTAAACTGGGCACTAACTTTCCTTTTTTTCTGATATGGTGTTTCCTCATCCTAGGAGACACCTGTAGGAAAACATGATGACCATCCTCGGACACAAGAGGTCATCTTAGATGGTCATTGTAATATTTTTATTGGATCTTCATGGTCACCAAAAAATTTCAAATCAACCAAAACTACTCGAACTACTCCTATACAAGACTAGGTCTAACAAGCACCGACTCACCTTCCTCTGACCAAAAAATAGGAAAATGGAATGGACTTCCATACAAGGAATTAAAAGGTTACATTTGGATTGATTCCTAGAATATGTTATTATAGTCAAACTCCATGTGTTTAAAATGTTTCTCCCAAGAACCACTTAAATAAAAAACAAAATCTCATAGCATATCCTTCAGAAACTAAACAGTCCTCTTAGATTGAACATTAGTCTGAGGATGATATTCTATTCTCAAAATAACCTTTGATCCTAGAGCCTTTTAAATACACTACCCGAATCGTGATGTGAAATGAGGATCCCTATAAAAAATGATACTCCTCAGAACACCATATAGTGAAACTACCTTACACAAGTAAATACAACCCAAATTATCAACTTTTATGGTCTACCATATAATAAAAAAGTGGGATACCTTCATTAGATGATCCATAGTTACCCATAATGCATCATTCTTATAGATTTCCCTTGGAAATCCTATCACAAAATTCATCATGACATCATTCCATTTCCACTCAGGGATGGGAGAAGGCTACAAAATCCAAACAGGCCTCTGACTCTCATCTTTCCCAATTTGACAAGTGAAACATAATTTCAAAAATTCTATGACCTATTTCTTCATTCCTAACAACCAATACTATCTATGAAGATCATGATACATCTCTATTAAACTAGGATATACCGCCCATCTTGAATTCTGAAACACTATCATAAACTCCTCGCGCAAGCCTGTAGGAACCCATACTTGGCCATTGAAAAGAATGGAATTTTAAATTCCAGGAGGCCATCTCAATGGTGTCTACTCATCATATAAGCTATCTCTCAATTTTTTTTCAAATGGATAAGTAACCTCCCTGACCTGACTGGGTTCAAAAGAATTGGTATAAAAGATGTCAAAGTTTGATATAATCATCCCTAAGACTCATGAACACCCAAATTCATGTCCGTAACGATTGTGGTCATATTAAACTTGATTAAATACTATCGTTCTACCTATGTTTTTGTCTTTCAACTCAAATCATTGGAAACAACATTTCCATTTCTAGGTGTATAATCCTCCTCAAAGTTGAAAGACTACAGATACTTGACCCATTTCCTCTTCTAAAGGTTCGGGTCCCAATGAGAAAATATGTACTTGAGGATCTTGTGCTCCAGGTATACCATAAACCTATCACCCATGAGATAATGCCTCTATCATCTCAGGGAATGTACCACCATTTCTAACTCCAGATCATGAGTAGGTTAATTCCCCTCATGTGCTCTCAACATTCTAGAGCCATAAGCAACCACTCAATCCTCATGCAACTGAACTTCTCTAAGTCCAAATCCATATGCATCACAGTACACGGTATATGATTTAACCTACACAAGTAAAGTTTGGATAGGTGATGAGGTAATACTTCCTTAAAGTTCCTAAATATATTTATCACAAGATTCCAAAAAAACTAACTTCACCCCTTTCTTGGTTATCCATGACATAGGTGCTTCCAGATTAGAGAAGTCCTGGATAATGTTTCGATAATAACTTACTAAACCTGAAAATATTTGTATCATGAAGAAATTATTGGATCACTAAAAAGGTAATAGAACTGAAACCTTATCTGGGTTCACTAACACTCCCGCCTCTGAGATTAAATAACCTAGGAAGTACAATCTATCAATAAACTAAATTTGGATAGCTTGGTGTAAAACCTATGCTCTTTTGCTGTACTCATAATGATGTCAAGATGTTGGACATGATCATCTAGTGACTAGGAGTACAATGATATTTCATTGACAGAAAAAAAACAAAAACTAATCCAATAAAGGATGAAAGATCTGATTCATCAAGACCATGAATACCATCGGTGCTTTCGTTAAACCAAACGACATCCCTTAAAACTCATACAAGCCATATGTTCTCCTGAAAGTAGTATGAGTTATTCCTGATAGTACCACACTCAATTGGTGGTAACCATATATCAAATTAATATTGGAGAATATCTCATCACCTATCAACTAATCAAAAAGATCATCAATGAATGGAAGGGGATACTGGCTCTCGACCATCTTCTGGTTCATTCTCTAATAATCCACACATAAGTGAAAAGTACCATCTGAATTCTTGAAAACAAGAACTAGAAAAACCCATGGATACATAGTTGGTAATATGAAATCTTTACCTTTTGGATATTATAAGTGAATATTAAACTCCCAATGTTATGATGGATCCATTCTATAAGATGGGATAAAAACTAGATTTGATCCGGACACCAACTAGATCACAAAATCGATTTCTCATTAAAGAATTAATCCATAGAACTCATCAGGAAATCCATCCAGAAAATGGTATAACACTTGAAGAAAAGAATATTTCACATTCCACTATCATATAGAGAAAGATCGGATATCTAAATAAGACTATAAAATCATCACAAAATTGTTCCTGCAAAAAAATCCTAATGATACCACTAACCTTTGATGATAATGGGGGAATCCTTGTGGAGATAGAAATGTAACTCTCCTTTGGTAACAGTCATTATGATATTGGTATAGAATTATACAATCCATACCATGAATCAAATAAAAACATGTCATTTCCTTCACAAACAGTTCCCAAAAGAAACGGTACCCAACAATCTCTAGAGAACACGCCTTGCAACATTTGATATTATTTGATTGAAATCCCAATGGTGTATTGATAGTTAAAAAAGGATATGCAATTTCTTTATCCCATATCAAACCATTTGAAAACATGTGGATAAGAATCCAATACAACTTTATAAATCAGAATGTGTGAAAGGGTAGATGATACAAGAATCATTCCTCTGACAGTCAACAATCATACAACCACAAAAGCCAGAGTAGTCTTCATAGCATGTAGCTAACTAGACCATCTACACTGGGCTCTAGTCTAACTCCCCTATATTTCTCCCTATACCTGGTAATTCTTTTCTTTCATGGGTGAACCACATACTCTACCTTAACCAAAACATCCTATGGAACTCCATATACCTTCCAAATTAGGATTAGTTGAGTCCTTCAAAGAATTTGGTACTTATCCTAATCCCCTTCCACTACTCCGATGTTTTATACCCCTTCAAAACCTCTGTATATGTCCTATCCTGGCACAATCACAACACTCCAATGTGTATTATGGACACTAAGGCCACTTGTGGACCATATTTTCATATTGATATCACTATAATGGAACATGATCTTGAGATTACTTTCCGCTTCCCTAAGTACTCTTTCCATTGTTTCCATGGTGAAAACTATCATAGTGAATCTTCTTGACACTAGAATAAGAGTTCCCAGATCACTCTACTGAAACAACATAACTATTGATCGGGAAATCTCTCATATTCCCTTCCATGATGAGGTCATGATTCATCACATCCTCAAAACTGATCAAACAGGAAACATTCACTTGTGAACTGGTCTCATAATAAAGGCCATCCTGAAAAACAACTTTCCCTAGATATCTCATCAGCTACTAAAGATGGTGCAATGATATGTTGTTTGGTGAAGCATCCATTATAGTCTAATACTACCATTTCCTCCTATTTTAGGTGCATGAACTCACGATCCTTCTCTTCCCTCAATGTATTAGGATAAAAGTGTATTAATAACTTCACCTTGAAGTCATTCCAAGATAATTCCTCCTTCCACCTAGCCTACTTTAGAATATCACACGAATTCTTGGCAGGTCCACAGATCATATATGCAGTAATCTCCACCCTCCTATTTTTTGGTGTATCAAGATGCATAATGATTATCATGACCGACTTGATATAGTACTCAACTACCTTGGGGCCTCACTCCATAATGAAATTAGATAGATACTATAGTTGTAACTCTCTAGGTAACTTATAAATTGATGGCACAATGTGAACATTCTCCCTTTCCATGGATCACATGACCCACAAGAAGATGTCATGATACTGAACATCCATTTGATCCTCATGATCTATAGGAAGCTCTAGTTCAGCTGCATTAGGAGCGTGATGATTTCCACTTTACTAAAAATCAATTCAAATAATATTAGGATAAATTTTCTATATAATAAAAACACACTCCTTATAAAATTAGATATAACAATAAGGTGAACATTAAAAGGTGACAAAAACAGAGAACCACTTCTCCCAATATGTATACAAATGTCTTATAGATGTTTTAGAATTAAATACCAGTTCTTTTAATATCATTTTTCATATATAATAAATGAATCATTTCATAGTTAATATAGCAATGTATATACAAATTCAGAAAATATGTCCCAATAATGAAAAATGGAATTCAATATATATCCCTATGTTCCTAGCATGATGCATGAATACTCATCTTGTTCCATACTAGGCCATGAGTATAAATCTCACAAACTAACAATATCATTAAACAATAACCTCACACAATATGTGAATCACCCAAGGTGAAATAACATTAACTGTAATAATAGAATAATATACACAGTAATCCCATCATTGGGTACTTGGATTTTGCCTCCTACATTGGTTAGCTACTCCCATTCACAAGCTCATTAACAAGTCTTGACACATCCTAGTGACTTTTTTACCTTTCCCAGAGAGTAAAGAAACTTGGTGTCCAATAATACCACTTTGTAATGTCCCACGATTCGATACTCACTCATGTGGGAAAAATGGGTTGGTTATAGGACCTCAAGAATTTCTCCCCATACGCCAGAGGCTTCCAACTAGCAGTGGGGGTGTGATAAGTACAATGTGAAAATTATACCCCCTGGTTCAGAGTAACAACATAGAAAAAATAAATTATATAAATAAATAAATAAGTAAATAAAAAAGAGGAAACAATAAAATACCACAGATAAACAATAAAATTCAAATTAATAATCCAATAAATAATAATGGAATAATGTAATGATAGGTTGGAATATAACTAAATTTTATTTTAGAAGTAATATTGAATAAAAGTATATAATACTCGAATAAAGACTCAAAAGTCCCCAGTCTTGAGCCCCATGTTTATCCCATCTGCAAACTCCAGCCCATCCAACACAAAAATAGTCAATAACAAGGTCCCTTACCCTTTTCTATTCTTGAATCCATGTTATTTTCTCAGGAACTAAAACGGTGGCCCAAGTAGTGTGTGTTTAAAACTCAGTAGGTCGACACCACTTTGTCTAAAAAAATAGTATGATAATAAGTGTATTCAATAAGGTGATAAATAGGTGTATTAATTTATCAATTAATATAAATAATTAATATACATGCTTTGGCACCATGTTGGAATGTATCTGAGAATGTAACACAACCATTCCAACAATATCCATATATCCAAATAATCTGATTTGGCTTCATGCCGGTACATCTCTGAGCAGGTATCAAAACCATTCCAATCATAATCATATTTTCATGGAAATCACACAAATCAAGGTCAAGAATTATATATAAGCATTTAATCATGTGTTAGGGCATAGCACGGTATATAAACATTTCATCATGTGTTAATGGGCATAGCCCACTATATAAGAATCTCAGCATGAATCATTTTTCATAGCCCACTGTGTAATCATTTTAGCATGTTTCAGTGGATATCCTAAAATATAGTAAATTCATCATAAATCTCGGAGCATGGCACTCTTTATAATCATTTCATCATGAATCCATCATTAAGTGATAGTAGAAAGTAGATTATAATACTACATCATAAGACTCAATGGTTAATTATAAAAATTACTATTTTCATTCAATTACTCTTTCATTTATACCTCAAATGATCAATAGTGATATTAATAAGAAAATAATCCATTACCTAGGGATTCTATATCAAGAAATTTCTAAAGGTATCTTATCATGCTAAACACATTTTAAACCATTATCTAGGTTCTCATTATTCAATGTTTTCTCACCCTACGGGTATCCATAAGCCAGGTTTCATCAACAATTAAAACCAAAGAGATAAAACCAATATTCTAATCCATGATTTTACTATTTATCAATTAATAAATTTATGTCAACACATGTTACATTAGGACAATAAAAATATTTCATATACTTCACAATGAAACAGACCATAGGGTTAGGTTTATACCACCTACATTATAATGGTATTTAATACAGTGCTTCCAAACGGTAATACCAATGAGGAACAAGGTGATGAATATCATAAGAAGAACTTAAATAAAATAATTTCATGATAAAAACCAATTCTATTCCAATTATTTCCACTTCAATGATAATGAAAAATAGAAGAGAGGATAAAACCTAAGCAGATCTACTCACCAAGGATCAGATTTGGAAATGGAACATACAAAATAGAATAAAAGGATTAAAATTATCCTCAAAGTTTCTTAGGGTCAAGAGGAGGGGATAAAATTAAGGAATGAAGAAGAAATCATATGCACTACCCACTTAAAACCACTATTGCAATAAATACACAGTGTGTAATCTATATACACGTCATGTATTCCTTTTTTAAAGGGATATACTGAAAAAAACCATCACCTCGAGTAAATAATTATCATGATTGACATTTTCATGGTGTGTATTACGTTCAATAGATGTAACCACTTCACGTCATGATCCAGTTCACAACATGTTTCTAGACAAAGTTACTCATCATGTAATATATATACGATATGTAACCATCCGGTGAATAGTTTTCATCTGAGTTTATGCATATGGTTTCGAACCACCTCTAAATCCTTAAAACCCATGGAAACCCTCATAACACCACTAATTTTTTTTACCTAGACTCCATTAATTTAAATAAACATACATAGCTATTATTTATGTCATTTTCCCCAATAAAGGCTCTCTGTCTCTGAACAACACTCGACAACCAAGGCTTAAAGACAAAGGAAAACCCAATGAAAAGAAATTGACATTAAAACTCAAAGAGGTACATATCTAGAAAAAGATGAGTTCTTTTAATTACATTATAAATTATTTTATGGAATAATAAAATAATTCCTAAGGGGGTCTAAATAGAGTGATGTGAGTTTGTCACCATTTCTAGCGTGAGATTGATAGGGCCCTTCAAGATACAGTAACATTTTTTGTCCATTCATTTGATCATAGTGGGAATATATTTGGGGTCACTAAGTGCCATGATCCTATGACTGGTAGTAGTGGTCATGTTCTTGTTGTTTGACTGAAGTGGTGTTATTGTGACTATGGTAACTTTCAAGCATTAAAATATCCTTGTGCACATGTTATTCCACCATGCGCTTCTATATGCTTGTCATGGGAGAAGTTCATTGATCCAATTTATTGACTAGAGGTTATTAAAGACTATATGGTTCTTCATGTATACCTGTAGGGGATGGCCAAAATTTTGGGGTGTTTGTTGACACACCTATGCTTCTACTGAACATGATTAGTTTGTGACCAAGGGGAGGCTAAAGTCAACCCATATTTGCAATGAGATGTATTGGCCCAGTGAATGGGAACCTAAACGGAGGTGCGGTTTATAAAGTCTAGATGGTCACATGTAGAACCCACGGTTTTAAATAAGTAACCCTTTATTTATTCTTTTTTATGCACTTAATGTGTTTGGGTGATGTTTGGGAGGGTTTAGGGGACTTTTGGGAAGTTTTTGGGACTTTTTTGGAGGTCATGGTTTGAGCATGCACTACTACAAAAGGATCCTTTAATAGCACTGGCCTTTTCAGCGCTAGAAAAAAGCACTCATAAAGGTTTCCTTTATCAATGCTAAAAAATCAATGATAAAGGGCACCCTTTATCAATGCTAAAATAAGCACTGATAAAAGGCACCCTTTATCAGTGCTTGTTTTAGAGTTGATAAATGGAACCCTTTATCAGCACTTTATTTTTAGCGTCGATAAAGGGTGCCCTTTATCAACACATTATTTTTAACACTAATAAAGGGTAGGCATTATTAGTACATTTTAGCATTGATAATGCTCTATAATAAAATTAAATAATTAAATAAATAAAAATTTTAAAAAAATATTACCAATTTTATTAATTAAATAATTATTGATAAAAATGAATAAATTTAATAGAAATATATATAGATTATAAGTATTAATAAATAGTGTATATTAAATATAGATATATAAAATGAATAAATTGTAATAATTAAGAAAAAAATAAAAAATGAATAATTTGTAATAATTAAAAAAAAATAAAAAATGAATAAATTAAAAAATTATTAAAAAATTATTAATGAAAAAAATATTAATAAAAATGGATAATTTTAATATATATATATATATATAAATTAATAATAGTAATAAAGAATATATGTTAAAAATAAATATATAGAAAATGAATAAAATGTAATAATTAAAAACATATTAATGTCTTATTCATTTTTAATGTTGATTGATTTTTCAATTTAACATATATCAAACATGTGTAACATTTATTTCACATACATAATGTAACTAATGCATTTTTATAAACAATGCACACACACAAATATTTACACAATTAATTAAATCTTATATAGAAACACATACACCAAATATTTAAGTAATTTATTCACATTTTAGTTTATTTTATAATTGCATAATAACATGATACATTTAATATATTATGTTTTTAATTGGTCAATTTTATTTGTTTATTTTTTATATCATTAAATTTAGGTATTATTTTTTCATTTTTAATTATTTTTTTATTTTTTTTATTTTTTTGAATTTAATTATTTTCTATTATTTATTTGTATATTTATTTACTATGGTTTGGTATTTTCAATATATATTCATCTTTAATTAAAAATATAACCCTATTTTTTAATAATATAAATTTTATTAATAAAACATATACATTTTCTCAATATATTTAATGTGTACTCATTTTTAATTATTCAATATAACTCTTTTTTAAAATTCATGTATTTAAGATTATATATTCATTAATAATGTTAAAAATATATTTTTAAATAAATATTTATAAATAAATATATTTATAAATGTATATTTACTATATTTATAAATTTATAATAATAATAAATAAATAAATATTATTTAAAAAAATATTTATATAGTAGTAAATAAATAATTATATATTTTTATATTATTATAAAATTATAAAAAATTATTTAAATAATAAATATATACTAAATTTTTATTAATATTTATATTTATTTATTATATACATATAATTATATAATTATACATAATGATAAACATATATAAATATTATTTTTCAAAAAATATTCATATATTTATAAATAAATAATTTTATATTTAAATAATTATAAAATTAAAATAAATATATTTAATTGTGAATATTTTTAATATATTTATATTTATATATAATAATTAAATATATATATATATATTTATTTATTTATATATATATATAATGATATAAATATATTTACAATTATAAAATAATATTAAATATATTTAAATAATTAATATATTTAATATATTTATTTTTATATATACTACATAAATTTATATATATAATTATATAAATATATATAATTATATAAATATATTTATAATTATAAATAAATAATTATAAAAATATTTAAATATATATTTATTTATAAATATATTTATAAATGTATATTTAATATATTTATAAAATTATATATTTATAATTTTAAATAAAAAATTAACTTTTTCTAAAACGTATTTATTTAATTATAAATAAATAATTATATATTTAAATAATTAAAAAATTATAATAAGTAAATTTATAAATAAATAAATATATTTACAAGTTTTTTTAATTTTAATTTTAATTATAAATCCTTTATCAATGCTAATGTTTTAGCGCTGATAATGGTTCATTTTATAAGTTCTTTTTTAACACTGATAAAGATTGAGATTTATTAGTGGTAAAAAAGCATTGATAAATGACATCATTGTCATCGATAAAACTTTATCGTTAAAAAAAGATGTATGTTTTCATCACTTTTTTAACACTGATAAATATGCCTTTTATTAGTGCTTATCAATTTAGAAATGATAAAAGGGATCTTTATTAGTGTTTTTTTGAAAGTGATGATAAAGTGTCCTCGATCTATTAAAAAGAACCCTAACTGTGACTGATTCAGTCATGATTCTCAAGCCCGCACAGAACTCCATGTTGTCGGACACCCTCCTCTCTGTTCTCTTAGATGAATCAAGTATAAAATCCAAGATATGTTATTTTCTCCTTTTCCTCCCCCATTGATTGCTTGTTTCAGTTCCACGGTTTGGGGTTTTTCACTATTCTCAACCATGAAGAACCCTACTTCTCTTCTTCCATGGGGAACTAAGGATGTCGGAAAATTACTAACTTCAAATTGATGATGATCGGTTGCATCAAGTTGTTGTATTATTGTGAGGACTATGTTGAGATCCTAGGAATTTGTTTATCATTATTTTTGGTAAGTCAATATCAAATTTATGTTTCAATTGGGGTTGAAAATGAATTTGTTTCTCTATTAAACAAAGCATTGGAACTGCTATATAGGCTTTTGTTTACTAAGGGTTTAAATCCCTCTCTTAATGGACCCTTCCATCACCTAATTCAAATCGATTGATCGAAAAAATTTACAAAAAAATAGAAGAAAAATATAATTAATTATAAATGATATATATTTGATATATTTTAACTCTAGTTTTGGAAAATGGAAATGGGTTATGTGCTTCACATATTATAGGCCACCATGATTTGTATTTCAGATGTCCCTTACTTTTTTTCAAAATAATTCTATATTTATATATATTTATTTATTTATATACATATGTTAATGTTATATAAATTTTTGTTTAATGTAATATTTTTAATGAGAAAAATTTTGATTCTTGCCTTCTATTATTTGATTTTATGATATTTTCTAAAATATTTTTGTTTTTTTATTAAAGTGATAAAAAATGAACACTTATGTTTAGAGAATTATATTTTTAAAATATAATATGTTCAAATACATAATTAAAATTACATTTAGGTTATTTTTTAATATTAATGGGATTAGAGTATATATGGGATAAACATATTTTTTTTAAAATAATTAGTGCTAGGTTTCTTTAAACAAATCTATTGTTAGCTTTTTGTTTTAATTATATGTAACAAAAAATTTCTCATTAATTATTTAAATTAATTCATGATTTCCATTAACGATAAATTTATCTATATTAATTTCACAATATTTAGATCATGTAGGATATGTAAGATTTTAGAATGTATGTATTTTAGAGTATTTTTTGATAAAAGAGAATTTATTGTTTATTAACCATTGATATATATTATTCCTGATTTAAATAAATAAATTCTAATTAAATAACTCTATTGATAAGGTTGTTATATTAGTTTTAAACATAATCAATAATAGTTAATGTTTTTAATTATGTTAGATTTGATAAAACATGGGTTGTATAAAATCTTGATCAATTATTATGTATTACACATGCTATAATAGAAATATTTATATGGTTATAATTTTTTATTATTCGATTAAGGAATTTGATGTTTACAATACCATATTAGTTATATTTTTCATATATGTATTTAATATTTTATTTTTTAGATGAAATAGTTCATAATATATATATGTTGAAAGGATAATTATAATATTCAAATTATTTTACTGTAATCATACACAAATATTGTTTTAATAATCATTATATTGTAAGATGAATCAATACAGAACTATTAATAATTTTTTGAGTGAGGGAAAAATATGAATTATTATAAAATATAACATTTATTTTTTATAGAAATTAGATTTTTAAGAAATGGAAAATTTCTATGACTTCTATTTATTATGTCTTCATTTTTATCTTTGTATACATTTTTATTGGTTGATTAACTAATATTTTTTTACTTGTCTAATAATTTGTTCTATAGAGTGATTTTTTTGAAAATTGGTGCATTAATGGTAATATGTAACTATTTTTTTATTTTGATAAATATTTCATTATAATATTTCCTTTGATTAATCACTTGATATTATTTAAAATGATTTTTAATATATCTATCAGTATATGATTACAATATTTTCTTCAATAAATACATGTGTGGATATGATAAAAATAATTTTTCTCATATATTATAATATGATTAGTATTATGTGATGGATAGGTATGGTATATTAGATTCTAAGTTACTATAGACATGTTAATGATTCATCGAGGTTTAGGGTGAGGGTGATGTGACATTTGCATTGTTGTTTGTTCTTATTTATGGTTTTTTCAAAGTTAGGTTTAACTAATGTATTGTGGAACTCATTTTGTGGTTCATTCCTAAGGGATCCAATTATATTGAGACTTCCCCATATTAAAAATGAACTTTCTATTAAAAATGGCTATGCTATACCCATTTAATTATTTGGAAGCAATAAGTACATGTGATGGTTACCTTGAGGGGTAGTCTGGGATTCTAGGGGTCTAAGGTCGAATCTCATGGTACCTGTGATGTGGTTATTTCCAGAAGGAGATAAATATTTATTTCTCCTCCTATAATTAAAATGTTAACATCAGATTAATGAAAGGATTTGAATGTCAAATAACAACCACAGTATAAACATATTGTATGATTAGTATAACTCACCAGTATGAAATGAAGTCGATACATTTGATTATCATGGTGTCCTAATTTGTACATAGAGACTTGACTTACAGGTGTATTTTGAGTGTTACTACTTTGAAAACATACCCAAATATATGAATTTTTGTATATTTTAGGGGGGCTATTAGTATTTACTTGTTTATTTTTATACTCACACCATACATATCAACCTCAGTGGATATAGAGATCTTATATTTGAGATACATAAGATGGAAAAGTAATAGTATCATATATCAGGGTCGGTGCAGCTCTGTGGAGATGAGTTGTTGTTAGCATGGTAGTGTTAAGGACCATATTTCATTTTCATATGATATTTAAAATTTAAAATTAAGATGTGGTAATTTAAAAATATTTAAGGAGACAACATTCATCCTCACTAGCTTCATCTCCCAAGTAATTATTATTGCATTTGGTTTAATGAGACTCATACCCCTTCTCTTCTGTAACTTTCACCTTTGGATGAATTCAGAGGATAACACCTACCATATTAGAGAAATTATTTTCATAAATTCGAATACCCATTTCCTTCAAAATGGATGTACACTAATCATTAGACAAAATATTATGAATATAGAGTTAAAGAGTTCATTAAGTTTGCAATAGATAATGAAAATGACCCTTATTAAATCATTTTTCTATATTTACACTATTGTTATTGAAGAAAAATTAAGTTATTGAAAAATCAATAAGACAATGTCTTCTACACATGATGATGTTACCAATCCCAAGGAAGAATAGGCTGTTGTTGATGAAACTGTAAAATTATTAGGTGATCAACCGCATGTTGATGAAAAAAACAATAATGAAACCTCACAATGTTGAATAAAATTATAAATGAAATAAGTCATGTTATAAAATTTGAGTTCAGTTAGAATCAATGCGGCCAACCTATTGAATCCAACATGTTAATGATCATTATTTTTTTTGGTGCCATAATGAGGATGAATGTAATGGTTGATATTTATTCATTGAGCTACATCCAACCTATAATGAAAGAAACTCTTTGGAAATATATAATGGTAATGTTACGATATACTTTCTCTATTTTGATGAAAAATTATACAATGAAACGTTAATTTAATTTCCATTATTCCTGATAGAGTTTTTTTATTTTAGAATATTTTGATATGAAATTTTTCTAAATGGCCATCAGAAATCCCATAGAGACTTCCAAACTCTTCTTACCAAGTTACATCTTAGGGATACTGACAAAAAAGTAAATCCCCACCCACCAGTTAGTTATGCACACATTATAAAGTAGGAAACAAGGAATGCTTTCATCAATCGTCATAATGAAAAATAATTTCAGGTGCATTGCAGTCAATAATATAATTTTGGACATTTTTTATTTTATCCAATTTTATTCAAAATTGTTAATTTATTAAATAGAAAAATAATTCTGAAAATAAAGAACGTGCATCAAAACCAATGTACCCCTATTACCAAGTAAGGATGGGATATGCTTCACTATAGAAGAAATTGGTATGTATTTTAAATCAACAATAAAAGTTTTATGTATAGTTGGGGTTTGGATTTCTAGCAAGAACCCCATAATAGTACATTAAGGATGGGGGTTCAAAACCCATTTGGCATAGGTACTATAGCAACACTGTAGTGGTACTGTATCAATTGTAGAAGTGGTGGAATTGTATGAATCGGAGACACTATTGTGATGGTGGACACTATACGAGGAACTGTAGCGATGCCAGTACTATAGTGGTACTATAGCAGTTTGGGTACTGTAGCAGAACTATTCACTATAGGTATTTTGGGCCAAAAACCTAGGCCTTCAAGGCCATGTAATGGGATTTAATTCCCACTGGGCCTACAGGACATTTAATGGGTCCCCTCTACTCAAAAAAGCAATAATTTCCTTTGTTTCAATAATAAAGAGGCTTTGAATCCAATTTCATTATAAAAGATTTATATGATTTGAAACAACATATGTTCCTTTTCTATATGTAGATTAATGGAACAAAATATGAAGCCACTTCCATCCCAAGTCATGTTCTATAGAAGGAGGATCGTATAAATTAGTAGGGTAAAATAATTGATGAAAACAAAAAAATGGTATGGGAAAAATTTTAATTATGACATAATAGTAATTCATTATTCTTTATGAAAGTATTAGATAAAAATATATATTTATTTTTATATTTTTAATACATTATAGAACTATGAATTTGAAATGACCATACGAGAATAAAAATTACTTTCAATAGCTTTGAAGCTACTAGAACAATATGGCCATGTTAGAGAATTATGTTTTGGATTGTCTCCTCAAATATATTTCAAGAAGATAAACACACATTAAGATACATATAATATGGTTGTTGGCACAACTAGGTTAAATACCCTAAAAGGGGGATGAATCTATTGGATTTGGTGGCCTAGACTAACTACAATGTACTTTATTCATTAAAAAATACCTTATCACATCTTGAATGTTATTCTACGTGACAATGCATGAGATAATGTCTTAAGGATATATGTTTCATTAAAGGTTCATAGAGGATCCCTGCTATGATGAGAACCTGGAAGTCCCATAACACTATTCTTGAATATATTTTCTATGGTCGAATGATGTTATTTGAGAGACACAAATAATACAGGCCATTAGGGGTGAGGACTCATAAAACATTGAGGCACCTTCTCATGGTGTGCGCCCTTGGTAATATCCAGGAAGATATTATGAGAATGAGATCCACCAGTAGAAAATCCACATTTCATAGTGTCATTGGATGTTCCTATCTGCGGACGTGTGTATTGGATCTTAGACTTTAAGATTATTATTGATGGGTATTATAACTCACGCACTTAGATGTATTGACAAAAACTATGACGACACACTGTTCGCAATGAGGTAGGATATGTTGGGTGCGCCATTAGTGATATTTCATTAATAGATAATGCAAGAAAGGATTTGTCCCTTTTATTCCATAACGAAAGTAGATATTTCAGGCCCCTTTGATGAAATTGATATAGCCTAAGTAAATCCATGGCATGGTATGAAATGGGAAAGTTCAATTCCAGGAAGTCAAAGAAAGAATAATCAAGCACATGGGTTGATGGCACCAGCATGTAACCTTCTTGATTCGAGATATCGAGACAAAGGGATTATATTACATGGTAAGCATTCAAAGGAGGTGACACGTCATTGTGGTGTTAAATTTTTTCACTATGGGTGCCTTGGTGTGTTACTATATGCTAACCTTGGACTTTAGGTAGGCTCCGCCTAATTCCACTAAGAAAGAGGCCTAGAGAGTCACACACTAAGTGTGTCTAAGTATCACAGTTAAATATTAGTTTAATAAGTTGAATAAAGCTTATTCCTGATTATGGTTTAATAATTATTCAAGGATGCCTAATCACATTTATTTCGACACTATTTATTCAAGATAATATATTGTGGGAGAAATAATATATTTATTAGCGAGTAATGCAGTGATACTTATTTTAAAAATAAATAACCATTATTCAAGGTCTAATAAACGTGGTGGTGGAAATAAAGAAAAATGAAAAAACAAAAGTACACACCATGTATATTAAATATACATGCCGTGTATATTAAATATACACGCCATGTATTTTTTTTGGTAATTTATGAGAAATAATATTATTTATTTAATTAAATAATATTAAGTGTAATTTATTGGGAACATGTCAAGTAATAATAATAGTCAACTGTTATTATTAGACATAGGGTATTGCTAAGAATTAAATGAAATGAATAAATTCTTTCGGGTAATTAATTCATTTTATTATTCTATGTGATTAAAATCCTAATTATGTAATTCTCATTAGTCTAGCCATTTTTTGGGGTTGTACACAATGGATTTGGAAAATCTCTCAATCTAAGAGAGAATTATTTTTCCACCAAGAATGCTCTCAAGCTACAAGAGAGAGATCCACCTCCACAAGATCAAGGCGATCGAAAGCGGACATTGTAAGTGAAGGCTCTTCTATGCTAGCACCCATAGATCCCTTCAATGAAGTACAGAGATATGTGGAGCACATGTGGATCACTGCTAGAGGAATCCTACAATTTGATTCTATGATGCAACAACTAATCACATAGGATCGTGACCGGAGACATCAACGAAGAAATAATTCCATCATGGTACTTCATGTTAGTAAATTAAATTAATTATAACAAACATATGATGATCCTCTATATGGTTCCGGGAATCCCCTCTTTCTTTTTTCCTTCTTTGTTTTATTCCGTAGATCTGGCATTTTATTATCGTGATGGATCTCAGATTGATTTTTGCTAATGCTAAATTTAAAGTTGGGTACACCCACCAACGTGCTTCCGTTGCACCTAGAACCTACATGTTTTATCAGAGGGGTCATATCATTGATTTTAATTATTATTTTTTCGTTGGTGATTTAAACATTTAATAATTTAGTTGATTCAATTCAAGTTAATCGTTCTTTAAAATATGAATCTCGAGATCTGTTCCTCCTCTCTATTTTCTTGTTCACCTTATAGAAACGATTTTTTATTTTAATTTTGATTAAAATAAAATAGAGGATCTCATCAGAAGATTCCAAACATTTTTGGTCGTACAACACCAGAATACATGGTGTGTATTCGGTAGTACATGTCGTGTAGTCTAGGTTCAATGCATCAGACTGGTCCGCCAAATCAGGCCGTGTGTTGGATTATTTCTAAGTCTTAAATGACACAATGTGTTGACCAGGAATATGTGGCACACAGTTTCTAGATTACAAGATGTGTGGTATAATGAACACAATGTGTAGTCCCTTTGGGTTAGGGTTGGACCGTGTACCCTGTACACGGCTTGCTTAGCAAGAAACTATGTGACGCGGATACTACACGGTGTGTGTCCCACTGAACACGTCGTGTACTCCGAATATTTCTAAAGTACATCTACACACCATTTCCTTGGGTGTGTACTTCGGATGGATGGTGAACAAGAGTACATGCCGTGTAGTCAAAACTACACGTTGTGTACTCATCCAAATTATGTAGATTTATTAAAATTTATTATTATATTATACAAATCCTTGAGACGTGTACCATAGTGTAGGCATAAAGCTGAGGCACAACATGTGATATATGTTTTATATATATGTTTAATTTAACATCTGCATAAGGTTCATTTCTACTCATTGGGTAGTTATGAACGAGAATTTCCCGGGTTTCCTCCAAGGTACAAGTTACGTATAAAGATAATTTTAAATGAATTTATTTGTTTAAAATTATGATGGATGAGAATCTCAAGGAAATTTATAAAAAGGTTTTAAGATAAAAGGATTGATTAATTAAAGATAATTAATTTATTCGAGCTTGATTTATATTAAACAAGAACAATTAAATAATTGAATGCTAGTTTTATTTATGCATAAATATAATTGCATGTATGGATGATCATAAGCTAGACCAAGACCTTTGTATGTGAATGGTTTCTTTTAATTTATTTATATTAAATTTGTTGTCGTATGAGCCTTCTCCTCATTAACATGTAGGGCATGCGCGTCAAAGAGTTTTTTATGTAAAAACCCATTTTACCCCTCTCATGTGTGAGAGATAAATTCATATGTAATGGATGGAGCTCCCAAGCTAGTAGAGGTGGCTCAAGTCAGGAGCCAAGGTGAAACTAATCCAAGGAGATACAAAGGTGTATAGGTAAAAAGCTATAAACACGAACCCGAATGGTTCAAGGTGTTTCTCCCCTAGGTCATGGGTTAGTTTATCAACTGCTAGATAAACTAACCAATTGAACAAGATCATTATCATACCATTTATTTTATTTCTATCAGTTTTAGGATTTATTTATTGTGGGTGTGTTGTCACGATCACACAATTAATGAATTAAACAAGCATGCAAGATGAAACTAAAATAAGACCAGCTTATGCGTAAATATTATCTTAGACACGGTTAATCACTTAAGTATATCCCATTTAATATTAAAAATCATTTAATCAAAGATAATAAATTATAAATTTACATAATGATAAAATCCCTCAAAGAAATATTAAGTCGGTATAACCTTCCATAATCTTGGTTAGAATAGAACCATAGTTCAAAGTGCTTGACCAACCCTAGTTGGGGTGAATTCAATTATCGGGGAATTCTAATTCAAGGTTTTGGGTTGACTTGACTTGGTTGGAATCAAGGGTTTACTACCACATCAGGACTTGGTGTGACCAAGAGGAAAAGGTTGAGGAAATCCAAAATAAAAGGGTTTCAAGATTGGGAAGTCCACTCAGCGGATCAACGAGCTGCGAGTTAATGTAGTTGTCATTTAGAATGCCTTCCTAAAACCCTTCAAGTTTCTTTAACAACCCTAGTTTGGGTAATGTGAAGGGAAATATGGATGCTTGACACTAGAATATTCAGGAAACAGAATATTCTGAAGTCAATGGTGATGGCTATTGGATTTAGATAAAATAGTGGGAGACTAAAAAGTATTAATTTATTTATTTGTCTCATTTTTATCATAATAAAGTATTAAACCTTGTCTCGTAATAATTTGTAGAAATTGAAAGAAAAATTAATTCAAACATATAATTTTGAACCATACTTTAGAAGGAAAACCTTCTCACCGACACCAATTTCCAAGAGTGGCAGAGAAATTTATGCATCATCCTTCACTACAAGAGGAAACTATATGTGCTGGAAGAGCATGTTTTAGTTTCACCCGGGAAACAGGCCAGTGATAAGGAACTATCTCTCTATATGAAACATATGAATGATTCCATAGATGTCCAATGTTTCATGCTACCAGCCATGTCTAATTAGCTCTTGAAGCAAAATGAAAACATGGACGTGTATAGCATGATGTCTCGCCTTAAGGATCTATACCAAGATAAGGCAATACAAGAGAGATATGAGATCTCCAACACTTTGTTTACAACTAATCAAGGAGAGTCTATGCCAGCTGGGCCTCATGTAGTCAAGCTTATTGGCTACATTGAACGCCTGGACATCTTAGGGATTAAGTTCCCATATGAGTTGCGTACAAATCGCATCCTATCATCACTGCCCAAGACTTTCTCTAGAATTATTGTCAACTATAACATGAGAAACAATGAGAAGAGTCTATCAAAAATTCTAACCTTAATTATCTAGGTAGATAAGGACATGGGGAATGACAAACCCATATTCCTTATGGAGAATAATAAAAGGAAGGACAAGGAAAAGGGGCCAAGGATTTATAAATGGTCTGAAGCCCCCGTGCACCATCCCTCCAAGAAGGGGAATATCCAGAGGTAGGGAAAGGAATGGGAGGTGGTATGTTTTCCATGTGGAAAGCAAGGCCATTGGAATAGGAACTGCACCCAAAAACGTAGGGATGCTAAAAGTTCATTCGTTATTGAGTGTAATCTTTCCATTTCTACACATTGGGTATAGATATAGCTTGTGGAGCTCACATCTGTATTCAAATGTAGGAACCAAGTAGATTTAGGAAGATTTCTAGAGGAGAGGTGGATCTTCAAGCTGCCAATGGAACAAGGCTGGCTGCATTAGACATTGGCGATTACCACCTCTCATTGCCAACTAGGAATATTTTGGTTTTACATAACTTTTATTATGTACCTAGTGTTACCAAAAACATAATTTATGTATCATGTTTTCATATGGATGGATTTATTTTCAAGTTTGGAAATAATGTTTTCTTTTTTTATAAGAACAACGTATGTTATGGTATGGCGTATTTGAATAATGGTTTGTATGTATTAAATTGAAAAAACCAAGTGTCGGAAATAGATAATGAAACAAACTCACATGACTCATACATCACCCATTTGTGGCATCTTCGTCTTAGTCATGTAAATGAGAAGCACTTGACAAAGCTCTGCCAAGATGGCTATTTAGACTCTACTGAGCTAAAACCACTTGATAGATGTCACGCTTGTTTACAAGGTAAAATGACTGAGCCAACTTTTTGTAGATAGGATGAAAGGGACATAGCCCGATTGGTGCACATGGATGTGTGTGGACCATTTCCAGTAGAATCTAGAGGTGGATATTCTTACTTCATTACTTTTACTAATGATTTGAGTATATGTGGATATGTCTACTTAATGAGGTATAAGTTAGAATCCTTTGAGAAATTTAAGGAATTCAAGAATGAAGTATAGAATCATCTTGGTAAGAATATAAATTATCTTCAATTAGATCTAGGTGGAGAATATATGAACCAAGAGTTCATCGATCTTCTATGGGAGTTTAGGATTCTATCTCAACTCACTCCTCCTTATACACAACAACGGAATGGTGTTATTAAAAGGGAGAGCCACACCTTATTGGACATGGTGAGGTCAATGATGAGTTATGCAGATCTTCCATTATACTTTTGGGGATATGAATTAGAGACTATAACTTACACATTAAATTGAGTACCAACTAAGGTGGAAAATGGAATTCCCTCCGAGTTATAGAATGGAAAGAAACCCATTTTTTCGTACAGACATGTATTGGTATGTGAGGTGTTCATTAAGGCCTTCTCAGGAAACAAACTAGCACCCCGGGGCACTAAGTGTATCTTTATAGGATATCCCAAAGAAAAAAAGGATATTACCTATATAACCCTTCAGATAAGAAAGTGATTTTTGTTAGACAAGTCATCTTTCTTGAGAGGGAGAACATCCTCAAAAAGGATAGTGGGAGCAAGATTGACTTCGATGAAGTTGATGCTCAAGATACACAAGAGTTGGTATAGGAACAAGTTCTATAGGTCCCCATGGAAGAGGTTCCAGAAACCCAAGTACTACGTAAGAGCTCAAGAGAGGTAAGAGAACCAGAGAGATTTGGTATCCTAGTCACCGAGGATGGTGAATCATTATTGTTGGACAATGATGAATCTCTATCCTACAAGGAAGTAGTAGAAATATTAGAAGATGCAAGATGGCTAGAAGATATGAATTATGAGATGGATTTCATGTATCAAAACCATGGCTGGGTTCTGGTCAATGAGCTAGTTGATGTAAAGCATGTTGGATGCAAATGGGTATTCAAGTGAAAACTGTACATGGAAGGTCAAGTTAGCACCTATAAAGAAAGGCTAGTGGATAAAGGATTCAGACAGTGTCAAGGAATTGACAATGATGAAACCTTCTCGCCATTTTCCATGTTTAAATAGATAATAATCATACTTTCCATAATAGCTTACCATGACTATGAGATTTGGCAAATGGATGTCAAAACCGCATTCCTTAATGGGAACCTTCATAAAGATGTTTATACGACCCAACCAGAAGGTTTTGTGACACCAGATGAATCCAAATGGGTTTGTAAATTGTAGAAATACATTTATAGATTAAATCAAGCATTCATGTCATGGAACATTCGATTCGATGAAGCTGTAAAATAATTTGGTTCCATTAAGAACAAATGTGAGCCATGTGTTCATAAGCATTTTAATGGTAATACGATAATTATCCTAGTAATATATGTTGATGAAATATTACTTATTGGAAATGATGTACTAGTCTTATAGTTAGTTAAGGACTGGTTGAACAAGTGTTTCTCTGTGATGGACTTGGGTGAAGCAGCCTACATTCTAGGGATCAAGATCATTCATGATAGATCCAAAAGGATGCTTGGACTAAGTCAGGGTACATACATTGACCAACTACTCAAGAGATCTAAGAGGGGATTGGTTCCAGTGTGACATGGCCAACATCTTTCTAAGAAAATGTGTCCTCATACACCACAGTAGGAAGTTAGAATGAGTAAGATCCCATATGCTTCAACTATAGGATCCATAATATATGCCATTTTATGTACCAGGCTTGATGTTGCCTATGCGGTGAGCATGGTAGGCATATATCAAGCATATACAGAAGAAAAACATTGGACTACTATTAAGACTATCCTTAATCTCAGAAGAACTAAGGATATGTTCCTGGTGTATGGAAGAGATGAGGAGCTTTTCATCATAGGGTATGTTGATATTGGTTTTCAGACAGACCAGAAAAATATAAAATCACAATCTAGATATGTTTTTTGTCTCAATATAATAGCTTTGAGATGGAAGAGTTCAAAGCAACTAGTTATCACTGATTCTACAGTGGAGTTCTAATATATAGCGGATTCTAATGCAGCCAGAGAAGTCATATAGATTCAGAACTTTGTCTAGGAGCTTGATGTGGTTCCTAACAGTAAAGATCCCATCACATTGTATTGTGATAATACTATAGTGGTGGATCTTGCAAAAGAACCAAGGTCACATAAATGGAGAAAGCACATACTCCATAAGTATCACCTCTTAAGGTATTTCTATCAAAGGGTTGAAGTTGTAGTGAGCAGTGTGTCCACAGAAGAGAACATGGTAGACCTCATGACTAAAGGCCTATCTCTGTAGAAGCATGAATATCATGTGAGAGCTTGCAGGATAAAGGTTGTTAGTAGTTGCCTCTAGTCTAAGTGGGAGTCTTTTGGAGTTGGTGGCCTAGACCAACTACTTTGTACTTTATTCATTAATAAATACCTTGTCACATCTTGATTTTTCTTCTGTGTGAAAATGAATGTGATAATGTCCTAAGGATGGTTGTTTTATTAAAGGGTCATAGCAGATCCCTACTATGATGAGAACCTAAAAGTGCCATAACACCGTTCTTGAATATATTTTCTATGGCCGGAAGATGTTATTTGAGGGATAAAAATAATACTTGCCATTAGGGGTGAGGACACATAAAACTTTGAGGAACCTTCTCATGGTGTGTTCCCTTGGTAATATCTAGGAGGATATTTTGAGAACGAGACCCGCTGGTAGGAAATCCACATTTCATAGTGTCATTGGATGTTCCTATCTACCGATGTGTGTATTGTCCTTAGACTTTAAGATTATTATTAATGGGTATTACAACTTGCGCACTTATATGTATTGATGAAAAAGGTGACGACACACTGTTCGCTATGAGGGTGGATATGTTGGGTGCATCATGAGTGATACTACATTAATAGATAATGTGAGAAAGGATTTGTCCCTTCTATTCCATAACGGAAGTAGATATCTCATTCCCTTTGATGGAATTGATATAGCCTAATAAAATCCATGTCCATGGAGAGGAATGAGGAATTTCAATTCTAGGAAGTCAAAGAAAGAATAATTGAGCACATGGGATGATTGCACCAGCATACAACCCGCTTGATTCGAGATATTGAGATAAAGGGATTATATTACATGGTAAGCATTCGTAGGAGGTGACACGTCATTACAACTTTAACTTTTTTCTCTATGGGTTCCTTGGCGTGTTGCTAGATGCTGACCTTGGACTTTAGGTAGGATCTGCCTAATGCCACTAAAAAAGAGGCCTAGAGAGTCACACACTAAGTGTGTCCAATTATCTCAGTTAAATATTAATTTAAAAAGTTGAATAAAGATTATTCTTGATTGTGGTTTAATACTTATTCAAGGATTCCTGATCATGTTTATTTTGACACTAGTTATTTGAGAGAATATATTTTGGGTGAAATAATATATTTATTAGCAAGTAATGCAGTGATATTTATTTTAGAAATAAATATCCATTATTCAATGTCTAATAAATGTGGTGGAGGAAATAAAGAAAAATGGAAAAACAAAAGTACACACTGTGTGTATTAAATATACATTCCATGTATTTTTTCTATAAATTTATGAGAAATAATATTATTTACTTAATTAAATAATATTAGGTTTAATTCGCTGGGAACATTTCAAGTAATAATAATAATCAACTGTTATTATTAGACATGGGGCATTACTAATAATTAAATGAAATGAATAAATTATTTTAGGTAATTAATTCATTTTATTATTCTATGTAATTAAAATCCAAATTATATAATTCTCATTCTCCTGGCCATTTTTTTGGGGTTTTGAAAAACAGATTTGGAAAATCTCTCAAGATAAGAGATAATTATTTTTCCACCTAGAACACTCTCAAGCTATGAGAGAGAGATCCACATCCACCGGTTCTTGGCGATCAAATGCGGACATCGCAAGTGAAGGCTCTTCTGTGCTAGCACGTGAATATCCCTTCAGCGATATCCATAGATATGTAGAGCATGTTTGGATCGCTTCTAGAGAAATCCTACACTTGGATTCTACGATGAAACAATGAATCACATCAGATCGTGATCGGAGACATCAACGAAGAAAGAATTTCATCAAGGTAATTCTTGTCAGTTAATTAAATTAATTATAACCAACATATGATGACCCTTTATATGGTTTTGGGACTCCCCTCTTTCTTTTTTCATTTTCATTCTATTCTGAAGATCCATCATTTTATTATCATCACAGATATCAAATTGATCATTGTTATCGCTAAAATTAAAGTTGGGTACACCCACCAATGCACTTCCACTGTGCCCGGAACCTACAGAATCTGGGTATGACAGATTAAAACAACTGCCTCTTTGGTTCTTATTTCATCATTAAACAAAATTCTATTCTCTCCCTTTCCCATAGAAATGTATGAGTTGAAATTAAATCATGAACAAGGCATAAAAATTTTACTTAGTTAACCCCCATTGGACTATGTCTAAGAATCATACAAGGGTAATATTCCAATATAAAAAATCCATTAAGGCTCACTACCAAACAATTGTTCGGTCTAGATCACTTATATTCCTAGGATCAATGCCTTTATAAGGCTTAAGGTTAGCTCAATGATTTCTCAAGGGTTACTTCCTAAGTCTATTTTTTTATCATTACCAGTGGAAGAGATCACATTCTTCTTATTCCATTTCTCAATACTCTAGAAGGGATCCACATATATTTTATGGACATGTAGGTCCCTTAATTATCACTAATGGATACATCCTCAACTATAAGTAGATGCTCGGTTGAGGTCTCACTTTCATCCACTTTATGAATATCACTTTACCACATATTTACTAGGAAATCTATTTTCAAAACTTTTTTGATGCGCACTTCCTTCACAAATCTCACCTCTTTCATGAATCTCAAATAGCCTTCATGAAGAAACCTCCTTTAATGAGGCTCATCTAGCCTTTTCAAAGGCACAAATTCCTTCATATTTTTATAGCCTTTTCAAAAATCAACACTTTTGTAATGCGTACATATTTTTTTGGATTTCATAGCCTTCATGACCCACCTTCCTTCATGAATTTTTTTTCAAGTACAGGCTTCATGAATCCAGAACCTTATAATATTTGTTAAGGCTGGCTACTTTTCTGAAGGGGTAAAGGTCTATTTATTGGTGTTTCCTCATATTCTAGAAACATCCTACCACATCATACCATTTACACAAATATCCCCTATCTCCTTTGGGATGTTCCATATTGTCATAATGCACTAGGTAAATTTCCCATTCATGAAACTTATCATAGTTGTAAAGATTATCGTCAAACCTTTTTGCGATTCAGGGTGTCCATTTTCCATAATCCAGACCTTCACAAAATTACCTTCATGAAACCCAATATTTTTTAAATCCATTCCTTTACCATATTTTCAAAATTATTTCATAGAAATCCATCTTTCACAATTCTTGACCCATCCTCCAAAATTTAGACACCAAAAATTTGGAAAATATTGTGAAAAGGTACCACCTTGTGTATGCAATTTTTTGTACCTTTTCATGGGAATAAATTCCTTTTCTTGGATATTTGTCAACATACGTGGTAAATAATATCTGTATAACTTCACAACTTACCATGTAAAATCACTTTTTTAACAAACGTAAAATACCCAAAAACACTACAATTTTACCTTGAGGGATTTTTGTCCAACAATGGTGAATGGATTTTAGAAACAAATAGATTCTTCATAATATAAAATTCTTTGGTATAGTTTGGTATACCAATGTATGAGAAAAGATCAAAGAGAACCAGTGGTGGAAAAAATATCTGCACCTGAACCTAATGGTTCCACTAGCTTTGAGGATATTCATTCCCCTAATGTGCATACCTAACCTGAGGTAATCAATTTTTTCATTACTATTTCTCTTATATTTTTACCAAAAAACTTCTAAAAACTTTATATTACTAAAATTATGTAGGGTATAGTTGTATGGTATTTGTATCTGTCAACACCCATTCACCACCTTGTTGTTATGGGTACAATGTATGATATCTTGGGAGAAAAGATACACCTAAAAGACCTCCCAAAAGATAACATGAGATTTTTGATTTAGGTATCTCGTGATCCAAGTACTGAGTTTCTTATTCTACTTGATGATCCAGATATTACAATGGTCAAAGATGTTATTGTAACTTTCATATCATGGTCATATAATCTTATAAAGATACATGAGGTATGTCTTTGAGAAATTTTTTCATATGAAAAACCTATAAAAATTGATGAAAAAATATATAGAGTAAGGTATGATATTACAGATTGATAAATCGATAGGGAAATGAAAGGTCAGATCAAGAAAATATAGTGAATTGACCTAGAAATCAAAACAACCTTATAAGAGTACCTTCTCCCCACTAGTTCAAGAGAAATATTTATTATCATTACAAATTCATATAAAGACAAAATTAAATATATCAAAATATGACTTAAATTCCATAGGAAAAATAAATATATAGAACTTTTATGGAAGACATAATTGGTCTCGAGACTATAAATGAGATTATCAAGCATGAATGGATGGGAGTCTCAGTTGTGAATACATACATAAGGTACATTTTTACAATACATTAGTCCAAATAGTAAGCTAATATGTTTATTAAAGATAATAACTATTAGTGTTTTTTACAGTCATTTATATTAAAACTATATAAAGGGAAAACCATATAAAGCATGATTTGGATTCATGAATCCATATATCATTTCAATGGAAATCTTACTTTATAAAATGATGAAATTGAAAAGAAAAGTGATGATCTACTGGAATAATTTTTGAAAAAAATATCAAATGACATACAATTATTTATTCATACAATGCGGAATTTAAACTCTAAAATCTAATCACATAAAATAAATTTTTATTTTTTTTATTTCTTATTTGTTTATGTTTTTTTATGTAGCACTAGATGCTGGTCACGGTCAATCTAGATACCCAAAATATTTATTTTTTGGATCCAATGTATGGATATCCAACAAACTGACCAAACATGATGGTTTTTTTGAATTAGTAATATACCAAAATAAAAATTTTATAGATAAACATCAAATTATATGTTTCAATCTTTATTTTAACAATAATTTTGTTATGATAGGAATATTTCTAAATATAGTATAATTAATGGCGTGAAGATAGTGTATAAATAGACAAAGCATGTGGAATTCTAAAAATGGAAACATATTATGGTATATATAGAAATATATAACCATCAAAACAAATTACAAAAAAAATTACTTATTTTGGTCAATGTTTCTGTAGTACTGGAAGCAAGAAAATGGAAATGATTGTGGATATTATGTTTGAAATTTTATGAGAGAGATAATAAAGCATGAAAAGTCCAACATCCCCCAATAGGTAATTTCCAAAGGTAATTAAAATTTCATTAAATATATTTTTTAATCATTTTTTGCCTTTATTTTCTCAGTACTATCAAGATTTCCAATAACCATCATACTCAAAATAATAAGTAAATTTTTTAGAGATGAGTGGGAAGTGTAAATGTTGTCAAAAAAATTTCCAACAAAAAATTTAGGTGATTACCTAATATTTTTGTGATATATTATGATCTATAAACATATAAATATATTTGGTGTGTGAAGTATTAGGGTTAGGATTCTTATATATTATTTTTTATCTGTTTCTCAAGGAGACTTATAATAGACTAAATAAATTTGTTTATAAGAATCAATCTAAAAACAATCAATGTAACTGGAAATGGTGAAGGCAAAGACAAAGGTAGAGGAGGGGTGGAGGTGGAGGTATAGGTGGAGGTGGAGGTGGATATGGAGGTGGAGTCGAATTCAGAGACTGAGGTGGAGGAGGAGGTAGAGGTAGAGACTGAGGCATAGAAGGAGATGAAGTGCTGCCTTTCAAACAATAAAATTGTTGGGAAATGGAGTAGAATGGGGATTATACCAAAATTTTGATTGAATTTTTTTTCGAAAAGTTTTCACAACACTTTTAGATTATGATAATTGTGAAAGTGTTTTAAGTGATATATTTAAAAAATGTTTTCCACCGCTTATTTAAGTGATTTTATATAGGAATTTAAGTGGAGGGATTTCTTTCATAATTAAAACAAACACCACTTATGTTTTAAAATTTGTTATCATAGGCTATAATATCTATTATCACATTCTATGTAAGATCAAATATCACTTAATTATGAAAGAAACCATCACCATGAAAAATCTAAACAAAAACATAGATGTAGTTCTTTGCCCATGACTTATCGACACTGCAAATAAAGGGTCATATTAGTGCATCCAATAGTCACTTGAGAGTCATAAAACACCAATCCAATCATCAAAAAGTAATATAATCTAAATAAAATGTTTGAATTAATAGGTGTGTAATCAACCACCAAATCCAGAATGTGTATGAGAGAACTATTGTAAGACAAACATCATTGAGTGATCATGGTCATTAAGGAGGGATGGTGATAAAGAAAACATGACATCAAATGAAAAGAAACTTCCTTATGAATAAATCCTCAAAAATAAAAAACCTACTTCAAAATTAAATCATGAATCTCCTAAAATCAAAAAGAATACCCCTTTGAAAAATAAGCTAGTATCTTGATGAAGAATCTCTAAAAAATAAATAAATAAAAAATTTCATTGATTGAATCATGAATTTTTTTTAAAAAAATATAGTGGTTTCAATTTGGTGGGTGGTGGTATTATTTGGGAAATTTGATCATAAATTAGATGAATGATATAATATAAAAAATTCTTGTTAAATCCCAAAAAGTAACATTAATTTTTCATGTGAACATTAATTATGTAAAAGGATCCATATTTACAAGCTCATTAATAAAAAATCATCATCATTCTCAAAAAAAATTAGAATAAGGATGTTCCCATTTTGATGAAAAAATAATTATGACATTATTTTAGAGTTTATCATAAACTAGAATATTGAAAAGTATATACTAATATATAGAAAAATCCAAGATGACTTAATTGATTCACTTGATTTTTGTTTCATATGGATGATATAAAAGGATATACTGATGTTTTATACTATCAAAAAGGGATAAAAATTTTATAATGGAGTTTAGTGTCTTCTAAAAATAGAAAATGGGTCACACTAGAAAAATTTCCATCAAAGTAGGTAAATTTTTTATCATGGAGTTTTTACTCTATGTGATGGTGAAAGGGTAAGATAGATTTTATTATGTTACATAAAAGCTTATATGTAAATATTTTTTTTAGTTCAATAAATGAATGTTGATATTTTTAAACCAATTTTTAATGTTTTATAGGAAAAAATGACTTCATAAACAAGGATGATTCAATACTTTACTATGATCATGCACTCAACAAGGATTATTAACTCATTATAATGCACTTTTATTTTTATTCTCCAATGAATTCAACATTCTAGGTTATAAAACTGTAATATTGTTAGATGACCCAAAGTGTTGAATTTACTGTAGGATAAAAAGAAATAGTGGAATCAACCATAAATCAATGAAATACACAGTGTACTTAGTAGGACTCAAATTGTGTGGTTTTAGTTTAAAACTGGCATTTTAAGGTATTGTTTTATATTTATGTTAAATTTTTTTATTTATAGTATTACTAACAAAAGATTTTTTTTATGTTATAGATGGAATCTTTTTTGGAGTTGGGGCGGTTTGTTCCAAGATGCACATGCTCATGAGAGATTAGACTTTATGGATGCAAATGAGATAAAAACAACAAGTAAATGGGTCAACAATTTATAAAACCATCATGAAAAGATGAATTCATACTAATTATAAAACGAATTCTATCACCATTTTATGTATTATTTTTAAGTTAACTTTTTACCATTTTTATCTATTATTTTCATTTGCACAGATCTTTTGGGAAGTCATATTTTATCTTCAATCGTCTACAATAATACAAAAAATAGTGATCACGTTTCTTTTAGATGAGTCATTTTAGGTAGCATGGGGTTTCTTCTTCCATCATAATGGAACGTTTCATTATTTTTTGGCTTTTTGTAGACAGTTCAGAGAAGAATACACATCACATACTAAATCATCCACACCTCAATCTGACGGATGCTATGACCAGTATAACTCAAATAGTATGTATTTATATTATAATTTACATTTTATTTCAAAACACACATCTCATACTAAAAACCGAGCAAATACATTAATACCATTTTTATTCTTTAGGAAAACAATCCATAATTAATTTTTGTTTATAGGAATCAACCACACCTCAATCTGATACATGATGTTCCCGATATGACTCAAAGTGTATTTTATCAGTTTGAAATTGACATTTAAGTTTAGAAAACAACACTCACTGAATACTAAAAAAATGAACTCTTATTGTCTTGATAATTTAGGAAAATTATTCATAATTCCTTTTTTGACATGTAGTACTTAGTTTCATGTAAAACTGGAACAAGATGTGACTGATATGACTCAAAGTGAGTGTTTCAAGTTTAAAATGATATTTCAGTAAAACAACACAAGTGATGTACTCAAAACCAATAAAACACTATAAAATTGTTTTAATAGTTTATTAAAATTATCCATAAATAATTTTGGACATGTAGGAATCATCCTAACCTAAATATGATGCATGGTGTGATCGGTATGAATAAAAGTGCGTTTTTTATTTATAACTGACATTAATTTTACTAAAAAGGAACAACTGACATAATCAAAATAGATAAAACACATCTGTATTGTTCTAATAATTTATTAAAATGATCCATAAGTAATTTTTATATATAGGATTAATCTTCACATCAATATGATACATGATGTTCCCATTATAACTCAAAGTGTCTCTTATCAGTTTAAAATTGACCTTTTAGTTCAAAAAAGTGTCCCTCACTGAAAAATGATAAAAACACTCATATTGTCTTGATAATTTATGAAAATGAGTCATAATTTATTTTTTATGTTTAGGAATCCGTCTCACATCAAACCCACACACGATGTGACTGATATGACTCAAAGTGCAAGTTTCCAGTTTAAAATGACATTTTAGTGAAAAACCAAAGAAGCATACTCAAAACTGAGAAAATGCATTCATATTATTTTTATTCATTATTAAAATAATCCATATGTCCTTTGGGATTTGTATTAATTAGAAACACCTTAATCTGGTATATGGTGTGACTGGTAAGACTCCAAGTACATCTTTTTATTTAAAATTGACATTAAATTTAGTGAAAAAGAAAACAAACATACTCAAAAACCAAGGAAACAGATTTGTATTATTTTTATATTTTAGTAAAATAATACATAAGTTATTTTTGATATATAGTAATCATCCCTACCTAAATCTGATACACTATGTGCTTGATATGACTCAAAGTGTTCGTTATCAATTTAAAATTGAAATTTTAGTTCAAAACTGTTTTACTCACTAAAAACCATGAAAACATGCTCATATTTCCATTATAATTTAGTAAAAATATTAATAATTAATTTTTGAGTTGTATGAATTAGTATCACATCAAATCCACCCATGTTGTGAGCGGTATGGCTTAAAGTGCATGTTTCGAGTTTAAAATGACATTTTAGTAAAAAAAACATGAGGTGTACTGAAAAACTGAGAAAATTCATTTGGACTCTTTTGATAATTTAGGAAAAAAGATCCGAAAGTCATTTGGGGATTTTTGGAATCATCTGCACTGCTATCTGGTACGTGATGTGACTGATATGACTCCAAGTGCGTCTTTTTATTTAAATTTGACATTAATTTTAGTAAAAAACCCAACTATCAAACTCAAAACCAATAAAACTCATCTGTACTATTTTTATACTTTTTTAAAATTATACATAGGTAATTTTTGATATGTAGGAATTATACTCACCTCAATCTGATGCACAAAGTTCCCAGTATGACTCAAAGTGTTTGTTATCAGTTTAAAATTGATATTTTAGTACAAAATAATGTCACTCACTAAAAACTAAGAAAACATGATAGGATTATCTTAATAATTTAGGATAATGATTCATAATTTAATTTTTACATGTTGGAATCAGTCTCACCTCAAACCCATACTTGATGTGACCGGTATGACTCAAAGTACGTGTTTCCGGTTTGAAATGACATTTTAGTAAAAAACACAAGTGGAATACTTAAAACTAATAAAACACATTCTGATTGTATTGATGCATTATTAAAATTATCCCAATTAATTTTGTATGTGTAGGAATCATCTTCTCCTCAATTTAATATACCTTGTGGCTAGTATGACTCCAAGTGTGTCTTTTAATATAAAATTGGCATTAATATTACTAAAAAAAGGAAATTATCATAATTAAAACCATGTAAATGCATTTGGATTGTTTGATACTTTATTAAAATAATATATAAGTCATTTTTAACATGTATTAATTATCCACATAAAAATATGATACACAATATGACTTCTATGAATCAATGTGCCCATTATTAGTTTAAAATTGACATTTTAGTACAAAAAAGTGTCACTCACTATAGAATGATAAAACATTCTTGGATTGTATTCATAATTTAGGTAAATGATTCATAATTCATTTTTGATGTGTCAAAATTAGTCTCATGTAAATACGATACATGATGTTATCGATATGGCTCAAAAGTGCATGTTTCCAATTTAAAGTTAAATTTTAGTAAAAAAAAGTGATGTACTCAAAACTAAGGAAACATATTTAGTTTGTTTTGATGATTTATTACAATGATAAATAAGTCATTTGGGAGGTGTATAATTCATATTGACCTCAATAAAACACACAATGTGACTGGTATGGCTCCACGTGCATCTTATCAATATATAAGTGTCATTTTAGTTTAAAACGCCCATCACATCACCAAAAGTGAGAAAATGAGCCTAGATTTTTTCTCATCATTCTAACTTATATTAATTATCTAGTTTCCTTATAATTTTTATCTTATAATTATTTAGTTAATTTTCACAGAGATAATTCATGAAAATGAACAATAAATGGTGTGATTTGAAAGAGTCAATCATAACTTAATCTAATACATTGTGTTCATAGTATGACACAAATTTTAGTTTAAAATTACCACTTATATTTAAGTTTTTTATATTATTAACAAAATAATAATTTTTTCTTATATAGGTGAATTGTTTTTCTTGGGTAGGGGTGGTTTTCTATTTTATAGAGGTGCATTCTTTTTCTATATAAATGTGTTTTCTTGTATTTTTGTTGTAGATTTTATTTCATTTAAATTCTGTATTTGTATCTAATTTATTTTTAATTTATGGTGTAGTTTCTGGTTATTTAGTGTTCTATTACAACACAATAAATTATTCCATGTTTATGGTTTTGCAATGTGTTGTAATAGTACACTACAATATTCCCCTTTATCAGCACTACTAAATACACAGAAAAAAGAATCCTTTTTCAGTGATTCTAAAAGGGATGATAGAAGGGTCATTTATCAGTTATAATAAATGGTGTCTTTTAATAGTTATCCTAAAATCACTAATAAAGTGGTTCTTTATCAATGGATTTTATCATTGATAAAAGGGTTCTTTATCAGTGCTTTATTGGAACTAATAAAGGATCCATTTATCAACACTTTTCTAGTGTTGATAAAATCCTAGGTCTTTTAACATTTTATAGTAGCGGGTTACTTTGTCATTTTAATAAATTCATATCCTAGAGTTGTTAAAGTATTATTTTGTTTTAGTGATTGCTTGTATAAACTGTGAAACTCCTCTAGAAACCCGTGATAACTGAGTTAGTGGGCACTAGGAAGGTGCACGGTTTGAAAACTATTTGGTCACCCAGGAGAAACCTTTTTTTGGTATAGAGGGATTCTACATGGTTGGAACATAGTTTTTCTAACAATTAAATCTAATCATGTGAGGTGATTCTTCAGGTAGAGGCATGTGTATGGTTATTTCATGTCTTTCCTAACCATGTAAGCTAACTGTGCATGGCTAGACGTTTGTTCAAAAAATTATGGATCTAACTCAGTTTAGACCCTTATCCCTTCATTTTTCCTCCAATATGACCCTAACATGATTTCCTCTATTCCCAAAGGCTGTGGAGACCATTCCTCGTTATTTAGAAGTGATCTATTGGAAAATATTGGTGTGTTGAATTCTGGATTCCTTGGTAACTCTTTGTTATTGGTCATTTTCCATAGATCTCTTCTACTTACCTCTATTGGTTTCATAGATATGAACTATTTGGGATAGATATATGTTGGTTTATTCTAATACTATTCATATTTGTCTATTTTGATGATAGGTAATGATATATAATGTATGTTCTTGGAGTTTCAATCTATTTTGTTGAAGAATTTGCACCATTCTTGGTTTTCACCATAGTTTCTGAGGTAGGTGGCTTCACTCTCAAATCCTATTATTATAACATGAATATTTTATTTCAAATTTATTTTTTACTTAAATTTAATTGGGAAATTTTTGTTCAATTATTGATGTAAACCCTCTGTAGTTATGGTTTATGAAATTGTGATAATTGGGTATTTTTGTGGAAAGTGAAATTGAAAGCAGAATTTTAAAATGATGATTTCAAAATGGTTTTTAATTTTTGATGCATGGATAATTGATTATAAATTGATTTCAATAAAATGTTTGGGAAGTGTTTTTTTTCATGGTTTTTTCCTTAAATGGTTACTCGTGAGTTCAATGGGATTGATAATGGTCATGAAGTACCACTATCAAAGGGACATATTATGGATGTGAAGTTCTATCATCAATGGTAACAACAATCTTGAGTGTTTGTGTGTGTTTATTTGTTTGAAATAGAATAGGTTGGGCCAAATGAATTTTGGAAATGGTTAAATGACTTGTCTGGTTTCTTTCCTTGTAAATGGATTGTGTTTATAAATTTGTTTTAGTTTAGAAAACTATTTAATATTAGAAAATATTTTCATCTTTAAAGTTGTTTTGGATTTGAGATAGACTATTTTAAATTATTTTATGTAAATTATTTTATATAAATGTGATGACATTTTCGATCTTAGTGGTTTGAGTATGGAATTTATTTTTGGGAAAACCTGTTGAGTTTATTACTCACCCCTTTCTTGGGCACTTTGGTACATTTGCAGATACTATTTATCAGGAAAAATGTAAATGAAAAATATCTCATTTATTTAATGATTAAACTTGATATATTGAGGCATATCTTATGGTTTTGTATCTTGGATCATGTTGAGAGTTGTGGACTTGGTGTCTTTGGAGTCTTGAGCCTTGTTTGTTTTATCTTCCGCTTTGTACTCTGATATGGTTCTTAGTTTTTCGGTTGGTATTGTTGTTAGTTTTGTATTACATTGGGTTTTATTACATTGTTCTCTTGAATCATATAATGGTTTAATTTATGGAATGCTTGGTTGTGGTTGTTTTTATTTTTAAATGGAAAATAATCTCCCAATTTTATTGAAGCTCTGGGAATTTATTTCCAGCCTTTGGCATCTTGGGGGTGTCACCTAAGGCCAGGTAATGTCCTCCTGCCTTCTCAAGACAATAAATAGGGGTGGGATGTTACAAATGGTATCAGTATTGGTAGTTATATATATCATTTTGGGATGAATGCCATTGGTTTTTCGGTCTTGGAGTTGGAAAATCATTATTGATTATTCCACGAGTTGGGATGGTATAAAGGAGTTGGATATTAGGACATGAAATGTAGAGCAGAAAAAAGGAGTAGCTAACCTATTTATGTTGAAATTAAATTTTCAAGGGAGTTGGGTAAATAAGTGTTTTGAGACACTTATAGAAGTGTTACCTAATTTTCTTGGTTTTATACAATGATAAGAGCATATCATGCATTGATAGAAATGACCTCCCACTAGGAGTGCATATTTCATTTTGAGTAATGATTTATTATTTTGTGTAAATATGTTAATTTTTGAAAAAAATTGAGTTAAGAAATTTCCAAATGTGAGATTTTGAGAAGGCATGATTATGGTATTTTGAAAATGGGTAGATTTTAAAAATCATAGTTGAATTTCCAAAAAAATGGAAGTGAAAAAAGGATAAATTTTGGAAATCCTTGTTATGATAGTTGTGATATGGTAAATTTTAATTTCTAAGCCTTTATTTTATAGAGAGTGAGACATATGGAATTCGTTGTGTTTATAGAAAATTTCACTCGATGGGTGTAATAGAAACCAACCAGAAGAATCTGCTAAGAATGTTGTTGCATATGATCCATAGGTGAACCAATAGTTGGTTCAGAGTATAGTTCAACATTTTAAGGTTGTGGATAGATGAAATAGGTGGGATGAACCCAGACAAGTGGATCATTCCAATCTATTCCAAAAGCAGAATCCACCCAACTTTTGAGGTGATTTAGAACTAAATAAATTAGTGGTGTGGAAGAATCAGATGAATTGAATATTCAATTTCCTAGGAACACTAGTAGAGTTGAAAGTAAAGTTGGTGATATATATATTAGAGGATCTTGCACACCAATGGTGGAATTTATTAGTTCAAGATAAATTAAACCAAGATATTTAATGGGAGGGTTTGGAAGATTTTTTCAACAAAAAATTCAATCCTCATTTGTGTAAGAATTCTAGAATGATAAAAATTTTCATATTGAAGTAGGATATCTTCTCACTGATAGAGGATGTGGCTAAATTTATGAATTTATTCTTATTTTCACCTGAATTTGCAGCAAGTGCGTTTTTGAAAGCATGCATTTTTTAATCAGGGCTGAGTCTAGATATTTTCTTGAATATTGTTGTGCTTTGTATAACATATTATACAGAGATGTTAAATAGAGCAGTGGTAAAATAAAGTAACATCTCATGAGCTAAGGGTGGGAGAGCATGATGATACCTATGGGAAATGGTGGGAACTCTAGTTTTGGGAATAAGAATAAATGGGACACATATTTAAAAGGTAGTGGGATGACTTAAAATCAGATAGCTAGATATATTAATCTTTATACTAAACCAAAGATAATGTCAGGATGTTTTTAATGTGGTTCTTTGGATCATAAAAGTGAGATTGTGCGACATAACCTACAACATTCCACAATTGCAACCATATGGTACATCATCAATGCTATTTTCACAGTGATCTAAGGTTAGGTGTTCCAGAAACATATAATGTTCTACAGATGTCTTATGCTTCACTGGGATAAGGGAAGAAAAATACCTCTCATCAAAAAAATCCAAAAATCCAAGGTGATTCTAGGAATACCATGCCTCCTCAAAACGGGCAATATTAATAGTATAATAAAGAACAATGTCTAGCGAGTAAGCAGTTGTATGTAGATGATAAAGTTTTTATGGATGATCAATCAAGACCATCGATAGTGATAGGTAAAATTCTTATGAATTATAAACTTATGATGTATTTTTTTGATACAGGTGTATCTCATTCATTTATTTCTTCTTTTTCAGCTAATATTTTGGGTTTAAATGTTGATTTGATGCCTTCTATTTTGAAACTTTAAACTCCTCTTGATCAAAGAGAATGTTAATCCTTTATGTTCAAAACATGTTTTATTACTATTGATGGTGAATAATTTAGTTTTAAATTACCTATGATTGAAATGTATTTCTATGATATAATTTTGGGTATAGATTAGTTAAGAACATTCAATGATAACATAGATTTTTATACCTGAATGGTTATTTTTATAACTGATGATGTTGTTTAACATCACTTTAGAAGAAAAGGGAATGTAAAGAAAGGTGAAATAGGCTTTTGGGAACTATAGGTTGGAATTTTTTGATACTAAATAACATCTTTGACCTATGAATCAATGGATGAGATTGATAATAGAGGGTCTCTACTAGTTTTTTATCAGTTTTTAGATATTTTTCCAAATAAATTCTCAGGGATGACACCCAAAATAGAGGTGAACATTATGACTGATCTCTTACTAGGGACCAGTCCTATATCACTTTCATCATATCATATGGAAACAAAAGAACTAATGGAATTGAAATTCTAGCTGTAATATTTAGAACAAAAAGTGTTCATTCAGCCTAGTATGTCTTTATGTGCATCATTGGTCTTGTTTGTGAAAGGGGAAGATGAAACTCTTTGGTTGTGTCTAGATTATCATAAGATTAACCAAGTTATGATAAAGAATTGATATCCACTTCCACATATTGATGATCAATTTGATTTATTGAGGGGAGCCTAGTGGTTCCTTAAAAATGAATTGTGATCAAGATATCACCAATTGCGGATTCGTAAGGATGATATTCCAAAGAAGGTTTTCAAGAGTAGATATGGACATTATGAGTATGTAGTTATTCCTTTGTAATTACGAATACACCAGAAGTCTTTATGGAACTAATGAATTGGATATTTCCAATATATCTGGATTATTTTTTTGTGGTGTTTCTGGATGACATACTGATTAATTCAAGGACAAGGGCTGAGCATGAGAAGCACTTGGTGACAGTTTTGGGAATTTTTTGGGATCATCATCTGTATCCCAAATTATAAAACTTTGATTTTTTGATAAAATAATTCCATTTCCTTTTCCATGTAATCTCTAAAAATATATTCTCTATGGATATAGAAAAAATAGATGATATTATCTCTTGGAAACTTCCAAATAATGTCTTTAAGATACGTAGTTTCCTTGGTTTACCTAGTTATTAAAGACACTTTATTAATGAATTTTCATGACTAGATTCACCTATGGAAAATTTGTTAAGGAAAAATGTTCCATTACAATGGAATGGTGAATGTCAAAAGTTTTTTCAAGAGCTTAATGTTTTCCTTACCTCAAGACCAATCTTGATATTACTTGAATAAGTAAAAGGGTACGTGGTGTACTGTGATTCTTCGGGATCTATGTTGGGATGTGTTTTCATGAAAAGAGATCATGTTGTTTCTTATGGTTCATGGTAGTTATGGTTGCATGAGAATAATTTTTCCAACACATTATTTGGACATAGCTACAATAGTCCATTTTTTGAAGACTTGGAATCATTGCCTCTTTTGTGAGAAATGTATGGTGTTTACAGAATATAAGAGTTTGAAACACATATTATCAAAAAGATATTTGAATATAAGACAAAGAAGATGGATGGTTTATCTCTAAATTTTTGACTTTGAATTGATGTATACATTAGGTAAAGACAATTTTGTGGTAGATTAATTAAAAAATAAGTCATATGGTTAGTTGGAAAAAGTGGCTTCAGATCGGTGGTAGGTTATGTTAGTGATAAGTAAAATGCACTTGGATTGTGAAGACCAAAGTAGTGTAGTAGTTTTCTTTCTAGTATCTTTGGTTCTTGATTTTGTGGAGATGGTTAAAGAGGTGCATAAATATAATTTATAATGCATTACTATGAGTTTGAGACTCAATTATAGGGTAAAAATTGAGGGATGAAAGATGGATGGGAGTTTAGTTTTGTTGTTTCAATATCGAATTATTGTACCTATGGATTTTTAGGAACAACTTCTTCATGTTTACCACCATTTAAGATGGGTTGTTTATCCTAGAATACATATTACATATAATGAATTGAAAGAAAAAATTTTGTGGGTTGGAATGAAAAGAAATGTGGATGATTTAGGGATAAGATTCCCCACCTATTAGTAAATTAAGGAATAACATTAGTGACCAGTAGGTATTCTTTAGTCTTTACCTATTCATATTCGGAAATGGGTGCAGATAGCCATTAATTTTTTTATAGGTCTCCCATGGATGGTTTTGTAACCCGATACCATATGGGTAATATTGTATTGACTCACAAAGTCATAACATTTCATCCCTATTCATGAATCTCATATGGTGGATGACTTGTATGAAATCTATATTCAGGAAGTGGTAAAGAGACATGGCATAACAGTTTCAATATTATCAAAACAAGATTTGAGGTTTATGTCTCATCTTTGGAAATCCTTACATAAATACCTTGGGACTTAGTTGACCATCATCATGGCATAACACCCTCAAACATATGGAAAATCTTAAAGGATGATACATACATTGGAAGACATTTTTAGCGCTTTTGTAATGTATTTTGGTAGCTCATGGTAGAATCACATACCATTAGTGGAGTTATCATATAATAATAAGTATCAAGTGTCATTATATATGTCTCTGTTTGAAGCATTGTGTGGGTGTCCTTGTTGTTCACAACTTTTTTTGGGTGGAAATAGGTAATACATCTCTAGTTTGACTAGGACTTATCGAAGAGACAACATATAAGATTTAGTTGATCAGAAAAAGGATGGAGATGACTCAGAGTTTCCAAAAATAATATGAAGATCATTATCGATGATAGTTTTCATTCGATGTGAATGATCATGTGTTCTTTAGGATATTTACAAGGAATGGGAATCATTATTTTAGGAAGCAGGGAAAGTTATATCCTCAATACATAGGCCCTTTTGAGATACTATAATGGGTTGGTGAGGTGGAATATTAGTTGACTTTCCACCAAAGTTCAGTTCATTGAATGATTTTCTTCATATTTCTCTGTTGAATAGGTATCATCCTGATCTGGGCCATGTGATTTGATGGGATCATGTTAAGCTAGAGCCAGATGCTTCGTTGGTTAATATGCTAGTACAGATTGTGGATAGGCAGGATAAAATCTTTCATGAGAAAATCATCGGTCTAGTATGGGTTTTGTGGAAACATGGTCATATTCATAAAGAAACATGTGATCAAGAAAAGTAAATGGTAAAGCAATGCCCCCAAATCATTCATGTAAATGGTGGTTTTCTACTTTCAAATGATGGAAATTCCAATGGTGGGGATAATGTAGCACCCCCGATGTCAAGTATGTAACCCTTTATTTATTATTTTTATGTATGTAAAGGGATTAAGTGATTTTGGGGAGGGTTTAGGAGAATTTTTCAATGTTTATTGGGCTATTATAGATGTTAACAGTTTGAGAATGCTTATTAAAAACCATGAAACTCCTCCATGAATCTATAAAAAGTGAGGTAGTGGGATTTGGGAAGGTGCACAATTTGGTCAAACTATATGGCCACCCAGGAGAAACTGTGATTTTTGGGAAATAGGGCTTCTCCATGGTTGGCACATGGTTTGTCTTACCATGTCATACAACCATGTGATGTGATTCTTGAGGCAGAGGCATATGCATAGTTCGTGCATAGTTTTCCCAACTATTCAAGCTAACTATGCACGGCTAAATGGAAAATCCAAGAATTATGGATCTAACACAGTGTAACCCCTTAACCCCTATTTTTTCCACTAATATGACTCTAACTCAATTTCCTCTCTCCCTAATGGTTTTAGAGACTATTTATCTTGATTCGAGAGTGATAGTTTGGTAAATCATTTTGCATTGAAGCCCAGATTCCTTGCAAATTCTCTATTATTGATCATTTTCCTTAGAACTCTAATTCCCTCTCTTGTATTCATATATCTGATCTGTTTTGGATAGATATATATTTATTGATGCTAATAATGTTTATATTTGGATGTTTTGATGATAGGTAATGAGATCTATGGTGGGTTTTTTGAGTTTCAACCCATTTTTTTGAAGAATTTGTGTCATTATTCATTTTTTACATAGTTTCTAAGTTATGTGGCTTCACTCACGACTCTTATTATTAGAACATGAAGGATAGATTTCAAATTGATTGTTTTTCTTTAATTTAATTGTTTAATTTTTGTAAAATTCTTGATTGAAACCCTCTTTAGTGATGATTTATAAAATTGTGATAATTGGTTATTTTTGTGGAAAGTGAAATTGGTAACATGAATTTAAAATGATGATTTTAACAGGGTTGTTCAGTTTTGATTCATTTAAAATTGATTAGAAAGTTTTTTCCATAAAATATTTGTTTGATTAAAATGGTTTATAAAATATTTTTGGTGGAATTCTTGTTGTCTTAAATGGTTAAGAATCAGTTAAATGGGATGGATAATTTTTATGAAGTACCAACATCAAAGGGATGAAGTATGTATGTGATGTTCCACATTCAATGGTAACTCCAAACATGATTGTGTTTGTGTGTGGTTGTGTTAAATGGAATCAGTTATTCGAAATGAATTTGGTTAATGGTTAAATGTCATGTTTGGTTACTTTCCTTAGAAATTTCTTGGGTTTGGAAATCTCTTTTAGCTTATAAAACTTTTTTCGTTTTGAAAAAAAATTTGGTTTGGAAGTTAGTTTGGATTTGAGAAAAACTATTTTAATTTTTTTTTATAAAAAATATTTTATATAAATTTGATAACATGTTCTATCCTAGTGGAATTAGTAGTTGAGATATTTGGGGGAAGACATACTAAGTTTATTACTCACCCCCTACATGGGAACTTTGGTGCATTTTTAGATACCATTTATTTGGACACAGGTAAAGGAAAAGTATCTCATTTTTTACTGATGAATCTTGATACTTTAGGGAATAGCTTGTGGATTTGGGGATTGGATCATGTTTGAAGGTGTGGACTTGGTTTCTTTGGAGTGTCAATCCTTGTTCGTTTTTTCCTCCCCTTTGTACTTTGATATGGTTCTTAGTTTTGTGGTCAGTATTATTGTTAGTTTGGTATTACATTGAGTTGTATTAAATTGTTATTATGAATAATATAGTGGTTTAGGTTATGGTATGCTTGGTTGTGGTTGTTTTTATTTTCGTAGTTAAAATGATCTCCCAATTTTATTGAAGCCCTTGGAATTTATCTCCAGCCTTTGGTGTTTTTTGGATGTCGCTTAAGTCCAGCTAATATCCCCCCACCTTCTCAATCCAATGAGGATGGGTGGGATGTTACATCACACACAAACATGTTTCCCTAGACATATAGGGAAATAATATAAAAACCAAAATGATTGATGTAATATAGAGATTAATGTAAATGTTTTTACATACAATTATTTTTTTATTTTCTATCATTAAATTTAATTTAGTGATATGAGTGAAATATAATGAAATAAGGTTTTTTAATTTTAACTCATAAAATAATACAAATAGAAAGTCCATCATAAATAATATATTACCTTTTTAGGAAAACCAAATTAGAAACTCATTTTAGAATATATTTTATACCAATTCATGAATCCACATATGAATTAAAAATATAATTTTTTAAAAATATTCCAATGAGTAATGTGAGAAACTGAATTTTTATCATCGAAATAATTAATATTTAATTTATAGAATAATAAAATGATTAATGAATTATTGATACAATTTTCATTATTTGTTGGGCCGAAATGAATTCTCATGAGGGGGATGAATTAGAGTAATCCTGTTTATAGTACTGGAGAAGTGTTATGTAAATATACAGGAAACACAAGTGCAACTCTTTAGGATGGACAACTGCTTAGAATGGTACAATTCTCTATAGGATGGAGAGCTGGTTGGATTCTATGGTTTTATCTTATCATACCAACATTTTTTATTTATGATAAAATATTTTGTTGTAATTAAATAGTTTCCATAATTAATGTATTATTATTCAAAAATTTAGATGGAGGATCTTATGTCATCTGCTCAGCAGTCTCATGTGTCATGTGATGTACCTGCATGATGACCTGTTGGACATATTGATATTAGAAAAGAGCATCATTTTCACCATAATACACCTCCAACAACCATTTTTTCATTCCTCAAACATGATAGATTTTATGGAGTTTTCATGTGTGACATCAAGACTTTTGAACATCATTTGATTATTGTACTGTTTGAAAGATAGAAACGAGACACACACACATTTCATCTTCCTAAGGGAGAGATGGCGATTACTTTGGATCTGGCCTATATACTCAGTCTACCCATCCATGGACTGACGGTTACATGTGTTACTATTGGCAACTGGTGTGTGGACATACATCATCTACTAGGAACTGATGTTTTCAGCTTACCATGGGTCTTCTAGGGTTCCCAATTACACATGGTCTAGCTTGATGAGCATTTTTTGATGAATCCTGATGATACTAGGGAGGAGATAATTATTATTAACACTCATTCACATATTATATAGATGATTGGAGGCATGTTGTGTGTAGAATACTGCAATAATTTGATACACATAATGTAACTACCATTTCTTTAGGATATGTACTAGACAGGTAAATAAATTTTGGGTCCACTATATTATCACATCTATATAGATGCCCTTTTATAGATTTTCAAGAAGATCTACATCATATTGGGGGATGTATAACTACACTACATATGTGGGAATTGGATAAATTTCCACAAATGGATCCTAGAGTAATTACACCACTTCCACAACATTTTTTAGGACAATCCTCATGGATGTTGGTATGTTTCCATCATTAATTTGAGTAATTTTTTGAATTTATTAATATCATTTATAAATTTAATGTATATTTCTACTTTTAACCAGGTGGAATCAAACTAAACATTATTTATATACAATGATACATATTATGAATAAAAATGGACACATGTTTTATGCTTACAACCCCATTATATAAGTAAAAAATTAAAAAATATAGAAGAATTAAATTTGTTATTAATTTTATAAGATATTGAAATGATAACTTTGTAACATTATTGTGATAATTTTGGAGTTTTTTTATGAGTTGGAATTTCAGGTTTCATGCACCTCAAATACCAGATTTTTCTACGCATAAAAAATACATTATAATACATAATTATGGTTGGAGACTGTGGTGCAGAGACGTGACTCATCCACTTCCACATCATTCAGTGGCACCATCTAGACCAAGTCATGTGGTTGTTTGGCTATATGAAAAAATATTCTCATTGCACCCCAGAAGGTTGATGTATTACATTCTATTATACTTATAGGTAGATAGGGAACAGATTGGACATGCTATCATTCACATTACATTGAGTGTTGCAACATGAATACCCAATAAAGTATCTTTCAACACATATATCAAACAACACACCTCTAGTTAACTATTCATGAAGATTACACAGATTAGTTCCAGAGACACAATTTCAAGTACCTTACATGCCTTGATATAGGTGTTTAGTAGTTAGTATGTTTATTAACATTTAATATATATTTTTATTTAATATTTCATATTAATTTGTATATTATTTTATTTGGAGTGATAGATATTAGAATGAATTTTACATGTCACTTATCCTCAAGAGGGGGAATTTATTTGGAGAGATGTAGTTCACTCAAATCTAGTGGCTCTCAGTGATCTTCTTTATTTCATATGTGAGAGTGTTTATGATGATGAGCCACAGTTATATCCTAATCGTCATGCTTTGTCAAAGGCATTAGGGGTTGATGATGTGCATGTTAGTCCCGCTAAGGATGATCAACCACCACCCCCACCACTGGTATAAGGATAGAGATGAAGACATAGGTGAGGGAAGAGGCAAGAATAGAGAGGGGGATGCCTGATAGATGCTCTTGAACCAGAGAGAGAGGATCATGCACAGTAGGTAGGTGATCTTGAACTATAGGGAGGGGTTTATGTGTCATATACGTCTGATTATACATATGATATAGAATCTTCATCTCAGAAATGTCTTGTGGTCAACATCTCAAGATCTTTGATGGAGTGAGACCTAACAATGGTATCACGGATTCTGTAGACCTTAGGCGACACTTTTCTAATGGAGATATATTTGATATAAGTTTTCTGACATCTTTAGGAGATTGTTTCATGCCTCTACAGTCATTGACATAAGGATCTACATAAGATGTCATGCAACTCTCTACCCGACAGTATGACAAGACACTTGCAACACCATATATTCTGATGTTTTCATTACTAGACCAGTATAAAGCAACATAAGAACCAATGTTATATGTGCCCATTGCTGAGGCAGAGACACAACATGAGGATAAATTCATGCATATAGCTAGTACACTAGTGTGACGTACTTGTCAAATGTGGGTGTGAGGTTTATATTCTAAGTTGGGGTACTGAGGGGCATCGATGTTGATGTATTCAAGTGGCACACATTATATTTATAAAAAACTAATTAATGAACAAAATAAATGTTGTTTTGAAATATGTATTTTAATATTAATTTTGAAATCATAATCACTCATCTGCAATTTTCATTACATAATAAAATTAAACAATTAAACAAGAGTTGGAGAAAAGGCCATTCCAGTGATGATTCCTCTTCCATAGCTAATGGAAATTTATGAATATTATATATTACAAATATAAATAAACACACACTCATATGTTTATAAATAAAAAGAATTATATTAATATAATTAAAAATATATAAATATATAATATATTTATATTTATATAAACACAAATGTAATTATAAATATATAATGGTAATTAAAAATTTATAAAAATAAATATAAATATATAATTTTTTTAATTATTATATAAATATAAATATATTTATAAAGTTATTTGTAATTATATTATATAATTATAAATATAAATATAAGTATGTTAATAAATATAAAAATGTTTATATAAATATAAATATATTTATATGATTATTTAAATATAATTATAATTATAAAATTATAAATATAATTACAGTTATAACTTTTTTAATATAAATATATTTAAATATATAAATATAAATATAATTTTTTAATTATATTTATATTTATATTTATATAATTATAAAATTATAAATATAAATTTATTTATATAATTATAAATATATTTATAGTTATATAATTATAATTATAATTATGTTTATAAATATAAATAAATCTATAAATATAAATTCTATAATAAAGTTATAAATATAAATATATTTATAAAGTTTGGGATGAAGCCTCTTTTTTTATTATGAAAGAAAAGACCTCTTTCTATCTAAGTAGAGGGATACCCATTACATAGCCCAAAGGCCCAAGGAGAAGTGACCCATCAACATGATTCGATGGCCCAATGTTGCATCATGCATGCATCGTCCTACTTGTGTCTCTAGACATACATCATAAATCCCATAAGGGGCTCGTGAGGACATAAACCATATTATTCTAGATGTAGAATTATGGGGTTTACCACTCAGGTTCCACTTCAATTGCATAAATATATTTATATTTATAAACATGTATATTAATATGTTTGTATAATTATAAAATCCAATTTAAATATATATTTCAAACCAATCATCTGACATTTGTTTTTGGAACGACGTGAAATGCAGAAACTTGCAAATTATTAATGTGAAATTACATATCCTTTTTTCATTCCTTGAAAGACTTACGAGGGTAGCGTCGAACATGCTCAGACCCAAAGACACATGTCGTATCCATCCAACCATGCATCTTGTTAATATAACTTTATATTATCATCACCACCACACATAATATCAATATAAAATTATATTATAATAGATATTCATAGTGGTATTGTTCTTTCCAAGAAATATTCATCACCATCCCAAACAAACATATAATTATGATCCATCCCCTGCCCTCCTTACCCTATATATATCTCACCACTGGCACTTCCACGACTGCAAACTTGAGTGTCTAAAGAACTCATTAATCATGAATAGAGTGTGTATCCCTCCTATTCATATTTTGTTTCTTTGTAGCTCTGGTTCCCGACAATCCCACCATCGTCAGCTATCCTAATAGAGGAGTTGAGGAGATTATGACGAAGGAGTTATTCAATAAAATGAGGCTTCACCCAAAAGAGGAACCTCTATGTGAGGGGTCCTTCTACACCTACAACACCTTCATTCGGGTCGTTGGTAGGTTTTATGTCTTTAGATTGATGGGGGTTGCAACACCATCAAGCTTGAGGTTTCTCATAGGATCATAAATGATTGACCCACTAGCGCAGCGATAATCATGAGATAAAATGAAGTAAAAAATGTGGAAATAAATGGAAGCTACATGTAATGTGGAAAACCTGCAAAAAAAAGGGTTAAAAATTACCGGAATATATAAGGATTACTATAGGTAAAATTGGGTACATACTTCCTCACTAATAGAAGGATAGAACTCTTGTAAAAAACCTCTCTTAAATGCATGGGGGAACCACCTCACAAATACCATACATATATAATGAATTGGTGAGGAGATGGTGAAGCTCATGATGGAACCATTGAGAGGGAGCCCCATTTATAGGCTACATATCCTCCTCTATCTCATCTTTCACTAGTGGGTTTGGTGGGGTTTTCCACCCGTCACCCAACCACCTGACTACCAACCTTGACAAAAGAAGGGGTGACACCATCCTTGAATAAAGAACTTCTGACACATCACCCACTTAGAGATTAATTTGATAACAAATAATATTTCCATATATCCTTTATATCTTCCAAACATGTTTCCCATGTCTCTACGAGGCCTCTTGAGTATTTACACAATATAAACAAATTAGAGTCAATCACCTTTGTCATGAAATTTCCTAGATTTTATTTAGTGTGAATTTCCTTCATGACCTCCCTTCATTCCTCCACCACATCTTAGACAAAGTGATATTGTACCCCAATGTGATTCATCATGGAATGAAAATATGGATTCCTTTCAATGTACAAGGTTCTCTGACTATCACAAAACAATATAATCTACTCTTTCCTATGCTCGAGCTCCTCTAACAACCTTCTCATCCAAATCACCTCTTTACAATCCAGTGTAGATTCCATGTACTCTGCCTCCATCATGGATAAATCCACAACAGACTATAACTTTGAGATCTAGCTCACAACTCCTCCTATAAGAGTAAACAAATAACCATTAGTGGATTTCCTTCGATAAAACTCACCTATAAAATCTAAATCAGCATATCCTCTAATAGTGAAATCTGATCCTCAATAACATAATGCAATATCTAAGGTATCCTTGATGCATCTAAGGATTCTCTTCAATGTGATCCAATACTCCCATCCTAGATTCTCCATGTATGAAATAAATGATTCCACTGCATGTTAAATGTTTGGTCACATACAAACTATAGTGAACATAATACTCCCCACTGCTAATTTATATGGTACTTGAGACATATACATCCTCTCTGCTTCACTACTAGGACTCTTCATAGAGGATGAATTGAAATTAATGGTAAGGGTGTAGAGATTAGATTATAGTCTTGCATGTTTAAGTTCTTCAAAAAATTATATAAACAATTATTATGTTATAGACAAATCTTCCCATTATATCTATCTCAATAAATCAGCATCCCATGAATCTTGTTTGTTGGTCTCAAGTCCTTCATATCAAACTCTCTAGCCAACTATACCTTTGTCTCATGGATCTAATCAATGTCGGGGCTTGAAACCAACATGTAATCTATATACAATATAATAATGATGTAGTCATTATCATACAAACCCCTAAAATATACAAAAGGATCTAAATGAAGCCTTTTTTATTCAAGGCTCGTGATATAGGAATCAAATATCATGTACCAACACCTTGGTGCCTATTTGAGACCATAAGGATATTTTTTCAACCTAAAAACCAAGTTATTTTTACCTTGTTCTGCAAAACCTTTTGATTGGAGAATATAGATCCATTCATCAAGGTCACCATTGAGAAAACAAGTATTCGCATTCAGCTTCTCTAAATGTAAACTTTATGAAGCACACGTCGCCAGAACTACCCAAACAGTCATCAGTCTAACATCAGGATAAAATATTTCACTGAAATCAATACCATCCTTCTGAGTATATCCTTTGACCACCAGTCTTTCACAATATATTTCCACTCAGTCCTTTTCATCCCTATTGATCTTAATGACTCATTTATTTTTTATAGACTTTTATCTATGAGGTAATGGAATAAGATCCCAAGTATTGTTCTTGTTTGGGAATTCAATTTCCTCCTTCATCGCCACCATCCATAAGGATACAACTAGAAACTAGGTCACCTACACAAAATAATATTTCTATGAATCCTCTATTAATATGTAGTACATAATATTTCTCTTAGTTACATTGTCTGAGTGCCATATTGGTGCTCTTTTCTCCTGAGTTGACCATCATGGTCTAAATTCAACCAGTAATTGGTCATCATGATATGGTAATGCCTCAAAAGAAGAATGTTCTTCCTTGGAGTTTTTCTATACTTGGAATATTTTAGTTTCTATATTATTATTCTTCATATATCAATTAGTTGTCATTTTCATGGTGTATTCTACAAAAAATGATATCTCTTTTGATGATATGTTTTTCGGAAGTGGGGTCCCACAAATGATACCACTTCACACCATCAGTATACCCTAAGTAGATATATTTCCTGGATCTCAAATCCAACTTCGATCTTTCCTAGTCAATAAATAATGAATATACAGGACTTACAAAAGTATGTAACTAAGAATAGTCAGTGGGTTTACCAGTCCAAATCACTATCAGAATCTTTAGATCAATTTCTAGTGAAGGAGATCTGTTGATCACATAATAAGTCATACTCAACGCTTCTACCAAAAATGTTTTGGTGATTCATGAAGTCTCAAACATCTCCCTTGTTCTATCCAATTGGTTTTTATTTATTCACTCTACCACTCCATTCTATTGAAGATTGTATGCAACCATGAACTGTCTCTTAATTCCTTCATATTGACAAAAGTATCAAACTCCTCACCAGTATATTATCCACCATTTTCAGTCCTTAGACACTTGATCTTATTTGCATATTCAAGTCCCTTCCATGCTTTGAATGTTGTGAATACTTCAAAAAAACTTCTTTCCTCTTGATTGAGTACACCCAACATCACCTGTAATAATTGACAATGAAGGATATAAAGTACCTTTCTCTACCCATAGACATAACCAGTGCTTTCCAAATGTTATAATGGATCAAATCTAAGATATCTTTTCTTTGTGCTGTTAACATCCTGAAAATTGACTTTATTTCTTTCTCAAAATGAAATTTCCAAAAAATGGTAAAGATACCTTTGTAATCATAGGAAACAAATTCTGATCTGCAAGAATCTTCTAGCCTTGTTTTGATATATGGTCAAGATTCTGATTCCATAACATCGCCAACACTTTTATTGAGGTAGTTGATGAAACAACTATTTTTTCCTCCTTATATGTTTCTCCCATAATAATGTAAAGGTTCTTATAAATATTCTATGCCTTAATTACCACAAGTGTTCCATTAAAAATTCTCATAACTATATTCTTGGTGTGATTCTTGTATCTGATATCATCAAATTGTCCCAAATACAACATATTCCTCTTCAATCCCTTCACATGGTGTACTCGTTGGATGGTTTGAACTATACCATCATTCATATTTAGTATAATGGTACTTAATCCAATGATATTCAAGTTGTGATCATTACCCATGTACAAAAGTCCTTTTTGGGATGGTTGTGTACTGATCAAACCATTCCTGTCTAGATTCCATGTTCCATGTTTCCCCCGATTCGATTATCCATGCATTGTTGATATGTTGCCTACTTCCACCAGTCGTTGCTGCTTAACTGACTAGTATATATCAACTTCCCTAAGTACTCACCACATTTCTTCCCACTTAATAAATCTATCTCCCACTCAAACCACACTTCATCATCACATCTTTTGGTATTATGCCAATTGTCTGTTGGTAATTATCCTTTCACGACATTGTTTCCATATTCATTTCCCACAATAGAAAATTATATCCATTGAATTTTTTGATCTCAAATATTTCCTCTATAAAGACATTTCATCAGTACATAACCTCCTCTATTTCATGATTGTGTATTTAATAATCTAAATTGATTTTTTTATGTGAAGGATCTACCAGAGTCACAATCACAAAGCGTACTAAAATTTATGATAATTATTAATACCCAAAAAACGTGGAAAGAACTGGGCCAACACCCTCCTCTAATACCACTTGTTGGGACCATTAATGATTATTCCACTAGTGCATAGACAATCATGAGATCAAATAATGTACAAATTTGGAAATAATTGGACACAAATGTAACATGGAAAAACCCCCAAAATGAAAGGGTTAAAAAGACATGAGAAAATATAAGGATCATTATGGGTAGAATTGGAAACACTCTCCCTCACTATTACAAAGGGAAAACACTTTTAAAAAGTTTATATTAAATATATGGGGAAACCACCTCACAAAACTACTATAAAATTGTCCATTAGTGATAGTTTTTTGGATGCCTTTGGCGATCACATTTGGACCATTGTTACTAAGCATTAGTGACTACCAAAGATGATCACTATAGTCTTTACAACCCTGAATGTGGCAGAGACTGCTGGGAAAAATATTAACAACCGCTCAAGTGGTCACTAAAGTGCCATAAAAAAACCAAATTCAATGAATTCAATGAGTGGTCTCTCATGGTCATTTAAAATGGAATATATAGTGACGACCTATGGCAGTTTCTATGCTAGATAAATTTAAAAAAAACTACAGTCATACAACCGTAATGAAGTCTTACATAAAAAAACATCCTACAATCAAAGAATAAAACATGGGCCTCCTAACCAAAATAGTGATCAAAACATCTATAAATCCATTTTTATCTTCTGACTCAATAAAATAATCGATAATATATAAATAATAATAATTAAACAAGAAAAATACAATTATTATGAATTCTACGATGACATACCATGGAAAAAATTCATTTTATTTCTTGAAATCCATAAAATACCATTATTATTCCTTCAAGGATGAGTCCTCCCCCCTTGATCAGAAATTGTAATTTCAATGTAAATATATAATTACATAAAAATAATTTACAATAAGGAATTCATCTTTCCAACTCATAACTCTTTTATAATGAAATATATAAAGAGAGTTTCATAATTTCTCAACTTCATACTAATACCTCTGGGTTTTGTAGGATCGAAATATAATATGAGATGCTCAATATACAAGAGGGGGGGTGAATTGTATACTTTAAAAATTCCTTTGGAACCTTTAAAGTTAGTTATGAATAACTAAAGTTTCCTTATGAAAAGGAAAGGGCTAAGTTTAACAAAGTTAAACTAAGTAAATTCACAACACCTCTAACACCGAACTAAACTTGGAAAGAAATTCCAAAAGTAGGTTCCAGAAATATGGTTCCGGAATTTGAAACTTAACAAAAGTTACAATATGAGATTCTACCTTAAAGCGTATAGAATCTAAATGAATCAGAGTAAGTAAGGAAGTATAAGAAAGTTATACTTTCCTTAAGATACAAATTGCAGCGGAATAAAAAACAAGTAGTAAAACTACTAGTAACAAGATAATAGTCTTTTAACCCAAAGAGAAGGGTATCCAACAACCTTGGATAAAGGTCCCTTGATTTATACTTTCAAGCAAGTCTGTCTTACCCACACCAGGGTAAGCCCTCGATACGAAGATCGGAGTCTCTGTCTTGCTATCCCCGCAAGCCCTCAACTTCAAGGTAGTTGGCAACCTCTGTCCTCCTCAGCAAGGAAGCCCTCGAACTTTAAGGTAGTCGGCAACCTCTGTCTTCCTCAGCAAGGAAGCCCTCGATCTTTAAGGTAGTCGGCACCTCTGTCTTCCTATCCCCGGAAGCCCTCAAATGTAATCACCAACATTCGGAGTCACACGAAGCTTTGAGAGTTAATAAGAGACTCTCTATCTAGAAATCACTTCAACAGCATGTAAGCACTTTTTCAACAATCGGCTCCGAGCTCTTTCAAATGAGCTCCTATTTATAGGTAAGGTCGGCTCCTTCTCCAACGGTCATATTTTCCTTAAAGTTCGGAGGGACCTGTACACGTGTCACTTAGACAACGGTTAGTTTATAACAAAATGGATGACATCGTTTTATAACAAAACAAGTGTAACAGAATGTACGACATCGTTTTAAACTCTAACATAAAAGTTAGGAATAGAAATTTCGGAGTGAAGGTTCGGAGTGAATAAATTCAGAGTGTATAAAACAAAGATAATCAGATTCTGTTTAATAGGTGAATTCGGAATGAGAATTCGGAATAGGAATTCGTCATCAGAAATTGTAATGAGAATTCATCATCAGAATTCGTAATGAGAATTCATCATCAGAATTCGTAATGAGAATTCGTCATCAGAATTCGTAATGAGAATTCATCATCAGAATTCGTAATGGTAATTCTTCATTGGAATTCGTAATGAGGATTCTTCTTCAGAATTCGTAATGAGAATTCGGAATGGAATTTCATCATTAGAATTCGTAATGAGAATTCTTCTTCAGAATTCGTATCCTGAATCTGGAATAGAACTTAGTCAAAATTCATATCCGGAATTCGGAATGAAACTTCCTTATAGTTCTTGTCCAGAACCGAATCCTAAAACAGAATGTTTTATATCAAAGTTTTAATGATTCCGAGAAAATGAATCCGAATCTCATACTTAAGAAAAATATGGATGAAAATATGATAAGGATAATTTTTCTTATAAAAGTGATTTTCCTTAAGAAAGCAATTTTCCTTATAAAATCAATTTTCCTTAAGAAATCATTTTTCTTATAAAAGCGATTTTCCTTAAAGATAAGGTGTTTGTGATTTTCAAAACAAGAAGGAATGGAAAAGTCATAAGGAAAACCTTATTGACTCAACAATCTCCCCCTTTTTGGAAAGCACAAACATCCTTACGAAAAAGCTATTCTAAGAAGAAAGAAACATATTAAGGCTTATCTCCCTTGGTTTAAGAATATAGATGAATACGACTAACTCACCCTTAGGCTTTGAAACTCTAAGGATCGTATTCATATTTCCGGAGTGATGTTTCATAAGAAGGTCTTCTTTAAGAAAAACTCCCCCTTAAACAAACTCTTATTAGAGTTCTTTTTCCTTGGGTATTTTTCCTTTCTCCCCCTTTGATAAACTCTTATTAGAGTTCCTCTTTTTCTTAAGAATCTTTTCCTTCTCCCCCTTTGTGATTTTCAAAAATAATTGGAGGGAATGGAAAAAAAAATAACAAAGTACCTGAAAGATTAGTAATAACAACAAACGAAACAACAAGCACAATTCTCATTAGATTTGAAATATCAGCAACAAAAGGATTACAACAAAAAGATCGGATTGGTCATTTCGGATCTTTCTCCTTCGACATGAGCCCCTTAAGAATCGTCTTGATCTTCTTCAAGTCTTTGTGATCTTCTTCTGCTTGCTTCTCTAAGACGACTATTCTTGCGGATTGGGATTCAATTATTTCTTCCTGAGCCTTCAACTTTTCTTCCTAAGCTTTCATTTTCTCTTCCTGAGCTTTCATTCTTACTTCAAAATCGATCCGATGATCCCTTTCAAATTTCCAATTCTGAGAAACAGAATTCAACTTCCCATTCAGATCCCTGACTTCTTGGATCCGGAAGTTCTTTTCCTATGTCAACTTTTCTTCAAAGGATGCAGTCAGTTCATTAAACTTCTTGTCCTCAGTTTCAAAGGCATCCTTAACATTATCCTGAAACTCATCGAAAAGCCTCATCTCTTCCACAGTCTTCTTAGACCAGCTTGTCATCCTTTTGCAATATCTTTTATGGGCTTCGTAACCAATGAAGAAATTTTTGAACTGTGCCTCAATCTCAACACACTTATCCATAACCATGGATACGGAGTCTGTTTTCTGATTCAGCGTATGTTGGAGCATCTGACATCGTGAATAAATTCTAGAGAAGGTCGGAATGGTTCCCACCAACTTCTTCAAAGACTGGACAACAAAATCATGCCCCAACGAAGATGACTCCGAATCTGAAATCTTGCTCGGAGAGTTTTCTTCCTCAATAAGATCCAACTTCCTCTTAGAAGAACTACTAGCTGCCTTTCTCATCCTCTTTTCTGAACTCGGAGTATCAGCAAGAATTTGCTTCCCCTAATCTTTTTTCGGAATAGAATCCTGTTCCGGAGTTTTCTTTTCACTGTCAGAAACTTGAACAACCAAATCTTCCTCATCAGCAACTTCTTGAACACCAACCTCTACGTTTCCCATCTGAGCAATATCTTGTAAAAGTTGTTCTTCTTCTGCATGATAGGCAACTTCTTCTTCTCCTTTCTCTTCTTCCATTGTAGGAGTGACAAGCTTCAAAGATTCAGCTTCTGAAGTCCGGAGTGATAAGTGTTCCGAAGGAGTTCCCTTATACTCATCTACTTGTTTTAGCGCATCTCCTGTCTCACCACTTCATTCAACAGCCTCTTCAACTTGTTCCACTTGTTCTACTTCCTCAGCATTAGTAGCAACAGCCTCTTCCGGAGCAGCAAGATTTCTTCCTGGAGTCTCAGGTAGAGATTCCAGAGAGAAAGATCTCGGAACTGGGATAGTTGCTGAAACCATTTCGTTGAACTTCAACAACGCTTGAACAGCCTCGGCTTCTGACATTTTCTTCTTAAGTTTCTTTTCCTTATCTTGTTTCTCGAGCTCATCAGCAGCCTTCTCTTTCAGAGCCTTAGCCTCCACAGGGTCCAATCCGAACTGCGGATCCCCTTCTTTCCTCTTCTCTTTATCAGCTCTCCACTTTGCTGCAACCTCATCAGGATAGGTCTTCTTCTTTTTAGGCTTTGGTGGTGCGGAGTGGACTTCCTTAGACTTGGGTTCCTCGGCTTCGATTACCACTTCTTTCAGCTTTCTCTTCCTTACCGGCTTAGATGATTCCGGATCGGAAACTTTCGGAGCCACTTCTTCTTGAGGAGGTAGATCAATAAACATTCCAGACTTCTTGTCGAAAGCTACATTCATTCTCTTAAGAGTGGCATCGCTAACTAGCATGATCTTACACACCCTTGGTTTGGAACTACAAGCTACCTTGAAGGACTCAAGGCACCGAACTATGAGCTTTGATAATATTGCTGGGTACATCACGATCTGTGCTCTGAGATTTCCCTTCTTCAGATTTTCAATATTAAGAAGAATATGCTTCATCAAGTTGAACTTTCTTAGATTTATCAGGAAATATAAGATATATATCTCACTCTTCTTCAGGCTATCCTTATCTCCTTTTCTCGGTACGATAATCCCTTGCACCCATAACTCCAGCATCCGGAAGTTTGTGGATAGGCTTGCAATCTTCGGAGCCTTGTCATCATCTAATCCGAGAGTTTCTAAGGCCTTTTCCTTGTTGAAACTACCCATAGAGTCTGGCAATACGTTCGAAATAAACTCAGCTTCACCTTCATAAGATAACCCTACCAAGCTTGCAGCCTTGGTGTAAGAAATCTTATATTTCTTGCCATACGATTTGAAAGAAAACTTCTCTCTATTATCTTCCTCGAAGAAAGCAACTGACTCATAAAACTCAACAAGCAAATCAGAAAAGGCTTCATCTTGATTCCCAGTTTTAGATACCGCAACATCCTTCCAGCCATTCAACCTGATGTTCTTTGAGATAAGGGAATCATAATTGTTGAAGAAATCCGGATGGAGTAACCTTTCCCTGTAAACTAACCATTGAGAAATGGGCTTAGTTGAAGACATTTCTTGAGAAGCTAACTCTGCAGACATTCGGATCTGAAATCTCTGAGAAGTTCGGAACGGAGAAGACTGAAGTTCGGAATGGCCTTAAATCAGAGAGTCAGAGCTTCAGCACGCGAAATCTTGAAACCGATGTGGGACTAGAAAATAGGTTCCCTTTATATAGGCAATGGGATGACGATTCAACTTCCTCGGTTGATCTAACGGTTTAGAATGATCTGAGATCAAATCTGATGGTTGAGAGTTTGAATCCGATCTTTTTGAGGTTTTTATTAAAGTAAAGAATTAAGAAATCCAAAAACCGAAAACAAATTATAGGAAACTGCCAGCAAGTAAAATATGATTACGAACACTTCAGTAAGGAAATCATACCTTTCGGATTAGCTTAGGAAAGTTATTCGTAATGGGTAATATAAATACGACTACGAAAAACTTAATACGAAAAACTAAATATGAAAAACTCAATACGAAAAATTAAATACGAAAAACAAAATACGAAAAACAAAACTTGGTACGAAAATCTGGTTATGAAAGTCCCAGTACGAAAGTTGTCCATTCCGGAAATTTTCAATACGAATACTTTCATTCCAGAAGTATTCTGTACGAAAATATTCATTCTGGAAAATGGTAGTTCCGGAAGTTCCATTCCGGAAATATTCATTCCGAAAAGTTTGAAAACAAATTTTGAAAAACTTTGTTAAACAAACAATCAAATGTACTCCCCCTATGAAAAGGAGTTTATTACTGTAAGGAGATTTTTTTTTTCAACAGAAAGTTAATTAAGGAAGATTACCTTACGGTTATCATTCCTAACTTCGGTTTAATATATTCAAATCTATCAGAAGGAAAGGATTTTGTGAAAATATCAGCAAGTTGATCTTGCGTTCCGATAAACTGAAGAATAATATCTCCTTTAAGTGTGTGATCCCTAAGAAAGTGATGCCTAATATCTATGTGTTTTTCACGGGAGTGATGTGCAAGGTTTTTACTTAGGGAAATGGCACTTGTGTTATCACACAAAATTTGAGTTTTAGTAAAACTCAGGCCATAGTCTGTGAGTGTGTGTTGCATCCACAACACTTGTGCACAACAACTTCCAGCTGCTACATATTCAGCTTAAGCAGTGGAGAGTGCAACAGAATTTTGCTTCTTTCATGACCAAGAAACTAATGAATCTCCTAAGAAATGACAAGTTCCGGATGTACTTTTCCTATCCATTCTACATCCACCAAAGTCAGCATCAGAAAATCTTTTTAGAACAAAATCATTTCCAGGAGTATAAAATAATCCTAGATCCATGGTTCCCTTAAGGTAGCGAAAAATTCTTTTTACTGCCTTTAAATGAGATTCCTTAGGATTGGATTGATATCTTGCACATAAGCATACTGAAAACATTAAGTCTGGTCGACTAGCTATTAAGTAAAGTAGACTTCCAATCATACCTCTAAAAGATGTTTGATCTACTGGTTTCCCAGCTTCATCAAGATCTAAAGAGTTTGAGGTACCAATGGGAGTACTTATACTCTTAGTGTTGTCATAAACATACTTTTTAAGAAGATCTTTAATATACTTATGTTGAGATATGTAGGTTCCTTCTGGTTTTTGAGAAATTTGAAAACCAAGGAAAAATGTTAACTCACCCATCATACTCATTTCAAACTCAGATTTCATTAGACTAGCAAAAGAGTCAGTCAAAGATTGCTGAGTTAAACCAAATATAATGTCATCAACATAAATTTGAACAATCAAAACATTTTTCTTATCTTTCTTTATAAAAAGGGTTGGATCTGCATTTCCCTTAACATAGTTATTTTGAAGCAAAAATCCAGTAAGTCTATCATACCATGCTCGTGGGGCTTGTTTAAGGCCATACAAAGCTTTGGTAAGTCTAAAAACATGATCCGGATGTTTTGTATCTTCAAAGCCAGGAGGTTGTTCAACAAAAACTTCCTCTTGAACATAACCATTAAGAAAAGCACATTTCACGTCCATTTGAAATAGTTTGAAATTAAAGAATGCTGCAAAGGCAAGTAGAATACGGATAGATTCAGGTCTAGCTACTGGAGCATAGGTTTCTTCATAGTCTATTCCTTCTTGCTGATTATAGCCTTTAGCAACAAGTCTAGCTTTATTTCTAACAATGACTCCATTTTCATCACATTTATTTCTGAAAACCCATTTTACTCCAATAACAGAAGTTTCCTTAGGTCTTTCAACCAAGGTCCAAACTTTATTCCTTTCGAATTCATTTAGTTCATCTTGCATTGCTTTGATCCAATCATCATCACCTAAAGCTTCGTCAGTGCTTTTAGGTTATAATTGGGAAAGAAATGCTAGATGTTCTACTTCATTTCTTAAGGAACTTCTAGTCCTTACAGGTTGATTTACATCACCAATGATACTATCACTGGGATGATTCTTAAGAAACACCTGATTTGGGTTTTGTAAAACCAGTTCATCAACATAGGGTAGAAAGTCTTCTGGGGTAAATGTTTCAGAAGTATCTTCTAGAACAATTTCCTTATCAGAAGGTTCTTCTATCAAAGGTTGACAATCAGTTTTTGAAAACACATCCGAAGATGTAGGTTGGGAGGTTTTAAAAACAAAAGGGTCTGACTCATCAAATTTTACATGTACTGTTTCCTCAACAGTGCAAGTATTTTTATTAAAAACTCTATATGCCTTAGAGGTTGTGGAATAACCTAAGAAAATCCCTTCGTCTGATTTTGCTGCGAATTTATGTAAGTTATCTTTAGTATTCAAAATGAATACTTTGCAACCAAAAACCTTAAAGTAGGAAAGTCTTGGTTTTCTACCATTCCATAACTCATAAGGAGTTTTATTAAGAAAAGGTCTAATCAAAACTTGATTTATAGTATAACAAGCAGTACTTACAGCTTCAGCCCAGAAATGTCTAGCAATAGAATATTCACTCAACATGGTTCTAGTTATTTCTTGAAGAATTCTATTTCTTCTTTCAACTACACCATTCTGTTGAGGAGTTCTAGGTGCTGAAAAATTGTGAGTAATACCTTTCTTACTACAAAAAGTTTCAAAATCAGAATTTTGAAATTCTCCTCCATGATCACTATGAATAGTTTTCAATGGAAGGTTTTTCTCATTTTTAACTTGAGCTCTAAAACTTTTGAAATAAGAAAAAGCTTCAGATTTTCTTGCTAGAAAATAGACCCAAGTAAATCTAGTGTAATCATCAACTAGAACAAACACATAGTATTTTCCTCCAATGCTTCCAGTTTGTGTTGGACCAAAAAGATCCATGTGCACTAACTGTAATGCATCGATTGTTGAGACTTCACCGATTGACTTAAAACTAGATTTATGTTTCTTGCCATATTGACAAGGATCACAAACTTTAGAAGAATCAAATATAAGCTCTGGTAGATCCTTAACTAGTTTCTTCTTAGAGAGTTTACATAGGTTTCTAAGATTACAGTGTCCTAATCTTCTATGCCATAACCAAGAGTGATCTTCCATTGAACTTAGGCAAGGTAAATCTTGGCTTCTTAGGTCTTCTAAGTTTAAAGTGTAAACATTTTCTTGCCTATTGGCTGAGAGAATAAATTCTTACTTGGAATTGTGAACTAAGCATTTATCATTCCTAAAATTCACAAGGTAACCTTCATCACATAACTGACTTATGCTAATGAGGTTGTGCTTAAGACCTTTAACAAAAAGAACATTTTAAATCAAAGTTTTACCAAAAAGAACAATATTACCAATACCAACAATCTCTCCCTTAGCATTGTCTCCGAAAGTTACCTTTCCTCCTTTTGTTTTGATAATCTTTTCAAAAAAGCTTTTGTTACCAGTCATGTGTCGGGAACATCCACTATCCATGTACCATATATTGTTGCTGGAACTTTCTTTATTTTCTTGAAATTAAGAACAAAGTTAGATTTTCTAAATCCAAACTTGTTTGGATCCGAGATTTCCAGACAATAAAATTTTTGGAACCCACATTTTCTTAGAAAAGTAAGCTTTATGAAAACCTAAGGATTGAGTTTTGTTTAAGGAACAACTTCTTGCCCAGTGACCACCACACTGACACTTGGTACAAAATGGGGCACTTTGAGGAACAAAATAATTGTTACTGAAAACAGGTTTTGCATGGGTATAACCAAATCCGGATTTATTTCTTAAAGGTCGTATTTGAGAATACATTTTATCAAAATTTTCCTTACCATGGGTAAAGTTTGATAAACACTTCTTTAAGGAAAAAATTTCGGACTTGAGTTTTACAACCATGTTTTTATCCTCAAAATCATTAGTTTTGGAACTAGAGTTAGGCTCGAAAACATTTTTCTTAGAAATTATTTTTTCTAATTCTTTAGAAAGTTTGTTCTTCTCAGAACTTACTTCCTCAAGATTTTTTGAAATATTTTCAAAATCAGCATTTTTCTTATCAAGATCTTTAGAAAGATCTGATATCTCTTTAGTAAGAATAGAATTTCTAGAGTTTGCCTTATCAAGTTTCTTGTTGAGTTTGGAATTCTCAATCTCAAGAAGTTCAGCAAACCTAGAGACTTCTTCAAAAGTAGGTAAAGTATTTTCCTCATCAGAAGATGATTCTTCATCAGAAGAGTTATAATACTTACTATCATTAGAATTTAAAGAAACATTGGTCAATGATTCAGCATTTCGTACCTTAGCCATAAGACAATGATTATCAATAGGTAATCTGGCTATAAGACCAAGATTCTTCTGTCCTGAAGATTCATAATCAGAAGATTCATCTGAAGAGTCACCACCACTGGCACTCCAGGTGTCATTAGTTTTCAGAACTTTCTTAGCTTTAGCTTTGTAATACTTCTTTCTGTTCCTGTCTGAATGTCTTTCTTTTCTTTCTTTCTTTCTTAGCATAGGGCAATCTGGTCTAATATTTCCAGCTCTTTTACATTCGTAACAAGTAACTTCTCCATCTTTCTTGTCTTTCCTATCCTTCTTCTTATACTTAGATTGAAAATTTCTTTGCCCAGCTATCTTGTTCATCCTTCGAGCAAGATTGGCTAATTCATTTTATGAGACTTCACTCTCACTAGATTCGGATTGGAAAATGACTTTCTTTGACTTGGATCTGGTAACTCTCTCATGAGTCTTAGCTTTCATCTGATTTGAAGTAGTAGTAAAAGCAACAGTACCATTTCCATTTTTCTTCTTGATGTTGTCAGCATCTCTCTTCATTCTTGTTTCATGTTGTAGAAGAGTTCCAAATAATTCATCAAGAGTAATTTGAGTAACCTTCCTGTTCTCATCTATAGCTGTTCTCTTGGATTCCCACTCATTGGGCATAATGTCAATTATCTTGTCCATAAGAGCTTCATCATCTAAACCTTTTTCTCCTATAGATTGTAGACTGTTGACAATAGTCATAAACCTTTGTTGAACTTTACAGATAGGTTCTCCATAAGGAAAATTGAAGCCATGATATTCAGCTCTAAGCATAGCTCTTCTAGTCTCAATCACCTTAGAAGTCCCAAAGTGTGTAACCTCTAACTTCTTCCATATACAGTTAGCTGCTTCACAAGAAGAAATTTGGCTATATATATTTCTAGTCATTGAACATAGTAAAGTATTGCGTACCTTATAGTTTAGTTGATATTCTTGCTTTTCCTGGTTAGTAAAGGTTCTGACTTCCTTGTCAGGAATTTTATAATCACCAGTAAGCATGACAAAGTTGTCTACACCAGTATTGATAACAAAAGTCTTCATACGATCTCTCCAGTATTCATAATCATTACCATCAAAGATTGGTGGTCTTGTAGGATTCAGATTGTCAATAGATCCAACATTAATTCCTGCCATAATAAAAATAACTTTGCACACAAACTTGTTAGTAACAATGATTTGTAATAACAAAGTTCGAAATGAGAAAATCCGAAATGAAAAAATCGGAATGACAAAGTTCGGAATGAAAAAGTTGAGCAAGAAAAACTTGTATGTGAGTATAAGTATTTCAGTAACCGGCTCTGATACCAAATGTAAGAATGGTATAGAGTAAGAGGTTTCCAACCTCTGATACCAATTGTAGGATCGAAATATAATATGAGATGCTCAATATACAAGAGGGGGGGTGAATTGTATACTTTAAAAATTCATTTGGAACCTTTAAAGTTAGTTATGAATAACTAAAGTTTCCTTATGAAAAGGAAAGGGCTAAGTTTAACAAAGTTAAACTAAGTAAATTCACAACACCTCTAACACCGAACTAAACTTGGAAAGAAATTCCAAAAGTAGGTTCCGGAAATATGGTTCCGGAATTTGAAACTTAACAAAAGTTACAATATGAGATTCTACCTTAAAGTGTATAGAATCTAAATGAATCGGAGTAAGTAAGGAAGTATAAGAAAGTTATACTTTCCTTAAGATACAAATTGCAGCGGAATAAAAAACAAGTAGTAAAACTACTAGTAACAAGATAATAGTCTTTTAACCCAAAGAGAAGGGTATCCAACAACCTTGGATAAAGGTCCCTTGATTTATACTTTCAAGCAAGTCTGTCTTACCCACACCAGGGTAAGCCCTCGATACGAAGATCGGAGTCTCTGTCTTGCTATCCCCACAAGCCCTCAACTTCAAGGTAGTTGGCAACCTCTGTCCTCCTCAGCAAGGAAGCCCTCGAACTTTAAGGTAGTCGGCAACCTCTGTCTTCCTCATCAAGGAAGCCCTCGATCTTTAAGGTAGTCGGCACCTCTGTCTTCCTATCCCCGGAAGCCCTCGAATGTAATCACCAACATTCGGAGTCGCACGAAGCTTTGAGAGTTAATAAGAGACTCTCTCTCTAGAAATCACTTCAATAGCATGTAAGCACTTTTTCAACAATCGGCTCCGAGCTCTTTCAAATGAGCTCCTATTTATAGGTAAGGTCGGCTCCTTCTCCAACGGTCATATTTTCCTTAAAGTTCGGAGGGACCTGTACATGTGTCACTTAGACAACGGTTAGTTTATAACAAAATGGACGACATCGTTTTATAACAAAACAAGTGTAACAGAATGTATGACATCGTTTTAAACTCTAACATAAAAGTTCGGAATAGAAATTTCGGAGTGAATAAATTCAGAGTGTATAAAACAAAGATAATCAGATTCTGTGTAATAGGTGAATTCGGAATGAGAATTCGGAATAGGAATTCGTCATCAGAAATCGTAATGAGAATTCATCATCAGAATTCGTAATGAGAATTCATCATCAGAATTCGTAATGAGAATTCGTCATCAGAATTCGTAATGAGAATTCATCATCAGAATTCGTAATGGGAATTCTTCATTGGAATTCGTAATGAGGATTCTTCTTCAGAATTCGTAATGAGAATTCGGAATGGAATTTCATCATTAGAATTCATAATGAGAATTCTTCTTCAGAATTCGTATCCTGAATCTGGAATAGAACTTAGTCAGAATTCATATCCGGAATTCGGAATGAAACTTCCTTATAGTTCTTGTCCAGAACCGAATCCTAAAACAGAATGCTTTATATCAAAGTTTTAATGATTCCGAGAAAATGAATCCGAATCTCATACTTAAGAAAAATATGGATGAAAATATGATAAGGATAATTTTTCTTATAAAAGCGATTTTCCTTAAGAAAGCAATTTTCCTTATAAAATCAATTTTCCTTAAGAAAGCATTTTTCTTATAAAAGCGATTTTCCTTAAAGATAAGGTGTTTGTGATTTTCAAAACAAGAAGGAATGGAAAAGTCATAAGGAAAACCTTATTGACTCAACAGGTTTAAATGTATTAAAATTATATATATTCTACTGATGAAACTTATATTGAACAACATTTAAAATAATTGTTCTACAAGTGGATTTTAATGTAAACAACATATAAATTAATTGTAAAAAAACAAACAATAAATTTTTTTAACAAATAAATAATATTATTTTTTATTATTAATAAAAATAATTAGATAAGAATATTGTTGGGTGATTCAATGATTCAAAACTAGCATTAAAAAAAGTATACAAACCTGATGGGAAATATTAGGAAGCAGAGTCAGGGTATGAACATAAAAGGATATAAATAAAAACCATAATTTACCTCAAGATATTATAATAGACATATACTACATGTGTAATCATGTCATTTGGTTGTGCATGAAGTTTCAAACTACCTATTTTCTTTATGAAGTGTTGAAAATAGCCACTCTTTTGAATATATAGATATAATTATCCATGGGTGTTGTCACTATTATTATAATAAATAGTGTAGAATAAATAAATAACACATAAATAATTGATCAAACCAAAAAGTCATGTTTACTATAAAGGTGAGACCATGTTTTTAACTTTGTGTAATTGTAACATGAATTATAATGAGTTGAGTAAATATAGTACAAAATTTTATAGATCTATATATAGGTATCTTTGGAAAAACATTGGCTATATAAGGGTCGGTTGTGAGTTGAATTAGTTGCATAAAGGTAACCCTAGACTAATATTGGTAACATAAAGGTAATATAGAGTTTGCATTGCCTATGTAATGGTAGACTGGGAGAAATGTTAAGGAAAATATGAATAAGTAAAGGTTGTCTGAAGGTAGCTATGAAAAAATAGGACATGAGAAATGGTAATGAGAAGGTTATGAAAGATACATAAGGGTTATTTAGAGGTTCAGTAAAGGAATATTGAGTTGTGTAAATTTTAATCTAGTCTACGTAAATGTATGATTGAGTTTTAAGAATTCATTTCAAATGAAGGATATATTCCAAAGATGATTTTTGGTCAGTTAATTACTGAATAAATAATAAAAATCATAAAACTATATTGTGATTCTATATTTTTAGTGTCAAGAACTATCCAACATGATGTAGTTGAAATTGATGCTTAGATGAGTTACTAGTTATAATACGAAAAGAAATGACGACGCTACCACAACATAGTGTATTACCAGTGGGAGTTTTAGTGACTGTGTTGAGTTAGTAATTTACCAATGTGAAATGGAAGGTATCAAATGACAAAATAATTTTTGTGTTTTTTTACTTTACAAAAAATTTATTTGAACTCCTAAAAGATACAAAAAAAAATGAGACAGTCAATTTGAATGAGAAACCATAAAGATAAAACAAAGCAAACCTATTGAATATGACACGTCATGCGAGGCCAAGGTCTCCATCTGGTTTGGTAGTGGACTAAAAAAAATAAAAAGTATGAAGATAATAATATTTAATGTAATAAATAAATAAATAAATTCAGTATAAACTAATTTTATATGATCCTCTATACCATCACCCCGACACACATATTCCCGTAGTTCTCTAACCCAGTTAACAACTGCACATTTACCTCCTCAAAAGTACATATTTGTGCCTCCAAATATATAACCTATAACTTCATCCCAATTATAAAAAGAGACACAACATTAGAACATTATTATATAGAATTGGGAATCCATATTCTATAGGTCAAACAATATCCATACCCATCATGGCCAATAATGTGATAGAATATCTCATCCCATCACATGGAAAGTTGTCATTGGTCCTATGGTAGCTATGATAACTCAACCTTAAATTGATCAAGACTAATATATATATATATATATATATACAAATGTATTTAAGTATTGATAATTAGTAAAATAACTTACTATGAGAGGTGAAACCTCCAGATCATTTCGATCACAAGTTATCATCCACAACGACATTTTATCAGTCAATACACCATATTCCTATAAATATATACCAATATGATATAAATATAGAACACAAAATCAAATGAAATAATAAATTTAAAAAGTTAATAATAAATCCATCATGTCAAATTTGGGACACTTGACAAGTCCCAATCCTGTGAGGTGGTCCCCGCAATGCATGATTCATAGAATGATGTAATTACACCTTCTATATTCAATTAATTAAAATATAAAACATGTAAAATGATACACATTCATTGAAATATATAAACCTAAATAAATAGACTCACTGTTTTAGCCTCACTAGACCAATATATAACTAACTCATGTCACTGAGATGGGAGAACTCCTCTCAGGACTCTATCAAGAATTTTTGGGGCACCCACATTTGGTACCCAGTGATCCCTCTTGACTCTCCCCTTATGATATTTCTACTATTTATTATATTTGGCCATAAACACAATCCAAAACTCACTGAGGAAAACTCTAATATTATTATATTTAAGAAAAAAATTATAAAAAATGTTAGCGATTTTTAAACATAGCTATGAAACTAAAATGATCCACTTACCTGAACTTCCCTCCATAGTCGATTTAATGTATCTTGGGGATTCCCATTCATTTGTAGTCAATGAAAATCTATGTGTTTCATGTATGACATGAATCATCTGGTGAATAAATTCAAGTTAACCCACTCCAACATGATGGTATCTCTCGTCAAATGATGCATTGAGGGTCATGTCAGAATTCCAAGTCGAAATACCATGACTCGGGCCTCTCCTATGAGAGGAAGAAGTGGTAGAGTTTGATCCTATTGGAAAAAAATTCATACATAATTTGACATATGTGCATTTATATGTTTAATGCATAATTAAAAAAACATATTTACATTCATACATACCTCAAACCTTAGACGTAGATGGCTCTGTATAATGATGTGGATCTGGTGCATGTTCCCCTAACATTTCTGCAATCATAGAATGAATTAGTAAGGAAAGGATTCAATTCCTACTATAGTTAAATACAATATGAACTAAAAAGGTCTCATGTACTTTTAATTTATTGGAAAAATATTCCATAAAATATAAATAAGTGTTGAAATTTAATGATGTTATTTATAGTTATAAAAATATTTATAGACACATCAAAATGAAGACTTCTTGGAGTCACAAGGGACAATCATCAACAACAAAAACCACCTAGAATCATAGGATACCACAAAAATCAAAGATGGAAATATTTAAATAGATATTCTCCCACTAGAGAGATTATGGGGAGCTGGATTTCCATATTAAATAAAAGATTTCTTGAATGGGGATATATAAAATATATGGTTTCTATAAGTTATTGATGAGGCTTCATATATCAACACTTCTAGATTATGTGAATAAATAATTTGATGATCCACATGTGTATTAAAAAAAATAATGTCACTTGTATAAAAGCCAAGGGAAGAAGATCCAGAAGAAGGATATAAAAAAATTGTGCAATACTATCCAGATAAATAAATGTGATTCAATATGAATACATCTGATTTTGACTATATACATGATGCTCTATATAATTCTAAATATTAAAATTTTATATCATATGGTATGTTGAAATTGAAGAAGCTGATTCACATAATAAATCCATAGGTTATTGTTGATACTAATAAGAGGACATTTATGGTTTCAAAAATGAATTCAAACTCCTAAAGACTGAAAGATTTAAGTATTATTCACTCATAGTAGGCTTGGAAGAATTTATAAGCTGATGTTGAAGAAAAAATTGATTTTATTGAAGAAACAATTCATAAATGGAAATTTTTTATGGAATAGAAGAAACCAAAAGAGGTTTCCATGATTTCCCTCAAGGAATATCATGAATGATAGGTGAAGACAATATATAGTCAAAGGAAATGTCACATTTTGAATTTAGAGGGATAGATAAGAGAAAAATTGTTATAGATAATGAAGCATGAGTATGAGATTTATACCATGAGAAATATGTAAGAAAATGATGAATCACTTGTGAAAACTACAAGCAGATGCATGACAAGAATCAATAAGGTTTCAAGAAATATACAGTATAGTTCTGAAGGAACCGAAGACAGAGGAATATAATAAAATATGGGGATGAAATGATATTTTTGTGGGAGAACTAGACACACTATGAGTTTTTTTAAGGAACAATGATATGTTAAGGGACAACCGGATATTTTTGTAGATGAGTTTGTAGAAGATTAATTGTATCATCTATCTTCAATCTAAAAAATGAAATATTTTTTGAGTTTGTTTCTCAGGTTACGAAGCATGTGTATAAGAATCAACCTTTCACTGTATAAATGTGATTTGATACCATGTAATCATTATTATAGACATAAATGAATTTTGTGCAAGAATCATCTATACTCTATGTATAAATGAATTACATTTGTTTATAAACAGAGTTTATAAAAATGAGATAATCTGGTGAGTTCTCAGGACATGCCTATATAAAAATGAAAAATTTCACCATAAAAATAATTCTAGGATCTATATAAACAAAATTCTAGTTACTATAAGCATGAATCCTCTCTATATAAATATGATGAGTGTTGTGTAATCTTAAATTTCCATCATTGTAAGCATAATCTGTCTAGTGGACCCATCAGTGTAAGATTGAAGCTAGCTTACATAACCATCAACACCTAGAAAAAAAAGTTTCTATATATTGAGAATTAGAGTTTATAGAAATGTGAGAAGTAATAAATAAGGTTACTCTTAACCTATGAAATCTTCTTGGTTTTGAAGAATAAGAAGTAGAAAGAAGATATGAGTGAGAGATCCACCTTCTACATAATCTTCTGATATTTTTTGTTGATCCTTTCAAGATCCAAGGAGCTACTGGACTCAAGAAGAGCACAACATATTATTTTAACAATAAACCCTAGTGACCAGGTTTAGAATATTTGTTAATTAGAGTTATAAGTGGAGACTGAGTTATATGTACACTTATTGACGAACTTGTGGAATTCAAATACTTATCGTTATGATAGTACACCCTCATAAAGATATTGAAATCCAATTGATGGAGACACCATGTGGGTTGAAAAAATCAATAATCAAATGATTCCACACCCTTATAGATAGCTGAGGAATAATAATGAGAATCCAATTATAATTCCATTAATTTGGATAAAAGATATATCAAAAAGTCATCATGCATCGAAGGAAACCCACAATTAAGAATAAGAATTAGTGTGGTATCATAGATAATAAATTAAACATTTACAATACATGGGGGTATGATTAAAATATTGTTGTTATTAGTTTCTTATCATAGTTTATATATATTTTATGGTTTTATGTGTTCTATTATAAAATTTTTATAGGAATGTTTTTCTTTATATTTTCCAAACAAATAATTCCTTTAATTATTTTTTCTCTATTTCTTGTCATTTTTCATGCATGTATCTATCAAAGATAGAGATAAAAAATATAAAAAATAGTTAAATGGTATATAAAAAGTTAAGCAAAAAAAATTAAACTGAAGAGCAGAAAAACAATCTTACCCTTCATTAAACATGAAAATCGACCATTTGTCATTCAATGGTCTCTCTAAACCAATGAATATCTTCTTCATGTTGAATTATGGTGTGTTGATCAAGATATTTTTAAATAAAGGCAATGGTATTGGGTTCATCTTATTCAATTAAATACACTCCTTGCCTTGAAATTTTGACAACAACTTTCCAATTCTGAGTAGATAGGAAGATAACAAAGAAAACTTGTTCTTCTTGTGACATCAAAATTAAAGGTTCATTACTACTCATTCATATATATATAAAATATTGTTAAAATTCACCAACATAGACTGATATTTATCCAATTTACTTCCACGTACTAGATCAATCCAATTACACTTTAAAAATATGTACTTCAAACCATGTGTGTATACAAATTCAATGATGTCTTTCAATTGACTATAGTAATAACCAAAATCAGCAAATGGACAACTATTTCCACTATTTTGTGTTGATAGTTTTTCATCGACATCTTTAATGTGAAACCAAAATCCATTATCATCTAAAGATTTATAATGATGAGTCGTTATAAATGGACCCTCAACAAGTTTGTCAAATTCTTCAGTTAGCATAAGGTCACGTAACTCCTGCAGGTTATGGATATATATATTTCACATATTTTAATAAAAATTTATTCAAAAATAAATTATTATTATACTTCAATCATAATTAAAATACACATATATGTACAAAATTCTTGAACCAGTCATGAAATGATGCATAATGGGACTGTTGAATTTGATAATCACTCAAAGGAGAAATCACTTCTTTTATCTCATTAATGTGTTTCCCACAAATTATAACGCCATGTTCAAATCATCAACTTTATATATGCAAATATAATATGTAAAAGATAAAAAATAAAAGTGATAAGAGACTTAATGCATCAATGGTGGAAATGATGGAGTATTGAACAAGATATATAGATGAGCTTATATCCACTCGATGTTTTCCATATCAAATATAGTTCCTTAACCAACTAGACTATCATGAATCTGAGAGGGATTATCTAATTTTGTTTGAATATCCATAAGATATTCTTCACAAAAATTAGTACACTCATCACTCAAATAACCTTTGGCTATTGATTTCTCTATATGATATCTATTACATACGAACCATTTCAATTTATTCAAATACTACTCAATAGGATATATCCACCTGAATTACACTGGACCAGAAATCATGTAACATCCCCAAATAATAAAGTGTTAAATGACTAAATGATATGACTCATGTCAACAAGGTGCACCTTCCTTTTCGGGAGCCTGTCTGATTAGAACTCCACAGTTAGGCGTGCTTGGCCTGGAGTAGTGATCAGGATGGGTGACCTCCTGGGAAGTTTCTCAGGGTGTGTGTGAGTGAGGACAAAGCACACTAGAAAGGACAAGTGTTGGCCTATGGGGACTATCATTAGTCAGATGACCCGTTCAGGCATGTGGGTGGACCCTTGGGTGGGCCCCACATGTCTGCGGGGCAACTGGTGGTACCTGGTGGGCCAGGACCCGACGACCAAGTTAAGGCGGGGTGATTGTGTTGTCACCAGGGCCCGGTTGTCACATTTGGTATCAGAGGAGGAACTCAGCCTTAAGTGTGGTGCACTGCCTGGGTTGAGATGTAGGGCCCACAACGAGGGCGTTGTGCTCTAAAGGGGTGGTGATTGTAACATCCCCAAATGATAAAGGGTTAAAAGACTAAATGATTTGACTCATGTCAACAAGGTGCACCTTCCTTTTCGGGAGCCTATCTGATTAGAACTCCACAGTTAAGCGTGCTTAGCCTGGAGTAGTGATCAGGATGGGTGACCTTCTGGGAAGTTTCCCAGGGTGTGTGTGAGTGAGGACAAAGCACACTGGAAAGGACAAGTGTTGGCCTGTGGGGACTATCATTAGTCAGATGACCCGTTCATGCATGTGGGTGGACCCTTGGGTGGTCCCCACATGTCTGCGGGGCAACTGGTGGTACCTAGTGGGCCAGGACCCGACGACCAAGTTAAGGCGGGGTGGTTGTGCTGTCACCGGGGCCCGGTTGTCACATTTGGTATCAGAGGAGGAACCCAGCCTTAAGTGCGGTGCACTGCCTGGGTTGAGATGTAGGGCCCACAACGAGGGCGTTGTCCTCTAAAGGGGGGTGATTGTAACATCCCCAAATGACAAGTGCTGGCCTGTGGGGACTATCATTAGTCAGATGACCCGTTCAGGCATGTGGGTGGACCCTTGGGTGGGCCCCACAGGTCTGTGGGGCAACTGGTGGTACCTGGTGGGCCAGGACCCGACGACCAAGTTAAGGTGGGGTGGTTGTGCTGTCACCGGGGCCCGGTTGTCACATTTGGTATCAGAGGAGGAACCCAGCCTTAAGTGCGGTGCACTTCCTGGGTTGAGATGTAGGGCCCACAACGAGGGCATTGTGCTCTAAAGGAGGGGTGATTGTAACATCCCCAAATGATAAAGGGTTAAATGACTAAATGATATGACTCATTTCAACAAGGTGCACCTTCCGTTTCGGGAGCCTATCTGATTAGAACTCCACAGTTAAGCATGCTTAGCCTGGAGTAGTGATCAGGATGGGTGACCTTCTAGGAAGTTTCTCAGGGTGTGTGTGAGTGAGGACAAAGCACACTGGAAAGGACAAGTGTTGGCCTGTGGGGACTATCATTAGTCAGATGACCCGTTCAGGCATGTGGGTGGACCCTTGGGTGGGCCCCACATGTATGCGGGGCAACTGGTGGTCCCTGATGGGCCAGGACCCGACGGCCATGTTAAGGCGGGGTGGTTGTGCTGTCACCGGGACCCGGTTGTCACATTTGGTATCAGAGGAGGAACCCAGCCTTAAGTGCGGTGCACTGCCTGGGTTGAGATGTAGGGCCCACAACGAGGGCGTTGTGCTCTAAAGGGGGGTGATTGTAACATCCCCAAATGACAAGTGTTGGCATGTGGGGACTATCATTAGTCAGATGACCCGTTCATGCATGTGGGTGGACCCTTGGGTGGTCCCCACATGTCTGTGGGGCAACTGGTGGTACCTAGTGGGCCAGGACCCGACGACCAAGTTAAGGCGGGGTGGTTGTGCTGTCACCGGGGCCCGGTTGTCACATTTGGTATCAGAGGAGGAACCCAGCCTTAAGTGCGGTGCACTGCCTGGGTTGAGATGTAGGGCCCACAACAAGGGCGTTGTGCTCTAAAGGAGGGGTGATTGTAACATCCCCAAATGATAAAGGGTTAAATGACTAAATGATATGACTCATTTCAACAAGGTGCGCCTTCCGTTTCGGGATCCTATCTGATTAGAACTCCACAGTTAAGCGTGCTTAGCCTGGAGTAATGATCATGATGGGTGACCTTCTAGGAAGTTTCTCAGGGTGTGTGGGAGTGAGGACAAAGCACACTGGAAAGGACAAGTGTTGGCCTGTGGGGACTATCATTAGTCAGATGACCCGTTCAGGCATGTGGGTGGACCCTTGGGTGGGCCCCACATGTCTGCGGGGCAACTGGTGGTCCCTGGTGGGCCATGACCCGACGGCCATGTTAAGGCGGGGTGGTTGTGATGTCACCGGGGCCCGATTGTCACATTTAATTGTCACACCCCGACCACAGATGCCCTTATTTTACTCTTTTGATGGTCTCGGTCTGAAATTTTCAATGTTTATTTGTGTTGAAGAGTTTCTCGCTAGTGCGCGGTCATCACATCATTAGCGGTGACCGTGCGTTTGGCCGGGGGTGACTATGTGTTCGCCCGACATTCAAATTTTACAATTTTATGTTGTCTTTTTGTTATTTATATTGTTATTATTATTATTATAAAGTTTTATTATTATTATTATTATAAAGTTTTATTATTATTATTATAAATTTTATTATTTTTATTTTTATTATTAGGGTCATTAAAGTATTATTATTATTATTATAAGGTTTTACAATTTTTATAAAGTTTTATTATTATTAAGATTTGTTTTTATTCTTTTATTTAGTCTTTTACTAATATTATTATTATTATTATTATTATTATTATTATTATTATTATCATATACATATATATATATATTATAACCCTAATCTAACCCCTAACCCTAATCCCTTCTCCCCCCATGCGACGGCCCCCCTCCCTTTCCCCGTACTCTCCCTCTCCCTTTCTCCCTTCCTCTCTGCGCACAGCCCGCCCTGCGCCCTACCGCCTCCATAAGCCCGTCGGCCATCGCCTCGCCAGCCTCTACCTCATCGGCCCGCTCCTCCCCCGGCATCCTCCGCAGCTCCCCCGCGCAAACCCCCCATGCTCCGCTGCACCCCGCTCCTCCCCTGGCGCCCTCTGTAGCTCCCCCGCGCGAAACCCCGGCTCTGGAGGCCCTGTAGCCCTTCGGCCGCATCTCCGGTGGCCCGCACCCCCTGCCTCGGTCGCGTCCGATCCCCCCCCTATCCCAGCGGCGACACCCCCTGTCTGGCGACCTCCTGTCCGGCGGCGACCCCCCCCCCCCCCCCCCCTGTCCGGTGGCGACCCCCCCTGTCCGGCGAACCTTCCCCTTCCGACAATCCCCTCCAGCAGCTTCCCCCTCCGTCCATCCCGGCTCCCTCCGGCCCTGCTCCAGCCTCCCATCGCACCGCCACCCTGCCGGCCTTTCGTCGTCGTCCCGCGCCTGGTCCTGTCACCCTCTGCCGCCTCTCTGTGCGAACAGCCGCCTGCGCCGGCCTCCTCCGACAGTACACTCAGCCGCCACGCGTCCTCCTGCTAGTCGCGTCGGCCTCGACGCGCCTCGCCCGCCTTGTAGCAGCCTTCGGTCGCTGTCCAGCCTCCTGTCAGTGTCTCCCTTGCCGGCGCCGCCCCTACTGGCGCCGCCCTTTCCAGTGCCACCCCTTCCGGCGCTGTTCCAGTTTTCCCCGCACCCTGTCGATGTTGTCCCAGTGAGCACGCACCCTGTCGGTGTTGTTTTGGCTGTCGCACGGCCTTCCGGTGTCGTTCCAGCCAGCCCACACCTTGCCGACATTGTTCCGACCTTATCTCACCCCTCATCGACGTCTTCGTTGGCCGTTCCCCCTTTCGCATAACTCATCCGTTGAGCGCTCCTTCGCACCGAGGTGAGGGTTGTGCTGTTTGTTTGTTTTGGTTATTTTACTTGTTTATTTATTTATTTATTTTTATCTATGTTTATTTATTTTGGGTCCTCTCAATTCGCCTGCACCGATGTCAAGGTGGTTCGGATCGCGTCGGACCGCCTGTTGTTATTCACGGGATGCGCTTGGTCTGGATCGCCATCGCCATTGAAGCTGTGAGGTTTATTATCATGTGCTTTTTTTAGTTTTTCAATTGTGTTTGGGTTTCCCTGATAGTGTTTTGAGCGGTATTGGTTCTCGCCACAATTGTTTCAGTGTCTGCTGCTGAAGGTGGGTCGTTTGGGGTTGTTCTGGTCTGATTGCCGTTGTGTCGAGATATTTGTGCGCAAGCGCGAAGCAGGTCACGTCGTCATGCTTGGACTGCAATTTGAGGTAGGTCTCCCACTACACTCGCCTTTAAATTTAAGAATTTATTTATTCCTTGTGTTTTCATTTTTTTCAGTAAATTTAAAGTAGTAATAGATAATTATTACTAGAATGGCGACTTGCTGAAATTGGAAACTGTTTATTCCTGCATCGCACTGAAAATATATTTCTTGGATTTAATTGTGTGGTTTTCTTGTGTTGTTGCTGAATGAGTACTTTATGAAATGTGAAAGTCATACTGAATTATGTTTTGAAATGATTTTGGTGTGTGTGAAATAGCGGGTGTATCGTTTATAAAAGTGGTGATCTCTTGTAAACATGGATAGATGAAAAGTCATTTGTCCTTTAAACTGGATTTTGGAATTTTTCAGTGGTGGTTTGGTTTTCCTTAAACGAGTTTCTAAGTATGTTTTTCTAGTTTTCAATGTGATGGCGTGTGTCATATCTTTTGGAAACGCTTTGATATTAAATGTTTTAAATTTAAATGATGTGGCGGCCCGGTTGGCACTTTATTGATTGTGAACTGACTACATATAAATATATGTACTTATGGGGCATCTCTACAGAGGGACTTCCCTTCGAGGCTTTTCGTGTAGCGGTGTCTGTGTAAGGGGTTGGAAAGTGCGGTGAGATGAGTCACGCGTGCGAGGGCCTCCCACTTACACAGTATTATTAAAACTACCGTGGGTTCCTGGTCATCTTTTAGAGAATCGAGTGATGGTTTCTGGCTAACCCCGATTAGACGGGTTAGTCCCCCCTTGGTAGGTAGGCCTTGTGGGGCATGCCACTGGTTGGCTGTTAGGGCGTCCAATTGGTTATTGACTGTGGAGTACCATGCCGGCAGGTAGTCTGAACCCGAGTACATACAGGGATTTTCTAGGGATGTTTAGGACCACCCATGGTTACTTGATTTTCCCTGCTTGTTTAATTTCAGTTGTTCTTTACAGCTTATATTGGTTACTTTGTGAAAGTGGCTTTAAAATGAAAATGCGTTATTCTATTTGTGTAAAATTTGAAAATGTAACACTTATTTCTCTTTTAAAATGAATTTGGCACCAATAAAAGAAATTTAGATTTTGAAAAAGAATAAGGGTAATGTCTCGTGTTTTGATTTTCAAGTGAAACATTATGAAAGCTTACTTTTATACACTGTAGTTCAAACCTGGAATTTGTAGATTCTTTATTTAATGGCAGTGCTTTGGGATTTTTTGTTGGGATCACCTACTGAGTACTTTTTTACTCACACCTATCTTTCATCTTTTCAGTTGCAGGTTCCTTTATGTATAGGGTTTTCCTAGTTTAGTCGCTTAGTGTTGGAGCGAGGTTGGTTTTCAGTTGGGTGGTGACCCGTGAGGTCACGTGGAGGTATGTTGTCGTATAGTTTTCATTTCTTTGTTGCTAGTGTTGTTGTTTTGATTAGTTTTCTTCTTCTTTTGATCCTGGTACTGTTCGGGCTGAAATCATTCCCAACGATTAATTTTTTCTATTCCCGGCACTAGTTGCCATCCCGGGGGGATCGGGAACGCCCCTCGGGACTTGCCGCAGACCGGCTCGGGTGACCGGTTCAGGATCGACCTGGGCTGGTTCGTGACAAAATGGTATCAAAGGAGGTTTTTATTATTTGGGTCGTCTGGTAGAAGGAGATTAGGACTGTCGGAACTCGAGAGGTGGGTGCGGGAAGAGCGTCGTGAACTCTTGCTCGCGTTGATCCTCGAGTTACCAGGGGTAGTCCGGAAATTGTGTCTTTTGACCTCGTTTTGAATTGAGGAATGAAAAAGGAGGTGAGCCAGTGTTATGTCGTGATTTCACATGGAGTAGTGACCCATGTGGAATCCGATTACATGGTTTAAGTTCCTCATAGTTGTTGATGCTAACTCGGGGCATGGCTCACTACCATGTCGTTGGGTTAAGCGTAACTGCTAGTTCCTCATTCTGGGGATTCTTTGTAAGTTGTACTATGTTTGGCTCTGGTTGGTGTGTTCGTGTTTTTGAAAATTAAAGTTGAATTTTGAAATGGAAGTGTTTTATTTAAAATGGTTTTAAACTGGTAAAGGGGATTTTTTTAAAAAAAATTAAAGTGTTCTAGTTTCAAAACCAGGTGTTTGCTTGAAATTGGTAGGGAAGTGGTTTGAGTGCGACCCTTGTTTTTCCCTATGAATGATCGCATGTGTGCGGGTTTGTGAGAAAAGTGCATGAGAGGCACTTGTTCGTGGATGACGTGAGTGGAATGGATGGACACGCATGCGACGATTCATGAGATGCTATGGGTGTTTATTTGAAACCAAAGGTTTGACCTTGTCTTTCTAAAATGATTTTTGAAAGAGGAAAATGATTTTTGAAATTGGATTTTGTTTTGGAAAGTGTATTTTTGGGTGTGTGAGCCAGTTGTTGGTATGTGATTGTCCTTTTGATTAAGATTTGTTTGGATTCTGATTTTTGGATTTATGTTTTTGTGTTGTTCAGAGAATATCGCCCAGAAAGATCCCCAAAGTTTCTAATGAGTCATGCCCAGTTTCTGGTCCTTCTCGGATGTTGCTTATTCTTCATGGTGATCGAGGCCCGTTAGAAGCAGTAGAGTGGCTTGAAGAAGTAGAGAGTATCTTTAGAACGTTGGGAACTCCCGAAATTGTTAAGGTTCATGCAATTATGGAGTTGTTTGAGGGTCCAGCTCTAGACCGGTGGAAGATGGTTACCCCATCATCAACGCAAGTTGGGATGACGTGGGATGTCTTTAAAATCGTTTTCATCAAATGGTTTGTACCTGAGGAAGTGAATCTGGAGAAAAAGAGAGAGCTTGTGCATATTCAACAAGGCCAACGGATGATGAAGGCATATGTTGACCATTTCAAGGAACTGATTTCCTTTTCTCCAGAGCTAGCATCACATGAGCTCATGAAGGCCTCTCTTTTCACCAGGGGTCTTCGTTCATAGATCAAGGAGAGAGTCCTCCCTTCTAAAGACCATCGTTTTGGGAGGCTGGTGGAGGAAGCATTTTTGGCTGAGTTGGTTTTCGGAACACAGTTGGTTAGTACTCCAGCATCCCTGGTTGTTCGTTAGATTTTCCCCTCTGGTGTGGAAAGTACACTAGAGATACATGTACCTAAGGAATTATCCCCTTTGGTCCCAGCTTCTAGTTCATCAGATCATTCAATGGTATTCTATCAGTGAGGTCGTTTCGGGAATTTAAAGTCGTCTTGTCACAACCCTCCAAAGACGTGTCATCGTTGCGGATGTCTGGGTCATCTGGAGAAGTTTTGCAGGAAGCATCGCTTGAAGGGGATGCTGTGATTGGAGAGTGTCAGTACCTAACTGTGATTCAGGATAAGCTTTAGCCATCAGATCCCCAACCACAGGTCTCGGGGTGAAGCTCACGCACAGTTAGGAGTTCCCAAGGCTGTGAAGCTTTGGTCCAGGTTTTGTTCCGTGTTGGCAGTGGAACAATTAGAAATCTTTTCATATTTTTTTCCTTCTATTAAAGTTTCAACAGCATTGTAAATGCGTTGTTTTTCCATAAATTTATGATGGAATTGTTCTATGATAATCCAAGCAGACTTGTCGTGTGGATGTGATATTCTGAATCGTGTGTCTTTCTTAAAAGTGTGTTTGACCCTTGTTTGGGTTGAACTCGGTTTAGTATGCTTGTCGGATGTGGTTATGTTTTGTGGATTTCAATGGGTCATGTTTCCGACTCGATGTCTGGTTAAGTCTTTTTTATGGGTTTTCCCTGGTGTTGAAGTTGTTGACTCTAGTCGAGGGTTTAGTGTTTTGACAGAGGTGTTGTTTTGATCGTGATATTGGAGTCGGTTTGGATCGGTTGTGAGTTTCCACACTGGACCTGCCTCCTTGAGGTAGTATGTTTCGGGTGTTAAATTTTCGAACTAGTTAAGTTCTTGTGGTGGGGAGAACCCCTTCGTGTTCTCCCCTCAACTTCAGACTTCAGTTTTCTCTTGAATCGGTCGGGTGTGACCTGTGTAAAGTAAGGTCATTCTGAGATTCTCAGTTCTCTTTGGTTCCTTTAGTTCCATTGGGGCATGGACTTGAATCTTGACCGACTTTTGGCTTGATGACTTTCTGGGGGTAGAAAGTGTCTGTGGTGGGGAGAATTGTCACACCCCGACTGCAGATGCCCTTATTTTACTCTTTTCTTGGTCTCAGTCTGAAATTTTCAATGTTTATTTGTGTTGAAGGGTTTCACGCCAGTGCGCGGTCATCGCATCGTTAGCAGTGACCATGCGTTTGGCCCGGGGTGACTATGTGTTCGCCCGGTGTTCAAATTTTAGAATTTTATGTTGTCTTTTTGTTATTTATATTGTTATTATTATTATTATAAAGTTTTATTATTATTATTATTATAAAGTTTTATTATTATTATTATAAATTTTATTATTATTATTTTTATTATTAGGGTCATTAAAGTATTATTATTATTATTATTATAAGGTTTTACTATTTTTATAAAGTTTTATTATTATTAAGATTTGTTTTTATTCTTTTATTTAGTCTTTTACTAATATTATTATTATTATTATTATTATTATTATTATTATTATTATCATATACATATATATATATATATATATATATATTATAACCCTAATCTAACCCCCTAACCCTAATCCCTTCTCCCCCCATGCGGCGGCCCCCCTCCCTTTCCCCGTACTCTCCCTCCCCCTTTCTCCCTTCCTCTCTGCGCACAGCCCGCCCTGCGCCCTACCGCCTCTGTAAGCCCACCGGCCATCGCCTCGCCAGCCTCTACCTCGTCGGCCCGCTCTGCCCCCGGCGTCCTCCGCAGCTCCCCCATGCGAACCCCCCCGGCTCCGCTGCACCCCGCTCCGCCCCTGGCGGTCTCCGCAGCTCCCCCGCACGAACCCCCGGCTCCGGCGACCCTGCAGCCCTTCGGCCGCATCTCCGGCGGCCCACACCCCCTGCCTCTGTCGCGTCTGACCCACCCTATCCCAGCGGCGACCCCCCTGTCCGGCGACCTCCTGTCCGGCGGCGACCCCCCCCCCCCCCCCGTCCAGTGGCGACCCCCCCTGTCCGGCGAACCTTCCCCTTCCGACGAGCCCCTCCAGCAGCTTCCCCCTCCGTCCAGCCCGGCTCCCTCCGACCCTCCTCCAGCCTCCCGCTGCAGCCCACCGCACTGCCACCCTGCCGGCCTTTCGTCGTCGTCCCGTGCCCGGTCCCGTCACCCTCCGCTGCCTCTCCGTGCGAACCGCCGCCTGCACCGGCCTCCTCCGACAGTGCACCCAGTCGCCGCGTGTCCTCCCGCTAGCCGCACCGGCCTCGACATGCCCCGTCTGCCTTGCAGAAGCCTCCGGTCACCGTCCAGCCTCCTGCCAGTGTCTCCCTTGACGGTGCCGCCCCTGCTGGCACCGCCCTTTCCAGCGCCGCCCCTGCCAGCACTGTTCCAGTTTTCCCCGCACCCTGCCGGTGTTGTCCCGGTGAGCGCGCACCCTGTCGGTGTTGTTTCGGCTGTCGCACGGCCTGCTGATGTCATTTCGGCCAGCCCACACCTTGCCGACGTTGTTCTGACCTTATCGCACCCCTCGCCGACGTCTTCGCTGGCCATTCCCCCTTTCGTATAACTCATCTGTTGAGCGCTCCTTTGCACCGAGGTGAGGGTTGTTCTGTTTGTTTGTTTTGGTTATTTTACTTGTTTACTTATTTATTTATTTATATCTATGTTTATTTATTTTGGGTCCTCTCGATTCGCCCGCACTGATGTCGAGGTGGTTCGGATCACGTCAGACCGCCTTTCGTTATTCGCGGGATGCGCTTGGTCTAGCTCGCCATCGTCATTGAAGCTGTGAGGTTTATTATCATGTGCTTTTTTTAGTTTTTCAATTGTTTTTGGGTTTCCCTGATAGTGTTTTGAGAGGTGTTGGTTCTCGCCACAATTGTTTCAGTGTCCGCCGCTGAAGGTGGGTCGTTTGGGGTTGTTCTGGTCTACTTGCCGCTGTGTCGAGATATTTGTGCGCAAGCGCGAAGCGGGTCACTTCGTCATGCTTGGACTACAATTTGAGGTAGGTCTCCCACTGCACTTGCCTTTAAATTTAAGATTTTATTTATTCCTTGTCTGTTCATTGTTTTTCAGTAAATTTAAAGTAGTATTAGATAATTATTACTAGAATGGCGACTTGCTGAAATTAGAAACTGTTTATTCCTGCATCGCACTGAAAATATCTTTCTTGGATTTAATTGTGTGGTTTTCTTGTGTTATTGCTTAATGAGTACTTTATGAAATGTGCAAGTCATATGGAACTGTGTTTTGAAATGATTTTGGTGTGTGTGAAATAGCGGGTGTATTGTTTATAAAAGTTGTGATATCTTGGAAACATGGATAGATGAAAAGCCGTTTGTCCTTTAAACTGGATTTTGGAATTTTTCAGTGGTGGTTTGGTTTTCCTTAAACGAGTTTCTAAGTATGTTTTTCTGGTTTTCAATGTGATGGCGTGTGTCATATCTTTTGGAAACGCTTTGATATTAAATGGTTTAAATTTAAATGATGTGGCAGCCTGGTTGGCACTTTATTGATTGTGAACTGACTACATATAAATATACGTACTTATGGGGAATCTCTACAGAGGGACTTCCCTTCGAGGTTTGTCGTGTAGCGGTGTCCGTGTAAGGGGTTGGCAAGTGCGGTGAGATGAGTCACGCGTGCGAGGACCTCCCACTTACACAGTATTATAAAAACTACCGTGGGTTCCTTGATGTCTTTTAGAGAATCGAGTGACGGTTGCTGGCTAACCCCAATTAGACGGGTTATTCCCCCCTTGGTAGGTGGGCCTTGTGGGGTGTTCCATTGGTTGGATGTTAGGGCGGCCAGTTGGTTATTGACTATGGAGTACCATGCCGGCAGGTAGTCTGAACCCGAGTACGTCCAGGGATTTTCTAGGGATGTTTTGGACCACCCATGGTTACTTGATTTTCCCTGCTTGTTTACTTTCAGTTGTTCTTTACAGCTTATACTAGTTACTTTGTGAAAGTGGATTTAAAATGAAAATGTGTTATTATCTTTGTGTAAAATTTGAAAATGTAACACTTCTTTCTCTTTTAAAATTAATTTGACATCAATGAAAGAAATTTATCTTTTGAAAAAGAATAAGGGTAATGTCTTGTGTTTTGATTTTCAAGTGAAACATTATGAAAGCTTACTTTTATTCACTGTAGTTCAAACCTGGAATTTGTAGATTCTTTATTTACTGGCAGTTCTTTTGGATTTGTTGTTGGGATCACCTACTGAGTACTTTTTTACTCACGCCTATCTTTCATCTTTTCAGTTGCAGGTTCCTTTGTGTACAGGGTTTTCCTGGTTTAGTTGCTCAGTGTTGGAGCGAGGTTGGTTTTAAGTTGGGTGGTGACCCGTGAGGTCACGTGGAGGTATGTTGTCATATAGTTTTCGTTTCTTTATTTCTAGTGTTGTTGTTTTGATTAGTTTGCTTCTTCTTTTGATCCTAGTACTATTCGTGCTGAAATCATTCCCAAAGATTAATTTTTTCTATGCCCGGCACTAGTTGCCATCTCAGGGGGATTGGGAACACCCTTCAGGACTTCCCGCGGACCGGCTCAGGTGACCGGTTTAGGGTCGACCCAGGCTGGTTCGTGACAAGTCATTACTTCATCACTTAGGTTCACTATCAAGTGAACTATAACATCAAAAAATAAGGGTGGAAATAGTTTCTCCATGTGAAAAAGCGTATGTACAATTCTATCCTACCAAAATTTTTAATCACCCATTTTTTGATTTCTTAAAAATAGTTGTGTAAAATAATTACTCGTCTCAATTAAAGGTTGAACAACATTGGGTGATAAAAAATCATGAATTGCGATTGAAATTAACTATTGAAGTAGTATATTATTTTCATGAATTTTAAACCATCGCAATTTCCTTCTCGTCACATTCACATGCATGGAAATATTAGAAAAGTAACCATCGGTCACCTTTAGAATCTTCAAAATGGAATGAAATGTATCTTTCTCTTTTTTTCTCTTAGTATACTATGCAACATGCATGTATTATTTATTTCCCACACCAAATTGTTAATGAAAATGTTTCCTTAAACCCATTTCTTTTGAATCTTGCTGTGCATTGACATAGTCCTTTTATTTTCCACTGAAACCTAAAATGGTCTGTAATATATTATCACAAACATTTTTCAATGTAAATGACATCCAGATTATTCCTTAGCATGTTAGTTTTCCCATAAGGGAGGTTAAAAAAAATACTTTTCTTCTTCCAATTCTGACTGCACTTCCTACCTTCACCATGAATATTGGGTAGTGGATGAGCCACCAAATCCTAAAATTCATATATTTTGTGGATGTTTTCTTCCTTAATATGTGATGATATTTCAACTCCTATAATGAACTTTGGTGTTGGGTTGAAATCTTTAGAACAATAAAATTCCATTCATTCATTTCTATACTTTTGTTGAGGGGGAAGGAAATGTTTATGACTCGTGTATGTCCACCTTTTACAATTCTTAATACATGTAGAATTTTTACTTTATTGTAGTAAGGGAAAGAAAATTCCCCTTACGTACTCCAACCTAACAAATTTGAATAATTTTGGAAGTCATTGATTTTTTATAATAAAGCATCCTGAAGTTTTAACATTTCATTAAATTCGTAGTTTTAATTCATCACACCATCTCCCCAATGTTCATTCAACTCTTCAATCAATGGTTGAATGTAAACACCAATATTATCCCCCAAACTTCTAGGTCCATCAATAAGAGTGGAAATTAATATAAATTGTTGTTTCACATAAAGCCACAGAGGAAGATTATACGGAACCAACACCACATGCCATGTGCTATGAGTTACACCAAATATGGATTTGAATGGATTGAAACCATCTGCTGCTAATTCCAATTAGACATTACGACTATCTTTAGAAAAGTCTAGATGTCTCTGATTGAAATATTTCCATGAAATAGAGTTTTCAAAGAGAGTTAGCATATCACTTTCATTATTTCTTTCCATGTTTCATCTCATTAATTGAGAAACTTTAGATGACATGAATAATATTTTCAACCTCATATTTTGTGGAAAGTAACACATTTCCTTTAAGGAAATCAATTTCCCCTATTTCATAGTCTGAATTTGATTAATATGATTTCCACTGTTATCTTTCCTCCTAGAAGAGTAACATAGCATAAAATTATCAAAATGCACAATTTCATTTCTAAAGATAATACAATTATTATCACGTGCATATATAGTCTCATATCTGAAACCTAAGTTTTTTGTCAACTTATTAGAATGATAGTACGACTCAAGAATCATAGTGTCAGCAGGAAGTACTTTTTTCAATAACACGAAAAGCATGTCAAATGAAGTATCTGGCCACTGATTCAAATTATTCATGTTCAACAACTCCATGATAAATTACTATTTACTATAAGCAGTACACACAAAATATAATTCAGTTTATGTATCATCAAGAATTTCATAAAACTTCAATGAATCACGATATGCACTAGTGGGAGGATTGGTCTAACCAGTCTCAACATTCTGGAGGTCAATTCCTTCATGAAGCATCCCACGTACCATTTTGTAAGTATTTCATGCATAGGATTAGTCTTCATCACCTCAAAATTCATCTAAAATAATTATGTATGATGAAAATGAATATATTATTCCCCATGATGAGTCTAACTCTTATAATTTTTCATAAACCCATTCAAGAATAGGTTCTCACTCACGGTATATCAAATGAATTGGTATCTATTTACACATTTTATGTATGGGAAACTGATATAGTCACTTTTAAATCCTCTAGTGAAATCAATAAACTACATAATGCCTTTAACATATTCTCTAGAGGTTCTATATATAAGATCAATCCAACTCTTATCCATATTCATATATAGAAAAAAAAGCAATAACATTTACACAAGACTTCATAGTTCATGCATTTTTATAATTTCATATCAAAAAATATATTTAAAATAAATACTAACCAATTACATGTGTAATTCAATTCATATACATCCAAAATAAAAAAAACAATTCACAAATGACATGATCATTGTATTGTATTTAATTATTCATGCATTTTTTAAGTCTTCTTATGTACATGACTAAATATTTTGTAGAGAGGAACTTATAAAACATTTTCAGATTAAACAAATATTTTTAACAGAAAGAAAATGTTAATCAAATGAATAGATAAAATAAACCCCAACTAAGATATATTTTTGTTATAAAATAAGAATTTTTTATTGCACTTGTTAATTGGTAAGGAAATCAGAATAGCCAGTTAACATACTTTTAAATATAAAGACAACAATCAGTCACTGTTATAATATATGAATAAACACATTTCAGGAAACCCATTTTCATGAAACACATTTTCATGAAATTTTAAAACACTTACATAGAATAATTTATCAAAATGGATATGTACTCCAAGAGGTTTTTAAGAAGTACAAAAAAATAGGGCCTAAATACTGATTTATTTCTAAAAAAAATTCACAGAATTTGCATATAAATTTCATAAGAAACCTACTTAAATAATAGAAACACATTTTGGAAAGTTTGTTAATAAAAAAACTACTTCTAGGTGAGAGGCATTATAAAATCAGTTAATATTTTCTATCATTTTGAGTAGGACTCATTGCATTATATTATAATTTTATGATTATTACTATTTAATTATATATAACAAATCCTCTATATTAAATAGTTAACTATTAATTTTAGTGAATTACTAATAATCACCTAATATATACACAAAATAGTTATATAATTAATACCTTATCTTCCATTAATAGTTTTTAGTGAATAACTTATAATCATAAATTCAGTTAAATTCTCTAAAATACAATCTATAAAACCATGATTTTCAATCCATTTGTTTTTTTAATGATTTTAATTTCGTATAAAAATTATTATTTGAATTATAAACATGTTTTTATTACTATTGTGATATTTATGTCCATCCTTATTATTAGTGAATACCCACTATTTGATTCCCAAATTAAGATCACCATGTTTATTTTTACTTATATTTTAATTTTCTGTATTATGATTATAATGGATTCATATCATTATTCCATAATTTTATATTATAATAAAATGATTTTTATATCATATTATTGATATAGTGGTTCATCATAAAAAATATTTATTTATTATTTAGGGAAAAACATTTATTAGTTTTTTTAATTCTCATATTCTGCACTTAAAATATACACATATATTTTAATCAGATCTCAATTTTTGAAAAAGTGTGATTATTGTTCTATCATATCATACTCTAACTCCCACATTGTATATTATAATTTTTGATTCATTCATAACATCTTCACTAATCGAGTCACTCGATTTCTCACCACTGTATCTCTTCATTCAAGGATTTAGACAAGTTTTTCATTATATCGTAAATAATGCTCTATTTTAAATCTTACAATGCTATAGACATGCATTAGATATACCATGTAAATATATAAAAGTATTACATGAAAGATGTTATATAGTTTAGATATACTAGGTTATATGTGGCCACATTTTTATAATAAATCAAATTAATAAGTTTATAAATTAAAAAAATTGTATAAGATGAACACTAGGTCTCCAAATTAATAATTTTTTAAGTATAATTTATTTATTTTTATTAAAATTTTGGAAAAAAAATAAAAAAATTTGGTGGATGTTGTTTGTGATAATCATTAAAATATAAAAATGAAATAACATGAAAAAAACATACATATTTTTTGAAATAAATTGGGATTCATGGGATGTATACATTGGTTATCATCAAAATAATACTAAAAATTTATAAAATTACAAGTAATTAAAATTTAATTTGGTCTAGTAATTTAATTGGTTGTAGTTTTAATGAAATATTAGAAATAATCTAGTAAATATTTACTGCACATTTGATTAATTGGTGATTTCTAAGAGTAAAAATTTAAGTTAGATTAATATAAGAACACATTAGATTTATTATATTGAATCATTTTTTATATATGTATATTAATTTTATGTTTTTATATTTTCTTGGTGAATTAAAGTCAAGGATATCCTAAGGATATTGGAAATTAAATGGATTTATTGAGTTGGATCTCATTTGTATGTAAATAGATGGATGTTGAAACTAGTGACAAGGTGATATTTCAAGCTATAACACACAAAAAATCATAGAAAATAGACATCATAGAAAACAATGATCCCATTCCACTAATTTTCATCCAACCATGGAATAAAATAGATACATATTATTATCTAAGGTGGATAATGATATATTTAATTCACACATATTGATGGGATGCATTAACAAAAAGAAACAGAGGGATATAAATAATTTTTTATGAATTTCCTATGAAATGAAATAAAATTTTATCATCATTTTCAGTATCTATATCACCACCAATCCAAAATGGTTTTTTGGGGATATGTTTCTCCACATCATCCATGTTGTGAGTTCTATTTTATGACAACTATGTATCCATATTAATTATTGAGTTCGTAGGAATATCACTTTTTAATACATCCTATCATTAATATGACATTATGAACTTAAGGTTTTCAAGTAAAAAAAACTTTCTATTTCCGACTATAAAATATAAATATCAGCAATTATAATTTAATCATTGAATGTGACATACACATATTGGTTCCCATGATTCTGAAGAAATCCCTACCATTACTTATGATATCTACTAATTAATGATGAAAATTGGATAATTAAATTATATATAATCCATATCTCTATTATGATTCCATATATTTTAAACTATATACAATTCCTCTAAAATATATCATATCTATCATAAATCCTTTAACCAAAGACTCTAGTGCCTCCCTGATGATTATATAAGAGGAATAATTATAAAATATGTATGATTCATGATAGCTAATAAATATTTTGAGTCCATTGACAAGGGAAGGTCAAAATGTTTCTTACATGCACACACCCACTAAAAAAATAGACTTCATGCATGTTTCATAACTAAATTAAGTAAATCCTTAATATAAATGTCACATAAAGTATGGTCAAGGAAAGTGGAGGAGGTGATAAAGGGTACTATACCCATATTAATATAGGTATATGATGAATAAAATAAATAGAAAATAACCCTCTAAAAAATTATTTTATAAATTCTAACTACCAATATTCCTTTTATTGTAATTGCATTTTCTTTTTTTCCTTATGTTTTCCTTTATTGAAATAAATTTACTCTATTTAATGGAGGGAAACCCTAAATTTTGATTTAAAGTGTAGATTTCTAGTGATATTTCTCTATATATTTGAATATATCTTGCTTTTTCTTAAGCTATTTTCACTCTATGTTTATTAATTGTGAAGTTAAACTGGTTGGCTGTGTTGATGGATCCTCTTCCCTTACACACTTATCATATTCTCCTCCCATACACATGATCATTGGTTCCCTTAACTATATTTTTCTTCATATTATGGAGTTAGATAGATCATGGGCTATATATAATGGGATTACTCTACTCATTTTATTGGTTGAGTGGAGGATTCGATCAGTTTAAAAATATAGTTTATTGGGTATACTAAAACATAGCTAGCTAACATGAACAATAAGGAATCTGTGATCCACTAATATCATAAAAAATGTGCAATGTATAAATATTGATACATTATTATCAAAAAATATAAGGCAACTGTAACTATATAAATACAAATACTAATGCACAAAAATAAAAATAAAAAAGTAATAACCTAAATGCCTATGTGGTACATGAAAAAATCATAAAATACCAATCTTTGACTATAAACCATAGAAACTGAACTAATGAATCCAAATAAATTAAAAAAATATAATTCTATAAACCTTCATGTAAAATTGTGTGTGTGTGAAACACTATGCATGGTTGGTCATCCCCAAACGGTGAACAACCAAGTCAACACCAAACATGCTTACTAAATAAGCGGTAAATTTGTAGTACATAATTATGTCATCACTAACAAAAAATAGGACACAAGGTAAAAAAGGACTAAGGTTAACTAGTAAATTATCATATCCCGAGGTATCATTTGATACTATTGAAAAGAATACTAAATTCTAAAAGTCTATGTGTCGTTATCAATAACCCTAGTTCATATTTTAAAAAATTATAAACAGCTTTATCCATACTCCTGCTCATTATTAATTATGTTCCCAAGATCACTATAAGAATCACCCACTAAATAATCGAGTATATATAGTAAAAAATTCACCATCATTATATTTATGTTCCATAAAAAACCAAATCTCACCAAATTAGTTTCCAATCTGAGTTATGGAAGTCCCCAAAATCAAAACCCTATAATCCAAATTTGGGATTACCGGATAGAACAAAAAATCTGAAACCAATCAAATGTAGTGGTGGAGTTGGTGGACCCATGAGATATGGGGGAGAGGTGGCAGTGAGGGTGGATGGTCTATTTTGACTCTATTTCGGTTGTGGTGATGAGCAAGGAACTAGGAGAGCAAGCCAGGGGTGAAGTAAGTGGAGGTGGAGGTGGGGAGGGGATTCAGGGGGGGAGAGGTATATGGAGTTTTTGGGAGCCAGAGCTGGAGGTGGGGGAAGATGTGGCGAGGGAGAGGAAGGGAGATAGAGGTTAGTTGGAGGTTGAGGTGAGTGCACTAAGGTAGTGGATGGGTAGAAGAGGTAGGGTTTTATGAGGATGGAAGAGGTGATCTAGAGGTGAAAGTGGGGTCAGTAAGGGACAGGGTGGACAACAGAGGTAGGGTTTGATGAGGGAGGCAGTGCATGAGGGAAGTGGGAGGGAGGATATGTTATTTTTTTCATGGATTTTGACCACCATAGGCGGTGGCCTATTCCAGGGTCTCCAAATAATTAATATCTAGTAATGAATATATTGCACATAAATGATGAATTGGTGATGAGTTGATGAAGATGAAGATAGAGCCACAGGGATAGAGTCGCATTTAAGGCTACCTATCCCCCACCTACTCATCCTCCGCTAGTGGGTTTGGTGGGGTTGTCCACCCAACCACCTTCCTTCCTCCCTTGGAAAAAGAAGGGGTCCACACCATACTTGAAAAAATAATTACCGAAAGTTTCCACTTCCCTAGTCCAAACCTCCCATGAAACCTTAGGTCTCTCGCTCTCTCAGAAATATTCTATTTTGTTTCTCTATGTTAATTATTTTATTAAGTATTTGTTTTATTATCAAGATGATGGGACAGTTCACCTGATGGTTAGTATTCATGGGAATATTTCTATATCAATAAAGGGCGTAGGGTGAATCCTGAGATTATGGATGACTATTTCTATCCCAACGATGCATTTTCACTCATGCATGGGAAAAATTACTATGGTTGGGGACCCTTTCACCTAACATCATAATCTACCCTCATATCCTTTAAATATTTCAATGAAACACATGCTTCAATATGGATATGGGTTGTATGAACCAGAACTATGGCGCCACTAGAAAATCCCTCGGCTACAACCTCCTCCAATAACCTGAACTTGTGGAAACCAACGCCACCATATCCTTCAAGATGGTGATATGTATTTGGATGAGTTTGCATCCAAAATAAAAATTGTTCTACAAAGTCAAGTTTGGGTAGTTCAGGCCATCACCAATGGATATGTCATAGGGCCACTGGGTAGGATTTGGGCTCACCGCTGCCATCATCGTTAGTGACGAGGAGTGCGGCTACCACTAAGACCCTCTCATCGAGAGAGACTACAGGGGGTTTTACAAAATGTATTGTGGGATCATGGGGGTGATCAAGGGGCCACACCTCAGATGTGACAAAATGGATCCCTATCTGTTTCCATTCATCCATGGTAGCGACCCAACCTAGACCATCTCCATCATTATATATATATATATATATACAAATACAATTTAAAGATACGTTATGGAATATAGTTTATACAATAACTAATTATTAGGAATATGTACACATATTTTCATTGGTTAAGAATCAATCAGATTATCAAATGATAGATTCATTTGTCATCATAGTTAATATGGAAATTCTATTGGCATCTATCACACCTTCATGATACAATGTCACATCCTAAAGTTTTAACATCTCAAGAAATTATTCCAAAAATGGTATTACATCACGTTATTAATATATATTTTTATATCTTCATGCTATGATATCTCATAGAGAATGTTTTTTTATGTATAATTTTCTAAATAATTTAGATTTTATGGTGGAAAATTTTAAGGATGATGAAAATTTAAAAATAAAAGAATATATTGTGGAAGTGGAACTATCAAAAGTCTAGGAACATTCTGATCCCAACATAATAAGGTCCTATTTACCTTTGAATCAACCTCCAGCATTGGATTCATTGTCGACAGAATGCATTTAAAACTTACCAAAATTTGATTGGTTAATTTTTACTCCCAATACATAATTTTGAAATGATTATTGATGGAAGAAATGGAGTTTTAGATGAAGGTGTTTTGTATAATGTAAAAAAATATTGATAGAAAATAAGTGGTGAAATTTTTGATAAAACAATCACATCGAATGATATTAAAGTTATTTTTTAGAAGATTCAAAGAGATCTCTTTATATGATTTGTTGTGAAAAAATTGATTCATACTATCGGATGCATTTGTGAGCTATAATTGATAATAATTTTCATTATTGTCACATGACTTGATTTACTCAACATACACATGTGAACCCAAGCCGATCATAGGTTCACTCATCATCAGATGCTAAATTTATTTTAATTATTTTTGTTGAAATAATATGTTCATATCAAGGCATTCCTATAGTTCTGGTGGTCAAGAGAATAAAACAACTTTTCAAGTATCAAATCTCTTACTTGAAGGCATGAGTTGTATGATAGAAAGTAATTATGGAATTTTATAGTGATTGGGATGACTCTTACCTAGTTTTACCCCAATCATGAATCAACTTGATGAGGCTCAAGCTATAACTACCCCATTCCTACCTCTAATAGGTTGTGGGCTAGCAACCATCATCAAGTGGGAATATCATACATATGGGAGGAATTAGTCGAATGTTCCTATACACATTCACACATATCCAGTCTATACAATGATGAAATGTAAAAAAATTGATAACAATGAATGCATACATCTACAATCACAAAATCAGAGTACAACATAAAGTATTGGAAATCATAAAAAGGGTTTGAATACAATCACACCCAAAACTAGAAAATAAATACTAGCCTTCTCATAAGGAGGGAACAACTTTCAAATGCAACACCAGTATACACCTAGGACTATCTATCCCAAACTAAGCTCCACCTACTCTTGATCCTCCAAGGACTTCATAAAAAGTTTCATCATCTACACAGGACATGACATGTGTGGGTAGAGCCCCTTCAGAGGTGAGTATAACAATAACAAATAGGACACCCCAAAGTCACCAAGAATAATGCCTCAGGAGTGTTCAGTTCATCAAACACGAGTATTTCAAACATGATATAACGATAACCTAGGATATCAAATATATACTCATATATGACTCTGAGTCCCAAAGGGTCTCTATGAATGTTAGAAATAGATCTTCTGTGAGGTTTCAAGGTAACGATCATCCATGATATCCAACTCCATGGGTCGTGCCATCTCGAATAGAAGTCAAATGAGTTATATCACTCATCGGGTATCACTAAGTTGGTGGAACATCCCTTCCATCTAGAATTCATGATCATCATAGAGGAACTATTCCCCAAGCTATAATGCCACTAATGAAACTCATCCCATAGGTCATGCTCATTAGGTCTATCCAAGAATAATAACATAGAAAACAAAGAGATTTTATCCAAGATACACACTCCATCAAACTAATACCCCATCAAAAGGATCATATCTTTATACATAGATAGGGGGTCAACACCCAGGTCTCACTTAGGGAACACCATAACCTACAGTTATAATCCTCATGGAAAGGGGATCGATGCCCTTGTAAGTGTTGTTTATTCCAATTCCACAAACCCTACCTAAAGAAACAAAATGTAAAATGAGGATCACTCTATTCCTCTCAAAGAGATACATCCTCCAAACCGCTGAGGGTAAATTGAAGATGATTGAGATGACAAACTCAAAAATTAGAGAACTCTCCCACACTACACCAATCATCAGGAAGCTGCGGAGTGGTCACCATCTATGATGATAATGATATACTGCATCGAACCCTCCTAAAAATGGACAAAGGGAACACACTCAACTAATACTAGTCCAAGTAAGTTGTCAAAAGATCACAAAAAATCTGATTTAAGAGGAAAGAGGATTCTAACCTTCCCTCAAAGAAGTACATATCATGTCCAAAGGGGTACAAAACATGTCTCACTAAACTAGGAACCACCTGAGTCTTGGTCTCACATTACATGCCCTTATCCAAAAATACATGGAAAGTCTCTCAAAGTACATAACATGTAGATATCACATGGTCACTTAGCATTCCATTATGATCATTCTTGTGTACATCAGATCATTCCCCTATACTTGGTCATGTCTAAGTATATGGTTATGCTCGTGTACTCCAGACTTCCATTGAACTTATTGATTACATGGTATGTGGGGCAACAAGGCCACCTCGGTGTGTACTGCCTATACGCACAGATCTATATTCCATGTGTTACAAAACATGTGACTAGGCACACATGTAATGTAACACTACATGGCCTCCTAGGAATTTACCCCTTATGCATGAAAATATTTTCATCTAAGGGTTTCACAACATGTGACATGTGTCGCAAGTCATTTGATACTTATCTCTACATGGAAACCCTAGAATTACATAGAGGGGACTATGAGTAGTGTGTTCATAGGATTACACATCTTGTATTCTTTTTTTTTTTCACAGAACCTATAGGATTCTCCATGTGTCTTCTCTTGTGGCTCTAATTTCCTTCGGATATATCCCCAGACTCACTAAATAACATGGATCTATATCCATATGATCCTTTTCATCATCGTTAGTTGAATTCCAGACATTTCCATCACTTGATAAATGATTTTTATCGCACCTCACCGCTATAATACGCCATACCCAAACAGGGGGTCTCCAATTTGTCCCCAATCACCTATAGTCATCATGTACCATGTTCTCATCACCAATCTAGAAACTGGATCAATTTAAATGATATGTTTCACCGAATATTGAATGTGAAATGATTGTCTTATTGGTATCCATCAATCTACTGTCCAAAAAATACTGATGAAAAATGCATGTAGAATAGAGTAGAAAACCCATAAAACATAAAAATTAGGAATAGAACTCATCCAATGCTCATGTTGGCCAAGATTTTTTGTCGAATGTCGACAAATGAATAGATAATTAAATAAAAAAATAACTATTATCCCCCAAATCCTGGATAAACAAACCCAAACCCGCAATTTGGTCAATCCATGAATCAAATCTCTAATAGATTGATTGGAATTCATTGTTAGATAATAAAATAAGAATAAATATGCATAAAAAGAATTTACTAACTCGATTTGGATCTATCACTTATGAGGAATGATTGCATGTTGTTGTTAACAAAATCCACAACCTTCAATGGTGCACAATCCTCGTTCTGATCTCGATTTGATGTTATCTTCCAATGATCCTGCAATGGTTCCTCCAACTCTTTAGGGTTTTGTGGATAAACCTAGGTATTTTTCATAACCACATATTTATTGAGGATCAATTGTTTTGGGATTTAAATTCAACAATTAAATAAAAATGATTTATTTATTTAATTATTTCACCCACGATGGTGCTCAAGCCAAACTCCTAATGTCGACCAAGGTTATGACATGCCTAGGGTAAAACCTATATTCCGAACTAAATGGTGGTCTCATATTTTTTATCTGAGGCTCGATTTTAGATTTATTCTACATTTTCAGAAAAAATGCATGTACATGATATTGATATATTTAATATATTTAAAATAACAATTTTAGGATCACCGGGCCTTGGAATCCCATTCTTTTCTGCGCCTAGCTCAAGAAATATTCCTAAAAATATTCCAAAGTCTTAAACTGAGAAAACCAATACGTAACATTATTTTCCTCTTCAAGGATTTTCATCCCCAAAAGGCACAAACTAAATAAGAATGTAGGGATACTGAACTATCCAATAGGTCTCCCACTCCGGAATGTTCTCCCGATGGTTTATTGTGCTACCAAAAAAAACACACCCAAGGAAAATAATTTCCCATGATGGGTCTTTATCTGTGGGTTCTCAACACCACTATCTCCTTAAAAAGGAAACTCCACTCTCACAGACCATCTTACCCAGGTTGATATCATGTAATGAGTCATGCACATACCTCCTCAACTGTGACATATGGAGAGATCCAAGCAACCAGAACTATTGTGGTCACCAGGTTAAGCGGTATACCACCTCACTAACCCAACATAGTAGTAAAAAAAGGAAGGGCCTCAGAACCCTATAGATAGCCAAACACCCTGGTTAAAACTCTGCATCTCTTTAACTCTAAATTTATACGTTGTTGGTTTATAATGAACTCTTGATGTTTATGGATAGTTCCCATTTACCCATGGATGATTTTCTCCCTTACAACTATCACTAACGCCATAACTAAGGACCATGCACTATCACCCTCTAGCTCCGACTGGTATGACATTGACCTATAAGTTTTCTCATTCATGGCCTCAAAAAGGTACCACACCGGTGGTGGATTGGTAGTATCTATGATACAAAAACTCTCCTAATGGAATATTATCCTCTCAATTATGGCCTAAAACTAACTTGAAAACCCGATGCATGTTCACCAAATCCTGAATGATCAACATTACCAAGCCTGGTGACTAGGGTAAAACACTATGCTCAACTGAAACCGAGTTCTCAAATACTTCTTGTATCCTATCCCTAAACATGTCGTGATGTAAGAATCATAGTATAGAATGATCTTTAAGGTAATTAGATGAATCCAGACTACCTCAAGCATGCACAAGTGTCCCAAACTCTCCACAAAGCACTATTATTCATCACCCTCATACATGAGAGTCAAAAAATAGTTTATCAAGAAAATTTGATGCAACTCCCTTGGAATCCAATCGATGCTAAGTGATCCCAGTATATCCTCACCTCCATCAAATATACTGCTAAAAAAACATCCTCAAAACCTCCTTCTACAACATGAATAGTGTCACCATCTGTCCTCGAACAAGGATGATGATTGTAACATACCATCCCAGAAGCCACTAAGAGATTCCCCTAAGATGGTTGACCACATAACCTCAAGCACGCCTCCCCGTATGCCAGAGGATATAGATTAGAAATGAGATCCTAGGTTGGGTCTATGGGGAGACTATTCCCTCATGATCCAGAGTGGATAATAATGAAAAACAAAAAAGATAAGCAGTGAAAATAGTAATAATTAATCAAACAATATAAATGAATAGGTGGAAGCTAAAACAAAACAGATACAAAATGATGATGACCGTGTCATGTTTCTATACACAATGGGTGTATGAGATATAAGGAAATAGGCATATATAACAAGCTAAACAAGAATAAAAATGGACCAAAATGTTCTACTACTATCATCACAAGAAAAGTCTTGGTTCTCTCCTCTCATACACCATCCTAGTATTGAAAACTAACCATCAAAAGTTGGTTGCTTCCCTTTATATAAACCTATAATCATGATGTCTTCACAAGTACCAAGGGACGCCCGAGTAGGGTGTGAGCTAAACCTAGTAGGCCACCACCAATGGTGTCTATATCAATTCATTTTATTCATATAAAATTAGTATCATGACAATAATAATAAATTCCAAGAAATAAATAAACAATGCATATCGATTCGGGTTTCTCATGGATACTTGACTGACACTACCTACTTTGACCTAAGATAGATATCTTTGAACCAAGGTAAACCTATACAGATATGATTTGGGTGTAACAATGGGTCATTATTAATTAGGAATCAAGAGTGGTCTGACCCCAAGCAAGTGATTTGTCTTGAATGATGCATCCCACGTATAACAATTATGCACTCTTAGACTTTAATATAAAAGTCTTCATTTTGAATTTAATATGAGGCACCCTAATCCCATATGAGGATATCCAAAAAGGAATCCCTTATATCACTCTAGGGCCACTATAAATACCAAATACTAGAGAATTCTTTCCAAGGTGATCCATAAATAGAATCCCATGTATCACTCTCATCATGGTGTGAGACATGAACCCTCTAAGCTCGTCTCAGATATCTCAGATAGGGGACCCAATATCATTTGTGGTCTAGTATAACCATTTATCCACAAATCCTATCTATGGTGTCTCCCATATGGAACCAGTTTCACTCATATGTAGGTAGAGAAATCGCACAGTGAGCCCATCCAAGGAATACCATGTATCACTCCTGGCATTTTTACAATTCATCTACAATTTCTATTTATTAAGAACGATAAGACCATCCAAGGAAACCCATAAGGATCAAAGTATATCCCTTGTACTGGATGTGATATATGGATTAGATAACATATTTCATACCATTTTTAATTTCATTTCATTTAATACACTTAAATCAAGTTGGACATAACATTTTATTCAGGTAAATCCATTCAAAATTACAGCATGAGGCATAAGGGTCTAAACTCATGGTCTATCATCTCTCTCAATTCAATTAAAACATCCAAATAATTTAATACATGTAAACACACAGCTCAATGGTGGTGAAACAATTTAAGGAAAGTGAACTTTATGAACTTAAGGAAGGACACACCCATAGGGGTGGTCCATGTCAAGGAAAACACCCAGTGACATCTCTTCGCTGGTAGTTAGGGTATCACTATGCATGAGAATAACCTTTATTTTTATTAATTTAATATTATGGAAGAAACATTGAATTTTATGGAGTGAGGATCAATAACACATGATATGGATTTTAGATAATCATTACAAAGGAACTATACCACCTACCATAGTCCCACAACACTCTACTCATCCAGTGTTGGCCCTTGAATCATGCTATAATGGGAGAAATCAGAAGAATGGATCAATGACCTAAAAATATGAAAATTTATCTCACAACAAAATAGAACAAGAGGTGTAAATATTAACTATTAATAGAAGTAAGATGAGTTGAGATCTTACTAAGACAAATCTAACACACCTAACGATGATGAAAACGAAGTCCAGATGAGCGATTGGATTCAAAGCCAAACCAAATGAGGAGAAGGAAGATCTTCACACAAAATATACTAGAGAGAAATGAAGGAGGAGGAAGTTTTAAGGGGTTTAAAACATTTTTAGGTAAAAGGGTCATTACCCCTTCATTAAGGGGTTGCACGGTTTGTGTAAGGGTTGGTGTCCTGAGAACCAACTCTTTTGTACTTTGATTACATGAATGTACTCTTATTATATATTGTTAATTATTCTGCATAACTATAATATAATAATGTCCTGGAATATTTGTTGCATTAATAAGGTCAAGGAAGATCCCTGCTATGATGAGAACCTTGAAATGATATGACAATATTCTTAAATAAAGTTATATGGTCGGATGACATACTATGATAGGACACATAGTATACAGACCGTCATGTGTGAGTACTCATAAGAAGACGAGACTCTCTCTCATGGAGTTCGCACTTGGTAATCTCCAAGATGGGAGATTATGAGAACAGACCCACCAGTAGAAATTCTGCATGTCTTGGTGTCATCAGACATTGCAATCTACGAGCGTGTGTAATGGTCCTTAGACTAGAAGATTATCATTAACTCATGTCATGACTCCCACACTTAGATTTTCTGATGAAAACTGTCATGAAGAGAGTTGGCGGGAAGTAGGGTACGTTGGGTGCGTCACGAATGACATGTTCTTAATGGATAAGTTGAGGAAGGATTTGTCCCTTCCATATTTATGGAAGTATATATCTCGGGCCCTATGATTGAAATAGAACTATCGCACAAATTCCATAGCCATGGTGTCACGACGAGTTTATTTCTAGAAGTCAAAGAATGACATATCAAGCATATAGGTTTATGACACTACCATGAAACCTTCTTGATGAGATATTGAGACAAAGGGATTAAATTAAACATTAAGCATTCGTATGAGTTGACACGTCAATGCGGCGTCAACTTCTTTCTCTTGGGTGCCTTGACCCGTTGCTAGACAGTAATCTTGGACTTTAGGCAAGCCCGCCTAATGCCAACGAGAAAGAGGCCTAGAGGGTCACACACTAAGTGTATCCAAGTATCTCAAGTAGAATAAAGATTATTCTTATACGTGGTTTAATAATTATTCAAGGAAGAATAAATTGTTTTAATGATGGGGGAAGAAGGAAATAAAAAACAAGATATACATGTCGTGTATTAATGATTACACATCATGTAGTTTTTTATGGAAAACAAGTACACACCATGTATTAATGATTACACGCCGTGTAGTTTTATGGAAAACAAGTACATGCCGTGTATTAATTATTACATGTCGTGTAGTTTTCCAGTCGGGATTTTGAGGATATAATATTGTTTTATTAAATGATATTTATTATAATCAGCATGGGCGCATGTCAAGGAATTAATTATTCGACATGGGGGTTTTCAAAAAGAGTCAATGAAATAAATAAAATGAATAACGTGTTTATTTATTATCATAACTCTACAACCTCAAACCCGATTATAAATATCCTCACAACCCCAACTCTTTTCCGAACAAGAGAATCGATGTGCACAACAATTATGGAGAATTGTTTCAAGGCCAAAAGAACCTATTCTTCCAAGAACGCTCTCAAGACCAAGATAGATCCTCTTCTATTAGATCAAGACGATATAAGGCAGACAATGCAAGCAAAGGTTTCTCCACGCTAGCACTCGGAGACTCCTTTGGCGACGTCCAGAGATACGAGGTGCACATGTGGATCACCACTAGAGGAAGTCTACACTTGGCTTTTGCGACGCAACGACGAATCACATCGTAACGTAATCAAGAATATCAAAAAATAAAGAACACCCAAAAGGTACTTCTTGTCAATTAATTAAATTAATTATAATCAACCTGTGACGATCCACTTTTTTGGTTCTAGGACCTTTCTTCTTCTTTGTCTATTTCTATGAATTGATCTGTGGAGACTGGCGTTTATTGTCGTATTGATCCCGGATTGATCATTGCTAATGACAAAAAGCCAAGTGGGCACATCCACCCACGAGCTTCCGCTATGCCCAGATCCTTCAATTGGTATCAGAGGAGGTTACAACATTGATTATAGTTATTTAATTTTCGTTGATAATTTACGCATTTATATTTGATTCAATTCAAGATAAATCGTTCTATAAAAACTGAATGAACGAGATCTGTTCTTCCTCCTTCGTTTCTCAATTCACATCACAAAAATGACCTTTTGATTTTAATTTTGATTAAAATAAAAAATGAGGAAATCATATGAAGGAAGCACTCTTTATATCTGTACAACACGGGAATACACAACGTGTAATGAAAACTACACATCATGTACTTAGGTTCAATGAACCGGTACTGGTCCGCCAAACCATGTCGTGTGAATTGAGTATACCTGAGTTTTATTACACCATGTTGACCAGAAATGAACGGCGCATGGAACCAGAATACACAGCATGTATGTTGAATCAATATGCCATGTAGTCCGATTTGGCCCAAGTGAAACCATGTACAAGGAGAAGCTGTGTTCCGCACAAACGGGATTTCCAGGATGGTAACTACATAACAAGGAAGTACATGCCGTGTTAGATTAATCTACATTCCATGTACTCCAAAATTTTCAAAGTAGAGAAAACACCCCAAATCCCTCGACATGAACTTTGGATAAAGGGTAAAAAAAATATACGCCGTGTAAATTTAAACAACATGTCGTGTACTTTACAGAAATGTAATTTCACCAGGTTTACTCCAAAATTACAAAGACTTGTACAAGGGATATGGATGAGAAGAATCTTAAGGAAATTTAGAAATGAATTTAAGATAAAGAATTTATTAATTATAAGATCATAATTAATTAATTTCAAGCGCGACTTATCTTAAATAATAGAAAGATTAAAATAATTTTAATTCTAAATATGTGTAAATGTCATTGAATGCTATGGATGATCATGAGCTAGACCAAAGACCCTTTTTATGTGTTTTTGGTTTCATTTAAATTTGTTTAATTTAAATTTGTTGGCCTACGTGCCTTCTTCCAATAAAATGTAGGGCCTGCATGCCCATGGTTTTTTTAATGTAAACCCCATGTAATGGAGGATCTCCCAAGCTGTAGGAGACAATTCAAAACCCAAAGATGAGGTGAAACCAACCCAAGAAGATACAAAAGTGGACAGGTGGGAGCTGCAAAACACGAACCATCGGTTCAAGGTGTTTTTCCCTAGGTCGGGGTTAGCTTATCAAACCGCTAGATAAGCTAACCAATAAAAGATCATGATCATTCCATCTTATTTTATTTCTGTCTGATTGCATGGTTTACTTATTATGTATGTGTTGTTATGATCACATAGTTAATAAAATGAACAAGCATGCAAAGATGGAATAAAATAAAAATCAGACTATGCGTAAACATTATCAGAACATGGTTAATCACTTAAGCAAGAATCACTTAATATTAACAAGCATGTGATAATGTGAAACTATGCATAAAGGATTAAAATCCCTCAATACCATATTAAGTTATACCAAGCCTTCTGTTACCCAATTAATGGAAATACTCAATAAAACTATGTGTTTGAACAACCCTTGTTGGGACACTTACTTTTATAAAGAAATCCCTTATGAAAGGTTTTGGGTTGACTTAACCATATTACATCAAGAGGAGTATCCCTTGCTAGACTTGATGTAATATTGGAGGCAAGAGTTGAGGAAATCCAAGTCAGGATTTCAGGATTGGGGAGTCCACTCAACAGATCAAGGAACTATAAACTCACAGTTGGAAAAGACCTTCCTACCTAAATACCTTCAAATATCTTGACCAACCCTTATTGGGGTTATGCGAAGTAGAATATGGATTCTTGCCACTAGAATGTCAAAGTAACTAGACATTCCGACTTCAATGGTGAGGGCCTTTGGGACTTGATAAAATAGTGGGAGAATTAATAAATTCATTTATTATTTTTTATAAAATTTAATCAAAAGGTACTGATAAATCTGCTCTTTTAATTTGTAGAATCAATATGACAAACTTGTCAACCACATTTTCTCTGCGATCAATTCTGGAAAAATACAATATCCTCACCAAAAGTAAATTTTAGGAATGGTTTAGGCACCTTCGGGTTATCCTACACCATGAATGAAAGTATTACGTACTAGAGTCCTCACTTCTTGATTCTCTTGCCCAAGGGGTGAGTGATGAATATTTCCTAGTCTATGATCAACATTTGAGAGATGCACCCGACGTTCAATGTTTGATGCTATCATCAATGTCAAGTGAGCTCATGAAGTATCATGAGGACATGGATTCCTATAGCATGCTCGAGCACCTATGTGGTCTATACCAGGAGAGAGCAAGATAGGAAAGGTTTGAGATCTCCAAGGCTATATTTTAGAGTAATCTTGGAGAGGGTGCCCCAGTCGGGCCTCATGTTGTCAAGCTCATTGGCTACATTGAGCGCTTGGAGGTTCTAGGGTTTAAACTCCCCGAAGAACTGGGTACCGATCTCATTATTTCATCACTCTCCCAGAGCTTCTCAAACTTTGTTGTGAACTTCAACATGAACAACATTGAGAAGTCTATTTCTGATATTTTTATCCTCATTCGCCAAGTGGACAAAGACATGAAGCGTGAAAATCCTTCTTTCCTCATGGTAAATAAAAGGAAAGGGAAGGTGAAGAGATTTAAGCCCAAATCTTCTTCAAGGCCTTCCAAGAAAAAGAAGATCAAAGGGGAGGCAAGATAACATGAGGCTGTTTGTTTCGCATGTGGCAAGAAGGGTTACTGGAAGAAAAACTACACCCTGCCAAGGAAGTAAGGGGAAGCTTTAGGTGCGTTTGTTATCAAATACAATCTATATATTTCTACCAATTGGGTATTAGATATTTCTTATGGAGCTCACACCTGTATCCAAATATAGGAAACAAGTAGATTCAAAAAGATTGACCAAGGTGAGGTGGATCTATGAGAAGCCAACGGAGTCAGACTCACTGTTATAGTTGTCAGAGACTACCACCTCACATTACCAACTGGGATGGTCTTGGTTTTGAAAGGATATTATTATGTACCCTCTGTAACCAAAAACATTATTTCAGTATCCAGATTAGATACTGATGGATTCATCTTCAATATTGGAATTGGATGTTGCTACTTTTATAAAAATAGCATTTGTTTTGGTAGGGCACATTTATATAACGGCCTTTATGTGTTAGAATACACAAACCAAGTAATGGAAATCGATGACAAAGTTAATTCACATGACTCATACCATACCCAACTTTGGCATCACCGGCTAGGTCATGTTAATGAGAAACATTTGACAAAATTAAATCTAGATGGGTATTTAGATTCTTTCGAACTAAAACCACTTAGTGTATGTCACGCATGTCTATAAGGAAAAATGACTAAATACTCATTTAGTGGGAAAGGTGAAAGGGATAAAGAGCTTCTAGAATTAGTTCACGCAGTTTTTTGTGCACCATTTCCAGTTGAATCAAGGGGTGGGTTCTCATACTTCATAAATTTTACTGATGATTTTAGTAGATATGGATATATTTACTTAATGAGGTATAAGTCAGATTCTTTTGATCAGTTCAAAGAAGACAAGAATGAAGTTGAGAACCAGCTTGGTAAGAAGATTAAGAAACTCTGCTCAGATAGAGGAGGAGAATATCTTAATCTGGACTTCATTGATTTCTTACGGGAGTTTGGGATTCTATCTCAACTCACTCCTCCTTACACACCTCAGTGGAATGGTGTAAGTGAAAGGAGGAACTACACCCTGTTGGACATGGTGAGATCAATGACGAGTCATGCGAGTCTTCCATTATCCTTTTGGGGATATGCATTACAAACAGCAGCACTCATACTAAACCAAGTACCAACTAAATCGATAAATGGTATTCCATGCGAGTTATGGAGTGGACGCAAAGCCATGTTGTAGAATTTACATGTGTGGGGTAGCAAAGAATTTGTTAAGGCCTCTTCAGGTAACAAACTTTCACCCCGAGGCACAAAGTGTATCTTTATAGGATATCCCAAGGAAACAAGGGTATGTTACCCCTCAGACAAAAAGGTTACAGTGGCAAGACACGCCATACTCCTTGAGAGGGAGCCCATCTCCAAAAGAGATAGTGGGAGCGAGATAGACTTCGATGAATTCAAGGCTCAAGATATACAGGAGTTGGTATAAGAATAGATTCCACAAAGCCCTGTGGAAGAACAATATATTCCAGAGACACAAGAACTGCGTAGGAGCACGAGAGAGGTGAGAGAACCAGAACGATATGGTTTTCTTTTCACCGAGGATAGTGACTCATTATTGGTTGACAATGATGATCCTCTTACCTACAAGGAAGCAGTTGAAGGAACAGATGTTTCCAAGTGGCAAGAAGCCATGAATTCTAAAATGGATTCCATGTACCAAAACCATGTTTGGATTTTGGTAGATCCTCTAGTTGATGTAAAGCCTATTGGTAATAAATGGGTATTCAAGAAGAAACTGGACATGGAGGGGAAAGTCAACACCTATAAGGCACGACTGGTTGCTAAAGGTTTTAGACAGCATCAAGGAATTGACTATGATGAAACCTTTTCACCGGTTGCGATGCTGAAATCCATCAGAATCTTATTGTCCATTACCGCTTACTATGACTATAAAATTTGGAAAATGGATGTCAAAACAGCATTCCTTAATGGGAATCTCTAGGAAGATGTCTACATGACACAAACTGAAGGGTTTGTGACTCCAAAGGATTCCAAAAAGGTATAAAAGTTACAGAAATCCATTTATGGATTAAAGCAAGCATCAAGGTCATAGAAAATTTGTTTTGATGAAGCTGTAACGGAATTTGGATTTGTTAAGAATGAATGTGAGCCTTGTGTCTACAAGAGGTTTAGTGGAAGTGCAGTCGTTTTAATAATAGTATATGTTGATGACATATTACTAATTGGAAATGAAGTACCTGTCTTACAGTCAGTTAAGGGATGGTTAGATAAATACTTCTCCATGAAAGACTTGGGCGAGGGAGCATATATTCTTGGGATCAATATCCATCGTGATAGATCCAAGAGAATTCTAGGCCTGAGTTAAAGTACATACATTGACAAGATACTGAAGAGATTCAGTATGGAAAAATCCAAGAGGGGGTTGTTTCTAGTGTCACATGTCATTCATCTTTCCAAGTAAATGTGTCCTCAAACACATGAGGAAATAAAGAAAATAGCAAGGATCCCTTACGCGTCCGCGATTGGGTCAGTCATGTATGTTATTCTATGTACAGGGCTATATGTTTCTTACGCATTAAGTGCGGTAACAAGATATCAAGCTGATCCAGGAGACCACCATTGGATGGCAGTCAAGACTATCCTTAAGTATCTGAGGCGTACTAAGGATATGTTCTTGGTTTATGGAGGAGATGAGGAACTAGTCATCAGAGGACATGTAGATGCTAGTTTCCAGACTGATCAAGATGACATGAAGTCACAGACTGGATACATCTTCAGTTTGAATGGAGGTGTAGTGAGCTGGAAGAGCTCAAAGAAAAGTGTAGTGGCAGATTTTACAGCAGAGTCAGAGTATATCGCAGCTTCTGAGGAAGCTAAAGAAGTAGTATGGATGCGATGTTTCGTCCAAGAGTTAGATGTAGTACCTAGCAGTAAAGATCTTATCACACTCTATTGTGATAATACTGTAGCGGTGGAACTTGCAAAAGATCCAACGTCACATCAGCAAAAAAAGCACATACTTCAGAAGTATTATCTCTTGAGGGATTTTTCTCAAAGAGGTGAAGTTGCAGTGAGCAGTATTTCCACAGAAGAAAATGTGGTGGACCCCTTGACTAAATCCTTGACTCAGTAAAAACATGATCATCATGTGAGGTCTAGCGGACAAAAAGTCATAGGAAGTTATCTCTAGTCCAAGTGGGAGTTTGTAAGGTTTGGTGTCCTGAGAACCAACTATTTTGTACTTTGATTACATGAATGTACTGTTATTATATATTGTTCATTGTTCTACATGACTATAATATAATAATGTCCTGGAATATTTTTTGCATTAATAAGGTCATGGAAGATCTAGGCTATGATGAGAACCCTGAAATTCTATAACAATATTCTTAAATTAAGTTCTACGGCTGGATGACATACTATGATAGGACACATAGTATAAATATCATCATGTGCGAGTACTCGTAAGAAGACGAGACTCTCTCTCATGGAGTTCGCACTTGGTAATCTCCAAGATGGGAGATTATGAGAACAGACCCACCAGTAGAAATTCCACATGTCTTGGTGTCATCGTACATTGCTATCTATGAGCATGTGTAATGGTCCTTAGACTGGAAGATTATCATTAACTCATGTCATGACTCGCGCACTTAGATTTTCTGACGAAAACCATCACGAAGAGAGTTGGCGGGAAGTAGGGTACGTTGGGTGCGTCATGAATGAGATGTTGTTAATGGATAAGTCGAGGAAGGATTTTTCCCTTCCATATTTATGGAAGTAGATATCTCTGGCCCTTTGATTGAAATAGAACTGTCACACAAATTTCATGTCTATGGTGTCACGACAAGTTTATTTCTAGAAGTCAAAGAATGATAGATCAAACATATAGGTTTATGACACTTCCATGAAACCTGCTTGATTAGATATTGAGACAAAGGGATAAAATTACACAGTAAGCATTCGTATGAGGTGACACGTCAATGCAGCATCAAATTCTTTCTCTTGGGTTCCTTGACCCGTTTCTAGACAGTAATATTGGACTTTAGGCAATACCACCTAATGCCAACAAGAAAGAGGCCTAGAGGGTCACACACTAAGTGTATCCAAGTATCTCAAGTAGAATAAATATTATTCCCATACGTGGTTTAATAATTATTCAAGGAATCCTAAATCGTTTTAATGATGGGGGAAGAAGGAAATGAAAAACAAGATATACACGTTGTGTATTAATTATTACACATCGTGTAGTTTTTTATGGAAAACAAGTACACACCGTGTATTAATGATTACACACTGTGTAGTTTTCATTTTGGAAAGGAAATGAAAAACAAGTACACGATGTGTATTAATGATTACACGCCGTGTAGTTTTATGGAAAATATGTACACACTATGTATTAATGATTACACGCCATGTAGTTTTCCAGTCGGGATTTTGAGGATATAATATTGTTTTATTAAATGATATTTATTATAATTATCATGGGTGCATGTCAAGGAATTAATTATTAGACATGGGGGTTTTCAATAAGAGTCAATGAAATAAATAAAACACGTAACACATTTATTTATTGCCATAACTCTACAACCTCAAGCCCAATTATAAATATCCTCACAACCCCAACTCTTTTCCAAACAAGAGAATCATTGTGCACAACAATTCTGGAGAATTCTATCAAGGCCAAAAGAACCTCTTCCTCCAAGAACGCTCTCAAGACCGAGAGAGATCCTCTTCCATCAGATCATGATGATCTAAGGCAGACAATGCAAGGAAAGGTTTCTCCACGCTAGCACCCGGAGACTCCTTTGGTGACGTCCAGAGATACGAGGTGCACGTGTGGATCACTGCTAGAGGAAGTCTACACTTGGCTTTTGTGATGCAACGAAGAATCACATCGGAACGTGATCAAGAATATCAATTAATAAGAACACCCAAAAGGTACTTCTTTTCAATTAATTAAATTAATTATAATCAACATGTGACGATCCACTTTTGTGGTTCCAGGACCTTTCTTTTTCTTTGTCTATTTTTGTGAATCGATCCGTGGAGACTAGCATTTATCTTCATATTGATCTCGAATTTATCATTGCTAATGACAAAAATCCAAGTGGGCAGATCCACCCACAAGCTTCCACTGTGACCAGAACCTTCAGTTTGGACGCCTAGTTGGCTAAACCGTGCACCAACTATGTGATAGGAACTACCCAAAGGACCCTCTCGCATGGGCTAGGAACATGGTTTGACTAACAATATTCAATCTGTGCAATATGGATCTATTAGAAAAGTCTGAAACACCACATAGGTGTGCATTCCTTCTCAAAATAAGATTATTATCCCGGTCCCTCTACAGTTTCCTATTGTTTTCTATGACACATTACAACCTAAAGAAAAAGGGGTTTTGGCCCACCAAGATACCCCCAGGACCCTAAAAACTTTTCTAATGGTTCAAATAATAATGTTCACTTGGGAAGGATGTTATTAGTGGTGTATTTTCATAGAACACTAGAGGATACCCTAAAACCACCTCCTAGGCCATAGAAAAAAGTAGGGAAACTCCAAACCTAGGTCCCAGTCTGAAGGAAATTTGTGCTAAACCTCAAGTTCCAATTACCCCTCTAGGTTTTGAGTCTCTAGTGATTAACTTATAGGATGGATAAGGTATTCATGGGATAAATTTTTCAAGTGTTGAAAAATGTTGTACATGGATAAGGATAGTTTTAGGGGAAAGGGGGTTGATCATATTATTTTTGAGTCTGGTGAACACAAACAAAGATTGGAGACTTGTTAGATGACTGAGAGCCTCCCAAAGAGGTGGAAAGTGGCGGGTGACAGACTATTTCTCAAGATTTTATAGGTGGAGGCAGTCATGTCTTATCCCTTCCTAGATAGATGAAAATATTATGTTAGAATAGTTAGAGGTTTGGGACCCCCTGAACGATTCATAAACTCCAGTTTTGGAGTTCAAAATACTACCCTGACATAATTTTTGTATCTAAAACTATATTAGAAAACAACAATGATAGCCTTTTTGGTTAAAATATTAGTTTCAAGAACGTCTTTCCTATTAGAAAATAGGGGAACTCCAAAGGTCTCTGTCTCTTCTAGAAGGAGGAAGTTGGTGTTAAGATTACTAATATTTTAAGTAATCACATTTCTATGACTTTTGTTGTTCTAGGGTCCTCATCTTGGTCTTTTGTTGGATTTTATGGCAGGAATGGTAGACAAGATAAATGAAAATCTTAGATTTTGTTGAGATGACTATAGAACTCTCTCTATGGTCCTCTGTTCGTTGGGGAGATTTTAATGAGTTCCTTCTTCACCATGTAAAATAAGGGGGATGCATGATGAGTGGTGTAGTTATAGAGGACTTTAAGAATTCTCTTTTGTTGAACACTCTTCATAATCTTGGGTTTTATGGCTCTCTATTTACTTAGAATAGGGGTAGATCAATGGAGAATCATATTATTGAAAGTCTGGATATATTCGTTTGGAAAGATGATTGAAAATCTATTTTTCATGCCTTCTCTATTATTCACTATCCTTATGTTTCATCTGACCATTGCCCGGTCATCTTGTCTACGGTCTCTCAAGGGGAAAGGATGAGGCTTGTGCATGGCTTCTATATTGAAAGTATATGGCTCCAAGACAATAATTATGAGTTGGTGGTTTTCTCATTATGAGAGGGGTCGAATCAGTGCCTCACCTCTATTATATTCAATATTATGTTATGATTAAATAAGTAGAGTTTGGTCATATTAGGGGACTTCAACAGAGGCATTAATTCTTCATAAAACCTCTAGAAGAGGCTCCACTATCTCCCATTTTTTGATTCTATTCTGAGGGATATTTATTTTGCTGAGAAGGAGATGAATATGGTGTTCAGGGAAAGGGAGAGAATATAGTTTTTAAGGGAAAAATAATCCAATATAAGTGATGGTGGTCAAGATACTACTTTCTTTTACCAAATAGTTTCTATGAGGAAAACCCATATTTCTCAGCTTGATGATCAAACTTGAAGGGTGGATCATGAAATTAATGATATTCACTCCATTATTTTGAATTTATTTAAAAACCTCTATAAGGAAGAAAGTATTGACACTCCTTCATGTCTGACTAGTTACATTTTGAGAATTGACATAGAGGATATGAACCGATAGTTGAAGAGGAATATCATTGATGATTAAGTTATCAAGGCTCTTCATTTTATTCATTATATGAAGGCTCTGGGATCAGATGGGTTCTATGTATTATTTTTCTAATGATTTTTCCACATTGTTGGGCCTGATGTGGTTTCCATGACAAAGGATATGTAGTCAGGAAGAAAATCACTTGATTCGCTTAATGAAACACTTATTACTCTCATTCCAAAAACCCATTATGCTCATAAAATCACAGAGTTTTGACCAATTAGTTTTTGCAATTTTTTCTACAAAATATAATCCAAGATCTTGGTGGCTATGATAAGAGGCTTCTTACCCCTTCTTGTTTTTTAAAATCAGACTTATTTTTCCCTATGGTGATCCATTACTGATAATGCAACCATTTCCTATGAATTGTTCCATTCCTGGAAGACTCGTTCATCTTAAAAAAAAAGGAATTATGTAATGAAATTAGATATGATGAAGGCTTACAATAGGGTTTGATGGAATTTTCTTGAACTCTCTATTTCTAGGTTGGGATTTGGGACTAAATGGATTTTTAATATCATAAACTGTGTTACTTCAGTGTCATTCAGAAATAATATTAATGGGGGACTTTCAGGGAGTTTTAAACCTTTTAGGGGATTGCATCAAGGGGATCCACTCTCTCCTTATTTTTCTTATTCTGGTGGATGATGTCTTTTTTCATCTTCTCTTAAGCTCAGTTGAGCAAGGAGCCATCCATGGTGCCAATGCATTTCAATTATGAAGATCATTAATTTTTATGAAAGTGATTCTAGGAAACATATTAATCATTTAAAGTATGAATTATCCTTCAGTAAAGGTGTGTTCCGAGTGAAGAGGGAGGAGTTTCAGTGGGTGTGTGGGTTTCCTATTTTTGAAAAACATAAAAAATACCCGAGCCTTCCGACCCTTACCAGAAGATCTAAAAAAAAAGTTTTCACTTCGATTGTGGAAAGGGTGGATAATGTGGTTTGCTTATGGTCAAGTAGGAAGATTTATAAGGTTGGAAAGGAAGTCCTTATTAAATCATTGGCCCAATCTATTAATTCATATGTTATTTCATTATTAAAATTTATAGAAACTCTTATTTATCATATCCAATCTTGTTTGGCTAACTACTAGTGGGGTACTCATGATGAAAATCACAACACCCATTGGCGGTGTTGGGATAAATTGTGTGTTTCTATGTTCTGTAGATAACTTAGCTTTAGGATTATTAAATTGTTTCACAAGGATCTATTGGAAAAGAAAGGATGGAACCTTTTATCCTATCCAAATGCCCTCTTGTCAAAGGTTATGTGTGCAAAATACTTTCCTCACACTAATTTCTTGCATTCTCAGCTGGGGTTACAGCCTAGTTTTTTGTAGAGAATCATGTGGGGTGATAAATAAATTATTGATAATGGCTATGTGGGGTGAAATGATGATGGGAATGATGTTAGTGTTTGGAATGGCCAATGGCTGGAAAATGACGTCAATTTGAGAGTTTCATTGAGAGTTGTCCTGGGTTTTGAAAATGCAACAGTGCGCGCCCTGATTAACGACTCTTTGGAGGACTGGAATGATGCAAATATTTGTATCTGGTTTAATTATATTGATTGTCAACTCATTTTTAGTATTCCTCTCATGCCAGTAATGGGTAATGATCAGCTATGCTGGACTGGGGAATCTTCTTAGAGGTACTTAGTATGTTCAGGCTACAAACTGTCGGTTCATGGATTGACTCACGTTCATCTAGATAATCACTGGAAGAATATATGGTCACTCATTGTACCACTCAAGGTAAAATTATTCTGGTGGTAGGTCTGTTCTGGTGTCTTACAAACCCATGACTTTCTAGTGAGGTAGCATCTAGCAGAGGACAACTTTTGTCCTATGTTTCTTCAAGAGGTGGAATCCCCTTTGCATGAAATTCTCTTCTGTCATGGGGTGGCGGGTGTGTGGAAGGAATGGACATTAGAATTTCAGATGATATTTGACCCGCTAGTTGATTTGGCCCATAACATCAATAAATATGTGTTCTCATTGGAACCGTGAGTGGTGGGGTTGATGTGTCCAACTGCTTGGTTGGTTTGGACTAGAAGAAATTAGTTGATTTTCTTGAAGAAGGTGACTCAAGATCGCTTATGGGTTGAGATGGTCTTGGAATCGATGAATTTTTGGAAGGTGGACGATGTTGTGTCCTCAGTGGTTCGCATTCGGGAAGATTCGTCTCACTGGACCCCTCCCCCTGAGGGATTTGTCAAAATTAATACAGATGTGGTCGTTTCTGCTGGATTGAGGATGGGGGTTGGGTTCATTTCTTGTCAAAGTGATGGCCATGTGATGGAAGACCATGACATGGATGTTCAAACCTCTTGGTGCCTCATGATGGCAGAGGTGCCCGTTATCCCCTAGGGGACCCTTCTTGCTCATTCAAAAGGTTGGAACAATGTTTTGGTGGAGTCTGACTGCCTTGAAGTGATTATCGCCTTATCTAAGAAGGGTGAGGACTCGCAATCTTTTGGCCATATTCTGAGAAATATTTGGTCCTTGGTTGAAAGCCTCTCTTCTTACAATTTTTCTTTCATCAAGTGAGGGGGTAACCTTAAAGCTCATCTTTTAGCGTGATATGGGAAGTCTTGGGGTGTCCATTGTGGGGTTGATTCTTTTCTTGATTGGATTTGTATGTTTGGTTTGATTGATCAGTAACATATATTCTCATTTTCTCAAAAAAAATACTAATATTCATAAATACATATAAATATCAATTCATGGATACAATTATTTATAATTTTAAATAAATAATGACAAATGTATATAAATTATAAATAAATATTCATAAATGTATAGAAGTATATAGAAATATATATATATATATATATATATATATATATATATATATAATAAATCATCAAAAGAGGGAAACCCACAATAATTACAACATCATCAAATCAATAGGAGTATAAATCAATGAAATAAAATCATAGATGGCCTAAAATGCAAATGCAGACAATCTTAAACAAAGATAAAATCTCATTGAATGTCCAAAAATCATTATATCCAAACTAAAAACACAGTTTTGGAGGCCTTATGGGAATTGTTTGGCCTCGAAAAATGTGACCATAGTTCCCCCATGTCACTAAGGAGTATATCTCTTTGTCGGCTTCGATTTGATATGTGTTAGAGTCCAAACAGACAATCGAATCAAAAGTTATGAATGTTTAAAGTTGAAGTTTGATTTTTTCAACTTTTCTTAAAAATATAACAAATTTTATTCTATTAATCATTACTAAATTATTATCTAATATGTTTGTAGTTCATTTCATAACCTTCAATTTGAATGGTTGTGGAGCTAAAACAGACACACATATCAAAAGTTATAGTAATTTGATATTGAATTCAGATTTTCAACTTATACAAGAATTAATTTATGTTCCAAATAACTATTATCTACTAATTATATACAGTTAATAATTAACACATTATAATTAATGAAAATTCTAAAAAAACAAATGAATATAAATAATAAATAATACTTATTAATAATAAATCATAATTTAATATTTAAGTTTTAAGTTTTTTCTAATGAAATTAGCGGTGGATTTATAAAAACCATGGGTAAAAATAAAATTAATTTTTTTTTCAAAAAAAACTCTAAATTAGTGGTGATTTTAGAAGACGTCACCTAAAAACCGCTGAAAAAATTAAATAAAAAATAATAATTAAAAACACATTCAACATCGGTTTTAAGAACCGCCGCTGAAATACTTTCTGGAATATTTAGCGGGGGTTTTCCAAACCACCACAAAAAAAAACCCTCGTGAAACCCCTTTATTCTTTTAGTGATATAAATATTATATAAATATATATAATTTTGTAATTATATTTATTTTTATATAATTATAAAATTATAAATATAAACTTCTTTATCTAATAATATTTAAAATACAAATATATTTTTATAAATATAAATATAAATATAATTATAACTATAATTATGTTTATAAATATAAATATTACTATAAATATAAATATAAATATGTTTACAAAATTATAAAAGCCAATTGAAATATATATTTCAAACCTGTCATCATTTGTTTTTGGGGCGACTTGAAACGCGGCTGCTTGCACATTATTAATACTAAATTACAGATACGTTTTTTTTTTGGCTTTTCCCATTCATTGAAAGACAAACGAGGGGTGTGGCGCGTGCTCGGACTGGACGCCGCATGTCGCATCTAGCCCACCCCTGATTATATCAATATAAAAAACCTCCTTTTTGAACAAATTAAATGTTGTTTTAAATATATATTTTAAATCCCTCGTCATGAATTTGTTTTTGGCTCGACTTGAAACGCGGCAGCTTGAACTTTATTAATGCGAAACTACAGACCCTACTTTACTTTTTTACATTTCATTGAAAGACAACACACGGTAGTGGCGGACGTGATAGGACCCGACGCCGCATGTCTCATGCACCCCACCACGCATCATTTTAATATATCTTTATATTATCATCCTCACCACGCATCATCTCATTGTATATTTATATTATCATCAAGTTGCACAGAGGTCCCGCGGCTTCAAATAAATATTCATAACCGTCCCACACTAACATATAATTATGATTGTGACGGAGGGAGTGTTCAACCAGATGCTGTTTCACCGGAAAAAGGATCCTCGGCAGCGACAAAGCACAGACAATCGCCACCGTGGTGGGCTTTCTGGAGCTGCTGCAGGCAGCCGGCTCTACAGTCCACGTCGCGTCTACAGTGTATAATTAAATAAAGCGACAGCTCATCCATGGAAAAATTAGACTACACACAAATTATAACTTCAATAATACAACTTTTCTATATTATTGAAGAATCTTTATAGAAAAATCAATATAAAAAGTGTAACCATTTATTAAAATAAACCCACTAAGATAAATTTGAATGTATGTTACCTTGTCAAATCATGTTAAATATGAATTGTGTGCTTTGTAAAAGGTGATTTAATTGTTTAAATTCTTGATAGTGGGTTAATTTTTTTTTACTTTGATTTGAGGAATATAATGTTTTAAAGTGGCATGTGGTGTTTAATATATTGATTTGCATAGCATGGGTTGTGGAAAGGATCCTTTAATAATATGTGTATTGTCTGAAATGAGAATGGATCATGAGAACCCCAACCCGAGACCTCTTGTTCATTTGATTTAACAAATGTAATGCTTTACATTGCATTTTGCTCAAGAATGTCGGTCATACATTAACGAAACTCTATTTCTTTTTGAAAACTATATACAACAAAGTTTTAGACTCAGAAAAATAGTAAACTATGAAACAATAAATTGCAGACATATTTTGTAAATTGGATATGTTCTTCCCACCAGCATTCTTTGATATAATGATTCACTTGGCAAGAGAGATTCTAATATGTTGTTTTGTACCTTGTAAATGTTGTGGCATAAAGTGGTGATAGCAATGAAGCGACAAATGATTCACAAAAGACTAAAAGGAGAATATAAAAGAACGAGAAGATGATCTTGGGACACAATGATTTATGTGTTTAGAGAAACAATCCCTACATTCCTGGAGGCAGAATTTCACTAGTTTCGGGAGCAAAAAATACAGAGAGATCTCTACTGAGTCAAAAGCCTTACTTTTAATTTTTCCATTCCATTAGTTTTGGAAATCACACACCTTCTTAAAACTATGTTTACTAACTTTTTATATCCCATGTGTTATTAGGTTTTTGTAGAAAATAATACTTTTAACCATACATAGAAATGTTTCAAATGTATTGCGAATATAAACATTTTATTATTCAAACATATCCATTGGACTGAAGGCGCGTCTAATCCATCAGACTGGCCTTTGTTCTGACAATTGGTTAGACTTGTGTCTTGTTTATCGGACTGACAAATGTCATGATCGTCAGAGTGACCCTGACACCGACACATCAGACTAACCCTCTTTCAGTAGATCAATTTGACAATCAATAAGGAAGACCATCAGACTATCCAAAGATTGTAATTGAGAGATTGTTGGGAAAAAATCCCTCAAGGTAACATTGCAGTATTTTTGGGTTGCTTGTGTTTGTTGACAATGTAGGTTTCCTTAGTGAATTGTCGAGTTCTAGAGATGTTGTTGACAATCCGCGTTGACAAAGAACCATGACAAAAAAATGAACAATCTGAAAGCGGTACAAAAGAACAGATACAAGGTGGCGCCGTTTTCCAGTGTTTGCCAAATTTTTGGGGTCCAAAATTTGGAGTTTGGTGAGCATCGCGAAATATGGATTTCCTTGAAGATATCATCAAACTATGAAAAAGGCAAGAGTTTTACGAAGATAGGATTCATGAATTAGATTTTGCGAAGACAGGACGAATGTTGACGGTGTTCTTCACGATTACGATGAGCTTCGCGAACGGAAAAGTTAAAGGGAAATGCGAGGGAGCTTCGCGGCGGTGGCGCGAAGTAATTGACAGAACGCTCTGCGATTACAACGAGCTCTGCAATCGGAAAATTTCCGTGGTGCTTCGCGATATTGAGAGAATTTCGGTGAAAATTTTAGAGCATCGCGATTTGAGATGACGTGGTGCTAACATCGCGCAGATGGTTTAAGGGTCAGTGGAATCGCCTATAAATATGCCTCAATCCCCTCGAGAGAAGTAGAGAGTTTTCCAAAGAAAAATTCGTAGCTCTCGAATTGCGAAGGTGGTTCACGAAGGTGGTTCGCGAAGGCAGTGTGCTTCTCAAAAGAGAGGTTCTTCGCGGCGGCTAATCTAGCTCCGTGAAAGTTGTGTCCTCTGCGTTGGCTCAGTAAGCTTCGCGATGGAAGTCGCTCTGCGATGACTTGAGCTCCGCGACGGCCTGAGCTCTGTGAAGGTGTGAGCTTCGTGAAAAGGAAGGAACTTCACTAAGGCTTGTTTGAGCTTCGCGGAATTGGGAGCTTCACGGAGTAGGGTGCTTTGTGAAGGTTCTTCCCAAAGGTTGGTGCCCGTTGGTTAGGGGAAAAGGGGTATTCATCAGTGGATGAAATTTTGACATCAATAGAGAATCTACATATAGTGGAAGATTCATTCATTAGTGGTAATGAAGAGACCTACATATTTCTTTTAGTAATCGCTTATCTGATCTTGGTAAATATCAAGGGCTTCAGAGGATAGTAAGATGGTGAATCCGATTCATTAGATTGAGAGCTTCTGAGGTAGGAAGATGAATGCTGATCATCGTATCGAGGGATTTCTTGATCATGAAAGATATAGTTAGACAGATCCATCAGATTGGGGGCTTCTTGGGTTTTGGAATACAGAGCTACTGATCAACATATTGATGGATTTTTGGGTAAGCAATGATTGAAATTATAGTAGGTAGAAAACTACAGATATGTTTAGTTAGGGTGTTTCTTACTACCCTTACTCTTAAGGTTAAAGAGTTTTTTCTTTTATTAAAATCTTGAGTCATTCTTATTTTTATAAGATTTGTATTTCATGTTTGTGGAAGATTTAAAGTTCTTCTATGCATCTATTAGAAAGATAGTTTTTATACTAATATTTCTAAACATTTTTTATCATTATATCTTTCTTGTTTGTGAAATTTTTTAAGCATTGCTTTTCGATTTTGTTACTTTGATCATCTGATGATCTTTGTGTCTGATCATTTAATAAAAGGTTTTTTTTGTTAGTTTAATTTTTTAAACTACAATTCACCCCTCTTGTATGCCATTATAAACTCTTTCTTTTCAATAATCATAATGTTTAACACACATAAGCCCTAGTTTGAAATTAACTAATAAAGAAGATAACATATTTTTCTACCAACTGCTTTGAAAGTCAGCACTGCTATAGTGAATAGTGGTTGGATGTCCACATCACTATAGTTCTACGACTAACCAATTCCAAGTTGATACAGTGGTTGACGATTGGATGTCTGCAGAGCTACAATAAAATTGTCTCCAAAGTCTGCACTGCTACAATGTCCAGCTGATGTTGTCTGATCAGCTCTGTTACAATTAGTTAGAGTTGCTACAGTGCCCCCAAATTTGGACAGTGGGTCTTCCACCCCTGGATCCCCAGAGTAGGGATGTGTTTCCCCTATAACCCCCAACGAGCTCACCGTAGATCTCGAACCACAATATTTGCGGCTTGGTGTGCCGTATAGCCAGTAAGCATTCAGGCCAACACCATCCAAGATAGATCAGACTATACCAATCCAATAGATGGATATACCCCATTGAATGATATATGAATATTTTTAAAGGGTATTTCAAAATCAAAGTTGTCCAGAAGGTTGTATTATAAAGAGATATGTTGTTGAGAAAGATGTTGAATTCTATATCGAATACCTATCTAATGTAGAAAGCTTTGGTCTATTGAAATATCATCATATCTGGTGGCATGTGGGTGATGGAATTCCAATAATATATGATGTCACAATCACTATTACAGAGTGGGTGTAGGCCCACAGTTACATTTTTTATAACATTCTAGAGGATTCACTAAATGTTTAATCCCATAAAGTAATTCTTAGGCATTTGAATCCATCAAGGTCTGAAAACTGGATATCAAATGCACATAATCCATAGTTTATAGGATGGTTTCGAGACCATATTTTTAATGAGTCAATAGAAAATATGGATTCAATTTTATAATGACTTCGATGGATAGCCAGAGGACCAAGTGTGCATGTATTATCATATAATGGTTATGTTAGGTCCACTAGGATAGATACCCTGAGAGGGGGGGGGGGTGAATCAGGGTATGACAGATTAAAACAACTGCCCCTTTTGATCTTGTTTTGATGTTAGACAAAACCCTCTTCTATCTCCTTCCTGATGCAGAGTATGAATAAAACTTAAAGCATGCACATGACACAAAAATTTTTACTTGTTTCACCCTCACTGGGCTACGTCCAAGGAGCATACACCGACAGTGTGTCGATGTACCAATTCCACTATAAGCGCACTACTGTTTACAAGTTCGAAGTGGACTCACTGTCCCTCCTGGTTTACAACCACTCACAATTTGAGAACTCACTACTCTCTCAACTGAAGTGAGCTCACTACTTCTTCAGAAGATCCATTCACAGTTTATAGATCTGTAGGTCTCTTCATTATCACTAATGAATACATCCTCCACTGTATGTAGATGCTCTGTTGAAGTCCAAATTTTAATCCATTGATGAATACCACTTTACCACAAATATTCTAGGTAATTTCTTACTTTCACGTAACCCTAGGGTGACTTGTGTGCCCCTTTAACTAGTGAACAGCCTCTGCCTTAGTTGCAGAAAAACCAAATTGCGCACCACACTAGAGCGCCAAACGTGCGTGCCACACAGCATGCGCGACACACTTGCGCGGTTGCGCGGTACACTTGCACGATACACTTGCTTGGTACACTTGCGCGGGACACTTGCACGGTACACTTGTGCATCACACTTGTGCGGTACACTTGCGTGTCACACTTTCCCCACACACTTGCGCGCCCCACTTGCGTGCACACTAAACTTGCACGTCACTTCCACTTGCGCGATCAAAGCTCGGATTTTCTCTAAGTGTTGAGCTCGTTGATAAATGAGGGGAGTAGCTGTCTATTTATAGGCATTTTGAGGACTTGCACGCCACACTTGCACGCCATTTTAGGACTTGCGTGCCTCTTTCTTTCCTTTGTCAGATTTTGATATGATGATATTTAAATACGAATTGCGCGCCACACTTGCGCGCCACTTTTGGACTTGTGCGCCACACTTGCGTGCTACTTTTGGACTTGCGCGTCATTTTTCCTTTGCCAAATTTTTGATGTTCTGAATTCAAAAAATTCCTAGCGTACAATATTAGAAACCTCTTTAACACAAGAGAGCAACTCCTTTTTCCAAAAACACTTTTCCCCATTCTCCAGGAAAACCCCCTTTGTCAACAATTTGAGTCATTGAGACTCGCTTTGTCAACAAACACAACATGGAGTCCTGCATTGTCAACAAACACAATCATCTCAAAAATGCTTCAATGATACCTTGAGGGATTTTTTCCCAACAATCTTCCCCTTTGGGTTTGTTAAAAACTCTTCTCAAAACAATTCTCCATTCTTTGATACCTCATTAAGGCTTCATTTATCTTCCGCCATCATTCGCCTCTTGCGATACAGATAGCGATCGAAGACTTAATCAATACATACTCTAAGCCCACATGAGCAATGCTCGGTGTGAGAAACAAGAGTATCATGAAAAGTTCATCTATGAGTCACTTTGTTTCTGACACCACTGTTGATACCAACTTGATACCAATTAAAATTTCTTCTTTTATCACGATCCTCAGTTGTCGTGATATCTATTCTTTGATCAATAACGTCTAGCATTGTCTGATTTAATTTTCTCCCCCTATCTCATTGCTCCCACTATCTCACTGATCCACCTATCAGCTTCTCCCAGTGTCTTGACTAAGACATTTTCTCCCCCTTTAATAATCACATTTTCCCCCTTTGTCAATGAACCCAAAGGGCACTCTTATGCAGTCTACAGTAGGGTAAAACACATATCAGAACATAAAGGAAAACACACCATTACTTAGGGAGAGGGGATTCCACATCCACACTCTTTTAAATGTGGGGAGTTGACTAAACTCCTAGTGCCAGTTGATGCCTTTCAAACACTTCCTTGGGTAAGGCCTTTTTCAGAATGTCTGCAACCTGTAGTTCTGTAGGCACATACTCCAACTTCACAATTCCTTACTCAACCTTCTCCTTGATAAAATGATACTTTATCTCAATGTTCTTTGTCCTTGAGTGATGGATGTGATTTTTTCTGAGATTTATATCACTTGAGTTATCACATTGGATTACGATCAGAGACTTCACTTCAATGCCCATATCATCAAGATGCTGCTTTATCCACAATAACTATGTGCAAGCTTGAGTGGCGGAAATATATTCATCTTTTTCAGTGCTCAATGAAATGAAATCTTTCTTCTTGCTTAGCCAAGAAACACACAATCCACTAAGATAGAATGCACCTCCTGACGTTGATTTCCTGTTATCCGCTGAACCGGACCAATCTGCATCAGTATATCCCAATAACTATGTATGATATTTTCCATTATACATCAAGCTGAAGTCCACCGTGCCCTTGATATACCGAAGTATTATTTTCACTACAAGCATGTGGATTTCCTTGGGATTGCATTGATATCATGCTTCTTGGCAGGTGGCGAAAAAAATATCAGGTCTCGTCACTGTCAGGTATAATAAACTCCCAATAAACTGCCTGTATTCTGTGATATTAGCCACCTTGCCATTATCATCTTTCGATAATTTCATCCGGGTAGCAACCAGAGTCTTCATCTCCTTGTAATTTTCCATTAAAAATCTTTTCAAAACATCCCTGGCATATTTGGTTTGAGAAATGAATGTTCCATTCCTTCTTTATGTCACCTTTAGACCAAGGAAAAATGTTAGCTCTCCAATAATTGACATTTAGAACTCAATTTTCATGAATTCGGAAAACTGTCTGCACTGAGGTTCATCTGATCCACCAAATATTATGTCATCGACATAAACCAGGACCATCATCCTTTGATTACTATTTTTGTTGAAATAGAGATTTTAATCAACTCCCCCATGCTGGAAACCAAGCTTCTTCAAGTACTGATCAAGCCTTGAGTACCATTCTCTTGGTGCTTGTTTCAGCCCATACAACACCTTCTTCAATCTGCAAACCTTGTTCTCATCCTCATGAATGAGAAAACCATTTGGATGCTCAATATAAACCTCTTCCTCTAGAACCTTGTTCAAAAATGCAGATTTGACGTCCATCTGGAAAACTTTGAACTTCCGTTGCACTGCAATGGCTAGAAATAATCTGATTGTCTCTAGTCTTGCAACCGGTGAAAATGTCTCATCAACATCTATTCCCTCTATCTGGAAGTACCCCTTGCATACTAGTCATGATTTGTTCCGAATCACTATGCCATATTCATTCATCTTGTTGCGATATACCCATTTAGTCCCGATGATATTCTTATCTACTAGCCTCGATACAATCTCCTATGTCTGATTCTTCTCAATCTGATCTTGCTCTTCATTCATTGCCTGAATCTAGTTTTCATCTTCAGCTACATCAGTAAAGCATTTCGGCTCAACCTGTGATAGTAAAGATGTCTACTGTATTGATTTCATTCTTCTTGTCTAAACTGGAGCTGATTGATCACCAATGATATTCTGCCTGTCAATTTCAGCTCAACTCCTTGTATTTTGTGCAGATAAAAATTTTACTTCCTCATGCTCATCATCAGTATCTTATTCTGAATCAACACCATCCACTTCTTCTCCCCCTACGTTGCTTTATTCCTCATCACTCTCATCAAGAAATTGTTCATTGCGCTGTTGAATGATCTCCTCATTCTCTAATATAGTGAAATCATTGATCTCAACTACTTTTCCCATCCTTTTGTTAAAGCATTTATATGCCTTACTTTTTCATGAGTATCCAAGGGATATCCCTTCATCTCGTCGTGACTCATATTTCCTATGTTTTTTCTTATTGAGGATAAAGCACTTACTTCCAAATATTTGAAAGTATTCCACCATTGGATTCTTTCTATACCACATCTTGTATGGAGTCTTTCCTTCCTTCAGACATAACGAATCCCTGTTAGAAATGTAGACCGATGTCAAAACTGCTTCCTTCCAAAATTTCTCTGGTAGGTCTTTTTCAATGAGCATCGTTCTGGACATGTTATTGATGATACGATTTCTCCTTTCAACCACTCTAGTCTATTGGGGATTTCTTACTGAGGAAACTTGATGCCTTATCCCATGTTTCTCGAGATAGCCTTCCACTTGACTGTTTGTGAATTCCGTACCATTGGCAGTACGAAGCTTCAAAATTTTCTGTCCAAGCATCCTTTCACACTCCCTCCGGTACTATTTTAAGCAGCTAAACACATCCAACTTATGGGAAATAACAAAAACCCTTTCCATTCTGCTATAATCATCAATGAAAAGAACATATTACCTCTTTCGGTCAATTTCTCTTGGTGTGATAGGACCACAAACATCAGCATGCACCAATTCGAGCACTCTAGTTGACTTCTTTTCCTTTTCATTATATGTATTTCTAATAAGATTACCTTGTTGGAATGCATCGTACGTGTGAGTAAGATCACATGATAGCTTAGGGAGGTCTCTTGCTGCATCACACTTCACCAGATCATCTAGGTATGGTTGGAAAAGATGACCAAGTCGTTTATGCCACAACTTGTTTTCATCCTCTCTGGACAGAAAACACATATGTTCTTCTCCACTTACCAGGTAGAGATTTCCATTTGTTCGTTTTACCTATAGAAATACGGCCCCGTATCTTCCTTTGATGACACATATCTTATTAGTAAACCTTATAGAATTTCCTGAGTCACATAGTTGACTGATGCTGAGCAAATTTTGACTGAGGCCTTCTACTATTAAGACATCAGCACGTCTCATCTCTTTGTCCCCAAACTTGGACTTTCCTACGCCAATAATATTCAGTCCTTCATCATTTCCAAACTTTAAAACTCCTTCTATATCATATTTTACACCTATAACGAGATCCTTATTACCTGTCATGTGAGATGTGCAACCACTATCAAGAATACACACACGAAAGCGATCTAATGCTTTAAGGGAAATTTCTGCCACCACGGCCTTCTCATCCTTCTTCTTTTTGGTCCATATTTTTTCCTTCACACTCAGCATGGATTTAGAATTCTGTTCTTTCTCAGAGTATGATGGACCAACTTCATCTTGCGAAGCTGCAAATCTATTTTGCATTTTTAACTCACCTGTTGGTTTATTGATATGCTTCTTGCGAACATTTTGATTCTGCTTTGGAACATTCCTCTGTACAGTTGAAGTGCGGTACCTAGCCATGTGACCAAATCCTCCACACCAAAAACAGTTTCCATCGAAATATGTTCTGGAGAATCGTTCTCTGTTTGGATTCCACCTTTGTTCTTGTTCCCTTCGATATCTCTTGGCTATGAAACACACATACTGTGAATGTCCCATCTTTCCACAATAATAACACCTAATATAAGGTGAATTACTTCGTGTTACTTCTGCACTATGAGTTTCCCCTTAGGATATCTGAATATTCTAATTTTGCTTTGTGCCCAAATCAACCATCAATCTCGAGATGGGTGCTTGAGGTCTGACTTCAATTTTCATAGATTTTTTTTTTCTGATCAAGCCCTGAATCAGCCTTAATGTCTCAGCTCAATTGCTTCTTCTTTACTACTGAACTACAAGGCTCCTCTTTCATCTTTTTAGTCTTTTTAATGACCTGATTTCCCAAGAATGTGTTGGGAATCAAATGTTTTTCCTGGTCTTTAACTTTTCTCCACAGACCGAAAACTTCCTCTTCAAGCTCTTCGATATGATTGATGTGATATTTCCTTGTGTTTTCAAGACATCGATCTCCCTTTTCTATTCTTCAATCTTGATTTTATACTCACTAACTGATTCTGAGTTCTCTGGTGTTGATGGATTGAGTTTCTCAATTTCTTCCATCAAATCAGACTTCTCTTCTTCCTGCTACTGCATATAGAGTTTGACGTCATGAACAACTTTGTTAGCTTTATTTTTTTGGCTCTCCAAACATCTATCTCCTCAAGAGTAGCCTCTAACTCAGCTTGCATATCTATTCTTCCTTCAACTTTTTCTTCTTCATCATCACCTTCAGTTTCAAAATTCTTCCGAGAACTACTGATAACTGCCACCAAAGAATTTTCTCCACGATCTTTTCAGTTCTCTATCGCTTCAACCTCCTCAGCCTCAAACTCACCCGAACTGTCACATTCTTTTGAAAGGAGATTTTTCTTCTTAAGGAAATTTCTCTTGAACTGTTTCTTGCCTTTCCCATAGGCTGATGACTTCTTCTTGGGAATTTTGACTTCATCAACATCATCATCTTCTTGGAACTTTTTGGGACACCTTGCTGCAAGATGACCAACCTTTCCACATCAAAAATAGGCCAGTGGAAGTTTCCCTTTAAACTTTCCTTTTCCTCTTTGAAGATTTGAGGAGAGGAATGATATCACCACATCTATCTCTTCTTCTTCCTGATAATATTCAATGGTGAGCTTCTTCATGGCCTTAAATTCCACTTCTTTAGATTTCCCCTTTTCCATAGCCTTGTTATCATCATTTCGCTTTTCATATGCAACCAAGGTACTGTGCAAATTATCCAATGTTAGCTCCTTTGGATCTTTATCTTCTAGTACTGAAACCTTCATATTGAACTGAGGTGGAAGTTTCCTCAAGATGCGCTTTACGATCTTTATGTCTTTAATGACTTCTCCCAGACCTCGCATATCTTCCACAACAACATTTACCCTGTCAAAGAATCCATCAACAGACTCATTCAGGTTCATTCTTAGATCTTCATAATTGTTCCATAATACTTGCAGCTTCGCTTCTCTGACCTTTGTATGTCCTTCATATATGTTCAACAACTTTTCCCACATAGCATGTGATGTTTTTCATGACATCACCTTGGTATATATAGCATTGGATAGGGCTCCTCCCAAAGCATTGATTCCCTTTGCGTTAGAATCCAATTCTCTTCGCTCAGCTTCTGATAAAGCACCACTATTAATATCAACTATGATACCATGCATTACTACTGTAAACACATCCATTCCCAAAGATCAGAAGTAGTGTTGCATCCGATTCTTCTATAGCTGAAAATTGTTCCCGTCGAATATTGGAATCCCTTTATGATTAGTGACCTCCATTTGAGAGAGAAACACTGATATCAACCTTTCGCTCTGATACCAATTGTTAGGTCCACTAGGATAGATACCCTGAGAGGGGGGGGGGGGGTGGTGAATCAGGGTATTACAAATTAAAATAACTCCCCCTTTTGATCTTTTTTTGCTGTTAGAAAAAACCCTCTTCTCACTCCTTCCTGATGCAGAGTGTAACATACAAAGTAAGTAATGAATAATAGATATTTTTATCTATGCCTATTAATGAATTAGATAGTGTTTTAGAGGCTTAAAATGAAAATAAATCCAATATTAAGCATGGAATACACTAATATTTTAAAAGATTGTTTTACTACCTTTTGATGGCAAACCATTTTTGAATCTATCTTTTGACAATTTTATAAACTATTTTTGTCAAAATAAACTTATTCTTTATGATTGGGACATCAAAATTTACTTTGTGTGAATTTTTGGTATTTTTCTGACAATGTTCATTTTTTAATGAATAGTGAAAAATACTGCATTTTACATCAAAACTGCTTTTTAATCTAATTTATTTATATGATTAGATTATGTTTTGAATTGGTTTTGAAGTGAAATTAGAATATATTTTTACCATTTAATCCAATGCTGGTCATTGGAATCAATTTCACTTTGAAATTGGACTTAAAACTGGTGTCAATCTTTTGATACTTATTGTTTCATAAAACACGCTATTTGCTCTGACAGCGGGAATTAATTATTAAATTAATTAATGTGACTTATATGTTTTGAATTTTTTAAAATAGACTTCATTTTTGAATTCAGAATATCAAATATAGCTTAGGGTGAAGTTTTGGTATTTTTCTGAAAAACTTCAATTTTTGATGAATAGTGAAATCACTAAGTGGTAGTTAAAGAAACTGATTTTTCGTTTAAATGAAATTTTTCCACCTTTGTGTTTTGAATTTCAAAAATCCGACATACATGGTTGTAATTAATAATTAAAATGTGGTTCAATGAGATTAAAATAATTTTTTGGTGAATAGTAACTTATTAAGTTTTTAATCGTGATTAGTGGTAATTAGTGTAGTTTAAGGTAAAAATAATGCTTTAATAATATGAAATGTCCTAGATACATGTCCTAACCTCATTGGATGTGTCATGGCCGACCAATAAAATCAATGGGTCAACTTGGGGACCCCATGGAGCCACTTTGTTTGGGAAATGACATAAATAACTTTTTATTTAATGTTAAAGTAAAAATGACCCAAACATGAGTTATTTTACTAAAACAATTTTGACATGGGGTTATAAAGATCAGATTTTTGATTATAAATATTCATTGAAAAGATAAAGAAATTTCCTACATCATAGTACTTTTTTTTATAATTTTTAGACTTAAATAAATTAAATTATTTATGACATCATGATGATGCAGCGACGACCTCATTATTTAACGATTTAAATAAAATGGAAAGATAATGTAATATCTAAGACCTACACATGTCCAAAACCTATTGGATGAGTTTATTTCTAACCCTTATCACCTTATCCTCGAATTATATCAATGTGGGACCTTTTGAATCCGAAACTCATTTTAAAATAAAGTAACTTATCTTTACTTTCCAAGAGTGCCCCTCCTCTCCTCTTATAAAAGGCCCCCACCTCTACCTCCTTACCCACACACCCAAAGCCTTTGGCTCGGCCAACCCCTACCCATTTGGTCTCTCCACTTCCCTCTCTTACTCATTGAAGCCTAACTTTGGGCAGAAGTCTTCCCAAGGAAGCCTTTGAGCTCAAACCAAAGGGAGTTACCCGATTTTAAGGTAAAGTCTTCACTTGAGTCCGTTTGTTTTATTTTGCTTCTCCAACCCCCTAAACCCTTTTTATTCATTTCTTTTGTAACAACTCCAGTATCTTCAATATACTATGATGTTGTTATAAGAAGGATTCGAGCTACACTTACACACACCTACATCTAATGGTTAACGAACATACTGTTTCCGTGGATGGAAAATTTATGTCTCCCGAAACGATGATTGTTCAACATTCTTTTAACACCTTCAAAGGTGGCCATTAAGATGTCACTATATTTATATATGATATATAATATGTTTATGTTTTCCTTAAGCTTCTGTATTTTTAATTTTGGGTATACCTTTATGGTTACCGTTATGGGTAAACGCGATATCTTCATTTAAGGAAGTGCGGACTACCGCCCCCTCAAAGTGAGTTGATTCGTTAAATACCATATGTGGGATGTATAAAGGATGGAACTATGATATTATATATGATATTATAATTGAATTATAATATACCTTTATATCATTATGATTCCATTATATAAAATACGAAATAGAAATGAAAGTAGCGTTCATGCGTACGTACGGCTTACCGTCTCCATGAACGGTGCATTTCATTTCTTACCTCTAAATGATTATGTAATATTATAAATGCATGCATGTACTGAATATATATGACATATATGATATCTACATCATGAATACCATTATGGATATAATGGATACATGAACAACATGTAATTATAAAGGGATTATTTTTGACTCAAGTACCAATGATCATTAAAACGACCGTTATTAACTTAAATAATTACATAGTGTTCATGAAATGGAAATAAGTGATATAAAAGGAATAATGAACATGAAAAATGTTCTTAAACAAGTATAAATTAACTCAAGTTTATTATTCAGGACATTAAAGAACAATCGAGTCAAGTCGGACCCGAGGTATGAGACTTCGTCTCAATCTCCTTTCATTGAGGCATATTTTGTTTTATACACAACCTTCTCTTATACGGTGTATAAACCCCTTTTACATTTACGTTTATCCAAAAGGAATCTTTTTTATAAGAAGCGTTTTACTAAATTACAAAAGATAATGTTTTTGTCGTACGTATGCGGCGACAACGACTTCTCCGCCGTCGTGACCGTTATTTGAGTTCCGGCTTCCTCTACAAGCCATACCTTTTTTTTAAAAGAAAAATAAATACCATGTTTTAATTTTCTTTTATTTTGGTATTGAAAATGGTTTTCAAAATGTTTTTATATCAATGTGTTGTATTGATATCTTATGATTGAAAGGTGGAAATGTTATGTTTCCTTTATGCATGTTTTATGTGATACGATTATGTTGAGGTTCTTGGGCATTATTATGAAGACGGGTGGTTCCGTGATAAAATAAGGGTGGGTGAGCCCGATATAGCTCTCCAATGCATTGGGTAACGCTAAGGAGTGAAACGTTAAGGTTTCTCTGAAGAGATTTAGGGAATATACTGTGATGGGTATTCCAAATGCAACCAAGAGGGTTACTCCCTACGTAAGAATGTTATGAATGCCTCAAGTTACCTTTATGTCTTATGATTTCTATGATTTATTCATGATTTGATGAGGTATGTTAAAGTGCTTATGTTTTATGGGTAAAGTAAGATCTCATCCTTATGTATATATGTACCCATATTTACTTTCCATATTTTTATATCCCTTACTGAGCTTTTTATGCTCATCCCAAGTTTTTTTGAAATGTTTTTCACAGGTCAAGGGAAATGTACATGATATGATGATAGTGTCAAGGAAGTGTCAAGAAAGAATCCATGTTTTATTTTATATATGTTTCCATTGATGGGAATGAAGAATACTATCTTTATGTAACCACTTTGTTTATATGTGGAATGTAATGCAAGTTTTATGATCTAATTCTCTAAAACTCTAAACCTGAAAAGATCCTCAATATGCAATCTTGTAATAACTCAAGATTAAGTAAGGTTTAAGGATGGTGCCTTATAGTTGGTATCAAAGGTCGGTTTAGATAAATTTAGGAGTTAGAATTCTATTAAATGATTATCCAAAAATATTTTTTTTGAAATGATATAGCATTTGAAGATTACCATGTTGCTTCATCTAAGACATGTTTGTTCAGAATGGTTTTCCGTAGAGGAAACAGGGAAGCAGTGCTAGGAAGGCATACAGAAGGAAATAACCTTCCAAATCAGCATCCCGAGATGGTCGGAATTGGAACTGAACAGTTTGTTGCAGTGATGGCACAGTTGACTCAGGATATAAATGGTGGTGGTATCCATGCACGAGATCAGCCAGATCAACTGCAGAGGAACATGTCAGTGGTGGAATATTTTATGAGGCAACATCCCCCATCATTCAGAGGATCATATGACCCTGTGTTAGATGAAGGGTGGATTAAAGCACTAGAGAATATTTTTGATGTCATGGGGTGTTCAGACAATCAAAAGGTTAGTCTTGCTATTTACCGTTTGGAGGGTGAGGCAGATCAGTGGTGGTCGATGGTTAAAAATATCAGGGACGCTGATGAGATTGATGCTCTCTACTGGGATGAATTCAAAGGTATGTTTCTTGAGAAGTATTTTCCTAAGGCTGTTTGACTTAGGATGGAAAAGAAATTCTTGGAATTGAGGCAAGAGGAAGATTCAATGGCTGCCTATGAAGAAAGGTTCACTCGATTGGCAAGGTATGCTCCAAATTTTATCCGTGACCTTGATAGTAAAATCAATCTTTTTTACTCAGGATTAAAGCCAAAATATTGAAGGGCATTAGCTTCTCATGAGTTTAAAAGTTATGAAAAGCTTGTTCGATGTGCTGAGAAGGTGGAAATGGAGTTTGCCGATGATCAAGTGTTCTATAACAACCAACAGAAGAAGAGACCGAGGTGGCAGGAGAAAGGTAAAAATTCTTCAAAAAAGTCTGATGGTAAGAAAACTAAGTTTCCAGTTTGTGATAAATGTGGAAAAAGGCATGCTGGGGAATGTCTTATGAATTCTGGAAAGTGCTACCGATGTGGTAAGATGGGACATAAGGCTCGTGATTACACTGAAAAGGATTAAGGTGAAGGTAAGACCAAATTTTATTTACAGTTAGTGAAATGTTATAAGTGCAATGAGATGGGTCACTATGCAAACGAGTGTCCGACAAAGATCTTGAGTGATGGGAAGTAGTTAGACTACAAGCAGAAAGGGGTGGTGAAATCCTTTGCAACTACTTCAGCAGATGTCGGGCCATCAAATGAAGTTGTATCAGGTACTTTGTTTGTTTTTTCAGATTATGCCAGTGTGTTGTTTGATTCAGGGTCTACACATTCTTTCATCTCTGAAACATTTTCTAGTAAAATGGGAATACCTTCTCAAGAAATGACTTCTGAACTTGTGGTAAAAACACATGGGGGAAATGTTGAGGCAAAAAGAATTTATAAGAATCTTCCTATCCTTATCTGTGGAAAGAACCTACTTGCAAACCTTATTGTTCTACCTCTAGTAGAGTTTGATGTTATCCTGGGTATGGATTGGCTCTCTATTTACCATGCTAAGATTGACTGTAGATCTAAAGAAGTTTCTTTTTAGAAAGACTTTCAGTTTGTGTACAAGAATGAACCCTGACTATTGATAACTTATCAAGAGGCCAAGAAACTTGTAAAAGATGGAAATGAATGTTACCTTGCACACATCATTGAAAATAAACGAACTATTCAGATTAATGATGTACCAGTGGTAAATGTGTATCCTGATGTTTTTCATGATGATTTGCCTGGAATAATACCAGATCGGGAAGTTGAGTTTACTGTTGACTTAGTTCCTGATGCTAAGATAATTTCAAAACCCCCTTATCGAATGGCTCAAATTGAACTTTTAGAGTTGAAGGAGCAATTGCAAGATTTATTAGAGAAAGGTTTCATTCGACCTAGCACATCACCTTGGGGTGCTCCTGTTTTATTTGTTAAAAAGAAAGATGGTTCTATGAGACTTTGCATTGATTATAGATCCTTGAATAACATCACTGTTAAGAACAAATATCCTTTGCCTCATATCGATGATTTGTTTGATCAGCTCCAGGGAGCTCAGTTTTTTTCAAAGATTGACCTGAGATTGGGGTACCATCAGCTGAAGGTAAAGGAGGCAGATATTCCAAAGACCGCGTTCCGTACGAGATATGGCCATTATAAATTTATAGTAATGCCTTTTGGGCTAACCAATGCACCTGCTGTATTCATGGACTTAATGAATATAATTTTCCATGAGTTCTTGGATAAGTTTGTGGTGGTTTTCATTGATGACATTTTGGTGTTTTCTAAAAGTAAAGAGGAGCATGAAAAACATTTAAGGGTTATCTTGCAAACCTTAAAAGAAAAGAAACTGTATGGAAAATTCAGAAAGTGTGAGTTTTGGTTGCAACAAATTTTTTTCCTTGGTCATATTGTTTCTAAAGATGGAATAAATATTGATCCTGCAAAAACAAAAGTTGTGGAAGAATGGCCAAGACCCACAAATGTAACCAAGATTTGTAGCTTCCTTGGTTTGGCAGGCTATTACCGAAGGTTTGTTAGAATTTTTTCATGATTATCTAGTCCAATAACTAAGCTAACTCGGAAGGGTGTTAAGTTTATCTGGACAAAAGAATGTGATGATTGTTTTCAGGAATTGAAAAGAAGATTGGTGAATGCTCCAGTTTTGGAACTACCTTCCAGGAATGATGAGTTTGTTATATACAGTGATGCTTCATTGAAAGGACTTGGTTGCGTCCTAATGCAGAATGATCAGGTAATTGCTTATGCTTCACGACAGTTGAAAACTCATGAGGTAAATTACCCAACACATGATTTGGAATTAGCTGCTATTGTTTTCGCTTTAAATATTTGGAGGCATCATTTGTATGGAGTAAAGTGTGAAATATATACCGATCACAAAAGTTTAAAGTATATATTCACTCAGAAAGAATTGAACATGAGACAAAGGAGATGGCTAGAATTAATCAAGGATTATGATTGTACAATTCATTACCATCGGGGAAAAGCAAATAAAGTGGCTGATGCTTTGAGTCAAAAAAGTAATGCTTCATTAGCAATGTTGCATTTGGAACGTGATCCTTTGGTTAAGGATTTGATGAACTTTGGCATAGAAGTTGTTGGTGAAGGAAGTTCTTCTGTTTTGTTTCAGGTATCAGTGAGATCATCTCTATCAGATAGAATCAAGCAAGCACAGAAGAAAGACAATGAGTTGCAGAAAAGGTAGAGCTGGTTCAGAAAGGTAAGTTTCCTGAATTCAACATTGATAATGATTGTGTTTTGAGATTTGGGAAGAGTTTGTGTGTGCCTTGTGATTCACAGTTGAAGAGAGAGTTGTTATGTGAAGCTCATAGTTCTCCGTTTTCAGTTCATCCAGGCAGTACTAAGATGTATAGAGATCTTCAGGAGTATTACTGGTGGGATGGAATGAAAAGAGATATTGCTGATTTTACTGCGAAGTGTTTGACATGTCAACAGGTTAAAGCAGAGCGGCAATTACCGAAAGGGATGCTTCATCCTTTACCAGTGCCAGAGTGGAAATGAGAGAATATATCCATGGACTTTGTTGTGGGATTACCGAAGACATCTCGAGGTAATAATGCAATCTGGGTTATTGTTGATCGCTTGACCAAATCTGCTCATTTCCTTGCTATACGAGATACTTTCTCTCTTGATCAACTTTCCCGTTTGTATCTTAAAGAGATAGTCAGGTTACATGGAGTTCCTCTCTCCATTGTATCTGACCATGATCCCAGGTTCACTTCTAACTTTTGGAAAGGCCTTCAGAAGTCGTTGGGTACTGAATTAAATTTTAGTACAGCTTTTCATCCTCAATCAGATGGGTAGTCAGAACGAACAATTCAGACCTTGGAGGATATTCTACGTTCTTGCTCTATGGATTATCAGGGAAGTTGGGACCAACATCTTTATTTGGTTGAATTTTCATATAATAATAGTTTTCATTCCAGTATACAGATGGCACCATTTCAGGAATTATATGGGAAACGGTGTCAAACTCCAGCTTTCTGGGATGAAGTGGGTGAAAGGAAGTTGATGGGACCAGAATTGGTAGAAGAGTTGGCAGAAAAAGTTCAGCTGATTCACAAACACATGAGAACAGCTCAGAGTAGGCAGAAAAGTTATGCAGACAACAGGAGGAAGGATCTATCTTTTGAGGTAGGTGATCATGTTTTTCTCAAAGTATCACCATGGAAAAGTGTGATGCGATTTGGTAAGAAAGGAAAGCTGAGTCCAAGGTTCATTGGACCATATGAAATTCTGGAGAGAGTTGGATCAGTTGCTTACCTAGTGGCTTTACCTCCGAGTTTATCTCAGGTACACAATGTTTTTCATGTTTCGATATTGAGAAAGTACATGCCCGATCCATCTCATGTTTTGAGTCCAGAGGTAGTTCAGCTGGAAGAGAACCTATCTTATGAGGAACAACCGGTCCAGATTCTTGACCATAGGGAGCAAGTGTTACGGAATAAGGTGATTCACCAGGTAAAGGTTTTGTGAAAAAACCACATGATTGAAGAGGCAACATGGGAATCTGAAAATGCAATGAGGGATAAGTACCCCCATTTATTTGATAAGTAAATAAATTGCGGGGACGCAATTTTCTAAAGGGGGGAAGGATGTAACATCCCAAGTAAGTAATGAATAATAGATATTTTTATCTATGCCTATTAATGAATTAGATAGTGTTTTAGAGGCTTAAAATGAAAATAAATCCAATCTTAAGCATGGAATACACTAATATTTTTAAAAGATTGTTTTACTATCTTTTGATGGAAAACCATTTTGGAATCTATATTTTGACAATTTTATAAACTATGTTTGTCAAAATAAACTTATTCTTTATGATTGGGACATCAAAATTTATTTTGTATGAATTTTTGGTATTTTTCTGACAATGTTCATTTTTTAATGAATAGTGAAAAATACTGCATTTTACATCAAAACTGCTTTTTAATCTAATTTATTTATATGATTAGATTATGTTTTGAATTTTTTTTGAAGTTAAATTAGAATATATTTTTACCATTTAATCCAATGGTGGTCATTGGAATCAATTTCACTTTGAAATTGGACTTAAAACTGGTGTCAATCTTTTGATACTTATTATTTCATAAAACACGCTATTTGCTCTAACAACGATAATTAATTATTAAATTAATTAATGTGACTTATATGTTTTGAATTTTTTAAAATAGACTTCATTTTTGAATTCAGAATATCAAATATAGCTTAGGGTGAAGTTTTGGTATTTTTCTGAAAAACTTCAATTTTTGATGAATAGTGAAATCACAAAGTGGTAGTTAAAGAAACCGATTTTTCGTTTAAATGAAATTTTGCCACCTTTGTGTTTTGAATTTAAAAAATCTAACATACATGGTTGTCATTAAGAAGTAAAATGTGGTTCAATGAGATTAAAATAATTTTTTGGTGAATAGTAACTTATTAAGTTTTTAATCACGATTAGTGGTAATTAGTGTAGTTTAAGGTAAAAATAATGCTTTAATAATATGAAATGACCTAGAAAAATGTTCTAACCTCATTGGATGTGTCATGGCCGACCAATAAAATCCATGAGTAAACTTGGGGACCCCATGGAGCCACTTTGGTTGAGAAATGACATAAATAACTTTTTATTTAATGTTAAAGTAAAAATGACACAAACATGAGTTATTTTACTAAAAAAAATTTTACATGGAGTTATAAAGATCAGAGTTTTGATTATAAATATTAATTGGAAAGATAAAAAGATTTCCTACATCATAGTACTTTTTTTATAATTTTTAGACATTAAATAAATTAAATTATTTATGACATCATGATGATGCAGCGATGACCTCATTATTTAACGATTTAAATAAAATGGAAAGATAATGTAATATATAAGACCTACACATGCCCAAAACCTATTGGATGAGTGGATTTATAACCCTTATCACCTTATCCTCGAATTATATCAATGTGGGATCTTTTGACTCCTAAACTCATTTTAAAATAAAGTAACTTATCTTTACTTTCCAAGAGTGCCCCTCCTCTCCTCTTATAAAAGGCCCCCACCTCTACCTCCTTAACCACACTCCCAAAGACTTTGGCTCGGACAAACCATGCCCATTTTGTCTCTCCACTTCCCTCTCTTAATACTTGAATCCACACTTTGGGCAGAAGTCTTCCCAAGGAAGCCTTTGAGCTCAAACCAAAGGGAGTTACCCGATTTTAAGGTAAAGTCTTCACTTGAGTCCGTTTGTTTTATTTTTCTTCTCCAACCCCATAAACCCTTTTTATTCATTTATTTTGTAACAAATACAGTATCTTAAATATACTAGGATGTTGTTATAAGAAGTATTCGATCTACACTTACACACACCTACATCTAATGGTTAACGAACATACTGTTTCCGTGGATGGAAAATTTATGCCTCCCGAAACGATGATTGTTCAACATTCTTTTAACACCTTCAAAGGTGGCCATTAAGATGTCACTATATTTATATATGATATATAATATGTTTATGTTTTCCTTAAGCTTCTGTATTTTTAATTTTGGGTATACCTTTATGGTTACCATTATGGGTAAACGCGATATCTTCATTTAAGGAAGTGCGGACTACCGCCCCCTCAAAGTGAGTTGATTCGTTAAATACCATATGTGGGACGTATAAAGGATGGAACTATGATATTATATATGATATTATACTGGAATTATAATATACCTTTATATCATTATGATTAAATTCTATAAAATATGAAATAGAAATGAAAGTAGCGTTCATGCGTACGTACGACTTACCGTCTCCATGAACGGTGCATTTCATTTCTTACCTCTAAATGATTATGTAATATTATAAATGCATGCATGTACTGGATATATATGACATATATGATATCTACATCATGAATACCATTCTGGATATAATGGATACATGAACAACATGTATTTATAAAGGGCTTATTTTTGACTCAAGTACTAATGATCGCTAAAACGACTGTTATTAACTTAAATAATTACATAGTGTTCATGACATGACAATAAGTGATATAAAAGGAATAATGAACTTGAAAAAGGTTCTTAAACAAGTAGAAATTAACTCAAGTTTATTATTCAGGACATTAAAGAACGATCGAGTCAAGTCGGACCCGAGGTATGGGACTTCGCCTCAATCTCCTTTCATTGAGGCATATTTTGTTTTATACACAACCTTCTCTTATATGGTGTATAAACCCCTTTTACTTTTACGTTTATCCAAAAGGAATCTTTTTTATAAGAAGCGTTTTACTAAACGACAAAAGGGAATGTTTTTGTCGTAAGTATGTGGCGACAACGACTTCTCCGCCGCCGTGACCGTTATTTGAGTTTCGGCTTCCTCTACGAGCCATACCTTTTTTTAAAAGAAAAATAAATACCATGTTTTAATTTTATTTTATTTTGGTATTGAAAATGGTTTTCAAAATGTTTTTATATCAATGTGTTGTATTGATATCTTGTGATTGAAAAGTGGAAATGTTATGTTTCCTTTATGCATGTTTTATGTGATACGATTATGTTGAGGTTCTTGGGAATTATTATGAAGATGGGTGGTTCCGTGATAAACTAAGGGCGGGTGAGCCTGATATAGCTCTCCAATGCATTGGGTAACGCGAAGGAGTGAAACGTTAAGGTTTCTCAAAATAGATTTAGGGAATATACTGTGATGGGTATTCCAAACGTAACCAAGAGGGTTACTCCCTACGTAAGAATGTTATGAATGCCTCAAGTTACCTTTATGTCTTATAATTTCTATGATTTATTCATGATTTGATGAGGTATGTTTAAGTGCTTATGTTTTATGGGTAAAGTATGATCTCATCCTTATGTATATATGTACCCATGTTTCCTTTCCATATTTTTATATCCCTTACTGAGCTTTTTATGCTCATCCCAAGTTTTTTTGAAATGTTTTTCACAGGTCAAGGGAAAGGTACATGATATGATGATAGTGTCAAGGAAGTGTCAAGAAAGAATCCATGTTTTATTTTATATATGTTTCCATTGATGGGAATGAAGAATACTATCTTTATGTAACCACTTTGTTTATATGTGGAATGTAATTAAAGTTTTATGATCTAATTCTCTAAAACTCTAAACCCGAAAAGATCCTCAATGTGTAATCTTGTAATAACTCAAGATTAAGTAAGGTTTAAGGCTGGGGCCTTATACAGAGTATGAATAAAACTTAAAACATGCACAGGACACAGCGATTTTTACTTGGTTCACCCTCACTTGGCTACGTCCAAGGAGCATACACCGGTAGTGTGTCGATGTACCAATTCCACTATAAGCACACTGCTATTTACAAGTTCAAAGTGAACTCACTGTCCCTCATGGTTTACAACCACTCACAATTTGAGAACTCACTACTCTCTCAACTGAAGTGAGGTCACTACTTCTTCAGAATATACATTCACACTTTATTGACCTGTAGGTATCTTTATTATCACTAATGAATACATCCTCCACTGTATGTAGATGCTCTGTTGAAGTCTAAATTTTAATCCAATGATAAATACCACTTTACCACAGATGCTCTGGGAAATTTCTTACTTTCACACAACCCTAGGGGGACTTGTGTGCCCCTTTAACTAGTGCACTACCTCTGCATTCATTGTGGAAAAACCAACTTGTGCTCCACACTTGTGCACCACACTAGCGTGCCAAACTTGCGTGCCACACAGCTTGCACGACACACTTTCGTGGTACACTTTCATGGTACACTTGCGTGGTACACTTGTGTGGTACACTTGAGCATCACACTTGCACGGTACAATTGCGTGTCACACTTTCCCCGCACACTTTCACGCCCCACTTGCGCGCACACTGAACTTGCATGTCACTTCCACTTGTGCGATCAGAGATTGGATTTTCTCTAAGTGTTGAGCTCTTTGATAAATGAGGAGAACAACCATCTATTTATAGGCATTTTGAGGACTTGCACGCCACACTTGCATGCCATTTTAGGACTTGCACACCTCTTTCTTTCCTTTGTCAGATTTTGATATGATGATCTTGAAATATGAATTTCATGCCACACTTGTGTTCCATACTTGCGTAGAAAACTTTCACGCCACTTTAGGACTTATGCGTCACTTTTGGACTTGCGTGCCACACTTGCGCACCATTTTTGGACTTGCGCGCCACACTTGCGCGCCGCTTTTGGACTTTCACGCCACTTTTCCTTTGCCAAATTTTTGATGTTCCGAATTCAAAAAATTCTTGGCGTACAACATTAGAAACCTCCTTAACACAAGAGCACAATGCCTTTTGCCAAAAAATTTTTCCCCATTCTCCAGGAAAACCCCATTTTTCAACAGTTTGAGTCCTTGAGACTCACTTTTTCAACAAACAAAACATGGAGTCCTGCATTGTCAACAAACACAATCATCTCAAAAATTCTCCAATGATACCTTAAGGGATTTTTTCCCAACATGTTATGTAATTAATGGTTATATATTCTATGCAAATGAACCTAATAAATGTAGTACCATGAAAAATAGTTCAATTAAACATGTGGATGAAGCGATACATGTATTTGGTACCAAGGACATAATTCTAGTTTATGAGTATATTTAATACTTTTCAACATCATACAAAATATTGTTAGATGGATTACAAAATGTTCCAACTGCCGATTTTTCAATACAACTGGGTTGATAAAGGAGTGAAATTAAAATAGATGAATTGATATTCGTGAAAGTAGATTTTAGTAAGGAAGGGCACAAATATGAACCGTTTATAATGGTATCACATGCAATACAAGTATTTTATGTTCCAAATCCTACAAAATGAAAGTCTACAATTGATCTTTTATCAACCAAAACCATTTAAGGGTCCGATGTCAACTTAACTGAGGATGACCCTTTAATTGGGATGTCAAAATCATTTCACTGTGGTACCAATATAGATGGGTTTTGCATTTTAGAGGAGGACATAATGAGGGGATTTGGATAATCGATGGAGGGGTCAAATACCTTCAACCTTTTAAAAAGTTATTTCAGTATGTAAGTTATATTTTTTGTATTATACATTGTGCTACCTCATATTATTATCCTTTCACTACTGTATTTACATAATCTAAATTAAATGTTCAACCACTTTTGAAAATAATGACTCATACACTTTTTGATGCTCCCATTCTTAAATAACTACAAGTTTCTCAACATTTTAATGCTCCCAGGGTAAAGGAGAAAAAATCTTATGAACATGAAAATTCTAACAATACAGAGGAATAACATATTGATGATTTTGATGTTAAGAAAATGATATATGTTGAATAATCTATGTCCTAGAAAAAATAGAAGTGTCTTAGCACGACAGTGTTAGAAAAAATTATTAAGGTGAGAATAAAAGTCATCAAATTCAAGGTTTTATGGAAAGAACACTACCAGATTATTAACCCCAATAAGGCCATATTCAGTAGTTAAATTGGGCTTACCACTCAAATGTATGTTTCAGTTGATGCAGATTGATGGACCAGTGTTTTTCTTATACTTAAGGAACTAATTTGGAAAGAAATTATGGTAACATTATGATATAATATCTTTATTTTAATAAAAAAATAAAATAAAAAAATGTGGATTTAATATTCATTATCCCCTTTCGAGTGAATTTATAGTAGATGAATCCCAAATGAAATCTTTATTAATGCTTATTAAAAAGGCTCATAGAGGCTTTCGTAAGGTTATTATAAAATATTATCTCAAAGTCACTGAAGGGATAATAAAACCTCACCGAACACGAATGTATGCACACCTAATAAACTAACAAACATGGAATGTGTTTATTGTTCCTCATGAGAAGAAATATTTTTAGGTACATTGTGATTGGAAACACATTACTTGATAATACATGTTCTAATCACATTGATTAATAACTATTAATTTATGAAACAACAACTAAGTGCTAAAAATAATCAATGTGGAGAAAAAACAATGTACACATACTATAAAGTAAGGATGAGGTATGATTCACTTTGAAAAAGGGTATGCATTTCAAATAAATAATAATACTTTTATGTGACACGAAACAACAACATAATTATGTCACTTTCTTTATATTCATATTGATGAATCAAAATCCAAAGACACTTCCATCACACATCATGTGCTATGGATGGAGGCACATATAAATGTAAACGTGATACTAATAGATGAAAACACACACAAAGTGTGGGAAACATGTGTAAGTATGACATAATAATTTTTTTTTTCATTAAATTGGAATTATATATAAATATATATATACATATATATATATTAGGTTCTTGGGGGTATAATACATTCAAACACACACACACACACCACACAAACTATTAGTTCCCTTGAAGAGGCCAGAACAATATGGCCACATCAGAGGTGAAGTTTTTGGGGTGTCACCATGACCATATTTTGAGAAAATAATGAATAAGGGGATAATGATATGAAAATAGAATTGATGTAGGCACGATTAGGTTATCTATAAGAAAAACATAATTGGTAGTTTGAGTTGTTAGAAAATGTCATGGGAAGGAATCAAAGAGTAGAAACAACACAAAAACAACCACTACATGAAGATCCCACCACCAGCTTTGAGTCGAGCCATTACCCTCAAAGGGATATCTTAAAAGAGGTAATCAATATTGTCACAATTGTTTCTGTAAAATGTAAATCTGGAAGAAAATAATACCCTTTTTATTATAATATCTTACAGGATTAAAATTATTGTGGTTTATATCTATCAACACTCACCCATAAACTTGTTGTGAGGGGTGTCATGTACAATATCCAAGGACATATTCTACACAAAAAACAACTTCCAATGGGTCATGTGAGAGTGGGTATTCACATAACTCATGAGTCGAGCACCGAGCTATGTGTTTCACATGATGATGAAGACATCTGTACATTCAATATTGCTATTGGAACATTTATATCATCACCATTTTATTTTTTAAAAATACATGTTCACAAGGAGATATTCCTTTCCAATTTATTTTTTATGAAAATCCTTCATTAATTAATGAAAAAAGTCCAGAACCAATGAATGTTATTATAGATAGAAAAAGGGAAGGGGTGAAACATAAGGTCAAATCAAAATGATTTAAAGGATCAAACAAAAAATCAAAAAGATCTTAAGAATGTACCTTTACCCCACCCATTCAACTTCCTTATTTTATAACATTAAAGGTTCATACAGATACAATGTTAAAAAGTGGTGATATGACCATAATTTATTTTGAATAACAAATGTTCAGAGAGTCCATTATAGACTATCTTGGTATTGAGAATGTAAATGAAATATTCAAGAATGAATGACTTGGAGTCTTACTTGTAAATTTATACATGAGGGTGTTTTTATGATTTTTTATCCAATAATTGATCTACTATATTAATTATGACTAAATACTATTCATAAATTTTTGAGGAATATATATCAATACTATTTGAAGGGAAAACCCTACAAATAAAAATTTGGAATCATTAGTCCTCACATAACTTCTATACAACCATTATCAGTAGAAATAATAAAATTTTATGCAATAGTGGAAAAAATGGCCTTGATGTTTAAAATAAAACTTAGAGATGACATAATCTTCTTAATACCCACAATGCAGGGGTAAAAATCTACAATTTAATCATTTCAAATATATTTTCATTCCTTTAATTAATTATTTTTTTTGTTTTTAGGATGTATTGGATACTCATTTCAATTATTTTGGATGTTCCAAAGATTTATTTTAGGGATTCAATGCATGGATACCCAACAAACCGACAACACATGATGATGTTTCTCAATTTTTAATACAATAAATGCAATAATTTACAAATAAACATCATGTTATACTTTTTATATTATGTTTTAATGAACATTCTATAATGATAGGGAGGTGTTTAAATATCATAAAAATCATGGCATGAGGACAACCTAGGAGTAGAAAAAGCCTATCGACTTCTAAAAATGGATATGTATTTGGGTATATATAATAAAATTCCACTATAAAAACCTACATCAAAATAACTTACTTATTTTTATCAATGTTTCTGTAGTTCCCAAAATAAACTAATTGAAAATATTGTAGTTACTATGTTTGAAAATTTATGAAGGATATCGTATTCCATCAACAAACTAGCTTCCCAAAAGAGGTATTTACTATGATAATTTCAATTTCATTTAAAATATTTATTATTACTTTGTTTATTTATATTTTTCGAGTGCTACCAGGACTACTGATATTCCTTGTATTCACAAGAGAAAATATATATTTTTAGAAATGAATGAGAATAAGACATGGTGTCATAATGTATACATTCATCATTAGGAGTTAACTTCCTAATACATATTTAGTTAATTTTATCATCATTTTATCTACTTTTTTAGGTTAATTTCCTTATCATATTTTTTGACACTTATTTTGTTAATTTTCACCGAGATCATGAAGAAATGACTTCATCTACAAGTATGATTCTCTCATGATGATGAAATTTTATTTTAATTATGTAATTCATTCCAAATTATAGGCTATAAAATAAAAATATTGTTAGATAACCCCAAATGTTGAAATCATTTAAGAATAAAAAGATATGGTGTGATGTGTAGGTATCAAGCATAACTCAATCTTTTACATGGTATGTCCATTTTGACTTGAATTTTATGTTTTCAATTTAATATTAACATTTTTGTTCAAAATACATGTTAGATACTCAAAATTTAGAAAAAAAATTCATATTTTTTCAATACATTAGGAAAATGATTCATAATTCATATGTGACATGCAGGAATCAGTCACACCTCAATCCAATACACGGTGTGCCTGGCATGAAAAAGATAGTAACATATTCAAAGATGATCATGATCATGAGAGATTAGATTTTGAGGCTTCAATTGAGATTACGTTGATAGATAAATGGTTCAAGAATATATATAGACAACATGAAAAGGTCAATTCCTACTACTTATTTAGTGTTTTTTTCATCATTTTATCTATATTTTCATGTAAATTTTCTTAGCATTTTTATATGATGCTTATTTAGTTTTTTCAAAAATCTTTAGGGAAGTCATATTTTACTTTTTACTATCTACAAAAAGATAGAAAATAGAGAACATATGCCTTTCAAATAGAAGAGGAAACTACATTCTTCCTGAAATGTGAAGTGAATCATAAGGATGAATCCACAAAGGGATTTTGAAAAAGTTGAATGGAATGGTAAGAATTCCCAAAAGATATATCACAAACTTTTTCTTGAACGGTGTTGGAACCAACCATACCATAATTAGACGCACCTCAATCTTATACAAATTATGTTTGGTATGACTCAAAGTTTATGTTTTTAGTTTATAATTAATATTTCAGTTCAAAAAACACATCAAAAACTCAAAATTGATCAAACACGTTCATATTGGTTTGATACTTTAAGGAAATGATCCATAATTCATTTTTGATGTGTAGGAATCATCCAAACCTTAATCTGATATTGTTGTGTCCGTTATGACACAAAGGGAGTGTTTTTAGTTTAAAATGGATATTTAAGTTCAAACCACATGTAACGTAATAAAAACTGATCAAATGCATTAGGATTGTGTGGATACATTAGGAAAATGATCCATAAATCATTTGTGACATGTTGGAATCAGCCAAACCTAAATAAAATACATGGGGTGACCAATATAACTCAATCTGTATGTTATAAATTTAAAAATGATATTTTAGTTCAAAACATGTGTCACACACTAAAAAGTGAGAAAACATTCTTGATTTTTCATGATAATTTAAAAAAATGGTTCATAATTTATTTGTGATATGTATTAATTAGTCTTACCTCAAAATGACACACAATGTGATAGGTATGACTCAAAGTGATATTTTTTAGTTTAAATTGACATTTTATAAAATGGTATGTACTGAAAACTGAGAAAACAAATTCATATTGTTTTTATAATTTAGTAAAATGACCCATTGGTCATTTTTGACATGTAAGAATCAATCATAAATCAATATGATGAACTATGAGACCAGTATGGATCAAAGTGTGTTTTTATTTGAAATTGAAATTTTAGTTCCAAACACAAGTCACATGCCCAAAACAAAGCAAAAACATTCCGATTATTTTGATACTTTAGGAAAATTATCCATAAATAATTTGTGACATGAAGGAATAAACCATACATCAATTTGATACACAGTGTTCCAAATTTGACTCAAAGTGTATATTATCAGTTTAAAGTTAATATTTTAGTTCAAAACATGTCTCACTCACCGAAAACTAAGAAAATGAACTTGTATTGTCACTACTAGAAAATAAGGTTATATACATGGTTTTTAACTGTGGCTATAGACCCCAAACAACAGGTATAAGTAATTTCCACATTTTAATGAACTATTTCTCATATTGGCATGGCTATAGGGAAAATCCTATAGCCACAGTTTGACCCATGAAAGTAGGGATATTGTCATGGTTTGGAACTGTGGAAGTATCTTCAGCCACACATACCGATATTCACGGTGAAAACTGTTGAAATAGGGCCATTTAAATGGTTACAAGCTATGGATATAGTCTCCAGATTCCATAAAAAAACACCTTGTTGTAGCCTCATATCCTCCCTAGAAACTTCCATAAAAATAACATACAAGTTCTTGGATAAATGGACCCAAAACAGTCTAATAGAACATAAAAAAACAAGTCCACACCTAGATACCACCAAAAGATAAGAAGGGTAACCAATTTCATTTTGTCTACAAGAGAAACCATCACTCACATTAATAATTAACAATGATTAAGAAATAAAAAAAGAAACTAGTGAAGAAAGTAATAAATGAACACCATAATTTACATTGTTCAGTCAAATTGACAAATTTTCATAGGATAGGGGCATCAGGGTTCCACTATACAAGTAAAAAAGGGAAAATTATAAGTACAGACAAGAGTAGACCAAAGACCATGCAAAAATCCTAACCTATTATAAGATAAAATTATAAGTACAATGACAACTACTAATTGCCAAGAACATCGATCAAAGCCACCAACATTGTGAGTCTCTAAAGATAGTGATCCTTGATGTTTAGGTTTGCATTTTTTAAGAAAATATGATCCATTATCACACCTTCAATTCTCTTGGATCAATCACACATTAACCCAAACCTCAAAATCCAGCCAAGGTAGTAGGCTGGGACTCATGGCTGGTGAAGATGGGCAGCGAACAATAACATTAAATCCCAGGAAAAAACTCTCAAAATATAAAATGAAAGTGATAAGAAAAGGAATCCAAAGGATTTAAATTTATCAATGGTTTGGGCTAAAACCAGGAAGTGAATGCTATAACCAGCAGCATGGGATAAATAAAAAATCGAAAAATATATTTTCACCACTACAGTACCATCAAAAATGATTTGAAGCATTAGAAATCATTATGAAGAAAACAACAAGTCAAAATGATGTGCATTCTAAAAGGGTTAAATAAAATATTATTTATTCATATACCATATTTAAAATGATATTTTTATATTATTTTAATGAGACCTTTTTTTGAGAACTATTTTTTGCAGTTTCAGTGAAAGTTTAGAAATATGAGATGAAAATGTCTATTGGGAAAGAAACTTTACCAGATGTTTCATTTGTTGCGATGTCACCTACAAAGAATAAGAATAAGGTTGGATAAAATTAAGATCAAAATAAAAATCGTTGCATCTATGAGTTACCTCTAGTGAAGATTTCTAGAAGTTAATTGATTCACACAATGTTTCTTGGAGAGAAAAACCTAATTAAATTAAAAATAAGAACGAATAAAGGATTACTTGAAAGCCTTATTTTAGTTTAGACAAGGCATAAAATAATCCTTTGATAGAATAAGGACATTTTATGTTTTCCAAGGTAAATAATAAGAAGATGTATTATTGGAATCTATTGTAATCTCATATTTCTATAGATATTTTACCATAAATTACTATTAAAGGACTTTCTATAGTGGAAGAAACTATGTAAAGAAATATGTATTTCATTATAATGGGAAAAGATATTGTGATAGAAGAACCCAAAATCCCTTCATCACTCTCTTCTAATCATTAATAAATTGGTGAGGCTACTGAGAGAGCTAAGGAATTAATTTCACCAGAATTCCATCCATCAGATGTTAATTCCATGGAGGTTCTTCAAAAAAAAAGTTCCCTCAGTTATGGAAGTTGATATTCAAATAAAAGGAGTTAAGAAATATGTGGAGAAAAAAATTGTGTAAGTAATTGATTTTTTTTGAAAAATCATATTTAAAGGAGGAGTTTTAGGTTCACTAATCAATTGTCGTAACTTCCTCCATCTTTAGAAAGTTATTTAAAAGGAGAAAGTTCATTAGAAGAAACATATGAATTGAGTTCTTCTACATCATCAACCTATTCAGGATTAGATAAATTAAATAAGAAATCATCATAATGAGGTGATCTAAATCGAATATATGTGTAAAATTTTGTGGAATTTTTCAAAATTTTTATAAAACTCTTGAAAATTATAGGATTGTGAAAGATTAACTATTAGTAAAACTAAGAGGAGATGTAGATCAGAATAAAAAACAATAGTTCATAAAAATATCATGTCATTACCAGTTCAAATATAATTGAATGCAGTTATAAGGAAAATTTGTATGGGGGCTTGGATGATTGGTCCTCATTACTCATAGTTATACATCCCTTAAGAAAGGGAAATTATCCTTACATTGAAAGAAAACCCTATACTTAAAAAAAAGTGGCAAAATTTCCCATGACCCTCATATTTAAAATATCAATTATGTTAATAAAATCCTAACATTTCACTAGAATGTACCTAAATTCTAAATATACAACAAATACACATATTATGTGAAATAAGGTGGGATATAATCAATGAACTGTACTTCAAAATTTTTAAAAAAGTGATGTTAAATCACCCAACCACACTTTTATTGTACTCCTATGAAATTATCAATGATGAACATCAAAAATGAAATCAAAAGTCGAAATTTTACACTTCCTAAACAAAGTTCAGATTCAAGAAACTAATTTTTTTTGAATTATCAAGATAATTATCAACCGAAAGTTCTTATTTTACAAAATTAAATTAATACACGAGATCTGAATTTCATTAATTTACATTCTATAAATATGAGTAAATTAAAGGAAGCCTCAAGCATGTAGAATCCAAGAATTCCAAGAAAATAGTGAAAGTATTTCACTCAAACATGCATATTTGGTTGAAATAGCTATCCTAAAATAAGATTTTCAAATGTCAGAATTCAAGCAATTCAAAAACATTCAATTTTAGTCAAATATAGAATATTTAAAATTCCCATGCATCAATTATAAAAATTATAAATTATCACAAACTTTCACAGACTGCGTATCTTAGAATCCTTTGAATAATATGTCATATATCCTATAACCCAACAATACTAGGAGTCTTTTTATTACAAATATCAAATTGGATGTTATCATGGTTTACTCTCCATCTAACACACCATGCTTTTTAGTGAATCAGTTGAGGAAGCTCATTTAGTACATTCTCATCTAATCTATAGGGTATACACATTGGGTAGTGAAATTAAATATCATTTATTTTGGTTATATGACATGAAGTTCCATGGTAATATGCTCCTTTTTAGTCTACAGGTCCAATGAAGATTCCTTTCGGGTCTTGTATGTGTGAGTATGAGAATTTATAATGTTTTGATGGGTTTTACAAGCACTAAAGGCATGGTCATTTGGGTAATTAGAATGGAACAACTATGATTAATGGGTTATGATTTTAGGGTGTTTTATATGTTGGTATAACATAGTATCAGTAGGGTAGAAATCAGATGGGTGTGGTTGAATGGTAATGGGAACTGTTCTTTGTGAAATTTATATAATAAGAAACACTCATTTCAAGGGGTATTATAGAGTGATTTGGATTAGAAAATGTGGTAAGTGGTGTTATGTGACCAATGTTTAACCTAAGGATGGTGGGACTAATGTTTAATTAGGTTTGAGGTGCACGTGAATGGTTTTATAAGTGATTCCACATGTAATTTCAAGGGAATTGTGATTTTAACAAGGTTCATAGAAGGAACATACTTCATAAAGTATGAAGATGATTAACATTAATACATTGAGTTGTGTTGGTTTTTGGAAGTTATGATTATTTCGATGCTTAAACTGATGGTTTTGATAAATTTTGGAAATGAGAGGAGACCAATGGAATGGATGAGATACCTATAGTTGTGTTGGACTTAGGTCTGGATGAAGTTGAGAGGTGGCCCTCTTTGATGTTGGAGACATAAAAAATATATTTTAGTACTATGGTACGACCAATATGAGTTTGGTCCCTGATATGTGTTCTTAAGGATTAGATGAGTGTGGCTCTGGAGGAGAGATGAACATGTGATGAAGGTACCTGTTGGGAGTGACTTGTTAGGGATCCCACCCCAGAAGTGTTTACGGTTTTTTGGTGCTTGTATATGAGAGACTGGGTTACTTATAAGAAATTGAATTCACATAGATATGGGTGTTGGCTGATGAGATTCATATTAAGTCAGTGTGTTCTATTTGTAGAAGCAACTAGATATGGGATGATGGTTGGGTGGCACAATGAGATCTATTTTCAATAAATAGGCATGTAGGGTGACTAGGTTTGTCACATATTGATGCTCATATATAGAATCTCTATAATTTTTTTGATCTGATTCTCATAGTAAATATTAATGAAAACTAAAATCTCAGACAAAAATATCATAATCCAAAATCCAAATATTATCATAAAAGTAACAATTAAAATTTCCTTGTGAGGAGAGTTTAATACTGGTGGTTAGTGATTTGGTGTGTTTAAGGCATCTTATAGGGTGTTGGTGACCAAGTGGCTTAAAGATTCTCTAAGAATTGAATGGCATATGGTAGGAGTGACACTCCTATCTGATATCCCATGACCTAAAACATCGATAACTGTTTTAAAATAAAATCACTAAAAAATCACAAAATAAACAGAAATATAAAGTGAAATACATCTATTTTAATGAGTTTTTAATATATATGTAATTTATAGATGAAATAAATTATATTACATACATTACATAACAATTTACACTCTGGAAAGAAGATCCTCATTTTTACACTTGTGAATGGAAGTAATTTGTCCTCAATCATACACTACAACCAAGAAAAAGATGCATATTAAATAAAATAAGACTATTTTAGATGAACTAACACTAGTATTATGAAATATATACCATCCTCAAATTTAAAATATAATCTTAATATGACTATTTTTCCTCTAGATACACCTTCCCCTACCCCCAAAATAGAAAAAAAAATAAAAAAACATATAAAGATTTCATCAAATAGCCTTGAAAAAAATAAAAGATTTCATCAACAAACCCTTAGTAGTTATTTAGTTTTATAAATTTCAACAAAATTCACTATCATAAATTATTACTGAAATATAAAAGTTGAAAAACATAAACACCATGAACCTGCATACATAATTTTATGAAAGTAGCATGATGCTAGGGATCCCTAACCTCATCTATTTGAAGAGAATGTTCTATTTTAAAAATTTCAACCTCCTATTTATAATTAATATTTTTTAGCTATAGATAAAAAACAATAAAAAACCAAAATCTCAATATTGAGTTCACTAGAGATGGAAAGAAACAACATATGTTGGACACAAAATTGAAAATAATAACATGAAAAGAGATAAAATAGACACTAAACATAATTTAAGGTGTTCGATACTTGAAAATAAACAAATAACTAAACAAAAACATGAGTAAAATATGAAAAAATAATAACAAAATAGAACTTATAATTAATTAGAGGATCATTCAACAAAAATGAGGACACTGCAAAAGAAGTATGTGGATGAAGGAAGAAGACTCACTTTGAGTGGGATGAGTATGATTTGCAAAAAGGGTAGGGGTCGGCTCGTGCGGGTCCCACTTATGTAAGGTCTCATCTACAACACTCGTGCATGGTCTACTCATAGAAGTAAAAGGAGAAATAGTTTAGAGGAAAAAATTTAACATATTCAGTGTAAAAAAATAAAAACAATAGGCTCAAACATTTATTAACACATACCGTCGGAGGCACACTAGAGGAGGTATGAAGGTCGTCTCTGAACAACATTGGCGGGGAGGTGCAGTGGCCACATCAAAGGAGGAGAAAATTAAATATAATAATAATAAAACTTAACTACTTTAGAAACAAATAGACATCATAATACAATAACTAAATATATATAGAAACAAACAAACATACCAGAATAAAATTCAATATAACAATAATAAAAATTAACAACATAATAAAACTAAACATATAAATAATCCAAAAATATTGTTTATATCAAATGTGTTCCTCAATATCATTATCTTCAGAACCATGATAACCCTCATACAAACCTCTTATAGAAACACGATCACCACCTCTCACACCACCAACATCCTCATCAACATCAATATCAACATCGACATCGATATCAGCATCGACATCAGCATCAGCATAGACATCGACATCAGTACCGACACCAGCACTGGTAGGAGTAAAGGAATTTACATAAGTAGAACACTTTAATATCAAATATGCATCAACCACTGCAACACCTTTTTGTGGAACTATAGAATAAATACTAGACATAGAGATCATCTTATGTCCATTTGTTGACTTTAGACATTGATCCTATTTTTCTAATTTATGTGTTTCTTATTGAGATATGTTTCGAGCTACTTCTTGAGATAATTTTTGAGATTATTTTTTTATTATAGTGTTCATTTTTTCTACTGTAACCATACCAAAATTGGTACCCAAAGAAATGTTTTCAGAAGACCAGTATCTAGATGGTACATTATTCTTCCATGGTAAACAATGCACTCTTCCATGATGCTCAACTTCTAATACCTGATGAAGATGATCATTCGAGCCCAAATTGTTAGGATCTTTTTCTACCAATGAATCTAAAGTAATCTGTTGAGTGATATATAATGAAAATTAAAAAGATAAAATAATATAAATAATTAAATTTGGTCAAAATAAATGGAATGGAAATATGCTTACAATCATCTCTTGGGTGTCACTTTTTATCATAGTACCATCTCTCTTTTTCTTGCTTGTATAAAACAATGTAGAGTGAGGAACGTGACACTAAATATTAAATTCCTTTTTCTCAAAAAAACAATGAAATAAAACAACATTAGAAGTCAATTAAAACTTAATAGTTCTCTAAGGAATGATGGCTCTTCAGAGTTCTTCTATATTTTCTTTTTGGTGGGTCATCAAAAATATGATCATAGATGTCATTCAAGATTAACTCAAATATTTTATTTCTTTTTTTAAGTGGTAGAATCACCCACATTTCCAATCTATAAATACCCATTCTTATAAATGTACATTCTATTATTAGAGATCCTAATGATTTTTCTAGAATATGGCTGACATCATCAATGGATTCCTATGTTAAAATCACTAAGAACAATGCAATTTTCTCATGTCTATTTATTTTACTTATTAAATGCATCATATAAATTCTGAGGGAGATAAAGAATTTATGGAAATCAAAGGAAAAGATTAATAGTGAGTGTAGAATAAAATAGATTACCTTTGCTTTCTCAGGATATCAGAATAATGTGTGTCTAAGAGTGTGAATGTGTTTCATTGTACTATTTATTATTTTATTTCTATCTGATTTTTCCTATAAACAAGAAATTATATTATTCCATTAACATAAATAAAATAAGTAATTTATAATTTTAAAATATTTTCAAATAAATAATTGATTATATATATATATAACTAATACCTTAAACCTGAGGCCCTTCCAATATCCAATCATCTCTCTGTATTGTGATATTGGGAAATCATGAATGATTAGTATTTCTTCCATATCTATACCAAATATCTCCTTCCAACTAACATACAATTCATTCTTTTATACTCTTTTCTTATCACCTAATTCCATTAACCTCGTATCCTTGGCATTTTTTCCACCATAAAAATTATATGAAAGTTGCATTGGAAAAAATACTTGTTAAAAAAATATTATAGATTAATATATATAAAAGATTATTAACATTACTTATCCAAATCAATGTCAAGGAATTATTCTTTATTTTTTATACAACTTCCCTCTGACTAATTGGTTGAACCAGAATGATATTGCTGGGTTTAGCTAGTGTTCCCATAAAAATTTTTCTTTCATTACAACCATTTCCAATTATAGAACTGTCCTCATTGTATTCAACCATGATGTATATGTGTCAATTCTAGACCTCTCACATTTTTTTGTGGCCTCTTCATTTGGTAGAGGTTGTAACTAATCATAAAAAATAAATAGTAAAAGAAAATAATATGTATGAATTTTTTATTAATCAATATCAGTAAGGATTAAACACATACCTGTAGATGGGGGTCTACTAAACCTTGAAGTAATGCATCTAAAAAATGGGGAGTATATTTTTTGGTAGGTGGGATATTTATAGTATGATTAATCAGTATAACCAATGACGATAAGTTCACTGGGTGAAAACATGGTAGGTAGCTTTGTAAAGATGAGGGTGGATATAGATATGGATATTGCATCGGGTTATATGGGGGAGTAGTGCCCAATGTAGTGGATGGTGGAAATGGGTAATAAGAAGGGATGGAATCCTGAGAACTACCACACTATGTTGGTGTAGGTGGAAAGGCATAAGGAAATGGTCATTATGGGAAATATGGGGATGGCATAATCGGAGAATGACCTCCTAGTGACTGAAGCGGTATAGTAGTAGGATGAACTGTAGAATCGGTCGTACTAGTACCCCCACCATACTCTCATCCTATACAACATAGTACAACCATCTCCATGATGATACAACATAATATAAAATATATGATAAAATAAAATGAATGATAATAAGATAAATAATATGAAAGAACATAATATTGAAACATAAATTGTATTAACAGTGGTGACTAGAGGAGAAATACCTATATCCTTATTACATTGTTCATTTTATGTATTCATATTCTTATGTTATAATTAGAAACTTTGACCTAAAAATTTAAAATAAAATTCTAATATAAATAGTGGTCAGATCATGGGATATTTTGGAAGGATTAAAACATGAATTACTAAAAGAAGATTCATTGAAATGAGCAGGCTTCCACTCAGAAAAGTTTGGTTTTCAATGGGAACAACAATATTTTCTTAAAAAATAACAGGTTTTCTATTTGTTTTCTAGTTCAATGTCCAGAAGCCTCAGAATACAAGTTCAGTATTGTTTAATTTAAATTAATCCACCAAAAGACCATAAACAAGAGTATTTCAACAATCACATTGTATAAACAGATTTTTACCTTGATAAATAAAATTAGGAAAAATGTTGTTATAGTTATTCAAAAAACACAGATTAAAACTAGATTTTTAATCCCAAACCATAATGATTTGGTAAACATAAATTACAATTATCAATGCTAAAAAATTAACATATGAAAATATTAGTGAAAATAGATAGAAACACCGATTTTTAACAGTAAAAAAAGCAATCAACAGATGTTTAAAGTAATTTTCAAATAGATTTTGGGTGCTAAAATTTCAAAATTTATAACAAATTTATAGGTAAAGCATCATTTTTCATAAAAAAACTAATTTTCATATAGATTTTCAATAAAAAATAGATTATTCCAGCAATTACTTACAGGGATATTCTAAAAATTATGTTGCATTTTTATATATTTTTATATTTTTCCTTATAGAAACCTATCTGTCATCGACTCTAATTAAAGAGAGGTTTTTTACTCATTTTGACCAGCATTCAAATTTTATTCACTGGGTAATGATTTAAAAAATAATATTAAGGGAACATAAAAAAATCATTATTTCATTTTAAAAGTATTGTGTGTAGTTTAATGTTTTTTAATTGTAATTAATAATCAACACATTATTTAAAAGAACACATCATATCTCTTGCAATTTCATGGGGGAAATACTAGTTAACTTGATATCATGTATGAAAGATAAAAAACCTATACAATATTGTAATAATATCAGTTAAATACTTACAAATGTTCCAACACTGTGTGTGCTCTATGGCAATTTATGGCTCACAATATATTCTAACAACTGAATCATTTGTGTCATCAAATGAAATATTCAAATAATTACCAATAGGTTTGTCTATAACATCATTATTATCCATGTATTCATTAATAATATGTTTAGGAATGAAATAAAGAAAAACAAAAAAATGTTATTTTAATGGGTCAGTTACAAAAAACACATGTCTATCTTGTAATGCAAGAATATAAGGTCCATCAGTATGAAGTTAGAAATTCATATCGATCATTATAAATCCACAGTAATCTATATGTATGCCTTTATGTGTTATTTAATCAAAACAATTTCATTTCATCATTGTGACATGACCTTATGCATAGTAATGTAATAAAATTATTCTTTCAACATCCCCATAATATGATATATTTTCTTATCGAGGTTACTTGTCTGATGCACTCTCATAATAATCTGTTTTAGCACTTATCATGACATTTTCATGCTGTGTTTCCATTTTTGTTGCATAAATAATTATAATGAATATAAATCCATTGAAAAACAATTCCTTACAATCACATACCAGATTTTTTTCACCAAAGGACAATGATTTTATTTCATTTGATACATCATTCATTAGTAAACATAAAACCTGAAAGATACCAACATCAAATATAAAATAGATACTTGTGATTATGTTATGAGAAAAAAATGAAATCTATTATATCTGACTTTAACCATGTAGTAAATTACTTACTGTAAAATTGTTCCCTCCGGTTGATAGATAGAGTGTGATATATCCTTTTAGTAATTTTTAAATGTTATCTAAAAATATGAAATATTTAAAATGTCATAATATATTAAGAAATAACACAATTAAAAAATGAATATTTTTCAGTTTAATTACTTGATAAAGTAATGAAACACAAAACTATTGAATAATATTGTATGATGAGCCATTTCTCACTCTTCCCTTCTTAAAGTACACAATGAGTACAATCCAGATATACCCCTATTTGGTGCTGTGAAGGAAATGCAAGGTCAATGGGATCATATTTCTCATCTTCTATTCTCATTATTATATTAGACCTCATAGTGATGTTCTCTAAGTATAAGGAACATAAATTCATGCATTCTTGTGCTAAATACCTTTTCACAATAGAGCCTTTAGGATGATATTTTTTTTTCACATAAAATTTCAATTTAAACATCATTATTTATATCAGATACATGCACTAACTTGAAACAATACAAAAAATAACTTTTGTGGGAAGATGCACAGTCAGATGTAATATAATGTAAAAAGTGAAGGTGGTAAATTTTTTCCATGTCACAAAGAATAATTGGTGAATCTCTTTGTAATTTCTTAACAACACTTCTTCTTAGTCTTTTTGCACAAATTTCTTGATAAAGTTGACACAACTTAATCACAACAACTCAAACATTATGTGAAAGTAAAAATAAAATGGAAATAGAAATAAACTCATGTAAAAAGATATGGTAATAATGGGTTTTAAGAGATTTTAGTTTTACATCTTGTGTATTGACCCTTTTTGAAATGTTACTTGAATAACCATATGGAACTTTCAAACATTACAAGACATAATGAAATTTTTTTCTCAATATTTTTCATTTAATAATAGGAAAAATGGAATTTATACTTTTTTTACCAATTAACTCATGATGAAGTCTTAATCTTATACCCCAATCCTTCGAATCATGATGCGACCACACATCATCTCTGATTTTTTATTTTACATTTAAATGAGTAGCAAGAAACATCTCAAAAATGTTTTTATCAGTATACATTACATCCAAACAATGATGTAATAAATTCGATAACCAATACAAAAATTCAAAGAATATAATTTTCAATCTCCAATTACTATTATAATCTGAATTAATATAATTTCCCATTCTGATATTTTATTTACTTTTTCCGAAAACATAATTCTAACCATCATGTTATTTAAAAATATCATTCACTAAAATTCTTTGGGGTGTTTCATCTGTCTTGATGTCATTATCGAACTATCTTTGATTTTTCCTGTATGGATGATCCATCAGTAGTAATCGTCTATGCCCTATGAAACTAAAATTTCATTGAAACTTTAACCTCCAAGAACATATATTTTTCATACAAATAGGGAAAGATAACTTCCCTATTTTAATCCAACCACACATCATTATGTAATCAGGGAAATCATTTATCATCCATAATAATGTTTCACAAAACATAAAGTCCTCCCTCTAGAATGCATTATATGCTTAAAAACCTAAAAACCAAAGTCCCTTTTAAATATTATATTAATGGCTACACATATATTTTAATATAATTTCCAATATCACTAGGTCTAGATATCAATATACTAATGATAGTAAACAACTTCTTCATACACATCCATGAACGAAAGTTATAAATGTGAATTAAAGTAGGCCATGTATTGTGTGCAATATGAATTTGGTGAAATGGGTTTAAACCATAGCAGGATAATCCCAATCTAAAATTTCATGTGTGAACTAAAAAATTAGGATATAACCTATCATATTTCTTCCAAGATAACACATTAACAGGATACACTATTTCATCATTATCTTTTTTTCTTTCATCTTCATGACATCTCATATTCCTTGCCATTTTTTTGACATAAAATATTTTTGAAGCCTCAGAATTAAAGAGATGTGCCACATCACTTTCTCTAGTAAATGAGATTGAGTTACATCTTTATTAGTCTTTCAAATTGATTTACAACATTGTTTTCACTGACTCAAATATGCATTTTCCTTCCATAACAGACAATGACATTTGGGGAAATAATGAATCTTAGTAGATGAAAATAAAAAAAAATCTACCAACTTTGATTCCATGTAATAATTATCAGAAATACAAGAATAATAAGGTATTAAATCATTAAAAAATGTAAGGATATAGTATGATAAATTATTACCAAATCTACACATTACTTTCCCATGATATTATCGCATTAAAAACTCAAGTTTAATCATTTTTTCACATTCCTAATATACTGGAGTATTCTCATCTCCCATCAAATTTCTCACACTCTCAACATTATCATTTAGATCAATAGATTAAAATTGCGTCTTAGTATTCTTTTTCACTTTCATTGGTCTACATGAGGATCTAGATTAAAAAACTAATGGAAATCGATCAAAAATCAAAATTTTCATACAGCTATTTCAGCTGAATCAATGTCATTATCCACTTGATTTTTTTCTCCATTGTGAAACCACACATGATATTTTTTTGGAAACCATGTTTAGGGATATGGTAACTCACTTATTCAAAATATAACCATGGTCTTTTAGCATAATCAAAGCACATGCATCAAATCAATCTTCCATCTGAATCATTAATGAATGAAATGTCCAAAAATATCCCAAATCCTTATAAAACTCATCAGTGATCTGATCAAAATTGAACATCTAAATTCAATCAACCCCGATACAAACAAACACACATTAAATAAATAATTTATAAAATAATTTAATGTGATATATATTTTTTTGTAAGATAAAAACTAATACCTATTTTTTTCTTATTTTTTGTTGTGTTTATTTTTTTAGTTCGACTCTTTACAAGATAAATTATTCTAATTAATATTAATTTTAATACATATAACATTATTAGTGTAAAAATAATTGATTCTGAATTATAGAATATTCTAGGGGATAAAATTTTCTATTCATATTTTGACCATAGTTCATCCCTACTATTGTAGTTGCTTATCCTCTATATTTTTTGGGAACACTTATTGGAGAACATACAAAGTGATCTATTAACAAATTTAAGTTTCTATAGTTTTTTATTTCATGTTAAAATCTAGAATTTTTGATAGACTTTAAAAAAAAAATGTTTGATGTATGTTGATTGCTTTCCCATTTATGTTTGGGGTTATCTTAAATTTGATTACTAATGGAGAGTGAATGCTAAACAAAAAATGGTTAGAAATGGGTAAAATACATTTTTCTTAATCGGATGTTTTTTACCTTTTTATTCAATATGAGTTATGTTTATAAATTTATTACAAAATATATATGTACAACCACTATAAACATAAAATTTAGTAACACATTTTTGATTATTTATAGACAACTTTGTTTTCAAGATTAGTGCCTCTTTATTTGTACACCTAAAATTTCTCACATAGAGTTAGAGTTTATTAATTTATCAGTCCTTTCTATGTAAAAATAGATACTATTCATCTCATAATAAAATTTTATTTCACTTCTATGGGTTAGTGGGAATGATGGTTGTCGTATATAGTGTTTAAAATCACATGGATAAAGGTTGAAGGAAGAGAAAGACTACTTTGATATATTTCTATAATTAAAATGATATAGTTTTTCATTGAAGCACTATAAATTGGGTAATTAAATATTAAAAGATAATTTGTTTGTAAGGTTGATAGAGGTTTGGAAATATCTATTTTATTTATAAAGTGATTTAATGTGTTTTTGTGATTTTTTAAGTACCTATATATTAATTGAGAATGTTTGAATATTTTATTACTAGTATATTATTATTTCTTGATTAATACATAAGATAAATTAACTCACAGTATGATATGTATGTTTTTTTAAATCTTATGTATGATTTTACACTTTTTAAGAATGTGAGATTTCAGTAGAATAATATATTCCAAGGAAAATTAAATCTGGTGATATATGAACTGATCTCAGCTGTTTCATATATCAAAAAATGAGTTTAGATGACTAAGGGTGTATTTTATTTGATAAATATGAATGATCCATTAGACCTCATGATGCTATAAGAAGTGCCTCAGCCTCTGTACATCAAAGGTTAATGGAAGGAAATTTTTCTCAATATCAAAATATCTGTTCTCAATATCCAACACTATCCTAACATGATATTAGAAAATATTCTACTTCTTTGCATCATTATTATTTTCCAAAATGACATTGAGAGACCAGTCTTTGGTTTCCATATATAAAATGACCAGATTAAATTATATGGGTTCTATCAGTACCTATGAGCTCAAGATTTTTTGATTAATATTATTAAAGGCCCTTCGAAAATATATATCCCATGGAAAGGTGGATCACTTCTTTATCATCTTTGATAAAGTTAAGAAATTACCCATAGGGATAGATAAACATCATATGTCTTAGGAATATTAACCCCAATTACCTCTCATATAATTGAGTTTTTTGGAGGTTTTCTATCAAATATTACCTTGGTATTTTCATGATTTACTTTGATGTTAAGATGATTCCCCAAAAAGCTTAGGAAATTCCCAGATATTACCATAATAACAAATTTCAATGGATTCTTATATAATATGTGTTATTGTTTTTTGTTAAAAACTATTTCAAGTTCATCAAGATGATAAAAATTTCTAGGAGAAAAAACCTCTAAATCAACAACATAATATTTTATGACTTTTCCCAAGAGGGGCTTGATGATATGATGAGTGACACTTTGATGTATAACATTAGTGTTCTTTAAGAAAAAGGGAATCATTTGAGTGAAGTATATTGAAGTATGGATGATTTTCACCTATTGAATTTCAAAGTAATAATTTTCTATTATAATTTATATAGTGGAACTCAAGTATAATCCTCAGTGATATTATTATTATGTTTGAATTGATATAAGTAGTTTTCTAGTGAAAGGTGGGGTTGGTTTTGTAGAGAATTGTGATTAATAATTCATATTACATTTGCATAAAACTCTATGAAAATTAAATATAATAACCAGGGATAGGTGGTTAATGGATTAACATTATCATGTATTTAAATAGGTTTTCAAAAATTATCATTCACAATATAATATGTGAAGAAATAGTATTTTATGATGTTTAAGTTATAATCCATGCCCCTACTAAAGATATAATCAATTCCCAGTTGTTTTTGATTAATGGTTCAATAATCCATCAACTATTATGTTCTAAGCGAACCAATAATCCAAGGATTTCTAAAATCCATCAAACCTATCAATAATCATTGAAAAATTTGACTAAGTCACAAAATGAAAATTTTACTATCATAAAATGCGTATTCTCTCAATCGAGATATCATCCTCTACCAAGGTCTCACCTCAAAGGATTGTTTCATTAACCCTAAAAATGGAGGGTAGTTTGGATATTAATTTAAATTAATAAAAAATTAAAAGAATAGGGAACGATATGAGAAAACTTTAAAGTAACCAAACTAAAACACATGAACAGAAAGGAAAATACATACATTTGTTATAGAATTGTAATGGGATTCAAGGAAAGTGTCTCAAAATAATTTAATCTACATTAGGATCATAAATATGAATATATATATGGTTATTTGAGTTTATATAATATTAATAAACTTTCATTATCTTTAAAATTCAATTTTCCAAAATACTTAAGGGATTACAAAAATTTAATGAAGTAAATTAGGATGAATGAAAAGTGTATGAGGGGTATCTCTATTTGAAAATATAAATTTTCATGTATTATCTACCATAAATCATCAATTATATATTCTAATTCACACTTCATCCACGGTGAAGTTCTATCATTCATGAATGTAAGTGGAAGTGATAATTTATAATAAATATGGGTTCTGAGTATACCTTAAACTTTGCCTTCGGAAAATTGTTTTCTGTTTGAAAATTTTGATAGTTTAACATATGAATGTGATTCTAAAATATTTTTCCTCCTCATAATCATTCTGATTTAAATTTTCAATTCTATTGTTCATCTGTAGAATGAGATATTTTGTAAATTGTAATGTTGACTTTTTTGTCAAATAGAATCATAAAATTCTAGTATTCCATCTTACAATGAATTTATGGACTATAAGAAGATGGAATTTTTAATCCTTATAGCTCTTTAAGTTGGTCTAAATACTCTTCTATATCATCACACATATATTGAGCTTCATTTGACCAATATTTTAAAAGATACATTCTCATCCTTATTAATGGTAAAAAATGTTAGTGGATATGAAGTCCATATTTATGATTCATTTTTGACCATGATTTGTTATGATTTTTTTCTAAGGATAAATGTAATGATGGAAATAGTTTTTTTCTTATAGATATCAAAATTTAATATCCATCAATGTTAGGATAAATATTTTATGGATGAAAAAGTTATGTGTGTTCTATTGTGTCGAAACAAGCTCAACATTGAGGACAATGTAATGATAAGGCTTCAATATCATCCATATATTAAGGTTTCAAAGTGTATAGAATTAAATTGCTATAATATTTCATGAAATCAAGTATAAAGGAAAGAAAAAATATATAATAGGCAATTTCAATTAAGTTTAGTAAAGTATTCCTTCATATAAAACATATGAAAAATTCATAAAAAACACATGCAGTTTTCATGTACTGAGTATACCAAATATGAAAAACCCAAATATAATGTATGAATTGAGGATAAGAATATTTTTTTATTAAATGAAAAATGAAATAGTGGTTGAAGGGAAGAAAAAAATGAACTCACCTGCAATAATTAGACTACTATGTTTCATAAATTTGTGGAATGCAACCAAATTAGGCTTAATGTTTCATAGTTTAAAAAGACAGTATCTGTGTAGTAGAGAAATGTGAGGTAGAAATGATGCTACTTGGTATCTTTGTTGGTCTTCCAATGTAATGGATCACTAATCATAAAGCCACCAACAAGAGAGGTGAAATAAATATTTTTTCATTTCATTCAAAGGGAATGAATAATTATGCTTACCTACTGGAATGGATGAATTATGATATAAGGGAACCAGTTCCCTTGTTTGGATGGGTTCATCCATATAGGTAGAGGTCTCCCAAGGGAGGTTTCATTGCTGTGGAAGGGGTGACAGTAAGAGGGCCATCACAAAGGAAGGTGGAGGGAGGGAAGTTCAACATGAAGTGAATTGGGGTGGGGAGGGGATATTGTATAGGGTGGAAGGCGGGAGAGGATGATATGTTGGGAGAAGAGGAATGAGTGCCATCACGTAGGGCATAGACACAGATGGGGTGTCATCACCTAGCTAGGAGGCGAGAGTAGGGAGCAGGTAAGGTTCCTTTGGAATATCCATATAGGGTAGGGTTCCAGTGTCGTGAGACATGGGAGTGAGGGAAAGGGTAGGGTTGTGTTGCATGACCCGATTTCATGAAATCAAGGAACTGATTGGGTTCTTCAAGAGAGTAGGAGGTAGGGAATGTCTGTTCAATTGTGTGGAGGATGGAGAACTCAATAGTGAAGATGGGAAGCACCATCCAGGACCAGATCTATGGAGGACGAGGGGGGGGGGGGCACAATCATGAGAATTTTCTGAGAGATATCTGCATAGGATGGGTTGCTTGAAGTGGGTTCTCGATCATAAAGTGGAAGGGGACAAGGGTGCTCGATCATGCAAGGGAAGCGAGGTGGGGGTCCGATTGAGGAATATGGACCCAATTTATTTTATTACCATGGAATTAAATATCTCATTGTCATGATTTTAATATACTCTCACAATAGGTGTATAACTATAGAGCCATTTTTTAGTAGTGTGTATTGATAATTTAGGAAAATGATTTATAACTCATTTTCAAAATTCAAGAACTATTTGCATGTGAAACCAACACACAATGTGACCCGTATGACCCAAAGTGTGTGTTTTTAGTTTAAATTAACATTATAAGAAAAAATAAATGTGGCATAATAAAAACCAATGAAACACATTGGGATTATTTTTAAAGTTTTGTATGATGACCCTTAAGTCATTTTTATGTGTAGGAATCTACTACTCATCAACCTGATGCATGGGGAGACTGGTATGTCACACAGTGTGTTTTTTTTAAATTGAAATTTTAGTTCAAAACAAATTTCATATACTCAAAAATGAGAAAACACATTAATATTGTTTTAATAATTTATGAAAAAGATCCATAAATAATTTGTGATGTGTAGGAATTAGCCACACCTCAATCTGATACGCAGTGTACCTGATATGACTGAAAGTGAATGTTATCAGTTAAAAATTTACATTTTAGTTCAAAAAATGTCTAAATCACTGAAAACCAATAAAAAATTCTTGGATTTACTTGATACATTAGTGAAATTATTTATATGTCATTTGTGATGTGTAGGAATCATTCTCACATCAAACCGACACACGATGTTACTGGTATGACTCAAAGTGTGTGATTTTAGTTTAAATTGATATTTTAGTAAAAATGACACATAACATACTAAAAGTTGAGAAAACTCATTCATATTGTTTTAATACATTATTAAAATGATCTTAAATTATTTTTTGATGTGTAAAAATCAACATCAGATTAATCTAATGCACGATGCGACTGGTATGACTCCATGGGTATCTTTCTATTTAAATTTTACATTTTAGTTTAGAAAACACGTCACATAGTAGAAACCAAGAAAAATAATTTGTATTGTTTTTTTACTTTAGGAAAATGACCCTTATGTCATTTGTGACATTTTGAAATCAACATCACCATAATCTGATACATGGTGTGCCTGATATGACTCAAAGTGTCCGTTATCAATTTAAAATTGAAATTTTTATTCAAAATGCATGTCACTCACTAAAAAATAATAAAAAACACATGGATTGTCTTGATAATTTAGGAAAATTATTTATATGTAATTTTATATGTGTTGGAATCCGTATCACATTAAACTAACATACTATGTGGCTGGTATGACTCAAAGTGTGTGTTTTCAATTTAAAAAGATTTTTTTGTAAAAATGACACGTGAAATACTCAACACCATGAAAACACATTCATATTGTTTTCATACTTTAATAAAATGATATTTCAATCATTTATGATGTATCGTAATTAAATTCAAGTCAATCTTACACACTGTGTGACCGATATGACTCTATGTGTGTATTTTTATTTAAAATTGTCATTTTAGTTCAAAACATATGTCACATACTAAAAACTGATAAAATTTGTTTGGATTGTTTTGATAATTTTGGAAAATGATCCATGATTCATTTTAGATATGTAGAAATCATTCATACCTCAATCTAATATGTGGTGTACTCGGTATGACTAAAACTATCTATTTTGAGTTTAAAATTGACATTTTAGTTCAAAACACACACAACATACTCAAAAATAAGAAAACACATTGATATTGTTTTAATACATTATAAAAAAAATCAGCAAGTCATTTTTGATGTGTAGGAATCATCTATACCTCAATCAGATACATGGCATGACCAGTAGGACAAAAATTGAGTGGATTCTATTTTAAAATGTCATTTTATTAATGTACTATTTAATATTTATGATTTATTTATTTATTTGTAGTTTTCTTAACATATGTACTATTTTCTAATATAGGTGGATTATTTTTCATGAGTTGGGGTGGTTTTTTCAGCAATTGACACCATAATAAGGCTTTTTTGAGTGGGGGACGGGTTCCAAAGATAATAAAACCATTTATTTTTTGAATGTTTGTGATAAATTTTACTTGCTAATGTAATTTTACAAAAAAATGTTTAAAATGTATATAATATAGTTTTTTTCCTTTTATTTGTGATGTGATTTTTAATTTAATCAAATTATCAATTTTCCATATACCTGTATTTTCTATTGTATTGTGTTGTAATTTCAAAAGCACACCACAATAGTATGGCCTTTATCAATGATATTTTTAGAAATTATAAAACAACAATTTATCAACGCTAAAAAATTGCTGATAAAGGGGGGAATTCTATGAGTGCTAAACTAGAACGGATAAAGGGACACCATTATTAGACCTGATAAAGACCCCCCTTTATCAGTAATTTTTTAGCATTGGTAAAATTTTCCCCCTTTTAATGGTTCTTAAGATAATAATACTTTTTTAGTGTTGATAAAGGTATTTTCTTGCACTGACTATAGCCCAATCTGTAGTATTGAATCATAATGGGAAATGATAAACAAGGCATAAGAAACATAAACACAACTCATGTACAAAGAAATTCCAATATACAAGCCCATATAAACTCAACATCATTATAAATAAACATTAAATAAAAATCCAACATAATCTAGAAAAAGTAAAAGTAGAGTATAAGTGTTGACATGGAACCATACATCAGAGGAACCAGTATACTAAAAATAAAACTAAGCCACAATCACCAATATTCATGCATCAAGTGAAACATCTTCACTTACTGCCTCCAATATACACTACTAGAAAAATCTCTTACTACCACACATCTACCACCATAGTTTAATAAAACCGTGGAAATAGGTTCTCTATTCCCATGGTTTATTTTAAACCTGTGGCAGCTATTATCATGACACCCGACCATTTTTCCCTCCTGACTCATCCCTCCCCCAGTCGATCCAAACCCCTATCCTCCTCCTCAGTTCCTCCCCTCCTGCACTGCTCCCGACCATCTTCCTCCTCTGATATAGGCAAGCTACATCCCCAGAAACATTGCTCACACGCGGCCTCCCCACCTCCGTACTAACGCAGGTCTGAATTGACCTTTCCACTTCCTCCGACATAGGTCCAAAGAGACCTCTCCCTCCTCCGACAGTCTTCCAATTTTGATTCAGCTCTGTCGTGGCCAACGTGGATCCGATTCGGCCTCCCCACCACCCTACCAATGCATTTCGGATGTTGTGGTGTGAGTTCGGCTGAACCCTAATGTACTCATATGGTCTGATTTTTGCCGGTTCTCCTTGAAGATAGGGTTTCTTCCATATTGCGTACTTCCTTGGACCCGATTGAGGTAGAATTAGGTCTCACTTTGATAACGAGTCAATGGTTTTTGAATACTATATTGATATTCTGATCACATCTTATATTTATTATTATCGTGGGTATTCAGATTACTTATTTGGTTATATTCAACCAGTATTTGATTGTTTCATTCCATTTTCACATGATCTTGGTAGGTGTTTCCATGAGATTTTATCTTCTTTGTAAACTATGTGATTCTTGTGTTTTATAAATCCATTATTATTTCATTACTTTTTTTATTGCACGTGTTTTGTAGATATGTTATTAGGTTTCTAATAAATAACTTATGTTTATGTTGTTGCATATGTTATTTAATGACATTTTGTTAATGTTAAAATATTCTATTATAACTTTTTGGATTAATGTTATGTTTCTAGTATTATAGGTTTCATTGTTTATTTTTTTACAGTTTATATTCGTACTAATTAACCATGAATAGTATTATGGCTATTTGATTTTTACACCGATTCCAGGTAGGATCTCTCATTCTCATCTTTTATCTTATTTTCACACATATTTTTCTTTCCCTTTACTATAAATGGATTCTATAATTTGATATTTCACTAAATTCATGGTGAAACCCATTTGAATACCTCAAATTATCCTTTTTGGGTTCAAGAATAGTTAAGTGGGTGATTTTTAAGATCGTACTCATTGTTATGATTAAATTAATTTATGCAATGAATATATTAGGGTTTTCTTAGTTCTAGTATTTGATTCAGGGCATCTTATGTATGTTTAAATTAGGGATTTATATAAATTTATATTTTTAAGATTATATTTATATTTCACCTCTATTCTAACTCGGTTTCAGTTTTGTTTTCAATAAGGTGATTTTGGTTACATGGGAAATTGATTATAAATGATTATGGATAACAAAACCTGCATATAAAACCAAGTGCATAGAGATTCAATCATTTAAATGAATTAAATCCATTATTCCAGCACAAGTCAAATAGTGAAATATTTTAAAACGTATCCATATTCTAGATCCTTGATAAAATTCGATGATTCCATTAGAGTAATTCTAATTAGACCCCATGTCAAACATCATTGACCATTTTTAATAAATTCAACAAATCTAGTCATTTGTAATCAAGTAGAAATGAACATAAAACTGTAGGTGTAAGACAACCATATTAGTAAGAGGTATAGAAATGACCTTCTATTGTAGCTCATTCCTCTTTATATCTAGTTATGGAACACGTGATACATATAAGACTCACAACATCAAAATTATCACAAATATGAACCATGGATATGAACATAGCATAACAAAGGGACATATTCTTCAACGTTAGGAGCATATATGAAGTCATAATTACAAAAAACAATCACTAGAAGGAAATAAAATAAAAAAACATGTTTTTTTCTCAATACTCACAGTGGTGAAATAAATAAAACAAGCACAACATGTTTGTAAGATCATGCCACTATACTGACTAAACAAATGCTAATCTTCTTACTCATATTATTTATCACACAATGGTCTTCTATGGCTATTATCAAAAAGTATTCTCAAAATAATCTTTAAACTATTGTATAGATGTTAAATAATCAGTTATCCTATTTTCTTATCCCTTATTTTATATTCTGAATCACAAGAACATATTTATAAATAATCACTTAATCATGCATTGTGATGTGGTTCTCTTCCCATGGTACAACTGCCTCTTAATTAGCAGAACCAGCTTCGCAAGAAAATTCCCTCGTAATAGAATAAAGATTAAGATTTTTAATTCATGTCTCATAATAAAATCATCTTCATAAATATTCCATGAAAATTAGCTAAAATTAGGGATTAATCGTAGCCTCATGATATTTGAATAATCCTATCTTCCAGAAGTTTCTATTCTCATATTTTTCACAAAGCATCCTCATACCAAGGGTAAATAATCCTTATGAAATATTTCACACAAGACTTATGAAATCATCGTAAGTCTTATAAAAACACCATAATTATAATAGTATTTCCAAAATTCTTATGAAATCATCATATAGTCTTATCAAAACTCCATAATTCTTACTAAATCACCTTAAGTCCTATGAAATCACAACAAGAATTACAAAAAATCTATAGGTTTTCTAAGATTCCCATAAGTAGTCCTGAAATTTTTAGGACTTAGCCAACTTTTATCATCCAAATATTATTTATAGATATCTTTAATAAAACATTAAACTTATTCAATTCCTGTCAACTTATCTGCAAACACTCCAAATCAACTTTTCTCCTATCTCATGATCGAACCCTACCTCACGTGATAGAACCCCTTATACATTCCCATTTTCCTACCATTGTTGTGATCGAACCCCTTCCCCTTCCCCTACATCTTTCACGATCGAACCCCTCCCCCTCGACCCCACCATACCCTCCCCCTCCCCCTCTCCCCTGCCCAACCCCTCCCCCTCCACCCCACCAGCCCACTTCCTCAGGCACAACCCCTCCCCCTCCACCACACCAGCCCCCTCCCCCGCCCCCAACCGAGCCCCCCCTTCTACTAGCCCCTCCCTCTGCCCAGCCCCTCCCCCCCCCTTCCCATCCCTCCCCCTTCCTAGCCCTCTCCCCCCCACCAGCCACATCCCCCCTTCCCTCCTCCCCCCTCCCCTACCCTTGCAAAAACCCTCCCCTCCCCTCATCCCAGCACCCCCTCCCCCTACCCAGCCCCTCCCTCCCCCCCACTATCACCTCCCCCTGCCTAGCCCCCCCACCAGCCCACTCCCCTACCCAGCCCCTCCCCCTCCCTACACACCAACCCATCTCTTATACATGTATTACAATCCAATATTATTAGAAAAACCATCTTTAATATATAAACCACATGGTCCACTCTAATTGTATCATTCTAATATGATGCATTGCACACTAATTCAACATTTGAATCCATTTACACTATATAAGTATCTAATAATGATACCCTTTTTACATATTATTATATTTTCATTATGATATGAAATGTTACCTCCACTTATATATCATGTATTTTAGTATCTTATTTTTATATAATGTAAATCACTAATGATTATGATTTATTTATTTTGAATATCTACCAATATCTAGAAATCTAGGAACTTGATAGAAACCTATGGTTGATCTATCATGGTGTAATAATTGATAGTAAGAGATTTAATTATGTATTCTATTAACATGACATAAATATTAATTAGAGGATATGGGTATTGTTCTTATATGATTATGATTTAGAGATCTCATATACTTTAGTAAATGATAATGTTATAATTGATTCATTAATATTGAATATTTACTTATGTTTACCGAGAAACATGTACGGAATATAAGCCTATGAATGAGTCCATATAATACTTTTCTTAAGAATGAATGAGTTTCAATGATGTTATTTACCATAAAAAATTTTACTAATGATTTGTTTATTCATATTATAATGGATAGAATCTAGATGTATAAAGTTGATCAGATCACTGATGAGTTTCAAAAAGAGTTGGAATATTTTTTGGATTTTTCATTCAATAATGATTAAGATGGTGGATTCATTCGATGAAGATGTTTTGATTGCATTGGAAGACCATGGTTAACATGTGAGGAATTTATTTACCACATAACTAAAAAGGGTTTTCCAAAAGGATACCATGTTTGGTATAATAATGGAGAAAAAGTTAAAAAAGATAATGACATTGATTCAGCTGAAAGGATCAGAACAGAAAGTTTGATTTCTAACCGATTTCCATTTTCTTCTCAAGACAACACTTCATGTTGAGCATTGGAAGAGGAAATGTATATGGGAACACTGTTTTCATCTAATGATTAAAATTATGACGTTGAGCATGTTAGAAAGTTGTTAGAATACACGAATACCCTAGTATACCAGTAATGTGAAAAAATGACCAAAATAGAGTTTTTAATGCGACTGTATCGTGGGAAAACAATGTATGGATTTATTAATATTGATATTGTCTATATAATTAATATTTTTATGGAAATTCTACCCAAAGATTCATGTATTCTTGCAAATGATTATATGGTATCAAAGTTGGTTGAAAAATTTGGATTTTCAAGTACTAAAATCCACGCATTCTCTAAATATTATTGTCTATTATGGAAGGATAATGTTGAGTTAAATGAGCACAAACAATGTGGTACATCAATATGGAAGACTAATAAAGATGTAACTAAATCCCATGTACCATAGAATGTGTTGTGGAACTTTCCATTGATTCTCAGACTTCAGAAATTTTTTATGTCAGAACAAATGGCTAAAATATAAGATGGCTTGAAGATGAAAGAAATAAAAATAATGATGATATATTTCATCCTGCAGATGGGTCATCATGGAAAAATTTGATAGGTTACATCCTAATTTTTCACCCGAACCATGGAATGTTATATTGGTATTTTCATGTGATGTTTTCAACCCATTTCATCAGATGCATACTGCACATAGTACTTGGCCTGTTTTCATTCATATTTATAATTTTCCATCAAGGATGTGTATTAAAAAGCTGGTTACTATCAAGATTATATTTATTTTTGGACCCAATGGTCTTGGAAATGATATAAACATATATTTGAAAACATTAATAGATGAGTTAAAGGATCTTTGGACCATTGGGGTGTAGACATATGATGCATTTAGAAAGGATTACTTTATGTGTCGTGCAACATTATTATGGACAATAAATGATTTCCCTACATATGGAATGATGTCTGGTTGGAGTACCAAGGGGAGATTATCTTTCCCTATATGAATGAAAAATACATGTTCTTAGAGATTAATCACTACAACAGAACTGCTGTTTAGCGGCGGTTCTAGGAACCGCCGCTAAACCTTTTGTAAAAAAGGTTTCGCGATGGTTTATAATAAACCGTCGCGAAACGTTGGTTTTTTTTAACACCCGACCCTCCTTCCCCCGTGACCCCAGCCCCCCGCTTCCCCCACGACCCCAGCCCCCCACTTCCCCCAACGACCCCGCGACCCCCGACCCCGGTGACCCCGCGTGACCCCGGTGACCCCGGCAACCCCGCGACCCCGCGACCCCCGGCCCCCGCGACCCTGGAAGTTGTACCGTCTTCCCCTCTAGGTAGGGTTTTATTTCTCCTTCTTTAGGTTTTTTTGGTTTTCCAGTATGTAGGTTTTTAGTATATAGTTTAATATGGGATTCATATGCATGTTTATCCTAGAATCCTTTATTATTGTGGATTGATTCATCCATATCTGCTTCAATTTCACATATTTTTGATAGGTTAATATCAAAAGAAGTGTGAGATTAGAGCACCTTCAATTTTATTTCAATGATAAAACACTTTTTATTAGGATGATAAAATTTGGAATCTCTCAACATTTAATGTTTTCATGCCACATGGGGAATATCCTCCTGTATCAGGGTCATCGACCATCCAGCTATCTCGATTCACATCATCACATTCATTTTATTTGTCAACAAATATCTCAAATGTTTAGTATTTAACATGTTTTGGTCTCTTTAAACCATAGGTAGTTTTGAAAATAATGGGGTAATATCTAAGGTATTATGTCTCAAGTGAGAGATATGGAAAGTTGGAATAAATTAGTCCATTCACCCAAACCCAAGAAATGGTCTAGTTGTTCAGAAATAAAAGTGTTGATCATGTTCCCTCAGAACCAAGTCTAAGGAATATTTGCATGTCCCATATCAGTAATCCCTACCCTCATTGTTGTATGGTGGAACTACATCATGGAGGCGTGGAATGTACTATCACCCTGTTTCTTTTTCGAATAGAACATAATTTTGTAATGTCCCCTACATACCAAACCGTTCCAAGAAAACTGTCCCATAGGCTTGAAGAAGATTCCATGAATTCTATTTGTCACTATGATAAAGACATCTATGAAGACCAAGAAAGTACCAAGAAGGGGTGTTCTAATGGTGAATAGAGGTGACAATATGGTCTGAAAAGAATGATTAGATTCTATCATTAATGTATTCATTTAAAATAATTAAAGGGACACCAGAGTAGCCATTGAAATGGATATGGAAGAACCCATGAAAGTTATCTAAGTTCCCAATACCAATCATGTACTTGAATTCGAATATGGATTCAGACTACAAAACTATATCATGGTGGCTTGAAGTGAAACTATGCTAGATAATTTGAACTGATCCTGTGTTTCCAAGACCATGATAGTTATAGTATAAGGTTTTCATTATGATTGGTGGGGATAGTTAATGATAACCTCCACAATTATAATTTAATGAATGGTTCCATCCTCTACCACATTCCACCTTTTGGATGGTCTCTCATTAACCAATGGATACCCCATACACTATTTTGAACCATTTCTTTGAGTTGAGTTTTGTTCACACCCTATAGCCCCTCTCACTCTCCTTTTCCACATCTTTTATTTTAAATTACACATAAATGATTATTTTATTGGTTTTTTGCATTATAGGGCGATATGTAAAGGTGTAATGAGGCCTTGGGGGATATCCCTATATAGTGGGTCTATAGTGATCTTCTAAAAATTGGTTGTGGATGTTGATTTATTTGGAGATAACCTATTAGGATTTGATACTGAATATCACACCTTTCCTCAAAGCATATAAAGTTATCCCTATGGGATATTTTAGTCATGGAAGATAGTTCCACCTAAACCACATAATCAATCAATGGACTGATTGAGAAAATATCCAACCTACTACCATTAGATTATATTGAATAAGAATGGTATTAGTATTCCACTATTTGTAATGGTCATTCTTCACCAGTTGGTCTCTATTTCTTATTGACTCAGGCATTCATAATGTATGTTTTAAAACTTCCAAAAATCATTATATTCAATGTGATTTTTGTACCCTAAAGTTTAAACATTTGAGAATCATTTTAAAAGTTAAATAAATTATGAAATTATATTCTTCTGCACATTCCAATTTGGGTATGAATCTCTTTTGGATACCCCAAATACATAACATTATATTCTCCTTTTGTAATGTCTTATCAAAACCATGGCCCTTTTCATATGATATTAAACTTTGTGACACAATGGTCTAAACATCATGACCATAAAATTAATTTCCCCCTCCAAGGTATTATATGATACTAATAATACTTAATTCACATCAGGTTGTGTTTTGGAATATCTATAAAGACTAACCAATCATTGGTTCTATGTTTTTATATATAAAAATTTTAGTAGCTACAGGTCTAAGAACCATGACCATAAAATATCTGAGTCATCCCATAAGGATATATGCACATGTGTGTCAAGATCTACATCCATATCATATTTTTATTCCTCTCTTATATTGCTATATATATCACATAATTTTTTTTCAAGGATACATTCCCTTAAACTCTATACATAGGTTGGTCTATGAACAATGAAATTAAACATAGTGTGAATATCCATTAGATTGTTTATATGATCATTGGGATCACAATTCATGTAATTCTCTCATTTATATTATTTTATAATATTCCACACCCGCCTATTATATCCATGATATATGAGATTAAAAGACAATAATATTTTTTCAATACATCTGATCCTAAAATAGAATAATTTTTTTTTATTTTTTTTACATTAAAATATGTGCACAACACCTCATGGTTTTCTGCAATAATGAAATTAGGCCCCAAACTCACATCATTTTATTCAACACATTTCAAAGTTCCGACCACCTCACATTCAATTAAAAACGAATTTACATAAAAATATAAAAATTAGACTAACATTCAATAATTTAAAATAAAAATTTAAAGATACATAGCACTAACTATGTTAAACAAATACAATAAGAACCTAGGGAAATATTTGAGTCCCCCCCTGATATTAATGCACATTGAAAAACATATGAAAAGTATGATAATTCAATAAAAATGGTAAATCCATAAAAGGTTTCAAGTTAAACCCCTAAAAAGTGTATCTTTCTATAAATTCGTTTTTATTCCCACTAGAACCCACATTTAATGTCTCATGAAAAATTTATGGTGAAAATAAATAATAAAAATCACATAGGGACAACCATTCAACCATAGAAAAAATAGGGATATAGTCACCAGGACACTCAAACATGGATAGTGTTAGATCACAAATTTTATACTCATGAACAACCTAAGAGAACTGTTTCATCATTGCATGGGAAAAAATTGCTTGATATATAGTAAATTCTATATGACCTTAATCTGGTTATTGTATAATAACTTTATTATCTATAAATATGTACATGAGAGTCAGATAAATAAAATATCTCAATATAAACATGTTACCCTACCCATGAATCCATGGTATGTTAATGATGTCCCCTATCATACATAGGATATATTTATACATGATATATTTCACAAGAGGCTTATTCATCAATGTACTTATATTTAAAATTCAGTCCTTTAATGATTGAGCATGATCTATATAGTAGTCCCTTTATCAGAACTACAAAGAGCATGATTCCTACTCTTATAGTATACATAGATAAATCTAGATATCCTATCTTGTATCAACTTATAAATCTAATTTAAGTATTTAATTGATATAGTTCATTTAGATGTTATTGTTGTCCACTGTAATTTTCAAAAAGGATTATTTAGTTCTTATTCCGACCTAGAATACGTGTTGATTTGTTGATGTTAAATCATTTTCAATATCGGACACCATCATAGGATTCCTGAATCACTATATTCCTTTATTAAGTGTTTTTCAAGGGTCAGTGGAAGCAGTTAGGTAGTTGGAACAAATTTAGGTGATCCTCAATTATCTTAGGGAACCTGATACTTTGTGTGTGAGAATTTTTTAGAACTGGATTATAGTTTCAGTAGAGTCTTGTGGGAGTCAGTGGTACCTTCTTAACTTCATGAATGTATGAATTGGAATCTCATCAAGATTTATTTTTTTAATGGTTATTTCCTAAGGGAATGAATGTAGAGAAATAGACTGAGCTCATGAGACTTTTTATTGGTGACAGATCAGTATGGGAGTATGTCAATAACCTTTCAAGGTTTGTTATATATTCTCCAAAGATAGGGGTCATCAATTATGAGAAAGATCATTTCTTTGGTGATGGTCTTCACCCAGACCTTGGTACATCTCTACTTTCTTTGGGCATAACATCCATTTTGGAGGTTGTCACTAGGGACATGTGAATGGAAGCTAAATATTCTTGGAAATCGATGGTTTTTCATTCCTTAGTTTTATCAGGTATGCAAAAAATTAATAGAGGGAATGAAGAGAATCCAATGTACAAGGAGTAGAGGCAGGATGAACCATAACATGATGAAAAGGCCCATTCTTATATAAATAGTTCATCCATTTTGTGCTTCTAGTTTAGGGACTTTGAGGAATTTTGAGACCCATTTCTTGATATATCATTGAATTTTTCTCTATTCTGGAAATTTTGTTCATCATTATTTGTTTTTGATGATGGGGTTATAGAAGATGTCTCATGTTTGATTCCTTGTTTTTTGTGTAGGCACATTGTGATATACATGGATAAAACCTGGATCACATTACCGAGGAACACACCTCAGTATGTTAAGGGTTTGAATGAGTTTTTAGATTTTGAAATTTATAATCGATCCGTTGAAGGAAGAATAAAATGTCCATGTCCTAAATGTAAATTTAGAACATGGTTGAAGGGAGATGAGGTTTATGAACATTTAATACTGAAGCAATTCCCTGCTCAATATTTGTGTTGGATTTGGCATGGAGAATCGAACGTTACAGAAAGATTGAGCACTAATGTTAATCCGCATAATGAGGTCCCAAGTTCGTCGACAATGTAAAATGAAATGCAAAACCTAATAAATGATGCATTCGGCACTACAAGACACCACTATTAGCATCAAAACATATCAGAACAACCAGAATAGGGTGCTACAAATTGCAACGTGACAAGTGATGTTTTTGAGACTGTAACACAGGCAAATCAAGATTGTCACATATCATTGGATCCTCCTCTTGATTATGTGGAGCCAAATGTAAGAGAAAACTTCACTGAGGAAAATGTGTTTCATGATTTAGTTGATGATGGAAATCAAGAGTTGTATAGTGGGTGTTTGAAATATTCAAAGATTTCATTTTTTATGAAGTTGCACCATATCAAATGTCTATGTGTAATTACAAATAAGGCAATGTCCATGATATTGGAATTGATTCGTGATGCATTTCCTGAAGCAAAAAGCTCAGAATCTTTTTATGATATGAAAAAAGTTGTTAACAAGCTTGGTCTGAATTATACAAAAATACATGCATGTCCCAATGATTGTATGCTTTATTGGGGAGAGGATTCAATTAGACAGAATTACAAGAAATGTTCTTCATCTAGATGGCAGGTAAAGGGTGATTTTGGAAGTCTGAATGAACATAATTTCATGGATAAAAAGAAAAGGAGCACACCTTCAAAGGTTTTGCGTTACTTTCCTTTAAAGCCTCGATTGCAAAGATTATTCATGTCATCAAAAACTGCCGAACACATGAAGTGGCATTCTGTAGATAATAACAATGATGTGTTAATGAGAAATCCACAAGATTCACAATCATAGAAGACATTTGATTCATTACATCTTGATTTCTCAGCTGATCTTAGGAATGTTCGATTGGGATTGGCTGCTGATGGATTCAACCCATTTGGGACTTTGAGTACCAATTATAGCATTTGGCCAGTTGTTTTGATCCCTTATAATCTGCCTCCATGGATGTGTATGAAATAAACATCTTTTATCCTTTTGATGATTATTCCTGGATAACAAATGCCTGGAAATGATATTGATGTATACTTGCAGCCTTTGATTGAAGAATTGCAGGAGTTATGGAGCAACGGTGTTGAGACATTTGATGCTTCTTCTAAAACAATGTTCAAAATGCATGCTGCTTTAATGTGGACCATTAGTGACTTCCCTGGGCTTGGGAATTTATCTGGTTGGAACAATTATAGAGGTTTGTCTTGTCCCATTTGTAACTTTAATTTTGAGCCCAAATGGCTATCTCACAGTAGAAAATGGTGCTTCTTGTGTCATCGAATATTTCTCGATGCATCTCATAGATTTCGGCTGAACAGATCAAAATTTAATGGTTCCATTGATCGTAGACCACCTCCAAAGTTGTTAAATGGTTTTGAAATATTGGCACAGCTTGAAAATGTTGAAACAAAATTTGTAAGGTTCATCATTTGAATGATAGTGGAAAACGGGTCCGAAGTGTATCGTCAAGCGAAACCAAAACACAACAATGGAAGAAAAAAATTATATTCTTCAAACTTCCGTATTGGGAATTTAATTTGTTGCGGCATAATCTTGATGTGATGAATATTGAGAAGAATGTCTGTGACAAATTGATTTTCACATTGCTTAATGAGCATGGAAAGTCGAAGGATCATCTCAATGCTCACAAATACTTACAATCAATGAACATAAAATGCGATCTCTGGACAGATGAGAATGGAAAGTATCCTCCGATAATTTTTTCAATGAAAAATAGGGATAAAGATGCATTATTTCGAATGTTAAATAATGTTAAGGTATCTGATGGGTATTCAAGTAACATCTCGAGGTGTGTTGACATGAAGAATCGTAAGTTACATGGATTGAAAAGCCACGATTCACATATTTTGTTACAACAGTTACTACCATTGGCATTGCGTACATTATTACCTAAAAAAATTACTGCTGTTGTACTCCAGTTCTTCACATTTTTCAGAAAACTATGTGAGAAATATCTACATCCATTTCAGCTTGACAACCTCCAGGAGAGGTTTGTATTGACCCTTTGCGCAATGGAGATGATCTTTCCTCCGTCCTTTTTTACTGTAATGATGCATTTAACTGTGCCTTTGGTTGAGGAAGCTAAATTAGGATGCCCCGTTCATTATCGATGGATGTATACAATTGAGAGGTACTTTATTTATATGTTTTCCAGTTATGTAAACAATTTTTGGTACTTAATTAAATATATAATTATGTTTATTTTATTTCACAGATATCTTCGGCATTTGAAATCATACGTGAGAAATAAAGCTAAACCAGAAGGCTCAATTGCTGAACGCTATGTGGCTGAAGAGTGTCTTACCTTTTGTTCTCGATACTTGGATGATATTGATACAATATTTAATTGAGTTGGACGTGTTGACGACACATCGAATCAATCTCAAATACATCAGAAATCCAAAATATTTCATGTTATTGGCCGATCAGTTGGGAGGACCTCAAATGTGACACTGACTAAATTGGAATTATTACAGGCATATAGATATGTGTTGCTGAATAGTGAAATTGCAGATCTATTTATTGAAGAGTTGAGGATACAAACAAAGAGATGAATGAGAGGCCGAACACGAAATGAGAAAGATATAACGAAATCTGTTAATAAAGAGCTTGTAGAATGGTTTTCACGACGTGTAAGTTCATAAATATTGCAATAAATACGAATATTAGTTTGATACATACATTTTGTAAATCTAATAAAGTATATTTCTTTTTACAGGTCATGAATAATGATACTCGAGCAGAGGTATCAAATGATTTTAAGTTTTTTCTAGAGGTCCTCTAAAAAAAGTTAGAAAGTTCGAGGCTTATAATGTGAATGGCTTTAGATTTCGTACAGTCGATCGAGAAGTGGGTTTGAGAACACAGAGTAGTGGTATATTTACATTTGCTGAAGTGGAATACTATGGAAAGCTGCATGATATTATTTAATTAAACTACCATGGACATTTTTCAGTTGTTTTATTCAAATGAAAATGGGTCGATATTATCAGAGGCATTAAAAGAGATTCCTTGCAATTTACTTCTATGAACTTCTCTCGCTTGATGGATGTTGGTGATCATGAACTGCATGATCCATATATCTTAGCATCGTAAGAAAAAATGGTATATTATGTGAATGATGTTGTCGATGAAGGGTGGAGTGTAGTTTCTCATGTAATACAAAGAGATTTGTATGATATGGGTGATGAAATGGAAAATTTGACCTTTGAAATTGAATTTAATCAGCAACAGGAAGTAGAATTATTTTTCCATCATGATATTGAAAATATTAGTCTAGAAAGGATGAATGAAGTGGATGAAGCAATGGAGAAAGAAACCGACATGATATAAGGGGAAAATGATTGTATGTACAATTATTTATTTATTCAGCAACCACTTGTTTCATTTCTGCAGTCATTCATTATCATTATTATATATATTTTTTCTGTTAGTACTCCATCTGTTATCATTTTTAATTTTTTTTTTCTGCATAATTTTTTTGAAATATATATTCTGAAATTAATTTTATTTGATTAAATGACAGTAATGCCAAGGAAGAAGTGTTACATTATTTCATCCAGTTCTGCGACAGATGACTATCCATCTGGCTCCCTCCCCATGACATCTGATCCACCAGATGCTGACACCCCTGCACCATCTCCCCCTACACTATCTCTCACACCATCTGTGGATGTCCCAGTAGAGGGTGAGTCGTCGACTCCCCCTTCAGGATCCTCAGTAGTGGGGTAGTGACGTGCCCCTTCCAGTTCATCCCAGACATACTGGAGTGTCACTATCATAGGTACAAATTTTAATTAAATAAATTTATTGCATTTTGTTTATACTAATTGTTTTCTCATTGAAGATGACAAAAAATGAAACCGTGGAGAAAAAAATAAAAAGTTCAGATGTTTGGAATCTGAATGGCGAGAAGATTGTTGTGCCATTGATTCTTACAAGGTCCCTACAGATGATGCCGCAGGGTTTCTTGGCTAGATTCTAGGCCAGCTGGCAGCGGAGCCCATTTCCCTTCCCATTTCATATGACGATTGGATACATATGCCTCCAAGCTGGAAAAATGAAGTGTTTGATTCTCAAATCAAGGTAAATTTATTACATTATGGTTTAATTTAATGTCATGTTACTAATATGTTCAAAATGAATTTCTGTATACAGATGTTCTTCCACTTTACCGTTACTGATGTGATAACATAGAAGTGGATGTTGAAAAATATAGGTAATAAGTGGAAAGATTTTAAATGGATATTGTGGTGTGATGTCAATGATGCTTCGTTGACCACGCTGCAAATGTATGAGAAGCTACCCAGTGGGGTACCAAAAGAGCAGTGGAAAGTGTTTATTGACAGGCATCAGGATCATAAGCGGATGGTATTGAAATATATATATTATTATATTATCCTCATTTTACATTTATACATGTATATGAAAAGGACATGACATTCAATACATCAGTATTAAATTACATTTTATTTTTTTCAGGATCTATCAAGACAGAATGCGTCAAACCGATCGAAGCAAGTCATCCCGCACACTGCGGGCTCAAATTTTTTTTCTAGAAATTGAAGTTCATTGGTAATATTTTAATTAGTTTAAATATTTATAAGACAATATTATTTGTTTAATATATTTAATTATTGATTTATCTTTGATTAATGCAGTCATAGAGTTTAGGCCATGAAGCATCCAGAACTGAACTGTGGTTGGATGTTCACAAAGAATCAGATGGATGTTTTGTTAATGAGCCTGCTAAATAAGTTGGGGTATGAAGTCAATTTTTTATCATAATAACTTCTTATCAATTTTTTATGTGTTAATATATATTGATATTTGATTTATAGGTCAAAATTAAAGAACTATGGGATTTCAATCCTACAAATTCCTACTCTATCTCCCAGGATGACCTGGTTGCTAAAGTCCTTGGGAAGAAGCATCCTGGGAGAGTGCGCGGGATGAGTTTGGGACCCGTGCCATATGAGGTTTTTAGCAGGCCACCAGGGATAGATGCTGCATCTACTCCTAACTTTAGTCAGCCCAGAGATGCTAAGAAAGAGATTGTTTCTTTAAGAAACACAGTTCACCAGCAGGGGGATCAGATATTTGCATTGCAGAAAGAGTTGACTTAACTACATCAGCAGATGAGAAGATATGCTCCCGGTGGGAGTGCATCGATTGGTGTTATGCAGGTAAATAAAAGAAAATCAGAATCATTTAGTTTTATAACTTTCATTTGTTTTATGTTTTAATATAAATATGTAACCGTATTTAATTTTAAATATAATGTTCTTACAGGTGACAACACAAAGTGGAAATGAATGTGGAGAGGGTGACGATGCATCATCAGACCTTGAGTAGTTGTACTGTTGATGTGTTGAAAAAAAATGAAAACATTTGGTTTGTATATGTAACATTTGTGGCACATAGTTTCCACCACGCATTTTCAAGTCCTAAAATTTCCTTGATTTCTCACGTTTCTTTTTATGCATTTTATTGATTTGTGATGTTTGTTTTTATGTCTTCATTTCTCGAGTGTGGTATACATCATTCCATTTAGGTCTGTGTTTGAATTGGTAGTCGCGATTTTGGATGACTAGGAGTTAAACCCATTGTTGATGTGTTGAACAAATTGGGTCATTTCATAGTGATCAAGGGGATAGTGTTGTGGACACTTTGGTGAGGCCCATTGTTGAAAATGTCTGATTTAAGCGTCAAAAGTATCTAAACATGCTCTAACTCTTCTAAAATGTCATGAGAATGTTCTAAATCAAGGGTGGTTCACTAAGATATAGGTGTGACTGAGGGGTGATAAATTAGCATAAGTCCATGCATATAGGCAAGAATACTTTATAAATTAAAATATAATCTCAAAGATGGATGTCGACTTGACGCACAATTGGTATGTCTTATAAAAACATGAATTTTAAGAAAAGAACTTCTACCAAATACTTCAATATTAGGATGGTTACAGTGGACCATTTCCAACCATAATTGTTTTGATCACTGAAATGTTACTGCATGACTTGAACATCATTCCCAACACAATTTCCACTTAATCATGGTCTGTCTGGTAATTATTACCTATCATTATATCCCTGAATTATTTATATTATGATTCTTAATTCCATTTTTTGATTCATTACAAGTTATCCGGTCATGAAACTTTAATTACTGGAATTCCAGAACTTTCTTCTTTACCATTCATGACATTCTTTCTACAACCACTCTCCCAAAGGTTACATTTTCCATGACCTGTGTGATTCTCCCCACCATAGGATTTTAATATTCATCATTTTAATAAAAATAGGAATCTAATTCCCATGAAAAACACTCTGTCCACCACTAAACATGGTTTCTGGATGTGATTCAACATAATTATACCATGTTCCACCATGACAATCCATCCTTGGCATACGTTGAAGCCTCATCTAGAACTAATATTCCATCCTTGAACAACCTGTGGTTCACTTCCTACCACATAGATTTACATAATCCACTTAATAATAAATAGAAATGGTTTATTCATAATCACATGTATTATTCAATCCTCATTCCATGCGCACACATTCAATCAACATCAATAACTACATCTTGAACTTTAACCTAGATTGATGATGTTATAAAACTTGATCCTCTTACATAGTCATCTATATAACTAGGATAACTTAGCTTTTCTACTAAAAACTCTGGTCTACATCACTCACCACAATGTAGTTAATACCTAGGTAACCTCACTCAAGGAGTGATTGGTTAACACAACCTTTTTAGATCCCACAACCCTAAACCAAGTAGTTATGTGATAATACCCCTCAAGGTGTTACCTGTGATTTCATCCCTCAAACTCTCAGAGACTAGAAATTTTTTCACAAAACACCGCAAAACTCTCTCCACCAAACCTTAGTTAAATAAGAAATTTATATGATAATTAATACTAAATTGATGTTACATCAATGAAATGGGAACACCCATTTCATATAATTTATAGGACCAATGACACTATGCATTCTTGGTATTTTCTAGCCTACTCAAAAAATCAAACCCAAGGGTCACGTTTTCCTACATAATCATTTAACATGGATGATGACTTCTTAAGTCATACACCTTTGAAATTAAACTCACACAACTAACTAAACTAAATAAAATTAGATTGGCAAGTCAGTCCCACTAATCTCAAGCATTAAAGATGCTCATAACACCTAGAAGTTTTACTTATCTCATGATCGCCTACCAACTTGGGGAATCATTCCACAACTAGAGTCCTACTCAATCCCATAATACATAAAAAACACATTCTATGACCAAAAACTAAAAATATGCATCCAATGATGCTTAATATCTCCAAGGATGCTAGAAAAACTAGGTTAACCCTTCACATAACACGAGGAATCAACTCTAATTCTAGGTTTGTTCCTAAAAGGTCACTAGAATCTCCCACCTAACCTATATTCCAACATTAAAAGATGTCAACTAAGACTCACTGGAAATATCCACATTCCTATAAAAGCTATATCCCAATGTAACTCTAAAACTATTCCCACAATAGGATTTTTTATAACAATATATTTCTAATGTGTTATTTAAGCTATTTCATCAGTTCTAATTTATTATAAGTATTAAGGATGGTTTATAGGCCACAAAACCAAAAAACAATCATTATAAAAATGGGTTGGTACTAATATTACTACTAATTCATCAATTATCAATTTTTATAAGTAGAGTGGAATTGCTATGGATGATCTATCCTAAGAAAGTGAAGTTATAAGATTTAGTGGAATCTAGTTTGGGATGTTACAATGTTGTATCAATGGAGTTTTGTCTTCCTAGTATTTACTATTTAGGATATTGTATACATGAGTATGAGGAATGTGCTGGAACCTTTGATTGTTTTTTCTGGTTTTATTTGTTGTTCAGGGCAGTGGTGCAGTAGAATCCAAGAATTATTATTTTTATTCTGGGCAGCTTTTCGCGGTGGTTTTAACCACCGTGAAATGTATACTGGCAGTAGTTTAAACCGCCGCTAAACATAAACTAAAATTTACTTTTATCGGCCGTTATAACCACCGCTAAAAAGGAGCATTGTGGCTGCCTCATTCCGCAGAGGTTTACCTAAATTTAGTGGCGGTTTTATGGCCACTAGAAATTGAGTTTATTCGCGGAGGTTATAACCACCGTGAATAAAGTGATATCCAGGGCTCGTAAAAACACCACTAAATTCAAGAAAACCTCCGCGAAATGAGGCGCCTACAACGCTTTCCTGAAACCGCCGCTAAACATTAAAAACCGCCGCTAATATATTTCTGACGCCCAATTAGGCGGCGGTTTCTGTAAACCGCCGCTAATATATTTCTGACGCCTTATTATGCGGTGGTTTCTGTAAACCGCCGCCAAACAGTTTAGCGGCAGTTTAAACCGCCGCTAAATGCAAAAAAAAAACTGCCGCTAAACGGTGCTTCTGTTGTAGTGAATATTTCGACAAACTTTTAGTTCCATAGGGCATCAGTTATTTCTAAAAATGGATAATCCATATAGGAAAAATCAAAGATAGTTTGATAATTACATAAAGGCAGATGAAATAACTCAATGAATGTTGGGGGACTATATCCTTAAAAATAATTTGTCAGTTTTAATTTTTTTATTGTAAAGGGTCAGTTAAATTCCAATAAGCGGAATAATGCTTCTTTGAATTCCAACAATAATTGGAGAATGAAAATTATATTCTATGATTTTCCATATTGGTCATCAAATTTGTTGCATCATTGCTTATATATAATTCATATTGAAAAAAATGTGTGCGAAATTTTACTTGAAATTATTTTAAATGTAAAGGGAAATAGAAAAGATGATTAGCGCACACATCATGATTTAATAGATTGTGGTTTAAAACCCAGACTTCATCCTAATTTAATTGGTCAGAATTAGCGTAAAGTCCCCTTTGCTTGTTTTTTGATGATAAATATAGAGAAAAAAAAATTTCATCTAGTCTTGGAATTTTAAAGGTTACAAATGGTTATTCAAGTAACATTTTGAAACAAGTGAATACACGATATGTAAAACTAAAATACCTCAAAACCCCTGACTACCATGTCCTGTTGCATGAATTGATTCCTATTTCCATTCTACATTTATTGTCACATAATTTCAGGGTTTCTATGATTAGATTATGTCACTTTTATCAAGATCTTTGTGCTAAAATATTGAACAAAAGTTTTGTTAAAAAACTAGTGAAATGTGCACTAAACATTCTTTTCGACTTTGAGAAAATTCCACCCCCATCAATTTTTGCATGTATGTTACATCTGACCGTGCATCTTCCAACAAAAGTTATTTTTTCTAGCCCCATTTCTATTTTCTAGATGTATCTAATATTAATAATGATGTTTACATTGAAATATTATGTGAGAAATAATAATCATCCTGATGTAATTGTTAAATGTTATTTTGCACAGGAATGCATGGATTTTTGTTTGATGTATTTGACTAATGTAACCACAAGATCTAATCGGCCCATGAGTAATGAATATGAGCAGTATGATCCCATTGAGCCAACATTTCCATCATTTCCCCAAATAGGGGGGGGGGTATCGAGATCATATAAGTTGTGTACTTTGAATAGGGATGATTGGGAGATGGCTCATCATATGATATTATTTAACTATGGCGTGGTTGAATATTACATCATTTAAGTAAAATTATAAATATATATACTTTTGTTGTGTATTTTTTTTATAGTTCTCGATATCATTAAATTTTTATATTTGTAGAGAACATAATGAAATTATAAAAAGATCACATCACTCTTTATCTATTAAGATTTGAGAGAAATTATAAAGTAAAGAATTTTCTTCTTGGTTGAATTCAAAGGTAAAAAATTATTTTTTTTACATTACCAAATCATTGGTAGTTGTTCAATATTCGTTTTCAATATTTTTCAGGTCCAAAGTTTACAGATATATGATGCATCTGCTGAACTGAGGGAATTGTCATTTGGTCTGAACAATGTGGTTCATGATTGTAAAGTAATGGTTTTCAATGGTTCTAAATTCATTATAAATAGTTGTGTAACCAATATGTAAACACAGCATGACTATGTCACAATAAGTGCTACAATGGGTTGTTATGCTAGTGAATCATACAGATAGCCTCGATTAGAAAATATGTCATATTATGGGGTTGTTGAGAGAATATTTTTATTATATTATAATGAAGATGGTTGTGTCTCTATAATGAAATGAAAGTGGTTTTATTAAATTACGCAAAAAGAATTGTATATATATTGTTGTGGTTTTAGATGGATTGATTTGAAATGTCAACTGTGAAAAAATGAACCTTATATTCTTTCATCACAAGCTAGAAAAGTATTTTATGTAAATGAACCTTTTATACTAAAATTTAGTGTTATTGTTGATGTTATTCCTACACATATTTTTGATGAATGATTGGATGATGGTGATGTTTTATATGAAACGGTCGGTATTCACTCAAATGTATCATTTCGTGATACAAATGATTCAATTGTGATAATGGATTGTGAAAAAGAAATTATAACAGAGAATTCCTAGTGTTACATGTTTCAATGTATTTAGATTTTATTATTCTGACCTGGTGCGTGTTTTTTAAACATTTAAAGTAGTAGATTATTTTGTTTTGTAATGTTTTCATTTAGCGAGTAAACTACATATTGGAAAAAACATAATGGAATATGTAATGTTTTGAACAATAATATGAATATTCTTGGCATCTTTATAGTTATTTAATGCTTTTTTATATTTATAATTTTTTCACATAATCTTTGGCATTTACAAAAAAAAATTCTTACGAGGAGGTTCAGAGAAAAAAAAATGGATGAAAATGATCGCCGAATTATAGAAGATGGATTGAAAAATATGATTGTTCCAGTGAGTCCCTTATTTATTTATTGATTATACATGAAATTTACACAAATAATATTGAAATATGAACAGAAATAATTGAGGAGGAAACTTCTATTCAATGAATATGGTTCAGGCACTCTATAGTATAGGACTAGCCCTACATGCAGCCCCCTACATGTACCGCCTCATAGTCCATGGCTCTATAGTCACCAGGACGGTTTCCTCCCATCATGCCCCCCACATATATGACTTATCCATACATGGGAGGTCATCATTTCTATATATTTCTTTATCCTAACATGCATGGTAGTTCATATCCTTATATCCCTCATCCTTTTTACCCTTATCCACCTTCATCTCTAAAGGGTACACATCCATTGGTTATGCCCCCTGTATACCCATACCCTCCAACCCAACATCAGTATCCATAGTCTACTATGGAGGGTAAACCTCCATTGGTTATTACCAATGTATACCCATACCCTCCTATGCCACCTTAGCATCCACAATATACTATGGATGACACTTCTATAGTTTCTCTCCCTAACATAGTGTGCATGATTGAGAAAAAACAAATAGTTCTACTGGTAAATGTTTAAAAAGTAATGAAATTAATAATTTTTTATTAAATTTTAGTAATATATGTGTATAAAATATTTGTTTCTTTTTTAAGATAATCTTCTACTAAAAGACATAGTCGCGCAATGTTGTATAAAGTGTGGAATAGACACACAAATTATGGTTCAATATAATGAGGAAATGAAAATTATTGAATAAAATGGAAATGAATGGCAAAGTTTTATGGGGATGATCATCAGACATAACAATATTGTTTCAGTTCAAGAAAATGAGTGCAGAAAAGTTGGACAAGAAATGAAAGAACAATATTTGGTGAAAATTTGGGGAATATATTTTTTAAAATTACTTTGAAATTTATTTATAAAGTATTATTGAAAATTTTGTTTGAATATTCAGATTCTCTATAACTTCTCAGATGGTCTCCATGCTAAGAGAGCTAGGTTAATAGAACTGGGGGAGATGTGGCGGGCCTACAAGCATGACCTGCATGTTGGCTGGAAAAAAGAATAGGGACTACTCTTGAAAATGAAATGTTATTCAATGAATTCCCAATTTCAGAATAGAAAGAATTAATTGCATATTAGAGGTGTTCTTATTTCATGGTAATTTGCAATATTAATGTTTTTAATATTTGTTTTCATTAATCTTAGTTTTCAATAGTGGATGATTTTATTAGATTTGATTGTGTTGAGTTTTATTTTTCATACATGGTTATTTTAGTAATGTCTTGAACTCGTTGAATTGTTAAGTTGAAATGATGATTTTTTATCCCTTTTGACTTGTTGAAAGGCTAGTTTATTTTTGTTTACTAATCGGATTCATCTGAAAGAATCATAATAAATAAGGGAATCTTGATATATAATCATACTCTAGGGCCAACTACACTTCCATATCATGAACTTTCATAGGTAATATATAATTTACCAATGAATAAAAATTTATTTTTTTCATTTATTTATGTTCAATTTTCAGGTAGAAATGGGCTTTAAATATTGAAGGATGTGTTCCTCGATCATTATTGTTTTTTTCTATTTGGAAAAACAAAATGAAACTTCTATGAATTAGGCAACGTAGGGAAGAATTGTAAGAATTTTTTTAAAATTTTAGCTTTTAGTATAAAATTTCAATCACTAAAAAGTATATGAGTTGTGTTTTCCTTATAGGGAATGAGAATTATCCAGTCAATTATTTCACTTGTTACTATGGTATTATATAAGAAAATATATTATATTCTACTCTAATTAGCATTTTTAATGATAATTTAATAAGATAAATTCTAGATAATGTTTAAAAATGACATCTGAAATCCATTCAATCTAGAATAGTGTTTAAGGAACCTTCTCATTTATTTTATACTAATCATATAATCATGTTTATCTATGAAGATTTAAGGAATATTTAGACTCTAAATTAGGTCCATAACCACTACTAATATATCTATAAACCCAAACATCATCCCAAGATACTAATATATGTTATACCAACTCATAAAAGTTGTATAAAGAATAGAAATGGACTCACTATTAATTGATGATATCAAGACCATAGATTAATCTTAGAAAAAAACTTTGATCCTACAAAACATGTCATCGATATAGTGAAGCAGATACCAATTCCTAACCATCACCATGTTAAAACTATATAAATTTAAACATAACTATAGTCTCTTGGTGTGAAAATAGGGACCTTAACCTTCCTTTACTTTGGTTTTCCTCTTTTCTGGGGGAAGGCCAGAAGCTTCCAGTTTGAGAGAATCCTAGCTAATATCACTAGTCAATTGGATAACATGAAATATAAATTCATTTACTAAGCTAAAAAGGTCTACCTAGTAAGTTCCATCATCCCTTTGATGTTTGTTCATGCCATATTCATTTATAAATGGTCCACTTGTATTATCAAAACCCATCAAGACAAAATTAGAAACTCTTTTTGGAATGGATGCATTAATGAGAAGAATTTGGTCTCCAAGGTTGTGAAAGATTTCACCAAACTGGTTGACATGGTCTGATTGGGTAATAAGGATCTTATAAAATTTAACAGGGAAATCCTTTCAAAATTCTCCTAGAATTTAATCTCCTCATATGATGGAGGACTTTACTTCTTGAGTGATAGATTCACTCCAAACCTATGAAATGGTTTCTTAGTCTATCTCCCATCCTCAATGTAAACTTATATGATGATTAAAATAATGAAAGTATCACTAAAATTATTGAGGATCCATTATGATGAATTTAATTGAATATATTTATGAGGATACTTGGTGAAACATAAAACTTGGGATTAAAATAGTGAAAATAAACTATAAAATGATATCACTTGAGTTGAGTTAATGATATGAATCATTTAATAGTAATGTTTTTTCCAAAATACATATTATCTAGTTGATATTTCAAGTATATGATTATAAAAAGATGTTTAGTTCTATGAATTCATTAGTGTGAATATAATATCTATCAACCCCTCATGAGTTCATGATGAAAAACCCACATACATAATATTATTCTTATAGAGAAGAAGAAAGTACATGTGGGATAACCAGGTTTCATAGAGGAAAATTTTGAAATGTTCTATGAAGTATTAGATTTAATAATGTTTAATACTAAAATACCTTAATTGTATTTCATGATTAAAGGATAAATCACATGCTAGTGAGTTTTCTAAAGAAACTGAGATTCCATAACCTAGGTTGCCAGAAGGGAAATTTCCAATAGTATCAGAAACTATTATTGTGTGAAGAAGAAACTATGACACAAGTGTAGATTATTGGAGAAAAAATGATAGTGTTATCATGGGAAAGAGGAAGTCACGTGTCTTGGTTTATACATTGTGATGTAAATTATATAGAAACTATATGTATATGATTACATGAATACAGTATAAATAGAGTTACCAAAACTTTTACAAAAAATATTATTTTGACATAATTGAGTTTGAAAAAGGATTGAGATTGGAATACTATAATTGATTATGAAAAAACCTAAAATAGAAGTGTCCATCCAAACATATATTAGCATTTATTTCCTATATTCTTGTTTTATGTTTTTGAAGTTCAATGTTTTTTATATTTATTAATGGGTAAACCCTTTACCTTATATATAACTCAATTTCTATTACATGAGTTGAGATATTTGGTTTTTCCTTTTTAGAATGTTTACTCATAACATGTATGAGAATTTAAATGGAAATATACCTTCACTTATTTATTTTTTTGATTATATAAAAAAATGCTAATGCCCTTATATAGGATGACCTTCAAGCTCTAATGGAAAAGGAACCTAAGAAATTTGGACCAAACGATTATTTACATCAGGTTCTTGGAAATGAGAATAGTGGAATAGTTCGTTGTAAACCTGGAATGAAAATAATGCCATCTAAATATTGGTCATCAGGTATTGAATCTTCTATTAATATTGTATTAATGGTTACCAAAGAATAATTACATGGTACCATTGAGACAATAAAGCTATAAGTTAGACAAGAGTCTCTAAAGATGTGGAAAATATAAAATGAATAATTTTTCAAGTTGATATTATCTATATTCTCTTCACCTCTTGTAGAGGGTGTATCAATAGTGGATGGATTTTTATCAATTTCACGCTCAATGTATGAGGATGGCTATGATTGTGTAGATGATGATGTTGGTGGAGAGGCTAAAGATGATACTGATGGTGGATAAGATGACTATGTTGCTGATGGTGGAGAGGCTAAAGATTATGCTGATGGTGTTGATGATGATGCTGTTGGTGGTACACACATTGATGTTGTTGTTATCAGTTCTGATGACGAGGAGGATTCAGCTGACATTTTGGAGGGACATTATTGACAATGTATGTATTTATCATTTTGTTTTCATTATTTATAAAATTTCAATTTTACATGTATTATTTGCTTTTTATTTGTGTGGAAATGAGTTGTTGGATTGTTTTTTTTTGAATTCATCCCAGGTATATATGTATGGTGTATTTTTATACTGCTGGTTTGTGAAGGTTTATGTTTTTTTAAGATAAAAGAATCCTACAACCACAGTTTTAACTGTATCTATAGGGAGGAAAAATCCATGGTTTTAATCGTGGATATTGGTACCTATTTCCACGGTTTAACAGTGGATATAGGTCCATAAATCCATGGTTAAAATCATTGAAATAGGCACCTATGGCAGCAGTTAAAACCATGGCATCAAAGGATTTCGATCATGGTTTAATCCTGGAAATAAGCCCCTATGGCCATGGTTAAAACCATGGTGGTAGGAACCTATTTCCACGGTTAAACCCATGGTCATAGGGAGGCCCTAACACCATGGTGATAAATTCCATAGATATAGCCTCCACAGTTAATGAATACCGTGGAAAAAGGCTATTTCCATGGTTATAGGGCCTACGGTCACGGTTCCAAACCACGGCCATCGGTAAAATTTCTAGTTGAGATACCCATACTAGAGCCCAACAACTAGTCGCTGCATCCATGAAAAACCTAAACGGAACTTGTAATATGATAGGCATGATAAAAATTACCCAGTAGGTGTCCCCCTAATAGAACATTCATACCCTTTAAACGCATAAATCCATTTTATGATTGTTTTAAATATAATAATAATTTTAAAGTTTTTTTAATTAAAACCCAATAACTTGTGATTGTTAATATAAATAATTTCATAAAAATCCCAAATTCCACACAAGTTAAAATAAATATTTTTTATTTTAAAAGAAAAAAAATTATTTTATTTAAGAATTAATTTTAAAAAATAATTTATTAAAAAACAGGATGAATGTCAATACTTTTTAAAAACATATATTTTAAATAAATAATTCACATTTATTTTTTTAAAAGGAATTCAATCATAAAAACTACAACATCAATAATAAATGATTAACATAAAATAACCACTGATCAACTCTCATGGAAACATCAGGATCATAATAATCATAATATAATTAAGAATTAGTGATCATGGGAACACCAAATATCTCCTGGAAAATCTAGTAAAATAGTAAAATATCATATACCTAATCGGAATGCCTGAGGTAACTCAATCACCATAATACTCGGTATTGTCCAACCTATCCTAACTGAGGAGAAAATCTTCCCAGGAAAAGTAAAATCCTACATAGGTCCACTAGTAGATCAATGTCATACAATAGTGTAGAATATGAAATTAGGAATCCCATACATCCATGTTTTGTTTCCCTTGATATATAAATTGGAGGCGAGTTAACAAAAAATAACACATATTAATGTGTACTAAATAGAAACCATGGCCAAACCCTCCCCTTCAAACACCCTTCATAGAAGCAACCCCTTTTTTATAAGAAGATTGATATAACAAAATATATCCTATAATAAGGATAGTTTCATCCAATTTTTTCAAACTACCATAAGGGAAACACTTATATGGTCCATTTAATTTTAAAAATTAGTTTTATTAAGTGGAAGACTATACCTTGAAGAAGACTTCAAAAAACATGTTTATAAATCATCTTTTAAAAGATGAATCATAAAAAAATCATAAAATAAAATAAAATAAAATAAACCAAATAAGTACAAATAAAATTTCATAAATTATTATTCACAATCCTTTTACAATCATATAATTTTTTAAGAAACCTCTCAAGCATTTAAATCAAGCACTTATTGTGATTTTTTTGATAAAAATAGGTTTTGAGCATAGAAACAAGGGGAATACCCCTTACACTAAATAGAAACCAAGAGGAAATAATATTAAAAAGAAAAATAATTATATAAACATCATATAAATTTAAAAGAACCCAAAACAGAAATTCATATAATAAATAAATCAATGTATTTAAAATTAAATGTTCATTCATGGAGAAATCTATTCCAAATTCATCACTTTAATCAAATTTAGTGCATATCCACCATATCATGATAAGAAAATTTCCAAAGAACCGACAATTCCCCTAAATCTTAAAAATCACCAAATAAAAATCTTTTAGAAGAATAACCTTGTGTTATAAAGACCATACCAGGGCACAAACAAAAAATATAAATAAGAAAATAAGGTGAAGAATAGGTCTATATGAGATTACATTAATGGAACGACCTTAAGACTTCATGAAATCCATGGAAATCACCATGGAGAAGGTGGAAAATGAGAGGTAGTCTCTTAGGAGTTGAGAGATCCAAGTGATGGGAGGAAAAAGTCCCTAAAGGGGGTTTAATTAAACAAGGGTCCATTGGGTAATTTTCCATTTTTAATGGTGATGCTTGATCCACATGGTTTACCGAACTGTTCGCCAACCATGTGACCCAAACTGGACCAACCTAAGAAATAAATCATAGATTGGACGTATAGTTTACCCAATCATGAATCAACTACGAGAATTCCTCTTAAAAGTATTATTGTTTTTTCATGACTTATCCTTGTAGTTTTCCCAAACTATGTGAAAATAGAACAACATGCATTGCCACCTCCTTCACCAAATTTCAATGAAAATATACCTAAATGAAAATAATGATAATAAATTATGACAAATAAATAAAATAATAATGAAAAATGAGTTCAGGGTGTTATAATTTTCCCTACCATATTACTTTATGACCCGAAAAAATAATAAAAGAATTGGTTGATCAAGGGAGAAACATAAGGTTCAATTCCCACATTATTGACTCAATTTAAGAATCCAAGGAATTTCAGGACTAACCAAAACCACCCCAAAGAACCAAACATATCATCAATATGATAATTGATCTTACCATAATGGTCCAATATGTTTATACCTGAGAAACCATAAAAGATCCCAAATTGTTGAAGTTGGTACCCGTGAACCAAATACTTTATAATTTTGATTACCTAAATCTTCAAGGTATTGAATATAAATAAATATCTTATCACATTATGTGTATTATTCCATGTTACATTAATGGGATAATGTACTTATAGTATCTGTCACATAAAAAGATCATTACAGTTCTCCACTATTATGAGAACCTTGAAGTGTTATAACAACATTCTAAAATACATATTATATGGTTGGGGTAGTTGCAGACTGGTCTTTCCCAATCTTGGAGAGCCCTAGTTGGTCAAGGTATGACATGAAAAATATCCCCATTTCACCTTGAAATGTTGATGTATTACATTATATTATTCCTTTAGGTATACTGGTGATGGATTGGTCACACAATAATTCACATTACATTGAGTGTTGGGACACGCATGCCCAATAAGGTATCTTTTAGCATGGATATCCCACAGAACGCCTCTGGTTAACTAATCAGGAAGATTATGCATATTAGTATTAGCAACACACTATCAAGTAACTTATAGGAAATGGGATAAGTTTTTAGTAGTTATTATGTTTATTAACATTTATTATATCTTTTTAGTTCATATTTCATATTAATTTGAATATTATTTTATTTTTAGTGAGAGATATTAGAGCGGATTGTACATATCATTGGTCCTCAAGATTAAGAATTTATCAGGCTATAGGTAGGTCACTTTGATCTAGTTCCTCTCAAAGATCCTCTCTATTTCATACATGAGGGTATTTATGATGAGGAGAAACTGTCATATCATGATCCGCATGCTCCGACTGAGGCACTAGGAGATGATGATGTGCATGTTATGATTACTGAGGATGATACACCATCATCATTACCACCATTTAACAGAGAATAGATATGAGGACATAGGTAGGGGAAGAGGTATGAACAAAAAAAGGGATGCCTGATAGATACTCCTACATCTCAAAGATAGGATCATGTACAACAGATAGATGATTTTGTACAAAAGGTAGAGTTTTATGTGTCATATATGTCTGCTTATAAATATGATATACAATATTCATCTTAGATACCTCCTGTGGTCGACATCTCTATATATTTGATAGAGTAATAGCTAACTGTGGCATCACAACTTTTTTAGACCTCGAGCAACACTTATGCTGATGGTGACATATTTGATATCACATTTTCATATCTTTTAGAGAATCATTCATGCACTACAAAAAAATTGGTCTTAGAGAATGTTATAATAATTGTAGCTAAATAAACCTTATTAAAAAAATATAATAGAGCGGTGGTTTTATATAACCTTCATATTTTTTTTTATTTTAACATTTTATAGTGGCTTCATTTAAACTGCTTCTAAAATTTTTAAAAAACCATTATTTCGACCCCTCCCCAATCTCCATCACCCCAATCCTCTCCCCCACTCCCACTCCCCTCGATGAACCCTAACCCGAAACCCTCTATTAACGATGACAACCACCATGACCTCAATGCCCCATGCTCCCAATAATGACTATCATGACCCTAACCCCCATGTTGGTGAACACCATGACCCCAAACCCCCTGCCAACTACCATCGTGATTCAAAACCCCATGCTTCTAATGGCAACCTCCATGATCTAGACCCCCTTCTGATGACCACCATGACCTTGACCCCCTTCCCGTGACTGTAGTGACCCAAAACCTTCATGCTGGCTACTATCATGACCTCAACCCCCTACCAGTGACCACCATGATCCCAACCCACTACTGGTGACTTTTGTGACCCCAAACCCCATACCGACTATGACCGTGACGGTGACCCCCCCTTCCCTCAACGGCAACCACCATGACCCAGACCCCCCCTTTTGGAGACCACTAGGACCGTGAACCCCACCAATAACCACCATGACCCCCTCCCCCGCTCCTCAACGACAACCCCCAAGGGACTCTCTTCTCATTTTTCCAATGATTATTATCCCATATTTCATTAAAGGCATGATTGATTGAATTTTCTAAGGGTTTAAATTAAATTATATAATGTTTTGTGCGATTGAGTGTTTTTTATGCTTTTTTATGTTGGATAGAATCATTTTTTATGTTGAATTTGTGTTATGTAGAATCAAGACCCTACCTCTATCAATGATGAAGTTGGGTGATGTTTAACTTTGATTATACTTTCTTGATTAATCATATATATCTTTATATCTGAATGTTCTATGAGAAGAGTGAAAATCCTATAACTATGGATAATGTTGGATTAAATTATCTCAAAACAAACTTCATTATGCCAAGGGTTTGGAAGAATTTTTAGATTATGCAATTGCGAACTGATCAGTGGTTGATAGAATAAAATGTCTGTGTCCAAATTTTAAATTCAAGTGATGGTTAAATAAAGATGAAGTATATGAGAATTTTATATCAAAACTATTTCCAAATCAATATGTATGTTGGATTTTTCTGGGGGAATCAAACGTTAAGGAATGCAAAAACAATGATAATACTATAAACAAAACATAAAGTTACCTGCCATGGTAGAATTCAGCTTGAAATTTTATATATGTTTCATTTGGATTTTCATGATACAATGTCCAAGAATTTAATAAATCATCATAACCTTTAGTAGATCTGGGACAGGTTAATCTTACTCAGAACATCAGTGATAAAAAACTGTGTTTTTTGAATTTTTTGATGATGTATAGAATGAACTATATGAAGGGTGTACCATGTATTTGAAGGTGTATTTTCGACATAATTTAAATCATATCAAGTGTCTCTATGGAATTAATTCCAAAGTAATGTCCAAGATTTTAGAGTTTCTTCATGATGAATTTAGTAATACTAAGATCCCTACATCATTATATGTGATGGATAATGTCATCAAGAAAATTGGACTTGATTATACAAAGATACATGCATGCCATAATGATTTCAATCTTTACTGTGGGGAGGAGACTGATATATAATAATTCATAAGATTTCATTCAAGTATATGGAATTTAATGAAAAACAAAGTGAGTATAAATCAATACACCCATAAGAAGAAACTTTAGAAGAAAACTCTTGCAAAGGTACTGAATTGCATTACCCTAAAACCATGCTTTCCAAGATTATTCATGTTTTCTAAGACTATATACGACATGAAGTTGAATTCTCAAGATAGGAATGATGGATTGATGTGAAATCTAAAAGATTCAACATCTTGGAATATGTTTGATTAATTATATCCAAATTTTTATTTGGATCCAAGGAATGTACATTTTTAATTGGCTTTTGATTGTTTTAACACTATTAGTACTTTAAGAACTAATTTTAGAATTTTTTCTAGTTGTTTTGATTCCCTATAATCTACCTCCAATGATGTTTCTGAATAATTCTTATTTCATTATTATTATGATTATTATTAGAAAGAAAATTAATTTAAATGACATTGATGTATACCTTAAACCTATAATAAAAGAATAGTGAGAATTATGGGATAATGTTATGAAAATATGTGGTTCTTTAATGAAAAATAATTCAACAATCCTATTTATTTAATGGGGAAAGTCAGTGGAATTTATGGACTGGGAAATTTATTCGTTTGGAACACTCATACTGGTTTGGCTTGTACAATATGTAATTTTGATTTTGAATCTCAATGATAACATTATAGAATAAAATGGTTTTTTATGTTTCATAATTGATTTATTGATACTCATCATAAATTTAGGTGTAACAAGACACAATTAAATGTATACATTGAATTAAGAAATCCAAGGAAGGTGTTATCTAGTTCAAAAATATTGGGACAATTAATGAATGTCATTGAAGCATGAAAGAGAAAAGGATATATATTTTTTTATTAATTTTGGATAATAAACTTTTTTATTAGGTTGAGTGAGAAACATAAATTCTCTGTAGGCCCAATGAACTAGGCCCAATACATGTCCATTGAAGGTCCATAGACAAAAAATCCAATAGAAATATCTACCCTAGCCAATTAATTTTTTGCTTCTCTAAAGAAATCAACCTAAAATGATACTCAAAAAATAAATCCCCATGCAGGACTGAATGGAGCATGGTACCGAAGGAAAATCCATATCCTCTCATTCAACCAATCAGAATGAATTGTGGGTGGATGGTTCATAGTCTGACCTCATATAGGACTCCAATTTGGTATATGACATATAATATTTTTCCGCATTCTCCTGCTTTCCATTCTGGCAGCCCCCTGAACACCTTCATCCACTCGGCTTGGACATCGTGTCCTCTGCTGCCTGAACAAACAACCTTTTCTACTGTGGGCCCCTAAAGAAGATTCCCCCAAAGGTATCACCTTCTCAGGCCATCATGGTCATTTTCCTTTACCACTTGATCCATGTTTCTAGAGATCATGTCCATTGATTTCCACATCACTAACGAACCTGAAACCGACTCCCATATTAAGCCTCACCGTTGACCCGATCTGGTGCTTACCTATACCGAGGATCCCATTAGGGATAATGGAAACCCTCTTCCCACTAGAGATCCTCCAAGCCCTAATTTACATCTGTATCCATGTCATCACCCCCTAAGGCCAACTTATTATACGCTTAGGTCACCGCCTATGTCTACCCAAACCATGTCACACTCCACCCAAAATTATTTATTGTTGATACTCGAACCATGTATTTTTTATATAGTATTATAGGGTTTCTTTTCCAGTAAGCTACAACCCCAACTGAAATGAATGTAAATGATGAATTTTCAAAGTAATCAGTTTAAAGAAGGGGGAAAGGGGTATGAGGTACAATATCTGAAGCTACTAGAATACAATAATGGAAGAAAAGGAGTATAAAATTCTAAATTTCTTATTGAATTTTTAATTTGATAGTTTATAATCATGACATAATGCATGTTGATAATAATTTTTGTTAAAATGTAATTTTTACAATGATTAATGAGTAGGGAAAATTGAATTATCTCTTTAATGACTGTAATGGTTCAGATTAAATGAATATAAATTATTTTTTATGGGAAAATGAGAATAGAAAGTTTCCTTTGACTAATTTTAAAATGAAAAATCATGAGAAATATGTATTCCTTTAAACATAAAAGAATGTAAAAGTTTCAGATGGATATTCAAGTAACAAATCATGGTGTGTTGACTTAAAACATTGAAAGTTACATGGATTGAAAAGTCACAAATCTGTTACTGTTCCCAGTGCATAATACATTAACTGAAATATTAATCATGGTTCTATTTGAGTTTTTTACTTTTTAAGAGAGATTTTTGGAAAAAATATAAATCCAAATTATCTTGATAAATATTGAGAAAGAATTTTCTTGACACCTTTTCATTTGGAGATGTTATTTCCCCATTAATTATTAAAAGTCATGATTCATTTGACTATTCATTTGGTTGAAAAAGATAAACTTGTTGTATATTTACACTACCGATGGATGTAAAAAATTTATAGGTATGTTGAAATTATTTTTATTTTCATTAGTGAATTAAATTTTATCAAATCATTGATTAATTTTATTAATATGTTTCTTATTTCTTTTATGAAGTACATAGGTCATTTGAAATCATATGTGAGTAAAAAAGATCAAATTGAAAGCTCTATTGATAAAGGTTTCATAGCCTAAGAGTGTTTAACCTTATATTCTATGAATTTTTAAAGGGTTGAGACTTGATTTAATGATGTTGGATGTGTTTATGAAATCTCCACTAATTAAAATTATAAAAACTTGTCATCAATATTTCCAACTATTGGATGAACAATTGGAAATGGGTCATATTTTACACTAGCTAGATTGGAGATGATAGAAGCACAGAGACATGTGTTACTCAATAGTCTTATTCTAGATCAATTTATTAAATAATTGAAATTAAAAAAAGAGAAAATTAAGGGTTCGAGCTCGAAATAAGTTGTAATTAACAAAAGCAGCTAATAGGGAGATTGTTGAATGGTTCTCCCATCGTCTATTAATATACTCATATTCATATTATTAACATATAGTTAATAGCATATAGTTATTTATTATATGTTAAGTGTAACACAATATATATTTTCTTATAGATAATGAATGTTGAAAATCGAGCAGAAATATCAAATGATGTAAGTTTTTGGCTTAAGAACCTCTAAGAAAGGCTAAGAGATTCGATGCCTACAATATTCATGGCTTCAAGTTTTGTAAATTTTTCATGAAGAAGACTTGAATACTCAAAATAGGCATGTATTTAAACTTGTAAAAGTGGGATACTATGGAAAGATGAGTGATATAATTGAAATAAACTATCATGGTTAGTTTTCAATTGTCTTATTCAAATGTAATCGGGTCAACATTGATAAGGGTATAATGAAAGATTCATTGTATTTTACTTATGTCGACTTCTCTCTCTTGATCCATACCAATGAGTGTGTAGAGAATAATCCTTTTTTCTTGGCTTCATACGATAATATGGTTTATTATGTGGATGATAAAATATATGTAGGATAGAGTGTTATTATACTCCTAAAGTAGAGAGACTTATATGATATGGCTGATGAAGATCAATTTGTAGTTTGTGACAGTTAAACTCATCAATAATAAAACATTGAATAGTTTTTTCCTAACAATATAAAAATAATAAAACTTGCAAGAGAGGGTGAAAATGAAGCACTCTTCACAATGGAGGTTAATAACATTTATGACAATGAGGTTGAAGATAATTGAATGTATAAATTGGTAATGAATTTTTTTTACAATTTATCATTGATAATTGTTTCAAACATATATACATTATTCTAGTTTTTATTTTTTGTAAAAATTTATTAGTTTTTCATTTTTTATAAATTTAATATATCTGAACTATTTGAATTGCAGGACTTCCAATCAAGATCCTAACCGATCAGCATCTCAGAGAACACCACTACCACCATCATCTTCAGTTGATATGAGTGATTATTTTATACTAGATACTATTAAAAATACATTCATTTACCTAGATATTGTTGGTAGACCATCATACGATTCACCTTCAGGAATGTAGTAGTTTTTCACCCCCTCCATCTAGGGGATATTGTCAAGTTACTGTTATTGGTATGCATGTCATTGTACAAAAAAACTATATATTTTATTAATTGTTTAACTAATTTTTGAAATATATAATGATAACAATAGAAGGGATATAAAAATGAACCCTATAGATGTATGGTACCTGAAGGACATTAATATTATCATTTCATTTGATGATTTCAGGGTTCCTACCAGTGAAACTGCTGGAATTTATGTGCAGATTTTTGGCCAGCTTGCTTATGAGATGGTGAACTTTTCCATTAATTATAAAGATTAGAGGAATATTCCTATAGCTTGGTAAAATTTGTTCTTTGATAATTAAGCAAAGATAATTTTAATTTAATATTCATTGATAACTAATTTAAGATACATGAGTAATTTTTTTAATATACTTATAAAGTGTTTTATTTTTTATTTATAGATATTGTTTTTCATTTTGATGTCCCTGACTCCGTTTCATGCCCATGCACTCTAAAAAATACTGGAAATAAATGGTATGATTTTAAATAGATATTATGGAATGAGTTTAATGTAACATCTCTTAGCTCATGATATATGTATGAGAAAGTACCTGAAGGCATTTCTTGGGAGCAATGGAAGTTGTTTGTCGATATTAATAGAGATGCATCTCATAAGGTAATTTCATATTTTATAGTATATTAATAACATAAACACAATAAAATTATAATTTTTATTAATGTTGTTATTTTTTGTAGGTTTTATCTAATAAAATTTTGTGAATCATGAGAAACAAGTCATTCCTCATATCTCCCGGTCTTTGAGTTTTTCAAGAATTTTTTTGATTTTGTTCTTTCTTCATTATTATTTATATAATTTTATTATAAGTCAAGGTTTTTTGTAACTTATTTATATTTTGTACAAAGGATTTTGAATTAGGTCACTATTTTGACCAATGAGAGATGTGGTTTAATGTTCTTAGGAAACCCAATGACATTTTTGTAAATTACCCTACCAAAGACGTTGGAGTATGTACTTTTCATTACTATTTCATGTTATTTTCTTACTATAAAGACATAATAATGAAAAGTCTATTATAACAACAGACAATGCTTACACCCAATTAAATGGTACTAACTACATAGATCAAACGATGAAATTTGGCATCATTTAATACATATAGTGGTCCCTAATTAATTTGGTATATGGATTATGTGTGGTTATAATATATTTTTCAATATTATATTTATATAGTACTGAAATAACAATAAATAGTAATGAAAAATTTCTTAATTAGATAATATTATGAATTCTAGGTATTTTGAAAATTCATTGTTAATATTTGTATTAACAGGTTAAAATTCATGAAGTCTAGGATCTGAACCCTGCACAATCATCATTGATTTCCACGAACAATGTATTTGTAGTCATTTTAGGGAAGGAGCATCTTGGACGTGTATGTGGGATGAGTTATAGGGTTACTCCATTACCTATCTCTAGTAGAGTGTCATCATTAGTTACTACTACACCTAGTGGGGGTTCGGGTAGTATTGTGAAACATGAATAAAATAGATAAATTACAAGGTAGAAAGAAAAAGTGCAAGAACAAGACTCTTATAGGAAAACATTGGATTAGTGTCAGTCAGAAATGGGAAATGATTTAGTTTATTTATTTAAACAGATGAATGCCACAGTCCCTAAGGAAATTTCCAGCCTTATATCTCATCCTGCAGAGGTAAATTATAAATTCTATAGATAATTCACACATTTTTAAAGAACACATAGAACTTTCATAAATAAAACTACAATGAAAATTTTATATTTAAAACTTGAAATTCGAGTCATAAAAACCACATATTGTTCCATATTGATGTGTGGTTGATTATTTCAAATGAAAAATGAATTATAGATCATTATAACTATGTTTGAAAACAATATAATCTATTTTTCATAGTTTTGAATCAATAAATAGTTTGTAAAGGTACCAATTCCATTAAAAACATTGGGGGGGGGTGAAAACCAAGAAAATGATGTCATATTTCCATGAAATAAGAGAACAATGACCATATATTGGATTGTAAAATATAGGATCCGACGACACATCATTCCAAACAACAAATTTCTTAGGATTCCAATAAACACTTTTTTTAGAATATTAAAACACTAAAACATGCATGTGACGGTCCAAAACATAGAAAGTGATACAATATTAACATTAAATAATTTTAAAATAGTTTTTGAATTATTTTTGATGTGTACGTGTAGACAACTCATAAATATGACTTAGGGTGTGGTCAAAATGACTTGATAAACAATTTTTAAAGGTACTAAAGCATTTAAAAATGTGTGTTGGAGGGTTAAAACTAGGAAAACGATGTAGAGTTTCCATGAAATCAGAGGAATTTGTTTTTGGATTGATTTATGAAATATAGGAACTGAAAACATGTCATTCTAAGTAATGATATCCTTAGGATTCCCTAAAACACATTTATAGTGTTTTAAAAAGCTAACACATGCATGTAATGGTATAAAACATATAAAATTACCTAGGATAGATGTAAAATCATAGGACATCCACTATAGAATTATTTGTCGATGTGTATGTGTAGAAAACATGTCATTCAGACTTGTGGTGTGGTTGAAATTAGTCAGCAAAGCATTTTTAAAGGTATCAATGCCTTTTAAAATGTGTGTCAGGGAGTCAAAACTAGGAAAATGAAATCATATAGGAATGAAATCCCAGGAAAACAAACGTAGATTAATTTTTGAAATGTAGGAATTAACAGAACATCATTCTCTCCAATTTTTTTTGATATTTTCTAATAGCCACTTTAAGGGTAAGTGGTAACCATACATCACAAGGTTCAAAAACCATATAAAACGACCTCATATTTATGTTAAATCTTGGTAAAACCACTATTGAGTTATTTTTTATGCATACGCAAAGACAACATGTAAATATAACATGCGGTGTGGTAGAAATGAATTGTTAAATAGTTTTTAAAGGTTTCATAGACTTAAAAACATGTGAGGGGTTCAAAAAAAGGAAAAAGACATCAAATTGACATGAAATTAGAGAAAAAAAATCAAAGATTTATTTTTGAAATGTAGAAATAAATGAAACATCATATCTAGTCATCATTTCCCTAAGATGCTTCAAATTGAGTTTTAGCATTTTAAAACACTAAAACAAGCATGTAATGGTCAAAACCATTGAAAACTACCTCATATTGATGTGAAATCACGGTATCGTTGAGTTATTTTTGACAGGCATGCATAAACTCCATATCAACCCGATATGCGATGTGATCGAAATGACTCAAAAAATAGTTTTTAAAAGTAATAAATCCTTTAAAAACCATTTTCAAGGGGTTTCAAAACTAGATAAATTATCTTAGATTGATATTAAATCAAATTAAAACAATTATAGATTGATTTTTGAAATGTAGGAAATGAAGTCACATCATTCTGAGTTACGGTTTTTTAGGGATGCCTGTAAACACATTTTTAGTGTTTTATAACACTAAAACATGAATGTAATAGAAAAAACTATATTAAACGATGTCATATTTTTTTAAAATCATAGGAAAAACACCATTGAGTTATTTTTTAAGTGAACACAAAGAAAAAATGCCAATCCACCAGGTGATGTGTTCAGAATGATTTGGTAAAAAGTGATTAAAGGTACTATAACTTTTAAAAACATGTATAAAGGTAAAAAATAAGGAAAAAGATTTCATATTGACATGAAATAATAGAAAAATCACTATAGATTTATTTTTGAAATGTATGAACTAACGACCCGTCATTCTGATTTATGGTTTTTCTGAGATTCCGGTAAATGCATTTTTCATGTTTTAGAACACTAAAACATACTTGTAATAGCCAAAACGATAGATAACGACAACATATTGATATGAAATCATGGGGAAAACAACTTTGAGTTATTTTTGATGTGTTCATGTAGACAAGACACCAATACGACTTGGGTTGTGGTCGGAATGACACAGTAAACAATATTTAAAGGTACCAAAGCCATTAAAAACATGTGTCCAGGGGTCAAAACTAGAAAAACAATGTCGAATTAACATGAAATCATAGAAAAATGACATTATATTTATTTTTGAATTGTAGGAACCGACAAAATTTCATTACGAGTTACATTTTTCCCCAAATGCTCCAAAACACATTTTTAATGTTTTAAAACACGAAAACATGTATGTAACAGTCAAAACAATATAAAATGACCTCAGATTGATGATAAATCACAAGAAAACTATTATTGAGTTATTTTTTACTTGTATTGATAGACAACATGTCAATTCAACATGAAATGTTTTATAAATGACTTAGTAACCAGTTTTTAATGGCATCCAAGCCTTTAAAAATGTGTGTCGGGGGGACAAAACCAGGTAAATAATGTCATATTATCATGAAATTAGAGGATAATTATTGTATATTGAACCGTAAAATATAGTAAATGATGATGCATCATTCTGAGTTATGGTTTTTCCATGATGATTGTAAATAAATTTTAGTCTTTTAAAACTCTAAAACGTGTGTGAAATTCAAAATCATAGAAAACAACCATAGATTGACCTGAAATCATGGGAAAACTACCATTGAGTTGTTTTTGAAATATATGAATTGTTTTCATATCAATGTCTTTAATTTTTTTTTCAAATAAATTTCAAGAACACTGTATATTGATTTAAAACTTAATTAGAATGTTATATACTTATCCCTTTTCACTTTCAAGTGCAGAATCATGTATTAAATAGGTATGTTTATGTTTTCAAAGTGTTTTTCATGATATATTATTTGTTTAATGTTAAAATATATTCTATTTTATTGAAAAAATATCAATTATTATATGAATCATTTTGAATATATTTAGTGTCTTTTGTTTTTTTTACATTTCTATACTTAAATGTTCTAGTTTTTATTATTGGTGATAGATACTAGTAGTATGGATGAAGTTGATTGTTATAATCCTGAAAATTACTCATAAGGAAGTAGTGATGGTTCTTAGATTCCATGATATGTTTAAATTTTATCAATGAATCTACTATAATTCTATTAATTATGTTTGGTTTTAATTTTAGTATTCTTTTCTGTTACAGTTGATGAGGTTATGCGGTAATTTTCAGTTGATGAGATGATGTAGAGGCATATGGATGAAGCGTAGGTCATGGGGTGGATATATATTGGGAATGGGATGTTGTTGGATGTATTTTATATCTAAATATTGATGACCGTGGTATGGGTTGACTGTGGTTATCAGTTGACTAAGGTTATTCTTACCTAGGTTATGATAACTATGGATGTATGTATATATATATATATATGTAGATATATGATGTATGATGTATGTATGTATTATGGGTTTATTATGAATTTATATTTTAGTTTGTTACATGTGAGAGTTTTTATATTTATATTATTTATTAAATAATTTTTTTCAAAAAAGAATTAAGATAAATATTTAGTGGTTGTTTTGAAAAACTGCTAATAATAACTTACTAAAAATATTAATTAGCGATGATTTCTATTAACCATCACTACATATATTATCAGAGATTATGTTCATCTTATCTATATTATTTTAGGGTTAATTGTTTTATTAAAAATCACTACTAAATTCTCTATAAAACAACACATATAGAAACCGCAACTAAAATAAATCAACCGCCGCTAAACGACTATAAATTGTGCAATTTGCAGAGGTTTTAGTAACCATTACTAAAAAATTAAACAATGGTTTAAACTGCCACCTGTAGTAGAAAAACACACTGCTAATTCCTAATTTTTTGGTAGTGATGCCTCTACAATCATTGAAATATGGTTGCGCATATGATGTTGTACAACCCTCCACTCAGTTGTATGATGAGTCACCTACAACCTTGCATATTGAGCTATCAACATCAGCAGATCATTATAAAGAAACAACAGAACCACTATAATATGTTCTCACTATTGAGGTGGAGACACGACATGAGGAGGAACCCGTGTCAATAGCTGGTACACCGGTGTGACACACATGATAGATGTGGAGGGGGCACAGGCTTTATATGATGAAGTGGGGTATCTAGGGGCATCAATATTGATTTATTCAAGTGGTACACATATTATTTATAAAAAAACAGACTAATGAACAAATTAAATATTGTTTTGAAATCTATATTTTTATTTAAATTTAAAAATTATAATCACTAAACTATAATTTTAATTACATGATAAAATTAAACAATTCAACATAAGAGGGGGGGATCCCTTTCTAGTGATGATTCCTCTTCCATAGTAAGTGGCCGGTTATGAATAAAATATATTATAAATATAAATAAACACACACATATATATAAGTGTTTTTATAAATAAAAAAATTATATAAATATAATTAGAAATATATAAATAAAAATATAAATATAAATATAAATAAAAATATAAAAAATAAAATAAAAATAAATATAAAAATATAACTATATAAATATAAATGTAATTATAAAAATATAAAGATAATTATAAATTTGTAAATATAAATATAACTTTATTGGTATATTTATAATAATATAAATATATTTATATCTATAAAAATATTTATAGGGAGGATGAACAATGGATGACATATCCTCGATGGTATCTACCATGTATTTCTCAATTTTTAGGGTTCAATGTCCTCTCCTGGTTCTACAGATGCATCAATTCTTCCCTCGAAGAATGAGAGCGACAATGTCCTTTCTTTCAAGGATGTTTTTGTGTCTAATATCAAACCCGGATGACTATGGGAAGAAACTCCTCATAGGTGATCCCACTATTTCTTGAAATAAAAAAGATGTCCTTCCTGATGATACTCTTGCAGTGGAAGAAGCTCCCACTTTGGTTTGAAAAGACTGGAATCACAGTTGGGGTGCTTCTTCCAGGTTCATTTCTGATATTAGATTTGGGTCTTTTTCATATGGAAGAATTAAAAAAAATGGTTCACTTGATTTTTTTGAAGAAAATCACTCTCTCATGTCTCAAAGGATTCTTGAATGTAAACACTCAATTATCACCAGGTTAGTGGCCCATCAAGGGATAAAAATAAGGAAACATGAAGATATTCTTAATCACCTCATTAAATTCTAGGTTTTCGATAAATAGAAGATGGAATCTCTTGGTAAAGTGTTCTTTCATGTTATTTTTCCTTAATCCAATTTTTAGGTGCATGATTGGTGTATGAGATTTGTCCCTCTCAAACCTGGTTACTTGCGTATTCAATATTGGGATCCATGTTTTAATCCAGATTTTATTTTAAATTCAACCACCCAAGTTTGGATTCAATTATTTGGCCTTAGTTGGTACCTTTGGAATCCTTAAATTCTCTAGGATGTTTTCAGTGCGGTTGGGGTCCCAATTATGTTAGATAAGGAAAAAAATGAGTGAGTTAATGTCAATTTACTCAAATTCTTATTATAATTTACTTTTGTTCAACTATTATTGATACAATGGTTTTGGTCGTTGATGAATTTTATTTTGTGTTTCATATTGATGTTGAAAATTTACCAGTTTTTTGTCAAAAGTGCTGTAATATTGGACATACAATTGGTAAATAATGAAAAGTTTTGATATGTGATAATTTCATGAGGGTTGGGCATGATATTGATAAATTTAAATTTAAACTCCCAGTTTCTAGATCTATAAAGAATGTAGGTATTTTTTCTTCTAGAAATAAGAACCACAATGATTTTGCAAATTTTATTGGATAGGATGTTAAGCCAGGACCGAGGGATGATGTTCCTCCTTATTGTATTGATGATTCTGAATTTCTTATTCTAGTATTATATGCTAACATTTTAAATGGTAATTCAAGTGAACTACCTCTTCAAAACACCAATAAAAATTCTATGAAAGTTAAAAATAGTCCTGGACAAGAAGATCAATCCGGTAAAAGGATTAAAGATCCTATAAAAATTGGAACCTCTTTTGCTGATGCTGAGAATTTTTCTGGCTATAAGAGAAGTATTACTGGTGAGATAAGTTTGCCGGCAGCTAAAACCACCAGTGAACACACTACTCTAAATGATGTCAAAAAAAATATGGACAAGAAGATCAATCTGGGCAGGGGTTTTCAAATTATGTAAAATTTAGAACATCTTGTGTTGATGTTAATAATTTATCAATACATGAGAGGAGTAGTAATAATGAGGCATATTTTATCTAGTTACTAAAACTACTAGTGAATTACTTGAACATTCTTTTGATCCAACTTTAAAAATTGGTCAGGAGAATCACTCTAGGAATAGGATTGTAGATCCTCCAGCACAAGTTGGGTCCTCTAGTGTTGTTATATGAAAAAACTAGGAATGAAACAATACTATCAATACAAATATATTGAAAATTTCTTTTGACCCAACAGGGGTGTCTGGAATTATAACTGTCATTAATACCAGGTCTCATGAGGTGGCTAACATTGGAAGGGATGATACCAAAGTTATTCCCATCATGGATATAAGCAGAGGGATTTTGGAGCTTAGGCAGAGGGAGGGATCCAATAAAATAGGTGTTAGAGACAATAATGAGAAATCTTAAGATGATGTTAATGAACCATGGAAAAGCGTGAAACCTTGGAATTGTGGTTGTCATCCATGTGAAATACCTCCTCATGGTAGGGGTAGGAGAGGTCCTAATCACACTCATGTAGTTGATCTTATAGACTTTTAGTATCTATTGATAGTTCCTATTGGGGACTTCTATTGGGCTTCTTTTTTTTATTGTTCTACTCCTCCATTTTTTTATTCTTTTATTTTAATAAAGGGATCTTTCCTTTGTTCAAAAAATAAAATAAAATAAATATATTTATTTATTTATCATATAATTATAAATATGTTAATAAATATAAATATACTTATATAATTATATGAAGATAAATATATTTATAAAATTATAAATATATATATATATATTAAATAAATATATTTAAAGATAAAAATAAAAAAAATAATTTTGTTATTATATTTATACTTATATAATTATAATTTTATAAATAAAAATTTATTTTTATAATTATAATTCTAAATATAAATATATTTTTATAAATATAATTATGTTTATAAATATAGATAATTATATAAATATAAATATAATGATAAAAATATAAAAGAATATTATTTATATGAATATATTTATAAACATATATATAAATATGGTTATATAATTATAAAATAAAATTTAAATATATATTTCAAACCTCTCATCATGCATTTGTTTTGGACTCATCTTGAAACAATGTAGCTTTCACATTATTAATACAAAATTACAGATCCCTTTTTTTATTTCTCTATTCATTGATAGAAAAACAAGGGTAGTGTGGGACATGCTTGGACGCAACACCACATTTCACATCCACCCCACCATGCATCATATCAATATATCTTTATATTATCATCCCTCCACCCATCATATCAATATGTCTTTATATTATTATCAAGTTGCACCAAGGTCCCACGCCTTGAAAGAAATATTCATCACCATCCCACAAAAATAGGTATGTTGAAGGGATATGATGAACAAGGAAGTCCCCTATAAAATTATCCAAGATCCATTGGGTTTAATTTTTGTTTTCATAATACAAAAATAAAAAAGAATCAATTTTTTTATTATTCCATAATTATTATGATAAGACAATAAAAAATAAACTTAATTCATATTCAATTCAAAAATCCACAATGAAAATGATTTAATAGTGAACAAAAATCACACGAGGCAGTGGAAAAAACATTTCAACATATTCAGTCTTGGAATTATAAGACAATGGTATGTAGAGACCAATCCAAAATTAAAATGCTTCTATATCATCCAATTAATTAAAATCAGAAATAAATTAATTTAATAAGTAGAATTAATCATTAACTAGGTTGATGTAGAAAGTATTAAAAGGGACAATGAGATTTATGTGCTTTGGACAATTGTCCTACTTTCATGGGGAAGAATCAGATGGGGTTTTCAATATGTAATAAAAGATAAAAGAGAAGATAACAAGGAAACAAAACTAAAGGAACATCAACTGGGATGTACATGAAAAAAAATCGACAAAGAAATAGAAAACTGAAATGAAACCCCACTACTAGGGGTCTAACGTTTTCCTTTTCCACATTTCCTCCATATTCAAGGCATAAATAGCCTTAGATGTCGATCCCTCTAAGAGATTCCCTCAGGTGGACGTTGCTGCCTAGGACTACCACTACTATAAAAGTCCACCACAATTGTCTAAAACGACATGTGATTTGAATGATCATATGAACTATCCAAATTTCTTACTTCAATATAGATCTATTGATGCCCTATATTTAAGAACCTCCCCCCTCTACCACTTGGCAGATACAGGTCAATCGAGATCATCCTAAGACAGAAATTGATGTTCTCCCTCATGATCATCAAGATCTCTCTATCCCGATTCTTCATAGTCCCATAGTTGTCCACAAACACTAATAGTGGCTCCAAAACACCAATAGAGTACCACACATGGATGATGCACCTACAATAAAGATCCTTCGACGATACCACACTAAAGGATCCACAAACTCCCACACCACCGTTGCATGATTAGTCCCCATGTTCACCTATTGAGATCCAAACACATGCCTCACCGTGGAGGAAGAAGAACCCTCTTTCCGTCATGCCAAGAATGGATTCGTTGTAGAGTCGCTGCACTCCCCACCTTTGCTAAACAAGATTGGCGAACGAGGGATCTTCGGAAGGGATACTTCTATATCACTGGGTTTTTCGAAACCTTTATCACTAATATCTGGGACGGTGGAAGGTTGGGTGAGCAGATCCAGGAAAAGGGGAACCCTGCGGTTGATAGAGGAGGCTTGGGCAGTTCCAGATATTTTCTTTGAAAATAGATTCTCACCAAAGTAATATTAAATAAAAGGAAATAAATTAATAAAAAAAGAAATGTGAATATAAAAGAAATTCACAAATCTCCACAATGAATATCAAATACATGAACATATTTAATATGAAACAACATCACACTATCCAACTTTCAAAAAAACCTAAACCACCTGATGATTCTAGAAAACATACCATTATTAATTCAGGAGTTACATCCTAAATAAGAAATACCTACAAGGTATGACCCAAAAAGTTCCCCCATCATGCATCAACGTGACACATACTACCCAAATTAATGATATTCTACACTACTAAAAAACATGATCAGAATTAAAGAACTCCAAACATAAAAAGAGAACGTACCTGCTCTTACCTAAGTTAACCTCTAAGAACATGAAATTAAAGAATTCCAGAACTGTTCACCAATACCTTGACACAAGATGAAAACATATCAGTACCCATTCTCAAATGAAACATAGAAAAAAAAACATATCAAAAAATTCATAAATAATCACTCAAAAGAAACATTGTAGAAATGAAAATAGCATCAATAAAATAAACACTGAAAAAACAAAAATAGAAAAACAAAACTGGTCTCCACCTAAATCTATTAGACCAAAAAAACTCTATGCCTAATGAGAAAACACTTCCTAGAACCATGTAACAGGGGTAACCACATCATAACTTACACCATTGTATAACCTATACAACCCAAGTCCTAAAGGCCAACTCTAAACTATGACGAAAAAAACCCAACAAGAAAGAGAAACCTACTACAAAATTAAGGAAATACTCCTTAAATCTAGCCCAATGACATCAAGCACAAAATTTTTAGGTTCCCTTGAAATGTCATCAAAGTGATTCCAATAACACAATCATGAAGTCTATTGATCAGCCAGATATTAACCCATGAACCTGCTTCTCTAACCACTTCCTAAGACCTCACTGTCCTCACACCTGGTTACCTCTTGAGAAGGCCAAACCTCCTAGGATATGAATAAGGAAATCCTAGAGTTGAATTAACAACTCATCCCCCTACAGAAAACTGGGAAGAAGCATAACATAAATTGAGCCAACAAGAGAGGTTCATCAACAACTGGGTACCACTGAAAATACCATGTAATCCCAAGAGTCCTAAGGTTAAACTCTAGACTGATGAGAACATCGATGATCCAAGGGAATCTACTTACCAACCAAGAATACCTATCTCAGTATAGCATCCTAACAATGTCTAGGAACTTCCACACATTGCTAAACAAATCCTGAAAGAAACACCATAAAATCTGATCATCACTAAACCTATGCACATGACACAATCTCTCTAAACACAACATATTCCCAATCACCACTCATAATAGGTCACAACATAGAGACAACATCCCAAAACTAGGACATAAATCTAAGGAACAAAATCGATCTAATTACCAACTCACTCTACTAAGGCTAAAGGTAGAACCTAGGAGACCAAACAAACTAATAGAAAGACCCTTCCATACACCCCACCAGTAAATGATACACTCTCACTTAGGAAAACCTCACACAAAACCCTCCTAAACCTGAAACAAGAGACACACATAGGTAATAACTACCAAGAGGGATCTATAGGGATTCGATAGGCAAACAATCAGGGGGAAACCATGCAAGGAATCAACAATCAACAACAGATTGAAAAATTATGGCCAAATATGGAAATAACCAAGATGAACAAATAATCAAAGCATGATACAATTTAAAATCCACAAATAAACCATTTAAAGCAACAAAAAAATTGATTCCAAATTTTTATGACACAAAATTATTCCCAATTTGGCTCTAACACCACTTGTTGGGGGGCTGCGCTGCACAAGGCAGTCCCCCATTGAAATAGCCAGGATCCATTGGGTTTAATTTTGGTTCTCATAATCCCAAAATAATATAGAATCCAAAAAACTTGTTCATTATTCGAGACTTATTATCATAATCCAATAAAAAATAAGCTTAATTCCAATTCAATTCAATAATGCATAATTAAAATTATTTAATTGTGAAAAAATTACATGGGGAAGTGGAAAATAAATTTCAACATATTTAGCCTTGCAATAATAGGACAACGTCTTGCAGAGACAAATCTAGAATAAAACCACCTCCATATCACCAAATTAATTGAAATCATAATTAAATTAATTTAAGAATCAATGTTCAACATTAACCAAGTCGTTGAGAATAGTAGTAAAAGGGACAATGTGATTTACATGCTTTGGATAATTATCCTACATGCATGGGGTAGAATCAGTAGGGGTTTTCACTATGTAATAAAAAAATACCAGAGAAGAAAAAAATGAAATATAACTCAAGGAACATCAACCAGGATGTACAAGAAAAAAAACCGAAAAAGAAATAGAAAACTGAATGGAAACCCCCTGAACTTGGGGTTCGACTTTACCTATGCCACATTTCCTCCCCCGAATGGCCCGAAGGCCTTCTTTTTTATTTTATTGTAGATAATACCCCTTTTAATGGTTGAAGGGGAACCCGTACCTGACCCGTAGGCCCAAGGCACAAGGCCCAACTGACCCGTAATACATGACCCAAAGGCCCAGAGGCATACCATGCCCAATACATGACCCGTAGACCCAGCCCACTTGAACTGACCCTCCCCAACTTCTGCGTCATTTATCACCTAGCTCCCATCCTAGCATTACTGATTGGCTAGCATTGCCCCGTAAAAAGCTGCACGATGCCTGGTCCCAATGGCGGCTGCCATACCCTCTCATTCTTCCAATCCGATTAGCTTTTATTCTAGTGGCTGCTACTCTTGTTTCTCTAATCCTCTTCTGGTGCCTGTTTTGTGTGAACTGGGATACTCCATGGTCTATGTGTCCCAAAGGCCCTATGACCCGAAGACCTTTGATGACCCGAAGGCCCTTGAGACCCGTAGGCCCAAACCGGTGGCCCGAAGGCCCAAATCAGGTGAATAGTTCTGGGTGCTATAGTACCAAAATTAACTGCTATTGTAACTGCTACAGTACTGCTATAGTACCCCCTGGAAATTCGCCTCCACCCAGTTTTGAAACTGGGTCTCTTGGATGACAAGTAGGATCCCTTACCACTCGGGTACAGGCTCTTTGGATGCCACATTTCCTCCATATTCAAGGTGTGAGTATCCCTATACATTGATCCCTCTAGGCGTGTCCCCCTGGGTATACATTTCTTCCTAGGACTGCCGCTTCTATGAAGGTACACCACAACAGTCTAAAATCAACTCTGATGTAAGATTTCATTTGAACTATCCTAGTTTCTTGTTGTAATATAGATCTATCACTACTATATCTTCAAGAACCTTCCCCCACTTCCCCTCCTCAAATCTAGGTCAATTGTGATCATCCACAACCAAAAATTGATTTTCTCCCTCATGATATTTAGGATCTCCCTATTTTGAGTCTTCCCAGTCCCTTGATGGGGTTATTTGGCTACCTGGTAGGGTGTTGGTTCACCTACCTCACCATGACTTCCTTCATGGATGATGCACATTTTGAATGTGAAATCCCTATTTTGGCTGTCGTTGGATAAGTCCATGGTAGGTATGGGTGGGTAGGAGTTGTGTCAAACTTATCACCTTCCACCATTTATATTTATGGAGGGCCATGGGAGCTTCATAATCCATCAGTTGTGCCAAAAGGTATTGTATATCTGGTAAGAGAGCCATGAGATCTCCATGTTTGAGAGAGAGAGAGAGGTGTAGTGAGGGAGATTTTCAATATTTGTTCTTTGAGAAATAAAGACCTATTTTGTACCTCCATTAATCTCTATTAATTAAAATATAAAAACAATAAGTGGTATCAGAGGAGGTTCCAATGAAATGATAACGAGCGGTGGAGATTTTCTAGTTTCAAGAAAATTCAAGTTGCCCGAAATTGTGTTTTGAAGACAGATTCTTGAATGTTCATGGTGAGATAAATCCAACGGTGTAGATAGAACCACAAATGGATCTAAAATGAGCTTCCTTAGATTGGTCAATGTTTGGTCAAACATCAGGTGCTTTATTACACCCTTTCCAGTGATGAAGGTATTGTTCTGGAACCAATGACTATTTAGGCAATTATTCAGTAGCTACACCAACAAGCCACATCATTGCCACATCATCACCATTTCATTAGACAATCTCGGTTGTTGACACCTATTTGGTCATATCTAGATCAATTAGTGTCCAATTTAAATAATCCAAGAGTCAATTCCACCATTTTCTTCCATTCTCGATGCTATAATGAGCTCCATTTTATTAGATTCTACAACAATTTTTTCAGAATTAAAATTCAATGGAGGGATAATCCATGGTAGGGATGATTATGCTGACCTCTTCGATCTAATACATTTAGAAGTCTCTAATGGATGATCTCCTCAATGCTAGGGATATTTTTACCCCATTGATAATGAGGGATTCAAACCTAATTCCACCAAGGAAGTGGAGTGTAAAAAGCCGAGTAAGAAGACAATCAATCAAATCTATGAATAGATTGATCACTATATTTACCACTATGTTTCTCAATAGTCTGGCACATATGAAATTTGGAAAATGTTGTAAAATACATATCAGTCAAATACTGCTCGAAACAAGATCCTCTTGTTGAATAGTTTGATGAATCTTTGACTAAAAAGTGGAATCTCTATATCTGAGCACCCCAATGAATTCCCAAGCCTAGTGAACCAATTGGTGCCTATAGGTAGGATTCTAAATGATGAAGGTCATGTGAACCATGCACTCTGAACACTTCCCAATAGCTGAGATATTCTTTTCATCTCCCTCAGCAACTCAGTGCCTAGAGGAAAACGTACCATGTCAATGATAAATGAAGTACTACTCAATGAGGAGGCCCAAAGGAATGATGCGAGTCACAACCAAATTCAAAATCTCGTTCTAGATAAGCAAGGGAGAAAACAAAGAGGAAGTCGAGGGGTGGGAACCAGAGGCCAAAAAACAATAGAGGAATCTCCATAGATGGAAGGAGGCCAACATAAAAATTTGACCATTGTGGCATGGAGGGACACATGAATAAGAACTGCCAAAATTTGCTACAAGAAAAGGGTCAAAGTACCAACCAATTAAAAATAAATGGAGACAAACATGTGAGTTTCATTGGAGAAGTTTTTCTTTTCTCCAATGGTGAAGAAGAGAAATACATTCATACATCAATCTGAGACACAAAATGGGTGGTCAATACTACAACATCGTATCACATCACTCTATATCGTGATTATTTCTTGACTTATCAACCTAGTGAATTTGGTATAGTCTAGATGAGAAATACCAGTTAAGTAGATATTTTTAGCACGGGTGATATCCATGTCAAGATGAACATGGGATACATAATCACTTAGAAGGATGTTTGGCATGTTCCAAGCCTTTAACTCAACCTGTTATCATGTATAGCCTTTTATCGATAAGTCTATGATAACATATTCAGCAATGGATCAGGGAAGATGACAAAGGGATCCATATTCCTTTCCCAAGGACACATATGCGGTACATTTTACAAAACTCGTGTGAAGATATGTGATGACAACCTCAACATCGTGGAAGGAGAGACATTATCCAATATGTGGCATATGAGACTCAACCAAATGAGTAAAAGAGGGTTATCTACCCTAATAAAGAAGCAGTAAATATGTATTTAGAGGGATGCATCACTTGATCCTTATAAATACTTCTTGTATGGGATGAAACATAGAGTCTCATTCAATAATTCTACATCAAGGAGATCAGATTTTCTATATCTGGCGCACTCTGATGTATGCGGACCCATAGTGGTGGATTCACTAAGAGGTAACAATTATTTCATATCATTTATCGATGATGCATCTCAATCATCTAGATGACCAAGTATTGGATTACTTCAAGATGTTCCACACCATGGTGGAGCATGAAACTAGAAGGAAGATGAAGTGACTTCATTCAAATAATGAAGGAGAGTACACATCCAGGGAATTTTAGAGCTATTATAGGAATCAGGGAATCTGACATGAGAGGATGGTCCCACATACCCCACAACATAATAGAGTTACAGAAAGAATGAACAAAAAAATCATGGAGAATTTTAGAGGCATGATGAGTTTGGCTAATCTCCCTAAGCCATTCTGGGGAGAATCTGTTCAAGTTGCTTTCTACCTAATAAATAGATCACCCTCAGCCCCACTAAATTTTGAGATTCCATAGAAGAAATGGCCTGGTAAACATCCATATTACTCTCATTTATGACTATTTGGATGCTTGGAATTTTCACATGTATCCAAGGATCTCAGAAAGAAGCTAGACATAAGATCTACTCTAAGAATCTTCATCAGCTATAGAGATGAGGATTTTGGATACAAAAATAGGGACCTGAAGGAGAAAAAGGTGATCATAAGTACATGTGTTATATTCTAAGAGAACCATAAGATCAAGGACATTCGAAATCCTATAATGTATCGAAGGGAGAGTGTCAAGGAATCAATTCCTGGTCCAACACTTGTACCATCACCACCTATCAATGAAGTGGAGGAGGAGCTTGAAGGCTCATCGGTAAAAGAAAAAGAGGTAGTGGAGGAGGATATTGAGTAGGGGGAGACTCAATCCTCTCCACAAGAAGTTTCAAAACCATAATAGGATCTTAGTGATGTTGTGACTCCCGAACATAAAATTTCATATGTTCTAAGATCTTCACGGGGAAATATTCGATTAAAAAAATATTCCGAGTCATAGTACTTATGGTGGACTGGTGAGGGGGAGCCATAAAGATATTAGGAAGCAGTGTCTCATCATGATAAATTGAAGTGGATGGAAGCAATGGAGGATGAGATGGATTCTTTGAAAAAGAACCAGGCAAACTATTTGGTGGAACTACCCAAAGGTAATAAGCCACTAATAAGAAAATGGGTGTCCAGGATGAAGATGGATGAAAACAATAAGGAGGTCAATCACAAAGCTCAGTTAGTTATCAAGGGATTCCATTAGACAAAAAGTTTAATTTGATGATTTTTTTTTCACCTATAGTGAATATCAATTTAATTAGAGTCATTTTCAGATTGATGGATAGCTTGGACTTGGAGCTTGAACTAAAGGATGTGAGGAAAACATTTCTTCTAGGTGACCTCTCTTTGGAGATCCATATTAAGCAGCTTAAAAGTTTTCAGGTTTCTAGACAAGAAAACCTCATTTAGAAATTGAGTATGAGATTATATAGACTAAAACAAGCACTTAGATAGTTGTATAAGAAGATTGAATCATTCATGGTGAGTTATTCCTATAAGTGAACATAGGCAGGCCAGTGTGTTTAAATTAAGAGATTTTAGGATGGTAACTTTATTACTCTTCTACTTTATGTTGATGAAATGTTGATCATTGGGAAGGAATTAGTGAAGATTAAAATGTTGAAGAAGGAATTATCCAAGTCTTATGATATGAAGGACTTGGGAGAAGCTCAACAGATTTTGGGGATGCAGATCATTCATGAAAGAATGAGGTTGTTGTTATGGATATTTCAAGATAACTATATTGAACGTGTTCTGAAATGTTTCATCATGGACAATGCCAAAACTCTGAAAATTCCTCTTCCAATCCATTTGAAGTTGAGAAAGAGTTCATTCCCATCATCCAAGAATAAAATATAGGAGATGGAGATGTTTCCATACTCCATATTAGTTAGAATATTGATGTATGCTATGGTGAATATGAGGCCTGAAATTTCACATGCAGTGGAAATCATGAGACGATTTCACTCCAATCCCAGGAAGAAGCATTTGGATGCGTTCAAGTTTAATTCTGAGGTTTCTTAAAGGAACTTCAAAGCTATGTTTGTGATATGGGGGAGATGAACCTCTCTTGGAGGGCTATACAGATGTAGATATGGCTGGAGATCCTGATAGAAAGATATCTACATTAGGATACATCTACAATTTTTCAGGATGAGTTTTATCATGGAAATAAAGGTTGCAAAAGTGTGTTGCTTTATCCATGATAGAAGTACAGTTCATTTCCTCTTCAGAAGCTGGCAAGGGGATGTTGTGGAAAAAGTATAACACCAAAAGGATTTTAAAATAAAATCGAATACATGAAACACTGAGTCTCTACATAACAATTTTTTTAAGGATATAGTAATAAACTAGTTGTTAATCATAAATTTGTGCTTCTATTATTTGTATTTCAAAAAATGGACATCTATGATTGCAATCAGTAAGTTATTTGGAGTCTGATAGAACTAACTTGTTTTTTTGTGAATAGTAACACAACCTTACAAATAGTAATAGGACCCTTATGGATAGTAAATTTTAATATTATTTTATTGTCATAAGGTTATAATATAATGAGATATATATTAATTTTTCAAGTTTATATAAAATGAGTTATAGTTTTAAAATAGTTATTTTTGGAATAAATTATGATTTTATTTAAAAATTAAATTAATCATATTTAGAAAATTATTTTCAAAAAATTAAGTTCATTTTTTAATTCTACATTTTAAAAAATGGTTAGGATAAATTTTAGGGGTTTTTATGAAATTCAAGAATTTCTGATGAATAGTAAAATATAGTAATTTACTGTATATATACATTATATGTTAAATAAACTACTCATAGAATCATGTATGGTGTAAGAACCCTTGGTTAAAACTCATGTGATCTATTTAAAATTTAGGTTCACATTAATCAAGACTATTCATATTGTTGAGCTAAAATATTAAACTAATTATTAAAATAATTGAAAACCCCTCCTCTCCTCCACTATAAATACCACACTCACCCCCTCTTCCTCTAACACCTCTGAAGATTTGAGAATTTTCTAAATTATACCCAATACCCTTAAAAAGGATCTTATATAAATCCAATACCTACTAGTATCACCAAAATTCCAAAACCAAAGTTCTTAAACAGGATCTCAAGGATAAAATATCAAGAGGTAAAAATCCTCTTTCATTTTATTGTGTTTTCTTTTCAATTATTTTCTTTTCTTATACTCTCTTTATATGCCCTTATCCAAAAGGCATGAAATATAAATTATTATATATATTCTATATTTTAACCATATTTATGAAAAAATTAATCATCATTCTTTCAGTCCATTCCCTCTTATTCTAAAAATAAAAACACTGTCCGTGATGTGTCGATTTACTGACATCATGGATAATGTGTATTCAATTTTCTATAAATCCTTAAAAGACGGTTGTAAAAAAATTTAATGGTTTAAAACGATTTAAAAGTGTATTATATGACCTATATTATGTTTTCTAATTAACTTATATTGAAAATAATAAATTTATATGATGAAACATGTTTGTGATTATCGAAGAACCGCCAAAATGATCTAAACGAATATCACTAATGATTTATCTAATGATTAATCCTCATAAAATAAAAAAAATGATTTATAGTGTCATTTAATATTATGAAAACACATTTACACCATTTCATTCCACTTCTATTGTTTTTCTTGCATTTTACAAGAAAATCCTTTACAAACCGACCATAGAAATCATGTAAAGCACGCACTCGAAACAATGGAAATACCAATATATTATTAATAAATAGTTCGAATGATGTTATAAAATGATAAAAAACAGTGTTATAAACATGATTAAGCTTCTATAAAATATTAATAACACCCTTTTAACCATTATATAGTTGGTTTAAACTAGTTTTATGTAAGACGAACCCAAGGTAAGGGAATTTTTAAACCAATTTCCATTCTTTGGGTTAACTTTCTACTTCGTTAATTATGTGATAATAAGATTGCTTGTGCAAGTAATTTCATTTAAATTATGATTTATTCTGTGTATTTATATTGTATACACATCTTCCTTTAATTCTATTCTCACTTCGATTATATGATATTTTTAAGGGACTTTCCTTAAAAAATCTTCTTTTAAAATTGAATTTACGAAATTAAAAAGAATTTTTTTATGTAATTATTCATGTTTTATGATTATGTTTTGGTTCTTAGGCATTATTTTTTATGAATGGTGGGACCTATATCTCTCTCCAATGCATTGGGTATGTGTATGTTTGAGGCTGACTATATGGTTACTCCAAGTGTAACTTCGATGGTTACAACATAAGGTAGCCATGAGGGTTACATTGCAAGGTATCTATGAGGGTTACCAATCATAAGGTATTAGCGATGGTTACAACATAAGTAAGTAATTACCCAAGATACCCTTATGGTTTTATGTATGTTATTTAATGTTTTATGGAAATCTCAAGTTTCACTGGGCAAGTATATATGGGTGAGAAGTATGTCTTTGTGAAAATGATTTCATATGTTTATAAGTATTCAAAGACTAATGGTTTATTTCCTTATTTTTATATCCATTTAATAGATTTTTATGCCTATCCAATGTTTTAAATTGTTTTCAATAGGTTATAAGGATGTTTAATAGAAATAATGAAGTCAAGTTAAACATTGTGATGATTTTTCATAGAAATCATGTTGTTGTTTTGTGTAAAAAATTATGTTTTGGAAGAAATGGAAATTTCATTAATGGAAACCACTTTGTATACTTATGGGTTGATATGTATGAGTTATGTAATAACATTATAAAACTCTAAACCAAAAATATATTTGGGAATGTGAATAAGTGAAATTTAGTTGAAATAGCTAGATTATTTAATGTTTAAGGTCAGTTCCTTATATAAAGTGTTTTATCTAGGAGATCAGAGTCAACCAGGAAGGGTACGGAGTTCTTTACAATAGTAAAAGTGCTTTGAAATTGATAAAAAACTCCATGTACCATTCTTGGATGAACCACGTCGACATTTTCTATCATTGGATACAACAAGTGTTGGATCAACAATTACTGTGACTTGTGAAGATCCACACAAAGGAGAACTCGAAAGATATGTTAATAAAAGTGGTTTCCCATGTGAAGCTAGACTATTTCTGATGCTCTAAAAGATTATAGATAGAGGGGGAGAATTCATGGAGTTGTCTTTCTGCATGGTAGGTGGTTGGTGCACCTACCTCACCATAACTTCCATCATGGCTACTGCACATTTTGAATGTGCAGTATGTATTTTTGGAATCCATGGGAGAAGTCCCTGGCATGTAGGGGTGGGTAGGAGTTGTTTTAATCTTTAAACCTCCCACCATGCCTATTTATGTAGGGATATGGGATCTTCATAATCCATTAATTGAGCAAAGAGAGCTTGTATATCTGGTAATAGATGCAAGAAAGCTCCAAGTTTGTGAGAGAGAGAGGTGTAGTGAGGGAGTTTTGTAAGAATTTTTCTTTGTGAAATAAAGGAATAATTTATCCCTATATTAATCACTATTCATGATTATAGAATCACAACATCACTTATCTATTCACTAACACTAACAGTGGCTCATACACAATGATGGAATACGCCACCTAGATGATGCACCTAAAAAAAATATCCTTCGATGCTACCGTACTCCAAGATCCGCAACCTCCCACATAACCATTGCCCGATGAGGTCCTGTATTCACCTATTAAAATCTAAACATGCACCAGGTCATGGATGAAGAAGAACATCTTTTCCCTCATTCCAGGAATGGAGTCGTAACAGAGTCATTGCACTCTTCCCTCACCTTCACCAAACAATATTGGAAAACAAGGGATATCTAGAAGGGATGTTTCTCTCTCATCGAGCTACTTGAATCCTTAATCACTGATAATTAGGATAGAGGAAGGTTGGGTGAGTATATGCAAGAAAAGGGTAACCATGTGGCTGATATAAGAGTCTCAGGTGGTTATAGATATTCCTTTGGAATACAAATTATCAAAAAACACCTATTAAATAAAAAAGAAATTTAATTAATTATAAAAAAATAAACTTGAATATAAAAAAATCTCAATATAATTATGACTCAATACCCGTCCTCCCTACCCTATATATATCTCACCACTTCCACTTCCACAGCTGCAGACATGAGTGTCTAAACCACTCATTAATCATTATGGATCTCTTCTCCCCCTTCATCTTCTATTTCCAAATAGCTCTAGTTCCTGAAAACTCCTTCGCCGACAACCATCCCAAGGGAGGAGTAGAGGATATTTTGGTAGAGGAAGATTTCAACCATATGTTACTACACTATAATGAGGAACCTCCAATTGAGGGGTCCTTATAAACCTACAATGCCTTTATTTGGGTTGCTGATAGGTTTGATGGCTTCTGTGTGATGGGGGATCACAACACCCACAAATAAGAGGTCACCACTTTCCTAGCCCAAACCTCCCAAGAAACTATTGTAAATATAAGGCAAAATCATCTGCTAGGTTTTGAAAATAAGTGTAAGCATGAAACAACATCCCATGCGGCTGATTTTTTCTCCCCATACATCCTCCCATTTTCCTTTGCATGCCTTCAATGTTTTTCATTGGTTTTTTTCCTTCGGAAATGCTAAGCATTATATGGTGTCTTTTTATTTTTTGGAATATCCTGTAAATATGGTTCAAGTGTAGTTAGTATTATAATGTGAAATCCAAATCTTACAGACTAATTTTTTTCATTCCTCATTTTCTCACTTGAATTAGGATTTGTAAAGAAATGTTTTTCCAAAAAACTGGTATTAGAGGCATTAACCAAGTCATCCTCTATTTTCCTGAATATTGAAACCAAAATCTTGCTGTAAGTTCTGAAGTTGTCTAAGTATATCTATTAAAGGTGGTTCATCCAAATAAATGTGTTGTTTGTACAATAGGAACTATGGGAGATTGTCACTAATGGGTATATAATACCCACTATGGTGTAATAATCCGCCTTCAAAAATGAATAAAAGGAGACTCTCAAAAATCAAAAGAAGAAAGACAACATGGCATTGTTCCCCCTCTATCAATGGTTGGATGAATCAAATTTTGAAAAGATTTTCAAAGCAACATCAAGTAAGAAAGCTTGGGATTCCCTTGGAACCATCTTCACGGGTGTTTATTGAGTGAAATAGGTTCGTATTCGAACACTAAGAGTGGATTTCAAAGCATCACACATGAAGGAAGGTTAGAGTATCTCTGACTACATCTCATGATTAACTGTGACTGTTATCTATTTAAAAATAATTGGTGAAATAGTGGATGAAATTCATGTCATTATAAAATACTTTCAATCTATTTCAACCAAGTTTGAGCATGTGGTTTTTTCAATTGAAGAATCAAAGGACACGGGAAATCCTTTCATTGAAGAATTGATGGGATCGTTGAAAATTCATGAGCAATAAATGTAGAACAATGCTGGTTAAACACTTAAACATGACTTAGAGTCTATGTTGACTCTACAAGAATAAAATAATGTCCATTCACAATAATACGGTCATGGCACTAAAAATCGTGCAAGAGAAAGAGGGTGTGGATATCATCCAAGCCTTCAACCAAAGAAACAAAAATTTTCTTGTTTTTGTGGAGGAGGGAATGGTGGAGGTTGATTAACACATGTTTGTGGAAACACAAAGAACATCCAATGCCATAATTTTAGGAAATTCAACCATTATGCCTTAGAGTGTTGGAGAAAAATGAGTCAAGATGAACAATCTAACTATGCTGAAGCATCTCCCCATGAATAAGAAGTCACCACACTCCTCCTCACACAAGAAAAGGATTGTGAACAACCAGACACGTGGTATATCGATATGGGTGAAAACAACCATTTGAGTGGTACCAAAGAATTGTTTTAGGAATTCATAGAAGAATTTCACAATGACGTGAGTGTTGGTGACTCATCAAAGGTACCGATGATTGGAAAAGTTAAAATTAATATTTATCATAATAATGGTGAGTCTAATTACATATATAATGTGTAATGTGTACCAAACATGAAAAATAATATCATTAGTATCAACTAACTCCAAGATAAGGGGTATGTCATACACATGGAGAACTCCTCGTCGTCTGTAATAGATGCTCATGGATACTTGTTCCTCAAGTCCAAATGAGGAAGAATCACATGTTTCCACTACATATTAACACTAAGGATGTGTATTGTCTCTTAGGAATCATGAATAACGACTCATAGAGTTGGTATTTGTGCCGTGAGAATCTCTATTCTAGTGGCCTAAAACTTTTATCCTCACTAAGCATGGTGTGTGTCTTGCCAATGATTGAAGTTCCAACTCATGTGTGTCAGGTGTATGAAATTGGTAAGAAACAAATAAATTCCTTCATAAGTGGAGTATCTAGGAGAGATAAGGAAACAATTCAATTGGTTCACATTGATATTTTCAGACCACTTGAAACAACCTCACTTGGAGGTAATAATTATTTTATTACCCTCATTGATGATTTCAGTAGAAATATTTGGCTATATTGCATCTAAGAAAAATCTTCCTACTTTAATATCTTTAAAATTTTTAAAGAACGTTTGGAAATTGAAATTGGTCCCAAAATCAATGTACTCTGATATGGTAGAGTTGGAGAATACACCTTAAATTCATTTCAAGATTTTTGCAGGGAACAAGGAATTATGCAGCAATACACTACAAACTACACACCATAGTATAATGGAATTGTAGAACAAAATAACCACAACATACTTGACATGAAGATTACCATGATGAAAGAGGAAGGGATGCTAAAGAGCTTCTGGGAAGAGGTAGTTTCTTATACTACCTACCTTCTCAATCGGTGTCCAACCAAGAGAATCAGATATTTGACACCACCAGAGGCATGGAGCAGCTAAAAACTGAGCATGGAACACCTAATAATCTTTGGGTATGTTGGCTATGTTCAATTTCTAGAAGTAATAAGAAGTAATCTTGATGATCGTGGTAAAATTTCATCTTCATTGGATATAGTAATGTTCTTAAATCCTACAGGATCTATAATCCACTAACTAATAAATTGTTGGTGAGTAGAGATGTGGCCTTTATTGAGGAAGAAGCATGGAAATGGAATGATGAAGAATAAAACAATGAAATTCTAGTAGAAATAAAATATCCTTAATAAAGGCATAATCATCAGGAGAAAATACCTACAATACCTTCCTCAGAAGCATCATCAGTACGCAGAAGTCCAGAAGTACATTACATCACTTCTGAAAGCACTACATCGAGTCAAAATTCGACCAGATCGTCCTCATCGATGGAACCTATAAAAATGAAAAGTTTATGTGACATCTAGAAGAAAACTGAAGCGATAAATATTTTTTTTAGGTTTTCATATCATGAGACTCTAATGTTTCAAGAATCCATAAATGATGTATGTTGGAGAATCTCTATGGAAGAAGAAATTAATGCCATAGAGAAAAATGAAACATGGGAGATAACTGCACTTCCTAATATCCAGAAAACCATTGGCATCAAATGGGTGTACATGATCAAGAAAAATACTGATGGTGTGATCGATTGCTACATGGAAAGTCTCATAGAAAAGGGGTATAAACAAAAGTATGGGGTGGACTATGAATAAGTATTTGATCCTATTGCTTTCCTTGAAACTATTCGGATAATTATCTCTCTGTCAGTCCATCACAGTTGGATGATCTACCAACTGGATGTGAACTCTACATTCTCGAATAGAAGTCCTGAAGAAGAGTTCTATGTTGACTATCCTGAAGGCATTGTTATGCAAGGGGAGGAACACAAGGGGTATTGACTAAAAAAATATCTCTATAGGTTGAATAAAGCTCCATGTGCTTGGAATTTATGCATGGAAAATTATCTTCAAGAGAATGGCTTCACCAAATTTATATATGGGCATGAAATTTACATCAAGAAGAATGCTCAAGGTGATAATATTATAGCGTTCCTATATGTTGATGATTTATTGTTTACAGGGAATATCATATAGATGTTCGATGAATTCAAGGAAATAATTTTTAAGGAGTTCGAGATGACTGATGGAGGTCTCATGTCCTTTTTGGGCATTGAAGTAAAGAAACAACATGGTGGAAGTTATATATCTTAAAAGAATTATGCTAAGGAGTTTCTTGAAAAGTTCAAGATGGCCAATTGTAATACCATAAAAAATCTTATAGCAAGGAGACTAAAACTGACAAATGAAGGAGAAAGAAGAAGCATTGACTTTTCTTTGTTCAAGAGTATAATTAGAAGCCTAATGTACCTCACAATCACAAGGCCATATATTTTCTAAAGTTTTTGGATTTTAAGAAAGTACATGGATACACCAATAGAGTCACACTGGATCTCATGTATGTTAAATGAACAATGGATTTTGGTTTTTTATATCCACACAATGACGAAGCAAAGTGATATGGATACAAGTATATTTATTGGGGAGGTGAACAAGATGAAAGAAAAAGCAAAACTAGGTATGTATTTGTTCTTAGAATGACTTCAATCACATGAAATTCAAGGAAGTAGAGTGTGGTTGACCTATCCACATGTGAAGCAGAGTACATGGCCGCATCGTCCACTTTTTGTGAAAGAATTTGGTTGAGAAATTTTCTTAAGGAGATGAATCATTCATATGATTAATCCATAGTCATATATGGGGATAATAAGTCAGCAATTGAACTAGCCCAAAATCCAGAGAATCATGGAAGAAGAAAACACATTGATACTTGTAATGATTTTTTGAGAGATCATGTGAAGAAGAAAATGATAAAATTGGAATATTAACATACTACAGAATAGGAGGATGATAATTTCACAAATGCATTACTAATAGAAACATTCAAACAATTAAGAATGATGCTCAGAGTATAACCTGTTTTTGTTTAAAGGGGGTGTTGGAAATATAATGAAAAAACCTATGTTAGGTTTTCAAAACAAGAGTAAGCATGCTGTAATGTCCCATGGAATTTTCTATTCTCAATGCAACTCATTTTTTTCTCCCCATGCATCCATCTATTTTCCTTTGCATGACTTTAATGTTTGGATTTAGTTTTTTATTCCTTCATAAATGCTATGCATTGTTTGGCGTGTTTTCATTTTTGGGAATAACCTTTAAATATGGTTCAAATATATTCCTTATTATAATTTGATATACAATATTGTAAACTATTTTGTTTTGTTCCTCCTTTTCTCATGTGAATTAGGCTTTGCAAACCCAGGTGTTTCAAACTAAAACCTCAGAACCACCGACCACTGAGAAATATTCCGTTTTGCTTCCCTGTGATAATGATTTGAGGAAGTATTTGTTTTATTATCAAGTGGATTAGATGGTTCACCATATGGTCGGTATTCATGGGGATACTACTATATCAACGAAGGTTGTAGAGTGAATCCTGAGCTTTTGGATGATTATTATAATCCCAAAAATACATTCCAGTGCATGAATTGTTGAAAGTACTAAGGCCGACAACCCTTTCACCTAAGATCATAGTATACCCTAATATCCTTCCAATATTTCAATGAAATTAATGCATAAATATGGGTATGGGGTGTAGGAATTAAAATTGCAGTGCTGCCGAAAAATCCCCCAGCTATGACCTCCTCCGCAGCCATGAACTTATGAAAACCAATGCCATTTTTTCCTCTGAGATGATGACCTGACTCCGAATAATTCCATGACTACAATGACCATTGTTCCATGATTTCGTGGCTAGGAAGTTCAGACCATCTCCAATGGATCAATCGCAGGGTTGTCAGGTGGGATTTAGGGTCACCACTATCATCATCACTAGAAATGAGGAGTGCAGCCACCGCTATAACATGTGCTTTGGGAGGGACCACCAGGGGTTCTACAAATGGTACTATAGGATCTTGGGGGTGAATGATGGTTTGTACCTCAGGTATACCAAAATGGATCCCTATCGGTTTTCGTTCATCTACAGCAACAACCCACCTCGAAAGATCATCACCATGATGGGATCATTGTAGCTGCTGCTAGCACCTGCAAGTCATTTACAATAGTCGGCTGAACCACCCACTTTGCGTCTACAATGTATAATTAAATAAAGTGACTTCCCATGTACTTTTATAATAAATATGAGAGTTTTTTTTCTTTTAATTTATTTTGTAAATATGTATAGGTCAAAAATTATTTCGGAAATGTGTGTGAAAGGAAGAAACCCTACTGCCACCTTTCATCCAAAATCCATTTTTTAGTATTTTTATATATTTAATTTTTTTATTTTTTTTGTTTTTTTATATATATAATAAAAATTTTCAGCTGAATTTATCTGCTATTTAATATCTAGAAGTACGTCCACTACAACAGTATATATTCTAACAGAAACCCCCACCCAGGGCTCCCTTTTATAACAGGTCTTTCCATGGTAATCATTCTGCATTTCCGATCTGGGATTCAGGTTCTCCTTTTCCTACGCTGAATGTTCTTTATTTTTAAGGTAGTATTAATTAATGTTTCAAGTATGTGTCCTTTAAAGACTATAAAATATAAACTATAAGTGCAATATAAATTAAATTTAAAGAAAAGTATTCTGTTCTTTACAATCAAAATAACTCGCAGTCAAAGTGGGAAACTACTGATGATTGGGCTGGTGCCTGAGGGCGTGGCATAAATGATTACACCAGGTCTTCTTCCAAGGGACTCACTATAGAGAAAAAAAATCGTAGAGAAAATTATTCTGTTCTTTTCAATCAAAAGAAATCTTATTCAATGTGGGAAACTATTGATGATGATGAGGACTTTGATCATGATTATGGATATGTTCTTAAGTTGTAGAATCTTTTATGGAGGTGGACTTGCCCTTGATTTCCCCCTCCATCTTTCTTTTTCTCATTTCTTTTCCTTTTATTTTAATAATAAGGGGCTTGACCATGAACATTTTCGAAAAAACATTGATTAAAAATATAATAAATAGTTGAAAATAAAAATAATTTCCTAACAAATGTTGATGAAAAATAATTTATATGATTTCAAATCCACCTACTTGAAACTTAAAAATGTTTCAAGAATGTGACTTTGAAAGCATATGAAATATAAACTATAAGAAAAAAATAAATGAAAATTAAAACATTGATTAAACATATAAGAAATAGTCAAAAATAAAAAGAATTTTGCAAGAAATGTTGATGAAAAATAATTTATAATCTTTCAAAAGCTCCAACTTGAAACTTAAAAATGTTTCATGTATGTGACTTTGAAAGCATATTAATTATAAACTATAAGACTAATATAAATGAAAATTAATATATTGATTTATATATAAGAAATAGTATGAAATAAAAAGAATTTATTAAAAAATGATGATGAAAAAATAATTTATAAGCATTCAGAACCACCTATATGAAACTTAAAAATGTTTCAGGTATGTGGTTTTGAAAGACTATAAAATATAACCTACAGGAAAAATAAAAATTAAACTTAAAACATGGATTAATCATATAATAAATATTTAATAATTAATTAGTTAATTAGTAATATAATTATTAATTATATAATAATTAGTTAGTTAATTAGTAATATGATTATTAATTATATAATTAATTAATTAATTAGTAATATCATTATTTTTTATATAATAATCAATTAGTAATATAATTATTAATTTTATAATAGTTAATTATAAATATAATTAATAATTATAATTATTAATTATAATTATTATTTTTTGAAAATATTAATAATTAATTATAGAATAATTAATTAGTTAATTAGTAATTTAATTATTAATTATATAATAATTAGTTAGTTAATTAATAATATAATTATTAATTTTTAATTATATAATTAATAATTATATTTCTAATTAAGTAATTAATTATTATATATAAATAATAGATAATTATAATTAATAATTATATTACTAATTAACTAATTAATGGGAATAAGAAGGGGAAGTGTGTACACTTTGATCAGTTGATGTTGTAGGTGAAACCCACCATGTCTTTTGTTGGAAAACTGAAATATGTGGTTTTTTTTGGAAGCACGGGGGATCCCTCCCATTCTGAAGGTTCTAGGAAGACTTTAATGGTTTCTCTAAAAAATTATTTTAGGGTCCTAAAAATTCTACCAAGGGAATAAAATACACACACAATCGCTTTGAAGAAGGAAGAAAGTACTCCTATAAATCTAGCAAGGTGAATGGACTCAAAACAAGTTGCAATTTTCAGATGAAACATGATGGAATTCAAGTTTTCAAAACATTTCGATTGGCTCATGTAACATCACTGAGAAAGGTATGTGGACCAGATAGATCGCGAACCACCGGGAACGTGAAACAATCCATGAACTGCTGGCCCGCGGGGTGATGGCCAGTAAATAAGGCAGACCGTGAACACTGTCACCGAAGTACTCAAGAGAATGAATCCAATCTTCGTACCGTGCCATGAACTCATCAGTTCATGGATGAAGTGAACATGTAGGGTTCCACGAATCATCATCGTGATCCAAATCCTCCGCAAACCTCAGATTGACCGAGTCTTCCACGAGTTAGGATATCGCTTCACGAGCATCCAAAAATGGTGTTGCATGCCCAATAGATACAATTTTTCCAAAGCTCTATTAAAAGAGCATAGTATAAAGCATGAAGGATAGACGATGAAAATCATTAAGGGAACCTAGAGGTTGGAAGAAAGAGTTCGAAGAAGACTCCAACTTCTGTCTCTTTCCATCGACATAGCCCGAATAGCAAACCACTCCCTCCATAGGTACAAACGACCACGAACCATAAAACATTGGAATTGAATGATAATAATATAACTATGAACCTAACTAGTGAACTGCGAACCAAAAACTTATAACAAATGAATTCCCCATGAATGATAATCCTCCAAACCCTCTTTCAACATGGTGCTCCACATAGTGTACCACTACGCGGACTAAACCCGACACCGCGTACTGCATCAGTATGAAGATTGAACCCAAAGTGGCATGGTGAGCCATGTACGACTATGGTATGTAGTGGTCTATACCCATTCCCACACACTGGATCGGTATGCAGATGACCCCTTTGCCCACATACCACTATGGTATGCAGAGCCTCCCCCATCCTGCATAAGAAACAAGTACGCGGAATGAGGTGTTTCTGGGTATTATTTCCTTCAGTTCCAACCTCACCCTTCCATTACCATACATTCCACCATAATCCCTCTGCTAACAGGTCCTCCGACATCAGGTAAAATCCTCCTCCAAAGCCACCAGACACGTATGATCAGACAATTGGGTGCATCAGTGCACCCATGTGAGTCAACTTATCCATGGTAAGAAGAGTCACGATGGCTCTCCCCATATTGGTTTGGGCTTCAAAAATGCATGTGTGTCTACATTACCATGGTTACTCTGATTACAACATTGGGATGACAATGTGAACCTCCCTGTTCTAGGGATTAATGTTGATCACTTACTTTTCCATTCAATGAGGAATAATGACCAGTCAAAGGAGTTATGTTTGCTTCTCCTTTTGACGAGGAAGAAACTAATCCCCTTCCCAGAACATGCTCTCGGGCCCTCCCACTGAGGTAAGTCCCCAATATTCCAAGGTAGGACCGCCTAACCTTTAATTTCATCTCACATTAAAGGGTTCATTTCTCTTCACCCATACCTATGATTTCCCCATCCTCTTTTGTTGTGGTCTCTCCTTCCCCCACCAATAGGGGATGAGGCATCTTCATTGTGGGATCTTTCACATCATCTTGTTTCTCACATTGAGTATTACTCACATGGTCTTATAGGTTTGTGATGATTACAACATCCACATGATTCTGAACTATGAGAACATTGATTCCTGACCAAATCAGGATACGTAGGATGATTTCTAGAAGTCCTAAAAAAAGGGTTCCCATCCAAGAGGGTCTAACCAATCATCTCCCCCTTTAATGGACAGCTTCCACGCATAATTCCTAAACATCCAAACTATGTGGGTTCTGATTCCTTTCCTAAGGATATGTAGGAAGCCCTTTTTATGGGACTGATCCCAACACTAAGTCACCTCCATCCCCCCTGGATGATGATAAACTCCAAAGAACCTTATTATATGTCTCAAGTTGGTATCACCTTCGTAGCATCAAATATATGCATGACAACGACGATACTCAAAACCCGGGGTAGCCCGTGGACACACTCATCATGGATGAACCAAGGATTCAAAAACATATGAAAACAATATCAATCTATAAGAGAGTCTTGGAACATGCAAAAATCCTCCACTAGATGGGTGTGGTGAGCCTGACCTCCCATCCTATCGACCAATGGAGTCCTTAAGTGTTGTTGGCTGAATCATAAATCAACGAGCACATGCCTTTGGAATGAAGGTCCATGAATCATGGATACCAGGGCTGTTGGGAGTTCTTAGCTCCACGAATAAACCTGTTAGAGACCATCTGATGAAGTTATATCCATGGAGGACTGATTTCACATGTACATGACCCCATGAAATCACCCGTCAGGATCATCTAACTATGGTACCTCTTTCGCAGTATGAAAGAGGTTAATTTCCCAGTCCTCATAGGGTTAATACAACCTCCCTTAAAGAATAATGATTCAAGATAGGTTGAAAAAAAATAAATGGTGAACATGGTGAGAACTCGTCTCTATAAAAAAAAGGGACGAGTGATGATCCTCATCGTACCATTTCTGCACCACCCCAAAATACGCCACCCCGGAGGTGGAACAAAAATGGTGAACCAGACGTGAATCCTTAGCCAAGGAAGCAGTTCTACCCCAATGATAAAAGATAAAGGTACATTTTATGTTAGACCATTTTGTTCACCCTGGTCTTCACTAAACGTGCCACCCAAGAGGCGTAATAAAAATGGGGAACCAGACATGAATCCTTATCCAAGGTGGGGGTTCTACCCCAACAATAAAATACTAAGGGATATTGAAAATCAGTCATTTTGTTCTCCCTAGTTCATGCTAAATGTGCCACCCCATAGGCGAAAAAAATGGTGAACCTAATGTGAATCCTTAACCAAGGTGGCAGTCTTACCCCACTCAAGCCCCTTCACCCCACAGAAAAATAAAAGGGGAAGAGGGCCAAACTGAATCTCTAAATATGCATATGTTTAAAATAATGCTACTTTGATGAGGTTTTTTGGTATGTAAGTCATATATGTATGCCTCAGGTTCTTGCAGAGCAACCTTTTATCCGAATGACATCCTGACAATTGATGTAGACACACACATTAGTGATCTTGCAGGAGGTCGGGGCCCCAACAAGGAGTAGGACCCCATCGCCTACCCAGCGTCTTCAACACTAGGTATACAACACACTAATCAAAGAGTAACACCAAAATGGTACTCTCACCATGCTGGAAAACATGATAGAAGCCCTCCAGTCTACAAAGGTCTGCCCGCTGCCTCTTTAGCCACTGCCAGAACCCCAGTACAAGGTGGCCCTGGAGGTCATCTCAAACCATTTTGGGTTCCTGTCCCTAGAATGTGACAATGAGTACCTCCCTTATCTTAGGGAGGAAGATGAAATCGAGGTTGATGGATTGATATCAACTGCAAAATGGTCTTACTCATGGTACCCCACCAGCGAGCAACGTCGCTGACACCAGATGACCAAGTCTCCTTCCACCGTGGAGGACCTTATGCCGATGAAACTTGCTAAAGTCCAGGAGACCCAGGACCCTTAGGCTACTCGCCAAGTCAATGAATATCTAATCAGAAACACACTATCACATTGGTTCCTAAGGAGAAGCTCCACCGTACTAATGTGGTGGCATTCAATGGGCATACATACAACTCTGCCCCCTCCACTCAATCCCACCACAGAAATAGGGTGGCACAATACGAGCACATGCATGTTCCTGCTAGTGATCGCCTGTCCCACTGTGCAGAAAGAGCGGTAAAATATAGGTAGATGCAATTATCTGTCGATCCACATCAAGATCACCATCCAAACAAGGCAACTACCAGCTATACGCAGGCATAAATACCTACTAATGCACTTAAAGCCTACCATCTAAATAGCGAGGCAACCAAATATGAGAATAGTCAAATTCCTACGAATGCATGCAAAGCTCGTGAGACAAATATAATAGAAAGAGAGCGGATGAAAATCCCCACTTGTGAATATTAATCCCACCAGTCAGATACAGTGGCAACCCGAGAAGACAACCGACGACATACCTGTTCCTCTATCCCGGCATAGGAGAACTACCAGTATTTACTGGAAACTCATGGAGGACCCGAACAAGACCAAATTCCTACTCTGATATCAGAATGGGCCTTCATACCTATTACAGCCAAATATTTTCATCATCACATCCTAGCATTGATGGAATATTATACGTCAATTCCAGACCATATCCTCCAAACATGCCAGGATATCATTGCATCGGCGGAAAAGGTGAGAAATCAGGCCCATGACCTGATTTTCTCAAACAGAATGACTCACTCGAAAAAATATCTAGTCACTCCAGAGTAGTTATGCATCCCTTTTCCCATTCATGAAGTTTAACAACAATATCTCGCGATATATGGACAACCAAATTAAGAAAAATACTCGTTCCAACTAGGGGACACCGGTCCTATGTAGTGGCCGCTCCAGGGTAGGCATACATCAATTAAAAAACTCAAAGATGTCTACCGACATATCCCGATGACATCATGAGACCCAACAAGATAGGGAATCATATATTAATCCCATTACCAATAGTATCTGGCCCCGGTTTCCCATAAGAGAGAGCTCGAAGATAAAATGCACCAACGACAACTTGAAAATGGAGAGCACATACATGATTCTGCTCTACTAGAAGCTGGGGTTCTTGAAACCCTCAAGCATATATCAAAAAAGTCTCAATACCCTGTCATTCCATTACCATATTATGGAAGTGGTAGTATAAGTTTTGAAGGTCCTCCCCACAATGTCCCTACCAAAATCTCTAAAGGTCCTCCAAAGAGAACCCATGGGGGATCACCCTATGGGACAAGAATGATCAATCACAAAATCCTATCTTCTGATACGTACTAGGGTAGCCGTCCCCTCGACCTAAAGATCAGATAGAAAGAAGGTCCTCCCCTTACTATCGTCTGCCCTGATGGTCCTCCCCCGGATATACACTGAAAATATTCTTTTCCCTGTATTCAAACATCGAGTCATGATGGTAGTCCTCACCACAATGAAAACCATTTTTAAGGCCCTCCCTACAATAAAAATTTCTATAAAGGTCCTCCCAATTTTTATTTCAAGAAACGAGTATGTTCTCCCCTCAATGTAGTACATCCTGAAGGCCCTCCTAAAGATGTGCACTGCAAAAGTTCTCCCTACAGCCAGGTATCAAGTCATGATGGTAGTCCTTTCCATGATGACAACCATTACAATGGCCCTCCATGCAATGACAGTTGCTATGAAGTGCATCCCCATAGTGACATAAAGTAGCAAGAATGTCCTCCCCTCATTGTATCCCACCCTGAAAGTCCTTCCTAGGGTGTATGCCGTATGGACATTTCCCACAGTTGAGCATTAAGTTGTAATAGTCTCCCTCACCATTTCAAAACCAATTGTGGATGTCCTCCCCACAATCAAAATTCATGCTGGCAGGAAGGGCCTCCCCTTTCCATAATAAATATGGTAAAGCCCTCCTATGCTGAGGCACTCAAGAAAATGGATTCAGACACAATGGGCACTCCGTCTATAATGAGTGATATTCATTCTCAACTAGAGGATGGCCCGGGTCCACGCTCATCTTCTGAGCCACGCCCGCGGAATCTGCAAATCAATAAGGCTCCCTCCAGCCTGATTTCTTAGAATGAAATTATTAAGAACCATTCGAGATGGGTATATCAAGTAGAGGATCCTCCAGAAGAACAACAATATGATATGTTTCTTGTGATAAGACAACAAGTTAGGGATAATATACCTGTGATGTATTGGCCTATGACCACTTCTCACTTTGACATACCAAGAGAGTTGTCTAGGGAATGCATACATGACATTCCCTTAAATATACAGATGAATCTTCTCCCGCTAAAATAAAAATTCCTACACTGCGAAGGGTATGTGGAACATGTCAACATGATAGGGGAGCTTCACAGTCTAATCGACCTGGAAGCCCTCCTATCTGCATGACAACCAAAATCAGATTGGCGAAAGAAAAACCTTGAACTGTCTTGCCACCAAGCACTACATAAGTTGTGACACCTCATTGGAAACTCCCCAGCAGGATTTCACATTCTAGGATGGGGAGAACAAGGAGATCTAAATTTCACCCCACGTCATGTCCAACAGGCCCCCTTGGAAATGATATCTTGCAACATCATCACCCAAAGGCAACAACCAAGTGAAACCCCTACTCCGAAAATATGGGATACACAACAAAAACGGACTCGGAGTATGTCTCAAAAGAGTAAGGGATGAAGAGATCAAGTCATTGAAAAGCTACTGAGTCAGGCAACTAGGAACATCCAGTAGGCTTCCTGCCTAAGGTAAGCCAACCAGAAAGCAATGCTCATATCTCCAAAATCCCATAGACTCCATGTAGGCCCAATTCCATACTCTTCTCACACCCACATGGGAGTAAATAAAATTTAAAGGGTGGAAATTACAGTGGCTGCCGCCGTAATACGAGAACAACCCCATCCCACGGGGCTGGAAGAATTTTTAAATCAAAATTCCCCTATAAGACCAACAAATCTAGGCCATAGCACATAAATGGAAGAATGGGAAAATCCCCAGCCTTTAGTTATGGGGGAGTTTTTACCTCAAATCCCCGCACAACAGACTTCTATCTTCCACCGTTTAAGAAGAATGATGGATAGAGGTGTTACCAATTCCAACCATTCTCGTAGTTTTCACCCTCTAAGACAAAGGTGCATTACGATGTCAGACCAAGGCTCCCTTCAGGTTAATATTTGCCAAGAAACCCAAATAATACAGTATAATGGAATAATAAAGTCCAATAAAGGGTTCATGAAGCCTTCATACCATTCAGTGCTGGGTAAACCACCCCAAATGCAGTATGCCTCAGTGAACATGGTAAAAATAAACCCCATATATCTCACTAGAAAAGGAACAGAGGGTGAGGAAGATAAGGAAGATGGTTCCCTCCGAGAGGAATCCCACATTGAGCCTGATGGTGTGCATAACTGAAACTATAGAGAAAACCTATATTTGGGTTCCCCCTCAGTGAATCTGTCACTAACTCCCACAAAAAACTCCAAAAAAAAGAAGAATAAATCAAAGGTCATATATGACCCGCCTCCTCTTCCCCATAAGAATGAGTCCCTCACCCTTGAGGAAAAGTTCTCCAAGTAGAAGGAAGAAATCAGAGAGCTCAGGTGAATTAATGTTATGCTGCATCGAGGGAGAAACCTTTCCGTATGTGTTCCCCCCATGGAACGTTAGCAGGTGATCTTAGAAGAGGTGCCCATACCACAGAATCTTATCCTGGTGAATGAAGCGAAGCTTGGAGGATCATTCAACCCGACCCCAGAATGATGTCCAGACTTCCCCCTGTTAGGGAGGCAATAAGAATATGTTTAGGTAAACCCACAAATGATACACCCAATAGGGTATCCACCCCAAATTACAACAGTTCTGGCACACCCAGTTTTGGCCACTTCCACACCAGCTCAAGCTCAATCCCAACAAGATATGCATCAAGGGATCTTTAACACCATCGAGCAATTAACAAATCAACTAGAAGCCATTTAAGGGAGGCTCCCTCTGATAAAACCAAAGCACAAACCCAACCCCAGGTGGGTGAGCAATGTTTCACCACCACCAAACATCTAGAATTTGGTATTCCTAGTATTCAATGGATCGGGGTACCCAGAACATCATTTAATGCTCAATTCCTACTATTGTGACCCCATGATAGGAACTATGGAGTAGCAAGAAGTAGTAAAACTCAAGTGCCATGTATGAACCATGCAAGGCTCAGCCTTTGTATGGTATACTAGCCTGCCAACCAGTTCAATCAAAGGCTGGGAAGATCTATGATGATAGTTTCTCTTCCAGTTCAGTTCAACGCTACCTAAGACAATAGTCAGTGACCTCATGAACTATAAAAAGAAAGAGAACAAAAGAGTCTTATACTTAATTGCATGATGGAAAGGCCTGACCTATTTCTTGAACCAACCACTCCCACAGGATGAGATGTTATCCATTTGCATTGATAACCTCCAGGATGAATTACAAACACTGCTTATCTCGGTGAAGTACACAAGTGGGTTTAGAGATTTCTCTTCCATTTCCCAAAAAATAAAATAATCCTTGAAACGGACCAATCTCATGTCTCGAGAGGCCCCACCATCCCTTGAAAAAATAACTTGAATAGATGAAGCGTCTTTTTTCATGCTTAAGCCACCCACTGTGCTAGATCCAATTATGAGCCCCCCACAGAATTGTGTAGGCCTTACTAGACACCAACAACCACCCCACCTTTGAAAGATGAGTGATGAGGTGCTAAAAGAAATGAGTTCGAAGTGTGAAAAAAAATTACTTGTTCTGAGACAACCAAGTCAGTGACTATTTCATATCCGCAATGAATTACAACTTGATATGTCTACCAGAGAAAAAGCGTTCTGAAGAAGTGGGTCTCAAATACCATCCAAATTATTGTCCATGTCACTGGATACTAGTACATACGTTCCTAGAATTCTTTTTTTAGGGATCTCCTACAAAATAAAATATAGTGGATTCTGAGAATGTTAAGTTGGGACCAACACCAACATAATTAGCATATGTTTCCACATCAGACTCAAGAGAGAAAGAGGAATGGAAAACAGTCTCCACTAAGAAGGTGAAAATGTTTGACAATAGGATGACCATGAAGATAGTCAACTGAGTCCATGGCGTCCTCCAGGTGCATTTGAAACAACTAATTAAGCCCCCAAAAGCTCCTAATACACCACATACATCCTCGTTGGCCCCGTGGTCCTCTAATGGATGGAAGGGAAGAAAGACAATGCAAGAAGATGAGCTGATACCAAATCCGAAGATAGTGTTGACCCTTTTAGACATCATGCCGACTGAATTGGTACAATGGGTTCTTCTCTGCCAAATGGTAAAATGGGAATCATACCACTAAATGACACCGTCAGAAAGATAAAATCAGACTAAAATAGTGTCAGATCAAGAACTAATCTTCGGGTCCATTAATTTCATTCACTTAATGGACCCCTTATCTGATGAAGACTATGGCCATGATCCCGAATTCCCCACACCCAATCAAAGAGCTAGAGGAATAGGCCATAGAGGCCAGAGGATTCCTGGAAGGAATGATCATGGTAGGATTCAAATTCTTATTCATGTCATAAGTCAAACCGTTAACATTGTAGAAACTCACAGAAGGACCCTTAGATAGACACAACAAGAATAGGAATGCTACTTTGACCCCATTAAAATATATTCAAGTCCAATTATCTTAGAATATCCATCAGGGGAAGAAAAAATATCAAACCGCCCAAGGCGTATAGGTAGACTGGTCCAACCCAACCTATAATGGACCGCAGAACCATCATCTACGATAATAGAGGTTTAACCATTTACTTCCAAAGCTTGGACCCCTATAATGTCTGTGAAAGAGAAACCCCAAGCCAGGAAGTTCCGACCTTTAGAGAAGAGGTATGCTTTTTTAATGTAGCTAGCTTCAGTAAAAGAAAAGTTGTGAATCATGAATGTGTTAAGTCTGTCTGTAGATCTTAAGAAGGAACTCATTGAAGCCTTACTATGTCCCCATGATTTTGAGGCCAAAGTTGTAGCAGAAAAAGTCTACTAGATAGATACATGTCTCGAAGAAAGTCATGCCATCATCTCCTTCATAGATAGGGATGAAGAAGCCATCACACAAGGGCACATAAAACTCTTATATGTGTCCAGAAAGATAAATGGAATCGATGTCCGGAGGATCTTCAATGAAAATGGATCTAGAGTTAACCTCCTCCAATTGTGGACTCTTTGTCAGTTAGGCTATGTTGAATACATATTGACACCATGCACTAAAACTCTATTGGGATATGAAAAAAGTGATTAGAAACCATTGGGATGAATCATGATTAAAACTAGGCTCAGTGATCTTATGTCAGATTATGAGTTCCTAGTAGTACAACATTGTATGGACTTCCATGTCTTGTTAGGGAGGCCTTGGATGAATCAACATGCTGCAATTATGTCATCATACCATCAGTGTGTCAAATATTTTACTAATGGGGAAAACATGACATTTCACGATGATAAATCCCCATTCGAGTTCTGTGAGTCACACTATATCGATGCATGGATCTAGGAATCAGGAGGAAAACATCATTCGACCGAAAACATTGGTTAGATCAATTCCCCAATTGGATTGGAAATGGCTCCCACTGACCCCCTCCAGTAGCTTAGGGAAGAGTACGTATTACCCATCAACCAAGTTGAATGCATAAGTGCAAGTCCAGATGTAGACTCGATTTTCTGCATGGTCTCTATTACATCCACCAAGTCCAAAGACATGGAAGAGTGGGCTGACTCCCATGATTCTAGGAAAAGCTGAATCAAATATGCTTTGGGACCATCCTTAATACCTCAAACTACCCTTGACTCACACACTATGGTAAAAGATGATTTCTCTCCCAACATTGGAAGGTTCATTTCAAAAATCTTCCCTCCCTCATAAGAGGAAGAAGATGTAGATGATGATGAAGAAGAAGACGATGAACAATACCTCAAATATTCCCCTCCTTCATTCGAAGAAGGTGTCTCCACCAAAATCTATGAAATTAGAGAGATAAATATGGGCTCCGAAAATGACTCGAGTCCCACTCTGATCAATGTGGCCATTCCTGCCGAGGAACAGGAGGAATACACCTCCTTCCAAAAGAATAATCAATATGTGTTTTCCTAGAACTACACAGAAATTCCAGGCCTTGATCCTGAGGTCTCCAATCATCATCTGAGCTTACTAGAAGATCACCAGGGCTATAAGCATGCAGCCAAAATGGCCCACCCGATGCATGTTGACAAGAAAGAGGTTAAATTTGAAAATATGATCAAATACAACATCATACAAGAGGTCCAATATCTAATCTAGATGGAAAAGATAGTCCTTGTCAAAATGAATAATGGACAGATTAGAATCAACATTTACTTTAGGGATCTTAATCGGGATTCCCCAAAAATGATTTCCCTATCCCAATCACAGAATTGTTGATCGATGCAATAGATGGATATGAAGACCTATATTTCATGGATGGATATTATGGATATGAACAGATCTGGATGGCCTGAGGAGGTGAAGAAGCTACCACTTTTAGGGCCCCTCGTTGAGTGTTTTGTTATAAGGTGATGCCCTTTGGTCTAAAGAATTCTGATGCCCCAAATCAACGCACTATGCGTCACATCTTCAATACCTTATTGGGAAAGTACGTCGAGTGTTATGTCGATGACCTAGTGGTCAAGTCACGATATCACTCAAACCACCTGGATGATCTTGAAATTGTCTTCAACAAATTGCGACAACACAGTTTAAAATCAATTCCCAAAAGTTCCCATTTAGCGTTACCTCGGGAAAATTCCTCAACCTCATCATACATCATCATTTCATCAGAGTTAACCCCGAGAAGACAAAATCCATTAATGTAAATGTAACCACCTCACAACCTCATCGATTTGAGAGTTCTCCAGGGGAACCTCGCCTACATTTGGAGCTTCATAGCCAACTTGGATGGTAAATGTTTACCTTTAACCTGGATCATGAAGAAAGGATTTACGTATGAGTGTGACAATGATTGTTGAGAATCATTTGAAAATCTCAAAAGATATCTCCTAATCCCACCGGTGTTGATGCCACCATTTTAGGGGAGACCACTTATATTGTACATGACTGCTTAGAATGGTCATTAGGTTCCATCCTCGCACAGAAGAATGATGCCGGAAGCGAGAACAACCTATATTACCTCAGACAAAAAATGATTAATGTCGAAACTCGGTATTCAAAAATTGAAAAGAACTACCAAGCCCTAATATTCACGGTTCAGACTCTCTGGAATTACCTGAAGCACTAAGAGGTCCACCTGGTTTCCCACTAAAACCTTCTCAAATATATCCTCAACCGTACCATGCTAAATGGGAACCTATCACAATGGGCAGTCATCCTACAATAGTTTGGCATATGGTACGTACCCCAGAAGGCCATTAAAGTCAAGGAATTAGAAGACATCCTGGTCGAGCACCCCTTAGAAGAAACAACACCATTAGATGATAAACATCTGGATGAAGAAGTTTTTTTTCTTTCGAGAGGACCCCCAGATATGGGAAATGTATTTTGATGGTGCTTCTTGAATCCTGAAAAGGAAAATTATGGAGGATCCCAAGCCCAAAAAAGTAGGGACGTGAATTATACTCATATCCCCCAAAAAATACATCTTGCCTTACTCTTTTCTGATTTCAGAAAGATGTTTGAATAACGAATCGGAATATCAGGCCCTCATTTATGGACTGTAATTGACACTTCATGTGCAAGATAAACACCTATAAATAATGGGTGATTCAGATCTAGTCATCAAACAAGTTAATGGTGACTATTACATCAAGAAAGAGGTATTGTTCCCCTTGATGAAACCCTATTCGAGAACTGATGGAATTATTTCTATCAGAACCAATGTTGAATTATATCCCATGGTCACAAAATGCTCATGATGACGCTTTAGAAAATGCAGCCACAAACTTGGACAATCTAGACCGGGATGAAACAACCATTAGCATTGCCCACCACCAGATGGTCTTTCCATTTATCCAGAGTAATAGTGAGGAAATTGATGAAATTATCCACGTTATTGAGCCTTATGATCACACCACTAGTTGGATGACACCCAAAGAAATTGCCTTCAAAATGGGGAAATCCCACCAGATAGGGCTGGAAAGGAGCTGGTTCAAAGATGGGCAGTCAAATTTACATTGAACAATGGGGTAAACCAAGAAAAAGTTATCTAAAATGGAGGACTTGTTAGGGTCCTTCTTAGGTGAATTTATGGAGAAGAGAATGATGCCATCATGAAAGAAGTGCATGTCGGAGCTTGTGGATCACACAAACCAAAAACGAAGCTCTCTCACCAAATCTGAAGGCTTTGGTATTACTGGCCCATTATGATACATACTTGTTCCATATTAACCAAGAAGATTCATTCATGCCATGTTGATGCCAATTTCATACACCAGCCCCCGAAGTTACTTCATACAGCTAAGTACTCTTGGCAATTTGTCACTTGGGGGATAGATAGTGTGGGACAATATCCTCCTATCACAACTAGTCAATTCAAGTTCATACTCCCAACGACCAACTTATTTTCCAAATGGACTGAAGCTATACCCCTTAAAGAAGTTGGGGCGAAAAACATCGTCAGCTTTGTGAAAGCCAACATCATCACCAGATTTAGTGTCCCTTATCCTTTCCTAACGGACAAGAGCACCAACATCTGATCTGCTAATTTGGACAAGTTATACCAGGAGTATGAAATTAAATCCAACCGTTTGTCCCTTTACCATGCAATGATCAATGGACAGATAGATGCTTTCAACAAGACTCTGTCCAACATACACCAGAAGATGGTTGAAAAGGATAAGAAATCATGGCCATACAAGCTCCTTCATGATTTGTGGGCTTACCAGAACACGACCCGACCAACTACCCAGGAGACCCCATACTCACTAGTATATGGGGCCGAGATAGTTTTTCCTATCAAAATCCAAGTTCTATAACTTCGTGTGGCCATTTGTGATCAATTATCTATGGATGAGAAAACCCAAAGATGGTTTGATGATTTAGAACAACTAGATGAAAAAAGGTTGCACATTTTACACCATTTAGAAATCTACCAAAACTAATTTTCATGAGCCTTCAACCAAATGGTTCGCCTTCGATCTTTCCTTGAAGGAGAAATGGTGTTAATCCTCATAAGCTCGATGATACTCAGGAAGAATCCCCCAAATCATGAACTGAAGTGTGAAGGACCATATGTTATACATAGTGCCTATTCCAATGGAGCATAGACCATGATATTAATGGATGGACAACTCATCAAGGCTCCAACAAATGTGAAGTTCTTAAAGAAATACTTTTCATATCTTCCAATCATGGTCTGGGCTAAACTCTATGACCCTAAATTGTGAGATATAATAACCAATAAGTCAAGGTACAAAATCTAAGACCTTAAACATTGACCAATAACCAACCATGTCAAGGTCTAAGCTCTATGACCCTAAACTATGAGTTATAATGCACCATGTCATGGTCCAAACTCTAAGACCTTAAACTATGAGTCATTGTCTTTTCCACATGATGTTAAACTGTAAGGAACTCGTCCCTGAATCATGAAATTAAATTGTGACTCATGTCCTCACCATAAGACATTAAACTACATGACATAAATCATCCTAATAACATGACAATAAACACCATGATCTCTCACAGAAATAAGTACAACTTGATTCCTACCCTCAGAAAATATGTAGCGACTCCTCGACCCTTGATCTTGTCCCAGACCCCACCACAAAAAAGAATGCCTCCATTATTTCCCCTATCTACCCATATTCGTAAGAGAAACCCTTATCACTCCTTGTTCCTCACATTGAGTATAACTCATATGAGTTTAGGATCAGTGGTAGAGATTCTATTAGAAAAGAATACTATGGAATAACATGGAAGACATAGAAACTATGATAGATAGAATGAAAATTCCCCTACCACTAGACTAAGCCAAATCTGTACAGGGTACATTCAGAACCATGTATTGCCTGATTCCTACCCTTGCAAGATACATAGTGACGCCCGAATTTGGCATCCCAGCCCAGCCATCACCAAAAAATATATGCTCACATGTCCTTACACATGGACTGAGCCATGTCGGAATAGGGAACATATTGAACTACGTACAACTTGATTCCTACCCTTCCATGATACGTAGATATTCCTCGATCCTTGATCTTGGCCCAACCCAACCAAGAAAAAAAGAATTCCCCCATAATACCCTCAAAATCCCAACACCTACAAAGGAAACCCAATGTACACTCCTTACTTCTTGAAATGAGTACTTCTCACATGAGTTTAGGATTAGTGGTTGGGATGATCTAACACAAAAATGTTATGTAGAAGTATGGTGGACCGGACACCCCTGGCATATGAAATGGAAAGGTCCCAATATATGGACCGATCTAGATTAGTACAGGGAACATTCAGAACTATGGGAAACTTGATTTCTACCCTCACAGGATACGTAGTGATGCCCGAATTTGGAATCCCGACCCATCCATCATCAAACAAAAAGAAAATATAAAACAATTCCTTCATATTTCCCTACACATCGAGCGAACATTTGTAGGGAACATCAAGAACTACATGTGTCTTGATTCCTTCCCTTGTAGGATATGCAGTGATGCTCAAATTTGGCACCCCAACCCAGACACTAGTAAAAAATGTCCCTTTCCCCCCATAAATAGGTCCGAATTGTATGGGGAGTCCGTGGAAGATATTATCAAATGATAATAAACTGTGAAATTTCTCAAGATTTATGTGTAAACTAGTCCTCAATGTTACGAGATTCCGCACATGCCCCTCAATCATGAGAAGTCAAAAGATCCTACTCCCCCCAATACATATGATCCAAACCTAAATAGAAGCTCCAAGTAGTTCACAGTTAATCCTGGTCTTGGTATTCTCACATTCACAGGCACATATTTCATTTTTTTCAAACTCCATACTATAGGAAAACATGGACCCCCATAATCAATCAAGGCCATCTAAGGCAGAAGGACAGTGTCTTGCAGACACCCTTTATTGAGTATTCACGTCATGCCCTGGTAACTATACATATGTTTCCCAAAAAAATGGTCGTCAATCAAAGGAAATTCATCCCTAGGAGATTTCCCTACAATCTATATATGCCCAATAGCTTCCAATCCCCATGTCATCCCTCCTAATTCAAGTTTCCCCCAGGAATATGGTTTACAACTTCTATGATAACTCAATCGTAGGGAACACCAGAGCATCCTCATTACGATTAACTCAAAACTATTAAAGATCTTTGTGACAACATAATCATTATTACTACATGAAACTATACTGCACGACATCATGTCCTCACTGCACGACATTAAACTACAAGGAAAAAATTGTCCCCATTGTATGATGTTAAAGTGCATAGAAATGGTTTAATCCTAAAGTGCCCTCTAGTGTTGATTTTTTTATTCCTAGGTAATGAAACAAAATCCTCATAATCTTTTATTTCTCACAGCGAGAATAGATCATGTGAACTTAGGGATCTTGGTAAGAGATACACTAGGACATTACGGAAAAATAGTCTAGGAATTTGATCCTAGCTGCATGACCCTAAAAGGCATGTCACGGTTCCCTCCCCTGAGAGGAACCCCACATCCTAACCATGTGACATTAAATAAAAAGGTATCCCAAATATGGAACGAATGCCTCACCTTGCGTACGAGTAAGATCTACCTAAGGGACACCTAATTCCAGGAGTAAATTATAGCCCAAATGTCTCCAATATGTCCAGATGCACTCCTGACGTACCTCAAACTCCGTGATCTAAGTGATCTTGAATCCCCATAATCCTCCAAGGCCATCTTAGATGGAAGGAAAGTGTCATCCAGACAATATTGTTTGACTATGCACATCATGCCCTGGAGGCTCTACATACATCAACCACAAAATGGCCATCAATCAATGGAAAATTCGTCCCCAGGAGAGTCCTCTCCTATCTCAGTACACCCAATGGCTTCCAAGACTCATTTAATCCATCCTAATTCAAGGGTCCTCAAAGTTATGGTTTACAGTTTTCCACTTTACACACATCCTTGATATATCGAAACATATGAGCCTGATTCGTCTCTGATTTCTTTTGAGGTTTCCAAAGATACCCCATCCATAAGCGTGAAGTTGATACGCATACAAAATAAGAGTACCTCCAATCATTTTTAGGAGAAGTTCAGTTAAAATGCCCCTTTTCGGGTTTAGGTGCACCCCTTATCGAAGGTCACATACCATATTCAGAACGATTCCAATATCTATAATCTAAAATTTCCATCGGAGATAGAAGGTTAGTGTCATGAAGAAACCTTTTATTGACTATACACATCATGCCCTAGTGGCTCTGAATATGTTTCCCATAAAAATGACCATCAGTCAAAGGCCATTTCCTCTTCAGAAGAGTCCTTTCCATCTTTCGTATTCTAAAATGACATTCATGACCTGTCACACACCGGATTTGAAAAAATCATGGATAATAGCTTACATACTTTCTTCTTTTCAAATTCCCCTCACATAAAAAGAGAGAGGACTTCCAATTTAACTAACCACTCTCCAGCTCGCCCTCACGCAATTAAGAATCACACAAAAATAGTTTCCTACTCAAAGATGATATGAATGTCCCTAATGTTTTCAAACACCATTACTCAGGCCATCCACCCACTGTGGCTCCCAACATCAAAATAAATTCAAAACATTGTGAATCCAAAAAATGTCCTTTGAAATGGAATGCCAGTGTACTCTAGACACCTTTTTTGGACTATGCACAACATGCCCCAGTGGATCTACATATGTTTCCCACAAAACTGGCCATCAGTCAAAGTCAAGTTAGTCCCCAGGAGAGTCCTTTCATACCTCCGTACTCCTAAAATAGCTCCCGATCCACATGCATGTTTAAAATTCACACGTACATGGTCAACAAAAATCCCCAATCAATGTGTGAAGGATATTAGAACATTCAAAGCTAATGGTATTGAATTGGGACCCCGTATTCACTATGTTTAGTCAAACCTGTTCGACTGAAAACATCATTAATAAGTTTTATTGGCAGGACTGTGAACTACTTGCGATAAAGACACCATTCTTTCTAGAAGGAAAATATACAGAAGGAACCTCTGAGTAAAATTCATGTATCTGTTCATTAAAAAAACATTGATCCATAATAAAAAGTCAAAAAACATATTAGGTCAAAAATCCAAAAAGGTTTTCCTTCGAAAAAGTCAAGTTATACCCACTATGCCCATGTCAAGAAGGCTTAGGAAAATAATTAGGGTTATAATGAAAAAGACATAAAATTTTGTGAGGTTTTCCATGAAACCTCAATAATAGTCAAACTACGCTCCCTAATTCCTGTGGATCAGGGGAAAATTAGAGCTTGATTCAATTATTTCAATTTACTAGTTTCAAATCATGGTCTAAAATTAATACCTAATTGAAGTAATGTCTATATGTTTGATTGATAAAATGACATGATAGGAAAAGGAAAAGAATAATAATTCAGAGGAAAATCAGTTCCATTATATTCTATAATAATATACGGTGGGCATCCAAATCCTAGAGCCTCTATTTGAAAGAAAGTTAGGACCTTTACAAGAGACGCTTGACAGAGTTGCAAAGTTCAATCAACAATTTTTGCAACTCCTCAATGGCTTGGAGAAGCTCCAATAAATTCACAGTCTCAGATTCTATAATCACTCATAGTGCCTCCTCTTCCCTCGTGACTTAGAGGCTGGTACTTTATCTTTATTGTATTTTCCATCACCCCTCCTCAATGGCAGATACAGCCTAGGCTATCTCATGTTTGAGCCGCTCTAGTTTTTGGCTCTTTTGATCAACTTATTGATCAAGTTGTTCAATCAAACACTCATTCTTTGTGAGTTCATTTTTCAACTTCGCAATTGTTATAGCATGAGTCACAACTTCGTCAATGAAAATTTGTCATGTATCAACCATATAATCCATCGACTCTACCATGGAGAGTCGAGATTCAAGTGCACCGGTTGCTTCCCGATCAGCGACCAATTTCCTTACTATATCATAAATGCCAGGATAGTAAAATAAACTAAAGCCTAGGACAAAGAAATGGAGTGTAACATTGGTAACTTCACTGGAATCTTATCCAATGGCATTTGGGAGATTAATCTCCAAATTTTACACCATGCCTTTTGCCGAGTGGGATGAAGATCGAATAGGCTTTCTCGATCGATCTCGGAATTACTCCCTGATGATGAAATGTAGTTCAAAATGAATATCAGCAGAGGGGGACATGATTTAGAATATACAACACGGCTTGACCCTACAACAACATTGTCTCTGTTAATGGTAATATATGAAAAGGTAGGGGCATCTGCCACCATTAAAAAGGCTTGTGGTTGTGATTCTGAGGATGGAGGGGAGATGAATTCAATACCTTTCAACACCGTAATGGTACTTCTATCTAAAATAAGTGGTGTTGTATCATCAATAATATGTGGGTCTATGTGGATACACGTAAAGACTAAAGACCTAGGGCCTTGCTCGATTGAAACAATAGCCCTCAAGGTGGACCTCAACAGGTTGCCGGTTAATATATGGCCTATAGGGATGGTCATTCCAGATAAAGATACTGGTCATGGAATCCCCGAGGCAGGAATGATAACCCTCTCCAAATTTTCGAGGGTCGGAATATCAGCCTCCCTGATTGTGACTTCCCTAGATCCTCCATGAGAAGGCAGAACATCAGTTTCTATAATAACTACCTCTATAAGGAAAAAAAACTACTCGATCAAGATTAATTTTCTCCTTGATATTCAAAGACCCTCTAAGATCCAGCAAGGCCTAGGGCTCACCACTGGACTCAACTCCTACTATAAAATCTGCCCTATCTCTCTCCATGAGAGTTGGATCGACACGATCAATTGAGGCCCAAACTTTTTCATGTCCTTCCATTGTTGGGGAATATATTTTTTGAGTGGGAGCATGAACACCTGAGCCGTCAACAACACCCCCGGTCTCTTAAAATGGCCCTACTTTCCTGTTTTGATTAGCTGTGACATATGGAAACCCTTCCTCTACCATAAAAGGGATAGGAGCTATAAATGCCTTAGTAGTCATCGTCTGGTCACCAATAGGCCATGCTTCGCCTAGAGGAGTTGAAGGAGGAAATGCCATGTAAGGGACTGAAATAAATACTTTCATATGTTTTGGGCTCTAGTGGATCCATCCTTAGTACATCCTATTGTTGATGGGGAGTACTCCCCAGCCGTAGTGACTCTGGGAGAATAAGTCAGGGAAACGTCCTTTCCCGAGATCTAGTAGGCTCCTTTTAAATCATAAGGAAAGGGGGAAACATTCAGCATCTCCACAACAAAATAATTTAAGGCTATAGGTTGCAGATAAAACCTCTCCCATCAGCCATGGGAATACCGTGATTAACTCTATGAGGTTTGACCAGTAATGCCTATCTATAGAAGTGTGAAGACATCTATCCATTTCATTCAAGTAAGCTGCCACCTCATTACTCTCTTCGTGAGTTGAAATACATGTAGGAGTAATGGATCCCCTAAAGCTCGGTAGATCTAAGTGTTCCCTATGAAGAAGCCTCCATATATATTCATCTGAAGAACTCACCATCAATTTATCCCAGACTCATTAAGACTCTTGAAATGTGCCCGTAATTGGTTTGGCAAGCGCTGGAAGGACGTTGTAAGAAAGAGGGGAGGGTTTTGACAACCGTAAATGTTTCTTGGGTGTCCCTGTAAACTCAAGACCCTAAGAAGAGGAACGTTTTTGAGATTATGGAACCAAGCAAGAAACATTTTCCATGGAAGCCGCAGTAGGTGAGCCAATGATGGAGTCATCCTCATCAATAGTTTCTAGTCGCATCATGTCAAGTATTTGATGCGAGTAATTACGACAACCACTTTGAGAGTGGATGAGGGTATCAAGGTCCTCAAGATAGCAACTCACCCTATCTCGATCCTCATCAAAAGAAATGCCATCCAGTGAAAAATGTAGCCAATTCTAGAAAGGGCCACTTCCCTAGTCTCGAGGGGCTTCCATAAATCACGAGGGGACCGGTCATGGGTAAATGGATGACCTTTCAAAAGGCCACATTGCCTGTAGGACATTGGAAAATCAGCCTCATATAGAATGGATGATGGACTCCTGGCAATAGCTCTGGCAGCTTGTTCGGTCGCCCGTGAGGTCATAACCCCAATATTTCACAACTTTCATGGGGGAGGGATCGAGAGGCCTCCAAAGGACTTTTCCTGGCCAAGAGTGTTCAAAAACACCCTTTTTCTTACCCTTTACCTTTTCCTGGGATGCTTTTGATGTTGTCACAATAGGTGGCAGGTAAGCTAATTGGCCATCTGGATATGACTTAACCTAGGCCTCATCATAGTTCTTAGTAAGGAAGGGTACAGAATCCACAGAATCTATATGTTTTTCCTAGATCTGGGTGTCCTCCCATGTAAAAATTAGCCATAATTGATGTGCTATCATCAGATTTTTATCTTGATGAGCACTGTTGAGAGTAGGGGGGTACAACTTATGGACACAATTTAATTGTTGACTAAATCTGCAGGGTGCATAGCCATCGCAAACAAGTTCCCCTCAAATATAGACAACCTGGAAGCCTTCTCATAGAGAAAAGAAGTAACCTTAGTTTATAAAGTCTTTATATGCATTATTTGTAATAGTACCAGTAGGGGAATCATAAGGGTCGTAATAGAAATGTTCGTAGATGTTGAGACAAGATATTAAGCCGTGCATGTTCTTTTCAGTTTTCTCCTCTTACTTATCTAGTGAATCCCAAGCTACTGGAATGACCCTTATAGTGCTTTGAAGGTATGGCCGGAGGGTGGAAGGCAGAATTGGTAAGGAATTGATGAAGGAGTAACCCCTATATGGGCTCCCATCTATTCCCAAATAATTTGAAAAGGGCCAGTCATCCGGTAAGGTGACCCCCTTCACTGATTCGACCCAGTATGTGGTATATCATGGACAACACTAGGATAACCAAATTGATGCATTTACCAGTTACCAACTGAGAGGTCTTGATAAAAGTTTAGGCTCTTACTCAAACATATTCCCACATTGGTAGGAGTCACCTACTCAGAAACATGGACAAAAAAGCTGCTAGTCGAAATAATCGATCGATGTCAGGGATGATCCCCCATCCCCATTTATGAAAATCCCCCTCTTCCAAGGTGGGTCATTAAGTACCTGCTTGCCTACGAGTGGTTTTTGTGGGACAATCTGTAATACCCCAAGTTTTCATGGTACGTTTCCTTTCAAATAATGCAATGGCGTGCATTGTACGCAACTTCGAGATTTTAACACACCATAACCAATCAAACTAGCCGTTATGAATAGTAATACCTAATTTTTGAAATTTTATAAATTCTATCTCTCAAAATGGACTTTATTTTTGGATTTGTAATATCGAAATTAGCCTAGGGTGAAATTTTGGTACTTTTCGGATAACTTTCATATTTTGATGAATAGTGAAAGTTACTAAATTTTAATTAAAAACAACTTTTTTAATCAAAATAATTAATAGTGATAAATTATGAATTTGAGTGGTTTTAAAGTATATTTAGAATATATTTTTACCATGTAATACAATGTGGGTCATTGAACATAACTTCACATTTAAACCAGACATAAACAAGTGCCAATCTTTTGATAGTTATTATCTCTTAAAAACACACTTTTTGTTTTAACAACGGGAATTAATTTTAAATTAATTTCTGCCACTTCTGTGTTTTGAATTTGGAAAAATGAATTCCATATTTGGAATCAGGATATTCAAATTTTGTAAATAGGTGACTTTTATTTTTAGACATTTTGGATAATTACTTCGGTAAATATTTTATTTACCATGGTTAAAGGGTAAATCCGGTAAATAAGGGTTAAACAATAATATTATAATAATACTAAATTACCCTAAAACGTGTCTTAACCGTATTGGTTAATACATGGTCGACCATGGCCATCTTTGGGTCGATTTTGGGACCCCATGGATCCACTTGTAAGTGATAGGGACACTTTATTTTAATTAAGTTAAAATAAATACAAAAATGACACAAGAATATATCTTTTAGAAAACCAATTGTTACATAGGGTTATATATGTTGGAGTTTAGAATATAAATATTAATTAGAAATCTGAAAAGATTTACTACATAATTATATTTTATTTATAATTTTTAGACATTAAATAAGTTAATTTATTTATGACACAATGGTGATGCAGTAATTACCATAATAGTGAAAAATTAGAATAATTGATATTATAAATACCAAAATAAATATAATTTGAGACTTTTATTGAATTAAAATAATTTTATAGGTTAATATGACTTATTAGGATTTATTTAATTAACTTTTTTTTAAGTAATCATTCTGTTATGTGTTTCAAAAAAATCAACTATTGAATAGTGTCAAAATTGACATAAAAGAGTTTTTAATACAAATATTATATTATTAATTGATATTAAATTCCTAAAAATCTAAGGTTCATCCAAGAGACTTATATCATTATAGGTGTATAATTAATGGACCACTTGGGGGTCTCTTGCATGTATATGGAAAATTTATTAACCATATAATATAAAAATACAAAGAGACATTGTAAAAGTGAAACTAATTAACTAAGAGTTAATACTTAAACATAAGATTAATATAATGACCCAAACCTATCTAAATTCTATTGGTTGAGTGGTTTTCGACCCATACCCACCTTAACCTTTAAATAATCAACTTTTGAGCTACTAGAAACTGAATATGAATTTATTATAAATTAATATTTCTAGATTTTCCAAAGGTGCCCCTCACCCCTCTTATAAAAGGGAACTCCTACTTCTCATTTCTTCACACCTTAAAAGCCTTTTGGTTCAGACAAACCCTACCCAAATACTCTATTAACTTCCCTAAATACAACCTAGAGACATTAGTTTGATCAGAAAGCCATCCTAAAGATCCCTTTTGATCAAATCAAAAGGAAGAACCCGAAGAAGAGGTAATGTTTTCACCACCACTTTTCATATTCCTTTCTTCTTCCACTTCTTCTTTCTTTGTTATTACCATTATAAAATAATAACTCTAGTATCATATATATTCTGTGATGTTATTATAAATATGGTACAACCATATTCAGTATTCTATCCCCCCTTTGAATAACATGTCACCACACGTGCGTATGTACGGCTTACCGTCTCCACGTCATGGTGTAATTGTTATTCAATATATTATTATTTGGATGGGTAAAATAATGATGTGTAACTCATTTAAATAATAAATATAACATGATAATGATTATGTATATATGATATACCACCCAATTATATATTATTTTCATATCAAAAGAATGATATTGTCGCTCGTGCGTACGTACGAACTACCGTCTCCATGAACGCGATGAGATTCATTCTCCATCATATCCATTCAAGTATAATTATCATTTGTTGATTTAAAATATAATGATTAAGAACTTTATATAATTATGGATATGAATAATATACAACCTATCCATGACAAACATGGATTACGTAACAAAACATATAAAAGAAAACGAGTAAGTTAACACCCGAAACGACGATAATTCTAAGATATTATTAACAAAGCAATGTTAAAATATCATATATGATATCATATTAATGTATATGATTCAAGAATAATTTAATAAAAATTATTTAAACATTATACAGGAGGTTAACCTACTCCCCAACCAAGGAATAGTACAAGGTAAGGGGTTTCTTATCTCACTTTTAATTCCGTGAGAATTCCATTGTTCATCACTTATTTATTACATGTGGTATATGTTTACTTCCCATGATTTTATTAATTATGTAATATACTTTAATTTATGGGTATTTACATCATCATTGTATGATCCTTATTTCATGGGTGTATGTTTCATAAGTTTCCAAATCGATAAGGGAATTTGAAATTTCAATTTCCATTTATTCAGCTTTATGCATACTTCATTGATTATTTTACTCCAAGATTATGTGTGGAATCACTATTCATTTGATTATGTCATAATTTACACTCCCCATTCTGTGGATATACTTTGATACACATAATCACTCAATTGATAATTTCTCAAGTCATCGATATGAATTTGATAAGAGTAATTTTAACTCATTCTCCATCTGTTGAGTTAAACATCCAATTCATTGGTGTTGTTTTTACAAGATTATGTGTGAATGTACTTTGATTGTTTTACACTAAATATCCAATCACATTTAGTGTATTTATATTTGTCACACATAACTATGTCATTGATTTATCCTTAACCTAAGGATACAACCTTTATGAGAGATTTCATCTCAATTTACATTCCATTGAGACTTCTTCGTTGTTATACACCAAATCACTTTTATATGGTGTATATAATGTACTTTGACATAGTATATCATGAATTCCTTTATTCTCATGATATTACAATGTTTTTATTACCTCAATTATTTTTATTCAAGTGTCTCTCTTTTGGTTAGAAACTCTAACCAAAATACCATTTTAAAATGTTTTAAAGACTTATTCTTCTAAATCTTGCTCATTAATGTCTATGTTTTAAAAATGGTTTTATGGATTTATTTATATGGAAATTAAAGTTTTAAAATTAAAACTCCTTTTAAAAGTTTCAAAGTGGTATGGGACACTTTGATTCAAAAATATATTATTAAACGGCTTCTTGACAAATTGTGTAACTTTTAAATGTTTTCAAGAAAAAGGGGGATATTTCTCTCAAAAAGTTTTGATGATTATTTTCATCTATGTCAACATCCTTCATTATTCTTGATTGAGGTTAATGTGATACAATACATTCTTCCATATTGTATCGAATGAGTTATGTTTGACTGTGGATGTGCTATTTTTATACCATTCATGGTTTGTGGTTAAAGTATTGACATTTCGTATGCTAGTTTTAATACGAATGTTTATGTTATGTTTAAACCTGTTCATATGAGGAATGAATAGGACTTAATAAGTGATGGGTGGAGCCCGCTATAGCTCCTAGATGCATCGGTAGGTCTCATGAGACAAACTAGTGTCTTGGCACAAGGCCTTCGAAAAATCTTATTTGTAGTCTTGGCACGAGGCCTTGGCTATGTGGTTATGATAGTCTGGCATTATGAATTCCATCATTATGAAAGTGGTTATTGATATTGCATGGGATTGTTCGACTAGTAGAATATCCATGTGAGTAAGTAAATGGAATTATTTTATTTTATCTTTTCCATTTTATGCTGAAGTTCAAGTTTAAAAGACTTTTGTTTTAGTTATAAACAGCCTTAAGTGTTTATGCTTATCTATGAAAGCTTATGCTATAATGTTATCCTTACTGAGCATCTGAGCTCACCCCTTTCAATGTTTTATTTTTCCCAGGATTATGAAGAAGTAATTTATGAATGACCTGCAGGGATAGTATGAGGGGATATGAAGACAAGATGTTTTTTTATGATGTAATGTAAAACTTTATAAATGTATCTAGTTATTCCAAGGCTACTAAACTAATCGGTCTTTCGAGACTTGATCTTTCTTGTGATCATGCCAATGTTATGTAATAATGCACCGACTCTAGGTAACTGGGGTTGGGGCGTTTCAGTTGGTATCAGAGGAAGTTTAGTACAAACCTTGGAAGCTAGATTTAGATAAACTCTGATTAGAGCACATAGACCTAAGATGAACATTGAGGATTAGTATAGAAGAACTTGTTAGAATTTTGGTATTGTAGAGATTTTGTGAGTTTTCCGAGCAATACATCCCTGTCTGGATACGAGCAGGTAGAGACGGCTCTAGCACAGATGTACCTAGGGGTAAAACTGAAAACACCGCTTTGAGATAGACTCGAACGGGAACTAGTGCACGACAACGGGCCTTACTGCACTCTTAGTTACGACACTCCCGAGGGATATGCTTAGGATAATTTACATTTTCTTTATAAACCAATTTATGTAATATATATATAAGATGAGATTAAATGACCTTGGTTAATCCTAATATGTTTCAAATTGAGAATATGGTGACATGCTAATCTCTAAATGATTTTACGACTACTGTTACTCACACAATGCTTTCTGGTTTTAGTCAATGGCGGGATTCCAAGGAAGTCATAGTGACTTTGAGAATGATGTACAATGTGGGAACGGTGGTGGCAATGAGCAACAAAATGGAATATTGATAGGTGTAAAAGATATCGTCTTTATGCCAAATTAGTTTTCCAAAAATATGATCAACAACATATATATTAACCAACTCCTAGACTCAACAAGGAAGAGAAAAGTGATGAATGATAAGAGCTCCAGCAATGGAGACCATGGAGAAAAGAACCCTCAATTTTCATCATGCAGGAAATGTGGAAGGAGACATGCAGGAAAGTGTCTCAATGGGACAACGAAATGCTTTACGTGCGGGAAGGAAGGACATAAAGTGAAGAATTGCTGAAGAAAAATGAAGAGTACTATGGAAGAAGATAAAAATGGTCTCAAGAGTCCATTTACAGTCATTTTCCGTAAATGTAGGGGACCTGGCCATTACCCGAGTGAATGTCCTATTCTATAGGATATTTTCTTGGTCAAAGAAGAAGCTATGTGGAAATAAATGGTTGGAGAAATGTTTAAAAAGTATTAGCGCTCCTTGTTGATGGTTTTACTTTGGAATAATTTTCTCTTGTATTTGTAACCCCGCAGTTTGCCATGTGAGAATAATATTTGAGGAAGAATTGTCTCTTCACTTGTGGATATAGGTATAAATAACCATTTGGTTTTATATGATCATTGGGGTTTGAGAAAATTATAAGTTATTATAATTTGGGAATAAAATGAAAGGTATGATATAACATTTGTGGTTAAATTATGTTATTTTGAGGAATTTATCTCATTTTGGTAATATTATAAAATATAGTTTTTAAAAAAGGACAACACGTAGACCGTGTGACAACCCGTCGCGTCGGACAAAGCTGTGGGAATTGAAACCACAACCAAAGTGCGATTGGGATTTATCGCCTACCACTAGACTACGTGAAGTCCCTGGTTAGTATGACTATTTTTTTAGTTAAATGATTTTATTGATCAATAATATGTTGATTTGGGTTCTTATGTCTTATCAAATGAATACCCTTAGTATAAGAAAATGATTTGGTGATTAAGTGATAAATGTTGTTTTGGAATATGTTCACTTTTTTGGGAACACTATATGTCCAAGGAAAATAGAATACTCTGGGATGTCATTAGAGGAGTAATGGTGGATTTTTATCTATGTTTTTGTTGTGGATCTCTAGTGATTCGGGTTATTTATGGAAATGATTAACCTATAATAAAGAATATGTGATTAGGTTAATTACTTTTAAGTATGTGACTTTAAGAGTAGATGATGTCATTTGGAGATACAATTTAACGTGGAAGACTACATTCTTATAAGTTTTGGGTTTCAATATTAGTTTGGATTATATTGAAGGATTTTAAGGAAAATTTGTTATTGAATGGTATTTATTTAACTTTGGGGTATTGTTGGTTTAATTTTAGAAATTAAGATTAGTATTTTTTTTCTTTCTCTAATCGAATATACATTTGGGGGATCATCAGATCTTATACTAACCATTTTGGTTTTGATTAATCTCTAAAGACAAGTTAAATATATAGTTTATCCTACATGGATCATGTATTTCTATAGAAGTTTATTCTAGCTATTTTATTATGACCAAGTCTTCTTGAATACTCATTGTTCAAAAAAAAAAGTTAGTGGTAAAAAGTTATTAAATAATGAAACTCGACTTAAAAAGTAAGTATATTTCTTTATGTTCTTATTCAATATCATAAATGAATTCCTCGTCCTTATGTAATGTAACTTAAAACAAAAAAAATGTTGTCCGTTTACTTTCCTACTAGGAGACTAATGGCTGTTTGTCCCAACACAAGTTTGTGGTTTTCTTATTGTTAACTTTCTACTTATCATGATTTCTATCCCTCTCCATCATAACTTGACACTTAGTTTATCATCCAAATCCATGTTTTCCTACATGGAATCCGAGTATGGGTTATCTTGGATGACCTTTATACCTCTCTTTCTTTCTTTTAAAGTGATAGTTTTATTGACTCTTTTTCTGATGTGGGACTTTCCATTATATTCCCAAGCGAAATTTTAAAAATTGAGAGGACACAATTTATTGAAGGAGGGGAGAATGTAACACCCCAAACTTTCACGATACGTTTCCTTTCGAATAATGCAATGGTGTGCATTGTACGCAACTTCGAGATTTTAACACACCATAACCAATCAAACTAGCCGTTATGAATAGTAATACCTACTTTTTGAAATTTTATAAATTCTATCTCTCAAAATGGACTTCATTTTTGGATTCTTAATATCGAAATTAGCCTAGGGTGAAATTTTGGTACTTTTCGGATAACTTTCATATTTTGATGAATAGTGAAAATTACTAAATTTTAATTAAAAACAACTTTTTTAATCAAAATAATTAATAGTGATAAATTATGAATTTGAGTGGTTTTAAAGTATATTTAGAATATATTTTTACCATGTAATACAATTTGGGTCATTGAACATAACTTCACATTTAAACCAGACATAAACAAGTGCCAATCTTTTGATAGTTATTATCTCTTAAAAACACGCTTTTTGTTTTAACAGCGGGAATTAATTTTAAATTAATTTCTTCCACTTCTGTGTTTTGAATTTGGAAAAATGGATTCTATATTTGGAATCAGGATGTTCAAATTGTGTAAATAGTTAACTTTTATTTTTAGACATTTTGGACAATTACTTCGGTAAATATTTTATTTACCATGGTTAAAGGGTAAATCCGGTAAACAAGGGGTAAAAAATAATATTACAATAATACTAAATTACCCTAAAACGTGTCTTAACCCTATTGGTTAATACATGGTCGACCATGGGAATATTTGGGTCGATTTTGGGACCCCATGGATCCACTTGTAAGTGATAGGGACACTTTATTTTAATTAAGTTAAAATAAATACAAAAATGACACAAGCATATATCTTTTAGAAAACCAATTGTTACACAGGGTTATATATGTTGGATTTTAGACTATAAATATTCATTAGAAATCTAAAACGATTTCCTACAAAATAATATTTTATTTATAATTTTTAGACATTAAATAAGTTAATTTATTTATGACACAATGGTGATGCAGTAATTACCATAATAGTGAAAAATTAGAATAATTGATATTATAAATACACAAATAAATATAATTTTATACTTATATTGAATTAAACTAATTTTATAGGTTAATATGACTTATTAGAATTGATTTAATTAACTTTGTTCGAAGTAATCATTCTGTTATGTGTTTCACAAAAATCAACTATTGAATAGTGTCAAAATTGACATAAAAGAGTTTTTAAAACAAATATTATATTATTAATTGATATTAAATTCCTAAAAATCTAAGGTTCATCCGAGAGACTTATATCATGATAGGTGTATCATTAATGGACCACTTGGGGGTCTCTTGTATGTATATGAAAAATTTATTAACCATATAATATAAAAATAAAAAGAGACATTGTAAAAGTGAAACTAATTAACTAAGAGTTAATACTTAAAGATAAGGTTAATATAATGACCCAAACCTGTCTAAATTATATTGGTTGAGTGTTTTTCTACCCATCCCCACCTTAAACTTTAAATAATCAACTTTGGAGCTATTAGAAACCGAATATGAATTTATTATAAATTAATATTTCTAGCTTTTCCAAAGGTGCCCCTCACCCCTCTTATAAAAGGGCACTCCTCCTTCTCATTTCTTCACACCTTCAAAGCCTTTTTGTTCGTCCAAACCCTTCCCAAATACTCTCTAAACTTCACTTAATATAACCTAGAGACCTTAGTTTGATCATAAAACCATCCTAAGGAGCCCTTTTGATCAAATCAAAAGGAAGAACCCGAAGAAGAGGTAATGTTTTCACCACCCCTTTTCAAGTTCCTTTCTTCTTCCACTTCTTCTTTCTTTGTTATTACCATTCTAAAATAATAAACCCAGTATCATATATATTCTGTGATGTTATTATAAATATGGTACAACCATATTCAGTATTCTATCCACCCTTTGAATAACATGTCACCACACGTGCGTACGTACGGCTTACCGTCTCCATGTCGTGGTGTAATTGTTATTCAATATATTATTATTTGGATGGGTAAAATAATGATGTGAAACTCATTTTAATTATAAATATAAAATTATAATGATTCTGTATATATGATATACCACCCAATTATATATTATTTTAATATCAAAAGAATGATATTGTCGCTCGTGCGTACGTACGGACTACCGTCTCCACGAACGCGATGAGATTCATTCTCCATCATATCCATTCAAGTATAATTATCATTCGATGATTTAAAAAATAATGTTTAAGAACTTTATATAATTATGGATATGAATAAGATACAACCTATCCATGAAAAACATGTCTTACGTAACAAAACATATAAAAGAAAATGAGTAAGTTAACACCCGAAACGACGATAATTCTAAGATATTATTAACAAAGCAATGTTAAAATATCATATATGATATCATATTAATGTATATGATTCATGAATAATTTAATAACAATTATTTCAACATTATATAGGAGGTTAACATACCCCCAACCAAGGAATAGTACAAGGTAAGGGGTTTCTTATCTCACTTTTAATTCCGTGAGAATTCCATTGTTCATCACTTATTTATTACATGTGGTATATGTTTACTTCCCATGATTTTATTCATTGTGTAATATACTTTAATTTATGGGTATTTACATCATCATTTTATGATCCTTATTTCATGGGTGTATGTTTCATAAGTTACCAAATAGATAAGGGAATTTAAAATTTCAATTTCCATTTATTCGGCTTTACGCATACTTCATTGATTATTTTACTCCAAGATTATGTGTGGAATCACTATTCATTTGATTATGTCATAATTTCCACTCTCCGTTCTGTGGATATACTTTTGATACACATAATCACTCCATTGACAATTTCTCAAGTCATCGATATGAATTTGATAAGAGTAATTTTAACTCACTCTCCATTTGTTGAGTTAAACATCCAATTCATTGGTGTTGTTTTTACAAGATTATGTGTGAATGTCCTTTGATTGTTTTACAATAAATATCCAATCATATTTAGTGTATTTATATTTGTCACACATAACTATGTCGTTTATTTATCCTTAACCTAAGGATACGGCCTTTATGAGAGATTTCATCTCAATTTATATTCCATTGAGACTTCTTCGATGTTATACACCAATCACTTTTATATGGTGTATATAATGTACTTTGACATAGTATATCATGAATTACGTTATTCTCATGATATTACAATGTTTTTATTACCTCAATCATTTGTATTCAAGTTTCTCTCTTTTGGTTAGAAACTCTAACCAAAATACCATTTTAAAATGTTTTAAAGACTTATTATTCTAAATCTTGCTCATTAATGTCCATGTTTTAAAAATGGTTTTAAGGATTTATTTATATGGACATTAAAGTTTTAAAATTAAAACTCCTTTTAAAAGTTTCAAAGTGGTATGGGGCACTTTGATTCAAAAATCTATTATTAAAAAACTTCTTGACAAATTGTGTGACTTTTAAATGTTTTCAAGAAAAAGGGGGATATTTCTCTCAAAAAGTTTTGATGATTATTTTCATCTATGTCAACATCCTTCATTATTCTTGATTGAGGTTAATGTGATACAATACATTCTTCCATATTGTATCGAATGAGTTATGTTTGACTGTGGATGTGCTATTTTTATACCATTCATGGTTTGTGGTTAAAGTATTGACATTTCGTATGCTAGTTTTAATACGAATGTTTATGTTATGTTTAAACCTGTTCATATGAGGAATGAATTGGACTTAATAAGTGACGGATGGAGCCTGATATAGCTCCTCGATGCATCGGTAGGTCTCATGAGACAAACTAGTGTCTTGGCACAAGGCCTTGGCAAAATATTATTTGTAGTCTTGGCACGAGGCCTTGGCTATGTGGTTATGATAGTCTGGAATTATGCATTACATCATTATGAAAGTGGTTATTGATATTTCATGGGATTGTTAGACTAGTAGAATATCCATGTGAGTAAGTAAATGGCATTATTTTATTTTATCTTTTCCATTTTATGCTGAAGTTCAAGTTTAAAAGGCTTCTGTTTTAGTTATAAACTGCCTTAAGTGTTTACGCTTATCTATGAAAGCTTCTGCTATAATGTTATCCTTACTGAGCATCTGAGCTCACCCCTTTCAATGTTTTATTTTCCCCATGATTATAAAGAAGTAATTGATGAATGACCTGCAGGGATAGTATGAGGGGATATGAAGACAAGATGTTTTTTTATGATGTAATGTAAAACTTTATGGATGTATCTAGTTATTACAAGGCTACTAAACTAATCGGTCTTTCGAGACTTGATCTTTCTTGTGATCATGCTAATGTTATGTAATAATGCACCGACTCTGGGTAACTGGGGTCGGGGCATTTCACAAGCCCTAGGTATCAGTGGATCAGGCTTGAGAAAAGTATGCTTAACAAAAGCACAAAAACAGTTTTCAAAAGGAACATCCTGCTTCAGACAGGGATCACATTCTTTTATAAGCACCTTCACTTGAACAATGAGTTTTTGGAACAAAGGGGGTATTCCTTCCTCATCATCTGAATTAGAGGAGGGAGGAAGAATTTCATCATACATATCCCCAACAATAGGGACTCCTGAAATTAGCCGGATGTACCCAAGGATGATGTTGACCTCCCTATAGGTCAAATGAAAAGTGTTGGTATCGGGACTACACCTACTCAAGAGCTGTGAAATAAGGGAAGTAGGATGATGGTTGTATGTCTGAGAAACCCCAGTGGCCTTGTAGAATCCCATAGTGGGTAGCTCAGTTCAGAATTATTCACAACTCTAGATAACCCAAAAAGGAAACCCCCAGTCCAAGCAGAATGAGCCTCCAAGGAAAAGGTCCAACTGAGATAACCCACCGTGCTTCTCAATTACTATAGTCGTCCTTGCAATGCTCTAGTAACAGTGGGATATTTGATAGGTCTTATGCCGCACCCCCTCAAAATTTTGAGGTGCATAGTTCAGTAAATACTCGGAGGTAGTATCCCTATCAAGGTACCTTCTCTTGGAAGAAATCAAAGCCTTCAGAATAGAGGTTTTAATTATCTAGGTGGTAGGATGATCGATCAGATTTGGCGTCAAGATCGTTGTGTTTGAAAATAGACCAAACCCATTAGAAGGAAGCCTGTCTGAGACCAGATACTCCCATTGGCCCTTTTTAAGCTGATTAGCTAGAGATTGGTGAAATGGAACGACCAAATTTTGTCGCCAAAAGAATCCACCATGTTCTTTGATCTTTCATCGACAACAGAAAGAGGGGCAGTAATGATAGCCTCAGATAAAGTAGTGACATCAGCAGCATCTTGTAAAGGATCCATTGTAACTTGCACAAGAAAATACAGAAGCAGACAAAACATCAGTCCAATGAAAAGTGTTCGATAAGGGATATGGAAGAATGGTTAATGGAATAAAAATACGTCCACATAAGGCTCGGAATAATGTCCCTAGAAATGGTATGTGGTAGCCACATCCCATGTACTGCATACCATGTGGAGGCAACATAATGCACATGACCATGGTGCGTGGAGGTAACCCTGCCTACAGCTATGGTACGCAGATGCCTTTCACCACGTACATCCATGGTATACAAACCATCTACGAGACGTTGGCCCACGGATCATTGGATGATGAATAGAAAGGTTCGTAGAAGATGTACACTGAGAACCTAGGTCCTGATTGTGATCATGTTCGGAAATTTCAGATTTATGTTTATGCTTGGATTATTAGTTCTTAAAGTTCGGTTCACCGATCCATGTTTGATATGTAGACAATCCAGCCACATAGCATCCTCCTACATAGAATCTGGATTTTTGTCTTGAAATTCCACAATACCATTTGTGAAATCCAAAATATGGCATGCAGATGGATAAATGGTGAGGATATTAGTTTGCGGTATGTACGAAGTGGTTCGCAAACAGGATTTTCACAAGGAGCATGGTATGTGAGAGTAGAGGAAGCCAGGAAAATCAAGATATCTTTTTTCTTCAAGAAACAGTAAAGGAAAAATGACATCGACCCCTCTATATAGGTGTGTTCCCCTTTTATCAGGTCATCCTATTCTACCATGAACCATTTTAGTTATGGACCACTTCTACATTGGAATAGTCCCCTTTTCATTCTGAATAGACCCCATTCCGATGGGGGGAAATCGTAGGGTCTTGAAAATTCCACCAAAGTAAGAAAATAACCCCACAATCACATTGCAGAAGGAAGCAAGTACTCTTACAAGTATAGCAAGGTGAATGGAATCAAAAAATGTTTCAATTCTCAGAAGAAACATGAAGGAGTTCAAGTTTTCAAAACATTTCGAGTGGCCTGCGTACCATCATTGGGAAATGTACACAGACCAGCTGGATCACGAACCACTATGAACGCGAAACAATCTGCGACCCGCTGGCCCATGGGGAGATGTCCAGTGAAAAATGTAGACCGCGAACCGTGTCACCAAAGGACTCATGCGAATGAAGCCCATCCGCATACCATGCTGCGAACTCATTAGTTCAAGGAAAAAGTGAACAGGCAGGTTTATGCGAACAGTTATCACGAACCAAATCCTCTGCAAACCCCAGATTGATCGAGACTTCTGTGGTCAGGATATAGTTCCATGGGCCTCTACAAATGGTGCCGCGTGCCCAATAGATATAATTGTCCCAATTCTCTATAAAAAGAGAATAGTAGAAAGGGTGAAGGACGAAAGAAGAAAATTTTAAAGGGAACCCATAGGTTGGAAGAAAGAGTTCAGATAAGAATCTGACTTCAGTCTCAATTCATCGATGAAGCCCAAATCGCGAACCACTCCCTCTATAGGTACAACTGGCTGTCAACCATAAAACATGGGAATTGAATAATAATAATAGAACTGAGAACATAACTAGTGAATGAAGAAATATATACTTCTTGCGGATGAATTCCCCATGAAAGATAATCCCCCGGACCCTCCATCAACATGGTACTCTACATTGTGTACTTCTACACAGAATGAACCTAGCGTCGCATACTACATCGGTACGCGGATGGAACCCAAAGTGGCGTGGTGAGCTGCGTACCACTATGGTACGGGGTGGTCTATTACCATGTTGGCATACTGCATCGGTACTCATACGACCCCTCTACCTGTGTACTACAGTATGCGGAGCCTCCTCCATCCCGCATAAGAAACCAGTACGTGGAATGAGGTGTTTTTGAGTATTATTTCCTCCGGTTCCAACATCACCCTTTAATTACCATTCATTCCTCCATAATCCCTCTACTAACTTGTCCTCCGACATCAGGTCAAAGCATCCTCCAAAGCCACCAGACCAATATGGTCAGACAATCAGGTGCATCAGCGCACCCCTATGTGTCTATATACCCATTGTAAGTGGAGTCATGAAGGATCTCCCGAAAATGGTTTAGGCTTTGGGAATTTCTGTTGGTCTACATTCCCATGGTAACCTGGAGCCTAACCTTGGGATTCCAACATGAACCTCCCCATTCTAGGGATTATGGGTGATTACTTGTTTTTCCATTCAATTATGAATAGTGATTAGTAAAAGTAGTTATTTTTGCTTCTCCTTTTGACGAGGATGAAACTCCTCCTCTTCCGAGAATGTGCTCTGGGGCCCTCCCACTGAGATAAGTCTCTAATTTTTAGAGGCAGGGATCCCTGAAATTTAATGTCATCTCACATTAAATGGTTCGTCACTCCGCTCCCTCTCCCACGGTCACCCCGACCTCTTCCACCGTGGGCTCTCCCTCCCCCACCAATAGGGGAGGAGGCATGTTCATTGTTGGATCTTTCACATCCTCTTGTTTCTCACACCGAGTGTGACTCACGTGAGATTCGATAATTATGATGATTTTAAATCCACATGATTCTGAACTACAAGAACATTGATTCCTGACCAAATCATGATAGGTAGGATGCTTGCTAGAAGGCCCGAGCTTAAAAGGGTGCCATCAAATAGGGTCCACCCAATCATCTCCCCCACAAATGGGTAGCTTCCACGCATAATCCCCACACATCTTAATGACATGGGTTCTGATTCCACTCATGAGGATTTGTAGGAATCCATTCTTATGGGGCCGATCCCAACACCAAGTCACCTTCCGGCCCCCTGGTTGACGATAATCTCCAGAGTGCCTTATTATATGGATCAAGTCAGTATCACCTCTGTAGCATCAAATATATGCATTCCTATGATGATCCAGAAAACCAAGGGTATCCCATGGACACACTCTTCGGTAATGAACCAAGGATTCAAGAACATATGAACATGACTTAAATCTATAAGAGATTCCCAGAACAGGCAACAATCCTCCCCCGAAATGGTACGGTGAGCCTGAACTCCCTTCCTCTCGACTAATAGAGTCCTTAAGTGTTGTTGGACAAATAATCGATCAACGAGAACCTACCTTTGGAAAGAATAACCATGAATCATGGATTCTAGGGCCATTGGGCATTCTTGGACCCATAAATAAACCCATTGGAGACTATCCAAAGAAGTTATATCTGAGGAGGACCGATTGCACAAGTACATGACCCCATGAAATCACCCGCTAGGATCATCTAACAGTGAAACCTCTTTCATAGTACGAAAGAGGTGAATTTCTCAGTCCCCATGGGGTTAATCCAGCCTCCTTTAAAACATAATGACGCATGATGAGTAAAAAAAAAGTAATGGTGAACTTGGAATGAACTTTTCTCTATAAAAAAATGACGGGTGATGATCCTCATCATACCATTTCCACAACACCCTAAAACGTGCCACCCTGGAGATGAAAAAATGATGATACCACTGTTCCTACTACTATTGTGTAGGATGAAGGTAATTTGGTCATAAAATCTGGGGGTGGGGGGGCAGTGGATAGCTCAGAAACTCCACTACATTGTGTGTCTTTTGAGGCTATTGGTAATTTTACAGCATTCAAGAAGGATCTAACATTGAATATTGGAGGTTCAGAAGTGTCCCAAAATCTGAATGGTCAAAGAGGACGATCTGTGTGTGAAGCACCTAATATTTTTGATATCTTGGATTCAATTAACACCCCTCAATTTGATGTTTTTTTATCTTGAGATCCTTGAGAGGAAAGGAATAAGTAATAAACACAGGATAATTGAAGGTTCACAACCAATTTAATTTACCAATGATAATGATTCACCCTCTTCTATCAATGTGAAGGAGGAGATTTTGGATCCCCAGGTGTTGGAATATGTGGATCCGTTTCTTGGAGATGCATCAACTCAGGACATGCATTGGAATCTCATGCCCCGGGTTAATGATGTTCAAGAGCAGCAAGATGTCGATGGATGTCCAGCTCAAGAACCTAATAGTGTGAAAGAGGTCTTAATGGACATTGATGATCAAACTGGTGTGTGGAAAACTCTAATGAAATGTAGGCAAGGTAGGCATCTGATAGGCCACGGTGGTGCACGAGGGAGGGGTAGAAGGCTCCAAAAAGGCTGGTGTGGAGAGTTGTGTTTTTGTTGTGATGGTGCCATGTCTTTCAATTTCATCTCACTTTTCCATGTTCTCTATATAAGCTAAATTTTTTATAAATAAATTTCCTAGGGCTATGGGTTTCAACCCATAGTATGTGCTTTCTTGTAATAATTACTAATTTTAGCTAATAATTATATTACTAATAAACTAATTAATTATTATAAAACTAATGATAATAATAATAATTAACTAATTAATTATTATATAATTAATAAATATATATATAATAATTAATAATTAATAATTATAATTAATAATTATAATTAATAAATATAATGAATCAATATAATTAAAAATTAAGTAATTAATTTTTTTATAATTAATAATTATATTACTAATTTACTAATTAGTTATTATATAATTTATGATTATATTACTAATTAACTAATTAATTACTATATTATTAATTATTAATTATTAATAATTAATAATTACAATTAATATTTATAACTAATAATTGTATTACTAATTAACTAATTAACTATTATATAATTAATAATAGTATTTCTAATTAACTAATTAAGTATTATATAATTAATTATTCATAATTAATAATTAGTAAATATAATGAATAATTATAATGAATAATTAAATTACTAATTTACTAATTAACTATTATATAATTAAAAATTATATTACTAATTAACTAATTAATAATTATATAATTAATAATTATATTACTAATTAATTGTTATATAATTAATAATGGTATAAATAATTAACCAATTAATAATTAATAATTAATAATTATATTACTAATTAACTAATTTATTATTATATAGTTAACAATTATAATACTTATTATGTCACGACCCCTCCCCACAAAGTGTACCCCTCCTGGGTCAGTAATGTGAAAAGGGAGATAATGACCCCCCGAGTCCCGCCCCCAGTAGGCCCCAGGTTGGCGACTAGCACCGAGGGTATAATAAACACACAAATGGGAGGCATTACCCTCTAAGAGAACACATGTGGAAGAGAGAGATAAGATTGACACCAACCAACTCCAACTCAGAACTGAAATATAAAAGAAACCCAAGTTCACATATTTAATGACATGCAAAAGAACTACAATTGAAAGGGGAAAAACAGCAAGTACCCAAAAGAAAGTAAAAACAAGAGCAACCACAAGCCCAAACAGCTCCTGCAACCCCAAGATAGTAGAAACCAGCTTGATCTCCAACCTGCTCCAAGTGACCTGAAAACTAGTTTATATATACATAGGCCGAGTATAACAGTATACTCAGTAGGATCCTCCCCAAAGCATCTCGTGAAATGTAAAGAAAGCATGCTAAAGCACAATGAACAACAAGTGGAACTAACTCGTCATTTAAACAGGTATACTATGTTCCCAACCTCACCATGGCTACTCTCACCAAGCAACGCATACAAGAATATATCATATAATAAAGAATATCAAGGGTACCCCACTACTACTTTCCCACTGGTTTTCCGCTTTTCCCCAACATCACATGTCTTGAGCATCTCTCTCCAAAAAGGATTTCCCACAGACACCTGGGCGAAGCACCACAATATGTAGCTCGTGCAACAAAACCACCACGTCCACACACCAAAGTAACCAGGTAGTTTCTGGGATCCACCAGAGCTCGTATAACATGTATCATACGTCGGGTATTATACCTCAATCCATCACAGCCCATACACCGAGTAAGGATCCCAAGCCATCACAACCCATACACATTACACCTATAGTAATCCATAGAAAAATATATCCAGAATATATGTGTGTGAAAAAACACAAGCCATTATAGCCCTCTACACATATATATGGGGAAATCTAACCAATGTGCCTTCCAGCACAAGTAACTACCAAGAGAAGAGAGCAGGGCCAAAGGGGGTATTCAACCATCCATCCTCCCACCGAAATGTTGGGGAAAACACCCCCTCAGGGTTCAGAATCCCCGGGGTGTAATTTTCCATTACTAACAGGGTGGATTAGAATATAGAAACACAAAAAGTACAAGATATATTATATCTCACAACCACACTATGGGAATTACCTAGTCTTAGACACAACTACAACTAATGTCTCTCAGACTCTGGACTTCTACTTCTAAGACTAGGTATCCTATAATCACACAACCATTTAAAGATATTTATTAGATTACTTCATTACCTTTTTATCAGTTCCATTGTAAGTTAATTAATTCTTTAAACATTAATTAACCATAAACAATTCCACATGTAATTTCATTATCATCACACCCAAAGTCAATTGTTCCTTAAAAAATTACAACCTCATAATTATTCTCCAGTATCTCTATCCCAATGGGTTAACACCATTTATTCAATTATTCATTATAGATATACTTTCCCACATTCACATGCATTCTAGAAAAACATTATATGCTACTAAAAACAAGGGGGATCAACACGGTGAGTAGATGTACTACCCGTCGAGTCTTTGCCTCTTATAGAAAGAGCATATACCCATCCTTTCTTGAGAAGCTAAACACGGAAAGCACATGGCATCACCCCACCCGTCTTCACCTCTTTTCGAAGAAGGGTAAGTAAGACCAGCTGCCTTGAGCAGCGGGGAAAAGTAAAGCAGATAAACAACCAATCAAAATTACCAAGCATCCAACAATAACATCCACTCCATTCCATCATCCCTGGTGTCCTACCTGACACCCACATGCATAAACTGATACATATCGCCACTCTAGGTGTCATCTGCTGCCACAACCAAAAGGGAATCCATGCCTCCACATATTACCACAACCATCCCGGATCACATTAAAACACAAGCAGTAGTAAAACAAACATCTTCACAATTGTCTCTTAGCCCTTAAACAAACAAGAGGGTAACTCAGAACCCTACATGCAATTATCTTTTAACAACCACCAGTTCTTTAATCCATCTTGGGTTAACCGATTTATTATTCCTTGGTTCCAAATTCGGAAAACCTAACCAGTAAGTTATCACAAATAAATAAACATGCTTACTGCACTAATTTGATTAACATCAAATTACAACAAGAACCAGATTCGTTTTCATGCCTCTTTTTACTTAGCCAACAATTATTAATTAATCCTGGTTTATGTTATTTACCGATTTCCATCAAGAACAAACAACTAAGTAAAGCAAGCATATATATCACACTATCTAGAAATACAAGAGGCAATAACATAATATCAATATCAATTTATTTATCCGGTTAAAATATTTATTATGTAATTTCCATTGTCATCCAGTGGGATCAAACATGCTTACAGTATAGTTGCATGTAAAATAAAGAGAAACAATGAATCCACTACCTCAAATAGTTCCTCACGTTCTTTATCCACACAAAGGGTCATGGTCCTCCTCTCACGAAAACTGCATCCACCCAAGGATGCCATGGCACGGCAACACCAACCAAAACCCAAGAAAAACCCCATTAGAAGCATGGAGACTACATGCTATAACATGGAAAGGAGAAACAAGAGGAGATGATCCCCAAAGGAACAACTATAAAACATACATTATATTGAAGATTGACTGATATAGCTCGGTTGCATCAAAATAGAGCAGAACCAATCCGAGGAGTAATGTTTGATTGTGAAAATACTATAGGAAGGATTGAAAGGTTCTAGCATCTCATAGCCGAGAACAAAGAGGAAGATCAAGGGAGGATGATATCTTGTACCTTTTGAAGATTTAATGGGACGATGATTTATGATACGATTAATTCTCCATTAAAAGCGGATCGCATTTACCCACATGGTTTGACCAAGTAAAAAAACATCCCGACCCATAGGAATAATTAATATAGGATTTATGGGCTTTGAATCAGCCTTAAGAGTCCTTAAAATAAGGCTTTAAATGTATTTTACGTCAATGGAAACGCCAAAGGGGTGAAACTTTAGGAAGCTGGAAACACTGTTCACATACTCAAAATTTGGCAAAGGAAAGAAAAGGTCATCGTTAGACCTCACCGTTAGAGGTTACAGATAGACCTAACCTTTATAGGTTACCGATAGACCTCACTGCTAGAGGTTACTATAGAACTCACCATTAGAGGTTACCGATAGACCTCACCGTTAGAGGTTACCGATAGACCTCACCGTTAGAGGTTACCAATAGACCTCACCATTCTGGAAACACTATACACCTACCATTCTGGAAACACTGTACACCTACTTTTCTAGAAACACTATACACCTACCGATAGAGGTTACCAATAGACCTCATCGATAGGAATACTTTTCACTGAACCTCACTGATAGAAACACTGTTCACTGAACCTCACCGATAGAAACACTCTTCACTGAACCTCACCGATAGAAACACTGTTCACTGAACCTCACCGATAGAAACACTGTTCACTCAACCTCACCGATAGAAACACTGTTCACTAAACCTCACGGATAGAACACTGTTCACTAAATCCTCACTGATAGAACACTGTTCACTAAATCCTCACTGATAGAACATTGTTCACTAAACCTCACTGATAGAAACACTATTCACTGAACCACACCGATAGAAACACTGTTCACTAAACATCACCGATAGAAACACTATTCACTAAACCTCACCGATAGAAACACTATTCACTAAACCTCATTGATAGAAACACTGTTCACTAAACCTCACCGATAGAAACACTGTTCACTAAACCTCACGGATAGAACACTGTTCTTTGAATCCTCACTGATAGAAAACTGTTCACTAAATCCTCACTGATAGAACACTGTTCACTAAACCTCACTGATAGAATACTATTCACCTACCCTTATAGGTTACCAATAGAACTGTTCATCGATGAAACTATTCACAGAATTGGAAATTTGGCAAAGTGTTGGGGATGTGTCACCTTGACCTCCCGGAACACCTCAAACACCATATTTTCACAAAGTAATGGACCGGAGAGTTCCGAGACATTACATTAGATACCTCTAAAAAAATTATCGTCCTCGATAATTCAAAACCAACCTAAAGAGACAAAAAAAGAAATGGGGTCCGAACAACCACCCATCAAGATACCTCTCAAAAGAGAGCAAGCCACAAAAGCAACAAAATAAATTCATAAATAAAACATCAAAGGTCTAACCAACAAGGGAACATCTTTACATGAAGAGATTTAAACATCAAACTACTCGGGGTACTAAGCACGTATCTATGACTCACGTTCCCAGGTACTCTCCTCCATGCCACTGTGTAATCAAAAGACACGAACTAAGTGGATAGAACGCCCACGCAACACCTTCTCCTTGTAGTATTGGATCTCTACAGGTCACTCCTTGTAACGTCCCAACCCGTCTTACCATCCAACCGGTGGCCGGACCGGTGGGTCACATGGCCTCAAGCGCGTCTCCCCGTACACCAGAGTCTGCCTACTAGTATCGAGGGTCTTGAGGGATGATAGTGGGAAGAATATACCCTCATGTCAGAGTACGCAGCAGTATCATCAAAGTAAATATCATTCAATAGCGGAAGCAGTAAGCAATTGAAAGATAGGAGTGATAGACAGGTAATAATATCCATTTTATAAAAGGTGGAAAATGCCAGTTTACAATGCATGCATTTACAGATGATGATACATTTATAAAACCAGGAAACATTACAACATGCTTTACAATCAATACAAAAAGAAAAGACAACAAAGCCTGATGGAGATCCCCAGAGAATCCCAAGCTCCCACTTGGTCCTTTGCTCATAACTCCTCAGGTACAAACAACACAACATACAACCTGGGTCCTGCAAGCAAGAAGGTCTACTCGGGTACCCCAGTGCAATGGCGGCCCGAGTAGGGTGTGAGATATAAATCTCAGTAGGCCGGCACCACCGGTTTCAAACCCAATCCAGATAGTGTATAATAATTAAATAGTGAGCATGTATATAGAATTAAGTAAACAGAATTACATAAGTAAAGTAACACCCGTCCAGGTTCCCAAGGGAGACCTGACGGTTATACCAGCTTCGGCTCGTTCCCGGTAAAGTAACTTGATCATGTCACTATATATATATATATATATATATAAGCATTTAGATCATAGATGGCATGGGGTAAGCATGCCTCCCACCCATTTGTAGGAAAAAGTGGGAATGAGGTCACAGTCTACCCTTAGCCCGAAGCCGTAACATAGGGGAGCTCTCATGGTCTACCCCTAACCCGCAGTTGTATTATTTAATTAGGGGAGCTCTCACGGTCTTCCCCTAGCTCGAAGCCATATCATAGGGGAGCTCTCACAGTCTACCCCTGGCCCAAAGATTAATAATTTAATTAGGGGAGCTCTCACGGTCTGCCCCTAGCCCGAAGTCGTATCATAGGGGAGCTCTCACACTCTACCCCTGGACCAAAGCTTAATCATTTAATTAGGGGAGCTCTCACGTTCTGCCCCTATCCCAAAGTCGTATCATAGGGGAGCTCTCACAGTCTACCCCCGGCCCGAATATTAATCATTTAATTAGCATAGGTTATAAGGCATACACTTCTTATAACATTCATATCAATAAATCATGGCATTTCCATCTCACAATATCCCATAATAACATTTCAAGAAACATGAATTTAAAATAATAAAAGGGGTTTAGGCTAACTCATCCTATCCAAGTCCTATCCAAAACCTCCCATTATCCTCACATGGAAAATGGATTTCAAGACACATCTAAAAGGAAAATGGAAACATGTCTATGGTATACTACTTATGTAATTACCTCATAAGCATTCAAAGAATCATCCCACAAACACACAAATGAACACACTCACGTTCATACTTAAGGAAACCCATCTTAAGGGATATGTTTATAATTCTTTTACCCTTTGATACCTTCTAGAGGAAAAATGCCATATGGTCTTAAGTTATTCCACTAGGTCATCATACTCAATTTGCCTAAACATGGAAAATTGACCCTAACTCAAGTATCATGGCCATATCATTATATTTGTCCCAACAAGGAAAATTTACATACAAGGCATCAAAGAGGCACCACAACAATCCAGTAGGCAAGCATAAAAATTCTATCACTACTTTTTATCTTGAAGACAACATACCTCTGATTGAGGGGCTTTATTATTAAATCATGAGTTTAGTTACCATGAAAGCTCATTTATTTTATTCCTGCAATTCACACGGTTTTCATAGAAGCATTTAATCGAAACTAAACTTTCATAATTAAAATTCTAAGGCGGTGAAATATTAAACTCACTCTCACTTTACTTAAATTTTAAAGGGAAAGGAGAGAGACCCTACCTCAAGGTGGATCCATCTGTCCACTCCGGATCTTGGCTCTTTCTAACTAAGAGCAGCAGCTACTGCTCCCCCATGAGGAATATGTGATTTCACATACGTGTAACAACACCTATCCTATATGCACACGCTCTGCGTGGCCATGAGCATGCGCAAGAGGATCCTTACACATATGCTTATACACATAAGCCTATCTCCACTCACCTGCTCAAGCACTTTTTATATATGCAATGGGGAAAACTAGCCCTATACGTGTATATTCACTACCATGCACAAATATACGCACACCAGGGGAACCCACATACACATAAATACCTACCTATGCCTACACAGGCGAGTCTCCTAGACTTTGGAAACCCAGAACCATGCCAAAACATCCAACACACTACATCGCAGTTGAAAGGAACCTTAAAACGCTTAAAGAAAACATTCTAGGTGCTGCGAAACCAAAATGAGGGGAAAAACCTTACCTCAAACCCAAGCCGATGAACCGAGACATCCGAACCACCTCACCTATGGAATCGGTTCTCGAAACACGCACCAACGAGGCCCCAAGAGACTTCCGCACTGACCTAGAACAAGAAGAAACCAAAAATCGGATCAACCCCAAACCCTAGGGTGTTCGGCCGATTCTCACCTAGCGACGAATAGGTTGAAACAAGGCCAAGAAGTGAGAGGAGGAGATAGAGGGGAGCTTACCATGATGATCTGATGAAGAAACGGCCAGAAAACGGGGGGAGGAGCTCGATCGAGAGGAGGCCAAGCGGAGGAGGGCGTCGCGCAGCTCAAAGGGGGAGCTCCCTGGCTTCGTGCGGGTCGAGTGTGGGTGGGGGAGATATTAGATTAGGTTTTGTTTATTTTATTTTACTTTTAATTAAAAACCATAAACACACCCGACTGCACGGTTTGACTCACACGGTTTGCTAAACCATGCACAGACCGTGTGGAGTCTTCTGCCTGCAAGACATCCGTCGCATGGGCTAGGCGCATGGTTTGAGAAACCGTGCACAACCCTTGCGCGAGCCACTAACTCTTAAAATAAGGCCACATGGTTTAGGCCGCATGGTTTGGACAACCCATGCGCCAACCGTGCGCCCTCTACAGCCCTTTAAAAACAAGGTTCATGCGCTTCCGAAACCTTTCAGGCCACCCGAGAAACTTAACGGGCCTTTTCCCACACCCAAAAACATTATAAGGAAGGGTTCCAACCTTATGAACCTTGCTCCGAATCCCGGTCTTCAAAACGACTGGTTCAGTAAAATTAAAAAGTTCAAATTCCCATTCTTTTTAATCCGGTTCAAAACACGAGTCCTTACAACCATCCCACCTTAGAACTTATTGTCCCCGAGAAGCCTTCGGGGACAACGTACACCTCACCCAACCTTCAAAGGTCGTGAATCTTCATACAAATGATCACGTTTCTTTCAAAAATGCCCAACACACCTCTAAGCATCCATTAAACCATACGGCGCGTAAGCCATCAAAACTCGAGCCAACGCTCGTTTCCCAACCAAACACCGAGACGGCTCTTCCCGAGCCCATCTACCTAGAGACACGAACCTGTCGTCATCTCACCAAGCTTCCAGCCATAGGTACTTCCCACCTTAGATTTTTAACGTTAAGAAACGAACACCAAAATATGGTTCATACCACCATTGGAAATAACTTTCAAAGCACACCCCAAGCGTTCCCACAATGCTCCTAGCGTGATTTGAAACAGATTAAACGGTCGATTCATCATCGACCTCAAGGCCCAAGTTGAGCCAGTTGTTCAAATAAGGCACCGGCCGACACAAACCGCACTCGCCTCTACCTGACGACGTGACAGAGAATGGTATGTCACTGACTGCAGACATTAAACATGCACCCCATGTCAAGCCATCTCTGGATGACTATTTACAAGAATGTTCGGCCTAAACGGCCGACGTATTTCAAACAAAACCACAACACCATTCTCCAAGGCACCACACGTTTAGCAAAAACACATTCACCGAAGCCTACACCTGACTTCCGATGACGTTTCAAGATCAAACCATACAAGAAACCACGCATCCCCTGTGCAACGCCGAAAGAGAACCATCCGGTAAAGCCCAATGGCTTAAAAGAATTAGCGCAGATAAGACTGATGCTCTCTTAGTGCATCTAGAACGAGGACAAGATAGGGGACATGCTCGTCGCTAAACAAAATACACTAAGAGGATTGAAACAGATTCCAGTTAATCACACCAGACTACTAGAAGGAAGAACAATCAAACCTCAATGGGTCGACTTCAAGGAGGGAACTCGGCTTCACCTACCGACACATCCACACATTTTAAACTCGGATGCCTCACAGGCATTCAAACACAATCAACCCATTTCCAGAAGGAATTCCAGGCAATGTCTCTTCTACATGGAAGGACACATTTACCAGATTCGATGCAAAGCCCTCCCAACCTTAGGAGTGTCCTAGTCACCGAAGGGAAAGAAGATACACTGGCCGAGCACAAACACGCTAGTACACAAACACTGCAAAGAAAGTCAAAACCAAACGACCACCCATCCGAACAAGGGTGTCATCAGAAAAACAAGAGTCCAACAAGGGACAACGACACCCGAACGGAACCTCACATCAGAAAACTCACGGTACAAGAAAGGCATTAAAACGCTAAGGGTGCTACCAACCATGGGCTAGCCCCTTACGAAGATCAAACATCGACCCCAACGCCGGGTCCCATGAAACAAGGTCACTAGGCTCAAAAGCCAATAATAAAAACATCGCTAGGAAAATAACAGCTACGGAAAACACCTCCAGTTTCGTTCCAAGGAAAATCAACGAGAATCTCAAAACTACCACCTTACCCTAGGGTCTCAACACACCACCACGGGTTCGATTACCAATCCCTTCACATTTTACCTCGTTTAAACTTTAACCATTTAAAAGGTTTCAACTACACATCAAGGAAACATGCAAGTATCAAAAAAAACTTCCTTTTAAGAACATTAAACATTCATCAGGAATACCACCTCTATTAAGAAAATGAGAAAAACAAAACCATTTAAACAAAAGGTGTCCTACGAGGGTCCTGTTTTTAACCATCTCGGGTTCTTCAAAAAGAAACCCCTAAGAAATTAGTTAGTTCCTTTTAAAATTTCACACACCCCCAATTGGTTTATCTCATACAACACTTCTCAACTGACCTACTTGGGTCCAGTTGCACTTACACATTCACCAAAACGTTTCAAATTAAAACCAAACGATTCTTACATTTAAAACCATTTCAAGACACCTCATGGTCATTTCATCTAACATGGGTTGCCGGTTCCCAATTCATGAAGCGCCCATACACTTTATGGATTGAAAATTGACTCCCCTTTTCATCAAAACCAGATTCCAAACTCAGAATTTAACATGCTCACATACAACTGTCCAGCGACATGGGTGGCCACTTACCAACCTATAGAGCCCCATACACTTTATAGTTTGGCATTTGGATCCCCTTTTTAATCGAAAACAAATTACTTTAGCATTTTAAACTTAGCAGCCTTTTCCAAAGGTCCGATTACATGAGCTAACTTTTCCCAGCTATAAGGCGCCCATACACCTTACAACTGAAAACTGGCTCCCGTCGTAATCACAACTAATATATTTTAGCCCATGAAAATATTTACATATCAAAACTTAACTAGCATGTTCTTGTAAGCAGTAAACACAGCAACATGCTATATCACAGAAACATGTTATAACACATAAGAATGGAATATAATCACTTAAGCATAATTTACAGGCAAGCTAAGGTGCAACTACATGGCATGACACTATGCATGGCATGTTAATCCCTACGTGCCTATAATGATGCATGAAATGCAGTTTCCTTGCCATATCAGGCGAAGGGTAAAATTATAGAAATTTCATAAACCATAAGAAGCAGAAATACAAAAATCACTCCAGGTGAAATCATATCAACCATAATAGAAAACAACATGAACAACAATTCCCAGCCCTGGCCACTTGGTCATTTCCCGTACGTGAGGTGATTAGTCCCATGCATGAATATTAGCCAAGCGCCGACACTTTCCTAATCTTCTGTCTACTACCCCAAAACAGTAAGTAAAAATAAAAGAAACAGCCTCTGATACCACTTTGTAATGTCCCGGCCCGGCTTACCACCCAACCGGTGGCCGGACCGGTGGGTCACATGGCCTTAAGCATGTCTCCCTGTATGCCAGAGGCTGCCGACTAGCAATGAGGGTATCAGGGGATGATAGTGGGGAGACTATACCCTCATGTCAGAGTACGCATCAGTATCGTCAGAGTAAATATCATTCAACAATGGAAGAATTAAGCAATTAAAATAAAACAGTGATAAATAGGTAATAATATCCATTTTATAAAAGGTGGAAAATGCTAGTTTACAATGCATGCATGTACAGATGATGATACATTTCTGAAAGAAGGAAACATTACAGCATTCTTTACAATCAATACAAAAAGAAAAGATATCAAAGCCTGACGGTGATCCCCTGAGCATCCCAAGCTCCCGCTTGGTCCTTTTCTCCTAACTCCTCAGGTACAAACAACATAACATACAACCTAGGTCCTGCAAGCAAGAAGGTCTACTCGGGTACCCCGGTGAAATGGCGGCCGAAGTAGGGTGTGAGATATAAATCTTAGTAGGCTGACACCACTGGTGTCAAACCCAATCCAGACAGTGTATAATAATTAAACAGTGAGCATGTATGGAGAATTAAGTAAACAGAATTACATAAGTAAAGTAACACCCATCCAGGTTCCCAAGGGAGACCTGACAGTTATACCTGCTTCGGCTCATTTCCGGTAAAGTAACCTGATCATGTCACTATATATATATATATTTATATATATATAAAAGCATTTAGATCATATATGGCGTGGGGTAAGAATGCCTCCCACCCATTTGTAGGAAAAAGTGGGCACGAGGTCACAGTCTACCCTTAGCCTGAAGCCGTAACATATGGGAGCTCTCACAGTCTACCCCTGGCCCGAAGCTGTATTATTTAATTAGGGGAGATATCACGGTCTGCCCCTAGCCTGAAGCTGTATCATAGGGGAGATCTCATAGTCTACCCCTGGCCCAAAGCTTAATCATTTAATCAGGGGAGCTCTCACGGTCTGCCCCTAGCCCGAAGCCGTATCATAGGGGAGCTCTCACAGTCTACCCCTGGCCCGAAGCTTAATCATTTAATTAGGGGAGCTCCCACAGTCTTCCCCTAGCCCGAAGCCATATCATAGGGGAGCTCTCACAGTCTACCCCTAGCCCGAAGCATAATCATTTAATTAGAATAGGTTATAAGGAATACACTTCTTTATAACATTCATATCAATAAAACATGGCATTTCCATCTCACAATATCACATAATCACATTTCAAGCAAACATGCATTTAAAATAATAAAAGGGGTTTACGCTAACTCATCCTATCCAAGACCTATCCAAACCCTCCCATCTGCCTCACATGGAAAATGGCTTTCAAGACACATCCATAAGGCAAATGGAAACATGTCTATGGTATACTACTTATGGAATTACCTCATAAGCATTCAAAGAATCATCCCACATACACACAAACGAACACACTCACATTCATACTTAAGGAAAACCATATTAAGGGATATGTTTATCATTATTTAAACCTTTTATACCTTCTAGAGGAAACATGTCATATGGTCTTAATTCATCCCACTATGGTTATCATCATACTCAATTTTCCTAAACATGGAAAAATGACTCTAACTCAAGTATCATGGCCATATCATTCTATTTGTCCCAACAAGGAAAATTCACATACAAGGCATCAAAGAGGCACCGCAACAATCCAGTAGGCAAGCATAAAAAGTCTATCACTACTTTATATCCTGAAGACAGCGCACCTCTGATTGAGGGGTTTTATTATTAAATCGTGAGTTTAGTTACCAAGCAACCTCTTTTATCTTATTCCTGCAATTCACACGGTTTGCATAGAAGCATTTAATCGAAACTAAACTTTCATAATTAAAATTCTAAGGCGGTGCAATATTAAACTCACTTTCACTTTACTTAAATTTAAAAGGGAAAGGAGAGGGACCCTACCTCAAGGTGGATCCATGCATCCACCCCAGGTCTTGGCACTTTCTAACTAAGAGCAGCAGCTGCTAATCCCCCACGAGGAATATGTGATTTGAAATACATGTAAGGACACCTAGCCTCTATGCACACGCCCTGCATGACCATGAGTGTGCGCAAGAGGATCCTCACACATATGCTTATACACATAAGCCTGTCTCCGCTCACCTGGGCTGACACTTTTTATATATGCAATGGGGACAACTAGCACCGTACGTGTATATTCGCTGCCATGCACAAATATATGCATGCCGGGAGAACCCACATACACATAAATACATACTTATGCCTACGCAGGTGAGTCGCCTAGAATTTGGAGACCCAAACCACGCCAAACCATCCAACACACTACACCACAGTTAAAAGGAACCTTAAAACGCTTAAAGAAAACATTCTAGGTTCTACGAAACAAAAATAAGGGGAAAACCCTTACCTCGAACCCAAGACGGCGAACTGAGACATACGAACCACCTCACCTATGGCGGCAGTTCTCAAAACACGCACCAAAGAGTCCCCAAGAGACTTCCACACTGACCTAGAACAAGAAGAAACCGAAAATTAGATCAACCCAAACCCCTAGGGTGTTCGTCTGATTCTCACCGGGCGATGAATAGGTTGAAACAATGCCAAGAAGTGAGTGGATGAGATATAGGGGAGCTTACTGTGATGATCTGATGAAAAAATGTCTAGAAAACATGGGGAGGAGCTCGATCGAGAGGAGGCCGAGCGGAGGAGGGCATCGCTCGGCTCAAAGGGGGAGCTCCATAGCTTCATGCGGGTTGAGTGTGGGTGAGGGAGATATTATATTAGGTTTTATTTATTTTATTTTATTTTTATAATTTTAATTAAAAACCTAAAACACACCCGACCACACGGTTTGACTCGCACGGTTTGCCAAATCATGCGCAAACTGTGCGGAGTCTTCTGCCTCCAAGACATCTGTCGCACGGGCTAGGCACACGGTTTGGGAAACCGTGCGCAGACCGTGAACAAGAAACTGTCTCTTAAAATAAGGCCACATGGTTTTGGCCACATGGTTTGGACAACCCGTGCACCCTCTGCAGCCCTTTAAAAACAAGGGTCATGCGCTTCCGAAACCTCTCGGGCCACCCGAGAAACTTAACGGTCCTTCTCCCACACCCAAAAACATCATAAGGAAGGGTTCCAACCTTCATAACCTTGCTCCGAAGCCCGGTCTTCAAAACGACCGGTTCAGTAAAATGAAAAAGTTCAAATTCCCTTGCCAAAATACACGAACTAAGTGAATAGAACCCCCACGCAACACCTTCTCCTCGCGGTCTTGGATCTCTACAGGTCACTCCTCAAAGGTTGCATCATCATCAACATTGATCTCTCCCCAATCGATGATGTGAGAGTCATCATGAAGATAACAAAGGAGCTATGATATATGGAAAAAATCATGTATCCGACTCATCTGTGGGGGAAGTGGTACTTGATACGCCACAGCTCTAACACAAGCTAACACCTCAAAAGGCCCAACAAACCAGGGAGAAAGCTTACTTCCAAGACCAAACCTCCACTGCCCACTACAGGGAGTCACCTTCAGAAACACATGATCCCAAAAATTAAACTCTAAGGGAATCTTTCTTTGATCATAATATGGCTTCTGATGATCTTGCGCTGTCTTCATCCTCTCACGAATCACCTGAACCATCTCTGTTGTATTCTGCACTAGTTCCGGTCCGAGAATTTCTGACTCTCCGACCCCAGTCCAGCACAATAGAGAACGGCATGGTCGACCATACAAGGCTTCAAAAGGTTCCATAACTATGGTGGAGTAAAAACTATTGTTGTAAGCGAACTCCACCAAGGGTAAGTTCCTTAACCATGAGCCTCAAAAATAAAGAACACAAGAGCGTAAAATGTCTTCAAGAGTCTGGATGGTTCTCTCTATCTGACCATCTTTTTGAAGATGAAAATCAGTGCTAAGGAATAGTTGAGAACGAAAATCATGTTGGAGACCTCTCCACACCCTGGAGGTAAAATGAGGATCTCGATCAGAAATGTTCGTCCTAGGGACTCCATGAAGTCTCACCACCTCCTCAAGATACTTCCTCAACAAAACATCCACTGATATTGACTCCTTGATTGCTATGAAGTGGGCCGATTTTGTTAAACGATCCACTATCACCAAAATAGCATCATGTCCTCCCGTAGCATGAGGTAAACCTATAACAAAGTCCATTGAGATGTCCTCCCACTTCCACTGAGGAATATCTAATGGATGGAGAAGACCACCAGGAACACAGTGTTCGACCTTCACCTTCTGGCAGACTAAACATCGAGACACAAACTCCACAACCACATGCTTCAGACCATGACAGCAAAACTGACTCCTCAAGGATTGGTACATCTTTCTCACGCCAGGATGTACTACTAAGGGAGAAATATGGAGCTGTCTGAGAACCGTCTCATGCATCGTCAAGGGAAAAAATATCCTTCCATGATACAACACTCAGTGTTGTTTGTCCTCTGACCAACCATCTGGGGCCTCACCACAAATAACTTTGTCTCTCTATACCTCTACCTCAAGATCCCCCAACAGGGAATCTTCCACCTTCTGCACCAAGGATGAATGTACCATCATCTGAAAAGGAAAACCTCTACCCCCAACTTCTCCCATATCAAGATGCAATGCTTAAAGTTCTTCCATTACTCTCCAGGAATCATTGGATTCATGCACAACATCACTATGTGAATTTTGTCTCAACACATCAGCTACAACATTCCCTTTTCCAAGTGTATGTGATATTTCAAAGTCATATTCTTGAAAGAACTCCATCCACTGACGCTGTCATAAGTTCAAGTCACACTGGGAGAAAACATACCTCAAAATCTTATGATTAGTGAAAACCACAAAGCGCTCACCAATGAGGTAATGTCTCCACAACTTCAGAGAAAACACCACGGCTTACAACACATGATCATGGGTGGAATAGTCGCATTCATGGGGACGCAACTGCCAAGAACCATAAGAAACAACTGACCTCTGCTGCATGAGAACATAACCTAACCCTAGATGTGAAGCATCGCAGAAAACATCAAACTAAACTCCCTCAGCTGGAAGACAAAGGACTGGAGCACTTACTAACTTCTCCTTTAGATACTCAAAAGATGTCTGACACTGATCAGTCCATATGAATTCCTAATCCTTCATAGTCAAAGCTGCCAGCAGAGTTGCAACTTTTGAGAAATCGGTTATGAACCTCCTGTAGTAGCCTGTGAGACCAAGGAAACTTTTCACCTCTAACACTGTTTTGGGGGATGCCCATGACACAAATACTCCTATATTCTATGGATAGATAGCTACTCCCTATTGGGACACAACATGACCCAAGAAACAGACTTCTCAAGCCCAAAACACACACTTCAACAACTTCCCGAACAACTGATGTTGGTGAAGAACTCCCAAAATGGATCGTAGATTCTCCGCATGCTCCTCTTCAGATGTGGAGTACACAAGGATTTCATTGATGAAAACTACCATGAACTTTTCCAGGAACTCACGGAACATATCATTCATCAATCCCATGAATACAGCTGGAGCATTCATCACGCCAAACGACATTACAACAAACTCATAATTCCCATGACGACAACGGAAAGCAGTTTTCGGGATATCCTCATCCTTCACACACATCTTATGATATCCCGACCGCAAGTCGATCTTTGAGAACCAACTTGAACCCTTCAGTTGATCGAATAAATTATCAATCCACAGAAGAGGATAGCGATTATTTATTGTCACTTTGTTTAAGCGACGATAATCGACACACAACCGCAAACTGCCGTCAGCCTTCTTCACAAACAAAACTAGTGCACCCCATGGTGACAAATTTTGCCGAACAAAACCACAATACAATAGACCATCAAGATGTATACGTAGCTCTCATAACTCAGAAGGGGCCATCCTATATGGAGACATGGAGATATGAGATGGTTCTCGCTGTAGCTTGATCCCAAACTCGATCTCTCATCGAGGGGGTAATGCTACAACCTCTTCTGGAAAGACATTAAGGTACTCCTCTATGACCCTAGGAAACTCCAAATGATGAACCTTTTAATAAATCAGCATCATCTCCACCATCATGGATGAGAAGGATGAAATGCGCCTATGACCCATCTGAGGATCTTGCTCACCAAAAAACATCACTTTCTCTCCATCTGCACCAATGAAAAAGACCTTCTTCCTGAAGTAATCCATGATATACTACACTGAATACAACCAATCCATACCGAGGATGACATCATATGGTTGTATTCGTAAACATAGGAAATCTCCCCAAGAGCAGTGTTTCCCCAACACTAGCTCAAAGTCTCTACATACTTCAAACAAGTCCGCTCGACCTCCAACTGGCGTAGTCAACCCCAAGGGCACTGAAAGCATTTCTACCTCAAGTCCCAAAGCATGGACAAGGGTAGGTGATATGAATGAGTGTTTCACTCCTGAATCAAACAGGGCATACACCAAGGTATAAAACAAGCAATGGGTACCTCAAACGATGTCTGTCTCGCCTTGAGCTGGCAACGCTAGTGCATGAAGCTGACCACGACCTCCTCCACAGACTCTCTGAACCTGATGAAGACCACCACCAAGAACTCGCTCTGCTCTCTGAGGATGGGGAGCATCATGGGGTTATCCTCTGCCTACCTCATCTACCCTATGCTGATCTAAAGCTAGTGGAACTGGCTGCTGCTGCCTCATCTGGAACTGCCTCAACTGAGGAACCTGGAGCGTAGTGCCTGGTGCACGATGACCACTCTGAAAGGTCGGGAACTCCCGCTGATGATGACCATGACCTCCATAAGAAAAACATGCGCATGATCTCTTGGCATAATCCTGAGAGTTGCTGCCTCTATAGAAATGAGATGTGAAGGGCTGGGACCAACCCCCAGTTGAACAGAAACTCTTCTGCCCTGAAAACCGGGAACCCCGGAACACAGCTTTGCTTCGTGCGGAATCATACCGATTCCCCTCTCGTGATGATCGGGTCCGGGCGGAATTCCTCTCAATAACCTCTTCCCTCGTCAGTACCTCAAGATATGTTTTTAGCATAAATGCGGTGACCTGGCGCTGGATATCTGGATGCAAAGCCTCCTCCAAATGCTTCACACTGGCCTCCTCATCTGGAAGCAGGTCTGAAGCATATTGTAAAAGGTTCCTAAAATGGATTCCAAACTCTCGAACACTGGATCTCCCCTATAGAAGGGTAAGAGGCTCCTGGTGACTGGACGCCTTCATATTTGAAGAAATAAAATTGACTCTAAACCTATCTTGGAACTCCTCCCATGAGATCGCTAACTCCTCACGATCCCCGAGGAACAAGAACAACCACTTCCTCACTTCTCCACATAGAATCGTCACAACTAAGGACACCCAGTGCTCCATTCGAGCACAAATCAAACTGAAGTCGATCTCAACCTCCTCTAACCAGTCTTTCGTGACTGCATCTGAAATAGAGCCCTCATAATTCTGTAGACTCTGGTGCTGAAAATCTCAGAGTGTCTTCCTCCAAGTGTCATCGTCGTCAACCTCTACCCTACGACGATCTACTAGAACAACCTGCTAGACATTTTATACGAAAACCTGATGAGGATGTCGACCTGGAGCAATACCTATAAAATAAATAATTGTTAGATCTCCTAAACCTGGAATATGGAAGACTCAACATTAATTAATAAATTATTTTATTTCATTTATTTTAGGTTAACCAATCCCAAGGTATAGCCATTCAAACACATGCACAAAGAATAATGATGCATGATCCTTTCCTAGGTCTCTACCCTGCAACTAGTATCACCTTGTTTAGTAGCCATTGCAAACTTAATGGTCTGTACATCAGATCATAGGGGGCCCTAAATGCCTATGTCTCAACCGGTCTCCAGTGTTTACCTCACTTGGTAAACACGAATGACATCGTTGCCCTACCAACCCATGCAACCTCACTTGTTCCTAACTCCAAACTCAATCCTATCCCACAACCAAACCTCTGATACCACTATGTCACGACCCCCTCCCCACAAAGTGTACCCCTCCTGGGTTGGAAATGTGAAAAGGGAGATAATGACCCCCGAGTCCCACCTCCAGTAGGCCCCGTGTTGGAGACTAGCACTGAGGGTATAATAAAAACACAAATGAGAGTCATTACCCTCTAAGAGAACACATGAAGAAGAGAGAGATAAGATAGACACCAACCAAATCCAACTTATAACTAAAATATAAAATAAACCCAAGTGAAAATATGTAATTCCATGAAAAAGAACTATAATTGAAAGGGAAAAAACTACAAGTACCCAAAAGAAAGTAAAAACAACAGCAACCACAAGCCCGAACAGCTCCTACAACCCCAAGCTAGTAAAAACTAGCTTGATCTCCAACCTGCTCCAAGTGACCTGAAAAACTGTTTATATATACATAGGGTGAGTATAACAGTATACTCAGTAGGATCCTCCCTGAAGCCTCTCGTGCAAAGTAAAGAAAGCATGCTAAAGCAGAGTGAACAACAAGTGGAACTATCTCGTCACCTAAACAGGTATACTAAGTTCCCAACCTCACCATGGCTACTCTCACCAAGTAATGCATACAAGAATATATCATATAATAAAGAATATCAAGGGTACCCCGCTAATACTTCCCCAATGGTTTTCCGCTTTTCCCCAACATCTCACGTCCTGAGCATCTCTCTCTAAAAAGGCTTGCCCACAGACACCTGGGCGAAGCACCACAATATGCACCTCGTGCAAAAAAACCACTACATCCACACACCAAAGTAACCAAGTAGTTTCTAGGAGGAACCATAGCTCACATAACATGTATCATATGTCAGGTATTATACCTCAAGTCATTGCAACCCATACACCGAGTAGGGATCCTCAAGACATCACAGCCTATACATGTTACACCTATAATAATCCATAGAAAACTATATCCATAATATATGTGTATGAACAACCACAATCCATTACAGCCCTCTACACACATATATGGGGAAAACTAACCAATGTGCCTGCCAGCACAAGTAACTACCAAGAGAAGAGAGTGGGTCCAAATGGGGAGTCAACCATCCATCCTCCCACCAGAATGTTGGGGAAAACACCCCCAGGGCTCAGAATCCCTGGTGTGTCAGTTTCCCTTACTGACAGGGTGGAGTAGCGTATAGAAACACATAAAGTACAAGATATATTATATCTCACAACCACACTATGGACATTACCTTGTCTTAGACACAACTACAACTAAAGTCTCTCAGACTCCGAGCTACTACTTCTAAGTCTAGGTATCCTATAAGCACACAACCATTTAAAGAGATTTATTAGATTCCTTCATTCCCTTTTTATCAGTTCCATTGTACCTTAATTAATTATTTAAACATTAATTAACCATAAACAATTCCACATTAAATATCTTTAGCATCACACCCAAAGTCAATTGTTCCTTCAAAAATTACAACCTCAAAATTTTGTTCCAGCATCTCCATCCCCATGGGTTAACACCATTTATTAAATTATTCATTATAGAAATACCTTCCCAAATTCCTAGGAATTCTATAAAAACATTATATGCTACTAAACACAATGGGGATCAACACGGTGAGTAGATGTACTACCCGTCGAGTTTTGCCGCTTTTATCAAGAGAATATACCCATCCTTCCTTGAGAAGATAAACACGGAAAGCATGTGGCATACCCCATGTGTCTTCACCTCTTTCAGAAGAAGCGTAAGTAAGACCAGCTTCCTTGGGTAGTGGGAAAACATAAAGCAGATAAACAACCAATCAAAATCACCAAGCATCCAATAATCACATACACTCCATTCCATCATCCCTGGTGTCCTACCTAACACCCACATGCATAAACCGATGAATATCGCCACTCTAGGCATCATCAACTGCCACAACCAAAAGTGCCTCTGTGCCTCCACATATTTCCACCACCATCTAGGCTCACAATAAAACACAAGTAGCAGTAAAACAAACATCTTCACAATTGGCTCTTGGACCTTAATCAAAAAAGAGGGTAACTCAGATCCCTATAAGAAATTATCTTTTAACAACCACCAGTTCTTTAATCCATCTTGGGTTAACTAATTTATTATTCGTTGGTTCCAAATTCCGAAAACCTAACTAGTAAGTTAACAAAAAAAATAAACATTCTTACTGCACTAATTTGATTAACATAAAATTACAACAAGAACCAGATTCATTTTCATTCCTATTTATCTTTATCCAATAATTATCAATTAATCCTAGTTTACATTCTTTACTTATTTCCATCAAGAAAAAACAGCTAAGAAAAGAAAGCATAGATATCACACTATCTAGAAAAACAAGAGGCAATAACATACGATCGATATCAATTTATTTATCCGGTTAAAATATTTATTATTTCAATTCCATTGTCATCCAGTGGGATTAAACATGATAACAATACAGTCGCTAGTAAAATAAATAGAAACAATGAATCCCCTACCTCAATCAGTTCCTCATGTTCTTTATCCACACAACGGGTCACGATCCTCCCCTCGCAACAACTGCATCCACCCGAGGATGCCACGGTACGACAGCACCAACCAAACCCCCAGAAAACCCCCATTAGAAGCATGTAGATTACATGATATAACATGGAAAGGAGAAACATGAGGATATGATCCCCAAAGGAATGACTATAAAATATACCTTATATTGAAGATTGACCGATATAGCTCGATTGCATCAAAATAGAGCGGAACCAATCCGAGGAGTAAATTATGATTATGAAACTCCTATGAGAAGGATTGAAAGGTTCTAGAATCTCATAACCAAGAACAAATAGGAAGAACAAGGTAGGATGATATCTTTTCCCTTTTGAAGATTTAATGGGGTGACAGTTTAAGATACACTTAATTCCCCAGTAAAAGCGGATTGCATTAACCCACATGGTTTGACCAAGTAAAAAAACATCCCGAGCTATAAGAATAATTAATATAGGATTTATGTTATTTTAATCGGCCTTAAGAGTCCTTAAAATAAGTCTTTAAATGTATTTTACGTCAAAGGAAATGTCAAAGGGGTGAAACTATAGGAAGCTGGAAACACTGTTCACATACTCAAAATTTGGCAAAGGAAAGAAAAGGTCACCGTTAGACCTCACCGTTAGAGGTTACTGATAGACCTCACCGTTAGAGGTTATCGATAGAACTCACCATTATAGGTTACCATAGACCTCACCATTAGAGGTTACTGATAGACCTCACCGTTAGAGGTTACCGATAGACCTCACTGTTAGAGGTTACCGATAGGACTCACCGTTTTTGAAACACTATACACCTACCATTCTAGAAACACTGTACACCTACCGTTCTGGAAACACTTTTCACCCACTGATAGAGGTTACCGATAGACCTCATCGATAGAAAAACTGTTCATTGAATCTCATCGATAGAAACACTATTCCCTGAACCTCACCGATACAAACACTGTTCACTGAACCTCACCGATAGAAACACTGTTCACTAAACCTCACCGATAGAAACACTGTTCACTAAACCTCACCGATAGAAACACTTTTCACTAAACCTCACCAATAGAAACACTGTTCACTAAACCTCACGGATAGAATACTGTTCACTGAATCCTCACTGATACAACACTATTCACTAAATCCTCACTGATAGAACACTGTTCACTAAACCTCACTGATAGAAACATTATTCAATGAACCTCACCGATAGAAACATTGTTCACTGAACCTCACCAATAAAAACACTCTTCACTAAACCTCACCGATAAAAACTGTGTTCACTAAACCTCACTGATAGAAACACTATTCACTAAACCTCACGGATAGAACACTGTTCTCTGAATCCTCACAGATAGAACACTATTCACTAAATCCTCGCTGATAGAACACTGTTCACTAAACCTCACTGATAGAATATTGTTCACCTACCATTTTAGGTTACCAATAGAATTGTTCACCGATGGAACTGTTCACAGAATTGGAAATTTGGAAAAGTGTTGGGGATATGTCACCTTGACCTCCCGGAACACCTCAAACACCATATTTTCACAAAGTAATAGACCAGAGAGGTCCGAGCCATTACAAATTGACTAATTAATTATTAAATATTTATTATATTTTTAATCCATGTTTTATGTTTCATTTATATTCATCTTATTGTTTATATTTTAGTCTTTTAAAGCCACATACTTAAAACATTTTTAAGTTTCAAGTAGGTGGTTTTGAAAGCTTATAAATTATTTTTCATCAAATATTTTTTATGAAATTATTTTTTATTTTAATCTTTTTCTTATATTTTTAACCTATGTTTTAACAGTCATTTATATTGTTCTTATAGTTTATATTTCACATGATTTCAAATTCATATACTTGAAACATTTTTTAAGTTTCATGTTGTGTGGTTTTGAAAGCTTAAAAATTATTTTTCATCAACATTGTTTATGATTTTTTTTTTATTTTTGACTTTTTCTTATATGTTCAATCCATGTTTTAATTTTAATTTGTAGTGGTATTATAGTTTATACATTATAGGATTTCAAAGTCACATACTTGAAACATTTTTATTTTTTATGTAGGTGGCTTTGAATGCTTATAAATTATTTTTCATCAACATTTTTAAAAAAGTTATTTTTATTTTAAACTATTTATTTTATGTTAAATGCATTTTTTTAAGTTTCATTTTTATTGGACTTATTGTTTATATTTTATAGTCTTTCAAATCCATGTACTTGAAACACTTTTGAATCCCACATCGAAAATTCAGAATGTTCTTTGCATGAAAGGGAGAACCTGAATCCCAAATCAGAAATGCAGAATGATTTCCAGGGAAAGACCTCTTTTAAAAGGGAGCCATATTCAAAGGTTTCTATTAGAATCCATACTGCTGTAATGTCCGTACTGTTGAATATTAAATAAAAGATAAATTATGATGAATTATATATATATAAACAAAACAAAAAAATTATAAATTATAAATATTAAAAAATATTAATTTTTTATATTTCGACCTAGCCATTTTTATAAAAAAAATCAGAAAACATATATATATTAAAAACCATAAATCCAATGTGTTTTGATGCTAAAACTTTTCAAAACTATCTCTACGTATTTTCTATCGCATTAATTAAATCATGATTAAATTTGAAAAAAAACATATTATTACTTTATTAATACAAATGTTCATATTATTGAAGAATATTTACTAGAAAATTAATTTAAAATCTATAAAAATTCACTAAAATGCACCCACTAGGATAAATTTGGATGGAAGTCACTGTGTAAAATCATGTCACATATTTTATGTTTTTTAATAAGTGTGTGGCTTATATTGGCTAATATAAAGAAGGCACCAACTTTTTAATTTTATTTTTTCTTGTTACAAGAAAAAATTTATTTGAAAATACTAATTAATTAACTGGCCAGGTATAACACCACAACACCTGCCCAATCTACCATGTCCAGTTGTGCATTCTCAAACTACATTGATTTAAAACTAGTGTCAGGGAATCAAACTCACAACACATGGAACAATTTCACCTGGTAAAAATTTTATAGAGTTACTTCCACTCCTAAGTTGGAGCACCATCCATACAAAAAAAGAAGAAACACATATCACACTTTATTTATTCCAGACCTTTTTTAGTGCTAAACACAAAGTACTGATAAAAGGGTAATCTTTTTCACCAATGGATAAAAATGATAATAAAAATAACTTTTATTAGAGCTAAACAAAATACTGATAAGTGTGTTCTTTATCAGCGTATTTTTTAGCACTGAAAAAAACATTTAATAAAAAATATTATTAATATATATATATATATATTCATATTTATATTCAAAAATTAATGTTTATTTATATAAATTATTTAAAAAATACATATATATAGTTAATATTGATATGATATACTAATATATATTTTTTAATAAATAAAATAATTAAAATATAAATATTATACTGTTAATATGTGATATTTGAATTTATATATTTATATCAATATCTATGTGCATATATGTATATGCATTATGTTGTGTGCATGTGTTTTGAGTATGTGTATATATATATATATGTTGCATGTGTTCAGATGTATGCACATACAAATATGTGCATATGTATGTGTATGTATGTGTATAGAACATGTGTACATATGACATGTACTTATCTCACATCTGATTTACATTTTTTTCATTTTTGATATAATATTTTTCACATTTATTCATTTTTTGATCATATATTTATTTTACTAAGTATTATTTTTAATATGGTTTTAATTTATATGATTGTTATTTATTCAATTTTATTTATTAAGTTTTAATATTTTTAAAATGTTTGAAATTTATATAATTGAGTTATTTAAATTCAATTTTTAATATTTCCGTATTTTTTGTATGTTTTTATAATTCATGTAGTCAATCTGAAATGAATTCATTTTAAAAAAAAATTGTCTATGAAATTTTTTATTCATTTTTATTATTATATTCATTTAATATTATTTATCAAATTTTAATATTTATTGTTTTTTATATTTTTTGGAATTTAACAATTTTTTAATATTTTTTTATAAATATATTTGTTTACTATTCAAGTGATATTTTCAATTTGTTTATAATTTATATGAATAATATTTATTCCCCATTTTTATTAATTTTATCATTTAAAATATATTTTTAATTTATGAAATTAATTTATTTAAATGAATTTTTTAACAATTTTGTAATTTAAATAGTTAAAATTTTGGAATATTATTTAATTTTATTTAATCAATAATAATATTATTTCCGTTAACATTATTTTTTTCATTTCTGATATTTATTAATTTTTTACATTTTCTGAATTTATTCATTTTTTAAAATTTTTGCATATTTATTTATATGTTATAATATTTTCAATATATATTCATCTTCATTTTAATATATATTCATTATTATTATTTTTAAATAATTTTTATAATTAATAAAACTTATCTATTTTTTAATATTTTTGTAGTGTCTTCATTTTTAATTATTCAATATCAATTTTTACATTAATGCATTTAAGATTATGTATTCATTAATAATTCTAAAATAATATTTATAAAGAAACATTTATAAATAAATATTTACAAATAAATATATTTTATAAATATATAAATAAACTTATAAATGTATGTTTACTATATTTATAAAATTATATTTTTCTAGGAAAATGGTATATTCAGAAGCCAAAGATCCTGACCATTTATTAAAGATGGAATAAAAAGAGAACAAACAAGAAAAAAGAGCGAATGTGGTCATAAAAAGATTCAATACCTCATCCAGATAGTAAAGGTACATGTCGAGGAAAGCTAGATCATTCCCATAATCATAAATAGAATCATCATCATCATCATCATCAATAGTATTTTCGCACTCTGGCTTTGAATTTCCTTGGTTATGAATCCCAAGGATCATTTCATTGGACCTTTCCTACTCCAGTGTGAACTAGTTCTTTGATTCCTTGAAAGATAACATGGTAGTCACATTCCTTGGCATATAGGAATAGTCTATCCATGACCTTCTTTTTAGAGGAACCAGATTAAGACCTCCACTGCTAACCATTTTTCCCTTATAACTTAAAAAAATATCCTAATAATGGACTGGATCACCGCTACTCATATATCAAAGATGAGTGGTGTCCCATAAAACCACAATCTTTTCCTTATCACTTTTATCATCCTAAATATTACCCCATTTCCAAAAAATCCTAAAGAGCATAAGAGATTCCGAATCTCCTAACACTCTACACCCTAGATTAACTTATCTCATCATCCTATCTAAGAATACATGAAAAATTAGCATCCAACAGTTGCACAAAGAATCCTTTATCATAAATTTGTGAAAGAGAGGAACTGGGCATAACACCAACATCCTTGTTAGCTGACTACCCGAAAAGAACAAGTTTAGATAGAGCTCCATGCTCAAACACACACTTGGAAAGACCATCACTGTTCCTGCAAGCTGATTCCTCATTCACAACAATAGGAACAATGATAACATTGTCATCATGATTCTAATCCACTCCATTCCCCCACACCATATCAAGAATGGTTACAGTAATCACCTACCCGCAACTCAAGTTCAATAAGCGCCTTATCCCTAGAGGCCTGTCCTTGCAACATTTTCAATGTTCCCTCCAAACCTGAAGTAGGATGATCATCTCTGGCTTCGATTAGCATCAACTTGTTTTTGGAAAGAGTAAGGGGCATCCCATGTTGTGAAGACTTCAGATCTTACTTCACTTTTGATTTAGCAGAACAATCCTTAACAGAGTTTTCCTTCGAGCCACATAATTCATAAATCATTCTACTATAATTTTGATCCAAATTCCTAATAAAATTATATACACTGAAAAAATAAGGACATTTCTCATACTAAACCTTAACATGAATGTAGTCAGTTGGCATAGATAAAATAACATTATTAATAAAGGTGGATCTAAGAACAATCTAAACCATCATCCTTGAAAAGTATCCAAACCTAACAATTTCAGTTTCCTTGTCCAGAAGAATTGAAACACCCATTGCAGATGCAATGCCATCCAAAATTTTTGGGTTCCACATAATCCAGTTGAGACCAAGAAGCATAACCCATACCTATGCAAAGGTATTTTTGAACTTCCTCACATTAAAATAAATTTACCATTCATGAAGATGTTCCATCCCATGCTTCAATAACTAGATATCGGGAGGAAGAACCCTAATCATTTAATATTTCTGAATTTATTTATAAATTTTATAGGTATTGTATGATTTGTTCCAATTTTTTATATTTATAGCATTTGATAAAAAATTATTTCATGATTATTTTGATACATACACACATATACACATATATAAATATATATACATTATTACTAATCTCCACATAATTATGTATGAATATATGTAATGAAATGAGTGGTATCTATTTTTATAAATGCATACATGCGTAAGGACATAGGGTGGTCCAGGAACTCAAATTTTATATCTTAAACCTGGTTTTTAAATTTTTTTCTTAAAAATGGGATTCTCAAAATGGTATTTTTAAAATTTTGTAGTCCTTTAATATAAAAATTCCTCAATTTCCTTGATTTACTTTTATTCCATATTTAAAAGGTGGTTTAATTGTTTAAATCATTGTTATAATGATAACGATGGGAGTTTTTATGCCTCATGGGTTGTTAATTTTTTTACATTGATTTAAGAAATGTAATATTTTAAAGTGGCATGTGGTGTTTAATGTATTGAATTTCTTGTCATGGGTTTTTGAAAGGCCCTTTGATAAAATGAGAACTGTATAAAATGGGAATGGAACATGGGAACCCCAACCCGATACGTCTGGTTCATTCGATTTAAATTCAAGAGTTTATACAAATGTTGGGTTCACAAGACCATGTGAGTGGTCCCTATCAATGTTTTCATCATCTAAAAAAAGATAAATTTTGTCTCTTAAGCATCCTATTACTGAAAAAAAACTTTCCCTTCCACATACTATGTGAAAAAATTAATAAACAACAACTCCTCACTCTTATCAATTTCAATCACTCACTACTTTTTCTGAATTTTGTTAGTATATTTAATCATACAAGACATCATTGAATTTAATCATATGAGAAATCTCTGATTAGTTCAAGGTAATATAGATCCCAAAAAAATTGCATGAACTTCTAAAACTTGAGGACCCAACTTGGAATTGAAGGACTGGTGAATGGTTGAAATAATAGAACTAGAACCATCCTAAGAAATCATAAAGAAACCCACCACCTCGAAACTCCCCCGAGATGAGTCAATGTTGATTTTAAGGTCCTCCACTAGGGGAGTAACCCAAAAAAAATCCTTATGAGAACTAGTAGCAGAGGACCTATTATTTTCATCTGATTTCAAAGAGTCCATCCAAAACATAGAGTAAACAATCCCGGATGAATTAGGGTCACATACCGAGTTGAAAACACAATCATTTGTCTGAAAAAAGATTTTCTAGGCCAAAGAACAAAGGTAGAAAACCATATCAATAGGGTGTGATTATATACATCTATCAAGGAGAATAGAGAGGTTGACATTATGCTCCAAATAGTAGGATAAATTCGAATTCTAGATCTTTAGTATGCTTCTCTCTGTAGAACATGAGATAAAAACATGTGATGGGGTCTCAATAGATTCTTGGAATAAGAGACAGGTTGGATCTTCCACACAATAGAGTTATTGGAGGAAGTATTTATAGGGAAGAATTCCCATGAAAGCTTTCTATTTAAAGAAGTGATATTTTGGGGGAATCAGGAGCTTCCACAAATTATCCAAATGAAGAGACATCCCATGAAATGGAGGGATACATGCCAAACCATAACCTGATTTGATATAATATGCCCCGAACATTTATTCCAACCATTAAATGTGATCGAGAAGGGAATCAAAACCACAAGGTATACTCATAATTGAGTCCCTATCGTGATCATTGAACTAAGAAAAAAGATTATCCATACACCATATCCTCCCATCCTCATTTAATAAAACCCCTTGAAATTCTACATCCCTACAATGGGAGGAGAGGACACATTAAAGCCATCATTATCCAGAATCCACACATCAATCAGAGGTTAACTCTGGTACCATTGCCAATTCTCCAATAAAACCCCTTCTCCGGGATCACATAGAAACCCCAAACACTTTTCCACAATAGCCTGGTCGAAGTCCCTAAATTGCTTCATAAAATATAGAATATGTAAAATATTTAGATTGAATCACAGGTGTAATGACCCGAAATTTTGAATGAATTATTGTTTCCTAATTTTGTGTGTTATTTTAGTTTATACTCAACAAAAATATATTCTTTAATTAATGATGTGAGTTTAATTAAAATGAGACCATTGGTTTTTGACTGTTATATGACCGTTGGTCAATATGACCGTTGGAAACAAAATGTTTTGATTGTTGTCTCTAAATACATGTGATATTGGTTAATTAATACATAAAGAAGATTCAATGGCCTGATCCAGTAGTTTTGGGCCGATCGAAGCCCATATGAATAAACTTGGGAAGGAGGTAGCACCACTGGGCTTTGCTCTAAACCAAACACAAGCCGAAATTCATCATGTGAAGCTGGAACATAATCGCCTTCGGGAGAAGTTCAAGCATATAGAAATCACTACTTGGGAAATGTTGGCCGAGCTACCCTCAGATTCTCTCACCTTAGCACACCTTACACTTAGGTAATGTGCTGGGGTTATAAGGGGATATGTAATGAGACCCTAGCTGCTATGTGTAATCCTTTGAGATAAATAAAATTGTGATTTCTTCCTATGGTGAAGTTTGTGTTTTTTTTCAGATATTCGGATAAATATAGGATGTATATTGATGAATTTTGGAAAAAAGGATATTTTAAAATATTTATGTAAACCTTAAATAATTAATGATGTGTAATGATTTTTAAAAAATGGTATTCTGGAAATCTGTTCAGTAAGGAATTTAGAATCTTATAAGATCAACTTAAATTTTTTATGAATAGTAAATTATGAATAGTGATTTTACACTTAGGATTAGTAATGTGACCAAATGGATTATTAATCTCATTTAAAGAAAGTATTAATATAATTTTTTCACCTTTATTAAGTAATGTGATTCAATAAAATAGGTAAATAACTGTTTCAGAAATTATTAGTCAAGTATTAGTTTTTTCAGGTGAATAGTGTTTTTAAATAAAAATTAAAATAAAAATATTCAGAAAATTATTTTTATAAAATGGGGTTCATTTTTGAATTCATATCATCGATATTAGGTTAAGGTTATTTTTGGGGATTTTTTTGAAAAAAATGAATTTTCGGTGAACAGTAAAAATACAGTTTTTAGTTTCGGGTGTTTAATGACATCATTAAGGATGTAATAATTATGTAATCATTATGGTAGACTTATGAATAGTAATATAAGGTATAAGGTGTCCCAAGTGGCCAATACCATGGGCCAATACCATGGGAAAGCCCATGGTTTTGCCAATACCACCGATGAGGTGTCCCTTGGCCATTAATGACTTGTCCACTCACTTCTCCTATAAATACCAATCGTTTCCCTAATTATTTTTATTTCAAAATACTCTTAAACGAATTTCGGGTCTCCTTATCTCCCAAGGAGTCCTCCCAAGGTTCCCTGAAGCCTCCCAAGGTCTCGACCTTCAAGCTTTCGAAGTTACTCTTCAAGGTAAGGGATCCTCTCACCCTCCTCTTATAAGTCATGACTTCCTTTATGTTGTGTCTTATAATTTCTATCTCTTTATGTTGAGGGTATGTTCTTATATGTTCTCATTTCTGTACATTTCATTTCTAATTGTTTAGATACCCCTTCCACTCTCATCAATTTGTTTTCTGAATTTTTAAGTGATGCTGTTAGGCTCTCAAATGTGTTGTAAAAGAAATTACATCTTCTCTTTTCTTTCATGTTTCCTTTTCATGTTGCATGTCATTAAAATATCCATAACATGATCTTATTCAGTACCCATAATTTATTATGAGTTATTTATGAGTGGGTGTCCCTTGTACCCTCTCTTTTCAATGTTTTCTAAAACCATGTTATATAGCCGTTATGCTGCAGAAATTTCGTCTCAAAATTTATATCACTTTCTCTCAAGAAATTCTATTGTTTATTTATGTGAATACCCAGACTTATTTCGTTTCCATGGTTGTTCATAAATGTATAAATATGATATATTTTATTCTAGAATTGACACACATATAACCCTCACTCCCTTTCCATGGGTTATAAAAGACATAATGATCTTATTTTTAAGCTCCTTTTAAACGTCACGATTTTGACATGAAACCTATTTCTTTGATTCCATTTGGGTTACTTATGAAATGTTTGATAATGATCTATGTGGATCACATGAAAGTAAAGACATATTAAGGGTGCACCCTGATAGTGCTTCAATGCATTGGGTAAAGAATTAATCTCTAGAGATGAAAAGGTTTACGATACCTTGGTGAATAACCTTGGTAATTTTTATGACACCTTGGGGATGGACCTTGGTGATATGTTCATGAATGTATAAATGAAATGTTTTAGACACATATTCAAGTTATGATTAAAGTTATTTTCATTATGATATGCCTATTCTTTCATTTCTCATTTCGGTATGTTTTTATTCAAGTTCTTATTGATATCACATGTACATTGATTCCCTTGTTTACCCTTACTGGGCCTTCTGCTCACCCTTTACTTTGATGTCTATCTCTAGGATATGAGACGAAGTAGATATACATAGGATTACTCTTTGATTAATCCTTATAAGTGGTTTAGAATAATGTTTATGTTTTTTTCATGTATTATGTTCATGATTTCCAAGACACTAGACTTTAAATATCCTCTATTTGTAAAATGTAATGAAAAGTTATGTATTAAAATGGAAAGATGCCACTATTGGTATCAAAGGATTGTTTAGTTATTTATATAATTTAGGTTATGAAAAATTTAGGAAGAACCCTATAGAAATGTTTAAATATAATGAAAACTTATTGGTATTTTGGTGAGTATTGATTAAATGGTTTATCAAACAAATACATCCCTGTTTGGATATGAGCAGGTATAGGCAGCTCTGGAATAGATGTACATAGGGGTAAAACCCGAAAACACTTCTTTGAGCTAGAATCGAATTGGAAATGGTGCATGAAAATGTGACTTGCTGCACTCTTGGTTACAACACTCTCGGGGGATATTTTTGGTTGATCACAAGATTTTTATGAATCATTATGAAGGAATTACAGAGAAATATAATTGTTTAAGCATGAAGTTTTAAGACATAAAATCCTTTATAGTTAAAAGATTGGTGAATGAAACAAGTTTCTCACTAAGATTTCATTCTTTTAGAAAATGGCGAGCAATAGGAAGAACTGTGCAAATGGTGACTGCAATGGACCATGTGTTGACGACCCTCTGATGGAAGTAGGAATGGAAACATTCATGTGAATGATGAACCAACTGACTCAAGTTATGAGTAATAACTTCAATCAAGCTAAGTGGCCGATATCACCAAGAAGGGAACAAAATTTTATTGAGTCTTTTATGTGCCAACAACCACCAACCTTCAGCGGATCGACTGACCCATTGATTGTTGAGCTATGGATCAGCTCTATAGAGAATATATTTTTTGTGCTACGTTTTTGAGAGCAAGAGAAGGTCACCCTGGCTGTCTATCGCTTAGAGGGAGAATCTGATCCGTGGTGGGAACTGATCAAAAACATGAGGCAAAGAGTGGAAGTTTAATCTATGGAGTAGGAAGAGTTCAGAGGGATCTTTTTGAGTAAGTATTTCTCTCATTCCATGAGAACAAGAATGGAGAAGGAGTTTCTCGATCTGAAGCATAAGGAGAATGAATCTACGGTAAGCTATGAGATTAACTTCACAAGGATTTCACGATATACCTCTAGCTTTTTCGTGGATCTAAACGGTAAGGTCGATAGATTCTTCGGTGGACTGAGACCTCATCTGTGGAAGAATCTAGCCAACTGAGATTATGATAGCTACGAGGAGATCATGTGGAGTGCGATGAAAGTCGAGCTAGAGTATGGTGAGATGTATTGGTCTCATAAATCCAATGACAAGAAGAGATCGATGGAGCCCAGCTTAGGGAGGACTTTTGATCAGGGAAGAGGAGGAAAGCAAGTGAAACTTCCCATGTGTAATAAATGTGGGAAGAATCATTCAGGGAACTGCTTTCTCGGGAGTGGGAAGTGCTACCAGTGTGGCAGAGATGGCCACATTGCGAGGAATTGTCATGGTGAGGTGAAACCTCAACTTCCAATCACAAATGACAAGGGGAAGATGGTGCAGGACCTACCTGATGTCCAGTGCTTCAAGTGTGGACAACGTGGGCACTTTACCAATCAATTTCCTAATCCGAGATAAGTGGAGGGGAACCACCATCAACCTCATCAAAGGCCAAGGGATAAAGGACGTGCTTTTTCTACCACGACATCTGAATTTGTTGCTCCGAATGATGTGGTAGCAGGTACTCTTGTTGTCCTCTGAATTCTAGAAAGTACTTTGTTTGATTCTGGTTCTATGCATTCCTTTATTTCCTCCAAGTTTGCAAGGAATTTAGAATCAACCCACGAATTTGTAAAAGTAAATTTGTTTGTCAAGACTCCTGGTGGGACTATCCAAGCATCATCAGTGTTTGGAAACTCTAGTATTTACTTTAGTGAGCACAATCTTATCGCAAATCTAGTAGTCATTCCCATGCTGGAATTCAACATTATACTAGGTATGGACTAGCTCTCAAAGTATAATGCTAAGTTCAATTGTAGAAGCAAAGAAATATCAGTATTATTGAATGGAAAAAATACAGTTAACTTCCTAGGAGAGATATCTCAACCTGATCATTGTCTAAAAGAACCCCTATATCCTTCTTTATGGAGTTGATCGGTGAAAAAGAAGAAGATGATGAGAGTTTAAAATAGAAAGTGTCCCCATCATCCAAGAATATGTTGATGTATTTCTTGAGGAGTCTCCTGGATCTCCCCCAGAAAGAGAGGTAGAGTTCTTTATCGAACTCATACCTGGATATCATCTGATATCAAAGACCCCATATAGGATGGAAAATGTGGAGTTGGAGGAATTAAAGAAACAAATCCAAGATCTTTTGGAGAAGGGGTTTATACGACCAAGTGTGTCTCCTTGGGGAGCACCTGTTCTCTTTGTGAATAAGAAGGATGGATCAATGTGGCTATGCATTGATTATAGAGAAATGAATGGGATCACAGTAAAAAATAAATACCCCCTCTCAAGAATTGATGACTTATTTGACCAACTTCGTGGGGCTCAATTCTTCTATAAGATGGATCTTTGATCTGGTTATCATCAATTGAGGGTGAAGAATGATGATATTCTAAAAACTGCCTTCCGATCAAGATATGGGCATTATGAATTTGTTGTTACTCCCTTAGGATTGATTAATGCACCTGCTATTTTTATGGATTTGATGAATAGAGTCTTTAAGGACTACTTTGATAACTTTTTGGTAGTTTTTATTGATGATATTCTAATATATTCCAAATGTCGCGAGGAGCATGAAGATCATATAAGGGTTATTTTGAGAACTCTGTGGAAGGATAGGCTTTTTGGAAAGTTTTGTAAATGTGATTTCTGGTTACAACAAGTTGCTTTCTTAGGGCACATTGTAACCAATGAAGGAATCAGGATTGACCCTGAAAAGACAAAAGTTATAGAGGAGTGGCCTCAAACTACAAAAAATAACTAATATTCGTAGTTTTCTTAGATTAGTAGGATATTATAGGAGGTTTGTGAAAAAAATTTCACGTCTTTCTAATCCATTAACTAAGTTAACTCAAAAATGGGTCAAGTTCATCTGGAAAAAGGAGTGTGAGGAATGTTTCCAAGAGTTGAAGAAGAGATTGGTTACTGCACCTATGTTAAAATTTCCCTCAAGTGGAGAAGGATTCATTATTTTTAGTGATGCATCTCTAAAAGGGTATGGGTTCATCCTCATGGAAAATGAAATGGTCATTGGTTATGCATCTTGACAGTTTAATATTCATGAGATAAATTATCCTACGCATGATCTAGAGTTAGCTGCAGTTGTTTTTGCTCTAAAGATATGGATGCACTATCTTTATGGGGAGAAATGTGATATATGCACAGACCATCAAAGTATGAAGTATATGTTCACACAAAAGGAATTGAAAATGAGACAAAGGAGATGTTTGGAACTTCTTAAAGACTATGATTTTTTAATTCATTATCACCTTGGAAGAGAAAAAAAGTTGCTAATGCATTAAGTAGAAAAGACCCAGTTGTTTTTTCCATGATGAGGATTCAAAAATATCATTTGATCAATGACCTAGTAAAGCTGGACATGGGAATTATAAGGAAAGGGACATCATCAACCCTAACCCAAATGATTTCTCAACCGTCATTACTAGAGAAGATCAAGAAGGCTCAAAAAGAAGATCCTTTGTTACAAGAGAAGTTTGAGGCTGTAAAGGATGGAATGTTTCCTAAGTTCAATATTGATCAAGAAGGTGTACTGAAATTTCATACAAGACTATGTGTTCTATCTATTCCAGAAATAAAGAAGGAGCTGATGGATGAAGCTCATAGATTTTATTTCTCTATACATCATGGAAGCACAAAAATGTATAGGGGACTTCCTGATCATTATTGGTGGGAGAAAATGAAAAGGGAGATTGTTTACTACACTTCAAGGTGCCTAGTATGTTAGAAAGTGAAGGCAGAGCGACAAATTCTTAAAGGGGTATTACAACCACTACCCATACGAGCATGGAAGTGGGACATTATCACTATGGACTTCGTCACTGGTTTTCTGAGAACCCCCAAAGGAAAAAATGAAATATGGGTTATTGTGGACCTTCTCACCAAGACTGCCCATTTTATCTCTATCCGGGAATATTTCTCTCTTGATCAACTTTCCAGGATTTACATGAAGGAAGTGGTAAGGCAGCTTGGAGTTCCACTTTCTATCATATCTGATCATGATCCAAGGTTCACATCCAAATTCTGGAGAAGTATTCAACAAGCTTTGAGCACTGAATTGAATTTTAGTATGGCCTATCACCCCCAAACTGATGGCCAATACGAAAGGACTATTCAAACACTTGAGGACATGCTGAGAACATGCTCAATGGAATTTAAAGGTGGATGGGATCAACATATACCTTTAGTTGAGATCTCTTACAACAACATCTTCCACTTGAGCATTCAAATGGAACCCTATGAAGCTCTATATAAGAAGCGATGTAGAACTCCTACTTGTTGGGATGAAGCTGGTGAGAGAAAGCTTCTTGGGCCTTATCTTGTGAAAGAGATGATAGAAAAAGTCCTTTCCATACAACAACACATTAAGGATGCTCAGAGTCGGCAAAAGAGCTATGAAAAAAACTGTCGAAGGGACTTGGAGTTTGATGTCAGTTTCAAGGTCTTTCTTCTAATTTCACCTTGGAAGAGATTCATGAGGTTTGGGAAGAAAGGGAAGCTCAGCCCCAGGTACATTGGACCCTATGAAATCCTTGATCACGTGGGAGTAGTGGCCTATCGTCTTTTACTTCCTATAAATCTATAAAAAGTTCATGATGTCTTCCACGTATCCCTCTTAAGGAAGTACATACCTGACCCTTCACATGTACTAAACCCTGGGGTGGTACAACTGGAACATGACCTCTCTTATCAGGAGCAGACGATGGAGATCTTGGATCATAGAGACAAGGTTCTACACAACAAGACTACCCACCTTGTTAAGGTGTTGTGGAGAAACCACAAATATGAAGTAGCCACGTGGGAACCAGAGGATTATATGAGGCAGAAGTACCCACACCTATTCTTTTCTTAGGATACGAGTTAAAATTTCAGGGACAAAATTTCTTAAGGGGGGAAGAATGTAACAACCTAAAATTTTGATTGAATTTTTGTTTCCTAATTTTGTGTGTTATTTTAGTTTATAATCAACAAAACTATATTATTTAATTAATGATGTGAGTTTAATTAAAATGAGACTGTTGGGTTTCGACTGTTATATGACCGTTGGTCAATATGACTATTGGAAACTAAATGTTGTGATTGTTGTCTCTAAATACAAGTGGTCTTGGTTAATTAACATAGAAAGAATATTCGATGGCCTCATCCAGTAGTCTCAAGACAATCAAAGACTATCTGATGAAACTTGGGAAGGAGGTAGCACCACTGAGCTTTGCTCTAGACCAAACCCAAACCAAACTTCATCGTGTGAAGCTGGAGCGAAATCACCTTCGGGAGAAGTTCAAGCTTATAGAAATCACTACTCAGGTAATGTTGGCCGATCCACCCTCATATTCTATCACCTTAGCACACCTTACACTTAGGTCCTATTCTGGGGTTATAAGGGGCTATGTAACAAGACCATAGCTTCTTTGTTTAATCCTTTGAGATAAATAAAATTGTGATTTATTCGTATGGTGAAGTTTGTGTTTTTATCCAGATATTCGAATAAATATAGGATGTATATTGATGAATTTTGGAAAAAGGTATATTTTAAAATATTTATGTAAACCTTAAATAATTTATGATGTGTAATGATTTTCAAAAAGTGGTCTTCTGGAAATGTGTTCAGTTAGGAATTTAGAATCTAATAAGATCAACTTAATTTTTTGTGAATAGTAAATTATGAATAGTGATTTTACGCTTAGGATTAGTAATGCGACCAAATGGATTAGTAATATCACTAAAATAAAGTATTAATATAATTTAGGAACCTTGATTAAGTACTATAATTCAATAAAGCAGGTAAATAACTATTTTAGATATTATTAGTCAAGTATTATTATTTTTGGTTGAATAGAGTTTTTTAATTAAAAATTAAATAAAAAATATTTAGAAAATTATTTTTATAAAATGGAGTTCCTTTTTGAATTCAGAGCATCTATATTAGGATAAGGTGTTTTTTGATGATTTTTCTGAAAAAAATGAATTTTCAGTGAATAGTGAAAATACAATTTTTAGTTTCGCGTGTTTAATGACATCATTAAGGATGTAATAATTATGTAATAATTCTAGTAGAATTATTAATAGTAAGAAAAGGTATGAGGTTTCCCAAGTGGCCAATACCATGGGAAAATACCATGGGCAAGCCCATGGTTTTTCCAATGCAACCGATTAGGTGTCCCTTGGCCATTAATGACTTTTCCCCTCACTTATCCTATAAATACCATGCATTTCCCTCATTATTTTCATTTTCAAATCCAACTCAACGAATTTCTTGTCTCCATACCACCCAAGGAGTCCTCCCAAGGTGCCATCAATCCTCCCAAGGTCCCAACCTTCATGATTTAGAAGTTACTCTTCAAGGTAAGGGATCCTCTCACCCTCCTCTTTTAAGTCATTACTTCCTTTATGTTGTGTCTTATAATTTCCATCTATTTATGTTGAGGGTATGTTCTAATATGTTCTCATTTCTTTTAATTTCATGTATAATTGTTTAGAGACCCTTTCCACTATCATCAATTTGTTTTTCGAATTTTTAAGTGACGCCGTTAGGCTGACGAATTTTTCTTAAAATAAATCGAATCTTCTCTTTTCTTTCATGTTTCCTTTTATTGTGGTATGTCATTAAAATATCCATACCATGATCTTATTCAGTAATAATACTGTATTATGATTTATTTATGAGTGGTTTACCCTTGTCCCTTATCTTTTCACTGTTTTCTAAAACCATGTTATATAGTCGTTATGCTGCAGAAATTTTGTCTCAAAATTTCTATCTCTTTCTCTCAAGAAATTATATTGTTTATTTATGTGAATACCCAGACTTATTTCGTTTCCATGGGTGTTCATAAATGTATAAATATGATATATTTGATTCTAGAATTGACACACATATAACCCTCACTCCCTTTCTATGGGTTATAAATGACATAATGATCTTATTTTTAAGCTTTTTTAAACATCACGATTTTGGCATGAAACCCATTTATTTGATTCCATTTGGGTTATTTATGGAATGTTTGATTATGATATATGTGTATCACATGAAATTAAAGACATATTAAGGGTGCACCCTGATATCACTCCAATGCATTGGGTAAATAATTAATCTCTAGAGATGACAAGTTTTACAATACCTTGGTGAATAACCTTGGTAATTTTTATGACACCTTGGGGAAGGACCTTGGTGATATGTTCATGAATGTCTAAATGAAATTTTGTAGCCACATATTCAAGTTATGATTCAATTTATTTTCATTATGATATTCCATTTCTTTCATTGCTCATGTATTTATGTTTTTATTCAAGTTCTTATTGAAATCACATGTACATTGATTCCCTTGTTTACCCTTACTTGGCCTTCTTCTCACCCTTTCCTTTGATGTCTATCTCAAGGATATGAGATGAAATATATGTACATAGGATGAAACTTTTTTGAAGCCTTATAAGTGGTTTATAATAATTTTTATGTTGTTTTGATGTATTATGTTCCTGATTTCCAAGACACTAGACTTTAAAGATCCTCTGTTTGTAAAATGTAATGAAATGTTATGTATTAAAAAGGCGAGATGCCACAACAGGAACAAAAAGGGAATAAGGTTTATTCAGAATTATCAACCCCCTTTTGGAAGGAAACACACAATTCAGATGACAAATATTCTGAAATTCCAACCCCCAATGATCTTCAGGATGACAAAGCATTTCCCATGCAACCCAGTGTTTATTATTCATATCACATTGAATTCCCCACAAAAAATATACAAGATGGTAATGGATTTTATCTATAATGAGGCCTAATAGTTTAAATATAGACATAAAATAAGATATAATAGCTTGTAATAATGCTATAATAAAAACCTCCTTTCCCACCTTTGAAATTTTTTATAAGACCATCCCTGAACTCTCTTTTCCACCCCATCAAGGATATCAGAGAATATTTCTTTCTAGGACTGACTAATAATAGTAGAAAGGCCCAATTTGTTTTGATGATTATCCACTACCTAAATACCAAAGGACTCATGAAAATCTAATATTTTTCTCAAAGGGACACCATAGTTGAATAAATTTTTTGATTTGGAAAGACTAACTGATTGTTCTGAGGCCATATTAAAATAGTGAATAAGGTGTTTAATAATTCCAAATTATTCCGTGGCCTCTATAGAAAATAAGTGGCTATAATACTCCAAAAATAAATGAGTGATTGGGGTCCTTGTTGACACACTTCAGAACCATGGATAGAATTATTTCTAGCTACAACTGAAATAAGATTTAAAAAATATAGCATCCCGTCTTTTTAAAACATAACTTTTCATTACATTTTACAAAACCGAGGATCTTTAAGGTTTAGTGTCTTGGAAACCAGGAACTTAATACATAACAACATAAAACATTATTCTTAAACACTTGAAAGGATTCTTCATTGTTCATCCTAAGTTTATTACAACATATCATAACCTGGGAGCATACATCAAAGGAAAGGGTGAGTAGAAGGCCCAGTAAGGGAAACAATAGAAACATTTTACATGTGAACTTGAGATACATCAATAAAGTCATGATAAATAACTTTAAGGCATGAGAAAAGATCATGAGGAATATCATAATAAAAAAACGTGTTTAATAATTTGAAGATGTGGCTACAACATTTAATTTATAAAATCATTTCCGTATCACCGAGGTCCATCCCCAAGGTGTCATTAAAAAAATTACCAAGGTTATTCACCAAGGTATCATTAAAATGGTCATCCCTAGAGATTAATTCTTTACCTAATACATTAGAGCGCTATCAGGGAACATCCTTAATTCGTCTTTATTATCATGTGAGACACATATATCATCATCAATAATTTCATAAACAACCCATATAGCATAAAAGAAATGGGTTTCATTTCATAGTCATAACATTTTAAAAACTGCTTTAAAGAAGTGACATTTATGTCACTTTAAACCCACAAAAATGGAAAGAGGGTATAATGTATGTAATTAAAAGAATTTAAAATAGAAAATTTTGATATATATGTGAATACCCCTATAGAATAAAGAGTTTTGAGTATTCACTTAATAAAATAAAATAATTTGAGAAAAAGAGAGAGACATTTTGAGACGAAAATTCGGCAGCATAACAGCTATGTTGTAGGGTTTTAGAAAACATTTAAAAGAGAGGGGAAATGGGTAAACCACTCATAAATGATCCATAAAATAGTATAGTTACAGAATATAAAGGATATAAGAACATGTTAATGAAATTTAAAGGACATAACATATGAAATGAAAAACATCAAAGGAAGAGAAGAATAAGATTTCTCTTATAAAGAATTTGGCAGACTAATGACGTCACATAAAACATCAAAAAAATGAATTGATGAGATTAAATAGGGTCTCTCATCATGTGATCATAAAATTAAAGTATGATTAATATAGTGATCATACCCCAACACGGAGAAAAAGGAACTTGAAAGACTTGACATGAAAGTAGAACTTTGAATATGGGAAGAGTGAAAGAATCCCTTACCTTGAATAGTAACTTCGAAATCTTAATGTTTGGGACCTTGGGAGGCTTGAGGGAACATTGGGAGGAATATTTGGGAGGTAAGGAGACCAGAACTTAGTTGAGGAGGATTTTGGAATGGAAAGGATGGGAGAATGGCATGGTATTTATAGGGGAGGTGAAGGGACAAGGCATTAATGACCAAGGGACATCTCATTGGTGGTATTGGAAAAACCATGGGCTTGCCCATGGTATTGACCACTTGGGACACCTCATAAATTTTCTTACTATTCATAAGTAGACCATAATTATTACATAATTATTACATCCTTAATGATGTCATTAAACACCCGAAACTCTAAACTGAAAAATCACTATTCACCGAAAATTCAACTTTTTCATAAAAATCCCAAAAATTCACCTTAACATAATATCGATGCTCTGAATTCAAAAATGAACTCCTTTTTATAAAAATAATTTTCTAAATATTTTTAATTTAATTTTTAAATAAAAAACACTATTCACCCGAAAAACTAATACTTAACTAATAATTTCTGAAACAGTTATTTACCTATTTTATTGAATCAAATTACTTAATCAAGCTGCCTAAATTATATTAATACTTTCTTTAAGTGATATTACTAATCCCTTTGGTCACATTACTAATCCTAAGCCTAAAATCACTATTCATAATTTACTATTCACCAAAAATTATGTTGATCTTATTAGACTCTCAATTTCTTACTGAAAACATTTGAAGAGGACCATTTTTTAAAAATACTTATACATCATTAATTATTTAAGGTTTACTTAAATATTTTAAAATATCATTTTTTTCAAAATTCATCCATAAGATACATCCTATTTTTATCCAGACATCTGGAAACCAAAGGCCTAGTCGAAAAGGTGAGGGTACTTTTGCTTCATTGTTTCCTCAGGCTCCCACATCGCTTCTTCATACTTATGATTCCTCCAAAACACTTTCAGAAGGTGGGTCGTCTTGTTGTGTAGAACCTTGTCTCTATGGTCTAAGATCTCCACTGGTTTCTCCTCATAAGAGAGGTCATGTTTCAGTTGTACCACATATGGGTTCAGTACATGCGAAGGGTCGGGTATGTACTTCCTCAAGAGAGGTACATGGAAGACATCATGAACTTGAGCTAGGTTTGGTGGAAGTATTAGACGATAGGCCACTGAACCTATGTGATCAAGGATTTCATAGGGGCCAATGTACCTAAGGCTAAGCTTCCCTTTCTTCGCAAACTGCATGTCTCTCTTCCATGGAGAAATTCGAAGGAATACTTTTTTGCCATCACCAAACTCCAAGTCCCTTCGACGGTTGTCAGCATAGCTCTTCTTCCAACTCTGAGCAGCCTTTAGGTGTTGTTGGATGGCATGAACCTTTTTTGTCATCTCTTGCACAAGATCAGGTCCAAGAAGCTTTCTCTCACCAGCTTCATCCCAACAAGTAGGAGTTCTACATCGCTTTCCATACAAAGCTATATAGGGTGCCATCTGAATACTCGAATGGAAGCTGTTGTTGTATGATAACTCAACTAATGGGAGGTGTTTATCCCACCCAACTTTAAATTCCATTGAGCTTAATCTTAGCATGTCTTTAAGTGTCTGAATAGTCCATTTAGATTGGCCATCAGTTTGAGGATGATAGGCCGTACTAAAATTCAATTCAGTATTCAGATCATGTTGAAGACTTCTAGAGAATTTTGATGTGAATCTTGGATCATGATCAGATATGATGGATAGTGGTACCCCATGTAGCCTTACCACTTCCTTTACGTATATCTTGGCAAGTTGATCTAAAGAGAAATCTTCCCAAATGGAGATAAAATTGGCAATCTTGGTGAGATGGCCCACAATAACCCATATCGCATTGTTTCCTTTGGATGTTTTCGGGAGACCAGTGACAAATTCTATAGTGATATTATCCCACTTCCATGATGGTATTGGTAGTTGTTGTAATACCCCCTTAGGAAGTTGTCGTTATGACTTTACCTGTTGACACACCAGGCACTTTGTAGTGTAATCAGCAATCTCCCTCTTCATGTTATCCCACCAATAATGAACATGAAAGTCTCTATACATTTTAGTGCTTCCCAGATGTATAGATAAAGTAGAGCTATGAGCTTCATCCATCAGTTCTTTCTTTATCTTTGGAATAGATGGAACACATCGTCTTGTACGAAATTTCAATACACATTCTTGATCAATATTGAAATCAGGAAACTTCCCATCCTTCACACCCTCAAACTTCTCCTCCAACAAAAGGTCTTCCTTTTGAGCCTTCTTGATCTTCTCTAGTAATGAAGGTTGAGAAATCATTTGGTATAGGGTTGATGATTTCCCTTCCCTTACAATTCCCATGTCCTGTTTTACTAGATCCTTAATCAAGGGATCTCCTAAGATCTTCATTGTTTCCAGAACAATAGGGTCTTTCCTGCTTAATGCATCCACGACTTTGTTTTCTCTTTCAGGGTGATAATGAATTGAAAAATCATAGTCTTTAATCAGATCCAACCATCTCCTTTGTCTCACGTTCAATTATTTCTGCATGAAAATATACTTTAAACTTTGGTGGTCGGTGTATATATCACATTTCTCCACATAAATATAGTGCCTCCATATCTTTAGAGCAAAAACAACTTCTTCCAGCTCTAGATCATGTATAGGATAATTCTTCTCATGTTGTTTCAGCTGATGAGATGCATAAGAAATTAACTTGTCATTTTGCATGAGGACGCACCCAATCCCTTTCAGAGATGCATCACTAAAAATAATGAATCCTTCTCCAATAGAGGGAAGTGTTAACACAGGTGCAGTAACCAATATCTTCTTCAGCTCTTGGAAACTTTCCTCACATTCATTTGTCCAGATGAACTTAACCCCTTTTCGAGTCAACATGGTTAGTGGATTAGAAAGCCGTGAAAAGTTTTTCACAAACCTCCTATAATATCCTGATAAAACAAGGAAACTACGAATCTCAATTACTGTTATGGGTTGAGGACACTCCTCCACAACCATTGACTTTTTAGGGTAGACCGAGATTCCTTCATTGGTTATAATGCCCCAAAAAATCCACTTGTTGTAACCAAAACTCACACTTGCTAAACTTTCCAAAGATCCTCTATTTCCGTAGAGTTTGAAAAATAACCATGAGATTATCTTCATTCTCCTCATGACTCTTTGAATATATCAAAATATCATCAATAAACACTACCGAAAAGTTATTAAGGTAGTCATTAAAGAATATATTCATCAAATCCATGAAAATAGAAGGAGCATTAGTTAAGTTGAAGGGCATAAAAATAAACTCATAATGCCCATATCTTGATCGGAAGGCAGTCTTTGGAATATCTTCCTTCTTCACCCTCAGTTGATGATAACCAGATCGAAGATCAATCTTGGGGAATAATTGAGCCCCATGAAGTTGGTCAAATAAATCATCACTTCTTGGAAGTGGGTATTTGTTTTTCACAGTGATCCCATTCAGTTCTCTATAATCAATGCATAGTCGCATTGATCCATCCATATTCTTAACAAAGAGAACTGGTGCTCCCCAAGGAGACACAATCGGTCAGATAAACCCCTTCTCCAACACGTCTTGGAGTTGTTTCTTTAAATACTCTAGCTACACATTTTCCATTCTATATGGGGTATTTGATATTGGTTTAGATCCACGTACGAGTTCAATGGATAACTCTAACTCTCTTTTTGGAGGAGGTCTAGATAACTCCTCAGGAAATATGTCCATGTATTCCTGAATAATCGGAACATCTTCTATTTGTATACTCCCTTTTCCTTCTTCATCCTCACCGATTAACTCCATAAAGGAGGCTATTGGAGGTGCCTCTATACAAATATCAGGTTAGGATATCTCTCCTTTGATGATAATTGTAGGTCGTTCATTCAAGACTACAGAGATTTCCTTACTTTTTCATTTGATCTTAGCATTATACTTTGAGAGCCAGTCCGTCCCTCGTATACCATCGAATTCTATCAAGGGAATTACTAATAGATTTGAGATAAGATTGTGCTCACTAATGTAAACACTAAAGTCTATAAACACTGTTTATTCATGGATAATCCCACATGGAGTCTTGACTGACAACTCTAATTTTAGAAATTCAGGGGTTGATTATAAATTCATTGCAAACTTGGAGGAAATAAAGGAATGCGTAGAACCAGAATCAAACAAAGTATTTGATAGTTTTGAGAGGACAACATGAGTACCTACTACCATGTCATTCTGAGCTTCAACTTCAGTAGTTGTGATAGAAAAAGCACGACCTTGCTCCCTTGTCCTTTTATGAGGGTGATGGTGGTTCCCATCCACTGTCTTTGGATTTGGATAGTGATTAGCAAAGTGCCCAAGCTGTCCACACTTGAATCATTGTACTTAGGGTAGGTCCAAAACCATCTTTCCTCTGTCGTTAGTGTTGGGAAGTTGAGGCTTCACCTCACTATGAAAATTCCGAGAAATATGGCCTTATCTCCCACACTTGTAGCACTTGACACTTTCGATCAACCAGTTCCCCGAATTCTTCTTCCAACATTTATTGCATGTGGAAAGTTGCATTTTATTTCCACATCTTTCCGGATCAAGGCTTCTTCCCAGGCTTGGTTCTTGAGCTATCTTCTTCTCATTAGATTTGTGAGACCACTGTGTCTCACCAAACTCCAGTTCAACTTTCATAGCTCTTCGAACTATTTTTCGTAGCTATTATAGTCCATGTTGGCTAGATTCTTCCACAGATGTTGTCGTAGTCCACCAAATAATCTATCAACCTTCCCATTAGGGTCCATGACAAAGATAGAGGTATAACGAGAAATCCTTGTGAAGTTCATCTTGTAGATTACAATAGATTCATTCTCCTTCTGCTTCAGCTCGAGTAATTCTTTCTCCATTCTCGTTCTCATCGAACAAGGGAAATAATTATTGAAGAATATTCCCCTGAACTATTCCCACTCCATAGCTTCCATCTCTCCTCTTGGATTCGTGTTTTTGATCAGTGACCACCACTGGTCAGCTTCTCCCTCTAGGTGGTAAACAACAAGGGTGACGTTTTCTTGTTCTGAACAATGAAGTACAAAAAAGATCTTCTCTATAGAGCAGATCCATTGCTCTAAAATCAATGGGTCAGTCGATCCACTGAAGTTTGGTGGTCGTTGGCGCATAAAGGACCCAACAGAATGTTGTTCCCTTCGTGGTGAGATCGGCCTCTCAGCTTAATTCAAGTTATTACTCATAACTTGAGTTAGTTGGTTCATCATTCGCATGAATGTTTCCATTCCGGCTTCCATCGGAGGGCCGTCAGCACATGGTCCATTACGGTCACCATTGGCATGGTTCCTCCTATTGCTCTCTATTTTCTAAAAGAATAAAATCATAGTGAGAAACTTGTTTCATTTATGAATCATTTAACTATAAAGGATTCTACCTCATAAAACTTCATGCTTAAACAACTATATTTCTCTATAATTCCTTCATAATGAATCATAAAAAGCTTGAAATTAACCAAACATATCCCCCAAGAGTGTCGTAACCAAGAGTGCAGTAAGGACCATTGTCATGCACTAGTTCCCGTTCGAGTGTAGCTCAAAGAAGTGTTTTCAGTTTTTACCCCTATGTACATCTATGCCAGAGTTGCCTCTACCTGCTCGTATCCAGACAAGGATTTATTTTTTTGATAAACCACTAACTCAATAATCACCAAAATACCAGGGTGTTTTCCCTATATTTAAACTTTTCTATAGGGTTCTTCCTAATGTTTTCATAGCCTAATTTCCATAAATAACTAAACCGTCCTTTAATACCAACTATAGAATCCCTCCTTTTTATAACATAACTTTTCATTACATTTTACAAAACTGAGGATCTTTAAGGTTTAGTGTCTTGGAAACCAGGAACTTAATACATAACGACATAAAACATTCATCTTAAACACTTGAAAGGATTCTTCATTGTTCATCATAAGTTCATTACAACATCTCATAACCTTGGAGCATACATAAAAGGAAAGGGTGAGCAGAAGGCCCAGTAAGGGAAACAAGAGAAACATTTTACATGTGAACTTGAGATACATCAATAAAGTCCGGATAAATAACGTTAAGGCGTGAGAAAGAGATCATGAGGCATATCATAATAAAAATAATGTGTTTCATAACTTGAAGATTTGGATACAACATTTAACTTAGATAATCATTTCTATATCACCAAGGTCCATCCCCATGGTGTCATTAAAAAAAATTACCAAGTTTATTCACCACGGTATCGTTAAAATGGTCATCTCTAAAGATTAAGTCTTTACCCAATGCATTGGAGCGATTTTAGGGAGCACCCTTAAATTTGTCTTTATTATCATGTTGGACACATATATCATCATCAATCATTTCATAAACAACCCATATAGCATAAAATAAATGGGTTTCATTTCATAGTTATAACATTTTAAAAATTGATTTAAAGATGTGATCTTTATGTCACTTTAAACCCACGAAAAGGAAAGTGGGTCTCATGTATGTAATTAAAAGAATTTAAAATAGAAAATTTTGATATATATGTGAATACCCCTATAGAATAATGATTTTTGAGTATTCACTTAATAAAATAAAATAATTTGAGAAAAAGAGAGAGACATTTTGAGACGAAAATTCGGCAGCATAACAGCTATGTTGCAGGGTTTTAGAAAACATTGAAAAGAGAGGGGACATGGGTCACCCACTCATAAATGATCCATAAAATTGTATAGGTACAGAATATAAAGGATATAAGTACATGTAAATGAAATTTTAAAGACATACCATATGAAATGAAAAACTTGAAAGGAAGACAAGAATAAGATTTCACTTATGAAGAATTTGGCAGCCTAACAGCATCACTTAAAACGTCAAAAGAAAAATGAATTGATGAGATTAAATAGGGTTACTAATCATGTAAACATAAAAGGAAAGTATGTTGAATATATAGATCATACCCCAAAATGGAGAAAAATGAACTTTAAAGACTTGACATGAATGTAGAACTTTGAAAATGGGAAGAGTGAAAGAATCCCTTACATTGAAGAGTAACTTCAAAATATTGAATTTTGGGACCTTGGGAGGCTTGAGGGAACCTTGGGAGGACTCATTGGGAGGTAAGGAGACAAAAACTTCGTTGAGGAGGATTTTGGAATGGAAAGGAAGGGAGAATAGCTTGGTATTTATAGGGGAGGTGAGGGGACAAGGCATTAATGGTCAAGGGACACCTCATTGGTGGTATTGAAAAAACCATGGTCTTGCCCATGGTATTGGCCACTTGGGACACCTCATACCTTATATTACTATTCATAAGTCTACCAGAATTATTACATAATTATTACATCCTTAGTGATGTCATTAAACACCCGAAACTCTAAACTGAAAATTCACTATTCACCGAAAATTCAACTTTTTCAGAAAAATCCCAAAAATTCACCTTAACATAATATCGATGATCTGAATTCAAAAATGAACTCCATTTTATAAAAATAATTTGCTAAATATTTTTAATTTAATTTTTAAATAAAAAACACTATTCACCCGAAGAAACATATACTTAACTAATAATTTCTGAAACAGTTATTTACCAATTTTATTTAATCACATTACTTAATCAAGGTGCCTAAATTATATTAATACTTAATTTAAGTGAGATTACTAATACATTTGGTCACATTACTAATCCTAATCATAAAATAACTATTCATAATTTACTATTCACCAAAAATTATGTTGATCTTATTAGACTCTAAATTTCTTACTGAACACATTTGCAAGAGACCATTTTTTGAAAATCCTTACACATAATTAATTATTTAAGGTTTACATAAATATTTTAAAATTTCATTTTCTTCAAAATTCATCCATAAGATACATCCAATTTTTATCCAGACATCTGGAAGTTTACAAACTTCACCACAGGAAGAAATCACAATTTTATTTATCTCAAAGGATTACACAAAGTAGTTACGGTCTCATTACACAACCCCTTATAACACCAACATATGACCTAAGTGTAATGTGTGCTAATGTGAGAGAATCTTAGGGAGGCTTAGATAACATTACCCTAGTAGTAATCTCCACTAACTTGAACTTCTCCCATAAGAGATTCCATTCAAGCTTGACACGCTAGAGTTTGGCTTGGGATTGGTCCAAAGTGAAGCCCAAAGAAGCAACCTCCTTCCCAAGCTCTGACAGGTGGGATTCATATGGTTTGAGTCTACTGGACGAAGCCATCGACTCTTCTTTCTGCATTAACCATTAACATCTCTATTAAATTGTTAAGAGTAAATTAATATACTATTCAAAAAGTTTGGGTCGTTACAAAAAACATCAGAAAAAAATAAGAATAGAGATAGTGGATCCCCATGTTGTAGACCCTTGGTGGGAAAAAAACATAGAGACAAACCATCATTAATCTGGATATGAAACAAGATAGTTCTAACACATCACATGATCACATCTATCCCCTTTGAACGTAATCCCTAAGATAGACCACCATTAATCTGTTATGTGAAACTCATTGTTGGCAGCTGGCTAAACCACCCACATTGTGTCTACCGTGTATAATTAAATAAATAGTCTTCCCATGCACACATTCATGTGTATAATAATTGCAATGTGTGTTTTTGTAGTCTCATATTTGACAATTTTCTAAAAAAAAAGAAATCATGATTTATTTTATCTAAAAGCAATTTATTACTTTATCAATACAAATGTTCATATTATTGAAGAAACTTTTCTAAAAATTAATATAAAAAGATTAACCTTTCATTTAAATAAACCCACTTTGATAAATTTGGACATAATTTACCTTGTCAAATCATGTTATATATTTTGTGTTTTTTGATTTTTTAAGTGTTTTCCTTTTATTTGATAATATAAAAGGGAACATTATTATTAATGTTGTTTTTTAACATTGATAGAGGCTTTTTTATAACAAAACACATTGGGTATTAACTCAATTGTCACTTAGTGAATGAAGAATAGTCCTAACTACATTCCAGGTTTTAAACACTCAGGGGATATGTTTTGGATATCTACATGCTATTTAAAAATCATAATTACTTATGGAAATTAGGACCGAGAAACATTTTTGAATTATTGATGACAATAAAAATAAAAAAATGTAATATTGAAATATTTTAATTTCAAATTATGTTTCCTTTATCCAAAATTATCACTAACAAAGTTTAGTTATAGATAAAAAATATGGATACCTATATTTTTTACAATGGTTAGATAATTAACACTGATCAAGGATGTATTTATAATAGATGAACAGTAAGAGTTATAATTCTTGGGGAGCATAGAATGTTAGAAGTCATTCAAATAAAAATTCTTTGAAGGTCTCAGCTAAAGGATAATTAAGTGATAGAGTCCATCATATATAAATATATACAATTTAAAGATGGGTTTTGGCATGTATCCAATCCAGTAACTGATTATGAGGAATGGGTACACATATTTTCATTGGTTAAGAATCATTCTAGAAATAAAATGATAGAGTTGTATGTCACCATAGCTACTATGGTAGATCCATTAGCATTAGATGCTGGTCTATCATAGCTTCATGATACAATTTCATATCCTCAGTTTGTAACATATCAAGAATTTATGTCAACAATTATTGCTATTCTATCAAATCCTTAGGCTATAACATCAGATCCTCAAGCAGTGATGTCACATAGAAAAAGTGTTGTGACGATGGACAATTTTGGGGCTGATGAAAATTTTAAAAAATAATATGAAGAGGAATTGAAACATGAAAATAATGTCAAATAAAAATCTAATCCCATCCATATAAGGTCAGAATAACCTTTTAATCAACCTCCACCATTAGAATTATGTCCTAATGAAGGAATGGAACACTTACCACAAATTGATTGGTTAATTTTTACTCATAGTACAAAACATACAAGGATTATTGGTGGAAGGTATCAATTCTTAGATAAGGGTGTTCTGTATATATGAAAATAGTTTGATAGAAAATAAGTGATGAAAATTGTGGTAAAGAAATATCACATTGAAAAAAATTATCGTAATTTGGTAGAAGAGTCAATGATATATACTAATATGATTTGGTGTGACAAATTCAATTCGTACAATTAGATGAATTTTCAAGCTACAATTGAATACAATTTCCAGGGTTGGCACATTACTAGATTTACTCCACACACATGGGTGAACCCAAGAATATCATAGAATCACTCATCATTAGATGATAAATTCATTAAAATTATTATTGTTGATATAATAAGAGCATGCCCATATGTTCCTATAGTTCTGGTGGTGGAGATAATCGAACAACTTCTCAAGTATCAAATCTCTTACTAGTAGGCATGGGTTGCATGATATAAAGTTATTATGAATGATTATAGTGATTGAGATGATTCTTATCTAGTTTTACCAAAACTTAGGGAGATTTTATGTCATGATAATTAGGTTATCTATCAACTACATACTATTGAATATGTTAACCAATAAAACCATGTTGATCAATCAAAGGTAGTGTTTGAAAGATTATTTCAAAAAAATTTACCATGTGTAGCTACTTTTAGACATTGCAAAAAGTTTATCCATATTGATGGAAAATTTCTGTATGGAATGTATACTAAAACATTATTGATTTATTCCACAAAAGATAATAATCGAGATCCTATACATTTAGAATTTTCTATTGTTAATATTGAGAAATTCACATCTTGGTGTTGGTTACTAGAATTCCATAGAGAGTTTGTGATGATCACATAAGCGATTTGTCGTATTTTAGGTTGACATCGAGTAATTAAGGAGGCATTATTTTCTGAGGGTATTTCATGGACATCACCCCATTACAATCATTGATACTATATTTGATACATTATAAGCAATGTGTGAAATAATTCCAAGGATTATTCCATAAAGATATCAATCATAAAACGTGGTATGAATATCCTTTTTGTTAGAAAAACCATTATAGTGGTTATTGTTCTGTGTATTCTAATTAGTTCTTGTTTTTTACCATATGATCCTCAAAAATAGAGTTTGGAGGAGTATTTTGAAGGTATTCATGAAACTAATCAGGAATTTGATGATTATGTGATGAAAATTCCAAATAATAAATGGCTATTCATGTACGATGTTGGGAGGAGATACAGACATACGATAAAAAACAACATAGAATGTATTAATGGATTTTTAGGGGAGTTTGAAATATACCCATCATAAGTAATTAATAATATTAGTTTATATATTAATTAGAAGACCCCAAATTATAAAATAAAGTTAATATAATGTTTTAAATGTAAATTAAAACATTTGTATAAGATACCTTCTATTTCACTGTAATGAATTTTGTGGAATGAGGAAAGCATATTGAAGAGGGTCTTAATTAAGTGATGTGATATGATATCTATTTATAGTGTGAGATTTATAGTTCTCTTCAGGAGATAAAAACATTTTGTGTCCATTCATTATACCATACAAGGAATATATTTGAGGTCACTGAGTGCCATGATCTGATGACTGGTATCCATGGTCATGTTCTTATCATTTTATCGAAGTAATGTTACTATGATTATGGTAACTTTCAATAATTATAGTAACCTTGAACACATGTGATCACACCATGTGTCAATACTATTATCTTGGGAGAAGTTTGTTGACCCAGTTTGTTAGATAGAGATTATTAATGAATCTTATGTATGTTTGTGGATGTTTTTAGGGGAATATCTAAATTTTGGTTTGTCTTTTGGTTCACCTATTCTTTTACCCAATATGACTAGGTTGTGACCCAGAGGGAGGCCAAAGTCAACCCTTATTTGAAATGAGATGTATTTTACCTATAAAAGTGAACCTATATGGTGGTGTTGTTTATGTAGTTAGTAAGGTCACACGTGGATACATTTCCCTAGATGTATAGGATAGTCCTCTGAAAGTCAAAATGATTGATTTACTATAGTGATTAATGTAAAAGTTTATTCATTAAGTTAGTATTTTACTTTTTATCTTTAAATATAATGTTATGGTATGAGTGATATATAATGAAATAAGGTCTTTTAATTTTAATTCATAAAATAAACCACACAAAAAGTTGATCAAAAATAACATACTAAATTTTTAGGAAATACTATTTTGAAACTCATTTTAGACAATTTTTTTATACCATGTCATAAAACAAAGTGTGGTTTATAAAATAAGGGTTGATTATAAATATTCGACTGAGTAAATGGGGTAAATTTAGTTTTCATCATCCAAAGAACTAATAATGAATTTCAAGAATAAAAAAATGATTAATAACATATTAAAACAGTTGCATTATTTGTTTATTTTAGACAAATGATTAATAGGGGGATGAATTAGAGTAATCATATTTATTGTATTGGATATCTATTATGTAAATATATAGTTAACACAAGTAAAAATACTTTGGTAGGAGAGATTCTTAGAATGGTACAGTTCTCTCTATACTGGAGAGCTGGTTGGATTCTTCAGTTATCTATTTCTATACCAATATTTTTTAATTTATAACAAAATATATTATTTTAATTAAATATTTTCCACCATTAATGTCTAATTATTTAAAAATTTAGATGGATGTGCCTTTTTTATCTTCCCAACAGTCTCACATGTCGGGTGATGTGCCGACGTGGAGACCTGTTAGACATCTTACTATCTGAAGATCCCATCATTTTCACCATGAATCACCTATGACAACCATTGTTACATACCCCAAACTTTATTGATTTTATGGAGTCATCATGTATGAATTCAATACTATTGAACATCAGTTGATTGTTATACTGGTTGAAAGATGGAAACTAGAGATACTAACTTTTCATCTTCCTGGGGGGTGACAATTACTTTATAGGATGTGGCCAGCATATTCAGTCTACCGATCCATGGACTGACAGTTACATTTACATTTATTGGTGACATGAGTACCTTAATATATCTTCAACTAGACATTGATGTCGTCATCTTACCATGTGTCTTCCTGGGTTCCTGATTATTCATGGGTTGAATTGATGAAATTTTTTCCATGATTCTAGATGATGCTAATGAAGAGATACTTATTCGACACACACATTCATATATTATATGGATGATTAGATTCATGTTGTGTATAGAATACTCCACCACTTTGGTACACATAATGTACCTACCATTACCCGAGGATCTTCACTAGATGGATAAATATAGTTGGGGGTCCCCTATACCATCACATTTATATAGATGGCTCTATATAGATTGTCTAGAAGATACACATTATATTGGGGTATGTATGGCTATGCTACATGTGAGGTATTAACAGTGTTTTCCATGCATCATTCCTTGATTTATTACACCACTTCCATAAAACCTTTTTTAGGACTTCCCTCGGGGACGCTAGTATTCTATTTTCATTAATTTAAGTTCTTTTGTGAATTTAATAATATCTTTTATAAATTTATCATATATTTATTTTTTTAACTTAGTGGAGTGAGGCTCAAAGATATGTACATACCATGAGATATAATGTGTATAATTTTCTATAGATATTTGATTCTATAAAACCTGCTGAGGTAAGTTAAAAATTAAAAAACTTTTTAGAAAAAATAATTTGGTTATTAATTTTATAGGATATTGAAATGAAAACTTAGTAACATTGTAGTGATAATTTATGAGTTATGTTCTGAGTTTGTATTTCAGGTTTCATTCAAACTATTCACTAGATTTGTCTATGCATCACTTCCACTATACGACAAGGTTATTATTTGAGACTATGGTGTAGTGATGTCCCTCATCCACTTCCATATCATTGAGTGGCATAGGTAAGACCAAGTCGTGCATCTGTTTCAATATATAAAATAGAGATACTATTGTTTTTTCATGTTTGACATTAAAATTTATAAATAAATTTTTTTGTATCCAAGAACTGAGACGACACGTGATTTCAAGGCTCAGTGAGTCTGAAATTAATTTTATTATAACATTAAATATATTCTATATCACATGTACATATTTTTTATTAAAATGTGGAATAACTCTTGAAAGGATAATAATATTAGAAATTTGAGACCATAGTTAAATTCAGAGCATGTGGTTTACCCTAGGCATGACCTAAAGTTGGTTGGATCCAAATGTTCGGATGTGGAAACCATTGGTGGGTACGTGTAATTAAAATAAATAAATATTTTATTTATTCCTTTTATTAAACCAAATAATTAAATACTTGATAAATTTAATTTTACTATAGTTTTTTAAGGTTTAGTTACATAAGCCTTTCTAGTTCTTATCATAGGAGCATAAAATTCTTCATTGGTAGATTGGGATCACATAATGACATATGGTTGGTCAAGGAAAATTGTGAGACAAAGGATGAACGTAGTGGGATCATCACATTCATCGTTAATGGGTGCGTTTTCCACTAATGATTGTTCCATAATCAAGTTAATACTCATGATTTGTGGTTTTTACCCTTTTGATAAGAAGTTAGATAATGGATTCATATATGTTTTTATTGATCTATGATTATCTTAACTTCACATGATCCCATTAAATAATTTGATTTTTTAGGTCAATTATTTTTTTTGTTATGTCATTATATCACACACGGTTCTGTACCTATTTATAATTGGTTTTCATTTCATTGGTCAATGAGGAATATCACCATTTTTGGGATTCTCTCTTATGGTTCTTCATGTTCTTTGTTGTTGGCCCATGGGGTTGTGGTTTGACATTTTTAGGGTGAGTTTGAGCAAGATTGAACCTCCAGAATCCTGAAAGTTGTTGACAAAATGTGCAGGATAATGATTTTTGAGTGGATTGGATCAGTATCATGGGTATGGGTTCATGATCGAGGATGCAATAAAGGTTTGGTGAAAATGGTAGTTTATCAGTGGTAGATAAGGATCAGATCGATGATCCCCAATTCTCGGTTGATGGGTTGCGATGATGTGCGCTGCGACAGGGTCAAATGGGAGAGGTACGTCTGGGGACACATGGTTGTCATAGATGGATGTGTACAGTTTTCTAGTGAAGAATGGTCAAAATATGATTTATAGCTAACCGTGGTTGTTAGTGTGAGTTATTATTAGTTTTAATAATAAAAAAATATGGTGTTTATTATTATTTTTAATAATAATAACATATTAAATTTATTATTATTGTGAATAATAATAATGAAAAAATTATTTAAATAAAGGATATTTCTAGGTGGGTGGTGTAGAAATTTTACCCAAGCAAGAGGCACTTCAAATAAATCCTTCCCTCTATTTATTATTATTATCATTATTAATGATATTAATATAAAAAAATAAATGAGAAAGGAGTTTGGGTTGTGGGTCACACATTATAGGAGTGGAAGAGGGATGTGTGAGAACCTACTTTTTAATAACATATATTAATAAAAAAATATATTATAATAATAATAATAGTTGTTATTATTTTTAAAAATGTAATTCTATTGTAACTCCTTTGTGCGACATCAAACTGACAATCTGTTGTGGCATCACGATAATGGAATTGAGATAATCAATTGATGACCAATGTTTGATTCTTTTTTTGACTCATGGATTGGGTAAAAAAAGTTCCCAATAATAATAATAATAATAATATTATTATTATTATTATTACAGAATCTAGTATCTGACATAACTTCTTTATATGATGTCGAAATGAGGAATCGTTAGAGGATTTGAAACCCTGATATTAAGGAAGCTGTTTTGAGACCAATATCGAGTGTTTAATTGAGACTCAAGACTTGGGCTCATGAAACATCGTTCAAGTATGTTATAGTGAAATTTATTTTTTTCATCGGTTGTTGAATTTGAGAAAGTGAATATCCTATCCCGAGTGTTTTTTCCCGAGGATCGCGATGATGTAATTCATTTAGAAATTCATGGGAATTTGCGATGACATATCAATGGTTTGATGTTTCATCCCATCAGTCTAACGATGAGCCTTGTGTATCTGTTAGGTTTCTGTCCCGAAAAATCGTGTACTCTAGCTTTCCACTAGCCCACCTAGGGGTACATAGGCATGACCTGGTACCCAGGCATATCTAGGTGCATGACCATGACATGGATCAGGAACACATGTCATGTAGGACCCCCTTATACACCTTGTACTTCTTGAGAATATTATACCTCTCATAAATCCTTCATTTGGACAAATATTTTTTCCCACAAGTATCCTATCATGTGTGTTTTCAAATACATAATAGTATGGTTTCCATAATTGTGGCTTTTGAGATGTGATGAAAAATATTCTGGGCATGACACATCTTTAGGAGACACTTAGTCAAGATAGTGATTTGGTAGAATCATCCAAGAGAGATGAGAGTTGTACCCCCTTGATGGACTAGCACATGGGTCCTCTATCTATCTATCTATTTTGTGGAACCATATTTTTGGATTAGGGAATGAGTCCACTGTTCAAGGATATGGTACTTTTGTGTCACATCTAAGTGCGGATCCTCCATACCCATTGAGCAGATAGAGATGGTACTCCCCTATCACACCAGGGCATGGGTCCTCTGCCCATGGAGACGGTACTCCCCTGTCACACCAGGGGATGTGTCCACCATACTCATTATAGTGATAGATATGGTACTCCCCTATATCGTAAGGGGATGGTTCCTCTATCCATGGAGATGGTAGTCCCCTATCACACTAGGGCATGGGTCCTCTATTTACTATGACGATACTCTCATGTCGCACCAAGGTTTGGTTCCTCCATACAAATTCTTCAAACATACACATGTGATGTTTGACATCGATGTTGAACACTTGGAACTATTTTCAGAATCATTATTCTTATTTGGGTTATAGAGATGGATATACCTTTTCTCTCTCATTTTGGCCTCTTCTTGAGCATATACGGGTTTACGTTATTGATGTTTTCTATTAAACTTATTAACATTCATTCTTTTTGAAGAGATAAATACTTCTATTGTGTCTTCTATTTTCCTTTTTCTATTTTTTGGGGCATCTTACTGGGTATATGTATACTCATCCATGCATGGTCTTTGTCCTCACATGTCATATCTTATGAATATGATGGAAAGAATGGAGGTGATTTCATAGGACCATAGGAATACTTGGGTAAATTTAACCATGTAAGGTGGTCAAGACTTGGGGATCTAGATTCAGCCTCTCTCAAAATTTATTTTATAGTTGTTTTCTAGTTGGTACATCTTTTTGAGATTGGAATCTATTTTGACCTATAATTTTTAGATTATGTTATCGTACTCTTTTGTATTCCCTAGAGGTAGTTTAATGATTGTATTTTACCCTAGATGTTACTATATTTTATCATTATTCAATTTTACTTCTTCATGGAGATGGTTGGATGCATGTAGATAGTTACTTTAGGGAAATACATCCCATTTTATTTATGCCTTTTGGTGCGTGTCACTAGATCCTATCCTATGAAGACGGGATTAGGGTAGTAGCGGCTCGACCTTCCATCAGTCAAATGGGTCCCGATGGGCCAGGTCATGATAGATTGGTATCATAGGTTGTTCGACCTCAGGATGATGCTTGGAGTTTTTCCCCTTATGAAGTTTGGTTGGGAACTTAGGGAATCATTTTCAAAGTGTATCAAGTGTGTATTTTAGGCCAGAGAACCCAGTGTTGGGGTACCAGCTGACTTATACATACATGAGGACTCTAACAACCTGAATTTCACACAACATACTAAGAAATCGATTTTAGGTAACATTGGTACATACATCATATATGATTGAGTCATTTGACTATCCTTCTTGATCAATCTTCCCAGATATGATATTTGACTATTGTGCATATTTATATCTTTCAAGATGACTCCATAATAATGTCAATCTAGTATTTTGATATAGTGTCTCGATGAAGACCATTTGAGCAATGAGGCCTCACTTTAGGGACGTACTCATGAGGTGATTTTCTCCAGGTGAGCACTAGGTAGTGCTACCACCTATTGGGTAACACATATTTCCTTCTATGGGCCAGACATATGATCATCTATGTGTTGAGTTTTCGATATCTCCAATAGGTAAGGGTGATGGTAAATGTAGGATAAGTGTGTAACATGGGTTCTAGAGATGGATATCATTGAGGTTCCATGATGATACTGACCCTTAGGTAGTAAAGGTTATACTTGAATTAGTGTTCTTGATTTTGCAGCTTGTACAAACCCCAACCGATTAGATGGTTGTGTTAGTGATTAGTCATTTATATGAAGAAAATTTATGCTCCATAGGTACTAATAGATGAAACACATGTGTTGAGTACACATCATGGGTTTTAGAGATAGATATCACCCAGGTTTCATAGTGATCCAGGCTCCCCCATCTAATGTAGTTGAGGAATGGGGCAAGCCAGAGGTGAAAATGTCCCAATTTGATACGAAAAATCATTATGTGGTCCAGATGGAAAGACTTATCTATTGTGATTCATGGAATAAATAGATACGTATGTTGGTAATTTTTTATATGGATTTGGAAATGTAAGAAAGAGGGAAACTCTCCCCACATAGATAAATTCTTGTGACATGATTCAAAACCGTGATGGTGCGTCAGTGGTTCCGAAAGTGGATATTGGCCAGGTGTGAAAAATGAGTTTTTTAACTTGTATGTTTGAGGTCGTTCTGATGGAAAGGTGTTGGAGTAATCCTTGTTTGAGGAGGAAATATAATTATGGGAAATTTTTATTCAAGCGGTGGTGAGTTGTGACCCTTAGGGTCTAGGTGTGTTTTAGGTGTGATCTGAAACATCTCTGTTATTAGTTTTAGTTTTGGTGTGTGGTCACATGCCACTACCCATGGACATAGTCCCAATTCAAGACCTAATGATTTAAGTGCGGTCCTTTTGGATCGACGCTTGTGTTTGAGGCTTACTTAGAGAGGATTAGTGATCACACACTTCTGATAGTCTGACCTGACTCTAGAAGGAAAGATATCCTCTTATAGAAACTTTTCCAAACCTATAGTGAGGACTATGATGTTTTCTCTAGTATGGGTTGTTCTTCCATGCTTAGATTATTTCTACTAGGGAGTGTGGTAGTGCTTCCACATTGGTGGAATTAATTTTTCATCCTATGATACAGAGTGATCCCCAGGAAGGGAAGGATGAGCTCATTCATAGGAGGTCACAACCACTTCCTTATCAGTTGTTTAGTATTACCCTTGATCCAACAGATGCTATGAGATTGCAATTTCCTATGGTGGTGGAGTATGGGGGAATCTATATTGATAACATGTTGGGTGTACCTCCACATCAAGAGTTTTTTTCTACATTGGATTAAATCTGAAATGATTTGATATATGTGCTAGCATATTGGATGACACTGTGTAGATATGAGAGATGGATGTGTGCATGGAGGAGTCTACGGAGTAGGGTCTTCATAAGTTCCAATGTTTTTTTATGGGAAACCCTATGATGTTCACCAAATGGGAGGATAAATTTTTGAGGTAAATTGTGGATTGGAATCACCCGGATAGGTGAAAATCTATGATGATTATCCATCCCTAAGAATTGATTAACTCTTTGGATAATGGATGGATGTGAAGTGGATCCTAGAGTTTGACCTCTCGATGTGTTATCAACACCTCTAGGTTTGAGAGGTGGATGTACCAAGTGTGGCTTCCTAGAGACCATGTGTTTTATTTGAGATATTGGTGATAACATTTGGCATGTTAAACACCCAAACATATTTTATAAGACTTATTATATTAATCCTTAATCTTGATAGGATAGGTTCTTGGTAGTATTATTTGATTTTACCCTGATGTCCTAGGCATCTGATTAAAGAATGCGAGACGTAGGATGATATTTCTTGACATTCTCAGAGAGTTCTTTTCACATGAGAGCTCTTGTGGCGTCAAATCTAGATTTAAAGGTCCACTTTTTGGGATATTTCTTCCCATACATGAGAGTAACAATGGAACCTATATAGGTTGAGGCAGTGTGTGCTTGAGGGAAACCTAGGGTGTGGTTGTGGTAGAAAATTCTCACAAAAAGGTATTTTTTCTACTGTTTTTGAGAGAGGTGATAGAGAAGTTGACCTATTTTTAGCTGACCCTAGTGGAGAAGAGGGGTTAAACTTATCTTTAGTCGATGGTGTTTACTCCTCTAATTCTATAGTGTTTGAGGGGGACTCAATTGGGAGACATCTAATATGAGGTCTTATGTGAATTGATATCCTCAAGAGATTCACCTGATAGATTCTCTGATAGATGGAATCACATCATCCTTTTCTAGTGACGAACAATGGTTTTGTTCATGTTGTGATAGGATGTGATGAGGGAGTTTCACACTTATCCATTAGCTATACATCTAGGTGTAAAGAAGATGTATACCGACCTTCAGTAGTAGTTTTTATGGGATGAAATGAGGCGTAACATAGACGGGTTTGTCGCTCGACGTCTCACATATCAATATGTGAAGGATGAGTATTATGTTTTGGAAATTTTTTTATAGCCTCTAAAAATGTTGTAGTGGAAATGGGAGCATGTGGGCAAGCTTCTGGGAGTAGGAGAGCTAGATGCGGGCTCAGTATCCACATATTTTTTTTAATTTGTGAGTTTTGGGGAATGAAAAGTTTTAAAAGAGGAAATAATGTATAGAATCTAATTTTTTCTTATAAGACATGAAATATATTGAGACATATTTTTGGCTCCATATGCTAAGACACCACATGATTTCAATGCTCACTAATCCCAAAATTAAATTTATAAAAACATTAAATATATTTTCTATCACACATGCATATATTTCTTGAAAAGTATAATAACACTTGAATAAAGCCTCAAATTGGAAACCTGAAACCACGATTGAATCCTGAGAATGAGGTTAAACCTAGGTGTGGCCTAAAGTTGTTCATCATCAGATGTTTGAATGATACAGTCATTGGTAGGTACATTTAATTAAAATGAATAAATAATTTATTTTTTGATTTTATTAAATTACTTCATTAATTCCTTTATAAATAACCACTTATGATGGGTTTTCAAGGTTTATCTGCATAACACTTTATAGATCTAATAGGGGAGGAGAACATTTTTCATTGGCATATCAGGATTGAAGAATTACAGATGATCGGATCGAGGAAAATTGTGAGAAGGACAATGAACAGAGTGGGATCATCACCTTCATCACTAGAGGATGCGTTCTTCCCCAACAATTGATCCATAACTAAGCTAGGTCTTATTAATCATAATCTTTGTTTTTTAATTAAATTTTTGAGCTTTGATTCATATATTCCTTTATTGATCTATGATTATCTACCCTTAATATGAGATCATTCAATAATTTGATTTGTTTAAATAATTTTGTTTATGAAATTATATCACTCATGGTTCAATACCTATAGATTATGGGTGTGATCATTTTAGTCAACAATGAATATCAATTTTTTTTTATGATTCTCCAGCATTGTTCTTCTCATTATTCATTGGTGGCCCACAGGGTCATAGTTAAACATTAATGGGGTGGGTTCAAGAATGATTGAACCCATGGAATTATGATGGTTGTGTGAAAAAAAATCAAGATGGTGATTTGAGAATGGATCAGATTAGTACCGCAGGTGAGGGTTTATGATCAAGGATGCGTTTGAGATGTGGTGAAAAGTGAGGTTGATCAGAGGTGGTTTGGTTTGGGATCAATGATCCCCAATTTCTTGATTAAAACATGATGATCATGTGTCAAGTTATGGGGTCGAGTGGCAGGCACACGAGAGGTGCGTCTGGGGATGTTTGGTTGTCACAGATGGATGTGTACAGTTTCCTGGTAAAAAATGATCAGAATTCAATTTTCGGCTGACCATGGTGGGAGGTGTCTCTTATTTTTATTTTTAATAGTAATAAATTATGGTTATTATTATTATTAATAAAATAAATTATTCTTTATTATTTTGAATAATATTAATGAAAAAAATTATTTGAACAAAGCATGTTCCCAGGTGGACTATGTGGTCATTGTACTCGAGCAAGAGGGGAATGAATTGAAGTGACCCCTTATTATTATCATCATTATTAAAGATAATAATATAAAAAAATAAAAGAGAAAGTAGGATTTTGGAGGATGAATTGTTGGAGTGTAATGGGGATTCATGGGTACCTTCCTTTGAATAACATATAATAATAATAATAATAATAAGTTATTATTATTCTTTTTATAAGAACCATAATTCTGTTGTAACTACTTCCTGCGATGTCATATTGATGATTCATTTGTGGTATTGTGATAGTGGTATTGAGACCATAAATTCCATACCAATATTGGATATCTTTTTTCAGACACATTGATTGGATCTAGGAAACACCCAATGATAAGAGTAATGCTATTAAAATAATTATGGAATATAGTATCTGATGTAACTTCTTCATACAGTTTCAAAATTATAAACTATTTGCATATTTGAAACCCTAATATTGAGGTGGACATTGCGAAACAAATATGACATGTTTAATTTATACTCGTGACTTGGGCCCATGAAACACCATTCGAGCATGTTACACCGAAATGAATATTTTCACCCGGTATTTGATTTGGGAAAGTGAATAGCCTATCCCGATGGTTTTTTCTATGAGAATCACAACAGTGGGATACATTTTTCCATTAAGAGGTGTTTGAGATTAAAGATTAGTGGTTTGACATTTTACCATGTTGGACTGATGATGAGCCTCGTGCATTCAACATGCATCTAGCCAGACACGTCGTGTACTCTGGGATTACATGGGTAGACCTAGGGGCACACAGGCATGGCCCGATACTCAAAAACATATAGGTACATGGACCATAAGTAAATTGGGACCTCATTACATGTGTAACCCATTACCTTCCATGTACTTCTTAAAAATATTATTCCTCCTATATCTCAATCGGTTGGAGTTAGATTTTGACCCGTGAGTAGCCTATCGTGGGTGTTTTTTCTTGGTAGAACATGATGTTGGACTTCATGGTTTCTTTTGATATATAAGGTGATATTTTATGAGTGTGAAACTTATATAGAAAACACTTTATGATGGAAATGATTGAGAAGGATCATCAGAGAGATATAAGAGTGCTCCCTACCTTACAATCTAGGGCATGTGTCCTCTATCTATCTACTTATTGAGTGACACCCTCCACATGGATCAGGGAATGAGTACTATATCCATAGATATGGTACTCATAGTTGGGGTCCTAACCTAGTGGTTTAGTTTACCTATAATCCTTCATCATCTAGGGTTCAATTCATGGAAGACTCAGATTTTGCAGATTTATGGGGTTTAGGAGGCATGCGGTGTGGCTAGTTATGAATGTTAAGAAACATTGGGGGAAGTGGTCACGATGATGTGAGGATAGGCCATTTAAGTGGCACAGATGATAGGTCTACTGTTTCCATCAGTGGTTTTGGAAACAATCATTAATGAGATTGATAATGGTGGTGGATGACAGATGAAGGTGGGCTGGTGGGTCCTGATTCAGGTAGAAGGTGGAAGAGGGATTGGCAGGGATGTGGTGACGATATGAGGTTACTAGTGGGCTGGATACATATGGGAGAGATGTGGCAGTTTCAGTGAGATAACATTGAGGTAAAGGAGATAGTGCAGTCTTGGAAGAAGGATTTAATTCATCCTATGTTTGGGTCAGATACCAAGGTGTAATTTCAGATGAGGTCAGAGTAAAAGAGAAAAACACTTTCAAGGCCCTCAGATTTGGCTGTTTGATAGGGTATGACTTTTATATCAGTAATAGGACCATGCAGTCATGCATTAGTGTTGCTTGTTGAGCATCCCTATAGATGGTTACTGTTGATCAAAAAAAAAATTCATCATATAGGGTGGGGATTTCAGTTGGGTGTTTGGCCTTTTGGCCTAATATGTCCTTGTATTCAGGCTTTATGCCTCTTGGTCATCAAGACTATGTAATGGTTACCCATCATCCTAAAAATGGGAATTATCTAAAAAGTAATAAAAAATTGAAAGCCTATAGGTGATTAGGACTGGATACAGTAATACTCTATTACACCATGGCATGGGTCCTCCATACTCATTGTGCAGATATAGGTGGTACTCGTTTGCCACACTAGGGCGTGTGTCCCCTATCCATAGAGACAGAACTCCCATATCACTCTAGAGAATGTGCCCTATATTTGTGGAGATGATACTCCCATATCCCTTGATGATGTGAGTCTTCTATCTATAGTTATTGTACATCCCTATTTCACCAGGGTGTGGGTCCTCTATATGACATTTTTGGACAGACGTGTGGGAGGCAGGGCATCGATGATCAACTCATTGAACTGTTGGTAGACTATTTGTTCTTCAGGTCCTCTTTCTCTCTCATTTGGGATTTGTGTTAAGAATATATGGGTTTTTTATGGTTTTTGTTTCATATATTTATTGACATACCTTCTTTGGGATGTGATGACTACTTTTATTGTGTATTTTATTTCTCCCTTTTCATTTTTGGGGGCATCCTACTAGGTATGTATAAACTCACCCCTATATGGATTTTTCCTACACTTGTCATGTCTTATGAAGATGATAGACATTTCAGAGGTGATTTAAGAAGAGAATTGGGATACTTGGGTGAATTTCACTATGGATGGTGGTTAGGGATTTAATATCTAGATCCTATCTCTCTAAGAATTTCTTTTCCAATTGTTGTCTATTTGGAACATCTTTTCTCTTTGGGTGTGTATTTTCCCCTCGAATTTCATATTAAAATGTCCTAATATCTTATACTCCAAAGGGGTTATTATATGCATATATTTTTCTCTATATTTTACTATATTTTATCATTAATCCTATATACTTATACATGGAGATGGTTGAGGCATGTGCATGTAGTTACTTTAGGTAAAAGCCTCTCATTTTAGTTATGTATTTCAGAACTTGTCGCTAGACCCTGGCCTTTTGAGGTAGACTTGGTGTATTTATGTATTATTATTCCATTGGACAAGAAAGCCCTAGTGGATCAGGTCAAGACCTAAAAATTACCCCCATTGCACCCCAAAAGTTTGATGCATTACCTTCAATATGCTAATTGGTGGACAGATGACGGATTGGTTGCACTATCATTCATGTTACATTTAATGTTGGGAAACGCATGCCCAACAAAGTATCATTCACCATGGATATCCCATAGCATGCCTCCAGTTTATAGATCAACATGATTATTCATGTTAGTACCAAAATTACACTATCACGTACCTTACATGAAATGTGATAAGTGTTCAGTGGTTAGTATGATTATTACAGTTTATTATATCTTTTTATTTCATATTTTGTATTAATTTTAATATTACCTGATTTATAGTGACAGATATTAGAGTGGCTTAAAAATATTACCAATCCTCAAAAGGAGGAATTCATCAGGAAATATTTAGTTTTTTATATCTGGTGGCTCTTAGAGATCCTCTATGTTTCATACATGTGAGTATTTATGATGAGGAGACACACTTATATCCTAATATTCATGCTCTAGTAGAGGCACCTAAGGATGATGATGTGAATGTTATTCAAGATAAGGATGATTTAGCAACACTGCCACCACTGAACAGAGAATAAAAATGATGACATAGGCAGGGGTAGAGGAAAGAATAGAGAGAGCGACGCCCGAGAGATGCTCTTGCATCACAGAGAGATGATCATGCCAAATAAATAGATGATTTTCACAAAATGAATTGGTTTATGTGTTATATATGTCTTCTTATACATATTATATACAATAATTTTTTTAGATACCTTCAATGGACAATATCCTTAGATATTCGATGAATTGAGACCTAACTATGGTATCATTGCTTCAGTAGACCTTGGGTGATAGTTTTGTCGGTGGTGACATATTTGATATGACATTTCTGGAATCTTTTAGAAAATCTTTAAATCACTACAAAAAAATATGTATTAGTTGTGGTTTATTAGTATTGGTTATAAAAACCATTGTTAATTTGTTTTCAAAAAACTATAATATAGCAGCAGTTTAATATGAACAACAATTTATTTTTAATTTTAACATTAATAGGTAGTTTTATTTAAAATGATGCTAAATATTTCAAAACCCCTTAATTTCGACCCCCTACCATTATCCCCTCCACCTTAACCCTCTCCCCATTCTCACTCCCCTCGGTGACCCCTAAACCCAAAACCCCCACTCCTGAAAATAGCAATCATGAACTAGACGCCACATTCTCTTGATGGTGACCATTATGACACTGACCCCCCCTAAATCTGATGGTGACCACTGTGACCATGAACTCCCCCTCCAATTACTATCGTGGCCCCAACCCACCCTTATGGTGAATGTTGTCACCCTGACCTTCCCTACCAGCTACTACCATGGCTCTGACCCCCTACCCGTGACCAATGTGACCCCAACTCCCCTTCCGGCAACCATCCTGACCCTAACACCCCTTATGGATATTTTCGTGACACCAAACACCCAGTTAGAGACTATCATGACCTTGAACACCCTTTTGTAATCTTCTGTGACCACGAACACCTATCAAAGTGTACCGTGAACCTGACCCCCCTGCTCCTCGACGATGGCCCCCAAAGGCCTCTCTCACCCTTTATATGGTGTCTTTGACCCATGAAATCATTGAAAGTATGATTTCTTTAATTTTTCTAATATTTTAAAGTAAATTTTATAAAATTCAATGTAAATGACAATTTTTTATGATTTAATGCCGGATTGAATCATTTTTATGTTGAATTTATGTTATGTAGAATTAAGACCCTACCCTGGTGTATGAATATGTTGGATGATTTTTAAATTTGACTATAATTATTTTATTAATCATTTATATTTTTATATCTAAATGTACGGGGAGAAGAGTTAAAATCCAATACCTATGGATAAAATTAGGATTAATTTACCTCAAAACAAACCTCATTATACCAAGCGTTTGGAATAATTTTTAGATTATGAAATTGCCAACTGACCATTAAATGGTATAATAAAATATTCATATACTAATTGTAAAATCATGTAATGTTATTGTGTTACATTCCTCTAAAACCATGCTTGTATACATTATTCATGTCCCTTAAGCCTTCACGCGACATGAAGTGACATGATCAGGATAATAATGAAAGATTTATGAGACATATAAAATATTAAACATCATAGAATATATTTGATTCATTATATCCAAACATTTATTTATATACTCGGAATGTGTGTTTGGGATTATATTTTTATTGTTTTAAACCTTTTGGTACTTCAAGTACTAATTATTGAATTTGTCCAGTTGTTTTGATCTCATATAATACTCCTCTATGGATGTGTATGAAGAAGAATTATTTCATTATTTTGATCATTATTCCTAGAAATAAAATTCTTTGAAATGACATTGATGTAAAGTATCAACCTCTAATCAAGGAATTGGGAGAATTATGGGATGATGGAATGAAAATATACGATTCTTCAATGAGAAAACTATTCAAAATGCATGTTTCTTTAATGTAGAAAATTAGTGACTTTGATGGACAAGGAAATTTATTCAGATAGAACACTAATACTAGGTTGGCTTTTCCATTATATAATTTTTATTTTGAAACTCAATGATTACCTCATAGTGAAAAATGGAGTTTTATATGTCATCATTGATTTTTTGACGCTTCTAAAAAATTATGGTTTAATAAGAAACAATTCAATGGAGATATTGATTTGTAAAATCCCTTAAATGTGTTATCTAGTTTACAAATCACGTGACAATAAATTAATTCCAATGAAGAATTTATGAAATGTAACTAGTTTAAAGAAGGGGGAAAAGGGTATGAGGTACAATGTGTGAAGCATATGAAACAAAGTAATGGATGAAAATGAGATATTTTTCAATATTCCTTTTTGATAGTTTAATTTTATAAGTTATAATATTGATGTAATGTATATTGAGAAGAATGTTTGTGATAGTGTAATTTTTATATTGCTTAATGATAAGGGTAAATTGAAGAATCACCTTAATGCTCATAAGGATTTGGAGTCAATGAATATAAATCATGGTTTGTATAAAATGAGAATTAAATATATCCTTTGGCTATTTTTACAATGAAAAATCATGATAAATACATATTCCTTCAAATGTTAAATAATGTAAATGTACAAGATTGATATTAAAGAAAAATATGAAGGTGTATTGAATTAAAACATCGAAAGTTACATGGATTGAAAATTCATGGATCACAAATTTTGATGGAGCAGTTTTTTCATAGACATTGCGTAATACAATAACTAAAAAAGTAAATGCATTTCTAGTTGATTTTTGTACCCTTTTTAGAGAGCTTTGTCAAAAAATAAAAATCTATCTAAGATTAATAAACATAATGAAATATTTTTTTTGAATTTTTTTATTAAGAGATATTATTTTTTCCTTCATTCTTTAGAGTCATGATTAATTTGACTATTCATTTGGTTGAAGAAGCTAAACTAGGTGGACTGGTACACTATCGATGAATGTATCCAATAAAGAGGTATGTTGATTTTTTTTTATTTTCATTGGTGAATCCAATTTTATTAAATCATTGAATAATTTTTTTAATTTGTTTCATATTTTCATATCAAGTAATTAAGTCATTTAAAATCATATGTGAAGAATAAAGGTCAGCCGAAAGGCTCTATTAACTACTAAAAAATAGGCCTTTAACATTTATAAAGTTGTCCTTTATCATTTCTATAAAATACCTAATTATTGATGTGCAATTAAAATCCCTAGGATTTTATAAGACCTTATAAAATCACTGTTAAATGGGTCAATTGTGTCCTGTAACATCACACTACAAAACCTGAAATAACAATAGAATGAGGAAAATTTGTGTACAAATATAGATGTAAAATGAAATAAAATAAGAAATAGAAATACAAGAAAAAAACAGTATATTATAAAAATTTCAAACATTGGTTTATAAAATTACTTGAGTATATAAAAATTATCATATAATTTCGAAAACATTAATGTTCCTCTGCCTTTTTCCCTTGACCCGAAATTAAACTATTATCGAACAAACCTCCCCATCTTAAGAAAAATAATGAAAATGTATAATAAAAAAATTCGTATATTAGTAATAATATAAATAAATAAATTAAGCTAAAAGTGTTAATTTTAAACTAAATATTGAGTCATACTGGGAACACTGTATATTAGATTGAGTTGTAGTTGATTCTTGCACGTCACACCATTTCCTATTTAAATTCAATCAGTATCTCTGTGAAAATTAACATTATAGTTATAAGATATAAATTATAAGTAAATTAATTATGTAATAAAATATAGAACGATGAGAAAAAAATCTAGGCTCATTTTCTTAGTTTTGATGATGTGATGTGTATTTTAAACTAAAATGAAACTTATATATTGAAAACATGAAATTGGAGTCATACAAGTAATACCATGTTTCATATTGACTTGTAAAGGATTCTTACATGTCTCAAATGACTTATGGATCATTTTTCTAATATATCAAAACAATCTGAATGTGTTTTCTCAGTTTTGAGTAAATCAGTTATATTTTTTACTAAAATGTCATTTTAAACTGAAAACAAACCCTTTGAGTCATACTAGTCACAACATTTATTGGTTTTACATGAGAATAATTCCTTCACATAAAAATTACTTATGAATTATTTTCCAAATTTACCAAGATAATGTGATCATTTTTGAGTGGTTTTTAGCGAGTGTCACTTTTTTAACTAAAATATTAATTTTAAACTCATAACAAACACTTTGAGTCATACTCGGCACAACATGTATTAGATTTTTGTATGTCTGATTGTTACATGTATAAAATTAATTATAGATAATTTTCATAAAGTATCAAAATATTATAAATTTGTTTTCTCAGTTTTGAAAATGTTAGTTGTCTTTTTTAATAAAATTAATGTCAGTTAAAAATAAAAAGACACACTTGGGGTCATACTGGTCACACCATGCATCATATTGAGGTGGGAATGATTTCTAAATATACTAAATGACTTATGTATCATTGATTTACTATATCAACACTGTCTGAATGAATTTTCCCAGTATTGAGTTTGTCACTTGTGTTTTTTTACTAAAATGTCATTTTAAACTGGAAACATGCATTTTGAGTTATACCAGTCAGATCATGTGTCAGTTTGAATTGATAACAATTCCTACATGTCAAAAATTACTTATAAATTGTTTTCTTAAATTTTAAAGACATTTGGATTGTGTTTTCTTGGTTTTCAGGGAGTGGCATTTTTGAACGAAAATGTTAATATTAAACTGATAATAGACACTTTGAGTCATACTGGAAACATAAAGTATTTTATCCATGTAAGGATGATTAATACATGTAAAAAATGACCTATATATACATTTCTAAAATTTTAAAAGCAATAAAAATTCATTTTCTCAGTTTTGAATAGGCCAGTTAACTTTATTACTAAAATTAATGTCAATTTTAAATAAAAAGAAACACTTTGAGTCATACCAGTCACATTGTGCATCAGATTGAGGTGAGGATGATTAATACAAATCCCATATAACGTAGAGACTATTTTCCTAAAGTATCAAAACAATATTAATGTGATTTCTTGATTTTTGAGTTTTCCCTTATCTTTTTACTAAAATGATATTTTTAACTAGAAACTTACCATTTGAGTCATACCAGTCATACCATGTGTTGGTTTTTGGTGATACTAATTATTACATGTCAAAAATGAATTATTAATCATTTAATTAAATTATTAAGACCATATGATCACCTTTTCTCAGTTTTAGTAAGTGACACTTTTTGAAGAAAAATGTCAATTTCAAAATGATGACGAACACTTTGAGTCATACCAGGAACATAATTTCTTGGATTAAGGTTTGTCTAAATACTTAATGTCCCAAATAAAATAATTTTCATTTTATTAAAGTATAAAAATTAATTGAATGCGATTTATCAGTTTTTATTATGTCACTTGTCTTTTTAACTAAAATTAATGTCACTTTTAAATAAAAAGACACACTTGGAGTCACATTGGTCACACTATGCATCAAATTTGGGTGAGGATTATTCCTAAATGTCTAAAACAGTTTATAGATCATTTTCCTAAAGTATAAAATCAATCCCAATATGTCTTCATGGATTTTTTTTTCACTTTTTGTTTTACAAAAATGCCATTTTAAACTGGAAACACAAACATTGAGTTATACTGGTCACATCGTGTGTCATTTTGACATGAAACTAATTTATAAACATTAAAATTTACATATTAATAATTTTAATATATTATCAAGACAATATTATTATGTTTTCTCAGTTTTCATCGAGTTACATTGTTTAAACTGAAATATCAATTTTAAATTGATAACAAACACTTTGAGTCATTCTGAGCACATCGAGTATCAGATTGAGGTTTAGAAAATTTCTACACATCCCGAATGAATTATTTATCATTTTACAAATGTTTCAAAACAATTAGAATGTTTTTACTAAATTTTTAGTATGTCACTTGTACTTTTTAATAAATTTAATGTCAATTTTAAATAAAAAGACATACTTGGAGTCATACCGGCCACAGTATGTCTCGGATTTAGGTTAGCATAAATTCTAATCATCAAAAATAGATTATGGATCATTTTTTTAAATTATAAAAATAAGAAAAAAAATTCTTGGTTTTGAGCACATTACTATTTTTTTACTAAAATATCATTTTAAACTGGAAACACACACTTTGAGTCATACTGGTCACATCGTGTGTCGTTTTGATATGATACTGATTCCTACATGTCACAAATGACATAAGAATAATTCTCTAAAATTATCAGGACATTATGAGTGTGTTAAATCATTTTTGAGTGAGTGAAACTTTTTGAACTAAAATGTCTTTTTTAAACTGATAAGAAACACTTTGAGTTATACCGGGAATATTGTGTATCTGATTAAGGATTGTATGATTCGTATATATTCCAAATGAATTATGGGTCATTTTACTAATGTATAAAAATTATCCAAATGTGTTTTATGGGATTTGAGTATTTCTGTTTCCATTTTTACTAAAATTAATGTTAAATTTAAATAAAAAAACACACTTGGAGTCATACCTGTCACACCGTGCATTGGATTGAGGTTTTTATGATTCCTACATGTCCCAAATGACTTAATAAATATTTTAATAAACTATAAAAACAACATGAATGTTTTTTCTTAGTTTTGAGTATGTCACGTTTGTTTTTTTCTTAAATGTCATTTTAAACTTGAAACATTCACTTTGAGTCATACCGATCACATCATGTTTCATTTTGACACAAGACTGATTCTTGCAAGTCAAAAATCACCTATTAGTAATTTTAATAAATTATCGATACAATCCAGTTTTTGTTTTCTTAGTTTTCAGTGAGTGATACTTTTTAACTAAAATGACAATTTTAAACTGATAACGGATACTTTGAGTCATACCGGGCACATCGTGTATCAGATTGGGGGGATGATTCCTACATGTCAAAAATTAATTATTTATAATTTTCCTAATGTATGAAAATAATAATAATTTGTTTGCTCAATTTTTTAGTATGAAATTTGTATTTTTTACTAAAATAAATCTCAAATCTAAATAAAAAAACGTACTTGGAGTCATACCGTCCACACCGTGTGTCAGATTGAGGTGCACCTAATAAATACACGTCCAAAATGAATTATGGATCATTTTACTGATGTATCAAAATAATATTAAGGCATTTTATCAGTTTTGAGAATTCCACTTGTTTTTTACTACAATGTCATTTTAATCTTGAAACAAGATCTTTGAGTCATACTTGTCACATCACATGTTTTTCTTGACATGAGACTAATTATTACACATAATAAATAAATTATGAATCATTTTTATAAATTATTAAGATAATTCGAGCTTTTTTTTAATTTTTAGTATTTCAATTTCATTTAAAAAAATTAATGCCCATTTTAAATAAAAAGACATAGTTTGAGTCATACCGGCACACCGTGATTTGGATTGAGGTGCGTATGATTCATACACATAAAAAATGACATATGGTTTTATTTAATAATGCATAAAAATTATCTGAGTTTATTTTCTTGTTTTTGAGTATGTGATGCGTGTTTTGAACTAAAACGTAAATTATAAAGTAAAAACATACAAACGGAGTCATAACGAGAACACTATATATTGGATTGAGGTGGGGTTTATTGAGTATGTGATATTGTTTTCCTTTCAACTATCTAAACAAATCTAAAAAAGAGAGACCATGTTCTTTTCTGATGGAAGAGTAAACCCCATGCTTCCTAAAACACTTCATGTTTCAAGAATCATAGGGTTTCCTCTTCCATTATAAAGGAATATGCTCACTCTTTTCTAGATTGTTGTAGATATATTAATGAAAAATATGAATTTCAAAATTCTCTATGAAAAAAATAAATAAGTACTAGATACAAATGATAAGGAAATTAACTTACAAATATTAGACCAAATGATGACAAAATTAACTAAATAATTGATACAGATTCACATTTTCATGATGGTTGTTTACATTATTGACCCATTTTCATGTTTTATTATCTCATTTGTATCCTTAAATTGAAATGTATCATGATCATGGGAAGCTTTGAACAAACCACCCAACTCAAACAAAATAACCCACCTGTATAAGAAAAAATCTAATGTTCATGATACTAAAAAAATAAATTAAACATAATTATAAATTAATACATTACTTATATGAATAATTATTTTACTGTGAAACCATTAATATTGTAAAGCCTGTGAAATATAATAAGTTTTTGAAATATTAAGAAAGAACCAACCAACCAAGTTTAATTATAACTCACTAAATTTCATTGATAAAATATAGATATAGGGTAATGTAGTTCAGATATTGGGGAATGTGTTTTCTCAGTTTTGGGTACATGATGTGTGTTTTTCACTAAAATGAAAATTATAAACTAAAAAAATATAGTTCATGTCATACCGAGTACACTGTGTATCATATTATGGAGAGTATAATTGATGATGTGTTTTGTATTTTTCTTTCAACTATCTTTACTAATACAGAAAGGAAAGAAACATTCCATTCATATGGAAGAAGAAACCCCATACTTCCTGAAACACCACATCCAAAATCAATATGTTCTCTATTTTCTAGATTACTGCAGATGGTTAAAGGATAAATATGAATTCTTAAAATATATATGGAAAAAATAAATAATTATTAGATAAAAATGGTCTGAAAATTATCTTAAAAATATCAGATAAAATGGTGAAACAATTAACTAAATAAGTTGTTGGAATTCACCTTTTCAAGATCATAGTAAAGGAGTAAATCGTCCTTGTTGACTGACTCATTTCTTCAATATCTCTGTGAAAATAAAAAAATTGAGTATTAGATATAAATGATGTGTAAATTAACTAAAACAAGTAGATAAAATGATTATAAAATAAACTAAAAGGCAATTTGTTATAGTTATATATCATTAAACTATAATACAATTATTATTGATTATATGAAACTAAAATAAAATAAATTTTGTCAATCTTACATGGCCTTAAATGAAAATATTTTATAATCACAATCCAAACAACATGATATATTTATCCACCTCATAATAACATAACATTCTCATATTACACAATGAACATAAAAACATTAATCCTTTTAGGTTGGTGTAAAACTTATATATAAAATTTTAATTCTTATTTGCTATAAAAAACTAGCATAACCCATTATATATCCTTGGAATATACTAAATTATAGTTCATCCCTTTATTTATTCCTAGAAAACATTAACCATTAGTGTAAACTTATTATCATTCATTGATTGAACTAAAATAATATTTACATTTGAGTTTTTTAGGAACATAATATAATATATCTTTCCATTTCACCATCATAGAGAGTAAAAACTACATGATAAACCATTTTACTTATTTGATTGAAAAAAACTTTTGTGAGAGCCAATACTTATTTTCAGAAGACACTAAACTCTATTATAATAATTTTACCCCGTTTTGAAATTATTAAACATCAATATTGACCTTTATATAACCCAAATGACACTAAAATTTAGTGTATCTAATAAGTCTTCCTCGATTGTGCTATATATTATTATATCCTTTTCAATATTCTAGGTGATGATAAACTCTAAGATAACATCATCATAATTTGTTCATAAAAATTAGAATATCTCAATTCTCGTATATTTTTTTATGGAGAATGATGATGTGTTTTTTGTTAATGAGCTTGTGAACATGGATCGTTTTATATAATGAATATGAACATGCATATCTTTGAGGAACCGGTGGACACATTTTTTACTGGTGAGTCGGTGAACATGTATTTATATGCATAATAAGGATAGGTTACTCATGTAATGATTGAGAGTTTTTATGTGATATAATGGTGGGATGATTTAATTTCACATCATGTGCATTCAAAATAATCAGTTTTAGTCAATCCATTTCACAAATGTAAATTTGACGTGTTACGTGAATAGATTTCAAAAAAATTATGATATTTTATATTACATCTAATTCATTTTCATGAATTCCTTTATAAAGTGGTTTATTTTCATTTGATTCCATGTTTACTTTGACACCAGTTCTCCTCTATGACCACACCATCTCAATGATGGTGGTCCTCCAATTGTTTTCTCAAACACTTGATGGATTCAACGAATGGTTACAATCATATTTATTCAAACATTTAATCTAGATTATATAACTATTTGATGATTGGATTGGTGTTTTATGGCTCTCAAGTGAATATTGGCTCCACTACATAATACATGGTTGTTTCCTATATTATAGGTATATGTCAAAAATTTTAATATCTTATGGTTGTAATGTTGCATTATTGGTTTTATTTACATTTACATTTCTTAAAATGAAAAAGTGTGATTTATTTAATGCTCATGATGGCTCTTTCTACTTATGAAAATGAAAGAATTTTTGACATCTCATAAGGAAGTGTCCTTCCATTTGTATTTTTATGCATGCATGAATTTATATGCACATGTTTTATTACTACAATTAAACTTAAATAAATTATAAATTGTGTTTTGAATTTACCACAATTATATAATTTATAGATTATGAATCCCTTTTTTTAGTGGAAATTTCTATATAAAAATATTGAATAGGTTCTTATTTTGGTTATTTTATGCTACTAATACCACTTCTTTAGAGTGTACAGAAGCCATGTGAAAGTAACTGCATCTTTTTTTATTGTTTTCCAGTTTTTTATTGGTGAGGGGTTTCTTTCACACTTCAGTAATATTTTATAGTACTTGGAATGTCCTAATATATACTGTACCATGTGATAATTACTTTTAAAAAATAAGTGGTGTTTTTTTTATTCTGAAAGAAATTCCTCTGCTTAAATTCCTATACAAAATCACTTAAAGTAGTGGTAAAAACATTTTCTAAAAAAGAATCTTGAAACACTTGCATAATGGATCATAGATTAAGTGATAAGTGTTGTGAGAACATTTCAACAATTGTTATCCAACACAACCATGGTATGATCCCCATTATACATCATTTCCTAGAAAGTTTACTATTTCCATGCCAACAATTCATCTCTTCCTTTGCATCGATATCCGCCTTTTCCTCCTCCTCCAGCTTAGACTCCAACTCTACCTTCACCTCCGCATCCACAAAAACCACCACCACTGCTTGAACCTCTGACTCCGCCTCCTTCTCTAACCCCACCATTAGCCAAATTTTTTTTTTTTTTAGGATAGAACTTTTAAAAAAATTGATTTCCACCATTATAATTTTCCATGAGAAAAAGCTCAAAACCATTTTATAATTATTCTAATACTGATGCTTCATACCCCAAATATATTTCAATGTTTATATCCTATACTAGATCACAAACATAATAGGTAATCCCCTAAATTTGATTTCTGAAAACATTCCAAACACTATGTACCTTTCCCACTCATATCTAAACAAATTGATTTATTCTTTTTATTGTGAATGTTGTCAAATAAATTCGTAGTAATGAGAAAATATAATCATACAAATGGTTAATATTTTTTTTATGAAATTGTAATTACCTTAATAACTTATCTCTTTGGGGATGCTGGTATTCATGTGGATTATGGTATCTTTTATAAATTTTCAAACATATCAACAATCATTGTCATTATATCACTTTAGACACTGTAGAAACATTGAACAAAATAAGTAAGTTGTTTTGAAATATGTTTTGATAGTTAAATATTTCAATAATACCCTAATTTATTTCCATTTAAAGTAATCCATAGGATTTTAATGTTCAGTCACTGACTTAATGCCATGATTTATCCAATATTTAGATTTTACCCTATCATAACAATGTTCTTCTTAAATCATAGACCGAAGAATATAATTTGAATTTTATCTATAAAATGTGGATTTTAGTGCATTAAAAATTCACAATACACATCATATGTGGAAAGTTTGTTGGATATCCATGATTTGTATCCAAAAAATAAATATTTGGGGTATCCAGATTGAGTTCCACCAGCATATAGTGCTTCATAAGAAAAAAAACAAATAAGATATTTAAAAAATAAAAATTTATTTTATGTGATTAGATTTTATAGTTTTACTCTTTCATTGTAAAGATCAAAAAATCATGTTGTATATTATTTCTTCTAAAATAAATTGTATAGATCATTTTATTCTTCTCTGTTTCATCGATCTCTATAGAAGTTTCTCATATTGAAATGATACAAGGATTAATTAATCCAAATCATGTTTCACAAAATATTCCCTTTATATAGTAGTAATATGAATTACCAAAGAAAATATGAATATTTATTAACTTAATTAACATATTATATCATTTTTTGGACAAAGGTATAATGAAAATATACCTTATGTATGTATTCATAATTGAGACTCCTAGCCATTAAAACTAGAGAATCTCATTTATACTCTTGCGAACAACTATGTCTGTCATGAAATTTCTAAATATTTTTTCTTCATATGAAATACAATATATGTTTTATTCTTTAAATGTGATTTATGAAACATGTTGTAATGATAATAAATGTTTCTCTGGAACTGGTAGGGAGAAGGTAGTCCCAGATGTTTTTTTGATTTCTGAGTTGATTCACTAGATTTTTGGGATCCGAACATCTCTTTTCCAATAACATTATCAATATGTAATATCATACCTCACTTCAGAACTTTTTAATAAACTATTAATAATTTCTCATATTATTTTTCTAAATACATACCTCATGCATCTCTATAATATTATACAACCATGCTATGAAAGTTACAATAGCACCATTGACCATTGTAATATCAGGATCATCAAGTAGAACATGTAACTCAACAGTCTGCTCTCGAGATACCTCATTCCCCACACTCATGTGATATTTTGGGAGTTTTTTATTTTGAATATTGTATCCTAGGATATTATACACCAAAAAGCTTACAATAAGGTGGTGCGTGGATATTGAAAGATATAAATCACATACATCTTCACACTGTATAATTTTAGTAATATAAAGTTATCGAAAGTTGTTCAATTCACATTTAGGAGAAAGAGTAATGAAAAAATTGATTAAATTCGGTGTGGTATGAAATTTAGGGGAATTAATAACCTCAAATATAGTGGGGTTATTTGGTTCTTCATGTGCATATTTTTATTCCACCATTAGTTCACTTTCATCCCTTCTCATATATTGGTCTACCAAACCATATCATATAATAATATTTTACAAAGTATCTATTGGTGCATGAAATTATTTCATCATATTTTATACATCTTCTTGTGTTTTTTCTTCTTGAAATATCTTTTATAAGACACTCAAAAACCTACTCTTCTAACGTGACCATACTGTTCTAGCCACTTCAAAGCTACTGAAAGTAGTTTTACTTCAAGTATCCTTGCTACCAATTATTATGTATAAACTATATAAAAACATATAAACATAAATATATATTTTTATGAAGTACTGTTATAAAGAATAGATAATTACTATTTTGTCACACTTACACATTTTTTCCATAATGCTTTTGTGTTTTCATCAAATAGTTTACCCTCATTATTTACATGAGCCTCCATCCATAGCACATAATAAGGGATATAAGTAGTTTCTGATTTTGATTTATCAATCTGCCTATAAAAAATTGAATAAATATAATTTCAAATCACATAAAAAATTTATTATTTATTTAATATATATACCAATTTCTTCTCTAGTTAAGCATACCCCATCCATACATTGTGATATTAGTACATTGGTTTTTATACATGTTATTTATTTTTGGCACTCTTTTTAATTTTCATAAATTAACTATTTTGAATTAAATTGGATTTAATAAATATTTCCAAATAATTTATTATCAACTTCAATGCACCTGAAATGATTTATCATCCCAATGAATAATGAAATAATTCTATATTTGTTACTTTATAATGTGTGCATAACTAACTAGTGGGTGGGCTTTTACTTTCCCCTTAGCATCCCTATGATGTAACATTGTAAGAAGAGTCTGGAAGTCTCTATGGGATTTTCTAGTGTCTATTAAGATAAATTTCTTATGAAAATATTCTAAAATAAATGAAATATTTAATTAAAAATAAACATTAAATCAATTTTTCATTATATCAATTTTGTTAAAATAAGGAATGTATATCATAACATTACCATTATATATTTTCAGAGGTTTTACTTTATTACAGGATGGATTTGGTACCATGAATCAATATCAATCAGCACATTAATCCTTTTTATGACTCCAATATATCTAATTTACATTGACTTGTTGGATTCAATGGATTGGCCATGTTGATTCCATCAAACATCAAATTTTATAACCTTAATTCTTTCTTTTATACACTACTAGAAAAGAAAGTTTTACCAATGGTTACAAATCATTGCGAATATCCCTGAAACTGTGGGGAAATGTTATCCCAACGGTTCCAGCAACCGTTGGTATGTGGGGCATTGGGATAGCTTTATACCAATGGTTCACTGTGAACCGTTGGAAAAATCCCTCTCAGATCTCAATGTGCCTACGGTTCACTTGAACCGTTGGAAAAAGTGGGATTTATGTTTTACCAATGGTTCAACTGAACTGTTGGTATAAAGAACAACATATTTCTTAAACATGGTTATACCAATGGTTTGAAACCATTGGCATACACACTCAATCACAAAAAATGCAGCCTGCAATTAAAAAACTGAGCCTGCAATCAAAAAACGTAGACTGTAACCAAAACTGAAGACTGTAATCAAAACTGTAGACTTCAACCTCTATTTTTCACGGATAGGAAACACACTGCAATCACATAAAAAAACTGCAGACTGTAACCAGTGTTTTTCATGGACACAAAACACACTGAAATCACAAAAAAAAACACAAAACTACCATGCAATCACAAAAAACACTCATTCTGTGTGTTATCAGAACAATGCAACCTGTAGTCACACCAAAACACACTGCAAACACACAAAAACACACTCCTTTTGTTTGTTTACCGAACACCGCAACCTATAATCTCACAAAAACACACACATTCTGTGTGTTTCAGGGACACTACAACCTGCAATCAAACAAAAATGAACAACAAACACATAAAACACACTAAATTAGGGGTCATCCTTACATCGCTCTTTGATATTATGGTTTCTAGAACAATCTCAGTTTCCAAATTCTTCAGTGATTGATATACTAGAATGGTGGCCCTCTTAGCAAGTTCCTCTGTTTGAGATATCAATGAAAAAGGTGGAAAAAAATTCATACATCATCCAATGAATACCAAAGTAATTTAGAGGTATTATAGGTACCCCCACATACGTTGGATAATTTTATTCTTTAGTTGTGTAATCATATGCCGATAGAGAACCCTATATTTCTTCTCTAGTAGGTGCTTCCTCACTATTCATGGTAGGGACCTCAAATATTATCATTTTCCTATCATCTAGAATTTCTAGGATTTCTTCACCTCTTATTACAACTTGATTGGTCATTGGATCCTAACCCCCTTACATGAAAACCAACTATTCAATTTTTTGAATATGGGTGTTCAAGCAAGGTTGGCCTTTAGGAAAATGATTGTGGACCACTTTGGGTGGGTTGGAAGGGTCCACCCTCTACGCTAATTGGGTTATCAATTTCTCAATGCAAAGAGGTCAGATATTTATAATCTATCATCAAATAATAATCCTATGTATATTTTCTATAGATATAGTCTTATGAGCTATAAGGACAAAGTCGTCATGTCATGTGGAGAGATGATACAGTGAGTATAAGCGATGATGAATTACACTGATCAAACATGTTGCTGAATCCTTGAAATTCATCTAGGAAGGCAATAATTTCCATAGCCGATATGAGATATTCCATCATGTGTACTGCTTCAAAAATCATGATGTTCCTATAATGAAATATAAAATTTGTAGGGTGATGTGAAATGTTGCCATCACACTCAGTGGTCATCCATGATCCATTAACTTCTTGAATGGTAGAGGTAATCAGTATATTCATTTTCAATGATCCCTTTTCCACTAATGCGGTGGTTTATATGGTAGGGGTGGGGCTTCAGACCTCTTTCACCAATAAATATATGTTTCACTAGTATCTTTACATTCTACCAGTGTTTGATCATGTATGTAGGTGTATTCAGACCTCTATTTAGGTTAGTAGGTCCCATAGGTGGGAAGAATGAAAGGGGCTTATCCCCTACACTTCCTTCATCACCCTATTACTAGAAAACATCTCTTTTTCTTCCAGGGTATTCAATCTCATGACACCTATTGGGGTGCCACCCATGGAGTACTCTAGAAATTTCCTAAATTGAGAAAATTACCTTTTCTTGTTTAAACATCATTCATTTCCCTCTTTATTAATCTTCCACTCGTACATGGAATCACTCATTGTTCTGTTTTTAATGAAATATTTATATATTCTATGATGTTGGAATAATAATCTAGAAAAATTTATAATATATTCCGTATAAATTGAAAAAATTTCATTTTCTCAAACTCTATAAAGTGACACTTTTAGATAAATGAGGTCTGATTTCATGGGAACATGGATTTCCAACCTATAATATCAGTAGATCTAAGGAAGATAGAATTATGTATCATTAAGGATTAGGGAATGTGTCTGAAATAAAATGTTTCCTTGGTATTTATGACTAATACATGAGGTCCATCTAGGACTTTCTTGCCAAGAAGTATCCAGTACTATTCATATATAGAAGGTAGAAATGTTTGAATGTATGGAATAATGAATAGAGGACTTCTTATACATGATGGAGAATATGTTTCCAACTTAGATTTTACATAATAATATAAACCCTTCACTGTACCAGATCGAGAAGAATCTCCGTTAACATGTACTAATTTATTGAAGACTTTATTGTATTTTTTAATCCCATGTTTGATTGCAAAACATATTTATTATGTTTATGATAGATCTTATTCTATTATATTTAAATCATATTTTATTCCTCTTAAACACATGGCCTTCATTCCATATTCCCTGTAATATATAAACACCTCTAATCACTGTAATTCCTCAAATATTTCTACATTTTAATACCAAATTGGTTCTTGAAATATCACCAAAAATAGTATAATAATTCAAAGTACGCTGTAGTGAAATGGAACCAAAAAATCAAAAATAAATGAAGGCAGATGAAATGATTTAAAGTGGAATAACAAAATTTACTTGAATCAAAGATAGATGGCCAGTTTTAATGTAGAGTTAGCACCCTCAAGAGAAGGTTGGGAAGTAGGGTTCGAACCACAACCTAAAATGATATATTCCTTGTGGGGTATCATAATACAAACTAAATTGCAGTGAAATAGAGTGACAAAATCTAAAGTAAATGGAGTCAGACGTACCGATTTAAAGTGGAAGAGAAAATCGATGGGAAACCAGACCTATTACACTGGGAAGTAGGGTTCACATTGAGAGCCGATTGGGAAGTAGGGTTCACGTCCATCTTTTGGAAAAAATATTCGAAATGGGGCGTCGAGATGTCGTTTATGGAAAAATATGATGGGTTCTGGAGGCTCAAAGATGGGTTCTAGATGCTTGTGTGTTGATCTATCGTTTAGGTAAAGCTTCTCGAGATGGTTTCAGGAGGGTCGAAATGGGTTGGGAGGCCAGTGCTGATTATTTTCCAAGATTTTTGTAAAACAATATCCCAACGGTTTATTAAAACGTTGGAGAAAATAAAATTTTACAACTTATACCAACAGTTAATTTAAACTGTTGGTATATTAAACTATTTCCAACGGTTTTGTTAAACCGTTGGAAACATTGTGTTAGTATAAACTGGGTTTCCAGTAGTGATAATTTTATTCAACATTGTGATGTTTTATCATTCTTGTTTTATTCATCAAGATGCGGCTGATCCCTTAATAATTCTACAGTTTCAACATCATTAGTCCATTCTTTCCCAAAATTGGTAACATCATTATGTGTAAATGACATTGTTTTTCTGCATTAGTTTTCAATATTTTAATTTTGATTAAGTTAATTTAGTAGAGAACTGATAATATTATAAGGAATAAAAAAGTATATTAAAAACATAACCTTATCATTGAACTATCTATCTTTTTTAATGTTTGAATAGATTTAGATCCTCTATTGAGAATAAAAATTCTCTATTTATGGCCCCTTTAATATACAAGACATTGTATACATTGTACCAATATGAACTAATTGAGATCTCCTAATGAAAGGTTCAACCTTGGTCGAATTTTCATCACCATACAGTTGTTTTAGTCACTAGTAGGAAAATTGACCAATTATTGTTTTCTTGATATGAGACTTGAAATACTTGTACTTATTGTGATGCCATTATGAACGGATCATCATTTTCCAAATCTATGTTGAAATGGACCTTCATGAAGCCCATTTCATTAACATTCACTGCACTCTTATTGTCAGCCCATTTGTAATGGAAAATAGATTCTTGAGGTGTTGTATAATCCAAATCATTTATTTATTTGATAATTCCTAAATATGAAATATTCACATATATTGGATTTATATGCCTGGAAACAGATATGTGCATCACTTCCATCATAAGAATAAGTACACTATTTTTCATTGTATTGTAGTCATCATTTTCTTTTTAATAGAGTGTATAAACAATGATTATAAAACTAGTATAAGATATAACATTTGAATTTGGACCCCTGGCTATCCATCAAAGTCATTCGGAAATTGAATTCAGATTTTAAATAAATCCTTATAAATATGTTCATGTAACCATCCAATAAAATATTGATTATGTGTATTTGATATCCATCCCTCAACCCTTGATGGAATAAAATCGATAAGAAACACATTTTGGGCATCAACGTATTGATTAATATCTTCACTATCATGTAAAATGTAAAGGTTTTATTTCTCCCTATTTATAATGGTATTTGTAAGAATATATTTTCCAGAAATCCTTTCACTCATAAGGCATCCACTGTGATGAGACTTTGGGGGACCGATGTTGTTAATATCTAATTGGTAATTGGAATTAAATTTAACATATTCTTCAACAATATATCATTCCTCAATAAAACATTCTAGTTAACATTGATTCTTTACATACCCTTTCAAAATATTCATTTACTATTTAATGGGGTACATCCACCAATAATGGAAAAAACCACATAGTTGAACCTCTCTAAACAAGTAAACCATCTGGTAAATCGTGATATCAAAGAATGATAATGGGAAGAACATATGTAATTCCCATAATATAACATCAACTACCTTTTTCATGATTGGAAAATTTTCTGGGTCTATAACTTTAATGCATATATATTTGAAGAAGAAGAATATTCTAGTTAATGTATGTCATATTTTTTTTGGCAGAATGTAACAAAAATAAATGAGCATCAAATATTACATAAAAACATGACATTCATGTGATTTTAGTCCCTATAAAATCAAATTAGTCAAAGAAATGACATTCTTGATATTTTATGAATACCCCTATGGATACTTTTCACCATTAATGGAAAATGAATAATTGAATTTTTTTCTATCTGGATAGTGTGTAAGATACAAGAGGAAGAAAAGTCCCCCCTTTACCCTTCATTGGTGGCAACTCTTCCCTTGTCCCCATGTGAATCATGTTCCACCTAACCTTGATGCCATATTTTGTTTTTCTATGAAAATTTAATAATGTGACAATAACACTATCAAATACATTTTTTTCTACATTCATGACATCAAGAAAATGTCTGATAACCAAAAATTCCAATATTATAATTCAATGAATATTGATCTCTTTATCTAACCTGCTTTCATAAGGTTTTTCAGAAATGGTTTACCAAAAATAGTGTCAATATATTTTAATTTATCTAACATTTGATCAATCATTAGTGGAGATGGTGTTGTTCCTTGTTTGACATTCCCATCAAATGCTTTTATCCATGGTCTTTATTTATGTCATCGTGGTAAAAATTTATGATGTTCTAAAAACACATTCTTTGGGGAATGTTTCAACCAAAAAAGGTGTGTAAATTCTTCAAAAATGGGACACATCGACAATACTTAAATGATATATCTAATGTCATTTATCATCCAGTACAACATAACCCACAATGTGAATTATTTAATTCTATGAGAATAATACATCATAACACCTCTATCCCACATCAATTTCATATTTTGGTTAATGGAGACAAATTGACATCAATATCATAAATGGGTTTCTTTGGTCAATATATAATTAGAGACCAAATATTCAATTTGTGCTTCATTTATATCCAAGGGGGAATGTTATAATTTACCATCATGAAGGGCCATATACTATGAGTACTAATCTGTACACCAAAAGGAATTATTCTATCTATAGATAACACAAGATGAATGTTTCTTGGGTCATTTACAAATTCAGGATACTCATAATAAATTTTATCGCACTAAGGAGAATCTTCTTGATGATGTAGGTTCCCAACTTTAATTATTTTATCTTCATTCCATGTAAATTGTCCTACAGTTTCCTAACATATATATAGTATTATAAACCATGGAATTATAGGAAAGTAATATATTTCTTTTGAAGGTCATTATTCATTTTTTTGTATTGATTTGTGCCACACTTATGTCATTTAATGAGTGATTCAAGGTCCTTGAATAACAATATGCACTCATTTGGTCAAGCATGTATTTTTACAATATCATGTTGATTGAACGTAATAGTAATTTAACATAATATGTTTGATATGGAAGTTCATTTTCTTCTGGTATAATTTTTTTAGGAGATAATTTAATTCTATAAAAGCTAGTGTTTCTCCACCTACTTCCAACATTCAAATTATATAACATCAATACAACTAAAAATATTATGTATTTAGTACAACTAGTATACAATGGTCTCTAAGAAAACTATTTAACTTCTCAAACAACATTGGAAATTCACAAAGGTCATATTCAGTTTCCATTATCATTTCTTCCATGTGATGTCCATCATCATTTATATCGGTATTCATACAAAATGATCCATAAACCATAGTATCATTCAAAACGATGCACACGTTCAGTTTTTTCACATGTTTAGTACAACATTTATAGATCAGATCTATTATATGACATATCAACTGCTTTTAAAACTCTTCTAGACTAATTTTTATTGAATAAAAATAACTTAAACATGTAAAAATGATTTGATAAGGGTTATATGAATTCTTTGTTGCAAACATGATGAACACTTTAAATTCACCTTCATACTATTTTGTTAAATGATTAGCATGTATCCATTATCAATTCATATCAATCCTATTAGGTACACAAAATATTTATTTTTTAAAATAAATAAATAAATACACAATAGATATTCATTATAAAGGGTGAAAGTAATAGATAATTCTAATAAAGGGAACAAAACATTTGATTGTTCCAAATAATTTCAGCATGATTTGAAGGAAATGAGTAGTTGAATTTATGAAAACAATTACTCCACTATGGTATGTATTGTACATTGAATTCATCCAAAATGAGTACTGATACCTGGTATGGGATTAATACTACATATAAAAGTTCAAACAAAATATGTGCATGTCTAGAAGAGATAGGGGACAAGACTCAAGCAAAAAACACAATAATAAAAATTCGGGATATGAATTTGATGAGGATGGAAGTTTTCCCCATAAATTTTTTTAAATTACCACATCATAATTTAAAACATCAAATATCATCTCAAAATAACATTAAAAATTAAAAATGATTTTTTTAAAACCCCTATGGAAATATTTTTTTAATCCTCATGAAAATCATTAATTTTTTCAAAGCACATAATGATATAACAACCCCATTTTATATAAAAAATGAAAGTATCAAGTGATATTTTTTAAAAAAATCATATTAAAAAACCACTAATAATTAATTAAAGGTTTAAAATTATTTCCTAGGAAAGATTTTCACTTTGAATTTTTTTAAACATTATAGGTTCACTTTGAGATCACTTCATGAGTTTCAAAACATAGAATCTATTTTAGTTAAATTTAAGGTAAAACCTCATTTTTTTTATTTCAAAACCCACTTTAACATTTATAACAAAGTTTCCTTTTTCAAAACTAAAATTAAAAATAGTAATGACCATAAACATTCTATGTATTCCACCACCCAGTATTAGGAAAAACATTATTATTAAACATTTCATAAACACTATATAAATATGGTATGAATAAAAAAATTTCCAAAAATAGTAGTGAATTAACAATTTAAATCCTAATATCATTGTCCTGGACTACCCTCCTAATTATTGGGGTTTCCCTGGGATTATTTTGATATTCAATCAAGGGACTGTTCATTTATCAAAAACCAGTTTCATCAAAAATCACACAATAAGCCACAAATCCAAGCTTTCACATGGCATGAAATTTATTCAAGAATCTACATTAAGAGGGCTTTAGAAATATTCATGACATTTAAGAATATTTTCCAAAAGAGAATGTGGTGTTTTAAGAAGTTCGTGTGTGATATTGAACCTAGGATTGATTTGAATTTATCTGAGTATGATTCAAATTGGAAGTGATCAAGTACTCGGGGTGAGAGAACTATAATGGATTTTGTTTTTTTATAGAAATGAAACAACCATGAAGTTACACAAAGTTTATAGTTTGTAAATTTTTTTGGGTGTTTAAAATATCATAGGATGATTTATTTTGTTTAGGAATTGTGACAGAGTGATTTGATAGTGCATCGATGGGTGCCACTGACCATTTTCAATGACAATTTTTTCATAGGAGGAGTGAATAATGTTTTTTGAAAATATTGGGTGGGGTGTGTTTGAAACCACATCACTTGTGTTGTTTAAATTATATATTTATTATTGGTTTGTTGTGTAAATTATATTAAATATGTTTACATATTTTAAATCATGAGTTTAAATGGAATGAATATACTTAGTTATGTATTCCATTTTATACCTTGAGGTCATAACCTTAGATGGGTGAAAATATTATTACAAAACCATACTTGTTATAAACTAAAGATAGAATTTACCAATTACCAAGAAAGATATTTTTAAATACATATAGAGAATATGTTTTTATTCATTTATGAAAATCCAACCATGATCTTTTCATGACATCAATATTTAGAAATTAAAAATATTTTAAACAATCATTTAGAGCACTTTATTAAACAATTTTCTTTTTTCTTTTAAATGAATAGAATCACTTGAAAATCATTTTACTTATCCCCTGCCTTATTTATCAAAAAACATACATTTAGAAATCCCTCTGGGATTTATTTTAAAGAAATATCACCAATAAGGAAAACCATATAAAATGAAATTTTACTAAAATAAAATATAAAAAAAATAAATCCAAATAAGAAACTAAAGTATATAAGATGTAAGGAATAAAATTAAAAAAGGGTGATGAGGAAAACCATTTATAAAATTGAAAGTAGGTACCAAACAATATATATAATAGAATAAGTATAATCCACAACACATGGGGAGGGTCTTTAACCTATAGGTTCTAATGGTAGTTGACTCGCTCATAGAATATTAGTTGGTTATGTGACCAAAACAAGTAATGAAACTCGAGCCTCTAAAGGAAACTAAAGATGAACCCTAGTTAATACCACAATTAAGTTAGATCAACACCCATATGTTCCATTCTATCTACAGTCTCCCATGTAAATACATAAAAACAATCCACATGGAAATCAACCATTCCATTAACAATAAAAACCTGTAATTAAGAACACTATTAAAACAGTGCCTCCTTTTGAAACCCCATTTGAAAGATAAATAGAAAAGCAATAATTTTTCATGAGGCAATTCTAAAAAAATATGGTACGATCAAAACTATTTTTAAATGAAAAAAACATTTAAAGCCCCATATTTTAAAACCTATATATGAAAACCAAATTTAATCAACGTTTTAAAATTTTAAAACATCTTTTAATTTGTCATAAGCATATGCAATTACACGCATACATATCTAAACAACTCCCAATAAAAATATTCACATATTTTTATGTGAATACATGCACATATCTAATATATATATATATATATATATATATATATATATATAGAAATACATATGTGTATAAGAAAAAAACATGAAAAGATGAATATATAACATTTTACATAAATAAATAACACAAGAACAAAGTAAAACATAAGAAAAATTATCAAACAAAAAACCTAATTAATCAATTTCCCGAAGTCATGCATTATCCAAATAGATTTCATAAAAACCTCAAATAATTTTAAAACGCCAAATTACATTATTATAATCATTATAAATATTTTATTAACCAAAAATATAATTTATCCTTTGAGCGCGGATAAATAGAAAGGCGAAATCCAAAAGAACTAAATTGGAAATCAATTATAATCCCTTAAAAACATTAAAAAAAGCATATTTAAATCCAATTAAATGCAAATAGAAATTATAATTTTAGAGAAATAAATTTCAAGAACCCAATAATATGAAAAAAATTAGGGAATAGAAAAGGAATAAATATACCTACCCCAGGATATCAATGATGATGCAAAACCTTTAGCAACATTGGGCGAAAGGCTTGAAGAAAAAGTGAAAGTAGTGAAAAAAATTATACTGTAAAAAGTGATTTATGTAGAACCCAAAACATTAATAAAAATGTGAGGATGAGGAGAAAACAACAAACCTTGGATTCAATCCTTGATTCATCCAAGAAAATGTTGAGTTATCATGAAAACTTGGATTTATTTGAGCCTTCGATATGTTTGAGCCTTTATTCATTCAAGCTGTGGATTTGAGCCTTGGATTCCTTCAACACATGATTCAAGCCTTGTTTTGAGCCTTGGTTTCGAAGAGAGAAGCACCGATAGCAGGGGAGCTTCATGGAATCTTGATAAGTCATGACTGATTTAGTCATAATTAGGGTTTTTTAAATAGACCAGGGGGACTTTTATTAGTGCTTCCAAAAACTCACAAATAAAGATACCTTTTATCAACACTAAATTAAAAAATGTCAGATAAAATATATCATTATACACATTTTTTAGAACTGCTAAAGGGTTTATAATTACAATTATAGAAAAAATTTAAATATATTTGTGTGATTATATATTTATTTATTATAAGTAGGTGGGAGCTTACCTAAGTGGTAATGGTTTCCTGTAATCCTGCATCAGATCCAGGTTCAAATATGGGTGGGAGTGAATTTTCCTAGTCACTATTTTATTACTCTATTAGACAATTACATATGTAGGTGATGGCATGTGCATGAAGCATGATGCAGGTAGGCGGTGACTTAGGCAATGTGTAGGCCTGGTGAAACAGGAATTATGATGAAGGTATAGTGAACTGGGCCTTCAGGCTAGTTAGTGGGCCATTGATCTATGTAATGGGCTTCATGCCCACTAGGCCTTCAGGCCTTGTACTGAATAAATAAGGCTTGATAGATAACATATCCCTTGGGGTGGGGCTATGGCCTACCTTTTTAACCTATGTGTTTGATGTTTGTGTGTCTAATATAATTGTACACCCATGCACATAATATATATTTATTGACTATAATTTTAATTTTTTTTAAATATAGATTTATTTATTTTATAATTATATAAATACTTATTTAAAATATATATTTTTATGATTTATAATTATAAATATATAATTTTATAAATATTGTAATTATACATTTATAAATAAATTTACAATTGTATTTACAATTATTTATTTATAAATATGAATATATTTATATCATTATATATATTTATATAATTATATACATATTTAATAAATATATACAAATATAAATATAGTTAATATTTTCATTCTTTATATATATTTATTATAATTTTATAATTATTTTAATATATAATTATTTATTTATAATTATATAAATACATTAAAAAATAATATTTATATATTTATATCATTATATATATTTATATAATTATATATGTATATTTAATAAATAAATATAAATATAGTAACTATTTTCATCATTTAAATAAATTTATTATAATTTTATAATTTTTTAAATATATATAATTATTTATTTATAATTATATAAACACTTTTCTAAAAAATAGTATTTTTTATTTATAAATATAAATATAAAAATTTATAAATATAGTTTCTATATATTTACCAATTTATTTATTTATAGATATTTATTTACAAATATATTTTTAACATTATTAATGAATTTATAATCTTAAATGCATGCATGTTAAAAATGAGTGAAAATGAATAATTTAAAATGAGTACACTTTAAAAATATTGAAAAAGTTGATAAGTTTTATTAATTATATATAAAATTTTAAAAAATGTGAATATATATTGAAATAAAGATGAATATATAATGAAAATATTAAAATATAATAAATACATACATACATACATACATATATATATACAAATAATAGAAAATGAATAAATTCCCAAAAACTAAATAAAAACTAAAAATATTAAAAATGAATTAATACCTAAATGTAATACTATTAAACATAAATAAATAAAATTTACTTATTAAAATAATAATATATTAAATGTATCATGTTATAATGAAATTTTAATATGAGTATTAAAATAATAAATTACATAAAAATTAGGTGTATATGTTTTGATATAAGATTTCATTAATTAGATAAATATTTTTGTGTATGCATTGTCTATATAAATGTATTAATTATGTATATTTGTATGTGAAAAAATGTAACACATGTTTGATATATATTACATTAAGAAATAAAATGAAATTCAATTATTTCCATTACTCGATGCAATTAGTCATTATTTTTAATTAATGTTAATTTTTAATTATAAACTATTCTTGTAAAATCACTTGACCTTTATATCAAGTATGTTATAAACTTTTTTGTGGTTTTCTATTTTTGTTTTCAGGGTAGGGTTGAGAAGTTATTGGGAGGATACCTATAATGGTGAAGTTAGATGTTTGTTTGGTTCTTATATTTAGCCACTTGTTTCTTTAACATGTTAAAGAATTACATGTTGCATAATATGGTTACACATCATGTAAATCCTAAAATGAAGAGGCAACAGTTTTTTTGGAAGATATGAGAATTTTCATTTACATGACGTGTAACAGCACATGCAATATAAAACCCCAAGACTTTTTTTAATAGGTATCCATCTGATTTATATTTTTTCATTCATCCATTCTTCCTTGATATCAAAATAGAGCATTCACCATGTGATTATGGGAGCCTACAACCCCTTTGGACCTTTTTGTTCAGCTATTTATCATTGTGGTGATCACCGTGTGTCATTTTGGGTAAGATTTCTTCATGCATCTCTATCTCATTCAATATTACATCCCTGGATATTGATAGATAATCATGAGTTTAATGGACCTATTCCCCTTGTTGAGGAATCTCATGTATTGGTTGAGTTCCTAGATCTTTTGCACATTCTTTCATGTTGGTGGTTTTGTTGTGGGTGTTCTGTTACTGTGAGGAACGTAGGTGGCCCCATTTTTGGTTGTAAATTTAATTAACCTTTTATTTATTGATTTAAATTCAGTTTGAATTAAAATTCAATTGATTAAATCTAATAAATTTATTTCAATAATTTTATTAAAAACCTAATTCCAGTTAATTGGGGTTTTCGATCGCTTAGGCATGAAATTGGGGAAACCCCCAATTCTAATGAATTGGGGTGTGTTTGTGTAATGGATAGAAACTATATGAAAATAAAATTATTTAATTTAATTTTGGAATTTTATTTTGATGGAAAATTATAAAAACCCCCAATTCCATTGAATTGAGGGTTTTTGATGAAATTTATGGAATTGTTTGAAAAAATATATTGTTGAATTTAAATTGTGAAATGGATTGTGAAATTTCATGAATTGGATTCAAATCCTCATTTATGAAAAATGGATTAAAAATGATTTTGATGGAAACCCAGTGGTTTTATCTTTTTGAAAAGGCGTGTTTTTTATTAGAAACCCATTTTGGTTTTTAAAGAGAAAAGTTGTATATTTGAAATGGGGGATAGGTTTTAGTTGTATTTTATGTAGTCTTGAAATAAATTATCCAATATTGTTTTTACTTTTGAATATGCAAGCCTTAGGTAGTTAGTGAGTTATTTTGGGTAGTACTTTATGATTTACAACACTCTAAAACATCATATCATCACATGACCGTGTTTATTGCTCATTTTTATTTCAATTGTATATATTCCATTATTGTAAACTATTTCACATGGCTTGAGAATTTATATGAACTGTTTTATATAAATGTGTTTACTTAATACCTTTTTAGAAAAGTTATCTTTTTTTAAAGCACCCTTGATTAATGGTAAATTCCATCTTTTTAAATATATTTCCATCATTTTGAATGTGAAGCGTGAATTGCTAATGTATTTCCATATTTTAAATTATAAAGCATGCTTCATATAAATATTCTTTCATGAATTCCAACCCTATTTATCTGAAAATTAAAATCATTTACTTGGTTAATTTGATATTAGAATATTGTTTTGGAATCATTGGTTGAAATCCTATTGTGATTTGGCTCATAACCTACTTGTTCCATCATGAGTTTATAGATTATCTCCTTTTAGGTTCGAGCAAGGGAAAGGGATCTCTTCTTGGTGGATCTGGCTGTTGAACCATGGTCTTAGTGAGTTTCCTCCTTGGGGATATGGGTTGTTTTCCCTATTTTTGTAATTTGGGATTTATTTCCTATTTGACATATGGTACATTACTCCCACTAGAGTTTCTTTTGATATGCGTACTATATTGATTCTTTTAATTCCACAATGTTTCAGGAAAAACCATTCCCACATTAAGTTTGTATGATGTCAGGTTCTAGTCACCGACCCATGGGGATAGGGAATTCTCTTCTGGTTATGTCATGATCGGATTGGTAATCAGGTTACGAGTGTACCTGAGCTAGTTAATTATAAAGTTGTATGTTGATCTTTTCTCTTAATATCAGTATGCATTTCTGAAATCTTTTCAGGGCTTAGGAGGTAGTTGTGATTGAGTTAATGGTCATCTATCACCACAAAAAACCTTAAGAAACTAGGGTTGGTTAGGGAAAGACATTTTGATGACCAGTTGTAGTCTTTTTCCATTTTTTGTTTGGAAAGAGTGAAATCCAAATCATGTTTGTTCTATCTGTTGGGATTAATATCCATTGTCACTCTATTTGAGTGTTAGTCTGATGTACATTTTTTGTCTAATGATTTTGTGTAGCATCATACCTTTGAGAAGATGTGAAAATCAGTTCATAGAAGAAGATGCTACTGAACCATATCAAGTGAATCCTACTGTTGATCTTAACCAAGTTGAGGTGATTGTGCACCCTGTCCAAGCTCTAGGACATGCAACACCTTTAGTTCCTGTTCAATCTCCCATTGTAGAACCTTAGAGAGATATTCTTGAGATTTTTTCAGAAGAGTTCCATCGCCAAAATCAAAAACCATTCAAAGGATCAAATGATCCTCATGAAGATAAGTAGTGGTTGAGTATAATAGCTCATTTTTTTGGGTTCTTGGACACATGCGATGAAATAAAAGTGAAGTGTGTCACCATCATGATGGAAGGTATGAGTAGGAAATGGTGGGACACTATGGTGAAGAAAAAGAGGCATGTGGTATTAGAGTGTAATGACTTCAAAGTTCTTTTCACTGACCAGTTATATCCAGAATCAATGATATTGCCAAATCTATCGAGTTTTTAAAAATTGAGGAAGTTAACAGTTCCGTGACAGAGTATGAAAAACAAATTTCTATGCTCATGCAAATCACAGCTGAGATAGTATCGAATGATAGGATTAATGTAAATACCTAGAAATTCCATGGAAATTTTTTTTTCTTGAAATCATGGGAATTTTATGAGTCCATGAAATTTTACGACGCATGATTCTGAGGCCCGGTGTGCCCGGAATCTATTTATGAAGTTTTGTTTGTGTATGTTCAGTAAACGTATGAGCAAGTTTTTATATATTTTGAACCAGTGCTTGAAACTGAAATCCAAGGGCACCATTGAACTCACAACACTGGTATTCGTTTAAGGAGACTTTCTCCTTGATGGTAGTTAGTCGAGAGTAAAAGTTAGTTTTTGGGTTTCAAAAAAAAAGTGAGCTACACTTTATTTTATTTGAGCAGCCATGTGGGTGACTGGTAGTTGAAACCTCCTCTTGGAAGTTGGAGGTGGGACCACCACACCTTAACCTCTCATGAGAGGTTATGGTAGTGGGTCCCACCCGAACATAACCTCCCTTGAGAGGTTACGACGTGGGACCACCCAAACATAACCTCCCATGAGAGGTTACGTCATGGGGACCACACGAGGCTAAACCCCCTATTGATGGAGGAGAGTAAAACCTATCAAACCTCCCTCATTAATGAGGGAGAACCTCTCCGCCTTTACTTTAATTAAATGGATCCGACTCCCTTTTTATTAATTCATGCCAATTTACGTGAATTAATTAAGGGGATCCATGTAATTAATTCTCTTTTTTTGAATTTTGTGCCAACACATAAAATAATTGAACTGTTATTATTTTTGGCTTGGCATTATTCGTTACGGTGGAAACCTTGGGTGCTTTGAGGAGAGGATTATTGGGAGAAGGCCCCAATGAAGAACTCACACCCACGAAGAACGCCGATGATGATTCTTCTCCAACTTCATTCTTGGATGCCTACCAATGTGGAGCGTCTTCCACGAGCCAACACAGCTTAGATTTAGAAGTGTGCGGTGGATGCAACGAATGACGATTCACTTCATCTACTTTATGTGACTTCATCAACAAGCAATTCCCGACAATCAAAGGTAGGGGTTTTAATTTTTTGTTTTATCCCTTTTCTCTTTCTCTTCTTCAGATAGAAAGAATTATTTGCAGAGTTCGTAAAAGAATTGTTGTTCATCGTACTACTTTGATAAACCAATTGATACCACCCTAAACACGGAGGGTGATGGCCAAACTGACATGGCCCGACCCCTCTGCCGATCTTGTTTATGTTGAACTTTTGGTGATGAAGAAGAAAAGAGGTGACGAAGGCGGCAACGAAAAAGGTCACGCTACCTGCGGCCTCTGCAAATGGTATTGCCCCCGCGTCGCTCTGGTGCTCCCGGCCGAACACCGCCGACCCACACCGACCCGAGTCGTGCCGAATCGGCCTACCCGACTGCCACCCAAACACTGGCCCGCCTACCCGCAGCCTCCCGCGTGGCCTGCCGCAGCCTGCCCAGCACCCTGCCGGCCCTGCTGGCCTGCCCGCACCCTGTTCTCCCTTCCTGCGGCCTCCCCGCCCACCGCGCACCCTAACATCCTACCCGTACCCCTCGCACCCTGCCCGCCGCCTGAACGAAGCTATGCAGGCCTCCCCGTGCCCCTGTGCCCTGCCTGCGGCCCGCCCGTGCTCTGCGCGCCCTACCTACGGCCTGCAGGGCACCCTTCTGGCCGACCTGCCAGCCTACCTGGCGCCTTGCCAAGCTGCGCCCCGGTTCCAGGACGAGCCACACCAGCCTCTCGAGCCGGCCCGCAACATCCCTCGCGACGTCACTGGCCGAACCATCTCAGCCTCCTGGGCCAAGTCGCTCGAGCCACACCCCACGTGGTGCTGGCCGAACCGGCCCTGACCTTTAGATCGAGCTGCCTAGGCAGCGACCTCTGGGCCAAACCTCCCTCGCAGTCTGCTGGGCCGGACCCAGTGGACCAGGCCGAACCTAATAGGCTAACATGCCCAATGGGCTGGGCCAGGCCCAACAGGTCTGATCGGGTCGACCCAGACTGGGTCGGCCCGACTAGGTCGGACCGGACCCATGACCACTACTGACCCATTACTTTCTTTGACAAATATCTTTGGCACGGGACGACCGTTTGACGAACCGACAACGACAATGGATTTCATGGAGCACGAAGGTCCCTTTGAGTTTACCCCACTAGAGTTCAGGGTATTGTTGAGATACTGTCTGGTTGGATCATACAATAATCCAACCGGGCCCTTGGGACTAAAAAACTAATAACTCATAGACCGGGCGTCCAATGGAAGCGCCATCTGTTGCGTTGAGACCCCTATGATGAGGCGTAACTTTGAGATACCTTTAGATGAGACTTCATGACACTTGGAGTATCAACTAGTAGCTTGTGGAGCGGATCTTCCAGAGATGAGAATGCATTTGTGCGGGAACCTAGTAGCTGGCTGAGACTTGACGACTGCTGATCAAGAAACTCAGAGTGACTCGTATGGCCCAATGGGGTGTGTCTGGTTGTGGAGGCAGACCCACGGTGAAAGAGTGCATGGTTGTGGCAGCAGACCTATGGTACTCGATAGGAGGATTACCTCTGCAGGCTATGAAGGGGAGCGCCTGGTTGTGGCGGCAGACCTATGGTGGGGAGCGCCTCTGTGTGAGCGTGACAGACCCACAGTACTCGACAGGAGGAGTACCTCGACAATCCAAGGTTTGTGGGAAGCACTTGGTTGTGGTGGTAGGCCCGCTGTACTTGACAGATGATGATTTCTCCAGCAGCCAAGGGTTCGAAATGTTACTACCCCTATAATAAAAATCTTGGTTGATCTGAGTTAGTGGCTTTTGTGTTTACCTCATTATTGAGATGGATTACTTGATAACTTAGGTATATGTATGGGAATATACCTAAGAGGGGTTATCTATTGATTTCATACTTTGTGGTTTATCCTTTTTGGATTTTGTGAGGCCTTGATGGTCTCAGGGTCCCTACTGAGTATCATTTTACTCACCTCTGCACAGGCTATGCCCGCACCTCTTTGTGTTGGTTGCAGACGATGGACAACACTGACCGAGGCTGAGTGGATCAGGACTGGACAATACCCGGAGGTGGACCACACTGTGTGACAGTACACGGAGGAGGCGGACAGACATGGAGTGTTGTGGAGGCTTTCTGTTCCTACCCTTTAGGTTGGATTCCCGGTGGACGATCGAGGAGTTGTTTTCCCTTTTTCCAGTACTTGTACTTTCTGTTTCCTTGTACTTTACTGTTGTGCTTGTATATCCAGCCTCTTTTACTTTCTAGCACTCCTTTGTACATAGTTTTACTTAGTGTTTTACTTCCATCTTGTACCCTGTTTGTGCATACTTACAGTTTATAAAGGAAATTCCTTCCCAACTTAGGTATTTACACCTTTGGTGCAAGTCGCCAGCCCCTGGCCTATTAAAGGCTGGTTTGGGGTAGTCACGACACAGGTCCCAAGGACGGGTTGTGACAATTAAGGCTCAAATATTTGAGTTGGAACTACTTCTGGATATTCATTCTCATATTTTTTTAATCAATACACCTTCTTGTGTTGATGTGATAGACATAGCACTTATGGTTGAAATATACTTGGCTATAAAGTCAGGGGTATCAAGAGTTTCTTTCTCTCCTAGTGGCAGTGTGATTTCTTTCAAGGGAAAGAGGAAGTGTAATAATTCTAGCATTAGTACACAACAGAAGTATCATTATAGACCTCTTGTATTTCTTGGAATAGGTCCTTTAGATTTTTTCCAACGTGAAAATCCAAGAAATTGAAATAGGGGTTTCACTGAGGCACCTAAGAACTATGGCTCTTGCAGACACTCAGGGAACTTGTAGTGATTATTCCATATTTATTCCACTCCACATAACGGAACATGATCATTATCTCCTCCTAAAATTATAGGGAAATCATATTCTTCCTATGCAGAAGGGTTCCATCCAAAGGAATCCATAACAAAGATTCTTCACACGGTGGAAGAGTCTCTAAAGGAAGTGGATATGGGTCTAGCGACTATGAGAGGTACCATTACTATAGATTCATCATTTTTGATTTCTCTCATTGATATAGGTACATATCTTTCAATTATTTCTACATGTGTTGTTAATATTCTACATCTTCCTATGGAGATTTCATATTGTTCAATGGATATAACTAAACCCCTTGGTATGAAGAAAGAAAAGGTTATTCATAGTCCCACTTGTGTCTTCTCTCTATTAGATGTTGATATTTTTTGTATTTTTCAATTTCTTGATATGAAAATGTTTGACGTCATATTTTTGTGAGATTGGATCATAGCCAATAAAGCTCAGATTGATTTTTATCTTTGACGAGTCTCCTATACTATACAAAGTGGTGTGTGTCGTGTCTTTCAAGGAGAATGGGACCCAAGTTCAATAATAACATAATATTTTTTCCATAGTTGGGGAAATTAATATAAGTGTAATCCTTTGATTTAGAGAGGGAATCATTGAGTGGTGATCTCCCTCCAGTTGTTTTCATGTTTCCTGATGTGTTTCCCTCTAACTTGTCTAGTTTTCTATCAGTAAGGGAGGTTGAGTTTTACATTAACTTAATGGTTGGTACTCAACTAGTTTATATCCCCTATTACCACATGGAACCAGCTGAAATGAAAGAGATGAAGTACTAGCTGGACGATCTTCTAGAGAAAGGATTTATACTCTTGAGTGTGTCACCGAGGGTGACACTTGTTCTATTTACAAAGAAATTTGATGGTTCATTTCACCTTTTTGTTGATTACCAAAGGCTCAATCAAGAGACCATAAAGAAAAAATATCCTTTTACAAATATTTATTATCTATTTGATCAGTTAAAGGGGTCATATTTGTTCCCAATGATAATCCTTAGATATTGTTACCATCAGTTGAGGATAAAAGAGTTTTTCATTTAGAAAACCACCTTTTAGAGAAGGTATGACAATTATTTGTACCTAATTATTCCCTTTGGTCTAACTAATTATTCTATAGTTTTCATGGAAATGATTAAAAGTGTTTTCCAGGAATACCTTGATACCATCATGGTAGTCTTTGTGGACTATATCCTCATTTAGTCTATGTCTGAGAAGGATCATTTTCATCATCTGAGAACAGTTCTGAGTTTGATGAGAAATCAATTACTTTATGCCATGATTTCAAAATGTGATTTATGGATTTAAGAAGTGAGATTATTGGGGAACGTGGTGTAAGAATAGGTAATATCAGTTGATCTTGAGAAGGAAAAGTTTTTATGATATGGGAACAACCATGAAATATCTTCGAGATTCAGATCTTCTTACCTTTATCCAGATATTATCATTGGTTCATGAAGGAATTCTCAAAGCTGGATCTCATTAGCTTAGGCCACATGAGAAGAACTATCTGACCCCTGAACTTTAACTATAAGCTATGATGCACACACTTAAAATCTAGAAGCATTACCTTTATGTAGAAAGGTTTATTGTGTATTTTGACCCAAGATATTGAGTTATATCTTCTCTCAAAAAGATTTGAATCACTGCTAGTGGAGTTTGTTGGAATACATATTGTATTTCAATTTTGAAATCACCTATACCCTGGGGAAAGGGAAAGTCACTACAGATTCAATAACCAAGAAACTTCCATCCCAAGAAATGAAAGAATCTTAAAAAGAGTGTAATTTGATGGCTCTCTTTGCACAATTTCATATCAGAGTTCAAGACAAAAAGAATGAAGTTTCTTTTTCCAGTGTTCAATTGATATCCCCTCTTCTTGAATTTATTCTTCAGGAGCAGCAACTTGATGGTGATTTCTGTAGCATTAGATACTCTCATTATGATGTGATACAATTTCTGAGTGGTCATTCTACAATGAGTGAATTCTATGCTATCAAAATCACTTTGTGGACCATCTTCGGAAAATAATTCCGTGATGGGGAATTTTCATACTTCTTATTCAGTTGTGCACCCAAGATCCAAAAAGATGTTCTTTGATATTCAGTTGTAGTTATGGAGGCCAACTATAAGGTGGGGCATTGCCTAGTTTGTTTCTTGTGGTTATACATTCCAGTAGGTTACGGCTGAGGACCAAAAACCTTCAGGCTTGCTTCAACCACTTATAATACCTACATGGAAGTGGGATGATATCTATATGGACTTTATCATTGGGTTTCCACATACACAAAGAAAGAAAAATGTTATATGGGTTTTGGTCGATAGGCTGACGAAGTCAGCTCAATTATTACCTATTCATGATACAACCAATGTTGACGAGTTGGAAAATATATATGTGGAAGAGATTGTTCATTTTCATGGAATTATATCTACTATAGTCTCTAATAAGGATCCTCAGATCACTTATCACTTTTGGAGAGGCCATCAAGAGACACTGGGATCTCATGTCTATTTGAGTATGGAATACCATTTGCAGTCAAAGGGCTAGATAGAAAGAACTATACAGTTTCTTGAGGATATGATTTGAGCATGTGTTATTGTCTTTTGTAGATTATGACATGATCATTTGGGTCAGGTTTAGTTTTACTATAGAAATAGATACTAGTTCATAATCAGAATGGATCCTTTTGAGGCCTTGTATGGTTGGCCTTGTAAATCTCTATTGTGTTGGTCAGAGATTGGTGAATGTTCCTTGGGTGGACCAATCATGGTCCAAGAGATGATAGTAAATATTTAGTTGATTCACTATAGGATGTTGACATAATAAAATAATATAAATCTTATGATGATCATCCTTATAGACCTTTAGAGTTCTCAGTTGGTGACAAGGTGTTCTTGAAGGTTTCACCCTGATTGGGTCATTGTTGGCTTGGGAGGCAAGAGAAGCTTACTCCTAATTTTTCTAGGAATTTTGAGGTTATTGATTAGGTTGGGAAATTTGTATATCATTTGGAAATACCCCCAAAACTGAAATTGATACATAATGTTTTTCTTGTATCTCTTCTCTAGAAGTATATTTCGGATTAATCTCACATTTTGAGTTGGAGTGATCTTGAGATCAAACCTGATTTATCTTTGACTAAACGAACAATCATGATAGTTGTTTATTAAACCTAGGTACATTGTGGGGTAAATAAACCTTTGGTTCAAGTTATATGATAGCATATTTTTGATTTTTTGATGACATGGTAATGAAAGGAAATTATGAGAGAGTAGTGTCCTCATATTTGTGGAATGTAAGATTCTTTGTAGGCATTCTTGGGATAGAATGTTTTTATGGTCGGGAGTTTATAAAATCTCATAATATTTATATCAGGTATGTTCTAAACTTTGTTGTGGTTTTATTATTTAATAATTTGGGTAGGTTCGAGAAGGTATTGGGGGGATACTTATAATGTAGAATTTAGAGATTTTTTGGGTTCTCACCTTTAACCAGTAATTTTTTAGACTATTGAATAATTACACACCATTTAATATGGTTAAATTCCATAGAAATCATAAAATTAAAACAATTCATTTTTAGTAAGATGTGATGAGTTTTTTGGTGGATTTGAGAATTACCAATTACACGATGTGTAAATGGGTTACAAACCATGTAAAAGCTTGAGCCTTATTTTTTTTAATAGGAACTTGATTGATTTATCTTATTTTATTCTTCCATACTTCCTTTATCTCAACCTAGAGCCTTCCTCTGGTGATTTTTGGAGTCTCTAACCTATTTGAACTTTCTCATTCCACGATTGATCATTGTGGTGATCACAGTGTGTCTTTTCGGGTAAGTGTTCTTTATGCATCCCCATATTTTTCTCTATTTCTTCCTTGAAGTTTGATGGATAAAATTGAGTTTGAGGGACCTAATACTCATGTTTTTTAATCTAATTTCTAGGTTTAGTTCCTAGATCTTTTGTGCCATCATTCTTATGGGAAGTTTTCATTGCGGGTGTTGTTTTCCCTAAGGTAGGTGGTTCTGTCTACGGTTACCAAATTAATTAACTTTTTAATTTTATTATTTTAAATTAGTTTGATTTGTAATGAAATTTATTAAATAAAATAAATTTCTTTCAATTATTTTAATGAAATCCTAATTCTAATGAATTGGGGTTTTAGTTTGCTTTGGTATAAAATTGGGCAAACCACCAATTACAGTGAATTGGGGTGTGTTTGTAAAATAGATGGAAACTATATGAAAATTAAATTGTTTAATTTACTTTTAGAAAATTGATTTGAAAGAAACTTGTGAAACCCCTTATTCTATTGAACTGGGGGTTGTGATGAAATTTATGGAATAGCTTAAAAAATTAAATTTTAGAATTTAAATTGTCAAATGGATTAAGAAATTGCTTGAATTGGTTTCAAATTCTTATCTATGAAAAATGGATTAGAATTTTTTTTGATAAAATCCCAATAGTATAATCTATTTAAAAGGCATGTTTTTGATTGAAAACACATTATGGGGTTTAAATAGAAAAGTGGTATATTTTAAATAGAGGATGGGATATTATTGTATTTTAAGGAGTCTTGAAATAAATTTCCCATTATTGGTTTTACTTAAGCGCATGAAAGCCTTAGGTATATATTGAATTATTTTCGGAATCACTTTATGATTTACAATGTTATAAAACAATATATTAGGACATCACATTCCATAGGCGATGGTAATGACTCCCCTTATGCTTAGGCCCAAATGGGCATATGTATATACTTTTTGTTTCATAGTTTTGGGTCCCTATAGCCTCGAACTATCATTCCTATTGGGCACATGACTATGTTTCTCCCTTGTTTGTATTTAAAATGTATATATTCTATTATTTTAAGCTATTTTGCATGACTTGAGAATTTATGTGAACTAGTTTATATAAATGTGTTTACTTAATACTTTTTTTGAAAAGTACCATTTGTGTAATGTATCCTTGATTAAAGATAAATTCAATCTTTTGAAACTTATTTCATATATTAAATTATAAAGCATGATTTTTTTAAATATGATTTTTTGAATTCCAAACCTATTTATCTAAAAATTGAAAGCACTTTTTGGGTTAATATGATAATGGAATCTTATTATGGAATCCTTGGGTGAAATCCAACTGGTATTTTTCTGAAACCCAACATGGTCCTTCAGATGATTGTAGATTATCTCCTTCTAGGTTCGAATAAGGGAAAGGGGTATCATCGTGGTGGATCTAGCTATTTATCCTTGGTCTTGGTGAGTTATGTCCTTCAGGACATGGCTTGTTTTCCCTATTTTGGTACTTTGGTTATTGTAATTTGGGATTTATTTCATATTTGACTTATGGTACATTACTCCTAGTGGAGTTTCTCTTAATATTCATATTGTCTTGTTTATTTTACTTCCACAATGTTTGAGGAAAAACCATTCCAATGTTTAGTTTGTGCGATTCCAGGTGCTAGTTATTGACCCCTGTGGATTTGGAATGCCATTCGAGATTATGTTAGGACCGACTTAGTTATCGAGTTACCAAGGTACCAGGGCCAGTTTGTGACAAGTTTTCACTAAATGTATGACATATTTAATGTAAAGCCTAAATATTTTATATTATATCAATCATATTTTAGGAAATATTATATACATTCATATATATATATATGAATATATTTCAATATTTAATGTATTAATGAATAATTATGTATAAACCCAATAAAAATGAATAAGATATGAATACATTTTTAATTATAGAATTCTATTCATTTTCTATATTTATATTTAATATATATTTATTATAACTATTTATAATTATTATATATATATATATATATGTATACTAAACTTATTCATTTTGATTAATAATTTTTTGATTAATAATTTTTTAATTTTTTAATTTTTAATTTTTTGCTTAATTATTACAATTTATTCATTTTATATATTTATATATAATATATATTATTTATTAATATTTATAATCTATATATGTGTATATTAAATTTATTAATTTTTATCAATAATTATCTAATTAATATTTTTTTAATATTTTTCATAATTTACTATTTGCTAATTTTTATTGGTTAAATTATTTTCTTTTATTAATTTTACGTATCTACATATTTAATATATAATATTTATTAATATATATATATATATATATGTAAGTATATTAAAGTTATTCTTTTTTATCAACAACTATTTAATTAATAATTTTGTTAATATTTTTTTAATTAAATCAATATTAAATTTTATTTGTTTAATTAATTAATTTTATTCTAGAACATGATCTTCACTAAAATTAATGAACTGATAAATGGTAACTTTTATCAGTGCTATATAAAAGTGCTGATGAAGGTCACCCTTTATCAACTCTAAAAAAATCCTTGATAAAGGGTAACGTTTATCAACACTTTTTTTAACACTGCTAAAAGGTACCCTTTATCTGTGCTTTTTTCTAGTGCTGATCAAGGTTATCACTCTTAAAGGAATATTTTTTATCAATGATTGTTGAAGGTTTCATAGCTGAAGAGTTATCTACCTTCTATTTGTGGTATTTGGATAGTATTAACACTAGATTAAAGTGTGTTAGCCATGTTGGCGACATCTTCGCTAATTCTCATTCTAAAAATCAGTCATCGATAATTCCAAATATTACATGACCAATTGGAAAGGGATCAGATTTGACACTGACTGAATTAGAGTTTCTGCAAGTAGATAGATACATGCAACTCAATAGTCTTATTCATATCCATTTTTTGATGAATTGTAATTGTAAACAAATAGGTGACTAACGGGTTGAGCTCAAAATGACGTGGAATTTACAAGAGCTATTAATAAGGATATTGTCGAATGGTTCACCTATCATGTAAGTATATACTCATATTCATATTATTGATGTGTAGTTATTTTTTCTATGTTAAAAGTAACACCTTATAACTTTTTGTCTAGATAATGAATGTTGAAAATCAAGCTGAAATATCAAATGATTTGAAGTTGTTGACCTAAGGTCCTCTAAGACAGGCCAAGAGATTCAATCTCTACAATATTCATGAGTTCACATGTCATACAATTTATCATGAACAAGACTTGAAAACTCAAAATAGTGGTATATATACATTTCCAAGGGTGAGATACTGTGGAAAGATGAATGATACGATTGAATTAAACTATCTTGGTCATTTTTCAGTTGTCTTATTCAAATGAAATCGAGTCAACATTGATAAAGTTATATTGAAACATTCATTACATTATATTTTTTTTAACTTCTCTCACTTGATCCATTCTAGTGAATGTGCATAGCATGATCCATTTATCATGGATTAACAAGAAAATATGGTTTATTATACGGATGATGAAATACATGAATATTGTAGGGTTTTTATAAACTTAAAGTAAAGAGACTTACATGTTACAAGTGATGAAGATCAATTGGAACTTTTTGACAGTGAAATTAATCAACCACAAAACATTGAACAATTTTTTCCTAACACTATCGAAATAGTAGAGCTTGCAAGAGAGGATGAAAATGAAGTATTTATCACAAAAGCGGTTGATAAAAATGAATACAATGAAGATGAAGACAATTGAATTTAAAAATTGGTAATGAAAATATGTTACAATTTCTCTTTGATAAGTATTTCATACATATATAAATTGTTCTAGTTTTTTTTGATTTGTTTCATTTTTGATACATTTAATATATCTAAACCATTTGAATTGCTGAAATTCCAAGAACAAAAAAATTTCAATATCCTAGTTGATTAGTATCTTGGAGCATTCCACCACTACCATCAGCATCAATGGATTCATGGGATTTTGTTTCACCCAACACTACTAGCAAGCCATTCGTTTTCCAAGATTTTGTTGGTAGTCGACCATCCATTCACCTCTAGCGATAGTGTAGTTTGTTACCCTTCCACCTAGAGGATATTGGTGAGTTACCATTTTTGGTATGTATGTCATTGTACAAAACAACTATATATTTTTTTAGTTGTTTAATGTATTTGTAAAAAACGATAAACATAACAATACAAGGGATAAAAATATAAAAATTATATATATATGTTACATGAAGGACTTCATAATTATAATTCCATTTGATGAGTTTGAGGTGAATACTAGTGATGGTTCTAGAATGTATGGGTAGATTCTTGGTCGTCTTTCTTGAGAGACAGTGAGTTTTCCCATTAATTTTAAAGATTGAAGGCATATTCCTACAACTTAAAAAATGAGGTCCTTGATACTCAAGTAAAGGTATTATTAATTTAATAATCATCGATAAATAATTTCCAATACATGAGTAAAATTTTGTAATATTTTTATAAAGTTATATGTTTTTATTTCTATATGTTTTTTCATTTTGATGTCCCTAACTCTATTTTATTCCCACAGGCTCTGAAAAATATGGGTAATAAATTGAGATATTTTAAATAGAGATTATGTCATGAGTTAAATGATGCATCTCTAAGCTCATGACATTTTTCTAAGAAAGTGCCTGCATGCTTCTCTCTTGGTAAATAGAATTTGTTTTTTGATATTAATAGAGACGCATCTCATGAGGTAAATGCATATTTTATAGTATCTTAATGACATAAAAAAATAAAATTATAATTTTTATTAATTTTTTATTATTTTTCATAGGAACAAACTTAAAAAATAAAGTAAATCATGAGAAACAAGTCATTCTTCATATAATTGGGTCTCATAATTTTTTTAGAAAAAGAAATATTTTGGTATGTATTTTATTCACTATTATTTATATCATTTTATTATAAGTCAATGTTTTTTCTACATTGTTATATTTTTTTATAGAGGCTAATTAATTAGGTAACTCATTTGGTTGAATAGATGTGTATTTTAAATTGCATAGGAAACCTAATGGTATTTTTGTAAATAACTATACCAAGGAAGTTGGAGTAAGTAATTTTCATTACTATTTCATGTTATTTCATTAATAGAAAAAAATAATAATGAAAAAATATATTACAACAATAAATAATCCTTAAACTTAATTAAATGGGGACAACTACATGGATAAAAAAATGCTAATTTGGCATCATTTGATAAATTTAGCTGGCCCCAATTAATTGGATTTAATGATATTTTGTTTTTATAATATATCTTTCAATATTATGTTTTTATAATAATGAAATAAGAATAAATAGTAATAAAAAATTATTAATTAGATAATATTATGATGTTAAGATTTGTCAAAAAATCACTGTTAATATTTTTTTATTAACAGGTTATAATTCAAGAAGTATGGGATACAAACCCTTCGTAATCATCATCAGTTTCCCATAACGATGTAGTTGCAATCATTTTAGGGAAAGACCATCCCAAATGTGTAAGGGGAATGGGTTTTGGGCCTACTCCATCAATTGTCTTTGGTAGGGAATCGTTATCACTTATTGATACACCTAGTGGGGGTTTGAGTAGTTAAATTGATTCAGAATCACAATGATAAATTACAACGTTGAATGAAAAATTTATAGAACAATACTCTTATAGGAAAACACATAATTAGTGGTAGTTCACAATAGAAAATGCTTTAGTTTTCATTTTTCAATGGATGACGGACATGGCCCTCAAGGAAATTGATTTCCTTATAGCTTATCCTACGGAGGTAAATTATAAATTCCATATATCATTCATACATTTTCACAGAACACATGAAACTTCCATAAATAAAACTAAAATGATACTTTTATATTGAAAACATGAACTTTGAGTCATACATACCACCTCTTTTTCTATTCTTGTATGGTTGATTCATACACGTCAAAATTGAGTAATAAATCATTATCCATATGTTTAAAAACAATTCAATATTACTTTTAGAGTTTTGACTTGGCAATCAGTTCATATAGATACCGAAGCCATTAAAAACATGTGTTGAGGGGGGGGGGGGGGGGTCAAAACCATGAAAATGACATTGGATTGACAAAAAATATGAAGAAAATTACCATATACTGATTTTTTAAATGTAAAAATTGATGAACCATAATTTTGAATAATGGTTTGCCCATAAACACATTTTTAGTGTTTTAAAACACTAAAATATGGATGTAATAGACCAAACACTATAAAAAAGATATAAGATTAACGTTAAATAATGGGAAAATGACCATTGAATTATTTTTGACATTTACGTGCAGAAGAAACATCAATTCAACTTGTGGTGTGGTCGTAATGTCTTGATAAATAGTTTTAAAGGCCCTAAAGCCTTTAAAATGTGTGTCAAAGTGGTAAAAATGATGAAAATGAAGTTGGATTAGCATAAAATCGTAGGAAAACAACCATGGATTTATTTTTGAAATGTAGGAGTTGACAACACATCATTCCATGTAACAGTTTTACTAGGATGCCAATAAACATGTCTTTAGTATTTGAAAACACTAGAACATGGATGGGATGGTTCAAACCATATAAAAGACCTAAAATTCACATGAAATGATGGGAAAACATTCATTAAATTATTTTTGAGATGTATATGTACAAAACAAATCAATCCGACTTGTAGTGTAGTCAAAATTACATGGTAAATAGTTTTAAAGGTATAAAATCCTTTAAAAACATGTGTCAAGGGGGTTAAAACAAGGAAAACATTATTAGATTGGTTTGTAATTAGAGGAAAATGTCAATATATTTATTTTTTAAAGTAGCAACTGATAGAACATCACTTTGAGCTACAGTTTTCCTGGGATGCCTAGAAATACATTTAAAGTGTTTTAACATACTAAAATGTGTGTGTAATGGTCACAACCCTAGAAAATAACCACAGATTAACTTAAAATCATGGGAAAGCCATTGTTGATATATTTTTTGATGTGTACACATATACAACATGTAAAACCAATGTGCGGTGTGGTCAGAATCACATGGTAACCAATTTTTAATGGTACCAAATCTTTTAAAACCTGTTTCAGGAGGTAAAAACAAGGTAAATGACATCATATTTTCATAAAATACTAAGAAATTGAAAACAAATTTATTTTTAAAATGTAGGAATAGAATACACATCATTCTGAATTATGGTTTTCCTAAGATTCCCGCAAACACATTTTTAGTTTTTTAAAACACTAAAATGATCATGTAACGATCAAAACCATAGGAAATGACCTCAGATTGATGAGAAATAATTGTATAGCCACTATTCAGTTATTTTTGAAGTGTACTCATACATTAAATGTCAATTTAATCTGCGGTGTGATCAGAATCATTAGATAAATAATTTTTAAAGGTATAACATCCTTTAAAAATGTGTGTTATGGGGGAAAATGAGAAAAACAAAGTTGTATTGGAAATAAGTAAAAGGAAAACTATTTTAGATTTATGTTTGAAATGTAGGAACTGAAATCATGTCATTTCGAGTTATGGATTGTCTTGGATACTCATAAATGTGTTTTTAGTGTTTTAAAACACTAAAATCTACTTGTAATTGTTAAAATGATAGAAAACGACCTCATATTGATGTGGAATCATGGTAAACTCATTGTTGATTAATTTTTGATGTGTATGAATAGAAAAAACATCAATACAACAATTGGTTTGGAAATAATTACTCGATAAATAATTTTTAAATGCATAAAAGCCTTAAAACGTGTGTTAGGGGGTCAAAACTTGGAAAAAAATGTCAGATTGACATGAAATCAGAGGAAAACAACTATAGATTGATTTTTTAGATTTAGAAACTTATGGAATTGCAATATGTGTTAGGGTTTTTTCAAAATGAATTTAAACATTTTTTTAGTGTTTTAAAACACTAAAATGTGCGTGTAATGATCAATACCATAGAAAAAAACCTCAGATTGATGTGAAATCATGTGAAACTCATCATTGAGTTTTTTATGTGTATGTGTATTTGACACATCAATATGACTTGTATTTTGGTCAGAAGAGAATGGTTGTAGATTGATTTTGTAAATTTAGGAACTTACAACACATGATTTCAACTTACAATTTTCTCGGGATGACATTAAATGAGTTTTTAGTTCTTTAAAACACTAAAACATGTCTGTAATGACCAAAACCATAGAAAATGACCTCATATTGATGTCAAATCATGGTACAACCACCGTGGAGTTATTTTTGACATTTATATATAGAAAACATGTCAATATGATGTGCATTGTGGTCAGAATAACTCGGTAAATAGTTATTAAAGATACCAAAACCTTTAAAAATATTTGTTGATAGGTCAGACCCCAGAAAAGGATATATGATTATCATGAGATCAATGGAAAATTACTGTAGATTTATTTTTGTGATGTAAGAACTGGTGACACATCATTCTTACTTACGATTTCCCTAAGATGCTCATAAACTCATTTTTAGTTTATTAAAACATTAAAAAATGCGTGTAATGGTTAAAACTATAGATAAAGACCTCATATTGATGTGAAATCATGATAAAACCACCATTTATATGTTTTTGAAATATATGACATGTCTTCATATGAAAGTATTTAAATTTTTTATTAATTAAATTTCAATCACACTGCATATTGATTTAAACATTAATTATAATATTATATACTAATAATGTTGTTTTATGACCCTACATTATTGAAATTTAATTCTTTCAATATTCCCTATATTATTAATTCATATTTTATATGTTTTTATTCAATTTTTCACGGGTTTCATGGGGTTGTTTATGTGGGATTCCTTATTTCCTTTATTCGGATTATTTTTTTCCTACTAGAATTCATGTTTTCATAACCTACATTGTAGTTGAATTTTGTACCATTAATTAAGGGTGATAGAATAGTAGTGGATACTCCTAGATGTTTTTGTTTCAATAGGCCTTACTCTCGGCCACCCCATATTCTAATACTATGGTGCCACATGTCCCATGCACTGTGTCACCTTCTGTTAGGAGAACTACCTTGTTTTCTATGTTATCCACATGATGTTCATCCTGCAGTTCTCTCTCTATCACATGATAATTCTATGTAATTCCATTAATACCCCTGTTTTGTTCCATGATTCAAGGTAGATCTTGGATTTTATTCAACTCTATGGGTGTTCATTTAGTTTTGGCTCATGAGCTCCAAGCATGATTTCCATTCACTGTATAGAGAAGATCTCAAAAACACAAGAAGGGGAAACATGAGTTCTCCAACCATCTACACCCCCTATCATGTTTTCACGACCTCTGGGAAATAGAGAACCTCTTTGGTGGGTATTCTATGGAGATCAACTTGATCTTGGGTCCCAGGAGACTACGCAATAAGAAGGTTTTCAGATATTGAATTATTTTTTCATTGTAATCTGATTTTGTTTTTAGATTATTGTATTTATAGTGATTTATTTATTTTTATCATGTATAGATATGTATCCTTTTTTTCTGTGTGCATGATTCTGTCCATGAGTGGATGGTGTAGACTCTATGTGACATGTTTCATCATTACCACCTAGTTCAATAGGACCAACCACCATAGATAGTTTCTCTGTTTTTTCATGATTCATTGAGTCTATATTTCTTTTCTTACATTTTACTTACTGATAAAAGGACTGAATTGGTTGGTGTTTTCACCATTGACATAGTACCACACTAATCTAAATAATGTTATATCTATTGATATATTTTTTCAGTTCTTTCCACATTTGTGCTTCTAGTAGTTTTCTTGAATATAAAATCTATCTTTTATTCTTATCACCAACATTTTATTTGTATTATACTGAATTTATAATCCAAAAATATATAATAGTGGATCTTGGTTATTCTAATGGTTGAAGGATTAACCCCAAAAGTGGTATAAGATCCAATTGTAACGTACTTAAAGGATTATAATAAATCTTATTTTGATAAATTTGATGGTGAAAATGATTTCAATCTTTGGAAAATTCAAATGGCTATCCTACAGGATAATGATTATTTGATTGATTTCCTTACTAGCACTTAAAAATATGTCACTACCCTTACCTCGGAAGGGAAGACTGTTATTACTTTGGTTGATGTCCCTGAAGAAACTCTTAGGAAACCTCATATCTTAATTCTTTTATCTTTAGGAGATTAATTTTAAAGAGAGGTTTCATATGAGACTTTTAATACTTTTATATAGTCAATACATGAATCTATGAACATGAATTAGTCTATTTTTGTAAGATTATGCCAAAACAATGAGATTATATACTTTCAAAATTCATCCTGGAACTGTAGTCAATATACACATTGATGAATGAATAAAATCATGTTAGATCTAGACAATATATACATTAAATTAGATGATAAAGATAAATACATAGCACTATTAACTTCATTAGATGATTCATTTAATTCTGTTAAAGATTCAATGTTTTTTGACAAAGGCACTCATACACTTGAATAAGCTAAATATGTTTTACACTCTAAATACCTTCAAAGGGAGGGTAGCATTAAGACTAGGGAAGAGGGCTTGAACATTAGGGATAAAAGTGAATCTAGGCATATAAAGTGACTCTAAAGGTAGGAGGGAATATAAGGTCTAATCTATGAAGTAAATATATAAGTCTTAGAACAAAATAATCAAGTGTTTTTAATGAAAACAACTAGGTCACATTAGGAGGAATTTATATAAAAAGAATTGCGACTATATAGACTATGGTAATAACAATTCCTTATTAGTTGAGCAGTTCTTTGTCAATGTTGATGTGTAAAATGTTTCTGGAATTTCAATCTCTGATGAATGGATCCTTGATTCAGGATTTTCATTCTACATGTGTCCTAGAAGGGTGTTCTTGACTCAGATGATGGAAATAAAATCTGGTGAGGTGTTTCTAGGGTACAATAGGAGACTTATTATTATGGTAACAGGCTCTATTTCATTATATATTTATGATAGGACAATTAAAACTTCTGAGGAGGTTCGATGGGTATCCAAACTGAAAATAAACCTCATTTCCCTAAGATTCATTGACCAAAAGGGTTGCACCTTTAAATCAGACTCTCAGAGTCTTAAGATTTCTTGAGGATCCCTCACAGTTTTGAAAGGAAACCTTCAAAATAGACATTATTTATTAGATTTTAATGTTTATATAATTCAATTAATCACCACTTATGATTCAGAACTTGATCTATCCACACTTTTTCTTAGAAAGTTTGGGAACATTAGTGCAAAAGACCATAATGAACTTATAAAACAAGGGATTTTGAGTAATTTCATGGATATATATAATATTTTCATGACGTTTAATATGATTCTCAATGATTTAAACCCAATAAATTTAACAATTTGATTTTATTAGCATTAATTTTTGATTTATGGTTTGTTTTGGGAAACAATGTGAAATTTGTGGAATTATAGAATTTAGACAGATTTTAATCACTACGGTAATTCGAGCACTACTTTTAAAATATTCATCCAATTAGAGTGATTAATTATTAGGATTAATATGTTCATCAGATTCAGTATTATATGATGGACGAAGAGATAATTCAACCATCTAAAGTATTGAAAAAATAAATCAAGTTGAAAAATAATTATGGATGGAAGAGTGGAACCTACCGCAGTTTATGAGGGATAACTCATGGAAAAAACCTCCAATTAAGGTGATTATGGCTAGATTTTAAATATGACTTATATATGTGTTTCAAAATAAAATTTCATGGAGTTATTCTCTCCTTGAGTTATTATTTGAATGATAAACATTTAAGAAATATTTCAAGATTCCTTGGCCACAAAAAGTATTAATCATTAAATATTTTATAACTCTTATATTACACATCCAATTAATTTGATATTTTTTGGGGTGACAGAAATTGAATTTTTAAAAACCTATAATAATATCCCTTGGAGTGATTCAAAGAGATAGGGGCATAACAAGAGACAATATTCTGAGGACATTTTATGAAGGGGAAGCTATTACACCCATTTCATTTCTTCTTTTCTTTTTAATTTTATTATTTTTTTAATTTAGTATTATGTTAAATGTATTTTTAATTTATTTTCATCTAAATTAAATTTAATCCATGCATGTTTTTTTTTCATTTTCTTGCACACACCCTTTTTATTCTTCTCTAACTTCTTCACCCTTCTTTTCTTCATCATCATCTTCTATTTTTATTTTTTGATTTCATGTGTGTGTTTTTATTTATATTATTTTCTCATACTCATTATTTTATTCTTCTTCTTTCTCATTCCACCATGACCTCTTACCCTAGAAAAGAAGGGTCTAACCCGAGGCATGGCATAGGGGAGGAATGTGACAATTTTATTTATTCTGCGCTTAAATTCTAATGTTTTATTAAGTTTTTATTGAGAAATAGTGATGTGCACAGGTGTGGAGATTTTCCGCCAATACACTAATCTCAAACTCATTTATATACTTTTATTATATCTTTTCCCTCCCTTATATGAGGTACATTATCTTCATATGATCTAATCAATCCATTCAATGTATAAAATTCTATAAGATGGAGCCAGGTCCTGGGAGATGTCACAGTCTCGATCGAGGCATGACATCAACCTAGATTATAGTATGAGGTGAAATTAATATTGATAAATTAATTCAAGATTTCAGACCACTAAAGAAAAGAATAATAATTGATGCATGTGATCATAGAATTTAATTATTAAAATTAATATAAAGACAAACAAGTAGAATGATGGAATGATAAACCAAACTATAAAGTCTATGTACATTCTTCACTAATTAAATTATTTATTTTCATGTTAGTTTAATATTTTTTATAATTTAAATTCCATAAATTATCTAGATTAAATAAAAACAACCAAAAAGAAGTAGTTTATGTAATTATATTAAATGAGTGAAAAAAGAAGAAATATCTTCAAGTGAGACAACCATGGTTAGTCTCTGTGCTGCATTAGGAAAATAAAATTACTTTTTCCACACCCTATGATAAGAATGTGTTAGAACTGGTTCCATTACCAAGGGTCCAATTTATATTTACTTATCTTTTTCTATTTTCACATTGTAGATAGATTTTCATTATTTTTCTTAAAAACCCATAAAAATTATTTTTCCCTGATGTATCTGAACTACAATTATTCTGAATGGGAAGATTACTTACAAGTGAAATATCAAGAATATGAAGTTGATTATAGTGATCTAAATGAATGGGTTCCAAAGATGATTGATGCTTTGGATGACCTGGTGTGAAAAATGGAAATAGAATTTTACTATGTTCATGCATTGGTGGAGCCTCCGGAAACTGGGCTAGTTGTAGGAGTTCAACAAGATTCAAATGTATTCTGGAATGAGGGTGATGAACAACTTGATCTCCCTAGAGAAGAAGAAAAGCTGAAGCTTCCCAATTTTAGTCAAGAAATAAAAGAGTTTGATGAAAAACATAAAAAAACATCAACAACCTGACCATTTTAAGAATTAGATCCAATATGACCATGATAATCTAGAGTGGATCCATAATGAGGAAGACTTGCCTGCTGAGCTACATGTGGGTGATCAGAAAGATTTAGATGGATTCTATAATGAGTATGAGGTACAACATGATCTCCCTTATCTATAAAAATAAGAAGAGTGATTAACATTCAATGTCACTCTAGCCACGGAAGTGGAAGACACCACCCAAGTGGTTGAATTTGAAGCAAAGTTGGAGGTTCCCGACTACCTACCTTCACTTGCCACCATCCAACTCCAAGAGGCACTTATCACTAAAGAATAGATTGACCCATAACAAACTTAGGGAGATGATATTTTCATTAACTCTATATTTTCTGATTTCATTCAATCTAACATGATTATCACACCTTATGACTTTTGAATTTTCATATTTGGACGATCCTTGATATTCCTTATAAGAAGATAAAGAAATTGAGCATGCACCTATTAAGTAACAATTGGAGGTCCCTGAAAACATTGGGAAATTTCTAGAGGGAGTACAAGAAGAGATCTCAGTGGCATTTTGAGAAGAACTAGAGATACATGATTCCATCATTGAAAGGGAAGATTTTGAAATTAATTCTCCTAATGTTATTTTTTTACATATTAAATTACATTCAAAATCACCCATTCATTATCATTTTAATGCATCCTATCTGGAGAAGACACTGGACAGAGAAGAAATGTTTTCACATATAGAAAAAAATGATGATGATCCAAACATCATCCTACCCCACCATGTAATAAGTACTTAATTGTTAAGGATATTGATCTAGTATACTCTATCCATGGATCATTTATCACAAAGAATAAAGAATCACAAGTTGTAGAAAGGAGAATATGGTGGTTCGAATCCAAGAAACTCTACCCACTATTATACTTTTTAAAACAGCTGGTACTACCATATGGAGGTAGTAAAATTATGATCCCACATGGGGGATCATACTATGATTTATCCAATTACATTATTTTTCAGAATTTAGATTTCAATTTCAGTTTTAGGAAGTATTCCATCATAAATCCCCCTACATCTTATCTTTTTTAGCTTAAATGACATGATCATTGTTCTTAATTAAGTAATTAATTTTTATAGGACCATTATGGTAGATGGAAGCCCCGGTAGTGTAGAAAAATGGAAAAATCATTTTTTCAAAAGGGAGTTCAATTTTAATTCTTATATTTCAAAATATCTTCATTTTTTCCTATAAAATGATTTCAGATTTAAATTGGGAAATTGAATGCCCACAATTGGATTTATACATTACTTGATTAATCAAGGAGTCGTGGGTTTTTTATGAATTTTGTGATTTCATGATTTAGATTTCAATTTTAATGAGATTAAATGAGTAAAATGGGGAATTGGATGATTAAATTGAAGTTAGGATATTAAAATAAGCACTCATGATTTAGGTTAATTAGTTGATCCATGTAAATTAAATTCCCCAACCATATTTCATGATTTTAATTTATGAAATTCATGTGCATTAAGTTGTTATAATTAGATATTACATGAGTGATTGTCCCAAATAACATTTCCCATTCCCAAGAGTATTTCTATACCAAGTACCTCTTATTTATTCTTGATCATATTTCTTGTGTGATATTGGGACATGTCACCAACTAGAAATTGTATTTGAACTTGTCAAAGCATTCTCTATGCAAAAATACATTTAAAATGATTGAGGAATATTTTGAAAATCCCTTATACTAAAAATAACATTATTATATCAATCATTCTTTTGCCTATAGAAACCATGAATGACCTTTATTGGAATAATCAATGTTTGAATCTCTTTTTATCCATTCTTATCTTACTCTCAGTATTTTCATAATATTTTAATATTGAAGTGTGGCGGTAAAGGGATTCAAGGAGGAAGGGATTAAATAAATTTTATGTAATATGTGTGGGTGTGAAATCGTGGGAATAAAGAAAGGTTTTTGATTCATTAAATGAGCTTAATTTTTCCCCTTCATGAATAAAATGAAAAAAAGGAATGGTCTATGACTTAGATGAATCAAAAATAAACTTCACCAAACTAATGATTTTTATCATATGTGGTTAGCTGGTGGATGTGAGGACTATTCTAAGAAAAAATTTCAAAAAAAACTTAAAAAAAAGAAAAAATAAATAAAAATGTAAAGAAAAATTCAAGAAGGTGCACATCATTCATTAAGCTTTCATTATTCATGACCTTTTCTTTGAATTTTTTGGGGAATTGGGAGTTTATACTTTTAAGGGGATAATTTTGTTACACTTTTATTTTTTATATCATGCATTGTAATTAAGAGATAAATCCAATCCCTAATCCTTAATTTTTAAAGTGTCAAATCCTACCACTGTTAAGCCTCAGAGTCATTTGAACATTTAAGGAATGGCCTCATGATTTTATTTGACTTTTTTTTACAAAGTGGATAAATTAGTTCATTTACAGGCCTATGGATAATGTGCATTTTCTAATTATATGAGAATAAATACACTTGAATTGTACCATTACAAATGAGACAAAATATTCAAGTGAGGTAAATCATGATTTGGTATGTTTAATAATAATGAATTAAGGAACTTGAATGAATGATTAGTGAAGTAGCATCATTTTCAAGTGGGAGAAAGTAAAATAATTGGATTGATTGTTTCATTGAAAATTGATAAATTGAATTGATATTTTATGTTTAGTTTTAAAATTTTATTTGAAATTGAATATTATTTGATTTTATTGTTTTTGAATTTTAATATTGGTAACATTAGTACCCTCTGAATTCCTTATTGATATTTTATGCTTGAGGAAAAGAATAGTTTATGTGTGGGGAAATTTATAGAGATAATATTTTCATAGTTTTTAATAATTTTTTCAATGATTTAAACTCTACCAATTTATTAATTTGAGATTATTTGCATCAATTTTGGATTTATTGTTTGTTTTGTGCTAAAATGTGAAAATTGATTAATTCTAGAATTTATAAATATTTGAATCACATTGGTATTTATAGAATAACTTTTAACATTTTGAACCAAATTGAGTGATTAATTTTAATAGTATTACTTGGTTTGTGGGCTAAAATTTTCTCTTCTAGAACAATATCTAATTAAGTCATATAAATACCTGAAAAAACCAATCGTTTGGAAAATAATTCTGGATGACAGAGTGAACCCTAGATCCTTGAATGAGGGATACATTGGAATAAATTATATAAATTAATTTAATTATTACTATATTTGAAAGAGTACTTGTATACTCTTTTAACCAATAAATTCCATGGATTTATTCAATCATTAAGGCAGTCATTTAATGCTCAACATTGAAGGACAATTTCTAGAATCCTCATCCATAAAAAGTCGAACTCCTTGAATATTTTATAAATCCTATTTTAGAAGAACAATTAATTTTATATTTTATGGTGACACCAAAAATTCAATTTTGAAGAACTTATAAGAAGTTCCCTTGGTTAGATTTAGAGATATAGGGGGAATAATAAGATCCAACATTCAGAGGACTTTTTCTGGAGGGGAAGCTACTAAAACCTTTTATTTTATTATATTTTTTTTATTTTTTTATTTTTACTTTAGTTTTCTTTTAAATTTAATTTAATTTATATTATTTTAAATTCAATCGAATTCATGAATGTTTTTTATTTTTGTATCTTCTTCCAGACACCCTTCTTATTCTTCTCCATCTTCTTCAGCCTTATTCTTCTTCTTCTTTTATTATTCTTCTTCTTTTATTTTGATTTTGTGATTTCATGTGTGTGTTATTATTATTATTACTTTCCCATAATCATTATTTTATTTTATTTTATTATATTCTATTTCTTTCTCATTCCACCATGACCTCTTACACAAAAATATGTGGGGCTAACCTGAGGCTTGGCCTGGGTGAGGTATGTTGTAATGTCATTTATTATGTGCGTAATTTTTTTTGTTATATAAATTTTTTGATGAACAAGAGTGATGTGCATGGGTGTGGAGAGATTCAACAATGACACTAATCTCAAACTCATTTATATTATTTTATTAAAAATTTTCCCTCCATTCTACAGGATACAATCTCTTGATATGATGGATTTGAGCCATTCAGCGGATGAAATGACATATGAGGGATCCTGGTCCAGGGAGATGTCACACTCTTGATCGAGGTGTTCCATAAACCTTGATTATAGGAGGAGGTGAAATTAAAATTTCTAAATTCATTTGATATTTCACACCAGTAAATAAAAGAAAAATAATTCATGCATGAGATCTGAGAATGGAATTATCAAACTTAATCTAAATAAAAACAATGAGAATGATGGAACAACAAAATGAACCATAATGGCCTTGTTCTTTCTTTACTAATTAATTTTTTTCATTATTTAAATTTATAAATTTTCTATATTAAATAAAACTAACAAAAAATTCGTAGTTTAGGTGAATTAGATTAAGTGAGTGAATTAGAGAGAAAGCTCCTCAAGTGAGATGACCACGATCATCCTCTATGCTGCATTGGGAAAATGAAATTGTATTTTTCAGGCTCTATGATAGGCGTGTTTCAATAAATATTAGCCGTCATAATTTTTGTGAATATTATGTATATGGAAAATCTAGTATAGTTAGTTTTAGTAGGTCAATGTATATGGCTAATGAACCCCTTGAGTGTGTCTACTCAGATCTGTGCGGTCCTTCTATGGTCACCTCTAAAGGTAAATGTTGGTAATTCCTATCCTTTATTGATGACTATTGTTGGAATGTTTGGATTTATATACTAAAACAAAATTCTAATAATTTTCATAATATTTAGAAATGGAAAGCTAGGGTAGAAATTGAATCTGGGCAGACACTCAAACCCTTAAGAATTGATAATGATTTAGAATATTTGTCCACTGAATTCATTGAATTCTGTGAATTTGAAGGAATCAAGAGATACCATACTATTGTGGAAACACCAAAAATGAATGGATTTTCATAGATGATGAATATGATCATTATTGAGAGGGTTAGGTTCATGTTATCCCACTATAAACTCCCTAGGTCCTTTTAGGATAAGGCTACCTCTACAATAGTCTAATTAATTTATCACTACCCATCTTCTGTTAATTGTTTTAAGACACAAGAATAACTCTGAAAAGAATCACCCTCGAGACTTTCACACCTTAGTATTTTTTTATCCATAACTTATGCAGATAACTTCATAGATAAGATATCTATTAGGGCTATGATGTGTATATTCATGGGTTATACAGAGGGTGTTAAGGGTGTCATTTATGGATAGATTTACTAGGTTATCAAAATTGTGAAGTCATTAGATATGTTATGCTTTAGGAGTTTGGTCTCTCTAATGGTAGAGGTATAGAATCATAAGAGTCTTTTGATAAAAATGGATAACCCTCCAGAGCCCCATCACCCATTGGTGTTGATGTTCCATTAGAATCTAAAGACCAATCCTATTCCCAAAATGGGACTTGTTTTTCTCCTCCCATTCCTCAAACTCATGGCAAATCTGATTCTAAATCAAATTTTGAACCCAAAATAGAGGAACCAAAAAAAACTAAAAAACTATAAATAGACTCGAGATAAAGAAAGAAGAGTTGTTAGACCTCCATCCCACTTCAATTAGGTTGATATTTCTACCTATCTGTTTAATTTTTCTTAGGATATATTTAATTATGAACCTAAAACTTATAAGCAATCCCTTAAGTACAAAAAATCCTCTAAGGGGTTAGGTTTAATGCAATAAAAGATGAATTAAATATTAAATAAGCACACAATTGGGTTATTGTTTCTAGAGCTAATAACCAGAATATTTTAAGTTCTAAGCGAATATACAAATAGAATGAAAAAAATGTTAGAGAAACTACAATAAAATTTAGTGACAGAATGGATGTTAAAGGATTTATTCAACATGAAGGAATTGATTATAGTGAGATGATGTGGAGGATAAATAATGCAACAAAGGTCATGGGGTTGACATATATTGGGGAATGGATATTTTTTGGACATATTATATATGTATATATTGATGAATGAGGTTTGAGTTTAACGAGGTTATCATTATACTGGGGTTATGGTGAGTGAGGTTTTGTTAACTGAGGTTATGATGAATTTGGATGTATGATGTATAATTTATATATAATGGGTTTATTATGAATTTATGTATTAGTTTATTACATTTTAGAGTTCTTATATATATATTTTTTAATAAATATTTTTAAAAAATAAAATTTAATAGGAATTTTTAGCGGTGGTTTTTAAAAGAAACCGCAAAATAAATTAATGAAAATATTAATTAGCGGTAGTTTATATTTAACGTGGCCAAACATAACATTGACTACATATATTAACGGTTGTAATTTGATCTTATCTATTTTATTTTCAGGTTAATGTTTTTAAAAAACCTATACTTAATTCTCAAAAAAATGAAACATTTAAAAACCTCCGTTAAAAGAAAACAACCACCAAAAAATTACGGTTGACCATGTAATATGTGGTGGCTTTAATAAATACCACTAAATGATTAAACAGAGGTTTAAATCACTGCTAGTAGTTGATAAAACTGCCGCTAATGCATGATTTTTCTTATAGTGGTGCCTCTATAGACATTGACATATGGATCCACAAATCATTTTTTAAACTGTATACTTACCAGTATGATGAGTCACTTGCACCATCGTATATTGAGATTTTAGCATTTTAAGAGCAGTATTAAGAAACATCAAAACCATTATTTTATGAGCTTCGTGTTAAGGTGGATGCATGACATGTGTAAGAACCCTTGATTATAAATTGTATACTGGTGCGGCATACATGTTAGATGGGGAGTGGGTATGAGGTTTATATGCTGAGTGGGTGTATCGAGGGGCATCGATGTTGATTTATTTAAATGGTACACACTATATTTATAAAAAACATGATTAATGAAGAAATTAATTTTTTTAAAAATATTTATTTTTATATAAATTTTCAAATTAGAGTCCCTAAACTATAATTTCAGTTACTTGATAAAACTAAAAAATTCAACATGAGCCAGGGAAAATCCTTTACCAGTGATGATTTCTATTCTATACCTAGTAGTGAGTTATGAAAATTATATAAAATAAATATAAATAAAAAAAAATATATATATATATATATTTATGTGTTTATAAATAAAAATTATTATATAAATATAATAAAAAATATATAAATATAAATATAAATATAATATACAAAAATATTTATATAAATCTAAATGTAATTTTAACTAAAAAGGATTAGCCAGAAGTAAAATCCCATGACTATTTATTAAAATAAAATAAAAAATAACAGATAGGATGGATGGGGGATGGGGTCAAACAACAAGACAAACCCACTTACAAATAGAAAAACTATAGAGAAAAAAGATCATCCCAATAACCATAATCAGATCCATCACCCTCATTAGTTAATTCCTTTATTGACTATGAATTTTTTGATTGAGAAGTGCATAATACATCTTCTTAAGCCTTTCCTGATCTGGCATGAGTTGATTCCTAGAAGACTTGGTGGAATCACTTCCCCATGATGTATTCCAGTCATCATACCCACATCTCTGTCCATGAACTTTTGGATGCCTTCCCCATCACTATGATTTTTGTTTCCATCCCTCTTAAGGTTCCAATGCAACAACATCCAGGACATCCTTCCCAGAACAAGCATCTAAAATAATTCCCTTTGTAGGAGATTTTGAAAAAACTGCCTAATCATCCTATGTTAGGTTGGGATGGACATTTTTCTCACTTGACGAGGTTTTCCGAGCAGGAACCATTTGAAACACCACCTCATCCAGGAGAATTTGTTTTCATTTTTGAGGATTCATGTGGGAAGAAATATTTTTTATTACCCTTTCATCTCTAATAAATCTCTTGTGTAATCATAGATTGCTGATCAGTCACTTTTTAAGGATCATATTCATTCACTTTTTCAACAGAAATAATAAATTCTTACTTATGAGAATAAGTAGAAAAACATTTAACATTATCACCTTCACCATTGGAATTTATATTATCAGTAAAAATTGCAACCCAAGACTTTTTCTTGACATGTGAATAATCAATACCTTGATTTTTAATGTAAAAGCATCATCACCACCCAGGGCAGTTGTCCCTAAATCTAATTGCAAAATCCTCCTATCAGACTATCCATGACTTTTACAAAGACATGAATTTGCATCAATTAGACTATAAGTCTTCCCAAAAATTATGCATTCGTCATACTTCCTTCAAGATGGAGATATCGATTTAGATTAGGTCATGACCATAGCAGCTATCATGCCACGACGTCATGGCTGGGAAGTTCAGGCCATCGACGATGGATCTGTCGTAGGGTCGTTGGGCAGGATTCAGGCTCACCACTGTCATCATCACTTGTGATGAGGAGTGCGCCAGCCACCAAGATGCACTCCTCAAGAGGGACTTCTAGGGGTTCTATGAAAGGTAATACAATATCATGGGGTTTAATGAGAAGATTCACCTCAACTGTGCCAAAAATGGATCCCTATATGTTTTTCATTATCCATGTTAGTGACCCAACCCAGACCATCACCACCATCGTGGGCTCTCTACAACTATTTTTGGCACCTACATTTCATTTCTGTAATCCATCTCTATATTCCATGTTGCATCTTCTATGTATAATTAAATAAAGTGGAGTCCCATTCATGAATGTCTATGTATAATAAATTCCATTTGTGTTGATGTTAAAACATATCTGACTATTATGTATCATTAGTAATTAAATCATAATTATAACTTTACTAATATAAATGTTCACATTATTGAAGAATCTTAACTAAAAAATCAGAATCTAAAGAGTAACAATTCATTACAACAAATCCACTAAGTTAAATTTGAATGTATGGTAAATATTTTTTGTTTTTTAATTTTACTTTTAGTGGATAATATAAATGGGGGTCCTCCTTATTATTGTTATTTACCAATGGAATTTTTGTAATAAATAGAAATATAAACAACAATGATATTGAAAAATGCTAAATAATAGTAATGAACTGCCCGAACTATCACCAACGTACCAAGCTAATATACTACCAAGTGGTAAAGGAATTCCCAATCCCCACTGATATAAAACTAGTGTTAGGACATCGAACATATCACTAGGAAAAAAATTTCTTGATAAAATGATAATAGAGGGACTTCAACACCTATGTTAGAGCACCATCCACACAAAATAGTCAATGACACATCTCGTGCTTTATCTAGCCCTAAATGTTTCCAGCACCGAATCATAAATCATGGAAAAAAGGGTAATCTTTTTCAGTGCTAGCTAAAAACACTTCTAAAGTTAACTTTTATCAGTGATAAATAAAGCACTGATAAAATTATAAATTTTATCACTGCTGATAAGGGTTAATCTTTATCAACGCTTTTGTTAGTGCTAGTAAAAACTTTTAATAAAAAATACTATTAATATATATATATAATTATTATATTTATATCCCAAAACTAATGTTTATTTATATACATTACTCTCAAAACACATTTATATAATTAATATAAATATATTTATTTTTTAATAATTTAGAAAATATAAATATAGATGACATATTTGTAATATAAGATATTTGAATTTATATATTCATATCAATGTCTCTATGTAGATATGTGTATAGATTATGTTGTGTGTGTGTGTGTTTTGGGTATGCGTATATATAGATCTTGTAGGGTACGAATATATATATGTATATATGCACATGTACGTGTACATATATGTGTATAGAAAACAAGTCCATGTGTTTACATGACATGTACTTATTTTACATTTAATGTAACAATTTTTCATTTCTGAAATAATATTTTTGGAATTTATTCATTTTTTAAGCATATTTATATTTTACTAAGTATTATTTTTAATAGTTTTTTAATTTATATGATTAGTATTTATTCTATTTTATTAATGACACTGTACTATTTTTAAAATGTTGGAAATATATATAATTATGTTATATAAATGTATTTTTTAATAGTTTCATCATTACTGTATGTGTTTACAATTCATGTAGTTAATCCTCTATTAATTCAATTTTGAAATTGCTTTGTCTAAAAAATTATATTTATTCATTTTAAAATTTTCTTCCATTTAATATTACTCATTCTTTTTTATATTTATTTATTTATTAATTTATATGGAATTTAATCAATTTTTAATATTTATTTATACATATATGTTTTACTATACATGTTATATTTTCTACATGTTTGTAATTTATATGATTTTTTTTTGTGTGTTAAGTTTTAACATTTAAAATATGATTGAAATTTATATAATTAATTTATTAAAAATTAATTTTTCAATAATTTTTTATTTTATATAGTTAATATTTTTTCAATTTATTTAATTTTATTTAATCAATTATAATATTATTTCAGTTAATAATTTTTTTCATTATTTTATTTATTAATTTTTTACATTTTTTGAATTTCTACACTTTTTTAAAAATTTATAGATATTTATTTAATAATTTAAAATATTTTCAATATGTATTTATTATCATTGTAATATATATTCAATTTTAATTTTTTTAATAATCTGTATAATTAATTAAACTTATCCATTTTTTTAATATATTTGAAGTCCCTTCATTTTTAATTATTCAATTTTACTCATTTTATCATCCATGCATATAATTTTATGTATTTATTAATAATGTAAAAAATATATTTATAAAAATATATTTCTAAATAAATATTTGAAAATAAATATTTATAAATAAATATATTTATAAATGTATATTTACAATATTTATATTGTTTTAGATGGGGTTTGGATTAGTGGTAATCACTCTATAATAGTAAATCGAGGTTGGGGTTTCAAAACTCATGGAGCGCAGGTACTGAAGAAGCACTATAGTGGTTTTACAACAGCATAGTAGCAGTGGTAGAACGATTGCAATGGTAGCACTGTAGCAGTGGTGGACTGTAGGAACAACTACACTATAGCAGTGGTGAACACTATTGTTGGAACTATAGTGGTGACAACATTGTAGCGAGAATTATAGCAGCATAGGTACTATAGCATCACTATTCATCGATGGGGCTTTGGGTCAAAATTATGGGCTTACAAGACATGTAATGGGATTTCATTCCCACTGGGACTATGTTTCATGTAATAGGCTTCATTCCCACTAGGCCTACAAGCCATTTATTGAATAAATAAGTCTTGATGGGTGAGTTATCCCCTTGGAGGGAGGCTATTGACTACCTTTCCGGCTTGCGTGTGAGGTGTGTGTCAGTTTAATTGTAATTTTACCCCCAAGAACCAAATATATATATATATATATATATATATATATATACTAAATTTAGAATATTAAATACTTATAATTATAATTAAGTTATTTTAATTTTTCAAACAAAATTATATATATAATAAAAAATTATTAATTATATATTTAAATAATTATAAAATTATTATAAATATATTTAATTAATAAACATGTTATTTATATTAAAAATTATATATAATAATATAAATATAAATATATTTATATATATTTAAAATTATATTTATAAATACACTTGTACAATTCCTTAAATAAATTTATAATTATTAAAATATTTATTTATATTCATATACATTTATATTTATTTATAATTATATAAATTTAATTTTTTTAATTATATTAATTATATTTTTGAAATTAATTATATAGGTCATTATTTGTGCTTATTATTTTACCACTGATAAAACTATGTTTATCATCATTTTTTAAGAACTCATAAAATTCTTCCCAATCTTTTAAATAGAAATCTAACAATGTTCTCCACCCTCATGTTATTAAAGCTCTTAAAGGATTGAAGCTTTGTTCCTACCCTCCCTCGAACATATCAGATGAATCTATACTTTTAAAACCCTAGGAATGTGACTTACGATCCATCAATTCACCTTCAAACATCTTTGTGTGTTTTTAACTTTCCCAAATGGTATAAATGATGCACATGAGGGATCTTATTTTTCTTTGACCTATATCCCTAATTCTCCACCAAATATTCTTCATATGGAGCCTTTGTAGCTTCACCCTCTCCCTCTCCCTGAAGTTCATTTCAGTCATTCATCATAATTTCTCCCCGTGATTTCATGGAGATCCTAGTTGTGTAGCATAAAAAAAGTTGTGCAGTTATCATGGAAGGCAATGATTGTAGATGATAAGTTAAAAGAGTATTTGGTGTGTATGAATGGTAATTGTAATGCCTCGACCCCAGTTACCCATAGTCAGTGAATTATCACATAACATTGTAATGATCACAAAATATCAAGTCTCGACAGACCGATTAGTTTAGTAGCCTTGGAATCACTAGATACATTCATAAAGTTCACATTACATCAAAAAATGAAAACTACAACAACAGAGTATCCATAGTCCACACTCATATCCCCTCATACTATCCCTGTAGGTCATTCATAAAATACTTCTTCACATCCTGGGAAAAATAAAACATAGAAATGGGTGAGCTCAGATGCCCAGTAAGGATAACAATATAGCGGAAACTTTTATAAATAAGCATAAACATTTAAGGCTATGTTTGACTAAAACAAAAGCCTTTTAAATTTGAACTTCACCATAATATGGCAGAAATAAAATGAAATAATTCCATTTACCTATTCACGTGGATATTCTACTAGTCGAATAATCACATTCTATATCAATAACCACTTTCATAATGATGGAATGCATAATGCCAGACTATCATAACCACATAGTCAAGGCCTTGTGCTAAGACTACAAATAAGATTTTTTCAAGGCCATGTGCCAAGACACTAGTTTGTCTCATGAGACCTACTGATGCATCGAGGAGCTATAGCGGGCTCCAACCTTCACTTATTAAGTCCAATGCATTCCTCATATGAATAGGTTTAAACATAACATAAACATTCATATTAAAACTAGAATACGAAATTTCAATACTTTCTCCATAAAAAATGAATGGTATAAAAATAACACATCCACAGTCAAACATATAACAAAACCTTCAATAAAATATGGATGTTTTTTATCATAATAAACCAACTTCAAATAAGCTTAAAATCCATCAAAAGCTATTGACATAGATGAAATCAAAACTATTTGAGAGAAATATCTTTTTTTTTTGAAATCATTTAAAAGTCACATAAATATAAAATAAAACATTTACTTTGAAAATATTCTTATAAGCTTGTAAGGGAAGCTTATAAGATTTTATAATAGTGGAATATAGCCTCAACCTCCATATAAGTTAAAAAAAGACATTCTAACCTTAATTCTGTCGAAAAGGTTAAAAAGGACATTGTTTGGAAAACGACAGAAAGATTCCTTTATAAACATCTTATAAAAATTCAAACAAGGGTAAAAATGACTTTAACCCATATTCTGTAAAATAATAAGAATTATTTGAAATACATTTTTAAGAAACATGGATGTGGATGATAAAGAGGTCTCAGTAGATAATTACGTATAAACAACCTCAGATAATGAAGAGATTGTGATATAAACCCTTACCTTGTACTTTTCCTCGGTTGAGGGTAGGTTAACCTCTTGTATAATGGTGAAATAATTGTTATTAAATTATACAAGAATTTTATACATTAATATGATATAATATATGATCTTTTAACATTTCTTTATTAATAATATCTTAGTATTATCGTCGTTTAGGGTGTTAACTTACTTGTTTTTTATATGTTTTGTTACATAAGATGTGTTTGTTATGGATAGGTTGTATCTTATTCATATACAGAATTATATCAAGTCCTTAAACATTATTTTTAATCATCAGATGACAATTATACTTGAATGGATACGATGGGTAATGAATCTCATCGCGTTCGTGGAGATGGTAGTCCGTACGTACGCATGAGCGACAATATCATTCTTTTGATATTAAAATAATATATAATTGGATGGTATATCATATATGAAGAATCATTATCATGTTATATTTATTATTTACATCAATTAAACATCATTATCATATCCATCCAAATAATAATGTTTTGAATAAAAATTACACCATGACATGGAGACGGTAAGCCGTACGTACGCACGTATGATGATATGTCATTGAAAGGATGAATAGAATACAGAATATGGTTGTACCATATTTATAATAACATCACAGTATATAGAAGATACTGGATTTACTATTTTATAATGGAAATAACAAAGAAATAAGAAGTTTAAGAAGAAAGTAACTTGATAGAGGGTGGTGAAAACATTACCTCTTCTTCAGGTTCTTCCTTTTGATTTGATCAAAAGGGCACCTTAGGTTGAATTTCTAATCAAACTAAGGCATCTAAGTTGAAGTTAAGGAATCTAATAAAATATTTTGTCAGGGGTTGGCTGAGCCAAAATTCTTTGAAGGTGTGAATTAGAGAGAAGTAGGAGTTCCCTTTTATAAGAGGGGTGATGGGCACCTTATGAAAAGCTAGAAATATTATTTTATAATAAATTCATATTCGGTTTATAATGGATCCAAAGTAGGTTATTTAAAATTTAAGGTGGTTATGGGTATGAATCATTTCAACCAATATATTTTAGACAGGTTTGGGTCACTATATTAACATTTTCTTTTTTATTTAACTCTTAGATAAATAGTTTGACATTTACTATATATCTTTGTATTTTTATATATATAGTTAATAAAATTAGTATAAACTTTCAAGTGACCCCCAAGAAGTCCATTAATAATACACCTATCATTATATAATCCCTTTGGCTTATCTTTATATTTTTAGGAATAGAATATCAATTAATAATATAATATCTGTTTTAAAAACTCATTTATGTCAATTTGGCAATATTTAATAATTGATTTTTGTTATAGTATTAAAAACTTTATTAATTAGAATCAAATTCATTTAAGCAATCCTAACATGTCATATTAACCAATAAATTTTTTTTATGTCATCAAAACTTTCAATTTATATTAATTTTATCATTTATAATACTAATTATATGATTCTTTCATTAATTAGAAAAATACTGCATCATTATTGTGTCATAAATAAATTTAATTATTAAATGTATAAAAATTATAAATAAAATACCATTATGTAGTAAATTTTTTTACATTTATAATTAATATTTATATTCTAAAATATAACATATATAACCCTATGTAATAAATTGTTTTGCTAAAAGATATATGTCTATGTCATTTTTGTATTTACTTTTTCTTAATTAATATAAAGTGTTATTATCACTTACAAGTGGATACATGGGGTCCCAAAATAGACCCAAATATGCCCATGGTCGGACATGTATCAATAAATAGGGTTATAACACATTTTAGGGTAATTTATTATTATTATAATATTATTTTTTACCCTTATTTACCAGATTTACCCTTTAACCATGGTAAATGAAATATTTACCGAAGTAATTATTCAAAATGTCTAAAAATAAAAGTTATCTATTTACACAATTTGTACCCCCTGATTATAAATATGGAATCCATTTTTTAAATTCAAAACACCGAAGTGGCAGAAATTAATTTAAAATTAATTCCCGTTGTCAAATCAAAAAAAGCGTTTTTAAGAAATAATAACTTTCAAAAGATTGGCACTTGCTTATGTCCAGTTTAAATGTAAAATTATGTCCAATGAACAAAATTGGATTAAATGGTAAAAATATAATCTAATTATACTTTAAAATCACTCAAATTCATAATTTATCACTATTAATTATTATGATTAAAAAAGTTTTTTTAGTTAAAATTTAGTAATTTTCACTATTCATCAAAATATGAATGTTATTAGAAAAGTACTAAAAATTCACCCTATGCTAATTTCGATATTCCGAATCCAAAAATGAAGTCCATTTTGAAAGATAAAATGTATAAAATTTCAAAAAGTGGGTATTACTATTCATAATGGCTAGTTTGATTGGTTGTGGTGTGTGTTAGAACTCGAAGTTGCGTACAACACACACTATTGTATTATTCAAAGAGAAGCGTACCATGGAAGATTGGGGTGTTAAATTCTCCCCTCATTCAAATAATTTCATCCTCAAAATTTCTTGAATACTACGACATGAAAAGAATCGGGTGATTCTTCATTATAAGTTCCCCGGGTTCCCACGTTGCCTCTTCCATTTTATGGTTTCTCCATAGAACTTTTACCAGACGAGTCATCCAGTTTCTCATCACTTGTTCTATTGTATCAAGAATCCTAACAGGATCTTCGCAATAAGACATATCGGGTTCCAGTTCTAATTCCTCATAGGTGAGTACATGCTTTGTGTCCGGCATGTATTTTCTCAACAGTGATACATGGAACACATCGTGAATTTTAGAGAGACTTGGAGGCATTGCCAAATGGTAAGCTATAGCCGCAATTCATTCTAGAATTTCGAAAGGCCTGATATACCTGGGACTCAATTTACCCTTCTTACCGAAACTTAACACTCCCTTCCATGGAGATACCTTCAAGAAAACATGATCTCTTACCTAAAATTCCAAATCATTCCTTCGGTTGTCAGCATAGATCTTCTGCCTAATTTGAGCTACTCTGATGTGGTTTTGGATTACCTTTACCTTTTCCATAATTTCCTCCACTAGTTCCGGGCCTACAAGTTCTCTTTCACCAACGTCATGCCAACAGGTTGGTGTGCGACATCTCTTTCCGTATAATGCTTCATATGGTGCCATCCAAATACTTGAATGGAAGCTATTGTTATAGAAAATTATACCAGAGGTAAATATTGATCCCACATACCCTGAAAGTCCAGTGAGTATGATCTCAACATGTATTCTAAGGTTTGAATAGTCCGTTCTGATTATCCATCCGTTTGGGGGTGGTAGGCAGTGCTCAAACGAAGTTCAGTATCCAGGGTTTTCTAAAGACTTTTCCTGAATCTTGAAGTAAAACGGGGATCACGATCCGAAACGATTGATTGGGGTACTCCATGAAGCCTCAAAAATTCATTAATATATAGTCTTTATAGACGTTCAAGTGGTAAATCTTCCCTTATAGTAAGAAAATGTGTTTACTTGGTAAGATGATCAATAATGACCCATATTGCATCATTCCTTCTTGGAGTCTTTGGTAGTCCCATGAAAAAGTCCATCGTGATATTATCCAATTTCCACTCAGGTATGGGAAGAGGTTGCATGACTCCTCCAGGCTGTTGCCTTCCAGCATTCACTTGTTTACAAACCATACATCATGACACAAAATCAGCAATCTCCCTCTTCATGTTGTCCCACCAAAATTGTTCTTTTAAATCTCTATACAATTTGGTGATCCTAGGGTGTATAGGGAAATTGGAACTATGAGCATCGTCCAACAATTCCCTTTTTAGATCAGGTATATTTGGAACACTAAGTCTCTTCCCAAATTTGAAAATTCCGTCTTCATACACAAATTCACTCAATCTCCCATCATTCACACCTTTAATCCTCTTTTTAAACACTTCATCATCGGTCTGAGAACTGTTTATCTTTTCTAGTAAATATGGTTTGGAAACCATTTGAAAAATTATTGATGTTTCACCTTCCATGGTGATTCCCATATCCATCTTTACTAAATCAATGAAAATAGGATCCCTTTCAACTCTCATCTTGTTCAAAACTCCATGATCCTTTCTACTCAAATCATATTCCACCTTATTTTCCTTCCCCGGGTGGTAGTGTATCATGCAATCATAATCCTTGTGTAGTTCAAGCCATCTCCTTTGCCTCATGTTTAGTTCTTTCTGTGAAAAAATATACATCAAACTCTTGTGATCAGTATAAATCTCATATTTCTCACCATAGAGATAGTGTCTCCAACTATTCAAATCAAATACTACAACTGCTAACTCAAGATCATGAGTAGGATAGTTTTTCTCATGAATTTTCTGCTATCGTGATGCATAAGAAATAACTCTATCATTCTGTATAAGGACACAGCCAAGTCATTTCTTCGATGCATCACTATAAATAACGAACCCATAATTCCCTGATGGTAGAGTCAACATAGAATCATTGAATAATATTCTCTTCAGTTCTTTAAAACATTCTTCACACTCCTTTTTCCAAACAAATTTAACCCATTTATGTGTGAGCTTTGTTAATGGATTAGCCAATCAGGAAAAATTCTCGACGAAACGCCAATAATAACTTGCTAAACCAATAAAACTGCGTACCTCAGTTATACACTTCAGATCTGGTCATTCTTGTATTGCCTTAGTCTTATAAGGATCAACAAATATTCCATCTTTGGAGACAATATGGCCAAGAAAAGAAATATCCTGAAGCCAAAATTCACACTTGCTAAACTTCCCATGTAATTCATGTCTTCTAAGAGTCTTCAGGATAGTGCGCAATTTATTTTCATGATCTTCATAGCTTTTGGAGTTTACCAAGATATCATCAATAAATACCCCCACAAAATCATCGAGATATTCCTTGACAACTCTATTCATTAGATCTATGAAAATAGAGGGTGCATTAGTCAGCCCAAAAGGCATTACTATAAACACATAATTCCCGTACCTAGTTCGAAATACTATTTTCAGAATGTCTTCCTTCTTCACACACAACTGATGGTATCCAGATCGAAGCACAATCTTTTAATAGTATTGAGATCCATGCAGTTGGTCAAATAAATCATCAATGCGCGGTAGGGGATACTTGTTCTTTATTTTTATAGCATTGATTTCCCTATAGTCGATACATAGCCTCATAGATCCATCTTTCTTCTTAACAAAAAGGACAGGGGCTCCCCATGGAGAAACACTAGGGAGAATAAATCCATTATTACTCAATTCCTCTTATTTTTTCTTTAGCTCCACTAATTCCAAAGTGGCCATTCTATAAGGGGTCTTCGATATGGGCCTTGATCTAGGAATTAAATCAATGGAAAACTCAATTTCTCATTCTGGATGATGTCCAAGTAAATCTTTAGGAAAACACATCAACATATTCTCTAAAAATAGGTACATCCTCTATTTGAACATTCCTTTTCTTACCCATAGTTATTTCATTCTCTTCCTCCCCAATAATTGAATTTAGTTGAGCTACTGGGGGTGGATCTAGGTAAGAATTAGGTGGTGACGATTCTACTCTAAAGATAAGGTGTTATTTATCATCATCATCAAAAATTGTAACCTCCTCCTTCTAAAAATAAATATTCTCATTATGGTCTGAAAGCCAATCCATACCAAGGATTATATCAAACTCAATCATAGGTATGACGATGAGATCAGTAGATAAAGAACATTTATGTGCTCTAATGGGGACTGATTCACAAAACTTTGTTGCAATGATACTTCCCTTAGGAGTTTTAACTGACAACTCCATTATTAAATCAAATTGGAAATATATAATTTTCTTAGAAAATTGGGAAGATATGAAACAATGTGATGATCCAGAATCAAATAAAGAATTTTCTAAACTTGAGGAAACCATTAAATTACCTGCCACCACGTCTTTCAGATCTTCTACCTCAACAATAGTGATAGCATAAGCTTGGCATTGATCCCTTGGCCTTTTCTGAGGTAAGTTCCTCTGACTCTTAGGAAATTAATTTTCATAATTTCCCTTCTCCCTGCAGTTGTATCATTGAACATCGGTATCTTCTTTCTTTCCCTTAAAATCACGAGCTTGGTGGCCTTTTTCACCACATTTGTAACAGACTCACATTCCTTTCAATCAAGTATCGGGGTGTTTCTTCCCACATTTACTGCAGGATAGATAATATACTTTTCCCTTCTTCCCTTTATTTACATTTCCAGAGTGATCATAAGATCTATTCTTCTCTTTCTTTACTTTAAATTTGTAAGACTTAGAGAATTCTTTTTCTGTCTTGATAGCACATGAGACAATATCTTCATATGACGAGAAGGATTGTGACACTAATGCTCAATGAAGAAATGGTTTTAACCCATAAAATAAATGATAAATCTTACTTCTTGGGTTATGTATATAATCTCCATCATACCTTTCTATCCTTGTAATGTTAGCCTCATAATTTTTGACATTCTTATCCTCCTTTTGTCTTAGACTCAGAAATTGCCTTTCCATATCTGCTCGATGGTAATGAGGAAAGTATTTTTCTAAGACAAGATCTTTGAACTCTCTATATTCTATATTTGATACTTCATCATCTTCCTTTGTGTTTTATATCAATGGCCACCATTGATCAGCATCTCCAATGAGGTGATAAACTGCAATGATAACTTTTTCCCTCTCACTACTCCCCAAATCCTAAAATATTTTCTCTAGGGAACTTATCCATTGCTCTGCTACCAATGTATTTTTACTCCAATTGAATGTTTGTGGTTGTTGCCTCATGAAGCGATCTAACATTGATACTCCACATTGTGGATTAGGGTGCTCCATACGGGTAAGGTTATTATTCATAACCTAAGTGAGTTATCCCAGTATGGTGATTAGCTGATCAGCACCAGTTGAATCACCAGCTACACTATAATTATCTTGAGCAGGAGGGAAATCCCTACATGGAGTGCGTGCATTGATTTGGTTTCCATTTCTTCCACTAGGCTCCATTTCTAAACAATGGAATACACTAGATTAGTTTATGAATCACAATACATAAACCCAAACTTGTAAAACACTTAACATAAATTGAATAGTTTATGGATATAATCCATAATAATAAAAATGTTTTCTTTGAGGAAGTATATACTCATAAACCCTTCATAATTGTTTGTAAAGAAAATTATAATTATCCTAAGCATATCCCCCGGTAGTGTCGTAACCAATAGTGCAGCAAGACCCGTTGTCGTGCACCGGTTCCCATTCGAGTCTAGCTCAAAGCGGTGTTTTTGAGGTTTACCCCTAGGTGCATCTGTGCCAGAGCAGCCTCTACCTTCTCATATCCAGACAGGGATGTATTTCTTGTAAAAATCACAAAATCTCTACAATACCTAAATTCTAGGAAGTTCTTCTATACTAATCCTCAAAGTCCATCTTAGGTCTATGGGATCTAATCAGAGTTTATCTAAATATAGCTTCCAAGGTTTGTACTAAACATCCTCTGATAATAACTATAACGCCCTGACCCCAGTTACCCAGAGTCGGTGCATCATTACATAACATTGGAATGATCACAAAATATCAAGTCTCTAAATACCAATTAGTTTATTAGCCTTGGAATCACTAGATACATTCATAAAGTTTACATTACATCCTAAAATGAAAACTACAACAACACAGTCTTCATAGTCCACACTCATATCCCCTCATACTATCCCTACAGGTCATTTATAAAATACTTCTTCACATTTTGGAAAAAATAAAACATTGAAATGGGTGAGCTCAGATGCCCAGTAAGGATAGCAATATAGCGGAAAATTTCATAAATAAGAATAAACATTTAAGGATATGTATGACTCAAACAAAATCATTTTAAACTTGAAATTCAGTATAATATGGCATAAATAAAATGAAATAATGCCATTTACTTATTCACATGTATATTCTACTAGTCGAATAATCACATACAATATCAATAACCACTTTCATAATGATGGAATTCATATTGCCAGACTATCATAACCACATAGTCAAGGCCTTGTTCCAAGACTACAAATAATATTTTGTCAAGGCCTTGTTCCAAGACACTAGTTTGTCTCATGATACCTACTGATGCATCGAGGAGCTATAGTAGGCTCCACCCGTCACTTATTAAGTCCAATGCAGTCCTCATATGAATAGGTTCAAACATAACATAAACATTCGTATTAAAACTAGCATACAAAATGTCAATAATTTCCCCATAAAAAATGAATGGTATAAAAATAACACATCCATATTCAAACATATAACAAAGCCTTCAATACAAATTGGAAGTTTTGTATCATAATAAACCAACTTCAAATAAGATTAAAATCCATCAAAAGAGGTTGACATAGATGAAATCAAATCTTTTTGAGAGAAATATCTATTTTTTTAAATCATTTAAAAGTCACATAATTATAAAAAAAACATTTACTTTGAAAATATTCTTATAAGCTTGTATGGGAAGCTTATAAGATTTTATAATGGTGGAATATAGCCGCATCTGCCGTATAAGTTAAAAAAAGACATTCTTACCTTAATTCTGTCGAAAAGGTTAAAAAGGAACCTTGTTTGGAAAATGACAGATAGATTAATTTATAAAAATCTTATACAAAATCAAACAAGGGAATAAATGACTTTAACCGATAGTATGAAAAATAGTAAGAATGATTTGAAATACATTTTTAAGAAACATGGATGTGGATGATAAATAGGTCCGAGTAGATAATTACGTATAAACGACCTCGGATAATGAAGAGATTGTGAAATAAACCCTTACCTTGTAATTTTACTTGGTTGAGGGTAGTTTTACCTCCTATATAATGGTGAAATAATTGTTATTAAATTATAAAAGAATCATATACATTAATATCATATCATATATGATCTTTTAACATTTATTTGTTAATAATATCTTAGTATTATCGTCATTTTGGGTGTTAACTTACTCGTTTTCTTTTATATGTTTTGTCACATAAGCCGTGTTTGTAATGGATAGGTTGTATATTATTAATATACAAAATTATATCAAGTTCTTAAACATTATTTTTCATCATAAAATGGAAATTATACTTGAATGGATACTATGGGGAATGAATCTCATCGCATTCGTGGAGACGGTAGTCCGTACGTATGCACGAGTGACAATATCATTCCTTTGATATTAAAATAATATATAAATGGATGTTATAACATATATAAAGAATCATTATCTTGTTATATTTATTATTTACATCAATTACACATCATTATCATACCCATCCAAATAATAATGTTTTGAATACCAATTACACCACAACGTGGAGATGGTAAGTCATACGTACGCACGTATGGTGACATGTCATTAAAAGGATGGATAGAATACTGAATATGGTTTTACCATATTTATAATAACATCACAGTATATAGAAGATACTAGATTTATTATTTTATAACAAAAATAACAAATAAAGAAGAAGTTGAAGAAGAAAGGAACTTGAAAGAGGGTGGTGAAAACATTACCTCTTCTTCGGGTTCTTCCTTTTTTATTTGATCAAAAGGGATCCTTAGATTGTCTTTATGATCAAAATAAGGCCTCTAGGTTGAAGTGAAGGAAGTTTAGAAAATATTTTTTCAGGTTTTTTCTGATCCAAAAGGCTTTGAAGGTGTGAATTAGAGAGAATGGCGAGTGCCCTTTTATAAGAGGGGTGAGAGGAACCTTAGGAAAAGCTAGAAATATTATTTTATAATAAATTTATATTCTGTATATAATGGCTCCAAAGTGTATTATTTAAAGTTTAAGGTGGGTATGGGTCTAAATCCTTTCAACCAATAGATTTTAGACAGGTTTGGGTCACTATATTAACCTTGTCTTTTTTATTTAACTCTTAGTTAAATAGTTTGACATTTACCATATTTCTTTTTAGTTTTATATTATATAGTTAATAAACTTACTATAAAATTCCAAGGGACCACCATATAGTCCATTAATAATACAAATATCATTATACAAGTCCTTTTTCTGGTCCTTATATTTTTTGGAATAGAATATCAATTAATAATATAATATTTGTTTTAAAAACTCATTTATGTCAATTTTGACAATATTTAATAATTTATTTTTCTTAAAGTCTTAAAAACATTATTAATTAGAACTAAATTCATTTAAGAAATCATAAAATATCATATTAACCAATAATTTTTTTTATGTCATCAAAACTTTCCATTTATATTTATTTTATCATTTATAATACTAATTATTTGATTCTTTCATTAATAAGGAACATACTGCATCATTATTGGTCATAAATAAGTTTAATTATTCAATGTATAAAAATTATAAATAAAATACCATTATGTAGGAAATATTTTTATATTTCTAATTAATATTTATAGTCGAAAATATAACATATATAACCCTATGTAATAAATTGTTTTGCTAAAAGATATATGCTTATGTCATTTTTGTATTTACTTTAACTTAATTAATACAAAGTGTCATTATCACTTACAAGTGGATCAATGGGGTCCCAAAATCGACCCAAAGATTCCCATGGCCGGACATGTATCAACCAATAGGTTTAGGATACATTTTAGAGTAATTTATTATTATTATATTATTATTTTTTACCCTTATTTACTGGATTTACCCTTTAACCATGGTAAATAAAATATTTACCGAAGTAATTATTCAAAATGTATAAAAATAAAAGTTACCTATTTACACAATTTGGACCTCATGATTTTAAATATGGAATCCATTTTTCTAAATTCAAAACATTTAATTGGCAGAAATTAATTTAAAATTAATTCCCATTCTCAAAACAAAAAAAGTGTTTATAAGAAATAATAACTATTAAAAGATTGACACTTGCTTATGTCCAGTTTAAATGTGAAATTATGTCCAATGACCAATATTGGATTAGATTGTAAAAATATAATCTAATTATACTTTAAAATCACTAAAATTAATAATTTATCACTATTAATTATTTCAATTAAAAAATTTGTTTTTAATTAAAATTTAGTAGTTTTCACTATTCATCAAAATATGAGAGTTATTAGAAAAGTACCAAAAATTCACCCTAATATAATTTTGATATTCTGAATCTAAAAATAAAGTCCATTTTGAAAGATAAAATGTATAAAATTTTAAAAAGTGGGTATTACTAATCATAACGGCTAGTTTGATTGGTTGTGATGTGTGTTAGAACTTGAAGTTGCGTACAACACACGCTACAATATTATTCAAAGAGAAGCGTATCATGGAAGCTTGGGGTGTTACAGTAATCTAATCTAAGTCCCAAGTAATCTTCCTCATCTAATGGATTAAAATCAAACAATTCTGCCCATTTTTTTCCATTACCAAGGAGAAGAACCTAATATCTCTATAATTTTTTATAATTTTTATAGGAATTATGAAATGAGTTTATTTTAGTTTATTTGATTTTTTCAAATTTTCTATATTTATTTCACTTGATAACAAATTATTTGATCATACTTTTTATACTTATACACATATAAATAAATATAAATCTAGATACATTATTTCATATCTTACCAAAACTATGCATGAATATGTGCAACAAAATGAGTGGTATAAATATTTATAAATTCATACACTTGTGAAGAAAATTTTGGTTTCAAGAACTAAAATTATATGTTTTTAACTTCGGTTTTTAATGATTCTCATAAAATGGGATTCTCTGAAGGGTATTTTAAAATTTTGGTTGTCCATTCAAATTAAAATACCCTGATCAACTTGTTTTACATTCATTCCATGTTTTATAAAAGGTAATTTAATTGATTTATACCCTGTTATGATAATAGTTATTGGTTTTTATGACTCTTAGCTAGATTAAATTTTTTTACATTAATTTAATAAATTTAATGTTTAAAAGTGGATTTTTTTTAATTATTTAAATTTCTTAGCATGGGTTATCGAAGGGATCCTTTGATAAAATGAAAGCTGTATGAAATTGGAATTGAACATGGGAACCCTATCCCAATACTTTTTGTTCATTAGATTTAAATTTAATAATTTATTCAAACTTTTAGTTCTCAAGACAATGTGAGTGGTCCCTATCAATGTTTTCATCATTTTGAAAAAGATAAACTTTGGATATAAAGAATTTTATCATAGAAACACCACCTATCTCACCATGTACCAAGTGAAGAATGTATGATTCATGATGGGAAGATGCTAATTTACATAACTATGAGAAAATTCACAAATTGAATAGTTTCACTAACATTTCATGAAGAAAAGGGGAATTGTGAACATGAATAAAAAGGTCCAGGAAAAGGAATTAGTGATCTTCAAATATTCATGAAGTGGAATTATCTATAAATTGGTAGCCACTCATCATTTCAGACCATAAGAGAATTTGGAAAAAGGGTGAATTTCTCAGATTTCATGAAGAGATTATGAGAGGGTAATTATTCTGGAATCAAGAACTCCTGATGAAAAGAATCATTTTTCAAAAATGGTTAAGAACTAATTGACTCTTAGGAATTTCAGAAAATGGAGTTTCATGAAGAATTGGAGTATCATGATTGTTTTGAGTTCTGCAAAGGCCGTGAGATTTGTGAAGGTTAGAAGTTCCATGAAGGTTAATAACTTCACAATATCTAGGAGTTTTATGAAAGTGTGTAGGTTTTTGAAGGCTGAAATATATTTCAATTAGAAATGGGGTATCATGAAAACGGGATTTCTGTGAAGGGTACTTACATGAAAATATATTTTCAGGGAACTATGCATTCAAGTGAATCAATTCAGGACTATAGTGCGAGTAGAGTCTCAGGCTAATCAAGGAAAAAGTCTTATGTGCTCAATTTGTTGATCCAAATTTCATGTCAATAAACATAGTAAGACTTCACCCATGGTAATGAGCAAGTGGTAGTCAACAGAAGTGATCTATTGGAGGTAGTGGGTCATCCCTAAAACTCTTTCCAAGGTTGTGGGTCTAGAATAGAGTGACCATGTTTGATCTTTTGTAATCCATAATATCTTTTAAATCATAGAGGATTCAGGTACGAGGAAAAAACTTTGTCATATGGTCCATGGACTAGACCTTAGTAATGAACTAAGTAAAATTGTTGTGTATTGTTTCTATTTCAATATATGGGTGCTTAATATTTTCATGATTCCATCAGGCAAGTTTAATAGGTTCTTACCAATGTGGGGAAAATATTCATCTCATTGAAAGAAAAAATTGACACCCTAATTCATCCCTCCCCTTGTAGGGTGTAATAGGGTTATAAAAGTGGTATTAGAGGTTATATTATTATTGTTAGATCTGTCCTTGGTTGTTTTCATGGAGAATTCTGTTTATATTAGGTGAGTTATCCTTTTTTTTGAAGTAACATTCAATTTTCTAATAATTGAATGATATCTCTTCTGCGATCTCTTGGGATGGAAGTTCTTTTTGACATTGTTCAATGGATTCAGGTCAGTGATGAAACAAGCCTATATATGACTGAAACATGTAGAAAAATGATTTATGTAAATGAAAAAGATCAAAATTCTCTTACTACATCATTATTTTATCTAAATCTATTTCATTTTATGAGCTACACTACATCCAAGTCCATGTGGGAGAAATTGGAAAATATATACAAATGTGATACCAATGTAAATATGGCCATACTTAAAGTTTTTTCATAAAAAGTTTGATCATATAAAAATGCATCCAGATGAAAATGAGGGTAGTTTACTTAATCACATTATTGAATTTATTGGAGAAATTCAAGAACATGGTAATTAAATCAAGGATATTGACATTGCAAAGAAAATCATGAGAAGGAACCCACCTTTGTACAATACAAAAGTGTATGTCCTTGAGGAAAGAGATGTGTCTTATCTTTCTCTTAATGATATTCTTAGTAGAATAGTGGGTTATGGAATGATAGTCAAATCAGAAGTTATAATAGTCTATGTAAGAAAGGAAATGGAAATCAATACAGGTAGAAACATGACATTTCCAAAGTTATCAATGGTGAAGATGATGTGGATGAATGCATTCTTTCTCTTTTTTCAATGAAATTCAGTAGATAAAAAGGAAAATATGATGGCAAGATTCCTTTGTCCTATTTCCAATGTGGTAAAGTAGGGATCAATATTTCTTAGTCCTCAAGGTGATTCGATGACATTGAAAGTGAAGAAAACATCATGATGAAGTCATAGATAAAGTTATCGCAAACAAGAAACTTAAAATCAGGAAAGAAATTAGGGAGAAATTTCTTTTTCTCGAATGAGGAACACGATAATAATGATTTTTTGTGGTATATAACCATATTTGAAATCTGATATTAAAGATACCATGATGTCTATAGTTGAAAAGGAATAAACTATGGAAGATGAATACAATCGGTTGAATTATGTTGTAGATCTCAGAGTAGAACTTGAGGGTTCTCTTTATGATCTTTAAATTCCAAGAATGAAAAATAGAAAGATGTGATCCATGTTGATAAGTCGTCGGAGTATGTGGATACAATTTATATTGAGATTGATCGGATCCAAAGAGATGTGGAAGAAAATATGACAACTCTTGAATATTCAGAAGATGTGGTAGATTTTAAACATAGGATTGAGGAGTAGGAAAAAGTTATCAATGAAAATACATCGAAAATAGAGGAAAAGCCTTGGTTAGTTGGGGTCCATAAATAAAAGTAGTTTATTTAAAAATTAAACTATAAACCAAATCAAAATAAAGGGAAACAAATAATAAATTATGTTTAGGAATTTTTTGAGTTACAGAGTATTGGAAAGAATTAAATGTTGTTTTTAAGGAGTACATAAATCCTTGAAGGATCAAACATCTAAATTTATGGAAAAACTTGCAATTTTATGTGATATAGAAACATCAAAGAATAAAAATGGGACTTGTCAAAGAAAAGGGAGTTATAAAGTTGGGAATATCCTAATGGCACCAAATTTCCTAATAAAGATAGATTCAAACCAAAAATAAAAAAGGCCGAAGAATAATCCTCAACTATCCAAAGATGATCGATGTTCAAATACCTATACAAGAGAAGGTTACATGTAGAGGGCTAGAAGTGAAAATATATTTCAACTTATGAAATTTCAATTCTGTGTCTTTTTGGTTCATACCATGTCTTACTGTGAAGAGGCAAGGATCTATTTGGATATGGAAGCATCTGGAATCCAAAAAGTATAATGAGACCATATCCATCATCATATTGAATAAATAATTTCTTTGGATATTGTTTTAACTATTCTAACTTTGGCCTTAATTCTATTTGTTGCATGAAGGGGGAACGTTGGAATAATTACAACAGAATACTGAGACAAGCCCATACCAATCAACCAAACAAAACTACCCTTGAAAATAGGCATTCTCCTCTGGAAGAAAAACATTAGTATGATTCAACCATGAATGTTGAAAAGATATTTTAAAGAGTATTTTTTTCTTCCACTCAATCAAGTATCTCACGGAAGGAAACAAGAATATTGAGAAATTCAACCTTGAAAAAATTACTCTCAAACCTTCAAAGATCCTTAACACCCTGATTCTTGATAGTGGATGTTCATCCCACGTGATAGGAAATGAAAATTTGTTGAAATTTTTTTAAAAAATGGTTAATGGAACAGTGAGATTCATCAATGATAGAGACTTAAAAATCAAATGTAGTTGAAAAACAAAATTAGCAAATGATGAGCTAATGAAAACAGAAGTGCTATAAATGGAAAGTATGTGTCACAATATCATGAGTGTGAGACCACTATGAGACCTGGGATTCATAGTTACAACAAATCATAATGGGTGCACCATAAAAGGGAACAAAAATAATTCAATCATGAATGTTTGTAGGATAAATGGTAATTTATACTAGGTAGACAATAAAGAAAAAAATATTTCTTAAAAACTGAAGAGAGAAATAACTTATGGAATCAGAGGTAAGGTCAAATTAATATATATTTCATGGAAAACATATCCCAAATAATGGTTGTTGTTGACATTTCCGTTATGAAGCATGATTCAGAAAATACATGGGATTCGTGCATGTGAAGAAAGAAGGTCAATAATTCTTATCATTCGATGACAAAAAAAAATCAAATATGCTTGATCTTTTCCACAAAAATATGTGTGGTCCAATTAATGTGGATGTCACATATGGAGAGAGGTAATTGATTATTTTTACTGATGATTATAATATAATTTCTTCTATGATGTTTATGCAGTGCAAATGACAAGTGAATGACTGCATGAACATAAATATCCAAAGAGTTGATAATGATATTTTCTACACAATCAAGATATTACTATATGATAATGGAATAGAATTAAAATCCATTGAATTTTAAAATTACTTCAAAAAAAATATTATGAAGAATGAGGTTTCTTAAGTGAGGAAACATAAGAAAAATTGGGTCATTGAATGTATAAATATACATGTGACAATATGGATAAAACAATGATGATTGAGAGTTGGGTTTCTCATTATTACTAGAAAGAGGTTGTCCAATTTGAGGAGCACACTCAAAATCAAAAAGTGATACTTATATGAGAGGAAAGGACACCATATGAGGTATTTCATGGAAGAAAACACCCATTAAAGTATTTTCATATTTTTGAATTTAGTGTTTCATTTGAAATAGAGAATGAAATCAAGGAAAGTATGGTGATGCTACAGATCAGGTAATATTCATTCGATACTCATTGAAGTGTAAGGAATATAAATGATACAATAATCATATTAGAACCATTTTGGAAATAAATGTTGTCAAAATCATTGAGGATGAACCTTTTAATAACTATATGAGAACATATTTTGTTATGATTTAATATGAAGAATAATGTAGTAGAGGGGAAAATTCAAATTCATAAATTGTTGAAGGATCGCATAGCATTCAAAGCTCTCATAATTATGATGATTAAAATGTAGAATCATAATAGGAATAAATTAATATAAAAACAATATTATAACCTCCAAATATAAATATAAGAGACGAATTTGAATTATCCACATCATTGGGGATTGGACTGCACCTACATAGATAAGAAGAATGAGGAATGAAGCACATTCCACTCTTCTGTCAATTATGAAACCAACCTAGTTTGAATGAGAATTGATGGATGAATCATGGGTTAAGGAAATGAATGAAGAATTTAATTATATTGACAAAAAAAAACTTGTGATCTTTTCAAGAGACTCAAAAATCACAATATCATTAGAACAAAATGGATCTTCAAAAAAAATTGATGAGATGGGAAATGAGATCAGAAACAAGGCACGTTTGGTGTGTAATGGCTATGCACATATTAAAGGCATTAATATTGAAGAATAATTTTCTCTAGTATCTTGAATGGAGTTGAATAGGATTCTCATATCTATGGAAATTCAAATAGGGTATAAGGTTTATCAGATGGATGTCAAAAGGGAATTCTGAAATGGTGTTCTTGAAGAATAAGTATACATTGAATAACCACAGAAATTTATTTCTAGAAATATTGAAATAAAGGCTTTTACATTAAATAAGGCTCATTATGGTCTAAAATAGGCACCGTTATCATGTTATTATAAAATATATTCTTATCTAAAGAAGATATAATTTAAAATAAGTGGTTTCGATCATAATATCTATATGAATAATTATCAAAGAGATTAATTTATGGTGTTTGTGTATGTGGATGATATTATATTTGGTAGAATCATGCATGGATTGGTGGAAGAATTTTATGTTCAAATGAAATTAGAATTTGAAATGTACATGATTGGTGAACTCACATTTTTTCTAGGGCTGTTAGAGATTCCAAAGAAGAACTACACCTTTATTTATTAAGAAAAGTGTGCAAGAGATATTCTGAGGAAATTAATCATCGATGACTCCAAACCAATTTGGAATATTATTGTGGTTTTTAAAAACTTTTAATGCACAATTATGGGAAATATGTGGTTAACATCTAGTACAATAGGATCATTTTAGGCTTATTATCCTTCATATAAACATGACCAGATATTATCTTTTAAACATGTTCAGTGTATTTTTTTCAAAAATTTATCCAGAGGGACTTTTGAATTATTTAAAAGAATAATAAGATATATTCTAGGTAATCTCTACATTGTATTATACTCTACAGAGGGATGAGATTATGAATTATCATCATTTTTTGATGATAACTAGGATATATATGTGGTTCAAGGAAAGTCCACACATGGGGGTGAATTCTCCATTGGAGAAAATGTGTGGGATGTTTGAGATGCCAAAAAAAAATCATTTATCATAGTAAGAATGAATTATAGTATATCTCTGTGAAAAAGGAATGCACTCATATATTGTGGATGAAGAAACAACTAATTGATATTGGTGATGAGGTGAAACAACTGATGGTGATACATTGTGAAAATAAGAGTGTGGTCAATATTATGAAAAATATGGTTCAACACTCTCATACCAAATATATATAGATAAATATCACTTCTTTAAAGAAACATTCAAATAATGGTTCATTAAAATATATCATATTGGAACTAATGATCAAGTGGTTGACATACTAAATAAGACATTGGAAACACCAATGTTTGAGAAACATTGGTTGAATCTCGATGCTCATTCACCTACCGTTGCATGAGGAGGTTACAATTTATCCCCTCCCCCATTTGTTTTAACAATTTTAATCTGTTTTTGGATGTGATGTAGGTCTTTGGGGGAGATACGATCTTGGGGTATGTTTTTTGGCATACTAAGGTCCTAATATAGGTTCTTTTGGTTTATTTATTCTGGGAGAATGAAATTTGATGAATTATAGGATATGTGGATAGGTCGGTGGTCTATCAAGGAATGAAAAATATTATTTTATACACCAAACATTTCTCATGTTGAAGCGTAAAAGAGGTCTCCTTATATGATTTTATATAATAAATTTGATTAATACTATCTGATGCATTTGGGTTTTATAATTGTTAAGAATTTTTATATTTAGTGAATTACTTCATACACCACACACATGTGTGAACCCAAGCGTATCACAAGATCACTCGTCATTAGATGCTAAATTCATTTCAATTATTATTTTTGAAATTATAAGATAATTTTAAGTCATTCCTATAGTTCTAGTGGTTAAGAGAATCAAATAGCTTCTCGAGTATCAAATCTCTTACTAGAAGGCATGGGATTCATGATATATTGTTATTATAAAATTTTGTAGTCACTAGGAAGACTCTTATCTAGTTTTACAACAACTTATGGAGTTTTTACATCGCAGTAATCAAGTAATGTATTGGTTACATACTATTGAATATGTTAACTAATAAAACCAAGCTGATTATTCCAAGGTAGTGTTTGATATATTATTTTAGATATTGTTACCATGTGTGGATTCTTTTCGACAATGTAATAGGTTTTTTAGATTGATAAAACATTTCTATATGGAATTTATACCAGAATATTATTTATTTCTTACAAAAAATATATTAATTGATCCCCTATAACTTTTTAATTTTCAATTGTTAATAATTAGATATTATAATCTTAGTGTTGGTTACTAGTTTTCATTAGAGATTTTTTGATGGACATGTAAGGAATTTGTCTTATTTCAGATCGACATCGAGAAATCAAGGAGGAATTACTGTTTGAGTGTCTTTCATGTACACCAACCCTTGCCATCATTGATATAGTATTTGATAAATTATAATAAATGTGTGAAAGAAGTTATACGCTGATTCCATGAAGAAATGAATCATAAAACATGGTATGGATATTTTTTTCTTGTAAAAACCATTATTGTAGTTATTTTTCTATGTGTTTTGATTAGTTATTATTTATTTCCATATGAGCCTCAAAAAAATTATATTGTGGATCATTTTGGAGGTATTATTTAAACTAATCCAGAAGAGTATGATTACATGATACAAATTCCATAGAATAAATGGCCATTCATGTATGATGATGTGAAGAGATATGGACATAAGATGACCAACATCATAGAATGCGTTAATGGATTTTCAAAGGGAGTTTGAAATCTAACTATTAGTTGTAATTAATAATATTATATTATATGTTAATTAAAACTCCCAAAATTATAATATAATGTCAATATAATGTTTTAAATGTAAATTATAAGTTTATTATAACATAATTTCTATCACACTGTAATGTATTTTGTGGAATGAGTAAAGTATACTGAAGAGGATCTTAATAGAGTGGTATAATAAGGTCACTATTTCTAGAGTGAGAATGATAGGTCTCATTAGGAGATAGTAACATTTTATGTTCATTTATTTGACCATACCAAGCATAGATTTGTGGTCACTAAGTGCCATGATCCTATGACTAGTTGTAATGGGAATGGGCTTGTAATTTTACTAAAGCAGTGTTAGTGTGATTATGGTAACTTTTAAGCATTATTGTATCCTTATGCACAAGTGATTACATCATGTGCTTCTATACACTTATCATGGGAGAAGTTTGTTGATCCATTTTATTGACTCTAGAGTATTAACAACTGCTATAGTTCTCTTTGGATACATGTATGGGAATATCACAATTTTGGTTTGTCCGTTGATGAACCTATGCTTCTACCAAACATGACTAGGTTGTGACCAAGAGGGAGGACAATGTCAAATCATGTTTGAAATGAGATTTATTGTCCCAGTGAATGGGGACTTATATAGAGTATTGGTTTATACAATCAAAAAGGTCACACATGGACATGTTTCCCTAGATGTACTAGGAAATCATCTAAGAGTCAAATGATTGATGTACTCTAGTGATTAATGTTAATTTTAATACATGAAATTATTGGTTTAACTATTTTTTCATTAAAATTAATGTTGTTTTATGAGTTAAATACAATGAAATAATGTTTTTTAATTTTAATTCTTAAAAGATACCAAGAAGAAATTCCATCACAAAGAACATACTACATTTTTAAGGAAAACCAATTAGAAACTAATTTTAGAAGATATTTTATACCTAGTCTTAAAAACATGTATGATTTAAAAAATAAGTGTTTTTTATAAATATTCAAATTTTTAAAAATAAGAAATTCAATCTCCATTATCCAAACAATTAATAATATATTTCTAGAATAATAAAAATGATTAATGACATATTAAAACAATTGTCATTATTTTTTGGTCCTAGATGAATGCTCAAGAGGGGGGATGATTTATAGTAATCTTATTTATAGTATCGGATAAGTTTTTTTATAAATGTATAGGAAGCACAAGTACAACACTTTGGGAAGGAGACATTCTTAGAATGGTACATTTCACTCTAAGCTGGAGAGATGGTTGGATTCCTTGGTTCTCTACTATTTTACCAACATTTTTTTAAATTATAATAAAATAAGCTATTGAAATTAAAAAAAATCACCATTAATGTATTATTATTCAAAAATTTAGATGGTGGTTCCTCTATTATCTACCCAACTATCTGACGTGTCGTGTGGCATGTTGGTGTGGAGACCTTTTAGATACCTTTCTATCTGAAGAGAAAAACATTTTCACCATGTTGAACCTTTATTATTCATTGTTTCATACCTCAAACATGATTACATTTATGGAGTCATCATATATGACTTCAAAACTATTGAATATCATTTGATTGTTATATAGGTTTAAATATGGTGACCAGAGGTACACAAATTTCATCCCCATGAGGGGGATATGACAATTACATTATCATATGTGGCCTACATAATAGTTATACCCATCCATAGACTGAAGGTTATACATGCGACTATTGGTGACTGGTGTGTATTCATACATCATCTACTAGGAATTGATATCGTCAACTGACCATGTGTCTTCCAGGGTACTTAATTATGCATGGGCTAGCGTGATGAGGGCTTTAATGTGATTCCTAATGATGTTGATGAGGAGATTCTTATTTGACACACACATGTGTATACTCTGTGGTTGATCAGAGGAATGTTGTGTGTAGACTACTCAAACACTTTGGTACACACAATGTATCTACCATTACTTGAGGATCTTGACCAGACATGTAGATACAGTTAGGGTACTGTTGTACCACCACATCTATATAAATGCTTCTATACATCTTTTTGATTAGATATACATCAGACAATGGGATATGTGGATAAGCTACTTATGTGGTACAAGGTTCATTTTCCATGCATCGCTCATAGAGTTAATGCACCACTTCCACAACACTTTTTTAGGACTGTCCTCATAGACACTAGTATATTTCAATCATTGATTTGATTTATTTTGTGAATTTTTTAATATCATTTATAAATTTACCATATATTTATTTTTTTAACCAAATTATTTAGACTCAGTGTTATGTGCATACCATGAGGCATAGTGTTCATAATTTTCAACATATATTTGATGCTATACTACTCGCTGATGTACGTTAAAAATTAAAAAAAATTATAAAAAATTAATTATTTATTAATTTTATATGATATTGAAATGGTAACTTAGTTACATAGTTGTGATAATTTATTATTGTTTTTTCTCAGCTGACATATAAGGTTTCATGCTCCTCATATACTAGATTATTCTTTGCATAACTTACACTATAGTAAATAGTTATGGTTGGAGAAAATGGTGCAGTGATGTCCCTCATCCACTTCAACGTAATTGAGTGGATCCAATGAGACCATGTCAAGAAACAATTTGGCTATATGAAATATAGAGGATATTGTTTTCCCTTATAAGGGTTTGAAATATATTAAGAAGTATTTTCAGAGTCATGCACTTAGATGGTGTGTGATTCTGAGGCCCGGTGAGCCCAAAATTAATTTTGTAAAAATATTAAAAATATTTGATATCAAGAACATAATTTTTTTCTGAAAAAGGTGAATAAATGTTGAATGGTGGCTGAGATAAGAAATTTGAGACCCACTAGTAGAAAAAAAGGCCTATAGAGACTGCCAAAAACCATCACTAAAGGCCTATACTGGCTGCCCATGAACCACCAAATGGTGGATGCTTCTATCCCATCATTATTTATAATTTCATATACTATTTCTCTAATTTTATATCCTAGGTTGGGGTCACCTATAGAGACTATCATTTGGAGGATTCTATAGACCAGATCAAGGTCACCTTTAGCGACTGCCAAATGGAAATCATTGTAGTCAAACCCTGCCCTTCCTATAAAGGCTGTCATATGGCAGTCACTATAGCTTCCTTAGTTTTCACCTATAGAGACTATAATTTGGAATATGTAATATTGTTTTAAGAAAAATTAACATTATATTTTAAAAACCACCAAATTTCAAAAATACAATAAATATTTCAAAAATGTATCAAACCACAGGTCCATAAATCTATTTATTTAATCATCTTCCAAGATCCAAACAAATCATTAAATAAAACTTCATATGAAGGAATTTAATAAAATAATTAGTAAATTTAAAAATATAACAAGAAACTAATAATCGAGATGTAGTAAAAAAAATTAATTAAAAATTAGTAAAAAAATGATTTTTTTTAAAATATTCACAATTTCTAATCATTTCTTTAAAATTTAAAATAGTTTACTCGATCATTCTGACCAAACTCCACTTCTGATTGACATTTAATCTAATATTAAATGTTAAAAATGATAATAATATGTATTTCCTTTGATTTAAAATCAATTTGAGGTCATTTTCTATTGGATTTTACTTTTACATGCATGTTTTAGTGTTTTATGACACTGAAAGTGAGTTTTCATTCATCACGGAAAAACAACACCTCTGATTGACTTATAATATATTCAACCATTTCAAGATTCACTATATAGTTGTTTTTTCAGATTTCATTGTATTCAGAGGTCATTCTATTGGTTTTGAATCCCCCAGTGTGTTCTTAAATGGGCATTAAAACTTTACAAACCACATATTCAGTATTTTCGAGTAGACCACACATTTGATTGATGTTTCGTCTCCTCATACACATTAAAATCAATAATTATTTGATTTTAATATGATTTTAGGTCATTTAGTGGTTTTTCTCTATGGGTTTTAATGTTAACCATCTATTTTAGTGTTTTATGACACTAATAGTGTGTTTTCATTCCTCCCAAGAAAACACAACCTCGGATTGGTGTTCTATCTACTAGATCATTTAAAAAATCACTCTATGTTTTTCTCATCTCATTTTAGGGCATTTTTATACCATTCAGCAGGTATTTACCCCCAGACACACCTTTTTAAAGGGCGCCAAACCTTTAAAAACTACATATTCAGTTGTTCTGGATAAACAACATGCTTGATTGGTGTGTCGTGTTCTCGTACATGTCAAGAATAAAAATAAGATAGTTTTCTTATTATTTCATGTAATTTTAATCTCATTTTCTGTTGACCTGACCATTAAATGTGCATTTTGGTGTTTTATGACACTAAAAGAGTTTTTTCAATCATATCAGGAAAATGAAGCCTTTGATTGACATGCCATATAGTCATCCATTTTATAGTTGTTGTCATCTGATTTCATGGTATTTGGAGGTCATTAGAATGGTTTGGACCCCCTGTAAGATTTTGAAGGGTGTCAAAACTTGAAAGCTTCATATTCAGTCATTCCAGGGAGACCACATGCCCAATTGATGTTTTTTCTCCTCATACACATCACATATAATAATAAGATAGATTTAATATGATTTTATGTCCTTCCACATTGATTTTCTATCTATATGACTGTTAAATGCATTTTTTTGTGTTTTGTGACACTAAAAGTGTGTTTTTGGTCCTCTTTAGAAAAAATCACCTCAGATTGATGTTTCTTCTACTCAACAATTTAAATATTTACTCTATAGATATTGTTATCTCATTTCATTGAATTTGAATGTCGTTTAGTTGGTTTTGACCCATATACACAATTTTTTAAAGGGCTTCAAACCTCGAAAAACTGCATATTGGTTATACTATGCATACCACACATCCGATTAACATGATGTCAACTCTTACACATCACTAAAATAATAAGATGGTTTTCCAATGATTCCAAGTCATTCCATAGTTTTTTAATATAGATCATACTATTAAACACAAATTTTCGTGTTTTATGACACTAAAAGTGTGTTCTCTATCATCCTAAGAAAACAAAACCTCCGATATACATACTCTCTACTTGACAATTTCAAAATTAAATTTAGGGTTGTTTTTATCTAATTTCACAGCATTCTGAGGTTGTTCATCTATTTTTGACCCCCACGTATTTTTTAATGGTGTTAAACCTTTTAAAACTATATATTTGGTCATTCTAGGAAGACTATACATTCGATTGGCATGAAATATCCTTATACACATCTAGAATAATAATAAGATGATTTTACTTGATTTCATGTCATTTCACATTTGTTTCCTATGGATCTGATTGTTAAGCGTGCGTTATGGTGTTTTATGAAACTAAAAGTACATTTTCAATCCTCCCATGAAAACCTCACCATGGATTGATGTTTTTTCTATTAAACCATTTCAAAATTCACTCTATAATTATTTTCATCCAATTTCATTGAATTTGGATGTAGTTCGGTTTGTTTTGACCCATTAATGCACATTTTTCAAGGGCATCAAACCTTTAAAAATCACATATTTTGTCATTTTAGGAATACTACAAATCCAATTGACCTGTTTTCTAGTCGTAAACATCAATAATAATAATATGGATTTCTTATGATTTTATTTCATTCCAAGGACATTTCATTATAGATATGGCTATTAAAGGCATGTTTTGGCGATTTGTGACACTAAAAGTGTGTTTTCCATCATACTTGAAAAATGAAGCCTATGATTTACATACCATCCACTATATCATTTTAAAATTCACTCTATGGTGTTTTTTTCCTGATTTTAAGTCATTTGGAGTTCTTTTTTATGGTTTTTACCCCCTTACATGTTTTTGACGGACGTCAAACCTTTAAAAACTATATATTCAGTAGTTTCAAATTGAACACATGTTTTATTGATGTTACATCTCCATTTAAACATCATAAATAATAATTATATTTATTATTTATGATTCCACATCATTATAAGGTCATTTTCTTTGGATCTGATAGTAAAACACATGTTTTGGTGTTTTATGACACTAAATGTGAGTTTTTGATCCTTTAGAGAAAACTCCATCTTAGATTTATTCTTCGACTTCTTATACTTTTCAAAATTTACTCAATGTATTTTCCCATCTAATTTAATGGATCTTTGATGTCATTCGGTTGGTTTTGACCCCTAGACATACATTTTTATAGGGCATCAAACCTTTGAAAACTGCACATTCAAGCAATTCAAGAAAACCGCATTTCTGATTGACATGTTGTCTACAAGGAAAAATAATAAATAATATTAAGATATTTTTCCTATGATTTCAAGTAATCATGAGGTGATTTCTATATATCTAATCATTGAACACGTTTTTTGGTATTTTATGACACTATAAGTGTGTTTTCCATCATCCCTGGAAAACTATACATCCATTGAGATACCTTCCACTCAACCATTTTAAAATTCAATATACAATTAATCTAGTTTTATTTCATTGCATTCAGAAGTCATTTATTTGGTTTTGAACCCCCTATGTGTTTTTATAGGGAAACAAACCTTTAAAAACTACATATTTAGTCGTTCTAGGTAGAACACACATTTGTTTGACATGTCATCTCCTCTAACATATCAAAAATAATAATTTTAAAGTTTTACTATTATTTCAAATCATTTTTGGGTCATTTTCTATGGATAATATTGTTAAACACGTGTTTTATTGATTTATGACACTAAAAGTGAATTTTCAATCCTACCAGGAAAACATCACCACAAATTGACATTTCATTTTCTTGACAATTTCCAAATTCACTCTATGATTGTTCCTGTCCATTTTGAAGGAATATTGATGTTGTTTGATTGCTATTTACCCTTGAACACACCTTTTTAAAAGGCATCATACCTTTAAAAAGAACTTATTCAATCGTTATAGGTAGACCACATATCTAATTAACATGTTGTTTATTCATACACATCAAGAATAATAATAAAATGGTTTTCCTACGATTTCATGTGATTATGAGGTCATTTTATATTGATTTGAATGTTAAACACACATTTTGATGTTTTATGACACTAAAATTTCATTTTCCATCATCCCTGGTAAATGACATCTTTGATTGACATATCGCCAGCTCCCCCATTTCACAATTCACTCTGCAGTTTTTTATCTGATTTCACAACATTCAGAGGCCATTTGGTTAGTTTTGACCCCTATGTGTTTTTAAAGGGAGTTATACCATTAAAACTGCATATTTGATCATTCTAGCCATACCACATATCTAATTTATGTTTCATATACTCATACATATAAAATATAATAATATTATGGATTTTCATTGATTTCATGTCATTCTGGGGTCATTTTCTATCAATATGAATGTTAAACTCATGCATTGGTGTTTTATGACCACAAGAGTTCATTTTCGGTCCTCATTGGGAAAATAAACCTCATATTGATGTTCTATCTACTCAAACATTTAAAAATTATCTCACCAGTTTTTGTTAGGTCCACTAGGCTAGATACTGTGAGAGAGAGGTGGGGGTGAATCAGGGTATGACAAATTAAAACAACTTCCCCTTTTGTTCTTGTTTTTTTTTGTTAGAAAAAAACTCTCTTCTCTATTCTTCTAATTGCAGAGTATGAACAAACCTCAAAGCATGCACATGAAACAATAATTTTACCTAGATCACATTCACTTGGCTACATCCAGAGAGCATACACTAGTTATGAGTCAATGTTCCAAATACACTATAAGAACACTACTGTTTACAAGTTCAAAGTGGACTCATTGTTCATCCGGGTTTACAACCAATCACACTTTAAAAGCTCACTACTCTCTCAATTGAAGTGTGCACATAGCTTCTTCAGAAGATCCACTCATAGTTTAAAGACTTGTAGGTCCTTTCATTATGTCTAATGAATTAATCCTCCACTGTATGTTAATGATCTATTGAAGTCTAATCTTCATCTGATAATGAATACCACTTTTTCACTAAAAATTGTGCAATAAAATTTGAAATACTTTTGGAAATCTCAATGCTTCGCAAAGATCCCTAGTTTAAAAATCCCAAACAATCCATCGAAAAGTTGATGCCTCTTCGCAAAGTGCACACCTTCGCAAAGCACACTACTTTGTAGAGTACATTTCTTCACAGATCACACTTCTTCGTAGAGCTCAATCCTTCAAATATCTTAATCTATTACAGAACAAAACTACCTTTGTGATTTTTCAAAGCTCAAATAAGAATTTTTGAAACAAACTTCTTCCATAAAGTAGAACTACCCTTGGCAGTGTGTCTTCAATTCTTAGAGTACAACTGGCCTCTATGAATTCCCTTTACATTTGTATATATCACTTACTCTACGAACCCTTTTTGCAATGAGAGAGCCTTATGTTTTTTTTGGGTCTCTCTCTCTTATCTTGGGGGTGGATACCTATTTATATGCATTTCCCACGGACTCTAGAACCTTTCTTGCCACGTTAGTTCCGTGTAAGCCCAAATGATAGAGCTCAGAAATTTCAGCTGAAATTCTATTTATTTTGTGAAGCACCATGGAAATTTTTGGATTGCATAGATCATCATAATCTCAAAGTGTTCCATCAATTCCTTTTTACTACCACCATAATGCTGCCTCACAATTCCCTTCACCTCTACCATTTGCAATGCTCATCGTAATCATATAGCTCACCATTAACATTCTTCATGCCTTTCTAAAATCCACATCCTGAAGCCCATATTCCCAAAACTCATGACTTTTCCATATTTTGAAGAGATCTTCAAGGAAATCCACTTTTCAAAATTCTCTCCAAACTACAAATTTTTTACCCCAAAAAAATTGGCAAACACTAGAAAATGACTCTACCTTGTATCTGTTATTTTTTTATCAACTATAGATCTTTTATTCTTTTATCATGTTTCTTTTTCAACATGGGTTTTCAATAATATATCTAGAACATGAAAATTCACCATGAAAACCTACTTCTCCAACAAACACAACCAACCCAAAAATTCTTCAATGTTACCTTGAGGTATTTTTTCCCAAAAATTTTTCTCATCTCATTTTACAGCATTCAAATTCAATTTAGTTGGTTTTGCCCCCTCATAAACACCTTCTTAAACGTTGTTAAACATATAAAAACCATATATTTAGTTGTTCTGGGTAGACCATGTGTCTAATTTATGCTTCTTCTACTCATGAACATCAATAATAATAATAATAATAATATGGTTTTCCTATTATTTCAATTAAATATGAGGTTTTTTTCTATAGATCTGACCATTGAACACATGTTTTGTGTTTTATGACATTGAATGTGTGTTTTCTATCAGCTCGAGAGAAAAAAAACTCTGATTAAAATTCCATCTTTTTGATAATTTTACAATTCACTCTACAATTCTTTTATTTTTATTTCATGGAATTTGGAGGTTGTTCAGTTGATTTTTACCCCCTGTGTGTTTTTAAAGAGCCTAAAACCTTTAAGACTACATATTCAGTTGTTCAAGGAATACTTTACAAATTATTGGCATTCTTTATCCTCGTATAGGTAAAACAATAAGAAGAAGAAAATTTCCCTAGGATTTCACATCATTATAGAGCCTTTTTCTACGGATATAATCGTTAACCATGAGTGTTAGTGTTTTATGACACTAAAAATGTGTTTTCGGTAATACTGGGAAAACATCACCTTGTATTGAATTTTCATATTCTCAACCATTCCATAATTCAATATATGTTTTTTATCGTCCAAATTTATAACATTCAGAAGCTTTTTGGGTGGTTTTGACCCATAGGAACACCTCCTTAAAGTGTATCGTACCTTTAAAAAATGCATATTCGTTTGTTTTGGGGAAAAATACACATTTGATTGACATATTTTCTTCTTATACATTTCAAATAATAATAATATGGTTTTCTTATGATTTGAAGTCAATCAGGGGTCTTTTTTATTGATCTAACCTTTAAATGCACATTTTGGTGTTTTATGATACTAAAAGTGTGTTTTATATCATCCCGAGAAAACAAAACCTCTGATTGATGTATCGTCTACTAAAAATTTTCAAAATTCACTCTGCATTTCTTTATTCTGAATTCATGGTATTCATATGTTTTTCAGTTGGTTTTGACTCCCCCCCCACTTTTTTTAAGGGGATTCAACCCTTTAAAAAACACATGTTTGATCGTTATAGGAAGAACACACATTTTATTGATGCGGTGTCTCCTCATACACATCAATAATAATAATAATAAAATTTTCCTATGATTTGACACCATTATGGGGTCGTTTTCTATAGATATAAATATTTAATGTGTGTTTTGGATTTTTATGACACTAAGAGTGTGTTTTCCATCCTCCCAGTAAAATGCCACCTCATATTGATTTTTTGTCTCTATGAACAATTAAAAATAACTCTATGGTTTTTATCATCTAATTTCATGGAATTCAGATTCCGTTTGGTTGGTTTTGACCCTCAGACACACATTTTTAAAAGTCATCAAAATATTAAAAACCACATATTCAATGGGTTACATGTGGCGGTTTAAAAATCAATGGAGTTGTACATTTTATAGTAAATAATATAAAGTGTACTTTAAGTTTAATGTAATGAGTATTGAATGGGTAAAATATATAAAAAATATATTACATAAACTACATTCAATAAGAGAGATTATATAAGAGACGTCAATATGGTATTGTAGTGTATATTTTTAATTTAATATAAAAAACATATCTCTAAAAACATTATAATGTGACTGGTATCAAATATAACCGAAATTAAAAATATATTAAAACAATAATATGTCAAAAAGTAATGATTTTTAAATTTTATTTAATTACATAAAGTTTTTCTATAATCTATATTCAATAAGTGTAATCACTAAACAATACCCCTCATATTTATTTAATGAATTTGAACCAATATTTTTAAAATTACTGAAGTTGGATATGTCACCATTAATTATATAAAGCATATATAAATTCATTAATATTTAATAAAATCACTCTAAATACTATATATATCATGTAAATATCATTAACTAAATTTAATAAATTTATATGACTTTTAGTCAGCAATATATTAGGGCCATAGAACCGAAAAAATGAGATATTCTATCTAAAACATCAATATGATAATATTGTGTACATATGAAATTTAACCTCTAAAAGATTTATGTAAACACATAAGGAATGTATAAATATTTTAGTACTATAATATCTCATAAAATAAACATTTATAATGTATTAAATGGAAAAATATTGTTATTTCACATTATTTTATTCAATGAATTTGACTATGTATTTTAGAAATTAGTGAAACTTGATATTTTATAGTAAATTATATCGAGTTTTTGTATATTAAATAAATTCTAATGAATCTAAAATGAATAAAATATACAAAATATAGATAAAATTAACTTCATACAATATACATATATAGTTCTTACCTAACTCTAAAGCAGTGAAGAAATACATATGAATATATTAGAGACATCAATATGGTCACCTAGGGTACATTTTATATTTAAGAACTAAAACATTAATCTAAATTAAAATTCAGATGAATGGAATCAAAATTAATAGAAATTTTAATTTTAATAAAACTTTAATATGTTAGGAATAATTCAAATTGTGTTTTCATACATTTTTCAACAATCTATATTCAATTAGTGTAGCCAATAAACTATCCAACACAGAAAAAAATCAATAGTATAAAGTTATATAGAAATAGTATTGTACCTTATACTTTTTTAAAATAAATAAAAATTATTGGTGATCAATAGTGGTGGAGGAGGGGGGTGAAGGTGGGGGGATCCATGATGGTGAGAGAGTGAGGATTGTGTGGTGGGGGTTTCATGGTGGTGAGAAAGGAGGGAGAAGGTGGTGGGGGAAGCGCGTCGAGGGAGGGGTGAGCAGGTGGTGGGGGACTCATGGCGGCGGGGACTCCACAACGATGAGAGGGGGGAATGGGCGGCTTGGGTTGATGTCATGGGAGTGGGGGAATGTGCGGCTGGGGTGGATGTCACATGAAGGGGTGGAGTGGGTTGCGGGGCCTAACGATGTTGGCAGTGGGGTCAGGGGGAGGTGGTGGGTGCTTAATGGGGGGAGCCAGTGGAATGAGAGTGGAGAGAGGGTGACTGGGGCTCAATGGTGGTGGGGGTCAATAATGATGGAGAGTGGGGAGATAGCAGGTGGGAGGTGGTAGAGGTGGGAGTAGGTGACAAGTCTCAATGGTGTAGGATAGGGGGATCATGTGGAGGGTGGGGGAAGAGATATGTGGGAGTAGCAGGACGCAGGATGAATGAAATTAGGGAAAAATAGAGAGACCACTCTTTGGATATTGATATTACACTCAATAGAGACATCAAAATGGTTTTAATCGAAACCTACCTCATGAAAAAATATAAAAAATTATAGTAGTGACCACATTTGAATCAGGAGCACAAGGTTTATCATAGGTGCGATCTAAAGTTGGTTGGTGTCAGATTTTCAGATGAGTTAGTCATTGGAAGGTATGTTAAATTAAAATAAATAAATGATCTACATATTTTTTTTTTAAACAAACTAATTAAATCCTCTATAAATACCCTCTTATGATAGTTTTTCAAGGGTTATCCACCAAACCTTTTCTATATCTAAGAGGAGGATGAGATTTTTCCTAATTGGAAGATCGTGATCAAAGAATGACGGATGATCAGATAAAGGGTAATCAATAGATGAATAAAAATTGTAAAAGTATCATCACATTCAACACATGAAGGTACATTATTCATCAATTAAAAATACACAATCTAGGTAGAGATATTAAATTTTGGTTTTTTACCTTTTAATTGAAAGTTTGACCATGGATTCATATATGATTTTATTGTTATGTGATTATCCTCCCTTCAAATGAGACATTTTAATAATTTTATTTGTTTAAATCAATTATTTATTTTTATATTACATTATATTACACATGGTTTTTCAAGTATCAATCATTAGTATGGATCACACAGTTCAATGATGAATATCACCTTGGTTTTTGTCCTTCTCTCCCATAGTTCTTCATATTCTTCACTATTGGCCCATAGGGTCATGATTCAACATTACTGGGAAAGGTTTGAGCATGATCAAACCCCCAAAATCATGATGGTTGTGTGAACATTGAGAAGGATGGTGATTTTTGAAGGGACCGGATTGGTACCATAAGTGTGGGTTGGAGATTAAGTAGGGGAGCCGCATCTGGGGACATATAGTTATCACGAATGGATGTGTACTGTTTTCCAGAGAAGAACACCCAGAATCTGATTTCTAGCTAGTCTTGGTGTGTGGTGCGTGTTATTATTATATTTAATAAGAATAAAATGTGGTATTCATTATTATTTTTAATAATAATAACATATTATATTTTTTATTGTTGTTAATAATAATAATGAAAAAATTATTTGAACAGTGGAGATTCCCAGGTGGGCGGCATGGTAGTTGTACCAAAGAAAGAGGCACTTGATTTGAATTATTCCCCCCACTGTATTATTATTATAATTATTATTGAAATTATAACTGTAATACAGTTTTAACTTCTTCACAAAAAATCAAATTGGTGATTCATCTGCGGCGTCGCAATCATGGAATTGAGAGGACCAATTCAAGGCTAATGTTGGATACATTTTTGGACTCATGGATTGGGTCCACAAAGCACCCAATAATAATAATAATAATAATAATAATAATATTAATAGTAATAGTAATAATAATAATAATAATAATATTATTATTAGGGAATCTAGTATCTGACAGAACTTCTTTATACAGTATGAAAATGATGAAATTTTTGTGGTTTTACAACCCTAATATTGAGGAAAATGTTTTGAGACAAATATTAGGTGTTTAATTTAGACTTTTGGCTCATGACCACAAAATGACATTTGAGCATATTATGGTGAAATGTGTTTTTTCATCAGATATTTCATTTGGGCAAGTAAATGGCCTATAATAATTTTTTCCCTGAGAATGGAAATTTTGTGGTCCTTTTGGATATTCATGGGCATTTTCAATGACATGTTGGTGGTTTGAGATTTTAACCCATCAGACCGATGATGAGCCTTGAGCATTTTCTGGATTTTAGACAAACATTTCATGTACTCTATGACTACATGGGAACACCCATGGATACACTAGCATTGTCCAATACCAAAGCATAGATCGGTACAAGTCCAGGTATTGGAGTGGGACCACATGCCAGGTGACCCCCTGACATACCATGTAATTCTAACATAATCTTCTACCATAAGTATTTACTTCATTTGTACTCATATTTTGGCCAGCGACTAGCCTATCCCAAGTGTGTTTTCATGAAGAATGTGATGATGGAAATTGTAGCAACTTTTGAGACATGATTTGAGATTTTATGAGTGTGATTCTTATTTAGGAGATGCTCCATGATAGAACTAATCAAGAAAGATCATCAAAGAGATACCAGAGTGGTACCCTCTTGACTAACTAGATCACGGTCCTCTATATATCTACCTATTGAGTGGAAATCTCCTGTTGGATCAAAGTATGGGTCCTCTATCCATGGAGACTGTACTCTCCTATCACACTATGGTGTAGCTACTCAATACTCATTATGAAAATAAATATAGTTCTCCCATGTCGCACCAAGGTACGGGTCCTCTATACATGGAGATGGTACTCCCCTATCATACTAGGGAATGAGTCCTCCATACTAGTGGTGAATATGGGGATGGTACTTCCCAATCACACTAGGGAATGGCTTCTCTATCCATGAAGATGGTACTCCCCTATAACACTAGGGTGTGGTTCTTCTATCCACTGTGATTGTACTCCCTTATCACACTAGGGTGTGGGCCCTCCATCTGATATTTTTAGATATACATGTGAAATGATGGGAATCGATGATATACACTTGGAACTATTGGTGGACTCAATATTCATAGCTCAATTGTGGATATAGAGATCCCTTTTCTCTCGCATTTGGGATTCATGTTGAGCATATCTGGGTTTCCACTCAGGTTTTTGTCTTATATACTAGGTGACATACCTTTGTTGTGATGAGATAACTAATCCTATAGTGTCTTTTATTACTCCCTCTTTGGTTTTCAGGATCTCCAACTATGTATGTATATTCTCACCTCGATATGGGATTCCCTCACATGTGTCATGTATTATGTAGGTGATAAATTGGTCATGGGTGAATTTAAAGGATCATAGGGATACTTGGATGAATTTGACCATGTATGGTGGTTAGGGGTTGGAGATCAAGAGTTTGGCACTCTTAGAATTTATTTTTTAGTTGTTGTCTAGTTGGGACATCCTTTCTGGTTAGGCATCTATTTTCCCATAAATTTTTAGATTACACTGTCATAATCATGCGTATTTTCTAGAGGTTATTACATGCTTGACTTTTACTCTAGATGTTATTATATTTTATCATTATTCCTACGTAATCCTGTATATAGATTGTTGGGTGTGTGCGTAAAAGTACTTTATGCAAAGAAATCCCATTTTATTTATGCATTTCAGTGATTTTTGCCCACCCCTAGCCTATGGAGGTGGGATTGGGGTAGTTTCGGCTTAACCATTCACCCCCAAAGGGTCCCGATGCATCCATTCATGACAGATTGGTATGAAAGGTTATTAAACCTAAGGACGATGTTTGGAGTATTTTATTCTTATGAGGTTTGGTTACGAACTTAGGGAATCAGTGTAGAATTGTCATGAGTGTAGATTTTAGGTCAGGGAACCTAATGTTGGTGTAGTAGCTAACATATCTATACACGAAGACTCGGACTATCTGCTTGTTGATTCAGAATACCGAGAAATTAGTTGCATGGAACATTGGTGAATGAATCATATATGATTTATTCCTTTCATTGTACATCTTCTAACATCTCCCCAGATATTCTCTTTGATCGTGGTACCACTTGATAACTTTCAAGAAAACTCCATGATGATAGCTAGCTAGGATTTCGATATAGTGTCATGATGATGATTAGTTGAGAGATGAGGCCTTAGTTCAAGGGACTATTCATGAGGTAATTTCTCTATGTGGGAATCCAACAATAATACCACCTTTTCTATATCTCATGGATCATTCTATAGATTTGGAAGATTATCATATGTGTGTGGATAAAATGATACATCCTAGATGGTTGGATGATGGTATTCATCAGATTAGCACGTTACATGAGTTATAGCAATAGAGAATGTTGAGGTTCCACAGAAAATCATGCCCTCGAATGTTATAGGTTTTACTTAAGGTAGTGGTCTAAATTTTTCTGCATGTTCAGACCATAACTAATCAGATGGTTGTGTTAATGACCAGTCTTTCACATGGAGAATCTTTAGGTTCTATTGGTATTGACTGATGACACACATGTGTTGAGTTCATGTCATGAGGTTTATAGATAAAGACCATCTAGGTTTCTTGGTTATCTGGGCTCCCCATTCTTTTGTAGTATAGGATTAGAATAATCCTAAGGTTTGAAATTCCTAGTTCGATATAATTCCTTTGATGGTGGTCCTGGGGGAAAATTTTTTCATGGGTGACATGGGGTTTCAGTAAATCCATGAATTCGTAATTTTTCTCATATCATCGGACATATAATAAGGAGGGACACTTCCCCCATCGAGATATGTTCTTGTGAGGTGATTCAAACCCATATGAGGAAATTAGTGTCTCCCAAAGAAGATTATTTCAAGGTGTGGTGGAAAATTTCCTTGAATTGTATGTATGAGGTTATTCAGATAGAAAGGTATTGGAATTATCCCTGGTTAAGGAGAATAGGTAGGAAGGGGGGAGATGGCTTCGAGCGGTGCTGACTTGTGATCCTAAGGATCAGGGTGTGTTTGAGGTGTGACACACATCTTCTCTTATACCAGTAGAAATTTTTGTGCATTGTAGTAAACCAAATTCCATTGATACAACCCCTATTCGAGACCTAGCGATACTAGTTGGGGCCTTTTTTCATGACCCTTGAATTGGAGGCTCCCACAGAGAAGATTAATTATCAAACACTTTTGAAAATGTGACCTGACACTGGTAGGAGAGAGATCCTCACTTGGAATCATTTCATAATAGGTTGTGAGGACAATAATGTTTTCCTTAGTATGGGTTGGTTTTTTTCCATCCATTCTTATATTATTTCTACTAGTGAGTGTAGTAAGGCTCACAATTTTTTAGGATGGGGTTTTTCTCCCCTAATAAGGAGTGATATATAGGAAAATTAGGACGAGCTCATTCATTGGAGGTTACAACCACTTCCTTATTAGTTGACTAGAATTACCCTTTGAGTAGTAGATGATATGATCTTTTAGTTTCCTTTGATAGCAGGGGAGTATGACGTATTCCATATTGAGAATGTGTATGGTTTAACTCCCCATAAAGAGTTTTATTTTTTTATGGAATTGCACTAGGGATGATCCAATATTTATGCTAGAATATAGGATGACCCCATATACCTTTGAGAGATATAGGTGTGGTTAAAGGAGTTTTTAGTGTAGTGGAATCTTGCAACCTAGTGTGTCTTCCAAGGAAGATCATTTTTGTTCACTTAAGTAATGGATGAGAGCCTGAGGTCAGATGTGTGTTGGAATAACCCAGTCATAGTGACTATATAGGAGTATCCACCTCTTAGAATCAGTGAATTATTTTCCCAGTGGATGGAGGTGAAGTGGATCCCAGAGTTTGACCTCTGAATGAGTTATCTCCAACTTCTGGTTTGAGAGGTGGATGTATATAGCATAGCTTCCTAGATCCCATATGGTTTCTTTGATCTCTTGGTTATATAATTTGTCCTGATTAACACATCAAAAAATATCATAAGTCTTATAATCGAAATCCTCAAACTTTAATGGATCAATTCATAAAAATATTTATTGATGGAAACCTCCTGATCCAGGAATGGAGCATGCAAGATATATACGGATGGATCTATACATGATCCAAGAGTTCTAGTCACATGAAAGATCTCATGGAGTTAGTTATATATTTGAATTTCTAATTATCAAGATATGTATTCTCATAAATGGGAGTGACAATGTACCCTATAGAGGTTAATACAACATGAGATTTAGGGCTACCCAGGGTGTTGTCATTGTAGAAGATGATCACAATAGGTTATTCCATCTGCTTTTGTCGAGTGAGGTGATGGAGTAGTTGACTACTTTGTATCTACCCTAGTGGAGAAGAGGAGTGAATATTATCTTTACTCAATGTTGTTGACTCCTATGATTCTCTATTGTGTGATGGAGACTCAGTTGGGAGACATCAAATACGAGGTCCTACATGCCAAAATAACCTCAAGAAATACACCAAATGGATTTTAGAAAGGAGGGAATGACATCAGCCTTTTCCAAGTATAGATGGTGGTTTTAGTCATATTATGAGAGTTGGTGATGAGGTAGTTTCTCACTTCTCTTATAGTTATACATCTAAGTATTTGGAAGATTTATAGAGACCTTAAGCAAGTGTTTTAGTGGGTTATAATGAGGCAGAACATGGACAAGTTCATCTCTCGACATCTCAAATGTCATCAAGTGAAGGATAAGAATTAGGTTCTGGAAGGTTTTTCATAGTCTCTTGAGATATCAATGTGGAAATGGGAGTATACATGAGGGTCTTTGGGAGAGGGAGAGCCAGATGCAGGCTCAGTATCCCCATATATTTGTTTAATTTGTGATTTTTAGGGATGAAAAGAATTAAAGGATGGAATTGTGTAAATAATCTATTTTTTTTCTTATAAAAATTTGAAATATATTAAAAAATACTTTTAAATCCATACAGTGAGATGATGCGTAATTCTGAGGCCCGGTGAGCCCGAAATCAATTTTTAAAAAATATATTAAATATTTTATATCACACGAGTGTAGATTTCCAAAAAAAATGATATAACTTATGAATAGATACTCAAATCAAACATCTAAGAGAATGGTTGAATCTGGATCATGGGTTTTACCCTAGGTACAACCTAATGTTGGTCAGTGTTGGACGTTCGAATGAGGAAGTTTCTAGAAGGTATGTTTAATTGAAATAAAGAAAGATTTTTTTATTAAACAAAGTAATTAAATCATATATAAATACCATCTTATGATTGTTTTTTAAGGGTTAGATTTATAACCCTTTCTAGAACTTAGAGGAGGAGCAGATCATTCTTCATTGGCGGATCAGGATTAGAGAAAGACAGATGATTGTATCATGGATAATCGTGAGATGAATGAAAATTGTAGCAGGATCATCAACTTCTTCTCTAATGTAAATTGTTTTCACCAACAATCGATCCATGAGGTAGGGGTAATCAATTATAGGTTCTCTCTTTTGATTAAATTTTTCAGCATGGATTCATATATTCTTTTATAGATATGTTATTATCTTTCCATGGCATGAACCCGTTCAAAAAAATTATTTCTTTTAATCAATTATTTTTTACGCCATTATATCACTCATAGATCTACACCTATCGATCGTTGACTGAGACCACATCATTCAATGATGAATATCCTTCACGCAATGTCCGATTGGAGATTATTTTGTGGCATCATGATCATGGAATTGAGACGATCAATTCAAGACTAATTTTGGATACCTTTTTTAGAATCAAAAATTGGGTCCATGAATCACCCAATAATAATAATAATAATAATAATAATAATAATATTATTATTATTATTACACAATTTAGTATCTGAAAAAAACTTCATCATAAGGTTTTGGAACGACAAACTATCTAAGGATTTGGAAACCTAATATTGAGGTAGATGTTTTGAAACTAATATCAGGTCGTTAATCCTGACTCATGTCTCAACCCACAAAACTTTTTTTGAGTATATTACAATGAAATGTAATTTTCTTTTCACCGAGTGTCTATTTTGGGAATGTGGATAGTCTATACTGAGTTTTTTTCCATGAGTATCGCAAGAGTGTTCTTAGTTTTTTCCTTCATTGGAATTTTCAATGACATATTGGTGGTTCGAAATTGTAACTCATCAGACCAGGGATGATTCTTGTGTATTCATCATGCTTTTATCTATACATTTTATGTACTCTAGGAGTACACAAGCATGACCAGGGGTACACACGCATGAACCGGTACCCATCCACATCTAAGCACATGTCCTGGTAGCTGAGTGAGACCACAGGCTGTGTGAAACCCCAAACACACCATGCATATTTTATGAATATTCTATCTATCCAACCTCATTTGTTTGGACTTTGATTTTAGCCTATGAGTATCCTATCTAGATTTTTTTGTGGAACATTATGGTTGCCTTTATAGTGGATTCTGAGATATGATGTGAGATTTTATGAGCATGACACCTCTTTTGGTGATGCTCGATGATTTAAGTGATTGAGTATGATCGTTAGAGATAGAATAGAGTGGTACCCACTAACAGACTAGGGTATGGGTCCTCTATCTATCTACCTATTGAGTAACACCCTCCTATTGGATCATAGATTGGATCCTCTATCTATGGAGATGGAACTCCCCAGTTGCACCATGGAATGAGTCCTCCATACTCGTTATGCAGATAGAGATGGTATTCTCTTATCTTTCCAGGGTGTGGTTTCTATATCCATGGAGATGGTACTCTCCTATAACATCAGAGAAAAATTCCACCATACACATTGTACATATAGAGATGGTACTCCCCTATAGCACCAGGGCGCGAGTCCACTATCCATGGAGGTGGTACTCCCCTATCGTACCAGGGCATAGTCCATTCATACTCATTGTGTATATAGTGACGAAACACCCCTATCACACCAAAGTGTGATTCTTCTATCCATAGAGATGACACTCCCTTATTACACCAGGGTTTGGTCCCTCCATTTGTCTTCTTTGGATAGACATATGATATGTTGGGAATCAATGATGTACTATTTGAACTACTAGAAGAATCATTGTTCTTAACTGGGATGTGGAAAAGGAGATCTCATTTATCTTCCATTTGGGATTTATTTTAGTATATTTGGGTTTTTATTATGGTTGTTATCTCATATACGAATTGACATGACATCGTGGTGATGAGCTGTCTACTTATATCATTTCATCAATTTCTCCCTATTTGGGTTTTGGGGAATCCTACTAGTTATGTATATACTCAACCCTATATGGGATTTTTCCAAACATTTCATGTTTTATACAGATGATAGATAGGCCATTGGTGCTTTCTGAGGATTATAGGGATACTTGGATGCATTTGACTAGATACGGTTGTCCAAGCTTGGAGATCTAGATTCAGGCTCTATTATCATTTTCATTCTAGTTGTTGTCTTTTTGGGACTTCATTTTTATTTGGGAGGGCATTTTTCCATTACTTTTCAGATTATGTCATTGTACTATTTTATATTCCCTAGTGGTTATTATTTTCATGAGTTTTACTCTATATTTTGCTATCTTTTATCATTATTCCATTATAATTCTATATGGATATGGTTGGATGCATGTGTATAGGTATACTAGGAAAAAATATCCCATTATAGTAATATCTTTGAGAGAATCCTTCCATCCCCTAGCCTGTAGAGGTGAGCATGGGGTAGTTTCCACTCAACAATCCATCAACCAGGAAGGCCCCAATGGGTTGGGTCCTGACAATAAAAATATCCCCCATTGCACCCCATTAGTTTGATTCCTTAAATCATATTATTCTTGTCGGTAGACAAGTGAGTGATTGGTGTTGAGTTAGAAGTATTACTTTTTAATTTTCTATTCTGTTATTTATGGAAATCACAAAAACCTTTCTTAAAACTATTTTTACTAACATTAATATATCCCAAGTTTTTTTGTATGTTTTTATATAAAATTTTACTTTTTACCAAACATAGAAATAGTTCCAATGAAAGAAAATATAAACATATTATTATTCATTCCAATCTATCAAAAAAAGTGTTTCTAAAACATATAACTAACAAATGGGTTGATCAGTGGTAAGATGTATGTTCTTATAAAAAAATTTTGATCGTCGGACTAACCTTAGTACTGATTCATCAGACTAATCCTTATATGGTTTATTGGATTGAAAATCAATAATTCCATCAGAATATCTAAAGTTTCTATTTGGTTTGATTAGAATTATATCTATTATAAGGAATAAAAAATATAATTATAATGGAGAAAAAAACTACAACAGACATTTAGTTGTAGATGATCTATTATGTGCATGTTGTTTGAGGCCAATGCAACTAACTCTGAAATATGACTGGTGGAGCTTTGCTTATAAATAACTAGTCATTTTAAGAGTTTTAAGATAATACATATTTAAACTAAATTTATCTGAATTTTAATCAATGTGAAAAAATAATTCTTAACCCTAATAATACATTAGAGATTTTAAGTTCTAAAGAATCATTTTTAGGGTTTTTTCCTTTAGAAAAAATATCTTTTGTATTTTGCGTCAGATGATTGTACCAATCAAGGGCTTTCAGGGATAGGAAGATAATGAAATGGATCCATAGGATCAAGGGATTCTAGGGCAAGGAATATAGAAACTTATCATCATATTGATGGATTCCAAGGATAGGAAGACAGAGCTACTGATCATCATATCAATGGATTTCTTGGTAAGGAAAGACAGAACATTACAGGAGGTATAAAATGGTGGATAACTTTAGTCAGTGTGTCGGGCTACATTAACTATTAAGGTTAAAGATTGACATCTATTAATATTTATTTTAATTCATTCATACTTTTAATATTTATATATATTATTTATGGAAGATCTATTTTTTCATTATTCATTTTATAATAAAGCTAGCGATAATATGTAACGCCCTTAAAATCTAATGTACACAAAGGTATTCGATAGCGTGTATGACACGCAACACCAAGGGTGTAAGATAATATAATATCATGGGAATTTATAATATATTTACTATTTTAAATAAATTAAATATATATTATATTATGCAATGCATGCAACAATGAGTTAGCATATATCACACCCAACAACGAGTTTTTTCATGGCTTGCGTTACACGCAATACTACGTTTTACTGAACAACAATATATTATTAAAATATTATTATTTAATATTTTAAGATATTACAAAACTGTCAAATTAGAGGTTATGAATAATATTAAATAACTTATAAAAAAATTTGCTTTACACAAAATATAAAATGAATTCATTGGTTTCAAATTAATTAGAAATGAATATAATAACTAATTGGATATACAAAGTGTATTTTTATAGAAAACTATTTTTATGCTCACAATGTTGTTTTAAACTAATAAAGAAAATTAATTAAAATTAGTCACTAATATTAATGTTATAAATATAATATTTTTTTATAAAAAAATATTATTCATATTAATCTAATAGATATTATAAGCATAAGATAATAACAAACCCAATTTTTCATATATAAATCGATATTTTTATTAACGCACTTTTACCGCATTTTAATAGTGAACCTATTTTAAATAAAATTATTGGAAATTTTATAAACCTTATATGTAAAAATAAACGTAATAATTAAAATAAAAACATAAAAATTTTGTTAGAGTGTATTTTTAGTATTTTTTTCTTTGATTTTTCATTTATTGATGAATAATGAAAAATACAGAATTTTAATTCACAACTTCTTTTTCATATAATTTATTTATAAGTTTAAATTATATTTTAAATTTGTGATAAAGTTTAATTAGATCATTTTTATTAATTATTCAATGTATCTCATTGGAATCAATTTCATTTTGAAATTGGATATGGAAACCTAGAAAACTTTTAAACGTTTTTACTTAAAAAACCTACATTATCCTCTCACCTACTAGATTAAATTTATTTTAATTTATGAAAATTATGAGATTTTAATTTGGAAAAATTGATCACCTCTTTGGAATCAGCATAATTTATAATGTATAATATGTTCAAATTAATTTTTAACTGAAAATATTATTGAAATTGATTAAAATTTATTAAAACAAGTAAGGTGAAATTATGCATGATAAGAACTAAACCTTTAAACTTAAGGACCAAAATAACATAAAACTTTTCCAAAATCCTTTTTATATCCATATTTTTACCCTGTACTCCCTTGTATCTAATTTTTACCATTATTCAATCCACTATAAATGGGAACACATGGGTGGAATTCCCTTTTAAAAAATTTACAAGAGTACCCTCCTCCTCTACTATAAAAGGCATCCTCTCCTCACACTTCCTCACACCTCTCAAACCACTTTTTCATAACCAAGATCTGAAAAACTATCTCCTCAAAATCTCTCCCCCCATTATACAAGCCTCTCCTTGGTCATTAATCCATCCAAGGAATACCATTGGTTCAAACCAAAATGAGTTACCAAAAGAAGAGGTAACATCTTTCCTCAAGCCCTTTAATTTTATTTATTTTTCTACTCCATCAACTATTCTTATTCCATGATTATATAACAAAAACAATATCCTAAATATAATTATATTTTATAATTTTAAGGATTCTAACTACACTTACAGACACTTCCATCTAATGGGTAATGAACATACCATTTATGGGTATGATGAATTACTGCCTCACAAAATGACGTTGTTCGTTTTTCCTCTACCACCTTTCATGGTTGGAAATTATCATGGAAATGCAGTTTATATATGATATATATGATACTTATTAGGTATGTATTCGAATTTAATTATTTTATAACACATAACCTTATAATTTATATTTTGAGTAAATACGATAATGTCGTTTGGGGAAGTGTGGACTACCGCCTCCTAAAAGTGATGTGATTCGATCTCACTATAAATGGAATATATAAAAGATGATTTTAATTAAACATACATGAAATAAAAAAAAGTATATTAATTAAATAATTACCTTTTTTTAAATATAATATATATATATATATATAATTTTCATTATTACCCTTTTACATGCTAAAAAGTGATAACATCGGTCATAAACATGTGGACTACCACACATCGACATGATGTGATTATTTTTAAATCATAATAATTATATATATAAGCACATATGATTTATTAACATATTATTTATGATATAATTATCATTATATAAAGATATATTTTTACTTACCTTCTCTTCAGAATGATCATTGAAAGATGGGAATGTTACTCACGTGTATGTACGGCCTACCGTGTCCATGATTGTAACGTTGGTTCATTTTTCATGACCTTATTTAATGATTAGTTTTAAAAGAATAATTTATTTATAAATATAATAATTATTTCAGTATTATTGTTCTATATATGTTATATAATGACCCCTTATACCATAGTTAGCCTACAAAAGTTATTTTTGACACATAAACCAAATTTGGTCAAAACACCCAACGTAAACTTAATAGATTAAGTTGTTGTATACAACATGGTAATAATTGAATTAAAATTCTTGATAAACATGAAAAAATTTATAAAACAAGTAAATAATTAACATATGTTTCTTATTCAGAAATATAAAGACACGCGAGACAAATGAGACACATGGTAAGGGATTTTCATCTCACTTTTCACATCTATAAGATAAATGTCTTGTTCACCACTTAATTGTTTTATGTGGTTTATCTACTACCACTTTAGATATAATATATCATTAATAATTTTATATTCATGGTATTTATAACTTTCATTTAATTATATTCCTTCATGAGTCTTTTGATTAAAAATGTTTCAAAGTGGTATGAGACACTTTGGAATTTTTAAGGATTATTTTCCTAAAAAAATTAATGATATTTTAATTGTATTTACATCACAGAAATAATATGAAATTTTTTCAATAAAACCTTTAATTTTATTCTCATTTGGGTATTAACAACCCTTTTCAAGTAATATTTATAGGTTTAGGGTGCAGTAGAAGCATACGATGGGTCGTGCCAACTTTTATTTTTGTCAAGACTAATGATTCATCCAAGAATTTACACATCATTAAACATCGTGATCAACAAAATTAAATAAAAGAAAAAGAAAATCGATAGAATTTTGGAACCAGAGATAGGATCATCATATATTAATTATAATTAATTTAATTAATTAAATAATTTCCTTGATGTAATTCTTTTTTTGTTGATGAATATGACAACAGATCTGCATTGTACGATTGTTACATTGTAGGAATCAATGTATATTACCTCTATAAGTGATCCACACATGTTCCAAAAATCTCCAAATTTTGTCGTAGAAATCTATGGGTGCTAGTATGACAGATCTTATCCCTTTTGTTGTCCGCATTTGATCACCTCAAGAACCACTTCAAAAACATTTTCCTGGATCTCTCTTGGCTTGAGAGTCTGATGTGGAGGAAGATCTATCCATGTTATGAAAAGAATTCCTATATAAGGGAGCTATATAGGGCTTGAAAGAATTCTTCAAATCCATTATTTACAACCAAAAAAATTTAATTGGCCCTCAGAGAAATTAATATAATTGGGTTTATATATCGCTATGGTTATAAATAAATAATTTCACAAGTTCCACTTATTATTTATTTAATCTCACTAGAACCCCATGTAAAATAATAAAAATACTATTATTATTATTTCTCGACATGAACTTAACATTAAAATTAAATAAAATATTATTTATTAAATGATATTAAATATTTATTATTTCTCATCAGAACACTAAACTTGGTCTATCATTCCCCCCAAATTATTTATTGGTCCTTTAATAATAAAAATTTACTTATTAAATAAATATCACTGCATTATTCTCTAATAAATAAATAAATAAATATTATTTTTACTAAAAAAAATAAATATTTATTAAATATTATTCCCATAATATATTATCTCAAATAACTGGTGATGGAATAAATGTGATCAAGTAAACATGAATAATTATTAACCATGTATGGGAATAATATTTATTCAACTTTTTAAATAATTGATAATAATATTATTATTTCACTGAGATTCTGGATACACATAGTGTGTGGCCCTCTAGGCCTCTTTATAAGTGGAATTAGATGAAGAAGTCTAATGTCCAAGGATTGCATCTAGAAACACACCAAGGCACTGCTATAGAATGAATTTAATACCGTAATGATATAATACCTCATATATAAATTTATAGTGTAATTTAATCCCTTTATCATGATATCTCTAATCAAGAAGGTTGCAAGCTGGTTCCATGAACTTATGTTCTCTATGTCTCTTTATTAGACTTCAAAAATATTGAAATTTCTATTAAAACATAATTTCGATGGATTTATTTACGTTTATCATTTCCATAAAAGGCCCTAATATATCAACTTAAGTTAAAGACCATAAGGGGAAAATCCATTCGTAAATTATTCATTAATGAAATATTACTCTTGATGCACTCAATGTAACTTACCTCACTGAAAACATATTTCATCACAGTTTTCATCAATACATAAAATTACATGACTCAAAATACTCATTAATAATAATCTTAATGTTTATGGACCAATACACAAGACCAATGTTAGGAACATCCAATGACACACATAAATGTTGACTTCTAACTGGTAGATCTTATTATCATAATATCCTATTTGGTATTTCTCAAAGTGTACACCATGATAAGGAACCTCAAAGTCCTATGAGTCTCCACCCCTAATAGTCTATATCATTTGTGTCCCTCAAATGATATCATATATCTATATAACAAATATTTATGAATAGTGTTGTAGAACTTTCAGGTTCTCATCACAGAGGAGAACTTCAATGACCTTTTAATGAGAAAGAAACTCTTGGGACATTGTAACATGCTGTATTACACATAATAATAGTCATGATGTGATAAGAAGTTTATTAATATTCAAAACCATGAATACTAATTATCATAAAGTTCACTAAAGTTGGTTCTAGGGAACAAACTCCAGTAGACTCCACTTGAACTAGAGCCAACTACTAACAACCTTTAGTCCTCTAGCTCTCACATGATACTCCTTCTTATATAGAGTTAGGACTTTAGTCAAGGTGTCCTCCACATTACCTTCTTTGGGTACTCTACTTTCTACAAATTTTCCCCTCTGAAAACAATACCTCAATAGGTGACACTTCTAGAGTATGTTCATGGTATATTGGGGTGACCTTGTCTCTTTTTCAAGAGCAAATACTGTAGTATTATCACAATACAATGTGATAGGTTCTTTACTTATAGGTGTCATATCAATCTATTGGACAATGTTATGGATCCAAATGGATTCCTTGGATTCATATGAAGCTATTATATACTCAAACTCAACATTTGAATCAGCAACAACTGGATTATTTGAATCTTTCAGCTCATAGCTCCTCTGTTGAGTTAGAAAACATATCCAGACTATGACTTCAAATCATTCTAATCTATCAAAAATACTAGCATCATTATAACCCATGATGAAAACATCATCATCTCCTCCATACACTAGTAATATATCCTTAGTTCTTCATAGATACTTAAGGATTGCCATAACAGTATACCAATGCAATTCTCAATGATCTTTTTGATATCTTCCTTCTATGCTCAGTACATAGGTAACATACATATCATGGTATACATGACTGATCCTATCACAGAAGCATATGGGATCATACTCATTCTATCTTCCTCTTATTGTGTATGAGGATACATTTTTTTATAAAGATGTAAAACATGTGACACTGGAACCAATCCTCTCTTGGATTGTTCTATACTAAATATCATTAATATTTTTTCAATATATATACTTTGACTTATTCTAAGAATCCTCTTGGATCTATCATGAATGATCTTTATCCCTAGAATATAGGACACTTCACCTAAGCCCTTTATAAAGAAACATTGTTTTACAATGTCTTTACCAGACTACAAGACTGGTATGTCATTTCCATTAAATAATCTTTTAGCAACACATACTACTAGGATAATGATCTTGTTCCCACTAAACCTCTTGTAAACACATGTCTCACATTCATTCTTGATGAAACCAAATTCTTTAATGGATTCATCGAATCAAATGTTCCATGACATGGATTCTTTCTTCAATCCATAAATGGATATATGAAACTTGAAAATCCTTTTGGAAACACTTAGAGTCACAACCCCTTTTGGTTGGGTCACATAGACATCTACCTCGTGGTTCCCATTAAAGAATTAAATTTTAACATCTATATTCCAAATCTTTTAGTCATGGTATGTAATTATAGAAATAATAATTGTAATGCATTTAAGCATATAAATAGGTCAATGTTTTTCACTATAGTTAATTCCTTGATGTTTTTTAAACCCTTTATCCACTATCCTTTCACTATATGTATTTAATTTACCTTGCATGTCCAGTTTTCTCTTGAATACCCTTTTTCATCCAACATGCTTTACATCAACTAGCACGCCGACCAGAACCCAAACTTGGTTATGATACATGGAATCCATTTCAAAATCGATGGCTTCTTTCTATCCTGAAGCTTCTGATATATCTACTTCCTCTTTATAGGACAGATTTTAATCATTTTCAACCTATAATGAGTCACCGTATTTAGTGACAAGAAATCCATATCTTGTTGGTTTTCTTACCTCTCCTATACTCTTACATAATGCCTGTGTTTCGGGATTTACTTCTTCCATTAGAAGCTGTAGAATCTATTATTGTACCAACTATTGTGTATATTGAGCATCAACTTCATCGAATTCAATATTGAATCCACTATTATTTTTTAGGATGTGGTCCCTCTAAAAAATATGGATTGTGTGGAGACAATCAATTTATTATAAGAGGGGTTTTATAGGTTGTATACCTTTGTTTCCATAGGATGCCCTATAAATATACACTTTGTTCCTTGAGGTGCTAGTTTGTTTCATGAGAAGGCCTTAATAAATTCTTTGCAACCCCATACATGTGTATGCAACAAAACAAGTTCTTTACACTCCATCGCTTAAAGGGAATTTTGTTTCCCAGTTTAGTTGGTACTTAGTATAATGTGTATTCCACAGTTTGTAATGCATATCCCTAAAATTATAATGGAAGATATACATGGCCCATAATCAAACCATACCATGTCTAAAAAATACCATTCCACTGTGGTCTATATAGTGGAGTGAATTGAGATAGAATCCAAAAATTCTGTAGGAAGTTGATGAACTCTTGGATAAGATATTCATGACCTTGATCCGATCAAGGTTTCTTCATCTTATTTCCAATTTGATTCTATAATTAATTATTTAATTCCTTTAATTTCCCAAAGGACTCAGACTTATACCTTATCATGTAAATATAAACAAATCTACTCAATTGATCAAAAAATTTCTAATATAAGAATATCCACCTCTAGATTATACTATAAATGGTCCACACACATCAGTGTGTACCAATCCTCAAAGCTTTTTGACCATTTTACCCTATCCAATAAATGGTGGTTTGGTCATTTTTCCTTGTAAACAAGCATTCCATCTTTAATGTGGTTTTATCTTTGAAGATTCTAAATAACAATATTGATAGAGATTTTTCAAATATATTTCATTTACATGGCCAAGATAGTGATGCCAAAGTTGTGTGTTATATGAATATGGTGAACATGATTCTTTATCAATTACCAATAATTATTTTTCATATTAAATACATAAAGACTGTTATTTAAATGTCCCATAGCATAAAATATTTTGTTCTTATAAAATAAATAACTTTTATTTTGAGACATGAAAATAAATCCATCTACATCAAGGCATGATACGAAAATTATGTTCTTGGTAACTGTAGGTATATAATAAGAATCTTATAAAATCCAAACTATTCTTATTGGAAATGAAAGGGGGTAGTCACTAATGGCTAGGGAAGCTATCCTCACACCATTAACATCTCTTAGATCCACCTCTCCTCTAGAAATCATTCAGAATCTTCTTGGTTCTTGCATTTGGATACATATATGAGCACCACAAGATATATATAATTCCCAATGTGTAGATATTGAATGATTACACTTGATAATGAATGCATCTTTAGCTTCCTTGTGATTCTTGGTGTAGTTTCTTTTCCTATGTCTTGACTTACCACATTCGAAACATATTGCCTCATTTTCCTTACCCTGCCTTAAGATATTTCTCTTATTGGAGGGATGGTTCTCAATAGTTTAGATTTTTTGAGACTCTTGGGATCATTTTCCTTGTTCTTAATTTTATTGTTCACCATAAGAACCAAAGTTTTATAATTACCCATGTCCTTATCCTCTTGGTGAAATTTTTTAGAAGTTCCAAAAGAGTCTTCTCATTGTTTCTCATATTTTAATTAACAATAAAACATGAGAATGTATTGGGAAGTGATGAAATCATGAGATCTTTACAAAACTCATCCAGGAATTTAATCCCTAAGATGTCCAAGAGTTCAATGTATCCTATATTATTTACTATATAAGGCCCAACTGGTGTAGAATCTCCAAGAATAGTGGTAAAAAATCATTAGAGATCTCATACCTCTCTTGTGTTTCCTTCTCTTGATTCAGACCCTGAAGGTGAGACATCATGTTATATGCATCCATGTCCTCATGTTGATTCAAAAGATAATTTTTCATATATGAAAACATGAAACACTAAACATTTGTTTCATCATCAAGAGAAAATAATATAATTGGGTTTATTTATCGCTAGGGTTAGAAATAAATAATTTTACAAGTGCCCCTTATTATTTATTTAGGCCCTATAAAACCCAATGTCAAATAATAACAATATTATTATTATTATTTCTCGACATGCACTTAACTTGAAAATTAAATTATATATTAATTAATTAAATGATATTAAAAATTTATTATTTGTCATTAGACCATTATACATGATATTTCATTCCTAAAAAGTATTTATTGGTCCTTGAAAATTGACTATTTATTTATTCAATAAATATCACTACATTATTCACCAATAAATAAATAAATTTTATATTCACTAAATAGAAAATAAATATTTATTAAATATTACACTCACATTATATTTTCTCGAATAACTGGTGATGGAATAAATGCGATCAGGAAAACATGAATAATTATTAAACCATGTGTGATAATAATATTTATTAAACTTAATAAATAATAAATAATATTATTATTATCTAACTAATATTCTAGATAAACATAGTGTGTGACCCTCTAGGCCTCTTTCTATGTGGCATTAGTTGAAGCATCATAATGTCTAATGTTAGAGTCTAGAAACACAACAAGGCACCCATAGAAAAAAACTTTTAATGTCAAAATTACATAATACCTCATAAAGATTCTTATTGTGTAGTATAATCTCTTTGTCTTGATATCTCTAATCAAGTAGGTTGCATGGTGGTGTCATTAACCTATTTTCTTGATTTCTCTTTCTTTGAATTCCTGAAAATTGAACTTTCCTGTAGAACACCATGGCCATAGATTTATTTAGTTTGTATAATTTCCATCAAAGGGCCTGAGATATCAACCTCTATTAAAGAACAAAATGGGAATAATAATTTCTCACATTATTCATTAATATAATACTAAAAGTGAAGCACCCAGTTTATCCTACCTCACTGTGAACAACTTTTGTGGAATTTTTTTTCAATACATCAAAGTAAGCAACTCATAATACTCATTTATAATAATCTTAATATTTAAGGACCAATACACATGCCTGCGGATAGGAACAACCGATGACATATATTAATGTTGATTTCTTACTGGCGGGTCTCATATTAGAATATCCTATATGATATTACCATGGGTATACACCATGAGAAGGTTCCTCAAATTCCAATGAGTTTCCACCCCTAATAGCGTATATAATTTTTTCCCTCAAATGACATCATCTAGGTATAGAACATATGTTTAATAGTAGTGTCATAACACTTTGGGGTTCTCATCATAGCGTGGAACTACTATGAACTTTTAGTGTGACATATTATCTTGGAAATTATCACATACTATGTTACATAGTTGAAAAATAATGATGTTATAAGAGGTTTATTAATATTCAAAACCATGAATACAGGTTATCATAAAGCACAAATAAGTTGGTTCTAGGGTACCCACTCCAACAATAGTACCATTTTCCACTATTTGTTACACAAAATGTTTTATAAAATGTTTTTAAGAAAACCCGATATCGTTTATCTCTTTATTAGGAGAACCTATGTTGTTATAAAAACCATGTTTTATTAAAAAAATCAATTTTTTTTATCCTTTTCATAATGATTTTGTAAATAAATTTTTACCCTTTTTTTCTTTTACCCATGTTTCCAAAGGAATCTTCTTGTCTCTGTTTAAACAAGGGGGTTTTCTATCCTTTTACCATATTAAAGGAATTTTCTTTTTACCTAAAATTGAATATATGGATTTACCCACTGTCATTTATTCAATGCTTGATTTTCATGTTTAAATAGTTAATTTTTAAAGAAAATGTTTTCAAAAGTTAGTTTCAAAGAAAAATATTTTCAATTTTTTTTGAAAATAAAAAGGATATTTTCCCCAATAAAGTTGTTAAAATATTTTATAGAGTATTTCTTTTCAATCAATGATAAAAAAACTTTATTTCTAATCCACTTGGGATATGGTATATTGATACCATCCTTATTATTCCTCTAGATGGTTTATGATTGACTTGGCCAAGGATGGTATTCACATTCACTTCCTCAATTCCTTTTAGTCCCTTTTAAATATTTAATTTCCTATTATCCTTTGACAATGAATTAAACCTAAGTATCCATATCATTTTTTATGTATATGATTATTTCCTAAACAATATACAATTTTTCATATGGAGTTCTCTTTTGAATGTTATTTGATGATTCAGGGAAATATTGGCAATTTTGTATCCTTTATTCAATAGGGATATTTGATAAGGCATATTGTTTATTTGATAATAGGAATGATCAGGAAATGAAATTAATGGGTTGTGGAACATTTAAGAAATTTCCTACGGGTTGGGGATCGGTTAATGTAATCCCATCGATTCATCGGTAGTCTCGTGAGATGAAATTAGTTGGAGACAAACCATTTGAGTTTGTTTCTAAGTAGAATATGCGGGTTTCTACCAATTGTTTTAAACTTTCTAAAGGATAGATATTGATTTTAGTGGTTTTCATGTTCTATATACAAAACATCCAATAATTAATCATTTCCTTTATTTTTATTCAACTATTATTTATCCTAGATATTTTTCATCAACATATCTGTGGATGCATTTCATTATAAGATTATTGGTTAAATGATATGTGTTTTCATGTTCTTACCATGACATAATTATTTTTCCTTATATAGTTATTTGAAAAGAATTTGTTTCCATTTATTTACCTTACAATTTTAATATTCTAATTGATTCATTATTGCTTCCACTGTATTGTACCCTTACTGATCATCTGAGATCACTCTTATTAGGTCTCCTTTCCCTATGATTCTAAAAGTTTTGTGGTCGGGTCGCTATTGTTGGAATCGTAACAAGATTAGTAGCATCATTGGGAACTAGATTTAGGACAATGTGGATTAGTAAACCTAACATTGACTTGAACTTTGAAGATTGGTATAGAAGAACATCCTAAAGTACGGTTATGGTATAGATTAAGTGGGTATACCTCGAAATACAACCCTATATGGATAATACAAGTGGGTGTGGTTCTGTAACAAATGTACCTTGGGGTAATAACGCCAACAAGGTTCATCATGTCTGACATGATGTATACTAGTACATGAAACAAGCCTAACTGTGCATCTGGTTTGACACTCCCAAGGGATATGCTTAGGTTAATTCACATTCATTTTACAAACCATTATGAAGAATTTTGGAAATGAATAATCTTGGTTAATCCTAAGGTTTTTTTTATATTGAAGATCATATGTGGTGATTTATATATCTTATAAATGGTTATACATTTTTCTATGAACATTGTTACTCATAGTACGATTTTTGGTTTTAGTCAATGGCTAGTACATGAAGGATTCAAGTAAAAATTGAACATGAAGGACAAGGTGGTGACAATGAGTAGCCAAATGAGGTTTATATAGGATTAAAATATATCATGTTTATGTATAATTATATTTTATGAAATATGATTGACACAATATACCTAAACCAAGTCCCTAACTCACCAATGAATAGAATCATAGAGTTTTATAAGTGGTCAAGTGGTGGAGATCATGGAGAGAAGAAGGATAGATTTCCATCGTGCAAAGAATGTGGAATAAGAAACCTAAGAAAGTGTACAAATGGAATTGTAAAATGATTTATGTGTGATAAAGAAGGAAATAATTCATATAATTGGTGAGAAAAGATACAGAGTGTTATGGAAGGAAATGAATCTTATCCTAGGAAATCATTTATAGATTATTGTAGTAAATTTAGAGAACATAGACATTACCTGAGTAAATTACCACTACTAGAGGATAAACTCTTGAACAATTAAGGATCTATATGGAAATCAGTGGATGAAGTATTTATGCAATGGGGTTGTATTTAAAACCTTAGTTAAAAGGCTATTTAGTGATTAACCTCATTTCAAGTATTTCCATCTTATTTATTTTGGGAATTATATTAATATGGTTTAAGAAAAGGGAAACCTATATGATTGGTGACAAATAGTCATATCTAGAAAGGCCATGAGACATGAAACCATGTCCAAAGTATGATAAGGGTTTAATACCAACCACTAACCCATGTAATTTCCTGGTTAAAAGGCCATTGTTTTTTGTTAAACAATTTGATGGATAATTATTAATGATGAACCTATAGTATTTATTTTTAGGTTTAGAGATTAATTTATTAGTCATATTGACTTTGGAGAATATTTTGAGACAAATAGTTAGACTTGTTACCCTTTTATGGGACTTATGATTCATTATATGTTTATTTTAGTTCTTCATACATCAAAGTTAATTTTTAGATATCCATTTCTTGATGTATTGGATGAATTAGAGTTTGATAAAAGGGAAAAAAAGATAGAGTAATTCATATGAAATTGAAACATATCAAGTAAATATATTTCCTTATATTCTTGGCTAATAAAATAATTCCTCAATAATATAAAGAGTACTTAATTTTTCCATTAATACCTTAATTTCTATTGAAATGATGGTCTTATAAATCATCATAGATTTATGGGTTTGAGGCCCTCAAATTTTCATTGTTCATTAACTTGTTTGTGATTGATGACATCAATAACTCCTCATAAATATTTACACTTTTCTTCTAAGTATGTATCTATAATTTCCACTAATGTTCTCCTACTTAGAGAACTAGTTATATATTATTACCTATGATATTTTTACTTCACATTCCTTCTTTTCTAAAAAATTTCTTATGAACCCTTATCATGATGTGAGATTTAAACATGGGAAAAATCAAACAATATATTACTAATATATTTTTCAAATTGTGAGGATTCAATTTAATTAAGGTGGGTATAATGTGATGCCCTGAAAATATAACGTAGGAATATTGTATTTGTTAGCGTATATGACATGAAACCCCAAGTGTGTATGGGAATATTTTTTTAAAGGTTGGGGTCGAAGCCTTAATTTATTATCAAAGAAAAGACCTCTTTAGTGTGGGTAGAAGGAGACTCATTACATAGCCCGAAGTCCCAAGGACAAGTGGCCTAAAACAAGGTTGAAAGCCCATTTTGGCCTAAAGGAACCCTCAGTGAACTGTACTGCTACAGTACCCGCAGAGCAACAGTACCTGCAATAGTTCTTCTACTGCCACAGTGCTGCCGCCCCTACAGTTCTGCCACTGCTATAGTACTACTACAGTGCCCTGCTACAGTGCCTCTACTGTACCTAGAAATTCATCCCTGCCTGGATTTGATCCTGGGTCTTTTTGATGCCAAGCAGGAGCCTGTTCCACTTCGGAACAAGCTTATTGGCAAGTGTGTAAGGGAATATAATATCTAGAGAATTTATTATATATTCACTATTCTAAATAAATTCAAATTATTTTATAGATTTCAATGAACACAACATTGAGATAGTATATGTCACACACATTAACGAATTTCATTGATGGCTTTCATTACATGCAAGATTGAGTTTTACTGATCAACGATATATAATTTAAATATTCTTATTTAATATAATAAGATATAACCTATCCAATTAATTACATGTTCTAAAAAGTATTAATTAAATTAAAAAAAATAATACACATAATATAAAAAGAATTCATTTATTTCAAATTAATTATAAATGAATATAAGAACCAAATGAATATAAAAAGAGTATTTTCATAGAAAACTATTTACCTGCTCACAATGTCGTTTTTCCTAATAAATCAAATTAATTAAAATTAATGGGTGATAATAATTTAATATATAAATTACATATTCAATAAATTTTTTTAAATTAATCCAATGTATTTCATTAGAATAATATATGAGCAAACACAATATATCTCATTTAAACCTATATTTTTATAAAGACACTTTTTTCGCATTTAGTGGAGAACCTCTATTAAATAAATTTTTTGGCACATTTATAAACCTTATATGTACAAATAAACTTAATATTTTTAATATAAACATAAAAATTAGGTTAGGGTTAATTTTTACTATTTTCCTGTGAAGTTGTATTTTTGATGAATAGTAAAAAATGCTGAATTTTAATTCAAAACTATTTTTTCATCAAATTCATTTATAATATTAAATTATATTTTAAATTTGTTTTAAATTTTAAATAGATCAATTTTTTTAATTAATCTAATTTATCTCATTTGAATATATTTCACATTGAAATTGGATATGAAAACCTAACAAACATTTCAATGTTTTTACTTTAAAAAACCTCATTATCATCCCATCTGTAAGATTAAATTTAAATTCATTGCATTCCTATTATGTGATTTTAATTTTTAAAAATGGATTCCATATTGGTAATCATCATAATTTATGATTTCTAATAAGTTCAACTTAGTTTTTAAGAAAAATATTAGTGAAAGTGATTAAAATTTATCACAACAATTATGGTGAAATTATTATTAATAAGGAACTAAACCATAAAATTAAGGACCATATGACCTATAAACTTGTCCAAAATCCATTTTATAATAATATTTATACCCTATATGACCTTTTACTTAATTTTTACCATTATTGGATCCTCCTGTAATGGAAAAAACATGGGTGGAATTTCCTTTTTGAAAATTTACAATAGTGCCACTCCTCTTCCACTATAAAAAGACCTCCTCCCCTTCCCCTTACTCACACATCTCATGACACATGGGATTGAAAAATATCTGAAAAAATCTCTTAAAAATTCCTCTCATAATTATTTAATCCTACCCTCTTGTGGAAATCCATACGAGGAATCACTTTGGTGAAAACTAAAAGGAGTTACTCAAAGAAGAGGTAACATATTTCCTCAAGCTCTTTAGTTTTATTTCTTTATCCACTCCCTCAAATATCTTTATTAAATGATTACATAATTAAATAGTACACTCAATATAATGATATTTTTTTAAGATATTTTTTTGACCTACACTTACACACACTTCCATCTAATGGGTAATGAACTTACCGTTTATGTGTACAGTGACTTACTGCCCCATGAAATGAAGTTTGTTTTTATTTTACCACCTTTCACTATTGGTAATTCTGATGGAAAAACAATTTATATATGATATATATGATACATATTTTGTATTTATGGTTTTTTAATTATTTTATATCACATACCCTTGTAATTTTCATTTTTTTTAATTACAATAACATCGTTGGTGGAAGTGTGGACTACTGCCTCCAAAAAGTGATGTGATTTAATCACACAATACATGGAATGTAAAAATGATAGTTTTAACTAAAAATATGTGACATAAAAAACATATATATGATATTCATTACATAATTACCTTTTTTTAAAATATAATATATATCGTTTTCTATATTACCCTTATATAAACTAAAAAGTGATAACATCAGTAGTGGATGTGTGGAATACTGCCTCCTCAACATGATGTGATTCCTTTTACATAAAAATAATTCAATATATAAGTATATATTATTAAATAACATATTATTTATGATATAATTATCATTCTAGAAATATATAGTAATATTTACCTTCTCTCGATGATGATTATTGAAAAATTGGAACATTACTCATGGGTATGTGCGGCCTACCTACTCCAGGACGATCATTTACCAATGTTTTCCAAGTAATATTCTTGTCTCTTTCTTAATAAGGAATTTTTATACCCTTTCACCATGAAAAATTAATGTTATTTTTACCTCAAATGTAATGTACATATTTACTCACCATCTTTTCTTTGAATATTTCTTTTCATGTTTAAATGGTTATTTTTTAAAGAAAATGTTTTTAAATGTGGTTTTCAAAGAAATTTATTTTAATTTTTTTTTCAAAATAAAAAGGATATTTTCCTCATGAATACTTTTAAAATATATTTTATAGTATTTATATACATCAATGACCACATCCCTTTATTTATACTTGAAAAAGGATATGTTATATTGATACCATCCTTATTATTCCTCTCAACGGTTTATGATTGATTTTTTTAAGTAAGGAATTCACATTCACTTCCTTAATTAATTTTAGTCCCATTGAAATATTAAATCACCTATGATACTTTAAAATTAAATTAACCTAAGTATCCATATCATTTTTTATGGATAAGATTATTTTTGGAATCATAGGCCATTTTTCAACAGGTGTTCACTTTGATATTTATTTTATTATTTGGAGAAATGTTGGTAATTCCATATAATTTATTCAATATAGATATTTGATAAGGAAAATTGTTTATTTGATAAGAGGAATGATTAGGACATGAAATACAGAGGTTGGGGACTGTTTATGGAATTCCCTATGGGTTGGGGTTGGGTAATGTAATCCCCTCGATGCAACGATAGTCTCATGAGATGAAATTAGTTGGTGAAAAACCCTTCAAGTTTGATTACATGAAGAATATATGGTTTTATACCCATAGTTTTAGTCTATATGGAGAAAAGATCTTGATAGTAGAGGTACGCATGTGCCTTAGACATAATGTCAAATAATTAATAATTTATTTCATTTTGATTCATTTATTACTTATCCATGATATTTTTAATTGAAATATTTATGGATAAATTTCATTATAATATTATTGATTAAATGGAATGTGTTTTCATTTTCATACCATTCCAAATTTTATTTTTCATTATCTAGTAATTTGAATTGCATGTGTTTCCAATTATTTACATTTCTATTTTATTTATTATAATTGATTCATTATTTCTTCCATTGTACTTTACCGTTATTGAGAATTTGATCTCACCCTTATTATGTTTCCTTTCACCTGGATTCCAAGATGCATACTATGAAAGATATGTAGGGATATACTATATGGAATAATGTTATTGTCCTTTAAAGAAGAAACAGATTTTGTTGTAATTTGTGTGTTAATTTTTATTACAAGACATGTTCATGTATCTAGTTTACTAAGACTACTAAATTTTTCAGTCATTTGGGATGTGATTTACTTTTATCTTCAGACAATGTAATTGATAGAAGACACCAGATTTGGGTTTTTAGGGTCGAGTCACAACATAATACTTATCTTTATAATAAATCATTTATCAGTGTGTCTATGATACTGATAAAACTTACTCTGATATAATTAGACAATTTTGTATTCTGATTCTTGTACTCTGATCAACAGAAAGTGATGAGTCCAATAATTTTTTACTTAATATGATTTATTTATTTATTTTAGTTTAATTTTAAGCTACAATTCACCCTCCCCCCTATTGTTTGATATTGTAAACTCTTATAATCCAATAATTGGTATCAGATAAGGTTTTAATACTTATATTTGATGAGTGTTTACTTCATTAATCAAAATCAATTTTCATTATGTTTTCATATAAAATTATTGTTTATAAACTCTTTACACTAACATGTTAGTATAAAAAAAGGTTTTATTGTTTTTAAGAAGGTATAGATAAATGTTGGTACCCTTGAAAATATCAATCCTAGCTGACCATAAATATTTTATGATGTTGATTTTGAGTAACAGAGAGATAGGATGAAAACTTTTGTTATCGACACTGGAGTAGATAATTTTTTGATTCTTACTAGAAATTAAAATATTCCTGATAAGGATGTTTCTAAATTCACAAATCAAGAAAATTGGGAATGAAAACTATATTGTAGAGTAAGGAATACTCTAGTATCTTCCATGAATAGAAATATATATCGTCAAATTTCATCATGTGAAGCAGCTAATAGTATTTGGAAAAAACTAGAACTAACACATTTTGGTACTACCAAAGTCATTAAAACACGAAGAGTTATGCTTCGTGCTGATTATCAAGCCATTGATTTTATACATGGTGAGAAAATTAACGAGATTCATTAATTTTTAAGACTATTACCAATAGTTTATAGTATTTTGGAGGGAAAAGTATTGATGATAATATTTTGGTTGAAACGATTATTGATATAATGACTAATAAGGGGGAATAAAAATAACTTTTGTAGATAACATAATAAATATTACAAATATAACTCTTAAGAATCTTATTGCTACCCTAAAAAATATGAAGGATGATAAAAAAGTGATGTTGGAAAGGGGAAAAAGAAGAATGGTGGTGTATATTTTTCATCAACATCTGTTATTCTTACTAAATTTCAATCACCAAAGAATATTTGAAAATCTATAAAGAAATGGAATGTTTTTGTTCAACTAGACTCTAATTCTTCAAGACAAATGTTAATGAATTGGAAAAACTTGTATGAAAAATAAATAAGTTCATTATAATGAAATATTTCCAATGTATATTATAGAAGATTCATAAGGATAAAAATGATAAGAAATACTCATCTGAAGTGACTTGTTATGAATATAAAAGGATAATTCATATCAAACCTGATTTTCCTAAGCTCAATATAATGGAAAGGAAAGAGTGGAATTATTATAGAAATACAAAGAAGTATTACAAGTCCAATAACAATAAAACTATGATAGCTTTGGACACTTGTTGTGCAAGTGGAGGAGATAGTTCTTCAGAATGTTTTTCTAACAAGAATAATTCAGAATAGAGGAATATTGGTATAATTATAGAAATTTCATTGGTAAACAAATGTTTAATGGATAAATTTAACACTACTAAACCACTTAATAATATTTCCATAAATGAAAACTATAATGATAATTAAAATTCTATATCTTTTGATAATGAATATTACATAGCTACTGAATATACTACTCCACCAAGTTACGAAGAAGTATTTAAGCCTGTGGAATATCTAGAAAATGAAAATTATGAAGTTTATAAAAAAACATGATAATTGAAAAGAAAAAATTTATATCAAAGACTCAAGGATTACTATTTTAAGTAATGAAATATTAGATCTTTGAAAATATCTTGATAAAAAATTTTGTAAAAAAATTACTTTCAAAAGATGTTATGAACATTATTTTTAATAAAAACACTCTATAAAATGATTTCGATTGACTTAGTTATAATACTATTTACAATTAGAATAAAAACATATTTTTCAAACTAATATCTGAGATTTATAGTTTGAAGAAACATTTTTCTAAATTTGTCACTGGTAAAGAAAACATTAACAAGATATACAAAGAAATTATACCTCCCTGTAATAACACTGAAATGTGATTTAATCCTAAAAAATGTTTTTAATAATAATTACATTGTTCCTAAAAGTGCTCAATTTTTCACTAAATTCCAAAGTGAGAGACATTGGACAAAACGTTTTTCTTATATTAAATTCAATATTTAGGATTTCATAAAGTATATTTTTCTAAAGAAATGACATTTTCTCAAATTAGTAAGGTTAGACAAATGTGGTTACCTAAAATCCAATTTTCTAATGAAATTGATCCCAAGAAGGTTTGGGATTCAATTTTTTTTTTAATTTTCATGAAGATATATAAATTACCAAAAACAAGAATATTTGGTACATGGATAGTTATTTAAACATGAATATGACTTCAAAAAAAAAATCTTTAAGAAGATTATCTATTTGAAAGGTGTAAAAGTAACTTTTGAAGATAATTCTCAAGGATAAATCATTGGTGTAGGTAACACTGTACCTCTTGGAAAATCTTTAATTTTAAATGTTTTATTTTTTTAGGACTTAAGAACAACCTTATAAGAATAATTCAATTACGTGATGAAGGTTATCTTGTGATATTTAGGAAAGATAAGTGTACAATAAATAGTTCAAAAGATGAATTTATTCTCTCTGCCAATCGGCATGAGAATGTTTCCACACTAAACTTAGAAGACCTTAGGAGCCATGACATAAACTTCCTTAGTGTTCTGGAAGATCAATCTTGCATATGGAATAAAAGTTTTGGATAATGTAACATTAGAAACATAGTTATGTTAACTAATAAAGGACATGTAAATAATATACCAAAACGTAGTTTAAATTCTTCAAAAGTTTGTGATACCTTTTAGTACGACATGAAACATAAATAAAGATATAAATCTATTAATGAATTCACAACTTCTGATGATTTATAGTTAGCGTACATGGACTTATTTGGTTCTACAAAAACTAGATGTATTTTTGGAAAATACTTTGTATGTGTCTTAGTTGATGATTACACAAGATACACATGGGCATACAATCTAATAAGAGAATCCAAAGCCTTTAGTTATTTTTAATGTTTTGCAACTAGAGTTAAAAATGATAAAAACCTCTTCTTGATAACCATTCTTAGTGATCATGGTATAGAATTTAATATTTTTTATTTTGAAACTATTTTTTAGTATGAAATGTATTGGACCCAACTTTTCAACACATAGAACTCCATGGAAAAATGATGTAGTCGAAGGAAGAAATAAAATTCTTTAAGAGATTTCCAGTACCTTGCTAAGTCACTACGGAAAAATACGGATTTAGAGGTGGTTTTTTCTTCCGTTTCGTGGCAGTTTAAACTGTCGTAGAACGTTTTGCGGCGGTTTTTTTGTGGCGGTTTTTTGAATTATTATTATTTTTTTATTTTTTTTTATTATTAATTTTTTTTAATTTTTTTTAATTTTTAATTTATTATTTAATTAATTATTAATTACTTATTATTTTATTTATTTTATTTAATTAATTATTATTTAATTATTAATTAATTATTATTTATTTAGTATTTATTTATTTAGTTAGTTCGTATTTTATTTATTTATTTCATATTTTATTTATTTATTCCATATTTATTTAATTTTTTTCTTATTTATTTTATTTAAATCGTATTACTTTATTTACTTTATCCATGCATGCATGCTAATGCCCATGCACATGCACATGCACATTCAATATAAAGAAATACTGTGTTTGGTGAGATTTGAACCCCTAACCTCTTGCATATTTTCCAAAGACTTTACCACTCTAGCAAGCTCGTCATGTGGTTAATAAACATAATTTAATAAACTTATATATACTAATTGAAAAAACAAATAATACATAACTAATAGATATAAACTCAATAGTAATTAAACAATAAGAAATAGTCAATAATTAATAATCAATTATTAATAATTAATAATTATTTATTTATTAGTTATTTATTGAGTTATTTATTTATTTATTATTATTTACTGTTTATTATAACAAATAAAAAATAAATTAAAATAATATTTATATAAATTATAAAATTATGAAAATAAAATAATAAAATAATAAAATTATGAAATTAAAATAATAAATAACAAATAATAAATAATAAATAAAAAAAGTAAATAACAAACAATAAACAATAAACAATAAAAAATAAACAATAAATAATAAATAATAATAAACAAATAATAAATAATAAATATTAAATATTAAATAATAAATAATTAAAAAAATAATAAATAATTAAAAAATAATAAACAATAAACAATAATCAATAATAAACAATAAAAAATAAATAATAAATTACACATAATAAATATTAAATGATAAATAATAAATAATAATAATAAATAACACATAATAAATAATTATAAATAAATAATAAATAATAAATAATAAATAATAAATAATAGATAATAAATAATAAATAATAAATAAAAAACAATAAATAATAAATAATAAATAATAAATAATAAATAATAAATAATAAATAATAAATAATAAATAATAAATAATAAAAAAAAATAAAAAAAAATAATAATAAAAAATAAAAAATAAATAATAAGTAATAAATAATAAATAAATAAAAATAAACAACAAATAATAAACAATAAACAATAAACATTAAACAATAAACAATAAATATTAATAAATAATAATAAACAAATAATAAATAATAAATAATAAATAGTAATTTATAAATAATAAATAATAAATAATAAATAATAAATAATAAATAATAAATAATAAATAATAAATAATAAATAATAAATAATAAATAATAAATAATAAATAAATAATAAAGAATAAAGAATAAATAATAAATAATTAATAATTAACAATTAATAATAAATAAAAAATAAAAAGTAAAAAATAAAAAATTGAAAATAATAAACAATAAACAATAAATAATAAATAATCAATAATCAATAATAAACTATAAATAATAATAAATAAATTATAATATATAATATATAATATATAGTAAATAAAATATTATTATTAATAATAATAAATAATAAATAATATATATAAATAATAAATAATATATAATATATAATATATAATAAATAATAAATAAATATAAATAATAAATAAATATAAATAATAAATAACAAATAACCATTTATAAATAATAGATAATAAATAAATTAAAGTATATAATAAATAATAAATAATAAATGAAACACATGAAAAAGTATGAAAAGGCGTGTTAAGGGATGGAAAATCATGAAAACGCATGAAAACGGATGGACAAGCATAAACAAGGAAGCATTAGAAAGTATGAGAACGCATGGAAACTCACGAAAACTCTAGAAAACCCCTTAAGAATTCAACATAATCATCATAATAACCCACAAAAAAACCATTGATAGAGATAACAAGTCATGGAAACACAAAATAAATAGTAATAAATGGAGCAACTATTAAAACCCGTCAAAACGGTTATAAAGTGACAAAAACATTAGACTCACATTAATGGAGATAACTTATGATCCGAGAGTCCATTCTAGATCCACGACCAGTCAAATCAAAGATCCTGAATTGATCTTCAAGCTAATAGGTGAAAGAGACCGAATGGACCGGAAGATCAGAAGTTACGACCATTTAAAAAAACTGATGGGGAATATGTGCTAGAAACGAGGCATCGAAAAACATAACAAACCCGATACCCACAAAAAAGGCCATAACATATGATCCAGGAGTCCATGTGGGCACCGCGACAAGTTAAACTGAATCTCATGGAACAAACTATGATCTGGGAGGTGGAGGAGTACGAACTGACACGCGGGTCAAAAGTTAGGTCTATTTGAAGACAAGTTTCATGGGACATCGGTGACAGAAACAGGGTTTTTGAGGCCTTTAGAGGGGTTTTGGGGTTGAAAAACAAGACAAAAGCTTTCTTGTGTTCAAATAGTTTGTATCTCGCTTCGCTGGCTTCGATTTCATATGTGGTAAAACCCAAACGGACACTCGGAGCAAAAGTTATGGTCGTTTGAAGTTGGAGAACTTCTTTCATCTTTCTTATAAATCTCATATCTTCCGTTCCTAAGACTGTCTCATGGTTTTGATTATACGTGCCTCTAGATCTCTTCATGAGATTTGATTTGACTGGTCGTGGTGCTCCAACAGATGCCCGGATAAAAAATTATCGTTATTTTATCGATTTTGGGGTTTCTCATGTTTTTTATTTTTTACCTTTCATTTCATGGCGGTTTACCCAAACTGCCGCTATTTCGTGGTGGTTTCTTAAAAAACCGCCACTAATCCTTGAAAAAATTAAAAAAAAATTAAAAAAATAATAACACATTTTGCGGCAGTCTTTAAACCGCCGCAAAACGCCCGTTTTCCTTTAGTGAGTGAATACTCAGTTCCTAAATTTTTTTGAAATGAAGTCCTTAGTACGGAATATTATTATATATATTTAATTTTAATTATCCCTTATATTAGTATAACTTTTTATGAGTTGTGGATATAAAGAAAACCAAAACATTCACAATTCAATGTTTTTTGATGCCAAGTATTCATCCTGAATACTAAAGATAATTTACATAAGTTTTCACCCTAATCAGATGAGGGAAAATTTTGAGGATGTTGTGCAAGTATTAAGGTTTAAAAAAATTAACAAAAATTCTTGTACTGTTGAGGAAATAATGCTTATTAAGATTGATGAAAATTATCCCTTTTTTCAAACAACCTCAACCTGCATCCATAGATGTTATTTCTAAAAATGATTTTCAACCTATGGTAGGAAGTTCTTCTCCTAAGTAAATAACCCAAGTATATTTTTCTAATGTTTTTCCTATGGAATATTATCAACCTATTTTTGAGGAATATACCTTTGAAAATCCATGTTGTCAGTTCTTCCATAGGAATCATCCTTGTGAGAGTATCATTGGTGATGTAGATCAACCAGATAGGACTAGAAGTTCCTCGAGAAATGATATTTCACATCTATATTTCTTATCTCAATTTGAGCCTATGAATATTGGTGAGGCACTAGGTGATGAATATTAGAATAACTAAATGAAATATGAACTCAATTAATTTGAAAGGAAAAAAGTAAGGACTTTAGTTAAACGTCCTAAAGACACTTCTAAAATTGGAGTAAAATGGGTCATTTGGAATAAATGTGATTAGAATGAAATAATAGTTAGAAATAAAAATAGACAAGTTAATATTTTTTATAAATTATAATATGGTATATACTAAGAATAAACTTATGGTTCGGTAGAAATACTTGAAGTTATTCTCATACTTTAAGCTTATACAACATTCTTAAATTTTAGACATTTTCAAATGGTTGTGGAGAGTGATTTCCATAATGGATATGTAATAGGGTAATTTTAGGTAGAAAAAACCCATGGTTTTAAAAAATATAAAACATCCAAAACTTGTTTATAAGATTTATAATTCACTTCATGGACTTTAATATTCTCCTAGAGCTTGGTATGATAGATTAACTAGATTTTTATTACAAAACTGTTTTGTTAATGGATCTACATATCCAAATATTTTTATAAAATAAGTTAATAAAAAAATTGTGATTGTACAAATATATTTTTATGAAATCATATTTTGTCTAATCAAAAATATTTAATAGATTCATTTTTGGATCTTATGAATTTTGATTTTGAAATGAGTATGATGGGTGAGTTAAAATTTTTCTAGGTTTTCAAATATCACAAAACCCATAAGTAAATTTTATATCAAAATATAAATATATAAAAAGCATACCTAAAGAATTTTGATATGACAAAAATAAAAGTATTATTACTCTGATTGGTATGTCCAATACTTTAGATCTTAATGAGGCTAGGAAACTATTTGATCAGAAAACTTTTAGAGTTATGATTGTTATCTTACTTTACTTAACAGATTGTCATCTAATTTGTTGTTTTTAATATGTGTATGGGAAAAATATCAAGCTAATATAAAATAATCCCACCAAAGAGATATTAAAATAATCATTCGTTATCATAAAGGAACTATGTATTTAGGATTATTCTATTATTATGGAAATGATTTTGAACTAAAAAGATTTTTCGGATACTGAATTTGGTGGATGTAAAATGGATAGAAAAAGTAAATATGGAACTTATTGTTCCCTAAGAGACTCTTTAGTGTCATGTATTTTTAAGAAACAACACTCAATATCACTTTCCATTGTTAATGAAAAATATGTAGCAAGAGGAAGTTGTTGTGGTCAAGTGTTTTGGATGCAAAACACACTAAAAACAATGGAATGAGTTTTTATAAAACTCAAATACATTATGATAAAAAAAAGTTCCATTTTATTAAGTAAAAACTCATCACATCACTCATATACTAATCATAGAGATATAAGACACAATTTCCTTGAGAATCACACACTTAAAGAAGATATAATTCTACAATTCATTGGAATACAGGAACAACTTGTAGTTATTTTATAAAACATCTTAGTTCTGATAGATTATAATACATTATATAGAAGCTAAGAATGATCAATATTAAGTGAATGTTCATTTATACTTATTTTTTATCTATATCATTACATTTATATATGACTTTTTATAGAGGGAATATATGTGTTTTCATTTTTCTAAAAACTTTTTATAATTTTTTTATAGTTTTCAAATTGTCTCTATTATAATCAGTTTTTTTTTTCAAAACTATCTCACTAATTTTTTTATTTTAAAACTATCTTAATTAGTTTTTTCTTTTAAAACTATCAAAAATAGTTTTTTTAAAAAACTATTGTAATTAGTTTTTGATATAAAACTATTATCATGATTTTTTTTAAAATGGTAATCTATTTTTGATATAAAACTATCGTAATCAATTTTTGTTTCTAAAACTATCATAACCAATCTTTGTTACATAAACCAAGAAGAAAAAATTATTCATACAAATGAAACATTCTACTCTAAAAGGTACTCTTCTATTCGTTTAGTTTTTTCACTTATCCTTTACTTTAGTTTATGCATGTTACTGATTACATTAGTTTTAGTTTTTATAATACTTTGTTTTTTATTCAAACCATAATTTTTTTCTAATCAGGATATTATATATTATGATAAAAAGTTATTCTAAAACTTTGACTGATAAAATATACATTTGAAAACTTATTTAATTAAATATAGAAAATCAGATAATCTAAAGGTTTTAATCTCAACCATTTAAATTTTTTGAATATGAATCATCACCTCTCCATTTCTATATAAAGGTGGAATATCCCCTCTCCCACATCAACTCTTAGAAGATTCGCCCCTAACTCTCATCGCCTTTTAAAAATGCTCAGTTTTATTGTTTTGGAATTGGTATGATTTTCAGAACAAGTCTCAACACAATGGCCATTAAGAAGGATTACACAAACATGCATGTCTTCTAAGTAAATATTATGGAGAGATCTTTTTTTGATTAGTACAGTTTTAATCTCAAAATAATTATTTCTTTAAAATGATGAGATAATGTATGTGCATAGAAACCAGATAAAGATTTTGATTTGTATTATATATGGTAAGGAAGAATTTTCCTTCACATTTTCTATGAATAAGTCATAAAAAATAGTTTCATATTTAGTTGTATTCTTTTCTAGAGGATAATCATATTTACACTCTCACAAATTATCAGATAAGATAGGATCTTTTAAAAAATTGAAGGTAGGAGGTTCTTTGTCTTCAAGTTATGGTTAATTTAGGAAATTTTCACACTTATCACTAGATTATATTATTATAGAATTTTGGATGCAAGGGTATTCAATACCAAGGAAGGGTGTTAGGGAGACCCAAAAGGTTTCTGATATATTCATTATAGATTTCTTCATCAACAAAAGGAAAATTAACATAGTTAAATTTCTCTTCATTATAGTCAAAGTAATCAAAAGTGAATTGATAAAGTAAAATATTATTATGTTCCCTTCATAAATAAATTTCTTGTAAATTGTATGGATCTATTCAAAGTTGATAACAAAACATTTTGATTGTGAGAAAATATTTCTTTCATGTGTAAAGAAATTATTTCAATAATTAAGATGGATTTTGATTCTATGTTAAATAAATTTTTTATATGGTTTATGGTGCTATGTCTGAACCAAAATATTCTAAGAAATAGGAGTATGTCAATAAAAATAGAAATGATGAAACGTCATCCCCTTATAACAATAAAAATAATAAAAAGATAATATCTAATAAGGAATTCAAGGAATTCATAGATAATAAGGCTCAAAAGAAACCCAATGATTTTGAATTTGGGCTAGAAAAGGAATAATCCTTAGCCTTAAAATTTCATTTTTATGAATAATTGAAAATAAATTAAACAAGAAGAAACAAAAGAGAATTTTTTATTGGGAGAATATCTATGAAATTTTGTCAAGGGGTTTAGATATTTCTTTACAGAATTCAATTTTACCATATTTTCATATCTATGATCTTATTCTTGATAATAGAATTTAGTTTAAAGAAACTTCATCTATTCCATTAGTACTCTCCCTAGTTTTAGATAAGGGAGAAGGGAATCATGTTATAAAAGAATCAACACCGGAAAAAGAATCAGTTTCTAAAATAGATGGAAAATGAGTATTAAGAATTATCTATCAGATAGCTCAAGAGTAGGAATGAATAACAAGAAGAGGACGATAAATAATAATAAAAAGAAGATGTAAAAAAATAGGACGAAGAAGAAAAAGAAAAATATGAGGAGGAATAACAGGAAGAAAATGATAAAAAAGAACACACACTAATAAAGGTTTAAATGAAAATAAATCTTCAAACTCATCAGAATATTCATCTCCTTTACCTTTATAGGCTGATAAGGATGTTGAGTTAGAAGGTACACAAGAAAGTTAATCATCATATTTCGAAAAAGAAAATATATCATTAAGAGAGGAATAGAATTCATCCTCAAATAAAGAAAAATAAGATTTTAAATATCAAACCAATGTTGTAGAAAAACATGAATATGGTCGGATATCAACATTTTAGATGTTTCATAATACAGTAAATATTCAAATAAAGGAAAATAATTTGATGAGTTAGTATCAAAACAAGATACTGAGTCATCCAAACTGAGACCTCCAAAAGTATCATCAAGTTCATCAGACCCAGAGACAACTATTTGATAGAAATTTTTGGAATATATTTGTCCAACATTGAAAAGGCTAAGTGATAAAATTATATTTTTTAGAAAATAAAGGAAATTTATAAATTTAATAAAATAATTATTTATGAGAAATCATAATCCTTCAAAGTTTTCACTAAATCAGTTTCCCATATTGAGGGAGAGTTGAATTTTTTTATGAAAAATTCATGACTCATAAAAGTTCATATAATCAAATAGTGAATTAGTTTAATCATGTTGACAATGAGTATAGAGATCAAGATAACCAGTTTTAGAAATGAAGAAACTTACATTGGAAATGGAAGAATCCTTTAACATGTTATCTTCAAATGTTTTTAATAGATTGATATTTGTGGAATATTTCAAAGACACAACAGATGATTGGAATGAGAATGTAAAACTTTTGAAAGAAGAGGTTCATAGTTTGGAGTTAGAAAATAGCAGGATTAGATCGTGAGAATATTATTTTAACCTTATAAAAGAAGATAATAAAAAGATTACTAAGGATATTGAAAGTATGAAGACTGGAGTTTAGATTTAATAAGTGATTAAAGAAAAAATTGTGAATATTGAGAAGGATCGAGATGAGTTCAAAAAGATTATGAGATTTTTGAAGATTCTAAAGAAGGAAGAATAAATTTCTATTTATTCTGAACTCTGGGTTATATTTTTAAATATTTGAATAGTCATTAATTGTGATTTATTTTTTATGCAAATACTTTTCTAAATTTCAACTAATTCTTTTTGGGTGTATCTTGTTACTATTATTTCTTGGATGATGTGTTATTTCACATAAAAACTAGTTTTGTATGTTATATTATACTCACATTTTAGGCTATATACATTCTCATTTATTTTTTAAAATCACAAAGTGGGAGAAGATTTAAGTTTTCTAAAAGAAGTTTTGGTAGAGAAGATATTTTTGTGGGGGAGTTTTCTTAAAAAGGGATAAGTATTTGAAAATATATAAAAAATTATACGTTTTTTAAGGGATATGTTTACAATATATTATCCTTAGGAGATATATCATCCAAATGGGAAGGATAATTTAAAATATTCATCATATTATAAAGGATTTATAAACTCTAGGGGAGTAAATAAATAAAGTATCTCTTTGGATTTCTTGAAATTATTAAACGGATATATGTTTTTTTATAGTTATTATTTTTCATTTATGTGTTTTGTTTTTCACTTTCCACAAATGGGGTGATTGTTGAGTCATAATAATTTCTAATTACTTTTCTATTCCTTTAGTTTTGGAAATCAAAAACACCTTTATTAAAACCTTGTTTACTAACATTCATAAATCCCAAGTATTTTAGTATATTGTTTTTAGAAAATAGTACAATTTACCAAATGTAGAAATAGTTACAATGAAAGAAAATAAAAATATTTTTTTATTCCTTATGATCTATCAGAATGAAGATGCTTCTAAAACATCAAAATTTCTAGTGGTTTTATTAGTTTTTATACTTATTCCAATCTAAAAAGAGTGGTGACCATATCACTAACTGTGGTACCGATTCATCGGACTAATACTTATGTGGTTTATTGGATTGAAAATCAATAAGTAAGTCCACTAAACTCTAATAATTTTATAATTAGATTTATTGGAATGATATATTTCATAAGTAATAGAAAATATCATTGTAATGGTGCTAAAAAAATGGCATCATACATTTAGTTACAGATGATTTTTCAAGTACATGATGTTTGAGGCTATTTCAACTAACTCTGAAATAAGACTGTTGGATATTTTTTTATAAAGAGTAGGTCATTTGAAGAGTTGGTAGCTGATACATTTTCCAACTTAGGTATTATGATGTTTACATGGTGTGAAAACTCATTATTAGTCTTTATAATACTTTATAGAGTTAATGTTTTAAGGAATCCTTGAATGGATTTTTTCCTTTGAAAAAATTTGGTTTTGTATTCTACATCTGATCGTTGTTCTAATGGAGAGATTTTAGGGATTTGAAGATGGTGAATCTGATCCATCACATCAATGGATTATAAGGATAGAAAGACATACCCCAATCATTGTATCAAGGGATTTTGAGGATATAATGATAGACCTTCTGATCATCATATTGAGGGCTTTCCTAGTAAGGAAAGATAGACCTTTATAGAAGGCATAAAAGTATGGATACTTATTGTCACTTTTTCTAGCTACCTTAACTCTTATGGTTAAAGAGTGAGATCTTTTAATCTAACTTGTTAGTCATTTTTACTTTTAATATTTGTATATCTTGTATATTCAAGATATATTTTTCCAACATTAATTTTATAAGAATTTTATTTATAATACTTATCATTCTTATAAAACTTTTATTTGTGTGTTTGTGATGTCGAGAAAACATAAACTGATATAATCAAGAATTTTTTTATTCCTATTCTATTATCTGATCATTGGAATGTGACGAGTCCAATCATTTTTTACTTAATAGGATTTGTGTGTTTTGATTAGTTTAATTTTTTAAACTACAATTCACCCTCCTCTTGTATGCAATTGTAAATTCTTATAACCCAAAAATTAGTTGTACTATCATTCACATTACATTAATTTTGGGGAAATACATTTCCAATAAAGTATCTTTCAGTCGGAATATCCCACAGCACATCTCTGGTTAACTAATTAGGGAGATTACACATATTAGTACAAACAACACACTATCATGTACCTTACTGGCCATGAGATTGGTGTTTAGTAGTTAGTATGTTTATTAAATTTTATTATATATTTTTATTTCATATTTAATATTAATTTGAATATTATTTGATTTTTAGTGAGAGATATTTTCATTACTTGTACATATCACTAATCCTCATGAGGAGAAATTTATTAGGTGAGATGCAGTTCACTCAAATCTGGTGGATCTCATAGGTCCTCTCCAATTCATACCTGAGAGCATTTATGTTGAGGATTAATATTTACATCTTGATCTATAAAATCTGATTGAGGAACTTGGGGATAATGATGTGCATGTTATTCCCACTGAGGGTGATGTACCACCACTAACACCATTTATCGGAGGATAGGGACAAGGAAATTGGTAGTGGAAGATGCAAGAATAGAGATAGTGACTCCAAAGAGATTTCCCAATTCCATAGAGTGAGGATCATCAACAATAGGAAGATGATCGTGCACAGTAAGGATATGATTATTTTTCATATATGTATTTTTGTACATATGATATAAAATATTTATCGGATATACCTCCCGTGGTCAATATCTAATATCATTAATGGAGTGAGACCAAATTATGGTATCACGACTTTCTTAGACCTTGGGAAACACTTCTTCCAGTGGTGACATTTTTTATATCACATTCCCATCATCTTTGGGATATTTTTTTACACCACAACATTCATTGACTTATGGCTCCACAAATATTGTTGTACAAACCTCTACTCAGTAGAATGATTAGTCTCTTTCTGCACCATATATTGATCTTCTTATATAAACATAGAAGTATAAAGAAGTATTAGAATCATTGTGGTATGTTCCCACTATTGAGGTAGAGATACAACATGAGAAGGAATCTGTGCCTATATCTAGTACACCGGTTCAACATACACACTAGGCTCAGAGTGGGAGCAAGTTTTATATGATAAGTTGGGGTAAAAAGGGGAATAGACATTGATTTATTCAATTGGTACACATTATATATATAAAACCTGATTAATGAACAAATTAAATTATTTTTTAAAATATATAATTTTGTTTAATTTTTCAAATCTGAATCACCAAACTAAAATTTTAATTACATGATAAAATTAAACAATTAAACATGGGTTGGAGAAAATCCCTTACTAGTGATGATTCCACTACCAAAGATACTAGTGATTTGTGAATATTATATATTATAAATATAAATAATTTCGGGGTGAGGACGTACTAAAGACAACCTTCAGATGTCGGTATGGCCATTAAAGGTTCTTGGTGATGCCTTTCGGCATGACCAACTCTCTGGTAGTATTCACGGGACTCATGAGCTAGATATTCTAGCCTTAAATCGATTGGTTCGTGGTGGTCTTCATTGACGACATCTTGGTGTACTCGGTGACGGAGGAGGAGCACGTCACACACCTATAGATACTTCTAGATACACCCCGAGAGCACCATCTTTATTACAAGCTCTTGAAGTGCTAGTTCTACTTACAGGAAGTCCACTTCTTGAGGAATGTTATCTCTAATGATGGAGTTGCAGTGGATCTAGAAAAGATATAGGTTGTTCTTTTTTTAAATCCACCCAAGAGTGTGACCGATGTACATAATTTCTTAGGATTGGATAGGTACTACTGTAGATTTGTACCTGACTTCTCCAGGGTAGCGGCACCCTTTTCAGCTTTGACAAAGAAGGGTTAGCCTTTATTATGGATGGAAAAGTGATAGCATAGGTTCCAGAAGCTAAGGTAGAGACTGACGAGTGCCTCGATCTTGAGGACTACCAGAAGAGGGTGTTGGGTATCTAGTCTACTACAACGCATCACAGACCAGACTTGGATGTGTTCTAATGCAGGAGAAAGCATGGATCACCTACAGATCACAATAGTTGAGATATCATGAGTAGAAATACACTAACCATGACCTGGAATTAGCAGTAGTGGTTATTTCACTGAAGATGTGGCAACACTACTTGATGGATGAATAGTTTACTATTTACTCTGTTCAAAAGAGTCTCAGGTATATCTTCTCACATAAGGAACTGAACCTGAGACCACAAAAATGGTTGGAGTTCCTCCAAGACTATTACTTCTAGATAGTCTACACTCCTAGGAAGGAGAATGTAGTAGCAGACACACTCAGTAGGAGGCCAAGAAAATAGTTGTTGAGTGAGGCGACATAGCAGCTAGCCGCGTTGCATATATACTTTGTGGATAGAGATGGAGAAGCTTACCCCCAGTATATGAATGTCACTCAGTCACTCCTTTATCAAGTTTGGGAGGCACAATTTGGGTACATTGACTATGAGGCCCGACATTCTCATATATACATAGGATAGTCTTCCTGAAGGATTTTCTGAAGGTGGGGAGCACGTCATTCTCTTTATAGGAAACACTCTGGTACTAGTGACACTATGATAGGAGGTATTGAGGTATTTACACACATCCTCTATGGTTGTACATCTTGGTGTGGCGAAGATGTACCAGGACCTCCGACATCAGTACTGGTGGCTAGGGATGAAGAAAGTCGTGGAAGAGTTCAAATCATGATGCTTCACTTAACAGCAAGTGAAGGCCAAGAATCATGTACTAGAAGGATTAGCTAATCCACTTGAGGTTCCATAATGGAAGTGGGATGGTGTCTCCATGTAATTCGTGATATGGCTACCACGAATGTCTAGGGGCCACGATTCCATCTGGGTGATCATTGACCAACTCACCAAGTCAGCCAACTTTCTACCCATATGAGATCAGGGATCCATAGAGGGCTTGGGACACCTCTATGTACAGAACATTATACGGCTTCACGGGGTGTCATCGACGATCGTATCAGATTGGGATGATGTTTTTACATCTCGCTTGTGGAAAGGATTACAAGAGGAATTTGGGACTTAGTTTCTCTTGGGCACTACCATTCATCCTCAGACAGATGGTCAGATAGAGTGGACAATACAGACACCCAAGGACATGCTTCATACTTGCATCCTAGATTTTTTCCATAGTTGGGAGGACCACCTACCACAAGTTGATTTTGCATACAATATCATTTATCACTCCACCATCAGCATTGATCCATTTGAGGACATGTAAAGGCGACCATGAAGATCACCTCTGTACTGGATAGACCTAGGGGAGTCAGTACTTATGGGTCCATAGTTGGTACGGGATACCACTGAGAACGTGCAGATCATCCAGGAGTGGATGGAGACTGCACAGAGAAAGCATAAGTCTTATGTCGATAGGAGATGGAGACCTATGGAGTTTGAGGAGGGAAATCATGTCTTTCTATGGGTCTCACCCCAACAAGGAATGCAGAGATTTGGCCAGGGTGGAAAGCTATCACAAATGTTCATCGGACCATTATAGATCCTTGGTAGATTAAGTGAGGCGGTGTACCAACTTTCTATACCCACATTGATGCACATGGTTTATAATGTTTTCCATGTGTTATAGGTGAGGAGGTACGTGCATGATCCATCACACGTTATTGACTAGGGAAAGGTTAACATCAATGGTGGGGTGACATTTTCAGAGTTATTGGTAGAGATAGTGGATCGATAAGAACAGGTCCTTCGTGGGCGGTCGATTCCTCTGGTGTGAGTTTGGTGGCAGTACAGGAACCTCTAGGAGAGAACATGGGAGAAGGAGGCTCAGATGTGTGCTCAGTACCCCATTTTGTTTCCTTAGTTTTTTATCTTTTTGGGATAAAAATCCCTTAGGTGGGGATAATGTAAAGACCTAGAAATTCAATATATATATATTTTAAATTATTTGGGATTATTACGTTTCTGTGAAAATTGACGGCACAAGATTATGAGGCCTGGAGATCCCAGAACGGATTTTTGGACATTTTTTAATGTATGTTTAGTAAACAGGCGGGTGCTGTTTTCTATCCTTTTAACCTATGCTTGGATTTAAAATTTGAGGGCACCATTGCATCTGTAGCGTTGTGATTCACTTAAGGGAAGCTTAACTTTGACCGGAAAGGCTTAGACAAAAAAATTATTTTCTAGGAATTTACAAAAAAATAAAATAACTAAATGTTATTTTATTTATATTTTTTAAACCCTTGGATAAATGGTGGTTGGAACATAGGGAAATGTCAAACCATTTAATGGATTGACTCTTTAGTTGTGTAACCACGCCGTTTGGAGAAATAATGGGTTGTGTAACTGCATAGTTGAGAGAGTTAATAGGTTCATTAATTAAACTCATTAATGAACCTTATTAATTGTGTGATGTGTTAATTTTCACCTTCCCCTCTATTTAGTCAGAGCTCAGGCTTCTGTTTTGAGAGAGCTATGAGAGGAATCTCTGACAAAGCACCGAAGAATTTCTGCTTTGAAAAAGAACGCGATCAAGCGACAGTCGTTGGGGGAATCGACGGGTGACAATGAATGTCGACGAACACCTTCGGACATGGACACTACATCCTCTTCTACAATTCCTTCCAACAAACTCCAGGTAGGGGGATTTGTTGTTTAATTAAGATTTGTACTTTTCTTGAAATATTATCCATGTTAATGATAATACAGAGGGTGTGGGCCAAACGAACAAGGCCCAAACCCTCTGTAGTTTTCTGATTTGATTGTGTTTGTCATGGGAAACTTGAAGGTAATGTGGCACGTGGTGGCACTATCTACATGCCCGGCGGAGAAGGGATGGGCCACCATCCTAGCCGACAGCCGGAGGAGGAGGCACACCCCGGAAGTACACCTGGGCAGCAGAATCCATGACCACAATGGGTCGTGGGTGTTGGATCTTGAATATACAGATTATACAAAAGAGGGGGGGGTGAATTTTGTCTTTCAGATTATTCGTTTACTCTTCGATTGATCGAGTTTTGTCCACTATGCTTTATCAGAATTGATCATGCAGCGGAATAAGTAAAATTAGAGACCCATGGATGTATAGTGGTTTGGGGAACAGAAGGCCACTAGTCCACTCCACCAACGCTCTACTCCACGAGCTTGGTGATTTTCACTATCTGGTCCTCTTTTCCACAGACCATCCAACAACTAAAAATAGACAATTGACACCTTTACAATTTTCAGGAAAACAAGGCCTTCTGGTTCAAAGATGAACCTACTCAGCTTAGTACGAGAAGCTGGTCACTCAAGACAAAAAGTGTTTTTGTTTAGAGAGAACTTTTCTAGTTGATCTTCACAATTTCAATAGAATTCAATTGATAGCAGATGGATCGTCGTCTTCAGAAATATTTATCTTCAAGTCAAATCAGTTCTGAGTCGATCCGGTTACAGTAGATATAGAAAATATAATCGCAACTTAAGCAGTAGCAGATTCACAAAATATTTTTGTTGACAAATAGATGAATCCTCTGTTGTGTTCCTTCTTCTTCAATAAAACAGATCTTAGTCGCTCTTCGTAATCAGTAGATATTTTTATCTTGATTTTTCCCTATTTTTGCTCTTCAGAAATAGCATTGTCTGTGAAGCAAATCTTTCTTTCGAATACAATGATTGTATCTGCACTTGCATTCTTGATCGCTATGTGTTCTTCTTTCAAATATTCGCTATATTGATCTCTATACACTTTTTTGTATATCAAACTTATTTATGTTATGATGTGTATTATTCTTTGAAAGTAAAAAATGAGAACAGATATATCAAGTGCTTCCTCTACAAAATCAGATCCACAAATATCGCCCTTTTACTCACAATATTCAAACTCATGAATTAATCTGAGCAGTCGTAAAACTCCATAATATTCACCATGAAAATCTCCGATTAAATCAATCCTTCAAATAGTTTTGAATCTGTCAAGGACACACTTCAAAATCAGTGTTTAGTCTGGCTTAAAATTAGCCTGATCAATCGCTTACAGACCGTTGAACAAAAATATCAACTTCAAATTCCCGACGCCAAACGTAAGGTTGAGTTGCACTGCAAGCATCCTCTGAAACATAACATAGATCAAACGTAGGGGTGATGTCGCATTCTTTAAATGTAAGTTTGATGACGAATGTAAGTTTGATGACATATGGTTGACCACAAACATAGGGTTGACCATCCATACTTTTCTCTTCCATATCCAAACGTATACCATACTTTTCTAAGCTTCCATACGTAAGGTTTACGATCCATAATTTTTCAAGTAACATAATGTTGTTTACAAAAGTAAGGTTGATTAACCATACATTTTATAAACAAACAAAACATTAAAGACTTAGGTAATGTTTCTTCTTCCATACTTTCTCAATATCTCAAATGTAGGGTTTCTTCCTAATGTTGGGTTTTCCTTCACGTAGGGTTCCTTTCTTTCATACTTTACTGACAACGTATGGTTGTTTAACCATAATTTTCTGATAATCTATAATAAGTAAAAAACAGGTTCCTTTCTTTCTTTATGCTATGCTTTCTTTTCTTTCTTTACGCTATGCTTTCCAAACGTAAGGTATGAATAGTGTTTCCAGAACACTTTAAATTTATTTCCAAATGGTTAAGCAATTGTTCCACGCTGTGTAAACACTTGAATATTCTTCCAAAAATGAGAATATATAAAATATATAATTCCTGAAAAATAAATAAAGTAAAATCATTAGAAAACAATTAAAGAGTATTTGTGAACATCAAAATCATCATAAATAGATAGATTATTATTCTCAACAATACCCCTCTTATTAATAATAAAACATATTGTTGAAAAAAACACTTGCTCAACAATCTCCCCATTAAATATGTATTGTTGAAAACAACACGTGCTCAACAATCTCCCCCTTTTTGATGATCACAAAACCCATAAAATAATAAGACTAATTAAATGAAATTAACTTTCAAAATTAGTTACTTAAAGTTTAGAATTTTGAAAAGATAAAACAATATTTAATTTTAAAAAAATCATTTCAATAAATAATAATTGTATTATCATTATTCATAAAAATCAATTTCTCCCCCTTTATTTTTAATAAAATCAAATTATTTTTCCTTAAAAATAAAAGTAAAGAATAAAAAAAAAGTTTTTAGTTTTATCCAAATTTCCCCCTCCTAATAAAATACATTTATTCAAACTTCTCCCAAATAAAAAGTAAAATAAAATTCCCCCTTTATAATAAATGACTGTTAATGACTTAAAATAGTTTGCTGTATAAGTATAAATCGATATAAATCCAAAACATTTTTTAAATAAAAATAAAAAAAGGATTTAATATATACAAGAAATAATTTAAATAAGGTTTTAAAATTTTAAAATAAAATGTTTTGCTTATCCAAATTTCTCCCCCTTTTTGTGATATTAAAAATAATGATAAATCATGGATTTTAACACATTTAATGTTGCACTGAACTGTAGGTAAATGATATAATTAACTATTTATTTGTAAATTAATCTAGTATATTTTCATATGTAAACTTAAAACAGTAAAAAAAATATAAACAAATAGATAAATAAACAAATAAACAATGTAACAAATTTTCATTCAAAAACAGTAGTATGTACATGATAATGATATACACAGGAATCAAGGGATATTAGGGTTAAGATAGGTTCTATCTTCTCTGAACAACATCCTTGATTTATTTATGCTATTCCCTCAATATCTTCATCATCTCGTCTCCAAGTTTGATAATGAGCTCTCTGTTCTCCTGAGTCATATGAATATCCTCGATTAAATTGACTCGGAAAAACTCATGAATTATTTCTTCTTTTTCTATAAACACTAACAACTTCTATGACATCTGATTTAACATTGTTCTGATTCCTGGATCAATAGATGTCATATGATCCACTAAAAACTTCTGATTGTCCAACAACACTGATAATGGAGCACTGTTACATTGAAGATCAATAAACCTCTCATTCATATTGCCCATTATAGTTGTAATAGCTTGAAATATCCTTATGAGGCTAGGTGATGTACCTAAACCACTAGATCCACTAGACATTATGGATTCAAACTGATTTTCCATGTAATCTTTAAAACTAGAGATATCTGATTTCAAAACCATTTCTTATTTCATTTTGACCACTTATGTCAACATTTCCTTCTTGAAATTCTCAACTTCATTTCTTGGAACTGTGCTGGATTTCATTCTCTGAAATTTCAACTTCTCTAATTCCAAATCTCTCCTTAGAGAAGCATTCTCAGTTTCTAGTCTTTGTAAATTCTTGTAAACTTCTTCAACTGCTTCATAAAATAATGTAGAATCACTCTATTCTTGATTTTATTCTTCAGTTCTTTGATGAATCAACACTAGGGGAAAAGATTATACAATTGTTTCTTCATCTCCATTTTCATCTTGATCTACTGATTTTTCCTCAGAGTCTTTCTTAGAATCTTCCAAAGAAAAATATTCCTACAACACTTAAGTGTGAACATCTGATGCATCATCATCATGTTCTTCAAGAATGATATCATCTTGAACAAGATTTTCAACAACATCTTCTTTCTGAACAGCCTAAGGACTGGCCACTTCTCCTTCAGGAACTCCCTCTTTCACAACTTCAATTGTAGTCTCATTTTAATGTTCATCCACTGATTCAACACTTTCAGGTTCAACAACAGCAGTTTCAGGTCTCTCTATTTCAAAATCCATTACAACTTGAGCTACCTCTTCTTGAGGTTCATTAATATTAGCCTTATCCCTTACAAAACTATAGCCCAAAATATCAATAACAAATAGTGGTTGAGAAACCACTGTTTCCTCTTCAGCTCTTACATATCTTTTCCTTGTTACTTGAAGTCCTTCCTGACTTCCTTCATCTTCAACCTCTGCAATCTAAAAATGAATTTTCCTTGCAGTTTTAGTTGCTCTGGTTTCATGTTGTTTTTCTTTATCTTTTTCAAGATGAGCTGAATCTATCTCCTCTTTTTTCTCTTCTTTCCCCATTGGAAAGATTTTTCCTTTTATGGTGCTCCAGAAATAACCAATTTTCCTTAGTGTCCCAGCACTAAAGTTATTATCATGATGACACCTTATTCTTGCATCTACAAGCCTTACCAATCCTTTCTTGAGCAACAACTTTGAAATGAACCTTCCAAAAGGATAGAAGTTCATTCTTGACTCACTCTGGCAGCAGTAATTGAGGTACCTTTCCATGTACCTTGGGAAGTTTAATTTGATTTCACTTAACAGAAGTTACATTATGTACATATAAGGGTAAAAAATATTTTCTATTTTTGACATCCTGGGAGCTATTCCTGTCTGAACAAATTTAACGAAGACCTTCTGATCCAGTTATAAATCCTTTACCATCATTTTCTTAACAGCAGTTTTTCCAAACAAAAAGGACATAATTTCCTCTGATTTATGCACAGGATCTCCAGTGTTTTTAAAATCAAAATGATAAACTCCTTTATGCAGGAAATTCAGGATTTGTCATATTTCAACAGAAGAGGTTGAGAAATCTCTGTCCTCAATCTTTACAATTATAGTGCCTTCGTCCTCACCTAGACTGAACTGAACTGTTCTAAAGAAATTATGCAGTTCTACCTCATACATAAACTCATACCTTTTACTTTTGAAATTCTACTCAAGGTTTTGAAAAGAAAAGGCCTGTTTCAACATCAGATTAGTCTGGAATAGCCATTCCAGATCTATAACTTTACCTTGCAAATTTTTTCACCCAACTGACTTTTGCTTCTTCCTATCACTACTCTCAGCCTCATCTACTCTCTTGGTCTTTTCCATTACGGAGTAGTTTTATGAAGATTTGAAAATTTTAGGGTTTGAAGATTTGAAGATCAAGGGTGTGCAATAGTATGCGGTTTCAGGTTCGAAAGGGTTTTTTTGTGGAAATTAAATGGTTTTGAATTCGAAAGGGCTCTGATAGCCTTGATTCCCATGTAATCACTAATCATTAAATTTATTTTAAAAACAAATAAAATTTGTATGTGGTGAATTTAACATATATTAAAAAGAAAAGTTAAACCTTTTTCGAAAACAAATAATTAATTGATCTTAAACAGTATTTAAAAACAAAATAAAATTTACACAATTAAGAAAATTAAATCAAAATAAATAAAATTAAATAAATAACATTAAAAATTATAATTAAAAAAAATTATTTAAAATTAAATAAACCTAGCTTCTCCATAATAAAATCAAACCCTGCAGTGGGAAGTGGTTTAGTAAAAATATCTGCTAATTGAATTTCTGTATTTATAAATTCTAAAAAGATATCCTTTTTAATAACATGATCTCTTAAAAAGTGATGCCTTATATCAATGTTCTTAGTTATAGAATGACTAATAGGGTTTTTTGAAATATTAATTGCACTTTTATTATCACATAAAATAGGTGTATTATTAAAATTCAATCCAAAGTCTATAAGAGTGTTTTTTATCCACAACACTTGTGCACAACAACTGCCAACAAATACATATTCTTCTTTAGCTGTTGATAGGGCAACTGAATGTTGTTTCTTACTAGACCATGACATCAAAGACTTTCCTAGAAAGTGACATGTTCCTGGTGTTCTTTTTCTATCTAATATACAACCTCCAAATTCAGCATCTGAATATGAAATCAAATTAAAATTAAAAGTTTTAGGATAGAGTAGAGATTGAGAAGTAGTTCCTTTTAAATATCTAAAAATTCTTTTAACAGTAGTTAAATGAGATTCTTTGGGATTTGATTGAAATCTAGCACAAAGACATACTGAATACATTATATCTGGTCTACTAGTAGTAGGATATAACAAACTACCAATCATACCTCTATATAACTTGTTGTCAACTGATTTCCTAGTTTCATCCAAATAATGTTTTATATTAGTACACATAGGAGTTGTAAATTTCTTGTTGATTTCAAGTCCAAATTTCTTAAGTAAATCAGCAATGTATTTTCTTTGATTTAAAACATTTCCAAAATATTTTTGAAATATTTGAAGTCAAAAAAAGAAATTTAATTCTCCCATCATACTCATTTCAAATTCTTCTTGCATTAATTTTGAAAATTCATGACAATGTTTTTTATTAGTTGATCCAAAAATTACATCATCAACATAAATTTGATCCAATAAAACATTATTTTTCATAATTTTCTTAAAGAGTGTTGGATCTGCCAATCCAACAGTAAAATCATTTTTCAAAAGAAAAGAACTTAATCTTTCATACCAAGCTCTAGGTTCTGGTTTAAAGCCATAAAGATCTTTAGTAAGATTAAAAACAGAATCAGGTTTTTGAGAGTTTTCAAAACCAGGAGGTTGCTCAACATAAACTTCCTCCATTAAATAACCATTTAAAAGGAAGATTTAACATCCATCTGAAATAATTTAAAATTAATATGAGATGAACAGGCTAAAAGGATTATAATGGCTTCTAACCCAACTACAGGTGCAAAAGTCTCATCATAATCTATTCCTTCTTCTTGATTATATCCTTTAGCTACTAATCTTGCTTTATTTATAGTTATTATACCTTGGTCATCCTATTTATTTCTAAAGACCCATTTGGTTCCTATTACTAGATAATTCTGAGGACTTTCCAAACTTCATTTATTTTGAACAGTTTTAATTCATATTGCATTGCTATTACCCAGCTTTCATCATCTAAAGATTCTTCTATAGTCTTGGGTTCTAGTTAATATAGGAAGGCAAATAATTCCACTAGGTTTCCTAAGTTTCTTCTAGTTTGAATACCAGTTTCTAAGTCACCAATCACTGTTTCTAAAGGGTGATTCTTTAGGATTCTAGACTATCTAGACAATAAATTTAAAGGTTATTCAGTATCATGTTCCTCTAAACTGAACTGAATCTCTTTTATATCATTTTCAAAATCATTCTTTAAGTTCACAAGTCTCATGTTATTGTTAGAGTCAGGTTCATCTATTTGATCTGTCCTTTTCTCAAAGAGATCAGATTCATCAAATTTCACATGAACTGATTCTTCAACGATCCTTGACTTTTTATTAAAAAAATTATAATCTTTCGAAATAGCATAATATCCCAAGAAAATTCCTTCATCAGATTTTGGATCAAACATACCAAGATTGTCCTTGGTGTTTAAGGTGTAAACCTTGCATCCAAAAAATTTAAAGTAATTTACTTTAGGTTTTCTGTTATTCCATAGTACATAGGGTGTCTTTTTCAAAATAGGTCTTATTAAAACACTGTTAATTATATATCAAGCTATATTTACATCTTTTGCCCAAAAATATATAGGTAGAATGTATTCGTTTAACATAGTTCTAGCCATTTCTTGAATTGTTCTATTTCTTCTTTCTACAATCCCATTCTATTAGGGTGTTCTTGGTGCAGATAAGGTATATTTAATACCCATGTTTGATCAAAAGGAATTAAATTCCTGATTCTCAAATTCTCCACCATGATCACTTCTCAATGAGATTATATTAAAGCCTTTTTAATTTTGAATAGATTTTCAGAAACTTTCAAATAAAGTAAAAGCTTAATTTTTAAATTTCAAAAAGAAAATCCCAGTAAATCTAGAATAATCATCAACTAGTACCTAAACATATAATTTACCAGCCATGCTTTCTACTCTTAAAGGTCCAAACAAATCCATATGGATATGTTCTAAAGGTTTAGTTGTAGAAACTTTGTTAACAAATTTGAATGATTATTTGTGTTGCTTTCTAAGTTGGCATGCATCACATAATCTGTTACTTTCAAATCTGAGACTAGGAAAATAAAAAACTAAGTGTTTCTTAGATAACGTATGTAAAACATATATATTACAATGTCCAAGTCTCCTATGATAGATCCAAGATTCACTTACTTTAGCAGTCAAGCAATTTACTTGTTGTTTACACAAGGAATTTAAATCCAAAGTATAGACATTGTCAATATTTTTTGCCTTAAATTTAAATAGTTTATCTTTAAAAATAGTACAAAAATTGTTAGTAAAAGCAACAGTATATCCATCATCACAAAGTTTAGAGATACTTATCGGGTTGTGTTTCAATCTTTGTACATAAAGTACTTTGTTGATTGAGACTGTTTTTGGATCTCCAACAGTTCCAATGCCAATGATTTTTCCTTTGGCATTGTCACCAAATGTGACAAGTCCTCCTTCCTTTTGAGTGAGTGTTATAAAATTTGTTGAGTTCCCACTCATATTCCTTGAGTAGCCACTATCCATGTACCATATATCTTTTCTTCTTTGGTGGCCTACTACCTACAAATACATTTAAACAAATTTCTTTGGTACCCATATTATGTTGGGTCCAGGGGTGTTGCTAGCAATGATCTGGGTATCTAGATTTGCTTTGTTCTTTTAAAAACATCTGAATCATATAAGTCTTTTGAAACATAGGATTTCTTAATACCACAAATTTGAGGTTTTCTTAAGTAACAATGTTTAGATATATGTCCCATTGTCCCACAAAAGTTACAATTAACCCTTTTATTACTAGGAACAAAATAATTTTTGTATAGCTTAGGTTTTTCTCCTTTACTGCCAATTCCAAATGTTTCTTTTTTAAGGAAAATTTTTCCAAGAATTTCATTTAATGAATTCTCCCCTTTTGTAAAAACCAATGCATCCTGTTTGTAAGATTCTACTTCATCCTATAGTGTATTTATTTTTTATTCAAAATTTATATAGTTAGTGTTAATAGAATTGTATTTATCAGTTAATTCCTTATGTTGTTTTAGCATTGTATCTCTTTCATCTGAAACAGCCTTATATATGTTCTTTAGTGACTTATGTTTCTTAAACAGTGATTCATATCTCTCTTCAAGCATATAGCAGTAGGCTGCAAGTTTTTAATTTGTGTAGCTTGATTCAGAATTTGATTCATTATTTGAGTCAGATGAGTAATATGATTGTACCTCATCTATTTCTGCTATGAAACACATGTTTACTTTCATATTGACTTCTTCTTTCTCTAAGCATGATTCTGGAGACCTACTGGAGTCTTCAGATACACTCCAAGTGTCTTTCATTGATTTTTTGTCTTTCTGCTCATAGTCATTTCTTTTGATGAATTTATTCTTCTTTGCATCTCTCAATTGTGGGCAATCTGGTTTGATGTGCCCCATATTCTTGCATTCATAGAATATTACTTCCTTATCATCTTTCTTAAAGGATTTTTTGAAGCCTCTTTTCTTACTGTAGAATTTTCTGAATTTTCTGGCTAACTGAGCCAGTTATTCATATGAGTTTGATGAGTCAGAGATCTCTAATTTGACATTGACTTCTCTCTTCTTCATCTTTCTATTCTTTTGTTGTGAAGTTACCTTCAAGGAACTATCATCCTTTTTGATGTAGACTTTATGTTCATTTTCCTCATCTTGCATTTCAGCTTCGTACATCATCAGTGTACCAATCAACTCTCTCATGCTTAGATTTTTAACAGGTGTTGATTGTCTGATTGCAGCAGAGATACCATTCCATCGAGTAGGAAGTAACCTCGTTACTTTTAATTCTTGATCAGCCTGCTTGATAGGATCTCCTAGAGCTGTTATATTATTGACAATTTCTGTCAATATCCCATTCATTTGGGTAATGCTTTCACCTTCAAACATTTTGAAAGTATCAAATTTCAATTTGGAAGTAACATATCTCATTTTTCTCACATTGTATGTTCCTTAATATGCCACAGCTATTGTTTTCCACATATCATATGTTGTTGGGCACTGAGATACTATGTTAAATTCATCTGGTCCTAGACCCTAGATGATTGCATTCATAGCCTTCGAATTCATATCATACTCTGCATCAGTAGCAGCACTCCATGTCTCAGGATTTGCAGATTTCATAAGGAGTCAGAATCTTTGAATAGATTTTATATCTGAGGTTTTTCAGGTATTTTATCATGCGTGATTTCCAACATTCATAGTTGTCTCCATTAAAATATGGTGCTCTTACCATTGACATCTCTTCTCTTGTATCAGTCATGATGCTCTGTTGTATAATCTTTAAATTCTTGTCGCTTGCTAAGGCTCTATCAGATGCTCCACCTCTGATACCAATTGTTGGATATTGAATATACAAATTATACCTAATAGGGGGTTGAATTGTGTCTTTCAGATTTTTTGTTGCCTCTTCGATTGATCGAGTTCTGTCCTCTATGCTTTATCAAATTTGATAGTTTAGCAGAATAAGTAAAAGAAGAGGCACACGGATGTATAGTGGTTAAGGGAACATAATCCCCCTAGTCGACTCCACCGATGCTCTACTCCACTAGATTGGTGATTTTCACTATATGGTCCTCTTTTCCATAGACCATCCAACAACTGAAAACAGGCAGTTGACACCTTTACAATTTTCAGGAAAAAAAATCTTTCTAGTTCAAACACGAACCTACTCACCTTAGTATGAGAAGCTGGTCACTCAAGATAAAAAGTGTTTTTGGTTAGAGAGAACTTTTCCAGTTGATCTTCACAATTGCAACAGAATGAAATTGAGAGAAGATGGATCGTCGTCTTCAAAAATATTGATCTTCAAGTCAAATCAGTTCTGAGTCGATCCGGTTGCATTAGACATAGAAAATATAATCTCAACATAAGAAGCAGCAGATTCACAAAATATTGTCCTTGATAAATGGATGAATCTTCTGTTGTGTTCCTTCTTCTTCAATAAAACAGAGTGTAGTCACTATTCATAATCAGTAGATCTTTTTATATTTGATTTGCCTTTATTTTCTCTCTTCATAAATAGCGTTGTATTTGCAGCAAATCTTTCTTTCGAATACAATGACTGTATCTGCACTTGCTTTCTTGATCGCTATGTGTTCTTCTTTCAAATATTTTCTATATCGATCTTTGTACACTTTTTCGTATATCACACTTGTTTCTGTTATGATGTGTATTTTTCTTTGAAATTCAAAAATGAGAAAAGATATATCGAGCACTTACTCTGCAAAATCAGATCCACAAATATCGCCCTTTGACTCACAATATTCAAACTCGTGAATTAATCTGAGCAGTTGTAAAACTCCATAATATTCACCATGAAAAGCTCCGGTTAAATCAATCCTTCAAACGGTTCTGAATCTATCAAGGACATACTTCAAAATCAGCGTTTAATCCAGCTTAAAATTATCCTGATCAATATCTTGCAGACCGCTGAACAAAAATATCAACTTCAAATTCCCAACGCCAAACATAAGGTTGAGTTGCACTGCATGCATCCTCTGAAACGTAACATAGATCAAACGTAGGTTTGATGTCTCATTCTTCAAATTTAAGGTTGATGATGAAGTTAAGGTTGATGACATATGGTTGACCACAAACATTGGGTTGACCATCCATAATTTTCTCTTCCATATCCAAACGTATACCGTACTTTTCTAAGCTTCTATACATAAGGTTTATGATCCATACTTTTTCAAGTAACGTAAGGTTGTTTACAAAAGTAAGGTTGATTAACCATACTTTTGAGAAACAAACAAAACATTAAAGTCTTATGTAATGTTTCTTCTTCCATACTTTCTCAATATCCCAAACGTAGGGTTTCTTCTTAACATAGGTTTCTTCTTCACGTAGGGTTCCTTTGCTTCATACTTTGCTGATAACGTATGGTTGTTTAACTGTAATTTTCTGATAATATGTAAAGAGTAAACAGTAGGTTCCTTTCTTTCTTTATGATATGCTTTCCTTTCTTTCTTTACGCTATGCTTTCCTTTCTTTCTTTACGCTATGCTTTCCTTTCTTTCTTTTCGCTACGTTTTCCAAACGTAAGGTATGAATAGTGTTTCCAGAACACTTTAAATTGATTCCCAAATGGTTTACCAATTGTTCCACACTGTGTAAAAACATTAATATTCTTCCAAAAATGAGAATATATAAAATATATAATTCCTGAAAAATACTTAAAGTAAAATCATTAGAAAACAATTAAAGGGTATTTGTGAACATCAAAATCATCATAAAGAGATAGAGTATTTTTCTCAACAATACCCCCCTTATTAATAATAAAACGTATTGTTGAAAACAACAATTTCTCAACAATATCCCCACTAAATATGTATTGTTTAAAACAACATGTGCTCAACAGCGGGGCTAGTAGAGGCATGCCCCAACGGCGTGCCTGGGTGTTGCATGTCATAGCCGCGACGGGCCTCGACACTGGAGGAGGTGAACCCCAGTGGCACGCTTGTGCAGTGGAAGTTGTGACTGCAAGAGGATGCAGTGCTGGAATCCCATGGTGCCAGCATGGCGCTGCGTGGAGAAGTCAACTTGTCGTGCGAGTTGACGCGGGAGATGCAGTCGGTGGACCGGGCCATGTGAGCAGGTGCCAGATGTGGCTATTCCGCATTCGGGGAGAATGTATATGGCCCAAAACCTCGATCCGAGGTGATATTGGTGGGCCACACCACCTGGAAGGATGGACTATTCAGGCAGACCTAGTAGGATGAGCCCGTAGGCCCAGCAGGCCGGACCTGCGGGCCTGTTCAGATCTATCTGGGAGGAGCTGGGCCTAGAGGGCCAGGTCAACCCAATTTGGGCCAGACCTTGGTTGATCTATCCAAATTGTATCGGGTCAACCCAGACTAGGTAGGGTCAGGTCAGACCAGACCTGGACCCCTTTCAGCCCAGTTACCCTTAATTGGGCATATATCCTTAACCGGACGTTCGTTCGACAAAACGTGTGCAGCGCGAGAACCCTTAGAATGAGGAAGTCCTTTTGAGACACTAAACATGAGTTTTTAGAGAATGTTGGAGTTTTTATGGGTTTAATCATACCAGAATCCAACTGAGCCCTTGACACTAAAATGTCTATAACTTACATACTGGGCGTCTGATTGACATGTCATCTATTGCATTGGAACTCTTTTGACATGACAGTTCATCGGGCTACTTCTTTATGGGAATTCATGTCGGTTGAAATACGACCGATTAATTGATGAGTGTATCCTACTGGAATCATGCGTGCTTTATGCAGGAATCGAGTGGATAGATGAGATGCGAAGAATTAATAGCGATCATGTGTGGATCAGCACCAAGCGATCTTGTGTCGATCAGCACAGAGTGATCCTGTGTGGATCATCACTGAGAGATCCTATGTGGATCAGCACCCAGAGATCCACTGTGAATCAACACTGAGTGATCATGTGAGGTTCAATAGTAGAGCCTCATGACATAATAAGAAGATCTAGCTTTATGACTAAACATTTGTACTTCTGTACTTAAGTGAAACATATTTTGAGCGGTCTTTTGATTTTTTTTTTCTTTGTGATTGAGATCATGCTTTGTGGTTTTTCCTTAATAGAATTATAAGAGACCTTAGGGGGTCTTGGGGTCCCTAATAGGTATTTTTATACTCACCCCTACATGGGCTTCACCTACACTTTATTGTGTCTTGTAAAGATGATGGTCATCTTTGACTAAGTCTTGAGGAGCCACGACTTGACGGTGTACGAAGGTGAGCAGTTGACGTGGAGAGCTGTATTGATGATCTGTGCCTACCCTTCATATAGGCTCCTTGGAAGATGACCTTAGAAGCTATTTTCCATTTTTTATGTATTTCTTTTTCAGTTGGGCTTGTATTTTGGCCCCTTTACTTCAGTACTTACTTTTACACATTGTGGTGGTTTTTAGTTGTGGTTTCACCTTTCTTCTTCCATTGGGGTTTACTTATGCATAATGTACCTTGTCTGTGTGTGTATTGGTTTTGAGATAATTCCTTCCCATTTTAGGGAAATAACTTTCTAGTGCTAGTAGCCAACCCCTGGCCTATGGAAGGTGGGCTTGGGGTAGTCACGTCATAGGCCCTAGTGGGACAGTTTGTGATAAAAATGACCATTCATGTATAATTATTGGAGGATATATGAACATATAAATAAAAACATCATAGAATTAATTAATGGAGTTTTCAAGGGAGTTCAAAAGCAACCCATCATAGGTATCTAAGAATGTTAAATTATATGTTAATTACCAGAACCAAAATTATAATATAATTTTATTATAATGTTTTAAATTTAATTAAAAAATTTAGTATAAGAGACCTTCTATCATATAATAAAGTGGTAATCATATTAAGGAAAGCAGACTAAAGAGGGTATAAACAAAGTGATATGATAGAGTCAATGTTTCTAGTGTGAGGTTTATAGTTCTCTTCTAGAGATAGGTACATTTTTTGTCCATTCATTTGACCGTACAGGGAATAAATTTGAGATCACTATATTCCATGATCTTATGACCCGTAGTAGTGGTCATGAGATTGATATTTTATTACAGTAGTGTTATGGTGATTTTGGTAACTTTCAAGCATTACAGTATCCTTTCACAAAAATTAGTGCATATACATTTTTTCCCCTCTTTTTTTGTGTTTTCATATCAGTTAATTGGTGACCTTAATTGAGGTGACATTGTAAATAACTTTTTAATATCGGTTAATTAAAATCGACATTGTAAATTAATCTATTTATGGGGTTTTCATGTGAAACATGAATTTTTTAAAATATAAAATTGTTCCATCCTCCATAGAAACAGACAAATAAAAAGTAACAGTAGTAAATGGAGAAGAAAACAAGAAAAACATCCAGAATGACACTTACAATTGAACTTTCAAATTTATAATATATACAACAAATAAACTAAAAATCAATGAAAATTGTAAAATAATTCTCCCATCCAATTTTCCAAAATCATTTATACCTTCTTGTTTATAAAAATATTATTTCAAAGAGATTTTAATTTAAAATAACATTTTTAATTAATGTATCCAAAATTTAGTAATTATAAATGAAAATTATCCTTTGCTTGTAAAAATTTTACCCTGGTTCTCTTCTTACTTATCATCTCTCTAAATATATTTCATGAAATATTTTGAAATAATATGAATAAAATAAATGTATTTCACTATAATATAAACATGTATTAAAATAATCAAACTTACGAGTTCATTACATTCATAAAATTTACTCAATTCACTATGGATAGAGCATAGCCAGTACAATTTCCTCTCTCTTAGAAAAAAACACCCAACATCCAATGGCCAATGATATATAAGAAAATTTAATTTGAGTTGTCAATATGTTAAGAGATATAAAACACTTTTTGAGAAAATATTTTTTATACTCTTGAATATGTAGAAACATCTATCACTGAATAATGACATTGTTCTGAAATCTTTCAACGATATAAACTATTCTTTCTGCATCGGTCATTATCAATGTTATGGGATAAATAAATTGTGCATCCATAAATATATATACATCAATATTTTCATTCATTATAAAAAATTTACAGAGATACCTAAAACCAAATAAACATAATTATAAATTTTCAATAAATTAAAGGAACAGAAACATTTTTTTAATCCACTTACATGGAAAAAATTTCCATCATATTTATTCCCAAGTGATCTCAAAATATAGGTTCCATGATATAATTTATCAAAAGTAAAATAGTTATTTCATTTCTAGAAACAACAGAATCAATTTAAATCTCATATAGATCCAATAAAAAATTTGAATATGCTGACAATCTGTCAAGACTAGTAGAATCTGTATCTGAAGTCATAACACTTTTTATTTTTTGTTGTCTATATAGTAATTATTTACCTATAAAGTATTATTTTAAAAAAGTAGATAAATATATGAACTTTAAAATTTAAAAAACAAATTTAATAGAAAATAAAATGAAATATAAAATATATACAAACATCTATAGTAAAATCTTGAAGTAGTTTAGATGGAAAAAATAAAATAATGACTATTACATTATGCAAGTGTACTCACCCCATATGTAGGACCTGGTATTTTGGTTGATCTATCTATAATATTGGGTATATTGAACCTCTGATTCTCTATCTCTATCTGTTGATGATGAATGTTATCGTTGATATAAAACATCATCCCATATGCAACAATATGAAGGGGATCGTCAATAAATAAATTACAATAACTAGGAATCTTTTGAGGAGGGGTGTAGGGTTAGGATAATAAGGATTGGGTTTTAGAGGTTGAAATGTATTAGTAGGATATATTGGAGTAGTGGGATCTACTAGGGGAGGTGGAGGAGTCAGATCGGAAGTCTGAAACTATATTTGTATATCTGCAAACAAAGACTGTACCAAAGCACTATTCATATCTTTCATCGAGACATGAATATCCTAAAATTCATGTTACAAATATTCTATGTTTTTATAAACATGCTACATTTAATAAGCATCTAAATGTGGAATAACTTTCCTTACTGATACACCTTTTAGGTGTCCTTGTACACGACCCGGGTGTTCCGGATTTCCCAATGTTGTAGCTAAAATATCCTTTATTCCCACCGTAATAAATCCCCCTATGTGATCTCCTCCTCAAAATAATATTATATGGAATATTTGAAAAAATCATTAATGAATCACAATATATAAAGAGCTAATTTAACTTCAATAAATAAATTAAACATCTTACAATCCCCCAAGTTACAACCCTTGACTCATCTATAGGATATTTTCATTTTTTTCTTATTGTACCCCTCTTCAATTTCTCATGTCTAGTAGGGGGGAACCTCTACAGGCCCTAAAAACTCAACTCACAGATTTTGATGTTTTTTTATAACATCTATTCTTCCAAAAAAATTAACCCTCCCCAAGATAATTTATAAGGGTATACATTTATAGATTGAATCTATTAATAAGATCTCATTGACTGTTGTAAATTTATAATTAATAATAAATAAATCATTAACATGGTCATTTATATAAAAAACTTCTAAAAAGGTAATTTTACACTTACAAAAAACTCTTATCATCATCTACTTTCAACAAATTTCTCCCATGTATATTCATCTATAAATGGATATATATCACATGGATTTTGATGTTTTCTATTCCCAAATGTGAACTATGGTGTGTGGGATGATTTAAAATCCCTTCATCTCTAAGTTGTAAATGATAAAAAATTTATTCCTAACTCCAACGATATTAGGTTTATAATATTTCATCCGATAAGAAAGGGAAAACATATATTACTATAAACACATCAAGATAATTAAAATAGTAACAAAAGAGATTACCAAAATGTTCTCCCACAAGTCTGATAATGTCACTTTGACAACACTTTTCCGATCATCAAACAAAATACTAACTCTTTTTAGTATGTACTGATACAAAAGTATCAAATTATTTCTGAATTTGGACCCTTTAAATACCATTATCATCAAATTCTATTAGTATCCACTGTTCATGGCTATGTCCAATTGACAATTTTGGTAAATGTGTGGTTCCACATTTACCAAACCTCAAAATCTTTTTTCCCTTGTGGAAGTAGTTGTCTCATGTAAGGATGGATGAGGAGGCTCCTCAATAGGATCATGTGTACGTTTCTCCTCGAGGTATGAGTATGATCATATCCAGAAATATGTGGTGGATCATAGGATTAATCTATCATTATCCTAGAAATCAAAGCAACTACAATTAGTACAAAAATATACAAATCCAACTATTACATACAAATGTTAATAAAAAAATAATGTAACGACCTGAATTCAGAGCTACTCAACTTGTGCCCTGTACCTGGTTCACCACATGACCTCAAGTGGATTTCCCCAAATGCTAGAGGCTGCCAAATAGCAGTGAGGGCCTTGGTGAGTCATTGGGGAAACTATTCCCTCATTTGGTAAAGTATACTAGGTAAAGGAAATAACAGTCAATAGCGGAAGCAGTAAACAACATACAATAATTGAAAATAAACAGCGGAAGCAATAAATATATAGTAATGATGATAATGATGTAGCAGGTATAGGTATTTATGGAAAGCATCAAACACAACAATGTGCTGAAATACAACTGAGAAACCAAGTACTAAAAGTAAAAAACAACTCCAGTAGCATCTCAAGCCTAGGCTCGGTCCTATGCTCTCCAAATCCAACCAGCAATCATGCACCTAAAGTATAAGGTCCACAATCTCTATCCACACCTGTAACCATATAACCTATTTGGGCTGAAAAGCAGGACCCAAATATGGTGTGAGACTAATCCCAGTAGGCAACCACCATAAGAACTGTGCCCTACTATCAGTGAGTAATATAGCATAAGTAATGAAAGTAAATGTAGTAAAGAACTAGGATTACACAAGTAAACAATCATTCCAATTACCATTCACATTCATTTAACAATTAGTTAATTCATTTAATTAAACAACCAAGGAATCTAGAAAAACTCTCTATTCCAAGGTAAACAGGTAACACAACAGACATCAAAATAATACCTAAACAAACAAGAAGGCCAATAGATCCAATCTTGTGCTTTGTCTTGGTAGACTCATCTAAACCAACCAAACAATCCTCATTCAAACTAACTCTCTGGGTGGCTCAAACTAGCATACCCCTATAGTGAAGTAAACATTCAAAGGCATAGACACTCTGGGAAGCACTCACGTCGATTCCCATGTGGTCTTGCAATGATAGCTATAGACTCTCTAAGGAATCTCTTATATCTAATTCCTCATGTGGTATCGATAAGTGGACAAACTAAGGACACTATTAGGAACCAAAAATTCAAATTCTCATAGGTCCTGCGTACAGAACTAAATCTAACAAACCCCCTAGGGAAGCACTAATCGTATATTCCCTCTTTGGTCTCATGCACTGGGTTCTCATAGCCGTGAGCATTCCAGTCATGTGTAATGGACTGTCAGCAGCCCTATGTAAGTTTAGAAACTACTTGGAAAAAAGCTACAATGCATCAAAATCATTAAAACAGCAGGCAACACATGCAATCAGTTATAACAAGAAAACTAACAATTGCAATAAGGTTTTCCTTGCAGGAAAACTATGCCAAACGGCAATAAACAGCCAAATAGGGATAACACCCATGGGGTGATCCTAAATCATACAAACAAGCATATTTTCTTATCAATTAACCTTAATCTAACAAGAAATATATGGAAATTTGACAATAGTGCCAAAATCCCTAACCCGAGATACCCAAAACATTGGAGTCCATCAATTTTTCACAAAAACTGAAAGACATTCAATGTAAGGAAACAAACCACCTACCTCGATCCTATGAGATCAATATACTTGAACCTTGGCCTGTGAATTGGCCTAGAATGGACTAGATCTACAAAAACTTCTAAAACTTTCAACCTGCGGTAACTCTCATAAGAGAAAGAATTAGGAAATGTGGCCAAAGAAGAACCAAGAACTCACCACTGTGATTATATTGCAAATGATGGAATTAGAATATGATAACTAATGACATATCAGTGGCTTGGAGAAGATATGTGGCCGTACCCTCACTCTCGTTTGAAGAAGCTGGAGAAGAAGACATTTTTGGGGTTAAGACGTGACCCCAGTCCATTTAACGAAAATAAGAATGTACACGGCGTGTACTATTGTAGTACACGGTGTGTACTAGGCTTTTCCGTACTCCGCATTAAGCAGCCTCCACATCACCCCTACATGGCTGTGTGTGTGGCCATGACACGGATAGCACACGACCTCGAGCGTCATCAAAGTACACGGTGTGTACTTCAAAAATTTCCATAAACTCCTCTTTTCTCAAAAACTACAGAAAAAAAGAAAAACATACCTGAAAATAAGATCTGAGTTCTTACAAACTTCCCCCATTAAAGAAATTCATCCCCAAATTTCCCTAGTAAGGTGGTGAAGAAGAAGCCTCGAACAACTCTGGCCACAATGATCGCATATTGGCCTCCTTCTCCCAAGTCTCTTCCTGTACACGGCCGTGCTGCCATAGCACTCGTACCAGAGGAACAGACCGACCATAGAGTACCTTTGCACTATGATGAAAAATCCTGATAGGATGATCCTCGAATGATGCATCCAAAACTATCTCAACCTCCTAAGGTTGAAAAACATGAGATGGGTCTGAGAAATAGCGTCGAAGCTGAGAAATAAGGAAGACGTCGTGCATAGCCTGGTACCTATGAGGTAACTACAACCTATAAGAAACCAGCCCGACTCTCTCCAGAACCTTAAATGGCCCAACGTATCTCAGTGAAGTCTTACCCTATCTCATGATCCTCTTGTGTCCCAACCTCGGGGTTACACGTAGGAAAACCTGATCTCCGGCCTTGAACTCCAAAGGATGTCTCTGTTTATCAGCATAAGATTTCTACCGAGACTGTGAAATAGCCATCCTTTTCCAAATCAACTCCACCTGTTCTGTGGTCTCTTGAACAAGATGAGGTCTCAACATAGCTGCCTCCCCTGCTTCTAGCCAATACAAGGGTGATAGGCATGGCCTACCGTACAAAGCCTCGTAAGGTTCCATCTGAATAGTTTCTTGAAAACTATTATTGTAGGAAAACCCCACTAGAGGTATATGTCTCTCCCAAGAACCTCTAAAATCAAGGATGAATGCTCATAGCATGTCCTCTAGCACTGAATCATGCGCTCTGATTGACCATCTATCTGGGGATGGTAAGTTGTACTCAGAAGTACCTATGTACTCAAAGCCCTCTGTATCCCTTTCCAGAAATGCAATGTGAAGTGGGTGTCCCTATCTAAAATGATAGTACTTGAGACCCCATGCAAGCATACAATCTCATGGATGTACAACCATCCAACCTCATCAACACCGAAGGTCTCCTTAGTCCGCAAGAAGTGAGAAACCTTCATGAGCCTGTCGATGACAACCCGTACCACATCATTCCCTCGAGGTGATATTGGTAACCCTGTCATGAATTCCATCGCGACATCATTCTGGTTCCACTAAGAAATGGGTAGCTGCTGTAAAAGCCCTGTTGGTCGCTGGTGCTCTGCATTCACCTACTGACAAGTGGAACACCTCATGACAAAACCAGAAACATATCTCTTCATACCTGGCCACCAATACCGGCGGTGTAGATCACGATACATCTTGGTGATGCCAGGATGAACTACCCAAACTGAGGAATGAAAGTCTCGCATCAACTCCTCGTGTATATCTGCTGGCATCCATACGAATCCCTGGAAACGCAAGATCTCACCGTCGCCTATGGTTCATCTGGGAAGAGGGTCCTCTCCTGACATGCTTTCCCATAGTACTAGGCCTTCATAATCTGATAGCTGCCTCATTCGAACTCAGTCAATAAGGGTAGAGGTAACAACTACAGAAGAAAGAAATTTTTTTACATGTCTATCGTGCACCTCCAAATGAATTTCAGATAATAGAGCCATAAGTTTCCACTCGCTGCTGGTCTCCTGAAATGCATGTATATGTGTCCTCCTGCTCAGTGCGTCGGCCACAACATTGCCTTTCCCAGGCGTATATGCAATCTCAAAATCAAAAGAATATAGGTACTCAACCCACATCCTCTGTCTCAGCTTCAAGTCACGCTGCGTGAATATATACTTAAGGCTCTTATAGTTAGTATATACCACAAAATGCTCTCCCAGAAGATAATGTATCCAACAAAGGAAAGCATGAAAAACTGTAGCCAACTACAGGTCATGCGTAGGATAGTTCCTCTCATGTGGACTCAATTGATGAGATCCATATGCAACCACACGATCCTCCTTCATAAGAACTGCTCCAAGCCTGATGCTATATGCATCACAGAAAACTGCATAACTCTTGCCCGGCTCCGACAAAACTAGAATTGGTGCTGAAGTCAATCTCCCCTTCAATTCCTGAAAGGCTCAATCGCAGGCTTCTAACCAAACATACTTCACCCCCTTCTTAGTCAAGCCCTTCAATGGCACTGCTAAGTGTGAGAAGTCCTGTATAAAATGCCTGTAGTAACCAGCCATCCCTAAGAAACTTCGTACCTCGAAGACATTCTTCGACTACTACTAGGTAACTACTGCTCTCACCTTCTCTAGGACTACTGATAATCATGTCTATAAGATTACATGACCTAGGAAGTGAATATCATCCATCCAATAGTGGAAATTTGAGAGCTTAGCATATAATTGAAGCTCCCTCAGTGTACTCAAAACAATATCAAGATGGGTAGCATGGTCGTGTCGATTGTGAGAGTACATCAAGATATCGTCCATGAAAACCACCACGAAAGAATCCAAGTAAGGATGGAAAACTATGTTCATCAGTGCCATGAAAACTACTGGTGCGTTCATGAGACCGAACGGAATAACCAAATACTCATATAGAAAATACCTGCTTCTGAAGGCTGTAAGAGGTATATCAGATGGACTGACACGAAACTGATGATAGCTGGATCTCAAGTCGATCTTCGATAACAGTCTGGATCCTTGAAGCTAATCAAAGATATCATCTATCAGTGGAAATGGATATTGTTTCTTGACTGTCAACTGGTTTAGATTCCGATAATCCACACAAAGACATAAAGTACCTTCTGCCTTCTTTGCAAACAGAATGGGCGAACCCCAAAGAGAAGTACTGGGTCGGATAAAACCCTTTTCCTGCAACTCCTCCAATTGCTTCTTGAGCTCTTGTAACTCAGGTGTAGCCATCTTATAAGGAGGTATGGATACCGGTGCTACTCCTGGAACAAGATCAATAGAGAAGTCTACCTATCTCTCCGGAGGTAAACCTAAAAAGTCTTTTGGAAAGACATCTGGAAAGCGATCAACCACTAGAGGAAAAACTATATGATAAGTACCCTGGTCATCCAGATATAAACTAGAAATCTGGGCCATAACACCACCCAACCCATGATGTTCTGGTCTAGTTCTTCTCGCCTAGACATCCCATTCTCCCTTGTGAAGAAAATATTTTCCCTCTAGTGATGTGAAACTCACCCTACGGTGATAGCAATTGACGAAGGCCTAGAAGGGAACTAACCAGTCCATCTCGAGAATGAAATCATAGCCTGTCATCTCTAAAAAATATGGATTACATGAAAAACGACACCCACCAACCTCAAGGGGGAAGTCTAACCACTGACGCATACTAGCAGTTCTAATTCCCAAGGGAGTGTCTAGCGTCATCATTTCATTAGAAGTATAAACAGTAAGTCTAAGTATTTCTACGGTATGCATAGAAATAAAGCTATGAGAAGATCTTGTATAAAAAAGTGCAGAGGATAAGACAGAGGCTTCTAAAATCGTACCTCGAAATATAGAAGGTTCAGGATCCAGGTCCTAATGAATCTACTCTACTGAAAAAGTCTGTCCTGCACCGCGACCCTGTGTAGTAGCCTGAGATCCCATTAGATGACCCTCCTTGAGCCTATCCACTGCGTCTACAGCCTCTACCCTGGCCTCAATGAACTGAAGAACTCCAGTCCCGATTCTGCTACGGATCTGGTAATCCTACTCCTATACGTGGAGTCGAAACTGATCCTCCTTCACTAGCCGCTGGAAGGAAAACCTTGCAGAAATGATGTAGATGACCCATCTTGTTGCAAGATCGGAACTCTGCTGGGTCTCTGAGGCACTGAGGCTTCTTATTCCCATTTTTTTCACACTGATAGCACACCACTTGGTTTCCATAAGGAAGATCCCATATACCATAAAGAATACCTCGCTTCCTCATGTCACCTCGTGTAGACTCTCGGTGGCGCTTCCTGTTGTCTATCTGAAATGAATCATCCCTAAATGCTGAACCGCCATGGTCCACAGCTCTAGTCTCCCTCAGATTTCTCTCCGTGATAAGCCCCTGGTTGACTATCAGAGTAATAGAAGTCAACTGAAAGATGTTCACCTATGATCAGATGTCCGATCTGAGGCCTTCCTCAAACTTTCTCACTAAAAACAGCTCGACATTACCCAAAACGAGAGTGAAACACTGTAACTCTATGAACTGAGAGGAATAATCTATAACTGTGAGAGTACCATACTACAGGTTCATGAACTCTCTGGCTCTGTCAACCCTCAGTGTCTCCGGGTAGAAGTAGTCATAGAACGTATGCTGAAACTCATCCCAAGCCAGAGCATGTTGGCACCCTACCTACAAAACCACATCCCACCATCTCTTGGTGGAATCTAGAAGCATATAAGTAGAAAGATTAACTCTCCTCTCTAGAGGTGTCTCCAGGTGCCCGAAGATGGATAGCATGACCTATAGCCAGGACTCCACAGCCTGTGGTCCTCCATCCCCTGTGAACGTGAGAGGATGTTGCTACTGAAAACCTCGCGTCAGCTCTGCCATAGACGGGGCAGGATGCTGAGCTCCCGGGAAGGTCTACATGAATCTCATGAAACCCTCTCTGAACTGAGCATTGGCACCAGTGTCTCTAATCACTTCAGGTTCCATGTCTGGAATAATAGGAAGAACTACTGGTAGTCCCTGATCTGTTGTATCAGGCATATGGTCACTGCCGTGCAACTGATGGAAAACCGAAGGACGTCTCGATTCCATAGCTCTAAAAGGTCAAAATCACACCTCAGATTCAGGATTAAAAAAGATAGAAAAGCTTAAGGCATAAGAAGGAATAAGGAAAATAAGGCATTCAAGTTATGAAAAACATGACTACACGGCGTGTTCTTTCCCTACACGACGTGTTCCATTAGGTCATTCACATGGTCATGTTCTTCTACCTAAAATGGTCGTGTAACACCCCAAATACATGGCGTGTTCTCCTAACAGATGGTATGTACTTGAATCCTCTTCCCTACCCGAGTCCTTCTACACGTTTAAGCCACATAGCTCCTCTAAGACAAAACTGCACGATGTGTTCAAGGAAGACACGGCGTGTACAAGACATGCCTTACCTGGCCCTTGTTGTTAGCGTCACGACCTAACACACGGCCAAAACTACACGGTGTGTTCTAGATAGAGACGAAGTGTACGAGGAAGTTTGACAATGACCCATGTTGTTCGTGACACGACCGAGTAACTAGATCAAACTACACGGCGTGTATGTTTAAGACACGGTGTGTATGTGAAAAGATAACATGACCTGTGTTGTTCATGACACAGTTGGGGTACCTATTTCATACTACATGACATGCTAAAATAGTACACGACGTGTTCCTACAAGATTTTTTCAGAACCCCGTGTTTCTACTCACACATTCAGTGACACGGTTTAAAAACTACGCGGTGTGTATTAATAAAATACACGCCGTGTATTCTGGGTTTTTTTGGGAAGTAGCTCAGAAACTGCTCTGAAGCCTATAAAACACAGAAAAAAAGACCTAAGGTGCCAAATTCCGATCCACGAGGGCCCATACTCCCCACGAATCAATGCTTGGAATCTTATACAAGTTATAACAAGGCAACCAGGCAATGATCCACCAAATTCTGATCCTCAAGGACCTATACACCTCTAAGACCAAAGTTTGACATCCATGTTAAAGAAACTCTAAAAAATGATACCCTATCAACACAGTAGGTTTTCTATCACAGTAGTTATCACAACAACATGCATATTCTATCACAAATTCTATCACAACATCATGAAATTTCTAATTCAATTTAGATGGCATGGAAATATGCATGACTTGTGATTTTCTAACAAGTGCCTATGTGATGCATGATATGACATACCCTCATCTCATCGATTTTCAACAAAATAGAACCACAATCATATAACCAGTAACAGAACAACACAAGTGCACCACCCAACGGTGAAGTCAATTAAACTGTAACATTTGAAAAACTCAAAAATTTCAATATTCGAGGTAACCTGGCTTTTTCCCTGTACACGGGTTCTATAACTCCCAGGAATATCTATTTACCATTTACCTATTCCGTATTATCCCTGTCTAATGTCGCTAAATAGTAAGTCAATGGAAAAGAAAAGGAACCCCTCAGATACTACTTTGTAATGACCCGAATCCAAAGACACTCAACTGGTACCCTGTACCCAGTTTGTCACATGACCTCAAGCGCATTTCCCCAAATGTTAGAGGTTTCCGACTAGCAGTGAGGGACATGGTGAGTCATTGGGGAAACTATTCCCTCATTTGGTAAAGTATACAAGGTAAAGGAAATAAAAGTCAATAATGGAAGCAGTAAACAACGTACAATAACTGAAACTAAACAGTGGAAGCAATGAATATATAGTAATTATGATAATGATGTAGAAGGTACAAATATCTATGGAAAGAAGCAAACATAACAACATGCTGAAATATAACTGAGAAACCAAGTACTAAAAGTAAATAGCAACTCCAGCGGCATCTCAAGCCTAAGATCAATCGTATTCTCTCCAGCTCCAACTAGAAATCATGTACCTAAAGTAGAAGGGCCAAAATCCCTATCCAAACCTGTAACCATATAACCTGTTTGGGCCAAAAATCAGGACCCAAACAGGGTGTGAGACTAATCCCAGTAGGCAACCACCACAAGATTTGTACCCTACTATCAATGAGTAATATAGCAGAAGTAATGAATGTAAATGTAGTAAAGAACTAGGAGTACACAAGTAAACAATACTACCAATTACCATTCACATTCATTTAACAATTAGTTCATTCGTTTAATTAAATAATCAATTAATCTAGCAAAGCTCTCTATTCCATGGTAAATAGGTAACACAGCAGGCATCAAAAGACTACCTAAACAAACAAGCAAGCTAATAGATCCAAGCTTTTGATTTGGCATGGTAGACTCATCCAAACCAACCAAACAATCTGCATTCACACAAACTCTCTGGGTGGCTCAAACTAGCAGACCCCTATAGTCAAGTAAACATACAAAGGTATAGACACTCTAGGAAGCACTCACGTCGATTCCCCTGTGGTCTTGAAATGATAGCTACAGACTCTCTAAGGAAGCTCTTACGTCTAACTCCTCCTATAGTCTAGATATGTGTGTAAACTAAGGACACTCTTTGGAAGCACAAAGTCCAATTACCGTAGGTCCTGTATACGAAACTGATTCCAACATACCCCCTAGGGAAGCACTAATCGTCTATTCCCTCTTTGGTCTCACACACCAGGTTCTCACAGCCCTGAGTAGTCCAGTCGTGCGTAATCGACTGTCAGTAGCCCTATGTAAGTTAAGAAACTACTTGGATAAAAGGTACAATGGATCAAAAGCATTAAAATAGCAGGAAACACATGAAATCAGTTATAACAAGAAAACTTGCAATTGTAATAGGGTTTTACTTGGAGGCAAACTGTGCCAAATGGTGATAAACAGCCAAACAGGGATAACACCCATGGGGTGATCCCCAATCATGCAAAAAATCATATTTTCTTATCAATTAACCTTAATCTAAAAAGAAATATAATGTAATTAAACAATAGGACCAAAATCCATAACGCTGGATACCCGAAACATGGGAATCCGGCACTTTTGCAAAAAAAACTCAAAGATATTCAACGTAAGGAAACAAACCACCTACCTCAATCCTAGGAGATCGATATACTTGAACCTCGGCCCATTAATTTTCCTATAATGGAGTAGATCTGCAAAAATTTCTAAAATGTTTGACCTGCGGTAACTCTCGTAAGAGAAAGAATCAGGAAACATGGCCAAAGAAGAACCAAGAACTCACCGCTGCGATTCTATTGCAACCAATGGTGTTCAATTCGGGTAACTGGTGATGGGTCAGTGGATCGTAGAATATCCATGGGAGTACCCTCTCTCTCGGTCGAAGAATCTAGAGAGAAATATGTTTCTGGAGTTAAAATGCGACCCCGGTCCGTTTAACGAAAAAAAGAAAGTACACGGTGTGTACTTTTGGAGTACACAGCGTGTAATAGGATTTTCCGTACTCTGTATTAATCGGCCTCCACATCACCCCTACATGACCATGTGTGTGGACATGACACGGCCAGCACACGGCCTCGAGCGGCGTCAAAGCTCATGGTGTGTACTTATAAAGTACACGATGTGTACTTCAAAAAATTCCAGAAACTCCTCATTTATCAAAAACATTAGAAAAAGGAAAAACATACCTAAAAAAAGATCTAGGTTCTTATAATTAACAAATATCAAACAAAAAGCAATGTAAAAAAAATCTTAACACAATTTTATTCATATTTTTTATAGTTAACTAAAATGATAAAAATATTAATGAGAGATGGAATGACATAAATGAATGAATAAAAATCTAAAAAAGGTTTTTAACTAAACTAAACTAATATAAACAAAAATGTTAACTTATTAGTTATAATACATGTTTTAAAAAATAAAATAAAATTTAAATATCTAAGAACTTATGAAGTTTAAAAATGTAAACCATAAATAAACATATGCTACTTATAATACTAGGAATGTACTAAAAGATTATTTTTCCAAATTACTTTGTCATGATTGTTCTGTATATAACAAACTATGTCTAAAATGTTCTCATCAATAATATTTGTTAATCATTTAATGGAAGTAGGGATCTCACATAAATTAGAATCTTCGTCAAGTTTACCTTCACCAAGATAATATTTTTTCTTTTAAAACAATAGAACACTACATATCGGATTGATCAGGAACATAAAAAATCATGTGTTTTTAGATGTGTATTCCAATTTATTCAGACTAACAAGTTTCATTCCAAATTAATCTTTTCTGACACATTTGTTATCGATAAACCATTTACAGTTAAACAATGGAAATATAAATTTAATGTAATGAACCTATCATATTTCTTCAATGACTACATAATATGAAATTGATAAAGATATTTAATTTTTTGCCTTTGGAACTCAAAAAATGAATTACTTCTATAATCACCAATACACTACTATTCTAAACTACCCATCTACAGTCCTGATCATTCATATGAAATGTCTATTCATTAATGGAATACCTACACCATGTTCTCAAATTTAAACTTAGATCACCCACTAACCATCTCAATGTTTCTAATTCATGTGATCTACAAAGAATGGTCTCTTCAAACCATGAAAAAAAAGTTTATTATGATCATTAAAGATCCACATATCATTATTCTTTGGATAACATTGTTTCAACACATTAACATGTAATTTTATATATAGATTTGCCTCATCTATGTAATTCAAGTTGTATAAATGTACCCTCTTTATCATTTCACTTATCAACGATTATAATTTCAAACTATGGATCCCCTTTCCCCAATAATTAACTCATTCATGGAATGATTTAATCAAACTGATGTGCTTCACTATAGGCAAATAGCTTTTACAAAACACTACATCTTCTTTCAAAATGGATGCTTCAAGTTGATATGTATTTTGAAAATTACACTTCAATATCATTATATTCCTTTTAAAAGGATATATCCAATGTAGATATATATGTCTACAATGATTTATTTCTCACACCAAGTGAACCATTAAATGCACTGTGATATCAAAAAAAATATGGAGGAAAATACATTTCTAATTGACAACATTTATAAACTGCTTTAATCTCCAAAGTTTTCAAATAATCTAAATAAATTACTTTATTAAAATTTTAATTAAAAAAATAACACACCTTCATGATTTTCATTCTAATATGGATGATAAATATTCCACACAACGTAACTAGTATGATCTATTTCCTCATGATGTGATAATCATGAGATTTCACACCTATCAACTTCCAATCCATTAATGACTCACAAAAATTTACATTTGAATAATAACCATGTGTCACTTTGATATAATGAATTCATTGAAAAAAGGTAATTTTATTCTTATTGGATAATGTAGGACAAGCTAGGGTGGGAATATAAGCCTTACATCAAGAGTCTGAGCCAACTCCAAACGTATTCCCATTCAGAGTAAGTCTTATCTTGAATTCAAACCTTCATTAGTCATTCCTTTAATATCTAAAAATGTTCCAATAAAGAAGTCAAAAACATTCTTGTCCACATGAATGACATCAATGTTATTTTTTAACTCATTATATCTCCAATATGGTAACTCAAAAAATATTTACCATTTCTTCCAAATATTTCTATAATTTCCATATTTATGTCTCATTCCAAATGTCACATCAATGTTTTTTACCCTCTCAAAATACTGATCAATGGATAAAGTTTTTGGAGAAATATAATATTCATGTGAGACATTTAAATCCTTTTTAAAACTTCTATAAAATTTATCCATGGAAAGAAACATTATATGACCCGTGTATACTATTTTTCACCCATAATGTCATTGATAATATGAAGTCTATTGTTCACAAATTAGATTAGCTTTATTCCCCTTAACATCATTTCCATACAAATTTTCATAAGTTTGGAAGTCATTTATAGTGAAAATAATCATTTCATGAAGTTTACGTTATTCCATTTTCTAAGAATTATACACCCTTATAACTTCCTCCCATAATAGTTTCAAATAATCAATTAATGTTGATGAGAAAATGTCAACAACATTTCCAAGCTATTTTGTTCTAGTGATCAAAAAAATCAACATGAAATAATTTTTATTCATAAAAAAATTAGAAGATAAGTGGTAAATTACCAATAAAATAGTCCATGAACTATTTGTGCTACTAAGGCTTAAATATAGATTCATTTCATCCACGCACAGTACAAGTCAGAAATTTTTAACTTCATTTCTGAATGTAGTAAACTGATGATCAATTTTCTTCCATTATGGATAATCAGCTAGATGTCATAATTTTCTATCACATATCCTCTCATAAGCATGCCATCTTAACCTTTTTTCATCATTTAAATTTGTAAATAAACGTTTCAAACAAGGAATTACAAGAAGATACCAAATTTCTTGGGAATGGGTCTCTATAACTACTAAATCAACATATGGTTTTTATTTTAACTTATACTATGATGTCCTACCTTTAGAACACCCTGAAAGAAATTTGTATTCCTTCATATATAGGACTAAATCATTCAGGAAGGCATGTATTTTTTGTACCCTAATCCCATCACGTATAGCATTCACTTCGCTTTATAATGTGAATCTGGAAGGTCATTGTCTTTAGGAATAATATCTTTCAACAATTATAGCAACTCTGTAAAACTCTTTTCAATATATCCATGTTTTTTCATTCAAGTTAATCAATCTTAACATTGTCGATAAAAAAAAAATTACATAGAACCCAAATAAAATGGGTTTTCAACATCTCTATATAGAATCTAAATTGGAAATTATTTCTCAATTCCTCTTCTTCAATATCACAAATCATCTCTTCAATTTGATTGGACTTATCATCATGAAAAGCATCATTATCTAGAGATAAAAAATTCTACCTAGTTTTTCCATGCCAAATCCAAGGGATGAAACTTAGATTAAAACCATGAAAAATTAAATGATTTTTTATCTGTCTTTTTCTCAACTTCTCTGTGTTTAAACATTTCAGGCATGGATAGAAAGAAATTTCGTTTTTTGGAACATTACGTTTTGAAAATGCCAAAAAAAATCAACACCTTCTTTATATTCATCACTTATTCGAAGTGTCAAAATCCAACATCGATTAATTTTTATCTATAAAAAATAATCAAAATCAAAATCAAAATTAAATATAATTTATAAATCAAGATTAATCACCCTTTACATTTAAAATAAAAAATACCATAATATATTATTTGTATTTAAAAAACATAATTAACATAAAATAAATTCTAAAACAATATATCACAACAGTTTTTGAAAAATATTTTATTTTAGAAAATTAAATCATTTCACATTATAATTTAATTAAAATCATCCTCAATTTTTTTTAATTTATAAAAAAGGAACCATTTAAAAATATTAATCTTTTAAAAAAACACTTATTTAAATCAATGGTTGAATGAATTATTTATTTGAATTAAATAAAAAAACTTTTGTCCCTTAATAGAAAATTATCAAAAACAAAAAAAATCATATCATCATGAATAGAAACCAATTATTACCCATTATTGGGAATAATTTTCAAAATACAGGTATAACTTTCACAACGTAACAAACCATAATATTATATATTATAAAATACTGAACAGACGACATGTAGGATACTATGTAATAAGAAACTGAATAGCAGAAGGTAACATGATCCAAAATTCAAACTGTATAAATATTCTATAATGAAATATTAAATAGGATGTAAACCAATAATCATAACATAGAAAAATATCAAACTTACTCTAATTATTGATATAACATATAATAAGGGTTTTAAGAGAATTATGATTACTTTATGAGTAGTTATTTAATAAATAATGTAAATTCCTATATAATAGTAATTATACAAAAGGAATGTAGATAACCTAATGTTACACTAAATATATCATTATATAATACATCATCAAGTGTTATATTTCAATGATACTATATTGAGGGAAATCATTCGGTCTATATGTAACATATAAATGAAAATAAATACAAGAGTACATCTGCATCCATGTTATGAAATGTTATTTGAGGAAGCCAATAAAAGGGATCTATAATATTTATTAATAATACACATTCAAGGTGAAAATTAATATAATTTTATAAGGTATTGAAAATAATTTACATTGTACTAAACCAAAAATAAAAATTTTATGAAATTATGATTCAATATTATATCATACTTCTATAAAAACCCATCAGAATGATCAGATTAATTAAATTAATGTATAAATGATATACCATCCAATCTGACTTTCAAATTTTATTTTTCTCATTATTACTATCTTACAAAAACAACTTGTACGCATGTCATAGGAATAACCCAAAAATTCACCACAAGGGTTCATTGTACCTACAATTAACAATGGATATCATTAAAAATCAAAATGAACATTGAGGATCCCATAAAATTCAAAAAACAATTAAATAAAAGATAACATAATAACCCATTTATCATAACCCAATAATAATAAAACATATGTAACCCTAAGTATATAAATGAGAAATGATTCTGATACCATTACTGTGAGATGTTTTAATTTAATCCACTAGGTATTATTCCAATTTCATAATATTATTTATAAATAAATTTTTTAATCATATCATAGTCACTTCACATCAAAATGATGGGAATGCAATATTTTAATAAACCGAATAAAAAAAGATTTTGGTCATCCACAAACGAGGATCGGTGTGTGAGGCTTACTTGATAGTTGAGAGATGAGTTGATTGAAATCAAAATAACAAGGTCAAAAAAACCTGATGATGTATAAATATGGAAAATCAATATGGGATTCCACTGGATCAAAGACACAAGGTTAGGGCTTCTGTGAGAGAGTAATGAGTATGCTTTTTCGAATATCGAAAAACAAAAAAATGATTCAAAATGACAATTCATAAAATTTTAAATTGTATATCACAACAATTATATTATAACAGATGTGATAAAGAGATTTTTATTATTTCATCATTTCAGTTATACTATAATAGAGGTGAAAAATGTGCTTTATCACGTTTGTTATCTTATAACCGGTGTGATAAAGCAATTAAAACATATTTATAACACTGATTACTCTATAGTTGTCGTGGTAAAGTGGGATACTAGTTTTTTCATGTCTGTTAAATGATATAACCAATGTGATATTGAAATATACGTGTCTTTTTCAGGTTGGTTATCGATAACTAATGTGAAAAATCTGACTCACCCTATACATTTTTTACTACTGACATGTGATCGAACCATGCAATTCTATACGATTATCTTGGTGGAAGTTCATTTATCAATTTTATTAACTAGAGAGTATTAACATTTTTATGGTTCTCCATGGATACATCTAAAAAAATATCAAAAATTTATTGTCTATTGAAGCACCTATGCTTCTATCAAACATGACTAGGTTATGACCAAGAGGGAGGCCAAAGTCAACCTACATTCAAAATGAGATGTATTGGCCCATAAAACGGACACCTACATGAGGTGTGATTTATGCATTCTGGAAGGTCACTCATAGACACATTACCATAGACATATAAGGAATTCATCTAATAGTCAAATTTATTGTTGTAATATAGAGATTAATGTAAAAGTTCTTTCATGGAATTATTGTTTTAATTTTTAACATTAAATGTATTGTAGTGGTATGAGTGACATACCATGAAATAAGGTTTTTTAATTTTAATTCATAAAAGAATCTAAATAGAATATCCATCGTAAATAACATATTACCATTTTTAGAAAAACTAATTGGAAACTAATTTTATATGATCTTTTATACCAATTCATAAAACCAAGTATGATTTAAAAAATAAGGGTTTTTTATAAATATTTAAATAATTAATTATGAGAAATTGAATTTTCATCATCCAAATAAATAATAATGAGTTTCTAGAATAAAAAATTAATTAATAAAATATTAAAATAATTGTCATTATTCTTTATTCCAAGATGGTTGCTTAATAGGAGGGTGAATTAGAGTAATCCTCTTTATAATATTAGAGTGTGACCCTTTAGGAAGAAGAGCTTCTTGGAATGGTACAGTTCTCTCTAAGTTGGAGAGATAGTTGGATGCCTTAATTCTCTATTTTCAAGCTAAAAAAAATATTTAAAACAATATATGTTATTGTAATTAAATATATTTCACCATTTATGTCTTATTATTCAAAACATTAGATGGATGAGACTATGTTATCCATTCCGCAGTCTCACCTATCATGTGACGTGCTGCCGTGAAGAAATGTTGAACATCTTGCTATCTAAAGAGCATATAATTTTCACCATGATTAACCTTCAATTGACATTTTTCCACACCACAGACGTGTTGGGTTTTATGGAGTCATCATGTGGGACATCAAGAGTGTTGACCATCATTTGATTATTGCACATGTTGAAAGCTAGAAACTAGAGACACGCATATTTCATCGCATTGTGGGGGAGAAGATAATTACTTTATTGGATGTGGCCTACATGCTTATTCTACCCATCCATGGATCAACAGTTACATGTGAAACTATTGGCGAATGGTGTGTGGTCATACATCATCTACTAGGAATTTACATCATCATCTTTACCACATTTCATCCAGGGTTCCTGATTACGCATGGGATAGCTTGACGAGCATTTTCTATGATTCGGGATGATGCTAAAGAGGAGATAATTATTTGACGCACACATGTGTATATAATATGGTTGAACAAAGACATGTTTTTTGTAGAATACTCTAACACTTTGGTGCACATAAGGTTCCTACCATTACTTTAGAATATTGACCAGATAGGTAGATATAGGTGGGAGTCCACTGTACTATCATGCCTATGTATCTATACTGCTTGTCGAGAATATACACATCATATTGGGGGATGTATGGCTATGATACATATGTGGGATTGGGAGAATTTTCTACACATCACTCATAGTTTTATTTCACCACTTAAACAATACATTTTTTAGGATTGTTATGAGGGACACTGGTATGTTTCCATCATTATTGTGAGTTACTTTGGGAATTTATTAATATCTTTTATAAATTTACTATAGGTTTCTTTTTCTAACCTGCTGGAGTCAAGCACAGTGTTATCTAAACAACATGAGGCATAGTTTCCCTTAATTTCGGGAGATATTTAATTTTATAGATGCTACTGATGTGAGTCAAATATTACTTTTTTTATAAAAAAATAATTTTTTTTATTAATTTTATAAATAATAAAATGATAACGTAATAACATTGTTGTGTCAATTTTTGAATTGTTTTTTGAGTTGGAATATTAGGTTTCCTGAACCTCGTATACAAGATTTCTTTACATATTAATTCCACTATATTTTGGATCTATGGATAGAGACCGTGATTCATTGATATCTTTCATCCACATCCACATCATTGAGTGTTACCATCTAGGAAAATTCATATAGGTGTTTGGATATTTGAAAAATATTCTCATTGCAACTCGATAGGTTGATACATAAATTTCTATTATGTGTATAAATATAAATATATTTATATAAATAAATTTATAAACTGATATATAAATATGTTTATATAATTATAAAATTCTATTTAAATATATATATTTCAAACCTCCCATCATTCATCTGTTTTTGGAGCAACTTAAAACGCAATAGCATGAACATTATTAACATTAAACTTCAAATCCTTTTCTATTTTTTTCCTTTCATTGAAATAAAAACGAGGTTTCTCGAACCTAATATCGCATGCCACATAAAGCCCACCACATATCATATCAATATATCTTTATTTTATCATCCTTACCATGAAAAATATAAATATGTCTATATATTATCATTGAGTTTCATAGAGGTCCCACACCTTCAAAGAAATATTCCTCATCATCCAAGAAAAAAATATAATTATTCAGTGGAGATCAACTTGATCTTGGTCTCAGGAGACTACGCATCAAGGAGGTTTTCGGATCTTGACTCGTTTTTTCATTGTAACCAAGTTTCAGTTTTAGATTCTTGGTTCTTCTGTTATTTATTTCTTTCTATCATGTATAGATCAATATAATTTTTGGGTGTGTGGATGATTTTGTCCCGGTGTGGATAGTGTTGACTATACATGATAGGTTTCATCACTACCACTATGTTAAACAGGGTTTTCCTCCTCAGATAGTTTATCTCGTTTTATTTATGATTCTTCAAGTCTATATTTCTTTGTTTTCCTTTTTATTAATAATTAAAATACTGACCTGGGTGGTTTTCTCACCATGCACATATGATAAAACTAATCTAAATCATGTTATATCTATTCTTATATCTTTTCTTTTCTTTCCACTTTGGTTCTTCCAGTAGTTCAATTGAATATAAAACATGTCTTGTTTTCTTATCACCAACAATTTAATTGTATTATACTGAATCTGTAATCCAAAAATATGTAATAGTGGGTCCAAGATGTTCTAAGGGTTAATGTATTAACCCCAAAAAGTGGTATGAGAGCCAATTTTAATGTGGATATTGGGTTCTAATAAATTTTATATTGATAAATTTTTTGGTGAAAATGATTTCAATATATGGAAAATTAAAATTATTTCCCTACTGGATAATAATGATTTTATTGATTCCTGTGCTTGCACTAAAAATAAATCTACCACCCTTGCCCCAGATGGGATGATTTCTATCACTTTTGTTTATATCTCTAAATAAACTCTTAGAAAATCTTGTAGCTTAATTATTTTATCTTTAGGATATAAAGTTCTTAGATAGGTTGAATTTGAGGCTTATACTACTAGTATATGCTCAAGACTTGAATATTTGTACATGAATAGGTCTCTTGTTGGTAGATTATACAAAAAATTAGTTTATATACTTTCTAAATTCATCCTAGAACTATTTTTAGGATAAAAATTGACGAATTTAATAAAATTACGTTAGATATATCCAATGTATACTTTAAATCAGATGATAAAGATCAATCCATAACACTGTTAACTTCATTAGATCATACATTTAATTCTGTTAAATTTTTTATAACGTATCAAAAGGCAAAACTCACTCTCTAATAAGTTTAATAATATTTACTCTCCAAATACCTTTAAAGGAAGGGTACTATTAAGACTAATGCAGAGTGTTTGAACATCTGGGACAAAAGTTAATCTAGGGGTAGAAGTGATTCTAGGGGTAAGAGGAAAGATATAGTTCTTTCTAAGAATCAAATATATAAATATAAGAACAAATTAATCAAATGTTTTCAATGAAAATAACCTGGTCGCATTATGTGATATTTCCCACATAATAATTGTTACTATAGAGACAACATTAAATTCTATTCCTTATTATTTGAGTAAGACATTGACAATGTGGATGTGTTAAATGTTTTGGACATTTCCATCTCTAATGAATGGATCCTTGATTTAGGATGTTCATTCTACTTGTGTCCTAGGAGGGAGTTCTACACTCATATGAGGGAAATTAAATCTAGTGTAGTGTTTCTAGGGAATAATAATAGATTTCATATTATGGTAATAGGATCAGATTCATTAGAACTTCATGATAGTTATATTAAAACACCTTAGGATGTTAGGAGGGTACCCAAACTGAAAAAACCTCATTTCGCTAGGATTTTTTGACCAAAAGGGATTCACCTTTAAATTAGACTCTCAGAGTCTTAGGATTGCTTGAGGATCCCTCGCATTTAGGAAAGTAAAAATTCAAAATGTAATTTATTTGTTAGATGGTAAATTTTATAGAAGTTTGTTAAACATATTTTTGATTCAGAACTTGATGTAACCACCCTTTGACATCGAAGGTTTGGGAATGTTAGTGACAAAGGCCTTAATGAACTTAAAAAACAAGGGATTTTGAGTAATTTCACAAATAGAGATAATATTTTCATCATGTTTAGCATTTTTCTCAATTATTAAACCCCTACCAATTTATCAATATGAGTTTATTTGCATCAATTTTGGATTTATGGTTTGTTTTGGCTAAAATGTGAAATTTTTTTAATTCTACAATATAGAAAAAAATTAATCACTTAAGTATTTCAAGCATAACTTTTAAAATATTGATCGAATTTGAGTGATTAATTTTTTTAGGATTCCTATGTTCATGGGATACAAATTTATCTTCTGGATGAAGATCTTTTTCAGCCATCTAAAGGATCAAAAAAATCAATCAAGTTGGAAAATAATTTTAGCCTAGATAGTGGAATCTGTCTTAGTAAATATGAGATAACTCAAGGTAAATGCTTTCAATTAATGAGATTCTAAATCGATTGGAAAGGGGACTCATATATGAGTTTCACCATTTAATTACATGGATTTATTCACTCATTAAGACAGTCTTTGAATGATCAACATGGAATAATGATTTCTAGAATCTTTTTCCATAAAGATTATTACTCATTTAATATTCCATAAATCGTATTTTACATGTCCAATTAATGTGAGATTTTAATGGGATACATGAAATTCAATTTTTAACAACCTATAAGAAGTTACCTTGGGATTATTTAGAGATATGGGGGCATAAAAATATCCAACTTTTGGAGGACTTATTTCGAGGATAAGCTGCTACACCCATTTCTTTTATTATTTTATTTTTATTATTATTATTTTTTACTTTAGTTTTCTATCTAATGTACTTTTACTCTAGTTTATTCTATATTCAATCTAATTCCAGCAAGGTTTTTACTTTTGTATCATCTTATACACTCCCTTTTTACTCTTATCCATATTTTTCACCCTTCTTTTCTCCTTTCCATCTTTACCTTCTTCTATTTTTATTTTTTGATTTCATGTGTGTGTTTTAATTCTTATTATTTTCTCATAATCATTATTTTATTTAATTTTATTTTATTCTATTTAATTCTCATTCCTCTATGAAAAATTACCCTAAAAATGAGGGGCTAACCAAATTCATGGCCTGGGGAGGAATGTGTCTATTTGATTTATTTTTCTCTTAAATTATTTTGTTTTATTATGTTTGTGATGAGAAAGAGTGATGTGCATGAGCATAGTGATATTCCACCAAGTAACTGATCTCAAACTCATTTATATTCATTTATTAAATCTTTTCCCTCCCTTATATAGGATATGTGCTCTTCATACAATGGATTTGATCCATCTAGTGGATGAAATTGTATACGATGGAGTTGGGTCCTGGGAGATGTCACACTCTCGATTGAGGTGTGACATCAACCTTGATTATAGTAGAAGGAAAATTTAATATTTATAAATGAATTCTAGATTTATAAACCCTAAATAAAAGAATAGAAATTCATGCCTAAGATATCATAATTGAATTATTAAACTTAAACTAAACACAAACAAGGAGAATGATGGAACCACAAACCAAACCATAAAATCTATATTCTTTCTTCACTAATTAAAATTTCTATTTGAATGTTATTTTAATATTTTATTTAATTTAAATTCCATAAAATTTCTAGATTAAATAAAAAAAGAATTAGTTTAAGTGAATTAGATTAAATGAGTGAAAAACTTAGAAGGATGTTCAAGTTAGACAACCATGGTCAGCCTCTATGATGAATTAGGAAAATAAATTTTTTCCCCATGCCCTATGATAGGTGTGAATCAAAACTAGCACCGTTACCAAGGATATAATCAGTGTTTACTTATATTTTTATATTTTTACATTGTAGAAATATTTTCATTGTTTTTCTTAAAAATCCATAAAAAATATTCTTTCCAATGAATTATTTGAACTATAATTATTCTGAATGGGAAGATTACTCACAGGTGCAATATCAAGAATAGGAAGTTGATTATAGTAATCTAAATGATTAGATGAAAAATATGACTCGTACTCTGGATGACCTAGGGAGAGAAATAGAAAGTGAATTTGACTATGTTCATGCTTTGATGGAGATTCCAAAACCAGATCTAGATTTGGGAGATCATCAAAATTTGAATGTCTTCTAGAATGAGTGTGTGGAGAAACGTGATCTCCCCAGGTAAGAAGAACCATTGGGGTTTCCTAATTTTAGTGAATAAATAAAAGAGGATAAGAAAAAACATAAAAAATATCCTTAACCAGACCATTTTAGCAATCATATACATTATTACCATCATGAGATAGAGTGGATCAATGATGAGGAAGACATGCCTGATGAGCTACATGTGGGTGATCAAAATTATCTGGATGAATTATGGAATTAGTATGAGGTACAACATGATCTCTCCTAACCATACAAAGAAGAAGAGAAGGTATCATTTCATGTCACTCTAGACATGGAAGAGGAAGATTCCACCCATGTGGTGGAATTTGAAGAAAATATGGAGGATCTTGACTACCTACCTCTACTTTCAACTATCCAACTACAAGAGGAACTTATCACTAAAGAATTGATTGAACCAGTACAAACATAGGGAGATTTTCTTTTCTTAAACTCTATTATTTCTAATTTCATTGACTATACTTTGAGAATCACTCTTTAGTATTTTGAATTTTCATATTTTTAAATCCTTGATATTCCTTAGAATAAGATGAAGAAATTTAGCATGCTCCTATTGACGAACACTTGGATCTCCCTGAAAACATTGAATATTTACTATAGGGTGTATGAGAAGATATATCAGTGGAATTATAAAAAGAAACAAATACAAATGATTCCAAAATTAAAAGGGAATATTTCAAAACTAATTCTCTAAATTTAAATTTTGGTCATATTAAATTACATTCAAAATCACCCTTTGATTATTATTTTAAAGAAAAATATCTTGATTAGACACTAGAAAAAGAAGAAAATGTTTCACATTTAGAAACAAAGGAGGATGATACATACTTTATCCTATACCTACATGAAATATATACTTAATTATAAAGGGGGTGGATTTTGTATACACTATCCATGAATCATTACTTACCTAGAAGAAAATATCACAATATGGTAAAAGGATCTTGTGGTGGTTAAAATCTGATAAATCCCATCCACAATTATTCTTTGGATAATATCTAGTACTTCCGTCAAGAGGTAGTAAAAATTTATGGCCCACATGGGTGTATCATACCATTATTTACCTCATTACATTTTTTCAAGGAATTTAGATTTCAATTTTATTTTTTGGAAGTATTTTAGTATACATCCCACTCCCTCTTATCTTTTTTAGATTAAATGACATTATCCTGGTTCTTAATTAGTTAATTGATTTTTTAGGACCACGATGGTAGGTGGAATCCCCAATAGTGGAGAAAAATGTCTGAATAATTATTTCAAAAGGGATTTCAATTTTAATACTTATCTTTCAAACTCTCTAAAGGCTTTTTCAATAAAATTATTTGAGATTTAATCTAGGAAGTTGAATTCCCACATTTGGATTTATTATTTATATGACTAATTTAAGATACATGAGTTTATATAGAATAATGTGATGTCATGTTTTATATTTCAATGTTAATGAGATTAAATGATTAAAATAGAGAATTATATGATTATGGTGAAGTAAGGATATCAAAATGAGGACTCATGCTTTATGAAAATTATTTGATTCTTGTCAATGAAATTTCCCAACCATTTTTCATGATTTGAATTTTTTAAATTCATGTGAATTGATTTTTTATAATTATTTATGCCATGAGTTATTATCCCAACTCATGTTTCCCATTTCTGGGAGTATTTCAAGACCAAGTACATTTTAATTATTTTTGATCATATTTATTGGGTGATATTCAGAAATTTAACCAAATAAAACATGCATTTGAATTTGTCAAAACTATTACTATGAAAAACAAATTTAAAATGATTAAGGTATATTTTGAAAATACTATATCTTTAAAATTCCCCCTTTACATCAATACTTCTTTGGCCTATAGAGACCATGAATGACCATTGTAGTAATGATCCATGTTTGAACCATTTTTATCCATTCACGTCCAACTCCCATTATTTTCCTAGTATTTTAAAATTGAAGTGTGACAGTGAATGGAGTCATGGTGGAAGTGATGAAATACATTTTATGGAAGAAGTTTTGTTGTGCTATTATGGGAATAAATAAATTTTTTTATTCATTGAATGTACTTAATTTTTTCCCTTCTTGAAAAAAAAAGAAAAAAAGAAATGGTCTTTGACTTAGAAGAATAAAAAATTACCATCACTGGACTGATGATTTTTATCATATGTTGTTTGGTGGTGTATGTGAGGTTCATTCTAATCATAACTTTCAAAAAAAACTACTTTAAAAATAAAAAAAATTCCAAGTAATGAAAAATTAATTAAGGTGCACATCATTCATTATTCCTTCATTATTAATTACCTTCACTTTGAATGTTTTTGGAAAGTAGGAGTTGATACTTTGAAGGGGATAATTTTATTACACTTTTATTTTTTATATCATTAATTTTACGTAGGAGATAAATCAATTCCTTGATCATTAATTTTTTAAGAATAAAATCCTACCAATCTTAAGCCTCAAATCCATTTTAACCTTTAATGAAAGACCTCGAGATTTTTTGTGACATTTTTATTTAAAAATTATAGAAAGAAGGTAATTTATAGGTATGTGTATAAGGTTTATGTTCTCATGAAATGAGCATAACTCCAATTTAATTGTATAATGATATATGAGAGAAAATATTCAAGTGAGGTAAATACTGATTTGGCATGTTTAATGATAATGAATTAAGGAACTTGATTGAATGATAAGAGAATTAGAATCATTTTAAAATGGGAGAATGTAAAATAATAGGTTTTATTGTTCCTTTGAAAATTGATAAATTTATTTGATATTTTATGTGTAATTTAAAAAAATATACAGTAAAAATTATTTGATTTTATTGTTTTGGAATTTTAAAATGGGTAGTATTGGTTCCCTCTGAATTCCTTTTCAGTGTTCTATGATTGATTACAAGCATGGTTTAAGTGTGGGGAAATTTATTGATATAATATTTTCGTCAGTTTTAATTATTTTTTCAATTAATTAAACCCTAAAAAAATTCAATTTGATATTATTTTCCTCAATTTTGGATTTATGGTTTGTTTTCGGCTAAAATATGAAAACTTTTTAGTTCTGAAATTTAGATAGATTTTAATCACTTGGTTATTTCGAGTACAAATTTTAAAATATTGATCCAATTTGATCAATTAATTTTTTTAGGATTTCTATGTTCGTGGCATACAAGTTTCTCTTCTGGACCAAGATCTGATATGGCTATATAATATTCTGGAAAATTCAATCATGTTGTAAAATCATTCTGGCCAATAGAGGGGACCATGCCTCTATAAATAAGGGATAATGTAGGATAAACACCTTCAATTAAGTTAATTCTTTCTGGATTTTTAATGGTACTTGTAGCCTCTTTTCACCATTAAATTACATGGAGTTATTAACTCATTAAGGAAGCCATTGAATACTCAACTTTGAAGGAATATTTCTAGAATCCTTATCTAGAAAAATTCATACTCCTTAAATATTCCAGAACTCCAATTTTACAAGTCCAATTAATATTATATATTGAGGGGATACCAAAAATGAAGTTTGGAAGAACCTATAAGAAGGGACCTTCTTATGATTTAGAGATATGGGGTCATAAAAAAAGCCAACTTTTAGAGGATATATTCTGTAAGGGATATTGTTGCACCCTTTTATTTTATTCTTTTATTTTAATTTTTATTATTATTACATTAATTTTATTTTAAATGTAATTTTAATTTATTTTCTTTTAAATTCAATAAAATTCATTAATGGTTTTTATTTTTTTTCTTCTCTCACACACCCTTCTTATTCTTCTATATCTTTTTTACCCTTATTCTTCTACTTTTCTTCTTATTCTTCATCTATTTTTATTTTTTGATTTCATGTGTGTGTTTTTATTCATATTGTCTTCCCATAGTAATTATTTTATTTTCTATTATTTTATTCTATTTCTTTCTCATTCCACTGTGACCTCTTACCCTAAAAAATGACAATCTAACACATGGCTTGGTATGGAGGAGGTATGTGGAAATTTCATTTATTCTGCGCATAAATTTGCATGTTTTATTAAGTTTGTGATGAGAATAAGTGAGGTGAACGATTGTGGTGAGCTTCCACTATTACACTGGTCTCAAACTCATTTTTATTATTTTATTAAATATTTTCCCTCCATTATATAGGATAAAATCTCTTCATATGATGGATTTGAGCCATTTAGTAGATGAAATGACATATGATGGAGCCAGGTCCTGGGAGATGTCACACTCTCGATCGAGGTGTGCCATCAACCTTTATTATAGGATGAGGTGAAATTAATATTTCTAAATGCATTTAATATTTCACACCACTAAATAAAAGAAAATTAATTCATGCATGGGATCTCAGAATTTAATTATCACGCATAATCTAAACACAAACAATGGGAATGATGGAACCACAATCCAAACCATAAAGCCCTTGGTCATTCTTTACTAATTAAATTTTTCCATTACATATTAGATTAATCATTTCATTCATATAAATTCCATCACTTTTCTTGACTAAATAAAAAACCAAAAAGAAGTAGTTGAGATGAATTAGATTATTTGAGTGAACAATTGAGAAAGATCCTCATGTGAGATGACCCTGGTCAACCTGTATGATGCATTAGGAAAATAAAATTGTTTTTTTCTTTCCCTATGATAGTAGTGTGTCATTCACTTATAGTTTTCATCCTTTATGTGAATATTGTGTATATGAAAAATCCATAAGAGTTTGTTTTTGTAGGTTAATGAATAAGGCTAAAGAACCTCTTGAGTGTATCCACTCTGATCTATGGGGTCCTTCTAAGGTCACCTCCAATGGTGGAGGTTTGTACTTCCTATCCTTTTTTGATGACTATTGTAAGAAAGTTTGGATTTATATACTCAAACATATGTCTAATACTTTTCATACTTTTAGGAAATGGAAATCTTGGGTAGAAAGTGAACCTGGAAAGAATCTCAAAGACCTAAGAACTTATAACAAATTAGAATATTTATCTACTGAATTCATTGAATTAAATTAATATGAAGGAATTAAGATATATAGGACTATGGTAGAAACACCACAATATAATGGATTATTATAGAGTATGAATATGACTATTCTTGAGAGGTTTAGGTTTATGTTATCCCACTCTAAACTCCCTAGGTCCTTTTATGTTGAGGATACCTCTACGATAGTCTAGTTAATTAATCACTTCCCATCTTCAACTGATCATTTTAATCATTTGAAGAACATTAAAAGGATTTACCCTCAATCCTTGCACACCTTAGAATTTTTGGATCCATATATTATGCACATACCCATACAGATAAGCTAGATCCTTGGAAAATGAACTGTATATTCGTGGGTTATCGAGAGGTTATTAAGGGGTGTCATCTAGGGATAGGTAAAACATGTTATCAAAATTGTGTAGTCATTCAAGATGTTTTGTTTCAAGAGTATAGTCTCTATAATGTTAGAGTAATTTAATCAGAAGATTCTTCTAATAAAAATGGAGAATTATCTAGAGACCTAGCACCCATTGGTGTTGATGTTCCACTAGAATCTGAAGACTAATCTCAATCCTTGTCAAGGACTAGTTCTGCTCCTCCCATTACTATAACTCAAGGTGAATCTAATTCTAAATCAAATTTGGAACGCAAAACAAAGGAAGCATATAATTTAACAAATTTTTAACTCGTCGAGATAGAGAAATAAGAGATATTTGGCCTCCAAGCCTCTTTATTCAGGATGATATTACTACCTATGCATTTAATGTTTCTCAGGATCTATATAATGATGAACCTAAAACTTATAAGAAAGACCTTATATACAAAGAAGCCACTCAGTGGTTAGGTTCTATGCAAGAAGAAATAAATTCACTCCTTAAGGGCAAAAATTGGGTTGTTTTTTCCAAACCTAAAAACCAGAAGATTATAGGTTTTAAGTGGATTTACAATAATAATGAAAACAATATTAGAGAAACTAAAATAAAATTTGATGCCTGAATGGTTTCTAAAGGATTTAATCAATTAGAATGTGTTGACTATAGTGAGATGTTGTGGAGGAAGAAGAATTTAGTAGAGGTTGTGGGGTGAACCTATATTGTGCATTGGTTGTGGTCGGACATATTTTATTTGTATATATTGATGGTGTGCTCTGAACCGATGCCAACACAGCATGTACTATGCAACCTACCCCACGTCATATCAGTATATCTTCATACTATCATCCCCACCACGTGCCATATCAATATGCCTTTATATAATCATAGATTTTCATCGAGGTCATGTTCCTTCAAAGAAATATTTATCACCATCACAGACAAACATATAATTATGATTCATCCCATGTCCTCCATGCCCAATTTATATCTCACAATATTCATCCAAGACAAATATATAATTTTGGAAACTAATGCCACCATCTCCTTTGAGAAGGCGATATGAATCTAGATGAGGTCATGACTGTAGTGGCCATCGTGACATGACGTAATGGCTAGGAAGTTTAGGTCATCACCGATGGATCTTTCACAGGGCTGACAGGTGGGATTCGGGCTCACCACCATTTTCATCACTAATGATAAGGAGTGTGTAAGCCAACACAACCTGCAAATCAAATGGGAATAAAAAATCCCTAAATATGGTATTTGGGAAACTATATCCCAATGTACCTTAGTTTTCTCATGTTTGGGGAAACTATTTCCCAAAATATGGGCGTTTACTCTTCCTCTAACCATGAATTTGGGGTACTTTGGGAAAGAGTTTCCCATGTACCCTATTTAGGGAATATGTTCATTTCATTCATATTATATGAGGAAAAATGCATCTTGGGGTTCTACAAAAGGTACTCCAGGATCATGGGGTAAGAGAGGAGCCACACCTCAACTTCGCCAAAATGGATCCCTACCAGTTTCTGCTCATCATTATCAGTGACCCAGGCCAATACATCTTCAACATGGTGGGATCACTGTAGCTGTTGCTGGTCCCTGCAATTCATCACCAGTAGCCATCTCTATAGTCCATGTCGCATATGCCATGTATAATTAAATAAATAGACTTCCCATGCACGCACTCTTGTGTATAATAAAGGCCATGAGTGTTGATGTTAAAACATCTCCCATAAATCTATATCGTTAATACATAAATCCTATTTATAACTGTATTAATAAAAAAAATTATATTATTGAATAATAATTACTAAAAAATAAATATCAAAAGTGTAACCACACATTAAAATAAACCCACTAAGATAAATTGGGATGTATGGTAAATAATTTATGTTTTTTGATTATTTCGTTTAGAGGATAATATAAATGGGGCTCCTCCTTATTAATATATTTTTCAAAGGGATTGTTGTAACAAAGCAGAAAAAAATACACAACAATGTTGTTGAAGAATTCTAAAAAATACTAACAAACTGCAAGACCTATCACCAAAGATCCTATCCAATCTTCTATAAGGTCTAAAGGAAGTTCCCAATCCCCACTGATAGAAAACTAGTGTCGGGTCATTGAATGTATCTCCCAGAACATTTTCACCCGATAAAATGATAATATAAGGACTTCCACTCCTAATTCTAAGTATCATCAACACAAAATAATTAGAAACATGGATCATGCATTATCTTGTCTTGTCTTTTATTAGCACATAACATAAATCACTGATATAATGGTAATCTTTATCATCACTAGAAAAAAACACTGATAGTTGTAACATTTTCAGTGCTAAAAAAGCACTGATAAATATATAAATTTTTCAATGATAATAAGGGTAAATCATTTTCAACATTTTTCTTAGGGATAATAAAAATATTTAATAAAAAATATTATTAATATATATAAAATTATCATATTTATATCCAAAAATTAATGTTTATTTGTATACATTTCTTCCAAATGCTTGTATATAATTAATATTAATATGATATATTAATATATATATATATATATATATATAATAATTTAAACAGTATAAATATAAATGATGTATTGTTAATATGTGATATTTGAATTTATATATTTATATTAATGTCTCTGTGTGTATATGTGTATATATTATGTTTTGTGTGCTTGTTTTCTGTATGTGTATATATAGACGTTGTAGTGTATGGATTTATGTGCATATATGTGTATATATATGTGAACAAGTATGTGTGTAGAAAATGTGTACATGTGTTTTCATGACCTGTACTTATTTCACATTTGATGTAATATTTTATTCATTTTTTATATAATATTTTTGGAATTTATTCATTTTTTATACATATTTATATTTTGTTAAGTATTAATTTTATTATATTTTTATAATTTATATGATTAGTATTTATTCAATTTTATTTATGAATTTTTAATATTTTTAGAATGTTTGAAATATATATAATAAAATAATTTAAATGCATTTTTTAAGAGGCCTTCATTTTTGTACATCATTACAAATCATGTAGTTAATTTTATATGAATTAATTTTTTTAAATAATTATATATATTAAATTCAATTTATTCATTTTTAATGTATCTTACATTTAAAATTATTTATTCATTTTTATATTTTTTTGATTTTTTAATTTTTTGGAATTTAATCATTTTTTAATATTTATTTATACATATATTTATTTACTATATATCAAATATTTTCAACATTTTTGTAATTCAAATGAATTTTATTTATTCATTTTTTATTATGTTTTAATATTTAAAATATGCTTGACAGTTATACCATTAATCTCTTTAAATGAATTTTTTAATAATTTTGAAATTTAAATAGTTAATATTTTGAAATTTTTTAAATTTTTTTTAATCATTTTTAATATCATTTTACTTAATATTTTTTTCATTTTTGATATATATTAATTTTTTACATTTTTTGAATTTATTCATTTTTTTTAAATTTAATACATATTTGTTTAATAAATTTTAATATCTTAAAAATGTATTCATTTTGAATTTAATATATATTCATTTTTATTATTTTTAATAATTTGTACAATTTATAAAACTTATTTATTTTTTAATATTTTTGAAGTGTCATAATTTTTAATTATTTAACTTCACTCATTTTTATCATCACACATGAGCCTCACCCCGGTTGGTGAGGACTCGGTAGGTGCATCCAAGAGACCCAAGATCAAATCCGGGTGGAGGCATATTTTCTGGGTACTGTAGCAGTACTATAGTAGGCACTGTATCAGGTACTGTTTGGTGATGTAGCAGCCGGAACTATTTATCCATTTGGGCCTTTGGACCACCTGTTTGGGCCTAGTGTCTTGCAAAGCTTTCAGGACACCCAAGGCCTTCGGGCCACCTTAAGGCCTTAGGGCCACCCTAAGGAATTTGGGCCACATGAATTCTGATGTACCAATTTGACTACAAGGAACAAGGCTTCAACTGAGGATTCAGGGCATGCGCATTCACTAGAGCAGACCTAACCGGATTTGGAAGAATGAGAGAGTATGGATTTTCCATCGGTACCAAGCTTGTGCGGCCTTGCATAGGACAACTAGCTGACCAGCCCTACGAAGGTGGAGTGTTGATATCATGACATTTTCTAGGGAGGAGTAGTTCCAAGTTGTCTTGTCTGGGTGATTTTATCTAAGACCTATGGGTCATGTAATTGTCTCTAAGCCATCAGTCCTTGTAAGGGTTCCACCTCACCACTTGAAAGGTGTATTATCAAAAATAAGAAAATGAAGGACTTTGGGCCATTCCGACCATTTAATTATAAATATTTATTACTAATGTTAAAAATATATTATAAAAATATATTTTTAAATAAATATTAATAAATAAATCTATTTATATTTATATATAAATAAAGATATAAATTTATCTTTACTATATTTATATTAAGTAGTTGGGGTTTGGTTTAGTGGTAACCATCCCATAATACTACATAGAGGTTGGAGGTTCAAAACCCTTGGAGCGCAGGTACTGAAGAAGCACTGTAGTAATGGTGGAAGTGTTGAAACAGACACACTGTAGCGGCAGTGGACTATAGTAATGGCTACACTATAGTGGTGGTTGGCACTGTAGCAGTAACTCTAGCGGTGAAAACACTTTAGTGAGTATTGTAGTTGCCCAAGTATTGTAGCATCATTATTCACTGATGGGCATTTGGGTTAAAATTATGGGCCTACAGGCCATGTAATGGGCTTTCATGGCCACTGGGCCTATGGGCCATGTAATGGGCTTCATGTCCACGGGGCCTACGAGCAATGGGTTGAATAAATAAGGCTTTATGGGTGTGTTATCTCCTTGGGGGGGGGGGGGGCTATGGCCTAACTTTCTAGCTTGTAAGTGAGTATTGTGTGCATTTTTAATTGCAATTTTACCCCCAATATCCTTATATATATGTGTGTTTACTATATTTATAAAATTAAATATTTATAATTATAAATAAAAATATGTATTTTTAAAAAAAATTATTTATATAATTATAAATTAATAATTATTTGTCTAAATAAATATAAAATTATATTAAATATACATAATCAATAAATATATTTATTATAAAAAAATTATATATAATTATATATTAATAAAATTATATATATATATAATTTTATAAATATATTTATATTTATTTATAATTATATTTACAAATACACATGTACAATTCTTTAAATATATTTATAATTATTTAAATATTTATTTATAATTATTAACATTTATATTTATTTGCAATTGTATAACTTTAAATTTTTTAATAATATAAAATATATTTTTAAAATTAATTATATATATCTCTTTATTTGTGTTTATTATATGAGTGTTGATAAAACCACTTTTATCATTGTTTTTTATAGCACTGATAAAATATTTCCCATACTTTTAAATATAAACCTAACATAGTTCTCCATCCTCATTCAATTCATGGTCATACAGAATTGAAGTATGTTCCTCACCCTCCCTCAAATATCTCAGATGAATCGACACTTTCAAAACCCAAGGAATGTGACTAATGATCCATCACTCCCCCCTCAAACATCTTTGTGTGTTTTTAACTTTCATGAATGGTATGAATGAAGCGTGTGAGAGATATTATTTTTCATTGGCCTACCTCACTAAATCTCCACCCAATCTCCCCTATAACCAGACATTGTTGCTTCACCCTCTCTCTCACCCTCACATTCATTTCACTCATTCATCATAATTTCTCACTCCAATTACATGGAGCTCCAAGTTTTTCTCCACAAAAAAATCCATGCACTTATCATGTATGGAGGTGACTGAAAATGATAAGTAGTAGGAGTTTTTACTGTGCATGGATGGTAATTCACTCCAAGTCACTAGTATTATTCCTGCTCCCATGGATTAAAATCAAAAAAAATTTGCATTTTTTCCCATTACCGGGGAGAATAACTTAATATATCTAGATTTATTTATAATTTTTATAGCAATTATGAAATGAGTTTAATTTAGTTTGTATGATCTGTTCTAATTTTTTATATTTATAGCACTTGATAAAAAAATTATTTCATGATACATTTGATTCTTATACACATATACATAGATATAAATCTAGATAAATTATTACATATCTTCACACAATGATGCATGGATATGTGTAATAGAATGACTGGTATATATATTTATAAATTCATACATGTATAAGGAAAAAGGATAGTTCAAGAACTCAAATTATATGTCATGAACATGGTTTTTTTAATGATGTTCTTAAAAATGGGATTCCCTAAATGGTATTTTCAAAATTTGGTAGTCCTTTTTAATTACAATACCCTGATCAGCTTGTTTTACTTTTATCCCATGTTTCATAAAAGGAGATTTTATTGGTTTAATCATTATTATGATTATAGTTATGGGTTTTTATGACTCTAGGTTTGTTTAAAAAAATTACATTGGTTTAATAAATTTAATGTTTTAAAGTGAAATTTGGTGTCTAATTAATTTAATTTCTTAGAATGGGTTGTTGAAAGGCTCCATTGAAAAAATGTGAACTATATAAAATAGAAATGGAAAATGGGAACCCCATCCTGATACTTCTAGTTCATTTGATTTAAATTCAAGAGTTTCTTAAAATGTTTGTTTCTTAAGACCATGTGAGTAGTCCTTATCGATTTTTTCATCATATGGAAAATGAAAAACTTTAGCTCTTTAGCATCATGTCACTAAAACACCACCTATCCCACCATGTACCACATGAAGAAATTAATAAACATCAAATCCTCTATTGGAAACAAGGTTTTTCATAGCTTGAAACATATTGTTGTTTTTTGTTTATTGTCAATCCACATTGGGTTGAACATATAGTTTCCAAGACAAGTTATATAATGGTGCATGTGGCTTTAGTGTTAAAGATGGTGTCATTTCTCAGTGTTTTCCAAATTTTTGGATCTCAAAATCTATAGGATGGGGTGAACTTCACAATGTATGTATTTCCAGGACTAACTCATTACAAATATGAAAAGGGCATGGATTTCTTGATGATTGAAGTTTCTTGAAGATGTGGAGCTTCATGAAGTAATATTGTGTCATGAATGATTGAAGGTTCATGAAATAGGTTTCATGAGGAATGGCTGAGTTATAATGTGAAGATGGTAATCTACATTACTATGAGAAAATTCATGAACAGAAAAATGTCACTAATGTTTCATGAAAAAAAGGAATATCATGAACATGAATGCAATGGTTCCTGAAATTAATTTGGTGATATTGAAATATTCATGAAGATTCATTAAATAGGTAGTCGATCATTATTTGAGACGTGAAGAGATTTTAGAAAAAATTGGATTGATCTGATTTAATGAAGCACCTATGAGATTGTAATTCTTCATGAATCGGGAACTCCTCATCGGTAGAAGCATCGTGAAAAAATGGTTAAGAACTAATTGACACTTAAGAATTTCTAAAAAGGGAGTTTCATGAAGAATATAATTTTCATGATAGTTTTGAGTTCTGTAAAGGCTGTGAGATTTGTGAAGGATATGATTTCCGTGAAGGCTAGTAACTTATTGAAGGTTGGGAGTTTTACGGAAGTATGTAGGTGTGTGGAGGCTAAACCATCTTTGAATCAAAAAATGGGGTGTCATAAATGAGGGAGTTTCATGAAGGGTACATACATGAACATCTGGTTTGGGTTAATAGTTCATTCAAGTGCATCAATTCATAACTATGGGGAAATTATAGTATCATAATAATGACGTACAAAGTCTTATTTTCCAATCTACTAAGGCAACCTTCAAGTCAATAAATTGAGTATGAATTCACCCAATGTAGTGAGCATGGGGGTGTTAGAATAAGGGATCTGAGGTGGGTATTGTTTTATCCCTAAAACACTTTTCAAGGTAGTGATTTGGGAATAGAGTGGATGTCTTTGATACTTTGTAATACATAATATCTAGAAAATCGTAGTGGATTCAACTACTACTAAAACACTGTGATGTATAATCCTTGAACTAGACCATAGGGGTGTACCATGTAAAACTATTGTGACTTGTTTCTATATCCATATATGGGTGTTTAATATTTTCATTATTCCATCAAACGAATTTTACAAGTTCCTACCAAAAAGGGTACAATATTTATCTCATTGAAAGAAAAAAATTGACACCCTAGTCCATCCCTCCCCTATCAGGGGGTTCTAGGGTTATACAAGTTGTATTAGAGGTGAGGTTATGGTGTTAGATCTATCCTCAGTTTTTGTTTTTTGGGAGAATTAAATAAATTTTAGGGTAGTTACCCTTTTTAATGGAAGAAACTTTCAGATTTGGAAGAATTTAATGAGATCACATCTACGATATCTTCAGATGGAAGTTCACTTTTCCATAGTTCATTGGATTCATGTCAGTGATGCAACAAGTCATTCTATGACTAAAATAGAAAAAAATGCTTGATGTAGATAAAAAAGCTCAAAATGCTCTTACTGCACCATTATCTGATCAAAATCTATTTGAAGGTGATGAGATTCACTACAACCAAGTACTTATGGGAGAAACTGAAAAATATATATGATTGTGATACCAATGTAAAGAAGGCTAGAATTTGAGTTTTTCAGAATCAGTTCGATGATCTAAAAATTCATCTAGATGAAAATGAAAATAGTTTCTTTAATCAAATTATTGAATTTGATGGAGCTATTCAAGGAATTGGGGATTAAAACAAGGATATTTAAATTGTAAATAAAATCATGAGAAGGCACCCACCTATATACAATCCAAAAGTTCATACCCATGAAGAATGAGATCTGTCTAATCATTATCTTGACACTTGTAGAAAACTATTTATTACATTGTCATTTTCAAGTCAGTTATTTATAACTGACATGAAAATTTGGAAATTGTAATTTTTTACTTCATTTTTCCATTAATTGACATGAAAAATAGATATTCACCACTCTTTCATGATGGTTCTATAATTTAACAAATGTAAAAGATCATCATTTTATGTTGCTTATATAATAAATGACATGAAAGATCAATGTTTGACGTCGATTTTAGTATAAAAGACATGAATTTTTGGACAATATCCATTTTTAACGTTGGTTATAATATAACCGATGTAATTTTTTAAAAAAATTATGAATTGAGTGTGGTTTTATTAGGCATTCTTCAATTATCGCGTCTTAAGTCTCATTTCTCTATCAGTTAAGCCCTAACTCTATGGTTTCTTTGATCTGCTAGTCCAATATCATATTATGATATTAATCAAGCCTTAGGTTTTTTCGTTCTCATGTTATTTTTTGAAGACAAGTCTAATGTAAGCCTCAAACATTTTCATTTCTCTATTTTCTGTCATTATTTGGCTTGGAATCTCTAACTGATGATTTATTTGATCAAGTGTTCTCTATTCTCACATATTCATCTTTAAACATTCGTGTTTTTTCAGCTTTATAATTGAGTTTTTTGTCATAGATCTGATCATCTCCAACTAGATTTCCATAAGGTTTTAATATATTGTATAATGTGTTAATTATTTTTACCTAATTTTATTTCTGGTCTGAATTAGTTGTTCTCATTCAATAAATGTTTCCTTACTAGGATTACTTTAATTTTTTTATAGAATATTTAATGAAAGTTAGTATTATTAATGAGATAGTGTAGGTGGATGTTTTTTGTTTCAATATTGTCATTCAGATCAAGGAGTTGGGTTTTAAATTAATTAGGTTTTTGGTATCACAGTTGGTACATTTTTGTTCTGATTATGTCGGCGCATGGGAGAGTTGACATATTATTTTTCATGTAATTTCACATCACAAGATGGGTTTTTTAATGGGTTTTCAAATTGATGTTTTCTTTAAGAGTTGGTATGTGTGTATTGTAGAATATAATGAGAGTTTTTTAAAACTATTTGGGACTTTGAAATTGGTAGTTAGTAGTTAAAACCATTTCTAATGGTACTCTGGGTCATTGCAAAAGGGTTGAATGGGTGATGGGTCTACTTTTTAAAGTAGGATACCAACCAGGCACCATGTTAGGAAATACTATATACCATATGAAGTCCCATGAAGAAATGTTTAATGTAACATTTTTTAAACTAAGACTCAATTTATGATTATATTATATTGTTAATTACAATAATGAATAAATATATTATTTTTATAAATAATAAACTATGAATTAGTTGTTTATATTTTATATTTTTTATGGATATCATTTTACATATTTTTTAACAATTTCATATAGTTATATTCATTTATTTTTACTTGATACATTTTTTAAACGAATCGATTTTGTCATTCCTTCCTCGTGAATGATTTTTCTCTTCCAAATTTTCTATTTTCCTTCTAATGTTTAATTTTTTTAGTTTTATATAATTTTCGATGTCATTTCAAATCTCAATATTTTATAAATTACTACCTTTCATATATTTATTTTTGATATTTGTTATATATAATGAATCAATGTTGGTTTAATGCACCACAAATGGGTGCTAAATATGAGGCATATGTCGATGCTTTTTTGTAATTTTATAAATGAAATGTTCCAAACAAGGACATGTTTTTATGTCCAAGCCTAAAATGTTTAAATTTGAAGAATTTTAAAATTATATAGATTAAGGATAATTTATGTTTTTAGTGTTTTAATTCAAGTATCAACCCTTGGATTTCGTATGGTGAAACTAGGTAGAATTTTGAATCTATTGATGTTGCTGCTTTGCAGGATGCTAAATCTGATAAACATGATGAAATGATTATTTATATTTTTAGTAAAGGTAATTAAGAAACAACCTAAAATTGAGTTCTTCTATTGTGATTCCAAAAAAACTATTTTGTCCAGGTTTTATGGAATATATGGTTTTATCGACGGGGTTAAGATTGATAATCCTAAAGGCGAAACATGGATGCAGTGACAAGAGTTTTAAAGAGCTACTAAAATTATTGAAATAAATACTTCTTAAAGATAATGAACTTATAGATTCACAATATATGGCCAATAAAATATTATTCCTGATGGGATTGGGGTATAAAAAATACATGCATGCCCGAATAACTATGTGTTATATTGAAAATAATGTGAATTTTTATCAGAGAGTCCTAAATGTAGGACATCACAGTATAAGTATAAAGAAAAATTATACTCTAATTTAGAAGTTTCTAAAACCCATACAAAATAATTTGGGTATCTTCCTGTGATTCCTTATTTGAATTGTTTATTTTTTCATTCACATGATGAAAAAAGGATAAGATGGCATGCTGATGAGAATATATGTGATAGAAATATACCTTATCCAACTAATTATCCAGAGTGGCAGAAAATTGAACACCAGTTTCCTACATTTAGAAATGATGTTATAAATCTTAGAATTGGATTGTGAATAGATGGAATGAATCCACATAGAATCATTAGTATCACACATAGTTCATGGCCTATTTTATTTGTAATTTACAAATTATCTCCTAGATTTTGTATGAAGAGAAAACTTTTCATGTTGAGTTTAATTATTTGTGGACAAAAATAGCCCGGAAATGATGTTGATGTTTTCTTGTAACCATTAATTAATGATTTTAAAATCTTATAGGATGATGTTATAAGGGTGTGTGATTCTTATACAATGGAATATTTTCAACTGTAGGAAATGATTATGTTCACTGTAAATGACATCGCATCGTATATAAATTTGTTTAGATATAGTGTTAAGGGTCATAAAGCTAGTCCAATATGAGAAAAACAGACTTCATATTATCAACTCCATCATGGGAAAAAATATTATTAATGGTTCCTAGAATGTTTTTTCCTATAGATTTATCTTATATAATATTAAAAAAGGATTTCAATGGCTTGTAGGAATTTTATATTTCTCCAAAACCTTTATCCATTGATCAGTATTTTCAAAGGGTGAAAACATTGATGTGAAATTTAGAAATAAACATAAATTTGGTAATGATATAAATATTGGGAAGAAAAAACCAATATTTTTTGAGCTAATATATTAGAGATATAATGAGGTGAAACATAAAATTGATGTTATACACATAGGGAAGAATATATGTGAAATATTGATTAGAACATTGTATGATATTAAATGAAATACTGAAGATGGGTTGAATGAAAGAATGGATTTACTATCAATGGGAATATGTTCGGAGATGGATCAAAATCCCCATGGAAGATGAACATTCCTACCCTCAGCTAATCATACCTTATCCAAGAGGGAGAAAACTATATATTTTCAATGTCTTCATGATAACAAAGTGCCACATGGTTATTCTTCAAATGAAAAAAATTTTGTCTTTAAAAGATTTGAAGTTGGAATTTATGAAATCTCTTGAATGTCACATCATGATGCAACACATCCTACCAGTTTCATTATGTGGAATATTTCCCACCTAAGTTAGAATAACTATCATATAGGTATGTTATTTTTTTAATATAATTTTTAATAAGGTGATTGATTCAACTGATGTGAACATTTTTAATAATGAATGGGTTTCTATACTTTTTTAATTGGACATGTATTTTCCTCTAACTTTTTTAGATATCATTGAGCATTTAATGGTTCATTTAGTGTGATAAATAAAGCTTCATGGGCCTGTATATCTACATTGGATGTATCATTATGAAATGTATATCAAGATATTGAAGGGGTATGTTAAGAACCCCTATTGACCTAAATCATCCATTATTGAGAAGTATATTTCTGATAGGGTTTCATAGTTTTGTACAAGCTATTTGTCTTACCTGGAGAACATCAGTCTACCTACATCTCTCCATGAACGAGTTAATTGTGGGGGAAAGGGGATTTGTGGCATGAAAGTTAAATAGTTGAATGGTGAATAGATAAATAAGTTACATTATTGCATCTTGAATAACATATATTATGCCCAACCATATATAACATTCCTTATTAATGAGTTGAAAAAAATATATCCAATCAAGAAAGATATGTGGATTTTGAATGAGCATAAAAACTTTTTTCCATGGTTCAAAGATATTGTTCTACTAGATGAATTAGAAATATTGAGACGGTTAGTGGGAGGTCCAAGTTTAAAATTTATAACATGGTCTAGGTATGACATTAATGTATGTACTTTTCATATGAATGATTAGGACAACATAAGTGAAATTCATAATAGAAGTGTGTTAGTGTCTGTAGAAGCAATTCATTTTTCAAGTCCCAAATATAAAAACCCAATATCTACATCAACCACATATTATAGCGTTATTGAATAAATATGGGAGGTTGAATGCATTAAATTTCATGTTTTAGTGTTTAAGTGTAAATGGTTTATCGGTAACAACAGTGTCTGGCATGATGAATTTGGAATAACACTAGTTAATCTAAATAAATTGGAATACACAAATGATATTTTTATTAAGGAATCACATGAAAAATAAATTTTCTATGTTCTTTATCAATCTGATATGTAGATGGCTATTGTTTTACAAGGAAAAAATAGTATGTTGGTGATGATAAACATGAGGAAGATGCTAATTTATATGAGATCCCTATATCCATGGAACGATTAACAAATAATATTGATGAGAACATCAAAGACAAGGTTTCTTTCATATGGAACGATAATGGGGAAGGAATTTGGGAAAAAATCTTTTGTACATTCCTAATATTATAGGTAACATATTTTTAATTGTGGTTTAGAATTTAAAATTTCATATGTTAGATATTTTAATATGATTTCTATATTAAAACACAAATTATAACTAATAAGATATATTTTTTATCTCTATTAGTTTAATTTTTTATATTATTCCATTTTTACCCTTAAGTAACTTATCTTTTAATTGATTTTTTTTAAACCCATTATTTTAAATTTTATTTTTTAAATAAAAACAAAATATAATGTATAAGAGTATATTATAAAAGAATTATTTTTGCTGTAAAAATGATTTATCAGGTTGGTGATTTTTAATTATGTATTTTCATCTCTCATTAATATTGCGTAGTTTTCATACATTTATGTGATTTCATCTCTCATTAAACTTGTTAGAATTTTAGTAAACTATAAAAAATATGAATAAAAAAGTGTTAGGTTTAGTTTACTTTTATTTTTGTTTTATAATTGTTAATTTTTTATTTACATTTGTATGTAATTGTTGGATTTGTATATTTTTTTACTAGTTGATGTTTTTTATATTTATAGGATGACAGATCAATCCTTTGATCCACCACCTATTTCGGGAGATGATTATACTCATACCTCTGGGGAGGAACATAAAATGATACCATTGATGAGCCTCCTCATTCTTCTATACATGATGCATCTACTTCCATGGGGAAAAAGAGTTCGATGGTTGGTCAATATGGCATCACATGTTTACCAAAATTATTTTTTGGTTGTAGCTAGGAACAGAGGATACCAATAGATTTTTTGATAATGATATTCCAAGAGGTCCAAATTCAAAAAAATTAAAGACTTTTGTATCAGTATCGTCTAAAAGAAAGGTTAGTATTTTGTTTGATAATTGGAAAAGTATTGATAAAGCTACATTATCACCATTATGGGAGATCTTATTGGTAAGCTTGTTTTTTTTTCTTATCTTGAAATTTTTATATTAATATATTATTTTTTCCATCTTATCAAAGGACATATGATTTACCTAACACTGGAAGAGTCAGGAGGAAATTTTTATCATTAACTATATGGATATGGAGGTATTTTAAATCATCCCTCACATCACAGTTAATTTTTTGTAATAGACGACATGAAAATACATGTGATATATATATACATTTATATATGAATATACATGGAAACAATTTTTTGAAAGTAGATGATGAGGAGAGTTTTTGGTAAGTAAAATTTTACCTTTTAATATGTTTTTTATATTACTGACCATGTTAATGATTTCTTTATTCTTAATTTACATTATTCAAGGGGATATCATCAGGATATTCAAGCCTGACATGTATACCCTCATACATTATCTCAGGGATGGTATGAATTATTAGAAGAATGCATGATAGAAGAAAAACATCAAAAGCTGGGAGATGAGACATCATGATCTGTAGAGACTACCCCTCCCCCCTTACTAGACATGAAAAATGGAAGAGGGATATAATGAACAAAAAGGGAAAATATCTTACGGAATAGTCAAGAGTTTTAGCAGGGGATGACACCTCATTCACTGGGGATGCTCTCAGGATCTTGGATCACCTTCACCCTCCAAGGGTTTCGATCTCTCCCCGGTTGTGGTGGTTCCAAAACTCTGCTCTCTTATGTTCTTCCTCTCTCGCTTGCTTCATGATGGTGCTATTCTTTATCCTAATATTCCTATTACATGCTCTATCCTCATGCTCCATCGTTCCTCTCTAGGTCAGATATAATGAGATGGAAAAATTTAGGATTTTGGTTATGCGGTTAGGTAGTAGTGGGTTTATCGGCGACTCCTTTCTTCTCTGGTTTAGGGTTTCAGTGCCGAGTTCCTCTCTTGGATTTTATGCCCTCGTGGTGTTTCCTTCTGGTAGGCCTTTGTTTATCCTTTTTTAGTTCGGTGTGTTCCTTTTGGGGGTGTTTGTCACTATGCTCGGTGGCTTGTGGGGAAGGCCCTTCTGCTCACACTCCCTCTGGCCTCTAGGATCTCTTCTTCCATCCAAGTTAGTCAGGTGCACTGAATCTCATGAGGTTTTGGGAGTGTGGTGCAATGTGGAGGAGTCTCTTGGTGATGCTTCTTGTGTTGGGGTGAGTGTTTTGTGTTTATTTGGTGTTTTGGTGATGGAAATGGGTGGTGTTGGTGCTAATCCATGAATAGAAGCAGCGATGGTGTAGCATCGACCGGATGACTTATGGTCTTCTCTTCCTAGATTAGGTTCTTCGTTGGCCCACTAGTTTTTTTGGGGACCTTCTCGGTTTTCAATAGTTTCATCTTACGATGTGTTGGAGGGTTCTGGTGGTTGTCTGACTCAGTCAGGAGGTCGTTGGTGTTTGGGGCTTAGGGCTTAAGGCGGTGGTCGCATCAGCGTGTGTTGATCTCAGAGGCCTGATATGAGGTTCGATTTGTTCATATTTCTTTTCTGGTTATCATGTACCCCTGGTTCATCGTTTCCATGGTGGTAGCCAATGTCATCTCCTTCGATGTTGTGGCCAACATTCATTTTTCTGATGGTCGACGTTGGTATTCTGATATGGTTCTATGGGTGACGACAGTGCCAATGAACGAAGGTGTCAAATGGTGATGACGACATACAGTGGTGTCAGTGTTGATGATGTGATGGACAGAGTTTGTGATGTCGATGTCTAGAGAGGGTTCTTTCAGCTTTAGGATGACTAGTGTGAAGGTTGTGATTCTCGGGGCAGGCACATGTATGTTGGATGGTTTTTGATTTTTGAATGATGTGTTTTTTGGAAGGTGGTAATGGTGGTATAGATCAGGTTGGATGTAGTGTCTGTTTGAAATTTTAATGTGGTATGCTAGAATTCAGGTGATGGATTGAATCTTGTTGTTTTGTGAGGGTCCACACTTACCCTTTAAAAGTGTTGTTAGAAAATACAAAAATACAGATTGAGCTTGTGTCAAGAGTTGTAGCTGATAAGATTGTAATATGTTTATTTATTTATTGAAGTTAAATCAGGTCTTTATATATTTGGATTCATTAAAAAAAATTAAATATTCTATAAAGGATTCCATTGAATAGCAGAGAACATAGGGGGTATTTATTGTTGAGGGTAGACAAGATATTTTAGCTGTAGCATGGGGAAATCCCTAACACACAAATATTGTATGAGGATTCCCTATAGTTGTATCAGTAAGAAAAGTGTTTCCCCATTATAAAGCGTATTAAAATGGGAATTTTTATAAAAAATAGAATCTTTGGAAGCCAAATATTAGGTTATTCATGCAATTATGGATGATAGGATCAATGCTTCAATACATGCGATGATCGCAGACATGCAAGGACAGTTTCATCCTGTTGATCTGACTCCTCCACTTCTGTCCACAGATCCCTCCCCTCATTATTATCCTAATCACACATCAATGTTTCTAAACCCCACTCCTTATTATCCTTCCCCAACACCCTATTCTCTACATCTTTCAAGTTATTGTGAGTTATATATTGATGATCCTCATAATATTGTGGAATTTGCGATGATATATTATATCAATGATACCATTCATCATCTCTAAATTGAGATAGATAATTATAGGGTCACTGTATAGGATATTATAGACAAACCAGCAAAAAAACATGTCATATAGATGAGGTGAGTAAAGTTGGACAATGTATCGCTCATTTTTTAGTTTATCCATTTTGACTACTTTGATATATTACCATAGTGGTATATATATATGTAATATTTTATTTTATTTTATTAGAAAATTTGTTTTATCATTTTAATTTGTATATATTTCTCTAATGTTTTATAGTAATAATTTAAAGGTATAGGAATACTATATAGAAAATAAAAATTCACAATGTCATGAATTCATATACAGATTCTATTAGTCTTGATTGAATGTCAACATACTCAAATTTATTATTATAATTATATGAGATTCCAATTGATGATGTTGTTTTAGGGTGTAAAATGACTGTGTAGCTTTTGAAAAGTGATACCATGGAGCTTGTAGTTGGATATCAATTGGGAATCAACGTGATGAAATTTTTTTCCATGTAAGTCGATTAAAAAAGATTTTTTCAATCAATTTATAGAAAATTATTAATTATTCCTTCTTTGTATTAGGTATCAATATAAAATTTTTATATAGAATGACAAGATATATGTATATGGATTTATAGACCCACAGTTTATTTACCCTATAGCTTTGAAAATGACTGATGTTGAATGAAGAGTTTATGTAGCTGAAATATTTCAGAAGAATGTCATCATTCAGTGTTGGATATTTCCATATCTTGAAAGTTATGAAATATTTTTTCTCAAAAAGTTTTATATATCACATGAAATGTTAAAAAATCATATAAAATTTTATTTTATATCAGTGGTCAATGGATGTTGGGTGTTTTTTTCAAGAGAGAGGACATTGTAATGGCTATGCTATATACGTAGTGAACTAAGATAAAACTTTATGAATGTATTGAACATTTATGTTTTCTTATTTTAATAATTTTTTATATTATAATGAATAAAATTTATTATATTCATATTATTTTCAAATAGGGTATGGAATTTATTTATAGAATCGACAAAAAAACAAGAGCTCCAAGTTTTAATTTGTAAAAGCTAAGGTGGATTCTCATTTACAATTACTAAATTTTGGATTTATTAATTAAAAATTCTTTTTTAATGAAAATATCATTGAAATATTGTTAAAAACAACAAGGTGGAACTGAATTTAGATATTAGGTTTTAAGATTCATTTATGAAATAATTTTAATTAGGACAGTTACAAAGTTTCATAAAGTTAGATTTATTTATAAATCTTTCCGTAATATTTAATATGTTTTCTTGAAAATTCAAGTCAAATAATTTATGTATTGTTTTTTTATCATTTTTATAACACATAATCATATACTTTAGATAAGTTAATACATTTAAAAATTAAATGGGAAAATAATTTTACTTGTTTGATTGATTATCAGTTTATTAAGTTTAGTTCTATTTGTATTTTTCTAGTTTTTATGTTGCCTTTTCTATGGTTCTCTAGCTACAGTTGTGGTAGAGGATAAATCAATGTACAATTATTTTTTTAATCACATCAGTTATGGAATAACTAATGTGAAAAAACCATTGCATGTATTATTTTCTAACATTGATTTTACTTAACCGACATGAAAAAAATTATTTACAATGCACACTCTAATTACGTCGCATAATAAATGATATAAAAATTCATAACAACCCGATGTGAAAAAAAATTTATCCACTAGTTTGATATATTATAATTAGTATGGTGGACCTCAAAAATATTTAAACTATAATATAAAATAGTTTATATAACCATGGAAATGGAAATCATAGCCAGGGAGAAACATGAAATTTCCAAAGTTAGTGATGATGGAGATGATGTGGATGACATAATTTTTTCTATTTCTTCTATGAAATTAAAGATAATAAAAGGGAGATTTGAAGGAAATATTCCTTTGTCTTATTTCTAGTGTGGTAAAGTAGGGAACATTTCTTCTTGGTGATCAAAGAGATTCAATGATATTGAAAGTGAAGCATAAATCATGAAGAAGTTGTAGATAAATTTATCACAAATGAGATACTTCAAATCAGTAAATAAATTACATAGAAATGGAAGTTTAATGAATGAATAACAATATAATAATTACTTTTTTGAGGCTGTAGGATGAGATTTTAAATCTGATATTAAAGATTCCATGATGGTTATAGTTGAAAACGTAATAACCTACAAAAGTTGAATACAATCAGTTGAATTGTGATGTCGATATAAAGGTATAACTTAAAGGTTATCTTGATGAACTTAACATTCAACGAAATTAAAAGAGAAAAATGGGAGCCAAGTTGATAGAGTAATCAGAGTATATGGATTGGCTTGAAGTGGAGATTGATCGATTGCAAGGAGAGGTGGAATAAAATTCTATAAATTTTGAATGTTTCAAATATGTGGTAGAGTATAAACTCAGGATCGAAGAGCGGGAATCATTCATCAAGTAACATACATAAATACTAGATGACTGTTTCGGTGCGGATGTGCGTCGGGTTTCTGTTCCGACGGTGTTCCGCCAGGACGCGTTCGCGCGTGCACCCGTCGACCCGAGGGGATGGGCGCGCGCGGCTTGTGGCCCCGCGGTCCTGCTTTCCAAGGGCGGGCGGCATTCGTCCCTTCTTCAGGGGCGTCTGCTCCTTGATCGAAACCGGGATGATGGGATGTCGGCTCCTCCTTCCGTGGACGTCTCCTCGGAACTCGTCGCCTAATCCGGGTCTCCCTCATAGATTTAAGAATGTTCGTGAATCTCGTTCCCGGCGCCATGTCTCCATGGACACCGGTTAATTACGCTGCTTCCGCCCGGATGCTCCAAGGTGTCTGGTCGGGGAAGCAACCTGCGGTGAGGAGACAGGGTGGCTCCGGGTGTTGGGGCTTGTCTTAGCACTGCGACTCCGCATGTCTGCCTTCCGTCCCTAATAGGGCTTCTCGAAGGCATGATGGCCTGAGGCATCCCGCGCTGGGTTTGGGGAACTGTGTTACCTGAGGTTTTCCTCAGCTTCCCATGTTTAACATGGGGTATGCCGCGAGTTTAACGTCCAGCGGGGACGGCATCGGACCGATCAACACGAGGAGTGGATCAGATGACAGAACCCCTTGCGGGGAACCTCCGACGCTGGGGCCAGCACATGGGCGGCTTCCCGGGTGAAGTGGAGTGGAATGAAATGGCATGACCCCACCGGGATGTGGCGGCCCAGGTAAGGATCAGGATGGATGATGGAGTGAAGAGCTTGGACCCCGTAGGGGCTTCCTACGTACCGCGCGTTAGCACGGATCAAAGTCAGCGTAGTTCGGATATGCAGTTTAACGTCATGCTGGACGTTGGCAAGCCGACTCACGAAGAGATCGAGGCCGCCGGGTGGAGGATTGAACCGAACCACCTCGCACAGAGGGGGATGGAACGGCCGGGTGGATCACAGTTTCACGTCATGCTGGACGCTGAAGGGGGGAAATAGAAAAAAGGCAGTGGGGAAGCGCAATGGAGATACACACGCGCGGTCTCCCACAAGGGCGGATTCATAGGTGAATCAACGCAAGTGTGAACCCAGGAGGGGTCCACTGATGGACGAACCGACGTGAATACGACCGGGACGACCAGGTGGTGGGCTTGAACCTCAGGGAGGCTTCCTACGTACCCTGTTTAGGAGACAGGGATCAAAGTCCACGTAGTTCATTCTGTCAGGACTTACGCACTGAGGCAGCCCGAGTGCGGCAAAACTCAGTTGGAGAGGGACTTGGGCCGAAAGTAGGAGACACCTCGATCCCAGTCACGCCCTCTACTAGCTTCGGCAGTGGGGGAGCGCAATGGAGATACACATGTGCAGCCCCCCACAAGAAACTAGGGGTTTGTAATACCCTACCCCCGTGGGCGAAGGCCACTCCAATCCCGACATCCCTACAGAGACGAGCGGGTGGGGGCCACATCCAAACCGGGGGGGACCCTGCGTGCGAGGCACGGGATCGGGTGAGGCGGACGGTTTAACGTCTTGCCGGACGAAGTACAGTTTAACGTCGTGTGTTGAGGACGAAGCGGCCGGTTTAACGTCTTGCCGGACGAAGTACAGTTTAACGTCGTGTGTTGAGGACGAAGATGCTTGGCAGTTTAACGTCTTGTCATGCGGACGATAGAGGCTAGGCAGTTTAGCGTCGTGCAGCTTGGACGTGGTGCAGTTTAGCGTCATGCGAGACGATGTACAGTTTAACGTCATGTTGGACGAATGCTGAACAGTTTAACGTCTTGTAGCTTGGACGAAGATGCTTGGCAGTTTAACGTCTTGTCGCGCGGACGATATGCTAGGCAGTTTAACGTCGTGCGGCTCGGACGTGGATGCTTGGCAGTTTAACGTCTTGTCGCGCGGACGATATGCTAGGCAGTTTAACGTCGTGCGGCTCGGACGTTGATGCTTGGCAGTTTAACGTCTTGTCGCACGGACGATGTGGTGCCGTCGATGGGTCTGTGTCACTTCGCACGAGCCTGGAGGGCCGCACGGGAAGACAACGCACGGTGCGGGCACCCGGGATGAGGATCATCGGGCGCCACGCAGGCGGGTACCCTCAGGGGGTCAAAAGGGGGCGACCACGGCGGGTTGCGCGCAAAAGAGAAGCTTGGCGCGCAATACCGTGGGTCGGCGCGCAAATGGGCGGGCTGGCGCGCATTGCGCGCGGATGATTGAGATTGCGCGCACCGGGCTTCGGACAGCGCGCGGGGGCAACGGCTCATTCTCTAACGAACGGCCACTTTGAAGAGGGGGGTGCGCGCAACCGGGCTGGATTGTGCGCACCCCGGGGGAAATTGCGCGCAAGAGGCTTCTTTTGCGCGCGAATGCCTTCGGGTGAGGAATTATTCAAAGGAAAGGAGCCAAAAGGATTACGCGCGAAGGCGAATCCCGAGGCTTTATTGCGCGAAAGAAAGGAGGTTACCTGAAGATCGGCATTGCGCGCGGAAGGGGTTGGATTGCGCGCACGAGAGACCTTTCGAATTCCGGCAACCTCTAAAACGTCAGGGGTCGCCTTATATTTATAGGCAACCCTGGGAGCGGAATCTCGTTCGCGGGTGCGGAATTTCCTTCGCGGGCGCGGAATTGGGCCCGGCGCGCAAGGGAGTCACGCGGGCCACGGGCGCGCAAAATTGCGCGTCGGCCCAGCGCATTGCGCGCATCCCGGGAGGTTTGCGCGCGGCTCATCAACTTTGCGCGCGGGTCTCCAAAATTCCGCGCAAGACCTCCGGGCCCTCCTAAACATGCTTCTGACTCCAAATATGACCTCGTTTCCCGCATCCAGAGCTTTGTTTGGGAACAACGGACTTTTCCGGCGTCTACAAAAGCCCCCCCTCGGAATCTGATCGGCGAGAGGTCGCAACGATCGGGTTCCGAGGGAGACGCCGGAATGCCGAAGTCCTGGGTGGCGCGGGACTGTGGCGCGCAAAAAAGGGTGTTGGGCACGAAATTCGCTGTCGCGGTCGCGCAAAGCGCTTTCCGCGTAGCGCGGACACCCGGCCTCGCCTATAAATAGGGGCCCTGGGTCCCCCGCACCGTACAGTGGCCTTCCGCGCGATAAGCATTCGAGCTCTCGTGCGCGAAATTGCCCTTTCCGGCGCGGAATTCACCCGTTCGTCACGCAAACCTGTCCGGAATTCGGCCTGCTTTTGCGCGAACACCCGGTGTTTTACGCGACAGACTTCCCAATTGCGCGTCGTCCACTTGGATTGCGCGCCAACTCTCAAACTTCTCTACCAGCCTCGTCCGATTCCGCACGCTTCATCCCTTAACCCACACGACTCCCGGAGCTTCTGAGATGGCCGCGCATCAAGGAAATGAAGGGGATGCCGCCACTCGCAGAGCTGAGATGGCGACGAACGAGGAGGTCTACGAAGCCAAGGAGATTGTTTCCAACAATCAATCCTTGTTCGACTTGCTGACGCCGGCCCAGAAGACATATCCGCTGTCGGACAACCTGCCGCTCTGGAACTTCGGCATCCTGGATGAGGTTCCGGTGCCAGGGTTCGAGGTTGATGCGCCACGGACCTGGGTGACTCGGGAGGATGAGCTTCCCCGCTATAACATAACCAACAATGGGCATCCTGCCAGGGAGACCAGGCACTTGGATGTCTACGTCCTGAACCCGAGGACGCGAACCATTGACGGGGGTGAGCCTACTGCGGAGAATTCTCCAGCCCTCTACTCGAGCACATACCGCCAGAGTGTCACTGACGACACCAAGGGCTGGCTGAAGGACTGGGACTTGCGGTCTGGGGGAAATTTCACCAGTGAGTGGGCCTGGGCGTTCTGGGTACGCCACACCTGCGATCACTTCGCGGAGGAGCTGCGGTACATCGTCCTGTTTGAGGCGGTGTGGACGTCGCAGTTCCCCTTCTACCAGCAGTCCGAGCTCGGGCCGGAGCTGTTCACCCGCTGGTCCCCGGATACCAACACCTTCCATCTTCACCATGGGGAGGTCGACATCGGTCTCTGGGACATCCACTGCATCGGAGGTATCCCGCTGGAGGGTTACCAATACGATGAGTTCCTGCCCCCGAAGAACACCTGGGATGACAGGTCACGGACTCCCATTCTGACATGGCATCTACTTGACCTGGCTACGCAGCGGCTTGGGATCAAGGACTTCCACAAGGACATAGCCTACAAGGAGTGGTTCGGCCAGTTCTTGGAGCATGACCCAGCGGTCAAGATGCTAGGCAGGGGGAAGCGGTGCCCGACCGCGGCTCAGAGGAGCCGGAACGGGTCGTACTGGCGGGTCCTGGAGACGGGCGACTACCGCTCATGGGGGTACCGCGTCATCGAGGCTCAGGACCCAAATGTCCGGTACGCGGCGTTCCTGGCCGCCTTCCTGAGTGGGTGGCTCCTGCCAGTGCGGGACGCGAGGATGGGCATCCGCCCGACGACACTGGCGATGGCGGGCACCATGGCCGCCAACAAAAGATACAACCTCGGGGTCCCAGTGCTGGCGAAGTTGTATGCCATCCTGGGATGCATCTCGCGAGGGGGGTCGCCACGAAGGATCTGTGGGCCCTTTCAATTCTTCCACGGCTGGGTGGCTGCTCACCTCGGTGGGTACACGTTTCCAAACGCCATCATTCCTCCGGGCAACGGCCTGCGACCCTCCCTGCTGAACATCGCGGGGGTCGCTCCGATGACCCTAAGTGAGGAGGGCGTGAGGATTCGGATTGGCAATCACGCCAATTTCAACTTCAGCCCGTTCCCCACTCCCGTCGGCCAGATGATCGACAATGGGCAGGGTCCGCTGGAGCAGCATGAATACTTCCTGAACATGCGGGGCGGGGTGCTCGTGGCTCGGATCGACGGGAAGGTGATCTGCGAGCCTTACGTGCCAACCCGGTTCGCCAGGCAGTTCGGGTGCCTTCAAAGGATGCCGAAGAGGGTATTCACTGCTGTCCGGGAGGAGACGAACCCTTGCGTCCTTCGCCAGATGTGGCTGATGTTTGCCGCTTTCGGCTCTGGCGACGTCATCACTCATCCTCCTACCGGGGTCGATGCAGGCTTGGCAACCGAGTACGCCGAACACTGGGCCATCGCGTATCCCGAGGGGCTTCTACGGAAGCCAGTTCGGCGGCTCGAGGTCACCCGTGCGGAGACCGGGCGTCAAGGAAGGAGGCGAAGCGCCGCCACACGGGGGAGAACGGAGGCGCGCCAAGCGGCGGAGCCGGCGCGGGCAGGGACTTCGGCGGCGGGCACATCGCATGCTGCCGCCACGACTTCAGCGCCCAGAGAGAGGGCACATGCAGCGGTTGGGGAGCGGCCCGGGAAGCAGGTAAGGCGTCTGCTCGAACCCTCCCACGATGCAGTCTTCCCGGCGCTGTGGTCGGCCTGGATGACCCTGCGGCAGTCACTGGGGACCGACGCCATCTGTCGAAAGATACTCAGAGAAGGAATCCATCTGCCAGAGGTCGGGCGCCTCCAGATCGCCGACAGGGTGGACTTCAACCGGCAGTATGCGTATCTGACGGCCATGGACGAGTACACGCACCAACGTGGTCAGCGTGCGGAGCCATCTTTTCTGGTGAAGGTGATGCTCGGTCTAGAGCCCTCTCCAGAACAGATGCCGCCGGAGGAAGATGACAGTAGCAACGACTCCGAGGAAGAGGAGGAGACGGGGGAGGATGAAGGCTCCGAGGGAAGGTCCCATCAGGGGAGCCCGCGGGAGAGCGGCGAGGTGGCCGGCCCTGACAATGTTGATGTCACTGAGCTCCTCGAGGTCCGCTTCTATCCCTACTCAACCTGCTTCATCCATTCTCCTATGCAGCTTCTAACCCATTTCTCCACCTTTCTCAGGATCGCACGGATGTTGGTCAGGCATCCTCCATAGGAGTAGGAGAGGCGCCAGCAGGACAAGGTGGGGGCCAGACACCCATCATTGAATTGACAAGCGCAGAAGGTTCCCCTGCTGCAATTGTTCCTGCGGCGGCCGGGACAGCGGAAGGTGACGCCTTGGATTCCCGTAAGTCTCCTTACCTTACTGTCGGTGCTGGCCATTGACGATCTGTGACTAACCACAGCATGTCCTGCGCAGTGACCTCAACACTGGAGGCTCGTCGGGCTGCTGAACCCGGGCCATCCACGAGTGGACCAGTGGTGGACATGCCGCCTGCTCCGGAACAGACTTCCCACACCGAGCCGGCCCCACCAACTGCTGATCAAGGGGCTGCGGACGTCGGCGGTGCTGCCATCGGAGAGAGGTCAGGGGCTGACGAGGGTGTCAACGCCGCTGGGGAGAGAGAAGAAGGTCGCCCAGATGTTGGGGAACCTATCCCTCGTGAGGACATCCCAGGGGCGGACCCTGCAGCAGACCTGCTGGCTGCCTTCCCTGCCTACCGGCCTACCGACCCCAAGGAGATGGACGACTCGGACGCGGAGGCGGTCGAGGAGAGCCGGATAACGCGCCGCAGGGGGTGGAAGTGCATCCAGCGCTTCCTCAAGCGACCCTCATCGGAGTGGCTGGGGCGCATGGGATCGCTTCAAACCTAGCTGCGCTTCTTGTGTGCCGGGGGAGCTGATGCTCAACGCCTCCATCTGACGGTCCGTGATTTCATGGCCGAAAAGATGCGCGAGAGCCGCCGGCGTGCCGACGTCGCACAAAGTCGGGACATGTCGGAGAGCACGCGGGCGCTCCTCGTGGCGGAGCAGGAAGTCCGGCATCTCGAAGGGCAGGCGGCAGAGAAGGAGGCCTTCGTCGCAGCGTGCACTGAGCGTGTGGAGCATCTAACGGCCCAGCTGATCGACGCCCAGGTACAGCTGACGGAGGCGGGCCAACAGATGGTCACACTTCAAGTCGAGCGGGAGCGTGCACAAGCCAGGATTGACGAACTGCGTGCTGCGACCGCCGACGAAGAGAGGGCACGCAGAGAGCGAGAAGCAGCTCTGGAGGCCACCATCCAAAGGGTAGCGGCGTTGGAAAGACTCATTCAGCACGCTAATCCCTAGGGGCTTTGTTTTTTCCATTCACAGAATATTTTGCTTCCGCTACTCAATACTTCGATCCATTTGTATGAACCAATATATTTATCTGCATCTTTTGGCTTAACATGATCAACCACAACTCATTGTCTCGCGGGAGCGTTAACCAAGCTTCAGGCATCCATAATTGGGCCTAGATTTCTAAAGAAAAGAGGGAGGTCATTCCTAGGAAAGGAGACCTCAGACCTAATCAATGTATCATCCCCCCAACTTGTTCCGACACACGAGCGGGACAACGCTAGGGGCGTTGAGATTTTATCCGAACATAGGGAAATGAGAAAGGGTGAATCGCGTGTCCCGAATTCAGAAATCCACAATGGTCAGCCTTCCAGGAAATGCCCAGGACGGCAAGCGGACAATGGATCAATCGACCATACTACTACAATAGACGGACCGAAGGTCATCATTCATATTGCAGGAGGCGGATCACATTTCATCATCAATGCCGCTTTGGGGGTTCCTTCAGGCACAAGGGTGGAAATCCAGATCAACAGGGCATGCGAAACGTGGGGCGAAGTGATGATTTGTTCGGACAGAATCCAACGCTCCCAAAATTGCACCACCGTGGGGAAAGCGTATTAGGCGGATGCATTAATCTGGTCGTGAATCACCTCAATTCTCAGACAGAACCTCTTTGACGAGGAAACTGTCGCTTCTCATCATTGCAATGGGGCATCCCGAGCTGAATCGGGGAAAATATCACAATCGCACCACTCTACCAGAAGCCAGGCCAGACGGCCGGCGACGAGGAGGGGCGGGACTTGGCGATCCCTGAGGCTGGACCCGAGTCGAAATGCCCGGGCGTTCCTACGTACTCCATCAGGCTGGAGATCAAGCCACACGTAGTTCTTGAGAGTGCAGTTTAACGTCATGCAGGACGTAGAACCCCATTTAGGGAGATCTTAGTTTAAGGTTGTAGAGCTCGGACCATAAGAGGAGATCTTAGTTTAAGGTCTTAGAGCTCGGACCATAAGAGGAGATCTTAGTTTAAGGTCTTAGATCTCGGACCATAAGGGGAGATCTTAGTTTAAGGTCTTAGAGCTCGGACCATAAGGGGAGATCTTAGTTTAAGGTCTTAGAGCTCGGACCATAAGGGGAGATCTTAGTTTAAGGTCTTAGATCTCAGACCATAAGGGGAGATCTTAGTTTAAGGTCTTAGAGCTCGGACCATAAGAACCTCAAAGTACGCCACATCGTGGTCCTATCCCCTGGATATGCGAAGATGCACTGAGGGATAGTGTCAAGAGTGTCGAGATTTCTCCTGGTCAGAATGGGAGGTGGAAAATGTGAATCATGCGGCCATTCACTCAAGGACTGGGGGCACCGGCGTAACGATATGGGAGTACTGCCGACCGTGGCGGAAAAGCAGCATCAATATCGCACTAACCGTTGATGGAATGAGGCAGCAAACGAGCATCGACCGCTCAATCGCAGGATTCATATCGATTTGTTGCCCGAGGCCATTGGGGGCACCAGCCCGAGTTGGTGGGAGAGCACTGAGGCATTGTGTCCAAACCGCTCACGGGGGCTCCACCTAGGGCATAGGTGATGGGTCCGAATGAAAGGGAGCACGAAGCCTGAAAAGTGGAAGGAACCTGACCAAGCTGAACCTGACCCTCCTGGCAATAAACCAGAGTACTCTTGACACCGGTGGACCACTGCAAGGGGTCAAGGGACACACCTTGAGGGTGACCCGAAGGCGGCGGATTCCCAAGAGAAGGGGGAATCTTTAAGAGGTGGGGGCTGGACCCGAAGTTTCAAACACTCGGGCGTTCCTACGTATCCCATAAGGATGGGAATCAAGCCACACGTAGTTCTTGAAGCGCGGCGCAACACAATCGGGCACCAGCACGGGGAGGGGTGCGGGTCTGGCCCTCGCACACAGAAGAAGCGGTATTTGATATTTCTTGTTTGTCCTTAAAGGTGGATGGTTTTTCTTTGTGCAGCGACATGCCTGTGATTAAGAAATCCCCAGCGTCGCCACAATAATCAAGCCATGAAAGGCATTGACAAATGGCGTGGTTATTAACCAGCGCCCAACATGAGTGTCCCCTGAGGAGAACATCACGATGCAGTGTCGTTTCTCGTCGGGCGGCCAAGACGATCACAGTTTACGGTCGTGTGGTAGGACCAAACAACACAGTTTAAGGTCGTGTGGTTCGGACCATGGAGGAATCCGCTTATTGCGATATGGCGGACCCAGCGGAGGTGGGAACATACCCAGCCCTACGGTCACGCACGATTCCAGGAGAAGGATCCTGGGATAGGGGCCTGCGTATGTCCATCACCCGAGGGGCATAGATGCTAGCCTCCAGCTATACTGGGCCCAGAACGCGATTGTTCGGGCGACTCCTTCCTCCTTATGGGGACGAGGGTCCAGCTACGCATGGCCCTTAGGGAGGACATCCGCATATATCCTTGGTGCTCAGATCATGGGAGCCTCGAAAGACACCATTACCCTGGTTGGCCTTCCTCACGTGTAAAGGTATACTGGAGGTCAGTATGAAGAGAGTGTCGAGATTCCACTACAACGCACAAAGGCGGAGTGTGATGAGGACTGCGCAACCAATGTTCAGAGCCTGAAAAAGCTGACATGGCGATCAAGGATGTCGCTGACCATATTCGTAACACAACATCCGATCGCGTCAACCTAGGATGGGGCAAGCAAACGAGCATCAACCACTCAAGCGCTGGATTCATATCGATTTGCGGCCCAGGACTCGCCGGTAAATCGACCCGGAGCGGTAGGAGAGCACTGAGGCATCGTACCCAAACCGCTAACGAGGATCCCTTTGAGTGAAGGCTCGAACAAGAAGAAGCGTGAGGCCTGACAAGCAACACAGGACTTGTCGGGATTGAATCCGACACTACGGGTCATGGACCGAAGTGCCCAAAACCTGATAACAGATCACCAGAAAGGGTCGGAGGACTCACCCTGAGAGCAACCAAAAGACGGCGGATCCCCGTGATCAACCAAGAGACGGGGCTGGACCTGAAACACAAGCGTCCAGGCGGTCCTACGTATCCCATAAGGATGGGAATCAAGCCATACGTAGTTCTTGAGAGGCAGTTTAACGTCATGCAGGACGATGAGGGGTGTGAGGTGGTCCCACACACGGGGGAGGCGTACGGCGCGGCCAGTAGACCAACGCGAATGAGGACATAATCCCCCGCTCACGCCACATGCCTCGCACAAAAAGGAGGGTAACTCGGGCCAGAGGCCCAATGCGGGATAGAGATTCCCGGGAAATGGGGCTGGGCCTGAAACATGAATGTTCAGGCGGTCCTACGTATCCCATAAGGATGGGAATCAAGCCGCACGTAGTTCTTGAAGTGCAGTTTAACGTCATACAGGACGAAAAGAGAAAAAAAAGGGGGGAGCAGAAGGCATCCCCAAACGTGGGGGGCGTACAGCGTGGCGAGAAAACCGACGTGAATGAGGGCATAGCCCCGCGTTCACACCATACGCCGCACACCCGGAGGCAACTGGGCCAAGGGCCCGAGATGGGATGGAAATTCCTGAAGGATGGGGCTGGGCCTGAAACATGAATGTTCAGGCGGTCCTACGTATCCCACAAGGATGGGAATCAAGCCACACGTAGTTCTTGAGGGGCAGTTTAACGTCATGCAGGACGAAGATGCTTGGCAGTTTAACGTCTTGCAGCGTGGACGTGGTACAGTTTAACGTCATGTTGGACGAATGCTGAACAGTTTAACGTCTTGTAGCTTGGATGAAGCACTTGGCAGTTTAACGTCTTGCAGCGCGGACGATGTGCTAGGCAGTTTAACGTCGTGCAGCTTGGACGTGGTACAGTTTAACGTCATGTTGGACGAAGATGCTTGGCAGTTTAACGTCTTGCAGCGCGGACGTTGTACAGTTTAACATCATGTTGGACGAATGCTGAATAGTTTAACGTCTTGTAGCTTGAACGAATGCACTCAGGCAAAGTACTGCTTGAGGAACCTAGCATTGGTGGGACGAGTGACACGCTCACCATCCATAGTTGCTAGGGAGTACGCGCCATTGGGATAGACTTTGTGGACGACAAGAGGTCCCTCCCACTTGGGCTCCAACTTGGGCGGCTTCCTTCCGGGGATCATCGGTGCTCTTAGGGCCAGTACTAGATCACCCTGCAGGAAGGAGAGGAGGCGAACCTTCTTATTGAAAGCTCGAGCCATTCTGCTCTGATGCCTCTCCAAGTTGTGCAAAGCGCGAAGCCTATTCTCATCCAGTGCTTCCAACTCGACTAGACGGGCTTCAGCAACTCTGTCCGGCGCTTGCTGGTCGTAGACCGCAGTGCGCAAGGATGGTAATTGGATCTCGATGGGCAGGACGGCCTCAGCTCCATACACCAGGGAATAAGGGGTCATCTGGGTGGAATTTCGAGTCGTCGTCCGATAAGCCCAGAGGGCGTTGGGGAGCTTTTCCGGCCAACTCTTCATGTTCTGACCAACCATCTTTTGCAGAATGTTAGAGAGGGTTTTGTTAAACGCCTCGATCTGTCCATTCGCTTGCGCATGATAGCGAGATGTATGGTTCGAGCGGATGTTGTACTTGGCGTACAACTTCTTCAACTCGGCTGCTCGGAAATTGGCTCTGTTATCCGTGAGGATAGCGTGAGGCACTCCAAATCGATAAATGATGTTGGAGGTCACGAAGTCAGCGATCGAACAGGACTTGACCTCTCTGAGCGGAATCGCCTCTGCCCATTTGGAGAAGAAGTCCGTGGCGGTCAGAATGAACCGGCACTGGCGAGCTGTCGCCGGCGGGTAAGGTCCCACAACGTCCAGACCCCAGACTGCGAAGGGCCAGGAATACCTAGTGGTATGGAGAGGCTCCGGCGGCCGATGCACAAAGTTCGCATGGACCTAGCACGCATGGCACCTCCTGGCATACTCGATGCAGTCATGGATCATAGAGGGCCAGAAGTATCCCAACCTCCGAATCTGGTGGGACAGCTTCGGCCCAGTCTGGTGGGCACCGCATGAACCAGCATGAACCTCTTGCATGACTCGTGGGATCTCAACTCCTTGAAGGAAATGGAGGAGAACACCATAAAATCCGCGTCTATAGAGGATCTGTTCCAGGCCGGGACTGCTCTGGAGGACAAACTGCGATGCGCGGCGTCGAACTCGCTCGTGCTCGGCTCGATCCGATGGGAGAATGCCATGTTGGAGGTACTCAACCAAAGGCGTCCTCCAATCAGAGGCTGGTTCGACTGCCATATCTGGGGTATTCGGGGCTCCAAGCACAGGGGCAACCATGGTGAGATTACTTACCGATGGGCCGCGATCTCCCTCCGGGATAACAGGAGCGATGAGCCTGCGGTGCGTCACGCGGATGACCAGGTTGTCCTGTTCAGGCTCTGCAAGTGACGCAGCAAGGCTGGCCAAAGCATCTGCTCGACCGTTCTGCGACCGGGGAATATGGAAAATTTATGGCCGAGAAGGGAACTGGGCCATCAGAAGGAGGGTGCACTCCAGCAATGGCACAAGCTCCGGCTTCCTGACAACATAGTCGCCATTGATCTGCTTAACGACCAGCTCGGAGTCCCCTTTCACGCACAGATGGGGCACGTCGATCTCGAGAGCTAACTTGAGGCCAGTGATGAGGGCATGGTATTCCGCCTCATTGTTGGTACAGCCCTCTGACAACAAGAAAGAGTATGGCAGCACGGCTCGCTCCGAGGTAATGAAGACGATACCCAAGCCCACTCTGTTGAGCTTAGGATTATCGAGTCTTCTACCGGTGGGGATCCGGGAGGCACCGTCAAAGTGCATCTGCCAGCATGGATCGGCTCGATCGACCGAGAGAATGGCCTCATCAGGAAAGCCTAGATCCAGCGGCTGATCCGCGGAGGTCGGGTGAGCAGCCAGAAAGTCTGCCAATGCTTGCCCTTTGATGGCCTTCTGAGACACATACCTGATGTCAAACTGCTGGAGAATCACAGCCCACCACGCTAGACGTCCAGTCAACATAGGTCGGCTCAGGATATATTTCAACGGGTCTACCCGAGAAACCAATTGTACCTCATGGTGCTGTAAGTAGTGCCGTAATTTCTGTACGGCAAATACGAGCGCCAGGCAGCTCTTCTCGATGGGGGAATAACTGACTTCCGCATCGAGGAGCATACGACTGAGGTAATAGAGGCTATTCTATGTTCCCTCGTTGTTCTTCTGGGCGAGAAGGGCACCCAGGGACCGTTCCAGGGCGGTCACATAGAGGACCAGCGGCTTCCCGGATACAGGCGGCATCAGAACCGGAGGTTGAAACAAGTACTGCTTGATTTCCTCGAAAGCGGTCTGACACTCTTTATCCCATACATAGGTGGCACCTTTCTTCATGAGCCGAGAAAAGGGCTTACACTTGCCGGCCAGATTCGCGATGAATCGGCGTATATAGGCTAAGTGGCCTTGGAACCCTTGCAGTTCCCGGATGTTACCCAGGGGAGGCATCTGGCTAATCGCCCTGATCTTCTCTGGGTCGATCTCAATACCCCGGTATCTTACCACAAATCCAAGGAACTTTCCGGAGGTGACCCCGAAGGCACACTTCAACGGGTTCATCTTCAGGCAGCAAGACCAGAGGAAGCCGAACACTTTCTCAAGATCTTTGAGATGGTCCTGACGCTGGCGCGATTTGACCACCAAGTCGTCGACGTAGCATTCCACCAGTGTGCCGAGGATTGGCTTGAATATGCGGTGCATCGCCCGTTGATAGGTGGCACCTGCATTCTTCAGGCCGAAGGGCATGACCCGGTAGCAAAAGATACCTTGGGGGGCCCTGAAGGCAGTGAACTCCTCATCCTCAGGGGCCATCCGGATTTGGTTGTATCCGGAGTATCCGTCCATGAAGGAGAGGGCTTGGAACCCTACCGTGGCGTCAATCAACAGCTCTGTCACCGGAAGGGGAAAGTCATCCTTCGGACAGTGGCGGTTGAGATCGCTGAAGTCGATACAGACTCTGATCTGCCCATTCTTCTTCCTGACCGGCACAATGTTGGCCAGCCATTTGGGGTACTAAACTTCCCTCACGAAGTTGGATTTGATAAGCTTGTCAACTTCGGCCTCAACCATGGCACCGTGGGACGGGTGCATCTTCCTGGGAGGCTGCTTGAACCCGCTATGGTTCGCCGGGAGACCAAGGCGGTGGACGGCTACCTGAGGATCTAGCCCCGGCATCTCGTCATAGCCCCAAGCGAACACATCACGGTGCTGCCTGAGAAAGTCCACGTACTGCTGCCGCTCCTCAGAGGGCATGGCGGCACTGACCAATGTGGGTCTTGGATCTGCCTCGGTTCCAAGGTTCACATGTACTAACTCATCGACCGTGGCGGAGACGCCCTCCTCAAAGGCTGGGGGTGCATCTTCCACGTCCTCTCCACTCGGGGAGGGATCGTCCACGGAAGAGACTGCATTGGAAACTGCATCGGGGCTACCAGATCCTGCTGGGCCGCTGGTGCTGGCATGGGCGGTCGCGGTCATATCATCAGGAGACTCACAGGCCGTCGAGACCATGGCTACGTCCAACCGTTGAATCGGGAGGACGTAAGCGTCATCCAAGCTTGCCCAGGGATCACTTGCAACAGCGATAGGCTCAATCTCGCCTGCCAGGATCTGCTTATCCTTGCTCTTGTAATAGTCCGCATCCAGATAGCGGGCTTCACATGAGGCAAAAGGAGAGGAATCTCCCTGAAGCACGCCTACTCGACCGTTAAGGGAGTATTTGAGGCATTGGTGGTATGATGAGGGAACCGCCGCGTGAAGGTGGAGCCATGTCCTGCCCATCAATGCGTTATACGCAGTGTCCTGAGAGACCACCATGAATTCAGTGTTGGCAACCAAGTCACCGAACTGGGTCTTCAAGCGTATCTTGCCGACCGGAGTTTGCTCGGTGCGGTCGTACCCCTGGATCTTGAGGTCGGAGGGAATCAAGTCATCCTCAGACAACCCCAATCTCCGGAGCGTCCGAGTTGGAATCAGGTTAATCCCGGACCCCGTGTCGACAAGACAGCGTCGGACTTCCAGGCCATTGAACTGGCCAGTAACATACAGCGGACGAATGTGCCCCTGTATAGGAGGGTCTTCATCCTTACCAGAGAACGAGATAACTGCCTGACATTCGGCGTCCTCAATCGTTTCGGCGTGAAAGGCCTCTGCAGCCGCAACCTCTGTCTCAAACTGGAGGGGGCTTTTCAGGGCTTCAGTGAGTGCCTCGCGCATCTCAGATGACATGCGCAGAGCCTCAAGGATGGAGAGTCTTGCTGGGATGTCGGCCAAGTGCTTCAGGACATCATACTTTTTTGCCAAGCGCGAGCCCCTGGTTGCAGGAGGTTGCTCTGCGATTGGAGGCATGACGGGCCTTGCCGGTTGGGCCGGCGGCCGAATGGTACTTGGCGCATCTCGTTGTTCACTGGTTACATTCCGGGAAATGGTCACCGTACTGGGGTCAGGAGGCCGGGATGGACTCGTGGCAGGGTGGAGCTGGTCGCGACGTGGCTGAGGCGGTTCTGCCTGGTCCCACACCACAAACAGTGGCGGAGGTGAATCTGTCATCCCCGGATGGGGGGGCTGCGTGCGCTGAGCTCGGTTTTGAGCCTGCTGCCTAGTCTCAGTGGCGTGCACGGCCTGGTTGGAGGTACCAACGGCTGTGCCCCAGCAACTCCTGTTGCTGCGGTTCTTCCGACGGTGGCGACGACCGGGGACACTAGGGAGGTCCACCTGGTGTTCTTCAACGTCGGGAACCGAAAAGGGATTTACCAGCTCGACGGTATTAACCGAAGCATACCCAACACTGTCATCGGACGAATCATCCATCACCGGGCAGATCCGAGGAGGGACCCCCATCTCCGGGGGCATGAAATCGCCGGGAGTGCGGGATAGTGGCAGAACTGGCGGGGCACGCTCTTCCTTCTTGTGCCGCCGCCGTTTGCTCTTCTCGGAAGAGGCAGGCTGGGACGACGATGCCGAAGCAGCACCCGCAGATTCTGGGGGCTCAGGCTAATTCAAGCGCGCACGGATGATTCCATGGGCACAAATGGTCGTCTTGCGGGCCATCCAGTTATCATACTTCTGGGATCCGCGGTCGGAGACCAGCTGCCATTCGTCCTCGTTGCCACTATCGTCATCTGATCCCACGAACACACCCGCCACTTGTGCTGGAGCTGGGCCCAACCTGATTACATTGTTGTTAATCTGGTCTTGGAGCCAATCCTTAAACACGTAGCACCGCTGGATGGTGTGCCCCAGGGCCCGATGGTAAGGGCAGTAGCGGGGGTTATCCGTGAGATGTGCCTCCTCTGGCCTCCAACACTCAGGCAGTCGCAAAATCCTCTGCTCCAGGGAGCTCCGGAAGTAACCGAGGACCTGATCCTCGTGGAATGAGTAAGTCAGGTATCGCGGGCCCCTGGGAGCGTGGTCTTGACGAGGGGCTGGAGGGGCCTGCCGAGGAGGTGGACCCTGATTATCTCGCCTGGGTTGTGGCGGTACATTACGCGGAGGGGTCGGCCGGTTCTGGGGCTGCCGCTGCTGGGCCGGGAACTGGGCTCGTGGAGGCGGATTCCTGTGAGGCTGTGGAGCTGGCCTCGCCGGCAGCAGCTCCAATGGCCTGGGGGCCTCTATCTGGGCAACAGCAGCGGGCTCAGCCCTGCTGACTCTCCTTGCAGGAATCATAGGAGGCAGCGGGTGTGCCTGGCTGGCCTGTTTCAGGGCTTCCTCAAGACGTTGAGATTTGTCTGAGAAGTCCCTGAACCCTCCGGGGTAATTCTGAGTGATCACGGAAGGGACCATCTCGGTCTTGACGTTCCTGATGCACATTGTCAGCAACTGCTCCTGAGTCAATGGCATGTCAAGGGAATACGTGAGACCCTTCCATCGGGCGACGAAGTCCGCGACTCACTCATCAGGCCTCTGCTTGCACTTGAAGAGGTCTGCGATACTCTTCTTTCGGGTCGTGGAACTGAACTGGTAGAGGAACTGTCTACGGAGGTCCTCCCAGCTAGTTACCGACCCGACGGGGAGCTGGCTGTACCAGACAAATGCTGGCCCTTCCAGTGTCTGGACAAAGCAGCGAAGCTTAGCGGCCTCTTGCTGCGCCGGAGTCCCCAACATAGGCCTGCACCTCGAGTTGAAATGGGCCAAATGCTGTGGCGGATCTCCAGTTCCGTTGAAGGGGGCGAAAGTGGGATTCCAGAATCCCGGAGGTGTCGGCATGTCATCCACCCATGCTGGGTATGGCTTGCCGTCCGGTGGGATCGCCACCTGCCGAGTCTCCAAGGCTTCCAAGTGGGCAATGAGTGCCGCCATCGGATCGTCCGGACATGGGTTCCAGTCCTGGAGAGGATCTCTAACCACGAGCGCATTGCATGGCCCTTCAATCGGGTCGTCGACCGGGTCGTCGAACTCGGCAGCTCGTGGGATGGCGGGCAGAGCGGCCCTTGGGGCAGCGGGAGGAATCTGAGCGGGGTCTCTCAGGTAGTCACGCCGCTCGGGCGGGTGTGGTGAAACATACCACGCCCTCTTGCCATTGGCGATGGCCTCTCTCCTGTCGGTGAACACGGCGTAATCACGGTTGCACGGGAGAGTCTCATCGAGGGGTGGTTGTTCCTGTCCCTGCTGTCCTGGCCTAGGATCACCGTAGTCAGGCCGCTGCTCTGCAGTGCGCTCGGCGAGGAGCTGGTCAACTAGCTTCTTCTGCTCGGTGAGCTGTTGACGTAGCATAGCCTTCTCGGGATCCTCCTCTGCCCTCTGCATGGAGGCAGATGCGTCAGCGGGCTTTACAGCCCCGTCGTGCTCTTTACCTTTGCTGACGTTTCGGCTCAACGTCAGTGCTTCAGTGGGTGTGGGGAGACCCAGGAGGCTCCTCTAGTGATGAGTAACTCTCACCGATGGATCTAACGACGGCTTGTCTTCGGGGGGGAAGCCCCCGTCGAGAAGTTCCAAGTCGTTCCCCTCTCCCGACAGGTCAGCCATATTGACCGTTTCCGTCCCTGGGGATGTACCCTCAGGGCCACCCAGCGAATCGGGCTGTCGGCGAATCGCACTGAAGCGTAGGGCAGCGTACTGCCCCCATCCACGGATATACACGTGGGGGTGGCTTCCTCGATAACCTTGCGGAGTACTTGAAAACACTCGACGCATCGTTGTTGGAGGGCCTCGTGGTGCCCAAATGACCCGGGGTGCCGAACCGCGGGGAGCGTGGCCAGGTCAATTTGACGGCACTGCACACCAATATCCTCCAGGTGCACTTGACTCCCGGGATATGGCATTTGTAGGCGGTGAAGAAGGGATTGAGTCTCCCGAAGAGTTCGGCGGAAGCATTCGAACTCATCCGGGGTGAGCGATTCGGGTGCATCAAAGTCCGGTCCTGCGACTGGCCAAAACTTCTCAGGGAAGTGGCCCTCTGCAAGGACGGTCCAGAAGCTCCACGACTCAAACTCGGGACCCAGGTCTCCTTGGTCCTCTTCAACGGCTGGGAACGGACGGGGAACCGGCAGTGGTGCCGAGGCGGGCCGCCGGGCCGACGGGCTGGCCGGCGGTGAATACGGCGAGTAGGCCGATTGGCCTCCATATCCCGGGCCGCCCTCTGAGGGTGGCGGTGCCCCAGCTACCACATCACGATAGGACGGGCCGGCGAGCGAACATCCTGCCGTAGCGTCGGTGCTCGCCGAGGGTGCACTAGATCGTGGTTCGACCGTCGGTCCCCAGAAAAAGTCTCCGGCTTCTCCGATCGAGGCAGAAGGCGCTTCTGGAGGGGCCGGTACCAATCGCAAGCTTGATCCTTGGGGGTCTACCAGGCCCTCGCTACTCCGGATGTACCTTCAGAGAGAAGCGGGGATCATATCGATCTCGCTCTCGGGGAGTACGAGGCTGACGTGCCGCATTCCTACCCCTGCCCTTGACTGGCGGGATTGGGGGGAGGGCTCTGTCGCCGAATCATACTCCGCCTCTGAATCAGATAAGCGAACCGGTCGGATCTCTGTCTGGAATTCCGTAACATTCTTCCCTCGGCGTCGACGCGTCGCCTTCCTGCCCCTGGGTGGTTTTTTGGGGCATGGCTGATCTCTGTCCTGGCGCCCTCTGGCCGCACTGGTGTCGGGGCCAAGAGGACTGGAAACCAAGGTGCGAGGGGCACCGGGATAGATATCAAAGGGGACGCGGGGAGAGATGATTTCGGGCAGGCCTCCGGGCCGGGATCGGAAGGTGGGATGACCCATGCCTCCTGGATCGGCTACACGGAGTAGACCCTGTTGGTGAATAGCGCTACCGCGAGATGGTCTGCGGTGGCTGTTTCCTGTACCAGCAACCGGGAGAGTCGACCCAACCTGCCTTTGGGGCGGTCGGGGCCTCGATCCAGGTCGGGCATAGAAGTGCCCCTGCTCAGGATGCGCAGGGGTTTGGTGACTGGAGCCAGCAGTGGCTTGAGCCAACGCGGCCGCTGTTGCTAGGGCCCCAAGGTGGGCATCCTCTTCCGCTCGTGCCCGACGTTGGCGTCGAGACAGACGAGTCGGGATGAGCGGCGCGGGCAGGTGGAGAGCCCGTTCTTCGACTTGAGAGGCCTGGCGGTGATGTCGCCGTGGCCTGACAGGAGCCCTTATCACGGATCCCTGGAGAGAATCTCGGATAGGGTGGTCCCGGACTTCTTCCACCTCATCCGCATAGGGGAAGGAGTTGTCAGAGCGCTCCGGGGATAAACTCCCGAAGCGGTTGGACGTCGAGGTAGGCAGCGGTTCCTCCCTGCGCGACCCTCGGGGGCGGCGTTGGTGGCGAGGTGCAGCTTCCTCAAGGCCCAGGCGAGCCATGTCCCTGGTGGGGATGACTCCCTCTTCCTCATATCTCCGCACCAAGTTGTTGATCACCCTTCTCTGGATGACCTCTGAGGGGGAGAGAGGGCGTGGTTGCCCTGCAGCTGCGACTGCTGGGACGGCTGCGGAACGGGCGGGACCGCGCGGAGTAGCCGCGTCGGTGTTTCCCCTACCCCTACGCCAGTGGGCGGGTGGCGATCGGGCACTGGATTGGGCGACTTGATTCCTGAAAGTAGGGAGAAAAAAACCCATTAACACTGACAGGAGAAGGAATCGACAACCAACCATTAGTGCCACGACGCCTTCCATGGGGGGAACCCAGGCCCTCGACGTCGTGAGACGGAGTGCCCGATTTTCCTTCCCCAGCCCATGGCGGGTTCCGCGCCCCGATGTTGAATGCTCGGTCGAGCAGCATGCTGGTCTTCCAACACCTCTGAAAGCCATCGGTCTTCGTATTGAGGAGAAGAGATTCACGTCGGGTTCACCATTTTTCTGTTTCGGTGCGGATGTGTGTCGGGTTTCTGTTCCGACGCTGTTCCGCCAGGACGCGTTCGCGCGTGCACCCGTCGACCCGAGGGGATGGGCGCGCGCGGCTTGTGGCCCCGCGGTCCCGCTTTCCAAGGGCGGGCGGCATTCATCCCTTCTTCAGGGGCGTCTGCTCCTTGATCGAAACCGGGATGATGGGATGTCGGCTCCTCCTTCCGTGGACGTCTCCTCGGAACTCGTCGCCTAATCCGGGTCTCCCTCATAGATTTAAGAATGTTCGTGAATCTCGTTCCCAGCGCCATGTCTCCATGGACACCGGTTAATTACGCTGCTTCCGCCCGGACGCTCCAAGGAGTCTGGTCGGGGTAGAAACCTGCGGTGAGGAGACCGGGTGGCTCCGGGTGTTGGGGCTTGTCTTAGCACTGCGACTCCGCATGTCTGCCTTCCGTCCCTAATAGGGCTTCTCGAAGGCATGATGGCCTGAGGCATCCCGCGCTGGGTGTGGGGAACTCTGTTACCTGAGGTTTTCCTCAGCTTCCCATGTTTAACACGGGGTATGCCGCGAGTTTAACGTCCAGCGGGGACGACATCGGACCGATCAACACGAGGAGTGGATCAGATGACAGAACCCCTTGCGGGGAACCTCCGACGCTGGGGCCAGCACATGGGCGGCTTCCCGGGTGAAGTGGAGTGGAATGAAATGGCATGACCCCACCGGGATGTGGCGGCCCGGGTAAGGATCAGGATGGATGATGGAGTGAAGAGCTTGGACCCCGTAGGGGATTCCTACGTACCGCGCGTTAGCACGGATCAAAGTCAGCGTAGTTCGGATATGCAGTTTAACGTCATGCTGGACGTTGGCAAGCCGACTCACGAAGAGATCGAGGCCGCCGAGTGGAGGATTGAACCGAACCACCTCGCACAGAGGGGGATGGAACGGCCGGGTGGATCACAGTTTCACGTCATGCTGGACGCTGAAGGGGGGAAATAGAAAAAAGGCAGTGGGGAAGCGCAATGGAGATACACACGCGCGGTCTCCCACAAGGGCGGATTCATAGGTGAATCGACGCAAGTGTGAACCCAGGAGGGGTCCACTGATGGACGAACCGACGTGAATACGACCGGGACGACCAGGTGGTGGGCTTGAACCTCAGGGAGGCTTCCTACGTACCCTGTTTAGGAGACAGGGATCAAAGTCCACGTAGTTCATTTTGTCAGGACTTATGCACTGAGGCAGCCCGAGTGCGGGAAAACTCAGTTGGAGAGGGACTTGGGCCGAAAGTAGGAGACACCTCGATCCCAGTCACGCCCTCTACTGGCTTCGGCAGTGGGGGAGCGCAATGGAGATACACATGTGCATCCCCCCACAAGAAACTAGGGGTTTGTAATACCCTACCCCCGTGGGCAAAGGCCACTCCAATCCCGACATCCCAGCAGAGATGAGCGGGTGGGGGCCACATCCAAACCGTGGGGGACCCTGCGTGCGAGGCATGGGATCGGGTGAGGCGGACGGTTTAACGTCTTTCCAGACGAAGTACAGTTTAACGTCGTGTGTTGAGGACGAAGCGGCCGGTTTAACGTCTTTCCGGACGAAGTACAGTTTAACGTCGTGTGTTGAGGACGAAGATGCTTTGCAGTTTAACGTCTTGTCGCGCGGACGATGGAGGCTAGGCAGTTTAGCGTCGTGCAGCTTGGACGTGGTGCAGTTTAGCGTCATGCGGGACGATGTACAGTTTAACGTCATTTTGGACGAATGCTGAACAGTTTAACGTCTTGTAGCTTGGACGAAGATGCTTGGCAGTTTAACGTCTTGTCGCGCGGACGATATGCTAGGCAGTTTAACGTCGTGCGGCTCGGACGTGGATGCTTGGCAGTTTAACGTCTTGTCGCGCGGACGATATGCTAGGCAGTTTAACGTCGTGCGGCTCGGACGTTGATGGTTGGCAGTTTAACGTCTTGTCGCGCGGACGATGTGGTGCCGCTGATGGGTCCGTGTCACTTCGCGCGAGCCTGGAGGGCCGCACGGGAAGACAACACACGGTGCGGGCACCCGGGATGAGGATCATCGGGCGCCACGCAGGCGGGTACCCTCAGGGGGTCAAAAGGGGGCGACCTCGGCGGGTTGCGCGCAAAAGAGAAGCTTGGCGCGCAATACCGCGGGTCGGCGCGCAAATGGGCGGGCTGGCGTGCATTGCGCGCGGATGATTGAGATTGCGCGCACTGGGCTTCGGACAGCGCGCGGGGGCAATGGCTCATTCTCTAACGAACGGCCACTTTGAAGAGGGGGGTGCGCGCAACCGGGCTGGATTGCGCGCACCCCGGAGGCAATTGCGCGCAAGAGGCTTCTTTTGCGCGCGAATGCCTCCGGGTGAGGAATTATTCAAAGGAAAGGAGCCAAAAGGATTACGCGCGAAGGCGAATCCCGAGGCTTTATTGCGCGAAAGAAAGGTGGTTACCTGAAGATCGGCATTGCGCGCGGAAGGGGTTGGATTGCGCGCACGAGAGACCTTTCGAATTCCGGCAACCTCTAAAACGTCGGGGGTCGCCTTATATTTATAGGCAACCCCGGGCGCGGAATCTCGTTTGCGGGCACGGAATTTCCTTCGCGGGCGCGGAATTGGGCCCGGCGCGCAAGGGAGTCACGCGGGCCACGGGCGCGCAAAATTGCGCGCCGGCCCAGCGCATTGCGCGCATCCCGGGAGGTTTGCGCGCGGCTCATCAACTTTGCGCGCGGGTCTCCAAAATTCCGCGCAAGACCTCCGGGCCCTCCGAAACATGCTTCCGACTCCAAATATGACTTCGCTTCCCGCATCCGGAGCTTTGTTTGGGAACAACGGACTTTTCCGGCGTCTACAATGACAATGATAAGATAGTTTAGGTCATTAAAGAAGAAGTTTTTTATTTAATAATTAAACTATAAACCAAATCAAAATCAAAGTAAATAATGAATAAATTATAATTTGGAAGGTTTTCAGATGCAGATCTTTTGGAATTATTTAAATGTGGCTCCGTAGGAGTAGGGAAATACTTTAAGGAACAAATATATAAATTTATGGGTAAAAATAGAATTGTATTTGATATAAAAACATCAAAGTCTATAAACAGGATGTGCCAAAGAAAAGGGAATTAGAAAGTTTGACATATCATAAAGGCACATAATGTCCTAATAGAGAAAACTTAAAACCAATGGAAAAGAGTGTTGAAAATAATCCTCAATTTTCAAGAGATGATGTATGGTCAAATACCTATACAAAATTAGGATACATGTGGAGGAATAGAAGATAGATTACATTTCCTCTTATGAAAGATTAATTCTTTGGCTTTAAAGTTCATACATTGTCTTACTATGAAGAGGCAAGGAGATATCTAGAAAGGGAAGCACCTAGAATCCAAAAAAGGAGAATGAGACCATATAATTCAGTATATTAGATAAATAATTTCAATGATTTTTTTAACTATTATAAATTTGGACATAAATTAATTTATTGTAGGAAGATAGAAGGTGAGAACAATAACCATGGAAATATGAGACAAGTCAATACTAGTCAACCAAGATAAATTACACATAAAAATAGGTATTATCCTATGGAATAAGAACATGAGCGTGGTTCAATATTGAATGTTGAAAATATATTTTAAAGACCATATTTTTCCTCCACTCAATCAAGTATCTCATGGAAGGAAAAAAGATGATTGAGAAGGTCGACCTAGAAAAAATTACTCTCAAAGTTACAAATAACCGTAACACACAGAATCTTGATAGTGGATTCTCATCCCACATGATAGGAAATGAAAAATTTTGGAAAAATATTGAAAAAAGTATTTGGGGAATAGTTATAATCATTAACAATACTTCCTTAAAAATCAAAGGTTGTGAAAATACAGATTTTGAAAATGATGAGCTAAAGAAAATAGATTTACTCTACGTGGATGGGTTGTGTCATAATCTCTTGAGTGTGAGTCCATTATTTGACATGGTATTTATAGTGACATTAAATCATAAGGGGTGAACCATCATAGGTAACATATGTCATTCTCTCATTAAAGGCTACTGGAAAAATGGTAATTTGTACTAGGTACATAGTAAAGAAAGCACCTATTTCTTAAAAACTGAAGAGGAAAACAAATTAGGGAATCAGTGGTTGGGTCACATTTATCAATAGTGCATGGAAAACATATCCAAGATAAAGTTTTTCTCAAAATTCCAAATAAGAAGCATGATCGAGAAAATAAATGTGATTCTTGAATGTGAGGAAAGATAGTCTAGAATTATTATCCGCTGAAGAACAAAAGGGCATCAAATCATTTTGATCTAGTCTGTACATATGTGTGTGGTCCAATGAATGTGTATGACTCATATAGATAGAGTTACTTCATTATTTTTATTGATAATTATAGCATAATTTCACATGTGATTTTTATGAGGTTCAAAACAACAAGTGATTTATTTCATGAATAGATATATCCAAAGAGTTAATAATGATATTTTCGGCACAATCAATATATTATGATCTGATCATGGAATAGAATTATTGTCTATTGAATTTAAAAATTACCTCAAAAAACATAGTATCAATCATGAGGTGTATTCTTTTAGGACACCACAAAAAAATGGGGTCATTGAATGTAGAAATAGACAGGTGAATAAGAAGGACATAACTATAATGACTGAGAGTTATGTTTCACATTATTAAAGAAAAGAGGTTTTTCAATTTGTGGAGTACACTCAAAATCAAAAAGGGATATTTATAGGAGATGAAATTATATGATATGAGATATGGAATGGAATAAATCACCCACTAAATTGTTTTCATGTTTTTTGTAGTAAGTGTTTCATTTGAAACAAAGTTTTAAATCAAGGAAAGTATGGTGATGTTGCATATGAGGGAATGTTCCTTGGACTCTAAATGAAGGTTAAGGAATAAAAATGATACAATAATCATATTAGAAATATTTTGGAACGAAATGAAGTCAAAACCATTGAGGATAAACCTATGAATAACTCAAGGAGCACATGTGTTGATATGATCGATGATGATGAAGAAAGTTTAAGAGGGAAAAATTCATATACTAAAATTGTGGAAGGCATTCATAACATTCAAAGTTCTCAAAATGATGATTATTTATATATATAATCATAATAGGAAACCATTTCAGAAGAAACTATATCATAACCTCCCTGGATAAATATAAGAGAATAATTTGAATTATCCTACATCATTGGGGATTGTACTGCACCTACCCAGATAAGGAGCATGATGAATGAAGCACCCTCTACTCTTCTATAAATTATAGAACCGATGAAGTTTGAATAAGCAACAAAGGATGAATTTTGGTTTGAGGAAAGGAATGAAGAACTGGATTACATTGACAAAAACTAGAATTGGGATATTGTCAAGGGACCATAAAATCACAATGTGATTGGAACAAAGTGGTTCTTCAAAAAAAATTGATGAGCTGGGAAACGTGATCAGAAACAAGTAACACTTTGTGTGTATAGGATATTAACATATTAAAGGAATTAATATTTAAGAAATGTTTCCCCCAGTAGCTCAAATGGATTTGACTAGTATTTTCCTACACATGAAAATTCAAATAGGTAACAAGGTTTATCAGATGAATGTCAAAAAAAAATTTGAAATGGTTTTTTTGATGAAGAAGTATATATTAAACAACCACTAAAATTTATGACTAGAAATAATGAAATAAGGGTTTTTAAATTAAATAAGGCTCATTATGGTCTAAAATAGGCACAATATTCATCGTATTCTCAACTATATTCTTATCTGATGAAGCTATAATTTAAAATAGGTAGTTTCGGTCACAATCTCTATGTGGAGAATTATAAAAGAGATCAATTTATGGTGCTTGTGTATGTGGAAGATGTTATATTTGGTAGAGTAAGGAATGATTCAGTGGAAGAATTTTCTCATCACATGAAATTAAAATTTGAAATCTCCATGACTGGTGAACTCACATTATTTATGGGGCTACAAGTGATTCAAAATAAGTACTACACCTTCATTTTGTAGAAAAAAATGCAAGAGAGATTCTGAAGAAATTAAACATACATAAATCAAAACAAATTTTGACTCTGATTTCAGTTCGAAAAAAACATATAATGAAAAATTATGGAAAATATGTGGATACAACCTTGTACTGGAGGATCATTGGACTCTTATTATACATGACAGAAACACAACTAGATATCAACTTTGCAACATGTTTAGCAGATTTCTTCCAAAATTAATATGAAGGCGTGACATTTTTCATCAATTAAAATAATCATGAGATATATTCATGGTAGTCCCAAATATGTATTATACTTTTTAGTAGGAATAGACAATGAATTATCAATAGTATGTGATGATGACTGGGGTGGTGATGTGGTGGAACAAATGTCCACAAGTGTGGGGGTATTCTTCATTGGAGACAAATGTGTGGGATGGATGAGAAACCAAAAAGAAAAAACATCTATTAGTATGGATGAACTATAGTATATCTTTGTAAAAATGTCATGAACTCAACTATTGTGGGTTAATAAAAAACTGAATGATATTGGTGATGAGGTGAAACAACCTATGGTGATAAACTTTGACAACAAGAGTGTAGTCGATATTATGAAAAATCGGATTCAACACTCTCATACCAATCAAATTGAGATTAGATACCACTTCATCAAATAAAAACTAAAACAAGGTGTGATTAAAATAGATCATATTGGAACAAATGAAAATGTGGATGACATACTGAATAAAACTTTGGCAACACCAATGTTTGAGAAACATTGGTAGAAACTCGGTGATCATCCACCTCCCATTGAATGAGGAGGTGATGATTTATCCCCTATCCCCATTTGTGTTAATTGTTTTAATCTATTTTCGGATGTGATGTATGTATATGGTGGAGATACGATCAAGGGGTATGTTTTTTTCATATTAAGGTCCTAATACATGTTCATTCGGTTAATTTCAAAAGGGTGATATCTAAATTCAATGAATTGTAGGATAGGTGGATAAGTCAGTGGTCTATCAAGGCATGAAAATATCTTTTCCCGCACTTATTTTTTACACTGACCATTTATCATTTAGAAGAGTAAAATATTTATCTTTATATGATTTGATGTGATAAATTTGATTAATATTTTCAGATGAATTTATGAGATAAAATTGATTTAAAATTTCATTGTTGGTAAAATTCTTGATTTACTCCACACACATGTGTGAAACTAGGCCTATCATAAGATCACTCTTCATTAGATGCTAAATTAACTTCAATTATTATTTTTTGAAATGATAAGATCATGTTGTGATGTTCCTATTGATATATTAGTGGAGAGAATCAAACAACTTCTCGAGTATCAAATCTCTTACTAGAAGGCATGGGATGCATGATAGAAAGTTTTTTTGAATGATTATAGTGACAGGGAAGACTCTTATCTATTTTTACCAAAACTTACAGCGTTTTTACGTCATATTAATAAAATTATATATCAATTACATACTAATTAATATATTAACCAATACAACCGAGTTGATCAATCCAAGGTAATTTTTTATAGATTATTTTATAAATTTTTACTATGTGTTGATGCTTTTATACATTTCAAGTAGTCTTTCTAAATTGGTGGAAGGTTTTGTATGGAATGTATACTAGATAATTATTTATTACTACTGCAAAAGATAGTAATTGATCCCACATTCCTATGGAATTTTATATTGTTAAGAATGAGAAATTCCCATCTTGAAGTAGTTTACTAGCATTCCTTAGAGAGTTTCAGATAGAAATTTAAGGAATTTGTTTTATTTCAGATCGACGTCAGGAAATCAAGGAGGTAGTACAGTCTGAGGGTCTTTCATGGACAATAGCCTATGATCATCATTGAAATTGTATTTTATATATTACAACAAATTTGTGAAATAAGTTATATGATTATTCCATGAGGAAATAAATCATAAAATGTGGTATGAATATCCTTTTTTTGTTATAAAAACAATTCTAGTAGTTATTGTTCTATGTATTCTTATTAGTTCTTGTTTATTATCATACAAGCCTCAAAAAAAGATTATGGAGGATAATTTTGAAGGTATTCTACAAAATAATAAGGACTTTTATTATTACATGATGAAAATTAAAAAGAATAAATGGTCATTCATGTATGATTATAGGAGAAGATATGGACATATTATGACCAACATCATACATTAATAGAGAATTAAAGGGAGTTCGAAAGATACCTATCATAGGTAATTAATAATATTAGATTATATGTTAATTAGAAGACCCTAAATTAAAATATAATGTTCATATAATGTTTTAAATATAAATTACTAGTTTGGTAAAAGAGAAATTCTATCACAATGTAAAGTATTTTTTGGAATAAGGAAAGTAGACTGAAGAGGGTCTAAACAATGCCATCATCCCCTTCGCAGCCATGAGATAGTGGAAACCAATGCCACTATCTCCTTCAAGATGGTGATCTAGCTCTAGTTGAAGTCATGACAGCAGTCGCTATCATGCCACAACGTCATGGTTGAGAAGTTCAGGACATTGCCAATGGATCAGTTGTAGGGTTTCCAGGTGGGATTTGGGCTCACTACCATCATCTTCTCCAGTGAAGAAGAGTATATAAGCTGCCAAGACCCATGTATCGAGAGGGACCACCTAGGATTCAAAGAAAGGTACTGTATGATCATGTGGTGAGTGAGGTGCCGCACCTCAACTCCACCAAAATGGATGCATATCTATTATCATTCATCCACATCAGTGGCCTAGACCATCGCCACCATGGTGGGCTCGTTGTAGCTTCTACCGGAGCTAGGAACTCATCGCCCATAGCTAGATCTACAGTCCACATCATGTTAACCGGGTATAATTAAATAAAGAAACTACCCATGCACGTGTGCCCATGTATAATAAATTCTATGTGTGTTGATGTTAAAACATATTTGAGTATCTTCTTTGGTTATTACTTAAATCCTAATTATAGCTTTATCAATACAAAATTTCATATTATTAAAGAATATTTACTAAAAAAATCAATATCAACAGTCTAAAAATTCATCAAAATATACCCACTAAGATAAATTTGGATGTATTGGTAAATATTTTTTGTTTTTTTAATTTTCCTTTAAGTGGATTTTTTAAATGGGGATCCACCTTATTAATGTAATTTTTTAAAGTAATTTTTTTAACAAATCAAAAAAATTACACAACAATGTTATTAAAAAATGCTAAATAATTGTAAAGAACCACCCAAACTATCACCAAAGTACCTATAAAACCTTCTACAATGCCTTATGTGTCTTTCCAATCTCTAATGACGGACAACTAGCATCAGTACATCAAACGTACATTACTGGGAACAATTTCTCCCAATAAAATGATAATATAGGGACATCCACTCCAAATTCAGAGCACCATCCACATAAAATAATTAGAAACACATATCTTACTTTATCCCGGCCTGGATTTTGTTAGCATGTAATATAAATCACTGATAAAAGACTAAATTTTATCAATAGTAGCTAAAAACACTGATAAAGTAAACTTTTATCCGAGCTACACTAAGTGTTGATAAAAGTATACCTTTTATAAATGCTGATAAGGGTGAATCTTTATCAACAATTTTCTTAGTGCTCATAAAAACTTTTAATAAAAAAATATTATTAATATATATAAAATTATCATATTTATCTCACAAAATTAATGTTTATGTATATACATTAATTTAAAAATCCATGTATTTAATTCATATAGATATGATATATTAATATATATATATATTAACAATTTAAACAATATAAATATAAATGAGGTATTGTTAATATGTGATATTTGAAATTATATATTTATATCAATGTCTCTGTGTATATATGTGAATGCATTATATTGTGTGTTCATGTTTTGTGTATGTGAATATATAGATGTTGTAGTGTACGAATGTATGTAAATACATATATTTTCACATGTATGTGTACATATAGGTGTATAGAACACATGTACATGTGTTTGTATGACATATACTTATTTCACATTGTATGTAATATTTTTTTCATTTTTGATATAATAATTTTTGAATTTAATCATTTTTTATAAATATTTATAATTTGAGAAGTATTATTTTTAATATGTTTTTAAATATATATGATTATAATTTATTCAGTTTTTTAAAAAAGTTGTGATATTTTTAAAATGTTTGAAATATATATAATTAAGTTATTTAAATGCATTTTTTAATAACTCTATCATTTTTTATGTGTTTACAATTAATGTAGTTAATATTATATGAATTCATTTTTTAAAATAATTTTTCCTATGAAATTATATTTATACATTTTAAATATTGCTTTCATTTAATATTATTTATCCATTTTTAATATTTATTCTTTTTTTAATTTCTTGAAATTTAATCATTTTTTAATATTTATTAATACATATATTTATTTTCTATATATGAAAAATTCTCAACATGTTTTTAATTTATATGAATTTAATTTATTGGTTTTTGTTTATTAAGTTTTAACATTTAAAATATGTTTGAAGTTTATATAATAATTCTATTTAAATTATTTTTTAATAATTTTGTAATTTCAATAGTTAATGTTTTTAAATTTATTTAATTTTATTTAATCATTTTTAACATTATTTCAGTTAATATTGTTTTTTCATTTTTTATATTTATTAATTGATGACATTTTTTGAATTTACTCATTTTTATAAATTTTATACATATTTATTTAACAAGATTTTATATTTTCAATATGTATTCATTTTCATTTTAATATATATTCATTTGAATTTTTTTTAATAATTTTTATAATTAATAAAACTTATTCATTTTCTTAATATTTTTAAAGTCTCTTCATTTTTTAATTATTAAATTTCACTCATTTTTAACATCCATGCCTTTAGGTTTATATATTCATTAATAATGTTACAAATATATTTATAATAATATATTTGTAAATAAACCTTTTTAAATAAATATTTTTAAAGATATATATTTATATTTATATAAAACTATTTTTATAAATGAATGTTTACTATATTTATAAAATTAAATATTTATAATTTTAAATAAATATATCTATTTTTAAAAAAAAAGTATTTATATAATTATAAATAATTAATTATATATTTAAATAATTATAAAATTATAATAAATATTTTTATTAAATAAATATATTTATTAAATTAAAAATTATATATATATATATATATATATTTATATTAAAATTATATTTATAAATACATGTGTACAATTATATTAAAAAAATTATATTATTTAAATATTTATTTATAATTATATACATTTATATTTATTTATGATTATATATATTTAATGTCTTATATTATATTAATTATATTTTTAAAATTATTTATATTGGCCTTTATTTGTATTTATTATTTTAGCCCTAATAAAACCAATTTTATCATAATTTTTTAAAGCCCTGATAAAACCCTTCCTAATATTTTAAATAGATACCTAAAAAAGTTCTCCATCCTCGTGTTGTTCAAGCTCTCACCGAATTGAAGTCACCCTCCCTCGAACATCTAAGATCAATTGACACATTCAAAACCCAAGGAATGTGACTTATGATCCATCACTCCCCCTCAAACATATTTTTGTGTTTTTAACTTTCCCAAATGGTATGAATGATGTAAATGAGAGATCTTATTTTTCTTTGACCTACCTCAATGATTCTCCACCCAATCTCCCTCATATTGATCCATTGTTGCTTCACCCTCTCCATCACCCTCACATTAACTTCACCCATTCATCATAATTTCTCAGTCTAATTGCATGGGGCTCATATTTGTACACCGTAAAAAACATTATGCACTTATCATGTAAGGTGGTGACTGAAAATGATAACTAGGTAGAGTTTTTACTGTGCATGGATGGTAATCCGCTCCATGTCCCAAGTATCCTTCTTTATCCCAAGGATTAAAATCAAACAATTCTACCCATTTGTTTCCATTACCAGGAAGAAGAACCTATAATCTTTGGATTTATTTATAATTTTTATAGAAATTTTTAAATGAGTTTAATTTAGTTTGTATGATTTCTTCCAATTATTTATATTTATAGTGCTTGATAAAAATTTATTTCACGAACTTTTTTATACTTATGCACATATATATATATATAAATCTAGACACATTATTGTGCATCTTCACCCAATAATGCATGAATATATGAAATAAAATAAGTGGTATCTATATTTATGAATGCATACATGTGTAAGGGAAAATGGTGGTTCAAGAACTCAAATTTTTTTCCTTGAACTTGGTTTTTAAATTTTGTTCTTAAAAATGAGATTCTTCGAATGGTCTTTGGGAAATATGATTTTCCTTTCAAATAACAATAGCCTAATTTTCTCATTTTACATTCATGACTTGATTTATAAAAGGTGATTTAATTGTTTCAATCCTTGTTATGATGATAGTGATGGGTTGTAATGCCTCTTGGTTTGTATAAGTTTGTTTACTTCAATTTAAGAAATGTAATGTTTTAAAGTTGAAGTTGGTGTTTAATTAATTGAATAGCTTTGCATGGGGTTTTAAAAGGCTCCTTTGATTAAATGTGAATTGTATGAAATATGAATGGATCAAGGGAACCCCATCCCGATACTCTGGTTCATTTGATTTAAATTCAATATTTTCTTCAAACTTTTCATTCTCAAGACCATGTGAGTGGTCCCCATCAACATTTTCGTCATTTGGAAAAATATAAAATTTGGCTCTTAAGCATCTTGTCACTGAAACACCACCTGGCCCGCCACGTACCAAGTCAATAAATGAATAAACATCAACTCCTCTATTGGAAACTTGGTTTTCCAAAAATGGAAATAGATTGTAATTTTTTGTTTGTTGTCAATCCTTATTAGGATGAATAGGGAGTTTGAAAGACAAGTGATCTTACAGTGCAGGTTGATTTAGTGTTGAATATGGTGTCATTTCCCAGTGTTTTCCAATTTTTGGGATCTCACCATCCGGAGGAAGGGGTGACCTTCACGAAGTATGAATTTCCAGGACAAACTCATAACAAATATGTAAAATTCATGGATTTCTCAATGGTTGAAATTTTGTGAAGATGTGGAGCTTCAAGAATGAATCTGGTGCCATGAAGGTTTTATGGTTCATGAAAGAAGTTTTGTGATGAATGGTTGAGTCCTAATGGGAAGACGATAATCTACATGAATATGAGAAACTTTACAAATAGAATAATTTAACTAATTTTTCACAAAGAAAAGGAGAAATATGAACATGAATGAGGGGTTCACAAAAAGGATGTGGTGATCTTATACAATTCAAGGAGATTCAATTCCTATAAATAGGCAGCCCCTCATCATTTGAGACACAAAAAGAATTTGAAAAAAGAGTGAATTCCTCTGATTTCATGAATCTCTTATCAGAATCTAATTCTTCATGAATCAGGAACTCCTCACAAGAAGAAGCATTGTGAAAAAATGGTTAATAACTAATTGAAACTTAGAAATGTCATTAAAGGGAGTTTCATGAAGACTAAGAGTTTCATGATAGATTGAGTTTTGTAAAGGTTATTAGGATTGTGAAGGCTAGGAGTTCTGTGAAGGCTAGGAAATTTATGAAGGTTGGGATTTTTATGAAAGTGTATAGGTTTTTGAAGGATAGAACATCATTGAATCAATAATGGGCAATCACGAAGGAGGGAGTATCATGAATGGTACCTATGTGAACATCTAGTTTGAGTGAACTATGCATTCATGTGCATCAATTCAAGACTATGATTCAAGAAGAGTCTCATGATAATCAGGGAAAAATTCTTATGTTCCCAATCTATAGAGGTTACAATCAAGTCAAATAACTATATAATGCATCACCTAAGGTAGTGAGCAAGGGCGAGTTAATAAAAGTGATCTGAGGGTGGTAGTGTGATATCTATATAAATCTTGTAAAGGTAGTGAGTCTGAAATAGAGTGACCATATTAGATATTTTTTAATCCATAATATCTAGTAAATCATAGTGGATTCAAGTATGACTGAAACATTGTGGCACATTAACAATGGACTAGACCTTAGTGGTGAACCAAGTAAAAATGTCATGTCTTGTTTTTATTTCTATAAATTGTTGTTTAATAATTTTCTTGATTCCATATGAAAGGTTTAACAATTTTCTACCAATGTGGGGAAAAGATTCACCTCATTGAAAGAAAAAAGTTTACATGATGATTGATCCCTACCTTTTTAGGGTGTTTTATGGTTTTACAAGTCGTATCAGAGGTGAGGTTATTGGTTTTAGATCTATCCTCAGTTTTTGTGCTCATGGAGAATTTAGTGAATGTTAAGAGATTTCCTCTTTTTTATGGTAGTAAAATCTTAATTTGGATGAATATAATGTGATCTCATCTGCTATTTGCATGGAATAAAACTTCTCTTTTCCACTATTCAATGAATTCAGGTCAGTAAGGAAACAAGTCTTTCTATAACTGTAATAGACAAAACAAATATCGATGCATATGGAAAAGTTCAAAATTATTTTACTATAATATTATCATATCAAATCTATTTGAAGGTGATGAGATTAACTATAACCAATTCCATATGGGAGAAACTAGAAAATAAATACGAATGTGATACTCAAGTAAAGTAGGACAGACTTTAAGTTTTGAAAAATCTATTTGTTGATCTAAAAATGAATCCAGATAAAAATGTAGATATTTTCTTTAATCACATTATTTATATTGATGGATATATTAAAGAAATTGGGGATGGAACTATTGGAGTAGGTTTGATTGTTGCTTAGAAAATAAAAACGTGATCATCTCCTTCCTAGAGGCCAAGGTGAAGCATCTATCTTGAGGTATCTTTGACTATTATCCTATACTGGTGTCTCTGTTTCCAAAACAGGATTTCCATAAATCCTTTAGATTCTATCCTCAGTGGTCTCGGATCCAAGAATATTAGAGGCTATTTAGGGAGCTATGGGATGCTCCTAATTAGGGGAATATGTGTGTTTCTCTCCACAGAAAATTTTAGAGGCTTCAATAGGGGTTAATGGATTAGTCCACGAGGTTACCTCCCTTAGATCATAACCTAGAATCCCTAAAAAAGAGCATTTAAATTTTGGAAGCTAACCTGTAGGGGTAGTGGGATGCTTCAGTGTTTGAAGATCTTGTGGGGAAAAAGATGTGATGGGCAAAGGAGCTTCTCAAATAAGAAAGTATGGCTCAAGACCATTCCCGGGTGAGGTGGATGAAGGAAGGTGATAAAAATACTAATTATTTTCATACTTGCATCAGATAATGAAGGCGTCTTCCAATGCCTAACATTTTACTCAAGGATGGATCCTATACAAATAACGGGGACACGGTTGGGAGTATGGCGCACTCTTTCTTCAAGGATCTAATTGATGGAACTAACCCAATGATTTCTAGTGGGTATCCTAGGGGTAATGTAGGGATGTGGGAGATGATTCCTACCATGGTGACTAATCGAGAAAAAGAGGTCTTGGAGGTGATTCCTAGTGAGGAAGAAATTCATGAAGCCATAAATAAACTTAACTTGGAGGGAACACATGACCCTGACGGCTTTCCGGGATCCTTTTATAGGGGGTGCGGGATGTAGTAAAGCAGTACATCACCGATAAAATCTTAGACTACTTCCAAGGTGGGTGTCTCCCTCGAGTGGCTAGTGAAACTACCATGGTGCTCATCCCTAAGATCAATGACCCTTTTTACCTCACACACTATAGGACAGTGAGCCTATATAACTTCCCTTATAAAATTCTTGTGTACGGGTTTAACCAGAGGTTTTCCATTCTTCTACCTAGGTGGATATCAGTTGAACAACACATATTTGTCAGAGTTCGTTCCATCCAAGGAGCAATAGATATAGCTTAGGATATGGGAAGGTACATCAATGTAAAAACCCATGGATCCAACATAGTGATTAACATGGATATGAACAAGGAATATGATAGGATAGAATAGAGTTTTATCAAAAGAGTCTTATTGGTTATTGGGTTTTTGTCCAAGGCAGTGGACCTCATTTTTAGGATCTTTTGTTCATCATGGATGTCAGTTTCATTCAGAGGCAAGTCCCAGGGCTTCTTCAAGGCAACGAGAGGTCTCTGGCAGGGAGACCCACTCTCTCCCACCACATTTATCCTGGCATTGGATACTCTCTGTAGGATTATTAATAGAGGCATATCCCAATGTGTTATTATCTCTTTCAGAAGGAAGATGAATTTACCAATGGTGTCTTATCTAATGTTTTCAGATGATATGATTATCTTCATCAATGGTGGATGGGTCTAGGTTTGCGGGATCAAGGATATTATAGATGTATATTTCTAATAGAGCGAGAAAATCATTATCAACTCCAAATGAGGTATCTATATCTCCAATAAAATATCTCAAAGGCAGGTTTCCTCTCTATGAAACTGTTTAGACATGCAACATGGTTCTTTTCCGATGGAGTAATTGGGATCTCTTATTTATTTAGGTATACTTTGAATTAGATACTATAATCACATTGTTAGTAGAATCCCAAGCCACTTCCTTAACTATAAAAACCAATTTCTCTCTTTTGGGGGTCATATAGCTCTTGTGAATAGTGTATTTTCTGCCATTTATATCCTTGCATTAGCTTCTTCCATCTTCCCTCAAGGATTGGTTAACAATAATGATAATATCCTATGTATTTTTGTTTGGGATTCAAAATATAAAGTTAACATACACTGGGATTCATGGGGAAGGATGGTGAGGCCCATCCAGGATGGTGGGATTAATGTGAAGAGTCAATAGAGTATGATTCATTGCATACACGAAAAGATCTCCTGGAAAATTCTGAAGGAGCAATATTTATGGGTAAATTCCTTGTCATTCCTTTGTTGTGGAAGTGTGGAGGTCACCTATGGTTATTCATCTCCTCTGTGGGATAAAATTTACCCCATGTACCAGAATCTTAAACAAAACTCTTGATGGATTGTTGGCACATGGAATCTTCTCTTCTGGAATAGAAACTGGACGGGCACTATTTTAACGTTCCCTGGTTTCCCAGCCCTACTGATATTGGTTAAAGAAGCATTCCATCATCTCACATTCACCAAGGAAATTATGGATTAGGACAAACAGTCCCTTCTCGAGACCATTGAGTTTAATAATGAACCTGAGAAATGCATTTCCACTCCTGCTTCTTCGGGGGTCTTCTCCAGTAGAGATTTTCACAAGTTGTCTTTTGAGTAGGGCCTTCAGGAGGGGTGGAATGGTGAAGTGTGGTTCCGTAAGATTCCAACAAAGTTTAACTTCCTTACATGGAACATCAAGAATGCTATTTTATCAACGGATGAGAACATCAAAAATCTGGGAATGAGCTTGTCCTCTAGGTGTCCCTACTGCATCAACTGGTTGGAAGAGAGCACAAACCACTTATTTTTCGAGGGGGTTTGGTCTCATGCAATGTGGGATGATTTGGAGGTTCCATGGACCTCTCTTATCATGATAAGAATATCTCTCCTTTAGTGGAGAGTTGGTTACAAGGTATGGATGGTTCTGAGAATAGTATAATGGTTTGATAAATGATGTTCAGTGCAGGATGCTGGATCTTGTGGCAAGCCAGAAACCAAGTGATCTTGGAAGGCTCTGTTCCAATGATAAGGTCCATCATCACATGGAATCTTTTCCTTCTGGTTTATTTCGCTTTACTCATCAAGTACTAGCAGGAGGTCCCCTCTTTTAGACTTCTTCTAGTCAGCGTCCCCTCATCTCTACCCTCCCTGGTCACACAACAGGTGAATTGGGTGTGCTAGAAACCCCTTGGCTCCATTTTTAAAATGATCACAGATGGGAACTGTGCAAGGGGGTGATGAAAGGAGGAGGATTGGTTTGTGTCCCTGGGGGGGAGGTGTTCGTGGATTTCACTTCTATCTTCAGGAATGGTACTTCACTCTTGGTCATGGCCAAGGCCATGTTCACGGGGCTATCCCTCTACATTTAGGAGAAGCTAGAGTTAACCCTGGAGAAGACTGATTCTAGGATTCTCCACAACTTTATGATTGGTAAAGGATCTACCCCGTGGTCTATTGCTTACATAGTTAGAAAATGTAGAGCCATTCTAATGACCAATATCCAAGTGCCTCACACTTGGCATGAGGGTTATAAAGTTGCAGATCACATGGCTTCTTGGTAGTCTAGAGTTCCATAACCACTAGTCTTTTCCTATCAATAGTTTGAAAAATGAGTGTGTTAATTTACTTATAGGGGATTCCCTCATCTTACACTATTTCAGACCTCAATAAATTCTGGGGTCTCTTGGTTGTATTTCTTGTTTCATTATTTGAAAAAAAAATTATTTGGACAGATGGTGAAGAAAATCATAAGAAGGCACCCACCTCTATTCAATCCAAAAGTGTCTACCCTTGATGAAAGATAACTATATGATCTTTATATTGATGATATTATAAGTAGTATGGTGGTTTATTAAATGATAGTAAAACCAGAAGATACAACAGTCTATGTAAGCAAGGAAATGGAAATCAAATCTAGGCAGAAACTTGACATTTCCAATGTTGGTGATGATGGAGATGATGTGGATGACAGACTTCTTTCTCTTTTTTCTAATAAATTCAATAGAGTAGAAGGGATATTTGAAGGACATATTTCTTTGGCTTGTTTCTAGTGTGGTAACGTATGGTATATTACTACTTGATGCTCAAGGATATTCGATGATGTTGAAATTGAATCATAAATCATAAAGAATCCATAGTTAATGTTATCACAAAATAGAGACTTAAAATCTAGGAATAAATTATAGAGAAATTTATTTTTTCTAGAATGAGGAAAAAATAATATTGAATTTTCTTAGGATGTAGAACCAGAGTTTAAATTTGATATTGAATATTCGATGATTGTTGTAGTTGAAAAGGAAGAACACATGAAAGATGAATACAATTAGTCAAATTTATTTTTAGATATCAAGGTATAACTTGATGGTGCTCTTGATAATATTGACATTTGAAGAAAGAAAAACGTATTGACGAGAGCCATGTTGAAAGATTCATCAGAGTATGTGAATCATCTTGATGTAGAGATTGATCGGCTACATGGAGAGGTAGAACAAAATTTGAAAACACTTTAAAGTTCGAAAGATGTGGTAGAGTTTAAAATCAGGATCAACAAGCAGGAAAAATTAATCAATGACCTTAAATGGAGACTAGTGGAAAATACTATGATAGTTGAGGTCCATGGAGAAGAAGTTTTTTATTTAATAATTAAACTAGAATCTGAATCAATATCAATGGAAACAAAGAAGAAATTACAGTTTGGAAAGTTTTCAAATGCAGAGCTTTTTGAAAGGGTTAAATTTGGATCCAAAGGAGTAGAGAAATCCTTGATTTATAAAATATCTAAATTTATGGGAAAAATAAAAATTGGATGTGATATAGAAACATAACAATATAAAAATGGGATGCCCAAAATAAATGGGATGTATAAAGATGGACATATCATAAAAGAACCTAATGTCCAAATAGAGGTAGATTAAAACCAAATAGAGAAGAGAGATGAAAATAATACTCAATTATCCAGAGATGATTTTCAGTCAAATACCAATACAAAATAAGGGAAAATGTGGAGGACTGGAAGGGATAATATATTTTCTCTTATGAAATGTGAATTCTAGATCTTCTTGGTTCATAACATGTATTTCAATGAAGAGGCAAGGATCTCTTTGGATTGGGATGCACCAAGAATCTGAAAAATGATAATGAGACCATATCCTTCATGTATATTATAAATAATTTCTATGGATATTTTTTCACTATTATAACTTTTTCCAAAAACCTATTTATTACAGAAATAAAAAAGGTGGGAACAATAACTATAGAACTCTGAGATAAGTTGATACTGGTCAACAAAGAAAAATTACCCTTGAAAATAATTATTCTCCTATAGAAGAAGACCATGAGTATGAGTAAACCATGAATGTTGAAAAGATATTATAAAGACAATATTTTCCTCCACTCAATCAGGTATCTCATGGAAAGAAAAAATAATATTCAGAAATCCAACTATGAAAAAATTACTCTCAAATCTATAATGAACTGTAACACCCAGATACCTAATAGTGGATGATGATCCCACATGACAAGAAATGAAAATTTGTTGAAAATGTTATGAAAATGGTTTATGTAATAGTGATATTCATCAAAAATGATTCCTTAAAAATCAAAGGTAGTGGAAATATAAAGTTAGAAAATGATGAACTAATGAAAATAAATATACTCTTGGTGGATGGTTTGTCTCCCAATATCCTAAGTCTGAGTCCACTATGAGACCTAATATTGATAGCGACATTAAATCATAAGGGGTGAACCATAAAAGTGACCACGGATAATTCTATCATGAAAGTATGCATGGCCAATAGTAATTATTAAAGAAAACATGTATTTCATAAAAACTGAAGAGGAAAACAACTTATGGCATCAAAGTTCAGGCCGCATTAATAGATTGGGCATGGAATGCATATCCAATATAAATTATATTGTGGAAATTACAAATATGATGTGTGATAAAGAAAATACATTTTATTCTTGCATGTGAGGAAATATTGTCCAAAATTATAATCAGCCAAAGATAAAAGGGAATCAAATCTTCTTGATCTTGTCCACACAGATGTGTGTGGTCCAATGAATGTGGATGGAACATATGGAGAGACACACTTCATTATTTTTATTGATTATTGTATTATAATTTCTTGTGCGATGATTATGAAGTTCAAATGACAAGTGATTGACTACATGAATAGATATATCCAAAGATTTGAGAATGATATTTTCTTCACAATCAAGATATTACAATCTGATAATGGAACAGAACTCACATCCATTTAATTTGGAAACTACCTAAAAAAATAATGTATCATGCATGAGAATTCTTTAGTGAGATCACCTCAAAAAATTGTGTTCATTGATCATATAAATTGATAGGTGAATAATATGTACAAAACTATGATGTTTGAGAGTTTTATTTCTCATTATTATAGAAAATAGTCTTTTCAATTTACGGAGTACACTAAAAATCAAAAAGGGAAATTTATAGGAGAGGATAGGACACCATATGAGATATTTCATAGAATAAAGTTATCACTAAAGTATTTTCACGTTTTTGGAAGTAAGTATTTCATCTGAAAAAAACGTAGGAAAATAAGGGATGTATGGTGATGCTGCAGGTGAGGGAATGCTCCTTGGAAACTCGATGTAGTGTAAGGAACAAAAATGATACAATAATCCTATTAGAAATTTTGTGGAAAGAAATGATGTTAAAATGATTAAGGATAAACCTATGAATAACTCAAGGAAAACATATGTTGATATTATTGAAGATGAATAGGAAAGTATAATAGGGGAAAATTCAAATATAGAAATTGTGGAAGGATTATATATCATTCGATGTTCTCAAAATGATGATGATTCATATATAGAATTATAAGGGGAAACCATTGATGAAGAAACTATATCATAACCTCCTTAGAGAAATATAGGATTATAATTTGAATTATCCAACAACATTAGAGATTAGAGTGCACATACAGAGACAAGGAGAATGAAGAATGAAGAAAATTATACTCTCCTAACAATTATAGAACCGACCTAGTTTGAAGAATAAGTAAAGGATGAATTATGGGTTAAGTAAATGAATGAAGAACTCTATTAGATAGAAAAAAAACTATACTTGGGTCTTGACAAGAGACTAGAAAACCATAATGTGATGTGTACAAAGTGGATCTTCAAAAAAATCGATGAGGTGGGAAATGTGATTATAAATAAGGAATTCTTGGTGTGTAAAAGATATGCACAAATTAAAGGAATTGATATTGTACAAAAAATTTCTCCAGTAGTTCAAATAGAGCTGATTAGGCTCTTACTAGGAATGGAAATTCAAATTGAGTACTAGGTTTATTAGATGGATGTCAAAAGATAATTCTAAAATGTTGTTCTTGAAGAAGAAGTATACATTAAACAACCATTGAGATTTATGACTTGAAATTATGAAATAAAGTTTTTTATATTAAATAAGGCTTATTATGGTCTAAAATAGGCACCATGATCATGGTATTCTCTACTATATTCTTACATGAATAAGCTAATATTTAAAATAGGTAGTGTTGATCATAATCTCTATCTGAATAATTATCTATGAGATCAATTTATGATTCATGTGTATGTGGATGATATTATATTTGGTGGATGTAAGCATCGTTTAGTGGAAGTATTTTCTCCTCGCATGAAATTAGAATTTTAAATGTCAATGATTGGTGAACTCACATTCTTTTTGGGATTTCACATGATTAAATAGAATGAATACACCTTCATTTTTAATGAAAAGTATTCAAGATATATTTTGAATAAATTCAAACAATTTTGACTCTGATTTGGGTTGGGGAAAAATATGGAATAAATAAAGATGGGGGATATGTGGATACCACACTATACAAGAGGATCATTAGAAGCTAATTACACATGACAACAACATTACCAGATATCATCTTTACAATATGTTTAGCATATTTCTCCCAAATGAAATCTTTAATAGGATCATCTTACAATAGTTAAAAGAATCATGAGATACATTCCAGGTACTCTAAACATTGTATAAATAATAGATAATGAATTATCAGAATTCTGTGATGCTTACTTGGATGGAGATGTGGTGGAACAAAAGTCCACCAGTGGGGTGCATTATTCATTGGAGACAAATGTGTTGGTTGGTTGAGAAATAAAAAATAAATAACTTTTATTAGTATGGATGAATTATATTATATCTCTAGGGAAGAGTAAATCACTCATCTATTATGGATGAAGCAACAACTAACTGATTTTAGTGATTATGTGAAAACAATCAATGATGATACACTGGGACAGAAAGAGTGTGGTTGATCTTATGAAAAATCCTTTTCAACACTCTCATAGAAAACATATGGAGATCATATATCACTTCATTAAAGAAAAATTAAAACATGGAGTGATTAAAATAGAGCATATTGGAACTAATTACCAAGTGGTTGACATACTAACTAAGACTTCGGAAGAGCCGATGTTCAAGAAACATCGGTTGAAACTTAGTGTTCATCAGCCTCCCATTGCATGAGGTGGTTATGATTTATCCCCTATCCCCATTTTTGTTAAATATTTTAATCTATTTTTGAATGTGAATGTAGTTATATGTGGGGAGATATGATCTAGGAAATTTTTTATTTTTCATAGTGAGGTCGGAATATAGGTTCTTTTGGTTTATTTCCAAAGGGGGGAATGAAAATCAATGAATTATAGGATAGGTGGATAGGTCGGTGGTCTATCGAGGAATTAAAATATCTTTTTCCACTCTTATTTTCTACACCAACCATTGATCGTGTAGAAGAGTCAAAAGAAGTCTCTTTATATGATTTGATGTGATAAATTTTATTCATACTTTCAGATGAATTTTCAAGATATAATTGATAACAATTTTAATTGTTGGTGAATTACTAGATTTTCTCTACACACATGTGTGAACCCAAGCCTTTCACAAGATCACTCATCATTTGATGCAAAATTTATTTCAATTATTTTTTTTGAAATGATAAGAAAATTTCAAGTCATTCCTTTAGTTCTGGTGGTGGATAGAATCAAAAATATTCTCTAGTATCAAATATCTTACTAGAAGGCATGGGCTACATGATATAAAGTTGTTTTGAATGTTAATTGTGGCTGGGATGACTCTTATCTGGTTTTACCAAAAATTATGGAGTTCTTACATCACATTAATAAATTTATATATCATTTTCATACTATTAAATATGTTAACCAATACAACCAAGTTTATTAGTCCACAGTTGTGTTTGATAGATTATTTTGGACATTTTTACCATGTGTGGATACTTTTAGGCATTATAAGATGTTTTTTCAGATTGATGGAGAATTTCTATATGGATTTTATACTGGAACATTATGTATTAATTACATAGAAGATAGTAATCAATCCCCTATAAATTTAGAAATTTCTATTGTGAAGAATGATAACTTCTCATCTCGTAGTTGGTTACTAGCTTTCCATAGAGAGTTTCTAACAGACACAAAAAGAATTTGTCTTATTTCTGATCAACATCGAGCAATCAAGGATGCAGTATAGTATGAGGGTCTTTCATGGACACCATCCCATTCCCATCATTGATATTTTATTTGAAACATTGCATGAAATGTGTGAAATAAGTTATATGATTATTCCTTGATGAAATCAATCATAAAACTTGGAATGAATATCCTTTTGTTGGAAAAACCATTGTAGTATTTATTGTTTTGTGTGTTCTGATTAGTTATTTTTTTACCATATGAGCCTCCAAGAAAGAGTATAAATGGGAATTTTGAATGCATTCTTGAAATTGATCAGGATGTTTATGATTACATGATATAAATTCCAAATAATAAATGGTCATTCCTGTTTGATGATGGTATGAGATATGGAAATATGATGAACAAACTCATATAATGAGTTAATAGAGTTTTAGATGGGGTTAAAAAGCTACCTATCACAGGTAATTATTAATAATATATTATTTGTTAATTAGAAGATTTGATATTATAATATAATTTTTATATAATGTTTTAAATGTAAATTACATGTTTAGTATAAGATACCTTCTATTGTACAATATAGTATTTTTTGGAATTAGAAAAGTAGACATAAGTGGGTCTAAAAAGAGTGATGTGATATGGTAACCATTTTCACTATGAGATTGAAAGGGATCTTTAGAAGACAGTAACATTTTGTTTTCGTTCATTTGACCAAACTAAGCACAGAGTTTTGTTTACTGAGTTCTATGATCCTATAATTGGTAGTAGCGGTCAGGGGGTTTTCATTTTACTAAAGTAGTGTTACTGTAATTATGGTAACTTTCAAGAATTACAGTATCCTAGTGAAGATGTGATTTCACCATGCGCTTCTATACAATTATCTTGGGAGAAGTTTGTTGAACCATTTTTTTGGTTAGAGAGTATTAATGACTATTACGGTTCTCTATGGATGCATGTAGGGTAATGTTAAAATTTTGGTTTGTCTATCGATGCACCTGAAATTCTACCGAACATGACTAGGTTGTGACCAAGAGGGAGGAAAAAGTCAACCCATATTCGAAATAATATGTATTGACCCAGATAATGGGAATCTATATAGAGGTTTGGTTTATGCAGTTAGGAAGTTCACAAATGGAAAGTTTTTCCTAGATTTTTTGGGCAGTCATCTAATAATCAATGTTATTTATGTACTCTAGTGATTAATGATAAATTTTAACATGAAATTATAGTTTTAATTATTTTTTAATTAAAATTATTATACTGGTATGAGTGAATTACAATAAAATAAAGTTTTTTAATTTTAATTCTTAAAATAAACCAAACATAAATTCCATCACAAATAACACACTGCCTTTTCAGGAAAAACCAATTAGAAATTCATTTTAGAAGATCTTTTATACCAATTCATAAAACCTTTTATGATTTAAAAAAATAAGTGTGTTTTATAAATATTTGAATGAGTAAATGTGAGAAATTTAATCTTCATCATCCAAACAATTAATAATTAATTTCTAGAATAAAAAAATTATTAATGACATATTAAAACAATTTTTAGTATTTTTTGGTCTCATATAAATGATTAATATGGGGAATAATTAGAGTAATCATACTTATATTATTGGAGAAGTATTATGAAAATGTATAGAAAACACAGGCACAAATATTTAGGAAGGAGAGCTTCTTGAAAAGGTACAATTATATCTAGGATAGAGAGCGGGTTAGATTCCTTGGTTCTCCCTTTTAGTACCAACATATTTTTAATTTATAATAAAATATGTTATTGTAATAACGATTTTTTACTATTAATGTCTAATAATTCAAAAATTTAGATGGTGGTGCCTCTATTAACTTGCCAGGAGTCTCACATGTTGTGTGACATACTAGTGTGGTAACCTATTAGACATCTTGTTATCCAAAGAGCACATCATTTTCACCCTGGTGATCCTGTAGAAACCATTTATCTATAACTTAAACGCGTTGGATTTTATGGAGTCTTCATGTGTGAATTCAAGACTATTTGACCATCATTTGATTGTTATACTGGTTGAAAGATGGCGAGCATAGATACACACATTTCATCCCCCTGATGGTGAGATTACACTTACTTTATATGATGTGGCCTAAATACTAGGTCTACACATCCTTGGATCGGATGTTACATGTGATCCTATTGGTGATTGGTGTGTAGTCATACATCATCTTCTAGGAATTGAAATTTTCAACTTACCACGTGTCTTCCAGGGTTCATGACTATGTATAGGATGGCTTGATGAGCACTTTTTTGTAATTCATAGAGATGATGGTGAGGAGATACTTATTCGACACACACATGGATATATTATATGGCTGATTAGAGTAATGTTGTTTGTATCCTACTCCAAAACTTTGGTACACATAGTGTACCTACCATTACATAAGGATCTTGACCAGACATGTACATATAGTTGGGGGTCTATTGTACCAACACATCTATATATATTCCTATATATATATATCTTTTTGAGCATATATGCATTAGATTAGGGGATGTATGGCTATGCTACATATGTGGTCCTGGGAGAATATTCAATACATCACTCATAGAGTTATTATACCACTTCCAAAACAGTATTTTCAAGACTATCCTTGGGGTCACTAGTATGTTTCCATCATTAATTTGAGTTATTTGGTTATTTATTAATATTATTTATAAGTTTACCATATATTTCTTTTTTTACCAAGTGGAGTCATATTCAGTGTTATGTACATACCATGAGGCATAGTATGTATAATTTTCAAAAAAATACTTGATGTTATCCAAGATGCTGATATAAGTTAAAAATTTTAAAAAATTATAGAAAAAAATAATTTTTTCAAAAATTTTATATAATATTGAAATGATAAATTAGTAACATCATTGTGCTAATTTATGAATTTTTTTCTGAGCTAGAATTTCAAGTTTCATGCTCCCTGTATACTATATTTGTCTACGCGTTACATTCACTATACTTAATTGTTATGGTTGGAGACCATGGTGAAGTGATATCACTCAGCAACATCCACATCATTGAATGGCTCCAATGAGACAAATTCATGCAGCTGTTAGTTTATATTCAATGTAGAGACTATGGTTTTTCTTTATAAGACATTGAAATATATTAAGAAATATTTTTAGAGTTAGATTCTTAGAGGGTGTGTGATTCTAAGGCCCGGTGAACCCAAAATTAATTTTATAAAAATATTAAATATATTTTATATCATGCGTGGGAATTTTTCCTAAAAAAGTGGTATAATTCTTGAATGGTGTCACGAATTTGAAATATGATACCCACTAGTAGAAAAAATAAGTATAGAAAGCACCAAAATCCCTCGCTAAAGGCTTATAGAGTCTTCCCAAGAACCACCAAATGGTCGATGCTTTGAGCCTATTATTATTGCCTATTTTATCCACCATTTACTGGATGTTATAGCCTAGGTCGGGGTCACCTATAATGATAGCCATTTGTAGGTTTCTATAGACTGGATCGAGGTCACCTCTAGCGACTTCCAAATGGTAGTCGCTAGAGTCTAACCCAACCATGACTATAACAGCAGCCATATGGTGCTCGATATAGGTTCATTTATTCTCACCTATAGTGACTATCATATGGGGGCCGCTAGAGTTTTTTTTCATTATTCTAAAATTAACATTAGATTTTCAAAAACCAACATATTTCAAAAATAAAATAAACATTTTCAAAATGTGTCAAACAATAGGACCATAAATCACTTTGTTTAATCGTCTTCCAAGATCCGCACCAATCATCGAATAAAATTGCATATGAAACAATTTAATAAAATTATTAGTATTGTAAAAAAATATCACAAAAAACTAATAATTGAAATGAAATACATTATTTTAATTAAAATTTAGTAAAACAAACCAAATTAAATTTATTTTTAAAATATATTTATAATTTCTATTCATTTTTTTAAAATTTAAAACTATTTATTCAACAATTCCGAGCAAACAGCTCATCTGATTGATGTTGTGTCTACTCATACATATTAAAAATAATAATAATACATATTTACTTTGATTTCAAATCATTTTGAGGTTGTTTTATATTTGATTTGACCATTACACACATGTTTTGATGTTTTATGGCACTAAAATGAGTATTCCTTTATAATGGGTAAACGACACATCTGATTGACATATTGACTGTTCAAATATTTCAAAATTCACCCCACAATTTTTTTCTGATTTTATGGAATTATACGGTCATTAGGTTAGTTTTGACTCCCCTCACCCACCCCCACATGTTTTTAAATGGAATCAAACCTTTAAAAACTACATATTCAATCGTTCTGGGCATACCACATGTCTGATTGATGTTATGTCTACTCGTACACATAAAAAAATTATATTTATATGACTTTATTATGATTTCACCTCATTTAGAGGTCATTTTTTAGAGATTTGACCATTAAACGTTCTTTGGGTTTTTTATGACACTAAATGTTCATTTTCGACCCACCCGGGAAAACACCCCCTCAGATTGATTTTTTGTCTTCTTGATAATTTAAAAATTCCCTGTATCTTTGTTCTTATCTCATTTAATGGAATTTTTATACCATTTGTCTAGTTTTGACCCTCAGGCTCACCTTTCCAATAGGCGTCAAACCTTTTAAAACTATATATTTTGTCATTCTAGGCAGACCACATGTTTGATTGAGGTTTCGTTTTCTCGTACATGTCAATAATAACAATAAGATAGTTTTCTGGTGATTTTATGTAATTTGGATCTCATTTTCTATTGATATTATTGTTAAATGCACATTTTTTTGTTTTATGACAATAAAACTATTTTTTCCAACATCTGAGGAAAACAACACCTTCGATGGACATTCCATATACTCATCCATTTCAAAATTAACTCTACAGTAGTTGTCATCTAATTTAATAGAATTTTGGGGTCTTTTGGTTGGTTTTAACCCCCCCCCCCCCCCTCGTTTATTTTTAAAGGGCGTAAAACCTTCAAAGATGCATATTCTGCTATTTCGGGAAGACCGCTCATCTTATTGATGTTTTGTCTCCTCATACACATCAAAAATTACAATAAGACAGTTTTCCTATGATTTCAAGTCATTCCACATTCAATTTATTTTAATCTGACCATTAAACACATGTTTTGGTGTTTTGTGACACTAAAAGTGTGTTTCTTGTCGTCTTGAGAAAACATCACCTCATATTGATGTTTCATCTACTAAATTATTTAAAAATTCACTCTATGTATATTAACATACCATTCCATGGAATTTTTATTTCATTCAGTAGGTTTTAACCCACAAATGAACTTTTTTAAAGGGTTCCAAACCTTTAAAATCCTCATATTTGGTTGTTCTGTGCATACCACACATTCTATTGACATGACGTCTACTCTTACACATTACTAATAATAATAAGATGGTTTTCCTTTAATTTCAAGTCATCATGAGGTTGTTTTCAATTTATCAAACTATTAAACACATGTTTTGTTGTTTATTACACTAAAAGTGTGTTTTCCATCATCCCATAGAAATGGAACCTCTGATTGACTTACTATCTACATTAAAATTTCAAAATTCAATTTACAGTTTTTTTGTATGATTTCACAGCATTCATAGGTCGTTCTGTTGGTTTTGACCCCCATGTGTTTTTAAAGGGCGCCAAACCTCTAAATAATGTATATTCAGTCATTATATGAAGAGAGAAAATCCTATTGGAATATCGTATCATTATACACACCAAGAATAATAATAAGATGGTTTTCCTAAGATTTCATGTCATTTTGTTTTTGTTTTCTATGGATATGACTGTTAAAGACACGTTATGGTGTTTTATGACACTAAATGTATGTTTTTGATTATCCTAGGAAAATTTCACCTTGGATTGATGTTTCATCTGTTCAGCCATTTTTAAATTCACACTATAATTATTTTCTTATAATTTCATAGCATTTTGAAGTAATTTGGTAGGTTTTAACACCTGGATGCACCTTTTTCATGGGTGACAAGCCTTTAAAAATCACATATTTGGTCATTTTGGGAAGACCACACAACTGATTGATGTTTCATATGATCATAAACATAAAAAATAATAATAAAATTATTTTCCTATAATTTTAAGTCATTTTAAGGTCATTTTTTATAGATCGGACTGTTAAAGGCGCGTTTGGGTGTTTGATGACACTAAAAGTGTGTCTTCCATAATACTGGAAAAATGACACCTAAAATTAATGTATTGTATACAATATCATTTTAAAATCCTATCTATGGTATTTTTTTATATTTCAAGTCATTTGGAGGTCATTTGGATAGTTCTACCCATGCATGTTTTTTAAGGGCATCAAACCTTTAAAACCCACTTATTTGGTCGTTCTAGATAGACCGCATGCCCAATAGATGTTCTATATCCTTGGAAACATAAAAAAATAATTAGAAGGATATAGTATTATTTAACATCATTAAAGGGTCATTTTCTATGGATCTGATAGTTAAACACACGTTTTGGTGTTTAAAGACACTAAAAGTGGGATTTTAATCCTTTCGGGAAAATTTCACCTCATATTAATGATTCATCAACTTTACCATTTCAAAATTCACTCAATGGATTTTCTCAACGAATTTTATAGTGTTAATATGTCATTCGTTTGGTTTTGACTCCCATCCACACCTTTTTAAAGGGATTCAAACATTTAAAAATTGCATATTATGGCGTTTTGGGAAAACCACACATCTGATTGACATGACATCCACTCATAGACATCAAAGATAATATTAATACAGTTTTCTTATGATTTCAAGTCATTATAAGGTTTTTTCTATAGATATGACCATTGAACACACGTTTTGGTGTTTTATGGAACTAGAAGTGTGTTTCCTGTCATATCAGGAAAACAAAACCTCCATTGACATGTCACCTACTCAACAATTTCAAAATTAACACTAAAATTGTTCTAATTTTATTTCAAAATATTCATAATTTTTTTAGTTGATTTTGACCCTTCCCCACACTTCACTATGTGTTTTTATATGGTGCCAATATTTTTAAAACTACATATTCGGTTCTTGGAGGCAGAATGAACATTTGATTGACATGTCATCTCCTAATACATATCAAAAATAATAATTAGGAAATTTTAATATGATTGATGTGAATCCAAGGTAAATTTCTATGGATATTACCATTAAATTCTCGTTTTATTGTTTTATAACACTAAAAGTGCATTTTCGGTCTGCCCAGGTAAAAGTCACCTCGAATTGATGTTTCGTTTTCTTAACCATTTCAAAATTCATTCTAAGATTATTATTATATAATTTCAAGGAATATGGATTTCATTCGATTGGTTTTTACCCCCGAACACACTTTTTTATAGGGCGTCAAACCTTTAAAAAGAACTTATTTGGACATTTTTAGTAAACCACATGTTTAATTAACTTTTTTTCTTCTCATACACATCTTGAATAATAATGAAATGGTTTTCCTATGATTTCAAGTCATTATGAGGTCATTTCCTATAAATAATATTATTAAACAGATGTTTTAGTTTTTTTACACTAAAAATGCATTTTCCATCGTCCCAAGTAAATGATATCTATGATTGAAATATCTCTAGCTCACCCATTTCAAATTTCTCTCTATAGTTTTGTTATCTGATTTCACAACATTCTGAGGTCGTTCGGTTAGTTATGGCCCCCTGCATGTTTTTAAATGGAATAATACCTTTAAAAATCACATATTCGGTAATTCTAGGAATACCACACATTTGGTGTACATGTCTTATTGTAATAAATATAAAATGTAATAATAATATGAGTTTTCTATGATTTCACATCATTCTGAGGTCATTTTCTATGGAAATGATCGTTAAATTCAGGTTTTGGTGTTTCATAACACTAAAAGTACGTTTTCATTCCTCCCAAGAAACCACTACCTCATATTGAGGTTATGTCTACTCTAACATTTAAAAATTCTCTCTATAGTTGTTTTCATCTCATTTCATGGCATTCATATTTCATTCAATTGTTTTTTACCCTTGTACACGTCTTTTTAAAGGGCGTTAAACCAATAAAAACCATATATTTTGTCATTCTGGATAGACCATATGTCCAATTTATGTGTCTTCAACTCATGAACTTCAATAATAATAATACTAATATGGTTTTACTAATAATTCAAGTCATTATGAGGTCTTTTTCTATAGATGTGACCATTAAATTCCAATTTTGGTGTTTTATGACAATAAAAGTGTGTTTTACACCATCCCAAGAAAACAAAACCTTCTATTGAAATACAATTTTCTCAACCCTTTTACAATTCACTTAATAGATTTTTTTTCTAATTTCATGGAATTTAAAGGTTGATAGGTTGGTTTTGACCCCCTGTGTGTTTTTAAAGGGTGTAAAACCTTTAAAAACCACATATTTGATTGTTCAAGGAAGTCCGCACATCAGATTAACATGCCTTCAAATTATACATATCAAAAATAATAATAATACAATCTTCCTGTGTTTTCACATCATTAAAGATCCGTTTTATATGGATCTAATTGTTAAATGTTCATTTTGGTGTTTTATGACCCTAAAATGGTGTTTTTGGTTTTCTCAGGAAAACACTACCTTGGATTGATGTTCCATCTACTCAATCATTTCACAATTCACTTTATGGTTGTTATCATATAAATTTACAGCATTTAGATTTCACTTGGTTGGTTTTCACCCCAAGGTTCACTTTTTTAAAAGGTATCAAACCTTTAAAAACTGCATATTCAGTCATTCTAGGCATACCACATGTTTTATTGACATATTGTCTACTTGTACATGTAAAAAATCCTAATATGATGATTTTACTATGATTTCGTGTCATTAAAAGGTAATTTTATATAGGTATGACTGTTAGATAGGCATTTCAGTGTTCTATGATACTAAAAGTGTGTTTTATGTCATCCAGGGAAAACATCGCCTCTGATTTATGTATTGACTACTCAAAAATTTCACAATATACTCTGAATTTTTTTTCTAATTTCATGGTATTCAGAGGTTGTTCGGTTGGTTTTCACCCCCCCCCCCCCCCTCTCATGCATGTTTTTAATGGGATTTAAACCTTTAAAAACTACATGTTCAGTCGTTCCAGGAAAAAATTAAACTTGATTGATGTGGCGTCTCCTCATATACATCAAAAATAATAATAATGAAATTTTCCTATGATTTCAAATCATTATGGGGTCATTTATATGGATTTAATTGTAGAATACAAATTTTGGTATTTTATGACACTAAAAGTATGTTTTCAGTCCTCCCAGGAAAATTCCACGTCATATTGATTATTAGTATCTTTGATTAATTAAAAATAACTCTAAGGTTGTTATATTCTAATTTCGTGGCATTCAGATTCCTTTTTTGGGTTTTGACCTCCAGACACACCTATTTAAAAGTCAGTAAACATTTAAAAATTTTATATTCGATCGTTCCAGACATAATGCATGTCTGATTGACGTGTCGTCTGCTATTACACATTAATAATAATAATAATAATAATAATAATAATAATAAAACAGTTTTTCTATGATTTTAAGCCATTTCAAGGTTGTTTTTTATATATTGGACTGTAAAACACACATTTTGGTGTTTTATGACACTAAAAGTGTGTTTTTTTATCATCCTAGAATGACGAAACCTCTGATTGACATATTGTCTAATCTTGATTTCTTTTAATTTTATGGAATTTAGAGGTCGGTTGGTTTTCTTAGACACCTAGACTAAGGGTTTATGTGGGTTGGGTTTAGTGGAAGGTGGTTTTGGATCTGACCGGACCAAAAGTGAATGGGTTAGGTCACATGCTTTAAGAGTAGGCAACCCAACCCAGCCCAGCCTATGGGGGGTTGGGTTACATGATGCATGTCCAGATGACCCGACCTGACCCACTATAGGCCATGTCATGTTAATTGGGTTATTGAGGCATTACTATTCTACATGCCACCAAGAATAACTGAGAAAGGCCGCCATTGGTGGGATTTAACACCCCTAACATTTTCCATATAATATATGAATTACTTTTAAACAAAATAATAACCACTTGGAACTTATATTCTGGAATAACTCCACTTAAATAAGTGATAAAAATAGTTTTTTAGTAATAATTTTTGGAGAACTTACATAGAACAACTAATTCAAACACCTTTTTTATAAACAAAAAATAGACTTTATTAAAATATATTATCAATAAAGCCTAGTTATCTCCTATAAGTATCTTTTAATAGTTAAAAGTAGTAGAGTGAAAATATGTGATGACATAAACAACCCTTATTAAAATATATCATCATTAGTGAGTGATAAGTGTTATAATAAACTTCTAAAAAGTGTAATCAAAATGACATATCCTTATAATGGTGGCCATTGGTAATTGAAAAACAAAAAAAACTACTATATTGTGCCCTGCTATATCAACAAAATCCCCAAGACCTAGAATCAAGTCATGATTGGGTTCCAAATAATAGTTTAGATTAGTAATGAATATCAATTATCATGAATTTTCCAATATAAGAAAGTTCTGGCAAACAAAAATATTCAGGATATATTCCTATCACAGAGCATCAGCATGAATTAATAGAAGAAATCAACTACACAAGGTATAATAATAAATAAATAAAATAATTTCAAATGGGAGTATATTAATTGAAAAAGAAGAAACATAACTTGGGGTAATTGTTAAGAAACTTAATAATTTTGAAACACCTGAAATTTTTAGGAATCATTCTACCTAGATTTGATACATCAATTTGACACTTATTTAAGGGCTCATGAGTGATTAAGTGATGCTGGAATTTCTAGAATAAATTGTAATTTTCAGTCGATGCATCAAGAGTTTATACAACCAATCTTGAAGAATTACTCCAACTATCCAATACATCTTTTAGAATTGATAGTTCTTATTCCAACTTAAAAATTCAAAAAAACATAATCACTTCCGTGAGCAGCAAAAAGGGTTTATACAAGACTCCCACTAAATGATGAGTGAATGGTCTTATTTAATATTCCCTACCCTAGGACCTGGAACTGACTTGGAACTCTACCTAACACACCCAGAAACACATATAATGTGCTCCTATAAAACATACTATGAACTATACACAAACAATGAAACATAAAGTGAGATCCAAAAAAATAATTTTCTTAAGAACATCTATATGTTGTGTAAAATATAAATCAAAGGGAAAAACAAGATAAGATGAATGGATGGATAAATGTTTGAACTAATGAAATAAGAAATATGATTAAATATATTAAAGTGGGAGTGGTCACACAACCAAATATGAAAGTATTATGTTTGGATTCATAAATAAATTTTGAATTTTAAAAAAGTTTAATAAATTCAGAAATAAATATAAAAATGTACAAGGAGGTTAAGGATCTATTTAATGGGAATGAATTTTCATGGAAATTATGGAAAATCATTCAAAAACTAAAATAAAATGAAAATTATAGAATAAATTGTTATGAAAGGAAAGAAAAAGGATAAATAAAACACTTAATAAAATTTAGTGAGAGTATTTCAAAAATCAAGGAGCTTTGCAACTAAACTCTAGAAAAATTGAATAAAAATTTTTTATTGGTGATTTCTAGATTTTTTGGCTATTTGAGTAAAATGATGACATGTTTTATGTATTTTAAAATTATTAGATATGTAATTTGGTTGAAAAAAATAAGGTAAATAATTACTTTGGAATGGACTTTTTGGTTTTCATTTGAAGCTATGAGACTACACGAGGGCTGAATAAACAGTAAATAATTACTTTGGAATGTACTTTTTTCTATAACACTTTCACTAGGTTTAAATTACATAAAAATAAGAATATTTTAGTGGAATTAACACTATGAATCAAACTAAAAGAAACAAACGTGTGTATTCCCAAGGATAAAAGAAATGTACTTTATAAACAATTTATAAAACAATCATAAATTTATATGTACATGAAGAGTGATCTGTTCTTCTAATTTATACACAAACACATTGAACATGATAAATGTATTATGGCATATCTTAAAAAAACAACAAACTTCATTTTTTATGCTCACAAATCTATTTATAGATGAATTTCATTAGGAAATGTTAATATAAATCATTATCAAAAATTTACATGGTAGAACCATGTGAAGGAAATTAATTTTTCTATTCATATATGTCCTACGTTAGTAAATAATTCCTAGAAAGTGTAACAACTAATAAATATAAATTATAATTATATAACATTACCTTTTTATTCAATTTCTTAAGAGGGAACAACATTGGTAATGATGTGAGATGTCAAAGGATATGGAATTGGTCCATGAGAGTCAGTGGATGATGATATTTCATGGATTTAATAGGATAAAACTAAGGCAAAGGTGGAATAACCTGTAGTGAAATCAAATAAAAATTAGAAAATAATTAATCATTTATACCCAGTGGAAAAAATCAACAAAAGTAACACTATCTAGTGAAATAAGTTAAAACCATATTAACTCTAAATTAGAGGGAATAATAATTGATTTTATTTTTATTATGGTTTGATGACTTTTTATATATAAAACTACATAATAAGATTAAATAACTAAACATTCATAGAATCAGTAAACATTGTTAATGTAAATAATACAAAAAATATAATTACATGAAACTTTAAGATGAGGCTCTGATATGCTTGGTTCCACCACATGAAATGTACCATCTTCTATCGGGACCATAATAAGATAAATAAAATGAACATAAAATAAATAAATGAAGAATAATTATTTATAAATAAAATGAAAAGTAAATAGATTAATTCAAACTAAAAGGTAATGTTTAATTTGTAATTTAAATACACATATCAAAATATATCAAGACAGACCGTGATTAAATCCCGAGTAACTGATTTTAATGACCTTCCATGGATTTATAATGAATTGAAAAATAAATAAAAATATTGATAACTTTTATGTCAGCCATACATATTAATAACTTCTAGAAAATAGGTGATATTGATAAATAGAAGGGAAAGAGAATAGCAATGAAAAGAAAAGTACCAAAATGAGTTATAGGTGTTATGATGAAGGTGGAAAACAATGAACAAACAAAAAATTATTAAAAAGTCAGTTTGATTTAGTAGATATAGTAAATAATAGTCGATATAATCAAAAAAAATATTGAAAAACATATATTGAACATAATTAATTATATTACAATATGCAATAACAAAGATCAAAAAAATAATTATAAAAAAGTAGAAAATATCTATGGTAATTATTTTGTTCGACATTTTTATATAAAGAGAACATTTTTTTAATAATGTAAACTACTCTCTATCCTTTTAGGAAATCATATTTCTATGCATATGAACTTTAGAATCCATAAATGAAACATGTAATGACAAACATTAATGTCCCAAACATAGATAAGTACACTATAATTCATTGTATTATCTTGTGTTTGTATGATTGGGAGTCAACAATAGCTTAATTTTATTAAGACATCATGTAATGGGAAATGACAAGAGAAGAGTAAAATATAGAGAAGTTTGAAGATACCTCACTATCATTGGTATATTTTTAATATTTGGATATTGGGATTCAACATTATCATCATGTCATTCAATCTTAAACACTATAATAGGAAAGGAATTTAGTAAAAAATTAAATCAAAGCTCTAGACTTCATTAAAAAATTTGTAAATGAATAAATGCATGCGAAAAATACAATAGAAATGTGGCTATGAGATCCAACAATGTAAATAGATAATATATTATGAAATTTAAAAAAATGAAATTTTAATCATAATTTCTAAAGTTAACTTCAAATATAGCTATGTTTGTTTTAGAAAAAATCTCATGGTACATGACCAAAAAGGATGTGATATAGTGTTTAATGAAATAAAAAAATTAATATAGTGAATATGAAATTATTTTAATCAGTAATTTGTACCCTTAATCTTTATTCATTCACTTTAAATGCATATAGTTTTTGAAGAATCTTTATTTGGTAAACTAACTCAGTAATATGAACCCCTAATCTTTATTGATGAATTAGGTCAAGTATTTTAGAAATTAGTAAAATATTATATATCGCATTCAATTGTTTTAATGTGTGTAGATTGAGAAAAATGAACTAAATACATAATGAGTACAATATATAATTTAGATATCATTTACTGCATATAAAATATACATATCGATCTTACTTAAATTGATATTTATTCCATGGAAATGAAAAAATCAGGGATTATATATGACACTTCAATATGGAATTGTTTTGTACATTTTAAATTTAACACTTAAAACATACATCTAAATACATTTTGACTTAACTATTTTTAAGTATTAAATAAAATATTAATATAATATAGTTTCAATATGTTAGGAACGAAGTATTTATACAATGAGCTAAAAAACATAAAACTCTTCAGGAATTTGTATACAAGAAATTTAATCCCTAACCTAAACCCCTAATCTTTATTCAATGAGTTACATCTAGAGGTTTAAAAATTAATGAAGATGGAAATTTCACAGTAAATAATATAACGTGTACTTCCAATTTAATTTAATGAATATAGAATGGGTAAAATATACAACACATATATTACATAAAATACTTATAATAATAGGGATTATATAACAGATGTCAATATGGGATGGTAGTGTATATTTTAAATTTAATATCTGAAACATATATCTAAAATCATTCTACCATGAAAAGCTTCAAATATAACAGAAAGTAAACATAAATTATAACAATAATATTTAAAAAATGTAGAATTTTTAAATTCAACTAAACTACATAAAATATTTCTATATTCTATATGCAATAAGTGTAATAACTAAAATATACTCTTGATATTTATTCGACAAATTAGAATTGTTATTTTTAAAATTACTGAAGTTGGGTTTGTCACAGTTAATTATATGAAGCATATATAGATTCACTAAGATATAATGAATTCACTATGAATACTATATACAGAATAAAAATATCATTACCTTCATTTGATAAATGTATGCATCTTATAGTTGGCTGTATATTTGGACCATATCAATGAATAATTGTGAGATCCTATCTGAAACATCAATATGATAATGTTGTGTACATGTGAAATTTAACTTCTAAAATATTTATATAAACACATAAGTAATTTATAAATATATTAGTACTATAATATATCTTAAAGGAAACATTTATAGTGTATTAAACTTCAAAATATATATATTTCATATTATTCTATTCAATAAATTATAATCAATAATTAAAAAATTAGTAAAACCTGATATTTCATGGTAAATTATATCAAGTGTGTGTATATTCAATAAATTCTAACAAATCTAAAATGAATAAATATACAACATACAAATGACATTAAATTAAAACAATAGACCTATATAGTTCTTACCTAACTCTATAGTAGTGAATAAATCTAGATGATTATATCCAAAACAACAATATGGTCAGGCAGGGTACATTTTCAATTTAGCACCTAAAACATTTATCTAAATATATATTTAGGTGAGTGAAATACAAATTAATAGAAATTAAAATTTTAACCGAATAGTAATCTGTCAGGATGCATTTTAATATTGTTTGCATACATTTTTCAACCATCTATATGCAATTAGTGTAATCACTAAACTATCCAATTCAGAAAAAATTCAATAGTATAACATAATATAGAAAAAATATATACCTTATAAATTTTAAAAAAAAATCCAAAATGTTGGGGTTGAATAGTGGTGGTAGAGGTTAGAGAAGGAGGGGGATCCACAACAGCAAGAGAGTGGGGATCAAGTGGCGGGGGCTTCACGGAGGTGAGCAAGGGGGAGGAAGGTGGTGGGGGATACATGTCAGGGGAGGGGGAGTAGGCAGTGGGGGATTCATGGAGTTGGGGACTCCACAATAATGAGAGATGGGGAGTGGATGGATGGGGTCGGTGTCATGGGAGAGGGGGGAATGTGGGGATGGGGTGGATGTCATTGGAACAGGTGAAGTGGGTTGTAGGGACCAATAGTTGTGGGAGATGGGGAGAGTAGGTGACGAGAGCTTGTTGGGGACATCTAGTGGTAGGAGAGGGGGTGCATACGTCTGGGTCTCAGTGGTGGTGGGGATCAACAATGTGGGTGAGTGGGGAGCTGGGTGCTGGGAGGTGTAAGAGGGGGGAGTAGGAGACAAGGCTCAATGGTTTAGGAGAGGGGGGAGAGGGAGGAGGGTGGGGAAGAGATATGGGGGAAGGGCTCATCCTGGTATGGAAGAAATTAGGGGAAAATAGAGAGACCTCCATTTGGAGGTTTCTAATCCACTCAATAGAGACTTCTAAATGGTGTTCACCCAAACCACACACAAAAGTCCAAAATTCTAGTAGTGTCCACATTTGTATCCAAAGTGTGGGGTTTACAATAGGTGTGATCTAAAGTTGGTTGGTATTTGACATTCATATATGGTATTTGTTGGAAGGTATATTTAATTAAAGTAAATAAATAATTTAATTTTTTTATTAAACAGACTAATTAAATCTTCTATAAATACTTGATTATGATTGTTTTTAAAGGGTTATCCACATAAACCATTCTAGATCATTGGGGAGGATGGTAGATTTATTTAATGGAAGTTCAAGATTAGAGAACAACTGACAATCAGATCTAGGATAATCATGTGGTGAATGATGATCGCAATAAGATCCCCACCTTAATTGCAAGAGGATATGTTATTCACCAATGACTAATCCATAATATAGGTAGGGCTCTTTAATTTCGGTTTTTTCCCTTTTTATTAAAATTCTGGGCATGGATTCATATAAAATTTAATTATTCTAGGATTATTTTCACTTCACATGATCCATTTTTGTAATTTTATTTAATTAAATCAATTATTTTTTTTTCTACACGATTATATTACACATGTTTTCTCCTATCAATCATTGGTTGGGATCACACTGGTCAAAAATTAATATCACCTATTTGCTTCTCCCCCACTATTCTTCATATTCTTCACCATTGGCCCATAGGGTCATGGTTCAACATTACTGGGGTTGGTTAGAGCATGATTGAACCCCCTAAATCATGAAGGTTTTGAAAAAAAATGAGTGGGATGGTGATTTATGATGGGATTGAATTGGTACCATAGGTGCGGGTTCGTGATCTAGTGAGGGAGGCACATTCAGGGACATTCAGTTGTCGCATATGTATGTGTATTGTTTTTTGGAGAAGAAGACCCATAGTCTGATTTCCAACTGGTCGTGGTGGGTGGTGTGTGTTATTATTATATTTAATAAGAATGAAATGTGGTATTTATTATTATTTTTTATAATAATAACCTATAATATTTATAATTATTGTTAATAATAGTAATGAAAAATAATAATTTGAAAAAAGGATATTCCTAGGTTGGTGGTGTGGCAGTTGTACACAAGAAAGAGGCATTTTAACTGAATCATTACATCCCCTTTATTATTATTATCATTATTATTGTTATTAAAACCATAATTATGTTGAAACTCCTCCGTACGACATTGTATTGGTGATTTTTCTATGGAATCACGATCATGGAATGGAGATGATCAATTCCAGACCAAAGTTGGATACCTTTTTTGGACTCATTGATTGGGTTCAAGAAGAACCAAATAATAATAATAATGATAATAATAATAATATTATTATTATTATATAATCTATTATCTAACACAAATTATTTACAAGGAATCAAAATGATGAACTATTTGTGGCTTTTTAACCCTGCTATTGAGGCAGATGTTTTTATACCAATACTGGGTGTTTAATTTACAATTGTAGATCAGGCCCATGAAATGAAATTTGAGTGTGTTATGTTGAAATTTATTTTTTCATCAGGTGTTTGATTTGGGAAAGTAAATAGAAAATCCTAAGTTTTTTCCCACGATGATGGAAATTTTGTGATCCTTTTGGCTATTCATGGGAATTTTCAATGACATATTGGTGGTTTAAAGTATTATCCCTTCTGACTATTGATGACCCTTATGCATTTTTCAGGGTTCTGGATAAACTTTTCATGTACTCTTGGAGTACATGGGATATCTTAGGGATACAAAGGCATTTCTCAGTACCCGGGAATAGCTAGGTACACGGAAAGTTAGAAGAGTGGGACCACACACCATGGGGATCCCCTAACACGCCATGTACTTCTTGAGAATCTTCTACCACTCATACATATATTATCTGGACTTAAATTTTGGCTAGAGAGTACCCTATCCTGAGTGTTTTTTCATAAATAATGTGATGATGTCCATTGCAGTGACTTTTGAGATATAATGTGAGATGTTATGAGTATGATGATTTTTTAGGCGATGCTCAATGATGAAAGTGATCGAGCAAGATGATGAAATATATACCAGAGTGGTACCCTCTTAATAGACTTGGGTGTTTTCCCTTATATATCTACCTATTGAGTGGTACCCTCCGGTCGGATCAGAGCATGGGTCCTATATCCAGGAATACGGTACTCCACTATCTCACCAAGGTGTGGGTCCCCCATACTGATTATGTAAATAGATACGGTGCTCCTCTATCGTACCAAGATGTGGGTCCTCTATCCATGGAGATAATACTCCCCTATCACACCAGGGAACAAGTCCTCCATACTCGTTGTGCAGATATAGATGGTACTCCCCCATTTCACTAGGGAATGGGTCCTCTATCCATGAAGAAAGTACTACCCTATCACACTAGGGAATGGTTCATCTATCCATTGAGATGGAACTCCCTTTTCACACTAGGTTTCAGTACCTCTATATGATTTTTTCAGATAGACACACGACATACTAGGCATCGACGATAAACTCTTGGAACTGTTGGTGGAATCATTATTCTTAGCTAGGTTTTGGATATGGAGATCCATTTTCTATCTAATTTGGGATTATTTTTTATCATATCTATGTTTTCTATATGGTTTTTTTCTCATGTACTGATTGACATACCTTCATTGTGATGAGATAACTAATTATATAGTGTCTTCCATTGCTCTCTCTTGGGTTTTCAGGACGTCTTGCTGGGTATGTATATTCTGACCCCTATGTGAGATTATCCTACATTTTTCATGTCTTATATAGATGATAGATAGGTTTAGGGTGATTTGAGAGGATTATAGGGATACTTGGGTGCAGTTGACCATGTATGATGGTTGGAGCATAGAAATCCATAGATGAGCTCTATTAGAGTTTATTTTCTAGTTGTTGTCTAGTTATGACATCTTTTCTGGTTAGGCATGTATTTATCCATTAAATTTTCATATTACACTGCCATAATCATGTGTAATCCCTAGATGTTATTACATGCTTGACTTTTACTCTAGATGTTACTATCTTTTATCATTATTTCAATGTACTTCTATATAGAGATGGTTGGGTGTGTATATAAAAGTAATTTATAAAAAAACCTCCCATTTTATTTATAACTTTCAATGGTTTTCTCCCACCCCAAGCCTATGGGGGCAGGCTTGGGGTAGTTTTAGATTAACCTTTCTCCACCCATGAGGGACATGATGGGTTAGTTTACGATGGATTGGTATGATAGTTGATTCAACATCAAAATGATGTTTGGAGTCTTTTACCTTATGAGGTTTGGTTGGGAACTTAAGGCATCAGTGAAAAGTATCTTGAGTGATGCTTTTAGTCTAGGGAATCCAATGTTGGTGCAGTGGCCAACATATTTATATAACAATACTCAGACTACCTGCTTTTCAACTTAGCATATCGAGATATCGATTGTATGGAACATTAGTGAATTCATCATATAGGAGTGATTCGTCTGAATATCCAACTTGAGGCATCTACCAGGATAATCTCTTTGATCGTGGTACCTACTGATAACTTTAAATATTACTCCATGATGATAGCTAGCTAGGATTTTGATATAGTTTCATGATGACGACTAGTTGAGAAATGAGGCCTTAGTTCAGGGACCTATTCATGAGGTGATTTTCTCAACATGGGAACCGAGTAGTGCTACCCCCAATTGAGAGACACATGGATCCTTATATAGATTAGGAATATGACCTTTTACATGTTGAGAAGTCGATAGTTCCAGTAGGGTAAGACCATGTTATGCACAGGCTTAGCGTGTTACATGAGTTCTAATGATGGAGACTATTGGGGTTCTACAATGAGACATACCCTCAAGTATTAGTGGTCAGACTCAAGGTGGTGGTATCATTTTTCTAGTTTGTTTGGACCCCAACTAATCAAATGGTTGCGTTGGTGACTAGTCTTCTCCATGGAGAATATTTAAACTCTATAGTTTCTAATAGATTATGTACATGTATTGAGAGAACGTCATGAAGTTTAGATATAGAGATCTTCTAGGTTTTATGGTGATTTAGGCTCCCACTTATTTTTCAGTATAGGACTGGCATAATCCTAGGGTATGAATTTCCTAGTTGGATAGGACCACTTTTAATGGTGGTCTTAGTGGAGAGACTTATCATGTGTGACATGGGGTGTCAGTAGATCCCAATATTGGTAATGTTTGGCATGGCTTCATACAAGTAAGAAAGAGAGAAACATCCCCTATCAAGACACATTCTTGTGACACAATTCAAAACTATGATTGTGAATCAGTGCCACCCTAATAGGATAGTTTTGAAGTGTGGTGGAAAAGTTCCTTAATATTTATATCTAAGGATGTTCTAATGGGCGGGTGTTAGAGTGATCCCTGGTTAAGGAGAATGTGAAGGTAGGGTAAATATGGCTTCAAGGTGCGGAGACTTGTGACCCAAAGTCTTTGGGAGTGTTTGAGATGTGACTCGTAACTTCCCTACTATCGGTTTCAATTTTGTTATATGGTCATAATCCACTTTCTACTGACACAACCCCTATTAAAGACCTATTGATACTTGTGGGGAAATGTTTTCTCGACACTTATATTAGAATATCCCTCATAGAGGACCAGTGATCACACACTTCTGATAGTGTGACTTGACAATGGGAGGAGAGATAGCCTCGTGTGGAATATTTTCAAAGTTATTGGTGAGGACTACGATATTTTCCTCAATTTTGGATGGTCATTTACAATCCATGCTTAGATAATTTCTACTAGTGAGTCTAGAAGTGTTCACACATTATTGGTATAGAGTTTTTATCCTTTGATAAGGATTGATATCTAGGAAAGGAGGGATGTGCTCATTCGTAGGAGGTTACAACCACTTCCTTATAAGTTGAATAGTATTGCACTTAGAGAAGAAAATGTTATGATTTTCAGTTTCCTATCATTGTGGAAGAGTAAGAGAGATTCTATATTGAAAATGTGTCAGGTTTACCTCCCCAAAATAAGTTTTATTTCTTCATGTACTTGCACAAAGGATGATCCAATATCTATGTTATCATATTGGATGATCCCATGTAGCTAGGAGAGTTGGAGGTGTGGTTAGAGGAGTCAGAAGATCCGGGGATTTGTGAGACTCGGTGTGTTTTCCTAGACTAATCTGTGCTATTCACTTAATGGTGGATGAGAACTAGAGTTCAAGTGTGTATTGGCATCACCCAATCTTGGGGATTATTTGGGAGGAGTATCAGCCTATTAGAATCAATGACCTCTTCACCTAGTGGATGGAGGTAAAGTCGATCCCAATGTTTGATCTTAGGATGAGTTATTTCTATCCCCAGGTTTGAGAGGTGGATGTACCAAGCATGGATTCCTTGATCAACTATTGTTTCTTTGACCACTTGGTGATAGCCTTTGGCTTGTTGGAAACCTCATAAAAGTTAATAATACTTCTAATAAAGATCTTTAACCTTCCTTGGATCATTTCATGAAAGAATTTATCGATGGTACCCTAATGAACAAAGCATTAGGATTGGAGCACAGAAGCCATGGTATGATGGTGATAGGAATGCTCTGAGAGTTCTTGTCGCATTATAGATCTTATTGAGTGATTTATAGATTTAAAGGTCCAATTATTGGGATATGTATTCTCATGCATGGGAGTGACAGTAGACCCTATAGAGGTTGAGGCAGTGTGAGCTTGATAGAAACCCTGGGTGTGGTCATGGAAATAGATGCTTATAGCAAGATATTCTATTCTCTTATGTCAAGAGAGGTGATGGAGCAGTTGACCTATTTGGGGATGACCCTGATGTAGAAGAGGGGAGCATATTGTCTTTAGTCAGTGGTGTTGAATCCTATTCTTCTCCAGCATGTGATGTATACTCAGTTGGGAGACATCTATTTTGTGGTCCTACGTGCCCAAATAACCTCAAGAGATACACCATATGGATTTTCTGAAGGAGGGAATCACATCATATTTTTCTAGGGATGAAGGTGGTTTCAGTACTGTTGTGAGAGGGGGTGATGAGGGAGTTTCACACTTCTCCTTTAATTATACATACCAGTATATGGAAGATGTATAGAGACCTTCAGCAATAGTTTTGGTGGGATGGGATGATGCATAATTAGGACAAGTTCATCTCTAGGTGTCTAACATGTCATCAGGGGATGTTTGATCATTAGGTTATAGAAGGTTTGTTACAGCCTCTTGAGATCTCATAGTAGAAATGGGAGCATATAGGAGATATCTTAGGAGTGGGAGAGCCAGATGTAGGTTAAGTATCCCCATATTTTTATCTAATTTGTCCTTTTAAGGGTTGAAAATATTTTCAAATATAATATTATAGAGAATCTATTTTTTACTTGTAATAATTTTAAATATATTAAGAAGTATTTTCAAAGCCATATGTTGAGATGACACATGACTCCAAGGCTCAGTGAGCCCAAAATAAATTTTATAAAAATATTAAATATATGTTATATCACGTTAGCACAGTTTTCCTATAAAATTTAAATTACTCTTAAGTGAATTTTTTAATCAAAAATATAAGACCTTGGTTGAATCTGGAGTGTAGGGTTTACCCTAGGCACAACCTAAAGTTGGTTGGTGTTGGAAATTCAGATGAGGGAGTTGATGGAAGGTACATTTAATTAAATGAAATTAATAATTTGCTTGTTTTTTGTTAAATGAACAAATTAAATCCACTATAAATACCCTATTATGATGGTTTTTAAGGGTTTAGCTACATAGCCCTTTATATACCTATGATGAGGAGGAGAGAGTTCTTCATTGGTGAATCAGGATTGCAGAATTATGGATGATCGGATCAAGGATAATCGTGAGATGAAAAACGAATATAGTGGGATCATCACCTTCATCACTAGAAAATATTTTCTACACTAATTATTGATCCATGATTGATCTAGGGGTCATCAATTTTGGTTTCTTTCTTTTGATTAAATGTTTTATCATGGATTCATATATTCATTTATTAACATGTTATTATTTTCCCTTCGTATAACCCATTTAAAAAAACTATTTTTTTAAATCAACTATTTATTTTTGTATTCCATTATATCACTCATAGTTTTGTACCTATTGATCATTGTCTCAGATCACATCAGTCCGTGATGAATATCATTCATGTGATGTTAGATTGGCGATTCATCTGCATTATCATGATCGTGGAATTGAGACGATCAATTCAAGACCAATATTGGATACCTTTTTTAGACTCACGGATTAGGTCCATGAAACACCCAATAATAATAATAATAATAATAATTATTATTATTATTATTATCAAAGATTTTAGTATCTAATGTAACTTCTTCATAAAATGTTGGAATGAAAATCTGACTGAGGATTTGAAACCCTGATATTGAGGCAGACATTTTGATACCAATATCGAGTCTTTAATCCCTACTCTTGTCTCGTGCCCACGAAATGTTGTTTGAGCATATTACGGTGAAATGCATTTTTATTTTAGCCGAGTTTCTGATTTGGGAAAGTGAATAGTATATCCTGAGTTTTTTTCGTGAGTATACAAATAATATGATTCATTTTTTGATTTAGGGTTGTTTGCAATAACATATCTGTGGTTTGATATTTTAACTCATAAGATCAATGAAGAGCCTCAAGCATTCGTTAGGATTTTAGATAAACATTTCGTGTAATCTGGGAGTACACGAGCATGTCGAGGGGTACACAGGCATGACCTAGAACCTAGCCACATTTAATTACATACCCAGGCAGTGGAGTAGGACCACATGTTGTTTGGACCCCCTTACACAACATTAACTTCTTATGAATATTCAATCTATCGTATCTCTTTTGTTTGGATTCAGATTTTACCTTATGAGTAGCCTATCCTGATTTTTTTGTGTAGAATATGATGGTGGCATTTATAGTAGCTTTTAAGATATGATGTGAGATTTTTTGAGCATGAAACCTCTTTAGGTGATTCTTGACGATGGAAGTGATTGAGCATGATCATTAGAGAGAGACCAGAGTGGTACCCCCTAACACACTAGGGTATGGGTTCTCTATCTATCTACCTATTGGGCAATGTCATCCTATTGGATTAGGGCATGGGTCCTCTATCGATGTATATGGTACTCCATAGTTTCAATAATTAATGAGTCATCTATACTCAATGTGTATATAGAGATGGTACTCTCCTGACATACCAATGCATGGTTCCTCTTTCCAAGGAGATGGTATTCCCCTATCGAATTAGAACATGGTTCCTCAATACTCATTATACAAATAGAGATGGTACTCCCCTGTCGTACTAGGGTGAGGGTCCTCTATCCATGGAGGCAGAACTCCCCTATCACACAAGGGCATGGGTCCTCCATACTCATTGTGCAGATAGAGACGTTATTCCCTTATCACACCGGGGTGTGGGTCCTCTATCCAAGGAGACGACACTCCCTTATTACACCAGGGTGTGGCTCCCCCATATGGATTCTTTTGATGGACACATGATATGATGTGCATTTATGATGGACTCTTGGAACTGTTTGAAGGATCATTATTCTTAAATGTGTGGTGGATAAGGATATCCTATTTCTTTCTCATTTGGGATTTTTGTTGAGCATATCTGGGTTTTTGTTATTATTGTTCTCTCGTATACTAATTAACATGCCTTCATTGTGATGATATGACTACTTCTATCATATCTTATATTTCTCAATCTTTAGTTTTTGGTGCATCCTACTGGTATTGTATATACTCACCCTTATATGGGTGTTTCCCGCACGTTTCACGTTTTATTCAGATGATGAATAGATCAATGGTGATTTCTGAGGAGCATAGGGATAATTGGGTATATTTGACCATATATAGTGGTCTGGGCTTGGAGATCTAGATCTGAAATATATTATAATTTCATTCCTAGTTATTATCTGGTTGGGACATCTTTTCTATTTGGGTGTGTATTTTTTTCATTACTTTTCATATTACAATGTCATACTCTTTTATATTCCCTAGAGGTTATTATATTCATGTATTTTACTCAATAGTTTATTGTCTTTTATTATTATTCCATTTTAATTATGCATAGAGGTGCTTGGGTGTGTGTATATAGGTCTTTTAAGAAAAGATCTCCCATTTTAGTTATGTATTATGGAACTTTTTTTCAGCCCCTGGCCTATGGAGGCAAGTTTGGGGTAGTTATAGCTTGGTCTTCCATCAACCAGGTGGGCCTCAATGGGTTGGGTAATGACATGAAAAATATCCCTCACTGCACAGAATAAGGTTAATTAATTACATTGTATTATTCTTATAGGTAGACAAGTGACAGATTGGTGTTGAGTTAGATGTCTTACTTATTAATTTTCCATTCCTTTAGTTTAGTAAATCACAAACCTCTTTCTTAAAACTACATTTACTAACATTTATATATCCCAAGTGTTTTAGAATGTTTTTATAGAAAAGATTACTTTTTAAAAAACACAGAAATAGTTCCAATGAAAAATAATATAAACATATTACTATTCATTCTAATCCATAGATCTAATGGTGTGCCCAAAACATCAAACTAACTAGTGGTTTTATCAATGGTTAGACATATGTCCTTCTGAAAGAAGTTGTTACCATAGGACTAACATTGGTACCAATTCATTAGACTAATCCTTATATGGTTTATTGGATTGAAAATCATTAAGTAAGCCCATTGGAATATCCAATGTGTATAATTAGTTTTATTAGAATTATATCTATCATATGGAATACTTAATAGCATTGTAATGGTGCTAAAAAAATGACATCAGACATTCACTAGAAGATGATCTGTCAAGTGAAATCTATTTGAGGTCATTGAAACTAACTATGAAATATGATAATTTGATCTTTTCCTATAAATATCTCATCATTTTAAGATTTGGTAGTTGATACATTTTTAAAATCATGTTATCTGAAGTTTTATTAGCTTGAAAAAACTCGTTCTTAGCCCGTATAATAATTTAGAGAGTTGATGTTCTAAGGAATCCTTTTGAGGGTGGTTTCCTTTAGAACAAATTTTTATTTTTACTTTTCATTTTATAATTATTCCTATTCAGGGTTATTCCTACACTTGTTCATAAATCCATCTAAGGAATTCCTTTGGTGCAAACCAAAAGATGCTACCCAAAATAGAGGTAACAGCTTTCCTCAGGATCTTTAGTTTCATTTCTTTCTCCACTCCCTCAACTCTCATTATTCAATGATTATATAACAAAACCACTATCCTCAATATATTTATATTTTTTAATGTTAATGTCTCTACCTACACTTATACACACTTCAATTTAATGGGTAACGAACTTACTATTTATGTATATGGTGAATTACCACCTCACAAAATGAAGTTGTTCGTTTTTCCTTTACCACCTTTCATGAATGGTAATTATGATGGAAAGACTATTTATATATTATTATTATGATTATTATTATTCCTTTATTCTTATTTAATTATTTTATAACACATAACCTTATACTTTTTATTTTCTATACATATGATAATATCGTTTGTGGAAGTGGGGACTACTGCCTCCTAAAAGCGATGTGATTCGATCACACGAAACATGGAATGTATAAAGGATGGGTTGAATTAAAAATATGTGACATAAAAAACATCTATATGATATTAAATACATAATTACCTTTCTAAAAATATAATATATATCATTTTCTTTATTACATTTCACACACTAAAAAGTGATAACGTCGGTCGTGGACATGTTGACTACTTCCCCCACGACATGATTTGATTATTTTTACATAACAAGAACTATATATATAAGTATATATGATTATATAAAATATAATTTATGATATAATTAACATTCTGTAATGATATATTATTACTTACCTTCTCTCCATAATGCTCATTGAAAAATGGGTACATTACTCATGTGTACGTACGGCCTACCATCTCCATGATTGTAACGTTTGTCCATTTTTCATAACCATATTTAATGATTGGTATATTGGTACATATATATATTAAGTGTGTTATTATTATTATTGTAGATATATTATATAATGACCCATTAGACCACAGTTAACCTACAAATGTTATTTTGACACATAATCCAAATTTGGTCAAAATACCCGACGTAAACTTAATTGATTAAATAGTTGTATACAACATGGTAATAAGTGAGATAAAAGTGATGATAAAAATTTAAAATTTTCTAACTCATGTAAATAATTAACATAACTTTTTTATTTAGGAATATAAAGATGCATGAGTCAAATCAAACCCAAGGTAGTGGATTTTAATCCCACTTTTTACATCCGTGAGATAAATGTCGTGTTCCCCACTTACTTCTTTTGTGAGGCATATCTACTACCATTTTTGATATATTATATAATTAATCCTTTTATCTTCATGGAATTAAAATCTTTCATTTAATTATATTCCTTCATAATACTTATGAATCAAAAAATTTCATAGTAGTTTGAGACACTTTTGATTGTTTAAAGACTATTTTCCTCATGAATAATTTTAATGACATTTTAATGGAATTTCCATTTGAGGAAATTATATAACTATTTTTCAATAAACCCTTTAATTTTCTTCTCTATTTATTATTAGATGTATTTATTAAGTAATATATATAGGTTATGAGCACAGTGGAAGCGTGCGATGGGTCATGACCAACTTTGATTTTTTTCATGATTGATGGTTAATCCAAGCTTTTACACAATTTTGAATGAAATGATTAATAGATGTAAGTAAAAGAAATATAAAAAGGATAGAATTTCAGAACTATAAAGTGGATTATAACATATTATTTATAATTATTGTAATTAATTAAAGTATTACCTTGATGGAATTCTTTTTTTAATGAATCTGAAAAAAAAATATGTGTTTTATGGTTATTGTATTGAAGGAATAAAAGAATACTCCCTCTAGTTGTGATCCACATATGTTCCAAAAATCTCCAAATGTCACCTTACAAATATTTTGGTGCTAACATGGAAGATCCTATCCCTTGTGTAGTCTTCCTTTGATAACATCAAGTACCGCTTCCAAAGAATTCTCATATATCTCTCTTGGATAGAGAGTGGGAGAAGGAGGAAGATAGCTCTCTATTCATGAGGGAGTTCTTAGATAAGGGATCTCTCTATGTCTTGAGAGAATTATAAAAAACTATTTCTAACAACCAAAACAAATGAATTGGTACTCAGAGAAAATAATATAATTTGGTTTTTATATCATTGGGGTTAGAAATAAATAATTTAACAAGTGCCCCTTATGATTTATTTAATCCCTACGAAACCCCATGTCAAATAGTAAAAATATTATTATTATTATTATTATTTCCTAAAATGTTCTTAACTTGTAAATTAAATTAAATATTATTAATTAAATGATATTAAATATTTATTATTTCACATCAGAAAATTTAAATCAGTCTATCATTCCTCCATAATATTTATCGATCCTTGAATAATGAATATTTATTTATTAAATAAATGTCACTTAATTATTCTCTAATAAATAAATAAATATCATATTAAATAAAAAATAAATATTTATTATCATATTATCTAAATAAAAAATAAATATTTATTAAATATTCTGCACAAATTATATTCTCTCGAAAAAACTGGTGATGGAATAAATGTGATCAAGAAAACATGGATAATTATTAAACCATATGTGGGAATAATATTTATTTAAATTGTTAAATAATAAATATTATTATTATTGTTTAATTGAGATTCTAGACATGATTAGTGTGTGACCCACTAGGCCTCTTTATTAGTGGAATTTAGGTGAAGTGGGCTAATGCCCATGGTTAGAAACTAGCAACACACCAAGGAACCCATAGAGAAATTAGTTAATGTCGTAATGAAATAATACCTCATACAGATTCCTAATGTGTATTATAATCCATTTATCATGATATCTCTAATCAATTAGGTTGCATGCTGATTCCATCAACCTATGTGCTCGATGTCTCTTTCATTGACCTCTTGAAAATTGAAGTTTCCTATAAAACCCCATATCCATGGATTTATTTAGGTTGTATCATTTCCATAAAAGGGCCTGAGATATCAACTTCTGTTAAATAATAGAAGGGGAAAATAATTTCTTGCTTTATTCATTAATGAAATATTACTCATGACCCACCAAATGTATCTTACCTCACTGTGAACATATGTCCTCATGGTTTTAATCAATACAACAAAGTAAGTGACTTATAATAATCATGAATAATAATATTAATGTCTAAGGATCAACACACACATCCGTAGATACAAGCATCCAATAACACATAATAATGTGGATTTCCTATTGGCGGGTCTCATTCTCATAATATCCCATTGGATATTACTGAGGACTTACACCCTGAGAAGGTGCTTAAAATTTCTATGAGTATCCCCAACTAATATCCTATATCATTTTTGTCCCTAAAATGATATCATATGTCTATAGAACATATATTTTAGAATATTTTCATAGCACTTTTTAGTTTTCATCATTGCGGATAACTGTTCTGACCTTTTACTATGACAACTATACTTGAGACATTATCACGTACTATGTTACGCAGAAGAAAAATTATGATGTAATAAGAGGTGTATTAATATTCAAAACATTGAATACAAGTTATCATAAAGTACATAGAAGTTAATTTTAGGGCACCAAATATAATAGACTCCCAATTTAACTAGATCCAACTACTAACAACCTTCAATCCACAAGCTCTCACAAGATACTCATGCTTCTGTTAAGTTAGGCCTTTAGCCAAGGGGTCCACAATGTACTCTTATGTGGTACTCTACTTACCGTAACTTCACCCCTCAGATAAAAATACCTCAATATGGGATACTTCCAAATTATGTGATTTTTCTATTGGTGTGACCTAGGTTCTTTTTAAAGATCTACCACTATCATATTATCATAATAAAATTTGATAGGGTCTTTACTGCTAGACACCACATCAAGATCCTAGACAATGTTCCAAATCCAAATAGCCTCCTTGGATACATCAAAAGCCATTATATACTCAGAATTTACTATAGAATCAGAAACCACTAGCTACTTTGAAGTCTTCTAACTCGCAACTCCTTCGTTGAAATTGAAAACATATCCTAACTATGACATCAGATCATTATGATCTATCTAAAAACTAGCATCAGTATAACCCTTGATTACCATCTCCTAATCTTCTATATACACCAGGAATATATCCTTAGTTTTTTTCATATACTTAAGGATATCCTTAACATAATACCAATGCTATTCCACTAGATCTTCTTGATATCTTCCTACTATGCTTAGTGCATAGGTATCATCAAGTCTAGTACATAACATGGAACACATTATTGATCCTATTGCATAATTTTATGGGATCTTATTCATTATCTCTTTATAATGTTGTGTCTAAGGACACATTTTCATAGAAATATGGAAACCATGTGAAACTAAAATCAATCCCCTCTTGGACTATTCTTGAGTAAATCTCATTAGTATCCAATCATTATATGTACTTTGAATTAGTCCAATATGCATATTTGATCTATGATGAATGATCTTTATCCCTAGAATATAGGTTGCTTCACCTAATCCCTTTATGGAGAAATATTTGTTTCACCAATCTTTAACAGATTGTAATATTGGTATGTTGTTTCCAATAAATAATATGTCATCAACATATACAACTAGGAAAATGACCAAATTTTTACTAAACCTATTATAAACATATGGCTCACATTCATTCATAATATAACAAATTTTTTTGATGTATTCATCAAATCAAATGTTCCATGACCTGGATTCTTACTTCAATCAATAAATTGATCTATGAAATTTGAAAATACTTTTTTTATCACCTAGAGTCACAAACCCTTCTAGTTGTGTCATATAGAAATCTTCCTGAAGGTTTCCACTGAGGAATGTCTGAATGGCCCAAAGGCCTTATTTTTTATTTTTATTATAGATAATCCCCCTTTTAAGAGTTGAAGGGGAACCTGTACATGTAACACCCCGAGCTTCCACGATACGCTTCTCTTTCAATAATGCAATAGCTTGAATTGTACGCAAGTTTGAGATTCTAACACACCGTGACAAATAAAAATAGATATTATGAATAGTAATACCCACTTTTTGAAATTATATATATTTTATATTTCAAAATGGACTTCATTTTTGTATTCATAATATCAAAATTACCCTAAGTAGAATTTTTTGTAATTTTCTGAGAACTTCCAATTTTTTATGAATAGTGAAAAATACTTAAGAACAACTTTTTTAATCAAAATAATTTATAGTGATAAATTATACTATTTAGTGGTTTTAAAGTATAATTAGAATATATTTTTACCATTTAATCCAATTTTGGTCATTATAATTAATTTCACTTTGAAAATGGACATAAACAACTGTCAAACTTTTGATATATATTGTTTCTTAAAAACATGCTATTTGTTGTGACAGTGGGAATTAATTATAAAATTAATTAATGAAACTTATATGTTTGGAATTTTGTAAAATATACATCATTTTTGAATTTGGAAAATCAATTATAGCTTAGGGTGAAATTTTGGCATTATTCTGAAAAACATCAATTTCTGATGAATAGTGAAACCACTAAGTGGTAGTTAAAAAACTGATTTTTCGTTTAAATGAAACATTAACACTTCTGTGATTTGATTTTCAAAAATCCTACATACATGGTTTTCATTAGGAAGTAAAATTTGGTTCAATGGGATAAAAATAATTTTTGGTGAATAGTAACTTTTAAGTTTAATTAATAGCGATTAAAGGTAATTAGTAAAATTTAAGGTAAAAATGATATTATAAAAATATGAAAATACCTTTAAACTTGTCATACCTCTATTTTATGAGTCATGGCCGACCAATACAATCCATGGGTCGACTTTAGGACCCCATGGAGCCACTTTGGTAGGAAAATGACATTAAAAACTTTTTATTTAATGTTAAAATAAAAATGTCACAAACATGAGTTGTTTTACTAAAACAATTTTTAAATGGGGTTATACAAGTCATATTTTTTACTATAAATATTAATTAGAAAGATAAAAATATTTCCTACATCATGATTTTTTTTATAATTTTTAGACATTAAATAAATTAAATTATTTATGACACCATGATGATGCAGCGATTACCTCATTAAATAACGATTTAAATAAAATGAAACAATAATGTAAAATCTAAGACCTACACATGTCAAAAACCTATTTTATGAGTATATTTCGAACCCTTATCACCGTATCCTAGAAATATATAAGTGTGGGACCTTTAAAATCCGAAACTCATTATATAATAAAGTAACATTTCATGACTTTCCAAGAGTGCCCCTCCTCTCCTCTTATAAAAGGCCCCCACCACTACCAACTTACTCACACCTTCAAAGCCTTTTGGCTCGGCCAACCTATGCCCAAATACTCTCTCAACTTCCCTCTCTTACTCCTAGAATCCTAAATTTGGGCATAATTCTTCCCAAGGAATCCTTTGGCTCAAATCAAAAAGAGTTACCCGATTTTAAGGTAATGTCTTCTCTTATGTTATTTTGTTTTATTTTGCTTCTCCAACCCCTTAAACTCTTTTTATTCCTTTATTTGGTAACAAAACCAGTATATTAAATATACTAGGATGTTTTTATGATAATTATTCGAGCTAAACTTACACACACCTCCGTCTAATGGTTAAAGAACATACTGTTTCCGTGGATGGCGAATTACTACCTCACGAAATGATGATTGTTCTATCTTCTCATACCACCTCTCATGGTGGCCATTATGATGGAAATATATTTATTTATGATATATATTATATTTATTTCCTCTCTATTCTTATTTATTTTACATTTAAAACATATATTTATGCTTTCCATGTTGTGAAAATGCGATAATTTCATTTGAGGAAGTGTGGACTACCGCCCCCTCAAAATTATTTGAATCGTTAATGCCATATGTGGGATGTATAAAGGATGGAGTAAATTGTATTATACATTATATTATACTGGAATTATATTAAACCTTTATATAATTATAAATTCATTCCATTAAATATAAAATATAAATGAAAGTGTCGTTCATGCGTACGTACAGCTTACAGTCTCCATGAACGGTGCATTTCATTTCTTACCTCTAAATGTTATGTAATATTATAAATGAATGTATATACTGGATATATATTATGTATATGATATCTAAATCATGAATATAATTATGGATATAATGGATATTTTACCACATGAACAAAGTGTAATTATAAGAAGTTTATTTTTGACTTAGGTACCAAAGGTCGACAAAACGACCGTTATTAACTTAAATAATTACATAATGTTCATAACATGGTAATAAGTGATATAAAAGGAATAATGAAATTGAAAAAGGTTCTTAAGAAAGTATAAATTAACTATAGTGTATTATTCCGGAGGTTAAAAAGTGGTCGAGTCAAGTCGGACATGAGGTAAGGGAACTTCTTAACCCAATTTCCCTTCTTTGGGTTAATCTCTTAATTTCAAATTATGTCATGATATTATTATGTCCTATATTGTATTTGTACATTATTTATCTGTACTTATAGTGAATACACATAATAGATCTATTTTATTTTAAAAATTATCTTTGTAAGGACTTCTTCTCAATCTCCTTTCATTGAATCATATTTGGTTTTATACACAACTTTCATTTATATGGTGTATAAACCCCTTTAAATATTACTTTTATTCAAAAGGAATCTTTTTATAAAAAGTGTTTTTACTAAATGACAAATGGAATGTTTTTTCTTATGTATACGGCGACAACGACTTCTCTGCCACCGTGACTATTATTTGAGTTTCGGCTTCCTCTATAAGACATAACTTTTTTAAAAGAAAAATAAATACCATGTTTTAATTTTCTTTTATTTTGGTATTGAAAATGGTTTTGATAAAGTTTTTATTATATCAATGTGTTTTATTGATATCTTGTGATTGAAGTTTGGAAATATTATGTTTCATTTATCAATGTTTTATGTGATACAATTATGTTATGGTTTATGATATGTTTAAACATGTTCATATGAGGAATGCATTGGACTTAATAAGTGACGGGTGGAGCCCGCTATGGATCCTCGATGCATCGGTAGGTCTCATGAGAAAAACTAGTGTCTTGGCACGAGGCCTTGACAAAATCTTATTTGTAGTCTTGGCATGAGGCTTTGGCTACGTGGTTATGTTAGTCTGGCATTATGCATTCCATCATTATGAAAGTGGTTATTGATATTGCATGTGATTATTCGACTAGTAGAATATCCATGTGAATAAGTAAATGGAATCATTTAATTTAATTTTTTCCATATTATGCAGAAGTTCAAGTTTAAAAAGGCTTTTGTTTTAGTTATACATTGCCTTAAATGTTAATCTTTATTTATGAAAGCTTATGTAATATTGTTATCCTTACTGAGCATCTGAGCTCACCCCTTTCAATGTTTTAATTTTTCCAGGATGTGATGAAGTATTTTAGGAATGGCCTATAAGGATAGTCTGAAGGGGATATGAGTTTGGAAAATGGAGACAATGTTATTTTTGTTTTTTACTTTATGATGTAATGTAACATTTATGAATGTATCTAGTGTTTCCAAGGCTACTAAACTAATCGGTCTTTTGAGACTTGATCTTTTGTGACCATGCCAATGTTATGAAATAATGCACCGACTCTGGGTAACTGGGGTCGGGGCATTACAGTTGGTATCAGAGGCAGTTTAGTACTAACCTTGGAAGCTAGATTTAGATAAACTCTGATTAGAGCACATAACCCAAAGATAGACATTGAGGATTAGTATAGAAGAACTTCCTAGAATTTTGGTATTATAGAGATTTTGTGAGTTTTTCGAAAAATAAATCCCTGTCTGGATACGATCAGGAAGAGGTGGCTCTGGAACAGATGTACCTAGGGGTAAAACCCAAAAACACCGCTTTGATCTAGACTCGAACGGGAACTGGTGCATAACAACGGGCCTTGCTGCGTTCTTGGTTACGACACTCACAGGGGATATGCTTAGGATAATTCTCATTTTCTTTACAAACCACTATGAAGGGTTATGAGTATATACTTCCTCAGAGAAAACATTTTTATGATTATGGATTATATCCATAAATAGTTCAATTAATGCTAAGTGTTTTACAAGTATGGAATTATGTATTTTAATTCATAAACTAATATAGTTTATTCCATTGTTTAGAAATGGCTCCTAGTGGGAGAAATGGAAATTGTATCAATGCACGCACTCCATGTAGGGATTTCCCTCCTGCTCAGGATAATTATTGTGGAGCTGGAGATACAACTGGGGCTGATCAACTTATTACCATTCTGGGACAACTCACTTAGGTTATGAATAATAACCTTACTCGTATGGAGCACCCTGATCCACAACATGGAGGATCAATGTTAGACCGCTTCATGAGGAAACAACCTCCAACATTTAATGGGGGTACAAATCTATTAGTAGATGAGCAATGGATAAACTCCTTAGAGAAAATATTCCACGCCTTGGGAAGTAGCAAAAGGGAGAAAGTTGTCTTGGCAGTTTACCGCCTCATTGGAGATGCCGATCAATGGTGGTCGCTAATTCAAAACACAAAGGATGATGAAGAAGTATCAAGTATGGAATGGAGGGAGTTTAAAGAAATTTTCTTAGAAAAATACTTTCCACATGACCATCGAGCAGATATGGAAAGGCAATTTCTGAGTCTGAGGCATAAGGTGGATGAGAATGTCGCAAAGTATGAGGATAACCTTACAAGGTTAGCGAGGCATGCTGTAGATTATATATGTAACCCAAGAAGTAAGATCTATCATTTCTTTGATGGGTTAAAATCGTTTCTCCGTTGAGAATTAATATCACAATATTTCTAAACATACGAAGATATTGTCTTGTGTGATATCAAGATGGAAAAGGAATTATCTAAATCTTATGACAATAAAGTAAAGCAAGATAAGAAGAGAACGGTGGAACAAGAGATAGATAAAGGGAAAAAGGGAACGAAGTATTTTCCATTATGCGATAATTGTGGGAAGAATCACCCTGGTACTTGCTTAAAAGGAATGGGAGTTTGTTATAAATGTGGAGAAAAAGGTCACCAGGCTCGTGATTGTAAGGGAAAGAAAGAGGCTATCAATGTTGAATGCTAAAATTGTAGGGAAATGGGGAATTATGCAAATGAATGTCCTAAGTGTCACGGAAAATGACCTCAGAAAAGGCCAAGGGGTCAATGGAAATCTTATGCTGTTACTATAGTTGAAGTGGAATAATTAATGTATTGGTGATTTTGGAATCAAGGATTATATTCTGGTTATAAGGATAATGTGATATATTTATATAAGGATTATACTGCAGTACTTGTTGTTTCATTAATGTTTTAATAGGATTAAGGTAATCATATTTTTAGTATGTGACAATAAGAGAAACTTTACTTTGTTTGGGGAATCTGATGTTACAATTGATTTTGGAATTTAGAGACCTTTTAGAGAAAGTCTGGGTAGAGTTACTTTCGATAACTGTAAAGGTTGGAATGGATTAAGTTGAACTTTGGATAGTATTGTTTAAGTTTAAAACATTTCTGAAGATTACTTTTGAATATTATAATACTATTTTTTTAGGAAAAGGACAACCTACAGGTCGAGGGATAACCCGTCGTGTCGGACAAAGCTGCAGGAATCAAACCCACAACCATAGTGCAATAGAACTTTATTACCTACCACTAGCCTACAGGAAGTCCCTGGTTATTACAAAAAGTTTTCCTAATCTAAATGGTATGTGTTAATATTTGGAACCTTATACAATTATCATAAATAGAATATTTTTGAGTTCTATTACCTTTTAGAGTGAAAGATGGATTTGTGGTAAAAAATTATTAAAGAATGAAAGTCTACATGACAAGTATGTATATTCCCTTACGTTCTTAGTAAATCTCCTAAATAAATTCCTCAACTTTATAAAAGGTAACTTAAAACAAAAACATTGCCGGTTAACTTTTCCAACTAGGGATTCAATGACCGTTTAACTAATCACAAGTTTGTGATTTTCTTGTGGTTAACTTTCTCCTAATCCTGTTTTCTACAACTCTCCATCAGAACTTGATGGTTTTTTTTCTTCCATATCCATATTTTCATATAATCCTTGTATGGGCTATCTCGGGTGACCTTTGTACTTATCTTTATATCTTTTAATGTTATATTTTTATTAACCTTATTTCCGATGTCGGTTTTCCACAAAGCTATTTCCTATCTTCAACCTTTTATTTTCAAAGAAAAATTTCAAATTGCGAGGATGCAATTTATTGAAGGAGGGTAGAATTTAACACCCCGAGCTTCCACGATACGCTTCTCTTTCAATAATGCAATAGCTTGCATTGTACGCAAGTTCGAGATTCTAACACACCGCGACCAATCAAAATAGCCATTATGAATAGTAATACCCACTTTTTGAAATTATATATATTTTATATTTCAAAATGGACTTCATTTTTGTATTCGTAATATCGAAATTACCCTAAGTTGAATTTTTTGTAATTTTCTGAGAACTTCCAATTTTTTATGAATAGTGAAAAAAACTTAAAAACAACTTTTTTAATCAAAATAATTTATAGTGATAAATTATAATATTGAGTGGTTTTAAAGTATAATTAGAATATATTTTTACCATTTAATCCAATGGTGGTCATTATAATTAATTTCACTTTGAAAATGGACATAAACAATTGTCAAACTTTTGATATATATTGTTTCTTAAAAACACGCTATTTGTTGTGACAGCGGGAATTAATTATAAAATTAATTGATTCAAATTATATGTTTGGAATTTTTTAAAATATACATCATTTTTGAATTTGGAATATCAATTATATCTTACGGTGAAATTTGGGCATTGTTCTTAAAAACTTCAATTTTTGATGAATAGTGAAACCACTAAGTGGTAGTTAAAAAACTGATTTTTCGTTTAAATGAAACATTACCACTTCTGTGAGTTGATTTTTAAAAATCTGACATACATGGTTTTCATTAGAAAGTAAAATGTGGTTCAATGGGATTAAAATAATTTTTGGTGAATAGTAACTTTTAAGTTTAATTAATCGCGATTAAAGGTAATTAGTGAAATTTAAGGAAAAATGATATTAAGAAAATATGAAAATACCTTTACACTTGTCCTACCTATATTTTATGAGTAATGGCCTACCACTACAATCCATGGGTCAACTTGGGGACCCCATGGAGCCACTTTGGTAGGAAAATGACATTAAAAACTTTTTATTTAATGTTAAAATAAAAATGTCACAAACATGAGTTATTTTACTAAAACAATTTTTAAATGGGTTTATACAAGTCATATTTTTTACTATAAATATTAATTAGAAATCTAAAAAGATTTCCTACATCATGATATTTTTTTTATAATTTTTAGACATTGAATAAATTAAATTATTTATGACCCCATGATGATGCAGCGATTACCTCATTAATTAACGATTTAAATAAAATGAAAAGATAATGTAAAATCTAAGACCTACACATGTGAAAAACCTATTGGATGAGTATATTTAGAACCCTTATCACCTTATCCTAGAAATATATAAGTGTGGGACCTTTAAAATCCGAAACTCATTATATAATAAAGTAACATTTCATGACTTTCCTAGAGTGCCCCTCCTCTCCTCTTATAAAAGGCCCCCACCACTACCACCTTACTCACACCTTCAAATCCTTTTGGCTCGGCCAACCTCTACCCAAATACTCTCTCAAATTTCCTCTCTTACTCCTAGAAGCCTCACTTTGGGCAGAATTCTTCCCAAGGAATCCTTTGGCTCAAAACAAAAAGAGTTACCCGATTTTAAGGTAATGTCTTCTCTTATGTTAGTTTGTTTTATTTTGCTTCTCCAACCCCTTAAAATATTTTTATTACTTTATTTGGTAACAACACCAGTATCTTAAATATACTAGGATTTTTTTATTATATGTATTCGAGCTACACTTACACACACCTCCGTCTAATGGTTAGAGAACAAACTATTTCCGTGGATGGTGAATTACTGCCTCACGAAACGATGATTGTTCTATCTTCTCCTACCACCTCTCATGGGGGACATTATGATGGAAATATATTTATTTATGATATATATTATATTTATTTCCTCTATATGCTTCTGTATTTTACATTTAAAACATATATTTATTCTTTCCATGTTGTGCAAATGCGATAATTTCATTTAAGGAAGTGTGGACTACCACCCCCTCAAAATGATTTGAATCGTTAATGCCATATGTGGGATGCATAAAGGATGGAGTAAATTGTATTATACATTTTATTATACTGGAATTATATTATACCTTTATATAATTATAACTTCATTCTATTAAATACGAAATAGAAATTAAAGTAGCGTTCATGTGTATGTACGGTTTACCGTCTCCATGAACGGTGCATTTCATTTATTACCTCTAAATGTTATGTAACATTATAAATGAATGTATATACTGGATATATATGATGTATATGATATATAAATCATGAATATAATTATGGATATACTGGATATTTTACCACATGAACAAAGTGTAATTATAAGATGTTTATTTTTGACTTAGGTACCAAAGATCGACAAAACGACCGTTATTAACTTAAATAATTACATAATGTTCATAACATGGTAATAAGTGATATAAAAGGAATAATGAAATTGAAAAAGGTTCTTAATAAAGTATAAATTAACTCTAGTTTATTATTCATGAGGTTACAGAGAGGTCGAGTCAAGTCGGACACGAGGTAAGGGAACTTCTTAACCCAATTTCCATTCTTTGGGTTAATCTCCTACTTTCAAATTATTTCATGATATTATTATGTCCTATCTTGTATTTGTAGTTTCTTTATCTGTACTTATAGTGAAAACACATAATAGATCTATTTTATTTTAAAAATGATCTTTGTAAGGACTTCGTCTCAATCTCCTTTCATTGAGACATATTTGGTTTTATACACAACTTTCATTCATACGGTGTATAAACCCCTTTGAATTTTACTTTTATAGAAAAGGAATCTTTTTATACGAAGCGTTTTTACTAAATGACAAAAGGAATGTTTTTTCTTACGTATGCAGCGACAATGAATTCTCCGTCTCCGTGACTATTATTTCAGTTTCGGCTTCCTCTATAAGCCATAACTTTTTTAAAAGAAAAATAAATACCATGTTTTAATTTTCTTTTATTTTGGAATTGAAAATGGTTTTGATAAAGTTTTTATTATATCAATTTGTTGTATTGATATCTTGTGATTGAAGTTTGGAAATCTTATGTTTCCTTTATGCATGTTTTGTGTGATACAATTATGTTATGGTTTATGATATGTTTAAACCTGTTCATATGAGGAATGCATTGGACTTAATAAGTGACGGGTGGAGACCGATATAGCTCCTCGATGCATCGGTAGGTCTCATGAGACAAACTAGTGTCTTGGCACGAGTCCTTGAAAAAATATTATTTGTAGTATTGGCATGAGTCCTTGGCTACGTGGTTATGTTAGTCTGCAATTATGCATTCCATCATTATGAAAGCGGTTATTGATATTGCATGTGATTATTCGACTAGTAGAATATCCATGTGAATAAGTAAATGGCATCATTTAATTTTATTTTTCCATATTATGCTGAAGTTCATGTTTAAAAAAGCTTTTGTTTTAGTTATACATTGCCTTAAATGTTAATATTTATTTATGAAAGCTTTCTCAATATTGTTATCCTTACTGAGCATCTAACTTCACCCCTTTCAATGTTTTAATTTTTCCAGGATGTGAAGAAGTATTTTAGGAATGACATGCAGGGATAGTCTGAAGGGGATATGAGTGTGGAAAATGGAGACTATTTTATTGTAGTTTTTTACTTTATGATGTAATGTAACATTTATGAATGTATCTAGTGTTTCTAATGCTACTAAACTAATAGGTCTTTCGACACTTGATCTTTTGTGATCATGCCACTGTTACGCAATAATGCACCGACTCTGGGTAACTGGGGTCGGGGTGTTACAGTACATGACCCGTAGGCCCAAGGCACAAGGCCCGACATGACCCGTAATACATGACCCGAAGAACCAGAGGAAAACCTTGCCCAAACATGACCCGTAAGACCAGCCCCCTAGAACTGCCCCTCCCTAGCTTCTACATCATTGATCGCCTTTATCTCCCCACCTGCATTACTGATCGGCTAGCGTTGCCCTGTGCAAAGCTGCACGGTGCCTGGTCCCGATGGCGGTTGCCATACCCTCTCATTCTTCCAATCTGATTAGCTCTACTTCTGGTGACTTCTATTGTTGCTATGATCCTCTTCTGGGTCCTGCTCTATGTGACATGGGCTACTTCATGGTCTTTAATGGCCTGAAGGCCCTATGGCCCGAAGGCCTTTGATGAACCAAAGGCCCATGAGACCCGTAGTCCCAAACTGATGGCCCGAAGTCCCAAATCGGGTGAATAGTTCTGTCTGCTACAGTACAGAATAGTTCCTGCTACAGTAACTGCTACAGTGCCTACTACAGTACTACTGTAGTAACCTAGAAATTCACCTCCACCCGGTTTTGAACTTGGGTCTCTTGGATTCCAAGCAGGAGCCCTTACCACTTGGGTATAGGCTCGTTTGCAAAAGTGTTAAATGGTTAATGTGTGTATTGGTGCGGCCTTACACCACCCGTGTGCCACACCTCCCCAGCTAGGCCCAAGGTGGCCAACCCTTGGGCTTGGGCCAGTTCCGGTGGGGTCGAGGGGACGAGAGGATCACTGGAAAATGGTGCATGTTGCCTTTTCGCGGAATCGAACCCGGAACCTCGACGATGGGACGCCACCGCCTTGAACCAACTCACCCAGCCCCCACGGGAAAACGTGTTGTTGGGTAATGAGGTATTGAGCTGGCCTGTCCACCTGCGCACCGCACGTCCCCAACTAGGCCCAAGGTGGCCAACCCTTGGGCTTGGGCCAGTTCCTATGAATTTGAGGGTATGAGAGGATCGCTGGAATATGGTGCATGTTGCCTTTGCGAGGACTCGAACCCGGAACCTCGACGACGGGATGCCACCGCCTTTTACCAACTCGCCCAGCCCCCGCGGGCAAAAGTGTTTAACGGTTAACGTGTGTATAGGTGCGACCTTACACCACCCGTGTGCCACACCTTCCCAGCTAGGCCCAAGGTGGACAACCCTTGGGCTTAGGCAAGTTCCTACGGGGTCGAGGGGATGAGAGGATCGCTGGAAAATGGTTCATGTTGCCTTTGCGATGACTCGAACCCAGAACCTCGATGACAATACACCACCACCTTGAACCAACTCAACCAGCCACCATGGGAAAACGTGTTTCTGGGTAATGAGGTATTGAGTTGGCCTGCCCACCTGCGTGTCGCACTTCCCCAGCTAGGCCCAAGGTGGCCAACCCTTGGGCTTGGTCCAGTTCCCGCAGAGTCGAGGGGATGAGAGGATCACTGGCGTATGATGCACTTTGCCTTTGCGAGGACTCAAACACGGAACCTAGACGACGGGATGACACCACCTTGAACCAACTCACCCAGCCCCCTTGGGTAAAAGTGTTTAACGGTTAATGCATGTATAGGTGCAGCCTTACACCACCCGCACGCCACACCTCCCCAGCTAAGACCAAGGTGGCCAACCCTTGGGCTTGGGCCAGTTCCCATGGGGTCGAGGGGATGAGAGGATCGCTGGAAAATGGTGCACGTTGCCTTTGTGAGGACTTGAACCTGGAACCTCGATGAGAGGACGCCACCGCCTTGAAACAACTCGCCCATCCCCCACGGGAAAACATGTTTTTGGGTAACAAGGTATTGAGCTGGCCTGCCCACCTGCGCGTAGCACGTCCCCAGCTAGGCCCAAGGTGGCCAACCCTTGGGCTTGGTCCAGTTCCCGCGAAGTCGAGGGGATGAGAGGATTGTTGGCGTATGGTGCACGTTGCCTTTGCGAGGACTCAAACCCAGAACCTCGATGACGGGACACCACCTCCTTGAACCAAAACTTGGTTCTGATAAATGGAATCTATTTCATAATCCATGGATTCTTTACATATTTCATCTTCTAATCTCTCTACTACCTCCTTATATGAGTGAGTTTCATCATTTTCAACCAATAACGACTCACCATCTTCAGTAACTAGAAAAAATTATCCCTCTAGTTCTCTTACCTCTCTTATGCACCTACACAGTACTTGTGTTTCAGAAACTACTTCTTCCATGGGAACCTATGGAATTTGTTCATGTACCAACTCTTTTATACCAAGAGCATCAATATCGTCGAATTCAATCTTGATTCCCCTATCCTTTTTTAGGATTTTATCCCTCTAAATAATTAAGTATTGTCTAGAAATAATCACTTTTTTATATGAGGGTTTGTATAGGTATTATCCCTTTGTTTCCTTGGGATTCCTTATAAAGATACACTTTGTGCCCAGGAGTACAAGTTTATTCCATAAGATGGCCTTAAAAATCCCCGTGAAACACTATACATGTGTATGCAATAAAAAAATTCATTCCACTTCATAAATTAAATATAATTATATTTTATTCTTTATTTTCTACTCAGTTTAATGTGTATGTTGTACTTTATAATTCATATCCTCAAAAGGATAATGGAAAATCTACATGACTCATCATCAACCTAGCCATGTATAACAGGGTATAGTTACTCCTTTCACTAACACGATTCCACTGTGTGTGTTTGGTGGAGTGAGTTGAGATATAATCCCAAACTCTCGTAGAAATTTGATGAACTCTTGGTTAAGATATTCCCTACCTCGATCCAATTAAAGTTAGTTTATATTCTTTCGAAGTAGATTCTCCACTTCATTAATTAATTCATATAATTTCTCAAAGGACTCATATTTAGACATCATTAAGTAGATATATCCATATTTATTCAATTCATCAATAGAAGTTATGAAATAAAAATATCCACCTCGACCTTCTACTGGAAATGGTCCACATGCGTCATTGTGTACTAATCCTAGAATCTTTTTTTCCATTTCACCCTATCAACCAAATGGTGGTTTGTTAATTCTTTTTTTATAAATATTAATGACATCATTCATGTGTGTTTAGATCATAAGAATCTAAATAACCATCTTGACAGCACTTTTTTTAATGCTTCTCATTAACATGACCAAGATGGTGATGCCAAATTTGGGTGTTATATGAGTCATGTGAATGTGATTTGTTGTCAATTTCCTACACTTGTATTTCATAATTTAATTTTTAAATATCATTATTAAAATGTTTCATACCATAACATATGTTATTCTTATAAAAGAAACAATTTTTATTTAAAAACATGAAAACAAACCCATCTGCATCTAGGCATGATACATAAATTATGTTCTTTGTAATCGTAGGAACATAATAACAATATTTTAAAATAAAAACCATTCATGTTGGAAATGAATGGTTGTAGTCGCTAATGGATAGTGTATCCATCCTTACACCATTAGTATATCTCATATCCACCTATCCTATAGCAATCTTTTAGAATCTACTTGGTTTCTACATTTGGATATAGATGTGATCACCACAAGATATATCTAATACCCAATGTGTAGATATTGAGAGATTTCACTTTATAACAAATGAAACTTTATCTTCCCATAGAATCTAGGTGTGGTTACTCTTCTAGTAGCTTGACTTTCCACTTGAAAAACATATTTCCTCCTTTTCCTTTCCTTTACTATGGATCTTCCACTTCTTGGAAGGATGGTTTTCATGAGATTTAGACTTGTTCTGAGTATTTATCCAATTTACCATTTTCTTCCATTTCTTGTTCACTATAAGGATCGTGGGTTTATCACACCCCATTTCCTTATACACATAGTGAATTAAGGTCAGATGATATGAAATACCCTTATCATTATTGATCATATCGTAATTAATAAGAAAACTGAAGAATGTATTGGGAAGTTATGAAAGTATGAGATATATACACAACTCATCTAAGTATTTAATCCCTATGATATCCAAGCATTAAATGTAGCCAATAAGTTTGACTATATGAGACCTAGCTGGAATAGACTCTCAATGATTATTTGTAAACAAAACATTGGAGATCATGTACCTCCCTTATGTATCCTTCTCTTGATTGAGATCTCATAGGTGAGACATCTTGTTATACGCATCCATATCCTCATGTTGCTTCAAAATCTTATTTATCATGGATGATATCATCAAACACTACAAAATTATAGCATAATCTAGATATTTACCACAGTGAGATAATTCTTTATCACTGTCCTCTTTACCAGGTTCTTTGGGAATAGGTTCTTCCAGTACATATAATTTTCTTTCATGGTGAACGATAATGCGTAAGCACCTTTTCCACTTTTAGAAATGTGTGTTGGTGACAAGGTTATCCTTCTCAATTATGGATCATAGTTATATGTTTTAATTCATTTTAATACTATTTTTACAAATATGATTAGTATAATTTTTGTACTTTATCAGATAAAATTTAGACAAATAAATAAATATTATATTTATTAGTCCCCCCCCCTATTTTATCTAAACCCAATATCTCTCACTATTGGATTTAGAATATCCTATTTCTTGGACATTCTAGTGGAAAGGATCAATATTCCCCTTTTAAATACCACAAGTTTGGTTGGTCGAGAAACTTGAATGGTTTTAGGTAGGAATTCCAAATTCCAACTGCATTAACTCACAGTTCATTGATCTATTGAGTGGAATCCCCAATCCTAAAATCCTTAAATTAAATTTCCTCAACCCATTCCTCTCAATTACACCAAGACCTTCTTTGGAAATTAACCCTTGATGTGAACTAAGTTAAGTCAACTGAAAACATCAAGTTTGAATTCCAGGATAATTGAAACCTCCCCAACCTTAGCTAGTAAAGGACTTTGAACTATGGTTCAATTTTAACTAAAGTAGTGGACAACTATACCGACTTAATATATATAATTGATAGATTTTATCCTTTTATGCATAAATTGATAATTATTATCTTTATATCATGATTTTTAATATTAAGTGGATTTACTTAAGTGATAAACCATGTCTTAGATAATATTTACACATAATCAAAATTTTTTTACTTCTCTCTTGAATGCTCGTTAATTTCATTAATTCAGGTGATCATGAAAAAATATCGATAATGAAATAACCATGCAACTTGACATAAATAAAATAATAAAGTAGTATGATCATGATATTTTACTAATGGTTAACTTATCTAGTGTTTAATAAACTAACTCTTTACCTAGGTGAAAAACACCATGAACCAATTAAAGTTTGTGATACAAATTTCTACCTTTCCACCTATGTATCTCTCTTAGATTGGTTTTTTATCAACTCTAAAATTGAACCGCCTCCATAGGCTTTGGATCTCAATCCATTACATGTGTTTTTACTAAAAAACAGGTGAGAGGAAAAGGGTTTACCTAAAAGAAACCATGGGAACACATCCCCTTACATAATAAATGGAGATAAGGCACACATGAAAATAATTAAATTTAATAATAATTTAAATTAAACCAATCACAAGCAAAATAATTATCTATACTCATGATCATACACATGCATGTAACTAATTATGAATTTAATAAAACTAGAATAAAATTATTACCCATTATTATTAACGATAATTCATTCACGAATCAATTAATTATCTTCTTTAATTAATAAATTATTTTATATAAATTCTCATATGAGTTTCTTTGAGATTATCATCCATTATAATTTAAACCAATTTAATTAATTTAATTAAAATTAATTGTGTACATAAATATACCTTGGAGGCTACACGGTGAATACCCATCCGAAACTACCCAACATGTATTGTACTCATATACTGTTTACTCTGGTGACATATGGAATACACGAATTGCCACATACTTTCATGACGTGTAGTATCAAATTAATGATTGCATGAATTACATGATTTTTCGGTCATGTGTTATTTTTCAATGCATGTAGGGAAACAACTATAACATGAATCATACATGATATATAGATCTGAATATTACACAGATGTTAATTAAAATTATATATATATATAATTAAATCTCATCACATAGTGTGCCTTATCAACTTAGTGACCACAAGAAATAACATGCTAATAATATTTAAATCAGCATAATTTGGGATAAGTACAAGTCATGTACATGGGATACACAGCATGAAAATTGGTTGACCATGAGCTAGGATAGCCCTGTCAATACAAATTGTAGGGAATAAATTCACCATATGTCATCAATGCACACAGTTTGAATAAATTTTAAAATTAATTTCTGAAGCGTCAAACACAATTAGATGGATTGTAACTTTGGTTATACGATCTTTACTCTTGTGTTATCCCACCAAAATCCTCGGAACCTCCATATAAGATCTTTAATTTTATTTTATTCAATAAAATAATTGATTTGATTAAATCTTTGAGAAATGAAGGAGGAAAAAGTAGATCTCACAATTCAGATAAAAAGAATGATTAACATTGAATTGAGAACTATGTTTAAAATATTTAAATTAATAAATGATCTTTAAATAATTATAAATATTTATGTTACTGCTCTGCTACCACTTATAGGTTCTGGGCACAATGGAAGTGTGTGATGGGTCATGGACAACTTTTCTTTTTTTTCATGTTCAGTGATTAATATGAGATTTTATACAATGTTGAATGTCATGACCAATTTAATTAAATAAAAGAAATATAAAAAGTATAGAATATTGGAACTGGAGAGGGGATCATCACTAATTATTTATAATTAATTTAATTAATTAAATAATTAAATTGATCGAATTCTTTCTTCATTAATGATTCTGAAAATATATCTAGATTATATAGTTGTTGCGTTGTAGGAATCAAAGTTGACTTCCTATAGTGGTGATCCACACATGTTCTAAAAATCTCTGAACATTGTCGTAGGAATACCTAGGTACTAGAATAGAATATCCTATCACTCATGTCGTATACCTTTTATTACCTTAGAAACCACTTCCAAATCATTCTCCTGGAAGATTTCTCTCCATTTTTGGGAGCATTCTTAGAAAAGGGAGCTCTCTTAGGCTTGAGAGAACTCTCCAAATCCATTGGTCACAACCAAAACAAATGAATAGGCCCTCAGAAAAATAATATAATTGGGTTTATATATCACTAGGGTAAGAAATAAACAATTTCCCAAGTTCCCCTATTAATTATTTAATCCTTTCAAAACTCAATGTAAAATAATATCAATATTATCATTTTTATTTCTCAACATGCTCGTAACATGGGAATTAAATTAAATATTATTTAACTAAATAATATTAAATATTTATTATTTCTCATCGGACAATTAAACTCTATTTTTCATTCCTTGACAATATTTATCTGTTCTTAAATAATGACAATTTATTTATTAAATAAATCCCAGTTCATTATTCACCAATAAATAAATAAATATTATATTCACCAAAAAAATATTTGATAAATATTCCACTCACATTATATTCTCTATAATAATTAGTGATGGAATAAATGTGATCAAGAAAACATGAATAATTATTAAACTATGTGTGGGAATAATATTTACTCAACTTGATAAATAAAAAATATTATTATTATTATTTAACTGAGACTCTAGATACACTTAGAGTGTGAACCTCTAGGCCCCTTTCTCAGTGGCATTAGGAAAATTAGCTTAAAGTCTAAGGTTAGCATCTAGAAACACACCAAGGCACCCATAGAGAAACAAAAATAATTCCAAAATGATATAATTCCACATATAGATGCTTACTGTGTAATACAATCCCTTTATCATTATATCTCTAATCAAGAAGGTTGTATGTTGGTGTCATCAACCCATGTTCTCTAGGTCTGTTTATTTAAATTCCAAAAAATTGAACTTTCATATATAACCCCATAGCCATGGATTTATTTAGGTTGTATCATTTCCATCAAAGGACCTAAGATATCAACTTCTATTTAAAAAAATGGGACAAATCCTTTCTTAAATTATTCATTAATGAAATATTACTCATGACACACCAAACATATCCTACCCCACTATGAACGTCTATCATCATGGTTTTCATCAATACATCAAAGTACATGACTCATAATTATAATTAATAATAATTTTATGGTCTATAGACCAATACACCTATCTGCAGATAAGAACATCCAATGATACATATAAATGTGGATTTCATAATGGTGGTTCTCATTATCATAATATCCTATAGGATATAACCAAGGGAATACACCATGATAAGGTGCCTCAAAGTCTTATGAGTCTCCACCCATGGTATCCTATATCATTTGTGTCTCATAAATGATATCATCCAGCTGTATAATATATATTTAAGAATATTGTCGTATCACTTCTGGGTTCTCATCATAGTGGGGAACTATTATGACCTTTTAGTGTGACAGCTACACTTAGGACATTATCACATACTATGATACCCAGAAGAACAATAAATATGTTATAATAGGTTTATTAATATTAAAAAATATTAATATAGTTTATCATAAAGTACCCATAAGTATTTTCTAGGTACCCAAATCCAACAATAGTACCATTTTTTCACTCATTGGGACTCAAAATGTTTTAGAAAATATTTTTATGAAAGTATGACTTCTTTTATATTTTTATTTATAGAACCTATTTTCCTATAAAAACTATGTGTTATAAAAATGTTTTCAAAATTGTTTTTAACATTTACAAAATTATTTTTTAAAGACATATTTACCCCTTTTTCTTTTACCCATGTTGTGAAAGGAATATTCTTATCGCTTTCTGAACAAGACATTTTTCAAACTTTTTTACCATGTAAAAGGAATATTCTGTTTACCTCACATAGCATGTATGGATTTACTCACCATATTTTATTCAAATATTCCTTTTTATATTTAAAAGAATAATTTTAAGGAAATTTTTTTAAAATTGATTTTCAAATAAAAATATTTTTCAAAATAGAAAAAGTTATTTTCCTCAAGAATGTTTTTAAAATATTTTTATAGTATTTATATTAATCAATGACAAAACCCTTTTATTTCTACTGTACTTGGGATATTTAATACTGATACCATCCTTATTCTTCCTCTAGAAGGTTTATGATTTATTTTTCCAAGTATAGCATTCAAATTCACTTACTTGATTCCTTTTAGTCCTCTTAAAATATTCAATTTCATATGATCCTTTGACATTGAATTCCCCCTAAGTATCCATATCATTATTTATATATACGATTATTTCTTAAACAATATACCATTTTTCTTTCAGAGTTCACTTTGAAATTTCTTTGATTATTTGGGGAAATATTTATAATTCTATATTTTTTATTCAATATTGATATTTGATTAGGCATTTTGTTTATTCGATATGAGGAATTATTAGGACATGAAAGACATAGGTTGGGGACCTTTTAAGGAGTTCACTATGGGTTGGAGACCAGTTAATGTAATCCCCTTCATGCATCATTAGTATCATGAGATGAAATTTGTTGGCTAGAAACCCTTTGAGTTATTTTCCTAGAAAAATTGATGTATTTCTACCAATATTTTTAAATTATCCAAAGGATAGATCATGATAGAAGATTTATTCATGTTCCTTATACATGATGTCGAATAATTAAGAATTTAATTATTTTTTATTCATTCATTATTTATCCATGAGATTTTTCATTATCATATCTATGGATGCATTTTATTCTAATCTTATTGATTAAATGACATGTGTTTTCATTTTTTTACCTTTCTATATTTATTTTTCCTTATCTAGTTATTTGAATGAATTGTGTTTCCATTTATTTACCTTCCTATTTGATTATTCTAATTGATTCGTTATTGCTTCTGATGTACTTTACCCTTACTGAGAATTTTAACTCACCCTTATTATGTTTACTTACCCCAGGATTCGAAGTATCATACAATGAAAGATATACTGGGATATAGTAGATAGAATAAAGTTATTATCCTCAAAAGAAGAAAAAATTTATGTTTTTCTTAGTCCATTAATATTTAATACAAAACATATTTATGAATCTTGTTTACTAATAAAAGTATATTTTTCGGTCCTTTGGGACGTGACTTACTTCAATATTCTGCTAATGTGATTGATTGAAGACATAAACTCTGGGTTTCTGGGGTTAGGTTAGTATTATTGGTATCATAGAATGTTATTATCAAACTTTGGAACTAGATTTAAGAAAATATGGATTAGGGAACATAACATTGAGTTAGACATTGAGGATAGTAATAGAATAACATCCTAAAGTTCTGGTATGATAGAGATTATATGGTTATTCCTTTAAATACAGCCTTTTATAGATACTATAAGTGGATGTGGTTCTGATACAGATTTACCTAGGACAAACAACTTTTATAAGGTGAATCTAGCCTAACATGGCATAACATGGTACATGACAATGGGCCTTACTATGCATCTGGTTTGAAACTCATAGAGGATTGGATTAGGATAATTCACATTCTCTTTACAAACCATTATGAAGTATTTTGACAATGAATAACATAGATTAAACATAAGGTGTTTTAGATTGAAGATAATATGTTGTGATTTAGATATCCTATAAATTAGTATACATTCTCTATGAATATTCTTACTCAGACTATTTTTGTGGGTTTTAGTCAATGGATGGTACCTGAAGAAGTCATGTTAAAATTGAACATAATAGAAAAGGTGGTGACAATGAGAATCAAAATGAGGAGTTGATAGAAGTAAAATATATTGTGTTTATCTCTAATTAGTTTTCATTAAATATTATTTACAACATATACCTAAACCTACTCTCAAACTCACTAAAGAAGAGAAGCATGGAGTTTTCTAAGAGATAAAGTGGTAGGCACCATGGAGATAAGAAGGCCTGATTTCTCTCATGTAAGGAATGTGAAAGGACACACCAAGGAAAGTGTCTCAATGGAATGGGGAACTGATTAATTTGTGGGAAAGAAGGAAATAATTAAAATAATTTTCAATGAAAATGAAGTGTGATATTGAAGGAATTGAAACTCTTCCTAGGAAATCCTTTATAGTTCATTATCATAAATGTAGGGAACCAAGAAATTACCTGAGTCAATTCCCCCTTCTAGAGGATAAACTCTAGAACAAGTTAGGTTCTATGTGTATGTAATTGGATTAAGTATTTGTGTATTGGGGTTGTATTGAAAACCTTAGTTAAAAGTATATTTAGTGATTAAATTTATTTTCAGGATGTCTATCACATTTATTTTGTAAATTATATTAATATGATTTTAGAAAAAGACAACCTATATGTTGGGTGAAAACCCATCAAATCCAGCCAGGCTAAATTACTTGAACCCATGGCCAAAGTATGATAAGGGTTTAACACCAACCACTGACCTACATAATGTCTTGGTTAAAATTTCACTGTTATTAGTTAAAAAAATTCACAAATAATTATTAATGATGAACCTATAGTGTTTCTTTTTTAGGATTAGATATTAATTAATTAAACATATTGACTTTTGAGAATAGTTAGAGACAAAGAGTTATAATTTTCACTCTTTTATGGGACTAATGATCCATTATAAGTGTATTTTGGTGCTTCAAACATCAAAGTTAATTTTTGGATATCCATTTCTTGAAGTAATGGATGAATTAGAATTTGGTCGAAGGAAAACCAAAAGATAGAGTCATTCATATGATGTTGAAAAATATCAAGTAAATATATTTCCTTATATTCTTGGTTAATAAAATAATTCCCCAATATTAGGAAGAGTACATTAAAACAAAAAAATTCCCTAATACCTTAATTTTTGTTGAACCAATGGTGTTCTAAATCTTCACATATTTATTGGTTTGAGGCCTTAAACTTTCCATTGATCATTCACTTATTTTTTATTTATGAACTCAATCACTCCTCATAAATATTTAGGTTTTTCTTCCAAGTACATATCTCTACATGCTACTAATTTTCTCTTACTAAGAGACCTAGTTATATGTTATTCCATGCGATGTTTGTACTTCCCATTCTACCTTTTCTAGAGGATTTCTTATGAACCCCTCTAATTATGTGGGATATTAACATAGGAAAATAAAACAATATTTTACTAAGATAAATTTGAAATAGTAAAGATTCAATTTAATTAAAGTTTGGATAATGTAACACCCTTAAAATCTAAAGTATGAACATTATATTCGATAGCGTATATGACCTGCAACACCAAGCACGTAAGGGAATATAAAATTCCATGAATTTATAATATATTCACTATTTTAAATAAATTAAATTTATTTTATAGAAATAAATTCATGTGACACTGATTTGGTATACATCGCATGAAATAATGAATTTAATTGATAGCTTACGTTACATGCAAGACTGAGTTTTACTAAACAACAATATAGTATTAAAATATTATTATTTGATATAATAAGATATAACATAGCGATTAAATTATACGTTATTAATAATATAAAATAATTTATAAAAAATTTGGTTTAAAGAAAATATAAAATGAATTCATTAGTTTCAAATTAATTCGAAATGAATATAACAACTAGTTGAATATAAAAAGAGTATTTTTATAAGAAACTATTTTTATGCTCATAATGTTGTTTTGTCCAAATAAGTAAAATTAAGTATAACTAGAGAGTTATATTAATTTAATATATAATTTATATATTTAATCACATATTTTTTATATAAATACAATATATTTTATGATTATAAGATAAGAGCGAACCCAATATTTCACATATAAACCTATATTTTTATTAAGACACTTTTACCTTATTTTAATAGAGAACCTATTTTAAATACAATTTTTAGAACTTTTATAAATATTATATGTAAAAATAAACTTAGTATTTAAAATAGTAACATAAAAATTAGGTTATGGTGATTTTTTATTTTTTTTGTGAAGTTTAATTTTTTGATGAATAGTGAAAAATATAGAATTTTAATTGAAAAATTATTTTTCATATAATTTATTTATAAGTTTAAATTATATTATAAATTAGTTTTAAAGTTTATTTATATAAAGTTTTTTAATAATTAATCCAATTTATCTCATTAGAATCAATTTCACATTGAAATTGGATATGAAAACCTAGCAAACTTTTGAACATTTTTACCTTAAAAACGCACATTATCATCCTTTCTGTAAGATTAAATTTAAATTAATTTTGGAAAATTATGTGATTTGGATTTGGAAAATTTGATTAAATGATTTTAATCATCATAATTTCTAATTTATAATAAGGTAAAATTATCTTTTTACAAAAAAAAATATTTGTGAATGTGATTAAAATTGATTAGAATGATTAAAGTGAAATTACGCTTAACAGGGAACTAACCCTTAAAATTAATGACCAAAATGACTTATAAAATTGTAAAAAATAAATTTAATGGTCATATTTAGACCCTATAATACATTAGGTACAATTTGGACCACTATTTGATCAACTTTCAATGGTAAAATGTCGGTGGAATTCTCTTTTCTAAAATTTACAAGAGTGTCACTCCTATTCCACTATAAAAAGACCTCCTCTCCTCCCACATAATCACACCTATAATTATACTTTGTATTGACTAAGATATTAATAAATAGATCCTAAAAATCCCTCTATTAATCCTATAATCCTACCATTGGGTAAAAATCCATCCGAGGAAGCCCTTCGGTGTAAATTAAAAGGTGTTACCCAAAGAAGAGGTAACATCTTTCCTCAAGCTCTTTAGTTTTATTTCCTTATTCACTCCCTAAACTATAATTATTAATTTATTATATAACAAAACCATTATCCTTAATATACTAAGATTTTTTAATGATAAGTTTTTTTCCTACACTTACACACACTTCCATCTAATTGGTAATGAACTTACCGTTTGTATGTACGATGAATTACCAGCCTCACGAAATGAAGTTAATATTTTTTTCCATTACCACCTTTAATGGTTGGGTGTTATGATGGAAATTATTTTTATATATGATATATATTATAATTGTTATATCCTTATTATTTTTTAATTCTGTTATAACACATACTCTTATTCTTTTTATTTTTTGTTAATACGATAACATCATTTGTTGAAGTGTGGACTACCGCCTCCTAAAAGCGACGTGATTCGATCACATGATACATTGAATGTATAAATGAATGTTTTAATTAAACATATGTGATATAAAAAACATATATATTATATTAATGACATAATTTCCTTAATTAAAATATAATATTTATCATTTTTTATATTACCCTTTCACACACTAAAAAGTGATAACATCGGTCATCGACGGGTGGACTACCACCTCCTCAACATGATGTGATTCCATTTACATAAAAATATATATAAATATATATATAAGCATAAATGATTAAATAACATGTTATTTATTATATAATTATCATTATATAAATATACAGTGTCACTTACCTTCTATTTATAATGATCATTGAAAAATTAAAACGTTACTCAGGGGTACGTGTGGTCTACCATCTATATAATTGTAATGTTTGTTCATGTTTCATAACCATATTTAATGATTGGTTTAAAAGTATAATTTATGTATAAATATAATAGTTATTTCATCATTATTATTCTATAAATGTTAAATAATTACCCCTTTGATCATATTTAGCCTATAAAAGTTATTTTGTCACATAAACTGAATTTGGTCAAAACAACCAACATAAACATAATTGTTTATGTAGTTATATAAAACATGGTAATAGGTGAAATAAAATATATGAAAAAAATGAAAAATATTCTTAAGAAATTAAATAATTAACATAATATTGTTATTCAATAATATTAAGACACACAAGACCAATCAGATGCAAGGTAAGAAATTTTCATCTCACATTTTACATCCTTGAGATATATGTCATGTTCACCACTTACATATTTTGTGTGGTGTATATACTACCCATTATTATCTATAATATCATTAACCATTTTATCTTCATGGTATTTAAAAATTCCATTTAATGTTATTCCTTTATGAGGCTAATGATTTAAAATGTTTCAAAGTGGTATGGGACACTTTGGAATGTTTAAATATTATTTTACTCATGAATAATTATAATGATATTTAAATAGTATTTACATTAAAGGAAATTATAGGACCATTTTTCAATAAACCATTTAATTTTATTCTCATTTGGTTATTAATAAACTTTTTCATGTAATATTTTCATTCTTATAATATTTTTTACTCAAAATTATTCAGAAAATGTTTTTAAGAAATCCCAACTTCATTTCTATCTTTAGTCAGAGAACATGTTTTCTTCTAAAAACCGTGTTTTATTAAAAAAAATTAAAAATGTTTTTAACCATTTAAATTTTATTTAGTAAATTAATTTCTACCCTTTTATCCTTTTACCCGTGTTTTCAAAGTAATCAGCTTATTTCTTTCTGAAAAAGGAAATTTTATACCCTTTAGAGTGAAAAGGGAATCTTCGTTTTACCTCAAATGGATTATATGAATTTACCCACTATCATTTATTTGAATATTCTTTTGAATTTTATAGAATTTATTTTTAGAGAAAATGTTTTTAAATGTTATTTTCAAAGAAAATGTTTTCAAAATTTTTTTCAAAATAAAAATGATATTTTCCTCAATAATGTTTTTAAAATATCTTTTATGTTATTTATATTCATCAATGACCAAAACCATTTTTTTCTAATACACTTAGTATATGTTATATTTATATCAACCTTATTCTTCCTCTTGATGGTTTATGATTGACTTGTTCAAGGATGGTATTCACATTCACTTCCTTGATTCCTTTTAGTCCCCTTGAAATATTCAAATTCCTATGATCAATTGAGATTTAATTTCCCATAAGTATCCATATTCATTTTTATGGATATAATTATTTCTTGAATCAAATACCATTTTCTATATGGAGTTAAATTTGAAATTTATTTGATTATTTGGATCAATATTGATAATTTTTATCATTTATTCAATATAGATATCTGATAAAAAATATTGTTTATTCAATACGAGGAATGATTACGACATGAAAGACATGAGTTGGAGAATGTTTAGGGAATTCCCTACAGGTTGGGGACCAGTCAATGTAATCCCCTCGATTCATTGACAGTATCAGGAGAAGAAATTAGTTTCCAACAAACCCTTCGAGTTTGTTTCCAAGAAGAATAGATGGGTTTCTACCCATAGTTTTAAACTATCCTGAGGATAGATCTTAACAGAAGATGTTTTCATGTGCCTTGGACATGAAGTCCAATAATTAATAATTCCCTTCATTTTGATTTAGTTATTATTTATCAATGATATTTTTCATCAACATATAAATGTATTCATTTCATTTTAAACTTATTGATTAAATGGAATGTGTTTTTGTTTTCTTACCTTTCCATGTTTATTTTTCCATATCTAATTATTTGAGTGTCATGTGTTTCAATTTATTTACCTTACCATTTGATTATTCTAATTGATTTATTATTTCTTGCATTGTACCTTAACCTTACTGGTTATTTGACCTCACCCTTGTTATGTTACCTTTACTTGCAATTCCAAGAAGCATACTATGAAATATATACAACGATATACTGTATGAAATAAATTTATTATCACATAAAGAAGAAAAAAATTATGTTTTTATTTGTATATTAATTTTTAATACACTACTTTTTTATGTATCTATTTTACCAAGAATACTAAATTGTTTAGTCCTTTGAGACACAATTTACTTGTATCTTATGACAATGTAATTGATATCAGACACCAAATTTGGGCTTCTAGGGCGGGTTCACTACATAATATATATCTTTATAATAAATCATTTATTATTGTGTATGTGATACAAATAAAACATACTCTAATTTAATTGGACAATTTTTTATTCTTATTCTAATAATCTGATCATTTGATAGTGCTGAGTCCGATCATTTTTTACTTAATAGTATTTTTTTTATTTTTTTTAGTTTAGATTTTTAAACTAAAATTCACCCCTCCCATTTTTTATGCCATTATGAACTCTTATGATCCAATAATTGGTATCAGAGAAAGTTATACTTGTTATACTTGATGATTTTTTACTTCTTTTCTCACCATCAATTTTTATTAAGTTTTGATATAAACTTATTATTTATAAACTATTTACACAAACATATTAGTATAAAAATATTTTTTCATTTTTTTCAGATGGTTGGGTTAAATGTTAAAACACTTTAAAATATCAATCCTACAAGACCAATAATCTTTGATGGTGATGATTATAAGTAATAGAGAGATTAGATGAAAACTTTTGTTATCAAAATTGGAGTAGATAATTTTGTGATGATTACTGTAAATTACAAGATTCCTAATAAGGATGTTTCTACTTTAAAAAATCAATAGAATTTGGAATGTAAACTCTATTATAGAGTAAGTAATACTATATTATGATCCATGACTAGAGGTATATACAGTCATATTTTATCTTGTGAAGCTTCTTACAGTATTTGGAAAAAGTTATAAGTCACACATTTTGTTACTTCAAAAGTCATTGAAATAAGAAGAGTTATGCTTCATGTTAATTATCAAGCCATTGATTTTATTTTTGGTGAGAAAATTACCAATATTCAATAAATGTTTATGAATATTATAAATAGTTTATATTATTTTGGAGAGAAAGGTCTTGATGGTAATATTTTGTTTGAAATGATTATTGATATAATGACTAATGGGTGGGAATCTGAAAAATCTGTTGAAGATGACATAAGAAATATTGAAAATCTAACTCTTGATGATCTTATTGGTACCCTCATACAATATTAATGAAGATTAAAAAGAGATTTTGAAAATGAGAAAAAGAAGAATGGTGGTGTTTTTTTTCATCAACATCTGTTATTCCAACTAATGTTCAATCACCTAAGAAATTTTTGAAATCTATAAAGAAAAAGAAATTTGTTATATTAGAATCAAGTTCTTCAGAAAAAAATGTTAATGAATTGTAAAATCGTGCAAGAATATTGAATAATTTCATTAGAAAGAAATATTTCCAATACATATATTAAAAGAGTCATAAGGATAAAAATGATAAGGAAGACTCATCTGAAATGAATTGTTATGTACATAAAAATACAAAACATATCAGACCTGATTATCCTAAGCTCAAGATAAAGTAAAGGAAAGAGATGAATTATGATAGAAATATGACAAAGTATCACACATCCAAGAACAACAAAATTATGAAAGATTTTGAAACTTATATTGAAAGTGGAGATAGTTCTTCAGAAATTTCTTCTAACAAGAATAATTATAAATATAGAAATGTTGTTCTATTTGTAAAAATACATTTGGTAAACAAATGATTAATGGCTAGGGTACATGTTTTTGAATCCCATATTACTAAACGAAAAATATCTTGATGAAAAAATATTCTACATCATATGATGAAGAATATTACTCACCTAATGAATATAATATTATACCTAGTTATGAGGAAGTATCTAGGTTTGTGAAACTTCAAGAAAATGAAAATTCTAAAGTTTTTAAAAAACTTGATAATTCCAAAGAAAAACTTGTTAAGTCAGACTCAAGGATTTCTATTTTAACTAAGGAAATATTAGATCTTTCAAAATATCTTGATAAAAAAAATTTGAAAAATAATTTCTTTCAAAAGATCTTAAAAATATTATTTTTAAGAAATATACCATCCAAAATTATTTTTATAAACTTAGTTCTAAAAATATTTCCAATGAGGAAAAAACATAGTTGTCAAACTAAAATTTGAGATTTATAGTTTGAAGAAATATTTTTATAAAGTTACACCTAGTAAAGAAAACTTTGAAAATATGCACCAACAAATTAGTCATCATGGTAATGACACTAGAATAGGTTTTACTCATAAAAACCCTATTATTATTAATAATTACTTTATTATTAAAAGTGCTCTACTTTTAACTAAATTTCAAAGTGGGATAAATTGGAAGAAATATTATTATTTAAATATAATTCAATATTTAGGATTTCATAAGGCATATTTTTATAAAGAAATGAAAATTTCTCAATGTTGTAAGGTTGGAAAAATGTGGTCACCTAAAATCTAATTTTCTAATGAAACCCGAACCAAGAATGTATGGTTTCCAAAAACCTAATTTTTTATTTTCATTAAAATATAGAAATTACCAACAAAAAGAATATTTGGTACGTGGATAGTGTTTTCTACAAGAATATTACTGGAAACAAACACTTATTTAATTAATATTATGAAGATGAAATGTGTAAAAGTAACTTTTGAAGAGAATTCTCAAAGAGAAATCATTGGTATAGGTAATATTGTACCTCTTGTAAAAGGTTTAACTACAAGTTTTTATTTTTTTTAGTACTTAAGAACAACATTATAATCATAATTCAATTATATGATAAATGTTATCTTGTGAACTTTAGGAATGATAAGTTTATAGTGCATATTACAAAAGATGAATTTTTTCTTTCTAATGATAGGCATGAGAATGTTTACCTACTAAACTTAGAAGACCTTATGTGCCAAGACTTACCCTGAATAAGTGTTTTGGAAGATCAATCTTGGTTATGGAATAGAATTTTGGGACACTGTAACCTTAGAAACTTAGCTAAGCTGATTAATAAAGGACTTGTAAATAATCTAGTCGAATTTTGGTTTGATTCTTCAAAATTTTGTGATCCTTTTTAATACAGTAAGAAACATAAGTCAATTTTTAAATGTATTAATTAATTCAAAACTTATGATGATTTATAGTTACTGTACATGGACTTATTAAGTTCTACATAAACTAGATTTATTGGTTGATAATACTATATATGTGTCTTAATTAATGATTTAACTAGATACACATGGGTCTGTTTTCTAATAAGAAAATACGAAGCCTTTTGTTATTTTAAAAGTTTTGTACCTATAGTTAAAAATGATAAAAACCTTTCATTAGAAAATATTCTTAGTGATCATGTTGTGGATTTTGAAAATTCTGATTTTGAAAATTTTTATAGTAAGGAAGGTATTGAACACAACTTTTCAACACCTAGAAATCCCTCGAAAAATTGTTTAGTTGAAAGAATAAATAGAATTATTTAGGATATTTCTAGAACCATGCAGAGTGAAAACTCAATTGATAAATTTTTTTGGGATGAAGTAGATAGTACTAACTATTATACTATAAATCAAGTTTTATGTAGGCCTTTTATTAATAAAACTCTTTATGGGTTAGGGATAGAAAGAAAACCAAAAGTTTCTTAATTCAAGGTTTTTTTGTGCAATGCATTCATCCCGAATTCTAAAATTAATTTACATAAGTTTTCACCTAAATCATATGAGGGAATATTTTTAGGTTATTTCACAACTATAAAGGATTATAGATTTTCTAATTAAAAATATTATATTTTCTAATAAATAGTGTGTGTTAGCTTTGATGAAACTGATCCCTTTATTTTTAAACAAAATCAACCTACATGCTCAGATATTATTTCTAAAACTGATTTTAACCTATAGTAAAAAGTTCTTCTTATAAGTAAATAACCCAAGAATATATTTTTGATCTTTTCCTCGTGAATATTTTCAAACTTTTTTTGAATAATAGACTTTTGAAAACCCAAGTAGATAGTTGTTCCTTAGGAATCATCCTTGTGAGAATATCATTGGTGATGTAGATCAACCGGTTAGGACAAAAAGTTCCTTAAGAAATGAAATTAAAAATCTAGATTTATTATCTCAATTTGAACCTAAGAATACTGATTAGGAACCTGGTTATATATATTGGAAAAATTAAAATCAAGATGAACGTAATGAATTTGAAAGAAACAAATTCTGGACTTTAGTTGAACGTCCTAAAGAAACTTCTGTAATTAGAGTAAAATGGGTCTTTCAGGATGATTGTAGTGAGAATGGAATAATAGTTAGAAATAAAGATATACTTGTTGCTATGGTTTATAACCAATAAGAGGGTATAGATAATGAAGAATCCTATACTCCAGTATAAATACTTGAAGTTATTCACATACTTTTAGCTTATACAATATTCTTATATTTCAAATATTTTCAAATGGATGTGAAATGTGATTTCCTTAATGGATACATTAAAGGGGATGTCAATGTTGAATATAACCCAAGTTTTTAAAATATAAAACATCCAAAACATGTTTATAAACTTACCAAAGAACTTTATGTACATATATAATACTCTAGATTTTAGAATGATAGATTAAATGGATTTTTGTTATAAAAATTTTTTGTTAAGGGTGTTACGAATCAAACTCTTTTTATAAAATAAGTTAATAAAAACATTTTGATCGTACATATATAAGTTTATGTCATTATATTTTCTTCAAATAAAAAATCTTTAATAAATTTCTCTTCAATTATTATGAATTCTGAGTTTGAAATGAGTATTATGGGATAGTTAACATATTTTATAGGTTTTCTAATATCGCAAAAACTGGAAGGAACTTTTACATCTCAACATAAATGTATAAATGTATTACATAAAAAATTTGAATATGATAATAATAAAAAATTTATTACTACTTTTAGTACATCCAATACGTCAGATCTTGATGAGGCTGGGAAACCAGTTGATCAAAAAACTTTTAGAGGTACAATTGGAAGCTTACTTTAATTAATATCTAGTCGTACAGTTTTAATGTTTTTACACTGATTTTGTTCTAGATATCAAGATAATCCTAAATGATGCCACCTAAAAGCCGTTAAAATAATATTCCATTATCTTAAAGGAACAATGTATTTGGGTTTATTATATTCTTCTAGAAATGATTTTGAACAAAGTAGTTTTTCTGATGTTGAATTTGGTGGACATAGAATGGATTGAAAAAGTACATCTATAACTTTTCACTTATTAGGAGATTATTTAGTGTCATTTTCTTGTAGGAAACAACACTCAATAGATCTTTCCACTATGGATTCCAAATATGTAGCAACTAGAAGTTGTTGTTCTCAAGTGTTTTGGATGTAACACATATTCAAAAACTATAGCATTAGTTTTTCTAAAACTCAAATACTTTGTGACCACACAAGTTCCATTGTTTTAAATAAAACTCATCACATCACTCATGTTCTAAGCATATAGATATAAGACACCAGTTACTTTGGTATCATACACTTAAAGGAGATAATTCTACAATTCATTGGAACATAAGAACAACTAGCTGATATTTTCACAAAGCCTCTTAGTTCCGATAGATTTGGATACATTAAACAGAATCTTGGAATGATCAATATTAAGTGATTATTAATATCTACTTATTATTTACCAATATCCTTACATTGATATAATCCTTTTCATAAGGGGAGTTCATATTTTTTTATTTTTTTTAAAAAAAATCTATTTCTAAAAATTCTATAGTTTTCAAAAAGTCTCTATCATAATAATTTTTTGTTCTTAAAACTATCTTAATCATTTTTTTTTAAACTATCATAATCATTTTTTTGTTTTAAAACTATCCTAATTTGTTTTTTGTTTTAAAAAATATTATAATCTATTTTTTGATATAAACTACCATAATCAGTTTTTAAAACTATCATAGTCAATTTTTGATATAAAACTATCGTAATATATTTTTGTTTCTAGAACTATCATAACCTATCTTTGTTATAAAAACCATGAAAACATATTACTTATATCGATGAAACTTTCTACTTTGAAAGGTGTGATTTTATTATTTTTTTTCACTTATCTTTTAATTTAGTTTATATATGTTGTTGATTACATACTATTTTATTTTTTATTAAAAAAAATTCAATACTTAAAATTTTTTATTATCAGACTATTATATATTATGATAATAAAATTATAAAAAAATTGATTTTTAATATATATTTAAAACATTTTTTAATTAAATCTTTCCCATTAGATCAGATAAAGGTTTTAATATAAACTATTTAAAGTTTTGGAATATGAATCATCACCCCTCTATGACTATATAAATGTGGAACACCCCCTTTCCCACATTGACTCTCATAAAATTCACCCCCGACTCTTGGATCCACTTTAAAAGATCAGTCTGACTATTTTGGTAATCAATTGATTATCAAAACAAGCCCCAATACAATGACCACCAAGGAGGATTACATGAACATGCATGTCTTCTGAACACAACATATGGAGAGATCTAGGTTTGATAACTATGATTATATTCTAAAAATAATTATTTCTTTAAAAGAATGGGAGAATTTATGTGTAGAGAAACCTAATAAATATTTTTATTTGTATTATCTTGAAAACATTAAAGAGTTTTATGAATATTTTTAGCTTTTGAAAAAATATGGTAAGGAAGAAGTTTCCTTCACTTTTTTGGAAAAGAAATATAGAATTTCATACAAAAGAGTTACATATTTAGTTATATTCCCTTTTGGATGAGAATCATATTTATTCTCTTACAAATTACTTAATAAGACTGGATCTTTTGAAAAATTGAAGGCAGAAGGTTCTTTGTTTTCATGTTTTGATAAATATATGAAAGTATCGCACTTATCACTAGATTCTAGGGTTATAGAGTTGTGGATGAAAGGGTATCTAATACCAAGGAAGGGTGATAGGGACACCATTAAGGTTTTTGATATATTCATTCTAGATTTCATTATAGATATTAAGAAAATTAACCTAGTTAAATTTGTCTTCATTATGGTAGAAGCATTCAAAAATGATTTCATAAAGTCAAAGATTATTATCATACCTTAATAAATAAGTTTCTTGTAAGTTTAAGGATCTATTAAAAGTTGAGAATATAACTTACCCAATGTGAGAAACTATTTTTTTGTTGGTGAAGATAAATTTTCATGAATAAAGCTGGAGTTTGATTCTAAGTCATAGAAATTTTTTGATATGGTTTATAGTGTTGTGTATGCACCACAACCATACAAGAAATAAGAGGATTTTAATAAAAAGACAATAGCTAAAACATCATCCCCTCAAAAGAATCAAAAGAAAAAAAAAATTGAATATCTAATAAGGAATTCATGGAATTCATGGATATGAAGGCACAAAAGATACTTAGAAATGCTGAATTTGGGCGAGATGAGGCCGAATCCTTATCCTTAAAAATTCATGCAGATGAATAATTGAAAATTGTATTAAAGAATAAGACACAAAAGAAAATATTTAATGAAGAAAATATTTGTGAATGTTTTTTGAATGGTGTTTAGTAGTTAGTATGTTTATTAACTTTTATTATGTCATTTTATTTCATATTAATTTGAATATTTTTTGATTTGTAGTGATAGATATTAGCATGAATTGTACATATCACTGATCATGAGGAGGTGGAATTTATTAGGTGAGATGCAGTTCACTTATATCTGGTTGCTCTCAGAGGTCTTCCCCACTTCATATGAGAGAGTGTTTATGTTGAGGATCAACATTTATATCTTGATTTGTAGACTCCAAATATGGAACCGGATGTTGTTGTGCATGTTATGCCCACTGAGGATGATTCACTAACACCACCACCATTGACCGGAGGACAGATATGGGTACATAGGTGGTGAAATAGGAAATAATAGAGAGAGTGGCACCTAAGAGATATTCATGTGCCATAGAGTGAGGATCATGCACAATAGGAAAATGATCTTGCAAGAAAGGGATAGGTTTGTTTGTCATATTATGTATGTTTATTAATATGATATAAAATATTCATCTCATATACCTCCCATTATTGATATCTCTAGATCTTTGATGGAGTGGACCTGATTATGGTATCAGAGCATCTGTAGACCATGGGAAACACTTCCACCGGTGGTGACATATTTGATATCACATTTTTTTCATCTTCAAGAGATTCTTTCATGCCTCTACAGTAAATGAAATATGGATCCACATATAATGTTGTAAAATCCCCTACTCAGCAGTATGATGAGTCACCCACATCATCGTATATCGAGCTATTAGCATTAGCATAACAGTATAAAGCAGCATTAGAATCACTATCGTATGTGACCACTGTGGAGTAAGAGATACAACATGAGAAGGAACCCACGCCTATAGCTATGATTCTACAAACACACTAGACGCAGAGTGGGAATGAGTTTTATATTCAGATTTGGGTTAATGAGGGGAATCGACATTAATTAATTCCATTGGTACTGTAACACCCCAAGATTTCATAGTACGTTATTTCTTCAAAGTAATTCAATAACTTGCACTACACGCAACACCGAGTTCTAGCACACCATGACTTACCAAACTAGTCGTTCGAAAGTGGTTATGAATATTATTAACTTAATTTTGAACTTTATATAATCCTTATAATTTTAGAATCAATATTATGAGTTTCTTAGACATAATATAGTAACAAATTCATTTTTTAAGATAAAATAATTATTTTTCTAAAAATGCAATTTTACCGCCTATTAATGTATAACCTTTTTTAAATACAATATTTGAAACTTTTTTATATTAAATTTTACAAAATAAACTTATTCTTTAGAATCGGGACATAAGAATTTAGTTTCAATAAATTTTTGGTACTTTTTTGTCAACTTTTATATTTTGATGAATAGTGAAAATTACTAAATTTATTTAAAAACAACTTTTTTAATCGAAATACTTAATAGTGATAAATTATGAATTTGAGTGATTTTAAAGTATAATTAGATTATATTTTTACCATTTAATCCAATTTTTGTCATTGTACATAATTTCAACTTTAAACTGGACATAAGCAAGTGTCAATCTTTTGATAGTTATTATATCTTAAAAACACACTTTTTTGTTTTGACAACATGAATTAATTTTAAATTAATTTCTGTCACTTCTATGTTTTGAATTTAGAAAAATGGATTCCATATTTATAATCATGAGGTCTAAATTTTGTAAATAGGTAACTTTTATTTTTACACATTTTTAATAATTACTTCGGTAAATATTTTATTTACCATGGTTAAAGGGTAAATTTGGTAAATAAGGGTAAAAAAATAATATTATAATACTATTAAATTACCCTAAAACGTGTTTTAACCATATTTTATGATACATGTCCGACCATGGGCATCATTGGGTCGATTTTGGGACCCCATGGAGCCACTTGTAAGTGATAATGACACTTTATATTAATTAAGTTAAAGTAAATACAAAAATGGCATAAGCATATAGCTTTTAGAAAAACAATTTTTACATCGGATAATATATGTTATATTTTAGAATATAAATATTAATTAGAAAGATAAAATTATTTCCTACATAATGGTTTTTTATTTATAATTTTTAAACATTTAATAATTAAATTTTTTTATGACACAATAATGATGTGGTATTTTCCTTATTAATGAAAGAATCAAATAATTGTTATTATAAATGTTAAAATAAATATAATTTGAAAGCATTTATTCCATCCAAAACTTTTATTTGTTAATATTACATGTTAGGATTTCTTAAAAGATTTTTTTTCAAATTAATAAAGTTTTTATGACTTTAACAAAAATTAATTATTAAATAGTGTCAAAATTGACATAAAAGAGTTTTTAAAACATATATTATATTATAAGTTGATATAATATTCCTAAAAATATAAGGTTTGGAAAAAGGACTTATATAATGATAGGTTTATCATTAATGAACCACTCTGGGTTCTCTTGGAATTATATAGTAAGTTTATTAACCATATAATATAAAAATACAAAGAGACCTGGTAAATGTCAAACTATTTAAGTAAGAGTTAAATCTAAAAGTTAAGGTTAATATAGTGACCCAAAACTGTCTAAAACCTATTGGTTGAGTAGTTTTCGACCCATCCACATCTTATCCTTTAAATAATACATTTTTTAACTATTATAAACCTAAAATTATTTTATTATAAAATAATATTTTAAGTTTTTTCTAAGGTTCCCCTCACCCCTCTTATAAAAGGGAACTCCCACTTCACTCTAATTCACTCCTTCAAAGCCATTTGGCTCAGTAAAACCCTGCCAAAATATCATCCCAACTATACTGCCTTTATCTTATATGACTTCCATTGGTCAAAAAGCCAACCTAAGGATCCCTTTTGATCAAATAAAAAGGAAGAACCTGAAGAAGAGGTAATGATTTCACCACCCTCTTTCAAGTTCTCTTATTCTTCCACTTACTCTTTCTTTTTCATTTAAATTATAAAATAATAACTCTAGTATATTATATATAAGTTTCTGTTGTTATAAATATTTCACAACTATATTCATTATTCTATCCATCAAATGAATGATAATGTCACCATGCGTGCGTACGTACGGCTTACCGTCTCCACGCCGTGGTGTAATTTGTTATTCAACACTATGTTATTTGGATTGATATAATGATGAGTAATATGCATATAAATAATGAAAATAACATGATAATTTCTCTGTAAAATTATTATACCATCCAATTCCACACTTTTAAGGAAATGATATTGTCGCTCGTGCGTACGTACGGATTACCGTCTCCACGACGCGATGAGATTCATTTCCACATTCACCATTCATTGAAAATTATAAAAATATATATTACTAATATGTTTATAATATATAAAATAATAATGATACTAGATATATATATATATATATTTACTTACATATATTTTATTCACTTAGTTATGTTTAATACGTTATGAGAATAGAAACAGCATTTATGCGTACGTACAGACTACCGTCTCTATAAATGGTGTTTTCCATTTCATATATATGTATATTATACATATTTATATTCTAAATATATATGATATATAAATCATGTTTTATATTCTGGAAGTATTTAAATCATGATCTAAGTGATACAATCAAGAGTAACAAGTTAAAACAAGTACGATAAAGAAAGTGATTATTACCCGAGATGTTAATTTAACATGGAAATTATTATTAAATGGGTAGTATAAAGTCATAAATGAATAATGTATAATATCATAAATATTAATATGGTTCTTTTATAATTAAATAACATAATACAGTCTTCATACATGAGGTTAAACATACCCTCGACTAAAGGAAAGTGAAAGGTAAGGGGTTTTCATCTCAATCCTTATTCCCGTGAGATTCAAGCTATATTGCCACTATTACCTTTTTTGTGGTGTATGTACTGCCCATAATTGTATTATTTGTGTAATACACTTTAATTTATGTGTATTTACAGTTTCATTGTATGATAATTCTTTCAATCGGGTGTATGTTTCGTAAGTTACCAAATTGGTAAGGGTTAATTTCACAATCTCTTAATTATCCAAGGTTGTTTTTATGGAAGTATCTACTAGGAAATATTTATTATCCATGTCCAAATTTCATAAAAGATTTTTCAAATGGATTATTTTTAAGGAACCTTTTACTAAAACATCATTTTAAATGTTTTAAATATTTATTCTTCTAAATCATTCTCATTAATTTCCATGTTTTCAAAATGGTTTTTAAGGATTTATTTATATGGACATGAATATTTTAAAATGTTAATTACTTTGAAAAGTTTCAAAGTGGTATGAGAAAATTTGATTCAAAATATGTCTTTAAATGTCTTCCTTTCTAAATTGTGTGCCTTTTAAATGTTTTCATGAAAAAGGGATAATTCTCTCAAAGAGTTTTACAAAATCATTTTCATCTATGTCAACATCCATTGATGGATTTTAAACTTGTTTGAAGATGATTTATTATGATAAAAATCTTCCATATTGTATTGAAGTTTTTTTGATATGTTTGACTGTGGATGTGTTATTTTTATACCATTCATGGTTTAGGGATAAAGTATTGACATTTCGTATGCTAGTATTAATACGAATGTTTATGTTATGTTTAAACCTTTTCATATGAGGAATGCTTTGGACTTAGTAAGTGATGGGTGGAGCCCGCTATAGCTCCTTGATGCATTGGTAGGTCTCATGAGACAAACTAGTTTCTTGGTACATGGCCTTGACAAAATCTTATTTGTAGTATTGGAACAAGTCCTTGACTATGTAATTATGATAGTCTGGCATTGTGCATTCCATCATTATGAAAGTGGTTATTGATATTGCATGTGATTATTCGACTATTAGAGTATCTATGTGAGTAAGTAAATAGAATTATTTTGATTTATATTCGCCATATTATGATGAAGTCTATGTTGAAAAGTCTTTTGTTTTAGTTTTATACATTGCCTTAAATGTTTATTCTTATTTATGAAAGTTTCTGTTGTATTGTTATCCTTACTGAGCATTTGAGCTCACCCCTTTCTATGTTTTATTTTCGCCAGGATTCCAAGAAGTGTATTATGATTGATATGAAGGGTTAAGCAAAGGGAATAATGGAATTCATAAAGGATTATATATGTTATTTTGTATGTTATAAATTGTAATGTAGCATTCATGTATGTAATCTATTTTCCAATACTGCTAAACCGATCAGTACTTCGGGACTTGATTCCTTGTAATCATGACAATGTATTAAAATAATGCATCGAATCTAGGTAACTGGGGTCGGGGCATTATAGTTGGTTTCAGAGGAAGTTAAAAATAACCTTGGAAGCTAGATTTAGATAAACTCTGATTAGATAACATAGACCTAAGATAGAATTTGAGGATTAGTATAGAAGAAATTCCTAAAATTTTGGTAATGTAGAGATTTTGTGAGTTTTAAAAGAAAATACATCCCTTTCTGGATACGAGTAGGTAGAGGCGGCTCTAGCATAGATGTACCTAGGGGTAAAACCCGAAAACACTGCTTTGAGCTAGACTCAAACGAGAAATGGTGCACGACAACGGGCCTTGCTTCACTCTTGGTTACGACACTCCCAGGGGATATGCTTAGGATAATTATCATTTTCTTTACAAACCATTATGAAGAGTTTATGAGAATATACCTCCTCAAAGAAATTTTTTTGTGATTATGGATTATATTCATAAACTGTTCAATTTACGTTAGGTATTTTACATGTTTGGAATTATGAATTGCGATTCATAAACTGACCTAGTGTATGCCATTGTTTATAAATGGCGCCCAGTAGAAGGAATGAGAACTCCAGCAATACGTATGATCCAAAAAGTAAGAAGGGTCATATCATTCATGGTATTAAGACAACATTTAGAAAGGAAATAATCTCCCACTTATTATCATCATATTAATAAATAGTATCATGTGTTAATAAGATTAGTAAAGAATTCTCTGAATTCTATGGCTTTGAAGGGAAACAAGAGAAGAAAATGATGGTAGAAATAAAGATGGATAAAGGGAATGAGGGAAAGAAGGATTTTACAATATGTGATAAATGTGGAATGAATCACCTTGGTAAATGCTTGAAGGGAATGGGAGTTTGTTATAAGTATGGAGAAAAAGGACACCAAGTACGTGATTGCAAGGGTAAGAAAAAAATTTCAAATGTAAAATGCTTCATCTGCAAGTCGATGAGACACTACGCAAATCAATGTCCCATTCATAAGAATATACCATAAATGATGTTATTGGATAATAATCAAGTTATGATACTACCTCAAATGAAGAAGAATGACTAGTGTTCTTTTGTTTTTATTAAAGAATTGTGTCATTTGAGTATTGTATCAACGTCGTACTGGTTATAATAATTATGGAGTATATAAGGATTATAATGCAGAAATATTTCATTAAGGACTTGAGATTGTGTGGAACCAAGAAAAGTGACTCAATAGCAGGTTAAATGTTTGGAAAATATATGGCTGAGAGAAAGATAAACCATAATATTGTTCTGATACTAAAGTAGTGATTTTGGAATAATATATGTTTGATTTGGATAAATTATATTAGATATTCTTGAATACCTTGAAACTAATTAATGATTTGTATATTCCATCATTGTTGGAGTTTACAAAATTTTTGTATAGAAGGAGTATATCCAGTATTCTATAAGAAATAAGGGAGAATGAATGTAATCAATAATGTTTTATGGTAATTCAGGATGTTACAGTGTTTTAAAAGAATACATAATGAAGGTGTTTATAACGACCCATACTTTACATACATTGTTAATACTTCAAAATTGAAGCACACTTATTACAACATATGACAAAACCACAAAGGACCGTATAGGTATAGTGTCTTTAGAAACTGGGAAACATAAACAACTGGTTCATAAATCTTCTACAGTGTCTCCCATTTATTTCATCATATCTAGGGTCCCTTTTAGCATATTCTACTTAATATCCATCTTCCTGACCTGGGGAAAAGAAAACATAAAAGGGTGAGCTCAAATGCTCAGCAAGGGAAAATAAAGGAAATAAAAATCATATCATATCTTTTTAAAAATCATAACCTGCAAAAGAGATCATAATATCTTAACATGGAATAAATCATAGAAGTGAAAATGAGATCCCCATAATCATAACATAAAACTTGAAACTTTGTGGCATGCACACATAATCATGGAAAATCATTTCTTGTTAGTCATGACTCATTGCCAAGACTATCTTAGTGGACAAAGTCCCTTTCTGAACCGAGTTCACTCCTCGTTTCAGTCCTGTATCACTGAACCGAAATAACCTTCCGTTCCAGACATGTCTATCTCATGAGATATAAAATCTTTACCCAATGCATTGGAGGGAGATATAGGTCCCACCCATCTTATAATGAATCCTTTCTTATGTGTGCCACATAATCATAAAACATACATCATCCCATAACACATGTAACAAAAATGGGATTCTTGAAACATCATGACATCATAAATCAATTCATATAAGATAAAGGAATTCATAAAAATAATTCCATCACAACATGATCAAATCAATGTAATAATAGGGATAAAAACATAACCCTTTATTATCTTAGATGGAAAATAATTTTGATAAAACACTTGAACTCCATTCTTGAGGAAAATATCCTTTCTTCTTCAAAAACACTTTTCTTTTATTAACATGTCATACAATTATAAACTAAAAGAAGTTGATTAAAAATAAACTTGAAAACTTTTAAAGGAAGCTTCTTGGGTATAATTTTTTTTTTAAAATCCATTCATGCCGTATAAGTTAAAAAAAACATTCTTCGTACTTTTTTCGGAAAAGTCAAAAAGTACCTCGTACGAAAAACGACAAAAGATTCCTTTCTTATTCTTTACTAAAAACTCATCGAAGGGTAAAATTGGATTTAAACTATTGTAAGTGGATGGAAATAATATTACATATTGAGGAAACATGGATGAGTATGATAAAATACACCCCAGTAAATACTTACGAATAAACAATCTCGGATAAAAATGAGATTGTGATATTTCCCTTACCTTAGGTCCGATTTGCTTTGTTCGTGTCCGAAGCTCCTTTATAATGGTTTAAATAATGTTATTGACTTATTCCAGAATCATACATCTTGATATGATATCATATATGGTCATATTATTAGCTTCTTGTTAGTAATATTTCATTGTTACTTGTTACTCGGGTCTTTATAACTTTTTGTTCTTATGCGTGTTTTGTTGAATAAATTCTTATTCTTATCTTTAGGTTATAGATACTTCATTTCCAGAATGGTATTAGTGTATTATATACCATATTCATTCATTCAATTCATTTATATAATCATTATGAAGTGAAGATCATGTAGAACGAGTCGCATCACATCGTGGAGACGGTATTCCGTACGTACGCACGAGTGATGATATCGTTCCTATGATCGTGGAATTGTATTGGAGTATATATATATTATTTCAGTATCAATATTACTTCATAATAATCATATATAGTTACTCATTACACCATTATACCCATCCTTGTAAGGTGATGGTGGAAAATAGATTACACCACGGCGTGGAGACGGTATTCCGTACGTACGCACGCGCGGTGATTTCATTTTTCCGTAGGATGGATAGAAGGTGAATTAGGGTTGTTTCATATTTATAATAACATATCAGTATGTAAGTAATACTGATGTTATTACTTTGTCATGAAACAACTAAAGAAGAAGAAGTTGAAGACGAAAGAAATTGAAAAGATCGGTAATGGATATTACCTCTTCTTTGGAACGCCTCTTTGAATCCTCCACTTAGGGAACTAAGAGTGGTCTTTGGAGAAGACCAGGACCTCTAGGACTATTCTAGGGAAGTGGAGAGGGGAAAATTGCAGGGGTTGTCCGAGCTTGAGTGCTCAATTTGGTGTGAGGAGGAGGGGGAGGAGGTGCCCTTTTATAAGGGAGGAGAGGGGAACCTTAGGAATATCTCAAAATATTATTTTATATTAAAGTCAAAATCGGTTTATAATGGTTCCAAAGGGTCTTATTTCGAAGATAAAGTGGGGATGGGTCGAAATCCTATCAACCAATAGAATCTAGACAAGTTTAGGATATTATTTTAACCTTATCAATTAGATTTAACTCTAAGTTAAATAATTTAACTTTTACCATGTCTTTTTGTTTGCTTTCACTATATGGTTAATACAATTACTATAACATGCCAAACGAAACCCAAATTGTTTATTATTAATATTTATATCCTTATCTAAGTCATTTGGCCGAACCTTAGATTTTTAGGAATAAAATAACAATTAGTAATATAATATTTGATTTAAAAACTATTTTGTGTCAATTTTGACACTATTTGATATATGATTTTTTGTGAAAGTCATAAAAGAATTATATGTTCGAACCAAGTTAATTAAATCAACACTAATATATCATAGTAACCTAGAAAATTAGTGGAATTCATAAAAAGTCTCAAATTACATTTATTTTGGTGTTTATAACATCAATTATGTCAATATTTCATTAATAAGATAATTACTGCATCATCATTGTGTCATAAATAAATTAAATTATATAAAGTCTAAAAATTACAAATAAAATACCATTATGTAGGAAATCTTTTTATCTTTCTAATGAATTATTTATAATCTAAAATCCAACATATATAACCCTATGTAAGAATTGTTTTTCTAAAAGATATATGCTTGTGTCATTTTTGTATTCATTTTAACTTAATTAAAATAAAGTGTCATTATCACTTACAAGTGGATCAATGGGGTCCCAAAATCGACCCAAAGATGCCCATGGTCGACCATGTATCAACCAATAGGGTTAAGACACGTTTTAGGGTAATTTTAATATTATTATAATATTATTTTTTAACCCTTATTTACCGGATTAACCCTTAACCATGGTAAATAAAATATTTACCGCAGTAATTATTCAAAATGTCTAAAAATAAAAGTTATCTAATTACACAATTTGAACATCCTGATTACAAATATGGAATCCATTTTTCTGAATTCAAAACACAGAAGTGGCAGAAATTAATTTAAAATTAATTCCCGCTGTCAAAACAAAAAGCGTGTTTTTAAGAGATAATAACTATCAAAAGATTGACACTTGTTTATGTTCGGTTTAATTGTAAAATTGTGTCCAATGACCAACATTATATTAAGTGGTAAAAATATATTCTAAATATACTTTAAAACCACTCAAATTCATAATTTATCACTATTAATTGTTTTGATTAAAAAAGTTGTTTTTAATTAAAATTTAGTAATTTTCACTATTCATCAAAATATTAAAGTTATCCGAAAAGTACCAAAATTTCACCTTAGGCTAAATTTGATATTCCGAATCCAAAAATAAAGTCCATTTTGAAAAATAAAATTTATAAAATTTCAAAAAGTGGTTATTACTATTCATAACGGCTAGTTTTAATAATATTTTAACAGCATATCGTTGTTTAGTGAAACTCGGTATTGCGTACGACGCAAGCTATCGAGGAAGGTCGAGATTGCGTGTAAAGCAAGCCAAGAAAGTTTTGTATAGAAAAAGATTCCTTTGATGATTTATATAACATAAAAGTCTCGGGTGTTACATTCTACCCCCCTTAAAAAGAATTTCGCCCTCGAAATTCGTCACTTTGTAACAAACAGATGAGGATACTTCTCTTTCATCATATCCTCAAGCTCCCATGTAGCTTCTTCAAGTTGGTGGTTCCTCCATAAAACTTTCACCAATCGAGTGGTCTTGTTTCGTAGGACTTTTTCGCTATGATCCAGAATCTCTATCGGTTGTTCTTCATAAGAAAGATCTTGCTCCAGCGGTACAACTTCTGAGCTGAGTACATGTGAAGGATCAGGTATGTACTTTCTCAGGAGAGATACATGGAACACATCGTGAACTTGAGAGAGATTCGGTGGAAGCACCAATCGGTAAGCTACCTTCCCAACACGATCCAGTATTTCGAAAGGACCGATATATCTAGGGCTCAACTTCCCCTTCTTTCCAAATCTCATAACCCTCTTCCAGGGAGATATTCGTAAGAACACTTTATCACCCACTTCAAACTCTAGGTCTTTTCTTCGGTTGTCGGCATAACTTTTCTGTCGACTCTGAGCTGCTCTTATGTGTTGTTGAATAGACCTGACCTTTTCTGCCATTTCATCAACGAGATCAGGTCCTAATAGCTTTCTTTCCCCAACTTCATCCCAGCAAGTTGGAGTCCTGCATTTCTTTCCATAGAGAGCTTCATAAGGAGCCATCTGAATACTGGAGTGAAAGCTATTATTATAAGAAAATTCCACCAAAGGTAGGTGTTGATCCCAACCTCCTTTGAAATCCATAGAGCAAGCTCTCAACATGTCTTCTAGGGTTTGAATTGTTCTCTCAGACTGACCGTCTGTCTGGGGATGATAAGCAGTGCTGAAACTCAACTCTGTATCCAGAGTATGCTGAAGACTTCGCCAGAACTTCGAGGTAAATCTCGGATCCCGATCAGATATAATAAAAAGTGGTACTCCATGCAATCTTACCACTTCCTTTACATATATCCTGGCAAGCTGATCTAGAGAGAAATCCTCTCTAATAGCAATGAAGTGTGCAGACTTTGTAAGACGATCAACTATGACCCAAATAGCATTATTGCCTTTGGATGTTTTAGGAAGTCCTGTGACAAAGTCCATAGTGATGTTTTCCCATTTCCATTCGGGTATGGGTAATGGTTGTAACATCCCCTTAGACTTTTGTCTCTCAGCTTTAACTTGTTGACAAACCAAGCATCGAGAGACATATTCAGCAACATCTCTTTTCATGCCATCCCACCAGAAGTACTCTTTCAGGTCCCTATACATCTTCGTGCTTCCAGGATGAATAGAGAATGATGAACTATGAGCCTCATCCAGCAGCTCCTTCTTTAATTCGGGGATGGGAGGAACACAAACCCGATTCCTGAACTTTATTATCCCATCACAATCAAGGTTGAATTCAGGAACATTTCTCACCTTCTTTTGTAACTCGACATCTTCTTTCTGTGCCTCCTTAATCTTCGCATGTATAGATGGTTGAACATTCATTTGAGAAAGATAAGATTTTTCCCCTTGCATTATAATTCTAAGATCCATCCTTTGTAAATCCATAAATATTGGATCTTTTGTGATCCTCATCATGGATAAACTAGCATGGTCTTGTCGACTTAATGCATCTGCCACCTTGTTTGCTTTCCCTGGGTGATAATGGATTGAGCAGTCATAATCCTTAATCATCTCCAACCATCTTCTTTGACGCATATTCAACTCCTTTTGTGTGAAAATATACTTTAAACTTTTATGATCAGTATAAATATCACACCTTTCACCATAAAGGTAATGCCTCCAAATCTTTAATGCAAAGATTACCGCAGCCAACTCCAAATCATGTGTTGGGTAATTTTGCTCATGGATTTTCAACTGTCGTGAGGCATAGGCTATCACCATATCATTTTGCATAAGAATACACCCCAATCCCTTCTTGGATGCATCACTGTAGATCACAAACCTTTCTCCACTACAAGGCAGTGTGAGCACAGGTGCACTGGATAACCTTCTTTTCAACTCCTTGAAATTCTCTTCACATTCCTCTGTCCAGACAAACTTAACTCCTTTCCGAGTCAACTTGGTGAGTGGATTAGATAATCGTGAAAAATCTTTTACAAAACGTCGATAATATCCAGCCAAACCAAGAAAACTTCGGATCTCAGTTACTGTTGTTGGTCTTGACCATCTTTCGATAACCTCTGTTTTTGCTGGATCCACAGATATCCCCTCTTTTGAGATTATGTGACCCAAAAATGCAACTTTTTGAAGCCAAAATTCACACTTGGTAAATTTGGCATAAAGCTTCTCCTTTCTCAGGGTCTTCAATATAATTCTCAAGTGATCTTCATGCTCTTCCTTGCTCTTTGAATAGACAAGAATATCGTCTATAAAGACTACCACAAATTGATCAAGATAGTCTCTAAAGACTCTATTCATTAGATCCATGAAGATAGCAGGGGCATTAGTAAGACCAAATGGCATCACTATAAATTCATAGTGTCCATACCTTGTACGGAAAGCCGTCTTTGGTATATCCTCCCTTTTTACCCTTAATTGATGATACCCTGAACGAAGATCAATCTTGGAAAAGTATTGAGCTCCGCGTAGTTGGTCAAATAAGTCATCAATGCGTGGGAGAGGATATTTGTTCTTGATAGTGATCTTGTTAAGTTCTCGATAATCAATGCAGAGTCTCATTGATCCATCTTTCTTCTTAACAAATAGAACAGGTGCTCCCCAAGGTGACGCACTAGGGCGTATGAATCCCTTATCAAGATTCTCTTGGAGTTGCTTCTTCAATTCCTGCAACTCAATTGGGGCCATTCTATAAGGTGTCTTTGAAATAGGCAAAGCACCCGGTACGAGTTCTATTGAAAACTCAACTTCACGATTTGGTGGAAGACCCGGCAATTCCTCCGGAAAGACATCATCAAACTCCCGTACAATGGGCATATTCTTAATCGTGAGTTTCTCACCAACCATTTGAGATAAATAACCTTCATTTAGTGGAATCAATACCCATAAGATGGAAGAAATTTCCACTGGAAGGTTATGTTCATCCTTGCATTGATAGACGATCGTAGATTGATCTGGAATATGAAATGTGACTTCCCTTCTTTGGCAATTGATATGAGCTCCATATAGAGAAAGCCAATCCATGCCAAGAATCACATAAAATTCCACTAAAGGAAGGATCACAAGATTTGCAGGAAGCACTTTCCCACAAACTTCGATCGGAGAAGAATTATAAACTTTTGATGCGATTGACGTGCCATTAGGTGTTGTCACAGCTAATTCAACATCTAATTGTTGAGGTAATACAGTGACACCCTTAGAAAAGTCTTCAGAAATAAAAGAGTGGGTGGATCCAGAATCAAATAAAACATTTGCTACTTTAGAGTGGATGGTAAGTGTACCTTTCACCACATCGTTATCGTACTCCACATCGCTGATAGAAATTGCATGTGACTTTCCTTTGTCTTTAGCCTTAAGAGTTTGTTGACGTCGACCATCATCATCAACCCTTGGATTTGGGCATTGATTGGCATAATGCCCCATCTCCCTGCACTTGAAACATTGAAGTGTAGTAGGTTCATTCTGTGTATCCCTTCCTTTGTTTGCGTCATTAGACATCTTCTTCCCATTATCACGACATTCAAATGCCCGATGACCTTCTTTTCCACATTTAAAACATTTACTTGTCCCTTTAAGACAACTCCCTCCATGTTTCTTTCCACACTTTGAGCATAAGGAAAAGCTCATCTTCTTTTCCGTGTGCTCTTTAGATTTTTCTTTGAATTCCATCTTCCTCTTCTTATCAAACCCATGTGACTGATGGGTTACTCCAATCTCCATCTCGACTTTGAGAGCACATCGAACGATTTCCTCGTAGCTATTGAAGTCCCTTATGTCTAACGCCCTTCGAAGACTTGGTTTTAAGCCACTAAAGAATCGATCGATCTTACTCTCAGGTTGGATAATAATACCAGAAGCGTACCTTGCAAGTCTTGTAAAATTTGCTTCGTAGGTACCAACAGATTCATCATCCCTTTGCTTCAGTTCAAGAAACTCTTTCTCCATCTTTGTTCGGAGAATACGAGGGAAGTACTTATTGAAAAATAAGTTCTTGAACTCGTCCCATTCCATAGACTCAATTTCATCCCGTTGCCTCGTATTCTTAACAAGATTCCACCATTGATCAGCATCTCCTTCCAAACGATACACTGCTAGGATGACTTTATCATGTTCAGAACATTGAAGAACTGAAAATATCTTTTCAGTAGTACTAATCCATTGTTCAGCAACTAATGGATCAGTAGACCCGCTGAAAGAAGGTGGACGCTGCCTCATGAAGGATTCAACAGAATGTTGCTACCTCCTTTGCTCGTTTGGAAATCCTGCATGATTCATAGCTTGAGAAAGTTGTGTGAGCATGGCTACAAGATTTTTCATTCCAGCTCCCATATCGTTTGGTTGCTCAGGGGGACAATCATTGCATTTCCCATCGCATTCCGCATTAACACGGTTCCTTCGGGTTCCAGCCATTGACTAAAACCAAGAAGAATAGTGTGAGAAACACTAATTATAATAGGAAACCACATAATTCAAGAATAAAATTTTCATGCTTAAGGTCTTATCCTAGGTTATTCATGGCCATTTTTAAGATTGTGTTCTATGCTTAGACTTATCCTTAGGGTTCTTACTAAGGCTTTCACATCCTAGTTTCCAAAGGTTGACTGTACCTTTCCTCTGATACCAACTATAACGACCCATACTTTAAATACATTGTTAATACTTCAAAATTGAAGCACACTTATTACAACATATGACAAAACCACAAAGGACCGTATAGGTATAGTGTCTTTAGAAACTGGGAAACATAAACAACTGGTTCATAAATCTTCTACAGTGTCTCCCATTTATTTCATCATATCTAGGGTCCCTTTTAGCATATTCTACTTAATATCCATCTTCCTGACCTGGGGAAAAGAAAACATAAAAGGGTGAGCTCAAATGCTCAGCAAGGGAAAATAAAGGAAATAAAAATCATATCATATCTTTTTGAAAATCATAACCTGCAAAAGAGATCATAATATCTTAACATGGAATAAATCATAGAAGTGAAAATGAGATCCCCATAATCATAACATAAAACTTGAAACTTTGTGGCATGCACACATAATCATGGAAAATCATTTCTTGTTAGTCATGACTCATTGCCAAGACTATCTTAGTGGACAAAGTCCCTTTCTGAACCGAGTTCACTCCTCGTTTCAGTCCTGTATCACTGAACCGAAATAACCTTCTGTTCCAGCCATGTCTATCTCATGAGATATAAAATCTTTACCCAATGCATTGGAGGGAGATATAGGTCCCACCCATCTTATAATGAATCCTTTCTTATGTGTGCCACATAATCATAAAACATACATCATCCCATAACACATGTAACAAAAATGGGATTCTTGAAACATCATGACATCATAAATCAATTCATATAAGATAAAGGAATTCATAAAAATAATTCCATCACAACATGATCAAATCAATGTAATAATAGGGATAAAAACAGAACCCTTTATTATCTTAGATGGAAAATAATTTTGATAAAACACTTGAACTCCATTCTTGAGGAAAATATCCTTTCTTCTTCAAAAACACTTTTCTTTTCTTAACATGTCATACAATTATAAACTAAAAGAAGTTGATTAAAAATAAACTTGAAAACTTGTAAAGGAAGCTTCTTGGGTATAATTTTTTTTTTAAAAATCCATTCATGTCGTATAAGTTAAAAAAAACATTCTTCATACTTTTGTCGGAAAAGTCAAAAAGTACCTCGTACGAAAAACGACAAAAGATTCCTTTCTTATTCTTTACTAAAAACTCATCGAAGGGTAAAATTGGATTTAAACTATTGTAAGTGGATGGAAATAACATTACATATTGAGGAAACATGGATGAGGATGATAAAATACACCCCAGTAAATACTTACGAATAAACAATCTCGGATAAAAATGAGATTGTGATATTTCCCTTACCTTAGGTCCGATTTGCTTTGTTCGTGTCCGAAGCTCCTGTATAATGGTTTAAATAATGTTATTGACTTATTCCAGAATCATACATATTGATATGATATCATATATGGTCATATTATTAGCTTCTTGTTAGTAATATTTCATTGTTACTTGTTACTCGGGTCTTTATAACTTTTTGTTCTTATGCGTGTTTTGTTGAATAAATTCTTATTCTTATCTTTAGGTTATAGATACTTCATTTCCAGAATGGTATTAGTGTATTATATACCATATTCATTCATTCAATTCATTTATATAATCATTATGAAGTGAAGATCATGTAGAACGAGTCGCATCACATCGTGGAGACGGTATTCCGTACGTACGCACGAGTGATGATATCGTTCCTATGATCGTGGAATTGTATTGGAGTATATATATATTATTTCAGTATCAATATTACTTCATAATAATCATATATAGTTACTCATTACACCATTATACCCATCCTTGTAAGGTGATGGTGGAAAATAGATTCCACCACGGCGTGGAGACGGTATTCCGTACGTACGCACGCGCGGTGATTTCATTTTTCCGTAGGATGGATAGAAGGTGAATTAGGGTTGTTTCATATTTATAATAACATATCAGTATGTAAGTAATACTGATGTTATTACTTTGTCACGAAACAACTAAAGAAGAAGAAGTTGAAGACGAAAGAAATTGAAAAGATCGGTAATGGATATTACCTCTTCTTTGGAACGCCTCTTTGAATCCTCCACTTAGGGAACTAAGAGTGGTCTTTGGAGAAGACCGGGACCTCTAGGACTATTATAGGGAAGTGGAGAGGGGAAAATGGCAGGGTTTGTCCGAGGTTGAGTGCTCAATTTGGTGTGAGGAGGAGGGGGAGGAGGTGCCCTTTTATAAGGGAGGAGAGGGGCACCTTAGGAATATCTCAAAATATTATTTTATATTAAAGTCAAAATCGGTTTATAATGGTTCCAAAGGGTCTTATTTCGAAGATAAAGTGGGGATGGGTCGAAATCCTATCAACCAATAGAATTTAGACAAGTTTAGGATATTATTTTAACCTTATCAATTAGATTTAACTCTAAGTTAAATAATTTAACTTTTACCATGTCTTTTTGTTTTCTTTCACTATATGGTTAATACAATTACTATAACATGCCAAACGAACCCCAAATTGTTTATTATTAATATTTATATCCTTATCTAAGTCATTTGGCCGAACCTTAGATTTTTAGGAATAAAATAACAATTAGTAATATAATATTTGATTTAAAAACTATTTTGTGTCAATTTTGACACTATTTGATATATGATTTTTTGTGAAAGTCATAACAGAATTATATGTTCGAACCAAGTTAATTAAATCAACACTAATATATCATAGTAACCTAGAAAATTTGTGGAATTCATAAAAAGTCTCAAATTACATTTATTTTGGTGTTTATAACATCAATTATGTCAATATTTCATTAATAAGATAATTACTGCATCATCATTGTGTCATAAATAAATTAAATTATATAAAGTCTAAAAATTACAAATAAAATACCATTATGTAGGAAATCTTTTTATATTTCTAATGAATTATTTATAATCTAAAATCCAACATATATAACCCTATGTAAGAATTGTTTTGCTAAAAGATATATGCTTGTGTCATTTTTGTATTCATTTTAACTTAATTAAAATAAAGTGTCATTATCACTTACAAGTGGATCAATGGGGTCCCAAAATCGACCCAAAGATGACCATGGTCGACCATGTATCAACCAATAGGGTTAAGACACGTTTTAGGGTAATTTTAATATTATTATAATATTATTTTTTAACCCTTATTTACCGGATTAACCCTTAACCATGGTAAATAAAATATTTACCGCAGTAATTATTCAAAATGTCTAAAAATAAAAGTTATCTAATTACACAATTTGACAATCCTGATTAAAAATATGGAATCCATTTTTCTGAATTCAAAACACAGAAGTGGCAGAAATTAATTTAAAATTAATTCCCGCTGTCAAAACAAAAAGCGTGTTTTTAAGAGATAATAACTATCAAAAGATTGACACTTGTTTATGTTCGGTTTAATTGTAAAATTGTGTCCAATGACCAACATTATATTAAGTGGTAAAAATATATTCTAAATATACTTTAAAACCACTCAAATTCATAATTTATCACTATTAATTTTTTTGATTAAAAAAGTTGTTTTTAATTAAAATTTAGTAATTTTCACTATTCATCAAAATATTAAAGTTATCCGAAAAGTACCAAAATTTAACCTTAGGCTAAATTTGATATTCCGAATCCAAAAATGAAGTCCATTTTGAAAAATAAAATTTATAAAATTTCAAAAAGTGGTAATTACTATTCATAACGGCTAGTTTTAATAATATTTTAACAGCATATCGTTGTTTAGTGAAACTCGGTATTGCGTACGACGCAAGCTATCGAGGAAGGTCGAGATTGCGTGTAAAGCAAGCCAAGAAAGTTTTGTATAGAAAAAGATTCCTTTGATGATTTATATAACATAAAATTCTCGGGTGTTACAGTGTTCACATATTATTACGTGGAAAAAAGGATATTCATTGTGTTTAACTACCTTATAAATTTTGTACTATGAGTTTGGACGTAAGTATTTTGGATAAGTCTAGTTTGAGATTATTTTTGGATTTCCATGAAAAGGATAACCCGGAGGTCAGGTGGCAACCCGTCGCATTCGGCAAGGCTGTGAGACTTGAACCCGGAACCAAAGGGCGACAAGGGTGTATCACCTACCACTGGCCCATGTGATGTCTTGGATTGAATAATGTAGTTTTTTTTAAAAAAATGTTATATGAATTATAAATTCATTTTATTTTAACCCTATATGAATAGGATAAATATAATATTATTTTTAAGTTTTATTATCTTTTAGAGTGAAAGATGATTTTGTGGTAGAAATTAGTTAAAGGATGGGAATCTACTTGTAAAGTATATATTTTTCGTCTTCTCTTATTCTACGAAGAAATCAATTCTTATACTTTAGTGAAGGGATCTTAAAACCAAAAATTTGTTGTCCTAATACCATATGTTTTGTTGAACCGATGGTATTTTAAATGATCATAGATTGATGAATTTAAGGCCCTCAATTTTACACTTGTTTGTGATTGATGACCTCAATCACTACCTATAAATATTTATATTTTTCCTCCAATTATATGTCTCTAATTACCACCAATGTTCCCCTAATCGAGATCATAATTTGGTGGTGACCCTTTCATTTCTCTTTTCCTCTTATTAAGACTAAATTTTATTAACCTAATTTCCGATGTGGGTTTTCCCAAAGGTATTCCCTATTTTCTACCTTTTATTTTTGAAAAATAATTTCAAATTGCGAGGACGCAATTTATTGAAGGAGGGAATAATGTAACACCCCAAGATTTTAAAGTACGTTATTCCTTCAAAGTAATTCAATGACTTTCACTACACGTAACATCGAGTTCTAGCGCACCATGACTTACCAAACTAGACGTTCAAAAGCGGTAATGAATAGTATTAACAAAATTTTGAACTTTATATAATCCTTATAATTTTAGAATCAATATTATGAGTTTCTTAGACATAATATAGGAACAAATTCTTTTTTTTAAGATAAAAGTAGTATTTTTTAAAAAATGCAATTTTACCGCTTTTTAATGGAGAACCTTTTTTAAATACAATATTTGAAAATATTATATATTAAATTTGACAAAATAAAATTCTTATTTAGAATTGGGACATAAAAATTTAGTTTCAATAAATTTTTGATACTTTTCTGTTAACTTTCATATTTTGATGAATACTAAAAATTACTAAATTTTAATTAAAAACAACTTTTTTAATCAAAATAATTAATAGTGATAAATTATGAATTTGAGTGATTTTAAAGTATAGTTAGATTATATTTTTATCATTTAATCTAATTTTGGTCATTGGAAATAATTTCAAATTTAAACTGGATATAAGCATGTGTCAATCTTTTGATAATTATTATTTCTTAAAAACACGCTTTTTGTTTTGAGAACGAGAATTAATTTTAAATTAATTTCTACCACTTCTATGTTTTGAATTTATAAAAATGGGTTCCATATTTATAATCATGAGGTCCAAATTTTTTAAATAGGGAGCTTTTATTTTTAGACATTTTTTATAATTACTTCGGTAAATATTTTATTTACCACGGTTAAAGGGTAAATCCAGTAAATAAGGGTAAAAAAATAATATTATAATAATATTAAATTACCCTCTAACATGTACTAAATATATTTTATGATACATTTCTGACCATGAGAATCTTTGGGTCAATTTTGGGACCCCATGAAGCCACTTGTAAGTGATAATGACACTTTATATTAATTAATTTAAAGTAAATACAAAAATGACATAAGCATATATCTTTTAGAAAAACAATTTTTACATAGGTTTATATATGTTATATTTTAGAATATAAATATTCATTAGAAAGATAAAAATATTTCATACATAATGGTATTTTATTTATAATTTTTAGATATTTAATAACTAAATTTATTTATGACACAATAATGATGTGGTATTTTCCTTATTAATGAAAGAATCAAATAATTGGAATTATAAATGTTAAAATAAATATAATTTGAAAGTTTTGATTCCATAAACGAATTTTATTGGTTAATATGACATGTTATAATTTCTTAAATAAATTTTTTTCTAATTAATAAAGTTTTTATGACTAACAAAAATCAATTATTAAATAGTGTCAAAATTGACATAAAGGAGATTTTAAAACAAATATTATATTATAAATTGATATAATATTCCTAAAAATATATGTTTTGGCCAAAGGACTTATATAATGATATTTTTATCATTAATTAACCACTTGGGGTTATATTGGAAGTATATAGTATGTTTATTAACCATATAATATAAAAATACAAAAAGACATGGTAAATGTCAAGCTATTTAACTAAGAGTTAAATCTAAAAGTTAAGGTTAATATAGTGAACCAAATCTATCTAAAACCTATTGGTTTAGTGGTTTTTGATACATCACCACCTTATACATTAAATAGTATGTTTTTAAACCATTATAAACAGAAAATGATATTATTATAAAATAGTATTTTAAGTTTTTCCTAAGGTGCCCCTCACCCCTCTTATAAAAATGCACTCCCCCTTCACTCTAATTCACACCTTCAAAGCCATTTTTATCCACAAACCCCTGACCAAATATCCTCCCAACTATACTACCTTTATCCTAGATGACTTCCTTTGGTCCTAAAGCCAACCTAAGGATCTCTTTTGATCAAATCAAAAGGAAGAACCCGAAGAAGAGGTAATGATTTCACCACCCTCTTTCAAGTTCTCTTATTCTTCCACTTACACTTTCATTATTATTTCAACTATAAAATAATATATCTAGTATATTCTATATACTGTGATGTTATTATAAATATTTCAAAACTATATTCATTTTTCTATCCATCTTATGAATGATAATGTCACCATACGTGCGTACGTACGGCTTACCGTCTCCATGTCGTGGTGTAATTTGTTATTCAACACTATGTTATTTGGATCGATATAATGATGAGTAATATGTATATAAATAATGAAAATAACATGATAATTTCTATGTAAAATTAATATACCATCCAATTCCACACCTTTAATGAAATGATAGTGTCGCTCGTGCATACGTACGGATTACCGTCTCCACGACGTGATTAGATTCATTTCCACATTCACCATTCATCAGCGATTATAAAAATAGATATTACTAATATGTTTGTAATATATGACATAATAATTTTAATAGAGAAATATATATTTATATATATATATATGTACTTACATATATTTTATTGACTTAGTTCCGTTCAATACGTTATGAAAACAGAAACAACGTTTATGCGTACGTACGGACTACCGTCTCCATAAACGGTGTTTTCCATTTCATATATATGTCTATTATACATATTTATATTCTAAATATATATGATATATAAATCATGTTTTATATTCTGGAAGTATTTAAATCATGATCTATGTGATACAATCAATAGTAACAAGTTAAAACATGTACGATAAAGAAAGCGATTATTACCTGAAATGTTAATTTAACATGGAAATTATTATTAAATGGGTATAATAAAGTCATAAATGAATAATTTATGATATAATAAATATTAATATGTTTCTGTAATAATTTAATAGCATACTATGGTCTTCATACAGTAACTTAAACATACCCTCGACTAAAGGAAAGTGCAAGGAAAGGGGTTTTCATCTCACTCCTTATTCTCGTGAGATTCATGCCATATTGCCACTATTACATTTTTTGTGGTGTATTTACTTCTCATAATTGTATTATTTATGTAATACATTTTAATTTATGTGTATTTACGTATTAATTTTATGATACTTCTTTCAATCGGGTGTATGTTTCGTAAGTTACCAAATTGCTAAGGGTTAATTTCACAATCTCCTAATTATCCGAGGTTGTTTTTACGTAAATATATTTTGGGAAATATTTATTATCCATGTCCATGTTTCATAAAAGATTTTTCAAAGGGATTATTTTTAAGGAAATTTTTAATAAAACATAATTTTAAATGTTTTAAATATTTATTCTTCTAAATCATTCTCTTTAATGTCCATGTTTTCAAAATGGTTTTTAAGGATTTATTTATATGGACATGAATATTTTAAAATGTTAATTACTTTGAAAAGTTTCAAAGTGGAATGGGACACTTTGATTCAAAAGATGTCTTTAAATGTCTTCCTTTCTAAATTGTGTGACTTTTAAATGTTTACATGAAAAAGGGATATTTCTCTCAAAGAGTTTTACAAAATCATTTTCATCTATGTCAACATCCTTTGATGGATTTTAAACTTGTTTGAAGATGATTTATTATGATAAAAATATTCCATATTTTATTGAAGATTTTGTGATTGTTTGACTGTGGATGTGTTATTTTTATACCATTCAGGGTTTAGGGATAAAGAATTGACATTTTGTATGCTATTTTTAATACGAATATTTATGTTATGTTTAAACATTTTCATATGAAGAATGCATTGGACTTAGTAAGTGATGGGTGGAGCCCGCTATAGCTCATCGATGCATCGGTAGGTCTCATGAGACAAAATAGTGTCTCGCCACAAGGCCTTGAAAAAATCTTATTTGTAGTCTTGGCACAAGGCCTTGACTATGTGGTTATGATTGTCTGGAATTATGCATTCCATCATTATGAAAGTGGTTATTGATATTACATGTGATTATTATACTAGTAGAGTATCCATGTGAGTAGGTAAATGGCATTATTTTGATTTATATTTTCCATATTATGATGAAGTTTATGTTGAAAAGTCTTTTGTTTTAGTTTTATACATTGACTTAAATTTTTATGCTTATTTAGGAAAGTTTCCATTGTATTGTTATCCTTACTGAGCATCTGAGCTCACCCCTTTATATGTTTTATTTTTCCCAGGATTCAAAGAAGTGTATTGTGATTGATATGCAGGGTTAATCCAAGGGAATAATGGTGTTCATAAAGGATTATTTATGTTGTTTTGTATGTTATAGAGTGTCATGTAACATTCATGTATGTAATCTATTTTCCAAAACTGCTAAACTGATCGGTCCTTCGGGACTTGATTCCTTGTAATCATGCCAATTTATTAAAATAATGCACCGATTCTGGGTAACTGGGGTCGGGGCATTACAGGTACACATTATATATATAAAAACCTAATTAATGAAAAAATTAAATGTTGTTTGAAAAATATATATTTTATATAAATTTTCAAATCAAAATCACTAAAATAGAATTGTAATTACATGATAAAATTATATAATTCAATGTGAGCTAGAGAATTTCCCTTTCCATCAATGATTCCACTTCCATATCTAGTGGGAATTATGAATATTATATGTTATAAATATAAATAAACACACACATATATTTTTTTATAAATAAAAATAATTATATTAATATATTTAAAAATATATAAATATAAAATATATTCATATTTATATAAACATAAATGTAATTATAAAAATATAAAGATAATTATTTCTTAATTTTTACCATATATTCCTCAATAATAGAGTATGGAGGGTCGTTTTGAAGGTATTCAGGAAACTAATTAGGAATTTTACCTTTACATGATTCAAATTCCAAAGAATAAATGATCGTTCATGTATAATGATGGGAGGATATATAGACATATGATGAACAACATCGGAGAATGCATTACTTGAGTTTTCAAGGGTGTTTGAAAGCTACCCATCACAGGTAATTAAGAATATTATATTATATATAAATTAGAAGAACTGAAATTATAATATAATGTTAATATAATTTTTTAAATGTAAATAATAATTTTAGTATAATATATCATCTAACGTATAATAAATTATTATGTGGAAGGATGAAAGAAAACTGAAGAGGTTCTAAACAGAGTGATGTGATATGTTCAATGATTCTAGTGTGATATTGATAGGGCTCTTTTAGAGACAGTGACAATTTGTGTCCATTCATTTGACCATATAAGGCATAAATTTGAGATCCTTGTGTTTCATGATCTTATGACTAGTATTAGTGGTCATGAGATTTTCATTTTATTGAAGTAGTGTCACTAATATTTTTTTAACATTCAAGAATTAATGTATCCTTGCACACACACTATTGCATAAATGAATTTTTTTCGTTAGTTATTAGGGGATGTTATTTGATGCGATGTTTTAAATAAATTTTTGACCTTGTTTAATTAATACGGTTGTTGTAAATTAATCTATTTTGTGGTTTATCACATGAAAAAATAATTTTTTTAAAAAAATATATAAAATTGATTCATCCTATAAAAAAAGAAAAAAGAAAAATAATAGCAGAAAATGTAGCAGAAAACCAAAAAAACATCCAACAAGGCACTTATAATTAATCCTTCAAATTTAAAATATATATTACAAAAAACTAAATATCAATCAAACCTGTAAAATGATTCTCCCATTAAATTTGTAAATATCTCAACTCTTATGCACTATATGGATGTGGGTCATCAAAAAGATAAAAAATAATAAAGGAATCATTTAACTTGTATTTTCAATAAAATAAATGAAATATTAAGGAAAACTTTATAAGGAAATCTAACCTTCTGGAACTTCAAAACTATCCTAGTTGAAATTATTTCATACATAAAACTTAAAACATATTATCCAAATTATTTTACAACTTATTGTTTATGAAAATTATGTTTCCAATAGATTTTAATTCAAAATAACATTTTCAATTAATATATCCAAAATACAATAATTGTAAATGAAAATTCACCTTAGCTTGTACAAATTTGATCATGGAACTCTTCTTACTTATAGTCTCTCTAAAGAAATTTCATGCCCTATTTAAAAAAAATATTAATAAAATAAATTTTATTCATTATAATATAAAAAAGTATTAAAATAATCAAACTTACATGTTTAATATATTCTTAAAATTTAATCTCACTTCACCATGGATAGAGCATAACCCGTACAATGTCCTCTCTCTTAAACAAAAAAACACCCAACATCTAATGGCCACTGATATATAAGAAAATTTAATGTGATTTTTTTATATGTTAATAGATATATAACACTTTGTGAGAAAATAATTTTTATTCTCTTAAATATATGAAAACATCCATCACTAAATAATGAAGTTGTTCTGAAATCTTTCAAAAATATAAATTATTCTTTATACATCAGTCATTATCAAAGTTATAGGAGAAATAAATCGTGCATTCTTAAATCCATATACATATGTCTTATCATGATTTTTAAAAATTATATATAGATACCTAAAACAAAAACACACATAATTATAAATTTTCAATAAATTTAAAGAATGGAGGAATTTTTTTAATCGACTTACATGGAAAAAAAATTGCATCATGTTGATTCCCAATTAACCTCCAACTATAATCTCCATTATATCTTTTCTCAAAATTCCCACATTCATTGCTTTCCCACAAATAGAAACATCAATTAGAATCTCATATAGATCCAATAACAATTTTGAATATGCTGACAATCTATCAAGACTAGTTGAATGTATATCTGAAGTCATGAAACGGTATTTTTTGTCATATATATAGTAATTATTTACCTTTAAATTATTCCAACAAAAAATAGATAAATATATAAACATTATAATGAAAAAAATAAGAATAAAAAGAAATAAAATATAAAATATATACATACCACTATAGTAATATGTTCAAGTAGTCTAGATGGCCAAACTAAAAAATGAATGGTACTTTATCCAACTGTACTCACCTCATCTATATGACACAATATTTTGGTTGATCTATCTATAATATCCAGTACAGTGACCCTCTGATTTTCTATCATTATCCATTGATGACAAATTGTATCAGCAATATAAAATATCATCCCATATAAAGCAATATGATGGGGATCATCAACATATAACTCACAGTAACTGAGAAGCTATATAGGAAGAATTGTAGGGGTAGGATAAGAAGGAGTGGGGTCTAGAGACAAAGATATATGAGTAGGATAGGTAGGATTAGTGGGATATTCTGATAGCGGTGGAGGAGTAGGATCGATAATCTGAAATTATATCTGTATGTTTTCAAACTTCAACTATACCAAAGCATTGATATTATCCTCCATCGACACATGAATATCCTGAACTTTTGCTTCCAATGATTCTATTTTTTTATAAAAATGCTCCATTGAAGAAGAAACCAAACATATAAATTCTTTTCTTACCGATAAACCTATCGGGTATCCTCGTAAACGACCTAGGTGTTCGGGATTTCCCAAAGTTGTAGCTAAAATATCCTTTCTTCCCTCAAGAATAAATCCCCCAAGTGTGTTATGATCCTTAAGAGAATCATTTATAAAATATTTGAAAAAATATGTAATGAATCAAAATAGATAAATATTTGATTTAACATTAAAAAATAAAGTAAAAATCTTACAATCCTCTCAGCTATAACCCTCAAATCTTCCATAATATATTGTCTTTTTTATCTCATCCAATCCCTCTTCCATTTTTCATGTCTATTGAGGGGAGGAGGGGAAACCATTAGAGACCCTGCAGACTCAGCTTTTATATTTTTATATTTTTCTACTAGCATACATTCTTCCAATAACTTATACCCACCCTGAGATAATGTATGAGAGTATACGTTTCTAGATTAATCTCATGATGATATCTCCTTGATTGTTGTAAATTAGGAATTAAGAATAAATAAATCATTAACATGGTAATTAATATAAAAAAAATCTAAAAAGGAAACATTCCACATACCAAAAACTCTTCTTGTAATCCACTTTCTAAAAATTTCTTCCATGTATATTCATCTATAAATGGATATATATCATAGGTATTTTGATGTTTTCTATTCCAAAAATTGAACTTTGATGTGAGGTATAATTTAAAATCCCTTTATATCCTAGCATCAAATGATAAACATTTCTTCCAAACTCCTCTAGTATCGGGTATATCATATTTCATCCAATAATAAGGGGGGAAACATATTTTACTATAAGGATTTCAAGATAAGTAAAATAATAAAAAACAAGATTACCAAAACGGCCTCCCAAAAGTGTGATAATTTCTCTTTTTCAACACTTTTCTGATCATCAAACAAAATAATAACTTTTCCGTAAGCTTGTACTAAAACAAAAGTATCGAATTATTTTTAATTTGGACCACTTGAAATATCATTTTCATCAAATTATATTGGTACCTTTTGTTTCTATCTATGGTAAATTGATAATTTTGGTAAACATGTGTTGCCACATTTACCAACCCTTAAAGTGTTTTTCCCCCATGGAAGTAGATGTCTCATGTAAATAAGGATTAAGAGGCTCATATCATGTGTACATTCCACCCCAGAGGTATGTGTACGATAATCTCCCAAAATATGTAGTGGATCACTGGATTGATCTGTCATTATACTACAAATCAAAGTAACAAAAATAAGTACAAAAATATAAAAATATTACTATTACATTCAAATGTAAATAAAAAATTATCAAAAAAATGTAAAGTAAACTAATCTTGACATATTTATATTCATATTTTTTAAAGTTAACTGTAATGATAACAATATTAATGAGAGATGAAATGACATAAGTGAATGAATAAAAATCTTAAAATGGTATGTGAAAATTATAAATTATCCAACATGATAAATTCTTTTTACACGAAAAATAATTTTTTTATAATATAATATTATACAATATTTTTAGTTTCTATTTAACATGTAAAATTTAAAATAATTGGATTTCAAAAAAAATTAATATATAAGTTATGTACGGGTAAACAAGGAAAACTAAACAAAACTAAACTAATATAAATAAAAAAAATTAACTTATTAGTTATAATACGTGGTTTAAAAAAATCAAATTAAAATATCTAACAAATTCTGAAATTTAAACAAGTAAACCTGAAATAAACATGTTACCTATAATATTAGGAATTTACTAAAGAATTGTTTTCCCAAATCCCTTTGTCATGATCGTTCTGTATGACACAAACCATGTATATGAAGTGCTCATCAATATTATTTGCTAATCTTTCCATGGAAGTAGGGATCTCACATAAATCATCATATTCATCAAGTTTATTGTTACCAATATACTATTTTATTATTGTGGAATAATAGACCATTTCATATGAGATTGATCAATAAAATAAAATAAAAATTCTTTGCATGTGTTTTCATAGTAAAATGATCATCTGTATATTCCAATTTATTCATATTAACTTGTGTCATTCCAAAGTCATCGTGTCTGACACTGTTGTTACTGATAAACCATTTATAGTTGAAAAATGGACATTGAAATTTAATTTAATCAACCTACTATATTTATTAAATGACTCCATAATATGAAATTGATATGGAGATTGGGTTTTTTCCTTTCTCACATAAACAATTCATTTCCTCTTCGAACACAAAAACACTATTATTATAAACTATAATTATGTTTTCCTGATCTTTCATATGTAATTTATAGCCATCAATGTAATATCTGGACCATGTTATCAAATTTAAACTTGTACATCCCTCAAACCATATCAATGTTTCTAATGCATCTGATCTACTAAGAATGGTCTCTTTAAAAATGACAAAAAAAGTTTTGTTAATATCATTCAAAATCCACATATATTTCTTCTTTTAATAACATTATTTCAACACATTAATATGAAATGTAATATAGGGATGAGTATCATCTATGTTATTCAAGATGTATAAATGTACGTTCTTTATCTTTTCACCTGTCATCGATTTGAATTTCAAGAAACGAATACCCTTTCCCCCATAATTAACTCGTTCAAGGAGAGATGTAGGAAAACTGATGTGCTCCACTGTAGAAAAAGATCCTGTAAAAAACACTGCAACCTCCTCAAAATATACTTCTCAATAATGGATGCTTCATGATTATATGGATTCTTAACATTACCCTTCAATATATTCATATATCATTCAGAAGGATACATCCAACGTATATATAGAGGTTCTTAAAGCTTTATTTCTCACACCAAGTGAACCATTAAATGCACCATGATATCAGAAAAAAGATGGATGAAAATACATTTCCAATTGAAGAAGTATAGAAACTGCTTCATTCTCCAAAATATCCAAAGCATTCAGATCAATCAAATTATTAAAAATTGAATTAAAAAAATAACACACCTTCATGATAATTATTCAAACATGGATGGGAAATATTCCACGAACCACAATTGGTAGGATTTGTTGCATCATGGCGTGACAATAATGACATTTCATACCTTTAAACTTTGAGTCCTTTAAAGGAAAAAAAATTTACATTTTAAGAATAACCATGTGGTACATTGATATCATGAAGACATTGAAATAAGCTAATTTTCTCCCTCTTAGATAAGGAATGACAAGCCAGTGTTAGAAATGTTCTCCTTCTATTAATAATGGGAGCCAACTCCAAACATATTCCCATTGAGAGTAATTACAATCTTGCATTCAACACATATTTAGTCTTTCCTTTAATATCTAACAATGTTCCAATCAAGATGTCACAAATATTCTTCTCCACATTCATGAAATCAATGTTATGTTTGACCTCGTGATATCTCCAATATGGTAGCTCAAAAAATATTGACCATTTCTTACAATTATTTCTATCATTACCAGATTTATATGTCTTTATAAATGTAAAATCAATGTTTTTCACCCTTTAAAAATATTGATTAGTGGATAAAGGTTTGGGAGAAATAAAAAATACATGTGAGTCATTGAAAGCTTCTTTTAATCTTCTGTGAGAGTGATCCATAGAAAATGAACTTTTGATGACTCATGTATACTATTTTTTTCCAATGATGCAGTTGATAATATTCAGTCTATTGTTCATTAATTGGAAAAGATTTATGTCCCTTAACACTAAATCTAAAAACAAATATGCTAGGATGTTATTTATAGTGAACATAATCATTGAATATAGATGAAAATATTCCATTTTATAAGAATAATACACCCTTATACCTTCCTCCCATAACATTTTTAAATAATCAATTAATGATGACAAGAAAAAATCAATTTCCAGGCAGTTTTGGTATAGAGATCATCAAACTAAGTATGACATATTTTCACTTCATACAAAATTTAAGAGAAATGTGTTAAATTATCAATGAAATAGACCATGAACTTTGTGTTCTACTAAGTCTTCAATATGGATTAATTCCATTCATGCATAGTACATGTCTAAAATTTCTAGCTTCATTTCCAAAAGTAGGAAACCGGTGATAAATTTTCTTCAAATATGGATAATTATCTAGATTTCTTAATTTTCCATCACATATGTGCTCATAAGCATGCCATCATAACCATTTTCATCATTTGAATTTGTAAATAAACATTTCAAATGAGGAATTATAGGAAGATACCAAAATTCCTTAGAAGGGGTCTCTGTAACTTCTAAATCGGCCTGTGATTTTTCTTTTAACATATACCATGATGTCCCTCATTTAAGACACCCTAACAAAGAAAATTATTCCTTCATATATAGAACATAGTAATTTGGGAATGCATGTATTTTTCTGTACCCTAATCCCATTAGGCATAGTATTTTCTTCTCTTTATAATGTAAATCAAGAAGTTTGTTGTATTTAAGATGAATATATTTCTACAATTGTAGAAAGTTTGTAAAACTCTTGTCACTTCATCCATGTTTTTCCATCATGTTAATGAATCTCAACACTTCCCATAAACCCATAAATTTCATAAAACCCGGATACAATGGTTTTTAGAATCTCCATATAGATGCTCAATTGTAAATTATTTCTCAATTCATCTACTTCAAAATCATGAATCATTTCTACAATTTGATTAGATGTATCATCAAACAAAGCATCATTATCTAGATAACAAAAATTAAACCTAGTTTCACCATGCCAAATCCAAGGGTTGTAACTCAGATTAAAACCATGAAAAATTAAATTATCTTTGATCTTTTTTATTTTCAACTTCATTATGTCTAAACATTTCAGGCATGGATAGAAAAACATGTCATTGTTTGGAACATTATGTTTAGAAAATTTCAAAAAAAAGAATCAACACATTCTTCATATTCATCACTTATTTAAAGTTACATAATCCAACTTTGAATCATTATTATCTATAACAAATATCAAAAATAAATATATGTTTAAATATAATTGATAAAAAAAATTCAGCACCTTTTACATTTCTAATCACAAATACCACTACATATTATTTATTTTTAATGAACTTCATTAACATCAAATATCTTTTAAAACAATATGTCACAATAGTTTTTCAAGAATAATTTATTTTACAAAATCAAATCATTTCACATTAAAATTTAATTAAAAACACCATCAATTTTTTACTTTTGAAAAATGGAACTATTTAAAAATATAAATCGTTGGTAAAATAACAACACATATTTAAATCAAATTTTAAATGAATTATTTCTTTAAGTTGAATAAAAAACTTTTTTCCCTTACTAGAACACTTTCAACACCAAAAAGATCATATCTTCATGGCTAGAAAACAAATATTACCCATTATTGTGAATAATTTTCAGAATCCATATACATATTTCTCAATGTAACAAATCATAATATTTTATATTATACAATAATGAACAGAAAACATGTAGGATGCTATGTAATCAGAAACTGAATAATGGAGGGTAACATGACCAATAATTAAAATTATATTAATATTATATAATACAATACTAAATAAGATTTAAACAACTAATCATAACATAGAAAAATATAAGTGGGACTCAAAATAATTATAAACATATAATAAGGTTTTTAGGATAATTGTGATTACATTATGAGTAGTTATTTAATAAATCTTAGAAATTCATATATAATAGTAATTATATATAAGTAATGTATATAACCTAATGTTTCACTAAATATAACATTATTTAATACATGATTAAGCCTTACATTTCAATGATACTATGTTGAGGAAAATAATTCACTCTATATGTAGCATATTAATGAAAATAAATATAAGAGTACATATGTAACCATGTTAGGCATGGTTATATGAGGAAACCAATAAAAGGCATTTGTAATATTTCTTAACAATACATATTCAAGGTGAAAATTAATATGATTAGATAAGGCATTGAAAATAATTTACATTACAATAAACTTAAAATAAGGTTTTCTTTATGAAAGTGTGATTCAATACTATATCAGAGTTCAATAAAAATCCTTTAGAATGGTTAGATTAATTAAATTAATGTAGAAATTAAATACCATCCAATCTTACTTTAAAATTTTATTTTTCTCATTATTACTATTTAAAAAAACAATTTGTACACATGTCATAGGAATAACCCAAAAATTCACTATAAGGGTTTATACGACCTAATATTAACATAGGATGTCATTAAAATCCAAATGATCATCAAGGATCCTGTAAAAATCCATAAAAATTTTTAAATAAAAGATAACCTAATAAACTATTTATCATTAAAAAATAATAACAAAACATAGGAAGCCCTAGGTGTATAACTAAGAAATGATTCTAACACCATTACCGTCAAAAGTGTTGATTTAATGCAATAAGTAATATTCAAATTGCATAACAAGATTTAGAAAAAAACTCATTTAATCATATAATAGTCACTTTACATCAAAATGATGGTAATTCCATATTTGAATAAAAAAAAATCAAAAATAAAAGAGTTAGGGCATCTGCGAGCGAGGATCGGTGTGTCAGGCTTACTTAAGAGTTGAGATATAAGCTGATCAAATTCAAAACAAAGATCCTAAGAAAACCTGATGGTGTATAAAGATGGAAAATCGATATTACAGGCCACTGGATCCAATAAATGAGGTTAGGGCTTACATGTGAGAGAAATAAGTTTTCTTTCGTGATATCGAATAACTCCAAAATGATTGAAAGCGGAAATTCATAAAATATTAAATTGTACATCATGTCTATTATATTATAACCAATGTGATAATAAAATTTTTACTATTTTATCATGTTAGTTATACAGTAATAGACATAAAAAAATATGTTTTATCATTTCGATTATCTTATAACCTACGTGATAAAGCAATGAAAATTTATTTATCACATCAGGTACTGTATAACCAACTTGATAAAGTGGGATACCAGTTTTTTCACATCGTTTATATGATAACCAACATGATAAAGCAATATAAATGGGTTTTCAATGTTAGTTATGGATAACCAGTGTGAAAAGGATAACATGCTAAATACATTTTGTATTAGTAAAATGTGATCACACCATGCACTTCTATATGATTATCATGGTAGAATTTCATAGATCCAGTTTATTGACTAGAGAGTATTGACAACTATTATGGTTCTCCATGGATACCTATAAGGGAATATCAAAATTTTTGTTTTTTTGTCAATGCACCTATGCTTCTACTGAAAATGACTAGGTTATTACCAAGAGGGTGTCTAAAGTCAACCTATATTGAAAATGAGATGTATTAGCCCAGTGAACAGGCACCTACATGGCGATGCAGTTTGTGCATTCTGGATGGTCACACATCGACACGTTGTCATAGACATGTAGGGTAGTCATCTAATAGTCAAAATTATTGATGTAATCTAGCAGTTAATGTAATAGTTTTTACATGTTATTATCGTTTTAATTTTTATCATTAAATGTAATGTAGTGGTATGAGTGACATACAATGAAATAAGGTTTTTAAATTTTAATTTATAAAAGAAACCAAAGATCAAGTCCATCGTAAATAACATAACACCTTTTTAGGAAAACCCGATTGGAAACTCATTTTAGAATATGTTTTATTCCAAGTCATAAAACCATGTATGATTTAAAAAATAAGTGTTGTTTAAAAATATTCATATGAGTAAATGTGAGAAATTAAATTTTCATCATCAAAATTATTAATAATGAGTTTATATAATAATAAAATGATTAATAATATATTTAAAAAATTCTCATTATTTTTTGGTCCTAGATGAATGCTCAAGAGGGGGGATGAATTAGATTACTCTTCTTTACAGTATTGTAGAATTGTTTTGTAAATGCATCAGAAACACAAATACAACCCTTTAGGCAAGAGAGCTACTTGGAATGGTACAATTCTCTCTACATTGGAGAGATGGTGAGATTACATGGTTCTCTCTTATCATGCCAACATTTTTTAATTTATAATAAAATATGTTATTTTAATTATATACTTTTCAATGTTAATGTCTTATTATTCAAAAAATAGATGGAAGGGCCTCTATTATCCATTCAGTCGTCTCACGTGTCGTGTGACATGCTAGCATGACGACTTGTTGGACATCTTGCTATCTGAAGAGCATATCATTTTCACCATGATGCACCTTTAGCATCCATTGTTCCATAGTAAATACATGATGGATTTTATGGATTCATCATTGTGACTTCATGACTATTGTCAATCATTTTATTGTTGTGATGGTTGAAAGATGGAAACTAAAGACATGCATATTTCATCTCACTACGCTGGAGATGATGATTACTTTATTGGATGTGGCCTACATACTTGGTCTACCCATCCATGGATCAGTAGTTACATGTGCGAATATTGGTGACTGGTGTGTGGTCATACATCATTTACTAGGCATTGACATCGTCCTCTTACCACATTTCTTCTAGGGTTCCCAATTACCACTACCACATATCCAAGAAAGGGATGTGTTGGGTTTTATTAGTGCTAAGAAGAAAGCGTTGATAAAAGGGGATCTTTATCAGCACTAGCTAAAAGAGCTGATAAATCTACCCTTTATCAGCGCTAAAAAAAGTGTTGATAAAGATGTATCATTTATCAGTGCTTTTTTTATCACTGATAAAGGGTTGATTTATTAGTTCTATTTTTAGCACTGATAAAAGATTTTAATAAAAAATATTATTAATTTATATAAAATTATAATATTTATATTCAAAAATAATTTTTATTTGTATAAATTAAATAAAATATTCTTTTTATAATTAATTTTTTTTTATTAATTGAAATATATATATAATGTTTTAAAAAAATATTTCTAAGATTATAATTAAATAAATAAATATTTAAATAATTATAAGATTATAATAAATTTCATTAAATAATAAATATATTTATTATATTTATTAGATTTATTAGTTTTATTAGATTTATTAGATTTATTATATTTATTATATTTATTATATTTATTATAGTTATTATATTTATTATATTTATTATATTTATTGTATTTATTGTATTTATTGTATTTATTGTATTTATTATATTTATTATTATATATAAATACTTTTTAAATATATATATTTATAATTATAATTATAAATATGTGTGTGTGTGTGTGTTTCCAATGAATTTGGTCAATAAATATATTAATGTGTGAGTATAATTGACATGCATATATGTTTTGTATTCATCATGAATATTCATTTACACATTTCATCCTTATTATTATTCATGTTGTCCATATGTGATGACTTGTTTTTTTATTATCTATACTTTACTTGGTATATGATTCATTCATGTTATACCCATGAATCTATTATGTTCTCAAAGAAACTTGTAAAATTAAAATAAATATATTTAATATATTTATAATTATAAAATTTATATTATATATAAATACTTTTTAAATATATTTATTTGTAATTATAATTATAACTATATATATATATAATTATAAAATTACAATAAATACATCTATTATTTTTTTATAAATATATATATATATAATTATATACAAATATTTATTAATATATTTATTATATGTTTATAATTATAACTATAAATATGTGTGTGTGTGTGTGTGAAAATAATTATAAAATTATAATAAATATATTTATTATATTTATAAAGCTATAAATATATATATTTAAATAAATATATTTATTAATATATATAAATATTTATAAATAAATACAAATAGATAAAATTATAATTCTAAATAAATGATATATGAAGATGGAGATTCACTCTCTCAAGAATGGAGAGACTCTGTCTTGATATGAAAGGGGATGGTTTCTCCAACCCAACCAAAATCTATGATGGTATTGTTAGCCATTTTCATATGTTTTCACCATGTGGACATTGCTATAAGGTTTGATCTTGTAATATCCCTAATGGAGGCAATAGTGAACTTTTCTTTGGTCGGGAGACAAGGGTGAGTGAGCCTCTTGGACGATGGCAAGGTGATGGTAGGAGACTCTGGTTCAGTCAGGTGATGACCATTGGTGCTCGAGATGGTGGGGCACTGGGAGGGTACACTGGAAAGCGTGTGGAACTTGGGAGCAATGTGGATCTAGGCATATTGTTAGAGATCTGTGGCGATGGTGTTTGTGTGCCGCTACTAATGGATGGGGGCTAGAAATGGCAACATGACGGTAGAGGTAGTGCTTCCTTTGGTGAGGTGGACATGGTTTCGGCATGCCTGGGGTACTGGTAGAGGCCTAACAGAGCAAGGCGACGAATTTGGGACCCTAACGGTGGGAGGTTTGGCTTCGATGTCTTTGATGATGCGACATTCTTGGTCAGCCTCCATAGGGTGAGACCATCTTTCGTTGTGTGATCTCCTCAGTGTATCATGTTCACTGTGGCGTGAGGATGTAACTCAACGAGACAGTCGTGACCTCATGACCAACGTTGGTCACGATCGAATGCAATCGGTGTGCGTTGTTGTTGTTGACTTCGTTTGGTGAACAAGTCGGTGACTCGGTGCGTCGGGAAACGGGCAGTCTCGATGGATGGTGTCGGCGGCGGCTTTAGTGGATATGTGATAGAGAAAGTAAAATGGAGGGTTGGTGATAGCCTGGCCTTGATTGCAGGTAGACGCGTTAAAATTAGGCTACAACTCGAGATGTAGATGAAGTGTTTGGGGAGCAGTTGAGTAGCTCAGGATGCCGGCTTGGATATTATCGACTGTGGGGATGAAATGTCCACATGAATCATGGAACTTTGGGCTGTTTTGCTATGTGTCATCATTTAGGTGGGATTATGAGGAATTTTATTGGGGCCTATGGGCCATTTAGTTTTGAGTGTTTGCTCTAATAGTTTTTTGGGTGGCGTTGTGCGCCATTTTTCTGTTCGGTGGTGATTTCTTTGCCACATGATATGTGTTGTGTTGCCATTCTTCTTTTATTTTATATAATAAATTTTTAGGACCAAGCTTTTACTCGTCTCCAAATCTTTTGGATAAATAGAGATATATTTAAAAAATTATAATTATTATAATAAATATATTAATTATATATATTTACATACAAATATTTATAATTATAATTATAAATAAATATAGATATATTTAAATAATTATAAAATTATAATAAATATATATATTAAATATATTTATAAAATTATATATATTTTTTCTATAATTTTTTATTTATTTATATATATATATATATTTATAATTACAACTATAAATAAATATAAGTTTATTATATTTTTTAATTACAAATAAATAAATAATAATTTATCGTTATAAATATAAATAAATATTTATTTATTAAAATAATTATGAATTTATAAAAAAATATATTTATAATATATACAAATATTTATAAATAAATACAAATTTGTATAATTATAATTCTAAATAAATATATATATATATTTAAATAATTACAAAATTATAATAAATATATTAATTACAAATATTTATAAAATTATAAGTATAATAAATATAGTTATTATAATTTTATAATTATTTAAATATATATATATTTATAATTTTAACTATAAATAAATAGATGTTGATTAAATTTTTTAAATTATATATTTATATTAATATATATTTTGTATATATTTTTTATACTTATAATATTATAAATATATATAATCAATATATTAATTATATATATAATCATAAATATAAGAAATATAGTTATTATAAATTTATAATTATTTATATAAATATATATAAATTTATAGTTATTAAATAATTATAAAATTATAGTAAATATATACAAATATTTATAATTGTAATTATAAATAAATATAGATATATTTAAATAATTATAAAGTTATTATAAATATATTGATTATATATAATTATAAATATAATAAATATATTCATTATATATATATAAATATAAATAAGTATATAGTTATTTATAGTTATTATTATAAATAAACATACATATTTATTATACATATAATTTTATAAATATATGTAAAAATATAAATAATTTTGTATCATTATAGTTTTATTAGTGCTTTTTTAGCATTAATAAAGGCATGTTTTATCAGCACTTTCTATTTTAGAGCTCATAAAACATACCTATATTATCGTTTTTTAGCTAACGTGGATAAAAGGTTCACCCACTTTTATAAATAAGCCCTAACAGTCTCCTCGTTCTCTCGCTCACCTCAAGCTCTCGCAAAAGCTGACACCCCCCCCCCCTCATCTGTTGTCGACTCCTCCACCACTTTGAATCCATCCACTCCTGTCATGAATCCCACCTCCATCGTGAACCTCACCTCCATCGTCGAACCCCACCTCCACTGCAACCTCACCTCCACCACGAACCCCACCTCCATTATGTGTTGAACCTCACCTCTGCCCTGAACCCTTCCTCTACCAGAAACCCACCTCCTCTGCGTACCCACCTTCGCTTCTGAAGGCCACCTCTGCTGTGAAGCCCACCTTCCTCTGTGAACCCACCTCCTCCGTGAACCCCACCTCTTCTGCGAAGCCCTCTGCGGCCACCACTGCCACTACTGCCGCCTACCCCGACTCTGTCATCACTGGAGTAATGACAAAAATATTTTAAGGTTCACATTTATAGTTTATTCATTTCTAGTTTATATAGGTTTCATTTATCTAGCATGGTGATCTTTGTTTTGGGATTCTTTTCATTACGTCTAACAGGTGTTGTCAGATCATTATAAACCTATAAAATTCAACTTCATCTATATATGGATCCATTTGGATTCATACAATATTCATATTAACTTCTTTTAAATCTAGTGTATAAACTTATTATACATTTTTTATATGGGTTTCTTTTAGTGGATCTGATGAATTTGGTTGTTCAACTCATTTTCATTGGGTGGAATGACTCATCTATATATGTTGTAATGTCTTAATTTGTTAGAATGTTTATCCTTATAGAATTATTTTTTCTACATATGTTGAATTATAATAATCATGTTCATAGGTTTTCAATTTATGGATTAGCTTCATTGGAATCAAATGGACTGACTTCTCAACATATGTAACTTAAATTTTTATCTAATGATAACCTGTAATAATGAAAGCCTTAAATAATATTCTGGTGAAATATTCATTTTTTTTTTGGGAAATAATCTTCTATTTTCAAAAACTTATATAATTATATGTGTATATAACCTCATATAATCATCTACCATGGACATTAAATAATGAAATCCTTTAATAATCATCTGGTTTATTAACCAACTTTTGGATTGGTTTTACTGAGATCATGGAATAATGAAAAACATTATTGTAACTTTTGTTGAATTCCCAACCATCAAACAATTCAGTTTCTCAATAATTGGAGATTTTAATTTTTAAAATGACTTGGTCATTGAATATGATACCATAAAAATAAACCAGGATACCTCAGCTTTATAAAATAAGTTAGGTTTTCAAATTGTTTCTTGGTTGAACATGAATGATATAATTCATCTAATTAACAATGAACTATATAGATGGGATATTACTCAATATTAAAACATTAATAATAAGTTTAATGATTTTGATATAAATCATCATTTTATTCCTGAAGTTCTTTTGAATCATGATTCTATAGAAAGAATTGCATACCAAGAAAATCGACTTGATATTAAACTATTAAATAGTGAAAAATATTGGAATTTGAGATCAAGGATTTCTTATATTAATTATGTATATAAAAAACATCATTATTTTATCAAAAATACATTGTTAGATTGAATAATACCCATATTTAAAGGTTAACGGCTGATAATGGTATGTGGGTTGATACAAATGAAGGCATTAAGAATTTAATAACATATTTTTATCAAATAATATTTTATTCTCAACTTAATTTTATATCTAAATATATAAATTATTATTTTATTACAACTTTAATAAATTATATTAATGAATTATTAACTATTTTTATTCAATGTTATGAAGTGATCATGTTATTTCAGTTGATGCATCCATCAAAGGTACCTAACGTAGATTTTCTTCATGAAATTTTCATTAAAAGGTTATAAACTATTTTGGGACTTGATGTTGTTAACCTTGTGAATGAGTTTTGGAGAGGTATGAATTCTCTTGATACTTATAATGATACTCTCATCACTTTGATTCTAGAGGTTTCAAATATGATTTCAGTTAAGGATTTTAGAATGACTAGTCTTTGTAATGTCATTTATAAAGTCTTTTTGTAGATTTTATAAAATAGACTTTATAAAATCATACCATCTATTAGTTTATTACCATAGTTCTTTTCTTATTTTTATTTGAGACATGATGTACTTAAATGGATTGATAAATCAATATATTTTCATCTAGTGATGAGTGGAATAGGTAAATTCTTTGTATGAAAGGAATGACAGTTGGGAAATTTTTGATTATATAATGGGTTCATGCTTATAGATTTTTTAGGTGTATTTATAAAATAAGGAACCAATAGTACTTCATGTTAGAGACACATACATTTTTATCAGGGTTTAAAACCAATTGATTTGGTGTGATCCAAAGATCATTGGGATAATATAGTGTTTGTAGTAAACTAGAACATGAATGTTTTATGGTCGCGAGTATGGTCACTGACTATGGAACATATCTATTGGGACATTGAAGTTTTGGTGAAGGATAATTGATATAACTTGATAATAGAAGCATGGAACATGGATAAGCGATATCCAATGGTGGTGAGCACAATACCAAATGCTTATAGAATGTATTATTATTACCCCAACCTTTGGAATAATGTGGTAGAATCATACAACACTGATTGATTTGGGATGAATCGAGGTGTTTTCTATGTATCTTTTATAATGTGCCTCTCTTGGGATTTATGCCTTTGTGAAAATTCCTAAGTAGATATTTTAAAATGATTCAAGGGTTTTAAATCTTTCTTAAAAAATTATATTTTTTTAGTATACCCTTTATTGGTTTTACATATCTTTAAAATGATTTAAAACCTAGCATGGACTTAGGTTGCATTCCAACTGTTTGTAATCTCACCCGATGGGATTTCATAAAGGGATGAGAATGTTTTGAAAGCATATTTAATGCTGGTTTTATTTTAACAAGGGGTGTGTGATGTTTTAACTGAAAATTTGTAAAACATAGAGGGTTGTTGCTCATTTTAAATGATTGAGATTTTTTGGTCATGAAATTTCCTTGAAATATTTAAAAAATGGAATTTTGGTTTTGTGAAAGATTGTTTGGAACTGGTCAGTTTATTTTAAAAAGGGTGTGTTATTTTAATGATGAATTGGTGTAAATGGTTTGTTTTTTAATGGGATTTCATGTGCGCTTTTATAAATAGTTTTCAAAGGACATCTGAAATGTTCTTTTTCCATAATATTTTAAGTTTATATTTTTATAGGATTTAAAAACACATTAAATTATATCAACATCCAATGTATTAATTTTGTTAAACATTAATATTACCAAATAAAATAGGATGGATATGAATAAATAATGGATGGGTGCCTATATTATGACAAAAGTGTATGAAGATTGAGTGAAAAAGTTCATCATGTTTTAAATGATCATGCATATGACCCTTCTCAAATCCTTTGTCTTTGTTTAAGCTATTGTTATTCAAGAAAAATCAGTCCATAGGATTTGGAAGAACACTTGATCTCTCATGAAATAGATCTAAGTTATAAATGATGAAATAAACATGGGGAAAATGGGACTTTATCTAGTGACTGGGATAATAATTTTTTTTATGTATCATCTGATTTGATTACAAGTGTGGATAATAAAGAAGACTATATTGAGGACTTGATTATATATTTTAATGGTGATGAATATCGTATTGAAAAAATGAAAGAGGATAATTGAATATGATCTTCATGATTTCCTAAAATTGATTCAGAAGATAAAGAGTTATGCAAATATGTCACTGTATGCTGGTTGCACTAAATATACAACATTTTCAGTTGTACTTGTAAAATTTGAAAGCAAGAAATTGATGTAGTGATGCCAATTTTACAAAACTACTTGCTCTCTTAAATGACATGCTCCCAAAAGATAATGAGCTATTGAGCCAAACATATGAAAAAAATGAATGTTATGCTCAATGCATATGATCTATGAAAAAATACATGTCTGGCTAAATGACTATATACTATTTCTTAAGGACCACAAATCACTTACAGAATTCCCAAATTATGGCAATTCTCAATACAATAAAGTTGAATTCGTCCCTAAAAATGTTTTATGGTACTTTCCAATCATTCAAAGGTTTAGGTTCCTGTATGGAAGTGAGGATACTTCAAGGAAATTGATTTGGCATGCAGATACAATAAATAATGATGGGAAACTAAGTCACCTCGTAGAATCTCCTCTCTATAAGAGAATTGATCTTGAGTATCCAGAATTTAAAAATAATCCAAGAAACCTCTGTCTTGCATTATCTACATATAGAGTGAATACTTTTGGTTTTCAAATATTCTCTCATAGTACATGACCAGTTATGTTGGTAAATTTTAAGTTTCCCTCATGGTTATGCATGAAATGAAAATACATCATGTTATCTATGATTATATCAAGACCAAAACAATTGGGTAATGATATTGATGTTTATTTGGCTCTATTGAACAAATATTTGAAATTATTATGGTATTCAGATGTTACGTTGTATGATGCTTACAAAAATGAAGATTTCACATTGAGATTCATGTTGTGTGGGATGATAAATGACTTTACTACTTATGGAAATTTTTCAGGATATAGAATTAATAAAACTCAATGGTGTCCCATCTACGAACAAGGTGCATAGTTAATTAGGTTGAAACATTCATCATAAACTGTGTTTTTAGGGCATCGCATATTTCTACCCCGATGGCATAAGTACCAATCTTGGACGACATTATTCGATGAAAGTTTAGAAGAACATACAAGACTATATGCACTAACAGGTGCTCAACTATTTAAGAAATTAAAATATATGGACACTGAATTTTGTAAACCATTTTAAAAAAACCTTACGAAAACTGGTTGGAAAATGAGTTCAGTTTTTTTATTACCATACTGGAATTGTCTGTATGTCATACATTTTGTTGATGTTATACATTTTGAAAAAAATGTATGTGATAGTGTCATCGACACATTGCAAAATATATCTGGTAAAATAGATGATGGAATTAAGGTTAGGTTTGATATGGTTAACATGGGATTACATGAAGAGTTAGCGCTAGTGAAGGGTGAAAAACAAAATTTTCTTCCTCCAACAGCTTACACTCTTTCTAGGTAGGACAAATATCAGTTTTGAATCTTCTTGAACAACATAAAGGTTCTAGAGGGGTATTCATCGAAAATCAAGAACATCATGTCAATGACTGATTTAAAGTTAAAGGGTATGAAATCACATGACTGCCATGTTTTGATGAAAGATATAATGCATATAGCTTTAAATTTCATTTTTTCCAAGAATTTTCATCATACATTAACCAGGAATTGTTTCTTCATCAAAGCTACATGCAGCAAATTTATAGACCCGATAAAATTTCAAACTATGGATAGATAATTTTCCATCATATTATGTGAATTGGAAATGTTATTATCACCAACATTATTTGATATGTTGGTTCATTTGATGGTTCACATGGTGAGATAGATTCGACTATGTTGTCATGTACACTATAGATAGATGTACCCCATTGAATGGTATATGGATATTTTGAAAGGGTATGTCAAAAAATGGTTTCCTAGAAAATGTTGTATTCTGGATCAATATATTGTTGAGGATGTTGTTGAATTATATACCAAATACCAGTCCTGTGTGGAAAGCATTGGTCTACCAAAATCTCATCACACTAGGCGGCATGTGGATGAAAGAATTTATGGAAGAGATATTGTCACATTCAATATTACAGATCGGGATCCAACCCAGCATTACATTATACATAACTGTTTGGAGGTTTCCCCATATGTTGAAACCCACAAATAAATTCTTAGGCATTTGAATCCATCAAGGGATGAAATATAGATATCAAATATACATAATCAACATTGTATAGGATGGTTTCAGGAACATATTTTTAAGGAGTCTGATGAAAATACGTATTCAATTTCAAAACGACTTTAATAGCCATCCAAAGGACCAAGTGTGTATGTATAATCATTCAATGGTTATGTAATTAATGGTTATAATTTTATACAAATGAGCATAATGAAGATAGTACGATGAAAAATAGTGGAGTTACACTTGTGGGTGAAGCGATTCATGTTTCTGGTACTAAGGATAGAAATAAAATTTATGTGAATATTTCATAATTTGGAATCATCAAACAAATATCAAACTTGGATTATACAACATTATAGGTAATGATTTTTCAATGAAAGTGGGTTGATAATAGGAGTTCTATTAAAATAGATGAATTGGGATTTTTGAAAGTTTATTTCATCAAGGAAGGGTACAATGATGAACCATTTTTAATGAAATCATAGGCAGTAAAAGTATTTTATGTTCTGAATCATTATAGACGCTGAAAAAGTCCATAACTCCTAGAGGAAGTTTCGAACTGATGGATCGAAGTCATATTCGGACTCAGAGACCCGGTCCGGAGGACCTGGAAGTGGTGTGCGAAATTAAGGAGGACTGGCACGAAAAAATGTTGTCCGTGCGAAGGAAGTCTGGGATTCATGTAAAAACACTGGGATGGTGTGCAATTTTGCGCGCCCGGTTCTGCGCGGGGAAGCCTTTCGCACCGACTGGTCCTGGCGCGGAAGATTTCGCGCGCCGCCTGGATTCCACGACAGCGAATGCCTATAAATAGAAGGTGACCCCAACCGTTTCGAGGTTGAGGAATTTGGACCAACTCCCGTGTGTGCAATTCGGACTCCCACACGCGCAAGATGACTTCCAGGTAATTCCCCTTTTCGCGCAACCTTGCCCCGGGGTTCACCTTTGTGCGCAACCCCACTGGCTTAAGTGAATTTTCCAACTCCTTCGGGTTCTTCCTTTGCGCGCAATACTTGCCCCTTGCGTGCAATCCCTTCCAATTGCGCGCAATCCCTTCCAAATTGCGCACAATCCCTCTGGTAGGTTTCTCCATGACTTAGGGATCGGTCATTGCCCCCACACGCAATCCCGGCCCTTGGCGTGCAATCCTCTATTCGCGCGCAATCCTCTAACACAATTGTGCACCATCCCGGTGTTTTGCGTGCAAAACCCAGGACCCCTCACCTTGACGCCCCTTGGTTGCCTCTCTGTGTCGGCGCCATATGTCTTCCATGCCGGGCATGCACGTCATGTGTTGTTTTCCCATACAGCCTTCCAGGCTCGTACGAAGTAACCTCAAGGTCCTTTGGGCGGTGTTTCCTGTTGTGTTGATTTTCCATATGCTTCTTCGCATAGGCACGCTAAAAGCTATTTCTTCTTCGCATAGCCACGCTAACATGGACCCCTCGATGGTTCGCCCTGTGGCCCCCTTTCACTATGGCCTTGCCAATGCCTTCCCTCCCACAAGGGGTAGAGGGTGTTGGGCATGTTAGCCCTAGGGGTGTGGAGCGAACCCACCTTGTCCAAGCTGTAGGACATTAAACTTCTAAGCACCTCATCTTTAACACATGATGTTAAACTGTGGTCCGACCCCTTGCTTCGCACGCAGGGTCCCCACCGGCTTGGACATTCTTTACGACTCTCGTCTCCACGGGAATGGATTCTTCCTCACATGGAATGAGATCCTCCTTTTGGAGTGGGGTTTGTCCACGGGGGAAGGACTGCCTCAGAGCGTAAGCCCCTAGCTTCTCTTGCGGAAGGTTATACCCATGCACCTCCGTACTTCCCCACTGCCAAGGCTAGTGGAGTCCCTTTCCCACTGCGCTTTGTCGCACCACGGGCCTCCATCCCGGAGTAAGCCCCGACACTAAGGGCTGCTAACCACGTGTAAGCCCCTGTTTCTTCTTTGGGCTTCTCAACGCGTAATCCCCTTTCTGCTTCTCATGGATGCACCCTTTGCGACGTGATCGTCTGATCACTGCTGCCTCTTGTTTCTCACACCGAGCATGACTCATGTGGGCTTAGAACGCGCATCGACCCTAACATCCTCTTATGGACCGCCTCAGAGCGTAATCCCCATCCCAGTGAACTATGTGGACTTTGATCCATGCTAACACATGGTACGTAGGAAGCCTCCACAAGGTTCAAGCCCACCACCTGGTCGTTCCGACTTCTTCACGTCGGTTCACCAATACTGTGGGCTTCCTTAGAGCGTAAGCCCCATATTGCTCATCCCGCATGATGTTAAACTGTATGCCCTCGTCCCACATGATGTTAAACTATATGACGGCATCCCGCATAATGTTAAACTATATGCCCTCGTCCCGCATGACGTTAAACTGTATGCCCTCGTCCCACATGACATTAAACTGTATGCCCCGATCTATGTGGACTTTGATCTGTGTGAACGCATGGTACTTAGGAATCCTCCACGAGGTTAAAGCCCATAACTCAGTTGTTCTGACCCCTCCTCTTCAGTTCACAACCACCGTTATGGGCCGCCTCAGAGCGTAATCCCCATACCTCACACCCACGTCACATCCTGACCTCTCCCTCGAGCCCACAAGCCTCGGGAAGCTCATTCCCTAGCCCAGAGATCTTATTTCCTCCAGGATCCAATCCATGTGTTCATTCTCAGAGGCCGCCTCTTCAGGTGTCCCACTGTATCACCGAACTATGCGAACTTTGATTCCCTACCATGGGGATATATAGGAATCCTCCATGAGGTTCAAGCCCCCCATCACTCCATCACCCATCCTGATCCTTACCCGGGCCGCCCATCCTGGTGGGATCATGCCACCTCATTCCACTCCATAGTATCCGGGAACCGGCCCACGTGCTGGACCCAACATCGGTGTTCCCCCTAGGGGGTCCTTCAATCTGATCCACTCTCAGTGTTTCGATCAGTCCAATCCATCTCCGCAAGACGTTAAACTCACGGAATACCCCGTGTTAAACATGGGAAGCTGAGGAAAACCTCAGATGGCACGTGATCCCCTGCGTTCGATGTGGGATTCCTTGGGCTTCTGCGCCCTCGAGAAGCCCTCTAATAAGTGACAGAATACAGACGTGTCAATCCCCAGCGTCAATACAGGTCGACGAAACCCCAGCGTGACCATTCTCCTCACCGAAGGTTGTTTCCCCAACCAAACCCCTTGGAGCGTCTCGACGGAAGTAGCATAATTAACTGGAATCCATGCAGATATGGCACCGGGAACGAGCTTCACGAACCCGTCTTAAATCTATGAGGGAGACCCAGACTAGGTGACGAGCTCCGAGGAGGAATCCATAGAAGGAAGAACCGACATCCCATAATCCCGGTTTCGATCAAGAAGAAAACATCCCTGAACAAGGAACAGATGTCGCCCACCTTTGGAAAGCGGGAATGCAGGGCAACAAGCTGCACGTCCTCCCCCCGCATGACAGACGCGCGCGCGCGTGCCGGCATAAAAGCATATGAAACAGAAAATGGTGAACCCAACATGAAGCTCTTCTCCTCAATACGGAGACTGGTAGCATTTGGGGTGTCAGAATATTAGCATGTCATCAGGTCCAGGCACCTAGCACTGGGATGTGAAACCCGCCAGGGGTTGAGGCAGTCAAGATGTTGAGAACTCCGCTCTGCGACGTCGCCAGCGTGGATCCCTCTCGCTGACCACGGAATACAGAATGATGTTGGTCTATTGGTTGTTGATTTATTTTCCTGTTAGTACTAATGGGTTCATCTCCCTGCTTCTAGGAATCAGATCGCTGCATCCGGAGCTCGATCGCCACCTGCCCACCGGTGCAGGGGCAGGGGCAGTACTGATGCGGCCACCCCACACGGTCCCGCCTTTTCCACAGTCAATCCAACTGCGACCGCCGTAACTTCCAGGCGCTCACGCCCCCTATCCCTGTCAGAAATCATCCAATGAAGGGTGATCAACGACCTGGTTCATAGGTACAAGGTGGAAGGGGTCATCCCCACCAGGGACATGGCCTGTTTGGATCTAGAGGCAGCTGCGCCTCACCACCGTCGCCGCCCTCGAGGTCCGCGCAGGGAGCCGCCGCTCCCCACTCCGACGTTCAACCGCTTCGGGAGCCTATCCCCGGAGCACCTTGACACCTCCCTCCCCTATGCTGATCAGGTGGGGGATGTCCGGGTCCTCCCGATCGGAGACCCGTCCTAGGGGTTCACGGCAAGAGCCCCCACCAGGCTGCATCGATGCCGCTTCCCGACTCCTCGGGCTGAGGAGCAGGCAATCTTCGTGCCTGCACCACCGGCTCCAACCCATCTGACCCGACGCCAGCGTCAAGCACGAGCGAAAGAGAATGCCCGCCCTGGGGCACCAACATCAGCAACCACTGTGGCCCGAGCCACTGCTGACTCCTATTACCGAACCCCCACACACATTGAGCAGGGGCAGTCACATGCCCAACTCGGATTGAGGCCCCAACCACCCTGCAGGCAGGTTGGGTCGACTCTCCCGGTCACGGTCACAGGCAATGGCCACCGCAGACCAATCCGTGGTAGTTCTACCCACCATGAAGGCCCATTCCGTGCCACTGATCTGGAAAGCATAAGGCTTCTCCGCGACAACTACACTCCTGGTATGGCTTTTTCCAGCGTTCACTACACTGGGTATGAGGTCACTTCCCCTACCACTGGCCGCGATTATGGAGCCATTGCATATCCGGTCGCTCACCCACATGGAGGTCCTCCCCATGTCCCTTTCAACATTTGTCCCGGTGCTTCTCACACCCCGGCTTTCAGTCCTCTCTACCCTAGCACTATTGCGGCCAGGGGACTCCTTGACAGAAATCATCTTTTCCCTGAGGAGCCACCCAGGGGCAGGAAGGCGGGACGTCGTCGCTGTAAGAGGAATGTCAGGGAAGTCCGGACGGAAATCAAACCAGTCTGTTTCTTGGACTCTGAGGCAGAGTACGACTCGGCGATGGAGCCCTCCCCCTGGCCTATGAGTCAAGGGAAAGATTAGGGACGTGGTGCGTCAGTCTCGTACTCCCCAAATGCGAGATCCTCATGATTCCCTCCTCCCTCCGAAGGTATATCCAGGAGGACGAGGACTTGGAGTACCCCCAGGGATCAAAATTGCAGTTACCACTGGCCTCCCCGGAAGCACCTTCCACCTCAGTCAGGGAGGGTGGGGAACTTTTTTGGGGACCGACGGAAGAGTCGCGACATGAAACACCCTCGGCATGCACCGACGCTGTGATAAGAGGCCCATTTTATGGCCCATCCTATCACGACATGGTAGCTAGGACACTGAAACCCTTGGAGAACGACTTAGGGATCGGCGGCCAATCGGCCTGCTCGCCGTATTCTGTGTCGGCCAGCCCATCGGCCCAGCGGCCTGCCTCGGCAACGCTGCCAGTTCCCCAACCATTCTCGGTTGATGAGCAGGGGAAGCAAGGGTCGGATCCCAAACCAGAGTCGTGGAGCTTCTGGACCATCCTCGCAGCGGGCCACTTCCCCGAGAAGTTTTGGTCGGTCGCAGGATCGGATTTTGATATGCCAGAGTCGCTCACCCCGGGAGATTTTGAATGTTTCTGCTAGACTCTCCGGGTGACTCACTCTCGTCTTCCTCATCAGCTAGCTCCTTATCCTGGGAGTCAAGCACGTCTCGAGGATATCGGCAAGCAGTGTCATCGGGTCGACCTGGCTGCGCTCCCCGCGGTTTGGCACCCCGAGTCACTCGACCACCATAGGGCCCTCCATCAACAATGTGTCCAGAGTTTTCAAATACTCCGCAAGGTTATCGAGGAATCCACCCCCCACGCGCACATCTATGGATGGGGGCAGTACGTTGCCCTTCTTTTCTGTGTGATTCGCCGACAGCCCGACTCACTGGGTGGCTCTGAGGGAATGTCGCCAAGGGAAGTGGCGGTTAACATGGATGACCTTTTGGGTGAGGGAAATGGTGTGGAACTCCTCTATGGGGACTCACCCTCTGAGGAAAATCCACTACTGGACCCATCTGGGAGGATTAATCGCCAATAGAGGATCCTCCTAGGTCTCCGCACACCCACTGAGGCATTAACAATGAGTCGAAACATCGGCAAGGGTAAAGAGAATGTCGGGGTTGTCAAGCTCGCCGACCAATCTGCCTCGGTACAGAAGGCAGAGGAAGATCCCGAGAATTCCTTGCTGTGCCAATAGCTTGCTGAGAAGAAGAGGTTGGTTGATGAGCTCTTGGCTGAACGCATTGCAGAGCGGTGGCCTGGCTACGGTAATCCTAGGCCAGGATAGCAGGGGCAGGAGCAACTACCCCTTGATGAGATTCTCCCAGACAACCGTGACCATGCCACGTTCGGCGACAGGGGAGAGGCCGGAGCCCATGGAAAGCGGGCGCGATACGTTTCTCCGAACCCTCCTGAGCGGCGTGATCACCTAAGGGACCCCGCTTGGTTTCCTCCCGCTGCCCCGAGAGTCGCTCCACCAGCCGCCCCGCAAGTTTCTGAGCTTGACTACCGAATTGAAGATCTTGGCAATGCGCTTGTGGTTAGAGATCCTCGTCAGGACAGGAACCCACATCCGGACGATCTAATGGAAGCACTCATCACCCACTTAGAGGCCCTAGAAACTCAGCAGGTGGCAATCCCACTGGACGGTAAGCCATACCCAGCGTGGGTGGATGATATGCCGGCCCTGTCGGGATTTGGGAACCCCACTTTCGCCCCCTTTAACGGGACCGGAGACCTGCCACATCACCTGGCCCACTTCAACTCAAGGTTCGGGCCTATGTTAGGGACTCTGACACAGCAGGAGGTCGCCAAGCTCCATTGCTTCATTCAGACACTGGAAGGAAAAGCATTCTTCTAGTACAGCCAGCTCCCTGTCGGATCTGTGACTAGCTGGGAGGACCTTCGCAGGCAATTCCTCTACCAGTTCAGTTCCACAACCCGGAAGACAAACATCGCAGACCTCTTCAGGTGCAAACAAAGGCCCGATGAGCGAGTCGTGGACCTCGTCTCCCAGTGGAAGGGGCTCACGTACTCCCTTGACATGCCACTAACTTAGGAGAAATTAGAGACAATGTGCGTAGGGAACATCAAGGAAGAGCTGGTTCCTTCTCTGATCACTCATAATTACCCCGGAGGGTTCCGAGACTTCTCATACAAGGCTCAGCGCCTCGAAGAAGCTCTGCAACAGGCCAGTCAGGCACGTCCGCTGCCTCCTGTAATCCTTGCAAGGAGAGCCTCCAGAGCCAAGCCCGCTGTTGTGGCCCAGATAGAGACCCCCAGGAAGCTAGAGTTGCTACCAGTGAGGCTAGCTCAGCATCCCCATAGGGGTCCACCCCCACGGGCACAGCCTCCGACCCAGCAGTGACCACCTCAAAATCGGCAGGCGTCTCCCCGTAACGCACCGCCACCACCTAGGCGAGATAATCAGGCTCTGCCTCCTCGGCATGCTCCTCCGGCCCCTGGTCATGGTCAGCCTCCAAGAGCCCCCTTTCCAGATAGAAGGAATCGGAATTACTCATTTGACGAGGCCCAGTTCCCCGGTTATTTCCGTAGTGCCTTGGAGCAGAGGATTGTGCGGCTGCCTGAGTGCCGGAAGCCAGAAGAGGCACATCTCACTGATCACCCAAACTACTACCCTTATCACCGGACCCTGGGCCACACCATCCAGTGATGATATGTGTTCAAGGACTGGCTCCAAGACCAGACTGACAATAACATAGTCAGTTTGGTCCTAGCCTCAGCGCAAGTGGCAGGTGTCTTCGTGAGATCAGATGGCAGTAGTGGCAACGAGGATGAGTGACAACAGGTTTTCGACCGTGGGTCCCGGAATTATAACGACTGGATGGCCTGCAGGGTGGTCACCCGTGCCCATGGAATCATCTGTGCCCGCCTAAGTCATCCAAAGCCCTCAGAATCTGCGAGCGCCACCTTGGCATTGTCGTCCTAGCCTACCTCTTCCCAGAAGAGCAAGCGGCGGTGCAAGAAGAAAGAACGTGCCCTGCCAATGCCGTCATCATCCCGCACTCTTAGCGATTTTATGCCCCCAGAAATGGGTATCCCTTCGAGACTCCATCTGGTAGTGGATGACTCCTCGAGTGAAAGCCTGGGGTACGCTTCAGTTAACACTGTAGAGTTAGTAAATCCCTTTTTGACTCCCGACGATGAAGAACGCCAGGTGGACCTTCCCAATTTCCCCAGTCGTTTCCAACATCGGTGGAGCCGTGGCTACGTGAATCATCAGGCCACGGAAGTTGGTACCACTAGCCAGGTCGTTCATGCCACTAAAACCAGGCATCAGGCCCGATATAGAGCTCAGCACACGCGGCCCCTTCATCTGGTGTCGACAGGTTCACCTTTACCACTGTTTGTGTTGCTGGATCAGGTAGAACCACCTCGGCCGTGCCGTGACCAGCTCTTCCCTACCACCAGCCGACCGCAGACTTCCGGTCCTAATTTGGCAGCCAATTCCCAACCTTCGACTAGTGAACAGTGAGACATGCCTAGTACCAGTCAGTCACCGGTCCAACCGGCGGAGCCTATCATGCCTCCAATCGCAGAGCGGCCTCCTGTAAGCAGAAGCTCGCGTTTGGCTCAAAATTATGATGTTCTGAAGCACCTTGCTAGTATTCTGGCAAGGCTTTCCATCCTTGAGGCTCTTCGCCTATCATCTTAAATGCGTGAGGTGCACGTCGAGGCTCTAAGGATCCCCCTCCAGTTTGAGACGGAGGTAGCGGTTGCAGAAGCCTTCCACACCGAGGCGATTGAGAACGCCAAATGTCAGGCAGTTATCTCATTCTCCGGTGAAGATGAAGACCCTCCCATACAAGGGCACATTCTCCCACTGTACATCACCGGCTAGTTCAATGGCGTAGAAGTCCGACGTTGTCTTGTTGACATGGGTTTTGGGATTAACCTAATCCCAACTCGGACACTGCGGAAGCTGGGGATGTCTGAGGATGATCTAACCCCCTCCGACCTTAGTATCCAGGGGTATGACTGGACCGAGAAAACTCCACTCGGCAAGATTTTCTTGAAGACCCAGTTTAGTGGCCTAATTTCCAGCACTGAATTCATGGTTGTCTCTCAGGACACCGCCTACAACGTGTTGATGGGAAGGTTGTGGCTCCATCTTCATGCAGTGTTCCCCTCATCGTATCACCAGTGCCTCAAATACTCCCTTAAGGGTTGAGTAGGCATGCTCCAAGGAGATGTGTCTCCTTTTTCCTCTTGTGAATCCCGTTATCTGGATGCCGACTATTAAAAGAATAAGGAAAAGCCGATCCTGGAAGGTGAGGTTGATCCCACCACTGTCAAAAGTGATCCATGGGCAGGTTTGGATGACGCTTATGTCTTCTCAATCCATCGGTTGGAGGCCACATCCCCTGACATGGGGAAGTGCTTTGTTGTTTCGGGTACTAGAGGAAGGAATATTTCAGGGTCCAAGCGACGGTGGGAAATCACCTCGTACTCCTACACCAACCAGGCTCAGGTGATCCCCGAGCCTCCTACCCCTGTACAATATCGGGATGTTAGGATCATGGGAACGATAGTACGTCATACGTGTCTGTTTTGCCGGGCCGGAATCGACCGGCTCAAGAAGACACACCACTACTGCTTTGATTTCATAATGTGTGGCCCCTTGGGCCGAAGGCCATATCGGATTGGATCAACTGCCTTTGTCGCCATGGTCTCCGTAGTGCATGAGTCTCCTGATGTGATGACCTCTGCCGCCCAAGCCGGCACCAGCTTCCCATCAAGGTCTGGCAGCCCCGAAATGGATCCCCCCGTGGATGATCCCTTCACAAGTGGATAGGAGGACATGGAAGATGCTCCCCCTGACTTTGAGGAGGGATTCTCCTCCACGGTCGACGAGTTAGTGCAGGTGAACCTCAGTAGCGAGGTGGACCCAAGACCCACATTGGTCAGCGTCGTTATGCCCCCCGAGGAACAGCAACAGTACGTAGACTTCCTTAGACAGCACCGTTATGTGTTTGCTTGGAGTTATGATGAGATTCCAGGAGTAAATCCCCAGGTAGCCGTCCACCACCTTGGCCTTCCAGCAAACCATCGCGGGTTCAAGAAGCCTCCCAGAAAGATGCACCCCTCTCATTGTGCCATGGTTGAGGCCGAAGTTGATAAGCTCATCAAATCCAACTTTGTCAAAGAAGTTCAGTACCCCCAGTGGCTAGCCAACATTGCGCCGGTCAGGAAGAAGAATGGAAAGATCAGGGTCTGTATCGACTTCCGCGATCTCAATCGCCACTGTCCGAAGAATGATTTTTCCCTTACAGTGACAGAGTTGTTGATCGATGCCACGACCGGTTCCAAGCCCTCTCCTTCATGGATGGGTACTCTGAGTACAACTAGATCTGGATGGCCCCTGAGGATGAAGAGTCCACTGCCTTCCGGGCCCCCCAAGGTACTTTTTGCTACCAGGTTATGCCCTTCAGCCTGAAAAATGCAGGTTCCACCTATCAACGGGCCATGCATCGCATGTTCAAGTTGATTCTCAAGACATTGGTGGAATGCTACGTGGACGACCTGGTGGTTAAATCTCGCCAGTGCCAGGACCATCTCAAAGACCTTGAGAAAGTGTTCGGCTTCCTCCGTTCTCACCACTTGAAGATGAACCTGTTAAAGTGTGCCTTTGGGGTCACCTCTGGAAGGTTTCTTGACTTTGTTGTTAGATATAGAGGCATCAAGATCGACCCGGAGAAGATGAAGGCCATTAGCCAGATGCCTCCCCTGAGTAATATTCGGGAGCTGAGAGGCCTCCAAGGCCACTTAGCCTATATACGTCGATTCATTGTGAATCTGGATGGCAAGTGTAAGCCCTTTTCCTGCCTCATGAATAAATGCGCCGCCTATGAATGGGACGAAGAGTGTCAGATCGCTTTGGAGGAAATAAAACAGTATCTGCTCCAACCTCCAGTCTTGATGCCACCCATTTCCGGAAAGTCGCTGGTCCTTTACGTGACTACCCTGGAACGATCCCTCGGCGCACTTCTCGCCCAGAAGAACAGTGAGGGAACAGAGAATGGCCTCTACTACCTCAGCCGCATGCTCCTCTATATGGAAATTAGATATTCTCCCATCGAGAAGAGCTTCCTGGCGCTCGTATTTTCCATGCAAAAATTGTGGCACTACTTGCAGCACCATGAGGTACAGCTGGTCTCTCGGGTAGACCCGTTGAAATACATCCTGAACCGACATATGTTGACCGGCTGATTGGCACGCTGGGCGGTGATCCTCCAGCAGTTCGACATCAGGTTCGTACCTTAGAAGGCTATCAATGGACAGGCATTGGTAGACTTCTTAGCTACTCATCCAACCTCCACGGATCAGCCACTGGATCTAGGCTTTCCTGATGAGGTAATCCTCTCAGTCGATCATGCCATCCCATGCTGGCAGATGTACTTTGACGGTGCCTCCCGGAGCCCCACCAGTAGAAGTCTCAATGATCCTAGGCTCAACAGAGTGGGCTTGGGTGTCGTCTTCATCACCCCGTAGCAAGCCATTCTGCCGTATTAATTCCTGTTATCATAAGGCTACACCAACAATGAGGCAGAATGTCATGCCCTCATCACTGGCCTCGAGTTGGCTCTCGAGATTGAAGTACCCCATCTGCATGTGAAAGGGGACTCTGAGCTATTCATCAAGCAGGTCAATGGTGACTATGTTGTCAGAAAGCCAGAACTCGTGCCATTGTTGGAGTGCACCCTCCGTCTAATATCTAAGTTCCGCTCTCGGCCAGAGGTCGTTCATATCCCCCGGTCGCAGAACAGTCGAGCGGATGCTTTGGCCAGCCTGGCCGCATCACTTGCGGAGCCCGAACAGGACGACCTAATTATCCATGTGGCACACTAGAGAGTCATTGATCCCATCATTCCGAAGGATTATCATGGCCCGCGGGTGAACCATCTCACCGCTGGTTCCCCTACGTCAAGATCCCTAGGGACTTCAGATGCGGTAATCGAGACAGTTCCCAACTGGAGGATTCCCTTGGTTGAATATCTCCAGCACGGCAATCTTCCGTCAGACCGAGCCAAGCGTGAGCGAATCCAACGCCGTGTGCCGCAGTTTACCCTTCAGATCGGTCCCATCCTTGAGCAGCTCCTTTACAGGCGCAGATTTGATGGTGTTCTCGTCTGTTTCCTTCAAGGAGTCGAGATCCCACAGGTCATGCAAGAATTTCATGCTGGTTTTTGTGGCGCCCACCAGGCCGGGTTGAAGTTGTCCCACCAGATCCGGAGGCTGGGGTACTTCTGGCCCTCCATGATCTACGACTGCATCGAGTTTTCCAAGAGGTGTCATGCGTGCCAAGTTCACGCTAACGTCGTTCATCGGCCACCAGAGCCTCTTCATACTACCAAGTATTATTGGCCCTTTACAGTCTGGGGGTTGGATGTCGTAGGACTTTACCCGCCGACGACGGCCCGCTAGTGCTGGTTCATCCTGACCGCTACGGATTTCTTTTCCAAGTGGGCAGAGGCAATCCCGCTCAAATAGGTCAAAGTATTTCTATCATTGACTTCGTGAGCTCCAATATCATCTATCAATTTGGAGTACCTCATGCTATCCTCACGGATAATGGAACCAACTTCCGAGCAGTCGAGCTGAAGAAATTGTATGCCAAGTACAACATTCGCTCTAACCACACATCCCGCTATCATGCATAGGCAAATGGACAGATCGAGGCATTTAAAAAAACCCTCTCTAAAATTCTGAAAAAAATGGTTGGTCATAACAAGGAAAGTTGGCCGGACAAGCTCCCCAATGCCCTCTGGGCTTATAGGACGATGACTCATAACTCCACCCAGGTGACTCCGTATTCCCTGGTATACGGAGTTGAGGTCGTCTTGCCCATCGAGATTCAGTTTCCCTCATTGCACATGGTGGTCTATGACAAGAAAGCACCGGATAGAGTTTATGAAATCCTTCTAGCTAAATTGGAAGCGCTGGATGAAAATAGGCTTCGCACTTTACATAACTTGGAAAGGCATCAGAGCAGGATGGCTCAAGCTTTCAACAAGAAGGTTTGCCTCCACTCCTTCCTGCAAGGTGACCTGGTGCTGGCTCTCAGAGCGCCAATGATTCCTGGTAGGAAACCACCCAAGTTGGAGCCCAAATGGGAGGAGTCTTTCATTGTCCATAAGGTCTATCCCAATGGCGCGTATTCCCTGGTGACTATGGATGGTGAGCGTGTCACTCCTCCCACCAACGCCAGGTACCTCAAACGGTATTTTGCCTGAGCCCCTTGGGTTTGAGTTCTAAGACCTAAAACTAAGATCCTTACATGGTCCAACATGACCTTAAACAACATTTTGACCTACATCTGGGCCCCTCCGGTCTGAGTTCTAAGACCTTAAACTAAGACCCTTATGGTCTAGTGTGACCTTAAACCGCGTGCTCGTCCTCACTGCAAGACGTTGAACTGCAAGCTGGTTAGGCATCCCTAACCCCGGCCTCAGGCCCCTTGGCCTTCTCGGGCCTCTCAGCCTCAGCCTTCACCTGGAGCGTGCGGTGCAGTGTAGGATTAGGTCCTCATTCGTGACGGTTTATCCGCTGCACCATGCACACCCCTGGAAGAAGTGCCCTGTATCGTCCTGCATGACGTTAAACTGCGCTTCAAGAACTACATGCGGCTTGATTCCCATTATTATGGGATACGTAGGACCACCTGAACACCTAGATTTCAGGTCCATCCCCATCTCTTAGGAGATCCCATGATCTCCTGGTCACCTCGGTCTTTTGGCATGTCCCTCCCCACGGGGGGACATATAGGTGTGGTACAGGGTTTTTGGCACTACGCCCCCTTCCCCCAGGAATCCGCCATCTTTTGGCCGCTCTCAGACTGAGCCCTTCGACCCTTTCCAATGGTCTGCTAATGTGTTTAGAGTACTCTGGTCTAGGACCTGGAGTGTCAGATTCGACTTAGGAAAGTTTTTGTCCACTTTTCAAGCTTCGTGCTCCCCTTCATTCGGGCCCCATTATCTTTCACACCCGAAGGGACCCCCAAGAACGGCCTGGATACAACGCCTAAGGGATATCCTACCGTCACGGGCCAATGCCCCTGAGGGTTTTGGGCACCAAATTGATACAAATCCCGCATTGCAAATGTGGTCAGCGGTTGATGCTCATTTGTTTTCCCCTATCTCTAGGCTAACGCGATAGGATGATATGTTGCGAACATGGTCAGCAGTAATCCTCAGTATTCACACCGGCTTCTTCGGGCCCTGAATGTTGGTTGCAAGATTCACATTATGTTCCACCCCAACGTGTCAAGGTGGAATCTCGACACTCCCTGCACTAACCCTCAGTGCACCCCCACACGTCAGATGGACCAAGCTGCGTAACAATGTTTCTCGGGGCTCCCACGATCTGAGTGCTAGAGTATGTGCTTGGGTTATTTCTTTAAGGATTGCATGCAGCTTGACCCTCATCCCCATGGGAAACGAGGAGTCGCCCAGACATTGCGTTTCGGGCCCAGTGTAGCTGGGAGCTAGCATCTCCTACCCCCCTGATTGTTGGACCCTCGTAGGCCCCTTTGGACCGAGACCCCTCTCCCAGAATCACCCGCAGTGACGATATAAGGATTTGCCCTCATCCACACCGGGTGCGCCTCACCGCATCGTGCGTATTCCCTAGGTCCAAGCCATACGGCCTTAAATTGTGCTGTCAGGTCCAAGCCATATGACCTTAAACTGTGCTGCCAGGTCCAAGCCATACGACCTTAAACTGTGCTGCCAGGTCCAAGCCATACGACCTTAAACTGTGATGTCAGGTCCAAGCCATACGACCTTAAACTGTGCTGCCAGTTCCAAGCCATACGACCTTAAACTGTGCTTCCAGGTCCAAGCCATATGACCTTAAACTGTGTTGTCAGGTCCAAGCCATAGGACCTTAAACTGTGTTGTCAGGTCCAAACCATATGACCTTAAACTGTGTTGTTTGGCCCCACCACATGACTATAAACTGTGATGATATCATCCTAGCCGCACGATGAGAAACGACACTACATTGTGGTGACCTCCCCATAGGGGACATCACGTTGGGTATTGGTCAATTATCATACCATTTGTCAATGCCTATTACGACTTGATTATTGTGGAGACGCCAGGAGTTCCTGCCCCAGGTCGGTCGCTCCACAAAAGAAAAACCACTCACCTTCAAGGACAAACAAGATATATCAAATGCCGCTTCTTTTGGTGCGAGGGCTATACCCTCACGTCTCCCTCGTCCTTTGCGCAGGCGCCATATCGTGCCATGCCACCTCTCAATAACTACGTATGGCTTGATTCTCATCCTTATGAGATACGTAGGAGCGCCTGGGCACTTCCCCATGGGGCCAGCCTAAATTTTCGTGTTCGGTCCCTCAGCCTAAACACGTCCCTAGGAGCACATAGTAAGCAGGGCCTTTCCCCCATTCACGTCGGGTTTCGCAACCGCGTTACCGTGTGTCTCCCATTCCCCTTGTCCTTTGGTTCGAGTTCTAAGACCTAAAACTAAGATCATTTCACGGTCCTACATGACCTGCATTTTGCCCTATATCTGGGCCCCTTTGGATTGATCTCTAAGACCATAAACTAAGATCTCTTAAGAACTACATCTATCTTGATTCCCATCTTAATGGGATACGTAGGAACGCCCAGACCTCCTGTCCTTGGGTCCAGCTCGAGTTCAGCTAATTTGTCTCTTTGGTCCCACCTTCGGGACCCCAACCACGGGACTGCGTGGCGTAGTGAGGGATCATTTCCTCATTCACGTCGAGTTTATGACGACTGTACCCCGCGCACCCCGTTCTAAAGAATTAACCTTCTCGTCCTTTCATCCTACACGACGTTGAACTGTGCTTCTAGAACTACGTGTGGATTGATTCTCATCCTTATGAGATACGTAGGAATGCTTGGACATTTCATCTTGGGTCCAGCCCCAAGGATTACCAAAACCTGTCCCTCCTTACTATTGGTCCCTTGGCCTGACTTCTTGGGGAGTGGTGTAATCGTGAAATCTACCCTAAATAAGTTTGGGATGCCCCATAGTAATGTTGGGAAGCGACAGTTCTATCTCCAGAGAGGTCCTGTCTGAAAATTAGGACGATCTGTGACCAAGTTGGTACGTCCTCTTAATGCGCCTCCGCCACGGTGGCACAATTTTGGGAGTGTTGGACTCTGTTTGAACAAACCACCACTCCACTTTCCACGCTTTGCGTTCCACTTTATTCGGATCCTCATCCTCTTTCATGTTCTATGGGACCCCCTAACAGTGTGGATGATAGACCTAGGGTCTTCCTACTATCCTGGGCCAACGTCCCGGAGGACTGGTTACATTTGATGGGACCCCCTAATAGTTTGGATGATAGACTTTGGTCCGCCTACTGCCACAATATGGATGATAGACCGTTGGTCCGCCTATTGTAGCAATATGGATGATAGACCTATAGTCCGCCTGTTGTCCTGGGCCAACGTTCCGGAAGACTAATCAGCGATATTTGAGTTAGTCCCCATGTTGCGAACATGGTCAGCGGTCAGCCCTCATTTATTGTCCCCATTTCAGGCCAATGTGATATGGATGTTGCATTTCCACCACGGTTAACAGTTATCCTCTATCGTCGCACCCCATTGTGTTCTAAATTCGGGTAACGTGATTCACCATTTTCATCTCCCTATGTTCAGAGGAATTTCAATGCCCATGGAATTTCCCCGCTCGTCTGTTAGGGCACGTGGAGGAGACGATACATCGATCGGTCTGAGGTCCCCTCCTGTCGGCTGGACCTCCCTCTTCTCCTCAGAAATCTAGGCCCGAGTTCGGATGCCTGAAGCTTGGTTAATGCCCCACACAAGGAAGAAATGATAACATGAGCATCCTTTACTTCTCACGTTGGGTGCGACCCACAAAATCTTAGGGGTGAGTTGTTATTCATTTCAGAATTATGGTGAGCATGTTAGACCAAAGGTACAGATATATATATTGGTCTATACATGGGTCAAAATGTCGAGCGGTAAAAGCAAAAAGTTCATGAGATGGCCAAAACATAGCCCTTAAGGATCAGCATGCTAGATCGATCTTTCCAACACTGTTACCCTTTGGCTGGTAGCCTCCAGGACTGCTTCTCGTTCCTTGAAGACTCTCTCTTCATCAGTAGCCACAGAGCGCAGCTCGCCAACCCTGTCCTGTGCCTGGGCCCACTCAGTTTGAAGTACGACCATCTAGTGACTCACCTCCGTCAGTTTCACTTGGGCATCAGCCATCTGGTCCGTCAGTTGTTTCACGAGCTCAGAGCACATTGCAATGAAGGCCTCCTTCTCTGCCTCCTTCCCTTCAAGGTGTCGGACCTCCCGCTCTGCCCTCAGAAACACTCAGGTGCTTGCTGATCTTTCCCGACATTGGTCAACGTCGGTGCGCTGGCTGCTCTCGTGTATCTTCTCGGCCATGTAATCACAGACCGTCAGATGAAGGCACTGAGCATCAGCCCCTTAGGTGCACATAAAACACAACCAGGTCTGGAGTGATCCCATCTGCCTTAGTCAATCCGACTGGGGATTCCTGAGAAAGCGTTGGATACACTTCCACCCTTTTTGCCGTGTCATCCGGCTCTCCTCGACCGCTTCTGAGTCCAAGTCTTCTACCTCCTCGGGATCAGCGGGCCGATACACAGGAAAGGCAGCCAGCAGGTCAGCAGCAGGATCTGCCTCAGGGATGTCTTCATGAGGAATAGGATCCTTGACGTCTGGGAGACCTTCCTCTCTCACCCTGACAGCGACGGTGCCTCCATCAGCTTCCGGCCTCGCCTCAAGGACAGCACCGCTGATGTCCGCCACCCCCTGCTCACCAATTTCCGGGGCCGACTCACTGTAGGAAGTATGTTCTGGACAAGGTGGTATGTCTGCCACTGGTCCGCTCACGGATGGCCCGGGCTCAGTAGCCCGACGAGCCTCCAATGTCGAGATCACTGCGCAAGATGTACCTTAATTAGTTGGGATCCTTGATATAAAGTGCCAGTATTGAAGCATGGGACTTACAGGAACCCAGAGCGTCGGCCTCCAATGTTCTGGCTGCTATAGGAGCTGCCATGACAAGAGACCCCTCTGCGCTTGTCAACTCAATGATGGGTGTCGGATCCCCATCTTATCCCACCGGTTCCTCTCCTCCCTTCTCTAGTGGGGAAGACTGACCAACACTTAGGCGCTCCTGAGTGAGGCAGAGAGATGGGTTGGGAATTGCAAAGGAGAATGGATGAAGAGGGAAATTGAATGAAGATAGAGACATACCTTGAGTATCTCGGTTATGTCAAGATCAGAGCCGAAAATCTCTCCGCTCTCCCGAAGACTCCCTTGGTAGGTCGCCCCCTGCGACCCCTCACCTTCGGGTTCTCCTTCTCCTTCATCTTATCATTTGCCTTCATCTTCTCTGGTCTCCTCCCCCCCCCCCCTCCGACTCCTCGTCATTGTCACCTTCTCCCAGTGGAATCACTTCCAGATCATGCTCTTGGTCGAGCATCACTTTCACTAGGAAAGGTGGCTCTAGACGCCGACCCCTTAGGTGCACGTATGTGTCCATGGCCGTCAGATAAGCATGTCGCCGATGGAAGTTCACTCTGCCAGTAACTCGAATGAGCCTGACCTCTGGCAGCTGGATCTCATTCTGCATTATCTTCTGCCAGATGGCTTCATCGCCCAGTGATTGTCGCAGGGTCATCCAGGACGACCACAGTGCTGGGAAAATTGCATCTTGGGAAGGTTCTAGTAGGTACCTTATATGCTTTCTAGGCAGTTCCCTAATCGCCTCATGTGACCCCCCTATGTGAAACGAGGTCTCGGTGGCACTGTGTGATGTTCTTACCACTGAGGTCCCGGCCTGCGCAGGCCTCGCTGCCTGACGCACCCCTGGTTCCCCCCTTCTAGCAACACCTTGCCTTCTCTCCCATCGCTCGGTTTCCATGCAGGTAGCCTCGGGTTTCTATACTCGCTCGTGTAAAATCCCCTCAAAGTACGCAATGGTCCAGTGCTCGGCATACTCAGTTTCTAGGCCAGTGTCAACCCCGGTGGGAGGAAGAGTGATGACCTCGCCGGAGCCGAAAGTGGTGAACATCAACCACATCTGACGCAGAACGCAGGGATTCTTCTCCTCCCATATAGTCGTGAATACCTTATTCCGCATTCGTTGGAGGCACCCGAATTTCCTGGAAAATCGGGATGGCATGTAAGGCTCACATATCACCTTCCCGTCGATCCGAGCCACGAGCACCCCACCCCGAATGCTCTGAAAATACTCATGTTGTTCCAGAGAGCCTCTCCCATTGTCCACCATCTGGCCGATCAGGGTGGGGAATGGGCTGAAGTTGAAGTTGGTGTGGTTACCAATGCGGATCCTCATGCCCTCCTCATTGAGCGTCATCGGCGCCACCCCGACGATGTTCAGTAGGGATGGTCACAGGCCATTGCCCGGAGGACGAATGGTGTTTGGGAAAGTTTACCCGCCGAGATGAGTCACCACCCAGCCGTGGAAGATCTGGAAGGGGCCACATACCCTCCGAGGTGACCCCCCTCATGAGATGCATCCCAAGATGGCATACAGCTTGGCCAGAACGGGGACCCCCAAGTTGAACCATTTGTTGGAGGCCATGGTGCCCGCCATCACCAGTGTTATTGGACGGATGCTCATCCTTGCGTCCTGCACCGGCAGGATCCACCCGCTCAGGAAGGCGGCGAGGAACCCGGCGTATCGGACGTTCGGTTTCCGGGCCTCAATGACGCGGTATCCCCACGATTGGTATTGCCCCGCCTCCAAGATCCTTCAATACGACCCATCCTTGCTCCTCTGAGCCACGGTTGGGCACCATTTTCCTCATCTCGGCATCTTGATTTTCGGGTCCTTCTCTAGGAACTGGCTGAACCAGCCCTTGTAGGCAATGTCCTTCAGGAAGTCCTTGACCCCCAACCTCTATTTGGCCAGCTCCAATAGGTTCCACGTCAGCATGGGTGTTCGTGACCTTTCTTCCCAGGTGTTCTTTGGAGGAACGAACTCGTCGTATTGTTATCCCTCTAGTGGGATAGCTCCAATGTAGTGAACATCCCAGAGGATGATGCCAAATTCCCCATGGTGAAGGTGGAATGTGTTGGTATCAGGAGACCACCGGGTGAATAGATTCGGCCCGAGCTCAGGTTGACGGTGGAAGTGGAACTGCGACGTCCATACCGCCTCGAACAGGCCAATATGCCATAGCTCGGCCCCAAATTGGTCACAAGTATGGCGAACCCAGAATGCCCAGGCCCACTCACTGGTAAAGTTCCCCCCAGACCGCAGGTCCCAATATTTCAGCCAACCCTTAGTGTCATCTGTGACGCTCTGACGGAACGTTCTTGCGTAGAGGGCCGGAGAATCCTCTACGGAAGGTTCATCCCCGGTAATGGTCCTGGTCCTCGAGTTAAGGACATATACATCCATGTTCCTGGTTTCCCTGGAATGATGGACGTTGTTGGTGATGTTTTAGAGAAGAATCTCGTCCTCACGGGTCACCCATGACCGCGGTGTGTCCACCTCGAAGCCCGGCAGGGGAACCTCCTCCAGGATGCCAAAGTTCCAGAGCGGGAGGTTATCAGATAGGGGATACTCCTTCTAGGATGGAGTCAGCATATTGAACAAGGTTAGGTTGTTGGAAACAATCACCTTGGCACCATAAACCTCCTCATTCGCCGCCATTTCAGCTCTACGAGCGGCGGCTTTCCCCTCATCAACTTGGTTTGTAGCCATCACGAATATTTCGGAAGTTGCAAGAAATCAGGATGAAGTGCGCGGAATCGGAGAGAGTTGCGCGAAATATGATGCTTCGGCGTGAAATCTAGGATTTGGGCACGCAATTGGCACACTAGGTGCGGAATATCCCGAGTAGGCACGCAAATGCGGCTGAAATTCAGAAGGAATTACGTGCTGCCAAAGCGTTTTTACGCGTAGCCGCGGGAGAAATTTCACGCACAAGAGTGGTATTCCTATCATGCGGAAAAGCTTGAGTACGGAACTTGGGACCCAGCGCCACTTTTTATAAGTGAGTACAGGGTTCTGCATCGCGCAGAAAGCGAATTCCGCGCTGATCCGTTGTTTTGTGCACCCTGTCGGATTTTTGCACACAAAAAGCCCAGGAGATGCAATGCTTCGGCGTTTCGGAGTTTCCCTCGGAATCCGATCGTTGAGACCTCTCGCTGATCTAATTCTGAGGGGGGGAATTTGTAGATGCCGAAAAATTATGTAACTCCCAGAGGAAGTTTCGAACGGACGGAGCGAAGTCATATTCGGACTCAAAGACCCGGTCCAGAAGACCCGGAAGTGGTGCGCGAAATTAAGAAGGACTGGCACGAAAAAATGTTGTCCGCGCGAAGGAATTCCAGGATTCTCGTAAAACCCCGGGATGGTGCACAATTTTGCACGCCCGTTTCCGCGCGGGGAAGCCTTGCGCGCCGACTGGTCCTAGCACAGAAGATTTCGAGCACCGCCTGGATTCCACGACGGCGAATGCCTATAAATAGAAGGCGACCCCAACCATTTTGAGGTTGAGGAATTTGGACCAGCTCTCGTACGCGCAATTTGGACTCCCGCGCGCGCAAGATGACTTCCAGGTAATTCCCCTTTTCACGCAACCTTGCCCCGGGGTTCACCTTTACGTGCAACCCCACTGGCTTAAGTGAATTTGTCAACTCCTCCGGGTTCTTCTTTGCACGCAATCCTTCCCCTTGCGCGCAATCCCTTCCAATTGCGCGCAATCCCTTCCAAATTGCGTGCAATCCCTCTGATAGGTTTCTCCATGAATTAGGGATCGGTCATTGCCCCCGTGCGCAATCCAGGCCCTTTGCGCGCAATCCCCTATTCGTGCACAATCCTCTAACCCAATTGCGTGTCATCCCGGTGTTTTGCACGCAAACCTTCTCTTTGCACGCAAAACCCAAGACCCCTCACCTTGACGCCCCTTGGTTGACTCTTTGCGTCATTGCCCAATGTCTTCCATGTCGGGCATGCATGCCATGCGTTGCTTTCCCGTACGGCCTTCCAGGCTCGTACGAAGTAACCTCAAGGTCCCTTGAGCGATGTTTCCCGTTGCGTTGCTTTGCCTTATGCTTCTTCGCATAGGCACGCTAACGGATATTGCTTCTTTGTATAGCCACACTAACGTGGACCCCTCGATGGTTTTCCCTACAACCCCCCTTCACTACGGCCTTACCGATGCCTTCCCTCCCACAAGGGTTAGAGGGTGTTGGGCATGTAAGCCCTAGGGGTGTGGAGCGAACCCACCTCGTCCAAGCTGGAGGACATTAAACTGCTAAGCACCTCGTCCTTAACACATGACGTTAAACTGTGGTCCGACCCCGTGCTTCGCACGCAGGGTCCCCCGCGTCTCGGACATTCTTTAAGCCTCTTGTCTCCACGTGAATGGATTCTTCCTCACATGGAATGAGACCCTCCTTTTGGAGTGGCATTTGTCCACGGGGGAAGGGCTGCCTCAGAGTGTAAGCCCCTAGCTTCTCTTGCGGAAGGTTGCATCCATGCACCTCCGTACTTCCCCACTGCCAAGGCCAGTGGAGTCCCTTTCCCACTACGCTTTGTCGCACCACAGGCCTCCATCATAGAGTAAGACCTGACACTAAGGGCTACTAACCACGCGTAAGCCCCTATTTCTTCTTTGGGCCGCTCAATGCGTAAGCCCCTTTCCACTTCTCACGGACGCACACTTTGCAACGTGATCATCTAGTGCCTGCTGCCTCTTATTTCTCACACCGAGCATGACTCACGTGGGCTTATAGTGCGCATCGACCATGACATCTTCTTATGGGCTGCCTCATAGCGTAAGCCCCATACCAACGAACTATGTGGACTTTGATCCATGCTAACACATGGTACGTAGGAAGCCTCCACGAGGTTCAATCCCAACACCTGGTCGTTCCGACTTCTTCACGTTGGTTCACCAATACTTTGGGATACCTCACAACGTAAGCCCCAAATTTCTCATCCCGCATGACGTTAAACTGTATTCCCTCATCCCACATGACATTAAATTGTATGCCTTCGTCCCGCATGACGTTAAATTGTATTCCCTCATCCTGCATTACGTTAAACTATATGCCCTCGTCCCGCATGACGTTAAACTGTATGGCCCGAACTACGTGAACTTTGATCCGTGCTAACACATGGTACGCAGGAAGCCTCCACGAGGTTCAAGCCCATCACTCAGTTGTTCCAACCCCTCCGCGTCAGTTCACAACCACCATTATGGGCTACCTCAGAGCGTAAGCCCCATACCTCACACCCACGTCTCATCCTAACCTCTCCCTCGAGCCCATGTGACTCGGGAAGCTCATGCCCTAGCCGGGAGATCTTACTTCCTCCAGGATCCAATCCATGCGTTCATTCTCACGGACCGTCTCTTCAGGTGTCCCACCATATCACCGAACTATGCGGACTTTGATTCCCGGCCATGGGGATATGTAGGAATCCTCCATGAGGTTCGAGCCCCCCGTCACTCCATCACCCATCCTGATCCTTACCCAGGCCGCCACATCCCGGTGGGATCATGCCACCTCATTCCACTCCACAGTATCTGGGAAGCCGCCCACGTGATGGCCCCAACATCGGTGTTCCCCATAGGGGGTCCTTCAATCTGATCCACTCTCAGTGTTCTGATCAGTCTGATCCGTCTCTGCAAGACGTTAAACTCGCGACATACCCCGTGTTAAACATGGGAAGCTGAGGAAAACCTCAAATGGCACGCGATCCCCCACGTTCGATGTGGGATACCTCGGGCTTCCACGCCCTCTATAATCCCTATAATAAGGGATAGAAGATAGACGTGTCAATCCCCAGTGTCAAGACATGCCGACGACACCCCAGCGTGACCATTCTCCTCACCGAAGGTTGCTGCCCCGACCAGACCCCTTGGAGCGTCTCGACAGAAGTAGCGTAATTAACTGGCGTCCATGCAGATATGGCACTGAGAACGAGCTTCATGAAACCGTCTTAAATCTATGAGGGAGACCCAGAATAGGTGACTAGCTCCGAGGAGGAATTCATAGAAGGAAGAAACGACATCCCATCATCCTAGTTTCGATCAAGGAGAAAACGTCTCTGAACAAGGAACGGATGTCGCCCGCCTTTGGAAAACGGGAAGGCGGGGCAACAAGCTGCGCGTCCTCCCCCCGCGTGAGGGACGCGCGCGCGCGCCCCGGCGTAAAAGCGTTGGAAACAATCATGCAAACTGAAAATGGTCAATTATTATGTTATTGACCAAAACCACTAAAGGGTCAAATAAAAATTCAACTAATGAAGACCCTTTCATTGGGACATCACAATCATTTCATAGTGGTCCCAATGTAGATGGAGTTTTGTAAGCCAATGAGACCTCAGTGAAGGTATTTGGATAGTTGATAGAGGGGTTAAACCCCTTTATCCTTTAAAAATGAAAACAAGAGTTGAATAATCAGGTTATATTTTTTTGTAATATACATCGTGTCACCTCATGCTATTATATTTTTTCTGGTGAATTTATGTACTCTAAATTAAATGTTAAACCACTTATGTAGATAATGACTTTTGCATGTTTTGGGGCTCCAAATCCTGAGACACAACATGTCTCTCAACATGTTGTTGCTCACAATGTATAGTAATGACCTTTTGGATGTGTTGGTGCTCCCATTCCTGAGAACAATAGGTTTCTCAACCTGTTGTTGCTCCCAGTGCAGAGGTACAATGACCATCTATACATGCTGATGCTCCCACTCCAGAGGAACATATTTATGATGTTGATTATGGTGAAATGGTAGGTGATAAAGGACCGGTGAAACAGAAAAAATAGAAGCACTGTAGTTTGAATGTGTTAGAAAAAATCATTAAGGATAATGTCAAAGCCATCAAATATGAGGTCGGATCGAATGTGTGAGGTCATCATGTTAGCCCCAACAAAACCATGTTTAGTAGTTACATTGGAATCGTCACTCAGTAACACGTGCCAATTGATGTGGATTTGTGGCACCATGTTGTTCTAGGGACTAAGACACTGATGTGGGATTAGATTAGAATAACCTTATGATTTCATTTCTTTATTTTACTAAAAAATATAATAATGAAACATTGACTTACTCGTCATTATCCATTGCAGAGTTCATTTATAGTATATGAAAACCATGATAAATGTGTATTAATTCTTGCTAGAAGTATTCATAGAGGATTTTGCACAATTCTAACAAGTGGTCATCTTAAAGATACTAAAGGGAAAATAAACCCAAACACACCAATTATCTGTGCACATCTGATAACCCAAGATGGTTGAGATGTGTTTATTGGTTGTCATGTAGATTTTTTTTTCAAGTACATTGTGGCTAGTATTACGTTGTTTGAAAATACATGTATTCATCAATTTGATTTCTAATTTTTTATTTATAAAACAGTAACTGAGTGCTGGAAATAAGGAACAAGCAGAAAAACAAGTGTACCCCTACCATAAAGAAAGGATGCGGTATTCTTTACTTGAAAAAAAATTGGTACATTTTTTCAAAATACCATAATAATTTTATGTGACATGAAGCAACACCATAATTATGTACCTCTATTTATATGCACATTGATAAATCCAAATCCAAATCCACTTCCATCTCATGTCATGCGCTATAGAGGGCATGTGTAAATAAATAAGAGAGACTAATAGATGAAAACACACAAAAAATGTGGGAAACATATGTAAGTATGACATAATAAAATTTTGTTTTCCTTTAAATCAATATTACATAACAATGATCACTTATTCTCCTATATTTTATATCCGACCTAGTCACGGGAATCAGAAACACCTGTACCAGATGAACACATACTATCAGTGGCCTGGAAGTGGCCAAAATAGTATGGTCGCGTTAGAGGTGTGGGTTTTAAGGTGACACCCCGAACATATTTTGAAAAATTAACTAGAGGAGGATCAATGTGAAGAAATGAAACGAATGAGATAAATACTAGATACCCTTGAAGAAAAATTCCAGTAACAGAGAGAGTTGATGGAAACTTTTATAGGGGGAGAAAAGAGAAGAAGTAACTGAAGAATAGCCACTGCATGAATATCATGCCCCTCTCCCTACTAACTATGAGGTGAGCTATTCCCCTAAAAGAGATGTCTTAGATAAGGTAATCATTGTTATAATAAATGTTTCTATGAAATTTAAATCAAAAAAACACTGATACCTTTCTTGTAATGATATTCAACAGGGTGTTAATGACTGTGATTTGTATATATCAGTACCCACTCATCACCTTTTAGCAAGGGATACGGTGTTCAATATCCAAAACAACATACTACACAGTAGACAACTCCCAACATGTCATGGGCTTATATCGAATAGCATAGCCCATGATCCAAGAGTCGGTGTATCTGTTCCAATTGGTTAGGAAGATATTTATACGATTGAAAAAGTTGTTGGAACATTCATTGTATAACCATCACAACTTGTAAAAAAACATGTCGACAATGAGGAATTCATTTCTAATTTTCTTTTCAAGACAAACCTTTAACAATTAAAGAAAAAACCTCTGAACTAATTAATGTTCTTACATATGGACAAAGTAAAGGTAATGATATAAAAGACTGTCTCAAAACCATATAAATGATCAATGAACCGATTGAAAATATATTCTGAAAGCACCAGTACCCTGCCTGTTCTATATCCGAATTTACTATCTTTGATGCTTCATGTCGATAAAAAGTCAAAAAATTGTGGTAGTAATATAATTTATTTTGAAGAAAATATATAAGAGTATAAAGATCATGACTTTATTAGTGTTGAGAGTGTAATTGAAATCCTTATCTATGATTGTCTAGGAGGCTGAGTTGTAAATGTATACATGATGTATTTTTTCATGATTTTATTTTCTAATTACTGATATACTGTGTAAATTATGACTAAATACATTTCATATTTTTGGTAGGTGTATATATGAAAAACAATTGAAGGGATTTACCATGATTTTTTTGACTCATTAGTCCTTACATCTCCACTACAGAAAAAACAAAAATAGATACGAAAAAAAGGTTGAAATTATGGCAGGTCTGATCAAATCCTTTGAAATAAAAAATTTAGATGAAAAATTCTATTTGAGACCAACGATGCAAGGGTAAAACTCTAAAATTTAATAATATAAAATATATTTTAATTTATTTGATTACTTATTCCTTTTTATGTATTTAGGTAGCATTAGATGCTCATTGCGGTGAATTTGGATACTCCAAAGATTTTTTCCCTAGATTCAATGAATGGATATCCAACAAACCATCCACACATGATGGCATTTGTCAATTTTTAATGCACTAAATCCATTTTTTAGAATTAAACATCAATTTATATAATTTATATTATCTTTTAATTAGGATTATATTATGATAGAGTGGTCTATCATTATCATAAAAAACAAGGAATGAGGCTAGGGGATAAGAAAGAGAAATAAGACAAGTACTATTACTGGATAAGTATTAGGGTATATATAATAATATTTCACTACACAAACACATATCAAAACAAATTACATATTATACTCAATGTTTCTGAAATTTCTTAAACAAACCAATGGAAATGACAGTGGTTATTATGTTTTTAAATTTATGAGAGAGATCACATTACATGAAAAACAACTATCCCTGAGTATGTATTTTTGAAGATAATTACTATTTAATTTAAAATATTTATTATTCCATTGTGTATTTATAATTTTCTAGTACTATTGTGACTGTAGAAAAGACTCATATTCACAAGACGATATATATGTGCTCAGAAAATAATGGGCAACATACCTGGTGGAAGAATGTAGACAAATAGCATGAAGATATGAATTCCATAGAAGTATTGGATTATTAAATATTTGTGTTTAATTTACTTTTTTTATTATTACTCACATAAGAATTGTTTTCTTATATAGTGGGATTCCATTAGTCAAGTTAGGGTGGTTTGTTCGAAACTGATCATGGTCATGAGAGATTGGACTTTGTGGCTGCAACTCAAAATTCAATGAGTAGGTAAAGTGTTTTTTAAATATTATTTTTCCCTCATAATATTATTGTTCTCTATTTCATTAAAAAAATCTAAATTAAATGTTTGACTACTCATGCAGACAATGTCTTCCACAGACTTATTCTCCCTCAAAACCTTATCACCCCTACATTTTTGATATTTATAAATTTCCTTCAAAGGAAGTGGAGGGAACTTGAAGGAAATGATAAATTCCAATAGTGAGGTGTTTCCATTTCAACAAAGAAGGAAAATGGAAAGCATTATAACATCTTTATTCTCATGTTATCCTTATATTATCATTGATATCTTCTTTGTTTACACTTATTGAGAATATATGTTCACCCATTCTTATGTATCATATCCCTAAGTTATTAAGACTAGTTTTATAAATTATATGTCTAAGAAGGATTCTAGTAAAGAATAACTTAATGAGAAACTCTTATGAACTAGTTTTTTTGTCATGTTCCCAAAATCACTAAACCTAAACTATTCTGGAATGAATCATTATGTTATGTTAGAAATATTAATTTACTAAGATGTGATATCTATGTTTGAAATATTTGGGTCAATATAGTTGGTATTAGAGAAACTAACCTACTCAAAATCAAGTAAAAATAATTAGTGACATGTATCACTCAAAGTGTGTCTTTTTATTTAAAATTGACTTTACTTTTATTAACAGAACAAGTGACATATTGAAAACCATGAAAACACATTCATATTGTTTTGATATTTTAGGTCAATAATCCATGAGTCATTTGTGACATGTAGGAATCAACCTCATCTCAATCTGATGCATGGTGTGGTTGGTATGACTTTAAGTTTGTATTTTTATATTAAATTGACATTAAATTGAGAGAAAAGAACAAATGACATATTGAAAACTAAAAAATACATTCATATTGTTTTGATAATTTAGTACAATGATCCATGAGTCATTTGTGACATATAAGAATCAACCAAACCTCAATATGACGTACAGTGTGACCAGTATAACTAAAATGGCCTGTTATCATTTTTAAATTAAAATTTTCGTTCAAAACATGTCGCTCACTAAAAAACTAGAAAGAACTCTCTGATTATATTAATAAGTTATGAAAAGGATTCATAAGTCATTTTTTATGTGTATGAAGAAGTATCATGTCAAACTGATGCACGATGCGGCCGATATGGCTCGTAATGCGTTTTTTCAGTTTGAAATGACATTTTAGTAAAAAAAAACTAAAATACTGAAAACTGAGTAAACACAATTAGATTGTATTGATATTTTAGGTCAACAATCTATAAGTCATTTTTTATGTAAGATGCACCTCAATATGATGCATGATGTGATTGGTATCACTCAAAGTGTGCCTTTTTATATAAAATTGACATCAATTTATGTAAAAAAGAATAAGTAACATACTGAAAACTTAGCAAACGAATTTGGATTGTCTTTATATTTTATTAAAATGATCCATGAGTCATTTTTGACATGTAGTAGTTGTAGTGTCCCGACCCGGCTCACCCTTGAACCAGTGGTCGGACCGGTCGCCACATGACCTCAAGCGCATCTCCCCTTACGCAAGAGGTTTCCGACTAGCAGCGCGAGTCTAATGATAATCAGTGGGGAGACTATACCCTCTTTTAGTGTTAAAAAAATAGACAAAGGCAATAAATAGCCGAAATGAAATAATAAATGATAAATCAGTAGAAAGCAGATTTTATAAATCTTGTACAAAACAAATGGTCAACGCCAAATTGTACAGCAGATGCATGAATGACATGCTAATGATACAAAATATAAAACAGTGAACATAACAGCATTCTTTAAATTCCAATATAGAAATAAATAATTAATAACTCAAAGCCCCAAGGATAGTCTCCTCGAGCATCCTCTCTTTCCTCTACTCTTATCTCCCAAGTAAATGCAAACAGCATAATCCTGTAACCAAATATAATCTACTCGGGTACCCAGTGCAATGGTGTCACAAGTAGGGTGTGAGATATAAAAATCAGTAGGCCAGGACCACTGGTTTCTACCCCAATTCCAAACATTTAATAAATAATTTAAAACACGTGAAGGCATGCATAAATAAAGTGAGTCGTACAATGTAACTATATACCCAAGTACCTGCTTCAGCCCTCAGTTGGTGTCTGAACCTGCATTATTCATTTTTCATGCATACTCAATAATCATTAAATAATCATTTTTCATTTATCAATTACTCAAATATTATTAGGAAAGTCTTGATATTCGTCCTATGCCCGACATCCCTCATATAAGTCACTCCCCACAGATGTCTCTAAGGACCATCTAAGTACTCAAAGTATAGACCGGATCCAAGCTTGTACTTTGTCTTGGATAACGTGTCATGAGTTATTCAATTTAATCTTTAATATACTAAGTCTGAGCCCATCAACTAAAATAGAGATTCATTCCTGGGTTCGTCCACTAACAGTGATTCACCAAATTCACAATAAGTATGAACCCTTTCTCATAATCAAATCACAAAATCATTATGTCACAAACGCTTTTATTTCCCATCACTTCATTTCATGCATGAAAAATTGGACCCACAATCCAATGTTAATTAATGGGTGTAGAAAATCATGTCTAGCACCCTCGTGAGTATTCAGAGCATCAGTCCTCGTCTCAGAACCAATGGGTATTTGGAGCATCAGTCCCTGTCCCATAAAAGAATATTCGCTTGTAAGCTGGGTGTAGAACGTCATGTATAGCACCCCGTGAGTATTTGGAGCATCAGTCCTTATCTCACAACCCGTTAATCAAACATACATATACATCTATCATTGGTGTCGAACACAATGTCTAACCCCCTGTGAGTATTTGGAGCCTCAGTCTTTGTCTCACAACCCATTCATTAATCATACATATATATTTTTCATTGGTGTAGAATATCATGTCTAACACCCCAAAACCAATCTGTTAATTAATTCAAAAACTAATTAACAACACAAATCGCTCTTTAGATAAGTCAACACTTAATTAACCATTCAACATCTCATTAGTTAATAATTAATTAAAAATTAACTATTTTTAGCAATCCAATTGAATAATTAACTCAACACTTAATTATCCAAATTCCTTAACAAGTATGAACCCATCCACTCAAACAGTGATTCGTCCAGGACTTTAACAATCTACAAGCACCCCATAATCATACAAAAACATGATGAAAAAATCCAAGATATTTAGCAACCATCTCATAGAACATGTCATATAAACACCTCCATACAAAACAACTTAAGTCATGGAAAACTAATACACATCAAAAGTACTTCTGGCTAACAATCATAACAAACAATCAATTCAAAAACTTAATTTAATGCATGAAAATTAATTAATTCAATAATTAATTAATTAAATCTCATCTCTTTACCCAAGCATCAATTAGTTAACCATTTACTGTTTAACATGTAATAATTAATCCATCCATTAATTATTACCAGTTTCCAAATTATATACTGAACATGTCAAATTTTCAATATTCCCAATAATCAGTAAAAGCCACAATTTCATTCCAACTCATGACTTGATAATTAATTCTACCATTAATTACCCTATTACTCATTCTTCCCATTCAAATCATTCATCTTTTTAATCATATCACTTTAACTAAATTAGTAACCCATGCTTAAAAACAACACATTTTCAAGTCCTCATTTATCTCATGTGGGTGTCATTATTTAATAACATCAAAAGTTTCATGCATCGACATATCATAATCAAGGAAACTCACATTCTCAATTTATCAAAAGGAGCTCAAATTATCATAATAAGTGTAAAAGATTTGGGACCCTACCTCGGGGTTTTGACGAAAACCACAACGAACAAAGAACACTCAAGAGAAACGGGTTGATTCTTCAAGAACCTGCCTTATATCACTTCTCCTAGAAAGACCAAGACCAAAACTCATAATAATTTTCATCCACACACTTAGCTTTACTCATAACGGGTGTAGATCTAAGAAACTGAGAGAATAGTATATGTAGATCTAAGTAGATCTAAGAAACTGAACAAGAATGAAGAAAAACATCTACCTACCTCAAGAATTAGGCTTCGATTCACCAAGATAAGCCTTCGGATTGCCTCCAAAATACTTGGGAGAGGTTCTACTACCTTCAAGGGAGGGTGATCCTGAGTTATGGCCACTTAGGAGGAAAAACGAGCCATCTAAGGGCAAAAACGTTTGAGATCCACTTTTTTAGGATCTCACTTAAGTGCCTGCACAATTTGCTCGCACGGTTAGACAAACCGTGCGCTAACTGTGCGTTAGATACTGCCTTGGAAAACGCTCCTCGCACGGTTAGGCCGAACGGTTAGACAAACCGTGCGCTAACCATGTGTTAGCCACTGCCTCAAAACTTCAACTACGCACGGTTTGGCCGCACAGTTAGACAAATTGTGTGTCGCCCGTGTGACTTCCCCTTTTCCTAAAAACTTCAATCAAAGTTTGAAAAATGACATATTTAGGTGTTCCAACACTCAGAATAAAATTCCAGAGCTTGGTTTGAAAAGAACTACCCATTGATAAACTGAAAAAAAAATTCAAAAACATCCGTGTTTTAACCCGGTTCAAACACACGAGATTATACATTATACCCACCTTAAAAAAACTTCTCGTCCTTGAGAATCCATTGGGGACTACTACTAAAAAAACCAACCTACCATGGTCATTTAATCTTGTTAGAAGTGACGTTTTGCGTTCCCAATTCCGAACACACCTTTAACCCTTCACAAACCTGGTGGATAAGCCTTTACAACAAGATCCAAAGATTACTCTAAAGCTTAAACATCGAAACAGATCTTATATCTAAGGTCATTAGAAGGACCATGTCAACATAAAAGGTTAGATCTCAATCAATCAATAGAACATGTTTCACATGCTTCTCTCGAAAGACGTTGCGGACCCAAAATCCACATTCGCCCTTTATCTGATGACATGTCCAGAAGAGCGCACTAACAGAAAACTGAGGTCATGAAGAAGATCAGTCAAACCATTAGCAGACAAATCTATTCTAAAATCTCGGCATCACCTACCAACATTTTCATTGAGAACAAAGTGACAATACCCACCTTAGGATTTCCCAAGATGTCTCAAGAAAAGATCATCCGCTCACCAGTGTGTTAGATTAACAACAAGATCGGCATGTCACAACACCCGGGTCCTTCGAAAACCATTCCATGTATTGAAAAGAAACTGATTCTTTAACGCTCAATTCACTCTACATGGAGTTGACCCGAGACCGTACTCAACAGTACAAAATGACTTATTATGGAGTCATATTGCCTTATACGACCATTTTCCTAGACGACGCTATAACCAGTCATCTATTACTAAGAAGGAAGGGTCAAACGACCAACAAAGTAGCTGACCATGCCCAAGGCATGTCTAACCAGCTGACAAAGAGCATTTATTGATGTTCAAGCCCATAACAAGGTCAAGAAACACATCACAACCCATTTGAACAAGGGTGTCATTGGAAACTGGAATTCCTACCTGGGACAATGGCACCCAACAACACCAAAAGAGTGAGAAAAGCCATAGCGCTAGCTAGGCATTTAAGTTCTAAGGGCGCTACAGACCACAGGTTATCCCCTTATGAAGAATAAGTGTCAACCCTAAACTGGGTCACGTCAAACAAGTCACTAGACTCAAAATTCAAACATAAGGTCGTTGCTAAGGAGAAGAACGCATACGGAAAGTACACACGCTTCCGTTCCAAGGAAACTCAAGAGAAGTCTGAACTACCCTTTACATGAGGGTTTTAAACAGTGGACACCACAATAGGTTCCATTTCCAAGCCTCTTATATTTAATCACTTTTAATCTTTAATCATCAAAAATTTAATCAAAAAACCAAATTACCATTTCCAAAACACCCCAAGGGAAAAATAGGCAAGTCTCACAAACTCCCTTTTTAAAACATTTATGTTAGTTGACAGCCCGTCATTTTCAGGAAATTTATCAAAATAAATTCCTTTTAAAGAGATAAAGTGACCTACGAGGATCTCGTTTTAACCAACCTGGGTTCTCTATAAAGAAACCCAATAGAAAACGCACAGGTATTAAAATTCCAAACACCCAAATAGGTCATCCCATAAAAATACTCCTCGACTGACCTACTTGGGTCCAGTTGCATTTTGGAAGCTATCTATTTGATTTCAAATCAACATTAAACATATTTCACATTTATAAGAATTTCACAAGGTATCAAGTCATCACATTTAATATGAGTCGTAATTTCCTAACTCATGAAGTTCCCATACACTCCATGGATTGAAAATTGGATCTCATTAATCGATACCAGTGTCTATTCAGAAATTAACATGATCAACCTAATGGTCCAAATTATATGGGTGACCACCTACCAATCGATAAGGCGCCTATACACCGTATCGCTGGATTTTGGCTCTCATTTAAAACAATCAACATTTATTTCATATTTTATCTTTATAACCTCTTTCACCTATCCAAAACATCTCCAACATGTTAACATAAGCAATAACACAATAGCATGATACAACACAGAAGCATGGAACAACAACAAAACATGCTAATAATTGAGTTAGTATGGCATATAATCATTCAAGCATGGTAAATCTATCACTGAAACATGCTATCTAGGGAGGCATGCTAAAGCAGATCAAACATGGCATTTCACCCAAGGAACACAATCCAAATTAGTAGGCATCATACTAATGCAACTATATGGCATGTTATATGCATGACATGTGAATATCTAAGTGCCTAATATGATGCATGTATGGAACATCCTTGCCATATCAGGCCAAGAAAATTATTCTTTTCAAAATTATCAAAATCAATAAACAATGGAAAATAAACCATCCACTCAAGGTGAAATCATATCAATTGTAACCTCTAATAGTACAAACATCAATTACCATCCCTGGCCACTTGGTCATTTCCCGTACATGGGGTGATCAGTCCCAAGAACGGCTACTAACCCAAGCGTCGACACATTCCTAGTCTCATGTCTACCAACCCCAAAATAGTAAGACAAAGGAAAAGAAAGGAAACCTAAACCTTTGATACCACTTTGTAGCATCCCGACCCGGCACACCCCTGAACCGGTGGCCAGACCGGTCACCACATGACCTCAAGCGCATCTCCCCTTACGCCAGAGGCTGCCGACTAGCAGCGAGGGTATAAGGATAGTCAGTGGGGAGACTATACCCTCTTTTTAGTGTTAAAAAAATAGACAAAGGAAATAAATAGTGGAAACAGTATAATAAATGATAAAGCCGCGGGAAGCAGATTTTATAAATCTTGTACAAAACAAATGTCCAATGCCAAATTGTAAAGCAGATGCATGCATGACATGATAATGATACAAAATAGAAAACAATGAACATAACAGCATGCTTTACATTCCAATACAGAAATAAATAATTAATAACTCAAAGCCCCAAGGGTGGTCTCCTCGATAATCCCGAGCATCTTCTCATTCCTCAACTCATATCTCCCAAGTAAATGCAAACAGCATAATCATGCAACCAAATATAATCTACTCGGGTACCTAGTGCAATCGCGGCCCGAGTAGGGTGTGAGATATAAATCTCAGTAGGCTGGGACCACCGGTGTCTACCCCAATTCCAGATAATTAATAAATAATTTAAAACATATGGAGGCATGCATAAATTAAGTGAGTAGTACAATGTAACTATATACCCAAGTACCTACTTCATCCCTCAGTTGGTGTCTGAACCTGCATTATTCATTTTTCGTGCATACTCAACAATCATTACATAATCATTTTTCATTTATCAATTACTCAAATATTATTATGAAAGTATTGAGATTCGGCCTACGCCTGACATCCAGCGTATAAGTCACTCCCCACAGATGTCTCTAAGGACCATCTAAGTACTCAAAGTCAAGATTGGATCCAAGTTTGTTTTTTGGCTTGGATAACATGTCGTAAGTTATTAAATTTAATATTTCATATACTAAGTCTGATCTCGTACACTAAAATAAAGATTCTTTCTTGGGTCCATCCACTAACAGTGATTCACCCAATTCATTAATAAGTCTGAACCCTTCCTCGTAATCAAATCACAAAATCATTATGTCACAAATGCTTTTATTTCCCATCACTTCATTTCATGCACAAACAATTGGACCCACAGTCCAATGTTAATTAATGGGTGTAGAACATCATTTCTTGCACCCTCGTGAGTATTCAGAGCATCAGTCCTTGTCTCACAACCCATGGGTATTTTGAGCATCAGTCCCTATCTCATAAAAGAATATTTTCTTGTAATCTGAGTGTAGAACGCCATGTCTAGCACCCTGTGAGTATTTGGAGCATTAGTCCTTGTCTCACAACCCATTTATCAAACATACATATACATCTATCATTGGTGTCGAACGACGTGTCTAACCCCCTGTGAGTATTTGGAGCCTCAGTCCTTATCTCACAACCCATTCATCAATCATACATATATATTTATCATTGGTGTAGAATACCATGTCTAACACCACAAAACCAATCTGTTAATTAATTCAACAACTAACTAACAAAAAAATCGCTCTTTAGATAAGTCAACACTTAATTAACCATTAAAAATATCATTTATTAATAATTAATTAACTATTAACTATTTTTATCAAGCCAATTGAATAATTAACTCAACACTTAATTATCCAAATTCCTTAACAAGTCTAAACCCGTCTACTCAAACAGTGATTCGTCCAGGACTTTAATAATCTAAAAGCACCAGATAATAATCACAAAACTTGCTGAACAAAGACAAGATATTTAGCAACCATCTCACATAACATATAATATTTTCAAACACCTCTATCCAAGACAAATTGAGGCATGTAAAACTAATACGCATCAAAAGTATTCCTGGATAACAGTCGTAACAAATAATCAATTCACAATCTTAATTTAATGCATGAAAATTAATTAATTCAATAATTAATTAATTAAATATCATCTCTTTAACTTATCATCAATTAGTTAACCATTTACCATTTAACATGTAATAATTAATCCATCCATTAATTATTACCAGTTTCCAAATTATATACTGATCATGTCAAATATTCAATATTCCCAATAATCAGTAAAAGCTACAATTTCATTCCAACTCAAGACTTGATAATTAATTATACCATTAATTACCTTATTACTCATTCTTCCCATTAAAATCATTCAACTATTTAATCATATCACTTTAACAAAGTTAGTAACCGATGCTTAAAATCAACACATGATCAAGTCCTCATTTATCTCATGTGGGCAGCATTATTTAATAACATAAAAAGTGCCATGCATGGACATATCATAATCAAGGAAACTCACATTCTCAATTTATCAAAAGGAGCTCAAATTCTCATAATAAGTGTTAAAGATTTGGGACCCTACATCAGGGTTTTGATGAAAACCAAAATGAACGAAGAACACTCAAGAGAAACAGGATGATTCTTTAAGAACCCACCTTAGATCACTTCTCCTAGCAAGACCAAGACCAAAACTAATCATACTTATCAGCCACACAATTAGATTTACTCATAACGGGCGAATATATAAGAAACTAAGAGAAGAGAAGATGTAGATCTATGTAGATCTAAGAAACCGAACAAGAATGAAGAAGAACATCTACCTACCTCAAGAATTCGGCTTCGATTCTCCAAGAGAAGCCTCTAGATCGCCTCCAAAACGCTTGGGAGAGGTTCTCCTACCTTCAAGGGAGGGTGATCCTGAGTTATGGCCACTTAGGAGGAAAAATGATCCATCTAGGGGCAAAAACTGGTGAGATCCACTTTTTCAGGATCTCACTTAAGTGCCCACATGGTTTTCTCACATGGTTAGACAAACTGTGCGCTAATCGTGTGTTTGCTACTACCTTCTAAAACACTCCTTGCACAGTTAGGTCACTAGGTTAGACAAACTGTGCGCTAACCATGTGTTAGCCACTGCCTCAAAACTTCAATTATGCACAGTTTGGCCTCACGGTTAGACAAACCGTGTGTCGCTCGTGTGACTTCCCCTTTGCCTTAAAACTTCAATCAAAGTTAGAAAAATGACATCTTTAGGTGTTCCAACACTCATAATAAAATTCCGGAGCTCGGTTTAAGAAGAATGACCCATTGATAAACCGAAAACAAGAATTTCACAAATATTTGTGTTTTCACCCGGTTCAAACACAAGGAATTTTATAGGAGTCAACCTCACCTCAATACGACGCATGGTGTGATCGTTATGGCTCCAAGTGTGTCTTTTTATTTAAAATTAAAATCGATTTAAGTGAAAACGAGTAACATACTGAAAACTAAGAAAAATCATTTGGATGGTTTTGATACTTTAGGATAATGATCCATGAGTCATTTTTGATGTGTAGGAATCAACCACACCTCAATTTGGTGCACGTTGTGACTAGTATGACTGAAAGTGTTCGTTTTCATTGTAAAGTTGATATTTTAGTTCAAAACGTGTCACTCACTAAAAACTAAAAAAACACACTTTGATTGTCTTGATAATTTAGGAAAATGATTCATAATTCATTTTTGATATGTATGAATAAGTCTCTCATCAAACCGACGCACGATGCAATCAAGATGACTTATAATGTGTGTTTCTAGTTTGAAAATACCTTTTAGTAAAAAACAAAACTTGCATACTGAAAATTGAGCAAACGCATTTGGATTGTTTTGATATTTTAGGAAAACTATACGTAAGTCAGTTTTGATGTGTAAGAATCAGCTTCACCTTAATATGAAGCATGGTGTGACTGGTATCACTCAAAGAGTGTCTTTTTATTTAAAATTGACATCAATTTAAGTAAAAAAGAACAAGTGATATACTGAAAATCGATAAAACATATTCAGATTATTTTGATATTTTATGAAAACAATCCATGAGTAATTTTTAACCTATAGGAGTCAACTACACCTTAATGTGATTCATGGTGTGACCGGTGGGACTAAAAGTGTGTCTTTTTATTTAAAATTGACATTAATTTAAGTAAAAACAACAAGTGACATACTGAAAACTGAGAAGACGCATTTGATCTATTTTGATATTTTAGAAAAATGATTTATTATTCATTTTTTATGTGTATGAATTAGTAACACCTCAATACGACACACGGTGTGTCCGGTATAACTCAAAGTGTCTTTTTTATATAAAATTTTCATTAATTTAAGTAAAAATAAAAAGTGACATACTAAAAACCAATAAAACACATTCAAATTATTTTTATACTTTATGAAAATGATCCATGAGTCATTTGTGATGTGTAGGAATCAACCACACCTCAATCTGAGGCACAGTGTGACCAGTATGACCTAATGTGTCTGTTTCAATTTAAAATTGGCATTTTAGTTCAAAACATGTCACTCACTAAAAACCAAGGAAACACACTCCAATTATCTTAATAATTTATGATAGCGATTCATAAGTCATTTTTGATGTGTATGAAGTAGTCTCACATCAAACTGATGCACGATAGGACTGGTATGACTCATAATGCATGTTTCCAGTTTGAAATGACATTTTTGTAAAAAAAACGTAATCGGCATACTGAAAACCAAGAAAACTCATTCGTATTATTCTGATACTTTAGGAAAATGATCTATCAATAATTTATGACCAGTATGAATTAGCCTCACCTCAATATTATGCACATTGTGACCGATATAACTCCAAATATGTCAGTATGTAAAATTGACATTAATTTTTGTAAAAGAACAAGTGACATATTCAAAACTGAGAAAACATATTCAGATTGTTTTGATATTTTAGGAAAATGATCCATAACTCATTCGTGATGTGTAGGAATCAACCCCACCTCAATAAAATGGACAGTGAGACTAGTATAACTCCAAATGTGTCTTTTTTATTAAATATTGACATTTTATTAATGTATTATTTCATATTAATGTTTAATTTATTTTTTTGTAGTATTACTAAAATAATATTTGTTTTTTAGATTGGCGGAATATTTTGCTTGGGTTGAGATGATTTGTTCATCATCTAATATTATGGGCTGTCATTTTTGGGAGGGAATCACGAGCGTCAAAAGATGAAACATTATTGTTTTTAACTATTTGTTGGATAGTTGTATATGTAATTATATAAAATATTGTTTGGAATGTATATAGCAGTTTTTTTCTATATATAACATGGGTGGACATTTTTGTATTACTGGTGTCACATTAAATGTATATAGCATTATTCAAAATTACAGGTTTTTGCAGGTTTTTGTTGGGTGTGCTATTATATTAACAACACATTGTATCCAGGTAGGCCTTTATCATCGTAACTTTTAGCACTGATAAAGGGGGCCTTTATCAGTACTATTTAAAGTTTTGGTAAAGGGGAACTATATTGGTGCTAAAATAGTGCTGATAAAGGGGGCCCTTTATCAACTCTTTTTTTAGCCTGGATAAAGGACCTCCTTTAGTAGTGCTTTTGTAGTGCTGATAAAGGGGACCCCCTATCATCGCAGTGATTAACAAAAAAAAATTAACTTTGTTAGAAATCATTTTTCACGCTGTTAAAGGGCATAAGTGCTGTAGTGTACACATGGGTTGGCTTGAGGAGCATTTTTATGTGATTCCAGATGATGTTGATGCAGAGATACTTATTTGATGCACACATGCGTATATTATATGGGTGATCAAAGGAATCTTGTTTGTAGACTACTCCACCACTTTGGTACACATAATGTACCTTCCATTACCATAGAATCTTGATCAGATGGGTAGATATGGTTGAGAGTCCATTGCACAATCACACACATGCGTCTGTCCAACTTGTCAACAAGTTACGCATCAGATTGGGGGATGTATGGCTATACAACATATGTGGTCCTGAGAGTGTTTTCCATGCATAACTCCTAGAGTTATTGCACCACTTCAACAACACTTTTTTCCGAACTATCCTTGGGTATGCTGATATGTTTCCATCATTAATTTGAGTAATTTTGTGAATTTACTAATATCGTTTATAAATTTACCTTATATTTTTTTAACTAGGTGGAGTCTGTGTAAAGACCTGGATTTTCCATGTAATTTTTTTTAATTATATTGAATTATTACGAGTTTTCGAAAATTAACGGTGCGTGATTCCGAGGCCCGGTGTGCCCGGGGTGAATTTTTGAGATTTTTTTAGGTACGTTCAATAAACTCATGGGCGGCATTTTATATCTTTGGAACCGGTGCTCGAATTAAAAATATGATGGCACCATTGAATCCACAGTGACAGGATTCTCTTAAGGTAGGGTTCACTTCGACCACATTAAGTCTAGAGAAAAAGTTCAATTTTGGGACTTTTTAAAAGAATAATAAAATTACTTTGTTATTTTATTTATTTCATTCTTTTCCTCCAATGGACAAGCGGTAGTGTAGGACCAGTGACATGTCATACCATTAAATGTCTTGACACTTAAAATCCTAAGTAACAGCGTCATTGGAATTTAGGAAGGTTTCTATTAATGATCCCCCATAAATTCCACGATCATTACATACCCTCCCCCTCTCCAATTTATATAGAGCTTGGGGATGAGTATTGGAATGACTTCACCAAGCGACGAAGCTCTGGTAAAGTTTCACAATGCTCAACACTTGGAGGACGGGGCCGATTCTAGTGGTAATTGACGAGTGACATTGAATCACAAACCGAATGACAACATTTGAGCGGCATCATTGGAGGCTTGTTTTGGGGACGACGAACGCCGACTCTTCCTCGAATGTGAAGCTCTCCAACGATCTTGAGTTAAGGATTTATTTTTGTTATAATTAAAAGTGATTGTTGAATCCTATTTTTCCTCCCTCATATTTTCAATCTAACGTGGAGGGCGCGGGCTAAACAAACATGATCGGGACCCTCGGCTACCTTGTTTTACATTTGCGTTCTCCACGGAAGACCGTCGGCGCGTCACCGGTGATCAGTGCTGACAGATGATGGAGTCATTCATCACCGGTCGGCCGCGATGGTGGTGGGATTCCATCACGTGCCATAGGAGGAGGCTGCGGCGGTCAGAAGAGAGGTCGGTACCAGCTGACCACGGAGGTGATGCGGTGCGCTATCGCGCACTGCCGGCATAGAGGGGTCGCAGCTTTTCAGCCACGGCGGTCGAGAAGGGTGGTCAGAACCGGACAGAAGCAGGAGAATGCGACATGCTTCCTATGGAGGAAGACGTGGCTCCGACGCTGCGGAAAAAGGAATTGGACCCTGCAGGTTCCACCAGGAGACCAGGCAATTCCATGTGGCGCCGCCTCTTCACAATCTAAATGGCCTTTCAGGAAAACTGAGGGGGAGATTCAACCCCCCCCCCCCATGCCAGCTAGGGAGGACCCCACCACAAGCTGGGCAAGTGGACCGGGCCACGCGCGCCCAGTAGGTCACACCCCATTGCGGGCCGGGTGGCACGATCCCAACGGGCCAGGCCGCGCAAGCCCAGCGGGCCGGGCCGCGCAAGCCCAGCGGGCTGCACCCCCTTGCGGGTCGAGTCGGACCACGGCCCAGTGTGTCGAGACCACCATGGTCCCACCCTTCCTGGTCAAACCCAAATCGGGTTGGGTCAGCCTAGATCAGGTTGGGCTGGGTAGGTCTGATCGGGTCGGACTGGAATCAAACCTAACTAGGCCCAGTTTCGCCAAAAGAACCATAACATGAAATCCAAGCATCCGTTTGACGAAACGTCTATGGAACTGGGACCCTTGGAGTGAGACAAACCTTTTGGTATACTCCACTTTTGTTTTGGATAATGTTGGATTATGGATGGGTTGGATAGAATTGGAATCCAACCGGGCCCTCGTAACTATAACGCTTATAAGTCACTAACCGGGTGTCCGATCTGTCTGTCGCGTTGGAACCCTTACGACATGGCGGTCCTTTGGAATACTTCTTCATAGAGATTCATGGATGTTGAGGTATGACTGATGGATTGAGGTTCGGTACTCCCAGAATCAAGGTTACTATGAGCAGGAATTCAGTGGCTAGCGGTGAGGCACAGAATGAAGACATGTGATATGGAGGTTAGTACTGAACGATCGTGTGTGGGTCAGAACCGATCCTATGTGGGTCATATCCTGTGTGGGTCAGCACTCAGTGATCCTGTGTGGATTAGGGCATACCGATCCTATGTGGGTTAGCGTTCAACCATCCTATTTGGGATAGCACATACCGATCTTTTGTGGGTCAGTGCATATCAATCCTGTGTATGTCAGATCCTTTGTGGGTCAGCGCTCAGCAATCCTATTTGGGTCAGTGCATACCAATCATGTGTGGGTCATATCCTATGTGGGTCATTGCGGGGGTTAGTACCTATCAACTCTAGGTGGGTCGGATCATGTTTGGATCATTACGGAGGTTAGTACCTATCGATCATGTTCAGGTCAGACTCCGTATGGTCAGCAGTAGTGAATCTTGATAGAATAAGATGATCTAGCTTTACGACTGATCATTTTTACTTCTATACTTCACTAATACCTGTGTGAGTTGAGTCTTTTACCTTCGTGGTGATACTTGTGTTGTACTTTTACCTTCGTGGTGATATCTTCGTGGTGATACCTATGTGGTACATTTACCTTCGTGGTGATATCTTCGTGGTGTTACCTATGTGGTACTTTTACCTTTGTGGTGTTATTTTTGTGATGTTACTTGTGTGGTACTTTTACGTTCGTGGTGTTACCTTCTTGGTGTTACCCTTTGTGATATTCTTCCCTCATGTATGAGACGAGTATATCTTGATAACTTAGGTATATGTACGGTCGTATACCTGAGTAGAGTTGATGGTTTCTTCATGATTTGTGGTTTTTCCTTTGTGGAACTTTGGGAGACCTTCGGGGGTCTCGGGGTCCCTAATGAGTATTGTTATACTCACCCTTACAAGGTATTTTCCCGCATCTTTTTGTGTCTTGTGTAGATAATGGGCAGCGTTGATCAAGGTTGAGGGAGCCAGGGCTAGGAGATGCTCAGAGGTGGACCAATTGATATGGTGTGATGCAGGACTACTAATCGTGAGTTGTACCTACCCTTGAGGTAGGATCCTCGATGGAGGATCCAGGAGCTGTTTTTCTCTTTTCAGTCGTACTTGTACTTTCTAGTTGGGCTTGTATTCCAGCCCCTTTACTTTCTACACACTTTTTAATACAACAGTTTACATCATGGTTGCCTCTTGATGTGATCTTGTATTTGTGTGTTTTTACATTTTTAAAGGAAATTCCTTCCCATTAAGTGATACGCATTTCTGGTGCTAGTCGCTAGCCTCTGGCCTATGGAAGGTGGACTTGAGGTAGTCACAGCATGGACCTCGGGGGATGGGTCATGACAAAGTGGTATCAGATGATTTGGTTATACCAAAGAACTAGGGCTCTAATATTTTCTATGTGGAAATATAGTTAAGTGTTATGAGTGTGGTTTTCAGTTTGGGGAATCCAGTGTTGGTGCGGTGGCCGACGTATCCAAACACTAGGACCTTGAATTCTGATTTCCAACCATGTACACAAAAACACTGATTGCATGTGTTTTTGAAAAGATTTTCTTGTGATCTCTTTGAGTCAACTCACCAGGTATAACTTATTGACTTTGGAACACTTATTTTAACTCAGGATGCTGCCACGTAGAAAACCAATCAGGATTCCCAACAGAGTACATGATGACGGCCCACCAAGTGATGAGGCTTCTGTGCAGGGCCCTCTTACGGCAATAGTACCTTCGGGTGGTGTACCAGCATCACCACTACATGTTGTGAAGCTATTGCCACTAGCCCCGCTGGCAGAAGTTGCACACCGACTGAGCACGTTGCATGAGTTTTAGTGGTAGAGTGATCTGAGGTTTTGAGGCAAGATGGATTCGCAGGCAGCTAAGGACTGGCTGGAGGTTGTGGCCAGAGTCTTTTGCTTAGTTGGGACACCAGTAGATCTGATGGTAATCCTAGTTGCTAATATCATCCAAGGAGTAGCTGGGAGATGGTGGAGTCTGAAAATCCAGTTACACAATGAGGTGACTCTCACCTGGGAAGACTTCAAGGGCCTTTTCAGAGTAGAGTTTGTCCCAACGACTCTGCGCTCAGTGCATATACAGGAGCTGCTGCACTTACAGTAGGGAAGCATGACTGTGGACCCGTACTCGGCGAGGTTCACTGATCTCTCCCGCTACTCCACTGACATGTTATGTGACCCTTTCTTCAGGTCCCAAACCTTTGAGTAGGGTCTTCTATGGGAGATCAGATCATGGATGGTATCACTCTGCATTCTGATGCATGATGGGGTGATAGAGTGAGCGCTTTTGGTGGAGAGCTTCCTAGCTGAGCAGGCACCGACAGCGAGAGCCACCATCGAATGTCAGGTAGTGGAGTCATCTACAACAGGTAGTAGACAGATGATTTAGGGGCCGAAGAAGGCCATACCTTATGGTGGGTGACCTCAGGATATAGGTTCAGTGGTGAGGGGCTCACGGGATAGAGGAGTACAGTTGAGGATCAGACAGTGCTACTCGTACGACGAGCAGGGTCACAAAGCCCACGACTACCCAACCCGTCATACAGATGACCTTTAGATGGTTGAGGGATAGCCAAGGAAGTGGTATAGGTTCGAGTGAGTAGGTCTAAAGGGTGATGGAATTGGTATAGGAGTTGTTCATGCAGTAGGCGGTGGATGGTGATTCGAGGTTCTGCTTCCACCACCTCTTGGTGGTCCACCCCGACCACAGGGAACAAGAGGACAAGGACGAGCTCAGCTCCATCCAGTTGAGGCCTACGACCACGGAACTCCCGAGATAATTATAGGTATGATCTTTGTCTATTACACCCTAGATATAGTACTTATAAACACAGGTTCCAGACACTCTTTTATTGCCACAGCCCTTGTTTGGAGCTCAGAGATTCCGACGGAGTCATTGGTTCAATCCTTATGGATAGAGACTCATATGGGAGAATATTCGATGACTAAAAACTGGTTTCGGTAGTGTGAGATTACTCTAGGAGGTAAGAGATTTGGTTGGGATCACCTAGTAGTGGCGTTAAGGCCTTACAGCGTCATCTTGGGTATGGATTGGTTATCCACAATTCGTGCTCAGATTGACAGTATTAGGCGTAAAGTGTGGTGTCTCTGCACGGATGGGACCAGGTTTTCCTTCACCGGTGAGAAGGGGACCGTTACAGTATAGAATGGAATTTCCTAGAGGAGGGTGTAGCTGATCACACATCAGTTGCCTAGCCTTACCCATGGTGCATTTGATATAGAGATTCTGAGTTATCCTGTTGTGATGGACCAGTATGTCGATGTCTTCCCAAATGATGTTCTAGGACTACCTCCTCATAGAGAGGTGGTCTTTTACATCGACCTATACCCCGAGACGGTACCGATATCTACACCAAAATATCGGATGGCTCTAGTAGAGCTTCGTGAGTTACGAGTACAGTTGGAGGACTTACAGAGGAAGGGGTTCATAAGGCCCAGTGTGTCTCCATGGGAAGCCACAATTTTGTTTGCCAAGAAGGCAGATGGGAGTTTGAGACTCTATTTGGACTATCGGTGCCTGAACCAGGTGATTGTGAAGAAAAAGTATCCACTTCCAAGGATTGATGATATTTTTTATCAATTTTAGGGAGCTCAATGGTTTTTGAAGATAGACCTCAGATCAGGCTATCATCATCTCAGGTTACGAGACGAGGATGTGCAGAAGATGACCTTTAGATGTCAGTATGGCCATTATGAGTTCTTGGTTATTCTTTTTAGTGTGACCAATGCCCCTGCAATGTTCATGGGACTCATGAACATGATATTCTAGCCATACCACAATCTCTTTGTGGTGTTCTCCATCAAAGACATCTTTATGTACTCAGTAACGGAGGAGGATGTGGTACGCCATAGCGCGCCATCGGTGGAGGAAGCTGCGGCTCTGACACCATGGAAGTAGGGACTCACACCTTGCAGGTCCCACTAGGAGACCAGGCAGCACCACATGGAACCTCCGCTTCACAAACCGAACAATTGATTGGCCATTCAGGAAAACCGGGGGGAGCTGCACCCCCCGTGGCAACTAGGACGAACCCCACCGTAGGCTGGGCGGGCGGGTCGTGCCCCACAACGGGCTAGGCCGGCGGGATGGCCCCCACATGGGTCTGGCAGTGCGCGCCCAGCTGGTCGCGCCCCATCACAGGCCAGGCCGCACGAGCCCAGCGGGTCGCACCCTCGTGGGCCGGACCGCGTGGGCCAAGCAGGTCGTGCCCCATTGTGGGTCGGGCTGGACCGCGACCGAGCGGGCCGAGCCCGCCGCAGCCCAGTCCGGCCGGTTCGAACCCAAAGCAGGTCGAGTCGGCCCAAACCGGGTCGGGTTGGCCCGACTGGGTCAGACCGGACCTGAACCCAACCAGACCCAGTTTCACCTAAAGGACCATAACTTGAAATCTGGGCATCCATTTGACAAACTGTCTGCGGAAATGGAACCGCTAGAGCAAGACAGTCCTTTTGGTATACTCCACATGATTCTTGGAAAAAAGTTGTAGTACGGATGAGTTGGATCGAATCCAAATCCAACTGGGCCCTCAGAACTATAGCTCTTATAAGTCACAGATCGGGAACCCAATTGACGCGTCGTCTATCGTGTTGGAACCCTTAAGACATGGCGGTCCTTTGGAATACTTCTTCTTGGAGATTCATGGAATTTGATGTATGATCGATGGCTTGAGGAGAGGTTCTCCCGAAATAAAGCATACTATGAGCGGGAATATAGTGGCTAGTAGTGAGGCGGAGGTTGGACACAGATCATACGGAGGTTTTTACCGAGCAATCCCTTGTGGGTCAACACTGATCCTATGTGTGTTAGGTCCTATGTGGGTCAGCTCTCACAAATCTTGTGTGGGTTAGCACATACCGATCTTATGTGGGTCAGATCCTGTGTGGGTTAGCGCTCAGTGATCCTGTGTGGGTCAGCGCATACGGATCTTGTGTGGGTCAGATCTTGTTTGAGTCATTGCGGGGGTTAATACCTATTGAATCTAGGTGGGTCGTATCCTATGTGGATCATTGTGGGGGGTAGTACCTATCGATCCTGTGTGGGTCAAACTCTGTGTGGTAAGCAGTAGTGCCTCTTGATAGAATAAGATGATCTAGATACGCGACTGATCTTTTGTACTTATATACTTCACTAATACCTGTGTGAGATGAGTCTTTTACCTTTGTGGTGATACCACTGTGGTACTTTTACCTTCGTGGTGATATCATTATGGTGATACATGTGTGGTAATTTTACCTTAGTGGTGATATCTTCGTGGTGTTACATGTGTGGTACTTTTACCTTCGTGGTGTTATTTTTGTGATGTTACCTATGTGGTACTTTTACCTTCATGGTGTTACCTTCATGGTGCTACCCTTTGTGATATTCTTCCCTCATGTATGAGATGAGTATATCTTTATAACTTAGGTATATGTATGGGCATATACCTAAGTAGAGTTAATGGTTGATTCTTGTTTTGTGATTGAGGTCTTTCTTTGGGGTTTTTCCTTTGTGGAACTCTGGTAAACCTTAAGAGGTCTTGGCATCCCTACTGAGTATTGTTATACTCACCCCTGCACGGGCTTTTCCCACACCTTGTTGTGTCTTATGCAGATGACAGGCAGTGTTGATCAAGGCTGAGGGAGCGAGGACTGGACAGTTTTTAAAGGTGGACTATTTGATGTGGCGTGACGCCAGACTACTGATCGTGAACTGTACCTAACCTTCATGTAGGATCCTCGGTGGACGATCCCGGAGCTATTTTTCTCTTTTTAGTTGTACTTGTACTTTCCAGTTGGGCTTGTATTATGGACCCTTTAATTTTAGCACACTTTTTACTACAGTAGTTTACTTCGTGGTTGCCTCTTGTTGTGCTCTTGGATTTGTGTGTTTGTACAGGTTTAAAGGCAATGTCTTCCTGTTAAAGGATGTCTTTCCGGTGCTAGTCGCTAGCCCCTGGCCTATGGAAGGTGGGCTTGGGGTAGTCACAGCATGGGCCCCTGGGGACGGGTCATGACAGTCAGGCTCAACATTATGAACATATCATGAGACATAGTATGTATAAATTTTGATGGATATTTGACACTATACATCCCACTGATGTAAGTTAAAAATTAATTCTTTTATATAAAAATAAATTTTGTTATTAATTTTATAAGATATTAAAATGATAACATAGTAACATTGTTGTGTTAATTTTTGAATTGTATTCTGAGTTGGCATTTTAAGTTTCATGCACCTATATGCTAAATTTGTCTACGCATCAATTCCACAATATTGAACATCTATGGTTAGAGACACGGGTGTTTGGCTATATGAAAAATATCCTTATTTCACCCTCGATAGGTCCGTGCATTGCATAATATTATGCTTATAAATATAAATGTATTTATATTTATAAACATTTATGTAAATATGTTTATATAATTATAAAATCCAAAATATACTTATATTTCGAACCTCATCGTGAATTTGTTTTTGGCGCGACTTAAACTGCACATTATTTAGGTGAAATTACAGATCCCTTTTTCCCCCATTCAGATAAAGACAAATGAGGGTAGTGTTGGATGTACTCAGAAGGGACGCCGCATGTCGCATCTACCCTATTGTGGTTTAAGATTCACAAAACACAGGAGACCAAATAACCATAGAACAACAAACAAGACCAGTACGGTGTTGGTGAAGTGAAGATAAACCAAGGACCATAATACAAGAAATAAATTGCAAGAAAAAAAAGGAGACAATAGATTTACATGCTTCGGATCCTTATGGATACCACTGCAATACAAGAACACCACACACACACGATTTTTATTAATTCTTTAAGAAATGATACAATGTAACAGATTTGGCTCAGAAAAATGAGAAACGAGAAGGTAAGGTTCATTGTGTTGTTCACAATCGTAAGAAAACAAACTACTTATAGTGTCGAGCATAAAATTTCCCGGAGGTTTGGATATCTTCAACCGCTCCTGGATCTAGTTTGAGATGCCTCACGCACTGGCATTTAGGATGCTGAAGTCAAGGAAGGCTGGGATGATGCTCCACCAGCTTCGACACACCAGCAGTGTGCTGCGGAGATCATTGCTGCCGAGAATACCCTACGCTGGGGTTCGAGAGCCAGGATCGAAGGGAGGTAAACTCCGTAATCTTTGGGAGGAATCGAATCTGAACTGATTTGAGCAACCACACCTCGGGAAGTGTTGGATCAGGGGTGATTAAACCCCCTACGAGCGGTCGTTCAAGGAAAAACTATTTGCCCTAACCAGGGCTCTCCACGAGGAAAGTCTGAAACAGAAAGTCGGTTCAAGGTGGATGGCAAATATTACTTGGGTGGCTTACAGGATCAACGACCAAGAATAAAATGGGCTAAACCAAGGATTTTCAGCATGGATATAGTATATGAATGCGGGGAAAGTAATACAAAAAAGCATTTGATAAAACTTAAATGGAATAATTAAAATGATACAATTAGAAATGAATTTAATATAAAAACAAATAATTATTTAAGGCATATTAATTCACAAATCTCAACCATTTTTATTTAAATTCAGTGATGTTCTTTCACCTAGGGGTCATGGAATCTGAACAAAGTTTAATCTATCTAGGAAAATTTTAAACTTTGACAAGACCGTAGCTTTAGTCAAACTATCAGCTGGGTTTATTTTAGTGTGTATCTTATAGATACACACGATTCCAGATTTTTCGACATCTCTAATAAAATTCAACCTAATATCAATATGTTTTAACTTACCATGGAAAACAAGGATTTTAGATAAATTAATGGTTGATTGAATATCTGAATAAACGTTAATATCAAAATTGTAAATACAATATTCAGAGGTCATACCTTTTATCCACAATGCTTCCTTGACAACCTCAGTCAAGGCTATGTACTTAGATTCTATATTCGAAAGTGCAACAACAGATTGCATGTTTCACTTCCAGGAAATGTCACTACCAAATGCACTAAACACATAAATGATTAAATATTTATAGGTATCCACATTTCCAGCATAATCAGCATGCACATAACCGCAGATAATGTTATTAGAATCAATATTTCTACCATAACATAAACAAATACTATGTGTACTAGAGAGGTATCTGAGAATCCACTTAAGGTCATGCCAGTGCGGCATCCCGGGTGTGGCCATAAACCTGCTAAGGGTGAAAAACACAAAGGCAATGTCAGGGCGTGTGCAAATCATGGCATACATTATGCTTCCAACCATGTTAGCATAACAGATTTTGGACATGAATTCAATATCTTCTTCATTTGCAGGGGCTTGTGTCAAGGACAACTTAAAATGATGTGCAAGAGGAACATTAACAGGTTTTAAAGTTTCAAACATGTACCTCTTGAGAACTTTTAAAATGTAACTATGCTATGAAATATAAAGTAACTTATTGGGTATATCCCAAAGGATTTCAATGCCAAGAATTTTCTTGGCCTCACCCAGGTCCTTCATTTCAAAAGTGTTTTTCAAATGGGTTTTGACATAACAAATAAGATTTATATCTTTTCATATGATGAGCATATCATCAACATACAACATAAAGTAAATGATGCAGGCTTTAGTTTTTTTGAATTAAACACAGGCATCATATTTACTCCTAGTGAAGATTTTACCTAACATGAATGAGTAAAATTTAAAATACCATTGTCTTGAAGCTTGTTTCAGGCCATATAGAGACTTATTTAGGAGGCACACTTTATGTGGTTTGAACTCACTAGGATATCCTTCATGAGGCTACATATAAATATTTTCCTTTAGGTCACCATGTAAGAAAGAAGTCTTAACATCCAACTGCTCAATGTGGAAGTCTTTATAGGCAACATAGGCCAACAGGAGCCTAATAGAAGAGTGCTTTACAACTGGGGTAAAAATTCCGAATAATCAATTCCCTCCCTTTGTAGGAAACCCTTAGCTACTAGCCTTTCATTGAACTTGATTTTGCTTCCCTTAGTATTATCCGCTTTTATTTTGAAGATCCATTTGGAACCAGTTAAATTAGAATCAATTGGTTTGTTCACAACACTCCAGGTATGGTTTTTCTTTAAAGAATGAATCTCTTCATTCATGGAAAAGACCCTTTTCTTGCAGCCTTTGTCTTTAAAGTCTTGCCTATATGACTGAGGATCATCTTCGATGATATCTTGGGCTGCATGAAAGGCATAGGAAGCCATGTCATATTGGATGAACTTTGCAGGAGGTCTTGGGACCCTTCTTTTTCTATCAGGGGTCAGCTGATAATCCCTATAGGCATTAGGAGGTTTAAAATCCGAATCTAAACTAGAACTGCTATTAGAATCATCTGCAGCATTGGGATGAGAAACCAGTTGATCAAGTTGAAGATCAGTCTCAAAATGAGTCAAAGGCTCAGGTTCATCAGACTTAGAGATGTCTGGTTCATCGCTGCTTAGATGGGCAGGCTTGGTCTTGGTAGAGGATGACTCATGAAAGGCCACATCCCGACTAATAATTCATTTTCGGTACCTGGGTTTATCATCCTAGAGTTTATACCCTTTGAATCCTTCAGGGTAACCAATAAAAATTCATTTTAGAGCTCTCAGATCCAACTTATTAGTCCTAACATGTGCATAGGTTTTGGAACTAAAAACCCTAATGTAGGAGTATGAGGGAGGCCTCCCAGTCCAATGCTCTTCGGGAGTCTTGAACTGGTTAGTAGAAGAGGGACACCTATTGATTAGGTAAACAGCAGTGCTGGTAGCCTTGGCCCATAAAGACTTGGGAAGGCCTGAGCATGCAATCATGCTTCGGACACATTCTAAGATGGTCCTATTAATCCTCTCTGCTAGACTTTTTTGTTGGGGAGTATCCTTAACAGTTCTATGTCTTTTGATCCCTTCTTTTTCACAAAACTCAATAAATTCTGTAGATAGATACTCTAAGACATTATCTGTCCTCATGGTCTTTATTTTCTTTCCAGTCAGATTTTCGACCGAAGCTTTCTAGGTATTAAAATTCTAGAAGACATCTAATTTATGTTTCAGGATGTACACCCAGACCTTCCTAGATAAATCGTTAATGAAAGTGATGAAATAGGATCCTCCACCATGAGAGGTTGTCCTCGCTAGACCCCATAAATCTGAATGGATGTATTCAAGTGGGGAAGCAGCTTTAAAGGTGGATAAATTGAAACTAACTCTCTTAGCTTTTCCCATTATATAGTATTCACAGAATGGGAGGTTTATAGGTGTTAGGTCATTCAACATCCCTTTCTTGTTGAGCTCCTCTTACCCTTTGGAGCTAACATGCCCCAACCTTCTATGCCAAAGCATAGTACTCTCAGTGTTAGTATTGTAAACACTAAAAAATTGTCTTGAATGGGTCTTACCATCCATTACATACAACCCATTTGTGAGAGACCCTCTAATAATGGTCCTAGATCTTTTAGATATCTTAATAGATCCAGAATCTGATCTAAACGTATATCTTTTTTGATCAAGGACTCCTAGGGAAATTATGTTCTGTTGGAGGCTTGGAACCCACCTTACATAAAGCAATGTAATCACATATTGATTGTCAAGTTCTAACAAAACAGATCCTCTACCCTCCACTTTACGCTTTTTATTATTCCCTAACAGGACATACCTTTTAACTCTCTCGACCAACTCTGAAAATGACTCTTTATATGGACACATGTGGAAGGAATAGCTAGAGTCAAGGACCCACTCTCGGTCGAGTGTGTGGCTGGAAACATTTAATACTTCAGCGGTATCATAGGCGAAGTCAACAATGAGAGACTAGTCAGTGAGTTGGGCATGTTCTTGCTCATGTTTAAGCTTCTTACATTTTGGCATAATATGTCGAGGCTTGCCAAAATGGAAGCAAGTGACTTTTCTTTCTTTATTATTATTACTCTTTGGTTTTGGTTCTTGCCTAGGTTCTTTGCTGCTTCTACTTTTATCTATGTTAAACTGTTTCTTTTTGCTTTTAACCATCAGTCTTCCCCTAGTAAACAAACTCTCCGCCTCACCTTTAACCTTAGGTTTAGAGTGAAGTTCTTTAGATAAAAGAGCATACTTGACTTCTTCTAGAGTCAAGGAGTCTCAACCATACATCATGGTCTCAACCAAGGTACTATATATGGTCAAGGGAGATTAGGAGAATGATGGTCTAATCTTCAACATCTACCGAGACATCTATGTTGGCTAGATCTAACATGATTTTGTTAAATCCATCAAGATGAGACTTCAAAGAAGCACTAGGTCTCATCCTAAATGTGAACATTTGGTGCTTCTTATACAGCCTACCTACAAGGGATGCATTCATGAAAATATTTTCTAACTTAATCCAGATGTCGGCATCAGTAGACTCATAAACCACTTCCCTAAGGACGTTATCTCCTAAGGACAATAAAAGTGAACTGTGGTCTTTAACAAGAATGTCTGGGGGCACAGGTTGGTATTCAGGTAATAGTTTGCCCAGTTTCATTAATAGATGTTATGGGTTTAGTAGGCCCAAAGAGGGAATCAATGAGACATTGCTGGACAAGTAGTGCCCTCATTTTTATTCACCATAAATTGAAGTCGTTGTCTCCCTCGAACTTTTTGATTTCATATCGCATTATAGACATGTTTATCCAAATGAGTAGATGTCGAATGATTGGGGACAATGATAAGCGTACGCCCCAAAATATCGATCGATCTCATTGGGTAAACGTGTGTCGTGAGATATAAAGGCGAAATGATTCGGTGAATACAATGATTTCACTAGAATAAAAAGAGAAAAGAAAACAACAACAAGATACCGGCAGAATTTACACAAGGTTTAAATGCAGAAATCAAACAAAGGAACCAAAAATGTAAAGAATTGAAAACTAAACACTAAACAATGAACAGATTCCAACTTCACATATTTATAACAAATTTGTAAACAATGCAAAAGGGGATGCCAACAAGGTGCTGGAAGTAACTATATACATCAGAATCAAGAAACAAATTTACAGAGGTAGTGAATGAATTACAGCAGGTAAACAGGTAAAGAAAATTACAACAATATTCAGTTTATAAGAATCGAAAGACTACAGATATCATAATCAACACAGGAAGATAAGCAAAGCAATGGCAGTAATAGGTTGTAGTGTATCAAACAATTATAAACCTAACTTTAGCAAGGAAAATTGCTAAATTCAAAGAACCATAGGCCGAGGCACTAACAGAACAAACATTACACAACACAACAACCAAAAGTGGCTCTGATACCAATTGTTGTGGTTGAAGAATCACAAAACATAGGAGACTGAATAACCACAGAACAACAAACAAGACCAGTATGGTGTTAGCGAAGTACAGATAAACCAAGGACCATAATACCAGAAAGAAATTTCAAGAAAAGAAATGGAGACAAGAGATTTACGTGCTTCAGATCCTTACAGATCCTACTGCATGATAAGAACACCACACACACATGTTTTTTATTAATTCTAGAAGAAATGATACAATGCAACATATTCATCTTAGAAAAACGAGAAACATGCAGGTAAGGTTTATAGTGTTGTTCACAATCGTAAGAAAACAAATTACTTACAATGTCGGGCATAAAATCGCACGGCGGTCCTAATTTCTTCAACTGCTCCTGGATTTGGTTCAAGATGGCTCGTGTGCTGGCCTTCGGGATGCTGAAGTCGAGGAAGTCGGGGACGATGCTCCACCAGCTGCGACACACTAGCAATGTGCCCCGGTGATCGCTGCCACGGAGAATACCCTACGCAAGTGTTCGAGAGCCAGGATCCAAGGGAGGTAAACTCTGTAATCTCAGGGAGGAATTGAATCTGAACCGATTTGAGCCGCCACACCTCGGGAAGTTCTGGAGCATGGGTGATTAAACCCCCTGCGAGCGACCGTTCGAAGCAAAACTGCTTGCCCTAACCAGGGCTCACCACGAGGCAAGTGTGAAATAGAAAGTCGGTGCAAGGTGGATGGCCAAGATTACTTGGGCGTCTCACAGGATCAACGGTCAAGAATGAAACAGGCTAAACCAAGGATTGTCAGTGTGGATATAGTATATGCATGCCGGCATAGTAAAACAAAAAAGGGTATGATAAAACTTAAACGAGAGAATTAAAATGAGACAATTAGAAATGAATTTAATATAAAAACAAATAATGAATTAAGGCGTCTTAATTCACATACCCCACCATGCATCATATCAATATATCTTTATATTATCATTCCCACGATGTATCATATCAATATATTTTTATATTATCATCGAGTTTTGCTGAGGTCCCATGCCTTCAAAGAAATATTCATTGCCGTCCCACAAAAACATATAATTATGATTCAGCTCCTCTCCTCCCGGCTCTAGTTATATCTCACCACCACCACTTCCAAAGCTGCAGACTTGAGTGTCAAAACCACCCATTAATCACGATGGATCGTGTCGCCCTCCTCTTCGTCTTCTGTTTCTGCATAGCTCTGGTTCCCTACAATTCCTCCGCCACCGGTCGTGGAGTTGAGGAGATTGTGACGGAGAAACTATTCAATAAGATGCTACTTCACCAGAAAGAGGAACCTCGTTGCGAGGGGTCCTTCTACACCTACAACGCCTTCATTCGGGCCACCGCCAGGTTTGATGACTTCGGCGCGACGGGGGATCGCGACAGCCGCTTTCTGTGGGGGCCACTCCCAATATGGGATGCACTACCACAAAAACAGTTTTTCGCAGCGCCCCCCTTTATCAGCGCTAATGAAAAAGCGCTGATAAAGGGCCCCCCTTTATCAGCGCTTGCTTAGTAGCGCTGATAAAGGGGGGCCTTTATCAGCGCTTTGTTTAGCGCTGATAAAGGGTCGACTTCAAAAAAAAATATAAAAATATATTAATATATAAATATAGTTATATTGTTATATAAATATAATATATAATTTTTAAATATATTTTAGATAAGTATAAATGTACATTTACACTTATTATACTTAATATTTAAGATATTTAGTGAAAATGACTTCTTAAAAAATGAAAAAAAATATTTTTAATTAATATTTTGATAATCATTATGGAGTAATAGTCATTTGATAACAATTTGAGGACTAAAAAAATTAAAAAAATTAAAAAAAGATCCAAAATATGTTGAAAACGCAACTCAAACTTCAAACGGCCATAACTTTTGATCCGGGTGTCCGTTTGAGCTCTACCACATATCAAATCGAAGCCTGCGATGAGCTCCACGTCGTTGTGACTTGGGAGAACCCCTGTCAAGAGATTTTCGAGGCCAAAAGAGGCCCAGAAGGCCTCCAAAACTGAGTTTTTAGTCGGGGTACTCCGATTTTTTAACATTTTGTGGATTTTCACCCTCGTTTAAGGGGGTATTATTGGATTTTTTTGGTGGGGTTTGAATTTATTCCAAGGTATTACATTCATATTGATATTATGTCTTTGAAATTTCATCATTTTTTATAATGCACTGCTATTTATAATCAAATATATAACAATATATTCATATTTTTTAAATATTCACACCTAAAAATTTAATTATAAATATAAATAATAAAATATATTAGCTTTATCTAAATAATAACTAACATCCATTTTATTTAAAATACCAATATATGAATATTTATATACCTATATATTAATCTAACTATATATATATATATTAATCTAACTATATATATATTAATATAATAACTATATATATATTAATATAACTACATATATATATATTAGTATTACTATAAATATATATATTAATATCACCATAAATATATATATTAATATCACTATATATATATTAATATAACTATATAATTATATATTCATATAACTATATATATGTTAATATAACTATATATATGTTAATATAACTATATATTAATATAAATATATATTACTATACGAATAAATATAACTATATATATATATATAGATATAGATATATATTAATACCACTATATATATATTAATATTACTATATATATTATAATATAACTATATATATATATTATAATATAACTATATATATATATATTATAATATAACTATATATATATATATATTAATATAAATATATATTACTATACCAATAAATATAACTAAATATATAAATATATATATATAGAGATATCATGAATTGGAAAGCAAATCAAAATAGAGTAGTGGTAAGGGCTTAGGCGCGCAGGGGGGAGGTCTCGAGTTCAAATCCTGGTGGAGGCAGGGGTGCGCGCGCATGGGGAATATTGGAACAAGCGCTGTTAAAGGGTGGAGGGGGGTGCGTGGGGTGCGTGGGGTGTTGTGTATAGGGGCCGAAAAGCACTGTAAAAGGGGGGGTTCAAGCGCTATAAAATCCCCCCCCAATTGACAGTATTTTTTAAATTTTTTTAAATTTTTTTAATTTTTTTAAATTTTTTTAAATTTTTTTTAACTTTTATCAGCGCTTTTTTAAAAGCGCTGATAAATGGGTCCTTTATCAGCGCTAAAACGAGAGCGCTGATAAAGGAAGTGCTGATATAGGACCCCTTTATCAGCGCTAAAAAAAACCGCTGATAAAGGGGTCTTTTATCAGCGCTTTTTTTAGCGCTGATAAAGGGGTCCTATATCAGTGCTTTTCGGGGCGCTGATAAAGGGGACCCCCCCTTTATCTACGCTGGCTTTATCAGCGCTTTTCTAGCGCTGATAAAAGCCATTTTTAGCGCTGATAAAGGCCGTGTTTGTAGTAGTGATGGTTTTTTGTAGGGGAAGAAGTCTGTGGACGGCAACTAACCAGGCGGCTTCAGGAAACGTATTCCAGGGTTGGCAGCAGACACCAGCAGGTGGTCAAGGTGTGTGAGCAGCCGGTAGGGATGACTCCATGGGTAGATTACCTACCCAAAACCAACCCTTGTCATTGCAGATTTTTTTTACTTTATGAAGATAAGAGTTGTGTAATCTGGTTGTGTGGTGGAAGTGTGTGTGATCCTCTGATTTTTATCCAGAGAGAAGGGAATAGAGAATCGATGGTGTTTCTCCCGTGGACGTAGGCAACTCGCCTAACCATGTAAATCTCATGTGTTGCTCTGTTTGCTTCCTTTTTTGTGTGTTTGAGGTACCATGCACCTCCGCTGCACCCCAACATGTGGTATCAGAAGCGAGGCGGACCAAACGGAGTTGAACCGACGAGGGGACGACTATTTTTCCAGTGGCTGGAAAATTTAAAGCGGTCAGAAAATTTTCCGAGGCCAGATCCGTGAAGAGGACGGCGAGACGATTCCAACGGCGCAAATGGCGCTGAAAACGGAGTTGAAACGAGCCCGATAGGCTCAGTCAAAGTTTGGTCAAACCCATGGGTGAACAGTACCCCGTGCCAGAGAGGACGACACTGTTTACGCCGCCGGCGACAATTCCGGCGATAATCCGGCAGAAACTCCGGCGTGCCACGTCAGCACCACGTCAGCGAGTGATCTGGACCGTTAATGTGTTTTGACCATAACTTGGTCAATTGGTGTCCAATTTCGGCAATCCAGGAGTCGATTCCGACTATTTCGACCATTCTGGATGCATCCTTATGGTTAGTTTTTGAAAATTCTCACTCTATCAGGTGGTGATTAAGAGGTGCGACATCGACGGTGGTGATCGCGTTTTGCGACAACGACGATGACAGGCGGCGGAGCACTACCAAGATTAGATATCGAGAAGTTCGATGGTCGAAATAATTTAGGCTTGTGTAAAAGCACGATGAAGGATCTTTTGGTGCAGCAAGGCATGATCAGACCGTTGATCAGAGAAAAGCCCGAGACAACTAATGCCGATGATTGGGAAGAACTCGAGATGCGGGTCGTCAGCACAATTCGACTATGTCTGGAGAATGAGGTAAAGTACTCGGTGTTGGATGAGACATCACCAAAGGAGATCTGGAAGAAGTTAGAGTAGCGATATATGGCGAAGTCGCTCACCAAAAAATTATTCCTGAAGAAAAAATTGTACCAGTTGCACATGGACGAGGGAATGAATTTGTTGGATCACACCAACGAATTCAACCAGATCCTGACACGGTTATTGGGGCTCGGTGTGAAGGTTGGAGAGGAAGATAAATCACTTTTGCTTTTATCATCCCTACTAAGCTCATTTGTTGGGCTTGTGACTGCATTGCTCGTGGGGAAGGAGACATTGAAGCTGGACGATGTGATGGCGTCACTTCAAGATTCGGAAGCATTTTGAAGACCCGTGATGCACTCAGGAGAGAAAATCATGGTGATGTGAGATGATCAGCGTGGGAGGAGCCGACATTGATAGTCATGAGGTAAAGAATGACGGCTAAAATCTAGGGGACGTGATCCGAGTGAAGTCACGTGTTTCTGGTGCGAGAAGAAGGGTCACTATAAAAGTAACTGTGGAGAACGCAAAAGGTACATTGCTGGGAAGAAAAATGTTGAAGAGGAGGATGTGAACATCACAGGTTTATCATCAGATGATGAAATCTGTGTGACAACGTGAAGCATGCACTCAGATGAGCGATTTGAACGGGGAGAAGTGCAGTGTCATTACTGCAAAAGATACAAGCACATGAAGCGGGAATGTCATTTTCTGAGAAGGAAGAACGAGCGGGCTCAAAATCCAAAGGAATATGGATGGGTTCTGGATTCGGGGAGATCGACACACATATGTACGATGAGAGGTACATTTGATACTTTTCAGCAGGTGCAAGACTCGGTGCGATATGGTGATGGGTCAATATGCGAGGTTCAAGAAGTCGGGATAGTGAAATTGAAGATACCCGATGGAGGAATTTGAAAACTGGATGATGTGTAATTCATTCCGAGGATGAGGCCGAACTTGATATCATTGAGTAGGCTCGATGCGAGAGGGTTCAAGATTTCCATAGCAGGTGGAGTGTTGGAAGTATCACGCAGGGATATAGTGAAGTTTACAGGGAAGGAGTCCCAAGGGTTATATCATTTGATGGAGACCGCAGTCAGCCTAAGATTTAATGAAGATGATGGAAGTGCCACATCATCTGGCATGAAGAAGCGTGTTCGATTTGCTGATGAAGTTTTTGACACCCGCAAGGAGATTGCATGTCAAGCTTCTACCCCGAATTGGTCATGAGGGGGAGATTTGTGGGGGGCACTCCCAATATGGGATTGTTTTTTGCAGGGGAAGAAGTCTGTGGACGGAAACTAACCAGGCGGCTGCAGGAAACGTCTTCTAGGGTTGGCATCTGACAGCAGCAGGTGGTCAAGGTGGGTGAGCAGCCGGCAGGGATGACTCCATGGGTAGATGAGCTACCCAAAACCAACCCTTGACGTTGCAGATTTTTTTTTCTTTATAAAGAGAAGATTTGTGTAATCCGGTTGTGTGGTGGAAGTGTGTGTGATCCTTCGAGTTTTATCCGGAGAGAAGGGAATAGAGAACCGACGGTGTTTCTCCCATGGACGTAGGCAACTCGCCGAACCACGTAAATCTCGTGCGTTTCTCTGTTTGCTTCCTTTTTTGTGTGTTTGAGGTACCACGCACCTCCGCTACGCCCCAACACTTTCCTAGCCCAAACTTCTCATGAAACCTCAGGTCCTCCATCCTCTGAGAAATCTTCTTTTTTGTTTCTCTCTGTTAATGATTTGATTAAGTATTTGTTTTATTATCAGGTGGATGGGACGATGCACCTGATGGCCGGTATTCATGGGGATACTGCTATATCAAAGAAGGGCTTAGGTGAATCCTAAGCTTCTGGATTGTTGGGGGAGCTCCCCTGTGCAAGAGGCAGTCCCCACGTAATATTCCAAGAACTATTGGGTGTTTTGATTCGTCAAAATCCAAAATGCATAAACAACGTTTATATTCAATTTATTACATGCAAATTGATAAACATATAATGTCCGAGTTGCAATTCCATAACATTATGAATGAATTATTCAAAATGAATACAATTAGTGAACAACAACACTGACCTGAATTGGGCAGTGGAAATTACATCAACACATTAAATTCAAAACTAACATATTTGAATTAATATTCAGAAGCAGAGAATTCATTCAGCAATTTACAAGTCGAACAAATGCGGAAATAGAAAGCAGTAAAAGGGACACCAAGGATTTATGTGCTTCGGCCATATGGTCTACGTGCACGGGAAAGGATCATCACAGTTTTTCACTAGGCAAGAACAAAGGAGTACAAGAGGAAACAAAGGACACAGCAACACACAAACTAAACTGGACATGAAACGAAAATAAGACGCGATGGGAAAAAAATGCACAAGCTTATAAAAAATCGACAAAGAAAAAACTCTAACAGGACCGAGACCCCCTTACCAGGTTTCGTCCAAACCTTTGTCAATGCAGATGCTTGTAAATGGGTGCTGAGAACGTCGTCGCGAAGTCCAGCAGGTTTGGTCCTCCATGATCAACGCTGCTGTCCAGATTCGTCACCGTGAGCCGCTTGCTGTCCAAAGTCATTGCCGCTATCCAGGTTTGGTGTGTACCATAAAATGTTGTTGTTGTCCAGATTCAGTGTCGTTGTCCAAGAACAGAAACAGAACGCGCAGCTTCCTCATGGAAGTCCTTCATGCTGCATACAGGTTCATCCGGTTCAACAACCCTGCTGCCCGGGTCCACCCACAGCGGACCACCACTGAAGAATAAATCCTACGCTGCCACATCACTTCGAGAAGAAACTAGGGTGCCGCAATTGAAGAAACAAGATCCACCGAGCCGCGTTGAGAGTACAGCCAAATCCAAGCCAGCCGCAAGAATCCGAGCTTGTGAGTAGGGGTGTCCAGACCCGACCTAACCTGATGGGTTCGACCCGACCCGACCGGGTGGGGTCGGGTTGGGTTGGGTCACATAGGAAAAACCCGGGTCAGGTTCAGTTCGGGTCGACCTGTACATGGGTTGGGTGAGGTCGCGGGTTGGAGTCATTTAGACCCAACCCGACCCGTGACCCGATGCCAGCTAAATTTTTTTTGCTCCCCTATCTCTTCCTCGCTCGCGGACTCGCCCCCCCCCCCCCCCCATACTCGATCGCTCCTACTCTCTTTTCCCTTCATGAAAAAGAAACCCTACTCCCATCCTCTCCTCCCTCATTCCCTCGCGATTCGACTCGACCGATTCGACAGTCTACAGAAACTCTCCTCCTCCCTCTTTTCTTCCCTAATCTTCCCCAACCCCTCGACTTCTCTGATCCCTCTTCTCCCTTGAGAAAAATCCTCCCTCCAATCCATCCTCCTTTCACACCTCTGACCGAACCCAGATAGAAAAGGGCTCACGTCGCCTCCTCCTCCTGCCGCCTGCTGCTGTGTCACACAGCCTATTTTTGTCGTCTGGTAGGGCTAGGTGCAGAGGGTTCAACGCTGCGAGTTCAGCTTCGAAATTGGAGGAGGCTCCCCTCAGATCATCCAGATATGGTGAGGTTCAAATTTTTGGTTTGAGGTTTTCAATTGATTCCTGGTTTGACTGAGTTGATTTTGAGTTTTCAGACTGAATCAATGTTATTATGTTATTCACTCTGCTTCTGGTGATGATTTTTTTGCATATGTTTTCACTTATTCGTTCTTCAAATCTGCTACTGGTGTCTGTTTTGTTGATTTGGTTTTCCTTTTTCTAGTAATGTTTATTTCTACTGCATCATGAATTTACTCCACTTTAACTTCAATTGGTTCTATTACTGGTGTTGATAGTGAGTCACAGTAAGAAACAGCTGTGGAACGGGAGGCCAACAGTGACTCGAGAAGGTGTTGGTAGGTCGTGTTTTCTAATAGGCATCGGTGGCAGTTTGGCGTGTTAGTAACTGGAGGTAAGCATTTTATTTTTTTATCATGTTATTTTAAATGATGTTTTCCATTATGTATGAGTTCTCAATTTGGTTTTTCTACTCCTGTGGAATTCTGGTTTGGTCACAAAGATTGAAAACTTAGTTCGACTCAAAATCTACTAGAATTTATAATTATTTAACTAGGACCGATTCTGTTTTGGAGATGTAGTTTTTGTTTTAGGAATTTTAGGATGTGTTCATTGAGCACCCACCACCACGAGGCATGACCTTCATTTAATTGGTTTAATTGATCATTGTAATTTCAAATCCATATATTGGTTTCAAAATCTATTCTCCTTATATTCTTCCAGGAGTGTTCCACAGCTAACATCAATTAGCGATTCATGGAAGGTGATAAAATAAGTGGTTCTTCTAATCCTCTAGTTGGCACAACCCAAATTCGGATGGGGTATACTCCAATTGCACATTCAGTAGGAGGGAGTAGTAGCATACCAGTTAAAGAAAGTGAGGAGGGTAAGAGGTCTCCTAAAAAGGTAACAGTTCCTAAATCTCCTATTGGTTCTAGAATTTCTCAAGCTTGGGATCACTTTCATAAGAAAAATGGAAGGGTTGTTTGTAATTATTGTGGAAAAGATTATGCTTGCACATCAGGCAAACATGGAACTAGTAATTTGAATAGGCATTTGATAAGGTGTAATAAAAATCCACACAAAAATCTTGACAAAAGTCAAAGCACTCTCAGTCTTAGAAAGAAATGTGAAGATGAGGATGATGGGACGATTAAAATGTCAGTAGCTCATTTTAATCAAGAAGAGTGTAGAATAGCTCTTGCAAAAATGATAATCATTGATGAGTTATCATTTAAATATGTTGAGAATCAGGGTTTTAGAGAATTTATTGAAGCTGTTCAACCTCAATTTCAAGTTCCATCTAGACAAAAAGTTGTTAGGGATTGCTTGCAGTTATATTTGGCAGAGAAAGAAATGTTGAAGTCTATTTTTGATATGTTCTCTCACATGGTATGTCTTACCACTGATACATGGACTTCAATTCAGAATCTGAATTATATGTGTGTGACTGCACATTTTATTGATGATAATTGGATATTGAATAAAAAAATCATCCGGTTTTGTCTTGTTGCGGATCATAAAGGGGAAACAATTGGCCGGGTATTAGAACAGACATTAAAACAATGGGGGATTGAAAGGATTAACACTGTTACAGTGAATAATGCTAGTTCTAATAATACAGCGATCAGTTATTTGGTGAGGAGGGTTAATGATTGGAATGGGTCTATTCTTAATGGAGATTATATTCATGTTAGATGTTGTGCACATATTTTAAACCTTATTGTTAGTGATGGGTTAAAGGAAATATCGACATCAATTTCTAGAATCAGAGTTTCGTGCAAATTTGTGAGAAGTTCACCTTCAATATTGGCTCTTTTCAAAAGCATAGCCGAGGAGTTAAAAATTCCTAGTAAACAGGCCATAATTCTTGATGTGCCTACTATGTGGAATTCTTGTTACTTTATGTTGGATATTGTAGAGAAGTATGAAAAAGTATTTATTTGCCTTGAGGAGGATGCAAGTTTTAGGAGTTCTCTTGTCTGTGAAGGTGGGGCTCCTACAACATATGATTGGGAGCATGCTCGTGTATTTATCAAGTTCCTAAATTTTTTTTATGATAGCACTGTTAAGTTTTCTGGTTCTATGCATGTGACATGTCACACATTCTTTCATAGAATTTGTGACATATATAGAAAAATCAAGAAATGGATGAAGAGTCATGATATTATTATGAGTGCAATGGCTATTGAAATGAAGCTTAAGTTGGACAAGTATTGGGGTATTGGTTCAAATTTTAATTCTCTCTTGCTTGTGGTAGTTGTTCTTGATCCCTGATATAAATTGGAATATGTTTGGGATAGTTTTGAAATGATGCTTGATGATGAAGAAGAAAAAAATCAGTTGATCAGTAAATTAACAGAGGTTCTGAATAATCTCTATGAGTTTTACAAATGTAGATATCCCATTGCAGTTAGTGATAAATGTGAGTCCAGTTCTCATCAAGAGTCACATATACATGATGCTAGTACCGATAGTGAGGATGATGAGAAATGGAAAGATGCATATAAATTAAAGAAAAGGAAAAGGCAACTGACACAACAAAGGAATGAACTAGAGATATATCTTGAGATTGATGAATGTGAGGATGATTTTGAAGGATTTGATATTTTTGAGTTGGTGGAAAGGAAAGGCAAGAAAATATCATGTTCTCTCATGCATTGCTAGAGATATTCACTAGTAGAAAAAAGGTCTTTAACGTCGGTTTTTTTTTATTTTTTACGTCGGTTTTTAACCGACGTTGAAGTCGCCGACGTAAAAAATATGACTTTTTACGTCAGTTTTTGTAAACCGACGCCAAAAACAAATTTCAATTGCTTTTTTGCGTCGGTTTTGTAAAAACCTGACGCCAAATAAACTCATCCGCGCCATTTTTGGCGTCGGTTTCCCTAAAAACTGACGCCAAAAAGTTTAAAAAATAGTTTCGGCGTCGGTTCTTGAAAAAAACCGACACCGTAAATGGAAATAACTTATTTTTGGCGTCGGTTTTTACAAGATCCGACGCCAAAAAACATTTTTTATTGTTCGATGTTTTAGAGCATTTCCTAATCTTCGATTTGATTGGTCGTGGAGCTAAAACGGAGTTACGGATCAAAAGTTATGGCCGTCAGAAGTTGAACATGTCAAAGTATCGATTGATACAATATGTTTTAAAGAAAACAAGATAAACACAAGTTAAAATCACGTACACCAAATGATATAAAATATACATAATACTTCAAACACATTTCGATTATTTTTCGATCTTCCATTGAAATGATATGTTGTTTATCATCATATCTCTTATATTTAGCGTAGATCTCATGTGATAATAAAAACGACGATCGATAATTAAACTTACACCAATCTTGGTAAATGTCATCCGAATGTTTTATATTTTTAACACAATAAAAAAAGTAAATCATCATTATTTGAAATCTAATCGAGTTGTTTATAAATGAAGGACATTAATAATAATGAAAATGAATGAATATAATACGTACCGTAATCAAATTAATGATTGATGCCGCATTGAAAACTTGATTGAATCGAAGAGGATGAAAATGATAAATGAAGGACAAACAGATTTATATATAGTAAATGAAAATATTTTCGATTGAGTTGTATGAAAATATAGGTGGGATTTTAAAAAGTTAAACGCGCGTTGTGAAAAAAATTGAAATTTTGATCCCGCGTATTAGTGAATACTATTTGGCGTCAGTTTTTAAATAAACCGATGCTAAAAAGATAAAAAAAATACGTTTCGCGTCGGTTTTTTTAAAAACCGACGCGAAAAGTAAAAATAAATTGTTTTTCGCGTCGGTTTTTAAAAAAACCGACGTGAAAAACAAAAAAACAGTTTTGGCGTCGGTTTTTATGAAAACCGACGCGAAAAGTAAAAAAAAATATTTTTTGCGTCGGTTTTTCTAAAAACCGACGCGAAAAACAAAAAAGTTTTTTTTGGCGTCGGTTTTTATGAAAACCGACGTCAAAACATAAAAACAAAATTTACCATGTGTTAGAAAATTTCTTAAGCTTCGATTTGACTGGTCGTGGAGCTAGAACGAAGTTACGGATTAAAAGTTATGGCCTTTGAAAGTTGGCCTTCGATTTGGCGTCGGTTTTTAAATAAACCGATGCTAAAAAGATAAAAAAAAATACGTTTCGCGTCGGTTTTTTTTAAAAACCGACGCGAAAAACAAAAAACAGTTTTGGCGTCGGTTTTTCTAAAAACCGACGTGAAAAACAAAAAAGTTTTTTTTTGGAGTCGGTTTTTATGAAAACCGACGTCAAAACATAAAAACAAAATTTACCATGTGTTAGAAAATTTCTTAAGCTTCGATTTGACTGGTCGTGGAGCTAGAACGGAGTTACGGATTAAAAGTTATGGCCTTTGAAAGTTGGACTTAATTAACACTTCTTTTAGAGAAGTTCAACTTCCAACATCCATAACTTTTAATCCGTAACTCCGTTTTTGCTCCATGACCAGTCAAATCAAAGCTTAGGGAATTATCTATAGGGCTGTAAATGTTTTTTACATTTTTGGTGTCGGTTTTCATAAAAACCGACGTCATAACTTTTTTTTTATTTTTTCACGTCGGTTTTTAAAAAAACCAACGCCAAATCATTTTTTTCATTATTTTTTCGCGTCGGTTTTTTTAAAAACCGACGCCAAAACTAATTTTTTTTTATTTTTTGGCGTCGGTTTTCAAAAAACCGACGTCATAACTTTTTTTTATTTTTTCACGTCGGTTTTTAAAAAAACCGACGCCAAAACTAATTTTTTTTAGTTTTTGGCGTCGGTTTTTAAAAAACCGACGCCAAAACTTATCCGCAAAAATATTTTACGTCGGTTTATAATAAACCGACGTCAAATTGACGACGTTAAAAATGATTTTTCTACTAGTGATTCTAGCAATTCCTTTAACTACAGTATCTTCAGAGTCAGCTTTTAGTACAGGAGGAAGAGTCCTTGACCCATTTCGTAGTTGTTTGAATCCCAACACTATTGAAGCAGTAATTTTCTCACAAAATTGGTTTAGAAAGTCTAAACCAATTGACATTCGAAAGCAACTAGAAAAAGTGGAAGTGATTGAATCAGGTACTACCATTAAAAATATTATGATTTTTTATCATTTTTCATTTGTCAATTATAAACGTTTGTTTGATAAAGTAAAAGACTGACTTGTTCTTTCTTTTTTTGTGTTTTTTTAAGATATGACAATGCCACCATCCATCACAATTCATGATCAGAGTTTCACTATCTAAAGTAGAAGAAGCAAGGATGATGGATGGAGCACTCTTCATTAAGGTATAAATTTATGATTGTACCTTCACATACTTACAAGGATGGAAATTTCATGTCATTTGTTTCTAAATTTTGAAAAATGATAAACTTGCTTAGTGTGCAATGGTTCAGGTCATCATTTCATGTGTGTGTTTTAAGTTGTTTCTTAATTTAAAATGTCGAGGTTGCTGAGACAAATATTTGTTGTACTGGGTGATTGTTGCAGGTTTTTTTGCAGAGATGTTAGCCCTGAAGGCTTCCAATTTTATATTACCTGTTTCCTGAAATTGATCTAGGTGATCGATTCTTAACTTGTAAGTTAAACATGGTTGTTCTTCTATTTTACTCCCTTCTCCATTTTGTTCTTAAATTTTCAAAAACTTTGAACTTATATAAGGTGTAAGATGGTGGAGTATCTACTCTAAAAAGCTTGGATGCTGTCTAATTTCTTTTTTCAACATGTTTTCTTACCTATACATAGCATGTATTACACATTTTCTGAATATTTCAACTTCTGAATACTGATATGAAAACCTTACCTTATTGGCATTTTGGCCTAATTAGATGCTATTTTTTGTTTTCTCCATGTTTATTGTTGGTGTTATTGACTTCTTCAATAGGAAGTAGATTTATATGATGATTTTTATAGAGAAAACATATTTAATATTTAGTATTCTGCATTTAATACAAATACAATTTTTTAGTTTTTGTTGAATTGTCTTCTTTTTACTTTTTTTACTTTTCCTTTTGTTTGAGATATGTGTGGCTACAACTTACATGTGTTCACTGTTGGGTCTGGTTTGGGTAAGGGGTGAAGGCTCAGCTGGTGCAGGGGGGGTTGGTGGTGCGGGGGGGGGGGGGGGGGGCTGGTTTGCGGGGGGAGTGTGAGGGGGGGGGGGATGGTGTGTGCAGGGGTGCGGGCTGGGTAGGTTTGGTGTGTGGAGGCAGGGGGGAGACGGGGTTGGTGTGTGCAGGGGGGAGGCTGGGTTTGGTGTGTGCAGGTAGGGGGGAGAGATAGGCTGGGTTAGTTTAGTGTGTGCAGGAGGAGGGGGGAGGGAGGCTGGCTGGTGGTGCTGGAGGGGGTTGGGTCTGGCGTGCAGGTAGGGGGGCTGGCTGGTTTGTAGGGGGCAGGTTGGTTTGTAGGGGGGAGTGTGTGTGCAGGGGGGAGGTAGGCTGGCTGGCGCAGGGGTGCAAGGAGGCTGGTGGTTCAGGGGTGCAGGGGGGGTCTGGTGTGCAGGCAGGGGGGAGAGGGGGGCAGGCTGGTTGGTTTGCAGGGGGAGTGTGAGGGGGGGGGGGCTGGTGTGTGTAGGGGTGCGGGCTGGGTAGGTTTGGTGTGTGCAGGTAGGGGGGAGAGATAGGTTGGGTTGGTTTAGTGTGTGCAGGAGGGGGAGGGAGGCAGGCTGGTGGTGCTGGAGGGGGCTAGGTCTGGCATGCAGGTAGGGGGGTGGCTGGTTTGTAGGGGGTAGGCTGGTTTGCAGGGGGGGAGTGTGTGTGTAGGGGGGAGGTTGGCTGGTTGTCGCAGGGGTGCAAGGAGACTGGTGGTGTAGGGGTGCAGGGGGGGGGGGGTTGGTGTGCAGGTAGGGGGGGAGAGGGGGGTAGGCTGGTTGGTTTGCAGGGGGAGTGTGCAGTGGGGGAAGGGGGGAGGCCGGTGTGTGTGTGCAGGGGGGGGAGGGTGCAGGGGTGAAAGGCTGATGTAGGCCGGTGTAGGGGTGCAAGGGTGCAATGCAGGGGTGGAGGGGTGTTGTGCAGGGGTGCAGGAGGGGGGGGATGGTGTGCAGGGGGGAGGGGAGGGGGCAAGGAGTGCTGGGGGGAGGGGGAAGGGAGTGTAGGGGGAGAGGGTTGTTGTGTTGTACGGGGTACAGGAGGGGGGAGGCTGGTGTGCCTGGGGGAGGGGGACAGCAGAGGGTGCAGGGGGAGGGGGCTGAATTTTTTGTGCAGGGGGGATGAAATTTTTGTGCAGGGGGGTTGGATCGGGTTGGGTCGGGTTGGTTCGAGTTTACACATATAACCAGACCCAAATTGACCCGAACCTCAGTGGGTTGGGTCGGGTCGGGTCCTTCGGGCATGCGACGGGTAACCCGACCCCACTGGGTCGGGTAGGGTCGGGTTGGCTGCTCCGGAAGCATGCGACCCGACCCGACCCGACCCGACCCATGGACACCCCTACTTGCGAGTGAACCTTTCGTCGAAGGAAGCCGCCCCACTGTGAAACATCATAGATGAAGAACTCGAATCCCTAGGAGCTGATGAAGATCCAACACCACCGCACTCCAAGATTTGCAGCCTCCCACACCGTCGTCGCCTGACGAGGCTCGTGCGCACCTGAGCTATCTTGGATGAGGAACCCCACAGCCCCATGAACGCTGCATCAGGATGATGGCTTGGAGAGACTCGACGCCGAGTCTTCCTCTACAAAATGTCGAACGAGAGGAGCGTCGAACGACCGCACGCGCACTACTTCCCCACTGGTGAAAAAACTAGGCTCACTAAAACCCTTAATCTCCCGCTTGTAAAGGATCCACCTGGAAAAAAAATGAGGAAAGGCAAGCGTAGATCTAGGACATGTGGATGGTGGAGATGGGTTGGGCAGTTCCAACTATCCTGTTGCGCGTAACAAACCACATCTGGCATATTAAACATATATCATTTAATTAGCAAAAATAAAATGTGAATAAAAAATCACAAATCTCCACCTTGGAAATTAAATGCATGAACAAATTTAAGATGCAACAACACCACTCTCCAACTTGAAAATTAAACCTAAACCACATGATGATTTTGCACCACCTAACATCATCAACTTGAGCATATCCTAAAAGGAAAACAACCTACGGGGTATGACCCAAACAGTCCCCCAAACATGTATCAACTGTAACACATGTCGCCCAAAGTTGAATGATATTATAAAAAGCTACTAAACATGCTCAGAAAAATGGCTCTAAACATAAACAGATCGCATACCTGTACTTACCTAAGTCGCACTCTGAGATGATGCCAAAAAGGAAGACGGGACCCGCAAATCACATGCCAACAGGTCCCGAACTATCTCACCTACGCCTGCAGAACACAAATAAACGGAGCAGTACCATCCTCACACAAAACATGGCAAACCAAAACTCAGATAAATTCACATAGAATTGCAACTCAGAAATAAAACAGGTCAGAGCAAACAAGCAGAAAAAGACACAAAGCTCAAAGGCAAGCAAATCGCTCACTCAACCTGAATCTAAAACAACCCCAGGAAACTCTCCACTTGAGGAGAAGACACTGCCTAGAACCAAGCCAACAAGAGAAGTTCCTCAAAATCCGGGTACCACTACAAATCTCATGCAGCCACAAGAGTCCTAAGGGAAAACTCTAGACCCACGAGAACACCGGTGATCCAAGGGCAGCATGCTACCGACCAAGAAAACCCATCTCAGTCTAGCTTCCTAAGGATATCTAGGAACCGCCTAATATCGCTGAAGAGATCCCGACAGAACCACCATGAAGACCAATCGTCACTGAACCTATTCACATGACATTGTCACTCTAAACACTACCCAGACCCAATCACCACTCATAATGGGTTACAACCTAGAGAAACCAGCCCAAAACCAAGACACATCAGACGAAAAAAACTCAAAGCTAATTACCAGCTCACTCTCCTAAGGATAGAGGCAGCAACAGGAGCAATGCGGAGAGGAGAAGCATGCATAGTAAGTGAAACATCCCAAAAGAGTCTCCACCTGAACCCACAAAAACATATCAGGACCAAAGGACCAAAAACCATCAGCTTTAAAATCGAGACACGCCACCTGGACTTTTGACGCAAGGCACCATAAGATCCTCAACCGATGGATTCAGAATCTCCCCCATAGGAGACGTCCGCCTAAACAAAATCCAATAGGAGACTTCCTCACACAAAGGGGAAACTGCAAAGACATATGCAAGCAGTCCCAACATCCTAAAACGACTCTAAGTAGCGAGAACAAAAGGTTGGGAGCTAGCTAGAAACTAGGGGAAAACAAGCCACTAAAGGGCCACACATCCTACTCTAGACTTACTAAAGGCACACAGTTCCTAGGAAACCAAACATAGCTGCTAAACAGGGTCGAACAGTAAACAAAGAAGCTTGGTGATTAGCCAAGCACACTGCACCCACAAGCTACCCAAACCTAAACACCGAACTCGCAACGAGACCATACCCGGAGCAAACAGTCCTAAAGGATGCGGAGGAACACATCGGAGCTAACATAAGCTCGTCTCCTAGGCAAAAGGCAGACACTAGAGACACAAGATCCTGCCAAACCCTTACTGCTAACCAGCTCTCAAACATAGGCAAACCTCACATAGAACTCATTCTTACCCCCAAACCATAGACGCACATAGGCAGCAACTACCAAGAGGCATCTTTGAGGCTTAGACAGATAAAGGAAAATGGAAAGCAAACAACGTGGAATCAAACTACCAACAGCAGAATGAAATTACAACCCAAGAGAGCTAACGACCTAGGTGAACAAGATAACAAAGCATGTTGCAACATGTAAAAGCCACTAACAAATCATTTGAAAGCAAACTAAGAAACAATTTCAAATTTTAACAAAGCAAAACTTAAACCCAATTAGGCTCTGATACCACTTTGTTGCGGGGAGCGCCCCTGCGCGAGAGGCAGTCCCCACATAATAGCCCGGATCAATTGGGTGTTTTGGTTTGTGAAAATCCGAAACGCAAAAACAACATTTATATTCAATTTATTACATGAAAATTGATAAACATATAATGCTCGACTTGCAATTCCAATACATTGAATGAACATATTCAAATGAATTCAACAGTAGTGAACAAATCACATATGCAGTGGCAATACAACAATAAAAAATGCACTTAATTCTCATTAAAACAGAATACATAATCTGTACATGATGATTCATCCAAAACAGAATCAAACAACAATGAAAAATTAAGTCAGCATCAACAATGATGAACTGGGCAGTACAAAGTCCAAAACAACTTCTATTTAACCAGATAAATTCAATCAGAATTTAATATTCAAGAAGCAACAAACGTTCAACAATTTTACAGGTCGGATTAAATGCAGAAATGGAAAGCAGTAAAAGGGACACTGAGGATTTATGTGCTTCGGCCATAGGCCTACGTGCACAGGGCAGGATCATCACGGGTTTATTACTATGCAAGGAAACAGTTACAAGAGCCAACAAGGGGTGCGAACATAAAAAAGACAACGAACAAATGTAGCACACATAGCATAACAAATAAGCAGGCTACCAAAGACTTCAAAAAATCGACAAGATAAAACACATATAGGATCGAGAACCTCTTACCAGGGCTCGGTCTCACCTTCATCGAAGAAGAAACTCGGTACAAGTGCTGAAATTGTTGTTGTTGCATCTAATTCATCAAGGTCTGTCGTCCACATGGAGTTCACTGCTCTTTCTTCGTCAAGCAAAAACGCAGGACCAGGGAGATGCCACTATGATCCATGTCCTGTCTGATCTCCGACAACGAACCAAAAACGTCACACCAGGTCGGGAAAATAGAGACGTTGCTCCTTCTTTAGCTGCACCGACCCCACAACCGTCACGATCCAAGAACCTCCATCACTGTCCAATCCGGTGTTGCTATCCAGATCGAACCTGATTCACTGACCACGAGCTCAAGAACAAGAATCAGAAGAAGAAGTCGCCGCTCGAAGCAGGAAGCACCACCGAAGGCCACCGCTGAACTGCTGAAGCTTGCTGGAGAGGATCTCAACAACCATCGGGCGACAATTGAAGCCGATGCTGCCCTGTTGAAGGCCCGATTTTGGCCTCGAGCCACCTCCGCGTGAGAGAAGGCTTCCTGCCGAAGCAAAAACCTAATTGTAACCACACTCACGAAAAAAAAAGTCAGATGTGGGGATGAGTTGCAAGATGCAGGGGCACGTGTACGGCTAATGTGGCAAGGGCGGTTCCAACATCAATCCGTGTAACCGCATTCTCAAATGAAAAGGCATATTAAATAAAAAGCATTTAATTAACAAAAAAATAAAGTGAAAAAAAAATCACAAATCTCCACCTTGGAAATTAAATGCATGAACAAAATTAATATGCCACAACAACATACTCTCCACCTTGCAAATTAAAACCAGACCACATGATGATTCTGCACCATCTAACATCATCAACTTGAGCATATCCTAAACAGGAAATAACCTATGGGGTATGACCCAAACAACCCCACAACCATGTATCAACTGTGATACATGCCGCCCAAAATTGAATGATATCTAAACAACTACTAAACATGCTCAGAAAAAAGGCTCTAGACATAAACAGAGCACATACCTGCACTTACCTGACTCGCCCTCTGAGATGATGTCAATGAGGAAATCACGGACCAACCAATCGCATGCCAATAGGTCCTGAACTAGCTCACCTGTACCTGCAGAGTCAGATGTGGGATGAGCTGCAAGATGCAGGGGCACTTGTATTGATAATGTGGCAAGGGCGGTTCCAACATCAAACCGGGTAACCGCATTCTCAAACGAAAAGGCATATTAAATAAAAAGCATTTAATTAACAAAAAAATAAAGTGAAAAAAAATCACATGGATGATTATTGCGAGCGCAGCGATGCATTCCCGTGCGTGCATGGGAAAAAGTACTACGGCAGGGGACCCTTTCACCTAACATCGTAAGCTACCCTCATCTCCTTGCAATATTTCAATGAAACCTGTGCTTCAATACGGGTATGGGATGCAGGAACCAGAACTATGGCGCCGCCGGAAAAGCCCTCGGCTACGACCTCCTCCGCTGCCCTGAACTTGTGGAAACCAACGCCACCGTCTCCTTCGAGATGGCGATCTGGCTCTGGATGAGGTCGCGGCAGCAGCGGCCGTCGTGCCACGACGTCATGGCGGGGAAGTTCAGGCCATCGCCGACGGATATGTGGCAGGGCCTCCGGGCGGGATTCGGGCTCACCACCGTCATCATCGCCGGCGACGAGGAGTGCGGCCGCCACCACGACCCGCGCATGGAGAGGGACCGCTTGGGGTTCTACGAAAGGTACTGCAGGATGATGGGGGTGAGCGAGGGGCCGCACCTCACCTGCGCCAAACCATCGATGGCAGCGACCCAGCCCAGACCATCGCCACCGTGGTGGGCTTTCTGTAGCTGCGGCCGGCGCCTGCAACTAATCGCCGGAAGCCGGCTCTATGGTCCACGTCGCGTCTACCTGGTATAATTAAATAAAGCGACTGCCCATGTTTGTGTATAATAAATGCAATGTGTGTTTATGTAAAAATATCAGTACCATCTCCGAGTATTTTCTGCCGTTGTTACTTAAATCTTGCTTAAAATTGATGAACAACAAATAATACCTTTATTTATACAAATGTTCATGTTATTGAACAATCTTTACTTACAAATGTTCATGTTATTGAAGAATCTTTACTTAAAAATCAATATAAAAAGTGTAACCTTTCATTAAAATAACCCGCTATGATAAATTTGGATGGAAGCCACCCTCTGAAATCATGTTAAATATTTTTTGATTTTTGATTTTTTAAGTTTGTGCCTTTTAGTGGCTAATATAAATGGGGCACCTCCTTAGTAATGTCATTTTACAGGCCCGGTATATCACCAATGTACCTAGCCAATCTGGCAAGTCCAGAAGTGCATTCTCAATCCTCATTGATTGAAAACTAGTGTCAGGGCATCAAACAGATATCTGAAACAATTTCACACTGTAAAATTATAATAGAGGGACTTCCACTTCTAAGTCAGAACACCATCCACACAAAGCAAAAACACAAATCACTCTTTAGCCAGTCTTGATCTTTATAAGTGTTAAACATAAAGCACTGATAAAGATTACTTTTATCAGTATTAGCTAAAACCGCTGATAAAGGTCACTTTTATCAGCGTTAAACATACCTCTGATAAAAGTGTACCTTCTATCAACACATTTTTTTAGCTCTGATAAAAAATTTTAACAAAAAAATATTATTTACATTATCATATTTATATTCAAAAATTAATGTTTATTTATATACATTAATTACAAAATGCATCTATATAATTAATATAGATATGATATATAAATATTAATGTTGTATTGTTAATAAGTGATATTTGAATTTATATATTTATATCAATATCTATGTGCATATATGTGTGGGCATTATGTGTTGTGTGAGTGGGTGTTTTGCGTATGTGTATATATGTGTGTTTCACGTGTTCATGCGTATGCACATACATGTGCATATGTATGTGTACGTATGTGTATAGAACATGTGTGCATGTGTGTGTATGGCATGTACTTTTTCACATCTGATGTATATTTTTTCATTTTTGATATAGTATTTTTTGAATTTATTCATTTTTTAAACATATTTATATTTTTCTATGCATTATTTTAAATATGGTTTTAATTTATAAGATTTTTATTTATTCAATTTTATTTATTAAGTTGAAATATTTTTAAAATGTTTGAAATTTATATAATTGAGTTATTTAAATGTATTTTTTATTCTTTCCTTCATTTATGTACGTGTTTATAATTCATGTAGTTAATCTTAAATGAATTCATTTTTTTTAAATAGTTTTGGCTATTAAATTCTATTTATTCATTTTTAATACTGCCTTAATTTAATATTATTTTTCATTTTTAATATTTATTGATTTTTATATTTGTTGGAATTTAAACATTTTGTAATATTTATTTATACATATATTTATTTACTATACATGTGATATTTTCAATTTGTTTATAATTTATATGAATTATATTTATTCGGTTTTTTTATTAAGATTTAACATTTTAAATATGTTTGAAATTTATAAAATTAATCTATTTACATGATTTTTTAATAATTTTTTAATTTAAATAAGTAATATTTTTGAAATTTATTTAATTTTATTTAATCAGTTTTATGATTATTTCGGTTAATATTAATTTTTTCATTTTTGATATTTATTAATTTTTGATATTTTTGGAATTTATTCATTTTTTAAAATTTGTACATATTTATTTAATATGTTTTAATATTTTCAATACATATTTGTCTTCATTTTAATATATACTCATTTTTATTTTTTTAATAATTTTTTATAATTAATAAAACTTATCCATTTTTTATATTTTTGAAGTCTCTTCATTTTTTATTTATTCAATTTCCTTTTTAAAATTCATGCATTTAAGTTTATATATACGTTAATAATGATAAAATATTATTAATAAAAAACAATTGAAAATAAATATTTGTAAATGAATATATTTTTATTTATATTTAAATATATTTATAAATTTATATTTACTATATTTATAAAATTGAATTTTTATATGAAAAAAGTCTTGTTAGAAGCCAATGCTCGTGACCGTTTATTAAAGATGAAATAAAAGAAGAGAATAAACAAGCAAAAAGAGCAGACAGGGTCATACAAAGAGTCAATCCCTCATCCAAATAGTAAAATTACATGACAAGGAAAGTTGAATCATTCCCATAATCATAAACAGAATCATCATCATCATCATTAGTAATTTCCAACTCTAACTGTGAATTTCATTGGTTAAGAATTCCAAGGATCCTCTCCTTGAACCTTTCCTGCTTCAAAGTGAGCTGGTTCTTTGATGCCTTGGAAGATGACCTGGTAGACACATTTCTCGACAGATTGGAATAGTCTTTCTATGGCCTTCTTTTTAAAGGAACCGAAGCAAGACCTCCATTGCTGACCATCTTTCCCTTACCACTTAAAACAACATCCTTAAAAGATACTGCACCACTACTACTTGTAGATCGAAGATGAGTGGTGTCCAACAAAACCATATGGTTTCCCTTATCACTCTCATCATTCGAAATATTACCACATTTTCCCGACAATCCTAAAGAGATGAACACATTCTGAATCTCCTGAAGAAAATCCACTCTCTACACCTTAGATTAACATAGCCCATCATCCTGTCTAAGATTCCCTAAAAAATCAACATCCAACAGTTGCATCGAGCAACCTTTCCCATCCATTGGTGAAAGAGGGAAATTGGGCACAACACCAACAACCTTTCCAGTAGACTAACTGAAAAGAACAGCTTTAGATGGAGCTCCATGCTCAATCACACACATATAAACACCGTCACTACTCCTGCAAGTTGATTCCTCATTCCCAGTAGCAGGCACACTAATAATAGTGTTATCATGATTCTGACCCACTCCAGTCCCCTCACCTTATCAAGAAAGGTTAGAGTAATCATCTTCCTTTGGATCAAGATCAACAGGTGCCTTAGAATTGGAGTCTTGTCCTTGCAACATTGGCATTGTGCCCTCCAAACCTGATGTATGATGATCATCTCTGGCTGCCGTTGGCTTGACCCTGTATTTGGGAAAATCAGAGGACATCCCATGTTGTGAAGATTTTGGATCACACTTCCCTTTGGATTTATTAGAACAATCCATAGTAGAGTTTCCATTTGAGCCACATAATTCAAAAATCATCCTCCTACAATTCTGAGCCAAATGCACAACAGAATTATTTACAAAGAAAAAAATCTAGACATTTTTCAAAGTCAACCTTGGTATGAATTTCATCATTTGGGATAGATAAAATAACATTATCGATAAGGGTGTAGCTAAGATCAATCTCAACTATCATCCTTGTAAAGTGTCAAAAATTCGGTTTCCTTGTCCAGATGAATTGGAACACAAATTGCAGATGCAATGTAATGCAAAATTTTGGGTGCCATATAATCCAGTTGAGACCAACCAGCATCACCCATACCTGTGCAAAGGTATTCTTGACCTGAATCACATTGAAATCCATGGACCATTCATGAAGATTAACCATCCCATACTTTAATAAAAAGGGCCCGAGTAGAAGAAGCCCAATCATTTAATGTTTCTGGATTTGTTTTTAATTTTTATAGTTATTATTAAATGGGATTAGTTTGTATGATTTATTCCAATTTTTTATATTTATAGCATTTGATAAAAAACATTTCATGATGCTTGTGATAATTATAAACATATACATATATATAAATATATATATATATATTATTTCTTATCTTAATACAATGATGTGTGAATATATGCAATGAAATGAGTGGTATCTATAATTATAAATGCAAACATGTGTAAGGAAAAATGGTGGTTCAGGAACTCAAATTCTATATCTCGAACTTGGTTTTTAAATATTGTTCTTAAAAATGGGACACTCCAAAAGGTATTTTCAAATGTTTACAGTGCATTCATATTAAAATCCCCTGATTGAATTGCTTTACTTTCATGCCACGTTTTAAAATCCCATGATTTTTACCCGATTTCCAAGAGTCTATGAAAAACATGGTGGAATCAATCCAGGACGTATTAGGTTTACATACCTCTTTGAAAACATGATCATTTGTCTGAAACTAGATTCTACAGGACAAAAAACTCAAAGGCAATAGACTGTATCAATAGGGAGTGATGATATCCATCTTTCAAGAAGAATATGGAGGTTGATGTTATGCTCAAAATAGTTAGATAAATTATAATTCTTAGTCATAAATATGAATCTCACTCCAGAACATGAGATAACAACATGTAACGGGGTCTCAATAGATTCCTGGAATATAATACATGTAGAATCTTCCAAACAATGGTAGGATAGGAGGAAGTCATTAGAGGGAAGAATTCCCATGCAAACCTTCCACCAGAAGAAGTGAGCTTTCATGGGAATCAGGATGTTCCACAACTTCTCCCAACAAAAAGATGTCCCAAGACTTGGAGGGACACATGAAAAACCATAACATGATTTGAAAAAATATTCCCCATATGTTTATTTCAACATGTAAAGGAGATCAGGAAGGGAATCTTCACTATAAGGGATTCTCAGAATTGAGTCCTTATTGTGCTCACTAAACTAGAAAAATAGATTCTCCATACACCAGCCGCTCCCATCCTTATTCAATAAATCCCTCAACTTCACATTCTGCATCCCTAAAATGATAGGAGAGGAATACTTAAGGCCATAATTATTTGGAATCCACACATCAAACCAAACATTAACGTCAATACCATTTCCAATTCTCCAATACAGTCCCTTCTCAAGAAGCACACGAGAAAAAACACATTTAAAATGACTAAGGAATCTTTTGAAAATTCCTTATTCTTAAAATACCACCTTTAAATCATTATTTCTTTATCCCATAGAGACCATGAATAAAATTTATAGGAATGATCCATGTTTCAATCCATTTTTATCCATTCCTATCCCACTCTCAGTATTTTCATGATATTTTAAAATTTAAGTGTGGGGGTGAGGGGATTCATGGTGTAAAGGATGAAATACATTTTAAGGAAGAAGTGTGGGTGTGAAATTATGGGAATAAAGAACGTTTTTTTGATTCATTCATTGTACTTATTTGTTTTTCCTTCTTGAAAACAATAAAAATGAAAAAAGGAATGGTTTGTGACATAGAAGAATAAAAAACACCATCACTGGACCAATGTTTTTATTATTATTTGTGGTTTGGTGGTGGATGTGATTTTTATTCTAAGAATAACATCAAAAAGAATAATCTACTTTAAAAGGTAGAAAAAAATTATTGAAAAATTCAAGAAGGTGCACATTAATCATTATGATTTCATTATTCATGACCTTTGATTTGATTGTTTTGGGGAAGTGGGAGTTACTAATTTTAAGGGTTGAATTTTGTTACAATTTTATTTTTTATATCTTGTATTATAATTAAAATATAAATATACTCCTTGAGACTTAATTTTTAAAGAATCAAATCCTACCAACCTTAAGCCTTAGAGTAATTTGAACCTTTAATGAAATCCCTCATAATTTTATGTGACTTTTTTCTTTACAAAGTTGATAAAGTCATTCATTTACAAGACTAAAGATAAGGCACATGTTCTTATGAAATGAGAATAACTTCACTTGAATTATTTCATGAGATATGAGAGAAAATATTCAAGTGAGGTAAATCAGGATTTGACATGTTTAATAATAATGAATGAAGGAACTTGAATGAATGAGAAGATAAGTAACATCATTTTCAAATGGGAGAAAGTAAAATACTTCGGTTGATTGTTTCTTTGAAAATTGATAAATTGAATTTATATTTTATGTGTAATTTTAAAATTTTATTTTACATTGAAAATTGTTTGATTTTATTGTTTTAAAATTTGAATATTGGTAACATTGGTTCCCTTTGAATTCCTTATTGATATTTTATGCTTGAGGACATGAATGTTTTAAGTGTGGGGAAATTAATAGAGCTAATATTTTAATCATTTTTAATATTTTTTAAATGTTTTAAACCCTACCAATTTATCAATTTGAGTTTATTTTCATAAATTTTGAATTTATGATTTGTTTTGGGCTAAAATTGGAAAATTTATTAATTTTGGAATTTAGATATATTTTAATCCCTTTGGTATTTTGAGTATACCTTTAAAAATATTGATTCAATTTGAGTGATTCATTTTTTAGAATTCCCATTTTCATGGGTAAAACTTTCTCTTCTAGACCAAGATATGATTTGACCACATAATGACCTGAAAAAATCAATCAATTTGGAAAATCATTCTTGTCGACATAGTAGTCCACACCTCCGTAAATGAGGGATAACTCAGGACAAATGCCTCCAATTATAGTGATTCAAGATGGAACTGAAATAGGATTCATATCTAGATTTAACCATTAAATCCCAGGGAGTTATTCACTCATTAAGGTGGTCTTTGAATGCTCAACATTGAAGGAAGATTTCTGGAATCCTTGTCAAAAAAAATTATTGCTCATTAAATATTCTTTAACTCCTATTTTACGAGTCCAATTAATTTAATAATTTAAGGGGAGACCAAAAATTCAATTTGGAATAACCTGTAAGAAGGGCCCTTGGCATGATTCAAAGATATGGGGGAATAAAAAGATCCAACTTTCAAAGGACATATTCTAGAGGGGAAGCTACTACACCCTTTTATTTTCTTCTTTTATTTTTATTTTTATTATTTTTACTTTATATTTATTTTAAATTTAAATTTAAATTATTTATTTTTATTTTCAATCTAATTAATTCATGTTTTTCATTTTTGTATCTTCTTCTACACACCCTTCTTATTCTTCTCCATCTTCTTCACCCATCTTCTTCTTCTTCTTATTCTATTTTGATTTTGTGATTTTATGTGTGTGTTTTCCTTTTTATTATTTTCTCATCCTCAGTATTTTATTTTATTTTCTTTTTTTTCTCATTCCACCATTACCTCTTACACGAAAAAATAAGGGTTTAACCCGAGGCTTGTCTTGGGAGAGTTATGTGGCAATTTTATTTATTTTGTGCTCAAATTCTTATGTTTTATTAAGTTTTTGATGAGAAAGAGTGATGTGCAAGGGTGTGGTGATCATCCAAAATGACACTGATATCAAAATCATTTCTATTCTTTTATTAAATCTTTTCCCTCCCTTATACAAGATATAATATCTTCATATGATGGAGTTGATCCATTTAGTGGATGAAATAACATATAATGGAGCCAAGTCTGGAGAGATGTCACACTCTCGATCGAGGTGTGACATCAACCTTGATTATAGGTGGAGGTGAAATTAATATTGCTAAATTAAATTGAGATATCATACCACTTAATAAAATAAAAGTAATTCATACATGAAATCTCAGAATTGAAATATCAAACACTATCTAAACACAAACAAGGAGAATGATGGAACCACAAACCAAACCATAAAGGCCCTATTCTTTCTATACTAATTAAAATTTTTCATTGAAAACCAGTTTAATCCTTTATTTTATATAAATTAGATCACTTTTATGGATTAAATAAAAACAACAAAAAAGAAGTAGTTTAGGTGAATTAGATTAAGTGATTGAATAACTGAGCAAGCTCCTCAAGTGAGATGGTCCTGGTTAGTATCTATGTTTCATTAGAAAAATAAAATTCATTTTTCCATGCCTTATGATAATCACACATCAGTCACTCCAGGAAGTATTCCTTTCTGCGACGATTACATATAAGGAAAATCTAGAAGAGTTAGTTTTAGTAGGTCAATGTATAAGGCTAAAGAACCCCTTGAGTGTGTCCACTCTAATTTGTGGGGTACTTATAGGGTCACCTCTTATGGTGGAGGTTTGTACTTGTTGTACTTTATTGATGAATACTCTAGGAAATTTTGGATTTATATAGTAAAACATAAGTCTGACACTTTTCATACTTTTAAGAAACATAATAATGGGGTAGAAAGTGAATCTGGCATTAAACTCAAATCCTGAATAACTGATAATGATTTAGAATATTTGTCCACTAAATTCATTTAATTCAATGAATATGAGGGAATCAGGAGATAACAGACTGTTCTGGAAATACGATAATAGAATGGATTTGTCGAGAGGATGAATATGACTATTCTTGAGAGGGATATGTGTATGTTATCCAACTCTAAACTCCCTAGGTCCTTCTAGTCTGAGGCTACCGCTATGGTAGTCTACTTAATTAATCATTTATAGTCTTTTATAAATTCTTTTATGACACTTGAGGAACTATGGAAAGGTTCACCCTTAAGCCTTGAACACTTTAGGATTTTTGGATCCATAGATTATGCACATACCCGTACAAATAAGATATCTCCTAGGGTTTCAAAGTATATATTTGTGGGTCATTGAGAAGGTGTTAAGGGTTATCATCTATTGATAGATAAACCAGGTTATAAAAAGTGTGTAGCCAGTCAAGATATCATGTTTCATGAGTTTGGTCTCTATAATGGTAGAGGAACAAAATCAAAAGAGTCTTCTGATAATAATGGAGGATCCTTCAGAGCCCCATCACCCATTGGTGTTGATGTTCCATTAGAATCCATAGACCAATCCCTATCCCAGTTAGAGATTGGTTCTACTCCTCTCATTCCCCAAAATCAAGGTGAATATGATTCTAATTCAAATTTTGAACCCGAAACAAAGGGACCAGATAATCTAGAAAATTATCAACTCATCCAAGAGAGAGAAATAAGAGTTGTTAGGCCTCCAACCTACTTCAATCAGGATGATATTGCTGCCTATGTGTTTAATGTTTCTCAGGATCTATTTAATGATGAAATTAAAACTTATAAGCAAGCCCTTAAATAAAAAGAATCCACTAATTGGTTAGGTGCTATTCAAGAAGAGATGAATTCACTCATTTAGATCAACACTTGGGTTGTTGTTTCTAGACCTAATAACTAGAATATTATAGGTTCTAAGCAGATATACAAGAAGAATGAAAACAATGTTAGAGAAAATAAAATCGAATTCAAAGCTCGAATGGTTTCTAAAGGCTTTCTTCAACATGAAGGCATTGATTATGGTGAGATGATGTGGAGGCATAAGAAAGCAGAGGTCGTGGGGTGGACGTATATGGAAAATTGTTTGTTGTTAGATATATTTTATTTTTATATATTGATGACTGATGTATGAGTTGATTGATATTATCAGTTGATTGAGGTTATGGTGACTGAGGTTATGTTAACTGAGTTTATGATGACTTTGGATGTATGATGTATGATGTCTGTATGAAGAATTTATTATGCATTTGTGTTTTAGTTTATTACATGTTAGAGTGTTTATATTTATATTTTTTATCAAATATTTATAAAAATAAATTTTAAGAGAAATATTTAGCAATGGTTTTTAAAAGCCACTGGTAAATAAATTATTGAAAATATTAATTAGCAGCGGTTTCTATTAACCATCGTTAAATATAATTGTCGCTGCATATATCAGTAGTGGTTATGTGATCTTATCTATTTTATTTTTGAGTTATTTTTTTAAAAAAATTGTTTCTAAATGATTAAAAAATAACACATATAGAACCCACTGTTAAAAGAAATATGCCACTATTAAATTACTGTTGACCATGTAATATGCAGTGACATTAGTAACTGCTGCAAAACGATTAAGTGACCGATTAAATCACCGTTGGTAGCAGAAAAAATTGATTCTAATGCATGTGTAGTTTTGTAGTGATGACTCTATATTCATTGACATATGGAACCACATATGATTTTTTACAACCCTCTACTCAGTAGTATGATGAGTCACTTGCACCACCGTAAATTGAGATGTCAGCATCAACTGAGTAGTATAACGAAACATCAAAACCATTGTCCTGTGTGTTTAGTGTTGAGGTGGATACATGACATGAGGAGGAACTAGTGTCTATTAATGGTACACCAGTGAGACATATAATTCACACATAGAGTGGGTGCGAGGCTTATATGTTAAGTTGGGGTACAGAGGGGCATCGACATTGATTTTTTTAAGTGTCACAAATCATTTCTATTATTTTATTAAATATTTTCCCTCCCTTATACAGGATATAAGATCTTCATATGATGGAGTTGATCCATTTAGTGGAAGAAATAACATATAATGGAGCCAAGTCTGGAGAGATGTCACACTCTCGATCGAGGTGTGCCATCAACCTTGATTATAGGTGGAGGTGAAATTAATATTGCTAAATTCAATTGAGATATCAGACCACTAAATAAAAGAAAAGTAATTCATACATGAGATCCCAGAATTTAATTATCAAACATTATCTAAACACAAACAAGGAGATTGATGGAACCACAAACCAAACCATAAACGCCCTATTCTTTCTATACTAATTAAATTTTTTCATTGAAATCCAGTTTAATCCTTTATTTTATATAAATTACATCACTTTTCTATATGAAATAAAAACAACCAAAAAGAAGTAGTTTAGGTGAATTAGATTAAGTGAGTGAATAACTGAGAAAGATCCTCAAGTGAGATGACCCTGGTCAGTATCTATGTTGCATTAGAAAAATAAAATTCATTTTTCCATGCCTTATGATAATCACACGTCAGTCACTCCTAGAAGTATTCCTTTCTGCAAAGATTACGTATATGGAAAATCTAGAAGAGTTAGTTTTAGTAGGTCAATGTATAAGGATAAAGAACCCCTTGAGTGTGTCCATTATAATTTGTGGGGGTAGTTATAGGGTCACCTCTTATGGTGGAGGTTTGTACTTGCTATACTTTATTGATGAATACTCTAGGAAACTTTGGGTTTATATAGTAGAACATAAGTCTGATACTTTTCATACTTTTAAGAAACAGAATAATGGGGTAGAAAGTGAATCTGGTATTAAACTCACATCCTGAATAACTGATAATGATTTAGAATATTTGTCCACTAAATTCATTTAATTCAATGAATATGAGGGAATCAAGAGAGAACAGACTGTTTTGGAAATACAATAATGGAATGGATTTGTCGAGAGGATGAATAGGACTATTCTTGATAGGGATAGGTGTATGTTATCCAACTCTAAACTCCCTAGGTCCTTCTGGTCTGAGGCTACCTCTATGGTAGTCTACTTAATTAATCATTTATAGTCTTTTATAAATTATTTTATGACACTTGAGGAACTATGGAAAGGTTCACCCTTAAGCCTTGAACACTTTAGGATTTTTGGATCCATAGCTTATGCACATACCCATACAAATAAGATATCTCCTAGGGTTTAAAAGTATATATTTGTGGGTTATTGATAAGGTGTTAAGGGTTATCATCTATGGATAGATAAACCAGGTTATAAAAAGCGTGTAGTTAGTCATGATATCATGTTTCATGAGTTTGGTCTATATAATGGTAGAGGAACAAAATCAAAAGAGTCTTCTGATAACAATAGAGAATCCTTCAGAGCCCCATCACCCATTGGTGTTGATGTTCCATTAGAATCCATAGACCAATCCCAATCCCAGTTCGAGATTGGTTCTACTCCTCTCATTCCCCAAAATCAAGGTGAATCTGATTCTAATTCAAATTTTGAACCCAAAAAAAAGGGACCAGATAATCTAGAAAATTATCAACTCACCCAAGAGAGAGAAATAAGAGTTGTTAGGCCTCCAACCTACTTCAATCGGGATGATATTGATGCCTATGTGTTTAATGTTTCTCAGGATCTATTTAATGATGAAATTGAAACTTATAAGCAAGCCCTTAAGTAAAAAAGAATCCACTAATTGGTTAGGTTCTATTCAAGAAGAGATGAATTCACTCCTTAAGATCAACACTTGGGTTGTTGTTTCTAGACCTAATAACTGGAATATTATAGGTTCTAAGAAGATATAAAATAAGAATGAAAAAAATGTTGGAGAAACTAAAATCAAATTCAAAGCTCGAGTGGTTTCTAAAGGATTTCTTTAACATTAAGGCATTGATTATGGTGAGATGATGTGGAGGCATAAGAAAGCGGAGGTCGTGGGGTGGACATATATGCAACATTGGTTGTTGTTAGATATATTTTATTTGTATATATTGATGACTGATGTATGAGTTGATTGAGATTATCAGTTGATTGAGGTTATGGTGACTGAGGTTATGTTGACTGAGTTTATGATGAATTTGGATGTATGATGTATGATGTCTGTATGATGAATTTATTATGAATTTGTGTTTTAGTTTGTTACATGTTAGAGTATTTATATTTATATTTTTTTATTAAATATTTATAAAAATAAATTTTAAGAGAAATATTTAGCATTGGTTTTTAAATTCCAATGGTAAATAAATTACTCAAAATATTAATTAGCAGCTGTTTCTATTAACCATCAATAAATATAACTACCGCTGTATATATCAGTAGTGGTTATGTGATCTTATCTATTTTATTTTCAAGTTATTTTTTTTAAAAAATTGTTGCTAAATGATTAAAAAATAACACATATAGAAACCACCGTTAAAAGAAATATGCCACTGTTAAATTACTGTTGACCATGTAATATGCGGTGACATTAGTAACTGATGGAAAATGATTATGTGACGGATTAAATCACCGTTGGAAGAAGAAAAAATTGATGCTAATGCCTGTGTTTTTTTTGTAGTGATGCCTCTATAGTCATTGACATATGGCACCACATATGATTTTATACAACCCTCTACTCAGTAGTATGACGATTCACTTGCACCACCGTAAATTGAGATGTCAGCATCAACCGAGTAGTATAATGAAACATCAAAACCATTGTCGTATGTGTTTAGTGTTGAGGTGGATACATGACATGTGGAGGAAATAGTGTCTATTAATGGTACACCAGTGAGACATATACATCACACATAGAGTGGGTGTGAGGATTATATGTTGAGTTGGGGTACAGAGGGGCATCAACATTGATTTTTTTAAGTGGCAAAAATTATATTTATAAAAAACCTGATTAATGAAAAAATTAAATTTTGTTTTAAAATCTACATTTTTATATAAATTTTCAAATCAGAATCACTAAACTACAATTTTAATTACATGATAAAATTAAACAATTCAACATGAGCTGGGGAAAAGCCCTTACCAATGATGATTGCTCTTCTATAGCTAGCGACGAGTTATATATATTATATATTATAAATATAAATAAACATATATATATATATCTGTGTGTGTGTGTGTGTGAGTGTATAAATAAAAATAATTATATAAAAATACTTAAAAAATGTTGTTATTAATATTAATATTAAAATAAAATACAAATATATTTATATAAATATAAATGTAATTATAAAATTATAAAGATAATTATTTATATTTATATTTATATAATTATAAAATTATAAATATAAATTTATAAATATAAATATAAATGTAAATATAAATTTTTTTATATAATTATAATTATAATTATAATTATGTTTACAGATATAAATAATTCTATAAATATAAATATAATAATAAAATTATAAATATAATTATATTTATAAACATATATATAAATATGTTTATATAATTATCAAATCCAATTTAAATATATATTTCAAACCTCCCATCATGCATTTTTTTTGGCGTGACTTGAAATGTGGAAGCTTGCCCATTAATAAGGAAAAACTACATATCATTATTTTTTTCATGAATTGAAAGACAAACGAGGGTAGTGGAAGACGTGCGCGGACTCGATGTCGCATGTCGCATGCACCCCACCATGCATCCTAGCAATATATTGTTGTGGTTCACTGACCACGAAGAGAGATAGTAGAGAAAAAAATGGAAGAAAAATGTGCTTTATTTGAACATGAACAAGGCTTACAAAAAATTATGTCTACACCTCTCACATGGAGCTCTCAAGGCTCTCTTATCTAGAAGAGTTCTCTTGGCTCAAATTTTATGATTTTTAAGGAATCTCCCTTGACCCTATTTAAATAGCCATGGTGGGATGTTTCAAGTTTGACACAACTCCCACCAATCCTCCACCTACCATGGACTTCTCCCATTACTACCAAAAATAGGGGCTTCATGTGCAAGTGTCTTGTTTGAAGTCTTTGGTTGGTGAGGTAGGTGCACCAGCCACCTACCATGCAGCTGAACAATTCCAACAATTCTCCCCCTCTAGCTACAATCTATTGGAGTATCTACAAAGGTCTAGCTTCTCCCGAGCAACCACCTTTGTCCACATATCAGCTGGGTTCTCTTTCGTGTGGATATTTACAAGTTGCAGTAGTTGTTGATTCATCACTTCATGTATCCAATGATAGTGAATGTTGATGTGCTTCATCTGAGAATGGTAAATGGAGTTCTTTCTCAAGTCCAAAGCACTTTGACTATCACAATGAACCCTGTACTCCTTCTGGCTGAATGCAAGCTCTTGAAGAAAATGCTTTATCCACAACATCTCCTTGCCAGCTTACAAAGCAGCAATGTACTGTGCTTCCATAGTGGATAAAGTGATGCAATTTTGCAACCTTAACTGCCATGATACAGCTCCTCCTACAAAATTATATATGTATCCTGATGTAGATTTCTTGCTATCAGGATCTCTGTCCATATCCGCATCTGTATAGCCCTCCAAGATAGGTTCAACTCCCCCATAGCACAAACATAACTTTGAATTATCTTTAAGATAACTCAAAATCCACTTGACAGCATCCCAGTGCTACTTTCTTGGATTAGAGAGAAACCAGCTCACGATTTCCACTACATGGGCAATGTTAGGTCTCATACTCACCATAGAATACATCAAGCTTCCAACTGCTGAGAAGCATGGAATCATCCCCATCACCTAAATTTTTTCCTTGGATGATGGGCATGAACTCTTGCTCAACTTCAAATGACTGGGAAGAGGAATTCTCACTGGTTTGTCTTTTTCCATGTTGAAATGTTTCAAAAAACGTTCAACATACTTCTCCTGAGATAGCCATAATAACTTCCTCTTTCTGTCATGAATGATTTGCATCCCCAAAATTTGTTGAGCTGCTCCCAAGTCTTTCATATCAAAAGACTCGGATAAATCCTTCTTCAACTAGATATTTTTCGCTGCATCCTTCCCAATGATCAACATTTCATCAACATAAAGTAGAAGGGCAACAAAGTTACCATCTTGAAATATCTAGATGTAGACACACTGGTCTGCCTGTTTCCTCTTATAGACATGACTCATCATGAAGGAGTCAAACTTCTTGTACCACTACCTTGGAGCCGGTTTCAGTCCATACAAGCTCTTCATCAATTTTCAGACGAGGTTTTCCGATCCAAAAACCTCAAATCCTTCAGGCTGCTTCATATAGATTTCCTCAGAGAGGTCACCATGAAGAAAAGATGTCTTCACATCCATATATTCAAGATCCAAGTTCAAGCTATCCACTAATCCAAAAAAGACTCGGATTGAAGCAATCTTCACCAGGGGTGAAAAGATCTTTTCAAAGTCAACTCCTTTATTCTGAAGGAATCCCTTGAAAACTAATCTAGCTTTGTGCTTGAACTCCCTTTTGTTTCCATCGTTCTTCTGCCTGAACACCCATTTGTTCATAAGTGCCTTTTTACCTTTGGGTAATTCCACCAAATCTTTTGTTTGGTTCTTCATTAAAGAATCCATATCATCCTCCATTGCATGCAGCTACTTGAGTTTTTCAGGATGAGAAACTGCTTTCGGCTATCCTTTCGGCTCTTCCTCATCAGTCAATGATAGGTAATCTGAATCCAAATATTTTATTGATAGAATCCTTCCTCGTGAAGATCTTAGAACCTGTGAAATGTTAGGTTCGGGAGAAAAAACATCACCTATCTCATGTGATGGTTATTCAACTTCTTATGGAGAGGATTGAGTCTCCCCCTGCTCAATATCCTCATTTACCACCTCCTGGTCTACTGTTGATGAGTCTTCTTGGACCACCTCCTCTTCAATGATAGGTGGTGATGATATAGGTGTTGGATCACAAATTGAGTCCTCAACACTTTCCCTTCGAGTCATTATAGGATTTTGAATGTCCTTGATCGTCTAGTTCCCATGGAACATGGCATCTATGCTTCTGATCACCTTATTCTCCGTCAGGTCCCAAATCATGTATCTGAACTCCTCACCTTTATAGATGATGAAGATGCACGGAGTAGATCTCTCGTCTAGCTTCTGCCTGAGCTCCTTGGATACATGTGAAAATGCCAAACATAAAAATAATCGTAAATGATAGTAAAAGGGATGTTTTCCAAACCATATCTTCTATGGAATATCAAAATTCAACGGGACTGAAGGTGATCTATTGATGAGGTAGAAGGTAACCTAAACAGCTTCTCTCTAGAATGGCTTAGGGAGCTTAGCCAAACTCATCATTCTTCTGACCTTCTCCATGATGGTTCTATTCATCCTTTCTACAACTCCGTTGTGTTGTGGGGTGCGAGGGACTGTCCTCTCATGTCGGATGTCATGAATCCTGCAATAGGCATCAAATTACCTATATGTGTACTCTCCTCCATTGTCTGAGAAAAGACACATCATCTTCCTTCCAGTTTCACGCTCCACCATGGCATAAAACATCTTGAAGTTGTCCAGTACTTGGTCCTTCATTCGTAAGAAGAACAACCACACCCTTCAAGATGAATCATCAATAAAGGATATAAAATATTTTTTACCTCTGAGTGTATCCACCTCCATGGGTCCGCATACATCAGAGTTCACCAGATCCAACAACTCTGATCTACGTGATGAAGCAGTATTGAATGAAACTCTATGTTGCTTCCCAGACAAGCAGTATTTTCAAGGATCAAGTGATACATTCTTATCAATACTGATGTACTTATTCTTTTTTAAGGTAGATAACCTTTTTTCACTCATGTGGATAAGCCTTCTATGCCACATATTGAATGAAATTTATCATTCCACTGTGTTGAGGCTGTCTGCATATATCTTCACATGATTTTTGTACAATGTACCATGTATGTGTCCATGGGTGATGATGATGGCTCCTTCTGTCATCTTCCATGATCCACTGCTAAAAATGTTGTCATAGCCTTGTCGATCAAAGGCTATACCTGATAATAGGTTGATTCGAAGTCTTGGAACATGACGAAAATCCTTCAAGGTGATTGTGTATCCAACGTTCATCTTGACTTGGATATCACCCATGCCAACAATCTCCACCAAACTAGTATTCCCCATCTTGACTTCACCAAAGTCACCAGCTTGATAAGTTAAGAAATACTCATGATGTGGTGTGATGTGGTATGATGCGGCAGTATCGACCACCCATTCTGTGTCTTGGCATTATGTATGAAGACATGTCTCTTCTTCCTCTTTGGAGTAATGAATAACTTCTATGGTGATGGTCACATGCGTATCTTCATTTCTTCTTTGCTGGTTGCTACTTTGACCCTTTTCTTGTAACAACTTTTGGCAGTTCTTCCTTATGTGTCCCTCCATGCCACAATAGTAGCATTTGTATATTGGCCATCTATCTGTATATATTTCTATATTCTTTCTTCGACCTATGGTTCCTACCCCACGACCTCCTCCTTTTTGTCTCCCTCAATTCTCCAGAATGAGATCTTGTGTTTAGTTGTAACTTGCATCCTTCCTTCAGGTCTCTTCGTTGAATAGTGCATCCTTTACTATCACCATGGTAAGTTTTCCTCCGGGCACCGAGTTGCTGAGTGAGATGAAAAGCGTATCCCAGCTATCGGGAAGTGTGTAGAGTAAGAGGTTCACCTGATCTTCATCATTTAGAGTCTTACCGGCCGCCACTAACTGGTTCACCAGGTTTTGGAACTCGCTGGTGTGGTCATCTATAGAGCTTCCACTATGTAGTCGAAGGTTCATCAACTACTTCAATAACAGGATCTTGTTTTGAGAAGTCTTTGATGAGTACGTATTTTCCAACTTTTTCTAAAGTTCATACGCACCAGTCTCTTGAGCAACATGGTGGTAAACACTATGATCAATCCATTGGTGAATTTGGCCGATTGTCTTCTGGTTCAGCTTCTTCCACTTCACTTCCTTGGTGGCATCAGGGTTGACTCCCTCATTCTCAAAGGGGTCAAAAAGATACTTAGTATTATGGATATCTTAGATTCGAGATTCCAAATGGAGTAGTTCAAAGAAGTCAACATGATCATCCCTCCAGTGGATGATCCCTCCATTGGATTTAAATTTAGTTAAAATTGATGCAGAATATAGAAAAATGGAGACCACTGTTGCATCCAGAACGGTCCAAAATGGTGGAATCGACTCCTGGATTGTCGAAATCAGATACCGATTGATCATGTTATGATCAAAACAATATCGACGGTCGAGATCGTTCAATGATGTGGCGATGACGTGTCGATGACATGTCAATGACGTGTCTTGTCAGAGCAGCGGCCAGAAACTCACCAGACAAGTCACTGGTACCAGAACAGTACCTTCTTCTCTGGGAAGGATGTACTGTAGCACCTGATGTTTGACCAAACTTGGAATGTTCCTAGGAATCTCGTTTTAGCTCCGTTTTCGATGTCATTTGCGCCGTTGGAATCATATCGCAGAAGATTTCAGAATATGTCTTCAAAAAACGATTTCGAGAAACTTGAATTTTCCAGTCACTGGAAAATTTCCACTGCCCATCGCTGTTTCACTAGAACTGCCACTAATACTAATTGTTGTGGTTCGCTGACCATGAAGAGAGATAATAGAAAAAGAAAATGGAAGAAAAATGAGCTTTATTTCAACATGAACAAAGCTTACATAAACTTCTCTCTACACCTCTCACATGGAGCTCTCTAGGCTCTCTTAGCTAGAAGAGCTCCCTTGTCTCAGATTTTATTATTTTTAAGGAAGCTCCCTTGGCCCTCCTTAAATAGTCCAGGTGAGAGGTGTCATGTTTGACACAACTCCCACCAATTCTCCACCTACCATGGATTTCTCCCATGACTACCAAAAATAGGGACTGTATGTGAAACAACCATGTTTGAAGTCCTTGGTTGGTGAGGTAGGTGAACCAGCCACCTAAAATGCAGCTGGACAGTTCCAACATATATCTTTATATTATCATCACCACCACACATCATCTAAATATAATTTATATTATCATTGAGTTTCACAGAGGTCCCGCACCTTCAATGAAATATTCATCACCGTCCCAGACTAACATATAATTTCTATTCATCCCCTATCCTCCCAGCCCTATATATATATATATCTCACTGGTGCCACTTCCACGGCTGCATACTTGAGTGTCTAAACCACTCATTAGTCTTGATGGAGTGTGTTTCCCTCCTCTTCATCTTATGTTTCTTCATAGATCTGGTTTTCTGCAAACTCGCGACCACAGGCCGTTCAGACGGAAGAGTTTGAGGAGATTGTGATGAAGGAAGTGTTCAACAAGATGCTACTTCACCGAAAAGAGGAGCCTCCATGCGAGGGTTCCTTCTACACCTACAACTCTTTCATTTGGGATGCTTCCAGGTTTGATGGCTTTAGCAAGATAGGGGATCACAACACCCATAAGCGTGAGGTCGCCGATTTCTTGGCCCAAACCACCAATGAAACCTCAGGCCCCCTTCCTCTTAGAAATCTTCCATTTTGTTTATCTATGCTGATGATTTGAGTGATTATTTTTATTATTATCAATGGTATGGGACGATGCACCTGATGGTTGGTATTCACGGGGATACTACTATATCAGCGAAGGGAATAGGGTGAATCCTGAGCTTCTGGATGATTATTGAGAGCCCAACGATGTATTCTCGTGTGTGAATGGGGAAAAGTACTATGGTCAGGGACCCTTTAACCTAAAATCGTAAGCTACCCTCGTCTCAATGAAATATTTAAATGAAACCTGTTATTCAATATGGGTATGGGGTGAAAGAACGATAACTATGGCACCACCGAAAAAGTCCTCACTACGACCTCCTCCGCTGCCCTGAGCTTGTGGAAACCAACTTCATCGTCTCCTTCGAGATAGCGATCTGGCTCTAGATGAGGTTTTTACTGCTGCTGTCGACGTCATGTCCGGGAAGTTCAGGCCATCAGCGATGAATCTGTTGTAGGGTCATCAGGAAAGATTCAGGATCACCACCATTATCATTACCGACGACGAGGAGTGCGACCGCCACCACGACCCGCGCATGGAGAGGGACCGCCTGGGGTTCTATGAAAGGTACTACATGATGATGGGAGTGAGCGAGGGGCCGCACCTCAGCTGCACCAAAATGGATCCCTATCAGTTTTAGTTCATCGATGGCAGTGACCCAGCCCAGAACATCACCACCGGGATAATTTTTTTACGGGTTTTATGAAAAAAATAATTCGGGATAGGGGATGATGTTGGGGTTCAGCCCACACATGGGTTTTTCTATTATTTTAGATATGAGGTATCTTTTAGATTTGAAGATATATTTTTTTGGAAATTCAAGATTCTTCCTCTGTGTATCTTCCAGCATGAGATTCAGGCAATATACCATGATATATTTTTGAGATATTTTCAGATTACCTTTTCAATCAAGATATGTGGTATATGGGAGACTTTTAAAGGGGAAGCAACGAATCAAGGAAGTGACAATTTTGGTGGTGCGCAAAAACCCAAGGAGAGCAGATACTTGGGTGACTATTTTCTAGGTCGTGGGCAGCAGTGAGCAGTGGAAAATCAGTTTGTGCAACGAGGTGCTACAACAACGCCGCAAGTTCAATTTTAATCTTCCGATACATGGCATCAGCGTGATGTTTATTAGAGAGAAGGCAGAGGCGTATAAGGGTGTGGTTTTTTCACACAGGTTTTCTACGCTCTCTTATTTGTAATTCAAGTTTAGACATTACTTGTATTCTTGTATTCTATGATTCATAGCAGATATTTTGGTAATTTCCCCGTGGTTTTTAATCCTCCGCATGGGAGGGTTTTTCCACGTTAAAATTTGTGTCCACATTTGTTATTCTTCTGTTTGGTTTGACGCTTCGTTTACATTAGTGATTATCACAAATTGTTGTTGTCGCAACTAAGTTTATATTTGAAACCAATCTATTTCCGACCCAACATCTGGTATCAGAGGAGGTTATCCATGTCTTCTTACTCATTAATTTGGGGGATTCACGCCGTGGGATTTCTGCTCACATTGAACTGTTCAATGGGAAAAATGATTTTACACTTTGGCAGTAAAGAGTTAAAAATATTTTGGTCCATGAGAACACAGTGAAGGCGTTGAAGAAAAAATCAGAGAAGCCGGAGACAATGAGTGATGATGATTGGTAGGATATGCGAGAGTTGGCGACAAGCACAATTTAGATGTATTTGGGTGATAATACACTACGGGAAGTGATGAATCTGACAGATCTGGAGGAGATCTGGGCGAAGCTTGAAAGAAGGTATAAATCAAAATCCCTCACAAATCGTTTATATTCTATGAAACGGTTGTATCATTTGCGAATGCCAGAGAATGGAGATTTAGGTAACCATCTGGAAGAGTTCACCAAACTTATGATGGAGCTATCCTCGGTGGTGGTCAAGATTGATGATAAAGGTAACGCGATACCTATTGAAATGGAATAAGAAGACAAAGCTTTGCTTCTTTTGGGTTCTTTGCCTGATTCATATGATAATCTCATCACCACACTGTTGTTCGGGAAGGATACACTGAATTTGGATGATGTGATTTCATCGTTTTTGATGAACGAGACTCGACGAAAGACCAATGATGGTGAATCTTCAAGTAATGGTGGTACTCTGGCTATGGCAGATGGATGCGGTAGTCAGAGAGGTCGGTCAAAGACAAGAAGAAAGGTAAAGTGATACTTTTGCAACAAGGGTCATGTGGAGAGACGCTGCTATAAATTGAAAAAGCATAAGAAGGAAAAGAAGGCGCACGACACCGATTCTGAGGATACCAGTGTAAGTCTTGTTCAGGGTGAGGGTAATTTACTTTCAGTTGGCATTGATTGTCGCAGGTCAGATTTGTACACTGAATGGGTGGTTGATTCAGCATCATCATTTTACCGGCCTGGTATATCACCAATGTACCTAGCCAATCTGGGAAGTCCAGAAGTGCATTCTCAATCCTCATTAATTGAAAACTAGTGTCAGTGCACCAAAAAGATATCTGAAACAATTTCATACTGTAAAATTATAATAGAGGGACTTCCACTTCTAATTCAGAACACCATCCACACAAAGCAAAAACACAGATCACGCTTTATCCAGTCTTGATCTTTATAAGTGTTAAACATAAAGCACTGATAAAGATTACTTTTATCAGTATTAGCTAAAACCGCTGATAAAGGTCACTTTTATCAGCGTTAAACAAACCACTGATAAAAGTGTACCTTCTATCAACACATTTTTTTAGCTCTGATAAAAAAATTTAACAAAAAAATATTATTTACATTATCATATTTATATTAAAAAATTAATGTTTATTTATATACATTAATTAAAAAATGCATCTATATAATTAATATAGATATGATATATAAATATTAATGTTGTATTGTTAATAAGTGATATTTGAATTTATATATTTATATCAATATCTATGTGCATATATGTGTGTGCATTATGTGTTGTGTGAGTGGGTGTTTTGCATATGTGTATATATGTGTGTTTCACGTGTTCATATGTATGCACATACATATATGTGCATATGTATGTGTACGTATGTGTATAGAACATGTGTGCATGTGTGTGTATGACATGTACTTATTTCACATCTGATGTATATTTTTTCATTTTTGATATAGTATTTTTGGAATTTATTCATTTTTTAAACATATTTATATTTTTCTATGCATTATTTTTAATATGGTTTTAATTTATAAGATTTTTATTTATTCAATTTTATTTATTAAGTTGTAATATTTTTAAAATGTTGGAAATTTATATAATTGAGTTATTTAAATGTATTTTTTATTCTTTCCTTCATTTATGTACGTGTTTATAATTCATGTATTTAAACTTAAATGATTTCATTTTTTAAATAGTTTTGGATATTAAATTCTATTTATTCATTTTTAATACTACCTTCATTTAATATTATTTTTCATTTTTAATATTTATTGATTTTTATATTTGTTGGAATTTAAACATTTTGTAATATTTATTTATACATATATTTAATTACTATACAAGTGATATTTTCAATTTGTTTACAATTTATATGATTTATATTTATTCGGTTTTTTATTAAGTTTTAACATTTTAAATATGTTTGAAATTTATAAAATTAATCTATTTAAATGATTTTTCTAATAATTTTTTAATTTAAATAAGTAATATTTTTGAAATTTAATTAATTTTATTTAATCAGTTTTATGATTATTTCAGTTAATATTAATTTTTTCATTTTTGATATTTATTAATTTTTGATATTTTTGGAATTTATTCATTTTTTAAAATTTGTACATATTTATTTAATATGTTTTAATATTTTCAATATATATTTTTCTTCATTTTAATATATATTCATTTTTATTTTTTTAATAATTTTTTATAATTAATAAAACTTATCCATTTTTTATATTTTTGAAGTCTCTTCATTTTTAATTATTCAATTTCCTTTTTAACATTCATGCATTTAAGTTTATATATTCGTTAATAATGATAAAATTTTATTAATAAAAAACAATTGAAAATAAATATTTGTAAATAAATATATTTTTATTTATATTTAAATATATTTATAAATGTATATTTACTATATTTATAAAATTGAATTTTTATATGAAAAAAGTCTTGTTAGAAGCCAATGCTCCTGACCGTTTATTAAAGATGAAATAAAAAAAGAGAATAAAAAAGCAAAAAGAGCGGACAAGGTCATACAAAGAGTCAATCCCTCATCCAAATATTAAAATTACATGACAAGGAAAGCTGAATCATTCCCATAATCATAAACAGAATCATCATCATCATCATAAGTAATTTCCAACTCTAACTGTGAATTTCATTGGTTAATAATTAAAAGGATCCTCTCTTTGAACCTTTCCTGCTTCAAAGTGAGCTGGTTCTTTGATGCCTTGGAAGATGAACTGGTAGACACATTTCTCGACAGATTGGAATAGTCTTTCTATGGACTTCTTTTTAGAGGAACCGAAGCAAGGCCTCCATTACTGAACATCTTGCCCTTACCACTTAAAACAACATCCTTAAAAGATATTGCACCACTACTACTTGTAGATCGAAGATGAGTGGTGTCCAACAAAACCATATGTTTTCCCTTATCACTTTCATCATTCAAAATATGACCACATTTTTTTGACAATCCCAAAGAGCTGAAGACATTCTGAATCTCCTGATGAAAATCCACTCTCTACACCTCAGATTAACATAGCCCATCATCCTGTCTAAGATTCCCTAAAAAATCAGCATCCAACAGTTGCATCGAGCAACCTTTCCCATCCATTGGTGAAAGAGAGAAATTGGGCACAACACCAACAACCTTTCCAATAGACTACCTGAAAAGAACAACTTTTGATGGAGCTCCATGCTCAATCAAACACATATAAACACCATCACTACTCCTGCAAGTTCATTCCTCATTCCCAGTAGCAGGCACACTGATAACAGTGTTATCATGATTCTGACCCACTCCAGTCCCCTCACCTTATCAAGAAAGGTAAGAGTAATCATCTTCCTGTGGATCAAGATCAACAGGTGCCTTAGAATCGGAGGCTTGTCCTTGCAACATTGGCACTGTGCCCTCCAAACCTGATGTATGATGATCATCTCTGGCTGCCGTTGGCTTGACCCTGTGTTTGGGAAAATCAGAGGACATCCCATGTTGTGAATATTTTGGATCACGCTTCCCTTTGGATTTAGTAGAACAATCCATAGTAGAGTTTCCCTTTGAGCCACATAATTCAAAAATCCTCCTCCTACAATTCTGATCCAAATGCACAACAGAATTATGTACAAAGAAAAACATCTAGAAATTTTTCAAAGTCAACCTTGGTATTAATTTCATCAGTTGGTATAGATAAAATAAAATTATCAATAAGGGTGGAGCTAAGATCAATATCAACTATCATCCTTGTAAAGTGTCAAAAATTCGGTTTCCTTGTCCAGATGAATTGGAACACAAATTGCAGATGCAATGTAATGCAAAATTATGGGAGCCACATAATCTAGTTGAGACCAACCAGCATCACCCATACCTGTGCAAAGGTATTCTTGACCTGCACCACATTGAAATCCATGGTCCATTCATGAAGATTAACCATCCCATACTTTAATAAAAAGGGACCGAGTAGAAGAATCCCAATCATTACTATTTCTAGATTTGTTTATAATTTTTATAGGTATTATTAAATGGGATTAGTTTGTATGATTTATTCCAATTTTTTATATTTATAGCATTTGATAAAAAAATATTTCATGATGCTTTTGATACTTATAAACATATTCATATATATAAATATATATATATGTATATATATTATTTCTTATCTTTATACAATGATGTGTGAATATATGAAATTAAATGAGTGGTATCTATAATTATAAATGCAAACATGTGTAAGAAAAAATGGTGGTTCAGGAACTCAAATTCTATATATTGAACTTGGTTTTTAAACATTGTTATTAAAAATGGGACACTCCAAAAGGTATTTTCAAAAGTTTACAATTCATTCAAATTAAAATCCCATGATTGAATTTCTTTACTTTCATGCCACGTTCTAAAATCCCATGATTTTCATCCGATTTCCAAGAGTCTATGAAAAACATGGTGGAATCAATCCAGGATGTATTAGGTTTACATACCACTTTGAAAACACGATCATTTGTTTGAAACTAGATTCTACAGGACAAAAAACTCAAAGGCAATAGATTGTATCAATAGGGAGTGATGATATACATCTGTCAAGAAGAATATGGAGGTTGATGCTATGCTCAAAATAGTTAGATAAATTAGAATTCTTAGTCATCAATATGACTCTCACTCCAGAACATGAGATAACAACATGTAACGGTGTCTCAATAGATTCCTGGAATAGAATACATGTAGAATTGTCCACACAATGGTAGGATAGGAGGAATTCATTAGAGGGAAGAATTCCCATGCAAACCTTCCACCAGAAGAAGTGAGCTTTTGTGGGAATCAGAATGTTCCACAACTTCTCCCAGCAAAAAGATGTCCCAAGACTTGGAGGGATACATGAAAAACCATTACATGATTTGAAAACAGTATTCCCCATATGTTTATTTCAACATGTAAAGGAGATCAGGAAGGGAATCTTCACTATAAGGGATACTCATAATTGAGTCCTTATTGTGCTCACTAAACTAGAAAAATAGATTCTCCATACACCAGTCGTTCCCATCCTTATTCAATAAATCCCTCAACTTCACATTCTCCATCCCTAAAATGATAGGAGAGGAATACTTAAGGCCATAATTATCTAGAATCCACACATCAAACCAGAAATTAATGTCAATACCATTTCCAATTCTCCAATACAGTCCCTTCTCAAGAAGCACATGAGAAAAACACATTTAAAATGACTAAGGAATCTTTTTAAAATCCGTTATTCTTAAAATTCCACCGTTAAATCATTCTTTCTTTAGCCCATAGAGACCATGAATAAAATTTATAGGAATGATTCATGTTTCAAGCCATTTTTATCCATTCCTATCCCACTCTCAGTATTTTCATGATATTTTAAAATTTAAGTGTAGGGGTGAAGGGATTCATGGTGTAAATAATGAAATACATTTTAAGGAAGAAGTGTGGGTGTGAAATTATGGGAATAAAGAAAGTTTGTTTTGATTCATTCATTGTACTTATTTTTTTTCCTTCTTGAAAACAATACAAATGAAAAAAGGAATGGTATGTGACATAGAAGAATAAAAAATCACCATCACTGGACCAATGTTTTTATTATTATTTGTGGTTTGGTGGTGGATGTGATTTTTTATTCTAAGAATAACATCAAAAAAATAATCCACTTTAAAAAGTAGAAAAAAAGTATTGAAAAATTCAATAAGGTGCACATTAATCATTATGCTTTCATTATTCATGACCTTTTATTTGAATGTTTTGGGGAAGTGGGAGTTACTAATTTGAAGGGATGAATTTTGTTACAATTTTATTTTTTATATCTTGCATTGTAATTAAAATATAAATATACTCCTTGAGACTTAATTTTTAAAGAATCAAATCCTACCAACCTTAAGCCTTAGAGTAATTTGAACCATTAATGAAATCCCTCATAACTTTACGTGACTTTTTTCTTTACAAAGTTGATAAAGTCATTCATTTACAAGACTAAAGATAAGGCACATGTTCTCATGAAATGAGAATAACTTCACTTGAATTGTTTCAAGAGATATGAGAGAAAATATTCAAGTGAGGTAAATCATGATTTGACATGCTTAATAATAATGAATGAAGGAACTTGAATGAATGAGAAGAGAAGTAAAATCATTTTCAAATGGGAGAAAGTAAAATACTTTGGTTGATTGTTTCTTTGAAAATTGATAAATTGAATTTATATTTAATGTGTTATTTTAAAATTTTATTTAACATTGAAAATTGTTTGATTTTATTGTTTTAAAATTTGAATATTGGTAACATTGGTTCTCTTTGAATTCCTTATTGATATTTTATGCTTGAGGAAATGAATGTTTTAAGTGTGGAGAAATTAATAGAGATAATATTTTAATCATTTTTAATATTTTTTAAATGTTTTAAACCATACCAATTTATCAATTTGAGTTTATTTTCATAAATTTTGGATTTATGGTTTTTTTTGGGCTAAAATTGGAAAATTTCTTAATTTTGGAATTTAGATAGATTTTAATCACTTTGGTATTTTGAGTATACCATTAAAAATATTGATTCAATTTGAGTGATTAATTTTTTTAGGATTTCCATTTTTCATGGGTAAAACTTTCTCTTCTATACCAAGATATAATTTGACCATATAATGACCTGAAAAAATCAATCAATTTGGAAAATCATTCTTGTCGACATAGTAGACCATACCTCCGTAAATGAGGTATAACTCAGGCTAAATGCCTCCAATTATAGTGATTCAAGCTAGAACTAAAGTAGGATTAATATCTAGATTTAACCATTAAATCCTAGGGAGTTATTCACTCATTAAGGTGGTCTTTGAATGCTCAACATTGAAGGAAGATTTCTGTAATCCTTGTCAAAAAAATTATTTCTCATTAAATATTCTTTAACTCCTATTTTATGAGTCCAATTAATTGAATATTTTATGGGGAGACCAAAAATTCAATTTGGAATAACCTGTAAGAAGGGCCCTTGGCATGATTTAGAGTGATGGGGGAATAAAAAGATCCAACTTTCAAAGGACATATTCTAGAGGGGAAGCTACTACACCCTTTTATTTTCTTCTTTTATTTTAATTTTTATTATTTTCACTTTAGTTTTATTTTAAATTTAAATTTAATTTATTTATTTTTATTTTCAATCTAATTAATTCATGTTTTTATTTTTGTATCTTCTTCTACACACCCTTCTTATTCTTCTCCATCTTCTTCACCCATCTTCTTCTTCTTCTTATTCTATTTTGATTTTGTGATTTTATGTGTGTGTTTTTCTTTTTATTATTTTCTCATACTCATTATTATTTTTTTATTTTCTTTTTTTTCTCATTCAACCATTATCTCTTACACTAAAAAAGAAGGGTTTAACCCGAGGCTTGTCTTGGGGGAGTTATGTGGCAATTTTATTTAATCTTTGCTCAAATTATTATGTTTTATTAAGTTTCTGATGAGAAAGAGTGACGTGAAAGGGTGTGGTGATCATCCACCATGACACTGATATCAAAATAATTTCTATTCTTTTATTAAATATTTTGCCTCCCTTCTACAGGATATAAGATCTTCATATGATGGAGTTGATCCATTTAGTGGATGAAATAACATATAATGGATCCAAGTCTGGAGAGATGTCACACTCTCGATCGAGGTGTTCCATCAACCTTGATTATAGGTGGAGGTGAAATTAATATTTCTAAATTCAATTGAGATATCAGACCACTTAATAAAAGAAAATTAATTCATACATGAGATCTCAGAATTGAATTATCAAACATTATCTAAAAACAAACAAGGAGATGATGGAACCACAAACCAAACAATAAAGGCCCTATTCTTTCTATACTAATTAAATTTTTTCATTGAAAACCAGTTTAATCCTTTATTTTATATAAATTACATCACTTTTATGGATTAAATAAAAACAACCAAAAAGAAGTAGTTTAGGTGAATTAGATAAAGTGAGTGAATAACTGAGAAAGCTCCTCAAGTGATATGGTCCTGGTCAGTATCTATGTTGCATTAGAAAAATAAAATTCATTTTTCCATGCCTTATGATAATCAAACGTCAGTCACTCCTAGAAGTATTCCTTTCTGTGAAGATTACGTATATGGAAAATCCAGAAGAGTTATTTTTAGTAGGTCAATGTATAAGGCTAAAGAACCCATTGAGTGTGTCCACTCTAATTTGTGGGATACTTATAGGGTCACCTCTTATGGTGGAGGTTTTTACTTTCTGTACATTATTGATGAATACTCTAGGAAATTTTGGATTTATATAGTAAAACATAAGTCTGATACTTTTCATACTTTTAAGAAACAAAATAATGGGGTAGAAAGTGAATCTGGTATTAAACTCAAATCCTGAATAACTGATAATGATTTAGAATATTTTTCCACTAAATTCATTTAATTCAATGAATATGAGGGAATCAAGAGATAACAAACTGTTTTGGAAATACGATAATAGAATGTATTTTTTGAGAGGATGAATAGGACTATTCTTGAGCGGGATATGTGTATGTTATCCAACTCTAAACTCCCTAGGTCCTTCTAGCCTGAGGCTACCTCTATGGTAGTCTACTTAATTAATCATTTATAGTCTTTCATAAATTATTTTATGACACTTGAGGAACTATGGAAAGGTTCACCATTAAGCCTTGAACACTTTATGATTTTTGGATCCATAGATTATGCACATACCCGTAGAAATAAGATATCTCCTAGGGTTTCGAAGTATATATTTGTGGGTTATTGAGAAGGTGTTAAGGGTTATCATCTATGGATAGATAAACCAGGTTATAAAAAGTGTGTAGTCAGTCAACATATCATGTTTCATGAGTTTGGTCTCTATAATGGTAGAGGAACAAAATCAAAAGAGTCTTCTGATAACAATGGAGAATCCTTCAGAGCCCCATCACCCATTGGTGTTGATGTTCCATTAGAATCCATAGACCAATCCCAATCCCAGTTCGAGATTGGTTCTACTCCTCTCATTCCCCAAAATCAAGGTGAATCTGATTCTAATTAGAATTTTGAACCCAAAACCAAGGGACCAGATAATCTAGAAAATTATCAACTCACCCAAGAGAGAGAAATAAGAGTTGTTAGGCCTCCAACCTACTTCAATCAGGATGATATTACTGCCTATGTGTTTAATGTTTCTCAGGATCTATTTAATGATGAAATTAAAACTTATAAGCAAGCCCTTAAGTAAAAAGAATCCACTAATTGGTTAAGTTCTATTCAAGAATAGAAGCATTCAATACTTAAGATCAACACTTAGGTTGTTGTTTCTAGACATAATAACTAGAAAATTATAGGTTCTAAGCAGATATACAAGAAGAATGAAAACAATGTTAGAGAAACTAAAATAAAATTCAAAGCTCGAATGGTTTCTAAAGGATTTATTCAACATGAAGGCATTGATTATGGTGAGATGATGTGGAGGCATAAGAAAGAGGAGGTCGTGGGGTGGACGTATATGAAAAATTGGTTGTTGTTAGATATATTTTATTTGTATATATTGATGACTGATGTATGAGTTGATTGAGATTATCAGTTGATTGAGGTTATGGTGACTGAGGTTATGTTGATTGAGTTTATGATGAATTTGGATGTATGATGTATGATGTCTGTATGATGAATTTATTATGCGTTTGTGTTTTAGTTTATTACATGTTAGAGTGTTTATATTTATATTTTTTATCAAATATTTATAAAAATAAATTTTAAGAGAACTATTTAGCAGTGGTTTTTAAAACCCACTGGTAAATAAATTACTAAAAATATTAATTAGCAGCAGTTTCTATTAACCATCGCTAAATATAACTGCTGCTGCATATATCAGTAGTGGTTATGTGATCTTATCTATTTTATTTTCGAGTTAATTTTTTTAATTTTTTTTCTAAATGATTAAAAAATAACACATATAGAAACCACCATTAAAAGAAATATGCCACTGTTAAATTACTGTTGACCATGTAATATGTGGTGACATTAGTAACTGCTGAAAAACGATTAAGTGGCCAATTAAATCACCGTTTGTAGCAGAAAAAATTGCTTCTAATGCCTGTGTTTTTTTGTAGTTACGAATCTATAGTCATTGACATATGGCATCACATATGATTTTGTACAACCCTCTACTCAGTAGTATGCTGAGTCACTTTCACCACCGTAAATTGATATGTCAGCATCAACTGAGTAGTATAACGAAACATCAAAACCATTGTCGCATGTGTTTAGTGTCGAGGTGGATACATGACATGAGTAGGAACTAGTGTCTATTAATGGTACACCGGTGAGACATATACTTCACACATAGAGTGGGTGCGAGGCTTATATGTTAAGTTGGTGTACAGAGGGGCATCGACATTGATTTTTTTAAGTGTCACAAATCATTTCTATTCTTTTATTAAATATTTTCCATCCCTTATACAGGATATAATAACTTCATATGATGGATTTGATCCATTTAGTGGATGAAATAACATATAATGGAGCCATGTTTGGAGATATGTCACACTCTCGATCGAGGTGTGCCATGAACCTTGATTATAGGTGGAGGTGAAATTAATATTGCTAAATTCAATTGATATATCAGACCACTAAATAAAAGAAAAGTAATTCATACATGAGATCCCATATTTGAATTATCAAACATTATCTAAACACAAACAAGGAGAATGATCGAACCACAAACCAAACCATAAAGGCCCTATTCTTTCTATGCTAATTAAATTTTTTCATTGAAAGCCATTTTAATCCTTTATTTTATATAAATTACATCACTTTTGTAGATTAAATAAAAACAACCAAAAAGAAGTAGTTTAGGTGAATTAGTTTAAGTGAGTGAACAACTGATAAAGCTCCTCAAGTGAGATGACCCTGGTCAGTATCTATGTTGCATTAAAAAAATAAAATTCATTTTTTCATGCCTTATGATAATCACACGTCAGTCACTCCTAGAAGTATTCCTTTCTGTGAAGATTACGTATATGGAAAATCTAGAAGAGTTACTTTTAGTAGGTCAATGTATAAGGCTAAATAACCCCTTGAGTGTGTCCACTCTAATTTGTGGGGTACTTATTGGGTCACCTCTTATGGTGGAGGTTTGTACTTTCTATACTTTATTGATGAATACTCTAGGAAATTTTGGATTTATATAGTAGAACATATGTATGATACTTTTCATACTTTTAAGAAACAGAATAATGGGGTAGAAAGTGAATCTGGTATTAAACTCAAGTCCTGAATAACTGATAATGATTTATAATATTTGTCCACTAAATTCATTTAATTCAATGAATATGAGGGAATCAAGAAACAACAGACTGTTTTGGAAATATGATAATAGAATGGATTTGTCGAGAGGATGAATAGAACTATTCTTGAGAGGGATAGGTGTATGTTATCCAACTCTAAACTCCCTAGGTCCTTCTGGTCTGAGGCTACCTCTATGGTAGTCTACTTAATTAATCATTTATAGTCTTTTATAAATTATTTTATGACACTTGAGGAGCTATGGAAAGGTTCACCCTTAAGCCTTGAACACTTTAGTATTCTTGGATACATAGCTTATGCACATACCCATACAAATAAGCTATCTCCTAGGGTTTCGAAGAATATATTTGTGGGTTATTGATAAGGTGTTAATGGTTATCATCTATGGATAGATAAACCAGGTTATAAAAAGTGTGTAGTTAGTCACGATATCATGTTTCATGAGTTTGGTCTCTATAATGGTAGAGGAACAAAATCAAAAGAGTCTTCTGATAACAATGGAGAATCCTTCAGAGCCCCATCACCCATTGGTGTTGATGTTCCATTAGAATCCATAGACCAATCCCAATCCCAGTTCGAGATTCATTCTTCTCCTCTCATTTCCCAAAATCAAGGTGAATCTGATTCTAATTCAAATTTTGAACCCGAAACAAAGGGACAAGATAATCTAGAAAATTATCAACTCACCCAAGAGAGAGAAATAAGAGTTGTTAGGCCTCCAACCTACTTCAATCGGGATGATATTGCTGCCTATGTGTTTAATGATTCTTAGGATCTATTTAATGATGAAATTAAAACTTATAAGGAAGCCCTTAAGTAAAAAGAATCCACTAATTGGTTAGGTTCTATTCATTAAGAGATGAATTCACTCCTTAAGATCAACACTTGGGTTGTTGTTTCTAGACCTAATAACTGGAAGATTACAGGTTCTAAGAAGATATACAAGAAGAATGAAAAAAATGTTGGAGAAAATAAAATCAAATTCAAAGCTCGAATGGTTTATAAAGGATTTCTTCAACATTAAGGCATTGATTATGGTGAGTTGATGTGGAGGCATAATAAAGTAGATGTCGTGGGGTGGACGTATAAGCAACATTGGTTGTTGTTAGATATATTTTATTTGTATATATTGATGACTGATGTATGAGTTGATCGAGATTATCAGTTGATTGAGGTTATGGTGACTGAGGTTATGTTGACTGAGTTTATGATGAATTTGGATGTATGATGTATGATGTCTGTATGATGAATTTATTATGCATTTGTGTTTTAGTTTATTACATGTTAGAGTATTTTTATTTATATTTTTTTATTAAATATTTATAAAAATAAATTTTAAGAGAAATATTTAGCATTGGTTTTTAAATTCCAATGGTAAATAAATTACTCAAAATATTAATTAGCAGCGGTTTCTATTAACCATCTCTAAATATAACTACCGCTGTATATATCAGTAGTGGTTATGTGATCTTATCTATTTTATTTTCAAGTTATTTTTTTAAAAAAATTGTTGCTAAATGATTTAAAAATAACACATATAGAAACCACCATTAAAAGAAATATGCCACTATTAAATTACTGTTGACCATGTAATATTCGGAGATATTAGTAACTGATGCAAAACGATTAAGTGACCGATTAAATCACCATTGGTAGCAGAAAAAATTGCTGCTAATGCCTGTGTTTTTTTGTAGTGATGCCTGTATAGTCATTGACATATGGCACCACATATGATTTTGTACAACCCTCTACTCAGCAGTATGATGAGTCACTTGCACCACCATAAATTGAGGTGTCAGCATCAACCGAGTAGTATAACGAAACATCAAAACCATTGTCGTATGTGTTTAGTGTTGAGGTGGATACATGACATGAGGAGGAACTAGTGTCTATTAATGGTACACCGGTGAGACATATACATCACACATAGAGTGGGTGCGGGGATTATATGTTGAGTTGGGGTACAGAGGGGCATCAACATTGATTTTTTTAAGTGGAAAAAATTATATTTATAAAAAACCTGATTAGAGAAAAATTAAATTTTGTTTTAAAATCTACATTTTTATATAAATTTTCAAATCAGAATCACTAAACTACAATTTTAATTACTTGATAAAATTAAACAATTCAACATGAGCTGGGGAAAAGCCCTTACCAATGATGATTGCTCTTCTATATCTAGCAGTGAGTTATAAATATTATATATTATAAATATAAATAAACATATATATATATGTGTGTGTGTGAGTGTATACATAAAAATAATTATATAAAAATACTTAAAAAATATTAATATTAATATTAATATTACAATAAAATACAAATATATTTATATAAATATAAATGTAATTATAAAATTATAAAGATAATTATTTATATTTATATTTATATAATTATAAAATTATACATATAAATTTATAAATATAAATATAAATGAAAATATAATTTTTTTATATAATTATAATTATAATTAAAATTATGTTTACAGATATAAATAATTCTATAAATATAAATATAATAATAAAATTATAAATATAATTATATTTATAAACATATATATAAATATGTTTATATAATTATCAAATCCAATTTAAATATATATTTCAAACCTCCCATCATGCATTTTTTTTGGCGTGACTTGAAATGTGGAAGCTTTCCCATTAATAAGGAAAAACTACATATCCTTATTTTTTCATTCATTGAAAGACAAACGAGGGTAGTGGAAGACATGCGCGGACTCGATGTCGCATGTCGCATGCACCCCACCATGCATCTTAGCAATATATTGTTGTGGTTCGCTGACCACGAAGAGAGATAGTAGAGAAAAAATGAAAGAAAAATGTTCTTTATTTGAACATGAACAAAGCTTACAAAAACTTATGTCTACACCTCTCACGTGGATCTATCAAGGATCTCTTATCTAGAAGAGTTCTCTTGGCTCAAATTATATGATTTTTATGGAAGCTCCCTTGACCCTATTTAAATAGCCATGGTGGGAGGTTTCAAGTTTGACACAACCCCCACCAATCCTCCACCTACCATGGACTTCTCCCATTGCTGCAAAAAACAGGGACTTCATGTGCAACAGTCTTGTTTTAAGTCTTTGGTTGGTGAGGTAGGTGCACCAGCCACCTACCATGCAGTTGAACAATTCCAAAAATTCTCCCCCTCCAACTACAATCTATTGGAGTATCTACAAAGGTATAGCTTCTCCCGAGCAACCACCTTTGTCAATATATCAGCTGGGTTCCCTTTCGTGTGGATCTTTACAAGTTGCAGAAGTTGTTGATTCATCAATTTGTGTATATAATGATAGTGAGTGTTGATGTGCTTCATCCGAGAGTGGTAAATGGAGTTCTTTCTCAAGTCCAAATCACTTTGAGCATCACAATTAACCCTATACTCCTTCTGGATGAATGCAAGATCTTGAAGAAAATGCTTTATCCACAACATCTCCTTGCCAGCTTCCAAAGCAGCAATGTACTGTGCTTCCATAGTGGATAAAGTGATGAACTTTTTCAATCTTAACTGCCATGATACAACTCCTCCTACAAAATTATATATGTATCCTGAGGTAGATTTCTTGTTATCAGGATCTCTGGCCATATCCGCATCTGTATAGCCTTCCAAGATAGGTTCAACTCCCCTATAGCACAAACATAACTTTGAATTACCTTTAAGATACCTCAAAATCCACTTGACTGCATCCCAGTGCTGCTTTCTAGGATTATAGAGAAACCAGCTCACGATTTCCACTACAGGGGCAATGTCAGGTCTCATACTCACCATAGTGTACATCAAGCTTCCAACTACTGAGAAGTATAGAATCATCCCCATCGCCTAAAATTCTTCCTTGGATGACGGGCATGAACTCTTGCTCAACTTCAAATGACTGGGAAGAGGAATGCTCACTGGTTTGTCTTTTTCCATGCTGAAATGTTTCCAAAAACGTTCAACATACTTCTCCTGAGATAGCCATAATAACTTCCTCTTTCTGTCATGAATGATTTGCATCCCCAAAATCTGTTGAGCTGCTCCCAAGTCTTTCATATCAAAAGACTCGGATAAATCCTTCTTCAACTGGATATTTTTTGCTGTATCCTTCCCAATGATCAACATTTCATCAACATAAAGTAGATGGGCAACAAAGTTACCATCTTGAAATATCTGGATGTAGACACACTGGTCTTCCTGTGTCCTCTTAGAGCCATGACTCATCATGAAGGATTCAAACTTCTTGTACCACTACCTTGGAGCCGGTTTCAGTCCATACAATCTCTTCATCAATTTGCAGACGAGGTTTTCTGATCCAAAAACCTCAAATCCTTCAGGCTGATTCATATAGATTTCCTCAGAGAGGTCACCATGAAGAAAAGATGTCTTCACATCCATCTTTTCAAGATCCAAGTTCAAGCTAGCCACTAATCCGAAAAAGACTCGGATTGAAGCAATCTTCACCAGGGGTGAAAAGATCTTGTCAAAGTCAACTCCTTTATTCTAAAGGAATCACTTGAAAACTAATTGAGATTTGTGCATGAACTCCCTTTTGTTTCCATCCTTCTTCAGCATGAACACCCATTTGTTCATAAGTTCCTTCTTACCTTTGGGAAATTCCACCAAATCTTTTGTTTGGTTCTTCGTTAAAAAATCCATATCATCCTCCATTGCATGCAGCTACTTGAGTTTTTCAGGATGTGAAACTGCTTCCTGGTATCCTTCCGGCTCTTCCTCATCAGTCAATGACAGGTAATCTGACTCCAAATATTTTATTGATAGAATCCGTCCTCGTGAAGATCTTAGAACCTGTGAAATGTTAGGTTCGGGAGAAAAAACTTCACCTATCTCATGTGATGGTTATTCAACTTCTTATGGAGAGGATTGAGTATCCCCCTGCTCAATATCCACATTTACCACCTCCTGGTCTACTGTCGATGAGTCTTCTTGGACCTCCTCCTCTTCAATGATAGGTGGTGATGATATAGGTGTTGGATCACAAATTGAGTCCTCAACACTTTCCCTTCGAGTCATTATAGGATTTTGAATGTCCTTGATCATATGGTTCCCATGGAACATGGCATCTATGCTTCTGATCACCTTATTCTCCTTCAGATCCCAAATCATGTATCTGAACTCATCACCTTTATAGCCGATGAAGATGCACGGAGTAGATCTCTAGTCTATCTTCTGCCTGAGCTCCTTGGATACATGTGAAAATGCCAAACATACAAATACTCGTAAATTATAGTAAAAGGGATGTTTTCCAAACCATCTCTTCTATGGAATATAAAAATTCAGTGGGACTAAAGGTGATCAGTTGATGAGGTAGCAGGTAACCTGAACAGCTTCTCTCCAGAATGGCTTAAGGAGCTTAGCCAAACTCATCATTCTTCTGACCTTCTCCATGATGGGTTTGTTCATCCTTTCTACAACTCCGTTGTGTTGTGGGGTGCGAGGGACCATCCTCTCATGTCGGATGTCATGAATCCTGCAATAGGCATCAAATTCCCTAGATGTGTACTCTCCTCCATTGTCTGAGAAAAGACACTTCATCTTCCTTCCAGTTTCACGCTCCACCATGGCATAAAACATCTTTAAGTAGTCCAATACTTGGTCCTTAATTCGTAAGAAGAACAACCACACCCTTCAAGATGAATCATCAATAAAGGATAGAAAATATTTTTTACCTCTGAGTGTATCCACCTCCATGGGTCCGCATAAATCAGAGTTTACTAGATCCAACAACTCTGATCTACGTGATGAAGCAGTATTGAATGAAACTCTATGTTGCTTCCCAGACAAGCAGTATTTTCAAGGATCAAGTGATGCATCCTTATCAATACTGATGTACTTATTCTTTTTTAGGGTAGATAACCTTTTTTCACTCATGTGGTTAAGCCTTCTATGCCACATATTGAATGAAATTTCTCATTCCACTATGTTGAGGCTGTCTGCATATATCTTCACATGATTTTTGTATAATGTACCATATATGTGTCCTTGGGTGATGATGATGGATCCTTCTGTCATCTTCCATGATCCACTGCTAAAAATTTTGTCATAGCCTTGTCGATCAAAGGCTATACCTGATAATAGGTTGAGTCAAAGTCTTGGAACATGCCGAAAATCCTTGAGGGTGATTGTGTATCCAACGTTCATCTTGACTTGGATATCACCCACGCCAACCATCTCCACCGAACTAGTATTCCCCATCTTGACTTCACCAAAGTCACCAGCTTGATAAGTCAAGAAATACTCATGATGTGGTGTGACGTGGTATGATGCAGCAATATCGACCACCCATTCTGTGTCTTGGTATTATGTATGAAGACATGTCTCTTCTTCATCTTTGGAGTAATGAATAACTTCTATGGTGATGGTCACATGCGTGTCTTCATTTCTTCTTTGCTGGTTGCTACTTTGACCCTTTTCTTATAACAACTTTTGGCAGTTCTTCTTTATGTGTCCCTCCATGCCACAATAGTAGCATTTGTATGTTGGCCATCTATCTGTTTATATTTCTATATTCTTTCTTCGACCTCTACTTCCTACCCCACAACCTCCTCCTTGTTGTCTCCCTCACTTCTCCAGAATGAGAGCTTGTGTCTAGTTGTAACTTACATCCTTCCTTCAGGTCTCTTCGTTGAATAGTGCATCCTTTACTATCACCATGGTAAGTTTTCCTCCGGGCACCGAGTTGCAGAGTCAGACGACAAGCGTATCCCAGCTATCGGGAAGTGTGAAGAGTAAGAGGTTCACCTGATCTTCATCATTTAGAGTCTTACCGGCCACCACTAACTGGTTCACCAGGTTTTGGAACTCGCTGGTGTGTTCTTCTATAGAGCTTCCACTATGTAGTTGAAGGTTCATCAACCGCTTCAATAACAGGATCTTGTTTTGAGCAGTCTTTGACGGGTATGTATTTTCCATCTTTTTCTAAAGTTCATACGCACCAGTCTCTTGAGAAACATGGTGGTAAACACTGTGATCAATCCATTGGTGAATTTGGCCGATTGTCTTCTGGTTCAGCTTCGTCCACTCCACTTCCTTAGTGGCATCAGGGTTGACTCCCTCATTCTCAAAGGGGTCAAAAAGATACTTAGTATTATGGATATCTTCCATTCGAGACTTCCAAATGGAGTAGTTCAAAGAAGTCAACATGATCATCCCTCTAGTGGATGATCCCTCCATTGGATTTAAATTTAGTTAAAATTGATGCAGGATATAGAAAAATGGAGACCACTGTTGCATCCAAAACGGTCCAAAATGGTGGAATCGACTCCTAGATTGTCGAAATCTGATACCGATTGATCAAGTTATGATCAAAACAATATCGACGGTTGAGATCGTTCAATGACGTGGCGATGACGTGTCGATGACATGTCTTGTCAGAGCAGCGGCTAGAAACTCACCAAAAAAGTCACCGGTACCAGAACAATACCTTATTCTCTGGGAAGGATGTACTGTAGCACCCGATGTTTGACCAAACTTGGAATGTGCCTAGGAAGCTCGTTTTAGCTCCGTTTTCGATGTCATTTGCGCCATTGGAATCATATCGCAGAAGATTTCAGAATATGTCTTCAAAAAACGATTCTGAGAAAGTTGAATTTTCCAGTCACTGGAAAATTTCCACTGTCTGTCGTTGTTTCACTAGAACTGCCTCTAATACCACTTGTTGTGGTTCTGTGACCACAAAGAGAGATAATAGAAAAAGAAAATTGAAGAAAAATGTGCTTTATTTCAACATGAACAAATCTTACAAAAACTTCTCTCTACACCTCTCACATGGAGCTCTCTAGGCTCTCTTAGCTAGAAGAGCTCCCTTGGATCAGATTTTATGATTTTTAAGGAATCTCCATTGGCCCTCCTTAAATATTCTAGGTGAGAGGTGTCATGTTTGACACAACTCCCACCAATACTCCACCTACCATGGATTTCTCCCATGACTTCCAAAAACAGGGACTGTATGTGCAGCAACCATGTTTGAAGTCCTTGGTTGGTGAGGTAGGTGAACCAGCCACCTACAATGCAGCTGGACAGTTCCAACATATATCTTTATATTATCATCACCACCAAAAATCATCTCAATATAATTTATATTATCATTGAGTTGCACAGAGGTCCTGCACCTTCAAAGAAATATTCATCACCGTCCCAGACTAACATATAATTGCTATTCATCCCCTGTCATCCCGACCCTATATATATATGTCTCAATGGTTCCACTTCCACGGCTGCATACTTGAGTGTCTAAACCACTCATTAATCTTGATGGAGTGCATTTCCCTCCTCTTCATCTTCTGTTTCTTCATAGATCTAGTTTTCAGCAAACTCGCGGCCACAGACCGTTCAGACAGAGGAGTTTGAGGAGATTGTGATGAAGGAAGTGTTCCACAAGATGCTACTTCACCGAAAAGAGGAGACTTCGTGCGAGGGTTCCTTATACACCTACAAATCTTTCATTTGGGATGCCGCTAGGTTTGATGGCTTCAGCGAGACGGGGGATCACAACACCGGTAAGCGTGAGGTTGCCGATTTCTTGGCCCAAACCACCAATGAAACCTCAGGCCCCCTTCCTCTTAGAAATCTTCCATTCTGTTTATCTATGCTGATTATTTGAGTGAGTATTTTTATTATTATCAATCGTATGGGATGCTGCACTTGATGGTCGGTATTCACGGGGACACTACTATATCAGCGAAGGGCATAGGGTGAATCCTGAGCTTCTGGATGATTATCGAGAGCCCAACAATGTATTCTCGTGTGTGAATGGGAAAAAGTACTACGACCAGGGACCCTTTAACCTAAAATCGTAATCTACCCTCGTCTCAATGAAATATTTCAATGAAACATGTTATTCAATATGGGTATGGGGTGCAAGAACGATAACTATGGCACCACCGAAAAAGTCCTCACTACGACATCCTCCGCTGCCCTGAGCTTGTGGAAACCAACTTCACCGTCTCCTTCGAGACAGCGATCTGGCTCTGGATGAGGTTTCTACCACTGCTGCCGACGTCATGGCCAGGAATTTCAGGCCATCGGTGATGAATCTGTCATAGGGTCTTTAGGAAAGATCCAGGCTCACCACCACCATCATTACCGGCGACGAGGATTGCGACCGCCACCACGACCCGCGCATGGAGAGGGACCGCCTAGGGTTCTATGAAAGGTACTACATGATGATGGGAGTGAGCGAGGGGCCGCACCTTAGCTGCACCAAAATGGATCCCTATCAGTTTCAGTTCATTGATGGCAGCGACCCGGCCCAGAACATCACCACCGGGATAATTTTTTTATGGGTTTTACGAAAAAATTAATTCGGGATAGGGGATCATGTTGGGGTTCAGCCCACACATGGGTTTTTCCATTATTTTAGATATGAGGTATCTTTTAGATTTGAAGATATTTTTTTTTGGAAATTCAAGATTCTTCCACTGTGTATCTTCCAGCATGAGATTCAGGCAATATACCATGATTTCTTTTTGAGATATTTTCAGATTTCCTTTTCAATCAAGATATGTGGTATATGGGAGCCTTTTAAAGGGGAAGAAATTAATCAAGGAAGTGACAATTTTGGTGGTGCGCAAAAACCCAAGGAGAGAAGATACTTGGGTGACTGTTTTCTAGGGTGTGGGCTGGAGCGAGCAGCGGCAAATTAGTTTGTGCAATGAGGTGCTGCAACGACGCCGCAAGTTCGATTTTAATCTTCCGATACATGGCGTCAGTAGGATGTTTATTAGAGAGAAGGCAAAGGCGTATAAGGGTGTGGTTTTTTCACACAGGTTTTCTACGCTCTCTTATTTGTAATTCAAGTTCGGGAATTACTTGGATTCTTGTATTCTCTGATTCATAGTAGATATTTTGGGAATTGCCCCATGGTTTTCAATCCTCCGCATGGGAGGGTTTTTCCACGTTAAAATTTTTGTCCACATTTGTTATTCTGCTGTTTGGTTTGATGCATCGTTTACATTGGTGATTCTCACAAATTGTTATTGTCGCAACTAAGTTTATATTTGAAACCAATCTGTTTCCGACCCAACATCTGGTATCAGAGGAGGTTATCCATGTCTTCTTACTGATTAATATGGGGGACTCACGCCGTGGGATTTCTGCTCACATTGAACTGTTCAACGGGAAAAATGATTTTACACTTTGGCAGCAAAGAGTTAAAAATATTTTGGTCCGTGAGAAGACAGTGAAGGTGTTGAAGAAAAAATCAGAGAAGCCGGAGACGATGAGTGATGATGATTGGCATGATATGCGAGAGTTAGCGACAAGCACGATTCAGATGTATTTGGGTGATAATACACTACGGGAAGTGATGAATCTGACAGATCCGGAGGAGATCTGGGAGAAGCTTGAAAGTAGGTATAAATCAAAATCTCTCACAAATCGTTTATATTTTATGAAACGGTTGTATCATTTGAGAATGCCAGAGAATGGAGATTTAGGTAACCATCTGGAAGAGTTCACCAAACTTCAGATGGATCTATCCTTGGTGGCGGTCAAGATTGATGATAAAAGTAACGTAGTACCTATTGAAATAGAATAAGAAGACAAAGCTTTGCTTCTTTTGGGTTCTTTGCCTGATTCATATGATAATCTCGTCACCACACTATTGTTCGGGAAGGATACACTGAATTTGGATGATGTGATTTCATCGTTGTTGATGAACGAGACTCGACGAAAGACCAATGATGGTGAATCTTCAGGTAATGGTGGTACTCTGGCTGTGGCAGATGGGCGCGGTAGTCAGAGAGGTCGGTCAAATACAAGAAGAAAGGTAAAGTGCTACTTTTTCAACGAGGGTCATGTGGAGAGATGCTGATATGAATTGAAAAAGCTTAGGAAGGAAAAGAAGGCACACGAAACCGATTCTGAGGATACCAATGTAAGTCTTGTTCAGGGTGAGGGTAATTTACTTTCAGTTGGCATTGATTATCGCAGGTCAGATTTGTACACTGAATGGGTCGTTGATTCAGCAGCATCATTTTACCGGCCCAGTATATCACCAATGTACCTAGCCAATCTGGAAAGTCCAGAAGTGCATTCTCAATCCTCATTGATTGAAAACTAGTGTCAGCGCACCAAACAGATATCTGAAACAATTTCACACTGTAAAATTATAATAGAGGGACTTCCACTTCTAAGTCAGAACACCATCCACACAAAGCAAAAACACAGATCACGCTTTATCTAGTCTTGATCTTTATAAGTGTTAAACATAAAGCACTGATAAAGATTACTTTTATCAGTATTAGCTAAAACCACTGATAAAGGTCACTTTTATCAGCGTTAAACAAACCTCTGATAAAAGTGTACCTTCTATCAACACATTTTTTTAGCTCTGATAAAAAATTTTAACAAAAAAATATTATTTACATTATCATATTTATATTAAAAAATTAATGTTTATTTATATACATTAATTACAAAATGAATCTATACAATTAATATAGATATGATATATAAATATTAATGTTGTATTGTTAATAAGTGATATTTGAATTTATATATTTATATCAATATCTATGTGCATATATGTGTGTGCATTATGTGTTGTGTGAGTGGGTGTTTTGCGTATGTGTATATATGTGTGTTTCACATGTTCATATGTATGCACATATGTATATGTGCATATGTATGTGTACGTATGTGTATAGAACATGTGTGCATGTGTGTGTTTGACATGTACTTATTTCACATCTGATGTATATTTTTTCATTTTTGATATAGTTTTTTTTTAATTTATTCATTTTTTAAACATATTTATATTTTTCTATGCATTATTTTTAATATAGTTTTAATTTATAAGATTTTTATTTATTCAATTTCATTTATTAAGTTGTAATATTTTTAAAATGTTTGAAATTTATATAATTGAGTTATTTAAATGTATTTTTTATTCTTTCCTTCATTTATGTACGTGTTTATAATTCATGTAGTTAATCTTAAATGAATTCATTTTTTTAAATAGTTTTTTCTATTAAATTATATTTATTCATTTTTAATACTGCCTTCATTTAATATTATTTTTCATTTTTAATATTTATTGATTTTTATATTTGTTGGAATTTAAACATTTTGTAATATTTATTTATACATATATTTATTTACTATACAAGTGATATTTTCAATTTGTTTATAATTTATATGAATTATATTTATTCAGTTTTGTTTATTAAGTTTTAACATTTTAAATATGTTTGAAATTTATAAAATTAATCTATTTAAATGATTTTTCTAATAATTTTTTAATTTAAATAAGTAATATTTTTGAAATTTATTTAATTTTATTTAATCAGTTTTATGATTATTTCAGTTAATATTAATTTTTTCATTTTTGATATTTATTAATTTTTGAAATTTTTGGAATATATTCATTTTTTAAAATTTGTACATATTTATTTAATATGTTTTAATATTTTCAATATATATTTGTCTTCATTTTAATATATATTCATTTTTATTTTTTTAATAATTTTTTATAATTAATAAAACTTATCCATTTTTTATATTTTTGAAGTCTCTTCATTTGTAATTATTCAATTTCCTTTTTAACATTCATGCATTAAAGTTTATATATTCGTTAATTATGACAAAATATTATTAATAAAAAAAATTGCAAATAAATATTTGTAAATAAATATATTTTTATTTATATTTAAATATATTTATAAATATATATTTACTATATTTTTAAAATTGAATTTTTATATGAAAAAAGTCTTGTTAGAAGCCAATGCTCCTGACCGTTTATTAAAGATGAAATAAAAAAAGAGAATAAACAAGCAAAAAGGGCGGACAAGGTCATACAAAGAGTCAATCCCTCATCCAAATAGTAAAATTACATGACAAGGAATTCTGAATCATTCCCATAATCATAAACAGAATCATCATCATCATCATTAGTAATTTCCAACTCTAACTGTGAATTTCATTGGTTAATAATTCAAAGGATCCTCTCCTTGAACCTTTCCTGCTTCAAAGTGAGCTGGTTCTTTGATGCCTTGGAAGATGACCTGGTAGACACATTTCTCGACAGATTGGAATAGTCTTTCTAGGGCCTTCTTTTTAGAGGAACTGAAGCAAGACCTCCATTGCTGACCATCTTGCCCTTACCACTTAAAACAACATCCCTAAAAGATATTGCACCACTACTACTTGTAGATCGAAGATGAGTGGTGTCCAACAAAACCATATGTTTTCCCTTATCACTTTCATCATTCGAAATATTACCACATTTTTCTGACAATCCCAAAGAGCTGAAGACTTTCTGAATCTCCTGAAGAAAATCCACTCTCTACACCTCAGATTAACATAGCCCATCATCCTGTCTAAGATTCCCTAAAAAATCAGCATCCAACAGTTGCATCGAGCAACCTTTCCCATCCATTGGTGAAAGAGAGAAATTGGGCACAACACCAACAACCTTTCCAGTAGACTACCTGAAAAGAACAGCTTTATATGGAGCTCCATGCTCAATCACACACATATAAACACCATCACTACTCCTGCAAGTTGATTCCTCATTCCCAGTAGCAGGCACACTGATATCAGTGTTATCATGATTCTTACCCACTCCATTCCCCTCACCTTATCAAGAAAGGTTAGAGTAATCATCTTCCTGTGGATCAAGATCAACAGGTGCCTTAGCATCAGAGGCCTGTCCTTGCAACATTGGCACTGTGCCCTCCAAACCTGATGTATGATGATCATCTCTGGCTGCCGTTGTCTTGACCCTGTGTTTGGGAAAATCAGAGGACATCCCATGTTGTGAAGATTTTGGATCACGCTTCCCTTTGGATTTAGTAGAACAATCCATAGTAGAGTTTCCCTTTGAGCCACATAATTCAAAAATCCTCCTCCTACAATTCTGAGCGAAATGCACAACAGAATTATGTACAAATAAAAAAATCTAGACATTTTTCAAAGTCAACCTTGGTATGAATTTCATCAGTTGGTATAGATAAAATAACATTATCGATAAGGGTGGAGCTAAGATCAATCTCAACTATCATCCTTATAAAGTGTCAAAAATTCGGTTTCCTTGTCCAGATGAATTGGAACACAAATTGCAGATGCAATGTAATGCAAAATTTTGGGTGCCACATAATCCAGTTGAGACCAACAAGCATCACCCATACCTGTGCAAAGGTATTCTTGACCTGCATCAAATTGAAATCCATGGACCATTCATGAAGATTAACCATCCCATATTTTAATAAAAAGGGACTGAGTAGAAGAAGCCCAATCATTACTATTTCTAAATTTGTTTATAATTTTTATAGGTATTATTAAATGGGATTAGTTTGTATGATTTATTCCAATTTTTTATATTTATAGCATTTGATAAAAAAATATTTCATGATGCTTGTGATACTTATAAACATATACATATATATAAATATATATATATATATATATATATTATTTCTTATCTTCATACAATGATGTGTGAATATATGCAATTAAATGAGTGGTATCTATAATTATAAATGCAAACATGTGTAAGGAAAAATGGTGGTTCAGGAACTCAAATTCTATATATTGAACTTGGTTTTTGAATATTGTTCTTAAAAATGGGACACTCTAAATGGTATTTTCAAAAGTTTACAGTGCATTAAAATTAAAATCCCCTGATTGAATTGCTTTAATTTCATGCCACGTTTTAAAATCCCATGATTGTCATCCGATTTCCAAGAGTCTATGAAAAACATGGTGGAATCAATCCACGATGTATTAGGTTTACATACCTCTTTGAAAAAACGATCATTTGTCTGAAACTAGATTCTACAGGACAAAAAAATAAAAGGCAGTAGACTGTATCAATAGGGAGTGATGATATCCATCTATCAAGAAGAATATGGAGGTTGATTTTATGCTCAAAATAGTTAGATAAATTAGAATTCTTAGTCATCAATATGACTCTCACTCCAGAACATGAGATAACAACATGTAACGGGGTCTCAATAGATTCCTGGAATAGAATACATGTAGAATCTTCCACAAAATGGTAGGATAGGAGGAAGTCATTAGAGGGAAGAATTCCCATGCAAACCTTCCACCAGAAGAAGTGAGCTTTTGTGGGAATCAGGATGTTCCACAACTTCTCCCAACAAAAAGATGTCCCAAGACTTGGAGGGATACATGAAAAACCATAACATGATTTGAAAAAAATATTCCCCATATGTTTATTTCAACATGTAAAGGAGATCAGGAAGGGAATCTTCACTATAAGGGATACTAATAATTGAGTCCTTATTGTGCTCACTAAACTAGAAAAATAGATTCTCCATACACCAGCCCCTCCCATCCTTATTCAATAAATACCTCAACTTCACATTCTCTATCCCTAAAATGATAGGAGAGGAATACTTAAGGCCATAATTATCTGGAATCCACACATCAAACCAGACATTAATGTCAATACCATTTCCAATTCTCCAATACAGTCCCTTCTCAAGAAGCACATGAGAAAAAACACATTTAAAATGACAGAGGAATCTTTTGAAAATCCGTTATTCTTAAAATACCACCTTTAAATCATTATTTCTTTAGACCATATAGACCATGAATAACATTTATAGGAATGATTCATGTTTCAAGCCATTTTTATCCATTCCTATCCCACTCATTATTTTCATGATATTTTAAAATTTAAGTGTGGGGGTGAAGGGATTCATGGTGTAATGAATGAAATACATTTTAAGGAAGAAGTGTGGGTGTGAAATTATGGGAATAAAGAATGTTTTTTTGATTCATTCATTGTACTTATTTGTTTTTCCTTCTTGAAAACAATAAAAATGAAAAAAGGAATGGTATGTGACATAGAAGAATAAAAAATCACCATCACTGGACCAATGTTTTTTTTATTATTTGTGGTTTGGTGGTGGATGTGATTTTTTATTCTAAGAATAACATCAAAAAAATAATCCACTTTAAAAATTAGAAAAAAAAGTATTGAAAAATTCAAGAAGGTGCACATTAATCATTATGCTTTCATTATTCATGACCTTTGATTTGAATTTTTTGGGGAAGTGGGAGTTACTAATTTGAAGGGATGAATTTTGTTACAATTTTATTTTTTATATCTTGCATTATAATTAAAATATAAATATACTCCTTGAGACTTAATTTTTAAAGAATTAAATCCTACCAACCTTAAGCCTTAGAGTAATTTGAACCTTTAATGAAATCCATCATAATTTTATGTGAATTTTTTCTTTACAAAGTTGATAAAGTCATTCATTTACAAGACTAAAGATAAGGCACATGTTCTCATGAAATGAGAATAACTTAACTTGAATTGTTTCATGAGATATGAGAGAAAATATTCAAGTGAGGTAAATCATGATTTGACATGTTTAATAATAATGAATGAAGGAACTTGAATAAATGAGAAGAGAAGTAAAATCATTTTCAAATGGGAGAAAGTAAAATACTTCGGTTGATTGTTTCTTTGAAAATTGATAAATTGAATTTATATTTTATGTGTAATTTTCAAATTTTATTTAACATTGAAAATTGTTTGATTTTATTGTTTTAAAATTTTAATATTTGTAACATTGGTTCCCTTTTGAATTCCTTATTGATATTTTATGCTTGAGAAAATGAATGTTTTAAGTGTGGGGAAATTAATAGAGTTAATATTTTAATCATTTTTAATATTTTTTAAATGTTTTAAACCATACCAATTTATCAATTTGAGTTTATTTTCATAAATTTTGGATTTATGGTTTGTTTTGGCTAAAATTGGAAAATTTATTAATTTTGGAATTTAGATAGATTTTAATCACTTTGGTATTTTGAGTATACGATTAAAAATATTGATTCAATTTAAGTGATTAATTTTTTTAGAATTCCCATTTTCATGGGTAAAACTTTCTCTTCTATACCAAGATATAATTTGACCATATAATGACCTGAAAAAATCAATAAATTTGGAAAATAATTCTTGTTGACATAGTAGAACATACCTCCGTAAATGAGGGATAACTCAGGCCAAATGCCTCCAATTATAGTGATTCAAGCTGGAACTGAAATAGGATTCATATCTAGATTTAACCATTAAATCCCAGGGAGTTATTCACTCATTAAGGTGGTCTTTGAATGCTCAAAATTGAAGGAAGATTTCTAGAATACTTGTCAAAAAAAATTATTGCTCATTAAATATTCTTTAACTCCTATTTTATGAGTCCAATTAATTTAATATTTTAAGGGGAGACCAAAAATTCAATTTGGAATAACTTGAAAGAAGGGCCCTTGGCATGATTCAGAGAGATGGGGGAATAAAAAGATCCAACTTTCAAAGGACATATTCTTGAGGGGAAGCTACCACACCCTTTTATTTTCTTCTTTTATTTTTATTTTTATTATTTTTACTTTAGTTTTATTTTAAATTTAAATTTAATTTATTTATTTTTATTTTCAATCTAATTAATTCATGTTTTTTTTGTATCTTCTTATACACACCCTACTTATTCTTCTCCATCTTCTTCACCCATCTTCTTCTTCTTCTTATTCTATTTTGATTTTGTGATTTTATGCGTGTGTTTTTCTTTTTATTATTTTCTCATACTCATTATTTTATTTTATTTTCTTTTTTTTTTCTCATTCCACCATTACCTCTTATACTAAAAAATAAGGGTTTAACCTGAGGATTTTCTTGGGGGAGTTATGTGGCAATTTTATTTATTCTGTGCTCAAATTCTTATGTTTTATTAAGTTTGTGATATGAAAGAGTGATGTGCAAGGGTGTGGTGATTATCCACCATGACAGTGATATCAAAATCATTTCTATTCTTTTATTAAATCTTTTCCCTCCCTTATACAGGATATAAGATCTTCATATGATGGAGTTGATCCATTTAGTGGATGAAATAACATATAATGGAACCAAGTATGGAGAGATGTCACAGTCTTGATCGAGGTGTGCCATTAACCTTGATTATAGGTGGAGGTGAAATTAATTTTTCTAAATTCAATTGAGATATCAGAACACTTAATAAAAGAAAATTAATTCATACATGAGATCTCAGAATTGAATTATTAAACATTATCTAAACACAGACAAGGAGAATGATGGAACCACAAAACAAACCATAAAGGCCCTATTCTTTCTATACTAATTAAATTTTTTCATTGAAAACCAGTTTAATCCTTTATTTTATATAAATTACATCACTTTTATGGATTAAATAAAAACAAAAAAAATAAGTAGTTTAGGTGAATTAGATTAAGTGAGTGAATAACTGAGAAAGCTCCTCAAGTGAGATGGTCCAGGTCAGTATCTATGTTGCATTAGAAAAATAAAATTCATTTTTCCATGCCTTATGATAATCACACGTCAGTCACTCCTAGAAGTATTCCTTTCTGCGAAGATTACGTATATAGAAACTCTAGAAGAGTTAGTTTTAGTAGGTCAATGTATAAGGCTAAATAACCCCTTGAGTGTGTCCACTCTAATTTGTGGGGTACTTATAGGGTCACCTCTTATGGTGGAGGTTTGTAATTTATGTACTTTATTGATGAATACTCTAGGAAATTTTGGATTTATATAGTAAAACATAAGTCTGATACTTTTCATACTTTTAAGAAATAGAATAATGGGGTAAAAAGTGAATCTGGTATTAAAATCAAATCCTGAATAACTGATAATGATTTAGAATATTTGTCCACTAAATTCTTTTAATTCAGTGGATATAAGGGAATCAAGAGATAACAAACTGTTTTGGAAATACGATAATAGACTGTATTTTTTGAGAGGATGAATAGGACTATTCTTGAGCGGGATATGTGTATGTTATCCTACTCTAAACTCCCTAGGTCCTTCTGGTCTGAGGCTACCTCTATGGTAGTCTACTTAATTAATAATTTATAGTCTTTCATAAATTCTTTTATGACACTTAAGGAACTATGGAAAGGTTCACCCTTAAGCCTTGAACACTTTATGATTTTTGGATCCATAGATTATGCACATACCCGTACAAATAAGATATCTCCTAGGGTTTCGAAGTATATATTTTTGGGTTATTGAGAAGGTGTTAAGGGTTATCATCTATGGATAGATAAACCTGGTTATAAAAAGTGTGTAGTCAGTCAAGATATCATGTTTCATGAGTTTGGTCTCTATAATGGAAGAGGAACAAAATCAAAAGAGTCTTCTGATAACAATGGAGAATCCTTCAGAGCCCCATCACCCATTGGTGTTGATGTTCCATTAGAATCCATAGACCAATCCCAATCCCAGTTCGAGATTGGTTCTACAGGTGCTCCAAATTATGTGGAGATCACATATATGGGGGAGCCAGATATTGTTGATTCTAGTATTAGCGGTGAAGACATAAGTATAAAGAAGACTTAGACATTTGGATTTCTTTTGTAGGGGGAGCTTTCAGGTTTCCGTCAGAGATGAAAAAGAGGGATGTCATATTTTCTGCAGAGGATGGCGGTTGGTGTGATACCAACTGGTTTTCTTTCCAACTGAGTTTGTTGGATGTGATCTCCTTCTTCGATGGGCTGAAGGGGGAGATTATTGGGGTTCATCCCACACATGGGTGTTTCCATTATTTTAGATATGATGCATCTTTTATATTTGAAGATATATTTTTTTGGAAATTCAAGATTCTTCCACTGTGTATCTTCCAGCATGAGATTCAGGTAATATCCCATGATATCTTTTTGAGATATTTTTAGATTTCCTTTTCAATCATTATATGTGGCATATGGGATCCTATTAAAGGGGAAGCAACGAATCAAGGAAGTGACAATTTTGGTGGTGCACGAAAACCCAAGGAGAGAAGATACTTGGGTGACTGTTTTCTAGGGCGTGGGCAGCAGCGACCAGTGGAAAATCATGTTGTGCAACGAGGTGCTGTAACGACGCCGCAAGTTCGATTTTGATCTTCCGATACACGGCATTAGCAGGATGTTTATCAGAGAGAATGCAGAGGCGTATAAGGGTGTGGTTTTCACACAGGTTTTCTACGCTCTCTTATTTGTAATTCAAGTTCAGGCATTACTTGGATTCTTGTATTCTCTGATTCATAGTAGATATTTTGGGAATTTCCCTGTGGTTTTTAATCCTTAGCATGAGAGGGTTTTTCCACATTAAAATTTGTGTCCACATTTTTTATTCTGCTGTTTGGTTTGGCGCTTCGTTTACATTGGTGATTCTCACAAATTGTTGTTGTCACAACTAAGTTTATATTTGAAACCAATCTATTTCTGCCCTAACAGATCAGGGTTATGATATTTTTAAAACTGGGTCTGGGATGTGTGAACGACGTTCATGCATCCTTCCGCGGGAAAGGAAGCCTGAATGTCGTTCACGCATCCTAGACCGAGGCAGTAAAGAGTGAACGGTGTTCACGCATCCTTCACTGACCAGCTAAAGGATGCGTGAACGATGTTCAGGCATCCTTGCACAGGAAAGGAGGTGTGAGCGGCGTTCACGCATCCGAGCCGCAGTAGTGATGCGTGAACGGCGTTCACGCATCCTTCGCGGAATAGCTAAAGGATGCGTGAATGAGATTCACGCATCCAGCCGAGAATTTCTATAAAAGGAGGGGTCCCCAACTAAAACCCACTATTCCCCTCTGGTTTTTGTTGCAAAGCCCTGCAAAAATTCTTTCTCAATAAATATTTTCTGCTTTTATTGAGGTAAAATTTCTATTTAATAATTTAATTGTTTAATTGTTTTTATTTATTTCATTTTTATTTTTAATTGTGTGTATGATTTATTTATTTCATATGTTATGCATGAAATGTTTTGTATGATTTAATTTTATTGATGTTGAATGTTTGTATGATTTAATTTTTTGAATGTATGTTGTCTAAATATTGAATGTTTTATGTTATGTCTAAAATGTTTAATGTTTAGGAAAAGTAATTTATGTTAGAGAAATTTATTTTAATGAATGGTTTTGATGTAAGTGTAAATTATATTACTTTTATTTACTAGTAAAAATATTTTTAATCAATAAAGTAGAAAATAAATTTACTTATATTTTGAAAAGTAGAAGAATGACCAAAAAACATTACAATTTCATAAAATTTAAAATAACAAAAGTGTTTATTATGTAAATATCAATTAGATCAGTTATAATAAAATTTATTAAATGTTATTAATAATTATATATAAACATATATACACATGAAGTTAAATTTTTTTTGTAAAAGAGGTGTAGTATTTAATATAGATTTTATATAATATGGATAATATAAAAAATATACCAAAAAACACGGTATGAGTGATGAATGATCTTGAGATGACCGACCATGCATAATTGAAATTGCATGTTTTATTTTGTGTATGTTGTTATTCAATTTGTAATAATTGAATTTTTTCCACATTGATGACCTGCGAGTCATCTCTCAGTAAGTGTATGGACCTGCATGTCCGCTTAAAATAATTTATGTATTTCATACCCCTATACCCCCTCACATGCATGTGAGTAAATTTGTAATTAAAAGACAGACACCCCGAAGAGGTGTCCCCGAACAGGCTTCCTTGAAGAGGTGTCGACGAAAAGGCATTCGAGAACTTGTTCGAGAGGAGGCGTTGCTGTTTGACAGGAGATTGGTGGTTTCTAAAATATTTCATAATAGATATAGGAGTTCACCAATAGGTTGTGGTTAGTTTATTAGATAATGATAAACTAATCGCAGGTCTCAAGATCAAGTCATGATTATATATTCATAAGTAATTAAACTTTATAAAACATTATATTAAATTTTCTTTTGTGCTAATATCACAATCACTATACCTTAACAGTGATAAATCAATACATAAAAAAGTCTCAAGATAATAAATTATTCAAAACCAAATTAAATAATTTAAAATTTTAATGTAGTGTATAATATTTTTTAAATTATTTTTTTATAGGTAATTATGTCTGCTCAAATATATTACAACGGTGAGGTAATTTATACCGAGCAGGGTTTTAGCTACAGTGTGCCACCTGTCAAAGTGGTAAATCTCCATGGTTGTATGACATTGGATGTAGTTCATAATAAGATTCATAGTCGGTTAAAACTGAGTGCTGGATAAGAAATCACTTCAATTAGATACCAATATCTTCAATATATTAAGCGTCTATGTCACAACGAGTACCCTATAGTCGATGATGAGGATTGGATGGAGGATTCTCAGTTATTCAGGAAATAATGTATTAATGGTTTGATGGAATTATTTATTGTCATTTATGATATTGATGTGGTGAAATCGATTACTACAGAACCATGCTTTGTGAGCTCTATAGAAGCTGGTGCTTCACAGCAGTCTTATTCATTGTCTCCTCCTCATATGACTCCTGTTGAAGAATGTAATGAGTAAGATCATCAAAATTTGGAAGGAAATGTAGATGAAATCCCTTTGTGTGCTGATATAGTGCATGAAATTTTATTTGAGGAAGAAGAATACGAGGAGTCAGCAGGAGATGATGTGGTTGGGAATAAACCTTCTGAGGTTCCTTTGAGAGATAGAAATCCACTACATCCACCAGTTAGTGGTAATCAACATTCAGTTTTGAGTTCCTTAGTTGGAGGAATGTCTCGTGAACAACATTTTGATTGAGATGTCTTTACAACAGCTTCTGAATTCCCTAGAATTATAGGGAATAGGCCTGCATCAAATGATAATGCCATATATGTTGGGCAGGAGTTTGAAAGTAAACAGGTCATGAAAAATGTGATAAAGAAATACCACATTGAGTGACATTTCACATTTGTGGTTGATGAGTCAATGAAGACCAAATATCTCATTCGTTGTGAAAAATATGGGTCAGAATGTAAATTTCGATTAAGAGCAATATTTGATAAATATTATGGATGTTGGAAGATAACCAAATTAGAAGGCCCACACACTTTTCTGCATCCCAACTTGGCACAAGATCACTCTTCCCTTGATGCAGAGTTTATATCTACTATTATTTGTGAGATGATATGAACAAGTCAGGATGTTCCTGTTGCCCTTGTTCAGGAAAGAATTCAATAGTTGTATAACTATAAGATATCATACAACAAAGCTTGGAATACAAAACAGAAAGCCATTTTAAAAGTGTGTGGTGATTGGGATGAGTCTTATGTGATGTTGCCACAGCTTATGGAATTTTTGTCTCTCAATAATCAGATTGTTTATCAATTGGACAGTGTTGAGTATGTATCCCAGAATCATCAAGTTGATCGGTCAAAGGTGAAGTTCAATAGGATTTTTTGGGCATTCAGACCATGCATTACTGCATTTCCCTATTTTAAACAATTTACTCAGGTAGATGACACATTACTTTTTGTAAAGTATACAGGTGTTCTACTCATTTCTTCCCTATAGGATGGTAATCGCGCTCCTCTTCCACTTTCTTTTTTTATTATTGAAAAAGAAAATTTTGAATACTGGAGATGGTTCTTGGCATGTGTACATGTTCATGTCATGCAAAAACAGGGCATGTGTCTGATATCTGATCATCATCGAGCGATTATAGAGGCCATGAGTAGTGATGGGGTTTCTTGGACTGAGCCGAATGCTTATCACCATTATTTCATTAGACATATTTCAAGTAATGTGCATAAGCGGTTTATAGATGAGGCCATAAAGAAGGCGATCCTCAGATTGGGAATGGTTTTCTAAAATTTCTTTTTTTAACAAAATTTAATATCCATTTTAATACATTATTATCTTATGGTTTCAGCATATGAACCCCAACAAGAAAGGTTTTATCGACTTCTTGAAGATATCCGAACAGTTAATGAGGAGGTATATGAATATATGATGCAAATTTCAAAAGAAAAATGGTCATTAGCATATGATGGTGGCATGAGATATGGGCATACGACCACTAATATAGTGGAGTCAATAAATTGGGTCCTCAAGGGTGTGTGCAAACTACCAATCACAGGGTTAGTGCAAGAGACATTTTTTAGTTTTATTCACTACTTTTTTGACCGGTCACAAAAGGCCTACCAGAGGATGGAAAATGGAATGATTTTTACTTAGCATTTTCAAACTGATATTGACCGGATACGGAATGGGGATTCATGATGGAATGTTATAGCCTTTGACCAGGAAAAGAGGAGTTTTCGGGTAAGACAGTGCTACGACCAGGGTACATGCACTAATGGTGGAGTGTTTGTCATGATGTTGGACAACAGGTACTGTGATTGCGACATCTTTCAGGCATTGAGATATCCATGTGTACATGTTATTGCAGCTTTCTCTTCGGTAAATATATCATGGGAGGCATATGTTGACCCAGTGTATCATATGAGCACTTTGGTTAACTGTTATATTACTGCTTGGATGCCTGTCAGTGACTTCCATTCTATCACATTGCCTACTGATCAACCGACCATCGTCCCTGATATTTCTAGGTTTTCATAAGTTGGTTTTGGTTTCATTTATAATTTTTTCAATGTATGTCATTTTTAAAATTATTGGCTTCATTCTACCAGGTTGCGGCCCCGAGGAAGACCGAAGTTAACTCGCATCAGAAATGAGATGGATTGGCCTCGACAATGAGGAGGGAGAATACGATACACTATCTATCATGTAGAAGGACATACTCATAAAAGATGTCCCCAAGTGGCAGGACAGAGTTCCACATCTCATCATCCATGATCGAGTCTGTGTACCTGCTCCATTTTTGTGATAAATATAATTTTCTAGAGCATGAGTTGTACTTTTTCTGGAGGAGTTCAAGTGCCTTGTTTTGGAGTCATCAATGATCATTTTCATGAGAAGGTTGAAAGACTTGTTTTGAGGGACTATTTGCCCTGTGGATTTATTTTTTCCTGTTAATTTTTTAATGTGCTATAGATATGAGTAGGTTAAAGCTGGGAATACATATTGAGGAGATTTTGAGAGATGAAAGTCTCACTTATGAATATGGATGTTCTTGGTTGCATGTTTCCTCTTAGAGGTATATTTGGATGTCCTTCCAAGAGTACATGGTTTGGATTTTTCTTAAAGGGAATGGAATTTAATCTGATGATTAATGTAATGCAATTTAATATAATGTGGAATAATGTTAATGGTTATTTAATGGATAATGGATAAATTAAAAAACGTAATTTCACAAAAAAGAAGAAATAATTAATTTTTCATTTTTAAATTCTGGTTTTCTTATAAGATGTCTAGTTTTAGTAATGGCATCTGAGTGTCTGAGCATCATTAACTAATGTTGATTGTGAGACTAGGATAATGTTGATTGTGACACCAAATGAAAATGAATATATCATGCTTCCACTATTAATAAGTAATGATGATATCATGTGTGCATATGGAAGGTTTTCCATTTCTTACATCTCAGGCTACTCATGTATCACGACTACTTTTAGAAGGACGTCCTGTGCCTCCATTGAGTGTACGCAGATATCACCATTTCCATCATAATGAACCACCTCCCGCTATCGTCCCACATCTTCGTCGAGCTGGATTCTACGGAGTAGCGATGTGCGACTTCACATTTCTTGATCATCAGCTCATTGACGCACTTGTAGAGAGATAGAGACTAGAGTCGTATACTTTCCATTAAAGTGAGGGGGAGATGACTATTATGTTACAGGATGTGGCCATTATGTTTGGATTACCTATCGACAGACATGCTTTGACAGGCTGAGTTCCATCAGATTTTCCTGAGCTTGTTCATAGACTTCTGGGCATATAGGTCCAGGATGATGGCATGACCATCGTCAATGGTAGATTGCAGATGCCTTGGTTAGACCAGCACTTCACACATTTACCAGATGATACTTATGACATCACCATGCTGTGATTTTCACGTGCATATATTTTGAGGCTAATTGGTGGCATGCTTTTTGTTGACCACTCTACTACTTTTCTGCACCTGATGTATCTATCTTTTTTGGAGGATTTGGACCAGGCAGGCTGATATAGTTGGGCGTCTTCTTGCCTAGCATATACATACATGGCCTTATGCAGCGCATGTCGTATCGATAAGATGCAGATCACAGGATGCATGGTTCTTCTAAAGATGTGGGTATGAGAGCACATACCTCGTTCATCTCCACATTCCCGTGCGCCATTACCCGTAGATATTGTAGCATAGGCTCCATGCGGATGTTGGTATGTTATTAATTCCTTCTAATATCTAAATTAATTGTATAAGATTCTTTTATGAAATGTAAAAATAAAAATGTTATCTACAGGTGGAGTCAGGCGCATCGACATTCAGATTCTCCCAGACATGATGTTCACGCCTACAAACTTATGTTAGACAGCATTCGACCAGACGATGTAAGTGATTATTATTTATATTGTTAAATATTTACTCATTACTGTAAATATATTCATTTATTAATTGATTATTCATTTTTTCTTTCAGATTACATGAATTACATATACAGATGATATCCTTCAGAGTCTGCCCCCATACTGTACAATGATGCTTGATATCGGCTCCTACATGGTTCCACTGATTCATTTTCATATAGTCGAGTGGCATCAGACGGATAGGGTTATGAGAAAGTTTGGATTCATTCATCCAGTTCCTGACCCGCCTAGTTAGTTGGATTCATTTCATTCCCTGAAGATGTTAGGGAAGAGAGATTTTGATTGGAGGAGCTACCATGCCAGATATGTTGCGTTATGGGATAGACGACGGGAGTCCCAGTTACGAGGGGCAGGGACAATACATTTTCATTGAAGGGATCATATGGATTATGCAGGCTGGTACATCAGGTCCCCAATCAGATTTCTGACATGGAACAGATGGGGCTTCCATGACTTGGTATGCATTCTTCCTTTCACTGTTCAACAGATTTTTTTTTCATATTAGTTAACAAAGGAATTTGTTTTCACAGGATGCTTGTATTTTTCATCTACTTCATATGTCTGATCTAGTGGAGAGAGCTGCCTTTGACCCATCATATTTTCACAACCTTGTACGACAGATGCTACCGTCGATGGACGAGATTTATCATGGAATTTTCTTTGATCCACCACCTACTGCGGAGGCTGCGGATCCTACTGAGCCTCACATAGATGTACCTGGGGGTGACGACCCTGTTATGGATGCTGTTGTTCCACAGGAGGAGGCTGCTCAGCTTGCTCGACCACATGATATTGTTCCACTAGAGGAGGGTGTTCAACATGATCAGTCAGATGCTCCTCCAGCTTGTCAGGCACAGCCACATGTACTTACAGATGATGACTGGATTGAGTTCGATGTTTTATTGCAGTCATCCGCAGCAGAGCATCCATCTACTTCCTATATTGGTGAGAGTTCCAGCCAGATTCCACTATCCTTAGATACGGTCCAGGGTACAAGCGGTGAGACTGTACATCCACCTCCTGTCACACAGGAGGATGTAGAGGTGGCTGTCGATGAGGATTCACAGTGTACGCTAGAGCACAGATGTAGACAAACACAGTGTGGACGCATCCAGTATATGCCTGACTGTGGGACAGAGGAGAATCCACACCGGAGGCATAGATTATGTTGACATTTGATTTATGATACATTTTTGATGTGTATTACTGTTATCTAGACTTTTATTCTATTTTTAATAAGTGTCTTACTGTTATCAAACTATCTACCAATGTATATATGTATATATGTATAATAAATAATATGATTAAATTAAATGATAAATATTAATTATATTAATTATTTAGAAATCAAATAGATTCTGGATGAAAATATGCGTGAACTTGAAGAAATCTTGAAAAATATTATTGATCTCAATGATTTAAAATTAGATGTAAAATCCTAGAATATCATGGAACACGATTATTTGTTTACAAAAATTAAATTGCATGAAGAAGAATTTGAATGAATAATTGATATTTGTGAAGAGTAGATGATTATGATTGAATATCAGAATAACTACAATATGAATTAGAAGTTCATTTGGCCAATTTTGAGAAGATACATATTCAGACTTTATAAAAGGAAACAATTTCTACTGGTACGCAATCTAAAGAGTGAGATTATTGAGTATGCATCTCAAAACTTAGTTTTACAGTAAGTAAAGGATGAATGAAAGAGGTAAAAGAGGATGATTAAACTATTACCCATTAAAATATAAAACATCACCATCTAATTCATCATAGGTCTTATAAAGACCTACATTATAAATAATTCCATTCAGTTTATAGTTGATCAACTTACAATTCTTTCTTACTTCATTTCTATTTGAGATTATTTCACACTCTATCAACATACCAATATATAAATAAATAGGTAAGTTTACATGGATTAAATCTTTATATTATATCTAATAGAGACCCAAGGATCTCTATGATGTTTTTGGGAATTATTTAACAATAATTGGATACAAAAATGAGATTTGAACTACTAACCACACTAAAACTAATAGTAAGTCTAAAAGGATCATTCACAGGCTTGTAGATCAGCTAATATATTTCTTGATCTATTTCAAGAGATATTGTGATCGAAAAAATTTATTAGTGGAATTCATATATAATAATAGTTTCCACTTTAGAATACAAATGGAACCATATGAGGATCATTATAGAAATAGATGTATAACAACAACATGTTGAGATGATGTGAGTTAGTGAAAGATGCTAAGATTATATCTTTCTCAATATATGTTAGAGAATACTCAAGCCATTTTATTAATAATTATTTAATGAATATCTATTATTCGTGAATATTTATTACTAATTATTAACATTATTTCAATATTTTATATTATTTAATTGATATTTATTAATATTTCTAAATTTTTACTTTAAGTGTATTAGTTTATAATTAATAGTTATACATTTTGAGGAGCATTTGAGCTCTCTGTGAGATGCGTGAACCCCATTCACGCATCCCTCCTCTCGAGAGGATGCGTGAACGAGGTTCATGCTTCTTTAGTGGGGGCTGGGATGCGTGAACGTCGTTCACGCATCCCAAACCCAGTTTTAAAAATATCAGAACCCTAATCCCCTATCCCGAATTATTTTTTTCGTAAAACCCATAAAAAAATTATCCTCACCACCGTGGTGGGATTATTGTAGCGGCAGCCGGCGACAAATTTAGCTGCAGAGTTTTTTTTTAATTTAATGGGTTTAGGGAGAAAAAATTTAGGGGGATGGGTTTGTTGAGTGCCACATGAAGTGGCGCTCAACATTTTGGGTGGCTAGCGACACTTCAAGTGGCGCTTTGCCACTCGTTTTTTTGTGTTTTTTTACCCCATCCCTTTTATGTATTTATTATAATATTAAATTTATAAATATGTATTTAAATGTAAATAATTATATATATAATTATTATAATTATTATAATAATATATATAAAATTATTTATATTTAATAAGGTTTATTATAATAATTATAATATTATATATTTATAATTATATATTTATTATAAAAAAACCTAGTTAAATATAAATACATAATTATAAATTTAATACATACTATAATATTATAATAAATACATAATTATAAATTTAATAAAAGCATAATTATAATATATTATAATAAATATAATAAATAAAAATAATTTTAATAATGTTTATTTATATATATATAAATTTATAAATAAATTTGATATGGTTTAATTATGTATTTAAATAATTATATATAAATTTATAAATTTATAAATAATTATCAATTTATAAATAATTATATATAAATAAACCTTATATTTAAAATTCATAAATTTATATTTAAATAAACATTATTAAAATAATTTATCTTTTTATAAATAAACATTATTAAATATTATATAATTATTATAATTACATATTTATTATAATTATGTAATTACTATAATCATATATTTATTATATTTATAACTATATATTTATTATATTTTTAATCATATATTTATTATATTTATACTTATATAATTATTATAATGATATAATTATTATAATCATATCTTTATATAAATAAACCTTAATAATTATATATATATATATAATAAGTATATATTTACGATGATTATATATTTACAATAATTATATAATTATAATAATTATATAACTATAATAATTATATATTTATTATAATAAATACACATTTATAAATGTAATTATAAATATACATTTATTTATTATAATAAATGTAATATGTAATTATTTATTTATTATAATAAATGTAATATGTAATTATACATTTATATTTATTATATTTATTATACATTCATATAATTATAAATATACATTTATTATAATTAAAAAATAAATGTATCATATTACATTTATTATATTATATTACATATTACATTTATTTATAATATAATTATATAATTATAAATATAATAAATATAGATATGATAATTATATAATAAATAAAAATAATTACACATTACATTTATTATATTATAATTAAAAAATAAATGTATTATAATATTTATTATACATTTATTGTTCATATTTATTATAATAAATGTATAAAACAAATGTAGATTTATTATAATAAATAAATTTATATTTATTATAAATATAAATATAAATATACATTTATTATAATTAAATATTATAATATGTATTATAATAAATACACATTTTTAATAAATGTATTATAAATATTTATTATACATTTACTATAAATTTATTATACATTTATTATAATATTTATTATCATAACATTTATTATAATAGATATTATAAATGTATATTTATAAATATAATAAAAAAATAAATAAAATTAATACATAATTATATTTATATTTGTTATATTTATAATTATATAATTATTATATTTATATTTATTATATTTATAATTCTCTAAGAATTATATACAATAAATACATAATTATATTTATATTTGTTACATTTATAATTATATAATTATTAAATTTAAATTTATTATATTTATAATTATCTAATAATTATATACAATAAATACATAATATATTTATATTTGTTATATTTATAATTATATAATTATTATATTTATATTTATAATTATCTAATAATTATATTTATAATTTTATAATTATTAATTATAATTAATATATATAATAAATATAATAAATACAATATAATTATATAATTATTATATTTATAATTATATAATTATTATGATTTTAAATATACAATTATCATTGTAATATATAATTATATTTATTATATAATTATTATATTTATATGTATTATATTTATAATTATATAATAATTATAATAATTATAATTTATTATATAATTATTATTATATTTGTAATTTATTATATACTTTTTACTATATTTATAATTATTATAATTTTTAAAATTATAATAATTATATAATTCTTATTATATTTATATTTATAAAATTATAATTATATTTATATTCATATAATTATTATAATTTTAAATATATATTTATATTTTTTATATAATTATTATATCTATATTTATTATATTTGTAATTATATAATAATAATTATATTTATAATTTATTATATAATTATATTATATTTATAATTTATTATGTATTTATAATTTTATATTTTATTAATTATATTTATTATATTTATTATAATAAATAAATTTAATAAATTTAATATATTATAATTATAATTATATAATTATATAATTATAATTATATATATATATATATATAATTATATATATCAATTAATTTAATATATAATTACTTAATTATATATATAATTATATAAATTTATTATATTTATTTATTAAATATACATATTTATTAGTAATTACAAATTTATAATTATATTAGATATATATATAATTTGTAATTAACTTATATATCAATTTATTGTATTTATTTTTTTGTAATTGTATTTTTTTTATTTTATTAATTATATTTATTAAAATAAATTTGTAATATATATATATAAGGTGGGTGGTGTGGGGCTGGTCAAAGCGCTACTTGAAGTGGCGCTTTGCCCCCCTTTTTGTCCAGCGCCACTTCATTTGGCGCTGGACCAACCCATATCCCCAAATAATGTAAACCCTGCCCCTTTGAATTAAAAAAAACCCTGCTGCTAAATTTGCCGGCAGCCAGCTCTGCAGTCCATGTCACGTCTATCATGGGATGTTGTTTTGTTTTGTTTTGTTTATATATATATATATATAGAAACAAAACAAAACAAAAATAAAAATAAAATTTCAGCAGAATTTATCTCCTATTTAAAATCCACCAGTACTACCATTACAGTAGTCTGGATTCTGACAGAAGCTCTCACCCAGGGCTCCCTTTTATAAGAGATCTTACCATAGAAATTATTCTGCATTTCCGATATGGGATTCTGGTCATCCCTTTCCTGTGCAGAACATTCTGCATTTCCGATGTGAGATTCTGTTTCAAGTACAGACTATAAAATATAAACTATATGACCAATATAAATGAAACTTAAAACATGGATTAAACATATAAAAAATAATTGAAAACAAAAAAAATTTCCAAAAAAATGATGACAAAAAATAATTTATAACCTTTCAAAACCACCTACTTGATACATAAAAATGTTTCAAGTACGTGACTTTGAAAGCCTATAAAATATAAATTATAAGACCAATATAAATGAAACTTAATACATTGATTAAACATTTAACAAATAGTTGAAAATAAAGAAAAATTGTAAAAAAATTTAACGGAAAAAAATTTATAAGTTTTAAAAGACACCTATATGAAACTTAAAAATGTTTCAAGCATGTGACTTTGAAAGTCTATAAAATATAAACTATAATACCAATACAATGAAACTTAAAACATAGATTAAACATATAAAAAATCATTGAAAATAAAAAGAATTTCATAAAAAATGTTCATGAAAAATATTTTATAAGCTTTTATAACCACCTACTTGAAACTTAAAAATGACTCAAGTATGTGGCTTTGAAATACTATAAAATATAAACTATATGACTAATATAATTTAAAGTTAAAACATAGATTAAAAATATAATAAATTATTTAATTATTAAATTAATATTGTTAATAATTAAATATATAATAATTAATTAGTTAATTAGAAATTATTAAAAATTAATTATATAATAATTAACCAATTAATTAGTAATATAATTATCCAGTATATAAAAGTTAATTAGTAATATAATCATAAATTATATTTATTCATTATAATTAATAATTAGTAATTATTTAAAATTATCATATAATTATTAATTAGTTAATTGGTAATATAATTATTAAGTTGATAATAGTTAATTAGTTAATTAGTAATATAATTATAAATTATAATTATTCATTATAATTAATAATTTTAATTATTCATTATAAATACTAATTATAATTATATATTATTAGTTATTAGTTATTAATTATATAACTATTAATTGTATAATAATTATTTAGTTAATTAGTAATTATTAATAATTAATTATATAATAATTAATTAGTTAATTAGTAATATAATTAGTTAATTAGTAATATAATTATTAATTATTTAATGATTAATTATTTACTTATTAATAAAATTATTAATTATATAATAATTAATTAGATAATTAATAATATAATTATAAATTATATAATTATAAATTAGTTAATTAGTAATTATTAATAATTATTTATATAGTAGCTAATTAGTTAATTAGTAATACAATTATTAATTATATAATAGTTAATTAGTTATTTTTTTTAGAAAGATAGAGCCAAGGCACTTTTTATAATTAGTTAATTAGTAATATAATTATCAATTGTAATAATTTATTATAATTAATTTTTAGTATTTATTAAAAATTATTATATAATAATTAATTAGTTAATTGGTAATGAAATTATTAATTATATAATAGTTAATTAATTAACTAGTAATATAATTATTCATTATAATTATAAATTAGTATTTAGTAAAAATTATTATGTAATAATTAATTAGTTAATTAGTAACATAATCATTCATTATAATTAGTAATTAGAAATTATTAAAAATTATTATATAATAATTAATTAGTTAATTACTAATATAATTATTCTTTATAATTATTCATTATAATGATTCATTATAATTATTCATTATAATTATTCATTATTGTAACACCCCAAGCTTCTACAGTACGTTTCTCTTTGAATAATGCGATAGCGTGTGTTGTACGTAACATCGAGTTCTAACACACCACAACCAATCAAACTAGCCGTTATGAATAGTAATACATACGTTTTGAAATTATATATATTTTATATTTCAAAATGGACTTCATTTTTGGATTCAGAATATCTAAATTATCCTAAGTTGAATTTTTGGTATTTTTCTGAGAACTTCCAATTTTTATGAATAGTGAAAAATACTTAAAAACAACTTTTTTAATCAAAATAATTTATAGTGATAAATTATATTATTTAGTTGTTTTAAAGTATACTTAGAATATATTTTTACCATTTTATCCAAAGGTGTTCATTATAATTAATTTCACTTTGAAATTGGACATAAACAATTGTCAATCTTTTGATATATATTGTTTTTTAAAAACACGCTATTTGTTGTGATAGTGGGAATTAATTATAAAATTAATTAATGCAACTTTTATGTTTGGAATTTTGTAAAATAGACATCATTTTTGAATTCGGAATATCAATTATAGCTTAGGGTGAAATTTTGGCATTGTTCTGAAAAACTTCAATTTTTGATGAATAGTGAAACTACTAAGTGGTAGTTAAAAAAACTGAATTTTTCATAAAAATTAATTTTACCACTTCTGTGATTGGAATTTCAAAAATCTGAGAGATATGGTTAATATCAAGGAGTAAAACATGGTTCAATGAGATGAAAATATTTTTTGGTGAATAGTAACTTTTTACTTTTATTTACCACAGTTAAAAGTAAATAGGGTAATTAAGGGTTAAAAATGATATTAATATTACCCTAAAATATGTCCTAATTCTATTGGACAAGTGTATATCGTCCAAAAACAACCCTAGGAATAAAATATTATCATTTAGGTCCATTTGGATTAGATTAGGACATTTATTATTATTTAATTCAAAGAAGAGTTAAAAGAGTTAAAATCAAAATTTATTTAAAAAAACATTTTTAATATAGGGTTATACATAAGATAAATTCGATTGTAAATATTTATTAGAAATATAAAAGGATTTCCTACATAATTATATTTTATTTATAATTTTTAGATATTAAACAATTTAATTTATTTATGATAAAATGATGATGCAGTAATTACTATAATAGTGAAAAATTAAAATAATTGATATTATAAATACCCAAATAAATATAATTTGATAATTTTAATGAATTACACTAATTTTATAGGATAATATGACATATTAGGATTGATTTAATTTACTTTGTTCGAAGTAATAATTCTGTTATGATTTTTACAAAAATCAATTATTGAATAGTGTCAAAATTGACATAAAAGAGTTTTTAAAACAAATATTATATTATTAATTGATATTAAATTCCTAAAAATCTAAGGTTCTACCAAGAGACTTATATCATGATAGGTGTATCATTAATGGACCACTTGGGGGTCTCTTGGATGTATATAGTAAGTTTATTAACCATATAATATAAAAATATAAAGAGACATTGTAAAAGTGAAACTAATTAACTAAGAGTTAATACTTAATGATAAGGTTAATATAGTAACCCAAACCTGTCTAAATTCTATTGGTTGAGTGGTTTTCAACCTATCCCCACCATAACCTTTAAATAATCCACTTTTGAGCCATTAGAAACTGAATATGAATTTATTATAAAATAATATTTCTAGCTTTTCTAAAGTTTCCCCTCACCCCTCTTATAAAAGGGCACTCTCCCTTCTCATTAAATCACACCTTAAAATCCTTTTGGCTCGGCCAAACTCTTCCCAAATACTCTCTCAACTTCCCTCACTACAACCTAGAGGCATTATTTTGATTAGAAAGCCAACCTAAAAATCCCTTTTGATTAAATCAAAAGGAAGAACCCGAAGAAGAGGTAATGTTTTCACCACCCTTTTTCAAATTCATTTCTTCTTCCACTTATTCCTTCTTTGTTATTACCATTCTAAAATAATAAATCCAGTATCTTATATATACTATTATGTTATTATAAATATGGTACAACCATATTCATTATTCTATCAATCCTTTGAATAACATGTCACCATACGTGCATACGTACGGCTTACCGTCTCCACGTCGTGGTGTAATTGTTATTCAATAAATTATTATTTGGATGGGTATAATAATGATTTTTAATTCATGTAAATAATAAATATAACATGATAATGATTCTGTATATAAGATATACCATCCAATTATATATTATTTTAATATCAAAATAATGATATTGTCGCTCGTGCGTACGTACGGACTACCGTCTCCACGAACGCGATGAGATTCATTCTCCATCGTATCCATTCAAGTATAATTATCATTTGATGATTTAAAAATAATGTTTAAGGACTTGATATCATTCTGGATATGAATAAGATACAACATATCCATAACAAACATGGCTTATGTAACAAAACATATAAAAGAAAATGAGCAAGTTAACACCTGAAATGACGATAATTCTAAGATATTGTTAAAAAAGCAAAGTTAAAAGATCATATATGATATCATATTAATGTATATTATTCTTTAATAATTTAATAACAATTATTTCACCATTATACAGGAGGTTAACCTACCCTCAACCAAGGAAAAGTACAAGGTAAGGGTTTATTTCTCAATCTCTTCATTATCCGAGTTTGTTTATACATAATAATCTACCGAGATCTCTTTATCTTTCACATCCATGTTTCTTAAAAATGTATTTCAAAACATTTTTACTATTTACAATAATATGGGTTAAAGACATTTATACACTTTTTTTACATTTTATAAGTGGTTTATAAAGGAATCTTTCCGTCTTTTTCCAAACAAGGTGCTTTTTAACCTTTTCGGAAAAATTAAGGTAAGAATGTTTTTTTTAACTTATACGGTGGGTGTGCCTATTTTCCACCATTATACAATCTTCAAAGATTCCCTTACAAGATTATAAGAATATTTTCAAATAGAATGTTTTATTTTATAAATATATGGCTCTTAAATGATTTCAAAATAGAAAGAGATATTTCTCTAAAAAGAGTTTTGATTTCATCTATGTCAACATCCTTTGATGGATTTTACGCTTATTTGAAGTTGATTTATTATGATACAAAACTTCTATATTGTATTGAAGGTTTTGTGATATGTTTTACTATGGATGTGTTATTTTTATACCATTCATGGTTTATGGATGAACTATTTACATTTCGTATGCTAGTTTTAATACGAATGTTTATGTTATGTTTAAACCTTTTCATATTGGAATGCATTGGACTTAATATGTGACGGGTGGAGCCTGCTATAGCTCCTCGATGCATCGGTAGGTCTCATGAGACAAACCAGTGTCTTGGCACAAGGCCTCGACAAAATATTATTTGTAGTCTTGGCATAAGGCCTTGGCTATGTGGTTATGATAGTCTGGCATTATGCATTCCATCATTATGAAAGTGGTTATTGATATTGCATGTGATTATTCAATTAGTAGAATATCCATATGAATAAGTAAATGGAATTATTTCATTTTATTTTTTTCCATACTAAGTTGAATTTCAAGTTTAAAAGGCTTTTGTTTTAGTTATACATTACCTTAAATGTTTATTCTTATTTATGAATGTTTCCGCTATATTGTTATCCATACTGGGCATTTGAGATCACCCCTTTTCTATGTTTTATTTTTCCCAGGATGTGAAGAAGTAAATTTTGAATGACCTGCAGGGATATAATGAGGGGATAAGAGTGTAGACTATGGAGACTATGTTGTTGTAGTTTTCATTTTTATGATGTAATGTAAAACTTTATGAATATATCTAGTGTTTCAAGGATACTAAACTAATCGGTCTTTCATGATTTGATCTTTCTTGTGATCATGCCAATGTTATGTAATAATGCACCGACTCTAGGTAACTGTGGTCGGAGCGTTATAGTTGGTATCAGAGGAAGTTTAGTACAAACCTTGGAAGCTAGATTTAGATAAACTCTGATTAGAGCACATAGACCTAATATGAACTTTGAGGATTAGTATAGAAGAACTTCCTAGAATTTTGGTATTGTAGAGATTTTGTGAGTTTTCCAAAAAATACATCCCTGTCTGAATACGAGCAGGTAGAGGTGGCTCTGGAACAGATGTACCTAGGGGTAAAACCCGAAAACACCTCTTTGAGCTAGACTCGAACAGGAACTGGTGCACGACAACGGGCCTTGATGCACTCTTGGTTACGACACTCCTGGGGGATATGCTTAGGATAACTCTCATTTTATTTACAAATCATTATGAAGGGTTTATGAGTATATAATTCCTCAAAGAAAACATTTTTTATGATTATGGATTATATCCATAAATAGTTCAATTTATGTTAAGTAATTTATAAGTATGGAATTATGTATTTTGATTCATAAAATGATCTAGTTTATGCCATTGTTTAAAAATTATGCCTAGTGGAAGAAATGGAAACCGTATCAATGAACGCACTCCATGTAGGGATTTCCCTCCTACTCAAGATAATTATAGTGGAGCTGGTGATGTAACTGGTGCCGATCAGCTAATCACCATACTGGGACAACTCACTCAGGTTATGAATAATAACCTTACATGTATGGAGCACCCTGATCCACAGAGTAGAGGATCAATGTTAAATCGCTTCATGAGGCAGAAACCACCAACATTCAATGGGAGTACAAATCCATTAGTAGCTTAGCAATGGATAAGTTCCCTAGAGAAAATATTTCAGGCTTTGGGGAGTAGTGGAAGGGAAAAAGTTATCATGGCAGTTTACCGGATCACTGGAGATGTTGATTAATGGTGGTCATTGATTCAAAACATTAAGGAAGATGATGAAGTATCAAATATGGAATTGAGAGAGTTCAAAGATCTATTTTTAGAAAAATACTTTCCTCGTGACCATCGATCAGATATGGAAAGGCAATTTATGAGTCTGAGACAATAGGAGGATGAGAATGTCACAAAGTATGAGGGTAACTTTACAAGGTTAGAATGGTATGTTGGAGATTATATAAGAAACCCAAGAAGTAATATTGATTGTTTCTTTGATGGGTTAAAACCATTTCTCCGTCGAGCATTAGTCTCACAATCCTTCTCGTCGTACGAAGACATTTTCTCATGTGCTATCAAAACAGAAAAGGAATTCTCTAAGTCTTATGACTTTAAAGCAAAGCAAGAGAAGAAGAGATCTTCTGATCAATCTGGGAATGGAAATAAGGGGAAGAAGGGAAAGGTTGAATATCCATCTTGTGGTAAATGTGGGAAGAAACACCCTGATACTTTCTTGAAGGGAATGAGTGTCTGTTACAAGTGTGGTGAAAAAGGCCACCAAGCTCGTGAATGAAAAGGGAAGAAGGAAGATACCAATGTTCAATGCTATAATTGCAGGGAGATGGGACATTATGCAAATGAATGTCCTAAGCGTCAGGGGAACTTACCTCAGAAAAGGCCAAGGGATCAAGGCCAATCTTATGCTATCACTACTACTGAGGTAGAAGCTCTAAAAGATGTGGTGTCAGGTAATTTAATGGTTTCCTCAAGTTTAGAAAATGCATTATTTGATTCTGGATCATCACATTGTTTCATATCTTCCTAGTTTTCTAAGAAAATTAGATATTTCCAATTTGATTTAACAAGGGAGTTGTCAGTTAAAACTCCTAAGGGAAGTATGATTGCAACAAAGTTTTGTGAATCAGTCCCCATTAGAGCACATAAATGTTCTTTATCCGCTGATCTCATCGTCATACCTATGATTGAGTTTGATATAATCCTCAGTATGGATTGGATTTCGGATTATGATGTGAAGATTTATTGTAAGAAGAAGGAGGTTACGATTTTTGATGATGATGATAATGAACACCTTATCTTTAGAGCAGAATCATCACCACCTAATTCTTATCTAGATCCACCCCCAGTAGCTCAACTAAATTCAATTATTGGGGAGGAAGATAATTAAATGACTATGGGTGAGGAAAGGAATGTTCAAATAGAGGATGTACCTGTTGTGAAAGAATATGTAGATGTATTTCCGGAAGATTTACTTGGACATCCTCCAGAACGAGAAGTTAAGTTTTCCATTGATTTAATTCCTGGATCAAGGCTTATATCAAAGACCCCTTATAGAATGGCCACTGTAGAATTAGTTGAACTAAAGAAACAACTAGAGGAATTGAGTAATAAAGGATTTATTCGCCCTAGTGTTTCTCCATGGGGATCCCCTGTTCTTTTTGTTAAAAAGAAAGATGGATCTATGAGGTTATGTATCGAATATAGGGAGATCAATGCCATAACAATAAAGAACAAGTATCCCCTACCTCGCATTGATGATTTATTTGACCAACTGCATGGAGCTCAATACTTTTCAAAGATTGACCTTCGATCTAGATACCATCAGTTGTGTGTGAAGAAGGAAGACATTCCGAAGACATCATTTCGAACCAGGTACGGGCATTACGAGTTTACAGTAATGCCTTTTGGATTGACTAATGCACCCTCTGTATTCATGGATCTGATGAATAGAGTTTTCAAGGAATATATCAATGAATTTGTTGTGGTATTTATTGATGATATCTCGGTATACTCCAAAAGCTACGAAGATCATGAAAATCACTTGCGCATTATCCTGAGGACTCTAAGAAGACATGAATTATGTGGGAAGTTTAGCAAGTGTGAATTCTGGCTTCAGGAGATTTCTTTTCTTGGACATATTGTCTCTAAAGATGGAATCTCTTTTGATCCTTCTAAGACAAAGGTAATCCAAGAATGGCCAGCACCTATGAGTATAACTGAGGTACGTAGTTTTATTGGTTTGGCAGGTTATTATCGACGTTTCATCCAGAATTTTGCCTGATTGGAAAACGCATTAATGAAGCTCACACGTAAAGGGGTTAAATTTGTTTGGAAAAAAGAGTGTGAAGAATGTTTCTAAGAACTGAAGAGAAGATTAGTCAATGCTCATATATTGACTCTACCATTGGGGAATGATGGGTTCATTATTTATAGTGATGCATCGAAGAAAGGGCTTGGTTGTGTCCTTATATAGAATGATAGGGTTATTTCCTATGCATCACGACAGTTGAAAATTCATGAAAAAAACTATCCTACTCATGACATTGAGTTATCAGCTATGATATTTGCTTTGAATATATAGAGGCACTACCTCTATGGTGAAAAATGTGAGATTTATACTGATCACAAGAGTTTGAAGTATATTTTCTCACAAAAAGAACTCAACATGAGGCAAAGGAGATGGATTGAATTACTCAAGGATTATGATTGTACGATACACTACCACCCAGGGAAAGCAAACAAGGTGGAAGATTCTTTGAGCAGAAAAGATCATGGAGTTTTGAACAATATAAGAATTTAAAGGGATCCAATTTTCATGGATCTAGTGAAAATAGACATGGGAATAACCAGGGAAGGTGAAACATCAATGCCTTTTCAAATGGTTGCCAAACCATCTTTACTAGAAAAGATTAAGAGTTCTCAGACCGATGATGAAGAATTTCAAATGAAGATTAAAGCTGTGAATGATGGGAGATTGAGAGACTTTGTGTATGAAGAAGGAATTTTGAAATTCGGGAAGAGGCTTTGTATTCCCGATATACCTGATCTAAAAAGGGAATTGCTGGATGATGCTCATAGTTACAATTTCTCTATACACCCTGGGAGCACCAAAATGTATAAAGATTTGAAGGAACATTTTTGGTGGGACAACATGAAGAGGGAGATTGTTGATTTTGTGTTAAGATGTATGGTTTGTCAAAAAGTGAAAACTGGAAGGCAACAACGTGGTGGAGCATTGCAACCTCTTCCCATACCTGAGTGGAAATGGGATAATATCACGATGGACTTTGTCATGGGACTACCAAAGAATCATAGAAGGAATGATGCAATATGGGTCATTGTTGATCGTCTTACCAAGTCAGCACATTTTATTTCTATAAGGGAAGATTTACCACTTGAACGACAAGTAAGACAATATATTAATGAAGTTGTGAGACTTCATAGAGTACCCGTATTGATTGTTTCTGATCATGATATCCATTTTACTTCAATATTCTGTAAAAGTCTTCATAAATCCTTGGATACTGAACTTCATTTGAGCACTACCTACCACCCTCAAACAGATGAACAATCAGAACGAACTATTCAAACCATAGAAGACATGTTGAGATCCTGCTCACTTGACTTTCAGGGTATGTGGGATCAATATTTAACTATGGTAGAATTTTCCTATAACAAAAGCTTCCATTCGAGTATTCAGATGGCACCATATGAAGCGTTATACGGAAAGAGATGTCGCACACCAACCTGTTGGGATGAAGTTGGTGAAAGAAAACTTGTAGGTCCAGAACTGGTGGAGGAAACGATGGAAAAGGTGAAGGTAATCTAAAATCACATCAAAACAGCTCAAAGTAGGCAGAAGATCTATGCCAATAATCGAAGGAAGGATTTGGAATTTCAAGTCGGTGATCACGTTTTCCTGAGGGTATCTCCATGGAAGGGAGTGATACATTTTGGTAAGAAAGGTAAATTGAGTCCCAGGTACATCGGACCTTTCCAAATTCTAGAACGAATTGGGGATGTAGCTTACCAATTGGCAATGCCGCCAAGTCTCTCCAAAGTTCACGATGTGTTCCATATATCTCTGTTGAAGAAATACATGCCTGACCCAACGCATGTACTCACCTATGAGGAATTAGAACTAGAACCTGATCTGTCTTATTGCGAAGAGCCCATCAGGATTCTTGATACGAGAGAACAAGTACTGAGAAACCGGACGAATCGTCTGGTAAAAGTCTTGTGGAGAAACCATAAGATCGAAGAGGCAACGTGGGAACCCGAGGAACTTATGATGAATAACCACCCGAGTATTTTCATGCGGTAGTATTCTAGAAATTTCGAGGATGAAATTATTTGAAGGAGGGGAGAATGTAACACCCTAAGCTTCTATGGTACGCTTCTCTTTCAATAATGCGATAGCGTGTGTTGTACGCAACCTCGAGTTCTAACACACCACAACCAATCAAACTAGATGTTATGAATAGTAATACCAACTTTTTGAAATTATATATATTTTATATTTCAAAATGGACTTCATTTTTGGATTCAGAATATCGAAATTATCCTAAGTTGAATTTTTGGTATTTTTCTGAGAACTTCCGATTTTTATGAATAGTGAAAAATACTTAAAACAACTTTTTTAATCAAAATAATTTATAGTGATAAATTATATTATTTAGTGGTTTTAAAGTATAATTAGAATATATTTTTACCATTTTATCCAATGGTTTTCATTATAATTAATTTCACTTTGAAATTGGACATAAACAATTGTCAGTCTTTTGATATATATTGTTTCTTAAAAACACGCTATTTGTTGTGATAGTGGGAATTAATTATAAAATTAATTAATGCAACTTTTATGTTTGGAATTTTTTAAAATAGACATCATTTTTGAATTCAGAATATCAATTATAGCTTAGGGTGAAATTTTGGCATTGTTCTAAAAAACTTCAATTTTTGATGAATAATGAAACTACTAAGTGGTAGTTAAAAAACTGATTTTTTCATAAAACTTAATATTACTACTTCTGTGATTGGAATTTCAAAAATACGAGAGACACGGTTAATATCAAGGAGTAAAATTTGGTTCAATGAGATGAAAATAATTTTTGGTGAATAGTAACTTTTTACTTTTATTTACCACGATTAAAAGTAAATAGGGTAATTAAGGGTAAAAATGATATTAATATTACCATAACACATGTCCTAATTCTATTGGACAAGTGTATCTAGACCAAAAACAACCTTAGGAATAAAATATTATCATTTAGGTCTACTTGGATTAGATTAGGACATTTATTATTATTTAATTCAAAGAAGAGTTAAAAGAGTTAAAATCAAAGTTTATTTACTAAAACATTTTTAATATAGATTTATACATAAGATAAATTAGATTTTAAATATTAATTAGAAATATAAAAATATTTCCTACATAATTATATTTTATTTATAATTTTTAGATATTAAATAATTTAATTTATTTATGATACAATGATGATGCAGTAATTACCATAATACAGAAAAATTAAAATAATTGATATTATAAATACCCCAATAAATATAATTTGAGTCTTTTAATGAATTAAACTAATTTTCTAGGAGAATATGACATATTAGGATTTATTTAATTGACTTTGTTCGAAGTAATAATTCTGTTATGATTTTCAAAAAAATTAATTATTGAATAGTGTCAAAATTGACATAAAAGAATTTTTAAAAAAAATATTATATTATTAATTGATATTAAATTCCTAAAAATATAAGGTTTGGCCAAGAGACTTATATAATGATAGGTGTATCAATAATGGACCACTTGTGGGTCTCTTGGATGTATATAGTAAGTTTATTAACCATATACTATAAAAATATAAAGAGACATTATAAAAGTGAAACTAATTAACTAAGAGTTAATACTTAATGATAAGGTTAATATAGTAACCCAAACCTGTCTAAATTATATTGGTTGAGTGTTTTTTGACCTATACCTACCTTAACCTTTATATAATCCACTTTTGAGCCATTATAAACCGAATATTAATTTATAACAAAATAATATTTCTAGCTTTTCCAAAGGTGCCCCTCACCCCTCTTATAAAAGGGAACTCTCCCTTATCATTAACTCAGACCTTCAAAGCCTTTTGGCTTGGTCAAACTCTGCCCAAATACTCTCTCAACTTCCCTCACTACAACCTAGAGGCATTAGTTTGATCAGAAATCCAACCTAAAGATCCCTTTTGATCAAATCAAAATGAAGAACCCGAAGAAGAGGTAATGTTTTCACCACCCTTTTTCAAATTCATTTCTTCTTCCACTTCTTCCTTCTTTGTTATTACCATTCTAAAATAATAACTCTAGTATCTTATAAATACTGTGATGTTATTATAAATATGGTACAACCATATTCAGTATTCTATCCATCCTTTGAATAACATGTCACCATACGTGCGTACGTACGACTTACCGTCTCCACATCGTGGTGTAATTGTTATTCAATAAATTATTATTTGGATGGGTATAATAATGATTTGTAATTCATGTAAATAATAAATATAACATGATAATTATTCTGTATATAATATATACCATCTAATTATATATTATTTTAATATCAAAAGAATGATATTGTCGCTCGTGCATACGTACGGACTACCGTCTCCCCGAATGCGATGAGATTCATTCTCCATTGTATCCATTCAAGTATAATTATCATTTTATGATTTAAAAATAATGTTTAAGTACTTGATATAATTCTGTATATGAATAAGATACAACCTATCCATAACAAACACGGCTTATGTAACAAAACATATAAAAGAAAACGAGCAAGTTAACACCTGAAATGACGATAATTCTAAGATATTGTTAAAAAAGCAAAGTCAAAAGATCATATATGATATCATATTAATGTAAATTATTCTTGAATAATTTAATAACAATTATTTCACCATTATATAAGAGGTTAACCTACCCTCAACCAAGGAAAAGTACAAGGTAAGGGTTTATTTCGCAATCTCTTCATTATCTGAGGTTGTTTATACGTAATAATCTACTGGGATCTCTTTATCATCCACATCCATGTTTCTTAAAAATGTATTTCAAAACATTTTTACTATTTACAAGAATATGGGTTAAAAACATTTATACCCTTTTTTGACTTTTTATAAGAGGTTTATAAAGTAATCTTTCCGTCATTTTCCAAACAAGGTTCTTTTTAACCTTTTTGGAAAAATTAAGGTAAGAATGTTTTTTTAACTTATACGGAGGATGCGGCTATTTTACACCGTTATAAAATATTCAAATCTTCCCTTACAAGCTTATAAGAATATTTTCAAAGAAAATATTTTATTTTATAAATATATGACTCTTAAATGATTTCAAAATAGAAAGAGATATTTCTCTAAAAAGAGTTTTGATTTCATCTTTGTCAACATCCTTTGATGGATTTTACGCTTATTTGAAGTTGATTTATTATGATACAAAACTTCTATATTGTATTGAAGGTTTTGTGATATGTTTTACTGTGGATGTGTTATTTTTATACCATTAATGGTTTATGGATGAAGTATTTACATTTCGTATGCGGGTTTTAATACGAATGTTTATGTTATGTTTAAACCTTTTCATATGGGAATGCATTGGACTTAATATGTGATGGGTGGAGCCCGCTATAGCTCCTCGATGCATCGGTAGGTCTCATGAGACAAAATAGTGTCTTGGAACAAGGCCTTGACAAAATATTATTTGTAGTCTTGGCACGATGCCTTGGCTATGTGGTTATGATAGTCTGGCATTATGCATTCCATCATTATGAAAGTGGTTATTGATATTGAATGTGATTATTCGATTAGTAGAATATCCATGTGAATAAGTAAATGGAATTATTTCATTTTATTTTTTCCATACTAAGTTGAAGTTCAAGTTTAAAAGGCCTTTGTTTTAGTTATACATTGCCTTAAATGTTTATTCTTATTTATGAAAGTTTCCACTATATTTTTATCCTTACTGGGCATTTGAGCTCACCCCTTTTCTATGTTTTATTTTTCATAGGATGTGAAGAAGTAAATTATGAATGACCTGCAGGGATATTATGAGGGGATAAGATTGTAGATTATGGAGACTATGTTGTTGTAGTTTTCATTTTTTATGATGTAATGTAAAACTTTATGAATATATCTAGTGTTTCCAAGGCTACTAAAATAATCGGTCTTTTGAGATTTGATCTTTCTTGTGATCATGACAATGTTATGTAATAATGCACTGACTCTAGGTAACTGGGGTTGGAGCATTACAATTATAATTATTAATTATTAATTATTAATTACTAATATAATTATTAATTATATAACTATTAATTGTATAATAATTAGTTAGTTAATTAGTAATTATTAATGGTTAATTATATAATAATTAATTATTAACTTATTAGTTATTATATAATTAATGATTAATAATTACTAATTAACTAATTAATTACTATTTAATTAATATCTATATTACTAAGTAACTAATTAATTATTAAATAATTAATAATTAATTTACTATTTAACTAATTAATTATTAATGATTACCAATTAACTAATTAATTATTATAAAATTAATAGTTATACAATTAATAATTATATTACTAATTAGTAATTAATAATTAATAAGTAATAATTAATAATTATTAAGTAATAATTAATAATTAATAATTATAATGAATAATTATAAAGAATAATTATAATTAATAATTACAATTAATAATTATATTACTAGTTTAAAAATTAACTATTATATAATTAATAATTATATTACCAATTAACTAATTAATTATTATATAACAATTTTTAATTCTTACTAATTATTAATTATAACGAATAAATATAATTTATAATTATATTACTAATTAACTAATTAACTATTATATACTTAATAATTGTATTACTAATTAATTAGTTAATTATTATATAACTAGTTATTAATATTTATTAATTAACTGATTAATTATTATATAATTAATTATTAATAATATTAATAAAATAATAAAATAATTTATTATATGTTTAATTTATGTTTTATCTTTAAATTATATCTGTTTTATAGTTTATATTTTATAGTCTTTCAACGCCACATGAATCATTTTTATGTTTCATGTAGCTGGTTTTTAATTCTTATAAATTATTTTTCATGATAAATTTTTATGAAATTCTTTTTGTTTTCAACTATTCGTTATATGTACAATATATGTTTTAAGTTTCATTTATATTTATTTTATAGTTTATATTTTATAGGCTTTTAAAGTCATGTGCTTGAAACATTTTTATGTTTCATATTGGTGTCTTTGAAAACTTATAAATTATTTTCCATCAATATTTTTATAAAATTATTATTGTTTTCAACTATTTTTCATATGTCTAATCCATGTATTAAGTTTCATTTATGTTGGTCTTGTAATTTATATTTTATAGGCTTCCAAAGTCACGTATTTGAAACATTCTTATGTTTCAAGTAGGTGGTTTTGAAAGCTTGTAAATTATTTTTTATATTTAATTTTTATAAAGTTATTTTTTTTCAACTATTTATTATATTTTTAATCTATGTTTTAAGTTTCATTTATATTTGTCTTATAGATTATATTTTATAGTCTCTCAAAGTCACGTGCCTGAAGCAAAATCCCACATCGAAAATGCAGAATGTTCTGCGTAGGAAAAGGAGAACCAAAATCCCACATCGAAAATGCAGAATGATTTCCAGGGTAAATTCTCTTATTAAAAGGGAGTCAAGGGAAGGAGTTTCTGTCAGAATCCAAACTGCTGTAATGGCAGTACTTCTGGATTTTAAATAGCAGATAAATTCTGCTGAAAAATTTGGTTTTTTTGTTATATATATATATATAAACAAAATAAAACAACAAATAAAAATAGAAATATTTTTTTTAAGAATAATAATTTTTTTAGATGAAAGGTGGAAATGAGGTTGCCACCTTTTGCCTGAAGCCTAAAGGCAGCACCTGTGGTGTCGCCTTTAGAGCACATTTTTTATTTTTTTTAACCTAGGATATTTTTAAAAATATTTTTAAAAAAAACTCTCTGTTATGTATAATTAAATAAAGCAGCTACCCATGCATGCATGTGCGTGTATAATAAATGCGATGTGTGTTCATGTAAAAACATCAGTCCCATCACTTAGTATTTTCTACAGTTATTACTTAAATCTTGATTAAATTAGACTAAAAACAAATTATAACTTCAATAATACAACATGTTCATATTATTGAAGAATCCTTACTGAAAAATCAATATAAAAACTGTGACCATTCATTAAAATAAATCCACTAAGATAAATCTGGATTTGAGGCAACTTGTGAAATCCTGTTAAATATTTTTTGTTTTTTGAAGTGTGGATTCTAATGGATAATATAAGCATTTTTAACATTAATGATAATGTTATTTCTGTAACAGATCTTGCTTTATCCTGTCCTAAAAATCACTGATAAAAATGTGACCTTTATCAGCATTATCTAAACATGGTGATAGAAACTTTTAATAAAAAAATACTAATAATACTTACAAAATTATCATGTTTTTATTTCTAAAATCAATGTTTAATATTATTAATTAATATAAATATGGTATATATATACATATTAAATAATTTAAACAATAGAAATATTAATGATGAATTGTTAATATATGATATTCAAATTTATAGATTTATATCAATGCTTATGTGCATATATGTGTATGCATTATGCTCTATGTGTTGTTTTTGTGTATGTGTACATATAGATGTTGTACATGTACATATGTATGTATGTATTTATATATGCACATGTATGCGTATATATATGTGTATAGAACATGTGTATATGTGTGTGCATGACATGTAATTATTTCAAATTTGATGCATATTTTTTTCATTTTTTAAATAATTTTTTTTAGAATTTATTCATTTTTAATACATATTAATATTTTATTATGTATTATTTTTAATATGTTTTTAATTTATATGTTTATTATAAATTCAATTTTATTTATGAAGTTGTAATATTTTTAAAATTATTTGAAATTTATATAATTGAGTTATTTAAATGCATTTTTTTAACATTTCATTCTTTAATGTATGTGTTTACAATTATTATAATTAATCTTATATGAATTCATTTTTAAAATAGTTTTTTCTACTAAATTCAATTTATTAAATTTTAATATTGATTTCATTTGATAATATTTATTCATTTTTAATATTTATTAATTTATATATTTTTGGAATTCAATCATTTTGTAATATTTATTGATACATAGATTTATTTTCTATACATTTAATATTTTCAATATGTTTGTAATTTATATAAATAATATTTATTCATTTTTTTATTATGTTTTAACATTTAAAATATGTTTTAAATTTATATAAATAATCTATTTAAATGATTTTTTAATAATTTTGTGAATTAAATAGTTAATATTTTTGTAATTTATTTAATTTTATTTATCCATTATTATTATTATTATTTCTGTTAATTTTTTTTCCATTTTTGATATTTATTAATTTTTGATATTTTTGGTATTTTGTTACGACCCATCCTCAGGCCCGTGCCGTGACTACCCCAAGCCCGCCTTCCATAGGCCAGGGGCTGGCGACTAGCACCAAAGGCGTAAATTCCGATAACTGGGAAGACATTTTCTTTATAAAAGCAACAAAACACCATAGAGTAGAAGTGGAAGTAAAACACTAAGTACAAAGAAAGTGTTGAAAAGTAAATGGGCCAGAATACAAACCCAACTGGAAATATAGCTTCAACTGAACAAAGAAAACAACTGGAAGAAAGAAGCAGCTCCTGGGTCGTCCTCCTCGGATCCTACCTGAAGGGTAGGTACAGATAGCGCAGCTCCTCAATGCTCTCGCCTGTCAACCTCCTCCGTGTGTCGTCTCGTCGTGAAGTCCACCTCCGGATACTGACTCGTCATGTGGTCCACTTCCGAGTACTGACTTGTCATGTGGTCCACCTACGGGTACTGACTCGTCGTGTGGTCCACCTCCGGGTACTGTCTCGTCATGTGGTCCACCTCCGGGTATCGTCCAGTCCTCGAACACTCGGCCTCCGTCAGGACTGCCCATCGTCTGCAACCAACACAACGAGGTGCGGGCATAGCCCGTGCATAGGTGAGTATAAGGATACTCAGTAGGGACCCCGAGACCCTCAAGGTCTCACTAAAACCAACAAGGATAACCACAAAGAAGATCTCAAAAGATAACCTCTACTTAGGTATATGCCCATACATATACCCAAGTTATCAAGTAACCCATCTCAATCTTGAGGTAAACACAAAGGTCATAGACTCAGCTCAAACTAGGATTTTCATTATCAAAACTGTAACTGCTGAAGAGATCCATCTCTGGGAGTAAAATGATCATGTCACGTCTCTGAGGTACTACTCACCAACCTATGACTGCTGAGGTACTTCTCCTGTCGAGTACCGCGGGTCTGCCACCTCACACAGTAGTGCTCCTCCGCCATGGGTCTGCCACCTCACACAGTAGTGCTCCCCCTCATAGCCTACAGAGGTACTCCTCCTGTCGAGTACCGCAGGTCCGCCACCTAACATAGTAGTGCTCCTCTGCCATGGGTCTGCCACCTCACAAAGTAGTGCTCCCCACTGGGCTATGCTAGTCACTCCGAATCGAATCGGACAAGCAGTCATTAGGTCACAGCCAGCTACACGGTCTCCGTACTCTGTACGCTCGTCTATGTGAGGGTCTTCTCCACGATCTACTATTATATACTCCATGTATATCAAATTACCACGAAGAAGTATCTCAAAGAACCGCCTCGTCATAGGGGTCTCAACGCGACAGACGACGTGTCAATCGGATGCCCGGTCTGTGAGTTACTGGCCTTTTCGTCCCCGGGACCCGGTTGGTTTCGTGTGCGAACCAACATGGCTGTATCTAAAATGTACCCCGAACACTCATAGGGTATTCTCAAAGGGACCGTTTCTCCACGTGATCACCAATGCCGCTGACGGTTCGTCAAACGGACGTCCGGTCTGAAAGATATCAGCTTTTCCGTTCCGGGGGCCCGGTTGGATTTCGGGTGCAATCCATCCCGGCCACTATCCAACTGCATCCAAAACTCAAGTGAAGTATGCCAAAAGTTCCGCCTCATTAAGAGGAGATCAACGAGACAGACGACGCGTCAATCAGATGCTCGGTCTGTGAGTTATTGGCCTTTTCGTTCTAGGGGCCCGGTTGGTTTCATGAGCGAACCAACCCGAACGCACTCCGATGACATCCAAACCTCGAGCGGAGTAAGACAATAGTTCCCTCTCATCAAGAGGAATCCAACAAAGTCAACGACACATCAATCAGAAGTCCGGAGCTCAAGTTACGAGCGTTTCCGCTCTGAGGGCCCGATTGGTTTCGTGTACGAACCAATACGGCCGAACCCAAAGTATTCCGAAACCTTGAGTGCGATATGTAAAAACGACCGTCTCGGTCCAAGGATCGCATCGCCGCTGACGGTGCGTCGATTGGAGGTCCGTAGCCCAGGATATGGGAAAAATACCGAAAAGGTCCGAAAACGGGGGGTCTGGGCCCGTACCGACCCGGCCCAACCCCCCCTGGGTCGGCCCGAACCGGGTCGACCCGACTGGGCGTGACCCGGCCCGGCCGGCACGGCGCGGCCCGGTCTGGGCGCGAACCGGCCTGGTCCGCTCAAGTTCTATTACACAAACTACCTAGAAAGTCTAAACTACTACTATGAATGATGGATAGAATTCCACATCACTATAGTGTCACGACCACCCAAGTCCAAGCTACTATAGTGGCTAACGACTGAATGTTCATGGAGCTATAGTAATGCTATCTCCAAATTCCACACTACTACAATTACCTTTTAGTGTCCTTAGGTCACCTCGTCAAAGTTTCTATAGTTCCTGACAGCGTTGTCGTGACAGGTCAAATTGATTATGTTTTTAATGTTGATTTATATGTAGACCCTAGGTCGTCTCTCAAGGAGCATTGGTAGGTTTAGAGTACGTATTTTTAATAAAAATGACTAAGAGAGGGGGTTGTTTTGAAAAGAGTTTAAAACAATGACTTAGTTGAAATAGCTTAAAAGTTGAGTGACCAAGTGGATTTTGAAAAATATGAGATAAAAGGGTCGATGTGATTTCACTACACACATATCAAGTTCATTGTTCATAGAGATTCATCTTAGGTTTAGAGTAATTCTTTGGTTAGAGTTAATTGGAATCCCAATTAATTCCTAAGATTTTATTTCAATGCTTTAAGGACCAAACCTTGACGTAACAATAGCATTGTCAAGGTTCAATAATTATGCATGAAATAAGAGCTTCCAAATCAGATTGAAATATCAATAGGGTTGGTATGAAAAGGATTCTTGTGTTGTCTAATCAGAACAACACAAGTCACGCACTCAAAACCTCACATCGATCATTTAGAAATTAAGAGCATAACACTCACATGCATCAAATCAAGCATTCAAATCTGAAATAAAATAAGATACATGGAATGAAATGTTTAAACACCCAAATTAATCCAAACCAGTAGCTAGTGTATGCATCGGAACTCCCTTGACATGTGTGTAGCTCCCTCACAACAAACACCCAACTTTTAGCTCGACATCGGGAGGAGGAGGAAGCTCAGGTGGAACTCCTTCTTCATCCTTGATTCCCCTATGAGAATAGGGGCCTCCAGAACTTCTTGGATTGTGAGAGGACTCATTTGGGTCTCCAAAATGGCAGAGTGTGTTTCCTGGTTCGAACTTGCAAATGAGGTTCCCTTGATGCCCTTTTATAGGAAAATTGGAAGGTTGTTTTAGGCACACAGATTTCATCAATCCACTTGTACCATGCGTTTTGGTTTTCAGAAATCCATATCTCACTTTGGAGAAAATAGAAAATTTGTATCCCTACCTCTTGAATGTCTCCACAGAATGTTTTGCACCATTTGGACAACTACATATCAAGATATTGATAAAATACAGAACACCGCATTTGACTTTGTCCAAATTCGGTGTCTTGGACAGATCAGTTCTGATGGACCCCATATAAGCCGAATTAGGATTGGGTTCCTTAATACGAAATGTATCCTATTAAATTTTTGATAGAACCAAAAAATTTCATCCCATTTGGATTCAAGTATATCCTGTTCTATTCAAAACAGTGGACATATGTCCATGGATCCATGCAATTTTGGCCCATGTTTCTTCCACTTCATCAAGGGCCCTCCAAGTCACCTCCACCTACATTGAAATAATAAAAACAAGTAAAATTGCCCATTATAATGTTTATTAACATTAATTAAATTATTAAAACATAAATTAAAATTTATTATTATATTTGGAATATTCATTACAAAACTAGTTTAAAACAGTGGTGTAAGGGTGGAATAAAACAGTGAATCGTGGTACGATCACACCCCCACACCTAAACATTTTCACTCCTGGGAAAAATAACATATCCAAATAAAATTATGCATATATATATATATTTCCAAAATAATGAAGATTTAATATTTGAAGAAATTTTATTTAAAGTTATGTGATCAATGCACGAACCACACCAAGGAGTTCCTCCCAGGGAAAATAGAAAAAGATGTCTCATAAATCATATCACAATAAAATTCAAAGAGATTTATGACACCAAAATGAGCAAGGAATTCAAAGGTCAACCATTACACTAACTCTCCATGTGTGTGTGTGAAAACCATTCCATGCTATTCTTTCCACTTTCTATCAAATAAATATAGGTTATTTTAACATTATTCATATTTAAATGATTTTTCACCGAACCTGTCCTACATACTTTGCAATCATATTTCCAGACCCACTCATTTAAGCATTCCCAGAAGTCAAACCATAAGCTCCCGACCTAGATATCCCCATATGTTGCACATTTCATCACTCCCCTCATTTATTATATATATTTTTTGAAGTTGCATTTGGAACAAATCTCACACTCATCTCTCAACCCTTGTTTTATCTCCTCATGACACTAATTACAATAGTTATAACAAGATAAAAGGTTGAGGAGGAGTGTTTTTTGACCTGCCCAAGACACAACCATTTTTTTGAGGGTGGAAAATAGTCGTGCATTAGGTACACACGCATAGGTCAATCTGGTACAGTAATGAAACAGACCGGATAAGGAACGACCGTATGGAAATATCATTTCAAGCTGAAAAATATTAACCCAAAATATAGTTACCTTATATTAATTAAGAAATATTCACACTTTGTGGTTTGGTGAAAAAATTTGTGGAGATATTAGTGACACAGTTTTCCCAAAAAATACTCACACAAGGAGAAGCAATCATCTCAATGGGTTCACATAGATATGACCATTTATATCATTGATAGAAAACCAATTCACTAAAAGAAAATCACTCCCTGATGTTAAATTCATAAAAAAATTCTTTATAGCCTTCGTTATGGTATTTTTACTTTCCCCCATCTATGGTTTCCAAATCATAGAACTTCGAAATTGTTGATGGGGAAAAATTAAAATACCATAAAGAAGGCCAAAAAGAGAAAACAAAAGGAGAAAATGATGAAAATTCCTAACTAACCCAGGAATTTATCCACCCCCACACCTAGAGTATGTAGTGTCCTCACTGTAGTAAAAGAGAATTTGGGAAGGAAGGATAAAACTTGGTGGATTTCATTCATAGTTTTCTTCTTGAACTTTGAGTTCCTCTATCGGGGACTCCAGAACGGCTTCATGAAAGTGCTTCAGCCGCTGCCCATTGACAGTGAAGGTTTGCTCGGTTTCTTCATTTTGAATCTAAACAACACCAAATGGAGAGACATTAGTAACAATGTATGGTCCAAACCAGTAGGAACGAAGCTTACCAGGACGAAATTTCAGCCTTGCATTGTATATGAGGACCTTCTACCCAATTTGGAACTCTCGATGAAGGATAAGGCGGTCGTGGGCAGCCTTGGTTCACTCCTTATAAATCCTGGAGTTCTCATAAGAATCCCTACGCATTTCTTCTAGCTCTTATATCTGTAAATTCCTTTGAGAAACTTCACCGGAAAGGTTAGAATTGAATTTTTTAATGGCCCAGTAGGCCCGGTTCTCAATCTCAATATGGAGGTGACAACTCTTTCCAAAAACAATCCTATAAGGTGACATTCCAATGGGAGTTTTAAAAGCAGTACGGTAAGCCCATAATGAATCATCGAGTCTAAGACTCCAATCATTCCTATTGGGTTGGAACATTTTTTCAAGAATTTGTTTTACCTCTCTATTTGACACCTCGGCTTGACCATTAGTCTGTGGGTGATATGCAGTAGATACTCGATGACCGACCCCATACCGACGCAAAAGTGATTGCATTATTCGGTTGCAGAAATGAGAACCCTGGTCACTAATGATGAACCTAGGTAATCCAAACCTACAAAATATCCGAGTTCTCAAAAATTCTACAACTATTTTGGAATCATCTGTCCTTGTGGCCCGTGCCTCTACCCATTTTGATATGTAATCAACAGCCAAAAGAATGTACAAGTTTCCAAAAGAATTGGGAAATGGACCCATAAAGTCAATGCCCCAAACATCGAATATTTCATGAAAGAGAAAGGGTTGTTGTGACATTTCATTAATTTTAGATACATTCCCCATTCATTGACAACGAGGAAAAGATTCACAAAATTCGCGGGCATCCCGAAAAAGTGTTGGCCAAAAGAAACTAGAATCAAGAACTTTGCGAGCAGTCCATTGGGGACCAAAGTGGACCCCACAATAAAGAGTGCGGCAGAATCTAAGGACAGACTAAAACTCGCTATCAGGAACACAATTCCTAAGGACATGATCGCTAAATTTATGCCAAAGGTAGGGGTCATCCCAAATATACCAACAAGACTCATGTTTTAGACGACTGGATTGGTTTTTGTTGAAATCAGTAGGAATGCAAGATGCTACCAAATAATTTACAATTTCAGCATACCAGGGAATAACATCTTGCACTTTGTACAATTGGTCATCAAGAAACATGTCATTAATGGGAATATAGGGGGACGAGATAATGTTTGAGGATGGGGGATCCTACTGATATGGTCTGCCACCACATTCTCTGCTCCCTTTTTATCTCTAATTTCTATATTGAATTCCTGATGGAGGAGCAACCAACGAATGAGACGTGGATTGGATTCCAGTTTCTTTAGGAGATACCGGAGGGATGCATGGTCTGAGAACACAATGAATTTGGACCCTAAAAGTTATGAACTAAATTTATCCAAGGCAAACACAATGGAAATAAATTATTTTTCAGTGGTGGTGTAGTTTTCTTGGGCAGGGTCCAAAGTACGTGAGGCATAGGCTATGACATGTGGAGCTCGGTCGACCCTTTGTGACAAGACTGCCCCAACTGCATAGTTAGAGGCATCACACATGAGCTCAAATGGTAAATCCCACCGAGGTGGTTAGATTACTAGGGGTGATGTGAGATTCCATTTTAATTTATTAAAAGCTTCTTCACATTCTTTATCAAAAACCAAATCTTTTACTTTTTGGAGTAAGTGGGAGAGGGGAAGTGAAATATTACTAAAATCATGAATGAAACGATGGTAAAATACAACATGACTTAAGAAAGACCGCACATCACGTACATTTTTAGGGAATCGTAGGGAAAAAATAACATCCACTTTCGATTTATCTACTTGGATACCATCCCCAGAAATGACATGTCCCAAAACTATAACTTTTTGCACCATGAAATGGCATTTCTCATAATTTAATACAAGATTATTTTCAATACAGTGACATAGGATGGAACCAAGACTACTTAAACATTCATCAAAAGAGGATCCATAAATAGTAAAATCATCCATGAAAACTTCCATGCAATTCTGCAGGTAATCCATACATCGTTGGAAAGTACCCGGAGCATTGCACAGGACAAATGAAATCCTTATATAGGAAAATGTGCCAAAGCGACATGTGAAGGTTGTCTTTTCCCGATCCTCAGGGGAAATATGGATCTGAAAGTATCCATAATACTCATGAAGAAAACAGTAATGGGAATTCCCCGCTAGCCTCTCTAGAATTTGGTCAATGAATGGCAATGGGAAATGGTCCTTACTAGTGTGTTGGTTTAGTCAGAGATAATCTATACAGACATGTCAACTATTCTGCACACGAGTTGGAACCAATTCATTGTTTTCATTTTTAATTACCATTAGGCCAGTTTTTTTAGGAACTACTTGAAAGGGACTGACCCATTGGCTGTCAGAGATGGGGTAAATGATTCAAGCAGCCAATAATTTTGTTACTTACTTTTTAACTACTTCTAAGAGGTTTGGGTTCAGTTGATGTTGGGCCTGCCTCATTGGTTTAGCCTCATTAGTTAATAAAATATGATGTGTACAAATTGATGGGATAATACCAGGAATGTCTACAAGTGTCCATCCCAATTCTTGTCTATACACCCACAAAAGTTCAAGCAGTCTCAATTCATGCTCAGGAGGGATTGAACTAACAATGATGATGGGCAACTTGTTTCCATTCTCAAGATATGAATATTTTAAATCTTGAGGCAGTTGGTTTAGTTCCAATTCAGTTGGATTTTGGATTGATGGGAGTGTGTGTGAAAGTGAGAGGTCACTAATCTCATATAACTGCTCAATGGTATCATCCTCAGATGAGGAATTAGCTTTTACAAGCGTAGCAGTATCATCGATGGTCATGATATCCTCCGTGTTCAAGAAATTATCAATTAATAAACATGAATGACACTTTTCTAGACCACTACAACAATCAAAACATGATTTATTTCCAAGAATTTCAATCAAAGAGGAAAATTCATAAAGGGGATTCGGGGAAACAAATGAAGTGATTTTAGGGGAAGGGAGTACATCAATTGAATTTACCAAGAGAGAGGAATGTTCTTCTGAGGGGTGCTTCATGACATCAAGGATATTGAAATGGACTATTTCACCACCAAATTCCATAGATAATGTACCATTATAGACATTAATTATGGCTTTGGAGGTTTTCAAGAAAAGTCTCCCCAATATAATTGGGGCATGTCCATTCATCCTATCATCTTACATTTTTAGCACATAAAAATCAGCAGGAAATAATAAATTTTGAACCCTCACAAGAACATACTCTAACACACCAGAAGGGTGTGCTGTACTCTGATTTGCTAGATGAACAACTATTCCTATGGGCTTTAGTTCACCGACTTGCAAAGAAGAGTATATGGAGTGAGTCATCACATTAATAGAAGCACCCAAATCAAGCATAGCATTGGAGAAAGAATACTCCCCTATGGTGCACAAAATTGATAATGTTCCAGGATCGTTGCACTTGGTGGGAAGTGATGGTTGTATCAATGCTGAGACGTTCCTCCCCAGGATCACCTTCTCATCACCTCTGAGTCGCCTTCGGTGGGTACACATATCCTTCAGAAACTTGGCAATCTCGGAATTTTCTTGATGGCATCAATCAATGGAATGTTAACCTGCACTTTTTTGAAAGTCTCCAAAATTTCTTTATCAAGTTCAATTTCCTTTTGTTTCCTTGGTTGGGTGGCTCTTTGGGGAAATGGAAGAGGAAGTCTTGGGCTTGGTAACTCATCAATATACACACTCTTTCCTTTGGTAGGACTTCTCTCAAGACAAGGTTCCACCTCATTTGAACCTTTTTCAGTGGTTGGGATGGTAGTTTCCTTAGGAGAGGATGACTCTAATGGAGGGTTCATTTGGATTTTAAGTTTAGTTCCACTCCTAAGGGTGATGGCACTAACATTTCCTTTATCCCTAGGGTTGAAAAGTGGTTGAGATGGTAGTTTACCAGACCCATGGCTTTGGATTTCACCCACTGAGTTAGCTAGTTGGCATAATTGGGTTTTGAGGTCTTGTATGGATGCTTGGGTGGGTTTTTGGAACTGGAGATTATTGGAATCCATTTGTTTCATCATATCTTCTAGGCTAGGCTCGGGTTTTGGAGGGGGTTGTTGGAAAGGCCTTTGGGGTGGTTGAAAATTTCTAGGTGGTGGTGGTTGATGACTACTTTTCCCTGGTTGGTTCCATGGTTGATGAGGCTAGTTTGAATACCCCCTTGCCTAGAGTCTTTGTTGTCTTTCCACCTAGGGTTGTATGGATAGTAAGGTTCTTGCCTAATGGGTTGGTTATAGGGGCATCCTGGGAATATTTCCTCACAACTCTCAGAAGTTTCTCTCAATTGGGGGCATTGGTCAAAATAGTGGGTATCAGAAGAACATATACCACAATGTATGGGAGGTGGAGATTGGAATTTCCCTTGGGAAAGAGAAATTTAACATATAAGGGTACTCACCTCTTCAAACATTGTGTCCACCTTCTTCTCGAATTTAGTACTTTTCACCTCATGGACACCTCGAATGGGTACACTGGACCTTGAACTAAATTTTTGAGTGTTATGTGCCATGGTCTCAATTAGGGCCCTTGCAGCGATTGTGGTTTTATACACTAGTGCACCACCTGTAGTAGCATCAATCATGTTACAATCTGTTGTAATTAAACCTTCATAAAAATATTGTATTAAAAGTTGATCGCTTATTTGGTGGTGTGGAAAACTTGAACATAATCTTTTAAAGCATTCCCAATATTCATTAAGGGTTTCTCCTTGATATTGTCTTATCCCACATATTTCTTTCCTTATTGTTGTAGTTCGAGAGGCTGGGAAGTACTTTTCAAGAAAAAGTCGTTTCATGTCCACCCAACCTCTAATAGGTGAATTAACATAATACAACCAATCTTTAGCCATTTCTTCTAATGAAAATGGAAATGCCCTAAGTTTTACTTGTTCTTCATCCACATTATCAGGTTTTAATGTTGAAAACATAGTATGAAATTCTTTTAAATGATTATGTGGATCTTCTCCAGGCAGTCCATGAAATCTTGGTAATAAATGAATTAAACCAGATTTTAGTTCAAAATTTGGTGTCTCACCTTATAATTGAATGTAAGTGGGTCGGATATCAACATCAGGTGAGGTTAGTTATTTTAGCGTTCTATTATTTTTAGCCATGTTATACAAGTTGTTTTCAGTTTTAACTTTGGTTTCAGAAGAAGAAGAAGGATCAAGAATAATTTTAAGATGTGATGTCTCCTCCTTCAAAGTGTTGTCTTGTGTGTCTCAGTTTTGTTGATGTAGGATCCCCTCCGGTTCGGGTTCTAAAAGTTTGTAGGTCTCCCAAAGTAGAACTCTTCATACATAGAACCTACAAAATAAATAAATTGGAACACAAAAATAAATGTAATGGTAGAAGATAAAATAAACAAATATTAACAAAAATTACAAAAAATTTATCAAAAAAACGCACAAAAAACCAAAGCGCTCCCTAGCAACTGTGCAAAACTTTGACTGCGTTGTCAGGAAACGTCAAATTGATTATGTTTTTAAGGTTTATTTATAGTCTAGGGTAGACCCTAGGTTGTCTCTCAAGGAGCGTTGGTAGGTTTAGAGTGTGTATTTTTAATAAAAATGACTAAGAGAGGGGGTGGTTTTGAAAAGAGTTTAAAACAATGACTCAGTTGAAATAGCTTAAAAGTTGAGTGAACAAGTGGATTTTGAAAAATATGAGATAAAAGGGTTGATGTTATTTCACTACACACATATCAAGTTCATTGTTCATAGAGATTCATCTTAGGTTTAGAGTAATTCTTTTGTTGGAGTTAATTGGAATCCCGATTAATTCCTAAGCTTTTATTTCAATTCTTTAAGGACCAAACCTTGACGTAACAATTGTATTGTCAAGTTTCAGTACTTATGCATGGAATAAGAGATTACAAATCAGATTGAATTCTCAATAGGGTGGGTATTAAAAGTATTCTTGTGTTGTCCAATCAGAACAACACAAGTCACGCACTCAAAACCTCACACTGATCAGTTAGAAATTAAGAGCGTAACACTCACATGCATCAAATCAAGCATTCAAATCTGAAATAAAATAAGATACATGGAATGAAATGTTTAAACATATAAATTACTCCAAACCAGTAGCTATTGTATGCATCATAACTACCTTGACATGTGTGTAGCTCCCTCACAACGAACACCCAACTTTTAGCTCGACATCAGGAGGAGGAAGCTCAGGTGGAACTACTTCTTCATCCTTGATTACCCTATGAGGATAGGGGCCTCCAGAACTTCTTTTATGGTGAGAGGACTCCTTTGGGTCTCCAAAATGGCAGAGTTTGGCTCCTGTTTTGAACTTTCAAATGAGGTTCCCTTGGTGCCCTTTTATAAAAAAATTGGAAGGTGGTTTTAGGCACACATATTTCATCAATCCACTTTTACCACGTGGTTAGGTCTTCATACAGCCTTATATCGCTTTGTAAAAAATAAAAAGGTTGTATCCCTACCTCTTTAATGTCTCCACCGAAAGTTTGACACCATTTGGACAACTACAGCTCAAGATATTGATAAAATACAGAACATCTCATTTGACTTGGTCCAAAATCGGTGGCTTGGAAAGATTAGTTCGGATAGGCCTAATAGAACCCGAATCAGGATTGGGTTCCTTAATATGAAATGTATCCTATTAATGTTTGGACAGGACCACAAAATTTCAGCCCATTTGGATGCACATATTTCGAGTACTATACAAAACAGTGGACATATGTCCATGGATCCATGCAAATTTTGGCACATTTTTCTTCCACTTCATCAAGGGCCCTCCAAATCACCGCTTGAAATAATAAAAACAAGTAACATTGACCATTATAATTTTGAGTAACATTAATTAAATGATTCAAACATAAAGTGAAATTTATTATTATATTTGTAATATTCATTACAAAACTAGTTTAAAACAGCGGTGTAAGGGTGGAATAAAACAGTGAATCGTGGTACGATCAGTGCCCCAAAATTTTGGAAGGGGGCCTTCATCCCCTAGACCCCTAGATTTGGGGAAAATTTCCCATGAAACCACCAATGAGCTCACCGTGTAGATGGACCTGCAACAGTTTTGTCCTGGTGAGCCGTATGGACCGCAAGAATTTGGCCAACACCATCCAATATAGATTAGTCTATACAAATCATACTGATGGATGTACACCATTGAATGGTATATGAGGATTTATAAATGGTATTTCAAAAATCGAAGTTGGATAGTAGGTTGTATTGAGAATAAATATCTTTTTGAGAAAACCATTGAATTATATACTGACAACCTATTCAATGTGGAAAACATTGGTCTACTGAAATATCATTACACCGGGTGGCTTGCAGGCGAAGGAATTCCCTGAATAGATAGTGTCACAATTACTATTATAGAGTGGGATCAGGACCACCTTTACATTTATCATAACAGTTTAGATTTTTTACTATATGTTGAAGCCCATAAAGTAATTATTTGGAATTTGAATCCATCAAGGGATGAAAACTGGATATCAGATACACATAATCCATAGTTTATAAGATAGTTTTGAGACCATATTTTTAATGATTCAACTAAAAATCTGGATTCAATTTCAGAATGAGTTTTATGGATGGTCATAGGACAAGTGTGCATGTATTACCTTATAATGTTAATCTAATTAATGGTAATATATTCTATACAAATGAACATGATGAATGTTGTACCCTGAAAAATAGTGGTCTGACACTTGTGGAAGAAGTGATGCATGTATCTAGTACCAATGATATAAATCTAGTTTATGATAACATGTCATACTTTAGCATCATCAAAAAAATATGAGATTTAAATTATACATCATTCCATGTTCCCTTTTTATTAAATACAAGTGGGTTGATAAAATGAGTGAAATTAAAATAGATGAATTGGGATTCATTAAAGTATATTTTATTAAGAAGGGTACGAAGATGAACCATTTATAATGGAATCACATGAAATACAAGTATTTTATGTTCCAGATCCTACAAACTGAATGTGGTAAACTATTCTTTTATCAATCAAAACTAGGGAAGGGTAAGATGTTAACTCAACTGAGGATGATCCTTTCAATGGGACATCATAATAATTTCACAGTGGTACCAATATAAATGGGTCTTGTATGTCAAAGGAGAACACAATGATGGGATTTGGATAGTTTATAGAGGGGTAAAATCCCTTTAACCTTTAAAAAATTGGTTTCAATAATGATGTTATATATTTTTTGTAATATACAGTGTGTTACCTCATATTAATATCATTTCACTACTGTATTTACATAATCTATAATAACTGTTCAACCACATTTGAAAATAATGACTCTTATATATGCTGATTATCCTAATCTTGGAGAATAGAAAGTTTCTCTACATGTTTATTCTCCCAATGTAGAGGAACAAAAATCTTACGAACATATTGATACTACCTATTTAAAGGAAAAACATATTGATGATGTTGAATATGAGGAAATGGTTTATGGTGAAAAATTTATGTCTGATAAAAAAATTGGAGTTTCATATCCTAATAAGGATAAAAAAATACTAAGGTGAGAATCAAAGTCATCAAATTTAAATATGGATGGAAGACATGCTGCCGGATTTTTAACCCCAACAAGGTGATATTCAGTAGTTACATTGGGATTACCACTCAAATTCATGTTCTGGTTGATGTATATTCATGGAACAATGTTGTTCTAATGCTTAATGTACTAATTTGGAAATATATTCAGGTAACATTATGAGAATCAATGTTGTTCTATGTTTCCAAAGACACTAAACTATTATAGTCTTTAGGCATGTATTATTATAACATAATGAATATTCATCTAAAATTATGTAATATCCATGTATGTTAAGCCTGGATTGTTATAATGTGCTTCTATATTCTTATCTTAGGATATGTTCATTGATATAGTTTAATGAATAGAGAATATTAATGTCTATTATGATTCTCCATGGATACCTATTGGGGAATACTAGATGTTTGGTTTGTTTATTGATGCACCTACACTTCTTCTGAACATGACTATGTTCTGACCAAATTGGGGGAAAAAGTTAACCCATATTTTCAATGAGATGTATTGGACCAATGAATGGGAACCTACATGGAGGTGTTGTTTATGAATTCAGGAAGGTCACATGTAGAAACATTACCATATACATATAGGGCAGTCATATAATAGTCAAAAATATTGATGTAATCTTGAAACTAACATAAAAGTTCTTAGATGAAATTATTGTTTTATTTTTTGACATTAAATGTACTGTAGTGGTATGAGTGATATAAAATGAGATATATTTTTTAATTTTATTTCAGTAATGAAACCAAAATGTAAGTCCATAACAAATAACATTCTACCTTTTTACAAAAAAAATAGAAGCTCATTTTAGAAGATCTTTTATACTAAGTCATAAAACCGAGCATGCTTTAAAAAAGTGTTTATAAATATTCGAATGAGCAAATGTGAGAAATTACATTTTTATCATAAAAATAATTAATAATGAATTTCCATTATAATAAAATGGTTAATGATATATTAAAACAATTCTCATTATTTTTTTCTCCCAGATGAATTCTCAATAGTGGGGATGAATTAAATTACTCCTCTTTACAGTAATATAGAAGTGTTTTGTAAATGTACTAGAAACACAAGAAAAAATCTTTAAGAAGGATAGATACTTCAAATGATATAGTTATCTCTAGTATGGGGAGATAGTTAGATTCCTTGGTTCTCTCTTTTTGTACCAAAATTTTATTTAATTATAATAAATTATGTTATTTTAATTAACCATTTTTCATTATTAATGCCTTATTATTAAAAAAATTTGATTAAGGCACCTCTATTATCTAAAAAGTAGTATCACGTGTCCTGTGATGTGATTTTGTGAAGACCTATTAAACATATTGTTATATGAAGAGAATATTATTTTCATCATGATGCACCTCTATAGTCATTTCACCATACCTAAAACATGATAGATTTTATGGATACTTTATGCGTGACTTCCAGAATTTGGACCATAATTTGATTTTTGTACTAGTTGAAAGATAAAAACTAGACACACACACACATCTCATCTCCCTTAGGGGGATATGATTACTAATTTGTATGTGGCGTAGATACTAGGTCTACCCATACTTAGATTGATTGTTACAGGTGAGACAATTGGTGATTGGTGTGCGGTCATACATCATCTACTAGGAACTGACATCATCATTTAACTACATGTCTTCCAAGGTTCCCAATTATGAATTAGAGAGATTTATGAGCATTTTACATGATTCTTGATGATTCTTATGAGGGGATAATTATTCGACACACACATGTGTATATTATATGGATGATAAGTGGCTTGTTGTGTGTATAAAAATCCACCACATTGGTAAAGATAATGTATCTACCATTACATCAGGATCTTAAACCAACTGGTAGATACAGTTGGGGGCCAACTGTAATATCACATATATATTGATGCATCTATAAAACTTTTCAAGAATATTCAAATCATATTGGTGGATGTATGGATAAGATACATATGTGGTCCTGAGACTATTTTACATGAATATTTCATACAGTTATTGCTCCACTTCTATAAATTTTTTTCCAGGGATATCATCAAGGATGCTGGCATGTTTCCATAATTTATTTGAGTTATTTTTTTGAATTTTTTAATATCATTTATAAATTTACTATATAATTAATTTTTTAACTAGGTAGAGTCTGTCTCAGTATTATGTACATACCATGAGGAATATTGTATATAAGTTTCGACAATATATTTTATGTTATACATTCCACTGTTGTAAGTTAATTTTTTTTAGAAAATTATAGAAAAATTAATTTTTTTATTAATTTTATAAGATATTGAAATGTTAACTTAGTAACATTTTTGTGATAATTTATGAATTATTTTCTGATTTATAATTTTATGTTTCATACACCTTTTATACTTAATTTTTCTATACATCACTCGAACTATGCTACACAACTATGGTCAGAGACTGTCGTGTAGCAATGTCACTCATCCTCTTCCACGTCATTGAGTGTTACCACCTAGACCAAGTCATGTTTCTGTTTGGATATATTAAAAATATACCCATTACACCATGGTAGGTTGATTCATTACATTATATTATGCTTATAGGTAAATAGGTGACAGATTAGACACAATATCATTCACGTTACAATGAGTGTTGGGGAATACGTCCTCAATAAGGACCTTCCAACATAGATATCCCACATCTTGACACCGGTTAACTGATCACATAGATTACACATATTAGTATCAATGACAAACTATCATGTACCTTACACTCCATGGGATAAGTGTTCAGTAGTTAGTATTTTTATTAACTTTTATTATATATTATTTACATAATATTTCATAATAATTTGAATATGATTTGATTTTAAGTGATAGAAATTAGAGTGGAATGTGCATATCAGTAATACTCAAGAGGAGGAATTTATCAGGTAAGTTTTTAGTTTAATCAGATTTGGTGTCTCTCAGAGATCCTATACATTTCATACATGAGAGTGTTTATGACGAGGATCCAAAATTACATCCTGATCCACGTGCACCAGCTTAGGCACCTGGAGTTGACGATGTGCATGATGTTCCCATTGAGGACGATGAACCACCACAACCACCACAGTCTGAAGGACATCAATGAAGATATAGGAAAGGGTAGAGGAATGAATTGAAAGAGTGATTCCTGAGAGATGGTCCAACAGTGTAGAGGGAGGATCATGTTCATCAGGCAGATGATATTGAACAGCAGATAGATCTTTATGTGTGATATTCATCTTCTTATACATATGATATAGAATCTTCATCTAAGATACATCCCATGGTTGATATCTCAAGATCTTCAATGGAGTGAGACCCAAAAATGGTATCACAACTTATGTTCAAGTTAGGCGAGACATTCACCAGCGGTAAAATATTTGGTATTACATTTCAAACATCTTTCATAGATTCTTTCATGCCTCAACTGTTAGTGACATTGGAACCAAACAAGATATTGTACAATCCTCTACTCAATAGTATGACGAGTCACTCAGAAAACCATATATTGAGTTATTATTACCAACTTATCAGTATAAAGAAACATTAGAACCACTATCATATGTGCCCACGGTTGAGGTAGAGACAATGAATGAAGAAGAACTTGTTCCTACAGTTGGTAAACCTATGTGACAAACATGTTAGAAACAGGCGCAAAGTTTATATAATATGTTGGGGTACTGAGGGGAATCAACATTGATTTATTCAAGTGGTACACATTATATTTATAAAAACCAAATTAAGGAAAAAATTAAATATTGTTTTAAAATAATTTTTTATAAAAGTTTTGAAATCAGAATCACTAAACTACAATTTTAATTACTTGATAAAATTAATCAATTCAACATTAGTTAGGGAAAAGGCCTTTCCAGTGATGATTTCTCATCCATAACTAGCATTGAGTTATAAATATTACATGTTATAAATATGTATAAATATATATATGTATGTGTGTTTATAAATTCAAATAACTATAAAAATATAAATATATTTATATAACAATAATATAATTATAAAAATATAAAGTTAATTATAAATTTAAAAAAATAAATAAATATATTTATATTTAGATAAATATATTAACATTTATAAAGATATTATATAATTTTAAAAAAATTATAAGAATGTTTATAAATATAAATATATTTATATAATCATATAAACACAACTATAATTAGAAATAATTATAATAATTATAATTATAACTTTTTAAATATAAATATATATGAAAATATAAATATAAATATTAGTACTTGTATTAATTATATTTATATTTATATAATTATAAAATTATAAATATAAATTTTTTATTTAAATATAAATATAAATATAAATATATTTCTATAAATATAAATGTAAATATAAATAACATATATTTATATAAATATAAATACAAATATAAAGATTATTATATTTATGAATATATATAATTATATAAATATAAATATAGTAATAAAATTATAAATATAAATAAATTTATATTTATATAGAAATATTTTTTTTATAAACATATATATAAATATGTTTATATAATTATAAAATCCAAACACCAACTAAGAGAAGGACCATCTATCATACCACTCTGTCATGACATGACTTGGCGATGCTCAAGTTGCAACTACCCTAATCACACCTCCAATATTCTAGGGGATAGTGACTAACAATGAGTGGGAATATCCCACACATGGGAAACATTAGCATAATGTACCTGTACACATGCACACATCTCCGTTGTTATACAATGATGAAATATACAAAAACTGATAAAAATGCTATAATATATCTATAATCCTAGAATCAGGATACAACATCAAGTACTAGAAAGCATAAAAATGGGTTGAATACAAGCCCACCCAAAACTGGAAAATAAAATCTGACCTGCTGAATGGGGGAACTACTATCAAATGAAACACTGATAAACTCCTTGGTTTGTCAAGCCCAAACTAAGATCCACCTACTCCTGGTCCTCAAAGGAATCTATAAAAAGGTCTTCTATATCAATAAGACATGATTTGTGTAGGAAAAGACCATGTATGGGTGAGTATAACAATACCTAGAATGACACACCAAAATCACCAATCATAAATCATCATGAGTATTCCACTCATCAAACACAGCCATGTCAAATAATATATGATACATATCGATAACCAAGGAAATATTAGATATTCACATAAATGAAACTAAATTGAAAAGGGTCACTACTAATGCAATCAATATATCCAATATGAGGTTTCAAGGAAATTCTTGTCAAGGAGATCTCATTCCACAATCCTTACTATCCCTGATGACACTCAGCTAAGATATATCACTCATTGAGTATCACTAAGCTAATGGCACATCCATGCCATTATAAAGGTCACACTCATCCGGTAAGAACCACTCTATGAGATATACTACCACTGATGACTCTAATCCCATAGGTCAAGCTCATCAAGTCTAGTCAAGAAAAATCACACCAAAAAATTTGAGGGTTTATGTAAAATAAACACTCCATCAGACTAATACCCCATTGGAATGATTGGATCTTGATATGTAGATAGGGGGAAAACACATAGTGCTTACTGGGGTAACACCATAACCTGCTAGAAACATCCTCCTAGATAGGGGATTGTTTCTTATGTAGGTGTAGTGATTCCAATTCCACAAACCCTACCTAAGGAAAGATGAAAGAAAATGAGAATCGCACTGAGCCTCTCGAATACATTCTCCATGCCGATGAGGGTCTATTAAAGTAGATTGAGACAAATCAATATAGAATAAGGGAAATCACCAATCTATACTGATCATCAGGAATCTGTAGAGGGGTCACACTCTATGAAGATAATTGAATACCATAATGAACCCTCATAGGAATGGACCATGGGAACACAATCAACAAATACTGGTCTAAGAAAGATCATACAAGCTCATAATGAATCTAATCTACGATGAAGGTGGAATCCAACCTATCCTCAACAGAGTACAGGGTGAGCCCATAGGGGTACACAACATGTCTAATAAAACCCAGAACTACCACTATCACTCACTCACACAACATGCACTTTTCATAAAATATATGGTGTGTACCTCTAGTTACACAAAATATAGATGTCACTCTAGCACATGGAATGTCATTCTGTCCATTCCCCTATATACTGGGAGGTTCTAGGGTACTTGGCTATGTTTTAGTACAAGGATCAATCCATGTACTTTTGAATTCTCATTTACTTTACAAGTACACGACATGTGGGGCCACAAGGCCACCAGGGCGTGTACTCCTTATACACACCTAGTCATTTTCCACATGCGACACAATGTGTGACTAGGCACACATGGTGTGTAACACTACTTGGACTCATAGTCATTTTCCCCATACACTCACTAAGATGGTCGGATAAGGGTCACATGGAGTGTGACATGTTACACAAGGTGTGTGATACTTATCTCTATGTGCAAACCCTATTGTCACATAATAAGGGACTACAAAAAGTGTGTTTATAGGATTACACAACATGTATTCTAGTTTTCTACTTAACCTACACAATTATCCATGAATATTCACCTGCTGCCTCAATTTTCATTGGCTCTATTACCAAACTTTCCAGAGAATATGGATATCGATCCATCCATGCCTTTCCTTTACTATTGGCCGGATTTTGTCCATTCTCGCCAAATGGAAAATGATTTCCCTCAAACCTAACCATTTCCACATGAAATACCCAAACCCGTGGTCTCTAATCTGACCCCGATCACCCATAATCATCAAGAACCATGATCCCATCACCAGTCTATAAACTAGATCCATAAAAACAATTAGTTTTTCCAAATATGGAATTCATAATGATTGTATTACACGTATTCATCGATCCACTAACAAAATTAAATTGATGAAATGTATACATAGAATGGAGGGGGAAAACTAAAAAACAAAAACAGGAGGAACATACCTCATCCAATGTTTTTTGGACTTGATTAAATATCATAGGGTAATAAATTAATAGATAATTAAATCAAATCAAATAACTGTTATCCCCTAATTCCCAAATAAACAAACCCAAACCCAAAATTCGATCGATTCAGGAATTAATTCACTAGTGTATTGATTCACATTCATCATAGGATAATTAAAAGGGATACATCCATATGAATCAAAAACCATTCCTCAATTTTAAATATCATTGACTAAGAATGATCAAACATCATTGTCATTGATGAGATCCATAAGCTACATTGGTGTAAGATCCTCAATCTGATCTCGATCTGATGTCATCTACCAACGATCCTCCAATGAATCCTCCCAAGTCTCAAGGATTATGAGGCTATACCTAGGGATTTAGAATAACCACATATTTATAGAGTTTAAAAAGGTTTTGGATTTAAATTAAACAAAAAAATTAATGATAATTATTTATTTAATTATTTATCCCACAATGGAACTAAAGACAAACACTCGATGCTAACCAAGGTTATGTCACACAAAGGGTAAAACTATTATTCTAAACTAAATAGAGGTATCATATTTCTAACCCAAGGCACCATTTGGGAGTTATTCCACTTTTTTTTGGAAATCTACATAAACATGATATTAATATATTTATTATTTCTAAAATATCAATTTTCGGTTCACTAGGCCTTGGAATCTCATGTTGTGTGATCACCTATATCTAAAAATAATTCCAAAGTATTAAATGAAAAAACTGAGACATTATAACCACAACTTATGAAGATTTTATATCATAATAATAAAGTTATCTATAAGTTACATACTATTGGATATATTGAACAATACAACCATGTCTATCAGTTAAAGGTAGTTTTTAATAAACTATTTTAGACATTTTTACCATGTGTGGCTGCTTTTAGACATTGAACAAAGTTTATCTAGATTGAAGGATAATTTTTGTATGGAATGTATAGAAGAAATTATTGATTTCTTCAACAAAATATAATAATTGTTCCCCAATACCTTTGGCATTTTATGCTATAAATAATGATAACTTCTCATCTTTTATTTGGTTACTAGCATTACTTTGAGAGTTTTTGATGGACACATGGGGAATTTGTCTTATTTTAGATCAACGTCGAGAAATAAAGGAGGCAGTACAATCTGAGGGTATTTGATGGAACCAACCCTTACCCATCATTGATACTATGTTCGGTAAATTACAAGAAATGTGTGAAAGAAGTTCAAGGAAGAGTTTATGAAGAAATAAATAATAAGCCATGGAATGAATATCCGTTCTTATTGGAAAACCCATTATAGTTGTTATTGTTTTATGTGTTATGATTAGTATCAATTTTTTATCGTATGAGACTCAAAAATAGACTATGGAATATTATTTTGAAGGTATTGAAAAAAATAATAAGGAATTTTACAATTACACGACGTAAATTCCTAAGAAAAAATGGTTGTTTGTGTATAATGATGGGAGGAGATATGAACAAAGGATGACCAACATTGTATAACTTGTTAATGAGGTTTCCAAGGGAGGAAGAAATATACCGATAATAAGTAATTAATAATATTAGATTATATGTTAATCATAATAAAAAACTTATAACATAATGTTAATATATTTTTTTAAATGTAAGTTACAAGTTTATTATAAGTGACCATCTATCATTGTAACATCCCCCTATTTGAAACACTCTCACATTTTAAAATAGGTTGCTTATGGAACCTCAAGTTCACCTCTCCATATTTCAGAGGCTGCCAACTAGCAGTGAGGGTTTGATAAGTATTATGGGAAGACTATACCCCCTATTTATAATTACATTCCAATAGAAATAAATTATATATATAAATATAATAGTAAGATAAAAAAATAAACAATATAATATAATGGATAAACCATAAAATACAATAAATAATAAAGGAATAATGTAATAATGGGATTGAATTTAACTGAATTTCATGCTAGAAGCAATACATAATTAAATACTAGTAGACTAAAATAGACTAAAAATTCTTTGATCCTGATCCCCTTGTTGATACCGTCTCAAAACATCAGACCATATAGCACGAAAAAAATAAATAGAAAAGTCCCATTATCTTGTACAAACCTCCATCCATGTCATTTGATCATGTGAAAAAATTGCAGACCAATTAGGGTTTAAGTAAAACTCAGTAGGTTGACACCACCATGTCTAAAAAAACTATAATGATAATAATTATATGAAATGTTCCAATAAAGAGGTGTATTAATTTATTAATTAATATAATACATCAATAAACCTACTTCAACACCATGATTGAATATCTAGGAGCATGTAACACAAACATTGTAACCATATATATATATATATCTAAATAACATGCTTTAGTGTCGTGCATGTATATATCTTAGCATGTATCACAACCATGCCAACCATAACCATATATTCAAGGAAATCACAAAAATATGGGTCAATATTGCTATATTATTATTTCAACACCTATCAGGGCATAATCCCATATATAGTCTTTTGAACATGTGTTATTGGGCATAGCCCACTATATTAGTCTTTCGGCTTGAATCACTAGGCATATCCCTCTGTTTAATCATTCTAGAAAGTTTCATGGCATAACCTAGTATATAATAAATTAAGTATGAATCATTTGGAATATCCCACTATATAATAATTTCTACATGAATCACTCAACAAGTCATAATAGTAAGGATATCACAATATCACATCTTAACACTCAATGGTTAATTATGAAAATTACAATTTTTATTTCAATTAAACATTCATTTATACCTAAAATGATCAAAATTCATATCAATAAGATAAAAATCCATTACCTAGGTATTTTATATGAATAAATAAACAAAGTTTACCTTTTATAATAAACACACATTAAACCATTTTCCAGGTTCTCATTATTCAATGTTCGCTCACCCTACAGGTATCCATAAGCTAAGTCACATAAAAAATTGAATCTAAAAATATCCAAACAATATTCAAATCCATGATTTTACCATTTATTACTGAATAAATTAATTAGAGTTCACATTTTTTCGATACAATCACAATATTTCATATAATTCATAATTAAATAGAATATAGGGTTAGATTTATACCCCAAACCTTAAACTACCATTTAAGGAAACACTTAAAAAGGGTAATGACAATGAGGATGAATGTTATGAAGATCATAAGAATTACCTTAATCAAACCATGTTAAGATCAAAACCAATTGTAGTCCAATGATTTCCACCACAATGATAGAGAACAATAGAAGAGAGGGGAAAACCTAATAAGATAAACTCACCAAGGATCAAATGTTGAAATAGAACATCCAAAATAGTATATAAGTCTCCAAATTGACCTAGAAGATACCTGGGGTCGAGAGGAAAGGATACATCAAAGGAATAAAGAAGAAATCATCTTCAATTATATATTTAAAATTTATACTCATGATAAATTCATGTAATGAAATATATTTACACATCATGTATTCCATATTTAAAGGAATACACCAAAACCCCATCACCAGTGGTTAATATTTGTCCTGATCGACATTTTCACAATGTGTATTAGGTTCACAATGTGTACTCACATCACATTTTGAAATGGTTTACAACATGTTTCTTATAATAGTTAAATTATAGGTAACATATACCTAACATGTAACTATCTATCTAATAGTTTTTATCCCTGTTTATGAATAAGGATACAAACCACCTCAACATTCTTCCAAACATGAGAAAACCCACGTAACCCCATTTAACAAATTTAACCATACTTCATTAATTTAAAAAAAATATATCCTGTAACTTTATGTCATTTTCCCCAACAAAGGATCTTTTTCTTCGAACAAGACTTGACCACCAAGGCTTAAAGACAAAGTAAATTCTAATGAAAAAATGTTTAATGAATAAAATTAGAGAGGGACGTACTTGAAAAAATATGGGATCTTACAACATCCCCACTATATAACAACTCATCCCCTAACTGCTCCAAGAATCACTGTTTGGTCTTAGTGAACAAGACTGGATACTATGCTCACATATCATACTTCCTCTTCTAGGTATCCTACTGAACATTCCAATGATTCCACTACACTTGAACTAATAGAATCACCCTAAATTGTAGGTACTTATCACTATGGTCCAAAATTAGTATTGGATTCCCCTTAGTGGACGTATCAAGACAAATATCTATATCCTTGATGTCCACCACATGAGAAGGGTTAGGATAAAATTTTTAAATCCAAAACATGTGAAACATTCCATGAATGGAACTGTAGCATTGTGGAAGGGCTAATAGGTACAACATAGGACCAACATTATCCACTATCTCAAATTGGCAAAAAAAATCAAGGGCTAACTTAACCTATTTCTTGATAGGACATCTCCCCAACCTAGGTGACACCATAAAGAAAACATAATGACTAAACTCAAACCCTAGAGGTCATATTTGTTGGTTACCGTAAGGTTTCCATTGGATATTCATTGTCACTAATAAAATTCCAATAAACTAAACCAAAAAAATGTCTCCTTCGTAAGACTCGACCCAACAAGAACTATCTCACCTAACTCTATCCAAAAAAGAGGAGAATGAAATATCCTACCATAAAATTCCTTGAAATGTTCCATTTTTATTAATACCTAAAATATTTTATTATAGATAAACTCCAGGAATTCCAAATGTTTCTTCCCACTATATAAGATGTCTCTTAGAAATAAACCCTCTAAATTAGATAACTAATATGTCTTGATCCTATCCCAAAGAGCTGGTACAATAGATGTTGATGTTAGATATACTCGTCCATGATACTCCTAAACAACAAGATGCATGTTGGTGAAGAGTGCCACCATTTTCTACTTGTCGCAAGACTCCCTAAATTCCTGTATCTGCATATTCAATCTCAAAGCATCAACAATAATATTTCTCTTTCCTGGTTTATAATCCAACTCAAAGTCAAAATGTTGTAGATACTCAACCATTCTCCTTTACCAATATTTTAGTTCCCTCTATTAAAATATGTTCCTGAGTCTCTTACGGTCCATGTGTAACACAAACCTATCACCCCTTAGATAATTCCTATAGCATCTTAGGGAATGTAAAACTACATATAACTCGAGATAATGAGTAATGAAATTCCTCTCATGTAGTATCAGCTATCTTGAGCTATAAGTAACCACTCGATCCTATTACATCAAAACAACTCTGAGTCCAACTCCATATGCATCACAATACATGATATATGCTTTAATCGACATAAGTAAAGTTGATATTGGTTCTAAATCCAACCTTCCATTCATCACCTAAAAACATTACTATAAGCATCTTACTAATCCCACTTTACCCCTTTCTTGGTTAACCCTAACATTAGTGCTTCCAAATGGGTGATTTCCTAGATAAAGCGCCAATAATAACTTGATAAACCCAAAAAGCTCCAAATTTTGAAGAAATTATTTGGTAAATACCAAGATACCATGGATAAAACCTTATATGGTTACACTACCACTATATATTCTATGATAAAATGACCCAATAAGTGCACCCTATCAATCTAGAAACTATTTTTGGATAGCTTGGCATAAATTCAATTATCACTCAGTGTACTGAGGATGATGTTGAGATGTTGGGCATGATCATCTACTGACTAGGAATACACTAAGATTTCATTGAAAAAAACATCCCAAACCAATGTAGGAAATAATGGAAGATCTAATTTATCAAGGTCATGAATATCGTTTTTGTGTTTGTCCAACCAAATAGAATCACTATGAAATCATACAATCAATACCTTCTCTAAAAAGGAGTCCAAGGTATGTCTAATGGTATCAAAGTAATTTTTGGTAACCATATCCCAAATAGATCTATGAGAATATACTATCACCTCTTAAAATATTAAAAAAATTATGAATATGTGAATGGGGATACTGGTTCTTGATCACCCTATGGTTCAATCTACGATAATCAACACATAAGTACAAAGTACCATCATACTTCATGGGAAAAGGAACTAAAGAACCCCTTGGAGACATACTAAACCATATGAAACATTTATCTTTCATATAATAAAATTGGATATTCAACTCCTGAAGCTCTCTTGGTTCCATTATATTAGGCAGGATAAAAACTGGATCAACTTTCAATACCTACATGATCGTGAACTCGAACTATCGTTCCGATGGTAAACTCTAGAACTCATGACTAAAGGAATCTTAAAAATGGTTTTCCACCATAAGAAATGAATCCTTCTACATTAGACCATAATATAGATTAATAATGTATATCTAATCCTTGAGATAGTCCAATCTTTACTAAATTGTCCCTACAAGACCAGACTAAATATCTCACTCATCCTGATGAGAATAGATGCCTTTTTCTAGAGATGGAAAGGTAACTCTCCTCTGATAATAGTCAATATGATCTTGGTACAGAACTATCCATTCTATTCAATGAATAAAAAAACCCTATCATTTCATTTATAAACTGTTCCCAAAAGAAATGGAAATCACTAATCTCTAGAGAACATGCCTTGAAACATTTTATATTCTCTGACCACACTCCCAATAGTGTATTAATGTTTAAAATTTCATCTAAAATTTCCACATTCAAGCCAAACCATTTGCAAAAATAGACGATAAAAAGTAATATATGAATCATACATTTGATAGAATATGAACCTACATCCATAATAGCTAGAGTAGTCTATATACAATGAAGCTGACTAATCCCTCTTCCCTAAGATCCAGTCTGACCACCCTATTCTATTCCCTATGACTATTACATCCATTCCTACACACGGTACCACATCCCTTGCCTCGACTAAAACATCATATGGTACTCCAACAACCTTTCTACTAAAGAGTAGTCAAGTCCTTCATAGACTCTGCTACCTGTCTTCATCTATTATCACTACACTCTTATTACATTCCCCTACAAAAGAAATATAGGTGGTTAATCCTGACGCAAGAATAATAGTCCAAATTAGGGTACAAACACTAAGTCCATTTTTGTCCCATCTTTCCCCACTAATATCACTATAATGGGACATGATATTGAGATGGATTCCTACTACCCTATCTAATATGTCCATTATTTCCCCCAAAAAAACTATCATAAAAATGCTTCTTACCACTAAAAGAAGAGTTCCAATTTCACCCGGCTAGAATATCCTAACCACTACTCTGGACCTCTATCAGATTCCCTTCCATGACGAGTACCCGAGTAATCATGTCCAAAAAAATTATCAGATGGAAAATGTTCATCTGTTACCTAATCTCATAGATATGGCCATACTAATAATGTCTCACCCTAGAGATCTAAACAATTTTCAAATATAAAATATAGCACTGTAGGTAGATGAAGTGTTTGACATAGTCCAGTACAGGAATTCCCTCCTATGTCATGAGTATGAACTCATGAGCATTCACATCCCTCACCTCTCAAGATATAAGTGGCGTGAGATCTTCTCCTCAAATTTATTTGAAGGTAAATCCTCATACCTCCCATCCATATCTAGAATATCCCCACAAATCTTGGATGGTCTATAGAGAATATATGAAACAATCTTCAACCTCCTATCTATGGGTGTCTGGAGATTCTTAAAGATCATCTGGTCAGACTCGACCTAGAAATTAGATACATGGGGACCTACCTCCCCATTTAAAGTAGGTTGATTCCATTACTATAACTCTATCAACATCATAGACATTGATGGAATGATGTGAACAACTTTCTTTCCATGTATCACATGACCCTCTAGAAGCTATAGTGAAGCTAAACATCCATATGATTTTCAAGAGCTACATAAAACTTTGGATCAATTGCATTAGGAGAGTTCCAATTCCACTATACAGATGCTCAACTCAAAAATTATGGGGATGAATCTTCTATAAAACACAAACACCCTCCTTATAATGATGTCTATAATAACAAGGTCAACCTCAAAAGGTGACAACAATAGAGAATGACTAATCATTGTCTCTATAAACACGAATAACAATTTTCTAGCATGAAATTTTAGTTATTTTAATTTCATTTATTAGATAAAATAAATATCTCATTTCACATTTCATATATGAAAGTATATAACACTTGAAATAATTATGTCCCTATATTGAAAAATACATGTCAATATATAAATCCCTATGTGCCTATCATGATGCATACATACTCCTCTCATTCCATACTATTCCATGAGAATAAATCCGAAGAACCAACAATAATAAAAAATAATAACATTAAAAAACATGTGAATCAGAAAAGTTGAGATAACATGAACTATAATAAGAAAAAAAATATAAACATCAATCCCATACCTAGGAACTTAGAGATTCCCCCAATTTAACACCGTCTCATGTGGCCAAAATAAGTTGTTTATGGGACCTCAAGCATAACTCCCTATACACTAAAGGCTGCTGATATGAAATGGGGGTGTGATAAGTATAGTGGGAAGATTATAACCCCTAGTTCAGAGTTACAATACTTTATAAATAAACAATTTAGATAAATATTATAGTAATGGAAAAAATAAGAAACAATACAATATAGTGGATAAACCATAAAATCTAATTGAATAATCCAATAAATAATATGAGAATAATGTAATGGTAGGATGTATTGTAACTAAATTTCATGTTAAAATTAATGAAAATTAAATGACTCAAATAATGACTCAAAAGTCCTTGGTCCTGATCACCAAGTCAGTCTGGTCTCCAATCTTCAGCCGATCATACAAGGAAACAATCAACGACAAGGTACTTTTCGCATTTCCAATCCTACATCCATTTCAGCTTCTCACATAAAAAATGGATACCTGAGTAGGGTATGAGTAAAACTCAGTAGGTTGAGACCACCATGTATAAAAAAAAAGTCTGATAATAAGTGTATGAAATAAGGTGATAAAAAGTTTATTAAGTTATCAATTAATAAAATACATTCATCAACCTTCTTCAGAACAATGTCATAATGTCTCTAATCATATAGCACAACCATTCTAACTATATCCATGTATCGAAATAACCTTATTTGGTTCCATGATAGTATATCACTAATAATGAATAAAAAACATGCTAATTGGAACCATATTTCCCTGAAAATCACAAAAATCTAGTCTAGGCATGCTATAAAATCATTTCGGCATTTGTCAGGGCATAACCCGATATATAAAAATTTAATCATGTGTCACTGGTCATAGAACTGTATATAAGAATCTCAACATGAATCATTTGGAATAACCCACTATAAAATCATTTCAGTTTGTGATAGTGCACAACCTACTATATAAGCATATCAACATGAATTACTAGGTATATCCAGCTATATAAGCATTTCAGCATAAATCAAATAATGAGTCATAATAGCTAGGATATCACAGTATCACATCATAAGCCTCAATGGTTAATTATAAAAATTACCATTTGTTTTTTAATTACACTTACATTTATACCTCAAATGATCAATAGTCATATCAACAAGAAAATTATCCATTTATTAGGTATTTTATATCAACCAATTGCTAATGGTATATTTCAATGCTAAACACACTTTAAACCATTATCCAAGATCTCATTATTTATGGTCCACTCACCCTATAGGTATCCATAATCCATTTCAAGTCAAAAACTAAATACAAAGGGATCCAAAAAATATTCCAATCGTTGGTTTTACCATTTATCAATGAATAAATTATTTAGAGTGCATGTTACATAAACGCAATCATATTATTGTATATACTTCACAATTAAACTGACCAAAGGGATAGGTTTAGACCCCTACATTAATTTGGAATTTAACAAAACACTTACAAAGGGTAACACCAATTAGAAAGAAGGTGATGCAAATCACAATAAGAACCTAAATTGCCCAGGTTATTATAAAACCCAATTTCATTCTAAAGATTTCCACCGAAACGAAGGAGAATGATAGAATAGACCTGAAAACCTATGAATATAAACTCATATGGAATAAGACATGGAAACAGAACATCCATAATGAAATAGAAGGTTAAAAATTACCTTGGAACTTTCCTAAGGTCAGGAGGTGGGATTTCAATGAATAAATGAATAAGAAATTATCTTCACTACCGACTTAAAATGAAATCTCACAACAAATATATGGAATGCAATCCATTTACATGTTGTGTATTCTTCTTTTAATGGGATTCATCCATAAACTCATCAACTCAAGTTACTATTTATCCAAATATACATTTTCACAATTTTTATTATGGTCATGATGTGTAACCCCTTCACAACATGAACCAGTTCAGAACATGTACCTAGGGGAAGTTACACATCGTGTTCCCAACCAGTGAATAGTTTTCATCCCATTTTAAACATAAGGACCCAAACCCCATTCAAATCCTTCCAAAACATGGAAAAACCTCTAACCATGTTTAACACATTTACCTAGAATCCATTTATTCAAATAAATAAACATCCCTAACCTTTAGGTCATTTTACCCAACAATGTATCTCTCTCTCCTAACAAGACTCGACAACAACAGATTAAAGACGAAAGAAACCCCAATGAAAAAAAGTTCAATGAAAAAACTAAAGGAGGTAAACACCTTGAAAAGGATGAGATATTAAAAACTCTCCACCATATAACATTTCATCATAGAGTTTCACCATGAATCACTATAGGGTACCGATGAACAGTTCTAGACACTATGCTCAAATATTAGTCTCCCTCTCCTAGGACTCCTCTTGAACATGACCATGCTTCCTTTGCACTCAAACCAAATGAATCTACCTAACTTGAAGATACTTCTCACTATGGTACAAAATTCACATCATGTTATCCTCACAAGGATGCATCAAATCAATGATATATGTCCACAATATCCACCACATGAGAAGGGTTAGGATAATATATCAGAATCTGTGACATGTGAATCATGTCATGCATAAAACTATAATATTATAGAAGGGATAATCAGTATGTCACTAAACTGACCCTATACACTATCTAAAATAGCCTGAAAAAACATGGGTGATAACTTTATCTATTTACTTATATGATGTTTTCCCATCCTAGGAGACACCTGAAGGAAAAAATGACCATCCTAAAACTCCAAAGGTCATATATAATGGTTAACGCACAATTTTTGTTGGTTATATGTGATCTCCAACTACTTTTAGATCAAATGAACCTACTCAGACGTATCCTACATGAGAGTAGGTACAATAAGTGCAAACTAATCTACTTCCAACCAAAAAATAGGTGAATAGAATGAATTAACAAACAAGTCCTTGAAAATTTCCATTTGGATTGATGCCTAGAATATGTTATTATAGTAAAAAACCATGACATCCAAATTCTTCTCCCAATAACCACTGAAATCTAAAACCAAAGCCCCTGAAATGTCCTATAAAACCTAAATATTCCTCTCATATTGACAGTTAGTCTGAGGATGATAGGATATTCTCAATAGATCATACAATCCCATATCCTTATGAAGACTCTACTAGAACCATGATGCGGAACAAGGATCTCTATAAAAAATTATACTCCTAAAAACACCATTCATATGACACACCTCACAAAAGTAATTAATATATAGATCATCAACTATTAAGGTCTCTCTAATATAAAAAACATGAGATACCTTCATCATTTTATACCTAATCACCCATTATACATAACTCTTATGGGTTGTCCTGGTATATCGTATCACAAAATCCATTGTGACATCATGCAATTTCCACTCATGGATGGGAAAAGGCTAAAAAATCCCATTTGAATATTGATGCTTATCTTCTACATGATTATATGTTAAACATATTTCCACAATTCCTACTACCACCTATATTATTCATGATAATCAGAACAATCTACAAAGATCATGATATATGTTTGTCAATCCAGGATGTACCGCCCATCTAGAAGAATAAAACTCTCATTATCTCCTCACACTAGCCTATGGGGATCCATACTCAGCCATATAAAGGAATAGAATTCTAAATTCCAAGAGACCATATTGATGGTGCCTACCAACCATATAATATGTCTCTTATAACTATGACCACAAGATTCGATAACTCCTTTATCTTGATTTGGTTCAAAATAATAGGTATGAAAAATTTCAAAGTTATAGATACTCATACCTAAGACTTATGAACATCTATATCCACATCTTAAAATAATTACATCACCTTAAAGTTGATGTGAGACTCCCACAGATCCTATGTATTTGTCTTTCAACTCAGATAATCATCAAAGATGTTTCCCATTCTTGGTGTATAAGAAAACTCAAAGTCAAAAGACTTTAGATACTCAACCTGCCTCCCCTACCGAAGGTTCAAGTCCCACTGAGAAATGATGTACTTGAGGCTCTTGTTGTTCGTGTACACCAAAAACCTCTCAACCATGAGATAATGTCTCCAAAATCCCAGGGTATGTACCACTGTTGATAACTCTATATCATGATCAGGGAAATTCATCTCATGTGGTATCAGCTTTCCAGATCCATAAGGAACTACTCAAACCTCCAACGTCATAACTTCTCCATGTATATCTACAGATGAGTCACATTACATGGTATATGATATACACGACATAGATAAATTGAGTATATGATTTGAGTTTAGCATTCCTTTCAACACCTGAAAACCATTCTCACACGAATCTATCCAAATAGACATTACCCATTTATTATTTATCCCTAAATCAGTGCGTATAGATAGAAGATGTCATAAATAAAGAACCAATAATAACATTCTAAAACAAGAATTCAATGAATCTAGATTAAATTATTCGATCAATCCCCAGATACCACATCCAAAAACATCTCTCAGTCCAATGACACTCTAACCTATGAGATAACATGACCCATTAAGTGCACTCTATCAATCCAAAAAATATTTTGGATAGCTTGGCGTAAAGTCAATCCTCTCTCAATATACTCATGATGATTTCAATATGATGGGAATTATTTTCTTCTAACAACTAGTAGTCTAAGATTTCCTTTATAAAAATCACAATCTGATACAACAATGGATGGGAGATCTTATTCATTAAGGCCATTAATACCGTTAGTGTGTTTGTTAAACCTAACAACATCAGTATGAACTCATACAAGTCATACCTTCTCCTAAAAGTATTCTGAGTTATATATGATGGTATCACCCTTAATTGGTGGTAACCATATCTAAAATCAATATTGGATAATATCTTAGAACCTGTTAATTTATCTAAAATCTCATTGATAAATGTAAAGAGATATGGTGTCTTGACCATCATCTAGTTCAATCTCTGATAATCCACACATAAGTGCAATGTAACATCATCCATATTAGAATAAATAATTTTATAACCACATGGAGATGTGATAGGTCATATGAAACCATTAGGTTTCAGATCTTTCAGATGAATATTCAACTCCCAAAGCTATATAGTTCCATTCTATAAGCAGCGATTGAAACTAGTTCTAGTCCCAACATGAACTCAATTGTGAACTTGCTATCTTGTTAAAGAGGTAAGTCATAGTTCTCATTAGGAAATACATATTGAAAATGGTATACCATTGGAGTAAAATTATTCTTCTACATTCCTCCATCATCTATAGAAACATAGGCTATCTAAGCCATGATATAGTCCAATATTCACTAAATTTGTCCGAAATGACTATCTTGAAGAACCCACTCACCTTGATGAGAATATATACAACCTTCTGAATATAGGAAGGTAACTCTCCTTCAGTAAAAATCAATATGATCTTGGTATAGAACTATATAATCCATAATAGAAACCAATTAAAAACCTATCATTTCCATCATAAATGGTTCCCAAAATAAATGGTAACCACCAATCTATAGAGAAAACGCCTTACAACTTTTGAAATTCTATGACCACACTCCAAAAGGTGTGTCAATGGATAGAAAAACATCTAATATTTCCACTTTATAACTCAAAAAATATTCAAAAAGATTATATAAAAAGGATTTCAATGATCCTATATAAAATGAATGTAAGAAAGGGTAGATGATACAAGAATCATAACTATAACAGTAGATAGTCTTGTACCAACAATAGAAAAAGTAATATACATAACATTCAAATGACTTGCCTCTTTTCCCTGGGCTTCAGTCTGAATCCCTTGTGTTGTTCCATTTTACTATTACAACCATTCCTTCATTGGGGTATCACATCACCTAACTCAACCAGAATATTTTGTAGAACTCAAACTACTTATCTTATGAGGATTATTTGAGTCCTTCCCATACTATGGTACCTATCATGATCCTCAACCACTGATCTACTACTACATGCCCTTATAAAACCTATCCAGGTGTCCCATGAAAGTGCAAGCACAAAACTCCAAATAGAGGTCAAGACAATGTGGATAATTGTGGCCCATATTTCTATATTGGTAACACTCTAACTAAACACAACCATGTGATTTATTTCAACTTTTATAACCAATATGTTCATTGTTTCCTTGGTGAAAACTATCATAGTAAATCTTCTTCTAACTACAATAAGAGTTACCAATTTCCCCTATTGAAACAACCTAACTACTACTCATGGCCTCTCTCAGATTCCCTTCCATGATGACGACATAATTAATCACATTCTCAAAGATGATTAGATTGAAGACATTCACATGTGAACTAATCTTATAATGGAGGCCCTCTTGAAAACGTCTTTCCCTATATAAACCATCAACTGCTAAAGATGGTGAAAGGCCCTATAGGTTGGTGAAGCCTTCAACTTCATCCAGTACTGACATGTCCTACTGTACCTAGTTCATGAACTCACGAACCATCTTATCCCTAAATTGATTGAGATATAAGTGAACCAAAAACTTTTCCTAGAATTACTTCTAGGATAAATCATCTGTCCGCCCATCCTGCACTACAATATCCCTCCAATTATTGGAAGGTCAATGGAGAATATATGAAGAAAGCTTCACACTCCCATCTATGAGTGTCTTGAGATGCTTAGATATCATATGGAATTAATTAATCCTGAACTCCACTGCTAAGGGACCTCCCTCCCCAGTGAAAGTAGGAAGATACTGTAGCCATAACTTTTTTTTGTCTTAGAGATCAATGGAATGATTAAAATAGTATCCCTTTACATGGATTACATGACCCTCAATAAGATGTCTTGATACTGAACTTCTATCTGATCCTCTTGAGATACATGAAGCTCTAGTTCATATGCTTTAGAAGTATGCAGATTTCCACTCTCCTGATTATCAACTTGAAGTCATTGAGGAGGTATTTTCTGTATAATACAAACACCCACCTTAGAACATTATATATAACAACATGGTTGGTCTCAAAGGGTGACAAAAACGAATAAATACTACTCCAGATCTCTCTAAACATGGATTAGGGGTATTTTAGGTACTTTTCCTTTAACTTATTAGATATAATAAATACATCATTTCACAATTCATATAAGAAAGTATACAACACATTCAATTAATATGCCCATACTATGAAAAATTCATGTTAATATATATCACTATATGCTTATCATGATGCATGAATACTCATCTCGTGTTATAATAAGTTATGAATATAAATCTCAAGAACCGACAACATCATGAAATAATAAACTCACACATCATGTGATTCACTAAAGTTGAAATAACATCAGCTATATAATAAGAGAACAATATTAACAACAATACCATCCTTGATCACTTGGATATTCCCCCATACATGGGTTATCTAATCATATAAACAAGCTCATTACCAAGTCTTGACACATCATAGTATCCATTATACCTATCAAAAATATTAAATAAATGGAAAAGAAACCTACTGTCTTTAGATAACACCTTTTAAAATCCGACATTCCAGAACTCACTCACGTGGCCAAAATGGGTTGGTTACAGGACCTCAAGAACACCTCCATGTATTCCAAAGGCAACCAAATAACATTAGGGGTATGATAAGTATAGTCAGAAGACTATACCCCTAGGTTTAGTGTTACAATACAATAGAAATAAATAATACAAATAAATATCAGAATAACAAAAAAGTAGAAACAATACAATATAGAGGATAAACAATAAAATCTAATTGAATAATCTAATAAATAATACTCTAATAACCTAATGATATGATGGAATGTAAATAAATTTAATGATAGAAGTAATATAGAGAAAAATACCAACAGACTCAAATATAGACTTAAATGTCCCTGATCTCAATCCCTATGTTGGTCTCGTCTCCAAACTCTATCCCATCTAGCAAGAAAACTATCAATAATAAGGTACCTTTCCCTTGTCCAATCATGCATCCATTTCATCTACTCAGGTACCAAAATGGTATACCACTAAGGGTGTGAGTAATACTTAATAGGCCAAATCCATCACATCTAAACAAAACAAATTAGATAATAATTTTATGAAATATGGTGGTAATAAGCTGTATTAATTTATCAATTAATATAACAAATCAATTAACCTTCTTCGATACTATACCATAATGTCTCTGATCATGTAACACAACCATACCCATATATCTAAATAATCTTCTTTGGCACAATGATAGTATATCTCTGAGCATGTATCAAAAATATGCCAACCATAACCATATTTCCATGAAAATCACACAAATCTTCGTGAATCCTACTATATAATCATTTTATCATGTGTTAGGGCATATCCAGGTATATAATAATTTCAGAACATTTCATTGGGAATAGCCCAAAAAATAAGAATTTCATCATGAATCATTAGGAATAGCCCACTATATAAGCATTTCAGCATGTTTTAGTTAATAACCAGATATATAATAATTTCATCATAAATCAATAAGAATATCCCACTATATAATAATTTTAACACGAATCACCCAATGATTCATAATAGTAAGGATATCACAACATCACATAATAAGTATCAAGGGTTAATTATGAAAAACAACATTTTTCATTCAATTACACTTTCATTTATAGCTAAAATGATCAATAGTCATATCAATAAGAAAATAAGACATTACCTAGGGATTCTATATCGAGAAATTTCCAAAGGACTCTTGTCATGCTAAACACACTTTAAACCATTAGCCAAGTTCTCATTATTCAATTTTATCTCACCTTGCAGGTATCCATAAGACACAGAATATCATTAATTGAATCTAAAAGGATAAAACCGATATTCCAATCCATGAATTTACCCTTTATCAAGGAATAAATTAAATAGAGAAAATATTAGGTTTGTTCAATAAAAATATTTCATATGAAACACAACTAAACAAAACATAGGGTTTGGTTTAGACCTCCTACCTTAAAATGACATTTAAACTAGAACTTCCAAAGGGTAACACCAACAAAGAAGAATGTGTTGAAGATTTCAAGATGAAGCTAAATAAAACCACGTTATGATCAAAACCAACTGTGATTAAAGGATTTACACAGTAATGAAGGAGAATTATATAAGAGAGGAGAAAACCTAAGTAGATCAAATCACTAGATATATGATATGGAAACCGAATGTGAAAAATGGAAGAGAAGGCTCTAAATTTTCATAAAATCCACCTAGGTTTGAAAGGAGTGGATAAAATGAAGTAATACATAACAAATAATCTACAATTAAGGATTAAAACTACTTATTGAGATAAATAAATGGTTTTTAATCCAATTACACCTCATTTATTCCTTTTTAATGGGATACGATGAAAAACCCATCACATTGAGTTAATATTTATCATAATAAACATTTTCACAATGTGTGTAGTTCACGACATGTTTCTAGTGGCAATTACATTTCATGTAACATATACAAAACATATAATCATCCAACAAACAGTTTTCATCATTGCTTATGCATAAGGATGCAGAACACCTCCAAAACCTTTGAAACCATGGGAAACCCTCATAACCCATTTAACACATTTGACCTGACTCCATTAATCCGAATAACCATACATCCATAAAATTTATGTCATCTCCCCAACAAAGGTTCTCTTTTTTCTAAACAATACTCAACCACCTAGGCATAAATACAATGAAAAACCCAAAAAAAATATTAACTCATAAAATCAAAGACAGACATACCTAGAAAATAATATATCTTAAAAGATCACTGTAATTTATATTGTGGAACAAGGAAATAAGACTAAAGTGGATTTATATTGAGTTATCTAATATGGTCACCATTTCTAGTGTGTGACTGATAGGGATCTTTGGGATATAGAAACATTTTTTGTTCATTAATTTGACCATATGATGCATATATTAGCATTCAATGAGTTATATGATCCTATTAATGGTAGTAGTGGATGTGTAATTTTCATTTTAATGAAGTATTTTTACTATGATTATGGTAACTTTCAAGCATTAAAATATCCTTGTGCACATGTGATTGCACCATTCACTTCAGTATACTTATCTTGGGATAAGTTCATTGATCTACTTTATTGACTAGAGAGTGTTAACAACTATTATGGTTCTCCATTGATACTTGTTAGGGAATATCATAATTTGGGTTTGTTTATTCATGAACCTATGCTTCTACCGATCATGACAAGGTTGTGACCAAGGGGGATTCCAATTTCCGCCCATGTTTGAAATGTGATGTATTGGACCAATGAATGGGAAACAACATGATGTTGTAATTTATGCACTCTAGAAGTCCACATATAAAACCCCCAGTTTCAAGTATGTAACCCCCTTATTTATTCTTTTTGAGTATGTAAAGTGAATGGATGAATTTTGGAAGGGTTTAGAGGAATTTTAGAATGTTTTTGTGGGATTTCCTAGAGGTTCATGGATTGATAATGACTAGTAGAAACTATGAAACTCCTCTAGGAAACCTTGTAATGTGAGGGAATGGGCTTTGGGTAGGCACACAGTAAGGTGCACAATTTGGCAAAACTAAGAATCCACTGAGGAGATACCATGATTTTTGGAATAGAGGGATTCTGATTTCTTAGCAGACATTTTTTCTAACCGTGTGGGAAAACCATGTGAGGTGATTCATGAGGTAGATGTCTATTCATGGTTATTGTATGGTTTTTCTAACTGTGAAAGATAATCATGCACAACTTGAGGTTGTACACCTAATTTGTGTATCTAACTTAGTTTATCCCCTTAACCCATCATTTTTCCTCAAATATAACACTAACTCAATATCCACTCTTCCCAAAGAACATGGATACCATTATTATTGATTCTAGAGCAATCCATTAGAAATTCTTGGTGTGTTGAACCCCATATTCTTGAGTAAGTCTCCCTTCTTGGTTGTTTTCCTTAGATCTATTCTTCTTCTATCTCTTGGATCCTTATATTAAATCTGTTGGGGATAGATATATGTTGGTTGATACCAATGATGTTGAAATTTGGATGTTTTGATTATATAGAATGAGATATGAGGTTGGTTATTGGAGTTTCAACCCATTTTTTTGAAGAATTTGTGTTGTTCTTCATTTCCACCTTAGTTTTTGAGGTATGTGGATTCACTCCCAACTCGTCTTTTTAAAAATTCTGGTTTGATTTAATATTTTTTGTTTTTCTTTAATTGTATTGTGAAATTTTTGTGAAAATATATATGGAAACCCTCTTTAGTGACCATTTTTGAAATTGTGATAATTTGTTATTTTTGTGGAAATTGAAAATTTTAACATGATTTTGAAATGATGATTTTAAAATGATGATTTTAAAAATGTTTTTTATTTTTGATTCTTGTAAAATTGATTGGAAGGTGTTTTAAATAAATGGCTTGTTTTATTGAAATGGGTTTGAAAATAAAATGTTTTCATGGTTGTATGATTAAATGGATAAGTGTGAGTTGATGGGATGGAGAATGGTCATTAAGTACAATAATAAAAGGGATGAAGTATAGATCTGATGTGACATTATAAATTATAACAATAATATTATGTGTGTGTGTGTATGTGGAAGTGAGAAATGGAATGGGTTATGACAAATGAATTTCTGAAATAGGTAAATGAATTTTTTGTATTCGTTCTTTGGAAATGGATTGGGTTGGGAAAACTATTTTAGTTTAGAAAATTGTTTTAGTTTAGAAAACTATTTCAGCTTAGAAGTTGGTTTGGATTTGAGATAAAATGGTTTAAATTGTTTTATATAAATAGTCAAACATATTAGATCATATTGACATGATTAGGTAAGTCATTTAGGGAAAACCTACTATGTTTATTACATACCCCCTTCTTGGGTACTTTGGTGTGTTTGAAGACACTATTTATTTGGACACAGGTAAAGGAAACGTATCTCAGTTATTTAGTGATTCATATTGTTACTTTGAGGCATATCTTGTGGAGCTAGATCATAGAGATTTTTGGGAGCTTTGGACTTGGTGCCTTTTTATTCCTAAACCTTATTGGTTGTCTCTTCCACTTTTTATTTTTATATGGTTCTTATTTTTGGGGTTGGTATTGTTTTCATTTTGGTATTACAATGAGTTGTATTACATTGTAATCATGCATCATGTAGTATTTTAGGTTATTTTATGCTTGGTTGTGGTTTTTTTATTTTAAATGGCAATATTTTCAACAAATTGTACTAAATAACATGGAATTTATTTATATCCTTTAGCATTTTGGGGATGTCCCATAAGGGTAAGTAATATCCTCCCTCTGTCTCAAGATAATGAGGAGGGGTAGGATGTTCCAAATGATATTAGTCATGGCCAGTTTATCTTTCATTTTCGAAAAAATGAAGTTGGTTTTTATATTATTGAGTTAGAAAAATATTCTTGATTTGTCCTTGAGTTGGGATGGTAGAAAGGAGTAGGATCATCCAGAATTGAAATGTGGATCATAAAAAGGCATAGCTAAACTATTTATGTTTAACATCAAGGTACCATAGATTTGGGTAAATTTTTTTTTTGAGAAATTATTTTTTGGTGTAAAAGTGTTAATTTATTAGAAAGGGTTTAGAAGTTCTCAAAGGGGAGATTTTGGAAAGGCATGGTTGTGGTATTCTGAAAATCGGTTAACTTTCAAAAGCATCATGAAATTTTCAATTTTTTTTGGAAGTGGACAATGTTTTAATTTTGGAAAGACATATGTGATATTTTTTAGGTGCTAAATTAGAATTTTTAATCCTGAATTTTCTATAGAGTGGAAATTATGGTTTCTATTGTGTTTATAGAAAATGTAACCCAATAGGCATAATATAAACCATGTTTATGAAGCTGATGAAATTGTGTTTGCATCTAAGCCACAGGTGAAACAACAACTTATTCAGAGTACGGTCCATGATTTTTCAGGCTATGAGTATAGGAAATAATAGTGATTTACCAAGTAAAGTGGATCATTCCATTATATTCCTAAATTAGAATCCACCCATCTATTGGGATGATTCATAACTAGAGAAAGAAGAGGTTTTTTTGAATAGGATGAAACAAATCATCGATTTCCTAGGAACACCTAAAAAGTTGAAAGTCATGTTAGTGATGTATATGCTGAAGGATCTTATATTCCAGTGGTAGTATATAGTAGTTTAGGAAAAATTAGAATAAGTAATTGCATGGGAGAATTTTTAATAATAGTTACATAAAAAAATATGTCCTCACACGTTCAAGATTTCAAGAATGATTTACTTTTATTTTTTTAAGCAAGGGAGCTTCTCAGTGACAAAATATGAAGATAAATTTATGAATTTAGTTTTCTTTGCATCCTAATTGTCTATATGTGACTCATTGAAAGAAACCATTTTTAAATTAGGGATGAAGATAGAGATTCATTGAAATATTATTTTGATTTTTCTAATAGATTATAAGGATATGGTCAATAGAGGGACGATATATGAAAGATACAAGTCATTAGATACTTGTAGAGGGATCATTATGATACTTATGGGAAATGGTGGGAACCCCAATGTTGGGAATAAGTGGAAGAGGGAAACCTATTTCCAAGGTTTAGGGATTACATAGAATTATATTACTAGGACTATGGAGCTTCCTCCTAAACCAAAGTGAAAGTTGGGTTGTTTTAAATATAGTTCTTGAATCATATGAAGTGAGATTGTATGAAAAAATCTATAAAATGACACAATTTCAACTATATGGGACATCTTTAGTTCTATCTTTGCTGTTATCTGAGGTCAGGTGTTTGAGACACATATCATGTTTTGCAGATGTCATATGATTCAATCAGATGTGTGGTGAAAATTACCTATCATCAGCAGAGTTGAGGAAGCCATGTTGATTATTTGAATACCACACCTCCTTGTCAATGGAAATCTCAATAAGGAAATAAAGAATAAAGTGTAGATAGTAAGCAGTTTTATGGAGCTCATAAAGTTATTGTGGATGATCAATATATAATATAGACAGTGATACGTATGATTCTTTTCGAATTATACTATTATGTAATATTTTCTTGATACAAGTACATATAATTAATTTATTTCTTCTTGGGCTATTGATCTTCTCCATTTAAATGTCAAGATTATTTCTTCTGTTTTGAATCATTAAACTCTTCTTGGTCAAATAAATTATCAATTTTTTTTGAAAATCATGTTGTATAACTATTGATGGAGCACAATTATGTTGGGACATCTCTAGGCTTGAGATGAATGTCAATGATATAATATTGGGTATAGAATGGTTAACAATATTCTAGGCTCATATCATTTTTATACTAGAACTGTTAGTTTTACGATTGATGATGGTGTAAAACATCTATTTAAAGGAGAATAGAATGAAAATAAAGGTGCAACAGGCTTATTTTAACCATCGGTTGGAACTATATCATACTTGTTGGAAGGTTTAAACTTTGCATCGATGGATGATATTGATAATAGTGGTTTTCAAATAGTTGTTGATTAGTTCTCGAATGTTTTTCCTGATAAATTCTCCAAGTTTCCACCCAAAAGAGAGGTGGAGTTTATTAATGATATATTACTAAGGACCAATCCTATATCACCTTTTTATTATCATAAGTAACCAATAGAACTACAGGAATTGAAATTACAACTAGAAGAGCCAAAAAGCACTGGGTTCATTCATCCTAGAACGTCTTTGTGGGAAACACTGGCCTTTCTTGTGAGAAAGGTCAATGGAAGTCTTCAGTTGTGTTTGGATAATCATAATCTTAACCAAATTATGATAAATAATCAGTATCTACTTCCATGAATTTATGATCTATTCGATCAATTTAGGGGAGCACAATGGCTCTCTAAAATTGACTTGAAATCAGGATATTAACAATTGCAGGTTTGGAAAGAGGATATTCCAAATACAACATTCAATAGTAGATACAGACATTATAATTATGTGGTGATTCCTTTTGATATTATTAATACACCAAAAATCATTATGGAATAAATGAATCAGATATTTTAGATATATCTTGATTATTTTGTGGTAGTGTTTATGGACAATATATTTGTGTATTCATGGAAAAGTGATGATCATGGGAAACAATTGGTGACAGTGTTGGGAATTTTGTGGGATCATCATCTATATCCCAAATTATCAAAGAGTGATCTTTTGATATAATAAGTATGTTTCCTTGGCCATGTGACCGATGAAAAATGAGTTTATGTTGATCTAGAAAAGATATAAGTTGTTATTTATTGGAAACTACCAAAGAATATCTTTGAGATCCAATGTTTCCTTGGTTTTACTGGTTATTATAGAGGGTTTATTCAATAATTATCATAAATAGATTCTCATATGAAAGCTTTGATAAGGAAAAATGTTCTATTTCCATAGAATGATGAATGTCATAAGTATTTTCAAGAGATTATTTTTTCCTTAAATAATCACAAATAATGATATTTCCAAAATATGGACAAGGGTACATGGTTTATTTTGATGCTTCATGATCTGGGTTGTGGTGTTTTCTCACACAGAGAGATCGTGTTGTTGCTTATGGCTCATGCCTTTTATGGTTGTATTGGAAGAACTATCCAACACATGTCTTGGAGTTGGGTACTATAGTAAATTCTTTGAAGACTTGGTGTCAATACATATTTGGTGAGAAATTTTTAGTATTTACATATCATAAGAGTTTGAAACACATATTCTCATAATGATATTTGAATAAAAGAAAATGAAGATGGATGGAGTATTTCTTAATGTTTGAATTTGACTTACTGTATACAATGGGTAAAAAAAAATTTGGTGGTAGATGCATTAAAAAAGAATTCATATGGTCATTTGAAAAAATAGGCTTTATATCAGTGGTAGTTGATATTGGTGCCAACTGACATACACTTGGATTGTAAAGAACGAGGTAGTGTAGTGGTTTTCATTATAGTTTCTTTGGTTCTTAATTTTATGGGGATGGTTAAATAGGAAAAAAATCCAATTCATAATGCATTAGTATGAGTTCAAGAATCAATGGTTGGGAGACCATTGAGGGATGAAATTTTTATGGGAGTTTAGTTTTGTGGTTTCATGATTGGAAGGTTGTACCTATGGATTTTTAGGGACAACTTCTTCATTCCTTCCAACATTTAAGATTGTATGTTTATCCTTGAATATAGAATATGTATAAGGAATTGAAAGAATAATTTTGGTTGGTTTTCATGAAAGGAAAAGTGAACGAGTTTGTGATGGGATTACTCACATGTTAGTAGGTTAAGGTTGAGCACCAGTGACCAGCAAGTATGCTACAATATTTACATGTTTATGTTTCTAAATGGGATAATATATCCATTTATTTTGTTATAGGTCTCCCAATGATGGTTTAAAAACATGATTCCATAAGAGTGATAGTGGATCAACTCACAATTACTACCCATTTCATCCCTATTCATGTATCTCATACAACAGATGAATTGTCTAAAATCTATATTTGAGAAGTGGTAAAGAGACATAGACTACCAGTTTTTATAGTATTATACCAAGATTCAAGGTTTGCATCTTGTCTTTAGAAATCCTTATAGAAATACCTTGGGACTCAGTAGTCCACGATTATGGAATATCACCCTCATATGGATGGACAATCTGAAATAATGACATAAATGTTGGAAGACATGCTTATGGCTTGTGTAATGGATTTTGGCGCGGCCCATGGTAGGAGTACATACTATTAGATGAGTTCTCATATAATAATAATAATCAAGCCTTGATATATATGAAGACATTTGAAGAAGTATATGGGAATCCTTTTCATTATCTACTTTGTTGGATGTAAAGAGGTGAGACTTCATTGTTCATACCAATACTCATTTAATATGTAACAGAGAAGATTCAATTGACCATAAAAAAGGATGGGGACTATTTAGACTCATCAGAAATCGCATGCAGATCATTGTTGATAGTTGTTGTCCTTTAAGGTGAGTGGTCATGTGTTCTTGAGGATCTTTACAAGTCTTGGAAATCTTCATTTGGGGAATTAATAAAAGTTTTCTCTTTGATACATAAGCACTTTTGAGATACTGGAATGGGTTGGTGAGGTTTCATGTCAGTTGAATTTTTTACCATGGTTCAATTTACTGCACAATATGTTTCATGTATCTAAGATGAAAATGTATCATCCTGATCCCAACCATGTGATTCGATGGGATCACATTAAACTAGTGTCATATTCTTCATTTATTCATATACTGGTATGGATTTTTGATAATCAAGAGAAATTATTTCATGGTAAAAGCATCAATATAGTGTGTGTTTTGTGGAAACATGGAGGATTTAGAAAGAAATGTGGGAATTTGAAAAGGAAATAGTCATGAAATTTCCAAAACTCTTTTATGGAAAGGGTGGTTTTCTACTTTATGAGTACAAAAAGGCCAAGGGTGGGGAAAATTCAGTACCCCAAGTTTCAAGTTAGTAATGATTTATTTATGTTTTTAAGTATGTAAAGTGTTTGGGTGAAGTGTGGGAGGGTTAAAATATGTTTTTAAATATTTTTGGAATTTTTTGGAGGATCATGGTTTGATCACAACTATTAGAATCAATGAAAAACCTCTAAGAAACCATAAAAATGAAGGAAGTGGGATCCAGGTAGGTGTATGGTTAGCCACACGATTTGGACAAACCATGCAACCACCTAATAGAAATTGTGATTTTTTAGATGGATGAATTCAACAAGGTTGGTGCGTGGTTTTTCTAATAGTGCAAGCCAACCATGCGAGGTGATTCTTGAGGTAGAGGCATGTACATGGTTATTACATGATATTCCTAACTATGTGAGCTAACCATGAACGACTAAAAGTTGGATCTGAAAATTGGGGATGTAACTCGGTTTATCCTATTAACCCCTTATTTTTTCTCCAATAAAAACCTAACTTGATTTCCTATAATCCCAAAGGCCTTGTAACCATTTTCTTGATTTTGGAGTGATTCTTTGGAGTATTGTGGCATGTTTAATCCCATATTACTTAGAAAGTCTCGGTTTATAGTTGTTTTCCATAGATCACTTCTTCTTCCATCTAATGGATTCATAGATATGATCCACTGGGGATATAACTATGTTGATTTATGTAACTTATTTGGTTTTGTTGATGATAGGGAATGTTATTTAAGATGGGTAGTTGGATTTTTATCTTTTTTTGTTGAGGAATCAAAGTCATTATTCATTTTTTTATATTTTCTAAGGTATGTGGCTTCACTCTTGACTCCTTTTATTATAAATTGAAGAATTTAATACAATTCGATTCATTTTATTGAATTGAATTGTGAAATTTTATTGTAATTATTTATGGAAACCCTCAACAGTGACGGTCTATGAAATTGTGATAATTGGATATTTTTATGGAAAGTGAAATTGGTAACATGATTTTACAATGATGATTTTAAAATGGTTGTTCAATTTTGATGCATGGAAAATTTATTGGAAAGTGTTTTAAATAAAAGGGTTTTTTTATTGAAATGGTTTGGCAATGATTGTGTAGGCATGATTGTTAGATTAAATGGTTAAGAGTGAGTTGAATGGGATGGATAATGGTCATGAAGTATCACCATCAAGGGGATGGAGTATGAATGTGAAGTTCAATAAAAAATGGTAACACCAATATTGAGTGTGCGTGTGTGTAGTTGTGTGAAATGTAATGAGTTATGTGAAATGAATTTGGGAAATAGTTAAATGAATTGTTTGGTTTCTTTCATTAGAAATAGCATGGGTTTGGAAAACTATTTTAGTTTAGAATTTTTTTTGGATTAGAAGTTGGTTTCGATTTGAGATAAACTATTTTAAATTGTTTTATATAAATTGTTTTATATAAATGTGCTAATAAGTTCTATTCTAGTGAAATGAGTAAAGAAGTCATTTGGGGAAAACCAACTGAGTTTTTTACTCACCCCCTTCTTGGAAACTTTGGTCTTTTTGTAGATTCCATTTATTGGGAAATAGGTAAAGGAAAAGTACCTCATTTATTTAGAGATTCATCTTGATAATTTGGGGAATAGATTTTGGACTTGGAGCTTGGAGAATTTTTGGAGTTGTGGACTTATTGTGTTGTGAGTTTTGAGCTTTGTTGGTTTTTTATTCCACTTTGTACATTAATATGCTTCTTATTTTTTTGGTTGGTATTGTTTCTAGTTTGGTATTACATTGAGTTTTATTACATCCCTTTCATTAATCATATATATGTTTAGGTTATGGTATTCTTATTTGTGGTTGTTTTTATTTTCAAATGGAAAATCTACCCCCCCAATTGTATTAAATCCCTTTGAATTTATTCAAAGACTTTGGTGTCTTGGGGATGTCGCCTAAGGCCAAGTAATACCGTCTCACCTTCTCAAGACAATTAGGAGTGACAAGATGTTACATAACACTTGGACATGTTTACCTAGACATACAAGGAAGTCATCTAATAGTGAAAATGATTGATATAATATAGTGATAAATTTACAAGTTTTTACATGAAATTATTGTTTTAGATTTTTTGATTATATGTAATGTAGTGGTATGAGTGAAATACAATGAAATAATGATTTTTATTTTCAATTCATAAAATAAACCAAAGAACAATTCCATCAAAAATATCATACTACCTTTTTAGAAAAAAATAATTTGAAAATCTGTTTAGAATGACTTTTATACCATGTCATAAAACCAAGTATGATTAAAAAATAAGGGTTTATAAATATTAAAATGAGTAAATGTGAGAGATTTAATTTAATTATCCAAATAATTAATAATTGATTTCAAGAATAATAAAACTATTTATGACATATTAAAACAATTTTAATTATTTTTTTCTCATATGAATTCTTAAGATGGGGATGAATTAGAGTACACCACTTTATAGTACTAGAGAAGTTTTACGTAAATGTAATTAAAACATAAGTGAAATGGGGGTTTCAAGGGATTTTGAAAGATATCCATCATAGGTAACTACGAATATTAGATTATATGTTAATTATAAGACCCAAAGTTATAATATAATATTAATATGATGTTTTAAATTTAAATTAGATGTTTTTTATGATACCTATCACACTGTAATGTATTTTTTGGAATAAGGAAATAATACTGAAGTAGTTTTAAATAGAGTGATGTTATGTGGTTACCATTTCTAGTGTGAGTTTTATAGGTCTATTCTAGATATAATAACATTTTATGTTCATTTATTTGAATATAGAAGGTAGATATTTGAGGTCATTTAGTTCCATGATCCCATGACTGTTATCACTGGTCATGTGCTTGTCATTTTATTGAAGTGGTGTTACTATGATTATGGTAAATTTCAAGAATTATAGTATCCTTGTGCACATGTGATCACACCCTGCTCTTCTGTATTCTTTTCTTAGGAGAATATTGCTTATATGGATTAATTACTAGAGAGTATTAATGATTGTTACAGTTCTCTAGGGAATCCTATAAAAGAACATCAGAATGTTAGTTTGTTTGTTGATGCACCTATGCTTCTACCAAAAATGTCTTGGTTGTGACCATGTGGGAGGAAAAATTCAACCCATATTCAAAATGAGATGTATTTTCCTAGTGAATGGGAACCTATATAGAGGTGCAAATTATGAATCCAGGAAGGTCACACATAGACACATTTCCATATACATATAGGTAAGTCATATAATAGTCAAAATTGTTGATGTAATCTAGAGATCAATGTAAAAGTTTCTACATGAAATTATTGTTTTAATTTTTATCAATAAATGTAAAGTAGTGGTATGAGTGAAATACAATGAAATAAGGTTATTGAATTTTAATTCATAAAAGAAACCAAACAGAATGTTCATCAAAATAACATGATACCTTTTTATGAAAAACCAACATGAAACTCATTTTTAAGATATTTTATACCAATTCATAAAAACAAATATTATTTAGAAAAACAAGTTTTAGTAAATATATACATGTTTAAAAGTGAAAAATTGAATTTTTATCCTCAAAATAATTAATAATAAATATCCAAAATAATAAAACAACTTATGAAATATTAAAAAATTGTCATTATTTATTGGTCCCAGCTGAATTTTCTAGAAAGGGGATGAATTGTTGTACTACTCCTTACAGTACTAGATAAGTGTTATGTAAATGTACAAGAAAACCAAGAACGACTCTTTAAATAGGATTCTTACGTGGAATGGTACAATTTTCTCAAGGTTGGAGAGCTAGTTGGAATCCTTGGTTCTCTTTTGTCAGACAAATTTTTTTTACTTATAATAAAATATGTTATTGATATTAAATATTTGTCACCATTAATATATTATTTTTTAGAAATTTAGATGGAGGAGACAATTCTCTACACAGCAGTCTCACATGTCATGTGATGTGCTTTCATGATAACCTATTAGGAATATTTCTATCTAAAGAGAATATAATTTTCATAATGATTCACCTCTACATCCATTTTACCATACATAAAACATGATTGATTTTATGGAGTCATTATGTGTGACTTCATGAATTTTGAAAATTATTTTATTGTTGTAATGGTTAAAATATGGAAACTAGGGACACATACATTTCATATCCCTATGGGGGAGATGAATATTACTTTGGATTTGGACTATATATTCAATCTAGAAATCCATGGACCAATGTTAACATGTGTGACTATAGGAGACTATTGTGTAGTCATAAATCATCTACTAGGTACTGATTTTGTCAGCATACGACATGTCTTCTAGGGTTCATGATTATGCATGGGTTGGCATGATGAGCATTTTTCCATGATTCATGATAATGTTGATAAGGAGATACTTATTTGGAACACACATGCAAATATTATATGGTTGACTGATGTCTTATTATGTGTAGACTAGTCCACCACTTTGGAACACATAATGTACCCACCATTACTTAAGGATATTGACCAGACAGGTAGATACAGTTGGGGGTCTAATGTACTATCACATATATATAATTTCCTATGTATTACTGTTCAAGAATATCCACATCATATTGGGGATGTCTTGCTCTGCTACATATGTGGTCATGTTAGCATTTTGTATGTATCACTCCTAGAGTTATTTCTCCACTTCAACAATTTTTTTTTTCAGGGTTATCCTTGGTAATGTTTATATGTTTCCATAATTAATTTGAGTTATTTTATATGTCTATTAATATCATTTAAAAATTAAAATTATATCTTTTTTAACTAGGGGGTGTCTGTCTCAACATTATTTACATACCATGAAAAATAGTGTACATAAAATTTGAAAGATATTTCATGCTATACATCCCACTAAAGTAATTTAAAAATTAAAAAAATTATTCAGAAAATAATTTTGTTATTAAAATTTTATGTTATGAAAATGATAAATAAGTAACAGTTTTTTACTAATTTATGTTTTTTTTGTTTGGAATTTTTGGCTTCATGAACTTCATATACTAGATTTGTCTATGCATGACTTCCACTATACTATACAGTTATGGTCATAGACTGTGGTTTAGTGATACCACTCATCTACTTCAACATCATTGAGTAGCAAAACCAGACCAAGTCATGTGGCTGTTTGGATATATGAAAAATATCATCATTTCTCCTTGGAAATTTTATGAATTAAATTATATTATTCTTATAGGCAGACATGTGACCAATTGGCTGTACCATTATTCACATTACCTTGAGTTTTGGGGCACACATACCTAATAAGGTATCTTTTAGCATATATATACCACAACATGCCTCTAGTAAACTAATAACGGTGATTACACATATTAGAACTAGTGACACACTATCGTGTACCTTATATGGCATGGGATATGTGTTCGATAGTTAGTCAGTTTGTTAACTTTTTTATATCTTTTTATTTCATATTTTTTATTAATTTATATATTATTTGATTTGTATTGAGAGATATTAGAGTGTCTTTTACATATCACTGATCCCCAAAAGGAGGAATTTATTATTAGAGATTTAGTTCTTTCAAATTTAGTGGCTCTCAGATATCCTCTCAATTTCATATGTGATAGCATTTATGATGAGGAGAAATAGTTATATCCGGGACCACATGCTTTTGCTGAGGCACTTAGGGATAACGATGTGCATTTTGTGCCCATTAGGGATGATGCACCTCCACCACCAGTTAAAGGATAGAGATGAGGATATAGGAAAGCGCAGAGGAGATAATAGAGAGGGTGATTCCTAAGAGACACTCTTGCATCAGAGAGAGATAATCATGCACAAACGGTAGGTGATTTTGCACATCAGGGAGAGGTTTATGTGTCATATATGTCTTCTTATACATATGATTTACCATATTCATATCAGATATGTACCATGGTTTAAATATCTATATCTTCGATGGAGTGAGACCTAATAATGGTAACACAACTTCTATAGACCTCAAACAACACTTTCTCCAATGATGAAATATTTGATATCACATTTTTAGCATCTATAGGATATTATTTCAAGCCTCTATAGTCATGGAAATATGGATCCACATATGATGTTGTAAAACCCTCTACTCATTAGTATGACAAGTCACTCATATCACCATATTTTGTGATATTAGTATTAGCAAAGCTGTATAAAGTAACATCAGAACCACTATCGCATGAGCCCACTGTTGAGGTAGAGACACAACATGAGGATGAATATGTGCCTATAGATTGTACCTGATGCAACATATATGTTAAACATGGGTGCAAGGTTTTTTTGCTGAGTTGGGGTACTGAGGGATGTCAATGTTGATTTATTCAAGTGGTATACATTCTATTTATAAAAACATGATTAATGAACAAAATAATTTTTTTTTAAAATATTGATTTTTGTATAAATTTCCAAATCAGAATCACTCAACTATAATTTTAATTACATGATAAAATAAAAAAATTAACATGAGTTTGGGGAAAGGCCTCTTCAATGATGATTCCTCTTCCATAACTAGTGATGAGTTATGAATATTATATATTATAAATATAAATAAACACATGTATATAGATATATATGTTTATAAGTAAAAATAATTATATAAAAATAATTAAAAATAAATAAATAAATAAATAAAAAAAATTTAAACATATTAATATTATCATATATTTAATTATAAAAATATAATGGTAATTATATATTTATAATATAAATATTAATATGTAAGTATATTTATAGTTATATAAATATATTTTTATTTATAAATATATTTATAATATATCTAATATAATTATTAATATAAATATAATTATGTTTATAAATATAAATCTATTTATATTATTATATAAATATAAATATAATTATAAAATTATAAATATATTTACAATTATAAATTTCTAATTTAAATACATTTAAAAATATAAATAGAAATAGAAATATAATTTTGTAATTATATTTAAATTTACATAATTATAATATTATAAATATGAATTTATTTATATAATTTTAACAATAGATATAAATATATTTATATAAATATAAATATAATTGGAATTATAATAATGTTTATAAATATAAATAAGTTTATAAATATAAATAAAATAATAAAGCTATAAATATAAATATGTTTATAATTATATAAATATGTTTATATAATTATAAAATTTAATTTAGATATATATTTCAAACCTCTTATCAAGAATTTTCATAGCATAATTTGAAATGCAACAACATGCACATTATTAATGCAGAATTATAGATCATTTTTAGTCACTAAAGGCAAATGAGGGTACTAGTTGACATTCTCATACGCGATGCCGTATGTCGCATCCACCCCACTACTCATCATATCAACATATCTTTATATTATTATCCCCACCACACATTATATTAATAAGTCTTTATATTATCATCGATTTTCACAGAGATTCCATGCCTTCAAAGATATATTCATCACCTTCTTAAACAAATATATAATAATGATTCATCCCCTATCCTCCATTACCTATATATATCTCACCATATTTAGTTAAATTTCTATATAATAGAGTATCTAAACCACTTTTTAATCATAATGGAGTGCCTCTCCCTCCATTTTGTCTTTTGTTTCTGTATAGCTCTGGTTCCTGGAAATCTTGCAGTCCCTCATCCCTAATTTCCACTCTATCATTCTTCTAGATTTTATTCTATTTATTGGTTACACCTATGATTAGTTTTTTTCATGTTATCCCAGGTAGTTGAGATTATAACCCCTTTATTAATGTGAGATGATGTTTTATTCTGATCCCATTTGGAAAATTCTTCAACTTATGTTGAATTTGATTGTTCCTTCCACCCCAATTAAAATTTTCATTTATATTATTTGGGTCTTATCTAAGACATTTTAATTGTTAAATTTGATTATTTGTGAAACCAAAATTATATTTTCCATCATTTTTTCCAATATCTTGAGAACCCCATCTTGAGACTTCTGGTTCATTGGATTTAAATTATAGAGTTTCTTCAAAAGTTGGGTCCTCATGATCATGTTATTATGCCTTATAAACAATTTCCTCATCTCAAAAAAGATAAAAATTGGATCCTAATAATCCTTTCAATAAAACACCACATGACCCAACACATACCAAGTAAAAAAAATTAATAAACACCAACTCCCCCTCATGTTGTAATCCCACCTAAAAATGTTATAGAAACCATTCTTGATCTCTATGGATTTCTATAGATGAAAATTCAGTTAGATTCTTTGTAACATTATATATATCACACATTTGATTCCTTAAATGAAATCCACCAATAAAAAACAATCTCAACATCCATCATTCAAAAAAAATATTATCTATGAAAGATCACTTCATGTAAATAAAATGATTCTTTAACAATGGACTTTTTATGGGTTCTATGGTCATAGTTTTTTTTGTATTTATTGATTTTATCAAATATTAATATTAATGAATAAAATTGGATGGATATGAATAAAAAATGGATGGGTGATAATTGTATAACAAAATAGAATGATGAAATTTTTAAGAGTTCATCAATTTTGCAAAAGACAGTCGAGATGATCCTTTTAAGGCCTTTTACTGTGTTTATGATGTTTTTATTCAAGACTAATTAGTTCAAAACAATTTTAGGAACAATTGATTTTCCACAGAATATATTGAAGTTATAAATATAGGTATAAATACACGAAAAAGGTGAATTTATCTAAAGGGTGGGACAACACTATGTTTTATGTAACATGTGATTTGATTACAAGTGTGAATAATGAAGAAGACTAATTTGAGGATATGATTATAGGTGTGGACGATGATGAAGATCGTATTGAGTAAACTACAATGGAAATTGAAGATGAAATTTGTGATTATCCTTTTTTTGAGAAGTTAATTATTTATATAAGGATGCCACAATATGTTGGTTGCACTAAATATACATAATTGTTAGCCATAATAAAGATATATAATATAACAGTTGGAAATGGATGGAGTGATACCAATTTTATTGAACTACTTACTCTCATGAATGCTATGATACCAGAAGATAGTTATTTTTCTTTCCAAACATATGATGTTAAATGGATTCTAAGTTAAATGGGTATGATATATGAAAGAATATACACCTATTCAAATGACTATATACTATTTCACAAAGACTATGAATCCTATAAAACATTACCACAGTGTGGTGCATCTCAATACGAGAAATCTTAATCAAGACCTATGAATGTTTTATGGTACTTTCCAATCATTACTAGGTTTAGGTACCTATATGTTAGTGATTATATTTCAAATAAATTTGCATTACTTATAGATACAAGAATTAATGATGGGAAATTTCATCACCAAGAAGACTCTCCTCACTATAATAAATTTGATCATGAGTATCCAGAATTTATAAATGATATGAGACACCTTTGTCTTGTGATAACTATAGAATATGAGGATCATTTTGGTTTTTAAAGTATCACTCATTATATATGGCCAATTATGTTGGAAAATTATAAATTTTTAAAATTTTTATGCATGAAACGAAAATAAATTATGTTATCCCTTCTTATATTAGGGCCAAATAACCATGTAATGATATTGATGTTTATTTTTGTCCAATTATCAAAGAATTTAAATTATTACGGGATTTAGTTGTTAAGTTGTATGATACTTACTGAAATGAAGATTTCATGTTGAGAGCCATACTGTATGGGATGATAAATTTCCTTCATGCTTATGTAAATTTTTTAGGATACAACATTAAAGGAACTAAAGGGTGTCCCATTTGTGAAATTGGTACCCATCCAATTAGGTTGAAACATTCATCGAAGACTATGCGTCTAAGACATTGCATTTTTCTCCCCCAGCAACATAAATAGCAATTTTGGATGACATCATTCTATATGAGTTTACTATAAGGTACGTCACCATCTCTAGTAATAGGTGATCCACTGTTTGAGAAATAAAAAGGTATGGAAACAAATTTTGGTAAATTTTTTCAAAAAACTTTACAAAAACTAGCTGAAAAAATAGATAAGTTTTTTTTGAATCAACATAATTGATTGTTTTTTTTGTCTGGAATTTTCTTAATGTCATGAATGTGGAAAAAATGTATATGATAGTGTCATTTATACATTACTAAATGAACCTAGAAAAATAAGGGATGGAATTAATTCTAGGTTGAACATGATTAAAATTGGGATATGGGAAGAGTTGGTGCATATGAAGAGTAAAAAATAGACTTTTCATCCTCTAGCTTCTTACACACTTACTAGGAATGATAGATATCAGTTATAAAACTTATTGAACGGTTTAAAGGTTCCATAGTGGTATACATAAATATAAATAATATCATGTCAATGATTAATTTAAAGTTAAAGGGTCCTATATCATATGAAAATCATGTTTGGATGAGAAATGTAATGGTTATACCTTTATTTTGCATTTTCCTAAGAATTTATGTCATAAATTAACCAGGATCTGTTTATTTTTCAAAGAAATATGCACTAGAGTTATAGAAGCATAAAATTTCTAACTACGGAAAAGGAAATTTATATCATATTCTATAAATTGGATATGTTCCTCCCATAAACATTCTTTGATATGATGGTTCACTTGATGATACAATTTTTAAGATATAATTAACTATTTGGCCCCGTACAATATAGATATATGTAACCCACTAAATGGTATATGAAGATTTTTATTGGGTATGTAAAAAATTAATTTTTTCTAGAAGGCTGTATTGTAGAGTGATATGTTATTATGGAATATATTGAATTCTGTTCTAACTACCTATCCAATAATGAAACAATTGGTCTAATGAAATCTTGTCACATCGACTGGCTTGTGGGTAAAGGAATTTATATAACAGATATTGTCATAGTTACTACTATGAAGTGTTAGTAGGCTCACATTTATGTAATTTATAACAATTTAGAGGTTTCAAAATATGTTGAGACCCAAAAAGTAATTCTTAGGTATTTAAATCCATCAAAGACTAAAAACTAGATATCAAACACGCATAATCTATAGTTTATTGGATGGTTTAGAGAACATATTTTCAAAAAGTCAAATGTAAATTTGGATTCAATTTTAGAATGACTTAGATGGATATCCATAGTACCAAGTGTGCATGTATTATCTTATAATCATTATTTACTTAATGGTTATACAGTCTATACAAATGAATATAATAAATGCAGTACCATGAAAAATATTAGAATTACAGTTTTGGATAATGTGATTAATGTATCACATAAAAAGGAATGAAATCCAATTTATTTGAATATGTCATACTTTTTTATAATAAAACATTAATGAGAGTTGGATTATTCAACCCACCAAGTGCTGATTTTTCTATGTCAAGGGGTTGATAATAGGAGTTCAGTTAAAATGGTTGAATTGGGATTCATAAAAGTGGATTTTAGTAAGGAAGAGTACAATGATGATTTATTTATAATGGAATCATAGGAAATAAAATTATTTTATGTTCTTGATCCTACAAAATGAAATTATTAACTTGTTACATTATTAACCAAAACCACTGAAGGGTCAGATGTCAATTCAATTGAGGATAACCCTTTCATTGGGGTTTTACAATCATTTTTTAGTGGTACCAATGTAGATGGGGTATCATATGTCATAGGAGACTACAATGAGGGGATTTTGATACTCAATATAGGGGTTAAATCCCTTCCCCCTTTAAAAAATAAATAATTTCATATTAATGTTATATATATATATATATTTTAATATATATTGTGTTACCTCATATTATTTTCTATTCACTGATGTATTTATATAAGCTAAATTAAAATTTCTTCCATTTCTACAAATAATGATTCCTTCACATGATGATGCTCCCAATCCTGAAGAACAACTAGTTTTGAACATGTTGATACTCCCAATGTAGAGTAACAAAAATCTTTTACACATGTTCATGATACCAACACATAGGAACAACATATTAATGATGTTGAAGCAGAGGAAACAATAGATGGTGAACAAACCATTAATGGTAATTTTTACCATGTTTGTATGCTTATATAAATTGCAATAAGTTTATCTAGATTATTATAAGATTTCTATATTGAATTTATACTAAAAAATTATTTATTTATTCCATAAAATATATTAATCAAGCCCTTGTACCTTTGGAATTTTCTTTTTTTAATAATGATAACTTCTCATCTTGGAGTTGTATACTATAACACCTTAGAGTGTTTGTGACAGACATGTAAGGAATTTTTCTTATTTCATTTCGACATCAAGAAATCAAGGTGGAAGTGAAGTCTGAGCATTTTTCATGGACACCACCCCTACCCATCATCCATAATATATTCGATACATTTCCTGAAATTTGTAAAATATGTTAAAGTTTGATTCTATGAAGAAATTAATCATCAAACCTGATATGAATATTTTTTTTGAAAGATTTATTATAATAATAATTATTCTTTGTTTTTATTAGTTCTTGTTTATTACCGTATATGAATCAAAAAAAGAGTTCTGAGTAGAGCTTTGAAGTTATTTTCATAATTAATAATGAATTTAATGATTTCATGATGAAAATTCAAACAAATAAATGGTTGTTCAAGCATGATGATGGGAGGATGTAAGTACATATGAAGACAAACAACATTGTATGAATTAATGGAGTTTTCATGGGAGTTCAAAAGATACCCATGAAAATTAATTAAGAATATTAGATTATATGTTAATTATAAGACCAAAAAATATAATATATTATTAATATAATACATTAAAATTAAATTAAAAGTTTAGTATAAGACAACCTATATCGTACTATAAAGTATTTGATGGAAAGAGTAAAGTAAACCAAATAGGGTCTAAATAGAGTGGTGTGATATTGTCACCTTTTCTAGTGTGATATTGATAGGGATATTCAATATATAGTAACATTTTGTGTCTTTTCATTTGACCATACATGACATAGATTTGAGGCAACTAAGTTCCATGATCTTATGATAGGTAGTAGTAGTCATGTACTTGTGGTTTTACTGTAGTAGTGTTACTGTGGTTATGGTAATTTTCAATAATTACAGTATACATGTGCACATGTGACCGCACCCTAAGATTAAATATATTATCTTGGGAGAATTTCATCAATCTGATTTATTTACTAGAGTATTAATGGATGTATGGTTCTTCATGTATTCCTATAGGGTAATATCATAATTTTGGTTTATCTATTAATGCAACTACACTTACACTAAACATTAATAGTTTGTGACTGAGATATAGAAAAAATTCAACCCATATTCTAAATGAGGTCTATTAGACTAATAAATATGAAGTTTTAAAGTGGTTTAGTTTATGTAGTAAATAAGTTCATGAGCGAACATGTTCCCTGAGACGTATATGGAAGTCATTTAACAGTGAAAATGATTGATGTACTCTAGCAATTAATGTTAATGTTTTTACATAAAATTATTGTTTTAATTTTTATCATTAAATCTAATTTAGTTTTATGAGTGAAATATTATGATTTTTTAAATTTTATTTCATAAAAGAAACCAAACATAAAATCCATTACAAATAACATGCTACTTTTTTGGAAAACCAATTATAAATTCAGTTTTAAAGATATTTTATACCAAGTCATAAAGCCAAGAATGAAATTAATTTTTTTTATTAATATTCAAATTATATAATATGAGAAAATAAATTTTTATTATAAAAATAACTAATAAGGAATTTCTAGAATATTAAAATGATTAATAATTTTTTTATAAAAATTTGTATTTATTAGTCCCAAATGAATGTTTAAGATGAAGTATGTATTAGTGTACTCCTATTTATAGTACTGGATAATTTTTATGTAAATGTAAAGGAAAAACAAGTAATGGGATATGTGTTCATTAGTTAGTATGTTTATTAACTTTTATTAGATATTTTTATTTCATATTTCATCTTAATTTAAATATTATTTTATATGAAATAAGATATTTTTTAATGGATTATAAATATCATGTGTGAGAATGTTTATGATAAGGAGGTACAATTATATCTTGATCCACATGCTATGATTGGGGAACCTGGTGGTGATGATATGCATGTTGGGCCCATCGTGGAAGATGCACCGCCACCTCCACAACTGACCAGAGGGAAGAGATGAGGACATAAGTGAGGGTAGAGGAATGAACATAGAGAGAGACTCTTGAGAGATGCTATTGCACCACAGAGAGGGAATCAAGCCTAGCTAGTAGATTATCTTACATATAATGGAGAGGTTTATGTGTCATATAAATTTTCTTATACATATGATATACAATATTTATCTCTGATACATTCTAGAGTCAACATATTTAGATATTCGACAGTGTGAGACCTGACAATGATATCACAACATCCATAGACCTTGTAGACACTTCTATAGGGGAGGAATATTTTATATAACATTTTAAATATCCTTAAGAGTTTCTTTTATTCCTCTACAATCAATAACATATTCCTCAATATATGATTTCGTAGAACCTTATACTAAGAAGTATGATGAGTCAACTACAATACCGTATATTGAGGTATCCGAATCTGTAGAGAAGTATAAAAAAATATCAGTTTCAATATCATATATGCCTAATGTTGATGCAATGAAACACCTGGAGGAATAACTCATTCCTATAACTAGTTCACCAATGTGACATACATGTTAGATGTGGAGTGGGAACGATTTGATATGCTGAGTGGGGGTACTAAGGGTACATTGATTTTTTCATGTAGAACAGATTATATTTATAAGAAAAATGATTAATTAAAAAAATAAATTTTGTTTTAAATATATATTTAAAACCTCTCATCATGCACTTGATTTTATCATTAATTGAAATGTGGAATCTTGCACATTATTAATACAAAACCACATATAATTTTTTTTTACTTTCATCAAAATACAAATGAGGGTAGAACTAGACATCCTTGGAACCAACACGACATGTCACTATCACCCCACCATGCATCTTATCAATATATCATTATATTATTTTCCCTGTAAAGCAACATATCAATATGTATTTTTATTATCCTCGAGTTGCAAAGTAGTCCCATGCCTTCAAATAAATATTCATTAGACTCCCAAACAAGCATATAATTATTATTAATCCCCTATACACTCAACACCATATATATCTCATCACAGCCACTTCCTTCGATCTAGAATTGAGTTTATAAACCACTCATTATTCATGATGAAATACATACCCTCCTCTTTGTATTCTATTTCTATGTAGCTATAGTTCTCAGAAATCCTACTGCTATAGGACATCTTGATAGAGGAAGTGTTCATCTAGATGATGTTTCATCAGAAAGGGGAACCTCTATTAGAGGGGTCCTTCTACACCTAATACAATATTATTCAGGTTGATGACAGGTTCTATGGCTCCAGTGCTGATGGATTATTTTTCCAGCTAACTTATAGGTGGCTGGGGAACATACCTCACCAATTAATGACATCCAACATGGATTTTTTACATTCTACATATGCAGTAACTATTCCTTTAGCAGCCATGGGAGTTTTCAACAGTGCAGGTGGTCACCAAATTTGATTCCCATGGTTAGTGTAGTATTGGTAGGAGTTGTGTAAAACTTGACACCTCCCACCATGGATATTTAAATAGTGCTATGGGAACTTCCAATAATTCATTCGAGTGAAGAGATATCTTCTATACAAAGAGTTCTTGAATTGAACCATGTGTGAGGAAAAATGGATGTGTGGGAGGGGTATTTTGTAACATTTTTTTATAGAAATAAAAGGAAGGTTTCCTATTCCATTCATCTTTCTTTGAGCTCACATCATCTACCACTGTTTTTCATAAGATACTAGTGGGTGGAAACTTTGGATGAAGTTGTAATGTTCATACCAGTCAATGAACATTTAAAACAAGATCCTCTTGTTAATGTAGATTATGAATATTAAAAAAATGGATTATCTATAACTGAAAACACCAAATATTTTCAAATCTTGTTGAACTAATTGGTGTCTACTAGTAAGAATATGAATGATGAATAATAGGAGAACCACCTATACTCTGCACATTTATTAATAGTGGGGATACTCTTGTCATCTCACACCAAAACTCAATGCCCAAAGGAGAACATACTATGTAAATTGTAAAGGATGAAATTTTCAACGATGAGGCTCGAAGGAAGAATGTGAGTTACAACCAAACACAAGATCTCATCCTAGATAACCTTGGGAGACAACATGGAGGAGGTCTAGGGGTAGGAATCATATGTATAAGAAAGATAATAGAAAGGTCCACAAATAATAGGAGGCTAACATAAAAATGATACCATTTTGGAATGGTGGAAAAAATGAAGAAGAACTACTGAATGATTCTACAATAAATGGGAAAAAATATCAACCAAAAAAGTTGAAATGGATATGCACATGTGAGAATCATCCTATAATTTTATATTTATTCCAATGAAAAATAAGAGACATCTTACCAGACATCAAGCCATGACCCAGAACGGGTGGTTGATATTGTAACATCATCTCCCTCAACACTGGATAATTATTATTTCTTGACCTATAAAGCTAGTGACTTTGGTGCATTATAGATTGAAGATACCAATTCATAGGATATTGTTACCACGCATGATATCCATGTTAAGATAAATGTGGGATACACAATCACCGTGAAGGATGTTCGACATGTTCCATGATTTGAATCATTATGTAATTAGGTATATTTTTTGATTGATAGGGCTATGAATATATATTCAGAAATGGACCATTGAAGCTAAAAAAAGGAGCCATCATAATTTCCTGAGGACACATATGTGACACATTGTACAAAACTCATGTGAAGATATATACAGAAAGCCTCAACATGGTGCAAGAAGAGACATCATCCAATATGTGTCATACGAGACTCGATCACATGATTTAAAGAGGTTTATCTACACTGAAGATGATTAATTACATCAGTATTAAGAATGATCCATCACTTGATCCTTGCAAATACTACTTCTATGGGAATATGTATAGAGTCTCATTCAATAAGGATTCATCAAGGAGATCAAAGTTATGGGATTTGGTGAACTCTGATGTATGGAGACCCATGGAGGTGGATTCATTGTGAGGAAAAAATATTTTCCATTCTTTATCAATGATTCATACCAAAGGATATGAGTGTTATTCTTGAAAACGATGGACCAAGTTCTAGAATAATTCAAGATATTCTAGGAAATGGTGGAGCATGAAACATAAAAGAATCTAAAGTGTCTTCATTTAGAAAATTGAGGAGACTAAACATCTAGGTAATTTGATTCCTATTGTATGATTCAGGGCATATGATATGAGAGGATGGTCCCATGCACCCCACAACATAGTGGAGTTAAAGAAATGATGAACAAAACCATCATGGAGATGTTTACAATAATGATGTGTTTGGATAAGATTCCTAATCCATTCCAGGGAGATACTATTCAGATTTCATGCTACCTCATTAATAGATCACCATAAACCCCACTACATTTTAAGATTTCCCACAAGATATGTTCTGATAGATATCCTTCTTACTCTCACTAATGAGTATTTGGATGTTTTTAATTTTTGAATGTATCCCAGAAGTTTAGGAAGAAGCAAGATGAGAGATCTACTCCATGCATCTTCATCATCTTTGGAGATGAGGAGTTCAGATACAATATTTGGGACCCATAGGAGAAGAAGGTGATGAGACGTAGAGATTTTGTATTCTAGGAAAACAAGATAATCAAGGAAAATCAAAATCCAAGAATTTTTTAAGAGAAATTGTAGAGGAATGAATTAACGGTATGACACCTATATGACCACCACCTATCAATGGAGAAGAGGATGTACAAGAATTCTCATTGATAGTGGAACAAGATGTATTGGAGAAGGACAATAAGTAGGGGAAGATTAAATACTATCCATAAGATGTTAAAGAACCATTAATGAAGCAAGGTGATGTTGTGACTCCTAAATATAATATTTCATAGGTTTGAAGATCATCACAAAGAAGGATTCTATCAAAAAAATATTTAGAGTCATAGTACCTATTGTTGAATAGTCAGGGGGAGCTAGAAGGACAAAATAAAGTAATGTGTCATATTGAGAAAGTCAAGTAGCTATATGAAATGTATGATGAGATGGAGTCTTTTATGAATAACCAAACATACGTTTTGGTGGAACTACCCAAAGTTAAGATGGAACTAATGAAAAAATGGGTGTTCAGGCTAAAGAAGGATGGTAGAAAATAGGAGGTCAAGAATAAATCTTTGTTAGTTTTCAAAGGATTTTTTAGAATAAATAAGTTGACTTTGATAAGATATTTACATCTATGGTGGAGATGGATTCAATCTGATTCATTTTCAGATTTCTAGATAGCTTGGAATTGGTGCTTGTACAGATAGATGTGATGAAAACTTTTCTTCATGGTGACCTCTCTAAGGAGATCCATATGATGTGTCCTATGGGTATTGAGGTTTCTGGATAAGATATCCTCATCTACAAATTAAAGAAGAGATTCTATGGACTGAAAAAATATAGCAAAATGTGGTAAATGAATTTTGACTCATTCATGTTGAGTCATGGCTACAAGGGGATATAGGTGGACCACTGTGTTTACATTCAATGATTTTAGGATGGTAACTTTTTTTCTCTTCTACATTATATTGATGAAATTTTGATCATTGGGATGGATGAAAAAAAACCATCCATTTGAAAAAGTGTTTATCCAAGTCTTTTGATATGAAGGACTTGGGAGTAGCTCAACAGATTTCAGGAATATAGATTATTCATGATATAAAGAACAGTTTTTTATGGATATCTCTAGAGAAATATGCTAAATGTGTTATGAAATGTTTCAACATGGAAAAGACACACCAATGAGAATTCCTCTTCCTATCAATTTAATGTTGATATTGAGTTCATGTCCATCATACAAGGAATAAATTGAGGTGATGGAGATGATACAATACTACTCAATAGTTGGGAGCATTATATATTCTATGGAGAGTATGAGACCATCCATTGTCTAAGTAGTGGAGATCATGAGACAATTTATCTCCAATACTGAGAAGAAATTATCGAATGCAATCAAGTGTATTCTAAGGTATATTAATGGTAATTAAAGGATATATTTATTATATGGGGGAGATTCACCTGTATTGTGGCTAAATTGTTTTTTATAGGACCTCAGATTCATCCCAATGGAGTAACGAGTACATTGCGATATTCAATGTTCTTTGGAATTAAGAAATAACTCCATGTACCAGTACTGGATGAGGCACATAAACATTCCCTATCATTGGATATGAAAGTGATGGATCAATATCTGATGAGACTTGTGAAGATCCACATAAACGAGAATCTGAGGGATATGTTGACTAAGGTGGTTGATCAAGATAATCTAGAACTCTTTAGATGCTCCATAAGATTTCATCTAGAGGGAAGGAATTTATGGATAATTTTTCTAGATACATTGTAGGTGGCTAGTTCACCTACCTCACCAACCCATTAAATCCAACATGGATGAGGCATATTCTATATGTGAAGTAACTATTCCTTTGGAATCCATGGGATTTCTCAAAAATATAGGTGGAAACCATATTCAAAGTACACAGATGGTGGGGGGGATTGATGGGAGTTGTTTCAAACATTATACCTCCCACCACAGCTATTTAAAGAGGGCCATGAGAGCTTCTAGAAATTCATTTTAGCCAAGGGATCTTTTCTATACAAAGAGAGCCTTAATAGCTCTATATGTGCCAAATAAAAGGTGGTATCAGAGAATTATTTTTTAAACTTTGTTTGAGGTGAAATAAAATAATTTTCCTTCTTCCATTCATCTCTCTTTATGATCATAAAACAATAATAGGCATGATGGGGGATTGTTACACCCACAAGTGCGAGGTCACAAATTTTTTAGATCAAACCTCCCATGAAACCATAGGTCCCACACTCTTTAATAAATATTCTATTTTTTTATCAGTGCTAATGATTGGAATGGGGTAGGATGAATAATGATATTTTGGATGATTTTTGGAAGCCCAATGATGTATACCAGTGGATGCATGGACAAAAGTACTACAATTGGGGACCCTTTCACCTACGATCATATACTATATTCAATATGGGTATGGAGTGTAGGAATGAGAACTATGGAACTGCAAGAAAATACATCAGCAATGACCTACTCCGCACCCCTCAACATGTGGAAACCAATGTCCCTGTATCCTTTGAGGTGGCGATCTATATTAGGATGTAGTTGGGGACACATGATCCATCATGCGATGATGTCATTCCCAAGAAATTTAGGCAATCATGGATTTATTTTTCATAGGGATACTGAGCAATATTTAGACTCATAACTATCATAATATTCAGGGATAAGGAGTGTTTCCACCACCATAACCTGCTCATCGAGAAGGACCACCTGGGGTTCTATGCACTGGGTCGGAAGCAGATCGACTACAGAATAAACTCAGTTGCGAAAAAAATAATTTATTAGAATAACCAAGGTAAAAAAAGTATAAAACAAAATATTAGAATAATAAATTTGTAAATAGATTTTAACATGGAAAAACCCACCTTGTGGAGGATTAAAAAACCATAAAGAAACTCCGATAAAATCAAATATGAATCTTAGAGTACAAAAAATACATGTAAATTATGAGAATTGAATTGAAAATACAGCACAGAAAAACCTATGTGAGAATCCACACCCTAATACACCTCTATTTCCTATCCGATAATAGTCTGTGACTAGAAATCAACCTTTGGAGATCAAAACTGAACACACGATGTTGTTGTAGCACGTCGATAAAAAACCCAATTTTCTATATCTCACTGCTTCCTAGAGCCTAGAAATTATTTCCATATATCTTCCATGAGATGTGATTTATTTTCCTCTCTTTTAGGATAATACCACTCTTTGGGTTGCTTTCTCCTTTATTCTCCCCACATAAAGTTGCACTGCACACCCCTTTTTAAAGGACCATAGAAGCCATCATCTGAATCTATAAAATATATATTAACATCTTCAAAAGAGATCTCAATGTGAATATAAGTGAGGAAGATACCATTTGAAATCATATCTTTAAATCCAGAGAAAAAACTACACATTATACATGGGCTAAAATCCAAAAATCTACACCTTTAGACCCTCAAATAAGAAGATCATATCCAACAAAACTAGTTGGAAATAAAACTTGTTGGTATCACACCAACCATCATCCTCTTTAGAAAATATGACATCCCTATTTTGAATATATGATGGCACCCAAAAATATTTTCCTGTAAAATAATTACAAATGTTTAATTATTAATCCAACCTATGTCTACAATACCAATACTAGAATCAATAATATCTAGCTCTTCCATAATTGTGATCACCACATAATTTGGAGCACCTATATGAATTAATTTCTCTCTCTATTCAACATCCTATGAGTAGTCTAAAACTCTCACTAAATCAACCTAGTCGTTGATTTTATTTCTTTCTTCACTAGCCTCACTCTAAGAAGAAAAATAATTAGGTGTATGAATTGAAACACATGACCAGACATGCTTCATCTTCCAAACATTCTACAAATATGTCAATGGGTTTCAACACATGTACAAAAATCACCTGTTCCACAAATATGACGAAGTCATCTTCATAACATCATTCATTGAATCAACACAAACCTTTAAATCCATCATATAAAGCATGAAATCCATTATGCCTCATGTATAAACCATCAATCCACTTGAAAAGGTTTATCCTACACCACCAAATGAACTCCTTAATTCATCATTGTCATGAGTACAGGTAGATAAAAATTTATGGCATATACCTGGAATATGACACAATTCTCTCAATGTCAGTGTACAATTAGAATTCGTAGGGGTAAAAATATCACCAACACTAATGACATCCGTAGAATATCCATTTATCATCTTAAATATTCCAAAGTCTCTTTTTCATCTAATGAAAATAAATACCTCTTCAGTGTAATATGGATCATTGCAGATGAATCAATCACCCATTCAGTGTAAAATTATGACATGTGACAAACAATGAAAACAATGATTAAATTATACTCACCTAAAATAATAATTACACTGGTATCCTGAGAATCAGTTTCATGAACATTTTTTATTCCTTAGTATTTTTAAATTTATAGTAGTTTCTAATAACATGACCCACCTTATCACAAATGAAACACTTAACCTTTTTTCTTGTCTTTGAATAGCATCTCTGATAACCATGTCTATCTAAAATAGCCATTAGATCACTATTACCTAATGATTTACCATCATTAGTATTTTAATGAATCTTATTTATCAACAACTATGAAATCATATAATCCATCTTCAATTTGGATTTCCCAAATAATAATGTGGTGATGAGATTATCATATGAATTAGGTAATGAATCCAAGAGAAAAAAATCCTTGTCTTAATCTTTTTCCACGTCAAACGGTACCTCATTACCCTTATCATCAGTCATGATAGCCAAAAAATACAAAACATCATATGTTTTGTGAAATCATCTAGATGGTTAACTAAATCCTCATTTTATGGAATTCACAAACGATAAAACAATTTATTTAGATATCAATGATTTGAGTGGGATTTTTATTTATAAATGCTATCAATAATTGCCCAGATCACCTTAAAATTTTTCAGAATCATAACTTACCACAATGAATTATCACCAAAATACATTTGAATCATGCTTTTCACCAACTCTCTCATATCCTTCCAATCTCCATCACTCACATTCTTTAATTTATCTGATTTTTTCTTCCACACCTTCACTATCTTCTTAAGGACCACAATATTTTTAACTCCTTTCTTCCAAAGTGTAAAATACTTTTTATTATTAAATAGTTAAACATGGGAAGAAATAACATTGTGTGAATCACCCATATTTAATCAATATGAAAACAAGTATAACCTCCTTTGATACTATATATTTGGTCGGAAGCATATCAACCCCATAATATACTTATTTGTGTCAAAAATAATTTCTGATAATAACCAACATAAATGAAGTATAAAACCAAATATCTTAATAATAAATGTGGAAATATATTTTAACATGAAAAAAACATCCTTGTGTAGTATAAAAAAAGCATATGGAAACATAGAGAAAATTCAATATGAATTAGAGAGTACAGAAATCGAAGTAAATCCCAAAACATGAATTGAAAATATTGTGTAAAAAACATGTATGAAAATACACTCCCTAATATGTCTATGTCAGCTATATAATAATAGTTCATGAAAAGTTGTCACCTTTGAGATATCAAAACTAAACTCACTTTATCATTGTATCACCTCACTGCACATCTTTCTTTTCCACTAATTTATGTTTCCCACACCTTAGAAACGGTTCCCACATATCTTACATGAGATGTGACTTCATTCCCTATATCCTTGGATCATCCCTCTCTGTGGGTCACTTACCCTTTTTTCACCCCTCCTGAAGCATCACTACACACCCCTTTTAAAAGGAATGTAGAATCCCTTGTGTGAATCTAAAAAATATATAATAATATATTCAAAAAGGATCTCAGAAAGTAGATAAGAAAGGCATAAACCATTTGAAAACATATCTTCAAATCCATAAAACCCCCCCATGATACATGGGTTGAACACCAACACTATGAAAGGTACTACATGATCATATGGTTGAGTGAGGGGTTTCACCTCAACTGTGAAAAAATGGATCCCTATCCATTTCTGTTCATTAATTGTAGCAACCTATCCAAGATTATTTCCACCACAGTGGGCTCACTATAGTAACTTTTAATGCCTCCAACTCATCACCAATACCTTGCTAAACCATCTATGTCCTTTCTACCATTTATAATTAAATAAATAAATTTCCATGTATTTGTGCAGTTTTATAATTAATGTAATGTGTGTTTTTTTAAAACGTGTTAGTCCCGTCTCTAACTATTTTTTGATTTTGGATGAATCTAAAAATAAAGAAATGTAATGTTGAATTTTTTTAAATTAAAACTAAGTTTCTCTTATTAGAAATAGTTAATAATGATGTTTTATCATGGATAAATTTTTTTTTGCCCAAATTAATTTCAATAGTCAAATAATAGACACTGAACAAGGTTACAATTATAGTAGACTACTGGAAGGGTCATAACACTCAGAGTGTATACATTTGGAATTCATTCAAATAAAAATTCATCAAAGGATAAAATTTAAGGTGAATCAAGTGATTGATTTAATCATATATATACATATAAAATTTAAAGATAGGTTATAGAAAATAGTATATCCAGTAACTTATGATGGGGACTGTGTACACATATTTTCATTGGTTATGAATAAATATAAAAATCAAATGATTTATTTTGATGTCATCATAGAGACTATGGATGTTCCATTGACATTAGAAGTTGGCCTATCAATTCTTCTTGATACAATGTCATATCCTCAATTTGTAACATCTTAAGAAGTTATGCCAAAAAAGTAATCTACCTTAATGATACAATTTCATATCCTCAAGATATGATTTTTTATAGAGAAAGTGTTATTTTTAAGGATACTCTACATTATTTATATTTGACTCTGGAAAATTTCAAGGATGCTGAAAATTTAAAAAAAAGATGATGAGGAGGTGGAAAAATAGAATATTGAATAACAGTCCTATCCTACCCCTATAAGGTCTCACTAACTTTTGATTCAATCTCCACCACTATCATCATGGTCGAATGAAGACATTTCATACTCAACATAATTTTATTGGTTAATTTTTACTCCTAGTATATAATTTCTAGAGATTATTGGTTGAAGGAATTGAGTGTCAAATGAAGGTGGTTTTTATATTGTAAAAGTGTTTTATAGAAAATAAGTGATGAAAATTTGTATAAAACACAATAACATTAAATGAAATTATAGATTTTCGTAGAGGAGTAAATTAGATCTCTTTATATGATTCAGTGTGAAAATTTTGATTCATACTACGTAATGAATTTTCAAGATATAATTGATAAAAATTTTCATTTTTGGATCATTACTATATTTACTCCACACACATTTGTAAACACAAGCTTATCATAGGATCATTCATCATTAGATGATAAATATATTTCAATTATTACTGTTGAAATAATAATAGAATGCCAAGGTGTTCCTATGGATCTAGTGGTGGAGTGAATCAAAAAACTTCTTGAGTGTCAAATATCTTGCTACAAGAAACGAGTTGCATGATAGAAAGTTTTTATTAAATTTTATAGTGACTGGTATGAATCTTATCATGTTTTATCACCTTAAAACGCTAAATCTATGGGGCTAAAGCCAAAAATAACCGAACATCATCTCCAATAGGCCAGTTGATAGTGACCAGTGCCAATTGGGAATATCATACACATGGGAGGCATTCGTTGAATGTACCTATACACAAGTGTGCATCTCTAATCAAATAAAATGATGAAATGTAAAACAAATGATAAAAGTGCATGCATACATCTATAATCCCATAACTGGAGTACAAATTAATGTATTTTAAATCATAAAAATAAGAAGAATACAAGCACACCAAAAAACTAGAAAATAAATTATGTCCTACTTAGAAGGCGGGGACTTCTCTCAAAGGCAACATCGATATAAGCCTTAGTCGGTCTAGCCCAAACTAATCCTCACCAGATCCTAGTCCTCCAAGGACTCCGTAAAAAGGTTTTTCATTTTCAAAACACATACATGTGTATGAAGATAACTTTTAGGTATGAGTATAACCATACCAAGTTGGACACCCCGAAATCACCAAGAAAAAAGAATCAAGAGTAGTCAGCTCATCAAACATAAAAGTTCCAAACAAGATATGAGATATAATGATAACCAAGGATATTCAAGATATAATCACAAATGACTCCGAGTCACAAGGGTTTTCTTTGACCCCCATACCAAGATAGACTATGAGGTCTCAATGTAACTCTCATCTAGGAGATCTCACTCCATGACCCATGTCATCCCTGATGGAACTCAACTAAGAGATATCACTCATAGGGTACCGCTAAGTCGATGTCACCTCCCGACTGTAACACCCCGAGATTTTATGAGAATTATTCTTTTTAATTTATTTGATGTCTTGTGTTGTATGCTAAACCAAGATTATTTTGCACTATACGCAACACCGTATTAGCTTGCATTATACGCAATAATATTATTGGATCCTGTTACACAAAAATTTCAAGTTCATTTGATAGAAGTTATTATACGCAACACTGAGTGTATATATATATATTCAATGTATAAATAAAATATGGTTGGATTCTATTATACACAAAAACAAAGGAATCTTTCACTACACGCAACAATGACTTGGCTTTCTTTACATGAAATCGTGACCTTCCACGATAGCGTGTGTTGTACGCAATACCGAGTTTCACTAAACAACGATATGTTATTAAAATATTATATAAACTTGCCGTTATGAATAGTAATACCAACTTTTAAAATTTTATAAATGTTATACTTTAAAATGGACTTCATTTTTGGATTCGGAATATAGAAATTAGCCTAAGGTAAAATTTTGGTATTTTTTTGAAAACTTTCAATTTTTGATGAATAGTGAAAACACTGAGTTATTGGTTAAAACTGAATTTTTATTTAAATAATCATTTATTTTATTTAAATTTATTTTAGGTAAAAATAGATACATAATACTTATATAAGTTCAATGTAATTCATTGGAGTCATTTTATAATAATTATATATATATATAAAATTTATTGATCTTTTCACCGTCTTTTACCCACCTCCTAGGAGCATTTTCAATTGTACATAAAACTTAATTTTTCCACTTTAGTGAGTTGAATTTTTAAAATCTGAGAGATATGGTTAATATCAAGGAGTAAAATGTGGTTCAATAAGATAAAAATAATTTTTGGTGAATAGTAACTTTTTACTCTTATTTACCACGGTTAAAAGTAAATAGGGTAATTAAGGGTAAAAATGGTATCATTATTACGCTAACACATGTTATAATTCTATTGGATAAGAGTAATTTGAGAAAAAACAACCTTATGAATAAAATATTACCCTTTAGGTCCACTTGGATTAGATTAGGACACTTATTATTATTTTATTTAAGGAAGAGTTAAAAGAGTTAAAATCAAAGTATAATTAATAAAATATTTTTAATATAGGGTTATAAATAAGATATATTAGACTATAAATATTAATTATAAAGAAAAAACGATTTCCTACATAATGGTATTTTATTTATAATTTTTAGACATTAAATAATTTAATTTATTTATGACACAATGATGATGTAGTAATTACCTTATTAATGAAATATTAACACAATTGATGTTATAAATACCCAAATAAATGTAATTTGAGCCTTTTTATGAATTCCACTAATTTTATAGGTTAATATGACATATTAGTATTGATTTCATTTACATTTATCGAACTAATAATGCTGTTATGATTTTCACAAAAATCAATTACCAAATAGTGTCAAAATTTACATAAAATAATTTTTAAAACAAATATTACATTGTTAATTGATATTATATTCCTAAAAATATAAGGTTCGAAAAAACGACTTATATAAAGTTATATAGATTAATAATGAACCACTTGGGGTTCATTTGGCTTGTTATAGTAAGTTTATTAACCTTATAGTGTTAGAAAAAAAGAAGACATGGTAAAAGTTAAATTATTAAACTTAGAGTTGAATCTAAATGATAAGGTTAAAATTGTAACCTAAACTTGTCTAAAACCTATTTTTTAAGATTAATTCGACCCATCCCCACTTTAGCTTCATAATAAATCAATTTGGAGCTATTATAAACCGAGTATGACTTTATTATAAAATAATATTTTATGTTTTTCCTAAGGTGCCTCTCCCCTCCCTTATAGTAGGGCACCTCCTCCCTCTCCTCTTTACACAATTTTGAGCCTTCAAGCTTGGCCAAACCCTGCCCATTTCCCTTAACATCATCACTAGAAACATAATATAGGTTATGGTCTTCTTCAAAGACCATATTTAGTGCCCTAAGAGGAGGTTTAGAAGAGGCACATCAAAGAAGAGGTAATATCCTTTACCAATTCTTTCAAATTAATTTCTTCTTCTACTTATTCTTATTTTGTTGTTTCATAATAAAGTAATAACATCAGTATCACTCATATAATGATATGTTATTATAAATATGAAACAAACCCATTTCACCTTCTATTCATCCTACGGAAAATGAAATCACCGCGCGTGCGTACATATGGAATACCGTCTCCACGCCGTGGTGTAATATGTTTTTCCACCACCACCTTACTTGGATGGGTATAATGATGTAAAGAATAACTATATATAGTTATTATAAAATCATACTGATTCTGAGATATTATATCATCCACTCCAATTCAATTCAATATTTATGGGAACGATATCATCGCTCGTGCGTACGTACAGATTACCGTCTCCACGACGCGATGAGATTCATTCTCCACGTTAACCATTCAAGAATGATTATAAAGTATATATAATGAATAATAATAAAATATATGACACGATAAAGCTACTGGATTTATTTATATATATATTTCATCTACTTACTTCCATTTAAGTCAATAAAAAAAGGAAAACAACATTCATGCGTACGTACAACCTACCGTCTCCATGAACGATGTATTTCATTTCATTTATCTATCTATTATATATAAATATATACTGAATATATATGATATATAAATAATTATTTAAATTATAGAATTAAGTAAATCATGATATAAGTAATAATAATATTAAGAACAACAAGTCCAAACACGTACGATAAATAAAACAATTTTACCCAAAACGCTGCTTTAACATGGAATTTACAAAAGAACGGGTAATATAAAGTCATAAGTGAACCATATATGATATAATAACAATGAATATGTTTCTTTAATAAGTCAATGAAATTATTTAAATCATTATACATGAGGTTCAGATACGTACGAAGCATATCTGACCTAAGGTAAGGGATAATTTTGCAATCTCATTTTTATCCAAGATTTCTTATACGTAAGTATTTACTGGGGTATATTTTTCATCCACATTCATAAAGTGTTTTTCATAAAGTGGTTAATATTCTTCCATGTATTTTTAAATTCATGTTTACCCCTCTATGACTTTTACTTTGTGTTATGGAAGGCATCTTTATTTTGTTTACCATACGTGTTACTTTTTGACTTTTCCGTTAAAAGTACGAGGAGAATGTTTTTTTAACTTATACGGCATGAACAGATTTTTACAGTTTCATAAAGCCTTATTTTTATGAATCTTACTCTACAATATTTAATGACTATTTTCAAAAAAAACCTTTTCTTTTAAAATTTCATGCCATTTTGTGAAAATAAAATTATTTTGAAGAAGAAAGGATATTTTCCTCAAAAATTATTTTCAAGTGTTTTATCAAAACCATTTTCCATCTAAGATGAAACTATTTAATATGTGTATGTTTCAAGTATAATATCTCTATGATTTACATGGTTTCAATTTTCTTATGATGAAATGATATCCATTTTTTTTTAAGGAATATGTTATGATGGGATGATGTTAATGAAACCCATTTTTATTCTTTGGGTTATGATGAATGATTTATGTTTATGTTGTGGCACAAGTAAGAATGATTTCATTATGAGATGGGTGGTACCTATATATCCCCCCAATTATTTGGGTAATTATTTATATATCATGAGATATACATGGATATAATGGTAAGTTAATCCAGTTTAGTGATACAGGACTGGAATGAGGAGTGAACTCGATTCAGAAAGGGACTTTGTCCACTAAGATGGTCTTGGAAGCAATGCCTTGGATACTATGGAAATAATATCACGTGCTTAATGGTTTTACACAATTTAATGTTTTATTCCTATGCTATTTTATCATGATTTATGTTCCTTTATGACCTATTCCTTACGTACGGTCAAGATTTATTTCACAACTCAAGATTTTGATGTGTAAACTTTATGTTCATGTTTTGAAGTTCAAATGTATACAGTTTGTTTTATTTTCTCCATGCTTACCCTTACTGTGAATTTGAGCTCATCCTTTATATGTTTTTTTCCTAGGGTCTAAAGAAAGGTTTTAGGTAAGAAAAAAGGAAGATATTTATGGGAGATGTTGAAGATCTTTCACCAACATTAGTAGATTATATTTCGAGTTTCCAAAGACACTAAACAATTACGGTCCTTTGGTGTATGTTTTTGTTATGTATTAGGTATTCCTCAAAATTAATGTGATGTCCCTGTCTGTCAGGCTTGGGTCACTACAGTTGGTATCAGAGGAAAGGATTTGTCAACCTTTGGAAACTAGGATTAGAGAACTTTAGTGATATCCCTAGAGATATTTATAAGTTATGTCTAGAGATGTCCCTAAGGTTTAGTATAACTATAGGTTACAGTCCTAGAATTATTTTTATGATCATGAATGACCTAGGGTGAACATAGGGTGTTATGGATTAAAGAATGTGTGATAAGTTATACATCCCACAAGTTAATTTTTATGATTATATGGTTTCTTGTTATTTTAACGGTTTCTTACACCATGGTTTTTGGTTTTAGTCAATGGAGGGAACCAGAAGGAATTGGGTCAACATTGAATCCAATGGAAAAATTGGTGACTATGAGCAATGAAATTGCATAAATCCTAGAAAGAAAGATTTTGTGATTTTTCCCAATCAGTCATCGCGATATATGATTAACAAGGTGAACTTTAGTGGTATTCGTAATTCATCAAATAAGATGAAGATGAACTTTTATGCATATTCAAATGGTGAGGAGCATAGAGAAAAAAATATTGAGATTTCTAAAGAAGGGAAGAATAACCTTGATGAATACATAAAATGGAGGGGAAGATGTTATCTATGTGGAGAGAAGGGTCATAACATGACATACTGTTATGGAGTTCAATGTCTTATCTGTGGAGAACATGGGCATTACCCAACTCAATGCCCTGACCTAAGAGGTTACTACTAAATCAAGGAATGATTTATTCCATGATAATCATTGAATAGGATGGATTGAAGTGTTTATGTATTGGTATTCAAGAATAATGTTGTTGAGTTACTTTTATGGTATATTGGAATATCTATGTACTGGTCCATTGTGGTTTTCAATAATTTTATGGTACCAGTAACCATGAAATGTGATTGAAATATTTTTTGAAAGCAGATGAAATGAGAATAATGAAGGGATAAGGAAAAAATAAAATGTATGATAGTATTCATGAGCTCATGACTGATATAAGGACAAAGTGATATCATGATTTGAGTATATAGAAATTTTGGGATTTTGGTATGTGGAAAGAGTTAAATTTTGAAAACACTCATGTTTTCACTAAGGTTCTATGGTAATACAAGATTAAGGTATTCACAAGTTTGGAATGTGACCAACAAGATATATCTTATGATATATGGGGGATAAATGATGGTATTCACATGCTTGTTATGTGACCTTTCAAGTAATCGTTTTCTTTATACTATGAGATTGGACATATGTATTTTGGATAAGCCTAAATATTGGAATGGATTATGTTGGACATCAGATAGTATTGTTTAAGGATAGAACTTTTTTTCAATATTATTTCTGGAATTTTATAATAGTATAGTTTTAGAAATAGGACAAGCCATAGGATGCGCGACAACCTGTCACTTTGGACAAGGCTGTGGGAATAGAACCCACAACTGAAGTGCGACATGCCTTTATCACCTACCACTGGCCTACAGGAAGTCCCTGGTTAGTAGAAAATAGTTTTATTTTATTTATCACCATGATAGATTAAGTATAAGTCCATTTTAGCAACTATATACGATTAATATCCCCGTAGATGGACTTATGTATATTTAATAAATTGTGCTAAAATTTTTGCGATAGAAATAGATGGAATGACCTATCATTCTATCGCATGATTTGCTAATACATCACGAATGAAAAATTCAACTTCATTTATTTAAGAGATGATGTGGAAATTGTTCAAGGCACGAACAATGGTAAGATTGTACCAAAATCAAGTAAGTATTTATTTTAATTCAAAAATTATTCAACATTTGGGAAATGATCTTGAAAAACAAAAATGTTTTCTTAGTGCCCTCATATCGAAATAATCAGACGGTACCTTAGATCATCACAAATTTATGGCTTTGTGATTGTTGGATTTCTCATAGCCATGTACTCTACCACTCTTCATCAGAAGTTGATGATTATATTTCTCTTCCATATCCATATTTTCACCTATGTTCTCCTATGTTGAAACCCAGTGATGAGTTAATTTGGGTAACCGTTACATTTCATATATTAGTTTTTTAAAATTAAGTTTTATTATTCCTTTTAACTTTGTGGGTTTCTATGAAAGAAACTATCAAATAACAAACCATTTATAACCCCGACTAATTTCAAGGGTGAAATTCATTTTAAGGGAGGTAGAATGTAACACCCCGAGATGTTATGAGAATTATTCTTTTTAATTTATTTGATGTCTTGTGTTGTATGATACACCAAGATTATCTTGCACTATACACAACACCGTATTATCTTGCAGTATACGCAACACTATTCTTGGATCCTGTTACACAAAAATTTCATGTTCTTTTGATAGAAGTTATTCTACGCAACATTGAGTGTATATATATATATATATATTCAATGTATAAATGAAATATGGTTGGATTCTATTATACAAAACAACAAAGGAATATTGTACTACACGCAAGCCTGACTTGGATTACTTTACATGCAATCACGACCTTCCATGATAGCGTGTGTTGTACGCAATACTGAGTTTCACTAAATAATGATATGTTATTAAAATATTATACAAACTAGCCGTTATGAATTGTAATACCCACTTTTGAAATTTTATAAATTTTATCTTTCAAAATGGACTTCATTTTTGGAGTTGAAATATCAAAATTAGCCTAGGGTGAAATTTTGGTAGTTTTCTGAAAACGTTCAATTTTTGATGAATAGTGAAAACCCTGGGTTATTGGTTAAAACCGAATTTTTATTTAAATAATAATTTATTTTATTTAAATTTATTTTATGTCAAAATAGATAGATAATACTTATGTAAGTTCAATGTAATTCATTAGAGTCATTTTATAATAATTTTAGATATATAGAAATTTTATTGATCTTTTCACCGTCTTTTACCCACCTCCTAGGAGCATTTGAAATTGTACATAAAACTTAATTTTACCACTTTTGTGGGATGAATTTCGAACATCTGAGAGACATTGTTAATATCAAGGAGTAAAATGTGGTTCAATAAGATAAAAACAATTTTTGGTGAATAGTAACTTTTTACTTTTATTTACCACGGTTAAAAGTAAATAGGGTAATTAAGGGTAAAAATGGTATCATTATTACCCTAAAAGATTTCATAATTCTATTGGATAAGTTTTATTTGACCAAAAACAACCTTAGGAATAAAATATTACCCTTTAGGTCTACTTGGATTAGATTAGGACACTTATTATTATTTTATTTAAAGAAGAGTTAACAGACTTAAAATCAATGTTTAATAACTAAAACATTTTTAATATATGGATATACATAAAATAAATTAGACTATAATTATTCATTATAAATATAAAACGATTTCCTACATAATTTAATTTATTTATAATTTTTAGACATTAAATAATTTAATTTATTTATGCCACAATGATGATGCAGTAATTAACTTATTAATGAAATATTAGCATAATTGATGTTATAAATACCTAAATAAATGTAATTTTAGCATTTTTATGAATTTCAATAATTTTATAGGATAATATGACATATTAGTATTGATTTAATTAACTTTTTTTTGAACTAATCATGGTTTTATAATTTTCACAAAAATTAATTACCAAATAGTGTCAAAATTTACATAAAATAGTTTCTAAAACAAATATTATATTATTAATTGATATTATATTCCTAAAAATATAAGGTTCATCCAAATGACTTAGATAAGGTTATATAGATTAATAATGAACCACTTCGGGTTCGTTTGGCTTGTTATACAAAGTTTATTAACCATATAGTGTAAGAAAACAAGAAGACATGGTAAAAGTTAAATTATTTAACTTAGAGTTAAATCTAAATGATAAGGTTAAAATAGAAACATAAACTTTTCTAAAACCTATTGGTTAAGATTATTTCGACCCATATCCACTTTATCTTCAAAATAAATCAATTTGGAGCTATTATAAACGGAATATGACTTTATTATAAAATAATAATTTATGTTTTTCTTAAGGTGCCCCTCTCCTCCCTTATAAAAGGGAACCTCCTCCCTCTCCTATTTACACAATTTTGAGCATTGAAGCTCGGCCAACCCCTATCCATTTCCCTTCTCAACATCCCTATAAACATAATAGAGGTTTTTTTCTTCTTAAAAGACCAATTTTAGTTCCCCAAGAGGAGGTTTAGAAGAGGCGCGTCAAAGAAGAGGTAATATCCTTTACCAATTATTTCAAATAAATTTCTTCTTCTACTTATTCATATTTTGTTGTTTCATAATAAACTAATAACATCAGTATCACTCATATAATGATATGTTATTATAAATATAAAACAACCCCATTTCACCTTCTATCCATCCTACGGAAAACGAAATCACCGCGCGTGCGTACGTACGGAATACCGTCTCCACGCCGTCATGTAATATGTTTTTCCACCACCACCTTACTTTTATGGGTATAATGGTGTAAATAATAACTATATATAGTTATTATAACATCATAATTATTCTGAGATATTATATCATCCACTCCAATTCAATTTAATAATTATGGGAATGATGTCATAGCTCGTGTGTACATACGTATTACCGTCTCCACGATGCGATGAGATTAATTCTCCATGTTAAAAATTCAAGAATGATTATAAAGTATATATAATGAATAATAATAAAATATATTAAATGATAAATCTACTGGATTTATGTATATATATATATGTCTTCCACTTACTTTCATTCAAGTCAATAAGGAAATGAAAACAACATTCATGCGTACGTACGACCTACCATCTACATGAACGGTGTATTTCAATTCATTTATCTATATATTATATATATATACTGAATATATATGATATATAAATCATTATTTAATTTCTGGAAGTAAGTAAATCATGATATAAGTAATAATAATATCAAGAACAACAAGTACAAACACGTACGATAAATAAAACGGTTTTACCCAAAACGCTGCTTTAACATGGAATTTACAAAAGAACAAGTAATATAAAGTCAAAAGTGAACCATATATGATATAATAACAATTAATATGATTCTGTAATAATTCAATGACATTATTTAAATCATTATACATGAGGTTCAGATATGTACGAAGAATATCAGATCTAGGGTAAGGGATAATTATTCAAATCTTGTTCTTATCCGAGATTGTTTATTTGTAAGTATTTACTGGGGTATATTTTTCATACATGTCCATAAATTTTTTTTAATAAAGTGTTTAATATTTGTCCATGTATGTTTAAAGTCATGTTTACCCCTCTTTGAATTTTACTTGGTGTTATGGAAGGAATCTTTCTTTTGTTTACCATACGTGGTACTTTTTGACTTTTCCGTTAAAATTATGAGGAGAGTGTTTTTTTAACTTATACAGCAAGAACAGATTTTTACAGTTTCATAATGCCTTATTTTCATGAAGCCTACTATACAATATTTCATGAATATTTTCAACAAAATAATTTTATTTTAAAATTGCATGCCATTTTGTGAAAATAAAATGATTTTGAAGAAGAAAGGATATTTTCCTCACGAATTATTTTCAAGTGTTTTATCAAAACCATTTTCCATATAATATGACATTATTTCATTTGTGTATGTTTCAAGTATAATATCTCTTTTATTTAAATGGTTTCACTTTTCTTATGATGATATTATATCCATTTGTTTTATATGAAATATGCTATGATTGGATGATGTTAATGAAACCCATTTTTATTCTTTGGGTTATGATGAATGATTTATGTTTATGTTGTGGCACAAGTAAGAATTATTTAATTATGAGATGGGTGTGACATATATCTCCCTCCAATACATTGGGTAAATATTTATATCTAATGAGATAGACATGGCTGGAACAGTAAGTTAATCTGGTTCAGTGATACAGGACTGGAACGAGGAGTGAACTCGATTAAGAAAGGGTATTTGTCCACTAAGATGGTCTTGACAACAATTCCTTGGATACTATGGAAATTATATCATGTGATTAATGGTTTTCCACAATTAAATGTTTTATTACCTTTCTATTTTATCATGATTTATGTTCTTTTATGACCTATGCCTTACATACTGCCAATATTTATTTCACAACTCAAGATTTTGATGTGTAAACTTTATGTTCATGTTTTGAAGTTCAAATGTATATGGTTTGTTTTATTTTCTCCATGCCTACCCTTAATGAGCATTTGAGATCACCCTTTATATGTTTTATTTTCCCCAGGGTATAAAGAAAGGTTTTAGGTAAGAAAAAAAGGAAGATATTTATGGGAGATGTTAAATATATTTCACCAAGATTAGAAGATTATATTCCGAGTTTCCAAAGACACTAAACTATTATGGTCCTTAGGTGTCTGTTTTTTTATGTATTAGGTATTCCTCAAAAGTAATGTAATGTCCCTGTATGTCAATCTTGGGTCTCTACACTGACTATCCCAGAGGCCACACTTTTCTAAGAGGAACTACTATTCAAGATATATTTCCATTGATGATAATCAACCTAGAGGTTACACACAATAAGTATATCCAAAAATATGTACATAAAAATATGAGAGGGTTTTTCTAGGAAACAGACTCCATAAGGCTAATACCCCATTAAGAAGATCATATCACTATACATAGCTAAGGGGCCAATTCCCAAGGCTCACTAGGTGAGCACCATACCCTAATAGAAAAATACTCATAGATAAAGGATAAAAATCCATGTAAGTGTTTGTCAGACCAATTACAGAAACCCTACTTAAGGAAGCATGAAGTAAAATGAGTATTTATATGGGTCACTCAACTAAATACATCCTCTAAGTCATTTTTGTTCTTTCTAAGCAGACTGAGGCGACACAATCAAAATAAGGTAAATCACCCAAACTGAAATGATCATTAGGAAGATGTAGAGGGGTCACCCTATATGATGAAAAGAAGATACATTACCAAATCCTCAGAATAATGGACCATGAGAACACACTAAACTGATAATGATCTACAGAAGCTCACAAAAGCTCACAACGAATCTGAGTTGAGAAGAAATAGGATTCCAACATTTCCATAATGAAGTACATGGCCTATCATAAGGGGTACATGATGTGTATAAAAAAATAGGCACTACCCATGTCATAGACCCACATGAAATTCACTTTCCCAAAAAATATAGGGTGTGTACCTCAAGGTACAAAACATTTTGATGTTTACCAAGCACTCCATGTGCCATTATAAGTCATTGCCATGTACTTGGATATGTATTATTACTTTAATCTTTCTATGTTCTAAAGCCTACCCATGTATATCCCATGTAAATGGCATGTGGGGAAACATGGAAACATGGGAATGTACTTCCTATACACGTCGAGTAGTCCTACGTTTTTTACATGGTGTGTGACTAGGCACAGATGGAGTATAACACTACATGGCCTCCTGGGTGTGTACCCCCTTGTATATGTTAATCTCGTTGAATAAGGGTCAAACTCATTATGTCTAGAAAAGAATAAGCATAGAAAAAAATTAATGGGTTCATCTAAAAAACACACTTAATCAGACTAATAACCCATCAAAAAGTTTGGATCTCTATACACAACTAAGGGGTCAATACCTAAGGCTCATGGGGTAAACACTGTTCCCTACTAGAAACATCATCCTAGATATGGGATCAACTCCCATGCAAGTGTTGGTCAATCCAATTCCACAAACCCTACCTATGGAATCATAGAGGAAAATGAGGATTTCTATATGCCTCTTAGAGGAATATATCCTCCAAGATTCTGAGTGTATGTTAAAATAGACCGAGATAAAATAATTAATATAAAGGAAATAATCCACACTATAATGATCATATGGAATCCATAGAGGGTCACCATATATTATGAGAACAAGATATCACATCAAACCATCATAAATAATTGACCAGGGGAACACACTTAATTGATACTAGTCCATGGAAGCTCACACATTCTCACAATGAATCTAAGCTAAAAAGAATGTGGATTCCAACATTTCCTTAAACGAGTACATGGTGTGTCCCAAGGGGTACATGGAAAGATAAAAAAACCATGAACTAACCATGTCCCAAGCTCACATGACATACACTTTTACCAAAAAATACAAGGTGTTCCAGTTAATGTACACAATTTCTAGATGCCTTTTGAGCTCTCAATGTGAAATTATGTGTCATGCCCATGTACTTTTTTGTGTCTGATTACATGAATCTTCCCATGTAGTCTGGACAGCCCATGTACTTCCCAAGTTCATGGTGTGTGGGGCCACAATGACACCTGGGCATGTACTTCCTATAAAAATCAAGCTTTTCACCATGTTTTACATTGTGTGTGACTAAGAACACATGAAGTGTAACACTACATGGACTCCTGGGCATGTACCCCCTTGTACATACTGATCCCGATAGATAAGGGTCACACAATGTGTGACACATGTCACATAGTATGTGATAATTATGTCTACATAGAAACCCTAGCACCATATAGAAAGGACTAAATGGTCTGTGTACATTGGACTACAAGCTGTATAGTTTGGGTTTTCACAAAACATGTGGGATTATTCAAGAATAATCTCCCAGCGCTCTGATTTTATTTGGATATATATAAAAAGTCACCGAAGAACATGGATCTCGATCCGTTTTAGATCTTCAATCACCTTCAATAAGATTTTAACCAAAACCACCACTCAAGAAATGACCGTTATCGTGCCTCACTACTGCCACAAGCCATACTCAAACTAGGGGTCTTGAATATGAACTCAATTGCCTTCCATCATCATAAACTGTGATCCTATCATTTATTATAAAACTGGATCTATGTAAATGATCTGTTGCACCCAATATTGAATGTTCGACGATTGTCTTCAAGGTATTTTTTGATCTAAAGGAAAAAAGAATGTTGATAAACAATTCATGTAGAATGTAGGTGGAAAACCATAAAACATAAACATGAGAAATAGACCTCATCCAATGTTCATGTTGGAATCAATTCATTGTCATAGTTTGATGAATGAATAGACAATTAAATCAAATCAAATAACTATTATCCTCCCAATCTTAGATAAACAAACCCAAATCCAAAATTTGATTGATCCATGAATTAATTCACTAGTAGATTGATTTGTGTTCATAATAGGATAATAACACAATACTAAATCAACATAAAACAATAATAATTCCTTGATTTGGTTATCTCTTTGATGAATAATGATAACACACCATTATTGTCAAATAGATCCACAAGCTGTGTTGGTTTATGATCCTCGATTTGATCTCTATCTGATGTCATCTTCCAAAAATACTATAGAGGCTCCTCCAAATCTCTATAGTTATGATGATAACCCTTATAATTTTTCTTAACCACATTTTTTGAGTTTTAATTGGTCTTTTCCATAAATGAGATAATTTAATAAATAGTAATTTATTTAGTTAATTATTTCACCCAATGATGGTGCTCAATCCAAACACCCAACACTAAGAATGTTTATGTTGAAGAAAGGGTAAAACTCACATTCTGCATGAAACAATGGCCTCATATTTTCAATCTGAGACTCTATTTAGGATTTAATCCACTTTTTTTAGAAAAATTGTATGAATGTGAAATTAATATGTTTAATATTTTTTAAATATAAATTCTAGGCTCATTGAGCATTGAAATATCACATCATCTCCCCACCTAGATCCCGAAATATTCAAATAAATATTCCAATGTTTTAAATGAACAAATGAGACATTAAATTATTCCCCAATACATGGGATTTCATCCTGAAAAGGAAGAAACTAAGCAAGAAGATGGGGATATTGAACTATCAACTGGGTCTCCCATTGATGTGAGTTCTCCCAATGGTTTCCTGTTCTTCTAATAAACATGTATCCAAGGAAAATAAATTCCCATGAATGGTATTTATCTACCAGTTCTCAACACCACTAGAAACTTTAAAAAGGAAAATCCAATCTTATAGACCATCTTACATAGTTTGATACCATGAAATAATTCATGCACATAACTACTCTGTTGTGACATATGTAAGACACCATGAAACTAAAACTACCATGGTTATAGGGTTAAGTAGTATACCACCTCACTAACCCATCCACTTCTACAAAAAATATCATTAGAAGCACCAAAATTTGACTTTATCAATTATAGAAAAGATGTGACTATCAAAGCATGATTGAAATACCTAGGGGTTTATGAGAACTACATAAATGTTGATAAAAGACCCCATTTAATAGTTCTTTTATTTATCACTAATAAATGAAACCTTTATAAATAATTTTAGAAGCGCTGATAATGTGCGTGTTTATCAATGATTTTAAAAGAACTGATAAATGTTCCCTTTACCAGCTCTTTTAAAAGAACTGGTAAAGGCTTCCTTTATCCCCACATTTATTAGTGCTAAAAAATTCTTCCTCAATCAATGCATTTAGTAGCACAAATAAAGGGGAATACTTTTGTGCACTGTAATAGAACATTGCGTCACCAAAAGTAGCACGAGAAAGTAGAAAAATCAAGTAAAAATAAAGATTTTAAATGAAAGAAAATTTACAATAGAAATAAAAGAAAAAAACACCATGTTATAGACATTTAAAACATTGGACTATATAATTAAATAAGTAAGTACAAAATATCACATACATTCAAAAACATTAATGTTCCCCTGACTTTTTCCCCTGACCCCAAATCTTGTTATTCATGAAAAAACCACCACTACTAAAGAAAAAGAGCACACCTATATAAGAAAAAAATTACTATGTTAGTAATAATATAAATAAATAAATAAAATAGAATGTGTTAATTTTAAACTAAACTTTGGGTCATAGAAGGAACACTATGTATCACATTGAGTTGGGATTGATTATTTATCGTCACAAGATTTCCAATGCATGTTCAAGAATTATCTATGTAAAAATTAACTAAATAAGTATAAGATAAAAATGATATGTAAATTAACTATGTAATAGAATATATAATAATGAGAAAATAATCTAGGATTGTTATCTCATTTTTGGTGATGTGATGCATGTTTTAAACTAAAATGTCACTTATATATTGCAAATGCGAACCTAGAGTCATCTTGATCTCACCATGTGTTAGATTTAGGTGTGGATAATTATTAAACATACTAAATAACATATGGACCATTTAAATAAATTCTAAAAAACAATCTGAATTTATTTTTTTGGTTTTGAGTACGTCACTTGTCTTCTTTTGTAAAATGTTATTTTAAACACAAAACACACAATTAGAGTCATACCAGTCATATTGTGTATCATTGGGACGTAATATTGATTAATAAATTTCAAAAATCAATTATAAATATCATTCATTAATTATCAAGGTAATCCAAGCTTGTTTTCATGGTTTTTAGTGAGTGACACTTTTTAGACCAAAATGTCAATTTTAAACAGATAACAGACACATTGTGTCATACAAGGCACATCATGATTCATATTGAGGTGTGTATGATTCCTAAATGTTGAAAATGAAATTTGAATATTTTTTCTAATGTATTAAAACAATAAAAATGCATTTTCTTATTCTGGAGTACATCAGTTGTCCTTTTTACTAAAATTAATGTCAATTTTAAACAAAAAGACACAGTTGGAGTCATACCAATCACACCGGGAATCATATTGAGGTGAGGATTATTCCTAAATGTACCAATTTAATTATGGATCATTTTAATAATGTATAAAAATAATATGAATGTGTTTTTTTGGTTTTGATTATGTCACTTTCATTTTTTACTAAAACATCAATTTAAACTATTAACATGCACTTTGAGTCATACCAGTCACATAGTGTGTTAGTTTGATGTAAGATTGATTACTACATGTAAAAAAGGAATAGTAATCATTTCTTAAATTATCTTGAAAATCCCAGAATTGTTTGTTGGTTTTTAGTGAGTGGCACTTTTTGAACTAAAATGTCAATTTTAAACTGATAACGAACATTTTGAGTCCAATTGAGCACATTATGTATCAAATTGTGGTGAAGATGATTCCTACTTGTAAAAAAATGACATATAGATTTTCTTGATAAATTATCAACACAATATTAATGAGTTTTCTCTATTTGTAATATTTATTTTTTCTTTTTTAATAAAAACAACGTTAAATTTGAATAAAAAGACACACTTAGAGTCATAGATTGAGGTGAGGCTATTTCCTATATGTCCTAAATGACTTATGGATCATTATACAAATGTATATAAAAATACAAATGTGTTTTATTTTTTGTGAGTATGTCACTTTTTGTTTTAACTAAAATGTCATTTTAAATTGGAAACACACAATTTTAGTCATAATAGGCACATCATGTGTCAGTATGGTGTTAGAATAATTCCTACACACAAAAAATGACTTATGAATCATTTTACTAATTTATCTAGGTAATAGGATCAATTTTACCTTTTTTTTTACCAAATAACACTTTTGAACTAAAATCCCCATTTTAAAATCTTAACAAACACTTTGTGTTAAACTGGGCTCCTCATGTATTGAATTGAGGTGTGGCTGATTCCTAAATGTCACAAATGACTTATAGACCATTTTACTAAAGTAGAAAAATAATATGAATTCGTTTTATTGATTTATAATAGGTTATTAGTCTTTTCTACTAAAATTAAATTCAATTATAAATAAAAAGACACCCTCAAAATCATACCGATCACACTATCCATCTGATTGAGGTGTGGCTGATTCTTAATTTTCTGAAATGACTTACGGATCTTTTTACTAATGTATGAAAAAAACCTAAGGTTTTTTTATCTATTTTGAGTATGTCACTTTTATTTTTGTACTAAAATATTAATTTAAATTGGAAACATGCAACTGGATTTACACAGATCACATCATGCGTTAGTATGATGTGAGACTAATTGAAACCTTTAAAAATGACTTACGAATTATTTTCTTAAATTATCAAGAAAATATAATCACATTTGATTATTTTTTAGCGAGTGATACTTTTTGAACTAAAATATCAATTTTAAACTAATAATGGTCACTCTGGGTAATATTGGGCACATTGTTTACTGGAATGAGGTGCATCTAATTTCTAAGCATCCCAAATGATTTATGGATCATTTTGAAATAGTATAAATACAATCTGAATGTGTTTGATAAGTTTGTAGTATGTCACATGTCTTTTCAACTAAAATTAATTTCAATTTTAAATAAAAGGAAACACATGTAGTCATACATGTCACACCATAGTTTTAATTGAGGTGAAACTAATTCATAAGCATCCTAAATGACATATGGATACTTTTCTTAAAGTATCAAAACAATATGAAAATTTTTCTTGGTTTTGAGTCTATCACCTGTCATTTTTAATAAAATAAAATTTTAAACTTGAAACATGTACTTTGACTCATACATGTAATATTGTGTGTCATTTTTATGTGAAACCAATTCCTACACATAATAAATGAATTATTCATCATTTTATTAAATTATCAAGACAATCTGATCATATTTTCTTAGTTTTCAGTCATTGAAACTTTTTTAACAAAAATAAGAATTTTAAACTAATAACAGACACTTTGAGCATAATTTGGACATTGGGTATCGTATTGAGGGTTGTCTTATTCCTACACATCCAAAATGACTTATGTATAGTTTTTGATAATGTATCAATGCAATAGAAATTATTTCTCTTTGTTTTTAGTATTTCAGTTGTCTTTTTTACTAAAATTAATATAAAATTTAAATAAAGTGACACAATTTGAGTCATACTTGTTACACCAAGCCTCATATTGTGCTGAGGCTGATTCTCACACATCCCAAATGACTTATGGATATTTTTACTAAAGTATAAAAAAATTATTATTTTCCCTATTTTGAGTACTTCTTTTTTGTTTTTTAGTATAATTTCATTTAAAATTGGAAACATGAAATTTATTCCATAATGGTAAAATAATGTGTCAGTTTTATGTGAGAATTATTTCTACACATTAAAGATAAATTATGAATCATTTTCCTAAATTATCCAGACAATATGAGTGTGTTTTATAAGTTTTCAGTGAGTGACTCTTTTTGAACTAATATTTCAATTTTAAATTGATAATCAACACTTTGAGTCATACCAGGAACATCATGTATCATATTGAGGTACATCTAATTCATACATGTAAAAAATAACTTATGGATCATATTCCTAAATTATCAAGACAATAATAATTAGTTTTATCAAGTTTGAGTATGCCAACTTTTTTTTACTAAAATTAATGTCAATTTTAAATAAAAAGAAAAATTCGAGTCATACCAGTCAAGGAATGCATAGTATTTTGGTTATCATTAATCCTATATCTCCCAAATAATTTATGAATCATTTTACTAAAGTAAGAAAATAATCTAAATGCATTTTATCAGTTTTGATTATGTCACTTGTTTTTTTACTAAAATATCATTTTCAACCGAAAGAACACACTTTGAGACATACCAGTCACATAATTTATTGGATTAATGTGATAACGTTTCAAACACATAAAAAATTACTTATAAATTGTTTTACTAAATTATAACAACAAATTGACCATGATTTCTTGGTTTTTATTCAATGACCCTTTTTGAACTAAAATGAAAATTTTAAACTAAAAATGGAAACTTTGAGCCATATCGGGCACATCATGTATATCATTGAGGTAAAAATAATTCATATACATCAAAAATAAGTTATGGATTATATTAATCATGTATAAAAACAAGTCGAATTTTTTTCTGAGTTTTTAGCATGTCTTTTTTTTTACTTAAATTAATGTCAATTTTAAATAAAAAGACACAAATGGAGTCATACCTATCACACCATTTATATTATTTAGGTGAGGATAATTATTGGATGTACCATATGACATATGGATAATTATAATAATCTATCAAAATAATAAAAATGTGTTTTCTTGGTTTTGAGTACGTCACCTGTGTTTTTTACTAAAACATCAGTTTAAACTAGAAACACACCGTTTGAGTCATACTAGTCACATTATATGTATATTTTATGAGAGAATAATTCCTATAGGTAACAAATGAATTGTAAATAATTTTACTAAATTATCAATAAAATGTGAGTGAGGTTTCTTGGATTTCATGGAGTTAAATCCTTTGAACAAAAATGTAAATTTCAAACTCATAACAAACACTTTTAGTCATACCATGGACATAAAGTATTTTATTAAGTTGAGGAAAATTATTAAACATAAAAAATCACTTATGGATAATTCTCATAATGTATAAAAATAATATGAATCTATTTTAATGGTCTTGATTATTATAGTTTCCTTTTTTACTAAAATTAATTTCAATTTCATTTAAAGTGACACACTTGGAGTCATACCAGTCACACCATGCATTAGATTGGGGTGAGATGGATTAATAAATGTACCAAATGAATTATTTATAGTTTTTATAAAGCATAAAAACATTTCGATTTCATTTTATTATGTTTTAGTACATCACTTTTATTTTTTACAAAAATATCATTTTAAACTAAAAGTGCACACTTTGAGTCATACTGGTCACATAGTGTGTTAGTTTTATGTGAGAATAATTCATACACATCATGATTGACTTATGAATTGTTTTAATAAATTATTAAAGTAAACCAAAAAAAATTTATTTGTTTTTAGAATAGCACATTTATAAATTAATAAAATTAATGTTAATTTTAAATAATAAGATATAGTTGGAGTCATACTGGGAACACCGTGCTTCAAATTTGGGTGTGGCTGAATCATATATGCCACAAATGAATTATGGATTTTTTTTCCAAAATTATAAAAACAATTTTATTGTATTTTCTCAGTTTTATGTATGTGATGTGTGTTTTGAACTAAAATGTATATTATAAACTAAAATCATACAGTCTGAGTTATACTGAGCACACTCTGTATTGGATTGAGGTACGATTTAAGGATTATGTGAAATTTTTTTCTTTAAAATGTCTAAAAAACTTGAATATAGAGAAAATGGTCCATTTTGATGTAATATGAAACCTCATGAAGCATCAACCACTCCACATTTTAGGTAGTATGGGGTTTCCTCTGCCATCAGAAAAGAACATGCTCTCTATTTTCTATCCTGTTGCTTATAGCTAAAGGAAAAATATGAATTAACAAAATATATTTTAAGAAAACTAAATAATTATTAGATAAAAATGATATATAAATTAACTAAATATAATATATAAAAAACAGAGAAAATTAATTAAATAAGTTGTACGAATACAACTTTTCTTGATGGTTGTACACATTCTTGATCCATTTCCTTGTTTTTTATTATCTCACTCACAACCTCAATTTCCAATCTCAATTAAGTATGTGTAGCTTTAAGAAAACAATCCCAAGTTAAATAATAGAATCCAAATGTATAAGAAAAAAAATGCTAGTATTACTGAAAATAAAAAAAAATTAAACATAAATATGAAAAAATACACAACTTATATAGATAATGATTTTAATATGAAAATATAAAGATTGGAAAGCCTGTGAAAGAGTAGAAGTTTTTGAAATATTTAGAATGAAGAAAAAAACCATGTTGTATTTTAACTCAATAAATTTATTTGATAAAATATAAATATGGGTGGATGTATTTCAGATATTAAGGAATGTGTGTTCTCCATTTTGAGTATCTGACATGTTTTTTGAACTAAAATGTAAATTATAAACTAAAATCATATAGTTAGAGTCATAATAAGAAAAATTTTCTTTGGATTGTGGTTTAGTTGATTGAGTATGTGATATGAATTTTTCTTTCAACCATCTTCACCAAGCCAGAAAAGAAAGAAATTTTCCATTTAGATGGAAGATGAAACCCCATGATGCCTAAAAATCCCCATAAAAATCAACATATTCTCTTTATTATTTCTATATATTGATGGATGATGGAAAAATATGCGTTCTAAAAGATCTATGAAAAAAATAAATAATTATTATATAAAAATGATAAGTAAATTTACCTTAAAATAGTTGATAAAATGGTGAAAAATTTAACTAAATAAGTAGTAGGAATTTACCTTTTCATGATCATATTAAAGGAGTGAATAATCCTTGTTAAAGGAGTCATTTATTCTTGGTATTTATGAAAATTAAAAAAATATTTTCTTGGTAAAAATTAAGAGTAAATTATCTAAAAAATTAGATAAAATGATGATAAAATCGCCTAAAAGGAAAATTTTTCTAGTTATATATCATTAAAAAAATATATTTATTCTTGATCATATGAAACAAAAATACAAGGAATTTAGTCAATATTAGATGGCCCTAAAAGAAAATATTACAGAAGCTCAATCCAAAACACTTGATATATTCAAATACTTTACAATAACATAACATTCACATATTTCAAAAAATTCCCATAAAAACTTTTACCATTTTGGGTTGGTATAAAACTCATAAATATTTTTTTTTCTTATTTGATAAAAATAAAAAACATAACACATTATATATTATTAGATTATACTAAACATTAGTGTACCTATTAATTTATTCCTATAAATCATTAACAATTAGTGTAAACCTATTAGAGTTCATTGATTTAAATAAAATAAATATTTACATTTTAGATTTTATGGAATATAATAAAATATATCTTTCTGTTTCACTATCACTGAGAGAAAAAAATCCATGATAAAAAAATTAAATTCTTTTATGAAAAAAAATCAATGTGACCCATTATGTATTTTCAGATGACACTAATATCCATTATGATTTTTTTCCATTTTTTATAGTATTAAACATCTGTATTTCCTTTTATTGCATCCAAATGACACTAAAATATATCCTATCAATTAAGTCTTCATGGGGTTTTCTATATATTAGTATATCCTTTTAAATATTCCAGGTTATGATAAACACTCACATAACATCATCATAATTAGATGGTAAAAATGGTAATATCCCTATTCTTATGTATTTTTTATTTAGAATGATTTTGAGTTTTTTATTAACAAGCTTATGAGCATGGATAATTTTAAATAATTAATTTACACATCCATATAAGTGATATTATAGTGGAAACATTTTTTGATGGTGAGATGGTGAACAAGTATATATATGATTAATAAGGATATGTTAAACACCTCTACTCGTGTAATTATAATGATATTTTATGTGATATAATAGTAGGGTTATTTAATTTCACATAATGTTCATTCAAAAGAATCAGTTTTAGTTAATAAATTTCCCTAATGTAAACATGATGTGTTAATTTTATGGATTTCACAATCATTTTTGATGGCTCTTTATTCTCAATAATTTGAATGGAATATTGACTTGTCATAAAGAACTATCCTTTCATTTGTGTTTTCATGCATGCATATATTAATCTACACAAGTTTTATGAATAATATATCACTTATATATTTTTTATGATTTTTTTAAAGTTACCTCAATTAGGGATTTTATAGATTATGAATCCATTTATTCTTGGTGGAAATTTCCCTTTTTGAATATTAAATAGGTGATTATTTTGGTTATTTTATTCTAATAAGACCCTTTCTTTGCAGTGTAGAGAATTCATGGGAAAGAATTTGTATCTTTTTTTTGTTTAGTTTGGTATTGGTGAAGGGTTTCTTTCACACATTATTAATATTTTATCACAATTAGAATGTGATAATAGATAATATAGCTGATAATAATCAGTTTGAAAAATATAAGCGGTGTTAGTTTTGTTTCATAAAAAATTCCTCCACTTAAATTAATTTACCCAATAACTTAAGGTGGTAAAAACATTTTTTCTATAAGAAAAATAAAACAATAGAATAATGGATCTTATCTTAAGTGACAAGTTTTGCGCTCACATCTCATCAATTTTTCTAATACAAAAACGTGATATGATTCCATTCTAATATATTTTTCTAAAAATTTTATTGTTTATAGGATCGTAATTCATCTCATCCCCCACTTTAGTCTCCACCTATGCCTCCTCCCCCACCCTGGTCTCTGACTCCGCCTTCACCTCTGCCTCTACCTCCTCCTCAAACACTACCTCTACCTACTATATTTACTAATAATTTTTTAACATTAAGGCTATCACATATAAATATATTTATTTCTATAATTACAATTCTCCTTGATAAATTGTTAAAAAAATATATAATCATTTTGATTCAAATGATTCATATCCAAAATATATTTCTATAGTAACAGACTATACTAGATCAAAAATATAGTAGGTAATCATGTTATTTTTTTTGGAAAAAATTTCAACATCATATATGATTCCCACTCATCTCTAACCAAATTTACTTCTTCTTTTGAGTAAGAAGGTTCTTTGAAATTTTTTTAGTTCTATTAAAATACAAAAAAGATTAATAAATATTTTTAATTATATTTTAATTACCTTTGGTAATTACCTCTTTGGGGATGTTGGTATTTTCATGGTTTATGAACTCTATCATAAATTTTCAAAAATAATATCCACAATAATTCCCATTATATATCCTCAGACACTATATAAACATTGAAAAAGATAAGAAAATTGTTTTGAAATATGTTTGGATAGTTAAATATTTCTATATATATCGTATTTTTTTTCCATTTTAATTATTCCAAATTATTTTTTTTGTTCAGTAACTGACTTCATTCCATGATGTAGCCTATATTTAGTGACCCCTATCATAAAAAAATACTGTTAAATCATATACTGAACCATCAAATTCTAATTTTATTAATACAATATTGATTTTAGTGTATTAAAAATTCACAATACACATAATGTGTGGTAATTTTGTTGGATATCCATGCATTTAATCCAAAAAATAAATATTTAGTGTATCCATATTGACTACAATCATCATCTAGTACTTCCTAAGAAAATAAAAACAAAATTTTAATGAAAAAAAATAAATACATTTCAACTGAAAAGATTTTATAGTTTAAAACCTCAAATATTGGCATAAAAAATAGTTTTTCGTCTTCTTTTTTTTTTCTAAAATAAATTGTATATCTAATCTTTCTTCATATAAATTTCTTACTTCTCAAAAAATGTTTTTTTAAATAGAAATGATATAGGGATTAATGAATCCAAACAATGCATCACAATGTTTTTCCATTATATCATAGTAATATAAATGAATATAGAAAATATGATTATTTATTAACATTCATAGACATATTATATCACTATTTGGAAAGACAAATAATGAAAATGTAAAATATTTCTATATTCACAACTAACGTTCCCAACCATTAGAACTTGAGAATATCATTTATACTCTCAAGAACTACTAGATCTACAATGAAATTTCCAAATATTTATTTTTCATTTGGAATGTAAGGGATATTTTTATATTAAAATGTTGTCTCTACATTTTGTGGTAATGATAACAAATGTAGATGTGAAATTTGGGGAAGAAGCAACTCCTTTAAGGTACTTTTGATTTATTGGATGATTCACTAGATTTTCTGTATTCAACCTTCTATTTCTTCATCACTTTATTATTCTATAATACCATACTTAACTTAAAACTATTTTTCATCAACTGTTACAGTTTTTTATAAAAAATTATTTTAAAGTCATGACACATGTTACAATATAAGATTTGATGGGAATACTAATAATGATCCAACAATATAATTAATCATATTAATATCTAGATCATTAAGTGGAATAGGAAAATCGATGATTAGCTCATGAGAAACATCAATCCCAAGTCTCATGTGATGTCTTAGGATTTCATATTTGTGTATCCTGTATCACGATATATTATACAATTTACCTCGCACAATGAGGTGGTGCATGTGTGTTGACATATAAATATCACATAAATATTTACCGAGTAAAATTTTAGTAATATAATGTCATCGGGTGTTTTTATTAACATTTAGGAGAAATTGTAATGAAAAAATTGATTACCTCATGTAAGGTATATGTATGATGGGAATGGCTAGCCTCAATGATATAGGTATCATTTGGTTATCCATATGCAAATATTTGTTCCACCGCTAGTAGTCTGTGATCCTTTCTCATATGTTGGTTAGCCAAACCAGACCAGATAATAATTCTTTCCAAATAATATACTCATGCCTAAAATATTTTCATCATATTATATGTTGAGATAGTATGTGTAGTATGATATACTCTATAATACAAAATGTAGGATCGAAATAATATAGATACTAAATTAAGTATCTAATGATGCTCAAAATACAAGGGGGGGATGAATTGTATACATTAAAAATTTCCTTTATAACTTTTAGTGATGGTTATGTTTAAAAATATTAAAAAAGATAATTCAAAAAACCTCTAGTTCTACACACTTTCTAGATTCTGGAAATATGATTCCGAGAAAGTGAATCTGGAAAGGTGTTTCCAGAAGGTGAAGCTCAATGAAAGTTTACAAAGATAATGATTCTACCTTATAGCGTATAGAATCTTACTAAATCAGAGTATACAAGTATAAGGATGTATAATATAGTTATACTTTCTACAACAAAAAAAATGCAGTAGAAAACTTGTAACGAAACAAGTAACAAGTATTAAATCTTTTAACCCAAATAGAAGGGTATCCAAAAACCTTGGATAAGGGTCCCTTGATTTATACATTCAAGAATTTCTGACATACCCACACTGGGGTAAGCCCCCAATATGAAAATCGGAGTCTGTATTACTATCCCCGCAATCCCTCAACTTCATGGTTGTCAGCAACTCTGTCTTCCTCAGTAAGGAAGCCCTCAACTTCAAGGTAGCCGGCACCTCTATCTTCCAATCCCCGGATGCCCTTGAATGTAATCAGTAACATTCAGAGTCGCACAAAGAAAATCTGAAAAAGACGTTCAGTACGCACTAAGAATGAGAGTCTATCTCTATAAATCACTTCAACAACATGTAATCTCTAGAGTCATAGAATAGTGTTGAGCTCTTTCAAATGAGATCCTATTTATAGGCATAACACCAATGGTCAGCTCCCTCCTCCAATGATCATATTTTCCGTGAATTTCAGAGGGACCTATACACGTGTCACTCAAACTATGGTTAGTTAGTAACTGGATGCACGACATAATTTTATAACAATAACAAGTGTAAGAAAAAATATGGTTACATAACCAAAAACAATTATTCAGAGTGTAATAAAATAAATGTTCAGAGTCTAACAAAAAATAAATTCAGAGTCTATAATACAAGGATATTCAGATTCTATTTTATAAGGAATTCAGAACCTGAACTCTCTATAATTATGGAGTATGAATTTCAAGGAAATTTGGAATCTGGATTCAAAAGAATTCGGAACCTGAACTTAAGAAGTTCAGAGTTAGAGTTCATGAGAATTCAGAGTCTGAACTCTCAATGTTCGGAGTCAGAATACATTAGAAATAGGAGTCAAAACTTACAAAGTTTGAAGTCAGAGTTTATGAGAATTCGTAGTTAGAACTTACAAAGTTCAGAGTCAGAGTTCATGAGAATTCAGAGTCAAAACTCTAAAGAGTTTGGAGTCTGAATTTAGAGAACTCGGAGTCAGAATTCGGTGTCTGAAAACAGAATGCTCTTTATTTAAGTATTATATGATTCCCAGGTTTTAGATATTAAACTGAATTTTTACTTAGAAAATATAATGAACAATGAAAAATTAGGTAAGGATAAATTTCCTTGGGGAAGGAAAATTTTCCTTAGAGAAGTAAAACATAGGGTAGAATGAGATTTTTTTTAAGATAAGGTGTTTGTGATTTTCAAAACAAAAAGGAAAGGTAAAGTCATAAGGATAACTTCTTTACTTAATAATCTCCCCCAATATTGAAGGAGTGGAAAATTCATAAGTAAAACCTTATTGACTCAACAAAATCCCCCTTTTTGTAAAGCATAAACATCCTTACAAAAAATAATTTAAGGGCATAGAAAATATATTTCTAGACTTTGAAATTAAACTTATCTCCCTTTACACATGGAAAATGATGAATATGAATAACTCCCCCTTAGTATTTCAAACTCTAAGGATTGTATTCTAGATTTATGGAATGATATTTTACATAATCTTGAATATGGAAATATTCATAGTGAAAAGTCCCCCTTAGATGAACTCCCCCTTACTTAGGGATATTTCTTCTTTTCTTAGTTTTCTTTTTTTTCCTTTCTCCCCCTTTCTGATTTTAAAAAATAATTTGATGGAATGGAAAAGATATTATGTCACCTGAAATATTAGTATAAAGTATTCAAACAAAAAAAAGCAACCAAAATTTAATAAATATTGGAAGAATTTGTACAAGGAGAAAAATACAACAAAATACTGGATTGGATCTATTATCCTTCCTTCTGCTTGGGTATAAATTTCTTTATTATGGTTTTCAGCTTCTTTAGCTCCTTGTGGTCTTCCTCTGCTTTCTTCTCTAAAACATTTATCTTTTCTTCCTGAGCCTTCGGAGCCTCTTCTTGAGCCTTTATCAGTTTATCTTTCTTGACTAGTTTATATTCAATCTCGATCCAAAGGTCCCTTTCCCTTTTCCAACTTTGGTAAATAGAATAAAACTTTGCATTAAAATATTTTACCTCTTGAATCCATGTATTATTCTCAAGAGTTAGCTTTTACTCAAAGCTAGTTATGAGATCCATGATTTTACCATCTTCAGTATCAAAAGCTTCCTTAAAATCATCTTGATACTCATCAAGATCTCTCAAATCTTCAACTATATTCTTTGAACAGATAACCATTTTCTTATAAGATCTTTTGTAGTCTTCATGGTTGATAAGGAAATATTTGAAGTCTGCCTCTAGCTAGACACACTTTTCCATCACCATGGACACTGAATCCGATTTTTGGTTCAAAGTATGTTGAAGTATCTGGCATCTAGAATCTATGCTTGGGAAAATCGAAATGGTCCCAAAAATCTTCTCTAAGTATTGGACTATGAAATCATGTCCCAATGAAGATGATTATAAATCTGAGATTTTTCTTGGTGAGGGCTCTTTCTCTAGATCAACAACCTTCCTCTCCGAAGATCTACCAGCTTCCTTCTTCTTTGAAATAACTATAATAGGTGTATCCTCAAACACCTATTTCCCTTTGTTAGTTATCATAATGGTTTCCTCATCTGGAGATTTATGTTCACTATCATACAGCTGAACAATCTTATCTTCATCTACTTTATCCTTCTTAGCTCTTGCCTCAACATCTTCAGGATGGATGAAATGTTGATTAATACTTTCTTCCTCTAATAACTTGTTCACTTCATCTTCAGCCTTGTCATCTAATGCAGTAGTTTCATGCTTCAATGATTCGGCTTGTGATGTTCGGGTTGAAAATTTTTCTGATGGGATTTCCTTCTCATGAAAGTCTTCCACTTGCTTAATAAAATCTTCCTTATCCCCACTGCTTTCAGCTTCTTCTTCCACTTCTTTGACAGATTCTTTTTCAACATTCTTCGCTTGTTCTTTTTCCAGAGTCATGAACTTCTACCCTGGAGTCTCATATAAGGCCTCTACCGAGAAGGATTTCGGTACAAGGATATTCTCGGATGCAATTTCAGTATCCCTCAAAAGGGATTACACAATTTCAGCTTCAATCATCTTCTTTTTAACTTATTTTCTTTGGCTTGCTTGTCAAGCTCATCAAAGGTCTTATGTTTTAAATCCTTGGCCTCAGCAGGATCCAAGCCAAACAATGGATCTCCTTCCGTCTGGTTTTTCTTGTCTTCCCTCCACTTGGATACAACCTCATACAGATAATCTTTTTGCTTCTTGGGCTTTGGAGGTGTGGATTGAGATTCTTTAGCTTTAGGGGTTTTCTCTTCTTCTTCCACTTCCTTCAACTTCCTCTTCTTACCTCCTTTAATCGATGGTTCAAGAACTTCTTGTTCCTTAGGAACGGATTCTGCTTCCTCCTATAGTAATTCATTGAATTCTCTGGAATATTTAGAGAAACCAACATTCATTCTATTAAAAGTATCATCACTTACCAACATGACTTTGCAATTCCTTGTCATGGAACTGAAAGGGATTTTGAAAGACTCCAGAAACTGAACAATCAACTTGGAAAGAGTATCCAGATACTTTATAATCCGAGATTTCAAATTTCCATTCTTGATATTCTCTATCGTAATCACAATATGATTCATCAAATTTGTCTTCCTCAGATTCACTATAAAATCTAAGATGTACATGTCGCTCTTCTTCAAGGTGTCCTTATTACCTTTTCTCTGGATGATTAAACCTTGAACCCACAATTCAAGTATCCAATTTTTTGTAGAGAGATGAGAAATCTTTGGAGTCATGACATATGGAAGTCGAAGACACTCTATATCTTTCACTTTGACAAATATTCCTTCACATCCGGAGATTTATGGGAATAGTAATCAGCTTCCCCATCAAATGGAACTCCAACCAAACTGGCAGCCTTTGTATATGATAGAGCATAGGTATTACCATAGATTTTAAAGGAAATCTTCTCTCTACCTTCTTCCTTAAAGAAACTAATTTATTTATAGAACTCAATAAGCAAATCCAGATATAGAAAATCTTGATCCCCTGTCTTTGATATATAAATACTCTCCCATCCATTGAGTTTAATATTCTTTGAGATTATATAAATATACTTGTCGAAGAAATTTGGATGCACCATCCTCTCTCTATAAATATGCCACTCCAAAATCAACTTGATAGTTGACATCTATTAAGAAGAAACTTCACCATTCATTCAGATTTGATCAAGATTTGAGAGATTCAGAATGGGCTTTTGAAAGGGGGGAAGAGCTTCGACACACATAGGCTTGAAAACCGATGTGGGACAACCCTTAGGGGGTTCTTTATATAGGTGTTAGAAGTGACGATTGAACATCCAAAGACAATGAAATGATTGAGAAAACTTCTGATTAGATATAACGGTTGAAATGATATCCACAAGGAAAATTTGGTAGGATCCGATCTTTTGAGGTTTTTTAAAGGAAGACAATCAGATTTAAGGAAACTAGAATATGAAAAATTTAAAACAAAAAAGAAAATACCAGCAAGTAAATGATGACTACAAAAACATAAGAAAGAAAACATACCATTTGGACTTCCAGGAATATTATTCATAATAGGTAATAATATTCTTGAATAACTTTAGATTCTGAAAAAAATGTCTACGAAAAAAACTCTATTACAATAAAAAAATTGAGTAAGAAAAACATCATTACAAAAATCTTCATTACAAAAATATTCATTATGAAAATCTCAAGTACAAAAATATTCATTATGAAAATTTCAAGTATGAAATTTTTTGAAAACATCATTACATTTTTTTTTTGAAAATTTTATTAAGATTTTTTTTCTGAAAACTTCATTAATTTTTTTTTGAAAACTAACAATCAAATATACCCCCCAATGAAAAGGAGTTTATTACTGTAAGGAGATTGGTTTCAACAGAATGGTAGAGAGGAGTATTACCTTACAATTATCATTCTTAACTTATGTTTAATGTATTCAAATCTATTGGGAGGTAAGTATTTTGTGAAAATATCATTAAGTTGATCTTGCATTCCGAAAAATTGAAGAATGATATCTTCTTTTTGTGTGTTACCCATAAGAAATTGATGTCTAATATCTATGTGTTTTGCATGAGAGTGATGTGCATGGTTTTTACTTAAGTTAATGGAACTTGTAATATCACACATAATTTGTGTTTTGGTAAAACTCATACCATAGTCTGTGTGTGTGTGTTGCATCCACAACACTTGAGCACAACAACATATAGCTGCTACATATTTAGCTTCAATAGTGGAAAGTGTTACTAAGTGTTGCTTCTTGCATGACCAAGAAACTAATGAATCTCCTAAGAAATGACAAGTTCTAGATATAATTTTTCTATCCATTCTACATCCCCCAAATTCAACATCTGAAAAACGTTTCAAAACAAAATCATTTCAAGAAGTATATAAGAGTCCTAAATCCATGGTTCCCTTTATGTAGTGAAAAATTCTTTTCACTACCATCAAATGTGATTCCTTAGGATTGGATTGATATCTTGCACAAAAGCATACTAAAAACATTATGTCTGGATGACTAGCTATCAAGTAAAGTAAACTTCCTATCATACCTCTAAAAGATGTTTGATCTACTAGTTTCCCAGCTTTATAAAGGTCAAGTTTATTTGAGGTACCGATAGGAGTACTTATACTCTTAGTGTTTTCATATCCATACTTTTTAAGAAGATCTTTAATATACTTATGTTGGGATATATAGATTCTTTCGAGTTTGTGACAAATTTGAAAACCACTTTAAAGAGTTAACTCACCCATCATAGACATTTCAAACTCATATTTCATTAGATCCTCAAAGGAATCAATTAAAGATTGCTGAGTTGAACCAAATATAATGTCATCAACATAAATTTGAACAATCAATTTTTTTTTCTTATCTTTACTTATAAAAAGGTTTGGATCTGTATTTCCCTTAACATAATAATTTTGAAGAAAAAATCATGTAAGTCTATCATACCAGGCTCGAGGCGCTTGCTTAAGTCCATACAAAGCTTTGGTATGTCTAAAAACATGATCTGGATGTTTTGTAACTTCAAAATCAAGAGGTTGTTTTACAAAAACTTCCTCCTGAACATAACCATTAAAGAAAGAATATTTCACATACACTTGAAAAAGTTTGAAATTTAAGAATGCTGTAAAGGCATGTAGGATACGAATAGATTCAAGTCTAGATACTGGAACATAGGTTTCTTCATACTCTATTCCCTCTTGTTGATTATAGCCTTTAGAAACAAATCTAGATTTATTTCTTTCTATGATTCCATTTTCATCACACTTATTTCTAAAAACCAATTTTACTCAAATAATAGAAGTTTACTTAGGTCTTTCAACCAAGGTCCAGGCTTTATTCCTTTAAAATTAATTTAGTTCATCTTGCATAGCTTTTATCCAATTATCATCACTTAAAGTTTCATCAGCGCTTTTTATTTCTAATTGGGAATGGAATGCTAGATGTTCTACTTCATTTATTATGGAACTTCTAGTCCTTATAGGTTGATTCACATCACCAATGATACTATCACTAGGAGGTTCTTTAGAAACAACTGATTTGGGTTTTTTAAAACCTGTTCATCAACATAGGGTAGGAAATATTCTGGGGTAAATGCTTTAGAAATATTTTCTGGGGAATTTTCCTTATCAGAAGGATCTTCTAACAAAGGTTGATAATCAGTTTTTGAAATCAAATCTAAATATTTAGGTTGTGGTTTTTTGAAAACAAAAGGACCAGTTTCATCAAATTTCACATGTACTATCTCCTCAACTGTACACGTGTTTTTATGGAAAACTCTTTAAGCCTTAGAAGCTGTGGAGTAGCCTAAGAAAATTCTTTCATCAGATTTTGCTGCAAATTTGTGTAGATTATCTTTAGTATTCAGAATGAATACATTGCAACCAAAAAACTTGAAGTAGTAAAGTCTAGGTTTTTTACCATTCCATAACTCATAAGAAGTTTTATTAAGAAAAGGTCTAATCAAGACTCGATTTATAGTATAAAAATAAATAATTTTAGCTTCATCCAAAAAATGTTTGGCTATAGAATACTCACTCAACATGGTTCTGTTTATCTCTTGAAGAATTCTATTTCTTCTTTCAACAATACCATTCTGTTGAGGGGTTCTAGGTGCTGAGAAGTTGTGAGTAATTCTTTTTGTACTACAAAAAGTTTCTAAATCATAATTTTTAAATCCTCCTATATGATCACTACAAATATTTATCAAAGGATGGTTTTTCTAATTTTTAACATGGGCTCTAAAAATTTTGAAATATTAAAAATCTTCAAAAATCTTTTCTAGAAAATAGACCCACGCAAATCTAGTGTAATCATCAACTAAAACAAATACACAATACTTCCCTCCAATGATTCGAGTTTGTGTAGGACCAAAAAAATCCATATTCACTAACTGTAATGCATCATTAGTTGAGACTTCACCGATTGATTAAAAACTTGATTTATGTTGTTTTCCATGTTGACAAGGGTCAAAAACTTTTGAAGAATCAAATATAAGCTCTTATAGATCCTTAACTAGTCTTTTCTTAGAAATTTTGCATAGGTTCTTAAGATTACAGTGTCCTAACCATCTATTCCACAACCAATAATGATCTTCCATTCCACTAAGGAAAGGTAGATCTTAGATCCTATGGTCTTCTAAGTTTAGTGTGTATACATTCTCTTGCCTATGGGTAGAAAGAATAAACTCTTCCATGGAATTGTGTACTAAGCACTTTTCATTCCTAAAATTCACAAGATAACCTTCATCACATAATTGTCTTATACTAATGAGGTTTTTCTTAAGACCCTTAACAAATAAAACATTTGAAATCAAAGTTTTTCCAAGAAGAACAATGTTACCTATACCAAAAATTCTCCCTTATCATTATCTCCAAAAGTTACTTTTCCTCATTTCGTCTTGATAATCTTTTCAATGTAGTTTTCATTACCATTCATATGCCAGGAACATCCACTATCCATGTACCAAGTATTTCTATTAGTACTCTCTCTATTTTCTTAAAAACAAAAGAGTTAGACTTTTGGAACCCAAACTTTCTTGGATCTAGAAATTTCAGAAAGTAAAATTTTAGGCACCCACATTTTCTTAGAAAAACAGGCTTTATGAAATTTTAAAGACTGAGTTTTGTTTAAGGAACACATTTTTCCCAGTTTCCACAACACTGACACTTAGTGCAGAATGGAGCACTTTGAGGAACAAAATAATTGTTTCTAAAAATCGGTTTATAACTAGTATAACCAAAACCAGAACTATTCCTTAGAGGTCAGATTTGAGAATAAATCTTATCAAAATTTTCCTTACCTAAGGTAAAGTTTAACACAACACTTCCTCAAGGAAAAAATTTCGGATTTCAGTATGATAACTAAGTTCTTTTCTTCCAAAACATTTGATTTTGATCTAGAGTTAGGCTCGAAAAAATTTTTCTTAGAAATTATGTTTTCTAGATCTTTAGAAAGTTTATTCTACTCAAAATTTACTTTGTCAATATTTTTTGAAATACTTTCAAAATCCACAATTTTCTTATCAAGATCTTTAGAAAGACTTGATATTTATTTAGTAAGAGTAGTATTCCTATATTTTTCCTTATCTATATTTTTCATGAGTTTTAAATTCTCAATTTCAAGTTGTTTGGAAAACCTAGAAACTTCTTCATAGGAAGGTTTCATCAGAAGAAGATTCTTCATCCAAATATTCATAATATTTATCAATACTATAATTTGCATTTAAATAAACATTGGTCATTGATTCAGCATTGTGTACCTTAGACATCAAGCAATGATTTTCAATGGGTAATCTGGCTATTAGACCAAGATTCTTCTGTCCAGAAGATTTGTAATCTAAAGATTCATCTGAAGAGTCACCTCCAATAGCACTCTAGGTGTAATTAGCTTTCAAGACATTCTTAGCTTTAGCTTTTTAGTACTTATTTCTATTTCTTTCATAATTCTTTTCCTTTATTTCTTTTCTTTTAAGCATAGGACAATCATGTTTTATATGTACAACTATCCTGCATTCATAACATGTGACTTCTGAATCGTTCTTGTCTTTCCTTTCCTTCTTCTAATATCTGGATGGAAAGTTATTCTATCTAAAAATCTTGTTCATCCTTTGAGAATGATTTTCTAACTCATTTTCTGAAGATTCACTTCCACTATATTCATATTGAATAACAACTATCTTAGATTTGGGTCTAGTAACTCTCTTAGGAGTCTTGGATTTCATATGAATTGAAGTTTTAGTAAAATAAACACTACCATTCCCATTCTTCTTCTTTAGATTATCAACATCTCTCTTCATTCTGGTCTCATGTTGAAGAAGAGTTCCAAAAGGTTCATTAAGATAAATCAGAGTAACCGTTCTGTTTTCATCAATAGTAGTTCTCTTGGATTCCCACTCATTTGGTATGATGTCTATGATCTTTTCTACAAGAGCCTCATCATCCAAACCTTTTTTTCCCATAGACTGTAGACTATTCATGATAGTCATAAACCTTTTCTGAACTTTGCTTATAGGTTCTCCATAAGTAAAGTTAATGCCCGGGTATTCAGGTCTCAACATAGATCTTCTTATCTCTATAACTTTAGAAGTACCAAAATGTGTAGCTTCAAGTTTCTTCCAGATACCATTTGTAGCTTCACATGAAGATATTTGTCTATAGATATTTCTAGTCATAGAACAAAGCAAGGTATTGTGTAACTTATAATTCAGTTGATGTTCATGCTTTTCTTGATTAGTGAATGTACTAACTTCCTTGTCAGGGATTTTATATCCTCTAGTATGCAAGAAAAAATTGTCAACTCCATTATTAATAATGAATGTCTTCATATGATCTCTCCAGTACTCATAATAATTTCCATCAAAAATAGGTGGTCTGGTTGGATTGAGACTGTCTATGGAACCAACGTTGATTCCTGCCATCTTTAAGAAAAATATTTCCACACAAACATGTTAATAGAAAAGTTTGTAAACAAGGGAAATATTCCTCAGTAAAAGAAATATAGAACAAGAGTAACTCTAAGAAAAAATGAATCCAAACTTTATGAGTCCGAAAAATAAGAAAAAGAAGAATTCTCTTCTGAATCTAATCGTGAGATTAATTTATATTGAACCAACCCTCTGATACTAATTGTTGAGATGGTATTTGGAGTATGATATACTCTATAATACTAAATGTAAGATCGAAATAATATAGGTACTAAATTAATTATCTAATAATTCTCAAAATAAAAGAGGGGGGGGGGGTGAACTGTATATATACAAAAATACATATGTGTATAAGAATAAAACATTAAAAGAGGAATCCATAACACTAGATATAAATATATAACACAATAAAAAACTAAAAAAATAAGTAAACTTATAAAACCCGCAAATTAATCAATTTCTTGAACTCATGCATTACCCAAATAGATTTCATAAACAACCTCAAATAATTTTAAAACACTGAATTACTTGATTCGAGTCATGATTTGTGCCTTGGATTCAAGGAGAGGAGCACTAGTAGTAAAGTAGTTACATAGAAGCTTGAGATATCATGACTGATTCAGTCACTATTAGGGTTCTATAAATAGATCGGGGGACTTTTATCACCACTTTTAAAAAAGAATAGATAGAGATATCATTTATCATCACTAAATTAATAAGCACTAATAAAATATATCTTCATCAGTGCTAAAGAAGAACTGATAAAAGACCCCTTTATCAGATCTAAAACATTAGTGTCGATAAAGTATTTATAATTACAATTATAAATAAAATATTTTGTAATTATATATATATATAATTATTTATTATAATTTTATAAATATTTAAATAAATATTTTTCTGTATTATTATATAAACACCTTTTAAAAAAATTATTATTTTTATTTATATTAAAAAATATATAATTTTATAAATACAATAAATATATATTTATAAATATATTTGTAAATATATTTATAAGTATTTATTTATTATTATAAATATATTTATATCATTATAGATATTTATGTAATTATATATATATAATATAAACAAATAAATAAATAAACATATAAATATAGTAAAAATATTCTTTATTTAAATATATTTATTATAATTTTTAAAATTATTTTAATATATAATTAATTATTTATAATTATATAAATACGTTTTTAAAAAATAATATTTATTTATTTATAATTATAAATATATGAATTTAAAAATATAGTATATATAAATTTATAAATATATTTATTTTTATATATTTATTTATAAAAATATATTTATAATTATTAACAAATATATAATCTAAAATGAGAGCATGTTAAAAATAAGTGAAATTGAATAATTGAAAATGAGTACACATTAAAAATATTGACAAAATGGATAAGTTTTATTAACTAAATATAGATTATTAAAAACATATTGATATATATTGGAAAAAAGATGAATACATTTTGAAAATACTAAAACATAGTAAATAAATATAGATAAAAAATAATAGAAAATGATTAAATTCCTTAAAAAAATAAAAAAAAATATAAAAAATGAATTAACACCTAACTCTAATAATATTAAAAATATATAAATAAAATTTAACTATTTAAAAACACTATATTAAATGTATCATGTTATAATGAAATTCTAAAATCAATTCTAAAAGAATAAATTATATAAATAATTGATGTATGTGTTTCTATATAAGATTTCATTAATTACATTAGTATTTGTATGTGTGTGTTGTATATAAAAATGGATAAATTATTTATAGGTATGTGAAATCAATGTAACACACGTTTGATATTTGTTAAATTTAAAAATCAAATGACGTTCAATTATGTCTTTTACTTGATGAAGCTAGTCATTTTTTTAATTAATTTAAATGTTCAATTATAAATCATTATTAACTAAATAAATGACTTATTTAAGGTCAATTATAAATATTTTTTATTATATAAATCATATTTTAGGAAATATTATATATATTCATATATATATATATATATTAATATTTTATATATTAAATCTATTATTGAATAATTATGTATAAATCCCACTAAAAAGAATAAGACATTAATAAGTTTTTAATTATTATATTATATTAATTTTCTATATTTATAATTAATATATATTATTTATAAATATTTATAATATATATATATATATATTAAAATTATTCATTTTGATTAATAATTGTTTCATTAATTATTTTTTAATAAATTTATAATTTTTTTATTTTTTTATTTTTTTAATTATTAAAATTTATTAAATTTATATTTTTTTTAATTTATTCGTGCTAAAAATAATACGATTATAAAGGCAACCTTAATCAGTGCTTTTGGCTACTAATGATAAAGGTCAACACTATTTAAGTCATGTTTTGTAGTTGTAAACACAATAGTTGAAAAAAGAATGGGCCTAAGAACCCTAGAGTTAGCCGAATGCCCGAGCTAAAACTCTACAACTCTCAAACTCAAATGGAATACATCATGGGTTCATAAAAAACTCTTGATGTTTCTAGGAAGTCCTTATCTGTACCTTGATGAACTTCACCCTAATAACCATCACTAACACCAGAACTAAGGCCCATGCACTGTCACCAACTTCCTCTGGGATGTATGACAACAACCTACAAGCTCTCTCATTCATGGCCTAAAAAAATTGGAACAATGGTGGTTGAGTGGTAGTCATTGTGATACCCAAACTCCACCAATGGTAGATGATCCTCTAAGTTATGGCCCAAAACTAACATGCAAACCCAAAGCATGTTCATGAGATCCTGCACGACCCACTTTACCTGGCTAGCTGACAAGGGTAAAACACTATACTCAACTACAATTTAGTTCTCATTTAATTCCCACATCCTCTCCCTAATCTTGTTGTGAATTAATAATCACTATCAGTAATGATCATCATAGGAATTCCATGAATCAGGACTACCTCTTACGCACACAAGTGTTCAGAACACTCTATACATATTTGTTGTCATCACCCTAAGACATGAAAGAAAACAATTACATAACTTGAAAGATTGCTACAACTCCCATGGATTCCCAATCAATTCCAAGAGATCCCGGTACATCCTCAATTCTACCAGATCTTTTGTTAAGGGAAAACAACCTCCTCAGAACCACCATCCATAGCACAACTCGTGTCACTGTCTATCCCTGAATAAGGATGATGAGTGTACCCTGAAATCCACTAAGTAGTGCGTCAATATTTTTAGCCAGATTCCCTATGGAAGGTCTCCTTGTATGCCGGAGGCAGCCAAATAGTAGCAAGGGACTCGGTTATGTGCATGGGGAGTCTATTCCATCATGAGTTAGAGTGGATCAAAGTAGTAAATAATAAAGTTATTTAGTGGAAATAGGAATAATAAATCAACCAATATATACGAATAGGCAGAAGATGAAACATATTAGATACAAAATAATGATGATAATGTCTTTTCACTATAAAAAATGGGTGTATGAGATACAAGGAAACATACATATAACACATGCTAAACAAAAATACAAAAGGACCAAAATATAATATTATTAGAATCAAAATCATAGGATCGATCCTCTAATCTTGTGTGCTATCATTGTACTAAAAATGAAGAATCAATAGTTAAATTATTTACTTTATATACACCTACAATCATGATGTATGCTCGGGTACCAAGGGCGGCCTGAGCACGGTGTGATATCAACGCAGTAGGAAACCACCGACTATGTCTATATCAATCAAGTATGTGCATATAAAATGAGTAGTGTGACAATAATATTAAATACTAGAAAATAAATAAAGAATACATATCCATTTGGGTTCCTCATGGATACCCAACTGACACTACTAGCTTCAGCCTAAGACGGATTTCACTAAATCAAGGTATACCTATACATATATGATGTGGGTGTAACAAGGGATCATTATTAATTAAGAATCCAGGGAGGACCAACCAGAAAAAGGTTATTTGTCTTGGCGGATGCGTCACAGGTATAACAATTATACACTCTAATATTTTAATATAAAAGTTATCATTAGAATTTAATAAGAGGAACCTTGATTTTAAATGAGGTGATCAAAAAAGGAATCCCACATATTTCTCTAGGGAAACTATGAATACCCAATATTAGATAAGTCCATATGGGGAGATCCATAAATGGAATCCCGAGTATCACTCCAAGAATAGTGTGAGACATGAACCCTCTGAGACCATCCCTAGTGTCTAACATAGGGGACCAAGTATCACTCATGGCCTGGTATAACCATTTATCCACCAACACCATCCACAATGTCTCCACTAGGGATCTAGTTTCCCTCTTATAAAAGTAGAGAAACCACATGATATAAGGAATAAAAAGTATCGCTCCTAGTGTTTTTAGAAATCATCTATAATTTATATTTTTAATCACCATGAGGTTCTACAAGGAATTGAAGAAGGATACATCTATCTCACTTTACATGGATATGAGATATGGATTGTCTAACTTAATACATACCATCTAGTCGGAAAATTCATTTAAGACACATATATTAAGTAGAATATAAACTTTAATTCAGGTAAATCCATTCTAAATTATAACATGTGGTATAGGGGACTATACTCATGGAATATCATCCCTATCAATTCAATTAATGCATTAAAATAATTTAATACAAGGAATCACACACCTGAAGGGTGGTTAAACAATTTAAGTTAAGGTTTCATTAAGCCCATAAGGAAGCATAAATCCATATGGGTGGTCCATGTCAAGGAAAACACTCAAAAACATTGCTTCTCAGGTAGCTAGGGTATCACTATGAATGATAATAACTTTTAATTTAATTAATTTTACATTATGAAGGTAACATCGTAAGGTATGGAATCTGAAAAAATGGAACATGATATAGAGCTACAAATGTAACTATACCACTTACCTCAGTACCGTAGCACTCTCCTCATCCAATTCCATCCTTTGAATCAAGAATGAATGAGAATTATTAGAAGAAAGGATCAATCCTATGAAAATAGAGAAAAATATTTTTCACCAAAATAGCATAGTATGTGGAAAGAGAAGCTAACGATTGAAGGAAGAGGAATGTAGATCTTACTGATAGGATTCCAACATACCCAATGATAGTGAAAATGGAGTCTTGATGAGTGAATGGATTGAAATCCCAATCAAAAGAGGAGAATGAGGACCTTCACATGATGAATACTAGAGAAAAATGAATGAGGAAGAATAGTTAAGGTGTTTAAAACATTTCTGGGTAAAAATATTCATTTACCCTTAATTAAGGGGTCTCATGGTTTGGTTGCATGCTTGCCAAATAGTGTGCCAACCATGCGACAACCACTACCCAAAGGACCCCCTCACATGAGTTAGGTGAACGGTTTGACTAACCATACACAAAACCTGAAATTTAGATTTGTCATAAAAGTTTGAAACACATCACGAGAATATGATCCTTCTCACATAGTTTCAAACAAACCATGAAAACTCTTTATTACACTGGGTTCCCCACACTCTTGACTCGTACGATAAACACTAATCATGTGCTAACTGTGTGGCTTAGTTTGCCTTATGAAATTCAAGTGTTATGTGATCAGAACGAGAATCAGAATCTCATGAACCACTCATTTACCATTAGATCATGTTAACAGAATACAATGAGAGGTTTTTAATACTAAATTAAATGTATTTACCTAACCAAAATGTTACGATGTTATAACCTACACTTCTTAAAAAACACATCCTCAAGTTTCCCTTCTTATAATGGTAAAGATCATCTGAGAAATGTTCCCTCCATTGAGAATTTACAGTGAAATCTTACCCCTAGGTATCATCCTGTACATGGATATGCTACCATAACATCCAGACTAAAGGAACAAACCTACATTGGAGATCCTTCATGCTCTGATCCGTGAAATGTATCAGATTATACTGAAAGGATTCATCCACATACAACTAAATATCCCCATGATCAAATGAATGAGATGAGTCAAAATTATCCCAGCAAAGCTAAAATATGTGTTGAGATGGTATGTGGAGTATGATATGATCTATAATACTAAATGTAGGGGGTGAATTGTATGATTTAAAAAATTCCTTTGTAATTTTTAAATATGATTATGTTTAACAATGTTAAATAGGTAATTCACAAAACCTCTAGTTCTACACACTTTCAAGATTCAATAAATATGATTCTGAAAAAGTGATTCCGGAAAAGATGGTTCTGGAAAAAGGAACTTAATGAAATTTTACAAAGGTAACGATTATACCTTAAAGCGTATATAATCATAGTAAATCAGAGTATACAAGTATAAGTAAGTATAAGATAGTTATACTTTCCTCAACAATCAAAATATAGTGGAAAACTTGAAACAAAAAAGTAACAAGTAGTAAGTCTTTTAACCCAAAGAGAAGGGTATCCAAAAACCTTGGATAATGGTCCCTTGATTTATACATTATAGAAAGTCTGTCTTACCCACACTAGGATAATCCCTAGATATGAAGATCAGAGTTTGTCTTACTATCCCTGCAAGACCTCAACTTCAAGGTAGTCGACACCTCTATCTTCCTTAATAAGGAAGTCCTTTAACTTTAAGGTAGTCAGCACATCTGTCTTTCTATCCCCGGAAGCCCTCGAATGTATTCAGAAACATTCTGAGTCATGTGATGAAAACCTGAACAAGGTGTTCAGTACGCACAAGGCAATAAATTCTCTCTCTATACAAATCACATCAGCATCATCTAATCTCTATATTGATAAACATGTTTTGAGAACATTCATATGAGATCCTATTTATAGGCACAACTCCAACGGTCGGCTCCCTCCTCCAATGGTCATATTTTTCTGTGAATTTTGGAAGGTCCTGTAGACGTTTCAGTCAAACAACGGTTAGATAGTAGCTAAAGGAACGACATCGTTTTATAACAAAAAACAAGTGAAAGAAAAAATATAGTTACATAACCAAAATAAAATATTCAGAATATAAACAAATAAAAGTTTGGAGTCAAACCAAAAACACATTCAGTGTCTATAATACAAGGATTTTTGGATTTTTTTTTCTATTGAATTCGAAACCTGAGCACTATAGAATTCCAGAGTCTGAATTTTAAAGAAATTTGGAATTTGGATTCACAATAATTCAGGACATAAACTTACAAAGTTTGGAGTCAGAGTTCATGAGAATTCAGAGTTAGAACTTATAAAGTTCAGAATCAGAATTCAGGAGAATTCAGAGTCTGAACTTACAAATATCAGAGTCTAAATTTATTAGAATTCGGTGTCAGAACTCAGAAGATATCGGAGTCTGAATTTATTGAACTCAGAGTTAGAACTCAGAAGATCTCAGAGTCTAAATTCAGAGAACTCAGAGTCAGAACTCATAAGAGATCGAAGTATGAATTTAGAGAACTCAGTGTCAGAACTGTGAACTGTTTGGAGTCTGAATTCAGAGAACTCAGAGTCTAAATTCAGAGATCTCAGAATCTGAATTCGGATCCTGAAAATAGAATTCTCTATATCTAATTATTATTAAATTCCAAGGTTTTGGATATGAAACATAATTTTTCACTTTGAAAAAATGAAAAATGAAAATCATGGTAAGGATAAATTTCCTTGGGGAAGGAAAATTTTTCTTATGAAAGTAAAACACAGGGTAAAATGAAATTTTCCTTGAGATAAGGTGTTTGTGATTTTCAGTACATGAAGAAATGGTAATGTCATAAAGAAAACTTATTGACTCAACAATCTTCCCAAACATAAAGGAATTTAAATTTCATAATAAAACCTTATTTAATCAATATTATCCCCCTTTTTGGAAAGCACAAACAGCCTTACGAAAATGAATATAAGGTCTTCGAAAATATTTTTCTAGACTTTGAAAATAAAACTTATCTCCCTTTTCATATGGACAATGATGAATATGAATAACTCCTCCTTAGGATTTGGAAAATTAAGGATCATATTCTATATTTCCAGAATGAGATTTTTCATTATCTTGAGTACGAAAATCTCTATAATGAAAACTCCCCCTTAGATAAAACTCCCCCTTACTTTGGGATATTTCTTCTTTACATAGAATTCTTATTCCTTTCTCCCCATTTTTGATTTTCAGAAATAATTTTAAGGAATGGAAAAGTAAATATGGTACCTGAAATATTAGTGCAGAACATCCAAAAGAAAAGTGACCAAAAATTTCATTATGGGTAGAAAGAATTTGTACAAGGAAGAAAAGTACAACAAAAAATAGTATTGGGTCTATTATCCTTCCTTTTACTTGTGCATTAGATTCTTCACTATAGTATTCATTTCTTGTTCTCCTTATGATCTTTATCTACTCTCTTAAAAATATATTCGTGATCCTCCATTTTCTTCTCTAAGTCTTTGATTCTTTCTTCCTGAGCCTTGAGAGCCTCTTCCTGAGCCTTCAGGACTTCTTATCGCTTAAAAAACTTTTATTCAATATCAATCCAAAGATCTCTTTCTCTCTTCCATCTTTGAGCAACAGAATACAACTTCCCATTCAAATCCTTTAATTATTTAATCCGAGTATTCTACTCAAGTGTTATATTTTCTTCAAAATTGGTTGTAAGATCCTTGATCCTACCATCTTCTATTTCAAAAACCTCTTTAACACCATATTGAAACTCATCAAGTTCTTTCAAATATCTTACTGTCTTCTTTGACCAGCGATCCATTTTCTTGTATGTCCTTTTGTGGGAATCATAGTTAATGAAGAAATTATTGAAATAAGCCTCAAGATTTACACACTTCTCCATCACCATAGACACTAAATCTGATTTCTGATTTACTGTGTGTTGAAGCATCTGAAATCTAGAGTCTATGCTTGGAAAAGTCAGAATGGTGCCAACCAGCTTCTTCAAAGACTACACAACAAAATAATGTCTTAGAGATGATTATTCCGAATATGAGACTTTTATTGGTGATGCTTATTTCTCTAGATCAACAGCTTTCCTCTTTGAAGATTCACCAACTTCCTTCTTCTATACAATAGCATTAGTAGGTGTATCAACAACCACCTGTTTCCCCTTATCAGTTTTCAGAACGGCTTCCTCATCCAGAGATTCATGTTCACTGTTAGACAGCTAAAAAATTCAATATTCATATATTTTCTCCTTCTCAGCTCCTGCCTCAGCATCTTCAGGATGAATTAAATGATGATTATAACATTCATCTTCTGACTACTTATTCACTTCATCTTCAGCCTTGTCATCTGTTCGAGTAGTAGCAAGCTTTGAAGATTCGGCTTGAGGGGTTCTGATTGAAAATTTCTCAGATGGACTTTCCTTCTAATGAAAGTCTTCCAATTGCTTAATCAAATCATCTGTGTCATCACTAGTTTCAACTTCTTCCACTTATTCCACAATGTTTTCTACTTATTTTTCTTGGTCTTTTTCCAAAGTGAGAAATTTATTACCCGAAGTCTTAGGAAATCCCCTACCAAGAAAGATTCTGGTATGGGGATATTCTCTGATGCTTTCTCAGTATCCCTCAGAAGGGATTGAACAATTTCAATCTCAGACATCTTCTTCTTTTGTTTCTTTTACTTAGCTTGTTTCTCAAGCTCATCAGCTGTCTTCCCTTTTAAAGCCTTTGCTTCTGCAGGATCCAAGACAAATTGTGAATCGCTTTCCTTCTAGTTTTTCTTATCTTCCATCCATTTTTCTACAACCTTATCTGGATAGGATTTTTTTTCTTAGGTTTTGGAGATGCGGATTGGACTTCCTTAGATTTTGGGGTTTTCTATTCCTCTTCTACTTCCTTTGTCTTCTTCTTCTTATTTCCTACCTTTTTGGATGGTTCAACCACTTCTTGCTTCTTCGGAATAGCTTCATATTCCTCCTCTGATAGTTTATAAAATTCTTTGGAGTCATTAGAAAATCCAATGTTCATCCTATTCAAAGTATCATTACTGACTGGCATGAATTTTCATTTTCTAGGTTTTGAACTGTAAGGGATTTTAAAATATTCTAGACACCGACCAATCAAATTAGAAAGAATATCCGGGTACATGATAATCTGAGCCTTCATATTTCCATTCTTGATATTCTCAATCGTAATCAGAATATGATTAAGCAAATTGACCTTCCTCAGGTTCACTAGAAAATCTAGGATGTACATATCACTCTTCATCAAAGTGTCATTGTCACCTTTTCTCGGAATGATAAATACATGAACCCATAATTCAAGGATCCAATTATTTGTAGATAGATGAGCAATATTCAGAGTCTTGAACTCAGTAATACTGAAGAACTCCATAGATTTTACCTTTATAAAACTTCTTTTGACATCTGAAAACTTGTGCAAATAGAATTCAGCTTCTCCTACATATGGAACTCCAATCAAACTAGCTACCTTAGTGTATGAAAGAGCATAAGTATTTCCATTTCTTTTGAAGGAAAAATTCTCTCTACTTTATTCCATTAAGAAACTGACCGATTCATGAAACTCTATCAGCAGATCCGGATACCCTATGTCTTGATCCCCTGGATTTGATATGAAAACACTCTCCCATCCATTCAATTTAATGTTCTTTGAAATGATTTTATCATACTTGTTGAAGAAGTTTGGATGCACTAACCTTTATTTATACACCTGCCATTCTGGAATTGTCTTGATAGTAGACATATCATTCGGAGAGGATTATTCTACATACATTCAGAATTGAGAAACTCTGAGAAGTTTAGAACGGGATTAAGTTAGAGGGTCAGAACTTTAGCACACGAGAGCTTGAGATCAATGTGGGACAACCCCTCAGGGGTCCTTTATATAGGTGTTGAAAGAGACGATTCATCTTCCGAACTCAATCTAATGGATGAAAATATTTCTTATTATATCTCACAGTTGATATGATAGCCGCTAAGAAAAATTGATAGAATCCGATCTTTTGAGGTTTTTGAGAAAAACATTCCGATTTAAGGAAAAAAATCCATTTTTTTAAAACCAAATGAAAATACCAGCAAGTAAATGATGATTAAGAAAATTTAAGAAAGGAAACATACCTTTGAGATTTCTAGGAAGATTATTCATATTGAGGAAAAAAATTTCTTGAAGAACATTATATTCCAAAAAATTTTGATTACGAATTTTTTTTTGAAAATATAAAACTTCATTTCAAAAAATTTGTGTACGAAAATATTCATTACGAAAATTTTGAATACAAAAATATTTATTATGAATATTTTGAGTATGCAAATCAAAAATTTTGAGTACAAAAATCAACCTTACAAAAATTTGAGTACGAAAAATTTAAAAAAATGACTACGAAAATTTTCATTATGAAAAAGTTTGAAAAACTATCTACAAAAATTTTCATTATGAATTTTTTTGAGAAACTGACGACAAAAATTTTCATTATGAAAATTTCTGAAAAACTGACTACAAAAAATTTCATTACGAATATTTTTGGAAAACAAACTAATTTTTTTTTATTACGAATATTTCTGAAAAACTAACAATGAAAATTTCCATTACGATTTTTTTTGAAAAACTTACAAGAAAATGTACCCCCACTATGAAAAAGAGTTTATTATTGTAAGAATATTGGTTTCAATAAAAAGTTAACAAGAAATATTACCTTATGGTTATAATTCTTAACTTCTGTTTAATGTATTCAAATTTATTAGAGGGTAAAGATTATGTGAAAATATCAGCAAGTTGATCTTGCATTCCAATAAATTGAAGAATGATATCTCCTTTTTGTGTGTGATCCCTAAGAATGTAATGCCTAATATCTATATGTTTTTCATGAGAGTGATGTGTAAGGATTTTAGTTAAAGCAATGGAACTAGTATTATCACACGAAATTTGTGTTTCGGTAAAACTCATACCATAGTCTTTGAGTGTGTGTTGCATCCACATCACTTGCGCACAACAACTTCCAGCTGCTACATATTCAGCTTCAATAATGGAAAGTGCTACTGAGTGTTGTTTCTTTCATGGACAAGAAACTAATGAATATTATAAGAAAAGAAAAGTTCCGAATGTACTCTTTCTATACATTTTATATCTACCAAAGTCAGCATCCGAAAAACTTTTTATAATAAAATCATTTACAAAAGTATAAAAGAGTCATAAATCCATGGTTCGCTTTAAGAAGCGAAAAATTCTTTTCACTGACTATAAATGAGATTCCTTAGGATTTTATTTATATCTTGCACATAAGCATACTAAAAACATTATGTCTGGAATAATAGCTATCAAGTATATCAGACTTCCTATCATACCTCTAAAAGATGTTTAATCTACTGGTTTTCCAACTTCATCAAGATAAAGAGTGTTTGAGGTACCAATAGGAGTACTAATACTCATAGTGTTTTCATATCCATAATTTTTAATAATATATTTAGTATACTTATGTTGGGATATATAGATTCCGTCTGGTTTTTGAGAAATTTGAAAACCAAGGAAAAATGACAACTCATCCATCATACTCATTTCGAACACACATTTCATTAGATCCTCAAAGGAATCAGTTAATGATTGCTGAGTTGAACCAAATATATTGTCATTAACATAAATTTTAACAATCAAAACATTTTTCTTATCTTTTTTTATAAAAAGGGTTGGATATTAATTTCCCTTAACATAATTATTTTGAAGCAAAAATCATGTAAGCCTATCATTCTAAGATCTAAGGGATTTCTTAAGTCCATAAAATTCTTTGGTAAGTTTATAAACATGTTCAGGATGTTTTTTATCTTCCAAAACGGGATGTTGTTCAACAAAAAATCCCTCTTGAACATAATCATTAATGAAAGAACATTTCACATCAATTTGAAAAAGTTCGAAATTGAATAATTCTTCAAAGTCAAGTAGGATACGAATATATTCAAGTGTTGCTACTGGAGAATAGGTTACTTCGTAGTCTATTCCTTCTTGTTGATTATAGCCTTTAGCAACTAATCAAGATTTTTTTCTAACTATGATTCCATTTTCATCACACTTATTTCTAAAAACCCATTTTACTCCAACAACAGAAGTTTCTTTAGTTATTTCAACTATGGTCCATACATTATTCCTTTCGAATTCATTTGGTTAATCTTGCATATCTTTTATCCAATCATCATCACTTAAAGCTTCATCAATGACTTTTGGTTATAATTGGGAAAGGAATGTTAGATATTATACTTCATTTATTAAGGAACTTATAGTCCTTACAGGTTGATTCACATCACCAATGATACTATCACTGGGATGATTCTTAAGAAACAACTGATTTGGGTTTTGAAAAACCTGTTCATCAACATAGGTTAGGAAGTCATCTAGAGTAAATGTTTCAGAATTATCTTCTTCAACATTCTCCTTGTCATAAGGATCTTCTATCATGGGTTGATAATCAGTTTTTGAAAACACATATGATGATGTAGGATGGGGTTGTTTAAAAAAAGGGATCAGTTTCATCAAATTTGACATGTACAGTTTCTTCAACACTACAAGTGTTTTTATTGAAAACTCATTAAGCCTTAGAAGTTGTGGAGTAGCCTAATAAAATTCCTTCATCAGATTTTGGTGCGAATTTGGGAAGATTATCTTTAGTATTCAAAATGAACACTTTGCAACCAAAAACCTTTAAGTAGTAAAGTCTAGGATTTCTACCATTCCATAACTCATAAAGAGTTTTATTAAGAAAAGGTCTAATAAAAACTCGATTAATAGTATAACACACAGTACTTATAGCTTCAGCCCAAAAATGTTTGGCTACAAAAACTCACCCAACATGGTTCTTGTTATCTCTGGAAGAATTATATTTCTTCTTTCAACAACACCATTTTGTTGAGGTGTTCTAGGTGATGAGAAGTTATGAGTAATTCCTTTTCTACTACAAAACATTTCAAAATCATAATTTTGAAATTCTCCTCCATGATCACTATGAATAGTTATCAATGGAAGGTGTTTATCATTTTTAACTTGGGCTCTAAAACATTTTAAATAAGAAAAAGCTTAAGATTTATTTAATAGAAAATAGACCCACGTAAATCTAGTGTAATCATCAACTAAGAAAAAAACATAATACTTGGCGCCAATGCTTCCAGTTTGTGTTGGTACAAAAAGATACATATTCACTAACTGTAATGCATCAGTTGTTGAAACTTCATCGAATGATTTAAAATGTGAATTATGTTTCTTTCCATATTGGAAAGGATCAAAGACTTTTGAATAATCAAATATAAGCTTCGGTAGATCCTTAACTAATCTTTTCTTTGAGAGTTTACATAGGTTCCTAAGGTTACAGTGTCTTAACCTTATATGCCACAACCAAGAATGATCTTTCATTTCACTAAGGCAAGGTAGGTCTTGGCAACTAAGGTCTTCTATGTTTAGTGTATCTACATTCTATTTCTTATTGGCAGAAAGAATAAATTATTCCTTGGAATTGTGTACTAAGCACTTTTCATTTCTAAAATTTACAAGGTAACCTTCATAACATAATTGAATTTTTCTAATGAGGTTGTTATTAAGACCCTTTACAAAAACACATTTGAAATCAATGTTTTTTCCAAGAAGAATGATGTTACCTACACCAATAACTTCTCCCTTAGAATTATCTTCGAAAGTTACTTTCCATCATTTCATCTTGATAATATTTTCAAATATGTTCTTGTTTCCAGTCATATGTCGGGAGCATCCACTATCCATGTACCATATATTGTTGTTGGTATGTCATTTACTTTCCTTAAAATAAGAGAGTTAGAATTTCGGAACCCAAACGTTCTTGGATCCGGAAATTTTAGAAAGAAAAATTTTAGGCACCCACATTTTCTTAGAAAAATAGGATTTATGAAATCCTAAAGGCTGAGTTTTGTTTAAGGAACAACTTTTTTCCCAATGTCCACCACACTGACACTTAGTACGGAGTGGAGCACTTTGAGGGAAAAAATAATTGTTACTAAAAATCAGTTTATAACTAGTATAACCAAGAAAAGAATTATTCCTTTGAGGTTGGATTTGTGAATACATTTTATCAAAAATTTCCTTACCTAAGGTAATGTTTGACAAACACTTACTCAATGAAGAAATTGCGGACTACATTCTAATAACTAAGTTCTTTTCTTCCAAAACATTATCTTTAAAACTAGAGTTAGGCTCGAAAAATTTTTTCTGATAAATTACATATTCTAGATCTTTAGAATGTTTATCCTTATCTGAATTTACTTCCTCTAGATTTTTTTGAAATATTTTCAAAATCAAGAGTTTTATTATCAAGATCTTTAGAAACATAAGATATTTCTTTAGTAAGTATAGATATCCTGGAATTTTCCTTATCTAGTTTTTTGTTGACTTTTGAATTTTTATTCTCAAGAACCTTAGCAAACCTAGAAACTTATTCATAGGTAGGTAAAGTATTATCCTCATCAGAAGAATATTATTCATCCGAATATTCATATTATTTATCATTACAATAATTTGCATTTAAATAAACATTGGTCATTGATTCAACATTGTGTACCTTAGCCATTAAGAAATGGTTTTCAATAGGTAGTCTTGCTATTAGACCAAGATTCTTCTATCCAGAATATTCATAATTTGACTATTCATCTGAAGATTCTCCACCACTGGCACTCCAGGTGTCATTAGCTTTTAAAAAAAATTTAGATTTATCTTTGCAGTACTTATTTTTATTTCTCTCACAATGTTTTTCCTTTATTTCCTTTATTTTAGGCATAGGAAAAACGAGTCTTATATATCTATCTCGCTTGCATTCATAACATGTAACTTCAGAATCATTCTTATCTTTCCTTTATTTCTTCTTGTATTTGGATTGAACGTTCTTCTGTCCAAAAATCTTGTTCATCCTTTGAGCAAGATTGGCTAGTTCATTTTCTAAAGATTCACTTTCACTAAATTCGGATTGTATAACAATCTTCTTATATTTATATCTAGTGAATCTCTCAAGAGTCTTGGATTTCATATGATTTGAAGTTGTAGTAAAAGAAATACTGCCATTCCCATTATTTTTCCTTACATTATCAGCATCTCTCTTCATTCTAGTCTCGGGTTGAAGAAGAGTTCCAAAAAGTTGATCAAGAGAAATCTGAGTAACCTTTCTATTCTCATTTGTAGTTGTTCTCTTGGATCCCTATTCATTGGGAATGATGTCTATGATTTTATCCACATGATATTCATCATCTATTCCTTTCTCACCCATAGATTGTAAACTATTTACAATAGTCATGAATCTCTGTTGGTCTTTACATATGGGTTCTCCATAAGGAAAGAAAAAACCATGATATTCAGCTCTGAGCATGGCTCTTCTAGTTTCAATAACATTGGAAGTTCCAAAATGTGTAACTTCAAGTTTCTTCCAAATAAAATTTGCTCCTTCACAAGATAAAATTTGGCTATATATATTTCTAGTCATATAACAAAGAAATGTATTGTGTACCTTATAATTCAGTTGATATTCATTCTTTTCTTGATTTGTGAAAGTACTAACTTCCTTGTCATAAATTTTATAACCTCCAGTAAGCATGAAAAAATTTCGTACTTCAGTATTGATAATAAATGTCTTCATGTGATCTCTCAAATATTCATAATCATTCCCATCAAAAATAGGTGGTCTAGTTGGATTTAGGTTGTCAATGGAACCAACATTGATTCCTGTCGCCTTAAAAAAAACTTTCCACATAAACTTGTTAGTAATAAATGTTTGTAAACAAGGAAAATATTCCTCATCAATAAAAATATAGAACAAGAGTATCTATAAGAAAAATATGAATCCAAATTTTATGAGCCCAAAAATCTGATTCCGAAAATAAAAAGAAGATGAATTCTCTTCAGAATATAATCATGAGATTCATTCAGATTGAACAAATCCTCTGATACCAATTGTTGATATGGTATGTGGAGTATGATATACTATATAATACCAAATATTGGATCTAAATAATATAGATACTGAATGAAGTATCTAATAATGCTCAAAATACAGGGGGGAGGGATGAATTGTATAATTTAAAAAATTACTTTGGAACATTTAAAGATGAGTATGTTTAACAAGGTTAAACAAGGTAATTCACAAAACCTCTAGTTCAACACACTTTCTAGATTCCGGAAATACGATTCCGAGAAAGTGATTCTGGAAAAGATGGTTTCGAAAAAAGAACTTAATGAAAATTTACAAAGGTAAAGATTATACATTAAAGCATATAGAATCTTACTAAATCAGAGTATACAAGTATAAAGAAGTATAATATAGTTATACTTTCATCAACAATCAAAATATAGTGGAAATCTTGAAAAAACAAGTAACAAGTAGTAAGACTTTTAAACCAAAGATAAGGGTATCCAACAACCTTGGATAAGGGTCCCTTGATTTATACTTTCAAGAAAGTTTCTCTTACCTACACCAGGGTAGACCCTCGATATGAAGATCAGAGTCTGTCTTTCTATCCCCGAAAGCCTTAAATTTTAAGGTAGTTGGCACCTCTTTCTTCCTCAGTAAGGATGCCCTCAAACATTAAGGTAGTCCACACCTCGGTCTTCCTATCCCCGGAAGCCCCCAAATGTACTCAGCATCATTTGGAGTTGCATGAAGCAAATTTAAACAAGGTGTTCATTACGCACAAAGCTATAAAGTCTCTCTCTCTAGAAATCACTTCAGTAGCATGTAATCTCTAGATTTATCAACTTGTTTTGGGCTCTTTCAAATGAGATCCTATTTATAGGCACAGCTCCAATGGTCATCTCCCTCCTCCAACGATCATATTTTTACTTGAATTTCGGACGGACCTGTACATGTGTTACTGAAATGACGGTTAGTTATTAACTAAATGCAGGACATCATTTTATATACAAAAACAAGTGTAAGCAGAAATATGGTTACATAACCAAAATCAAATATTAAGAATGTAAGCAAATAAAAGTTTAAAGTCTAAAAAAAACACATTTGGTGTCTATATTTCAAGGATATTCAAATTATGTTTTCTATAGAATTCGGAACCTGAACTCTATAGAATCCTGGAGTCTGAATTTCAAAGAAATTTGGAATCTAGATTTACAAGAATTCGGAACCTGAACTTAAAAAGTTCGGATTCATAGTTCATGAGAATTCAGAGTCAGAACATACAATGTTCGGAGTCAGAATTCATAAGAATTCGGAGTCTGAATTCATTAGAATTAAGAGTCAGAACTCAGAAGAGTTCAGAGTCTGAATTCAGAGAACTTGGAGTCAGAACTCAGAAGAGTTCCGAGTCTGAATTCAGAGAACTCGGAATCAGAACTTAGAAGAGTTCAGAGTCTGATTTCCGAGAACTCGGAGTCAGAACTCATAAGAGTTCAGAGTCTCAATTCAGATAACTCGGAGTCTTAATTTAGGGAACTCAGAGTCTGAATTTGGATCCTAAAAACAGAATGTTCTATATCTAAGTATTATTAGATTCTGAGGTTTTGGATATAAAACTGAATTTTTCACTTAGACTAAATGAACAATGAAAATCATGGTAAGGATAAATTTTTTTGGGGATGGAAAATTTTCCTTATGAAAGTAAAATACAGGGTAAAATGAAATTTTCCTTAAGATAAGGTGTTTGTGACATTTAAAACAAGAAGAAATGGTAAATTCAAAAGGAAACCTTAATGACTCAACAGTCTCCCCAAATATGAAGGAATGGAAAAGTCATAAGAAGACCTTATTGACTCAAAAATACGTGGAATAAATAATTTATGGAATGATACCTATTATTTCAATGAAACTGGTAGTTTACCGACCCAACTATCTCTATGGTCTTCAAAAGTCTCACATAATGAGGAAATAACTTAACATGACTCTATTTCTATCTATGTCACAAACTAGAAACAAATTATAGAAAATGTGATGTCCCACCACAAATATAGAGGGTGAAAACACCAATTGATTTATGATTTATGTCTAGATTGAGATGTAGGCATATGTTTCTGAATCCACTATATTGTATGGACACGTGTTTTTCCAGATAGTAATTTTGATAATAAATTTTATTTTTTTTATCTCTTTCATATAAGGGAAAAAATGGTGCATTCTCCAAGAATATGATATCATATTATTTTTTTGTCTACTCTTTTTTGAATTAGAATAGGGTTTTTAACCTAGGACACTATATTTCTGAAATTATGATCCATCTCAATTTTAGTGGAATAATTAATATTTAATATTTAAAGAATTAAATACCTATTTATTCAATAATGTTAAGTTGGAAATATATTTTTAATGTATAATCATATTGTGATTATATATCCACCGTTGTTTCTTAAATGTGGGGTTTTTCTTAGGTGAATCACAAACATAGTACGAGCATTAGGGCTGGGTTGGTTCCCCGTTTTCTTTTTTCTTTTCTTTTATTCATTTCATTTCCACTTTTATTTTCTTCCACCATGGTTTCTCATTCAAAAAACCACTGGTTTATCCATAATTGTGACTCAAGATAAAGTTATATTATTTGAGTTAACTTGAGGGTGAGGAAAATTGGCACCACTACAAAGCGTTGGATGAGCTGGATCATCCTATGGTAGCTATGGGGAATAGAAATGAGGGAAGCTTTTGGGGATTTTCCCCAATGGTATGAAATTTTTATTTTTGGAAATAAATCCAAATAGATTCATGTTATTCTAGTTTTAAATCCCTATTATTATTTATTAGGACACCTTGGGTTTTGATCTGTATATTTTGTGGTGAAAAATTGGGTTTCCAGATAATTAGAGGGATTTAACTTTCGGAAATTCCAATCACACGACATTAGGTTTAAGAACATACAACATGTTTTCATCCTATTTGGGTAATATGAGGTTTTTTGAAGTAAAATATATTTATGGGGAATACATACCATTCACTTGGACTCAACCATGTGGTTGTGTACCTATCCAGACAACCCTTGTAGGGGCACATGGTCATGTAAAGTTCATGGCCAGACCTTATGTGGGTTTCATGCTGTGTAAAGGTACACGACTATGCAATATAAATGGATAAGATATGTGAGGTACATGGGAAGTTACCCCATGTAAGGTCCACCACATGTACATGATCAATATGACCTGTACTTGAACATTTACACACCAAGTCTCACTGAAGTACATGCTCATGTTGGGTTGAGAGATTACATGCCATGTGCTAGGTCTCCTACACTATGTACTCCTCCCTTGCTATCTTTTTTGGGGTTTTTTCTATTTTTTGTATCTATATTACTAGGATTCAGAGTTGTACACATGAGTATAAACATTCTAATATTTTTTATACATAGATCATGATGGTAAAACCCTTGAGCTGTCATAAGGACTCTTATATGGTGTTTCATTCCTTTCTTAAATGAAGAGGTTCTTCCTCCAGAAATTGAGTTTAGTTGTATCCTGATAGTTTTATTTTTATCTGTGATAATGTATGAATTATCTCTCATGATTGATGATTTTTTATATTTCCCTTTAGAGAATATCCCTGGGAAGATGTTCCATTTTGTCCCAAGAGGTCGTGAGGTTAGTGGTTTGCAAGGATCCCCTATGGGATGCCTCTTCAAACGTTTTGACCTAGAGGATACTATGTAAGATTACACTCTCTTATTTATAGTTCTGAGACTTCCCTATGGGATGAATTTTTTTAACATTTTTACATAGGTAATACCTTTTAGGATCCCTTGTTTACCATCTTGAGGAACCCATATATGATTCCCTTACTTCTTATATAACTTTTAAGGGTCCCTTGTAGGATGCATTTTTCTATATGTAATTTGAGGATCCTGCATAGGATTCAACATTTTGACTATTATGTTGAGGATTAAATGTAGGATTCCTCTCTTGGGTTATGAATTTTGGGAATGAGTGGGTGCCCTGATGTTTGACCATCCCTGATCTAGTACTTTATGTTTGGATAGATATTGTAGCAGGAGTTACCTTAGAACCCATACCTAAGTTTTAATCCCATGGGGTTGTGGCAGTAGTGGTGGGTTTAGAAATTCCCCCAAATAAATATTTTTTTATACTTCTAAGAGTTTGATACTGATTCAATGATGATAGTTAGAGGTTCTTCTTGGTTTGTGGCTTATGATCAAGATACTATGATATAGTTATATTTGGGAATCCTAGATGTGTTACCTGGGATCCAGCTTTCAAGCCTTATTGATGTGGGATGACAATAAATGCTTCAAGGATCTATCTGTTGAGGCCAAATGATTGAATTTTTTTATAGGATGCATTGTACAATTATACTCCTTGGATTTTGATGTCGAGGATTAAATGATTGGATGCATTGGATATTTTCACTTCTTGGGTATAACCCTCAAGGTCTAAATTTAGATGCCATATACATTTCTACTCCACAGATCTAGATTATTTTGGATATCAAGGACATTGGTACTCCTAGGATATATATTTCTAGGAATTCCTTAGACATGATCCTTGGACATTCTCCTTGGGCTCTACCTAATACATTGTTGACTTTCTATAGAGACACTCCTAGGACTCAAGGGAATGCATTGGTCATTATACCTTGGATCTAACAAATGTATGTTTGAAAATATGAGGATTCTATGGTCTTTATATCGTGGATATGATCCTTGGGGTATGACACTAGATTACCAGGTATTGGATACAATGGATTCTCTATCATGCTTTATAGATATACCTTATATGGTTATTTCATGATATTTTTAGACTGGTCAGAATCACAAATGATTTATTAGGATTAATTGTTATTCTGTGTTTACGGTTGTTAGTTTACAATGATACCTGGTAATCTGAAAAGAATAATTTTTATGGGAGTATTTGTCAGTATATGGTATCCTTGATTATAGTGATTAGAGGAGAGTACATGTGAACCTAGGGTAAGGGCATGTATCCCTATATAGTGGCGTATCTTTCTCAAAGACATTGAGTTACTTATTATTTTTTACCTTTCTTGTATAAGTATATATATGATCACAAGAAAATATATATATTTGTGGGAATTCATATATATCAATGAATACATATACTCATAAAGATGGTGTTGTGTCTAGATGATTGAAGTTATGAGCCCAAAAATCAGTTGTGGACTTACATCTTTTGTTTACGTTTAGTTTGTTTATCATTCCAGTTTTCTCAGTTAGGCTGAGCGTATGGCATGATTATGAATTTATGGAAGAATATTGTAAGTTCATCATTTGGGTGACTTACTGAGATGATTTATCACCCCTTTACATGCACCTCAGTGTTCATGAAGACCTTATGTCTTCTTTTTTAGGTTGATCACAATTACATGGTGGATATGGTTTATGCCTAGTGTTTCATGATCGACCAATGAAACTAATGATGATTACTGTGATCGGGTTTATGTAGTTATATAGTGTCATGGTGATCGAGTATGTGGTATGGATCATAGTTAGAAGTATATCCCTATAATTTTATTTCAGTTTCTTTTATGTAATCATATATGTAAATTCATCCTAGTGGGTGACCATTGTTGTATGTATGGAATGATTGTTCAGGCTTTTATATCATTTCATTATTTATTAAAACACGTCCTATTTCAGTTTATTTTCTACTTACATAGTATTTTAATTTATTTTATGGATGTTACATAGTTATTTGTGATATAATTTACTCAAATATGATGGAATAGTCTCTCCACAGATGCACCCTATGCCCCTGCTGCTAGTCAACAACCTCTGGTATATGGATAGATGTGCTTGAGGCGTCGTAACAAACTAGATCAGATCACCTGATTAGAGGCGTCTGAGTCAGGATGTTACATGTACATGATCGGAAGTCTCTTGAATGGGATGAGGAACTAGTGCTACCTAACCTACATCTAACTAGTATAATGGTGAATGGAATTACCTACCATGAGAGGGCTTATACGGACCCATCTAATTTTTTTTTGAAAGATGTTATTTTTGGAAAACTCAATCGAAGGTAAATGTTTTCCATGAAACTGCAAAATCAAGGATGAATTATTAGATAATTTCCTCTAACACATGAATCATTTTCTCAAACTTTCTATAAGTCTGAAGGTGATAAGATATACTCAATAGCATGTATGAACTTTGTGGCTTCTGTAGAAACTACTATAATCGTGATGTATATCAAAAATCTCATACTGATATGATGGAAATAGGAACTCTTTAATGTCATTAAATCTACTAGATATAATTCCTCATGATATTATCAACAAAGAAGGTCTCAAAAATAGGTAGGAAGTGTGTGACTCTGGTCAACCTATCAGAAATCACTCATACAACATCACTACATCAATGAGATTTTGGAAGGCCTGTCATGAAATCCATAGTGACGTCATTCCATTTCTACTAGGGAATGTATAGAGGCTATAAAAGTCCATCATGTCACTGGTGCTCGACCTTCACCTTATGATAGATAGAACACCTTGTGATGAGACCTACAATCAACCCCTTCATACCTAGACAACAATACAGATGACATATCTCTTTGTACATCTTGGTAAGACTAGGGTGAAGTTTTCAAACAAATGTGAGAGATTACTACTTTAACTATTCTAATATATCAATAGGATCCCACACACATCCATGGAAGTAAAGTATCTCATTCTCATCGATAACCCAACCAGAAAGTGGGTTTTAACCTCAGACACTCTCTATCAAGATGCATACCTTGGGATACAAAGGTTGTCTCATCCACACCCATTTCAGAAGAGAGGAATTCACTACTAAAGCTATTAAAAGAGTTTTCCATGAAATTATTGAACCCCTATATGCTTCTTGGAAAATAAATACATCAACTATTATTCATCGTTGGCCTCTTGGATGTCTTGTGATTGAGTTTTCCATCTTAGGGCATCAACTACCACTTTATCCTTTCTTAATGTAAAAGCATGATCAATGTTGAATGACTATAGGTATTCTACCCACCTAAATTGTGTCAAATTCAAGTCACACTTTATATTCATGTATTTGATACTTTTTTGATCCATTTAAATAATGAATTTTTCACCCACTAGATAATTCCTCTAGTTGTGTAAATCATAAATGATGACTGTTTTATTGAGGTCATGCATAGGGTAATTATACTCATGAGGTATTAACTGGTGGGATCTATATCTTACGACCTAATATCCCTACATCAAAATCTCTCCCAGATCGATCATTGAAGAATCATAGTTAATAGTATAGTTTCTTCTTGGACCTATAAGAATTAGTATTAAAACTAAATTCAATACCCCTTTCAACTCTTGAAGGTATTTTTTACAATATTCTGACCAAATGAATTTCAAAAAATTCTTAGTCAGGACTGTAAGAGGCACTATTAAGCATGAGAAATCCAGAATGCCTCTCCTATAATATCCATCCATCCCCAAGAAATTTTTTACTTCAAAGAAATTATTGGTATTATACTAGGAAAATACGATGTTCTCCTTTTATACATCAACATACACTCCATCATATGAGATAATATGACCCAATATGTGAACCTTATCGATCTAAAATTTGCATTTAGTGAATTTAGCATACAACTAGTTCTCTCACAATATTTTCATCATGATATCAAGATTATTGACATTGTCATGTATGGTGAGAGAATAATGTAACTTCTTTCCACAAAAACTAGCAAATATTTATCCTAATTTGGGTGGAAAAAACGATTCATCATATTTATATAGGCTGAATATATGTTCATAAAGCTGAAAAATATAACTAGATACTCATACAAGCCATACCGTGTTCAGAAGGTTGTACTTGGTGTGATTAATGGTCTAAAATGAACTTTATATTTTCCCAACCTCAAATCAATATTATCGAAAACTATATCTCCTCAGAGTTATTCAAAGTGGCTATCCATACAAGGAAGTGTATGCTTGTTCGTAAACATAAGCTGGTTCTATCTTCATCAATCTATAAAAAACTAGAGGGTACCCTCCACCTTCTTAGAAAAATTTATGGGTGAACCCCATTGTTATGTGCTGGGTTCTATAAAACCCTTTCCCTCTAATTATTGCAACTTCTTATTTTTTTTAATCTCTATAGGTTTCATCTTATAGGGATGAATGGAAACTAGTGCAACACATAGAATAAGATCAGTGGTGAACTCCACCGCCCTAAAAAGAGGAAATATTAAGAAATCACCAGGGAAGATTTCGCTGAATTGATCTACCATAAGAGTGAATTTAACAAGTTACATTCCCTGATCGCTTCAAAAGATACTATCCATTTGGGATTCCACATTTCCCAGCCCATGAAACTTAGGTCTGACTCAACATTCTTGGATACAACATTCATCATTATAAATATATATACATCCTTCAGGTGATGTGAATGAAACCCTCCTACGATAAAAATCAATATGCAAATGATAAGACACTATCCAGTCCTTACCAAGAATGAAAAAAACCAGTCATCTGAAGGAAGAAGAATTCAGAAGAAATGGTACCCACCGATCTCAAGTGGGGACTCATAAAATTTATGCATACTATCTGTTCTTACCCCTAATGGTATGCTGAGATTCATAAAATCATAGAAGTACCCCAATGCTAGGCCTACACATTCCCTGATTTCCACATATATAAAAGAGTTCATTTCACCTATATCAAATAAGGTAGAAAATAAAGTAGAGGATACTGGAATAGTACTATATACATTATAAGGCCTTAGACACTAATCCTCAGGTGTAGGCTATGGTTCATACATATGGCCAGATCTATGGCCTTGAGATACAATCGGCACAGTCAAGGTAGGATCACTCTGTTGGCGTTAAGCCTTTAATGTCAAATTGCATCAACCATGACCACATATTTGGCCAAATTATCAATTAGTATACCAGATCCTAGCCTAATGTGGAGCTAATAATCCGGTACCTAAATGTGGTGTTGATACAAATCCCTTCTCTCTAGGTATTAGATGGAATTTTCAGAAGAAGCATTGAAATTGACCCATCATGCCATGAGATTGGAACTCTATTGGGTTCCTCATACACCAAGGATTATTATGGGCTACCCTACCACACTGGTGACATACCACATAGCTTTTAGTGCTTGTAATATTTCTATCACTTCCCACACATTCACCCTTGAAACATCACTTCCTATTACCATACAAACCACCCTTTACCTGCAATCTGAACCATGCTGACTCAATTTGTAAGATTCCCTTAAGTTTCACTCTATAATGAGGTCCAGTTTCACTATCTCAGAAATGGTGGTCCACTTAAAAATGCTCACCAACGATTGGATGGATTTCAAAATCCCATCCTCAAATAACCTCCCAGTTTTCATCTCATAATCTGTCAGTGTGAGCACAAAGCGGATATTCTCATTGAAATGAGAAAAATAATCCATTACAAACATAGAACCTTGCTAAAGTGCATAAAATATCTGGTGCAGTATGATCTTAGTTTCTACAAAACTAAGTAGTCATTGAAGAAAAATTTGGAAGTCCACCCAAAGAATACCCTTATGAATACTAGCCTAAGCAGTAGAACCCCACCAATTATTGGCAGATTCATGTAGAATATTGGTGGTGAGATTGAAAATCCTCTATGGTGGTGTGTTTATATGTTGAAATATCAACAACAAGGACTCTCTTCATGATTCAATAGCATAAGGACCACCGTCCCCTAAGAAGGTAGAAGGATGGTGCAACTGGAATTCCCATGTCAATTCCAGCATAATAGGGGTAGTTCATGGAGGTCACTATAGTGACTATATAAAGAAAAAGAAAATATCTTGAAACTGAGAATTGGTTCTTAGTGGAAGATCAACATGGGGTTTCTCATGTGGATCTACATGGGGTAATACAGGTGGCCCAAGGCCCTCCACCAATGGATCATGGTTGTCTCCATCCTCCTAGAGTATAATTTGAGGATTCCATGGGAGAATAACTTTACAATTTCTTTCCGCACACCTCAGATAAGATTTACCATGAGATTGGAAAAGAGATTACAAGAAGGGACATGGACAAGGACATCTTATAAACACAGCACACCTATATGATTTCTCTTAAAGAATGGTCTTGGTGATATAGTAGATCACAAAAGATTAAGAAACACTACCTACATCCCACTACTATGTTCAGTTTAAGCTCAAGGTCCCACAGAATTTAGCATAGGTTCTGGTATATAGATTTTTAATTGAAAGGTATAGAGGAAAATAACCTTTAATTTTAAATTAGAATCCCCATTTAGTGTTAACCATTATATTTTAAAATGATAATTTATTGAAGATCATTCTTATTTATTATGATATATATTTCTCAATCAATTTAAATGTGTCATGATTCCAAACTTATCAATTCCCATACTCTTTATAATATTTAACTAGTATTTCAAGTAACCATGACCTAACCTTTAAGTCCTGTATCAGGATGTAATATGTCATTTATATTGATTCTATTGAATAAAATATCATTCCAAATTTATTGAATTATTCACTTCACAAATCAAAATTGGAATTCATCAATCAAATACACTAATATTCCATCCAATAGAACTAGTGGTTTTTAGATAAACCATGGAATAATTTTTTAATTAAGGTGTCATCATAAATATATATGAGAAACCACCATTTAGATTAATTTATACACATTAGTTAAATCAATTATGTTTTCAATTCAAGAAATATTATCACATTTCAATATATAAATGTCTAGGCACTCAGAAAAACTACATGAAATACGGGATGTGCACACAATAATATAAATATGGAATGAAATAATTTGGGACATGTGAATCATCAAGTGACAAATGTGATGCATGATATGTTACCTCCTTGTTATTCCTGGATAATAAAAATAAGTCCATATTAATAATATCAGCAATAATAATATCACAAAACATGTGTGTCACTCAATGGTAAAATCAATTCAACTATAATTGATAAAAACCAGAATAAAAATAACCCATCCCAGGTAATTTGGTTTTCCCCTATATATGGTGTAGCTATTCCATGGAATAGCATCATTATCATATTACAACATATTTTAGTATCTTATCTACTACCCAAATAGTGAGAAAAAAGGAAAAAGATCTCTCATACATCTTTGTAGTGCCCTACACGAGAAGCCACTATGCGGTGCCTTGAGATGGTTGGCCACATGACCTCAAGTGCACCTCCTCATATACCAGAGGATGCTGCCTATTAGTGGGGGCCTTGGGTGTATCTATGGGAATATTATTATATCATGAGTTAGAGTAGAGAGAAACTTTAAATAATAATGATAATTAGTGGAAATAGTCATAATAAATAAACCAATATAAATGAACTGATGAAATATGAAACATAATAGATATCGAATGATAATGATAATGTCTTGTCGCAATACAAAATGGATGTACGTGATACAAGGAAACATGCATATACCACATGATAAAAAATAAGAAAGGAACAAAATCTACTACTACTAGAATCAAGATAATAGTCCCAGTCCTTTTCCCCCATAAACCATCCATGTACTAAAAATCAAGCCTTAAAAGTCAGACACTTCCCTTTATCTACACCTGAAATCATGATTTTAGATCGGGTAGAAAGGGTGTCCAGTGCAGGGTGTGATATATACTCAGTATAACTCCACGAATGGTGTCAAGATCAATCTAATTAGTGCATAAAAAATGATTTGTGTGCCAATAATAATAAATATGAGGAAATTAATAAATAATCTTTATCAATCTATGTTCCTCATTGATACTTGACCGACACTACCTAATTCAACCTAAGAATATTTCTATGAACAAAGGTATTCCTATACAGATATGATGTTGGTGTAACAAGGGGTAGATATTAACTAAGAATAAAGAGTGGACCTACCCCAAAATTTGATTTGGCATGGTAGATGTGTCCCAAGTATAACAATTATACACTCATAGATTTTAATAAAAAAGTCATCATTTTAATTTTATTAAAGGTACCCTGATCACATCTAAGGAGATCCAAAAAGGAATCCCACATATTTCCCTAGGGGAAAAATGAATACCTTTTACCGAATAAGTCCATCTATGGTGACCCATAAATGGAATCCCAAGTATGACTCTCTTCATGTTGTGAGACACAAACCCCATGATATCATCCATGGTATCTCAAATTGGGTACCATGTATCACTTGTGGTCTATTATAACCATCCAGGAACTGATCCTAACCACAATGTATCCCCTAGGAAATTGGTGTCACTCATACATAGGTATATAAACCACATGATGAGTCCATAATAGTCCTACAATGTATCTCTTCCAGCATTTCATATTCTATTTCTATTTATCTATCATGATGATATTTTCTATGTAATCACATATGGATCCAAGTATCACCCTAATATTGTATGTGAGATATATCTTAGTAAATATAATTCCTACAATTTATCAAGGCATTGTATTTAAGACACTAAAATCATGTGTTCCATAACATTTAATTTAGGCAAAGCCATTCTAAATTATAACATCGGGCACAGGGGTCTAAACTCATAGATTATCATCCCTCTCATTTCAATTCATACTTCCCAATCATTTAATACATGTCAAAACACACATCAATGATAGTTAAACAATTTAAGAAAAGGGGACATTAAACCCTTAAAGAAGGAAACACCAATAGGGGTAGTCTATGTCAAGGAAATCACCCAATGAAATTACTTCACAAGTATCTAGGGTTTGACTATGCTTGGAAATAAACTTTTTATTAATTAATTAATCAATTTGGGGGTGATGTTGGAACTTCCCACGTATTGAACAACAACACATCATTTAGAGCTACAAGTCTCAATGGAATGAAACTAGACCACCTACCTTAGTCTTGTAGCACACTCTTATCTAGTGTCAACCCTTGAATCAAGTTAGAATTTGAGAAATAAGAATACTGGAATAATGTACAAAAAAATAGGTAAAAAGATAGAATACCAAAATAGTGGAGTAGATGGAAATAGAAACTAAGAATAGAAGGAAGAGGATTGGAGATATTAATGAGGGGAACTCAATGCACCCCACAACAATACAATGGAGTCCAAATGAGTAAATGTATTTAGAGAATAACCAAATGAGGAGAAATAAGAGATTTAAATTGTATCTAATGGATAAAAAATAAACGTGGAAGAATGTTTAAGGGGTTTAAAACATATCAGGTGGAAAAGGGCCACATACCCCTTCATTAATGGGTCACATGGTTGTCCAAAACACACACCAACCATGCAACAACCACTACCCAAAAAATCCCCCTACATGGGCTAGGAGAAAAATTTGAATAATTATGTGTAGTCCATGTGATATGGATCTTTGCAAAATGTCTGCAACATCTCATAGCTGTGAATCTCTTTTCACAAGGTTGAAAACAAATCGGGTGGCCTCCTGAGTTCATTGGATGCCTCTCACAATTGAGTCACATGGTTATTAATAACTATGTACTAACAATATGGACAATCCATCCTTCCCTTATTATAGTGTTCTAGGATTTTAATGATCAATGGAATATCTAGAACCAGTCCTTATCATTTAGATCACTTTAATATCCTAAAACGGATGGTTTTCAATAGTAACATAAGAGTTCATACCTCTATCAAATTAAAAGATGTTACAAATAGCTTCCCACTTTTATAAAATACATCAAGAATGTATAAAGGGGAAATCTGGTCACACAAATCTCATAATTGATATCCATAACTCATACCTCTCTATCTCTCTAAAGAAACATAGGGGTAACAACGATCAACTAAAGGTAAAGCATTCCATCCTTAGGTGTCATGTGTGATCCATCTCAAATATCAATCACAAAAGAATGTCATCAAAGAAGACTTCCATGAATAGATCAAATATGGGTTAAGGATCATGTCCAAAAGTATCATGATTATACTATGGCACACAACTCACAAAAGGGTAACATGACAAGCTCAAAACAAAAATATTAGATTTGGGAATCCCCCTAATGGTATATCGTACTAAAAATTTAGAGTTGGGGATAAATTACATGAGGTAAACATTGAGAACAACTTTTTATTAAACCATCGGTTGAAGAAATCAATGATTATCTGGAGTAGATACTCTTCCTCAAGTCACATGGTTCAAGTGAAACCAATTCACACATAGCCTAAAGTACCCATATGTCTCATTAGAGAAAAATATAGTGTATTCAATGAAAAAAATTGGATCTTAGAAATCCTCTTCTCTATATACTCCTCCAACCGCACCTCCATCTATCACAGCTGTACGAGGTCATCTGATATGCTTGAGTAGATATTGGTTCAACCATAGTGAAATTCTAGGTATTAAAAAACTCTCGATGGGGTGGTAAACCAAAAATATCCTCAATATGGGCACCCTCATACACCTCCACCATCATAAGAAACTAAATGATCAAATAATATACTTATCCAAGGGTAATACTAGCTAATTTATAAGTAAATGGATATAACCTCATGCGAATGAGATCATATGACTGTACCTGAGATATATTCTTATCAAAGGAGGAAAAATCTGTCTAAAAAAACCCAAAAGCACTGCTATACTCGCTGGTCAAAAATAAATTAGCACTGATGGTAGGGAACTTTCCCATACTAAGGAAACCCTCATAGGGTCCCACTTCCACTATAATGATATTCCATTTCCGGTTCTTTCCCTATCCTCCCAGAGTTTGGTCACACTATCAATAAAAGTTTGTAATCCCTGATCCACTCTATAAGAGACTCAAACATAAGGGTCAATAAAAAAGAACCCACTGGTATGATTAGGTCTCAAACAGGGGATAGTATTAGGGGTAAGTAGTTTCTGACTCCCGATGAATACTAAAACTGGGGTAGTTAATGCACACGTCATGCCTCAAACTGCACTCTAAGCCTCTATGAGCTCCTACTTCTTGGAAATCATTATTTCCATATAACTCATGTTTACCACAACTGTGGCTTAGTATGAAAACTTTTCACATAAAAAATATTGTAAACACACAAGTAAAAGGACATCATTGACCACACAAAAACACAATACACTTTGGGAGACACTAAATATCCCACATGGTTTTAGATCGCATCTCAATAATGTGTCTTGACGATGTAATTTTCACTCTTCCTTTCATTTAAAAAGCTACACCAAACATCACCAACATAAGGCTTTACTGACACCTTTCATCTCCCTAGGATAGAACATGAAAAAAAGGAAAATGTGTGGATCTTAATAGTGTCTAACCATACTACAACAAGAGTATAAGGAACACATATTATTCCTTGAAACACTCCTAGATCGACAATGTAAAAATCCTTTAGTACCTGCAACAATCCAAGATTCTGACCACCAACTTCATATGTCAGGATTAGTCATATAAGAAGCGGTGGTGGTGGTATCAAACCAATGTGCTCACCACCTCAAATTGCTCCCTCAATTCCAATGTAATGTTTTCCACCCAATGGACCACCTTACACCAACTATTGTATCCACCTATGTTGTTCACCGACCGCCACTCTAACTACAAAACAATGGGTTGGAAAATCCTACATGGGATGTCCTATCCCATCATAATCATGGAAATGTGTCAGTCTTAGAGAACTTATCTATCCCCACTATCTCCAAAAAACTCATACTTCATGACTTACATCCCATGCCCTCTATCAGTGGTCCCTACTGACTCAATATCCCAGGATATCCCTCCCTCAGAATAAAATGATATGTACTTGAACCATTTTTATCATCATACAAGTCCAAAAGATCCATACATGACACATTTTTGCATGTTGTATCCACCAAAACCATGAGAGGTTGGTCTATAAATTGACCAATGTGAAAATGTGACAACAATTTAATATCTCGAATAAAGACCACCTCATTACTATCCCCTTTAGGTAGGCCTCATCACTAATCAAGTCAAACTCTCAACCCTTCTATGGAAACATTGATAGCTTTCAACATGTATACATATTTAAAGGAGACAAGATGTACCATGGTCAATGAGTATATCTGGTGAGCTGACACAAGAATGACATGGAAACCGAAAGCCATTACTGTATGATTAATGTAAAAGAGGCTCTGTAAAAATAGTTACTACATGTATCGAGTAAACAATTATATTATCAAAGTCTTATTGAATGGATACTTCTATCATGACCCAACCCACTAGGGTCTAACCTGTGACTTGAAGGACCCTAGACTACCTTTAACGGGGGGAATCAGGGTGTCAAATTGTTTCTCTTCTTTACTGGATCTTGTTCCCACATTGGTAGGAACCCTTTTTAAAACCTGTATGATGGATAAGTGTAGTAACTAAAACATTCGAATGCAGAAGGACTACACAAAAAAATTTAATTGGTTGACCACTAAGGGATATGTCCAAGGAGTCTACGCCGAAAGGTTTCTATTCGTACTAAATTCCACTAATCTTTATTAGCTGTGGATTATAATGGTTCAGGAATAATCAATATATCCCATGCATAATGAATTTAAAAAGGCTTAGGGGTAGCCCACTACTTCCCTCAAATCACTTTCGTTGACTCCCCTGGCTCACGGGCTTGGGAGAGGTCACGCACAATTTATTGAATTTAAGGTCTCTTCAACAGATTGGTATGAAAATTATTATTCTCTATTCAGCATGAGACACTAATTACATCGAAGTCCCAAATTGATGCTCTTTTATATTCATTTTTATCCTTTAGTATAATTACCGAATTCATTAAAACTTCTTCCTTTCTTCTCTATAATCACAAACTCATTTTATGATGTTCTTGGTTTCTGCAAACTATCACTGATTCTGATGACTGTCTCTGATATGTGTAGCTTGAATTCTCTGTGTAGCACGTCTGGTCCGCATACCATGCCTGCTCCACCTACTGCGCTCTTTCCTTGTACCACACCTGGTCCACGTACCGCCTCTAGTCCACATACCTCTCCTACATCGTGTACCATACCTAATCCGCACCTTCTCTTCATACCACCTCCAAATACCACCTCTACGTATTGCCTCAACGTACCACCTTCACATACCACCTCTGCGTATAACCTTCGCAGACTGCCTCTATGTATCACTATTGTGTACCACCTTTGCATACCATTTTTTTATTTCATATAATTCTTCAAATTCTTCTATTTTTTTGTCTCTCGCATACCGATTTTTGCTATGAAAAAATCTATTTCATGGACTTCTCCTTCCAATTTCATGAACCATTTCCTTTCACATACCACTTCTTCCAATGAAGAAACTCTTTCACGTACCACTTTCGAACAGAGAAAAATTCTTCCACAGTGATGATACATCCTTATTTAATTCTCTCACTCATAATGATGGGATTTTAACTCCTTATATAGGAAAATATCTTCAAAAATTTCACTAATCCGCTGTACCAATATTTTCAATGTGGGTCAAACGTCACCGTATATTTAACTCCATCCGTGTACTGTAAGCCTCCACCATGTAAAACTCATTCTTCATGAACACAACAATCCTTTGAACCTTTAGCCGCATACTATTAACCTTTAGCACACCGTAAGCCTACCACTCCACATTCTTCATCTCTTCTTCCAACGACTAGGCAGTCCGCGTACCACAACTCCTTCCGCAACGAACAATTTTCTGTACCATGACATGTTTTGAGAACTGTTCTGCATAAATTTCCTACTACATGGTATGCGAATGCAAACCGTTCTCAGACATGGTACCTGGTCCATGTTTTGAGGTACACATTTTGCTTCCTTTTCCAATTTCCTTCGTTGTTCCACATCTCATTCACTCCTATTAGAAAGACTTCGATTTCCAAATATAAAATCACGATTTGGAGGTCCAAAAAATTTAGAAAATTCTAGGAAGTGGCACCACCATAAATATATTCTTCAGCAAGAACGCACATGATTATTCACTGTTATTGAGATTCTTCAACAATTAGTAGATTTTATCATGAACTCCTTCCACTATGATATATATTCGTTGAACGATCAGTTTCGGTATCGTCAAATTCTCTAGGAAAAGTACACCAACTTCCCACCTTCCCTATATTCCAATAACATTAGTATTACTAGTCAACACTAAATATGATTGGCATCATCTTCTCAACTTTTTATGATCATTCTTAAATCTTCATATCTTCACATGATTCCCTATACAATGATGCATTTATCTTCTGGTAGGCTCTTTCATGGCCTCTTTGAATAGTTATATGTTTCATGATCACTTTATAACTGGAATCCCTTCAACACTCTCTGATATGGTTTCATTGTTTTATACAATGTTTCACCATTGATACATGTATTCTGAACTTAAGAATAGTTCAACAATCTCTTGAATTTTCACCCTCAATAACATTGGAGTTCTTCATCATCTCTTTCTTCATTTTGATATTCATTGACAACTATTGACCAAAAATACAACCTTATAAAATATTTGGTACCAACAATATCCCCTTTTTATTTTGTTTTCAATACCACAAATTACTCCTCAAATTAATATGAATAATATCAAAATGAGAATCTTCTCTCTTATCTTTTCTTTTTCATTGTCTCTCACTTTTCAAGATTTCATTTAACTTTCTCTCCCACTTATCAACAAGAAATACACTGTTACATGGAAAAGGGTATCAATTATTTCTTAAGAAATATTCCATCAATCATTTCACTCTATGTATAATTGAGCAATGATTGGTGTAGAAAACAAGAGGATTTGATTTAGAAAACAGGTCTGTCCATTATTCAATGATGATAATTCCTCATGAGATGAGAACTCATATAATCTTTTATCAGGGTTTCTCAACATTCATTATAGGATATATAAATTGAATGTGATAGGGAATAATCAAATTGAAACTTCTTCACAAACTTCAATGAAAAAATAAAAAAAACATTCAAGTGAAATTGGAAGGATAAGTGGCCTTAGGGAACTTCCATTCTTTTTATGTCACGAATTAATTATGTTACTACCCATTTGTAAAATGATCTTCATTCTAAGTAATAAATGATGAGATATTGAGAAATTACATACCCTTTCAAATGAAATTTTCTTCATGAAATTTCCAGAGTAAGTGAATATAATACCAACTGATGTTGACACTAATTGAAATAATAATTATGCCAGCTTCTTCATTTGTCTCCCCCTCATGGGAAACAATCCTCATAATCTTTATCAAGGGTAATCCTTCATCATTTTAGTATTTTAATATCAATTTAATAATATTCCATGAATGGAATATTCTTTAGAATAACTATCAAGATTTGAGAGTATTCACTACTTCTTAGGTTCTACCCCTGGGAGCATGCTTCACCTTCAATTCCCTACATTATCAGCACAAATACAATACACGAATTATTAAGGGAATAAGGTGGTTCCTCCTTGATTATTAAATGTGAGAAGAAAGGATGATATGGTCTTCTTAATCAAGATGATCCATTATATCTAGTATTCATGCTTTCACATTTGAACATATGTTTTGTTCTGTGTTGATGTGGCATGGATCTCATCACATTATCTTCTGCTTTATGTGGAGAATTTTTCTTCTTAACAGCTATACTGAATGATATATTCTTATTCCTCTTAAATACTACTTATTTTTCTGCTATTAATATTAGACAAACTTTTGTAATGTAACCATATTTCATACATCTCTCACACAGAACTTCTTTAACCCATGTTTTTCTCTTGGTCTAAAATTTATCAGGTACTTTATCTTCATCACATGAAAATTTTCCTTTTCATTTATCACCAGCCTTGGCCATTTCATCTTCAAATTTCCTTATTCTTTTTAAATATTTGGTCTAGATGACCAACATTTCATTTGTAACTATTGCAGTAGGTTTGGATCATCCAAAGTGGATTATCTGAGTGTCATCCCTCTTATTTTATCTATTGGATGAATTGAACTTAAATTTCATGTATCTAATATACAGGGTCTTCTCAGCTTCCCTAATTGATATCTTATTGGGGAAATGTGTGTTCACAACATTCTTCTGATTTCTTCCCAAGGTAGCTACTTCATACTTAGTTGGAATCTAAGGTATTCTTCTCTTATCAACAGTGAATGCATATTGGGTTAGGCATGTACCTACCTTGTGAACACTACTATTTCTTACATCACAGATTTTATCAAGAATTCCAAATCTATTTACGGTATATAGAGGCTTATGGACATACATATGTTGATTCTTATTCTATGGATTTCTTCCCCATGAGGCAGGCTTCCTTTGTGATTTTATATTATGAGGATTGTACCAACAGTTTATTGCACAATGCCCAAATCTGTTGCAGTGCCAACATTATGAGTATTGTAACAACATTTTATTTCATAATTACTAAATATGTTGCATCAACAACATTGACCCCCAAATATATACTTCTTTATATTAGGTTCCTAGGCCATCTTCTAGACTTCTTGTGCTCTTTTTGGAGAACCACCTACTACATTCTTATTCCTATTTACCCCGGCATGGTGATAGGTGACTCCTCAACTTTCCTCATCCATACTTTTTTTGAATTTCTCTTCCAACCTACTCTTCCTGTGGAAAAATATTTAGAAAGATGAGAAAAAGATGGTTTAGATGGTACCTTATTCTTATCAGTTACATGTGATAGATCATCGAGTGAAACCATGATCATATTATCACGTGTTGGAGGACTTTTAACTATAAAATCCTCTAGAGTTCATTGAGTAGCAACATACATTGTTTCTTGAGATAGACCATCAAGAGTCATCATAATAATCTTGTCACATGTTGGAGGTATTGTAACTTTAGAATCCTCCAGTGATCATTGAGTACCAACATCAGTTTTTTCATTCTTTTGTGAAGTCACAATATGTTTCTTCTCAAGATTGGTCAACTGAGAATCCAATTCTATGCATTTCCAATTGAGAATGACCTTCTGATCCTCAATAATATTCATCTTCTCTTCACAATCCTTCTTCATTATAACAAAATTTTCCCCATGCAACATCATTTTATTTCTATTCAAAGAGTCATGTTCCATGATCTTCTTGGATATCCCTTACAATTGTAGACCCTTGATGTCAATGCAATTTTTTAGTTTCCCTTCGTGCACATAGATCTTTTTTCTAGATCATTTCTAAATCTCTCTTCCTCTTCAGCTTCATTGAACCATTTTGATGTATTTATTTAAGGTTCCATCCATGTTTCTTAAGAAGATTAAATATTTCTAGAGAGCTTATAACATTATGATATTTTTCCTTCCAATCCCCTTTCTACATTATCAGCTTATCTTCCCATTCAGGTGATTTTAGCTTGCATAAAATAAAAAATTCTACCAAAATAAACTATTCTTTCTTTAGGAATATTATGCAGATATGTTATTAATTTATCTTGATCACTTGATAATGAAATATATGTGTCTTCCTTTTCTGTGGTAGTAACCTATGCCACCTTATCTTTACATTATATTCCTGATATTTATTCATTATTGGAAAGGAATGGAGAACTAGAAACATCATCTTCTTTAGATAAGAGGGACTTATTCAACTGTCTCTTCTCTTTATTTTTTCTGTTCATCCCAATCTGGCTAGGTATAGACTTCTTCTAAGAGATAACTGAGAATTCAGCAATACTATTCTTCATTATTGAATAAGGAAAGAAAAATCAGATCCTATCATAAATAGAATTACCAAAGAGCATCCAACATACACAGACCTTTTCCCTCTAATACCAATTTATGGACCCTTGAACACCCTGAGATGGGGGAGGGGGGTTGAATCAGGGTATCAATTTTTTTTTCTTCTTTACTGGATCTTATTCCCACGTGGGTAGGAACAATTTTTAAAACCAATATGATGGATATGTGCAATAATTAAAACCTTCACATGTAGAAGGAAAACCCAAAACTTTTTTACATGGATAAAAACTAAGGGCTACATTCAAGTATCATACACTGAAAGGTTACTGGTCTTACCAAATTACACTAATCTTCACAGGGTGTGTATTACACTGGTTCAGGCATAATAAATCTTTCCCAGGCACACTACCTTTATAATGGTTCAGGGATATCCCACTACTTCCCTCAATTCAATTCCAATGAATCCACCTGGGTCACTGCCTTAGGAGGGGTCTCAATCAGTTTATCGTCTTGAAGGTCTCTTCAATAGAGTGGCATGAAAAGTCTTTGTCTCTATTCAGCACAAGACAATTCTTACATCGAAGTCCTGAATTAATGCTCTTTTATATTCTATTTTCCCATTTAGTGAAATTACTAAATGTACTAGAACATATTCCTTTTGTTGATAGAATCACAAACCTTTTTTGGGATGTTTTTCATTTCCAAAAACTATCCTAGATTCTGCAGACTGTATTTGATTTGCATACCATGCCTGATCTACATACTATGTTTGGTCTGCATACCAAGCCTGCTCCGCCTACCACACCTAATTTGTATACCATGTCTGGTCCACATATAGCCTCTTCTCTGCATACCACTACTGCTCTACAGACCGTGCTTGATCCACACCTTCTCGACGTACTGCCTTTGCATACCAACTTTGTGTATCACCTTTTCATACCACATTCACATACCGCCTCTGCGTATCACCTTCGCAGACTACCTCTGCTTACGCCTTCGTATACCACCTTCACAAATAATTTCTTCCTTCCACATACTTCTTCTTAAAATTCTGTGAATTATTTTGTCTTTTGCATACAAATTTTTCTTACACAAAAATATCTTCCACAGATATCACCTTCCAATTTTTTAAACCATTTTGTAATTCGTGTATAACTTCTTCCTATGCAGAATCTATCTCGCGTACCACTTTTGGACCTTTTCGAGTTCTTCCACAGCGATGATATTTTCTTATTGAATTTACTCACTCTAACTGATCGGTTTGACACTCTTTATATAGGAAAATAACTCTAAAAATTTCCTTAATACATTTTAAACAAATTTTCAATGTTGGAAAAACTTCACCGCATAATGAACTCCATCCGTGCACTGTAAGCCTCCTCAGCATATCACTCCAATTTTGTGAACTTTAGAAATCCTACGAACCTTTAGTCGCATACCATTAACCATATGCATACCATAAGCTTGTTGTTCCATGTACTGCATCTCTTCTACCAATGAATATCTAGCATGTATACTTCAACTTCTTCTGCCGCGAACCATTTTAGTTACTGCAACCAGTTTCACGAACCATTCCATGTACCCTTCCTACTACATGGTACGCAGCCGTGAACCATTCCCAAAAATGGTACGCAGTCCATGTTTCTAGGTTTACAGTTTTCTTGCTTTTACAATTTCCTACACCATTCCACATCTCGTTAACTGTTATGTAGAAATACTCTTATTTCCATAAATAAAATCCCGATTTGGAGGTCTAAAAATTTGGCAAACGCTGGGAAACGACACCACCATAAATATCTACTTCGGAAAAAACACCCATGCTTCTTCACTGTCATATGAATTTTTCAATGGTCATCAAATTTTATCACGAACTGATTCTATTGTGATATATATTCTTTGAACGATTTGTTTTAACAATATATGTTTCTCTTGGGAAAGTTCTTAAACTTCCCAAATTTCTTATCTTCCAGCAATATCATTCTTTCCAGCCAGCACTGAATATGACTGACATCATCCTCTGAAATTTGAATAATCATTTTTAAATATTCAGATCTCCACATGATCCATCATGAAATGATGCATGTATTTTCATGTAGGATATTGCATGGTCTCTTTGAATAGTAAAATGTTCCATGATCACTTTATAAGTTGAAGCCCTTTGACACTCTTTGATATGGTTTCATTTTTTTATAAAATGAATCACATTTGATACATGTATTTTAATATTAAGCGTAGTTCAATAATCATATGAATTTACAATCTCAGTAACTTTGGATTTCTTCATCACCTCCTTAACAACTGTTGACAACAATACAACCTTATACACAAAGTTGTCCCAACATGACTACCCTAAGACTACCTCCAATAGGCTAGGGGATAGTGACCAATATTGAGTAAGAATATCCCATAAATGGGAGGTATTAACATAATGTACCTATACACATGCACACATATCTAAGCCCATACAATGATGAAATATAAAATAACTAAAACCAATGCATGAAAATAACAGTTATCCCAAAAATAGAGTACGAAAGGAAAGTACTAAAAGTTAAAATGGGTCAAAATAGAAGAACAACCGAAAACTATAAAGATTCAAACGTACTCTATGGTAATTTACTATGGTCAAATGATAACTCCAAAAAAATTTCAATCATTCAAGCTTAGGTTATGCTTCACTTACTCCATGTACTCCTAGGACCCCATTGTGATGTTGTCATCTGCATAAGACACGACGCATGTGGGAAGATCCCCTGAATTGGTGAGTATAAAAATACCTAGTAGGAATCCCCAAGACCCTTAAATATGAAAAATCAAGAATAGTCATCTCATAGTAGTAATACGTTACATAGTATAAATTATAGAAGGACCCATATATACTCAATTTGGACACTACACCGCCAGGAGGTTACAACCAACAACTAACCATAGGATTCTGCTCAAATAAATGATCATTTTGGGAGAATACACTCCACATACCACGATATCATAGGAGATACTCATTTAAATAGTTAAGGATCATCAGGACCCACCCAATAAATATCAATGGTCTTATGAAACCATGATACTCAGATATGGGGTCGCGCTTAGGACTATTAGTGGACACCAAGAACCCAATATTGATCAAACAACAATGTGGGGGAATGTATTAAAATTTTACATGTTAGCCTGACCAATAAGAACTACTTGATATAGGAACAAATCCCTACTCAGGGAGGTTATGTTGACTCCACAAAACCCACCTAGGGTATAAAGATGATAAAGGGTCTTTATGAGTCTTGTGAAGGGAAACCACAAACTCTATCATAAACTCATATTCAAGATTATATAAACATCCTCAGATGTTATTGTAAAGAAACAATATACCCTATAGGGTAATTAACAAGGGGAAAACTACTCAACCAACATTGGTCTGAACTAAAGAAGGGAAGAGCTCCATGTTATCTCTAAGGGGTTAAATGGTGTGTAAGTGGAGTATAATGTGTGAATCAATAAACTTGGATCTACCTTAGTGGTGATTCCTCATATGGAATTTTATATCCTTATACATAACATGTATGTAAGGTACAAAATGTTTTGAGATTGCTCGACACTCGGCCTGTGTCACCTAGTTGTGCTCGTGTACCTATGGTCATGCCAGTGTGTCAACCCATGTACACTTGGCCATGTGTGTGTACACCTAGGAATCTCAATGTCTGAGTATATGGCATGCCTTTGCATGTGTACACCTAGACATGTCTGTGTACCCTCTATGGTACATTCCAACCCATCATAGAAGAGTCACATGGAGCCTGACCAGGTCAAATAGTGTGTGACATTAAACTCAAGCGGAAACCCTAGCACTATATCCAGAGGTTCCCACATGGTATGTAATGGTATTTTAAATGGCATGTAAAAAGGGATTTTCTAGGTTACATAGAATATTCCTCCATGTCATCTTGTGCATCGTCAAATCTTCCAATATATATAGATAATCCCATATCAAGGGTTGTTTGACACTTTCCATTGTTGATCATCAATATTCAGGTTTAGATCGGCTCGAGAAATTCCACTATTGTTCCATTCATTTCCAATACATATAAAATATGGGATTAAAGGGAACCAAAGATCCATACGATCCACCTCCAATCATCCTCATCAATCATCACACATAGATAATACCATTGATCATGAACCTCAACTATAATATTGATCTATTTCACTAAATAATGGTTTTGTAATGATCGAATATGTGGTATTCATCGAACCACAAGCCTAAAGAAATGACCATGATGAGCATATGAAGAAATATGTGAGAGACCATAAGCCATAAAACATGAAAAACTAATCTCCACCTTTTTATTTCACCTTGATACATTTTGAAAGAAATATATACACAAAGAGGATAATCAACACAACAAAAAAATTAATATATCACAACAAAATCAACAATCAATGCACAAATCAGTTCTATTCTTGGAATTGATTCATTTTCGATTGGAATAAATTAAAGGGATGAAAATCAAAAAAAAATCTTACATGGTGTTTGGATCAATCATTAATAAAAATCTATTATATGTTTTCATCTTTAATAAGATCCATGAACTCCATTGGTACAAATATCCATGATCTCGATCTGATTCAACATTATCCACCAAGAATGATCTCCAATGGTTCCCTAGGTCTCTAGGTTTTAGTGGACTACCGTGAGAAAAACTCTATAACTTTGGAGTTATAGGAAAATTCATTCATTATTTCAAACAAAATTAATTAAATAAACAAATAAATTTATTCTAATATTCTGTTTATAAGTTGATTTTTTCACAAACACCCCACAATGATAAAGGTTATGTCATTCCTAAGGTAAAAATTGTGTTCTGAACAGAACAATAAAATTATATTTTTGATCTAGGCCCCCATTCGAGAGTTATTAATTTTTCAGGAAATCTATCCATCCATGATATTTAATAAATTTAATATATTTCAATAATTTATTATATGAAAAACAGGCCTCAGAATCACATGTCATCTCAATGACTATTCTAAAAAACATTCCATATAATATCCAAATATAATACATGGAAAATCCAAGATATTTAATTATCCCTACCATAGGAATTTTCATTATGAAAAAAATAAAAAACTTTCTCAAAATAGTTGAGGATACTGGGCTCACATCTGGGTAACCCTCTTCAAGGTTCTCTTCTAAATATTCTCATTCATCAAACATACACACACTTGAAGAATAGATTTTCCATGAAGTATCCTCTCCTACCGATCCTCGATCTACAATGAGTACATAACAAAGGTAGCTTAATCCTCAATGTGTAGCTCACTCCACCTGATAGCATATGACAGCTCATGAACATACAACCTTAGCTATGACACATGGAAGACATCATGTACTTAATCTAACAATAGTGGTAGATCAAAACAGTGTGCCACCTCACAACATATTTATAATATCTGGAAATGTCTAATGAATCTTAGAGATAACTTTACTCCCGAGAAAAATCTCCAAAATTCACATTGAGATGAGAACCTATGGAACATATTGTCTCCCTAATCAAAATCCAATGACCTCTATTGTTATTCCTCCAAGGCATCTAAGGAATCTGTATAGTCCTCATCCACTCTTGGATGGTCTGAGCCTTCTCTGTGGTAGCTCACACAAGCTCTCAAACCGTGATTGCTGACTCACCAGGAGTAGTCCATTAATGTATTGACCTGCAAGGTTGGACTTATAGGTCCTTTAATGGAGTGATACCAATGTGGCAATGGTAGATATTTTTGTACAAAAACTCCACCATGGGTAGATGATCCTCCCTACTATAGTAAAATTCCAACATGAAATCCCACAGTATGTCCACCAAACCAAAATGGTCTGATCGGTCTAGCCATCAATATATGGGTGAAACATCATTCCCAAGAATAAATAAGTCCCAAATGCCTCATAAAATCCTCTTCAAAATCATGATGTGAAGTGACCATCGTGGTCTAAAATGTTCATTGAGCAAACTCCATGAATCCAGATTATCTCCTGTACATAGAGGCATCCCAAACTCTATACTAAACTCTAATCTCTAAGCATTAGGATGTGGGGTGACTTGGTGAGTCAGTATAAGATCAAATAGATGTAATCATGTCCCCTAGATGTTTGTGGTAACCCCATCACATATTCCATGGATATCCCATCCCACTTCCACCATGGATCCTCAAGGGGTTGTGAAAAACCCAATGGAACCTGGTTGCACAGTCTTCACCTACTGAAAAGAGAGGAATTGAGAGACAAGCTCTGCAACACAATGCTTCATTCCTAGCCACCAAAACTAATGGTAGAGATCCTTTTACATATTCTCCACACCTGGATATACCACCAAAGGGGGTGTATGAAACAACTGCATCACTATCTACCACAACATCAAAAGTAACATCGTTCATCTTATGAAAAAGAAAACATTCTCTCTACCATCATATTACCCATCTGGATCATGCCAATTAGATATCTGAGTAAGTATGGTTTCATTTTTAGTATATCCTTATTAAGCATCCATGAAAAAAAATATGAAAGTGATGGGTTAACAGCCATAGACTGAAGATATGAAGCACCATCCTTATCCACCAATGAAAACTATAATGTGTCTAACTACACTGATGCCTCAACCAACTGCAGATAATAATTTCTCTAATAGATAATGTCTTCCACCACATTTCCTTTATGAATATTATAGAAAATCTAAAAGTTTTAGTCCTATAGGAACTCTAGAAATCACCTATTTATCAGGTTAAGATCTTGTTGAGAGAATATATACTTGAGTCTCTTGTGGTCGGAGTACACGATAAACTACTCACCCAACGGGTAGTTACTACATACCATTAGTGCGAATACTATCACTGCTAACTCAAGATTGTTGGTCATATAGTACTTCTCATGTGTTTTCAATAGACATGAACCATAGGCAATCACCTCCTATCTCTGCATCAGAACACCACCAATCCTAGTCCCTAATGAATCATAGAACACAACATACTCAACACCATCCTTTGAAAATATCAAGATGGGAGTGGTCATCAACGTATGAATAAACTACTAAAAGCACTACAATAACCTTTCCGTCCATATGAAAGGCTTCAAATTTCAGGTTAATGATTTCAAGAGTTCTTCCAATCTAGATAAAATATGTAAAAACCTAAAGTAGTACCATACTAATCTAAGGAAAACTCACACTTATGCGGTAATCTTGGGTGGATCCCAATAAAGCACTACCTTATAAATCACTAGGCCCACCACCACTCCTACCTCTAATAAGACGTATCCCAAAATGTGGACCTCTCAGATCCAAAACTATCACTTCAAGAGCTTACCATAAATCAGGTTCTCTTGAAGTGTGTATAGAACCATCCTCAAGTGTCTCACATGCTCCTCCATGAATGTTGAGTACACTAAGATATCGTTGCTGAGGACCACCACATACCAGTCTAATAAGGGATGAAAGATCTAGTTCATGAGTCTCATGAAGACTTTTTGGGAGTTCATCATGATGAAAGGGATCAACATATACTCATAGTGGCCGTACGGATATCTTAATGTCATATTAGGTATGTACTTGTCTCATACTCACTACTAGGGACAACATGTCCTAAGGTCAATCATCAAAAACCATTGTACTGCTCTGAATTGATCAAATAGTTCTTTAATCCTCAGTAGTGGATTATTATTTTCCATAGTCACCTAGTTCAAGAACCAATTTTCCACACATAACCTGAAGCTCTCATCCACCTTTTTGGAGAACAACACTAGGGTTGTCTAGGGGGAAACAATGTGTCTCCTAATTCCATTCTCCTACAAGTCTTCTAATTAAACCATCAAATCATGAAGCTCTACAGGAGCCATCTGATATGTGGGTTTATATATTAGTCCTATCTTAGGGTGAATGTCAATGCAGAAGTCGAGCTGTTGGTGGGGAGGTATTTCTAGAATTTCCTCAGAAAGACTTCCTCATAATCTTCCACTACTACAGTGAATTGGTATCCCATAGCATCAAATACACCAAGATTCATGTTATCCCATTAGTGTATAATCATCTACACTCCCCTATTCCTAATCTCATCCTACTCCATTACAACTTACTTTTTCACCAAAAATAGAAACATTTTTCCATCACTATGGGCATACCACATCCTCCACCTAAAGTAATCAATATGGGAATGACCAATGGATAGTCAGTCCTTACCTAATATTATTTCACAAGGTCTCATCATTATTACAAATAGATCTCATAAAAAACTCACACCTCTAAGAATAATATCGAACTGTTAAAAGAAGTGAACAATCATTGAGTCACCACCTATTAGAGTCTCAAAATGCAAGGTTCAAGCCAAAGGCTCAATTGTAATCTCTATGTATTGATATAGAGAAGTGGAAAGAAAGGAATGAATCACACCTATGTTTTTCAATACTATAGATAAGGTAAAAAAGACAAAGATCATACCTTGTTTCATCCCTAGTGCCTTGGGTTCACAGAACTGTATATCCTGCAACTACCCTCATACCAAGCCTCCATCTCCTTAATCCTATCATAGACCATATAGGTGGTGGTAGTGGTGGTAATAAATAAAACCTCCAATGACTGCATTTTTCTTTACCAACCTATATAACATGTCCTTAACTCTATATAATGACCTTATCCTATCTCTGTCTCTACTATGGTGGTCCTTAGACCATCTGTCGATCAACTATATGATGGGTTAGATAATCCCAATATAGGTGTCCCTGACCATCATAGGAGAAACATTGCATCTTCCTTGGCAGATTCTAGAAATATTGAGATACTTATTTCACTGATCAAGTGTCCTAGGATCACTTCCTAATTCATTTTTCATGCTTGGATCCCTATGACTACCATTAGATACCTACTACCAAGGCCACAACTTATAGGTTCTTACTACCTACACCCATTATTGGTGACTACTCTTCCACATAGCTCTCCACCACTAAGGCTCTCTAAACCACAACCACATAGGTGGGAATGTAAAGGGATTCCACTGAAGCCCTAATTTCCCAATGTAAGACCTACTCAATAGTCCATTCTCTATAAAATGTATCTTGAACCATATCTATGGATTATCAAGAGATTAGTAAACCATGCCGATTAATCCGTCATAGATAGAAAATCGTACAACAGATGTTGAAGTTTTTGTATGTGTACTGATCATAATGTGGTTGGAAAAAAATCATCCCTAAAATGATGCTTGATGAATAACCATGAGAGAGATGTATCGTCATGTGATTGGGTCACTAAACTCCCCCATTTTCTAATAAATCCCCAGAAAATAATTTCCTGAGGAGCATTATCTAATCTATAGGCATCCACACAAGGAGGAAAATCTGAGTGGTCGACTCTAGCCAGTCCTCAGGCTATAGGGGGTATATCTCACACCAAAACTATGGATGTTACTGCCTCTGAAAAACATGCACGTTCACTTAATCTTCATGCATCCTCTATTGGAAATTATAGTCCTAGATGTTGCTAAATGGTTGGTGGTATAGCTAGTAAACAACCCAAAGGTTCTATATTTGGTTCATGACCCAATAATGAAACCTTATTACTAGGTTGGTCATCCTAGTGATCACACAGAGGAATCCTTCCTGACTGTCTTTAAGGAGGAATCCTGAAATAAAAAATATGTACTACAATCAATGAGTATATCTAGGGAGATGAATCAATAAAGAAAATGGATACCACAATCCATTATTATGATTCATGTACCAATTTTTTTCCAACAAATAATTTCTGAAAATACTGAGTCAAAAGGATGGTGATCAAAGTCCTGGTTTATAGATACGTTGGTCACCGCAACAACACTGGAGTCTCTATCCTGAATGTCAAACTAAAAACACTTAACATTCTTTCCCAAAACCAAAATCAAATAATTCATTCTTAAGGTAAAAAAACTACTATGATACCACTTTTTCATAACCCAAACCACTAGGGTCTAATATGTCACTACCCCAGGCCTACCTCTTCTAGGATGGTGGTTGGAATCTAGCACCGAGAAGGTGTATCCCACAAATGGGAGGCAAGATCCTAATGAAACTATAAACAAAAAAACATCATAAAGAACATATAATTCCAAAATTTAGAAAAACTAATACTAATGTGTGCATTATTATATGATCCCACACTGTTGGAAATTTCATATTTACCAACTATTTAAAACCATTGGAAAAGGTGGGACAACCATTAGAATAAACTATACCAACGGTTGTCCAAACCGTTGGGTCTTGAGCCGTAGGGATAGACTTATCCCAACGGTTCTATGAAAACCATTGGGATATGTCTGAAAAAATGAGTATATTCCAATAGTTTATAGAAATTTTTGGTATAAATGTTTACCAATGGTTTAAAACCATTGGTAATGTTAAAAATCATCACTATACCAACAGTTTTTAAACTATTGGTATAGACTTTTACCAACAGTTTTCAGAAAAATGTTGGAAAATATGATGTAAACATTTCAATGAAAATAGTTTAAAAAACATTGGAATATACTTTTACGAAGAGTTTACATAAAACTGTTGGTAAAAGTTGGGCTTTTATAGATATGCCAAGGGTTGTAAACCATTAGCATAGCCTTAAAATACTTTTTGCAGCAAGCTGGATTGCTGGTCTCCCCCTGTACACTGGCTGCAATTCCACTAGTAGTCCTACATAATTTATACAGGGGGTTGGGGGAAATTTTGTATGAATTCATATAGAATTCATACAACACAGAATTAATACAGAATTCTGAATACCTCCAATTCTATGTTTAATTACCATTTACACACATATAGAATTAACACATAATTCATAAGGAAATTACAACAAGTATACACATACAACAGGTATACCCATTCAAAAAGTATACCCATACTCCATTAACACATAATTCATAAGTTAATTAAATACATAAAGAATTAAATTCAGAATTCAAAAGGTTGGGGGTTGTTCAGGTGGATGGAGTGTCTTTACAAGGTGGTAGGGGGTGTCCAGGAGGATGGGGGTGTCCAGGGAGGGATGTTTAGGGTGGTGGTGGTGGGGGGGGGGAGAGATGTCCATGGGGGTGTCCAGGGGGTGGTGGTGTCCAGGATGAGGGGGTGGTGTCCAGGGGGTGGGGTCATGTCTAGGGTGTTGGGGGGTGGATTTCTTGGGGGTGTGGTGTCCAAGGGGGTGGGGGTGTCCATAGGGGTGGGGTGGTGTTCAGGGGGTGGGGGTGGTCCAGGGGGTTGGGGACTATCCTGGGGGGGGGTGTCTAGGGGGGTGGGGGGCTGTCCATGGGGGTTGGTGTGTCCAGGGGGTGGGGGTTTCTAGGTGGTGGGGTGGTGTCTAGGAGGGGTTTGGGGGGGGGGTGTCCAGTCGGTTGGGGGGGGGGGGGTTTAGGGGTAGGGGACTATCCATGGGGGTGGGGGTGTCTAGGGGGTTGGGGGGAATCCAAGGGGTTGGGGGTGTCCAAGGGGGTGGGGTGGTGTCCATGGGGTGGGGTGGTGTCCATGGGGGTGTCCACAGGGGTGGGGGCTGTCTAAGGGGGACAGTCCACGGGGGTGGCAGGGCTGTCCATGGAGTATGTGGTGTCTAGGGGGTGGTGGTGCTGTAATGGTTTTAGTGGAATGAATTTCATGTATTTTATGATCATTTGTATGTTTAAAAATGATTTTTTAATAATGTTTATTTCAATAGTATGTGTTTCTTTAAGAAAAAATGAATGTTTTTTGTGTTCATGGTAGGAAGGGGGATTTGGTTACTAGGAAATGGAATAAATTTTTATTGTGGGAAAAAATACTATATGAATTTTATAAAATTGGTTTTTATAAACCATAAGAGAGTTTTAAATAGAAATAAGTCTCTATTATGTGACGTTGAAATGGTTTTTAAAGAATTATTTATGATTTATCTTTATGTGATTTGTGATTTTGAGTCCCTTGTTTTAGAACATCAGATTATTTTACTAAAGGTTTTGTTTTTTTGATAATTCTTTAGAATGATACCACTATAAATGAATCAAAAAGTCAATAAGAAGATATCTCAGGTAGTCATTCTTGTGATTCAGCTGTTGTCTTTCTAGTCATTGTCTCTACTCAAACTCTTGTGGAAGTGGAATAGACATGTTCTTCTCGTATCATTGATTATGCAGGGGAGTTTCAAAAATAAGATCCACTATTTTTTATTGGTGATTAAGAATCCTAGGAGGAAATGAAGAGGGTATCTATGATTAATGGGATCTTCGAGTTATTAGAAACCATATAATACATGGTGGCAGAGGATGTCTAGGGGGTGGGGTGCTATTCAGGGGGGTACAGGTTGTTCACAGGGGTGGGCGGAGGTGTCCAGGGGGTTGGGCGGGCTGTCCATGGGGGTGGTGGGGCTGTCCAAGGGTGTAGGGGGTGTCCAAGGGTGGGGGTGGATGGGGGGGGGGTGTCCCTTGTAGGAGGGGGTTTCCAGGGGGTAGGCAGGTTGTCCACATGGGTGGGGCTGTTGAGGGGGTAGGGGGTGTCCCAGGGGGTGGATGGCCTATCCACAGGGGTGGGCAAGCTGTCTAAAGGGGCGAGGGGTGGGGGCTGTTTAGGGGAATATGGGGTGTCCGGGGGGTGGTTGGGATATCCATGAGGGTGGCATGGGGTATAGGGTGTCCAAGGGGGTGGGTGGGCTTTCCATGGGGGTATGCGGACTATCCACGTAGGTGGTGGACAGTCTGGGGGGCTATAAGGTGTTTGGGGGGTGTGTAAGGCTGCCCAGGTGGGTACAAGGTGTCCAGGGGGTGGGAGGGATATCCACGGGTGTGGCAGGGATGTCCAGGGGGTAGGGGGTCCAAGGGGGTGGGCGGGCTGTCCAAGGGGGAGGGTGGGGGCTATCCACGGGGGAAGGGGGTGTCCATGGGTGTGTGTGTGGGGGGGGGGGGGGGGTCCCCAGGGGTGGTGGGCCTGTCGAGGGGGGTAGGGGGTGGGTGGGAAATACACAGGGGGGGGTGGGGTGATGTCCAGGGGGTACGTGGTGTCTAGGGGGTGCGTGGGCTGTCCACAAGGATCACAGGGCTCTCCAAGGGTGTAAGGGGTGTCCAAGGGGGTGGGTGGGCTATCCATAGGGGTGGTCGGGCTGTCTACATGGGTGGGGGGCTGTATAGGGAGGATGAGGTGTCCATGGGGCGGGTTATGCTTTCTAGGGAGGTACGGGGTGTCCAGGGGTGGGAGGGATTTCCATAAGGGTGGCAGGGATATCCAGAGGGGTAGGGGTGTCCAAGGGGTGGGCGGGATCTCCACAACAGTGGGTGGGTGGGTGTGGGGGGGGGCTATCCATGGGGGGAGGGGCTGTCCAGGGGGTTGGGTGGGTTGTCCATAGGGGTGGAGGGGCTATCCAAGGGGTACGAGGTGTCCATGGGGTGTGTGGGATTTCTAGGTGGTGGGGTGGGTGGTGTCTATGGGGGGTGGGCGGGATACCCACAGGGATGGCGGGGCTGTCCAAGGGGGCAGGGGTTGGCTAGGGGGTGGGGTGGGGTGGGGGGCTCTCTAGTGGGTACAAGGTGTCCAGGGGTGGGTGGGTTATTTATGGGGTGGCGGTGATGTCAAGGGGGGTAGGGGATGTCCAGGGGGTGGGCGGGCTGTCTAATGGAGTGGGCTGTCCACGGGGGTAGGGGGTGTCTAGGGTGGTGGGGGTTGTTGTTGGGGGTAGGGGGTGTCCACGGGAGGAGGGGTTGTCCAGGGGGTGGGAGGGTTATCCATGGGGGTGGCGGGGCTCTCCAGGGGGTGGGCTATCCATGGGGGTGGGGGAATGTATAGGGAGTACGGGGTGTCCAGGGGGTGGGTGGGGCTATCCAGGGGGTATAGGGTGTCCAGGGGGGACTACCCACAGGGATGGAAGGGCTGTCTAGGGGGTAGGGGGTGTCCAGGGGGTGGGCAGGCTGTCCACAAGGGTTGGGGGGGGTGTCCTTGGTGGGAGGGGATGTCTAGGTGGTGGGTGGACTGTCCACAGGGGTGGAGGGGCTGTCCATGGGGGGTGGGTGGGTTTTCCATGGGGTTGGGTGGGGGGATTTCCAGGGGGTATAAGGTTTCAATGGGGTGGGTGGGGCTGTGTAGGGAGTATGTGGTGTCCAGGGGGTGGGCACGCTGTCCACGGTGGTGGAGGGGCTGTCTAGGGGGTACAGGGTGTCCGGGGGGGGGGGGGTGGATATCCACAAGTGTGGCAAGGCTTTCTAGGAGGTAGGGTGTGTCCAGGGGGGGGGTGTCTGCATGGGTGGTGGAGGGGGGAGGGGGACTGTCCAGGGGGGAGTGGTGTCCAGAGGGTAGAGAGCTATCCACAGGGGTGGGGGGATTTATGGGGGGGGGGGGTAGTCTAGAGAGGGGTGTGGGGGGATGCCTATGGGGTACAGGGGTGTCCAGGGGTTGGGAGAGGCTTTCTAGGAGGTACGGGGCATCCAGGGGCACATGGTGTCCAGGGGGTGGGCTGGCTGTCCACAGGGGGGGACCGCATACAGGGGTAGGGGTGTTCAAGGGGGTGCGTGGTTAGTCCATAGGTGTGGGGGGATATCCATGGGGGGAGGGGCTGTTCAGGGGGTTGGCGGGCTGTCCACAGGGGTGGCAGGGCAGTCTAGGGGTGGGTGGGTGGCCCACGAGGGTGGGTGGGTGGGGGGGGGGGTTGGTTGTCCAGGGGGTATGGGGTGTCCAGAGGGGGTGGGCGCAATTTTACAGGGGGTACGAGCTGTCTAGGGGGTGGGAGGGCTATCCACATGGGTAGCAGGGCTGTCCAGGGGGTAGGGGTGTCTAGGGGGTGGGGCGGGCTATCCACGGGGTTGGAGGGGTGGGGGGTGTCCAAAGGGGTCGGGGGTGTCTAGGGGGGTTGGCGGGCTGTCCACATTGGTGGAGGGCTGTCCACCTGGGGAGGGGCTATCTAGGGGGTGGCCGGGCTATCCATGGGTGACAGGGCTGTCCAGGTGATGGGTGAATAAGTCATAGAAAATCAGAAAGTCATGTTTTACTATTTATAGAAAAAAAATAATTATAACGTGACCTACCTAATAACACAAATATTCAGGAATATCAAATCAATAAACATCAAAGGTCAGTAATATCTGTCAAAAATGCAATGGAACAATCTTTCCCTCATCACCATCACTATCATCATTGTCATCATCACCCTCACCCTCATCCTCATCAACCCCCCCCCCCCCCCCCCCCCGCGTACAAAAACCCTAAGTACTGGGACCACTACTAGGCTGCTCATCAAATAAATGTCACCTGATAGATGGATCTTGCAAAAATGTTTAAGAAAATTAATCACATGACTATATATATTATTTAAATATATATATATATATATATATTTGAAATAAAATAATCAGTACAAGAACTAGTGGTGGAATTCCCAGCTCAATCATGCGACGATTGTTGTCCATAATCTGTTTTCATCGCCGCTCTTCAGTTGGTCTCATTTCAAACATTTGAAAACAATTATGGAAGTAAATAGAAATATGATAACTAATGTGTAACTCCAAAAACAATACACCCAATTTTAGACACACCACCCAATTTTAAACCATGAATATCATACATATAAATCACAATACACCCAATTGTAAACACACCACAAAATATCATACGTGGATCATATTTTATGAGACATGTTTTGATGGGACACTACTCATGGGCGTATGAGCATTTTTTTATCATTAGGTGATATGGTGTTGTACAAATGTTAAATTTTTATGAGGTCAATATGGATAGTGGATAAGAACCTGAGTGAGATTTCTTTGTAGAGATCACTTCTTCTTGGAAGGGTAAGAGTGATTTTTGGTATGAAACTTCATGAAAAGTATTAACATTTGGGAGTAATTATACATTTGTTATATGTGATTTCTATTTTTTTGTAGAGTATCGAAGTGGATAACCCACCCCCATCCCTGGACATCCCACACCCCCACAACCCTGCAGCCCCCCCCACACCCGTCGAGCCCCCTACCCCCTGCAGCCCCCACCTAGATAGCCCCCCACCCCACTTAGACCCCCACCACACCTAGACATACCAACCCCCCTCCTCCCTGGACAACTCACATCCCCACCCCTCCCCCACCTGGACATCCCACCCCCCACCCCCTTGGACAACCCTCCCGCCTTGACAGCCCACCCACTCCCCCCATAAGGATAGCCGATAAACCACCACCCCTGGAAAACACACACCCCTCCCTGGATAGCCCACACACCCCTCCACTACAACCCCCTACCCACCGTACAACCCCCTGGATAGCCCACCCCACCCGCACCTGGACAACCCATGCCCCCACCCCCACTGGACGCCACCCCCTCCTTGGAGAGCCCATACCCCCACCCTCCCCCACCTAGATAACCCACCCACCAGTCCACCTGGATAGCCCACCCCCTCCCTAGACAGCCCACACCCCCTCACCTGTATCCCCTACCCCTGGATAGCCCCCCCCACTTGGACAACTCCCACCCCCACCTTGACAATCCACCGCCATACCCCACCTGGACATCCCCCACCCCCACCTAGATAGACCCCCACCACCCCCACCTGGACAGCCCCCCACCCTCCACCTGGACAGCCCCCCCTCCTTAGACACCACACATCCCCTCCCCCACCTGGGAAACCCACCCCCACCCCCTGGATAACCCACCCCCTGGACAGTCCACCCCCTCCCTCACCAAGACAACCCACCCACCGCCCTGAACAGCCCCACCAGGATAGCCCAGACCCCATCCCTTACATAGACATCCCACCCTGACCCCCTAGAAATCCCACACCCCTCCTTGGTCTACCCATACCCCCTCACCTACATCCTTATAGCCCCTCCTACCCCCCCCCCCCCCCTATAGCCCATACCCCATGGAAAACCCAGCCCACACCTAGATAACCCCCACACCAGGAAATCCACCTACCTTGCCTGCATCCCCCATTAGGGAAATTTTATTTAAAATAATTTTATTAATTAAGAAAGAAAAACCATCATGAATTATCCATTTCATTCCAAACAACCCATTCATTTTATCAAAACATGAAAAAAATTAAGTTTATCAAAACATGAAAAATTAAATTTATAAGGATCTATGGGTCACTTTGGAAATGTCATTGGGGAAAGGGTAAATCAACTACATTTTTAATTCCAATTTAAAAATTGGGCCAATCACTTAGGAGGTGTAGTGGTGTCTAGGAGGTATGGTGGTGTCCCGGGGGGGTGTCTAGCATGGATTTCTAGGGGTGGGGGTGTCCGGGGGGGCATGGGGGGGGTGTGATATCCACGGGCGGTGAGGAGTGTCCTGGTAGGGTGGGGGTGGGGGTGTCCAGGGGGTGGGGGAGAGGGGGCTGTCCAAAGGCTGGGTGTGTGTGTGGGGGGGGGGGGTGTCCAAGTGAGTGGGAGGGGGGAACAGGGGGTGGGTGGGGGGATGTCCATGGGGGGTGAGGGTGTCCAGGGAGGTTGGGGGTGGGGGTGTCCAAGGGGTGGGGAGAGGGGGTTTCTCAAGGGGCGGGGGTTTCCAAGGGTGGGGGTACAGGGGGTGGGGGCTGTCCGATGGTGGGGTCTGGGGGGGGGGGGGGCTGTCCAGGAGGTTCCCATAGGGGTGGGGGTGTAGGGGGGTGATATCGAATGTGGGGTGTCCAGGGGGTGGTGGGGGAGCTGTCCAGGGGGTGGGAGGTGTCCAGGGGGTGGGGGTGGTGGTGTTCAGGGGTGCCAATTCATCTTCAATATCAATTCCCTTCCCATTATTCCTAGAAGAAAAACTATAAATAGAAAATACAAATCCAATTTTCAACTAAAATAAACTCCATATAAACTTTCATATCACCCCACAAAACAAACCCATTACCATGATTGAAGTGTAGAACAAAAAAAAAACAAATCAAAGGGTTTGGTATTACACAGACCGAAGGAACTCAACATAGACCAAATAAAAATGAAAAACATAAAAAATAGAGTGGGAATAATAAAACTAAGCTAACCCTTACTAATTTGAAATGTAAAAACAATAAAATGATTAGTTGAAGATAAATCTTTGACTAGAAGGAGTTTTGTGGCTAAGAAAACATCAGGAGGAGATTTGGATTAGGGTCTGCAGGGTCTGAAATCGGGCTGAGGGGTGTTGTGTGTTTAGGGGAAACCATTCCCAATGGTTTTTAAAAATAGTTGGGAAAGCCTCTCTTTACCAAAAATTTATTAAAACCATTGGAATATCTTAGAGAAGCTAAAGATTTCCCAGCAGTTTTTCCAAACCGTTGGGAAATCCTGACTACATTAACACATTGCCAATTATTTGAGCAAATAGTTGGAAATTGTTTTCTTTTTTACAGTATACCAATAGTTTGAACAAATTGTTGGTATATATCTGTTAGGAAAACCTCCATTTCTAGAATTTTCACAAATAGAGTGAGAAATTAATGTACTGAAATTAAAAAAGGATCCGAATACAATACCAACCAAAAACTATAAGGAGTCCAACCTTGTTAAAGGGTGTTGACTATGATAAAATTAGAAATCATAAAGGACACCTTGGTAATTCAGGATCAAGCTATAGTCTACCGTCTTTACATCTTCCCAGGACACTGTTAAAAGGGTCTTAATCTATATAAGACATGATCCATATCGGTAGAGAATATACAGAGGTGAGTATAACAATACCCAATAGATTAACCTAAAAACACTAAAAATTAATCATCAATAATATTTAGCTCATTAAAATAATAAATTACTAAATATAAATAAGAGAAGAACCCATATATGCTCAGGAAGGACACCAAACCACTAGGAATTCACAACCAACTAGCAACCATAAGATTATGCTCAATACAATGATCATTACGGTAGAATCAACTTGATGATATATGTTATCACTGATCACACTCATCCAAGAGTTCAATATCATTGTTCCCTACCCAATAATGCTCAATGGACACATAAGACTATAATAATAATATATGGGGTCATGCCTAGGACCATTTGTGGACAGCACAAACCCAATCTGGATCAGTCTTCTACATTGGGGACTATATCGAAATGATACTTGGAAACCCTACTAATACATCATACTAAACGGAGGATCAATAATATTCTATATGGAGGATCTATTTCCTACTAAAGGTGGTGACACCAATTCTACAAGCCCAACCTTGGGTATAAAGATGATATATGATCACTCTAGAGTCTCATGAAGGGAAAAAATAGGCTCTATATGAGACTCATCCACTAATGGGTGTAACAATCCTGAGATGTAGATAAAATTACACATTGTACCATCAAGCGTACATACTAAGGGGAATAACACTCAAATGATACTGTTCTGAACTTAGGAGATAAAATTCTCTAATCTGTGTCTAAGGAAGTACACAATGTGTAATTGTAGTACACAGTTTTCATCACCCACCTAGATCTACCTGTGTGGTGCTACCTCACAAAATAAGTCTTCTCTATATACAAAATGTTTTTGTAAGGAACACAACATGTATAGATATCTTGACACCCAGATCAAGTTTCTTGGCCTTTTTCATGTACCTCTGGTCATTCTCATGTATCAACCTGGGTAATCCTGGTCAGGCCCATATACACCGGGCTGTGTCTGTGTTCGAGTACATGGTGTTTCCATTCCTATGTACTCTTATCCATGTCCACCTACCCTTCTATTTACACACCGAGTTGACATGAATGGTTCAAATGGTGTGCGATGTTTATCTCTAGTATAAACTCTTGTTCCATGTCCAGGGGATTACACACTACGTGTAACACTGGTTTACATGGGGTGTAAACTGGGATATTACAAATCTAGTGGAATCTTCCTCCAAGTTTTCCTTTTCATTGATTGTGATACCAATACCATTGGATAAACACATACCTAGGTTCATCATACCCTTTCCATTATTGATCATTGGGATCAAGATATAGATCAACAGGAAAAACACCACCATCGAGCCATCCATAACCATCACATGTCTAGACCAGGGAGAACAGGAACCACATATCCATTTTATATTCCTAATATCATCCTCTTCCATCGTCACACATTGATCACACTATTGATCATGAACTAAACCGATGGTATTGGTCCGTTTTTCTAAATAATGATTGGGTAATGATTGAATATCAGGTATCCATCGAACCATGAGCCAAAATAAATGTCCTCTAAGAATATATGAAGAATTTGGGGAGAAAATCACAATCCATAAAACATGATGAATGAACCACCAAATTTTTTCATCTGGACTCAATCTATTGATTAATAAATAGAAATAATAAGAGGACAATCAACACAATGAAAAAATTAATCCACCACAATTAAATCTACCATCGATGTGAGAATCAATATTGTTTGTGGAATTGATCATTGTTGGAATGGGATAAAAAAAAGTTATGGAAATTAAAAACAAAATGACCTACCTAGAGTTTTGATAAATTATTGATGAAAAATGGTTCGATGTTTTCATCATTGACTATATCCACAAACTATGTTGGTGCAAAGATCCACGATCCTGATCTGATCTAGAATCATCTCAAAATAATTATCTCCAACAGTTTTCTAGGTCTCTATGTTTTAGTGGTCAATGCTAATACAAACTCTATAACAATGTATTTATAGGAAAATATAGATATTATTTCAAATAAATAAATAAATAAATAAATCAATTATTTTTTTTAATATTTTTCCCACTATGAATTTTTCACAAACACCTCGTGCTGAAAAATTTTATGCCTCGCCTGTGGTAAAACCAATACTGTAAACTCAACGGTGCCCTTAGATTTCTTATTTGGGCCCCTATTTGAGAGTTATTTCACTTTTTAGGAATATTTATTACTTGTTCTATTTAATATATTTAATAAATTTGAAACATTTATTCATGGAACACAAGGCCTCATAATCAGATGTCGTCTCAGTTCTTGGTCTCAAAACAATCCATATAATATCCAAAAATAATACATAGAAAACTGGAGTCATTAAATTTTTTCTCCGCCCCAACACTGAACTCCCTGGGCTAAAATCCAAACTTGAAACACTTAACACTATTTCAATAAATACCAAACCAATCCTTACGACAAGGTCAAAACTCCAAACTTATACTAGGGATAATACCAACTCTGATACCACTCTATCATGACCCGACCTAATGGGAATCTAACCGCAACAACCCCAATCCCCCCTAAAACAGGCCAAGGGAGAGAAAACTATGTTGTGTGGGGATATAAAACACACGGGATACATTATCCTAATGTATATGTACACCCACACACATCTCCAAGAATATACAATGATGAAATGTAAAAAAATCACAACAATCCATGAATTAATCAATAAAACCATAATAAAAGTACAACATAATGTACTGGAAAGCATAAAAAATACCTGAATACAATCCCACCCAAAATTGGAAAATAATGTAATACTCTCTCAGATGGGGAGACTACTATCAAATGAAATACCAATATACACCTCATTCTATCTATCCCAAACTAAGCTCCACCTGCTCATAGTAATCCAAGGACTCCCTAAAAAGGTCTATCATCTATATATTCCCTTACATGTGTGGGCAGTTCCAATGCATGGGTGAGTATAAAAATACCCAGTAGGACACCTTGAGATCATTAATCACAAATTATCATGAGTAGAAATCTTATAAAACATTGGTATGTAAAACAAGATACGAGTCATACTGATAACCAAATATATAAAAAATATAATCATAGATGACTCAAAATCACAAAGGGTCTCCACCACTGCTCATCATAGATCAACTATATGGTTTTAAGGTAACTCTTGTCCAAGATATCTCTATCCAAGATCCCTTCCATCCCCGATGGAACTCAACTAAGAGATATTACTCATTGGGTATCTCTAAGATGATGACACATCCCTACCATCCCAATGGTCCTGCTTGTTTAAGAAGAACCACTCCCTGAGCTATACTGCCATTGAAAACACTCATCCTAGAGGTCATGATATCCAGGTCTAGCTAAGAATAATAAAATAGAAAACTGAGAGGATTCATCTGAGATACACATTCCATCAAAATAATACCTGATTGAAAAAATCCTATCTCAACATAGATAAGGGGCAAATGTCCAAGGCCCTGAGGGGGAACACCAGATCATACTAGTAGAATCCCCTTAGATAGGGTATTAACACCCGTGCAAGTGTTGGTAATTCCAATTCCACATTCCAGAGCTAAGGAAAAATGATAGAAAATTATGATCACTATGTGACTCTTAGAGGGATACTTTCTCTAAGATATTGAATGTCTTTTGAAGTGAATTGAGGAAGCTCACTCTAGAATAAGGGAACTCACCCACGTAGTATTGATCATCAACAAGTTTCAAAGTGTTTAACCTCTATGATGATAATGGGATACTTCACCAAACCCTCATAGTAACTGACCAAGGGAACACACTCAACCAATACTAGTTAATGTAAGCTCACACAATATCACAAAGAATATAAAATGAGAAGAAAGAGTAATTCATCCTTTCCTCAAAGGAATACATTTTTTGTCCCTAGGGTTATATGGAAGGTCCCACAAAACCTACTAAAACCTGTGTCTCATGATCACATGACATGCACTTTTCCAAAAGTACATGACATATCCCTCAATATACACATTGTTTATATGTCACTATTGCACTCAGTATGTCATTATTCATATGCCCATGCACATTGGGCCATGCCAAGGTACTCGGTCATATCCAAGTACAAAGATCTACCCGTTTACTCCGGAATTTTTGTGTACTTACCATGTAATCACTGTTTGGTGCCTCATGGCCACCTAGGTGTGTACTACCAATACACACCGAGCCACCCACTAGATGTTACATAGAATTTAACACTTCAAGGCCTCCACGGCGTATACTACCTATACAACTTGATCTAGTTATATAATTGTCACATGAAATGTGAAACAAACCACACATCCTATTATACTTATCTCTACATGGAGACACTAGTGTCACATAGATGGGATGACATGATATGTGTTCATAAGAATATACACCATGTGGTCTAGTTTTTTATAGAACCCATGGGATTGTTCATTCGTCTCCACATACTACTCTAATTTCCTTTGAATCTTATACTTAACTTATTGAAGAACATAGATATTGATTTATTTATTCCCATCCATCACCATCGGCTGGATTCCAACAATTCCCATAGTTCAAAAAATGACTGTCATCATGCCTCACTGATTTTTCATTCGATACACAAAACGGGGGGAGGGGGGGTCTCCAATCCAATCCCAATCTCCATCCATTATCACAAACCATAATCCCATCACTGATCTTGAAACTAGATCCACATTAATAAGTTGTTTTTCAAATTTGAACATGTAATGATTGTCTTCTGAGTATCCATCGATCCACTGGTTAAAGTAATTCCAATAAAAAATTTATATAGAATAGAGGGGAAACCATTAAATATAATCATGAGAAATAGACCTCATCTAAGTATTGGGTAAATTTATTTTAATTATTTTTTTATAAAATAAAATGTTTTTTTAATGAAATTATATATTGGGAATGGTTTATTTTTTTTCTATCTTGATGCGCTGGGTATAGTTACCGCCACATTTTCTTCCCTCTACAAATCCATAGGGTTTGATTTCTCAGTGCTCTCCTGACCGCCCATGTGTTCCATGAATTTTTGGGTTTATTACAACCACATATGAATCCCCATATTACCCCTTGTTGTCATGAACCGACCCTACCCGGGCTCGAGCCACAACTACCCCAAGCCCGCCTCTATAGGACAGGGGCTGGCGACCAGTGCCGAAGGCACAATAACTCAGGGAGGCCTTTTCCTAAGTACCTGTACACACACACGCAACACACTCAATGAAACAGTGCAGAGTAAAAGAGAAGACAAGCAAAGAAAAGGGAAACTGCTATATAAATACCACAAATGTGCATCGACCTCTAAACAGTACAAGTAATGTGCTAAAAAGGAAAATGGGGAAAAACACACGCCCAACCAGAAATGTTCCACAACCCGGCAACAGGTAAACAATACAAACAGCTGACGAGTCTCCCACTTGGAACCCGACTACGACCACCGCATGCGGTCCAAGCTCCCGAACTCCTATGCTCTACTGAAGTCACGACCAACCTATCTGTCTTCTGCAAGGTCACACCAAGTGCGGGCAAAGCCCAAGCAGGGGTGAGTATAAAAATACTCAGTAGGGTACCCCGAAAGTTCGAGGGAGCAACAAAGTAGGTACCGAAGGGTTAGAAGTATAGCGAATAGGGAAGAGTAAATTAGCACAATAGAGAGGGCAGTAAGGAGTATAGTAAAGAGTCCATCTCAACCCAACAAGAGAAAAGAATGTAGACTCGTCCAAACACAAGGAGCTGGAAACGGTGAGAAGATGAACTTCTCATCGAGTCTTCGCTACCTATAGAAGGAGAGTAGACTCGTCCAACCACGAGAAGCTAAACACAGAAAGCACGTGGCATACCCCGCGTGTCTTCGCCTCTCCCGGAAGGAGGGTAACCATACCCAAGAAGTGGGTACTAGAACAAGGTATATACAGGTCCATATGCTCAAAAAAGAATCCCAAACAAGATCGTAAGGGGATCTCCATCCCGTAGCTCAGCCCAAGAAAGAGTGAGTGGCCAACAGTCACAAAAGTAACACCATCGATGCCCAGCATCCCACACATCTTCCCCGAACCGCAATCCAAGGGCTCAATCACCACACCTCAACACTATCTGCTTTGGGCGGCCCTGACTCACCCGCACAGTTTTAGGTCGCGTCACAAGGACACGTCTCGGTGGGGGGAACACGCTCCTCATACTTGAGAGTTCTGGGGGAACGTCAAACCACAACTCGTCACTACCCCGAAATCGAGAGGTCTCAAAGTTGACAGGCGACCCACTGCCCAGAACCGCTGGAGGGTCCCTAGAAGTCAACAGGTTCCCACTATAGGGAGTCCCAGAAAGTCGACGGGTGCCACACTGCCCAGTCCCGTAACAGGGTAATCCACTGGAGGGAGACCCGGATAAAGTCGCCGACAGGACCACTGCCCAGCCCAGCTAGTGGTAACCCGGCATCGGGGACCACTGCCCAGCCCAGCTGGAGGTAAGCCCGACATCGGGGTCCACTGCCCAGCCCAGCTGGAGGTAAGCCCGACATCGGGGACCACTACCCAGCCCAGCTAGAGGTAAGCCTAGCATTTGGGACCACTGCCCAGCCCAGCTAGAGGTAAGCCCAGAACTGCTCTGGCCATCCCTGCTGGATGGTACTGATCGGTGAACACCGCTGTACTGGCCATCCCTGCTGGATGGTAACCCACTGGCGAGCCCTGCTCGAAACAACCTCAGCCCTGCTGGAAACAACCTCAGCACTACTGGAAACAACCTCATCCCTACTGGAAACAACCTCAGCCCTGCGGGAAACAACCTCAGCCCTACTGGTAACTACCTCAGCCCTGCTGGAAAAAACCTCAACCCTGCTGGAAACAACCTCAGCCCTGCTGGTAACAACCTCCTGGGTAGAGGATCGGTGCCCACGTAAAGTGTTGGTCACACCAAAACCACAAGCTCTACCAGGGAACATGGAGAAATGGGAGAAACTCCCCAGGCCTCACAAGGAAATCCCGATCCAATCTGCTGAGTCACTGTCAAAGAAGACCAAGACATCTCATCCCAGAGAGTGGTAAAAACACCCACACTGTACGGACACCCGTTACCGCAAACAGTGCCACAGACCGGTGAAGGGGCACAGTACTAAAACCCCTCACAGCCGAAGAAGCAGATGAACCAAACCATCTCTGCCAGCCAAACCATCGAGTACAAGACCAGGGGGGAGACCACTCAACCCTGCTGGTCTGACAAAAGAGCACCAGGACAGGGGAAACTCTACCCTACTGGTCAAACAAACGAGCACAGAGGGACCCTATACGTCATGAGAGGTCAAGAGTACGTAAAGCAGAACACGACATGCACATGGGTCCCACACGATGTGTGGCCCCAAGTCAACCCCAACTGAGCGCACAAACATTCTTAGGTACAAGCAACCACACGTACCTCCAAGCGCTCCCGTATACTCCCCGAGTATACCTCGTTCTATCCCAAAGGCTATCGTGCACACGGCACCCATCGACAACGTGAAGGCGTGATGTAACAACTCCACCTCAAAGGCCCAGGCACGACCAACCACATTTTGTGAATCGTTTATATCTCTCTCCCAAGAGTGTGCGATCACACACCAAGGGTCTGCTACAAACATGGTAGGACGAACCACCACCAGAGCACCTTTTATTCCACATTTAACAATATTGCGCAAGAGGCTCCGCACAACCAAACGGATTGCACCGCTGTAATCCTTTCGAAAAAACACACGAGGTCGAATACTTACTCGCCTCCAACGGATATCCAATGGAAAAGTCACCAACACCGCCTCACGCCCGAATGGCGTCCAGTGATCCTGAGCCTCGGCCCCGAAAACAGTCGGGCACATCGCACCAATGCGATCCCCTCGGGAAAACATATCAAAATCACTACTCAATTGAGTGCAACTGATATCCAGAGAAAAAGATTCGTTCCGGCGCCCCGCGTACTAGCGGTACCATGAGGGACCCGCACCCCAGTCCCGAAACTCAACGAACGGATCACACCGTTGCGATCCTCTCGAAAAAGTACATGAAATGGTCTATTTAGTTGTCCAAAACGGACACTCGGTGACAAGGATGGAAATCACCGTTAACACCCGAAATAGCCCTCGCGGGCCCGCAGCATCGTGCGGAATTAGAGCGGGCGGACTGCATCAACGCGATGCCCTCAGAAAAACACCAAACATCGACTGGTCACACGCCCCGAACGGACGTCCGATGAAAAAGTCGTTAAACGCTGCTCGCAGCTTGAAAGGCGGCTCATGGGGCCTGCGCCTCAACCATGTCCTCAATGCCTGAAACCACCCTGGGAAGCTCCGTCTCGGTGCTAGGGTCCCAACGCCACTGACGGCGCTTAAATCGGACATCGGACACATCCGCGCCGTCCAAAAGAAGTTTCCCCAGAAAAACGACAAACCCCTCGACGTTCGTGTCGCACCACCGAGGCTCCTCATTTAGGGAATTAAAAATTCCCAAAACCATATGAATGTGCTTCCCTCGACGCCAGGTCTGCGCTGCCGCTGATGGCGCGCAAAACGGACGCCCGTAGAGAAAGCTACGGGCGACGGAAAACTGAAGGGCAAAGCCCCTTGGGCTGGACCGGCTCGTAGCACCCAGCCCGAGTCTTGGCCACGCGGGCTGGTGGTGGATTCGGTCCACCGTGTGGCTGACCGGGTGAAGCCAGTCGCTGCGCGACGTGGGTCGTTGTCTCCGCACAGGGGCCACGCGCCGCGACCCTGCCTCGCCGTCGCACCAGCCAGTACCGACGGCGCCTCGTGGCGGTCTCACCCGCAGCCTCCTCCTGACGCCGCTCCCTCGCCTTGGCCAGAATCTTCCTCATGCCGCGACCCCCGCAGACGCCGCGGACACCCCCTGCTGCCACTGTGAGCCCCCGGCCGCCTGAAGCTCGGTCGAACCACCACGTCGTCCTGCTGATCCCCCAAATTCCCCAAACTTCGACGAACATACGTGAGCAGCTCGGGACTCGGAATTGAAATCCGAAAGATGAGTTGGAAAGGGAATAAACTCCACTAATCAATAATGGGATTTTTTTGAAAATCCAACATCAATTTTATAGGATTAAACAGGCTCAAAGTAGGTGAGGGAAATCAAAATGAAAACGCCAAATCATACCTTGATGGGCTTCGCCCGAAGCTTCACGGGGAGTCCGCCGCCGCACCGCGCTTTGCCGGAGCTGCTTCGCCGGAGCTAGAGGAGGAGAGGGATGAGTTCCTCCTTGCTTATATCAAGGTGAGGAAGAGGAAGAGGGAGGGAGTGAGTTAAACGTTTAAATAGAAAACTCTTAACCACCCGCCCATTGGTCCGAACCCGAACCCTCAGCAGGGTCGAGGTTAAGCCTCCCCTAGGGTAAACACCACCTCCCAAGCACAACAGCAGTCTCGTAATTTTAATTTGATACCCCGTTCGAAAGTTATAAAATTTAACGTCCGAAGCTGCTAAATTACGAAAACGCCCATGGGGCCATTTTTCACAAAAGGCCCGCGCCCGCAAAACTTATACCCCTCCTAGGGTAAACGGCAAGCTCCGAATGTATCGGTGCCATCAGGTTTTCAATCCGAGCCACCGTTTAAGTGATACTAGCGTTTCTCCATTAAATGAATAAATAAATAAATTAATTTATCCGTTTAACCTTCCGAAAGTGAGCGAGGGGTCCAAACATCCCGCACCGACATTTTTTATGTTGTTACTAGGGTAAACACCCCATTCCGGACCCATCCGTACACTCAGATCTCTGATCCGGATCACCATTCAGGATTTATCCTATTTATTTGGTGATTCCAGTGTGAACGCACTGAAAATTTAATTCCGGCCACTCTGGGGCTCGGAATCGCACGCTGTACAAAGGCTCTGCTCTGGAATATCATCAAGAATATTACAAAGTCTTTAGTTGCAAAAACCGAGTTCTTAAATCATTCCCTCATTCAAGATATTCATCCCCGAAAAGAAAAACTGGGGAGCAACATAGGGTACTAAGCGCAAACCTGGCTTTCCCATACCCAGAAGAACCCACACACAGCTCTGCGTCACCGCACACAGACCAAAGGATTGATCCATTCAGACGAGGTCGGCCCTTTCCGATGTCGTGTACCCACTCCAGACTTTGTGGTTAGGTCAAGGCGGTAGGGAACCTCTCCATCCCTTTGCACGGTCTCAAACGGCTCGAAGGCTCTCGGGGGTATCTCACCCCCCGAACGAACCCTTACGTCGCACGCCGCGACTATAATCACCGCCCGCACCTGGAACAAGGCCCGATGATTCCCTCCTTCAAGATATCTATATGGTGAAACACCCAAGGATATCTAGTCACACAATATTTCACAGTCGATGCCTCTCAACCAAGACTCTATTACACGCTCGGAAGCGAAGGAGTCAACACCATCGACTAAAGGAAAAGGTCTCACACCTTTTTCCTTACCAACACAGGGTTACACCCCACGCCCTGTGTCACCCTGGTAACACCTCAAACAAGGATCAGGGAGAAAATCCTTTCACACGCAGAGCCTAACAATTGTACTGCAAAATGTAGAAGAGTCGCAAGGGGTACCTCTCACCATCCCATGCTCTGCAGGATCGTAGACATCCAAAGCTGGCGGATGTTCGTGGTCCCAACCGTCAGCTTGCGGAGCCTGACGTGGACCGCCTAGTGGTGATGGGGAGATCTTATAAAGTTGTACCCCACTACCAGATCCTCATGATCCTCTGCTAGCACCACCTCTCTGGGTACTACTCCGATCACGGCGCTGCCTCTACCATGGTGGTGCGCCTACGGCCTGCCCGAAGCTCCCAGCAACTCGGGTTGGGAAGTCTTGTGACAAGTGATCTCGCCCATCACAAGCATAACACCGGCGCTCTCTGGGCTGCCCTTGTGCCCTATGGCGCCACTGTGGTGTACGACCACGGCCCGGGATCCACTCTCGGAAGGGCATCCTAGGCTGAGGACCTGTGCCTTTTTTCCACAGTGGCATACAACCACATCTCCGAAACTAGCAATAGAAAGGCCACCTGCGTCGAGGTCCTGTCCTCCTGTGCCTGCTAGCTATGACAGATGTCCCGACTCCATCACGCCCACTGCCACTACCAACCACAAAACATGACAGGAAGCTCTCTGTCACCATCGCCTGCTCTGGCACCCCGACATATGTGGAAATGCCCAAGGGTACTATGAGAACACGAATCTCTCGGCGGAGACCCTGCTCAAACTTCCGTGCAAGGATGTTGTAATTATGGACCATGTCCGGGTAAAAGCGTGCACGGTCTACAAATCTCCTCGTGTACTCGGCCACCGTCATCCCTCCCTGCTAAAACTACAGGAGCTCCTGAATCCGAACGGAGTGCAACCAGGAGGGAAAAAACTCCTCACAGAACAACAACCGAAAGTCACCCCACGAAAGAGACGACTCGTCAAGAAACCGAGTCACCAGTCTCCATCAACGCCAAGATGATCCACGAAAAAGGATGCCTGCCAAAGCCACTCTATGATCTGTCGGCGTCTGCACAATACTGAATAGGAAAACCACTACCTCTAGCCAAACCTCTGCTACATGAGGGTCTGGCGCACCACTAAACCTCAGCGGTCTCTACCGCTGGAACTCACGGAGCGCGCTCAACCTGCAGTCAAGCTCAGCCTGCTCTGCTGAAACTGTCTGCTGCTCAACAGGTGGGGGTGCTGCTACCAGCCCACCTGGAGAAAGGGGCTCACATGATGGGTCCTGGAATGTGGCCTTGTTTCACATAGGGTCATCGTCACAAACTAAAGCTGGTATCCTGGATGACTGTCTTCGTGGAGACATCCTAAATATTATCAAGGAGTGCCGCGGTCAGATGAGCATATACGTATATACCCATAACAACAACGATGGGGAGATGACTCAAGAAGGAGAGTCAAAGACTCAATCCTATGTGATGCACAAACAAATTTTCCCTGAAACAAGTGTCTCAGCATGCTGAGTCGACAAGCGGGTTATCAAGGTCCTGGTGAATGGATACGTCGGCCACCGCACCATCACTAGACTCCCTAGCCTGAGAGCTGCTCTCAAGACACGTTAACACTATTTCCCTAAATCCCAACCAATTCCTTTTATTTTAGGGACGTCCGAACAACGTCCTAAGGAACGAACCACCTCTGATACCACTCTGTCACGAGCCGACCCTACCTGAGCTCGAGCCGAAACTACCCCAAGACCGCCTCCATAGGCTAGGGGCTGGCGACCAGTGCCGAAGGCACAACAACTCGGGGAGGACTTTGCCTAAGTACCTGTACACACACACGTAGCACACTCAATGAAACAGTGCAGAGTAAAAGAAAAGACAAGCAAAGAAAAGGGCACCTGCTATATAAATACCAAAAATGTGCATCAACCTCTAAACATTACAAGTAAAGTGATGAAAAGGAAAAAGGGGAATAACACACGTCCATCCAGAAAAGTGCCACAACCCGGTAACAGGTAAAAAAAACAAACAGCTGATGGGTCTCCCACCTGGAACCCAGCTACGACCACCGCACGCAGTCAGAGATCCCAAAATCCTATGCTCCACTGAAGCCACAACCAACCTGTCTATCGTCTGCAAGGGAACACCAAGTGCGGGCAAAGCCCAAGCAGGGGTGAGTATAAAAATACTCAGTAGGATACCCCGAAGGCTTGAGGGAGAAACAAAGGAGGTACCGAAGGGTAAGCAGTAGAGATAACAGGGAAAAATAAAGTAGAACAATAGATAGGGAAGTAAAGAGTACTGTAAAGAGTCCAGCTCAACCCAAAAAGAGGAAAGAAGGTAGACTCGTCTAAACACAAGGAGCTAGAAACAGTGAGAAGATGAACTTCTCGTCGAGTATTTGCTACCTATAGCAGGAGAGTATACTCATCCAACCACGAGAAGCTAGACACGAAAAGCATGTGGCATACCCCGCGCGTCTTCGTCTCTCCCGGAAGGAGAGTAACCAAACCCAAGAAGTGGGTACTAGAACAAGGTATATACAAGTCCATATGCTCAAACAATAATCCCAAACAAGATCTTAAGGGGATCTCCATCCCGTAGCTCAGCCCAAGAAAGAGTGAGTCACCAACAGTCCCAGAAGTAACACCATCGATGCCCAGAATCACGCACGCCTGCCCCGAACCACATGCCAAGGGCTCAATCACCACACCTCGACACTATCCGCTTTGGGCGGCACTGACTCACCTTCATGGTTTTAGGTCGCGTCACAAGGACGCGTCTCAGTGGGGGAAAGCGCTCCTCATACTTGAGAGTTCTGGGGGAACATCAAACCACAACTCGTCACTGCCCCGCAGTCGAGAGGTCTCAAAGTCAACAAGCGACCCCCTGCCTAGCCCCAATTAAGGGTCCCTGGCAGTCAACGGGTTCCCACTACAGGGAGACCCAGAAAGTCAACGGGTGCCACACAACCCTGTCCCGTAATAGGGCAATCCACTGGAGTGCGACCCGGCTAAAGTCGGTGATGGGACCACTGCCCAGCCCAGCTGAAGGGAACCCGACATCGGAGACCACTGCCCAGCCCAGCTGGAGGTAAACCCGGCATTGAGGACCACTTCCCAGCCCAGCTGAAGGTAAGCTCGGAATTGGGGACCACTGCCCAGCCCAGCTGGAGGTAAGCCCGACATTGGGGACCACTACCCATCCCAATTGGAGGTAAGCCCAGAACTACTCTGGCCATCCCTGATGGATGGTACTGCTCGGTGAACACCACTGTACTGGCCATCCCTGCTGGATGGTATCCCACTGGCGAGCCCTACTCAAAACAACCTCAGCCCTACTGGAAACAGCCTTAGCCCTACTGGAAACAACCTCAGCCCTATTGGAAACAACCTTAGCCTTCATGGAAACAACCTCATCCCTACTGGTAACTACCTCAGCCCTAGTGGAAACAACCTCAGCCCTGCTGGAAACAACCTCATACCTGCTGGTAAAAACCTCCTGGGTAGAGGATCGGTGCCCGCGTAAAGTGTTGGTCACACCGAAACCACAAGCTCTACCAGGGAACATGGAGAAACGGGAGAAACTCCCTAGGCCTCACAAGGCCATCCCGCTCCAATCCACTGAGTCACTGTCGAAGCAGACCGAGACATCTCATCCCAGAGAGTGTGGAAAACACCAACGCTGCACGGACACCCGTAGCCGAAAACGGTGCCGCAGACCGGTGAAAGGGAACAGTACTAAAACCCCTCATAGGCGAAGAAGCAGAGGAACCAAACCATCTCTGCCGGCCAAACCATCGAGTACAAGACTAGGGGGAGACAACTCAACCCTGCTGGTCAGACAAAAGAGCACCAGGACAGGGGAAACTCCACCCTACTGGTCAAAAAAATGAGCACAAAGGGACCCTCTACGTCACGAGAGGTCAAGAGTACGTAAAGAATAACATGGCACGCACGTGGGGCCCACACGATGTGTGGCCCCAAGTCAACCCCAACCGAGCGGACAAACATCCCCAGGTACAAGCAACCACACGTACGTCCAAGCACTCCCATATACTCCCAGAGTATACCTCGTTCTAGCCCAAAGGCTATCGTGCACATGACACCCAACGTCAACGCGAAGGCGTGACGTAACAAATCCACCTCAAAGACCTAGGCACGGCCAACCACATCTTTTGAATAATTTATATCACTCTCTCAAGAGTGTGCGATCACACGCCAAGGGTCCGCTTCAAACATGGTAGGACAAACCACCACCGGAGCACCTTTTATTCCACATTTAACAAGATCTCACAAGAGGATCCACACAAAAAAATGGATCGCACCGTTGTAATCCTCAAAGTAAAACATGTGATATCGACTACATACTCGCCTCCAACGGATATCCGATGGAAAATTCACCAACACTGCCTCACGCCCGAATGACATCCCGTGATCCCGAGCCTCGACCTCGAAAATAGTCGGTTGCATCACACCAATGCAATCCCCTTGGGAAAACACATCAAAATCACTGCTCACTTGAGTGAAATGGACATCCGAAGAAAAAGATACGTTCCGAAGCCCCGCGCACTAGAGGTACCACGCGGGACCCACACTCTAGTCACGAAACTCAACGAAAGGATCGTACCGTTGCGATCCTCTCAAAAATGTACATGAAATGGTCTATTCACTTGTCCAAAACGGACACCCGGTGATAAGGCTGGAAATCACCGTCAACACCTGAAACGAACCTCACGGGGCCCACACCATCATGCTGAATTAGAGCGGACGGACTGCGCTAATGTGATGCCCTCAGAAAAACACCAAACATCGACTGCTTGCACGCCCCGAACGGACGTCAGATCAAAAAGTCGCTAAACGCTGCTCACAGCTCAGAAGACGGGCCATGGGGCCCATGCCTCAACCTCGACCTCAATGCGTGAAACCACCTTGGGAAGCTCTGCCTTGGTGCCAGGGTCCCAACGCCACTGACAGTGCTTAAATCGTATGTCGGACGTGTCCACACCGTCCAAAACAAGTTTCCCTAGAAAAACGACAAACCCCTCAACGTACGTGTCACGCCACCGAGGCCCCTCATTTCGGGAATTAAAAATTCCCAAAACCATATCAAAGTGTTCCTCTCAATTAAAGGTCCGCGTTGCCATTGATGACGTGCAAAACGGACGCCGGTAGCTTTCGCTACGGGCGACGGAAAACTGAAGGGCAAAGCCCATTCGGCTGGACCGTCCTGGACCGGCCGGTCTGCCCGGCTTGGGCCAGCCCGCACCGGCCGGACCGGCTAACGGCGCCTAGCCCACGGCTTGGCCTCGCGGGTCGGTGGTGGATTCGGTCCACCGCGGGGCCGACCAGCTGAAGCCGGTCGCCGCGCGACGACCCGCGCAACGCGGGTCGTTGTCTCCGCACAGGGGTCTCACGCCGCGACACCTCCTCGCCGTCGCGCCAGCCACCGCCGACGGCGCCTCGCGGCTGTCTCGCCTGCGGATTCCTCCTGATGCCACTCCCTTGCCCGATCCAGCAGCCACCTCACGCCACGACACCCACAGACGCCGCGAACACCCCCTGCTTCCGTTGTGAGCCCCCGACCGCCTGAAGCTCGGCCGAACCACCGCGCCGTCCTGCTGATCCCCCAAATTCCCGCAAACTTCGGCGAACATTCGTGAGAGGCTCGAGACTCGGAATTGAAATACAAAAAAATGTGTTGGAAAGGGAATAAAATCTACTACTCAATCATGGGATTTTTTCGAAAATACAACAGCAATTTGACAGGATTAAACAGCCTCAAAGTAGGTGCGGGAAATCAAAATGAAAACGCCAAATCCTTCCTCGATGGGCTTCACCCAAAGCTTCACGGGGAGTCCTCCACCACGCCATGCCTTTCCAGAGCTGCTTTGACAGAGCTAGAGGAGGTGAGGGAGGAGTTCCTCCTTGCTGCTATCCAGGTGAGGAAGAGGAAGAGGGAGGGGGTGAGTTAAGCGTTTAAATAGAAAACCGTTAACCACCCGTGTGTTGGTCCGAACCCGAACCCTCAGCAGGGTCGAGGTTAAGCCTCCCCTAAAGTAAACACCACCTCCCGAGCACAACGGTGGTCTCAGAATTTTAATCTGAGACCCGGTTCAAAAGTAATAAAATTTAACGTCTGAAGCCGCTAAATTACGAAAACACCCCTAGAGCCATTTTTCCCAAACGGCCCGCGCCCGCGAAACTTATACCCCTCCCTGGGTAAACGACTCGCTCTGAACGCATCGATGCCCTAGGTTTTCCAATCTAAGCCACCATTTAAGAGATACTAGCGTTTCTCCATTAAACGAATAAATTCATTAATTAATTTATCCGTTTAACCTTCTGAAAGCGAGCAAGGGGTCCAAACATCCCACACCGACATGTTTTTTGTCGTTTCTATGGTAAACTCCCCATTCCGGACCCATTCGTACACTCGGATCTCTGATCCAGATCACAATTGAGGAGTTATCCCATTTATTTTGCGATTCCAGTGTGAACGTACTAAAAATTTAATTCCGGCCACTCCAGGGCTCGGAATCGCACGCCGTATGAAGGCACTGCTCTGGAATATCATCAAGAATATTCCAAAGTCTTTCATAGAAAAAAATGGGTTCTTACACTTGTGAATCTTCATCTTTTCTATGAAATTTCATTTTGAGTAGAGGTATATATTGATTGAAATTAGATAAGGGGATTTGGTTTGGTCTTATTCAAACCTAAAAGAGAAATCGACTGAGGGTTATTGTTCTTTAATTCAAGAGGGGTGGAAAATGACCACATGAGAGAAGTGGTGGAATATATATTAATGATGGGATTTTATTCCCCAATTGGTGATGGATATGTTAGGTTTCTTCTTCAATGGATAAAATAGGAATTGTTGTTCGGTAGGTGTTCGCTGGAGTGGAATCCAGAGCTTTCTATTAGTATCATGCTAGTTTGTGTAATCCTTGTCCTAGAATGGTGATGTCTTGTGATTTAGACCTAGTTTGGATTAAAGAATGTAAACCTATACATAATTTAATGTCGGCATCAACTACTAGTTTTCATTATGACTTGGATTCAAAATCATTTTAAAATAAATTTTCACTGTAAGATTTTTCTTTGGTTTCTTTTTTACTAATGTTTAGATTACTTGGGATTGTTTTCTTGGATCCTACTTTTCTTAAATATGGCTTGTAATATTCCATTGTAATTTTTATTCACAGTAAAGATATCATATCTTTCCCAGGTATACATAGGTCAATTTGACCGATGCATGTAAATATTTGTGTCCATTTACCACTTTTCCCACTTGATTTACTGGTTTTATTTACGAGAATATAATTTAATGTATGTTTTTATTTCAAGATTTGAAATATAATGTTTTCTTGGATTGAATTTCTAAATGACTTATTTTTTTTGATGCCTATGTAAACTATATTGTTACTATTGTTGACTCCTGACGCTGATTTTGGTACTGTTTTTTAACCTATTGAGGTGTTTTTCTATTAATGTATATCTCAATTTTGGATCTTATTCTTCATTAAGCTACTTCCATTGTTAAAAATAATTTTAATATTCCTTGTAACTATATTTTTATTGGGTTTCTATTCTGTTTGGTTTTAAATTACAGTCCCAATCAAAACCATTTCAAATTTCATGTTTTTTATATAACCATATCTAAAATCAATATTTCCTTTGGTTGATAAATGCAGGATTCCTATCAATGGAACAAGAAATAATCAGTATGAGTTAAAAATTGATTTTAGTGATGGTATCAAAAAAATTAGAAATTGAAAAATTCTTTAGTGAAAATGATTTTATTTTATGGTGAATTAAAATGTGTTCTTTGTTAGTTCAACAAGGTTTATGTGATGCCTTATATGGTCCAATGAAAAAGGTGACCATATTTTCTACTGATGTAAATCCTTTAATTACTTATGTATATGTTCCCTCTAATGTGTTAGTTAAATCCCATAGTTATAATTTATTATTTCTGTTTGATAATGTTTTGCAAGATATTTCATATGACCCCATTTCTGATGTTATGTGGCTTAATCCTAAAAACAATTATATGATAAATTCTCTTATTCTTAGACTCTATAAAAAATTATACTTTTTTACTTTTTAAGATGAAACATAAGACTTTCTTCTAGGACCACATAACTGAATTTAATAAATTTGATCTAGAAATAGCCAATATAGATGTTATGTTTTTAGATAGGGATTAATCCATTTTCATTTTGACTTCACATGATAGTTCATATCAGAATCTTTTGGATTCCATGATATATGGAAAGGATTGTTTGATATTGGTGGAGGTTATGTCAGCTCTTTTTTCAACATAATTCTAGTCTAACAATGGGTTCAGATTATAGGGAGATGCGCTGAATTTCATGGGTATAATAAACAGTAAGGTTCAATGTTAAAATATTGGTAAGGGTAAAAGGAATGTTATGAGTTAGTTTAATACTCTGAAGTGTTATTAGGGTGGTAAACTAGGTCACTTTATGTAATGTTTTCTTGAGAAAAATATTTTAATGGGTAATGGGATTGGTAATAAAGATCAATATAATGTAAATGATCCTTGTTTTGATGATGATGATGTTATATTGTTTTTATAGTGTGTTGTAGGGGGAAGAGTTATGGTTTTAACTCTTGGTTTTGATTCATTATTCATGTCCTTGGCAGGTTGGTCTTTTTGGGAGGTAACTAGGTGTGATGATAGTGAGGTATTTGGTAGTTGTAAGAGAATCACATTCATGGGTAGATGTTTGGAGGACGAAAAGGTTTGTATGGGTTTACAGTGATATAGGATATGATATGGCTTCCCCTATTTCATGGTTCTAGGTAGTTCCTTCTCCTTAGGTGGAGAGTGTTCCATGTTTGTTTTAGCATTAGGTAGAGTGAGTAGATTACCTGCTCTGGTCCTTTTAGTTTATGCATTGCTGGCTCTTTTTTTCTTTATTTTTCATGGTTTTTTTCATTACTAATACTATTTTCATATGAACTATTTCACTTAGTGTTTATATTCATACGATGTATTTATTTTTTTCATTGAGAATTGGTACTACTCATATTTTTTGGTGTTCTATAGGAACATGGGATCTTTTTAGAAACCATTGTTTTCCATGTTATAGGCAAGATGTTGAAGTTTGTTAAGTGATAAAATCATGTATGTTAAGTTAAATTTGGTTTAAGTAGTAATGTTTATATGTTTTAATTCCAACCATGTTGTAGTAGTAGCTTATATATAATTGATAAGGGAAAGTGTGAGTCACATTGAGGCACATTTTGGACATAAGCAGTGTATAGTTTGACTAGAAATATTTGATGCTGCACAATTAGAAATCAGGCCTTTAAAAGTTCTAGTAAAATGGATTTATCAGTGCTATAGAAGTTCTGAAAATGTAAGCGATGTTAAAGTGTTAGCTTTAACAGTGCATGTAAAAAGCATTGATAAGGCCTCCATTTAAATGTGCTAAATAGAGATTATAAATGTGGCCTTTATTATGTATTTTGTTTTCACTGATAAAGGGGGCCTTTATCAATAATTGTTTTGCTATTATAAAGTCCAACTTCATCAATCCCTTTTTAGAGCTATTAAAGGGCCATTAAAAGTTCTAAAAAATCATCGATAAAGGTACCACTGATAAAGGGCATAATTTTTTCTTCATTCCACAACCAACCCCACCCATTTATCAGTGTTTCCCCTGCCATTATCAGCACTCACCCCTTATCAGTGTTTTAGATAATATCACCCTTCTACGTGCACCCCTACATTCAGCGGGTTTTGAGCCTGAGACCTCTAGCTTATACACCAGTTATTTTTCCACTCCCCTATACTGTTTTGATTTATATTTTTTTTGATATATCATATTTGTATATATATTGTTACATTTTTATCAATAAATTTATAGAAACATATGTTTATTTATATATATTTATAATATATATATATATATAAATTTATATAAATATACATATTTACATATATAAATTCACACACATATATATATATATTTCAAAAATACATATTTAAAATATGATTGTGTCTGTGTCTGTGTATGTGTGTGTGTGCGTGTTTACAAATACACACACACATACTTATATCATGTATATATATATATGTGTGTGTGTGTGTGTGTGTGTGTGTGTGTGTGTATCTAAAAATATAATTACAAATGTTTATGTTTATTTACATATATTATATATTTATATTTATATACATATATTAGAATATATAGATAATTTTTTTTTTCAATACACACACACACACAGATATATATATATATATATATTTAAATATGGATAAATATTATATAAATATTAATGTGTAGATATATAAATATTCAAAAAAAATTATTTTAAATTAAATTGATATCATTTTTCACTTATATAATGTTTATATGTTGAGAATTATATTTTCTATCTAAATATTGTTAATTATTTATTTATAAAATTAATTTTTTATGTGTGAATATATAAAAATATGTATATATTGTTATATATTTGATTATAAAAATTGTATATTGTGAAAAAGATAAAATTTTATATCCTAAATATCAATATAAATGTAATCCCTTGGAAGAAAATCAATCCCTAGTGAAAAAGGGGAATAAGACGCCTTAAATGAGGCGGTAAATCTATAAAATATTAAAAAAAAATTGGGGTACCCTGACCAAAAACTCAGTTTTGGAGGCCTTAAAAGCCATTTTTGGCCTCTAAAAATATTATATATGGTTTTCCTCTTTTATTAGGGAATAAATATCATCACAGGACTCTTTTTGAAATGTGGTAGGGCCTAAATGGACAACCAGATCAAAAGTTATGGTTGTTTGAAGTTTGAGTTACGTTTTCACCTTAATTTATATATTTTATTAATTTTTATATTATTTTATCATAAAATTGTTATTAAATGACTTTTAATCAATAATAATTAGAAATCATTAATTAAAAATATTTTTTATTTATTTTATAACCCTTTTTCACTAAATATCTTATATAGTATGTGTGAAGTCCTATTTAGCCTTATCTAAAACATATTTAAGAATATATAATATATTATTATTAATATCAATATGTAAATATGTAAATATATTATATTTAAAAAAATATATATTTTTTGAAATATACATTTTATCATCACCTTTTGAAAAGTTCTAATAAAGACCCCTTTTATCATTACTTTTTTACGAGGGCTGATTGGGGGGGGGGATCTTCTCAGTGCTTATTTACTAGAATAGATAAATAAAACCCCAGTAAAAATTGTTTTCAGAGTTTTTAATTACCCATTGAATAGTGATAAAAAAGCACTGTTAAATACTCCTTTTAACAATGCTTTTTTCTAGTGTTGATAAATTGGGTTTTTAACAGCTCTTTTAGTTAGCACTGTTAAAACCCTAGTGCTGGATAAACCCAGTTTTATAGTAGTGTTGGTTTAGTTTTCCAAAGGATATTTAGCATGATTTACAAATACAATTGATTGGTTAGGTGGTGCAAGGGTGTTGGGTGTATAGTTTTAGGATTTTATTTTACAAGGGGGACATTTTTGATTTTTTAAATTCTTTTTCCTAAAATAAATGTTTTTATTAAATTATTTACTGGGTAATTGTTTCTTTGTTTCTCTCTAGGTATGCTGGGTATAGCTACCCCATGATTTTACTTCCCTCTACTCAGCCTGAGGGTTTCACTCCTCGGTGCTCTCTTGACCGCCCACATGTGTCACGATTTGTAGGGTTTGTTGTAACTATATCAGATGCCCCTTATTACCCCATTAAGACTCCTTATCTACTGTGTGAAATTTCATTTTGAGTAGTGGTCTACAGAAATTGAAATGAGAGGAGGGGTGCTAGTTTGGGATTCTACCAATGAAAAATATTAATTGATCAGGGGTTATTGTTTTTTGATTCAAGAGGGGTAAACAATAACCATAATAGAATGATGGTGGTTTATCGATTCATGTGAGTACTGGTTCTATGGTTTGATAGGGTTCTATTAGGTTTATTCATCAATGGATAAAAATGGAATTGTGGTTTGGTTGGTGTTCACTATAGGAGAATCTAGATATTTTGATTGGTTTCATGCTGGTTTTTTCAAGCTTCGTCCTGGAACAATGATGTCTTGCAATTTGGACCTAGTTTGGCTTTTTCCTTGTGAATCTATAAATCAAAGGATGTCAACATCAGCTACTGATCATCGAGGAGACTTGTGATTTGAGTTCTTGATCAAAGAACTTGTCATTTCATGTTTTTTGATTTGGTTTCTTTTTTTACCTCAGTTCATATTGGTTGGGATTGTCCATTTGGATCCCACTTTTCATAAATATGGCATTGTAATCTTCCTCCATCCCTTTTTTCATTGTGAAAACCAGATATCCCTACCTCATGAATTTAGGTCAATTTGACCAAAGCATGTAGATATATGTTTTAATTTATTTCTTTTCTTTCTTGATTTATTTGTTTTCTTTTAGAGAAATAATTCTTTATGTATGTTGGTATTTCAATATTTTTAATACAATTTTTTGATAGAATTAATTTTGGAATATTCCAATTTTTGTTTGTTGCCTGTGTAAATAGTATTGTTGCTTCTATTGACTCTTGACACTGGTCTGTGTAATGTTTTTTGAACCTATTGAGTTTTTGTTCAATTTCTAGATATCTGAATTGTGGATCTACTCATTTATCAAGCAGCTAAAATGGTTTAAAATTATTTTCATATTCCATGGAATTTTGTGTTCATCAGGTTTCTTTTTTGTTTGGATTTAAATAATAGTTCTACTCAAAACCATTTTTATTTTTTATTTTTTTATCAAACCATATCTATAATCAATAATCCCTTTGGTTGTTGAATGCAGACTACCTCTCAAAATAGCCCACATAAATTTTTTTTGGCCTTGATTTGTTATTATAGGGTGATGAATAAAGATATCATTGAATCTAAACAACTAACTCTTATCCCCCAAATCCTGAATAAACGAACCCAAACCCACAATACGATCGATTCACAGATCAATTTTCCAGTTTATTGATTCATATTAAAAATAGGATAATAAAATAGGGATAAATAAATTTTAAAAAACATCCTACCTCTATTTGGATCTATTGTTGATGGATAAAAATCACACGTCATTATTTTTGATTAGAGCCACAAGTTGATTTTATATGCAATTTTCACTGGAAATTTTATATGGATCAGAAATTTCCCTATAGAATTTTCGTTTAATTAATAATTTTCTCATTAAATTTATATATAATCAATATAATATATAATAAATATCATAATAAATAATATATATATATATATATGAAGAATAAGGATGATCAACAATAGGCTAAAAAACAAGAATGCACAATGCTTGCATTTTTATCCAAAACTCCAATTTGAGGGTCTGGTTGGAATCCTTTAGTGGAGAGGATATTAATCTATCATGTGCCTTCAAATAAATATTCAACATTATCCTAAACAAACATATAATTATGACTCAACCCCTGTCCTCCCTGACCTATATATATATATCTACCCAATTCCACTTCCATGGATGAAGAAATATAAATATAAATATTATTTTTTAAAATATAAATATATTTTAAATATATATATAAATATAATTATTTAATTATATTTATATTTATATGATTATAATATTATAATTATAAATTTATGTTTATAATTTTAATTATAAATACAAATATATTTTTATAAATTTAATCATAGTTATAATTTAAAATATATTTACCCTTAGGGCTTGGCCTAGTGGAGAAGGGGCCAATGGGGAGTCGAGGAGGTCTTGGGTTTGAGTCTCCCCAAGTGGGTGTTTCTTTATAGCTTTGTAGATCCCCTTAACTGAACGTTTTTAATATAATTTTGTTTATAAATATAAATAATTCTATAAATATAAATATAATAATAAAATTATAAATATAAATGTGTTTATATAATTATAAAAGTCATTATAAATATAAATTTCAAAAATATCATCATGAATTTTTTGGGTAACTTGAAATCTGGTATCTTTCCAATTATTAATGCAAAATTATAGATCTTTTTTTTTGGATTTTCCATTTATTTGAATACAAGAGAGGGTATCATACATGCTCAGAACCAACGCCACATGTCACATACACACCACCACACATCATAAAAATATATCCTTATATTATCATCCCAAAAAACAAATTAACAATATGACTTTATATTATAATCAAGTTGAAGAGAGGTCATGGTCCTTGGGAGAAATATTCATCATCATCCTAGACAAACAAATAATTATGATTCAACCTCTGTAAACCGTACCCTATATAAATCTCCCCACCACCACTTTAACGACTTTAGTTTAATCCAATCATTAATCATGATAGAGTGTGTCACCCTCCTCTCCGTATTATGATTCTATGAAACATTTGTTCTTGGTAATCACACTGTCGCCAATCATCCCAAGAAAGGAGTTGAAGAGTTTGTGATGGGGGAATTGTTCAACCTAATGTTTCTTCATCGGAAAGAGGAACCACTGTGTGAGGGGTACTTATAAAAAAATAAATCCTTCATTTAGGCATGCTGTTTTGGGACGATCAATGAATGGTCCACCAGTGTAGCAATAATCATGAGATAAAATAATGTGAAAAAATGATGAAAAATTAACACCAGATGTAACGTTGAAAAACCACCAAAATGAAAGAGTTAAAAAACCAAGATAAAATAGAAGGAAACTATGGGTAAAAGTGGTAACACACTCCCTCGGTTTTAATAGGATAAACCCACATAATATCTCTCTTTAATAATAGGGAAACTACCTCACAGAGTACCATTAAAATAAACTGATGGTGATGAGAAGCTCAGTGAAGCTAATGATAAAAAACCACTAGGTGAGAGCCCCATTTATAGGTTACCTCTCCCCTACGTCATCTTACTCCACTAATGGGTTTGGTGGGTTGGCCATAAACCACCTACTATCACCTTCCCCACTTTGAAAAAGGAGGGATGTAGTGCTATCAATAGGGGAAACTATCGACATATCTACCACATGGATATTTGATTTAGAACCAATTACACATCTACAAATCATTTATATCTACCAAAAACATTGCTCAAATATTTCTGTGTATTCTTGAGGATCTACACCATATTAACTTATCATAGTCAATTTACCTCATCAGGAAATATTCTATATTTTCTTTGGTTAATTTTTTTTCTTGTCCACACTTCCTTCCACCACCACATCTTAAAAAAAGTGATACTATACTCTACTGTGGTTTTTTGTGGATTGAAAAGAGGGACACCTTGAAATGTTCAAGGCATTATGACTATCACAAAATAATGTAATCTTTACATTCCCATGCCATATTTACTCTAACAACCTTCTCATAAAAATTGCCTCTTTGCATGCTTGTGTAGCTTCCATGTAATCTGCCTCCATCAGGGATAAATCCAAAACTATCTGTAACTTTGAAATCCATCTAATATCTCCTCTTGTAAGACTAAACTCATAACTATTAGGGGATTTTTTCTGGTCAGAATCTCCTATAAAATTTAATCCAACATAGCCTCTAATAGTTAAATTTGATCCTCTATAACAAAATGATGTATTTTTGGTCTCCATGGTGTATCTTATAATCCTATTCACTATGATCCAAAGCTCCCATAAAATAATAACCATGTACTTACTAAGTACTCCCACTACATGTGTGATATCTGGTCTTTTTCAAACCATGGTGAACATCATACTTCCCACTAAAAATGCATACAATACTTGATACATCTCTACACTCTTATTTCATACTAGAAATTCATAGGAAATGGGGTAGATAATGGATTATATTCTTGCATGTTAAATCATTTCAGAACTCTCCTTAAGTAATTCCTCTGTGATAGACAAATCATACCATTATTTCTATCTTGGTAAATCTCCATCAATAGAATCTTGTTTACGAGTCCCATGTACTTCATATAAAACTCCCTATAAAATAGTGACTTTATATGATAGATCTTGTCTTTATTGGGTACCACAACCAATATTTCATCCACATAAGAAAGAATTAAGATGAAATCATTACCATTCCAATACATGAAATATGTACAAGGATCTATGTAATGTTTTTTTGTAACACCCTGAGATTTTATGGAAGATATTTTTTTTAATTTCATTAATGTCTTGTGTTGTACGCTACACCAAAAGAAGATTTCACAACATGCATCCTTGACTTGACTTTCATTACACGCAAGTGTGACCTTCCACGATAGCGTGTGTTGTACGCAATACCGAGTTTCGCTAAACAATGATATGCTATTAAAATATTATTAAAACTAGCCGTTATGAATAGTAATAACCACTTTTTGAAATTTTGTAAATTTTATTTTTCAAAATGGACTTCATTTTTGGATTCGGAATATCGAAATTAGCTTAGGGTGAAATTTTGGTACTTTTTGGATAACTTTCATTTTCTGATGAATAGTGAAAATTACTAAATTTTAATTAAAAGCAACCTTTTTAATCGAAATAATTAATAGTGAAAAATTATTAATTTTAGTGGTTTTAAAGTATATTTAGAATATATTTTTACAATTTAATACAATTTTGGTCATTGGATGTAATTTCACATTTAAACCAGACATAAACAAATGTCAATCTTTTGATAGTTATTATCTCTTAAGAACACGCTATTTGTTTTGACGACGGGAATTAATTTTCAAATTAATTAATGCAACTGATATGTTTTGAATTTGGTAAAATAGACATAATTTTTTAATTCCTAATATCAAATATATCTTAGGCCTAATTTTTGGTATTTTTCTGAAACTTTCATTTTTTGATGAATAGTGAAACCACTAAGTGGTAGTTAAAAAATAAATTTTTCATGAAACTTAATTTTACCGCTTCTGTGAGTGGAATTTAAAAAATCCGAGAGAAACGGTTGATGTCAGTAAGTAAAATGTGGTTCAATGAGATGAATTTTTTTTTTGGTGAATAATAACTTTTTACTTTTTTTTACCACGGTTAAAAGTAAATAGGGTAATTACGGGAAACAATGATATTATTATTACCCTAACACATGTCCTAATTCTATTGGATAAGTGTAATTCGACCAAAAACAACATTAGGAATAAAATATGACCATTTAGGCCCACTTGGATTAGATTAGGACATTTATTATTATTTAATTCAAAGAAGAGTTAAAAGATTTAAAATCAAAGTTTATTTACTACAACATTTTTAATATAGGGTTATACATAAGATAAATTCGATTTTAAATATTAATTAGAAATCTAATAACATTTACTACATAATTATAATTTATTTATAATTTTTAGACATTAGATAAATTAATTTATTTATGACACAATGATGATGCAGTAATTACCATAATAGTGAAAAACTAGAATAATTGATATTATAAATACCCAAATAAATATAATTTGAGACTTTTTATGAATTCCACTAATTTTATAGGTTAATATGACATGTTAGTGTTTATTTAATTAACTTTTTTCGAACTAATCATTCTGTTATTATTTTCACAAAAATCAATTACTAAATAGTGTCAAAATTGACATAAAATAGTTTTTAAAACAAATATTATATTATTAATTGTTATTTTATTCTTAAAAATCTAAGGCTCGGCCAAATGACTTAGATAATGTTATATATATTAATAATAAAATACTTGGGGTTTGCGTTTGTGCTTATAGTATGTTTATTAACCTTATAGTATAAGAACACAAGAAGACACGGTAAAAGTAAAATTATTTTACTTAATGTTAAATCTAAATGATAGGGTTAAAATAGGAACCTAAACTTGTATAAATTCTATTGGATGAGAGGATTTCGACCCATACCTACCTTAGCTTAGAAATAAATCAATTTGGAGCTATTTAAAACCGAATTTTTCTTTATAATAAAATAATATTTTTTGTTTTTCCAAAGGAGCCCCTCTCCTCCCTTATAAAAAGGAACCTCCTCCCTCTCTTCCTCACACCACTTTGAGCCTTCAATCTCGGCCAGCCCCTGAAAAATTCCATTCTCCACTTCCATAGAAACATCCTAGAGGTTATGGTCTTCCTCAAAGACCAATTTGAGTGCCCTAAAAGGAGATCTCAAAGAGGCGCTTCAAAGAAGAGGTAATGTCAGTTACCGATTCTTTCATCTTTATTTCTTCTTCCACTTCTTCTTATTAGGTTGTTTCATTATGCAGTAATAACATCAGTATCACTTATATACTGATATGTTATTATAATTATGAAACAACCTTATTTCACCATCTATCCATCCTACGGAAAACAAAATCACCGTGCGTGCGTACGTATGGAATATCGTCTCCACGACGTGGTGTAATCTATTTTCCACCACCACCTTACTTGGATGGGTAGAATGGTGTAAATAATAACTATATATGATTATTGTAAAGTGATATTGATTCTGAAATAGTATACATACACTCCAATACAATTCCATGATCATGATAACGATATCATCGCTCGTGCGTACGTACGGACTACCGTCTCCACGACGCGATGAGATTAATTCTCCACGTTTACCATTCATGAATGATTATAAAGTATATATAATAATTAATAATGAAATATATGACATAATAATGATTCTGGATTTATGTGTATATATATGTATGTCATCTACTTAATTCTATTCAACTCAATAAGGAAAATAAAACAACGTTCATGCGTACGTACGGTCTACCGTCTCCATGAACGGTGTATTTCTTTCCATTTACTGATCTATTATATATATATATTATGTATATATATTATATATAAATCATGTTTTATATTCTGGAATTATGTAATCATGATCTAAGTAATCATATGAACAATTACAAGTCAAATCACAGACGACAAATGAAACGATTTTACCCAAAACGCTCTTTAACATGGAATTTACAAAAGAATGGGTAATATAAAGCCATAAGTGAACCATATATGATATCATAACAATGAGTATGATTCTGGAATAAGTCAATGACATTATTTAAATCATTATACAGGATGTTTGGACACATACGAAGCAAATTGGACCTAAGGTAAGGGATAGTTTTGCAAATCTCATTTTTATCTGAGATTGCTTATTTGTAAGTATTTACTGGGGTTATATTTATCATCCATGTCCAAATTTTATAAAAATGTTTTCATGAATGTTTAAAGTCCTTTTTACCCATTTTGACTTTTACTACATGGTATGTAAGGAATCTTTCTTTTGTTTACGTTACAAAGTACTTTTTTGACTTTTCCGACAAAAGTATGAGAAGAATGTTTTTTTAACTTATACAGCATGAATGGATTTTTAAAACATCATTTACAAGAAGCTTCCGTTACATGTTTTCAAGTCTATTTTTAATCAACTTCCTTTAGTTTAGAATTTTATGACATGTAATGAAAGGAAAAGTGTTTTTGAAGTAGAAAGGATATTTTCCTCAAGAATGGAGTTCAAGTGTTTTATCAAAATTATTTTCCATCTACGATAATAATGGGTTCTGTTTCTATCCCTATTATTACATGGATTTGATTATGTTGTGATGGAAATATTTTTATGAATTCCTTTATCCTATATGAATTGTTTTATGATGTCATGATGATGTTTAAGATTCCCATTTTTATTACATGGGTTATGCAATGATGTATTATTTATGATTTTGTGGCACACATAAGAATGGTATCATTATGAGATGGGTGGGACCTTTATCTCCCTCCAATTCATTGGGTAATGATTTTATATCTCATGAGATAGACATGGCTGGAATGGTAGGTTATACCGATTCAGTGAAACAGGACTGAAATGAGGAGTGAACTCGGTTCAGAAAGGGACTTTGTCCACTAAGATAGTCTTGGCAATGAGTCTTGACTAACAAGAAATGATTCTCAATGATTATGTGTTTATGCCACAAAGTTTCAGGTTTTATGTTATGATTATTGGGATTACATTTCACTACTATGATTTATCCCCTGTTATGATATTATGATCTCTTTTGCAAGTTAAGATTTCCAAAATGTTATATTCTTATTAATATGATGTGATTGATATTTCTTTTGTTTACCCTTAATGAGAATTTGAGCTCACCATTTTATGTTTTCTTTTCCCCGGGATATAAAGAAACGTTTTAGGTATAAAAAATAATAAGATCTTTATGGGAGATGTTGAAGATCTTTCACCATGAGTAGAAGATTATATTCCGAGTTTCGAAAGACACTAAACTATTATGGTCCTTGTGTGTGTGTTTTTGTTATGTACTAAGTATTCCGCAAAAGTATTGTAATGTCAATGTATGTTAAGCTTCGGTTCTCTATAGTTGGTATCAGAGGAAACATTTATCATCCTTTGGAAACTAGGATGCGATAACTTTAGTGAGATCCCTAGAGATATTTCAAAGGTATGTCTAGGGATGTCTCTAAGGATAAGTATACGTATAGGATATAGTCCTAGAACTATGGTAACGATATTAGATTAAACCAAAGATGTTAGATATTGAAGTTACTCCCCCTTTATTATAATTTTTACCTCTCACAATATTCTTTTTGGGTTTTAGACGATGGCTAGAACCCGAAGGAACCATGTTGATCAATGTAATGGACAATGCAATGATTGTCCTCCTGAACAAACAAATGTTATGGGAGATGGAGTGCAAAATCTTATTGCAATAATTACACAAGCTATGAATCATTATAGACTTCCAAATGAGCAGAGAAGGGAACAATATTCTATTGAGTCCTTCATGAGGCAACGTCCACCTTCTTTCAGTGGGTCCTCTGATCCACTTGTTGCTGAACAATGGATCAGTACTACTGAAAAGATATTTTCAGTTCTTCAATGTTCTGAACATGATAAAGTCATCTTAGCAGTGTATTGTTTGGAAGGTGATGCTGATCAATGGTGGAATCTTATCAAGAATACGAGGCCAAGAGATGAAATTGATTCCATGGAATGGGACGAGTTAAAGAACTTATTTTTCAATAAGTACTTCCCTCGTATTCTTTGAACAAATATGGAGAAGGAGTTTATTGAACTAAAGAAAAAGGATGATGAATCTGTTGGTATATACGAAGTGAATTTTACAAGGATTGCGAGGTATGCATCAGGATTTATCATCCAACCTGAAAGTAAAGTTTATCGATTCTTCAGTGGCTTAAAACCAAATCTTCGAAGGGCATTAGCTATAAGAGACTTAAGTAGCTATGAAGAAATTGTGAGTTGTGATATCAGGGTAGAAATGGAAGTTTGTGTTACTTATCCATCTCATAGTTTTGACAAGAAACGAAATATGGAGTTCAAGGAGAAATCTCAGAATAATGGTGAAAAGAAGATGAATGTTTCCTTATGCTCAAAGTGTGGAAAGAAGCATGGTGGAGATTGTCTTAAAGGGACTAGAAAATGTTTTTAGTGTGGAAAAGAAGGTCATCGAGCAGCTGAGTGTCGAAGTAATGGAAAAAGGGTTTATAATGATGTGAATAAAGAAAATACTACAGAGAACGCACCACCAATACTTCAATGCTTCAAGTGCAATGAAATGGGGCATTATGCTAATAAATTCCCTAATCCAAGGGTTAGTGATGATCGACATGAGCAACCACTTAAGGCAAAGGACAAATGGGAATTCACATGCGATCACTATTGGCGATGTTGAATATGACAACGATGTGGTGGAATAATTAAGTGTTTATGTAATGGGATTCCAATATAATGTTGCATATAGTATCGTGGAATATTGGCATATTGGAATATTTATGTATTGGTCTTTTGTGGTTTTCAAAGGTACCGGTAACCATAGAATGCGATTGAGATATTTTTGGAAAAAAAAGATGATATGCGCATAATGAAAGGAAAACGAGAAAATGAAATGTTTGACCGTATTCATGAGCTCATGACTGATATAAGGAGAAGGTTATATCATGGTTCAAGTATATAGAATTTTTGGATTTTGGTATGTGGAAAGAGTTAACTTTTGACTGCATTCATGTTTTCACTATGGTTCAATTAATGGGTATTCATTCTTCAAGAGAATACATGATTAAGGTATTCAAATGTTTGTAATTTGACCAACAAGATATATCTTATGATATATGGGGGATAAATGATGGCATTCACGTGATTGTTATGTGACATTTCAAGTAATCATTTTCATTATACTATGAGCTTGGACCGAAGTATTTTAGATAAGACAACATATTGGAATAGATTATGTTGGACATAAGTTAGGATAGAACTTTTTTCGATATTATTGACGGGATGTTATAGTAATATAGCTCTAGAAAAAGGACAACCTGCAGGATGGGCGACAACCCATCACGTCAGACAAGGCTGTGGGAATCGAACCCACAACCGAAGTGCGACTGGCCTTTATCGCCTACCACTGTCCTACAGGAAGTCCCTAGTTAGTAGAAACTAGTTTTATTTTATTACATGGTATGATATATGAAGTATAAGTCCATTTTTGGAATCGTATACGACTAACCTCACCATAGATGGACTTATGTATATTCGATAACTTTTGCCTACCTTTTGTTTGAAACAAATGGAATGACCCATCATTCTATCACATGATCTATCAACACTTCATGAATAACAAATTCAAATTCATTTCTTTAAGAGATGAAGTGGAAATTGTTCAAATCAAGAAAAACAGTGAAATTGTACCAAAATCATGTAAATATTTCTTTTAATTCACCAACTTTTGGGAAATGATCTTGAAAACCAAAAATGTTGTCCTAGTGCCCTTATATCTGATGAATTAGATGGTACCTTAGATCATCGCAAATCTATGGATTTGTGATTGTTGGCTACTTCATAGCCATGTTCTCTACCACTCTCCATCAGAAATTTATGGTTAGATTTTTCTTCCATATCCATATTTTCACCTATGTTCTCCTACGTGGAAACGCAGTGATGACTTAATTTGGGTAACCGTTACATTTCATACTTAAGTTTTTAAATCCAATTTTGGGTATTCCTTTTTATGATGTGGGTTTCTATCAAACAAACTTTCGAGCAGTAAACCATTTATAACCCCGACAAATTTCAAGGGCGAAATTCATTTTAAGGGGGGTAGAATGTAACACCCCAAGATTTTATGAAAAATATTCTTTTTAATTTCATTAATGTATTGTGTTGTACGCTACACCAAAAGAAGCTTTCACAACATGCATCCTTGACTTTCCTTGCATTACACGCAAGTGTGACCTTCCGTGATAGCGTGTGTTGTACACAATAGCGACTTTCGCTAAACAATGATATGCTATTAAAATATTATTAAAACTAGCCGTTATGAATAGTAATAACAAATTTTTGAAATTTTGTAAATTTTATTTTTCAAAATGGACTTCATTTTTGGATTTGGAATATCGAAATTATCTTAGGGTGAAATTTTGGTACTTTTCGGATAACTTTCATTTTCTGATGAATAGTGAAAATTACTAAATTTTAATTAAAAAAAACCTTTTTAATCGAAATAATTAATAGTGATAAATTACTAATTTGAGTGGTTTTAAAGTATATTTAGAATATATTTTTACTATTTAATACAATGTTGGTCATTGGATGTAATTTCACATTTAAACCAGACATAAACAAATGTCAATCTTTTGATAGTTATTATCTCTTAAGAACACGCTATTTTTTTTGACGACGAGAATTAATTTTTAAATTAATTAATGCAACTGATATGTTTCAAATTTTTTAAAATAGACATCATTTTTGAATTCATAATATCAAATATAGATTAGGCCTAATTTTTGGTATTTTTCTGGAAACTTTCATTTTTTGATGAATAGTGAAATCACTAAGTGGTAGTTAAAAAATGATTTTTTCATAAAACTTAATTTTACCGCTTCTGTGAGTGGAATTTCAAAAATCTGAGAGACACGGTTGATGTCAGTAAGTAAAATGTGGTTCAATGAGATGAAAATAATTTTTGGTGAATAGTAACTTTTTACTTTTTTTACCACGGTTAAAAGTAAATAGGGTAATTAAGGGTAAAAATGATATTATTATTACCCTAACACATGTCCTAATTCTATTGTATAAGTGTAATTCGACCAAAAACAACCTTAGGAATAAAATATTACCATTTAGGCCCAGTTGGATTAGATTAGGACATTTATTATTATTTAATTCAAAGAAGAGTTAAAAGAGTTAAAATCAAAGTTTATTTACTACAACATTTTTAATATAGGGTTATACATAAGATAAATTCGATTGTAAATATTCATTAGAAATATAATAATATTTCCTACGTAATTATATTTTATTTATAATATTTAGACATTAAATAAATTAATTTATTTATGACACAATGATGATGCAGTAATTACCATAATAGTGAAAAATTAGAATAATTGATATTATAAATACCCAAATAAATATAATTTGAGACTTTTTATGAATTCCACTAATTTTATAGGTTACTATGACATGTTAGTATTTATTTAATTAACTTTTTTTCGAACTAATCATTCTGTTATGATTTTCACAAAAATCAATTACTAAATAGTGTCAAAATTGACATAAAATAGTTTTTAAAACAAATATTATATTATTAATTGTTATTTTATTCCTAAAAATATAAGGTTCTGCCAAATGACTTAGATAAGGTTATATATATTAATAATAAACAACTTGGGGTTCGTTTGTCTGCTTATAGTAAGTTTATTATCCTTATAGTATAAGAACACAAGAAGACACGGTAAAAGTAAAATTATTTTACTTAATGTTACATCTAAATGATAAGGTTAAAATAGGAACCTAAACTTGTCTAAATTCTATTGGATGAGAGGATTTCGACCCATCCCTACCTTATCTTTGAAAAAAATAAATTTTGAGCTATTTAAAACCGAATTTGTCTTTATAATAAAATAATATTTTTAGTTTTTCCAAAGGAGCCCCTCTCCTCCCTTATAAAAGGGAACCTCCTCCCTCTCTTACTCACACCTCTTTGAGTCTTCAAGATCGGAAAAACCCTGAAAAATTCCATTCTCCACTTCCATAGCAACATCCTAGAGGTTCTGGTCTTCCTCAAAGACCAATGTTAGTGCCCTAAAAGGAGATCTCAAAGAGGCGCTTCAAAGAAGAGGTAATGTCTGTTACCGATTCTTTCATCTTTATTTCTTCTTCCACTTCTTCTTCTTAGGTTGTTTCATTATGAAGTAATAACATCAGTATCACTTATATACTGATATGTTATTATAATTATGAAAAAACCTTATTTCACCATCTATCCAACCTACGGAAAATGAAATCACCGCGCGTGCGTACGTACGGAATACCGTCTCCACGCCGTGGTGTAATCTAAATTCCACCACCACCTTACTTGGATGGGTATAATGATGTACATAATAACTATATATCATTATTGTAAAGTGATATTGATTCTGAAATAGTATACATACACTCCAATTCAATTCCATGATCATGAGAACGATATCATCGCTCGTGCGTACGTACGGACTACCGTCTCCACGACCCGATGAGATTCATTCTCCACGTTAACCATTCATGAATGATTATAAAGTATATATAATAATTAATAATGAAATATATTACATAATAATGATTCTGGATTTATGTGTATATATATGTATGTCATCTACTTAATTCCATTCAACACAATAAGGAAAAGAAAATAGCGTTCATGCGTACGTACGGTCTACCGTCTCCATGAACAGTGTATTTCTTTCCATTTACTGATCTATTATATATATATATATATTCTGAATATATATTATATATAAATCATGTTTTATATTCTGGAATTAAGTAATCATGATCTAAGTAATCATATGGTTAATTAAAAGTCAAAACACGGACGACAAATGAAACGATTTTACCCAAAACGCTCTTTAAAATGGAATTTACAAAAGAACGGGTAATATAAAGCCATAAGTGAACCATATATGATATCATAAAAATGAGTATGATTCTGGAATAAGTCAATGATATTATTTAAATCATTATACAGGAGGTTTTGACACATACGAAGCAAATCAGACCTAAGGTAAGGGATAATTTTGCAAATCTCATTTTTATCCGAGATTGCTTATTCGTAAGTATTTATTGGGGTTATATTTATCATCCATGTCCAAATTTTATAAAAATGTTTTCATGAATTTTTAAATTCCTTTTTACCCATTTTGACTTTTACTACATGGTATGTAAGGAATCTTTCTTTTGTTTACTTTATGATGTACTTTTTTGACTTTTCCGACAAAAGTACGAGAAGAAAGTTTTTTTAACTTATATAGCGTGAATGGATTTTTAAAATATTATTTCCAAGAAGCATCCTTTACAATTTTTCAAGTCTATTTTAATCAACTTCCTTTAGTTTATAATTGTATGACATGTAAAGAAAGGAAAAGTGTTTTTGAAGTAAAAAGGATATTTTCCTCAAGAATGGAGTTCAAGTGTTTTATCAAAATTATTTTCCATCCAACATAATAAAGGGTTCTGTTTCTATCCCTATTATTGCATGGATTTGATTATGTTGTGATGGAAATATTTTTATGAATTACTTTATCCTATATGAATTGTTTTATGATGTCATGATGAGGTTTAAGATTCCCATTTTTATTACATGGGTTATGCAATGATGTATGATTTATGATTTTGTGGCACACATAAGAATGGTATCATTATGAGATGGGTGTGACCTATATATACCTCCAATGCATTGGGTAAAGATTTTATATCTCATGAGATATACATGGCTGGAATGGTAGGTTATACCGGTTCAATGAAACAGGAATGAAACGAGGAGTGAACTCGGTTCATAAAGGGACTTTTTCCACTAAGATAGTCTTGGCAATGAGTCTTGACTAACAAGAAATGATTCTCAATAATTATGTTTGTATGCCACAAAGTTTCATGTTTTAAGTTATGATTATTGGGATTACATTTCACTAATATTATTTATCCCATGTTATGATATTATGATCTCTTTTTCAGGTTAAGATTTCCAAAATGTTATATTCTTATGAATATGATGTGATTGATATTTCTTTTGTTTAACCTTACTGAGCATTTGAGCTCACCCTTTTATGTTTTCGTTTCCCCAGGATATAAAGAAAGGTTTTAGGTATAAAAAAAGAAGCTCTTTATGGGATATGTTGATGATCTTTCACCATGAGTAGAAGATTATATTTCGAGTTTCCAAAGACACCAAACTATTACGGTCCTTGTGTGTGTGTTTTTGTTATGTACTAAGTATTCCGAAAAAGTAATGTAATGTCAATGTACGTTAAGCTTCGGGTCTCTAAATTTTTATCCAATTCTCATGATATATGAGTCAAATTTCTTATACCTACACTTCAGCACCTTCTTGATTCAGTACAGATATTTTTCAACCAAAAAACCAAGTTCTATTTTCCTTCTTCTATAAAGACTTCCAGTTGGAGAATATGGATATCTTCATCAAGATCACCAGAAAAGTTTCCTTTACATCCAAATTCTCTAGATGTAGGCATTATGTAGAGAACATTCCCAAAATTATATGAATATTATTCAATATAATAAAAAGAGAAAATATTTCATTAAAATAAATACCTTCCTTTTGAGAATATCATTTGACCACCAATCTTGCACAATATCCTTCCACCCAGTCCTCTCCATCTCATTTGATCTTATAGACCCATTTCTCTCCGATAGCCTTCATTCTATGAGGTAATGGAACAAGATCCCAAGTATTGTTTAGGTGTAGGGATTCATGTTCCTCCTTCATCACCACCATCCATGAGGATACATTTGGACTCGAGTTCACCTCCACAAAAGATGATGTTTCTCCATCCTCCATCAACATGATGTAAAAAATATTACTCTCATTTACATAGTTTGAGTGATATATAGGTGTTGTTTTCTCCCAATTTTACCATCGTAGTCCAGATTCAACAAGTACTTGATATTCATTCTCAGGAAATGCCTTAGAAGAAATTGGTCCTTCCTTGGTTTATTCCTCTACATTGACTATTGTATTTTCTAAATTATCCTTTATCCATGTCTAGATAAATTTTTATTTTCACCTTATCTTATAAAAAAATGACATCTCTGCTGATGATAAGTTTTTGGGAAGTGGGGTCCCATAAACGATACCCCTCACGCCATAAGCATACCCCATGAAGATAAATTTCATGGTTCTAGAATCCAACATAAATAGTTCCTGGTAATTAAAAATTTCATATATAGTACTTAAAAAAGTATGTAACTGAGAATAGTCAGCAGGTTTACCAGTCTACATCTCGATTGATGTCTGGAAATAAATTTCTAGTGAAATAGATATGTTTATCACATAACATGCGGTATTCACTATTTCTCCCCAAAAAGTTATGGACATTCATACAGTCTTTAACATAACCATTGTTCAATCAATTAGGGTACTGTTCATCATCTTTTCCACTCTATTCTATTAAGGAGTGTACACTACATGTATCTTCATTTCCCATAATAGAAAATTATTCGTGTTGAATTTTTTATTCTTGAATTTTTCTTCTATTTAGACAAACTGTCGGTTAATATCCCTTTTCATTTGACAATGGTGTATTTAATAATCTTGATATTTTTTTTCTAATGTGAAAGATCTACTAGAGTCTCAATCCTATACCACACTCATATTTTCATGAATTATTAATACCTGAAAACACAAATATAATTTTTCCATGACCTTACTCTGATACCAATTGATGGGGCCATCAATGATTAGCCCCTTGTGAAGAGATAATCATGAGATAAAATAAAGTGCCAAAATATAGAAAAACAGACACAAGATGTAATGTGGAAAATCCCCAAAAATGAAAGGGGTAAAAACCCATGGGAAAATAGATGTATTACTATATGTAAAAGTGATGGAGGATCTCATTGTGTCAAAAACAGATGATGATCGTTGGAGGTGTTATCCATGTAAAAATAGTAGCTACAAGAAAGATGTTTTATTCTCATAAAATTTGAATAAAAACACAAGATACTCCCAATTTATAGGGATAAAAATACCAAAAAAAAACAATATGTAAATAGAGATAAATAAAAGTGTGATAGTTGGTTGCAGGAAGGGATTCCAAAACCTCTAGATCCACACATGCCAACCGGCCTTTGTTTGAAATCATCATGCCTCCATTCCAATAGCGAGTGTAGGTTTTCTCCATAGAAAAATAATGTTTATATTTTGAACATCCCCCCTTAAACCTTTTTTTCTCAAGACCCATGAATATGCATCATATCCTAGTGGATAACTAATGGTTGAAATGAATTTACCATAGTGAAAACATGGGTTTTCATATTGGATTCAATAGTGTTGTTGAAATAGAATTTCTAATTTATTACTTTCTTCCATATTACATTATATGTTTCTTCTTATAAGCTAATAAAATTAAAAGTCACTGAGAGTAAATAAAAATTTACATACTGCTCCATTGGTTTGATTCTCTCATATATATCCACATGGATTTGAACACTTGACTTATTTTTCCTCAATCCTTGTTTGTTTTTCCTTAGGGTTCTTGACCAACGAAAAATAACCAAAAACACTATGATGGCTGACACTTGTCTTGTGAGTACTCCAAGCTTCATGTGGCTTCTTATAATTGAGATTTTTGGTTGGGAATCTATTGAGTAGATACATCATGCACAAGGTTTCTTTAGCCAAGAAAGTCATGGGAACTCCTTTTTCATTAAACATGCTTCTTTCCATATTAAGAATGGTTGAATTCTTCCTTTTAGCTACTCAATTGAGTTTCGGTGAGTATATCGATGCCAGCTATTTCTAAATTCCATGCTACATTAGATACTGTTGAAACACATTAGAGGTTTACTCCCAACCTCAATCAGATCATAATGTTTGTATGCATTGTTTTTTTGATATCCTACAAGCACCTTCAATTCGTTAAAGATTCCAAATAGTTCTAAATTAAGGTTGAGAAAATATATCCATGGTTTCTTATAATAATCATCAATAAAAGTCATAAAATATCTTATTTATTATTTGATTGTGGATTTAATGGACGACACACATTGCTGTGAACTAGATCTAGTGACACTGTAGATTTTTAGTTGGACTTCATTGAAATGATATTTCTATGCAATTTTATTATAACAAAACATTCACATAAATGATTCAGTTGTCAAATGATTCAAAATCCATTCAATATCTTCCTTCTTCATAATAACCTTAGACTTTCAAAGTATAATTGCGTAAACCCAAGATTCTATAGGCGGTCTTTATCATCATGTACTATCGCCAAACATTGGGGTACATCCTGCTGGATCATAAGGGGAAATATGATCCTTTTCACCATCATTTTTTTTATTATCCTTCCTTTTTCATTGAAAAACGATCATTTGTTTATTTTTTAGGGTTATGTGAATTACGTTTTCCACCAACTGTCTAACACACATGATGTCAGCCTACATGTCAGGTACATAGTCGACATTAGAGATGAAAGCATGATTTATGTCTTTTTTTCTTTATCAGAATATCTCTTCTTCCATAGAAAATATTATGGAGAGATCTCAAAAAGAAATATATCCTTTAAACATCTCATATAGGTTCGTGAAAAAGTTCTTGTGCCCTATCATGTGGTTTCTATCTCCAGTGTCAAGATACCATATACCTTCAATTTAAGTTAATGATTATGGAATTAACACATGAGACTCTCCAAAAGTATATCTTTCTTTGATGATATGTGCCTCCTCAGTGTCATTATCCATGGGTTTATTGTACCAACATTCATTATTATAATACCCATATTTTGGACAATTACAGAATTGAATGTTTCTTTTATCCTATTGACGATTATTAAATCTTCCCCATCTTTCTCATCCACATTATCGTGGATCAATGTTTTGATATCCATGGCCTTCTTGAGTAGGGATTCTTCCACCACGACCTCTTATTCTAGGATCAAATTCATGTCTATGAAATCTTATGCCTCGGGTTCTTCGAGATGTACCCTATTTATTCTTTTCAGAGTTGTTGAGATTTAACATGGATCGTAGGGAATGCTCTTCTCCATTGGTATCACTCTAGTGGATCAAATTCAATTTGTTGTCTTGAAGAGGCCCCTTGAGTTCTTAGATATAGATAGTCTCCCTGTATTTTTTTTGTTCTAGGGGAACAAATATGTAATTAGATTTTGGATCAAGGGATCAAAAAATTTTCACACATACCAGCATTCCAGGAATATCATCTATATTTCTTTATATTTGTTTTAGCAAAAACATTACACAAGTGTAATATCTGGAAACAATTTTAGAAGATTCATAAAGAGGGATTTCAAATTACATCGCAATGATTAAAGCAGTATTTCATTTACTTTGTTGGATCCTTTGAATTATTTGAAAAGATGGTCCCATATCTCCTTTGATGGTTTTGATGAAGAAATTATTTCAAATGTATCTTCATCCTGGCATTGATAAATTTATAATTCCGTCTTCAAGTCCTACTTTCATTCCACTCAAAGAGTGGCCTTTTGAACATCTGGTAGAGAAGACTTCACTTCTTTGGATTCTGGGTTAGTGTATCCTTTATCCAAGATGTACATGACATTTTGAGTACCAAGAAGCATTAAAATTTGGATGCACTAGTTATCATAATTTTTCATCACTAGCCTTGGGATCATAGCTTGTGGAAATTAATTATCCATGGAGAAAAATTTTATTTTCAGAATGGAAAATTTTATATATCAATCGTTATTTTTTCGGATAATTTAGAATGTTTTTTTAGAAATGAGGGTTGCAAAATTTTTTTTGTATAATACAAATTGGTGGGAAAATGGAATGAGTCATGATGAGGAACTTTTTTTAGTAATGAAATATGTGATGGTGTGGTGGATCATAAAAAAAATATGGGAAAATCCATTAATACGGGTATTCATGAAATAGTATCTTTTCAAGTTTTTAAATCCTTTTTTTGAAAAATGGGAAATAGATAAATTAACATGGCTATATAAAAAAACCTCACACAAAATGAATAGTGTTATCTATTCATTTTCTTCCACCTATAGAAACTACATCCTTCTGGTATAATGTCTCACTAGAATAGATTAGTAGTAGGTCTCTCAGGACCGTATTTCAACACACTTCAACTTGAACCTCCATTCGATACCTCTAACGGAGGATCTCGTAGTGGCAATAAGAATGCTGATCACAATAGGTGTTCATGAAATAAAAATAGTAGTAGTAAGAAACAATTATTTAATTCTTTTATCCAAATTTGAATATAACACACAAGGTACTACCTATTTATAGGGATGAAAATACCAAAAAAACCAAATGTAAATAGAGATAAATAAAATTCTAAAAGTAGTTTGTAGTAGGTGTCTTCCAAACCTCTAGATCTAGACATGTCAAGTAGCTTTTATTTAAATTTAAAATTTCCCAATTCTAAGATAGAGGGTAGATGTTGTCCATTGAAAAATCATGTTTATACTTCTTACTGAAAGTGGGTACACACTCCCTCATTAATATAAGGAAAACATTTCTCATAAATATATCTATTGATTAATGGGGAAACCACATCACAAAATACCACTCAAATAAATAGATAATGATGAGAAGCTCAGAGAAGTTGATGATAAAACCCACTAGGAGAGAGCCCCATTTAGAGGATGACTCTCTACATACCTCCTTGGGTTTGGTGGGTTGGCTGCCAACCACCTACCACCACCTTCCCCTCTTTGAAAAAATATGGGGGCACTGCCGTCATTGGGGAAAACTGTCAACTACTGGCAGGTTTAATGGATTCGATATGACAGGGGATCAAAACACCTACAATCACAAGGTAGATAATTTCATGGTCCAATCCTCCAATGAAAAATCTAGTCCCCCTCCCTTAATAAAATAATCCATTTTTCCTTTGACATTCTGGATGATTAATACGAGCTAGATGACGGATTCATGTGCATGCATGATAAAAAGTAAAATAGTCACGAACCCTTTCTCCAATCATCGTATGCTACCCTCATATCCATGGAATATTTCAAAGAAACATGTACTTAAATATGGGTATGTGGTGCATGAACCTGAAATGTGGTGCTGCCAGAAAATCCCTTTTCTACGACCTCCTCTGTAGCCCTGATCTTATGGAAACCAATGCCACCATCTCCTCTAAGATGATGATCTGGCTCTGGATGAGGTCACGACTGTAGCAGCTATCATGCCCTGACTTCATGGCCCAGAAGTTCCGACCATTACCAATGAATCTGTAATAGGGTTGTAGGGTGGGATTCATGATCACCACCATCATTATCACCAACGATGAGGAGTGCACTTTCTACCACAACTTGTGCATCAAAAGAGACAACCTAGGGTTCTATGAAAGGTACTATAAGATCATGGGTCTGAGTAAGGGGCCTCACCTCACCTACACCAAAATGGTCTTTATCTGTTTCTGTTCATCTATGGAAGCAACCCAGCCCAAGAAATTTGCTATTGTGGTGAGCTCTCTATAGCAGCTACCCAGGCCTACAGCTCATCGATGGCACATCGTTTTTCCCAAATAAATAGAATACTTATTTTAATTTTTCATGTTTGAATATTTAAAATTGTTATTTTGTTTTATTTTTTTTGTATATATATATATATAAAACAAAAACATTTATTAGAATTTATATACTATTTTAAATTCATCATTTTTACCATTAATGAAGTCTGAAATTTTGATAGAAACCATCACCCTTGACTAACTTTTATAAGAGGGCTTACCGTAAAAATCATTCTAGAATTCTGATGTGAGATTTAGGTTCTCTGTTTCCTGTGCATAATATATAATAAATTATTATTAATTATCTTAGTCAATTAATGATAAATATTAATTTCTAACAAATAATTATTAATTATTAATGTTTACTACTAGATAATAATTATTAACGAAATTATATTATTAATATTTTAAACAAATTTTTATTAATACTAATAATTACTAATAAATATTTAATTGTTAATAGTTATTAATTAATTCATAATTAAACATTATTTAATTCCATATTAATAATATAAATTACTAATTAACTAATTAACTAATTATTAATTATTATTAAAAAATTAATGATAAATATTTAAAAGTATTATTTATTTACTAAATAATAATACTAATAATTAAATTGTTAAATTAATAATTGTTAATTAATTATTATGATATTAATATTAATTAATTAACTAATTATTGCAAATTAATGTTAATTACTATTCAATTTTTGTTACTTTTATACAATATCAGTATTATTTATAAATTAATTTTAATCAAATAATATTAATTTCAATTTAATAATATTAATTACCAATAAATGTTAATTACTAGTTAATATTAACTACTAATAAATATTTAAAAGTATTATTTAAATTATTTAAAAAATAATATAATTATTAGTAACTGAGAAATATTTAATTGTCATTAAAAATTTCAGTTACTAATTAATTATTAATTAATAATTAGATATTAATTTTTGAATAAATATTAATATTTATTATTACCCAATTACTAAAAAATATTTAAAATTATTATTTAGTTTCAAAATATTAATAACAATGACTAAATTATTAAATTACAAATTTTTAATAATTTATTATTATATCAGTATTAAATAATTAACTAATAATTGCTAATAGATATTAATTAATAGGAAATACTAATTAATAATAAATTTTATTTAGATAACAAGATTTAATATTTAATAATATTAGTTTCTAATATATATTAACTACTAGATAATGTAAATTACTAATAAATATTTAACATTATTATTTAGTAATAGATTATTAAAAATAAAAGGATAATAATTAGTTATTAATTAATTAATAGTTATACAATATGTAATTACTCACTAAGAAAATTATGTAAAAATTATCTAATTAATTAACTAAGTATTAAGAGTTATTTATAAATATTATAATTAAATTACTAATAAAAATTTTAAAATAATATTTAGTTACCAAATATTGTTCACATTTATTAAATTATTAAAATATAAATGGTTAATTAATTATTATTAAATTTTTATTTTTTAAATTGAATATTTTTATTAATTAATCTTAATTTTTAAATAATATTAATTAAATAATATTATTTTCTATTATATAATATTTGCCATGACCCGTCCCCCGGGACCCGTGTCATGACTACCCCAAGTCTGCCTTCCATAGGGCAGGGGCTGGCGACTAGCTCTGAAAGGTGTATTCCCTAAAATCGGGAAGGCGTTGCCTTTTTAACCTGTAAACACATGCAACAAAGCACACACCAGGATAAAAACTCGAGTAAACTAAATATTAAATAGAGTGAGTATAATAAGTAAAAGGGTCCAAAATACAAGTCCAACTGGAAAGTAATAGAAAATCGAAAAGTACAAGTAAACTGAAACAGCTCCTGTGAACACCCACTAAGGATCCTACCTGAAGGGTAGGTACAACACTCGAATGGTCTTCTCTACCATACGCCTCGTCTAATTTCCACCTCCGAGCTACATCCAGTCCTGGTACACTCGTCCTCATTCAACGTCATCCTTCATCTGCACCAAACACAACAACATGCGGGCATAGCCGATGCATGGGTGTGTATAACGATACTCAGTAGGGACCCCAACACCCTGAAAGGTCTCACAAAAATCCAAAAAGGATAAACTACAATGCATGTAATCAACTGAAAACCCTACTTAGGTATATGCCCATACAAATACCTAAGTTATCATGTAAGCCCATCTCAATCATGAGGAAACATAAGGTCCAACTCAAAATCCCAAAGCTTAACTGTTCCACAAAGGAAGGAATACCACAAAGGTAAGTACCACACAAGTTCACCACATTGAAGAACACCACGAAGGTATTACCATGAAGGAACAAACCACATAGGTACGGACTTATCTCACACCAAGTATAACTTAAGTACAATAGTAGAGATGATTAGATATAACTATTGAATCATATTACACTATTAAGAGGAATACCCACGTAGGATTCTAAATCATTATTAGACCCATAGAGGATCATACTACATCGTCAGACCCACATAGGATCGTAGTACCTCTCCATACCCACACAAGATCCAAGTACATCATCTGACCCACAATGGATCCTAGTACCTCGTCAGACCCACACAGGATCCGAGTACATCGTCAGACCCACACAGGATCATAGTACCTCGTCAGACCCACACAGGATCCTTGTACCTCGTTAGACCCACACAGGATCCTAGTACATCATCAGACCCATACTGGATGCTAGTACCTCGTTAGACCCACACATGATCCTAGTACATCCTTAAACCCACACAGGATCCTAGTACCTCTTCAGACCCACATAGAATCATAGTACAACGTCAGTCCCACACATGATCCTTGTACTTCGTCAGACCCATGAAGGACCCCTTTCTCAAGTGACAGTCAGCTACAGGGTAGCTACACTAAGATTACTCTTCTCTAGGAGAGTCCAATCCTCAATATACTAGTCGACACTCCAACTACCATGAATTCTCATGAATAAAAATATCCCAAATTTCCACCATGTCATAGGGGTCTCAACGCAACCGACGATGCGTCAAATAGACTCCCAACCTGCAAGTTATTTCCCTTTTAGTCCCGAGGGCTCAGCTGGATTCGTGCTCGATCCAACATGACCGTACCCCAAATTTATCCAAATCTCAAGCAGGGTATACCAAAAGTTATATCTCCCTTCATGATTTCTGGTGCCATATACGGTTCGTCAAATAGACTCATGATGCCAAAGTTATGGCCAAAAGAACGTATATGGTCAAAATTGGTCCGAGTCTGGTCAAACCCAGTCAGACCAACTTGGCCCAGCCCATGGTACGACCCAACCCGCAGTGCGGCCCAAACCACACAGGGCAGCCCGCTAGGCAGGGGGAGGGGCACAGTGCGGCCACAGTGCGGCAGTCCGCCGCGGCTGGCTGGATGGCTAGAAGTCCTCTCCGCACGGCGCGGTCGAACATCGAGCCTTTTCTGGAAGCCAGCAGCGAGCCGACCACCCTTCCCTCACCGCTAAAACACAAGGACATGGTTCCCTTCTGTTGGGTGGAGCGGTAACACCATTGCCTTCGTCGCGGTGGGATTTGGTGCCGTCTACCATTCCCGTGCCCCTCCGATGTCGGTTTTCATCCTCCTCCCTCGTGAAGAACACACCAACCATGATGAATGACTAAGGGTTCGGGCCGTATTCATTTGGCTAGTTTCCTCCACATTATTTTGGTATCAGGTGTATCAAGATGATTAATTCGACGTAAAAAAAGAAGAATAAAAAACCCCCTACTTCAAAGGTTTATTGACGTCAGAGAGGAGGGAAGGATGGACATCAGTTCATTGTATTTGAAGACGTCCCATGCTAGAGGTGGCGCATTCTTCGTTGGAGAAGATGGAATGTTCCTCGTTGAAGAAGTGTTCTTCATTGGAGAAGCATTTCTCGTTGGATAATGAGTTCCTACAACGTACTCCCAAGCTTCTACCTTTTCCAACAATTTCTCTCAAGGATAAAATGAGGATCCCACCAAATTAAATTAAGTTTATCAATTTAATTATTGGCCCAATTTATTTTTGGAACAATTAATTCTACCACATTGGCATAATTAATCAATGGGAGGAAGTTCAAGAGTTATCTACCATTAAGCAAGAGGAGTTTAAGAGTTGGCTGGTCCCCAACAATTTTGAATTCAAATTGTGGGTTTTCCAGTTCGGGTGGTCCCCACCTTATTAACCCATATAGAGAGGTTTCAGAAAAATAAAAATGTTAAACAATTTTATTTTATTTTATTCTTTCACGAAAAACACAAAAACTATCCCTCACCCTCGACCTACTACGGTCGAGGTGAAGGTCTCCTTAAGTGAATACGAGTGCTGTGAGTTCAGCGGTGTCCTCAGATTTCAGTTCCATGCACTGGTTCAAAATTTACAAAACCCCACTTTCATGTTTACTGAACATACCCAAAAAATGTCCAGAATTTCATTCTGGGCACACCGGGCCTCTGAATCACATGCCGTAAATTTTCACGGAGTCGTAAAATTCCTATATAATTTAAAAAAATTATATAGAATTTACGAGTCTTTACATTATCACCCACCTTAGGGATATGTGTCCCCAAAAGCCACATCACAAAAACTAGGGAAACAAGTGGGGGTACTGAGCATGTATCTGAGCCTCCCACTCCCATGTTCTCTCTCGGAGGTTCCAGTGCTGCCAGCGAATGCGCACCAGAGGTATCGACTGCCCACGAAGGACCCGCTTCTGTCGATCCTCAATATCTACTAGAACCTCCGTAAAATTGACCCCATTGTCAACTTCCAGCTCATCATGGTCGATGATGTGAGAAGAGTTGTGCACATATCTCCTCAGCTGGGATACGCGGAAAATGTCATGAACCTGGTGAAACAGAGGGGTAAGTGCCAGGCGGTAAACCACCTCGCCAACTCTACTGAGGACCTGGAAGGGTCCAATGAACCTCAGAGATTACTTTCTGCCCTGATCAAATCTTCACAAAATCATCGGGGTGAGGCCTGTAGAAAGACGTGTTCACCATCCTCAAACTCCAGAGGTCTCCGTCTCATGTCAACATAAGAATTCTGCCTACTATGTGCAGTCTTCATCTGCTCTTGGATGATCTGCAATTTCTCTATGGTAGCCCGTACCATCTTTGGTCCCACGAGTGCTGACTCCCATAGGTTAGTCCAGCACAAAGGTGATATGCAAGGATGCCCGTACAAGGCCTCGAAAGGTGTCATCCCAATGGTGGAGTGATAACTGTTGTTGTTTGAAAACTACACCATAGGAAAGTGATCCTCCCATCTATGACCGATGTTGAGGACGCAAGCACGTAACATGTCCATGAGGGTCTGAATGGTCTGCTCAGTCTGACCATCCGTCTGAGGATTCAAGGCGGTGCTCAAACGAAGCTATATCCCAAAATCCTCCTGTAATCCCTTCAATAGCTCGGAAGTGAAACCATTATCATGATCAGAGACAATCTTCGAGGGTACTCCATGTAGCCGCACAATTTCCCGCACATAGAGGCATCCCAAGCTCTCTACTTAACCCTTCTCTTTGATCCGTAGGAAGTGGGCCGACATGGTGAGTAGGTTGATGATCACCTTGATAGAATCATGACCTATGGATGAATGTGGAAGTCATGTCACGAAGTCCATAGATATCCCATACCACTTCCACTCTGGGACCTCCAAAGACTGAACCAAGCCAACTTGTACCTGATGATCCACCTTCACTTGCAGACAAGTGAGGCACCGAGAGACAAACTATGCTACTACATTCTTCATTCCCGACCACCAGTGATATCATTAGAAATCCTGGTACATATTTTCCACTCATGGATATACTGCTAGAGGGGATGTCTGGAAATCCCTCAACACTTCCTCTCGAAGTGACACTAGTACCATTGTATGTCCTATGAAAAGGACATTATGCTCCCGACCTTTAGAAAATCTATTAGGTGCCTGTCATGTGGATATCTAAGCACGTCGAGCCTCATAGTCAGCCTTCCCACACTACGCCTCCCTTACTTGTTGAAGAAGTGGGGGAGTGACTGAAAGATACTGAAGAAAATTTGCTCCTGCTCAATCCAAAAAGGATATCATTAAAGCGGCCAATTGCTCTGTCGCCTCTCCTAGCATATGTATACCAGATCTCATGCTAAGTGAATCTTCTACAATATTCCCCTTACCTGGAGTATAGACTATCTAAAAATCATAGTCCTGGAGGAACTCAAGCCATCGCCGCTGTCTCAGATTCAGGTCCTTCTGAGAGAAGATATACCTGAGACTCTTGTGATCTGAGTAGACTGTAAAACGTTCACCCACCAAGTAATGTCGCCACATCTTTAAGGCGAAGACAACAACTACTAACTCCAGGTCATGGGTAGCGTAGTTCTTCTCATGTTGTCTCAGCTGTAGATATCCATATGCGATCACTGCTCTCTCCTGCATCAGGACACATCCGAGCTCGGTCCCTGATGCATCGTAGTAGACTACGTATCCAATTCCCTCCTCCAGTAGCCTCAAGATGGGAGCACTCATTAGCCTCTGCCTCAGCTCCTAAAAAATCTGTTGGAATCTCTCTGACCACATTAAGGGTTTCCCCTTCTTCGTCAATGCTGATAAAGGTGCTGCAACTCTGGAGAAATCTATCACAAACCTCCGGTAGTATCCTGCCAAACCCAGTAAACTTCGTAACTCCATCACACTCTTGGGTGGCTCCCAAGTAAGTAATTCCTCAATATTTACTGGATCCATTGAAACTCCAACCTCTGATATGACATGTACCAGAAAGTGAACCTCTCAGATCCAGAACTGGAACTTCGAGCACATACCACAATGTTGGTTCTCTTAGAGTCTGTCCATTACTACAGGAAAATGATAGGCATGATCCTCCCCAGTAGCCAAGTAGACCAGATGTCGATGATCAAGACTACTACAAAGCGGTCATGGTATGGATGAAAGATCATGTTCATGAGTCCTGTGAACATTTTTGGAGCATTAGTTACGCCGAACGACATAACCAAGAACACATAATGGCTATACCGACATCTAAAATCCATCTTCTACACAGCCTCATCTCGCACTGTGAGCTGGTGATAGCCTGATCTGAGGTCTATCTTCGAGAACCACTGTGCTCCCTTCATCTGATCAGAGAGGTTGTCAATCCTCAGGATTGTGTACTTGTTCTTCATAGTCACCATGTTTAGGAACTGATAGATAACACAAAGCTTCAATCTCCCATCCTCCTTCTGGGTGAACAAATTGGGGCTTCCCAAGGAGAAAAACTGGACTGAATGAACCCTTTCCCCTGTAAGTCCTCTAACCATTCCCGCAGCTCGTGAAGCTCTGTGGGAGCCATCCAATACGTTGATGTAGAAATAAGTGCCATCCCAAGGTACAAGTCAATGTAAAGGTCCATATCTCTGTGAAGATTTATACCTAGAACATCATTAGAGAAGACATCTCCATACTGGTCCACCATTACAGGATAACTCAGACTCTCCACATTAACCACTCTAAGAGTAAGGCTGGCCAACTGATGTGTAATCGGTTTCACACACCTCCGGGTAAGTCCATCCTATGCTGCAAAGGCTCCCTTCTCGTCGGTGAAGGTAAAAATAGTCTCATCCTTGCGAACACACTGCACTTTGTGCCTAATACAGTCAATTTGAGCATGGACTGTAGATAACAAGTTCATACCCATGATGATGTCATAAGGCCTTGACGCCCCTACTATGAGATCCCAGTCGACGCTCTCACCTCATAGAGTAATTTCACACTGCTGTCACTAGTGTGTAATCGTCTAATATGCTCCCATTGGAGTCTATATCTATAAGGATCAATCCCACGGCTCCATTGGAATCTCCCAGTTCTGAACGAGGGTAGTGGAAATAAAATAATGACTGGAACCTGTGTCTATAATTATTTCATCTAAGGTGGAGTAGACACAGATCAAAAATCATATCATCTCTAGAGTGCCATGGTCATAGGCGTCAGCTACCTAGAGGGGAGCTCTCCCCTATCCCCCTATTTCTTGTGGTCGGGGGTGGACCACCTGGTGGGGGTGGTGGTAACTTCTCGAATCATCGGCCACCCCCAAATGCATGACTAGATCCTCTTCTATGTCAAACTACTCCCTATGGACCTCTTTGGTCAAACCTCTATCTCTGCTTGGGCGGTCCTTCGACTGTCTACAGATCCTCCATACAGTGGGTCGGAGAGTGAAAAGCCATGTGACCCTACCTTTCATATGTGAAACACTGCCTGTTCCTCGCATGAAAGGATCTATAACCCATACCCCGCACAACCGATCCTGAGTCATGTAGTCGCCCACCTATATGTCTGGTCCTCTTGGACCTCTGGGACATCTGTCTGCTTCCAACTACAAAATAATCCACTATGTGATGACCTATGGTGGGTCTCACTGCTGGTGACTACTCAACAAGAAAATTCTACACTAAGAGGGCTTCCTCTAACACCCCCACCTACGTCGGGTTGATGAGTAAGATCATCGAAGCCCTAATCTCCCGCTTGAGTCCCAAATTAAAGGTCAGGGCCCTAAAGAATGGGTCCCAAACCATATCAGTGGTGTAATGTGAAAGGTCATGAACCCCACTGAGTACTGATCCACAGTCATGCTTCCTTACTGTAGATGAAGAAGCTCTTGTATGCGCACTGCAAGAAGGGTCTTTGTGACAAACTCTGCCTGAAACAGGCTCTCAAAGTCTGCCCAGAGAAGCATCACCTCATCGTGAACCTGGAGCATCATTCTCTACCATCTGCCTACTGCTGTCTCTAGAATACTGGTGAAAAGGATCATAATGAGATCTGCTGATGTCCCTACTAGTCAAGAGACTCTCACCATGACCTCAACCAATCCTCAGCTTCCTGTAGTTCCATCTCACCCCTGAACCTGGGTAGCCTCTGGAGCTGGAACTCATGCAAGACGCTCAAGTGGAATTCAATATCTACTGCTGGGAATGGTGGAATCAGTGTCCTAGTGGGTAATGGTGTCGCTGGTACCTCTGCTGGTGCCTCTACTAGAAAAGGGCCCTGCACCAAGGCCTCATCACTTAGTAGGCTATCGGTGCATACTACACCCAGAACCCTAGATGGCAGTATGTGTGGAGAAATATTGAAAAGAAAATGGTGTTCCACGATCAATAAGTTATACCTGGTGATCTGACTCAATGAGATCACAATGAAAACTCTTAAAAACACACATGCAATCTGTGTTTTCGTGCACTGAGTGTGAAATTAGAAATCAGGGTCCTGGTGTATGGATATATCGGCCGCCGCACCAATACTAGTTTCCCTAAAATGATAACCACACTCACTACAATTAACAATATTTCCATTAAAATATTAGAGTCCAATGTTCTATAGTATAACAGACTCCTATGATACCAATTTTCCATGACCCATCCCCTGCGGCCCATGTCGTGACAACCCCATGCCCGCCTTCCATAGGCCAGGTGCTGGCGACTAGCGCCAAAAGGCATATTCCCTAAAAATAGTAAGGCATTTCATTTATAACCCATAAACACACTCAAATAATCACACAACAGGATACAAACAAGAGTAAACTGAATAGTAAACATAATGAGCACAGTAAGTAAAAGGGGCCAGAATACAAGCCCAACTGGAAACTACTGGAAAACATAAATGTACATGTAAACTAGAAAAACTCATGTGAACACCTGCCAAGGATACTACCTGAAGGGTAGGTAAAACTCTCGAATTTTCATCTCTATGGTACATCATGTCTAATTTCCATCTCCAAGAAACCTCCAGTCCTGGTACCCTCATCCTCAGTCAGTGCTGTCTGTTGTCTGCACCAAACACAACAAGGTGTGGGCATAGCCCGTGCATGGGTGAGTATAACAATACTCAGTAGGGAAACTATGACCCTTAAAGGTCTCACAAAAATATACAAAGGATAAACCACAAAGCTTGTAATCAAATGAAAACCCTACTTAGGTATATGCCCATACATATATATAAGTTATCAGGTAAACCAATCTCAATCATGAGGAATCACAAGGTCCAACTCAAAATCCCAAATCTCAAGTGGTCCACAAAGGAAGGAATACCATGAAGGTAAGTACCACCTAGGTACACCACACTGAAGAATACCACCAATGTATTACCATGAAGTAAAGTACCACACAAGTACAAACTCAGATCACACTAGGTATTACTTAGGTATAGTTTTAGTGATTATTAGATGTAACTATTGAATCATCTTACTTTGTTAAGAGGCAGACCCACGTAGGATCCTAAATCATCATCGGACCCACAGTGGATCGTAGTACATTGTCAGACCCACACAGGATCCTAGAACCTCGTCAGACCCACACCAGATCCTAGTACATTGTTTGACCCACACAGGATCCCAATACCTCGTCAGACCCCCACAGGATCCTTGTTCATCATTAGATACAAATAGGATCCTTGTACCTCATCATACCCACACAAGATCCTAGTACATCGTCAGACCTACAGAGGATACTAGTACATCGTCAAACCCACACAGGATCATAGTACCTCGTCAGACCCCCATAGGATCCTAGTACATAGTCTAACCCACAGAGGATCCTAGTACCTCGTTAGACCCACATAGGATCCTAGTACATCGTCAGACCCACACATGATCCTTCTACCACATCAGACCCACACAGGATCCCTTTCTCAAGTCACAACCAGCTACATGGTACCCGCACTAAACTTGATCGTCTCTAGAATATTACGCTCCTCAAGCTACTGGTCGATACTCCAAATACCATGAAGTCCCAAAAAGAAAAATATCCCAAAGGTCCACCATGTCAAAGGGGTCTCAACACAATAGATGGTGCGTCAAATGGACTCCCGATCTGTAATTGATTGGCCTTTTAGTCCCGAGGGCCCGATTGGATTTGTGCTCGATCCAACCTGACCATAATACAATGTTATCCAAATATAATGTGGAGTATACCAAAGGGTCCATCTCTCTCCAAGGTTTCCGGAACCATAGATGGTTCGTCAAACAGAAACTCGGTTCCAAAGTTATGGCCAAAAGAATGTATAAGGTCAAAATTGGTCTGGGTCCAGTCCTTACCGACCGGAACCATCATGGGCATACCCGGTTCGAGTCGACCCAGCCCGACCTACTGGGTCTATCCAGGCCCGTGGTGTGAGCTTCCCCACGGTGTAGCGGGGCAGCCGCGGTGCGGCGGGGCACCGCATTGCCTCACTTCGGCCGCGATGCGGCGGGGCGGCCACGGTGCAGTGGGGCAACCGCGGTGCGGCGGGGCTTCCAAGGAGCGGCGGGGTGGCTAGGGTGTGGTGGTCTTCCACAGATTTTTGGATGGATAGTCTTCTTCTCTACGTGGCGTGGTCACGCACAATGCCTTCACCGGCAGTCGACAGTGAGCCGACCGCCATTCCCTCTCTACCGCGACACAAGGCCGCAATTCTCTTCTGTAGGGCGGCACGGTCGCGTCGTTGCCTTCGTCGTGGCCCTCCATGGTGCCAGGAGCCTTTATCGAGCCCCTCCGATGTCGGTTTCTTTCATCCTCTATCACGAATACCACACCAACCATAAAGAAGGACGGAGTGATAAGGTCGTGTTCCTTTGGCCCTCTTTCTCCACATTAGTTCAGTAGCAGGCGGATCAAGTGATTAATTTGACGTAAAACACAAAGAATAACAAAACCCCAACCATGAAGGTTTGTTGACATAGGAATGGTGGGAAGGATGAATGTCATCTCATCATAGTTGAAGATGTCCCACGCTGGAGGTTGCATGTTCTTCCTTGGAGAAGATGGCGTGTTCGTCGTTGAAGAAGCGTTCTTCGTTGGAGAAGCATTCTTCATTTGGGAATGAGTTCCTCCAGTGTTCACCCAAGCTTTTACCATTGCCAACAATTACTCTCAAGGATAAAATGAAGATCCCACCAAATTAAATTACATATATCAATTTAATTGTGGGCAAAATTAATTGTTGGAACAATTAATTGTACCACATTGGCATAATTAATTAATGGGAGGAAGTTCAAGAGTTATCTCTCATTAAAGGAGAGGATTTTAAGAGTAGGGTGTTCCTCACCAATTTTAAATTGAAATTGGGTGTTTTCTAGTTTGGGTGGTCCCCACCTTCTTAACCCAAGTAGATAGGTTTCAAAAAAATAAAAATGTTAAAAAATTTTATTTTATTTTATTTTTCACAAAAAACCCAAAACCTATCCCTCACCCTCGACCTACTGCTATCGAGGTGAAGGTATCCTTAAGTGAATACCGGTGCTACTAGTTCCACGGTGTCATCAGATTTCAATTCCAAGAACTAGTTCAAAAGTTACAAAACCCCGCTCACACGTTTACTGAAAATACATGAAAAACATTTAGAATTTAATTCCGGGCACACCGGGCCTCAGAACCATAGGCCGTAAATTTTCACGAACTCGTAAAATTCCCATATAATTTAAAAAAATTACATGGAATTTTTGGGTCCTTCCATTATTAGTATATAATAAACATTAATTACTAATAAATATTTGAACTTTCTTTAGTAAATTAATAATAATTATTATTATTATACATTATAAATTTATTTTCTATTATTTAGTTATTTTTAATATTATTTTTTTATTAATTATATATTATTTAATTTATAATTAATTAAAACCTATAAATTATTTTTTACAATTTAGAAATTAATTAGCTCTTTAATAATATTATTAAACTTTAATTAATTGTATTAAATAAAATTGTTTAAAATAATAATAATATAAATTAGTTAATTATTAATATTTAGTAGTGAACATTGAAAGTTAATTATTCATTGTTTGTCATTAAAATTTATTATTAATTGATTACAAATGATTAATAATATAATATTATTAATTTTGTGCTAGAAAGGGAGAACCTAAGTACCACATCAAAAATCCAGAATGACTTTCATGGAATGCCTCCAATAAAAGGTGGCCCTATGTGATGGTTTTTGTGAGAATTCCTGACTTTTTTATTGACAGTAATGACTAATTTAAAATATTTGATAGATTATGTTGAGAAATTATTTTTCATTTATATATATATATATAAACAAAACAAAATAAAAATAAATTTTTTAAATATATAGACTTTTATATTTAAAATAAGAAATATTTTTTCTTTTAAGTAGAGGTGACAAAGACCATGTGGCCTTTGGATTGAGAAAGACACATAAAAAACCATAATAAATGCGTGTGTGAGGACATTAAAACATGCGATTCATGACTATGAGTATTTTCTACCATTATTAATTAATCTTGACTAAATTTGACTAAACATAAATGAAAATTGATTAAAATAACATCTCCATATTATTGATGAACAATTATTAAAAAATAAATATAAAAAGTGTAACCATTCATTAAAATAGACTCATGGTGTTAAATTGGGATGTAAGTCACCTTGTAAAATCATGTTTAATATTTTATACTTTTTGATTTTGTAAGTGTGTGACTTTTAGTGGAAAATATAAACCAGGAACATCCATATTAATGTTTTCATTTAAAAATGAAAAATGACATGTAACAGAATAAGAAAAAAAATTATTATGATTTATTAAATAATAGTAACTAACTAGCATGAAAAATCATAAAGTTACCTTTCCAATCATATACAAGGCCTCAATAGCATTCCCAATCCTCACTGATTGACTACTAGTGTCAAGGATTCCCAATACTCACCTATTTACAACTAATGTCAAGGAAAAAAACATATGTCACTGGGAACAATTTCACTAGGTAAAATGACAATAACGGGATTTCCATTCCAAATTCGAAGAATAATCCACAAAAAATAAGAAAAAACATATATTGCACAATATCATTCCATAGATTTTATTAGCACTAAAAATTAATAAATGATAACAAGGTAACCATTATCATCCCTAAATAAAATCACTCATACATGTTACATATCTTAGTGATAAAAATTGCATTGATAAAAGTATACCCTTTACACTGGTATAATTTTTTTCCTGTTGGTTTTGAGTTTTTTAGAGTCAGTTACATGCCATTATTGTAGATTACATTCTGAATTTGTTTTTAAAATCAATTAAAAAATTTTGTTATAAAAACTATTTGGTATAATGTTTTCATGTCGGTTATTTCATAACTGATGTGAAATATAATTTTCCACGTCGGTTATTTCATAACTAATTTGAAAAGTTTATCATATTTTATTTTTCACATTAGTTTTCATACAACATACTTGAGAGATAATATATCATATAATTATCACTTCATTTATGAAATAACTGACATGAAAACATATTTTCGACTTTGGGTTAAAAATTACATAGTAAATGTTGGTTTTAATTTTTCATATTGGTTATAAAGAAGACATGAAATATAATTTTTTTTATTAAAATTAAGATATTTATTCCCCTCCAAACATTATAGCAGAAGATAAAATAGTATCATAATGAAAAATCAACATTAGAAACATAGCACTGACACAAACATTACTATGTGTGTTTTCGTGTTTTCATTATATATTACAAATATTCCAAAATCCAATCAAACATGTGAAATAATTCACCCATTCAATTTTTAAGTGTCTCATCCCTAGTCCTATATAAGCATGAGGTAGATAAAAAATATACTAATTGTAATGAAAGAACTTAACATGTATTTTGAATAAAACTTATGAAAAATTGAACGAAATGTTTAGTAAAAAAATCCAACCTTCTCGAACTTCTAACATTCTCAACTGAAATTTTTTCATACATAAATCTTAAGACATAATATCTACGTTCGTTTACTTCTTATTCATGAAAATACATTTTAAAGGATTTTTTCATTTCAAAATGAAATTTTTAAATACTACATCAAAAAATTTAGTGACTATAAATGAAAACTAGCATTTCTTTTACAAATATGATCTTGGAACTCTTCTTTCATGTTGTCCCTCTAATGAAATCATATTAAATTTTTGAAAATAATAATTATAAAATAAATTTAAATTTCATTATAACATAGAAACTAATTAAAATATTCATACTTATATGTTAAATACAGTCTTAAAAGTTTCTTGCACCACACCATGGATAGAGAAAAGCTAGTAATGTGTCTTCACCCTTGGACAAAAAAACACGCAACATCAATTGACTACTAATATAAAAAAAACTTTAATGTGAGTGGTTATTATATTATGATATATATACTAATTTATGAGATATATGTTTCATACTCTTGAAGATAAGGAATCATCTAACACAAATAATTAAATTACTTTGAAAATTTTCAATAATATAAACCATTCATTCTACATTAGTCATTGTCCTTACTATAGCTAAAATAAATTATGGGTCTATAAATCCATATACTGGTGTCATTTCATGTTCTGTATAAGTTTTATAATGATACCTAATATGAAACAAACATAATTATAAATAAACAATAAATTAAAATAATGGAAAGGTGTATGTTAATCAACATACATGGAAAAACATTCATCGTGTTGATGCCCAACTCATCTCCTGTTACTAGATCCCTGATATATTTCATAAAAAAGACCCAAAATCATTACACACCAACAAATACTAGCATCCATTGGAATATCTTAAATAACCAACAAATTTTTTGAATATGTATACACTAAAAAAGTTACTTATAAAAATAGAAATTTTGTAACAAATAATATAAATATTAGTAAAATTAAAAAATTCCCAGAGATATAAAATTTTGATAATATTTAATTTTAGTACCAAAATATATTCTTAAAAACAGACACACACACATATATATAAATATAAGTTTTTAGTACCAGAAAATATTTTTACACACAATTTAATATGTTACATTATCCTATTAATACCAACATTTTAATACCAATAAATAAATATGTTATTATTGTTCATTATTACTATCAATATTTCTTATTATATAAAATTATAGATATTATTAATTCAATAAAAAAAATAATTTAATAACAAAAATTGTTGTTGATATTAGTAAACTATTTTCTAAAAAATAATTTCTATAAAAAATGGCTATAAGTCCAATTTCAAAGTTAATCAAACAAAATTATGTTATTATTAATAATAAAATGTGGAAAATATCTCAAAAAACTGAAAAGATTATCTAATAAATTTTATTTTCAAGTATAATAAAAATTATATTTAACTAAATTTTATTTGAATTGGATTGTTAGAAAAAAATCAATATAATATACTTGAAGAAAATAAATAAGATACAAAAAATAAATGAAAAAAATAAATGAAAAACGTATCCCCCAATCCATGTGTTTTTCCCTCACCTCTGTTCTCCCACTTCTTCGTCACCCACTACCTACACACTAGTGATATCCACCTACACCCATAATCTGAGTTTGTTGACGTTCTCCCCAATAATGGATCTTCCTCTAGTAGCTTTCCACTTATTGGTCGGTTCTGTCTTTGCTCGCGTTATTCTTATTCTTTCATGTGATCTGGTGTAAGGTCAGTCTCTTATGGTGATTTTACTATTGTTTATTTTTATGTTGGTTTTTTATTTTTAGGGTTTCTTCCCCATCATTTTGGATCAACCATCGGATGAATTTGATCTTCCCTATTTCTATTTCCATTGTTGGTATGTCGATTTACAATTAAACCAATTTTGATTTCCCCATATTTAAGGGTAGTTTCAGATGTAGTCTCTAGTGGCTCTTTTAGGTCTTGAAGATTGGTCTCCCAACCCAAGGTGGTTTTGTTTCTTCCATCTTGATCTAATTGGCATGAGGCGCTTCTTCATGCCCATGATCCATGCCAGCGAAGGGTGGTAAGGTCAGTTCCTTATTTTTTATTGCTTTTCCTTAATTTCACGTAATGTATTTGGTAGAGGGATGTGTTGGATTTGGATTTTTTAGAGGTAGTTATTTTTGACTCAAATGGCCGTTTAATGAGCTGATTCAGAAATACAATGTGATGGTGTACCTCTTCATGCTTTTCCTAGTTTACTTTTGACCAGTGTGGAAATTCTAGGTTTTTAGTTGTTATTTTGGATAGAATGTTAGAAATTGTATGGTCTGTATTTAATTTTATCTATTTCACAATATTTTTAATAAAAAATAAACCACAAAAAATAACGATAGAAGGGATTATGTGATGGATTTGTATTTTATGGCAGAGCAGTGCATGGTGAGGAACACATGTCCAGCATGCTATTAATATAAATGAAGGCGGGTCTCCTCTAGTTGGAATAGAAAATGGAAATATTAATACTTATTCTATTTTTTTCTTATTTTTTTCATTTTGGTTTTTCTTGGGCTATGAGGTTTTTATTATTGTTCATTCCATTATTTTTGGTTATGTTATGATCTATTATGACTGTTAATTATGGTACCTTGAGGTGGGGTAATGGTGATGACGACATATTGTTCTCTATAGATGTTTTATGAATAGTTGAGTATGGGATAACCATTGTTCTATGGTATTATTCTCTTTATATTAGTCATTTTTGGTCATTTTTATCTCATTTTTGTGTTTTCTTTTAGGAGTTTGGGGTTGTATACACAGTTCATCAAGTTGTTCATTGAAGCGTTGTAGATGTTAGGGTAGATTTGGGTTGATGTACTTTTGATGATATGAATGTAAGGATGATAAAAGATGCCCTATATGATGTTCTTCATGTGTTTTTATGATTTTTTCTTAATGTTATGGTTTCCCAGAATTGTAAACATTATGGCTCTTTTACACTGCACTGACCTAGTAAGAACTACATTATTCATGTCTCTCATATAATTGTTATTTTCCATCTACTTTTTAACGAATTTTTTCCATTAAATTATCCCATATATTTTGTGACTTTGGGTAATAAGCTCCCATATCTTGTTTTATTTCATTCCATCAATAACGCATGTTATGCTATCATTTTCAATTCATGCATTTTTACTTTTCTCATGCTTTACATATAGGGAAGTCATATTCCAAATCACATTAACACCAATTTTTGGTATGAGGGATCTAGGTAATTTCTCAAAATAAATTGAAATATTATCATAAGGCCACTTTTCGATGCCTTCAATATACGATCTCATCTACTTCAAAGTGGAAGATGTGGTAATCCTAATAGCACTAACACTAGGTATCATCTTCCTGAGAAATTTTTTTCATAGTGTATAAATGGATAAAAATAACATTACATTATATTTAGAAATTCTTTTCTAGAAACCGTTGGAAGAAAATTGCATGATTTTTTCCTAGAGCGCTCAATGATAAATGATAAAAACACGTCTTTGATCCTCTTAACCAAAACAATCCCATATTTTGTTACCACTTAATATTCCTAATGATCAATGGATTTATTTTTAAAAATAGTTCCATGAGCCTGCACTAACTTATCCTATTTTTTATCAATAATAGGATAACACTATCACTATATTTTATTATATAATTGAATTTCAAATCACTATTACCTCTCTTAGTTATATCAAAATTAAGTTTGATCTGTTTGATCTATATGTAAATATTTTAAATGAACTTTTCATTTTCCATACTCCCTGATCATCTTCTCTCACTAACTCTTAATTTTTTTAGTTCCCCAAATTAATTTACTCTAGAATACAATCAAGAAGAATGATTTAGGGGTTCAAAACCATTTTCTCATTTTTCTAGGGGTGAAAAAGTATTTATAAAACATTAAATCTTTATAAAACTTTAGAATCCTCTCATTGGGAGCCAAATAAATTTTCCACCTTTATATACTTAATCTTAATATCTTGAAAACCTTGACCTAGGTCCACACAAACTATTATCATAACATCAGGTGATAAATATGATATTAGATCCCAAAAAGGGTTTCCAAATATCTTTTATTAAATAAAATTTTAAATGAATTTTTCAATTCAAAATAACATTTTTAAATCTGACATAAAAAATTTAGTAATTGTAAATGAAAATGCACACTTTCTTTTAAAGATTTTATCTTGAAACTCTTCCTTCTTATTGTATATCTTTGGAATTATCATGAAATATTTAAAAATACTATGAATAAAGTAAATTTAAATATCATTTTAATATAAAAATGTATTAAATAATTAAAACTTATATGTCCAATATAGTCTTAAACATTTCTCTCACTTCACCATGAATAGAGAAAAAGATAGTAAATTATCTTCTCCCTTAGACACAAAACACACAATATCCAATTATCACTGATATATAAGAAATTTTAATGTGACTAATTATTTTGTTAAGAAATATATAGCCCTTTATGAGATATATGTTTCATACTCGTGAGGACAAGGAAGCATCCATCACTGAATAATTGAATTCTCATGAAATATTTCAACAATATAAGTCATTATTTCTACATCATTATTTGTTACCACTATAGGTGAAGTAAATTATGGGTCCATAAATCCTTATATGTGTTCCATTTCATACTATGTACTATTTTTATAAAGATATATAATATAAAAACATTAAGTATGAACTTTCAGTAAATTAAAATAAAATAAATAATTATGTTAATCGATTTACATCGAAAAAACATACATAATGTTGATTCCCAACCTATCTCTAGTTACAAGCTTCATGATATCTTTTTTAAATATTCCCATAGTCATTTAATTACCATAAATCCTAGCTTCTATTAGAATTCCATAAATATCCAAAAATAAATTTTAATATGTTGACAATCTTCCAATCCTAGTTGAAGTTGTATATAAAGTCGCTACACTTTGTATTTGTTTTTTTCTAGATAATATTTCCTTACCTTAAATGTATTTCTATAAAAAACAGATAACTATATAAATTTTAAAATGTTAAAACAAATTTAATATAAAAATTAAATAAAATTAATAATATGTACAAACCTCTATTGTAATTTGTTGAATAAGTCTTGACTACCAAACATAAAAATGGGAAATACTTTGTCCAACTTTAATGACCTCGTATGTAAGAAATTTTAATTTTATTAATCTACCACTACAAAAAATAGTTATTATCAGTTTTTTATTTGGGGTAGTTATAATAACCATCATGTATTAAATTATATTAAAAAATTATAATATAGTGGTAGTTTCATATAACCACCGCTATATTTTTTTTATTTTAACATTTTGTAGAAATTTTGTTTAAACTGCTTCTAAATATTATAAAAACCCTAAATTCAAACCCTAAATCATATATCCTTCCCCACACCCCTCCCCTTCCCTCCCTCTCCCCTTGGTGATTTCCGACCCCTACCCCTTGCTCCTGACGACGACCGCCATGACCCCAACCCCTGTTGATGACTGAAATGAACATGACCTCCCTTCCAGATACCTCCATGACCCCAAAACACCATTCTCCTTTCCAATGACCTCTCTGACCCCAACCCCCTATCAACAACCATCGTGACCCTAACCCCCCTCACTATCATTGATTTCCAAGACCCAAACCCCCCTACCGACAACTTTCATGACCTCACCACCCCTTTCGGTGACCTTTAGGACCCTAACTCTCTCTCGTCGATGACCATCATAATCCCGAACCCCCTACCGATGACCATCATGATCCAGAGCCCCCCTGCTCCTCGATAGTGACCCCCAAGGGCCTCTCTTTCCATTTTTTGAGTGACAGTGACCATATAAATCACTAAAGGTACAATTGATTGAATTTTTTCTAATGGGTTTAAATAAATTATATAAAGTTCATTGTATTTGACTGTTATTTATGGTTCTAATTTTTTTTGATAAGAATAACATATATATAATGTTTTATAACATTATGTATTGTAAATACATAATTATATAACTTAAGAAAAATGTTACATTTTTGTTATATAACATTATATTTTCATAAATCAGATGTTGTATAATGTAAATATAACATTATATGACATGAATATAATATCATATAATTTCAATATAATTTCATATAATGTAAATATAATGTAAATATAATGTAAATATAGTGTTATATTTATGTAATATGAACTTATTATTTCTTATTATTTAATATTAATTATTTGTAGTTAATATTTATTATTTAATAAAAATAATTTTTTTTATTACCAATTACTAGAAATATTTACTAATTATTATAAATTATTAGTTATTTTTTATCAATTATTTATTGATAATTATTAATTTTTATTTATTATATATTATATATATACATATAGTTGGTTTGGTTTGGTCAGGTTAGGTAATTTTTTTTCCAACCCATGACTATACCTGGCCCGACCCCAACCATACGCCATCTGTATCCTGACCCCCCTAGTTTGGTTGGTCGGGTCATTTTGGGTCGGGTTTGGACACCCATAATTTTTATATAGAATTTCTCTTAGTTCAAATTAAGACCCTACACAGGTTAACAATGAAGTTGGGTAATGTTTGACTTTGACAGTAATTGTTTTATTAAACATTAATATCTTTTTATCTAAATGTATTGGGAGAAGAGTTCTAATAAATTAACTATGGTTAAAATATGGAATAATTTAACTTTAAAATCCCTTGATATACAATGGGTTTGGAAGAAATTCTATATTATTCATTTTCATACCGATTAGTGGATGGTAGAATATAATATATGTGTCCGGATTGTAAATTTAATTGATGGTTTAATACAAATGAAATATTTGAGAATTTAATATTGAAATAGTTTCTTTCTTAATATTTATATTGGATTTGGAATGGTGAATAAAATGTTATGTAAAGTCAAAATAATGATAATACTATTAATGAAACGCAAAGTGACCCACCGGAGAAGAATTCAGATCAATATATGATAAATGAAACATTTGTCTTTGCAAGATACAATGTACAAGAATTTAATAGATCAATAGAACATTTAGTTGATCTTGAGCCTGTTAATCTATCTCCTAACATTATTGAAAAAATTGAGCGTAATTAATTAGTTGAAAATAGAGATAAATAGTTGTACGAATGGTGACCCAAGCATATGCTGATGTCTTTTATAATAATTTTGTATCACAAGAAGTGTCTCTTTTTAATTAATAAAAAATAAATGTCAATGATTTTAGTGTTTATTTACGATGAAATTAATGATTCTAAGATCCATGAATCATTATATGAGACAAATAAAGTCATCAAAAACAAGGAATTTATTATAAAAAAGATACATCCCTAACTTAATGATTTCATTATTTACCGAGGAGAAGAGTCGAAAAAATAATATTGCATAATATTTCATATAAGTAGATAGAATTCAATGAACAAAAATGACAGTATAAACCAATGAAAACTCAGGATTAAATAGAAGAAGAAAACTCTGTCAAAGTCATTCTATTACTTTCCTCTAGAAGCATGCTTCAAAATATTATTCATGTTGTCTAAGAGTACATATGACATGAAGTGGCATGCTCGAGATAGTAAATATGGGTTGATGAGACATCAAAATGATAAACATCATAAATGATGTTTGATTCATTATATTTTTATTTTTCATTAGATCCTGGGAATGTGTGATTGGGATTGGATTCTAATGGATTTAACCCTCTTGGTACTTTAAGTTTTAATTATAGAATTTGTCCATTTGTTTTGATCCCAAAAAATATAACTCATTGGATGTATATGAAGAATACTTATTTCATTACTATGATGATTATTCCTGGAAAGAAACTAACTAAAAATTAAATTGATGTATACCTTCATCCTCTAATCAAAGAATATCGAGAATTATGGGATGATGGTGTGGTAACATAATATGATTTAATGGGAAAACTATTTAAAATGAATGATAATTCAATGTGGAAAATTAGTGACTTTACTAGTCTAATAAATTCATCCAGTTTGAACTCTCATCCTATTATTTCTTTTATAGTTTTCTATTTTAATTTTTTATCCTAAAAAATTACCATATAGTATAAAATGGTGTTTCACATGTCATTTTCTATATCTTGATTCTACTCTTAAATTTAGTCTAAATAAGACACAATTCAATGATGATATTTAATTTTGATAGAAAAATAAGGTGTTATCCATTTTAGAAATCATGGAACAATTAGTGAATGTCACTGAATAATTTGTAAATTTTAATCAGTTTAATAATGGTGTTGAAAGGGTATGAGGTATAGTATCCTATGAAACTGGAACACAACAATTGATGAAAAAGAGTATATTTTTTATATATCCAAATTGGGAGTTTATTTTGATACATTACAATCATTATGTGATCTATATTGAGAGGGAAAAATGTGACAATGAAATTTTCAAATTTTTTAATTAGAATGGTATATCAAAGTATCACCTTAATTCTTGTAAGGATTTTTTGTCAGTTAATATAAATCATGTATTGTGGGAAAATGATAATTGTAAGTATCACTCAAAAATTTTTATAATGAAAAATCACGAGAAAGATATTTTCTTTTTAAATTTTAGGAATGTAAAAGTGAAAAATAGATATTCAAGAAACATATTTTTTTTAAATTTGAGGGGTAGAACCAATTAAATAAAACGGAAAAAATTTCCTTTCGAAGACTTGGGAAAGGAGGAACCCATAACAAATACCAAATGAGAAAAAGAAAAACCAACAGGGCACAAAAGCCTTACATGGACCCAAACACCAGAAAATAGAAAGATATGAAAAAGGAACCAGACAAAAAGGCTTTCTCCCCCTGTCAGAACCTGCAACCACAAAAACTTTCAAGGATGATGCGCTGCCCCCTTGTCGAGAAATGTGTCATGATGGTAGCACACTCAAGTAAAGGCACTACCCACTCGAACATTGAAATGTAAGAGAGGACTGGATGATAGATGCCAGCATACCTATCTCTCCTGTGATCCACCCACCTGACGATGAAAGTGAGCAATCACTGCAATGTCAACCTGATGAAACACATAATAGATAGAAAACATGTGCAAAAACAAACAGAGTACCCATCCATCCAATTAGGACCAACAACTGAATGATGGATGTCAGCACATCCATCCCTTGAACAAGTCCACCAACCCGACGCTATCTAAAAGAAACAGACACGCGTGTGAAATTCAAAGAGACATTGGCCAATTCTCAGGACATCTGCATCTCCTCCAGTGTTCAAAATCAAATCAAAATGGAAAACATAGAAAAAACCAATAGATGATAGAACACAGTCAATGCCAATAATCATAATGTAGTAAGAAAATAACAACCCATGGCCTCCTCCCGAGCACTCAAAACCGATATCCACCACCCAAAGATCATCCTCATAAAGAACCACAGGAATCCGCTCAAACAATTCAAGAAAAGTGCATCCAATCTCATTGAAAATTGGCCCTCCAAATCCAATCACAACTCCCCACATTCATTGATCTTAAAGAATCATCATATGGATGAGGCAATAGGTAGAGGCAATGAAAACTACATTTCTCCACATGAACGAACAAAACAGTGTCACAGGGGCATGGATCTGATGTCAAACCTAAGGGTCATTGCAAACAATAAGAAATTCAAGCACCAACTGAAGAAAAACCCAAGATTAACCAATGTAGAAGATCCTTATAAACCACTCTGAGGAACCAAGGACAAAAAACACAAGTAGAGACTGAAGCATAACTTGAGCAGGTAGTGACTAAATCATCAATTCAGGCATGAAGAAAATGATAACCACATACCTCCATTGATCAAAAGAGGCCTCCACTCAAAGGATCCCGAGCTAATCGGGGTCCTTCGCCTTCGCGCTGAGGATTATTTAGGACAACCGCCGAGAGCTTGGAACCGAAAATATATATTGGTTTCATATATCTAAAGCATATCTGAAGATAGAGAAGCATCGCAGCCGCTACAAAAGTGATCCGCCGCTCGCAAGTCCTAGGAGGAGGAAAACCCGTGTTAGAACTCGCCGGACCTAGAGTCGGTAGGGAGAAGTGAGGTACAACTGCATCGGTCAAAGTTTGATCAACATTTGAGTAAATAGGGAGACATAAGTGGGATGATGAAGAACAAAAGAGCAAGATAGGATCTGACGAAGGGTAGCACCGGAGTATGAAGCTGAGGACGGACTAACGTCGATGCTCGGATGGGGGCACCATGAAAACTCGGAACCCTAAACGTAATTGTTGTTATAGTTGATTTTTGAACATTTTTTAGAGATATTTGTGGAAAAAATATAAATACAAGTGAGTTTGATAAACTTCAAGAAATATTTGTTTTGATACTTTTCCATTTGGAGATGTTATTTCCACCTTCATTCTTCATAGTCATGATGCATTTGACTATCATTTGGTTAAAGAAGCTAAACCTGGTGGGCCATTACACTATCAATGGATGTATCAAATTGATAGGTACGTTGATATTATTTTTATTTTCATTAGTAAATTGAATCTTATCAATTCATTGTGTAATTTTTTTAATATGTTTACTATTTTTTCTTCATGTTATTAGGTCATTTAAAATTATACGTGAGGAATAAAACTCAAATCGAGGGCTCTATTACTGAAGGTTACATAGCTGAAGAATTTTTAAACTTTTATTCTAGGTATATGTATGGGATTGAGATAAGATTTAATCATATTGGAAGTGTTGATGACATCTCAAAAAATTATCATTCTAAAAACTAGTCATTGATATTTAAAACTATTCCAAGAACATTTGGAAAACGGTCAAATTTTACACTGATTAAATTGGAGCTTCTATAAGAACATGGATATGTGATGATCAATAATATTATTATAGATCTGATTATTGAAAAATTGCAATTATAGAAAAATAGGGGACTAAGGGGGAGATCTTAAAATTAGCTAGAATTAATAAAACATGTGAATAAAGTGATTGTCGAATGGTTCAATCATCATGTTATTATATACTCATATTCAGATTATTGATGTGTAGTTATTTTTTCTATTTTAAATGTAATACCATATATCATTACATCTATATAATGAATGTTGAAGATAAATCTAATATATAAATTGATTTGTATTTCTTTCTCGAGGTCCTCTAAAAAATGTTAAGATATTTAAAGCCTGCAATATTCATGGCTTTGAGTTTTATAGGATTCATTTTTAAGAACAATTGAAAACTCCAAAGAGTGGTGTATTTACACTTTCCAAGGTGAGATACTATGGAAATAAGAATGATATAATTGAATTAAAATATCTGGTTTAGTTTTTAGTTGTCTTATTCAAATTTAATTGGGTCAATATTAATTTGTGGAAAATGAAAAATTCATTACATTCTACTTATTTTAACTTTTATTTATTGATCCATCCTTGTGAGCATGTAGAGCATGATCATTTATCATGGATTAATAAGTGAAGATGGTCTATTATGTTGATGAATAAATATATGAAGGTTGAAGTGTTGAATTAAACTTAATGTAGAGAGACTTATATGAAATGGGTGATGAAGATATATTGGTAGTTTCCAATAGTGTACCACATCAACTGAAAAACATTGAACACTTTTTTCATAACAAATAAAATAGAGATGAAGAAAATTTAATGTATAAACTGGTAATGAAAATATATTAGGAGTATTCATTATTATGTGTTTTGTTCATATATATATTATTCTTGTTTAACATTATTTGTATATTTTTTTAGTTTTTTATTTTTATATATTTAATATAACTGAACTATTTGAATTGTAGGACGGTCAAGAAGAAGAAAAATTTCAAGAACCTAGTTGATCAACATCTCAGAGCAAGACACCACTATCATCAACATCAATGGATTTAAGTGATTGCATTGTACCTAATACTACTCAAAAGATATCTATTTCCCTAGATCTTTTTGGTAGCCCACCATTCAATTAACCTATGGTGATGGAGTAGATTGTCACCACTCCACATAGGGGATATTGTGGAGTTACCATAAATACTATGTGTGTCATTATAGAAATAAAAGATATATTTTACAAATTTTTTAATGAATTAGTGAAATAGTTAATGATAAAAATAGAATGGATATAAATATGAACACTATAGAAGTATAGGACATGGAGGACTTCAAGATTACCATACCATTTCTTGAGTTCAGGGTGCCTATCTTCAATGTTGTCAGATACTTTGGGAATATTCTTGTATAGATTACTTGAGTGATAGTGAGATTTCACATTAATTATAATGATTGGAGGAATATTCTTAAAACATGGAAAATTTATGTCATTGATACTCAAGTAAAGGTAATATTAAATTAATATTTCATTAAAACTAATTTATAATACATGAGTAAATTTTTCTAATATACTTATAACGTGTTATTTTTTTTATTTCTAGATGTTTTTTTTCAATTTTATGTTCCTAAATTCGTTTCATGCACATGTTATCAGAAAATTTTGGAAAATAAATGGAGTTATTTTAAATGGAGATTATGACATGAGTTTAATGGGATATCTCTAAGATCAGGACAAATGCATGAGAATGTTCCTAAAGGAATTTCTCATGATCAATAGAATTTGTTTTTTTGATATATTCATATCATGAGGTAATTGAAAATTTTACAAAAATTTAATAAAATAACCATAAAAAAATTATTATTTTTATTAATTTTTTTTAATTTTGGAAGGAATTATTGAAAAAAAATATTGTGGATTTGGAGAAACAATCCATTCCTCATATATCTAGGTTGCATTATTTTTTGATAAATATAAAAATATTATTTTTTATTTTATTCATTATTATTTATATCATTTTATTTTAATTCATGGTTTTTTCTTACTTACTTTTGTTTTTTATGAGGTCTAATGAATTAGGTCACTCCATCGGCCAAACAGATATGTGGTTTAATGTGTATAGGAATCCTGAAGGATGTTTCATAAATTACACTACCAATCATGTTAAAGTAATTACTTTTAATTACTATTTTTTGTTATTTAATTACTGTGAAAAAATAATAATTAAAAATATATTATAATAATAAAAAACCCATAAACTGAACTAAAATGGATTGACTACATGGATAAAATAATTCCAATTTGGAATTATTTGATACAACTAGCCAGCACCAATTAATTTGGTTTAAGGATTGTTTTTTATAATATATTTTCAAAATTATGTTTTTATAGTAATGAAATAAAAATAAATAGGAATGAAAAATATATTAATTAGATAATATTATGAAGCTGGAATATTTTAAAAAATCATTGTTGATATTCTTTGTATTAACAGGTTAAAATTCAATAATTCTAGGATGCAAACGCTTCACAATCTTCATCGGTTTCCCAGAATGATGTAGTTGTAATCGTTTTAGGAAAGTATAATATTGGAAATGTGTGGGGGATGGGTTATGGGCCAACTGTATCTTATATCTCTGGTAGGGAATCTATAACAGTAACTGTTACACCCTTTGGGGGTTTGAGTAGTTCCATTGATCAGAAATCTCAATGAAAAATTTCATGGTTTAAAGAAACAATGCAAGAACATTTCTCTAATAAGAAAAAAATAAGGGATGTGGTAGTATGAAATGGAAAATGATGTAGTTTTTATATTTTGGTAGATGAATGACATGGTCTCTAAGGAAATTTCCAGCCATAGAGCTCATCCTATAGAGATAATTATAAATTTCATAGATCATTCACACATTTGTAAGGAACACATACAACTTTCATAAATAAAATTAAAATGACACTTTTATATTGGAAACACAAACATTGGGTCATATGGATCAAATATTATACCTAAGTGATGTGTGGTATACTGCCTCATATCAAAAAATAATTATACATCATTATCGTTATGTTTATAAACAATTCATGACCAGTTGCTCAGTTTTGACTCAATATAATGTTTTTAAAGGAACCAAAGCCATTAAACACATGTTTTGAGGGGTTAAGAGCATGAAAATGATGTATAATTTTCATGAAAACAATGGATAATTATAATTGATTTATTTTTGAAATATAGGAACTAACAACATGTCATATGGAGTTACAGTTTCCCTAGGAAGCCCATAAATGTGTTCTTATTCATTTAAATCACTAAAAAATTCATGAAATGATTAAAACCATATAAAATGATCTAATATTCATGGAAAAATGACCATTGAATTTTTTTGATGTGTAATCATAGACAACACGTTAATCTGACTTGTGGTGTGGTTAGAATGTCTTAGTAAGCATTTTTTAAAAGAATCGATGTTTTTAAAAACTTGTGCCAGAGGGTAAAAACTAGGAAATGATGTCGAAACACCATAATATAAGTTTAAAAAACAAGAGGATTTAGTTTTAAAATGTAGGAATCACTATAACATAATTCCGAGTTATGGTTTGTTTGGGATTCCCATAAATGCATTTTTATTTTTTTAAAACAGTAAAATGTGTGTGTAAATGTCTAAATCATAGAAAAAAACTCATATTGATGTGAAATTATGGTTAAGCCACTGGTGAATTATTTCTAACGTTTATGTGTAGACAACATGTCAATATGACATGTGTTGTGGTCATAATGACTTGATAAATAATTTTTATAGGTAATAATCCCACTGAAATTTTTTTGGGTGTTAAAGCTATGTAAAAGATGTCAACTTTTCCTGAATTCATAGTGAAGGGACTGTATATTTATTTCTAAAATTTATGAACCAATGATGTGTCATTCTGATTTTTGGTTTTCCTAGGATGCCAATTAACATGTTTTCAGTGTTTTAAAACACTAAAACATGCATTTAATGACTGAAACCCTAGTAAACAACATTATATTGGTGTGGAATCTTAGGGAAACCACTATTGAAATATTTTTTATGTGTACATGTAGAAACAATTTCAATATGGTATGTGGTGTGCTCAGAATGACTCAGTAAACTATCATTAATGGTATCAAAGCCTTGGAAAGCTTATGTTGGGGTGGGGGTGGTCAAAACCAAGAAACAGTGTCATATTTCCAAAAAACCAAAGTAAGTGATAGTAGATTTATTTTTAAAATGTTAGAACCGATGGAACATCATTTCGAGATACATTTTTCTCGAGATGCTTGTAAACACCTTTTTAGTGTTTTAAAACACTAAAACATGCATGTAATAGTCAAAAGAATAGAAAACGACCTCATATTGACATTAAATCATGGGGAAACAACTATTTAATTATTTTTGACATGTAAATGTAGACAACATGTCTATCCGATGAGCGGTGTGGTTGTAATGACTCGGTAAATTGTTTTTGAAGGTACCAAAACCTTTATAAATGTGTGTTGGGGGTCACAACTAGGAAAAAACCATTCTATTTTCATAAAATAATATTAAAAATATTTTAGTGCTTTTTGATATATAGGAATCAACAACATGTCCTTCTAAGTTATGATTTTCCCAGGATGCCTCTAAACATGTTTTTTGTGTTTTAAAACAAAAAAACATGCATGTAGCTATAAATACTATATAAAATGACCTCATATTAATGTGAAATTATGGTAAAATAGCCATTTTATTATTTTTGATTTTTATGAATCGACGACACATCAATACAACATGAGATTTGTTCAGAATGGATTAGTAAAATATTTTTAAAGTTACTGAAGCCTTTAAAAACAGGTGTCGGGGGGGGGGGGGATGGATTAAAACTAGGTAAATGTCATCATATATCCACGAAATGAGAAGGAAAAGGACGATAGATTGATTTTTGACCTATAGAAACTTATGGAAAATCATTACAAGTTATGGTTTTCTTGGGATTCCTGTAAACATGTTTTTAGTGTTTTAAAACACCAAAACAAGCATGTGATGGAATAAAACCATAAAAAACAACATCATATTGTTAATAAATCATGGGAAAACCACATTTGAGTTATTTTTGATGTGCACTTATAATAAACACATCAATATGACATGTGGTGTTTTCATAATGGATCAGTTAATAGTTTTTAATGGTACTAAAGATGTTGAAAACATGTTTCATGGGTTGGTGGGTGGGGGGTGGGGGGGGGGGGTCAAAACTAGGGAAAAAATGTTGGATTTCCATTAAATCAAAGAAAAACATCCCCATCTTTATTTTATAAATATTGTAAAAAAAATTCCATTCTGATTTTTGGTTTTACCGAGCTTCCATAAACACATTTTTAGTATTTTAAAACACTAAGATGTTAGTTTAAATATTAGAACCATAGAATACATCATCATATTAATGTAAAATCTTGGGAAAACCATTTTTGGTTATTCTTTATGTTTATTCTTAGAAAATATTTCAATATAATGTGTGGTGTGGTTATAATATCCTGTTTAACATTTTTTTAATGTTACATATGCCTTTAAAAATGTGTATGGTGGGGGGGGGGGGTGGTAAAAACTAGGTAACCATCATCATATTGACATGAAATCATTGGAAAATGACTATATATTAATTCTTGAAAAGTAGGAGCTGATGAAAAATCATTCTTAGTTTCAAATTTCTAGGGATACCCATAAAAAGGCTTTTAGTGTTTTTAAACACTAAATTGTGCATGGATTTTGATCAGTAACCCACATCAGTGTGGTAGATCATACTCTCCAGGATTGGGTATTTGGTGCTCGTGAAATTTAGCCACTAATTCTCATTCGTTCATCCTAATATTCTTATGGAAGTGGATATGGAATCTGATATACATCCCTTCCTAGTTGTTGTTATTTCAAATAATTAATCTATCGTGACGATTCTTCCAGAATGTTCTAGTGTTGCGATTGATACGATTATCTCATATGCCGACTATAAATGTCCGTCTCATTCCTTTGCATAGGTGGTGGGTTCCACCTCTATTCTGTCGATGTTAGGGAATTCAAAGGATATATTGGGTGGTGGCGGTCTGCCTATTGCGGGTGACACTTCCAATCTAAAAGCATTAAATTTTTTGGTGGTTTTCCCAAATAGAAAATATTTTTGGGGATACGACTGATTAATCAAGTCACTCTAAAAAATTATGAAAAAGGGTGAAACTAGCTTTGTTAGAGCCATCCATGGGATTATTACTGATGAGGTTAAAGGGTGTATGCTTTCTATTATTTTCTACGTATCTGTAGTGGTGGAGGAGCATTAGTGGGGTTTATCTGGTCCTACGATTTAGTTAATTTCTATTTATGGTTTTCATTGAAGGGGAATTTCTTCTCTAAGAAATGGATTCAATCATGTTACCTTTTTGGATGTTTCCAAGAAATACAAATCATGGGGCTTTGGATCATTAATATGAAACATAGATTTCTAGTAATTCAATATTGGGATCCATCCTTATACCATCTGAATGTGAAGAATTCACTCACTTAGGCATGGGTCTGGATCGATGGGTTGATAAGGTTTCCCCAGAACCCACAAATTTTATAGGAGATTGCCTTTTCAATTGGTGATATAATAAAGATGGTTAGGGAAATGGAAAGGTAAAGGTATGGTCACATTCCTAAGAAACTTGTGGAGGCAGACCTCACACATCCTATGATTAAAACTACAGTGTTATCTTCTGACAATTATATATTTATTTGGGTATTTAATATGAAAATTCTGTAGATTTATACCAATGTTAAAGAAATAGTGGTCATTATTTTGATTGATTTTGGAAGAAATTGATGTGAAATGTTTTTTGGGATGAAGGGGGACACTGGTGATAAAAGGAGGAGGGATAAGGACACTCATCTAAATATGGATTTTAAAGGGAATCATGTGATACATCTGAAAAATATGGAGGAAAAGGAAACTGTTGGGGGTGAGGGACACCTTAGAGAAAACATGATTATTTATAAGTATGAGGAGGGAGCTACAGGAAGCCACCGGTTACAAAAATCGAAGCCTACTATTTTTGGAATTTTCCTATATGGAGGTTTCTAAGAATGTTTATTTCTTGGTTGATTCTAGTAGACAAAATGATGAATGAAATTACACAAAGGGAGGATGGTCATCAGAAAATGATCCCGATCCTGACTCAAAAAAAAGCATGAGGATGTTAATTTTACTATGGGTGACCATAAGGTAAAGAAAGGGGTTTCAGGGATAGATCTCCATCATTAAGTGAAATCATAAAAGTGAGGTTGTACCGAGTAGCGATTGGTACCAAATCCCACTATTAGTAATCTTCAATAGGGGGATCCCAAATATTATATGGGTGTTGCTGATAGACCCTATGGATATGTTGCATAAAATTTTATCTATATGGATAGTGAGAATACTTACCAATGATATGTTGATCACGTTCAGAATTAGAATATGTTTTTACCAACAAATAGAAAGGGAAAACTGGAGACTGTTGATGATGAATGTTTTTAGTTGGTATCATCCTGGAAATATGGGTAGCCTAATTTATGTGAAAAGGTTGAAGTGCACTATGATATTCCTAAATTTTATATGTCAACATTGGTTGGGAATATACCATGGTCACTGCACTACCTTTATAGGCTCTTCATCCATCAAGTACTCAATTGGAGGGTTCTAGAAATGTGGAGGGGTTTTATCCAACCCACTCCTCTAACCTCATGAAATATTATTATGTTTTTTAGATGGAGTTTAAAAATAATGTGAATCTAAAAGTGAAATGATTTCTAAAAATCCACCAGAGGATTTTGTGGGTGAAAGGATTATTCAGGGTCTTATTGATGATTTGGAAAAATGGATTGACTCAAAACATTTAGTGAATTTTTCCACAATGGAATCGAAGATCATTTTCTATAGAGACTACCTCATTGTTCAAGAGCCATTATTGAAAAATATTCATGATAGATATTGAGAAAATTCAGATATTGATATTAAGGATCTATCTTGGAAATATAAAAGATGCATAATTCCATATGATTCCCCTGTATCATAGTTGGATGATGAGATGGAGTTGTCTCAATGGAACAAATAATGGTTAAGAGGATGAAATCCCAAGTGTAGAGTTCATCATCCCAGAAATATAGGATCTAGAGGGTCTGGTAGGATTTGATCAATTTTTTTCTATGCCTTGTTATTATTTTCATTGAAAAACCCACTTTGGCTATATTGTTTGAAGTTTTAATGTTTCTTTTTTTTTTCTAATATTTTTTTGGGTGTCGGTTGGATTGACAACTAAAACTCGATCATTTTTCATGAAACACTAAATTGTGAGTGAAACACTCAAAAATATAGAAAAATTCTACATTTTGACATGAAATCATGGGAAAAACATTGTTGAATTATTTTTTATGTGTATACGTTGACAACAAATAAATATGATGTGTGGCGTGGTCAAAATGAATCGATAAATAGTTTTTAATGGTACCAAAAAATTTAAAAACATACATCAAGGAAAAAACCATGTAAAAATAATCACATTTCCATGAAATCCAAGTAAAATGACTATAAATCGATTTTTGAAAATTTGGAATTGACCGTACATCATTCTATGTTACGGGTGACCAGAGATGCCTATAAATGGTTTTTTGTGTTTTATAACACTAAAATGTGCATGTAATGCTAAAAACCAGATAAAATGACCTAATATTGATGTGAAATAAATGGTAAACCAATGTTGAGTTATTCGTGATGTGGACACGTTGATTACATGGAAATATGACATGCGCTGTGGTCAGAATGACTATGTAAACAATTTTTAATGGTATTAAATCCTTTAAAAATGTGTTTTAGGTGGTGAAAACCAAGAAAACAACATCATATTACCATGAAATCATAGAAAAATGAACATAGACTGATTTTGGAAATATATAAATAGACATCAAATCATTATGAGTTATGTTTTACCAAGATTCTTGTAAAAAAGTTTTTAGTGTTTTAAAACACTAAAAGGTGCGTGTGAGAGTAAAAACCATGGAAAACATCATTGGAATGACATTAAATAACAGGACAACCACTATTGAGTGGTTTTTGAAACATAGGATACATTTTTATATCGTATTATTTAAAATGTTTTCATTAGGTAAATTTCATTCACACTGCATGTCAATTTTCACAACTACAAATTCAGGTAATGGATGCCCCAGTTTTTAATAGTGCTAAGTAGAAGGAGCTGATAAAAGCCTCACCTTTATCAGCACTAGTTAAAAGCATCGATAAAGATGTATTTTATCAGCACTAAAAAAAGTACTCATAAAGGTGTACCCTTTATTAGTGCAAAGAATAACACTAATAAAGGTTTTTAATAAAAATTATTATTAATATATAAAAAATTATTATATTAACATTAAAAAAATTTTATTTATATAAATTAATTTAAAAACTCATGTTTATAATTAATTTAAATTTGATATATTAATATATATTTTTATAGATCATATATATATATATTGTTTAAAAAAAGTATTTATAAGATTATATATATATATAATAATTATAAAATTCTAATATTATTTTTAATATAATAAATAAATTTATTATATTTATAATTATTTTAAAATACTTTTTCAATATTTTTATTTATAATTATAATTATATATATATATGTAAAAAATATGAATATAATGAATTTGATATATATATATATATATCTGCGATAATGAGGATATTCATGGATACGATTGTCAATATTTATGTTTATATATTGATGCATGAGTATAATTGATGCTATATGATCATAACTTTATTTTTTGGATGTGATTGTGAGTTGCTATGTTCCAAATGTTAACATTACTATATATTATGATGATGTACAGATTCATATGTTTTGTATTCATCATTTTGAATATATTCATTCATATATTGTCACTTGTATTATTCATTCATGTTATACTGATGAACGTATTAATAATTTCGGTCTAGCCAGATGCCAAAGATCTTGGATATTTATTAAAAATATAAAGAAAAGAAATAGATAAGCATGAGAGAGAGACATGGCCAAACAACGAGACACACCCTTGTCCAATTAAAAGATACATATAAAAAGGCTCAATTCCATAACCATGTCCATAGTTATATGCTGCAACATCATCAACTCACACCCACTCAGATTGCGATGTCTAATTAAGAAGTTAGGAATAAATCTTCATGTGACCCTACTGCTCCAATGAAAGTTGAACCCTGGAAGAAATATTGGTGGACCACCCCCTAAGATGAAAAATCATCATGTTAACATCCCCAACAATGACCTTTGGGATTTCTTCTCCTTCTTTGTGTTTTTGGATAATATCCTTCATCTTCATCAACATCCAGGCTTTCCTTCAATTATTTGGAATCCATGGGAGTAGTTCGGCCCTTAGCAATTGCCTGGTCATGCATGACATAATCCAAAGGAACACTTTTTACATCTGATTGTTTCTAAGGAGGTACCATTTGAAATACATCTTCATCTAAGAGATATTTCTTTCTTTTTTAGGGGTTCAAGTGAGAAGATATATCTACCTGTTGTTTTCCTTTGCAGCGACTTGAGGAAATCTTCTACCCTGTCTGAAAGATTCATTAACCACCCTTTGGATTTCATATTCATTTACATGCTCCACTTCTTGGTCTGGTTGAGAAATAGAAAATAAGCATTTGGAATTAACACCATCTTAAATAACATCTTCATCCTCATCAATTATTTGATCCCATGAATTATGATTATTCCACTTTCCCTCTATTTCTATACCAGCACTACACGAAGAGGATTTTAACACTGTCATAAAAGGTTTATCTTCTGCTTTCCCAGTATGCAGAATGTTTGTGTTCATGTCATTAACATATCCACAAGTATGAAGACAAGTATGAGAATCTCTTATACCTATCCCATGGGCATATGAGCCATCGGTTGGGTGTAAGACTTTTATCTAGCCAAACCAGCCAATTTTTGCATCCTATTATTTTTGAAAAATGATCCATCCTGATGACCTCTACTAGAGAAATATAAAAAAAGAAAATTAATTCTCCAGCTTGAATCCTTATGGAAAATCCTCTTTCCAATTGAACAGAAGAGGTGTATGTTCTGATACTCAATGAACACACTGAATTCATCCTCATCCATTAAGATGTAAACATTATCAATAGAATTAGAGTATATATCGACTTACACAATGAAGGGAATGAAATGGCCACATCTTCCCAATTCAGTTTCTTTATTCATCATTATAAGAATTATAATTTTTGAGGCAATGTTATATAAAAGTATTGAATGAAAAAAAATCTAGTTTATGCTTAGGACCATGACCCATAATTGTACATAGGAGCTACTGTCCTCAATGGGATTTTAGCTATACTCCCATTCATATAAGTGAAGAACACTTAGTTTGAGTGAAATCAAACCCATAACCCAAGGTATCATCTTTAAATCATTAGAAGGGAATAGCATATGAAAAAACACTCATCCTAGAGAGACACACTTCCAAATAGTAAACCCTAGATTGATGATAGACGCTCGACCAGTTCATAAACTTTCAAAGGGTTGGATCCTTAGGGGAAAATAGTCACATGATTAAGTAAAATTAATTGATTTCCAGTTTCTCTGAGATGCCATCCAAATTCAGTTTTACAAAAGAAACATTTCCCTTTTGGTGTAAACCTTTAGTGGAGGAACCCTTGAATAGAGAGAAATATCAAGATTCCCTCTCCTTATCAGCTTTCAACATTCCTGGAAAACATGTATAAGAAGATGATCCCAATGATCTATGAGAATCCAAACATCCTTACACTAGAAAGGATTCAACCATTAGGAATAAGTTGGGCAGATTCAAGGACGAACTCCCGAAACACCATCAGGAACCATAGACTGGCACTCCCACTAACCCACCATCTTCTCCCCTGTGAACGTATTATGTTCTCATCCATACATATAAAATTACAAAAAAGAAATTTAAATAATAAATATATTTATAATAATAAATTTTCTTATTATATATAAATAATTTATTAATATAACTATAACTAAATATTTTTATATATTTATATGTATTTAAATAATTGTGAAATTACAATAAATACATTTGTTAAATAATTATTAATATATTTATAATTATATAAAAATATTTATAAAAATATTTAGTTATAATTTTAATTATAAATAAATATATATATATATAATTATAAAATTATAATAAATATATTTTTTATATTTATAATTTTATTATTATCTCGAATCTTTTTGGGTTTAAGCCCCATATTATAAATGAAAGAAAAATAAACAAGCACATGAATGATGGAAGGGAAATAGAGGAAATGACCACATACAACAAGAGTCTACAACTCAAGAACATGCCCATAATCATGATCATAGTTCTCATCATCATCTATATTTTCCCACTCGGATTGTGAGTTCCTTTGACAGAAAATCACATAATACTTTTCTATAAGATGTTGCTGCTTCAGTGAGTCCCTTAGAAGAAGGGAAATAAGATTCATTTTAGATACCCGTAATTGTTATTTCCTTCACACTGGACTCCAATGTAGGAGAAACAAGTATATTATATATGACATGCACCGTGCCCCTATTCTACGAAGGGGTTGTCTAGGACCCGAGGTAGTGACACTCAACATATTCGTCTTAGAATGAGGTGGGGAATCCAAAAGAATGTTAGATTTTCCCTTCGTCGTCGAGGAGGCCAAAACATGTTCTAGGATCAATTCTTTATCCACTTCATCTTGAATAGCATTTTCATGTTGCTCCAAATCATCATAATTATGAACATGATCCTGCTCACCTATGTCATTGATATCATCATACTTTCTTATGTCATAAGTATTAACATTATTTTAAATAGGGACAATGTCTACTTCTTTTCCAACAAGTGTATGCACAATAGGCTTCATTGATGGCTCTTCTGCAAAAATATTATCCCATGTTATATAAATAAATTCATAAATATAAACAAATATTTATATTTATAATTATCAATAAATGTATATATATTTAAATAATTATAAAGTTATAATAAATATATTAATTATATATATTTATAACATTATAAATATAATTAAAATATTAATTATAATTTAATAATTATGTAATGAATTTATATATTTATAATTATAATTTTGAATAAATATAATTTTTTTTATATATATAAATAAATATTTGTTTATAGTTGTAATTATAAATAAATATGTATTTATTTATATAACTAAAAAGTTAAAATAAATATATTTATTATAATTTTAATTTTATAACTATATATAATAAATATATAAATTATATATTTATAAATTTATAAATATAGTTATCATAATTTTAAAATTATATAAATTAAAAAATATTTATTTATAATTATAACTAAAAATAAATATGTATTTATAGTTATTTTATTATATATATATATATATTTATAACTATATATAAATATATTTATATTTAAAAAACGGTTTCCAATTATTTATATAAAAAATATAATAATTATTATTTTTTAATTATTTAAATCAATAAATATTTATTTTTAATTATAACTATAATTAAATAAATATTTTTTTTATAATTAACGCTTTTGACCACAATTAGTGCCAAAAAAGTGTTGATAATACTATTATTTATAAATAATAAATTTCGAACCAATAAAGACTCATTTTATCATTACGTTTTTGCATTGTTAAAGGGGTATCTTTATCTGTGCTAAAAAGAGTTGATAAAGATCAATTTTATCAGGGCTTTATATTTTAACACTCACGAAACTTACCTTTATCCACACTTTTTGGAATATATAGATAAAATTCTTCCCTGATGCTATAAAAATAATTAAAATTGAGTCTCCTTATCTCATAGCTTCAAGATTTAACTTAACTACACCTCTGTCGTCACTGGATACCACCTCTATTATTGCAGACTACCACCACCAAACACTACGACTATCGCTGAACACCCTCCAATCTAAAATGTCTTCCCCTTTCCCTTCTTTATCTCTTACTCTCACCCTTATCCTCAGTACTCCCTCGTGAGGGTGAGTTATTGTTTTGGTGGTTTGGATTTTTTTCTTGAGTAGATTTTTGGATTGTCTCTAACAGAAGATGAAACCATATGGTTATATCAATAATAACTATCATAAATGAAAACTAGGGACTCAGTAATGCTTGGATGGTCCAGGTTCTCCAAAACTGGTGACTGAAGTATCTTTTTGAAATAGTTTTGTGTCAAAGTCCATGCTAATATATAAGAAGACATCTATTTTTAAAAACACAACTTCATTTTTGAATTTCTTTTCAATTAAATGTATTACACAGTCATGTGGTCATAAATTTGTTTGGGATTCATGATTGAATGTTTGGATAATAAAGTATTCTCGAAACTATATATTGGTAATTGTTCAAGAGTATGGTTGTAGGGAGATGTCATTTTTTGGAATGTATGGTCAGCTTAGTTCTACTGAATAATGTTGGAAATAGAATTCAATTTTATAGGTTATCCGATACTACCACTCTTTGTTGGGGTATATATTAATGAAATTATTGGTAATAGGAGAAAAAATTGGGGTTTCTAGGGTTTCTCACCATCTACAACATTTTCAAGATGTTATTATGGGAATAAGATTTTATAATCATGGATATGTTGGGTTACCTTTTACAAGGTTTATGAGTTTCATTTTAGAATGAATTATTTCTTAACATCATGATTGAATTTTGGAATTTATTGAATTTCATAATAAGTATTATATTTTTAGGAAATGGTTGGAGCGACAGAAACCTTTTTTATTGAAATGGAAAAAATAATTAAATGGGGCATTTAAAAAGAATTTGGGTTAATTTTTTTTGGTAATAAAAATTGAAGGAGTTAATAAGATTAAAAAATGAATAAAAACAAAGTAATGTTATACACTATCTCTTACCTATTTTGTGTGGTTTTTCTCTCATTAATATTGTCTGCCATTGACTTTAGTGGTCCATTGGGTATGAGGAGGGGGATGGTGTGGTTTGATGGTCATTTAGAACATGTATAAAGGGTTTCAAAGGTGTAGTTATAGGGTGGGAGGATAAAGAGAGGGCAGTTTTCTGAATTTGATGATAGTATGTAGGGAACAATCAGAGGGCATCAACAACTTTCTTGTAGGGTGTCAATATACTTGTTACAAGGTGGGACAATGAGGAGGGTGTGTTTGAAGGATTTCTAATGACCAATAAACACTTGTTCAGTGTAGTAGAATGAAATAGAAACCAGATTCCCTAGATCACCATGTTTTTTAAAACTGAAATCATGTATAAAAAAACAAACTATGTGCACTATATAATGAAGATTGATACCACATTCTCACCCTCAGAGTTACATGCTAACATTCCCTACAACATTTACCCATGATTATAGCTCTTAGCCACTCAAAACAACACAGCATACATGCACCACCGTAGCTTTTTTACTTTCTTATATTCATCACCCTCTAATGACTAGTAGGATAGGGTGATTTTATTTATTCCATTGATAGTTTTATGAAGCTAAATTTGATGTAGTAATGTATTTAAAATTTTAAATTTAATTTTTTTGGTTTCTTACAGTAGATCATTGCTTGTGACCCCTTAATTATTTCCTTTTTCATGACCACTATAATTGTGGGAAAGAGAGATAGATTTATTTTCTTTCCTTCTATTAAGTATGGACATTATAATTAGTTTGAGATAAATATTTTTAGTGAAAGTAATGGGGTGTAGAATTACACCAAGGCCATTGGATTAGTTTATGTCTATGTTTAAACATGGTTCTGGGTCACCAATTTTGTTAACAAAGTGGAGTATTGACCATGTGAAATAGGATGTTTTGGGGATATAGAGTAATTACTAGGAGACATGGAATTAGACCTAATGTTGACAAAATAATGTTCACTAAATTCATTATTTTAGGTTTTTTTGCATCATGAACCTTCTAGATTTATATCCCCTATCACTATTTCCATCTTTCTTCTTACACCATAACCATTCCTAACTCTTTCCAATTGAAGTAAATTTAGTTTCATTCATCATATTTTAGTTTCTTAATTATTAAATTAGAGTGTTATACCTTATTATTATCGGATCAATTACATGAATCATATTTTTTATACAATATTGTCATTTTAGGTTGTGTTTATAATTCATTAAAAACTCTAAACTTGTTCAAATTTTAGAAGTAATGATTACCTATGATCTGACCACATGTCATGCACTATAATTATCTCCTAATTATTTGAGTGTGTACCCTTCCTTCATATACTACCATAGATTTGTACTTCCTGACATCATCTCCTCTTTCTTAGCCTCCCTTGTATATATGTAGTAAAAATCACTACCCACAAATGTGAAAATTTATCCCTCAATAAGTTGAACCTATGTGGTATTTGGGTTCATTTAAGAGATAATGAAGTGGATGAGAATTCATTAGAATTTATGGGGTAGTGTTACGATGATAGTTTATGTTTCGATGATTTGGAAATGAATTAGAGTCCTATATCAAATTATTGATTTTTGTTAATATTTTATCCATCAGTGTTTAAGTATTAGTTAATGTGGGGGGAATTGTGAGTTAGGGTACCATAGATTCTTTATTATTAAAAGTTAAAATTCTTCTTTGATTTTCTAACATGGATGGATGGTTTTTATTTATGTAAAATATTGGGTTTTCATTTGTGTGGGTCCTTAGTTATTTTTGGTATGTGTCCATCCTTAGTCAAAGATAATTTAATTATGCTTATAATAGTATAATTAATATTAATATAAAGGTTATAACACACCATAATCAGATACTTTTATTTATTTTTAATGTATTAAAGGAGATTCAATATCAAATTAAGAAAATTTGCCAATAATGGGTGAATTTACATAGATGCATTATCTCCCAAACTACGTATTTCAGTATATAGGATATTTCATGATCAGTGCTTATTTTAGCTGATTGAGAATCCAAATCATATAGTTTGGGGAAAAATTACATCATTCTTACTTCATTAAATTATAATGATTTTATAATTTTTATTTTATTTTAGTGAACATTCATTTCTTAAAATATAGACTAATAAATGCATTTTAAATGAAAATAGAATGTGAATTATGAAAAACATAATTCTTTTAAAAATGAATATGGAAGCTAAAAATAAAAATTTTTAAAGTGGATTTCATGGATTATTTCTAAATGATTAGGGAATCTTGTGTTTGATTTAGAAGACTTATAAGAAGTTCAAAGTTTTCATGATTTTTATTTTATAAAAATAAAATCATATGGATAGTATAAGACTCAAGATTTCACAATAATAAAAATTTAGTTTTGATAGAATTTGTACAAAACAAGTTATTTTATTTCATTACTATAGTGAAAAAAATACATAAAAATTTATTTAATGAACCAAATCAAGTCAACTTTTCATTCACCTGAGTCGATTTTTCATAAGTCATGACGTGCTTATTCAATCTCCATGTAACTTCCCGGTTCCGGAAGCCACCTAGAGGAACCCCATACCCAGTTGGTCACATGGCCTCAAGAGCATTTCCCCAAATTCCAGAGGTTTCTGACTAGCAGTGAGGGCCTTGGGTGTGTTAGTGGGGAAAATATGCCCTCATTGGAAAAGTACATAGTGGAAGTAAATAAATACATACAAGAGCGGAAGCAGTAATAATGACATACAACAGTAATAGCAGAAAACTGAATGTATAAACTAGAGAACAAAAATAAAATGATGCATGATACATATGTCTAGGAAAACTACCAAACAAGTCACAATGCTTAAATACAACAGTGCTAAACTAAAGTAAAAATAAGCAGATAAACTCCTCAGCATCGCAAACCATAGCTTGGTCCTATGCTCTCCGGCTCCACAACATATCCAGTACCTCAAGTAGAAGGGCACTGTCCTTATCTATACCTACAACAATATAATCTATTTGGGCCCAAAATCATAGCCCAAATAGGGTGTGAGACTAAATACCAGTAGGCAACCACCCAATGATCTATGCCTAATAGTCAGTGAATATATGACAGGTTAAAGTGCAGAAAACAGCAAATAGGAAAGTGCTCAGTAGTAAATAATCCATAGTTTCAATACCAAGAAACAATGAAACAAATAGCTAAGCCTCACACAGGTAACCCTCTGGGCAGTGCACTCTGCCTAAACCCTCTGGTTTATTCATAATAATATATAAAGTCTCTTTGAGGAAGTGCTCACAGTCAATTCCCCTTATAGTTAAAGGTAAAGAAAGACTCTCTAAGGAAGATCACACAGTCAATTCCCTGTATAGTCTAAGGTAGTCAAGGACTCTATGAGGAATTTTACACGGACAATTCCCCTTATATCCCCAAGGTCTAGGACTCTTTGAGGAAGCTCACACTCAATTCCCCTTGTAGCCCAGGCTGTTCAATTAATACAAAGACTCTCTGAAGAAACTCACACAGTCAATCCCATTATAGTCTAAAGTAATCAAGGACTCTCTAAGGAATCTCACTCAGTCAATTCCTCTTATAGCCCCAAGTGGTCCTAGGCTCTCTGAGGATGCTCACTCGGTCAATCCCCCTTATAGCCTAAAGTTCTCAAAGACTCTTTGAGGAAGCTCACTCGGCCAACTACCCTTATAGTCTACTACACCAGGATCTAATGGCCCTGTGTAGGTCAACAAGCCTAACAATGCGATATGGAAAAGTAAACCTACAGAACTATTGGGATAACAGTCTACAACTAATCAAGAATGTCATAATACAAACTCTCAATCCTACAACAACTGTCATGGGAAATAGGCAAGGCAGCTAAATTTTCTAAACATGACCAAATGGTCATAAACAGAACATGCAAGGGAAAAACATCCAAAGCATATCAATCAATCATATTCATATCCAAATAAACATTATGCAAGCACACAAGCATCACATGAAATTAGTATAGGTATAACAGTAGACACGCAATACCCCATTCAAGGGTGTTTGTAAAAGTTTCACATAATACTCAATGACTTTGAACGGAAAGGCACAAACCACTAACCTCGAAAGTTTTGATTAAAACCCCAACAAACAAAGAACGCACAAGAAAACCGGGTTGATTCTCCATGAACCCACATTAGATGTCTTCTCCTATGAAGACCATAACCAAAAATCATCAAAATTTTCATCCACACACTTATATATACCCATAACGGGTATAGATCTAAGAAATAAAGAGAAAAGGAGAAGTAGATCTAAGTAGATCTAAGAAACTGAACAAGAACGAAGAAGAATGTCTAAATACCTAAAGAATCTGGGTTCAATTCACCTAGAGAAGACTTTGGATCGATTCTGGAATGATGGGAGAACCTTTTTTGACCTTAGGAGAAGCCAAATCCTGAGTTATGGCCACTTAAGAGGAATAACGAGCCACTTAGATGCAAACACGTGTGAGATCCACTTTTTTAGGATCTCACTTAAGTGCCCACACAGTTTGATTGCACAGTTAGACAAACTGTGCACTAACTATGCATTAGACAGTGCCTCATCAGACCCTCCAAACATGGTTTGGCTGCACAGTTAGACAAACCATGTGCTAACCGTGCATTATCCACTGCCTCGACAGACCCTCCACGCACGGTTTGGCCGCATGGTTAGACAAACCGTGCGCTGCCCGTGCGACTTGCCCTCTGCCTCAAAACTTCATTCAAAGTTCTTCGGACTCTCCCATACATCACCCTTAACATTATAAACATGAACAGAATTAAGAAAGGGTCACATACATGAAAAGGAGGTCCAGGTTCTTACCAAATTCCACCCATAAGAAATTCATCCTCGAATTTCCCTAGCAAGGCGGCGCAGAAGAAGAAACCCCGAATAGCTTCGGCCACAGAAAATGTACATCAGCTTCCCTCTCCCAAATCTCAGGTTGTACTTGATCATGCTACCTTATCACGCATACCAGAGGAATAGACTAGCCATGGATAACCTTCATACTACGATCAAAAATCTGGATAGGATGCTCCTTGAATGATTTATCCACTTTAAGATCAACCTTTTTGGGTTGGAATACAAGAGATGGGTCTGATAAGTAACGTCGAATCTGAGAAACGTGGAAGATGTCATTAATAGCTCGGTACCTCTGAGGTAACTGCAACTGATATGAAACTGTACCAACTCTCTCCAACACCTCAAATGGCCCGACGTACCTCAGCAAAAGCATACCCTGTCTCCTAATCCTTTGGTCCACCAATCATGGTGTGACATGCAGGAAAACCTAATCCACATCCTTGAACTCCAGGGGTCGTCTCCTCTGATTAGCATAAGAATTCTATCGATACTGTGCAATATTTATCTTCTTCCTCATCAACTCTATCTACTTTTTGGTCTCCTAAAAAAGATGAGGTCCCAACAAAGCTGTCTCTCCTACCTCCAACCAACATAAGGGTGATAGGCATGGCCTACCATACAAAGCCTCATAAGGTTCCATCTAAATAGTTGCTTGAAAATTATTGTTGTTGTAAAACTCCACAAGAGGTATATGCTTCACCCAAAAACCTCCAAAATTAGAAATTCATGCTCAGAGCATGTCCTTAAGCACCTGAATCGTACATTTGAACTGGCCATCCATATGGGGGGGGGGGGGGGGGGGTAAGCTGTACTCAAAAGTGACTGTGTACCAAATGCCTTCTAAATCCCCTTCCATACCTGAGAATTAAAATGTGCATCCCTATTTGAAACGATGGAGTGTGGAACTCCATGAAGACATAAAATCTATTGGATGTACATCCATACCAGCTCATCAACACTAAAGGTCTCCTTGATCGAAAAGAAGTGAGAAACCTTCATGAGTCTTTCAATGACATCCCAAATTCAATCATTTACTTGAGGCAACCATGGTAAAACTATCAAAAAATGCATCGGGACATCATTCCACTTCCACTCAAGAATAGGTAACTGCTGTAAGAGCCCTGTTGGCCGCTGATGCTCCACCTTCACATAATGACAGGTGGAACACCTCAAGAAGAAACCAGAAACACCCTTATTCATACATGGCCACCAATATTGAAGGTACATATCACAATAAATCTTGGTGACACTAGGATGAGTTTCCCAAATTGAGGTATGAAAGTCCTGCATTAGCTCCTCACGTATGTCATTTGGCACCCACACACACCCCTGGAAACCCAAGATCTCATCCTAACCTATGGTCCATCCAGGAATAGGGTCCTCTCCTAACACATTCTCCATTAAGACTAGGCCTTCAGAATCTGATAGATACATCATTCTAACTCGATCAAGAAGAGTAGAGGTAACAGCTACAGAGATAGAAAAGTCTTACCCTGTTTGTTGTGCATATCCAAGTTCATCTTAGAGAACAGATCCATAAGAATACTGTAACGCCCTGATCCCAGCTGCCCAGAGTCGGTGCATTACTTCGTAACATTGGCATGATCACAAGAAAGATCAAATCTCGAAAGACCGATTGGTTTAGTAGCATTGGAAACACTAGATATATTCATAAGGTTTACATTACATCATTAAACGAAAAACTACTACTACAACATATTGTCTCCATAATCCACACTCATATCCCCACATAATATCCCTGCAGGTCATTCATAATTTACTTCTTCACTTCCTGGGAAAAATAAAACATAGAAAAGGGGTGAGCTCAAATGCCCAGTAAGGATAACAATATAGCGGAAACTTTCATAAATAAGAATAAACATTTAAGGCAATGTATAACTAAAACAAAAGGCTTTAAAACTTGAACTTTCAACATAGTATGGAATAAATGAAATGAAATAATTCCATTTACTTATTCACATGGTTATTCTACTAATCGAATAATCACATGAAAAATCAATAACCACTTTCATAATGATGGAATGCATAATGCCAGACTATCATAACCACATAGCCAAGGCCTCGTGCCAAGACTACAAATAAGATTTTGTCAAGGCCTTGTGCCAAGACACTAGTTTGTCTCATGAGACCTACCGATGCATCGAGGAGCTATAGCGGGCTCCACCCGTCACATATTAAGTCCAATGCATTCCCATATGAAAAGGTTTAAACATAACATAAACATTCTTATTAAAACTAGCATACGAAATGTCAATACTTTCACCATAAACTATGAATGGTATGAAAATAGCACATCCACAGTCAAACATATCACAAAACCTTCAATACAATATAGAAGTTTTGTATCATAATAAATCAACTTCAAATAATCTTAAAATCCATCAAAGGATGTTGACATAGATGAAATCAAAATTCTTTTTAAAGAAATATCTCCTTTTATTTTGAAATAATTTAAGATCCATATAAAATAAAACATTTTCTTTGAAAATATTCTTATAAGCTTGTAAGGAAAGCTTTGAATATTTTATAATGGCGGAAAATAACCGCACCCGCCGTATAAGTTAAAAAAACATTCTTACCTTAATTCTGTCGAAAAGGTTAAAAAGGACCTTGTTTTGGAAATGATGGAAAGATTCCTTTATAAACCTCTTATAAAAAGTCAAACAAGGGTATAAATGACTTTAACCCATATTCTTGTAAATAGTAAAAATGTTTTGAAATACATTTTTACGAAACATGGATGTGGATGATAAAGAGATCCCAGTAGATTATTACATATAAACAACCTCGGATAATGAAGAGATTGTGAAATAACCCTTACCTTGTACTTTTCCTTTGTTGGGGTCGGTTAACCTCCTGTATAATAGTGAAATAATTGTTATTAAATTATACAAGAATCATATATATTAATATGATATCATATATGATCTTTTAACATTGCTTTATTAATAATATCTTAGTATTATCGTCGTTTCAGGTGATAATCGATTCGTTCTTCTTAAATGTTTGGTTACGTAAGACATGTTTGTAATGGATAGATTAAATCTTATTCATAATCAGAATGATATTAACATTATTTTTAACCCTAAAATGAGAATAAGATTTGAATGGATACGATGGAGGATGGATCTCACCGCGTTCGTGGAGACGGTAGTCCGTACGTACGCACGAACGCTACTTCCATTTAATTTTTATTTTAAAAGAATTGAATCCAAATGATACATAGGTATATTACTATTACAGTATAATATAATATTTTATATATGTTACTTAAGTTCATTAACACCATCCTTTATACGTTCCATGTGTGGTATGAACGAGTCATATCATTTTAAGGGGGCGGTAGTCCGCACTTCCTTAAATGAAATTATCGTATGTATATACAACATGAAACGAATAATGGTATGAAATAAAATGGAATTACAGAAGATTATATATAAAATATATATCATTAATATCATATTTAATTACAGTGCCATCATAATGGCCACCATGAGAGGCGGTAAGATGTATTTGAACAATCATCGTTTCGTGAGGCGTTAGTTTGCCATCCACAGAAACATTATGTTCATCATCCATTAGATGGAGTTGTGTGTATGTGTAGTTTTGAATCCTTCTTATAACAACATCCTAGTATATTGAGGATACTGGTTTTGTTACAAAAGAAAGTAAATAAAAAGAGTTTGGGGGTTGGAGAAGCAAAATAAAGGAAAATAATTTAAGAGAAATTGTTACCTTTAATTTAGGTAACTCACTTTGGTTGGAACCAAAGGACTTCTTGAAATGATTTCTGCCTAAGGGGAAGCTTCAAGGAGGAGGAGAGGGATGTAGGGAGCTTAGTTGGGCAGATTTTGGACGAGCCAAGTGGCTTGAGAGGTGTGAGGAATGAGTAGAAGTGGTCTCCTTTTATAAGGGAGAAGAGGGGCTCTTTAGGAAAGAGTGAAAGTATTACTTTATAATATAATTATATTCGGTTTATAATGGTCCAAAAATCATTGAGGTCGAAGATAAGATGACTAATATTCTAAATAACATCAACCAATAAGAATTGGACAGGTTTTAGATAATATTTTAATCATTATAATCTTATTTATTTAAATGATTTATTAATGAGGTAAACATTGCATCATTATTGTGTCATTAATAATTTAACTTATTTGATGTCTAAAAATTATAAATAAAATATAATTATGTAGTAAATCGTTTTATCTTTCTAATTAATATTTATAATCGAAAATCCAACATGTATAACCCTATGTAAAAATTGTTCTTCTAAAAGATGTAAGCTTATGCCATTTTTATTTTTATTTTAACTTTATTAATATAAAGTGTCCCTACCACATACAAGTGGCTCCAAGGGGTCCCCAAATTGACACAAAGATTCCCATGGTCGACCATGTATCAACCAATAGGGTTAAGACACGTTTTAGGGTAATTTAGTATTATTATAATATTATTTTTTAACCCTTATTTACCGGATTTACCCTTAACCATGGTAAATAAAATATTTACCGCAGTAATTATTCAAAATGTCTAAAAATAAAAGTTACCTATTTACACAATTTGAATATCCTGATTCCAAATATGGAATCCATTTTCCTAAATTCAAAACACAGAAGTGGCAGAAATTAATTTAAAATTAATTCCCGCTGTCAAAACAAAAAGCGTGTTTTTAAGAGATAATAACTATCAAAAGATTGACACTTGTTTATGTTCGGTTTAATTGTAAAATTATGTCCAATGACCAAAATTATATTAAATAGTAAAAATATATTCTAAATATACTTTAAAACCACTCAAATTCATAATTTATCACTATTAATTATTTTGATTAAAAAAGTTGTTTTTAATTAAAATTTAGTAATTTTCACTATTCATCAAAATATGAAAGTTATCCGAAAAGTATCAAAATTTCACCTTAGGCTAAATTTGATATTCCGAATCCAAAAATGAAGTCCATTTTAAAATATAAAATATATATAACTTCAAAAAGTAGGTATTACTATTCATAACAGCTAGTTTGATTGGTTACGGTGTGTTAGAACTCGAAGTTGCGTACAACACACGCTACTGTTTTATTCAAAGGAAAGCGTACCGTGGAAGCTTGGGATGTTTCATTTTAAATTTTTTGATGTCTCCATTTAGTCAAAAAGTTTAAAATATTGTATTTAAAAAGGTTTCACTATCAAAAGTTGATAAAAGTGCAATACTGAAAATGAATCTGTTCTTGCATTATGACTAAGAAACTCATAATATGGATTCTAAAATTATAAGGATTATATAAAGTTTAAAATTTAGTTAATACTATTCATGACCTCTTTTAATGGTTTTTTTTTGGTAAGTAATGGTGCAATTGAACTCAGTGTTGCGTGTAGTGCAAGTTATTGAATTATTTTGAAGAAATAACACACTATGAAATCTTGGGGTGTTACATTCTCCCGTCCTTCAATAAATTGTGTCCTCGCAATTTGAAATTGTTCTTCAAAAATAAAAGGTTGAAAGTAGAAAATATATTTGTGGGAAAACCCACATCGGAAATTGGGTTACTATAATTTAGTCTTAATATGAGGAAAAGAGAAATCAAAGGGTCACCACCAAATTATGATCTTGATTAGGAGAACATTGGTGGAAATTAGAGACATATAATCGGAGGAAAAACGTAAATATTTATAGGTAGTGATTGAGGTCATCAATCACAAACAAGTGTATAATTGAGGTCCTTAAATTCATCAATCTATGATGATTTGAAATACCATCGGTTCAACAAAACATAGGGTATTAGGATAACACATTTTTGACGTTTCAAAATATCTTAGTTGAAATCCCACATCGAAAAATGAATTAATGAGGCCTCTATTTAAAATAAAGAGTGGAAAGTATGAAGATTACCGAAAATAACACATACTAGGGTTCCATGTAGGAAAATATGGATATGGAAGAGAAATCTAACCATCAATTATCTGATGGAGAGTGGTAGAGAACATGGCTATGAAAAGGCCAACAATCCCAAAGCCATAAATTAGTGATGATTTAAGGTACCATCTAGGACAACATTTTTGTTCTAAGTTGCTTTTCTTAATATTGAGGAATTTATTTATGAGATTGGCTAAGATCATAAGGAGATATACTTACTTTATAATTAGAGTTTTGTCCATTAATAAATTTCTACCATAAACTCATCTTTCACTCGTAAAAAAAATTATATTTATACTATTCGTACAGGGTTCCAAAATAAACGAATTTATAATTCATCTACCAGATCTTTAAAAAAACAACATTATTTAATCCAGGACATCTTGTGGGCCAGTGGTAGGTGATACAGCCTTGTCGCCCTTCGGTTGCAGGTTCAAGTCTCGCAGCCTTGCCGGACGCGACGGGTTGCCGCCCGACCTCCGGGTTGTCCTTTTATGGCAATCCAAAATAATCCAAACTAGAACTATCCAAAATACTTCTGTCCAAACTCACAGTCCAACATTCATAAGGAAGGTAAACATAATATAGATCCTTTTTACCCCGTAATAGCATATGAATACCTTCATCATGTATTACCATATTCCTTATTGATTACATTCATGCTCCCTTATTCCATATAGAATGCTGGATATACTTCATTAATCCAAAAATGTTTTAAACCCCAACAATGATGGAATATACAAATCATTAATCAGTTCCAAGGTAGTCAAGAATATCCAATATAATTTATCCAAAACAATCACATATTATTCCAAAATCACTACCTCAGTATCAGAACTATATTATGGTTTATCATTCTCTCAACCATATATTTTCCAAAAATCTATCCTGCTAATGAGTCACTTTTCTTTGTTCCACACAATCTCAAGTCCTTAATGAAATAGTACTGCAGTACAATCCTTATATACTCCATAATTATTATAACAAGTACATTGTTGATACAACACTCAATTGACATAATCAACATAAGAACTCTAATCATTACTCTTCATCTGTGGTAGTATCATAACTTGATTATTATCCAATAGCATCATTTGCAGCATAGTCTGATGACTGGGACATAGGTTCGCGTAGTGTCCAAACTCTTTGCAAATGAAGCATTGTACATTTAAAACCATTTTCTTACCCTTGCAGTCACGTACTTTGTGCCCTTTTCCTCCACACTTATAACAAACTCCCATTCCTTTCAGGCAAGTTCCAGGGTGTTTCTTTCCACAGTTACCACATATGGGAAAATTCTTCTTTTCCCTCTTACTTTTATCCATCTTTCTCTCTTCCATCCTTTTCTTCTCTTGCTTCCCTTCAAAGCCATAGGACTCAGAAAACACTTTACTTATCTTATCAACACATGATATTATTTCTTCATATGATGATAATACATGGGAGACTATTTCTCTTATAAATTCTAGCTTAAGACCATGAAAGATATGATCCTTCCTTCTCTTTGGATCATGTGCAGTTCTGGAGTTCTCATTCCTTCTACTGGGCGCCATTTCTAAACAATGGCATACACTAGATCAGTTTATGAATCAAAATACATAATCCCATACTTATAAAACACTTAACATAAATTGAACTATTTATGGATATAATCCATAATCATAAGAATGTTTTCTTTGAGGAAGTATATACTCATAATCCCTTCAAAATGATTTGTAAAGAAAATGAGAGTTATCCTAAGCATATCCCCCGGGAGTGTCGAAACCAAGAGTGCAGCAAGGCCCGTTGTCGTGCACCAGTTCCCGTTCGAGTCTAGATCAAAGCGGTGTTTTTGGGTTTTACCCCTAGGTACATCTGTGCCAGAGCCGCCTCTACCTGCTCGTATCCAGACAGGGATGTATTGCTCGGAAAACTCACAAAATCTCTACAATACCAAAATTCTAGGAAGTTCTTCTATACTAATCCTCAAAGTTTATCTTAGGTCTACGTGCTCTAATCAGAGTTTATCTAAATCTAGCTTCCAAGGTTTGTACTAAACTTCCTCTGATACCAACTGTAACGCCCCGACCCCATTTACCCAGAGTCGGTGCATTACTTCGTAACATTGGCATGATCACAAGAAAGATCAAATCTCGAAAGACCGATTGGTTTAGTAGCCTTGGAAACACTAGATATATTCATAAGGTTTACATTACATCATTAAACGAAAAACTACTACAACAACATATTGTCTCCATAATCCACACTCATATCCCCACATAATATCCCTGCAGGTCATTCATAATTTACTTCTTCACTTCCTGGAAAAAATAAAACATAGAAAAGGGGTGAGCTCAAATGCCCAGTAAGGATAACAATATAGCGGAAACTTTCATAAATAAGAATAAACATTTAAGGCAATGTATAACTAAAACAAAAGCCTTTAAAACTTGAACTTTCAACATAGTATGGAATAAATGAAATGAAATAATTCCATTTACTTATTCACATGGTTATTCTACTAATCGAATAATCACATGAAAAATCAATAACCACTTTCATAATGATGGAATGCATAATGCCAGACTATCATAACCACATAGCCAAGGCCTCGTGCCAAGACTACAAATAAGATTTTGTCAAGGCCTTGTGCCAAGACACTAGTTTGTCTCATGAGACCTACCGATGCATCGAGGAGCTATAGCGGGCTCCACCCGTCACATATTAAGTCTAATGCATTCCCATATGAAAAGGTTTAAACATAACATAAACATTCGTATTAAAACTAGCATACAAAATGTCAATACTTTCACCATAAACTATGAATGGTATAAAAATAGCACATCCATAGTCAAAAATATCACAAAACCTTCAATACAATATAGAAGTTTTGTATCATAATAAATCAACTTCAAATAATCTTAAAATCCATCAAAGGATGTTGACATAGATGAAATCAAAATTCTTTTTAAAGAAATATCTCCTTTTATTTTGAAATAATTTAAGATCCATATAAAATAAAACATTTTCTTTGAAAATATTCTTATAAGCTTGTAAGGAAAGCTTTGAATATTTTATAATGGCGGAAAATAACTGCACCCGCCGTATAAGTTAAAAAAAACATTCTTAACTTAATTCTGTCGAAAAAGTTAAAAAGGACCTTGTTTTGAAAATGATGGAAAGATTCCTTTATAAACCTCTTATAAAAAGTCAAACAAGGGTATAAATGACTTTAACCCATATTCTTGTAAATAGTAAAAAAATTTTGAAATACATTTTTACGAAACATGGATGTGGATGATAAAGAGATCCCAGTAGATTATTACGTATAAACAACCTCGGATAATGAAGAGATTGTGAAATAACCCTTACCTTGTACTTTTCCTTTGTTGGGGTCGGTTAACCTCCTCTATAATAGTGAAATAATTGTTATTAAATTATACAAGAATCATATATATTAATATGATATCATATATGATCTTTTAACATTGCTTTATTAATAATATCTTAGTATTATCGTCGTTTCAGGTGATAATCGATTCGTTCTTCTTAAATGTTTGGTTACGTAAGACATGTTTGTAGTGGATAGATTAAATCTTATTAATAATCAGAATGATATTAACATTAGTTTTAACCCTAAAATGAGAATAATACTTGAATGGATACGATGGAGGATGGATCTCACCGCGTTCGTGGAGACGGTAGTCCGTACGTACGCACGAACGCTACTTCCATTTAATTTTTATTTTAAAAGAATTGAATCCAAATGATACATAGATATATTACTATTCCAGTATAATATAATATTTTATATATGTTACTTAAGTTCATTAACACCATCCTTTATACGTTCCATGTGTGGTATGAACGAGTCATATCATTTTAAGGGGGCGGTAGTCCGCACTTCCTTAAATGAAATTATCGTATGTATATACAACATGAAACGAATAATGGTATGAAATAAAATGGAATTACAGAAGCTTATATATAAAATATATATCATTAATATCATATTTAATTACAGTTCCATCATAATGGCCACCATGAGAGGCGGTAAGATGTATTTGAACAATCATCGTTTCGTGAGGCGTTAGTTTGCCATCCACAGAAACATTATGTTCATCATCCATTAGATGGAGTTGTGTGTATGTGTAGTTTTGAATCATTATTATAACAACATCCTAGTATATTGAGGATACTAGTGTTGTTACAAAAGAAAGGAAATAAAAAGAGTTTGGGGGTTGGAGAAGCAAAATAAAGGAAAATAATTTAAGAGAAATCGTTACCTTTAATTTAGGTAACTCACTTTGGTTGAAACCAAAGGACTTCTTGAAATGATTTCTGCCTAAGGGGAAGCTTCAAGGAGGAGGATAGGGATGTAGGGAGCTTAGTTGGGCAGAGTTTGGACGAGCCAAGTGGCTTGAGAGGTGTGAGGAATGAGTAGAAGTGGTATCCTTTTATAAGGGAGAAGAGGGGCTCTTTAGGAAAGAGTGAAAGTATTTCTTTATAATATAATTATATTCGGTTTATAATGGTCCAAAAATCATTGAGGTCGAAGATAAGATGACTAATATTTTAAATAACATCAACCAATAAGAATTGGACAGGTTTTAGATAATATTTTAATCATTATAATCTTATTTATTTAAATTATTTATTAATGAGGTAAACATTGCATCATTATTGTGTCATTAATAATTTAAATTATTTGATGTCTAAAAATTATAAATAAAAATCATTATGTAGGAAATCTTTTTATCTTTCGAATGAATATTTATAATCAAAAATCCAACATGTATAACCCTATGTAAAAATTGTTCTTCTAAAAGATGTAAGCTTATGCCATTTTTATTTTTATTTTAACTTTATTAATATAAAGTGTCCCTACCACATAAAAGTGGCTCCAAGGGGTCCCCAAATTGACACAAAGATGCCCATGGTCGACCATGTATCAACCAATAGGGTTAAGACACGTTTTAGGGTAATTTAGTATTATTATAATATTATTTTTTAACCCTTATTTACCGGATTTACCCTTAACCATGGTAAATAAAATATTTACCGCAGTAATTATTCAAAATGTCTAAAAATAAAAGTTACCTATTTACACAATTTGAACATCCTGATTCCAAATATGGAATCCATTTTCCTAAATTCAAAACACAGAAGTGGCAGAAATTAATTTAAAATTAATTCCCGCTGTCAAAACAAAAAGCGTGTTTTTAAGAGATAATAACAATCAAAAGATTGACACTTGTTTATGTTCGGTTTAATTGTAAAATTATGTCCAATGACCAAAATTATATTAAATAGTAAAAATATATTCTAAATATACTTTAAAACCACTCAAATTCATAATTTATCACTATTAATTATTTTGATTAAAAAAGTTGTTTTTAATTAAAATTTAGTAATTTTCACTATTCATCAAAATATGAAAGTTATCCGAAAAGTATCAAAATTTCACCTTAGGCTAAATTTGATATTCTGAATCCAAAAATGAAGTCCATTTTAAAATATAAAATATATATAACTTCAAAAAGTAGGTATTACTATTCATAACAGCTAGTTTGATTGGTTACGGTGTGTTAGAACTCAAAGTTGCGTACAACACACGCTACTGTTTTATTCAAAGGAAAGCGTACCGTGGAAGCTTGGGATGTTTCATTTTAAATTTTTTGATGTCTCCATTTAGTCAAAAAGTTTAAAATATTGTATTTAAAAAGGTTTCACTATCAAAAGTTGATAAAAGTGCAATACTGAAAATGAATCTGTTCTTGCATTATGACTAAGAAACTCATAATATGGATTCTAAAATTATAAGGATTATATAAAGTTTAAAATTTAGTTAATACTATTCATGACCTCTTTTAATGGATTTTTTTTGGTAAGTCATGGTGCAATTGAACTCAGTGTTGCGTGTAGTGCAAGTTATTGAATTATTTTGAAGAAATAACACACTATGAAATCTTGGGGTGTTACAATTACACTCACTAATGTCCCCCTAAAATTCCTGTTTCTGAGTCCTCCTACTCAACACATCAACCACGGCGTTTCCTTTACAAGGAGTATAGGAAATCTCAAAGTCAAAAGACAGGAGGTACTCAAACCACCTTCACTATCTCAAATTCAGATCATGCTATGTGAAGTTGTACTTGAGACTTTTGTGGTCGGTGAAAAGAAAAAAATTATCTCCCAGATGATAATGTATCCAACAACGTAGGGCATGAACACCACATGAAAACTCCATATCATGCATTGGGTAATTCCTCTCATGTGGCCTCAACTACCGAGACCCGTATGCAAAAACTCAATATAATTTCATAAGAATAGCTCCCAGCCCAATACCTAATGCATCTCAGTAAACAGTATAGCTCTTCTCTAGATCTCATAAGACTAGTATCGGTTCTGAATTAAACCTCCCTTTCAACTCATGAAAGGTTGACTCACAAGAATCTGACCACAATAACTTTTCACCCTTCTTAGTCAGACTCATAAATGTTGTCTCTAAGCATGAAAAGTCCTGAATGAAACGGTTGTAGTATCCAGCCAGCCCTAGAAAACTCTGTACCTCAAAGACATTATTTGGATTCTCCCAAGAAACTACTATTCTCACATTCTCTAGGTCCACTAATACTCCTGTCTCTGAGATGACATGACCCAAGTAGTGAATATGATCCTACTAAAAGTGGCATTTTGAGAGCTTAGCATATTACTAATGCTCTCTCAGTGTACTCAAAATGATCGTAAGGTGTGTGTCATGGTCGTGTTGAGTGTGAGAGTACACCCAGATATCATCCATGAAAACCACCATGACAAAATCCAAGTATGGATGGAACACTCGATTCATCAGTGCCATGAAAACTGCTGGTGTGTTCCGGAGACCGAACGACATAACCATATACTCATATAGACCATACATACTACGAAAGTCTGTAAGAGGTATATCAAATGGTCAAACATGAAACTGATGATAAATAGATATTAAGTTAATCTTTGAGAACACCCGGTATCCTCAAAGATGATGAAAGAGATCATCAATCATCGGAAAGGGATATCGGTTCTTGACCGTCAACTGGTTCTGCTTCTAAAATTCCATACAAATCTTGAGGGCGTCGTCTACCTTCTTCACAAACAGGACAGATGAACCCTAAGGAGAAGTACTGGATCAGATGAAACCCTTTTCCTGTAACTCCTCCAACTGCTTCTTGAGCTCCTGCAACTCTAGTGTAGCCATCATATAAGGAGGAATGGACACCGGTACTACTCCTGGCACAAGCTCAATCGAAAATTATATGTCTTTCTCTAGAGTAAAACCTGAAAATTCCTCTGAAAAAACATCTCTGAAATGATCCACCACTAGAGGAATGTCCATTTGTGAAGTCCACTGGTCATCCAAATATAGACAAGAAATCTAGGTTGTAACTCCTCTTAACCCATGATGCTCTGGACCCGCTCTTCTTTCCAGGACATCACATTCAACCTTATGAAGAAAGGATCCACCCTCTGGGGATATGAAACTCACCCTGCTGTGGTAACAGTCGATGACGACCTGGAAGGGAACTATCCAGTCCATTTCGAGAATGAAATCATATCCTGTCGTCTCTTGGACATAGAGGTCCCATAGAAAGTGACACCCACAATCCTCTAGATGAAACTCCTTACACTAACACACACTGGTTGTTCTCATACCCAACAGAGTGTCTAGCATCAAGATATAGGCAGAGAAAAAGATGCAGAGCCTAGGGCTTTCCACAACAGAAACATAGATAAAGCTATGGGAAGCCCCTGTATTGAAAAGTGCTGAAGATAAAACTAAGGAAACTAGGATCGTACCTAGAACTGTAGAAGGTCCAGGATATTTATCTTTCTTGGTCTGCTCCACTGCAAAAGTCTAGCCTGCACCATATCTCTGTGACCTTGCCTGACCTCTCTAAGCTGATCCACCCTGTTGTCACTGAAAACCAGGTGAATAGCTACCCCGACCACGACCTCCACCTCGGCCTGAACAGCCGGAAGAACTCTAGTTCCCTGACTTCTGAGAAACTGGTGGTGCAACTCCTAAATGTAGAGTCATTGAAGAACCACTATCACCACCTTCTGGTGAGAAGAACTAACAAAAGCGCTGAAGATGACCCATCATGCCGCAATATCGGCACTTCACTAGGTCTCTCGGGCAATGTGGCCTCATATGACCACTTCTACCACATTGGTAGCACACCACCTGGCTACTAGAAGATGAATTCCCCCTGCTCTGATATCCTCATACAGCCTCCCTATGGCGCTTCCTACTATCAACTGGTGGACCACTAACTTTGGATGTCGAACTGCCCTGGCTCATTGCTCCAGAGTCCCCCATATTTCCCTCTGTGATCAGCGCCTGGTTGATGACAGAAGTTATCGAGGTCAACCTAAAGATGTTAACCTGTGATCAGATTTTGTGCCTCAGACCATCCTCAAACTTCCATGCAAGGAAAAAATCACCACCTACTGTGATAGGAGTGAAACGCTACAACTATGTGAAGAGAGAAGAATACTCTATATCAGTAATAATACCATGCTCCAGACTCATGAACTCTTAGGCTCGATTGGCCCTCAAGGTCTCTGGATATAAGTATTCATAAAAGATGCATCAAAACACTTCTTAAGCCATATTCTGCTTATGGTATACCTGTGAGATCACATCCCACCACCTTATGGCGGAGTCTCAGAGCATGTAGGTAGCAAGCTTCACCCTCTTCTCTAGAGGTATCTCCAGATGCTCGAAAATCATGAGCGTGTCTTCTATCCATGACTCTACAGCCTAAGCTCCTATGTCCCCTGATAATGTCAGAGGATACTACTTATGGAAGACCCGCGTCAAATTATACATCAATGGGGCAGGAGGCGGCACTCCCTGAAAGGTCTGTATCATCCTTAGAAAGCCCTCCCTGAACTGTGCATCCGCACCTATGTCAGGTACAACGGTTGGTGTTAATGATAGAATAACTGGAGGATCTACAGGTTGTCCCTGATCATCCATGTCTGGTGTCTGATCACCATCTAGAAAATGGTGCACAACCAAAGGACGTATCAGTGGCAGGACTCTACAAGGTCAATCACACACCATAGATCAAGGTTACGAAGGATTGAAAACTTGGAGTGTAATAAGGGAACATGATAAAAAGAGAATTAACATTTTAAAAAACATGACTACATGGCGTGTACATTTCCTACGTGGCATGTTCCCTTAATTCGTTTACATTGGTGTGTACTCCTGCATAAACTTGTCATGTAACACCCCAAACACAAGATGTGTACTTGAATCCTCTTCCCCTGCCTGAGTCCTTCTACATGGTTAAGCCACACAAATATCCTAAGACAAGACTACACGGCATGTTCATGGTAGACACGACGTTTACTAGACAAGTTTTACATGCCCCGTGTTGTTAGTGACACGACTTGACACATGGATCACACTACACTGTGTGTATAGATTAAGGTTTTATCCATCCGTGTTGTTAGTTACATGAGCGGACATAGGGTCAACACAACGTGGTGTGTTCTAATGGTACAAGGTGTATTACCACCAGATATTCCCTCATCCCGTGTCTCTTCCCACATGGAATACGACATAGTTATAGACTACATGGCGTGTACATAAAGTTCATGGAGTGTACTTAAGAAAAATAGTTTATTCCAAAACAGAAGAACACATGGCATGTACTTAACACTACACATCATGTATTCTGGGTTTTTACAGATAGTAAGCCTCAAAAACTACTCCAAAACCCATAAAACACTAAAATGAACAAAGAATTTGCCTAATTCAGATCTGTGAGGGCTCATACTCCTTGTGAATCAATGTTTGGAATCTTCTACATGCTATAGCAAGGCAACAATGCAATGATACACCAAATTCTTGTCCATGAGGGCCCATAACACCTCAAGAACCAAAGTTTGGCATCCACTCAAACAAAAACATTCCCAGCAATACCCTATCAAAAAAGCAGGTATTCTTATCAAGGCATCTATCACAAAAACATGCATATTCTACACAGCTTCTATCACAACAACATGCAATCTCTAATGCATCCAAGATGAAACGAAAAAAATGAATGACATGTGATTTATAGAAAGTGCATATATGATGCATGAGATGACATACCCTCATCTCATTGGGTTGTGACAAAAATAGAACCTCAATAACATCAACAGTAATAACACCAAACATGTGAATAACCCAACGGTGAAAATCAGATCCACTGTAAACTTGCAAAACCAGAATAAATTGCAATAAATGAGGTAGATTGGCTTTTCCCTGTACACGGGTTAGATACTCTTGGGAAAAACATATTACCAAGTACCAATTTCTTCTTATACCTGGATAAAGGCTCCAAATGGTAAATCAAGTAAAAAGATTCCTCTGATACCACATTGTAACGTCTCGGTTCTGGAAGCCACCCAGAGGCACCCCGTACCCGGCTGGTCACATGGCCTCAAGAACATTTCTCTGAATGCTAGAGGCTTCCGACTAGTAGTGAGGGCCTTGGGTGTGATAGTGGCGAAACCATGACTGCATTAGAAGAGTACATAATGGAAGTAAATAAATACATACAAGCGTGGAAGCAGTAATAATGACATACAACAATAACAACAGAAAACTGAAAGTATAAACTCGAGAACATATATAAAATGATGCATGATACATATTTCTAGGAAAATTTCCAAACAAGTCACAATGCTAAAATAGAATAGTACTAAACCAAAGGAAAAAATAAAGAAGATAAACTCCTCAGCATCGCAAGCCATAGCTTGGTCCCATGCTCTCCATCTCCACAAAATATCATGTACCTGAAGTAGAAGGGTGCTTGCCCTTATCTATACCTTCAACAATATAATCTGTTTGGGCCCTAAAGCATGGACCAAATAGGGTGTGAGACTAAGTCATAGTATGAATCCACCCGAATATCTCTGCCTAACAGTAAATGAAAATATGGTATGTAAAAGTGTATAAAACAACAAACAAGAAAGTGCTTAGAAGTAAACAATCCACAATTTCAATATCAAGTAACAGTGAAAAAAATATCTAAACCTCACACAGGTAACACTCTAGGTAGTGCACTCAACCTAAACCCTCTCATTCAGTAATAAGAATATATAAATACTCCTTGAGAAAGTGCTCAACGTCAATTCCTGTTATAGTCAAAGGTAAAGCAATACTCTCTGAGGAAGCTCACATAGTCAATTCCTCGTATTGTCTAAGGTAGTCAAGGACACTCTGAGGAATCTTACACAGTCAATTCCCCTTATAGAACCAAGGTCTAGGACTCTATGAGGAAGCTCACATGGTCAATTCCCCTTATATCCCAGGTCATTCAATTAAAACAAATACTCTCTGAGGAAGCTCACGTGGTCAATCCACTTATAGTCTAATGAAATCAAGGACTCTCTGAGGAATCTCACTCGGTCAATTCCCCTTATAGACCCAAGTGGTCCTAGGATATCTGAGGATGCTCACTCGATCAATCCCCCTTAAAGCCTAAAGTGATCAAAGACTCTCTGAGGAAGATCACCCAGTCAATTCCCCTTATAGTCTACTACACCAGGTTCTCACAGACCTGTGTAGGTCAATGAGCATAGCAGTAGGATATGGACAAAGGGAACCTACAAAAACTACTTGGCTAATAGTCTACAAAAAAACCAGCATGTCAGAATACAAACTCTCCATCCAACAACAATAGGAATGGAAAATAGGCAAGGCATCCAAACTGGCTAAACATGACCAAATGGTCATAAGCAGAACATGAAAGAGCAAAACATCCAAAGAATAGAAATAAACCCTATTCATATCCAAATAACCTCTACGCAAGCACACAAGCATTGAAGGAAATCATCTGGGGTAAAATGGTAAAAACACAATACCCCGTTCAAGGGTATTGTTGGAATTTTTACATAATACTCAAAGAATTTGAATGGAAAGGAACAAACCACCTACCTCAAAGGTTTTGATGAAAACCCCAACAAACAAACAACGCACAAGAAAACTGGATTGATTCTCCAAGAACCTACCTTAGATATCTTCTCCTAATAAGACCAAGACCAAAACTCATAAAACTTGTCATCTACACATTTAGATCTACCCACAACGGGCATAGATCTAAGAAATCAAGAGAAGAAGAGATGTAGATCTAAGTAGATCAATAAACTGAAAAAGAATGAAGAAGAATGTCTATATAACTCAAGAATTCGTCTTCGATTCACCCAGAGAATCCTTCAGATCGATTCTGGAATGATGGGAGAACCTTCTTTGACCTTAGGATAAGAAAAATTCAATGTTATGGCTACATAGAAGAACAAACGAGCCACATTGAGATAAAATGAGTGAGATCCATGTTTTTTAGGATCTCACTTAAGTGCCTGCATGGTTTTCTTGCACGGTTAGACAAACCGTGAGCTAACCAGGCGATAGACACTACCTCATTAGACCCTCTATGCACAGTTTGGCCGCACGATTAGACCAACCATGCGTTAGCCACTACCTCGGCATACCCTCCACACACGGTTTGGCCGCAAGGTTAGACAAACCTTGCGCCGCCCGTGCGACTTCCCCTTTGCCTCAAAACTTCATTAAAATTTCTCCCAACTCTCCCATTCATCACCCTTAACTTTATAATAATGAAAAGAATCAAAAAATGGTCATATACCTGAAAATAAGGTCCATGTTATTACATTCCACAGAATGTAAACAAGAATTGAGGGAATAAAAAACTACTGAGAGTGTGACAAAAGTTTAATGTAGACACTAATAAAGGAATTACTTGGACTAATGAGAGAGTAATTAAAGGAGGCAACTTGAAGCGGGACATAAGTGAAACTATTACAATGTAATAAAATAATAGATGTCTAATGATAATCCCTATGATGAGAAAATGTGGTAAAATGGGTAATAAATGTGGTACCCCTAATTTAATATGGGTAAATAACTTTGGATGCGAAAGTTACACCATCTTGAATTGAAAATTTATTTTTTAATATGGGAATTTTTTGAGGGGTTTTTAAAAAATTACCTTTGTATCCAAGGTTTTTTCAAAAAAAATGACCTTCCTTGTGATTTTGAATAAATTACAAACATTTAAAATTATTAGTTTACATCCCAAAATTTATAAAATAAAATATTTCCATATATTTTTTCTAAACCATCAATTTCAACTTTATCTTCCTAAAAGAATCATAGAACTATTTCTATTGATTTAATATTCTACTTCAAAAACCCTTCTTAAATTTCTAATTTTAGTTTACACATAATATTTTTAATCTAGTTACTTTTTCAATTTAAAAAACATTTACTCACATCATCGTATTAAATATTTTGGTTCTAATGTAATGACACTATTTTTCTTAAAGGTAGGTATTATTGTCTTAAAAAATATAATAATTTATTTTTTTATTTGTTAAACCATTATTATATTTAATATTCATATTTTCTATTAGGAAAATTTCTTTTAAGGATTTCTATTTTTAATTTTTTATATTTCAATTTTTACATAAATTATCTATATTTATAAATTTCTTTCAATGAGTATTTTTATCATGTGGGATGATATAACATTTTTAATCTTTCAATCTTCATTCTAGATATTCATGAGATCCATCTTCATTTGAACATATTTTTTGTATTTATTTTTAAAAATATTAATATTACGGAATAAAATATGATGTATATGAATATATTATATATGGATTCCAATAGTATGACAAAATATTATGAAGTTGGATTGAAAGAGTTCATCAAGTTTGAAAATGATCATGCATAAGACCCTCCTCAACCAATTGTTTATGTTTACACTATTTTTATTCAAAAATAATTATTCTATAGGATTTGGGAGAATAATTTATCTATCATAGAATAGATCAAAGTTATAAATATTGGAATAAACAAGGGGGAAAAGATAATATAGCTAGTGTCTAGTATAACAATGCATTTTATGGACCATCAGATGTGATGAAAAATGTGGACAATGAAGAAGCCCATATCAAGGATGTGATTATATATGTAAATGATGATGAAGATCATATTGAGAAAATGAAAAGGATAGTTGACTATGAACTTCATGATATCCCAAAATAGTTTCAGATGTTAAAGAGTTGTTAAAAGATGTCATTTTATGCTAGTGGCACTAAATATATATCATTTTCATCCATAATTAAACTGTTTAATTTCAATGTCGGAAATGGATGGAGTGACACTAGTTTTACTCTTAAATGATATTATCCAAAAAGATAATAACCTCCCTAGACGAACATAAAATTCTAAATGAATTTTATAGTTTATGGGAATGATACCTGATAGAATACATGCCTACTCAATTGACTGTATACTATTTCTCTTGGACCACCAATAAATTAAATAATACCCAATGCGTGGTTCTTCCTGATGTAAGAATGATGAATATGGTCCTATGAAATTTTTATAGTACATTCCAATCATTACAAGGATTATGAACTTATTTGGAAGTGAGGAGACTATAGGTAAATTGACAGGGCATGCAAATACAAGAAATAAAGATGGGAAACTACTTCACCTCATTACAAAAAAACTCAAATTAGCAACATTTTATTCATTAGTTACATTTTAAAGTGTCTCAAATTTATTTACCAATGTTTCTTAGAATCATCGGTAAATGTGGTGTCGCTAATTTAGCATTATTTATAAACATATCTAATTTAGTGATGTTTGTAAACATCTATAATTGGTAACATTTATAATCATTTCTAAATTGGTGATGTTAATAAATGTCACTATTTAGAAACACATGATTTACAAAAGTTTCTAAGAAACATCGGTAAAAAACATCAATAAACTAGAAATGTTTATAAGTGTCTCTATTTATAGATATATTATTTAATGACATTTTTTATAAATTTTTTTAAAAAACATCAGTAAATCACACATCATTTACTGAATTTTTTTTCAAAAATATTAATAAATCAAACCTCATCATTATTTCTTAAAATTCATAATTTATTTTTCACTAAAAAAAATAAAATTCATAATGATGCATTAATTTTTTTGTGGATTTCATACCTGGTCCCTCCTGATGATCCCACCCTCCCAGTCCCCCTCCCATTTCTTACTTCTCGGTCCCCTCTATTTCATCCCATGCCTGCACCCTACCCACTCCAATTCCTGCTCCCTCTCGTTATCTGGTCTATTCCACACCCTGCCTACTCCCATTCCCCACTCCCCATTCCATCCCCAACCCTGCCTGCTCTAATTCCAAACTCCACCACCATCTCCCCTATGCATATTCCCACTCCCCCTCTATTTCCCTCTCCCAATCCCTTGTGTTCCTACTCCCCTTACCCTGAATTCCCACTCCCTCGTGAATTCCCGCTCCCCTTCCACTACGTTCTAACCCCTTCCCTGTTACCAAACGTCCAACACCCACATACCCACAATCTCTAACCCGTATTGCCCGTTACCCGTCCACTACTATATATGACCTTAAAAAAATAAGGCCATTTATAATTGAGCCACAATTATCAAACAACACCTTCTAAATTCCTAATAAATTAGTAGCAATTTTTTTATTATTTTAAAATGATATTCTCTTATATATATATATATGAAAAATTAATAATATATATACCCACGTATATATATATATGTGTGTGTGTGTGTGTTTATATTTTATATTTATATTTTATGATTAAATATATATATATATATATATTATATGTGTGTTTGTATTTATTTTATATAATATATTTGTGTTTATATTATATTATATGTGTGTGTGTGTGTTATTGTGTTTATATTATATATATATATTTGTTTGTGTGCATATAAATATATATGCATACATGTATATAATTAGAGATATAAATTTACTCCCACACCCACAACCACACCCACACCCACATATATAATTAGTCACATTTTAAAACACTCATAAAAATTCTACTAAAATAGTCACATTTTCTTAAAAACGTGAATAAATTTAAAATATTTAATTGTATTGTGTTATATATATATAAAGATTTTAGTATTTAAAAAACAAATTATAAATGTATATTAACTATCATTTATTAATATATATATATATATGTTTAGATTTTATATTATAGATTTTATATTTTATGTATATTTATATATATGTTTATATTTTATATATATGTTTATATTTTATGTTTAGACACAAACACACACATATATTTATGTCTATATAATATATATATGTTTATGTTTTATATTAAATAAATATATTTTTATTTATATATATGCTTATTTATATATGTATGTTATATATATATTATATATGTTTATATTATATATATATATATGTTTATATATATATATATATATTTGTAAATGTATATGTGTGTGTGTGTGTGAATATATATGTGTATGTGTGTGTATATATATATATGTAATTATTATTATAAATTTACAAACAGAGACACACACATATATAAATATATAGAATCAGCCATGTTTTAAAACACTGATAAAATTGTCACTAAAATAGATATGTTTACTTAAAAACATGTCCAAATTTAAAATATACATGTGTTTATATATATATAAATATGTATATATATTTTTTGTATATTTGTGTGTGTTAATATATAGAAAAATATATATATATTTATATATAAGTTTATATATATGTTTCTATGTTAGACACACATACACACACATATCTAAATATATATTTACACCGATGTGGGGAAATGGTTTATATAAATATATATATTTTTAGTGATTTTTCCAGAAAAACATCACTAATTTAGATATGCTTCTGAGGAAACATCACTAAACTATCCACATTTTCAGAAAACGTCACTAAATTAGTGATTCTTTGGAGGAAACATTTCTATATTAGTGATGATATTGAGGAAACATCAATAAATTAGAAAAGAATTTGGGTAAATGTCACCAAATTAGTGACAAATTAGGGGAAAATTTGATTAATTAGAGACTCATTTAAGGAAATTTTGAAAACATCGAGACACTTTTGAGGTAACATCGCTTAATTAGCAACACTTTTGAAGAAGCATTGTTAAATTTTCTACTTTTTGAGGAAACATCACTAAATTAAAAAATCTTTTAAGGAAACGTCACTTAATTAGAAATATTTTGAAGAGACATCACTAAATTAGGGATGCATTGGAGGGAACATTTCCAAATTAGTGAATCTGTTGAGGAAGCTTCACTAAATTAATGATGCTTTAGAGGAATGTTCACTAATTTAGAATCATTTTTTTGGAACCATTGAAAATTTAGATATTTTTTATGAAACATTGAAAAATTAGTGATGTTTCTGGAAAAAAGTCCCAAAATTTTGAAATTAGATATGTTTTTAAAAAGCATCGCTAAATTAACATTTTTTGCAGTTCCTAAGTGGAATATAATTTATCATGAGTATCATGAATTCTGAAATGAGCTGAGAAACCATTGTCTTTCTTGATCTATAGATAGAGTGTATCCATTTGGTTTTTTAAATAAACACTCATAGTATATGATAGGTATTCTAGTTAATTATAACATTCCACCGTGGTTATGAGTTAAATGAAAATACATCATGTTATCTATGATTATTATAAGAAAAAAACAACACAATAATGATATTGATGTTTATTTGGATCCGTTGATCGAGGATTTGAAATTATTGTAGGATTCAGGTGTTATATAGTATGATGATTAGAGAAATGAAGATTTCATATTGAGGACCATGTGGTATGAGATGATAAATGACATTTCAACTTATGGATGTTATTCAGGATATCTTTTTGAGAAAGAAAAATTTACGGACATTATTTTTGGGAAACTACATTAAAAAAAATACGAATAATGATTGAAAAAAGAGATAATATTTTTTAAAATTAGAATATTGGAATTTTCTATATGTCATAAATTTTATTAATTTAATTAATATTGAAAAATAAATTATTTTATAGTGTAATAATAACATTTTTAAATTCACCTAGAAAGATAAAGGATGAAATTAATTCTAGGATGGACATTGTTTACTTGGTAATATGAGAAGAGTTGGTGCTAGTGAATGGTGAAATATGAAATTTTCTTACACTATCTACTTATACACTTTCCCGGAAGGAGATATATCATTTTTGAAACTTCTTTAATGATATAATGGTTCTGTAGGGGTGTTCACTTAATATCCAACATATTGTTTCAATGATTGATTTAAATTTAATGGGTATGAAATCACATGACAACCGTGTTTTGATGAAATATCTAATTACTTTATCTTTATGTTTCATTTTCCAAATAATTTTCCCCACACATTAACCAAGATATATTTTTTTAATTCTATATGCAGAAAAGCTATAAACCCATAAAATTTCCAACTATGGAAAGATAAATTTATGACAACCCTACTTTTTATTACACAATTAAACACAATTTATTGCATAAAATCCACTTGATATAACATAGAAGATTAAGAGGTGTAGTGTCTTTTGGGATTAGGATCATTACATAACAACTTAAAACATGAAATGCAACATATTTACTGAAAACATATTTTACATGACCACTACATTCCCTCATACATAGCATTGTATGGGATAACCTAAGGACATGCTTAAGAAAAAGGTGAGCTATAAATCCCAATAAGGGAATAATCATGGAATAAAATGATGAATATAATACATGTTAGAAAATAGGAATATCAACAGAGCATAATAGAAGCATTAACATAAAGGCATGATAAAGAATGATAATCATAACATGGAAATATGGCAACAACACTTTACATAGAATTAGAATGACCCAAGGCTCATTGCACATAGAGCATGAGTAAACCCTCATTGCGCATGAATCATGAGTAGAACCCTGTTTCACTTGAATTAGAATGAGTAAAAAACCATTTCACATGATGTATCATGATTCTATACTTTACCCAATGCATTGGAGCGCTATTCAGGCGCACCCTTCTTAAACATTTCATTTCATGCATAAGTGTGCTATATGGATCATAAAACATTGAATCATTCAACATAATATTTTATTCCATGATAAAAGAATGTTGAATACATAAATGAAACTCTTTACAAAAATAATTAAATATTCATAAAGGTGAATACCCTTGATAGAGAAATGGGCATGGTATTCACTACACAATGACTTTGGATTGGTAAAGTGCGGTGCAATTTCGGCAGCATAACGACGTGACATAAGAACTCATAAAAATGTTTGATGAGAGACAAAGGCATGTATCATCATATTTACATGACATGGACAGTAATGGGGTAATATAGGTAAATGTATCAACAAATTTAATGGAATTTATATTCATGACATAGAATAATTTCTTGAATGTAAACGACGAGAGAGAAATTCCATTCGAACTTTCAGCATAGTAATGGGTCTACATGGGAAGAATTTAATGAGAGAAAAAGGGGTCTACCAATATTCAATCATAAATAGGGATGTACGGGGGAGGTGGAAAACCATACCCCAACATTTATAATTGAAATTAAAAGGGCATAACAATTTATAGAATATTGGACAAAAATGAGAAAGGAAGAAAAACCCTGACATGGAAGTGTGCTTCCAATGGCTCGAGAGAGGCTTATTGGGAGCTTGGGGAACTTTGGGAGGAAACTAGAGAGAGGAGGTCAGTGGTTGGACGAACTCCAAAGGCTTTGAGTGAGGAGGAAGTGGGAACTTGTGTGGGTTTATATAGGAATGGTGAGGGAATTCTTTATTATTTAGGTTTGGGACACCTCACATTAAACTAATCCAAACCACAAACCATACCATGGTTTTTGCCCATGGTTTTTGGAAAAGGGAAGTGGAAAAAAATATTTTATAAGGCCAAAGTACGAAAATATAAAAATAATGGGGTTGATTATGTGGAGGTGAGTCACACTTCCAAGGAAAACAATTTAAAAAGACAAAATGTATAATAAGTCTTGAAGGGTCCACTAATGCTCTGTAAAATAAATAAAACCAACCCAAAATCAAATTATATTATTTTTTAAGCATATATTGGCCGAAAATTAAGTTTATAGTATTTTATTACATCACTATTTGTCCATTATGGAATCATAAAACACATTATATTTAAACGGTATTTAATTTTAACCCAAAAATTTGACTATGTCAGAAAATTATGAAAAATTCACCATTGGATAATTATGATGTCCTGACTCTAGAAATAATATTCATTTTATTTTAATAATTTTCTAAATATGTTAATTTTCAATTTTAACATAAAAACCGACATTTATTGAAAATTCATTGATTTTGGCAAAAATGGCTTTCAAACTTTAATAAAAATTACAATTGCATTCATAAAATTATATGATTATTTATATTTAAAAAAATTAATTTAAAAATAATAATAATATTTTATTAAAATATTATTTAATTAAAAAATACATTAATTCATCAAAATAAATTTCTTAGTCGAACATTAACTAAAAATAATATTTGTGATTTAAAAACTATTTATAAGGTAACAATAATAAACTGAAATTTTATACTTTATTACATACAAAAATAATGTACACAACCATAGTACTAGGTTCCTATTACATAACACCTTATAACACCCACATAAGACATAAGAGTAAGGTGTGCGACAGTGACAGACTCTTGGGGTGGCTTGGATAACATTGCTCGGGTGGTAATCTCTATCAACTTCCACTTCTCACATAGGTGGTCCTACTCGAGCTTAACATGTTCAAGCTCGGCATGGGATTGATCAAGAGTGAAGCTGAAAGACAAAACAGCCTTTCCGAGCTATGACAAATGGGCTTCGTATGGGGCACTTCTATAGGATGAGTTCATCGCTTCCTTTTTCTTAGTAAATTGGATTTGTTAAAGACCTCTATTTAAAATAATCATGTGATCACTATTCCACAGCTATATTTGCAAAGATCCAAATTTTTTAATATTATATAAAAATATAAAAACATAAAACCAAATAATTTGACATTTTATATAAAAATTTTACATAAAAAGACATTTAATTAGATCAAGATGGATTTTCATTAATGAAAGTTTGGGCCATTACAATCTTTCCCCCTGAAGAAAATTCACCCTTGAAATTTCCTTTTCCCTCTATAAATCAAATGCAGGTAACTCTGCTTCATCACCTCCTCTGATTCCCACGTTTCTTCTTCAAACTAGTGGTTTCTCCACAACACCTTGATGAGAGGCATTTTCTTATTTTGTAGAACTTCCACTCTACAATCTAATATCTTCAATAGTTTCTCCTCGTAAGAAAGATCATCTCTAACTATACTACCTCTGAAGAGAGTACATGTGAAGGGTCTTGTATTTTCTTCCTTAAGATGGATACATGAATGAAATCTTATACTTTGGCCATGGTAGGTGGAAGTGCTAGTCGATAGGCCACAACCCTGACATGATCAAAAATATTTAAGAGACTGATGCACCTTGGAATTAACATTCCTTTGTTTCCAAACCATATGTCCTTATTCCATGGAGATATGCATAGAAATACCATGTCGCCAACTTTAAACTTGAGGTCTCATCAATGGTTATCAACATAACTCTTCTGTCATCTCTGGGTTGCCTTGATATGCTGCACAATGGTTTTCACCTACTCCACCATTTCTGGTCCAAGTAGCTTACGCTCACCAACCTCACCCCAACACACCAGTGTTCTACACATTTCCCCATAAAGGTATTTATATGGTGCCATTTGGATGCTTGAGTGGAAATTGTTATTATAAGAGAACTCTACCAGAGGAAGATGTTGATCCCATCCTCCTTTAATTTTCATTGAGTATGCTCTCAATATTTCCCTATGTGTTTTGATAATACAATCAGATTGGACATCAGATTGAGGATGACAAGTCATAATTAAGTTTAGTTTAGTATCCAAAGCATGGCGAAGACTCTTCCAAAACATAGAGGTGAATCTTGGATCTTGATCAGACACAAAAGATAGTGGTAATCCATGAAGCCTTACCACTTCCATGATATATATCTATGCATGTTTATCCAATGAGAAATACTCCCCAATAGCAATGAATTATGTAGCCTTTGTAAGACAATCATCAACAACCCATATTGAATTGTTTCCTTTGGATGTCTTCATAATTCTGGTGAAAATTTCCATGGTGATGTTCTACCATTTCCATTCTGGTATGGGAAATGGTTTCATCATCCCCTTAGACTTCGGCCTCTCTGCCTTCACTTGCTGACACACCATGCACTTTGATGTATATTTAGAAATCTCCTAATTTATATTATCCCACCAAAAATGATCTCAGAGGTCTTGATACATCTCTGTGTTTTTTGCATGAATAGAGAAATTTAAACTATGTGAATCGTCCAAAAATTCCTTCTTCATCTTCGGACTTGATGGAACACATAGTCTTTTCCCAAATATCACAATTACTTCTTCATTAAATTACACTCTGAGGATTTCCCTTTTCCGATATCTTATAATTTTTCATGAATTCCCATATCATCCTTTTGAGAAGCCATTAACCTTTCCTAAAGTGATATTTGATCAATCATTTGTGAAAGGATTGATGATGTTCCCTTATTTATGATTCCCAAGTCCATCTTCATCAAAGATAAGAATATTGGATACTTTTCATTTCTCATCAATGATAAAATAACTGGGTCATTTCTACTTAGGGAATACACAACCATGTTCTCTTTCCCAGGGTGGTAAAGGATTGAGATGTCATATTCTTTGATTAGATCTAACCATCTTCATCAGTTCATGATTGACTCTTTCTATGTGAATATATACTTGAGGATTTTGTGGTCATTATATATTTAACACTTCTCTAAAAAGAGATAATGCCGCAAAATTTTCAAAGCAAAGATCACTACTGCCAACTCGATGTGATGTGTTGGATAGTTCTATTCATGAACATTCAATTTCCTTGAATCATAGGCAATGAATTTTTCATTTTTCATTAACACACATCCCATGCCCTTCTTCGAAGAATCACTGAATACCACAAAAAGTTCTCCACTTGTGGGTAATGTGAGAATGGGCATTATGATAAACCTCCTTTTCAACTCGTTGAAGTTTTCTTCGCATTCATCGCTCCAAGAAAACATTACTCCTTTCTGAGTTATCTTGGTAATAGGGTTGGACAATCATAAGAAATTTATAACAAATCTTCGACAATATCCAGCTAACCCTAAGAAGCTACAGATATCTGTTACCGTTGTTGGCCTCAGCCATCCCTCAATTTCATCTGTTTTAGAGGGATCCATAGATATCCCATTACTTGTAATTATATGGCCCAAGAGTGAGACATCCTTCAACCAGAACTCACACTTGCTGTACTTTTCACAGAGCTTCTCCTTCTGCAAGGTCTCTAGTACAGTTTTTAGATGCTCCTCATGATCCTCCTTGGTTTTGGTGTATATCATAATTTCATCTATAAAGACCACCACAAATTTGTTGAGGTAATATCTAACGTCTCTATTCCTCTTGTCCATGAATATTTCTGGAGTATTAGTGAGTCCAAAAGGAATTACTAAGAATTCATAGTGCCCGTATCTTGTAAAAAAATAAATCTTGGGGATATCTTCCTTCTTTACCCTTGCTTGTTAATATCTCGACCACAAATCCACCATGGAGAAGTATTGTGCCCCACGCAGCTGATCAAACAATTCATCAATTTGTGGGAGAGGATATTTGTTCTTTATCAGGATTTTTTTAAGCTCACGATAATCGATACGAAGGTGCATTTACCCATCCTTCGTCTTGACGAAGAGGACTGGTGCACCCCATGTCTTCTAGGATGCTTTCCTCCTCAGACTCAATCATCTAAGCCAGATATGAATTCTCATAGGGAAGTAATATCCACTCTTGAGATGATGGAGATAAAGAGGTTTCGTCTTCCTCCTTTTAGTTGTAAAGAATTTGGGGTCGATTCTGCACATGGAGAGTGATTTCCCTCTCATGGAAATTTATGTTGGCTCAATATAAGGAAAGTCAATACATGCCAATAATTGCATCAAATTCTACCAGAGGTAGTATGATGAGGTTCACTGAGAAGTTTAATCCACAGATTATGATAGGGGAGGAGTTATATTCATGGGATGCAATGATTTCCCCATTTTCCATACTCACCAACATCTTCACTTACATGATTTGTGGTGGTGCTGGGATTGTTCTACAAAAATTTCAAGATATAAAAGAATGCATAGAACCTGAATCAAAAAGTACATTCACTATTAATGAATGAATAACTAGTGTACCTATCACCAATTCATTGTAGGGGTTCACTTCGACAGTAGTGATGGGAAAATCTCACCATCTCTGACTTGGAGGTTAGGGGTTGCCTCTGAAAACTTTTAGCTTAGGGCACTAATTTGCAACATGTCCGGGTTCTGTGATGTTGTAGCATTGAACCATGTGTTGAGGTTCGTACAGAGCATTTAAAGAAAAGGAGTTATGCACATTATAGTGCTCCCTATAATGAGGAACAATAGGTCTATAAAGATGATTCTACTCTCAATGTAGAGGAATAACTACTTTCTACACATGACGATGCTACCACTTCAGAGGAACAATAGGTTTATCAATATGCTGCTTCACCGAGTGTAGAGGTAAAAAAACCTTCAGCACATGCTAATTCTACCACTTATAGGAAAAAGATATTGATGATGTTGAATCCAATGAAATTCTAGGATATTAAGAACTAATAATGCAAAAAATAGAAGCATCATAGTTTGACGGTGTTAGAAAAAATCATTAATGAGAAAAGTAACCACCTCAAATTTAACACTGAATGGAATTAATGGGGCCAAAATGTAAGCCAAAATAAGTCCATGTTCAGTATTTATGTGGGACTCATCACTTTAAAACATGTTCCAATTGATGTAGAATCATGGAACCATGTTGTTCCCATGCTTAAGGCACTGATGTGGGAAGATATTATGATAAAATTATGATATCCTTTATTAATTTTACTAAAATGTAAAACAATGAGACATTGACATACTCATAATCATCCTTTATAGATTCCATTTTTAGTAGATGAATCCCAAAATAAATATGTATTAATTATTGCTCGAAGGATCCATATAAGGTTTCACACTATTATATTTACATTTCATCTAAATGATGTTGAAGGAAAAATAAATTCACACCCATCGCTTATGAATGCACATATTGTAATCCAAGAAATGTGGGATGCATTTACAAGTCATTATGTGGATGTGTATTTTTTGGTACATTGTGTCTTGTAATACATTGTTTTTCAATATTTCTATTCCACACTTTGACTAATAATTTTTAACTAATGAAATAAAAAATCAGTGCTAAAAATAAGGAACAGGAAGAAAATCCAATGTAATAATACCTCAAAGTAAATATGGGGTATGCTTCACTTGAAAAAATGGTACATATTTTAAATCAACCACAATTCTCTTATGTGACATGAAAGAACAACATAATTATGTCCCTAAATTTATATGAAGAATGATAAATCCATATCTAATGCCACTTCCATAGAACTCCATGTGATATGGTAGGAGGCATGTGAAAATAAAGATGGTATACTAATAGATGAAATTACACAAAAAAGTGTGGGAAACATGTGTAAGTATGACTTAAATTTTTTTGTTTATCTTTAAATATTTATTTTTTGGAAATTATTATTTATTTTCTTGTTTTGTATATCTGAGTTAGTAACAAGAATCATCAACACCTATACTATATGAATAGACACTATAAGTGGTTTTTAAGTAGTCAGAACAGTATGGCTATGTCAGAGGTGCAGGTTTTGGGGTGAGACCCCAAATTGTTTTTAGAAAAAAAAACATGAGGATATAGATAAAGAAATAACATAGATGAAAGTGAGAATAAATTCCCTTGAAAAAAAATTCATTAAAATATTGAGATGCAAGAAACTATTATGGGGGGAAGAAAAGAGAAGATAAAAATAAAAAACAACCAATGCCTGAATATCCCCCTCACCCCCACCAGCTTTTCCATGAGCCATTCCCCTCACAGAGTTGTGTTAATCGAGGTAATCAACATTATAATAAAGTTTCAATGAAATTTGAATTATAAAGACACTGATACCTGTATTATATTGATATTAAACATGGTAAATATTGGTATGTCTTATATCTATCAACACCCACCAATCACCTTGTGGTGAGCTACATGATGTTCATTATCCAAGATGACATGCTACACATCATACCACTTCCAATATGTCCTGTGAGAGTGGAAATTAGCATAGTTCATGAGAAAAGAACTGAGAAACCTATTCTAATTGATTAAAAATATATTTATTAATCCATACAAGTTATTCTAACATTAATTTTATGGCCATTATATCCTGTAAAAACACATTTTAACAAGGAGATATTCATTTCCAGTTTATTTTTTCATGATAAACACTTACAATTAATGAAAAATATCTTAACTAATGAATTTTATTACAGATAGAAAGATGGAAGGTATGAAATGAAAGTTGAATCAAATGAATTTAAAGGATCAACCATCTGATCAAAAGGATCTTCTGATGTCACATTTACCCTACCTGTTTAATATCCACATATACTAACATTGATGGTTTATGAAGATACAATGTTACTAAATCATACCATTCATGTAGTTTATTTTTAAGAAAACATGTATGGATATAAAGGTACTCACTACATTTCTTTTCAAAGTGTTAATGAAATCCTCAAATATGAACGACTAAGATCCTTAGTTGTAAATGAATACAAGAGGTTTGTTTTTAGGATTTAATTTTCTAAAAGATGATATACTATGTTAATTATTACTAAATACATTTCATATTTTCTGGAGGTGTATATACCAATACCAATTGATGGAATTTACCCATGAAAAAAATTTAGACTCATTTGTCCTCCTGTCACCTTTACAGAACAAAAATAATAATAAAAAATGGATGAAATAGTAGAAAACCTGGCCAAATCATTTAAAATAAATATTACAGATGAGAGACTCTTATTAATACCAATGATTCATGGGTAAAACTAAAAAATTTAATCATATCAAATATAAATTCATTTATTTCATTATGTATTCTTTTTTTATGAAACATTGGATTCTTATTGCAGTCAATTTGGATGCTATAGAGATTTATTTCATAGATTCACTACATGGATTCCCAAAAAAATCAACCACACATGATGATGTTTTTAAATTTTTAATACACTACATCCAACATTTTAGAACTAAATTTAAAGTCATATAATTTATATTATATTTTAATGAGGATTCTGTTATGATAGAGTGATGTATAAATATCGTTAAAATCATGGAATGAGGACAAGAATTGCACACATTGACCCTAACAAGTTCCATAACTAGAGATGTATCAAGTTATATATAATAATATTTCACTTTCCAAACACATATCAAAACAAATAACTTATTTTTCTCAGTGTTTCTACAGTTTAAAAAACAAAATAATTGAAAATATTGTGGTCATTATGTTTGTAAATTTATGAAAGAGATCATATTTTATTAAAAATATATAATCCTTGAAGAGGTATTTTCAATTATAATTACTATTTAATTTAAAATATTTAATAAAATTTTATGTATTTATATTTCCCCAATACTACTATGACTATAAAAAATAATCATATTCAGAAGTCGATATTGATTTTAGTATAAAAGAATGGGTATCATACCTAATTGCATAATGTACACAAATAATAGAAAGATGTGCTTTACATAGAAGTAATTAATTATTTAATATTTTTGTTTAATTTATTTTATTTTAGTATTACTCACATAAAATTTATTTTATTATACTCTTGGATTAGTTTGTTCGAGTTGAGGTGGTTTGTTCGAAGCTTCTCATTCTCATGAAATATTGGACTTTTAGGATGCAACTAAGATAATTAAAATAAGTAAATGGTTTAAGAATGTATAAAATCATCATGAAAAGGTGAATCCCTACTAGGTATTTAATTTTTATTCATCATTTTATCTATTATTTTTATGTTTTTTCCATATAATTTTTATCTAATATTTATTTAGTTGTTTTCAACGAACTTTTGGGATGTAATGTTTTTCTTTTATCAATCTATAACAAGCCACAGAAGACATAACATGTTTCCTTCTAGAAATGTTACCATGAATACCATTACTTTTCCTTTCCGACCCATTAGAACATCATAATGAGTTGATTTTATTATACAAAAAATATTTCTCATATATTAAAACCAAAACTGTGGAGGAATCACTTATGCCAATTACGGTGATTTATCCTGATATAATGGGCATAATAAATTCATCTATTCTTTTGGTTTTCAAAAATGACAATGGTTTTTCAGCTAAGAACATCGACTCAATATTCATTTTTTTCAATTCGTCAAAGAATAAAAATAGTAACCATGGTAATTTAGGTAGTTAGGATTGTTTTGAGAATTTTTCAAATGTAGATATCAGTGTAACCTCAAACCAAAACATGGTGTGACTAGTATGACTCCAAGGGTGTATTTTTATTTAAAATTGACTTTAATATTAGTAAAATATAAAACTAAAATACTAATTAAAAATTATATTGTTTAAAATATATGAAAATGATCTATATGTCATTTAAGATGTGTATAAATCATCCACACCTCAATCAAACACACGATTTGACAAATATGATTAAACAAGCCCGTTATAATTTACAAATTATCATTTTAGTTCAAAATATGACACATACTAAAAACCCAACAATTTTTTTGATAATTTACGACATCGATTAAAAAATAATTTGGGATTTTTTATTAAAATTGTCTCATGTCAAAGTGATATATGATCTCACTGATATGATTCAAAGTGTGTGCTTCCAGTTTAAAATGAAATTTTATTAAAAAAGGCAAGTGATGTACAAAAAAATTGAGAAAATTAATTTATATAGTTTTGATACTTTAGAAAAATGATCCATGTGTCATTTGGGACATGTTGTAATCACCCACACCTCAATCTGATGCACGGTGTTACCAGTATGACTCCAAGTGAGTCTTTTTATTTAAAAGTTACATAAATTTTAGTAAAATGGACAATTAGACTACTGAAAATAAAGAAAAACATTTATATTGGTTTTATACGTTAGGGAAATTATCTTTGTGTCATTTGGGACGTGTAGGAATCAGCCTCACCTCAATCCAATGCACGGTGTGACTTGTATCACTCCAAGTGCTTATTTTTATTTGAATTCTACTTCAATTTTAGGAAAAAGGAAAACTGATCTAATTAAAACAAATAAAATTCATTCAATTTGTTTTGATACCTTAATAAAATTATCCATATGTCATTTTTGATGTGTAATAATTAACCTCACATCAATCCAATGCACGGTGCTACTGATATGACACCAAAAGTGTCTTTTAATTTTAAATTGGCATTAATTTTAGAAAAAGGGACAACTAACGTACTAAAAACTAAGAAAATGAATTCGTATTATTTTCATACATAATGTAAAAAATATTTGAGTCATTTGGGACAACTAAAAATTAGTCTCACCTCAATATGATGCACGGTGCGACTGATATGGCTCAAGTTGAATGTTTTTTATTTAAAATTGATATTATTTTTTGTAAAAAGGAAAGATTAGCTACTAAAAACTAAGAAAATTAATTTTTATGGTTTTTATACTTTATAAAAAAGTTACCCATATGTCATTATTGACTTGTAGAAATCAACTACACCCCAGTATGACTCACGGTGTGACAGATATGATATGAAGTGCATCTTTTTTGTTTAAAATTCTATAAATTTGGAAAAAAATAACAACTGAAGTATTGAAAACTAATAAAATGCATTCATATTTTATTTATACATTTTTAAAATGATCCTGAGTCATTTTTGAGGTGTAGGAATCAATCACACGTCAATACGACACACAGTAAGACCACTATGACTCTAAGTGCATCTTTTTATTTAAAAATGACATCACTTTTAGTAAAAAGGAAAACTAACCCACTCAAAATAGAGAAAACACATTTTAACTATTTTGATAAATTATTGAAATGATTCATAAATGATTTGTGATGTGTAGGAATCAGACGAACTTCAATCTGACACACAGTGTGACAGATATGACTCCAAGTGTGTCTTTTTATGTTAAATAAAAATTAATTTTAGAAAATTGAACAAGTGAAATACATGAATCCAATAAAAAAATTTATATTATTTTGATACCTTAGGAAAATTATCCATGATTCATCTGGGATGTGTGGGAATCACCCACACGTCAATCCAACACATTGTGTGACCAATATGACTCCAAGTGTGTCTTTTTATTTAAAATTGATATCAATTTTAGTAAATAGGACAACTGACCCACTCAAAACCAGTCAAAAGATTTTGGATTATTGTGATACTTTAGGTAAACTATCCATAAACCATTCTAAATGTGTTGTAATTAACTGTAGCTCAATATGAATCATAGTGTGGTCAATATGACTCCAAGAATGTCTTATTATTTCAAATTGGTATCACTTTTAGTATAAAAAACAACTAAAATAGTTAAAAATAATAAAATGTTTCCAAATTGTTTTTGTACATAAGGGAAATGATATATATTTTATTTCTGACATACAGGAATCACCCACATCTCAATCTAATGCATGGTGTGATGGATGTGACTCCAAGTTTGTATTTTTATTTTAAATTGAAATTTATTTTAGAAAAAGGAAAAAGTGACATATTGATTACTGAGAAAGTTAATTAATATTTCTTTCCATACTTTAATAAAATGATCAATGTGTCCTTTTGTATGTGTAAGAATAATACACATCTCAATTCGTCTCATGGTGTGACCGGTATGACTGCAAATGCATCTTTTTATTTAAAATTTACATCAATTTTAGTAAAATGGACAAATGACCTATAAAAAACTAAGAAAACACACTTATATTGTTTTGATACAATAGGGAAACCGTCCCTAAGTAATTTGAGATGTCTAGGAATCACCCTCACCACAAAATAATAGATAGTGTGATAGGTATGACTCCAAATGAATCTTTTTATTTAAAATTGACACAAATTTTAGTAAAAAGGACAATTGACCTACTCAAAACTGAGAAAATGCATGTGGATTGTTTTGATACATTAGGTAAATGATCATTATGTCATTTGAGATGTTTTGGAATCATACTCCCCTAAATATGACACATGGTGTGGCCAATATGACTCCAAGTGCATCTTTTTATTTAAAATTCACATCAATTTTAGTGTAAAGGAATACTAACCTACTAAAACATGAGAAAACACCTTAGTATTGTTTTCATACATTAGGAAAATAATTCTTATGTCATGTGTGATGTGTGGGAATCAAACAAAGATAAATATGATGTATGGTGTGATTGGAATTACTTAAAGTGACATTTATCAGTTTAAAATTAACATTTTAGTTTAAAACATGTCACTCATTAAAAACCTAGATACTGATATCCGACCATCTTGATAATTTCAGAAACTAATTAATAATTAATTTGTGATATGTAGGAAGAATCATCTTTTCAAAAAGAATGATATAACCAGCATGACTCAAAGTTCATGTTTGTAGATTAAATTAAAATTTTATTTAAAAATGTTAGTGGCATATAGAAAATTGAGAAAATGAATTCGGATTGTTTTGGTTTATTAGGAAAAAAATCCATAAGTAATTTGTGACATATGGAAATATTTCTCACCTAAATATCATAAACGGAGGGTCTAGTATAACTCCACGCGTGTCTTTATTTAAAATTGATATCAATTTCATTAAAAAAATAATTGGCATACTCAAAATCAAGAAAATGCATTCGACTTGTTTTGATACCTATGCTCCAATATAGGTATGGGGTTCATTAATGAGAAAAATGGCTTTGTTGGAAAATCCATCAACTATGACCTCCTTCGCTACCCTAAGCAATTGAAAACCAATGCCACTGTCTCCTTTGACACATCAATTTCACTCTAGATTATTTCATGTTTGTAGTGGCCATCATGCCATGAAATTATTTCCAGGATGCTCAGGCCATCGCCGATGGATCTATCATAGGGACGCTGAGAGGTATTTGATCTAACCACCACCACCATCATCATCATCACCAATGAGGAGGAATGTGGCCACTACCATAACCCATGAATCACGAAGTACTACTTGGAATTCAATGAAAGGTACTACGTGATAATGGGGGTGAGTGAGGGGCTCCACCATAGATGCACCAAAATGGATCCCTATCTATTTCCATTAATCCAAGGCAGTGACCCAGCCCAAACAATCATCACTATGGTGGGCTCCCTGAGGCTTATGAAAAAACCTACAACTAATTACTGACAATTTCCTAAGCTGTCCCCACCCCATCTAACAAGTATAATAAAATAAAATGACTCGACACACACATGTGGATGTGTATAATAAATGTGATGTGTGTTGATGTTAAAGCCTCCCATCACCGACTATTTTTTTCCTTTTGGGATGGATGTGAAAATAAAAAAATGTAAAGTTTAAATATTTTAAATTCAAATTAAGTAAATTTTATCAGAAATATTTAATAATGAAGTTTCACTATTAATAAAAATATGGTTTCCAATATTTATTTAAATGGTCAAATAGTTTACATTGAGTAAAGCATAAAAAATTATCATACATGGAGTGTAGTCATTCAAAAAATATATATGGTTAAAATTTAATTCTATTCAACTGATATATTCTATCATATATAGACATATAAAAATTAAGGATGCGTTGTAGCATATAGTATATCCAATAACAGATCAGAAATATTTCATAAACATATTTTCATTGGTTAATAATAAATCTAAAAATCAAATTATAGATTTTTAAGTCCTCATACTGGCTATAAAAGTTCCATCGACATATATCTTAGCTTCATGATACAATGTCATATCCTCATGTTGTAACATATCAAGATGTTATGCCAACAATGGTATTTGTTCCATCATATTCTTAGGCTATAATTTCATGTCCTCATGTTTTGAAATCTCATAGATAAAGTGTTTCTTTCAAGAATATTCATCTAAATAATTTATATTTGATAGTGTAAAATTTTAAGGATGATGAAAACTCTAAAAAAAAGAAGATAAGAAAGTGGAACAATAGAATGTTGAAGAACATTATGATCCCATACCAATATGGTCCCACTGTCCATTGAATCAGCCTCCACCATTGGAACCATGTTTTACCAATGGTATGCCACACTTAACACAACTTTATTAGTTAATTTGTACTTCCATTATATAATTTAAAAGGATTATTGATGGTAGGAATCAAGTGTCTGGTGAATGTGTTTTGTATAATGGAAAAGAGTTTGATAGAAAATATGTGGTGAGAATTTTGATAAAATAATCACATTTAATTACATTATGGTTATTTTTTATAAGAGTCAAAGTTATTTCTTTATATGAATTGGTGTGACAAAATTTATTTATATTTTCTAATGCATTTACATGCTATAATTATTATAAAAAAATCAATATTGGTGCAAGAGTAGATTTACTCCACATACATGTGAGAACCCAATCCTAACATGAAATCACTCATCATTGGATGATTAATTTATTTAAATTATTATTGATGAAATAATAAGAGCATGTAAAATAGTGACTATAGTTCTAGTGGTGGAGAGAACCAAATAGACTCTCAAGTATCAAATCTCTTACAATAAGGAATGGGTTAAATGAGAGATTTGTTTTACAAAAGTTTATAGTGACTGATATAAATATTATATATTTTTAGCACTATCAAAACCTAAAATCAAGTGGCTTAAGATGTAACTACCCCAATCCCACTTCTAATAGTCCATGGAATGGTAACCAACATCGAGTGGGAATATCACACACATGGGAGGCGTTAGCCAAATGTACCTACACACACACATCTCCAAGCCGAAACAATGATGAAATGTAAAACAAAAGATACAAATTCATGAATACATTTATATTCTCACTATCAGAGATCAACATAATGCATTGGAAGGTAAAAAATGTGGGTGAATACAAGAACAAATAATATTGGAAAATGATGCCTTACTTTCTCAGAAGGAGGGGACTACTGTCAAATGAAACACTGATATACACCTTTGTTTCTCCATTAAAAACTATGATCCACTACTAATGGTCATCCATGGACCCTATAAAAATGCTCATCATCTTCATATAACATTAAATGTCCAGTAAAATTCATTCTAGGGGTGAGTATAACAATACCCAATAGGACACCATAGGATCACCAATCATAAAAAAATCAAGAGTTGATCTCATCAAATAGAGGTGATTCAAACATGATATAAGACATAACAATAACCAAGGATATCCATTATATACTCATAAACGACTACGAGTCATGAAGTATCTTTATGACTACCATCAATAGATCCATTGAAATGTTTCTTGGTTAGGATCATCAAGGAGATCTCACTACATGAGTTGTGACATCCCTGATGGAGATCAACCGAGAGATATCAATCATTTGGTATCTCTAATATGATGGGACATCTTTTCTATCCAAGAGGTCATGATCCTCTTGAAGGAACTGCTATAAGAGATGTAATTCCATTGAAAATAATCATCCCAGAGTTGAAACTCAATAAGTATTTCTCGGAAGAATCATATTGATAACTGAGAGTGTTAATCTGAGATACAAACCCCCTCAGACTAATACCCCATTGGAAAGATCATATTTATATACACAGATAGGGGTTCAATGCCTAGGTATCCCTGGTGGAACACCATACCCTACTGGAAACATCCTCTTATATAGGGGATCAATGCCTTCATAAGTGTTGGTCTTACTAATTAAACAAACCCTTCCTAAAGAAACACAAAGAAAAATAAGGATCGCTATAAGACTCATAGAGGAATACGTCCACCACACCACTGAGGGTATGTCGAAGTGGAATTAGATGATACACTAAAAATAAGGGAACTCACCCACACAACACTCTTCTTTAGGAAGTTTTATAGGGGTCACCCTCTATGATGAGAATATTATATTGCATCGAACCCTCATTAGAATGGACCAAGGGAAAACTCTCAACTGCTATTAGTCCAAGAAATCTCCAACAAGATCACAATGAATCTGATATGTGAAGAAATAGGATTCCAACCTATCCTCAAAAGAGTAAATTGCATGTCCCAAGGGGTATATGGTGCATCTTACCAAACCAAGCACTACCCATATCTTGCGCTAGTATGAAATGAACTTTTACAAATATAAAGGGGATTCCCATAAACATTAATGGCATATAGATGTCTCCTGAGAAGTATATGTGTCATTATTCCTAGGTTTATGTACACAAAGTCATGCCTATATACTTGGTTGTGTATGAGTACATGACTCTTCCTGTGTACTCTGGCCTGCCTGTGTATTTCCCAAGTATATAGCATGTTGGACCACATAGCTACCTGGGAATTTACCCCCTATACATACAGATCTATTCTCCTTGTGTTATATGGTGTGTGACCAGGAACCCATGATGTGTAACATTACCTAACCTCCTAGGCGTGTACCAACTCTACATGATGATCTAGTCAGCTAAGGGTCACAAGGTGTGGGACATATGTCCCACAGTGTATGATACTTATCTCTACTTATCTCTACATATAAACAATACCACCACATATAAGGGACTACATGACATGTGTTCATAAGACTACATATCATGTAGTCTTTTTTTTCACAGAACTCATGTGATTATTCCCACATCTTCTCAAAAGACCCTGTTTTCCTTTAAATCTATCTCCAAACTCACCAGAGAACATGGATGTTGATCTATCCAGGCCCATCCATCACCATCTACTAGATTTTGTAAATTCATGCCGCTCAAAAAAATGGCAATCACCACGCCTCACAGTTTTTGCATTCCATAACTGAACTGAGGGTCTCTAATCTGACCTTGATTACATGCCATTTTGACACATCACAATACCATCACTGATCATGAAACTAGATCCATGGAAATTATTTATTGTACCAAATATTGAACATTCAATTATTTCCTTCTAGGTATTCACCGATCAGCCGAACAAAAGAATGTTGATGAAATTTATGTGAAGAAGAGAGGGAAAAACCTATAAAACAATAACATGAGGAATAAAACTTATATGATATTCATGATGAACTTGATTCATGATCACATACCAATGAACAAAGAGATATTAAATCAAAATAAATAATTTTTATCCCCTAAATTCCAAATAAATAAACCCAAACCCACAATTCGATCAATCTACAAATCAATTCACTATTTGATTGATTCATGTTAATCGTAGGATAATAAAATGGGAATATAAAACCATAAAACAAACATACTAGTTTGATTTGGATATCTTTATGATGAAGATTTATCAAATCTCTTTGTCGTGGATATGATCCATAAGTTGTATTGTCACACGATCCTCAATTTGATCTCGATCCAATTTCTTTTTCCAAAGATCCCCCAATGTCTCCTCAAAATCTCTAGGGTTTTTCCACTAACATTAATTATTTGTAATAACCCTATATTTATAGAGGTTTAATTGGTTTTTATTTCAATGAAACAGTTAGATAAATAATTATTTATTGATTTAATTATTTCTTGTACGATGTTGTCAAGACAAACATCGAACGCTGACTAAGGTTAGTTCATGCCTTGGGTAAGCCCACATTCATAACTAAATAGTTGTATCATATTTCTAATCCAAGACTCCATTTAGGTGTTATTCCACTTTTTCATAAAAACTACATGAGTGTGTTATTAATGTATTTGATATATTAAAAATAACAATTTCAGTCTCACCATGCCTTGAAATCTCACACTGCCTCAGTTCCTAGCACCATAAATATTCATAGAAATATTCCAAAGTCTAAAATGATAAAAATAACATTAATTTATTCTAATCTTCAATGATTTTTATCCTTAAAAGTTAGAAACTAAAAAAGTATATGGGGATGCTAAACTATCAACTGGGTTTATCCCCCCATGATTTCTTCTGATAGTTTCATATGCTGTGAACAAAAACAAAACCATTGATAATAATTTCCTATAAATTATCTTTCTCTTATAGTTTTAAACACCACAAGATCCTTGAAAAAGGGAACCCCACTCTCACAGACCACTTTACCTAGGTCAATATCATGAAATTATTCATTGACATACAACCTCCATTGAGAAAAATAGAGAACATCAAGAAACCAAAACGACTATGGTCATGGGGTTTAGCTGTATACCCCCCATCACCCAACCACTACTATAAAATAGTTTTTTAGCAATGCTATAATTGTTCATTATCAGTTATACTAAATAACTAACTAACAGAGTGAAATTAAGATACCAAGGTGTTTTTCAATGCTAGAAATGTGCTGATAAAGTGGTCCTTTAATAACACTTAAAAGGCTGATAAAGGGGCATAATGTATTGTGCTGTAACAGTACAATACAACACAAAAAGTAGAAAAATCATGTATAAATACAAATTTTAAATGAAATAAATTTTATAACACAAATACAAGAAAGAAACACAATATTATAGTCATTTAAAACATGGTTTATATAATTAAATTTGTATGTAAAAATTATCACATGCTTTAAAAAACATTAATGTTTCTTTCTTTTTCCCTTGACCGTGACTCATGCTATTACCGAACCAACCGCCCCTACTCAAGAAAAAGAACACACCTGTATAAGAAAAACAAATTTAGTAATAACATGATTAAATATATTAAATATAATGTTTTTATAATAAACTAAAATTTGATTCATACCAGGAACACTAAGTATCAAATTTTTTCAGGTTTGATTCTTCCACGTCAGACAATTTCTTGTTCATGTTCAAGCATTATCTCTATGAAAATTCACTAAATAAGTATAAGATAAAAATGAAAAAGGGAAATTTATTATGTTATAATAAATATAATGTTAAGAAAACAATCTTTTCATGTTTTCTTAGTTTTGGCGAAACGATGCTCGTTTTAAACAAAAATGACACTTATATATTGAAAACATGCACTTGGAGTCATACCGATTAAAAAGTGCATTAGATTGAGGTAAAAATAATTTCTACACATTACAAATTAATTATGGATCACTATAATAAATAATAAAACAATCCAAAAATGTTTCCATGGGATAGAGTACACCACTTTTCTATTTTACTACAATGTCATTTTAAACTGGAATAAACCACTTTGAGCCATATAAGTCACATCATGATTCATTTTTTTAATACCAATGTTTACATGTCACAAATTAATTACGAATCATTTTATTAAATTATAATGATAATCCGAGAGTTTTTTCTTGATATTCACTGAAAGAAACTTTTTGAACTAAAATGTCAATTTAAAACTAATAACAGATAGTTTGAATCATACCATGAAAAATGTGTATTGGATTGAGGTATGGATGATTACTACATGTAAAAAAGGATTTATGGGTCATTTTACTAATGTGTAAAGAAAATTTGAATGCGTTTTCTTGGTTTTTAGTATACTAATTATATTTTTTAATAAAACTAATGTTACATTTAAATATAAACACACACATTGATTGATACCTACCACACTGTGTGTTGGATTGGGGTATGAAATATTTCTAAAAATTCCAAATGACTTAGGATCATTTTTAAAAAGTATAAAAAAAATCCAAATTCATTTTCACGGTTTTGAGTACGTCACATTTTTTTTACATAAATGTCATTTTAAATTTGAAACAAGAACTATGAGTCATACCAGTCACATCCTGTAGATGTTTTATGTGAGGTTGATTCCTACACATCACAAATTATTTATGAATCATTTTACTTAAATATAGAGAAAATATGAGTTTGTTTTTTAGGTTTCTGGCAGTGAATATTTTGGAACTAAATTGTAAATTTTAAAATGATAACAAACACTTTGAGTCATACTGGGCACATCATGTATCAAATGGAGGTGAAGATAATTAATACATGTCCAAAATGATATATGAATCATTTTACTAAATTTTTAAAATAAACTGAATACTTTATCTTGGTTATGAGTATGTTAGTTGTATTTTTTACTAAAATTAATGTCAATTTTAAATAAAAAGTCACACATGGAGTCATAACGGTCACATCATGTGTTGTATTGAGGTGTGTAAAATTACTAAATGTCCCAAATGACTTTTTTATAATTTAATTTTTTTATGAAATTTTTTTTTTCTCGATTTTGACTACATCAGTTGTGTTTTGTTTCTTAAATTTAATTTTAAACTAGAAGTACATTCACTGTGTCATACTAGTTAAATTTTGTGTAAAATTTATGTAATAATGATTCATTCACATAAAAATATAATATAAATCATTTTAATTGATTATAAATACAATCTATTCATCTTTTTGTAGTTTTCAATGAGTGACTCTTTTTGAACTAAAAAAACAATTTTAAATTGACAACGAACTCTCTGAGTCTTACTGGGAACATTATTTATCTAATTGAGGTTAAGATGATTCCAAAATGTCGAAACTAACTTATGGATAATTTTACTAAGGCAAAAAAACAATCTGAATGAATTTTCTTGGTTTTTCATAGGTTAATTGTCTTTTTTACTAAAATTAATGTCAATTTTAAATAAAAACACTCTTGGAGTCATACCGGTCATACCGTGCATTATATTGAGATGAGGGTAGTTCCAAAATTTCTCAAATGAATTATTGATAGTTATCTTATGGTATAAAATCATTCCAATTGATTTTTTATGTTTTGAGTATGCCACATGTCTTTTTTGCTGAAATATCATTTTAAAATAGTGACATGCACTTTGAGTCATAGCAGTCACATCATGTGTCAGTTTTATGTAAGAATAATTCCAAAATGTCACAAATAAATTATTAATATTATTAATTAATTATCAATACAATCTGATCATGGTTTCTTGGTTTTCAGTTAGAAACATTTTTGTATTAACTTGTTAATTTTAAACTAATAACAAAAACATTGAGTCATATCAGGAAAATTGTGTATCAGATTGAGTTACAACTAGTTAAAATATTTCCCAAATTACGTATTCATCATTTCATTAAATTATACAAACAATATGAATGCATTTTTTTTGTTTTTAGTATCTACCTTGTGTTTTTAAAAAAAAGTTAATGTCAATTTTAAATAAAAAGAAACACTTGGAGTTTTACTGATTACACTATGAATTGGATTGAGGTTGGGATTATTCCGAAATGTCCCAAATGAATTATAGCCTATTTTTAAAATGTATCAAGAAAAATACTATTGTTTTTTTTATCAATTTTTAGAATTTCACTTATCTCATTTACTAAAATATATTTTTAAAATAGAAACATACAATATGGCTCATAATGGTCACATTATGTGTTAGTTTGACAATAAAATATTTCCTACTTATCATAAATGACATATGAATAATCTTCATAAAAGTTAAATATAATTCGATCATGGTTTCTTAGTTTTTAGTGAGTGAAACTTTTTCAAATAAAATATCGATTTAAAACCAATAAGAGAAACTTGAAGTCATATTGGGAACATACTATATCAGATTTAGGTTTAGATAGTTTATATACATCCCAAATAACATATGCATAATTTTTATTATTAGTTAAAATAATAAAAATGATTCTTATTGTGTTTGAGTACATCAATTATCTTTTTTTACTAAAATTAATTTTAATTTTAAATAAAACGACACACTTGGAGTCATACTGGTCACACTGTGCATCATATTGAGGTGAGAATCACTCATAAATTTTCCAAATAACATATGTATCATTGTCATAAATTATCAAAAAATGAAAATGTTTTTTTTGGTTTTCAGTATTTCAATTTTTTGACTAAAATTTCATTTTAAACAGAAAACTTGCACTTTGAATCATTGCGGTCACATTGTGTCCTGATTTTACATGAGGCTAGTTCATACACATGAAAAATTAATTATGAATTATTTAACTAAAATATAAAAAAATACAAGTTTTTTTATTTATTTTCATTGTGTGACTCTTTTTTTTCATAGTTTTTAGTTTGTCACTTGTGTTTTTCACTAAAATGTCATTTTAAATTAGAAACACACACATTGAGTCTATCACTCACATTGAGTGTCAGTTTAATGTGACGCTAATTCCTACACATTATAAATGACTTACTAATCATTTTACTCAAATAGAAAGGAAATAAAATAAAATTATCTTTTTTTTCAATGAGTAACACTTTTTGAAATATATCTCAATTTTTAAAAAATAACAGATATTTTGAGTCATACTAAGAACATTGTGTATTATTTTGAGGTGATTATGATTCATACATGTCAAAAATGAATTATGAATTGTTTTTCTAATGTTTCAAAACAATAAAAATGAAATATATTGGTTTTGAGTATTTAATTTTTATTTTTTACAAAAAATAATGTCAATTTTATTAAAAAAATGACACACTTGGAGTCATACCGGTCACACCATGCTTTTTATTGAGGATAAAATTGTTATTAAATGTCACAAATTAATTATGTATTACATTAATAATGTATCAAAAAAAATACAAATGAGTTTTCTCAGTTCTAATTACATCATATGTGTTTTTTAATAAAAAGTAATTCTAAATTGAAGAAACACACTTTGATTCACACCAGTCACATTCTGTGTCTGTTTGATGGAAGAATAATTACTAAAAATAAAAAAATTACTTGTGAAACATTTTCTTAGGTTATCAAGACCATCTAATAGTGTTTTCTTTATATTTAGTGAGTGACACTTTTTGATCTAAAATATCAATTTAAAATTGATAATGGACAATTTGAGGCATACTGAGAACATTATGTGTCATATTGATGGGTAAATTATTCCTAAACATCATAAATGACATATTTATAATTTTAATAATGTATAAAAACAATAATAATGGGTTTTATTAGTTTTGAGTATGCCAATTTTCTTTTTTTATAAAATTGATGTCAATTTTAAATAAAAAGATACACTTGGATTCAAACGAGTCACACCATACATAAGATTTTAGTATGGATGAAACCTACAAATCCAAAATTACATATGGATATTTTCCTAAAGTATAAAAAATTTTATTTTTTCTTCTGTTTTGAGTATTTCACTTATCTTTTCTACGAAAATGTCATTTTAAATGAGAAACATGTAATTTGAGCCATAATGGTCACATCATGTTTCAGTTTGACATGAGGCTGATTTATACTCATCTCAAATGACCAATTTATCATTTTACTAAATTATTAATACAAGAAAAACATGTTTTCTCATTTTTTTAGTTTGAAAGTTTTCTTTTTTAATAAAATAAAAGTCATTTTTAAATAAAAATACACAATTGGATTCATATTAAGAACACTTCTCATAATATTGAGGTGTTACTGATTACTACACATAAAAAATGATTTATGGATTTTTCCCAAATGTATCAAAAACAATATTAATGTTTTTTCTTAGTTTGATTATGTGAGATTTGTTTTGAACTAAAATTAATTTAATAAATTGAAAACATATAGTCCAAGTCATACTGAACACACTGCGTATCATATTGAGGTGTATATTATTTATTATGTGGTATATGTTGTTCTATAAACTATATAAAAGATCCAGAAAAGATAGAACATGTTCCATTCTGATGGAAGAGGAAACCTCATAATACCTGAAAAACTTCACTTTTCATGAATCATAGGGTTTCCTCTTTCATCATAAATAAACATGCACTCTATTTTCTAACTATTTTCTTATATTTGAATGAAAAATATGACTTCCAGTAAGATTTCATAAAAATACTAAATAATTATTAAATAAAAATAATAAGGAAATTAAGTTAAAAATAGTATATAAAATGATGAAAAAATTAACTAAATAACAATTATGAATAATCCTTTTCATGATAATTGTATACATTCTTAACCATTCACTTATATTATTTATCTTATTTGTAGTATTGAAGTAAAATATCTCATGAGCATGCACAACATTGCACAAACCACCCCAACTAGAAAAAATTAATCAACCGTATAAAGAAGAAAATTCTTATATTATTCATACTAAAGAAAATTAAAAATAAATACATAACAATACATTGTCTCCATTGATACTTATTTTACTATGAAAACATCAATATTGTAAATCCTATACAAGAGAATAATATTTTGAAATATTCAAAAAGAATTAACCTACCAAGTTGTATTTTGACTTGGTAATTTTTTTGATAATATATAGACAAAGTTCAATGTGGTTTGGATATTGGAGAATGTGTTTTATAATTTTAGAGTATGTGATGTATGTTTTGAATATTATGGTAAATTATAAATTGAAAACATACATTTTGAGTCATCCCAATAACATATGTATCTGATAGAGGTGTGGTTGGTTGAGTACATGATGCGTGTTATTATTTCATCCTTCAACACCAAGCCATAAAAGAATGAAATGTTCCATTTGGGTGGAAGAGGAAACCCCATGCTTCCTAAAACATGAAATATAAAAGAAACATGTTCAATTTTTTTAGGATTGTTTCAAAAGATTGAAGGAAAATATGAATTCACAAAAGTTTTATGTGAAAATAATAATAATTAATGAGAATGATAAGGAAAGAAATCATAAAAAAGTAGATAAAAAATGAAACAATTAACTAAATAAATAGTAGGAATTAAACTTTTCTTGAACATTGTAAACGAGTGAATCATACTTTTTTATGAACTTTTTTCTTCATGATCTCTGTGAAAATTAACAAAAAAAAATCAATAAAAATTATAGAGAAATTAACTTATTTTTTGGATAAAATGATGATAAAATCTACTAAATGGAAATTCATTCAGGTTATATATAATTAAAATATAACATAATTATTCTTGATCATATGAAACTAAAATACAAGGAATTTAGTAAATCTTTCATGACCCTAAAAGAAAATATTTTAGAAGATCAATCCTAAAAACACGTTATATTTAAAAACATTAAAATAACATAACATTCATATATGAGAAAAATTTTGATAATTTTTTTTATCTTTTTGTGTTGGTTTAAAACTAATATATAAACATTTTTCTTCTTATTTTCTATGAAAACTAGAATAGCTCATTATATATTCCTAGATTATACTAAAAATTACTGTATCCATTTATTTATTCCTAGAAAACATCAACCATTAGTGTATACATTTTAGCATTTATTGATTGAACTAAAATAAATATTTATATTTGAGTTTTTATGGATGATAATAAATTATATATTTCCTTTTCACCATTATAGAGAGTAAAAACTCCATGATAACCCATATACCTTCTTTGATGAAAAAAATTCAGTATGAACCATTACGTATTTTCAAGACAATAAACTCTATTATAAAATTTTTACCTCTTTTTGATAGAATCAAACATCAGTATATCCCATTATATCATCTAAATAAAACTAAAATCTAATGAATACATTAAGTATTCCTAAGTTTTGATATATATTAGTGTTTCCTTTTCAACATTATCGATGATGATAAAATCTAACATAACATCATCATTATTTTTTCATCATAATAGAAATATCCTTATTCACAAGTCTTTTATTGTTGAGAATTTTGATGAGTTTTTTATTAATGAGATTGTAAAAATGGATCATTTTATATAATGAATGTCCACATTCATATTTTTGATGAACCAGTCCAATCATATTTTAATGGTGAGCTATGGAAAAAGTATCTATATTCATAATAAAAATAGGTTAAACACCTCTAATCATATAATGATTATGATATTTCAGGTGATTCAATGGTGGGATGATTTAATTCACATCATTTGTATTCAAAATAATTAGATTTAATCAATCCATTTCACTAATGTATACATTATGTGCTTCTTGTATGGATTTCAACTGAATTTGTGATGGCTCTTTCTCCTTAATAAAATTAAGGCATTGTTTTCATGGTGTAAGGAAATTTCCATCAATTTGTGTTTTTATGCATGCATTCATTCATCCACACATGTTTTATTACTAAGATTCCACTAATATAGCTTCTAAATTCAGGTTTGAACTTACCTCAATCATTGAAAATATATATTATGAATCCCTATGTTATCTACAGAAATTTCTATATTAGAATACTGAATAGATGCTCATTTTGGTTATTTTATTCTACTAAGAACAATTATTTATATTTAAGAGAAGCCATGGGCTTGAAAATACATATTTTTTATTGTCCAGTTTATTCTTGGTGGGGGTTTTCTTTCCCAATTTTGTAATATTTAATAGTACGTATAATTTTTAATAGATTTTTTTCCAATGATAATCAATTTGAGAAAATAAGTGACATTATTTTTGTTTATGAAAAAATTCTTCTACTAAAATTCCTATACAAAAACACTTAAAAAAGTGGTAAAAATTACAATAAGAAACCTAAATAAATTTTATAATGGATATAATCTTAGGTGTAATGTTTTATTTTCAGTTTTCAACAACTCTACTCAATCAAAACCTTGGTCTGATACCTATTATAATCCACTTACCAATAAATTTATTGTTTGTATGCCTGTTCTTTATCTCCTCTTCTTCCTCTATCACCATCTATGCCTTCTACCCTACCTTTTTATTTGAATCCACCTCCACCTCTACCTATGACTATGTCTCCACCTCTAAAACCACCTTTTACTCCAACTTATCCTTTACCATTTCCCAAAATTTTATTATTTTTAGGTTAGAACTTCTAAAAAAATTGATTTCCCTCATTATACTTCTCCTTGAGAAATAGATCAGAAATTTTATATATGTGTTATAATACTAATTTTTTACACCCCAAATATATTTCTATGGTCATATCCCATACTAGATCAAAAATATATAAGGGAATAACTTATTTTTTTCATAAAACATTATGACGCCATATATGTTTCCTACTCGAAATTTTTTAAAAAGTTATTTATTATTTTGAGTATGAAGGTTGTAGAAAATCATGGTAGTACTGATAATATATAGACAAAAAAATTAATAAATATTTTTAATAAAATCACGATTACCTTTAGAAATTAAATCTTCGGGGATAATGTTATTTTCATGGTTTATGATCACTCTCATAAATATTTAGACATAACATCCACAACCTTTTCCATTATCTTATTTCACACACTATAAAAACATTGAACAAAATAAGTATTTTTTTCGAAATATGTTTTGATCATTAATTATTTCTATATATACCTTAATAAATTTTAATTTTATATAATCTAAAATATTTTTATGTTCAGTCACTGAGTTCTTGTAATTAAGTGTTCTATATTTAGCTATCATCCTATCATAACAAATTTTTTTTAGAACATAGGCTGGAAATATGAATTCAAAGTTTATCTATAAAATTTTAATTTAATTATATTAAAAATTTACAATACACATCATGTTTTTTTGGATTGTTAGATATCAATGCATTGGATCCAAAAAATAATATTTTAGTTATCCAGATTAACTGTAATTAGTATATAATGCTTACTAAAAAACACAAAATAAATAATTACTGCAATAAATAAAAATATATTTTATATTATTAGATTGTAGAATTTTACCCCCCAAACTATAGTCATCAAAAAGAGCCTTCCTCATATTATATTTTTGTAAAATGCATCATATATCTCATATTTGTTCTATAAATTTATTCCTTCTCCAAAAAAGTTTTTTTTGCATAGAAATAATATAGGGATTAATGAATCCAAATCATGCTTCACTTGATTTTAACTATATATAATAGTAATATAAACACCTCTAGAAAATATGAATATTTATTAACATTGATAAACATATTAGATCTCTATTTAGGTAGACTTATTATGAAAATTTAACCTATGTATCTATTCATAACATACGCCCCCAATCATTCAAATTTGAGAATCACATTTATACTGTGGAGACCAATTACATTTGTAACAGTAGTTCCAAACCTTTTTTTTGATATTAAATATAGGAAATTTTTTTTCCCTTAAATGTGGTCTCTTAATGAATTTTTAATTATAATAAATTTTGATGTGGAAATGGAGGGGATAAGGTACTCTTGGAAGGTACAATTGATATCTTTTTTGATTCAATAGATTATCATGATTTTAAAATCCATTTCTCCCTTGATTAATCCATTTCTAATACCATACCTCAAATCATAAATTTTTTTTTCAAACATTATAGGTTTTCAATATGAAATAATATGTTAAAGACATACCTTATGTATATTTATAAGATAAGACGACCATGCTCTGTATGTTTCAATAACAACATCGACCATTATAATATTCAGTTCATTAATTGGAATAAGAAACTCAGCAGTTAGCTCCTAAGCTACCTGAATCCCAAATCTCTTGTGATATTTTGGATGTTATATATTATGTAGCTTTTTTTTCTAGGATATCATACACCAAACCTCACAGAACATGGCGGTGCATGGGTGTTTAGAGATAGAAATCACATACAACTTTACCATATAATATTTTAGTAACATAATGTTATCGAAAGTTCTTTGATTCATATTTAAGGGAAAGAGTAATGGAAAAATTTGGGTAAGGTATCTCGTTGTGGGGAATGAATAGAATAAAACCCAGTCGTGTCATTAGGTTCTCCTTGTGTGGATCTTTTTTCCACCATTGATTCACTTTGATCCTTTCTTTTATATTGCTCTGTCAAACTAGATCAGAAAATAATATCTTGCAAAGAATTTACTCATTCATACAATCCTTTCATCATCTTATATGAATATTTTTGTGGGTTTTCTTCATGAAATTTTTTTCAGGAGAAACATAAAAACCTACTCCTAAATTGCAATAATTTTATTCTAACCACTTCAAAACTACTAAATGTAGTTTCTATTTGGATTATGTCTCTGGAAATTCTTGTGTTTAAGCCATATAAAAAAATATTAAAATAAATCAATATATTTATGTAAAAATTATTTAAATAAAAATTAATTACTATTATTTCATACGTACACATTTTTCTATACAACTTTTCTGTTTTCATCTAATAGTTTACCCTTTTTATTTGCACAAGACTCCTTCCAAAACATATAACATGGGTTGAAAGACTCTTCAAATTTTTATTTTTCAATCTTCATAGAAAAAAATAAACACATGTTGTTTCATATGAAAAAACATTTATTTTGAATTTAAAATAAATATAAATATATTTTCTTAGTGAAGCATACCCCATCATTTTAGTGCAATAGGGGGACATTGGTTTTGGTTAACATTCATTATTTTTATCACTATTTGTCTATTTGATAAATTAACAATTTTGAATCAAATTAGATAAAATAAATAATGTAAAATATTAATTTATTGAATACAATGAACCTGAAATGAGTTCTCACCACGATGATTGATGAAAGAATTCCTTGTTTCTGACATTATAATGTGTTGATAACTAACTGGTGGGTGAGACTTTACTTTCCCCTCATCATCCCTAAGATGTTACTTTTTAACAAGAGTTTGGAATCCATTATGGGATTTTATAGTGGCCATTAATACATACTTATGATGAAAATATACAAAAATAATCAAACTCTACAAGGAATAATGAAAATAAAATAAAATATTCATCATTATTTTTATTCTTATTAAATGGAATCCACTAGTGTGGCCTTTTTAAACCCCTCCACACAATGGAAAAACATTGGTATTCTCCTCACCTTCACCACCATGCCACTAACATATCAGAAAAACATTTGTATGCATGATGCTTGACTCCAACTGGGCAGCCTTGACTAAGCCTAGAGCATGCCACACGTCCCCCAACTAGAAAATGGCATTGAATCACCCTATGTATAATATTTATAATAGTTGAGTCTAATGGGAATCGAGCCAGAACTAGATACCATGGAGATAGAGGGGTACAACCCGTGGGTATCACTGAGACAACATCCCATGGGAAAAAAGTACACTATATAATTTTTCTATAAAATAGTGAAAGTATATAATAATGTTTCCTTTATATCTTCCCATTGGGTTTCAATTGTTACAATCCTGTTTCAGAGCCATGAATCTATATCAATAATCATATTAATACTCATTATGACCCTAACAAAACTAATGAACGTTGAATTTTGGGGGTTAACAGATTTTCCCAGTTAATCCCATCCAACATCAAAATTTATTCCCCAAATTATTTCATTGACAATTTTATTCAACATTGTGATGTTGTGTTGTAATTTTTTGGTTCATCAATATGTTGTTTATCCCAAAATAATTATATAGTTTCAGCATCAATTGTATATTATTCCCCAGGATTGGTAACATCATCATGTGCAGAAGACATTATTTTTCTACATGATTTTTAGAAAATTTAATTTATATTATTTAAATGTAGTGGACAACCCATAATATTTTGATGAAAATTATACTATATTAAATAACATTAACCATTTAATTTAACTCCCTTTCATTTCTAAAGATGAAGTGATTTGGATCCTTTATTTAGAATAAGAATTCCCTCTTTTTGGTACCCTATAATGTATAATACATTGTCTAAATTGGGAGTGACATGAACTTATTTTGATCTACTAATGAACGGTTTATCCTAAATTTAATTTTCATCTGACCCCACAGTCAGTTTAGTCACTAGTAATAAAATTGACCAATTCTTTCAATACGACAACAAAAACGGGAAACAACGTTCATGCGTACGTGCGACTTACCATATCCATGAATGATGTATTCCATTATGTAATTCATTATACTATAGATTATTATAATATACTTATACTATATATACCTGATATTTATATCATTTTAAATATTATGGATTCATAATATAAGTTCAAGGATCAACGATATGAAAAATTAAGATACATGCGAAGAACGAAGAGAATAAAACAATAAGTGAAACCTAAATATAGGATCATTAACAAGCAGGTAATATAAGGTTATAATAAAACAATATATGGTAGTAGATATAAGAGTTTTATTCTATTATATATTTATAATAAACCTTTATTTTTTATACATGAATCTTGTACGAGTATGGAGAGAGTCAAGACACACAGTAAGGGGATTTCATCTGACTTTTAGTTTCTATAAGATACAAACTATGTTTGTCACTCTTTCTTTTTGTGTGGTGCATGTAAGAATCATGATTATATTCTAATTATCTAGTATTTAAATTTATGGATATTCACATTCTCAATTTATGATCCTTATTTTATGGGGTTTATGTTTCAAAAGTTACCAAATTTGAAAACATGTTTTTGTCTCAATTTTCCTTCATTGAGACTCATGTTTTGTTATGAACGTAAAATATTTTTTGGGGTTCATATAATTCAAATTTACATGAAATATCAAGAATATAAATATTTTTAGGATATTATATTCTCCACGTAATTACCTTTCCTTACATGGAGAGCATGATCCCAATATACCAAGTTATAAGAATTTATCAAGACAATCTCATGGCCTTTTGAGATTATTTTTGTTTATGCTTCCTTTGATAAAATATTATTATCCATCTACCAATAATATTAATGATTTTCCTTATACTATGTTTTTCATGATATATTCATGTATTTATACAATTATATACTCTTTGGTACAAAAGTTTGTTAAGAAAGTGTTTTTAGGAAAACCTGACCTTACCCTCTCTTCGGTTGGAAATATTTGTTTTATAAAAAGGGTTTCCAAGAACATTATACTCTTCCAAAATAATATATAAAATATTTTTTTTACCATTTTTTAAAAATATCTTAAAGGTAATATTCTTGTTACTTTCCGAAGAAGACACTTTTCAATCCTTTTTACCTTGAAAAAGGAATGTTCTTTTGACATCGCATGACATGTACTGATTTACCTTCCATCATTTCTTCTAAGTTCCCTTTGAATTATTAAAAAGGTTAATCTTTTAGAATTTTTTTTTAAAAAGTAATCAAGTATTTTTTTCAAAATATTTTCAAACTTCTTTTATATTTTTTCATTGAAAAATATTTTCAAAATGTTTTGATGTCTTATTTACAAGTTTTCAATGTTCTTTCAATGAAATGGTTTTCCAAAAGTTTTGAAGATTCAGTATATGTTTTCATGAAAAAATATTTTCAAATTTTTTTCAGGATTTCATTATAAAATTTCATAGTATTTTTAGTGAAATGGTATTAAAAATATTTTCATTATTTCTTTAGTTTTCTTCAAGTGTTTTCCAAGAAAAATGGGTTTAAAATGTTTTGAAGCATATTATAAATATTTTCAAGGGAAAAGGTTTTCAAAAATATTTAATATCTTCATTATAATTTCTCAATAAATTTTATATGGAAATTATTTTCAAATAATTTTATGTATTAAAAATAATTTTTCAAATAAATCATATTTTCCTTAAGAAATGTCTTTAGAGTATATTTCAAAATTATTTTCCATATATGATTAAATCTATTTATATTACTGATACCTAGATAGAAAATGATATAAAAATTCTATTCATATCCTTTATATGAAAGAGTTATGATTAATTCCATGTTTTTTATGAAACCCAATCCTCATGCATGGGTAATATGTTTATGAAACTTGTTTCTCTTTTACAGGTTATATTCTTTTGGAACCCTTTTTTTCATGAGTAATGCTTATAATGAAATGAATACAGAACCTATCTCTTTCAAAAAGTTATGAAATGTGTACATGTTTATAATACCCATTTCATTTCATGGGTTATGATATGTTTATTTATAATCTTTTTTCATATGTATGTATGATTTCATTATGTGACGGATGAGACCTATATCTCCCTCTAATGAATTGGGTATAGATTTATATCGCTTGAGATTGATAGGGCTGGAATGAGGGTTTAATTGGTTCAGTAATACATGTATGGAATTGGGGTTTACTTGGTTTATTAATATAGGGATTGAATGTGTGGTTTTCTCAGTTCATTAATACATGGGTGAAATTATGTTTTACTCAGTTTAGTAATACTGGGATGGAATGAGGGTTTACTCACTTTAGTAATATTGGGATAGATTGAGGGTTCACCTGGGTCATTAAAGGACTTTGTCTGCTAAGATAGTCTTGTAATTGATGCCTTGGATACTATATAAATCATTATATGATTATGTGTTTCCTCAATTCCATGCCTTACTCATATAGTATTATTTTATGGCTTATATCATTTACCTCATTTTGATTCATATCTTATGAACTGTAAAGAATTATGCTATGATTAATGTATAGGATCGTTGATATGCAGGGTATTATCTTCTATTTTCATGATCATGTTCTCATACCCTTATACTCATGTATATTTTAAAATTTCTCCCTTCCCTTATAGAGCATTTGAAATCACCGCTTTTTATGTTTCCTTCCCTAGGTTATGAAGATATTCATTATGTTTTATGTGTAAAAGAAGGGTACTATTCCCAAAAAACCTAGTGGGTTATAATGTAGATCAATTATGAATTGGTGTTTATGTTTCAATGTTTCCAAAGGAACTATACAAACTACGGTCTTTGGAAGTCTGTTTGTGCAATGTTTAATTATTCCGAAAAAATTACGTAATGTTAATGTTTGTAATTGGAGAGACTTTATAGTTGGTATTAGAGAAAAGGTATAATTACCCTTTGGAATCTATGATGAGAAAACCATAGTGATATATCTGGGGTTATTTTTATGGATATGACTAGGGATTTCTCTCAGGATAAGTATAAGGATTAGTTAACATTTAAGAAAACATCCTAAAATTTTGGTAAACGGTAGAGTGGGTGGTTTCAAAGCAATACATCCCTGTCTTTATAATATAAGTGGATGTGGATCTAGCATAGATGTACCTAGGGGTAACAAAACTGATAAGATGTTCTGAGATGGACTTGGGGTAATCTTGTACATGAAAACAGACATTGCTACACACATGTTTTGACACTCCCTATGGATATTATTTGGGAATTCAAAAACTCTTCCTGAACCATCATGAATAATTTAGATATAAATTATATATTAATAACCTAGGATAAACCGAATTTGTCATATATTATGGTAGGTTTCATGATTTAGACATACTATAAGTAATTATTTTCATGACTATGTGGTTTTCTATTAAGATAAGTAATTCTCACACTATGCTTCTAATTTTAGTCAATGGTGGAAACTGGAAGGAACTATATTAATTTTGAATGTGATGTAATATTTTTTGTGGGTAAGTCAAGTGTGATGATCACTGGAGAGAAATATTTCATCATCATTCCAAATCAGTTATCGTGGAACGTGATTAACAATGTTTACCTTAACCAACTCTCAGACTAACCAAGTAAGATAAATAAAGAGTTCAATAAGAGTTTTGGTAATAGAGACCCTGTAGGAATGATGATTTGGTTTTCAATGGGTCAAGAATGTGTAAAGAATCACCTAAGTGAATGTATTAAAGGAACAATAAGGTGTTCTGGCTGTGGAATATGACACCAAGCATGTGAATACAAGAGGAAAATTAAGAGTTATGTTATTAAAATTGATGAGAATTTTTTCCTCCCTGTGTTGTCATCGAAGGTTATGTTCTTTAAATGTGGAATAAATGGTTATTATGAAAAAAATTTCCCTAGAGGAATGTTAATGAAGAGAATCAACAATGTGGTGAGAGTAATGGTTACATTGCTGATGATGAAGAGACTACATATGAAATGTCAAAATAAAGTGGAATTATTGTTAATGGATTAATGATGAAGTAATAAAAGTATATATGTATTTGGATTCTAGAATTATGAATGGTGAATTATGTATGGATTGTTCAGTTTATTTTTTTATAAGGATTTAAAAGAATATTTTTAATAGTCACAATGGAATATAAATGTTATCTAATGAAATTTCACATTTTGACTAAGGGAAGGTAACCCTTAACAAGTTCCTTTTATTAAGATAATATTGTATGGATAAATATATGTGGGATATTAATAAGTAAATAAAATAGTAATAATTACCTTGGAACTAAGTAAGGACATATTTATAGGTGATTTTTTCTCCCACTAATTAAGTTTACAAAATTTTTGGATTTAATATTTAAAACCAATATACATTAAAATGAGTAAGCATTAATGTCTTCCAAAAGGTTTTATGGTAATTCAATTTGTTACCATGTTTCAATAGAATATATGATGAGATTACTCAAATGATGATAATTTGATAACAAGAACTAATTTTTTTTATATAGGAGAATCAATGTTAACCTGATTTCATGAATCTCTTTATAAGGTTTTGTATTTTCATCTTTCTGAAGGGTTGTAAGATTAACTGTTTGTGAAGAGTTAAAGTTAATCTTTAGAGGAAGTATTTTTGCAATATGTTTGTGTTGAAAACCTTAGTTGAAAGGATAATAAGTGATTAAACATATTTTAGGTATGTACATATTATATATTATATTATTATGGTTTTACAAATAGGACATCATGTATGTTGGGTGAAAACCAATAAACTCTGGAAAGGACGTGGGTCTTGAACCCATGACCAAAGGATGATAAGGGTTTCATGCCTACCATAGGACAACATGATCTATTGATTAATGTATATTTATTTGTAATGATTAAATATTTATGATGAACTATTGGTGTTATTTTTTATAGATTAAAGTATGTATTTTTTTAATAGACAAATACTTAGAGTTTTTATTCTTTTATGGTCCTTAAGATCTGTTAAAACCATATATTAGTGCTTTAGTCATCAAAGTTATTTTCTAGACATTAATTACACGAGTTAATGGATTTATTAGAAATTTTAAAAGAACAAACCAGGAATAAAATTTGGTTTATAGAAATTTATTAGGAATTACACAATGTTTTGAATGTGGTCAAAAAAATTATTGTCCTAATACATTAATTTTTATTGATCTAATGGAATTTTAAATCATCACATATTTATGACATTGAGGCCCCCAAATTTCCTTTTATAATTCCCATGTTTTTTATTGATGAACTCAATCACTCCCTATAAATATTTACATTTTCCCTCCTTGTCTAATGTTCACTCCCAACCTCTGTTCTTTTATGTGGAAGCCCAATTATATGATACTTTGGTAACTATTATAGTTCTAAATTTCCCTTTTAAGGGAATTTTCAGTATACATTTTTATGATGTGGGTTTATATGAATGAAGTTTTCAAGTATTAATCCTTTGATAACCTAGATGAGTTTCGAGGGTGAAATTCATTATAAGTGGGGAAGAATGTAACACCTTGAGATTTTCAGAATTATTATCCTTCGAATTAATTTAACTTTTAAATATTTCTCATTTAACCTAAAATTGTAAATTATTATATATATATATATATATTTATATCAAAACACTAATTCAATCAATCCTTTTTCATGGAATATTATCTTGGTTTCTGCTACATATAATACCAACATGGCTTGCGCTTTAAAACACCGACTTGGTGTACGATGCCCACAACACTGAGTTTCTATGAAACATCTATTTTTATTGTTTTAATTATTTAAATAAGATAATTATATACTTAAAGTTAACAGTATTAATAACTACTTTTAAAATATGTTTTTATATATGTAAATATTATTGATAATAAAAGATACAATTTTTGGTAAAATCTATTAAATGTATAAATAACCCGTTTTCTCAAATGAGCTACTTTTGATAATAAAATAAATTTTAGAAATATTTATAAATTTAATTGGATAAAATAAAATTCATTTTTTAATTCATAATTTTGAAGTTACACTAGGGTGATGTTTTTGGATTTTTTGTGAAATTTCATTTATTTAATGAATAGTGAAAATAATACTTTTTAGTTAAAAACTACCTTTTTATAATTAATTATTAACGATAAATGATATTATAAATATGTTTTAAGGTCACATTAGATGAATATTACATATATTAATAAAATTTAATAAATTCTAATTAATTTCACTTTGGAACTGAATATAAAATCTTAAAAACATTTGAACTTTTTCCTACCTTAAAACCTCGTTATTTCATCCCGTATATGAAATTATAACTAATATCAATTTTACGACATCTATGATTGGAATTTAAAAATTCAAAAATACAACATCATATTTGGTCTAGTTTTTAGATTCAAATAAGGCCTTGTTAGTTTTTGACAAAAAATATTAGTAAAAGTAATTAAAATTTATCGCTGTGATTAAGGGAAAATTAACCTTAATTAGGGACAAACAATAATATTAAGGGCCCAAAAAACTATAAACATGTCCAAAACAAATTTCATGTCCATATTTCATACATGAAACTTCCATTACTGATTTTTTTGGTTTGGTATGTCTAATTATAGGTTAGAACAAGTGCACACATAATTTGTTTCTAAAAATTCCATGTGAGTCCTTTTCTTTCCTGATAAAAGGCCACCACTTCTACCCATTCCTCACACCTCTCAAGACTAGTAATTTTTTCCTCAACCTTCCCAAATTTACAACCAACAATCCTACATTCTATATTGAATAATAAATTTTGGAAGAATCTCTCTCAAGGAAGCCTTTTGGAACAAACCAAAAGGAGTCACTCGATTAAGACGTAACATCTTATCTCAAGATCCTTTCATTTATTTTCCTTCTCCACAACCTAAATTTTTTTTATTACATTATTGTGTGAAAAGACAAATATAATAATTATATTAGATTTTTTATGTAAATATTATTACAAAAACTTACACACACCTCCATCTAATGGATGTTGAACATATTATTTCTCTATAGGGCGATCTACTACCAAACAAAATGATGATTGTTCATTTATCCTATTCCACTAATCATGGTGGAAATTCTGATAGAAAATATATTATTATATGTATTATATTATTTTTATTATGTATTTATACATCTGTATTATTTTTACAAAAAAAAACTTGTTACCTTCCATCTAGTGTTAATACAATAATCGCATTTGAGGATGTGTGGAATAACACCCCCTCAAAGCAATGTGATTCATTCACACAACACATAGAATGTATTAAAGATGGGTTTAATGAAAATATATGAAATATATGATATATTATATTCATTAGGTAGTAGTTATTTTATGAAACATGTCTCTTTCAATAGGTTATGATATATGTACATGTTTCTGATACCCATTTCACTTCATTGGTTATGATATATTTATTTATGATCCTGTGGAACATGTATATATGAATCCATTATGTGACAGGTGATACCTATATCTCCCTCAAAATCATTGGGTAAACCTTTATATCTCATGAGATAGATAGGTATGTAATAAGGGTTTACTCAGTTCAGTAATATAGGGATGGAATGAGGGTTTACTATGTTCATTAATACAAGGTTGGAATGTGGGTTTACTCAGTTAAGTAATACAGGGATGGAATTAAGGTTTACTCAGTTTAGTAATACAAGGCTGGAACAAGGGTTCACCTATTTAGTATGAGTCTTTTTTCACTAAGAAGGTCTTTGGCATTTATGCATTAGATACTATGGAAATCATTATATGCTTAGTAGTTTCTAGAACTCCATGTATTAATCCTATTTTATGAATTTGTGGATTATGTCCTTTGTTTTATTTTCATTCATGTATTATGAAATGAAAATTTTTATACCTTGATTCATGTATATGATCTTGGATATACATGGTATGATCTTCTATTTTCATGATCATGTTCCCCATACCCTTATGCTCATGTATATTCTTACATTTCTTCCATGTTTACCCTTATTGATCATTTGATATCACCACATTATATGTTTAATTACCTAGGTTATGAATATATTTTTTATTTTTTATGTGTCTAAAACGTTTTCTAGTCACAAAGAACCTATTTGAAGATGATGTATCTCACTAATGTACTAGTGTTTATGTTTCCATCTTTCCAAAGGCACTATACAAACTACGATATTTCGAAGTCTATTTGTATAATGTTTAAGAAAAAAGAATTATGTAATGTTAATTTTAATAAATATAGGATTTCTATAGTTCATCATAATTCCAATCCACTAGTTGAGATAAGGGAAAAGTGAACAACATCATTTCATGAGGTTATAGTTCACCGTACATAAGAATGGCAACTTCGTTACCCATTAAATGGAATTTTGTGTAACTATAGGTAGATCCATTAGAATAAATAAATATAATTATATTGAGTATACTTAGGTTATTATATAATAATATACTAGGAATAATTAAGGTGGTGGAGAATGCAAATAAGACAAAAGATCTTGAGAATGGATGTTATGTCTTCTTTGGGTAACTCTTATTGGTTTGAAACAAATGGATTCTTTGGATGGATTTCATACCAAAGAGAGGATTTTAGTAATAGTGGAGTGATGTTGGAAGATTATTTGGGTGTGGTTTTTGTGAGAAAAAGTGCTTGAGAGGTGTGAATAAGTGGGAAGTGTGAGTGCTTTTTATAGTGGTGGAGGACTATCATTCTTGTAAATTTCTGGGAAGGGAATTCCACCAATGTTTTTTCCATGAAAAGTGGATCTAATAATTGTACCAATCAAATTAAATGGATTATATGGTAAATATATGATAATGCAATTGAATTTTGAAAATTTCATAGTTTTCTGGACCTTATGGTTAAGGTTTATTCATTCGTTAAGATAATTTTTCTCTTAATCATTCTAATTAATTTTAATCACTTTCACTAATATTTTTGGTAAAATTTTTTTTTCCTTATTATACATTATAAAATATTATTTTTCAAAACAGTGAATCCATTTTTTCAAATTATAATTATATATCTGGTATTAGTTAATTTAAATTTAATCCCGCTGATCGGTCATGACAATGTGGTTTTTAAGATTTTTTTAATGTTTGGAATGTTTGGATATCCAATTTGAATGCGAAATTAGTTATGATGACCTAAATTGGATCAATGGATGTAAAATTATTCTCATTATACTTAAAAAAAAGTTAAAATATAATTTAACTATATAAATAAATTTGATGAAAATCAAGTGTTGAATTTAAATTCAGAATTTTTCACTATTCATCAAAAAATGATGTTTTTTCAAAAAATCATTAAAATTTACCTTAAGATAAATTTGTACTTATGAATTCAATTATTTAATTTAATAAATTTCAATTTCAATAAAATTTAGAAAATTAATTTTATTATTGTTCACATATTGACATAAAATTCAGTTAATTTGAAAAAAATATTATTTTCAAACATATAAAGACATTAATAATATTACATGATTTATTATCAATATGTTTTATTTATATAAAACCATTATAAATAATATAAAAAAAGTATTTATAAATATTTTGATAAATAATTTTATTGTCTGGTATATAACTAACTCATTTAAATAATTATAACAATAAAATGATGTTTTGTAGAAACTCAGTGATGTGTGTAAGGAAATACAAGTGGGTGATTCCTATAACACAAAAATATATTGCTGTAGTGTATTATGAATGTTTGACATAGTGTAGTGTGAAATGCATGAAATCAAATAACTCTGTGTGTTACAATCTACCCACCTTAAAATGAATTTATCCCTCAAAATTCCTCATTCTGAAAAAATGAAGGAATTTTTGCATAATCATATACCCTATTTTTCATGTAGCTTCCTATAATAGATTGTTTATCCACAAAACATTTGGAAGGTGACTATCCTTATTTCATTTAACATTCTCTATATGATCAAAAATTTCAACAGGTTGTTTCTCAAAAGAAATATCTCACTCTAGTGGTATGACCTATGAGTTTAGTTTATTGAAGGGATAGGTATAAACATCCTTAGGAGAGGTACATTGAACAAATCATGGACTTGATAGAGATTTTGATTATTTTACAAATGATAGAATACTGTTATGATATGATCAAGAATCTCAAAGGGACCAATATACCTTTTTCAAAGTTCCTATTTCTTATAAAACTATATAACCTTGTTCCATTTCATAGAAACACCTTTTCACCAACTTCAAATTATTGGTCACATCAATGCTTATATGAATAATTTTCCTCTTGATTTTGTGCTACCTTGACATGCAGTTGAATGTTTATAACCTTATTAGCCATTTCTTTAGCTATCTCAGGTCCCAATAGTTTTCTTTCTCTAACTTCATCCCATCCTTTTTAATCTCAACATTTATTCTCATAGATGTCTTCATAAGGAGACATATGAATGATTGAGTGAAAGATATTGTTATATGAAAACTAAACTAGAGGAAGATGTTGATCCCAACAACCTTTGAAATCCAATGAACAAGATTACAACATTTCTTATAGTGTTTGAATTTTATTTTTAGAATAAAATTCTTTATGTGGATTATAAGTAGTGTTGAAACTCAATTCTGTAGCAAGGGCTTACTGATGACTTTTCCAGAACATTGAGGAAACCCTTAGAACCCAATTTGAAATAATAGAATATGGTACTTCATAAAAACTTACCACTAACATAATGTATATCCTGGTATTTTGATCAAGATAGATGTCATCTCTAATATCGATGAAGTGTTCTAACATAGTAAGGTGATCGACTACCACCAATATAACATTAAACCCTTTAGAATTATTAGGGATTTCAATAAGAAAACTCATAGTGATGTTCTCCCATTTCCATTCTTTTATGGGTAACAGATAGAAGATACCCTTATAATTTTTCCTTTCCTCCTTCACTTTCCTACATACCAAGAACATAGATACAGACTCAGTGATATCCCACTTCACACCATCCAACCAAAAGTATTCTTTCAAGTCTCTATAAATCTTCATACATACAGGATTAATAAAGAATAAAGAACTATGATATTCATCCAACAAACCCTTTTTTGAATTGAGTATGGATGGAACACATACATGGTTCTTAAACCTTATCATTCCATCCAAATCAAGGTTAAACTCTAGAACATCTCTACCCTTATTTTGTAGCTCTACAACTTCCCTCTACAAATCATAATTCTACACTTGGATAGAGATCTGAACATTCAATTCATTAGGATAAATTTTTTCCCTTTCCTTAATTATTTCCATATATGTCATTTATAAATCTAAAAATATTCGTACTTTTACGATCCTCATCATGGATATGCTAGCTTGATTCTATCAACTCAAAGCATCAGCCACCTAGTTTTTGTTCCCTAGGTGGTAATGTATTGAGAAATCATATTCTTTTATTAGATATAAACATATTATCTAGGACATGTTCAACTTTTTCGATGTGAATATAAAATTTATACTTTTATTATTGGTATATATATCACACCATTATGAATAAAGAAAATGACTCCATATCTTTAATAAAAAAATTACAACTACTAACTCTAAATCATGAGTTGAGTAATATTGCTCTTTAATATTCACCTGTCATGTGGCATAGGATATTACCATGTTATTCTGCATAAGAATATATCCCAATACCATATTTTAAGCATCAATATAGATTAAAAAACCTTCTCTACTAAATGGTAATGTAAGTATAGGTGTACTGAATGAACATCTCTTCAATCCCTTGAACTTTTCCTCACTTTCATATTTCCTGAGGAAACTAGAACACTTCCACGTTAACTTGGTCAGAGGATTAGATAGTATTGAGAAATTATCCACAAACCATTGATAATATTAAGCTAATACATGAAAACAATGGATCTTAGTCACCATGGTTTGTCTAGGCCAACATTCAAAAGAATCCATCATTGATGTATCTATTGCTATACCATTTCTTGAGATTTTGTGATGGAGAAATTAAAGCCTTTTTAGAAAAAAATAACAATTTATAAATTCTTCTTATATATTCTTCTACCTTAGGTTCGTTAGAAAAATTATCAAGGGGCATCCATGCTCTACCTTATTATTCTAAAAGATAAAAATATAATCTATAAAAACAAACTCAATCTGATCGAGGTAATCTCCAATGAATCTATTCATGAAATCCATGAAGATAACATGGAAATTAGATTGACCAAAGGAGTCACTATATATTTATAGTGTCCATAAGTTGTATATAATTCCATCATGGGTAATCTCCCATCTTTAACCTCAATTGATGATATCCAGAATGAAGGTCAATCTTGGAAAAGTATTGAGAACAATGCAGTTGATCAAACAAGTCACCAATATGAAGAATAAGATAATTACTCTTGACCATGATCATGTTAAACTACCAATAACAAATGTAGTGTCAAATTGATCCTTTTTTCATTTTCATAAAGAGGAAAAGTTCAACCCATGGTGTCACACCTGGCCAAATGAATCCCTTATTAAGGTTTTCTTGGAGTTTCCTATTCAATTCCTAAAACTCAATCAAGGCCATTCTATAGGGAGTATTTGAAATTGGTGTGGAACTGGGTATGAATTATATCGAGAAATATACTTCACATTTTCATGTAATGATAAAAAAATATTCATGAAACAGAACAAAAAAATACCAAGAAATAATAATATCATTTGTGTTTAGTTTCTCCCAAACCATTTGAGATAAATATTCCTTATGAATGAGAATTAATCCCCATAAAATGGATTTAATATCCATAGATTGTTAAAAATTATCATCAAATTGATAGATGATCATAAGTTCATTTGAAATATAAAATGTAACTTAATTTACTCGATAATTGATATTTTATTTCTGAAGAGAAATCCAATCCATTCCTAAGATGACATAAAATTAAACTAGTCGCGGAATGAAAATATTTGTAGGAAGTAAATTTAGAAAAACATCAACCGAAGAGGAATAAAAGGCTTGAGATGCAATCTCGTTACCATTGGGGGTTTATTATGCTAATTCCACATATAATCATTTGGGTGGAATCTTAATTCCATTATAAAATTATTTATATATGAAATTTTCTGTAGATATAGAACAAATAATACATTAGAAGTTCTATAGTAGATAGTAAATGTACCTTTCACCATGTCGTTATCTCACCCCTCTCTAGAAATAGTTATCTCTTGATATTTTCCATTGTCCCTCAATTTAAGAGGTTTCTAACACCGATCATCATCACCAAACCTTAGTTTTGGGAAATAGTTGACGTAATTCTAAATGTCCATACACTTGAACAACTTAAGTGTGGGAGGTGCATTCTATGTATCTTTTATTCTTTTTACACCATTGTTCAACTTATTCAAATCATTATTTTAATCAATTGCTGGATTGCCTTACCTTCCTCACTAAATAAACTTATGAGATCCCATAATTCAATTTACCACAATAATTTTTCAACACATAGAGAATAATATAAGTTTCATCTTATTCTCTCCATGGTATTTATATATTTTCTTGAACTCCATCTTCTTTCTATTGTTAAAAAATAGATTGATACGAGACTCCAACCTCAATTTTATATTTGGTTTGAAAATTCACAATCATTTAATATCTACTAAAGTCTCTTTTGGACAAAACTTCTCTTAGATGTTGTTTTAAGCCATTGAATAACCTCTCATCTTAACTTTTGGGTTGGATGATATTTCAAGAAGCATACCTCATGTGTCTTTTGAAATTATCCTAATTGGTATCAGCTTATTCATCATCCTTTTACTTCAAATAATGTAAATAAAATTCCATATTCAAATTAAGAACATGTGGAAATTACTTATTGAATATTAAGTTCTTGAACTCATCACAATCCAAGGACTATTTCCTATTGCTTCCTCATATTCTCGACTAGAGTCAACCACTAGTTTGATTCATCTTTTAACTCATAAACTACTAGAATGATTTTTCATGTTCCAAACACTATATAAAGGACAATATTATTTTCTTGGTACTATTACAATGTTACACAACATGTATATTGTAATATACAATTATAGAAGGGGGATATTACCTCATGAAGGACTCAACTGAATGGTGTTCCATCCTTTTCTTATAACAAACCCTATCTTTATTTCACACTTAAACATAATTTATTACATAAAACCTACACTTGATACAAACAAGAATATCAAGAGGTCTAATGTATTTAGGGATTAGGAAAATTACATAATAACTTAGGACATAAAATACAACATCTTATTGACAACTTCTTTTACATGAACACATCATTCCTTCATACTTAGCATTGGATGGGATAACCTGATGAAATGTATAATAAAAATGTGAGCCATAAAGCCTAGTAAGGGAGTAAAGAAGCTATACAATGATTATTTAAGTAGAAGTTAGGAAATAGGAATATCAATGCAGAATTAGGGAAACATGAACATAAAGGCATGACATAGCATGATAATCATAACATGGAAATGTGGCAACAACATTTAACATGATATTACCATGAGACATGGATAATTGAACATGGGTAATGTGTAAAAACTCATTGAACTTGGATTATAATGAGTTATCCCTCAATTCACTTGATGTATCTTGATACTAATCTTTACCCAATGCATTGGATTACTATTAGGTCACACCCTTCCTAATCATTTCTTTTCATGCATAACTGTGCCACATAGATCATATAACATGGATTAATTAAACATAATCATTTATTAAAAGATAAAGGAATGTGGAATTCATACCTGAAACATTATAATCGATAAGTAAATGCTCATAAATTTGAATACCCTTGAAAGAGATACGAGTATGGTATTCACTACATAATGACTTTGGCTTGGAAAATCATTGTGCAATTTTCAGCCGCATAATGGCATGACATAAGAATTCATAAAAATGGTTGATGATAGGGAAAGGGGTGTCTAATTATATTTACATGATATTTAAAGTAAAGTAGAAATATAGAAACATGTCCCAACAAATGTAATGGAATTTATATTCATAATAGAAAATAATTTCTTGAATGTAAATGAGAATAGAAAAATTGGTTGCAGAATTTCGGCATAGTAACAGGTGTACATGGGAGGAATTAATGAGAGATAAAGGGGTCTATCATCATTAAAAAATAAATACGGAAGTACGGGGGAGTTTAGAAATCATACCCCAACATTTTTAATAGAAAAGACAAGGGTATAGAGACATAATGAAACTCGGAAAAATATGAGAGAGGAGGAAATCCCTTTTAAAAATTCGGCATGGGCACAAGTGTACACGAAAGGAATTAATGATAGAAAAAGTTATTTATCATCATTAAAAAATAAGTAGGGGAATATAAGGGAAGTTTGAAATCATACCCCATCATTTTTAATGGAATGTAAAAGGGAATTACAATATAAACAAACTCAGATAAAAATAAGAAAGGAATGAATCCTTTATATGAAAGTGTGATCCCAATGGCTTGGGAGGGGCTTGAGAGAGGATTATTGGGAGGTTGGGGAACCATGGGAGGATTATAGAGAGAGGGGGAAGTGGTTGGTGGAGCCTTGAAGGCATTGAGTGAAGAAGAAGTGATAGCATGGGTGGGTTTATATAGGAAAAAGAGGGAATTATTAATTATTTAGGTTTTGGAAATCACACATTAAACTAATCAAAACCACAATCCAACCCATGTTTTTTTTACAAAGGGGAGTGAAAGAAATTATTTTATAGGGATAATTTCCGAACTTCTTAAAATATTAGGCATGCTTATGTGCAGGTAAGTCACACTCTCAAGGAAATCAATTTAAAAAAGTTAAAATGTTTTATTAGTCTTGAAGGGTCTATTAATACTTTGTAAAATTAATCAGAAAAACCTAATGTAACATTATTTTTATATTAAAACATATATTATCTGAAAATAATATTTATGGTATTTTATTAAATAACGTTTTGGTCATTATGATGTTGTAAAACACATTATATATTTAAACGGTATTTAATTTTAACTCAAAAATTTGACTGCCTTAGAAAATTATGAAAAATTCACCATTTGTTAATTTTGATTTCTGGATTCCAAAAATAATTTTAATTTAATCGAAATAATTTTCCAAATGTTTTAATTTTTACTATTAAAATAAAAACCGACTTTTATAAAAGAATGACGGGTTTTGATAAAAATAGCTTTGAAACCTTAATAAAAATAACAATTGTCTTCATAAAAATTATAAGATCATTTATATTTATTGAAAATTAATTTAGTGAAAATATTTTATTAAAAAAATTTAATTAAAAAATTAATTAATTCATTGAAATAGATTTCTTAATTAACTAATAATTCTTTTTTACTTTAAAAAATATTTACAATGTAACAATTATAAAATGAATGTTTATTCTCTATACAATAATAATATACATAATCATAGTACTAAGTTATTTTTACATAACCCCTTATAACACCCGTATAAGACTGAAGGGTAAGGTGTGTGATGGTGACAGACTCTTTGGGTGGCTTAGATATAATTGCTTGGGTGGTAATATCTATCAACTTCCACTTGTCTCGTAGGCAGTTCCACTCGAGCTTAACGTGTTGAGGCTATGATTAACCTTGGTCAAGAGTGAAGACCAATGATGCCACCTCCTTTCCTAGCTTTGAAAAATGGTCTTCATATCGGGAAATTCTATTGGATGAGGCCATCACTTCCTTTTTTGAGTAAATTGGATTTGTTAAAGTCCTATAGTTATACTAATCATGTGATCACTATTCAATGGAAATATTAGCAACATTCATAATTGTTAATGGTATTTTAAAATCTAAAAAACAGAAAAAAAAGAAAGTGCATATGTTATATAACCATTATACATAATAAAACATTTAATTAGATCTAGGAAAAATTTTATCATAAAAGTTTGGGTCATTACAATCTCCCCCCCTTAAGAAATTTTTCACTCAAATTTTTTTCCTACACTAAAACAGATGAAGGTAACTCTACATTATCACTTCCTTTGATTGCCACATTGCCTCTTAAAACTTGTGGTTTCTACAAAACACCATGACAATAGGAATTTTGTTATTTCGTAGAACTTTTTCCCTAGGATATAAGTTCTTCACTAGATTCTCTTCGCAGGAGAGGTCATTATCCAATGGCACCACCTCTAGATTGATTAAATGTGATGGTTCATGTATGTACTTCCTCAAGAGTGATACATGGAATACATCACATAGTTGTGATAGGTTCAGTGGGAGTGCAAGTCATTAGGCCACCTCTCTAATGCGATCAAGGATCTCAAAAGGGCCTATGTAACATGGATTAATCTTTTCCTTCTTCCTAAATCTCATTACACTCTACCACGGTGATATGCAGAGGAATACCATATATTTGACAAAAAACTCTAGGTCTTATCGATGATTGTCATCATAGCTCTTTTTTTCGAATCTTATCATCTTTAATGTGCTGCTGGATGGTCTTAACCTCATCCACTATTTCTTCGACCATTTCTCTACCCATGAGTTTTCTCTCCCCAAATGCATCCCAACATGATGGTGTTCTACACCTCTTCCCATAAAGGGCTTCATAAGGAGCCATTTGGATGCTTGAGTGGAAACTGTTGTTGTAAAGAACTCAACTAGAGGGAGATGTTGATACCATCCTCCTTTGAAGTCCATTGATCATTCTCTCAACATTTCCTCATGTGTTTGGATAGTCTGCTCAGATTATCCGTCATTTTGAGGATGATAAGTCGTACTAATGTTTAGATCAGTATTCAAATCATGTTGAATAATCTTCTAAAACATTGAGATGAATCTTGGATCTCGATCAGATACAACAGATAGTGGTACTCTATATGGACTTACCACATATCTAATGTATATTCATGCCAGTTGATCCAAAGTGAAATTCTCTTAAATTTCAACAAATTGTATATTCTTTTTATACTGATCCACAGCAACCCAAATAGAAATGTTTCCTTTTGATGTCTTCGAATGTCCAGTGAAAATGTCCATGGTGATGTTATCCCATTTCTATGATGGTATGGTTAATGGTTGTATCATCCCCTTAAACTTCTGTCTCTCGGCCTTCAAATGCTGATATACCAAGCACTTGGATATATACTCAATGATCTCCTTGTTCATGTTATCCCACCAATAATTCTCTCAGATATCTCAGTACATATTTGTGTTTCCTAGGTGAATGGAGAAATTCTAACTATGTGCATCATGCAAAAGTTCATTCTTTAACTCTGGACTTGATGGAACACGTAGCCTTTACCATAATCTCATAATTCCATTTTCATTAACATTATACTCTATGGATTTCCATTTTTTGATAGTTTCAAAAAAATTTAATGAATTCCCACAACATATTTTTGAGAATCCTTTAACCTTTCCAAAGATATGGTTGAGAAATAATTTGTGAAAGGATTGATGGTGTTCCCTTATTTATGATTCCCATGTCCATCTTAATCAAATATAAGAATATTGGATCCCTTTCAATTGTCATCAATGATTGAATTGTAGGGTACTTTCTACATAGATCATCCTCCACCTTGTTTTCTTTCCCTGGGAGGTAATGGATTGAGCATTCATTGTCTTTGATCAGCTCTAACCATATTTTTTGGCACATATTGAACTCTTTCTATGTGAATATATACATGAGGATTTTTTGGTCCGTATATATTTTACACTTCTCCACAAATAGGTAATGTCCCCAATTTTTAAGATAATATCACCACAACTAAATCCAGATCACGTTTTGTATAGTTCTTATCCGGAAAATTCAATTTCCTTGAAGCATAGGAAATTAATTTGTCATTTTTAATCAACAAAAATCCCATTAACTTCTTCAGAGCATCACTAAATACCACAAAAAGTTCTCCACTAGTGGGTAATGAGAGCACATGTGTAGTGATAAAATTTCTTTTCAACTCATTGAAGCTCTCTTCACATTCATCACTAGAAGAAAACATGACCCCTTCTTAGTTTTCTTGGTAAGAGGGTTTGATAATCGTGAGAAATTTCTACCAAATCGGTGATAATATCCAGCTAACCCTATGAAGCTGATGATATTTTTTACCGATGTTGGCCTCAGTCAACCCTCAATTGTAGTTGTCTTGGAGGGATACATAGATATCCTATTTCTTGTGATTATATGACACAAGAACGATAATTCCTTCAACCAGAAATCACACTATCTGTACTTTTCATAGATAATGTCCTTTCACAAATTCTCTAGTATAGTTCTCAGATGCTCCTCATGATCCTCTTTAGTTTTGGATTATATTAGAATATCATCTATAAAGACTACCTTAAATTTATCTAGGTTGTCTCTAAAGACTCTATTCATAAAGTTCATTAAGATTATTGAAGAATTAGTGAGTCCAAAAGGAATTATTATGAATTCATAGTGCCTGTGCCTTGTATGAAAATAAGTCTTGTTGATATCTTCCTTGTTCACCCTTACTTAGTAATATCCCAACTGCAGATCCAACTTGGAGAAGTATTGTGGTCTACGTAGATGATAAAACAAGTCATCAATTCATGGTAGAGAATACTTGTTCTTTATCATGATTTTATTAAGCTTAAGATAATCAATGAAAAGGCGCATTGACCCATCCTTCTTCTTGATGAAGAGGACTGGTACACCCCATGGGGAATCACTTGGGCATATATAACCATTATCCATATTCACATGTAGTTGTTTCTTTAGCTCCTCAAGCTCCATAATATCCATTCTATATGGAGTCTGGGATATTGAAAAATCCCCAGGTGTATGATCAATCCACAATTAAGTAACTCTTCTAGGAGGAAGACCAGAAAATTTCTCGAGAAACACGTCAGCAAATTCCCTCACAATAGGCATGTATTCGTTTATTGTTTCTTCCTTATAATCAGTCATCCAAGCGAGATATGAATTCTCATAGGGAATTAATATCCACACATGAGATTAAGGTGCTATAGAAGATCCATACTCTTCCTTGCACATGCACATAATCGGGGGTCGATTCTCTATATGGAGAGTGATTTCCCTCTCACAAAAAGTTATGTTGGCTCTATAAAAATAAATACAATACATTCCATAAATTTCATCAAATTCCACCTGAGGGAGTTTGATGTGGTTCTCTGGGAAGTTCAATCCTCAAATTATGACAAGGGAGGGGTTATATTCATGGGATTCAATGATTTCCCCATTTCCCATACTCACCTATATCTCTACTTCCTTGATTTGCGGTGGTTTTGGGATTGTTCTACTAAAATTTTGGGATATAAATGATGGTGTAGAACCATAATCATAAAGTGAATTCTCTATTCTTGAATGAATAACTTTCATACCTATCACCACTTCATTGTCAGGATTCACTTCAGTGGTAGTGAAAGAAAAATCTCACCCTTGCAGCCTTGGAGGTTTTTGGTTGCCTTAAAAAACACTTGGCATAAGGCAATGATTTTAATGGTTCTCTGGATATTTTTATTTGATGTAATGAAGAATGCATTGAGGGTCGAATGGATCATTTCACTCCTTTTTCACAGGCGCGGTTTTTTCTTGTCAGCAGTTAACGGCTAGGTTCCCTTCTCTTCCACACCGAAAGAATTTCTTCGTCCCCTTCAGGGAATTTTTGAGGTGATTCTTTCCACACCATTGGTAAGTGGGGTGATAGATTTTTTTAGCACCATTTTATTTATCCATAGGAATTCCATAATTGAAGTCCACCTTATTCTTTTTTTCCCCATGATACCCATGAGATTTACTGATCTCTATTTCAACCTTAAGGGAACATTAGACAATTTCTTCATAGCTATTGAAGTCACAAATTGTTAAGGATTTCCATAGGATAGGTTTTATCCCAGTAAATAAGTGTTTAACTTTGTATTCAAGGGTAACGACAAAGACAGAGACATATCGTACAAGCCTTGTGAAGTTTTCCTAATACGCTCCGATGGATTCATCATCTTTTTTCTTGAGGGAATGAAAGTCCCTTTCCATCATAAGCTGGAGGGTGTGTAGAAAATATTTATCGATAAACCATTTTCGGAAATCCTTCCATTATAATGCCTCAATCTATTCCTCTGGATTCATATTTTTGATCAATGTCCATCATTGATTAGCTTCACCTTTCATACGAAAAGATTCCCAAAGTTCATTTTCTTGTTTGGAACATTGGTGGATGGATAATATATTTTCAATGGATTTGATCCATGGTTAAGAAATTGAGTGATCGAATGATCCATTAAAATTAGGATTCCTTTGTCTCATGAATCTCTTGATTGTGACTTGTTCTTTTGTAGGGGGTTTAACGTTCATATTTACCCATATTTTTATTCAAATCTTAATTTAACTGAGAGTGTATCATGCAAATGTTTCTGATCCCCCCTCCCTTTAGATTGGGAATCACAATAGAAAAGTTGTTACATTGATCTTCACATTAGTTTTTAGCATTATTCTTCCTATTACAAGACATTGGATGGAATAAATTGAATTTTAGGGGTAACACATAAAGGGTAATCCAAGAACAAAAATAGATGACATATAAATATCTTTTATTTTTATAACTTATGTATCTATAGGCTTCAATCTATGTTATCCATGATCTACTTCCCATTATTTATTATTAGGGGAATTTTTGTATACCCTGAACAACGGTTCATAATAAACTTGTGAATATATCATAGAATATCCCCTAGGAGTGTCATAAAAAAGTGTGAAACAAGGCCCATTGTTGCGTACCAAGATACCCTAGGTCAACCTTGAAAATACTTATCGTAGTTTTCACTCCTAGGTACATCTGTGCTAGAGTCGCCTCTACCTACTTGTATCCATACAAGGATGTATCTTATTGATAAACCACTTACTCAATACTCACAAAAAAACATATCGATTTTTTATAATAATTTTTCTTATCTCTAAGGCTTCACTATGGTTTTCTAATCCAAATCTAAAAAATAACTAATCCTATTCTCTGATACCAACTATAACAACCTTTCTCTTTCTTCACACATTAACATAATTTATTACATAAAACCTTCACTTGATACAACCAATGTGATTGAGAGGTATAGTGTCATTGGGGATTAAGAACATTACACAACAACTAAAAACATATAACAGAACATCTTATTGAATTTGTTTTACATGACCACATCATTCCCTCATACATTGCATTTAATGGGATAACCTGAGGAAATGCACGATAAAATGGTGAGATATAAATCCCAGTGAGGGATTAAACATTTAATAAAATGAATAATGAAGCACATTTTAAGAAATAGTCATATCAATGGATCATAAGTGAAAATGAACATAAAATCAGGATATAACATTATTATCATAACATGGAAATGTGGAAACAACATTTAACATGATATTAGAATGAGACAAGGCTCATTGCACATGGAGGATGAGTAAAACCTCATTTAACTTGAATTATCATGAGTAAACCCTCATTTAACTTTATGTATCATGGTACTAATCTTTACACAATGCATTGGAGTGCTGTTAGGACGCACCCTTCATAATCATTTCTTTTCATGCATAAGTGTTCCAGATGGATCATATAACATGGATTCATTAAACATAATCATTTATTACACAATAAAAAATGTGGAATTATAAAATGAAAATATATAATAAATATGTAAATGTGGGTAAATGTGAATACCCTTTATAGGGAAACTGGTATGATATTCACTACACAATGTCTTTGGCTTAGAAAATCACAGTGCCATTTAGGCAGCATAAGGACGTGACATAAGAATTCATAAAAATGGTTTAGGATAGATAAGTGGGTGTAACATTATATTTATATGAAATGGAAAGTATATGGGACATATATAAATATGTACCAACATATGTAATGGAATTTAGTTTCATAATAAAATAGAATTTTTTAATTTAAATGATAAAAGAGAAATTTCTTACCGAATTTTAGCATGGTAACAGGTGTACATCTGAGGCATTAATGAGAGATAAAGGGGTATCTAATCATTAGAAAATAATGATAGAATTATGGGTGCGGTGAGAAATCATACCCCAACATTATTAATTGAAAATAAAAGGGTATAACAACAAAAAGAAACATGGACGGAAATGAGAGAGGAAGAAATTCGTTACGAAATTTTGGCATGGTAACGAGTGTACATAGAAGAAATTAACGAGGGAAAAAAAATTTATATCATTATTCAAAAATATGTATGGGAATATAAGAGAGGTGAAAAGTCACAACCCTATATTTTTAATTGAATATTAAAATTGTATTACAACATAATGAAACATGGATAAATATTATAAAGGAAGAATTTCTTACATGGAAGTGTGATCCTACAGGCTTGGGAGGGGCTTGAGAGAGGCTTATTGGGATATTGGGGATCCATTGGAGGATTATATAAAATTAGTTTAGGGGTTGGTCGAGCTCCAAAGGCTTTGAGTAACGAGTAAGTGGAAAATTGCGTGCGTTTATACTGTAAAGGATAGGGAATTATTTGTTATTTGGGTTTTAGACACCACACATTAAACTAATCAAAACCACAAACCACATCATGGTTTTTCCCATGGGTTTTTCCAAAGGGGAGTGGAATAAAATATTTTATGATGCCAATGGCTGAACATCTTAAAATATTAGGCTTGCTTATGTGGTGGTGAGTCACACTCTCATGGAAATCAATTTAAAAAGATAAAATGGTTTACAAGACTTGAAGGGTCCACTAAAGATATCTAAAATAAATCAAAAAAACATAAATTCACAAAATATTAAATTTATAAAATATATTTAACTAACATAATGTTTATTTTATTTTATTACAACACTATTGGGTTATTATGATGTCATAAAACACATTATATATTTAAGCGGTATTAAATTTTTATCAAAAATTTCGACTATCTCAAAAAATTATGAAAAATTCACTGTGGGATATTTTTTACATACTGATTCCAAAAATAATTTTCATTTTATCTAAATAATTATATATATATGTGGATTTTTACTTTTAAAAGAAAAGCTGACATTTGTCAAAAATTCGTGGGTTTTTATAAAAATAGCTTTCAAACCTTAATAAAAATCACAATTGTGTTCTTAAAAATTATACAATCATTTATATTTAATAAAAATTAATTAAGTTATAATATTTAACTAAAATATTATTTAATTCATAAATATATTAACTCATCAAAATAGATTTATTAATTAATTTTTTTTGTTTTTTCTTTAAAAACATTTCACAAAGTTACAATAATAAAATGAATGATTATTATTTATAAAAAAATAATGTACATTATCATAGTACTAGGGTCACATTATATAACCCCTTATAACACCCTTATAAAACTAAATGTTAAGGTGTGTGATGGTGATAGACTCTTGGGGTGTCTCGGATAACATCGCTCGGGTTGTAATCTCTATCAACTTCCACTTCTCTTATAGGTGGTTCTTCTCATGCTTAATGCATTGAAGCGTAACTTGGTCTTGTTCAAGAGCGAAGACCATTGACACCACCTCCTTTCCAAGATCTGAATAATTGGATTCTTATGGGGAAGCTCTACTTAATGGGGCCATCACTTCTTTTTTATGAGTAAATTGGATTTGTTAAAGATGTATATTTATACTAATCATGTGATCACCATTCAATGACTATATTAGAAATGGTCACAATTCTTAACGTTATTTTAAAATCCAAAAACTTAAAACCAAGGAAGTGAATATGTTATATAAACATCTTAGAAAATAATACATTTAATAAGATCAAGAGTAATTTTCATTAATAAATGTTTGGGTTGTTACATAGCTCGTTTGGATGCCCAATATGATTCATAGCTTGAGAATGTTGTATGTGTATAACAATGAGATTTCTCATTCCATATCAAAAAGCATTCAAATTATTATGAGGAAAATAATTTCATTTTCCTTTTAAATCACCATTAACATGGTTCCCTCAAGTTACCTTCATTTACTAAAACCAAAAAGAATATAGTAGGAAACAATTTTCATATTGAAGAACCACATAATCATGAAAAACTACTTTTATAATGTCTAAATAAAGACACATTCTATAGTATATAAAAACCTAGGTTTATCCAAGGTTATAAATAGACAAAATAGTTTTAAATATTACGTGATAGTTCATAAAGTGTTTGTAAATTCCCAAAGCTTATCCCTCGGGAGTGTGAAACTATGTGCACATGAAGGCCCATTGTAGTGTATCAGGTTACGCTCGAGCCAGGACCAACACACCTTATTGGAATTGTTAATCCTAGGTACATCTATACTAAAACAACATCAAACTATAGTATCTATATATGGATTTCTTTATAGGAAACCACACTCCCTGTCCTTTAACAAACTTCTAGGACATTTTCCAATAAATTTCTTTATTGTTAGACATATTCTTAGACATGTACTTAGTGTTATCATTAAGGTTATCTCATCCTATTTTCCCAAAGTTAACTAAAATTTTTATATGATACCAAACATAGTAGACCTAACTCATCATAAATTAACATTACATTACTTTTTAAGAATACTTAATAAATTACACCAAAAGACTTCCAAATATAGTATTATGCTAGTGCCTTAAGAAACATGGAAACATTAACACTAGTACATAAGTGAGATAAATTATATCCAACTAGATTCTTCATGACAAGAACCCTTCATAGATATATCATAATTAATATATATCTTCATAACATGGGGATGGAAACCTAAAAAACTCTTGATCTCAGATTCTATGTAAGGGTAAACATGGGATATATTTAATAATAAAAAAGAGAATAAGGGTATGATAATGTGATCATACCATTATAAGATCATACCCTACATATCAAATATAAAAATCCTAAATCATGGCATAAATATTGATAGTTTATAATACTTGATTCATAAGGGAATAAATATCATTATCTATGAAAGCATAACATATGAATAAGACATGGAATTGTGTTATACACATAAACATATAATATAATTCCATTAAAGTCTAGGTACATTGAAAAAACATAACAGGGAACTTCATGGGGGACTGTACCTACTAGGTGGGACACACCACAATCCCCTCTCACAGTCCTTTAAAAATATAAGATAATGTTTCCCCATTTTCCCATAGTGGATAGTGGATCAGGTGCCCCCAACTTCACATAGTGGATCGTGTTTCCCTCTATACCCATTATAAATCATGTTTCCCCATATCCCCATAGTGGATTAAGCCTGTCCACTAGAATCCCATCACTATCTCATGAGATATAAATATTTAACCAATTCATAGGAGGGACATATAGGTCCTACCCATATAATAATGAAATCATACATACATGTTCCAAAAATTCCTGAACAATTCTATCATTACCCAAGTAATGAATGGGGTTCATAAAAATGATATCATATATTAACCTATATAAAAGGAATGGTTTAATAATCATTTCATCAAAACATAACCTATGAAAATAAGTGGGTTTCAAATTTATATAGGTCTTTATATAGAAATGGGTTTCAAAAAAATCAAGTCATTAAAACATAAACCATTCAAGGAGAGAATATTAATGGAACCTTTGGATAATTTCATAGAAATTCAATAGTAAAACTAAAAGATGTAATATTACATGGAAGAATTTTTTAAATATCTTTTAAAATTATTTCATAAGGAAAATTTCCATACTTATTCAAAAAATGATTTTAAAACAAAAACCTTTTGAAAACCATATTCATTAAAAATAAAATTGGAAAAATTAAAGAAATAATGAAATTTTTGGGTAAATATTTTTTTGAAAATACCTTGAAAACATATAAACAGTGCTTGAAATCATTTTGAAATCAAATTCTTTTTAAAAATATTAAAAACTTATAAATAAATCTTGAAAATGTTTTGAAACCAATTTCTTTGAAGACACATTGATAATTATAATGTATTATTTAATGTCCATAAAAAAATTTAAAATATGTTTTCCATGAAAATGATCTTAAAGTATCATCTTTAAAAAAATTTAAAACATTTTTGAAAATGAGGTTTTTTAAATTCATGGAATTTGTCTCAAAGAAGGAAAATTGATAAAAAACTACATTATCTATTTGGTAACTTTTGAAACCTAAACCATGTGAAAGATATATCATAAAATAGATATGTAATCAAAATTTTTTTAAGGATAATAATCATATAATGTATTCATGGGTTTTATATATAGTACGAAAAATAAACAAGTGGTGAATGAGACATAAATCACACATAAATAAATTTGAGACGCCAAATCCACTAGCCATATGTCTTGACTCTCATCGTAATCATACAATCCTCTTGTTTAATAAATATAATTATAATAAAAATATTTTAAAGAACCATTATGTTATATCTAATACCATATATGGTTTTATTATGGCCTTACATTACCCACTTATTAACAATTTCAGGTTAATATTTTGCTTCGGGTAATATCTAATTTATTATTCGTACATGTTTTGACTTATTATTCTTGATCATCTTACTTAGATCATTATTTACTTATTTTAAGACTATAAAAGATGATATTAAATTCATATATATTCATTATATATTTATATATATTAATCATAAAATAATATAGAAAGATGAAATGGAAAACACCATCCATGGAGATGGTAGGATGTACACATCCATGAACGATGTTTCCATTTTTTTGTAATATTGAAAGAAATAATGTAAATGAAGTATATATATATATAATTAAATTAAAAAAGAATTATTTTTTTATATCTTATAATTTCAATAAACCCATCATTAATTCATTCCATCTATTGTGTTAATGAATCACATCTCTTTGAGAAGGTAGTTGTGTACACGTCCCCAAACAAAGTTATTATATTTACAAAAAAAAGGAACAAATGAAGGTATTTGTTATATAATAATTAAATAGGTATAAAAATAAATAAATATCATAGAAATCATATAATAATATATTTTAAACCATAATTCCCAACCATGAGAGGTGATAATGAAAAAACACACAACATCATTTCATGAGGCAGTAGTTCGCAGTACAGAATAATGGTATATTCATCACCGATTCGATGGAATTGTCTGTATGTGTATAAAATAAATTTGAATAAAAACATATATGTATATTTAGGATACTGATGTTATAATATAATAATTTAATACGAATTATTGAGGTGGTGGTGAATGGAAAAAAGATAAAAGAGATTGAGGTGGGATGTTACCTCTTATTTTGGTAACTCCTATTGGATTGCACCAAATGGATTCCTTGTATGGATTTATTACAAAAGAGAGGCTTCTAGGATGAGGTGATAAATTTTGGTAACTCATTTTATATGATTTGGTAGATCCAAAGGACCCTATAAATGTGAATAATGGGGATGGGTGAGTTTCTTTTTATAGTAGAGGAGGAGTGGCATTCTAGTAAATTTTTTTAAAGGGAATTCCACCCACAATTTTCCCATTAAAATTGGGTAAAATATGGTCCCAATCGTAGAAAATGTAGGATATGGGTAAAAATATGAATAGAAAATTTCTTTTGAACATTTTTCTAGGTTGTTTTGGGCCTTATGTGTATGTTTTAGTCCTTTGTTAAATATGATTTCTGTTAATCACTATAATTAATTTCAATCAGTTTCACTAATAATTTTTTTCAAAAACTAATTTTTAACATGATATAAATTGTTAATTAAGATTATTAGAAATATATAATCCATTTTACTAAATTATAATTACAATAGAGATTGAAATTAATTTAAATTTAATCCCACAGATGGGTCACGTTTTAGGGTTTTTTATACAAAAATGTTTAACGGTTTGGAATGTTTTGATATCCAATATCAATGTGAAACGACTTCAAATAACATAAATTGTATTAAATTTTGTACAATTAATCTCACTATACATTGAAAAAAAATTAATATATAAATTAATATATAAACAAATTTTATGAAAAAGTAGTTTTGAATTGAAATTCAGCATTTTTCACTATTCATCCAAAAAATGATGTTTTTCAAAAAAATCCATAAAATTATCCATTATATATCATCATAATTAAAAATTAAATTTTTTTTATTTATGAAATTAAATTTCTAAAATTTTATTTAATTAATTTTTCTATTTCTCACATACTAACATAAAAAGCAGTTCATTTAATAAAATAGTTTTTTCAAACATATAAATACTTTACAAGTATTACAAGTATCTTTATAAATATGTTTTATTTATATTAAACCATTATAAATAATAATTAGGAATTATTTAATAATAATATTATTACTATGTTTATCATCTTCATTATAACTATCCTATTTAAATAATTATAACAATAAAATGATGTTTTATAGAAACTTGGTGTTGCATGTTATGTAGGAATAGATTGTGTTGCATGTAGAACAAGATTATATTGGATTAGCTTATAATGGATGTTTGAATTAGTGTGTAGTGAAACACACGAAATCAATGGAAATTAATTTATTCAAAAAACCCTAATGAAATTGCTTTATAGCTAGCTAGGATCTCACTATACAAGAGAATATTCATTAATTTATTTAAAATTACATTATTTAAGAAATTACAAAAGTTTCAGATCATAAAAAATGGAACATGATATGGTGTTACAAAACATAAGTTAAAGAAACTATACCACCTACCATAGTCTTTTATCACTATCATCATCAAGTGTTAGCCCAGTAATTGACCTAGAATAGAAGAAATTATAAGAATGGATTAATACCTTGAAAATAGGGAAAAATAACTCAACCCAAAATAGCATTGGAGATGGAAAAATAAACAAAGAATATAAGGAACATGAGTGGAGAACTTATCAGGTGGAATCCAATGCCCATGATTAAGATGGAACTGGAGAACGAATGGGCAAATGGATTCAAATACTGACCCAAAGAAAATAAAGAGGAGCATTAAATAGTAGATAATGGAGAAAAATGAAGGGGGAATAATGGTTAAGGGGTTTTAAACATTTTGTGATAAATGTTTTATTTCATATTAATTAAGAGGTACCATATTTTGGCCACAAAGTTTCGAAAATTATCTGCCAACTCTGTGAAAGCCACTACCCAATGGACTCCTTGCACGAGCTTGGTTCACATTTTCACCAACAGTGTGCAAGCCGTGAAATATTAATATTTTAGAAAATTATGAAACACTATAAAAACATAAAAACTTTCTCAAAAGGGTGAAATCATATTGTGGAACCTCCTCTAAGCACTTGGTGCCTCATAAATCTGACTCACATAGTTAGCACTAACCATGTTCTAACCCTGTGTCCTATATTGGCATCTCAAATTTTAGAGTTTCGAGCTCTGGATGAGCCTTAGACTCTCTAAAACCACTCCTTAGACATTAGATAACATTAAGAGAATAAAATGAGAGGTTTTGAATAAAAACATAAGAGTATTTTCCTTTATGATAATCTAGTATGTTACAACCTCCCCTATTCAAAACAACATGTCCCTGAGTTGCCCTTCCAAGGGTGGTAAAGAATCATCTGAGAAAAGTTCTCAGCACTGATCACATACATAGAGATATCACTCTTATTTATTATCATGTACATGGTTGTGATTCCACATCACTTGGACTAGAGGAAATTACCTTCCTTGGAGACCCTTCATGCTCTGATTAAGGATATGTATTAGATGACCCTCAAGGGTCGCATCCAATTCTTGCACAATATCCTTAGGATCAAATGAATGAGGCAGGTTAGAAAGATACCAAAAAATATTTTTTTTGAAGACATCATCTAGGGAATGATACCTATAATTTTACCACAATGTTTAGGTTACTGGCCGGACTATCTCCATAATCGTGAAGGGCCTAATGAAATGAAGAAATACTTTACCTTGTCTCTATATCCTTATGTGACTCAATCTAAGAAAACTCAAAAAAATGCTGATGTATGACCTCTAACTCTAGAGGGTGATGGTGACGATAAATATATGTCTTTATCCTAGAGTAATTTATATGCAATTTTTTTTTCTAAATTTGTTTTATTGTGAAGAACCCTATTTTTTCAGACATGAATTTTCATTAAAAATTTGAATTTTTACTATTAGGTTCTTATATGGGTAAAAATGGTATTTTCCCCAACTATATGATCTAAAATAATTTTCTTGGACATTGCATTTCCCTAGAATGGGGTTTTTACCCTAGTATTGTGGTTTTGTAAAATTCCGAGCCATTCAAAATTTAGGAGATTAATTAATAATTAATAATTATTAAATTAAATATTTATTTATTCTCACAGGTTTTTTGTCCATATAATTTGAACAGAGCATCATATTTTGTTTATATCTCCTATATTGAGTCCCAAAGGGGTTTTTATCTAATCATGGAATAAACATAGTATGGGAACTATGTCTGGGATGGGTCCCCTTTTCCTTTTCCTTTTCCTTTCCTTATTTTATTTTATTATTTTATTTTCTTTTTTCCTTATTTCTCATGAAAAACCCCTGTATTATATCCTTTATTGGGACCTATAATTATAGGTATAGGGGGGAGATAAATAGAGAAAAAGGAATATTGGTTCCACTTTGAAGCTCAGGAAAAGTTGGATCGTAGTGCGGTTTCAATGGAGCATCGAAACGGGTGATGCTTTAGCGAATTCCACAAAATGGTAGTCTGTTTTCATGTTTTGAAATAAATGCACATAGATTCATCATATTTTATATTTTAAATCCATATTATTATTTCTTCGGACACCTTGAGGGTTGATCTATATCATTATGGGTGAAAAATAATGATTCGAACATATTGGGGGGTTTTCCTATTCTAAAATCATGAACACACTACGTGTGGTTAATGAAAACATGAAATTTGTTCCCCCTATTTTTGGAAGATGATGTTTTTTGAAGTAAATTCCATGTATGGGGTATAAATTCCATGCCACAAGATTCATTTATATAGTATATTACCCTTCCATAAAACCCGTGTAGGGGCACATGGCTGTTTAAAGTACATGACCAAACCCCATGTGGGTTGTACACCGTGTAGAGGTACATGGCCATGCTATATACATGGTCTGTCTATGTGAGGTACATTGGTAGGTACCCCATGTAGGGTATACACCATATACATGATAAACATTCCATGCAATTTTTTACATTCCAAGTCTGACTAAATCACATGCCCAAGTGGGGACTTGAGTGTACACAATGTGTTCTAGGGATGACACACTGTGTACTCCTCCTTTTCCACCTTGAATAGGGTTTTCTAATTTTTCATATCTATATGACCAGGATTCTAAATTAGGGAAATGAATAGTCTATTCTGATCATTTTTTCATTTATATCACAATTGAAAACTATTTGGGGTGTTTTAAAGAATATTACATGGTGTTCATTTTCTTTCTTAAATAGAGAGGTTCTTCCCCCAGTAATCATGTTTAGTTGTCTAATGAGAGTGATACTTTTTATGAGATAATACATTAGAAATATCTCATGGATAATGGTTTTGTCTACTTACCTTTATAATTTATCCCTACTGAAATGTAACCTTATGGACTCAGAGTTCAATATGTTAGTTTTTTGGGATCTTCTGTGGAATGATACTCCTAACATTTTAACCGAGAGGATCCTGTATAGGATGCCTCTATCTTAATACTAGTTTTGAGGGTACCCTATGATTTGTTGTTGTTTATATGTTATCCTATTGTTTCCATTTTTTATCCCATTACCTATTTACTATTCCATGAATATCATGTAGGATGTCTCTACTTCATAGGATTATTTTAAGGGTCCTATGTAGGATACCTCATCCTATATATTGTTCGAGGATCCTATATTGGATAACTCATATTACCTTATCTACTAGGTATCCCAAGTAGTATTCCTATAATTGGTCATGACTTAGTGGAACCAGTGGGTTCCCTGACATTTGACCGACACCGAGCTAGTACATTGAGTTTTGGTGAAGATGGTAGCAGGTGTCAACTTAGAACCTAAAAAGTACATGTAAGCCCATGGGGTCTGGATATAGTTGTAGGGTTTATTCATTCATCCACCATCACTCTTTTTTATATAATTTCACTAGTTTAATACTAATATGGTGATGATATCGAAAGGTGATTCCATGTTCAGGGCTGATGAGGCTAACGAGATGCAACAATTTTCTTTGGGATGCCCATATGTGTTACCTAGGATCTAGATTCTGAACTTTATTGATTTTTTATGCCAAGTTATGCTTCTCTTATGTTGTTATTGAGCCTCTATTATTGAATTTTGTTTATTGGATTCCTTTTACATTTCTACTTTTTGGATCTTGTTGTCGATTCTTACATGATTTGTTGCCTTTTACATTTATACACATTGGATTCATCCCATGGGTCTAACATTAGATTCCATAGACATTTATACTCCATAGATTTAGATTATAATAGATTTCGAAGACATTGCCGATCCTTCAATTAGTAATTATTTTACCACCTTAGACATGCTTCATGGACAACCTCCTTAGGCCCCACCCATGTTATTACCAAGTTTCAATGATTACGCATTTTGGACTCTAGGTGCATCTTTGGTCTTTATACCATGGATCCTACCGATGTAAGTCTGTCATGATGAGGATGCCTTAGTCTGTATACCTTGGATCCATCCCTTGGGATATGACACTAGATTACTCGACATAGTCCATAGTGGATAGTATATAGTGATTTATAAATACCAATAGTTTGGTTATTTTATGATAGATGTTACATTAGTCAGTATCACACATGATTTATTATGATTTATAGTTATCCCATTTTTATGGATATTAGTTTACAGTGAGCATTAGTGGCCTGTAAAAAATCACATTTAAAAGGGTATTCTTTGGAATATGGTATCCTTGATTATAATGACTAGTGGTGAGTATGGTTGAACCTAGGGTTAAGACATGTATCCCCATGTGTTGATGTATCTTACTCAAAGACATTGAGTTTCTTATTCTTTCCATCATTTCTTGTATGTTTATATATTTTAGAACATATATATATATATATGGGATGTTATATATATCCATGAATTCATGTACTCATATAAGATGGTTTTGTGTCCAGACAATTTGGGTAACAAACCCTAGAATCAGTTTAGGACTTTCTTTTGTTGTTTACATACAGTTAATTTATCTTTCTAGTTGACTCAGATGGGCTAAGCCTATTGCAAGAGCATTCAATTATGGTAGCATATTATATAATCATCGTTAAGGTGGAATAATAATATTATTTATCACCCCTTTATGTGAACCTTAGTGTGCATGTATACCTTAAGTATGTTTTTATGTTTAAGAATAGTTGCATGGTGGATAGGTTTAAGGCCCAATATTGCATGATTGTGCATAGCCACTCATGCAGATTCTTGTGATCTGGATGTTGTAGTTCGACAGTTTCATGGAGATCGGTATGTGGTATGGATCGAAGTTAGTACTATATCATTATAAATTAATTTTAGTTTGTTTTATGTACTTATGTATGTATTGTTGGCCTGGAGGGTGACTAGTATTGTATATATGACTTGTCTATTTTGTATTTTTATAGCATTTCATTTATTATTATATCATGTTCTATTTCAGTTTCTTTTCTACTTCCAAACACTATTTATTTACTTATTTGAGGATACATAGTTATTTACACTATTTTTACTCTAATATGAGGGAATAAACTCTCCATGGACACACCCCAGGCCCTCTTTCCTATTGAGATTCCTCGGGAATATGGAGAGATGTGCGTGAGACGTTATAAAGAATCAGATCAGAGCACCAGATTAGTGGCATCTGTGGAATGATGACCCAATGTGGAATCATAAATATTTCTTTTCCTTTTTATTACTATTTTGGTAATGGTATATAGGATTATTTTAAATGTTTTAGAAACTATTATGGATATTGGAATGGTTTAATAATAACACTTTTTCCATTAAGAATTCATTTTTTCCATGGTTATGGGATTTTTGTTAGGATATGTGATGTTATCGTTTTATATGATTTTCACTTTTAGTGATGAACATATTGTGTGGATGTTATAAATTATTATGGATTCATGGATCCTGGTCTATTGGAAAGTGTCCAATGAATGATTTTTTACTCTTGGATTGAAAATAAAATAGGTATTTCATGCATTATATTTGGCATGTGGGATTCACATATCAAAAGGCCACTAGTGTCTGATTATTATTGATGACAATGTAAATTTTTTTACAGTGTCAGCAAAAATCTATATAGGGATTTCCCATATTTGGTTTTTTCGGAATTAAACTCACTTATACTGACTTGGATATATATAAATATATCATTTTTACAGAAGGTAAGGTGGATCTATGTTGGGTTGTTTTATGACGAGGCTGATGAATCAGTCTTCATGCATGGGAGTTGAAGTGATCCTTGTTTATAGGTAGTGTACATGATTCCCATGTGATATTACATTTATAGAGTTTTTTATTAGCTTTGGATACCTATATTTTTGGTAACAATCTATACAGGGTTTTTTGATATATATTGGAATGATATTCTACTTAACCGAACCATGTGATTGTGGTACTAACCCTTATAAGTCTGTATCTGTAGTAAATTCTTATCCAATAAACCCTTTAAGTCAAATTTTCATTTAGGTTATTGATTTGGATGACTGAGTATGATTATGATAAGTACCAAGTTGTTCTCATGAATAGGACCTTGAGGGGGTGTTACTGTATACGAGTTCCGAGTGACCTTGAGTTTAGTATCATTTTTTCAATGGTATAATGACCTCCTGAGAGAAGTTTTTTCTGAGGATTCCTAATTAGGATTCAAGACTTCTTGTTAATATTGATATTTTTGAGCCACATAGGTTACTATTATCTTTACCTCCCTTAGAGAGGTTTGATATTTTGGGCTAGGTATGACAACCCTTCTTTTTAATACAACATAAGCATGCTTTATTACATAAAACTTCACTTGATACAACAAAGAAGATCGAGAGGTTTAGTGTCTATAGGGCTTAGGATCATTACATAAAAACTTTAAACTTGAAATACAACATCTTTATTGAAAACTTCCTTTACATTACCACTACATTCCTTCGTACTTAGCATTGCATGGGATAACCTGAGGACATGCATAAGAAAAGGGTGAGCTATAAAGCCCAGTAAGGGAGTACACAATGAATAACATGAGGAGTAAAATACATGTTAGGAAATAGGAACATCAATAGATAATTAGAGTAACATTAACATAAAGGCATGATAAATCACGATAACCATAACATGGAAATGTGGCAACAACACTTAACATTGAATTAGCATGAGCCAAGGCTCATTTCACATGGAGCATGAGTAAACCCTCATTGCACTTGAAGCACGAGTAAACCATCGTTGCACTTGAATTAGCATGAGTTAAAACTCATTGCACATGACGTATCATGATACTATACTTTACCCAATGCATTGGAGCGCTATCAGGGCGCACCCTTCTTAAACATTTCATTTCATGCATAAGTGTGCCACATGGATCATAAAACATGGATTCATAAAACATAATCATTTATTCCATGATAAAGGAATGTGGAATTAATACATGAAACTTTACAATCAATAAGTAAATGTTCATAAAGGTGAATACCCTTGATGGAGAAATGGGCATGGTATTCACTACACAATGACATTGTCTTAGAAAATCAGTGCGATTTAGGCAGCGTAACGGCGTGACATAAGAACTCATAAAAAAGGTTTATGAGAGAGAAAGGGGTTCCTAATCATATTTACATGTAATGGACAATAAGGAGGTCATATATAAACATGTACCAACAATTTAAAAGGAATTTAGGTTCATGATACAAAAGTATTTCTTGAATGTAAAAGAAGAGAGAGAAGTTCCTTTCGGAATTTCGGCATAGTAACGGGTGTACATGGGAGGCATCTAATGAGAGAGAAAGGGTTATCCCATCATTCAAACAATAAGAGGTAAGTATGGGAGAGGTGAGAAACCATACCCCAACATTAATAATTGAAATTAAAAGGGAAATACAACTTAAATAAAATTGACAAAAATGAGAAAGGAAGAAAAACCCCTTACTTGGAAGTGTGCTTCCAAAGGCTAGAGAGAGGCTTGTGAGAGTATTCTTGGGAGCTTGGGGAACCTTGGGAGGATTTTAGAGAGAGTAGGGTAGAGGTTGAACGAACTACAAGGGATTTTAGTGAGGATGAAGTGGGAGCTTGGGTGGGTTATATAGGAAATGTGAGAGAATTCTTTATTATTTAGGTTTGGGACCCCTTATATTAAAATAATCCAAACCACAAACCATCCCATGGTATTTGCCCATGGTTTCTGGAAAAGGAAAGAGGAAAAAAATATTTTACAAGGACAAGGTCCGAACATATTAAAAAATTTGGGTTGCTTATGTGGAGGTGAGTCACACTCCCATGGAAATTAATTTAAAAAGGCAAAGTGTTGAATAAGTCTTGAGTGCTCCATTAATGTTTTGAAAAGTAAGTCAAACTAACCCAAAACCTCATTATTTTAATTATAAAACACATATTTTCCGAACATAAGGATTATGTTATTTTATTACATCACCATTGGGTCATTATGATGTCATAAAACACATTATATATTTAAATGGTATTTAATTTTTACCCAAAAATTTTACTGTCTCAGAAAATTTTGAGAAATTCACCGTTGGATAATTTCGATGTCCTGATTCCAAAAATAATATTCATTTTATCTAAATAATTTTATAAATATGTGAATTTTCACTTTTAAAATAAAAACCGACATTTATAAAAAAATTCACGGGTTTTGACAGAAATGGCTTTCAAACCTTAATAAAAATTTTAATTGCATTCATTAAATTATAAGATCATTTATACTTAATAAAAAATTAATTTAATAATAATATTTTTTTAAAATATTATTTAATTCAAAAATCCTTTAATTTAATAAAATATAATTCTTAATTAAATAATAACTAAAAACACCATTTGTACTTTAAAAACTAATTACAATGTATCAAAAATGACTAGAAATTATATTCATTATTATATACAAAAATAATGTACATGAACATGGTGCTACTTATTTGTTACATAACCCCTTAAAATAGCCGCATAAGACCTAAGGGTAAGGTTCGCGATGGTGACAGACTCTTGGGGCGGCTCGGATAACATCACTCGAGTGGTAATTTCAATCAACTTCCACTTTTCCCGTAGACGATCACGTTCGAGCTTGACTTGATGAAGCTCAGCTTGGGCTTGGTCAAGGGAAAATCCCAAAGACGCCACATCCTTTCCGAGCTCTGACAAATGGGCTTCATAAGGGGCAATTCTACTAGATGAGGCCATCACTTCCTTTGTCTGAGTAGAAATGGGTTCATTAAAGCCTTATATTTATACTACTCAGATGATCACTGCTCAACGACTAAAAAGTAACGATCACAAATCTTAACGTAAAACTAAAGAAGTTGACATCTTATAAAAACATTTTTCATAAAGAAACATTTAACTAGATCAAGAGGGATTTTCCATTAATGAAACTTTGGGTTGTTACACTAGGTGGTTAGACCTTGTGATCCAGTTGTTATACTTGATCACTAGGACTAGGTGGGAGACTTAGAGGTCCTTATTTTTTACTCATATCATTGTAGGTGGTGTTTTTTTATCAAGTGACACCAACATGAGAGAGGTTTTACACGTTTTATATATTCATTTTTCAATAATGATCTTAGTTTTATTCTAGTTTGGGACTAATGCACAATTTGTGATTAGATTTTACAATATATTCATCTTCATGCCTTATGAATTTGGAGAAGCATTAGGTTTCATTAGTATAAAGACTAAATTTAATTAGCTATACTATTGAGATTACTCTCTTGATTGACCTATGATTCTACTTTTCAAATGTAGTCAAGGCATATGTAGATTCTCATGACATGAATGATGTTGGGTGATAGCCAATCATAGAGAAAATCATAGAATTGTTAAGGTTTTGAGTTTTGAATAAGAGTCCCCTAATAGATTCAAGATTAGTGAGACTATAATTCCATGTAAAATGATCATATTATAATTGTGATTAATTAATTATGGGAGTGTGTGTTGGGTGATAAATGTATATATCAGTTGTGAGTGCTGTTGTTTAAATTATAAATCGGAAAGTGTCCTCGTGTGATCCCAAGACTAATGGTTTCAACAACTTTCCATGGGTATGGTTTCCTATGATTTTTTTTCAAATGATGAATATATTTCAATGTTATTGGAGACATTAGAAATGAATCGGGTTCCATGAGATGGTTAACCTGTGTTTGGACATGGACACATATTGTCGAGAGATGTGGTATCAGCAGTTGGTTAATGGTTTGTTAACCTATTCAATGTGAGAATGAATAAATAAGGGATATGCACACCATTATATGAAATATTAGTGTCCTTTTAGTTATATAATATCATTCCCAAAATTTATATCATCATTTTTATGATGATGATGTGTCATCTCTTTGATGAGCTTTTTTTCTTTTTGAATATCTCCTTAGTTTTTAAAGGAACCTGTTGAGGTTTCGCTCAAGGAGAGCTATACTGTAATCCATCCGATGGGTGGTACACCTTTGGATTTTTTGAGGTGGTGACCCTCATTTTTATTTTAAATTTTTCATTTTTTGTGAATTGTTAATCTTGGAGTTTTGTTGTGAGATGATGATAATTGTATTATTGTGGTTGGGAGTATCAGGTCGGTCACACTTGAACATCTACCATCTAAGAGATAGTTTCTAATGCTACGATACAAGTCATTGGAAGGAAAAGATAGAGATATTATTAGGTTGAGGGTAGGACTGCTATGTTTTCTACCAAGGAATCTCTAGGATTGGAAGGATTATGGTTTAGAGATAGTAAGGACCTGTATTTTTTTAGATATGATTTTTGAGAAAAAATTGGAATTTTTTATATTAGATGCATATAAGTGGTCATATAAACTTTTACACTAGAATATAATCTTTGATAAGTTTTCAAACAACTCATTTGGTTTCATAATATGTTGTTTATTCAGAAACATAATTTTTTTGAAATTATGAGATGTCCAAACATTAGCAGAATAATTAATATTTGATATTTGATAAATTAAATTTTAACTTCTTCTCATAGGTTCGTTCATACATACATTTTGAATGTATTTTCAGATTAATATTGTATCATTATCATTAATTCCAAAAAGTGATGTTTTTAGATGTGAGTTATAATCTTAGCTTGGGAACCGGGATGACCTAGGCCCCCCTTTTCTTCTTCTTTTTCTTATTTTATTTTCCACTTTTCATTTCTTAATCTATAGTATCTCGGGCAGACCCTAGGTGGGATATCCTTAATAATTCCCTTGAAAGAAAGGGATTTTGAGAGAGTTAAATATATATAGTCCAATATTGGTACCACCATAGAGCTTGGGATGATCCAGATTGTCATGTGGTAGCCATGGATCATGAAAACAGGAGAATCAAAGATTGATTCCACCAAATAGTAGTCCATTTTTATATTTGTCTCTAAATCAATGAATATTAATTATTTTATTATTTTAAATCCTTATTATTATTTCATAGGACCTCGTGATGGTATTTCTGTATCTTTAGGGGAGAAAAATGGGGTTTCGTGATGATTGGGGGGATTTTCCATTAAACAATATCGATCACATGTTGTGTGGTTCAGTAACACATAGTGTGTGTTATTCTTATTTGAGGAAGATTTTTTTTACTTGTACACTACATGTATGGGGTCTACACACCATACACTAGGAATCCATCTTGTAGATGAGTGCCCAACTAGATAGCCTATGTAGGGCCACATGGTTGTGTAAAGTACACATCCAGACCTCATGTGGTGTTTCATGATGTGTAGAGGTAAAAAAATAGCTATATACATGGTCAATCTATGTGAGTTACACAAGCATGTTCCCCATCTTGATTACACACCATGTCTAGGGTATACACACAATGCACTGGTACTCAGTTGTGTAGTCGAGTACCTAACTAGATAGCCAGTGTAGGGGTACATGGTTGTGTAAATTGCATGGCTAGACCCCGTGTGGTTTTCACGGTGTGTAGAGGTACAAGGCCATACTATATAAATAGTCAAGCTATGTGAGGTACATGGTAATGTATCCCATGTTTGGTACACACTAAGTACAAGATTAACATTCAATGTATAGGGTATTTTACACACCAATCCTAGCTAGAGTACACAAGTAGGTGGGTCAATGAGGGTACACACCGTGTACTAGGGAAAACACATCACGTACTCCTTCTGTACTAAAAATTTTAGGGGTTTTCCTAATTTTCATATCTATATTCCTATGAGTTGGAATTGGAAACATGATTAGGCTATTCTAATAAATGTTTCCCATAGATCATTATGGTAAAACCATTGAGGTATTTTAAAGATTCCTATGTGGTATTTTGTGCCTTTAATTAACATAGAGGTTCTTCTTCTGATAACCGTGTTCAATTGTCTCCTAAGAGTAATACATTGATTTGATATAATCTATGAGCTATTTCTAATTAATTATTCTCTTGTAACATTCCCTTTAGAATGTATCGATTACATTAAGTTCCATTTTGAACTTGGAATCTGTGAGGTTTTTTGTTTATGAGGATCCCTTGTGGGATACCTCTTCTTACGTTTTTACCTAGAGTGCCCCATATTGGATGCCTATATACTAATACTGGTTCTGAGGATCCACTATAGTATTCTATTGTTTACATGATGACCCATGAAATACAATGTAGAATACCTTAACTTATTTATCATTTTAAGGATCCCATGTAGGATTTCTCTTCTTCTTATGCTGCTTTCAAGGGGGCCATGTGGGATGCCAATTATTATATTTCATTCAAGGATCTTGTGTAGGATTCCTCCTTTTATGATTTTTAGGATCCCAAGTAGGAATCCTATCATAGTTTATGAATTAAGGAACCCATTATGTGCCTTGAAATTTGAATAATTTTGATGGAGTACCTCGTGTTTGGGTATAGATGGTAGAACATGTCACCTTAGAACCTATAGAGAACTTGTAAGCCCATAGGGATGTGTTAGTAGTGGTTGGTTTAGGAATTCATCCACCCTTAATCATCTTTTTATAATTTAAACTGTTTACAACTGGTTTAGAGATGATAGTCAAAGGTGATTCTTGGTTTTGGGCTGATAAGCCTGACACGATGCGATATTTCTCTGTGAGACGGATATATGTGTTACATGTGATCCATCTTCTAATACTTATTGATTGGGGATTCTCATATGTTCTTCTAGGATCTTCCTATTGAACTTACATTATTTTCATTTATATATTATATTTCTTTGACATTTTTACTCTTTGAATCGAGCTCTCGGGGTCTATAATTGAATACCATAGACATTTCTAATCCTCGGATCCAGATTATATTGGATGCCAAGTACATTTCTACTCTAGGGAACCTACTTTCTTGGAATACATTGGACATGATCCTTGGGATACACCCAAGTCATTACTGATATTCTAAAGAGACAACCTTAGGGATCAAGAGGATTATATGATCTTTATACCTTATATAAGGTTGATATAGGCCAAAATAATTTAGGATTCCCTGGTATTTATACCTTTGATAAAACCCATGGGGTTTAGAAAGAGATTACTTGGTATATGGTGTACTAGATTCTGTATCATGATTTACAAATATCTCTAGTAAGGGTATTTTATGATAAATGTTAGACTAGTCAATAGCATAGATGCATTATTTTATTTTATAGTTATCCCATGGTTATGGTTGTCAATTTAATGTGATCCTTAGTAAGGTGGATAGAATCAAATTTATTGGATTATCTGTTAGTATATGGTATCCTATATTATAGTGATTAGAGGAGAGTATAGGTGATCCCAGGGTAAGTCCACATATCCCCCTATAGTGACATAACATACTAAAAGACAATGAGTTCCTTATGTCTTTAATCCTTACTTGTATGAGTATGTATATGATCAAATATATATATATATATACATATATATATATTTGTGTGTGTGTGAGAGAATGTATATATATTCAGGAATAAATGTACTCATATAATTTGGAATTGTGTCTATAAAATTGGGGTTACAGAAAAAAGAATTTGTTGTGTACTTGCTTCTGTAGTTTAAAATTAGTTTATTTATCTTTACAGTTGTGTCTACAAGGTTGAACATATTGCAAGAGATTGAACATATGGAAGAATATTATAGGTTCATCATTAGGGTTTCTTAATGAGATTATTTATCACCCTTGTTCGCTCAAACTGGTTTGTGTACAAACCTTATGTCATCTTTCTAGGTTGAGCATAGTTGAATTGTGGATATGGATGAGTCTTGATGATTTATGGTCTCCTAGAGACTCTCATGGGGATTCTTGTTATTAGACATATTTAGATTTATAGTTTCATGGAGACTCTGTATGTGGTCTGGATCAGAGTTAGTATTAGTGACTTGCACTTTTATTTTATTTTCTTATATTTACTCTTGTATGTATGGTCGTCCTAGTGGACGACCAGTGTTGTATGTATAAAATGGATGTTTGGGAATTTTTTATGAAATTTAATCTATTATTATAGAATTGTCTATTTTAGTACATTTTATTATTCTACACTCTAATTATTTAATTTGGTGTTACCTAGTTATTTCCATTATTTTTTACTCTGATATGAGGGAATAGTCTCTACATGGACACAACCTAGGGCCTAAATGAAAGTCTATACCCACTAGAAGATGTAGAGGTGTGTTTGAGGCCTCATAATGATCCAGATCTAAGCACTAAATTAGTGGCATTTGAGTTGGGAAGTTACTTTTAGTTTCTCTAAAGTATCCTGGATGATATGATGACCCAATATTGATGTGTCACGTTTATATAACCATCACATAGGTGAAAATACTTAACTTACCATATAGGGACTCATAAGGATCCATCTAAATTGTTTCCTTAATGATGTAATTGTTGTAAAACTCAAAAAGAGGTGTATTAATTTCCCATTAACCACCAAAATCAAGTATGCATGCCCAGAGAATGTTCTCTAAGATCGGTATCATCCACTCAGACTACCCATTTGTATGAGGGTGATATGTTATACTCAAGAGAACCTGTGAACCCAATGCATTATGAACCCCATTCTAGAACCGTGATGTAAACTGATAATCTATGTCTGATACAATAAAATAAGGAACGCTATAAAGTCTTTGAATCTCTCAAATATAAATCCTCCTAAGATAATAAACTAAGAAGATCTCCATGATAGGTAGGAAGTTTGAGACCTTGGTCAACCTAGATAAGATCACCCATACTACTTCAATGCCATTAGTGGATCTCAGAAATCGAATTATGAAATCCATAACGACAACATTAAATTTCCACTTTGGAATGGATAGAGGTTGTAAATGTCTACCAGGCCCCTGGTGCTCCACCTTCACCTACAGATAGGTGTAAAACCTCATGATGAAACCTACATCTACCTCTTAATACCTGGACAACAAAGATAATGATGTATCTCTTGGTACATCTTGGAAATATTAGGGTGAACTTCTCAAATAAAGGCATGATATTTCCACATCAAACCTTCTTCTATGTCAACAGGTACCCACACACAACCATGGAAGTGCATGATCTCATTCTCATCAATAACCTAACCTGATGGTGGGTTATAACATGATAAACTCTCTCTTAGGATGATGCCTGAAATATCCAATAGATGACTCATCCACACCTTTTCCAAATGGGATGAAATCACTACTAAATCTGTTGAAATTGACTTCCAAGGACATTCCTAGTCCTCTTGGTGAATCTAAAAAAAAAATCCATCAACTGCAACTCACTTCTAGCCTCTTGGACACCCTATGTCTAAGTATTTTGGCCCAGGGTATCAACTACTACATTACCCTTTGGAGGTGTATTAAAAATCACATAGTTGAACAACTATAGGAATTATACCCACATGTGTTACCTCATATTTTTGTCATGATATGTGGAGATGTATTTTAGACATTGATATATATAAAAAATGAACTTATCACCCTCAATATAATTCTAACAACAACATAAAAAATGAATTGTGGATTCTAGATTGGGTTTATAAAGATGGAAATTCGATGCATGAGGTTTAAGATGGTGGAACTCATATACTACAACCTGATCTCCCAACATCAGAACTAATCCTTGAATGATCCCTGGAGCACCATTTTAAACAATATAGATTCATCTGAAATTTGTATGAATCAGTACTGGTGGTGAATTCTATCTCTATTTAAACTCATGAAATAATTTTTGAAAATATTCTGACCAAATGAATTTCACACCCTTCATTTTCAATACCATAATAGGCACTAATAAGTGTGATAAATCTAGAATCAAATAGTTATAATAGCTAGTATCTCCATGAAACTATGTATGTCAAAGAAATTCTTAGAATTCTCCCAGAAAACTATGGTTCTCACCTTCTATATGAAAACCGAAACTCCATACTCTATGATAATATGACCCAAGAAGTGAACCTTATCAATTCAAAAGTGTCATTTAGTGATCTTAGAAAACATATATTTCCCTCTCAGCATTTTCATCATGATATCAAGAGGGATTTCTTGGTCATGTATGGTGAGAGAATTTACCAACATGTTTTCCACATGGAATACCACAAATGAATCATTATATGGGTGGAAAACCAAATTCATCAGAGCCATAAATACTATAATCACGTTTGTAAGTCCGAACGGCCTAACCATATACTCATACGAGTTGTACCTACTTTGGAAGGTTGTATGTGGAATTTCTCATAGTCTACCATGCACCTAATGGTATCCCAACATCAAATCGATCTTATAGAAAACTATTAATCCTCATAGATAGTCAAAGAGGTCATTTATATGAGGAATTGGATACATGTTCTTAACTATAAGTTATTTCAATCAATGGAAATCCAAACAAAACAATAGATTACTATCCATATTCATGGAAAAAAGAACTAGTGAACACCACAATGATGTAATGGGTTCTAGAAAACCTATTCCCTCGAAATTATTCCAAATACTTCTAGAGTTTTTGAATCCATATTTTTTTCATCCTCTAAGGTGGAATTTTCATTGGTGTCCCCCAAACACAAGATAAATGGTGAAAAATGACTCTGTTATGGGATTTTATCTAGGTAAATCATTAGGGAATATTTCCATAAAGTGATCAAACCTAGGGGTGAATTTCATTAGATTTATTATATGATAGTTTACAAAGAGACTATCCATTTGGGATGTCAACTTTCCCATCCCATGATTATTGGTTCTATATTACTTTTCTTGGATATCCCATTCACCATTATGGATATACATACTACCCTCAGATGATGTGAAAAAAAAAATTAGTTATAGAAATCAACATGGGAAACATATGGCACTAGCAAGTCCATTTTGAGAATCAAATAAAAACTATCCATCTCTTGGAAACATAAATTCCAAATGAAAGGACACCATCTAATCTCAAGGGTAAACTCATTACAGTGTTGTATACTCTATGATCGGACCTTTAATGGTGTGTTGAGAGTCAAAACACTACTTAAGTACTCTATCACTGTGCCAATAATTTCTATAAATTACCCAAATATAGAAGTCTATGATTCACCTGTACACAAAATGATAGATACTAGAGTATATACGCTAAGGATAGTACCTAAAACTATATAATTCCTTAGACTATACTCCTCATGTGTTGGCTACACTGCATAGATATGGCCAGATTTGTGGCTCTGAGATACAACCTAACTAATTTGGTTTGGCATACTCTACCAGTGTCGAGCCTATGTTGTCTGACTAACTATTATAGGAAAACCTACAAATTCTAATTAGCTAGTAATAGATTATATCTCAGCCTGATGTGTAACTACTGAACTTGTATCTAAATTCAGTTTTAGTACAGATCCTTTCCCAATAGGTCCTGGAGGGAAATTTTGAAAGAGGTTCTAAAGGTGACCCATCCTAACACAAGCTCGAAATTCTATTGGGTTCCTTGTACAATTATGATTATTATGTCCTAAACTACCACATTGGTGACACACTAAAAATATATCAGTTCTTGTCATCAGGATAGAACAATACTCACATGAACCATTTAAATGCCTACATTGCCTCTAGACAAACCATGCCCCTACCTGGAAGCTAAACCACCCTGAATCACATTGCTAGATTCCCTTAATTTTTTTTCTATGGTGATATCCAAGTTCACTATCTCATAAATGGTGGTCACCCTAAAAATATTCACCAGTAATCGTATTGTGTACACAAGCCCATCCTCAATGTGTATCATAGTAATTTTCTCTCCAACGATCAGTGTGAGAAAAAAGTGTTGAAGCTCAGTGAAATGATTATAATACTCTATTACTAACACAACACTATTATGATGGTACAAAAACTATCTGATGTGGTCTAATCTCAATATCAATTGAAATAAGTAGTGATATGAGGTTTTATGGAAGTCTTCCCTAAGAAAAAATTGACAAAGACACCGTGATTTATAACATACTACCAATGTTTGGTAGAGTAATAGATTATATAGGTGGAAAACATGACCCTCAACTATATATAATTCTATAAATAATTAAATTTTCTTATCATGGACTCTGGAAATGATTTAGTAGCCCGAGGACCACCATCTATTAAGAATATGGGAGGATACTACTGCTATAATTCCCATGTCAATTCTTCTATATAAGGGTTAGTTCATAGATATCCCTATAGATAATGTATGAGGTGAAAGAAACTATATCAAAATTGAGAATCAGTTTCCAGTGTAAGATCAACATGAGGTTCCTCAGGTGGTACCACCACCTATGTTATGACCCTAGAACATTATGGTGACCTAGATCTATAATTTCCAACCACACTCCTCAGATCATATTTAACAACATATTAGAAAAGTGATAACAAGAAGGTACATGCCCAAGACATTCCTATGAACAATTCACATCGATTTTACTAATCCTAAATATAAGTCTAGCTGATAAGGTAGATCACATAAATTTTAGGAGACACTACATACTACCCACTACTAAGGTCAGCTAAGGGTGAATGTGTCATACAACATAGAATGTGTTTCTGTATATGGAGTGTCAATTTAAATATATAGAGGAAAACACCCATTACATTGAAATTGTAATCCCTATTTTGTGATAAATATTTCATTTTAAAAACATAATTTATTGAAGTTTGTTCTTCTTTAGTATGATATAGATTTCCCAATCAAGTTATATGTGTCATGATTCCAAATTTATAAATGAACATACTCTATAAATTTTGAATGTTATGTCATGTAACTTTGATATAAACTTTAAGTACTGTGTTAGAATGTAAAAAGACATGTATATAAATTTTATTGAATGAATTACCATTCCCAATTTATCAAATTAATGTCTTCATAAACCAAAATTAGCATTCTTCAATCAAATCAACTCATATTCCAGCCTATATAAACAGTGGATTCTGGATCATTAGTGGCATAATTTTTTAATATAGGTTTCAACATCAATATTTGTAGGTAAACACCATTTATATTTATGTAAAAACATTAAATAACACAATTAAGTTATCCATGCAAGAAATGTTATCACATTTCAATATATAATAGTCAAGTGACTTACAAAAATCATATGCAATATGGGAAATGCATCGATTAATATATATATGGAATGGAATAATGTATGACATTTGAATCCTCGAGCACCAAATATGATGCATGTAACTATACGTCCATGTTGTATTAGGCTAGGTAGAATAAGTCCATAATAGTAATATTGGAAATAATAATTTCAAAAAACATGTGTTTCACCCCATGGTGAAAGAAATTCAACTGTAATTGGAAAAAACTGGAACAACAATAACCCATCCCAGGTTAATTGAGGTTACCCTATATGTGTTTTAGCTACTCCCATGAACAAGATCATTACCAAATTTTAATATAACCCAGCCTTCTATTTAATACCCAAATAGTAAGACAGCAGGAAAATGGTCTCAAATACCACATTGTATTTTCCCAACAAATATGCCTCTAAGAGGTCCCATGATAAGGTTTTCCACATGTCCTAAAGTGTATCTCCCCAAACACTAGAGGCTGGTGACTAGTAGTGAGGGCCTAGGGTGTGTTAGTGGGAAGACTATTTTTTCACGAGTTAGAGTAGAGGAAAATCGTAAATAATAAGTATTTGTAGCCAAAATAGGAATAATAAATCAACCAATATAAATGAATTTGTTGAAGCTAAAACATAATAGATATAAAATGATGATGATCATGTAATATCGCTATAGAAAAAGTGTTCATGGGATACATGTAATTTGGATTAAACCATATGATATACAAAAATTAAAAAGGGCCAAAATATGCTACTAATAGAATCATGATGATGGTATAGGTCCACATGTCCCATACACCATCCTAACACTAAAAACCAAGAATCAAAAGTTTGAAACTTCCCTTAATCTACACCCATAATCACAAAGTATGATCTGTTACTAAGGGTAGACCAATAATGGTTAGATATATACATCATAGTCCACCACTAATGATATATATATCAATCCAGTATGTGCATATATAATGAGAAGTATTACAATAATAATAAATTACAGGAAATAAATAAATAATACATATTTATTTGTGTTGTTCAGGGGAACCCGACCAACACTACACTTGATCCAGATTTAGATGTCTCTAAACCAAGGTGTATAGGTAAAGATATGATATGGGTGTAACAAGGGGCCATTATTAATTAAGAATCAAGATTGTACAGAACCTGAACATGTGATTTGGCATGGAGGACTCATCCCAGGTATAATAATAATGTATTTATATACTTTAATATAAAATTCATCAATTGAGTTTAATAAGGGGCACACTGATCCCATCCGAGGAGATCCCAAAAGAAATACGATGTATCTCTCTAGGGGAAATATGAATAACCAATACTATAGCAATCCATCCACGGTGATCCCTAAATAGAATCCCAACTATCACTCTCAGCATGGTGTGAGACATGAACCCACTAAGCCTGTCCCTGGTATCTCACACAATGTATCGAGTATCACTCGTGGACTAGTATAACCATCTAGCCACTAAGATCATCCATAATGTCTCCCATAAATATCTAGTTTCACTCGTACAGTGTAAGAGAAGCTTTATGTTGAGACACTCGAAGGCATAACAAGTAATGCTTCTGGCATTTTTATAATTCATCTAATAATTTTATTTATTTGGAATATGAGCTCATCTAAGGCATCCCATAAGGATCCAAGTATCCCCTACAGTTTGGATTTGATATATGTATTAACTAACCTAATTCATACCATTTATATAGGCATCAAATTTATGATTGTTAAATCAAGTTGGACATACCATTTAATTAAGGTAATTCCATTTTTAATTGTTGCATGAGGCATAGGGGTCTAAACACATGGACTATCATCCCTCTCAATTAAATTTATACTTAAAAAGTACTAAATAGATGGAAACACACACTTAAATGGAGGTTAAACAATTTAAGGAAAGATACCTTTAAACCCTTAAGGAATGAAAAACCAATAGGGGATCACTATGTCATGGAAACCACCCAATTAATTTCTTTCACTGGTAGCTAGGGTTTTACTATACATGAGAATAACCATTAATTTAATTAATTCAACATTATTCATGAAAAAAATAATTTCACATATTTTATTATGCAATTCAATGTTTCTAAACCTGCCATAGTGTTATTTTGGAGGAAGTTGACACATATTTATACTTTTCTGTTATTTTGAGCTTTAATACAAAAAATACTTAATTTTGGATTTTTAGTTGTTTTTAATAGAAATGGTATTTCAGTTATATATTTTTAATTTAAATCCTAATCCAATTATTACTTTTTTGTAACCCTAAATTCATTGGATAAATATTTTTCAACTAAACTAAAGCTTTCTTCGAACATCTAAGGACCCAAATAGATAAGCATTTGTGAAGATGTTTTTTGGAATGCATGGTGGACCCTACATAAGTAATGGAGGAATTAATAAATATTTATATGTTCACATTAAATTATTAAACATGGATATCAATGCCAAGCTAGATACACTCTTCCATGTAAAATTTAAATTGGAAATTATTTCATTAAGGAATCTATTTAATGATTCAAATAAGGAGAATATTTTGGAAACATTATAATAGAAAAATATATATTAAGTAATTAAATAATAACAGTCCCACTGAGTTTCGAAATGATCTGAAATTTTCATGATCAACATAGAATTTATTTTCAAAAAAATATATAGAAGTATCAAAAAACATATTTGGATGAGAAAGGGGAGAAAATATTACAATCATCCAAATAATTAGAGTTGTAAATTAGAGCATAATGGTTACATAATGTGTATTTTCAGTACATGTATTGATTTATTCAAATGTAATTGACCATTGATGGAAATCCATGATGAGAAAAACATGTTTTGAACTGCAAATTTAGGATGTGAGTTGGGCTTTCGTGGCGTGACTAGAGTCAAACAGACAAAGAAACATCCATGGATTAAATGTGACAGAGAAAATCATAGATCTCAAGTACATGACATGTAACCCCAATAAATGTCATGATGATGATGGAATTCTAAAAATTAATTGTGATGAAATAATTTCTCCACCAATATTGGCCTATAAATTCATAACTCAGTTTCCCTTCTAATGGTTTCTGTGGTACACTGACTTGGGGACAGCCATTAGTGGCCCCTTTCAGACCATTTTTTATTTTATCTTTATTTTGTAATACTATTTTTTCTTTTAATATACTAGTAATATTCTTCATTTATATATTTCTTAAATTTTTATATTTATGTATTTTCCCACCATTTTTTCTCTTCTCAACTCCACTTAAAATGGAGAAATAACATCAAAACTTGTTCAAGGTAGAGATTATGGTTTTGAATGAGTTTATTGTTCATAGTTTTCTAATCTCTATATTTACTTCTATGAATATTGGTGGTGGTTAAATTGATCATGGTGTGTGGTTTCCCCCTTTTCTTTATTTTCCAAATTCTTCTTTGCGTTTATTAACCATCATTACTTTCACTATATAAATCATTCATACGATAGAGTATGGCTTTGGTAGTGATGGTCGGTGAAGACGTCCCCTAAATGATGTTTAGATGTGGATTTCCCCATATGTAGAGGAATCAGTATGTGGTAATCACATTTCAAATGAGAAGGTGAGTTGTGACAGATCTTTATCACCTCATCAAATTGACTATTGAGAATTATTTAAAACAATGATTTCATACACCGTGAACTCGTAAGGACAAGTGATTTCATTTATTTATTCTAGAATAATTTTTTGTTACCATTGCATTTATGTATATTATATTTATATTTAATGCATGTTTTAAAAAATATCCATCCATATTAGTTTAATAGTTTTATATTTGTTGGTTTATAATAGTGATAATAGAAATGAAGTGTGTGTGAGAGGCCTACTTGTGATCGACCTGAAGGTGTTCCATGGTGGTGATTTCATAGAAAAATATGAAATTAACTAAATAGGGTAAATAGAATAAAATCCCTGTCATCAATTCTATACAATCTTCTGGGAGGCAGAGTGTTTAAGCACACTGTTTTTCAAAAAAATCAAAAATTACAAAATAAAATAATTTCATTACATATCATTTTTTGGTCATGGATTTTTCTAGTGATTTTACATATTAATGGCCTAGTGTTGAATTTTCTAGTATGGAAGAGAAATTATAATTTACAATTCTTGTGAACTTCAAAATTCATGAAAAAACATTGTAGACGATGATATTGCTTGCCACTGAAGTTGAAGAACATAAAGTGCAATGGTCAGAACAACCACAACAAAATAAAATTGTGTGAGAAGAGATCAAGATTGTTCCATATACATTGGTTGTTGAAGAACCATAATGATACTTTATAACACCCCATGCTTCCATGGTACGCTTCTCTTTGAATAATACATTTGCGTGTGTTGTACGCAACTTCGAGTTCTAACACACACTACAGCCAATCAAACTAGACGTTATGAATAGTAATACCAACTTTTTGAAATTTTATAAAATTTATCTTTCAAAACGGACTTCATTTTTGTATTCATAATATATAAATTAACTTAGGGTGAATTTTTAGTATTTTGCTGAAAACATTTAATTTTTTATGAATAGTGAAAAACATTGAGTTATAGTTTAAAACATAATTTTTATTTAAATAATTATTTATTTTATTTAAATTTTATTATGGTCAAAATAGATACATAATACCTATATAATTTAAATTTAATTAATTGGAGTTAGTTTAGAATAATTTTAGATATATAAAAATTTTAATGAACTTTTCACCACCTTTTACCCACCTCCTAGGAGAATTTAGAAATTCACATAAAACTTAATTTTACCGCATCTGTGAGTGGAATTTCGAAAATCTGAGAGACATGGTTAATATCAAGGAGTAAAATTTGGTTCAATAAGATAAAAATATTTTTTTGTGAATAGTAACTTTTTACATTTATTTACCATTGTTAAAAGTAAATAGGGTAATTAAGGGTACAAATTATATTAATATTACCATAAAAATGCCATAATTATATTGGAAAAGTGTATATCGACATAAAAAACCTTAGGAATAAAATATTATCATTTCTGTCTACTTGGATTAGATTAGGACATTTATTATTATTTAATTCAAATAAGAGTTAAAAGATTTAAAATCAAAGTTTAATAACTAAAAAATTTTAATATAGGGTTATACATAAGATAAATTAGATTATGAATATTGATTAGAAAGATAAAAAGATTTCCTACATTATGGTTTTTTATTTATAATTTTTAGACGTTAAATAATTTAATTTATTTATGACACAATTATGATGCAGTAATTTCTGTATTAATGAATGATTAAGGTAATTGATATAATAAATACCCAAATAAATGTAATTTGAGACTTTTATGAATTTAAATAATTTTCTAGGTTAATATGACATATTAGGATTTTTTATATGAATTGAGTTCTAAGTAATAATGATTTTATGAATTTATCAAAAACAAAATACCCAATAGTGTCAAAATTGACATAAAAGAGTTTTTAAAACAAATATTATATTATTAAATGATATTCTATTCCTAAAAATCTATGGTTCGGCCAAAGTACTTATATAATTATATGTGTATCATTAATGGACTACTTTGGGGTCTCTTTGAAGTATATAGTAAGTTTATTAACTATATAATATAAATATTCAAAGAGACATGGTAAATGTCAAACTATTTAACTAAGAGTTAAATAAAAAAGACAAGGTTAATATAATGACCCAAATATATCTAAAATCTATTGTTTGAAATTATTTCGACCCATACCCACATTAAACTTTAAATAATCCATTTTGGATCGATTAAAAACTGAATATTAATTTATTATAAAATAATATTTCTAGCTTTTCCTAAGGTGCCCCTCACCCCTCTTATAAAAGGGAACTCCCCCTTCTCTATAATTCACACCTTCAAAGCCTTTTGTCTTAGATAACCCCTGCCCAAATATTCTCTAAACTTCCCTCAGTTCATCTTAGAGGCCTTAGTTTTATCATAAATCCAAACTATGGATCCCTTTTGATCCAATCAGAAGGAAGAACCCGAAGAAGAGGTAATATTTTCACCACCCACTTTCAAGTTCTTTTCTTCTTCAACTTCTTCTTTATTTGTTATTTCCATTCAAAAATAATAACTCCAGTATCTTATATATACTATCATTTTATTATAAATATAGTACAACCATATTCAGTATTATATCCATCCTTTTAATGACATGTCACAATACGTGCGTAGGTACGGCTTACCATCTCCACGTCGTGGTGTAATTGTTATTCAAAACATTATTATTTGGATGGGTATGATAATGATGTTTAATTGATTTAAATAATAAATATAACATGATAATGATTTTTTATATATGATATAACATCCAATTATATATTATTTTAATATCAAAAGAATGATATTGTCGCTCGTGCGTACGTACGAACTACCGTCTCCACGAATGCGATGAGATTCATTCCCCATCGTATCCATTCAAGACTAGATTTCATTTGATGATTAAAAATAATTTTTAAAGGCATGATATCATTATGGATATGAATAATATACATACCATCCATATCAAATATAGATCAAATAACAAATAATATAAAGGAAAATGAATTCGTTAACATCCAAAATGATGATAATACTAAGGGTTTATTTCACAATCTCTTCATTATCCGAGGTTGTTTAAATGTAATTATCTACAGGGACCTCTTTATCATCCACATCCATGTTTCTTAAAAATGTATTTCAAATCATTATTAATATTTTATAAACTATGGGTTAAATTCATTTATACCATTGTTTGACTTTTTATAAGATGTTTATAAAGGAATCTTTCTGTTGTTTTCCAAACAAGGTGCTTTTTAACCTTTTCGATAGAATTAAGGTAAGAATGTCTTTTTTAGCTTATATGGCGGGGCTGATATTTTCTTCCATTATAAAATCTTCTAAACTTCCCGTACAAGCTTATAAAGATATTTTAAAAGTAAATGTTTTATTTTATAATTACGTGACTTTTAAATTATTTAAAAAAAGAGATATTTTTCTTAAATAGTTTTGATTTCATCTATGTCAACATCCTTTGATGGATTTTAAGCTTATTTGATGTTTATTTGTTATGATACAAAACTTCCATATTTTATTGAAGTATTGGTGATATGTTTGGCTGTGGATGTGTTATTTTTATACAATTCATGGTTTATTGAGAAAGTATTGACATTTCATATGCTAATTTTAATACGAATGTTTCTGTTATGTTTAAACATGTTCATATGAGAAATGCATTGGACTTAATAAGTGATGGGTGGAGCCCTTTATAGCTCCTCGACGCATCGGTAGGTCTCATGAGACAAACTAGTGTCTTGGAATAAGTCCTTGACAAAATATTATTTGTAGTCTTGGCACATGGCCTTGACTATGTGGTTATGATAGTCTGGCATTATGCATTCCATCATTATGAAAGTGGTTATTTATATTTCATATGATTTTTCACCTAGTAGAATATCCATGTTAATAACAAAATGAATTATTTCATTTTATGTTTTCCATATTATACTAAAGATCAAGTTTAAAAGGATTCTATTTTAGTTATACATTGCCTTAAATGTTTATGATTATTTATGAATGTTTCTGCTATATTGTTATCCTTACTGAGCATATGAGCTCACCCTTTTCAATGTTTTATTTTTTCTTGGATGTGATGAAGTATTTTATGAATGACCTTCAAGGATAGTATGAGGGGATATGAAAACAAGATTTTGTTGTATTTTTTTACTTTATGATGTAATGTAAGACTTATGAATATATCTACTGTTTCTAAGTCTAATAAACTAATCGGTATTTCGAGACTTGATCTTTTGTGATCATGCCAATGTTATGTAATAATGCACCGACTCTGGGTAACTGGGGTCAGGGCGTTACAGTTGGTATCAGAGGAAGTTTAGTACAATCCTTGGGAGATAGATTTAGATAATCTTTGATTAGAGCACATAGACCTAAGATGGACTTTGAGGATTAGTATAGAAGAACTTCCTAGAATTTTGGTATTGTAGAGATTTTGTGAGTTTTCTGAGAAATACATCTCTGTCTGGATACGAGCATGTAGATCTGGCTCTAGCACAGATGTACCTAGGGGTAAAACCTGAAAACACCTCTTTGAGCTAGACTCAAACGGGAACTAGTGCACGACAAATGGGCCTTGCTGCACTATTGGTTATGAAACTCCCGAGGGATATGCTTAGGATAATTCTCATTTTATTTAAATACCATTATGAAGGGTTTATGAGTATATACTTCCTCAAAGAAAACATTTTTATGGTTATGGATTATATCCACAAACTGTTCAATTTATGTTAAGTGTTTTACAAGTTTGGATTTATGTATTGTGATTCATAAACTAATCTAGTGTTTTCCATTGTTTAGAAATGGCGCCTAGTGGAAGAAATGGAAACTGTATCAATGCATTCACTCCATGTAGAGATTTTCCTCCTGCTCAAGATAATTATAGTGGAGCTGGGGATGAAATTGGTGTTGATCATCTAATCACCATTATCAGACAACTCAATTACGTTATGAATAATAACATTACCCGTATGGAGCACCCTGATCCGTATCATGGAGGATCAATGTTAGACCGCTTCATGAGGCAAAAACCATGAACATTCAATGGGAGTACAAACCCTTAAGTAGCTGAGTAATGGATAAATTCCTTAGAAAAAATATTCCATGCCTTGGGGAGTAGTGAGAGGGAAAAAGTAATCATGGCAGTTTACCACCTCACTGGAGACGATGATCAATGGTGGTCATTGATTCAAAACACAAAGGAAGATTATGAAGTATCAAATATGGAATGGAGGGAGTTCAAAGAGCTTTTCTTAGAAAAATAATTTCCTCATGACCATCGAGCAGATATGTAAAGGAAATTTCTGAGTCTGAGACAAAAAGAGGATGAGAATGTTGCAAAGTATGAGGCTATCTTTAAAAGGTTAGCAAGGTATGCAAGAGATTATATAAGTAACCCAAGAAGTAAGATTGATAGTTTATTTTATGGGTTAAAACCATTTTCTTCTTCGAGAATTAGTGTCAAAATCCTTCTCATCGTACAAAGATATTGTCTCATGTGCTATCAAGACAGAAAAAGAATTCTCTAAGACTTATGAATTTAAAGAAAAGAAAGAGAAGAAGAGATATTCTGATCAATCTGGAAATGGAAATAAGGGGAAGAAGGGAAAATTTAATTATCCATCCTGTAGTAAATGTGGTAAGAAACACCCTGGTACATGCTTGAAAGGAATGGGAGTCTATTAAAAGTGTGGTAAAAAAGTCCACCAAGCTCGTGATTGCAAGGGGAAGAATGAAGATACCGATTTTCAATGCTATAACTACAGGGAGATGGGACATTATGAAAATGAATTTCTTAAGCGTTAGGGGAACTTACCTCAAAAAGGCCAAGGTATCAAGGTAAAGCTTATGGAATCACTACTGCTCAGGTAGAAGCTCCGAAAGACATGGTGGTAGGTAATTTAATGGTTTCCTCAAGTTTAGGAAATTCATTATTTGATTCTGGATCATCACATTGTTTCATATATTCCTAGTTTTCTAAGAAAATTAGATATTTCCAATTTGATTTAACTAGGAATTTTTAAGTTAAAACTCCTAAGGGAAGTATCATTTAAACAAGGTTTTGTAAATCAATCCCCATTAGAGCACATAAATGTTCTTTATCTGCTAATCTAATTGTCGTACCTATGATTGGGTTTGATATAATCCTTGGTATGGATTGCCTATTGGACCATGATGCGAAGATTTATTGTAAGAAGAAGGAGGTTACAATTTTTGATGATTATGATAAAGAACACCTTATATTTAGAAAATAATCATCACCACCTGATTCTTACCTAGATCCACCCCCAATAGCTCAACTAAATTCAATTATTGGGGAGGAAGAGAATGAAATAACTATGGGTAAGGAAAAGAATGTCCAAATATAGGATGTACCTATTGAGAGAGAATATGTTGATGTGTTTCCAGAAGATTTACCTGGAAATCCTCTAGAACGAGAAATTGAGTTTTCCATTGATTTAATTCCTAGATCAAGGCCCATATCAAAGAACCTTAATAGAATGGACACTATGGAATTAGTGGAATTAATGAAAAAACTTGTGGAATTGAGTAATAACGTATTTATTTTCTCTAGTGTTTCTCTATGGGGAGCCCCTATCCTTTTTGTTAAGAATAAAGATGGATCTATGAGGTTATGTATCGACTACAGGGAAATCAAAGCTATAACAATAAAGAACAAGTGCCCTGAAGATAGAATTTCAAACTAGGTATGGGCATTACGAGTTTACAGTAATTCCTTTTGGATTGCTAATGCACCCTCTATATTCATGGATCTAATGAATAGAGTTTTCAAAGAATATCTCGATGATTTTGTGGTGGTATTTATTGGTGATATCTTGGTATACTCCAAAAGCTATGAAGATCATGAAAATCACATGCACATTATCCTGAAGACTCTTAGAAGACATGAATTATATGGGAAGCTTAGCAAGTGTAAATTCTGGCTTCAGGAGAATTCCTTTCATGTCCATATTGTCTCAAAATATGGAATCTTTGTTGATCCTTCTAAGTCCAAGGCAATCCATGAATGGCCAGCATCGACTATTATAACTGAGGAGTGCGGTTTTATTGGTTTAGAAGGTTATTATCGGCATGTCTTCCAGAATTTTTCCTGATTGGCTAACCCATTAACAAAGCTCACACATAAAGGGGTTAAATTTTTTTTGACAAAAGAGTGTGAAGAATTTTTTGAAGAACTGAAGATAAGATTATTCAATGCTCCTATACTGACTCTATCATCAGGGAATGATGGGTTCGTTATTTATAGTGATGCATCGAAGAAAGGACTTGGTTGTGTCCTTATGCAGAATGATAGAGTTATTGCTTATGCATCACGACAGCTGAAAATTAATGAGAAAAACTATCGTACTCATGATCTTGAGTTAGCTTCTGTAATATTTTCTTTGAAGATATGGAGACATTTTCTCTATAGTGAAAAATGTGAGATTTGTATTGATCACAAGAGTTTGAAGTATATTTTCTCTCTAAAATAACTCAACATGAGGCAAAGGAGATGTCTTTAACTACTCAAGGATTATGATTGCATGACATAATACCACCCAGGGAAGGAAAATAAGGTGGAAGATGCTTTGAGTAGAAAGGATCATGGAGTTTTGAACAAGATGAGAGTTCAAAAGGAGCTTATATACATGGATCTAGTAAAGATGGATATGAGAATCACCATGGAATGTGAAACATCAATTCTTTTTCAAATGGTTTCCAAACCATCTTTACTAGAAGGGATAAAGAGTTCTTAGACCAATGATAATGTGTTTAAAAAGAGGATTAAAGCTGTGAATGATGGGAGATTGAGTGACTTTGTGTATGAAGATGGAATTTTGAAATTTGGGAAGAGACATTGTGCCCCCAATATACCTGATCTAAAAAGGGAATTGTTGGACGATTCTCATAGTTCCAATTTATCTATACACCATGGGAACACCAAAATTTATAGAGATTTAAAGGAACATTTTTGGTGGGACAACATGAAGAGGGAGATTGCTGATTTTGTGTCAAGATGAATGGTTTGTCAACAAGTGAAAGCTGGAAGGCAACGACCTGGAGGAGTAATGCAACCTCTTCCCATACCTGAGAGTAAATGGGATAATATCACGATGGAATTTGTCATGGTACTACCAAATACTCCTAGAAAGAAGGATGCAATATGGGTCATTATTGATCATTTTACAAAGTCATCACATTTTCTTTCTATAAGAGAAGATCTACCACTTGAACGTCTAGCAGGAATATATATTAATGAAGTTTTGAGACTTCATGGAGTACCACTATCAATTGTTTCTGATCGTGATCCCTATTTTCCTTCAAGATTCTGGAAATGTATTCATAAGGCCTTGGATACTGAACTTCATTTGAGCACTGCCTACCACCCTCAAATAGATGGAAAATTAGAACGGACTATTCAATCCTTAGAATACATGTTGAGATCCTTCTCACTTGACTTTCAGGTTATGTGGGATCAATATTTACCTCTGGTATAATTTTTCTATAATAATAGCTTCCATTCAAGTATTCAGATGACACCATATGAAGCTTTATATGGAAAGAGATGTCACACACTAACCTGTTGGGATGATGTTGTGGAAAGAAAACTCGTAGGCCCAAAACTGGTGGAGGAAATGATGGAAAAGGTAAAGGTAATCCAAAACCACATCAAAGCAGCTCAAAGTAGGCAGAAGATCTATACTGACAACTGAAGGAAGGATTTGGAATTTCAGGTAGGAGATCATTTTTTCTTGAAGGTATCTCCATGGAAGGGAGTTATAAATTTTGGTAAGAAAGGTAAATCGAGTCCTAGGTACATAGGATATTTCGAAATTCTAGAACGAATTGGGGTTGTAGCTTACCGTTTGGCAATGCCGCCAAGTCTCTCCAAAGTTCATGATGTGTTCCACGTATCACAGTTGAGAAAATACATGCCTGACCCAATGCATGTTCTCACTTACAAGGAATTAGAACTAGAACCCAATCTTCCGTATTGCGAAGATCCTGTTAGGATTCTTGATACAAGAGAACAAGTGCGGAGAAACCGAAAAACTCATCTGGTAAAAGTTCTATGGAGAAACCATAAAATGGAAGAAGTAACGTGGGAACCTGAGGAACATTTAATGAAGAATCACCTAAGTCTTTTCATGCAGTAGTATTCTAGAAATTTTTAGGATGAAATTATTTGAAGGAGGGTAGAATGTAACACCCCATGCTTCCATGGTACACTTCTCTTTGAATAATACTATAGCGTGTGTTGTATGCAACTTCGAGTTCTAACACACACCACAACCAATCAAACTAGCCTTTATGAATAGTAATACCCACTTTTTGAAATTTTATAAATTTTATCTTTCAAAATGGACTTCATTTTTGGATTCAGAATATCAAAATTAGCTTAGGGTAAATTTTTGGTATTTTTCTGAAAGCATTCAATTTTTGATGAATAGTGAAAAAACACTGAGTTATAGTTTAAAACCGAATTTTTATTTAAATAATTATTTATTTTATTTAAATTTATTTAAGGTCAAAATAGATACATAATACCAATATATGTTCAATTTAATTCATTCGAGTTAGTTTAAAATAATTTTAGATATATAAAAATTTTATTGAACTTTTCACCTACTTTAACCCACGTCCTAGGAGAATTTGGAAATTCACATAAAACATAATTTTACCTATTTTGTAAGTGGAATTTCAAAAATCCGAGAAACGCGGCTAATATCAAGGAGTAAAATGTGGTTCAACAAGATAAAAATAATTTTTGGTGAATAGTGACTTTTTATTTTTATTTACCACAGTTATAATTAAATAGGGTAATTAAGGGTAAAAATAATATTAATATTACCTTAATAGTTGTCCTAATTATATTTTAAAAGCATATCTCGACCAAAAACAACCTTAGGAATAAAATTATATCATTTAGGTCCACTTGGATTAGATTAGTACATTTATTATTATTTAATTCAAAGAATAGTTAAAAGTTTTAAAATCAAAGTTTTATAACTACAACATTTTTAAGATAGGGTTATACATACGATAAATTTGACTATAAATATTCATTAGAAATATAAGAATATTTCATAAATAATGGTATTTTATTTATAATTTTTAGACATTAAATAAATTAATTTATTTATGACACAATGATGATGAAGTAATTACCGTATTAATGAAAGATTAAGATAATTGATATTATAAATACCCAAATAAATGTAATTTGAGGCTTTTTATGAATTAAAATAATTTTATAGATTAATATGACATATTAGGAGTTTTTATAGAATTTTTTTTAGAATTAATAATGCTTTTATGAATTTATCAAAAACAAAATACCCAATACTATCAAAATTGACATAAAAGAGTTTTTAAAACAAATATTATATTATTAAATGATATTATATTACTAAAAATATATGGTTCGGCCAAAGGACGTATATAATGATATTTTTATCATTAATGGACCACTTTGGGGTCTCTTTTAAGTATATAGTATGTTTATTAACTATATAATATAAAAATACAAAGAGACATGGAAAATATCAAACTATTTAACTAAGAGTTAAATAAAAAATACAAGGTTAATATAGTGACACAAACCTGTTTAAAATCTATTGGTTGAAAGGCTCTGGACCCATATCCATCTTAACCTTTAAATAATACACTTTTGAGCCATTAAAAACCGAATATGAATTTATTATAAAATAATATTTCTAGCTTTTTCATAGGTGTCCCTCACCCCTCTAATAAAAGGGCACTCCCCCTTGTCTCTAATTCACACCTTCAAAGCCTTTTGGCTCGGACAAAACCTGACCAAATATTCTCTCAACATCCCTAACTTCAACCTAGAGGCCTTAGTTTGATCAGAAATCCAACATAATGGGATCTTTTAATCAAATCAAAAGGAAGAACCCGAAAAAGGGGTAATATTTTCACCACCCTCTTTCAAGTTCCTTTCTACTTCAACTTCTTATTTCTTTGTTATTTCCATTATAAAATAATAACTAAAGTATCTACTATATACTGTGATGTTATTATAAATATGGTACAACCATATTCAGTATTCTATCCATCCTTTTAATGACATGTCACCATACGTGCGTATGTACGGCTTACCGTCTCCACGTCGTGGGGTAATTGTTATTCAAAACATTATTATTTAGATGGGTATGATAATGATGTGTAATTGATGTAAATAATAAATATAACATGATAATTATTATGTATATATGATATAATATCCAATTATATATTATTTTAATATCAAAATAATGATATTTTCAATTGTGCGTACGTACGGACTACCGTCTCCACAGACGCGATGAGATTCATTCTCCATCGTATCCATTCAAGAATAAATTTAATTTGATGATAAAAAATAATTTTTAGAGACATGATATCATTCTTTATATGAATAATATACATCCCATCCATAATAAATATGTCTTACATAACAAAGAATATAAAGGAAAACAAATCCATTGACACCCGAAACGATGATAATACTAAGATATTATTAACAAATCAATGTTAAAAGATCATATATGATATAATATTAATATATATGATTATTGTATAATTTAATAACAATTATTTCAACATTATACATGAGGTTAACCTACCCTCAACCAAGGAAAAGTACAAGGTAAGGTTTTATTTCACAATCTCTTCATTATCCGAGGTTGTTTATACATAATTATCTACTATGACCTCTTTATCATCCACATCCATGTTTCTTAAAAATGTTTTCCAAATCATTCTTACTATTTTACAAACTTTGGTTTAAAGTCATTTATACCCTTTTTTGACTTTTTATAATAATTTTATAAAGGAATCATTTTTTTGTTTTCCAAACAAGGTCCTTTTTAACATTTTCGACATAATTAAGGTAAGAATGTCATTTTTAACTTATACGGCAGGTGCGGCTATTTTCAATAATTATAGAATCTTCAAAGATTCCCTTTTAAGCTTATAAATATATTTTCAAAGTAAATTTTTTATTTTAGAATCATGTAACTTTTAAATGATTTAAAAAAAGACATATTTCTCTCAAATAGTTTTGATTTCATCTATGTCAATATCCTTTGATGGATTTTAAGCTTATTTGTAGTTGATTTATGATGATACAAAACATCCATATTGTATTAAAGGTTTTGTGATATGTTTGACTGTGGATGTTTTATTTTTATACCATTAATGGTTTATGGAGAAATTATTGACATTTCCTATGCTAATTTTAATATGAATGTTTATGTTAGGTTTAAACCTGTTCATATGAGGAATGCATTGGACTTAATAAGTGACGGGTGGATCCCGCTATAGCTCCTCGATGCATCGGTAGGTATCATGAGACAAACTAGTGTCTTAGCATAAGGCCTTGACAAAATCTTATTTGTATTCTTGGAACAAAGCCTTGACTATGTGGTTATGATAGCATGTCATTATGCATTCCATCATTATGAAAGTGGTTATTGATATTGCATGTGATTATTAAACTAGTAGAACATCCATGTGAATAAGTAAATGGAATTATTTCATTTTATCTTTTCCATATTATTATGACGTTCTAGTTTAAAAGGCTTTTGTTTTAGTTATACATTGCCTTAAATTTTTATGCTTATTTATGAAAGTTTCCTCTATATTTTTATCCTTACTGAGCATCTGAGTTCACCCCTTTCAATGTTTTATTTTTTCCAGGATGTGAAGAAGTATTTTATGAATGACCTATAGGGATAGTATGAGGGGATATGAAGAAAATATGTTGTTGCAGTTTTTTTACTTTATGATGTAATGTAAGACTTATGAATATATCTAGTGTTTCCAAGGCTTCTAAACAAATCGGTCTTTCGAGCCTTGATCTTTTGTGATCATGACAATGTTATGTAATAATGCACCAACTCTTGGTAACTGGGGTCGGGGTGTTACATAATTGAATATGAATATTGAAGATCCAATTTTCTCTCATTGTCCATTGCATGAATAGGTTTTTGATGGAAACTTTCCAGTTGATACACCTGTGGAAGATGAACATTATTTTGAAGAAAATTGGTAATATTTTGTTGAAGACCAAAAGGTAAGTTATCTTCCCATATTTTTAAAATAAGAATAAGTACCTCCCTACCTCTCTATATCTTTGGATGAAGATGAGTAATTACCTACTGTAAAAGAATAACCATTTTCCTTTCCTGAAGAGATCATGATTCAAGATGACCTATATGAAAGGGAATATTTTTATATTAATTCATAATGTTTTGATGTCATTAAAGAGGAATTATTTTCTAACATTCCCATTCCTAAATTTTATAATGTAGAATAACATGAGAAAGTACTGGATGATGAAGTCAAAGAGGTTACACATGTAGTGGCAGTGAACAAAGAGGACCCATTCTTTCTCCTTCCTGGATCATTTGAGTTGTACAACATGGAAGAGGGGGAGGGGATGATGTACTCTATAAATGGGTTCCTCTGTGACCGATGAAATATGAAGTGAATTAGAAGAAATATGTTCTGGTGGTTTCTGAACAAGAAACCCCACCCATCATCATATTGGGGATAACCTGCTACAACTTCATGACTAGGGTAATTAAGCACCTAGCACCCATTTGGGGGTCAAACCATGAATTATCCCTTTTATTTACCCTTTATATTTTTTTCATTATTTCTCCCATATTTTTTCATTTATTTCATTCAGGATTAATTTTGTATAAGCTAGTATCTTAACTCAAGTATTCCACTACAAAAATAATTTCATGTTGTATCTTTCCGTTTTTTAGTTTTTCTACCATTATTTATATTTTGTTGTGGTGAAATATTGGGTAGTTAAATTTATGTTTGTGGGAGGGGTGTCAACCTGATAGTTGTTTTGGTTTTTTTCTTTTCATTTTTTAGAAATTTGAACATCAAAGAATATTTTAATCACTTTTTACACATCAATTGTATTGAGAAGTTTGAAATGATTTTTTAATGAATGGATTTTAAATTATTGTTGATGTAAAATTTCTTTATTGAATTTTATTTTCTATAATTTTTAAGAGTTTGGCCAATTCTTGTAATCCATTCCTATGCAACACTGACGCAAAGTATTTTTTCTATTCTGTGAGTTATTCTATACCACATTGAAATATTCTTCCAAATACCCACAATTTATTAGGGGAAACATGGATTGTTTTTAGAACATTAACTTCTTATTTTTCTCTTTCAATGATTTGGATTTCATAAAATGTTTTTATATGATTGAGGCACCACTTTGGCTAGCCAAATATTATCATGAGACCCACATTTACATTTATCCTTCATTATCCCTTAGATAAAATGAATTACATTATAGGTTTAAGCCACATTTTATGATAAGTTTTCCTTACCAACCCATACTTTAAGTATTTTTCATATATTTTTCATGTTTGAGTGTGGGGGAAGGGCCTATCATGTGCATTATTTTGGATTTGTTTCAATTTTGGGTGATATGAGGTGTGTGTCAACATTTTGGGAATTAGATAATAAAATAATTGGGAATGATTCATTATTTAATTATTATTTATTTTTTTCATTATTTTTCCATTAAAAAAATGAAAAAAGAGAAAATAATGTTGTTCCTTTTAGGAGACTTATAAAAAAATCAAAAAAATAAAAAAAAAGAATATAAAGTTGTGCCTTTCTAAAGCATTTAAAAAAAAATAGGGAAAATATGGATGATATAATTCTTTTTAATCATTTATTGAAAGATGAATCATGTCCATGAAGGTGGGGGTTTTATGTTTCACATTATCAATGGGAATAGAGTGAGGAATTTCCTATATTTTCACTTGATTATTCATGAATTGTACCTAAGAGTCAAAAATCCTCTTTCTAGCCATGAATTCTTAAAACCTTTTCCCACCATCCCAAATCTATTGATTCATTTGAAAATTTAATTAAAGACTTCACAATTGAATTAATTTTCATGTCTCACATTGTGTAGAAATGATAATTGTCACAACCCTATGGGGATACATGCAACTTACAAGTATGAGAATATCTCTAGATTTAATTTATCTTCAGTGAAGAGCGACATAATAATCAATGTGAGGTTGGTTGTGATTGGGACTTGGATTGATTTATGAGATTAAAAAAATATAAATCTGAGGTATGAATATGATAAGGAATTGTTTTTTTATATAGCATACTTGATGGAATTATATTTTTGATATGATCATGAATACTTTATCATTTTTAATTATAGTGTGGATTTTGATTAGATTATATGATAATTTCTCAGAATTTAAATTCTTATATATAGGGGAATGATGAAGGAAATATTTTAACATATTTTATTTGTAATTAATTTTTTTTGAATATGTCATAGTGTTATTTAATGTGGAATTATCACATATTTAGGTTTTTTTGTTATTTTGGTCTCAAATGCCAAAATGGATTAATTTTGGATTTTTTTGCAGTTTTAATATCTTTATTATTTCAGTTACACCTTTTAAAATTTTAATCCTTATTGAATTGTTCTTTTTTTAGAACCGAAAATACATTGGCTAAGTATTTTTGAAATAAACCAAAGATTTATTCTAACATATAATGCCCAAAATAAATTTTTCTTTTTGAAGATGTTTTCTGGACAACATGGTGGACCCTACATCAGTAATGGAGGAATTAATATGGATTTATATGTCCAAATATAATTATTCCACTGGGATATTTAATATAGTTCAGATACATGCTTTCATGTTAAATTTGATCTAAAAATTATTTCATTAAATAATCCATTGAATGAGTCAAATAAGTATAAAATTTAGGATACATTATGAAAAAAATGTATGCTCAGTAATTAAATCATAACATTATCATTGAGTTTCCAAATTATCTGAAATTTTCATGGTCAACATAGAATTAAATTTTGAAGACATATATGGATGAGTCAAAAAATATATTTTGTGGATAAATGGGAGAAAATATAGAAAACTTATATAAAATAAGAGTTGTATATTGGAAAATAATAGTCACACGACATGTATCGTCAGTACGAATTGTGAATTCATCAATTGTAATTGACCAAATCAGGGAAGTACTGATGAGAAAACATGCTTCTAACTGCAATTACATGATGTCTGTTGGGATTTCATGCCATAACCAGAGTCAAATAATCAATGCAGTGTCTAAAGATTCAACAAAGTAGAGAAAATATCAGATCTGAAGTACATGATGAGTACATGATTAAGATGATATGCTGAAAATTAAATGTGATGTTGTATGTTATTCATGGATTTGAGACTATAAATTCTACTACCAAACGCCCTTCAAAATCATTTTGGGGTCCACCGACTTAGGGATAGCCATTGTCGGCCCCTTTCAGAACACTTTTTTTATTTTTTCTTTATTTTGAAATAATTATTTTATTTTAATATATTAGTAATATTCTTCATTCATCTCTTTATTCCATTTTTATATTTATGTATTCTCCCTCCATTTTTCTCTTCTAAACTCCACTAAAAATGGATAACTAACATCAATGAACGTTCAAGGGAGGTATTGGGGTTTTGAGTGAGTTTATTGTGCTTCATTTTTTATTCTCTTTGTTTAAATAAATGAATTTCAGTGGTGGTTAAATTGATCATGGTGCGTGGTTTCCGATTTTCTTTATTGTCCAAATTCATCTTCTTGTTTGTTAACTATCCTTCCTTTCACTACAAAAATTATTCATATGATGGAGTATGCCTTCAATAGTGATGGTTGGAGAATAGGCCTACTAGTTTATATTTGGAAGAGGATTTCCCCATATATAGATGTCTCAGTATGGGGTAATCACATTTCAAATGAGAATATGAGGTATGATAGATTGTGATCACCATATTGAATTGAATATTGAGAATTATTTTAAAAAATGATTTCAAACACCATGACCTCATAAGAACAAGGGCCTCCATTTATTTCTTCTAACTTCATTTTGTGTTTGCATTGCATTTATATGTATTATATTTATATTTAATGCATGTTTTCAAAAAACAACATACATATAAGATCAATAGTTTTATATCAGTTATTTTATAATAGTGATAATATAAAATAAATGTTTGTGAGAGGCCTCCTTGTGATAGACCCTAGGTTGTTCCACTATAGTGCATTCAGAAAAAAATGTGAAATTAATTAAATAGGGTAAAGAAATGAAAATCCATGTCAAAAATTATGGAGGTGATGCTGGAAGGTTCATTTCATGACACAAGAATTCTTGATATAGAGCTTGAATACTTGAGGTAAAGTTAGAAGACTATCTACCTTAGTCATGAAACACTCTCCTCATCCAGTTTTATCCCTTGAATCAATATATAATGAGGAAAATCAGAAGAATGAATCAATTAAGTAAAATAGGGGAAATAGATCATACCAAAATAGTAGATGAGATTGAAATGGAAACTAAGAATATAATTAAGATAAGTGGAGAGCATACCAAGAGGAATCCAATACACTTGACAGTGATGAAAATAGAGTCCAAATGAGTGATTGGATTCAAATCCTTACCATTGGAGGACAAGGGGATCTTCACAAAGAATAGTCATGTGAAAAAAAATTATGGATAAGATTTAATGGGGTTAAATCATTTCAAGGTAAAAGGGTCATTTCAACCTTCATTAAGGGGTCACACGGTTTGGCCATGTGGTTGACCAAACCATGCACCAACTATAAAAAAAAACCACTTCCAAAGGACCCATCACATGGGAAAGGTGAAAGGATTGAGTAATTATGTGCAAGCCATGTGATATGGATCTTTTAGAAATGTTTGTAACACCACATGGGAACACATTCTTTCTTGTATGATTTTTGACATACCAGGGGGGATCCAAAGTTCACTAGGTGCCTTATATGGTTGAGTTTCACGATTAGCACCTACCATGCACTAACTATGCATCCCTGTCTTCCTTAATAGATTCTAGAGTCCTAGGATATGAAAGAGACATATAATCTACTGAACCAATCTTTATCCTTTAAATCACAATAAGAGAATAAAAAATTGGTTTTGAAAAGTAATATAATAGTCCATAACTCTCCAAAAATCCAAGACACTTCAAAAATATTTCCACCATTATAAAATCCATCAAGAATGTATCTAGTGGATATTTGGTCATGTAAAATATCAAAATTGATTTCCCAATGTCATACATCCCTTTATCTATGAAGAAGTGGAAGGGTAAAATATATTGGCTGGAGGTAAAGCACAACATCCTTATGTGTCTCATGTATTCTAAATGAGATTCTGAGCACACTTGGATTTTATCAAATAATACTACCATGAACTGATCCATTAAGGGTTAAGGATCTAGTGCATAAGTCTTGAGATTAAAGTATGATGTAAAACTCACCAAAGGGTATCACCACAGACTCAAAACAACCACAGTGGATTTGGAAAGCCACATATGGTATACCATACACCAAAACTAGTGTTAGTGATAACTTATCTCAATGTTAACTTTAAGAACCACTTCAACCCAAACAACTTATTAGTGAACTCAATAATTTTGGGGGGTGGATAATCTTCCTCAAGAAACCTAGTTCAAGTGAAACCAATTAAGACCCAACCTCAAGAACTCATCTTCATCATGGGTGAACAACACCCAAGAAAACACACTGGGTTTTATAAATCCCCTTCTTTTCAAAATCCTCCAACCATACCTCCATATCCCAAAATTACATGAGGTCATCTGATAAGGTAGTGTAGATATTGGATTATCCCATGTGTAATTATAGATAGTCAAATACACTCATTGGGGAGTTAAACCTAGAAAATCCTCAATATGGGAAACCAAAGGCTCCTTTACCATCATAAAAATCTAAAATTTCAAATCATATATTTTCCCATGGATAATACTATCCATCTAACAGGAGAATGTATATAACATATTATGAATGTGCTCATCCTTCTATACTTAATGTCACTACTTATCAAAGCGGGATAACACTATCCCGAAAAGTAAAAAACACTACAACAATAATTCGTGGAATGAAACTGAGCTTGGATAATAGGGAACCATTCCATATTAAGGAAAACATTTTCGGGTCTCAACAACACTTTAAAGAGATTCCTTGTGAGGTTCACTCCGTCCACCAAGAGTCATATTACACTATCAGTAGAAGAATGTAATCACTAATACTCTCTGCAGGATCCTCAAACATAAGTGTAAAAAATATATTCTATCAGTATGATTTTTTCTCAAATAAGATATATTCTCAAGGATTAGTGGCATGTGACTCTATTTGAAAACTAAAAATTGGGTAGTAAATGCACACGTCATACATTTAACTGCACTCAAATCCTCTAAAATATCCCACTACAAGGAACTAATCCTTTCCATTTTCCACATTTTTACCCTAACCAGGGAATACTATGACAATATATCAAATCAAAAGGACCTATAATGCATAGTTCTAAGGAAATAATCCACCACACCTTAACAATATCTCTTTCGAGTGACACTGAATTGCCCGTATAATTTATGATCATGAATCCAAAATGTGTATTAATGGGGGAATTTTCATTTTTTCTAGAATTTCCAAAGTCATGCCAAAAAAACTAACAAAAGTCTTTACTAATTACCTGCATCTCCCTGTGAATGGACTTGAACAAAGGAGGAAATTTTTTGGCTCATACTTATGTATAATAGTTCTATAATAAGAGTAGAAGGAATATAGACTGTACTATGAAACACTCCTCTAGGATTTGGGTAAAATGAATTGAGTGCATACATTCATCTATGATTTTAAACACTAACTTCATGGTCATGGAGTGGTCCAACTGGGGGTGGTGGAGGTTGCATGAAGCCAAAGCTCCCACCACCTCCTACTACGCCACAAATTACTTTTTCAAGTTTGTTGTCTCACTTACCTTCTTACTCTAGATAATTCATCTTTAGATGTAGTTTGTCAACCTCCACTCTGATTTCAACACAATTTGTAGAAAAATCCAATGTGAGATGTCATTTCCCCTCATAAGAATAGAAATTTTTCAGCCTTGTAGAACAAATCTATCCCCAATATTTGAGACAAAATATTATGTTTCATGACCTTAATCCCAAAACAACTATACATGGGTACGTATTACCACATATCCTAGGATATCCCTCCCTCAACCACTCATGATATACACTCAAACACTATGCATCATCATCCAACACCAAAATATCCATCCACGACTCATTTTGGAATGATTCATCCTCCTAAACCATAAAATATGGGTCTATGAACTGACTATTGAAAAAACCAAAACCTATAGAACATTTGAAAGAATGTTAAAATATGGAATAATACCCTTTAAGGATGCATCATAACTCATCAGTCATACTCTCAAACCTATTGTGGAAACCTCATCGTCTTTGATCGTCAATACATCTTGGAAGAATTGAAGACATACCATGGTCAATTAGTACATCTATTGTGAAAACTAAAGAAATGCATGAAATCCAAATACCATTGCTATATGAGTATGAACCAATGTTTTCCCTAAAACCAATTATTACATGTTGTGAGTAAACAATCATATTATTAGTGTCTTAGTGAATGGATACTTCTATCACGAACAATTCCGCTGGGGTACGAGTCATAACTCTGCTAATCTCACCTCCAATAGGCTAGGGGCAAGAAACTAGCACTGAGTAGTCATATCCCACAAATGGGAGACATTATCCTAATTTACCTATACTCTCTCACACACACTTATCCATTCCTATACAATGATCAAATATAAAACAACTAAAACCAATTCATGCATATATCTATGATCACACAAACTGAGTATGATAGTAATGTATTGAAAGAGAAAATAGGACCAATTACTGGACCATACCAAAATTATTACGCATAAAATCTTCTCCAAGGTATATGACTATAATAAAATGAAAAAAAACTAGAAAAAACCTCATTCTATCGCACTCATGATATGCTCCACCTACTCCACGTCCACCCAAGACACTATTGAAATTGTTATCATCTTCATAAGACAAGACATGTGTGGGAAGATCCCATATAGGGGTGAATATACACTACCTAGTAAGAATCCTTATAAAAAAATAAAAATGAATCATCAAGAATATTAAATTCAAAATATTAACACATCATATAATAGAAACAATAATAGAACCCATACATACTCAAGAAAGACACTACACCACTAGGCAGTCAAAAGAAACTACCATCCACAAGATTTTTCTTGAAGTAATGATTGTTCTAGGATAATAAACTCTAGAAGACATGATATCACTAGAGAAACTCATTATAATAGTTCAAGATCATTGGGCACTTCTCAAAAAGATAATTGGTCTTAGAATACACTGATACTCAGATAGGGGGTCACATCTATGATCGCTCGGGGACGCCAGGAACCCAATCTGGATCAAACTGCTATGTAGGGATCATATGCCAATGATACCTATGAACCCTACGGATATGTAATACTGTATAGAGGATCAATTCCTTTATCAATGACGTCATTCCAATTCCAAAAATTCGACCTAGGGTGTAAAGATGATAGAGGATCACTCTCTAATCTCTTTGAGGGACACCATAGAATCTATCTGAGACTCATTTTCTAGAGGGGATTATAATCATGAGATTTGGATGTAATATTTCACTATACCCAAAAGGGTAAGGATAAAGGGAAAACCTACTCAATCAACACCAGTATGAACTGAAGAGATGAAGAGGTCTAAAATATCTATACGGATGTACATGGTGTGTAAGTGGAGTACATGGAATGCATCACTCAACCCGGATATGCCTTTGTCGTTCTACCTCAAAAATTATGTCATATCTATATACACATCATTTATGTAATGTATACAGTGTATAGTGATCTCCCATCACCCTACCTATGTAGCTTGGATGTGCCTATCTACCTCTTGTCATTCTCGCTTATCAACCCATTTACACATGGTTGTATCCGTGTACACACGGTCATGTCCACGCCCAAGTATAGGGAATGACTACTTCCATGTACTTTGGGTCGTGTATGTGTACCCTACAAGGTACATGTCCAGCCATCACATAAGGGTGACACAACCTATGATCAGTTTACATGGTATGTGATATTTTACATTAGTGGAAACCCTAATGTTGGTGGCAGGGGGATCCCACATGATGTGTAACATTGATTTACACAGTGTGTAAACCATGATTTTCAAGATCCTATGGTATCTTCAACTAAATCTTCCTATGTATCGTTGGATCCACTAATCACTCTGAATAACTCAAGATCAGTGGTCATTTTACCCATTCCATCACCGATCATTGGGATCTATGTTTGAATCCTTTCAGAAAATTCCACCGTCGATCTATTCGTCGCCACTGAATGTCGAGACTTGGAAGAATCAGAACTTCAAATCTATTTGATCGACCTATGATCATACACTGCCTTTATCTCACCTCGATCAAACCCCCCAATGGTGAACCACACTAAGTTAATTGATCCATTTTAATGAAGAATGATCACGTAACAATCAAATATCAGGTATTCATCGAACCACAGTCTAAAAGAAATGCCCATGATGATTGTGTGAATAAATGGGGGAGAAAATCACAAGCCATAAACATTTAGGAATGAACCTCGACCATTGTTCATTTCACCTTGATCTATTGTAGAAGAAATTTATAAGTGAATAGGATAATCAATACAATAAAAAAATTAATCCTTTACAATTAAATCTATCATCAATGTGTGAATAAATTTTGTTTGTGTAATTGATTCACGTTTGACCCGGATAAAAAATGGATGCATATCACAAAAAAAACATCCTACAAAGAATTTGGATAAATCAATTATGAAGAATAGTTATGTGTTTTTATCATTAACATGATCCATGAACTCTGTTGGCACAATGAACCATGATCCTGATCTGATCCAATGTCTTCTTCCAAGAATGCTCTCCAATGGTTCTCTAGGTCTCATGGGTTTAGAGGCCGTCTCCGAAAAAAACTCTATAATTTTGGATTTATAGGAAATGTAATATTATATATCAAATAATAAAACAAAAAAAACAATAAAACAGAAAACAACACAAAAAATAAAAAAATTAAATAAAAATAAAACTCACTACATCCAACAAAATAAATTAAATCAATAAATTAATTTTTTTAATTTACCCATCGTGATTAATTTTTCATAAACATGAAATTCCAGTAAATGTTATGTTGTGCCTAATGTAAAACTCATGTTTTTATGTCAATGGTGCCTTCAAATATCTTATCTAGGCCCCCGTTAGGGATTTATTGAACTTTTTTCGGGAAAACAATGAATCTAGTATATTTAGTATATTTAATATATTTAATATATATAATATATTTCAAACACTAATTTGGTTCACAATGGGACTCTAATTCATAAATTGTCTCAGTACTTGGTCTCAAAAACATTTTATATATTGTCCAAAAATAGTACATGGAAAATCTGAGTCATTTAATTCTCCACACATTATTTTTTTTCATCCCAAAAAGAGAAAATAATATCAAGAAATATGAGGGTACTATTCTCAAATAATGGTCTCCCACTACCAAGTTCTTCATTAAATATTCTAATACTTCCACTAGACATTCACTAGGGAAACCGATCACCCACAAAGGATCCTCTTTTACAGATCCTTGATCTTCACTGGTTACTCAATAAAGGTAGCTCCACCCTCAATGTCCGGATCACCCCATTCAATAACATACTATGGTTCATGAATTTACCTCCTTAGATGTGACACATGGAAGATGTTGTGTACCCATTATAACTACAGCGGTATAGATAATTTTTACACCACCTCGTTAACACATTGATGTATATGTAAAGGGATAATAAATATCAGAGATAACTTTTCACCCCAGATAAATATCTATAATCCATTCCAAGGTGATACCAATAGGAAAACATAGTATCCATCCTTGAAATCTAGATGTATTTATCATGAGCCTAAATAAGAATTATGGTGTCCATGTGCCATCCGCATCTTCCCCTAGATGATCTTCACATTCTTTGTATTGGCTCACACCAGCTCTGGTCGTATGAGTGCTAACCTTCCAAGACTAGTCCAACAATGTGGTGAACTAAAGAGTCATATATTAAAGGTATCTAATGTTTACATACCAATGGAGAAATAGTAGTTTTTGTTTTATGAAAACTCTACCATGGGTAGATAGTCCTCCCAACTATAGCCAAAGTCCAACAAGAAAGACCCCAAATTTCCTCCAATACATGAATTGTTGCTAAGTATGGCCATCATACTGGAGTTGAAATTCCGTTCTCAAGTGAAACTGATTCCCAAAAACCCCCGAAAATATTCTCTATAATCAAGACTTTAATTTAGTGTAGTAGCTTGAAATGATCGTTAAGGGAAATCCATAGAGCCGAACTATATCTTACAATTAGAGTTATCTCAAGCTTTATATTCAAATCTTCTTTCAAATAACTTGTCGGTGGTTCGACATGGTGAGTTGGTATACTATCACCTATATGGAATCATGTCCCATTGATGAATATGGTAACCCCATAACTAATTACATTGACATACCTTCCCAGTTTCACCATGGAACCTCAAGGGTCTATGCTTAACACGCTAGAACCAGGTGTTCATCCTTCACACGCTAACATGTTTGGCATTGAGAGACAAACTCTGAAACAAAAATCGTCATTCCTCGACACAAAAAACTAATTTTAGATGTCCTAGAGAATCATTTCTACACCCTGATGTACCCAAAATGGGGATGTATAAAACTCCCACATCACTTTCTCCTGCAACTTCAAAGGGGACATCGTCCATCCTTTGAATATGCTAGCATGCTCCACACTTTCATAATATTCATCAGGAGCATTTCTAGTGGTTATCTAAGTATATAAGGTCTCATAGTTGGTATCACCACATTGATAATCCCTAACACATTGTAGAAGTGGTGGGGTAAAAACAATTGACTACTGATATAATGAACCATCCTTTTCCACCATGGAAAACTACAATGAGGCTAATTTCTCTGATGCCTCAACCAACAATTGAGAACATGATATTGTTATAAGAGAATAAATACCCATGTTCCCCTTACCAGAAGTATATAAAATCTCAAAGTTATGTTCCTAGAGAAAATATTTCCATTGTTTATGTCTCATGTTTAGATCCTTTTTATAGGATATATACTTGAGAATATTGTCGTCAAAACATATGATAAATTGATCACCCATCAAGTAGTTTTTCCACACCATCAGGGAAAATACTACCACTTCTAACTCAATATTTTTTTTTCATGTAGTTATTATCATGTGGTCTCAACTAAAATGAGCCATAGGAAATCACCACATTTATATGTATTAGAACAAAACCAAGACTAGCCCTTGATGCATTGCATAACACTATGATATCGACACCCTCCTATGGAAATATCAAAATAGAAGTGGTCATATACCTCTGCCTTAGCTCAAGAAATCACTACTCACAAATTTATTTACACAATAACAACTTCACTCTTCAGGTCAAATTTTTCTAGGGTGATTCCAATCTAGAGAAAATCGGTACAAAACACTGATAACACCCTACAATCCCATGGAACTTTGAATCTCGATAACACTCTTGGGTGGCCCCAAGAAAGAGCTTCTTCGACCTTCATTGGGACCACCACCACTCATACATCAAAGATTATGTGTAATAGAATGTAGAACTCTTATATATGAAATAGACACTTCAAAAGATTCCTATAAATCCAGTTCTCTTGAAGTGTTTCTATGACCATCCTCAATTTTCTTACCTGCTTCTCCCCAGATGTTGAGTACTCATAGATATTTTTGGTCAAGACCAACACTAACTATTCTAAAAAGATTTGAAAGATGCAATTAATGAGTCTCATGAACACTAAAGGTGTGTTATTTATGCCGAAAGACATCACAAATTACTCATAGAAACTATAGAAAAATCTGATTTCCATCTTCAGTAAATAAGAATCCTATAATCAATGATGCTGATAGCCTAACCTAAGGTCAATATTCAAGAAACATCTCTCCCCTCACAACTAATCAATGATTTTATCAATTCTCGGTAGTGGATAATTATTCTTCATAATCATCAGTTTCAAGTGCGGGTAGTCTATACATAACCTCAATATCTGATCCATGTTATTAGTGAACAACATTGGGGCTGCTGTGGGGAAACATTGGGTCTCACAAATCCCTTAACCTCCTTGTCCCCCAACTACACGCTCAGATCACAAAGATCGATGGGAGCCATATATTATACTAGTGAAGATATTTGGTCTTTTCTAGGTGAAATTCAATGTATAAGTATAGCTCTTAGTGGGGAGGTAATATTGAAATGTCCTCATGAAAGACATCCTCATTATCTTCCCCCACTACAGGGGACTAGTATCTCATCACATCCACTACTCCAAGATTCATTCTTTCCGATTAGTGAGTAATTAGTTATAATTTTTTATTTATAATCCCTTCATGCTCTTCCAAGTTACCCTTTTTAACCATAAAGTAAAACCTCAACCCATCACTAAGAACACACTATATCCTCCAACAAAAACATTAAATCTATGCATGAACTATGGATAGCCAGTCCATACCTAATATTAAACCATAAAGACACATCTATACTATAGTGAGGTCCCATAATTTTTTTTTTCATCCATGTGTTAGATCACACTGTTGGTAGAAGTGCACAATAGTAATGTCACTTCCTATCAGAGTCTCCAAATGCAATGGTCGATCCAAAGGCTCACCCAAAATCTCTAACTATAAAAAAGGGAAGAGGTATGAAACGAATGACACAAAATTATTACTATCAATAATACATCTAAGGTAGAAAATAAAAAGATCATACCATGTATCTTCCCTAGATCCTTGGGTTCATATGCCAGTATAGCCTATATTTGGACTCATCTATGACCACATGCTCCCTAAGACTAGATTGGACTAATTAGGGGCAGTGGTGATAATAGACCCAACCTCTAAACCCCTCCATCTAATCTATCATCCCCTCTTCCACACTTGTCTCCCTACTAACTACCCTGATCAGGCCTATGTCTCCACATAGGGGGTCCCTCAACCTTCTCTCGATCAGCTATATGATGGGTTAGACAATCCCAAGCTAGATTTACCCAACTATCCCAAGAGAAACACCATCTCTACCAAATATTATTTGAGCCATCCAAATATCCCTTCACTATTAACCCTATGTCTTGGTATTATCCCCTAAAGAGGATGACACACTTGGATCACTAAGACTATCATTAGCTAACTACTTCCAAGGTCTTAGCTACTACATTCTTTCTTCCATCATCCCCTATCGATGTCTACTCTTACATTTATCTATCCACCACTATGGAAAGATATGAACCCTGTTATAGGTTGAAATAAAATAGGATATGACTAATGCCCAGATACCCAGATGTAATCCCTACTCAAAGGTCATTACTCTAAAAAATGGATGTCAAGCGCTATCCCTGATGTATCATGAGGGATCTGAAAACCTCATCGAGTACTCCACCATGGAAATAACCCTTGATGTAAATGGAGAAGATCATTTATACACTCAGATCACAATGTGGCTGGATAAAACTCCTCCCTAAAGAGATGATATAAGTCTAAACAGAAGATAGATGTCTCATCATGTGATTGGGTCACTAAACATCACCAAATCCCACCAGATCCATGTAGAAGACTCATCATGAGGACTACCATTTTATCTTCAGGCATCATAAAATGTTGAAAAATGAGAGGGAATACCTCTATCCAGTACTCATCCACCTTGGGGTATAGCTCATCCCAAAACATGGGGGGGTCACTACCTTTGAAACTCACAAAACACACTAAACCTATATGCATCCTCTACTAGAACTACCGGAGGTTGCTACAACTCAATGGGTACTATTATTTCTATTAAACCACCTGGATGTTCTTTCTCTGATACATGCCATTGTACTAAAGCCTCATCACTTGGTGAATCATTTCCATGATCACACAGTGGAATATGGGTTGGATCTCTTCATAAAGGATTCCAAAAATAAAAAATAAGTACCAAGATCAATGAGTATAACTGGGATGCTTACTCAAGAAGGAAATGTAAACCAAAAAAAATCTTTTATGATGCATATACCAATGTTTTCTTCCCTCAACCAATATCTACATGTACCGAGTTGAAAATATGGTTGTTAGAGTCATAATGTGTGGATACGTCAACGACTGCACCAACACTAGAGCCCCTAGACTGAAAGCTAATATTGAAAGACGTAAAATGTTTTCCCCCAAAAAATATCACAAACCTTGATCCTATGGTATAGTAAGCTTCTCTTATACCACTCTGTCATGACCCATCCCATCATGGTCTAACCTGTGACTACTGCGATCCCACCTCCAATAGGCCAATGGATTACGACCAGTGCCAAGTTGGAATATCCCACAAAAGTGTCGAATTATCCTAATGTACCTATAAACATTCACACTTATCTAATACCATACAATAAAAAATGTAAAATAAATGAAATCAATGTATGAAAACATGTATTATCCCACAAATATAGTATGACAATAATGTACTAAAAGTGAAAAGGGGGATAATAGAAGACCAATAAAAACTATTAAGAGTCTAACCTACCTCAAGGGTGAGTAATATGATAAAATTAAATCTCTCAGAAGACAACTTGTTCTTTCAAGATCAAGTTATGTTGCACATTATCTACACACCCCAGGACATCATCAAAAGGGTCATCATCTGCATAAAACATGACATATACGAGCAATGCCTATGCAGGGGTGAGTATAACAATATCCAATAGGACACCTTGAAAATACTCAACATGAAGTATCAATAATAGAAAAATCATTAAAATAATAAATCACTTAATATAAATAATAGAATAATCCATATATACTCAAGAAGGGCACTGCACCACCCAACAATCACCGCGAACTATTTGCCAGGTGATTCTTCTCGAAGAAACTCTTGTTCTGGTAGAATACAATCCATGGGAATTTATATCACTAGATACACTCATCCAGGAGGTCTTGATCATTAGGACCCACCCATGAAATCTCAATTCTCCCAAAATACCCTGATACTCAGAGAGGGGGTCACGCCCAGAACAGCTGGGGGACACAACAAACCCAATCTGGAACAACCCACTATGTAGGGTGTTTTATTCCAATGATGCATTCAAAACCAATAAATGTGACCTTATTGATGTAGGATAAAAATCCCGATCAAGGAGGTAATGATGATTCCCCAAACCCCACCTGATTTATAAAGTTAATAGAGGATCACTCTTCAGTCTCATGAAGAGTCACCATGAACTCTATTGACGAATCATCTTTTAGAGGGTTTACAATCCTCAGATGTGGATGTAATGTCGTAATGTACCCTAGGGGGTAAGGATTGATGGAGAAAAACTCTCAAATAAGACAATTATAAAATAAATAGGTTAATGGATTCAATATGTCTCTAAAAAAGTACACAACATGTATGTTGAGTAAATGGAATGCATCACTCAACCTAAATCCACCTGTGTGGTACAACCACACACATCATGTCATCATCATATACATGGAATATAGGTAAGGTAAAATACATGTAGAGATTTATTGACACCCTACCCATGTCACTTGGTCTTGATCAGGTAGCTCTGGTCATGCCCATGTATTAACCCGTGTACACCCCTGGTCATGCCTGTGTACACGTCATCATGTCAATGTACAAGTACACAGAGCTTCCAACTTCGTGTACTCTTAGTTGTCTATGTTTTCCATATGATGTCCACACCAAGAAATTATGAAAGGGTCACATTGAATGTGACTAGATCATACAGCATGTGATATTTAACTCGAGTGGAATCTATAAAACCACAGCCAGCGAGTCCCATGTTGTGTGTAATGTTGGTTTACATGGCGTGTAAACCAAGATTATCAATTTCCTGAGGGATATTCCTCCACATCATACTTCATTTTTCCCGAGCTATCAAAATCAATATATAATCTGAAATTGGGGATCTTTCAAGCCTGTCCATCATTGATCGATGACAACCAAGTTTGGGTCTACTTGGAAAATGACACCATCCAGCCATGCTTCCTCGCATAACATAAAAGATGAGGTGAATGGGAACCAAAAATCCATTTTATCTAACTTTAATAATACTCCAATTTCATAACAACGCTATCACACCCAAAATCAAGATATTAATGTTAGAATTGATCGGTTTCATTGAAGAATTTCATGTAATGATCAGATACTAGGTATTCATCAAACCACAAGCAAAAAGAAATGCTTGCGATGAACATTCAAAGATACCAAGGAGAAAACATCAATCCATAAAACAAGAAAAATTTACCTCATCCTTAGTTCATTTGGATTCAATACATTGTTGAATATATAGACTGATGGAGAGGATAATAAAAAAATGAACAAATTCATCATTCTCAACTAAATCAACAATTGATTTGTGAATCAATTCTGTTTGTCGAATTGATCCTCATTCAGATTGGATTAATAAAAATATAAAGATAAAAAAACAAAACATACTACGTTAATTTTTGATTGGTCATTGTTGAATAATGTTTCTAAATTTTCATCTTTGACAAGATCCATGAACTCCATTGGATAAATTATCCATGATCCTGATCTAATTCGGCGTCCTCTACCAAAAACACTCTCCAACGATTATCTATGTCAGTAGGGTTTAATTTCCAATGTTGATACAAAATCTATAATTGTGCATTTATAGTAAAATTTATTCATTTAATAAATCAAATTTAATTAATTAATTAAATTTATTTATTTTATCAATTCTAAACCAATGATACAGTATTTATAAACACCCCACACCAAAAAAGGTTATGTAATGGATAAGGTAAAACCATCATTCTAAACTAAATAATACCCTCAAAATTATGATTTGGGCCATTGTTATGTATTTATTTCATTTTTTAAAAGAAAACTATGGATTTTTTACTTTTAATATATATAATATATTTCAGTCATTAATTTTAGGAAAAATGTGCCTTGGAATCAAACTTCTTCTCAGTGACTAATATATAAATACATTCCATATAATATCTAAAAACCAATACATAGAAAACCTATGTTATTACAACATCAGTCATCATACCAACATTGGAGTCCCTAACTAGAAATATTAAATTGAAACAGTTAACAATTTTTTCATAAATCCAAAAAGATCCTCAAGATATGGTCAAAACATCAAACATCGACCTGGGGAAATTCCACCACTGATAACACATTCTCGTGACCTAACCCGATGGGACTCAAACCTAAACTACCTAAGAACATCTCCAATAGGACAAGTGTGAGTGACCAATGCCAAGTTAAAAAATTATACACATTGAAGACATTATCTTGATAAACCTATACACATTCACACAAATCAAATACTATAGAATAATGAAATGTAAAACAACTGATAACAATTCATGAATAGATATATAGTCCAACAATTATATTAAGAAATAATTTACTAGAATGGAAAAAAATATTCGAATACAAGCCCACCAATAAATAGAAAATAATGTTTGATCTACTCATTAGAAGGGACTACAATCAAATGAAACACCAGTATACAACTCCTTATGTCTATCCCAAAGGAACCTCCACATTATCCTAGTCTTCCAGAGACTTCATAAAAATATCTATCATCTTCATATGTCATGAAATGTGTGGATATAACCCATATTGATTTGAGTATAACAATATGCAGTAGGATACCCTAGAATAAAAAATCATAAAGCATCAAGAGCATTAATTTCATCAAAAATAGGAATGTCAAAAAAAAAACATATGAGACATAATGATAACCAAGTATATCCCTAATATAATTATAAACGAATAAAAATCGCAAAGGGTCTTTACCATATCCAGCCATAGATCCACTATGAGGATTCACAGTAATTCTTGTCTAGGGGAACTCGCTCCATAATCCCTACCATCCTTCAGGTCATTCAGTTGAGGGATATCACTGATCGAGTGTCTCTATGTCGATGTCACATCCTTTCCATCCAAAATATCATGCTCATCTTAGAAGAACAACTCACCGAGGTATACTTCCATTGGAAACACTCATCCTCAAGGTAACACTCATTAAGACTATCCATGAAAAATCTCATAGAATACTATGAGGTATCATCTAAGATACACACTCCATTATACTAATACCCCATTGGAATGATCATATCTTGATATGCAAATAGCGGGTAAATGCCCAAGGATCACTTGGGGAACACCAGATCCTACTACAAAAATCATCCTAGTAGGAGAACGATGCCCATGTATGTATTGGTCATGAAAATTCAAAAATCATACCAAATGAATCATGAAAGATAATGAGTATCACTCTAGGCCACTGAGAGGGATACAAGATCCAAGCCAATGAGATTTTGTTGAGGTGGGATGAGATAACTCACTCTAGTTTAAGGGAACTCTCCCTCAATACACTGGTGATCAGTAAGGTGTATAGGTCTTTATCTTTATTTTGGGAATGTGATAATTCACCAAATCCTTATAGGAATGGACAATGGTAACACACTCAAATAATACTGGCCCAAGTAAGCTTATACAAGCACACAAAAAATCTAAGATAAGAAGAAATTGTAATTCAAACAATCCTTAAAGAAGTACATTGTGTGTCTATAGGGGTACATTTCATGTCTTAAAAAACCTATAACTTTTATGTCTCATGCTAACATGGAATTAATTATCAAAAAATACATGGCATTTCCCTCATGGAATGTGGTGTGTAGATGTCACCCTACCACTCAGTAATCAATTCTTCTTGTGCCCATATACATTGCGTCATTCCTGGGTACTTGGTCATGTCTGTGTACATGGATCCCCCATTTTCATTGGATTTCCCATGTACTACCCATGAACATGGTGTGTGGGGCCACATGTATACCTAGGTGTGTACTCTCTGTACACTCCAAGTCATCTACCACAGGTTACACTACATGTAATACTACATAGACACCTTGGTGTGTACCCCCTATACATTCTAAAAGGGTTGGAAAAGGGTCACATGATGTGTAACATGTGGCACACAACATATGATAATTATCTCTATGCAAAAACCTAGTGTCACACCTAAAGGATAACATAGCATGTCTTATAGGACTATAAGACATATAGTCTCATTTCTCACAAAACCCTTGGGATTATTCATGTGTCTTAAACTGTGGATCTCAATTCATTTTTATCTTTCTCTAATCACATTTATTAACATGGAACTCAATTCATCCAATCCATTCCAATACCATCAACTAAAATATATCCATTCCCACCATTCGGGAAATGACCATCATTGTGCCTCCCTGCTTTCACATTCCATACTCGAACTAGGGGTCTCCAATCCAACCCCAATTTCCCACCATCTTCACGAAACATGATCCCATTATCTATTCAGAAAACAGATCCACATAAATGATCTATTTTACCAAATATGGAACATGAAATTATTATTTTCTTAGTATTCATCAATCCACTGGATAAAATAATGCCATAGAACAATTCGTGTTGAATGAAGGGGAAAATTAATTAAACATAAAAACGGGGAATAAACCTCATTCAATGTTTATATTGGGCTCTATTTTTAGTTGTAGGTAGATATATAAATAGATAATTAAATCATAATGAATATTAGTTATCCCCCAAATCCTAGATAAATAAACCCAAACCTATAATTTGATCAATTGGAAAATCAATTCACTAGTTGATTGATTAAAATTGATCATAGTATAATAAAATGGGGATAAATACAAATAAGAAAAAAACATACATTTATTTGTATCTCTCACTAATAGATAATGATCACAAATTATTTTCATTGATAAGGTCAATAAGCTATGTTGGCACAAACTCTTTGATCTAATCTCGATCTGATGTACTCTTACAATAATACCGCAATGGATCCTCCCAAATATGTAGGCTTCTTTGAATAACCCTATAGTTATTTAATAACCACTTATTTATAGAGGTTTAACGGGGTTTTTCCTGAAATTAAACAATTATGTAAATAATAATTTTTTTATTTAATTATTTCTCCCATAATGGAATTCAATCCAAACACCTAATTCTAACAATTCTTATGTCATTCCTAGAGAACCCCTAAATTCTAAACAAAACGTTGGTCTCATATTTTTGATCGAATACTCCTTTAGTGAATCACTCCAATTTTATAAGAAAACAATATCAGAATAATATTAATATATTTAAAGAATTTGATATATCAATTTTGGGCTCACTCGGCCTTAAAATCACACACCATCTCATTGCCCGTATTTTGAAATATTCCAAAGAATGGAATGAAAAAAATAGAGTCATTATTACCTTAAATTATGGATATTTTCCTTCACAATAATCAGGTTGACTAATGGTTACATTGTATTGAATATGATAACCAATAAAAAAATATTGATCATTCAAATGTAGTGTTTGATAGATTATTTTAGACAATTTTTCCATGTGTGGATTATTTTTTATACATTGGAAAAAGTTTATGCAGATTTATGGAACATTTCAATATGGAATTTATTCTGGAACCTATTTATTTCTTCCACACATGATAGTAATTTAGTCCCTATACATTTGGTATTTTCAATTGATATGTATGGAAATTTATCCCATGGGATTTGGTTACTACAATTCATTAGAGTGTTTGTGACAGATCTGTAATAATTTTGACTTATTTCATATCAACATCAAGTAATAAAGGATGTAGTAAAGTCTGAGGTCCTTTTATGGAAACCACCCAATCCCCACCATCAATACTATGTTCTATAAATTACAAAAAATGTGAAAAGGAGGACCAAGGATGAGTCTATAAAAAAATTAATCATCAAAATTGGTATGAATATCATTTCTTTTGAAAAACCATTGTAGTAGTTATTTTTCAATGTTTTCTGATTAGTTATTTTTCTGTTACCATATGAGCCTTCATAATAGATAAATGAGTACCATTTTAATGTTATTTTATGAAACTAATCCGTAATTTTATGATTAGATTATAAAAATTACCATGAATAAATGGCCATTCATGTATGCTGATGGGAGAGATATGGATATATGATGACCAACATCATTGAATGCATTAATAGAGTTTTCAAGGGAGTTCGAAAGATACACATCAAAGATAATTATAAATATTATATTATATGTTTTTTGAAGACCCAAAATTATCATATAATGTTAATATAATGTTTTAAAATTTAAATTAAAAGGATATTATAAGGGACCATATATTTCATATTAAGGTTTATTTTGGAATGAGGAAATAAGAATGAAGAGCTTTTAAATAGATTTATGTGATACAGTCACCATTTCTACTGTGATATTTATAGGGATCTTCAGGATAACATAAATTTTTTTGTTTTTTCATTTGACCATATGGGGAATATATTTGAGGTTACTAAGCTCCATGATCTTATGATTGGTATTAGTGGTTGTGTGATTTTCATTTTTTTGAAGCAGTGTTACTATTATTATGGCAACATTAAATCATTATAGTATTCTTTTGCACATGTTATCACACTATGAACTTCTATACTCTTAACTTGAGAGATGTTCATTGAACCAGTTTATTGACTAGAGATAATTAACAATTATTAGGGTTCTTTGTAGAAGCCTCTAAGGAAATAATACAATTTTGGCTTTTTTGAAACACTTAAGCTTTGACTGAACATGACTATGATGTGACCAATTGTGAGTCTAATGTCAACCCATATTTGAAATAAGTTGTATTGTAATAGTGAATACGAACCTGCATATAAGAACAGTTTATGAAGTTTGGAAGGTTATACATGGACACGTTTCCCTAGATGTATAGGGTAGTCATCTAATAGACAATTTTTTTTGTAATTAAATGATTAATGTAAAAAATTTTACATGAAATTATTGTTTTAATTTTTATCATTAAATGTAATGTAGTAGTATTAATGAAATGAAATAAAATAAGGCCTTTTGATTTTAATTACTAAAGAAAACTATATAGTAAGTCCTTTATAAATTTCATACTACTAATTTAAGAAAAAAAATTAGAATATATGTTATACCATGTCCTAAAACAAAGTATTATTTAAAAAAATAATACTTTATAAATATTCTAATTAATGAATGCGAGAAATTGAATTTTCATCATCCAAATAACTAATAATTAATTTCTAGAACAATTAAATGATTAATGATGTATTAATAAAACTATCCTTATTTTATTGACCCATATGAATTATCAAGAGTTGGGTGTATTATATTACTCCTCCTTAGATTACAAGAGAGGTGTTATGTAACTGTATAGGAAACACAATTGAAACTCCTTAAAAAGGAGAGTTTCTTGGAATGGAACATTTCTCTCAAGTATGGGGAGAAGGTATGATTCCCTAGATCCCTTTTATCATACCCACATTTATATTTGTAATAAAATCTAGGTTTTTAATTTAATAGTTTTCACCTTTAATGTATTCTTATTAAAAAAATTAAATTGAGGAACCTTTTTTATCTACTGAGCAGTATCAAATGTCGTGTGATGTGATTTTACAAAGACATTATAAATGTTTATACTTGAATAGCATATAATTTTCACATTGATACTTCTTTGAAAACCATTTTTCGATACCTCAAACATGATGGATTTTATCGAGTGGTCATGTGTGACTTCAAGACATTTGACCAACGTTTTATTGTTTTATTGGTTGAAATAGGGAAACTAGAGACACACACATTTCATAGCCATGAGGGGGATTTGATGAATACTTAATAGGATGTTCCCTTCATACTTGGTCTACCCATGCATGGACCTACAATTACATGTGTGTCTATTGGATACTAATATGTGGTCAAATATCATCTAAAGGGGATTGTCCTCACCACCATAAGACATCTCCTCTAGGGTTTCTAATTTTACATAGGCTAGCTTGATGAGATTTTTTGTGGGATTTTAGATGATTTTGATGATGGTATACTTATTCATAACAAAAATGATTATAATATATGGATAATTGGAGGAATGTTGTGTTTATACTACCCCCAACTTTGGTACAGATAATGTTCCAACAATTGCTTGAGGATCTTGACCATACATATAGATATAGTTAGGAGCCCACACTGATATCACATATATATAAATTCCTTTTCATATCATTCTTGGAAGTTCCATGTAATATTGGGGATGCATGGCTATGCAATATATGTGGGCCTCAGGGTGTTTTCCAGGAATCAGTCCTAAAATTTGTGCACCACTTCAATAACATTTTTTTCCCGACTTCCCTCAGGGATGCATGTATGTTTTTGTCATTAAATTGAGTTATTTTATTTAATATATTAATATCATATACAAATTAACATTGTTTTTTAACTATGTGAAGTTCATATCATCTTTTAGTATATACGATAGTGCATATTTTTCATAACCTTTGATAGATATTTGAAGCTATAAAAATCACTGATGTAATTTAAAATTTCTTTAAAATTTTTAAAATTAAATTTTGTTACTATTTTTTAATGATATTTAAATGATAATCTAGTAACATTTTTGTGCTAATTTATGAATTATTTTATATTTTGGAAATTCAGGTTTCATGCACCTTGTATACCATATTTGTCTACAAATCACTTCCACTATACTGCATAGCTATGGTTGGAGACCGAGGTGTGGGGATTTCAGTCATCCAATTCAACATCATTTAGTGGGACCATCCAGACCATGTCATGTGGCTATTTGGATATATGTAAAATATCATCGTTTCACCCCAAATGGTTTATTATCTACATTCTATTATGCTTCTAGGTATATATGTGATGTATTAGCTATATTATCATTCATGTTACACTGAGTGTTGGGAAATGAATTCCCAATAATATATCATTCATCATGGATATACCATGGAACGCCTCCAATTAATTGATCAAGGATATTACACATATTAGTACCAACTACACACTATGATGTTCCTTACACACCATGGGATAGGAGTTCAATAGTAAGTATGTTTATTAACTATTGTTATATATTTTAATTCTATATTTTGTTTTAATTTAAATATTATTTTATTTTTAGTGAGAGATATTTGATTGGATTGTATATATCACTGATCCTCCAAATAAGGAATTTATTAGGTGATATTTCATTAACTCAAATATGGTAGCTCATAGAGATCCTCTATATTTATTATGTGAGACTGTTTATAATGAGGAGCCATAGTTATATCTTGATCCACTTGCTCTGGTTGAGGAACCTTGGGATGATGATATGCATGTTGTTCCAGTTTAGGATGATGCAACACCACCACCACAAATGTCTAGAGGATAGAGATGAGGTAATAGGCAAGTGCGGAGGCAAGAATAAAGAGAGTGATGTTTGAGTGATACTCATGAACCATAAAGGGAGAATCATGCCTGACAAAATGAAGATCGAAACTGAAGTGTGAGGTTCAAGTACCATATATGACTTCTAATAAATATGATATAAAACCTTCCACTTAGAACCATCATGTTGTTAACATATCCAGATATTCAATGGATTAAAACTTGGAAATGGTGTCACAGCTTTTGTAGACCTTAGGTAACACTTTCGATGGTGATTATGTATTTTATACCACATTTCTTACATCTTCAAGAGATTATTTCATTCCTATAAAGTCATTGACATATGGATCCATATATGATGTTGTAAAACCCTCTATTCAGTAGTATGAATAGTCCATAAAAACACCATATATTCAACTTTCGATGTCAGTAGAGAAGTATAAAGAAACATCTAAACCAATGTCGTATGTTCCCACTATTCAGGCAGAGACAAAACATGAGGAGGAACTCACCCCAATAGCTTGTACACTCGTGCGACATTCACATTTGATGTGGGAATGAGGATTATATAATAATTTGGTGCACTAAGGGGAATCAACATTGTTTTATTCATGTGGAAGACATTATATTTATAAAAAACCTGATTAATTATAAAATTAATTGTTATCATAAAATCTATATTTTTATATAAAATTTTATATCAGAATCACTGAACTATAATTTTAATTACCTGATAAAATTAAAAAATTTAACATGTGTTGGGGAAACTCCCTAGTAGTGATGATTCATCTTCCATGTCTTATAGAAAGTTATGAATATTATATTATATATATATGTGTGTGTTTATAAATAAAAATACTATTTAATTATAATTAAAAATATATTCCAAAAAAGATAAATCCTGAAGAAAATCTCTTCACCTTTTATTAAAAGAATGAAAAAGATAAGAAAAGAAGTGGATGTGGTAAAATAAAGACTTTCCATTATTCAAAAAACCTGTTTAGTAATTATTATAAAAATGATATATCCCACAGTCATAATTTGATTCATCTATAGATTCACACTTTGAATATGAGTCACCTTGATTGAGAATCCAAAGGAACCCTAACTTGAAACATTCCTTCTCCAAGGTGAGCTTGACCATTGAAGCCTTGGATGAAGATCTAGTAGACATGTTCCTTGGTTGATTTGAATAATCCATCTCTAGCCTTCTTTTTGGAGGATCATTCTTTCCTTTTACAAAGATTGTATCCTTAAAAGAAACACCACTACCTGATGGGATGAGATGAGTATTATCCAATAAAACCATCCACTACTCATTATCACAGTCACAATCTGAAATGTTACCCCAATTCCCAATTATAAATATTAATATAAAAATATAATTCTAATTATAATTATATCTAAAATTATATTAATATGATTATATAATTATAAAATCCAACAAAAATATATATTTCAATCCTCTTGTCATGCATTTTGTGTGTGTGACTTGAGATGTAAAATAATTCACATTATTGATTAAAAAATTATATATCCTTTTTTATTCATTGAATGAAAAATGACATAGTTCCAAATGTACTCAGACCCGAAACTGCATGTAGCATCCACCAAACCACACATCCTGTTAATATATCTATATATTTAAATCAAGTGGCCCAGAGGTCCATAACTAGGGGAATATCATATCAGGTCATCATAGGACCATGATGATCAGGTACACAGTCGGATGACCCCCCACCCACACCTGAAAATACATGATATAGCATCAAAATAATTTATGTCGATTAAAAATATTTTTATAATTCAAACCCTCTAACATTTAACAATTGTTCAAGAATACTCACTTTTCCATCATGTAAACCATTTTTAAAAATAACACAAATTATTAAATAAAAACATCTATTATAAAAAATAAAAAATAAATATAAATGAAAATATTAAATAACAAAAATAAATAAACAATAAATTAGAGTACACTGGAAATTTTTAGTGGAAATTTGCACTGTAAATTTAAAGAACTCATTTACATAATTTATCTATGTGTCAATATTTTTAAACTATAAATTTAAACATGTATATATTTTAGTGTTCTAATAATCAAATTTCTAACACAAGATTCAAATATAAAATTTCTGTGAAAAATTTGAAATTAATGTATGTTTATATGCATATATTTATATTAGTGTACATGTACATGTTAAATTGGATTTTGAGTTGGAATTTTATAATTATACATTTTCACTCGAAATTTTAAATTGAAATTTTTTATTGAATTATAAGATTTTTCATTTAAAATTAAATTTCAATTATAAATTTACATTGATATATAATGGATGTTTTTCCAAGCTAACATTAATTAAAATTTACAACAGAAATTGTGGAATTTTCCATTATAATTTTTCACTACGATCTTTCATTGAAAATTTCAATGTATGTCTTCAGGTCTATATGTTTGTATGTATTCAAATTTTTTGAATAAATTTTACACTAAAATTGTATAAAAATTATTCATCGAAAACTTATAATGAAAATTATTAGTGAAAATTTATGTGTATGTACGTATGCACTGAATATTTTTAGTGTAAATTTATACTAGAAATTTACCTTGAAAATTTAAATTTATACATATACATATTTTTTTTATGATTCATTAAAATATACATTAGAAATAGTCACTTGATATTTTTGAAGTAAAGTTTCACTCTAAAATTTTAATATGTATGTACTATAAATGTAAAAGGATTTGTGGGTAGGTACGTCCTCATTTAAGGCTATCAATGAGACTGTCATCATGATTATTACCATAACAAAATGTCACCAAAATATCACATAGTTCTGGTCAATTATTTTATGTAATTTAATATATAAAATCTACTATAAGATCCCAGTGGAATGATTTTGAGGTTTCCATCCCCTATTGGTGTCCAATAACAATAGTGCGTTTATCCCTATGAGGTCCATCACATACAATGTGGCCATTTCCTATGAGATTCTTCACTCCATGAAGACCTGGTCCTTGGAAAGTAAGGGGTGATGTCACTAAGGCTAGACATGAGGAAATGCTATGATAAGGTAAAATGGCATTTTCTTGATATTTTCCTTTCTAATTTGGTGTTTGGAACCAAATGGATCCTTAATGTTATGAATTTTGTTACTTTAGTAACCTATAAAATAAATATTAATGGGGAGCACTTTGACAGATTCACCCCTATGAATGGATTATGGTAAGGTGATCCACTGTCTTGGTTCCTCATCATCACTGTGGTAGATGAATTTTCTCATATGCTCTTGGAATAAGCGGCGCGAGGTGTCAACCATTGGGCCTGGGGTTTCTAGATACCTCTTCATGTTTCTTATCTATTCTTTATAGATTATTGTCTTTTTTTACATGGGAAACACCCACAAAAATGCGTCACAATACTATATATTTTTAGGATCAATGACTGGTCTTTGAGAAAACTTATTAATTCATTGAAATCAAGACTATATTTCAAAAAAAGGATTCCTTACACATCGTAAAGGGGAGCTATAAATGCTATGAATATTTCCCATGGTGGAGGAACATTATATTTACTTGGGTCTAAAAACTTCTATATGAAGATCGAAGAAACAAGTCTTTGGCTCTATCATGGATAAAGTGGAATGCCTAATTATCTTATGGTCTAGTAGAAAGATTTAAAATGATGTTAAAGAATTTCTGATCTAATCTGTGGACCAATATATCCCCTATTATGCCATGTCACTTTTTAGATTCCTAGAAAACATCATGAATGAGATTCACTCTCACCTAGATAACTTTTGGTGGGTATCCTCAAATTGAAAACATAACACCCACTCAGTTTCTAGGGATAAATTTTTTGTTTCTAACCTGAGTGGTAGACTTGGCTTTAGGAAACATAAATGGTTTAATGACTTTATTTTGGTGAAGAATGGATGGAACCTCATGTATTGTCCAAATGTACTCTTCTCTAAGGTCTTCTAATAAAAATATTTCCCACACTGTAATCTCTTGAATCACCAACCGGTGCCTCGACCTAGGTCTTTTCAAAGGAGTATCTTGGGATCAATTACATTTATCATCAAAGAATGTTTATAGGTAATCGCTAATTGGATAAATGTAACTATGTGGAATGCTATTTGGCTGCATTCTGGGGAAAACATGAATACATCCTCACCCATTGTTCAAGGATTTTAAGATTAAAGAGTGGGTGGCCTGATCGTTGAATCTTTAGAATATTGGTACAAGGATATAATTGGATGTTTGTTCAATTATAAAGACCAACCCACCATCTTCAACTTCCCCATCATACCTAGTGTGGGTAGAGATCAACTATATTGGTCTGGTGACTCTTCTAGAATGTATACTATCTGCTCGTTTTACAAAACTCTAATTAAAGGGATCTCTTAGGAATTCCTTAATGAGAAACAGATGAATATTTGGTTGATTGGTGTCCATACTAAAGATATATTATTTTCGTGGATGTTTTGTACCGATTTTATTCCCACCCGCGATCTTCTGGTCAGGCTTTATTTAACGATGGATGGGTTATGCCCGATGTTTTCCCAACATGTTCAAACCCCACTTCATGTAATCATATCTCATCACGGTGTGGAAGGGGTTGGAAATGAATGTCCCATGAGGTCTTAGAGGTTTTCAACCCATATTTTAATCAAGATCAGGACATCTATGTTTGTGCATCCTCTCTAGAGTCCAAAGTGTTGGGACTGATATGTACGCCGGCCTGGTTTGTCTGGACTAGAAGGAATGATTGGATTTTCTTCAAAAAATCAACTATTGATCAGTTTTTTTTCATGAGGGTCTCATAGTGGTAGGATTACTGGTTGGATTCTGATGAGGAGTAGTCCTTGGCCCACCCAAGACATGCACCACCTCGTTGGTCTCCCACATCTGAGGGTTTCATCAAGATTAATACTGATGTGGCAGTCTATAAGGGGTTAATGGTTGGTGATTGGTGTATTTCCCAATATTGAAATGGCAGAATAGTTTCAACTTGATGTTTTAATTTATAGTTTTCTTGGATGCTGGTCCTGGAAGAGGTGACAACTTTGTTATATGGGATCCTTTTTACTCAGGAAAAAGGCGGGACTAAGGTGTTTTTGGAGACTGATTTCCTTGAATTTTTCAATGAGCAAACTATTAAAGAGGAGGATTCTGACCAATTTGGGTTAATCCTAAGGAAAATTTGGGTTGTTGTAGAGTCTTTATCCTCTAGAAAATTCACTTTTATTGGGAATGTGGGAAACTCAGTGGCCCATTAGTTGGCGTGCATTGAGATGCACTAGGGATTTCATTTTTTGATTGATTATTTCCCAGATTGGATTTGTATGACTGGTGCAATTGATCAATAAAATTTTCCATAGTTTAAAAAAAATTATATTAATATTATTTTATGTGTGTGTGTGTGATTTTTAGTGAAAATTTATCTGATTCATACTGTGTAGAAAAGTTACAGTGGAATTTTTTCACTCAAAATTTTTATTATAAATTTAAGGTGGAAATTCCCATTGAAAATTTTCTTGGAAAATTATCAACATAAAATTTCCTTGTAAATTCCAAACATAATCTTGTGAATCTATTTATATATATACTAATGTTACTATATATGTATATATATACATATAATGAATGTATGTATGTCTATATGTATGCATTTATATATACACTAAGATATTTCACTAAAAATATTCATAGAAAATATATATTATATTTATATTTTGGAAACACACACACACACACACATATATAAATATATATATAAAAGAAAAAATAGTTCACAGAAAAGATACATGAAAATTTTGACTAAAAATTTATATGAATATTTGAATGAGAAGTTTGTAGTGGAAATTTAAACTATAAGATTCTTGTATATATTTTTAATCAAAATTTCTAGTTAAAAATTAAAATTTTTATTTATGTATTAAAATATTTAAATTTTTATTTTAAGTGAAAAATATAACTTTTTTTTTTGGAAATTTTCACCAGAATTTTATTGTTAAAATTTTCACAAGAAATTTCTCGGGAAATTTTCATTGAGAATTTATAAGGAAATTTCAACCACAAATTTTCATTGAAAATTTACAATATTAATTTCTAGAATAAATATTAAATATAATTTATGAAGATAGGTACACACATTTAAAATAATCTTCATTTCTATATTTTATACATGAGGATCTTGTGAGGATATTTTATTACTTGCACATGATTCATAAAGTGTTTATAGACTCTTAAGAATCCCTAAAATTTAGATTACAAGTCTGTAATGCCAAACTTCAATGTACATTTATAGTAAAAAATAATATTTTTTATTTATGTTTCAAAATATTTTAATTTAAATTTTAATTGATAATGTAAGTTTTAAATTTCATGTGGAAATACATATCATAAATTTTTGGGGAAATTTGTATCAGAAATTTCAAGTGGAAATTTGAAATAGAAATTTCCAGTGGACTGAAAATTTCTTTTGGAATTTGTAGTTTAATTAAAAAGTTTCATATCAAAAATATATATATTGATTATTAAATATAATAAGTATCATAATAAATATTATATATATATAATAATAATAAGGATGAGAAGCATTTGGGTATGAAACCTAAGAGTGCACAATGGCGTAATTTTCATCCAAACGCCAATTTGAGGGTCAGGTTGGACTTCCCAACATTAGAGGATATTAATATGTCCTTTTACGTCAATGAAATATTCACACCATCCTATAAAATTTTATAATTTTGATTCTGTCTTGGTCCTCCTTTCCCTATATATATCTCACAAGTGACACCTCTATAGTAGCACACTTGAGGGTGTCAACAACTCATTAAAAATATATAAATATAAATAAAAATATAAATACAAATAAAAAATATATTTATATTTATATAAACATAAATCTAGTTATAAAAATATAAATATAATTATAAAATTATAAATATAAATATAAATATATAAGTGTACTTATAATGAGATAATTATATTTATATTTAGAATGATATTTAAAAATATGTTATATAATTACATCTAAAATTATATGTATGTCTATAATTATAAATTTATTTATATGATTATATAAATATATTTATATTTATAAAATTATAAATATAAATATAATTTTAAAATTTTAGTTATAAATATGTCTAGAAGTATAAATAGAAATAGAAATAGAATTAGAAATTATATTTTTATTCATAAAATTATAAAATTATAAATATAAGTTTATTTATATAATTATAAATAAATTTATATATATAAGAAAAATAAAAAAATAAAAGTATAATTTTGTTTATAAATTTAAATAATTCTATATATTTAAATATAATAATAAAATTATAAATATAAATATATTTATAATTATGTAAATATATTTATATTTATAAACATATACATAAATATGTTTATATAATTAAAAAATCCAATTTAAATATATAATTCAAACCTCTCATCATGCATTTGTTTATTTTTTGAGGACTTGAAATGCAATAGGTTGTACAATATTACTGTGAAACTACATAACCTTTTTTTACAAAGAGGGTATTGGAGGACATGCTAGGACCAGACACTGCATGTCCCATGCACCCCCCATGCTTCATGTCACTATATCATTACATTATTATCGAGATACATAGAGGTCCTGCGACTTCAATTGAATATTCATCAACCTCCCACAAAAATATATAATTATGATTCCACCCCAGTCCTCCCTACTCTATATATATCTTTCCATGTCCACTTCCACGACTTCAAACTTGAGCATCTAAACCACTTTTTAATCACGATGGAGTGCATCTCCCTCCTCTTCATCTTCTATTTACGTATACCTCCAGTTCATGAAAATCCCCCCAGTACCGCCCATACTGACGGGGGAGAAGAGGAGATTACAACCGAGGAATTTTTCAACTAGAAGCTACTTCGCCAGAAAGAGGAACCTTCATGCAAGGGGTCCTTCTACACCTACAACACCTTCATTCAGTCGGTCGGTAGGATTGATCGTTGGGGTGCGATGGGAGATCATGACACCCACATACACGAGATCACCGCTTTTTGGGCCCAAACCTCCCTTGAAATATCAACTCCCACGTCCTCTCAAAATTCATCCATTTTGTTTTGTTGTGAAAATGATTTGAAATTTTTTAAGGAAAAAATTGTTTTATTATTATATAGATGGGATGGTGCACCTAATGGTTGATTTTCCGGGGGATAATACTATATCAACGAATGTTGAAAGGTGGATCCTAATCTTCTGGAGGATTATTGCGAGCCCACGATGCATTTTTGAGATATAGTGGCCAGAAATGTGAGAAAGAAAAATGGAACACCATAAAGAAATAACTATCAAGATTTTATTTCACTTTTTTCATAAGAACTAAATTTGAACCACTTTTATAGAATCTTCTCAAAAGATAAAAATCCTCTAATGTCATAGTATTTATTATTGGAATAAAAAACAATGGTGAAAATAATTAAATAGTCTTCATAGGAATTAAGAGAACACATGTGGAGAGGAAATGAGCCATATGGGGAGAAAAATAAATGGATGCAATGGAACATACACCTTCTTTGAAAACCAACCTACTGTTTTTGTCTTTATTTCCAAAATTCCCCTTCAAACCAAAATAGGCTCCATTCTGAACATCTTTATTAATTTTTTGAATGCATTTATTAGTAATTACTTGGTGAAAATATCAGCCACCTATTCTTCAGTAGGGAATTACTTGAATTTTATCATTTTATACTTTAGATAATCTCTCTAAAAATGATAATGGGTATCAATGTGTTTATGTTTTTCACGTTGTATCATATTTTTTTCTAGTTCTATTGTCGATTTTTTATCCGGATATATGACTATATATCCATCAGGCATATTCTTCAACTCCTTCAATAAATATCTCAACCAATTCATTTATAAACATTGGACGATGTTGATATGTAATTTTCTTCACATGTTGATATGGTGACCACACTGTGCTTCCATGAATTCTATGTGAAGAAATTCATTCCAAGAAAGAATACATATCCAGTGGTTCTTTTTCTTTCTTCTTAGTAACCTCCCCAGTCACCATATGATTATCCATATACCTTTTCTACATCATTATATGGACATAAAAGACCAAATTCCACAATTCATTTTTGTGTAACTGTGGATTATTTTTCCAGATAGACAATGTTATTCTTTTGGCATTTTTATGTACCTATATACAAGATCAGCACTATAGACAATATATGGCTCTATGATTGTGAGGTACATTAGGCTTCCAATCAGACTCTTGAACAAAATGAAGTTAATAATACTTCCTTATCTATCATTTTTCAATTTTAAGCATGTTTCAATTATAGATATTACAGTATTACAATTTCCCATCTTGAACATTTTCATAAATTCCTTTCCATACTTCTTTTGAGATATATAGATTCCATTATACGTTTTCATTAATTCAATGAGTAGAAAGGAGGAAATGAGTCCTCCATAAATCATATCCAACATCATGAACATGGCCTCCTTTGATTCATCGAACATATTTCAGTTATTCCATATATGAAATAAATAATCAACATATAATCATGTAATAAAAATATCACCATAAGTATTCTTCTTGATGTAAACTTTAGTCTCATATGGACATTGGGTGAAGCCTTTCTCTCGAAGATAATTGTCGATGCATGAATTCCAACCACATTGAACTTAATTCAATAAATAATGATATGTCTTTAGTTGATACACCTTATGTTCCTCTCCTTGCATAAAAAACAATTCATGATGGTAAATATACACCTCTTCATCTATAATTCTATTCCTGAATGTTTATTTCACTTTCAGTTGGTAGATCATCCAACTTGGATGGACTCAAATGGAGATAATAATCCTTACAGTGTCAAGGAAAACAATTGGAGTGAAGAATTCTTCATATTTCACCACGTACTTCTGTTTGTACCCAGTTTATATGAGCCTTTCCCTATAGTTATCCATATCACCATCATTATTTCACTTGATCTTATACACACATTAGATTCTGATGTTTTTATAGGTTTTAGGAATTGTATTCAGCTCCCATGTGTCATTTTTCACTATGGAGGGAATTTTTTATTTCATATAAATTCTCCAATATCCATCTCTTATGGATTCCTGAAATGTTATAGGCTCATGATCTATATATAGGTAGAAAATATTTACCTCTTAAGTTTTCTCATATATGTCACTTATTATCTTCATTTTTATAGATTCCTTGGGCGAGGATGTGATGGCCAAACTTTTACTTGATATTTTTCTTTAAGGAGTGATGGAATGTACTCTTGGACTTCAATCTACTGATGATGCAATTAAAAAAGTTGTTGTGGGTGTTATCTCTAGATAACCATTCATTTATTTAAGATCTTCTATTTATACTAGAATATTTTTTCTTGATATTTCATCATTCCATTTACAAGATTCATCCTCAAAAAAGATCATGTCTCTGTGCACCACTTTGTTATTTGTTAGTGGATTGTAGAACTTTTAGGCTTTTGATGCTTAACTCTACCTGATGAAGATGAAATCTTCTCCATGATCCTCAAGATTCCTTCTTCTTTATTTTGGAGCATGAGAATATGAAATACACCCAATGATTCTTAGGTGAACCATTCTTGGTTTGTATCTATTCAACAACTCTGTTGGTGTGAAATTTTAAACACTCTTTGATGGACACAAATTGAGTATGTAGGTTGTACATGCAACTACCTCTACACAAAAACTCATTGGAAGGAATTTCTCCTTCAGCATAGTCCTTGTCATGTTGAGGATGATGTGATTATTCTATTATGAAATTAAATTATATTGTGGAATATAGGCTACATCATATTTGTTCTTGAATCCTTGTTCACTAAAAAATCATGGGTTTAATTGGATGTATATTCTCCACCTCATTAAGATCTGATTACATTTATTTTGTGGTGAATTTATCCTTCAACATATTCTAAAAAAATTATAAATATTGTCAAATAAGATGATATAATTTTTTTGCAATACACACAATGTTTTCATATAGAATCATCAATGAGGGTAATAATGTACATATTACCTCTAAGTGAGGGTGTTTTAAGTGGTCTAAAAATATCAGTGTGAACCAACTGATGTGATTCCTTTTCTCTTTAGGAAACTCCACTTGGGATGGAATTTATTTGTTTCTTACAGAGTGTGAAAACCTCACTAAAATGATTTGGAACATAAATATCTTATGGGAAATTCACCATGCAATATGAGGATAAAATTTCCAGTCTAGTAGAATAGAGATTCTCAAAGTGAATATGTCATATTAATGAGTCATTCCTCATGATTCCAAAGAGGCATTTCCCAGCCTTTCTGTTAATATGAAGTGGAAACATGGAATTATTTCCCATTTATACTTGAGAAATAAGTCTCCTATGATATTATCTTGTAGATATATAAGAGTAATCTATGTATAGGACTTACCTCTTCTCAAGGAGTTGGCTGATACTGATGATATTATTTTTCATGTTTGGTATATAATACACATTAGAGGTGTAATTTGACTCACCGTTATTCTAATAGATTTTATTTAACCTTTTACACTCATGGGTAATTTTGATGAGTTTCTAAAACTAACATCACCATGAACTTTTTTTTTGTGATTTCTTTGAAAATTATTTGTAAAAACTAATATACTTTCTTGTACTTGTACTGAGATACAACACATATAGACGTTCACATGAATTTTCTTATGCGAGGAGAAGTGTAGTGAATTTTTCTTCATGAAGAGATGCTCCAACATAGTTGGAACATTCGTCTTGGTCCATTTTTCTTCTACAAAAAGAATCACAATGGTCAAATTTATTTCAATTGTTGTAGAAAACCTTCTTTATATTTTGAGTACCACATATGAATTGGCCCCCAGCATTTCCTCTTCCGTGGATGTAGGAAAATTTTAGTTGTCTTTTTTGATGTCAGGGATGATTTCCATGACCTTTACCTCTTTCATGATTAGTAGTTCCATGATATCCTTATTGTTCATGGCCATGAATTTGTTCTTCCAGAGTGAACATATACTCTAAGGCATGCTACTGTTTTGAACAAACATTCATTTTCTTTTGATACTCTGGTAGTTTCAATGGTCACATCAGTTCTTCAATGGACAGCTTTTCCATGTCGTTTGACTCATTGATTTCCACAACAGCATTCTCAAAAATTATGGTGTGAGATTGATGTTTTTTTCAATAACATGAATTTACACAAAATTTTCACCATTTCTTGTCAAATTGAAAATTATAACAATTAAATGTGATAAATAGTCAGAGATACTCTCAACTTCCTTCATGTGTGCTACTTCAAACTCCACCTTTTATGTTTTAAGTCAAACCCACTACACTCAATCAACACCCTTGAAGATGGTTCCAAGGGTATCCCAAGATTAATTTCTTGATGTTTCTTTTAAATTATTTTGAATTTTTTATTCATGAAACCCTTTATAGAGGAGGAATAATGCCTTGTTTTATTTCTTCCTTTAATTATTTAAAGAACTCTTTTTATCATTTGTGAATGTGGATTGTCCCTCCATGGTACCCATTGGTGATTATTTCCATAGTTATTATGACCCAACAACAAATTAATTTGGATGAACCTCCTTTCATAGTTGTAATTATAAAACTCCAAAACATGATGATGGATTATGGTGGCTATCTTTAGAAATTGGAGGATTCCTTAAATGCTTCCAAGAAATGAGAGAAAGAAAAATAGAACACCACAAAGCAGTATATTTCAATCTTGTATTTTACATTTTTCATTCGTACTACATTTTAACCCCTTTTATAGACTCTTCACAAATAAATAATAGATTCCCACTAAATAGAATTTATTAAAGGAAAAAAGTTACAAATAAATAAATAGTTTTCATAGAAATTAAGTGGGTACCTGAGGGGAGGAATTTTTTTGGTTGAATTTCCAATTTCATTCCCATGCATGCATGGGAAAAATTACTATTGTCAGGTACTATTTCAACTAATATCATAATATACCCTCATACCCATGAAATATTTAAATGGAACATGTGATTAAATATGGGTATGGGTAGCGGTAAAGAAAAATATGGTACTGCCAAAAAATTCATCAGTTATAACCTCCTCCACACCACTAAAAATGAAGAAACCAATGCCACCGTCTCCTTAAGGATGGTTATCTGGCTCTAGATGGGTTCATGGAGTGGATATCATGACACGATGTCATTCCTGGGAAGTGAAGGAAATTACCGATGGATATATTGTAGGGCCTCCTCATGGGATTCCGGATCATCACCATCATCATCACCAGTGATGAGGAGTGTGAAATCCTCCATGATTCATACATTGAGAAAGATCACATAGAGTTCTAAAAAATGTATTGTAGCATCATGGAGGAGAGAGAGGGGTCCCTTTTAAACTACACCAAAATGGATTCCTTTCTATTTCCATTCATCCATGGAAGTGACCCAGTGCAGACCATCACCACTATAATGGGATCATTATAGCTGTTGGTGGACCCTACAACTCATCAACGACTGTTGGAATAATCACCCACGTCATGTCTATATTTTTTTATGTGTTTTATGAAAATAATTAAAAATGTGCATGCCAATTTTTTAAAAAAATGCATATGAAAGAAATAAGGGGACCGTCTTCCTACCAGTAAAAAATAATTTATACATGTTTTTATTTTTATAAATATAATATTTTTTATATTATTATTTATATGTATATTATTATAAATCAGTTATACAAAGTTTTATTATTCATTTTACTTAATTAAATACTACCTTTTTGTTATTAATATATAACTAAATTATTAATATTCATGATAAATATATACATTATGATGAAATGTATTATGTTTTCCATACTTTATGCTCTATTATGTTTACCATGCTTTTATGATATTTTTCTCTTATGCCATGTTTTTTTGGGATGATTTATAATAATTCCATTTTTTGTATCCATTCTATAATTAATTACTCTTATGGTTTATTATCAAATTTTATGTTATGAAAAATTTAACATCATTTATTTCCCACCCATTCTTTTATGTATGTGTCCATGATAATCCATGTTGTCAGAGTATGGTGAGGTCTAGGAGAAAGAATGGAGGAGGGAATAAAAAACTATATATTTTTTATCATGTACATAATTCCCAAACATATTAGACCTCTAGATATTTGGGAGTATTATATAGTATTTTATGATAAAGATTATGTAATAATAAGTATATAAGAGATAAGTCATTATAATAAATATTTCAATAGACTTTATCATTGCAACAGATGAAAATCTTTCTTCATAGTCAATAGAATGAATTTTTTGTATCATTTTTTTACTATTTGTTATTATTAATTAGAGATTATACTATCCATGTTATTTTTCTTGGGAAAAACCCACAAAAATATTATGGGTATCACCCCTTAATGCGTATCCCCAAATACCTAAGCATAATTAATGTACATGGATTCCATTTTAGATTCAATGGATTTCAACCATTTTTTTGAATTATAACTCTCAATGTAGTCTCATTATGTAGTAGATTTATCATCTATGAACATTACTTAATAATAATTTTTTATAATAAATTCATACATCTCAGGCTCCTAATGAATTATACTAGATCATTGAGGTTACTGTGTTACTCAAGTTGGTTCATCTACCACAACTCTTTATAGAACTAACTCAAATTCCATATTATGAGAAAAAACTTTTTATTGGTCCTTATCTTCTCCAAAATCAACTTTCATCCTGCAGGCTCTTTAATTGAAATATTCATTCTCAATTAATATAATAGGTTTAACCAAAAATAGTTTGTGTTCAATTATATTATTGAAAAAATATCCCATATATTTCTTGTTATAGACAACAAATAAAACTTTTACTAATTTAGGTTTATGTTTATTAGAAACCAAATTACATATGATTGATTCAAACCCCAAAATATTAATAATGATATTTTGGGATATTTTCTAGTGAATATATCTTATAGTGTCTTTATGACCACATTAGATAGAAAATAGTTTTTCGTAGAAATGAATTCTTTTTATAGTATCCCCCAAAATTAAATAATAAGATCACTCTATATAAAAATTTATTAAAATATGTCTAATTAGGAATGATTCATTATCTTAGAAACACTATTCTATTACAGTTTTCTAGGTGGAGTGAGTTATGAATCAATTCCATAATATCTCATTTGATCAAAGAATTCTTATCTCATGTATTCAACACCTCTATTGTATTAGTGAATTTTAATACCTTTTATAAATTTATTATGTAGTTCATTCTAAAAATCATTTAAATTTTCATAAGTTTCATGATTTTACCTCATCATAAAAACATAAAAATACCAAATAAGTCATAAATAAATGTTATAAAGTACCTAATACAACACTTAAAAATTCATGAATGACTACAATCAATGTATATTGGGAGATTCCATCCCACATTATGGTCTGTGTATGTTGTGACCATATCGAGATCACCGAGCTCCGTGCTGTGACTGTGTATGCGTATGGAAACCATAAGATTTATAAGTTTCCACATTGAAATTTCCTCACTTCTAGTAATACCACCATTTTTTCACCGATGCTATTTGGGATGGGGTCTCAATGATATTGAAATTCAGTTCAAGAGTATTCTCGGTGAAAAATAAATGCATTATAACTAGAAGATTCTTTAATGTTATTTTAAATCTCTCATTGAATGTTCCTTACGTACCTAATCCCCTCTTAAATTCTATTTGAGGATATTTTTCTTCTATAAACAAAGTACATCCTATGCAGACAAAATTTCTTTTGATTTAGGTATGTTGTATTTAACAATGAATGCCCCTAGAAGAAAACACTGATTCACTCCAAAACGATTATGGTCATGTGTCCATAACTCTTCCCTTCATCATATTCCACTATACATTTTTTGGAATCCACATTATATAATCATACACTTCTATATTATCCATTATGATATTTTCGAGACTTTCTTCAAAACTCCATTGATCTGGCTCATATTCTACACATATGTAATCATATTTCATATAAATTGATTTTATCTTTACATTGAAATAGTTAGAAAATAACAATGAAATTTCATACCATGCCTCATTCTTTCCTTTTTCATAGGTTTGTTATAGAATTTTTTCCACACATTGCTAGAAATGTGTCTGATAAAGTTCCAGTGATTTGAATTTGGGGTCACCGTGTATGAGGGTCCACACTGATTGCCCTATTAATTCCCCAATACCGATCAGATATCCTAAAAACACCCCGAATGTGGGTGAAATGGTTACTAATACATTCAAAAAACAAACCCCATGATTTTTATTTTTCCTTATGAAAAATGGAAAAAGAAAGAATAAGATGTAAACAGTTTTCATATTGGGTTTCCACAATCAATAATACACCCATGTATTTTCTATATAGAAATGCTCCATCAATCTGTAAAAACTGTTTTCCAAAAAGAAATGAGGAGACATGGGGGAGGAATACCTATAATAACTAGTGATATTAAAAAAGAGAAGAATCAAGTCTCTTATCTTGTGACACATGCCTGTTCGAATGGAGATGGAAGACAAATTCATTTTTGTGTCTCAGTATGGATATAAATTGTGGCAACACTAGATACGAGTCATCCCAATCACTATAGACCTTCACAATGTCCTTTTATTTTAACAACCATTCCTTATTATAGGAAATTATATTACAATTTTTTTTGTATCCTATCTTGTACTAGATTTATAGGAACATCTTGGAATGTCCTAATCATCTCGACTAAAAAGGATGAAACAAATTCAGTATCCAATGAGGTGTGATCTTGGTTCAGGTTGGGATAAACACAAGTATAAGATCCCTTAATCTTTGAGATTTTCCAACCTACAAATGAGTTGTTCAGAATCAATCTCAAGAAGAATATAAAACCTTCCACATAATTATCACAATTTCTGATTACTTTTTTTATTGCCTACTTTTTGATCTATATATTTGTAGTTCCATTCAATTTGAAATCTCTTTAGCGTGTTTTTTGATGCATGTTTACATGGAAAATACCTTCCAACATATAAGGTTTTTTCTAACTCGATAAACCTATCCCTTACAACACTAGGAAACTCAGTTGTGGCTGTGATAACAACGTAGTCGAATTTAAGAACATGTGCCAATACTTCCAACCAAGATGTAATGAGTTGAAGATGATTTTTTATGGGTTTATGATGAGGTAAAACTTATGTATTTTTAGAAATATTCTTCCCAATTTCCACTGCTCCATAATCATCATCACTATTATAATTTTATGTTCCATCATAACTAAAATCCTTATGAGAAGTATGATTTACACGTATATCTAGAAGATCATATAGGTTCACCTCTTCGAAATCATATGTAATTGCCTCAATTTCTTAGGGAGGAACATCTTTAACATCCCTTGTAATTATAAATCTTTGTACAATTGTAAATTGATGTTTAACTGTAGAAACATGAACATATTACTCCAACAAGGCATCATATTTCAATTGGGAAAATAAATTTATTGGTTGAACCCACTTGACATCAAAAACCAATGGACATGCTAGATGTCACAATGTAGATGGAAAATGAAAATGTCTATAGCTCATAGACATGATCTCTTGATCGGATTCCAGATTTAAAGAACCATGAATTCTATCATGGAGTTAACTTAGGGTTACAAAATCAGCTATACTAACCACTTTTTTTGTTTTTTACAATAATAAGCCTGTTTCTCAGTTTGAATCACCTCCTTGTAGCAGTACACATTAGAAAACATAAATCTATGTCTAAAATGATTCTTGATCAAGATTTTGATATTGTAACTAATATTAAAAATTATGGTTTACCATATAATATTTATTATACCGAAATTATTTAATGTCTTTTTATACCCAAAAATATGGTACAAATGTTTTTTATATAATGTTTTTTAGAATATATGTCACGGAATGTTCTGTAAGTTGGAGTAAAAAAAAAGAAAAAATACAAATTAGTTTATTTTTCATTGATGAAATGAAAATTATGCTCATATAAAGTTAAATGGAGATGCAAAAACACATTAAATAACACATCAATTCTTTACAAAATACAAGAAAAACCTTGACATTTTTTAACAGAACATGGTTTTGATGAGATTATCTAGACTTTGGAATTGAGGTAAATATAGCTTATTTTCAATTGGTATCTTAATAAAATATTCCAAAGGGGTGTATCTATTTTATTAATTTTCAAAATATTTAAACCTTATAATGACATATCATAGATGTTATCTTAGATTTGATCAGAATATCAAAAACATGAGAAAATTCATATGTTAATTACATACCTTTAGAAGATGCTATTAAGATTCTAGTTAAAAATTAGGTGGATTTTACCTCACATATAAAGTGAGGATATAATTTTATTAATATTTAAATGACTTATTATATACTCCCTTTACTAATTTTATGTGAAATGTTCATAATTTGTGTGAAATAATAATGTTTTAATACTAAGTATAATTTTTGAGCATTTTTATAAGTAGTCCTATTGAGTCAGTTTACTATTTTATGTATAACTCTCACACTACTGATCCAAATTGTGTGGTTATTGTTTTGTATGATTCCTTCTTCAATTTACCACATATAATTAGAAATAATCATTGGCCCATTCTCCCATTAGTATGTTCATATGGATCACTAAGAAGACCCATAGAATTTGTGAAGAAACAGGCCCATCCATGAAGATTTAACTGTTGGGCTCCATTATGAAGTCAAAATTCCTTTATTCTCCTCCAAAGTTCGGGGTACAATGTAAGGAGTTTTGGATAAAAATTTAAATTCACAAATCTGAAGACAATGTGCCCAAATGATTCATTTAAACTCATCCCACCATTCTGGCTAGAAATTAAAATTAGTATAGTATTTATAACATGTCTCCTGATATATTTATCAAATAAAGATGATATATTGTAGTGAAAAATAATAGATATAGGCAACTGACTTTTTTGAATAAAGAATTCAGATTTTAATGAATATTACTATTTTAAAATCCATTCAAATTTTTGACATAAAAAAAGAATGGATTGAAATTTACAATTTAACATTTTTTATTGAAACAACCATAACATTGGATCCAAAAGTCCAAATGCCTCCAAATATTTAGAGTTATCGAAAAACATTATTATCTACATCTTTTAAGAAGGCGATATCTCGCGATGCGGCTGTCTGTATGTCCAAATTGTCGATCCAAGTGGAGAGACAAATTGGGAATGCAAACAGTCCACTTCCATGGGATATTAAACAACCCCCTCCTCTCTTTCAAAGGAGTTTTAATTTCATAAGATATGAGCACATATTGACACGACCAAATACTTTCCAAGGGCTTAATAGGACCTTCCATTCTCAATTTTTTACTTGAGAGATCATTCCGCCTATATTTGTTTCCTTGAAATTTTGTGTTCAAAATTATTGTAATCTTGTAAGTCTTTTATTTGTAATTATGTTTTAATGCAATTTTCTACTTAAATATCTCTTCCTCTTATCTACCTTCTATAGTTTAAAACTAATGTTCTTAAAATAGTTTAAATATAGTTAAATCCCCCTCCATTATTTTGATTTCTCATTCAATCTAATGTTCATTTTTAATTATCATCATTCTTTGTGTGTGTGTTTTTCGTACCAATCTTTTCTTATCCCTTTAATTTTCTTATCTTATTAATTTATCATCATAATAGTTATAACTCTATTCCTAATCATTTAAATGGCTGATTGAATCTATCATTGGGCTGAGTCATTATTTAGATATGTTAAGCGATTGAGAGGTTTTTCTCGATGTGTATTCTTTAATTTAACATTGTGTTTGTGGGACTTAACATGTCATGGATTAGTGACTTTTTTTGTTTAATGTCTGGTTTCGATGGATTATTAGAACCATAAATAAAATACCATCAAGAATATATGATTGAGATTAGAACATTAAGATAAGTTAAGTCTTGTATTAAAGAATTAACACTTAGGAATTTCAATCAATGTTATCTTGTGAAGTGGGTGTTAATTTAAATGCAATATAAAGCAAAGCTAAAGGATATCACAAGATTAATCACTAATAAGGAACTCACCCCAATATTTATCAATTTTTTAAATCAATTTTAATCAATAAATCATTTCATAAGATCTGAAAACAAACCCCCCCAATCAGAATATAATCAACTAAAAACAATCGACTATTAAAAAGTATCATCATTGAGGTTTCGACCCGAGTGTTGTTATACACATTAGTAGGGCACAAGAACCTTGACCGGTTGATAGGAAAAAATCGGCTGCACCTTCATGTGGAACCATTTATGAGGATAGAAATTTATGTAGTTTTTAGTTTCTATTAATTTTGAAAAAACCCCCAAAAAACAAAATTTAAAAAAAAAAATTGGAAAAAAACACAATGAAAAACATGCCTTCACATAAAAAATCATAAACTAAAAAAAACGCAAAGAAAAACTCATCTTTTTTATTTCATCCAACATCTCTCTGATTGCCTCGTAGCCTCCCAAAAATTCCCTTAGATTTGTTTGACCTTTAAATTGAGCAAACACTTCTTCAAATTTGGAGGAACAAAAGAGATAATCATCTCATTCAAGAACCTGTTCTTGTCCTACCAGTTGAATTAGAAATGCCCAGTCTTAGAGAAAAAATACTTAAAGAACTCGCTGCACATGATATGAATTACCAACATCTTGGTATTAAATATCCAATCATAGAGCCTAAATTCAAACTCAAATCGTGTTTGATTCATCTTCTTCCTCATTTCCATGGGCTAGCCGGTGAGGATCTGCATCCCCACCTAAATGAGTTCCAAGTGGTGTGCTCTACCATGAAGCCTCAAGGGGTTTTTGGGGAATAAAAATACTCTGAGAATTCCCTTTCTCTCCATATAAAATTGCTAAGTCATGGATCTAATACCTTCCTCCTGGTTCCATAACCACATGGAATTACATGAAGTGACTATTCTTACAGAAATTATTTCATGCTTCTCATACTACTTCTATCTGAAATGAAATAAGTGGTATATGTGAGTTCCCAAGTGAATCACTCCATGAATACTGGGAGAGGTTCAAAAAGCTTATTGAATCCTGCCCACACCACCAAATACCTAACCAACTCTTGATCCAATACTTCTATGAGGGGTTATTGTCTATGGAAAGAACTATCATGGATGCCACTAGTGGCAGTGCTCTTTTTGATAAAACACCTCTAGCTGCAAGAGATCTCATAAGAAACATGGATATAAACACCCTACAATTCCATACTCAAGCACATGCACAATTAAAACAAGCCCAAAACAATCAATCTATAGAGTCGAACAAGATGAATGAGTGGATGAGTGAACCTACAGATCTTGTGTGACAACTAGCTATGGCTTCCAATGCCCCAACCTCAACTTCTCCAAAATCAATGTTTCCTAGACCTATCCAAAATTGTGGAATATAAAACTCAGCAGATCATCTAATGGACACTTTCCCACAACTTGAAGATGATCCATCTAATTCATCTGGACTAATAGAGCTCAATACAGCCTATGCTCAGCAGAACGCCAACCCTCAACTATCAGGTTAGTTAGTTAGAAACATAATCCAACCTCGCTCTGAGCCCTTCTCTTCTTCCTATAACCAAGTCCTGAGGTATGGTAATCCTGTATCTCATCCCCCTCAATTCCCTCCTCAAACCTCAAACTAGTTTCAATATGGTCAAGGTGTTAGTAACTTCCTATAACATTATCATTGTGTTCCTCAACAACAAAAGAGAAATCCTCCTCCAGCTCCTCCTAAATTCCACTATCCAAGTGAGACTTCCCAATTTGAAAACCAATACAATCTCTTTCCCAAGAACCAAAATAAAGTTAATCCCAATAAAAGACAAGACTCTTATTCCAAGAAACCATGGGAAATTGTAGTGGTAGATCTGTCCTCTTTCCCCCGTTCTAGCCTAAAAAACAATGTAACCCACATTGGTAAAATTTCATCCCATCTGAGCTATGAACAACAAACAAATTCTTCCCAACTCCCAACTCAACCATTACCCAACCCCAAGTATAATTTAAGTGAAATTACAATAATATCAGGAAATCCAATTTCTATTTCTCAAGATATGTCCTCCACCCCCCTTTAAATGTTGACATAGAATATGAAAACAAATAGAAACTTGAAAAGGAATCAGAAGTGATCCCCTCTCCTCTTTCATTACACTTAGGAACCCAATTCCTTTTCCTCAAGTGGTTTATAATCCAAATAAGTCCTTTTAACTCGATCCTAAAATGCTCAACATGTTTAGACATGTTGAATTGATAATTACCCTCTTAGATTCCATTAAACAAACTCCTAAGTATGCCATGTTTCTTAAGGAATTCTGTACCCACAAGAGGAAACTTAGGACCTTCAAAAATGTTTCTACCCATCAGTCTATTCCCATAAAGTGAAAAGATCCAGGGACCTATATGATTCCATGACAAATTGGAAGTTCAAACATTGATGATGCACTCATAGACCTATGGTCCTCAATTAATGTCATTCCCAATTCCATCTTCTCCAACCTTGGTCTAGGTCCCTTGCACCCAACGGGTTTTGTTATTTAATTGGCCAATCGAAGAACTGCTAGTCATGATGGTATAATTGAGGATTTTCTTAGCTGAGTTAGTGATCTTATCTTCATAGATGACTTCTATGTTCTTGACATAGAAGGTGAGAAAACTTCTTGCTAAATCTCCTTCGATTTTCAGAAGACCTTTCCTTATGAAATCTAAAACCAAAATTTATTTCCATGCTAACATCTTATCCATGGAATTAGGGGAACAACATTTCAAGTTTATTATTTTTCAATCCATGAGATTCCCATCATAGAATCAATCTATATTCTCTATCCATGCTTCTGAAAGTCTCTCTGAGAGTGTCTTGATTCCCAATCCATCATGTTCTTCATGTTCAACTAATAGAAGAGTTTTTGAATATTGCATCGTCATTATCCAAGTAATAAATTGAAAAGTTGATGTTGACATTGAAAATGAAAATTTCATTGATCTAAAGGATCGTGAAAACACTTTGGAATCCCATATAACCTATAATATCCACTTCTCCAACTTGGATGGTAATGGGAAAAACAAACAAGCTTGTTCATTTTTTTATTCAAATCATATAATAGAACATTCATTATTTCCTATCCATGATTTTGAAAATTTTGTTATATGTGAGGTGAAATTTGAACCAATGTGTTTATATTTCCCTGATGGGAGTGAAGGTTGTGAGATTTTTTCCATAATTAATAATGTGATCACTGGTGATATTGAAATTGGCCTTTCCTTGATGAAAAACATTGATATAAAGGATATTGAAAAATTTATTCAGTCTTATGAATCTACTAATCCTCATTACTCTACATTAATAAGTGATGAAATAAATTAGTATAAAACAATTGGGATCCCATACACTGGTTTCGTGTTATCTTAACCATACATAAACTAACCATTAGAATTGAGACATCTTCCTGAATTTACAAGCATAAAAAACCATCACATTGTGGATAAAATCATTCTTCACATTGAAGACCAAAGGGAGGATAGTCATATTATATTTCCATCTCCATTTAATTGAAAGAACACAATCACGGAAGGGGATAAATTATCCAAACAAAAATCATGCATCCTAGAGGAGATGTTTTTCTAGAAGCACTCTAGAGTTGATAAAATATGGTGTCCACCATCGGACTATGGGTAGTCCACTATAATAGTCTTGCTATAGACAAATAAATGCAGCACTTATTCGGAGGCAACCCATGTTTTCTTTCAATTTTATGAAATTTTAATTTATTTTTAGTCTTTAATTAAATGGATAATGATTTTTCTTTTTCAGGTAACATCCCACAATCCTAGAACAACATCAACTTCCTTAGGATCCGCAAATTATATAGTTGACCCATAGTAGATGGAGATGACAACCCACCAAATCTAAACCAGGGGGAATCTATTTCCCTTTAACTCCTTTTCTCTCTCTATCTCTCTCCCTCTCTCTCTCTTCTTCCCCTATCCTCCTCATGTTGTTTCTTTACCACATTCCTCCTCCCATTTTTTTATTTAATCTTCTTCTTTTTTGTGGGTGTGTTTTTATAAAAAAACTAAAAAAATCCAAAATAAAATAAAATAATAATAATTATTATTATATGAAAAATAAAGTGTCTTGTTTACTCAAATTACAATTTTCAAATTTTTTCCAACCATTTTGGGGAACTAAAAGACATGGTTTCATCTAAAAAAAATTGTGTTTTTTTTTCAAAAATATGGATAAATAATATTGTGTAAAAATAAAAAAATATATTGAATTCTTAATTTTTGATTCTGAAATTGATTTTCCCAAACTATGAGGAACAAAATTAGCATTCATGACAAGGTCGCCTATAGATATCTTTTTAAAATGAGTGTTTTTTTTCACTGCATTTTTGAATCTTGAGTTTGTGGACCTTCAAGCTGAATTTCTTACTTTAGTGTACATTAATATGATAGAGGAATTTTCCAATCCACATGAGAGTTATAATAGCCAAATATCCTCCCATTAACCATACATTAATCCTCCTTTTGAAATGCCCTTAGATCCTAAGAAAAACTTTTCTTTGATAGACACATTACAAGACCATACCATATCCCACCCAATAACAACATGTATTTTCAATGCATAATTTTTTGTAATTTCCGTGTGGGGGGGGGGATGGATTTCATTTTTTGGGTGCCCTTTTATTGATTTTTAAATAATTATCATTTGATTGAGGTAAAGCATCCATTTTAGTGAGGGGAGATGTTTTCCTTTAGTGGGGTTTGGGAATGTATATATTCTTATAACATACTATTCAAATTTTAATGACAAGTGTTCAAAAAAATCTAATCAAAAAAATGAAAAAAAACTCAAAAAAATAAAAAAAGTGTTTTGTCTTGGGTAGGTAAAAAATTACTATTTCTTATCCATTTATCTTATTATAAATATTAAAATTAGTGTAGTGAGGATATCAATCATGGGTTGGGATATAAGTGTGTGATCTATTTCAACTTCAACATTCGGAAAAAGAAGGAAAAAAAAGAAAAAAAAGAACACTTGCATTATATTCTTACGTAATTGGGAGAAGTTTTGGGTTTTTTTAATTATTACATATTCTCATTATATTAATATTTCCTTCCAATTTTGTGTCTTATTTCACATTTCCAATCCCTCGTAAATATGTGTTTTCATTTCCTTGTATCATTTCAAAAAAATGTGCATTTCTCTTTCCATGATGGTGTTTTACCCCTCTTCTTCTCTCTCTTAGACATTATATTCCTACCATCCAATCACCAAATAAAAACCCCTTTAAAATACCTCTTAATTCTTGTGCACTTTTTATAGGGATAGGAATATAGGAGCTCTTTAAAACTCTATTATTTTCACTTTTGAATGGTGAATGAGTGAAGCTACATAAATTAATTTTATCATCTTGAGAGAAGTATTTTTTCTGTGCCACCATTTTTCATTTCTAAATTTGAGCATGAAAAAAATGAATTGTTTTTGAACATTTTTTCTATAAAAACTTGTGTCGGAATTTAATATGGATGAGTAATATATTCTAAACCCCTATAATTATGGAAAACAAAAGTTTAATATTTGCTGGTGAGTGAAAATGATTTTTGTTACGTTTTTATATTTGTTGAACGTGATGACATGAAAAAGACTACGTATGGGGGAGTTAATGTTTGTAATATTTTAATGACTTATTATATACTTCCATTACTGATTTTATATTGAATGTGCATCATTTGTGTAAAATATTAATGTTTTAATACTATGTATAATTTTCGAGCATTTTTAGATGTAGTCCAATTGAGTCAGTTTACTATTTTATTTATAACTCTCACCCTACCAAACCAAATTGTGTGGTTATTGTTTTATAGTATTATTTATTAAATTTACCACATATCTATAGAAGGAATAATTGGCCCACTATTCCATTTTAATGGTCATATGAACAACACAAGAAGACCCATAGAATCTGTGAAGAAACTGGGCCATCCATGAAGATTTAACTGTTGTGCTCAACCAGGAAGTCCAAATTTTTTTATTCCCCTCCAATTTTCGGGGGAAAATGTATGGAGTCTTGGATAAAAATTTCAAGTCCCAACATCAAATAAAATGGACCCAAATGATTCATCTAATCACATCCCACCATTCTAAAATGGATTTAAAATCAGTATAGTATTCAGGACATATATAATGATAATCATAAAATCAAGTTGAGATTTTGCAGTGTGAAAGTAGAGATATAGGTGGCCGACTTTTTTGAAAAAAGAATTCAGATTTGAAGAAATCTTACTATTCCAAAATCCATTCAAATTTTGGCCATCGAAAAAGAATGGATAGAAATGGATAGTTTAACATTATTTATTGAAACCACTATAACATTGGATCAATATTTACAAATCCCTCCAAATTTTTAGAGATGTCAGAAAAATATATTATCTACAACTTTGAAGGAGGAGATATCTCAAGATTCAGCTGTCTGTATTTCCAAATTGTTGAGCCAATTAGAGGGCTAGATTGGGAATGCAAACAGTCCACTTCCTTGGGCTATAAATACATACCCCTCCTCTACTTCAAAGAAGTTGGCATTTTTGAAGAGAGGATCACATGTTGACAAGACCAAAGTCTTTACAAGGGCTTGGTAGAACCTACCATACTCAGGTTTTTAGTTGAGAGATATTTTCTTCTCCCTTTTTTTTCTTTTACTTTTGTGTTCTAAATTATTGTAATCTTGTAAGTATTTTCTTTGTAATTCTATTTTAATGCATGTTTCTTAGTTAATATATCTTATTCTTATATTCCTTATTTAGTTTAAAATTAATGTTCTTAAAATAGTTTAAATAAATTTGAATCCCCTTCCCTTATTTTGATTTCTCATTCAATCTAAAGTTCAATTTTAATTATCATCATCGTTTGTGTGTGTGTTCGTCGCACCAATATTTCCTTATTTCATTCTTTATCTTATCTTCCTAACTTATCATCATAATAGTTATAACCAGATTACAAATCATTTCAATGAGTGATTAAATCTCTAATTGGGGTGAGTAATTATTTATATATGTTAAGCGATTGAGATATTTTTCTCGATGAGTATTATTTAATTTAACATTGTGAATGTTTGAATTAACATGTCATGGATTAATGACTTGTTTTGTTTAACATGTGGTTTCCCTGGATTATGTGAACCATAAATACAGAACCATCAACAAGCTCTGATTGAGATTAGAACCCTAAGAAAATTTAAGGCTTGGATTAAAGCCTTAACACTTAAGAATTCCAATCAACGTTATCTTGTGATGTGGGTGTTAATTTAAATACAATATAAAGTAAAGATCAAGGATATCACAAGATTACCTCCCAAATAATGAACTCACCCCAATCTTTATCAATTTGTAAAATCCATTTTAATGAATCAAACATTTCATAATCTCTACAAAAACCCCCCAATCAGAATACAATCAACTAAAAACAATCAAATATTAAAATGTATCATCACTGAGGATTCGACTCGAGTTCTACTATACACATTAGCAGAGAACTAAAACATTGACTGGTCGATAGGTGACAATCGGTCATGCTTTCAAGATCATTTCATCCAAACCATTTTATATTGAAAAATTTCAGGGTATTTCTTGTACTTTTAAACTATTCATGTGTTATTTAATGTTTTCTATTCCTCATTTCAAATTATATGATCATAATTTTCATTTTATTAAGGCTAAATAAATTTATTTGGTGTTTTATCTTCATTTTTTATTGGTTTAAAACCCATTATGTGAATACTATTGATAATAAGTGTTGACCATATAATATTTATGATACTAAAATTTTAGAACATCTTATTATATCCAAAACTATGATACTAATGATTCTTAGTATAGTTTTTGGTCATCTTAATGCTATTTTAGTGGTTTTAAAATAAAATAGAAATCATTTAAAACATATCCCCTAAGAGTGTCAAACCCAGTGTGTAGCAAGACCCATTGTAATGCACCAAGTCACCCTAATTCAGGCCCGTGACACTTTGTTGGAGTTGTTACTATGAGGTACATCTATGTCAGAGCCACATCCACTTGATTGGATCTATATATGGATTTTACCTCTTAGATAATCACATAATCAAGATGCTACCAAATTTTTAGATCATTTTATTATATCCTAAAATATGAAATTAATCATTACATAAGCATTATAAAATAATTTCTAAACCATTAGTTAAACATTGGTAAACCATTAGTCAAACATTGGTTAATAATTCCTTAATAAATGTTTAATCACCCCTTAATCATTCTTTAATCATCCCTTAATAATTATTTAATCATCACTTAATAATTCTTGAATCATCTTTTAATAATTCTTTAATAATATATTAATCATTATTTAATCATTACTTAATCATTATTTAATAATTTATTAATAATTATTTAATCATTACATCAATATTTTTTAATCATTACCTAATAAATATATAATCATTATTTAATCAATAGTAAATCAGTACTTCTTTATTTATTACTTAATCAATCTTTTACCATTAAATTATCACAATTTAATCATAATTTAAGCTATACATTAATATCATCTAATCATTACTTAATCATTATTTCCACATTCTATAATCATTATTTAAACATTACATAAATGTTAATTAACCTTTACTTAATAAAAATTTAATCATATGATATTCATTAGTTAGTAATACTTTTCTAATTAATATATGAAATAATTTTCTAATCCAAAGTTATTCATTGGTTTATATATAATTAATCATTACTAGTAATGACTATTATTTCTAAACTATATATAACTAACACAACTACTTAATAAATAAAATATTTTCAACTAGTGAAAAATAAATCAATTAAATAAACAAATAAATATCTATTAAATAAGAAAAAATCTGTCTCGGCGAGATTTGAAAAAAATGTGACTTATTTTAGGCCATTGAATCCACCATGCATGAAGAATAATTCTTCTAAAGAGAGAGAGAGGGTAGAATGTAGATATATGGTTGGATTTTCCTTTGATGAGGATGGGGGTGGGTGCCCTTTTATAGGGAGTTAATCTAAAGGAGAAATGTGGTCTATCTTTAACCATTACATTAGGTGAATGGTGCTCCCTTTATAATTTATATCAATATTTAGGAAAAAGGAGGTAGGCCCCAGTTGCCTTTTCTAGGTCACTAATACAGGGAAAATCTTATAGGGGCTTGAAATATGGAAGGCCCTTTTCACTTTTCAAGCACATTTTTTAGGAAACATTACCTATATATATTTAAAAAAATAAAATAAAAATCTCTCACATCTACCATGTATAAGTAAATAAAGAACCATCGCATGCACACGTGGACATGTATAATAAATGTGATGTATGTTGATTTTCAAACATCTATAAGTATTTTCTTCCATTATTACTTAAAAATAAATTAAATTGGACTAAAAAGATATTATACCATTTTTAAAAAATGATCATATTATTGGAGAATATTTACTGAAAAATCAATATAAAATGTGTAACCATTCATCTAAATAAACCCACTAAGATAAATTTGGATAATTCTCCTTGTCAAATCAGGAAAAATATTTTCCATTTTATTTATTATGTAAGTATTTCTATTAGTGGATAATATAAATTGGGAATGTATTTATTAATACTTTTGGTAATAAAAAACAATATTATAGAAAAATACTAAATAATTGTAACAAAATGGTCGAGGAAATCACCTAAGTACCTAGATAATCTAGTACAATCCAATACTGAATTCTCAATCCCCACTGATTGAAAATAATGATAGGGAATCAAATATATATTTCTAGGAACAATTTTTCAAAGTAATATGAAAATAGAGGGACTTCAACTCTTATTTTAGAGCAACATCGACACAAAATAAGAAAAAAACATATCATACATTATCCATCCACGGGTTTTATCAATGCTAAACCTAAGGTGCTAATAAAAGTGTAATCTTTTTCAGCCTTATCTAAAATTAGTGCTAATGATAACTTTTATCATTACTAAACAAAGCATTAATGAACGTGCACACTTTTTCAAGGCAATTTTTAGTGCTAATAATGGAGAATATTTTTTAGTGCTGATTATAAATTTTAATAAAATTATATTATTAATATATATATATATCATATTTATATTTAAAATATAATTTTTCTTTATATAAATTAATTACAAAATGATTGTGTATAGTTAATATAACTATGATATATTAATATATATATATATTTTAATGATTTAAACTGTTTAAAAATAAATTTATTTTTGTTTCTATTTGATTTTTGAATTTATATATTTATATCAATCTCTATTGGCATATATCTATATGCATTATGTAGTATGTGTGTTTTTTGTAGGTTTGGTTATATATATGTTTTACGTCTACAGATGTATGTTTATATATAGATGATATTATTTACATGTATATATATCTGTATAAAACATGTCTAATGTGTTTGTATGATATACACTTTTTTCATTTGATGTGTATATTTTCATTTTTGATATAATTTTTTTGGGATTTATTCATTTTTTATAAATATTTATATTTTACTACGTATTATATTTAATATTTTTTTAATTTATATGATCAATATTTATTAAATTTTATTTATAAAGTCGTAATATTTTTAAAATGTTTGAAATTTATAATATTAATCTTATTAAATGCATTTTTAATTATATAATTAATTTTTTATGTGTATACAATTTATATTTTTAATCATACAAGAATTCATTTATTAAAATAGTTTATTCTATTAAATTCTATTTAAAAATATATTTATTATATATTAAAATGTTTTTAAAATTATTGTAAATATATTTATTATAATGATAATTATATATAATTACATAAATATATATAATGATATAAATATATATAATTATATAACTATATCTATAATTATATTTATTTAAATTTATTTGTTATTACATTTATAACACATATTTACACATTTTTAAATATATTTATATGTATAAAAATAGTTATTTATAATTATATTCATATATATATATATATATTCATAATTATATAAATTTAAAATTTAAAATTATATAAATTATATTTTTAGAATTAGTTACATAGGCTTTTATCAGTATTAAAAAGGTGATGATAATAATGGTTTTCATGATGGATTATTATTTTAGAACTGATAAAACTAGTCTTTTCAATAGTTTATAAAAACCACTGATAAAACTCTTACTAATCTTTTAAATAAAACCATAACATAGTTATTTATTCTCACATCATTCAAGATCATGAAGAACTAAATCTTTTTAATCACCCTCCATTGAACATCTCAGGAGAATCAACAATTTCAAAACCCAAGGTATGTGACTTGTGATTCATCTCTACCCCTCTAACATCTTCATGGGTTTTTAATTTTCTACAAGGGTGTGAACATCGTGCATGAGTAATTTATTTTCCCTTGATCTACCTCACTGATTCTTCACCCTATATTTCTCACTTAGAGCGATTATTGCTTCACCCCTCCCTCACCCACACATTCATTTTCCTCATTCTTCATAATTTCTCACTCTTATTGTATGAAGCTCCTAGCTGTGCACTATAAAAACTCTTCCCACTATTCATGTGAGTCAGTGACTGTAAATACTATAATTGAAATACCCATTAATAGTAAAAAAATGAGATTTAAAATAGCTAAAAAAAGTTGTTTTCAAAAGAACCATTAAAATGGGGGACCCTTTTTTAGTGCTAAAAAAAGAGCTGATAAATGCCCTACTGCAATAGAATATTCTTTGGATTAGAGTACATTATTGAAAATACACCTATTTGCAGATTCAGAAATTAATTAAAATAAAATTTACTTAAAAAATACATAAAACACTATATTATATACATTTAAATCAATGTTTTTTATAATTAAATTTGTAATTAATATCCAAAAACATATAAAAACGTCAATGTCTCATTATATAGAGAACCAGTGACCCCATCTCAAAAAGGTCTGATCAAGGTATCAGTTGTGGAATAAACCACTGCAACCTGAATAAAATAATTCACTTTTATATGAAAAAAATTATTATCTTAGTAATACTATAATGAAAAAATTTAAATATAAATATGTTTCCAAAAATTAATAAAATGTCAATTTTATATAAAAATACACACATGGAGTCATATTAGCCACATTGTGGAATGGATTTAGGTGGGAATTATTCCAATACATTAAAAATTACATATTGATTATTGTCAAAATTTATTGAAACAATTTGAGTATGTTTTCATTGTTTTGATTTTGTAACTTTCCATTTTAATTAAAATTTCATTTTAAACTGAAAGCACACACTTTGAGTCATAATGATCACATCATATATCAGTTTGACATGAGAATAACTCCTACATTCCATAAATGAATTATTAATCATTGTATAAAAGTATCCAGATAATCTGACTACATATTATTGGTTTTTAGTGAGTGACACACATTTTGATGAAAAATTTCTATTTTAGACGGATAACATACACTTTAAGTCATACTGAGAAAACTGTGTTTCAGATTTAGGATTGGATGATTCTTACATGTAAAAAATGTCTTATTAATCATTTTAATAACGTATAAAAATTATATTAATGTGTTTCATCATTTTTGAGTATGTCTGATGTTTTTTTGAAATAAAATGTCAATATTAAATAAAAATACACACGTAGAGTCATATCGATCACACTGTGTGTTAGACTAAGGTATGGTTGATTACTACACATTAAATATGAATTATGTATCATTTTACAAAAGTATTGAAATAATACAAATGTTATTTCTTGGTTTTGAGTATGTCATTCGTGTTTTTACCAAAATATCAATTTAAACTGAAAACATGAACTTTGAATCATACCGATCACATCATGTGTCCTTTTGACTTGATACAAATTCCTACACATCAATAATGACATTAAAATCATTATACTAAATTATAAAGATAATTGGAACATTTTTGTAGGTTTTTAGGGAGAGACACATTTTTAGCTAAAATGTCAGTTTTAAACTACTAATAGACACATTGTGTCTTATCGGGTGCACGCTGTTTGGAATTAAGGTCAAGATGATTCTTACACATGTCAAATGACTTTTGGATCATTTTTATAAATTATTAAAACATGATTTCATTTTCTTGGTTTTGGGTATACCATTTATCCTTTTTTGCTAAAATATAAATCAATTTTAAATATAAAGACACACTTGGAGTCATACTTGTCACATGGTGTGTCTGATTGAGGTTCAACAATGTTCTACACATGAAAAATGACATAAGGATATTTTTTATAAAGTATCAATAAAAACAAAATGTGTTTTCTCAGTTTTGAGTTTGTCATTTATATTTTTTACTAAAATGTAATTTTAAACTAAAAACATGCACATTGATTTATACTAATCACGTCATGTGTTGGTTTGATATGAGACTGATTTAAAGATATCAAAAATTAGTTATGAATAGTTTTCCTAAATTATCAAGATAATTTCAGTGCATTTTATACATTTTCAATTAGTGAGACACATTTTGAACTAAAATGTATATTTTAAAATCATATTGACCACTTTGAGTCATACCAGGAACACCGTGTATCATATTGAATTGAAAAAATTTCTAAAAATAAAAAATGACTTAAAGATCATTATTAAAAAGTATCAAAACAAGTTGAATTATTTTTCCCAGTTTTGGGTATGTCGCTCAGGTTTTTTACAAATATTTCAATTTTAAATATAATGTCACACTTGAGGTCATACTGGTAAAAACATGTTTATTATTAAGGTGCATCTATTTCCAACATGTCAAAATTTATTAATGAATCATTTTCATGAAGAATAAAAAAAATCTGAATGTGTTTTCTCAGTTTCATGTATGCCACTTTTTTTTTACAAAAATGTTATTCTAAACTAAAATCATGCACTTTGAGTCATACTTGTAATATCAGATGTCAGGTTAATGTGATATAGAATCATACATGTCAAAAAAGACTTACGAATCATTTCTATAAATTATAAATACAAACATAGCTTGATTACTATGTTTTTAGCGTGTGAGATTTTTTTTGAAAAAAAGTGGATTTTAAACTAATAAGACACTTTGATTCATTCTAGGAATACTATGTATTTTATTGTGGTGTTGTTGGTTTATAATTGTCATAAATGACATATGTATTGTTTTCATAAATTATAAAAACAATCTAAATGCATTTTCTTGGTTTTGAGTATGTCAATTTTCTATTTTTCTAAAATTAATGTCAGTTTTAAATAAAAATACCCAATTGGTGTCATTCCAATCACACTATTCATAGGATTGATGTGAAGATGATTCCTATATATCATAAATGATTTATGTGTAATTTTAATAATGTATCAATCAAATATGAATGCATTTTCTTAATTTTTAGTATTCCACTTTTCATTTTTATTTTAAAATGGAAACATGTACTATGAGTAATACTAGTCATATCCTATGTCGGTTTGATTTGATACAGATACCTACACAGTAAATATTACCTATGAATAGGTTTTTTATAAATTATTTGGATAATATGAGATAATTTGGTTAGTTATCATCGAGGGACATATTTTTGGATCTAAAATTAAAATATTAGACTGACAATAACAACTTTTAGTGATACCTGTTAAACCATATATTAGATTGAGAGGATGTTAATAAATACATGACAAAAATAACATATGGAATATTGTCCTAAATTATAAAAAAAATTGAAATGTGTTTGATCTGTTTTGAGTGTTTCACTTCTCCTTTTTACTAAAATATCTTTTTCAAATAAAAAGAGACACTTAGAGTCATACTAGCCACATTGTTTGTTAGATTAAGTTGTTGTTGATTCCAATACATAAAAAAGTAATTATTAATATTTTTCCTTAAGTATAAAAACAATATGAATAAGTTTGATTAGTTTCGAGTATGTGTTGGGTGTTTTGAACTATAATCTAAATTATAATCTAAAAACATACAGTTTTAGTAATACTGAGAACACTATCTATCATATTTAGGTGCAACTGATTATCCCTTTTCCTTATTTCCATTATATCTGTTTCACCCTCAAATTAAAATATCTCACAACCATGGTATTATTTGAAAAAACTACCCAAACTTGAGTAAAATAATCCATATGTATAAGAAAATAATTCTTATGTTAGTAATACTATAAAGAAATAAATCAAAAATAAATATGAAACAACACATTAACAAAGTTTAATGTTTAAAATGAATGCACACTAATTGAGTAATACTTGGTACATTGTGCATATGGTTAAGCGATGGTCGATTCCACCATGTCTTTTTATCTAATAGTGAAATCAAAAATATGGTTTCTAACAGTATTTTATTGATAACACGGAATGTTGAATACATTGAAGAGTAAAAAAAGAAAATTATATCATCGTGAGTGCATCATATGTGTTGAGTGCGTGATTATAGTACATTATTGAATAGTCTTTGTTGATGAGGTCATATATTCATGATCTTTGGAAAAATTAACAAAATAATTATTTGATAAAAATGATGAAGAAATTAACATAAAATATATATAAAATGATGATAAAATACACTAAAGAAGAAGTATGAAGCCACATATTCACAATATATGTATATGTTCGGGCCCCATGTATGTTTTCCAATCATTTATAAACAAATCAATTACATTTTATGAATATTAGGAAACTCAATATTCATGTTTTTATAGGAAAAAAATAAATAATAAATTATTTATAAATATGGTAAATTAAATAGTAATTTTCTTTAAAAATACCTTTTAGGGGATTCTACTTCGTTGATGATATATAAAAACTTTCATAAATTTTCAAATATAATGGAAAAAATATTTTCTATTGTATTGTTTTGGAAACTATAGAAACATTTAAAAAATGAGTAATTTTTTAGATGTGTTTTGATAGTTATATATAATTATATATACCCTAATACTTATCCTCTTGTAGAAGTTTATATGATCATTTTATGCATGTTTTGTCCTCATGCCATGATTTTAATGATATTTAAACACCTATCTATCATAATATAATTCTCATTTAACCATAATATAAAATATATAAATTTATTTTTGGTTCTAAAACGTGGTATGCAGTTTATTATAGATTTAAAAACATCACCATCTATGGTCGGATTATATGGTATCCATGAAGTGTGTCTAGAAAATAAATCTTTAGTGTATCCAAATTTACTGTAATGAGTATATAATGATACCAAAAAAAGTAATTAGTAATTAAAGTAATGAAAAAATATTTTATATTATTTAATTATAGAATGTTACACGTATATCATTGGTAATAATAAGAGGTTATCTGTCATAAATTTTCATTCAAACAATGCATCTTGGGTTTCCATTATTTCATCAATTTGATATAAATCCAATGAGTTTGGTAATATAGAAGTGATGTGAGGACTAATGAGTCCATATTTATGTTCAATGGTTTTTCCCTTCAAATATAATTTATGATGATTCCTACAAAAAATATTTATTGTGGTTTATCATAATTAACATAGTATATCAAGTTTTGGAAAAAAAATTAAAACACACCTCATGTATAAATTTACAACTAAGACTCATAGTCTATTGTACATGAGGATTTAATTTACCTTCTAAAGATAAATTTACTCCATAATATATTCTATATACATATTTATTCAAAATAAACTATAACATTACTACCATTTTTTAACCTTGTATCCAAATGAATATTAATTGTTAATAAATGATGATATTGAACAGGTGGGGTATAGGTTCTTTTTGAAGATCTTTTCTATCATTCGGTTTATCTTTTATATCATTTGTATTTGACCATTCCTTTCAACAACTTCCCTTAATCTTTCTACAATAACATTCATCGGTTTATACCCTTTTTCATTAATTGTTAATGGTTTTTCATGAAAAATATATTGTAAATGAATACCTCATTTTCTATATGTTTTTTACATGATTTTATGGGCATGATATCATTGTTCCAATAGATTTCTCGAATATATAAATATTTACATCATCAAGTGGAATAGATAGCTCAGTGGTTGACTCATGAGATACATTAATCCCCACTCTCACATGACCTATTGGATGATTTTTTGTTTTTTATATTATTTTCTAGGGTATTTAACAAGGTAGCCCTCAGAAGAAGTCGATGGGTGGGTTTTGATATATTAAAATAAAAATAATTTTTACTTTATATAATATTGGTATTGGTTAGGTATATGTGTCTTCCTGTTTTGTATTTCACAAACACAATTTTGAGAATATTTATTACCTCATCTTTGATATCTCTATGAGGGAATAGATCTCCTCAAAGGTGTGGGGGTGGGGGATCTTTACACGGTAGGCATTCTTGAATGGTGTCTTTTATTATCACCCTTCACATGAAATTTTCTATAATCCTAGACTATGAATTAAAATTTTCATCATGTGTAGGTAATAATGTCTTTATATATTCAATTTTATTATCTTCATCCCCCTTTTTATTTTTTTTCTAAAAATATGTTCAGATTTCACCTCAAAAATGCACATTTGACGAGGTCTTGCTATTCAAGCCAGCGATAATAGTTGTTTATCTGATATAGCTAATAATGATTCTTATGTCTATACCAGATAGAAATATTTTAAAATAACTTATCATTGTTATGTAATAATAATCTAAAGAAAGACTAATTAATATTCTGTTATACTTACACATGATTCTCACATTTTTTGTGTGTTTTCATCTATTAGTATCTGATATTTATTTTCATATGCCTCATTCCAAAGAACATGACATGGTATGGAAGAGTCTTTGGATTTTTATCGATCAATATATATATATATATATATAAACTAAGGAACATAAATATGTTTTTTAGGTCACATAAAAGTATAATTGTAGATTTAAAATATTCACAAATATTTTTTCAAGTGAAGCATATCTCATCCTTGCATTATGGAACTGGTACATTGGTTTTGCTTCATGTTTCTTATTTTTATCACTCATATATTGTTTCATAAATTAACAATTCTAAATAAAATTGATTAATACAAATACTTTAAAACAATTTATTACCACCCACAACATACCTAAAAATATGTCTTCTAATAATGGATAAAAGATGCATCCCACACTTCATGTCTTATTAACTATTCTTACATCTATGTTGGGTGAATGTTTATTTTCACTTCCTAAAATTTGTGATGATTTTATTTTTGAATAATTTGAAAACCTCTATGATCATTTCTAGCAATCATTAATAAAAATTTCCTTGGATTTCATATAATATAAATGCACATTTCAAGTGATATTGAGAGTAATTCAATGATTAAATATTTTGTTTTTTATGAAAATAAATAAAGGATATATTATTGTTACACTAATTTCGTCCATAATTAGTGTTTTAAGTGAAGGAACAACATTTTTACAAAAAACTATATCAATTTGTATGTGCTGCTAAGTGGTGAGCCTAATGAAACTACAGAACATGGCCTTATGGGATTAAAATCATAGTCGCATGATTTCCATTCAACCTTGATTTTGATTCCATTATTTCTCTCCTTAACAATTTTTTCTAACACAATCATGTGACGACACTCTTGTTTTTTCTAGGACACCAGTTGTTCACTATATACTATTTCCACCAGTTAAACCTCATCTTTATATTGTTCCACTATATTGTTAGCATCATCTTGTTTAGAAAGTTATGTTTCCTCTACACTAGGAGCAGTAGAATGTTGAGAAACCTGTTGCTAATCCTGATTAGGAATATTATCATGTGAAAAAAATTTCTATATTAGTGGTTGAACATTTAATTTAGATTACGTAAATATAGTAGTTGATATATAATAAAATGGGGTAGCACAATATAATTGAAAAAATATATGTTCTAATTATTGAAATCTATTTTTCTAAATTCTGAGGGGATTTGAATCCTCTATCGAGTATCAAAATATCTTTATTTTGGTCTCCTTTTACAAAAAAGATCCCCTATACATTGAAAACACTATGGAATGATTGTGACGTCTCAATGAAAGGGGAAACCTCATTTGAATTTTCATCTGAACCCTCAGTGGTTTTGGTTGATAAAAAAACATAATTAACCACTTTTAGTTTGTGGGATCTGGAACCAAAAATACTTTTCCTTCCTGTGATTCCATTATAAATGGTTCATCATTAATCCCTTACTTTCTAAAATCAACTATCATGAATCCCAATTATTTTAAATTAACAAAAATCCTATTATAAACCTATTTTCATTGAAAAAATATTCACTTGTAATTTTGATAATTTCAATTTATATCCTTGGTACTAGATTCTTTCATTACTTCATCCCAAAGTTTAAATACACTTTTTATATGGTATTTCATTCATTATTTTCATTTGTATTGAACTTGTAAACATTAACAACAAAATGATTACAATATAATAAATCCCCATATGATCCTATGTCTAGCCAATAAATTCATTCTAAAATTGAATTTAGATTTTCAACTAACTCCTTAAAAATATGGTCATGAAACCATCTTATTAAAAGTTGATTATATGCATTTGATATATAGATTTTAGACCATGATGGATTCAAATGCTAATAAATTTTTTTATTGGTTTCAACATATGTGGAAACTTATAAACTATTATGAATAACATAAATGGGGTCATACTCCTAATATATAATAGTGATTGTGAAAAAATCTATTCAATAAATTATATGACCCAAAAGCCACCTAATGTGATGAGATTTTGGAGGACCAATGTTTTCTTGACTAGATAGGTATTCAGTAATGAATTCAATTATTACCTTAAAAATATCTCTCTACAGTATAGCCATATGCTTGGATTGGATTTTTTAAACACCCTTTCAAAATCTTCATATTCCATTAAATGTGGTACACCCATCTATAAATTATATGACCATATAGTGGTATCTCACTTACATAATAAACCATAATATCAAATATTTTCAGTTGGAAAAGGAATCCAACTCACATAATATGATTGAAATATCATTTTCCATAGTTGTAAATTTCCATGGGTTTATAAATATACAAAAAATATCTTTTAAGAAATAATTATAGATCAGTTTTTATATGAATTACATTCTTGAAAAAAATGTGATGTAAAGCTTAGAACATTAGATATTACATAAAAACATGTGTGCCAAGTTATTTTCGACCATTTATCATTAAATAAGTCATTGAAATTAAATTCTTGATATTCTATGGATATCACTCTAAAACAATTACATCATTCAATAAGTTTCAAAACAGATATATCTCATGTCTGGAATGATTGTAAGTTATTGGAGGAAGAAAATTATTGTTTTTCACCCTTCATGGGAACTATGTCTTCTTATATTCCCATGTCAATCATGTCCAACCTAGCCTTAATTCCTTCATTTATCTTGATGTATACATTTAGTAACATTACGATGACACTATCAAATATATTTTCAATACACATAACGTTAATAAAATTCACGGCGTTAAAATAATTTAATTATTGTAATTCAAAAAATGATCACTTTTTCTCACAAGTTTTCATAAGGTTTTTATAAATTGTTTACGAAAAGTATTATCAACTTATTTTAATTTATAAAATATTTGATCACATGTTAGTAGAGATGGTGTTGTATATTCCATTGAATGATTTCACCTAAAATCGATACATATGTCACCACTGTAGAAATCTGTTATGTCTATGAAACAAAGTCTTGGATGAGTGTTTCAACCAAAGTGATTGTGAACCTTGTTCACAAATTGGAAACCCTTGATTTAAATTAAATATATATCCTTATAAATTTACAAAATAATTAATGTAATTTATCTTCCCATAAAACATGGATCTCAACATTAAATATTCATTTTTTTTAAAAATCATACCACCTAACACCTGAATCCCACAATAAATTTAAATATTTGTTCAATGAAACCTAATAAACATATATAACATTAACCAATTTTTTACCCTAATATAAATACAGATAACATAATTTATTTTCATTTCATGCATAACTATGGTGTAATGTTATAATTCTCCAATTTAACAAGACATTAATGCGAGTGCTGATTTGAAAACAAAAATCGAATAACCTTTGAGATGTTTAGTTTTTAATTTTTTTTATATTGACAATTTATATTTTGTAAACTAATTATTTAAAAAATAGGTTAAAATTTATGAATTTTAGAACTAAAACACAAAGGGGGTAAAATGTTTTGATTTTTAAAAAGCTGTTTTTTATGTAAAGGATCAGACCTTGCAGCACTGGACACTGAGTATCAGCCTGAGTAACCCTAATCACAAAATTTGTTAAAAATTTAATGTTCTGGATCATATGCTCCATCATCCCTATTTTATCAGCGTGAACATCATTTTTCTTCATAATTTTTTCTAGTTAAAAATTCCTAATGTTCCTGAAGAGGTTTAGTGAAGATGATGATTTCAAGAGTTAGATAGTTAATATATTTCTAACCTTAAGTGAGATGGTGCTATGTCGATATCAAAAGTTTTCAGCATCATGGGAGATTCATTATAAAATTAAGAGTTTCTATATGATAATTAATGATTTTATTTTTGTAAGGAAACATGATAAGAAAAATAATCTCACCTTCAGTTAGACTGATAAATAAAATTTATAGATTATTAGACCCAAAAAAATAAGAGGTAGATATTATTGATTGTATGATGTTTTCATTCTCCATAATGTATGAAGGAAAGTAAATAGAATTTAATATTAGAAGGAAAATGAATCAGACTAAATCTAAGAAGTAAATTCAGTTGTATTTACTCTGAGAATGTTAGTGAATTGTAATAATGTTGAGAAGGATTTTCAATTAGACTGAAATTGAAAAGAAAATTAAATCAAGTAATGTGAATCGGTCTGACTATGAGAAGGAAATTCAATCATATTGAGTCTATGAAGGATATTCAATGAGATTTACTCTAATAAGGAAATTTAATCTTGTTTAATCTACTATGGAAATCCAATTGAACAAACTCTAATGAAAAAATTCAATTAATAATGATATTAGGATGTTCCATCGTAATAAGCTGAGGAAGTTTCATCATAACAATATGAGGAAGTTCCATCATAATAAGTTGGAGAAGTTACATCATAATGAGCAATGTAAGATCCATCATACTGGAAAAAAGTTATGAATTTTGACAACTATTATTACTACGAATACCCAATATAATTCAAAAGGTTCTAGAATAGTTAATGTGGTCAAACATGAACTTCAAATATGAGTGAATTTTGATGGTTTTTGAATCTGGGTAAGCGGGAAAAGTTTTTCAGTCTCCCACCTTTTCTATTCTAGGATTATATAAATAGATACACAATACATTCATGCATTTAAAACTTTTTCACATTTGAAATGTGGAGTGCTATAGATATTGAGTCAGAGTTACCTTCAAAATAGAGATCTAGTTATAATATCAGACTATTGAATGTTTTCTTATCATACTGAGGAAGATCAGACTAATTAGTCGAGGAGAATATGAAGAGTATAGTTTGATAAAATGGTTCATCAATATTTTTCCATTATAATGATTCAATTATTCTGATTTAATCGAACCCTAGGGGTGCAAACATAGGTTTTAGAAAGTGTTTTTAAGATAAAAGGTTTTTTTGTTTTATCTTTTATGGTTCTATTTTTTGTAATTAATCTTTTCAAATTGAATGGATTGAGTATAATAATTATATTAGAATATATAAGGTTTATAATGGGATATTAGAAAAGGTTTATTCACTTCTTCATTATAGTGAATCTACATAGTTCTAATGGATTATCTATGGAAAGGAATTATGTTCTGATACAGAGGCTGCACCTTGTAAATATTGCGTGCATTACTCGCTTTCCTACTTTTTCACGCATGAGTATTTAATACAATTTTTTAAGGATATGAACATTATAAATTTATACTAATAATTTCTTTAAATTTACTGAAACTTATAAAAGTTAAAAATTGATTCACCCCCTCTCAATTGTGATTTGATCCTTTTAAACTTCAATAGGTATCAGAGCGTAGATTCCCTTGTTGAATCCTTATCATGGAAAATATTAATGCCATCACCAGTAGAGTAATTAATACATTTAATGGGTAAAATATTATGGATTAAAAAATAGGATGATTCCTTATCACCTATATCATGGCATAGAAGTTTTTTATGTTGCTACAATTGGTCTTCCACCAATTGAGAAAGATGCTCCTATAATGATAGCTGAAAAAAGAAATATTTAATCAGATGGAAAGGATATAAATGTTATCATTATGTCTCTATCATTAAATAATTATTTGAATTTGATGAGTCTCAATGCATAAAATAGTATTTGTTGAGGTTTTAAAGTATTTTTCAATGGAACACTAAAGTGAAGGAAACAAACATGCAAATATGAAATAGTACATTTAATGACATAAGAATGAGAGATCAAGAATTTATTAATGAATAATTCACTAGGGTAAATGATATAGTTTGCAATATCATATGATTTATAGATGTCCTCAATGATTATTCTATAGTGAAGAAAATATGAGAAACCATATAGATAGATTTGATTCTATAATTTTCTTATTTATAAGAAAATGATTATTTTTATCTTGATGAATTGAATAAAATTCTTGCTTCTTAAGAGATGATAAAAGATTAAATGTTCAAAAAGAGGATGAAATTCATTTTGATGCTATGAGAAATATAAAAATTCAAGATGTTGAAGATATTGATCCCTGTGATTCTGAGGATTAATAGTATGATGAGTTTAGTGATAAAATATTGTATCTTATATCCAAAAAATATCAGATAGGAAGAGGAAAGTATAATGGTAAAATTCCTCTAACGGGTTTTGAGTGTTAGGGATTTGGAAAATTTTCTATGAATTTTTAGAAGAATAATGTTGAATAATATCAAGATGAGTCTGATGGAAAAACTCATTTGATGTAGTGGAACACATGTTTTAAAGAAGAAAATTCATCTCAAAATATAAGAAGAATTTTATTGGGAACAAGAGAACTATGTTGTATAAGAAATCTGAATCAGAAACAACTAAAAACAATTATTTATAATATGTTAATTTATAAATGGATAGAATTTTAATTGAAAATGTTTATAAAACCAAATACTTATCAAATATAAAATAAGAAGGAGGTGATGATCTTATATAGAATATCATATAAGAACAGAACATCTGGAATTCAATGACAAAATCATGGCACTCAATAAAGAAGTTTGAATGATGAATAAATATAGTGAAAAAAATTTGAAGGAGGAAAATTTGTTTTCATGAAATAATAATGATAATTCCATTATATCTTATGGTACAAACATTGAATCTTTAAATTGGGAAATAGGGTTGACGATATCAGATAAAATGTTGAAACTAAAGAAGTGTAAGTTAAAATGTTTTTGTCAAAACTTATTAATTTTAAAATTACCTTTACAAATATTAATGAATAATTCAATAAATACTTGTAAGTAAAATTTTAGATGTCTAATTTTTCTGAAAAAGATCAAATCAAAAATCTAGTGAGATACTCACTCTCCAAAAATAATGTTTCATCTAATTTTTCTAACATTTTGGGTGATAAGAAATGCTTTGGGAATATTTGGATAGAGAAAGGATGTGAGAAAATTATCACGTATACAATAGTTGAAAACTCACTATGAAGGATATACAATCCACATCTTAATTCTTTCATATCAAGAATAAGTTTTTAACCTCAATAATGTTTCTACAGAGAAAGATCTTACTTCAATAGAAAATCAATATTTGAGGGTTTATTTGGGTTCTATAGAATCTATGGGAATAATTATTATAATTTTTAGAATAAATTATCACTTCCATGAACAAGGTTTGAATAGATTGGAAGAAATAGTGAATGTAGAATGAGTAACTTTCAGAACACATAAGAAGTTAATAATAATATTAAGATATTATAAACATTAAAAAATAAATATATTTTAGTTTATATAAGATTTTTTTGGAAGATGTGATCAGGCTATACATCAAGCCGAATTATGTATGAAACTCTATATAAAACCATTTCATTATGGGAGAATAGAAAAAGATATTGAAAAGAAGAATGTTGTGGAAAGAGATTTTGTTGTTGAGACAAATTTGAAAGAAATTAAAAATAATAAACCATTAATACTTGATAGTGTTTTTTCACACGTGAAAGGTGATATAAAATTATTTAACCATGTTGATAAACATGATGGTGTAGTAGTTACATTTTTAAATGATAGTTCCTTGAAAATTAGAGGAATATTAACTACTAAGATAGAATCCCAAAAAATAAAATAAGGATTTACATATCTATGGACTCAAACATAACATACTATGTGTTAGTCAATATGTTGTTAAAGGAAAAAAATTTATAAAATATTCTTGTATCATCAAAAGTATCGATGTTAGAAAAGTTTTGACCATGGGAGAAAGAACTAGTAGAAATTCCTTTTATATCGTATAAATTAATAGTTCATGTTATCTACGTATGAAAATGAGAATAAGTTAGGGCACTGGATACTTTTCCCCCATGGGAAGAAAAGTATGAAAAAACACTAAAAATGTTAGGCTATACAAAATTTTATAGAATTTAAAAGTATAGAATAATATGATTGTGTATCTTTTCAGAAAGGGTTGTTGACAAATATAATTCATAAGAAAGTTGAGATTCGGGCTACTGAACCTCTTAAACATATTCATTCCTATTTATGTGGGTTATTGAGATATCAATCAACAAAAAGAGATTTTTCCTTCCTCACAATCATTGATTATTCCACTTGAGTGACCAACATCAAGTTTATAAAGCATAAGTCAAAGGGTTTTAAAATGATTAAATTCTTTAGAATGTATGTTGAGAATGAAATGGGTGTTTCTAAAAACAAATTGATTATAGATAATGAAACAAAATTCACATGAAATACTTTTGAAACATTATCCAAGAAATCATGGAATCAAAAATCAATATAGTGATATATAAACCCAAAAAGATGGAGTAGAAAAAAGAAGAATAATAGACGCTTGGTGTAAATAGGAAGAAACATGTTACTAGAATACAAAAATTCAAATTTATATTGGGGATCAGTTGTTAGTACTTCTATAAATTTTAATAAAATGTTTGTTGAGGTTCTAATCGAACATATAGCTATATGAATAATTTTTATAACGAAAAAACTTTATTTAAATATTTCAAGGTTTTTGGAAGTCCATGTTTTATAAAAATTAGAAAACCAGCTCTTGGAACGTTTGATGAGAAAGCTGAAGAAGGAACATTTATAGATTATTCGCCTAATGGAATAAGTTGAAAATGTTGGACCAAATGTTTACAAATGTTTTTGGATTCATATTATGTACATGTTATTGAGTATCCCAAAGAAGTTGTTGAGAATATTGAAAATGATAAACTAATGGTTTCCAATAAAATTGATAATGATACAAAGAATAAGTATCATGATTCTAATGAATTATACGATGAGTAAAGTGAAGTTATAAAATAAATATTGAAATTTATTACTTCAAAACTCTTGTGGAAATGAAACAAAATCATTGGGAATCAGAACTTTATATTTCAGGCATGAAGAAAATTGATATTAAAGAATCAGACTTCACTTGTCTGAAAAGTTAAATTGTAATCTATTTTAGAATCTATTACACATTGATCATGTTTGGATACAATGAATTAAGGTTCTGATTAGATTGACAAAAATGAAACAAGGGAACTTGTACCACCTTCAAAATGTAAAAATGTTATCGAATAAAAATGGGTTTACAAAAATAAGTTAAATAAACATATAGAAGTTTCAAGAAACAATAAAATCATGTTTTAAAGGTTATGAATAGGTAGAAGGTGTGAAATTTTAAGAAACCATTGTCTTATATACAATTTTATAAATTATTAGAATGTTTTTATCTGTGGTTTCACTACAAAAATAAATGTTTATAAGATGGATGTAAAGACTGTTTTTTTAAATGGAGAGATTGATAAAGAAGTTTACATTGAAATACCTTGTGGCCATCTACTTGATAATGATAAAAATAAGGATTTTATATTTAATAAATCATTTTATGTTCCGAAACATGATCCATGTGTATATTATTAAAAAATGTTGGTTTCTTAATAATTTTGAAATCTTCTAAAGGAATTTTTGAAAATAACAAGTATTTGAATGTCTTTAACTCGAGCACACTAATTTTAATTGTGTATGTGGATGATATATTTTTTGGGGATGAATAAAATGTTTGTAATTTTTTTTGGAAATGAAGAAAAAGTTTGAAATGGAAAAATTAATAGAGTTATCATTATTCAGAGGATTTCAAGTTAAATAAATAAATTTACATTTTATTATGTTATGAAAAGTATTACAATGAATTGTTAATGATTTTTTTCATGGAAAAATAAAATTAATTTTATACTACTATTTTAGTAAGAAAAAATATGAGTAAAGATGAATCTTGAAATATTTTGAATCAAAAATAATTTTAGAATCCTGTAGAAAGGTAACATAATCTCACATCTTAAATAATTGATATTGTTTATGCTGTGACTTTGTGTGTCATATTTCATTGTGAACTAGTAGAGTATCATATATTAAAATAAAATTTAATTATGATATATTTTAATAGAAAAAGATTCACATGGTGTTTTATATGCAATAATTTTAGTATAGTCTATTATGGTTATACTGCTACCGATTGGGATAGTGATTGTAATGATAGAAAATCAACTCTTAGAGGAAAAATTATCCTGGGTGAATGTTTTGTGAGTTGGGATAATAAGAAACAAAGTTCAAAACATTGTGAACATTGGAATCAGAATAATTTGTAGCTACTCTCGCTTTTACTAAGATGTTGTGGATGAATTTTTAGCTGGAAAATTGGAAATTAAAATTTTCTACACCATTAAAGATAATTTGTGATATTTTGAGTGTAATTTATCTTTCTAATAATCATGTCCATCTTTTAAGATCAAAGAACATTGATATAAAGATTCACATATAAAATAGAAAATGGTTGTTGGAGATTTTTTTATATAATATATCTTAATAATGTATTAAAAGTGATGTTATCTTCACAAAAGAAATCCTAAAAGGAATATTTCTGGATTTAAGGCCACAAATTCATGTTAATAATCCTCCAAATAATTCCAAAAACCCAAAAGGAAGTCCCCCACAATGCCTTGGATTATGTTGAAAAAGGGGGAAATAAAGTAACAACTTTTTACTTTTTTCATGAGTTTTCAATTATCTTTATTTTACTAATCTAATTCCATGATTATCATATAATAAGGGAGATAATAGTATATGGGGATAGAAAAGAAATTTGATAAAATAAAAAAGTGTTGTAGAGTTCATCTTAACATGGCCGCAAAAATTTACTTGTCATGGAGGGATGTAATTCTTTAAAAAACATTGCTTTATCATGTAGTGTGGTCCAGAACAATATCTTTTTAGAAAATATATTTTGGTAGTAAAAGTAAAAAAAACATAAGTTTTTTAGAAATGTTATGTTGTGAAATTTTTTTGATAGTTTATAAAAAATTAATGAGTGTTTTAAACAAATCAAAAGGGTGATATTGTATAACATTTATGATGTTGTGTTTTTAACTGAGCTTTGTATTTATTGAAAACTAATATTTTGTAAATGATTTTTTTTGAAAAATAGGTAAATGATGCTGAATGTTAATACCCCAAAACAAAGGGGAGAAATTTTTTGTTTTTAGAATGTTTTTTAGACATGTAGGATTAGATTGAGAAGATCTAGACATAAATTATATGACTAAGTAGTCCTAGTCATAGAAGTTGAAAGAATTATAATGTTATTGATTGGATGACCATTGGTCTCAGTTCCATAGGCATGAAGTCCAAGTTTAATTAGACTCTATGTTGGTTAGAATTTAAAAATATTGTTGAAGAGGTTGAATGAATATAGTGATGATAGAATTTATAATTTTTTTACACTCTAACCATAATTCGAATCATGATATACTGATCTCAAATGTTCTCAAAGTCATTAGAGATTCATGATACAAGTAGGAGTTTATGTTTGAAGTGTTATGGGTTTATTAGTGTGAAGAAATGTGAGAAGGAAAAGTAGATGGTTTTTAGTGAGAATAATAAATGAGATTTATAGATAATTGGATCTAGAAGAATCAGTGGCCAAAATATTTCCTTGAGTGAAGATTTAATTTTTGTAGTATAAGAAGGAAATTAAATGAGACGAAATCTAAGAAGGAATGTGAATTATATTGACTATGAGAAGGAATTTAAATCAGGATGACTCTAAGAAGGAAGGAGAATTGTAATGAATCTGAGAAGGAAATTCAATCAGACTAAATTTTAGAAGGAATGTGAATTGGAATAACTCTGAAAAGTAACATGAATCAAACTTACTTTGAGAAGTAATTCCAATCAGACTAACCATAAGAAGTAGAGTCAATCAATCTGATTATAATAAGTAAAGACAATCAAAATTACTCTAAGAATGAAAGTTAATCAGGACAAATCTGATGATGAAAGTTAATTTGAAATGATATGAGGAATTTCAATCGTAATGAGATAAGGTAGTTCTATCATATTAAGTCGAGGAAGTACCATAATAACAATTCAATGAAGCTTCATCATACTAAAGAAAGGTTAGGTAGTTCAAGAAGGATGATTACAAAGAAGTCTCAAGATGATTCAAGAATTTTCAAGAAGAGTTTATGTGGGTAAACATGAAGTTCAAATATTATTGAATATCAATGGTTTTATAATTTGGGTAATTGGTAAAAGGTTTTTATTTTTTCACCATTACTGTGATTCGATTTCAATAAATAGATTCATAGTACATTTTTACATTGCAACCATTTTTATATGAGAAAAAACTAGAGCACTGCAGAGTTTGAGTTAGAGTTACTTTCTAGATAGGGATTGCATTAGATGATCAGACAACTGAATGTTTTCTTATCTGACAGAGGAAGATCATTTTGAGCAGTTGAGAGGAGTTTGAGAAGTGTGGTTTGAGAAAATGGTTTATTGTAATGAGTCCATAATAATGAGTCAATCAGATTGAGGTAATTGGACCTAGTGTCAACATATTGAGGTTATGGATTGAGTCTTAGGGAGATTTTTTCATTTTTTATTTTAGGATAAATTGTTTATAATAAATCTTTTTGAACTGAAGAGAGTTGGTATAATCACATATATTAGGATATAAAAGCTATCTAACCACATTTTGAAAACGTTTTCTTCACTTATTCATTGTTGTGAATTTTCATAGACCCACAGGAGTGGTTATAGAAATGATATAGGTTGACAAACTAATGTCGAACCTTTTTAATCTTGTGTTCTTTACGTTCTTTCATCTTTTTCTTGCATTTATTTTTACTAAAATATGATAAGGATATGAAATTTAATAACATACATAGATTAATTTTTTAAAATTATTGAAACTGATAAAAATAAACAATTTATTAACCCCCATCTCAATTGGAATTCAATAAATTAGAAATTCAAAAAGAATTCACAATATCAATAGATAGCTCAAGATAAAGGTTTCTTGTCTCTTTAAAAATTCAGGATACTTGTGATCAATTCTATTTTACTCAACAGAATCTATTGGGTGATAAATGTTTCCATAACTTTTTTCCATATATCTATGTTCTATGACAATTTACTCTAAGTATCCGAACATCCATATCTACACATACACCTAGGAATGAATTGAATATACCATATAACATTTATAGGACTTGATTAATCTTTCTTGTATCAAGAAATACTACATGTTGGACATGATTTATATGATTTCTATTCCTCAAGAAATAGTATACAATAATTTTTATCGAAATGTATTATTTCATAGATCATACCCATTGAACATAAAATTCAATTGGAATCATATGTTTAGTTAGGAAGCACATTATCTTCTGGGATCATATCATTAAAGATATAAATTAGTTCAGTAAAACTATAATCACTCCATCAATTTCTATTATTTAAATTATGCAGATTCAGTATGAATGAATGTATTGTATGTTTAGTAAAACCATAATACAATGGCATCATGAATAACTCTTTAACTTCTCAAACATGTATGGACAATCATGAAGTTCATCTTCAACTACCATTCTCATTTCCTCAGTACGATTTTCCTCATCATCCACAGTTGTGATCACATCCTCAATATGGTTTTGTTCATTTTACACACTTAAATGATCAAAAGAACATAGTGTTATCCAAATTACATGCTAGATTTACTATTTCTTTATTTATATTCCTAAATTTATAACTTAGATATATTCTATGATAAATCAAGTGTTCTTCAAACTCCTCTAGAATAATTAGTCTTAAAAAAATAGTATAAACATGGAAAACGGATTGGGTATGGTTCATATTCATGATCTATTATATACTTGGTAAACTCCTTCTACCCATATTTATAATTTTTTACCAAGAGATTGACATCCATCCATTTTTTGTTTATATCCATCCTATTTGATTTAGTAATATTATTATTTAAATTAATAAATAAATACAAAAAATGTCCTTTTAAATAAAAGAAACCCAACATTTTAATATTTCAAATAATTTAAAAGTGATTTGAAGGAAATGAATAATTGATAATATAAAAAGAATTAGTCCACTGGTGGTAGTTTTTATCCTCTGAATCCATCAATAATGATCAGTGGTACCTGGTATGGTATGAATACTACTCTTGGTAGTTCAGGAAACAATTATACATGTCCAAGATAGATGGGGGATGAGTCTTAGATAACAAATTACCGTAATAAATTTTTTAGAGATGAAGTTGATGGGGATTATAGTTTTATCCTTAAATATAAATGTTACCATGTTGGGGAGTTGGGGAAGCACTGAAAAAAATTCAATGTTTTCTATCTTATGATGAAAAAAAGAATCGATAGTCTAATAACTATAAGGGGATACTTGATTGGTGTGACCATGAAATGGATTCGTAGGATTTTCTTACATGCACTCATGTAAATAAATTTGTTGCAAAATTAATATTCTAATCAAGCCTTTAATTACTCCATGAAAATTAAATGACTTTCAGTATAAGGATTGAACTTAAGAATTTCTTAGCTTCCTGTGGGGACAAGGATGTGGGAGTGGGTTAATGATGGAAATACTTTGGGATGGATGGAGTTAGTGACATTCCCTTACCATGTTGTTGTTATCTATCTATATTATAAATTAGGTGTTATTATGTGTATATAGGAGTTTATTGTCCCCCCAAGTGGATATACCACCTATCAATATTTATTTATTTAGTACATGGAATATAGGACCAGTGGGCACAAACCCCATTATATGGACCAAAATCCCAATGTAGCATCATGTTTTCATCATCCTACCTATGTCACTAGGTTTGCGTCATGATTTTGTCACCATCATCCTGAATCAACATCTATGTCACCCCATACATAGTAATGGACAGTAAATCCACCCAATACGGCTTGATCTTAGGAACTCCTAGATTCCATGAAGGAGCCTTTAAACTTGGGTATGGGATAGTTTTCTCAAATAAATAAATAATTAAAAATAAATGTATAATTTCAAATCACATGCTTGTAATGTTTCAATTTATTTATAATATAACCATTCAATTTATTTCCCCTCTAAAAATTTATCATTTCATGAGAAGAGTTTTTACCACACCTTATATAAAATTCCCTTCCACTGCATTATATATTTCAGATTTACATCTCCTTCATTTCAATTCTTCTTTATTCAAAGTATTCTTAATTCTACAACTTTTCTATGGAATTCAAAATATTTTATCATAATTTTGTTTATTGTATGATGTATTGTAGTCTCTCTCACACACAGTGATATATATATATATATATATATATTATATTTGTTGAATTTTTTAAAGATGATTAATTATTCAGATCATGAATAAATGTTAAATGTTTTTCAATAGATTTATAAAAATATGTATAAATGTTGCATGAGTTGTTTCATGAAATGAAGACTAATTTTAATAAATGATATTTTTCATTATAGTACCCCACCACATGCATGAAAAAAAAACCACAACAATGAGTTTTTTTCATGTTTTCATTTGGTTTATTTAATTTTATAGTTCCTACATCTAGTTTTTTAATTCAAGGGAGTTATGTGTATTGAAATATTTTTTTTAAAAAATATCTTTTTACATTTGTTATATTGAAAACCTTTATTGAATGTCACCTATAGAATTCGTTATAAAAATAATAGATGTTGTATGTGATTTTCGATGTTGGTTTTCAAAATAACCTATGTTGAAATATGATTGACCTTTCACGCAAAAAGATCATGGATGATACAATTGAATTTGAGTTTACTAATTATTTTGAAATATTATGAAAGATTAACTAGAATATAGGAATCAATAAATTTCATTTTTAAAAATGGTAAAAACATCTTATTAAATTCCTACTAAAAAATATATACACATGTTGAAAAAATATATATTTTGATACATTGATTATATTTTAGTTTTCAATATTTTCTATCAAAAATATTTTGTAGGATCAAACTAAATTTTACATCAATAAAATTCAACTATTTATTTAAAAAATTATGAAATAGTAAATTCAATTAAATTCATCAATACAAAAATTTACCAATAATACACAATTTCACATTATATAATAACATAAAATAATTAATTTATATTAGGAATCATTTTACAGGATAAAGGATGATGGGAATCGAGGAACCGTTTTGAATAACTGGGATGAGTTTACGAAGATTATGAGGACCCCCAAAGATAAGATATGAGAGGGGAAGGGGATAGTGATGATTTTATAATACCCCAATAGTGGTGGGTGGAATAATCAACAATACAACATTTTTTTAATATACTAGAAGGAAAAACCAATTTTGATTCAAACATTTTAAAAAACTAAAGTCAAAGATATACATCATGGTCGATAGGGATGGTTGGGTAAAAAAAGAACAGGATCAACAAAGATCAAGGTGAAACGTGATGTATCTAACACAAAACAAAAAACAAGAAGGACCGAATCAAGAATATGAGACTAAAAAAGTTGTGAGAAAGAAGTGAAACAACTAAATAACTCAGTGCGGTTAGAGGAACTAAAATAATAATTCATCACATACATTATATTTAGAGAGGATTGATTCATCGGAAAATTTAATGAAGATCGAGAGCGGTGAATGAAGTAGGGTTCGGAGAGAACAATGAAAATAGTCTAGTTCTATGAGATCTTGAAGGTGTGAGAGAGGAGAATCTATTAGAGTTCCTTTTATAAGACTAGGTAAATATGTTATTTAAAATTTCAAAAAAAACTGATAAAGAGTAGTTTTATCAAAGCTAAAATATTAACCACTGATAAATATATTCTTTATCAGCACTAAAAAAATATTGATAAAATGATTGTTTTCACCACAAAAATTATATCATAGATAAAGAGGAGTTTTATCAATTTTTTTAGCACTGATAAAGATGCATATTTTTTATGGTCTTGGAGTTTGGAGAGAAAATGAAAAGTTTTTATTTTGACGACATTGGTGTAAGGATTACATGATGTAGACACAGAGTGAGGGCATGCCATCATTGTTTGTAAGGGAGGCTCATTGCTGGTGATCCTCAAGTGGTGTTGGATACAGTGGTGATAGAAGTCTGTGGTAGAGTTAGGTATGGGCCTCTGGGCCACGAATGATATGGTCTTATGGGTCAGCAATTCATGGGTGCCATCATGGACCAAAAAATTATATGTACAAGGCCTATGTGTCATTAGATGGTTGTTTTATCTCTTAGAGGCTATGATAATTCTGTTCATGATGGGAGTGTCTTTCATTTGTCTGTTTCATTGTTATTATACTCCTAAATACCTAATATATATATATATATATATATTAAAAACCTAAATATATATTTATATTTATATAAAAATATATATTTATTATTATATAATTAAAAACATAATAATTATATTTATTATTTAAACATATTTATTATAATTTTATAATTATTTAAATATTTTTTTTTATTTTTTTATAATTTATTCAATACTATTAAAAAAATTGTTTATATATAAAATTTTATAATTAAATATTAAAACTAAAAATTTATTTGAAAATATATTAAATATATCAGTTATATAAATTTCAAACATATTTTAAAAGTTTAAACATAATAAGTAGGAATGCATAATTATTATTTATATAAATTTAAAAAATATTGAAAATATTACATATATATTAAATAAATATTTGTATAAATAAATATTACCAAATGATTAAATATATATTTAAAAATATTAATGAATAAATAAAAAATGAATAAATATAATTAAATAAATTAAAAAAAATATTAAAAAAAGTCAATTCATAACATTTACAAGAATTATAGACATACATATGTACACACACAAATCTACACACACACAAACACACAAGTTTATAAACTCATACACATAGATAAATGTAGTTATGCCTGTATATATATTTTAGAAAACATAATATCAATAAAAATAAATATCTAAATAAATATATTCATTTATATATTATATAATTTTTTAAATTAAATATTAATATATTATATATATTTTAATTATATTCACATTTTTAAATTAATGTATATAAACAAACTATTTAAAATTTTTACATAGAAATACAAGATAATTTTATATATATAAAATTAGGAATTTTAGATTCATTTTTTATTAATATTTACATAAGTCATATTTATATATTAATTAAATATATATATACTTATTATAATATAAAACTTATATAATAATTTAAAAATATATATTTATTGGTTTACAATTACAATTATATAAAAATATTTTTATAAATATCTTTATACAATTATAAATATATTTATATAATGATTTTGATTATAATTAGAAATGACATCATGAGGAGCTAGAAGAACCTCCCTATAGAGATGGTGATTAGTGTATTGATTTTATGGTGATTGATCTTCATTAATTCTTCAATCTGGTCGAGGTCTTCATTGTATTGTAAAGACGCATTCAAGATGGTCCTCCCTTGCCGGGAGAAAAGGTTTAAAACCCTTTGAAGGTTCTGGCTGGTTCCACTAAGGGGTTTCTCTTCTTTGATATTAAGTGTAATCCTTCATTCAATGTTGATGATGAGAATTTTGGAAATTCAAAATCCCTGATATGAAGTGATCTACTAACACCTTTGGGAGATTAATCTCTGAGCATAGAGGGAATTGATCTTCCATTTAAGCATATCACAAAGAATAGACACAATGCCTATGTTGAAGCTGATCAGGGTATTCTTGTCAAAAGTATTGAATAATGTAAATTTTATGTCATTTCTCTATTAATGGCTCGATATAAATATAGCACCTGAAAATTATTGTATCTAAGATATCCTCTAACCTATATTTGGGAGTTTGATCAGTAACACCGTCAAATTTTATTAGATAAATTATTTTTAATTAATTTGATGTTTTTTGTTTATGCTACACAAAGATAAGCTTGTTCTATACGCAAAACTAGATAATCTTGTGTCATACACAACACTATTCTTTGTTTTTGTTACATAAAATTTCATGTTCTTTTGATATATTTCATTTCACACAAGACTGAGTGTAAGTAAACAACTAAATATTAAAACCTAATCATCATAACAGAGTGTATAAATAGTATTTACTTCCCTAAAAAAGAACTATTTAAATAAACTTAAGTGAGTCTATAAAATAATAAAATCACCCTCTATGGATTTAATTTATTATTTAAAATCAATCTTGTCTGTTTTCCAGACATTATATAAGAACAAATTCAATTTTTCATATAAGAATAGTATTTTTCAAAAAAGAAATTCTATTGTCCCCTTTTGATGCCGCACCAATTTTAAATATAGTGTTTGGCACTAATATATATTATATTTAAATAAACAAATTTTCAGAATTGGGATATAAAAATGTTATTTCTATGAAATTTTTATACTTTTTCTAATAAGTATTAAATTTTGATGAATAGTAAAATCATACAAAATTTTGATTGAAAAATAATTTTTTCATCAAAATAATTTATGTAATTAAATTATATAATCGAATATTTTTAAAGTATAAATAGAATATATTTTTATCATTCAATATAATTTATTTCATTATCATTAATTTGACATTGAATTCATATGTAAAAACATTTCAATCTTTTTTAGTGTTTTAATTTTTGAAAAACCATTCTCCCTTTCTCAAAATGTGAATAATTTCAATCTAATTACTGAAAATTCTGTGTTTAAAATTTTTATAAATGTTTTCCATATTTTTAAATAGTAGGAAAAAATTATGTAAATAGCTTTATTTAAATTTTGGGCACTATGAATTGTAACTTTTTTATTTTTATTAATACGGTAAAAGGGTAAAACGTGTAATTATGGGTAATAATGCTATTATAAAATTACCCTAACACTTTTCATAATATTATTGGATGAATATTTTTATCTAAATCATCCTTCAGTCGATGTGGTGTCCTTTAAAGGCCACTTGGATGAGATTAGGGTAATTAATTGATTTTATTTGAAGAAAAGTTAAATATGTCTCACTAAAATTGTAATCATTAAACCATTTTTTTATATGGTTACACGACATATGAATTATATTATAAACACTTATAATAAATTTAAATTTTTTTATCATTATAATTTATTTTTAATTTTTAGGAAATATATAAATACCTTAAATACATATACTTTGATGGTTTATAAATTATTTAATTAATGAGAAATAAATAAAATAATTATTATTAAAATTATAATAACCACCAAAAGACCCAATGACTTTCCCAACTATTATAGGTCGAGTATATCTTGACCATAATCATCCAAGGGTATATTTATTGGCAATTTAGATCCATATGGAAGATAATGTGGAAATTATATTATTTTATTTAAAGTGATGTTAAAATTATCACATTTATAATTTATTAAGAAGATAATTTTTAACATTGAATATTCTAGGAGAAATATTAAACTACAGGTATTCCTATAAAATATACTATATTAAAATTCTTCAACGTATTTTATTTTTAATTATTACCAGAAAATATGTATATTAAATAATTATAGAAAAATGATGTTGTAATTGTTTTATTAATGGAAATATCAAATTAATGTTTCTAAAAACACTAAAATAAATATAATTTGAGCTAATTAATAGGTAAAATTATTTTTATTAATGACCTAGGAACCCTAAAGATAAAATAAAATAATTTTTTCGATGATAATATATTATATTGATATTTTTTACAATCAATGAATTGAATTGTCTCAAAATTGACAGTACTGTAGTTTTATCAGAACAATGTTTTATTAAATTATTTAAAAATAATTTTTTTAAAATATATAATAATAATTATATTGTGAATAATTATCTATTTTACATATTTATGGTCTCATTTACATCAAATAAATAAATATTTCCCATTTTAATATTGAAATATTATTTATATTAAATAATGTTAAATTTAATAACTATGTGTTAATTAAAATGATGATTTTTAAATTCAAAAAAAACTTTTCTAATTTTTTTTGATGATATGAAAACCCTATATCATCTAAACATATAAATTGGGTTTTTTGGAGGTTTTTAGCGGGGTTTTATTTTATTATAATTTGTTATTTATGGAGTTTCTAAAAGTGCCCCTCTCCTAAATTATAAAAGGGAACCTCCACCCTCACCACTTCACATCACCTTGATCCTTAAATCTCTGAATTACCCTTACCTTATACCTTATTAGCTTTCCTATTTACATTCTAGAGGTTATGTTCATCTTCAATGACAATCTCTAGTGCTCTACGAAGAGATTTAGAGGATGCACATCGATGAAGAGGTAATATCTTCTTCCGATTCATTCGAACTTCTTTCTTATTCTACTTCCTCTTCATTATTTTTTTCATTATAATGTAATAAAATAGGTATAAATAATATAATGATATTTTATTATTATTAAACAACCATATTATACCTTTTATTCATCCGATGAAAAACAAAATCACCACACTTGCGTAAATACGGCTTACCGTCTCCATGCCATGGTGTAATTTCTTTTTCACCACCACCTTACATGGATGGATGTAATTATGGAAATAATAACTATATATGATTATTATAACATTATTTAATTCTGAAATATTATACACCATCCAATTCAATACCATTTAAAAAATATAAGAATGATATTGTTTCCCGTGTGTACGTACAACATACCATCCCCATGATGAGATACTATACATTCTACATGATATCCATTAAATAATTATAATATAAATTAACAGAATAAATAATTATGAAATATATTATGTTAATATAATTTTTTAAAGTTACTAATATGACTTAATAAGTAGAACTCGAACTTATTAGGTAAAACAAGCCTAATAAAATGAAGCACTTTATACCCAAATAACGGGTAATAATGAAATATTTTTACCAAACGGAAGATAATATGTTCATATATGATATCATAAAAATGAATATGATTCTATAAAAATACATATACAATATTTAAATCATTGTAAATTATGTTATGATAAACACAATATATAACATAACTATGGTAAGGGATTATTTTGTCTCAATTTTATTTCTTTGGGACATATGCCTTATACACAATCTATTTATTTTGTGTGGTGTTTATGTTGCCCAAAATTATTTTCATCATTCTTATGATAATGGTTATGATATTTAAATATGCATATAATTTTCCTTATATTGTGAGGAATATGATTTGACTTATTATAATTTGTAAGAGATAATTTTGCAATCTCATTATTATCTGATATTGTTTATACGTAAGTATTTATTGGCTTATATTTATCATAGATGTCCATTTTCCCTAAATATATAATATTATTTCTATTATTATAATTTTTTTTAAAGGAAATTTTACCCATTGGTAAATTTTTATTTTACTGTATGTAATGAATCATTCTTTCATTTTCCATATGAGTTACTTTTTGACTTTTCCGACAAGAGTATGAGAAAAATATATTTCTATATTATGCATAATGAATAGATTTTTACATCTTCATAACACCTTATTTCAATGGATAATCCTCTATATGGTTACAAGTTTATTTTCAACTAAATTAGTTTCTTTTAAAATTGTGCTGTATTTGGAGAAAAGAAAACATTTTTAAAGAAGAAATGATATTTTCCTCTATAATTAAATTCAAGTGTTTCTTCAAAATTATTTTCAATCTAAGAAGACACTATTTAAATAGGGTTATGTTTAAATCCCTATTATTACTATTATTTTATTTTTTTAATGATGGTATGATGTTTTATATGGATTATGTTTTGAGTGAATGATGTTTAAGAAACCGATTTTATTTATTGGGTTATGCTGTGATGAATTATTTATGTTTTGTGGAACATGTAAGAATGATTTCATTATGAGATGGGTTGGACCTATATCTCTCTCCAATGAATTGGGTAAACATTTATTACTCATGAGATATGCATAACGAAAATGACAAGTAAATCTGGTTCAGTAATACAAGGATGAAATGGTAAGTAAATGTGGTTCAGTAATATAGAGCTGGAATAAGGAGTGTGCTCAATTCAGTATTTGAATTTGTCTACTATGATGGTATTGGATATGATCCATGTCTACAATATAAATTATTTTATATAATTATTTGTTTTCAATGAGTTAATGTTTTATTTCAATGTTATGTTATAATGGTTAATCTTCCATTATGATTTATTCCTTACATACTGGTAATATTTATTTTTTGACACATGATTTTGATATTCAAAATATTTATTCATGTTTTAACATTCTTATGTTTATGATTTCCATGTTTTCCATTTCTGAGAATTTGAGCTCACCCTTTTAATTTTTTCTTTCTCAAGGATATAAATAATTATTTTCGGTAGGAAAACTAAGGGTTAAGATATTTATGGGAGATGTTGATAATCTTTCACCAAGCTAGAAGAATTTGTTCGGAGTTTCTAAATACACTAAACTAATACAGTCTTTGGGAATTTATTTTTTTAATGTATTAAGTATTATTAAAAAGAAATTTAATGTCTATTTACATCAATCATAGGTTGTTAGAGTTGGTATCAAAGAGAAGGTTTAGTTAACCTTTGTAAACTAGGATATTAAAACATTAATGGCATCCCTATCGATATAAATAAGGATATGTCTAAGGATGTCCCTAAGGATAATTATAAATATAGATTACTATCCTATAATTATGGTAAAAATCATGAATAACCAAGGAATAATCCTAAAATGTTAGATATTGAAAGTAATATCCTTGATTATGTTGTTTTCCTAGTTTGATTTTTTCTTATCACATTAATCATTTTGGGTTTTAGAAAATGGGTGTAAACTTGATTATTCTTGTTAATATAGATTATGATTGAAAATGGAATGTTATTCCTCAAGATAAACCAAATGATTTGGGAGTTGGAAGGTGAAACATCATTATTATTCCTAAATATAAATCTCATAATGTGATCAAAAATCTCAACTTTGATGATTTTACAGACCTACTAAGTAAGAGATAGTGGAGTTTCATGGTGACCATTGAGGAAAGAAATTTCAATTTTCCTCATGTTAATCACGTGGGAAGAGGAATCAAGGAGAATGTTTCCAAGGAACTAGAAGATTATTTGGTGTGGAAAAGAAGGACCCAATTCCATTAATTACAAAGGAAAAGATTCAGTTAACAGAATGGACAAGGATAATGGTATTTCTATGACATCAGTGACGGTTAAATGTTTTTGATGTGATATGTATGGGAATTATGAAAATTTACTTCTTAAGGGAAAATATCATGAAGTTAATTATCAAGGTCATATGGGTAGTATTTAAGTTACTAATGATGAATAGACTACAAATGATATATGTGATGAAAGAAGTGTTAAGGAATAAAATGATAAAGCTCGGTCAATGGTTTTGGAATATAGTGGAATGATTTCATGATTATAAAAAATAATGTTTTATAAGTAATTTTATGGTACTAGAGAATGAATAACATCTAAGGATTGTTATATTATTGTCTTTCTATAAGTATTTGAAAGTATATGTTGAGGTTTACCGACAACCATGAAATGTTATTAAGATATTTTTGGAAAACAAATGATATGTGAATAATGATGGGTTATGAAGATAATGAGATTTTGATAGTATTAATGATGTCATGAATGATATAAGGACGAATTGATATCATGGTTTGAGTATATAGAATTTTTTGGATTTTTGGTAAGATTTAAATTTTGATAGCATGGATATTTTCACTAAGGTTTTATGGTAATTCATGTTATTATCATGTTTCAAGAGAATACATGATTAAGGTATTCACATATTTGGAATGTGAAAACCATGAACTGACTTATGATATATAGTAGATAAATGATAAGAAAAATTATTTCAACTCTTTCTAATGTTTTTCTAAATTTTCTTAGGATTGTAATGTTATAAATTTATTGACAGTATAAGTTATACTCTATCTTAATTTTGTTAGAATATTTTATTATCTCACTATATGTGGACTTATTAATATTTGATAACCTAACCTAACCTATTTTTTTACATAGATAGAATGACCTAGAATTCTTTTTGTGGATTTCATGATCTACTAACACTTCAAGGATGAAAATTCAACTTCATTTGTGTTAAAAAGAGATGAATTTGAAACTATTCAAGGCATGAAAAACGGTGTGATAGTTCGAAAAATCAACTAATCATTTGTTCTCAAGATAAATTATCCAACATTAGGAAAAAGATCTTGAAACCAACAATTTATCCTTGTACCTTCTTATCCGATGAATTAGATGGTCCCTTAAATCATTGTATATTGTTGACTTTATGGATGTTAACTCACTCCAAACATTGTTCTATATCACTATCCATCAGAACATAATGCTTAGATTTTTCTTCTATATCATTGTTTTTACATCACACCTATGTTCTCCTCTATGGAATCCCAATGAGGAGTTACTTTGGGTATCCATTATGTTTCTAACATTCCTTTTTAAAATGAGTTTTTAATATTCCTTTTTACGATGTGGGTTTCTATGAAAGAAACATTTATATAGTAATCCTTTTATAATTACAATGAATTTTTAAGGAGAAATTCATTTTAAAGAGGTGTAGAATGTAACACCCCAAGATTTTATGAGATAAATTGTTTTTAATTTCATTGATGTATTGTGTTGTACACAACAACTACATAATTTTGCGCTATACACAACACCGAAATAGATTGTGTTATATGAAACACTATACATGGTTTGTGTTCCAAAAAAATTCATGTTCATTTGATAGAATTAATTTGACACAAGACTATGTATAAGTAAACAACTAAATATAATAACCTAGTCATTATAATGGTGGGTATGAATTATAATAACTTTCTTCTAAATTATTATTTAAATGAAAAAATATTTTGTCTATAAAATAATAAAATAACTCTTTATAGATTCAATATAGTGTTTAAAATGAATCTTATATGTTTTCTAGACATATATAAGAAAAAATTCAATATTTCTATATAAAAGAAGTAATTTTCCAAAATTGTAGTATTGTCTCCTTTTAATGGCACACAAATTTTAAATCTATTTTTGGACACTTTTATATATTCTATTAAACAAAACAAACTTATTATTTGGAATCAGGATATAAAATTTTCGTTGGATGAATTTGTGATATTTTTCTGATAAGTTTTAAATTTTTGTTGAATAGTAAAATTATACTAAATTTTAATTAAAAGCAACCTATTTTAAAAAAAAATTAGGTAATTAAATTATCTTATTGAATGGTTTTAAATTATAAATAGAATATATTTTTATCATTAAATATAATTTTTTTTCATTAGCATTAATTTTACATTGATATTTGATGTAATTTTTTTAATCTTTTTCAATGTTTAAACTTTTAAAAAACACATTCTCTCTTTCTAAGAAAGAGTATAATTTTAAATTAATTAATAAAAAATTTATGTTTTTAATTTTAAAAAATATATTCCATATTTGGAATAAGTAGTCTCAAATTATGTAAATTGCCTTACTTTATTTTTGGGAATTATGAATAGTAACTTTGTAATTTTTTTAATATAATAAAAGGGTAAAATATATGTAAGGGTAAGAATAATATTATAAAATTTATCTAAAACATGTCTTAATATTATTTTATGAGTGTCTTTAGACCAAAATAATCTTTAGGTTTAAGTGGTGTCCTTTGAAAGCCACTTGGATGAGATTAGGACATTTAATTTATTTTATTTAAAGAATAGATAAATTTGTATCACTCAAATTGTAAAAATTGTACCATTTTTTATATAAGGTTATAAATAAGATAAATTAGATTATAAATACTTAAATTAAATTTAAAATGTTTTTATTTATTGTGGTAATTTATTTTTATTTTTTAGGATATATATTTTCACCTTAAAGACTTATAATTTGATAGTGTAAAAAATTGATGAGAAAGCAATAAAATAATTATTATTAAAAAATAATAACCATTAGAAGACCCAAAAACATTCTAAATTATTATTGGTCAACTATATATTGACCATAATCATCCATGGGTTGAGTTGTTTACCATTTGGATTTATATGAGAGATATTGTGACACTTATATTATTTTATTTAAAGTGATGTTAAAGTTTTGACATTCATAATTTAATTTAGAATACCCTTTTTTATATGGTATTTTCTAGAAAATTAATTGTAAAAAATGTAATATTCTGAAATATATTATATTTATTTTCATCATAGTATTTTATTTTTAATTTTTACCTAATAACATGTATATTAAATAATTACCAAAAACCAATGTTGTAATTATTTTACTAATGGAATTATCAAATTAATGACATTAAAAATATTAAAATAAATATAATTTGGCTAATTATTCATTCCAATTGTTTTTATAGATGACCTATAACCCATAAGGATTTAATAAAATATTTGTTTATATGATAACATCACATCTTGATATTTTTAAAAATCCACGAATTGAATTATTTCAAAATTATCACTATTGTTGTCTTGTGAGAACAATGTTTTATTAAACAGTTAAAACACATATGTTTTTTAATAAAATGAGATCTAATTATTAGATGGCCAAAAATTAAATAAGATACTCATTTATGGTCTAATTAAATTCAAATAGATAAATTTTTAACCCCTTTTATATTGAAAAATTTGTTTTCTTCATTAAAATTAATATAATAACTAAATGTTAATAAAAATGATATTGTTTAAATTTACATGAAAAAATCTCTAAAAATTATTTTTTGATAATATTAACACCTTATATCATATAAAACTTTCAATTTGTTGATTTTGGTGGGTTTTTAGTGGGTTTTTATTTTATTATAAATTATTATGTATAGGGTTTATAAAAGTAAACCTCACCTCAATTATATATCAGAACATCCTCCCCTACCCCTTCACTTCACTCTGAGACATAAAGGTATTCCATCACCTGCACGTTTCCATTCTCAATATCCTTATTAATATTATATAGGTTTTTTCATCTTCAAATACCTACTCTTGTGCTCTAAGAAGAGATTTAGAGGAAGCATGTTGAGGAAAAGGTAATCTCTTCTATCGATTCTTTCAAGATTCTTTCTTCTTCTAATTACTATTCATTATTTGTTTCATTATAAATTAATAACATCAGTATCACTAATTTAATGATATGTTATTATTATGATATAACCATATTATACATTAAATTCATCTTACAAAAACTGAAATCACCACACGTGCGTAGGTACGACTTACCGTCACCATGCCGTGGTGTAATCTATTTTTCTCCACAACCTTACTTCGATGAGTATAATGATGGAAATAATTAATCTATAAGAATATTATAACATAACACTAATCTTGAAATATTATACACCATCCAAATAAATTCTATTTAATAAATATAATAATGATATCATCGCTTGTGCGTACGTACGACATACCATCACCATGGTGTGATGCGATTCATTCTATATGATATCCATTAAATAATTATTATATAAATGTACATAATTAATAATGATGAAATTTATTATGTTAATATCATTATTTATTGATATAAATTTGACATAAGAATGAGAAATGAAACTTCTTCAGAAAAACATGCATATGAAAATGAAGTAGTTTATACCCAAATATAGAGTAATAATGAAATATTATTTCCAAATAAATGATATTATTATAAAATATGATATTATAAAAATTAATATGATTCTTTATTAATTAAATGATATAATTTAAATTATTATACAGGAGGATTAGATACACACAAATGATAGTCAATGTAAGGTAAGGGATTATGTTGTCTCACTTGTATTTCTCTAGGACTTATGCCTTATACACATTCTTTTTTTATGTGTGGTGTTTATGTTTCCCATGAATGTTTTTATCAGTATTATTATAAAGTATATTATATTTATATATAAATATAATTTTTTTAGGAATACATTTGGACATATTATAATCTGTAAGGGCTAATTTCACAATCTCATTATTATCCGAGATTTTTTATAAATAAGTATTTACTAGGGTATATTTATCATCCACGTCCATGCTTCCAAAATATATAACATTATATCTATTATTATACTATTTTTTAATGTCTATTTTTCCCATTGAAGAATTTTTATTAAACGGTATGGAAGGAACCTTTCTTTCATTTTCAATACGAGGTACTTTTTTAATTTTCCTGCAAGTGTACGAGAAAAATGTTTTTTTAACATATTAGGAATGAACATATTTTTATGTCTTCATAACACCTTATTTCCATGATGATTAATCTACATGGTTTCATGTTTATTTTCAAGTAATTTTTCTTCTTTTAAAATTGCACGTCATTTTTAGATAATAAAAAACTTGGAAGAGGAAAGGATATTTTCCTCAAGAATTAAGTTCAAGTGTTTTATCAAAATTATTTTCCATCTAAGATAACAATATTTAAATAGGGTTATGTTACTATCAATATTATTACTATGATTTTGATGTGTTATTTAGGGATTGATATTTTATATGGATTATATTATGATTAAATGATGATTAAGAAACCAATTATATTTCTTGGGTTATGTTATGATTAAAGATTTATGTCTTTGTGGAATGTGTAAAAATAATTTCATTATGAGATTGGTGAGATATATATGACCCTCTAATTAATTAGTTAAAGATTTATATCTATTGATATAGACATGGATGAAAGAAAAAGTAAATCTGGTTTAGTAATATATGGATGAACCGATAAGTAAACCTGGTTCCATTATACTGGGATGGAATGAGGAGTGATCTCAATATAGTAATGGACTTTTTCTGCTATGATTGTCTTGGAAATGAGCCTTGGATAACCTGGAAATAATTTTCATTGATTTGGTGTTTTAAAAAATTTCATGTTTTATGCCAATGATATATTATCATGGCTAGTGTTTCATTATGATATATGCCTTATATACTACCAATATTTATTTTATGATAGAAGATTTGGATATTCAAAATATATGGTCATGTTTTTACATTATTATGTTTATGTTTTCCATGTTATCCCTTACTAGGCATTTGAGATCACCCTATTTATGTTTTTCTTTCCCACATGATATAAATATAGGTTTTTGGTAGGAAAACTAATGGTTATGATATTTATGGGAGATGTGGAAAATCATTCACAAAGCTAAAAGAATGTGTCCTGCATTTCCAATGACACTAAACTAATACAATCATTGGGAATCTATTAGTGTAATGTATTAAGTATTCTTCATAAATTAATTTGAAGTCCATGTATGACAATATTGGTTCATAAGATGATGTTTTAACTATCACCACTATTTGAAGGGTTTTTTTTTTGGTCTTCTCATTAGTAGATCTCAAATTGAAGGGTTGATTAATGGGATTTATAACACTAATGAAAGGATTTCATCAATTACTGGACTGGGAGCCCATTTCAATCCTGAGTAGGATTGGAGCTCATGTTGTGAATTTTTGATTCATATTAATGGTTTATGTTGGATTACCCTGAAAATGAAAATCCTTTTTAATATTTATTCCTCGGTATTAATCCCAAAAAAAATTGATAATGTGACAGAACATGCCCCATTCGACAATTTTTCTTGTGTTTTGGTCAAAATTGATTTTTTGTTCCCCACTTGATGACACTGATATTTTTTTGGCTTCTGGTTAGAAAATTTAATAATATTTTTCTTTTGAAAAAGAAACTATTTTTTGTGTTCTTTGTAACTACATTGGAATATAAGATGATATATATCACCAAAATAAGGTTTTTGGCAACTTAAAGATGCATATTCAAGTGATTAAAAATTGAATGTTTATAAAACCAATCAATGTGATGAGTCCTTGTAAAATTGATGATCCTTGGGATTTATCACTATGAAAATATTCCCCAATGGCCCGAGAAGGGTTTTAATTTAATGAAATTATTCAAGTTCTATCTCCTTCTAATGGGAAAGATAAGGCATGGATTGCTTTAGCCATTATAACAGATGGTTAGGGAAATAAGGAAAGGCCTTCTCACCCTATAAATGGTGACTCCAACTCCAATTTTACTTGGATTGGTTAATCTGGAAATGTGGATAAGGCTATCCATGATATTGTTCCAGCTTTAGCAAAGTCTCTATAGACTTTAATTACTACTCCAACCAATGCCTATCTAAGAAAAATTGTTATGGGTGTCACTCTGCCTCAGGAAGTACTAGACACTCAGGGACATATGGTTGTCAAGGAGGTGGAAAAGTAGTGTTATTTAGTGGACACTCAGGACAATGGTATGAAAATTGTGTATGATGATGTCTTTTAAATGGTCCTACCTAAACAATAGAGGTCTTCAAATCCATCTTAGAACATAAAAGAATGACCTTCAATTGAGGGGAATATTTGTCAGACATATGTGTAGTGGTGGGTTTCCATGTTTGTACTTCTTATAAAATGTTTCCTATCCATGTGGAGGTAGGTAAGAAGGCTGGAGGTAGTGGTGAATATCCTACTCTGTGGGGGATTTTGTAGACTCCTGATCAAATGGTCTCCCATTCTATTGATGATCAAAAAGTATTGTTACTATTTAAACCTTTATAGATTATTTAGGTACCATATTCTAATGACATGGGTTGTATAAAGGTTGATATTGACATGTTTGAGAAGGACAATCCTCCTACATATAGTGCTCAGCATGAAAATTTGGTTTACCTAGTTGGGATGCCTCTGCATATGATGTTTAATGGGATGATTATTTGGGAATGATTCGTGATGGAGAGCCTCATTATGGGGTGGTTGATCATGATGGAAATTTTATGTCCCATAAATAATAAAATATAGGTATACATATGATAGGTCGGTGGCTTCTGAGGTTGGGTGGTGGATTGATGATCTCAGTTCAAAATGTGTAATGGTCTTACCCATATCGATTATTTGATCTTATGAAATATTCTTATGAATATTTTGGAAAGGTCTCAGTTATGGAATTTGAATCTACAAGGAAAAAATATTGAGGATCCCCTTGATGACTATGAGGGTTTGATGTACCCCAATGACCTGATATATGAATGGAAAAATAGTTTCATTTACAGCTTGAAGATAGATTTTTCAAAATCAAATAAAATGTTTCTAGATATAGGGATAATATTATAGTCCAAAAATTATAATAAAAAATTGTGAATTTGGTTGTTTGTATAATATGTGGCCTGACATTTCTTATCATTAATGGAAATACATGAGAAAATTCCTTCTAAAGGATTCCTTAGGTTCGTCATCGAGTGATGAGCTCATGTTGCCCCAACGAGCCATGTGATGGTAGAGAGGGAGAAACCTAAATTATAAAGGTCAATAACCAAGGAATTTCGGTTTCAGAGGGAGTATCATGAATTGATCTCTTATTATTCTTTTTATGGGTGTTTCTTGAGTTTTCAAGCCTCGCCACCCATTCATTACTGTACATTACTTTTCTCTTATAAAATTTCTGGGTGTGGGTTGGCATGCTATCTAGTATTTGAACCTTTTATAATATACTTATATAATTATTTATATATTTATAATTATATATACTTATTAATGTATAAATATATATAATTATAAATGTAATAAATATATTTATTATTTAAATATTTTGTTTAATATTTTTATAATTATTTGAATAAATATATTTATGTATAATTGTAATTATAAATAAATATATTACCAAAATGCTGCAAACCATTGATTAAAATCCATTTCCCTAGAAAATATTTTGTTAAAAAGGAAATTACACTATAGTGATGGTGGTTAAAAAACAATGTGAGAAGTTACAACACAGTGCTACCACAAGTAGGTGGTCATACAATAATCATCAACTTTTCTATCTCCCACCCCTTTATCAAGAGATACCATAACCTCTTGGATGTCGACCTCTCATCCACTATTTAGGATCCAACTAAGTGACATGTTGACCATCGAATCTCTCATCATCATGAGACTCAATTCCTTAAATGAAATCATTTTCCATGAAAGTAGTGTCCTACTTTGTGACATTATCCTTCACTCCAATGTTTGAGGATTATTCTACATAAGTTATCTAAACTTTTCATAGAAGAGATCCCTACCCAATGACCCATGGAAAATATCAGTCATAGTAATTCTATTAGGCCTAGGTTTTGGAAGAGCATTACCCACTAGGGTTATGTCCATCCCTCTGCATGTACCATCATTCTCACCTATTTTACCTTCAGAAATATGATACAATGATGCCACCCCATACATCCCTATATGGGCATGCCCTCGATGTCTATCATAAGGATTATGGAAAGCCTACATAGACATCTTACAAAAAGTGGTCAACTTATTATGATCACATTCCATCATAATCATAGAATATGCAACTTGGAGAGGTTTATTAAATTTAAATTTTTGAGAGGAAACCACCTGGAATCCATCTTCATGCACCAAAACTTTCTTGCATTTGTTATTGGCCATTTCCATAGGTGTTATCTCATCAATTGAGAATGTTGTATGGAAAACTTCAGTTCATTAACCTTAATTAGTCCCCACAATGGTGGATGATCTCTTACTAACATTCCCCTAGAATGTGAAAAAGAGGATCCACATATAGCGTGACCTACACCATACACTAAATAATAGGGCCATATGTTCTTATATCCACATTACCTTGAATGTCCCATCATCTAACACTCCCCTTTCTGAAGAGGTGAAAATTTCAGATAGGGAAGCTACCAAAAATGTGAAAGAACAGGCAATCCCAACTCCATCCTTTATTTCCATAGGTCTATAATTAACCAGAGGGTTGGTACCAACAAAATCATCCATCTTAAACCTGCATTCATCAACCTTATGTCTAACATTCTTCAATGAGAGCACCACAGACCATTTCAGAAATTACCACTAAGATTTCTAATGGATATGAATTTGAGGTATATGTCTTGAATATATTCACTCTCTATTCCAATCTCGAACATGAACTCACCAAAAACTAGATAAATAGTTTTCACTAATGTTGAACTAAGATCAAATTTGAACAAAACATGAGCATGGTGTCTATACTTAGTCGACTAGGTTCCTTTATCAATCTTAATGGGAGATCCTAAAGTAGAGGAAATATCAAATAAGATATTTGGGTGACAAAATTTCTAGTTCAACCCCTTTATTCTGATCCATAAATGAGTCACTATATTCTTGGATAGAGATGAATCAAACATGGGGTCCAAATCCTGGAATCTTAGGACCCTTGGTTTGAGATTAAAAAAAACTACACCATGCCCTTAATTTCTGATCATGCAAAGGGAATGTGGGGTGAAAAAATCCCATATAATTAGACACAGTCCTCCAACCATCAAAGCCCCAAAGCTGTAGAAGTCGCATTATTAAACCATAAACCATAAAAAATAAATATATCAATAAATATTTGTATATAATTATAAATATATTTATATAATTATATATATATATATATTTATATGTAAACATTTAGGAATATAAAAATATTCATAGTTATGGATTTATTAAATACATTTATTATTTAAATATATTTATTAAAAATATGTAATTATATAAATATATATATTTATATCTTTTTATTATATAAATAAATTTATTATTTAAATATATTTAATAATATTTTATTATTATTCAAATATGTATTGATTTATTTAAATTCATATTTATAAATTAATATATTTAAAATTATTTTTACTTACAACTGGAGTCCTAACTAAGTGTTATTGGATACTCTGTAAATCTGCATCAATCTAAGGGTAAATAATCATCTACCCCACATTTGGGGATTTTTTGGGACACGTGGGGTGTAGGTGGTGTCCAGAAAGGTGAGATGGCAGGACATGGGTGAAGGTAGTATGGTGTGGGGGAGGGGGCCTTTGACGGGGATTTGAGACACTAAGAGGGGAATCCTCTCATTGGTTGGCATCATAAGGTAGTCAGAGTTTAGGAAAAGGCATGAAGAATTAAGGTGTACATCGGTAGGAATTATGATGTGAAACTTCATTTTCGAACTTCTCTATGGAGGCCCTTGGACAATGGTTCATCATCGGGGGCGGTACATCATCCGTCAATAATTCGAGGTTCTTTGTGGTATTCTAAAATAGTTCGAGTACACTCCTGGCATGACCCATGATGATGAGATTATTGGGATATGGGCCTCCTTTGATGATAGAGGTACATGTGATGACATTGTAGAACATTAAAAAAATAGTTTTCATGGGGCTCGACTAGAAACTTTTGTGCAGTGTGTACTAACAGCGCTATGGTTGAAGGAGTCTGACAGAGTCGAATTTTTCCGATAGATATATAGAAAAATTACATGTTTCATACCAAGGTGTATTCACAGATGTGGTATAAGCATGGAGCAACCACCAGATGTGCTCTCAGATTATGGTGAATGAGAGGGTATGACTTTGCTATCGGTCTAGGCCCATGCAGTCAAGCATTGCGATTGCATACTGAGTAGCTTTGTAAGTGGGTTACTATGGACCAAATATTTAGATGGTGGGGAATATTTTTGGGTATTTGGTCCTTATTTTTGAAATGACTGTGAATTATGGCTTAGTTCCTCGGGGACTGCATACTATATAATGGTTACCCCTCAACCTTTAAAAGGGGATTATCAAAATTAATAAAAATTAAAATCCTTCTGGTGTTCAGGATAAATAATTGTATATAATTATAAATGTATTTATATGATTGTATTTATTTATATAATTATAAATATATATTAATATATAATTATATATAATTATAAATATAATAAATATGTTTATTATTTAAATATATTTATTACTGTTATTTTATTATTAATAAAAAATATTTATTTATAATTATAATTATAAATAAATATATTTATGAATGAGGTAGATAATGACTTTGGGATGTGTGAAGGCAGGCTAACCAAAGGCTGGTTGATTTGGACATGGCACGGGTCTCTATCATTATAGGGCATTCCGGTCAATCTCATATGGGCCATAGAGAACAATTTCAGGGTGATTTTCTCAGGTCGTGGCCCAAGCGACTTCGAGCTCAAATAGATTGGGGATAATAGTGTTCAGGGGATGACTTAACAATATGATGTTGACTTTTGGGACTTTGGGCCTTTAGGATGTTGGATTTTGGGCCTTTCAAAAATGTGGGTGTACTGGCCAGGCTATGTGTATGTTTTCCATTAATTTTCTAACAAAATTTTGTGGGGTCGTAGATTTAGGGTACCAAATCCATTATAAGAACTTTCTTGGTAAATATATTTATAAATATTTGGATATGATTATAAATTTATTTATATAATTATATATATATACATTAATATATAAGTATATATCCAAATGACCCATTCATGGAAATGGAAACTAAGCTCATGACTCCAAATTTATTAAAAAAGGGAAAACGTACAACATAGGGAGATGATCAAACAAGGTACAAATTGCCTCCACTATAATCAAAAAATCACTTCCCTCTAGATCCCAAATTCTTAGGATATCAGCCTCTTCCGTTGGATTGTCGGCCTATGCGCCATGTCCTGGCCTATTATGGGTAACATAACCTTCAGTCAATGAATATTTAGAGGATTTATCCAGCGTGGAGCAGATTCTAAATTTCTAAGATAGATCCAGATATTTCGCATCTGAGTGAGATTGAAATTCATCTTCAAAATTTATTGACAACTTCTCAAATTTTAATATATAAATATATAAGTTAATTTATATTTATAATTATAAATAAATATATTTATAATTTTTTGTATATAATTATAATTATATTTTTATATTTATATATATATTTTTGTTATTATATATATTTATATAATTATATATATATGTAATTATATATATATATATTAATATATAGGTCTCTATAATTATAAATAAAATTAACATATTTTTATTATTTTATATTATTCAAATATATATTTATATATATTTATTTATAATTAAAATTATTCATAAATATATTTTTAAATATTTATATCAAATTATATAAATGTATTAATATATAACTATATAAATTTATTCATATATAAATATATATAATTATAGATATTAATAATATATTTATTATTTAAACATATTTATTTTAATGTTTTAATTATTTCAATACATTTTAAATATTTATATATTAATATAAATATATTTTTATAATTATATATATATATAATTTTATATATGTATTTAATTATATATATTTATTAATTTACAAATATATATTATCTAGTGGATGAAGTGGCTAAGGCCCATACTACCTTATCTAAGGAACCTACAGAATCGGGCTTCATGTTTTTCGATAAGGAGAAACCCCTTATGATTGGGTGAGAGGCTACACAAAGGTATGGTAATACTCACGGTGTTCCCTATAATAAGGAGTATGAAAATCAGATTATGATGCTCTCCTGGTAGAGACTATTGAGCAGGCTAATATGGGTACTGCATCCTTTAAATATGATTTGGTCAATGTTGTTAGGACTGAAAAGGATGGATATTCAGGGAGTTACACTGTTTCCTATTGTACATAAGAAACACTTGGTTTGGTTTAGGGTGGGATAGTTCCCAATTCTATAATGTCATATGGGCTGGTTGTTTGTGGACTAAATAAGGGTGGTCATCATGATGATGAGGATAGACAGTCTACAGATGGTCAATCTGAATGCTTCATTGATTCTTGTGATGAATACCTTTAAGATTATGAAGTGGAGTTGGAATCAAAATTATATTTAGACTACCAAACATGAAAAGTGTATGTAATAAGTTCCTCTAGTTTTAGCAAGGGAAAAATTAAAACTATTTCTCCTCTAGTTAAAAATTCTAAATTTGGTGGTTTCAATTTTACTGATGGAGAAATTTTCGAAGGGTATGAACCAAATGGTAAAGCTGGTCCATCCTATAATACTAGTGTGTTGAGTCAGACATATTATGGTCTAGATGACAAGAAGGAATCATCATCCAATATCATAGTGGATTAAGATGGCCTCCAGTTGGTTTCTTTGAGGATGTGCAGATTAACTTTTTTTGAGCATGGATAAGATGTACCTACTGATTCATTATATAATACTACCTTTGAACCTTTGGTTTTTTCTCTTTATAAAGATCCTTCATCTGCATGAAGTTGGGTTGATCCTATCATACCAATGATCAAATGTGACCCTTGAAAAAATGATCAGGGAATATAGAAAACATTAGGAATCCCGCTGGGTTTGGGAAGCAAAGAACAAGTGAAGGTGGAAACTTCAAATCTATTTTTGGAGCTTGATACACTCAATTTTTATATATGAGAGTATAAAGAAGAAAAGTTACAGACTCCGCCCTTTTTTAAAGGGGATAAGAAGGTGGTAAATGAAGATAGAGTTTGGACTAATTTGTTTTAGTTTCCCATTGAGATTAACAGTATTGATACATCACGTGATGTTCAGATGCCCAAAATGAATGTCATTGATGACAAAATTATTGAGAAAGAAGAGGCTCAATTGAATGGTAGTTCTTTCTTGGGGAGAACTAAAGGCCTATTGAAACAAGTGAAAACTTGGAGGTGAGGTCATCATCCTAGAGGTCATCAATGTGGGTGTTGTAACACCCCGAGATTTTATGAAAAATAATCTTTTTAATTTCATTAATGTCTTGTGTTATACGCTACACCAAAAGGAGCTTTCACAACACACATATCTGACCTGTCTTGAATTACACGCAATCGCGACCTTCCACGATAGCGTGTGTTGTACGCAACACCAAGTTTCGCTAAACAACGATATTCTATTAAGATATTATTAAAACTAGCCGTTATGAATAGTAATAACCACTTTTTGAAATTTTGTAAATTTTATTTTTCAAAATGGACTTCATTTATGGATTCGGAGTATCGAATTTAGCCTAAAGTGAAATTTTGGTACTTTTCGGATAACTTTCATATTCTGATGAATAGTGAAAATTACTAAATTATAATTAAAAACAACTTTTTTAATCAAAATAATTAATAGTGATAAATTATTAATTTGAGTGGTTTTAAAGTATATTTAGAATATATTTTTACAATTTAATACAATGTTGGTCATTGGATGTAATTTCACATTTAAACCAGACATAAACAAGTGTCAATCTTTTGATAGATATTGTTTCTTAAAAACACGCTATTTGTTTTAACAGCGGGATTTAATTATAAAATTAATTAATGCAAATTCTATGTTATGAATTTGGTAAAATAGACTTCATTTCTGAATTCAGAATATGAAATATAGCTTAGGATGAAATTTTGGCATTGTTCTGAAAAAACATCAATTTTTTATGAATAGTGAAACTACTAAGTGGTAGTTAAAAAAACTGAATTTTTCATAAAACTTAATTTTACCACTTCTGTGAATGGAATTTCAAAAATCCGAGAGACACGGTTGATTTCAGTAAGTAAAATGTGGTTTAATGAGATGAAAATAATTTTTGGTGAATAGTAACTTTTTACTTTTATTTACCACGGTTAAAAGTAAATAGGGTAATTAAGGGTAAAAATGATATTAATATTACCCTAACACATGTCCTAATCCTATTGGACAAGTTTATCTCGACCAAAAACAACCTTAAGTGTAAAATATTATCATTTAGGCCCACTTGGATTAGATTAGGACATTTATTATTATATTATTTAAAGAAGGGATAAAAGAGTTAAAATCAAAGTTTATTTACTAAAACATTTTTAATATGGGGTTATACATAAGATAAATTCGACTATAAATACTCATTAGAAAGAAAAAAATATTTCTTACATAATAGTATTTTATTTGTAATTTTTATACATCAAATAATTTAATTTATTTATGACACAAAGATGATGCAGTAATTATCTTATTAATGAAATATTGACATAATTGATATTATAAATACCAAAATAAATGTAATTTAATACTTTTTATGAATTCCACTAATTTTATAGGTTACTATGATATATTAGTGTTGATTTAATCAACTTGGTTCGAACATATAATTCTGTTATGACTTTCACAAAAATCATATATCAAATAGTGTCAAAATTGACACAAAATAGTTTTTAAATCAAATATTATATTATTAATTGTTATTTTATTCCTAAAAATCTATGGTTCGGCCAAATGACTTAGTTAAGGATATATATATTAATCATAAACAATTTTGGGTTCGTTTGGCATGTTATAGTAAGTTTATTAACCATATAGTGAAAGAAAACAAAAAGACACGGTAAAAGTTAAATTATTTAACTTAGAGTTAAATCTAATTGATAGGTTAAAATAATACCCTAAACTTGTCTAAATCTTATTGGTTGATAGTATTTCGACCCATCCCCACTTTAGCTCAGAAATAAGACCCTTTGGAACCATTATAAACCGATTTTGTCTTTAATATAAAATAATATTTTGAGGTATTCCTAAGATGCCCCTCTCCTCCCTTATAAAAGGACACATCATCCCCCTCCTCCTCACACCAATTTGAGCACTCAAGCTCGGCCAAACCCTGACAAAATCTCTTCTACACTTCCCTAGAAACATCCTAGAGGTTATGGTCTTCCTCAAAGACCAATTTTAGTGCCCTAAGAGGAGGTCTCAAAGAGGCGCTTCAAAGAAGTGGTAATTACCGTTACCAATTCTTTCATCTTTATTTCTTCTTCCACTTCTTCTTCCTAGGTTGTTTCATTATGAAGTAATAACATTAGTATCACTCATATACTGATATTTTATTTTAAGTATGAAACAACCCTATTTCACCATCTATCCATCCTATGGAAAAAGAAATCACCGCGCGTGCGTACGTACGGAATACCGTCTCCACGCCGTGGTGTAATCTATTTTCCACCACCACCTTACATGGATGGGTATAATGGTGTAAAGAATAACTATACATAGTTATTACAACATCATATTGATTCTGATATATTGTATAATCCACTCCAATTCAATTCAATAATTATGTAAATGATATCATCGCTCGTGCGTACGTACGGACTACCGTCTCCACGACGCGATGAGATTCATTCTTAATGATTAACCATTCATGAATGATTATAAAGTATATATAATAAGTACTAATGAAATATATGACATAATAATTATACTGGATTTATGTATATATATATATATGTATGTCATCTACTTACTTCCATTCAAGACAATAAGGAAAGAAAAACAGCGTTCATGCGTACGTACGGACTACCGTCTCCATGAACGGTGTTTTTCATTTTATTTATCTATATATTATATATATATATACTGAATATATATGATATATAAATTATATTTTATATTATTTAAGTAAGTAAATCATGATATAAGTAATAATGATGTCAAGAACAACAAGTCAAAACACCTATGATAAATGAAACGATTTTACCCAAAACGCTTCTTTAACATGGAATTTACAAAAGAACGGGTAATATAAAGTCATAAGTGGACCATATATGATATAATAACAATGAATAGATTCTCTAATAAGTAAATAACATGATTTAAATCATTATACAGGAGTTTGGGACACTTACAAAGAAAGTCATACCTAAGGTAAGGGAAATATCACAACCTCATTTTTATCCGAGATTTTTTATTCGTAAGTATTTAATGGGGTGTATTTTATCATCCAAATCCATGTTTCATCAATATGTAATATTATTTCCATCCACCTAAAATTTTTTAAATCCATTTTTACCCTTCGGTGAGTTTTTAGTAATATCTATGAAAGGAATCTTTTGTCGTACGAGGTACTTTTTGACTTTTCCGACAAAAGTACAAAGAATGTTTTTTTTACTTATACGGCATGAATGGGTTTTTAAAACATTATTTCCAAGAATATTCCTTTAAAAGTTGTCATGTTTATTTTCAATCAACTTCTTTTAGTTTAAAATTGTATGACATGTTACGAAAGGAAAAGTGTTTTTGAAGTAGAAAGGATATTTTCCTCAAGAATAGAGTTCAAGTATTTTATCAAAATTATTTTCCATCTAAGATAATAAAAGGGTTATGTTTTTATCCCTATTCTTACATGGATTTGATTATGTTGTGATGGAAATATTTTTATGAATTCCTTTATCTTATATGAATTGTTTTATGATGTCATGTTGTTTAAGAATCCCATTTTTATTACGTGGGTTGCGCTATGATGTATGGGTTATGATTATGTGGCACACATAAGAAAGGATTCATTATAAGATGGGTGGGACCTATATATCCCTCCAATGAATTGGGTAAAGATTTTATATCTCATGAGATAGACATGGCTGAAATGGTAGGTCATACCAGTTCAGTGAAACAGGACTGAAACGAGGGTTACTCGATTCAGAAAGGGACTTTGTCCACTAAGATAGTCTTGGCAATGAGTCTTGACTAACCAGAAATGATTCTCTATGATTATGTGTGAATGCCACAAAGTTTCATGTTTTAAGTTATGATTATTGTGATTACATTTCACTGCCATTATTTACCCCATGTTATGAAATTATGATCTCTTTTGCAGGTTAAGATTTTCCAAAAGTTATGTGCTTATGTATATGATGTGATTGATATTTCTTTTGTTTACCCTTACTGAGCATTTGAGCTCACCCTTTTATGTTTTCTTTTCCCCAGGATATAAAGAAAGGTTTTAGGTAAAAAAAAGGAAGATCTTTATAGGAGATGTTGAAGATCTTTCACCACGATTAGAAGATTACGTTCCGAGTTTCCAAAGACACTAAACTATTACGATCCTTGTGTGTGTTTTTTTGTTATGTACTAAGTATTCCGAAAAAGTAATGTAATGTCCATGTACGTCAAGCTTCGGGTCTCTACATTTGGTATCAAAGGAAAGGTTTAGTCAACCTTTGGAAACTAGGATGCGAAAACGTTAGTGAGATCCCTAGAGATATTTCTAAGGTATGTCTAGGGATGTCCCTAAGGTTAAGTATACGTATAGGTTATAGTAATAGAACTACGCTAATGATCATAGAATTAAACCTAAGATGTTAGATATTGAAGGTACTCTCCCTTTATTATGTTGTTTTCCCTAGCATGATTTTTGCCTCTCACACTATTCATTTTGGGTTTTAGAAAATGGCTGGAAACAAGATGATTCATGATAATGGAGGATATGATAGACAATGGAATGATATTATTCATGAGAAACCAAATGAAATGGGATTTGGAAGTCCAAACATCATTATTATGCCGAATCAGCAATCTCATAATATGATCAATAAAGTAAAATTTGGTATGTTTCCTGACTCGGCTAATAAGAGAAAGATGGAGTTTCATGATGATCATAGAGGAAAGAAAGTTCAATTTCCCCTATGTAAATCATGTGGGAAGAGGCATCAAGGAGAATGTTTCAAAGGAACTGGAAGATGCTTTGGGTGTGGAAAAGAAGGACACAAAGCCAGTAAGTGCAAAGGAAAAGGTTCAGTTAACACCAGGGATGAGGATAATGGTATTGATACGACTTCAACAATGGTTAAATGTTTTAAATGTGGAATGTACGGGAATTATGCAAACCAATGCCCTAAGGGAAAGTCTCATGAAGATAATCAGTATGGTCGTATGGGAAGTATTTATGTGGATGATGATGAAGAGACTACAAATGATATGTGAGATGAAAGAATTGTTGAAGCTCGGTCAATGGTTTAAGAATGTAGTGGAATGATTACATGTTTATCATGTGTAATGGTGTATAAGTAATCTCATGGTACTATGGAATTAAGAGACATGTACGGATTGTTACATTGTTGTATGATTAATGTTACCAGTATCCATGAAAGGTTATTCAGATATTTTTGGAATGTAGATGATATGCGCATAATGAAGGGATAAGGAGAAAATTAAATGTTTGATAGTATTCATGAGCTCATGACTGATATAAGGAGAAGGTTATATCATGGTTTGAGTATATAGAATTTTTGGATTTTGGTATGTGGAAAGAGTTAACTTTTGACAGCATTCATGTTTTCACTAAGGTTTAATGGGTATTCATTTTTTTCAAGAGAATACATCATTAAGGTATTCACATGATTGGAATGTGACCAACAAGATGTATGGGGGATAAATGATGGTATTCACATGCTTGGTTGATGACATTTCAAGTAATCATTTTCTTTATACTATGAGCTTGGACCGAAGTATTTTAGATAAGCCTAAAGATTGTAATGGATTATGTTAACCAAAAGTTAGTAGTGTTTAAGTATAGAACTTTTTTTGATATTATTTATGTGATGTTATTGTAATGTAGTTTTAGAAAAAGGACAACCTGCAGGACGGGCGACAGCCCATCGCTTCGGACAAGGCTGTGGGAATCGAACCCACAACCGAAGTGCGACTGGCCTTTATCGCCTACCACTGGCCTACAGGAAGTCCCTGTTTAGTAGAAACTAGTTTTATTATATTAAGCAGTATGATATATGAAGTATAAGTCCATTTTAGGAACCATATATGATTAATCTCACTATAGATCGACTTATGTATATAATTTTTGCTTGAGACAGATGGAATGACCCGTCATTCTATCACATGATCTTCTAACACTTCACGAATAACAAATTCAACTTCATTTATTTAAGAGATGAAGTGGAAATTGTTCAAGGCACGAACAACAGTGAGATTGTACCAAAATAAAGTAAGTATTTATTCTAATTCAAATTCTTCAACTTTAGGGAAATGATCATGAAAACCAAAAATGTTTTCCTAGTGCTCTTATATCTGATTAATCAGATGGTACCATAGATCGTCACAAATTTATCGATTTTTGATTGCTAGCTTTTCCATAGCCATGTTCTCTACCACTCTCCATCATAACATGATGGTTACATTTCTCTTCCATATCCATATTTTCACCTATGTGGAAACCCAGTGATTAGTTTATTTGGGTAACCATTACGTTTCATACTTTTGTTTTTAAATATTGGTTTTGGTATTCTCTTTTTATGATGTGGGTTTCGATTAAAGATACTTTCGAATAGTAAACCATTTATAACCCCGACGAATTTCGAGAGTGAAATTCATTTTAAGGGGGGTAGAATGTAACACCCCGAGATTTTATGAAAAATAATCTTTTTAATTTCATTAATGTCTTGTGTTATACGCTACACCAAAAGGAGCTTTCACAACACACATCTCTGACCTGGCTTGAATTACACGCAATCGCGACCTTCCACGATACCGTGTGTTGTACGCAACACCAAGTTTCGCTAAACAACGATATTCTATTAAGATATTATTAAAACTAGCCGTTATGAATAGTAATAACCACTTTTTGAAATTTTGTAAATTTTATTTTTAAAAATGGACTTCATTTATGGATTCGGAGTATCGAATTTAGCCTAAGGTGAAATTTTGGTACTTTTCAGATAACTTTCATATTCTGATGAATAGTGAAAATTACTAAATTATAATTAAAAACAACTTTTTTAATCAAAATAATTAATAGTGATAAATTATTAATTTGAGTGGTTTTAAAGTATATTTAGAATATATTTTTACAATTTAATACAATGTTGGTCATTGGATGTAATTTCACATTTAAACCAGACATAAACAAGTGTCAATCTTTTGATAGATATTGTTTCTTAAAAACACGCTATTTGTTTTAACAGCGGGATTTAATTATAAAATTAATTAATGCAACTTCTATCTTATGAATTTGGTAAAATAGACTTCATTTTTGAATTCGGAATATGAAATATATCTTAGGATGAAATTTTGGCATTGTTCTGAAAAAAACATCAATTTTTTATGAATAGTGAAACTACTAAGTGGTAGTTAAAAAAACTGAATTTTTCATAAAACTTAATTTTACCACTTCTGTGAATGGAATTTCAAAAATACGAGAGACACGGTTGATGTCAGTAAGTAAAATGTGGTTCAATGAGATGAAAATAATTTTTGGTGAATAGTAACTTTTTACTTTTATTTACCACGGTTACAAGTAAATAGGGTAATTAAGGGTAAAAATGATATTAATATTACCCTAACACATGTCCTAATCCTATTGGACAAGTTTATCTCGACCAAAAACAACCTTAAGTGTAAAATATTATCATTTAGGCCCACTTGGATTAGATTAGGACATTTATTATTATATTATTTAAAGAAGGGTTAAAAGAGTTAAAATCAAAGTTTATTTACTAAAACATTTTTAATATGGGGTTATACATAAGATAAATTCGAATATAAATATTCATTAGAACGATAAAACAATTTCCTACATAATAGTATTTTATTTGTAATTTTTAGACAACAAATAATTTAATTTATTTATGACACAAAGATGATGCAGTAATTATCTTATTAATGAAATATTGACATAATTGATATTATAAATACAAAAATAAATGTAATTTAAGACTTTTTATGAATTACACTAATTTTCTAGGTTACTATGATATATTATTGTTGATTTAATCAACTTGTTTCGAACATATAATTCTGTTATGACTTTCAAAAAAATCATATATCAAATAGTGTCAAAATTGACACAAAATAGTTTTTAAATAAAATATTATATTATTAATTGTTATTTTATTCCTAAAAATCTATGGTTCGGCAAAATGACTTAGATAAAGATATATATATTAATAATAAACAATTTGGGGTTCGTTTGGCATGTTATAGTAAGTGTATTAACCATATAGTGAAAGAAAACAAAAAGACACGGTAAAAGTTAAATTATTTAACTTAGAGTTAAATCTAATTGATAAGGTTATAATAATACCCTAAACTTGTCTAAATATTATTGGTTGATAGTATTTAGACCCATACCCACTTTAGCTCCGAAATAAGACCCTTTGTAACCATTATAAACCGATTTTGACTTTAATATAAAATAATATTTTGAGGTATTCCTAAGATGCCCCTCTCCTCCCTTATAAAAGGACACATCCTCCCCCTCCTCCTCACACCAATTTGAGCACTCAAGCTCGGCCAAACCCTGCCAAAATCTCTTCTCCACTTCCCTAGAAACATCCTAGAGGTTCTGGTCTTCCTCAAAGACCAATTTTAGTGCCCTAAGAGGAGGTCTCAAAGAGGCGCTTCAAAGAAGAGGTAATTACCGTTACCAATTCTTTCATCTTTATTTCTTCTTCCACTTCTTCTTCCTAGGTTGTTTCATTATGAAGTAATAACATCAGTATCACTCATATACTGATATGTTATTTTAAGTATTAAACAACCCTATTTCAGCATCTATCCATCCTACGGAAAAAGAAATCACCGCGCGTGCGTACGTACGGAATACCGTCTCCACGCCGTGGTGTAATCTATTTTCCACCACCACCTTACATGGATGGGTATAATGGTGTAAAGAATAAATATACATAGTTATTACAACATCATATTGATTATGATATATTGTATAATCCACTCTAATTCAATTCAATAATTATGGAAATGATATCATCGCTCGTGCGTACGTACGGACTACCGTCTCCACGACACGATGAGATTCATTCTTAATGATTAACCATTCGTGAATGATTATAAATTATATATAATAAGTACTAATGAAATATATGACATAATAATGATACTGTATTTATGTATATATATATATATGTATGTCATCTACTTACTTCTATTCAAGACAATAAGGAAAGAAAAACAGCGTTCATGCGTACGTACGGAATACCGTCTCCATGAACGATGTTTTTCATTTTATTTATCTATCTATTATATATATATATATACTGAATATATATTATATATAAATCATATTTTATATTCTTGAAGTAAGTAAATCATGATATAAGTAATAATGATGTCAAGAACAACAAGTCAAAACACCTACGATAAATGAAACGATTTTACCCAAAACGCTTATTTAACATGGAATTTACAAAAGAACGGGTAATATAAAGTCATAAGTGGACCATATATGATATAATAACAATGAATATGATTCTGTAATAAGTCAATGACATTATTTAAATCATTATACAGGAGGTTGGGACACTTACAAAGCAAGTCAGACCTAAGGTAAGGGAAATATCACAATCTCGTTTTTATCCGAGATTGTTTATTCGTAAGTATTTACAAGGGTGTATTTTATCATCCAAATCCATGTTTCATCAACATGTAATATTATTTCCATCCACCTAAAATTGTTTAAATCCATTTTTACCCTTCGGTGATTTTTTAGTAATATCTATGAAAGGAATCTTTTGTCGTACGAGGTACTTTTTGACTTTTCCGACAAAAGTACAAAGAATGTTTTTTTACTTATACGGCATGAATGGGTTTTTAAAACATTATTTCCAAGAATATTCCTTTAAAAGTTGTCATGTTTATTTTCAATCAACTTCTTTTAGTTTAAAATTGTATGACATGTTAATAAAGGAAAAGTGTTTTTGAAGTAGAAAGGATATTTTCCTCAAGAATAGAGTTCAAGTATTTTATCAAAATTATTTTCCATCTAAGATAATAAAAGGGTTATGTTTTTATCCCTATTATTACATGGATTTGATTATGTTGTGATGGAAATATTTTTATGAATTCCTTTATCTTATATTAATTGTTTTATGATTTCATGTTGTTTAAGAATCCCATTTTTATTACGTGGGTTACGCTATGATGTATGGGTTATGATTATGTGGCACACATAAGAAAGGATTCATTATAAGATGGGTGGGACCTATATCTCCCTCCAATGCATTGGGTAAAGATTTTATATCTCATGAGATAGACATGGCTGAAATGGTAGGTTATACCGGTTCAGTGAAACAGTTCTGAAACGAGGGTTACTCGATTCAGAAAGGGACTTTGTCCACTAAGATAGTCTTGGAAATGAGTCTTGACTAACAAGAAATGATTCTCTGTGATTATGTGTGAATGCCACAAAGTTTCATGTTTTAAGTTATGATTATTGTGATTACATTTCACTGCCATTATTTACCCCATGTTATGAAATTATGATCTCTTTTGCAGGTTAAGATTTTTCAAAAGTTATGTGCTTATGTATATGATGTGATTGATATTTCTTTTGTTTACCCTTACTGAGAATTTGAGCTCACCCTTTTATGTTTTCTTTTCCCCAGGATATGAAGAAAGGTTTTAGGTAAAAAAAAAGGAAGATCTTTATAGGAGATGTTGAAGATCTTTCACCATGATTAGAAGATTACGTTCCGAGTTTCCAAAGACACTAAACTATTACGATCCTTGTGTGTGTGTTTTTGTTATGTACTAAGTATTCCGCAAAAGTAATGTAATGTCCATGTACGTCAAGATTCGGGTCTCTACAGGTGTGGATGAATGACATCTTATTGGAATTATGTATGTGATGAGGAATGTCAGATCGATTTTAAGATTAGAGAAAAATTGGTTCTTTGACTACTCATTTATGAGGGCAGTATTTCTATGTCTGACCTTATCTTTTTATCACATTGTTTTCTACTTTTTAATAAAGGGACCTCATCACTACCTTTTTCAAAACAAAATATTTTTATTGTTAATTTATTATTATTTTAATATATATGTTTTTTATTTGTAGCTCTAATTATAAATATATATTTTAATAAATACTTTTAAATATTTTAAAATATATTAATTGGAAAATTGTCTGAGTGTATTTTGGAAAGCCAACCAACACCCAATTGTTTTTAGAAAAAATAATTACAAAAAAATATAATGGATAGGAAAATAGGATTTGATAAGGAAAAAGTTCTTGATGATTAGAAAACAAGAGATCAACTCTTGCCACACCCTATAGATCCCATATTCTCTGGATGATGACCTCTACACTTTTGGTTTCACCCTCTATTCCATGATTTGTTCCTTTGAGTTAGCTTCATATCATCAGTCAATGGAAAGTTAAAGGAATCATCTAGAATGGTGTAGATATTGTATTTCTAGAAGGCAGTGCCTTTTCACAATAATATAGTGTCAATTTATAAGGATGTTAAGCATTACTCTCATCATCCACAAATTTCGATCCTTCTTTAGCAAGATCAGACCATGTCATACTCTTATGAACCACCACCAGCATTATCACCATCCTTATTCATTGAATTGTCACAACCATCAGCCTTCTCCCTTAGAGTTGTAGCATTGTTGGTAGTGTGAGTAGCCGGTGCCTATACACCTACACACTTTCTAGAACTTCATATCCTCCATATATATCTAGATACTTCATAACCATCCGAATTACTCACATCAAAACATAAACCTTTTTTTCAATTCACTGTGGTATGTCTAATGAGCTGGAAACAAATATAGAACAAGGGTAGTTTTTCATACTTTATAGTTAGATCAAAGAAGATATCCACTATAGAGGGAGTCACAAATTCAGTGGGAATTTAACTGATATCCACCTCTACCAAGAAGCACACTAAAAACCCAATGTGGGCCTCCTCAGTTTACAGATAATGTTTGATCAGGGTATCAATTGATGAAGCAATGTAAAATAAGATATGTAGATGTCATAAAATCAAATTAAAATAATTTTTTTTTACCCAAACCTAAGTCCTTGAGTTATGGATAGAAAAAATATTGAAGAGAGGGTCCCAATCCTAGATGTACAAAGTCCTTGGTTTGAGATAGATTGGGTTAAACCCCCATGCCTTGTGCTTTAACTCTTCGGAGGGGAGAAGGATATGGAAATGGACCATACCAATGGGGATGAATTTCCAATCACAAAAGCTCTAAATTGTAGCTAATTCCTATTCTAATACCTAGGTCCTCTAATATTTTTGACTAGATGGAAACACCACTCTTCCGAAGATAAAAATTCACAAATATTAAACATATCAAAATGTAATTATTCATTGACATAAATATGGGATGAATTACCTCATTAGAAAATTAATTTTTCAACACCATCCTTTTCTGAGGAAAATCACCAATTCAGATCCCCACACCTAAATTCAATAGAGTGAAAGTCAATTAACTTTTAAGCATTCAAAGATGGCTTCATCAAGGGATTAACAGACCCCATCTCCAGTACATGAAGAATGGAAGTGAAACCTTTTAAATCAACAGACCCCACATATATAATCTTTTAGAGAAGAATAGGGAGGAACAAAGCATTAGAAGCACCCTTGTATGAATCAAATATACCTTGTGTATGATATGAAATAGGAAGCACATCCCAATTCAAATCCACTATGGGCAATGAACCCAATATGCCATGAAGGAATATCAAGAGTAGCTCCCATAAATCCATCATTTAATTTTATTTTTTTAATAAAATTATATATATCTAAATAATTATATATATATTTATTTATATATAAATATATATAATTATAAATAAAATAATATATTACTTATAATTTTATGAATACTTTTTTTTGAAACATTATATATATTTTTGAATCATATATATATATATATATATATATATATTCATATATCATATTTATATTAATTATATGTGTACATTTTTTAAATAATTTATATAATTAAATTTTTTTTAATATGAATATAATAATTATATATATTAATAATATTTTCAATTAAAACTATTTTCAGCACTACTAATTTCACTGATAATGATCCACCTTTATCAATACTCTATGTTATGTTCTGATAAAATCTGGCACTAGGAAATGTGTGACTAATACTGGTGAAATGATAAGTAGGTAGATGTTTTCCATTACACAGATAATAATGTGCTCCAAATCTAAATTTTCCTTCCTACCCCAATGGAATAAAATCAGTCAATTTTTCCATTTTCTTCCACTACCATGTAAGAAAACCCAAATCGTTTTAATATCTCTGGATTTGATTATAATTTTGATTGGAATTATGAAATTTTTTTAATTTGGTTTTTAGGATTTGTTCTAATTTTTTATATTTATTGTTCTAGATAAAAAACTATTTCATGATACTTTTAATAATTATACACATATACATAGATACAAATATAGATAAATTATTTTATAACTTCGCACTATGATGTGGGAATATGTGCAATAGAATTGGTGGTATCCATAGTTATAGATGCATAGATGTGTAAAGAAAAATGGTGGTTTAGGAAATTAAATTTTTTATCTTGAACTTGGTTTTTAAATATTAGTCTTAAAAATGAGATTCTCTAAATCGTATTTTCAAAATTTGGTAGTCCTTCCAAATTAAAACCCCTTAGTTGGCTAGTTTTACTTTCAGGACACGTTTTATATAAGGTAATTTAATTATTTAAATCCTTATAATGATGATAGTGATGGGGTTTTTATGCCACTCGGGTTGTTAAATTTTTTTAGTTTTATTAAAGAAATTTATGGTTTCATGGTGGCATGTAGTGTTCAGTGAATTGAATTTCATGGCATGGGTTGTTGAAAGAACCATTTGATAAAATTTGAATTTTTAGAAATGGGAATGGTACATGGGAACCCTAACTCAACACTTATGGTTCAATTGATTTAAATTCCATAGATTCTTAAAATGATGGGTTCTCCATACCATTTGAGTGGAACCTATCAATGTTTTCATAATCTGATAATTGATCATGTTTGGCTCTTAAGAATCTTGTCACTGAAACACCACCAGGCCTACCACATACCATGCGAAGAAATGAGTAAACCTAAACTCCTCACCCTTGTTTATTTAAATTGCTCTATTCTTTTTCTGGATATTCTCTATCTATTTAATCATATGATATATTTTCTAATTAATCCAACATAATATCAAATTTTGAAAATTTCTCACTTTGACTGCATAGATCTCCTAACAGAATGAGTGTGTGGATAAAATGGCCATCTATGCCCTATAAAAACTGACACACTTATCATATAAGGTGGTGATTTAAAATAATAAATAGGAAGGGTTTTTATAGTTTATAAATGGTAATCTTCTCCAAGTTTTTAGTATGGATCCAAATTCAATGGATTAAATTAAATGAAACCATCCATTTTCATTAATTACTAAGTAGGGAAACCCAATAATTTTTAAATTTTTATTTTTGTGAAAATATATTATAGGTATTTTTCAACACAAACTGCTATCCTCATGTTCTGTTAAATATGTATTCTTGTAAGAATGATACAAGTGTGAGTGTACAAAATAGGAAGTTTCAAATCATCAAAAAGTAGTTTAATTCACATAATTTATTATATGTAGTGTAATAGTTGGAAATATTTTCACTTTTAATAGTTTCTTCCCCTACTAACTCTATTAAGGAATCTATCCACTTTCATTTCAACCTCTACTCTAATTATAAAGTGTTTATTTCTTTTTATTGTATTTTTAATCTTTTACCTAGTTTCCACTCCATAATTTTTCTTGAGTTTATTCTCTTTATTTTTTCTACTGAGGTTGATATTTTTTTCAACTTATCCGATATAGATGGGATTATAATCCAATCATTAGTGTTAGATGAGGCTTTCTTCTGATCCCATTGTAACACTTCTTTAACTTGTGTTTAAGATAATTATTCCTTTCATCCCAATAATAATTTTTATTTATGTTCATTGATGCTTCTTCCAAGCCATTTTAACCGTTGAAATTTTAAGTACTAATGAAACCCCAATTATAGTGTTCATCATTTTTATAGTAACATGAGAACCCCAACTTCAGATATATAGTTCATTGGCTTTAAATTCAATATTTTCTCCAAATTTTGGGTTCTCAAGACCATTTGATTATTCTCTATGAATGTTTTCATCATATGGAAAAAATAAAATTTGGATCCTAAGTATATTATCACTGAAACACCTTCTGATACACCACGTAAGAAATAAAAAATGAATAAACATCAACCCCATCCTCATGTTGTAATCCCAAAAAAAAAATTACATAATCTATACTTTATCTATATGTTTCTAAATATAATGAACATTAATTAGATTCTTTGTTACATTATATATATCTCAATTTTTTGGGTCCAATTATTTCCACCACTATAGAATAATATCAATATAGAACATTTAGTGATTATTATCTTATAAAATGGTATCATATAAATTAAATTATTATTTAATAATGACCTTTTATGGGTTCTAATATAATTATTTTATTTTATTTATTGATTTCATTAAATATTAATATTAATGAATCAAATAGGAATGATATGAATCTAAAATATATGGATGGTAATCATATAAAAAAATTGATTGATGATGGAGTAAAAGATCTCATCATGTTTGAAATAGATAATGCATATGGCCCTTCTCAAATCATTTTTCCATGTTCATGATGATGTTATTAAAGATATATTAGTACAAAGGACTTAGAAGAACTCTTGATTTTTAATAGAATAGATTGATGTTAGAAATATTGTAATAAATATGGGGAAAAGGTGTGTGTATATATTGACTAGGCTAATACTTTATTGTATAAATAATCTGATAAGATTACAGTGTGGATAATGTATAAGACTATATCGAGGATATGATTTTAGGTGTGAATGGTGATGAAGAGTGTATTGAGTAAATAATAATGGTAGTTCAAGATGAACTACATGATTGTACATTTTTTTGAGAATTTAATGAGTTATGAAATGAAAACACAATATTCTAGATGTCTTAAATATATAGCATTGTTAGCCATACTAAATATATATAATATTAAATTTGAAATGTATGGAGTGACACAAATTTTAATAATCTTATTTCTCTCTTGAATGACATGTTACCATAAGTAAATGAGTTTCCATACAAAACATATTACTCTAAATGAATTCTACATTCAGTGGGTATGATCTACAAAAGAATACATACCTATTATAATGAATTTATACTATTTATAAAGGTAAAAAAATCAATTAATAAATTCCAAAATTGTGGTGTGTCTTAATATAAGAATGATAAATCAGGTCCTATGAATGTTGTATGTTACATTCCAATCAGTCCCAGGATTAGTCACCAATATGTTAGTAAAGATAATAAAAGATAATTTTCCTGAATTGTAGATATAAGAGTTAAGGATTTGATATATCATTACCTATAATACTCTACCCACTAAAATAATATTTATCATGAGTATCCAAATTTTGGAACAATCTAAGAAACCTTCGTCTTATGCAATCTATACACAAAGTGGATCCTTGTGGTTTTTAAAGTAGCACTCATTGTACATGGCTATTTTAGTTGGCAAATTTTAAATTACGATCATTTTTATGCACAAAATTAAAATACATTATGTTTTCTCTACCTATATTAGGTCCCAAATAATCCAGTAATTATATTGATGTTTATATGGCTATATTGATCAAATATTCGAAATTATTGAGAGATTTAGGTGTTATATTGTATGGAGCTTGTAGAAATAAAGATTTTATGATTTGTTCCATGATTTTGGGGATGAAAAATTTACTTTTTTATTATTTAAATTTATCCTTGTATAACATTAAAGGAACTAAAGGGTGTCCCATTTGTGAAAAAGTAATGCAACCGATTAGGTTGAAACATTCATCAAAGACCGTGTTTCTTAGACATCACAAATTTCTACCCCAATGACACAAATAATTATCTTGGATAACAACATTAAATGGTTGTTTAAAAGAAAGTGCATCACAATATCCACTAACTGGTGATAAACTGTTTTATAAACTAAAAGATATGGAAACTAATTTTGGTAATGCTTTATCAAAAAACCTTAAAAAATAGGTTGGAAAAATATATATTTTTTAATTACCATAATCGAATTGTATATATGTGATTAAATTTTGTTGATGTTCTGCATGTGGAAAAAAAATATTTTATATCATTATTGAATCAGTACTAAATAAAACTAGATAAGATTGGACATGAACGACATGAAGCTATGTGAATATTTGGTTCCAGTGAATAGTTTAAAATAGATATTTCTTCCTCTAGATACTTACAATATTTCAAGGAAAGAGATATATAAGTTTTAAAACTTCTTGAGTGATGTAATGTTTCTATAGGGTAGTCATAAAATACCAAGAATATTGATTCAATTACAGATTTGATGTTAAAGGGTCACAAAATCACATGAATTTCATGTTTGGATGCATTATCTAATTCATGTAGCTTTAAATTGAATTTTCCAAAGATTTTTATATCATATATTAACCAATATCAATGTATTTTGCAAAGAAATATGAAGTATAGTTATAAACCAAGAGAGATTTCCAACTATAAAAAGGGAAATTTCTATAATATTATGTAAATTGGAAATGTTCATCCCACTGAATTTTTTCAATATGATGGTTAACTTGATGGTTCACTTGTTAAGAGAAACTCATGTATGTTTTCATTTACCTTATAGATGGATGTAACCCATTTAATGGTATATGATGATTTTGATAGGGTATATCAAAAATAAAAGTTGGAAGGAAATTTTTATTACAGAGAAATATGTTTTTGATGAAGCTGTTGAATTCCTTAAAAAATACCAGTCTGATGTGGAAAGAATTGGTCTACTGAAATAACATCATGCTGGGGGGGATTGTGGGTGAATGAATTTATGGAATATATGTTGTCACAATTACTATTATATATTGGTTGTAGGATCCCCCTTATATTTTTTAAAATATTTTTGAGGTTACACTGTATTTTGAGAACCACAAAGTAATTCATAAGAATTTGAACCCATTAAGGACTAAAAACTTGATATCAAATACACATAATCAACAATTTATATGATATATTGTAGACTATATTTTTTTATGATTCAACTGGAAATCGTGATTCATTTTTAAAATGGATTGTATGGCTATCTGAAGGACCAAGTGTGCATGTATTATTTTATAATTGTTATATAATTAATAGTTATACATTTAATAAAAATTATCATTATGTATTCAGTACCATTCAAAATAGTGGACTTAAACTTTTGGATGAAGTGAGACATGTATCTAGTAACATGTAATGAAATCCAATTTATTTTAATATTTCATACTTTGGTATCATCAAAAAAATATAGGATTTACATTATACAATATTTTAATTTATGATTTTTCAATGAAACTGGGTTGTTAACAGGAGTGTAATTAAAATAATTGAATGAAGATTTATGAAAGTGTATTATAGTATGTAAGGGTACCAAGATGGTTTCTTATAATGAAATAATTGTTAATACATGTATTTTATCTTCCAAACCCTATAAAATGAAAATATTTAATTATTCTGTTATCGACCAAGACCACTAAAGATTTAGATGTCAGTTCAACTAAGGATGACCCATTAATTGTGATATCACAATCATTTATTAGTGGTATCAATGTAAATGGGGTATTGTAAGTCATATGAGACTGCAATTTGGGTATTTAGATAATTTATAGAGATGTTAAATCACTTAAAAATTTACAAAACATAGATTTTAATAACAATATTTTGATTTTTTGTAATATAAATTGTGTTTCCTCATATTATTATTCATTAATTTATTCATTTATATAAAATAAGTGAAATGTTCAACCACATCTATAGTTAATAATGCATGAACATTATGATTCTCCCACTCCTAAAGAACTATAGGTCTCTCAATAATTGGATGGTTTTGATGTAGTGGAAAATAAAGCTTCTGCACTTCCTAGTGCTGCCAATACCGAGGAACAAAAAATTTATGATGTTGAAGTTGAGGAAATGGTATATACTGAAATCCCTATTAAATTTAACCTTTATCATGTGTGTCTCTATTTAGACATTTCAAGATGTTAATGAAGATTTATGGAACATTTCCGTACAAAATTTATAATGGAACATTATTGATTTATGCCACTGAACATAGTAATAAAGACCCTGTACCATTGTAATTTTATATTTTAATGAATGATAACCCTCATATTAGAGTTGGTTACTAGTACACCTTAGAGAGTTTTTGACAACCATGTAATGAAATTTTCTCTTTTCAGATCAACATCTAGAAATCAAGGTGGAAGTATAGTGTGAGGGTCTTTTATGGACACCACCAAATGTCCATCATCAATACTATAATCGTTACATTACATGAAATGTGTGAAATAAGTTCAAGGACTGATTCCATGAATAAATCAATCATAAAACATGGTATAAAAATCCTTTTTTGTTAGAAAATATACTATAGTAGTTATTGTTATATGTATTATGATTAGTTCTAGTTTATTACCATCTGAGCTTCAACAATAGAGTATGGACGATCATTTTGATTGTATTCACAAAAATATTCCTGAATTTTATGATTACAAGATATAAATACCAAAGAATAAATTTTTCAACCTCTATAATTATGGTAGGATATATAGGCATATGATGACCAACATCATTAAATGTGTTAATGTAGTTTTTAAGGGAGTTAAAAAGATAACTATCTCAAGTAATTATAAATATCATATTAAATGTTAGTTAAAATACCAGAAATTATAATATAATATTAATATAATGTTTTAAATGTAAATTAAATGTTTAGTATAAGAGACCTTACAACACACTGTAAATTATTTTGTGGAAATAAGAAAACATACTGAAGAGGGTCTAAACAGAGTGATGTGATATAATCAACATTTCTATTGTTATATTTTTATGGGTATTTACAAGATATTAAATTTTTTTCCATTAATTTTACCATATGAGGAATATATTTTAAATCCCTGAGTTCTATGATCCTATGATTGGTAGCATTATCCATGTTCTTGTTTTTTATTGAAGTAATGTTACTATGATTATGGTAAATTTCAAGAGTTACATTATCCTTGTGCACATGTGATCACACCATGAGATTATATATTCATAAATTGGGAGTATATTTTTAATCTAGTATATTGAATATAGAGTATTACTGACTGTGGATTTTTTCCATGGATACCTATAGGGGAATATCCACTTTTTGGTTTTTTTGTTGATGCAACAGTTGGAGTAGGTGTCCTAGGACCAACTGTTTCTACATTGATTATATGTATATTTGATGAATTGAATATTAAAAAGACATATTATTAAATATTTTGTTGTTGTTATATATGAATGTAATGTAATAATGTCCTAGAGTAAACATTACATTTATAAGGTCATAGCAATTCTCCACGATGAGGAGAACCTGGATGTGATATAATGATATTATCCAATAATGTTCTACAGTTTGATAAAATAATACAACATGACACATAGTACATATACTGTCAAGTGCAAGTACTCATAAGAATAAAAGGTTTCTTTTCATGAAGTTCTCTCTTGGTTGTCTCCAAGATGGGAGATTTTGAGAACATACCTACTAGTTGGAATTTTGAATGTTTTCGTGTCACCAGATATTCCTGTCTACGAGCATGTGTGATGGTCCTAAGAATTTACTAATATTATTAATGCATGTTTTAACTTATGTACTTATATGAATGTAATAAACCATGACAATAACAGTGTATGGAAAAGTTTGATACATTGGGTAGTCATGAGTGACATTTAATTAATCAATATGTCAAGGAATGATTTTTCACTTTAGTCTTTATGGAAGATGATATCTCAAAACATTGATTGGAAAAAACCCATCACATTTAATTCCATGTACATGGTGTAAGACGTGTTTATTTTGGATAGTCAAAGAAATACATATCGAGCATATAGTTTGGTGAGAAGGTTGTGTAACCTTATTGATAATTTGTTGTGATAAAGTTATTATATTACATAGTGAGTGTTCATATTTGGTTGTAGACATTATGACATTAACTTATTTCTCTTAGGTTATTTTACCCATTTCTTGATAGAAATCTTGGACTTTATCCAAGCCAACCTAATGCCAATGAGAATGAATCCTGGAGGGACACAGACAACATTTTTCTACTGATCTCGATTAAATTCTATTTGAGTTTAATTAATGGAATAAATATTATTCTCAAGTATGAAGAGTAAATTTATTAAAGATACACTGATCACAAAAATTAATCGAATATTTATTCACCATATTGTAAAAAATATATTTATTTTGTTTATAAAATATTTAATAAATATTTATTGAATATTTAATAAATGTTTATTGAATATTTAGTAAATATTTATTGAATATTTAATAAATACTTATTTTATAGATTCTAAATAAATATTTATTTATGAAAAAAAAAATTTATTTGATTGTTCAATAAAATTTAGAAGAGTCTAAACATACCAAGACCTTGTATGGTGGAAAATTTTAATTAGAAAACCCATTCTATAATATTTTTATTGTAAAATTTAGAACATAAAACCAAATAATAATAATATAATTAATATTATTTAGCATGGGGTTTTATAAAGGTAATAAATGTTATTTAATGGTTAATATGTGATTTAATAATATTTTATCTTAAATCCTAAATCTTTGAATATAAGGATATGTCTATTGTATAGAGCTTCCAAAAAATGGAAATAGAAAATTATTGCAAAAAATGAATTCTATCTCAACTCTTCCTCTATCCCTCTCAAGAATAAGAAGTGAAAGAAAGATATCTTCAAGACCAAATAATGAGGGATCAATAATGTAAAATAGAAGGCATTCGACATGCCATGATAGCACCCATATATCTTGTTCTATTTCTCAGAGTTCATAGTTGCACATGTAAATCACAGCTAGAGGGATTCTATCCTTGGATCCTCACAGCACAGTGAAAGTGATCTGAAAGGGACTTTTTGGATGGCCAAAATTAACCAACAAAGAAATTTTATAGGCCTAGTTATTTATTTATCCAATTATTAAATAAAATAGTTCTAAATTTGGCATCAAATAATTTCACTATTGGTTTTATGAATTGATTATTGAAATAAATTTTAATATATCACCCCCACTACACTCTTTCTCTATTCCTATAACTGACAATTGGTATCCGAGCGGTCCCTTTTAAATTTATTATTATTTATTAGATTATTAATCTATGCATAATGGTCTTTATATTTTCATTTATTTTTATTCATTCATTATTTTTATTTCAATTAACATGGTATTGAAATATTAATCATGTTCGTCCAGTGTTTAATTTTTTTAATGGTTTAAGGAAAAAAGAGGATTGGCTGAAGATACCCTCAAGAAGTTCCCAATCATTGGCTAGTAAAACTATGATATATGACGTGCTCTTGGAGAACACATCTTATAACCATATGCATTGTATCTAGATGTATAGAAAATTAATTACATGTGGTGCTTTTATTTAATACCACATGTAGATCAGGACAACCGATCCCAAGATAAGGGAATGAAGGGTATGTAGCTAGAATGTACATGTTGTGTAATCTGACTAAGTTAACAAACTGAAGCCCCACATGTATGAGTTGAATATATGGAAACTAGGGATTATGGAATGTAACTAGATATACACATCAGGTAGACTCCCATTAATGGAATAAATTAAAATTTAATTTAATTTTAAAATTTTATCATTAAAACCTTATTTTATTTATTGTCACACCATTGTGTGTTTGAAAATTTAATTTTGGGTTCAAAGAATTTTAAATTATTAATTGATATATTATAATAAATATATATGTATTGCTTCTTATGTTTATTTATTAGTAATTCCATTAATGATGGGTATCTTCAAATAATATTATATAATCATTATGTAGAAAGAAAATTAATTAATTCATTAATGAAGTCATGTTTATCTTAAATAATAAAATAATGAATACTAACCATTAAATTTTTCTTTTTCGTTGCATGGATGACCATTCATGATATTTTCCAAGGCCTATGTATCTGTTGGAGGTTGGAATATAATTTATTTCATGAGTTTTAAATTATTTCTAATTAAATTAAATAATAGTTTGCAAGTCATCCCTCCCCCCATTATTATGTAGGACTTTCATGTCCAAGGATAATTATGTGTTACCCTTTAACTAATACTTTTGTCCCTCTCATCGTCGTGTGAGTAATAAGTATTTGTAATTAATGGAGTATACCAATGTAAAAATTCGGTCCCAGTGATAGCACATACACCCCGCCATAGCATGGTCCTCGGGTCCTGGCACGCCATTTACCACTAGTTTCTCCAAGACATGTGGTCCCCACCCTAGGGTCCACCCAGGTGCCTGAACAGGTCATCTGACTAATGAAAGTCCCCACAAGATGACGCAAGTCCTTTCCAAAGTGATATTTCCTCACTCACACACACCCTAGGTATCTTCCCAGAAGGTCACCCATCATGATCCCTACACCAGGACAAACACTCTTAATTCTGGACCTCTAATCAGGTACACTCTTGAAAATGAAGGTGCACCTTGTTGACAATAGTCATATCATTCAGTCATTTGACCCTTTATCATTCTGTTTTGTTACATTCACTACCTCATCTTATAAAACATTCCCTCATTGTAGGACCTATATCTCAACCTAGGAAGTGCACAACACTTAAAGTTGGGTTCCTCCTTTGATACCGAATGTAAAAACTAGGTCCCTGTGACATCACAGACACCCCACCTTAAATAATCCTTTGGTTCCCCTCACCATAGAGAGAGTAATAAATATTTGAAAATAATGGAGTATCATAATGTAACAACTGGGTCCTGGTTATAGCATAAACACCCTATCTTAATATGGTCATCGGGTCCTGGACCACCAGCTACCACTAGTTGCCTCGTAGACATGTGAGCACCACCATAGGGCCCACCCACGTGCGTGAACAGGTTATCTGACTAATGACAGTCCCCACAAGCCAACATGTGTCCTTTACAATGTTATTTTTCCTCACTCGCACACACCCTAGGACACTTTGCAAAAGGGCATTGATCATGATAACAACTCCAGGCCAAGACCGCTTAACTATGGAGTTATAATCAGGTAGGCTCCTAAAAATAAAGGTGCACCTTGTTTAAATGAGTCATATAATTTATTCATTTAACCCTTTTTCATTCTCGGGTGTTACATTCACCTCACCTTTATAGCACAACACCCTCGTTGTGGGCCCAATATCTCAACCCCATTAGTACACGACAATTAAGGATGGGTTCATACTTTGATAAAAAATGTGACAACAAGGTCCTAGTAACAACAAAAACACATATCCTTAACATGGACATCAGTTCATGGCCCTCCAAGTACCACCAGTTTCCCAAAAAACATGTGGCCCCCACCCAGGGGCCCACCTACATACCTGAAAAGGTCATCTGACTAATGACGATCCCCACATGCCAACACATGTCCTTTCTAATGTGCTTTGTTCTCTCTCACACACACCCTCATAAACATCCTAGAAGGTCACCCATCTGGATCACTACTCTAGGGAAAGAATTATTAACTATGCATTTCTAATTAGGTAAGCTCTCGAAAAGGAAGGTTCACCTTGTTGAAATGAGTCTTATCATTTAATCATTTAACCCTGTATCATTCTAAGGTGTTACACCCACGACATGTGGATGTGGTTCATGATGGAACCATATTGATGCCAATAAGGGTGATACATTGCTGGATAAGATTAACGATGTAACTCATGAAAATATCTAAAATATGAGTTATTTCCCCTCAGTAAACAGTTGATTAAATTTATGCCCATTAAATCATCCATTAGATAAATATCATGAAAGGTTGTTTAATTAAGTATTTATTTTTGTATATGAAATTATTTATTTTATGAATGAAATTCCAAAATCACATAATAAATGAAAAACAGAAAAATACAAAATTTAAATAAATTATGCATAAATGTTTTATCCAACATGGTTAATTAATTAAGTATCATCCACATCATATTTAAAATATGTATAAAGGAAAAACCAGATAAAACATATGCATAATAATTTAAAATCCCTCGATTAAATATTATGTAATACTAAGTCATCCCTTACATGATTGAGAATTAAAACCTAAAACTAAGTGTAGTACATGGCCAATATTTGTAAACTAACCTTTATCACGGATTTTTCATGAGAGTTTTGGGTTAACTTAACTGAAATGGAATTGAGTTTCATGGAAAAAGTTTCTTCATTTCAAATTGGGATGAATGTGTTGTTGAAATTGAAGTCAATATTTCAGGACATGGGAATCCATCCAATGGATCAAGTAGCTGAAATTATATGATTGGAATGACCACTTACCTAATTACATTATTATTTTTTTCATGGAAAATTTTTGGATCGTTAATAAAATTAATAGGGTTACATTTCACAAGAATGCTAAATGAAATAGACATTCAGAGAACAATGGAAATGTCTATTGAGGATTGATAAAATAGTGGGAGATTTTATAAATAAAGAAATTTATTATATCTCAGTTATTTTGATATAAAAAAGTACTAATAATATTTTCTTCTTAATTAAAGAATAAAATTAAAAGGTCATCTTCCACACTATCCGTACGATCAATATTGGGTGAAGATAATCTCTTAACTGGCAGTAACATCCAAGAGTGGTTTAGACACCTTTGGGATGTGCTATGCCATGAATGGAAATCTTACATTCTATAATCCTCAATGCCTAATATTCCTAAAAAATATTTGAGTAATGAATAGTCCATTCTCTATGAAAAAAATTGAGTGACTTTGTTGATGTTCAATGTTTGATGCATTCATCAATGTCCTGTGAAAAACAATGTCTCAGAAAAACATGGATCTGTAATGTATGCTTGAGCACCTCCAAGTAATTTACTTGTAATGAGATATACATGAATGTTTTGATTAATCCAAGTTGTTATTTCCTATAAATCTTGGAGAGAATTCCCTATATGGGCCCCATGTACTCAATCTCATTGGCTACATTAAGCACTTAGAGGTTCTATGGTTTAAACTCCTTGGACAACTAGGCAATGACCTAAATCTGAAATCACTCCCTTGGAGCTCCTACATCTTTGTTGTGATTTTTAATATGAACAACATTGAGAATTATCTTCTAGATATTCTTAATCTCCTTCTCCAAGTACATAAGGATACTAAGCATGGAAAAACTTTTATCCTTATAGTGAACATATTCAATGGGAATGCAGAGAGATTTAATCCAAAACTTCTTCAGGACCTTATATTAAGAAGAAGATAAATTTAAAAGTAAGGGAATGATATGTTATCTATTTAACATGTCGAAGGAAGGGCCACTGTAATAAAAACTCCACAAAGTGAAAGAATCAAGGGGAAGCTTCAGGTGCATTTTTTGTCAAGTAAAATTTATTAGTTTCTACAAATTGGGTATTAGATATTATTTTTTCAACAAATATATGTTTTAAAATACAGGAACCATGTAGATTAAAAAATATTTACTAAGTAGGGATATATCTTCGAGAATAAAATAGAGCTAAATTTTTTGTTTTAGCTATCATGGACTACAACCTCACATTGTCAACTAGAATTGTCATCATTTTAAATGGTTGTTATTATGTGCCTTTAGTTACAAAAAATATTATTTCTTTATCTATAATTTATATATATGGATTAATATTTAAATTTAGGAATAAATATTTTGTCTTGTATAAATATAGATTTTTTATGGTAAGTAACATTTAAATAAGATATCTTCTTTGTTGTATTACACGAACCAAATAATGGAAATCCCAAACAAAGTTTCATCACATGACTCATTCCACACCCAACATTGGCATCACTATCTAGTTCATGTAAATAAAAAATATATTTACTAAAGTATATCATGATGGATATTTAGTTTCTTGTTAAGTAAAACCACTTGGCGTATGTCATGCATGTTTACAAGGAAAAATGACAAAATCCCCTTTTAGTGAGAAAGCTAAAAAGGATAATTGCTTCTTGAATTAGATCATACTTTTGTGTGTGGACCATTTCCTATTAAAGAAAGGGGTCAATAATCATATATCATAAGTCTTATTAATGATTTTATTGTATATGGATATGTCAATATAATGAGGCATAAGTTAGATAATTTTGATAAATTCAAGGAATACAAGAATGAAGCAAAGAACCATCTTGGTATGAAGATTTAGAAAATTCTCTCAGATCAAGATAAAGAATATCATAATCAAGACTTAATTTATTTTTTATGAGAGTTCAATATTTTGTCTCAACTCACTATTCATTATACACCTTAGTGTAATGATGTATGTTAAAGGAGGAATCATACCTTTTTGGTTGTGGTGAGATTAATGATGAGTCATGTGAGTCTTCCGTTTTCCTTTTGGGGATACAAGTTACAACCAGCATCATGCGTACTATACCAATTACCAACAAAAGAAACAAACAACATACCATGCCAATTATGAAATGGAAGGAAACCCATGTTTTCTTACTTATATGTGTGGGTTGCGAAGCATTTTTTAAGGCCTCTTCATGTAACAATCTTTTACCTAGATTTACAATGTGTAGATTTATAGGATACCCAAAAGAAACAAATCGATACTTCCTATAAAATCATTCAAAAAATGATTTTGGTTTATAAGAATTTCACATTTCTAGAGAAAGGTATTATCTATAATAGAGATAGTGGGAGTGATATAGAATTCAATGAAGTCTATGATCCAAATACACAAGAGTTAGAACAAGAAAAAATTCCACAAAGCCCTGTAGAAAAACACATTATTCCATAGACAAAATTACTATGTATGAGTACTAGAGAGGGTGGAAAACTAGAATGGTATGGTTTTACAATCATCAAGGATGGTGACTCATTATTAGTTGTTAATAATGATCCTATAACCTATACGTAATCAATAAGTGGCATAGATGTAACCATGTGGAAATAAGGCTTGAATTCTGAAATGTATTCCATGTACCAAAAACCATGTGTAGATTTTGGTCTGACCTCTAGTAGATGTAAATCCCATTGGTTGAAAATGTGTACTCAAAATGAAATTGGACATGTAAGGAAAATTCAGTTCTAATAATGCATAACTAGTTGCAAAAGGGTTTAAAAATGCCATTTAATTGAATAAGATGAATCCTTTTCATAAATAGAATTGATATAATATATTATAATTCTACTTTCCACTGTGGATTTCCATGATTATGATATTTTTAAAATGGATGTCAAAACAATATTCCATAATAGGAACCTTTAGGAAGATGATTATATGACATATCCTGAAGGGTTTGGGACTCTAAAGGATGCCAATAAGGTATGAAAGTTACAAGGATCCATTTATGGATTAATGAAAGAATCTAGGTCATGGAGAATTCCATTTTATGTGTCCATAATAGAATTTGGTTTCATAAAGAATGAATTAAATCCATGTATCTATTAATGGGTTAGTGGGAGTGATGTTGTTTTCTTAATAGAATATGTTGATGACATATTAATCATTATAAATGATATACCACTCTTATAGTATGTTATGATTTGGATGAATAAATAATTCTTTATGAATAAATTTGTATAGGAAATAATATTCATTGGATCAAGATCCATTGTGATAGATCTAACAGTGTGCTCGACCTAATTCAATGTACATACATTGAGTATATACTGAAGAGATTCAGTATGGGGATATCCAAGATGGAATTTTTTCAAATGTCACATGGAATTTTTCATTCTAGGAAAATTTATCCTTAGACATATGGGGAAACAAGTAGAATGGACATGATTCCATATGCATCAGTGATTGGGTCAGTCATGTATTATATACTATGTATTTGGAAATATTTCACCTATGCATTAATTTTGTTAAGAAAATATCAAGATAATATAGGTTACCAACATTGAAATGCATTCAATATTATCTTTAAGTATCTAAGGAGTACTAAGGATATGTTCTTTGTTTATGGAAGAGATGAGAACCTAGTCATTAGAGGATATGAAAATGCTAGTTTCCTAACTGATCAAGATGACATGAAGTCTCAAAAGAGATACATGTCCACATTTAATTGAGGTGTTGTGAGATATAGAAGCTCAAATTAGGCTGTGATTGAATATTATACACCAGATTCCAAGTATATTGCGGCTAGGGAGGGATATAATGTAGAAGTATGGATGTGAGAATTCTTCCAAGATCATGATTAGGTATCTAGCAGTAAAGATCCAATCACACTCTATTATGATAATACTATAGAATCATCTCTTGAAAAAGATGCCAAGTCACATCAAAGGATATAGCAGTCAATCAGAGGTATCATCTATTGTGTTATTTTTCTAAAAGAGATGAAGTTATAGAGGGAGGTATTTTGATGGAAGATAGTGTAGCAGACCCCTTAAATAGATCCTTTACTTTGTAGAAACCTAACTATCATGTGACGTATAGCAGGTTGAAGGTCATAGGAAGTTCTCTATAGTCCTAGTGAGAGTTTTTTAGAGTTGGTGTCCCATGACCAAATATTTTTACATTGATTACATGTATATTTTATGTAATGAATATTAATAAAACTTATTATTACATTTTTTATTGTTTTATGAGACTATAATTTAATAATGTTCTTGTATATACATTCCATTGATAAGGTCATAGAAGTTCCATGTTATTATGAGAACAATGATGTGCTATGACAGTATTCTTAAATAATTTTCAGCGACTGGATAATGTACTATAATGAGAGGCATTATACACAGACTGTCTGGTGTGAGTACTTGTCAAAAGATGAGGCTTATTCTCATGAAGTTTGAACTTGGTAATCTTCAGAGTGAGATATTATGATAACATTCCCTCCATTCGTAATTTTTTGTGTTTTTGTGTCATAATATATTCCTATCATTAATCATGTATGATGGTACTTAGTCTTTAAGACTGTTATTAATTCATTTTATAACTCATGTACATAGATTTATTTTGTAAACCATAATGATAAACAGTACATGATGAAGTTGGATATGTTGGGTGTGTCATGAGTGACATGTAATTAATGAATATGTTGAGGAATTATTTGTCTCTTAGGTCTTTATGGAAGCTGATATCTCAACCATTTGATTGAAGTTGAAGCATCGCATTAAATTCTATGGACATGGGGTAACAACAAGATTACGTTTGATAGTCGAAGAAAGACATATAGAGAATATAGGTTTGTGACATAGTTGTGAAACCTTCTTGATGAGATAATATGACAAAGGGATTATATTACATGTTAATTATTTGTATGAGTTGTTTGACATTGTGACATTAATTTTTTTCTCTTGGGTGCCTTTACTCATTACTAGATAATAATCATGGACATTAGAAAATCCCAAAAAATTCCAATGAAAAAATAATTCTACAGGTTCATAGACTATGTTTTTTCATTAATCTCAATTAAATTCTGTTTGATTTTATTTAATGGAATAAATATTATTCTCATGTACTAGGAATAAATTTATTCAAGTTATATTGACCTCATAAATTAAAAATATATATTTATTCACTGGTGTTTTCAAAAAATATTTATTATATTTATTGAATACTTTAATACATATTTATTCAATAAATTTTGAATAAACTAACTATTTATTAGTTCAAGATTTATTTGTTTGTTCAATAAATTCTATAAGAGTTCAAACAGACCAAGACTTTTTCTGGTGAAAAGCATCAATTAACAAGAATGTTACGTAATATTTTTTATTGTGAATGTTGGTGCGCATTAAAAAGTAATAATAAAAATGAGTATAGAGAATTATTGTGCACAACAAATTCTCTATCAACTCCCCCTCTCTCACTCTCATGAAAGAGAAGTTCCCTAATGAATTATTCAAAACCAAAGAATGAGCGATCAAGAATGAAAATCACAAGAACTTCCATTAATCACACTAGCACCTGGAGGTTTAGTGGTGTTTCATAGATATAATAGAAGAATGTGTCGATAAATTCTAGATTAATTATATCCTTTGTTAATCACAACACAATTAAATTAATCCAAAAGGGACTTTTTGAATGATCAAAATTCACCAATAAATAATGTTTCTAGGACCGGGTTGTTATGTCTTCAAATATTATATCAATTAATTATAAATTTGACATCAATGATCTTCGATCTTGGTTACAATCAAGGATTATTAAAATAAATTTTAATATATCACCGAACCCAGCATACTTATACTACGCCTAAAATCATCACACATATGCTTCTACTGAACATTACTAGGTTTTGACCAAGAGGGAGGCCAAAGTCATCCCATATTTGAAATGAGATGTATTGGACCAATGAGTAGCCACATGCATGGAGGAGTGGTTTATGCAATCAAGAAGTTCATCTACAGATAGGTTTCCCAAAATGTATATGGTATCCATCTAACAAACAAAATAATTGATATAATCTAGTAATTAATGTTTAAAAAATTACATGAAATTATTGTTTTAATTTATATCATTAAATTTAATGTAGTGGTATGAGTGAAATACAATAAAATAAGTTTTATTTAATTTTAATTCAAAAAAGAAACCATTCATCAAGTCCATCACAAATAACATACTACTTTTTATGAAAACCAATTAGAGACTCATTTTAGAAGATATTTTATACAATGTCATAAAACCATGTATGATTTAAAAAAAATATTGTTTATAAATATTTGAATTAGTAAATGTGATAAATTTAATTTTCATTATCCAAATAATTAATAAAGAATTTTTAGAATAATGAAATGATTAATAACTTTTTAAAATAATTCTCATTATTTTTTTCCCAAATGAATGCTCAAGATGGGAATGTATTAAAAGACTCTACATTATAGTAATGGACAAGTGTTATTTCAATGTAAAGGAAGCACAGGTCATGGGACATGTGTTAATTAGATAGTATGTTTATAAACTATTATTATAACATTTTTATTTCATGTTTATTATTAATTTGAATATTATTTGGTTTTTACTAATAGATATTATAATAGTTTTTATATATAATATGTGAGAGTTTTTATGATAATGAGGAACAATTATATGTTGATCCACATTCTTATGCTAAGGTACCTCAGGGTGAATATGTGAATGTTGTACATGTTGAGTATGATTTACAACCACCACCACTAGCGGAAGGAGGGCAGAGACAATGACGTGGGTGGGGGAAGAGGCAAGAATATAGGGAGCAACTCCTGAGAGATGTTTATGTGACACAGAGAGAAAATAATGCATATTAGGTAGATGATCATTCAAATTAGGGAGAGTTTTATTTATCAAATATTCATGTATATACATATGAAATAAAATCCTTATCTTAGATACGTCATGCAGTCAAGATCTATAGATCTTGGACGTAGTGAGACTTGAATATGGCATCACAACTTTTTTAGACCTTGTGAAACACTTTTGTCAGTGGTGACATATTTTATATCATTTTTTTTTCATAGTCAGGAGACTATTTCTTACCTATATGGTCATTTACGTATTCCTCTACATATGGTGTTATAGAATCCTCTAATGAAAACTATGATGAGTCACTCACAACACTATATATTGATATGTCAGTATCAGCAGAGCAGTATAAAACAACATCAGTACCACTGTAGTATGTGCCCAATGTTGATGAAGAGACACAAAATGGGGAGGAAAACATGCTTATAGCTGGTACACTGGTGTGACATACATGTTGGATGTGAAATGGGCATGAAGTTTATATGCTGACTTGGGATATGGAGGGGATGTTGATTTATTCAAGTGGTACACATTATATTTATAAAAAAACATGATTAATGAAAAAATTAAATGTTTTATTAAATATATATTTCAAAGCTCTCATTAGGAATTTATTTTGGGAATGAATTATAATACGGATTCCAATTAATTATTAATGCAAAATTAGATTATCATCCCCATGATGCATCATAATAATATGTCAACAATTTTTTCCCAATGGATTTTTTAAATTACAGGGGGATAGGTCATCTTTTTTTTTTGAAAATGGGGTTGATCAACGCCCCATCAAGTGAAATTTTGGGTTTAAACCCAAAATTCTATATTAAGTGGGGCACACCCCCCCCCCTCCATTTACACCCTCCCCACCTCCCACTAATTTATATATATTAACTATATAAATATATAAATAAACAATTTCAATTTCAATTTTTTTATAAATGTGTATTTAAAAGAGGTGGAACCATTTTGGACATAATGGAGTAGGGGAGGTTTTGGACAGTATACACAATAGTGCGTCATGGATGGACGGGGCCTGAGTTCTCCCAATGTGAAGGGTGAAGGCTGCATGGACAATAAAGGATAGTGGGATGACTAGAATGGTTGGTCAGCTAACTATATGGCAAGGGGTGTTGACCTCCGAAGGATTAATGGGAAAAGTAGGAATGGTGGAGGAGGCCACTTGTGGTGATCTATTGCTATTATGGGTATGGTTGGGAGATGTGGACATGGAGAAGAGGAAACCAACATATCTTCAATTTCTGGATCTACAAGTATCCAATTGGGCTAGGCCATTGTGAATGAGACAAGCCTACTGGTCCGTAGTTATGGGCATCATATCCAATGTCTCTAAGAGTCTGGTATTAAAATAAATGAAAAGGCTTGGTGAGTGGGTTGTCCCCTGGGAGGGGGCTATGGCCTGCCTTTCCGACTTGTGTGTGTGATGTGTGCGTTTGAATGTAATTGTATGCCCAATCACGTAATATATATTTATTTATATTTATATTTATATATTTATTATATTTAACTTATTTTAGATTTATTATATTTATATTTATTGTATATAAATAAACCTCAATTTTTATGAAATTTATTATCAAAAAAGTACAGTAAATATATAATTCTAAATATAAATACAAAAATATATAGTTTTAAATGTTTAAATATTTATTTTATATTTATAATAAAATTCTTATGTTTATAATTATATATTTATTATATTTATTATATAAATATTCATTATATTCATATTAATTATATTTATATATATAATATATTTATATATAAATATATATAACAATTAAAATATAATTATATGTTTCAATAAATTTAAATAAAATAATAAATAACTAATAACGATAATAAATATATTTATAATGTTTATAATGATATATAAATGAACGTTAATTGTTAATAATTTTTTTATTAGCAGTTTATTATAAATAAACCTTAATTTTTTATTTAATTTTAGTTTAGTTATAAATATAAATATATATATATATATTCATATTTATATCATTAACAATTTATTATATATATATCAATATTTATATTGTTAAAAATTTATTATAGTTTTAAATATATTTTAAAAATTTGAGATATGTATATATAGATATATATATATATTTGAAATATATAATTATTAACTATATATATATAATACATAATAAAACTGTAAGCATTAATTATTACAAATTTTAAATATAAATATAAATATATATTTATAAATCTAATAAATTGTTATGAATTTTAATACATATATATATATATATTCATATTCATGAATATATATATAACTTAATTAAGAAACAATTAAGGTTTATTTATAATAAATATTTAATAATTAAATTATTAACAATTAAGGATTATTTGTATATATACATTTATATATTTAATTAGTGTATATATAAAATCACTTATTTATATTAATAAACCTCATATTTTAGATACAAATTACAAGGATTGTATATATAAATAATAATATTTATTTATATAAATATAAATATTTTTAGAAATTTATATTTATATAAATATATCTATATAAAAATTTATAAATAAACTTAATAGCGTATATTTATAAATATCTTTATATATATAAATTTATAAATAAATTTAACAATGTTTATTTATATGTTTAATTATTTATATATAAAATTAAAAAATTTAAATATATGTTTTATGTATATTTAAATATTTACATATAATTATATATATAATGATTATTTACATATAAAATTATATTAATTAATCATTTAAATATATGGTTTATTTAGTTTTATAATTATATATTTTAAATTTATTTATTTATACACAGAATGGCTTGAGCCATGTATTAAAAGTCCATGGCCCCAAAAAAATTTAAAAATTAAGAGTGCGTACATAATATAATAATGTAGATACAAACTAATATTGAAACACATGTTAGTTCCACAAAGAAAAGAAACATGCATAATTATTTTTTAGATCTTCCACCCCTTCCAGGTGAGCGACTCCTGCCCTTTGGATTTCTTCATCACTTCCTTTGCTTTGGTTCCTAACAAGATTTGCCTTTATTATCTGCATTTGATGTGTCATCCCTCTCACATTGAGAATCAATGCCTTGGTCTTTATCATCTGCAATTGCATCATCCTGGTACATAGTCTTATTAAGGGACATATCCCCCGAATAAAATTGATTAATTGAAAATTCCCAAGGAATGTATCCACAACCAAAGTTGTAGATCCCCCTCGGAGTACCATATTGAAAGCATACACATTTAAAAGATATGGGGAAACCATACCATCATTTCTTGAAGACTATATAAGTCTTCTGTAATCCTCTTTTTGTTCTTGACACCCTTCTTGTTAGGACTCTCAAGATAGAAAGCATCAAATTATGTATTATTTATAGAGTCAACTGTTATAAAGAAATTAGGTGCAGTGGCACCCTCCTCCACTCTTTATATATCATGAGAAGACCCTTCAGACACCAGCACAAGGATCTCCGTATCTTTTAAATATTTTCCAATGACCCCTTCATAACTAGTGAAGGCTGTGACATCACGTATAGAAGGAGTATCCTCTTTAATGCTCACATTAGACTTTATAATGGGAGTCCTGGATGTTTTTCATATAGCTCCACCTAAGATAGAAAGCATCGATTTTGTCATCTTGTTGTGAGTTCATCGAATTGAAGGTGCCTACATCATTGCAGTTCCTAACACCACTATGGGAGCCCTCCTCCTGAGTACAATCTTTCTCCAGATGTTATTTCAATAAAGTGAAGGTGTCTACATCACTGCTCTTCATAGAACTATTGATATCATATGGAAGATTATCTATAATTTCCATAAAATAAAAAGAAACATGTGGTGATTCCAAGTATGGTCTACCCAAATTTCCATCAACAAGATCATACTTCCTACCATCACCACTAACATGTAACTGAGATCCGTTATCTGGGGCCGCAAGATCAAAACCAATAAGAGTTAAAACATTGACATCATGATGATATGAAGCCGAACAATTACCTACATTGTTTCTAGACACCACATCAACAAAAGAAAAAGTTTCATGAATTTGATGGTTCCCATCATCCCACATTCCATGCAGTTCATTGTGAGGAGAATGTTTCTCCAATTTTGTCCCATTATCATCCGGCCACCTCATCTTGTAGATATCAATATGGTTCCCAAACATATTCAAATTCAAGCATCTCATACCCCTGTGAATATTTTCTCTGAAATGCCTAATTCATAAGAATTTAGATAAAATATCAGGGACAGAATCAAACTAAATATTAAGTTCAAATTTAAATTGACCAACAAAAAGATACATCGTCTCAATAATTGTTTCATATATATCAAATTCAACTAAAATGTGGGCATAATGTCCATAACTGTCTTTTTCTATCTCCTTTTCAAACATTATTAGAGAACCAATAGCCAAATAAATATCAAAAAAGGACGATTAGATTCCAATAAAACCATTCATCCACTTAAAACAGATCCATGATGGGAAAATCATGTTCTGGGACTTAAATGAATCAAACCAAGGTCCTATTCAAGAAAATGAATGGCCCCTTTCTTGAAACTAACAAACTCGTAACTCCTTGCCTTCAATTTCATCTCTTGAGAGGGAAACTTAAATTGATAATACCCTGACCAATCGACTCCATATTGAAATTGTAAATACCCCATACCAAAATCAACTATTTTTTATGATCTTCAATATTTCAGAAATCAATCAGTGGTTGAGTGGTTATCCATAAAATAATATAGTGGTAACAAGACTGTATCTATTAGGAATCATCCTTTTACATGTGTACGTCATGTGAAAATTTAAAAAAATATAAAAAATGATACATGATATTTAGCAAGGTTTACCAATATTTGAGGTGGACATACATTTTAGGGTTTGAGATTTTTTGTAGTTTCTCCATTCCAAACAATCTATTCTCCACACTATATTTGGGGAAGTGAAGTTTTATTTTCAGGGAGTCGTTTTTAGATATGTAATTGGTGGAACTATTAAGGACTAATTGGTTTTCTTATATGATGGTTTTTGATCTAATCACAATGAATTTTCATCTACACATTTTGTTCAGACAACAATCTCCTTCAATCACATTCAGATCTATTTGGGTTTCATTATCAAGATATGTTCTTTGTTTCAAGATATATTTAGGAAACATATGAATTCTTCCATTGATCAACTATTTTATCTGAGATTTATTTTTAAGATATCATACATTTTTTGGAATATCTACTTTGTACTCTTGATTATTAGTGGATACCTTTTTATGGACTAGGTCTGTGGTTTTCCCTTTTTGGGTTATCCATATTAATAATTTATGGTGTCAAATTTTTTTATGCACAGACATAAATTTACTCACTTTATAACTGCTTTATTTTTATAAGATTTATTTAAGGGAAAGAATTGTTTTTCTAATACATGTTCGCTTTGGTTTTTTTCAGTGTTCATGTGACTCCCTCTTTCGGTGTTTAGTACTTATAATCCAGAAAAAATGACAGAAGATAAATGAGAGTTTGAACATGATAGGTTTTTTAGTTTCATTCAACAATGGGTTGAATAAAATATGGTGAACCATGTTTTCAACATCTATAATGTTGGAACATTTTGGGAGAAGCTTTATACTACCTATTCTTCTAAGATAATAAATAATAAATTATTTCTTATAAAAAAATAATTAATTTGAGGTCTGAAGAAGTAGCATCTATATATAACAATTTGTGTAAATATTAGGGGTATTTTTGATTGATTTTATGTTATGATAATTAATTTTTAATATTAAGTCTCAGTGCATTTGTTTCTTAGTACTTTACCATATTCTTGGGAAACATTTTGTGTTAGTCTAACTGTTTCTGCTCCAAATGGTGTTGTGACATCCAATTTTGTTATGTATGTTATTTTGAATGAAGTGGTCATGAGAAATAATCTAGAGATATATTCTTCATTGATTTTATCAATAGATAACATGGGTATAAGTTAGAATAATAATCAATGACAGTGTAATAAAGTTAATAACAAATGTAGAACAAAATCCAGGTCGATAGATAGAGAGTTTGAATGTTGTAATTATGGTAAGAAAGGTCAGGTAAAAAAGTTTTTTTATCATCCAAAAAATGAAAATATAATGAAGGAAAACTATTTGAAGAAAATTGTGATGTTGAAGATCATGTCACCACTATTACATTCAGTGACCTTGTTATTGTTTACGACTTCATTAATATTGTTTTGGATGATTATTGTTGGGTTATTAATAGTTGTGTTTTTTCATGTGACATTGAGGAAGGATCTCTTCAAATCTTACAACCTTGGTAATATTTTGGATTTTGAAGATGGGTAATGATGTATGATGATGTTATACGTTTCTAGACTATTTTTTGGAGACCTGCACATAATGTAATATTATTTTCCAGATTATTCGACATGTGTCTAAGGTTCATGTAAAGATTATTTCAACCAGTGTCCTCAATGATCATGGTTTAATTAGTAATTTTAGTGATGTACAATGGAATATATCCAAGGGTTCTTTGAATGTGGCTTAAGGGAATAAGTATTCATGTTTGTACTAGACTAGATCTTCTTTTTTTGTGTGATACGTTTTTCATTATTGAGTGTAGTGTTTCATCCATGTTATGGAATTAGATGATCAACCATATAATTTTGAATGTTATTGGGGGCTTGTACATGATAAATCTTTTTTCTAGATCTTAATAGTGTCAAATTTGAAATCGGTGATCACTGTATGGCGGGAAAAATATGTGGGGTGAGTTTCAGTAGTCATACTTTACACCGGAAGTCATGGGAACCTGATTTAGTACATTATGATGTTTGTGGTACTTTGAAATATAAGACCTTTTTTTTGAATCTTAATTTTGAGATATTTATTGATGAATATTTATGTAATATTTAGTTATATGTTTTGAATTCCAAAATTTTTATGCTCGGTGATTTTATGAAATTTCATGTTTCTATTGAGAGGGAATCTGGTAAGAAATTAAAATGTAATCTTAATAAAAATGGGGGTCATTATTTTAGTTGGTTTGATAATTATGGAAGATAGGAAGGTATTTAGTATTATAAGACACCTTGCTATGACACCTCAACTAAATGGTTTAGCTATGTGGATGAGGATGAATTTATTGGTAAGAGTTAAGTATTTTATTTTAGAATCAATGTTTCCTGGACATTTATAGGGTGAGTATTTATTTACTTATACTTATATTATAATTTATCACCTATTGTTTCTTTACATAAAGATAGTCCTGACATGTTTTGATATGGTAATGAGATTAGTTATGATCTCTTATAATTTTTTGGTTGCATGGATTTTGTTTATGTGACTAGAGATGAGAGATCTAAGATGGATGGTAAGCCATCAATGTGTATTTTTATTATAATTGGAAATGATTAGTTTTGGTATAGGTTTTATGATCATTATATGTTTAAAACCATCATAAGACGTGACTTAGTGTTTAAGTTGGATTATACTATTATAGATATTGATAAGAGATAAAAATCTAATTCTACAACTTCTCATGGATTTGTCAGTATGAAGAAAGGTTCTGATTCACATTTACCTAATATTTTTGACTCTGATGATTATTTTGATAAAAAAGAATGATGTTCAGTGTGAATAGGTTGGATTTTTTGTTTCTAATGCGCCTTTTTTATGATGATTTGGTTCTATGGGTTATTAATGAGCCCACAATTCCACATCAAATATCATATCAACATTTTACTATTTCTACTAATTATTCACCTGATTAGTATGTTCTCCACACTAAAGGGGGAGGAGAAAAATATTTTAATTAGGAAATATAATGTGAATATAATGATAGATGGGTTGTGGAAATGGATGATGAGATGCAAGCCTTTCATGATGAAAATATTTTTCAGCAAGTGAAGTTTCATAAAAGACAGAGAATTTTGAAGAATTGGTGGATTTAATGGGTAAAAAATGAAGAATATGGTTTTGTTCCATGATACAAGACAATTTTAGTTATTAAAATCTTTCATCAGAAGAAAGATATTTATTTTGAAGATATTTTTTCACCTATTATCAAATTGTCTTCCATTGGAGTTATTCTTGCTTTGGTTTCTAGTTTGGCTCTATAGATTGAGAAGATGGATGTGAAGACATCATTCCTCCATGTATATTTAGTGGAAGATATTTATATGGATCATCCAATCGTTTTTGATGAAATTGGTAAAGATAATAATATCTTAAGGTTAAAGAATAGTTTGTATGGTTTTAATCAAGCTCTGAGATAGTGGCATAATATGTTTGAATCTGCAATATTTCATTAGAGTTTCATGAAGATATCTTCTTATCTTTTTCTGTGTTTAGAGATTTAATGATTATGATTTTATTATATTTTTTTATTTATTTTTATGATAATCTCATTGTTGTCCATGTTTCTTACTAAATTGATACATTGAGGAAGAATCTTTTTCAATCTTTTCCCATGAAATACTTGAGGCCAGCATGACAGATTCATAGCATGTTGATATCCCATGAAAGAAATGCCAAGAAATTATGGTTATCTCATTATAGATATATTAATAAGGATATTTATATATATTATATGGATAGAGATAAAGTGGTTAGTGATCCTCTTAAATAAAATTTTATTCTTAGTACTATTCATTCTCCTTTTACTTGTAAAGAGAGAGAGGAGATGCATCACATACCTTATTCATCATTTGTAGCATGTTTGATGTATGGGATGGTATATACTTGACCTAGTATAACCCATTCAGTTTGTGTGGTCAGTAATTTTTTATCTAATTCAAGTAGAGAATATTGGAGAGTAGTGAAGTAATTATTTTGTTATATTCATGGTACTTTTGATATGGGATTTTGTTTCAAAAAAGGGGATTTTGTGCTTCGGGTGTTTATAAATTTAGATGTGGTAAGAGATATCTATTAGAGGTGATCTAATTTAGTCAATTTGATCACTTTTGTGGGGGGAGCTGTATCATTGAGGTCTAGATTTTAAAGATGTATTTCTTTATCTGCAATGGAGTCAGATTTTATTAAAGATACATAAGAATTTATATAATTATTTTGGAAAAAAAATTATTTGAGAAATCAATGTTAATTAAGAGAGATATGTTTTATTTTGTGATAGTAATATTGGTATATGTTTGGGAGTGGATTCCACCTTTCATGGAATGTGAAAACATATTGATGTTTGGTATCATTGGATCTAAGACATCCTTGATTCAATATAGTTAAAGGTTGAGAAGATCCTCACTCTTGATAATGGGTCAGAGAGTTTTACTGAGATTTTACCTAGAGATAAATTTGAGACTTTTTGACTAATTAAATGGTAGGAAATGATCCTCACATAAGGCAAAGGGGGGGTTTATTGGGCTTCCAACTTCTATGTGGGCACATCACGTAAAAAATTACCAAAAGATAAAAATTATATGTGAGATTTGGAGAGGTTTAAGATTATATAAGGTGGATATCCTTTAAGGTTTTGTGACATGAAACAATTTCTCCATTCTATACATTCACATATCCTCATAATCTTTATGGAAGTGAAATTTAATTATTAGGTAGCAATTTTCAGATCTGTTACCATAGGAACTCTCTAGGTATGTTCATCTTTCTCATGAGGTGGTTTTTGATCCAATCCTCGTGATTTTTTAGCTGCACCTTTTCATGTAACATCAATCCCTTTCTTCCATGATCAGATCTATTTGGGTTACTTTATTAGTTTTTGTTCTTCATTTTAGGCTACCTTTAGACTGTATATTACATTTTCCTTTTTTTTTGATATTTTTTTATGAGTATTATTATTAAGATCTCATTCATATTTGAGAGTATTTTCATTTTACACTTGATTATTTGTTGATCCATTTTTCTAGACTAGTTCCCACATTTTTTCCCTTTTAGGGTTTCCCACTTTAATAATTAATGGTGTAATCAATTATTTTTTTCACAGATATATATTTTCTCACTCCGTGTCTTCTTTATTTCTGTAGGCTTGTTTGAAGGGATGAAATTGTTTTTCAATGGCATGTTTTCTTTAGGGTTTTTTTTCATTTTTATCACTTTCGATATTTTCTAATAGAATCTAATCCTCTAAAATCATAGTGTTTTTTTCAAAAATCTTGTGTGATCAATTTCTAGAGATTTTATTTTTGGTCACTACAATGGTCCCACGCCTTCAACGAAATATTCATCAGCATCCATGACAGACATATAATTATGAATCTTCCCCTATCCTCCATAACCAATCTATATCTCACCACTAACAGAAGATTTGAGTGTTTAAACCACTCCTTAATTGTGATGTAGAATGCCTTCCCCTACCGCCCTTCATCTTCTATTTATGTGTACCTATAGTTCCCAAAAATTCTACTGAAACTTATTGTCCCAACTGAGGAGTTGAAGAGATTGTGATGGAGGAAGTGTTCAACCAGATTCTACTTCATCAGAGAGGAACTTCCATGCAAGGGGTCCTTTTACATGCACAACGTCTTCATTTGGGCCACCGACAAGTTTGATGGCATTAGTTGATGGTCGATTGAGATACCCGCAAGCATGTGGTAACCTCTTTACTAGCCAAAACCACCCATGAAACCTCAGGTCCCCCACCCTCTCATATATATTTTGTTTTGTTTATTTATGTAGATGATTTGATATAGTATCTATTTTTTTATGATGAGGACTGGACGATGGACCTAATGGATGGTATTCATGGGAATATTTCTATATTGATGAAGGTTGTAGGGTGAATCCTAGTCTCCTAACATCATAAACTACCCTAATCTCCTTGTGAGTTCTTTTCTTCTATTTTTCAAAGATAAATTAAATGAGTTCAGCATTATGTTTTTTGAAAAAATACATCTAAAAGGTGGAAGGTCCTTTACCTCCTTTAGTTTTTTTCACTCGGACCAAATGTGGTAATGGTCTTGCTTCCCTTACCAAGAATTTTGGGAAAATGTAGTAAAAACATTCCCCCTTTTCTAAAATGATAAAGAAAATATTATTTTAAATAAAGATACATGTATATTTATAATTTTATAAATATATAGATAAAAAATCATTCAATAGAAATTATCTTCTATTTTATATTAAAATTTACTTCCATTAAAGCAGTATAGAATTTTGACAGAAACCATTACCCATGGCCCCATTTTATAAGATGACATGCCCTAGAAATATTTTTGGTTTTCCGATGTGGGATTTAAGTTCTCCCTTTCATTCATAGAACTAATAATATTTTATTATTAATAATTTTTAATCAATTAATAATACATATTAATTACTAAAAAATCATAATTAACTATTAATGTTTGATACCAAATATTAAAAATTAACTAAATTATATTATTAATATTTTCAATGATATTAATTAATAATACTAATTACTTAAAAAAGTAGTAGTTAATAGTTATTAATTAATTATTAATTAAGATTTATTTAATTTTTTGTTAATAAAAGTAATTACTAATAAACTAATTAATTATTAATTAATTATTTTATGTTATTAATTATCATTAAAAGTAACTAATAAATATTAAAAAAATTAGTTACAAAATTTTAATAATTATTTTTAAATTATTTAATTACTAATTGTTAATTAGTTAATATTATATTATTATTAATTAATTAAATAATTATTGTTGGTAGAGATCTTATATGGCCTTCGAGGGAGCTCCTGAAAATTTCCAATGGAATTTATTATTTTAGGTTTCCATGGATTATAATCTGACATCCAATACTGCCTCTATTTTTTACACCAAGTAGGATGGTGAGTCTCGTCCTTCATTTAATGCAATTTTTGTTTTCCCTTCCTTGAATCTGATTGTAGTAATGTTGATTCCTAAATGTAACAGTTTTGGCACTCAGATTGATATCCATGGTGATGAAAATCATATGGTAAAGGGTGAACCGATATTGGCTCATGTAGAATTGAAGCATAGTCATGGTTCCCTTTCTAAATTCTTTGATGATGTGTGATTATCTTCACCATCACATAGAATTATGAAAAATGGTTCACTTTCTTTTCTCAATGTGAACTATTCTCTTATATCATAATGGTTTTCTAAATTAAATCATTATATTATATCTCTGTTAATTTCTCAATACAGGATAAATACATGGAATACTGTATCTTTGTGATGCCATCTTCTTTAATTGTACGGTTTTGGTGGTTGGAGGATGGCATCCCATAGTAATGTTTTCATTCATGATATATTCCCTTCTTCAGAATTGATGTTAAGTGATTTGGGGTATGGGGTATTTCCCTCTCATTCTTGGTGTTATGATTATCCAAGACTAGGACCCCAATTTCAATACAGCAACTTGTGGTAATTACTCAATCTAGGTATGGATTCAGATCTATGGTCTAAGATGGTATTTATGTAATCCTCAAATCCCATGGGATGTCGCCACTACTGTCAGAGTCACAAGAAATTCTTACAATGAAATAGAAAATAAAAGGTTTGAAAATTATGATCAAGGTTTTGTTGATATCGACATGAATTGAACAATTATTGACACAGTTGTCTTGTTGGATGATTCCGTTCATTTTTAGTCACACATTGATAACAGAAAACTTTTTGGATTCTATAAAAAAATATTGTAATATTGGATATACTGTTGATAAATTATAATGGGATTGAAATGTGATTATTCTAAATAATTTCGTTATTTAATTGATAACTATATGTTTATGCTTCTGTTATCTGGTTCATAAAATGTTTTAATAAGGGATATTGATGATAATAATGTTGTGTATTCTAACAATGGTCCTCTTCGGGCTACCACTGATGCAAAGAAAATTGTAAAAAATTCACAAGACTCTGTAAATATTAGGAAGCGATATTCTTCCTTTAATGATCATGATGATACCATTGGTCTTCCCACTCAAATTGGGACCATTTTAAAATTAAAAGGTATTGATATGGATGTTACTATACAAATGGATACATATATTTTTCTTTTAGTGTCTTCCAATGTGGATATTCGAAACAATTCTATTTTGTGAACTACTAAGATGGATGTTACTAGTCATGTGGTCCTATATTGTTCTTCTATGGTTGTGGCATGTAGTCGGTTTCTTCTCATGTGAACTTGAAGGATGTTCCAAATGTTGATGTTTTAGTGCACTAGGTTTTTTATGTTCTTAAACATCATATTGGCATTGTGTAAAATAAATAAGATGGGTAACCTCTCATGATTGTTGAAAGAGAAATCATTAGTTAGGATACTAATGATGGTGGTCTGGTCACTTTTATTATAGGTTCTACTAATCAAATGATTGATGAGTGGATGATTTTGAAGTAATCCATTATAGCTAATTATCAATATTCTTCTTTGGTGTTTCTAAGGTGTATATTTCTTTTCCTATAAATTTACATGGTTCTTATAAGGGTTGCATTTTATATGAACAGATAAATTTCGTTTTGGATACATATTTATTGTAAGAATATGTGATGATTTTTGAGTTAGAGTCAACTAATGTTGCTAAGAAATAGTATTAGGATGATTCCAATGTTGATTTTTGCGCACAACAAGTTGATGATTTTGATTCTTTCAAGTAGAAGACTATTAAAATATACATGGAGAGTACAAATGATTGGTCATCTATAGAGATTACTAAAAATGAAAGCAACAGCTCCTTTGATTCCCTAGGTTCTTATTTCAAAGTGTCTATAGAGGTATGGGATGGATCTAGTATGATTTATTATTATAATGTTCATTATCTATGAAAAATAACAATTGAGTCTTGGAAGCATGGTCACCATCCATATATGAGAGATTCTTGTGGAAGGGGTAAAAGGTGATAATCTTACACATGAGGTTAATTTCCTAGAACTTTAATATCTTCATTTATGTTTATGTTAGTGTCTCAGGCTCTTTTATATTTTTTTAGTTTTTTTGCTAATTTCTATTCTCCTCCACCTTTTTATTTCTTCTATCTTTTTTAATAAAAGGGACTCCTTTTGATTTAACAAAAAATAACTAATTATTTATAATTAATATTAATTATTATTCAATATTAATTACTTGTTTAACAATATCATTATCAATTACTAATAAATATTAATTAAATAATATGATTTACAATTTAATAACATTAATATCTAATAAAGATTAATTACTAGTTAATATTATTTTATAATAAATATTTTTAAATTATTATTTTAATTATTAAAATTTAACATGTAATTATTATTTATTTATTAATAAGTAATTAATTAATATTTAATTACATATTAAAAAATTTAATTATAATTAACTAATTAATTATTAAAAAATATTAATTTATTAGTAATTATTTACAATTATTATTAACCAATTAGTAAAAAAAATTAAAAATAATTATTTCGTTACTAAATATTAATAATAATGATTAAATTATTAAATTACTAAGTTTTAATTAATTTTTATTATATCAGTGTAAATTAATTATCATATTATTACAAATAAATGTTAATTACTAATAAAAATTAATTTATTATATATATTAATAGAATTGTATGTTTTAATATTTTATTATGTTAATTTTTAAAAAATATAAATTAATAACTACTTTTAATTACTACAAGAAAGTTCCATGAGTGAGGAGAAATTACTCCTTCCTATTTTTATTAATAAAAAACAGAATACATAGAGAGGTGGATGAATGGGGTCAAAAAAATTTAAATTACTCGACTATAAGAAAACAAACCATGAAGAAGATTATGTTCATCCCCATATTCTTGATCAAATATATCCTTAGCAGATTCCTATTCTGACTATGAAATATTTTGATTAAAGAGAACTAAGTATTTCTCCTTTAGCTTTTACTGCACTAAAGTTAAATGGTTCATAGAGCATCCACGTTCTAGCCTATAAGATTTGGGATTATGTCCCTATCTCATGACTTGGTTTGTTTCTAGTTCCCATAATTTTCAACCTCCTCAACATCCTACTAAATCCCCTGATGTGAATAGGTCCTAGGTTTCTTGGGACTATCAACTGATACTTGAGATTTTTGCTTCCCTTGGTCTTTAATCAGATCTATGAAGATATTTGTCTACTTGCCTTTTTGGGTTCTTATCATTTGTTCCTGAATGAATTATTCATCAGCCCTACATTGCACATCAATATACCACATATAATATTCATTCTCCAATAATGGTTTTTGGTCATTGAGGAGATTTCTATCTGAACATCCTTCTATAGCAACAATATCAGACCAACGCATCTTCTGAGAGAACTCACTAGGGTGTAATTTATTCCCTACTTCAAAATCAATGGAATCATTCCCAAAATATCTAGTAGAGTTATAGATTGGAAAATCATCCCCATTACGCTACATTGTAGAGTCATCATTCCTAGGTTTATAGGTAACTAGATTATATAAATCAACTGAACTATTTCTTTCAAGGGACTACCTTGCTGGTAACTCCATTCCCTCATTAACCTTACTGCGTCTTCCATTTCCTGCTCCTACGAGATGATCCCTCCTTTTTCAGTTGGCATATGTATGTCCACAAAATAAACACACATATATATATATATATATATATATATATATATATATGGTTATTGGGGGATACAATTAAAATTAAACACACACACCTCACACATTGGCTGTAAGGGAAATCCATAACCCCTCCGAAGAGGATAACCCAACCATAAATCCTTATACATTCAATAAATGGACTATTGGATCAGTGGGCATGAAACACATTATATGGACCTAGACTCAGTGGTCATGAATGCCCATTACATGGCTTGTATACCTATTAAACATAATGAACAAAAGATATATCTTCATCATTTCATAGATTCATGTCCAATAATCTTGAATATTGAGCAGAATTTCCACACTTTCTCATATTCAATTTTGACCACAATCTCATCAGATTCATTGGAGAGAGAAATTATTCTACTAAGGGTAGCACCTAGATCAACCTCTACTAAAAATCTTGTATAGTGTCCAAAGTGAGCACGCTCAATTTCATTATCATGTTTGTTGGGAACACCAATTGAAAGTGAAAGATTATACCAGACCATCGAGGGCCATATCATCCTCTTAAGACAAAATACATTGACCCATAGTTGTGTAGATGAGATATATACCTACAAAGGATTGAAACATTTATCCAATTCACAATGATGATGAACTCCATTCTTGAGGGAGATTGACCAAAATTCCCATGCTCACAATTTCAAATCATTTAAGGGGGAAAGAATATAGAAGATCCCTCTTCCCATTGAGACACACATCCAATTGTAAAAACACCAAATAGATGATAAAAACACAACCAAATCATAAAATTTCCATGGTATGGAGCCCCTAGCTAATATCATCTGTGCAATAATCAAATGGTTACTCAACTTCAAGAAACCAGAAACCAAATCATCATCAACTCTCTCATGATCGATGATCCCCTTTCGACGAATCACCCCAACAAACAACCCATTGTAGATCCAGAACAATAGTTTTCCCATGAAAGCCAAATAATTCAACCAGGAATCAATTTGGGAAACCTTGCAATCATCCAATATGTAAACACCATACCTATTCGAGTCAAAATACCCTTGACACAGACTATCTTAAAAACGATATGTCACCTACTGAAGACTGAGAAGATGGTTATAGGGCGTTGAGAGATCCTGCCTCCTACAGATGGCCAGGGTTTAATCATGATGTTGTTCTAACTGACCATCATGTGTTTTCTGGTTTCTCTCATTGTGAGAGATATCATCGCCACATTTCTCATTGTCCATGCAGTTTTTGCATCATTGTAGAATCATGTTCTCATCATCACCGTACTAGTTGCGCTCGCTGCAGGCACATCTTATCGTTGTGTGTCTCGTTGTCCATGCACTATCGCATTACTGCAAAATCTCTAAGTAAAAATTATCAAATTAATTAATTAAAAATTAAAAAAATTTAATATGAATTATTATATATTTACTAAAAAATGTTTAAAATAATATATAGATACAAAATATTTATAATAATGATTAAATTATTAAAGTAGTAATGATTAATTGATTATTACTAAAAAAATATGTAATTAAATATATTGTTGGTAATAAACACTAATTAATAAATAATATTAATTAAATAAAAGTATTTACTATTTAACAATACCAACTTCTAATGAAAATTAATTACTAATAAAATTTAGCATTATTCATTAGCTACTAATTAATAATTATATTTATTATAAATTATATATTTATTATTAATTGTTTAGTTATTATTAATATAATTTTTTATTAATTATATATAATTTAATTTCTAATTAATTAAAACCTATTATTTATTATTAAGTATTTCTAAATTAATTAGTCATTTAATAATATTATTACATAGTAAGTAATAATAGTAATTAATAATGTTAAAAATATTAATAATATATGTTATATAATTATTAATATTTAGTAGTAAACATTAATAGTTATTATTTTTTATTATTAATTAATATGTATTATAAATGAGTTAAAATTATTAATAATAATATATTATTGGTTCTGCGTAGGAAAGTGAGATCTTGTATCAAATATTAGAGATCTGAAATGATTTTCATGGAAAACCCTCTTATAAATTGGAGCCTCGTGTGATGGTTTCTATTGGAATTCCATAATTATTTAATGGAAGTATGTAAGATATAACAATATAGATAAATTATAATGAATATATATATATATATAATTAAAAAACAACTATCTTGCCACCTTTGGCACGAGTGAAAAACAAAATCAAAGGTGGTAGTGACCCTCCCACCTTTCAAATATATTTTCCAATATTTTCTAACATGGATTCATGGTTTATTTTTGAAAATGAAAAAAATCCAACCATTGAATGTTTTAATGAAGCATTTTCTTCAATATGGGTATGGAGTTCAGAAATGAGTAATATGGAACCACCAAAAAATATCTTGGGTACAACCTCATCTGCACCATTGAACAAGTGGAAACCAATGTCAAAATATCTTTTGAGATGGAAATATTGCATTGGATGAGGTCATGGCCATAGAGGATGTCGTGCCACGATGTCACTTGTGTCACTTTCAAATTCTCATATTGCATATTTGCATAAGAAACATTTATAGTTTCCTGAAATTGTATCCCAATCCATTAAACTGAAACTAGATTATGAATTCGTGCAACCTATATCTTCTAAACAACATTTAATTCAAGAACAAATAAGGGAGGGGATACTCATTAATTCATACTGATGGTGTAATTTTATCTACACAATAATATATAGTTTATTGTAATCAAAATTCTATTAGGAAATGTGATGTTATGAAACAGTCATGGGCATATATTGCTACTGTGTCAAAGGCTAATATTGTTGTTGGATACCATAGGGAGAAGGGAGAACTAGTTATGTCTCATAAGGAGGTTTTTATACATTCAATGACGGATGATACTATGAAGGAAGGTTATAATAAGGATCAATCTATCCTAGATGGTGATTCTATTTAAAAATTTTGTGACCAATCTACTAAAGAAGTAATTGTACAAGATATGGATGATCAAAGTTTAAATCAAGAACAAAAAATTACTTTGACAGAACACAAGGGAAATCAAAAAATGAATTACGATGATCCCTCAATGTCTAAAAAACAAAAGATTATTTTTTTCTTCTACTTTTTATTGATGTTTCATGGATGATCATTATTCCACTGTCTTGTATAGAATTTGGATTTATAGGTGAAAGAGTTCACTGAAAAATAATTCTATAAATACTATTTCATCACTAGAAGAATATTCTGGGGATTTTTAATAATCTTTGATGATGCAATCAATTCTGGATATTTTCTCTAAATATAGGATCTCTATTTTGCTGAATAACCTATTGATGATTACTGATTCTGATTCTCATAAACATTATTGATGACCTTTTAGTGGGGATTGATAAAGATTATGGGTATAATATCATGGATAACGATAAATCCTAATTTTTAAGTGGAATATTTTGAATGGACTTGGAAAAAACCTAAATTCTGGAAACAAGGTCATCATCCAAAAGGTCATAGCTAAGGGAATGGTCGTGCTAATTAGTCTGCAAGGAAGGATGATATGAAATGATGAATTTATTCTCACTCACATGGCTCTGACTTTTAAAGTATCATCCATCAAGTATTTATATTGAGAGATAATTATTCTATATACCAAACTCATGGACATGGATGCGGTATTTATTGGATCACTTTGTGGGAGGAGGAGCATAGGATAGGGTTAATGATTAAGAAGAACTGTGGTACTTAATTTTTGAGGAGGGAAACTATTCATTGTCTGACCCTATATTTTATTAATATATTTTTTTTTATGAAAATAGATTTTTCCCTCACTTTAAAAAAATATAGTCCTTATAATTTAATATAGCATGTACATAGTGATAATTCAACCCAAAAGAACAACTTGTCATCCAATAATGTTAGCACCTATCCACCACATCCAATGTTATTATAGTCTACCTCCAAAGGTGAAGTTCAATATTGGTTTTCATGTATTCCTATAACATAGAAAAAAACAATTAAAACAATCAAAAAACAAATGTTGTAAAAAATTACATTTGGAACTATTTTTCTTGTTGTAACACCAAGATATGATCTTTCTTGATCTACAATTCCCTTTATGAAAAGAAAATTTATATTAGATATCACATTACCATTAAAAGACCACTATTATAAATGAAATCCATCGTAAGATAAATCATACCATCATTATAGCTATAGAATTGTTGTTATTTTTATCAAATTTTGTCCTCCTTTGGAATCCATTGTCAAAAAAGATATTGATTCTGTCTACTCCTTTCCTATTTTTTCCTTTTAAAAGAACCCTTTCTTAAAAGTGTGTCTCATCTATCATGAATAGTAACTCTATCTAATAATGTATTTATAGTAGTAAACTATTTTTAAAATTTACTAAAATTAAATAAGATAATTTCATAACCTTATTCTATCTCATATGATTCAGTAAAAAAATCCATTCCAATTAATGCTAAATCATTGTAACATTTTTCTATAATTTATTTTATATAAGAATTCACTTCAAAACTACATCCTTTAAACATCTAAATATTTCTATCCAATCAGTTCCACATACCCATAATATATTTTTTATGTAATTATATCACATCAAGTTGATCATAAATTTTTAAAAAGTTACAAAACATTTACTTTAATAACACTAAAGTTTTACAATAATATTCAAAAACATCATTGGATGATTCATATGATTCACATAATTGATATTCATAGCCAAAAATCCCAAATTCTTATATGAATCGAACTATTTTTTGAATACTTGATCTCAAAAATGTAGCACTGATCATTTTATATTCATGTGGAAATAAATCAAATAAAATTAGTGTATATCTAGTAGAATCATAGAACAACAATGCATGGTAAGGGTAAATATTATGAGGCGACATCTCTTGTATTATAAATTGTGTGTTTGTTTCACGCTATCGATTTTTTTCCAACAGTGGAACAAACTACTTGAAGAAATCAACAACTCTTAAATTTCTATGGAAATAATCTTTAATAAATCCATTAAAACCTCACTTAATTGAGTGTTGAGAATACCCAATGTTAAATAATCTTACAAAAAGAAATGAACTCTATTTTCTCACAACATGGATACATCTTCATACAAATATAATGTCTCATTCCCATGTTCATCTCTATGGGAACCCCACATATAGTCAAATTGATGTTTATCACAGTATTGTAATGTAAAAAACATAAATATAGTTAAAAAACTAGTTTCATATTTCATAAAATTACCTAAATTTTAATTCCATTTTTCATCAAATGTCACAAACAAAGGAAATGTCGAGTTCCCACTAGAACATCAAAAATGGAATTGCCCATTTATGCACCTTGATCAATAACTATAGTTTTTGATCACTTCAAGGGATGGACTTGTAATTTTTTTTAAACAACCAAAAAATGAAGTCGTGGTTTAATCATATAACAAAGGAATGCCAAAAACAACAATATCATAAAGACAATTTAACCCCACAAAGACACCTAACATGTTGTACTCTTTATTAGCACTGAATGTGGTGTAAGAAAAAAATATCTCAAAATAAATCATATTTTGTCTTCATTTTTTTGATTATCCTAGAAAATATTTTTAGTTTTCCAGTTAATGTCAAACTACATAGTGTACACAAATGATGGATTGTCTTGACATTGCCTTTCCAAGAACTATAACAAAAAAACATTCATCACCATAATGTAATTCCATAACTTGTTTAGACATTAAAATTTTCAAATGATTGACACATGTGTACCTAATTACATAATGACCCCCTGCAATAGATGTCACCAAGGAGAAGGAATCATTTAGTTTAATACCTACTAAAGCATTCACATCTTACTCAACTACTTGGGCTTCTTTTATTTTTCTTTTGGACCTCATTGCATGAATTGATTCAGGACTATGCAAGGGATGATTATTCCTTTAAACAAATATAGTACATGAATATTTCCCAGAAGAGAACAATCTAACCCCTATTATAGAAAGGAAATCTATACATGTCTCAACTAGAGGAAGTTTCAACAAGATATCATGTTTTTCAGCATTCTCTTAACCTTCTATACAACATGTGTAAAGTATTGATGTGAAAATTCATTTATCCTTTATCATTTTATTATAGTATTTTTGGCACACACTGAACCCATTTACTCCCCCTATGGGAATTAAAATCATTAAACATCATCAAGTTATTTGAACTTCATCCATATAACTAGTTAAATATAAGCTGCAACAACGTCAACTTCATCATCATTGGAACAACCTGAAATAAAAAAAAATCAGTTCAAGAAAAGTACATTAGTTTCATAACAGGATTTAATCTATTTGAAATGTATAAACTGTATGAATAAAAATGTGACAAATTGTTATATAATATGGAAAATAATTATTTACATATATATATATATAATATAATTCTATTTTAGAAATTATTAATAAAATATATTATAAGATACATTAGATATATTTTCTAGTGGATGTTATAGTGGAAGTTACACAGTAAGTTATACACTATAATAAAACTTTATATTCCTAAAACTAATTAGTATATAAATTAAAATTATATTTTAATAGATATATTCTTATGAAATTATTTATTTTTATAAATATGATGTATTTAAACCCTTACAAATGTATAAACTATTGGAAAAAAACATAAAATTAAAATTACATAACTGGGATTTCCAAACTATAATAAAACTATATATTTATAAAACTAAAAAATATACTGATAAAAAATTAACATTAATATAGATATTCATATAAAATAATTAATATTTATAATTATGATTTAATTTAAGAATTTTAAATGCATAAACTATTAGAAAAAACTGAAAATAGAAATTAAATAATTGAGAAAATAATACAAGTGCAATTTTTTATAAATATATTTTTATAAAATATAATTATAGTAAATATGAATTTAAATTGATACAACATCTTTATAAAAATAATTTTATTTATCATATTAAATTTTATAAATAAATTGAAATTGAATTAATATTCCACTACACATTATTGTTGATGTTTCAGTGGAAGAACCATTGGAACTTATACAATGCAAAAAAAACTGTATATTTATTTTAGTAAAATATCCACAAATACCTTTAGAATATGGTCTTGTAATAAAACTAATTTCATATTTACTGAAAAAGTAATGATGAACAAACTTCAAATATAATCTATAAAACATTTGTGTCCATTGAAAAAATAATCACATGGTCATGGATCTAAACTAATTCCATACTTTGCACAAAACAAAAAATAAATACACATCTAATATTATGTAAAATAAATTGATCCATATCCACTATATGTAGAATCAAAAATTTAAATTACAAAAAATACCACAACTCCATGAATTCCCACTATGATGAAACCCATTGAAATGGAAAATTGTTTAGTGATGAAACTAACTTTGATGAAACCTAATGAAAATTCCAAACCATCACACAATCTTGTTGAAACCCACTAAAAATGTTGTAATCCCTCACACCCTTCCTAAAATCCTTCATATCACTTCTAATGAAATCCAATGAAAAAAATACCAAATCATGCCTTGATAAAACCCACTACCATGAAACCCATTGAAAATTATAAACTATCATGTAATCCTAGTGAAACCCATTGAATATTCCACAATCCCTCACACCTTTCCAAAAATAATTTAGATATTTCCATGTGAAACCCAATGAAAATGCCAAATCTCTACCACGCCATGCCTTATTTCATGTAACTTATTTCCCATGAGATGAAAATTACCTCCAGTTCACTCCATCAAATCACTGAAATGGGATGCTTCCACCTATAATCCCCACCACACATCCTATAAATATGTCTTTATATTTTCATTGAGCAACACAATGGTCATGTTCCTTCAATGAAACATTCATCACTATCCCAAAAAACATGTTATTATGATTTTTCTATTTTTTATATTCATATTTTAATTAAATTTAATTTTTAATTTTAATATGTTTTTTTATTTTGTGAGTCAATTTCATATCTTCATAGGGGAACTTCCATTTCATTCACATCTGACCACGTGTCTCAGATTCCGTCTTTCTTGGTTTTCAAAACATCTTTTTTTTATAAACTGGCGGTTATTAGTTCAAGAGAGAAATATCCAGCGATGTAAGGGTGACATATCCATCAGCAGGAGGGGAAAACTCCAACTATTGAAGGGGCTTACTTCGGTGGAAGGATCGGATAATTCCGACGATGATAGGGGCTTCTTCCTTTGGTTTCAAAAAACTTATTCCATCAACATAAAGGATCTAGAATTTTATATTGGAATAGGATTCTCCAAGATCTCAAATTTTAAATCAGTCATTCCTTCTACATGATCTCAAATTTCATATTGTTCAGGGATTCTACATTATCTGAAATTTTAGATATGTATTGGAATCTACATGATCAAGAATTTTTAGATCGATCTGGGCATCTACATGTGATGTGGTAGGGTTGTATTTTTTCATTGGGGTCAAATTTGGTGAGATCTGGGCATCTTGTGTAGCATCAAGTTAGAGTGGGGATAGTATTGAACTTTGATTCATTGTATAATCAGTGAATTCATCTTGGTTACTGATTTGGAGATTCCTTCCCTTCCTTTTGTTTTATGTTCTTGGGAACATGGGTGGGAAAGGTGAAGGTGGTTATGTGATGCTGATCGGGGATGTGCTCCTAGTGAGTTCTCTATTTGCAGGAAGGGGAGAAGTGAAGGCATGCCGCATCATCATTCATGCTCCTAGTACTTGGACTATCAGATTGGAAGACAAGCAGTGGCTTTATTGAGATTTTTTGGGGGTCTATGATCCTAGAAAATTATAGTGGAATTAGACAACGATGAATAACTAGAAAGTAGAGGTTCTTGATCCAGGACATGGATAGGATAGACCTAGACATTGAGGATCTTAAGGACGATCCTGGATTATTTGATGGTGAATCATTTTAATATGAAGTATTTTTCATAGTATTTTCAAGACCCAGGTAATGGGATCTCGGATTTTTTTTGTCACATTGGTGCACTCTTGTACACCTTTACTATTTCATAGTGAAAACCCCTATTGATTATTCCCCGTGATGAATCATGATAAATCTATGTGTCCAAATTATTATTTAATATATTCTATTATTTGACCTGTAATGTTTCAAACAACAATGAATTAATTATGATTTTTATTAATTTATTGATAAATTTGTTATTTAATATTCATTTGGCACTGGTATGTCACTGCTTGCAACTATCACTTTTCTAGCCTGTTTGAATTGTATGAATTTTTTTAGCCTTATTTTAATAGGACCTGAATAATAAAAATAAATTTTTTATTTGGTGATTTTGTGTTTGTGAACAAATTTTTATACCCAATGTATCCTCACTAGTCGAATGAGGGATTCTTAGCACAACACAACCCCCAACATGTGGTATCATATCCAAATTGTATATTATTTTATGTCATCAGTATTTGGAATCAATAACCCATTACCTTAAATGAGTTTTTAGTGTATTTTTTTCTTAATAGCATGATTTAATTTTATTGTTTTGTATAGCATTTTTCATCTTATTTTTCATTTGTAAATTATCGACCTTTTTTATTACTGTTTCCCTGTCTGGTTTTCCCTTAATTTTCTGCATATTTCAGCATGTTGTGACCATAAGTAGTTTCTTATTTGTTTCTTTGGTTCTGGGGTTAGAGGGGGTTTTTCTGAGTATGGCATGGGTGTGATATTATATGTTATAAGTGCGGTGTGTGGAAGGGTTTATCTATCAGGTGTTTTGGTCTCCGAGTTATTCCTGTAGTCTTGGGAGAGTGAGATGATAATTAGCACAAGTTTGTTTCTCTGCTTGTTTCTTAGATAGGGACGGTTTCTCTAGGTTGTGACCTATAATGAGTGGTGATTGGGCTTGGGTAGTGTTTAGAGTGGAATTTTCATGTGAATAGGTTTAGTAATGATCATGATTCATGGTGGTTCTATCGAGATCTCTCTAGAAATGTTAAACGGTTTATAGTAATTGTTAAGAAGCAAGATTGGGATGAGTTTTCATGGAATGTTACTAGCTTCCCTTAGAACACAGATATTTTTGTGGGTTTAGAATTTCCCCTTAAGACTCTTGGTTGTACGTGGGATTTTCAGTGGTCCCTAGTTATTGATAAATTTCTCTTGTTTCCTAGGTTTTAGTAAGTGTCTTCCATTAATGTGGAGAGGTTTCTATATCTGATAGATTCATGTGGAGATCATTTTCCCCCTTATATTCTTGATTTCACATTTTTAATTTTGTTGTTATTTTTCTTATTACTGCACCGTTGTTTATGAGTGATTAATTTCAAATTTAATGTGATGTTTGATTTTCCATGTTTTGTTAGTAGTATGGTACTTCTTCAATGGAAAACTCTCATAGGACAACTCAGGTAAGTGTAGGTAAGTGTTTTGTTTATTTTTAGAATTGTTAAATTTTTAGAATATTTAATAGACTTAGAATATCATTATTTTGGGAGTCATGTGACACATTGATTCATGATAGGGGGATAAAGTGGGTCGTACAACATAGATATTTCTTTTTTATGATGTGATTCCAAAATTAATGATGATATGTGGTGCAGAATCATCAGGTGGCTTGGATTTTAATTTTAAAAGGTGGAGAGTGCATTTTTGTTGCCTAGAAAATATGTTCTTGCATTTTAATTTCCAAGGTAGATATCTGTAATTTATTAATATTCATTTTTGTTAATTAGAATGAATTTTTAATTTTAATATTTTTTAATTTTGTGAGTTTGTTTCATTGCTTTATAGGTGAAAAACCCTTTCTTTGACCTCTGAACACATGTCTCAGATACCCCTAACATGGATTGAGGCACTTTTTTTGTGGGTAGGGAAATCAAGAGTTTTCAGTTCAAAAAATAAATATTTAGTGGCATAAGAGATAAACCCACATCAGCATTAGGGAAAATCTCTAGTGGAAAAGGTGTTTGATTCAGTGGAAAAAAAGACTTCTTTAGATGGTTAGAGGGGATTATTCCATCAATGTGAAAGAGATTCTTTTGGAAACATAAGGGGTAGAAAATTTCAGATTGGACTGAGATTCTCCATATGATGAGGTAGTATTGGATTTATTCACAGAGATCCAGTTTGATGAGATCTAGGATTCCTGGTTCGCCTCTAGTGCAGAGAGGGTATAGTATCGAACATTTATTCATTAGATCAACGATGAAGGTATCTTGAGTAATGATAGGGCTAGGACTTTCCCTCCCTTCATTTTTGGGAACTCAATTGGGAATGGTGAAGGAGGTTGTTCCATGCCACCTGAGAATGGGCTCCTGGGGGTTCCCTATTTGATATGGGAGGAGAAGCGGTGTAACGTTGCATCATCATTATTGCGACCTAGTTCTTGTTTTTCCAGATTAGATTCCGAACAATGGTTTAGTTGATTTTTATGGGGGTGTACGATCCTAGGCAACAATAGAGGGCTTGGACAAAGATTAAGAACCTAGAAATTAGGGAATCTTGATCCAGGACATGGATAGGACAGACCTAGATATGGATGATTCTGGATGATTCTACAACAACTCTTTTTAGTATAAAGGATTCGACCAGGTAGATTTGATCCCCTAGTAATTAGGTTTTAGCCTATTTGTTATTATTTTTTGATTAAATATTTATCATTGTATGTGTTTTTGTATCAGTTCACACTTTTACTTGTTTATTTTTACACAGTGAAAACCCCTATTTATTATGCCACGTGCACAAAGGCCATTGGATGAAGCACATTATATCTTATTTCCATTATATAGTTTTTTGCATTTTATTCATCATACTATAAAGTGTTGAACACCAATGAATTAATTATGATTTGAATTCATTTGTTGATAAAGAATTAATTTAAGCATTGTTTTTCTTCTGTATGTCACGACTTGATATTGTAACATTTATAGATTGTTGGAGTTGTATATTAATTATTTTATTATTTATTGGACTTATGTTAATTAGACCAGAATAATAAACATAGATGTGTGAGTTTGTAATTTTTAGTTTGAAAAACAAATTTTATACCCAATGGATTTTTACTAGTCAAATGAGGATTGCCTTGTGCAACAGAACCTCCCAATAGATTCAACCCCTATCCTACCATCCCTATATATATATCACCAGTAGATGAATACATGGGTGTTTCAACCACTCGTTAATCATGATGGAGCATGTATCCCTCTTTTTCATTTGTTTATGTGTAGCTCTGGTTCCCGAAAATTCCACTACCACTCTCTATCTCGATAGAGCTATTGAGGAGATAGTAATGGAGGAAGTGTTCAATAAGATGCCGCTTCACATGAAAGAGGATCCTTGATATGAGGGGTCCTTATACACTAAAATTTCCTTCATTAAGGCTTCCAAATGATTGATGGATTCAGTATGATGGGGCACAACCACACCCACAACCATTAACTCACTAATTTCTTAGACCAAACCTTATCCTCATCCCTGAACTTGTGAAAACCAATTCCACTTCCACCTTTGAGATGGTAATCTAGCTCTAGATGAGTTCACACCTGCATCAGCCATTATTCCATGACATCAAGGCCGAGATGTACTATCCATCGAGGATGGATCTACTATAGGGCCGCCGACGGGATTTGAGCTCACCACTGTCATCATCATTGACGATGAGGATTATGGCAGCTACTACAAACCACGAATCAAGAGGGACCACAAAGGGTTCTACAAAAGGTACTCCATGACCATGGGGTTGAGAGAGAGGCTCCACCTCAGCTACACCAAAATGGATCCCTATCTATTTCTATTCATCCATGGTAGGGACCCATCCCAGACCATCGCCACCATGGTGGGCTTGTTGTAGCTAGTGTTTATGCCTCCAAATTATCACCAACAACTAGATAAATTTCCCACATCATGTCATCCAGGTATAATTAAATAAAGAGACTTCCCATATATATGTATTGTTTTATATGAAATGCAATATCAGTTCATGTTAAAACAAGTTAGTCCAATCCTTGATTACTTTCTAATTTAGGGATTATTATAAAAAAATTAACATTGAAACATTTCAAATTCAAATGATGTTTATTCACCATAAAAAGCAGTAATTTATCAATGTTTTTTATATTTGATTTTTTTAAATGTCTCCAATTTTATATTTTAGTGGCAACTTTGAGGAAAGTGGCTAATTTACTAATGTTTTCTTAAAATGCATCTAATTTAGAGAAATTTCCTAAAAAAGTCGATTATTTAGTGTTGTTTTATTCAAAGCGTCACTAAATTACCGACATTTTCTCAAAAGCATCACCAAATGAGTGATAGTTACTTTCAAGATTCTCTAAATTAATGACGTTTTCTCAATAGTGTCATTAAATTAGAGATGTTTCCTTAGAAGCATTGTTAAATTAACGATGTTTCATCTGAAATGTCAATAAATTAATGGTGTTTTTAGGAAATGTCACTATATATATATGTATATCACATTTACCAACTTCGATGTAAATATATATTTAGATATATATATATATCTGTTAATATGTATAAACATATTCATATATATAAATATATATATATTTACATATTGATCATTTCCCTGCATTGATGTATATATATATATATTAGCATGTACAAACAAAGACACATATACATTAATATATATATAAGTATATATTTAAATGTATACAAACACAAAAACCAATATATAAATAAATAAATTTATTTATTTATTTGTATATAAAAACACATATGTATTTTAAATATTATAATGTTTTAAAGAAATCAAGTCGATTTTAGTGATATTTTTACCAGTGTTTTAAATTGTGGCTAATTATGTGTGTGTGTGTGTGTGTGAATATATAATTAAAATTATATATATGAACACATATATATTTATACACACACACTTATATAATATAAACACACACACACATATATATATAATATAAAACATAATCATATATGTGTATTTAGACATAAAATACCAAAATAAAATATAATCACATATATATTAATATATTAATATTTTAATATAAGTATATATCTATGTGCATGTGCACACGTATATTTATAATTATAATTATTTTTATGTACACATATATATTTACACACACATATACATATATTATAAATATATAAATAAGCATAAAATATAAACATATATATATATAAACATAAAATATAAACATATAAACACACACATATATATTTATATAAAATAAAATATAATCATATAAAATATAATGTAAACATATATATATATAGGAGTTTAAAAATAAAATATAAATAAAAAACATATAAACAGATATATATATATATATATATGTTGTTGAGTCAATAAGGTTTCCTAATTAATTTTCCATTCCTTCATGTTTGGGGGAGATTCTTGAGTCAATAAGGTTTCCTTATGAATTTTCCATTTCTTCTTATATTGAAAATCAAAAACACCTCATCTTAAGGAAAATCTCTTTTACCCTATGCTTTACACTCATACGGGAAATTTTCCTTCCCCAAGGAAATTTATGCATACCATGTTTTTCATTGTTCATATTCTCTTCTAAAGTATAAAAATTCGGTTTCGTATCCAAAACCGTGGAATCTGGAATACTTAGATATAGAGAATTATGTTTTCAGGATCTGAATTCCGAATTCGAGTTCTCTGAATTCAGATTCCGAACATTCTGAGTTCAAACTTTGAGTTCTCTAAATTTAGACTATGAACATTCTAAGTTGTGACTTCGAGTTCTCTAAATTCAGACTTTGAACTTTCTGAGTTCAGACTCTGAGTTATTTGAATTCAGACTCCGAAAATTCTATGTTTAGATTCCAAGTTCCCTAAAATTAGACTCTGAACTTCGTAAGTTCAGGTTCCAAATTCGTATGAATTTGGACTCAGAATTTCCTTGAAATTCAGACTCCAGAATTCTATAGAATTCAGGTTACGAATTCTTTTGAAGATGGAATCTGAATATCCATGTTTTATAGACACCAAATAGTTTTTGGGTTAGACTTCGAACTTTCATTTTTCTTTAAACTCTGAAAAATTAATTAGCTTAAGTAACCATATTTTTTCTTACTCAAGTTTTATTTTTAAAACGATGTTGTGCATTCAGTTACTAACTAACTGTTTTTTGAGTGAAACATGTACAGGTCCCTCTGAAATTCAAGGAAAAATATGACCATTGGAGGAGGGAGATGACAATTGAAGATGTGCCTATAAATAGGAGCTCATTTGAAAGATATCACAACAAGTTTATCAATCTAGAGATTACATGATGCTAAAGTGATTTCTAAAGAGAGAGACATTATTTATTTGTGCGTACTGAACACCTTGTTCAAAATTGCTTCATGCAACTCTGAATGTTGCTGAGTACATTCGAGGGCTTCTGGGGATAGGAAGACAGAGGTGAAGACTACCTTGAAGTTGAGGGCTTTCAGGGATAGCAAGATAGACTCTGATATTCGTATCGAGGGCTTACCCTAGTGTGGGTAAGACATACTTTCTTGAAAGTATAAATCAAGGGACTTTTATCCAAGGTTGTTGGATACCATTCTCTTTGTGATAAAATATTAACTACTTGTTAATTGTAATGTTTCCATTTTTCGATTGTATTTTGGTTGTTGAGGAAAGGATAATTATCTTATACTTTCTTATACTTGTACTCTGATTAGTGAGATTTTATACACTTTAAGGTAGAATCTTTATATTTGTTAACATTTCTTATGTTTCATTTCTAGAATCATATTTCTGGAACCTGAATTCCCGAAACGTCATTTCCAAAATAAAGAATGTTTATAGAACATAGAGGTTTTGTGAATTTACCTTGTTTAACCTTGTTAAAAAATATAAAGGTTTCTAACCAACTTTAAAAGTTCTCAAATAAATTTTTAAAGTATACAATTCACCCCCCCACTTGTATATTGAGCATCTATTGTAACATTTCGATCCTACATTTGGTATCATTGGAGAATATCATACTCCATACCAACATAAAAACTGGTATCAGAGGAGGTCACTAAAATACTTATATTCACATATACGTTTTCTTGCTCATGTTTTCTTTGTTCTATATTTTCTGTTCTTTGGATATTCTTATCTTTGTTTTCAAACTATATTACTAACAAGTTAGTGCAAATATTTTTTCTCTTAAGATGATAGGAATGAATATTGGTTCCATAGACAACCTAAATCCTACTAGGCCACCTATTTTTTTGTGGGAATGATTACGAATATTAGAGAGATCGTATGAATAAATTCATTATCAATACTGGAGTAGATAATTTTTTTATGATTAATGGAGGATATAAAATCACTGGCAAGTAATTTAGTACTTTCACCAACCAATAAAATCATGAATATCAACTGAATTATATGGTACGCAATACATTGCTTTGTTCTATGACTAGAAATATATATAGCCAAATTTCATCTTGTGAAGCAGCCAATTTTATTTGGAAGAAGCTTTAAGTTACACACTATGGAACATACAAAGTTATTGAAACTATAAGTGCCATGATCAGAGCTGAATATCATGGTTTCTGATTTTTTTATGAAGAAACCATATGTATGGTGCAATAGAGATTCCTGACTATAGTTAATAGTTTACAATCTATTGGTGAGAAAGTATTGGATGATGAAGCTCTTGTTGAAAAAATCATAGACACCATGCCCAATGAGTGGGAATCCAAGAGAACTGCTATTGATGAGAATAGAAAGGTTACTCAGATTTCTCTTGATTAACTTTTGGGAAATCTTCTTCAACATGAGACTAGAATGAAGAGATATATAGATAATATTTAGAAGATGAATGGGAATGACATTGTTTCTTTTACAAAAACTTCAAATCATATGAAATCCAAGACTCCTGAGAGAGTTATGAGATCTAAATCTGAGAAGGTTGTTATTCAATCTAAATGTAGTGGAAGTGAATCTTCAGAAAATGAGTTAGCCAATCTTGCTCGATGGATGAACAATATTGTTGGATAGAAGAACATTCAATCCAGATATAAGAAGAAATAAAGGAAATAAAGGAAGGATTTAGAAGTCACATGTTATTAATGCAAAAGAGCTGGACATATAAGACTATATTGTCCTATTCTTAAGAGAAATGAATGAAAGGAAAAGAATTCTGAGAGAAACAGAAAAATGTATAACAAATCTAAAGCTAAGAATGTCTTGAAAGCTTATGACACCTAGAGTACCAGTGGTGTAGACTCTTCAGATGAATCATCATATTACGAATCTTCTGGACATAAGAATCTTGGTTTAATAGCCAGACTACCTATTGAAAATAGTTGTCTAATGGATAAGGTACACAGTTCTGAATCAATTTCCAATGTATCTTTTAATGGTAATTATATTAATAAAAAATATTATAACTCTTCTGATGAATAATCTTCTTCATATGAAGATAAAAATTTACCTACCTATGAAGAAGTTTTGAGGTTTTCCAAGCTTCTTGAGAATGAGAATTCAAATCTCAAGAAAAATATTGATAAAGAAAATTCTAGGAATACAATTATTACTAAGGAAATATCATATCTTTCTAAAGATCTTGACAAGAAAACCCTTGATTTTGAGCATATTTCAAAAAATCTTGAGGAATTAGATTCTGAGAAGGATAAAAAAATTAAGGTTCGAGAAAATGTAATTTCTAAGAAAAATGTTTTCAAGCCTATCTCTAGTTCTTGAAACTAATGTTTTTGAAGACAAGAACTTAGTTATTAGAATGAAGTCAGAAATATTTCCCTTGAGGAAGTATTTTTCAATATTTACCTTAGGTAAAGAAAATTTTGATAAAATGTACTCTCAAATCCGACCTCTTAGGAATAATTATGGTTTTGGTTATACAAGTTCAAAACCTATTTTTAGTAACAATTATTTTGTTCCTCAATGTTCTCCATTCTGCACTAAGTGTCAATGTGGTGGTCATTGGGAAAAAAGTTGTTCCTTAAAAAAACCCAGTCATTAGGATTTCATAAAGCTTATTTTTTAAAGAAAATGTGGGCGCCTAAAATTTTTCTTTTTGAAATTTCCAGATCCAAGAATGTTTGGGTTCTGAAAGTCTAACACTCTTATTTTCTGGAAAATAAAGATGGTATCAATATCAATACATGGTACATGGATAGTGGATGTTCCCATCATATGACCGGTTATAAAAACATATTTTAAAATATTATCAAGATGAAAGGAGGAAAAGTAACTTTCTGAGATAATGTTAAGAGAGAAATTATTGGTATATGTAACATTGTTCTTCTTGGAAAAAATTTGATTTCAAATGTTTTATTTGTTGAAGGTATTAAACAAAATCTCATTCACATAAGTCAATTATGTGATGAGGGTTACTTTGTGAACTTTAGGAATGACCAGTTCATAGTACACAATTTCAAGGAAAGTTTATTCTTTCTTCCCATAGGAAAGAGAATGTATACACACTAAACTGAGAATACCTTAGGAGACAATACTTACCTTTATTAGTGTAATGGAAGATCATTTTTGGTTATGGAGTAGAAGGCGAGGGAACTGTAACCTTAAGAACCTATGAAAACTCTCTATGAAAATAATAGTTAAAGATCTACCAGAGCTTAGATTTGGCTCTTCAAAAGTTTGGGATCCTTGTAAATATTGCAAGAAACATAAATCAAGTTTTAAATCAGTCGGTGAAGTCTCAACAACTGATGTATTATAGTTAGTGCATACGGATCTTTTTGGTCCAACACAAACCGGAAGCATTGGAGGAAAATATTATGTATTTGTCTTAGTTGATGATTACACTAGATTTACGTGGGTCTATTTTCTAGAAAATAAATATGAAGATTTTTCTTATTTCAAAATATTTAGAGCTCAAGTTAAAAATGAGAAAACCCTTCCTTTGGTAACTATCCATAGTGATCATGGAGGAGAATTTCAAAATTCTGATTTTGAACCTTTTTGTAGTAGAAAAGGCATTACTCATAACATCTCAACACCCATAACACCTCAACAAAATGGTGTTGTTGAAAGAAGAAATATAATTCTTCAAGAGATAACAAGAACCATGTTGAGTGAGTATTCTATAGCCAAACATTTTTTGGCTGATGATGTAAGTACTGCTTTTTATACTATAGATCATGTCTTTATTAGACCTTTTCTAAATAAAACCACTTATGAGTTATGGGATGGTTGAAAACCTAGACTTTCCTAATTCAAGTTTTTTGGTTGCAATATATTCATCCTAAATACTAAAGATAATCTACCCAAATTCACAGAAAAATCTGATTAAGGAATTTTTTATGCTACTCCACAACTTCTAAGCCTTATAGAGTTTTCAATAAAAATACATGTACTATTGAAGAAACAGTACTTGTCAAATTTGATGAAACTGATCCTTTTTTTTTAACAACCTCAACCTATATCTTTGGATGTATTTTAAAAAACTAATTATCAACCTTTGTTAGAAGATCCTTCTGATAAGGAAAACGTCCAAGAGGATAATTCTGATACATTTACCACAGAATATTTCCTACCCAATGTTGATGAATAGGTTTTACAAAACCCAAATAAGTTGTTTCTTAAGAATAATCATAGTGATAGTATCATTGGTGATGTAAATCAACCTGTAAGGACAAGATATTCCTTACGAAATGAAGGAGAACATATGGAATTTCATTCCCAATTAGAACTAAAAGGAATTGATGATACTTTAGGTGATGATGGTTGGATAAAAGATATGTGAGATTACTAAATGAATTCGAATGGAATAAAGTCTGGACTGTGGTTGAAAGACCAATGGAAACTTCTGTTATTGGAGTAAAATTGGTTTTCAGAAATAAGTGTGATGGAAATGGAAATATTGTAAGAAATAAAGCTAGATTGGTTGCTAAAGGATATAATAAACAAGACAGAATAGATTATAAAGAAACCTATGCTTCAGTAGCTAGATTTTAATCTATTTGAATTTTACATTCCTTTGCAGCATTCTTCAATTTCAAACATTTTCAAATGGATGTTAAATGTGCTTTATTTAGTGGTTATGTTTAAGAGGAATGTTTTTTTGAACAACCTCCTGGTTTTGAAGATAAAAAACATCCTGATCATGTTTTTAAACTTACCAAAGCTTTGTACGGACATAATAAAGACCCTCAAGCTAGGTATGATAGACTTATAGGTTTTTAGATTCAAAATAATTATGTTAAGGGAAATTCTGATCAAACCCTTTTTATAAAGAATGATAAGAAAGATGTTTTGATTGTTCAAATTTATGTTGATGACATTATATTTGGTTCAACTCAGAAATATTTAACTGATTCTTCTACAGAACTAATGAAATATGTGATTGAAATGAGTATGATGGGTGAGTAAACATTTTTCCTTGGTTTTCAAATTTCTCAAAAACCAGAAGTAATCTATATATCCCAACATAAGTATATTAATGTTCTTCATAAAAGGTATGGATATTACAACATTAAGAGTATACGTACTCCCATTGGTACATAAAATTCACTTGATCTAGATGATTCTGAGATACCAGTAGATCAAACATCTTTTAGAGGTATGATTAGTAGTATACATTACATGATAGCTAGTCATCTAGACTTAATGTTTTCAGTATTCTTATGTACAAGATATCAATCCAATCCAAAGGAATCTCATTTAAAGGTAGTGAAAAAAATTGCTACTTAATGGGGACCATGGATCTTGGACTCTCTTATACTTCTGGAAATGATTTTGTTTTGAAAAGTTTTTCAGATGGTGAATTTGGTGGATGTATAATGGACAGGAAAAGTACATCCAAAACATGTCATTTTTTAGGAGATTCATTAGTTTCTTGGTTATGAAAAAAACAACACTCAGTAGAACATTCCACTGATGAAGCTGAATATGTAGCAGCTGAAAGTTGTTGTGCTCATGTTTTGTGGATGCAACACACACTCACATAATATGGTATGAGTTTTACCAAAACACATATTTTGTGTGATAATACTAGTGCCATTTCCCTATGTAAAAACCATCCACATCACTATAATAAAAAAACATAGATATTAGGAATCACTTTATTAGGGATCACACAAAAAAAGAGATATCATTCTTCAATTTATCAGAATACAAGACCAATTTTCTGATATTTTCACAAAATATTTTCCACTCGATAGATTTGAATACATTAAATAGAAGTCATGAATGATATCCATAAGGTAATATTCCTTGTTAAATTTTTTTGAAACCAATATCCTTATAGTAATAAACTCCTTTTCATAGGGGGAGTACATTTGTTTATTAGATTTCAAAAAAATATTTGTAGTCTAAAATTTTTTGTAGTCTATAAATCTTTCAAAAAATTTCCTTCTTAAATTATCTTAAAGAAATTTTTTTAAATTTTCATAATGAATATTTTTTAAAAATTTTCATAATATAGATTTTCTAAATTTTATTTATGAGTATTTTCTAAATTCTCATAATGAATATTTTCCAAATTTTTGTAATGAAGATTTTCTAAATTTTCATAATGATGATTTTCTTAAATTCTCATATTCAGTCTTTCAAAATTTTTCGTAATCAATTTTTTAGAATCTAATGTTCTTCTAGAAGAATTTTTTCCCCACTACAATTAATCTTCCTAGAAATCTAAAAGGTATGATTCTTTCTTTACTTTTGGTAATAATATTTTTTAGTATTTTCATTTTTTTTAAATCTTCATATTCACTTTTTTCTTAAATTCGATTGTTTTTATTAAAAAACCTCAAAAGCCCAGATTCTATCTAAACATCCTTTTGGCTATCATCTTAATTGTAAGATCTGATAAAAAGGTTTCTCAAACATTGAATTGAATATGGAAGTTGAACTGTCACATCACTTTCCTATATAATGTACCCTTATATGGTCATCCCACATCGAAACTCAAGCTTGTGCGTGCTGATGCTCTGCCATCAAACAAAAGATCTTTCAGAAATTCTATGATTTTATTGCTTCAAAATGTCTATTGAAGTATCTTCTCAGAAATACATGTCAACTATCAAGCTAATATCTGAATGGATAATTTATAGAGAAAGGTTGGTACATCCAAATTTCTTGGCCAAGTATAATTACAACATCTCAAAGAACATCAAGATAAATGGATTTGAGAGTGTTTTCATATCAAAACCAGGAGCTCTAGATCAAGTATATCCAGACATGTTAGTTGAATTCAATGAGTTAGAAAGTTTTTTCAAGGAAGATTTCAGAGAAAAAAATATTTAAGTGATTTGGGAAGACATATTCTTTATCTAATACCAAGGCTGTTAGTTTGATTGGAGTTCCCTATGAGGGTGAGGCATAGTTTTCTTACATATGTTGTTGGATGTCCAAGGATGTTTTGTTAAGGTGAAGGCTATGGATTTCCTCATACTTACAAGTGATAAGACTCCAAAAATTGTTCACTTATCTACAAATTTAAGGATTCTTGAATTGTGGGGTCAAGGATTCATCATTATAAGGAAAGGGGACAAGGATACGTTGAAGAAGAGTGACATTTATGTCTTGGATTTCTTGGTGAATCTACTGAAAATTAACCTAGTCAAGTATATTTTTATTACAATTGAATATATAAAGATTTAAAATATGAAGGCTCAGATCATTATATATCTATCCATTCTATCTAAGATAACTATTTGGTTCGTAGAGTATTTGAAAATTCCTTGTAGTTTAATGAATAGGAATTGCAAAGTAATGATGGTTAGTGATGATACTCTGAGAAGGATAAATATTGGATTTTCTAAAGAATCCAAAGAATTTTATGATTTACCTAAGGAAGAACCTGAAGTCTTATCAAAGAAACTGGATGCCGCTGAGACCTCTAAGAAGGTAGGAAGGAATACAAAGATCAAGGAAGTAGAAGAGGAAGGAAAAACCCCCTAAGCCTAAACAAATCCAATATGCACCTCCAAAACCTATGAAGAAAAAAGCTTATCTGGATGAGGTAGTAGCTAAGTGGAGTGAAGATAAGAAGAATAAGAAAGCAGGGGAGCCTGGTATTGGTTTGGATGCTGCTGAAGAAAAAGCCTTAAAAGTGAAGAATACTGATAAGATTTAGAAGCAAGCAAAAGAAAGGAAACAAAAGAAAAAATTGGCTGAATCAGAGGTAGTACAATCACTTCTGAAGGCCGTAGAGAAAGAATCCTAAAATATTATGGTACCAAAACCATTCTTGGTATGAGATTTACCAGAGACACCGGGAAAGAAAATTTTGACTCCTGAAAAAGTAAAAGAAAAATGATTGGAGGAAGAAGAAGTGGATGAAGAAGACAGTGGTGATACCAGTGATCTCATTAAATAAGTAGATGATTTTCATTAGAAGGGAATTCCATCTGAGATGCTTTCAATCCGAACTTCTAAAGTTGCGTCTTCAAAGATTTCTACCCCGGGGAAAAATGAGAAATGTGAAGATGACAAGGTTTAAGAATAAGTAAATAAGTCTTCTAAAGAATAAAGTTCAAACCATGATTTCATTTATCTAGAAGATGCTAAGGCATGAGCTGATAAGGAAGAGATAGAGGGAGATAGAATTGTTTAACTATCTGATAGTGAACATATATCCCCTAACGAAGAAGAATCCATTCTGAACCTGATAAAGGAAAACAAGTCATTTTTTATACTCTTAGTATAGTAGTAGTGAAGAAGAAATAAGTGGGTTCTTCATCAAAGATAAAATAGATTGAAATAGAGAAATATCCCTCACCAAGTAAAGTCTCAGATTCAAAATCATCTTCCCTATGACATGATTTTGTAGTTCAGTCTTTGAAGAACCATGTTGGGACTATTCTGATATTTCCCAGTATTGACTCCTAGTTCCAGTTTTTTCAACACACTCTATGTAAAAAATCAGATTCAGTATCCAGAGTGATGGATAAGTGCATCAAGCTTGAGGAAAATTTCAAAAACAAATTCATAAACCATGAAGCCCACAAAAGATCCTGCAAGAATATGACCAGTTGGTAAAGAAAAACTATAGGAGGCATGAGAAATCTTGATGATTTCTATGATAGTGTTAAGGATCCATTTGACACAGAAGATGTGATGATCAAAGATCTCACAAATAGTTATGAATAAGTGCTTACTATGGAACAGAATTCCCAGATTCAAGAAGTGAAAGATCTGAATGGGAAGTTGTAATCAGTTACTCAGAGTTTTAAGAGATAAAGGGATCTCTGAATTGAGATATAAGAAAATCTTTCCAAGAAGGTAGAATACTTGAAGGCTCAGGCAGAGGTTCTTAAGGCTTAGGAAGAGAGAATTAATGACTTAGAAAATAAAACTGAAGATCAGGATCATCTTCTCAAGTGAGTGGAAGAAGATCACAAGGAGCTCAATAAGATCAAAACTATTGTGAAGAAGTTGATGCCAAAGGAAAAGGAAGGATAAAATTATTCAATTCTGATCATTTGATGTATTCCTTCCTTGTATAAAAATTTCCAATAAAAATGGAATTATTGGTTACTCTTCATATATTTTGTTTTCTAGTACTAATATTTTAGGTACTATATTTTATTTTCCATTCCCTGTATTTCTTTTTGAAAATCACAAATGGGGAGAAAAAAAATAATACTAAGAAGAAATTTCCCTAAGTAAGGGGGAGTTCATCTAAGGGGGATTTCTTATCCAAGAAGATTCATGTAAGCCACAAAATGACTAAGTCTCATTATGTAAATCTGTAATACGATTCTTAGTGTGTCAAAATCCTAAGGGAGAGTTAGTTGTATTCATCTGTGCTCATGTGTTAAAGGAGATAGGTTTTACTTTCAGAGTTCAGAAAAATATTTTATAAAGTCCTTATATTCTTTTCTGTAAGGATGTTTGTGCTTTCCAAAAAGGGGTAGATTATTGAGTCAATAAGGTTTCCTTATTACTTTTCCATTCATTCATGTTTGAGGGAGATTGTTGAGTCAATATGGTTTTCTAATGACTCTTCCATTTCTTCTTGTTTTGAAAATCACAAACACCTTATCTTAAGGAAAATCCCTTTTACCCTATTCTTTACTCTCATAAAGAAAATTTTCCTTCCCCATTGAAATTTATCCTTACCATGTTTTTCATTGTTCATATTTTTTTCTAAAGTATAAAAATTCGTTTTCTTATCCAAAACCTCGGAATCTAAAATACTAAAATATAGAGCATTCTATTTTCAGGATCTGAATTTAGACTCTGAGTTCTCTGAATTCAGATTTTGAACTTTTTGAGTTTATACTCCGAGTTCTCTAAATTCAGACTCTGAACTTTCTATGTTCAGACTCTGAGTTCTCTGAATTCAGACTCCGAACATTCTGAGTTCAGACTCTGAGTTCTCTAAATTCAGACTCCGAACTTTCTATGTTCAGACTCTGATTTCATTTAATTTAGACTCTGAACTTTGTAAGTTCAGGTTCTGAATTCTTATGAATTCGGACTCTGAATTTCCTTGAAATTCAGACTCCAGAATTCTATATAATTCAGGTTATGAATTATTTTGAGGACAGAATACAAATATCCATGTTTTATAGACACCGAATAGTTTTTGGGTTAGACTCCGAACATTCATTTTTCCTTACACACTGAAAAATGAATTTTCTTAAGTAACCATATTTTTTCTTACTCATGTGTTGGTGTTAAAATGATCTTGTGCATTCATTTTCTAACTAATCGTTTTTTGAGTGATACGTGTACAGGTATATCTAAAATTCAAGAAATAATATGACTGTTGGAGGAGGGAGATGACCATTGAAGATGTGCCTATAAATTGGAGATCATTTGAAAGACCTCACAAAAAGTTGATCAATCAAGAGATTACATCCGGCTAATGTGATTTCTAGAGAGAGAGACTTTATTTCTTTGTCTGTACTGAACACCTTGTTCAAAATTTCTTTTTGCGACTCCAAATGTTGCTGAGTACATTTGAGGGCTTCCGAGGATAAGAAGATAGACGTGCTGACTACCTTGATGTTGAGGGATTGAGGGGATAACAAGACAGACTCCGATCTTCGTATTGAGGGCTTACCCTGGTGTTTGCAAGACTTAAATTTTAGAAAGTATAAATCAAGGGGTTTTATCCAAGGTTTTTGGATACCCTTCTCTTTGGGCTAAAAGATTTACTACTTGTTACTTGTGTTGTTTCATGTTTTCTGCTGCATTTTTGTTGTTGAGGAATTTATAACAATCTTATACTTTCTTATACTTGTAATCTGATTAGTGAGATTCTATATGCTTTTAGGTAGAATCATTATCTTTGTAAACATTTCTTAAGTTTGATTTCCGATGCCATATTTCCAGAAACTGAATTCCCAAAACCACAGTTCCATTATCAAGAATGTTTTTAGAACTTATAGGTTTTGTGAATTTATCTTTTTTAACCTTGTTAAACAATATAAATGTTTCTAACCAACCTTAAAAGTTCTCGATAAATTTTTTAAAGAATACAATTCACCCCCTCCTGTATATTGAGAATCTACTATAACATTTCGATCCTACAGTTGGTATCATTGGAGAATATCATAATCCATACCAACTTAACATATATTTATATATTTATATATTAATATATATATTAGTATATATATATTATATTATGTTTTTAAATACTGATATACATATATATATAGTTGTATAGATGAATAAAATGGTAGGCTTGTTGGTCTAGGTTTTTTATTGGAGGATGGGGGTTCGTTGTACGATTTTATTTGGTCTTTAATTTTTAATAAGATAGGCATAAATAGGGACTGGGTAGGTACAAGAGAAATTTAGGATTGGGTACTCGAGAGGGGATGGTTGGGAATATGAAAAGGTGAGGGGGTAGTGAGCGGGAAAGATAGAAAGTAGGCAGGGGTACTAGAGCAGTAAAGGGGAATGGAGCACATCAGTGGAGCAGGAAAGGGAAGCGTGTGGTATTGGAGGATAACAACATACTAGTGAGGGGGTAGGGTACTAAGTGTGTGATAGGAATGGGAGGATGGGGGATAATGAGAGTTAAAAAAATTAAAATTTCCATAAAAATCTACCGACGTATTTTCAAAACCTCGATAGATGAGGTTTCAGTTAATGGAATTTCTAAAAACTGCTGATAAATGGGGTTCCAATAAATTAGTTATCTTTAGAAACATTATAAAAGGTCCCAAAATTAGATGTGTTTATTTACTGAAATTTCTTAAAAACATCGGTAAATAATGTGTCGCTAAATAGCAGTGATTATAAATCTCGCTAATTTATCGATGCTTATATACATTGTTAATTGGAAATTATTATAAATGTCCCCAATTTAATGAGGTTTATAAATTTAACTAAATTAGAAACACCTCATTTATTCATGTTTCTGAGAAACATTGGTTAAATGAATTAGCTACATTTGAAAACATTGGTAAATGAATTAGTGATGTTTTAAAACATCGCTAAATGTGGTTTTCTTGTAGTAATTTTTTGAAAAATAATTAATAATGATGTTTTATTATTTGTAATGATTTTGGTTGCCTTTATTTATTGTAATTGTTAGATAATTGATAGTGAAAAACTGTTTTATTATAGTAGATGATCAGAAAATGTTATAATATAGTGTATAAATTTGGAATTCATTCTATGAAATTCCATCTAATGTTAAATTTGAAGGATAATCAAGTGAAGGTCCATCATATATAGACATATAGAATTTGTAGATAAGTTTTCAAACATAGCTTATCTAGTTAATAATTGATATTGTTTTCATACCAATTTTGTCATATAATGATGAATGTATTGAAATATTGTCATTGGTTATCAATCAAACTGAAAATTAAATGATAGAGTTGTATGTCATCATGGATACTTTGGAAGATCCATCAACATTAAAATATTCTATATCACAACATTGTTATAAAATGTCATATCATCAAGTTGTAACATCTTAACAAATTATTTCAACAAGGGTAGTTATTCCATCACATTCTTAATGATATAATTTCACATCCTCATGTTGTGATGTCTCATTGAGAGAGTTTTGTTTTTAAGGATAGTCCAACAAATAATTTGTATTTTATGGTGGAAAATTATAAGGATGATGAAAATTTAAAAAAAGACGATGATGAGAAAGTGAAACAACAATATAATGTCAAAGAACATTCTAATCCCATCCCTATAGGGTTCCACTGACCTTTGAATCAACCTCCACCATTTTCATCATGGTCAACCAAAGTCATGCCACACTTACCATAATTTGATTGGTTAATTTTTACTCCTAGTATAAAATTTCAAGGAATTATTGGTGGCCATAATCATATGTCGGATGAAGGAGTTTTGTATTTTGGAAAAGAGTTTCATATCCAATAAGTGATGAAAATTATGATCAAACAATGTCACATTGAACGATATTACAGTTATTTTGTATAAGAGTCAATGAGATTTCATTATAGGATTTGGTGTGACCAATTAATATAGTCAAATACATTGGTGATCTATAATAGATAATAGTATTTATTATTGGCACATAACAAGATTTACTCCACATACACGTGTGAACCGAAGCTTACAATAGTTCAACTCAGACTTATAACACTTCTAGTAAAATTGTTTTATTAGTGCTATAGAAGCATTGATAATATGAGTGATGTTGAACGGATGGATTTAAAAATTTATGAAAACGTGTTGTTAAAATAACACTTTAAAATCACTATAAAAGGAACTTCTAAATGGGCCTTTTATTAGTTCTTCTTTGGCACTGATAAAGGGAGATTTTATGAGCATTTTTTTATGCACTAATAGAAGTGGATAAAGTTATTTTTGTTTGGACCCCTTCCCACACCACCTTTTATCAGAGCTTCCCACCTAATTTTTTTAGTGCTTTTTACTGACTCACCCAATTAGTTCTCCCTATAGAAACATTACATAATTTCAGCCTCATGCACGCACCCCTACCACCATTGAGTTAAGAACCTAGGACATCTAGTCCATATGCTCGCACCTTTTCCAATCCGCTAAATTGTTTTGTTTTCCATTTTTTGATATATGTATAAATTTATATAGATATATTAACATTTTTTATCAATATAGGTATATATATTTACACACACAAATACACACAAATATATATATATATATATATTTCAAAATACATATATAAAATATGTTTTTTTTGTGTCTGCATGTGTGTGTTTATAAATACATACATTCATACATATTTATATATTTTTATATATGTGTGAATCTATAAATATAATTTTACATATTTATATTTATTTACATATATTATAAATTAATACTTATGTACATATATATGAATATATAGATAAATATACATTTTTTTTCAATACACATACAGAAATATATTAACATTATGTGTACCTTAATTGTACAGGTATATAAATATTCATACATTATAATTTTAAATAAAATGGATAATAATTTCTATTTAGATATTTTTAATATACTATGAAATATATTATATATATAAAATTTTTGACATATTTATTTATAAAATAAAATTTTTATGTATGAATGTATATGAAATATGTATATATTTTTATATAATTGATTTCAAATAATAGTACAATATGAAAAACAATAAAAATTAAAAACAAAAATATGAGTATGTATATAATACCTAATAATAAATTCATTCACCACTAGAAAAATACAATAATTCCTCCTTAAACAAGGCTGAAATTCCATCGAATATTAAAAAATTGGGGTACCATGACTAAAAACTCAGTTTGGAAGGTCATATTGGACCTTTTTCTTCTTGAAAATATGATTGAGGGTTCTTATGAGTCAGTAGTTCATAAAAATCATTTCAATATTTGATTTAATATATGGTAGAGCTCAAATGAACACCAAGGTCAAAATATTTGACCGCATGATGTTCGAGTCATGTTTTAAACTTATTTTATAGTGCTTATTAATTTTTTTTATTTGTTTCTATCTTAATTTTTTTAAATGATCATCACACGATAATAATTAAGTAATTATTAATTAATTTTATTTTTTTAGTTATTTTATAAAATATTTGTCACCAAATATCTTATATAATAAATTTAATTATGTTTTTATCATTATATATATGATTTTTAGTAAAATATTATAGACATAAATATAAATATGTTTTTATGTTAACATATTTTTTTTAATGATTTAACTTTTTTATAAAATTTACCATTATACAGTTCTAATCAAAACCACAGATAAATACCCCCTTATCAGCACTTTTTTACTAGTGTTGATAAAGCTCCCTCTTTATCAGTGCATTTTCACTAGCCTTGATAAAATAACACCATTATCAGTGCTTTTTTACTACCACTGATAATGTGACCCCATTTATCATTTCTTTTTTACTAGTACTGATAAAGGGCCCCCATTATTAGTGATTTATTATTAGAGCTGATAAAGGGACCACTTTATCAACATTTTTATAGCAGTGAAGACCCCCTATCATTACTTTTTTTACAACGATAAAGGGGTCCATTACCATCACTTTTTCAAGTGTTGATAACGGGGGAAATTATCAGTGCTTCTAGGTGGTGTTGATAAAGATAAGAGTTGTTTAAATTCTATTTTATAGTAGCATTATCACTGGATTACTCACCGTTAAATGCTAAAGGTATTTCAAAAATTATTGTTAAAATAATAAGTGCATGTCAAGTCGTTTCTATACATCTAGTGGTAGAGAGAATCAAACAACTTATCAAGTATCAAATCTCTTACTAGAAATCATGGGTTTCATGAAAAAGAGTTATCAAGAAATTTATAGAGACTGGGATGACTCTTATCTTGTTTAACCAATGACATGACCTGACCCTACAGGGTTGATACCACAACTACCCCATACCCTCCTCTAATAGTCAAAGGGCCAACGACCAGTGTCGATTGGTCATATCACACATGTGGGAGGCATTAGCCGAAGGTACTTGTACAAATTCACACATCTCCAAGTATATACAATGACCAAATGTAATGAAACTAATAATTATACATGCATCCATCTATAATCCCACAATCAGAGTATGTCATAATGTACTTAAAACTATATAAAGGGGATGAATACAAGCCCATACAAAATGGGATAATGAAGTTTATCATGCTCAGAAGGATGTAACTATTATTCAATGAAACACTTATATACAACTCGGTGTGTAAAGAACAAACTAAGATCCATGTTCTATTATTCTTCCATGGAATGCATAAAAAGTTTCATCATTTGAAAAGGACACAACATATGTGGTAGTGCCCATGAAAGAGTGACTATTAAAATACCCAGTAAGACACCCCAAAATCAACAACCATAAATAATCATCAATAGTCAAATAATTAAAAAAAGATATTAAAAAATAGGATACATAATGATAACTGTGGATATCATATATACACATAAACTTCTCTAATTTGAAAAGATTCTCTACAACTGAAAGCTATAGATCGATTGTGAGGTTTCTGGGTAATGATCATCCATGATATCTCCCTCCATGATCCCTACCGCCCCTGATGGATGTCAACCAAGAGATATAACTCATCAGGTATCTCTATGTTAGTGACACAACACTTCCATCCTATAGGTCACACTCTTCTGGGTGGAACTGATCTCTGAGCTATACTGTGACTGACAAAACTCATCCAAGAGGTCACAATCATCTAGTGTAGAAAAGAAGAAGGAAGAAGATAACTGATTGGGTTAATTCGAGATACACACTCCATATAACTAATACTCAATCATAATGATCATATATCAATACATAGCTAGGGTTAAATTCTTAGGACTCACAGGGGGAACACAATACCCTACTAGAAACATCCTTCTAGACATGGGATCCATTCCTATGTAAGTGCTATCCATGCCAATTCAAAAACCCCAACTAAGGAAACATGAATGAAAATGTAGATCACTTTAGGAATCTTGGAGGGAAACATCTTTAAATCCACTATGAATCATCAGTAGAGGAATGAGATGAATCACGAAAAATAAGGGAACTTGACCACAGTACATTGGTAATCTAGAAGCTACAGATATGTCACCCTCTATGAAGAGAACGATATACTACACCGAACCATAATAGGAGTGGATCAAGGGAACACACTCAACCAATACTGGTCCATTAAAGGTCGTAGAATCTGACAAAAAAATTTAGGCGAGAAGAGAGAAGAATCCCACATTTCTTTAAAGGATTACATGGTGTGTCCTTAGGGGTACATGAAACACAAAAAAAGAGCACTACCTCTATCTCAAGATTAAATGGAATTTTCTTTTCCAAAAATACACAACATGTTGCTCAAGGGACATGGAATTTATATATATCCCTGGAACTCAACATGTCATTCTTCTCATTATTGTATACACTGATTCATTCCTGTATACTTTTCCTTGCCTGAGTACATGAGTTTCCCCATGTACTTCCCAAGTACACCGAGTGTAAGTCCATATGGACACCAAGGAATGTAGTCCCTATACACAATTATTTGTTTTCCATGTGTTACATGGTGTGTGACTAGACCCAAATTGTGTGTTACACTACATGGAATTTAGGGTATGTACCCCCTGTACATGTAGAGTTGTTTGGATAAGGCTCAAATGGCCGGTCACATGTGTCTCAAGGAACACAATACGTTTCTCTATAAGAAAATATTAACACCGAATAGAGGGGACACTATAGTGTGTGTTCATAGTGCTGCACACAGTATAGTATGGTTTATCAAAGAACTCATGGGATTCATCATGCATACTCATCCACGGCTCTAATTTCCATCGAATATATCACCAAACTCATTGAATAACATGTATATTGATCCTTCCTAGACCTTCCATCACCACTATCCAATTTTATCATTTCCAGCTACTCGATAAATGAATCTCATCATGCCTCATCATTTCCACATTCCATACCTAAACTGAGTGTCTCTAATCCAACCTCAATTTCCCGTCATCATCACACACCATGATCTCATCATTGTTCCCAAAACTGGATCCGTGAAAATGATTTTTTATTACAAATATGGAATATAGAGACCCTAAATTTTCTTACATGACTATTGAAATCATTTTAAAGATGAAAAACATAATAAAGTTATGATCCATAGTAAATGATTTAGGGTCTTTTGAAAATTATAAAAATACATTACTTTTACATAATAAAGGATAGACATTGATTTAAAATATTCTTCATTACCATCCTAAATCTCACATTCTATTTAGTACATGTCATCAAATGGGGATATACATCATTAAAAAATGGGTGATCTAATATCCTTGTATGTTGAGGAATAAGAGGCATGAATCAATATAAAAATATTGATCATAATCATCATCATCATAACATAATAATAAAATCATTATCAACATAACGAGGGTGAAATTTGATTAAGGCATGGAACAAGGTAATGAACAAAATTGAAACATCAGGTCTTAGTGGTCAAATACCACACATAGTTATGAACAAAGCTATAATCTTGTTCACACATAACATATGTGCATAATCATAATGTCATCATTGTCAAAAAAAATATGGCATCATGTTCACTCATATTACACATTATATCATGATATTAATCAATTACCAAATGCATTGGACGGCAATATAATTCTATCCCCACCTATCACATCATAATATTTAAATAATCATGCATGCCAAATAGAATATATTACAATAATAGTCATGAATTAAACCATGTAATCGAATGGGTTTCTTAAGTATTTAATCAATAATGACTTCATGAATAAACATTGAATTACAAAATGATAAAGGGGAATAGATATTTTGTTTTAAAAACATCATTATTGAGAAAATTAGAAGCAACTTAATAGTGATTAAGGATTCATTTTGGAAAGAAGAGTTTTTTTGGAAAATCATTATATTTTTCCGTTAAATAACGTAGGGAATATGTATATCATAAAAAATAAATGGAAAGAATAACTAAATGATTTTTAGGAAAAATTATAGGAGTATTCATGCCAAAGATTTCATGAAAGAGGTATAACCCAAAGAAAAGGAGTGGAGTTTGAGAATCCCCTCACCTTATGTCTGAATGAATTCTACAGATGTACTTAATATCCTGGATAAAAAAATTACAATCATTAATTACATAATTCATAACCTCTTACATATTAATTTTATTTTTTATAATTTTATTAATATTATTTTTTGAAATTTTGATTAGTTATAGAGTTCAATTTTTTCATTCTGGGAGTGTTCATTTCCATGGTTCCATAGTCATTTTATTTGTGTATAGTTATATAATATCTTATAAAATGGGAATAATTATCCAAAAGTGAAATTATATGTCATTAATGAACATAAAAACGTTTAAATGGTCTCATATATCATTTTTATCTTCTGGTATGAGGAATATTTAATTGATAAAATTATTAATGACAAATGTTTAGTTCATTTTGGTGGTTTTTACAGCAATCAAATATTAATTTCATTTTGTTTAATATTATTTCTATAAATTAGAGATAGAAAATTAAAAAAGTCGTAATATATATATTAAAATATTTTATAACCATAATAATGTTTTTATGATGAGCCTTGATGGTGGTAATTGAAAACAAAAACTCATCATCCACGATGCTAGTGAACAGGCATATCACAGACAATATTTTCATTTTTAGAATAAAAGGAGAAGAAAAGAGATTTGATGATAGATATTATGATAACACAATGAAATTTATGTATATATATGATTCTTAAATTATCATTCTACTTTTGATATGGTATGTGAGGATGGGATAGGAATATAAAAGAAATTAAAGGAAAATGACTGATGATTTTACCTCTTGAATTTTTTCTCCTTGAGAACCTCGTCAAGGTAATTGGGTCTAGTAATTTGTTGATACTAGAAGATCTTGGATGTGAGGAAGAGTATTAGGAAGTTAATTTCATACAATTTAGACAATATACATGGTTTATATGTTGTGATAAAAAGGGTAGGTGAGGGGTGGTATTTATCGGAAGAAAAGATGGCTATTTTTTATTAATTTACTCGTTATTTTATTAATTTAACTCAATAATATAATTAGCGTTTATTAATATGAATAAATATAGAAAATATATAAGGGTAGTTTAAGATAATGCGTACATACCACATCCATACATCATCCATGAATCCAAAAATCATGTATTAAACTTATATCGTAAATTGTCATATTTCAGTATTCACAAAAAAATTAACTATTTTTGGAAAATATAGAAAATTAACCATCAAAATATTTAAATATTTAGATTTAAAAAATTGAATCCATTTTATGAATAGAAATTTCCAAATATGAGATTTTTTTTAAATAAAATAATTATTTATCAAAAAATATGGATTTTAATATTATAATAGATTTTATATCACATTGAAAATTTAATTAAGGTCTCATAAAATAATCTAACCATTATAAGATAACATTATATTTATTTATTTATTTATTTTATGAAAATAAATTTTATTTTAAATAATTATGTTAATTATAAAATTTTAGATAAATATTTATATTTTACAAAAATACCAACATTTCATTTATCATTCTTAAAAAAATTATTTACTTATACCTTGTTATTATTATATCATATTATAATTTTTAGAAAATATAAATATTATTTATAATTTTATAGGCGAGGTTACTATTCCAATGGCAAGATTACTATTCTTAATGGCCATATTACAATTCCAATGGCCACGTTACTATTATAAAGGTATAGGTTTCTTAATTTCTATAAATTTTGATTATTTCATTAATAAATTATTAGAATATCAAATTTATTTGGTTAACATTTTGATGATTTTTTTCATATTATATAATTATAAAAAGGGAAATTCAATTGATAAAATTTTTGGATGTTACATTCTTCCCCCATTATGAAATTTTTTCCTTTTAATTTTCTTTTACATACTAAGGTAAAAAAAGCTGAGGGTATTAACCAATCATTGCTTCCTTCAGTTCCCATATCACTTCTTCATACTTATGTTTTTTCTATTGCACCTTGACCAAGTGAGTGTTATTGTTACGTAGAACCTAGTCTCATCGGTCTAGAATCTTCACCAAGTCCTCCTTATAAGAGATTACATTTTCAATTAGTACCAACTATGAGTTCAATACACGTGAGGTATCTAGCTTGTACTTCCTTAGGGGATATATGTTGAATATATCATTCCCTTGAGACATGGTTGGGGAAATTCCATTCCAAAAGGATACTTCTCCAATGTAATTATGGATCCCAAATGGGACAATGTACTTTGGGATAAGATACCCTTTCCTTCCAAACTGCATGACTCTTTTTCATGGTGATATTCGAATGAAAACATTTTCTCCAACTTGAAAATCCATGTTCCTTCAACAATTTTTAGTATAGTCATTCTACTGACTCTAAGTACCTTTTATATGTTTACAGGTGGTTTGAAATTTATTTTTCACCTCTTTCCCAATATCAGTACCTTGTATATTTTATTCGCAATCTTTCTCTCAACAAGATGGAGTTCTACATAACTTACCAAACGAAGCTTCATATGGAACAATTTGAATAATTGAGTGCAAGCTTCTATTATATAAAAAATTGAAAAATTGGGTATTCTGATCTTATCCACCTTTGAATTCCATTGATCATGCACATATCATGTCCTCATGTTTATGAATAGTCCTTTCAGATTGTTCATCAGTTTGGAGGTGATGGGACGTGATGAAATTCAATTCAACACTCAAATCTTGTCTAATAATTCCCCATAATTTAGATGTGAACCATGGATCACAATCAGACATGATTAAAAGTGGAACCCCATACAACCTCACCACATCCTTCACATATATCTTTGATTACATTTTGTGACAGAAATATTCTTGAGTAGTAATGATGTGGGATGTCTTTGTGAGTTTATCCACCTCAACCCATATCGCATTTTTTCCATTGGATATTATTTTGAGACCACTAAAAAAGTATATAGTGAAATTATCCCATTACCACATGGGTACATGCAATGAATGCATCATCCCATTGGACTTATGTCCCTCTACCCTAACTTTCTGACACACTAAACATCTTGATATATACTCCACAATCTCAGTATTCTTGTTTTCCCATAGATGTTCTCTTGAAGATAATGGTAAATCTTGGAAAAAATGGGATGGATATGGAAAGATGAAATATTTCTACTATCCAAAATATCTTTCTTTATATCAGGTCACTAAAGCACAAAAATCCTACTTCTAAATTGAATCACACCATCATCTTTGATGTGGAACTCATGTAGCTTCCCTTCCTTTACACCATTCTCCTTATTTTTGTTATTCCAGATTATTTCTTTGTCTATCCATGATATTTTCTTGGATAGATGGTTGAGTAGTCATTTGGGAAAAGAAGGATTTATTACCTAACCTTTTAATTTCTGAATTCATTCATTTCATATCCAAGAAAATGGAGGTTTCTTAATTTTCATCATAGATAAGGAAGCATGTTATTTTTTTCATAGAACATATTTGGCCATGATCTCCATTCCCAGATGATAATGAATAGCATAATATTAGTGCATGATTAGCTCTAACTATCATCCTTGATCCATGAATAGTTGCTTCTATGTGAAAATATATCATAGACTTTTGTGATCGGTATATATGTCACACTTCTCACCATAGAGTTAGTGCTTCTATATTTTCAAGATAAAAAACCAAGCCTCTTTCTCTAGATCAAGCATTGGGTTAGATCCACCCACGGTTCATCAACTACCATGAGGCATAGGCTATCACTTTATCATTTTGAATGAGAAAAAAAACCAATAATTTATTTGAATCATCACAGTATATCATAAAATCATATCCACTTATTGGGAGTGTGTGTCCATGTGAAATGACTAGCCTATTCTTGAGCTCCATGAATATTTCCTTACATTATTCCATCTAGAAATACATTACCCCATTACAAGTTAATTTAATTAAAGGGGTAGAAAATCTTGACAAATTTCTCACAAAACATTGGTAGTAATCAGTTAAGATAAGAAAACAATAGATTTCCAAGACATTACCGAGTCTAAGTCATTCCTTATTTGCATTTATTTTTTAAACATCCATAAGAATTCCCTTAGTTTTGTTCGCCATCCAAAAAAATGTGACATGCCAAAACCAAAAGTCACACTTTCTATGCTTGGAGAACAATATCTCCTTCTTTAATGTCACCAACACAATCATTATAAAGTATTCATGTTCCTATGTTATCTTGGATTATATAAGAATATCATCAATAAAAAACTACCCAAAATTTTAAAAGGTTGAAACTAAATACTCTATTAATCAAATACATGGAGATTATATGGGAATTAGTAAGTATTAAGGTAATCACTAGGAACTCATAATTCCCATAACTAGTACAAAAATAAGTCTTCTAAATATATTCCTTCTTCACCTTCAGTTGATTATATCTAGGATGATGATCCACCATTGAGAAGTAGTGTGCTCCTGGTAGTAGATCTAACAACTCTTCGATATTTGATATTTGATTCTTGTTCATTATAGTAATCTTATTTATCTATCTGTAATTAATACACATTCATATTGGTCAATCCTTTTTCTTTAAGAATTGAAGATGTTAACCCCAAGGTGATGCACTAGGGTGTACGAACCGTTTTTTCAAATGCCCTTTCACCGGCTTCATTAACTCCTCCATTTCGATAGGGTATACCATATTGGGAAATTTTTATATAGGATTAGCTCCTGGTATTATTTCTATTCATAACCCTAACTTGTGATTTCGTGGAATTCAAGTTAACTCTTTAGAAAATATATTGTTGAATTCCCTTAAAATTGAGAATTTAATCCAGTTTGATACCATCCTTTGACTCAACCATTTGAGTGAGGTATTCTTCTTCACAAGGAATCAACACCCACAAAACTGAGGTGTTTTCCCATATAAGATTCGTCGTCTTAAATGCATTTTTAGAAGTTAATGGGATGGTTCTGAATGTGAAATGGTATTTTATTTTCACAACTGTAGATTTGTGATCTATTTAATGAGAGGAAATCCATGAACTGTGAAGTATCGAATTTCACGAAGGGATGTATTATTATATTTGATGGAATAATATCACCACATAAACTAATTGGATAAGAGTCAAATACTGGGTTGTAATGATTCGACAACTAGGTGTTTTTATGGATATAACTTGATTAACATATTTTGGCTTAGATTCAATAGTTCTAGAAAAAAATCAGGATATAATGTAATGCATATAATTAGAATCAAATAAAAAAGTTTCCATTCTTGAGTGAATAGGATGTGTACCTTGTATGAATTTGTTTATGTGGTCCACTTCAATAGTAGTTATGGAATATGATATCCCTTGGTCCTTTGGCTTTGGTGCATGCTGACATTTATTACCCTTAAGGACTTGATGTTTAGTGAAATGGATTACATAGTGCCCTTCCTCCGTATAGTTGAAGCATTGAACTATAGGTGTTGTATTGTGATATTCCCTCCATTCCACTATCTAGTTGGTCAAATTATTCATGTCTTTTCTAAATTCATGAGTTTTTTGTCCTTCTCTCCCACACTTGAATCTTTTCCCCTCTCTATTGAGGTAGTTCCCATGGTGATTCTACCCACATTTTGACATGTGGGTGGTTGGATCCTCTTTCCACTTTTTTCATTGGAACCATTGGTTTGAAACAACATTTTTATCTTCTAATATCAATAAAAATGGGACCATTCTCTGATATCCATATCTACTTTAATATCACATTGAACCACTTATTCATAATTCCCAATGTCTCAAATAGCTAGATCCTTTCTAAGTACTAGCTTCAAACCACTAATGAATAAATTTATTTTTATATCATTGTTGATAATAACTCCAAAGGAATATATTTCAATCCTTTTTTTGTTTTATTCATAAGTTGTTAGATATTCACATTCCTTTTCCTTTAGCTCTATAAATTCTCTCTCCCTCTTTTTATGAAGAGTTTGAATGCCCATAAAGTCATCTGAATAGATAAAGCATAACATCCAAACTGCAGATCCAAGTTGCCTGAAATTTGTATTGATCATATATGGCACATTAGTGAATTTATTTTACTACTAATACCGCCATCAGATTAATCCATTATTACTTACAAATTGACATGTAAATGAGGGGGATGAATCGGTTTTGATTTTTTGTGGTCAATATTGTAACATCCAATTTCATTTATTTTCACCCACATTTGGAATATTTTAGTCAATAGGGTGGGGAATTAGTTGTTGGTGGTAAAACTAAGGCTCTTAATATTCCTATATAAGAATCTGGTGGTGATGATATCTAGGGGTGAATTTTTTTCATTCAATTGTAATTTCCTACATTAATTTTGTAATCGCAACATCAATTTTTCTCAGGCATGTTTTTCATTCATGTTCATTTTCTAATAAAATTTCATGTTTTTATTCTCTTATAATATTTTTCTCAATATCACATTGATATTGTTGCCTTAGGGAGTGAGTTTATTCATGTCATCTTTCATGAAATTCCAAACACAAAAGTGGAGTTATCGTTATTTCATGTGGTTTTTTCTTCAATCTTGAATCTTTTAGTCGATTTCCCACTTCCATTGATAGAGTAACATAAATGGATGGATAAAATTTTATGGGTTAATCCCATGGATTTAAATGGGGTTAGAATGAATTCTATTTCATGGGATTTAAATTAAGTTCATTATTTTGTGATTTTCATTCAATGATTTATTTTCTTCTTCATCTTCACCAACTTTAACAATGACACATTTTTAGTGATAGTACGATCCAATTACATGATGTTGTAATTTATTTTACCCTCAAATTGAATTGGTTATTATCCTTACAGTAATTCATGGATAAAATTGGTGAAAATTATTGAGGAATTATATCATTTTTCGATACATCTTGAATTAGTAACCTAGATTTTTTTAAGAATATAAATACATCCAATCTATCCCAATAGACAACCATAGATCTACTCATCATATTTAATTAATTTCGATCAATTAAATTTGTGTTCTTTTTCAATTCAAATTAAATAATTTGTTATTCAATCAAAATCAACCCCCCATGTCGGCTACTTCATATCCTAAATTGTCCATCAAATCTGAGTATCTCAAGGTTTCTTTTTTTGTCCATGTGTATTCGATCCCTACCTATACAACAAAAACCCCACATAACTGTAGGGTTAATTTGGGCATAACCATATTTTGGAACCGTTTCTAGGGACCCAATTAAGTATCTTAGACACTAACCTTATTTTCTCACCCAAATTTCTCTTTTCTCACCCCCATTTCTCTTTTCTTTCTCTTTTCTTCACTCTGAATCATAAACATATTATACTCTAATGGAGTATCAACAACATCATCCCATCATAAAACAAAGATGGAATCTAATTGAAAATAAATATTATAAATTTCCCCACATAGAATATTTCATTGATAAAACAATGAATGAATAACCCACACCTGATAATTTTTACAATATTTTGGATTATGAACATTTAAAAGATAAATTTTTGGTTCTTTTAAGGATGTTTAATGAGATCAAAATTAATGAATTCCATGATTTCAAAACTCTTAATCATAGGAATACCAAAAAAATTCTTTAACAATTGTGTAAAAAAATGTACAAATTGAATATTTAAGTTCCATAATTTAGATCAGAACTAAAAAGCATTGAAATGATTATGGAAACCATGCCCAATCAGGTTTTCACTTCCTCAACATTGATAGAAGAATATAGTTACCCACAACCCACTCTTATATTTACTAAAGAACCAACCTTTGAATCATTGGGAGTTGAAGAAAATAAATAAATATTTTATGGGTTTTTAAATCCAGATGAAAATTATTTTTTGTATTCACAAGTGTGAAATTTTACATCATGGATTAAATGTCTTAATGATTACACAAAAAATTATTTTCTTAAAGCTCCAATAGTTGATACATTGGGAGTGATAAAAAATATTTAGTCTATACCCAATATACACATTTAAATGGACAATTTTGGGGATGAATCATATTTTCAAGAGGAACCAATTATTTAAAATTATTTTGGAAAAGAAAAAGATTTTTGTTCTTATTCCCATTATTCTTTGGGAAAATTTAATGAAACTGAACTCAATGTTATGATCCTTCCTTCCCCACTCAAGAATACATCCATTTATGATAACCAAGACCATTATATTATCATAAATGTTCATCAAGAATCCCAAAAAGGAGGAATGAACTTCGAAATTTTTCGAAAGACTCCAGATAAAACATGATCAACCATTACCGAAATTCCTTTGACTTTTACACTTGTTGTTGATCATGGATTTTCACATGAATCAGATTCTAAAAAATAATCAATCTCATTCAAGTTTATGTGGAGAAAATATGGTCTTAAAAATGTTGAAATTTTTTATTGGAAAATTTTTGGGGTCCATGTCGAGCTAACAACTTTAGATTAAGCTCTTTCTGGGAGGCAACCTAGTATTTTCAAAAAAAATATTTTTATTTTGTGTTTTATTTTTGTTTTTTAAGGTAACCTTTTGGGGTTCCCAATGTGATCTAATTTCACTTGTATGTGAGATTTATATGTTGATGCATTTTATTATTTAAATAAAAAACCCATGCCTTATAAAGTTCAAACTCTGTATATATTCATCCATGAGGAGTCTATATTTGACATGATGCCAAACTAATAAATTTCTTATTGATTGGTCATCAACTGTAAACAAGGTGTTTTTACTCCATGATTTAATTCAAATCAACATCTCCCATATTTCTTCAAAATTCCAATCTACATATTCTCTTATCTTTCAAAATTGAGGGCTATTTCATTCTATATTGGGGGGAGTGAAAATCTGGGATTTAAAAAATATATATTTGGATTTTATCATAAAATTTTCAATTAAAAAAATCAATTCATGATCCTTGAATAAATTAATGTACATTGTGAAACGGGATAACTAAACATTGTATGATTCTGGATGCCTTTATTATGATTTTAATTCACATTTATGTTGATGTGAACAGTTATTAGAAAGTGCATTTTTCCGATGAGATTTTTCAAATTTTAAAATTTCATCTTTTTAATCAAAATTAAACAATGAAAATCTGTTGGATATTGGGTGTATGTTTGAGTTCTATGGTCCCTTTCATCATAGCATATGGTTTGGGGTCACTTTTAGTTTAATTTAAGTATTATAAAAATTAAATAATGTCTACACAGAGTAATGTTTTGTCCAAATGGGTGGAATCCAGAACTTGGGGATTGTGACTCCATAGATTTCATGCCCAAAGATAGGCTCTATATCTCTATTATAGGGCATGAAATTGAAAATATTTGTGGTATCTCTCACTTAGGGATCATTGATATATATTTTTATTGCCAAGAGTGCTTATTTTCATATCTATTTTTGTTAAAAAATGGGATACTCATCATAAGGTTTAATGTGATTCCCACCTAGTGCATTCATTTGTTTTCACTTGAACCAAAAAGCATACCCCATATCTTTTGTGATGCAAGACACATCATCATGCTTAATTGAAATCGGATGAAAGGTGGAAATGAATTTGAACAATATAATGGGCTTGGGGAAGGGATATATTTGTGAACCTATCCTGTTTGAAATGATTTCTAAATATTTTATGATTGTTTGGCATGATGTATTTTGGTGAGTATTGTATGTTTAAATGTTTTTGCAAAATGGATTTCAATTTCATATTATTGAGATATATTTTGTTCGGGACTAGTGAAAATAAAGTTGGGGGGTGTGATTATCTACTGAAATAGGCTAATATTAACTGTTTATGTCTTAATATTCATTTGTTTCAAAGAAGAAAAACATTGATTTTAGAAAATTTTATAAATTGATCTTCATTTCTTATAACAAGTGAAATACATGTTTAAAGTAAAAATTTGGGCCCAATCAATCAAATATTTGTGGAATTAATTTCATTATTTTTTTGAATTTAAAATTTAGGAATATGATTTATAATTTTTTCGGAACATTGTATCTTTTAGGATCGATGGATAAATACCATGTAAAGATAGTTATTTTTTTGCATGATTGAAGAAATTTTCTGTACAAAGCATAATGGGACTAAAGCCCATCAAACAAAAGTGGAGCCCACAATCAAAGACCAATGATGATAAAATTTTTACTAAAGAAAGACAAAATTTTGGGGATCATTTCATTCAGCCATTTCTAGAGCTAATTATGATGTCTTCTTAGAGATAATGGGAGACATAGTTGACATTTACATGGTGGGCCAGATTTAATTGCCCATAAAGTCATCCCACTAGATAGAGTGTAACTTCCAAAACATAGTTTCAATTTGACTGAATTTTATCAATATAATTGACAAAAAATGGAACAAAATATCTTCCTCATAAGGCCACTTGGTATTTGGCCATATTTAGTTACAAATTCACATTTCATCAAGGGGTGGGAATCTGGTCCTTTTTTTGTGGTCAGTATTGTAACATCTGATTTATTTTATTTTCACCCACCTATTAAATTTCATAATTAATGGGGAGGAGAATTGATTTTTGGAGGTCAACATAAATATCATAATATGCCTATATAAGGATATTGCGGTGTTGGTATTTGGGGGAGGAGGTTCTTACATTCAATTGTAATTTCCCTCTTTCATTTTGTAATCACAACGTCAATTTTTCTCAAGTAAGATTTTAATTAAAATTAATTTTTAATAAATGTTAATCCTTTTATTCTGATATATTATTCTTTTAAATATCTCATTGATACCATTTCCTTAGAGAGTTAGATTATTCAAGTCATATTTTGTGAAATTCCTCACACAACGATGGAGTGATCATTATTTCAGTGTGTTTCATCTTCAATCCCACATCATTAAGTCAATTTCCTGCATATGTTGATTGAATAGCATCAACAGAGGGATAAAATTTTATGGGTTAATCACTGGGAGTTTCATGGGGTTGGATTTAATGCAATTTCATGTGCACTAAATTCAGTACATTATTTTAATATTTCCATTAAATGATTTATTTTATTCTTCATCTTCACCAACATTAAAAATGACCCATTTTGAGGGCCAGTACGATCCACTTCCTTGAAGTTTCCATTGAATTGATCCCCTTAGTGGATTGTTTATTAGACATAGAATGGTGTGTGGATTAAATTGGTGACAAATTTTGAGGAATTATATCATTTTTGGATACATCACGAATTATTAACCAAAAAAATTATACGAAAATAAATACATCCAATATAACCCAAGTGACACCCTAGGATCAACGAATCTTATTTAATTGTTTTAGATCAATTAATTTTTGTTATTATTATTATTTATATTAAATAATTAGTTCTTCAATACAAATCATCCCCCTAGTTTTCCACTTCATATCCCAAAGTGTACATCAAATCTATATGTCTTAAGGATTCTCCTTCATTCCATATTGATTTAATCCCTACCTGTACTAAAACAACCACATATACCTATAGGGTAAATTTGGCGCAACAAATTCTCAATCGCCACATACCATTTATATTTATTCACATTTTTTGTATGATTACAGTTGAAAACTTCATCAAAATATGATTTTTGTATGGAAAATCAGTGGCCATTTCATATTTCAATGTATTGAAATTTTTTTTGTGCAACGTATAACATCCTACCACACTAACTGCGTCTCTAATAAATGGGCCACTATCTCTTGTTACACAAAAGGTTTCACGAAGTTTTAATATCTGAAAACCTTTTTTAAATCCTTGTATAACAAAGTACAATGGATATTATCTTAGATAAATTTGTAGAATAAAAATTTGTAGATCCTCATACCATCAATTGATGTCTGGTTCAAAAAAAATTGTCCTTTAATTTCTAATTTTTTGAAAAAATAAATCCATAAAATCCAAAAAGAAATTTATCATTTATGTGTAATTAACTTTAAATTTGTAAATATGTAACATAAAAATGAAAAAATATGATAATTCATTTAATAAAAAAAATATAGTTTTACTATAAAGGTGCCCGACATGAAGGAACAACATTCCCCTTCAGTAATTCCAACCACACTACGTAGCTGACATCTTTCTCCAATTATAATTGGGTTTGAATATATGACCTATTTCTAAAAATAGAACATACTAAAAGATAAATACATTATTGTTTAAATAAATTGATATAACAAATACATTAATGGGTGTGAACCTCTAGTTCAACAAAGCAATAATGTTGTTTTTATTGATCTGATAGGATTTCTTAGTAGACTCCCAGAATACACTACTATAGTCAGTGAAGGTCATTTTCATTTTTAGTACAGAGTAAAATATATTAAATTCTATTATAAATACATGAATTAAATAAAATTACCAATCTCCATTTGTATCAAGCATCATTTTTATCAGCCTTGTATTAAGTTTTGTCATTATAGATTACAACTTCACTCACCTAGGAATTAAATATGATAGATTTTGGTGCATTTTTGGAAATTTCTTCATAGTATCCTCATGATATATATATATGTATATTGAATATTTTTCTTCCTCCACCTAAACCTCACACCTATAATCAATAATATTTGTATCATTGAGTCAGAAGCAGATACACCGGACTGCTCAACACTTTTTGGTTATTCTATACTCAATTATTCATTGACATATTCATCCTCCTCTATTTCCTCTATATAAATTGTTTCCCAATTTTCGTATAAATAAAATTTCAATTTTATTCCATCTTTAACAGCAGAATATGTATTATTATTTTCAATTTGAATTTCATCAATCCCATTATTCTCTAAAACACTTCCTTTCTTCTAACTAGAATCGAATTTCATATCTTCCTTCTCTATGATCTTCACCCTTTCTCTAAAAATAATAATATATAAATTTTTTAAAATTAATTTTGAATATATTATATTGAACATATTATTATATTTAATTACTCTATGTAGAATCTCACAATCTATTCATTTTATATAACGATCTCATGTGATTTCATACAAAATTGAGTTTTTTTATCAACAACCTGGTTAACATGTTTCTTAGGATCAGAAGGCCTCGATTGTAGCTTTTAGATATTTATTTTGGTTTCTGTAGTCTACATGGAATAAATTAAAAATTATTTAAAAATAATTAAAAATAATTTAAAAATAAAGGATTTTCCAAAAACGTATATGAGTAATAGTACCTTGGTAGTTTCTTAAAGAGAAGCATCAACATCTTACAATGTCCACCAAAAAATTGGTGCACCCTCCATTTTGGTAGAACATTCTCAAACTTCTCATTATTACATTAATATAATAATTAATATTGTTAGGTATGTCTCATAAAACATAGAAAAAATAATTAGTGAGATAAATCTTAATAATTTAACAATAATTTGACAACAAAACATATAAATTTTAAATAAGTGGTGTTGTTTTTTAATAGATGTGATCAGAACTTCATGAATACTAGTAAACATTAATTTCTCATCATAATAGATATATCTTCAAAATATGTGATGAATTTTCTAACCCACATATGAACTAAATGATGGAAAACATAATTTTTTACAATCAAAATGGAAAAACAAGCAGGCCACATTAGTGAAATATTTCTATTCACAACATTAAATAGTTTTCATAATGGATCTTCGTAACACACCCTATGGTAATAACAGACAAAAATGGGAAATCATCCTCTTAAAATGTGTTGAAATATTTGGATGTAATGTATTGGAAGCTAACAAAGGAAGGACTACATCCTTAATTACAAATATATGGAAGATGTGATTAACTATTAACTCTATCATCTTACCACCTATGTCAAACATTTTTAAATTGACTTTTTACCATTGTATTAAAAATAAAACAAATCCCTTATTTTTTATAATCATTAAATGAAACTATGTTATCAAGAGACACTTTAAAACTTTCAAAATGAAATCCTTCGAATTAATTTTATGAGGTTGTCAGTAATATTAGGCTTAATATCATTAAATATTTTCCAAAACCCATTTATCGAAGACCTATTGTGTGTGGTAGTTGATTTAAAGGCTTCTTATGGAAAAAAATAGCATCCCTAGGAAATTATAATTGTCTATTTGAATTTCAACATATTTATAAGAATTAAAAATAATAAACTCTTAGTGTAATATCCAATTAGAAAACCGGTACATGACATTGAATTGGTACTTTTACATCATTGGAAAAAATTTACTCTTAAAATCCCAAAATAAATTCCTAGTTGAAATTTCAATTGGATATCCTAAGAAAACTTACCACTATAAATTTTTAATTTGTTCAAAAAAATAGTTATGTTTTTGAAAGTAATAATTAATTTGAAAATATAGAATTGTAACGACCAGTGAAAATCCTAGTGAAAATTCTTACAGGTATTTCCTAGAAGAACTTTTCAATTGGTTCTAAAAAATAGTTATCAAGTTGGAAATTTACACCGAGAGTGTGTAGTGGAAATTCTATTGGAAATAGCACTAAAAATACCAAATGGAATTTACTTGTGTAAAAATTTCAATTCATTCAAAAAACTTTGTATGTATATAGAAATTATAATTTAATTAGATTGGGAATTTCCAATTATAATTTTATGAGGGAATTATTTGTGGGAATTCCTCGATATAATTACTTACGGGAATTCCGCTACGAATTTCTAGTGGGAATTTCCATTGGAATTCCCCATGAAAAGTCCTAGTATAAATTCATAATATAAATTTCATATGGCCATTATCAGTGTACATTTTTAATTGATTATATAAATTTTTCTATAGATAGAAATTTAAATTTAATTTTATTGAGAATTTATATTGGTATGTGGAGATTCCTCTTGGACATTCTTACTGGGTATTTCCAATGGGAATTTCCACTGGTAATTTCCAATGGGATTTTAAATGGAAATTTATTGTGGGAATTTCCACTGGGAAATTAAAGTTGGATTTTCATAAGGAATTTTCAATGGAAAATTTTTTCTTGAAATTTAAAGATGATTCAATAATAAATTGTTCATTAGATATAAATTATAATTGAATTTAACTCGGAATTTACATTTTGGATTACGTTAATATCTTACCCTTAGAACTTCTAATAGATATGTCCAATGAGAAATTCTACTAAGAAATTCCACAGATATATAAAGCAAGCATTATCAAATAAAATTTTCAATTGGTTCAAAATAAATGTTTACTAGTTCGAATTTATAACTGAATTTAACTGAGAAAAACTACATTAACATTACCCTATGAATTTCCTCTAGAATTTCTACTAGGAATAGACACTATGGTTTTTCTAGTGGTACATTCCACTGTGGAACTTCTTATAGGGATTAACAGTAAAAACTTCAAAAAGGAAATCCCATTTGAATTTTATCAGTGTAAAAATTTCTAGTTATAGTAAATTGAAAACTTCAAAAAAAATTAATGGATGAAAAAAAATCAAATCAAAATTACCAATATATTTTTTATAATAATTTGAAACATGAAAATGTAAATATACAAGTATAATAAATTTAAAATTTCACTAGGGATTCCTAGTAGAAATTTAAAATTTAAATTTCTAGTCCATGGAATTCAGAGATAGAAGGTCTAGTTGGAATTTCCACTATGAATGGCCAGTGGAAAACTCCAATTCGAAATCCCCTATCATAATTTCCACTACTAATTCTCAGCACCTATTATTGGTGAATATAAATTCCCTATAGGAATACCTATATTAAATTTCTATTTTAAATCTATAGTGGGAGATATCAGAGAAAATTTGAAATCATATTTAACTACTTTTTTTAACTGTAAATTTCTATATGATATTTACACTTTGGATAAATTGGTAATTATAAATAATTTCAATTTTATGATATCCAAATTTGAAGATTAAATTTCTACTATAAATTTTAGTGAAAAATATAACTATAAATTAATATGGAAAATTACCTCTAGAAATTCAAGGTGGAAACTCCAAATAGATAGTAATAAACAATCCCACATGAAAAAAAATGACACTAAAAAATCATAATGAAATGTAACTCTAGAAATGTCTAAAAAATCCCAATTTTTCTAATACTCAAAAATAACCCATTCACTTAATTATTTATCAATTCCAATAATTCGGATATCCAAATAAAAACTACAGGTTTTTTAAATCAATTACAAAATTTCGTGTTAAATATTAATTGTAAATTACCACAATAAATGTAAATTTCTAATTGAATTTACACTAATAAGTTGAAGCGGAAATTGATAATAAAAATCAATTGGATGAAAGTGTAAATTCCTCCTAGAAATTTATAGTGAAAATAAATTGGATTTTCTAACAAACTTTTCTAATTTTTAAAATTATAGTAAAAAAAGGAAACTTCACCAGAAAAATAGATAGTTGAATATGCCATATTAAAGAAACCAAATCATCACAGTCACATTTTTTCCAATACCCCACAAAAACAAATACAAATTGAGATTATATTAATCTCCCTATCTCCCTTTCACTATAAATATATATAAATAAAAAATCAAATTCGATTGTATCCCAATAACATTGATAAAAATTAATTAAACCAATAAACATAAATTGTATGAACCACCTACCATATTTTTTCATTTCCAATACAAAAATAAGAAAGGTTATTTGAGTAGTCTACACCACCACTAATGGATCTATTTTAGGGTCTCTGAGTTGGATTTAGGCAGACCACTCTCATCATCAACGATGAAAACGAGTGCAACACCCACCATAACCCATGAATAGAGAGGGACCACTTGGGGTTCTATGAAAGGTACTTCAGGGTCATGGGGGTGAGAAAGGGGTCACACCTATGCTGCATCAAAATGATTGCCTATCTATTTTCATTCATCCATGGTAACGACCCAGCAAAGGACATCTCTACTATGGTGGCCTCATTATAGCTATTGTTGGGGCCTGAAAGTAATTTACAATAGTCAATTGAACCATACATATCAATGTATGCTATTTATAATAACAAAAATTAATAAACATGATTGTGTACATGTGAATAAAAATTTCCATGTGTGTTGATGTTAAAACATGTTATTTATATCTATGACTATTTTTTTATTTTGGGATTACTGTTAGAATTTATAGTATTGAAACACTACTATAAAATATTCCTTTAATAGTTCTAAAATGGCCTTTATCAGTGCTAGATAATCATTTAATATCAGTGTATGATTAAAAACCCTAGTCTTTTATCAGTGCTTATAGATGTGATGATAAAGGACCCCTTTATGAGTGAATTTAATAGAACTAATAAAGTAGAATACTACAGTGTGATGTAACTGCACAATGTAGTACCAGTGCAGTGTGCTATAATGGAACATTGTAGAACAAGAAATAGCTTTAGAAAGTTGGAAAATCATGTACAAATATATAATTTTAATGAATGAAAATTTACAACACAAATACAAGGAAAAAATATATTATAGAAATTTCAAACATTGCTTTATAAAATTACATAAGTATCTGAAAATTATTATATACCTTGAAAAAATATTAATGTTCCATTACATTTTCCTCATGAACCATATTCATGCTCTAGAAAAACAAACCACCCCTTCTCGAGAAAATGAATGCACCTATATAAGAAAATAATTCTTATGTCAGTAACAATATAATAAAATAAAATAAAAAGAAATAGTTAATTTCTAACTAAAATTTTAGTCATACCTAGAGTAATATATATCATAATGAGTTATGGTTGATTCATTCATGCCACACCATTTCTTGTTTATCTTTAAGAATTATCTCTGTGAAAATTAACTAAATATGGATAAGATAAAAATGATAACGGAAATTAATTATGTAAAAGTAGATAGAATTATGAAAAAAAATGTAGGATATTTTTCTTGGTTTTTGGGATGTGATGCACGTTTTAAACTATAATGAAACATATATATTGAAAAGACGAACAGGGAGTCATGTCATTAAGGTATGGATGATTCCTACACATCCCAAATGACATAGAGATAGTTTTCCTAAATTATTAAAAAAATTTAAATGTTTTTTCTTATTTTTGAGCATGTTACTTGTATTTTTTTTCTAATGTTTCATTTTAAACTAGAGACACAGACTTTGAGTCATACCGATCACATCATGTGTCAGTTTGACATGTGTCTAATTCTTATACATCGTAAAAGACTTATGAATCATTATTCTAAATCATCCAGGAAATATGAGTGTGTTTCCTTGGGTTTTATTTATTAACACTTTTTGAACAAACATATAAACTGATAATGGACACTTTGAGGTATACAAGGAATATCATGTATTAGATTGAGGTTAATCTGATTTATACAAGTCACAAATGACTTATGGATCCTTTTCCTAAAGTATAAAAAATTCTGAATATTTTATGTCATTCCAATCACACGGTGTGTCAGATTATGGTGTGGTAAATTCATAAACGTTCTAAATGAATTATGTATCATTTTTATAATGTTCAAAACAATATGAATGTGTTTTCTTGGTTTTTTGTACATAACATTTCTTTTTTAGTAAAAATTAACATTAAACAATAAACATGCATATGAGTTTTACATGTCACATCTTGTGTCGATCATATGTGAGACTAAATTCTATACATCACAAATGGATTACAAATTTTTTTCCAAAATTATAAAGAAAATATGAGTATGTTTTCTTGATTTTCATTGAGGGAATATTTTCTAACTAAAATTTTAATTTTAAATCGAACATGGATAGTTTTAGTCAAACTAGAAACATCATGTTTCAGATTAAGGTGTGATTAATTCATAAACATAAAAAATAAATTTTGGATCATTTTCCTAAAGTATCAAAATAATCCAGATACTTTATCTTGGTTTTGAGTATGTTATTTGTCATTTATACTAAAATTAATGACAATTTTAAATAAAAAGATTCTCTCAGAGTCATACCAGCCACATTGTGCCTTGTATTGAGGTGACTATTATCCGTACACATGAAAATGACTGGTGGATATTTCCCCTAAAGTATAAAAGTAATACTAATTAATTTTCTCAGTTTTAATTTTTTTCATTTGTCTTTTTTCCTAAAATGTCATTTATAACTGAAAACACAAGCATTGAGTCATACTGGTCACATCGTGTGTCAGTTTGATGTGAGACAAATTCATACCTAACAAAAATTCCTTACTTATTATTTTCCTAAATTATCAAGAAAACTCAAGAAAAGTTTCTTGTTTTTAGTGACTAGGAGTTTTTGAACTAAAATGACCATTTGAAAATGATTACAGGCACTTTGGGTTATACTGTCCACATAATATTTCAAATTTAGGTTGTAACATCTAGACTCAGTTGACCATTAAAACCAGTACCCATATCTGTCATCACATGGCCTCTATAATACCTCCCCATACACCAAAGTCAGTTGACTACAGAGATAGTCTAGAAAGGTGATAGTGGGGAGACTATACCCTTATGATCAGAACAGAATAATGGTACATTAAAAAATATATAATCAGGTAACTACAGATGTAGTAATAAAGGAAATACATATAAGTTGAAGAATAATATCAGATGAAGATAAATGGCCAATGAAAATATAAAATAATGAATTAATGTCCAGATGATGGTGATACAAAAACTAATATAGTAAACATACAACAAGAAACATGATATAGTACAGTAAATAAATAAAGAAAAGGAATAAAAGGCATGCGGAGAACTCTACAAGAATCTTCATCTCTAGCTCAATCATATACTCCTATATCCCTAGTAAATTCATATAAAATAAGAAATAATCGGTGGTTCTATGATCATTAGATATTCTTAGGAACCCCAGCATAATGGTGGGCTGTGAAGGGTGTGAGATAACATACTAGTAGGCCACCACCCACAATGACTAAAACTAAGTCTAGTTTCTGAATTTAAAGTAATACAATGTGCATGTAATCAAAATAGTAAACCATGCTAAGTAAATAAATAATTGTCAGCTCAAGTTTTACTAGGACACCTACACAACTCTACCTGCTTCGACCCATGGATGAAATGATGTGATTGAATAGTAACTATATATATAGAAATAAAATATATATAGTATATTTATATATCGTGTCAACCTATATGAACCATGTATGTGTGAACATAATGGCCATATACCTGGAATATTAGATCCTATAGAGACTAGGGCATAACTCAGTCATCTATAACTATTTAAATGAGAATATAATCACAATCAAAAGGGTTAATGTCCAACATATCATAATTAATGAGATATGTCATGCTCAATACTCGAGATGGTGAGTGTACTATCATGCCTACAATCAAGATAATTAGTGTGTCTTCATTCCAACAATTGAAAATGGGGATGTGGTGCATCAATCCCACCATCTTATAGTTTCAATGGTGGGAGACATCATACTCAGCACCCCATGTAAGGGAGAATAAACCATCATGCCCAATTGAGCCCCTATCATAGTTCCATAGCCTATATTAAAGGCATAATCGTATTTATAATAATATAGAGGAGTCATTATATTTCTTCCTTTATATTCATCAAGCACAAATATTACCTAGGTAATTTCAATTAATATTAAATTGAAAAATACTAAATAGTCAGGGCCTAGACACCCCATCCATTTATACATTAAATTTATTTTAGTAAGGAAATCCATCATGATACAATCCATTCCATTTAATATAAATCAGATAAGCCATGATTTTTTAAATATATCAAGTTACATGGCTATACACCTAATTAAATTCAATTTAATTTAATCAATTTAAATTAAACAAGCCATTTCATTTATTAAGGAAATGCCTTCTAGATTCATGTCATGCCAACCCACTTAAAAGGTGTTTAGACTTTGAAATAGTTGGTCTCATGGAAGGTCAACCCCCCTTATCCAATCCATTAAATAATATCATTTTAGGTCATGTACTAAGCAGAACACATATATAGCTATAACATAAAATCATAGGAAAACACTGATGCAATAAGGATGTGCCTGATTTAAATCATGATTCACCTTTTTTAGTTGAGAAGATAGCACACCTCATCAAAGGGGTTTTGTTATAAAACATGAAATTGTTTGATAAACAAATCATTAATAACAACAAATATTCACCTAAAAGAAAACTCAATTTATCAAAAGAATAATTTTTTGAAAGCTACCAAAAATGATACACAATTACAAGGTTCAACATGGAATTTTGGTGGTTCTATCATAAATTTTGAAATTATTTAAAAGAAGATATTTCATTTAAATTCCAATTTGAACACTTATAAGGAATTTCAAAAAATTATCCAATTAATTATAATTATAAAATCAATCCATCCCACTCAAGGGTTGTCCGTTATCAATGTTTGAATCATAAAATTACTAAAAAATAATTAATAAAATCTTTTTATGTTTTATAAATAAATTTACATTGAATAAATAAATATTATGATAAGGAACAATAATAGGGGGTGTGTGAAACAATGATGTTTTTTAAAATTCAATTGAAAAATGAAGAAATATCTATAGACCACCTAACTCATGATTAGGATTCTCTACTTTTCCAACATCAATTCTTAATTTGTTCTAGATTGGATGAAATTGAAGAAACATACATATTCACTTAAAATAGGGAAAATTAATTCACACCAAAAACTAAAAAAAATAATAAGAGAAACAAAGAAAGGAAGCAAGTGGATTTGAGAGCTTACCAATGTAGATTAAACGTTACCAATGGTGTTCAAATCTGACTTCAAACAAGGGAGATACCAGGATCCCTATGTTATGTTGGAGGAGTAACCCATGGTGTAAGGGAGTGACTCACGTGGATGGAGAAGAGGAAGAGATGGAATAAAATGGGTTTAATATTTCATTACAGGATAATGGTAATTTCACCCTCAAAATGGGGTCGCACAGTTTCTCCGTATGGTTGGTAAATTCATGCACCAAACGTACAGCTCCCACTGCATAGAAACCATACCCCACCTGGTTATCCCACATTATTTTATCTGGTTGTGTACCAACCATTCACTAAATAGTGCACACAAAATTCCTTAGTGGCAGTAAGTGTGCATGTTAGGTGCACAATTTGGGAAAATTGTGCGTGACCTATGCGAACCCTATGTAAAAAATAGAAAAACCCTACAGAGATATGCACCCCCTCCTACATAGTTTGATAGACTATGCTGTGTTCTATGGTAGGGCCATTTAGATACTACATGGAGGTTTCATGGTTAAATATATCCTTGCACCACTATCATCATTGTTTTCTAAAATGGGCCTTTAGTCCCTCGATACTCCCGAAACCCGTGAAAACAATCGATAAACTTCTTGGGCATCAAACAAGGACTAAAAATCACATTGATGTGTATTCAATCCCATATCAACATTTTGAATATTGGTTCGAAGAACATCCCATCCAACAAACACCCAAATTCAAATTTCCTTGTAATTCCACCTTGTCTCAAAACACTGTTTGTTACAACATCCCTACCTAAGAATGTATCATCACCATGAAACCTTGGAAAAACAAAAAAATATCACCTTACCTACCTGGGGTTTGACGACTCATTAAAACATTCACAGTGTATTTCCAAATTCCCAATGTACCTTGAAGAATTATCTAATCATATTATATATAATCAATGAAAAACTAATCCAATGCACATTTTATAACTGAAACACCGAACTGGTGCTTACCAGATCCCGTTAAGCTATAGAAAGTATCATGTCATTATACCTATAAACATCTAGCCGATGGTGCTCCCCACCAAAGGTTTTTAACATTTAAAGGACTATTACAAACCATGGTATACTCCACTATGAGAATTTAATTACAATTCAATCCCTTGGATATTCAAAATATGCTCTTGTTATGTTTTTGAATTGATCAAATGGTTGATTTCTCTTCATCTTCAACCAAGAATATCGAGCCACCCCATCATGAAATACCCCAAATAACACATAATATACTCATATCCACATGAATATGTTTCAAAAATGATTCTTTACACACCATATTACATAAGATAAATGTAAATAAGTTGAGCCACCTCTGGCTGACCATTCTTAAAACTTCTGGCTTAGAAGACCGATGTATTATGAAATTAATTGTAACAACTTCATCTAGGGATTCTCTCATTTACCTTGATCACATTCATTTAACTCCATACCTAAATTATAGTGATGTTCTCTAATAAAACCATCACCTAATCATTTTAAATTTCATGCTTTCTAATAAACTGTTTTGAAACCCAAAAATATCCCACTAGAATTTCCTCCCATTAAACATCACCTCTGAGCCCTACAATAAGTCCAACATAACCTTGGAATCATCAAACTAGATTCCAAGGAACTACCCAATGTATTTCATACTCCATGTTTAAAAGTGATAATTTGGTTCAAGGATAAGATGTCCACATCTGATTATTGAATGATCCTAGAGTGGATTCATACTAGAAGTCAAGTCGAAGTAAAACTGTTAGTGTACAAGAATCCATTCAAGTGATTCCTACATTGGAACCCATATATCACTACAAACTAACCTTTTCTCGATAAAAACCACACATCCAGTGTACAACTCTAAAAAGATCATGTTTATTGAAATAGAAGGTAATTTGAAGCTATGGTCTCGACATATAACATTCACTCTCTTAGTGCATCACTGATGAATTCAAGATAGGGGAAGTGCTCGTCATTAAGATAGAGTACATTAAGAAGGGAATAAGAATTCCAAAATGTTTCAACATTCCTATATCATAACCAATATGATGTTATTTTTATTATTTCCTATCCACCATATCGAACTACAAAAAATAAGAGTAGTCAAACCATTACTGGTTGAAAAATTGTAAGAAGCTCAACTTCCCCTATCGACACATAAACATTAACTGATCATAGTCCTTCACCACTAGAGGCATCCCATGATTGCTCAAGAATAAAAAACAATGTACATCCATGAACAAAGATTCTTACAAATGTTCTATATATATCCAACGACTTAAAATTCATGCTTCTGAGTTGTAAATGACATTTATAAGCTTCACCAGCCTCATGGGCATTCAAAACCCACATTGACCATTTTTAAATGGTGTTCCTCAATTGTGCCCCTCGTACCTAGAAGGATATGTGTTCACTAGAACTGACATGTAACTCTAAAAATTAAGAGTATCATAGTTATTGATAATTGATAGAATATCATCTTATAAGTGTGCTAGATTAGATTTTCCTTAAATACACACATGACACTTCTCTGAGTCACTATCACAAAGGTCATAACAGTGGGAATGAAATCCAAATCCAACTAGACGAGCATGTCAAAACCCCTGATCCTCTTGGATCACATACCCAAACATTAGAATTAATTGGAATCATTTAGTTTGAAGGTAACTCTACTCCAGATATGACCCAAGAATATACTCAATAGATCAAGGCTCATTTATTCATTTGAACTAAACCAACTGATTATATATTTCATCAAAATAACATGTTTTGTGTATATGAACACACACCGCCCCGAGGTTTATAAGTAAGATGACACATTCTCGATACTATACATAGGTTTTTCTCCATATGAATCCAAATATCATGTGTTTGGTATAATGGATTTAAATCAGATTCATATTACCCCATTCAACTATTAAACTAGATGAAAACGCACCAGGTCGTCCATTGTTACAGAATAAGAGAGTAACACAACCTACTAAATGATTGACCATGCCTGATGAATATCTATCCAGCTAAAAAAAACCTTACTTGATTCTCATGAATGTAATAAGGTTCATGGTTACCATGACCACCTATCCAAATAGGGGTTTAATTTATAATCTAGGAGTCCTACTAGGTACACTGATACCAAAATGGCACCACATGTTCGAAAGTACACATAATTTAGCAAGGAATTTAATCTCTATGGTTGCTACCTACTATAGGTTATCCCCTCACAATAGAATAAGCATAAAACCTATCACTATTTCATTCCAAACATATATCACTAAGCCATATTCCTATCATTTATGATCCTTCTAAAAGGTAAATCCTTATTGAAAACATTCATGTTTCTATTCCAATGAAACTCAAAGAGATATTTAAATTATTCTTACATGGGGGGATTAAACTAAGGATACAACCTATGGTTCCATTAATAATTCATTAAATTGATTCACATGAAATCATTAAATGTTTAATAGATTTGAATCAAAACATCAAGTACCTGTTATAAGACAATAGCACTAGGAACATGAATTAACGAACACCTCATCGAAAATTGTTAAGTATTATCAAAATTACATATTAAAAATTAATAATTTATTGAAATACCATCATAATTGGGAAATTTTTATCACATAAATTCCATTATGTCAAAAAAGATAAGGCAACCTACAAGGGTCCCATTAAGAAGACTCGGGTTCATCCGAATGCAGCCCAATAAAAGCTGCTTAATTACTAAGTTCTCAAAACACCCGTAGTGGGTTATCCTATCAGAAACATTACCCAAATGATGTACTTTGTTGAAGTTATGATTTTTTATATTTTAATCAAATAGATATCCATGCCCATTTGATAGAGTCAAAACACTTTAAAAAGGAAACCAATTCATTTTAGTTAAAATTTAAATTGCTTTGACATATATAACATTTTCGAAATATATCATGGTCATATATAATGGTTTGATTATATGGGCTCCCCTCTCCCAATCTATAATGAACCAATACATGTAATATATTGGAATTTGGATCCCATTTATCAAGGCCAACTCACATTAAAATTTTAACTTTAACAACTTTTATATTTTAAAAATACACTCTAAATATATAAACAATGCTAAAAAGATGTTCATATTACATGGGTTGCCTTTCTCTAATTTATAAGGTACCCATACACCTTAAAACTAAAAACTGGCTCCCATTTAATAGAACCCAATATGTTCATCCCAGAAATGAATTATATATGAAAATCACAACTTGGCGGCATGTTATCATAAGTAGTAAACATAGAGAAGCCTGCTAATGAGCATATAAGTACGATTCATAGGAAATATGTTCCAAATAATCTAGACTCAAGTAAAATAATCATATAATACTTGGGGAAGATTAAAATGATAAATAAATATAAGAATTAGTACAGAACAAATCATGTCGCTAAAATATCTAACATGATATATAATATCTAGGCTATTAAACACACAAGGAACATTATTACAGAGATAAGGAAGCCTACAAATGCTACTACATGGAATGTAATATAAATGACTTGAAAATTTATAAGTTACTATGATGATTCATGTAATTATATTTTATTTCCAAATTGAGAAAATGGAAACATTCAAAAAAATTCATAAATTAATAAGCCGTAGAAAGTACACTAGCCACTTAAGGTGAAATAAAAATCAATAGAAATAACTAATTTCATGAAAAAATGTCCCATCCATTTCCACTTTGACTTTTCCTGTGTTTGGTGATCACTCCCAGACAAAATTATTTACCATGGGAAAAAAATTCCTAGTCTCCTGTCTACCAAAACAAAATTGTAAGGCAATGGAAGAAAGGAAGCTCTGATGCCACTTTGTAGCATCCTGGCCTAAGTGACCACTAAAACCAGTAGCATGGCCAACCACCACATGTCCTTAAGCACACATAAACATATTCAAGAGTCTTAAGATTGGTATCCAGGATCTACGTATGTGATATCGGGGAGACTAAAACCTCATGATCATAGTAAAACAATGGAATACCAAAAAATAAATAAGAGATAACAGTTGAAACTGAAATAAATGAAACACAAAGTAGTAGAAGAGAAACCTCAACTAAATATAAATGGTCAACACCAACTTACAAAAATGCATGAATGTCATGATGATGATGATACATAATCTAAAACATTAGACATAAAGCATGAACAATGATATAGTGGATTATATGAATAAAGAAAGGAAATAAAATCTGTAAAGGAGAAATCCTCAAGCATACCAATTATCAGCTCAGTCTTGTGCTCATATCTCCTAGGTACAAGCATAAAAGAATAAGTAATAATCCATGGTCCTAGGAATATGAGATCTACTCAGGTACCCGAATGCAATAGTGGTATGATAAGAGTGTGAAATAAAATCTTATTAGCCCACCACCCATGGCATCTATAACTAAATATATATCATGAATATAATGTACAACAATGTGTAGGTACATACAGTAGTAAGAAGTTCTGAATAAATAAATATTGGATGGATCAGGTTCCAATGGGACACCTGGATGACTCTACCAACTTCAAACCATGGTCAAAATGATGAGTCTAAAAAGTAAAAATATAAAAATATAATTATAATATATAAATATTATTTTTATTTATTTCATCCAACAATATAGAACATGTATGTGTGGATGTAAGTGTCCATACAGCTGGAGTACTATGAGATGGATGAACTGAGGCATAACTCAGTCATCTATAACTTGTATAAATGAGCCTATAAGATCAAGAGAAAGGGTAAATTCCATACATATCAAAAGAAATGAGAGTCTTCATGCTCAACACTTGAGATGGTGAGTGTGTTTTCATGTGAACACTTGTGATAGTGAGTGTGTCGTCATGCCAACACTCACAATAGGGGGAGTGGTTCATCATTACCACCTTCCAATGATATTAATGGTGGGAGAATTCATGCTCATAATCCTATTTAAGGTTGGGAGAATCAACATTCCCAACAAAACCCATACCATTATTCCATAGCCTATATTAAAGGAGAAATCATATTTATGATAATATCCAGGAGGAATTACCTATCATGATTCATATTCATCAATCCCAAATATAAACAAGGGAATTTAAATTCATATTAAATTAAAATCATAAAAAGGCACAACCTTTCAACCCATTAAATTTATCAATTTGGTTTATTTTAGTAATGAAATCCACCATGTTACAAGACATTACATTTAATACAAATCAAATAATCCAAGCTTACTAAAATATAGAATATTGTTTGGTCGTACCACCTAATTAAATTACTTTTTTATTTAAACCATTCAAATTAATCAATCCATTTAATCTATCAAGGTAAGGCCTTCTAGATTCAAGTCCTGACATCCCACTTTAATGGTGGTTAGTCTCTGAATCCATTTATCATAATGATGACCTTTCCCCATTATTCAATATATTAAATAATTCAATTTGAGTCAATGTTCAAAGCAAGCCATATATCTAAAAATAACATACTGGCTAATCAATATGGCTGAGAATTATTTAAATCACTATCCATCTATTTTTAGTTTAGAAGATATCACATCTCAACTGAGGTGTTTTATTATAAAACATGACAATATATAACATGAAAATAATTTAACACAAAGAATATTCACATAAAATGCATAACTCAATTTATGAACAAAAGAATTTTTTGGAAGCTACCATATAGGGTAAAAAATTACAAGGTTCAACATGGAACAAAAGAGTTTTTATCATCAATTGGGTAACTACCTACAAGGGAAAGTTACATTTAAAATCCAAGATGAATTATTATAATTAATTCGATCCAAATAATAAATTAAATATAAAGGTATAATCCAAGAAGAACATAGAAGGGGTGTCAATGATTGAGGATGGAATCCTAAAATTATTAAACAATAGTTAATGAAAGAAAATAAAGGTGCATAAATTAATTTATATTGATGAATTCAGCCTTAGGGTGATAAAAAATAGGTTGGAATGCATCACAATAATGATGTTTAAAATTCAACATAAATTGGGAAATAGCTATAGATCAACTACCACATTATTAGGATTATCTACTCATCCAATATCAATGTTTGATTCAGTATTCATTAAATGAAATTAAAGAAATGGAAAACCTCCCTGAAAATAGGGAAAATTTTCTTGCACAAAAAAATTACAACATATTGGAAGACAAACATTGAATGGAAGCTAGAGGGTTCAATATATTACCTATGAAGATCCAACAACAATGATGTAATTTGAATCATACTTTAGACAAGGAAGATACTAAGATCCCTATTTTAGGGAGGAGGAGAAACTGAATGTGAGAGGGTGATCATCACAATGATAGATAAGAATAAAGGAAGGAAGAAAAAGTGTTTTAAATGTTCATTAAGGGAAAAATGATAATTTCACACTAAAAACGAGGTCCCAACATTTGGACCCAAGTTTGGGAAAACCTTTATCCAATCATGAAGCTCCCACTACATATGATCCATACCCTACATGGTTATTCCACATGGTTTTCCATGACCATGCACCAATCAGGCACTAAACAGTTCACACAAACTTTTTAAGTGGTATTATGTGTACGAGCTAGGCCTACAATTTGGGAAAATCATGAATATCTCGTGTGCAACCTCTTCTAGAAACTATAAGGCCCCACATGGCCATGTGACCCCTAATTCATAGTATGAAAATCCATTCCCAGTTCTAATGGAGGTCTATTCTATTACTTGTAGGAGGCTGCATGATTAAATTTAACAGTTCCCCTAAGTTTGCATTTTTTATAAAACTATCCTTCGGCCCCCAAACCACCCAAAACCCATCGAAATACCTAGGATACCTCTCAATCCTTAAACAATTATTAGAAAAAAACACATTAAATTGTTCCATCTCTCAAAATTATGTTCCTATTCTGGGTTCAAAGAATGACTCATCCACCAAACTCCAAAATTCAAATTACCTTGGAATTACACCTTAGATCAAAATGCGGGTTATTATGGATGTATATCTAGTTAATATGCATAAAAAATCACATATGTTTCATTTTACTTAAGTATCAAAACAATATGAATGTTTTTTATTGGTTTTGATTTGGTAAATAGACTTTTTCACCAAATATAATTCCAATATTAAATTAAAAAGGCACATCCTAAGTCATATCGGTCACACCATTTGTCATATTGAGGAGTGGTTGGTTCCTACGCATCCCAAACAACATATAGATCATTTTTATAAATAATAAAACAATATTAATGTGTTTTATTAGTTTTGAATTTGTTACATTTCCTTTTCTTAAAATGTTATTTTAAATAGGAATCACACGCTTTGAGTCTTACTAGTCACATAATTTGTCATTCTTAAGTGATACCGCTTCGTACACATCAAAAATGACTTACAAATAGTTTTCATAAATTATCAAGAAAATATAATAATGTTATCTCAATTTTTAATAAGTGACACTTTTTGAACTAAAATATCAATTTTAAACTGATAATAGACACTTTGACTCATACCAGTTACATCCTATATCAAAATGAGGTGTTGAAAATTCCAATACATCAAAAATGACTTATGGATCATTTTACTATAGTATAAAAACAATATAAATGTGTTTTATTAGTTTTTCATATATGAGATATCTTTTATAATAAAATTAATGTCGATTTTAAGTAAAAAGATGTACTTTGAGTCAAACCAGTCACACCATGTGTCAGATTGAGGTGCGGACGATTCCTACATGCCCCAAATGAATTGTGTATCACTGTAATAATGTATAAAAACAATATGAACTACCAATGTTAAGACAATTTCCATTGGCATTCACTGTGGAACTACTAATATGGCATAATGATTCGATGTTCTTAGCTAAAAACAATTTATTTTTGCTGAATACTAGAAGACCAGAGAAATATCATGTGCCTTTTATATCATGATACATTACCAAAACTCAAGGGGTATGTGAGGTTTGTCTAACCTTCTGATTTTAAACAAGTAGAATAATTTTTTGGATAAGAACATCATCTCAATATACTATGTTGGTAATTCAAAAAACAAAGGCATTGGAAAGTGTGTTAACATTAGAAGAAAGGAATAAGTTATCTCTCTGGAGGATTGTAGTAGATAGCTAAAATCAAAATATGACTTCTGAAATGATCTTTAAAAATAAAAAATAAGTATTAGATAAAAATGATAAGGAAATGAACTTAAAAATTTTATATAAAATAAAAATAAAATTAATTAAATAATTACTAAGAATTAAACATTTCATAAGGTTTGTATAAATTATTCACCCATTTCCTTATGTTAATTATCTCAGTTATAGCCTCAAAATACAATCTCTCATCAACATGTGAAGATTCGAACAAACCACCCCAAATCGTACCAAATAATCCACCGGTAAAAGAAGAAAATTATTATGTGGGTAATATTAAAAATAAATAAATAAAACATTAATAATAAATAATAAATTAATTTCTGGGAAATGATTTTAATGTTCAATCATAATGGTTTCCTCTGTTATTGAGAAGAGGCAGCGCCACTGCTCTTCCTTCAAAATAAGTGTAGGGAACATGGAGGAAAGTGAATAATGACAACACTATACGGGTTAAATGGTTTTGAGTGATTAGAAGTTTCTAGATGTTTTAAAGAAGAAAGGCATCAAATATAGACACAAATCTTCTAACGTAAATGAAATCTACATGGAATAATGAAAATCAAATCATCATTTCATTATATATGCTTTTGGTAAAATAGAGAAGGTATATCATAAAATTACCTTTACATCCTCTTAATGGGTTTCCGTCATTATAGTCCATTCTTCCACAGGATTGGAAACATTATCATGAGGAGAAGAGATTTTGTGCATGAGTAGTAAATCATTTAATTTATATTATGTTAATATAGTAGATAATCGATAATATTATGAGGAAGAACATAATATTTTAAAATACAATTTTACATTTTTATTGAACTCACTTGGTTTTTTAGGGTTTTTAGGATTTTTCTTCTCTGTCAAGAATCCAAATCCATTCTTTGTGGTCCAATATAACGTACAATACATTTTCTATTTTGGGACCAATATTAACTAATTGTGATCTCCCAATGAAAGGGCCATCCTCTATTGAATTTTCATCTAACCCAATAGTTATTTTAATCGCCAGAAATAAAATAGACCAGTTCTAGATTTCTATATCAAAGACATAAAATACTTTCACTACATTTGAATCTATTATAAAAAGGCTAATATTTTTTCCTTCCACACTGAAATTCACTTTCATGAAGCCCATTTCATCAACTTTTGTTGCACTCCTATTGTCTACCCATTTGAAATGGATAATCCACACATGAAATTTTGTATAATAAAACATATATATATATTTTAATTACAAAATATGACATATTTTCATAAATTGGTTTTTTATACAAGGAACTAGATGTGTGCATCGCTTCCTCCGCAAGTTTAATTGCACTATTTTTTGTCGTACTGTAGTCATCCATTTAGTAATTATAGAATTTATAACCATTGATTTCAAAACCAGTGTAAGATATAACATTTTAATTTAGTCCCCTATATGGAAATAAAATTCTTTTGGAAATTGAATTCATATTTTCAAATAACTCCTTATAAATGTGATCCTAGAACCATCCTATAAAATTGTGATTATATGTATTTGATATCCATAAATTATCCCTTGATGGATTAAAATAATTAAGAAGTGTTTTGGGGGATTTAATGTATGCATAAACATATTCAATATTATGTAAAATATAATGGGGTGATTTCTCCCACTCTCTGAAGCTAATTTTAAACACATATCTTTTGAAAATCGATTCTCACATAAGGAATATGTTTTGATAACACTTTGGGAGACCAATGTTGTCAACATATGATAAGTAGTTGGCATGAAACTCAATATCATATTAAAAAATTTATTATTATTCAATAAAAACTTCAATCCAAATTTGAATCTTTATATACCCCTTTCAAATCATTATATATTCATCAATGGGGTATATCCACTTACAGCGGATAAGACCACATGGTTGAACCTATATAACTAAGTGAACCATCTGGTTGACCATTATATGAAATAATGATGATGGGAATAATATATCTAATAAAAATAATATGACAAAAACATCCTTATTCATGATTAGAAACTTCACTGGGTCTATAACTTTATCACAGATGGATTTTAAAAAGAAGCACATCCTGGTAAATGTATGAATTATATTTTTTGGTAGAATTCAATATAAATCAACATGCAACAAATAGTTCATAAAATCATTATATTAATGTAATTATAGTCTCTAAAACATAAAATTAGTCATTGAAAAGATTTTATTGATATTTTATGAATACCCCCTATAACATTTATACTATTGATGAAATGAAAAAATTGAAAAAAAAAATATCGGGATAGAGTGTAAGATGCTAAATGAAAAAAGTCCACCCTTTCCCCTTCACCAGTGAAATATTTTCCCTTTTCTCAATGTAAATCATGTACAACCCATCCTTGATTCTATCTTTTATATTTTCCTGGAGCATTTTCTATCCTTCCAAGAACTCTATCAAATAATGTTTTTTCTAGATTTATGATATCAAAAAATGTCTGTCGTACAAACAATTCCAATATGGTAATTAAAAGAAAATTGATCTCTTATTCCAATTGGAAATATTAAGGATTAATTAAATTGTTTTATGAAAAAAAATTATATATATTTTACATAATGAAATAGTTGATAACTTGTTAGTGGAGACAGTGTTGTAACTTGTTCAATATTCCCATTGAATGATGTAATCTAGGATTGGTATTTATGTCGTTGAGGTAAAAACATATGATGTCCTAAAAATTCATTCTTCGAGGAGTTTTTCAGACAAACTGAGTGTCTGTGTTCATCACAAATGGGACACCCCAACATTACTGTAATTCTATATGATGATAAATTTACATAAGAAGAAAATTAATTTATCAACTCATACAATATGGACCTAAATGTGAATTCTTCACTTATATGAGCGTCATAAACAGTAAAAATTGTATCCCACATAAATTTAATATCTTCAATCAGTTGATCCAAATAGAAATAAATATTATTATTGGGTTAATTTAATTTTTATAAAAGCATAGATGAAATAATGTATATGCACTTCATGCATAACAAGGGTGGAAGGATACAATTAACCAACATGACTATCTATATACTGTGAGTACTACTTTGTACAATAAAAGAATTTATTCCATATATATATAATTAAAGATCAATGTTTCTACACCCATTTATAAACTCAAGATACTCATAACCAACTTTCATACACCATGGAGAATCTGTTGGATGATATATGATCACATCTTTAATTCTTGTATCTGTATATCATGTCAATTCTCTTGTTGTTTCCGGACATCCATATTGTTTTCTAAATCATGGAATGATATGAAATTTACATACATATTTTTAAGTACTTGGTTCCTTTTTATTTTATTGATATGAACCACACTTAGGAAATTTTATGAGTGATTCACGGTCCTTGTGAAACAATATGTAGTAATTTGGACAAGCATGCATTTTTTAGAGATCATTCATTTTGAACATAGATTTAATTTAGAATCATATGTTAGATGTGGAAGTTCATTTTATTAAGTAAAATCTCATTCTATAGACCAATTAGTTCAATAACTCTTGTGTGGCTCTATCCACTACCAGATTTCAAATTATATAACATCAATACAGTTGAAAATGTAACATTTTTAGTACAACCGGTATGCAATGGTCTCTTATCCCAACTATTTATCTTCTCAAAAAAATTTGGGAAATTAAGAATTTCATATTCAATTTCCATTTTCATTTGTTATCTATGACCTCCATCATTATTTACACTGGTATTAATATCTAATGATCCATAAACCACAACTTCTTCCGTATTAGTGTGCATGCTCAATTTTTTCTTTTATTTAGTCCAATATTTATAGCTATGATCTATTTACTGATAAATCAAATGTTCCTCCAACTATTAGAGACTATTTGTTATTAAATAAAAACAATTTAAACACAAAAAAAGATTTATGAAGGGTCGTACACATGGTCTATTACAAAATTGATGAACTCTTTAACTCCCTCTACATACTCTTTTTTCAAATGATTAGCTCACCCTTTTTCAATCCTTATCTATATTATTTGGTTTATAAAATATTCATTTTGTACAATAAATATATAAATACAAATATGATATTCATTATCAAATGTAAAAGTTATAGATAATTATAATAAGGGGAACCCAACATTTAATTTTTTCAATTAATTTCAGAATGCTTTGAAGGAAATGGGTAATTGAAATTTGGAAAAAATTAACACCACTATGGTATGATTAATCCTCTAAATATAACTAATGTTGAAAGTTATATACAATTTTCACCCCCATCAGCTTCATCTCTTAAATAGTTATTGTTTAATTTTTTTTACATGAGTCTCATTCTCTATCTCTTCTAGACATGTCCCAATGATTTTTATTGCGGGATGAGTCATAAACAAAAAAATTAAATAATTATTATTTAGAAAATAAAGCTATTTAGGATGATAGTTGTACACCTTTGTGTTCTCTAAAAGGTGTAATGCCTCCCATTATTGAGAATTAAACCATTGTCACTAGTTATTAACTTGTGACCTATTGAAAGTGATATTTGGGGTGAATAAATTGTTTTTTTGTGATTCAAGGTGTATCAATGGGGACATGCAATGATATATGAATCCTTGGGGTCTCTATGAATTCAATATTTATAGGATATATCCAAATTTTAATTCTTTCAATCCTCTATCAACGAGTATTCTAATCTCTATTATAGAGAGACATCATATATTTCTTAAATCCACTAAATAGGTGAAAATATAATATTCGAAATTAAAGCATAATAAGAAACCCCAATATGATAAACAAGAATAATAGACTCTCATTACATCTACTAGAAGATATAAAAATATAATTATAAAACATTTTACTAACTAAATAGTTATTCCATATAGAAGGATGGTAATTAGAGATACCTAGGGGTGGTACCAATACATGTAGACCTAAAATGGTGAATACTTAAAAGTATTTTCTAATAATTGTTCAAACATATCATTAATTTTATAACATATGTTATATTTTTTTGGAATAGGTGATGCAAAAAACTAATGAATTACTACTTTAAATTTTAATGGTATAAAAAATATCATTAATCTCAGGAACTTCTCTTAATAATGATTTTAACCTTAATAACTGATATTTTATTGAATGGTGATACTTATTGACTCTATAAATATTATAGAGTTATTGAATATGACACTTTATTACCAAAATCATGAAGAAAGATATATAAAAAGAAAATGAAACAATAGTCATAATAATAAATAAATTAATACAAACAATTTAAAAATATAGAAAATTGTCCACATTATATAATGGATCAATATAAAATGAATTGTAAGTCAAAACTGATATACATGTAAATTTTACAAAATAAATCAAATGTAATATTTGGAAATTCCAAAACATCATGTGAGGTAACTCTTCACATACTTGGGTTGGAACCATATATAAGCTTGATGATGAGTTCAAATTTTTATAACCTAATGATGACCCACAACTCTCCAACCTTTTTGGATTACCTTATAGACATTAATACAAGTTGTTGCCCATAAAATCTTATCCGGAATAAATTATATCTGTCTATCATCCCTCACTAAGATGCATACGGTCTATATTATGATATTAATATGAGGAATGGTCACCTTTTCTAAAAACCTATCTAACAACAATCACCATAAAAAATAATTTGATTAAAACATCCTTCCAACACCCATAAATATGATCTGTATATTTGAAATAGAAAAATATTACCTCATTAAAACTACTATACAAATCTTTCATATATAATGATAAATTTTTATAAAAACCATTTCATGGACCCAACAAGGCTATAACACATTATATTACAACTTATTATCAACAAAAAAATTTATTCATTCAATATTTTATGAAATAATAATCTGAAAATTAAATTAATTTTAAAAATATAAAAACATAACTCAATGTCATGATTTAAAAAACACATTAATACTCTCTCTTGGAATGTTTATTTAAAGCCACAAAAAAATTATTGTCTTCTTTATTGAATGAATACTATATATATTTAATATGACTATATACTAACATATATACATGAAATAATGTGTTCCTAAATATATATATATGTATGTATGTATGTATGTATGTTCATAAAAGATATTAATAAATAAAAGAGATAAAATTCAGGACCCCAAATATAAAATATAAATCTTCATATAATTCCACCAATTCTTCAAAATAGAAAAATCCAAACAATCCGGACCTCAATGTAAATAATCATTACATGAAATCCATTTCAATTTATTAAATAATAAACAAGGTTGGAATTTTAAAAAACACTTTGTTTGAATTATTTTCATGAAAATAATTTCGAAATATTTAAACTTAATATGATATAGTAATGAAATCAGTGTGTGGAATTATTAATATGCTATAAGGAAGAAAGAAAATCCCTTAAAGGGTTAATAAAAACCCAAAATCCTAGAAATTCATAATTCAAAATTTATTCTAAAAGGAAAAGTGGTAATGGAAAATTAAAAGAAATAGACAATGAAAAAATTGAAAAAATATAACACCAAAATAAAAATCAATGAGTGAGGAGGAGAAGAAAATAACATACCTTTGATTAAAGCAATGAATCACCCAAGATAAAGTAGAGATTTCGTTTTATCCTTGTATTCATTCGATATTTGAATTATTATACCCTTAGATTCAAGCCTTTGAATTGTTTGAGCCTTGATTTGATTTTGGATTCGATGAGGATGAGCATCGGTAGGAGGTGGATTCCATAAAAGGAATTGTATATCACAACTGGTTAGGGTTCTTCAAATATATCAGATATAGTGATTAGATCATTACTCTTTGTAGTGGTTCTATGGATCACCAGAGGCCTGTGATTTTATCTAAGCCTATTTTTTGTAGGGAGAACCAAAATATTTTTTTGCACCCTCATCTAACTCAAGGTCAGAAGGTGTGCAGGGGTTAGATATGGGACCACTAGTGGGGGGTTTCATACCCCTTGTTGATAAAATCATGGGTTTTTTCAAAATTACAAAGATCTAAAATGGTTACATAGCCTCTCCATGGAAAATTTAATACATTATAATTGGGTTCACCATTGTCTACGGGAATGGTAAAAATATGTGGACCCTATCTACACACTAGGGTTGATTTTGGTGCAGATTCTTTTATTACTATAGCTTAAATTTTGAAGCATCCCATTCATTCAGAATATGTTATTATCTTTGATATTTTCAGACCTGTCAATGTTAAATCATCATTGGATTTTTTTACTCATAATTAATTTGAGTTTATTGTTTTAGGATTGTAAAAAGGAGTAAATACAAATTAATTATTGTGTTCTTGGAGTATAGGATATGAAAATATTTAGAGGGGAACACATGATAGGTCTTTTTGATGCTGGACATCCATATGATGGAGCTGGGCCATGGTTGCTGAACAAGACATGGAGAAGAGGTTGATGTCCTCATAATTAGGGTGGAAACACTTCACACCATATCTTGAGTACCCATTCTTGATCTAATTAAATGATTTTATTACTTTCTATTGGTTATGTATGTTTATCCATTCTGCATAGTTTTTCTTTTCAATTAAGGGGTTGTTAAGCCTCATCTTCTTAATTTTTTAAATTATTACAATTTATTCATTTTTTTGTTTTATTATTAAACTTTAGTCATTTTATTTATGTATATTAAATATAATGTTTATTAATATTTATAATAAATATATATGTACATTAAATTTATTCTTTCATATCAATAATTATTTGGTTAATATTTTTAATATTTTTATTAATATAATGATTTTTATTTTGTTTATTATTTCATTTTATTCATTTTAAATATCTATATATTTAATTTGTACTATTTATTTGTATTTATAATTTATATGTATGCCTATAAAATTTATTCATTTCTGTCAATAATTATTTATTTTTTAATTTTTTAATTTTTTAATTTTTTTTAATTTACACTTTTTTTATTTTTATTTCATTTATTATTTCTTTTTACTAGGGAACTTTATCAATGGTAATAACCACTAATAAATAATACTCATTTTCATCACTAAAACAGTTGTAGATAAAAAGTATATTGTTTATCAGTGTTTAATAACCGCTTATATAGTGTATCTTTTATCAATGCTAAAAAAACACTCATAAAATGTCCCATTAATCAGAAATCTTTTCTAGTGATGATAAACTCTATCATTCTAAAGGGATATTTTTTTAGTATTGAAATATTTTAAATTCGAATTATGTTTCTTTTATAATAAATAATCAATAATGATGTTTTATTTTACATAAAAAAGATGCTTACCTATATTTATTTAAATTGTCAGATAATGGACACTGAGGAGGGATATAGTTATAATGGATGACAATAAAGAGTAAGAATACATAGATTGTAGAAATTTGGAAGTCATTCAATGAAAAACTCATATATGATTAAAACTAAAGGATAATGAAGTGATAAAGTCCATCATATATAGGCATATACAATTTAAAGATAGGTTGTGGTATATAGCCTATCTAGTAACTAATGATGAGTATTGTATACAACTATTTTGATTCGATAAGAATCAATATAAGAATTAAATGATATTATTTAATGTAATTATTACTAATATGGAAGATCCATCGAAATTAGAATTTGTTATATCACAGCTTCATGATACAATGTCATATCCTCATGTTGTAACATCTCAAGATGTTTTTTCAAAAATGTTAGTTGTTCCATCAAATCCTAAAGCCAATAGTTTTAAATCTTCATTCCATGACATCTCAAAGAGACAGTTATGTTTTTAAGTATATTCCTCAAAATAATTTAAATTTCATGTTGGAAAATTATAATGAAGCTGAAAATTAAAAAAAAGGAATACGATGAGGAAGTGAAACAATAATAGAATATTGAAGAACATTTTGATCCCACCAAGATAAAGATTTGACTGACCTTTGAATCAACCTCCACTATTGAAATCATTTTTGATCAAAGGCATGAAACACTTACCAAAATTTAATTGGTTATTTTTTTCTCGGTACAAAATTTACCAATATTATTGGCGGAATATTCGAGTGTCATACAAAGGTGTTCTGTATATTGCAAAAGATTTTGAAAGAAAATAAGTGATAAAAATGTTGATAAAACAATATCACATTGAACGAGAATATAGTTATTTGGTAGAAGAGTAAAATATATATTTTTTATATGACTCATTTTGACAAATTTTATTCATAATATCAGATGTATTTGTGAGTTATAATAGATAAAAATTTTCATTGTTGGCGCATTACTAGATTTACTCCACACACATGTGTAAACCCAAGCATATCATAGGATCACTCATCATTAGATTCTAAATTAATTTCATTAATTATTATTGAAATATTAAGATCATGTAATGAAATTTATGTAGTTATAGTGGTGGAAAGAATCAAATAGAATCTTGAGTATCAAATCTCTTACTAGAAGTCATGGGTTGCATGACAAATTGTTATCAAAAAAATTTATAGTGATTGGGATAACACTTATCTAGTTTTTTCACTTCCATGACCCAATAGAATATGGATCAAGCATTAACAAAAACAATCCTACCTCTAATAGCCTAAGAGATAGTGACCTGTGCTGATTGTGCATCTCACACACATGGGAGGAATTTCAAAAATGTACACACACGCCCACACACACATCTACAAGCCTGTAAAATGATGAAATTTAAAACAACTAATAAAAATTCATGCATACATCTATAATACCACAATCATAGTACCGCATAAAGAACATTAAAACATAAAATGTTTCTCAATACAAGCCCATAAATAACTAGGAAATAATGTCTAACCTACTTAAAAGGAGGGGAATGTTGTTAAATGAAACAATATTTTACAACTCAATCTGTCAGGCCCAAACTAAGATCCACTTCCTCCCAGTCCTCTATGGACTCTGTATAAATGTTCTTCATCTGCATAGGTCATGACATGTGCAAGAAGATCCCACGAATGGGTGAGTATAATAGTACCTAGTAGAACACACATAAAACGCCACACATAAAGCATACAGAGTAGTCATCTCATTAGACGCAATTGTGTCAAATAAGGAATGATATATAACAATAACTAAGGATATCCCAGATGTATTCATAAATGTCTCTGATTCAGAAATGGACTCTACCACTACTATCCATAGATCTACTAAAATATTTCAAGGAAATGCTCATCTAGAAGATCTCACTCCACAAGTCCTTCTATACCTGATGTCTCTCATCTAAGATATATCACTAAATGGGTATATATATCCCGATGGATCATCCTTTCCATCAAAACAACAACACTTTTCTAGAATCTACCGCTCCTTGAGATATACTTCCACTGAATACACTCATCATATATGTCATTATCATTAGGTATAGCTAAGAAGAAGATCAAACAAAACACATGGGGTTCAACTGAGATACACAATATGTTGGATTAATACCCCATCTGAATGATTATATCTCTATACATTGCTAGGGTTCAAAGCACAAGGAATACTGGGGGAACACTGTACCATACTTGAAAAAATCCCCATGGATAGGGGATCGATTCACATGTAAGTGTTGGTCATTCCAATTCCAAAAACCCTATTATGGAAACTTGAAAGAAAATTTGGATTTCTTTGGGACTCTCAGAGGGATAAATCCTCCATGCTATTAAGGATCCATCAAAGCAGACTGATATGACTCACTCAAAATAAGGGAATCCCACCACATTTTACTAGTCATTATAAAGATGTATATGGGTATCCCTCTATAACGAGAGTGGGATACTACACCGAACCCTTATAGGAATTGGCCAAGGGAAAACACTCAACTAATATTGGTCCATGTAAGGTAACACCATCTCATAATGAATCTAATAGGAGAATAATATGGAATCCAAACTATCATCAAAAGAGAACACAATGTGTCCCCATAGGTACATGGAGCGTCTAAAAAAACCTACCACTTCCCATGAATTATTTCTAAATGGAATTCACATTTAAAAAAATAAATGGTGTGTCCATTAAGGTACAAATCATGTAGATTTAACCCTAGAACTCAACATTTCATTCTTACTTAGCCCGTGTAAACTGGGTCGTGCATGTGTACTTGGTTGTTTCCCAGTACGCAGCTCTGCTCGTGTACTTTGACCTACCCATTTACATCCCAAGTATAAAGTGTGTGGGGACATATGGACACCTAGATGTTTACTGCCAATATAGGTCCATAATTCCTCCATTTTTTCATGGCATGTGACTAGGAACACATGGCATGTAACACTACATGGCCTCCTTGTGTGTTCCCCCCTATACATGATTAACTATTCAGTTATGGGTCACAAAACATGTGACACATGTCACACAGTGTGTGACACATATCTCATTGTGAAAACCCTTTCACTACACAAAAGTGAATAAACAATGTGTGTTCATATTACTAAATTTTGTTTAGTTTGGTTTTCATATAAACCATATTATTCTTCATTCATCATCACTCATGGTTTTGATATACTTAAAATATTTTTCCAAACACATTGATGAACATGGATCCCAATCCTCCTAAGCTTTTCCAGCACCATTTTCTAATTTTGTAATTTAACATATCACATGAAATGAGCTTCATCCTGCCTCACTGCTCCCATACTCCATACCCAAATTAGGGGTTCCTAATATGACCATAATCATAGGTATTCATCATGCACCATGATCCCATAATCAAATTTCAAAACTATATATGTGAAATCAAACTATTATTACAAATATAGATCATTCAATGATTTTCTTCTGGGTATTCTTCAGTCTGCTGGCAAAAAGAAAGCCACTGAAAAATATGCATCAAATGTTGGGGGAAAACCATAAAACATAAACACGTGGAATGGAACTCATCCAATATTCATTTTTTACTTTATTAAACTTCATAATGAGATGAATGAAGATATAATTAAATAAAAAAATAACTATTATCCCACAAATCCTAGATAAATAAACTCAAACCCGCATTTCAATCGATCCATGAATCAATTCTCTAGTTCATTGAGTCACATATTTTGTAGGATAAAAAATGGGAATAATTCCACATAAAACAAATTTTCTACCATGATTTGGATCTCCCATGGGTGAATATTGGTCACATGTCGGTGTCATTGATGATATATAGAAGACCCATTTGCATATGATCCTCGATCTAATCTCAATCTGACATTGTCCACTAACAATCCTACAATATATCGTCGGAATATATTGGGTTATGTAGATAACCCTAGGGATTTGTAATAACAACATATTGATATTGTATTAATAGGTTTTTTATTTAAATAATAAAATTAAATAAATAATAACATATTTTTTAATTATTTTCCCCACAATAGCACTCCATCCAAACTTCCATTGTCGAATAATGTTATGTCGTGCCTAGGGTAAAACCAGTGCTATGAAATAAATGGTGGTCCTATATTTTCAATCCAAAATTTTTTTTGGAATTTATTACATATTTCATGAAAACTGAATGTGTGCGATATTAATATTTTTAATATTTTTAAAATATCAATTTAAGGTTCCCTATGTCATAGAATCTCCCACTGTCTCACTTCTTAGCTCCAGAAACCTTTCTATAAATATTCCAAAGTCATAAATTAAAAAAATACTGAGAAATTATATTCTTATCCTTTTCAATATTAATTACCCGAAAATAAAAAACAAAAAAGGTAGGTGGGGACACAAAACTGTCAACTAGGTATCCCACTCCCATGAGTTCTCTTGATGGTTTACTGTGATACCAATAAACACACACCCATGGAAATCACTTTCCCTTGACTACTCTTTCTATTCCAGTTCTCAACACCACCAGATCCTTGAAAAATGATTTTTCACTCTCATCTACAATCTTATAGAGTTTGATATTATGTTATGAGTCATTCAGATACCACCTCAGCTATGACATGTGGAGAATACTATGAAACCAAAACAACTATGGACAGATGATTATGTAGTATACAACCTAGCTAGGCTGACATAACAAAGGAAATAAGAGTGGTTATAGGAACCTAGAAGATAGCTGAACGACTTTTCTAAAATATGAATCTCTGAAAGTCGAAAGGTCTATGTCGTTGGCTTGTAAAATAATCATGACATTTTTGGGATTTCCTCATCCTCACTTGGATGAACATAACCCTTAAAACCATCACTAGAACCAAAACAATGATACAAACATTAAAAACCTCTAGCTTTGACCAATATGATAGTGAATAAAATGTTCCAAAATACATGGCCTAAAAATTTGATACACTAGTGGTGATATTTTTGTCACTATGATACACAAAATTAAAAAATGGTAGATAATCCACCCAACTGTGGACCAAAACTAACAAGTGAATAGATGTACGCTCACTAAATCCTAAATGGTCTATTTTACCTAGCTATCTTGGTGGGGTTAAAACACTATGCACAACTATAACTAAGACCCCAAAGGCTTTATATATCCTCTTCCTAATCAGGTCATGAATTAAGAATCACATTCTGCAATGATAATCATGGTAATTCCATGAATTTGGACTACCTAATTATCATACAAGTGTTCAAAACTCTCTACGAAGATTTATTTTCCATCTCCATTAGACATGTGAGACAATAAGAGTTTATCTTTAAAACATACTATAACTCCCATATAGGGTGAACCAATTCCAGGAGATATTGATACATCCTCACCTCCAACAGATGAACTACTAAAGGATAGAAAACTCCTCAACACCTGGTTATATAGCATGACTTGTGTCACCATTCATCCTTGAAATAATATGATGATTTTCTTACCTGTTTAAAATCAATCAAGAAAATATATAGTAGATATCTAGTCATTAAATATCATTCTATAAATATCATTGAGTCGTACCTCCATGTATCTATAAATAATCTGAGGGTTAACAACTATCAATTGAATGTATAACACACCATCCTTATGTTTCTGTCATGATCCAACTCAGATTCTAAACACACTTGGATGTCATAAAATAATAATTCAAAGAAATGAATCAAGAAGGGTTAATGATCTAGTCTATAAGTCTTATTATTATAATATGTCTTACAACTTTCTAAAGGGTATCACTATGAGCCTAAACCAACTGTAGTGGCATTGGAAATCCACATCTGGTATATCCTCCTCTAAACCAAGAGATATTGATAAATTGACTCATGGTAAACTCTAGCAACCACTTTTCCCCAAATCACTAGTCAAATAACTCATTGATTCCATGGACTGAATACTCTTCCTCATGTCACTGAATTCAAGTGACCCCAATTCACACCCAATAACAAGAATTCATCCTTATACTAGGAAAACATTGGGATACCCATGAAAACACGTTTGGTCTTACAAATCCTAGCTTTCAGAGTCTCTTCCAACCACACCACTTCCCCCCACATCTACACAGGGTTATCTAATATGCTAGTGTGGATATCAGATCATAAATAGTGAAATTCTATGTAGAAAAAACTCTTGATGGGGAGGTAAAATCTGAAAATCCTAAATACGGGTTCACTCATAGTCATCCACCATAACTGTAATAAAAAATCTCAAATCATTAGCTTCTCTAAGGGTAATACTAGCCAAATAAGAATGAAATGTATATAACCTCCTATGAATGGCCTCACCCTGCTCTACCTAGGACAAATCCTTATCAAAGGAGGAAAAATTTATCCAGACAATCAAAATAAACCTCCACACTCACTATTGGAAAAAAAATTGAGCATATATATTAGGAAACACTTACATTCATAGGAAAAAATAAAAGGGTCTTACAGCTAGTATGATGAGAATACACACCAGAATCATTCACTCTAATCCCAGATCGGTAGAAGCATGTAATAAATGATCCTATATGTAGGATCCTTAAACAAAATTGTCAAGAAAAATGACTCCCCTTGTATGAATACCCCTCAAACATGGGTTATTCTCAGGGATATGTGGTTCATGACTCCATGTGAAAACTACAACTAGGTTAGTGAATGCACACGCCAAACCTAAAACCATACATGAAGCCTCTTTGAGATCCTACTACATGGATCTCATTCTTTACCTTTCTATAATGTTTATCACAACTAGTGATTGATCCATCACCATATAAAATCAAAAGGAACTCAAACAAAATAGTCTAAATAACTCAACCCCCACACCTCGAAACTATCATCTTTGGGAGGCACTGAATCGCCCACATGGTTTTAAATAGAATCTTATGAATGTGTCTCAATGGATAAATTGTCCCTATTTCATGCATGTCTAAATTCATTATAGAAATCACCAACATAGGTCTCTGTTGATGGACCATGTCTCCCTATAAAATACATAAAAAGATGGAAAAGAGTGGATCTTAGAAATTCCTAACGGTATTATAGAAAGAGTATAAGGAGCATAGATCATACCTAAAAACACTCCTAGGGCCTCTGTGTAAAAAGTCTCCAATGCATATAGTTCCCTGTTAATATGATCACTAGCTTCTTGGGACTAGATATTTCCACCTAGGGGTGGTGGTGGTAGAATCAAACCAATGTTCATGCCACCTCCTAATGCACCCATAGCTCCTCTTTCATGTCCACCGCCCTGCATAACTCCTTGGTCCAACTGCTTCCTCTTCCTAAGTGATTATTCGACGACCTCTTTAACTACATCATAATAGGTTGGCCAATCCCAGAAAATATTTTTACTCACATCACAAGAATTTCAACATGCCATCCTTGGGTAACTGAAATGTCCCTAATATCTATAGAGAAACTTCATGTTTCATGACTTTTGTTCCACTCTAGTTATTAGTGCATCAAATTGACCCTAAATCCCATGTGATCCTTGCCTTGGAAGACTACGATATGAATTTTAAATGAAAAAATCATCATTCTGCACAAAAAGAGCCATCTATGAATTATTTTGTCAATATTAATCCACCTAAACCATTGGAGGTGGGTTTATAAGCTTATAAATGGGTGAAAGTGCCACCTTCTATCCATATTGAAGAAATACCACCTCATGACTAACCCCTTTCGGGATACCTCATCACTCATTAGGTTGAACTCTCATCCCTACTATGGAAACCTCACTAGATTTTGTCCAGAATACATACTAAAGAAGACAAGATGTACCATGGTAAGTGAGTATATCTATTTAGATGACTCAAGAAGGATATGGAAACCACAACCCATTGTTATATGATGCATGTACCAATGTTTTCCATGCTACAAGTTCCTACATGTACCAAGTCACCAAGAAGGTCATAAAAGTATTAGTGAATGTATTTTTCAGCCTATGCACCTACCCTAAAGTCCCTTTCCATTGAGAAGAACTCGAAACATGTAGCACTATTCACATATCTCCCAAACCGGTCCGTATGACATCATCAATATTGAAAACACTAACCGAGGGAAAGGCCACCACTAATACCACTCTTTCATGACCCGAACCAACTGGGGACAAGACCCAACAATCCCAAACCCACCTCAAATAGGCCAGGGGCTAGAGACTAGTGCTGAGTGGGAATATCACACACACCAAAGACATTAGGTTAATGTACCTAAACACATGACTAGATCTAAAATACTATAAAATGTTGAAATATAAAACAACACATAACATTGCCTGAATAAATCTATAATCCAAAAGGTAGAGATCCCATTAGCCTAATGTACCTATCATTGATCAAGTATCAATAACATGATGGACCATCCCTTCTATATCAGATATCACACTCATCTGGATGGTTCTACTCCATGATCTACACTATCAATGAAGACACTCATTCCAGTGGGAAAGCTCATTAGGTATTTACAAGAAGAGGCACATTGAAAACTAATAGGGTTTGACTGAGATACAAACTCAATTAGAATAATACCCCACTATAAGGATTAGATCTCGTTATGTAGAAATGTTTTCAATGTCCATGACTCATTAGGGGAATATAAAACCCTACTAGATAGGGGATCAAAACCCCTAAATGTGTTGGTCAGTACAATTAATCAAACCCCTCCTAATTAAACATGAATGAAAATAAGGATCACTTTATGTGTCTTGGAGGGATACATTCTCAAAGACACTGAGGGTCTATCGAATCATAATGACATGATTCACTCTAGTATAAGGGAACTCCCCCACAATGTACTTATCATTAAGAAGCTACATAGGGGTCACCCTCTACGATGATAACGAGATAATAAATCAAATTCTCATAGTAATGGAACAAGGGAACACATTCAACTAATACTAGTACAAGGAGGCTCACACAACCTATCAATCATGCTGAATTGAGAAGAAATAGGAATCCAAGAAATCATAAATGGAGTGAATGAAATAGAACTACAGATTCATGGAATGACTTTCAAAAAATGGCACTGCTCATTTCTCACTCTCATGTGGCATGAAATTTTCCCAAAATACTCATCTTGTAGATGTCACCCTCAAACTAGACTTGTTGTTCTGCCCATGCCCTTGTACACTAGTCCATGCCTAGATACGTAGTCATTTCCGAGTACATGAAACTTTCTATTTAATCTGGATTTCCATTATACTTCATGAGTATATGCCCTACGGGATCATATGGAAACCTAGGTTTCAACTCCCTATACACATTGGTCCATAAACCACGTGTCACACAATGTGTGACTGGGAACACAAAGCATGAAACAATACATGGAATCTTCGGTATGTAACCCATATTCACACTAAGATAGTCATCTGAGGGTCACATGATATGTGTCACATGACACACAGTGTGTGAAACTTATCTCTACACAAAAATCCTAGTGTCACATTGAAGGGACTACACAACTCGTGCTCATAAGACTAAATGCAGTGTAGACTTATTATTCATTGAAACCGTGGGATTCTTTCATGTGTCTTGACCATAAAATCTGATTTAATTTAGATCTATCATCGAACTCACTGAAGATCAAGGATTATGATCCATCCAAGATGTTCCATCATTCTCAGTTGAATTTTGGCCACTAACTCCACTCAGTAAATGGATATTGTCACACCTCACTGTTGTTTCATGATATACCCAAATCAGGGGTCTTCAATTTGAACCTAATCACCCTAAATCATCACAAAACAAAATCAAATCACTTATCCTTAGACCAGATCCATGTAAATTCTCCATTATGAAAAATATGGAATAGGGAACTATTGTATCCTGGGTATTCAACAATACACTATCAAAAATAACATTGATGAAAAAATCAAATAAAATGGATGGGATAAACATTAAAATATAAACATGAAGAGTTAATATCATCCAATATTAATCTTGGACTTGATTAATTTTCATAGAGTGAATAATTAATAGATAATTAAATCAAAATAAGTAAAATTTATCCCCCAAATCCTAGATAATCAAATCCAAACACACATTTTGATCAATTCATGAATCAATTTTCTAGTTGTTGATTTTGGTTTATATTAGGATAATAAAAATGTGAAAATGACACATAAAAAAATTATACCTCATTTTGGAACTCTCAATGATGAATAATGATCACACATCATTTTCATTGATGAGGTCCACAAGTTATGTTGGTGCACAATCTTTTATTTGATCTTGATTTGATTTCATATTCCAACGATCCACTAATGGATCCTAAAAATTATCTATGGTTATGTGAATAACCCTAAAGATTTGTAATAAAAAATATTTATAGAGGTTAAATATGTTTTGGATTTAAATGAAACAATTAAATAAATAATAATTTGCTTATTTATTTATTTATTTATTTCTCCCATAATGGCACTCAAGCCAAACACCAGATTCCCACCAAGGGTATGTCAAGCCTAGGGTAAACCCCACATTCTTAAATAAATTATGGTCTTGTATTTCTTATTTGATAGTACATTTTGTAGTTATTAAACTTTTTCAATAAATCTACAAGCGTGAGAAATTAATATATATAATATATTCAATATATTAATTATATGTTCACTTGGCTTATAAATCTCATATCGTCACACCACCTAGCTCCAGAAATATTTCAAAGTCTTAAGATTTATAATTTGAGACACTATAAAAACAATTTATGGAGCTTTGACATTACAATAATCAGGTTATCTAGCTATTAAATACTATTGAATATTTTAAATAATAAAACCAATATGACTAGTCCAAGAGAGTGTTCAATATATTATTTTTTACAATTTTACCTTGTGTGGTTGCTTTAAGAAATTGTAATAATTTTTTCCAGATTTATGGAACATTTTTGTATGGAATTTATACTATAACGTTCTGTATTTCTACCACACAATATATTAATTGAGACGATATAGATTCGGAATTATCTACTATTAATAATGAAAACTTCTCATCTTGCATTTTATTACAAACATGACTTAGAGAGTTTGTGACAAACATGGAAGGAATTTGTATTATTTGAAATTGGAATCCAAAAATCAAGGAGGAAATATTTTCTTAGGGTACATTATGGACAACACCAAATTACCATCATCAATTATGTATTCAATACATTACATTAAATTTCAGAATGAAGTTTAAGGATGATTCTCTGAAGAAATAAATCATAAAACTTGGTATGAATATCCTTTTCTTTCTGGAAAACCCACTTTAGTAGTTATTTTTATATGTTTCATAACAAGTTAATATATTTTACTATATAAACCTCAATAATAGAGTATGGAGGAGCATTTTGAGTATATTCTCCAAACAAATCAGGAAGTTTATAATTATATGATGAAAATTCAAAATAATATATGGTATTTCATGTATGATTATGGGAGGAAATATGGACATATGAAGACTAAAATCAAAAAATGTTTGAATGGGGGTTTAAGGGGAGTTTTAAAGCTACCCATAACAGGTAATTAAGAATATTAGATTATATGTAAATTAGAAGACCCAAAATTAGAATATAATGTCAATACAATTTTTTAAATGTAACCTACACATTTTTACAAGAGTCATTCTATTGCACTAAAAGTATTTTATGGAATGAGGAAAGAATAATGAAGAGGGTTTAAATAGAGTGATGTTATATGGTCACCATTTCTAGTGTGATATTGATAGGTCTATTAAGGATATAGTAACATTTTTTTCACTCATTTGACCATAGTGGGAATATATTTGGGGTCACTTAGTGCCATGAACCTATGAATTCTAGTAGTGGTAATTTTCTTGTCATTTTATTGAACTAGTGTTACAATGATTATGGTAACATTAAAGCATTATAGTATCCTTGTTCAAATTTGATTACACCATGTTCTTATATAAACTTATTTTGGGAGAAGTTGGTTGATGTATCTTAATGACTAGAGTGTATAAATGACTTTTATGGTTCACTGTGGATGCCTATAGGGGAATATTGGAAAATTGGTTTATTTTTTGATGCACATGTGCTTCTACTAAACATGACTAGGTTCTAACCATGTGGGAGGCCCAAGTCAAGTGATATTCAAAATGAGATGTATTTCCTAGTGAAGGGGTACCTATATGAAGGCATAGTTTCTACATGCATTAATGTCACATGTGGATACATTTACTTGGATGTATAGGTAATTCATCTAACAATAAAAATGAATAATTTAATCTTGCAATTAATGTATTTAAAATTACATGAAATTTTTGTTTTAATTTTTATCATTAAATGTAATGTAGTGGTATGAGTGAAATATGATGAAATAGGGTTTTTTATTTTTAATTCATAAAAGAAACCAAAAAAATCCATCACAAATAAAATTATACCTTTTTAGGAAAAACCAATTAGAAATTCATTTTAAAATATTTGTTATACCAAATCATAAAACAAAGTATGGTTTGAAACATTGCATTTTGGTAAATATATGAATGAGTAAATGTGAGAAATTTATCTTTTATCACCAAACCAACTAATAATTAATTTCTAGAAAAATAAAATGATTAATGACATATTAAAACAATAATCATTGTTTTTTGGTCTAAGATGAATTCTCAAAAAGGGGGGGTGAATTAGATTACTCTTAGTTGTAGTATTAGATAATTGTTATGTAAATATATAAGAAATAAAAACATGACTCTTTAAATTGGACAACAACATGGAATATTATATTTATAACTAGGCTAGTGAGGTAGTTGGATTCATTTCTTCTATATTATTATAAAGAAATAAAGAAATATGTTATTTCAGTCAAATAGTTTTCACCATTATTGTAATATTATTCAAAATATTATAAGGAGGGGACTCTATTATCTGCTGACCAATCTCACATATTGTGTGATGTACTTGATTGAAGACTTTTTGGATATATTTATATCTAAAGGGAATATAATTTTCACCATTATTCGCTTAAAGAATCCATTATACCATACCTCAAACATGATTGATTTTTTGGATTTCTCTTTTGTGGCATTAATACTTTTGACCATAATTTGATTGTTGGACTGGAAGAAAGATGGAAACCGGAGACAAAAACATTTCATGTTATAAAGGGGGAGTTGATGATTACTTTGGATGTGGCCAACATACTCATACTAGCCATCCATGGACTGATTGTTCCATGTGCCACTATTGGTGACTAGTGTGCACTCATACACCTAATGTACCAACCATTATGTGGGGTTCTTGACTAGATAGGTAGATACAATTGGTGTTCCATTTTAATATCACATAGGAATAGATACCTCATTACAACTTATCAAGTGGATCTTCATCTGATTTGGGATGTATGGATGTTCTATATATGTGGTCCAAGGAGAGCCTTCCATGCATCACTCCAAGAGTTATTACCCCACTTCCACAATATTTTTTTCAAGACTGCCCTCGGGGATGCCAGTATGATTCTATCATTAACATGATTTATTCATTGAATTTATTAATATAATATGTAAATTTAGTGTATATTTCATTTTTAACCAGGTGGAGTGAAGAACCTTTGTGAGAATTTTTTTATCAAATATTTGTATTTGTTAAAAACTAACCTTTTGTGTAAGAATGTTTTTGTTATTCAAGAATTATTCACAACCCATCATAATGAGTTCTATAAGAAAGTTGAAAGTTGAATAATGTTTTATACCAAACATAAAGTGGGAGAAAAGATTAATTTTTATGATATTTTTATTTCTAGACTCAAAGGATCATACTGAAACATACCAAACTCAGAGTATCAGATCTTTCTTCATCAGATTTAGATATTCAGATCCCATAGAATTGCAGTTAGAAATTTTTGTTTGTAGGAAGTTTTAATTTTCCATAGTTAGAGAAAGAAATAATTCTCAAGGGTAGAAAATAAGATGTTGTTGAGTGAATAAGTCATATTATTGCTAAAGAGTTCTGAATTAATATTATAAATTTTAGAGTTAAAAAGTATTCATACATTCTAAACTCATTCATAATATGTTTTAATGATCGTGAAGTTATTTTATATCATGAAACAAACTCTTGATAAAATATATTAAAGAAATAGAGTAATTTTAATTACTGAACCAGTTCCAGTGATCAAAATAATGTCTTCATCAGATTCAAGAAATCCAGAGACAAAGGTTTTGATCCAGAAGTCCGAATGTATGAAGCTTATGAAGTTTAAATATGTCTGAAGTTTCAAAGTGGATTAATTTTTTAATACATTAAATAATTTTATAAAAACTATCCTAATTGGAGAATACATAAAAATGGTAACCTCGTCATAATGAGATGAAGAGGAAATACATATTGAAATGAGTGTAAGAAGAAATATAGATCTTAATGAGATGAAGAAGAAAGTTAGATTGTAATGATCTGAATAAAAATGAAAGATTATAATGAGTTGAAGAAGAAATAAATACCATAATGAGATGAGAATGAAAAGAATATCGTAATGATCTAAGAAAGAAAGGAAGATCGTAATGTGCTGAGAATGAAAGGTATATCCTAATGAGTTGAGAAATAAAGGCAGATCATGATGTGATTAGAAGGAAATTATGATTGTAAAGAGATGACAAATAATGTCACATCGTAATAAGAAGGGGAAGTTGAAACCAAGGATGTTTCATCATAATGAGATTTTTAGGCTTCATCATACTAAAGAAAATATATGAAGTTTAATAAATATTATTATAGAGAAGAATTTATGTAATGATTTAAAGTGGTAAATCATTAAATTTAATTTTATATAAATCTTATAGAAATATGAGGAGGATTAAAGAAACTAATGTTAATTTTAAATGTGAGATTTTTGGAGTTTTGGCATCTAAGGAAGAGGGGAATGTTTTAAAGATCCATCTCTTGGTTTTCTGAGACAACTATAAATACATTCTTAGATCAGTCATTCATTAGTAACCATCACATAAGAATAAAAGGCATTGAACTTAAGAATTAAAGTGGAAATACCTTCCAGACTAAGATCTATGAAGAATATAAGAAACCTGAAAGTTTTTTTTATCGGATAATAGAATTGTATTTAGTTAATCAGGATAAGGAATATCATGTTTAGAATTGGGTATAGATTTAATTTTTTATATGGATAATGGGTTAGTCATTTTAATTACATCATATCGAGTCAATAAGAATGAGGAAGATTAATTTGAGTGCTTTATAAGTGTTGAGAAGTGTAGATTTGTTAAGGTAGAATCTTATTGACCTCATCACATTGTGATAATAAGATCTATCCTAATTAGACTGGGGATTCAAACTGATTGTTCATAGAGAAAATTGAACATAGAATTTTTCATTTTTTAGGATATTTTTTAAGATAGTTTTGTAAACTGACATGAGTCCTTATAATCCTTTATATCAGAAGATAGAAGGTGTTGAATGTTATTTGAACTAAGTTATATTCAATTATTCATAATAATAAATTTTCATAGACCCTTGAGAGTGGTAATGGAAGGGATGCGGTTTCTTACATTGAGGATGAATCTTGTAAATCTTGGGTGATTTACTTGAATTACTAATTTTGAGTGCATGATTATTTACTAAAAAGTTGAAAAGGAAATAAATATTAACATGTTACATGGGTTATGTTTTAAAATGTATTGATACTTATAAAAAAGCGAACAGCTACTTCGACACCCCCCCCCCCTTCACAGTTGTTATTTGATCCTTTGACACTTCAATTTGTAAAGAATCTCATGTTCCCTTATGGATTCCTTATCAGGGATAATATCAATTATGTCCACACTAGAATAATTATTATATTACATGGAAAACATTATTATGTATTGAAAAATATGATGATTCATTATATCTTATCTCTTGTCCTAGAAGTTATTTAGGATACTAATATTGGTTTTCCACCTATTGATAAATATTCCCCTTTGAAATTTTCTAATAATTGAAATATAGAAGTTGATGGAAATGATAGAATTGAAATACTTATCTCATTATTTGAGAATTTTTAATAGAAGGTGAGCGGTCTCAATACATCAAAAAGTTTGTGGGACAATCTTGAAAATATTTTGGAATAGAATATTAAACAGCAGGATAAAAAGCTATAAATATAGTGTAATAAGTATTAAGACATCAGAATTAGAGATAAATAATCTATTGAGGAATACTTCACCAGAGTAAATGAAATTTTTTGCAACATTATGAGATGCCATAGAAGATTCTATAATTATGAAGAAAATTATTCCAGACTTCCTAGATAGGATTGATTATAAAATATCTTATTTCAAAAATAAGTATTATTTATCAATTGATAAATTGTATAACATTCTTGATGTTTGTGAAATGATAAAATATAAAATGTTTTCAGAGAAGAAGAAATGTGAAAGGGATTTTGAATCAATGAGAGTGTTGCAAATTCAAGATACTAAAGATGTTGATCCTTGTTACTCCAAAGGTAAAGAGGATTATGATTTCAATGAAAAAATAATGTCTCTTATATCCAAGAACTACCAAAGAGAAAGAGAATTTATGTTGGTAAACTTCACCTCAAATGTTTTTAGTGTGGTGGAATTGGACACTTTTCTATGAATTTCCCCATAATAAATTTTGTAGAATATCGAGATGATTCTAATGAATAATATAAATAGAAAAGGTGGAAGAAGGTTCTAAAGAAGCAAAATCACTCTATATATCCAAAAATAAGTTTACTAGGAACAAATGAAGTATTTTTTATAAGAATAAAAAATGAGACTAAACTAAAAATAATTTTTTAGAAGATTAATGTTTAGAAAAATTCATAACCTTCACTGAAAAAGTTTAGAAGGTTGGAATTTACTCAAATAGCGGTGAATAAGGAGGTAAAGAATTTTATAGAGAGTATCATATCATAAAAGAAATTATTGATTGTCTGGAGAAAAAATTATCTCAATATAGAAATCAGAATGCTAATAAAAGATTGTGAATAATTATTAAAGGAAGAAAATATGTCATCAAGCATGGGAGTAAATACATTCAAAAGATCTTATATTAAAAATATAGAATTGTTGAACAAGGAAATATGGTTAGATATCCTAGTAAGAATATGACCATTAAGGAAGAATAAGGTAACAAGTTTCAATTAAAACTTCTTGATTGTGAAAATACCATGAGAAATATGAATTAAAACATCAAAAAATCCATGTGTGTAAAAAATGGGACTTCTAAAGTAGTTGGTAATAATCAAATCACGAGTCATGTAAAATCCTCACCCACAAAAAATAATGTTACATCTAATTTTTCTATGATTTTAGGTTTTGGAAAAATTATTAGGAAATATTTGGTGGAAAAAGTATGTTAGAAACCTATCATGTCTATAAAAGATGAAAACTCACCCAGGAGGAAAGATGGTCCACGACCAGATATATTGAAATAGGAAGAATTTATCAACCTCATCAGGGGTACTATATAAAAATATCATACATCTGTAGAAAATCTATATTTTATGGATATTTCTAGTGTTTTAGAATCAATGGCCACATATATTATAATTTTTGTCATAACCTATCTCTTTCCAGAAGAAATTTTGAGGAAGGAATATTGAATAACTTTTCTAATCCACTGGATGTTTATCAAGATGTGTGAAAACTTACAAAAAATTCAATTTGAATTTTTGGAATATTTATTTGGAATAATTGATGAGTCTAGTCATCATGCTAAAAAATTATAACAATCCTTTGGGAATATGTTTCATATGATGTAAAAGAAAAGGAAGTTGTGACGAATAAATTTAAACAAAGATATTTCATTGTTAACAGGACAATAAAATTAAGTAAAAAGAATAAACCATGGATACTTGATAGTTGTTTTCCTTCACATCTGATGGTTGATGTGAAAATATTAAAGCATGTTTAAATACAAGATGGTAGAAATGTTACCTTTGGCAATAATAGTTCCTTTTAAATTATAGGAATCAGAATGACTAAGATTGAAAAAGAAATCTTTAAATCTAAAGATTTTTTATTTTTTGAGGGCATAAAACCTAGCTTACATATTGTAAGTGAACTATGTGGTAGTGGAAAAGAAGTAATCATCATAAAATATCCTTATCTTATCAAAATTTTTTATGATGGAAATGTTTTTAAAAAATAATAAATAACCAATGGAAATATTTTCAAAATATGATAATTTAACAAATCCTGTTACGATATTATTAAAGATTAAAATAAATTATGGCACCAGAGACATGGCCATCTTGGATATAAAAACAGGAAAAAATATTCTAATGATGATTTTTCTCATTATTTTATAGAATTTAAAAGAAGTTATAAAGCAGTTTTTGTTATTATTATAAAGGGAAGATAAAAAGCTAAAGTCATAATATAATTGAGATTTAGTCTACCAGACCTCTTGAACATATTAATTGTAATTTATGTTGGATGATGAGACATTAATTAAAAAATGAATAATTATACTTTAAAAATTTTATTAATGATTACAATTAGTTTAAAAACACCATGTTTAGGAAAAACAACTTAGAGGCTTAGGAAATTTTCATGTTTTTTTGAAGGAGATGAGAAAGAAATCTGGGTTTATATAAAAATATAGAGAACAAATAATGGTACCAAATTCACCAACAATTATTTTTAAGACTATCTAAGAAAAAAGGTATAAAAATCAGTATATTTCTCCATATACTACAAAAAAATGGAATAAAAAATATATAAAATAAGTTTTGGGGAAATCAAAAGAATTATGTTAGTAGAATTAATAAAATTCAATATTTTACTAGAAAAAAGTTTTTAGTACTATTGTAGATGTTTCAAATAGAAGTTTTTGGAGAATATAATCCAAAATGACTTCTTATGAAATGTCGTATAACCAAAAAAAATCATTGAATTACTTTAGTATATTTAAAAGACCATGTTTACATAAAAAAATATATATTTGGGAAATTTTGTTGAGAAAGCTAAGTAATGAACTTTTATGGGTTATTCTCAAAATAAAAAATGTTAAAAATGATGGATTTTTTTTAAAAAAATTGTTAGATTCCTATGATGTGAAGGAAATTTAAAATAAAAAATCCTTGACAAAATTTTTTGAGAATACTAAGGAGGATAAACTAAAAAAATAACAATAGTGAACTTAATTCAGAACATCCATATCATGATTCAAAAAATATATGTCATGAGGAAAGTTCAGTTGGGAATGAAACATTAAATTTTCATACCTTAAAAAAGCATGTTCAGTCTAAAATCATTATTAGATATTAGAACCATCTAGTTTAGTCAAGAAGAAAACTGAGATTAGAAAATCATAATTGAATTCTCTATAAAGTTGAAATGGAGTGAGTTTCAAAAGCTATTGAATACAAAAAATAGATGGATGCTATGAATTAAGTGTTGGATCAGATTGAGAAGAATGAAACATGTGAACTTCTTCCATGGATATAATATTAGAATGTGATTGGAATGAAGTTTTCTTACATAGAAAATATGAATGAACATGGATTTCTTTCAAAATACAAAGAGAATATTTTTTTCCAAGGCTATGCGTAGGTGGAAGGTCCGAATTTTGAAGTATATTTTTTCTCAATTTCGTAATTAGAATCATTTAGAATGTTGTTTCTGGATCCACATATTGGAACTAAAACTTTTATTATATGTATGTAAATTCATCCTTCTTAATTGGTAAGATTGAGGAATAATTTTACATTTAACAACCTTGTGGATTTCTACATGATGAGGTTGAAAATAACATTGTAAACTGAAGGTTGATTTGTGTGGGATGAAACATGATCCATGTTCATGGTATTCAAAACATTAAAATTGTTTGAGAATGTAAAATTTTTCTAAAGGAAATTTTTATAGAAACATATATGGGAATTTTTTTTACTGTGGAACTCTAATTGTAATTATTTATCTCAATGATATAGTTTTTTCTAGGGATAGAGAATATGTTTGTAAAATATTTTTTGATGAAATGAAGAAGAATTTTGAAATGTATATGCGAGGAAAATTAAATTTCATCATTGGCTTACAATTTCAACATAAATAAAAATTCATTTTCTTATCTTCAGAAAAATATGCAAGGGAATTATTAAATATGATCAGGATGGAATAATCCAATGAAGTTTCTACTACAATTTCAATGAGAACAAAGTTTAGTAAATGGGAATTTGGAATAAGTGTGAATTAGAAATACTTTTGAAAGCTGATAAGAATTATTCATTACCATAATACCACATAGAATTATATTTCATAGGTTGTGAATTTCTATTCTAGGTATCAAAGTAATCCAAAATAATCACAAATATTGGCCGGAAAGAGTATTCTGAGATACGTCAAAGGAACAACTTCACTTGGGTTGTCATACAAAAAAAAATTATAAGTTGATTATTCATGGTTAAATATATGCTGATTTGGCTGTAGATTATAATGACAAGGAATCAACCTTTAGATTAATATTTTTCATGGGTAAATGTTTTGTGACTTGGGATAGTGCGAAAAAAATTTATGTAATATTGAGCACAGGCGAATTTGAATATGTTACAGCTACTCTGGATTGTACTAAAATGTTTTTGATAAAATTTTAGCCAAAATATTTCAATGTAAAGGTTTCAAATCCATTGAAGATATTTTTTGAAAATCTGATTGGTATTTATGTTTCTAAAAAAATCCAACATTCAAGATAAAAATCCATTGACACAAATTTTTACTTTATAAATGAGAATGTTTTTATTTGAGATTTTTTTCTACAATACATCATAAAAATTATAAAATTGTATATATTTTTAATAAATCCATTATGAAATAAGTAATTATGGAATTGGTGTTGCAACATTATATTCAACCTCCTCCCATGATATCCTAAACCACATAAGGATGTACCCCCTCCATGGATTGGATTACGTAGACAATGGGGGATATAAAGTAACAAGTTTCTTTTGTAAAAATATTTTAATTATCTTTGTTTTATGAATCGAAATTTTTTTTTATCATAAAATTCGGGAGAGAAAAAGAAAACTGAGAGAGAAAAATAAAAGTGAGGAAATTTTATATTTACATGGCAGAAAAAAAATTCCACCAAGGTATGGAATTCTTATTAAGAAATTACTTTATCCAGTGTGTGGTTCCATGGAAATATCTTATTTTAAAGGATATGTTTTTATAAAAGCTAAAAACATGAGTTTACAAATGTTTCATTTTGAGAATTTTCTATGAGTTAAAAAATTTTATAATGTTGGTTTTCAATAAATACAATGTGAGAGATTGAAGAAAATTTATGAGAATTTTTTTTACAATTTTTTAAATTTTTTGATAAAGACATTTTTGTTTAAGAATGTTTTTGTTATTTAGGAATCTATCCTTGTCCATTATAATGATTTCTATAAGAAAGTTAAATGTTGCAGATTGTTTGATCCACAATATAAAGTGGGGGAAGTTTTTTTTCGAATTTTGTTTTCCAGAATCCAAGGTTCATACTGTGAAATAGAAACTAAGAGTATTAGATTTATCTTCATTATATTTCTATCATCAAATACAAGTGAATCATAGGGAAAAATTATTATGTGTTGGATACTTAATTTTTCAGTAATCAGATAATGAAAAAGTTGATCTGTTATAAGGACTAAATTTACTGAGTGAAGAAGTTTTATTTTTACTGGAGAGTTTTGAAATAATATTGTGAAGTTAAGAGTTATAAAGTATTTATAATTTATAAACTCATTCAGATAATTATTTTATAATAATGAAGTTCATATAAATCAATAAACATACACATGATAATATATTTTGATGAAATTGACGAATGGTAATGACTGAATCGGTTCTAGTGATCAATAAATAGTCTTCATTGGATTCAAGAAATCCAAAAAATGTTGATCAGATCTAAAATTCAGGATTTGTGAACATGGGGATGTTTTAATATGTTCAATGTTTCAAAGTGGATTCATCATTGAATAATTTCCATCATTGTGTAAAAATAATCATATTTGGATTTCTATCCTAATGGGAAAATCCATCGTAATGGGACATCAATCGTAATGAGTTGAAGGCAAATGAGAGATCATAGTGAGATAAAGAAGTAAGATGGATCATAATGATATGAAGAAGAAAGAAATATATTAATGAGATATAGAAGAAAGGAATATCATAATGAGTTGAATAAGAAAGAAATATCGTAATGAGATGAGAAAGAAAGACATAGCATAATGATGTGATAAATAATGGTAGGTCATAATCAGCTGATAATGAAAGGTAGTTAATAATAAACTGATAAGGTAAGTAAGATCGTAATGACCTTAGAAACATAGGTAGATCATAATAAGTTAAGTAAGAAAGGTAGATTGTATTAAGAAGATGAAGTTGAAGTTGTGGAAGTTTCATCATAATTATCCAAGGAGGTTTCATCATACTGATGAAAAGATAGTATGTTCAAGAAACATGATAAGGGAGAATAATTTATCTAAAGAGTTGAAATTTTCAAACATTAAATTCAATTTTCTGTAAATCTCATAAACATATGGGGATGATTGAACAAGTCAAGATTGGAGATGAAATGAAAGATTTTTTTTTTATTTTAAAATTAAAGAAGTGGATTTTTTTTATTGTTCCCCACTCTTTATTTTCATAGTCACCTATAATTATTTACTCAGATCATTCATTCATTAATAAATTCCACATAAGCAGAAAATGAAATGAATAATTTAAGTAAAAGTTCATTCTGGACTGAGTTCTCAAAAGAATATCTGGCAGCTGAAATTTTTTTACCACATAAGAGAATCCTGTTGAGTCAATCGTACTGATGAATATCATATTGATCATTTGAGAATAGTTTGTATTTTGAAGGTAGAGAATGGGTACATCATATTGAGTTCATCAAGTTGAGTGAATCAGACCGAGGAAGATTAGACAGAGTGTTAGAGATGAGTCTGAGAAGTACCTATTTATTATTAGATAATCATACTAACCTCATCAGATTGAGAGAATAGTATCCAACCAAGTTGGATTTGGGACCCAAACTGAGATTATGTTGAGAAAACTAAAAAAACTCTTATTTTTTCATTTTTTCTCAATTTTTTTGTAATCAAAAATTTTAAATTTATAGGAGTTAGTATATTAGGTGATAGAAGATGTCTAATAGGATTTATCACAAGTTGTATTAACTTTATCATAATATAGATTTATATAGAAACATGGGAGTGGCTATGGAATGGATTATGGTTCTCAAATTGAGGTGGAACCTTGTAAAACATGTGTTCTTTACTTGAATTCCTACATTTGTATTCTTGGGTATTTACTAAAATGTTGATAAGAAAATAAATCATAACAGGTTACAGGGGTTAAGACATAAAAAGTATCGAGGCTTATAAAAAGTGAACAAAAGCTTCACACCCAATTCTCATTTGTTATTCAATCCATTGTAACATCATGGAGTTAGTATTAGCTTTATGTACATACCATGAGTCATAGAGTTAATAACATTTGAAAAATATTTGAGGTTATAAAGCATGTTAATGTAAGTTAAAAATTTAAAAACAAATCATAGAAAAATTACATTTTTTATTAATTTTATAATATTTGGAAATAATAACATTGTATCATTGTTATGGTATTCTATGAATTCATTTATACGTTTTAATTTCAGGTTTCATTCCCCTCATATACTATATTATTCTATGCATCACTCCCACTATACTGGAAATCAAGGGGTGGAGACTATGGTGTAGTGATGTCAGTCATCCACTTCCTCATCATTGAGTAAAACCAGATAGACCAATTCATGCAGTTGTTTGGATATATGAAAAATATCCTCATTACATTGTGGATGGTTGATTCATTACATTATATTATACGTATAGGTATTTAGGAGATGGATTGGTCACACTATCATTCATGTTACCTTGAGTGTTGGGACACACATACCCAGTAAAGTGTCTTTCATCTTAGATATCCCACAGCACGCCCCCAGTTAACTTATCATGGTGATTGTGCATATTTTTAACAGTAACACACTATCATGTACCTTATATGCAATGGAAAAGGTGTTAAATAGTTATAATGTTTTTTAAATTTTATTATATCTTTTTATTTCATTTTTCAAATTAATTTGAATATTATTTGATTTGTAGTGAGATAAATTAGAGCGACTTGTGTGTATCACTAATCCTCGATAAGAGGAATTTATCAGGGGAGACATAGTTGATTTAGATCTTGTGGCTCTTAGAGATCCTCTATGTTTGATACATGATATTTTTTATTATGAGTATCCTAATTTATTTCCAGGTCCACATGAGTCACCTAGGGATGATGATGTGCATTTTGTAACAAATGAGGATTATGCAGCGCCACTGCCACCTCCTATTGGAGGATATAGATGAAGACATAAGTGAGGAAAGGGGAATGAATGGAGGGATCAACACCTATGATAGACTCTTACACCACAAAAAGTGAATCAGGAGTATCATGTATATGATCTTTCACGATAGGGAGAAGATTTTATGTCATATACAACTGCATATATATTTATATATATGATATAAAAATGTCATCTCAGATTCGTCCCACATTTGAAATCTCTATATATTTTATGGAGTGATACCTAACAACGGTATCCCAGCTTATGTAGACCTTTAGTGAAACTTTCGATAGTAGTGATATATTTGATATCACATTTCTGGAATCTTCAGAATATTATTTCATGTCATTGTAGTCATTGACATATGGATCTACTATGATGTTGAACAACCCTCAACTCAATAGTATAACGAGTCACTCATAGCACCATAAGATTAGGTTTCAGCATCAATATAGCAGTATAAAGAAACATTAGAACCACTGTCGTACGTTCCCACTATTGATGTAGAATCCTCGCATGAGGCGGAACCCATGAGAAAAGATTGTACACTGGTGTGACATGTATGTTATCCAGGGGTTTGAGGTTTATATATTTAGTTGGAGTACTGAGGGGCATCATCGTTGATTTATTTAATAGGTGCACCTTATATTTATAAAAAACAATATCAGTGAAAAAATTATATCTTGTTTTGAAATCTATATTTTTATATAAAATTTCAAATCAGAATCACTAAACTACAATTTTAATTACATGATGAAATTAAACAATTCAAAATGAGTTGGGATAATTTTCTTTCCAACAATGATTCATCTTCCATAGTTAGCACATATTTATAAATATTATATATTATAAATATAAATAAACATATATATATAAGTTTATAAATACAAATAAATATACAAATATAATTAAAAATAAATGAATGTATTTATATTTATATTTATAAAAACCTAATGTAATTATAAAAATATCAACTTAATTATAAATTCATAAATATGAATTTAAATATGTATGTATATTTATAATTATATAAAAATATTTTCCTTTATAAACAAATTATATAATTGTAAATATAATTATTAGTATGTTTATACATATAAATATATTTATAAGATTATATAAATAAAAACATAATTATAAGATTATAAATATTAATATATTAATATATTTTTAAAATTTAAATAAATTTATAAACATAAATATAAATATAAATATAAATTTATTAATATTCTTTTAATTAAAAATATAAATATAAACATAATTATAATTAGAATATGAATTATAAATAATTATATATATATAAATATAATGATACAATTATGAATATAAATATATTTATAGTTATATACATATATTATTATTTATAAACATATATATATATACATTTATGTAATTATAAAATCCAAACACCAACTGTGAGAAAGACCACCACTGATACCACTATGTCATGTCCTGACCCGATGGGGCTCAAGAAATAACGACCACAAGCCCACCTCCATTAGGCAAGGGGATAGTAACTAGAATTGAGTGGGAAGATCACACACATGGTAGACATTATCCTAATATACCTATACGCACAAACAAATATTCAATCCAATATAATGCTAGAATTTAAAATAAATTTTAAGAATTCCTTAATACATTTATAATCTCATAATCAGAGTATAACATAAAGTAATAGAGAGCATAAATAAAGGTTGAATACAAACCCACACAAATCTAGAAAAGAACGTCTGAACGTCTAAAAAGGGTGGATCATTATGAATTGCAACACCAGTATACACCTCAGTTTGTCTTAACTAAAACTAATCTTCACATACTCCTAGTCCTATAAGGACTCTATAAAAACATCCACTATCTGTATACAACCTGTCATGTGATGGGAGAGCCAATTCAGGGGTGAGTATAACAATACCCAATAGGACACATTAAATTAACCAAGCATAAAGCATCAAGAAAATTCATCTTATCAAAAACTGGTATGTAAAACAAGATATGAAACAAAAAAATTACCATGGGAATATTATATATTCTCACAAAAGACTCAAAATCATAAAGTGTCTCTTCTAATGCTATCAATGGATCCATTGTGAGGTTTCAAGGTAGCTCTCATCCAGGAGGTCTCATTCCACCATCCCTAACATCTATGATGGAACTCCATTGATAAATATCACTCATCAAGTATCGCTAAGTCAATGCCACATCCCTGCCAACCTAGAGGTCATGCTTGTCTAGGAGAAACAACTCCACGAGATATACTTCCACTAACAATTATAATCCTAAAGGTCTCACTCATTAGGTCTATCAAATAAGAAAAAGACTGAAAAAAGTGGTTTCATATGAGATACACACTACATCGGTCTAATACCACATTGGAAAGATTATATCTTGATAACTTGATAGAGGGGAAACACTTAGGGATCACTGGGGGAACACCAAACCCTACTAAAAATATCCTCTTATATAGGGGATCGATCCTTATATAAGTGTTGGTCATGCCAATTCCATATTTCATTCTTTAAGAAACACAAAGTAAAATGAGGATCACAGTAGGCCTCTCAGAGGGATACATGCTCCATGTTGATGAGGGCCTATTGATGAAATTTGAAATGACTCAATCAAGAATAAGGGAACTTTACCAAACTACACTGATCATTAGGAAGATACATAGGGGTAACCATCTATTATGGGAATGATATAATTCACTAAAACCACATAGTAATTGATAAAGGAAAAATACTTAACTGGTATTGGTCCAAGGAAGCTCACACAAGCTCTCAAAGAAACTAATATAAGAATAATGGGGAATCTAACTGTCCTCAATAGAGTAGATGGTGTGTCCCTATGGGTACACAGCGGGTCACATAAAACTATCACTTCCCATGTCTCATGATCACACGACATGCACTTTTCCAAAAATATATGGCATTTAACTCTAGCTAAATTGCATTTAGATGTTTCCCTAGTACACAACATGTCATTATTCCCATGAATGTTTACAAATGGTCATTCCAGGGTACATGGAAATGTCCATGTACATGGATCTACCAATGTACTCTCGATTTCCCATGTACTTACCAAGTACTAAGCATGTGGGTTCACATGGTCACCTGGGCGTGTACCCGTACACACTGATCCATTATCCACATGTTAAACAACATGTGTCTAGGAACACATGGTGTGTAAGACAACATGGACTCATGGGTTTTTACCCCCTCTACATTATGATATTTTTGTCTAAGGGTAACACAACATGTTTCATGCTCCAAAAGGTGTGTGATACTTGTCTCTACATGGACACCCAAGTTCCATACAGAAGGGACTATAAGACATGTGTTAAAAGGAATACATTTTATGTAGTATGATTTATAACATAACCTATGGAATTCTTCATGAATCTTCACCATCAGATCTGATTTTAATTGAATTTATCACCAAAAATTCCAATGAATATAGATATTGATCCTAATAATCCATTATTTCACCATCGGCTATATTTCGACCATTCTCCCTACTTAGTAAATAGTCAGCATCGTGCCTCAATATTTTCACACGCCATAAATAATATAAAAGTATCCAATATTATATTTATCACCTTCCATCTTGATGAACCATGACCCCATCACTAATCCGTAAAATGGATACACAAAAATGATCTCTAACGAAAAATATGTAATGCACAGAGATTGTCGTCTGGGTATTCATTGATCTGGTGGACAATATAACATTAATGAAAAGTTCATGTAGAACGAAGGGGAAAACCAAAAAACATAATCATGAGGAACATACCTCATCTAATGGTAATTTTTTCCTTGATTCAATATTGTAGGGAGATTGATGATGAGATAATTAAAAAAATAGTTATTTTCACAAAAATTATGGATAAACAATCCCACAACAACAATGTGATCTATTAGTGAATAAATTTTATAGTTGATTAATTCATGTTCATCATAGGATAATTAAATTAGGATTCATCAACATTAACAAATCATCATAACTTTATTTGAAAATCTCACTTATAAATAATGATTACACATCATTTTCATTGATGAGATATATAAGCTACGTTAGTGTGAGATCCTCCATTTGATCTCGATTTGATGTCATCTTCCAATGATCCTCCAAAGGATTCTTCAAAATTGATAGGGTTATTTGGATAACCCTAGTGATAAGGTATAACCAAATATTTGTAGATTTTTAATATGTTTTTTGGATTTAAATGAAACAAGTGAATGAATGATGATTTTTTCTTTAATTATTCTCCCACAATGTCACTCAACCCAAACAACTGATTCCATCCATGGTTAAGTCATTCATATGGAAAACCACACGTTCTGAAATAATTGGTGGTATCATATTTATTATCTGATAAAAAATTAAGGAGTTATTATACTTATTTAGGAAAACGACATGCGTGTGATATTAATATATTTAATATTTTTAAAATATAAATTTCATGCTCACAAGGTCATGGAATCTCATTCATTCTTAGAACCAATATTTGATAATATTACAATCTATTAAATACATAAAACTAAGACATTACAACCAAAACATATGGATCATTACATAAAATTAATAAAATAATCTATCAGTTACATACTATTGGATATGTTAACCAATTTAACAAAATTGACTAGTTAAAGGTATTGTTTGACATGTTATTTTAGAAATTTTTTCCATGTTTAGATGCTTTTAGACAATTCATGATGTTTATCCAAATTAATGAAACATTTCCATATGGAATGTATATGAGAACATTATTGATTTCTGCCAAAAAATATTGTAATTGATCCCCTGTACATTTTTCATTTTCTATTGGTAATAATCAGAACTTATCATCATGGAGTTGGTTACTAGCATTCCTTAGAGAGTTTTTATGGACCTATATAGAATTTTTATTATACCAGGTTGACATTTAGAAATCAAGGAGGTGGTGCAATCCAATGTTATTTCACAGACACCACCCCATACCCATTATTGATATTTTATTTGATACATTACAAGAAATTTGAAAATGAAGTTCAAGGGTTATTCTACGAATAAATGAATCATAAAACGTTGTATAAAAATCATTTTTGTTATAACATCCATTGTTGTAGTTATTGTTTTGTGTGTTCTAAATAGTTCTTTTTTTGTTACCACATGGCCCATAATATTAGAGTACGGAGGGTATTTTAATTTTATTATCCAAACTAATCATGATGTTTAAGATTGCATGATGAAAATTACAATGAATAAATGGTTGTTGTTGTATGATGATGGCCAGATATATAGTCATATCACAAGAAACATTGGATAATGTTTTAATGTGGTTTTCAATGGAGTTTAAAAGCTACCAGGAAAAGGTAATTAAGAATACTAGATTATATGTTAATTATAAGAACAAAAATTATAATATAATGTTAATAAAATGTTTTAAAAATGAATGTTAAATTGAAATACAAATGGTAATTTTCGTAATTAATCATTATGGCTTATGATGATATATTGTGATATCATTTAATGAAAGAAAAGTCTCCAAATTCTATATCAATACATTTCCATTTGTATTTCAATTAATGGAATTGAAGGCTCTAAATTCACGTAGAATATGACTAGGGTCATGAGGATGGGATTCAACAATGGAAGAGACAATTAATCATTCATACATACCACATAAAACTACTATTAATAAAAAATACATGGCATGTAGCCCATTTACACATCATTTATTCCTTATTTATAGGGATGCACTAAAAAACCCATCAATCCTGGTTAATATTAATCTTTATCGATAGTTTCATGATGTGTATTATGTTGAAAATGTGTAACTACTTCACGTTGTGAACCAGTTCAAGACAAGTCACTAGTAGCAGTTACACATAGTGTAACATATACACTATGTGTAATTGTCCAGTAAATAGTTTTTAGTCTAGTTTATGTATAAGGACACAAACCACATCCAAGGCCTTCGAATCCAAGGAAAACACACATAATCACATTTAACACATCTACCTAGAATCTATTCATTTAAAAAAAACTTATATCATAGAATAATAGGTCATTTTTTCCAAACAAATTCTCTCCATCTTAGGACAACACTAGACCAGCAAGGCTTAAAAAAAAGGAAATCCATAAAAATGATGCAAAAAATTAAATGATGGACATACCTAAAAATTTATAGGATCTAAAAAACTTTCCATTATATAATAAATAATTACCAAACTACGCTAAGAATCATTGTGGGGTCTCATCAAACAAGTCTGGACACTACACTCACATATCAAAATCCATCTCCTATGTCTCCTCCTAAGCAGGCCCATACTGACACTATACTCAAAAAAAGTAATCACCCTACCCTAGAGATTTTTAAACTAATGTAAATAATCATTATTGGATTCTCCTCAATAAAATCATCCATACAAAGACCTACATTATTGGCATCCACCACATGAGAAGGTTCTGGATAATATCTTCAAATCGGCAACACATGAAACAATTCATGAATGTAAATGTAGCATTTTGGAAGTTATAACTAGAATCCCACTGAACAAACCCAATCCACTATCTCAAATGGAAAAAAAATCATTGGCTCTAAATATTCTTGTTTCTTGTTATGGTGTTTCCCAACCCTATATGACACCCGAAGGAAAACACAAGGACCATCCTCAAGCTCTAGAGGTCATATCTGATAGCCAATGTAATATTTATGTTGGATCTACATAGTCACTAACTGATTTCTAATCAAATAAACATGAAAAATCATCTCTTATATGAGACTAGTTCCAACATGCACTAACACACCTACCCGTAACTAAAATAGAAGCAAACAACATAGCCTTCAATACAAGTCCTTGAAATTTTTCATTTTTATTTATTTCTATAAGCAGTTATTATAGGAAAACTCCATAAGTTAGAAATTAAATTCCAAAGAAGCATAGAAATCCAAAATACAATCTTGTATCATATCCTCTAAAACCTGAATAGTCTTCTCAGATTGATTATCAGCCTGAGGATTAAAGGTTGTTCTAAAAAGAACCTATAATCCCAAGAAATTAGGAAAACCCTTCCAGAGCCATGGTGTGAGACAAGGATCTCTATAAAAAATGATACCCCATATAAATTCATGTTGTTGAACTACCATTAACATGTAAGTACTTCCTAGATCATCAACTGTGATGGTATCCCAGGTAAAAAATAAAGTGGGCAGCCTTCCTCAGTCAATCAATGATCACCCATACTAAAATCATTTTTATGGGTTGTCCTAGGAAATCCTATCTCAAAATCCATTATGAAATAATCTCATTTCCACTTAAGGATAGGAAAATATTATGAAATCCCAATTGACCTATGATGCTCTTCTCTCACCTACTGACAAGTGAAACATCTTAATAAAAAATTCTATTACTTCCTTCTACACTCCTGACCATCTGTAATATCTATGGGGATCAAGGTAATTTTTTTCAAATCAGGATATACCACCCATCCAGAAACATCAAAACTCTCTCATTATCTCCTAATATAAGATCATAGGTACATATAGTTGGCCATATAAAATAAAGGAGTTACCGGTGCCAAGAGAGAATCCTGATGATGAGGCCCCACAATATAATTTTTATCTTAGTACTAGTCTCTATGGATTAGATAACTGATCAATATTGATCCAGTCCAAAGGAATAGTTATAACAGATGTTGAAGTTTTAGATACCCATACCTAAGACTCATGAACATTATGATGCATGTTTTTAAAGATTTCAATAATTTGTTACTCATTAGAGGACTCCCAAAATTACTCCTTCTACATCTTCCATTTTGAAGAATCATCAATTTTATTTCCCTTTACTGGTATATAATCCACCTCAATGTTTAAAAAATGAAGATACTCAACTATCCTCCTCTGTCGAAGGTTTAGGTCCCACTGGGAAAAGATGTGCCTGAGGATCTTGTGGTCTATGTATACAAAAAACCTCTCACCCATGAGATAATTCCTCTAGAATCTCTAGTCATGTACCGCCACCACTAACTCTAGTTCATGAGTATAGTAATTCCTCTCATGCAGTATTAGTTGTCCAAAGCCATATGTTACCACTTGATTATCCTGCATCAATACCACTCCAATTATATCTCTTGTTGCATCATAATTCACAATATATGATTTATTTTCCCTAAGTAAAGTGAGGATAGTTGATTATGTTATCCTTACTTTCAACACATGAAAATATTACTCACATGTATCTGGAAAAACAAATCTAACCCATTTCATGGTACACCCTAACATAAATTCTTCAAGGTGGGATAATTCCTAAATAATTTACGGAAAATAACCTACTAAGCCCATAAATATCCAAATGTAAAATACATTTTTGGGTCACTCCAAATATACCATGGCTACAATGATCTCTGGGTCCACTAACACTCCAACATTTGAGTAAAAATTACCCAAGACGTTTACTCTATTAATCCATAAACTACATTTGGATAGTTTGGAATAAATATGATGCACTCTCAGTATACTCAGAATGATGTCAAGATATTTTTCATGAACTTCTTATTATTGGGAGTACACTAAGATTTCATTGATAAAAAACCACATACCGATCAAGGAAAGGTTTAAATATCCAATTCATGAAGTACATTAATACTTCCAATTCATTTGTTAATTAAAATTACATCACTACAAACACAAACAATCCATAACTGCTATTAAAATAAGTATTATGTATGTTTTATGTTATCACCATCATATAGAGGTAACTAGATGTTAAATATATCTTAGAAAAGGTCATTGATCCTATCAACATATCAAAGATATTATCAATACATAGAAGGGGATATTGGTTCATAACAATCATTTGGATCAATCTATGATAATCCACAAATAAGTGAAAATTACCATTAGCCTTATTTGAAAAACGAAATTGAGAACCCCATGGAGACATAATAGGTTATATGAAATAATCAGATTCCATATGTTTCAGCTAAATCATCAACTCACAAATATCTATTGGATTCATTCAAAATGGTGGGATTTAAACTAACTCTACTCCTATAACCAACTCGATCATTAAATCAATATATGTTTTTGATGGTTATATGTATAATTTTTTATAAAATACATCCTAAAAATATTCCACCACTATATGAAAAGAATATGGTTGCACTCAACCATAATCTTCAGAAATACTAGCTATATAATCCATGATACAGTTTCATCTATACTGAATTAGCCCTTCATGACTAGCCTAAACATCTCAGTCACCCTAATGAGATTATCTACCTCCTTCTAGAGATAGAAATAAAAATCTCCTCCATTAATAATAAATATGATCCTATTATAGAAATAATCAATCCATAACAATAATAAAATCAAAACCTATCATTAATAGTATAAATGGTTCCCAAAAGAAATGGTAACCACCAATCTCTATAGAAAACTCCTATAATGTTTGATATTCTCTAATCACACTCCCAACAGTGTATTGGTGATTAAAATACCATATGATATTTTTACATTCCAACCAAAACATTTTAAAAAAGAGAATACAAAAATGAATGTCTTACTTTTATTTTAAAAAATTAACAAGAAATAGTAGATTATAAAAAATTAATACCCTTAATAGTATATGATCTTATATCCACAATATTCAGTGTAGTCTGTATAGCATGAATCTAACTATCCCCTATAGATTGTGCTCTAGTATAACACCCATGGGTTATTCCCTCTTCCTGGTATAATTGTTCTTATATTGGGCACCATTTCCCCTCACTCAATAGAAACATCATATAGAAATATATATTCCATTCTAAAGATGATTATCTCAATACTTTCCAAACTTAGGTACTTGTATTGGTCCCTTGCCACTACACAACTACTTCATGCCCATATAAAACTCTTTAGGTGGTCCATCTTGCCACAAGAATGAAAATCCAAATCTAGGTACAGATACTGAGGTCCCTTGTATCCCATATTTCCACACTAGTAGCACTATAACATAACACAACCCTGAGTTGGAATCCCACGACCCGACTACTCTTTCTATTGTTGACTTGGTGAAATCTATCATAACGATGCTTATCGCTACTAGAAGAATAGTTCATAGTTTTCCGTGATGAAATAGCATTTCTACTACTCCTGACCCCTCATAGATTCCCTTCCATTATGATTTCCAAATTCCTCATGTCCTCAAAACTACTCATAAGAAAAAAATTCACCTATAACATGATCTCCTAGAACATTCTATCTTGAAAACACCTCACCGTAGAGATCTCATGATCTTGTAAAGTTGTCATAAAGAGCCATAGGTCAATAAAGTATCTAGCGTAGTCCAGTATTGACTTAACCTTCCTTGTCATGTGTATGAACACATGAGTATTTTCATCCCTCATCATCTCAGGATATATTTGTCTTATGAACTTCAACTTGATTTCCATTAAAGATAACACCTCCTAACACATATCCTGTTGAAGAATTTCCTACCAATTATTGGTAGATGAATAGAAAATGTATGAAACAAGATTCACCCTCCTATATTTGGATGCCATAAAATTCCCAAAGATCATAATGACCTACTCAATATAGAACATATATATATATATTGGCCTCAATTCATAATGAAGTTAGGCAAATTCTACAAATAGAACTCTCTCATCATCACATATATTGATTAAAGGATGCCAACATCTCCCTTTTCATGAATCGTATGACCCTTAAGAAGCTATCGTGATGATGTACATCCATATGATCCTTCAGAGCTACATGAATCCTGTATTTACATAATTTAGGTGTTTTCTAATTTCCACTCTACTGGCGTTCAACTCAAAGATGATAATGATTTATTTTCTCTGAAAGAAAAACACACTCCTCAAACACTGGCTATAACCAAAGGGTCAACCTCAAAAGGGGGAAACAAGAGAGGACCACTACTCATGGTCTCTCTAAATATGTATTATTGGTGTTTTATCATGAAATATTAGTTATTTTCATTTAATTCATTATATATAATAAATATCTCATTTTGCAGTTCTTGTAGTCTAGTATATAACACATGCGATAAATATGTCCCTATCATGAACAATGAATTTTAGTATATATCATTGTGTTCCTATTAGGATGCATGTATAGTTATATCATTCCATACTAGGCCATATATTTAATTCTCAATAAACCAAAAAATCACAAAACAATAACCTCACACAACATTTGAATTTCCAAAGGTGAAATAACATCAACTATAACAAGTGAATAGTATAAACAACAATCTCATCAATAGGCACTCAGATATTACCCCATACATGGATTAGCTACTCCCATTAACAATCTCATTACCAGGTCTAAAAACATCCTATTATCCTTAATAAATTTCCCAAATAGTCAAAAAATATAAAATAAACATGGTTTCCTCTGATTCCACTTTGTAACATCCCCTGATGTGTCGCCATCTCACATGGTCAAAATGAGTTGTCTAGGGGACCTCAAGTGCACCTCCATATATTCTTGAGGCCACTGAAATGCAAGTGAGGTGTGATAAGTATAGTGGGAAGAATATACCCCTTAGTTGATAGTTAAAATATAGTAGAAATAAAAAATATAAATAAATATCAAACTAACAAAAAATTAGATACAATACAATACATCAAATAAAAAATAAAATCCAATTGAATAATAAAATAAATAATAATGGACTAATTTAATGGTAGGATAGAAAGTAACTAAATTTCATGATGGAATTCATATAGAATAAATGGATAACATACTCAAATAAAGACTCAAATGTACCTGGTCTCAAGACTCGTGTCAATCCCATCTCCAAACTCCAGCCCATCCAACAAGAAAACAATCAACAACAAGGTCCCTTCCCCTTGTCCAATCCTACATCCATGTAATCTTCTCAAATACAAAAATTATAGCTTGAGTAGTGTGTGTGTAAAAAATAGTAGGTCTAAACCATTATCTCTAAACAAAACTGTTTTAATAATAACATTTTTCAGTAAGAATATGAATATGCGTAAAAATTTATCAATTCATAAAATACATTAATCAACCTGCATCGGCACCATGTAAAAATTCTATAAGCATGTAAAAAAACCATTCCAACCATATACATATATCCAAATAGACATCATTGGCACCATATTGGTATATCTCCTCTCATGTATCACAACCATGCCAACCATAACCATATTTCCCAAGAAATCACACAAAAAATGGGTGAATCCCGCTAAATAATCATTTCAGTATGTGTGAGGGCATAGTACAGTTAACAATAATTTCAACATGTGTCACTAGGAATATCCTATAATATAATAATCATAGCATGAATCACTAGACATAGAAATCTATTTTATCATTTCAGTATGTGTTGGGGAATACCCTAGTATATAAGCATTTTAGCTTGAATAAGTAGGAATAGATTGCTATATAACAATTTTAGCATGCCTTAATCAAAGATTCATAATAGAAATTTCATCACAATATTACACCATAATCTCCAATGGTTAATTATGATAATTTTCAATTTACATTCAATTACAATTTAATTTATTCCTAAAATGATCAATGGTAAAATCAATTAGAAAATATTCCACTACTTGGAGATTATATATCAAGAAATTTCTAAATCTCTCTTATCCTGCTGAACAAACTATAAACCATTATATATGTTCTCATCATTCAATGTTCTCTCACCCTATGGGTATCCATAAGTTGGGTCACATCAATAATTTAATCCAAATGGATCCAACCAATATTCCAATCTATGATTTTACAATTTATCAATGAATAAATTAATTATTTAACAAGTTACATCAACACAATAATAATATTTCATATACCTCATAATTAAAGATACCATATAGTTAGGTTTTTACCAAAACCATAAACAAACATTTAATGTAGGAACTAAAAAGGGTAACACCAATGTTGAAGAAGGGGTTGAAGATTGAAAGAATAAAATATATCAACTCAGGTTAATATCAAAACCAATTGGTGTCTAATTATTTCCAATACAATGATGGATAATGACATAATAGAGGAGAAACTTAATCAGATCAACTCACCAAGGAACAAATATGAAAATAGAACATCCAAAATAGAATAGAAGGCTCCAAATTGACCCGGAAGCTACATAGGGTTATGAGGAGGGGATCCAATGGGGGAATAAATAAAAAATCATCCACATGTCCCACTTAAAATAGAATATTGTGATAAATACGTGGCTTGTAATCCATCTACATATTGTGTATTCCTTTTTTAAAGTGGTACATAAAAAAACCCATCACCTCACATAAATATTATTCTCGATCGATATTTTTACAATGTGTATTTAGGTTCCTGACTTGTAACCACTTTACATCAAAAACTAGTTCAAAACATTTTTCTAGTAGTATTTAGACATCATGTAATTTATACACGTTATTTAACAATCCAACAAATATTTTTCAACACAGTTTATGCATAAGGACATAAACAGCCTCTAAATCTTTACAAACCCTAGAAAACCCTCATAACAACATTTAACAAATTTACATGGACTATATAAATTTAACTAAACATACATCCATGAAATTTAGGTCATTTTCCCCAAAAAAGGCTCTTAGTATCTGAATAATACATGGCCACCAAGTCATAAAGACGAAGGGAACCCCAATGTAAAAAACTATTTACATAAAAACAAAAAAGTGGCATACCTAGAGAAATAAGGGATCTCAAAACCTCCCCACTATATAACATCTCATCCCTGAGATACTCTAAGAATTGCTATGGGGTATTGGTGAAGATGTCTAGCCACTGTTCTCGCATATCAATCTACATCTCCTAGGACTCATCTTAAACATGCCCATGAGGCCACTTAAATTGAACCAAAGTTATCACCCTACCCCAAAAATACTTCTCACCATAGTCTACATTATATATCAGAATCACATTAAAGTGTGAATTAATATAATGTTAGATTTCCACCAAGTGAGAAGGATCATGATAAAATCTTTAAAGCTTTTACATGTGAAATAGTTCATCCATGGAACTATAGCATTGTGGAAGGGAAAATTGTTTTTCCATTAGGCCAACCTAATCCACTGTCTCAAATATCTTGAAATACAAGGGCATTCAATTTACATGTTTTTTGATACGGCATTTTCACAACCAAGGATACGACCAAAAGAAAACATGATGACTAGCCTCAAACACCAATGGTTGTCTATAATGGTCATCATATGTTTTTTATCAGACCAGCATGGTCACCAAGATCTTTCTAATAAAATAAATCTACTTAGATTTCTCCTATAGGAGACTAGGTCTAACAAACACTGACTCACCTACCTCCAACCAAAGAAGAGTTCAATGAAAGGCCACTCCATAAAATGCCTTGAAAGGTTTCATTTCTATTGATGCATATAGGTTGTTATTATAGTCAAACTCCATGTGTGTGAAATATTTCTGCCATGAACCACCAAAATACAAAACAAAACCTTGTAACATATCCTTATGTAACTAAATAGTACTCATAGATTGAATTTCTATCAGAGGATGATAGGATATGATCAAAAGAAACTATTATCCTAGACCTTTAGAAGACACTACCAGACCTATAATGTGAAATGAGGATCTTTATCAAAAATGATACTCCTCATAACACCATGTAGCCAAACTAACTCACACAAGTAAATACTACCCAGATTATTAACTGTGAAGGTATCCCAAAAATGGAAAAAGTTGGATACATTCATTAGAGGATTTGTGGTCACCCATATCACATCATTCTTATGGGGTTTACATGGAAATCCTATCACAAAATCTATCGTGGCATCATCCCATTTCCACTGAGGTATGGGAAAAGGCTGTAAAATCATAGCTAGCCTCGGATGCTCTGCTCTCACCAGCTGAAAAGTGAGACATCCTTCCCTAAAGACTAATGCCTTTTTCTTCATTCCTAACCACCATTACTGTCTATGAAGATCATGATATGTCTTTTCCATACCAGGATATACCGCCCATCTAGAATCACAAAACACTTTCATAATCTCCTTGTGTAAACCCGTGGGAACCCATACTCAACCAAGAAATTTAATAGAATTTTTGAAGCCAATTGACCACACTAATGGTGTCTACCCACTAAATAAGCTATCTCTCAATACAATTACCTATGTATCAGATAACTTCTCTAACCTGATCTAGTCTAAAATCACAGGTATAACAGATGCTGATGTTAGAGATACTTGTCCCTAAGACGCTTGAACATCCCAATGATTTCCTGTAAAGTGTTCCATCATCCTCTACTTAATTTAAGACTCTCTTACTACTTATGTTTGTGTCTTTCATCTCTAATCATGATAAATGACATTGAACTCCTTTATAGTATGATCCATCTCAAATTTGAAATACTACAGTTACTCGACCCAATTCATCTTACAAAGGTTCACGTCCCACTGAGAAAATATGTACCTATGGATCTTGTGATCCATGTATACCAAAAATACCTCACCCATGAGATAATGCCTCTATAATCTCTAGGCATGTACCACCCTTCCTAAATCCCAATCAAGTGTAGGCTAATTCCTCTTGTTCGGTACCATCATTCTGGAGCCATAAGAAATCACTCAATCCCTATGAATCATAACTATTCTGACATCAACTCTAAATTCATCATAGTACATGGTATATGATTTACCCAACACAGGTAAAGTGAGGATATGAGATTAGGTTATACTTCCTTTCAGTTTCTGAAGAAATTAATCACAATCATCTGAGAAAAAAAGTTCCCCTATTTCACGGATATCCCTAACATAGGTGATTCCTATTTGAAGAATTCATGGATTGAGTGTTAATAATATCCGATTAAAACAAAAAATATTTGTATCTCAAATACATTATTATAACACCTAATATATACCACAAATTGAAGTTTATCTAGTTTCAATAACACTACATCCTCTATGATAAACTAATCTAGGATGTGTACTCTATCTATCAGGAAAATACATTTGGATATCTTGGCATAAAACCTATGCTCTCTCAGTGTTCTAAGAACAATTTAAATATAATGGGCATGATAATCTATAGATAATGAGTACACTAATATTTCATCGAAAAATTCAACCACAAACTAATCCATGAAAGGATGAAATATTTGATTCATCGATGCCATGAATACCATCAGTGGGTTCGTTAATCCAAATAACATCCCTTAAAACCCATACAATCCATGCCTACTCCTAAAAGTAGTATAAGGTATTCTTGATGGTATGACTCTCAATTGGTGGTAACTAGATCTTAGATAAATATTGGAGAATATATTATAACCTCCTAACTGATCAAAAATATCATCAATATATGGAAGGGGATATTGATTCATGACCATTATCTAGTTCAATATCTGATAATCCACACATAAGTGAAAAGTACCATCTGCCTTCTTAGAAAATGAATTGGGTAACCACATGGAGATGAAATAGGTAATATAAAACCATTAGCTTTTAGATCATTATATATAATCATCAACTCCCAAAGCTATGATGGTGCCATAATATAAGGTAGGATTGAAACTAGCTTTGCTCTCGATACCAACTAGATCATGAACTTGATCTCTCATTAAAATAGTAAATCAGAGAACTCATCAGGAAAGACATCCAAAAATGGGCTACCACTAGAGGAAAATAATATTTCTACATTACACCCTCATCTAGAGAAAAATTAGCTATCTTAATGAGAAATTCCAGACATCACGGAATTGGTATTGCATGACAAGACTAAAGATCCAACTCACATTGATGATAATAGATGCCTTCGTCTAGAGATATAAATGTAACTAACCTTTGGTAATATTCAACTTGATCCTAGTATAGAACTATACAGTTCATAACATGAAACAAATGAAAACCTGTCATTCTTTCACAAATGGTTCAAAAATTAAATGGTACACACAAGTCTCTAGAGAACACACCTTACAACATTTGAAATTCTCTGATTGAACTCCCAATGGTGTTTTGATGGTTAAAATAGGATCCGATCTTTTCATATCTCAATTAAATCCATTTTAAAATCATGTGGATAAAAAGGAATCCAATTATATTATATAAATACATGCAAGAATGGGTAGACTATAGATGAATCGTACATTTGATAATCAAAAGTTATACAACCATAATAGTCGATGTACTATGCATAGAATGTATCTAACTAGTCCTTATGCCCTGGGCTCCAGTATGACTCCCATATATTATTTTCACTACTTGGTACTTCCATTATTTCTCTAGGGTACAACGTACTCTTCCCCAACCAAAACATATTGTGGAACTCCAACTACCTATCAAATGTGGAGTAGTTGACTCATTCCAAGACTCTAGCACCAATCCTAATCCCCTTACACTACTCGATTGTTATATACCCCTATAAAGCCTCTATAGGTGTCCCATCCTGACACATTAAAAACACTCCAATGTGTAGTATGGACACTGAGTCCACTTGTGGACCATCATCCCAAATTGATAGCACTATAATGAAACAAGATAATGAGATTTCTTCCCACTCCCCTAAGTACTCTTTAAACTATTTCCATGGTGAAAACAGTCATAGTGACACTTCATGCCACTAGAAGAATAGTTCCAAGTTCATTCTACTAAAACAACATAACTTCTACTCAGGGCCTCTCTCAGATTTCCTTCATTAATGAGATCCTGATTCTTCACATCGTCAAAACATATTAGAGAAAAACATTCACCAATGAGATAATCTCAATGTGAAATCCATCATGGAAAATTTATTTCCCCAAAGATATCATCAGCTGCTAATGATGGTGAAAATATATTTTGGTTGGTGAAGCGTCAAACATAGTCTAATACTGACAATTTAAATTGTTTTAGTTGCATGAACTCATGACCCTTCCCACCCCTCAATGTATTTGGATAGAGGTGAATCCGGGACATCACCTCAATTTCCATCAAAGATAAATCCTCCTACCACCCAAACTTCTCTAGAATAGCCCACCAATGAATGGTTGTTCCACAGAGCATATATGAATAAATATCCACCCTCTTATCTACTATAATCTTGAGAAGCATAATGATCATCTTGACTGAATAAATATAGAACATAGTAACCTAGGGACCTCCCTCACCAGTGAAAGTAGGTGGATACTGTAGCTTGAAATCACTCATCATCATAGACAATGATGGAATGATTCAAACATTCTTCCTTTCCATGGATCACATGACCCACAAGAATACGTCATGAATATAAACATCCATCTAATCCTCATGAGGTACATGAAGATATATTTCATCTGTGCTATGAGCATACTTATTTACACTATCCTAAATCTCAACTCGAAGTTGATGAGGAGGAATTTTCCCTATAAGACAAACATACTCACTGGAACACTGGCTATGACAACATGTTTGACCTCATAAGGTGACAAAAACAGAGAACCACTTCTCCCAATCTTTATAAATGTGGAGTACATGTGTTTTAGAATGATATATCAATTTTTTCATTTAATATTTTCATATATAATTAATGTCTCATTTTATTGTTTATATAGGCAAGTATGTAACACATTCAACATGTCCCAATTATGAACAATGCATGTCAATATATATCCCTATGTGCTTATCATGTTTCAAGAATACTCATATCATGCCATACCTGGCCATGACTATAAATATTAAGAAGTAACAATATCATGAAACAATAACCTCACACAATATGTGAATCACCCAAGGTGAAATATCCATAACTATAATAATAATAAAAAATATATAGCAGTACCATCACAAGGCACTTGGATTTCCCCTGTACATGGGTTAGCTACTCTCACTCACAAAACTATTTCCAAGACTCGACACATTCTAGTCTGGTTTCTACATTTCCTAAATAGTAAATAAACTTGGTTTCCATTGATACCACTTTGTAATGTCCCACGATCGAGCACTCACTCACATGGAAAAAATGGGTTGGTTACAGGACCTCAAACATGCCTCCCCTTATGCTAGAGGCTCTCCACTAGTATTGAAAGGCTGAAAAGTATAATAGGAAGACTACATCAATGGTTCAAAGTTACAAATATAGCGGAAATAAAAAATATATAAATATATATCAATGTAAATGATTAGGATCAATACAATACAACAGATGAACCATAAAATACAAAATTAATAATCCAATAAATATTAATGGGATAATGTAATGATAAGTTGGAATGTAACTAAATGTCATGTCGGAAGAAATATTGTATAAAAGTCTAGAAGACTCAGATAAAGAATCAAAATTCCACATTCTCGAATCCCATGTTTGAATCATCTAGAATTGTTATCCCATAAATTATGGAAACAATCAATACCAAGTTCCCTTACACTTCTCTAATCCTACATCCATTTCACCTTCTCAAGTACCGAAACGATGGCCTATGTTGGGTGTGTGTAAAACATAGTAGGTCAGCACCATTGTGTCTAAATTTATTTTTGATAATAAATGTATGTAATAATGTGACAAAATTGTGTATTAATTTATCAATTAATACAAACAACCAATCTAAATTCTCCGGCTCCATGTTGGAATGTCTCTCACCATGTAATACAACCATGCCAACTATATCCATATATCCATTTAACTTAAATCAATTCCATGTTGGAATATCTAAGAGAATGTATCACAACCATTCTAAACATAACCATGTTTTCATGAGAATCATCAAACCCTCTATAAAAACATTTCACCATGAGTCAGGGAATACCTTGGTATATAAGAATCATAGCATGTGTCACTAGGTATAACCTACTACATAAGAATCTCAACATGAATTATTGGGCGTAGACCACTATATAATCATTTCAGTATGTTTAGGGAATATCCTAATATATAAGAATTAAATCAGGAATCACTGAGCATATCCATCTATATAAGAATTTCATCATGAATCCCTCAGAGGGTCAAAATAGCAAGTAGATCATAATAGCACATCATAATCCTTAACATTTAATTATGAAAATCACAATTTTTATTTCAATTACACATTCATTAATACCTAAAATGATCAAAAAGTCGTATAAATAAGAAAATAATAAATTATCAAGGGAGTAAATATCTAGAAATTTCCAAAGTTATATAATCATTCCAAACACATTTTAAACCATTATCCAGGTTCTCTTAATTCAAGGTTATCTCACCTTATGGGTAGCCATAAACAAGGTTACATGAAAATTGGAATCTAAAGGGATCAATAAAATATTCCAATCCTTGATTTTACAATTTATCAATGAAAAAATTTATTATAAAACCTGTTACATCAACGTAATCACAATATTGTGTATACTTCACAATGAAACAAACCGTATGGTTAGATTTAGACCCCCATCCTTAAACCTACCATCAACATAATGCTTCAAAAGGGTAATAAAAATGAGGAAAGAGGTTATAATGATCATAAAAAGAACCTAAATCATCCCTAGTCAAGATCAAAACAAATTTCAGTCCATGTATTTCCACTATAATAAAGAATAAAGCTGGAAGAGTGGGGAAAAACTAAGTAGATCAACTCACAGGGGATCAAATTTGAAAATGGAATAAAAGGATCCAAATTCCCCTGGAAGTATCCTGGGTTCAAGAGGATGGGAAAAATGAAGTAATGAAGAAGAAATCATATGAACTAACCACTTAAAACCACTGATTGAAATAAATACACAGTGTATAATCCATTTACACATCGTGTGTTCCATTTTAAAGGGGTATGCTGATAAACCCATCGCCTCAAGTTAATATTTATCCCAATAGACATTTTTCATGGCATGTATTAGGTTCATGAAATGTATCCACTTCAATTAATGAACCATTTCACAACATGTTTCTAGTGGAAATTACTTTTCAGGTAACATATACACGATGTGTAGCCGTCCATCGAATAGTTTTCATCACATTTTATGCATAAGAACCCGAACCACCTCGAAAGCCTAAAACCCCCTGGAAAACATTCATAACTACATGTAACATGTATAACATGACTTCATTAATTCAAATAAACACACATCCCATAACTTTATGTCATTTTCCCCAAAAAAGTCTCTTTGTCTCTGAATAAGACTCAACCACCAAGGCTTAATGATAAGGGAAAACACAATGAGAAAAAATATTTAACGTAAATACTCAAGTGACACATACCTAAAAAGATAAGATCTTTCAATCACACAATAAAGTATTTTTTGGAATGTGAAAAAACTCAAAGGGTTCTAAGTATAGTGATGTGAGATGGTCACCAATTTTAGTGTTAGATTGATAGGGCCCTTCAGGATATAATAACATATTTTGTTAATTCATTTGAGTATATGGGGTATATATTTAAGGTCACAGAGTACCATAATCCAATGAATGGTATTAGTGGTCATGTTCTTATTGTTTGAATGAATTAGTGTTATTAGGACTGTGGTAACATTCAATCATTATTGTATCCTTCTGCACATGTGATTAAACTATGCACTTTTATAAGCTTGTCATAGGAGAAGTACGTAGATCAAATTTATTAGCTAGTGGGTATTAATGACTATTATAGTTCTTTTTGGATGCCCATAGGTAGATTTTAAATTCTATAGTGATTTTTGATGCAACTACACTTCTACCGAACATGACTAGGTTGTGACCAAGGTGGAGGCTAAAGAAAATCCATATTCAAAGTGAGATGTATTGGCCCAATGAATGGGAACCTAAATGGTGGTATGGTGTATGTATTCATTAAGGTCATGTGTAGAACCATTGTTTTCAAGTAAGTATCCTTTAATTTATGCTTTTTAATTTTGTAATGTTTTTGGGTGATGTTTGAGAGGGTTTATAGGACTTTGGGATGTTTTTGGTACTTTTCTAGAGGTGCATGTTTGAGCACACACTACTACAAAAAAAATTAATTGCACTGGCCTTTATCAATGATAGAAAAAGTACTTATAAAGGTGTCTTTTATGAGTTCTGAAAAATTCTATGATAAAAGGCACCCTTTATCATCACTTTATTTTTAGCTCCGATAAAGGGTACCCTTCATCAGCACATTATTTTTAGCTCTAATAAAGGGTAGCTATTATTATCACTTTTAGAACTGATAATGTCCTTGAATAAAATTAAATAATTAAACAATTAAAAAACAAAAAAATCAATTATATTAATTAAATAATTATTGGTAAAAATGAATAAATTGAATATACATATATATATATATATATTATAAATATTAATAAATAGTATATATTAAATATATAGATATGTAAAATGAATAAAATGTAATTAATTAAACAAATAAAAATGAAAAATGATTCAATTATGAATAATATTAATCATTTTATTAATTGAATAATTATTGGTAAAATGAATAAATTTTATATTCATATAAAAAATTATTAATATTAAAAAATATTATATATTAAATATTGATATATAAAACTATTAAATTGTAATAATTATGAAAAAAATAAAAAATGAAGAATTTTTAATAATTTAAAAAAATTAAAAATTAAAAATTAAAAAAAATTATTAATGGAACAATTATTCACAAAAATTAATAAGTATAATATATAAATATTTATATATATATTGATTATAAATAGTAACAAATAATATATATTTAATATAAATATATATATAATGAATAAAATATTACAATTAAAAACATATTAATGTCTTATTCATTTTTAACATTTTTTTATTTTTCAATTTAACATATGTCAAACTTGTGTTACATTAATTTCACATACATATATATTGTTAATTAATTTTTGTAAACAAATCACACACAAATATTTATAAAATTAGTGAAATCTTATTTAGAAACACACACACCTAATATTTTTGTAATTGATTCACATTTTAGTATATTTTAGAATTTCATTATAACATGATTCATTTAACATATTATGTGATTAGTGGGTAAATTTTATTTATTTATTTGTAATATTATTAGATTTTTGTATTATTTATTCATTTTTAGTATTTTTTAAATAATATTATATGATTTATTTATATATTTCTGTTTACTGTGGTTTAGTATTTTCAAAATGTATTCATATTTACATTAATATGTATCCATGTTTTTTTAATAATTTACATTTAATTAATAAGACATCTCCATTTTTTTTAATATATTTAATGTGTAGTCATTTTTAATTATCCAAATTCTCTCATTTTTAAGAACAATGTATTTATGAATATATATTCATTAATTATGTTAAAAATATATTTGTAAATAAATATTAAAAAATAAAAATATTTATAAATATATATTTACTATATTTATACATTTATACTATATTTATATTTATATTTATATTTATTATATCTATATATATAATTATATAATGATATATATATATATTAATTTTTAAAATGTATTCATATATTTATAAATAAATAAATAAATATTATATAATTATATAATTATAAAAAATATATTTAAAAAAGGAATATATTTACTATATTTATATTTTTATTTGTATTTATATTTATTTAACAGATATGAAAAGGAGAAAGGATATGGGCTCGGGAGCGTCCTCACAAAGATTCTGAACTGATCTTGGGTTTCTTGGTACAACGCCTCTTCTATTTTTCTTAGGCCAGCAGCAACTATTAGGGAAGGATTCACTAGATGTGTTGTTGTTTCTATCAAGGAAGTATTCAAGGGATTCATCGCTACTAATATTGGGGAAGGCTTCACAGGATGTGCCACTGAACATGGGATTCTGGTTCTTCTGGTAGGCCTAGGTCGTGAGTTTGAAAACCTGCCGCTAAACTCTGGTGGATCAAATGATGCTTCAAGGTGTTTTTTTTCATTCCATTGCTTTAGATTCTTACATGTCTTGGACGAAATTGAATATTTCACATGTCATCACAAATGAAGATGATGTTGCAAATCATCTTGAATTGGGTAAGTTCTCTATTATTTCATGACTGATTCATCCTTGGGGTTTTAACCCTTGGAATATAGATGATCTTTTTTCTTAGTTGTCAAATATTTGGGGTTTCACATATTGAAAATGTGTATCGCTTGGTAGAGGTTACTATCATCTTGTTTTTCCTTCCAACGATCTAAAGTTGAGAGCATGCGGTCTAGGATCTATTTCCGTTAAACACGAATTTCTTCATTTCCAGAAGTGGGATCCCAATTTCAATCATGTTAAAGAAATGATCTATTCTATTCAGTTTTGGATCCGAGTCTCTAGCCTCATTTGGATTTACTTGCATCCCACAATTCTGTATGATATTTCTTCTATGATAGGAACTCCGATCAAGATGGATATAGAGACAGAGATTGTATTATATGGTCACTATGATTTTCTTCTTGTAGATATTGATCTCACATATGCTCTTGTGGATAATTTTTTCTTATCCATGCATGTCACGACCTGACCCCACCCGGTCTCGAGCCGCAACTACCCCAAGCCCGCCTCCATAGGCCAGGGGCTGGCGACCAGCGCCAAAGGAACAACAACTCGGGGAGGCCTTTTCCTAAGTACCTGTACACACACACGCAGCACACTCAATGCAACAGTGCATAGTAAAAGAAAAGACAAGCAGAGTAAAAAATAACAACTGCTATATATATACCACAAAGTGCATCGACCTCTACAAGTACAAAGAAAGATGAAAGTACACTGAAAAGAAAAGGGGCAAAACACGCGCCCAACCAACAAGTTCCAAAACCCGGCAACAGGTAAACAAAAAGAAACAACTAACGGGTATCCCACCGAGAACCTAGCCACGACCACCGCACATGGTCCAAGATCCCAAGCTCCTACGGTCCACTGAAGTCACACTCCACCTGTTCGTCGTCTTCAAGGGCACACCAAGTTCAGGAAAAGACCAAGAAGGGGTGAGTATAAAAATACTCAGTAGGATACCCCGAAGGCTTGAGGGAGCAACAAAGGAGGTACTGAAGGGTGATCAGTAGAGTGAAAAGAAAAAGTAGAGGAGTACAACAAGGAGTGTAATAGAGTAACAGTAGAGAGTCCAGCTCAACCCAACAAGAGGAAAGAAAGTAGACTCGTCCAAACACAAGGAGATGGAAATGGTGAGAAGATGAACTTCCCATCGAGTCTTCGCTACCTATATTAGGAGAGTAGACTCGTCCAACCATGAGAAGCTAGACACTGAAAGTACGTGGCATACCCCGCGCGTCTTTGCCTCCCCTGGAAGGAGAGTAACCAAACCCAAGAAGTGGGTACTAGAACAAGGTATATATAAGTCCATATGCTCAATCAACAAGCCCAAACAAGATCATAAGGGGATCTCAATCCCGTAGCTCAGCCCAAGAAAGAGTTGCCAACAGTCCCAGAAGTAACACCATCGATGCCCAGCATCCCGCATGTCTGCCCCGAACCGCAAGCCAAGGGATCAATCACCACACCTCGACACTGCCCCGCAGTCGGGAGGTCTCAAAGTCGACAGGCGACCCCCTGCCCAGCCCCGCTGGAGTGTCCCTAGAAGTCAACGGGTTCCCACTATAGGGAGACCAGGAAATTCGACGGGTGCGACACTACCCACTCCCGTAACAGGGTAATCCACTGGAGGGAGACCCGGCTAATGTTGACGACGTGACCACTGCCCAACCCAGCTGGAGGTAACCCGGCATCGGGGACCACTGCCCAGCCCAATTGGAGGTAAGCCCGGCATCGGGGACCACTGTCCAACCCACCTGGAGGTATGCCCGGCATCAGGGACCACTGCCCAGCCCAGCTGGAGGTAAGGGGACCACCGCCCAGCCCCGCTGGAAATAGCCTCAGCCCTGCTGGAAACAACCCTAGCCCGGCTGGAACAACCTTATCCCTGCTGGAACAAAATCAGCCCTTCTGGAAACAACATCAGTCCTACTAGAAATAACCTCCTAGGTAGAGGATCGGTGCCCGCGTAAAGTGTTGGTCACACCGAAACCACAAGCTCTACCAGGGAACACTGAGCAACGGGAGAAACCCCCAGGCCTCACAAGGTGATCCTGCTCCAATCCGCTGAGTCACTGTCGAAGTGGACCGAGACATCTCATCTGAGAAAGTGGGGAAAATTCCCACGCTGCATGAACACCCGTAGTCGCAGACAGTGTCGCAGTCTGGTGAAAGGGCACAGTACTGAAACCCCTCACAGCCGAAGAAGCAGAGGAACCAAACCATCTCTGTCGGCCAAACCAACGAGATCAAGACCAAGGGGAGACCACTCAACCCTGATGGTCAGACAAAAGAGCACCAGGCCTAGGGGAAAACTCCACCCTACTGGTCAAACAAACGAGCACAGAGCCAGGGGAAAACTCTACCATGCTGGTCAAACAAAGGAGCCCAGAGGGACCCTCTACGTCGCGAGAGGTCAAAGTACGTAAAGCAGATTACGGCATGAATGTGGGTCCCACACGACGTGTGGCCCCAAGTCAACCCCAACTGAGCGCAAAAAAATCCTCAGGTACAAACAACCACATGTACCTCCAAGCACTCCTGTATACTCCCGGAGTATACCTCATTCCAGCCCAAAAGCTATCGTGCACACGACACCTAGCGTCAACGCAAAGGCATGACGTAACAACTCCACCTCAAAGTCCCAGGAACGGACAAACACAACTTGTGAACCATTTGTATCACTCTCCCAAGAGTGCGCGTTCACACGCCAAGGGTCTGCTACAAACAAGGTAGGATGAACCGCCACCGGAGCACCTCTCATACTCCACATTCAATAATATCGCGCAAGAGGATCCGCAAAACCAAACAGATCGCACCATTCTAATCCTTGCAGAAAAACACGCGAGATAGACTACTCACTCGCCTCAAACGGATATCTGAGGAAAAGTCACCAACCCCGCCTCACGCCCGAATGGTGTCCCGTGATCTAGAACCTCGGCCCCGAAAACAGTCGGGTGCATCGCACCATTGCGATCCCCTCGGTAAAACATGTAAAAATCACTACTCACTTGAGTGCAACGGATATCCGGAGAAAAAGGTGCATCCCAGTGCACCGCACACGAGCGGTGCCATGTGGGACCCGCATCCCGGTCCTGAAACTCAACGAACGGATCGCACCGTTGTGATCCTCTCAAAAAAGAACACAAGATGGACTACCCACTAGTCCAAAATGGTCACCCGGTGATAAAGATGGAAATCGCCGTCAAATCCTGAAATGGCCCTCATGTCCCCCACATCATCGTGTGGAATTACAGCGGGAAGATTGCGCCAACGCGATGCCCTCGGAAAAAAACCCAACATCGACTGCTCGCACGCCCCGAACGGATGTCCGAGGAAAAAGTGGTGAAACGCTGCATGCAGCTCAAAAGACGGGTCGTGGAGCCCATGCCTCAAGTCCGACTTCAGCGCCCGAAACCACCCTAGAAACCTCCGCTTCGGTGCCAGGTTCGCAACTCCACTAACGGCGCTCAAAACGGATGTCAGACGCGTCCGCGCCGTCCAAAACAATATCCCCCGAAGGAAACGACAAACCACTTAAAGATGTGTCGCACCTCCAAGGCCCCTCGTTTTGGGAATTAAAAATTCCCGAAACCATCTCAAAAATTCCGCCTCGTCGATACGGTTCCACCGCCGTAGACGGTACTCAAAACGGACACCCGTAGCGAAAAATGCAGGTGTCCAAACACCGAGGGGGCAAGGCCCCTGGGGCTGGACCGGCCGGTCCGCCCGGCATTGGCCGGCCCGCGGCTTAGCCGCGTGGGCCGGCTGCGGACTCGCGGTCCATGCGCAAACCGGCCACGCGGTCCGGTCGCGGCCTTCGTGGGAAGACCCGCGCAGCGCGAGTCTTTGTCACCGCACAGGGGTCGCGCGCCGCGACCCCGCGGTCGCCGCTCCCTGGCGACCGCTGCCTCGTCGGGCGCTCCGCCGGCACCCCGGCCTCGCCTGGCCGCTCCACCAGACACACCTGCCGATGCCGGTGGACACCCTGTATTCTCGCCCAGTGCCTCCACCGGACGCCCGCGGACACCCCCGAAGCCAAGCGCCCTGCTGCCGCGCTGTCCGCCCTAGTCGCGCCGCCGCTCGAACCCGCCAAAAACCGAAAACACGCAAACTTCGGTGGATGATTGCGGATGCCACGGAGCTCGGAATTCGAATACGAGGGATGAGTTGGAAAGAAAAAAAGCTATACTATGCTCTCATGGGATTTTATCTATGTTTTGATAAGGAATAGACAGTGCAAATCAAGATCAAAGTAGGTACGGGAATAGAAAATGCAAACGACAAATCCTACCTTGTGGGGCTTCACTCGAAGCTTCGTGACGATCCGCCGGCATCACCGCACCTCGCTGGTGTCGCCTCGCCGGACCTTCTCGCCGGAGGTGGAGGAGGAGAGGTAGAGTAGGGGCTACCAGGGGGAAGGGGAAGGAGAAGAGGGAGGTGGGTGTGTTAAGCGTTTAAATAGAAAACGCTTAACCACCCGCCCGTCGCCCCGAACCCGAACACCCGACGGGGTCGCGGTTAAGCCTCCCTTAGGGTAAACACCACATCTCGAGCGCAATGAAGGTCTCAGAATTTTAATCCGAGACCCCGTTCAAAAGTTATAAAATTTAACGTCTGAAGCCGCTAAATTACGAAAATGCCCCTGGAGCCATTTTTCACAAACAGCCCGCGCCCACGAAACTTATACCCATCCTAGGGAAAACGGCATGCTCCAAACACAACGGTGCCCTCGGTTTCCCAATCCAAGCCACCTTTTAAGAGATACTCGAGTTTCACCATTAAACGAATTAATTAATTAATTAATTTATCCATTTAACATTCCAGAAGCGGGCGAGGGGTCCAAACGTCCCACGCCGAAATGTATTATGTTGTTCCTAGGGTATAAACCCCATTTCGGACCCATTCGTACACTCGGATCTCTGATCTGAAGCTCCGTTTAGGAGTTACCGCATTTATTTGGCGATTCCAATGTGAACGCACTGAAAATTTAATTTCGGCCACTCCGGGGCTCGGAATCGCACGCCGTCTGAAGGCACTGCTCTGGAATATTATCAAGAATATTCCAAAGTCTTTCGTAGAAAAAACCAGGTTCTTAAATCATTCTTTCCTTCAAGATTTTCATCTCCAAAAAGCAAAACTAAGGAGAAACACAGGGTACTAAGCCCACACCTGGCTTTCCCATACCCAGAAGAACCCACGCACAGCTCTGTGTCACCGCACACAGACCAAAGGATTGATATGTTCATGAGAGGTCGGCCCTTGCCGATGTCGTGCACCCACTCCAGACTCCGGGGCTAGGGCAAGGCAGTAGGGCACCTCGCCATCCCGTCGCATGGTCTCAAATGGCCCAAAGGCCCTCGGGGGTAACTCACCTCCCCAACCAAACCTTTACGTTGCACGCCGCGACCGGAATCACCGCTTGGGAATTGTACAAGGCCCAGTGATTCCCTCCTTTCGAATATCCATATGGTGGAACACCCAAGGATATCTGGTCACGCAAGATTCCACAGTCGATTCTCTCTTACACGCTCGAAAGGCGAAGGAGTCAACACCATCGACTAAAGGAAAAGGTCTCACACCTTCTTCCTTACCAACACAGGGTTACACCCAACGCCCTGCATCACCCTGGTAACACCTCAAACAAGGAGCAAGGAGGAAAGAAGTTCACACACAGAGTCTAACAATTCTACTAAAAAAAGTAGAAGAGTCCCAAGGGGTACCTCTCACCATCCCATGCTCTGCAGGATCGTAGACATCCAAAGCTCGCGGTTGTCCTCAGTCCCAACTGTTAGCTCCCAGATCCTGACGTGGACCACCTAGTGGTGATGGGAAGACCTCGTAACGTCGTCCCCCACTACTAGCTCCTCCCGCTCCTCTGCTAGCACCACCTCTCTAGGTACTACTATGATCACAGCGCTGCCTCTATCATCGTGGTTCACCTGCTGCCTGCCCGAAGCTCTCAGCAACTTGGGTCGGGCAGTCTCATGCCAAGTGACCTCGCTCATCACAAGCATAGCGCCGACTCTCTCTGGGTTGCACTGGTGCCCTTCGGACCCACTGTGGTGTACGACCACGCCCCTGAGTCTGGTTTTCATAAAGCCATCTGCGTCGAGGATCTGCTTGCTGACGCCCACTAGTTGCGGCAGACGTCTCGGCTTCAACGTGCCTGTTGCCACCACCAACACTAGAACGCGACAGGAAGCCCTCTGTCACCAGCGTCAACTCTACCACCCCGTCATATGTGGAAATGACCAAGGGTACTATGACAGCACGGATCTCTCGGTGGAGACCCTGCTCAAACTTCTGCACTCGGAGATTTTCATCATGGACCAAGTCTAGGTATAAGCGTGCATGGTCTATAAAACTAGATGTGTACTCAGCCACCGTTATCCCTCCCTGCTGAAACTGCAGGAGCTCCTGAATCCGAATGGAGTGCAAGAAGGAGGGAAAAAACTCCTCACCAAACAACAACTGAAAGTCGCCCCACGAAAGCGACGACTCGTCAAGAAGCTGAGTCCCCAGACTCCAACAACGCCGAGCTGCTCCACGAAAAAGGGTGGCTGCCAACGCCACTCTCTGATCTGTCGATGTCTGCACAAGCCTGAAGAGACTAACCAATGCCTCGAGCCAATCCTCTACTGCCTGAGGGTCTGGATGACCACTGAACCTCAGCGTTCCCTGCCACTAGATCTCACAGAGCGCGCACAAGCTCAGCCTACTCTACTGAAACTGTCTGCTGCTCAACAAGTGGGGGTGCTGCTACCAGCCCACCCGGAGAAAGTGGCTCGTATGATGGGTCCTGGACTCTGGCCTCGTAGCTCACAGGGTCGTCTTCACGCACCCAAAGCTGGTATCATGGCTGGCTGTCTTCGCGGAGACATCCTGAATATTATCAAGGAGTGTTGCGGTCAGATGAGCATAATGTATATACTAGTAGCAACGATGGGGAGCTGACTCAAGAAGGACAGTCAAAGACTCAATCCTATGTGATGCACAAACAAATTTTCCCTCCAACAAGTGTCTCAGCATGCCGAGTCAACAAGCGGGTTATCAAGGTCCTGGTGAATGGATACGTCGGCCTCCGCACCATCACTGGACTCCCTAGCCTGAGAGCCGGTCTCGAGACACATTAACACTGTTGCCCTAAATCCCAACCAATTCCTTTTATTTTAGGGACATCCGAACAAAGTCCCAAGGAACGAACCACCTCTGATACCACTTTGTCACGACCCGACCCTACCCGGGCTCGAGCCGAAACTACCCCAAGCCCGCCTCCATAGGCCAGGGGCTGGCGACCACCGCCGAAGGCACAACAACTCGGGGAGGCCTTTTCCTAAGTACCTATAAACGCACACGCAGCACACTCAATGCAACAGTGCAGAGTAGAAGAAAAGACAAGCAGAGTAAAAAGAACAACTGCTATATATATACCAAGAAGTGCATCGACCTCTACAAGTACAAAGAAAACTGAATGTACATTGAAAAGAAATGGGGAAAAACACATACCCAACCAACAAGTGCCACAACCCGGCAACCGGTAAACAAAAAGAAACAGCTGACGGGTCTCCCACCTGGAACATGGCCATGACCACCACATGTGGTCCAAGATCCCAAGCTCCTACGCTCCACTGAAGTCACACTCCACCTATTTGTCGTCTGCAAGGGAACACCAAGTGAGGGCAAAGCCCAAGCAGGGGTGAGTATAAAAATACTCAGTAGGATACCTCGAAGGCTCGAGGGAGCAACAAAGGAGGTACCGAAGGGTGAGAAGTAGAGCGAACAGAAAAAGTAGAGGAGTACAAAAAATAGTGTAGTAGAGTAACAGTAGAGAGTCCAGCTCAACCCAATAAGAGGAAAAAAGGTAGACTTGTCCAGACACAAGGAGCTGGAAACAGTGAGAAGATGAACTTCCCGTCGAGTCTACGCTACCTATTGTAGGATAGTAGACTCATCTCACCATGAGAAGCTAGAAACGGAAGGCATGTGGCATACCCCACGCGTCTTTGCCTCCCTTGGAAGGAGAGTAACCAAACCCATGAAGTGGGTACTAGAACAAAGGTATATACAAGTCCATATGCTCAATCAAGAAGCCCAAACAAGATCGTAAGGGGATCTCCATCCTGTAGCTCAGCCCAAGAAAGAGTATCCAATAGTCTTAGAAGTAACACCATCGATGCCCAGTATCCCGCACGTCTGCCCCGAACTGCAAGCCAAGGGCTCAATCACCACACCTCGACACTGCCCCATAGTCGAGAGGTCTCAAAGTCGACAGGCGACCCCCTACCCAGTCCCGCTAGAGGGTCCCTGGAAGTCAACGGGTTCCCACTATAGGGAGACCTGGAAAGTTGACGGGTTCCACACTGCTCAGTCTCGTAACAGGGTAATCCACTGGAGGGAGACCCGGCTAAAGTCGGTGACAGGACCACTGCCCAGCCCAGCTGGAGGTAACTCAGCATCGAGGAACACTACCCAGCCCAGCTGGAGGTAAGCCCAGCATCGGGGACCACTGCCCAGCCTAGCTGGAGGTAAGCCTGGCATCGGGGACCACTGCCCAGCCAAGATGGAGGTAAGCCCGACATCGAGGACCACTGCCCTGCCCAGCTGGAGGTAAGCCCGGCATCGGGGACCACTGCCCAGCCCTACTGGAAAAAACCTCAGCCCTGCTGGAAACAACCTCAGCCCTGCTGGAACAACCTCAGCCCTACTGGAACAACCTCAGCCCTGCTGTAAACAACATCAGCCCTGCTGGAAACAACCTCCTGGGTAGAGGATCGGTGCCCGCGTAAAGTGTTGGTCAAACTGAAACCACAATCTCTACCAGGGAACACTGAGCAACGAGAGAAACTCCCCAGGCCTCACAAGGTGATCCCGCTCCAATCTGCTGAGTCACTGTCAAAGCGGACTGAGACATCTCATCCCAGAAAGTGGGGAAAACACCCACACTGCACGAACACCCATAGTCACAGATAGTGGCACAGTCCGGTGAAAGGGCACGGTATTGAAACCCCTCACAGCCGAAGATGCAGAGGAACCAAACCATCTTTTCCGGCCAAACCAAGGAGATCAAGACAAGGGGAGACCACTCAACCCTGCTGGTCATAAAAAAGATCACCAGGCCCAGGGGAAAACTCCACCCTACTGGTCAAACAAACGAGCACAAAGCAAGGGGAAAACTCCACCCTGCTGGTCAAACAAACGAGCGCAGAGGGACCCTCTACGTTGCGAGAGGTCCAAGTACGTGAAGCAGATCACGGCATGTACGTGGGGTCCACACTACATGTGGCCCCAAGTCAACCACAATTGAGCGCACAAACATCCTCAGGTACAAACAACCACACGTACCTCCAAGCGCTCCTGTATACTCCCGGAGTATACCTCATTCCAGCCCAAAGGCTATCATGCACACGACACCCAGTGTCAATGCAAAGGCGTGACGTAAAAACTCCACCTCAAAGGCCCAGGCACGGCCAACCACAACTTGTGAACCATCTGTATCACTCTCCCAAGAGTGCACGTTCACATGCCAAGGGTCCGCTACAAACAAGGTAGGAAGAACCGCCACCGGAGCACCTCTCATGCTCCACATTCAATAAGATCGTGCAATAGGCTCCGCACAACCAAACGGATCGCACCGTTGTAATCCTTGTAGAAAAACACGCGAGATCGACTACTCACTCGCCTCAAACGGATATCTGACAGAAAAGTCACCAACCCCGCCTCACGCCCGAACGGCGTCCCGTGATCCCGAACCTCGGCCACGAAAATAGTCGGGCGAATCGCACCATTGCGATCCCCTTGGGAAAACACGTCAAAAGCATTACTCACTTGAGTGCAACGGATATCCGGAGAAAAAGGTGCATCCCGGTGCATCGCACACGAGCAGTGCCATGTGGGACCCGCATACCGGTCCTGAAACTCAATGAACGGATCGCACTGTTGCAATCCTCTCGAAAAAGCACACAAGATGGACTACTCACATGTCCAAAACGGTCGCCCGGTGATAATGATGGAAATCACCGTCAAATCCCGAAACGACCCTCGTGGGCCCCGCACCATCATGCGGAATTACAGCGGGCAGACTACGCCAACGCGATGCCCTCGTAAAAACCACCAACATCGACTGCTCGCACGCCCCGAACGGACGTCCGAGGAAAAAGTCATGAAATGCTACACACAGCTCAAAAGACGGGCCGTGGGGCCCACGCCTCAACTCTGGCTTCAGCGCCCAAAACCGCCCTGGAAACCTCCGCTTCGGTGCCAGGGTCGCAACACCACTGATGGCACTCAAACCGGACATCGGACGCATCCGCGCCGTCCAAAACATGATCCCCCGAAGGAAACGACAAACCACTTAAAGACGTGTCGCGCCTCCGAGGCCCCTCGTTTCGGGAATTAAAAATTCCCAAAACCATCTCAAAAAGTCGGCCTCGTTGATACGAGTCTACCGCCGAAGACGGTACTCAAAACGGACACCCGTAGAAGAAAATACGGGTGTCCGAACATCGAGGGGCAAGGCCCCTGGGGCTGGATCGGCCTGGACCGGCCGGTCCGCTCGGCCTGGGCCGGCCCGCGGCTTACCCGCGCGGGCCGGCCGCGGACTGGAAGTCCATGCGCAGACCATCCACGAGGGCCGGTTGCGGCCGCCGCGTGAAGACCCGCGCGGCACGGGTCTTTGTCGCCGCACAGGGGTCGCTCGCCGCGACCCCGCGGTCGCCGCTCCCTGACGACCGCTGCCTCGTCGGGCGCTCCGCCGGAGCCCCGGGCTCGCCTGGCCGCTCCACTAGACACCCATGCTGACGCCCGTGGACACCCCGCTTCCGCGCCCAGTGCCTCCACCGGACACCCGCGGACGCCCCCGACGCCAAGCGCCCCGCTGCCACGCCGTCCGCCCTAGCCGTGCCACCGCTCGAACCCACCGAAAACCGAAAACCCGCCAACTTCGGCGGATGATTGCGGACGCCACGGGGCTTGGAATTCGAATCCGAGGGATGCGTTGGAAAGGGAAAAACTGTACTACTCACTCATTGGATTTGATCGAAGTTTTGATAAGGAATCGACAGTGAAAATTGAGATCAAAGTAGGTACGGGAATAGAAAATGCAAACGACAAATCCTACCTCGTGGGGCTTCGCCCGAAGCTTCGCAACGATCCATCGGCATCACCGCACCTCGCCGGAGTTGCCTCGCCAGACCGTCTCATTGGAGGTGGAGGAGGATAGGGAGAGGAGGGGCTGCCAGGGGGAAGGGGAAGGAGAAGAGTGAGGAGGGTGTGTTAAGCGTTTAAATAGAAAACGCTTAACCACCCGCCCGTCGGCCCGAACCCGAACTCCTGACGGGGTCGCGGTTAAGCCTCCCTTAGGGTAACACCACCTTCTGAGCACAACGGAGGTCTCGAAATTTTAATCCGAGACCCCGTTCAAAAGTTATAAAATTTAACGTCCGAAGCCGCTAAATTACGAAAACGCCCCTAGAGCCATTTTTCACAAACGGCCCGCGCCCGTGAAACTTATACCCCTACTAGGGTAAACAGCATGATCTGAACACAACGATGCCCTCGGTTTCCCAATAAGAGCCACCGTTTAGGAGATACTCAAGTTTCAACCTTAAATGAATAAATTAATTAATTAATTTATCTGTTTAACATTCCAAAAGCAGGCGAGGGGTCCAAACGTCCCGCGTCGACACGTTTTATGTCGTTCCTAGGGTATACACCCCATTCCGGACCCATCTGTATACTCGGATCTCTGATATAATGCTCCATTTATGATTTATCGCATTTATTTGGTGATTCCAGTGTGAACGCACTGAAAATTTAATTCTGGCCACTCCGGGGCTCGGAATCGCACGCCGTCTGAAGACACTGCTCTGGAATATTATCAAGAATATTCCAAAGTCTTTCTTAGAAAAAACCGGGTTCTTACAATGCAAAAGGTTGAATTTTCACAAAAAAATCATATATAAAAGGCTTTCAGATTTATACCACGATTTTACGGTATTCGGGCAGTAGAGATCCAACTTCCCTAATAATATATTTTCTGAATAATGTTCTTGGTATGTTCATGCAATGGATGGATGTTTTGTTCATGCAAAATACCATTCTGGTAATTCATAGTGGCCACAAATGCATCCAGATCCAACAGATGGTCCATATTCTGGTGTTTAGGTTCTCTTTCCTGATGATCAGGATGCAAATGATATGTCTCTTGGTTTTCCCAACATTTCTCATGTTGTATCACCTCAATTGGAAAAAATATATCAAGACATGGGCATACCAAGGAGAATATTAAGCGGAGGATAAACACATTCATGGATCTAAATCTTCATTTAAGGATTGTCTTTTGAAGGATACCGAGTTGGAGAAGAATGGTAAGGAGATTCCTCATTCTGATCCTTCTTTCAGTAAGGCTAGTTTCTATGTAGTAGAAAACTACATAAGCCCTGGTTCCTTGGGTGTTTTTTCTTCATAGATTGGAAGGTGTGATCACCCATGTTTTCCTAATGGAGTTGTAGTATTTTATATGCCATTTGTGGGACTTGATGAGGTAGTATAATATCTATGATAAATGATAGCATCTACTGAAATGATTGAAAAACAAGGCATTCAGTTAGTGCCTATCAGGAAAGATGGTTCTGCATAGAGCATAGATAAATAAAAGTCTAATTTTTTAGATTAAAATGGTTTTTTTATACATGAGTCTATCAATGAGGATCCAATTAATGAAACAAAGGCTTTAAGAAATATGATTGATGTGCAAGATGATGAGACTGAATCTAAAGGAACTTTGATGAAAAAAATCATGGAGGCAGGAGAGGCACTAAAATGGACAGGGTCAGGGATGTGGCTGAGATGAAGCATGGGGGAAGGGAAGAAATAAAAGGTATAAAATTGATACGTCGAAATAAGAAAAGTATTTTAGAGATGTACTCTATGATTATAAATAAGAAATATTCGAACTTTGAGTAGGAATATTCTGATGATTGTGGATCTAATTATAGTTTTAGTGATGACTTTGAACTGTGTGTGATGTAGTATTCTGTTTTGGTTGAGGTAACATACTTTTTATTGACATTGTCCTTTCTATTGCTTGTCTGTTATCTTTTCTTTCTTTTAATAAATGGTCAGAAGATCTCTTCTTCTGGATGAATGTTTTAGTATATTTATGTATTATATATATATATGCATATAATTATAGAAAGAAAAATATGGTTAGCACACGATACCATCTCTCTCTTTCATGCCAAGGCGATTAAGGGTTTCAATGACCGCTTTGTCTCCTTTTTTATCCAAATTTGTGTTGGAGAGGGGTTGATTTGATATATATAGAACTGTTGGTTTGAAACTGGGTGTTCCAAATACTGCTTCCACCACTCGGGCAGTTTCCCCTGCTGATTCGTGGCCTTTCTTGCACTAAAAGGGTTCCAATGATGAGGGTCTTCGATGGAAAGGGAAGATTTCCCATGTGGAGGCTGATCTAGACCCGGTCTTTAAGAGGATTTATATTGGTAAGAATTATATTTTAGCACATCTATTTTTTCCTAAGGGATCAAAGTTGTGGATGTATGAGGATCTCACTGCAAGGGATTTATCTATTTGGGGTTTCACGATCTTGAATTTTATTTCTCTCAGTTGAGGATTTTTTTCATATTTTATTCCCCTCAGATGATCTGAATAAAAGAAAGTGGGATCACAGATTGATCAATATCAAGACAGGGACTTTACTTATATGGGATTGGGATTGTGATTTCAATCTACTTGAAGTTGCAAACAGCTTTGGATAGGTGTGGGTAAGATTTTATTGGTTAATCTGTGTCCTTTTGCGACCCAAAACTTTTTATGATATTTTTTTATCAATTGGTATCTCAATAATGTTGGATAGGGAAACTGAATCAGATTTTTTTGGGAATCATGCTAGGTTTCTGTATGATGTTTATTTGAGTTCAGTCCTAATTGATAAAATATTTCTTCCTTTTGATAATGATGAGGTATAATTTCATATTAAATATAAGAAATTACCTCACTTCTGTAAGGATTTCAGGGTCATTAGAAATAATATAAAGAATTGTAGAAAGTGATAGGTTCATCTGGATGGGGTGAGGCATTACAATCACCCTGGTTCTGCCTCTGTTGGGAGGACTATTGCACGTGCAATGCAAGGTGAACCAACAAGGAGGCAGCCTGTTTTTTATGTTGTTGTATACATGAATTCTATGTCCAGACCTCAATCTATCATAGTTGATGATACTACCATAGTGGGGGTGTCGTCCCCGTTTCTTACTGATATGTTGGATTCTACCCATATGGAAGGATATGATAAGCCTCTGGATAATGAAGAAAATGTGAATCAAACTGGACATCCAGTTTATGGTATGTACAATCAGAATATTGGGGGGCATAAGGAAAATACTTCTAAGAAGTGGAAGCTAGTTTGGCTATGCAGACAAGGATTTTTTCTTATTCTGCATCTCATATGTAAGGTTTTATTTTAAAAAGGATCTGGTCGGATGTGGTTTATAATGATGATCTTAAAGCTGGTGAAGGCAATATGTTGGCTCTCTCCCATATTCTACATGATTCTAATATATTTATGGAGTGTTGAGAGATTATTGAAAGTAAACACATCAAGAAGGATAACCCTGATGAGTCTCTTATGTATGAGTAATGGGCTTCAGCCCTGATAAATCGTGAGAAAAATGTTATATTGGACAACAATGGATTTCAGAGGATCCATATGAGAACTAGTTCTTGTGATCTAGTTATTATTCCAATGAATATTTAATATGATAACTATTTTGTTTCCCTTCATGATGAGAAGGATGAATTTGAATATAATTCATAACATGTGGCTGCTAGACAAGGCTTACAGGAGAAAATTATTGATACCCATAGCTGGAAAGAAAGAATCCTGTGGATTACTCTATGAAGGGATGTGGTCAATGTCAAGTGACAACATCTGATGTTTTTTCAAGGACTTTGGAAGGTGATGAGGTCATTTCTCAGGTAGATCACCTAGTGTCTAGGGATGATCCAGATGAACAAGAGAAAACATGAGAGCAATATAAATCTTGGTGACAGGGATGTCATCCAAAAATTCAGGGAAGAGGGTGTGGTCATGCTGAATGGGATGCATGGAAAGAATATGCACTAATAGGTGAACTTGATCATGAGGCCTCAATGTACCATACTATGGGTCATGGTCATGGTTGTGCCTGAGGACATGGTCTTCATCTCACCCCAGAGAAGGAAAAGTTGAGAGAAAAATATTCTGTGCTTTCTATGAAAACAAAATTCCAATCAGAGTGGAAAACTAATGAAGTTGTTGAGAGTCCTAACCAAGGTTGATCTATTTTGGTGTTTTTTTCCTCAGATGGATGAGGGTTGGTTTTCCCTAACCATATTTTCTCTTTTCCAGTATGTTTCTTGTTTTTAATTATTTTTTAGGAGCAAGGGGGCATGCCTGCTAATCCTTCTAAATATAACGATGTAAATATTTTTATAATTATAAAATAATAATAAAAATATTTAAATAATGAATATATTTACTATATATATATATATTAAATATATATATAATTATATAAATATATATGTAATTATATAAATTTATATAATGATATAAGTATATTTACAATTATAAATAAATAATTATAAATATATTTACAAATATATTTATTTATAAATTTATTTATAAATTTATATTTAATACATTTTTTTAATTATATATTTATAATTATAAATTAGAAATATATAATTTTTAAAAAAAATATTTATTTAATTATAAATAAATAATTATAAATTTAAATAATTATAAAAATATAATATATATATATATATATATTTATAAAAGTTTTTTAGATTATAATCATTATTATAAATCATTCGTCAGTGCTAAAGTTATAACACTTTTTATAGTCATTATATCTACACCTTTTCATCCATGATAAAGATTGAGGTTTATCAGCACTAAAAACACTAATTAATAGTGTCTTTAATAGTGATAAAACAATAGCGTTGAAAGACATGTATTTTTTCAGCACTTTACTAGCACTGATAAATAATTCTTTTATCAGTTCTTATTAGATTAGTACTTATAAAAGAGATATTTATCAGTGATTTTTTTTCGATTGCATCAATTTTTTGTTCTGTTGTGAGGTATTTGATGAGAGCCTATGAATTTGGTTTATCATTATTTTTGGTCAATCACGTTCCTATGAATGTTTCGATTGGGGTTGCAAATGAACATTATTTTTTTCTCCATTTGGAAAATCATTGGAACTACTCTAGGATTTTGTTTACTAAGGGTTTGAATGCCTCTTTTTTTTGACCCTTCACCACCTAATTTAATTTGGTTGATAGAAAAAATAAAAAAAATATAAGCTAGTAATAATTCTTTATATATGATATATATTTGATATATTTTAACTCTAGTGTTGGAATATAGAAATGGGCTATGTGGTTCACATATTATAGGCTACAATGATTTTTATTTCACATATCCCTAAATTTTTAAAATTATTAAACATTGATAGGTATATTTATTGATATACATATGTTAATATTATAAGAATTTAAATTTAATGTGATGTTTTAAATGAATATTTGGTTTAAAAAATACTTATTCTCACATTCTAATATTTTATTTTTTGTAATTTTGTAAAATATTCTTGTTTTTTATTTATGTGATAAAAAATGAGAAGTTATTCTTAAAGAAATTTATTTTCGTAATGTAATATTTTTATAATCCATAATTAAAATTTCATTTACGTTATTTTTGAATATGACTTTGTTTAGAGTATATATGAGACAAACATATTATTAAAAAAATAAGTTGTAGTTTTTCCTGAAACTAATCTATTTTTATCCTTTTGTTCTAATTAGATGTAACAAATATTTTATCATTAAATATATAAATTACTTCATTATTTCCAAGGATAATTTTATCTATATTAATTTTATAATATTTAGATCATGTAGGATATGTGAGAGTTTATAATGTATGTGTTTTAGATTATTTTTTTAAAAGAAAATTTATTTTTTATTAACCGTTGAAATATCTTGTTCATGATTTAAAGATATCAATACTAGTTTAATAACTCCACTAATAAGGGTTCTAGATTTTTTTTAAAACAAAATAAATGATATTGAATGGTTTTTATTATGTTAGATTTTAGAAAACATGGGTTATATATAATCTTGATATATTTTTATGTATTACACATAATATAATAGAAATATTTAAGTGATTATCATGTTTTATTATTCGATTATGGAATTTGATGTTTACAATACCAGATTAGTTATCATTTTTTATATGTATTTAATATTTAATTTTTTAGATGAAATAGTTCTTATTATATATATTTTGATAGGATAAATATATTCTCCAAATTATTTTTCTATATCATTCACAAGTATGGTTTTACTAATATTTATCTTATACTATGAACAACTACACATTTATAAATATTATTTTTAGTGGGGGAACTATTTGAACTATTTTAAAATATGTCATGGTATTTTTATATAAATTATAATTTTAAGAAACGGAAAATTATTGTGACCTCTATTTAGCAAGTCATCATTTTTATCATTGTATACATTTTTTACTGGTTGTTTAACTAATTTTTTTTGTTTACATGTCTAATAATTTGTTCTCTAGAGTAATATTTTTTAAAAAAATTGGTGTATCAAACATAATGTATAACAAATTGTTTTTTTAATTTTGGTAAATCTTGCCTTATGATATTTTATTTTAATAATCACATGATATTATTTGAAATGATTTTTAATATATCAATCAATATAAGATTTTATTATTTTTCTACAAAAAATTACATGTGTGGATAAGAAAAAATAATAATTTTTATCATATATTAGAATATGATGGATATTATGGGAGGTCTAGGTATGGACTGTTAGATTGTGAGCTACTATAGAAATGTTAGTGATTCATCGAGGACTAGGTTGAGAGTGATGTGATATTTGTGTTGTTGTTTTTTCTTCATTATGGTTTTTTAGAAGTTATGTTTAACTAATGTATTGTAGCACTAATTTTGTGGTTCTTTCCTAGGGGAACCAATTATATTAAGACATCCCCATAATTCAAATACACTTCCTAATAATATTATTTATGTTATACCCACTTAATGATTTAGATGCAATAAGTACATAGGATGGTTATCCCTAATCGATAGTCTCACTTTCTAAGGGTCTGGGATTGAATCTCATGGTACCTTTGATGTGGTTATTTCTAGAGGGAGATAAATAATTTTCCCTCCTCCAATGATTCAAATGTTAATATCTTTCTTATTAAATGATTTTGAATTCAGAGGAAAACCATGGTATAAAGTTATGGTATGATAATAATAATTCAGTAGAATGAAATGAAGTTGTTATATTGGATTACCTGGGTGTCCTAGTTTGTACACAATGACCTGACATACACATGTATTTTGGGTGTTAATACTTTGAAAATATACTCAAATATATGAATTTTTGGATATTTTATGGGACCTATTAGTATTTTCATGTTTATTATTATACTCACACCATAATGATGAACCTTAGTTGATATAGAGCTCTTATATTTTGGATGAATGTGATGGAAGAGGACTAGTATCATATATTGGGGCCAGTGTAGATTAGTGGGAATGAGTTGATGTCCTCATGGTAGTGTCAAGGACCATTTATCATTTTGATATGAGATTTAAAATTTTAAATTAAGGTGTGGTAATTTAAATTTTTATAAGGAACAACCTCCATCCACACCAGCTTTATATCTCGAATATTTATTATCGTATTTTGATTCTTCATACTCATCCCTTATATCTTCTATATCATTCACCTTTTTATGAATTTAGGGGATAATACCTACCACAGTGGAGTAATTTTTTTATTAAATTAAAATACCAATTTCCTTCAAAATGGATGTACACTAATCGTTTAAATATGATTATAAAGGAGTTAAAGAGTTCATCAGGTTTGAAATAAATCATGAATATGACCCTTCTTAAATAAATTGTTTTTATTAAAGGAAAATTGATTTTTTTACTACTCATATAGACAATTTCTTATGCACATGATGATGCTGACAATACTAAGGAATAATAGACTTTTGATGAGGAAATTGTAGAATTATTAGGGGTCAACAACATGTTGATGAAAAAAACAATGATGCAACAACACCGTGCTGAATAATATTATAAAGGTAAAATGTCAGGTTATAAAATTTGATGTTGGTTGGATTCAATGCGTCCAACCTATTGACCCCAACAAGTTAATGTTCATTAGTTATTTTAGTTCCACAATGAGGATGAATGTATCGATTGCTATTGATTTATAGTGCCACATCCAACCAATATTGAAGGAAACTATTTGGAATGGTGAAATAGAAATTTTATGATTCAATTTCACAATTTTACAAAAAAAAATATAATTAAAACTTGATTTAATATTCTTTATTCATTATCGATTTTTTTATTTTAGAATATTTTCATATGGAATTTGTCTTAATTCCTATAGGAAAAATTACATAGAGACTTATATACTCTTCTTACCAAGGTACATCTTTGGGATGCTGAGGTAAATGTAAATACTCACCCACTAGTTAGTTATGCATAAATTATAAAGAAAGAAACATGGAATTAATTCACTAATCATCTCAACAAAAAATAATTTAAGGTTTATTTTAGTCGATAAAATAATATTTGACATTATTTATTTTATCCAATTTGATTCAAAAAATTTAATTTATGAAATAAAAAATGAATGATTAAAATAAATAACATTCATCAAAACCAATGTGCCCCTTTCAAAAAGCGCGGATGGGGTACGCTTCAAATGAGAAGATATTTTTATGTATTTTAAATAAACAATAAACGTTTTATGTATAGTTGGGGTTTGTATTAGAGGTAAGAACTCTGTAATACTACATCAAGGATAGGGGTTCAGAACCCACTGGGTGTAGGTACTATAGAATCACTTCAGTGGTACTGTAGAATTGGTGGAACTGTTTCACCGGAAGCCCTTTTGTGGTGGAAGGAAATGCAGTAAAAACTGTAGCGACTGAAAAACTGTAGTGGGTACTATAGAAGTTTAGGTACAAAAGTTTTACTACAAACCATAGGGATTTTGGGCCAAAAATATGGACCTTAAAGTAAATGTGATGGAGTTTAATTCCCACTAGGCCTACGGACTATGTAATGGGTCTCCTCTACCCAATAAAGTGGTTATTTTTTCAATAATTAAGAATATGCATCCCTAACTTCTATATAAAATTTTTATGTGATTTGAAACCTCATATGTTCCCTTTTTATATGCATATTGATGAAACAATGTCTAAAAAAACTTTAATCCCACATCATGTGCTATAAAAGGCGGCTCATGTAAATATGTAGGGTAAAATAGTTGATGAAAACAAAAATAACAGAATGGGAAACATGTGGGAGTATGAAATTATAGAATTTAGTTAGTATTTATAAAACTATAACATAAAAAAATTATTTTTTTTACATGGGGTAGACATAAGAATCGACAACATCTATATAAGAAGAAAAACTACTATCAATATCTTTGATATAAATGGAACAATTTGGGCACGTTAGAAAATTAGTTTTTGGAGTGTCTCCTCAAACATATTTTGAGAAGATAAAAACACATGAAAATACATATAAGAAGATTGTTAGCCCAAATCAGTTAAATAACATTATGGGGGTGAATCGGGGTATGACAAATAAAAACAACTAACTCCTTCTATATTGTTTCATCATTAAAAAAAACTATCTTTTCTCTTTTCATATAGTACTGTATGATTTAAAATTAAATCATTCATGAGAGACAATAATTTTACTTAGTTCACCAGCATTTTGGTATGTGTTAGGATCATACCATGGTAGTGTGACAATTTTGAAAATCTCTTAAGTCTCACTTCAAAACTGGTGTTTAGTCTAGATCAATTCTATGCCTAGGCTCAATGGCTTTACAAAGTTTAAGGTAGTCTCCCACCTTTCCCAAGGTTCACTGCTTGAGCCTCTTTCTCTGGCTCATTGATAATGGAAAGGATCACCTTCTTCCTCTTCATTTTCTCACCAATGTAGAAGGGATCCAAACATAGTTTATGGACATATAGCACCCATCATTATCTTTAATGAATGCATATTCAACTGTAAGTATATTCTTTATTGAAGCCTCACTTTCATCCACTTGATGAATATCAATTTACCACAGATTTATTGGGAAATATCTTTTCAACACCTTTAATTTTATTATTGGCTTCACGAAAACCACCTCTTATGCAATGCTCAAATAGCCTTTAGGAAGAAACCTCCTATCATGTAGCTCACGTAGCGTTTAAGATGACACAACTTTTGGTATGATTTTTATATCCTTAATGAGCCTCCATAGTTTTGTGATGCATTCATATTTTTGTTGGATTATATTTCCTTCATGAACCACCTTTCTTTAAGAACATTTTTTGCAAAGATAACCCATGAAAATCCAAATCCATAGAATCTTTGTCAAGTCTTACTACTTTTCTAAAGGGGTAGAGGCCTATTTATAAGAGTTTCCTTCAATTCTATAAGTTTCATGCCACATTATCTCATTTTTGTGAAGCTCCCTAATCTAATTTGTGTTTCTCCATGTCTTCATGTTTCATAAGGGAAATTTCACATTTTTGAAACTACTCATAGTTATAGATATTACCATCAAACATTTTTACAATTCACGATGTTCATTATCCATAATCCACACCTTCACAAAACACCCTTCATGAAACCTAGTCTTCATGAAATTCATGAATTTACAATATTTCCATAAGGCCTTCAAGAAATCCACCTTTCCTGATGCCTGACTCATCCTCCATTTTTTTGACCCCCGAAATTTGGAAAACACCAGGAAACAGTTCTACATTATGTACAATATTTTATGTACCACTTCTAGGTAATCAATTCCATTTTTCTGAATCATTATCAATATAATTAGTCAATAATCTCACTAGAACTCCACAACTTTCAATGGAAATATAATTTTTAAACAAAAAAAAGATCCCAAAAACAAAGAAATGTTACCTTGAGGGATTTTTTTCTATCAATGGTGAATGGATTTTAGACACAAATAGATTATTTGTAATGTATTATTGTTTTTTCAAGTTTTAAAGACTAATTTATTAGAAAGGATAAAAGGGAACTGGGGATGGAATAAATATCTATACATGAACCAAATGACGCCACTAGCTTTGAGTCTAGTGATTCCCCTTAATTGCATACCATGCATGAGGTAATCTATTTTTTCCTTAATATTTCTCATAAATGTGAATCAAATAACTTCTAATAACATTATATTACTAAAATTCTATAGGGTATATTTGTATGTAAATTTTTCTATGAACCCCAATTCACCACCATATTGTGAGGGGTATTGTGTATAATATCCTAGGGGAAAATCTACACCATAAAGATCTCCCAATATATCGCTTGATAATGGGGATTTATATAGCTCATGACCCAACTACTAATTTTCATGTTCCACTTGCATTACCATATATTACAATCCTCAATGATTTTATTGGAACATTCATAGAATAGTCATCTAATCCTATTAAGATATATGAGGTTTGTAATTAACAAATTTCTTCATATAAAAAAACTATAATAGTTATTGAAAAAATCACTAAAGTGAGGTACAATATTACATATGGATAATGGTATGATAAATGGAAGTTTATATCAAGACAATCTATAGAATCAACAAAAAATTCAAAATGATCTTCTGGGAGAACCTTCTACCCACGACATCCAGATAAATATGTATTATCATTAAAACTTCATATAGGGTACACATTAAAAGATTAAAATAATTGTTAAATTCCATAGGAAAAATTAATATATTAAATTTTTATGAATGATTTAATTCGTATTTAGACTAAAAATTAGATTCTCAAGCATGAAAGGATGGGTATCTCTATTTTGAATACATACATAAGTTATATTCTCATAATACATCTGTAAATATAGTTATCTAATATGTTTATTAAGTTTAATCACTATTAGTATCTTCTACAAGAATTTACATTACTACAATATAAATGGAAAAACATATAAAGAATGATTGATATTCATTAATCCCTGTATCATTTTAACAAAAAACATACTTTAGAAAGGGAAGAAATTGAGAAGAAAAGAGATAAGCTAATTGAAGAGTTTGAGAAAAAATATTAGACGAGAGAGTTTTTTTATTCCTACAATGAAAAAGTAAAACACTACAGTATAATCACATGATTTTTTTAAAAAACATTAATTATTTTTTTCTTTTTAAGGATAAATAGATAGTGATCACAGTTAACCTGGATGGCCTATATATTTATTTTTTGGATCCAATGCAGGAATATCCAACAAACTAATCAAACATGATGTGTTTTATAAATTTTTAATTTGCTTCAATAAAAATTTCACAGATAAGTATAGAATTATATGTTTCAATCCATGTTTTAAGGAAAATATTGTTATGATTGGGTTGTCACTAAATATATGCTAATTCATGGTGTGATGTTAGTGTATAAATAGACAAATCTAGTGGATTGATAAAAATGGAATGATATTAATTTATATGTAGAAATATTTAATGATCAAAACATATTTCAAAACAATTTACTTATTTTGGACAATATTTTTGTAGTGTATAAAGAATGAAAATGGAAAATATTATGGATATTATGTTTTAAAATTTATGAGAGAGATCATAAAGCATGAAATTTCTAGAATCCCCCAACATATAATATCTAAATTTAATTATAATTTCATTAAATATATTTATTAATCATTTTTTTGTCTATATTTTCTTAGTAATATCACAATTTATGACATCCTTTATACTCAAATGATTAATTAAATTTGTTTAGAGATGAGTGAGAAGTGAAAATGTTGTTAGAATGTTTGCTGACAAAAAATTTAGGTGATTACCTGATTTGTTTGTGATCTAGTATGATCTCTGACAATAGAATTTTATTTGGGGTGTGAAGAATTATTGTTATAATGCATATATATTATTTTTGATCTATTTCTCAATGATACGTATAATGGAGGAAATCAATTTGTTTTGAAGAACTGACCTGGAAACAATAAAATTGTTGGGAAAAGGAAAAGGTAGAGGAGTGTGTGGAGGTGGAGGTGGAGGTGGATGCGGATGTGGAGATGGAGATAGAGTTGCAGTTGGAGACCGAGATAGAGGATGAGGCAAATACAGATACCGAGGTGGAGGGGAAGATTAATAGCTACCTTACAAACAATAAAATTGTTTGGAAATAAAGTAGAATGGGGATCATAACAAGATTTTATCTGATAATTTTTTTAAAAAGTGAATAGAAAACTTTTTACATAAGATAAGATACATTATGCAAGTGTTTCAAATGGAAAATCGAAAAAATGTTTTCCACCACTTGTTTATGTGATTTTAAATAGGAATTTAAGTGGAGGGATTTTCATTATAAACAGAACAATCGCCACATATTTTTTAAAAAAATTATCATATGTTACCATATCTATTATCACATTTCATGTAAGATCAAGTATTACTGAAGTGTCAAAGAAACCACTCACCAAGAATAGTCTAAACAACAACAAAAAAAATTATGCAGTTTCCTACCCATAAAATATATATACTATAAATAATGGGTCATATTTGTGGACCCAGTAGTCACATGAGAGTCATAAAACACCAATAAAATCTTTAGGAAGTAATATAATTCAAAAAAAAATTCAATAAATATGTGTGTAATAAACCACCAAATCCAATAAGGGTATGAGAGAACTATTCATGGAAAACCGAAATTGAGAGGTTATGGTTATTTAGGAGGGTTGGTTTCCATGGAAACATCACATAAAATGAAAAGAAACTACCTAATGAAGAAATCACCTGAAATGGAAAACCTACATCAAATGAAATCTTGATGTTCCAAAAATCTAAACAATGGCACATTTGAAAAATAATCTAGTATCTTGATTAAAACCCTTTAAAAATAAATAAATAAAAAATTTCATCAATTGAATCATGAATTTTATGAAAATAAAAATAATGTGGTTTCACTTTGGTGGGTGGTGGAAATATTTGGTATATTTGATCATCAATTAGATGCATGATTATTATCATAGTTTCTTGTGAAATATATATAAGTAACATTTATTATGGTTGTGAACATTCATTATATAAAAATCGTCCATGTTCAAAAACTCATTAATAAAAAAATCATCATCATTCTCAAAAAAAGAGAATAGGGATATTCCCATTTTGATGGAAATATAATTATGATGTTATGTTAGAGTTTATCATCATATAGGATATTGAAATCAATATACTAATATATAGCCCAATCCAAGAAGAATTAATGTATGCACTAGATTTTAGTTTCATTTGGAAACTATAAAAGGCTATAATGTTGTTTAATATTTTCGAATGGGGTAAATAATTTATAAGGGAGTTCAGTGTCTTCTAAAAATACATAATGGGTCGCACTAAATTTTTTTTCTATCATTGAAGGTAAATGGTTTATTGTTGAGTTTGTACTCTCTATGATGGTTAAATAGTAAGTTAATTTTTATTATGTTCCATAAAAACTCATATGTAAATATTTATTTTATTTATATTGGTGAATTTTGATATGATTACACTAATGGTTAATGTTTTCTATGAATAAATGACTTCATAGACAAGGATGATTCATGCATGTACTATGACCGCACACTCAATAAAGATGATTCACTCATGATAATGAGATTTTTCTATTCACCAATGCATTCAACACTCTCGGTTATCAAATTGCAATACTATTAGATGACCCAAAGTATTGAAATCACTTTAAGATAAAAAGACCTAGGTGAATGAACTATACCACAAAGCAATACATGTTATACCCAATATGACTAAAAATGTGTGGATTGAGTTTAAAATTGGCATTTTTAAGGTATTATTTAATATATATGTTTAATTCATTTCATTATAGTATTACTAATATTAGAATTTTTTTATTATACATATGTCATATTTTGTTTGAGTTTGGGTGGTTTGTTTGAAGCTACTAATGCTCCTTAGAGATGGGATTTTGAGGTTGTAACTAAGATAACAAAAAACAAGGAAATGTGTCAATAATGTATAAAACCATAATGAAATAGTGAATTCCAACTAATTATTTAGTTAGTTCTATCACTGTTTTATCTAATATTTTTAAGTAACTTCACATATCATTTTTGTCTAATATTTATTGTTGTACATATCTTTTGGGAAGTTGTATTTTTCACCAATCATATACAATAATATAGAAAAGAGAGATAATGGTGATTTTCTATGAGGTGATTTATGTAGAATGGGGTTTCTTATTCCATCTAAATGTAACATTTTATAATTTCTAGCATGGTGAATAATTTTGAAAGAAAAACACAATCACATACTCAATCAACCACAAGTCAATCTGACACATGGTATGGCCTGTATGACTCGAACAATATGTTCTTAGTTTATAATTTACATTTTAGTTCAAAACACACATCCCATACTCAAAACTGAGAAAATACATTAGAATAGTTTTTATTCTTTAGTAAAATAATACATAATTAATTTTTGATGTATATTAATTTAAAATACATCAATCTGATACATTATATTCTCGGTATGACACAAAGTGTTTGTTATCAATTTAAAATTGAATTTTATTTTTAGAAAACATAACTCACTAAAATCAGAAAAACACACCCATATTGTCTTCATAATTTATAAAAATTATTCATAAGTCATTTGGGACATGTTTAAATTAGTATCATGTGAAACCAGCACACAATGAGATCATTATTACTCAAAGTCTATGTTTCAAGTTTAAAATGATATTTTAGTAAAAAAAATTGAAGTAAAATACTAAAAACCAATAAAACACATTTGAATTGTTTTGTTACTTTAGGAAAATTAACCATAAGGAATTTTGGACTTGAAAGAATCATCCACACCTCAGTCTAACACATGGTGTGATCGGTATGACTCTAAGTGCATTTTTTATTTAATATTGATGTTAACTTTACTAAAAATGACAACTGACAGACTCAAAAATGAAAAAACACTTTTGGTTTTTTCTGATACATTTTGAAAATGATTCATAAGTCATTTTTTTGTGTAGGAATCATCCTCACCTAAATCTGATACAAGATGTTCCCATTATAACTCCAAGGGTCTGTTATCAGTTTAATATTGACATTTTTGTAAAAAAAATTGTCACTCACATAAAACTAATTAAATAAACTTGGATTGTCTTAATAATTAAGGATAATGATTTTTAATTGTTTTGTGACATTTAGGAATTATTCTCACATCAATCCCACATATTATATGACCGATATGACTCTTTGTACCTATTTCTGGTTTAAAATGACATTTTTGTAAAAAACAAAGTGACTTAATCAAATCTAAGAAAATGAAATTAGATTATTTTTATTCATTATGAAAAGGATCCATAATTCAATTGTATAATTTATGAATTTGTCAATACTTAATCTATTTCTAGTTGTGACCTGTATGACTCCAAGTGTGACTTTTTATTTGAAATTGACATTAATATTTTTGAAAAAGACAACTTACATACTCAAAACCAATAAAACAAATTTTTATTATTGTGATACTTTATTAAAACAATAAATAATTAATTTTTGATATTTTCGAATCATCTCCACCATTATCTAGTACACTATGTGCCTGATATGACTCAAAGTGTCCATTATCAATTTAAAATTGAAATTTTAGGTCAAAATAGTTTCACTCACTAAAAACTAAGAAATAATTCTCACATTGTCATTATAATTTTTGAAAAAGATTAATAATTAGTTTTTTAAATGTAGGAATTACTCTCACATCAAATCTACACACAATGTGACGGGTATGAATCAAAGTGCATGTTTCCCAGTTTAAAATGACATTTTAGTAAAAAAACATGTTTCGTACTGAAAATAGAGAAAAAATATTTGGAATATTTTGAAACATTTGAAAAACAATCCAAGAGTCATTTGGGACATATAAAAATTATACACACCTCAATGTGACACACTATGACAACCCGGCTTTTTAATACAAATTAAGCATGCTTTATTACATAAAACTTCACTTGATACAACAAAGAAGATCGAGAGGTTTAGTGTCTTTGGGGCTTAGGATCATTACATAAAAACTTTAAACATGAAATACAACATCTTTATTGAAAACATCCATTACATGACCACTACATTCCTTCGTACTTAGCATTGCATGGGATAACCTGAGGACATGCATAAGAAAAGGGTGAGCTATAAAGCCCAGTAAGGGAGTACACAATGAATAACATGAGGAGTACAATACATGTTAGGCAATAGGAACATCAATAGAGCATTAGAGTAACATGAACATAAAGGCATGATAAAGCTTGATAACCATAACATGGAAATGTGGCAACAACACTTAAAATTGAATTAGCATGAGCCAAGGCTCATTGCCCATGGAGCATGAGTAAACCCTCATTGCACTTGAAGCACGAGTAAACCCTCGTTGAACTTGAATTATCATGAGTAAACACTCATTGCACATGACGTATCATGATACTATACTTTACCCAATGCATTGGAGCGCTATCAGGGCGCACCCTTCTTAAACATTTCATTTCATGCATAAGTGTGCCACATAGATCATAAAACATGGATTCATAAAACATAATAATTCATTCCACGATAAAGAAATGTGGAATTCATACATGAAACTTTACAATAAATAAGTAAATGTTCATAAAGGTGAATACCATTGATGGAGAAGTGGGCATGGTATTCAGTACACAATGACATTGGCTTAGAAAATCGGTTCGATTTCAGCAGCGTAACGGCATGACATAAGAATTAATAAAAAAGGTTGATGAGAGAGAAAGGGGTTCCTCATCATATTTACATGTAATTGACAGTAAGGAGGTAATATATATACATGTCCCAACAATTGAAATGGAATTTAGATTCATGATACAAAAGTATTTCTTGAATGTAAAAGAAGAGAGAGAAGTTCCTTTCAGAATTTCGGCATAGTAACGAATGTACATGGGAGGCATTTAATGAGAGAGAAAGGGTTCTCCCATCATTAAAAAAATAAGAGGGCAGTATGGGGGAGGTTAGAAACCATACCCCAACATTCATAATTGAAATTAAAAGGGCGATACAACTTAAATAAAATTGACAAAAAAGAGAAAGCAAGAAAAAACCCTTACTTGGAAGTGTGCATCCAACGGCTAGAGAGAGGCTTGTGAGAGGCTTCTTGGGAGATTGGGGCACCTTGGGAGGATTCTAGAGAGAGTAGGGCAGAGGTTGGACGAACTCCAAGGGATTTTAGTGAGGAGGAAGTGGGAGATTGGGAGGGTTTATATAGGAAAGGTGAGAGAATTATTTATTATTTAGGTTTGGGACCCCTTATATTAAAATAATCCAAACCACAAACCATCCCATGGTATTTGCCCATGGTTTCTGGAAAAGGAAAGAGGAAAACAATATTTTACAAGGCCAAGGTACGAACTTATTAAAAAATTAGGGTTGCTTATGTGGAGGTGAGTCACACTCCCATGGAAATTAATTTAAAAAGGCAAAGTGTTGAATAAGTCTTGAGGGCTACATTAATGCTTTGAAAAGTAAGTAAAACAAACCCAAAACCTCATTATTTTAATGATAAAACACATATTGGCCGAACATAAGGATTATTTTATTTTATTACATCACCATTGGGTCATTATGATGTCATAAAACACATTATATATTTAAATGGTATTTAATTTTTACCCAAAAATTTGACTGTCTCAAAAAATTATGAAAAAATCACCGTTGGATAATTTCGACGTCTTGATTCCAAAAATAATATTTATTTTATCTAAATAATTTTCTAAATATGTGAATTTTCACTTTTAAAATAAAAACCGACATTTATAAAAAAAATTCATGGGTTTTAACAGAAATGGCTTTCAAACCTTAATAAAAATTTTAATTGCATTCATAAAATTATAAGATCATTTATACATAATAAAAAATTAATTTAATATTAATAAAAATATTTTATTAAAATATTATTTAATTCAAAAATCCTTTAATTAAATAAAATATAATTCTTAATTAAATAATAACTAAAAACACCATTTGTACTTTAAAAACTAATTACAATGTTTCAAAAATGACTAGAAATTATATTCATTATTATATACAAAAATAATGTACATGAACATGGTGCTACTTATTTGTTACATAACCCCTTAAAATAGCCGCATAAGACCTAAGGGTAAGGTGCACGATGGTGACAGACTCTTGGGGCGTCTCGGATAACATCGCTCGAGTGGTAATTTCAATCAACTTCCACTTTTCCCGTAGACGATCATGTTCGAGCTTGACTTGATGAAGCTCAACTTGTTCTTGGTTAAGGGAAAAGCCCAAAGATGCCACCTCTTTTCCGATCTCTGACAAATGGGCTTCATAAGGGGCAATTCTACTGGATGAGGCCATCGCTTCCTTTGTCTGAGTAGAAATGGGTTCGTTAAAGCCTTATATTTATACTACTCAGGTGATCACTGCTCAACAGCTAAAAAGTAACGATCACAAACTTTAACATAAAACTAAAGAAGTTGACATCTTATAAAAACATTTTTCATAAAGAAACATTTAACTGGATCAAGAGGGATTTTCCATTAATGAAACTTTGGGTCGTTACAACATTCCACCCTTAAGAAATTTCTCCCTAGAAATTTTCCTTTTCCCACACTAAAACAAATGTGGGTAACTCATAAAGGGTAATCCAAAGACAAAAGTTGATGACTTATAAATAAACTTTAATCTCTTTAACTCATGAGTCTATAGGATTCAATCTAGGCTTTTCATGATCTTCCTTCTAACATATATTCTTAGGGGAATTTTTCCCTTAATAAGGGTTCATACTAAGATTGTGAATTTATCAAAACATATCCCCTGGGAGTGTCGTAACCAAGAGTGAAGCAAGGCCCTTTGTCTTGCACCAGTTCCCATTTGAGTGTAGCTCAAAGCGGTGTTTTCGGGTTTTACCCCTAGGATACATCTGTGCCAGAGCCACCTCTACCTGCTCGTATCCAGACAGGGATGTATTTGTTTGATAAACCACTCACATAGTATTTAACAAAACTTAGGGATGCTTTTATTATACTTAGTATTTTATCTAAGGAATTACTAGGGTTTCCTAATCCCAAAAATAACTAAACCGATCCTCTGATACCAACTATGACAACCCTGCTTTTTAATACAACTTAAGCATGCTTTATTACATAAAACTTCACTTGATAAAACAAAGAAGATCGAGAGGTTTAGTGTCTTTGGGGATTAGGATCATTACATAAAAACTTTAAACTTGAAATACAACATCTTTATTGAAAACTTCCTTTACATGACCACTACATTCCTTCGTACTTAGCATTGCATGGGATAACCTGAGGACATGCATAAGAAAAGGGTGAGCTATAAAGCCCAGTAAGGGAGTACATAATGAATAACATGAGGAGTACAATACATGTTATGAAATAGGAACATCAATAGAGAATTATAGTAACATGAAAATAAAGGAATGATAAAGCATGATAACCATAACATGGAAATGTGGAAAAAACACTTAACATTGAATTAGCATGAGCCAAGGCTCATTGCACATGGAGCATGAGTAAACCCTCATTGTACTTGAAGCATGACTAAACCCTCGTTTCACTTGAATTAGCATGATTCAACACTCATTGCACATGATATATCATGATAGTATACTTTACCCAATTCATTGGAGCTCTATCAGGGCGCACCCTTCTTAAACATTTCATTTCATGCATAAGTGTGCCACATAGATCATAAAACATGGATTCATAAAACATAATCATTAATTCCACGATAAAGGAATGTGGAATTCATACATGAAACTTTACAATATATAAGTAAATGTGCATAAAGGTGAATACCCTTGATGGAGAAGTGGGCATGGTATTCACTACACAATGACATTGTCTTAGAAAATCGGTTCGATTTCGGCAGCGTAACAGCGTGACATAAGAATTCATAAAAAAGGTTGATGAGAGAGAAATGGGTTCCTCATCATATTTACATGTAATGGACAGTAAGGAGGTAATATATATACATGTCCCAACAATTGAAATGGAATTTAGATTCATGATACAAAAGTATTGCTTGAATGTAAAAGAAGAGAGAGAAGTTCTTTTTAGAATTTCGGCATAGTAACGAGTGTACATGGGAGGCATTTAATGAGAGAGAAAGGGTTCTAACATCATTCAAAAAATAATAGTGCAGTATGGGGGAGGTTAGAAACCATACCCTAACATTCATAATTGAAATTAAAAGGGCGATACAACTTAAAGAAAATTGACAAAAAAGAGAAAGGAAGAAAAAACCCTTACTTGGAAGTGTGATTCCAAAGGCTAGAGAGAGGCTTGTGAGAGGCTTATTGGGAGCTTGGGGCACCTTGGAAGGATTCTAGAGAGAGTAGGGCAGAGGTTGGACGAACTCCAAGGGATTTTAGTGAGGAGGAAGTGGGAGATTGGGTGGGTTTATATAGGAAAGGTGAGAGAATTCTTTATTATTTAGGTTTGGGACCCCTTATATTAAAATAATCCAAACCACAAACCATCCCATGGTATTTGCCCATGGTTTCGGGAAAAGAAAATAGGAAAACAATATTTTACAAGGCCAAGGTCCGAACTTATTAAAAAATTAGGGTTGCTTATGTGGAGGTGAGTCACACTCCCAAGGAAATTAATTTAAAAAGGCAAAGTGTTGAATAAGTCTTGAGGCCTCCATTAATGCTTTGAAAAGTAAGTCAAACAAACCCAAAACCTCATTATTTTAATGATAAAACACATATTGGCCGAACATAAGGATTATTTTATTTTATTACATCACCTTTGGGTCATTATGATGTCATAAAACACATTATATATTTAAATGGTATTTAATTTTTACCCAAAAATTTGACTGTCTCAGAAAATTATGAAAAAATCACCGTTGGATAATTTCGATGTCCTGATTCCAAAAATAATATTTATTTTATCTAAATAATTTTATAAATATTTTAATTTTCACTTTTAAAATAAAAACCGACATTTATAAAAAAAATTCACGAGTTTTGACAGAAATGGCTTTCAAACCTTAATAAAAATTTTAATTGCATTCATAAAATTATAAGATCATTTATACTTAATAAAAAATTAATTTAATATTAACAAAAATATTTTATTAAAATATTATTTAATTCAAAAATCCTTTAATTTACTAAAATATAATTCTTCATTAAATAATAACTAAAAACACCCTTTGTACTTTAAAAACTAATTACAATGTATCAAAAATGACAAGAAATTATATTCATTATTATATACAAAAATAATGTACATGAACATGGTGCTACATATTTGTTAAATGATCCCTTAAAATAGCCGCATGATACCTAAGGGTAAGGTGCGCGATGGTGACAGACTCTTGGGGCGGCTCGGATAACATCGCTCGAGTGGTAATTTCAATCAACTTCCACTTTTCCCGTAGACGATCACGTTCGAGCTTGACTTGATGAAGCTCAGCTTGGGCTTGGTCAAGGGAAAATCCCAAAGACGCCACCTCTTTTCCGAGCTCTGACAAATGTGCTTCGTAAGGGGAAATTCTACTAGATGAGGCCATCGCTTCCTTTGTCTGAGTAGAAATGGGTTCGTTAAAGCCTTATATTTATACTACTCAGATGATCACTGCTCAACGTCTAAAAAGTAACGGTCACAAATCTTAACGTAAAACTAAAGAAGTTGACATCTTATAAAATCATTTTTCATAAAGAAACATTTAACTGGATCAAGATGGATTTTCCATTAATGAAACTTTGGGTCGTTACACACACGATGTGACCAATATGACTCATTGTGAGCCTTTTTGTTTAAATTTGACATTAATTTTAATAAAAAAGACAACTAACATACTCAAACCCAAGAAAACTCATTTTTATTATTTTTATACTATTGGAAAATAATATATAGTTCTTTTTCCATGTGTATCAATTGATTTCACCATAATCTGATGCATGATGTGCCCTGTATGACTCATCATGTTTGTTATCAGTTTAAAATTGACACTTTTGTACAACAAGTATCACTCACTAAAAACTGAGACAACATGCTCAGATTATCTTAATAATTTAGGATAATGACTAATAATTAATTTTTTACATGTAGAAATCAGTCTCACATCAAACCCACTCATGATTTGAATGGTGTGACTCAACATATGTGTTTCGGATTTAAAATAACATTTTTATATAAAGCAGAAGATACATACTCAAAACTAATCAAACACATTCATATTGTTTTTGTACATTAGTAAAATTATCCTTACGTAATTTGGGACATTTAGGAATCATGATCACCTCAACACGATTCATGGTGTGGATGTTTGACTCCATGCATCTCTTTTTATATAAAATTTACTTTAATTTCACTAAAAAAGACAACTACCATTCTCAAAACTGAGTAAACACATTTGATTGTCATGATACCTTAGTAAAATTATTAATATGTAATTTGTGAGATATAGGAATTATCCACATATATATATATGATACACGATGTGATTGATATGACTCAAAGTGTCTGTAATTTGATTAAAATTGATATTTTAGTACAAAAAAGTGTCAGTCACTAAATACTGAGAAAACAGACTCATATTATCTTGATAATTTAGGATAATGATTCATTATTTATTTTTATGTGTAAGAGTAAGTGTCATGTAAAACCCACACATGATGTGACCGGTGTGGATTGATGTTCTTTTTTTAGTTTAAAAATAAATGATTGTTAAAAAACAAAAGTGGTGTACTCAAAATAGAGGAAACACATTAAGATTGTATTGATAAATTATAACAATGGTACATAATTTATTTGGGACATTTATTAATAGTATGCACCTCAATCAGACATAAGTTGTGAATGGTATGACTCAATGTGCATTTTTTCAACATATATGTGTCATTTTAGTTTAAAACACGCATTACATCGCCAAAACCGGGAAAAAATCCAAGGTTATTTTCTCATAATTATTTCTTCTATTAATTAATTAATTTACTTATCATATATATCTAATTATTATTTAGCTAATTTTCATAGAGATAATTATTGAATAAGAACAAAAAATTTTGTGACATGCAAGAATCAACTATAACTCAATCTAATTCACTGTGTCCCTGGTATGACTCAAAGATCAGTTTAAAATTACAACATATGCTTCCTTTATTTTTTTATATTATAACTAATATAATTTTTTTTCTTATATAAGTGAATTATTTTACTTGAGAATGGGTTGTTTTTTTATAAAAGTGAATTATTTTTCTTTATAATAATGATTTTTTTCTTTTATTTGTGTTGAAGATTTTATTTCATTTAAATTCTGTAATTATATCAAATTTTATTAACTTTTGGTGATATTTCTTATGCTTAAGTGTGATATTATAACCTACTAAAGTGTTCCCTATTTCTAGTGTTGTAGTGTGATGTAATAGTCCACTAAAATATGCCTCTTTATCAGCACTAATAAATGCACTGATAAAGTAATCCTTTTCTAGTTCTTCTAAAAGGGCTGATAGAGGGGCCATTTATCAGTGAAAATAAACAGTATCTTTAATTAGTACTCCTAAAATAGATGATAAATGGGTTCTTTATCAATTATTTTAGCACTAATAAAGTGGTTCTTTTTTTGTTCTTTTTTGGAACTCATAAAGGACCCATTTATCAGTTCTTTTCTAGCGCTAAAAAAAGACTAAAGACTTTAACCACGCTACAGTAGTTTTCACCTTTTTATGGTAATAATGTCTTATTCTAGAACTATTTGATGATTGTTTTGTATTACTGATGGCTATTAGAAACAATGAACCTACACCTAAAATCCTTGAAAACTGTGTCAGTGGGCTCTTAAAAGGTGTATTGTTTGGAAAACTGTGTGGACACCTAGAAGGATCTATAATTTTCGGTATATAGGGATTCTATATGGTTGGAATAAGGTTTTTAAAAGCATGTGATCCAACCATGTGATGTTATTATTTAGGTAGAGTCATGTGCATGATTAGTGAATTATTTTCTTAACTGTGCGATCTAACTATGCACAACTAAATGTTGGTTCTAAAAATTGTAGATCTAACCCAGTTTAGACCGTTAAACCATTTTGTCCTCTTATATGACCATAACTCGATTTCCTCTTTTCCCAAAGTTTGTTTAGACCATTCTTCTGTATTTAAGGATGATCTATTGTAAAATAATTGTGTGTTGAATCCCGAATTACATGGTAAGTCTATGTTCTTGGCCATTTACCATAGATCTCTTCTTCTTACCTTTATTGGTTTCATATATCTGATCTTTTGGGGATAGATCTTGATTGATGATTCCAATAATGTCCAAATTTGGCTGTGTTGATGCTAGTGAAAGAGACCAAAGGTGGGTTTTTGGAGTTCCAACCCATTTTTTGATGATTATATGTCTTTTTTCATTTTTCCATAGTTTCCAAGGTATTTAGGTTCACTCTTGACTCCATTTATAAGTATGTGAAGGTTTAATTTCAATTTTTTTTCAATTTAATTGTGCAAATTTTGTGCAATTATTTCTAGAAACCCTCATTAGAGATGGTTTATGAAATTTTCAAAATTTATTATTTTGGAGGAATGTGAAGTTGGAAACAATATTGTATAAAGATTATTTAAAAATGGTCATTTGGTTTTGATGCAAGGAAAATTTATTGGGAAGTGTTTTCAATAGAATTTTTTTTATTAAAATGGTTTGGAAAAAAATTAGCATGGTTTTTGGATTAAATGGTTATGCATGAGTTCAATGGGACTGATAATACTCGTGAAGTACTGCCATCAAAGGGACCAATCATGGACATGATGTTCCACCATCAATGGTAACACTAATATTGAGTGTGTGTGTGTGTGTGTGTGTCTATGGTGGTGTAAAATATAATGGGCTGTGTGAAATAAATTTTTGGAAATGGTTAAATGAATATTTTTTGTCTCTTTACATGGAAATGGCTTGGGTTTATAAGACTTTTTTAGTTTATAAAGTTGTTTCATCTTGGAAGTTGGTTGGGATTTGAGATAAAGTGTTCTAAATTTTTAAAATAAATTATTTTATATAAATGTTATAACATTTTCTATCATAGTGGTGTGAGTAACGGATTCATTTTTTGAGAAATTAATGAGTGTATTCCTCAAACATTTCCTGGGAATTTTGGTTCATTTTCATATACAGTTTATCAAGACACAAGTAAAGTCAAAGTATCTCATTTCTTTTATGATGAAACTTGATACTTTGGGGAATATATTCTAGTATTGTATCTTGGAGAATATTGGGAGTTGTGGACATGGTGTCTTTGGAGTGGTAGTCATTGTTGTTTTTCTCTTCTAATTTTTACTCTAATATGGTTATTAGTTTTGCGGTTGTTATTTTTGTTATTTTGGTATTGCATTGGGTTTAATTTCATTTTCATCATGAATCATATAGTGGTTTAGGTTATTGTACACTTTGTTTTGGTTTTTTAAACATTAAGAGGGAAAACCATCTTCTAATTGTAATGATTTTATTGATATTTAATTCCACCCTTTGGTGTCTTAGGGAGGTTTCTTAAGGCCAAGTAATATCCTCCCGACTTATAAAGCCAATAATGAGGGCTAGGATGTTTCAAATGGTATCAGTAATGGTTGTTCCATCTTTTATTTTTGGACAACATACAAAAGAATTTCAGTCTTGGAGTTGGAAAATCATTATTTTCTAGTCCATGGGTTGGTATTGAAGAAAAGAGTTGGATCTCATGACTTGAAATATAGAGAATAAAAGTCATAGCTAACCTATTAATGTTGAACTTCAAGTTTCCATGGATTTGGGTAAATATGTATTTTGAGACACTTATTGGAGTGTTACCTCATTTTCATAGGTTTAGCTAATGAGAAGAGAATTACATGTATTGAAATAAATGACCTCCCACTAGGATTTCATATTTCATTTTCAGTATTGAATTATGATTTGTTGTGAAAGTGTTATTTTTTGAGAAAAGTGGTGAGAAGTTTTCAAATGTAATATTTTTAATTTCACGATTGCAGTATTTTGAAAATATATTGATTTTCAAAATCATAGATGAATTTTAAAAAATTGTTTGAATGTAGAAAAAGGTTAGATTTTAGAAATCCATGATGGGGTAATTGTGACGTTGAAAATTTGAATTTTTTAGATTTTAGTTTATATATAGTGACACTTTTACCATTTTATTTGATTATATAAAATGGCACATGATAGGAATCGTAAAAGCCAACCTGTTGAAGCTACTGAAAAAGTTGTTGTACATGAGCCATAAGAGAACCTAGAGCTAATTTAGAGTATATTCCATGCTTTTCAAGATTTGGATATAGGAAATAGGGGGGGTGAACCAAGAAAAGTGGATCATTCTGTTCTATTCCAAAAGAAGAATATGTCAAATATTTGGGGATATTCAAAACCATAGAAAGAAGAGGTTTATAATAATTTGATGACTCAAATATTTGATATCCTGGGCACATCAGCAGAGTTGAATGTAAATTTGGTGATGTATATGCTCAAGGATCTTTCATTCTAGTGGTGGTATTTATCAGTTTATGCTATGTTATACCAAGGCATTTCATGGTTGGTTATTTAATAATTCTTAAAAAAACTAGTAAATGCTCACATGATCAAGATTGATAGAATTGTGACAGTTTTCAACATTAAGTAGGAGATCTTATCAGTGATAGAGTATGGAGATAAATTTATGAATTCAGTCCACTTTTCACCCGATTTTGCTGTAAGTGAGTCCTTTAAAGCACACATTTTTGAATCAAGGATCAAGGTAGAGATTCAAACAATGATTTTGGTGCTTTTTATAACAGATTATACAAATATGGTCAACAGAGATATGATTTCAGAAAGGGATATATCATTATATAATAGTAGAGGTATCATGATGAAACCTATGAGAAATGGTGGGAACTCCAATGATATGAATAAGAAAAAAAATAGACACCTATTTCCAAGGTATTCGGATGGCCTTGAATCATTTGACTAGATCTGTTAATCTTCCTCCTATACCCAAGAGCATGTTGGTATGCTTTCAATGTGGTACTTTGGATCACATGAAGTGAGACTTTATGATAGAACCTAAAGCAAGACACAATTGAAACAAGATGGGATATCTTAAGTTTTACTTTCACAGTACTCTGAGGTCCGGTGTTCGGGACACATCTCAAGTTTTTAATTTGTCTTATGCTTCGATGGGATGAGGTAAGTAGAATACATGTCATCATAAAAACCAAAGAATCCAAGGTGATTCTATTAATACCATGCCTCCTCATCAAGGAAAATATCAATAGTGTAATAAAGAACATTATGTAGTGAGTAAGCAGTTATATAGAGATGAGAATTTTATTGTGGATGGTCAATTAGGATGATCAATAGTGTGAGGAAAAATTATTTTTAATTAAACTCTTATGTAAAATTATTTGGATATGGGTGTATCTCATTCATATATTTCTTATTATTCTACTAATTTTCTAGGTATAAATTTTGAGAAGATGCCTTCTATTTTGAATCATTAAACACCTCTTGGCCAAAGGGAATGCATATCCTTTATGTAAAAATCATATTGTATAAATATTAATGGAGAATAATTAATTTTTGTAAATCACAATTCATGATATGGATGTCTATGATATAATCCTAGGTATGGATTGGTTAACAATATTCATGTTTCACATTGATTGTTATGCTTGAATGGTTAGTTTTATGACTGCTGATGTTGTTAAAAATCACATTATAGGAAAAGGGAATCTAATGAAATGTGAAAAATTCATTTTTTACCAGTTTTTAGAACTATATCATACAATTTGGAAGATTTGATATTTTAATCAATTGACTAGATCAATAATAGTAGCTTTCCAATAATTTTTTAATAGTTTCTAGATTTTTTTCCTAATAACATATCAGGGATGCCACCCAAAGGAGAGGTGGAGTTTACGATTGATCTCTTACTAAGAGTATTCCTATCTCCCTTTTATCATATTGGATGGAACCAATAGAACTATGGGAATTAAAATTCTAGCTAGATGATTTAGAAAAAAAGGGATCATTCATCCAAGAACATCTCTATGGGAAACACTAGTCCGGTTTGTGAAAAAGTCATATGAAAGTCCAAGGTTGTGTGTGTATTATTATAACCTTAACCATGATATGATAAATAATTTGTATCTACTTCCATGAGTTGGTGATCTATTTTATCAATTGAGGGGAGACTAGTGGTTCTCTAAAATTAACTTGCGTCAAGATATCACCACTTGTGGGTTTGGGAGGAGGATATTCTAATGACAATTTTCAGGAGTAGATCTAGCCATTAAAAATGTTTGTTTGTGCCTTTTCGTATTATGAATAAAAAACAATCTTTATTAAATATATGAAATTGATATTTTAAATATATATGTATTATTTTGTGGTAGGTTTTGTAGATGACATATTTATTAATTCAAGGACAATGACTGAGCATTAGTAAAACATGGAGACTGTTTTGGTAATTTTTTGGGATCATCATATGTATCCGCAATTATAAAAGTGTGGTTTTTTCATACAAAAAGAACATTACCATGTATATGTAATCTATAAAAATCTTTTTTGTGGATTTAGAAAAAAATAGAATATGTTAACTATTGGAAACCGCCGAAGAATGTCTTTGAGATGTGCAGTTTCCTTTATTTAGCTGGTTATTATAGACACATTATTTATGAATTTTCATGAATATATATAATAATTATCACCTTGATAAGGAAAATTGTTACATTCTAATGGAATGGGGAATTTCAAAAAAAATTCAAGAGCTTAATTTTTTCCTTACGTTAGCACCAATCTTAATTTTACAGAAATCAGGATAAGGGTGTGTGGTGTATTGTAATTATTTAGGATTGGGGTTGGGATGTTTTTTCTTAAATATATATCATATTGTTTCTTATATTTCATGGAATTTATGGATTCATGAGATGATTTATCCAACACATGATTTGGATTTGGCTGAAATAGTCTATTTTTGGAAGACTGCATTCCATTACCTAATTTTTGTGAAATTTTATGGTGTTTATGGATTATAAGATCCTGAACCACATATTCTCACAAAGATATTTGAATATAAGACAAATAATATGGTTAGATTATATCACAAATGTTTGAATTTTACTTGATGTATAAATTAGGAAAAGGCAATTCTATGGCAGAAGAATTATGAAGGAAGTCATGTGATTTTTTGGAAAAAGAGGCTTCATATCAATGTAAATTTGTGTCAATGATATATGAAATACACATGTATTGGGAATACCGATGTATTGTAGTGGTTTTCTTTAAATTTTATATGGTTCCAAATTTTGTGGAGATGGTTATAAAGGAAAATAAATATAATTCAAAATGGTTTACTATGAGGTCATGACTCAATGGTAGGGAGACATATGAGGGATTGAATCTAGATGAGAGTTCAATTTTATGGTTCCAATATCATATTGGTCTTCCTATGGATTTTCAGAAATAACATATTCATGTTTTCAACCATTAAAGATGGGTTGTTCATCCTTGAATATAGAAGCTGTATAAGGAATTGAAAGCTCAATTTTGGTGGGTTGTAATGAAACGATACGTGGATGTGTTTTTGATGAGATGCCTCACCTAACAAAAAATTAAGGAAGATTTCCAGTGACTAGTAGGTATACTACAATCTTTACATATTTCTGTTTGGAAATGGGACTAGACATCGATGAATTTTTTGATTGGTATCTCAATAATAGTTTGGAAACATGATACCGTATGGGTGATAGTGGATTGGATCACAAAGTTAGCCCATTTCGTCAATTTTTTATGAATCTAATATGGTGGATGACTTTTCAGAAATCTATATCCATGAAGTGATAAGGAGACATGGCATACCAGTTTCAATAGTATCAAACCAGGATATGAGGTTTATGTATCACCTCTAGAAATCATTATATATATCCCTTGGGAGTCAGTTTCCATGAGTACATGATATCACCCTCATATAGATTGAAAATCTTAATGGATGATACAAATAATGGAAGAAATTATTAGGGCTTGTGTAATGGATTTTGGTAGCTCTTGGGAGGCGCACATACCATTATTGGAGTTCTCATATTATAATAATTATCAAGACTCAATATATATATCTTTGTTTGAAGCATTCTATGTGTTACCTTTTGGTTCTCTACATTGTTGGGGGAGATAGGTAAGACATCAATAGTTTGACCAAGACTTGTCTAAGAAAAAACATAGAAGATTCAGTTGATTAGAAAACGGATAGATATGAATCAGAGTTGTTAGAAATATTATGTGGATCATTTTCAACAGTAGTTGTTATTTAAGTTGAGTGATCATGTGTTCTTAAGGGTATTTATGAGTAATGGTCATCATTGTTTTTTAAAAAGAAGGGAAATTTAACTTCTTAATACATATGCACTTTTAAGATACAATAATAGATTGGTGAGGTGAATTATCAAGGGACTTTTCCACTACGGTTCAGTTCAGTGCATAATTTTTTCATGTCTCTTAGTGTAAAAGGTACCGGACTGATCAAAATAGTGTAATTCGATGGGATCACATTGATCTAGGGATAGATGCTTTTTTTGGTTCATATGTCGATATATATTTTAGATAGGAAAGAGAAATTCATTCAGTGGAAACGTGTTGGTCTATTGTGGGTTTTTTGGAAACATGGTTAGATTTAGGAAGAAACATTGGAATGGGAAAAGAAAATGGTCAAGCAATACCCCCAAACTCTTTTAGGGAAATGGTGGATTTATATATTTCAATGATGGAAATTCCAATGGTGGGGAGAATGTATCACCCCATATTTTAATTAAGTAACCATTTATTTATTATTTTTAATCATGTAAAGTGTTTGGGTGATGTTTGGGATGGTTAGGATAGTTATTAAATGTTTTTGGGATTTTTTTAAGGTGTATAGTTTGATAATTATTTGAATAAACCATGAATCTCCTTCTAGAAATTGTAGAAATTGAGGCAACGGGTTATGGGCAAGCACCTAGTTTGGTCAAACCATGTGGAAACCCATCAAAATCCATGAATTTTTGGGAAATTGGTCTTGTTCATCATTTTTGTATTTTTTTACCATGCCATCCAACCATGCATGGTTCTTCTTGTGGTAAATCCATGTTCATAGTTAGCACAGAGTTTCCCTAACCATGCATGGTAATTAGGCAAAGATAAATGTCAGATCTAATAATTGTGGATATAACTAAAATTATTCCCTTAAATCATATTCTTTCTTCTAATACGACCCTAACTAAATTTCATCTCTTCCCAATGGTTGTAGATTCCATTTCTCTTGATCTTGAAATGATCTTTTGGAAAGTATTTATTTTTTTAAGCACGGATTCCTTGGTAAGTCTTTATTCATGGTCATTTGCCTTAAAAATCTTATTATTCACTCTCTTCAATTTATAGATATAATCTATTTGGGTATATATCTATGTTTTTTGGTTCTAATGTTTCTTTTATTTGGATGTATTGATGATTGGGAAACATATCTAAGGAAGGTTTTTGGAGTTTCAACCCTTTATGTTGAAGAAATTTTTCCATTCTTTGTTTTCACCAAAGTTTCTATGTTTGGGGTCTTCACTCTCAACTCATCTTATTAGAACATGGATGATATTTTTCAAATTGATTTTTTTTTCATAAATTGAATTGTAAAACTTCATGTGAAATTCATGATTAAAACCATTTTTAGTGAAGATTTTTTAAATTTTGTTAATTGGATATTTTGGGGGAAAGTGAAATTCTTAAAATTAATTTAAAATGATATTCTTAAAATGGATTTTTAGTTTTGATTCATTTAAAATTAATTGGACGGTGTTTTTAATAAAAATTTTGTTTTATTAAAATATTGTGGAAAATATATTTTTTCATTCTTATTATCTAAAATGTTTAAGCGATAGTTGAATTTGATGGATAATGCTCATGAAGTACCACCATAAAATGGATGAAGTATGGGCATGTGGTTCCACCTTCAATGAAAACTCATGGATTGATAGTGTGTGTGTATGATTGTGTGAAATGGAATGGGTTATTCCCAATTAATTTGGGAAATAGTTAAATGGAATGATTAGTTTCTTTACTTGGAAATGGATAGGGTTTGGAAAAGTGTCTTAGTTTAGAATACTTTTTGAGTTTAAGAAACAATTTTGGTTTGAAATTTTTTTGACATTAAAATAATCTATATTAATTTTTTTTTAATTTTTTTATATAAATATGATAACATGTTCTATCCTAGTGTAATGAGTTGGGATGTAATTTGAGGAAAACCTACTATATTTACTAGTCACCCCCTGGTTGGGTGCTTTGGGGAATTTATTGATATTGTTCATCAGGACAAAAGTAAAGGAAAAGTATGTCATTAATTTGTTGATGCATATTGATTATTTGGGGGATATATTATGGAGTTGGATCTTTGATCTTGTTGGGAGGTGTGGAATCACTGTCTTTGGATTCATAATCCTTGTTGGTTTTTTCACCCCCTTTGTACTTTGACATGGTTCATAGTTTTGTGGTTAGTATTTTTCTAGTTTGGTATTACGTTGAGTTGTATTAAATTGATATATATCATGTATCATATAGGGGTTTGGGATATGGTATTTTTGGTTGTTGTTATTCTTATTTTCAATTTAGAAATCACCCCCTAATTGCATTGAATCCCTTGGCATTTATGAAAAGCCTTTGGTGTCTTGCGGATGTCGCCTAAGGCCTGGTAATATCCTCTCGCCTACACAAGACAATGAACATGAGTGGGATGTTACATCAAACACATTCATGTTTCCCTAGACATTTAGGGTTGTCATATAACATCAAAAATGATTAATTTAATATAATGATTAATGTAATATTTTTATATTCAATTATTATTTTAATTTATATCATTAAATGAAAGGTAGTGGTATGAGTGAAATAAAATGAAATAAGGTTTTTAAATTTTAACTCAAAATAGAAATAAAATAGAAATTACATCCCAAATAACTTATTACCTTATTAGAAAAAACCAAATAGAAAATTATTTTAGAAGAAATTTTATACCAATTCAGAAAACAATTTATTAATTAAAAAATATAGTTGTTATAAATAATCCAAGGAGTAAATGTGAGAAATTGAATTTTCACCATCCAAATAACTAATAATGAATTTCAAGAATAATAAAATGATTAATGAAATATTAAAAAAATCCTTATTTTTTTGTCCCAGATGAATCCTAAAGAGGTAAATGATTTAGAATACTCCTTATTACTGTAATAGATAAGTGTTATGTAAATGTACAGGAAACACGAGTTCAACTCTTTAGGATGGATAACTTCTCGGAATGGTACAATTCTCTATAGGTTTCAGAGTTGGTTGGATTCATTAGTTCTATCTTGTCATACAAACATTTTATATTATATAATAGAATATTTTCTTGTAATTAAATAGTTTTCTTTATCAGTGTCTAATTATTGAAAAATATAGATGGATAATCCAATGTTATCTGCTCAGCAGTATCACATGTCATTTGATGTACCTGCATGAAGGCCTATTGAAAATCTTGAAATCAGAAGAGAGAATCATTTTAACCATGATACACCTCCGACAACCATTTTTTCATACCTCAAACATGCTAGATATTATTGAGTAATCATGCATGACATCAAGACTTTTGACCATCATTTGATTATTGCACTTGTTGAAATATAGAAATTTTTTTAAAGGTGAGGAAAGTAGCCACTTTATTGAATTTTAAAAGAAGAGTAAAATAGAGGAAAAAGAGAACAACACAATGTCAAAAGAAGTTAATCAGCTCATGAGCGAGTACGCATGTTGTGGTGCAGGGAACTTCCACCCTGGCCACACGGGTGTTGACCACTTCTCCCAGTTTTTACTTGTATCCAAGGATCACCTCCATCATCTGAAATCCCAATCTCAACAACATCAGTAATTTTATCCACATATTATGACCGAATATTCAATTGACCATCCTCATGACTGCTACCTGAAGTAAGTAACCCAAATGAATTATGAGTACTTACCTTTGGATTTGTGCCATTTTTTCACTTGATGAACCTTGTCTATGCTCGAAGAAGGAACAAAAGTTTTTTTCTTGGCCATAATGGGGGTATCAGTACATGAACCAACATATCCCTATATTTTTGAAATAGGATCACTAGACCGTGTAACCACAAACATAGTATTTTTAACACTGGTCAGACCTGAGGGAGGAGGAATGTCCTCCTTGTGTTGTCTGCTTTTATTAGGGAAAGAGACCTGAAAAAGAGATGTAATAGGAGAAATTTCCAAGCTGGAAGTCACGCTGCTCACAGTGGGCTTGCATTAATCCAGCCCCTAATTCTTTGAAGTAGCAATTGATATCACAGCACCTGCATGAGGGATAATTTTACAAGCATCTAATATGCTACATGCAGACTGCACACTTTCTTATTTATTTTCCAAACAGATTGGACCCTCAATAGCACCTTCTAATGGAGAAACAACATGTTTGGTGGTGTTTCCATGAGTGGATGGCAACACGAGATCTGAAATAACCATTAAAACATTGAGTTTAGCACCCATAGAAGACTGAGAAAAAACAGCTGTAGAAGGAGCTTTCCCCAAAACAGGATCATCATTGCCTTGAATTTGAGGTCTTGAGGAGAGAATCCTATTATCCTTAGTTTTCCACGAATAGACATAAACAATCTTCAATTTTCCATGGCTGTTAGAAGAAATTTTTTTCTCTTTCCAGAACTCAAAATCCACATTTTCCTGTGCTTCAAGTTCCATGGTAGTTTGTGAATCTTCAGATTCCACCTCACTATGTTCATCATTAATGCCTCTAAAGAGGGAATCATTAAATGAAATCCCTCCAGTAGCAAGATGGGGTTCATCTTCTAAATCATCCCAAGATGGTGGACTCTTTACACTCACATGACTAGATACAACATTACCAAGGTCCTCTTTCGGAGGTGAAACGGTTCCAACAGAAGGGAGATGAAGGAATACATTACCCAAAAAATTGACAATAGGAGTTTATTTTGTCATGGAAGTACCTTCCCCTGTAAAGGCATGTGAAACTATGGGAATGAGAATAGTAGCAGGGCCACCTTTATCGGTCTTCTGATTTTGAGTTTGATTCACAATGGTTTGATCATTCACATGATTTCCTTTCTTCCAAAAATTTTGTAAATCATGTCCTCTAAAGTGACAATTGATACAAAATAAATCATTCCTAAACATAGATTTTGAGTGACCAATAATTCTTCAAGAGTCACAAAACATGGGTTTTTTTCAAATTCAATCTTAAGAGGAATTTCATCTTGCGGGGTTGACCAGATCACCTTATCAATAAGTGTAGCACTTAAAATCCACTTCTACAAGGACACACGTATAATGCACAAAACTAACCTTTTTAGTGGAATTATCCATCCTAATTGGAATTCCAATCAACGATGCAATATCTTAATGAATTTTAGGATGCCAAAAAACCCAATTGAGTCCATGAATTCTAACCCAACCATGTTCCCAAGTATCCCTAAAATCATCCAAATTGAAATTTATCTTCCAATCATAAACTGTCAAAGTACCTGGATTATGGTTGAGCGAACCCGAACTCCATGAATTCCAATTAAGATTAGCCAAGGGAAATAGTATGTGAATGAAACCACTCCCAAGAGAAAGGCATTTAAAATCTTCAAATCCCCAAATAAATGCAGGTCTGGTAATCATATCTGCAATTTTCTAGGGTTTCGACCCTTTCAACAGCAAAACATGAGTGATGAATGTAAACTTACCTAGATCAAGCCTATCTGAGATTGCATCGTCTGAAACTGAGACATACGCAGAAAAACCTTTCCTGACAATTATTTTCAAAGGACAATTCACAAGTGTAGAAAACATCCCTCTCGTGAAAATAGAGAAATTATAAAAACCCTTCAAAGCTTCCTCATCAGGCGCCTTGGATCTCTTTGAGGAGTTCAGATTCTATCGAGAAATCTTGTGTGATGAGACATACGAATAAAGGATTAATCTTCTTGGATGATCTAGGGTATAAAGATCGCCAGGGGTCTTCGGGGTAGGATTCTCCCATTCCTCAATCAACCATCTATCGAATTTTTATAATTCTCTTATTGAAAAATTGAAATGAAACATCCACACATTTCATATACCTAAGGGGGAGATGGGGATTACATTGGATGAGTCCTACATATTCATTAAACCCATACATGTATTGAAAGTTACAATGTGCGACTATTGGTGATTGGTTTACATTCATACATCATTCACTAAGAAATGACATCGTCAACTTACCACGTGTATTCTAGTGTTCCCAAATATATATGGTCTGGCTTGATGAAAATTTTACCATGATTCTTGATGATACTATTGAGGAGATACATATTCAAAAAACACATGCATGTATTTTATGGATTTTCTGAGGCATGTTACCTATAGACTATTTCACTGCTTTGGTTCACAAAATGTACCTAACATTACTTGAGGATCTTGAGCAGACAGGTTGATATAGTTTCGGTCCACTATATTATCAGAACATTATAGATTCTTATGTATAGATTTTCAAGCTGATCTACATAAGATTGGGGGATGTATAACTATTCTCTATTTGAGGTAATGGGATCATTTTCCATGCATTACTACTAGAGTTATTTCACCACATCCACAAACAAAAAAAATTAGGGTTATCCATGGGACATTGGTATATTCTCATCATTAATTTGAGTTATTTTGTGGATTTATTAATATTATTTATAAATTTAATGTATATTTCTTTTTTTAACGAGGTGGAATTAAGATAAATGTTATGTACATACAACAAGACATAATGTACACAATATTAAACAAATAATTTTTTCTACACATCCACTGATGTAAGTAAAAAAATTAAAAAAACATAGAAAAATAAATTTTTATATTAATTTTACAATATATTGAAATGAAAACTTAATAACATTATTTTGAAAATTTATGAATTTTTTTCGGAGTTGGTATTTCTGGATTCATGCACCTCGTATACCGGATTTTTCTATAAATCACATCCATTATATTGCAAAGCTTTGTTTAGAGACTGTGGTGTAGGGATTTCACCCATCCAATTCCAAATCATTGAGTGGAACCAACCAGATCAAGTCATGAATATATTTGGATATATGAGAAAATATTCTCATTTCACCATTAATGGTTTATGTATTATATTCTGTTTTAGTTATATTTAGATAGAAATTTGATTGGTTGTGCTATCATTCACATTACATTGAGTGTTAGAATACACATACCCCATAAATTGTCATTTAGAATAGATATCCCACATGATTCCTTTAGTTAACTACTCATATAGATTTCACATATTAGTTCTAAAGACACACTATCTGGTACCTTACACACCATGAGATAGGTTTTCAATTGTTAGTATGTTTATCAACTTTTGATATATCTTTTTATTTCATATTTCATAATAAGTTTAATATTATTTTATTTTCAATGAGAGATAATATAATTATTTGTACCTATCACTGATCCTAAAGAGGAGGAATTTATTTGGTGAGAGGTGGTTCAATTAGATCTGTTGGATCTCATTGATTATATCTGATACATACTTGATAGTGTTTTTATGAGGATCCACAGTTATATCCTAATTGGTATGCTTCATCTAAAGAAGATGGGGATGATGATGTGGATTCTGTTTCAACTAAGGATGATTCGCTGCCTCCACCCCCACTATCCAAAGAATAGAGAAAAATATATAGTTGAGGGATGTGGCAAGAATAGGGATGGTGATGCTTGAGAGATGCTCTTGCATGGTAGAGAAAGGATCATGCATAGATGGAAGATGATCATGCATAGTAGGGAGAGTTTTATGTGTTATATATTTCTTCTTATGAATATGATATACAATCTTTCTCTCAAATACATCCCATGGTCGAAATCTCTAGATCTTCGATGGAGTGAGACTAGAGAAGGGTATCACGACTTTTGTAGACCATGGGATGCACTTTCTCTAAAGGTGACATATTTGATATCATATTTATAACATCTTCATGAGACTGTTTCATGCCTTTAAATTCATTGAAATACAGATCCACATATGATGTTCTATAACCCTCTACTCATTTGTATGAAAAGTCACTCCCAACATTGTATATTGTGAGGTCAGTATTAATAGATAAGTATAAAGTAACATTTGAACCATTGTCACATGTGCCCACTTTTGATGCAGAGACACAACATGAGGAGAAATTTGTACCTATAGCTAGTACACATGTGGGACCTACATGTTAGATGCGGACGTGAGGTTCATATGCTAATTTTAGGTATTGAGGGGCATCGATGTTGATTTATTCAAGTGGTACACATTGCATTTATAAAAAACATGATAAATGATAAAATTAAATGTTGTTTTGAAATCAATATTTTTATATAAATTCTCAAATAAGAATCACTAATCTACAATTTTAATTACATGATAAAATTAAATAATTAAACATGAGTTGGGGAAATGGCCTTTCGAGTGATGATTCTTCTTCCATATAAAATGTTAAGTTATTAATATTATATATTATAAATATAAATAAACACACGCACACATATATGTTTACAAATAAATATAATTATATAAATACAATTAAAATATATAAATATAAATATAAAATATAAATACAAATATATAATACAAATATATTAATATAAAAAAAATGTAATTATAAAACTATAATGGTAATTATAAATTTATAAATATATTTATAAGTATATTATATAAATAGAAATATTATTATATTAATGTTAATGAATATAAATATATTTATATGATTATATAAATATAATTATAAATATAAAATTATAAATATGAATATAATTAAGAAAATTAATTTAAATATATTCAAATATATAAATATATATAAATATAAATATATAATTGTAATTATAATTAAAAATAAAATTGTATTTATATTTACATAAATATAATTAAAACTATAATTAAAACTATGTTTAGAAATATAAATAATTCAATAACTATAAAGGTAGTAATAAAGATATAAATATAAATATATTTGAAAATTTTGGAATGAAGGAACTTTTTCTATTATGAAAGAATTGACATCTTTCTATCTAGGTAGAGTGAGAGTCATTACATAGCCCAAAATCCCAAATCCAAGTGGCCCATGAACATGGCTCAAAGGCCTAGTGCAACATCATGCTGACATCATCCTACTTGTATATCCAGATATACATCATAAATACCCCAAGGGGTTTGTTAGGATGTGAACCATGGTATTTTTTATGTAAATTTATGGGGTTTAAAATTCTGGTGCCACCTCGACTACATAAATATATCAATAATTAGATAAATATAATTATATAAAGATAAATATATTTATATTCATATATATATATTTTTTTTATAAATATATATATAAATATGTTTATATTATTATAAAATCCAATTTAAATATATATTTCAAACCTCTCATCTTGGATTTTTTTCGTGTGATTGAAAATAAAGAATCATTACCATTTTTAATGAAAAATTACATATCCTTTTTTCCATTCATTGAAAGTCACATGAGGGAAGCGCCAGACTTGACCGGACCCAATGTTGCATGTCGCATCCACCCACCACACATAATGTCAATATATATTTATATTATCATTTACACTACACATCATATCTATATATCTTTATATTATAATTGAGTTGCATAAACGTCTCATGCCTTCAAAAAAATATTCATCACCATCCCAAAAAAAATTAAATTATGATTCATCCCCTGCCCTCCATGCCCTATATATATCTCACTACCGCCGCATCCATGGATCTAGACTTGAGTGTGTAAATAAATAATTAATATTGAATGGAGTGTGTCTCTATCCCATTCATCTTCTATTTCTTCATAGCTCTGGTTCCCAAATATCTCACCACCAATTGTCATCCCAGTGGGGGAGTTGAGGAGATTGAGATGGGGGAAATGTTCAATAAGATGCTAATTCACTAGAAAGGGGAATCTTCGTGTGAGGGGTCCGTCTATACCTACAATTCCTTCATTTGTGCCACTAGTAGGTTTGACATATTTGTCTTTATGGGGGATTGTGACACTCACGAGAGTGAGGTCACTGTTGGGATCATAAATGATTGTCCCATCGATGTAGTGATAATCCTGAGAAAAAATAATGTACAAAATGATGAAATAAATTGGAACTAGATGTAAAGTGGAAAACCCCCCAAAATTAAAGGGGTAAATAATCATGGTCGTATAGAAAAATCACTATAGATAAGAGTGGGAATGAAATCCCTCACTATTATAAAGAGAAAACTCTAGAAAAATTATCTCTTAAATATATGGGGGAACCACCTCAAAAATACCACACATTGATGATGAATTGGAGATGAGATGTTGAAGATAATGATAGAACCATTCAGAGAGTGCCCCATTTATAAGATACCTCTCCCCCTCATACTCATCCTCCACTAGTGGGATTAGTGGGTTTGGCCACCTATCACCCAACCAACCACCTACCTCCCTAGAAAAAAGAAGGGGGAGGCACCATCCTAGAATAAAGAACTAGCAACACATCAATTGCTTAGATATTAATTTGAGAAAAAATCACATCTCTACACATTCTTTATAACTTCCAAATTTGTTTATCAGATATCTATGATGTCACTCGAGGATCTACATGATCTGAACTTATGAGAATCAATCGCCTTCCTCAATTAAAACTCTTATATTTTCTTTAGTGTGAAATTTCTGTCGATCACCACTTCCTCTACAACATCTCATGAAAAGTGATATCTTACCCTAAAATGATTCATTGTGGAATGAAAATATGTATTCCTTTCAATGTTGATGGTGCCCTGAATATCAAAAATCTTCTCTTGTATATTCTCGATATCATCTTACAAACTTCTCATCCAAATCACCTCATTTTAATCCTCTTTAGATTTTTTGTACTCCACCTCAATCAGGGATAAATCCATTAATTATTGTAACTTTGAAATCTAGCTCACATATTCTCCTCCAAGACTAAACACATAAACAATAGTGGATTTTTTCCATTCATAATCACTTAAAACATTTAAATCAACATAGCCTCTGATTGTGAAATTGGATCCTCCATAACATAATGCATCATCTACAATCTGAATGAAGTATCACATGATCCTATTTACTATGCTCCAATACTCCCATCTTGGATTCTCTATGTACCAAAAAATTGATCCCACTATATGTGCCATATCGAGTCCAGTACAAACCATAGATAACATAAGACTCCCCACTAATAAATCATACAGTACATGATAGATCTCCATCCTCACTACTTCACTACTTAGACTCACTATAGAGGATAAATTGAAATTAATGGGAAGGTGGGTAGATATTGGATTATTATAGAGAATATTTAAGTGTTTCAAGAAATTCCATAAACAATTATTCTTTGATAGACATATCCTTTAATTATATCTATCTTGATAAATCCCTATATAGAGAATCATGTTTCTAGTCCCATGCCCTTCACATCAAACTCCCAAGCCAATTTTACCTTTGTCTCCTATATCTGATCATTGTTTGGTCCTTTAACCAATATTTCATCCATATAAAGAATGATAATGATGAAAATATTTTTATCCAAACACCTAAAATATAAAAAAGGATCTGAATAATGTTCGTTGTATCCCAGGATCCTGATATAGGAATCAAATCTCTTGAACAAACCCCTTGGTTCCTGTTTGAAACCTTATAGATATTTTTTCAACATAAAAAAACAATCTCTTTTCCTTATTCTTAAAACATTCTAATTGGATCATATTGAACTCTATATCATGATCACCAAGGATAAAATAATTCCTCACATCCAACTACTCTAGACGTAAATTTTATGTAGCAAACATCCCCGAAACTATTCAAGTGTTCCTCGGGATAACAACATAAGAAGACATTTCATTAAAATAAATACTTTCCAACTGATCATATCCTTTTACTAGAAGTCTTTCAATGATATCTTTACACATAGTTATTTTCATCCTGCATAATCTTAATGACTCAATTTTTTCTGATAGACTTCCCTCCATGTGGTAAATTAAAATAATCCTATGTATTTTTTTATGTGAGTATTCATGTTCCACCTACATAGAGTCCATCCTTGAGGTTACATATGGACTTTGGGTCACCTCAACAAAATAAGATGGATATCCATCCTCCATTAATAATAATTACATAATATTTATCCTTTTTACATAGTCCAGGTTCCATATTGGTTATCTTTTCTCCTATGTTGACCATCATGGTTCATACTCAACTATTACTTGATTATCATCCTCTGGTAATGGCTAAGAGGAAACAAGTTCACCCTTGGAGTTGTATTATACTTTGAATATTTTAGTATCTATATTCTCCTTCTTTGGGACTCAATTATTTTTCATTTTCACCTTCACTATTACAAAAATGACATATTAGTTAATGATATGTTTTTGGGTAGTGAGGTCCCACAAATGATACCCCTTTACACCATCAGCATAACCCAAGAAGATACATATACAATATCTTGAATCAGAATTCAATCATTCCTAGTAATTAAACAAAGAATATATAGGATATCCAATAATATGAAATAGAGAATGGTCAGTATGTTTAATAATCCACATCTCCAAAGTTGTAATCAGATCAATCTCAAGATAAGTATGTGTGTTAATCACATAATAGAAAATTTTCAACGTGCTACCAAAAATGTTTTGGAAATTCGTGAGGTATTTAACATTACCCATGTTCTATCTAATGGGGTTCTATTCATCCACTCTACCACTCCATTCTATTAAGGAGTGTACACCACCATGAATTATCTTTTGATTCCTTCATGTTGACAAAAAGTATCAAACTCCTCCCTTGTATATTATACACCATGGTATGTCCTTAAATGCTTGATCTTATTTCTGGATTCATGTTCTCTTTGTTCATTGAATGTTTTTAATACTTCTGAAACATATTATTTCTTATTTAATGGGTACACCCAACATATCCTATAATAATCATCAATCAAGGATATAATGAACCTTTCTCCACCCATGAATATAACTGATGCCAACCAAATGTTTAATTGGGTCTACTCTAAGATCTCTTTGCTTCTTATTATTGACATCCCAACATTAAACTATATTACTTACTCAAAACACAGTGCTCAAAAAATTGTATGGATACCTTTTTAATAATATGAAACAACTTCTGATCCACAAGAATCTTCATGACTCATTATAAAAAATGTTAAAGCTTCTAATTCCATAAAATTATTAGGGTTTCTATTGAGGTAGTTGATGTAATAACCATCTATGAATCCTTTCACCCTTAATCATGTATTTGTTCTTTGAAATATTCAATGCCTTAATTTCAAAAAATAGACCCTTTAAAATTCTCATCACTCTTTTCTTGGTGTGATTCTTGCATACAGTATCATCCGATTTTCCAAAAGACAACATATTATTCTTCAATCCCTTTACATGGTGAACTCCTTAGATGGTTTGAAAAATACCATCATGAATCATTAGTATGATGGTAATTAATCCAATGATATTCAAGGTGGGATCATTCCCCATGTACAGCAGCCTTCTAGGATGGTTACATATTGATAAAACCATTCTCATTGATATGTCATGTTCCATGTTTCTTCTAATTTGATTATCCATTCATTGTTGAGATGTTACCTACATCATGTAGTCATTTTCACTTAAATGAATAGCATATATCCACTTCCAGAAGTACTCACCACATTTCTATCCATGTCATAATTCCAGCTCCCACTAGTACCATGCCCTATTATCACATCTATTAGTATTTCCCCAATTGATAGTCCCCAATTATCCTTCTGAAACGTTGTATGCATTTGCATAGTCAAATTTATGAGAATTATTATTACCCAAAAAAGTGAATAACAATTGTCCAGATCCTTCCTTTGGTACTACTTGTTGGGACCATAAATGATTGGACCACTAGTGAAACTATAATCATGATATAAAATATATTACAAATTCCAAAATAAACAGACACCATATGTAATGTGGAAACCCAACAAAATGAATGGGGTAAAACCCCATGGGAAAATAGAAGGATCACTATGGGTAAAAGTGGGTACACACTCCCCCACTATTAAAAGTAGAAAACACTCATAAAAAGTATCTCCTAAATATTTGGGGAAACAACCTCCCAACACTACTAAAAAATAGGGCATCAGTGATATCAATATGGGTTCCTTTGGCAGTCACAATTGGCCTGTTGGTATTGGGGATTAGCGATTGCCAAAGGCAGTTGATATAGTGTTTCCCACCCCAGAAGCAACATACGTCTCTAGGAAGGATATAAGCACCCGATCATGTGGCCTCTGATGGGATGAAAAAATATGATTCAACAACTTTCATGGGTATTCTCTCATGGTCATGAAAAATAAACTCTATAGAAACTTCTTATGGCAGTTGCTATGCTATAGAATTTAAAAAAAACTACAGTCATACATCCAAAATTCATTATAAAATAAGGAAATAAATTTCCTCCAACCAAAAAATAAAAAATAGTTCTCCTAACCAAAATAGTAATACAAATATCTAAAAATCCCTTCCAATATTCTACTCAATCAACAATCTATAAGATATACGAAAACAGCTAAACAAGGAAAATAAAATTTTTATTCACTCTTGGATGAAAAACCATGGAAAAACATTCCATTTTACATCTTTAAATCCATATAATACCATTATAATGCCTTCTTTGATGATTCATTCCCCTTTATTTGAAATTGTTATTGTAACATAAAAAGATAATTATATAAAAAATAATATACAATATGGAATTCATCTTTCAAAATCATAACTCTTTTATAATTAAATATATCTAGAGAGGTTTATAATTACTTCAATTTATACTAATATGTCTAAGTTCAAAGTTATTAATTAACTATATATTCTATTGATATATTTTATAATGAAAAATATTTAAAGTCATTGTTCTACCAGTGGATTTTAATTAAAACAACATACAAATTAAGTGTAACAAAAAAAATAATCTATTTTAATAAATATATAATTTTCAATTTTATTGTTAATAAAAATAACTAGATGAGAATATTTTTGGGTAATTCAGTGACTCAAGGATAACATTAAAAATTTATACAAATATTATTTGTAATATTAGGAAGCAAGTCAGTGTATGTTGATAATAGGAAGAAAATCAAAACTAAAATTTACCTATAAATATTATAACATACATGTGTTGCGTGGGTAATCGTGTCATTTGGTTGTGCATGAAGTTTCAAATTACATGGTTTCTTGATAAACTATTGAAAATATCCTCTCTTTGTAATATATAGATATAATCATCCATGGGTGTTGTAACTATCCATCTTGTAAGTATTATGGACAGAAAAACTACACCAACATACTTGTTCAAACCAAAACATCAAGTTTACTATTAAGGTGATACCATGTTTCTTACTTTGTGTAATAGTAACATGAAAAATAACGAGTTCTGTAATTGTGGTAAAGAATTATAAAGGTCTACATAAAGGTATATTGGGAAAAACATTGGCTATATAAGTGTAATTTTTTAGTTTAATTGGATGCATAAAGGTGGCCATGTACTAATATTGGAAACAGAAAGGTCATATGGTGGTTTCATTGCCAATGTAAAGGTAGACTATGTGCTATATTAAGGAAATATAAATAATAAAAGGCCATGTAAAGGTAACTATGATAAACTAGGACATTCTCAATGGTAATGAGAATGTTATGAAAGCTACATGAGGGTTATTTGGATGTTTAGTAAAGGAATCTTGAGTTGTGTAAATTTTACTCCAGTATATGAAATGGTATTATTGTGTATTTAGAATTAATTTCAAATGAAGGATATATTCAAAATATTCTTTGTGATCTTTTCATTATTGAATAAATAATCAAAATCATTAAAATAGATTGTGATCTAAGATTCTTAGTGTGAAGAACAATCCAACGTGTAGAATTTGATACTAGAACATAAATGAGTACCTTGTTATAAGAAGTATAGAAATGATGAAGTTACCACACCATAGTTTATTACTAGTGGGACTTCTTGTTATTGTGTTGAGTTTGTAATTTACCACTATGAAATGAAAGGTATAAAATTCCATCACATATTTTTTGTGATTTTTTAATTAAAAAAAAACGTAGTCTAGCCCCTATAAGATACAAAAACCAAAATTATATAGTCAATTTGAATGAGAAACCAGAAAGATAAATCAAAACACACCTCTTGAATATGATTAATCATGAAGAGTCATGGATGATATCTCCATCCAATGTGGAAAGGGCCTACTTAAAATAAAAATTATAAAGATAATAATAATTAACATATTAAAAAATATTTTAATAAATTTTGTATAAACCTGCATTATAGGATCCCTTACAACATCACCCTGATGCACATATTCCTCCTATTCTCTAACGTCAACTAACAACTACACATTTACCTCCTCGGATATATGCATTTATGCCTCCAAATATTTCACCTGTTGTTTCATCCCAACAACAATAGGAGACAGAACCTAAATGCATGAAACTATAGAATGATGAATCCTTATTCCATAGGTCATACTGTAGCCATGCCCATCATGACCAATAATGTGATGCAACATCTCATCCCTTTGCATGGAAAGTTACCATTGGTCCTCGAGCATATGTTATAACTCATAATAAAATTGAACCTGTTAAATATTTAAATATAATTGTATATTTATATATATAGGTATGTAAGTATTGATACTTAGTACAAGAACATACTATAAGAGTTTCATCCTACGGATCATTTTAATCACGAGTCGTCATCCACACTAACATTTTATTAGTCGATGCACCATGATCTTATAATTTTATACCAATAACATATAAATATTGAAAAGAAACCATATTATATAATAAATTCAAATGTCAAATAAAAAATACATCATTTCAAATCAAGGACATGGGATGAGTCCCGATCCTATGAGGGGGTCCCTATAATGCATGATTCTTGGAATGATGTGCTACAAAATTCTATATTCAATCAATTAATATATAAAACATGTAAAAAATACACATTATATTAAATATATAAACCAAAATAAATATGATCTCTATTTTAGCCTCACTATAAAAATATGAAACTAACTCTCACCACTAATATGGGAGAACATCTCTAAAAACTCGATCCAAAATTGTTTGGGGAGCCCAGATTTGGTACCTAGTGATCCCGCTTGACTCTCCCATTATAATCTTTCCACATTTTATGACACTTTTCCATACACACTACTCAAAAATCATTAGGTCACAATCTATGATTATTCTATTTAATAAAAAATTTATCACATGTTTTAGTTTTTTTTAAACATTCCTAAGAAACTAAAATGATCATATTACCTGAGCATACCTCCGTAGTTTATATAATATATCATGGGGTAATTATGCTTAGTCACATTTAGTCAATGGAAATATATGTGTTTTGTGTATGATATGACCCAACTGGTGAATAAATACAAGGGAAACCACTCCCATAATATTGTATCTCATGTTAAATGATACATTGAGGGATGTGCCGGAATTCTAAGATGAAATACGAGGACTAGGGCCTCTTTTATGAGGGGAAGAAGTGGTTGATTCTGATCTTATTGAAAATAAATTATACATAATTAGGAACATGTTCATATATATGTTTAATTATTTATTAAAAAACACATTTACATTCATACATACCATCACCCTTAGATGTAAATGGATCTATAGAATAATGTGGATTTTTTGCTTGTTCCCCTGAAATTTCTACAATCATAGAAAGAATTGGTATAGAAATCATTCAATTACTATTACAGTGGAATATAATATGAACAAAAAAGGAGTTGTTTAATTTTTATTTATTGGAAAAATATATCATCAAATATATTGGGGTGTTGAATGTTAAGGATGTTAATTATAATTATAATAAATTTTTATATTGGCATAAAAATGACGATTTCTTGGAGTCAAAAGTGACTATCATCAACATCATAAACCACCACTACTAGAATTAGAGGTATTTGCAATGATCTATTTACGACGGGATCCCATCACAAATAGGCTTTAGCGACGGGGTGTCTTTGAAAATAGCCCTTTATAGAAAATGACATCGCAAATAATCCTCTGATTATATAAATTATATATAAATAAACTTTTTGCAATGGTGAACTTCCCCATATCAAATAAGCCTTCAATTATATACATTATATATATAAAAACCTTTTGCGACAGGCTCGTCGCAAATACTAATTGCGACGGGCCCATTGTCTCATCACAAATACTAAACATAATAAAAAAATATTTAATAAAATTATGATTGCAGAAAAAATTATATTAATATTATTAAAATAAAAATAAAAAAATTTATTATTAGTAAGACAAACAGAAATTAAAAAATATAATACCAAAAAATATATTTAATAAAATTAAGATTAATAATAAATTAAAATTAATTTTATTAAAATAATAAAAAACTAAAAAATTATTACAATTCTTAATATTTACAAAACAAATATAAAAAACATAAAATGGTATTATTATTAGTTAAATAACCAAATATTAAAAAAAATACTAATAATAAATAATAAAATATTAAAAAAATTAACCAATATTTGTACCAATATAAAAGACAGAAACTGTAAGTAGTTCAGAATACAATAAATCTCCAATTCAAATGTTTTTAACATAAAAAACAAATCACTGGGGGGGTTGTCTTATATAGGAGATGGAGAACATGTAGGATATGGTGGAGGAAACTTCATCCCTAAACTATGAGTTAGATGACACATGTACTCCATCTACTCATGATGCTGCTGCTACTGCTGCTACCACCGACACATCTTTTCATGCTGCTTCTGTATACTCTCTATAAGCTCAGACTAAGTTCGCAACAGCTCATGATACTGTGAGGAAGAAGATGATGCCTCTCCATGAGATCCTCTAGAGATGGTCGTCGACATCATAGTAGTACCATAATAAGTACTAGGAGTCAAATGAGAACTGATACCAACTACTCAACCCTTCTCAAAGCCATACTTTGTTGCCTACATCCATGTTGTCTCATCAAAATGGTGGGAACTAGTCTACTCAGTCGTCTCGTCCTGAATCTCAGCCTGTGTCTGAGAGGTCGCAGCCTCATATGACTCCTTCAATTCCAATTTAAAATTAAAATGCTGAAAATATTATATGTAGGTAATTGTGAAACTAAAGAAATAATTCTAATCACAATCTGACACTGTCAATCACCTCTAATCTCTCCAGTTGTTGGATCAATGTACATCCTCTGATAAACGTCGAACTCCGTAATATCATGATTCTCAACTTCCTACAGTAATATAAAATAAATTGTTTATATTTAATGTTATATAAAATATTTAAAAAATATACTTACCAGATTCTCTCTATGCATACTAAATGTATGGATACTAGATTGATGTCTCACCTCCTGTCTCCCCCAGTTCTGCCATCCCACTGAATATCTCCTCTAAAATCCACCACCCAACTAGTGTAAACATAATCCATTCAAAACATGATATTAAATGTACTATGGTCGGTGGGCTCTACAGGACTCATCAAATTTATCACTCTTGCTTTCTTAATGGATGTTCTTCTCAAATTGTGCAAAAACTGACAGAAACGGTCACGCATAGACACCTTCTATGTCACATGGATAGCGTAAATCATGATATCATTGATGCGATACCATAAACACTAAAAATAATTTATAATATCATGTTATTAATAAAATAAATTTCAAAATAAATATTATTTATTTACGTACCAGCTAATTATCAAACATGTCATGCCACACATCAACGAGAATCTATTCCCATGTGATCCATGGCTGAGAAACATAATTGCACAAGATAGTGCTCCCCTGTCCAACAGATATATGAAAAAAACTATTAAAATGGAATAAATAATCAAGAAATTAGTATATATATAAATAAATTAATGAAAGCTAACTAAAATATACAGGTTACCATACCTCCGTGTGCGTGGATCGAAGCCAAGACGTGGGTGTCACTCGGGGATAGGGTTAGGAATCATCAATCATGAAAGGCCATTCCCCCTCTATGTACCCCATTAACGGTCAGTAGTCTGAGGGTTAAATGGTCATCAATCCCCCTTATCCAAAGGTATATCAACCTCTTGCAACTCGTGAAATTGATCAGGATCCATCTGAAACACAAAATGATTTTTGTTAGAAGATAGTTGAAAATAACTATTATATTATTTATGATTATAACCAACATTTAACTATGTCAATATCCATATTCATCCTCATATTCATAGCTATCAATGTCAATGTCTTAATCTTCCTCCTCATTATCATCAATATCCATATGAGTTTCAGTTTCATCATCTCTTGTAATTTAAAATTCATTTGAAACAATATTAACATCTTCTTCTTCATCGATCCCTAATTGTGGAGTGTCATCATCGATATTCACATCTCTTTTTGAAAAAGATGGATTTTGAGTAGTCTCTTGAAAAATTTCAATTCCTTCCACTTCCGCGGAAAAACATTCTGTTTGAGCAAACTGATTTTCCCAAGATTTTATTTTTATTATGCTCCACCAATCACTCAAGTATCTTGAAGTAGCATAGTACTTTGTGTAATAAATTTGATGTGCATGTTGAACTAGTAAAAATTGTTCATTTACTGCAAGAAGACTTTTATATTTAATATCGACGATTCCATGAGTCGGATGAACATGCAAGCCTCTCTCAATATCCAAAAACCAAAATTTAAATAACATTATGTAATTATGTTCTAGATAACACAACTAAATAATTTCCTCCAGAATTCCATAAAAGTCAACTTCAGTTTCTCTGTGATGTGTTCCTTTCAAGAAGACTCCATTGTTCATTGTTTTTTTGATTCTCCATATGCAGGTGTATGAAATCGAAAACTGTTCACCACATATGCAGTATAAGATTTAACCATTTTGGATGGTGGGATACTCAAAATATATTGTCTCTTATCAATTTTATTATCATTTTGAGACACCTAAAATTTTTAAAAAAAATTATCAGTATGATAAATAATAAACTGAATTGATACTAATATATCAATAATTTATGTTACCAGTTTTTGAAACCCTTGAGAAAAAAATGTCTTCATTCTTCAAGAGCAGCTGCTGTGATTTTTGGAAGTTGTTTCTTGATATGATTATCATGTAACCTACAAATAAAATAAGTTTACATACTGTAACATAAATTATAGAATAAGTGATAGAAGCACTCACAAGACAAATAATGTCATTTCTTCACAGTTGAGCAGAACATATGTATGAGCTCTTTGATGTTCATCATCTGAAAGCCATTGTTCATGAACTCCACCGAAACCAAGATTTGTATGATTAAAAACTGTTAATTGATTTTCTAGTTCATCATTAAAATATCCCTCGTTTCATCTGAGGCGATTTTGTTTTGAGGAATATTGTGATTTAAAACAATGAGAGAAGAAAAAAGCAATTTCCTCTTACAAATAAGCTTCAGCGATTGAGCATTCAACAGATGATTTGTTAGGTACATTTTTCTTCAATTTCTGCATAAATATCTCAAATAGTTACATCCATCGAAACGGTATTAGACCTCCACATTTAGCTTCATGTTGAAAAAGTAATATCAGATGTTTTATTGAGTCAAAGAAATCCAGCAGAAAGATTTTTTCCATTTTTCACATAATTACAGCAACATCTGCTTCCAGTTTTCTTAGCGCATCATAGTCTATTTTCATTGAAGAAATGTCTCCAAAAAAATATGATATGTCTGTTATTGAATATCAAATCATATAATTCAAAAAACCTATGAATCCATTCGACATAATTATTTCCATTATAACATGACAATCATGACTTTTTAATGCAGTAATGTAACCATTCTTAACACATCTGTCCAAATTGGAAGCATATCCATATGGAAGTCTCAAATCTGTAATCCACTAATACAATAGTAATTGACTCTTTTTGGAAAGTTTATAAGCTAATTTTGGCTTCATAATCCTCTGTGATATGACATTTTCAAATAGTTCAAGTTCGGGTCTCCTGCAAATTTAGGTAAGATCTAATCATTTCTTTATAGTATCTTTGGTCTTACCTCATATATCAAAAATAGTATGAAATAAATTATCAAAGTTTTTCTTCTCAATATTCATGAAATCCAATAAGTGGAGGACCAAAAAATCAGAAAAATATGGAAGATCCCAATAATGTCATAGTTTTATCCAATTATCTTCTTTCCCAAAGCCATGAATTTTCTGTTGGATTACTTTTGGCCCAAATATGATGGTAGGTAATGAAAATACAACTGATTTTAACTCTGCACATGAGATCATTTTTGGAGGTTCATATCTTTCAATTGCACCTTTTCAAAAATGAGATTTGTTCCTCTTAAAAGGATGATCAGTTGGAAGAAATCTGCAGTGACAGTCAAAATTGCATGGTTTTTTTCCATTGACGAGCATAAAGGCTTTGATGTCTTTCATACAGTAAGGAGATGATTTCAGACCATGTGTACTCCAGCTAGATAACATGTTATATGCCGTAAATTCACTAATAGTCCACATCAATGTGGTTTTTAATATGAAATTTCATTTCGCAGCAACATCATTTGTACTAACACCATCACTCCATAATGCATTTAACTCATCGATCAATGGTTTCAAATAAATATCAATATTCTTTTTCGGATGTCCTGGGATTAATAAGGTCAAAAATATATAAGGATCCTTCATCAATATCAATGGATGTAAATTGTACAGAGTTATAAATATAGGCCAACATGAATACTGACTATCATAAGAACCAAATGGATATAAATTGTTAGTAGAAAGACCCAATCACACGTTTCAGTCATCTAAAGCAAAAGACAGATATATACGGTAAAAATGTTTCCATGAATCACAATCATATGGATGATTCAAGCTTCTATCAGTTGAAATCTTGGTTTTGGGCCATGACACCATTGATGCTGTGTTCTGAGACATAAATAAACACTGCAACCTGGGTGTAAGGGGAAAATATCTCAACTGTTTTACTGGAATCGGTCTAGATATCCCTGGTTGAGCTTCTTTATTCCTCTATTTTCCACATGGGGGAAAATTATCCAACAAATCATTTTCACTAGAATATAAGATGCAATCATTTGGAAATGCATGAAGCTTTCGATAAATAAGGCCCAAATTAAAAACCAGCCTCTTGCTCTCATAGTAATTTACAGGCAACACATTTCCTTCAGGTAACTGTGTTTTAACCAAATAAAATATCTGATCAAAACACTTATTTGGAATTGCATTATCTGATTTAATAGCCATAAATTTTGTAACCACTTCAAATTTTCTTATCTTGTAACCAGGATATAATACATCCTCATCATACCTCAATAACTCATAAAATTCAGATGGTTCCCACTCAGGAGTTAAATCAATATCATCTTGAGTTTCATTTTTTTGAACAGATGGACCTACAACATCATGTACTAAATTTTGAAACCTAGATGGATCCAGAATCAATTAATTCGTATCTTCTCTGGAACTACGTTCACCGTGTTGATACCAAAAAAATAATCTAGTTGAAAACCAAACTCCAAGAGATTTCCCCAACCATGTCAAATGTGTCAAACGTTTTCAGAGCACATTTTTTATAAGGAACATTTATTATGCCTTCTAAAAAAGATTCTGGTTTTGATGATGAAAATGATAAGAATGTTTCCACACCCTCAATATATACAGGATTTAAATTAGAACCGTTTGGATTTCTACGCTGATTTATCTAGGTATGATCATCTAATAATGATCGTTGTGGACTTCTTTGTTCCATATTTTTCTGCAAAATAAAAAGTCATTACTATTTTTGAATAATTTTAAATTATAAAAACACTATTTGAAAAAATATATAAATAATTACAACTAATTCTTAATAATTACCATTAGTTATGGGTGACACAATTTCCAGTGGATTGACGACTACTCTTTTGTCCGACGGCTCATTTACATGCAACTTTCTCACACATAAATTGCAATGAAGACTCTCCTCAGAGGTACTCAAATTCATTCTCATATACATGAGAATGAATATGTGTACCTATGAGCAGACTCTTCATTGTAATTTATGTGTGAGAAAGTTTCAAGTAAATGAGGCTTCGAATAAAAGAGCCCCCATTTCATCGATGAATCATCTTCTTGCAACTATCACCATATGAACATAATATGAAAAATGTGGTCTTACGAAAGCATATTCGAACTCATGAATATGAGATTGGATATGCATACTTAGAAGCATACTTTTAATAATGTTTTGAGTCGGTGAAAGTTGAAAGGAGAAGAGTCATCGATCAAAAGGAGTGTCGTCAATCCACTGGAAATTGTGCCAAGTTATTAAAAGTTATTACAATTTATTACAATTTATTAAAATTTATTACAATTGATTTTCTTCCAAATTATTCCAATTTTTTACTAATTATTACTAATTATTACTAATTATTACTAATTGTTATTAATTGTTACTAATTATTACTAATTGTTACTAATTGTTACTAATTGTTACTAATTCTTCATATTTATTCAAATTTATTACTAATTATTACTAATTATTTATAATTCTAACTATTTCTTGCTAATTCTTACTTTTTATTGCTAATTCTTACTATTTATGACTAATTCTTACAATTTATTGCTAATTCTTACTATTTATTGCTAATTCTTACTATTTATTGTTGATTCTTACTATTTGTTCCTATATATTTCGGTTTATTCCAAATTATTAAAAATTATTCCCAATTAATAAAAACTATTCAAAATTATTTCAAATTATTACAAATTAATCCAAATTATCACATATTAAAATTTTTGATTTCTTCTTATGATGAAGTTTATGAATTTTCAAATGTCCGGATAAATATTGTATGCCTATTTTTGGTGAATTTCCGAGAAAGGATATTTTAAAAAATGTTTATGTAAACCTTAAATAATTAAAAATGTGTAATGATTTTCAAAAAATGGTCTTCTACAATTATGTTCATTACGAAATTTTTATTCAAATAAGATCAACATAATTTTTGATGAATAGTAAATTATGAATAGTGATTTTATGCTTAGGATTAGTAATGTGACCAAATGGATTAGTAATCTCACTTAAATAAAGCATTAATATAATCTAGGCACCTTGATTAAGTAATGTGAATCAATAAAATGGTTAAATAACAGTTTCATAAATTATTATTCAAGTATTAGTTTTTTTCGGGTGAATACTGTTTTTTAATTAAAAATTCAATTAAAAATATTTAGAATTTTTTTATATAATGGATTTCATTTTTGAACTCAGAGCATCGATATTATGTTATGGTAATTTTTTAGGGATTTTTCTGAAAAAAATGAATTTTCGGTGAATAGATTATTTATTTAAAAGTTAAATTAAAAATATTTAGAAAATTATTTTTATAAAATGGAGTTCATTTTTGAAATCAGAGCATCGATATTTGGTTAAGGTGTAATTTTGGGATTTTTTTGAGAACGTTGAATTTTCGATAAATAGTGAAAATACAGTTTTTAAGTTACGGGTGTTTAAGGACATCATTAAATGATGTATTAAGAATGTAATCAATATGGTCGACTTATGAATAGTAAGATAAGGTATGAGGTGTCACGACCCGTCCTCGGGGCCTGTGTCGTGACTACCCCAAGCCCGCCTTCCATAGGCTAGGGGCTGGCGACTAGCACCAAGGCGTAAATCCCGGTAAAAAGGGAAGTCATTGCCTTTGTAAAATAAACAAGCACCACAGAGTAAGCAAGCGGAAAGATAAACACTAAGTAAAAACAGAGTACAAATGAAAGTGCGGAAAAGTAAATGGGCTAGTATACAAACCCAAACTGAATTTAAAGTACAACTCGAAAGGGAAAACATCAACTGTAAAGTAAAAGCCGCTACACCGAGCTGTCCACTGGAAATCCCACCTGAAGGGTGGGAACAGATAGCTCCACTGCTCCTCGGGTTCTGCCGTCCGCTCCGAGCACGTCCCGCCCAGTGGTCCACCTTCAGGTACCGTCCTGCTCCGCGAGCCTCAACCACGATCAACGCTGTCCGTCGTATGCAACCAACACAACGTAGTGCGGGCATAGCTCGTGCAGGGGTGAGTATAAGCTACTCAATAGGGACCCCGAGACCCCCAAAGGTCTCCCAAAATCCACAAAGGATAAACCACAAAAGAAAGATAAAATCACGAAGTAACAACCGACACTGCTTAGGTATATTCCCATACATATACCTAAGTCATCAATTCCAATACGCTCCAACCTCCGAGCCCAAGTACAACTCAGTCCACACAGGAAAGTATATGTATTCCACACAGGAAAGAAAAACGTAATCCACACAGGATAGCACAACACAATCCACACAGGAAGGTAACCAGGATTCATCTCACACAGGTATACTTCTTCGAAAGACGATAGAGATGATCACTGATCCATCTAAGTCGTCGGACCCACAAAGGATCGATAGGTACTAACCCCCGCAAAGACCCACACAGGATCGGACCCACACAGGATCTGTAGGCGCTGGTTCACACAGGACCGCTGAGCGCTGACCCACACAGGATCGGACCCACACAGGATCGGTAGAACTGATTCACACAGGATCGCTGAGTGTTGTAGTCGTCGTCGTCGAATCCACTGAGGATCTCTGCACAGTCGTCGTCGCAGTCACAGTAGCAGTCGCAGCCAGCTCTAGGGTTCCCGCACACAGCAAGCTCGTTCGGGAGGGTCTGCTCCACGAGCCAAGAGGCTGATACATCAACTGTCACATAGTCCAGAGTTGATGTATCCAAAAGTTCCGTATCGTCAACAGGAACTCAACGCAACAGACGGCGCGTCAATCGGACGCCCGGTCTGAGAGTTATTGGCTTTTTTGTCCCAGGGGCCCGGTTGGTTTCTAAGGAAAAACCAACCCGAACGTACTCCACCTGCGTCCAAAACTCGGGCGGAGTATGCCAAAAGATCCGTCTCACTAAGAGGAACACAACAAAGCCGACGGCACGTCATTCGGACGTTTGTAGCTCAAGATATGAGCGTTTCTGCTCCGAGGACCCAGTTGGTTTCGTGTACGAACCAACTCGGCCAAACTCAAAGTATTCCGAAACCTTGAGTGCGATATACCGAAACGACCGTCTCGATCCAAGGATCGCATAGCCATTGACGACGCGTCGTTTGGAAGTCCGTAACCAGAGTTATGGGCATTTGAACCTAAACAGTTCGGTATCGGGGGTTTCGGGCCCGGGCCGACCCGGCCCGAGACCCCCCGGCTGGCCCGAACCAGGTCGACCCGCCCCGGACAGGGTCGGCCCGGCCCGACCCGGCCTGGCGGACCGGCCAGGCGTCGGTCCGGCTGGGGGCAGCGTGCCAAGGGCGCTGCCAGCTCGGCTTCGGCCGAGCTGATTGAAAAAGAGGTGGGGTGCCTGCCCCCCCCTTGTGTAACCGCGACCCCCCCTCATTATGGGGGGCCGTTCAGCTGGCCGGGAGAATTTAATTCCCCCGGGTTTCTCCATTCTGGTCGGCCCGACCTGGCCGGCCGGCTCCCTCTCAACGGGATCGGCGGTGGCCGGTCCCCTTTCCCGCTCCGACACCGGTGGCCCAGCTGGCCACCGGTCACCACGCTCCGCCGCGGCCCAGAACCGGCCGTGGCCCTTGCCGTCCGACGCGGTGCGACGTCACCGCTTCCCTCCGCCGCGGCTCCGCTCCGGCCGTGGCGCCTTCGACTTCCTTCAATGTAGCGCGACGTCGTCGTGTTCTTGAATTTCATTCCATGGCGCGGCGCGACGGCGCCGCGCAATACTTGTTGTGTGATTTCCGTGTGGTGCGACGACACCACGCCATCCCGTTCCATCCGCAAAGAAACAAACATGAACATAGGAGGGGGGGGTTCGGCCATGTTTGTGCGGTCCGGCCCCCCTCTCGTTAAAAGATAACATTTAGTCAGTTAACCACGAAGTTCGATATGCTAGAATCAAGAATGGAAATAATTAAATAAAATAACAATAATCCCCTACCTCGGCTTCAAGAGCACTGTTCGGTAACGACCCGCGGAAGATGAGCGTTGCGGAGGTCGGGCGTCGCGGGGAAAGAACGTTGACGTCACGAAGTGAGGATTCGAAGTTCTTTGATGGCGATTTTGTCACGGAAAACCATCGTAGAAGAGACGACGCGGAAGAAGTACGTCGCATCGTGGATACGGCGTCGCCGAAGGACCGTGTTCTTCGGCGGAGAAGTTCTTCGTTGAAGAACAGTGTTCTTCGCGTTCTTCGTCGAGTTTGAAGAAGACAAAGAAAGCTTCCCAACTCTCTCAAGGAGACAATAATCTAACCAAAAAATTAAAATAAGAATCTTTCTTATTTTATTAACACAACAACACATTTGAATTTCAAGAGTTTGGAATTCAATAACCACACACAACTCACCTCATTAAACTCATAACAATTAAGTCATAGGTTATAACTTAAGTTAACTTAATTAAAGTGGGAGTTGAGGGGGATTTTAGAGGATATGAATAGGTGGGGTTCGTGTGGGCCCCACCACCCTCATAACCTCCCAAGGGAGGTTGGGTGGTTACCTAACTCCCATCATGAACTATACTTAGAGTAAAATAATAAAAATTGTAGTGTAATTATATAATAAACTTCCACAATTTTTATTATCAACACTCGTGTAAACGCAACTCCGGAATAGGAGTTCCTAAGCAATTACCGGCACTGCGGTTCCATCAGTGCCCTCGGAATTCGATTCCGGGCACCGTTTCAAAAGTTAGAAATTCCCACTCGTTCATTCACTGAACGTACCCGAGCCAAACTTCGGAAATTGATTCCGGGCACACCGGGCCTCGGAATCAGGTTCCGTCAGAAACCACGCTCTCGTAAAATTCCAAAAAAAATTAAGAGAAAAATTTCCCTTGAATTTTACGGGTCTTTACATTACTCCCACATCAGGGCTTTACATCCCCGTAAAGAAACATCAAAACTAGGGAAAAAAATGAGTGTACTGAGCACGCATCTGAGCCTCCCACTCCCAATTGATCTCCTGGAGATTCTCGTGCTGCCATCTGATGCGCACTAGAGGAATCGTCCGTCCATGTAGGACCCGCTCCTATCGATCCTCGATCTCCACCGGAACCTCCGTAAAAGACGCCCCATCGTCAACGTCATGCTCCCCATGGTCAATGATGTGTGTTGGGTCATGCACGTATCTCCTCAGCTGAGATACGTGGAAGACGTTGTGCACCCGGTGCAATTGAGGTGGTAGAGCCAGACGATAAGCCACCTCGCCTATCCTGCTGAGGACCTGGAATGGTCCGATGAAGCGTGGAGACAACTTGCCGCCTCGTCCAAATCTCCGTATACCATGTCGAGGTGAGACCCACAAGAAGATGTGGTTGCCATCCTCAAACTCCAGTGGCCTCCACCTCCTGTCAGCATAAGACTTCTGCCGGCTCTGAGTTGTCCTCATCCGCTCCTGGATGACCTGGACCTTCTCTGTTGTTCCCTAGACCATCTCTGGTCCCACAAGTGCTGACTCCCCAGGGTCTGTCCAACACAAAGGAGATCTGCAATGTCGGCCGTACAACGCCTCGTACGGTGCCATCCTGATGGTGGAGTGGTAGCTGTTGTAGTACGCAAACTCCACTAAGGGTAGGTGGTCCTCCCAGCTACGACAAAAGTTGAGGACACATGCGCGGAGCATGTCCTCGAGAGTCTAAATGGTCCTCTCTGTCTGACCATCCATCTGAGGATGAAAGGCTGTGCTCAAACATAGCTGCGTCCCAAACGCCTCCTGCAACCCCTTTCAAAGCTGGGAAGTAAATCGAGCATCTCGATCGGAGACGATAGATGATGGCACATCGGGAAGCCGTACAATCTCTTGAATGTAAAGACGTCCCAAGCTCTCCACTGAGCCCTGCTCTCGGATGGGTAAGAAGTGAGCTGACTTGGTATGTCGGTCGAAAATCACCCAGATGGAGTTGTGACCTCTGGAAGTGCGTGGAAGTCCAGTCACGAAGTCCATAGATATCACGTCCCACTTCCACTCTGTGACCTCCAATGGATAAACCAAGCCTGCTGGTACCTGATGCTCATCCTTCACCTGCTGGTAGGTGAGGCATCGAGAAACGAACTCTGCCACAACCTTTTTCATGCCCGGCCACCAGTGCTATCGTCTGAGGTCCTGGTACATCTTCGTCACTCCAGGATGTACCGCCAAGGGATAAGTGTGAAACTCTCTCAGCACCTCCTCCCGAAAAGCAACTGGTACCATGGTACGTCCTATGAAAAGGATTTCGTGCTCTGCTCCAAGGGAGAAACCATCAGGTGCCTGTCCTGAGGATATCTGTGCACGCCGCGTCTCACAGTCAGTGTCCCCTCGTTGTGCCTCTCTGACCCACTGCATTAGTGGAGGAGTGACTGTGAGAGACTGAAGGAAGGCTGCTCCATCTCTATCCACGAAGGATATCTGCAAAGATTCTAGCTGCTCTGTCGCCTCCTCAAGTAGCTGAATGCATGTCCTCCTGCTGAGGGCATCGGCTACTACGTTCCCCTTCACAGGAGTATAGACTATCTCAAAGTCATAGTCCTGGAAGAACTCGAGCCATCGCCGCTGTCTCATATTCAAATCCTTCTTAGAGAAGATGTACCTGAGACTCTGGTGGTCAGAAAAGACTGTAAAGCGCTCTCCCATCAGATAGTGTCGCCACGTCTTCAGGGCGAAGACAACTGCTGCTAACTCCAGGTCATGGGTAGCGTAGATCTGCTCATGCGGCCTCAACTGACGTGATCCATAGGTGATCACGGCCCGCTCCTGCATTAGGACACATCCGAGTCCGGTCCCCGATGCATCGCAGTAAACTACGTACCCTAGTCCCTCCTCAGGCAACCTCAAGATAGGTGCGCTGGTCAATCTCTGTCTCAGCTCCTGGAAGCTCTGCTGACATCTGTCTGACCACACGAAGGGTTTCCCCTTCTTCGTCAAAGCTGAGAGTGGTGCCGAAACTCTAGAGAAGTCTGGCACGAATCTCCGGTAGTATCCGTCTAGTCCCAAGAAACTCCGAACCTCCATCATGCTCCTGGGTGGCTCCCAAGCTAACACTTCCTTGATCTTTGCAGGATCCACTGCAACTCCCACCTCAGAGATGACGTGTCCCAAGAAGTGGACCACACGTATCCATAACTGGCACTTCGAGAGCTTACTATAAACCTGGTGCTCTAGGAGTGTGTCTAGTACAACCCGTAAGTGGTAGGCGTGATCCTCCTCAGTCGTCGAGTAGATCAAAATGTCATCGATGAAGACCACGACTAATCGATCGAGGTATGGCTGAAAGATCCTATTGATGAGGGCCATGAACACTGCTGGAGCATTGGTCACACTGAAGGTCATAACCAAGAACTCATAGTGGCCATACCGACATCTGAAGGCCGTCTTCTGCACGTCCTCATCTCGAACTCTGAGTTGATGATAGCCTGACCTCAGGTCTATCTTCGAGAACCACCTTGCTCCCTTGAGTTGATCAAATAGGTCATCAATCCTCGGTAGCGGATACTTTTTCATCACTGTCACCTGGTTCAGGCGACGATAATCAACACAAATTCGCAAGCTCCCGCATGCCTTCTTGGCGAACAATATCAGGGAAGCCCAGGGTGAAAAACTGGGTCAGATGAACCCCTTTCCCTGCAAGTCCTCCAACTGTAACCGTAGCTCTCGAAGCTCAGAGGGGGCCATCCGATATGCTGGAGTCGATATCGGAGTTGTCCCGGGGTACAAATCAATATAAAAGTCTACCTCTCTACGAGGAGGTAGCCCTGGAACGTCGTCAGGAAAAACATCTGCAAACTGATCCACCACTGCAGGAAAACCAGGACTCTGCACGTCAACTTCTCCTAGGATGAGGCTATCCAACTGATGAGTGATGGGCTGTCCTCTCCTCTGCGAGAGTCCATCTTGTGCTGCAAAGTCTCCCTTCTCACCGGTGAAGGTGAACCTGCTCCCGTCGGTGCGTACACATCGCAACTTGCGCCCAAAAATAGTCAATCTATGCATGGACCGTAGATAACCAATCCATTCCCAAGATGACGTCGTAAGGCCTCGACGCTGCTACAAGAAGATCCTAGCCGAAGATCTTGCCTCCTAGAGTAATCTCACACTGCCAGCACCAGTGCGTAATCATCGAGTCTGCTCCTGTAGGAGTCTCTAGCCGTAAGGATCAAGCCAACGTCTCTGTCGGAATCTCCGAGCTCCGAACAAGGGCAGCGACTATGAAAGAGTGACTCGTTCCTGTGTCTATAAGTACTGCAGCAAGGGTGGAATAGACACAGATAGTACCTTGAATCATCTCGGGTGCGCCGTGGTCGTTGGCCTCTGCGGCCTGGAGTTGTGCCTGTCTCTGCCCGCCAGCTCCCTGTGGTCGGGGCGGACCTCCTGGTGGTGGTGGTTGTAGAGCCTCAAAGCGTCGCCCACCACCTGCTGCTCAGCCAGCTCCTCTTCCTCGTCCGCCTCCTCCCTACGGACCGCCACGGTCGACCCTCTGCCTCTTCCTCGGTGGTCCCTCAACCGTCTGCTACTCCTCGGCATGGTGGGTCGGGCAGTCACGAGCCATGTGGCCCTGCCCACCGCACGAGTAGCACTGTCTGCCTCTCGAAAGACTGGCTCCGTGCTGTGTGCCCCGCACTGCTGAGCCAGTGTCCTGAGATCATCTGCCTGAGGGTCTGGTCTGCCTGGTCCCCTGAGTCATCCATCGACTGCCTGCTGAAGAAGACTCTGCTACGTGCCGCCCTGCGGTGGGTATCGGTGCTAGTGTAGACTCAGCAAGAAAGCTCTCGATCAAAAGATCCCTCTCCAGTACTCCCGTCTGAGTCTGTATGCTGAGGGAGATCAGCGATGCCCTGATCTCGTGTCTCAAACCCTGCTCAAAGGTCCGAGCCCAGAATAATGGGTCCCGTACCATGTCGGTCGAGTAGCCTGAGAGATCAGTAAATCTCTCCGAGTACTGAGCGACCGTCATGTTGCCCTGCCGCAGTTGAAGAAGCTCTTGAATACGCACCGCACGGAGGGTGGCTGGGACGAACTCCGAGCGGAAGAGGCTCTCAATGTCCGTCCAAAGTAGAGATGCCTCATCATGCACCTGGAGCATCAAGCTCCACCATCGGCTCGCTGCTGCGTGTAGTAGGCTCGCAGCGAGGATCACCGTGAGGTCTTCTGGTGTCCTCACTAGCCTGAAAACTCGTACGACTGCCTCCAGCCAGTCCTCGGCTGACTGGGGATCCGTCTCCCCATGAATCCTGGGCGGTCGCTGGTGCTGAAACTCATGCAGTGTGCTGAGGCGATGTGCATCGTCAGCGACTGTTGCTGGAAGTATCGGTGGCTCGGCGGGTAGAGCTACCGCCGGTGCCACTACTGACAAAGGGACCTGCACCGAGGCCTCGTCGCTCGGTGGGCTGTCGTCACACTCAACTCTCGGTACCCTAGCTGGCTGCCATTGTGGGGCCATCCTGAAAAGGAAACAGGTGCACCACGGTCAGAATAGTATACCTGGTGATCTGATTCAAAGTAATCACAAAGAAAACTTGGAACACACAGGCAATCAATGTTTTCATGCATTAAGTCAGAAATCAGAAGTCAGGGTCCTGGTGTACAGATACGTCGGCCGCCTCACCAACACTGGACTACCTGGACTGATAACCACACTCAATACGCTAAACACTATGGCTTCACATAGAAAAGATCAGAGTTCGTGGTAGAACCGAACTCCTTTGATACCAATTTGTCACGAACCGTCCTCGGGGCCCATGTCGTGACTACCCCAAGCCCGCCTTCCATAGGCCAGGGGCTGGCGACTAGCACCAAGGCATAAATTCCGGTAAAAAGGGAAGGCATTTCCTTTGTAAAGTAAACAAGCACCACAGAGTAAGCAAGCGGAAAGGTAAACACTAAGTAAAAACAGAGTACAACTGAAAGTGCGGAAATGTAAATGGGCCAGTATACAAACCCAAACTGAAAGTAAAGTACAACTCGAAAGGGAAAACAGCAACTGTAAAGTAAAAGCCGCTACACCGAGCTGTCCACTGGAAATCCCACCTAAAGGGTGGGAATAGATAGCTCCACTGCTCCTCGGGTTCCGCCGTCCGCTCCGAGCACGTCCCGCCCAGTGGTCCACCTCCAGGAACCGTCCTACTCCGCGAGCCTCAACCACGATCAACGATGTCCGTCGTCTGCAACCAACAAAATGTAGTGCGGGCATAGCCCGTGCAGGGGTGAGTATAAGCTACTCATTAGGGACCCCGAGACCCCCGAAGGTCTCCCAAAATCCACAAAGGATAAACCAAAAAAGAAAGATACAATCACGAAGTAACAACCGACACTGCTTAGGTATATGCCCATACATATACCTAAGTCATCAATTCCAATACGCTCCAACCTCCGAGCCCAAGTACAATCAGTCCACACAGGAAAGTATACGTATTCCATACAGAAATAAAAACGTAATCCACACAGGATAACACAACACAATCCACACAGGAAGGTAACCAGGATTCAGTTCACACAGGTATACTTCTTCGAAAGACGATAGAGATGATCATTGATCCATCTAAGTCATCGGACCCACAAAGGATCGATAGGTACTAACCCCCGCAAAGACCCACACAGGATCGGACCCACACAGGATCTGTAGGTGCTGTTTCACACAGGACCGCTGAGCGCTGACCCACACAGGATCGGACCCACACAGGATCGGTAGCACTGATCCACATAGGATCGCTGAGTGTTGTAGTCGTCGTCGTCGAATCCACTGAGGATCTATGCATAGTCGTCGTTGCAGTCACAGTAGCAGTCACAGCCAGCTCTAGGGTTCCCGCACACAACAAGCTCGTTCGGGAGGGTCCGCTCCACGAGCCGAGAGGCTGATACATCAACTGTCACATAGTCCAGAGTTGATGTATCCAAAAGTTCCGTATCGTCAACAGGAACTCAATGCAATAGACGGCGCGTCAATCGGACGCTCGGTCTGAGAGTTATTGGCTTTTTCGTCCAAGGGGCCCGGTTGGTTTTTAAGGCAAAACCAACCCGACCGTACTCCACCTGCGTCCAAACCTCTGGCGGAGTATGCCAAAAATCCATCTCACTAAGAGGAACTCAACAAAGATGACGACACGTCATTCGGACGTCCATAGCTCAAGATATGAGTGTTTTCGCTCCGAGGGCCCGGTTGGTTTCGTGTACGAACCAACCAGGACAAACTCAAAGTATTCTGAAACCTTGAGTGCAATATACCAAAATGACCGTATCGATCCAAGGATCGCATCGCCGCTGACGGCGCGTCGTTTGGTGGTCCGTAGCCCAAGTTATGGGCATTTGAACCTAAACAGTTCGGTATCGGGGGTTTCGGGCCGAGGCCGACCCAGCCCGAGAGCCCCGGCTGGCCCGACCCGGGTCGACCCCCCCCCCCCCCCGGACAGGGTCGGCCCGGCCCGGCACGGCCCGGCCCGGCGTGGCCCAGCCCGGTCTGGCGCGGCTCGGCCCGGCCTGGCGGACCGGCCAGGAACCGGTCCGGCTGGGGGCAGCGCGCCCAGCGCGCTGCCAGCTCGGCTTCGGCCAAGCTGATTGAAAAAGTGGGGGGCGCCTGCCCCCCCTTGTGTAACCGCGGCCCCCCCTCATTATGGGGGGCCGTTCAGCTGGCCGGGGGAATTTAATTCCCCCGGGTTTCTCCATTCCGGCCGGCCCGACCTGGCCGGACGACTCCCTCTCAACGGGACCGGTGGTGGCCGGTCCCCTTTTCGGCTCCGACACCGGCGGCCCGGCTGGCCGCCGGTCACCGCGCTCCGCCGCGGCCCAGAACCGGCCGCGGCCCTTGCCGTCCGGTACGGTGCGACGGCACCGCGTCCCTCCGCCGCGGCTCTGCTCCGGCCGTGGCGCCTTCGACTTCCTTCAACGCGGTGCGACGGCGTCACGTTCTTGAATTTCATTCCACGGCGCGACACGACGTCACCACACAATACTTACAGTGTTATTTCCGCATGGTGCGATGGCACCACGCCATCCCAGTCCATCTGCAAGGAAACAAACATGAACATAGGAGGGGGGTTCGGCGGTGTTTGTGCGGTCTGACCCCCCTCTCGTTAAACGATAACATTTAGTCGGTTAACCATGAAGTTCAACATGCTAGAATCAAGAATGGAAATAATTAAATAAAATAACAATAATCCCCTACCTCAGCTTCAAGAGCAGTGTTCGTCAACGACCCGCGGAAGACGAGCGTCGCGGAGGTCGGGCGTCGCGGGGAACGAACGTTGACATCACGAAGCGAGGATTCAAAGTTCTTTGAATGTGATTTCGTCGTGGAAAACCGTCGCGGAAGAGACGAAGCAGAAGAAGTACGCTGCGTCACGGATACGGCATCGTGGAAGGACCGTGTTCTTTGGCAGAGAAGTTCTTCGTTGAAGAACGGTGTTCTTCGCATTCTTCGTCGAGTTTGAAGAAGATGAAGAAAGCTTCCCAACTCTCTCAAGGAGACAAAACTCTAACCAAAAAAATAAAATAAGGCTCTTTCTTATTTTATTAAGACAACAACACAGTTGAATTTCAAGAGTTTGAAATTCTATAACCACACACAACTCACCTCATTAAACTCATAACAATTAAGTCATAGGTTATAACTTAAGTTAACTTAATTAAAGTGGGAGTTGAGGGGGGTTTTAGAGGATATGAAGAGGTGGGGTTCGTGTGGGCCCCACCACCCTCATAACCTCCCAAGGGAGGTTGGGTGGTTACCCAACTCCCATCATGAACTATACTTAGAGTAAAATAATAAAAATTGTAGTGTAATTATATAATAAACTTCCACAATTTTTATTATCAACACTCGTGTAAACGCAACTCCGGAATAGGAGTTCCTAAGCAATTACCGGTGCTGCGGTTCCATCGGTGCCCTCAGAATTTGATTCCGGGCACCGGTTCAAAAGTTAGAAATTCCCTCTCGTTCGTTCACTGAACGTACCCGAGCCAAACATCGGAAATTGATTCTGGGCACACCGGGCCTCGGAATCAGGTTCCGTAAGAAACCGCGCTCTTGTAAAATTCCAAAGAAAATTAAGAAAAAAATTTCCCTTTAATTTTATGGGTCTTTACATGAGGTGTCCCATGTGGCCAATACCATGGGCAAGCCCATGGTTTTTCCAAAACCACTAATGAGGTGTCCCTTGGCCATTAATGCCTTGTCCCCTCACCTTCCCTATAAATACCAAGCCATCATCTCATCCATTCGACTCCCAACTCTCCCCCAACAAAGCTCTGGTCTCATTACTTCCCAAGGAGTCCTTCCAAGGTTCCCCCAAGCCCTCAAGGTCCCAACCTTTGAGTTTTAAAAGTTACGTTTTAAAGTAAGGGATCCTACCTCCCTCTTTCTTTTCAAGTAATCTCTTTTAGCTCATTTCTTTTATGATCGATGCTCTTATGTTGGAGGATGTTCTTTTATATTAATCCTAATATCTTTTTCATGTTCATATGATGAGATACCCCCTCTTTTTCTCATCATTTCATTTTAAAAAAGTTAAAGTGGTGCCGTTAGGCTGCCAAATTTTTAAGGGATTCTTTCACCCTTCTCAAGTTCTATTTTCATGTCAAGTATTTCAAGTTACTTTTTATTTTGTTGGGGAATGATCTCTAAATACATCATACTATTCTTGTATGTTCATATGATGAGAGACCCTATTTTATCTCTTCAATTCAGTATTTTTTTGTTTTAAGTGGCGCGGTTAGGCTGCCGAATTTTTAAGGGATTCGTTCACCTTTCTCATTTGTTCAAAGTTCTAATTTCATGTCAAGTCTTTCAAGTTCCTTTTTATTATGTTGGGGTATTATCTATATATCTATCATACTGATATTTTATGATCATATGATGAGACACCATATTTGATCTTTTCAATTCAGTATTTTGAAGTTTTACGTGGCGTCGTTAGGCTGCCGAATTTTTAAGGGACTCGTTCACCTTTCTCGTTTTTCAAAGATCTATTTTCATGTCAAGATTTTCAAGTTCTTTTTTATGTTGGGGTATGATCTCTATATATATCATACTGATATTATATGTTCATATTATGAGAGATCATATTTTATCTCTTCAATTCAGTATTTTTAAGTTTTAAGTGGCGCCGTTAGGCTGCCGAATTTTTAAGGGATTCTTTAACCCTTCTCATTTTCGAGATCTATTCTCATGTCAAGTCTTTCAAGTTCCTTTATAATTATGTTGGGGTATGATATATATCTATCATACTTAACTCTTATGTTCATATGATTAGATACCCTATTTGATCTTGTCAATTCATTTTTCTTGAAGTTTAAGTGACGTCGTTAGGCTGCCGAATTTTCATAAAAGAAATCTAATTTTTGTCTTCCTTCCATGTTTTTCATTTCAAATGGTATGTCCTTCAAATATCATTACCATGTTCATATATTCTTCATATTCTGTCCCTGTACTATTTTATGGGTCATTTATGATTGTTTGACTCAAGTCCCCTCTCTTTTCAAGGTTTTCTAAAACCTCGAAACATAGTCGTTATGCTGCAGAATTTCCATCTCAAAATGTCTCTCTCTTTTTCTAAAGTTCTTTTATTTTATTAAGTGAATACTCAAATCTCTATCTTCTATATGGGTATTTACATATATACCAAAATTTTCTATTTTAAATTCTGGTATTTACATACATGAGACCCACCTTTCTTTTCTGTGGGTTTTAAATTGACACAAAGATAATGTCTTTAAAGTAGTTTTTAAAATGTTATGATTATGAAATTAAACCCATTCATTTTATGCTATATGGTTTGTTTATGAAATGATTGATGATGATATATGTAGCTCACATGATAATAAATACATGTCAAGGGTGCACCCTGATAGCGCTGTATTTCATTGGGTAAAGACTTAATCTCTAGAGATGACTATTTTTAACGACGCCTTGGTGAATAACCTTGGTAATTTTTAATGACACCTTGGGGATGGACCTTGTTGAAACAGAAATGATTGTCAATATTAAATGTTGTAGCCACATCTTCAAGTTATGAAATACGTTATTTTTATTATGATATGCCTCATGATTTCTTTCTCATGCCTTAATGTTCCTTTTCATGACATTGATAATGTATCTCAAGTTCACATGTTAAATGTTTCCCTTTTTTCCCTTACTGGGCCTTATGCTCACCCATTCTTTTGATGCATGTCCCCAGGTTATGAGATGCAGTAATGAACCTAGGATGAACATATAGAGAATACTTTCAAGTGTTTAAGAAGAATGTTTTTTTTGTTTTCATGTTTTAAGTTCCTGGTTTCCAAGACACTAAACCTTAAAGATCCTCGGTTTTGTAAAATGTAATGAAAGTTTATGCGATAAAAAGGCGGGATGTTATAGTTGGTATAAAAGGATGGTTTAGTTATTTGTGGAAATTAGGATATGAAAACTTTAGGAAGAACCCTATAGAAAATTTTAAATAAAGGAAATATTCCTGGTATTTTGGTGAGTATTGAGTAAGGGGTTGCCAAACAAATACATCCCTTTCTGGATATGAGCAGGTAGAGGTGGCTCTTGTACAGATGTACATAGGGGTAAAACCCGAAAACACCGCATTGAGCTAGACTCGAACGGGAACTAGTACACGACAATGGGCCTTGTTGCACTCTTGGTTATGACACTCCTGTGGGATATGCTTTGGTAAATTCATAAGCTTAGTATGAACCATTATTAAAGGAACAAAGTTAAAATAAAATAAAGATTCACATAAGAATATATTATCATGGATAACCTAGATTGGGACCTAGGGGATCACAAGTTAGGGTATACTTTTTCTTCTAAAAGTTTATCCTTCTAAGATTTATGTTTCCTTTTAATGATTATTGGCTAAGTATTTAAGCCCCTAATTGTACTTTCTTTCCTTAGTTAATGGCGTGAAATGGAAGAACATGTCCTAAAAAAATGTGATAGTAAATGTGATGATTGCCGTATTAATATGACAGAGATGAGTAGGGGATTAAAAGATTATTATTATTTTGGAAGACGTTCACTATTTTGGGAACCCTATTTGATCGAGGTAAATAGATTACTACGGTATTTTATTTGAGGAGTAAAGGTTGAATTATATTTTGAAGAATCGATGAATTTAAGGTGAACTTATGGTATTATAGGTTACTTATGGAAATGATTGACCTATCTTGGGGAAAATATTTTTATGTTAGTTACTTTTGTTATAAGATGTTAGGAGTGGTTGATGTTGTTTGGAGATGAATAATAAAGTTTATCTTGGAAAACTATGTTATAAATTCCTTCTTGTATTTGGGTTTCAATATTTGTTTGGGTTATTTTGAGGAATTTTAAGGATAGTTATTTACGGAATGGTCTATGATAAACTCTGGGTAGTACCATGGAACTTTGAAGATTTAAAAGTAGTTTCCCTTCCTTTGGGATTCTTTCTTTTTTAAGAGTTGTTTTATCTTACACTTTCTATTTTAAGGATAAATGTTTAAAGATAGATAGTTTTTCTTTTGTGGAATATTTGATTCTCTAGAAGTTTATTCGTGTGCTTTTTATGAGACCAAGTGTTTTTGAATTCTCATCGTTTAGAGAAAAGATTAGTTTTCATAGAAACTTATTAAAGGATTAAACTCTACTTAAAGGTAGGTATATTCCTTTATGTTTTTATTATATGTAGTAAATGAATTCCTCAAAACTATGAAAAGGAACATAAAACAAAAAACATATTCTATTAACCTTTCCTACTAGGAAATCAAATACCGTTTGACCCATCATAAGTTTGTGATTTTCTTATTGTTAACTTTCTCCTAATCACGTTTTCTCTCACTATCCCTTAGAACGTGACCCTTTGTTTTTTCCTCCATGTCCATGTTTTCCTACATGGAATCCTAGTATGGGTTAACTGGGGTGACCTTTTTACTTCCCTTTCTTTATTTTAAAGTAATAGTTTTACTGACTCCTTTTCCGGTGTGGGACTTTCAATGAAATTTGAAAACCAAGTTTTAAAAATTGTGAGAACGTAATTTCTTAAGGGGGGAAGATTGTAACGACCCAAAATTTTGAATAAATCATGTTTCCTAATTTTGTGTGTAATTATTTTATACTCAAAAAATGTTTCTTTGGATAATACGAGTATAATTAAAATGATACTGTTGGGATTCGACTGTTATATTACCATTGGTCAATATAACCACTGAAAACTAAACATTTCGATATTTGTCTCTAAATACAAGTGATCTTGGTTAATTAATATAGAAAGAAGATTTGATGGCCTCACCTAGTAGTCTTGGACAGATTGAATCCCATCTAACAGAACTTGGGAAGGAGGTAGAACCAATGGGCTTTGCTCTGGACCAAACCCAAGCCGAACTTCATAGTATGATGCTAGAACGGAATCGCCTTCGCAAGAAGTTCAAAATGATAGAAATTACTACTCGTGCGATGTTGGTCGAGCCTCCCTCAGATTCTCTCACCTTAGCACACCTTACACTTAGGTCCTATGCTGGTGTGATAAGGGGCTATGTAAGGAGACCATAACTGCCTTCTGTAATCCATTGTTTTAAATAAAAATTTTGATTTCTTCTTATGATGAAGTTTATGAATTTTCAAATGTCCGGATAAATATAGTATGCATATTTTTGGTGAATTTTAGTGAAAGGATATTTTAAAAAATGTGTATGTAAACCTTAAATAATAAAAAATGTGTAATCATTTTCAAAAAAATGGTCTTATACAATTATGTTCAGTACGAAATTTAGAGTCTAATAAGATCAACTTAAATTTTGATGAATAGTAAATTATGAATAGTGATTTTATGCTTAGGATTAGTAATGTAACCAAATGGATTAGTTATCTCACTTAAATAAAGCATTAATATAATCTAGGCACCTTGATTAAGTAATGTAATTCAATAAAATGGTTAAATAACGGTTTCATAAATTATTATTCAAGTATTAGTTTTTTTCAGGTGAATAGTGTTTTTTAATTAAAAATTTAATTAAAAATATTTATAAAATTATTTTTATAAAATGGATTTCATTTTTGAACTCAGAGCATTGATATTATGTTAATGTAATTTTTGGGGATTTTTCTAAAAAAATGAATTCTCGGTGAATAGTGTATTTATTTAAAAATTAAATTAAAAATATTTAGAAAATTATTTTTATAAAATGGAGTTCATTTTCAAAATTAGATCATCGATATTTAGTTAAGGTTAAATTTTGGGATTTTTCTGAGAACGTTGAATTTTCGATGAATAGTGAAAATACAATTTTTAAGTTACGGGTGTTTAATGACATCATTAAATGATGTATTAAGAATGTAATAAATATGGTCGACTTATGAATAGTAAGATAAGGTACGAGGTGTCCCAAGTGGCCAATACCATGGGAAAATACCCTGGAAAAGTCCATCGTTTTGCCAAAACCACTAATGAGGTGTCCCTTGGCCATTAATGCCTTGTCCCCTCAACTTCCCTAAAAATACCAATCCATCCTCTCATCCATTAGACTCCCAACTCTCCTCCAACGAAGCTCTTGTCTCGTTACCTCACAAGGAGTCCTTCCAAGGTTCCCCCAAGCCCTCAAGGTCCCAAACTTTGGGTTTTAAGAGTTACGTTTTGAGGTATGGGATCCTACCTCCCTCTTTCTTTTCAAGTAATATCTTTTATGTCATTTCATTTATTCTCCATGCTCTTATGTTGGAGGTTGTTATTTTATATTCATCCTACTCTATTTTTCATGTTCATATGATGAGATACCCCCTCTTGATCTCATCATTTCATTTTAAGAATGTTAAAGTGGCGTCGTTAGGCTGCCGAATTTTTAAGGGATTCTTTCACCCTTCTCAAGTTCTATTTTCATGTTAAGTATTTCAAGTTCCTTTTTATTTTGTTAGGGTATGATCACTAAATATATCATACTAATATTTTATGTTCATATTATGAGATACCCTATTTGATCTATTTAATTCAGTATTTTTATGTTTTAAGTGGCGTCGTTAGGCTGCCGAATTTTTAAGGGATTTGTTCACCTTTCTCATTTTTTCAAAGTTCTACTTTCATGTCAAGTCTTTCAAGTTACTTTTTATTATGTTGGGGTATTATCTCTATATTTATCATACAGATATTTTATGTTCATATGATGAGAGACCCTATTTTCTCTCTTCAATTCAGTATTTTTATGTTTTAAGTGGCATCGTTAGGCTGCCGAATTTTTAAGGGACTCGTTCACCTTTTGTCAATTTTCAAAGATCAATTTTCATGTCAAGTATTTCAAGTTCTTTTTTTATGTTGTGGTATGATATCTATATCTATAATTCTAATATTATATGTTCATATTATGAGATACCCTATTTGATCTCTTCAATTCAGTATTTTTATGTTTTAAGTGGTGTTGTTAGGCTGTCGAATTTTTAAGGGATTCTTTAACCCTTCTCGTTTTCAAGATCTATTCTCATGTAAAGTCTTTCAAGTTCCTTTATAATTATGTTGGGGTATTATCTATATATATATATCACACTGAAATATTATTCTCATATGATGAGAGACCCTATTTGATCTTGTCAATTCATTTTTGTTGAAGTTTAAGTGACGCCGTTGGGCTGCTGAATTTTCATAAGAGAAATCTAATTTTCGTCTTCCTTCCAAGTTTTTCATTTCAAATGGTATGTACATAAAATTTCATTACCATGTTCATATATTCATCATATTCTGTACCTATACTGTTTTATGGGTCATTTATGAATGTTTGACCCATGTCCCCTCTCTTTTCAATGTTTTCTATAACCTCGAAACATAGTCGTTATGCTGCAGAATTTCCGTCTCAAAATGTCTCTCTCTTTTTCTAAAGTTCTTTTATTTTATTATGTGAATATTCAAAGCTCTATATTATATATGGGTATTCACATATATAAAAAAATTTACTATTTTAAATTCTGGGATTTACATGCATGAGACCCACCTTCCTTTTCTGTGGGTTTTAAAGTGACACAAAGATCATGTCTTTAAAGCAGTTTTTAAAACGTTATGATTATGAAATGAAACTCATTGCTTTTATGCTATATGGGTTGTTTATGAAATGATTGATGATGATATATGTGTCTCACATGATAATAAATACATTTCAAGGGTGCACCTTGATAGCACTCAAATGCATTGGGTAAAGACTTAATCTCTAGAGATGACTATTTTTAACGACGCCTTAGTGAATAACCTTGGTAATTTTTAATGACACCTTGGGGATGGAACTTGGTGAAATAGAAATGATTGTAAAAATTAAATGTTGTAGCCACATATTCAAGTTATTAAATACGTTATTTTTATTATGATATGCCTCATGATTTATTTCTCATTCCTTAAAGTTCTTTTTCATGACATTGTTGATGTATCTCAAGTTCACATGTTAAATGTTTCCCTTGTTTCCCTTACTGGGCCCTCTGCTCACCCTTTCTTTTTATGTATGTCCCCAGGTTATGAGATGTAGTAATGAACCTAGGATTAACATAATGATAAGCCTTTCAAGTGTTTAAGAAGAATGTTTTTTTTGTTTTCATGTTTTAAGTTCCTGGTTTCCAAGACACTAAACCTTAAAGATCCTCGGTATTGTAAAATGTAATGAAACTTTATGTGATAAAAAGGCGGGATGTTATAATATCTATATGAAGGCTATCAAAAAATGGATAATACTATCCAAATGTCATTTAATATGAATACATCTGATTCCTTCTCTATAGAGGATGATGGTCCATAAAAAATTGAATATGCCGATTTTATATCATCTAGTATATTAAAAATGAACAAATTTTTTAATGTAATAAATCAAAAGGATATTTGTTCAACCAATAAGACAACATTAAAGGTTTCAAAAATGATTTTAACCTCCTAATGAATGAAGGACAGATGTGTTGTTCTCTCACAGTAGACTAGGGAAAAGCTAATAAGCAGATGATGAAGGTAAAAAGGGATGTTATTGAAGAATCAATTCATGAATGAAAATATTTTTTTGGAAAAGAAGAAACAAAATGAGGTATCCATGATTTTCCACATGGAATATCTTGAAGGATAAGTGAAGACAACATATAGTAAAAGGATGGTCACATTTTGAATTTAGAGGGACAACTAAGAGAAAACGTGTTATGGGTAAGGAATCATGAGGAGGATCTTTATACTATAAGAAAGTGGAATGAACATGATGAAGCTCTTTTGAAAACTAAAATAAGTGTCTTGAGAATAAGTAACCTGGTTTCATGAAATATAAAGTATAGATCTAATGTAACTAAAGTAAGAAGAATTTATGAAAATGTGGGGGTGAAATGATATTTTTTAGGGAGAACTAGACACACTATGGGTGTTTTTACGGAACACAAACATGTTAATGGAAAAATAGATATTGTTGTAGATGAGTTTGTAGAAATGTTATTGGCCCATCTATCTTCTGTCTGAAAAATGAAATATTTTTTTAGTGTCTTGCTCAGGTTACCAAGATGGTGTAATAGATTCTACTTCCCACTATATTAAAATTATTTTATACCATGTAAACATTATTATATATATAAATTAATTTTGTGAAAGTATCATTTATAATCTGTGTATACATGAATTTCATCTATGTAGACATATAGTCTTTAAAAATGAGACAAGTCGTTGAGTGCTCGAGACATTCATATGTAAAATGAAAAATGTCACCATAAAAATCATTCTATAATATGTACAAACATCATGATTGTTATTATAATCATGATTCATCTCTATATAAATGTTATGTGAGTCTTGTAATCCTGAATTTTAATTGGTGTACGAATCATCAATCTAGTGGACCCGTCCGTGTAAGCCTCAAGCTAGCTTACATAAAAATAAACACATAGAAAGAATTAATAGTTTCTACATATTGAAAATTAAGGAATCTAGCCATGTGAAAAGTAATAAATAAGGGTATTGTTGGCCTATTCAACTTTCTTGGTTTTGAAATATAAGAAGAAGAAGAAAGAGCTGAGTGAGAGATCCACCTTCTGCGTCAGCTTCTAATATTTTTTTATTTATAATTTCTAGATCCAAGGAGCTACTAGACGCAAGAAGAGAATAAGATATTATATGAATTAGAAATCGTGGTGAGAATTTTCAGAATATCTAGGAATTAGAGTTATAAGTGGAGAGAAATTTACATTTATAGTTCTTGAATAATTATGGCATTCAAATAATTGTCATTTTGAAAGTACACCTTTAAAGGGATATCGACAACTAATTGATAGTGATGCCAGGATGGTTGAAAAAATTAGTCCTCAAGTTATTCCGCACAATTATGGATAACTGATTCATAATAATGAGCATCCAATTACAATTCCATTCATTTATATCAAAGAGATAACAAAAAGACAGCTTGCATCGATAGAAAACCATAACCATGAATACCAAATATTATTGTATCACATATAAGAAATTAAACATTTACACTACATAGGGCATATGATTAACACATTTTTGTTATTATTTTCATATCATAGATAACATATATAATATTTTTTATGCATATTATTAAATATATAATTATTATAGAAATTATTTTTCTTATTTTTTTTGAAAAATTATTCCTTTAATTATTTTTTCTCTAATTTGTGCCATTTTTATTCATGTATATATAAAATTCAAAGACAATAAATATTTAAAAAATAGTTAAATGGTAAGAAAAAATTAAACAGAAAAATATTATCTGAATATCTATAAAACAATCATACATTTCATTAGACATGAAAAATGACCATTTCTCATTCAACGGTCTCTCTAACCCAATGAATATCTTATTCTTGTTGAACTGTGGTGTGTTGATCAAGATATTTTTCAAAGAAGGAAATGGAATTGGGTTCATCTTTGTCAATAAAAATCAATCATCACCTTGACATTTTAACAAAGTCATTCCAATTATGATTAGATAGCTAGGTAATGAAGAAAACTTATTCTGCTTGTGATGTCAAAAAAAGGTTCATTACTAACTCTTTCATCTCTGAATAACATGTTGTTAAAATTCACATATGTAAAATTATATGGATTTCATATACATCCATGTACTAGATCATCCCAATTACTCTTTACCAATATGTATTTTAAAATGTTTTAATATAAAACACCAATGTGGTATTTTAAATGACTTTAGTAATAACCAAAATGAATAGATGGACAACCAATTCCACTGTTTTGTTTTGCTCATTTTTCATCGACATATTTAATGAAAAACCAAAATCCCTTATCATCCAAATCTTTATAATGACAAGACATTGTTGATGGATGATCAGCTAGTTTGTTAAATTCTTCAGTTAGTGTAGGGTCAGCTAACTCCCATGGGTTATGTGTATATATATTTCACAAATTTCAATAAAATGTTTTATAGAAATAAATTAGTATTATGATTCAGTAATAATGAAAATATATTTGTACAAACAAAATCCTTGAACCAATCATGAAATGATCTATAATGGTGTTTTTTAATTTGATAATCACTCACATGATAAATCACTTATTTTATCTCATTAATGTGTTTCTTGCAGATGACATTTCCATGTTTAAATGATCAAATTTATATTTGCAATGAGAATATATAAAAGTTAAAAAATAAAAGTGAAAAGTCACTTACTACATCAATGGTGCAACTGGTGGATTATTTAAAAAATATATATTGATGAGCTTGTATCGACATGATGTTGTCCATATCAAATATAGTTCCTTCACCAACTAGACCATCATGAATCCGAAAGGGATTATCTATTTTTTTCAACATTAATAAGATATTCTACATAAAATGTAGTACACTCATACATAAAATAAATTTCTTCTATTGATTCCTCTGGACGATATCTATTACATATGAACCATTTCAATGTATTTAGATAATGCACAATAATATAAATCCACCAATATTCAACTGGACTAGAAGTCATTACTTTATCTGTTAGGTGCACTATCAAGTAAACCATAAAATTAAAAAATGAATGCGGACATAGTTTCTCCAAATCAAAAATCTTCAGTACAATTATATCATTTTTCTTAATCACTCATTCCTTGATTTCTTAATCAATGATGTCTAAAAAATTACTCATCCCATTCAATTGTTGAAAAGCAGTTTGTGATAAAAAATCATGAATTTTGATTGGAATTAATTTCTGAAGTATTATATGATTGTTAAGACTATTCAACCCTTATAATTTCATTCTCATCACATTTACATGCTTGTAAATATTTAAAGAGTAACCATCAGGCACTTTGAGAATATTCCAAATGGAATGAAATTTCTATTTCTATTTTTTTCTCTTAGTATATTGTACATCATATATGTATTCATTATTTTCCTAACCCAACTGTAAATGAAATTGTTTCCTTATACCCACTTATTTTAAACCATTTATTACATTGACATGGTCCATTAATTTTTCTGCTGACTCCTAAAATGTTTCATAATAATTTATCAAAAATATTTTTTTCAATGAGAATGCCAGCCAGATTATTCCGTAGCATGATAGTTTTCCTATAGGGGAGGATAAAAAATACTTCTCAACTTCCAATTATGATTGTAGTTCTTACCTTCACCACAAATATTGAGTATCATATGAGACAAAAAATCCTAAAATTCATATACTATGTTGATGTTTTCTTCCTCAATATGCGATAATCTTTCAACTCTTATCATGAACTTTGGTGCTCGGTTGAATTCTCTAGAACTATGAAATGAAACTCTATCTATTCTAAACATGTGATGAGGGGGAAGAAAACATATACGAATCATGTTTTTCCTATTTTTTACAATGATTAAGCCTTGAATAATTTTTAATTTTATTTCATCAAGGGAATGAAAATTCCCATTTCGTACTACAGCCTGAAAAATTTTATAAGATGGGTTTTCGTTGACTGTCCATCATAAATAATCCTGTAGTTTGAACATTTCATTCATTTCAAAGTTTTAATTCATCACACAGTCACCCAAAAATTCATTCAACTCATCAATCCACAGTTGGAGATAAGCACCAATTCTATCCCCCAGACTTCTAGGCCCATTAATAAGAGTGGAATATAATAGAAATTTTTGTTTCATACAAATCCATGGAGGACTATTATATGGAACCAACACCACTGACCATGTTCTATGATTTTATAAACCATAGAACCAAATAGATTGAAACTGTATGCTTCCAATCCCATTCAGATATTATGGCTATCTATAGAAAACTCAGGGATTCTCTGATCAAAATTATTCCATGAAATAGAGTTTACCAGGTGGGTTAGCAAATGACATTCATTGTTTATTTCCACATGTCATATCAATAATAAAGAAACTATAGATGACATAAATAATCTTTTCAACCTCATCTTTAGTGGAAAGTATCACATTTTCTTTGTTGACATTGATTAATCTTATTTCCCCAGTATTCTTTCTAATTAGAAAAGTAACAGACCATAGAATTATCCAAATGTATAGTTGCCTTTCCAAACAACATACAATTTTTTTCACACGCATCTATAGTTTCATATGTGAAACATAAGTTCTCCTTTAAATTTTGAGAATTATAATACAACTCAGGAATTTTTTCATTAGAAGAAAGTAATTTTATTAAAAACATCAACAACATGTCAAATGATATATCTAACCACTGAATAAAACTCTTCAAGTGAAATAAATCTACGATAAATAAAAATTTATAAGAAATAGTACACCAAGAATATAATTCAGTTTGTACATCATCACATATTTCATAAAACATCAACGAATCATGATCTGTACTAGAGCGTGGATTTATCTCACCAGTCTCACCATTCTAGATGTTAATGCCTTCACCAGATAACCCACTTACCATTTCAGTACGTATTTTATGTATAGGATCAGTCATCCCCACATCAATATCCACATGAACTATTTTTTTATGATTAATATGAATATATTCTTCCCCATGATTAGTCAAAATCTTGTAATTTTTTAGAAACCCATTCCAGAATAGGTTCTCCCTCATGGTATCTCATATGAATTGATATATGTTTGTATATTTTCTACATTAAAAACTAAAATAGTCACTATGACATTCTATAGTGAAAACAAGGAACTACATAATGCCTTCAAAATATTATCTAGAGGTTCTATTTGGAAGATCAATCTAACTCTTATCCATATTCATATCTATACAACAATAAGTAACATTTACATAAGAATTCAAATAGCATGCATTTTTAGAATTTCAAATCACAAAATATATTTAAAACAAAGTCTAACCAATGTCATGAGGAATTAAATTCATAATCATCCATGAAAAAAACAACTCACAAATGACACGATCATTACTTTATATTTAATTAGTTATACATTTTATTTTTTAGTCCTCTTTTTTATATGACTAAATATTTTGTAGAGAGGCACTTATAAAATATTTCCAAATAAAAAAAATATTTTTAATTGAAAGAAAATGTCAAACAAATGAATATATAAAATAAAACTCAACTAAGATATTTTTTTTAAGAAAAGATAACTTTTTTTGTGACACTTGTTAATAGGTAAGGAAGTTAGAATAGAATGTTAAATTAAAAGTAAATATAAATATAACATCCGTTTTGGATATAAAAATATTAATAAACAAATTTTAATGTAACACATTTTCAAGAAATTTGAAAACACTTGCAAATAATAATTTACAAAAACAGATATATACTCTAACAAGGTTTTAAAAAGTGCAAACAAATAGATCCTAGATATTGAATTATTTCTAAAATATAGTATCCCATAATGTGCATATAACTTTCAGAAGAAACCCACTTAAATAATATAAAAACATTTCCCATATTTATTAATAAGAAAATTACTTCTAGCTGAGAGGCTCTATCAAAACAATTAATATTTTATATCATTTTGAGAAAAACACATTGCATTATATTATTATTTTATGATTAATAATATTTAATTATATGTACAAAATTCCATATATAAAATAGTTGACAATTTATTTTAGTAGATTTCTAATATTAACCTAATATCTACACCAAATAGTTATATAATTAATACCTTATCTTCCATTAATAGTTTTTAATGAATAACATACAATCATAAATTCCATTAAATTCTCAAAAATAAAATTTATAAAACCATGATTTTCATTCCATTTGTTTATTTTAATGATTTTAATTTCCTTTGATAATTATTAATTGAATTATGAACATGTTTTTATTAATATTGTTATATTTATAGTCCTCCTTCCTATTAGTGAATACCTACTATGTGACTCCCAAATCAAGATCACAATGGTTATTTTTACTTCTTGTTATTTTTTTGTATTATGATTATGATCGATTCATATAATTAATCATTTATTTTATAATATAATAAAATAATTTTTTTATCATACTATCACTATAGTGGTTCATCATAAAAAATATTTATCTATTATTTATGGTAAAACATTTATATGTTATATTAGTTCTCACATTCTTCTCCCATAAAAATTGTACACATATATTTTAATTAGATCTCTATTTTTGAAAAATTGTTATTATTGTTCCATCATATCCTACTCAAACTCCAACATTGTATCTTATAATTTTTTATTCATTTAGAAAACCATTACGAATAGAGTCACAAAATTTCTCACCACTGTATCTCTTCGTTCAAGGATTTTTTTCAAGTTATTCATTTTATAGTAAATAATGATCTCTTTTAAATCTTACAGTGCAATGAAGATACATTGGATATACCATTTACATCTATAGAAACACTGCATGAATGTTTTAATACAGTTTATAAATACTGGGTTATATATGACCACATTTTCATTAAAAAAAATTATTAAGTTTATAAATTATACACATTTTATAAGATAAACACCAGGTATCCTATTTAATTATGTTTAAGTCATAAGGTATTAATTTTTAATAAAATTTGTAAATGAAAATACAAATTTTTGGTGGGTGTTGGTTGTGCTAATCATTAAAATATGAAAATGAAATAATATTAATTAAACATTTGAATTTTTTAAAATAAATTGGGATTCAGGGGATGTATACATTTTTTATAGTCAAAACATTACTAAAAATTTATAAAATCGAAAGTCATTAAAATTTAATTTGGTTTGGTCATTTCTTTGGTAGAGGTTTTTCTGAATTGTTAGAAATCATCTAGTAGTGATCTGCCACACAGTTGATTAATTGGTGATTTAAGAGAGTAAAATTTTAAGTGAGATTAATATGGGAACACATTATATTTATTTTATTGAATCATTTTTTAATATATGTAGATAAATTTTACGACTTTATTTTTTATGTGAGGTAAATTTAAAGAAATCCTATAGAAATTAGAAATTTAATTGGTTGTTTGAGTTTGAGGCTTACTCTATTTGATGAAACGGTGATATCACCACTAATTACGATCATGTGTATATAAAGATATAGATGTTGAAACTAGTGAAAATATGATATTTCTAGATATAACACACACAAAATCATTGAAAATAGACATAAAAAACAACAAACTGATTTTCATTCCACCATGGCATACAAAAGTTACATATTACTATCTAAGATGGATAATTCTAGATATAATTAATAGATATTAATGGGATGCAACAAAAAATTCAACATGGGGATATAAATCATCATTTTTGAATTCCCCAAGAAATGTAATACAATTGTATCCTCATTTTCAATATCCATATCACCGCCAATCCAAAATGATTTTTTGGGGGATATATTACTCTATGGAATCCATGTAGTGAATTATATTTTATGAAAACTACATATAGGTTGAAATCATTATGGTGGTAGGAATGTCAACATTTATTACAACCTATCATTAATATGACATTGTGGACTTATGGTTTGTAATTAAATAAAACTGTCTATTTCCAACTATGAAATGTAAATATCAGCTATTAGAATTTAATAATTGGAGGTTACATACACATATTGTTTCCCATATTTTTCAAGAAATCCATACTACTATTTATAGTATCTGGTAATTAATGAAGAAAATAAGATAATTTTATTGAACATAATCCATATCTCTATTATGATTCCATATATCATAAATAATGCAGAACTCCTCTAAAATATATCATATCTATCATAAATCCCTTAACTGAAGACTCATGTGCCACCCTAATGATTCTATAAGAGGAAGTATGCTTAAATATAGATGATCCATTATAGCTATGATATAGTTTGAGTCTACTGATGAGGGAAGTTCAAAATAATTATTGCATTCACACACGCATGATAAAAATTAGTCTCCACGCAAGTTTCATAACTAAATTAGGTAAATCCTTAAAAGAAAAGTCACATGGAGGCTCTTCATGGAAAGAGGAACAATTGATAAAGGGCACTAAATCACATATTAATATAGGTAGATGATAAATCATATAAATGGAAGGGAACCCTTTAGAAAAAGAAATATTTTATAAATTTTGACTACTTATATTTATTTTATTGTACATGCATTTTCTTTTTTTCCCAATGATTTCCTCAATTGAAATTTCATTACTCTATTTAATGGAGGAAAAACATAAATGTTTATTTAATGTGGAGATTTCAAGGGATATTTACCTTTATATTTGAATATATCTTTCTTGTTCTTAAGCTAATTTCACTCTAATTTTCTTAATTGTGACATTAAACTGGTTGGGTGTGTTGATTGATCCTCTTCCCTTACAAACTTATCATATAATCCTTTTTTACACATGATAATTGGTTCCCATCACTATATTTTTCTTCATATTATGGATTTTAATAGATAATGGGGCTTATATAATGGGATAACATCTCTCATTTGATCAGATGGGTGGAGGATTAAAATAGTTAAGAAACAAAATATATTTCATTGGGTATACTAAAACATAGTGAGCCAACATAAAAAATAAAAAATATGTGATCCACAAAAAAACATAAATAGAATTCATTGTATAAATTGTAATAAACTACAATTAAAAAATATATGGAAAATATAACTACAGAAATACAAATTCTAAATCACAAAAAATTAAACAAAATGTAATAACCTTTATGCCTATGTGGTACATGAAAAAAATCATCAATTGCCAATATTTGACTATCAACATTAGCGAACAAGCTAATGAATCCCAATAAATCAAAAAATATAATTCTATAAATCATTAGGTGAAAGTGCGTGTTTGTAAAACACTATTCATAGTTGGTCATCCCCAAAAGGTGAACAACCATGTCAACCCCAGATGTCCTTAATAAATAAGAATCAAATTTGTAGTACATTGTTACATCATCACTAAAAAAATAACTCACTAGGTAAACAATGTCTAAGGTCAACTAGTAAATTAATATATCTTTAGGTATAATCTGGTACTATATATAAGAATACTAAATTCAAAAATTCAATGTGTCTTTATCAATAAATCCATTTCATCTGTTAAAAAAATCAACACACCTTTATCCATACACATTCTTGTTATGAATTATCTTCCCAAGATCACTATAGGAATAAACCACCATATATAAGAGTATATATAGTAAAAAATACACCATAATAATATTCAAGGGCCATCATAATCCAACTCTCACCAACATAGTTTTCAATCTATGTGATGGAAGTTCCAAAAATAAAAACCCTAAAAAAATTAGGGATTACCTGATAGTATGAAAAATACAAAAAGAATTAATGTATAGGTGGAGTCGGTGGACCAAAGTGATGCAAGGAAGAGGTGGAAGTGAGGAATGATGGGTTACACGTGACTCTAGGATGGTCTTGGTGATGGGAATGTCGTGAGGAAAGGGAGTCGGGAGTGAGGGAGGTGGAGGTGGAGGTGGGGAAGGGAGCTAGGGAGGGAGATGGGTTCAGAGCTATTCGGACATGGATCCTAAGCTAGAGGTGGATGCAGTGAGGGGGGGTATGGCAGATAAAGGTGAGATAGAGGTGGAGGATAGTGCGGTGAGGGACGGGATGGGTGGAAGATGTAGGTTTTTATGATTGTAGTAGAGGTGAGTCGGAGGTGTATGCGGGTGGTTCGAGGGAGAGGACGGGCAACAGAGGTATTGTTTGATGAGAGAGGCAGCGCGCGAAGAAAATGGGGGGGGGGGGTGAAAGGTTGTGTTAATTTTTTTAAAGTATTGTGACCACCATAGGTGTTCCTCTATTCCATGGTCTCTAAAGACATAATTTCTAGTTGTAAAAATACTACACATAAATGATGAATTAGTGTTGACATGATGAAGTTGACGATGTAACCCCTTGGAGAGAGCCCCATTTATAGGATACATCTCCCCCTGCCTCTCATCCTCCACTATTGGATTTGGTGGGGTTGGAAACCCATCACCCTACCACCTAACTAACTCCCTTGACAAAATAAGGGGTGGTGATATCCTTGAATAAAGAACGGTTGACAATCTCCCCTATCCATGACCAGGCCTCCCATGAAACCTCAGGCCCCCCGCCCTCTCAGAAATATTTTATTTTGAGTCTCCATGATAATGATTTGATTAATTATTTGTTTTATTATCAATTATATGTGATGGTGCACCTGATGGTTGGTATTCATGGGGATACTAATATATCCACAAAGGACTTATGCTAAATCCTGAGCTTCTAGATGATTACCGTGAGACTAGCGATGCATTTTCATGCATGCATGAGAAAAAGTACTATGACATGGGACCCTTTCACATAACATCATAAGCTACCCTCACCTTTTTTAAGTATTTCAATGAACCATGTTCTTCAATATGGGTATGGGGTGTACGAATGTGAACTATGGTGTCGCCAGAAAATCCCTCGTCAACAACCTCCTCCACTATCCTAAACATGTGAAAACCAATGCAATAATATACTTTGAGATGGAGATATGGATTTTTATAATGTCACAACCATATCATCCATTATTCCATGATGTCATGGTCAGGAAATTCAATAAATCGCAGATGGATCTGGTGGTGGGCCACCCCGTGGGATTCAGGCTCACCACCACCATCATTGATGTTGACAAGAAGTGCAGCCGCTACCATGACCCGAACATCAAGAGGGACTATTGGGGGTTATATAATAGGTATTATGGGATCATGGTGGTGATAATGGGTCTACACCTTTGTTGTTTCAAAATAGATCCCTATCCGTTTCTATTCATCCAAGGTAGCAACCTAGCACATACCATCACATTCATTATATATAGAGATATAAAATTCAAAGATACATTGTGGAATACACTTTATCCAGTAACTAATGATGAGGACTATGTACATATATTTTCATTGGATATGAATGAATTTGAAAATAATATGAGATATTTGTATTTCATCATAGATACTATCACACCCGGTTTTTCCTGTCTTTGTTTTGATCCGGTTCATTTAAAATCATGATACTTTTCTTGAGCCTATTGTGAGATTAATGTTGAGTTTTTAACTATCGTCTATGTATAAACACCCTAATTTGGGTTCCCCATTGCTTGTTTAGGAGTTTTTGGAGAAACTGTGGTTACTTCATGATTTGGGCCAACAATGAGCCCATTTCCAATTTTAAAAACCAAATTTGTTTCTTTTATAACTCCTTTTTTTCAACCTTTTTCACCCATTCCACTTCCCACATGGCCTCAACTACTATATTCAAACTACCATATCATTTTGACCCCTTAAGAATTCATAATCATGGTGAATTGGTGTTACTTATTTAGGCATTAGGCCAGCCCATGGGCCCCTTTCTAGTTTTAATAAAATAATTTGTTTATTTTATATATTATTCAATATTTAATATTTTTCATTGATTCCACCTCCCACCCGAATAAAATATCCCTATCCTCACCCCAATTATATATTTTCCCTCATTGGAGCTCATAATAGTCTCGGAGTGGGGAAACATTCTCAATGTATCTCAAATCGTCCAGAATTGACAAGGTAAATTGTATCATTCATAAATCAATAAATTAGTACTATTTTGGCCACATATATTCTTTACCTATTTCTTCCAGATCTTATGAGTCTCTCGAAGATGTTTCAAGCCATTCCCTTCTATCTATGGGTGAATATCTAGTGGATGAAGATTATTTTTGTAGTTGAAAATGTGATATTCCTTCTCCTTTATCCTCCATCTTCTTCATCCATTCATTATTTCTTGGTTTTATAATCATCCCTAGTCCTTTTCTACTTAAGGATATGTTATTCCATGATTTTTTATGGGTTTTTTATTCTTTTTTGTCTGTTCGTCATAGGTTTAGGGTTTGTAAAACCTCAGATGGTGATTTTGGGAGTGTGTTTCCATTACGCCAAGGATTAGAGGTAGGATTTCCATTGACCAAGCCTTTATCATTTAATTTTCATCATCCTCATACTATTATAACATTATTTATATGATATATGATTCCATGAAACCATGGTTTTAAAGGTTTTGTGTGAAAATTATGTTTTATGACTTATTTTGTTTTAGAATATAGATGTTTTGGTATAAATGTGCACTCCTCTTGTTTGATAAATTATTCCATGAGCTTCTACACTTGGTTTATTTTATTTTAAATATGTCTCAGTATCTTGAATAACTTTATGGAATGAAAATGTTATTTTAGACGTTTTTAAGGGCTTAAAATAAGTTGTTTTTTAGAGAGTGCATGCCATGTGTTTGGTAAATTTCCCTGTTGGCTTTTATGTGTCAAGTGAAATTTAAAATGATTTGTTTGGATTTATAAATACATTGGAAGAATGTAAAATAATTATTTTGGGACCCTTTTATGGCTTTCTAAATTTTATTTTGTTTTAAAAATAAATGGGTTTGGGTTTACAACATGTTTTGGCCCAAGTTGCCGGAAAATGGCATGTTTCACTTTCTTATGAAAATGGTTGTGTTTTGAATATGTAACCTGAGTGTTTTATGGGATTTATGAATGTAGTATGATTCTATATATGGTTTTTATAAACCTATTTAAAAAAATTGAAATTCATATCTTTTTCAAATGATAGTTTTGGGAAAATGTTTAAAGTCTTATTTGGCATTTCCTAAAAATGAAGAATGAGTGTTTTACTTGTATATACCATGTTGTGCCAATTGGTATTGTCTTATAGTCCATGAAATAATTTTATTAAATGTCTTTAGGGATTCAAAATATGGTTGGGTATGGTCTTGTTGTATGTTTATAATTCAAACAGTGTTTTAGAATGATTTTTATGTGCAATGCCTCAATACACTCCTTGAAATTGTTTTACGATAATTTTTAGTCGTTTATTGATTCGTGAAAGAAAAGTGAAGAAAGTTTGTGGGATTTTTGTGTGTTTATGGTTTGGGAATGTAATTTTGATGTATAAAGTTTATTTTATAATATGTTTAACTTGATTGATCACCAAAGGGAATCTCGGGTATCTAGGTGGGTGGACGTGTACTAGTATGCTAGTGATTCCGTGGAGTTTGACCCCTGTTTCACGTATCAAGTTTTACGATGGCAATAGTAACTAAACTATGATGATGATACTATTGGGGGACCACTAGGTTATTGGTATTATCCCTAATATTGGCTCGTGTGCATGATAATAGATATATATTATGGTTACTTTCAATGAGATACGAGGTACCTGTGGCTCATAACTAACCAGTAACTAGAGGTGTTCTGGTGACTTGTTCTCATTAGCCATTCTATAATCACCACCGGAATACGATGTGTTTGGTTGGTAAATTTAGTAGTGAGTATAATTTATTTAAAAATATAAATTCTTTAAAGAATCCCTCTTGAAAAATATTTTCATTTTGAAGTTGCACCTCTTTGAAAATTGTTACTAGAATTCTTGTTTATAAAACATGAAAGTTTTTGTCTGGTAATTTGTCATATATATTATGGGACCTTATTTGGAAAACATACCTTTATATTCTGTATTTAAAACATGAAATTTATGTTTCTTTTATTTAAAAGGATGCTCATTTGGAATAAAATATCGGGCTAACCTACTGAGGTTTAATACTCACGCCTATAGTCTTATTCTGTTTTTATCCCTTGTTCAGGTTTCAGCTCAAGTTAGATTGCCTTGGGCGTCGTGTGATCATTGTGTTGGAGAGTGACTATCATGATCAAATGGAGTTAGTAGTTTATTGGGTTTGGTCAGTTGAGTTTTTGGTTTTGATGTACTTTCTGTTTCTTATTGGTGGCTCGATTTTGGAGTAATGTTCAGTGGGTTTCTAAAGATGTGTTGGATGTTGTGATGTGGCCACAGATAGTTCTATGTTTGAAAGATTTTTAATTGATAAACCTATAGATTATTTATCAGGTTTCATAAGCTAGATCAACCACCTAAAATAATTCCTCATCCCGTTAGTTTAAATAGACAGATGTTTGGTATCGATTTAAAGTGCTTCCAGTTCGTGATAAATCTTATGGACATAACATTTGTGTTCGTTAGTGTTGATGCTTTTCACCGTATTCGTTGTCCATTCTTCTCCTTATTCCAAGTGATATAGAATTTTTATATATATCTATGAGTTACTATTTATATGAAAGTGTTTTATTGAGAAAGTGAGTTCTTTTTTTGAGTGGTGTGATACTTAGCACCTGATTACGGGGCTGCAGATGCTTCATGATTTAGGGCTCTAGCCATAGGCCTTAGAGTGAAGCTTTTCATGCAGTCAGGAAATATACAGAGGTGTGGGGTGCTTGACCAGGATCCTGCCTCCACCATTGTGGTAAGGTATTTTCTATGTCTTTATTGTGGTTCCTCACTACTGTGAATTTCCATTTGTCACAACAAGTGTGCTGGACTTACCCTTCACATAGTGTCTATAGTTATGCCTTCATGGATACCAGTTTCTGATCAATATCCCTTTGTGGACCGACACTATAAATCGGGTGCGGTCTTGGTGTTACCTATTAGTAGGTGGATAGTTTTGGGTAGTTCCTTGGTTTCTTTTGTGGTTCCATTGGCCCAATTATTGGGTCCCATCCCCCCCTGAGTGTTGGGGGTCCAGATCTGTGCTGAAAGTGTTGGCCATGTTCTCGTCCCCTCTGTTCAAAAGTGGGTGGTTTATATTTTCATTTTGTAACCCTCTTAACTTGGGTTGGTGGGTTTTTGTGGGATAGATTTTTTTTTACTTCAAAAAGTTAGGTAATGTTGAGTTCTTGTTTTTTCATTGCTAGTTGGGTTCTAATGGTGGGGAGATCCACCACAGGTCTCGCTTATTTTTCCTCTTATGAACTTGTCTAGTGCTAGTTGTTTATTAATGTTGGCGAGTCCATCTTGTACTCCCCTGGAATCCTTGGTTTTCTTGGGTGATCTTTAGTTTGGTTGATTGTTTGTTTCCTTGGGAGAAGGCCCAATAATCAGGTTCTTGTCTTGGTTGTGGAGGCGGTGGCTTGACCGTTCCGTTGATTTCCACAAAGTGGTTGTGAGTTTGTGTATTTTTTGGAAAAGAGGATTATGTATTTTTGATTGGAAATTATATTTAATTATATTTATAGGTTGGACCATGTTGATAAATAATCCTTAGGTGTTTATCTTTCAGCTGTAAAGTGTTATGGCTTTCTAGGGGAGGAAAGCTTTAATGGTGGAGAGAATTGTCACACTCGGTTTTTCATCTCTTTGTTTTGATCTGGTTCATTTGAAACCCTGATACATTTCATGGGACTAGTGTGAGATTAATTTTGAGTTTTTAAGTTTCATCTATGTCAAATTACCCTAATTTGGGTTCCCCATTACTTGTTTAGGAGTTTTTGGAGAAAGGGTGGTTACTTCATGATTTGGGCCAACCGTGAGCCCATTTCCAGTTTTAAAAACCAAATTTGTTTATTTTATAACTCTTTTTTTTCAACCTTTTGACCCATTCCACATCCCAAATGGTCTCAATAGTTATATTAAAACTACTATAGCATTTTTGACCCATTAAGAATTCATAATAACGGTGAATTGGGGTTACATATTTAGGCATTGGGCCATCCCATGGTCCCATTTCAAGTTTTAATAAAATAATTTGTTTATTTTATATCTAATTCAATATTTTATATTTTTTTCATATTCCACCTCCCACACAAATAAAATATCCCTACCCACATCCCAATTATCTATTTTCCCTCTTTGGAGAATATAATTGTCACGAAGTGGGGAAACATTATCAATATCTCTCAAATCATCCAGAATAGACAAGGTAAATTGTATCATTCATTAATAAATCAATTCATACTATTTTAGCCACCAATATTCTTTCCCTGGTTCTCCCAGACCTTAGAAGTCTCTACAAGAAGTTTCAATCCATTACCTTTTATATATGGGTGCAGATTTAGTAGAATACAATGAGTTTTCTAGTTGGAAAGGTGAGATTCTTTACCCTTTATCCTTCATCTTCTTCATCCTTTCATTATTTATTGGTTTTATAATCTTCCCTAGTCCTGTTCGACTTAAGGTTCTGTTATTCCATGATTTATGATGGGGTTTTATTCTTTTTGGTCTGGTAATCATAGGTTTATGGTTTATAAACCCTCAGAGTGTGATTTTGGGAGTGTGTTTCCATTACGCCAAGGATTTGAGGTTAGATGTCCCTAGAAAAAGCCTTTATCATTTAAGTTTCATAATTATCATATTGTTATAACCTTATTTATATGATATGTGCTTCTTTGAAACCTTGGTTTTAAAAGTTTTGTGTGCAAATTATGTTTTATGACTTATTTTGTTACAAATATAGTTGTTTTGGTATAAATGTTCACTCCTCTTGTTTGATAAATTATTCCATGAGATTACGCACGTTTTTTATTGTATATTGAATATATTTCAGTATATTGAATAACTTTTTGGCATTAAAATGGTTTTTATCCCTTTTGAAGTGATTAACCTATGTTGTTTTTTAAAGAGTACATTCCACATGTTCGGTAAATTTCCCGGTTGGCTTTTATGTGTCTAGTGTAATTTAAAATGATTTGTTTGGGTTTATAAATACATTGTCACCATGTAAAAAAATTATTTTGGGACCCTTTTATTGCTTTCCAATTTGTATTTGGTTTTACAAATAAATGGGTTTTGGTTTACAACATGTTTTTTCCCAAGTTTCCATAAAATGGCCCCTTTAACATTCTTATAAAAATGGTTGTGTTTTGAATATGTAACCTAAGTGTTTTATGGGATTTATGAATGTGGTTTGATGCTGTATATTGTGTGTATACACCTCTTTAAAAAATTGAAATTTATATCTTTTTCAAATGTTAGTTTTGGGAAAATGTTTAAAGGCCTGTTTTGCATTTCCTAAAAATGAAGAATGAGTGTTTTACTTGTGTATACCATGTTGGGTCAATTAGGATTGTTTTATCATCCATGAAATGATTTTATTAAATGTTTTTAGGGCTTTCAAATATGGTTGGGTGTGGTCTTGTTGTGTTTTTATAATTCAAATAGTGTTTTTGAATGAGTTTTATGTGCAAAGTCTCAATACACTCCTTGAATTTTTTTACGAAAAATTTTAGTGGTTTATTAATTCATGAAAGAAATGTGAAGAAAGTTTGTGTGATATTTGTGTGTTTATGTTTTGGGAATATAGTTGTGATGTGGATGGTGTATTTGATAATATGTGTTACTTGATTGAGCACCAAAGGGAATCCCGAGTATCTTGGTGGGCGGACGTGTACTAGTATGCTAGTGATTCTATGGGGTTTGGCCCCTATTTCACATAGAAAGTTTGACGATGAAAACAATAACTAAAATATGATTATGATGATGTTGGGGGACCACTATGTTATGGGTATGATCCCTACTAGTGGCTCGTGTGCATGAGAAATGATATTTATTATGGTTACTTTCAGCGAGATACGAGGTACCTGGGGCTCACAACTAACTAGTGCGTAGGGGTGTTGCCGTGACTTGTGCTCATTGGATATTTTGTACTCACCATCGGGATACGGTGTGTTTGGTTGGTAAATTTAGTAGAGTGTCTGATTTATTTAAAACTGTAAATTCTTTAAAGCAGCCCTCTTGAAAACTATTTTCATTTTGAAGTTGCACCTCTTTGAAAATTGTAACTTTCATTCTTATTTATAAACCATGAAATTTTTTATCTGGTAATTTGTTTTATATATTATGGGACCTTATTTGGAAAACATACCTTTATATTTTTTATTTAGAACCTAAAATTTATGTTTCTTTTATTTTAAAGGATGTGCATTGGGAATAGAATATCGGGATAACCTACTGAGTTTTAAGACTCACGCCTATAGTCTTCTTCTGTTTTTAGCCCTTGTGTAGGTTTCAGATCAAGTTTGATCACCTTGGGAAATGTGTGATCATTGTGTTGGAGAGTGGCCAGCAGGGTCACCTGGAGTTAGTAGGTTATCAGGTTTGGTCAGTTGAGTTGTTGGTTTAGTTTTACTTTCAGTTTCTTGTACAAAAAATGTTCATTTAAATTTTTAAACAAATGTATTTTCGTATGTCCATTTATTTCTGTTGTTTTTTTGATTGTTTATATATGGGAGAAATCATTCCCATGTGTACTCTATTGATTCCCTTGGTGCTTGTCACCATCCCAGGAGAATCGTGAACGCCTCTCGGGACTTGTTGCGGGCTGGCCCGGGTGACCGGTTCAGGGTCGACTCGGGCTGGTTCGTGACAGATACTATAGAAGATCCACTGTCACACCTTCATTATACAATGTCTTTTCCTCAAGTTGTTATATCTCATTAAGTAATGCCAACAGTGGTTTTCTATCACATACTTAAGTTATAATTTCATATTCTAATGATTTTATGTCTAATAGATAATTTTTTTGTTTTTAATTATAGTCTTGCGGATAATTTATATTTCATGGTGGATACTTTTAAGAAAGATATAAATTCAAAAAAAAATGAAGACGATGTGGAAGTGGAACAATAAAATGTTAAAAAGCATACTGATCCCACCCCAATAAGGTCCCACTGACCTTTGAATCCACCTCCAACATTGGCATCATGGTCGACCAAAGTCATGCCACACTTAACGCATTTTTTTTGGTTAATTTTTACTCCTAGTATATAATTTCTGAGGAATATTGATTGTGGGAATCGCGTGTCAGATGAAGGTGTCTTTTATAATCTAAAAGGGCCTGATAGTAATGAATTGGTGAGAATTTTTGTAAAAAGATAACTTTGAATGACACTAAAGTTATTTTGTATAATATTCAATGAGATAAAACAATATAATTTTTAGAGAACCAGGTTTCAGCCTATAAGAAAATTTAATATCTCAAGTATATTTTTGAATCCAGGCGCTGGGTCAGCACAGGTATCCAAGACTCGGAGGGCCTCGGTGCAGTGTTTTTCAAAATATTATATATATTTTTTCATGCACATGAAATTTAACTTAAAAAGTGTAATAACCCATTCTTGGAGTCTCGTATTGGATTTTGGATAGATTGATTGAGTGTGAAACAACACGTTTACCCTAAGAGTGAGATACAATTATCTGCGCCTGGAGTCTCGGATGTAGGTGAGTTGATGGGGTGTTAAATGGTGAGTTAATTAACTAAATTTTTATTTAATTAATTAATTAAAACTAAAACCTAATAATCCCCCTCTCCCTATAACATTTGGCACACAAAAATAAAATAAGAGAGCCTATCCTCTTATCCACTTTGGTGATGAAAAAAAACCAATGCCGAATCACCAAAAGGAATTTCCACCGATTCCTTTTTTGTTGAAGATCATCATCTGATGGAGGAGAAACATGATTCGGGCACTGTTCTTCAACTAAAGATTTAGTGTTCCTCCGATGAGGTTGTCATATTTTATTTTTAGTCCAAAACCAATTCATTTTGTGTTATTGAAATGATCTATATCCCTATTGAAATTTTTTTTTATCCTTGTTTGGTAGATCTATGGGTTTTGGGTCGAATCAGGTTTAATTAGATGTTTTTTAGGTAATTCACAACTGGAGTTACTACATACATGGAGTGTAGCCCAGAGACACATGAAATGTAGTTCTTCCTATTTGGGGAAGATGAACTTTGGGGACTACACGTCACGTACTAGGGTTACATTCCATGTAGTCCCTCAAAACATGTGATCAAGGGATATTGTTTGGGATATCCATGTAATAAAACATGGTCGTGTACTAACACACAGACAAATTACACAAACACGGGGTATGGTACACAAACAAAGGTTAAACTACACATCCATGGGACTCTTGAATAAAAACATATTGTTCACCTTCTATACACACCGTGTACCCCTACATTGGTTGGAAAAAATGTAGACAAGATACATGTCTATGTTTTTAGGCGGTCCCACATGTCTTTTGTTCCCTAGTACAAATCATGTATTCCTAGGGGAACTCCCTTAAATCTTATTCTTCTTATATCTCCTTCTCTTGGACACAAATTCAGGATTTCAAGTAGCCTATATTGAGTGTTTTTATATGTCGAAAGCGATTTTGTAACATAATTAATCCTACAAGATATAAGGTGGGGTGTTTCAACCAATATTCTTATGTAGTGATCTAAACCCTGTGCAGTGATCAGGGTGAATCACTTGGTTTCCATTGGGGTCAGTACCCTTCCCTTTGACTTTAGGATGAGGGTCCCTTGGACTATTTAGGCTGCTATGGTGGTGCTCCCATATTCGATCAGGGAAAGGTTCCCCTACCCATGATGGTGTTACAACATGATGTTTTATGAGAGTGAGGCTTCTCTTAGAGAAACTTGACAGATGTTGGAGATTGTTGTGGACCTTGAAGAGAGATGTTGGGACTCGTACTCCCCTAGGGAAATAGGACGTGCCTTTACCTTACCCTTTCTCAATGGTAGAGGTGGGAATACCCACATTGTGGGGATGATTTATTTTACCTATGGGTTTTACTTTTTTACAATACATAGTTTGGAATATCTTTGACTCACAAGAAAGAGGAACACTTTCCCCACCAAGACGCATCCTTGTGTCGTGACCTAAAACTGTGTGGGCGAGTGAGTGGCAACCGATGTAGAAAATATCAAGGAGTGGTGATTGAGTTCCATATACTTGTGTGTTTATGGTAGAAAGATGAGATGGTGGGAATGATCAATGGAATTTTAGAACTGTTGGTGCTCCCCTAACAGTTTAGGGCACAGGTTCTCATATTTTTTGTAAGGTTTGATAGTGATCCCCTCTCATATCAAGGTGCATACCCTCCATACTTGATAACCAGATAGAGTAAAAACTCCCCTAACATACTAGGGTTAGTTTCCTCTTTCCATGGAGTCATTACTCCCATTTCATTCTTGGGAACAGGTCCTCTATACATAACGTATAGGTAATTTTTTTACTCCCCTATTGGGTTAGGGTGTGGGTCATCTACCCTTGGATTGTCAGTCCTCAATACATGATGTTCTGTAAGAGTCAGTACTACCCCTCAAGGACAGGGAGTGGGTCCTCTAGCATGGGGTCAACACTCCCATGTCATACTATGGAGCGATTCCACCATAGTAAATATGATGGTAGAGTCAGTACTCCCCTGTCATACCAGGGTGTGGGTCCTATAGCCACAGAGAGGTACTCCCCTAATGATTTAGTGTTTGGGTTGTTAATCTATGGATTTATACACCACTTTAATTCCAGGGTGTGGGTACTCCTTCCTATGAGTAGTACTCCCCTATCCTTATAGGAAATGGGTCCTCATATATGGGGTATCACTCTCCCATCTCCGAGTTGTAACGGGGAGCGAGTCCCCCACTAGATTTATAAAAACCTTTGATTTTGAGTATAGTTATGTGGTGTGGGCACCACTTAATATACATGATACATGGTTATGAGTTAGTTCTCACTAGATGGACAGAGGTGTGGGCCACTCTATGGAGGGGTGATAGATGTTTCATGGGTTAGTTAGGAGCCAACACTCCCTCGACAGCAGGGTATTAGCATGGTGGAGGTCCCTCCATTCCCTCTCATAGAGAATATGCACACAATGAATGGTGTAGAGTAGTGCACCCTCAAATGCAGGGCATTGATGAGAAGCATGCCTCTCCACCATGTTTCTTCATGCTTGCTTAGGGTGCAGGTTAGTGATGGCATATCCTCTAATGATGGGCACTAGAGCTAGACCATATTGGTTGTTCCCAATGGATCATGTTCTCTCATATATACCATTAGGAATGGTAGAGATATTCCTGATAGAATTTATCTCTCAGACGGGTGCCATCAGAGATGGATGAACTTTTGGAGTGTGTTCTCCTGGGTTGGTGTTTACCTTTTGAGCTGTGAGAATAATCATGTTACTAGATATAGGGTCAGAACCGCATCAGACATGGAATATATTATGATTATATCTGCGTGATATTGAGGATTCCATGAAGTGTTGTCACATTTTGGGTTGACACCCCTTGAGGAATGAGTATACATACCAATTTTGTGTTCATACATTACTTTTGGTTGCTCTCCTTCCATGGGAGGTGAAGACGCGCAGGGTATGCCAGGAGTTTTATGTCTTTAGATTCTTCTTGTCGGATGGTTCCACCCTCCTACTATAGGAATAAAATACTCAATGAGAAGTTCATATTATCACTGTGTTGAGTTCCTAGTGTTAGGACAAGTTTACATTCACTCTCTTGGTAGGTTAGGCAGTGGGGCATAGCCTTTTCCTTACTCTCCAGTTAGGGATTCCTATTTTACATAGCTAACTAGTCATGTACAAATGAGGATGATTCGAGATAGAGTTATTCTCTCTATGAGGATCCCTCTATCTTGGTCGAGTGGATTGTCTTCATTCAATTGATACCTTTTATTTTTGGGATTTTGGGGAACCCACTTAGTATTTTATACTCACCAATGCATGGAATTTTCCCACACATGTTTTTTGTATTGTGAAAATCACATGCCTTTTTATGGCATCCACAAACAACCTGATGTGAATAGAGATTAGCAAGAAAGACTGACCGAGGTGTTTACTAGAGTGGGGACGAGGAGATTTGGACAATTACTTTTGGTAGTGATCCTCTCCTTTTGAGATGTTCTGATGCTTTTATAGTTTTCTTTTTGTTCAAGCTTTTTTTTCCTTTGAACTTCATTACATCTACCATACTCTGGTTTGGGATAGATGTATGCATGCATTTTATTTTTAGCTTTTTATATCTATTCATTATTTCATTGAGGTGTTTTTGTGTTTGTGTGTATAGGTACATTAAAAAAAGTCCTCCCTATGTTTTTACATTCCATCAGTGCTTGTCGCCAACCCCTGGCTGGTGGAGCTGGTCATGGGGTAGTTGTGGATCAATCCCTGGCATAGTTTGGGTCATAATATATTTGGTGTGACTAATTTGATTCATACAATCAGAATAATTTTAAGATCAATAATTAATAACAATTTCCACTATTCGGGCATGTCTATATTTACTCCACATACATCTGTGAATCCAAGCCTATCACAGGATCACTCATCATTAAATGATAAATTTATTTCAATTTTATTTTTTGAAATATTAAGATCTTGTTAAGAAATTGCTATAATATTGGTGGTAGAAAGAATCAAAAAACTTCTTGAGTATCAAATACCTTACTAGAAGTCATGGGTTTCATGATAGAAAATTTTAGGAATGATTATAGTGAATGAGATGTCTCTTATCTAGTTTTACCACATTCATGACTCGACCTAATGGGGATCAAGCTACAACTACCCTAAGCCCACCTCCAATAGGTCATGGGATAGGGACCAGCATCAAGTGGACATATCACACACATGAAAGGCATTATCCAAATGTACCTATACACATGCACATATATCCACGTCCATATAATGCTGAAATATAAAACAACTGATAATAATGAATGTCTGCATCTTCAATCCCAAAATCAGATTGAAACTTAATTTATTGGAAAGAAAAAATAGAGTTATAATACATGCACAACCAAAATTGTAAAATAATGTCTCATATGATAAGAAGGACGAGACTGTGGTCAAATACAACGCTGGTGTACACCTCGGCCTATCTATCCAAAACTAAACTCTACCTTCTCTAAGTCCACCAAGGACTCCATAAAAAGGACCATCGTCTACATAGGACAGGACATGTGTGGGTATATCCCTTTTAGGGGTGAGTATAACAATACCCAATAGGAAAATCTGAAATCACAAATCATAAAGAATCAAGAGTAGTCATCTTATCAAACACAAGTATTTTAGATAAGATATGAGACATAACAATAACTAAGTATATTGAATATCTACTCATAAAATACACCGAGTCACAAAGGTATATATGATAGCTAGCCATAGATTTTTTATGGGGTTTCAAGGTAACCCTCATCTAAGAGATATCACTCCATGAGTCATGCCATATCTAATGGTAGTCAAATGAGATATATCACTCATTGCGTTTGTCTATGCTAATGGAACATCATTTACATCTATAAGTCATGCTCATATGGGAGGAATTGTTCCCCGATCTATACTTCCACTATCGAAACTCATCCTAATGGTCATGATCATAAAGTATATTCATGAAGATACACATAGAAAACTAAGAGGGTTTATCTGAGATACACACTCGATCATACTAATACCCTATCAGAAATATCACATCTCTATACACAGTTAGGGGGTCAACACCCATGGCTCACTAAAGAAACATCATACCCTTCTAGAAAAATCCTCCTAGAAAGATGATTGATACCCATGTAGGTGTTGGTCACACCAATTCAACAACCCCTACCTAAGAAAACACAAAGGAAAATGATGACAACTCTAGACCTCTCAGAGAGATACATCCTTCAAGTCACTGAGGGTCTATCGAAGATAAATGAGTTTAAACAATAAAAATATGGGAACTCATACAAACAAAAATGATCATACAAAAGATACAGAGGTCTCACAATATATGATTATAATGGTGTACTAAACCAAACCCTCTTAAAATAGACCAAGGGAACATAGTCAAGTAATACTAGTCCAAAGAAGTTCCCATAATCTCGCAAAAAATCTGATTTGAGAAGAAAGAAGATTGTTACTTTTTCTTAAAGAAGTATGCGGTGTGTCCAAGGGGAATAGAGTGCATGTCACTAAACATGGAACTACCCTTGCCTTGGGCTTAAAACGAATGAAATTTTACAAAAATACACGGTGTGTATGTCAAAGTACATGACATGCATATGTCTCTCAGTCACTCAGGACCGATTATGAATATTACCATGTACACTAGATCGTTCATGTGTACTTCGTTGTTTTCAAGTACATAGCCCTATCAGTGTACTCCAGACTAACCATGAACATCTTGATTACATGGTATGTGGGACCACATGGCCACCTAGGCATGTAATCCCTATACATGTAGAGCTTCCATCCATGTTTTACACATCTTGTGACTAGGCACACATGGCATGTAACACTACATGGCCTCCAAGGAGTGTACCCCATGTACATGATGATCTTGTCAACTAAGGGTCACAAAACATGTAACATGTGTCATGTGGAATGTGATTCTTACCTCTATGTGGACACCCTAACATTACACAGAAGATACTACATGTCATGTGTTTATAGGACTACACAACATGTAGTCTGGTTATTCACAATCCCTGTAGGATTCATCAAAAATCTTCTCTTATGAATCTGATTTTCGTTTGGTATATCCTCATACTAACTAATAAACATTGATCTTGATCCATATGATCTCTCACATCATGGTCGGCCTGATTCCAGCCATTCCCACCCCTTGAAAAATGATTTTCATCGGACCTCACCACTATTGCATGCCATACCCGAACTGGGGATCTCTCTTGACCCCGATCTCCTTCCATCATCATGTACCATGATCCCATCATAGATCTAGAGATTTTATCCATAAAAATGTTTTGTTTCACCAAATAGTTATTCTAAAAAACTCATCTTATCTGTATTCATCGATCTACTATCCAAAATAATGATGATGAAAAATTCATGTAGAAGGGAGGGGGGAAACCTTAAAACATAAAAATAAGGGTAAAACCTCATACAATGATCATTTTTCCTCAATTCATTTTCACAGGTCAATGAATTAATATATAATTAAATTATAACAAATAACAGTTATCCCCAAAATACTAGATAAACAAACCCAAACTTACAATTCAATCGATCCACAAATCAACCCTCTAATTATTATATTCACATTCATAATTAGATAATAAAATGGTAATAAATACACATAAAATAAATTTACTACCTCTTTTTGGATCTCTCACTAATGAAGAACGATCACACATTGTTGTTGTTGACAAAATCCACAAGCTGCACTAGCGCACAATCATTGATATGATCTTGATCTGATGTTGTCTGCCAATGATCCACCAATGGCTCTTAAAATTTAATAGTGTTATTTGATAAACTAAGGGATTTGTAATACCAAAATATTTATGGATGTTTAATTGTTTTAGGATTTAAATGAAATAAATAAGTAAATAATGATTTTTTTATTTAATTATTTCACCCATGATGCTGCTCAACCCAAAACCTAACACCGACTTAGGTTATGTCACACCTAGGGTAAACCCTACATTTCAAACTAAATGGTGGTATCACATTTTTGATACAAGGACCTATTTTAGAGTTATTCTACATTTTTAGAAAAACATCATCTCCATGATTATAATATATTTAATATTTTTAAAATAACTATTCTGGGCTAATCTGGCCTTAGAATCTCATGCCATTCAATGCCTAACTCTGAAAAAATTCCTAGAAATATTCCAAAGTCTTAAAAATAAAAAATAAAGGCATAACATTATTCTCCACTTTTGGGATTTTTCTTTACAAAATGAATAAACTAAAAAAGAATATAGGGATACTGAACTATCAACCAAGTCTCCAAATCCCGAAAGTTTTCGTAGTTGTTTCTTGTGCTACCAAAAATCACAAACCCATGGAAAATAATTTCCCATGAAAGGGATTTATCTATGTTTTCTCAACACCACTAACTCTTTGAAAAAGTAAACTCCACTCTCATAGACCATCATACCTAGGTCAATATCCTGAAATAATTCATGCACATACCTCCTCGACTGTGACATATGGAGATCACCAAGAAATAAAAAATATGTGGTCATGAGGTTATGAGGTATACCACCTCCCTAAACTGACATACCAGTAGAAAAAAGGAAGGGCCACAGAACCCTGGAGATAGAAAAATGCAATGGAAAAAACTCTGAAACTCTATAACTCTAAAGTCTTGCGTTGTTGGTTTTTAATGAACTCTTGATGTTTTTGGGTAGTCCTCATCATTTATTAGATGAACTTCATCCTTAAACCCATCACTAAAACCATAACTAAGGCCCAATCACTGTTACCCACTAGCTACAACTAGTATGATAATGACCTATAAGTTCCATCATTCATGGTCTTAAAAAGGTACCATTCCAATGGTGCATTGGTAGTCAATATGATATAAAACCTCCACTAATGGTAGATGGACCTCTGAATTTTGGCCTAAAACTATTATGAAAACCCGAATCATGTACACCAGATCTTGAATGGTCCACTTTACCAAGAAAGATGATTGGGTAAAACACTATACTAAACTACAATTGAGATATCAAATACATCACACATCCTCTACCTACTTATATCGTGATGTAAGCATCATACTCTACAATGATATTCTTGGTAATTATCTAAATCTAGACTGATTCCTACATGAAACATTGTCCCAAACACTCCAAAAAGCTCTATTGGTCATTAGCCTCAAACATGAGAGGAAAAAATTGCTTATCATGAAAACATCTGGAAACTCCCTTCGCATCCAATCGATCCCAAGAGATCTCGGTACACCCTCACCTTTACTATATATACTGCTAATGGAAAACCACCTCCTCATCACCACCATCTAATGAATGAATTGTATCACTATCTATCCTCGAACAAGGATGAAGAGTGTAGATTACCACCTCAGAAGAAACTAAGTGGTTCCCCTAAGTTGGTTGTCCACATTATGTCAAGAATTCCTCCCCCTATACCAGAGGATATAGACTATTAGTGAGGGACTAAGGTGTGTCGATGGGGAGACTATTCCCTCATGATCTAGAGTAGAGAAAAGTCGTAAATTATAAAGTCAATAAGTAGAAATAGGAATAATCAGTCAACCAATATAAATGAATAGGTGGAAGCTGAAACAAAATAGATACAAAATGATTATGATAATTTCATTTTTCTAAAAAATGGGTGTATATGATACATGGAAACAGGAATATACCACATGATAACCAAAAATAAAAATGGAACAAAATCTGCTACTACTAGAATCATGAGAATTGAATTTGTCCTCTACTCTCGTACACAATCCTATTACTAAAAATCAAGCATTGAATGTTGGATGCTTCCCTTTATATATACCTACAATCATGAAGCCTACTCAGGTACCATTGGTGTCCTGATAATGGTGTGAGATATACTCTACAGTTCATCACCAATGGTGTCTTGATCAGTCTAATATGTGAATATAAAATGAAAAGTGTTTTGATAATAATAAATGATAGCCAATAAATAATCAATTAATTTCATTCAAGTTCCTCATGGACACCCAACCAACACTACCTACTTCAGCCTAAGAAATATTTCCCTGAACCATGGTATACGTGTACATATATGATGTTGGTGTAATAAAGGGTAATTATTAATTAAGAATAAAGATTGGAGTGACCCCAAGCGTGTGATTTGGCTTGGTGTATGCATCCTAGGAATAAAAATTATGCACTCTTAGACTTTAATATAAAATTCATCATTTTAATTTAATAATAGGAACCCTGATTGCATATGAGGATATCCAAAAAAGAAATCCCACATATCTCATTGGAAGAACTGTGAATAAAAAATACTAGATAATTTTTTCTATGATGATCCATAAATGGAATCCCAAGTATCACTCCTAGCATGGTGTGAGACATGAACCCTCTAATCACATATCAGATATCCCACATAGGGAAATGAGTTTCATTCATGGCCTGGTATAACTATCTCTCCACCATGATTTTCCTTGGTGTCTCTCTTAGGGAACCATTGGTGCTCATACATAGGTAGAGAAACTTCACAGTGAGCTCATCCAAGGAATACCAAGTATCACTCCAGAAATTAACAAAAGGAATCACATTTAATACACTTAAATAAAGTTGTCCATAAAATTTTATTTAGGTAAATCCATTCTAAATTATTTCATGAGACATAGGGGTATAAACGCATGGTATACAATCTATCTCAATTTAATTCATAATTCAGCTGAGTTTAATAAGTGGATAAACACACCTTAATGGTGCTGAAACAATTTAAGCCAAGGATAATTTAAGAAAACAAGTAAGAGAACTCCCATAGGGGTGGTCCAGGTCAAGGAAAACACTAAGAAACATTGCTTCACTAGTAGCTGGGGTATCACTATGCACAAGAATAACCATTAATTTTATTAATTTAATATTATGGGTGTGCAATTTAATGTTCTTGTGAGAGTCACAATAACACATGATACATAGTTAATATATTCAAGGTAAAAGAACTATATCACCTACCTTAGTCTAGTTTCACTCTCCTCATGTATTGTCAACCCTTAAATAGAGAAATAATGGGAGAAATGACAATAATTGTTCAATGACATATAAATAAAAAAAATCACACCAAAATATCATAAGATATGGAAACATAAACTATGAATAAAAGGAAGATGTGTAGAGATCTTAACAAGATGAATCAAACACTTAAAATGATGATAAAAATGGGCTCTGGATGAGCAAATGGATTCAAAGAATAACCAATGTAGGAGAAGGAGGGGTTTCAAATGGAAGATACTGGAGAAAAATGAAGGAGAAATAAGGGATAATGGGTTTAAAACATTTTATGGGAAAAGGGTCATTTTACCTTTATTAATGGGTCAAACTATTTGGTTTCGTGGTAGGCTAAATCATGTTTAAACTGTGTGATAGAAAGTGCCCAAAGAAACCCCTCACATGGGAAAAAAACACAGTTTGACTAACCATGGTTAAGACATGAAATATGGCTCTATCATAAAACTTTGACACACCACACAAGTGTTCATCCCTTCTGATAATAAAATTATTAACTCGGGACTACTATGGTTTCTAATAGACTTCGACAAAATGTTATAGCCTAATAAAATTGGGATTCTGGCCCACTGAGATACCCCCTGGTCCCTTGAAAATTATTTTAATGGTTGAAATAAAAATGTTAACTTGGGATGGGAATTATTATTGGTGGATTAGCATAGAACACTGAATGATACCCTTAAAACCCCTTCTATCCTGAAGAAAATATGCAGAGAACCTCTGAACCCAGGTCTTGGCCTTAAGGAAATTTGTGATGAACCTATGGTTCCAATTCCTCCGCTAGGTTTTGAGTCTCCAATGATCAACTTACTAGATATAGAAGATATTCATGGAATAGTGTTTTCTTGTGTTAAAAAATACCAGATGTGGAGAAGGATAGTTAGAGTGGAAAGGGGTGTTGATCCTATGATTACTAAGTCAGGTGAGGAAAAATGTATATTGGAGACTTGTTTGATGATTGAGAGCATCCCGTATAGGTGGAATGTGGCAAGTGATGGACTATTTCATGAGATTTTAGAGTAGGAGGTGGACATGTACTAGCTACACCTAGATTGATGGAAATATTATGTTAGAACTAACGAGGTAATGGAAACCCCTGAACAGAGTTCAAAATACTACCCTGACATAGTTTTTTTATCTGAAACTATGTTGGAAAACAAGGATGATGGAATTCTAGGTTCCATGATTGGTTTCAAGAAAATCATTCCCATTGGAAGAAAGGGGAAATCTAGAGGCCTTTGTCTCTTTTTAAATGAGGACCATGGTCTTAAGATTACTATTTTTTAAGTAATGAAATTTCTACAAGTAGTTCTATTTAAGTATCCATGTCTTGGTCATTTGTTGTATTTTATGGGTGGAATGGTAGTCATGAAAAATACAAATCATATATTCTATCGAGACAATTGTAGAACTATCTCCATGATTCTATTCAAGATGATGAATATTATAATGATGACCTTCATCACCCTGAGAAATAAGTGTGACACATGAGGTGTGGTGTAGTTATAGATGACATAAAGAATTATATTTTTTTCAAATCTCTTTATGATAATTGTTTTTTCCCTCTACATTTACTTATCATTGGGGTAGATTAATTGATAATCATATTTGTGAAAGGTTGGATAGATTCATGGAGATAGATTATTGGAAATATATTTTCCATTCCTTCTCTAATGTTTACATGCCTCCTATTTCATCCAACCATTGCCTGATCATCTTTTCTATAGTCTCCCAGGGGAAAATAAGAGGCTTGTGTATGCCTTCCACAATGAATTTCTATAGATCCAATACAATAATTGTTGGTATTTTTATTTCTCATAATGGTAGGGGATGAATCGGGGATTCGCCTCTAATATACCTAGTATCATGTTCTGTTTAAATATGTATCATTCAATTAGATTTAGGGACTTTGTTAGATTCCATAATATTACATAAAACTGCTTGAAGAGGCTTCGCACTCTCCCATGTTGGTATTCTGTTCCGAGGGATATTTCCTTCGATAAGAAAGAGATGAATAAGATTTTTGAGATAAAGGGAGAGAAAAAGGCTTTTGAGGGAAAGAGGATCCCATATAAGGGATGGTGATCAAAATTCTACTATGTTTCACAAAACAAAGTGTATACAAGAAGGATTGAAACCCATTTCTCTCCTCATGAGGATTAAACTTGAAGGGTTGTTTATCAAATTAATGATATTCACTCCATTATTTTTAATTTCTTCAAAACCCTCTATAAGGAACAAATTATTGACACTATTTCATGTATGACTAGTCACATTATGAGAATCATGGCAGAGGATATGAACCGATAGTTGGAGATGGATATCTTTTATGATGAAGTTCTCAAGACTCTTTATTTAATTCATTATATGATGGTTCTAGGGCCAAACAGGTTCCATGCCTTGTTTTCTAAATGGTTTTGGCACATTATTGGGCTTGATGTGGCTGCCATGATAAAGGATATGTGGTCAAGAAGAGCCTCACTTGAGTCCCTAAATGAAAATATTATTACTATCATTCAAAAAAATTATTGTCTTCTAAAAATCACAGAGTTTTGACCAATTAGTTTGTGTGATGTTTTATACAAAATCTATTCCCAGATCATGGTGGGAAGGCTAGGAGGATTACTACCACATTAGGTTTCTAAAAATCAGAGTTTTTTTGTCCAAAGTAGATCCATTAATGATAATGTAGTCATTTCTTATGAATTGTTCCATTTTATAAAGACCCATTCATCTTCAAAAAAAGGCATTATGGCAATGAAATTAAATATGAAAAAAATATTAAGATAGGGTTGAATGGCCTTTTATTGAACTCATTCATTACTAGGTTAGGATTTAGAGCTAAATGGATTTTTAATTTCATGAATTGTGTTACTTCAGTGTCATTTATGATTAATATTAATAGGGTCATTCTAGAGAGTTTTAATCCCTCAAGTGGATTGTATCAAGGGGATCCACTCTATCAACATCTTTTTTCCTAGTGGTCAACATCTTTTTTCATCTTCCCTTAAGTTCACTTAAACAAGGAGTCATCCATGGTACCATGGTATGCCCAAATGGATTCCCTATTTCACATATCTTTTTTTGCAAATTGTAGCATCTTTTTTTTGTGTGCTACCCTGCAAGAATGTATTTCAATTATGAAAATAATTAAATTTTATGAAAGAAATTTTGGGAAATGCATTATTCCTTTCAAGTATGAAATATCCTTCATTAAAGGTGTGTTACAATAAAAGATGGAGGAGTTATGGAAGGTGTGTGGGTTTACTATTGTTTAAAAACATCAAAAATACCCAATCCTCTAGACCCATATCAGATGATCTAAGAAACAACTGCTTTCTTTGATTGTGAAAATGGTGGATAATATGATTTTCTTATTGTCCATTAGGATAATTTATAAGGTTGGTATGGAAGTCATCATTGAATCATTGGTCCATGCTATTCTTTATAAGGTAGCGGATAAATTGTGTATTTATATGTTTTGAGGAGGTCTTGGATTTAGGTATCTCAATTTTTTTTAACAAGGATCTATTAGAAAATCACGGATGGATCCTTTTATCCTATCCAAATTCTCTCTTGTCAAAGGTTATGGGTAAAATATACTTTCCTCACACTACTTTCTTGCATGCCCAACTGGGGTCATGGCCTAGTTATTTGTGGAGAGGCATGTGGGGTGATAAATATCTTATTGACAATTGATGTGTGTGGAGAATTTTTGAAGGGAATGACATTAATGTTTTCAATGATCAATGAATGGAAAATGACATCAATCTGAGAGTTTCTTTGAGTGTTGTCCAAGGTATTGATGATGGAAGGGTGAAAAACTTGATCAATAAAAATTTAGAGGAGTGGGATTGTGTAAAGACTTCTAGGGGGTTTAATGATAGTGATCTTCAACTCATTTTCAATATTCCTCTCTTGCTGGTAATGTGTAATGATCAGATATGCTAGACCGGGGAATCTTTCAGGAGGCACTCAGTATTTTTAGGATATAACCAGTTAGTTCATAGATTGGATTAGGTTTATCCAGATGATAATTGGATGAATTTCTAGTCACAAATTTCACCACCCAAGGTAAAGTAATTCATATGGAAGGTTAGTAAAGGTGTCGTACCAACCCACAACTTTTTGGGGATGCAACATCTAAAAGAGGAATACATTTTTCCTTTGTGTATTCAAGTGGTGGAATACCCATTGAATGAAATTATCTTCTTTTGTGGGTTATAGAGTTTTTGGAAGGAATAGATGTCAAACATTAAAGAGTTATTTGATCCATCCATTGTGATATCCCATAACGTAAAAAAATGATTCTCATTGGAACCGAGAGTGGCAGGGTTGACATGCACAATTTCAGGGTAATTTTGTATTAGAAATAACAAGTGGATATTCCAAATGAAGGTGAATAAATATATTTTATGGCTTGATAGGGCCAATTAGTGGATGAATTGTAGGATGGTGAACAATGTGGGGTCTTTGGGGATTACATTCAGCAAGATTCATCTCACTGGACCCTTCCCCAAGGGGGTTTTGTCAAAATTAATATAGATGTGTCTGTTACTGATGGATCGAAGGTCGGGGTTGGATTCATTTCCCATTAATGTGATTGACATGTTTTGGAAGATCATTGCATTGATGTTCGATCTTATTGGTTTTCCATGGTGGTAGAGGTGTCTACTATCCTTTATAGGACCATTCTTGCTCGTTCAAGAAGCATAGGTGCCCCATGGTGGAGGTCTTGGAGTCTGACTGCCTTGAAGTGATTACCCCCTTATCTTAGAAGGGTGAGGAATCACATATTTTTTTACTTATTCTAATAATTATTTAGTCCTTCGTTTAAATATTATGTTCTTATAGTTTAATTTCATCAAGCAATGGGTAATATGGATGCTCATCGCATGGTGTGTTATGGGATGTCTTGGGGTGACCATTTTTTGGTTGATTCTTTTATTCATTGGATTTGTATGTCCGGTTTGATTGATCAGTAAAATATAATCTACGTTACTAAAAAAACATAAACTAATATTCATAAATACATATAAATATCAATAAATATATACAATTAGTTATAATTTTAAAGAAATAATGATAAATATATATATTATAAATAAATATACATAAATGTATAAAAGTACGTACAAATGAACATATATATATAATAGATAATAAATCACAAAAAGAGGGGAAAATAGAGAAAACACCATAAAATCTGTAGAAGTTTATATCAGTGCAAAAAAATCATATATGGCTAAGTATGAAAATAAAGATCCTCTTAAACAAAGTTAAAATCTCATATAATGTCTAAAAATCATGATATCTGAACTAAAAACAGAGTTTTGTAAGTCTTATGGGAATTTATTGGCCTAATAAATTTAACCAGAGTTATCCCATGTTATCAAGGAATATATCTCTTCATAGAAATTGATTTGATATGTGGTAGAGCCCAAACGGACGCCCAAATAAAAAGTTACGACCCTTTAATGTTGAAGTTTGATTTTTAACTTGTATTAAAACTATGAGAATTTTTATTCTATTAATCATTACAAAATTATTATCTAATATGGTCGTAGTTCATTTCATAAGCTTCAATTTGAATGGTTGTGGAGATAAAATGGACACCCAGATCAAATGTTATAGTAATTTGATATTGAATTCAGATTTTCAACTTATATAATATTTAATTTAGGTTTTAGATTTCTATTAACTAAAAATTATATACAATTAACAATTAAAATATTATAATTAACGAAAATTATAATTATAAATGAATATAAATAATAAATAATACATATTAATAATAAATTATAATTAATATTTATTATTTTATACTTTTTTTCATAAAATTAGCAGCAGATTTATAAAAAATGCTGTTAAAATTATATTTATTTATTTTTTAATAAATATAAAATATAAATTAGTAACAGTTTAAAAAACCTTGGCTAAAAACATTTAAATTGGTAAAAATAAAAAAAAATACATTTAGCAGCAGTTTTAAGACCCGCCACGAAAAGAATTTTTATAGAATATTAGGATGGGGTTTCCAAATCACGGAAAAAAACCACCATGAATCCCCTTTTTTCTTATAGTTATAGATATAAATATTTTTAAATATAGATATATTTAAAAATAAAAAATATATAATATAATATTGTAAGTATATTCATATTTATAAAATTATAAAATTATAAATATAATTTTTTTTATAATTATACCTAAAATAAAAATATATTTGTATTAATATAATTATAATTATGATTATAAATATAAATAATTCTATAAATTTTAATATAATAATAAAATAATAAATATAAATATGTTTACATAATTATAAATTCCAATTTAAATATATATTTAAAACCTCCCATCATGCATTTTTTTTGTGGAAACTTGAAACGATGTAGTTGGCATATTATTAATGCTATATTGTAGATCCTTTATTTTGTTTTTCCATCAATTGAAAGATAAACAAGGGTAGTGTCGCATGCTCAGACCCAATTCCAAATGTCGCATCCACCCCACCAAACATTATATCAATATAAAAACCACATTAATAAACAAATTAAATGTTGTTTTAAATATATATTTCAAACATCTCATTAAGCATTTTTTAGCGTGACTTGAAACGCGGAAACTGAAACATTGTTAACATTGATGAATTTTTAATTAATATTTTATTTATATTTAATTTTTATTTTTAAAATATTTTAATATTTATTAGTATTTATTAATTTTTAATTAATATTTATAATATTTATAAATATTAAAAATTATATCAATATTATATATTTATATTTTTTCATATTTTATTTATATATAATATTATTTAATTAATATGTATTAATATATATTTATATTGTTTTTGATATTTATTAGAATTTATTGATATTTAATTAATATTTATTAGTATTTATGAATATTTAGTTATATTCTATTACTTTTTGTGAATATTTGATTAATACTTATTAATATTTATAATAATTTAATTAATATTTATTAATATTTGTTGAATATTTTTTAGGATTTGTTAATAACTACATATATTTATTAATATATTTAGTATTTATGAATAATTATTAATATTTTTCAATATTTATAAATTTTGGTGAATATTTAATTAATATTTTTTAATATTTTATTATTATATATTTTTATTTTTTAATATTTATTTACATATTTTTATATCCATTAGTATTTGTTAATATTTATTCAATATATAATCTATATTTATTAATATCTAATTGTAATATGAATATTTATTAAATATTTATTAATATTTATTAATATTTATTAACATTTTTTAATATTTTTTTAATATTAATAAGTAATTATTTATAATTTTTTGACGTTTTATTAATATTTATGAATTTTTAATTAATATTTATTTACATTTAATTTCTATTTATCTAAAAAATTGATATTTATTAGTATTTATTAATTTTTAATTAATATTTATAATATTTATAAATATTAAATATTATTTCAATACTATTTATTAATATTTGTTATTATTTTATTAATATATAAGAATATTTAATTAATATGTATTAATACTTATATATATTTATTGATATTTATTGGAAATTATTGATATTTAATTAATATTTATTAGTCTTTACGAATATTTAATTATATTTTAATTGGAGGGGAAATGTGTGCTCACTCTCAGGTGGTTATTTTTTAGCGATTCCAAGCTTGCCGTTGATTTATTTAATGGCTAATCTGCTCGATTGCTTCTTCGATCATAATGATGTTTTCATCCATCTGGCAGAGGTAGCTAAAGGGGTTGGGATTTCGTCTGACATTGCTGATGTAGAAAAGAGGGATGGGTGGAACCCTGGACCCGATCGTTTTAAACCCTTTGCTTAGAGATCATGGTTTTTCTCGTATCTCCTATAGTCTTCGGAGGGCTTGTATAAGCGTATCAGTATGAATGGATCTATAGATTTTATGGAATCAAATCCATGGATTCTTAATGACCATCTTGAGGAGTATCGGATCACTCTGCTTGCTCGGATCTCATGCTCACGATGGGAAACCCCTTTGATGCTTGATAATCTTAAAGATCAACTACTTCAAAGTAGTGGTTTTAGTGACTAACTTCTAATATTTGTTGGGTGAGGTATGTATCATATTGTTATTCCATCCAAAGAACATCAATGTATTTCCTGGGGTTTCAGACCGATATCTCTATAACTTGGATTTATCATACATCAATAATGAGATCCTCTATCAGATCCCTTTGCTATTAGGAGATCATCCACACAAACATGGATTAGAAACATGGGACTTAGCTTGTTCATTTGGCACCCATAAATCTTGTGGGATGTTCCTTTTGCTATAGGGTACCCGATTGAGGTGGACAAAGAAACTAATCATTCTATATTTGACCACTTCCCTTGTTTTCTAGCTGAAGTTGATGTACCTCAGAAATTGATTGATAATGTTTTTCTTTTTGCGATTAACTTTAAGAATAGAATTTCTATTAATTATGAATGGTTTCCCAGTTTCTATGACTCTTGTTTTTGTATTCTTAATTCATCTAACCATGGTCAATGGATCCTTCAATGAACTCACTATAAATTTCTAGGACATTCTTTTGAGCAGTGTAAGAAGACACAATGTAATGGTCCGATTAGGGACAAGGTGTTTAGGAAGAAGGCTACATCTTCCATTTCTAAGGATCTCAATCAATTCTTGATCATATCGCATATTGGTGAGAATTATTTTCTTCAAACATCTACTGTTACTATCAATAGTGGTGATGTTTACATGCCTCTCATGGCTGGTGGTTGTTCTGATTCAGTTAAGGAAAATTGGGATAACATAGCTAATAATGATTCTAAATGGGCGGTGGCCATTCAAGGTGAGGTTAATTTGGGGATGAGTAATGTTTTCATGGCCTATTCTCACAGTATGGGTAAGATGAAGTTTCTTTAAGAAGATTGTTTTCAATTGTTGTTGCCTAAAAAATTGAGAGCTCTCTCTGTTATTGTTGATTGGAATAAAGGGGTTTCAATGGCCATATTTTTCTATGAGAGCCCATTGATGCCTACTGAGTGATATGATGATACTACTACCCAGGTTAATGTTCAACCAATGCTTCAGGTGGAGGTTGACTCTAGATCCTTGGTTGGGCCACAAGATCATGCATTCAAGGATGTCTCTTCTCTTGGTGCTATCCAGGAACTCTCTCAGTCCACCGTGGAGTAGGATTTGGTCGAATGTCTCAAGGATGGTTCTGTTTCATAAAAGTCCCCTGTCGAAGTTAACATGAATTTTTTCTCTATGTTATACTCTATTAATTCTTATAATTTTGATTTACTCAATCTTAAGGGTCTTGAGAGTGTCGGATGTAATATCAAGATCTCTACCCTACAGTGGTCTACTGTTGGAGAGGAGTCTTCGAAGGGATTTATTTTAGACAAGGGTTCAGGTGATGCCTTAAAGGAGGCTTTGCGTGATGAATCTCCCTTACTGGATCTTGAGGTAGGTGTTGTAAAAAATGTGGGTGCGGCTGATGACTCTGCAACACTGCCGACCGATCAAGAGGAATGTGATGACCCTACCAAACAGGCTTTATATGTGGTTTTTGGTTCTATCTCGTTACTCACACAGGTGCTTGATGGCCCTCCCACATTTGGGGAATGGGTTTTCCTGGTTGATGGTGCTGATGTTGTTGTTGTCCCTTCCGCACTGGTGTAAAATTTGGAGAAGGATTCCAATGCTGCTCTATCAGAGGCTGTTTTTGATGATCCAATAGATGAGGCACTATATCTTCATCCCATGTAATAGAGAAGATAGAATCATCAGACTTCTCAGGGGGGGAGGTTATGACCTTTATATAAAGAGGCGATATCTGATTATTATGTAGAAATTCCATATCTTTTTGTTTTGATGTGTTTTAACACATTCTAAACATTTACTCGCTACCTTGTGTTGTACTTCTTTTATTTAATAAAATTCTGATTCATGGATGTCAAATCCATGGCTGGGTTGTTTTGATTAAAAAAATATATTTTATAACTTTTTTGAGAATATATGATTAATATTTATTAATTTCCATTATATTTATAAAAATTAATTAATATTTGTGAATATTTTTGAATTTTTTGTGTTTTTTCAATAAATACTAATATTTATTAATAGTTTTTGTATTTATGAACAGTTATTAAAAATTGTCAATACTCATAAATATTTGAAAATATTTAAATAATATTTATTTGTATTTTATAATTACATAGATTTATTTATTAATATTTATTTACATTTTTATATCTATTATTATTTAATAATATTTATTTAATATTAATCAATATTTATTAATATTTATTTTTATTATGAATATCTATTAATTTTTAAGAATTTGTATTAACTTTTTAATGTCTTCAAATATTTTTTAATTCTATTAAATATTTAATTATGTTTCTATTGATATTTTATTAATATTGATTAATTTTCAATTAATATTTATTTATATACTATTATTATTTATAAATATTTAAATTTTCTATTAATTTTTATTTTAATATTTAATTATATATACATCTATAGTAATATTTATTAATAAAAAATGTGTCAGATGAGTGAATGGGGTTCACTCTTCCTTTAGAAACCTATCACAAGATGTGTCAACCCCATACACTCTTCTTATCAAGGGAAAAAGCGCCAACCGGGTTGACACATCTCTAGAACCATTTTAAAAAAACTTCCAATGTAACAAACCGATATTTTATGATAAGTATTCTTTTTAATTTATTTTATGTCATGTGTTTTTTTCTACAACAAGATTATCTAGTGCTATACTCCACACTGTATTAGCTTGAAGTATACGCAACACTATTCTTAGATTGTGTTACACACAATTTCAAGTTCATTTTATAATAGTCATTCTACGCAATATTGAGTGTATATATATATATATATATTCAATGTATAAATGAAATATGGTTGGATTCTGTTATACAAAATAATGAAGTATTCTTGCACAACATGCAACCCTGACTTGGCTTGCATTACACGCAAACGCGACCTTCCTCGATAGCGTGTGTTGTACACAATACCGGGTTTTACTAAACAATGATATATTATTATAATATTATTATGAACTAGCCATTATGAATAGTATTAACTAAATTATTAATTTTATAACATTATTATTCATCTTACACATTTTCTACAATATGGTATAAGAACAAAATAAATTTTTCAGGTAAAATAAGTATTTTTCAAAAAAATGCAGTTTTGCTACCTTTTGATGGCGCACCCACTTTAAATCTAGTTTTTGACATGTTTATAAATTCAATTTTACAAAATAAATTTCTTATTTTTAATCATCATATAAAAATTTACATTGGATAATGTTTTGATATTTTTCTGATAACTATCATATTTTAATGAATTGTAAAAACACGCTATATTTTAATTAAAAACAACTTTTTTCATCCTAATAATTTATATGGTTAAATTATAATATTGAATGGTTTTAAAGTATAAATAGAATATATTTTTACCATTTTATATAATTTATGTCTATATCATTGATTTTACCTTGAATTCGTAGGGTAAATCATTTCAATCTTTTGCAATGTTTTTAACAAAAACCCGTTTTCTTTCGACAAAAGGATTAATTTTAATTTAATTTATGAAAATTTTATGTATTGAATTTCGAAGAATGGATTCCATATATGGAATCAGTGGGTCCAAATTATGTTAATAGAATACTTTTTATTTTTGGGAATTATGAATAGTAACTACGGTAAATTTTATTTACCATAGTTAAAGGTAAATCGGGTAATTAAGGGTAAATATAATATTATCAAATTACCCTAACACATGAAAAAATTTTATTGGATGGCTAAAAGTCTACCCATATCACCTAAGGGTCTTATTAGATTCATTTTATGGACTTTTGACCAAGAAAAGAATTTAATTATTATTAAAACCAAAGAAAGTGACAACATGTCACTATCTTAAATCTTATAAGTATAATAATTTTAATTTAGTGATAAACTTCATGAAACTTCGAACATGAATAGTCTCCTAAAATATAATATGATTATATACATCATATGAATTTATTTATAATTTTTAGGGATTAAATAATTATCATTAATTGTGACACAATTGTGATGCAGAAATTGTTTATCTAGTGAAAAATCAAGAATATAGTTTTTATTAAACTAATAGTGACCATAAAATGCACAAAACCCCGACCTAAACTTATTGGTCATGTAAATGTAAAACATAATCATCCAATAGTCTAATATTTGACCATTTGGAGCCTTATTAAAGCGATTATGACACTTAAATTATTTTATTTTAAATGATGCCAAATTTGTCACCTTCATAATTTAATAAATATAACAATTTAAATATTGTTATTTTAAGATGATAAATTAGAGTAAAATTATTATTGTGAAATTTAATAGATTTATATTCATCATATGATTTTATATTTAATTTTTATGAAACAAATAAGTATACTAAATAATTATAAAAAAATGTTGTAGTAATTATTTTCTTAAGAGATAAACCAAATAAATGGTTTTAAAAATAATAAAATAAATATTATATGAACTATTTAATGTGCTAAAATAATTTTATAGATACATATGACCTTTTATGAATCTATTAAATCTTTTATTTCGAACATATCTTCTGTATATAGTTTATTTAAATTCAAATAAATGAATAGTGTCAAAATTGACACTATTGTTATTTTATAAAAATAACATATTATAAAATTGTTTAAAAATCACAAAAATATTTAAAAATTAAAAACATAAATTTATATAATCTAAAATATTATAAAGTATCCAATTATGGACAATTCACAACAAATAAGTAATTATGTGTTATAATTTAAAATTTAGAATGTTATTACCACAAATAAAATTAAATTGATTAAATAAGGATAAATCAAGTTGATAATGTTTAAAATAAATTCCTAACATGTCTAAATTTTATTGGTTGATTATATTAAACCCTATAGCATCTAATATTCTGATATGAGTCATTTTGGAAGTTTTTATGTGGGGTTGGGATTTAATATAAACTAATATTTCTTATATTTCCAAAGGTGCCCCTCTCCTCCCTTATAAAAGGGCACCTCATCCCTCTCTTCCTCACACCACTTTTAGCATTAAAGATCGGCCAACCCCTGCCAAATTCTCTTCTACACTTCCCTAGAAACATCCTAGAGTTACAGTTATTCTTTAAAGACCAATTTTAGTGCCCTAAAAGGAGGTCTCAAAGAGGCGCTTCAAAGAAGAGGTAATGTTCGTTACCGATTCTTTCAACTTTATTTCTTCTTATACTTCTTATTATTTAGTTGTTTAATTATGAAGTAATAACATAAGTATCACTAATATACTGATATGTTATTATAAGTATGAAACAACCCTATTTCACCATCTATCCATCCTACGGAAAACGAAATCACCGCGCGTGCGTACGTACGGAATACCGTCTCCACACCGTGGTGTAATCTATTTTCCACCACCACCTTAATTGGATGGGTATAATGGTGTAAATAATGACTATATATGATTATTGTAAAGTGATATTTATTCTGAAATAGTATACATACTCTCTAATACAATTCCATGGGAACGATATCATCGCTTGTGCGTACGTACGGATTACTGTCTCCACGACGCGATGAGATTCATTTTCCATGTTAACAATTCAAGAATGATTATAAAGTATAGATAATAAGTAATAATGAAATATATGACATAATAATGCTACTGGATTTATGTACATATATATGTTTGTCATATACTTAATTCCATTCAATTCAATAAGGAAATGAAAACAGCGTTCATGCGTAGGTACGACCTACCGTCTCCATGAATGGTGTATTTCTTTCCATATCGATCTATTATATATATGTATATTCTGAATATATATTATATATAAATCATGTTTTACATTTTTTATGTAATTAATCATGATCGAAGTAATCATATGAATAATTATATGTTAAAACACGAACGATAAATGAAACGATTTTACCCAAACCGCTACTTTAAAATGAATTTACAAAAGAACGGGTAATATAACGTCATAAGTGAACCATATATGTTATAATAACAATGAATATGATTCTTTTATGAGTAAATGATATTATTTAAATCATTATATAGTAGTTCTAGATACGTACGAAGCATATCGGACCAAAGGTAAGGGATAAATATTCCAATCTCATTCTTATCCGAGATTGTTATTCATAAGTATTTATTGGGGTTATGTTTATTATCCACGTCCATATGTTATCAAAATGTTTTCATAAAATTCTTAATTTTCTTTCATGTATGTTTAAATTCCTTTTTACCCATTTTTGACTTTCACTACATGGTGTGTAGTACTTTTTGACTTTTCCGACAAAAGCACGAGAAGAATGTTTTTTTTAACTTATATGGAATGAAAGGATTTTTACTGTTTTATAAAGCCTTATTTTCATAAAGATTCCTCCAAAATATTTCATGACTATTTTCAAAAAAATCCTTTTCTTTTAAAATTGAATGACATTTGTGAAAATAGAATGATTTTGAAGAAGAAAGGATATTTTCCTCAAGAATTCATTTCAAATGTTTTATCCAAACCATTTTTCATCTAAAATGACATTATTTCATATGTGTATATTTAAAGTATAATGTATCTATGATTTACAAGGTTTCACTTTTCTTATTATGAAATGATATCCATTTCTTTTATATGGATTATGTGATGATGTTTATGAAACCCATTTTATTCGTTGGGTTATTATGAATGATGTATGTTTATTTTGTGGCACAAGTAAGAATGATTTCATTATGAGATGGGTGGGACCTATATATCCCTCCAATTAATTGGGTAAAGATTTGTATCTCATGAGATAGACATGGCTAAAATGGTAAGTTAATCCAGTTCAGTATTACAGGACTGGAACGAGGAGTGAACTCGATTCAGAAAGAGACTTTGTCCACTAAGATGGTCTTGGCAGCAATGGCTTGGCTACTATGGAAATCATTACATGTACTTAATGGGTTCCACAATTACATGTTTTATTCCCAGGCTATTTTATAAAGATTTGTGTTCCATTATGATCTATGCCTTATGTACTTCCTTGTTTTATGTCGTTGCTCAAGATTTTGATGTTTACACATTAAGGTCATGTTTTTAAGTTCAAATGTATATGGTATGTTTTATTTTATCCATTCTTACCTTTACTGAGCATTTGAGCTCACCCTTTTTATGTTTTATTTTCCCCCAGGATTAAAAGAAATGTTTTAGGTAAGAAAACAAAAGGGTAAGATCTTTATGGGAGATATTGAAGATCTTTCACCACGATTAGAAGATTACGTTCCAAGTTTCCAAAGACACTAAACTATTACGGTCCTTGTGTGTCTATTTTTGTTATGTATTAAGTATTCCAAAAAAGTAATGTAATGTCCATGTACATCATGTTTCGGGTCTCTACAGTTGGTATCAGAGGAAAGGTTTATTCATCCTTTGGAAACTAGGATGTGAGAACTTTAGTGAGATCCCTGGAGATATTTCTAAGGTATGTCTAGGGATGTCCCTAAGGTAAAGTATAAGTATAGCTTATAGTTCTATAATTACGGTAACGATCTTAGAATTAAACCTAAGATGTTAGATATTGAAGGTACTCCCCCTTTATTATGTTGTTTTCCCTAGCATGATTTTTTCCTCTTACACTATTCTTTTTGGGTTTTAGACGATGGCTGGAACCTGAAGGAACCGTGTTGATCAATGCAATGGAAAATTCCATGATTGTCCTTCTGAACAAACAAATGTTATGGGAGATGGAGTGAAAAAACTTATTGTTATAATTACACAAGCTATGAATCATTCTGGAATTCCAAATGAGAAGAGAAGGGAACAATATTCTATTGAGTCTTTCGTGAGGCAATGTCCACCTTCTTTCAGTGGGCCTTTTGATCCACTTGTTGCTAAACAATGGATCGGTACCACTGAAAAGATATTTTTAGTTATTCAATGTTATGAATATGATAAAGTCATATTAGCAGTATATCATTTGGAAGTGAAGCTGATCAATGGTGGAATCTTATCAAGAATACGAGGCAAGAGATGAAATTGAGTCCATGGAATGGGACGAGTTCAAGAACTTATTTTTCAATAAGTACTTCCCTCATATTCTTCAAACAAAGATGGAGAAGGAGTTTCTTGAACTAAAGCAAAAGGATGATGAATCTGTTGGTGTATACGAAGAGAATTTTACAAGGCTTGTAAGGTATGCATCTGGCTTTATCATCCAACCTGAAAGTAAATTTGATCGATTCTTCAGTGGCTTAAAACCAAATTTTTGAAGGGCATTAACTATAAGAGACTTCAGTATCTATGAAGAAATTGTGCGTTGTGATATCAAGGTAGAAATGGAAGTTGGTGTTACTTATCCATCTCATAGTTTTGACAAGAAAAAAAAGTTGGAGTTCAAGGAGAAATCTTATAATAATGGTGAAAAGAAGATGACTGATTCCTTATGCTCAATGTGTGGAAAGAAGCATGGTGGAGATTGTCTTAAAGGGACTAGAAAATGTTTTAAGTGTGTAAAATAAGGTCATCGAGCAGCTGAGTGTCGAAGTAATGGAAAAAGGGTTCTAATGATGTGAAAAACGAAAAGACTGTAGAGAACGCACCACCAACACTTCAATGCTTCAAGTGCAAGGAAATGGGGCATTATGCTAATAAATGCCCTAATCCAAGGGTTAGTGATGATCGACATGAGCAACCACTTATGGAAAAGGAAAAAGAGAAGTCACTTGCGATCACTATTGGTGATATTGAATATGACAACGATGTGGTGGAATGATTAAGTGTTTATGTAATTGGTTTCCAAAATAATGTTGTATATAGTATCGTGGAATATTGGAATGTTTATGTATTGGTATATTGTGGTTCTCAATAATTTTATGGTACCGGTAACCCTGGAAAGTGATTGAGAAATTTTTGGAAAATAGATGATATGCGCATAATGAAGGGATAAGGGGAAAATGAAATGTTTAGCAGTATTCATGAGTTCATCACTGATATAATGAAATAGTTATATCATGGTTTGAGGTTTTGGTGTGTGAAAAGAGTTAACTTTTGACAGCACTCATGTTTTCACTAAGATTCAATGGGTATTTATTTTTTTCAATAGAATACATGATTAAGGCTTTCGAATGTTTGGAATGTGACCAACAAGACATATCTTATGATATATGGGGATCAACGATGGTATTAACATGCTTGTTATATGATATCTCTGGTAATCATTTTCACTATAATGTTAGAGTGGACTGCAGTATTATGGATAAACCTAAAGATTAGAATGGATTATGTGGGACATAAGTTAGTATTGTTTAAGGATAGATGTTTTTTTCTATAGTATTGATGGGATGTTATAGTAATGTAGTTTTAGAAAAAGGACAACCTGCAGGACGGGCGACAGCCCATTGCGTCGGATGAGGCTGTGGGAATCGAACCCACAACCGAAGTGCGACTGGCCTTTATCGCCTACCACTGGCCTCTAGGAAGTCCCTGTTTAGTAGAAACTAGTTTTATTATATTAAGCAGTATGATATATGAAGTATAAGTCCATTTTTGGAACCATATATGATTAATCTCACTATAGATGGACTTATGTATTTTTGATAACTTTTATAACCTTTTGTTTCAAACAGATGGAATGACCCATCATTCTATCACATGATCTGCTAAAACTTCATGAATGACATATTCAACTTTATTTCATTATGATATTTAGTGGAAATTGTCCAAATAATGACCAACGGTGAGACTGTACCAAAATCACGAAAGTATTTCTTCTAATTCCAATTTCATCAACTTTAGGGAAATGATCTTTAAAACCAAAAAAGTTGTCCTAGTGCACTTATATCTGATGAATCAGATGGTACCTTAGATCATCACAAATCTATGGCTTTGTGATTGTTGGATTTTTCATAGCCATGTTCTCTACCACTCTCCATCAGAACTTGATGGTTAGATTTTTCTTCTATATCCATATTTTCATCTATGTTATCCTATGTGGAAACCCAGTGATTAGTTAATTTGGGTAACCATTACATTTCATACTTTAGTTTTTAAAGTTAAGTTTTGGTATTTCATTTTACGATGTGTGTTGCAATTAAAGAAACTTTCAAGTAGAAAACCATGTGTAACCCCGACGAATTTTGAGGGCGAAATTCATTTTAAGGGGGTAGAATGTAACAACCCGATATTTTATGATAAGTATTATTTTTTAATTTATTTGATTTCGCGTGTTTTATGCTACAAAAAGATTATATTCTGCTATACACCACACTATATTAGCTTGAAGTATACGCAACACTATTCTTAGATTGTGTTACACACAATTTCAAGTTCATTTTATAATAGTAATTCTACGTAACATTGAGTGTGTATATATATATATATTCAATGTATAAATGAAATATGGTTGGATTCTATTATACAAAGTAATTAAGGATTCTTGCACAACACGCAACCCTGACTTGGCTTGCATTAAACGTAATCATGACCTTCCTCGATAGCGTGTGTTGTACACAATACCAGGTTTTACTAAACAACGATATATTATTATAATATTATTATGAAATAGTTGTTATGAATAGTATTAACTAAATTTTGAATTTTATAACATTATTATTCATCTTACACATTTTCTAGAACATGGTATAAGAACAAAATAAATTTTTCATGTAAAATAAGTATTTTTCAAAAAATGCAGTTTTGCCGTCTTTTGATGGCGCACCCACTTTAAATATAGTTTTTGACATGTTTATAAATTCAATTTTACAAAATAAACTTCTTATTTTGAATCAGGATATAAAAATTTACATTAGATAAAGTTTTTATATTTTTCTGAAAACTTTCATATTTTAATGAATAGTAAAAACAAGCTATATTTTAATTAAAAACAACTTTTTTAATCGTAATAATTTATATGGTTAAATTATAATATTTAATGGTTTTAAAGTATAAATAGAATATATTTTTACAATTTAATATAATTTATTTCAATATCATTGATTTTACCTTGAATTCGTCAGTTAAATCATTTCAATCTTTTACAATGTTTTTAACAAAAACTAGTTTTCTTTCGACAATAGGATTAATTTTAATTTAATTTCTACAACTTTTGTGTATTGAATTTAGAAAAATGGATTCCATATTTGGAATCAGTGGGTCCAAATTATGTTAATAGGCTAATTTTTATTTTTGGCAATTATTAATAGTAACTACGGTAAATTTTATTTACCATAGCTAAAGGTAAATCGGGTAATTAAGGATAAATATAATATTATCAAATTACCCTAACACATGCCAAAATTATATTGGATGTCTAAAGGTCGACCCATATCACCTAAGGGTCAGATTAGATTCATTTTATGGACTTTTGACCATGAAAATAATTTAATTATTATTAAAACCAAAGAAAGTGACAACATGTCACTCTCTTAAATATTATAAGTATAATAATTTTAATTTAGTGATAAACTTCATGAAACTTTGAACATAAATAGTCTCCAGAAATCTAATAAAATTAAATACATCATATGAATTTATTTATAATTTTTATGGATTAAATAATTATCATTAATTGTGACACAATAGTGATGCAGAAATTGTTTATCTAGTAAAAAATCAAGAATATTGTTTTTATTAAACTAATAGTGACCATAAAATGCACAAAAACCGGAAAAAAACTTATTTTTCATGTAAATGTAAACCAAAATCATCCAATGGTCGAATATTTGACCATTTGGAGCCTTATTAAAGCGATTATGAAACTTATATTATTTTATTTTAAATGATGCCAAAGTTTTCACCTTCATAATTTAATAATAATAACAATTTAAATATTGTGATTTTAAGATGATAAATTAGAGTAAAAGTATTATTGTGAAATTTTATAGATTTGTCTTTATCATAGTAGTTTATTTTTAATTTTTATGCAACAAATAAGTATATTAAATAATTATACAAAAATGTTGTAGTAATTATTTTATTAAGAGATAAACCAAATAAATGGTTTTAAAAAAAATAAAAAAAATATTAAATGAAATATTTAATGTTCTACACTAATTTTCTAGATACATATGACCTTTTATGAATCAATTAAAGCTTTTAGTTCGAACATATCTTCTGTATATATTTTATTTAAATTCAAATAAATGAATAGTGTAAAAATTGACACTATTGTTATTTTATAAAAATAACATATTATAAAATTGTTTAAAAATAAAAAAAATATTTAAAAATTAAAAAATCAAATTTATATGATCTAAAATGTTATAAAGTATCCAATTATGGAAAAGTCACAACAAATAAGTAATTATTTGTTATAATTTAAAATTTAGAATGTTATTACCACAAATAAAATAAAATTGATTAAATAAGGATAAGTCAAGTTGATAATGTTTAAAATAAATTCCTAACATGTCTAAATTTTATTGGTTGATTATATTACAACCCTATATCATTTAATATTTGAGTTTGAGTCATTTTGGAAGTTTTTATGTGGGGTTGGGATTTAATATAAAGTAATATTTCTTATATTTCCAAAGGTGCCCCTCTCCTCCCTTATAAAAGGGACCTCCTCCCAATATTCCTCACACCACATTGAGCCTTCAAGCTCGGCGAACCCCTACCAAATTCTCTTCTCCACTTCCCTAGAAACATTCTAGAGGTCCTGGTATTCTTTAAACACCAATTTTAGTGCCCTAAAAGGAAGTCTCAAAGAGGCTCTTCAAAGAAGAGGTAATGTCCGTTACCGATTCTTTCAACTTTATTTATTCTTCTACTTCTTCTTCATTAGTTGTTTAATTATGATGTAACAACATAAGTATCACTAATATACAGATATGTTATTATAAGTATGAAACAACCCTATTTCACCATCTATCCATCCTACGGAAAACGAAATCACCGCGCGTGCGTACGTACGGAATACTGTCTCCACGCCGTGGTGTAATCTATTTTCCACCACCACCTTAATTGGATGGGTATAATGGTGTAAATAATGACTATATATGATTATTTTAAAGTTATATTGATTCTTAAATAGTATACATGCACTCTAATATAATTCCATGGGAATGATATCTTCGCTTGTGCGTACGTACGGATTACCTTCTCCACAACGCGATGAGATTCATTTTCCATGTGACCAATTAAAATATGATTATAAAGTATATATAATAAGAAATAATGAAATATATAAAATAATAATGCTACTGTATTTATGTAAATATATATTTATGTCATATACGTAATTCCATTCAATTCAATAAGGAAATGAAAACAGCGTTCATGCGTACGTATGGCATGTCGTCTCCATGAATGGTGTATTTCATTCCATTTATCGATCTATTATATATATGTATATTCTGAATATATATTATATATAAATCATTTTTTACATTCTGGATGTAATTAATCATGATTTATGTAATCATATGAATAATTAAAAGTTAAAACATGAACGAAAAATGAAACGATTTTACCCAAACCACTACTTTAACATTAATTTTCAAAAGAACGGGTAATATAACGTCATAAGTGAACCATATATGATATAATAACAATGAATATGATTCTATAATGAGTCAATGACATTATTTAAATAATTATACAAGAGGTTTGGCTATGTACAAAGCATATCAGACCAAAGGTAAGGGATAAATATTCCAATCTCATTCTTATCCGAGATTGTTATTCGTAAGTATTTACTGGGGTTATGTTTATTATCCACGTCCATATGTTCTAAAAATGTTTTCATAAAATGCTTAATTTTCTTTCATGTATGTTTAAAGTCTTTTTTACCCATTTTTGACTTTCACTACATGGTGTGTAAGGAATCTTTCTTTTACGAGGTACTTTTTGACTTTTCCAGCAAAATCACGAGAAGAATGTTTTTTTAACTTATACGGCATGAATGGATTTTTACGGTTTTATAAAGCCTTATTTTCATGAAGCTTCATCCAAAGTATTTCATGACTATTTTCAAACAAATCCTTTTCTTTTAAAATTGCATGACATTTGTGAAAATAGAATGATTTTGAAGAAGAAAGGATATTTTCCTCAAAAATTCATTTCAAATGTTTTATCCAAATCATTTTTCATCTAAGATGAAATTATTTCATATGTATATGTTTCAAGTATAATGTCTCTATGATTTACATGGTTTTAATTTTCTTATTATGAAATGATATCCATTTCTTTTATATGGATTATGTGATGATGTTTATGAAACCAATTTTATTCATTGGGTTATTATGAATGATGTATGTTTATTTTGTGGCACAAGTAAGAATGATTTCATTATGAGATGGGTGGGACCTATATCTCCCTCTAATGCATTGGGTAACGATTTATATCTCATGAGATAGACATGTATGGAATGGTAAGTTAATCCGGTTCAGTATTACAGGACTAGAACGAGGAGTGAACTCGATTCCGAAAGGGAATTTGTCCACTAAGATGGTCTTCGCAGCAATGCCTTGGCTACTATTGAAATCATTACATATACTTAATGGATTCCACAATTACATGTTTTATTCCCATGCTATTGTATAATGATTTATGTTCCATTATGATCTATGCCTTATCTACTTCCATGTTTTATGTCATTGCTAAAGATTTTGATGTTTAAACATTATGGTCATGTTTTTAAGTTCAAATGTATATGGTATGTTTTATTTTATCCATGCTTACCCTTACAGAGCATTTGAGCTCACCCTTTTTATGTTTTATTTTACCCCAGGATTAAAAGAAATGTTTTAGGTAAGAAAACAAAAGGGGAAGATATTTATGGGAGATGTTGAAGATCATTCACCACGATTAGAAGATTATGTTCCATGTTTCCAAAGACACTAAACTATTACGGTCCTTGTGTGTCTATTTTTGTTATGTATTAAGTATTCCGAAAAAGTAATGTAATGTCCATGTACATCAAGTTTCGGGTCTCTACAGTTGGTATCAGAGGAAAGGTTTAGTCAACCATTAGAAACTAGGATGCGAGAACTTCAGTGAAATCCCTAGAGATATTTCTAAGGTATGTCTAGGGATGTCCCTAAGGTAAAGTATAAGTATAGGTTATAGTCCTATAATTACGGTAACGATATTAGAATTAAACCAAAGATGTTAGATATGAAGGTACTCCCCCTTTATTATGTTGTTTTCCCAAGCATGATTTTTTCCTCTCAAACTATTCTTTTTGGGTTTTAGATGATGGCTGGAACCCGAAGGAACTGTGTTGATCAATGCAATGGACAATGCAATGATTGTCCTCCTGAGAAAACAAATGTTATGGGAGATGGAGTGAAAAATCTTATTTCTATACTTACACAAGCTATGAATCATTCTGGACTTCCAAATGAGCAGAGAAGGGAACAATATTCTATTGAGTCCTTCAAGAGGAAACATCCACCTTCTTTCAGTGGGCCTTCTGATCCACTTGTTGCTGAACAATGGATCAGTACCACTGAAAAGATATTTTCAGTTCTTCAATGTTCTGAACATGATAAAGTCATCTTAGTTGTATATCTTTTGGAAGGTGAAGCTGATCAATGGTGGAATCTTATCAAGAATACGAGGCCAAGAGATGAAATTGAGTCCATGGAATAGGATGAGTTCAAGAACTTATTTTTCAATAAGTACTTCCCTCGTCATTTTCGAACAAAGATGGAGAAGGAGTTTCTTGAACTAAAGAAAAAGGATGATGAATCTGTTGGTATATATGAAACGAATTTTACTAGGCTTGCAAGATATGCATCTGGATTTATCATACAACCTGAAAGTAAAGTTGATCGATTCTTCAGTGGCTTAAAACCAAATCTTCGAAGGGAATTAGCTATAAGAGACTTCAGTAGCTATGAAGAAATTGTGCGTTGTGCTATCAAGGTAGAAATGGAAGTTGGTGTTACTTATCCATCTCATAGTTTTGAAAAGAAGCGAGAGATGGAGTTCAAGGAGAAATCTCAAAATAATAGTGAAAAGAAGATGAATGTTTCCTTATGCTCAAAGTGTGGAAAGAAGCATGGTGGAGATTGCCTTAAAGGGACTTGAAAATGTTTGAAGTGTGTAAAAGAAGGTCATCGAGCAGCTGAGTGTCGAAGTAATGGAAAATGGGTTTCTAATTATGTGAATAAATAAAAGACAGTAGAGAAGGCACCACCAACACTTCAATGCTTCAAGTGCAAGGAAATGGGGAATTAGGCTAATAAATGCCCTAATCCAAGGGTTAGTGATGATCGACATGAGCAACCACTTATGGAAAAGGACAAAGGGAAGTCAAATGCGATCACTATTGGCGATGTTGAATATGACAACGATGTGGTGGAATGATTATGTGTTTATGTAATGCAATTCAAAAATAATGTTCTATATAGTATCGTGGAATATTGGAATATTTATGTATTGGTCTATTGTGGTTTTCAATAATTTTATGGTACCTGTAACCATGGAAAGTGATTGAGATATTTTTGGAAAAAAGATGATATGCGCATAATGAAGGGATAAGGAGAAAATGAAATGTTTGATAGTATTCATGAGCTCATGCCTTATATAAGGAAATAGTTATATTATGGTTTGAGGTTTTGGTATGTGAAAAGAGTTAACTTCTGACAGCACTCATTTTTTCACTAAAATTCAATGGGTATTCATTTTTTCAATAGAATACATGATTAGGGCCTTTGAATGTTTGGAATGTGACCAACAAGACATATCATATGATATATGGGGATCAATGATGGTATTAACATGATTGTTATATGAAATCTCTGGTAATCATTTTCACTATAATATGAGAGTGGACTGCAGTATTATGGATAAACCTAAATATTGGAATGAATTATGTTGGACATAAGTTAGTATTGTTTAAGGATACAAGTTTTTTCGATAGTATTGATGGGATGTTATAGTAATGTATTTTTATAAAAAGGACAACCTGCAAGATGGGCGACAACCCATTGCGTCGGACAAGGCTGTGGGAATCAAACCCACAACAGAAGTGCGACTGGCCTTTATCACCTACCACTGGCCTATAAGAAGTCCCTATTTAGTAGAAACTAGTTTTATTATATTAAGAATTATGATAAATGAAGTATAAGTCCATTTTAGTAACCATATATGATTAATCTCACTATAGATGGACTTATGTATTTTTGATAAGTTTTATAACCTTTTGTTCGAGATAGATGGAATGAACCATCATTCTATCACATTATCTACTAACACTTCATGAATGAGAAATTCAACTTCATTTCTTTAAGAGATGAAGTGGAAATTGTCCAAAGAACGACCAACGGTGAGACTGTACCAAAATCACCAAAGTATTTCTTCTAATTCCAATTTCATCAACTTTAGGGAAATGATATTTAAAACCAAAAATGTTGTCCTAGTGCCCTTATATCTAATGAATCATACGGTACCTTAGATCATCACAAATATATGGCTTTGTGATTGTTGGATTTTTCATAGCCATGTCCTCTACCGCTCTCCATGAGAACATGATGGTTGGATTTTTCTTCTATATCCATATTTTCACCTATGTTCTTATATGTGGAAACCCAGTGATTAGTTAATTTGGGTAACCGTCACGTTTCATACTTTAGTTTTTAAAGTTAAGTTTTGGTATTTCATTTTACGATGTGTGTTGCAATTAAAGAAACTTTCAAGTAGAAAACCATGTATTACCCCGACGAATTTCGAGGGAAAAATTCATTTTAAGGGGGGTAGAATGTAACAACACGATATTTTATGATAAGTATTCTTTTTAATTTATTTGATGTCATTGTTTTATGATACAACAAGATTATCTTGTTCTATACGCCACACTGTATTAGCTTGAAGTATACGCAACACTATTCTTAGATTGTATTACACACAATTTCAAGTTCATTTTATAATAGTCATTCTAAGAAACATTGAGTGTATATATATATATATATTCAATGTATAAATGAAATATGTTTGGATTCTGTTATACAAAATAATGAAGGATTCTTTAACAACACGCAACCCTGACTTGTCTTGCATTACACGCAATCGTGACCTTCCTCGATAGCGTGTGTTGTACGCAATACTAGGTTTTACTAAACAAAGATATATTATTATAGTATTATTAGGAACTAGCCGTTATGAATAGTATTAACTAAATTTTTAATTTTATAACATTATTATTCAACTTACACATTTTCTAGAACATGGTATAAAGACAAAATAAATTTTTCGGGTAAAATAAGTATTTTTCAGAAGATGCAGTTTTGCCACCTTTTGATGGCGCCCCCACATTAAATCTAGTTTTTGACATGTTTATAAATTCAATTTTACAAAATAAAATTATTATTTTGAATCATGATATAAAAATTTACATTGGATAAAGTTTTGATATTTTTCTGATAACTTTCATATTTTAATGAATAGTAAAAACACGCTATATTTTAATTAAAAACAACTTTTTTCATCGTAATAATTTATATGTTTAAATTATAATATTGAATGGTTTTAATGTATAAATAGAATATATTTTTACCATTTAATATAATTTATGTCAATAGCATTGATTTTACCTTGAATTTGTAGGTTAAATCATTTCAATCTTTTGCAATGTTTTAAACAAAAACCCATTTTCTTTCGACAACAAGATTAATTTTAATTTAATTTCTGCAACTTTTTTGTATTGAATTTCTAAAAATGGATTCCATATTTGGAATCATTGGGTCCAAATTATGTTAATAGGCTACTTTTTATTTTTTGGAATTATGAATAGTAACTACGGTAAATTTTATTTACCATAGTTAAAGGTAAATCGGGTAATTAAGGGTAAATATAATATTATAAAATTACCCTAACACATGCCAAAATTATATTGGATTGCTAAAGGTCGACCCATATCACCTAAGGGTCGGATTAGATTCATTTTATGGACTTTTTACCATTAAATTAATTTAATTATTATTAAAACCAAAGAAAGTGACAACATGTCACTCTCTTAAATCTTATAAGTATAATAAATTTAATTTAGTGATAAAGTTCATGAAAATTCGAACAGGAATAGTCTCCAGAAATATAATAAAATTATCTACATCATATGAATTTATTTATAATTTTTAGGTATTGAATAATTATCATTAATTGTGACACAATAGTGATGCAGAAATTGTTTATTTATTGAAAAATCAAGAATATAGTTTTTATTAAACTAATAGTGACCATAAAATGCACAAAACCCTGACCAAAACTTATTTTTCATGTCAATGTAAACCATAATCATCCAATGGTCGAATATTTGACCATTTTGAGCCTTATTAAAGTGATTATGACACTTATATTATTTTATTTTAAATGATGACAAAGTTGTCACCTTCATAATTAAATAAATATAACAATTTAAATATTGTAATTTTAAGATGATAAATTCGAGTAAAAGAATTATTGTGAAAGGTAATAGATTTATAGTCATCATAGGATATTATTTTTAATTTTTATGAAGCAAATAAGTATATTAAATAATTATAAAAAAATGTTGTAGTAATTATTTTATTAAGAGATAAACCAAATAAATGTTTTTAAAAATAATAAAATAAATATTATATGAACTATTTAATGTGCTCCACTAATTTTCTAGATACATATGACCTTTTATTAATCTATTAAAGCTTTTAGTTCGAACATATCCCCTGTATATATTTTATTTAAATTCAAATAAATGAATAGTGTCAAAATTGACACTTGTTATTTTATAAAAATAACATATTATAAAATTGTTTAAAAATCACAAAAATATATAAAAATTAAAAATTTAAATTTATTTGATCTAAAATGTTATAAAGTATCCAATTATGGACAATTAACAACAAATATGTAATTATTTGTTATAATTTAAAATTTAGAATGTTATTACCACAAATAAAATAAAATTGATTAAATAAGGATAAATCAAGTTGATAATGTTTAAAATAAATGCCTAACATGTCTAAATTTAATTTTTTGATGCAATTACAACCCTATATCATCTAATATTCAGATATGAGTCATTTTGGAAGTTTTTATGTGGGGTTTGGATTTAATATAAACTAATATTTCTTATATTTCCAAAGGTGCCCATCTCCGCCCTTATAAAAGGGCACCTCCTCCCTCTCTTCCTCACACCACTTTGAGCCTTCAAGCTCGACCAAACCCTGCCAAATTCTCTTCTACACTTCCCTATAAATATCCTAGATGTCCTGTTATTCTTTAAAGTACAATTGTAGTGCCCTAAAAGGAGGTCTCAAAGAGGCGCTTCAAAGAAGAGGTAACGTCCCTTACCGATTCTTTCAACTTTATTTATTCTTCTACTTATTCTTCTTTAGCTGTTTAATTATGAAGTAATAACATCAGTATCACTAATATACTGATATTTTATTATAAGTATGAAACAACCCTATTTCACCATCTATCCATCCTACTGAAAACGAAATCACCGCGCGTGCGTACGTACGGAATACCGTCTCCACGTCATGGTTAATCTATTTTCCACCACCACCTTACATGGATGGGTATAATGGTGTAAATAATGACTAGATATGATTATTTTAAAGTGATATTGATTCTGAAATAGTATACATACACTCTAATACAATTCCATGGGAACGATATCATCGCTTGTGTGTACGTACGGATTACCGTCTCCACGACGCGATGAGATTCATTTTCCATGTTAACAATTCAAGAATGATTATAAAGTATATATAATATGTAATAATGAAATATATTACATAATAATTCTGCTTTATTTATGTACATATATATTTATTTCATATACTTAATTTCATTCAATTAAATAAGGAAATGAAAACAGCGTTCATGCATACGTACGGCCTACCGTCTCCACGAATGGTGTATTTCTTTCCATTTATCGATCTATTATATAGATGTATATTCTGAATATATATTATATATAAATCATGTTTTACATTCTTGATGTAATTAATCATGATCTAAGTAATCATATGAATAATTACAAGTTAAAACACGATTGACAAATGAAACGATTTTACCCAAACTGCTACTTTAACATGAATTTACAAAAGAACGGGTAATATAACGTCATAAGTGAACCATATATGATATAATAACAATGAATATGATTCTGTAATGAGTCAATGAAATTATTTAAATCATTATACAGGAGGTTTGGATACGTACGAAGCATAGCAGACCAAAGGTAAGGGATAAATATTCCAATCTCATTCTTATCCGAGATTGTTATTCGTATGTATTTACTGGGGTTATGATTATTATCCATGTCCATATGTTCTCAAAATGTTTTCATAAAATGCTTAATTTTCATTCATGTCTGTTTATAGTCCTTTTTACACATTTTTTATTTTCACTACATGGTGTGTAAGGAATCTTTCTTTTACGAGGTACTTTTTGACTTTTCTGGAAAAAGCACGAGAAGAATGTTTTTTTTAACTTATATGGAATTAAAGGATTTTTACGGTTTTATAAAGCCTTATTTTCATGAAGCTTCCTCCAAAATATTTCATGACTATTTTCAAAAAAATCATTTTATTTTAAAATTGCATGACATTTGGGAAAAGAGAATGATTTTGAAGAAGAAAGGATATTTTCCTCAAGAATTCATTTCAAATGTTTTATCCAAACCATTTTTCATCTAAGATTACATTATTTCATATGTGTATGTTTCAAATATAATGTCTCTATGATTTACATGGTTTCACTTTTCTTATTATGAAATGATATCCATTTCTTTTATATGGATTATGTGATGATGTTTATGAAACCCATTTTATTCGTTGGGTTATTATGAATGATGTATGTTTATTTTGTGGAACAAGTATGAATGATTTCATTATGAGATGGGTGGGACCTATATCTCCCTCCAATGCATTGGGTAAAGATTTATATCTCATGAGATAGACATGGTTGGAATGGTAAGTTAATCCGGTTCAGTATTACAGGACTGGAATGAGGAGTGAACTCGATTCAGAAAGGGACTTTGTCCACTAAGATGGTCTTGGCAGTAATGCCTTGGATACTATGGAAATCATTACATGTGCTTAATGGATTCCACAATTACATGTTTTATTCCCATTCTATTTTATAATGATTTATGTTCCATTATAATCTATGTCTTATGTACTTCCATGTTTTATGTCGTTGCTCAAGATTTTGATGTTTAAACATTATGGTCATGTTTTTAAGTTCAAATGTATATGGTATGTTTTATTTTATCCATGCATACCCTTACTGAGCATTTGATCTCACCCCTTTTAAGTTTTATTTTCCCCCAGGATTAAAATAGTTTTTTTAGGTATGAAAACAAAAGGGGAAGATCTTTATGGGAGATGTTGAAGATCTTTCACCATGATTAGAAGATTATGTTCCAAGTTTCCAGAGACACTAAACTATTACGGTCCTTGTGTGTCTGTTTTTGTTATGTATTACGTATTCTGCAAAAGTAATGTAATGTCCATGTACATCAAGTTTCGGGTCTCTACATCCAACCTATCCCATTTGTACAAAAAATCTATTTAAAAATTTTTTCTTAATAAATATGATGTGTGTTGAAGTAAAAACTTGTTAATCCCATATCAATGTATTTTATACCATTATTACATAAATATTTATTAAATTAGACTAAAAAATTTATAAATTTAATAGTACAAGATGTCAATATTATTAAAGTATATTTATTTAAATATCAATTTAAAAAATGTAACCATTTTATTAAAATAAACCCGCTAATATAAATTTTGTTGTTAGTGACCTTGTAAACTAATGTAAACTATTTTGTGTTTTTTGAAGTGTGTGCCATATAAAAGATGATTTAACTATTTGAATTCTTATTATTATGATAGTGGGTTTATTTTTTTTTACTTTGATTTAAGAAATGTAATGTTTTAATGTGGAAAGTGGTGTTTAATATATTGAATTTTTTTATCTTTGGAAGTTGAAAGGCTCCATTAGTAATATGTGAATTGTTTGAAATGGGAATTGATCATGGGAACCCCTACCTGAGACATCTTGTTCATTTTATTTAAGAAATGTTATTTTTTACTTTTCATTTTTCCAATAATTCCCATCATACATTAGCCGAACACTATTTATTTTTCAAAACTACATACACATAATTCTAGGCTCGAAAAAACTGATAACTATGGAACCAAAAATTTCTATCAAATTTTGTAGATTGGATATGTTCTTCCCACCACCATTCTTTTATATAATAATTCACTTGATGGTTCACATGACAAGGAAAATTATAATATGTCTGTTTCTTCTAGAAATGCAGATGACCATGTTAGTTTAAGGTTCAAACATTCCAATAGGTTTCTAACGGGTTTATTTGTAGAACCAGAAACACCCAATGATTCTATATCCAATTGGACCTACTTTCCAAAGGTAAGTGCTCATTAATTGTGGACCGATGAGGCTTAAAAATTTTCATTGGCCGAGAGGAAGGGAGGTCAGTCTCATCAGACCTTTTTGGGGGAAATTATTGCCTACTTTGGGACTCCCTAATAGATTTAAGTTATGTTCATGAATCCTTATTAATTCACCAAGCATGATAATGAGCTTTCCTTTAGATTTAGAAATTTATGATTGATATGTATGGGATTTATAGAATCTTTTATATGTATTTGAGGTTCTTCATCGATGGAGAATTATCCTTATGTATTAGAGATCCTTAGTCAATGGTATCATTGCATAAATTATATAGAAATCCCTTGGTCATTATGATGACCATACTGGTTTTAAATCCACTCAGTGGGGAACATGAAGTTTATTTTCATTCCGAAAGATAGGGATTATTTCAGAGTTGGGATCATACCTGCAGATGGGATACCTACGTATCCTTGTTAAAAAGAAATCAGAACCCACGTAGTTCGATAAGAAGTATATAGTTTAACGTCATATGGGACAGAAAATAATTAATGAAAGATGGGCTTGAACATTATAAATGATTCCTAGCTACTCTATATTTAAGGCAGAGATCAAAGTCCACATAGTTCAAGGAATTAAATATGGGGTTTATGCATGGTTAATGGCCCAAAAAGATATGTCGTGATTACTTTCACACTCTAAACTCACATGAGTCATTCTCAGTGTGAGAAACAAGAGGTATCAGTAAACTTGATGATGGTGCCATGAAAGATGCAGTTATGAGAAATGATGTGGGGCTCACGTATGTATGATGGCCCAAGTAAATGAAGACCAGGACTTAGGAAATAATCCCAAGAGTAGGGTCTATAAAGGTATTTTTACTTTATAGAGATTTGGAATTTTAGCACAGGACTTACTCCTAAAAAGGAATCCCAAATTAAGAAGGACTTATCATTGGGTTTTATTCCTAAGAACGAATCCCAAATCAAAAGAAATTAATATTGGGGATTACTCCTAAGGAGGATGCCCAATGTTTAAGGAAACTATGACTGGGGCTCACTCCTAAGAAGGAGGCTCAGGTTAAGGGGACTTGTCACTTGGGGCTTAATCCTGAGAAGGAGGCCCAAATAAAAATATCTTATCATATAAAATGATAAGGTTATATAGGAAACCCCTAATTGTGGTGACATAAAGCTTGTAAGTCACGAGGTTTTGGGAGAGGTTCTCATATAATTCCTTCCAGATAAGGAAGCCAATAAAGTAACTATGCCATAAATGGCTTTGAAGAGGGTTTTGAAGGCTATGTCTTGAAGAGGAGATGTGGATTTGAGGAAAAGAGGTGACTATGAAGGAGGCACACAAGTATTGTTCTGACGCGCAAGTCCTGGTCGCACAAGTAGACTTGCGCGACATGAGTCACCTTGGGAGACGAAGAATCCATAGGGTAATAATTGGGTTAATTGGAAATCAAACCTTTAGAATCATCCCTAGAGGCTTCGGGAAGGATAGCACGCAAGTTCCTTTGAGAGGGAAAGGCGGTGTGCAAGTGTCTTCATTTCCCTTAAGGGGTGGACACTTAGGCATGCAAGTATTGATGAGTTCAAACACTTAGGCCTTATTCTTCCTCTTTAAGGCTTACACTCTAGGTAAAAAATTACCTTAGAAGTGTTCGGAAGACTTCAGGAAAAGAATTGGGCGACCAAAGCTTGAATATGAGTTTTGGAAAATTCATCTTCGAGATGGGGGGCCCACAGGGGCTATTTATAGGCCACTTGGAACCTTGGGAGAAAAAAAGAATAGGGAACACAAGTGACTTGCACGACCCATATGTGGCGTGCAAGTGACTTGCGTGACGAGTAGGGAACTTGCGTGACTCCCTCAAAATGGTTTCTCATTCCACGCCTTTGTCAATTTTTTATATTCTTCAAAGGGTGACCCTAATTGTGCTTAAGGTATTCCCCTTTTCTATTCATTGGACTCTGTGACAGAAAGGAGCGTCAAAAAAAGTCCCCCCTTAGAGTAGGATCTGAAAAAAGAAAAAGGAATTTACTCCGAGGAAAAAGAGAAACCATGGTTCAGAGGTGTACAGGTTTTAGGCGCGTAAGTTGTGGCACGCAAGTTCCGAAACATAGGGTTGTGGGATGGCCTATATATATGGGCGTCACTTCACACAAACCATCCTGCCTCTAAATATTTTGAGCTCTCGTTGCGCAAGTGTGTTTCTTTTCTCGGTCGATTGCTCTTATTTTTATCGCGCTTCTCTAGTAAGGATTTTGACTTGTGCACCATCATTAGCGTTACATTACTTGCGCTACAATACTTGCACAATAGTAATTGTGTGGAAAAACATGTGCGCCTTAATTCCTTAGCCATTTTTTTCATCACAAATATTTCATAAAAACAGACTTACTTAAAAGTTATTTGTGTGATCTATATGCAGATTCAATGGTTCCCAAAAGAATTGGATCAGCTGATGAGTTGGCCATCAAGAGAATAGATGACATGTTGAACGTCGTTGGCCATGATTATTATGATATATGTGATAGAACTCTCTCATATTTGGCTATATACTAGAAGAAATATCATGATAATTTCCCACAGTGCATCTACTTACCTTTATATGGACATGGTCATCTGCAAGGAGTCAATGTTCCAGAGGCAAAGAATTATATTCCTCATTCCAGGTTTCATACTTACACTAATTTCTCTTCGACACATGTCTCAGTTTCAGGATCATTTTTCAATACTGGAACAATGGAGAAGGAATACATAAAGCATCATAGCCCATGTGCTCCAGATCTGAATCCCCACATGCCTGAGCTACAACCGCATTGCTATCCCTCTATTTTCCAAAATTCTCATATGGACCAATCTAAGGGATGGAAAAAGAGTTGAGATTTACATACTGGATGAGGTGTGAAGCCGACTTGGATATGGGCATATTGGTTGCGACAAACTTGTGCAGAGTTTGTCAAGGATCTGAATGGTGTAGCAATATATGAAGTCGTCTGGGCTGGGCAGACATATGTTTACTGGAATGACAATTTCGTGCCAGATTTAATCAGACGTTGGATCCTGGAAATGAGTTCCTTCCATCTGACTCATGGAGACATAGGCATCAGTTTTGGGATGTCTACATGATCTCGGGGGTTCCAATTTTGAGAGATATGTATGATGAATTCATACCCCCAAGGTGACCTGGAATGATTCAGAGAAGACTCCGGCTTTGGATCTAGAGTTAATGAAAATTTTTCACAAGCTTAAGAATACAAAAACCACGAAAAACCACTCTAGAAAAGATATCCATCTAGAGGAATGGATGGAAATGTTTCTGATCAAGAAGAAGGATAAGGGTCCCACCTGTACTCGTCCAACCATCTGCCCCAGAGTAGAGAAGAGGGGTGCTCTTTGCATATTCTGGCCAACTCTGGAAGCGGGAGAGTTTGAAATTGGGGGTATGAAGTGGATAAAAGAATCCTAGAGAAGACCCATATAGAGAGTTTCTTATCCTTGTGGCTCAGTGTTTAACTTATGCCAGTTAGGGATTTGAAGGGATGCATCATGCCAGGGACCTTTGTTATTGCAGTCAAGTTGGCTGAGAGAAAATTGGTTGGGTTGGACACCCTGGTTTTGGCGAAGATTCACTAGTGCTTACTCCATGTCTATATGGGTAAGTCTCCTTTGAGAATAGTGGGACCATTCGACGTTTTGTGGGGATGGATCACCACTCACATTAGGACATACGTAGTACAGAGCGGAGTATAGGTTCTTGGAAGTTCTTTTAGGCCATCGGTGCAAGAATTTTCCGGAATTTCTCCATTGTCCCTCAATTACAATGATCTGAAGGTGCGGTTGAGCATGTTCAAGGAATTTCATTTCTTCCATTATGGAAACCTGCCAACTGGGTGGTTTGTTGACGAAGGAACAACTATCCTGGAATTGAGGTCATATATGTTGTCTTGTAGAGATGTTGTATTGGCCACTAGAAATGACAGAGAGATTATTTGCGAGGCCTATGCTCCATATAGATTTTCACATCAATTCAAGTGTCTGCAGAAGATTTTTGTATCCCCTCCCGTGCACGTCAGTTCATAGCAGCATTCAATGGTTTCTCGACAACTATGGTTTCTGACAACTATGGAGAAAATCGGGGCGGTGTTTGATCTACCAGTTGTTGGAGCAGTGAGTCAATTGACTACATGCTATGCCGAGATCTAGGTAGCATCATACCTAGAAGGGGTATTAATCTTTCTATCTCCTGGGTGGGGAGTAAAAGGAGAAGTTTTAGGAAATAAAGCTTTCATCTGGAAGGTGAGTCTTCCTCATGTGGAGTTGATTCACCGGGTTCTTCACCCAGGGCTGATTCACCAGATTCTCAGGATGGGGATGATGAGGCACGACTTGCGTCAAAATGGCCTCATGCTAGATACAATCCTCCTTCCCGAATCAAGATACCTACTCCACCGACTCATGGTGAGTTATATCATTGAGGAAATTTAGTTTCCATTATTTTATAGAGCACCAAATTTCTTTTTCTTATCCTTTTATCTGTGACTGCAGGAGCTGGGAAGAAGTTGAAGTCCTCGATTGTAGGACCCTCCTCGCGAACTTCTAGTTCACATTATGAATATTTATGACCAGAGGTTGTCCAGACATGGTGGAGTTAATATTCTGATGCTGAAACCACCTGGATGGACTTATATGAAGGGCTACATATCCCCATAGTGGGGGATCTCTAGGCTTCTGTTGATATTTGCTTCGAGGATAACCCCAATGAAGTGTGGGTTTGAATCAGAGAGCTGGAAATGCTCATATATAACACTGATGATTCTATTCCTATCAACAAGAGGGTGAAGGAAATGATGGATCGTGGAACAACTAGGGTGATTGGTGCTTTAGTAGACGAGGAGTGGCATGATTACGTGGCTCCTGAAGATGTAAATTTATTTCCTTATTTTCTTTGCAACTTAATTTCATTTAATGCTTTGTTACTCAAGGAAATTACTTTCTTCATGCTGCATCTTGTTAAGGAAGGAACTACTGAGGTCCCTTCACCATAGTACAGCCCTGGTGGCACTGCTTTTGGGGTCCTTGAATCTCCTCGTGAGCCAGGCGAAGTATCTCTAGGCCAGTAAGTCATGGATGAGGAGTTAGACAGGGATTTACACTCTCTGATACATATATTTGGAGGTGACAATGTCAACACACCCAAAAAGTGAAAGAAGCAAAGGCATCGAAGGAATATTTAGTAGCAGTACGTACTTCGGATAGTCATGAATCCTATCTCATGAAAAGGTTTTTTATACTTCTTGGGATTGTAGAGGCTTCTTCAATTTCCCCTTTGAGAGAGAGGACTGACCCTCCTCTGAGGATGACAAAGGGTGCTGGTGAATAGTCGCAAATTCATGATAACCTAGATTCTCCTAGTACTACTCATGTTGCTACTGTAAGGAGAGAAGAGCCTTCTTTTGGTAAATTAACAATACTTCATAGAACATTGAATGAAAACATCAACTGAATTCCATTCTATGATACTTTAGGTTCCACACCTATACCAGAACATTTGGTGACCACTGCAACTGACTCCGTAATTTTCTTTAAGGATGTTATCTGGGGTCAGAGGTCACAGGAGGATGGTCGCCAAGAAGACAAGTCAAATTCTATCACTGGTGAGACCACTGGATGAATTGATGAAACATGGGACATATTTTGATGAAATTTTCGATCTTGTTAAATTACCATGTTATTTATAAGTCTTTGGATGTGAGTGTTATCCTTCGTCCTCTTAAAATTGTTTTATTACATCACTGACTATGATTGGTTGAAATGTGCAGTTCTGTTGAGAAAGATGCTGATCTACCGATGCCTGAAAGGGGTAGATACATCCCTATCATTTCAGAGATGCTAGATCAAGTGGAGATTAACCCAACAAAGCTTCTTGAAACTCGTCATGAAAATCCTGTTGAAGCTAGGAAATATGGGGAGGATCCTTCTCATGCTGTTGATCTATTGTTGGGTAAAATATAATATTTGTGGTTGTACTTAATTTTTAAGATAGCTAATCAACTTTTGATATCCTTTGAAACTAACCAAAGCATTCAATTGACTATGTAGGGCTTTCAAATTTAGTGGCTAGATTCTGAGGTGAAGCCTCAACCTTAGCCCCAACGGGAGTAGAAAGTGAAGTAAAAAAAGTCCGGGGGGAAATAGCAGAACCCGGCACTTACTTAAGTGCGTTACTCCTATAATATATTCCCCCCTTTGATAGCGATGCTGAATCAGACCTAGAGGTGAAAAATGCGCTCCAATTATCATGTCGCAAGGCATGATAGAATATATGGAAGATCATATCTAAAGTTCCTTTTGAATATCTGTCTTCGAAGATCCCGTTATTTTCATCCTTGTTCGTCATGCTAGGGCTTGGAAATTTTGGATATCAATAGATACATACCACAGTGAAACCATTCATCTTAAAGAGGGAGTATGAGAAAAAGTGTCATCAAGATCTGATTAGAGCGAGGTTGCTGACCAATATCGGAGAATTCAAGGTTGTGGTGTCCCAAACTGAGGTAAATTATGCTGCAAAGATGAAGGAGCTGAAGCATAAGATCATAGAGAAAGTTGTCCAGCAGATGCACCTTCCCCAACAGCTAGATTCCATCACTGGGGAACTTGACCAGCTTAACACTTCATTTGAAGGAGTCCAAACGGATGGTATGAAAGCCATCACAGATTCCAAGAAAGCGCTCCATCAAGATGAAAAGATTGAAGCTGGTCGAGTGAAAGAAATTCAAGTAGATGATGATTATGCTGGGGATGTCATCAATCAAATGAAAAGTTATGTTGAAAGCCTCTTGTAATTCTTGAAAAATAGAATATACTCAATCTTTGGATGTTCTTCTAATCTGCTGCATCAATGAAAAAGAAATTTCAACTTCAATCATTTATACCTGCATTCTCTTGCTAACTACTTAAATTTTTTTTTACCTAAGCTAATGGGCCTTGTAAGCATAGTTTTATTTTTTATAGGATTATATAAATAACCCCCACAAACTTTGCATATTTGTGTTGCTTAATATTACCTAAATCATAAAAAATGCACATTTAGCGAGCTGGGACTCGACTTTTTTTCATAGTTCCTTTTACAGGTTCCCAATTTAATGAGTACCCTATCTCTTGTGGGAAGTTTAAATTCATGCATGTCAGACATAAAATGGTTAATTTTTAAGGTCGAATAGCTTTGACCGAATAGATTAAAATTGACTCAATTCCTTGATACTTTGTTTTAAAACATATTACCACATTCAAGTGTGGGAGAGAACATGTAAACTACGACTTAATTTTTTTTGAAACGGATGGATGATATGAAAAAAGGGATAAAAGGCATTAGAATAAGTATTTCCTAAGAGTGAATTTATCACATTTTGAAAAACCCGTTAGGGGGTTGAATTATGCAGGGCCACTTAAGGGCATTGGCTGCATTGTCAAATAATAGCATCTTTTGGCTAACAGGTCCATTATGTAGAATACTTATGCAAGGCCACTTAAGGAAACATGCTGCATAGTCAGTCAAAAGATCTCTCAGTAATTTTACTTTTCTATTTCTAAAAGCCAGTGAAAGTTTATAGAGATTCAAATTTCCCAAAGAATAGAGTCTGCTGTATGGATAGAGGTACATGAATATGGAGAGGATATTCCCAATCAAGATTGTTAATGAATTGGCTGAATGTAACTCTTGCGAAGGTCTGACCCAAATATAGGGAAGGGAAATATAAACCATATACTTGAATACATTCAGATCATGAAAAATAGTATGGGAAAAATATGTTAAGGATGGATGTTTTTGTGAATCCCTACATATCATCATTACGACCAATAAGGAAAAAAGAGGTTTTCCCCCAATAATTAAGTTACCACTATTTGACAAACCCGTTAGGGGGGTTGAATTATGTAGGCCGACCTAAGGGCATTGGCTGTATAAGAAAATAATAGCATCTTTTGGCTGACAGGTCCGTTATGTAGAATATTTATGCAAGGCCGCCAAAGGGCACGCGCTGCATGGTCAGGAAAAAGAATTCTCTGGTATTAGACATTTTGTGACCAGAAGTCAAGAAAAGGGTTATAGATATCCTGAAGTATATAAGGTTAGGATTATGACACATGAAAATGGGTATTTTCCAATGCATGAAGGTGATACATAGACAAATGATGACCGTAATCATGTTGTGGTTGGGTCCTAAATTGAGATGCTGGACATCGCTACATATCTCATTAGGATGAGAATCAAGCCATACATAGTTCTTGAAATACAGTTTAACATTATGTGGGACGAGAGCGTAGGAGATATTAGTTTAGGGTCATAGAGCTCGGACCATAATGAGGGAGACACATTGTGTGTTTGTTAAAAACCTAATGTGAATAAAGACCAGGGTCTTCATACCACATTCATGTGCTCACAAGGCAAATTTTGAGCCAAGGAACTAAAAGTGGAGTTTGGGGTTAGGCCCAAAGACTTGGGGCTGGATTTGAGGGATACTCGAATGTTCCTACGTATCCCATAGAGATGGGAATAAATCCATATTTAGTTCTTGAAATACCCTCTATATAGATTTGGTTTGAACATGTGAAAGGTGAAAGGGGACTTTAGTGCAATGATGGTTGGACCCAAGATTACAAGTTCGGGTATTGCCATGTATGCACGTAGTCTTTGGAATATGACATGATTGGAGATCCATGTCAATAATGATTCCCTCTCAGGTGAGGGTGTTAGAAACTGTTGTAGTTTATTGTCATAGAGGACAAAAGTGAAAATAGTTTAAGGTCATATGCATGGACCGGTACTGCACAGTTTAGCGTCATGTAGCTAGGACGTATTGCTATGCAGTTTAATGTCTTGCATCAAGGATAATGGGGGAATGTATAGTTTAACGTCATATAGCAAGGACGATGGTGCAGAATAGTTTAGTGTCACATATTAGGGACAAAAGGGATGTACATAGTTTAACATCATGTAGGACGATGGTGAACCAATGTGAAGATATTGGTTTTGGGGGGCTTCACAGATCAACATCGTACGTATGAGATGGAGGTGAACCGATGTGAAGATATAGGTTTTGGGCTTGAACCTCAGGAGGTTGCCTACGCACCCATCCTATAAGGAAAGGATAAAAGTCCACATAGTTCAATTGAGAATGAATTGGTGATCGAGTTGTACTTGAGGAAAACGACCCGAAGATGGTGTTGGGACTTACATGTGGTTAGCGGCCTAGAGAGGGTGTTATGGTTGAAGTTTACTCTAAGATCACGTGAGCCATGCTCGGTGTGAGAAACAAAAGGTAGAAACAACCCTAACGATGCAAATTTTGATGTCATGTGGGAAAAAGGGTGCTATACAGTTTAGCGTCATGTAGCTAGGACGTATTATTGTGCAGTTTAACGTCTTGTAGGACCTGAGCACAGTTTAACATCATTTAGGACGTATTAAGGGACATTTTCATAGTTTAAACATCATGTAGGGCGAACATTTATAGTTTAAAGTCATGTAGGACGTATTGGGGGCTGTTTAAATTTTAATGTCATGCAGGATGAACATGTACAGTTTAACATCATTTAGGACGTATAAGGGACTATTTACAGTTTAACGTCATATAGGATGACCATGTACAGTTTAACGCCGTGTAGGATGTATAAGGGACTATTTATAGTTTAATGTCATGCAGGATGAACATGTACGATTTAACGTCATGTAGGACTTATAAGGGACTGTTTATAGTTTAACGTCATGCAGGACGAACATGTACAGTTTAACATCATGTAGGACGTATAAGGGGTTGTTTACAGTTTAACGTCATGCAGGAAGAACATGTACAGTTTAACGTCATGTAGGATGTATAAGGGACTATTTACAATTTAACATCATTAAAGACAAACATGTACAATTTAACATCATGTAGGACGTATGAGGGACTATTTATAGTTTAACATCATGCAGGACTATAGAATTTTTGTTACACAAAATACTTTTTCATGAATATGGCATTGTTTGTGTAAGGACCCGACCCTAGTTGCTTGGAGCCAGTGCCTTGTTTGATTACATTGGCATACATATCAGGAATACGAATCCAGAAGAACTGAGTAGTTTAGTATTATTGGAAAAAAGATTCATACATAAGTTCAATAATACAACTTGAATAAAAATACAACATGGAAACTCCTTAGACAACACCCATAACTCCTAGGTTATTTCAACATGTCATTCATAATAAACTTCTTCATGTACTGAAAAAAATGATACATAAGAAAGGGGTGAGATCAAATGCTCAGTAAGAGTAAGCAATACAGCGGAAGATAGTATAAACATAATACATGGTGCATAATTTAAAACACATGCCTTTAATAATAAACTTGAACACATTATGGCAGGAAAATGTGATGAAGAAATAATGCCATAATAAAACATAATCATGGGTATTCTACTAATCGAATAAACACATGAAATATCAATAGCTGCACTCATAATGATGGAATTTATAATACCAGACATTCTGTAACATTTTTTCAAATCCTTGGCTAAGATGTATAATGATTAAGGCCTCGGCCAAAATCCATATCACATTGGGAAAGGCCTCGGCCAATTCCACATCTCTTTGTCTCATGAGACCTACCGATGCATCGAGCGGATATAGCGGGCCCCACCCATAACATAATAAGTCCAATTGATTCCTCATATGAGCGGGGATCAACATAAACAACATATGCATTCATATTGAAACTATCATATGAAATATAACTAAATTCCCCCAATCATTAAACATAAAACACTAACCATTCGAAATAATATGGTGAATGGTTTTAGGATAGATCATACACTATAAAGTTAGTCATAAAACATTAAATAAAATATTTTATATGACATCATAAATGATTAACCCCAATAATACATAAGAATCAACAAGAGTATTAAATCAAACGAGAATACTCTTATAAAATCTTTAAGCGATCTGAAGATAAATACGCTTTTATTTTGAAAAGAATAGTTATTTTTGGAAAAAATCTTTGTATAATACCAGAAGTAAAGTAAGATAGTATTTTATGGTAAAATGAGTGTTTTTATAAGTATAATTGTTTCCAAAAATATATTATAGCTTTCCCTTGAAAATAGATATGAATTTGAGAAATTCCCTTGTATCCGGCTTGTGTTTTTTGAAACAGTTTTGAGAGCTTGTTTTAAAACATGTAACTATCCAGAAAATAAGGAAGGATTATGGATTGTGTACATATATATAATACTCACACAGAATTTATGAGGAGTAAATAACAATACATAATAATTTTATCGAGGAAATTAGACAATAAAAGTAACCTGAATGAAAATGGAAGTTTGGGTGAAAAACCCTTACCTTAACTCCGAACATGTTACGCTCTTGTACTTAAGCTCCTGGAATATGAAATTATACTTATTAATAAATTATCTAAGAACCTATTATATATGTATTTATTTTATCATAATTTTGGTTAGTTCATTTATGTTCTTATTGATATGTTATTCTATTGAATTTCGTTTCTTCAGAGTGATCATTTTTTTTATTTTCATCTTCTGTACACTTGTTCATAAGTATGTGGAATGAATGTAAAACTCTAGGATTGAAATAATATATTATTTATGAACATAAATATGTGTTATTGGTCATTTATATAACTTGTTTACATGGAACTAGGATGAATTATCATATAGAACTTTAATGATAATATTTTTGGTTAATTTGTGGGTTTTGATTACAACGAACCCATTTTTATTTATAACCTAATCCTATTTGAAAAAGGGATTAAAAATTATTAAATAGGATATATTATGTATAATAATCTGGTTCAAACATAAAAATAATGGTTTCATGACCAGAATTTATAATGATAAATGAAATCGAAAGTCCATCGTCCTTGAATGTGTAAAATTGGCACATCTTGGATGGTGTTCTTGCTACAAGTATAAAAGAAGGTAAAAAGGGGGGAGATGATGATAACTTATTACAATATCATGAAAAAATTCCAGTATATATAAGGTATTGTAGTAATCACAAAATTTGGATAAGGAGAGTTAATAGAAAATGAAAACAAAATAACTTGAAAGGAAAGACAAAGATTTGAAAAGAGGAATTTACCTCTTGATCCAAACTTCCTTGAGAGCCTCCTTAGGGGAGAGTTTTTGGACTTTTTATGAGACCAAAGCCTTCTGGACGTGAGAGAGGAGGTTGGGAGGGTATTTGGACCGAATTTGGAGAAGGCACAAGGCGTGAGAGGAGTGATTGGAAGAGGGGGTAGGGGGGTTTTATATTGGAGGAGAGGGGATTTCTTAATATAAAACTCATTAATTTATTATTTCTCCTCAAGACAAGGAATAGTGATTATTCCATGACCAGGAATAGTAATTTTATCATGTGAAACTAAACCAAGGGTGCTAACATCAGCAGAAAATCACACATGACTCTATAATTAGTGTATTAATCTTAATTTTGCAATTTATGGCATGTCACTATTCATCAAAAATTCAAGTATTTTAGAAAATTCCCAAAAATTTACCCCAACCATTTTTCAATGTGTAGAATTCAAAAATGAATTCCATTTTTCAAAAATAATTTTCTAAATGTTACTAATTTAATATTTAATTAAAATCATAATTTATTATCAAAAACCTGTTTTAGAACATTCATTAACTTATTCTAAAATATAGGTATATCTTACTTACACTTGAATATTATTTATATACTATCATAAGTAAGGTTACTATTAATTAGGGTATATAACGATTCATAAGGGTATGTTACTATGCATAAGGGTATGTTACTATTCACCAAAAATTATGTTTTTCTTATTAGACTCTAAATAACTTACTGACCGCGACTATGTCTATCAGATTTTTGAAATTTACATCACAAAAGTGAAAAACTTATGTTTTAAGGGTCCCATAGTGCTTAGTAGTTAATGTGATAATGACATATTTATAAGAAATTAATTTCCTTTAAAAAAATATTGGGTCGTTCCATTCTCCCCTCCTTACAAAAATTTCACCCTTGAAATTTCATTTACAATCTTGGCTAGGAACTGGTGGGGGTACTTCTCCTTCATTGTTGAGTTGAACTTTGTCTCTATGATCCAAAATTTTCACCAGTTTCTCCTCATAGTAAAGTACATTCTCCAACTATACCACCTCTGAAGAGAGTACATGTGAAGGGTCTGGTATGTACTTATTTAAGAGGGATACATGATATACATCATGTACCTTTGACAAGTTTGGTGGAAGTTCCAGTCGATATTCCCTAGCTACGACTCGATCAAGGATCTAGAAGGGGTCGATATACCTGGGACTTAGCTTTCCTTTCTTCCCAAACTGCATGACCTTATTCCATGGAGATATGCATAGAAATACCAGTTCTCCTACTTTGGGCTTCCTTGATATGCTACTGAATGGCTTTCACCTTCTCTGCCATTTCCTCAACCAATTTAGGTCCTAGAAGCTTTCACTCGCCGACTTCATCCATACACTCTGGTGTTCTACACCTTTTCCCATATAGGGCTTCGTATGGTGCCATACAGATGCTCAAGTGGAAACTATTATTGTGGTAGAATTCAAATTGTAGAAGATATTGGTCCCATCCTCCTTTGAATTCCATAGAACATGCCCTCAACATGTCTTTTAGTGTTTGAATAGTCTGATCAGATTGGCCATCAGTTTGAGGATGATAGGCCATACTGAATTTTAGATCAGTGCTTAAAGCATGTTGAAGACTTTTCGAGAACTTCAAGGTGAATCTAGGATCACGGTCAGATATAATAGAGAGTGGTACTCCATGAAACCTTACCACTTATTTGATGTAAATCCATGCAAGTTAATCCAATGATAAGCCCTCTTGAATCGCTATGAAGTGAGCTGCCTTTTTAAGATGATCCACAATGACCCATATAGCATTGTTTCCTCTAGATGTCCTTTGGAGTCTAGTGACAAATTCTACGGTAATGTTCTCCCACTCCCATGATGATATGGGTAGTGATTGCATCATCCCCTTAGACTTTTTCCTCTCACCCTTCACTTGTTGACATACCAGGCACTTTGAAGTATATTCAGCAATCTCTCTTTTCATATTGTCCCACCAAAAGTTCTCTCAGAGATCTCGATACATATTTGTACTACCAGGATGTATAGAGAAATTAGAGCTATGAGAATCATCCAATAGTTCTCTCTTTAGCTCATGAATAGCATGAACACAAAGCCTCTTCCTGAAATTCAAAATTCCATCTTCATATGAGAAGTCAGTCACCTTCCCATTATTTATTGCTTTAATTTTCTTTTGAAACTCCTAATCATCAACCTGTGAACTTTGTATCCTCTCTATTAAAGAAGGTTGGGAAACCACTAGAAAAAGTAGTGATGTGCTACCTTCATTAATAATTCCCATATCCTTCTTTACTAGATCCATGAACATAGGATCCCTTTCAACTCCCATCTTTTCATAATTCCATGGTCTTTTCTAATCAATGCATACACTTCGTTATTTGCTTTCCCTGGGTGGTAGTGTATTGTGAAATCGTAATCTTTGAGTAGCTCAATCCACCTCCTTTGTCTCATGTTGAGTTCTTTCTGTGAGAATATATAATTCAAAATCTTATGATCTTTATATATCTAACATTTTTTTCCATAGAGGTATTGTCTCCAAATATTTAGAGAAAATATTACCGTTGTTAACTCAAGATCATGGGTTAGATAGTTTTGTTCATGAATTTTTAGTTGGCTAGATGCATAGGCAATCACTCAATCATTCTACATAAGGACACAATCAAGCCATTTCTTTGATGCATCACTATAGTTAACAAACCCATCATCCCATAATGGTAGGGTTAGGATCGGAGCATTCACTAGCCTCCTCTTCAATTCTTCAAAACACTATTCACATTCCTTGGTCCATACGAACTTAACCCCTTTTTGTGTGATCTTGTTCATTGGGATGGCTAAACTGGCGATGTTTTAAACGAAACTCTGATAATAACCTGCTAAAACAATAAAACTACGTACCTCAGTTAAGTTTGATGGAGTAGGCCATTCTTGCACAGCCTTTGTCTTTGCAGGATCTATAAATATTCCATCCATAGAGACAATGTGGCCCAAAAAGGAAACTGATTGGAGCCAGAAATAACTCTTGTTAAACTTCCCATATAATTTGTTTCTTCTCAGAGTCTTCCAAATAGTGCTCAAGTGATTTTCATGTTCTTTATAGCTTCTAGAGTACACCAGGATATAATCAATAAACACCACCACAAAGTCATCAAGATATTTCTTGAAGACTCTATTCATCAGATCCATAAAAATAGATGGTGCATTAGTTAGTCCAAAAGGCATTACTGTAAACTCATAATGCCCATTTCTAGTTTGGAATGTTGTTTTTGATATGTCTTCCTTCCTCACAAGTAACTGATGATATCCATATCGAAGATCAATCATTGAAAAATATTGGTCTATGTGATGCTGATCGAATAAATCATCAATTATTGGCAGAGGATACATATTCTTTATTGTAATAGCATTGATTTCCTTGTAATCAATGCACAACCTCATGGATCCATTTTTCTTCTTAACAAAGAGGATAGGGGCTCCCCATAGAGAAACACTAGGTCGAATAAATCCTTTATCACTCAATACTTCTAGTTGATTCTTTAGTTCCACTAACTCCAGAGTGGCCATTCTATAAGGGGTCTTTGATATGGGTCTTGAACTAGGAATTAAGTCAATGGAAAACTCAATTTCCTGCTTTGGAAGATGTCCAGGTAAATCTTCTGGAAAGACACCAATAAACTCTTGCACAATAGGTACATCTTCTATTTGAACATTCTTTCCCTCACCCATAGTTATTTCATTCTATTCATCGCCAATAATTGAATTTAGTTGAGCTATTGTGGGTTGATCTAGATAAGAATCAGGTGGTGATGTTTCTTCTCTAAAGATAAGGTACTCCTTATCATCATTGAAGATTGTAATCTCCTTCTTCTTATAATAAATTTCTGCATCATTATCCGAAATCCAATCCATACCGAGGATTATATCAAATTCAATCATGGGTATGACGATGAGATCAGTAGATAAAGAACATTTGTAAGCCCTAATGGGAACATATTGATAGAACTTTGTAGAAATGATACTTCCCTTTGGAGTTTTGACTGAAAACTCCCTTGTTAAATCAAATTGGAAATATCTAATTTTCTTAGCAAATAGGGAAGATATGAAACAATGCGATGATCTATAATCAAATAAATCATTGGCTATGCTCGATAAAACTATCAAATTACCTAACACCACGTCATGCGGAACTTCAACCTATGCAGTTGTGATCACATATGCTTTTCCTTTCTCCCTTGGCCTCTTCTATTGCATATTTCTTTGACATCTTGGAAAATCATTAGCATAATGCCCCATCTCCTGATAATTATAACATCTAACATCATTGGATTCCTTCTTTCCTTTGAAATCACTAGCAAGATGGCCTTTATGACCACATTTTTAGCATACTCCTTTTCCTTTTAAGCACGCACCAGGGTGTTTCCTTCCACAATTGTCACATGGTGGATATTCAATTCTTCCATTCTTCCCTATTTCCTTATTTTCTTTCCCATGGTTTTTAGTAGCCCTATTCTTTTCTTTATTTCCCTTAAATTCATAAGACTAAGAGAATTATTTTTCGTTCTTGATAGCACATGAAACCATGTCCTCATATGATGAAAAATTTTGGGAGACCAGTGCCCGCCATAGGAATGGATTTAGGCCATCAAAGAATCGATCGATTTTGCTCCTTGGATTTCGTATGTATTCCACAACATGTTTTTTCATCCTTGTAAAGTTTCTTCATACTTTGCAACATCTTCATCCTCCTTTTGCCTTAGATTCAAGAATTGCCTCCCCATATCTGCTCTTTGTTCATGAGGGAAATATTTTTCTAAGAATATTTACTTAAAATCCCTCCATTCCATATCTTCTATTTCTTCCTCCTCCTTTGTGTTTTGGATTAATGACCACCATTGATCCACATCTCCCGATTGACGATATACTACCATGAAAACCTTCTCTCTTTCATTACATCCCAAAGCGAGAAATATCTTCTCGAGGGAACATATCCACTACCATGCTACAAGAGGGTTTGTAGTCCCATTGAACGATGGAGGCTGTTGTCGCATAAAGTGATCTAGCATAGCTCCTCCACATGGTGGATCCAAATGCTCCATATGGGTAAGGTTATTATTCATAACCTGAGTAAGTTTTCCCAGTATAGTTATGAGTTTCTCAGAACCAATCATAGCACCATAGCCAACATCATTGTCTTACGTCAGAGGAAAATCCCTAAAGGGGACACGTGCATTCATGCGATTTCCATTCCGTCCACTAGGCACGATATCTAGATAATGGCATACACTATATTAGGTTATGAATCACAATGTATAATCTTAACTTAAAAGTACCTAGAAAAATTTGAGATCCTACACATGGATAATCCCATATTCACAAAAATGGATTCTTTGAGGAATATTTTCATTAAACTCCTTCATAATGTCTTGAAAATAAAATTTGAATTATCTTAAGGATATCCCTCATGAGTTTCATAACCAAGAGTGCAACAAGGCCTATTCTCGTGCACCATTTCCTATTCGAGTCTAGCTAAAAGCGATGTTTTTGGGTTTTACCCCTAGATTCATCTGTGCCAGAGCCGCCTCTACCTGCTCGCATCAAGACAGGGATGTATTGCTTAAAAGATCCATATAATCTATTCCTTATCAAAATACCAGGATGTTATTGTATGTATATCCTCAAAGAATAACTTAGGGACTCTTCCCAAATTATACGTTTTCTAAATCTAGTTTCCAAGTATTCTACTAAACTTCCTCTGATACCAACTGTAAGGACTCGACCCCAGTTGCCTAGAGCTGGTGCCTTGTTTGATTACATTGGAATACATACAAGAAATACGAATCCCGAAGGACCGAGTAGTTTAGTATTATTGGAAACTAGATTCATACATAAGTTCAATATTATAACTTGAAGAGAAATACAACATGTAAACTCCATATAAAACACCCATAACTCCTAGGTTATTTTAGCATGTCTTTCATAATAAACTTCTTCATGTCCTGAAAAATAAAATTGATACATAAGAAAGGGGTGATCTCAAATGCTTAGTAAGAGTAAGAAATACAGCGGAAGATAGTATATACATAAGACATGGTGCATAATTGAAAACACATGCCTTTAATAATAAACTTGAACACATTATGGCAGGAAAATGTGCTGAGTAAATAATGCCACAATTAAACATAATCATGGGTATTTTACTAATCGAATAACCACATGGAATATCAATATCTGAACTCATAATGATGGAATGCATAATGTCGGACATTCTGAAACATTTTTTCAAGGCCTCGGCCAAGTCGTCTAATGATTAAGGCCTCGCACAAAATCCATATCACATTGGGAAAGGCCTCAGCGAATTCCACGTCTTTTTGTCTCATGAGACTTACTGATGCATCAAAGGGCTATATCGGGTCACACCTATCTCATAATAAGTCCAATTAATTCCTCATATGAGTGGGGATCAACATAAACCACATATACATTCATATTGAAACTATCAAAGGAAATGCAACTAACTTTCCCCAATCATTAAACATAAAACACTAACCATTCAGAATAATATGGTGAATGGTTTTAGGATAGATCATCCACAATAAAGTTAGTCATAAAACATTAAATAAAATATGGTATATGACATCACAAATTATTAACCCCAACAATACATAAGAATCAACAAGAGTATTGAATCAAATGAGAATACTCTTATAAAATCATTAAGCAATCTAGTGATAAATACTATTTTATTTTAAAAAGAAGAGTTCTTTTGAAAAAAATCGTTGTATAATAACATAAGTAAAGTAAGATAGTATTTCATGATAAAATGAGTGTTTTTATAAGTATAATGGTTTGAAAAAATAGATTATCGCTTGCTGTTGAATGTATATATGAATTTGAGAAATTCCTTTGTAACGAGCTCGTATTATTGGAAACAGTTTTGAGAGATTCTTTTAAAACATGTAACTATTTAGAAAATAGGGAAGGATTCTGGTTGGTGTACGTATATATAATACTCACACATAATATATGAGGAGTACATAATGATACATAATAATTTCATCGAGGAAATTAGACAATAAAAGTAACCCGGATGAAAATGGAAGTTCGGGTAAAAAACCCCTACCTTAACTACGAACGTGTTCCGCTCTTGTAGTTAAGCTCATGGAATATGAAAATATACTTATTAATAACTTATTTCAGAACCTATTATAAATGTATTTATTTTATCATAATTCTAGTTAGTTCATTTATGTTCTTATTGATATGTTATTGTATTGAATTCTGTTTCTTCAGAGTGTTGATTTTCATTATTTTCATCTAGGGTTCACTTGTTCTTAAGTATGTTGAATGAATGTAAAAATCCAGAATTGAAATAATATATTATTTATGAACATAAATAGGTTTTATTGGTCATTTATATAATGTGGTTACATGGAAATAGGATGAATTATCATATATAACTTTAATGATAAGTATTTCGGTTAATTTGTGGGTTTTGATTACAATGAACCCATTTTTCATTATAACCTAATACCATTTGAACAATAGGATTAAAGAATATTAAATAGGTTATCTTATATATAATAATATGGTTCAACAATAAAAATAATGGTTTCATGACCATAATTTATAATGATAAAAGAAATCGAAATTCCATCGTCCTTGAATGTGTAAAATTGGCACATCTCGAATGGTGTTCTTGCTACAAGAATAAAAGAAGGTAAAAAAGGGGGGAGATGATGATAACGTATTAAATTATCATGACAACATTCCAGTACATATATGTTACTGGAGTCATCACAAAATTTGGATTAGGATAGGTAATAGAAAAAGAAAACAAAAGAACTTGAAAGGAAAGACAAAGATTTGAAAAGAGGAATTTACCTCTTGAACCAAACTTCCTTGAGAGCCTCCTTAAGGGAGAGGTTTTGGTATTTTTATAAGACCAAAGCTTGATGGAAGTGGGATAGGAGGTTGTGAGGGTATTTGGATAGAATTTAGAGTATGAAAAAGGTGTGAGAGGAGTGATTGGAAGAGGGGGTGAGAGGGGGTTTTTATAGTGGAGGAGAGAGGGGATTTCTTAATATAAAACTCATTAATTTATTATTTCTCCAAAAGACAAGGAATAGTGAGTATTCCGTGACCAAGAATAGTAATTTTATCATGTGATACCGAACCAGGTGGTCTTACGTAAGCAGAACATCACACATGACTCTATAATTAGTGTATTTATCTTAATTTTGAAATTTATGGCATGTCACTATTCACCAAAAATTCAAGTATTTCAGAAAAATACCAAAAATTTACCCCAACCATTTTTCGACGTGTAGAATCCAAAAATGAAGTTCATTTTTCAATAATAATTTTCTAAATGTTATTAATTTAATATTTAATTAAAATCATAATTTATTATCAAAAACCAATTTTAAAACATTCATTAACATATTCTAAAATATAGGTATATTGTACATACACTTGAATATTATTTATATACTATCATAAGTAAGGTTACTACTCATTAGGGTATATCACTATTCATAATGGTATGTTACTATTCATAAGGGTAGGTTACCATTGACAAAAAATTAAGTTTTTCTTATTGGACTCTAAAACACTTACTGATCACGAGTGTGTATGTCAGATTTTTGAAATTCACATCACAGAAGTGACAAACTTATGTTTTAAGGGTCCCATAACACATAGTAGTTAATGTTATTATGAAATATTTATAATAAAGTAATTTAATTTAAAAAATATTAGGTTGTTACAGGTTGGAGTCGTGATGAGTTCTCCATTCATTGAGATTAAAGAATAAGCTCCATAAGAGTACACTATATGTAAATATTAAGGTCATTAACACTTTAGCTCAATATTTGGAGGTTTCTTTCCTAGTAACATTGGAGTTCTGAGGACCAATACCAATTCTCCTTGAATTAATGAATGAAGACGAAGTTTTTTATTGAAAGCACGTGCTATTCGATTCTGATAGACTTCCAAGTGGTGCAGGGTGCACAATCTTTTTTCATCTAATCATTTCAATTCATCAAATCGCTTCTGAGATTGTTCATCTATGGATGAATGATCAAAAATGGCTAATCTGAGTGAAGGTAATTGAACCTCAATGGTAAAGACTTCTTCTGTTCCATATACCAATGAATATTGAGTTGACCGCATAGCAGTGCTGGTGGTGTTCTGATAAGCCCATAAAGCATGAAAAATTTTATCAGGCCACGATTTCTTATCATTATCCACCATCTTTTGCAGTATTTTTGAAAGAGTATTATTGAAGGCCTCTATTTGGCCATTGTCTACTGCATGATACCGAGATGAATGGTTGTATTTGATGTTGTATTCTTGATATAAATTTCTCACCTCAGATGAACAGAATTTGGTGCCATTGTCCATCAATATGGTATAAGGGACACCAAATCTGGTAATGATTTTAGACTTGATGAAGCTAAAAATTCGTTTAGAGATAAATTCTTTGAGAGGTATTGCCTCTTCCCATTTTGAGAAGAAGTCATTAGCAGTAATAATATACTTAAACTGCTTGGATGTAGCCGGAGGATAAGGTCCTACTACATCCATTCCCCGTGTAGAAAATGGCCATGAGTATTTAGCTGTATGAATCAACTCTGGGGTTTGATGAATGAAGTTGGCATATATTTGGCAAGAATGACACTTTTTAGTGAAATGAACTCAATCTTGCACCATTGAAGGCTATAAGTATCCAAGACTTCTAATTTGACCAAAAAGGCTATGTCCAGACTGGTGGGCACCACAAACTCCTACATGTACTTCATTTATGAAAACCATTGTTTCTTAACCATCAATACATCTGAAGATAATTCCCTCAAAACCATGATTGTAGAGAATTTTTTGGTGATCTGGGCTATCATAAAGAGTAAAATTGACCACACGTTACCGAACTTGTTCTTTCCTGGGTCTATCAGGTGGGAGTGTTCCATTTTGAAGGTATTCCCTGATAAGTGTCATCCATCCTAAAGTATGACCATATGGTTCAGAAATGGGATTGATTTCATTGATTTCGTCGATTATGATTTGAAGAAAAGGTGAAACTACATGAAGGTGGGAAATACTGATGATTGTTTCGTCCCAGTTTGGATCTGCCAGGGTTGTGGCTACATTATCCAGTGCATCATCTTGGAAATTCTGTGATCGCGGGGCATAAGAAAATGTCGGTTTTGAAGGAAATTTATCCATTAAATCTCTAATGTAATCACACAAAGGGATTAACTCTTCCTTTCGGATGGAATAATCCCCACTGATTTTTTGGATTACCAAATCTGAATCACCTTTTACCTTCAAGTGATTAACCTATGTCAGAAGTTCCAATTCCAAGCTTGTGATGAGAGCTTCATATTCCTCTTCATTGTTTATACCACCTTCCAACAATAAGAAGGAATAGGGTAGCACCACCTTTTTTGGAAAAATAAGCACGATTCCTATCCCAACTTTTTTGAATTTAGGATCTTCGATTTAATTTCATGTTGGACTTCTGGAGGCACCATCGTAATACATTTACCATGCCTAGGAATTATCTTGAATAGAGAAGACTTACTCATCAGGAAGTTCAATATTTAAAGATGTATCTTCTACATATGGATGTTCATCAAGGAAATCGTCCAGAGCATGTACCTTTATTGCCTTTTGAGACACATACTAGATATCAAACTGCTGCAAAATAACTTCCCACCTTTCCAAACATCCTGTAAGCATTGGACGACTAAGGATAAATTTGAGTAGGTTATTGTGTGATACCAATTGGACCTCACGATATTGCAGGTAGTGTCTCAATTTCTTAACTTCAAAGATTAATTCTAGGAAGCACTTTTCAATACTTGAATATCAAGTTTCTACCTCAAGCACAGTCCAACTGAGATATTAAAGGCTATTTTCATTCCCAGCATCATTCTTTTGGGCAAGGAAAGCACCCAATGATCGCTCTAAAGCTGTCACATAGAGAATAAGTCGTCTTCCTTTAACGGGTGGCATTAATACCGGTGGAATCAGGAGATATTTATTAATAATATCTAATGCTTATTGAAATTCTTCAGTCCATTGGTAAGTGACTCCCTTCTTCATTAATATGGTGAAGGGTAAACACTTTCCTGCCAAATTGGCAATGAAACGACGAATATAGGCCAAGTGTCCTTGAAGTGCTCTTAATTCCTTCAAATTTCTAGGAGGTGACATACCAAGGATTGATTTTTTTTCTCAGGATCAACTTCGATACCATGATGGCGTAAAAAACCCAATAATTTTTCCTGAGGTTACCCTAAAAAACATTTCAAGGGGTTCATCTTCAAATTGTGTTGTCAAAGTACGTTGAATATGATTTTCAGATTGGCTAAGTGATTATAAAATTTTCTATATTTAACCAAAAAATCATCCACATAACCTTCAACAAATTTCCCTAAAAATGGTTTGAATATATGGTGCATATCATGTTGATATGTTGTGCCTGCATTCTTTAAGCCAAAGGGCATTAGCCGATAGCAAAACACACCTTGAAGAGCTCTAAAGTCTGTAGACTTTTCATCCTATAGGGCCATTCATATTTGATTGTACCCAGAATAAATATCAATGAAAGAAAGAGCTTCGTTGCTAGTTGTTGCATCAATTAAATGTTTTGTGATCGGAACTGAGAAATAATCCTTGGGACAATGCTGATTAAGATCTCTGAAGTCAATGCAAAATCTAATTTGTCCATTATTCTTTTTCATAGGGACAATATTATCCATCCATTTGGGATACTGAACTTCTTTGATGAAGTGGACATTGATAATCTTTTCAACTTCATATTTAATTTTGGAGGCATAAGTTGGGTGTGTTCTTCTTACGGCTTTCTTGAATCCTTGATGTTCTTCTAGAAAACCCAAATGATGAGTGGAAACATAAGGATCAAGACCTTGCATTTCTGTATAATTCCAAGAAAATACATCTTGATTTTGCTTTAAAAATGAATTATACATTTGTTTCTCTTCACGAGTCATGGACACAGTAATAAAAGTGGGGCGTGGATCTTCTTTTGTACCCAGATTTATTTCTCTGAGTTCATCCATAGTGGTAGAGATACCCTCTTCAAATGATGGAGGAGCATCCCTTAGATCTTCCTCTTCTTCATCAATTTTTGTCACTTCTTATGTTTTTACTTTCATAGTAGATGACGAATCATAATTTCAATGGTCAGGGGAGAAGTTAAATTGGAACATCTTGAAGAAAAGGCTGCCATTTCAGACCCTATTGATGATGAAGGGTTTTCCTGGGGTGATAAAGAGGATATGATGGATTGGGAATCAACATCATTGTTTTCCTCTGATATTGCTATACCTTCTTCTGTCCTGGTTGACGAAGTATATAATTTCTAGATTTTAGTGGATGAAATAAAGACATCTCCATTTATGCTTTCATTACTGCTTGGCGAATAAAAAATTTATCCCATGCCGTCTAGCTCGATTTCCATAACTGACATTATGGAAGATTCCATAAGAGTGTTTGGTTTTATGTCTATCCTGTCAATTTGACTGTTAGGCAACACATAATCTGTACTCACATGTATGAATGGATTTACTGGAATCTTTTCCAAACCACTTGGAGCATTAATTTTGGTAACCTTCTTTGCCATGGATTTTTCCTTTCCCTCCATTTGATAAAATTCTACCTCAATGTATTGAGATTCACACGTTTTAAATGGGGCCTTCTCACCATAAAATGTACCAATTTGACCATTGAAACAATATTTGACACATTGATGGTATGACTAAGGTATAACTACATGTTGATGTAGCCAAGGTCTTCCAAGAAAAGTGTTGAAGGCTGTGTCCTGACGAACAACCATGAAATCTGAATTAGACACAAGGTCTCCAAACTGAATTTTGTGAGTAATTTCACCGAGAGGTTCTTCTTCATTCTTATAGTATCCTTGAAACATAAAATTATAAGGAGACAAATCATATTCAATAAGGCCCAATTGACGAAGTGTATGAATAGGAATGGGATTGACTCCTAAGCCCTTATCAATGAGAGCTCGTTGGATGTCTATATCATTGACTTTTCCATATAAATACAAAAGTCTGATATGACCATGTACAACATAATCTTCATCTTCATCTATAAAAGATATCACTGCCTGACATTCTGTAGAATCATTCTCTATATGGTAGAACTTATCCTCATCAATTTCAGTTTAGAATTCTTGAGGACTTGAAAAATCTTAAATAAGCGCCTCCCAAAGATATTTTGATGGATTCGAGAAATCAATAATAGATAAAATGGCTGGTACTTGGGAAAAATGTTTCAAGACAACATACTTTTGGTCCAAAGGTCTGCATTTCCCATCATGAAAATGTTGTTTTGTAGGTGCCTTGGAAGTTTATGCTTTGGCATTAGATGCTTCTTGTATCTGGGCAGGAATAGGAAACACTCCTCGCTTCGATAGATTATACCGACTAGGACTATCTATTTGTTGAGAGGAAGAAGGTGTAACCTCTAACCGGTCCTCCAAAATAGTTGTTTCAGGACCGAATCTACCATGTGTGGAAGAACTTTCTTGTTCCTATTGAGCCTGCTGAATGGATTTTCCATGAGTTTCTACCACATATACAGTTCTAGCAGGGGGCGGATTGAAATAGTGGCTTCTAGAAAATCCATGTCTTCCCCTGTATCCTAAACCTCTGTATCTTCCTCTAATTCCTCTATTAGATATAGGGATCTTAGGCACATCATGATTAAAGCTGTTATTGGCATAGGGATCAGTTAAATGAATCATGTTAACAGAACCAAATATCAATTTTTCATCTAATGAGGATTATTCCTAATGAACTAGTTAATTCTGTGTCGTTTGGTGGGGCGGTGCCTGTGATTTTTAAGAAAATGGCATAAAATATACAAAAGTAAAAGACAACTTAGGTTTTGACCCAAGTTCAACTTCTTCTAACTACTCTTCACTCTTTAAATTATACTTCTTCCTTGCGGATTTTCCTTCTGATGAAGGTGGTTTTTCTATAGCATTCATAGCATAAGACACAATTGGTTGATTCAATTGTGGTTGTAAAATGGCATGAGTTCAATTGATCATTTTCATGAATATCCAATCACCATATTTTTGCGCATTTTTACTTTTGACTTCATGCCACTCACCTTCTTTTCTGGAACAATAGAAAAAACACATGTTACCTGGGTTGAAGAACCTTTCAATTTTAATTGTCTAGATTCCAACATATTTTTTAGGAGGTCTTTGAAGAAAAAACACTCCTAAATGGGATGCCCCAACATCTGATGAAACGGAAAATAGTTGGGAAGGTCTTCATCTCCTCCCTTGTTCGGCCTTTTGGGCCTTGGAAACTGAACCAGATTGTTTTCGAGAGCCGAGATGAAGTATCCAAGAACTTTTTCATTCCGGAAAGAATATATATTGTTCTTAAAATATTCAAATGGTTTCCGCCTTTGATCTCTTTGATCGTCTTGACGAGGAAGTCGTTTTTGTTGATGCTCATGAGGTGGAGCCCTTCGATATTATGAAGGTTTTGAGGTGGAAGCAGGTACAGGTGCTTGTTTATGTGTAACTGTAGCAGTCTCGGATTTCCCTATTCTCCTTACTGGAATATATGTAATTACATGAGTTTTAGCCTTATTCTTTATAAGAGAGTATTCTATATGCTGAGCGATTGATGTAAGGTCTCGAAACCCTACTGTGTATTTCATAGGGATCAATGGTATGTGTAATTAATCACGCAGATTTTCCACATAGATTGGAAGCAACTCTTCTTGAGCGAGTGCTAAACTTAAGGAATATTTTAATCCCTTCCAGCAAGGAATGAAATATGAAACTCTTTAATTTTCCCTTTGCTTACAATTGGTATGATCAAAAACTGTCATCTTTGGTAATGTTGAGCTAAATTGAAGAAGAAATATTTGACGGAGATCTTCCCACCTAGTAATTGACCCATATTCCAAACTTGTATACCATACAAAAGCAGGTACTTGTAATAACTACAAAAAACACCTGAGCTTAATGGATTCTTGTTGTTGAGGAGTTCCCATCATAGTATCACTATGAGAAACGAAATGTTTCATGTATTTTTCTAGATCTCCCGAACCATTAATAATTGGGAATGCGATATTCACAAAATTTGAGGGGGGAGGGATTGCATCCACCCATTCATGGTAAGCTCTCTTTTCTGGTTGAACTTGTGCACACTTTCCATCCAATGATTTCAACCGAGATGTTAATGACTCAATGGTAGTCATTAATTTTTGAGAAACATTAGGTTTATCTTAGGCCTGAGTAGGTGCGATAACTGGAGTTTGGATGGGTGTGGAAACCAGTACTACCACTGATGGTAGTATTTTCGGCTGCTGTCGCACATGACCCATAGGATTAGACCTATGAGAGTGTACTTGTAAAGGGGGATATTCCTAATCCATCCCAGTAGCTGTAACAAATTCCCTTGATAGATTAAATCTAGTATTCTTAGGAGGAATACTACCTTGATGTAGTTTTACATTTAACCTCATTAATTCCTTCATTTCTCTATCTTTTTATGCAAACCATTCATCTAATGATAGTGAATTTCCTTCTCCAGAGGTAGGGTGGAATGTAATCTAACTTTTTCCTTTTTCCTTGGCATGTGCCTTTCTGGAGTATAGAAGGGCATTACCCAAAGGAATGTCTTACCCCTGGGCAACCCTCTATCTTCTGGTACGCACACCTCATTCATTTATTTCTGTGTGTACAACCTCTTGAACAGGAAATTCTTCATTTGACACCTTTGAGTGAGACTCGTGTTTTGGGGGATTATTGATAACAGCCTTGATGACATTTATCAATGCATAACGCATTGCATCCCTTCTGTTAGTACTTATGTGATTCTATCTTCTTCCATGTCCTTTATGATACATTGACTTTTTTTATCCCTCATTAACTTCTTGATGAACCATAATTTTGAGGGAATATCTTGATAATTGGGCTCTACGTTCCTCTTGTGGCTTCTTCCCTAATCAAGAAAGGACTGACTTTTGCTGAGGAAGAGATTGTGAATTTGAAAAAGTCCCCAGTCTGGTGGACTGGGGCTGTTCCTGTTTTTCCTGCTCAACTCCTCGAATCCTATCTATTGGTCCCAAGGGTTGGATTAAAAGAGTCCCTAGTCTAGCAAGCTAAGGTGTCTCTTGAGCTACTACATTTGAAACTTTCTTAAAAGCTCTCTTGATTTTTCGGACTTTAGTTCAGAAATTATACAGATGCATCATCTAACATCCACTGAAATCACCTGGCTCAGAAGACCGTTGGATTATTTCTAACACCTCTATCTCCTGATGGTGTGCATACTCTAAATGAGAGGCATGTTTGATATTCTCATTTTCTTGATTCAAGAGTAATTCGATAACCTTTTCTTTAAATTCCTAACTTTGGGAAGAACTAGTGGAGTCTTGTTCTTTGGAAAGCATTTGATTATGCACAAAACTAGTTAGATGTGGCCATCCATGGGAAATAATATTGCATGAGACCAAATTTGGTAGGATTTGTTGACTGGAGAGCATAGTGAAATGCAATGATCCATGAACACCACATCCCCTGATATGAATACCTGATGGGGCATTGGTAATTAACTGGCGCAACCTTTTTAATGCGCCATGGCATGAACATTGAAGGGATCTCTACTGTTTTTCAACCTTACGATGTTGGGAAACTGAGAGAGATTCCAAGTCAATTTGGCGTTGCAACCCTTATATTATCTTGACATGATTTTGATATTCATCATAAGATAATATTTTCTCTTTTAAGTGACAATGTTTTTTCCACATGTTGAGATGAATACCGTGAATACAATCTTCTATCAATGTTTCTGGAATATCATACGGAGAGTTATCCAAAGGCCAAAATATGACTGGTATCTCACCTTTCTCCAGTTGTTTCCTCATATTCAGCACTTCCTATTTGTCATTTGATGAAGATTATTCAACCTGAAAGGACCAATGATAGTTATTCTTTGTTGCTTCATGAGATTCAAAAAGATTGGTAGAGAATTCATTTCTGAAATTAGAGGATGAATGGCCTAGGGGTGGTTCGGAGAATGAACTACGCCCCAGTCTATCTTTTGATTGAGAAATTAATTCACCTGCTAGCGGTAAGGTATTAGACATGACTGGCTTCACATTTGTAAGTGCCTCAAGATAAGAGGGCTTTCTCATTACAGAATTTTCCATTGAAGAATTTTCCAGGCAATGCGAATTACTACTACGGAGAGGAATTTTTCATACAAATTCATCATCATGGGGATGACCACTATGGTCAGTTACAAAAAAAGATGAAACCTCTTTATTCTTGGTATTTTGGCCAGAAAGAGGTTTATTGTGGCTCTCATCTGAATATAATACTTCGAGATTGACCAAATTTTCATAAAGAAAGCCTTCATGAGGATGTTTATGATGAAGAACTTCAAAATTATTGTTGTTACTTCCAAAATCTGGAAATGAGAGAGTATAATCTTGATTTGAAAAAGACATTTGTCTGAGAGATTCAAGAACTCTAGAATTGAGCAATGCCTTATTCCATATTAGCTCTTGATTTTTCAACTGTGTTGGATGGGTCTTTTTCGTGGACGCCTTATTACTCACTATGGAAACCACTTGTTGACCAATGTGGTTATGATGGGAAGGTGTATGTGTCTGCTCAGAAGGAATGGTCAGGTTAGGCTGATTATCTCCATTTAAATCAGGTGTATGTGCCCGATTTGATTGTCCGTATGACATGGGGGAGTTTTCCCCATGACCCTCCTGGAATGGAACAGAGGTGTGTATCTGCTCCGGAGTGACATGTTGATGAGTCACTCCACTGATAGGGATAGATTTATTTTTCTTTCCATCTGATGTCACTGAAGCTATTATAATATTATGACAGGTATCCAGAATATGGGTAGGGATTTGATTCTGCTCTTTCACCATTGTCAGAATGTGCTTAGTGACTTCAGCTATCAGAATGGGAATATACGTCCATTATGTGTTTGGAGTAGGTGTGTTTTTGTAATATTGTCCTCTTTTTCCTGTTAGTTAATACTGACAATACTCATGTGTGGGGGAAGAAAGTTGTGTATGCCTTCTGTTTGTCATTAGAGCTTTCTAATTGACATCTCTGGGTGCTACAAAACAAGAATGTTGGTTATCTTGATGAATCACAGGTTTATGTTCCTACTGACTGTTCTCCACCAAATATGATTGGTGAAATTCATTCAAGACTGGAAGACGAGACTACTAGAAGAATTGATGAGTGTAAGTAGGTGTATGTTCTCATTTACAGGTGGTCACCACATTTGATGGGTGAGCTTCATTGGTTGCAGTCAAACGAGCCTGCTGACTGGATGATGAATTATAAATAGGTTTTTGTGCCTGCCTATAATAATCCATGGGAATTGCCTGGAGGGATTGATGTGTTACTTCTGGATGAGTCTGTTGGGCAGTGAAATTAGGACGGACGAGCATATATGCTCGCTTGTTGTTTCCCATCAAGTTACATTGATGGACTTCTTCGGAGGAGGTAGAGGTAATAACCTAATCCCTGTTGACCAAATTTCACCTATAACGGTTCCTCTTTCTTGCTCAAGTCTGAATAACCTGAGCCGAACGCCTAGAAGCGATACCAACATCATCTTAAGGGTGCACTGCCACAAGAGTATGGTGGTGATTGTTGGTGGGATTCCTCAGGAACAACTCTTGTCTTGTTGAATTGAGGCCTTGAGTGACCTCTTCATTCACCTCCCTATAATATGGGAGGGAATGGTTTTTTCGTTCCAGGGATAACGACCTGAAACGGTTGGAGACGGTGGTTGGAACCACCTGCTTCCTGACCACGGGTCATCGCTATCCAAACAACCAAGGTGAGTTGTTAGCTTGGAGGGATTGTAGAGAAGCCTCTAGATTAGGGATGGTACCATGTTGACAGTATTCCCTCACCAATTCATTCGAGATCTAGCATTGAAGATGCTGAGTAGGTGATATCGTCCTTAGAGCGGACGAGGATCCAGCAGGAGTAGCGGTTAAGGCATTCACAAGTGTGAACTTTAAAGAATCCATTCTATGTTGCAGAGAGATCATCGAAAAGAGTTCCTATTTAATATAGAAAACATAATCAAGATATTTTTTTCTAGAATACATCTTTTGGATGAACTCAAATGTGTTTTATTTCTTTTTCGGTCCTCATATTGAGTTTAATAGAGGTCTAAATAATAAGTAAAACATCATTTAACTTGGTTAAGGATTCCCGTCGGGTTCACCATTTTGGTTTCTTCTAGAAATGCGGATGCCCTTGTTTTTTTAAGGTTCAAACTTTCCAATCAGTTTCTAATAGGTTTATTCGTAGAACCGGAAACACCCAATGATTCTATATCCATTTGGACCTACTTTCCAAAGGTAGGTTCTCATTAATTGTGGACCGATGATGCTTAAGAATTTTCATTGGTTGAGAGGATGGGAGGTCAGGCTCATCACACATTTTTGGGGAGAATTATTTCCTACTCTGGGACCCTCTTATAGATTTAAGTTATGTTTGTGAATCCTTATTAATTCACCAAGAATGAAAATGAGTTTTCCTTTAGCTTTGGCAATCAATGATTGAGATGTATGGGATTTAGAGAATCTTTTATACGTATTTTAGGTTCTTCATAAAGGTATAATCATCATTATGTATTAGAGATCCTTAGTCAATGGTATCCTTCAATACATTATATAGAAATATCTTGGTCATTATGATGACCATACTGGTTTTAAAGCCACTCAGTGGGGCACTTGAAGTTTATTGTCATTTAAAAAGACATGGATTATTTCAGAGTTTGAATTGTACCTGTAGATGGACTACCTACATATCCTTGTTAAAAAGGAATCATAACCCACATAGTTCGATAAGAATTATATAGTTAAATGTCATATGGGATGGAAAATAATTAATGAAAGATGGGATTGAACCTTATAAAGGATTCCTACATACTCTACTTTTAAGGAAGAGATCAAATTCCATGTAGTTTAGAAAATAAATATGGGGTTTATGCATGGTTAGTGGCCCAAAAAGATATATCGTGATTACTTTAACACTATAAGCTCATATGAGTCATTCTCAGTGTGAGAAACAAGAGGTATTAGTAAACTTGATGATGGTGACATGAAAGATGCACTTATGAGATATGATATAGGTCTTATATATGTATGACAGCCCATGTAAATGAATACCAGAACTTAGGAAAGAAGACCAAGAGAAGGGTCCATAAAGGTATTTGTACTTTATGGAGATTTGGAATTTTAACTTGGGACTTACTCCTAAAAGGGAAGCCCAAATTAAGAAGAACTTATGATCATGTTTTATTCCTGAGAAGCAAGCCCAAATCAAAAGAAATTAGGATTGGGGATTACTCTTGAGGAGGATTCCTGATGTTTAAGGAAACTATGAATGGGGCTTACCCCTAAGAAGGGGGCCCAGGTTAAGGGGAATTGTAACTTGGGGATTACTCTTGAGAAGGAGGTGCAAATCTAAAGATCTTATCATCTCAAAGGATGAGGTTATATAGGAAACCCCTAACCATGGTGACATAAAGCTTGTAATTCAAGATGTTTTGGGAGAGGTTCTCACAGAATTCCTTTCAGATAAGGAAGACAATAAAGGAACCATGACATAAATGGATTTTAAGAGGGTTTTGAAGGATATTTCTTGAAGGGGAGAGGTGGATTTGAGGAAAGGAGGTGAAATGGAAGGAGGCGCACAAATATCATTCTCGTGCGCAAGTCCTGGTCGCGAAAGTAGACTTGCGCGACCTGAGTCACCTTGGGCGACCAAGAGTCTATAGTGTAATACTTGGGAAACTTTGAACTCAAACCTTTAGTATCATCCTTAGAGGCTTCTAGAAGGATGGTGCAGAAGTTCCTTTGAGAGGGCAAGGCGGCGCGCAAGTGTCTTTATTTCCCTTAAGTGGTGGACACTTAGGCGCACAATTATTGATGAGTGCTAACACTTATGACCTATTCTTCCTCTTTAGAGATTCCATTCTAGATAAAAAATAACTTTAGAAGTGTTTAAAAGACATTAGAAAAATACTTGGGCGACCAGAGCTTGAATCTGAGTTTTTAAAAATTAGTCTTCAAAATGGGGGGCCCATAGGGGATATTTATAGGCGACCAGGCAGCTTGGGAGAAAAAAATAGTAGGACGTGCAAGTGACTTGCGCGACCCATATGTGGCGTGCAAGTGACTTGCGCGGCGAGCATGAAACTTGTGTGACTCCCTCAAAATGGGTTCTCGGTCCATGCCTTTTTCAATTTTTGATGTTCTTCAAAGGGTGACCCTCATTATGCTTAATGTATTCCCCTTTTCCATTCGTTGGACTTTGTGATAGAATGGAGTGTCAACAATCTCATCTTGTACCTTGTAGACGGTGTTTCATATAACGGTGGTAGCAATGAATTGAAAAATGACTCACATAAGTGTAAAAGGGAAAAATAAAAGAATGAGAAGATGATATTTGGATACAGAGATTAACATGGTTCATGAAGTCATCCCAAAATTCATGGAGTTGTAGAATTTCAGTCATTTTAAGAGAAAAAAATATAGGTAGATCTCTTTTGAGTCAAAAGTCCTACTTCCTACTTTTCAATTCCATTAGTTTTATAAATCACAAACACCTTCTTAAAACAATGTTTACTAACTTTTTATATTCCATGTTTTTTAATATGATATTTCAGAAAACATTAAATTTTACTGTATATAGAAATGTTTCAAATTTATTACGAATATAATAATTTTACTATTCTAACAGATCCATTGAATTGAAGGTGCCTCTGATCCATTAGACCGACTATTTTTCTGAGCATTTTTTAGACTTATGTCTTGTGTATCAGACAGAAAAATGTCAAGACCATCAGACTGACCCTGGTATCAATACATCGGACTGACCCTCATTTATATGATTGGATTTTCAATCAATAAGAAATACTGTCAAAATAATAATTGTTTATAATGGGGATATATAGATTTTATTCTATCAGATGGGATACAAAATAGATTTATAATGATGCTAAACAAAATGATGATGGACATTCAGTTATTCTAGATCATTGTGAGTTGTGAAGTTCATGCTTACTGAATCCATTACTATTAACTTTGAAATATTATTTTTTGATATTTTCTTATAAATAGATGTTAATTGGAAGAGTTGAGAGTTGATCCATTTTCAACTAAATTTGTCTAAATTTTACTTTTTATAAACTTCTCTTTCTTAGTCATTGTAACACTTTTGAGAGTTTAAGTTTTAAGGAATACGTAAAATGGTTGTAATTACTTTAGAACTATTTTTTAATAATCTCTTATATAATAATGGTAAATATCAAGTTCTTCAAAGGATTGGATGATAGTGAATATGATCCATCAGATAGATGGATTCTGGGGTAGGAATATGGATGCTGATAATCATATGAATGGATTTCTTGATCAAGTGAGAAAAAGATGATACTCATCCATTGGATTGGGGGATTTAAGGGATTTGGAATACAGATCTACCAATAATCATATCAAGGGTTTTACTATATAAGATAGATTTAACGTATAGTAGGTATAAAATTGTGGATACTTTTAAAAAATTTGTTTCTAACTACCCTAACTCTTATGGTTAAAGTGTAATTTATTTTATTAAAAGATTGGGAGTCATTATTACTTTTATATGATTTTTATTGTTTATTTTTGTAAGAATTTAATTTTACTATGCTTGTATTAGAATGATAGTTTTTATACTAATATTTCTAAATATTTTTTATCAGTATTGCGTTTTAATTAGTGTATTTTATTAAGATTTATTTTTTGAATTTGTTACTTTGATCATCTGATGATCTATATGTATGGTCATTTACTAAATGGGGATTTTTTGTTACTTTAATTACTTAAACTACAATTTACCCCACTCTTTTATGCCATTTTCAACACTTTATGTTCAATAATCTCAACATTTAACACACTAAAGCCCTAGTCTGAAATTTGATGATAAAAAAGATAAAGTATTGTGCTGCCAACTGCATAGAAAGTCAGAACTCCTACACTGAATGGGGGCTGGAATTCCACATCACTATAGTGTTGTAGCCACCCATGTCTAAGTTGATACAATGGATAATTATTTGATGTCTACAAATCTATAGTACAAATTTCTCCAATGTTTTCACTGCTAGAATTTTCTACCCATGTTTTATGGTCATCTCTACCATAGTCAGTCAGAGTTTCTATAGTTCCCTCAAATTTGGGTAGAGGATCTTCAGCCTCTGGATCCCTATAGTAGGGATTGTTTTCCCTTACAAACCCAAATTATCACACCATAGAGATCAACCCATAATAGTTGCGACTTGGTGTAAAGTATGGCCCGCAAGCATTCAGGCCAATAACATCCAGGATATATCAGACTATAACAATCCAAAAGATTGATGTACCCCACTAAATGGTATATGAAGAGATTTAAAAAATAAAAGTTGTCCATAAATTTGTTTTTATAAAGATATATGATGTTGAAAAAGTCATTTAATTCAGTATCGACTACCTATATAATGTTGATAGCGTTGGTTTATTGAAATCTAATCACAACAGGTGGCTTGTGGTTAAAGAAATTCTTAGAATATATGATGTCACAATTACTATTACAGAGTAAGAGAAGGACCACATTTACGTTTTTCATAATATTTTAGAAGATTCACTATATGTTTAAAACCACAATGTAATTATTTGGAATTTGAATCCATCAAGGGATAAAAACAGGATATCAAATGCACATAATCTATTGTTAATAAGAAAATTTTGAGACTATATTTTTAAAGATTCAATGAGAAATCAGGATTCAATCTCAGAATGACAACGATGGCTAGCCATAGGACCAAGTGTTCATGTATTATCTTTTTATGGTAATGAAATTAGTGGTTATATATTCTATAAAAATCATAATATATATTGTACCATTAAAAATAGTATACATGAACTTGTGGACGAATCGATTCATGTATTTGGTACCAAGAACATAAATCTAGTTTATGAGAATATTTTATACTTTGGCATCATCAAAAAAATATGGGAGTTTGATTATACAACATTCCAAGTGCTGATTTTTTAATACATGTGGGTTGATAAAGGTGTGAAATTAATATTGATGAATTGAGATTATTGAATGTTGATTTTAGTAAGTAAGGGTACAATGTTGAACTGTTAATAATTGTATCTTAATAAATATAAGTATTTTGTTTTCTAGATCCTACAAACACAAATTGGTAAATTTCTCTTTTATCAACCAAAACCAGTGAAGTATCATATGTCAACTCAATTGAGAATGACCCTTTCAGTGGGACGTCAAAATAAATTCGTTAATATGAGTCTGGTATGTTAGAGGAGAATAGAATGAGGGGATTTGGATACTAAATTGATGGGTTGAATCCTTTATTCCTTTTAAAAAGAATTTTTCAATAAGAAGGTTATGTTTTTTTATACATTGTGTTACCTCATATTATTTTCTTTTCACTACTGAATTTACATAATACAAATTAAATTTTCAACCACTTCTTCAAATAATTACTTCTACACATCATGATGATCCCAATCATAAATAAGTATAGGTTTATCAACAAATTAATGCTGCCAATATAGAGGAAGTATAAGCTTATGAACACTCTGATTCTACCAATACAGAGGAAAAAAAATGCTGATGATGTTGACGTTGAGGAAATGGTAGATGGTTAAAAATCCTCGTCCTAGAAAAAATTGGAGTTTCATAGCATGATGGTGTTAGAAAAAATTATTATGGTGAGAATAAAAGTCATCAAGTTTGAGGTTGGATGGAAAGAACACTACCAGATTGCTAACCCCAACAAGGCAACATTTAATAGTTACATTTGGATAACCACTCGAATCTATATTCTAGTTGATTTCGATTCATCCAAAAACGTTTTTATCATTATTAAGGAACTAGTTTGGAAATATATTTGTGTAACATTATGATACACAGTCCTTATTTTACATAAATAATTAAAAAATGGATTATTGTTTTAATATTCATTATCCCTTTTTGAGTGCGTTTATAGTAGATTAATCTCAAATGAAATTTGTATTAATGGTTTATTGAAAGGATAATGGAGGATTTTTTAATGTTTTTATGATATATTATCTCAATTTCACTAAAGGGAAAATAAAACTACACCAACCATGGATTTTATGAACACCTGATAAACCAACAAAAATGTAACACATTTATTGTTCATCATGAGCAGAAATATTTTCAATTATATTGTCATTGGAAATAAATTTCATGATAATATGTATTTTAATCACTTTGCTTAATAATTTTTAATTTATGAAACAACAATTGAGTTCTAAAAATAAGCAATGTGTAGCAAAACCAACACACACCTACTATAAAGTAGGAATCATGTATGATTCACTTGAAAAAAGGTAAGTATTTCAAATCTATAGTAATAATTTTATGTGATAATAAATAATAACATAATTATTTCCCTTTGTTTATATTCAAATCCATGAATCAAAATCCAAAGACACTTCCATCCGACATAATGTTCTATAGAAGGAGGCACATGTAAATATATATGGGATACTAATAGATGGAAAAAATACAATGTCTGGGAAACATGTATAAGTATAACATAATAAAAACATGTTTTTTCATAAAATTTCAATTATATAAAAAAATATATTACGTTTTTTGAGGTACAATTACAATCAAACACGCACACACCACACACATTATCAGTGGCATTGAAGTCACTAGAACTGTATGACCACATCAAAGGTGTGAGTTTTGGGGTGTCACCCTAAACATAGTTTGAGAAATGAAATGCACAAGGGGATAAAGATATGAAAATGGAATAGATTCATGTATGATTTTGTTCTCAAAAATAGAAACATAATTGGTAGTTTATGTTGTTAGAAAATGTTGTGGGGAGGAATCAATTAGAAGAAACAACACAAAAACAACCACTATACAAAGATCCCCCCACCCCCACCAGCTTTGTGTCGAGACATTACCCTCAATGGGATGAAAAAAAGTGGAAATAAATATTATCATATTTTTTTGTGAAAAATGTGATTCAAGAAAACACTAACTCATTTTTTATTCTAATATTATACAGGGTTAAAATTATTGTGATTTATACCTATCAACACTCAATCATCTCTTTGTTGTGAGGAGTTTCATGTATAATATCCAAGGACATATTATACACATAGAAACTTCAAATAGGTCATGTGAGAGTGGGTATTCACATAGATCATGATTTGAGTTCCAAGAAATATGTTTCACTTGATGATTCATACATTTATACTGACGAGATTTCTATTAGAACATTCATATCATGGCCATTTTATTATTTTAAAAACACTTGTCCATAAGGAGATATTCCTTTTTGATTTATATTTTAGGCAAAGACATTAGAAATTAATGGAAAAAGGCAAGAACCAATTAATGTTATTAAATATGGACAAAGGGAAGGGTGAAATAAAAGGTCAAATCAAAATGATTTAAATAATCAAAAAAAAATAAACAAAAAATATCTTCATAAAGTACATTTACCACTCCCATTCATATTTTTCATTTAATAACATTATAGGTTCATTCAGATAAAATTTAAAAAAGTGGTGATACATCCATAATTTATTTTTAATGAAAAATGTACAGATAGTATTTTATAGACTATCTTGGTCTTAAGAATGTAAATGAAATCCTCAAGCATGAATGGATAATATTTTAATTTTAAACATTTACACAAAGAATGTTTTCATTTTTTTATCCAATAACATATCTAATTTGTTAATTATTACTAAATACTATTCATAAATCTTTCAAGCATATTTATTAGTGCAATATTAAGGGAAAAACCTATGAATAAAAATTTGTAATCATTAGTTCTCAAATAACTTCTATAAAACTATTTTCAGTAGAACTAAATAAATATTAAGTGATAGTGGAAAATCTAGACAGGTTGTTTAATAAAAAACATAAATATTACACAGTCTTCATAGTACCTTGGATTTAGGGTTAAAATTCTACAATTTAATCATATCAAATATATTTCTATTAATTTCATTAATCATTCATTTTTTGGTTTTTTGGGAACATTGGTTACTCATTGAAATCATTTTGGATGTTCTTGAGATTTATTTTATGGATTAATTACATGGATACCCAACAAACCGACCACATGTGATGAGGTTTAAAAAAATTTAATTCACTACATGAAATAATTTACAAATAAAAATCATGTTATACTCTTTAAATTTTTTATTAATGAACATTTAGTAATTATAGTTATGTGTTTAAATATAAAAAAAATCATGACATGGGGATAAAAAATGAGCACAAAAGCCTATTGACTACTAAAAGTGGATAACTATGAAGTTATATATAATAAAATTGTACTATAAAACCTCTATGAAAATAAATTACTTATTTTTATCAATGTTTCTATAGTTACAAAAACAAACTAATGGAAATTATTATTGTTATTATATTTTCAAATTTATGAAATATATTATATTCCATCAAAAAACTAGAATACATAAAGAGTTAACTCATATGATAATTTCAATTTCAGTTAAAATATTTATTAATCCTTTGTTTATTTATATTTTCTAGTACAACTAAGACTACTGAGAGTCCTTGTATTCAAAAGAGGAAATATAATTGTTTAGAGATGAATTAGAATAACACAATGTGTCATAATGTATACATTCATCATGAATAGGTAACTTAATAATACTTATTTAGTTAATTTTATCATGATTTTATCTAATTTTTTTAGTTAATTTACTTTTCATATTTGTTTGATAATTATATTTTCAATTTTCCTAGAGATCATGAAGAAATGACATCATTTAAAAGGATTATTCACTAATCATGATGTAATTTTCTTTTAGTTATTTAATTCATTCATAATTATGCGTTATAAAACAAAAATATTGTTATATAACCCAAAATTTTCAATACATTAATGATTAAAAGATATGGTGTGATTTGTAGGTATCAAACCCAACACAATTTGTTACATGGTATGTCAAGTTTTACTTAATTTTTTTGTTTTCCATTTAAAATTAATATTTTAGTTCAAAATTAAGGTTAGATATTCAAAATTGTGAAAAAAATTCATATTTTATTGATACATTGGAAAAATATTCACAATTAATTTTTGATGTGTAGGGATTTGTTGGACCTCAATCCAAAACATGGTGTGCCTGATATGAAAAATTTATTAACATATTAAAACATGATCATTTTCATGATAGATTGAACATTTTGGCTGCAATTGAGATAATGGTGATAGGGAAATGTGTAAATAATATATATATATACACATTATGAAAAGGCTAATTCCTGCTACATATTTAGTTATTTTTTTCATCATTTTATCTGTATTTTTAAGTTAATTTTATTCGAATTTATATGATACTTCCTTGGTATTTAAAAAAATATTTTAGGAAGTCATATTTTTCTCTAAACTGTCTGAAAAATGATAGAAAATATAGAACATATTTCTTTTTGGGTGGAAAAGGAAATGGTATGCTTCCTAAAATGTGAAGTTAATTGTAAGGATGCATCTACTAATGTATTACGAAATAGTTGAATGGAAAATTAATTCTTCCCAAAAGATCAATAAAAATGTTGTCTTGAATGGGGTAGGACTAAATGATACCACAATTTGACCCACCTTAATCATATACACATTATTTTTTATTTGACTCGATGTGTATTTTTTTCTTATAATTTACATTTTATTTTAAAACACACATCACATACTCAAAATGGATCAAAAACATTAATATTGTTTTGATACTTTAATGAAATTACCCATAATTCCTTTTTGATGTGTATGAATCATTCACAACTCAATCTGACAAATAGTGTGTCTGTTATGACTCAAAGGGTTTGCTTTTAGTATAAAATTGATATTTGAGTACAAAACACATGATACATAATCAAAACTGATCAAAAACATTTGAATTGTGTGGATACCATAGAAAAATGATCCATAAATCATTTGTGACATATAGGAATCATATGAACCTCAATCTAATAAATGGTGTTCCCAATATGACTCAATGTGTATGTTATCAATTTATCATTAATATTTTAGTTCAAAAACTGTCTCACATGTTGAAAAGTGACAAAACACACTTTCATTGTCTTTATAATTTAGGAAAATGATTCATAAGTCATTTGTGCCATGTAACTATTAGTTGCACCTCAAACAAACACATGATGTGACCAGTATGACTCAAAGTCCATTTTTCAATTTAAATTTACATTTTAATAAAAATTTATGTACTAAAAATAGATAAAACACATTCATATTATATTTATAATTTATGGAAATGATCCATTGGTAATTATTGACATGTTGGAATCAACTACACATCAATATAATTCTTGGTATGGCCAGTATGGCTCAAAGAGTGATTTTATTTGAAATTGAAATTTTAGTTCCAAACACAAGTCACATGACCAAAAATAGAAAAACACTTTTTGATTGTTTTTCTCAATAAGAAACTCATCCATAAATCATTTGTGATATGAAGAAATTAAGAATACCTCAATCTGATAAACAATGAATCTGATATGATTGAAATTTTATATTATCACTTTTAAATTAACATTTTAGTTCAAAACATGTGTCACCCACTAATAACTGAGAAAATGAACTTCTATTGTCACTACCAGAAAATAAGGCTATATCCAAATCTTGTTACCATGGATATAAACCCCAAAACCATGACTATGGGTAATAGACACTAATTACTAAACTATATATCTTATTTTCATGGCTATATGGAAGAACCTATAACCACAGTTTGACTCGTGGAAATAGTGTTATTGTCATGGTTTGGAACTGTGGTAGTAGATTCAGCCACATAGACCTATATACATGGAGAAAAATATGGAAATAGGGATATTGAAATGGTTAAAAACCATGTATATAGTCATTATATTCTATAAAAAAACACCACACTTTGGCCTCATACCCTCCCCAATGTCTTCCATAAAAGTAACATAATAGTTCCGGGATAAGTGGACCCAAAATAGTATTATAAAACATAAAAAAGTCCACATATAGATACCAAAAAAACAAATAAAAGGGGAAATGTTTTAAAGTAAATACATTAAACATATTTATTATACATAAATAAATAAAACTTGTTCAATTTTTTTAACACAGGCCGTCAGAGAAGGTTTAGAGGAGGTATAGAGGCCTCCGGAAAGCAGTGATGGTGGGGAGGTGTGGTGGCCATATCATTGGAGGATAAAATTCAATATAATAATAATAAAACATAACTACTGAATAAATATATAGAAATCATAATAAAATAATTAAATATATTTAGAAACAAATAGAAACCCCATAATACATTTCAATATTACAAAAATAAAACATAACTACATAATAATATTATACATAAAAACTAACAAAAAATATAGTTTATATCAAATTTGATCCCCAATTTTAGAATCATTAGAACCATGATAAACCTCATCCACACCTCTTATATAAAAAATATCACAACCTCTCACACAACCAGCATCATCATCAATATCGACATTGTCACCGAAACCAGCACCGGTAGGAGTAGATGAATTTACCAAAACCGAACACATCTATGTCAAACATATATCAACCAATGTAACATCTTATGGTGGAATTTTTTAATAAATACCATACATAGATTTTATAATATGTTCATTTATTGTATCTAGACATTGACTCTCTTCTTCTAGGTTTTTAGTTTCTTCTTGTGCTACATTTTGAGCTGATTCTTGAACTACTTTTTTAGCAGGTTGTTTGATTGTAGAGTTCATTAGTTCTACTGTAACCATACTAGAACTAGTAACCAGTGAATTTTTTTATAAGTCCAGTATCTAGATGGTACATTATTCTTCCTAGGTCAACAATTCACTCTTTTATTATGATCATCTCCTAATACGTGATGAAGATGATCATTCATGACCAAATTGTTGATTTATTTTTTTACCAATGCCTCTAATGTATTCTATTGAGTGATAAATAATGTAAATTAAAATGATCAAATAGGATAAAGAATTAAATTCGATCAAAATAAATGAAATTTAAATATAATTACAATCATATCTTTAGTGTCGATATTTATCACAGTATCATCTCTCTTTATCCTACTAGTATAATGCATGATAGAGTGAGGAATGTGACCCTCGAAATTCAATGCTTTTTTCCAGAAAAAACAAAGAAATTAATCTATATTATAAGTCAATTAAAACAAATTATTGATTTATGAACTGATGGCTCTTTGGGGTTTTTCTATATTTTTTTCGTGGGTCATCAAAAATATGATCATAGATGTTATTCAATATTAAATTATGGATTTTATTTCTTTCTTTATGTGGTATGATAACCAACATTTCTGGTCTCTAAACACCTATTCTTATAAATGTATATTTTATTATCATATATCCTAATAAAATTTCAAGAATATGGTTGGAATCCTCAATGGATTCCTATGTTACAATCACTGATGACAATAAAATTTTCTCATGTCTATTTATTTTACTTATTAAATGATTCATTTCAACATTGAGGGATGGAAATAATTTCTACATATCAAAGTAAAATATTAATGTCGTGTGTAGAATAAAATAGATTACATGTGCTTGCTCATGATCTGGGAGTGATGTGTGTCTAGGAGTATGAATGTTTTTCATTACACTCTTATTTAGTTTATTTATATCTGATTTATCCTATAAACAAGGTATTATATAATTCCATTAACATAAATAAAATAATTAATTTATAATTTAAAAATAATTTTGAAAAAAATAAATGATTATATATATGACTAATACTTTTAACCCTAGGTTCTTCTAATAGTCAATCACCTATTTGTATTCTGATATTGTGAAATAATGAATGGTTTGTATTTCATTAATCTCTATATCAAATCTATCATTCAAAACAGCATAAAATTCATGCTTGTATGCTCATATATATATAACCTAATTCCATTAACCTTGTGGCATTGGCATTTTCTCCATCAGGAAAATTATATCGGAGGTGCACTGGAAAAAAAATTTGTTAAAAAAAATTTATAGATAAATATATGTAAAAGCTAATTAACATTACTTATCCAAATATCATCCAATGAATTGTTATTTGTTCTTTACCCAACATCCCTCTAACTTATTTTTTTAACCGGAATGATATTGTTGTTTTTAGCAAGTGTTCCCATATAACCATTCTATTCCTTACCATGTTTTAACACTATAGAACTGTCTTTAATGTATTTAACCATTTTCTATATGTTTCAATTCTATTCCTCTCAAATTTTTGTGTGGCCTCATCATTTGGTGAAGGCTATAGAAAATCATGAAAAATAAATAGTAAATAAGAATAATATGTGTGAATTTATTATTAATCACTATCAATAATTTATAAACACATACCAGTATATGGGGGTATAGTGAACCCTTAAGTGTTCTATATAGAGGAGGGTAAACATATATAATGCCCTGGCCTTAAACCTTACTTAATCTTGAGTTATTACAAGATTACACATTGAGGATCTTTTCAGGTTTAGAGTTTTAGAGAATTAGAACATAAAACTTTCATTACATTCCACATATAAACAAAGTGGTTACATAAAGATAGTATTCATTTTTCCCATCAATGAAAACATATTTAAAATAAGACATGGATTCATTCTTGAAACTTCCTTGACACTATCATCATATCATGTACCTTTCCCTTGACCTGTGAAAAACATTTCAAAAAAACTTGGGATGAGCATAAAAAGCTCAGTATGGGTTATAAAAATATGGAAAGGAAACATAAGTTCATATATACATAAGAATGAAATCATACTTTACCCATAAACATAAGCACTTTTACATACCTCATCAAATCATGAATAAATCATAGAAATCATAAGACATAAAAGGTAACTTGAGGCATTCATAACATTCTTACGTAGGGAGTAACCCTCTTGGTTACATTTGGAATACCCATCACAGTATATTCCCTAAATCTCTTTGTAGAAACCTTTACGTTTCACTCCTTCGCATTACCTAATGCATTGGAGAGCTATATTGGGATCACCTGCCCTTAGTTTATCACAGAACCACCCGTTTTCATAACAATGACCAAGAACCATAACATAAACATATCACATAAAACATGCATAAAGTAAACATAACATTTCCACATTTCAATGACAATATATCATTTTAGTATATTGAAATAATGAATCCATTCAAAAAGAAACCACTTCCAAAACCATTTAAAACATTTAATAAAGAGATTTTTGAATCAAAGTGTCCCATACACCTTGATGATTCAAAAATTTTAAACCATTAATATCCATATAAATAAATCCTTAAAACCATTTTGAAAACATGGATATTAATAAGAACAAATATTTAAGACATTTAAAGCGGTATTTTGGTTAAAGGGGTTTTACCAAAATTAGAGACACTTGAATACAATAATTGAGGAATAACATTTAGTCAGAACTTTATAATATCATGAGAGTAAATGGATTCATGATATAATATTCCAAAGGACAGTATATACACCATATAAAAGTGAATTGGTGCATACCAACAATAAAGTCTCAATAGAAATGTCAAATGTGATGAAATCCCTTATAAAGAAGGTATCCTTAAATTAAGGATAAATCAATCTCAAAATTATGTGTGACAAACATAAATACACCCAATATAAGTGGATATTAAGTGTAAAACAATAAAAGTTCATTCACACATATTCAAAATATGACATATTCAATAACTACATGTTGAACCCAAAGAAATCGAAATTGGGTTAAAAAGTTCCCTTGGTAAAATTCGACAGCCTAACGGCGTCACTTCAAAATTTATAAAACGAGTTGATGAGAGATAAAATGGGTATCTCATCACTTGGACATATAATTTACATCAATAAGGATATAAAATAACATATCCCAACATAATAGTATATTAATTAAAAGACATAACAAAAGAAGTCTTTTAAAAAGAGGAGGGTGAAAGGTCCCCTTATCGAGTTGGGTAACTTTCGAAACGTACACCCCATGGAAGAAGGGTCATACAATGAAGATGTGAATATCCATAAATGAAATTATACTACACAAAGTTTATAATAATGGGTAGTAAATACACCACTAAAAGGAAATTGTGGCAAATGTAGCATAAATCTCACGGGAATAAAAGTGAGATGAAAAATCCCTTACGAAAACTCGGCAGCATAACAGCGCCACTTAAAACTTCCAAAAATGGATATATGATATCAAATAGGGTCTCACATAATATGAACATAAAAATTAAAGTATGAGGAATATAAAAGAACATCCCTAAACATAAGAAAGATGGGCTTAAAAGAAATGACATAAATGAGAGTACTTAAAAAGAAATAGAGAGGTTGGATCCCTTACCTCAAGTCCAACTTGTCTTGTTCATTTCTTTATATTCATGAATAATAAACTTTGGTCAATTTATAATTGCTTAAGTAAATCCTATAAAGATTATTAATCAGTTCATGTCACATATTTTAATGTTATAATAATTGGTTAATAATATGAGTTCATATCAGACATTTTTGTCGATGTTTGGTACATGAGTCAAAAATTGAACTTGTTGGAAAATAATCTTCCATGTAGTTATAGGTACATCATATACAGAATAGTATTTATGTTTTAAATATCATATATATCCAGAATAAATTCATTTTATAATATTCCCTATCATTTAGATATAAAAATTAAAAGCACCGTTCATGGAGACGGTTGGTCGTACGTACGCATGAATGCTACTTTCATTTTTTGTCATATTAATGGAATTAAAACAAAATTAGATATATATATATATATATATATATGTTATAATTACATAATTATATCCATAATTTAGATGTAATATATTACATAAATATCCATTATATATTTGTACTTATAATAGTACATAACATTTTGAGATAAGAAATGAAATGTACCGTTCATGGAGATGGTAAACTGTACGTATGCATGAACGCTACTTTCATTTCTATATCATATTTAATGGAATTAAAACATAATGATGAATAATAGTATTTTAATTCCAGTATGGTATCATATATAATATCATTAAATATATCCTTTATATGTACCACATATGGTATTAATGAATCAAATCACTTCGAGGGGGCGGTAGTCTGCACTTCCTTAAATGAAGATATCGCATTTACCCATAATGAAAACCATAAAGGTATGACATAAATGAAAAATACAGAAGCTTAAGTAAAACATAAACATATTATATATAATATATAAATATATTGTCATATTAATGGCCACCTTTGAAGGTGTTATAAGAATGTTGAACAGTCATCATTTCGTGAGGCAGAAATTCGCCATCCACAGAAACAGTATGTTCTTTAACCATTAGATGTAGGTGTGTGTAAGTGTATCTAGAATACTTATTATAAAAACATACTAGTATATTTAAGATACTGTATTTGTTACAAAAGAAATTAATAAAAAGTTTTTAGGGGGTTGGAGAAGAAAAATAAAACAAAAGGACTCAAGTAAAGACATTACCTTAAAATCGGGTAACTCCCTTTGGATTGAGCTCAGAGGCTTACTTGGGAAGACTTCTGCCCAAATTGAGGCTTCAAGGACTAAGAGAGGGAAGTTTAGAGACCCAATGAATAGGTTTTGGACGATCCAAAGGCTTTGGAAGTGTGGGTAAAGAGGTAGAGTTGGGGGCCTTCTATAAGAGGATAAGAGGGGCACTCTTGGAAAGTAAAGAAATGTTACTTTATTTTAAAATGTGTTACGGATTAAAAAGGTCCCACATTGATATAATTCGAGGGTTAGGTGATAAGGTCTCAAAATCCACCCATCCAATAGGTTTTGGACATGTTTTGGTCATATATTTTACATTATCATTTCATTTTATTTAAATCCTTTATTAATGAGGTAATCACTGCATCGTCATGATGTCATACATAATTTAATTTATTTAAATTATAAAAATTATAAAAAAAATATCATGATGTAGGAAATCTTTTTATCTTTCCAATGACTATTTATAATAAAAAATCTGACTTTTATAACTCCATGTAAAAATTGTTTTAGTAAAACATTTCATGTTTGTGTTATTTTTACTTTAACATTAAATAAAAAGTTATTTATGTCATTTTCCAACCAAGGTGGCTCCATGGGGTCCCCATGTTGACCCATGGATTTTAGTGGTCGGCCATGAAACATCCAATGAGGGTAGGACATTGTCTAGTTCATTTAATTTTATTAAAACATTATTCTTACCTTAAACTACACTAATTACCTCTAATCGCGATTAAAAACTTAATAAGTTACTGTTCACCAAAAAATTATTCTAATCCCATTGAACCACATTTTAATTATTAATGACAACCATGTATGTCGGATTTTTTAAATTCAAAACACAAACATGGAAAATTTTCATTTAAACGGAAAAATCAGTTTTTATAAGTACCACTTAGTGGTTTTACTATTCATCAAAAATTGAAGTTTTTCAGAAAATTACCAAAAATTCACCCTAAGCTATATTTGATATTACAAATTCAAAAATGATGTATATTTTAAAAAATTCAAAACATATAAGTTGAATTAATTAATTTAATAATTAATTCCCGCTGTCAAAACAAATAGCCTGTTTTTATGAAACAAAATGTACAAAAGATTGACACTAGTTTAAGTCCGATTTCAAAGTGAAATTAATTCCAACGAACACTATTGGATTAAATGGTATAAATATATTCTAATTTCACTTCAAAACCAATTCAAAAGATAATCTAATCATATAAATAAATTATATTAAAAATAGGTTTTTAATTAAAATACAACATTTTTCACTATTCATTAAAAATTGAACTTTTTCAGAAAAATACCAAAAATTTACACAAAGTAAATTTTGATGTCCTGATTCTAAAGAATAATTTTATTTTGTCAAATATAACACATAAAATTGTCAAAAAAGTAGATTTAAAAGAGCTTCTCCATCAAAAGGCGGTTAATCAACCTTTTAAAGAATATTGGAATGTTTACACTTAAAATTGGATTCATTCACATTTTTAATCCTATAAGATTTATTGTAAAGAGTAAAAATATTTGACAAACATATATAATCATTTTTTTAGTTTGTTATTTTCATTCCCGCGATTATAATGGCTAGTCGTTAACTACCATTTAAAATTATATTATTAGAGTGCAACGTAAGATTCCCAAGAAACACGTTGTTGCGTGTTGGGTACGCCATCGAGCATAGCATCCCCTTTAATGTAATATTAATATTTTATTCACAAATATGGATAAATATAAAAATGTCATATTATTTATTTACCTGGGGTGTTACATCCTTCCCCCCTTTTGGGAATTGCGTCCTCGCAATTTTAAAATTGAACTTGGAAACATCCTCGAAAGTCCCATATCGGAACAAAAGTCGGTAAAACAATCACTTTAAAAGTAAAGAAAGATAAGTACAAAGGTCACCCAAGTTAACCCATACTAGGATTCCAAGTATGAAAATATGTACATGGAGGAGAAAACATAGGTTCATGTTCTAATGGATAGTGATAGAAAACATGTTTAGGAGAAAGTTAACCACAAGAAAATCACAAACTTGTGATGGGTTAAACGGTATTCGATTCCCCAGTAGGAAAAGTTAATAGACAACATTTTTGTTTTAAGTTACTTTTTATTGAGGAATTTTTTCATAAGGAAACATGATCACTTATCATGTTGACCTTCAACTTTTATTAGATTCCTTACACAAACTCATATTTTTTCTAAAAGATGAGTATTTAGGAAGACTTGTTCACATTAAGAGTACTATAATCAACTTCTAGAGAATCACCTAATCCACAAAAGAGAACTATATACTTCCCATGTCTTTAGACTTTAACCAAAACCAAAACCAAAAAGGTTAGTACAAGATCAGATAATCCAGAAAAGGATAACCCTTTATAAAAAGAAAATCTATTCTTAATCTCCAAAAATTTTCCAACAAAATCCAAACTTCAACGAGGACCATTTGATAAACAATTTGTCCATAAAATTCTTCAAATTAAACCAAACTAAGATTGAAACCAAAATATTTGAAGGATTTAGTCACATAATCATCCAAGTTAAATCGTAACATTTATCTCCAAACAACATCAGTTGCTCTTAATGTCTCGTATTGAAAAGTAATTAACCCAATCACATATCCTCCATGATAGGTTAATAAATTTCCATAGATAACCCAAAATCAACTTACTCTTAATTCCTAAAATCATCTAACTAAAAAGAATTAGTCAAACTAACCAGGGACTTCACGTAGTCCAGTGGTAGGCGATAAATACCAGTCACACTTTGGTTGTGGGTTCGATTCCCGCAGCTTTTTCTGATGCGATGGGTTGTCACACGGTCTGTGTGTTGTCCTTTTTCCAAAACTAAATAATTCATAAAACATTCCCCAAAACGAGATAAAATCTTCAAAAATAATCATAACATATTTTATCCTAAATTTTATCTCATGCCTTTCATTTTCCATTATAACATATAATAACCCATAATTACCTCAAAAGTAAGGATCATATAAACCCTAATGGTTACCTTTATAATTATTACCTGAACTTTCACATTGATTGGTCATATCGTACATGATGCATTACAGAACATAGCAAGGTTCAAGTGGTTGATCATGACTCCTTGATAGTTGGTTTAGAACAACCACGATTTTCCACATTGAATCCCCCATTTCATCCAGTCTCTTAATCAGAGAACCACCACAGTTTCCTTCAAACCTATTGTCACTTTGGTGGCTGCTAGATCCATCCATTCACTAAAAACAGAAATGTCAGCGTGATTATATCAACAAAACCATCATGTACTAATGAGGAAGATATACTTACTAATTCACTTTATCGAAAAACTATGACTCTTTCTGAAATCCTAACTATTATGGTAATGTCACTTATGGTTAAAGAATACCCTAACCTCTAAAGTTATCTAAACCTCCCTCTGATACCAACTATAAGGCCCCGGCCTTCAGCCTTACATAATCTTGAGTTATTACAAGATTACACATTCAGGATCTTTTCAGGTTTAGAGTTTTATAGAATTAGAACATAAAACTTGCATTACATTCCACATATAAACAAAGTGGTTACATAAAGATAGTATTCATTTTTCCCATCAATGGAAACATATTTAAAATAAGACATGGATTCATTCTTGACACTTCCTTGACACTATCATCATATCATGTACCTTTCCCTTGACCTGTGAAAAACATTTCAAAAAAACTTGGGGTGAGCATAAAAAGCTCAGTATGGGTTATAAAAATATGGAAAGGAAACATAAGTTCATATATACATAAGAATGAAATCATAATTTACCCATAAACATAATCACTTTAACATACCTCATCAAATCATGAATAAATCATAGAAATCATAAGACATAAAAGGTAACTTGAGTCATTCATAACATTCTTATGTAGGTAGTAACCCTCTTGGTTACGTTTGGAATACCAATCACAGTATATTCCCTAAATCTATTCGGAGAAACCTTAACGTTTCACTCCTTCGCGTTACCCAATGCATTGGAGAGCTATATCGGGCTCACCCGCCCTTAGTTTATCACAGAACCACCCATTTTAATAATAATGCCCAAGAACCATAACATAAACGTATCACATAAAACATGCATAAAGGAAACATAACATTACCACATTTCAATCACAATATAACATTTTAGTATATTGAAATAATGAATCCATTCAAAAAGAAACCATTTCCAAAACCATTTAAAAAATTTAATAAAGAGATTTTTGAATCAAAGTGTCCCATACCACCTTGAAGCTTTTAAAATTTTAAACCATTAATATCCATATAAATAAATCCTTAAAACCATTTTCAAAACATGGATATTAATAAGAACAAATATTTAATACATTTAAAGCGATATTTTGGTTAAAGGGGTTTTACCAAAATTAGAGACACTTGAATACAATAATTGAGGAATAACATTTAGTCAGAACTTTATAATATCATGAGAATAAATGGATTAATGATATAATATTCCAAATGACAGTATATACACCATATAAGAGTGAATTGGTTCATAACAACAATGAAGTCGCAATAGAAATGTCAAATGTGATGAAATCCCTTATAAAGAAGGTATCCTTAAATTAAGGACAAATCAATCTCAAAATTATGTGTGACAAATATAAATACACCCAATATAAGTGTATATTAAGTGTAAAACAATAAAAGTCCATTCACACATATTCAAAAGATGACATATTCAATAACTACATGTTGAACCCAAAGAAATTGAAATTGGGTTAAAAAGTTCCCTTGGTAAAATTCGACAGCCTAACGACGTCACTTCAAAATTCAGAAAATGAGTTGATGAGAGATAAAAAGGGAATCTCATCACTTGTACATAAAATTTACATCAATAAGGATATAAAAGAACATATCCCAACATAATAGTATGTGAATTAAAAAACATAACAAAAGAAGTCTTTTAAAAAGAGGAGGGTGAAAGGTCCCCTTACCGAGTTGGGTAACTTTCGAAACGTACACCCCATGGAAGAAGGGTCATACAATGAAGATGTGAATACCCATAAATGAAATTCTACTACACAAATTGTACCATAAAAGCCATTACATACACCACTCAAAGGAAATTGTGGCAAATTTAGCATAAATCTCACGGGAATAAAAGTGAGATGAAAAATCCCTTACGAAAACTCGACAGCCTAACGGCGCCACTTAAAACTTCCAAAAATGGATTTATGAGATCAAATAGGGTCTCCCATAATATGAACATAAAAATTAATGTATTAGTAATATAAAATAACATCTCCAAACATAACAAAGATGGGCTTAAAAGAAATGACATAAATGAGAGTACTTAAAAAGAGAAAGAGAGGTTGGATCCCTTACCTCAAGTCCAACTTGTCTTGTTCGTTTCTTTATATTCCAGAATAATAAACATTGGTCAATTTATAATTTCTTAAGGAACTCCTATAAAGATTATTATTCATTTCATATCACATATTTTAATGTTATAATAATTTGTTAATAATATGAGTTCATATAAGACGTTTTTGTCGATGTTTGGTACATGAGTCAAAAATTGAACTTGTTGGAAAATAATTTTCCATGTAGTTATAGGTACATCATATCCAGAATAGTATTGATGTTTTAAATATAATATATATCCATTATATATTCATTTTATACTATTCCATAGCATTTGGAGATAAAAATTAAAAGAACCGTTCATGGAGACGGTAGGTCGTACGTACGCATGAACGCTACTTTCATTTTTTGTCATATTAATGGAATTAAAACAAAATTAGAGATATATATATATGTTATAATTCCAGAATTATATCCATAATTTAGATGTAATATATTACATATATATCCATTATATATATGTACTTATAATAGTACATAACATTTTGAGATAAGAAATGAAATGTACCGTTCATGGAGATGGTAAGACGTACGTACGCATGAACGCTACTTCCATTTCTATTTCATATTTAATGTAATTAAAACATAATGATGCATAATAGTATTTTAATTCCAGTATGGTATCACATATAATATCATTAAATATATCCTTTATACCTACCACATATGGTATTAACGAATCAAATCACTTTGAGGGGGCGGTAGTCCGCACTTCCTTAAATGAAGATATCGTGTTTACCCATAATGGAAACCATAAAGGTATTCCATAAATGAAAAATACAGAAGCTTAAGTAAAATATAAACATATTATATATCATATATAAATATAGTGTCATCTTAATGGCCACCTTTTAAGGTGTTAGAAGAATGTTGAACAATCATCGTTTCGTGAGGCAGAAATTCGTCATCCACAGAAACAGTATGTTCTTTGACCATTAGATGTAGGTGTGTGTAAGTATAGCTCGAATAATTATTATAAAAAAATACTAGTATATTTAAGATACTGTATTTGTTACAAATGAAATTAATAAAAAGAGTTTAGGGGGTTGGAGAAGCAAAATAAAACAAAACGACTCAAGTGAAAATATTACCGTAAAATCGGTTAACTTCCTTTGGTTTGAGCTCAAAGGCTTCCTTGAGAAGACTTCATCCCAAAGTGAGGATTCAAGGAGTAAGATAGGGAAGTGGAGAGACAAAATGGGCAGGGGTTGGCCGATCCAAAGGCTTTGGAAGTGTGGGTAAGGAGGTAGAGGTGGGGGCCTTTTATAAGAGGAGAGGAGGGGACTCTTGGAATGTATAGAAATGTTACTTTATTTTAAAATGCTTTTCGGATTCAAAAGGTCCCACATTGATATAATTAGAGGTTAAGGTGATAAGGGTTCGAAATCCACCCATACAATAGGTTTTGGACATGTGTAGGTCATAGATTTTACATTATCATTTCATTTTATTTAAATCCTTTATTAATGAGGTAATCACTACATCATCATGATGTCATAAATAATTTAATTTATTTAAATTATAAAAATTATAAAAAAATATCATCACGTAGGAAATAGTTTTATCTTTCCAATGACTATTTATAATAACAAATAGGACTTGTATAACCCCATGTAAAAATTGTTTTAGTAAAACATCTCATGTTTGTGTTATTTTTACTTTAACATAATAAAAAGTTATTTATGTCATTTTTCAACCAAAGTGGCTCTATGGGGTCCCCAAGTTGACCCATGGATTTTCTTGGTCGGCCATGACACATCCAATGAGGGTAGGACATGTGTATAGGTCATTTCATTTTATTAAAACATTATTCTTACCTTAAACTACACTAATTACCTCTAATCGCGATAAAAAACTTAATAAGTTACTATTTACCAAAAAATTATTCTAATCCCATTGAACAACATTTTACTTCTTAATGAAAACCATGTATGTCGGATTTTTGAAATTCAAAACACAAAGATGGAAAATTATCATTTAAACGGAAAAATCAATTTTTATAAGTACCACTTAGTGGTTTCACTATTCATCAAAAATTGAAGTTTTTCAGAAAATTACCAAAAATTCACCCGAAGCTATATTTGATATTAAAATTTCAAAAATTATGTCTATTTTACAAAATTAAAATCATATAATCTGCATTAATTAATTTAATAATTAATTCCCGCTGTCAAAACAAATAGCGTGTTTTTATGAAACAAAATGTATCAAAAGATTGACACTAGTTTAAGTCTGATTTCAAAGTGAAATTAATTCCAACGAACACTATTGGATTAAATGGTAAAAATATATTCTAATTTCACTTTAAATCCAATTAAAAAGATAATCTTATCATATAAATAAATTAGATTAAAAAGAGGTTTTGATTTAAAATACAACATTTTTCATTATTCATTAAAAATTGAACTTTTTCGGAAAAATACCAAAAATTTACACAAAGTAAATTTTGATGTCCCAATTCTAAAGAAGAATTTTATTTTGTCAAATATAACACATTAAATTGTCAAAAAGTGGATTTAAAATAGGTTCTCCATCAAAAGGCGGTTAATCGACCTTTTAAAGAATATTGGAATGTTTACGCTTAAAATTGGATTTATTCGCATTTTTAATCCTATAAAATTTATTGTAAAGAGTAAAAATATTTGACAAACATATATAATCATTTTTTAGTTAGTTCTGTTCATTCCCGCCATTACAACGGCTAGGCGTTAACTACAATTTAAAATTATATTATTAGAGTGCAACTTAAGATTCCCAAGAAACTCGTTGTTGCGTGTTGGGTATGCCATCAAGCATAGCATCCCCTTCAAAGTAATATTAATATTCTATTCACAAATATGGATAAATATAAAAATGTCATATTCTTTATTTACCTAGGGTGTTACAACATCTATTGTAGGTGGGATATTTATATTAAGAGTACTCAGTATATTCGATGTTGATAAGTGTACTAATGGTGGGTGAAAACCTAATGGATAGCCTTTTACATATGAGGGTAGATATGGATATTGATATGGAGGTGGGATATATGGGTGACCAGTACCATATACAGTGGATGGTGGAAATGTGTAATAAGGATAGATGAGAGCCTGATAAATACCATCCTATGTGGGTGCATCAAATAATGGATATAGAAATGGTGGGTAGAAAAAATATGGAGATGGCAAAATCAGAGAATGACCTCCTATGACTGAAGCTGTATAGTTGTAGGATGAACTATAAAATTAGTCATACTAGTACCCCCTCCATACTATTAGCCTCTACAGCATAATCCAACCATCTCCTCAATGATTCTGTCTAAAATAAAATTTATGATAAAATTAAATGAATTATTATAGGATAAATGATACAAAATAATATAATTTTTAAACATAAATTGTACTTACAGTGGTGACCAGAGGATACATTCCTAAATATCTATTATGTTGTTAATTTATCTTTATTCTTATTCATATATTATATTTACACATTTTCACCTATAAATTTAAAATATAATTCTAATTTAAATAGTTGTCATATTAGAGGCTGGTTTGGAAGGATCAAAGCATTAATTAGTAAAGGAATATTTATTGAAATGAAAAGGTTTTCCACTTAGAAAATATTGGTTTTCAATAAGAACAACAAGTTTTTCTTTAAAAATAACATATTTTCTATGTTTTCTCTAGTTATATATTTAAATTCCTAGGAATAATTGTTCAGTGGTGTTTAACTGAAATTCATCCACTAAAGACCACAAACAAGCATATTTTAACAATCAAATTGTATAAACAAATTTTTACCTCAATAAATTAAACCAAAAAACAAATTTTTATAGTTATTAATCAAAAAAATGATAAAAGATATATTTTTAATCTCAAACCACCATGATTTGGAAAATATAAATTTGTGTTATCGATGATAGAAAATTAACATTTGTAGAAAAATGTAAAGAAAGATAGAAACACATATTTTCAACAGAAAAAAATAATGTTCAAAAGATGATTAAAGAAGTTATCAAATAGATTTTGTGTGCTATAATTTCCAAATTTCTAACTGATTTCCAAGTAAAACATCAATTTTCACACAATAACTGATTTTCATAGGGATTTTCAGTAAGCAATAGAAGATTCCAGTAATTAATTCCAATAATATTCTAAAAATATTTTTCACTTTTTTATTCTTTTTATTTTCCTTTTGAGAAACTTCTCTGTTGTCATCATTAATTAAAGAGTGGATTTTTAATTTTTTTTAACCAATGTTAAAAAATTTTCCCAGATTATTAATTTAAAAAATAATATTCTAGGAACATTGAAAAATCATTATTACATTTCAAGAAGTATTAATAGTAGTTTTATATTTTATATTTTTTATTCATAATAAACAAATTATTTAAGAAACAAATCGTATCTCTTAAAATTTCATGGGGAAATACTAATTATTTGATGACATGTATGAAATTTAAATAAACACATACAATATTGAAATATTATCAAGTAAATACTTACCAAGGATCTAATGCTATGTGTTCTCTGTGACAATTTCTAGTTTAAAATATGTTCTATAAATTGAATCATTTATGTCATCAAATTAAATATTCGAACAATTATCAATATGTTCATTCTCAACATCATAATTGTGCATGTCTTCATAAACAATATGTCTATGAATGAATAATAACATAAAATATTTTTTTTAATGGGTCAGTTACATAAAACACCTATCTAGCTTCTCATACAAGAATATGAGGTTCATCAGTATGAAGTTGGGGGTTCTTACAAAAAAATTCTAAATCCATAGTAATCTATATGTATTCCTTGTTGTGTAATTAAATCAAGAAACTTTCATTTCATCATTGTGACGTGACCAATTTCATAGTAACCTAATAAAATTTTTCTTTCAACAACCCCTCGATATGATATATTTGCTTATAGACATTTCTCATCTGATGAACTCATATAACAATAGGTTGTAGTACATATCACGACTCCATCAGGATGTGTTTCCATTTTTTTCACAAATATTTATAATGAACTTTAATCCTTTTATAAACATTTCATTAAAATCACATAACACATTATTTGGACCAAAGGGTAATGATTTTATTTTGTCTAATATATCATTCATTGGTATACTTAAAACCTAAATGAAACAAACATTTAATATTAAACAAATACCTTTGATTAGGTTATGATAAAAAATCCACTGCCTTGGACATTAACTAGTTAGTAAAATCCGTACTGTACAATTCTTCCATCCTGTTGATAGATATAGAGCGATGTTTCCATTTCATAATTCATAAATGTTCTATAAAAATACGAAAACTATATAATTAAAGAAGATATGAAGAAATCACTCAATTAAAAAATGAATATTTATTAGTTTAATTACTTGATGAAATCATCAAGAACAATAATATTGAATAACACTCTATGATGAGCCATTTCTCACTCTTCCATGCTTAAAGTACCCAATGAGTACAATCCAAATATCCATCATATCAAGGGTAGTGAAGTAAATAAAGGCTGAATGGGATCATATTGCTCATCTTCAATTCTCATTACTCGATTAGACCTCGTAGTGACGTTAGCAAAATATAATGAACATAAATCCTTGAATTCTTGTTCAAAATAGCCTTTAAAAATATATCCTTCAGGATGATATTTAATTCCCACATATGATTTCAATGTAAACATCGTTCATTTTGTTGGATAAATTAACCAACACAAAACAGGTCCATCAAAATAAAATTATGTAGAAAGATGCACAGTCAAGTGCAACATACATGTAAAAAGTATCGGTGGAAATTTTTTCACTATGTATAAAAGAATAATCGGTGCCTATATTTATAATTTATGAAAAAAACATCTTCTTAGTAGTTTGGCACAAATAAATAGATAAAACTAACATAAATTAATCATAAAAACTAAAAAATTATCTAAAAGTAAATGTCAAATGGAAATGGGAATCAAATCCTGTAACAAGTTAAGGTAATAATGGGTTTTTAGAGATTTATGTTTCATATCTTGTGTATTCACCATTGTCAAAATGTCACTTGAATAACCATAAGGAACCTCCAATCATTCCAGGACCTAGAGAAAAAAACATTCTCCACATTTGTCCTAGAATAATAGGAAAAAGGGACTTTACACTTTTTTGACCAATTAACTCATGATGAAGTATTACTCTTATACCCCAATCCATCAAATCATGACATGACCAAAAATCATCTATTGTTTTTTCTTTGAAATTTATAATATTAGCAAGAAACATCTCAGAAATTATTTTCCCAATACACATTACATCCTAAAAATGATGAAATAAATTCAATCACCAATACAGAAACTCATAGAATATACCTTTCTTTCTCCAATTAATATTATAATTTTAATTAACATGATTTCACATTCAGATATTTTATTTTCTTTTCCAAAAAATAAAAAATTCAAACCATCATGTTCTTTATCAATATAATTCCTTGAAATTTGTTGGGGTGTTTCATATGTCGCGATGACATTATCAAACTATCTCTAATTTTCCTGTAAGGGTTATCAACCATTATAAATCATATATTTCCTATGAAACTAAAAGTTCATTGAACCCTTAATCTCCAAGAACATATATTTTTAATTCAAATAGGGAAAGACAATTTACCTGTTGTACTCCAACCATGTATCATTCTTTAAGTAGGGAAATAATTTATCATCCTTAAAAATGTTGCACTAAACATAAAGTACTCTTTCTAGAATCCATCATACGCTTGCGCACCTAAAACACACAGGTCCTTTAACTAATCTATTAATGTATAACAGTATTTTACAATATCATTTCCAAGATCTCTAGGTCAATATATCAGTACACTCATGATAGTAAATGACATTTTCATACAAATCCATGAAATAATGTTATAAATGTGAAGGAAAACATGCCAAGTATTGTCTGCAGTATGCATTTGGTGAAATGAGTTGAAACCATCACAGTATAATCCATATATAACATGTCGTGGGTCAAGTATAAAATCAGGATATAACATATCATATTTTTTCAAAGATAACCCATATATAGGATACTATTTGATCATTATATTTTTTCTTTCATCACCATGACATCTCATATCCCTTTCTATTTGTTCTGACATAATTTTTCTGAAGCCAATGAATTAATGGGAAGTTCCACATCACATTCTATGGTATATGATTTTGAGTTTCATATTTATTAGTCTTCTACCTTGATGTACCAAACTGTTTTCACTCACTCAAATATGCATTTTCCGTCTAGAATAGAAAACAATCCTTGTGGAAAGAATGAATCTTAGTAGAAGAAAAACCAAAATTTTCAACCAAATTTGAATCCATGTAATAATTTTATAAAATACATGCACCATAAAGTAGTAAATCATTAATAAATGTATGAATATAGTATATAGCAGTATTACTAAATCCATACATTATTTTCTTGTGATATAATAGCAATAAAAAATCATGTTTACTCAATTTTCTGCATGCCTCATGTACTGGGGTATTCTCATCTTCCCTTATATTTCTAACACTCTCAACATCATCATTTGAATCAATGGATGAAAACTATGTTTTAGAATTCATTTTCAACTGCACTAGTCTACATGAGGAGCTAGATTCAGAAAGAAATGAAAACCGATCAGAAAAAAATATTCCTTCCAATCCTTTCAACTAAATAAATTTCATTCTCCTCATTTGTTTTATCCATTGCGATACAACATGCAATAGATTTTTTTTAAACCATTTGTAGTTATATGGTAACTCAATTCCTCATGATTAAATAATTGTGTTACAGCACAATCAAAATAGGGGCATCAAATCAATCTACCATATGAATAATCATTGAATGAGAAGTCCAAAAAAACATCATAACTCATTCTGAATCTCATTTGTGATCTGATCAACATTGTATATCCAACTTCAATCCTTCCTAATATAAATAAACATACATTACATAAATATTTTTGAAAATCACTTAATGTTAAATGTATTGTTTCATAAGATAAAAACTAAAACCTATTTTTTTTTATTTTTTGTTGTGCTTATTTTTTAGTTCGACTCCTTACAAGATCCAATATTCTAATTTATTCTACGTTTAATACTTATAAAATTATTTATAGAAACTTAATAGATTCTAAATTATATAATATTTGAAGGGGAGAAAAATTTACATTCATATTTAGAACAAAATTTATCCCCTCTATTGTAGTGTCTTATCCTCTATATTTTTTTGGAACACTTTTTTGAAGACACTCAAGGGGATCTATTAACAAAGTGATGTTTTGATAGTCTTGTTATTTCATGTTAAAATCTATAATTTTGGACATATTTTATAAAACAAATGTTTGAGGTATGTTGATTTATTTCCCATTTATGTTTAGGGTAATGTTAAATATGATTACTAATGGAGAGTAAATGGTAAACAAAAAATGGTTAAAAAGGGTATATTACATTTTTTTTAATCTTTTTTTTTAATTTTTTTATTCAATATGAGTTAATTTAATAAATTTCATTCAAAAAAAATGCAAAAAACTGATAAATATAAATTTTGGTAACACCTTTTTTATTATTTATAGACACATTTGTTTTCAATATTAGATGCCCTTTATTTATACACCCATAATTTCTCAAATATAGTTAGAGTTAACTAATTTATAGAACCTTTCCAGGTAAAATTTGACACTATTCTTCTTATAATAAAATTATATTTCACTTTTAGGGGTTAGTGGGAACAATGGTTGTTGTATAAATTATTGAACATCACCTGGATAAAGGTTGAAGGAAGATGAAGATTATTTTGATATATATCATGAATTAAAATGATTAAAATGCTCATTGAATCAAAATAAATTAATTAGTTAAATATTAATATATAATTTTTATGTAATGTTGACAGAGGTTTAAAAATATCTATTTTATTTATAAATTGATTTAATGTATGTTTGTGATTTTTTATGTACCTTGAGATTCATTGATAATGTTTTAAGAAGTTATGACAAGTATTTTATTATGTCTTGATTCGTACATAAGATAGAATATCTCACATTATGATATGTACATTTTTTCTAAATATTATGTATTATTTTACACTTTTGGAGAATTTGAGATTTCATAAGAGTAATATATTCTTTGTAAAATTACCTTTGGTTATATATGAACTGATCTTAGATGTTTCTTATACAAAAAATGAGAATGGATGAGTAAGGATTTATTTGAAATGGTGAATATTAATGACCAATTAGACATCATGATTCTATAAGTAGTGTATTGGATTTTGTACCATGAAGGCTAATGGAAAGAAATTTTCTCGATATCAAAATATATGGTCTCAATATCAAAAAATATACTGACATGATATTAATGAATATTCTACTTACCTATATCATTATTATTTTCAAAAATGTAATTGAGTGATCAATATTTGGTTTCTATTTATAAAATGACCAGATTACATTATGTGGGTGCCACTAGTACCTATGAGATCGGGATTTACTATTTAAAATAATTAATGTCCCTTTGGAAATATATATCCCATGGAACGGTGGACCCCTTATTTGTCATCTTTATTAATGGTAATAAATTACCCATTAGGTCATCTAAACATCATATGTTATAGGCGTGATGTCCCAAAATATTTCCCATCTCATTGACTTTTTGGTGAGGTTTTATATCAAATATTACCTTGGTATTTTCAATATTGAACTTTATGTCAAGATGATTAATCGAAAAGCAGATGAAATTCCAAGATATTTCCCTAATAACACATTTTAATCGATTCATATATAATATATGTTATTATATTTTGTTAAAAACAATATCAAGGTCATCAAGATGATTACAATGTCATAGAGAAAAAACCTCTGAATTATCAACATAATATTCTATGATTTTTTCGAGGAAGGGCTTGAGGATATGGTGTGTGACACATTGATGTACAGTGTCAGTGTTCTTCTGGAAAATGTGAAAATTTTGAGTGTAGTATACCAAAGTATATATGATTTTCACCTATTTAATTTCAATGTTCTATTTCTCAGTTATAATGTCTATAGATGAACTCGGGTATATTCCTCAGTTATATTAATATTATTTGGTAATCGATAGAATTAGTTTGTCAGTGAAAGGTGGTTTTGGTATTGTATATCATTGAAGACAAAAATGCATATTACCTTTGAATTACAATCTATAAAACTTCAATGTAATAACCAAGGATAGGTTTTTAATCGATTAATATAATCATTTGTTTAAAATGATCATAAAAAAATATCATTCACAATATAATATGTGATTATGATGTTTAAGTTATAATACATGCCTCTACCCAAGATCTAATCCATACACATTTATTTTTTATGAATGGTTCAATAATCCATCTACTATTATGTTCAAAGAGAACCAATAATCCATGGATTTCTAAAATCCATAAAATCTATCAATAATCAAGGACACATTCAACTAAGCCACAGAATGAAACTTTTACTATCATAAAATGTGTCTTCTCATAATCTAACTATCATCCCCTACCAAGGTCTCACCCCAAATAAGTGTTCCATTAACCATAAAAATTGAGAGTATTTTTTATACTAATTTAAATTATTAAAAATTAAAATGAAATAGAATGTGATAAGAAAGATATAAAGTATCTAAACTCACACACATGAACTTAATGGAAACTACAAACCTTTGTTATAGAATTGTAATGGGATTTATGGAAGGTGTGTCAAAATAATTAATGCTACATTAGTATCTTAAATAAGAATATATATATATATGGTTATTAGTTTTCATTTAATATTAATAAACACTCATTATATTTGAAATTAAAATTTCTAGAATACATAAGGGATTACAATAATGTAATGATGAAAATTATGGTTAATGAAATGTGGATGAGAAGAATCTATATTTGAAACTAGATATTTTCATGTATTACCCACCCTTAATCAAAGATTTCTTATTATAATTCCTATTTCATTCATGGTTATGTTCTATCACCCATGAATAGAAGTGGAAGTGATAGTTTTTAATAAATATGGGTGCTGAGTTTACCTTCAAATTTGCCTTTTGAATTTTGATTCTTGTTTGAGAATTATAACCGTCAAATATATGAACATGATATTCTAAATTATTTTTCCTCCTCCTAATGATTATAATACAAAATTTCAATTCTATTGTTTATTTTTAGACTAGGATATGGTTAAAATTGTAATGTTGACTTTATTAGTTAAATAGAATCATCAAATTCTAATATTCCATCATACAATGAATTTATGGACTATAAGAAGGTTTATTTTTTTTACCCTTATATTTAATTAAATTGGTATAAATAATATTCTATATCATCACACATATATAGATCTTCCTTTGACTTATATTTTAAGAGATACAGTCACATCTTTATTATAGGTAAAATAATTAAGCAGATTTGGAGTCCATATTTAAGATTCTTTTCTTACCATGATTTTATATGATTTTTTTACCTTAGGATAAATTATATGATGAAAATAGTTTTTTATTATATATTTCAAAATATCATATCAATCAGTATAAGGATAGATATTTTATGGATGAAATAGTGATTTGTGGTCTGTTGTGTTGAAACCAACACAGCCTTGATGATGACATAATTCCATGACATCTATATCATGGATGTATCATGATTTCCATGCCTATATAATTACATTGATATAATATTTCATGCAGTAAAATGTAGAGGAAGGAAAAAAATAGAATAATAAATTTCAATTAATTTTAGTAAAGTATGTCTTCATATAAAACATATAAAAAATTCATATAAAACATATGATGTTTTCTTGTACCAAGTATACCAAATATGAAAATCCCAAATATAAAGTATGTGTTGGAAATAAGAATATTGTTTTATTAAATTCAAAATGAAATAGTAGCTGAAGGGAAGAAAAAAAGGGAACTTAGCGGTAAAAAGAAGACTACTCTGTTGTAGAAATTTTTCAAATGAAACCAAATTTTACATAATGCTTCATAGTTAGAAAAGATGGTACCTGTAGAGTAGGGTAATGTAAGGCAACAGTGAATCTACTTAGTATCTACCTCAGGCTTCTAATTTAATGGTTCAATAATTATAAATCCACCAATAATAGATGTGAAATATTTTTTTTTCATTTCATTGAAAAGGAATGAATAATTGTTCTTACATGCTGGAATGGATGAATTAAGATACCAGGGATCCAGTTCCCTTGCTTGGAAGGATTCATGCACATAGGTAGGAGTCATGTAAGGGAGGGTTTGTAGTTGTGGAAGGGGTTATGGGAAGAGGACCATCACGATGTCAAAGAGAGGGAGGGAGGTTTGAGAGGAGGGCGTTGGGGCGGGGAGGTTCATTGCATAGGTCTAAAGGGAGGAGATTCCACCATCTTGGGAGAAGTTAAAGGGATTCCATCAAAGAGGGAATATACATAGAAGGGGTGTTGTAACCTAGCTGAGATGTGAGAGTAGGGATCTGGTAGGGTTTTTATGAAAGATACAAATAGGGTAGTGTTCTGATGTCACAAGGCCAGGGTGTGAGGGAGCTTGTAGGGTTGTGTAGAATGAGCCGATTTCCGGAGAGTAGGGAACCGATTGGGTTGTTCATGTCATTATGAGGTGAGGAAGGTCAATTTGATCACATAGAGGATAGTGAGATTGATCATAAGGAGGGGAACTACCGACCATGACTAGACCTATAAAGGATATGGGTGGGGGATCAATTATTAGCACTTGATGAGAGATATCTTTAGAGGATAAGGAGCTTAAAGGGGTTTCTTGATCATAAAGGGGACGGGGAAGGGGGTGCTCGATCATGCACAAAAAGTATGGTGGGGGTCTTGATCGAGGTATATGACCAAAATTTTTATTTATTATTGTTGCATTAGATATCTTATTGTTAGGGTTTTAATATAATTTAGAAAAAGGTGTGTGGATATAGACCCATTTTCTAGTAGTGTGTATTGATAATTTAGAACAATTATTTACAAGTCATTTTTGAATTGAAAAAATTAGTATCATATCATATAAACACATTATGTGACTAGTATGACCTTAAGTGTGTGTTTTTTGTTTGAATATATATTTTAATAAAAAAAGAATGTGACATACCAAAAACCAAGGAAACTCATTTTTATTGTATTTAATGTTTTGAAAAACAATACATGAATCCTTTTTATATATAGGAATTAACCGCTCATCAATCTGATGCACGATGTGACTGGTATGAATCCATGTGTATCGTTCTATTAAAATTTGAATTTTTAGTTCAAAACACAAATCACATACCAAAAACAAAGAAAAAACATTTGGATTGTTTTTTACTTTATGAAAATGACTCATAAGTAATTTTTGTCTCATAGGAATCAACCTCACCTAAATATAATACATGGTATTCTCAATAAGACTCAATGTTTTTGTTTTCAATTTAAAATTAGAATTTTTGTTCAAAATGTGTGTCACCCACTAAAAAAACAAGAAAAAACACATGGATTTTATTGATAATTTAGGAAAATGATTCAAAAGTTTTTTGGATTTTTTGGAATCAGTATCACATTAAACTGAGACAATATGTGACTGGTATAACACAAAGTGTTTGTTTTCAATTTAAAATGAAATTTTAGTAAAAAACACATATGACATACTCAAAATCATTAAAGCACATTCATATTGTTTTTATAATTTAATAAAATGATATTTATGTCATTTTTGATGTATAGAATGTAAATTGACATAAATATAACACAATGCATGACTTATATGACTCCATGTGTATCTTTTTATGTTAAATTTTCATTTTAGTTCAAAAAATATTCCACATACTCAAAACTAATAAAATTAATTTGTATTGTTTTGTAAATTTAATAAAATTATCCATGATTCATTTTTGATATGTAGGAACCGACCATACCTAAATCTAGCACATGGTGTGATGGGTATGACTCAAACAGTGTTATTTGAGTTTAAAATTGATATATTGGTTCAAAACACATGTAACATAATCAAAAATAAGAAAACACATTCATATTGTTTTTATAATCTATCAAAGAATGTATATAATCCATTTGTGATGTGAATGTATCATCCGTACCTCAATCAGATACATGGTGTGACTGGTATGACTCAAATTGTGTGGATTCAGTTTAAAAATGTCTTTTTATTAATGTACTTTGTCATATTTATGATTAATTTATTTACTTTTAGTTTTATTAACATATTTAATGTTTTCTTATATAGTTGTATTCTTTTCCTTGATATGGGGTAGTTTTTTCATCAATTGATTCCATGATTGGGGTTTTTTTGAGAGGGGATTGGGTGATGAAGATAATGAAACCATTGATGTTTTGAATGTCTGTGATAAACTGTACTTGCCAATGTAATTGTTCAAAATAATGTTTTAAATGTATATAATATATATATTTTCATTTATTTGTGATTTAACTTTTATTTCAATCAAATTATTAATTTTCCATAAACATATTTTTTCTATTATAGTGTGTTGTAATATAAATTTCACACCGTAGTATTATATCATTTATCAATGCTATTTCTAGTGAGGATAAAATGACTATTTATCAATGTAAAAAAATCACAAATAAAGTGGGAAAATTTATGAGTGCTCAACTAGAACTGATAAAGTTACACCTTTATTCACACTAATAAAGATCCCCCTTTATCGGTGCTTTTTTAGCACTAATAAATGTGTCCCCCTCTAATGCTTCTTAGGATAAAAATACTTTTTTAGGGCTAATAAATGCCTTTTCTATCACTGGCTATAGAAAAATCTGTAGTAGTGAATAATAAAGGGAAAAGATAAACATGGAATAAGAAACATAAACACACCTCATATACAAAGAAATTCCAATATACAATCCCAAACAATATCAATATCATTGGGACTAAACTTTAAATACAACACCAATATAAGTGAAAAAGGAAAACTAGAGTTGAAGTGTCAAGATTGGACCATATATCATAGGAACCATGATACCGAAAATAAAAAAAATCCACAACCACCCATCTTCATGAATCAAGTAAAATATCTTCATTTACCACCTCTAATATACCTAAACCAGATCCCAACTACTAGCTGACACATCCATTAATAACCCAAGCTAAAGTTGTAATATGATAGGTGGACAAAAAATGCCCAGTAGGTATCCCCCCAACACAACATGAATAACCATTGAAAACATAAATCCATTTTATTATAGTATTAAATTCATTAAAAAATGTATTTTTTTATTTTAATTAGAAACCAATAACTTGTTATTATCAAATGAAACCATTTTATTAAAATCCAAGAGGCCATACAATTTAAACAAAATAATCATTTTTTATAATAAAAAAATCTTTTGAATTTTAAATTAATTTTGAAAATTGTTCCTTGAAAATTAGGATTAATGTAAATAATTTTTAAACACTTTTATATTAAATAAGTAATTCACATTTATTTTATAAAATGAATTCAATCATAATAACTGAAACATAAATAATAAAATATTAACATAAAATAATCATTGATCAAATCTCATGGAAACAAAATAATATTAATAATCATAATATAATTTAAAAAATTGGCCACGGGAATAGCTAAGAGATGTTAGAAAATATAGTACAATACTAAAATATAATCCACCTAAATGGAATGATTGAGGTAACTTAATCATCATAATACTCAGTATGAGCCTACCAAGCCTAACTAAGGGGAAAATCATCCCAATCAATGTAATATCTTACATAGGTCCACTAGGAGAGAAACGTCATACACAACTGTAGAATATGAAATCAGGCATCCCATCCAGCCATTTTGGGTTCCCCATGATATGTAAAATGGAGGTGAGTTAACAAGAAATAACAAATGGCAATGTCTACTAAATAGAAACCATGGTCACACCCTCACCATCAAATAACCTTCACAGAAGCAACCCCTTATTTATAAAAATATTGATATAAAAAAACATTTCCTATAATAATGATGGTTTCATCCACTTTTTTCAAACTACCATAAGGTACACACATATAGGGTCCATTTATTTTTAGAAAATTAGTTTTATTTAGTGAAAATTATACCTTGAATCAGCCTTCAAGAAACATGTTTATAAATTCCTCTTATATAAGATAAATCCTAAAAACATCATAAAATAAACTCAAATAAAAAATATAAGCACAAATAAATTTTTAGAAATCATCATTCACATTCCTTTTACAGTAATATAATTTTAGAAGAAACCTCTCAATATTTTAAATAAAACACTAATTGTAAAACATTTATAATAAAACTTGGTTTTGAGTATAGAAACAAGGGGTAAAACCCTTACACTAAATAGAACTAAATACAAAACTAATATTCATAAAAAATAATTATATACAATTTTTGTAAATTTATAATTACCAAAACATGAATTCAAACAAGAAATCAATTAATGGATTAAAATTTAAATGTTCATTCATGGAGAAACCTTTACCAAATTTTTCACCTTAATAAATTGTGGTACAAATCCACCATAACATGATAAGAAATTTTTTAAATAATCAATGATACCCCTAAATAATAAAAATAAGAAAAAAAATTCTAGTATTAGATTAACCCTATGTCATAAATACTATACCATGGAAAAAAAAGGAATATAAAAAAGAAAATAAGGTGAAGAAGAGGTCTATATGGGATTACATTATAGAATCGACCTTAAATCATGATGAAATCTTTGTAAATCACCATGGAGAAGGTGGAAAATGAGAGTTAGTCTCTAGGGAGTAAATATAGCCATGTGAGGGGAGGAAAAATACCCCAAAGGGGGATTTATTAAATCATGTGCCATTGGGTAATTTAACCTTTTTAATGGATATGGGTGATCCACACGGTTTACCAAACCGTTCATCTACCATGTGACCCCAACTGGACTGACATAAGAAATGTTTCATGGTTTTACAATATAGTTTACTAAATAATGCATCCATTATGAAAATGCATCTTAAAAGTGTTATAGGGTCTTCATCACTTATCTATGTAGTTCTCCCTGATAATGTGCAAATCATGCAACATGAATTGCCACACCCCATCACCAAATTTCAAATAAAATCAGTCTAAATGAAAATAATAACAGTAATGTATGATAAATAAATAAAATAATAAAGAAAAATGAATTAGGGGTTTTTCAATTATCCCTACCATATTACTTTATAACCCCAATAATTCATAAAATAATGGGTTGATCTAGGAATAAACATATGGTTTAGTGTTTTCATTGTTGACTCAATTTAAAAATCCATAGAATGCAAGGACTAACCAAAACCACCCCCAAAAAAAATCATTGATATGATAATTTATCAAACCCTAAGGGTCAAATCATCTTGTACCTAAGAAACCATAAAATATTCCAAATTGTTATCATTGGTACACAAAAAAACCAATTATTTTTTCTTTTGATTAACTGAATATTCAAGGTATTGAATATAAGTAAACATATTATAACATTATATGTATTATTCCATGTTACATTAATGTTATAATGTCTTTATATTATTTATCACATCAATTGTTCATTATAATTCCCCACTATTATTAGATCCTTTATGTTTTATAAAAATATTCATAATTACATATTATATGGTTGGGGTAGTTGCGGCTCGGTCTTCCACTATCTAGGAGAGCCCTAGTGGGTTGGGTTATGACATGACAAATATCCCCATTTCTCCCTAGAGTGTTGTTGTATTTCATATTATTATGCCATTACATAGATAGGCGATGGATTAGTCACACTATCATTCAAATTACTAAGATTGTTGGGACACACATGCCCAATAAAGTATCTTTCAACATGGATATCCCACATAATGCCTCTGATAAACTGATCTGAAGTATTATACATGTTAGTCTCAAAGACACATTATCATGTACCTTACATGCAAGGATAACTGTTTATTAGTTAGTATTTTACTAAGTTTTTTATACCTTTTTATTCCATATATTATATTAATTTGAATATTATGTTAATTTCTAGTGAGAGATATTAGAGAAGATTGTACATATCACCAATCCTCAAGAGTAGAAATTTAACAGGTTAGATGCTGTTCACTCTGATCTAGTGTCTCTCATAGATCCTCTCTATTTCGTACATTAGGGTATTTTTGATGAGGATCCACAATCATATCATTATCTGCCCACTCCAGATGAGGCACCAAAGAATAATGATGTGCATGTTATGATCACTGTGGATAATTCATCATCACTACCACCATTGACTGGAGAACAGAGATGATAACATAGGAAGGGGAAGAGGTAAGAACAGAGAGAGAAACACATGAGATATGCTCCTATATTGCTGAGATGGGATCATGCACAAGAGAAAGAATATTTTTCATATCATGGAGAGTTTTATGTATCATATATGTCTTCTTATACATATGATATACACTGTTCATATAAGATACGTCCCCAGTCTACATCTCTAGATCTTTAATGGAGTGAGACCAAACTATGTTATCATAGATTCTATAGAGCACGGGCTACACTTCCATCGATTGTGACATATTTGATATCACATTTTCAATATCTTTCATAGATTATTTCATGCACTACAAAAAAATAAGGTCTTAGTGAAAATTCTAATAACTACTACTAAAGAAACAACAATAAATTTAAAATAGAGGGGTAGTTTCATATAACAACTATATTTTTATTTTATCCTTTAGTAGTGAGATTATTAAAACTACTACTAAATATTTAAAAAACATAATTCAAAACCCTCACCTCTCTCCATCAACCCAATCCTCTCCTCCACTCTAGCTCCCCTCGATGACCACCAACCCCAAACCATCAACTACCGATGATGGCCACCATGACCATGAAACACCATACACCTAATGGCAAATGTCGTGACCCTGACCCCCCAGGTTGGTGACCACCGTTACCCCCAACCCGCTGCAAAATTATATCGTGACTCCATCCCCATGCTTATGATGGGGACCACCATGACCCAGTCCCCCCTTCTAGTGACCACATCAATCCTGACCCCATCTTCTGGTGACTATAGTGACCCTGACCCTCCCCACCGACTACAAAAATGACCATGTGCCCCCTACCAATGACTACCATGACCCGAAACCCAAAACAGGTGACCGCCATTACCCTAACCCCCCATGTCGGCTATGATCATGACTGTGACCCTGACCACCCTCCCCCCACCAGAGACCACCATGACCCCAAAACCCCCTTTTGGAGACTGCCCTGACCGTGACCCCCTACCAATGATCACCATGACCCCCTACTCCTCAACTACAACCCTGAAAGGCCTATCTTCCCATTTTTAGGGAGTCTATGACCCCCAAAATCATTGATGGTATGATTGAATGAATTTTTCTAAGGTTTTTAATTAAATTATATAATTTTCTATGTAATTGAGTGTTAATTATGTTTTAAATATTTGATTGATTCATTTTTAGGTTTAATTTTTGTTATGTTGAATCAAGACCCTACCCTGGAAAATGACGAATTAGGGTGAAATTTAATTTTGATTTTACATGTTTGATTAAGAAATTATATATTTCTATATGAATGTACAGGGAGAAGAGTGAAAATAAAAAACATATGGATAAATGTTGGATTAATTTACCTCAAAACACCCTTCGGTATACTAATGGTCAAGAATAGTTTTGATATTATGAAAATTTCTAACTGATCAGTAGATGATAGAATAAAATTTTGGTGTCCGGATTGTAAATTCAAGTGATGGTTAAATAAAAATGAAGTATAAGGCCATTTTATTTTGAAATATTTTCTAGATCGATATGACTTTTGGGTTTGGTAGGGTTAATAGAACGGTGTGGAAAGTAAAAAAATGATAATACTATCTACAAAACACAAAGAGACCTCCCATGGGAGCATTCAGTTTGATATTTTCTAAATGATAATTTTGGATTTTCATGATACAATGTCCATGATTTTAATAAATCATCATAACCTTTAGTTGATTCTATCTTGGTTAATCATACTCCAAACATCACTAAAAAAATGAGTTTTATGAATTTTTTGATGACGGATAACAATAATTATATGAAGGTAATACCATGTATTTAATTTTTTATTTTCTACTTAAGTTATATCTTATCAAGTCTCTCTATGGAATTACTATCAAATAAATGTCTATGATTTCAGATTTTCTTCATTATAGATTTAGGGAAGATAAGAAACCTAAATCATTATATGAGATGAATAAACTCATCAATAAACATGGACATGATTATTCAAAGATACATGAATTCCCAAATCACTGTATGTTTTCCTGGGGAAAGGAGTCCGATATAGAAGAATTCCTAAGATTTCATTCAATTTGATGGAAGTTAATGAACAGTAATGAGAGTATAAATCAATTCATCCATTACAAGAAACTAAAGAAGAAATATCTTTCTAAGGTATTGCATTAAATTACTCTTAAACCATTCTTTAGAATATTATTCAGGTTGTATAAGACTACATATGACAAGAAGTGGAATGCTCAAGACAGTAAAAATGTCTTGATGAGACATCCAAAATACTAAACATATTTGAAAATGTTTGATTAATTATATCCAAATTTTTAATTGGATATTAATAATGTACTTTTGGGATTGGAATCTGATGGTTTTATAAATTTTGGTACTGTAAGAACTAAATATTTATTTTGTCTAGTTGTTTTGATTCCCTGTAATCTACCTCCATGGATGTGTATGAAGAAGGATTCTTTCAATATTTGGACAATAATATTAGAATGAAAATTCCTGTAAATGGAATTGATGTAAACATTCATCCTCTAATGAAAGAATTTTGAGAATTATGGGATGATGGAACATAACCATATGGTGATACAATGATAAAACTATTCAACATGCATGTTAAATAAATGTGCAAAATTAGTGACTGTCATGGACTAGGAATTTTATCTGGTTGGAACACTCATAGAGGTCTAGCTTCTACAATATGTAATTTTGATTCTAAATATTAATGATTACATCATAGAAAAAATGTTTTTTATGTGTCATAATTGATATCTTGATACTTCTCATAAATTCAGGTTTAAAAAGACACAATTAAATGGATACATTGAATTGAGAAATCAAATAATTTCCTTATCTGGTTCAAAAATATTGGGATAATTAATGAATGTCATTGAAGCCTAAAATCCAAAAGGACATATATTTGTTATTAATTTTGGATAATCCAATATTAAATTGGGTTGAGGAGGAACCATACATGAGCCTTAGGCCCAAGGAAATATGCCCAATAAATGGCCATTGATGGTCAAAAGACCATACTCCCAAAATAAATCTCTATCCTAGATGATTAATTTATTTCTCCTCCAATGTGATCAACCTGCAATTCTACTTAGAAAAAAAATCCCTATTTAGGACTGAATAGGGCTTGGTACTGAAGGAAAATCCATATCCTCTCATCATCCAATCCGAGTGCATTTCTAGATGATGATTCATACTCTCTTCTCATCTGAAAATTCACTTTGGTGTATGACCCATAATATTTTTCCACATTCTCCTCCTTCCTTCAATGAAGCCCCCAGAATACTGTTTACCACTCGACTTTGACATCATGCCCTCCAGTTCCCGAAAAAACCACAATTTCAACTGATGGGAACTAATGAATAAGCCAATGAAGGCATCACCTTCTAAATATTTCATGGTCACCTTCCTCCACCACTTGAGCCAAGCCACCAAAGATCCTATCCACCATCGTACATATTACTGAGAAACCAGAGACTGATGCCCATCTTAAGCCTAACTGTGAACCTGGTATGTCACATTCCTACACTGGGGAGCCCATGGAGGATCATGATGTCCCTCTTCCCACTACAGATCATCCAATACCTGAAAAACATTTGTACCCATGTCTTCACCGCCTGATGCCCACCTACTGTATGTCTGGGCCACCAACTATGTTAACCCAAAAAAGATCTTCTTCCCCAAAAAATTATCTATTATCAACACAAAAACCTAGTATTTTTTATGTAGGATTATAGGGTTTATTTTATGATAGGAAACAACCCCAACTATAATGAATGTAAATGAAAAATTTTGAAAAGTAATCATTTTAAAGAATTGTGAAAACGGTATGAGTTATAACATCATAAGCTACTGGAACACAAAAATGGATGAAAAGTTGTATAAAATTCAAACTTTATTTTTGGATGTTTAATCTGATACTTCGTAATCTTGACGTAATTAATATTGATAGGAATGTTCGTGATAATGTAATTTGTACATTTCTTAATTATCAGGTAAAATTGAAAGATTGCCTTAATGCTTATAATGGTTTGCTGTCAATGAATATAAATGATACTTTTTTGGAAAATGAGAATGAAAATTACCCTTTAAATATTTTAACAATTAAAAATCATGGGAATGATATATTCCTTTAAACTTTAAGAAATTTATAAGTGTCAAGTGGATATTCAAGGAAAAATTCTCGGTGTGTTGACATAAAACGTTAAATTTTATTTGGTTTTAAAAGTCCTGAATATGTCATCATTTACATTGAATAATATGTTACCTAAAATACTAATTGTATTTATGTATAATTTTGTACCTTTTTAAGAGATCATTATGGAAAAAATCTAAATCCAATTGATCTTGATTCACTTTAAGAAAAATTTTCTTTGACACATTCTCATTGGGCAATGTTATTTCCCCTTTAGCTCTTTATAGTCATGATTCATTGGACTATTCATTTGCTTGAAGAAGATAAACATGGTGGATCAGTAAACTATTGATGGATTTATAATATTGAGAGGTACGTTGAAATTATTTTTATTTTCATTAGTAAATTAAATTTTATCACATCATTGAGGAAATTATTTTAATATGTTTCTTTTTTTCATGAGGTACTTAGGTCATTTGAAGTAATATGTGTGTAATAAAGATCATCTATAAGGATGTATAGTTATTGGTTACATATCCTAAGAGTTTATGACTTTAAGTTCTATGTATTTTTAAGGGATTGAGACTATATTTAGGGGTGTTGGATGTGTTGATGACATCTCCCCAAATTCTTTTTCTGAAAACTAGTAATCAATATTTCCAACTATTGGATGACCAATTGGAATGAGGTTGTATTTTATGCTGACTAAATTGGAGTTTCTATGAGAAGATATGTCACGAACCAACCCAGGTCGACCCTGAACCGGTCACCCGAGCCGGATCGCGACATGGCCCGAAGGGCGTTCCCGATCCCCACGGGCTGGCAACTAGTGTCGAGAATCAAAAGTAAACAGGCGGGAATGGTTTGGCCCAAAAGAAAAAAAAATAAATTAAGCAGCACAAATAAATGGAACAAAAGAAAATAAATAAAGAATAACCAACAATGCTACTAACCTGACCACGACCCAAAACTCCATGTGACCCTGTGGGTTACTCTCCAATACCACAACCAACGTTGCTCAAGGAAAACAACTGAAGCTGGAACCTGCAAAAAAAACTAAAAACAAGAAAACAATATAGGCATGAGTATTAAAACACAGTAGGTAGGCCCGACTAATTCTATTTCCAATGCACATACCAATAAATATAGAATTTATCCATTCCAGGTTTGAACTGAAATATATAAAATATGGTTTCTACACACACACTTTCATTTTTAAAACAAGTAACAGTCCATTGCCCTTTTTAATTTAGAACAAGTTATATGTTGAATGAAACAGGTGCATTGTATTTTAAGAAATTTTGTGAACAATTTAGAAATCCAAACTTTAGTTGTTAGTAAAAAGGAAAAATCACACACAACACACAACAAACACCAAGGGCAATGGAAAAAAGTGGCACACATGGGTCAGCAACCGAACTAGACCTCTCAACTGTCCACCACATACAAATAAACACAAAAAGAAACATGGGTCAAATCTAAGAGATCGTGAACAATCCAGAACATACTCTACATCTAACTCATCCTGAAGGCATTCCCTAACTCGATGACATCATAACGCCCATACTACTACCTGGAATAGCCCTGCATGGCCTAACCGAGGGGCCCAATCCCTATAGCAGCAATAACTCAGTAATCCCCTGATATGGGGCCACTAGCCAGTGCGTGGTCTAAACTAGTGCAACAATCATTCTCAGAAGATTCACTCACTATGCCAGGTTCCCTTGTCAACAGATATAATAAAAGAGGGGTGCATCCACAATGTAAATCAAGCAGTCACAAAGCACTAACATCACATATAGCTCACGCAATCAATGCACACCAAAGATCACCCCCGAGTGGGTTTTCCAAAATAATCTATTTTATTAAAGTGCCAAACAGGCCTTCACCAATTTTAAAGCAAAACTTCATTTCTCGAGAAAACCCAAAACACTTGTTCAGAAGAAATAATTTATCTTTAAAACTAGAAGTACATTTGAAATTCCGTGAATTATATTTAAAGTCCAGACAGGCATTCTTTCAAAACTGGGTGTCCGCCCATCACGAAAATGTTCCAAGTGTTCGGTATAAAATAAACGGCTATTTTCACACTAAATAATCATTTAAAATTTTATTATCTAATATTATTTATCATTAATTAAAATTAACAAAACATCAAGCAATTAATAAATTCTAAATTTAAAGGAGAGTTCAATGGGGGACCTACCTCGGCTCGTTGTCCAAACATAACGGCACATCACTCCTTGCACAGACGCACAAATACGCGCAAGCCGACGACCGAAGTACCGCGGGTCTTTCTCGCCGACATGCTGCAACAACCGCACAACTAAAATGCATAAACACGAACTCAAAACAATTCAAACGAACAAATGACACAAACACCAACTTGACATGCTTCTAAACCACAACTCTCACATTCGATACTACTTAATAAAGAACTTAAAAAAAATGTAAAACAATTCTAAAGAGAAACCCACAACCTACACACCCAAAACTCATACAAAGAACACATTTCTTAACAGATGCACAACCCCAACATACTAAAATGAAAAACGCATGAAATTAATATACAAAAACTAAATACAAAATCCATGAAAAGATGTTAAACATCATAAGAATAACACACCCTATTTCACATATACATGATACACAATATCAAATACAAACTCAAATATATATTTTTTAGAAACTAAAGATGCACCAAACTAGTTAAACAAACTAAATTATAAAAAAAACTAAATCTTCACCAAGCTAATCAACCACAAAACTCGTCAACTATATTAAACGGGTGCAAAAATTATCCAAACAGTGGAGAACCAACAATTTCAACATAATATAATTAATTTAACAACAAAAACGCATAACCAACAACCTAAGAGAAGTGAACATCAAGAAAACAAGGAAAACTTAATTTAAAGAGGCATAAGCAATGAAATCCAACCTCAAGGATAAAGATGCTTTCAAAATTCAAGTGTGAATGTGTCTAACCCTCGGCGGAAGGAAGAATACGCCTCAAAGGATATTAGTCACAACCTAGACAAGTAAACACATAAAATATCTTCAAGCATTAGGTTCTGGAAAAAGAAGAGAACCCCCAGACATTGATATAAGAACGCACCGGTGAGGAAGTTCATTGCTGGAAGGTGCTACTAGTGAGGGGAATGGGAGACCACCAGGGAATAGCACACCAAATCGGGTGCAATGTTGGTCGGCTAGTTGGTTGGGCAGCAGGTTCGTGCCGGGGCGAGGTGGCACAAGGCTGGCTGGCGGGATGCTAGCTAAGACGGGAGAGACCAAAAAAAAGGATGCGGGGAGAGGCTGAGGGCCTGGATCAACCACGGAAGGTCGTTGGGGTTTGAGGGTGTCTGCACAGCGCCGAGGAGGCCGGAGCACGGAGGGAGCAGGGAAAGGGGGTGCGGTTCGTCGCTGCCGGAGGGGGAAAGGTCGCCTGGGGGGAAGAGGAGGGTGACAGGATCTACGTCCAGGAGGAGGATGTTGGTTGTGGGAACCGGGGGTCGCACAGAGGCCAGGGCGAGCGGAGCCGGGTGCGGCGGTCAGGAGGGGAGCGCCGGAGCGGAGCCAGGGTGGTCGAGCTGGTTGCATGAGGAGGCGGCAGGGGAGAGCCACGGACGAGGGGAGCTGCGTGGTCGAGAGGGGGGGGAGAGCACAGGGAATATAGAGGGGGTGTGGCCCGCGACGGAACAGGAAAAGAAATGGGGGGAGAACTTAGGATAGGGTTTCGAAAACAAAATTTCATTCTATTATATTAATAATAATTATATTAGTAATATTTATAATATAAATATTAATAATAATACCATGATAATACTAATAATAATACAAATAATAATAATAATGGTAACAGTAACACAAATAATAATGATAATAATAACAAAACTATCAATAACAAAGTTAATAATAATTAAAATTTCCTACAATAAAAATAATAATTATTTCAATAATAATAAAATAACAATGACAATGAGAAATTAATTATAATAGCTTTAATACAATAGTAATTATAATGATAGAAATCTTAATCATTTAAAAAAATAATAACAATAATAGTAATAAAATAATGAGCAAATTCACGACACTTGGGCCAGCTGCGTGGCTACCGCCAACCGTGCGGTGACCGCGCACGGGTCCGAACCTCACTGCGAACATTAAACGCCATCAATTTTGACCCGAGACCCCGCTCGAACCTTGGTGAGAGAACTCAAGGCCAAGAATTAAATAAATAAAAATGAATTAAATGTCTGGGTGTGACAAGATAGATATTTTTTACTCAATAGTCTTATTGTATATACATTTATTGAAGAATTTAAATAGAAAAAAAAATAGTAAACTAAGGTGTAGAGCTCAAAAATGAGTTGGAATTAAAAAAATAATTTAATATAGAGATTATTGAATGGTTCTCCCATCATGTAATTATATACTCATATCCATATTATTGGTGTGTAGTTATTTTTTCTATGTCAAATGTAACACCATATATCATTTTATCTAGATAATTACTGTCTAAAATCGAGTACAAATATCAATCGATTTGAATTATTTGGATATGTACCTTTAATGTAGGGTAATAGATTTGATGCGTACAATATTTATGGCTTCAGGTTTCAAACAATTTATCATGATGAATACTTTAAAACAAAAACTAGTTGTTTATTTAATATTTTAGAAGTGAGATACTATGGAAATATGAATGATATAATTGAATTATACTATCATGGTGTGTTTTCAGTTTACTTATCGAAATGAAACTAGGTCAAAATTGATAATTTTATAATGAAAGATTCATTTCATTTTACTGCTCTCAACCTCATTTACTTGATTCATACTGATTAGTGTGCATAGAATGATCCCTTTTTTTGGATTAATAAGTGAATATGGTTATGTTGATGATAAAATACATGAATGGTGGAGTGTTATTATATCCTTAAAGAAGAGAGACTTATATGATATGGGTGACAAAGATAAATTAGTATTTTGTGATGGTGAACCTCATAAACCCCAAAAAACTTAATAGTTTTTTTCCGATAAATATAAAAATAAAAGAACATGCATGAGAGGTTGAAAATGTAGTACTCACCACAATGGAGGTTGATAACATTAATGACGATGAAGATGGTGATAATTGAGTGTATAAATTGGTAATGAAAATATATTACAATTTATCATTGATAATTTTTTCGTACATATATACATTGTTCTAGTTTTTGTTTTTTTAAAAATTATTAGTTTTTCATGTTTTAAAATTAAAATATATCTAAACCATTTTAATTAAAGGAATATTGAGAAAAAAATCAAAATTCTATCTAATCAGCATCTTAGAGCACACCACTACTACCATAATCTTCTATTGATCTGAGTGATTCTGTTATAAAAGAGACTGCTATAAATCCATTTATTTCTTTTGATATTTTTGGAAGCCTACCATGTGATTCACCATTGGTGATGGATAGCTATTCACCCCTCTATCTAGGGGTTATGGGTGAGTTACCATTATAGGTATGCAAGTCATAGTAAATTTTTATTTTATTTTATTAATTATTTATTACATTGGTCAAATAGATATAGATAACAATAGAGGGTATATATATATATGACCATGGTATATGTATGATACCTAAAGGAAATTAAGATTATCATTTCATTTGATGATTTTCAGGTGCCTACGGGTGACACTATGGAAATCTATGGAATGGTTTATTACCATCTTTCTTGTGAGATGGCGAACTCTCCCATTAATTATAATGATTTTAGGCATATCACTATATCTTTGAAAAAAGTGTTCTTTTATACTTAAGTAAAGGTAATATTAATTTTATATTCAATGATAACTAATTTAAAATACATTAGTGAAATTTTTTAATATACTTATAAAGTGTTGTATTTGTATTTATAGATTTTTTTCATTTTGATGTCCATAACTTCATTTCATGCCCATGCACTTTGAAAAATATGGGCAACAAATTTTAAGATTTTAAATGGATATTATGACATGAGTTTGATGTCAAATATCTGAGCTCATGAAAAATGTATGAGAAATTGTCTAAATTCATTTATCATGAGCAATGGAAGTTGTTTTTCAATATTAATAGAGGTGAATATTATGAGGTAATTTTATATTTTATAGTATCTTAATAACATAAACCCAATAAATTTATAATTTTTATTAATGTTGTTATTTTTTATGAATTATCTAAAAAATATATTGTGAATAGTGAGAAACAAGTCATTCATCATATCTCCAGGTTTTAGAGTTTTTCAAGAAAAAAATAATTTTTATTTGTGCTTTATTTATTATTATTTATATCATTTTTATTATAGGTCAAGGATTTTTCTAACATGTTTATATATTTTATAAAGGATATTGAATTAGGAAACTCTTTTGGTGGGATAAAAATGTGGTTTAAAGTGAAAAAGAAACACAATGAAATTTTTTTAAATTACCCTAAAAAAGATGTTGGAGTAAGTAATTTCCATTACTATTTTAGGATATTTCATTACAATAAAAACATAATAATGAAAAATATTTTATAACAACAGACATGTGTGACACATAATTAAATGAGACTAACTACATGGATTAAATGATGCCAATTTAGTGTCCTTTGATACAACTAGTGGGCCCCAATTAATTGGATCTATGGCTTGTGTGTTGTTATAATATATTTTTCAATATTATGTTTTTATAGTAATGAAATAACAATAAATAGTAAATAAAATTTTATTAATTAGAAAATATTAGGATGTTCACATATTTTGTATTAACAGGTTAAAATTCAAGAATCCTAGGATGTGAAACCTTCATAATCATCGTCGGTTTCTATGAATGATGCAGTTACAGTCATATTAGGGATCGAGAATCCATGACATGTATGAGGGATGAGTTCTGGGACTACTCCTTTAGTTTTCAATTGAAGGGAATCATCATCATTTATTGCAACATCCAGTGGGGGATTGACTAGTGTTGTTGAACGGAAATCAAAAAAGAAAAATTACAATGTTTAAATAAAAATTCAAAGGAAAAGAGTATTATGAGAAAACATAGGATTATTGGAGTTCAGAAATGAAAATTGATTTAGTTTATTTATTTTAGGGGATGGATGGAAAAATCCCTAAGGAACTTTACAGCCTTACAGCTCATCCTGCTTAGGTAAATTCGAAATTCCATAGATCATTTAGACATTTGTAAAGAACACATACAATTTCCATAAATAAAACTAAAATGAAAATTTTCATATTTAAAACACAAACATTGAGTCATACTAACCACATATTGTGTCATATTTACATGTGGTAGGTTTTTCGATATCATAAATAAATTGTATATCATTACCCTTAAGGTTGAAAACAATATAAGATCGTTTTCTCAATTTTGACTTAATAAACAGTTTGTAAAGGTACCAAACACCATAAAACATTTGTTGAGGGGGTCAAAACTAGTAAAACGACATCATATTTCTATGAAACCAGATAACAATGAACATAGATTGATTTTTGAAATATTGGATCTAACAACACCTCATCTTGAATAACGAATTGTTTGAGATGCTCGTAGACACATTTTTAGCACATTCCAACACTAAAACAAGCATGTAACAGTATAAACCAAAGAAAATGATATAATATAAAAATTAAAAATGTGAAAACCATTGTTGAATTATTTGTGATGTATATGTGATAACAACACATCAATATGACTTGTAGTGGGAGTAGAATTACTCAATAATAATTTTTAATGGTTCTAAATCCTTTAAAAATGTTTTTCATGGGGTAAAAGCTAGGAAAACGGAGTCGAGTTTCCATTAAATCAGAGTAAATTGTTTTTTGATTGATTTTTGAAATATAGGAACACACAACATGTCATTTTGAGTAACATTTTTCTTGAATTTCTCGTAAACACATTTTTTTTAAAAAAAAATCTAACACATGATTATAATAGTATAATATATTAAAATGACTTATGATTTTTGTAAAATCATTGGATAACCAATAAAGAATTATTTGGGATGTGTATTTCTAGGAAACACGTCATCCTGACTAACGGTGTGGTAATAATTACTCAGTAAACACTCTTAAAATGTATCAACTCCTTTAAAAACTTGTGTTGGGCGTGGAAACTTAGAAAATGACATCAGATTGGAATGAAATCCTATGAAAACAAGTATAGATTTATTTTTGAATTGTAGAAATTGATAGAACATCATTATGAGTTTTAGTTTTCTTGGGATTCATATAAAAGTTTTTTTAGTGTTCTGAAACAATAAAACATCTATAAAATGGTAAAACCCATAGAAAATATCTCATATTTGTGTTAAATCATGCTAAAACCACCATTGATAATTTTTTATGTATAAACAAAGATAACACATCAATAACACTTGCGGTGTTGTCGAAAATACTTAGCAAATAGTTTTAAATGGTCTCAAAGACTTCAAAACATGTGTCGTGGGTTAAAAAATGGAAGACGATATAGGATTGACTTGAAATTATAGAAAAAAACTATATAGTGATTTCTGAAATGTAGGAATCTACAAAACATTATTTCATTTTATGGTATTCCCAACATGCACAAAAATGTGTTTTTAGTGTTTTAAAACACTAAAACAAGCCTGAAAGGGTCAAAACCCTAGAAAATGACTTCATATTGATGTGACATAACTGTAAAACCACCATTGAGTTATTTTGGACAAGTATGTATAGACACCACATCAATATAACATACAATATGATCAGAACGACTTAGTAAACAGTTTTTAAGGGTACTAAAGACTTTTAAAATGAATATCACGAGGTGTCAAAACTAGAGAAATGAAGTTGAATTGATATGAAATCATTGATATCATCTGTCGAAATATTTTGAAAATGAATGAACTGAATCCACATCATTCTAAGTTAAAAGTTTCTCAGTATGTATGTAAACAGGTTGTTAGTGTTTTAAAACACTAAAACATGCATGAAAATGTTAAAATAATAGAAATATACATCATATTGATGTGAAATCAAGGAAAAACCAACATTGATTTATTTTTAACGTGTACACAGAGAGAAAATGTCAATGTGACGTGTGATGTTGTCAAAATGACTTGGTAAACAGTTTGTAAATGTAGCAAAGCTTTTAAAAATGTGTATCTAGGGGAAAAAATAAGTAAAATTGCATCATATTGACATGAATTAATAGGAAAACAATTCAATATTTAATTTTGAAATGTAGCAACTAACAGAACATCATTCTAAGTTACAAATTTATCGGGATGCCCATAATCGTGTTTGTGTAACAGTCAAAAACATATATAATGACAACATATTGATGTAAAATCATGGGGAAACACATTTGAGTTATTAGTAATGTGTACACATAGACAACACATCAATCTAACATGTATTGTGGTTGGAATGACTCTGTAACCAATTTTTAAAGGTACCAAAGTCATTAAAAATGTGTGTCAGGGGGTCAAAAGTATGAAAATGATTTCGGATAAACATGAAATCCAAGGACAGTGATATTATATTGATTTTTGAAATATATGTACCAACCACATGTCATTAAGAATTACAATTTTCCTGGGATTCTCTACAATACATTATTATTATTTTAAAACACATAAACGTGTATGTAATGCTCAAAACCATTGAAGATGATTAGAGATTGATGATAAATCGTGAGAAAACTATTTTTAGTTATTTTTGATATGTATTATTAGAAAACATGTCAATCCTACATGAAGAGTTTTTTAAATGAATCAGTAAATAGTTTTTAAAGGCACAAAAGCATTCAAATATGTGTATTTGTGGAATAAAACTAAGAAACTAACATCTTATTTTCATAAAATAAAAGGAAAATTACTATAAATTGAATTTTAAAATCCATGAAGTGATAAAACATCGTTATGAGTTTTGTTTTTTCTGGGATGAACATAAATGAATTTTTAGTGTTTTAAAACACTAAAACATGCATGACAGTCAAAATTGTAGAAAACAACCATAGATTGACATGAAATCATTGGAAAACCACCGATGGGTTATTTTTAAAATATAGGGAATGTTTTCATATCAATGACTTTAAAATTGTTTATCAAATAAATTTCAATCACATTGTACGATGATTTAAACCTTAATTAGAATGGTATATACTTATCCCTTTTCAGTTCCAATTGTTGAATCATGTCTTAAATTGGTATGATTATGTTTTAAAATTGTTTTTCATGACATAATATTTGTGTTATATTACAATTTATTCTATTTTATAGAAAAAAAATTTAATTTTTATGTCAAACATTCTAAATATATTTTTCATATTTTCTTTTTCATATTTCTTTTCTTAAATGTTCTAGTTTTTATTGTAGGTGATATATGCTAGTAGTATATAAGAGGTTGACTATTATAATCCACACCATTTACCATAAGGCAGTCATGATGGCTCATAGTTTACATGATATTTTTAATTTTTATCATTGATTCAAATCTATTTCTAATTTATTATGTTTTGTTTTAATTTCGGTCTTCTTTCTTGTTACAATTGAGGAGGTGATGTGGTCGGTTTCAGTTGATGTGATGATGTGGAGGCAAATGGTTGTAGTGGATGTCGAGGGGTGGGCATATGTTGGGAATGGGTTTTTGTTGGGTGTATTTTATATCTATATATTGATGACTGTGTTATGGGTTGACTATGGTTATCAGTTGATTGAGTTTATGCTTACATAGGTTATGATGACTGTGGATGTATGTATGTATAGATTTGAATATATGATGTATGATCAATGTATGATGGGTTCATTATGAATTTATATTTTAGTTAATTACATATTAGAATTTTTATTTATAAATTTTTCAGAATATTTTAAATAAAATAAATTTTCTGAGAAGTAAATAGCTTCCGTTTTTAAAAACCACCAGTAAATAAATGACTGAATATCTTAAGTAGTGACGATTTCTATAAACAACCACTTCATTTATTAGAAGTAGTTAGGTTCATAGTATCTATTTTATTTTGGGGTTAATTTTTTAAAAAATACCACTGCTAAATTAATCAAAAATGACACATATAGAAACTACCTATAAAAGAACACAACTACCACTAAATGACAGTCGATGGTGCAATTTGCGGCGGTTTTAGTAACAGTCACTAAATGATTAAGTGGTTGTTTAAACAGCCACTAGTTGTAGAAAATATCACTACTAATTTTGGGTTTTATTTTTATTAATGACTATAAAATAATTGACATATTTCCCTACATATGATTTTTGACAACCCTCTACACATCTGTATGATGAGTCACCTACTACACTATATATTGATCTATCAGCATAAGCAGAGAATTATAAAGCAACATCAGAACCACTATCGTATATACTCACTATTGAGGTGGAGACATGAAATGAGGAGGAAATCATGTCTATAGCTGGTACACGAGGGCCACACACATGTTAGATGCAGAGTGGGAAAAAGATTTATATATGCTGATTTGGGGTATCGAGGGGAATCAACATTAATTTTTTCAAGTAGTACACATTATATTTATAAAAAAACTAATTTATTAACAAATTAAATTTTGTATTAAAATCTATATTTTTATATAAATTTTTGAATCAGAATCAGTAAACCATAATTTTAATTAATTGATAAAATTAATTAATTCAATATGAGAGGTGGAAAATACCTTTTGAGTAATGATTCCTCTTCCATAGTAAGTGGTGAGTTTTGAATTTTATATATTTTATATATAAATAAACACATATATGTGTGGGTTTATAAATAAAAATAATTATATAAAAATAATTAATAATATATATATATAATATTTTTATTTTTATAAAAAAAAATAGAACTATAAAAATATAAAGATAATTATAAATTTGTAAATATAAATATAAATATATAAGTATATTTTATTGAGATAAATATATTTATATCTATAAATATATTTATAGGGAGGATGGATAGTGGAGTAAATCTCCTTGAAGGTGTCTACTAGTGTTTTCTTGATTTTTGTAGATTAATGTCTGCTCCTGGTTCTATAAACCCTTCGATTCATCCCTCGAAGAATGAGAGAGAAAATGTTCTTTCTTTCAAGGAAGTTTTAGTGTGTCCAATCACTAATCTAGATGACTCTGTGAAGAAACTCCTCATAGGTGATTACTCGGTTTCTTGTAAAGAGAAATATTTCCATCTCGATGGGACTCTTGTGGTGGAAAAAGCTCTTGCTTTGGTATATAAATACTATAATAACGGTTGTGGTGCTTCATCTGGGTTCATTTCTGATGCCATATTTGGGTCATTTTCTTCTGGAAGAATTATGAATAAACGTTTTCTTGATTTTGTTAAAGAAAATAACTTACTCATCTCATAATTTTTTTCTATTTGTAAAAACTCAGTTATCACCAGGTTATTGACCTAACAAAGGATGAAATTTTGGAAACTTGGAGATATTCTTAACCACCTCATTCAATTTTGTGGTTTCAATGAATTGAAGGTGGAATCTCTTGGTAAAGGGTTCTTTAATGTTTTTTTTCTTCTGATATGAAGGCTCATTATTGGGGTATGTATTTGTCCCTCTCAAACCAGGTTTCTTGCACAATCAATATTGAGATCCATTTTTTAATCTACATTCTATTGGAAATTCAACCACTCAAGTAGGATTCAAGTGTTTGGCCTTAGTTAGTACCTTTGGAATCCTTAAATTCTATGCAAAGTTTTTAGTGTTGTTTGGGTTTTAATTAAAATTGATATGGAAAAAAAATTAGTCAGGTTTTGTAGATTTACATGCATTCTTATTGAAATTTTATTTTGGTCAACTGTTATTTATAAAGTGGTATTGGTCGAGGAAGAATTCTGTTTTTTTTTTGCATACTGATGTTGAAAATTTACCCTTTTTTTGTCAAAAGTGTTGTAATATTGGAAATCCAATTGGTAAATACTGATAAGTGTTGAGGTGTGATAATTTTATAAGGGTTTGTTGTGATATTGCTATCTATAAATTTAAAATCCCAATTTCTAGATCTGTAGGTGATGATTGTATTTTTTTCATTTTAGAAATAAGAACCATGGTGATGTTGCACATGTTCTTGTATAGAAAGTTATTCCTGGGTACTTAGATGATGTTCTTCTTTCTTGCATTAATGATTCTTCATTTCTTATTCCAGGATTATATGATGATATTTTAAATGGAAATTCAAGTGAACTAACTCTTCAAAGAACCACTCATAAACCTCTGCATGCCAAAAATAGTTCTAGATAGAAAGATTATATTTTGTAGAGGATTGAAGATACTATACAAGATATAACCTCTTGTGATTATGATGATAATTCATTAGTCCATGAGAAAATTAATAGTGATGAGTTATGTTTGCAGGATGCTAAAACCACCAGTGAACACACTTCTCTAAATGTTATCAAAAATAAATTTGGACAAGTTGATCAATCTAGGAAAGGTATTTTTAGATAATGTAAAATCTAGAACATATTGTGTTGATGTTGAGAATTCATTAGGACATGAGAGATGTAGTACAAATGATCTATGTTTTTACTATCTTCTAAAACTACCAGTGAATTACCTATACATTCTCCTTCTCTTAATGTGAAAATTGGTTTGGAGAATCACACTAGGAAGAGGATTGTAAATCCTTCTGCACAAGATGGGTCTTCTTGTGTTGTTACTTGGAGAAACCTAGAATGTAACATTACCAATGATATAGATTTGTTAGATATTTCGTTGGAAGTAATAAGGGTTTATGTAAGTATAATTGGTATTAATATCAGGTCTCATGAGGAGGTTGACATTGGAAGGTATGTTTCCAAGGTTATGCCCATCATGACAGCAAGCATAGGGATTTTGGATCTTAGATTGTGGGTGGGATGTAGTGAAATAGGTGTTATAAAAACTTACATGAAATCTTCAGATTATGTTCATTAACCATAGAAAAGAGCAAAACCTTGGAAGCATGGTCACCATCCATGCAAAATATCTCCTAATGGTAGGGGAAGGAGAGGTCCTAATCTCACTCATGCAGTTGATCTTTTGAACTTTAATTATCTTTTGATGGTTCTTTTTGGGGACTTTTATTGGGATTCTTGTTGTAATTGTTATCCTCCACCATTTTTTACTCATTCATTTTATTAAAAGGGATCATCCCTTTGTTTAAGAAATAAATTAAAATAAATATATTTATGGTTATATTATACAATTATAAATATAATTATAAGTATGTTTATAAATATAAATATAATTTTATGATTATATGAAGGTAAATATAATTATAAAATTATAAATATAATTATTTTGAAAATATATATATATATATATATATTCAATTTTGTAACAATATTTAAATTCATATAATTATAAATTTATAAATTTAAATTTATTTATATAATTTTAATATAAATATAAATATAAATATAATGATAAAATTATAAATATAAAATATTTGAATAAATATATTTTTAAGAATATATATAAATATGTTTATATAATTATAAATTCAAATTTAAATATATATCCCAAACCCCTCATCATGCATTTTTTTGATGCATTCTAAAACGCTGCAGATTTCACATTATTAATACAAAATTATAGATCATTTTTTCCTATTTTTTCATTCATTGAAAGAAAAATTAGGGTAGTGCGGGGAATTCTCGGACTCGATGCTACATTTTTCATCCTCCCCACAACACATCATATCAATATATCTTTATATTATCATCCCACCATACATCATATCAATATGTTTTTATATTATCAAAGAGTTGCACCAAAGTCCTACGCCTTTGAAAAAATATTGATTCCCATACCACACAAACATCTATATTGGGGTGCTACACTGCATAAGGCGTCCCCCCTGTCAAAATAGATAGATTCCATTGGGTTTAATTTTGGTTCCCATAATCCCAAAATAATAAGTTATAAAAAACATGTTTATTATTTTAGACTTATTATCATAGGATAATAAACAATATACTTAATTCATATTTAATTAAACCCTAAATTAATATCATTTAATAATGAGAAAAAATCACACAGGGAAGTGGAAAATGCATTTCAACATTTTTGGTCTTGTAATAACAAGATATCAGCACGTAGAGACAAATCCAAAATTAAATAGCATCCATATCACCAAATTAATTCAAATAAGAAATAAATTTATTTAATAAGTAGAATTCAACATTAACTATATCGATGCAGAAATCAATAAAGGGGAAACGAGATTTATGTGATTCAGCCAATTGTCCTACGTGCACAAAGCAGAATCAATAGGGGATTTCACTATGAAATAAAAAAATACAACAGAAGAAAACAACAAAATAGAACTCAGTCAACCTCAAAGAGGATATACAAGAAAAAAAATTGACAATGAAATAGAATATTGAACCAAAACCGCCCTTACCGGGGATTCAGATTTCCAAATTCCACATTTCCTCAATATTATAGGAGTTAGTATCTATAGATATCGATACCTCTAGGAATGAACCCTGGTAAACGTCGCTACCTAGGACAGTTGTTTCTATAAAGGTCCACTACAACCATCTAAAATCACCTAGGATGTAAATTTTCATTTGAACTATCCTAGTTTCATGTTGCAATTCAGATCTATTGGTACCCTATCTTCAAGAACTTTCCCATTCCACCCCTCTATATATCCAAGTTAATTAACATAATTCCTCGAATGAAATTGATGTTATCCCTCAAGATCTTTAGGATCTACCAATCTTGATTCATCCCCATCACATAGATATCCACGAACAATGATAGTGGCTCTGACACACTGATGGAAAACAAAACCTAGATGATGCACCTCCAAAAAATAACCTCTGATGCTACCACACACCATGATTTAGAATCTCCCACCCCACCATCACATGAAGAGGCCCCATTCACATTTATTAATATCCAAACACCTTCTTAGTCATGGATTAAGAAGAACCCCGTTTTCCTCATGACTGAAATAGAGATATTTCATAGCCATTGCACTTCTCCCTCACCTTCACTGAACATGTTTGGAGAACGATGGATCTCTATAAAGAATTATTCTCTCTCACTAGGATTCTCAAAACTATAATTGTTGATATCTAGTATGGAGGAAGTTTGGGAAATCTCATCCATTAAAATGGGAACCACATAGATGGTAGAGGAGGCTCTAGTGGTTCTAGTTATTTACTATGAAATCATATTCTCAACAAATGCATATTAAATAAAAAATTCATTTCATTTACAATAAAAAATAATGATGAATATAAAAAATCACAAATCATCACCTTTGAAATTAAATTCATGAACAAATTTAATATGAAACAACATCACACTCTCCACCTTGAAAATTAAAACTGAAACCACATGATGATTCTGAACAACCAACCATCATTAATTCAGGAATCACATACTAAGAAAGAAATATGTATAGGGTGCAACCCAAATAGTCCCCTATCATGCATCAATATGACACATGACACCCACATTAAGGATATTCTACCCTACTACTAAAATTGATCAAAATTATTGAACTCAAAACATTAAAAAATAAAATACCTAAAATTACTTAAGCTGACCTCTGAGAACATGCCATCAAGGAATTTCGTACTACTCTCCAATACCTACACATAATAAAAAACATTTATTTACCCATATTCCAATGAAACATGGAGAAAAAACATCTCATTAAATTAATAAAGAATCACTTAGAATCTACTTTTTAGTAATGAAAATAGAAAAAATAAAATAAATAATGAAAAAAATCATATCAAAACAAAACCACTCCCCAATTGAATCTATCGTACCTAGAAAACTCTCCACCTAAGAATAAAACACTAACTAGAACCACGAAATAAAGGAAATCACAACCTAACTTACACCGCAATATAACCCATATAGCCCCAATCCTAAAGGAAAACATGAAAACATGAGAAAACAAACCTATCAAGAAAAGGCATCTAGCTACTAATATATGGAAAACCCCCTTAAATCAAGATCAATAAGACCAGACACCTAATTCTTAAAAACCCTTCTAATGTCATCAAATAGATATAAATAACACCATCATGAAGCATGTTGATCATCCATACATTATCCATTGAACCTGCTTCTTTATCCACTTCCTAAGACCTCAATGTCCTCACACCTAGTTACCTTCTGAGAAGACAACCCCTCCTAGAAAACGAAGAAGGAAAACCCATAGTTGAGTTCACAAATATTCCCCCTCCATAATAGTAGATGGAAGCACATCCTAATCCAAGCTAACAAGAGAGGTTCCTCCACAACTGTGTACCACTGAAAATCCCATGTTGTCCCAAAAGTCCAATGGGAAAACACTATAACCATGAGAACACTGATGATCCAAGGGAAGATAGATACTGACCATGAAATCCCATCTAATTCTAGAATCATAACACTATCTAGGAACTACGTAACTTTTCTAATGAGATCTTGGAAGAATCTCTAGGAAGTATAATCATCACCGAACCTATTCACATGAAACTGTCTCTCTAAATACTGCACAATCCCAATCACCACTCATAAAATGTCACAACATAAAGACACCAACCTGAAACTAAGAAACAAGCCTAAGGAATAAAAGTGAGATAATTACTAGCTCACTCTCCTAAGTCTAAAAGAAAAACTCTGGGGGGAAAACAAACTGACAGAAAAACCCTATCATACACCCCACCAATAACTGATACACACTCACCAAGGACATCCTCATAAAAACCCCTCCTAACCCCAGAAAAAGAGGCACACATTGGTAGAAACTACTAGGATGCATATATAAGGATTTTATAGGATAATAGTTAGGGGAAAACCATAAAAGAAAATGGAAATCAATAATAGTTTGAAAAATTACAGTCAAAGAGAGAAAACTACCTTCCTGAACTAGGCATCAAAGCATGTTACAATGTATAAGCCAATAATAAATCATGTAATTCAATGAAAAAAAATTAATTCTGAATTTTGACGACACAAAATTATACTCAATTTGGATTTGATATCACTTGTTCGGTGGCTATGGTACGCAGGGAAGTCCCCATCGGAATAGCAAAGATCCATTGGTTTTAATTGTGGTTTTCATAACCCTAAAATAATACAGAATCAAAAAATCATATATGTTATTCTATAAATATTATAATAATTTAATAAACCATAAACATAAATAGTATTCAGTTTTATTACACATAATTAAAACGATTTAATAGTGAAAAAAACACATGGCGCAATGGAACATACATTTAAACATATTCAGTCATGCAATAATAAAACAACATCATGCAAAGACAAATAAATAATCAAAATACTTCCATATCAATAAATTAATTAAAAATATAATTAAATAACTTTAATTAGAATCATACAATATTAACCATGTCAATGGAGAAATTAGTAAAATGGATTATAAGATTTATGTTCTTTAGCCAGTTAGGCTGCATGTGTGAGGCAGAATCTGCAAGGGTTTTTACTTTACAATAAAAAAACAAGATAATACAACATCACAAACACTAACTAGGATGTACAAGAAACAAAAACTGACAATTGAATAGAAAACTAAAATGAAACCCCCCTTACCAGGGGTTCAGATTTATCTCTTCCACATTTCCTCCATATTTAAGGCATTAGTATCCATAAACATCGATCCCTACTAGCATGTCTCCTATGTAGACCCCATTTCCAAGGACCGTCACTGCTTTCAAGGTCCATCAAAACTGTCTAAAATCACATATGATGTGATAGTTCATCTGAAATATTCCATTTTCTTACTACAATCCAGATCTGTCATTGCCTTATTTTTAAGAACCTTCCAGCGCCACCCCTCCTCATATCCAGGTCAATCAAGATCATACCTAGTCATAAATTGATGTTCTCCCTCATTATCAACATGATCACCCAGTCCGGATTCCTCCCAATCCTATGATGTAGTTTTATGGTTAGATGGTAGGTGTATGTTACACCTAGCTAACCATGAATTCCATCATGGATGCTAAAATTTTTTAATATGGATTCCTTGTTTTTGGATACAATTGGAGAAGTCCATGGTAGGTATAAGTAAGTGGTATTTGTATCAAAATTGGAACTTCACATCATTCCTATTTATAGAGGGCCTTTAGAGATTCATAATCTATCAAGTAAGACCACAAATCTTTTATATCCAGTAATAGAGACAACAGAGATCCATGATTGTGAGATTGAGATGTGTAGTGAGAGAGTATTTTAATCTTTGTTCCTACTGAAATGCACGTTTTCTCCCACCATTCATCTCTATTCATAATCAGAGAATAAAAAAATGTGGTATAAGAGAATGTTCTAGTGAAAATCTGGTGAGTGGTTGAGTTTTTCATGTGACTAGAAAATTCATGTTTCCCAAAATTTTGTTTTAGGGGAAGATTTTTTATGTTCATAGTGATACAATTTCTATGGTGCGAATAGTTTCAGAAATAGATCTAAAAAGGTATTCCTAGCCTCAATCAATGTTTGGTCAAACATTAGGTTCTATAATACACCCCTAATAAATAAGAAGGTTCTATTTTGGTACTAGTGACTTTTTTGGTGTGTTTCTAATAGCTTCTCTGACATGCCACATCATTGGAAAATCTAATCCATTGAAACTATTTTTATCATATCTTGTTCAATCAGTGCCCAATTTTGACAATCTAGGAGTCGATTCCCCCATTTTTGACCATTCTGGATGCAACGGTGCACTCAATTTTTCTAGATTTTACACCAAAATTTTTCGAATAAAAATTGAATGGAAGGATAATCTGTGGGAGGGATGATCATGTTGACTTCTTCAAAATACTCAATTATGAAGTATAAAATGGATGACATCCTCAATGATATGTATCCTTTTGACCCCATTGATAATGAGGGAATCATCCCTGATTCGACTAAGGTACTGGATTAGAAAACAATGAATAAAAAGACTATCAATGAAATCCACCAATGGATCAATCACATCATTTACCACCATGTTACTCAAGAGACAGGTGGGTATGAACTTTGGATGAAGTTGTAAAATGCATACTAATAAATGAATTATTAAAAAAAGATCATCGTGTTGAATCGGTTGATGAAACATTGACTAAAAATTGGAATCTCTATAGCCATGCAAACTAGTGAGTTCCAAAGACTCGTGAACAAATTAGTTGTTATAGGTAACATTATAAATGATGAAGATCATGTAAACCATGTACTCTTCACACTTCTCAATTTCTAGGTTATTCTTGTCATCTCCCTCAACAACTCATCACCTAGAGGCAAACATACCATGGTTATGGAAAAGGATGCACTGTTCAATGATGAGGTTCGAAGGAATGATGTGAGTCACAACAAAAAGAAAAATCTCATTTTAGAGAAGTGAGGGAGAAAAAAAGGATGAAGTAAAGGGGTGGGATATAGAGACCAAAACAAGAATAGAAGAATGTCCATAGATAAAAGGAGGCCAACATACAAATGATTCCATTGTGTCATAGAGGGACACTTGAAGATGAACTGTTGAATGTTGCTACAAGAAAAGGTACAAGTAGAAACCGAAATAGAAGAAATGGAGACACACATGTGATCATCATTGGATAGGTTGTTCATTTATCCAAATATGAATAAGAGACATGATTTTATACATCTGGACAAGACACATAATGGGTTGTTGATACTATAGCATCATACCAGGTCACTCACATCATGGGTATATCATGACATATCAATATGGTGATTCGGTTAAGTCAATATGGGAAATACCATTTTGGTAAATATTTTTGGCATGGGTGATATCCAAGTAAAGACAAACGTTGTACACAAACTCACCTTAAATGATTTTCTGCAATTTCCAAGACTTTGACTAAAATGTTATCAGGTATAGACTTTGATCTAAAAGGATATGATGACATCATTATTAATGGATCGTGGAAGATGAAAATAGGATCCATCATCATTTCTTGAGGACACATATGTGTTACATTACACACAACTTATGTGAAGATATGTGAAAACATCCACAACACAGTGGAAAGAGATACATCATCCAATATGTGGAATAGAAGACTCAACCACTTGATTTAAAGAGGGCAGTCTACTATGATGAAGAATAAGTACAACAATATTTACAAGGATGCATCACTTGATCCTTGTAAATACTGCTTTAGTGGAAATCATCATAGAGTCTCATCCAATACTACATCATCAAGTAGTTTAGAGTTTCTTGATCTGGTGGACTTTAATGTATGTGGACCCATGGAGGTGGATTCACTATTAGGTGACAAATATTTCATATCCTTTATCTATGATTCCCCTTGAAGGGTGTGGTTGTTCTTCATGAGGATGATGGACCAAGTACTAGAATACTTCAATATGTTCCACACCATGTTGGAGCGTGAAACTGGAAGGAAGATGAAGTGAATTCGTCACAAATATGGGAGAGAGTACACATCCCAAGAATTTGATACCTATTGTAGGGATTGGGGTATCTAATATTAGAGGATGGTCCCACTCACGCCACAACACAATGGAGTTCAAAAATTGATGAATGGAACCATCATGAAGGAGGTTAGAAGTATGATGGGTTTGGCTAAGCTCCCTAATCTATTTTGGGAAGAAGTTTTTCCATTTTAATGCCACCTCATCAACAGATCACAATCATCCCCACTGAATTTTGAGATTCCATATAAGAAATGGTCTAGTTAACATCTCTCTTACTCTCAATTATGAATATTTGGATGATTGGAATTTTCACATGTATCTAAGGAGCTTAGGAAGAATCTATATGGAACATATACTCCATGCATCTTCATCATCTATAGAGATGAGTAGTTTGGATACAAGATTTAGGACTTGAATGAGAAGAAGGTGATTAGAAAAAGAGATTTTGTATTCCAAGAGAACTGGATGATTGAGGTAATTCAAAATCCTATAATGTATCAGAGGGGATGTATAGAGGAATCTATTCATGATCCAAAACCTATACCAAAACCACCTATCAATGAAGAGGAGGTGGTGCAAGTAGACTCATCAAAATCATGCTAGGAGGTAGTGGAGGAGTATTTAGAGTAGGGGGGAGAATAAATCCTCTCTAAAAGAAATTGTAGAAACATAAAAGGAGCTAACTGATGTCATGCCACCCAAAGCTAGCATTTCAGTGGTTCGATGATCTTCAAAGGGAAGGATTCTGTCAACAAAATATTTAGAGTCAGATTACTTATTGTTGACTGGTGAGGGGGAGCCAAAAGGATAGTAAGAAGTTGTGTCTCATCCTAAAAAACTCAAGGGTGACATGCAATGATGGATGGTATGGAGTATTTGATGAAGAACCAAATGTATGATTTGGTGGAACTACCCAAAGGTAAAAAGGAACTGAGGAACATATGGTTGTTCAAGCTAAATAATGATGGAAGAAAAAAGGAGGTCAAACCCAAAGCTTTATTAGTTGTTAAGGGATTCCTTCAGAAGAAAGGAGTTTACTTTGATGAGATTATTTCACCCGTGGTAAAAATGGCTTCAATTCGAGTCATTTTTGAATTAGTGGATAGCTTGGACTCAAATCATGAATAGATGGACATAAAGACAACTTCGCTTCATAGTGACCTCTCTGAGGAGATATATATGAATAAATTTAAAGGTTTTTTGGTATCTGGACAAGAAAAACTCATTTAAAAATTGATAGAGAGATATTAAGAACTGAAACAGGCTCCTAGATAGTGGTATAAGAATTCTGGATCATTCATGGTGATTCATGTCTACAAGAAGACATAGGAATAGTAGTTTGTTTACGTCTAGATATTTTAGGATGGTAAATTTGTTGTTCTTCTACTTTATGTTGATGACATGTTGATCACTAGGAAGGATGCTGTGAATATTATCCATGAACGAGTTACCAAATTATTTGGATATTAAGGACTTGGGAGCAAGTCAACAGATTTTGGGGGTGCAGATCATTTGTGACCAAAAAATGAATTTGTTATGGCTATCTCAAGAGAAGTATTTTGAATGTGTTCTGAAATGATTAAACATGGACAAAGCCAAACATGTGAGCATTCCCTTTCTCGACCATTTGATGTTGAGCAAGAGTTCACGCCTGTAGTCCAAGAAAGTAATCGAGGTGATGGAGATGATACCACACTCCTCAGAATTTGAAAACATGATGTATTTTATTGTTAGTATGAGGCCTGACATTTCCCATGCAGTTGATATCATGAGCCTATTTATCTCAAATCCTTGAAAGTAGAATTGGGTTTATGTGAAGTGGATTTTAAGGTATCTTAAAGGTACCTAAAAACTATGTTTGTTCTATAGGGGATAAAAACCTCCCTTGGAGGGCAATATAGATGCAGATATGGATGGGGATCATGATAGAAAGAGTTATACATCAAGATACATCTATAATATTATAGGAGTATTTGTATCATGGAAATCATGGTTGAAGAAGTGAATTGATTTATCCACAATGGAAGTAGAGTACATTAACGCTTTATAAGATGACAAAGAGGTGTTATTTCTAAAGTGCTTTCTCTATGATCTTGTAGTCATCCAGAATGAGTATTGAGTTCATTGCGATAGTTGAAGTGATTTGGAATTGAGAAATAACTCCATGTACCATTCTTGGATGATGTAAATCATCATTTTCTATCATTAGATATGTGATATGATGGATGAACAACTATTGTGACTTTTGAAGATCCACACAAAGGAAAACTTGGAGGAGATGATGAAAAATGTGGTTGCTCGGGAGAAGCTAGACTATTGAAGATGCTCCAGTGTATTGTAGCTAGAGGAGGAGAATTGATGGAGTTGTCCAACTTCATGGTTGGTGATTGGTGCACCTACCTCACTATGATTTCCATCATGGTTGTTGCACATTTTGAATGTGAATACCCTATTTTTTGAATCCATGGGAGAATTATTTGGTAGGTAGGGGTGGGAGGTAGTTTTGTCAAACTTGACACCTACCACCATTCCTATTTAAGGAGGGAAATGGGAGAGTCATAATCTATCAGTTAATTCGGGATATCTTCTATATCTGGTAAGAGAGAGAAGAGAGATCCATGTCTATGAGAGAGATAAGTGTAGTGATGGAGTTTTTTAAGATTTTTTCTTTATGAAATAAAGGAATGTTTTCTCCCTCCATTCATCTCTATTCATGATCCGAAAATCACAACATCCCATAGCTATCCCCGAACATGAATAGTAGCTCCATTACACAAATGGAATATGACACCTGGACAATCCGCCTATAAAAAAAAGATCCTTCGATGCAACTACACTCCAAGATCCACATCCTCTCTTACATCCATTTCATGACGAGGCCTCATTTTCACCTAGTGAGATTCCGAGATGCACATGGTCGTGGATGAAGAAGAACCCCCTTGCCCTCATGTTTGGAATTGAGTCATTGCATAGTCACTGCACTCCTCCCTAACCTTCGTTGGACAATTTTGGCTAATGAGGTATCTCTAGAAGGGATTCTACTCTCTCACCAAGTGATAGAAACCTTAATCCCTGATATCTAGGATGGAGAAAGGTTGAGTAATCATATCCCGGAAAAGGGGAACTACATACACAATAGAGGAGGGTTAGGTGATTATAGATATTTGTTGGGGAAATAGATTCTAAAAAAATGCATATTAAATTAAAATAAATTAATAAACAAAAAAAGAAACATTTATAAAAAAATCCACAATATAATTATAATTCAACACCTTTCCTTCCTTTCCTATATATATCTCACCACATATACTTCCATATAAAAGGCTTGAGCATCTAAACTGCTCATTAATCATGATGGATCCCACCTCCGTCCACTTAATATTTTGTTTTTATATAGATCTAATTCCATGATACTTTGCTACTAATGGCCATCTTGATGGAGGAGTTGATGAGATTGTGGCAGTTTAAGCGTTTGATCATATACTGCTTCATCATAAAGAGGAACCTCCTTGAGAGGGGTTCTTCTACACCTACAATGCATTAATTTGGGCCACTAGTAGGTTTTTGGCATCATAATGATGGGGGATCATGACACCCTCAATAATTAGGTGAACACTTTTCTAGCCCAAAACTCCCATGAAACTTTTGAAAATATGAACCAAAATTGTATGTTGGGTTTTCAAAATTGGAGTATGCTTTTTGAAATGTACCATGCAGTTTTCTATTCACCCATGAAACTCATTTTTTTCCCCATGAATCCTTTAATTTTGAATCTCATACAATTAATTTTTTTCTTTGGTTTTTTGTTCCTTCATAAATTCAACGCGTTATTTGTTGTCTTTTCATTTTTTGGGAATAGCCTATAAATATGGTTAAAATGTAGTCAGTATTATAACATGAAATACAATATTTCAAATTTATTTGTTGTGTTCCTCTTTTTCTCATGTCAATTATCATTTGTAATACCAAGTGTTTCCAACAAACTAGTATCAGAGGTAGAAACCAAGTCATCTTCCAATATTCCAATGATGGCCACCGCAATCCAGCCACAAGTTCTGATGTTGTCTAAAGACAACTATGAATGGAGGTGCATCCATGTGAAGTCATTATTTCGATCCCAAGAACCAAGGTAGTTCATCACTGATGGTGATATATTACCCACTATAAAGTATGAATCCACCATTAAAAATGAAGAAAAGATGACAATCAAAAATCAAAGGAAGAAATACAACAAGGAATTCTTCCTCATCTATCAAGGGTTGGATGAATGAAAATTTGAAAATATTTTCAAAGAAAAATCATGTAAGAAAGATTGGGATACACTTGGAAAAATATTTAACAGTGTTTATTGAGTGATGTGGGTTCATCTTCAAACACAAAAAGTGGAGTTTGAAGTGTCGTGAATGATGGAAGGTGAGAGTATCTCTGAATACTTATCACACTTAATTTTTATTGTTAAAAATTTAATAAAAAATTGTGGAAAAGTGGAGTACATCCATGTCATTGAAAAAAAATTTATCTCTCACAACCATCTTTGAGAAAAAGGTTGTGGAAATTGAAGAATCAATGGACTTGGAAAATCCTTCCATTGAAGAATTAATTGGACAATTACATGTGCATGAGAAACGAATGTAGAATAATTCTAGTTCAATGCTTGAGAATGAATTGGTGTCTAAGTTGACTTTAAAACAACAAAATAAATCCCATAAACAAAGATAATTTCATAGAACTAACAATCGTGTAAGGGAAAGAGGATGCAGATATCATACAAGCCATCAACAAAATAAAAACAATATTGTTTCTAGGGAAGAGGGAATGGTTGAGGCTGATTTAGGTGGGGTCTTGGAAACATAAGGAACATACAATGCCACAATTAAAAGATATTCAGTCATTATTCCTCTGAGTGTTGGATAAAAATGGGTCATGCTGATCAATCCAACTATGCTAAAGAATATCACCATGAAAAAGAAGTCACCATTGTCCTTCATATACAAGAAAAGGCATGTGAAAAACCAGACATTTGGTATCTCAACACGGGTGCAAGAAACCATATGATTGGTAACAAATAATTGTTCAAAGAACACACAGAAGAAGTTTTTGGTGACATGAGTTTTTCTGACTCATCAAAGGTACTCATGATTGTCAAAGGAAAAATTAAAATTTATCAGGAAAATGTTAAGTCAAATTATATCTCTAATGTGTATTGTATACCAAAAATTAAAACTAGTATCTTCATTATTGGCCAACTCATTGAGAATGGGTATGTCATAAACATGTAGAAATCATATTTATCTATAAGAGATGATCATAAAATACTTGTTTCTCAAGTCAAAATGGTAAAGAATCTCATGTTTCCACTTCATATTAACATAATGGTTAAGGAGGGTATCCTCATACTCATGAAGAATGCGTCATGGTTATGGAATTTTCCCTTTGGTAATCTCCATTTCTGCGGCCTAAAACATTTATACTCATCAATAATTGTTTTTGACATGACGACAATTGAATTTCCAAATCATGTCTGTGAGGTGTCTACACTCAATAAGTAGCAAATAAATTCCCTCCCATGTGTAGTGTCTAAAATAGAAAAGGAACCACTTCATTTGGTTCACACTAATATTTACATACCACATGAAACACCTTCAATTGGGGGTAATAAGTATTTTATTACCCGCATTATTGATTTCAGTAGTAATATTGGGGTGTATTTCATCAAAGAAAAATATTCCAACTTTTTTACCTTTAGAATGCTTAATGCCTGTGTTGAAACTAAACATGGTCACAAAATCAATGTAATCATATATGACATAGTGTGAGAATACAACATAATTGAATTTCAATATTTCTGCAGGGAACAATGCATAAAGTAGAAATACATTTCATCCTACACACCATACGAAAATAAAATTATGTATTGAAATAACTACACCATCCATGACATGATGGGTACCATGTTGATGGAGAAATGGTGTCCAAAGATCCTCTAGAAAGATGTGGTTGCATGTACATCCAACCTGCACAATTAGTGTCCAATCAAGTGCATTAGAAATTTGACACCATAAACGTCATGGAGTAGCTAAAAATGGAGTGTGTCACACCTATGAATACTTGGGTGTGTCTTCTATTCTCATGTTCTGGAATAAATAAGAAGTAATATTGATGATTATGGAGAAAAATGAATCTTTATTAGCTAAAATGAATCATATAAAGCCTAAAAACTCTATAATATAGTAACAAATAATGTATTGGTGAGTAGAGATATGGTATTTAGTGAAGAAGAAGCATGGAAATGGATTGAAAAAGAAATAAACAATGATATTATAGTATAAATAATAGATCCTAAAGAAAGGCATAATCATTGAGAGAAAACACCTACAACACCTTCCTCAGGTGCATCATCAATACGTAGATGTCCAGGAGTATATTCCATCACTCCCTTCATCTAGTAAAATTTAACCAGATCATCCTCATCCATAGAACCTAAAAAAATCGTATGTGACATCTATGAGAAAATCAAAGTGGTAAATATTTTTTCTTGTATGCAGATCATGAGCCTCTAGCATTTTGGGAATCCATATGGGAAAAATGTTTAAGAATCACTATAGAAGAAGAAATTCATGCTATAGGAAAAAATGACACATGGGATCTGACTACACTTCATAACAGCTAGAAACCATTAGCGTCGATTGGGAATACATGATCAAGTGAAATGCAGATGATGAGATTGATCGCTACAAGGAAACACTCGTAGAAAAAGGGTATAATCAAAAGTATGTGGTTGACTATGAAGAAGTGTTCACTCCTATTACTCACCAAGACACTATAAGGAGGCTTATCTCTATTGTATTCCATCACAGTAGGATGATATACCAACAGGAAGTGAAGTCTTCATTCCTAAATATAATTCTAGAAGAAGAGGTCTTTGTTGACCAGCTTGAAGGTTTTGTTATTCAAGTGGAGGAACACAAGGTGTATCAATTGAAGAATGTTCATTATGATTTGAAGAAAACTCCACATGTTTGTAATTCATGGATTGAAAATTATCAGCAAGATAATGAATTTTCCCAATGTCCATATTATCATGTAGTTTACAACAGGAATAATTTTCATGGTGATATGCTTATATCATGTCTTTGTGTTGATAATTTGTTGTTTAGAGGGAACAACCAATAGATTTTTGATGAATTCAAGGAACCCGTGCGTAAGGAGTCTGAGATGACAGATGGAGGTCTAATTTCCTTTTTGGGCATTGAAGTTAAGAAACAATATGGTTGTATCAATATATCTCAGAGAAAGTATGGCAAGGATTTGCTTGAAAAGTTCAAGATGGTCAGTTGCAATACCGTAAAAAATCTTGTAGTAACAAGATTAAATCTGAAAAAATCCGGAGAAGGAAGAAGCATTGACTCGAATTTGTTAAGAGACTGATTGGAATCTAGAGGTACCTCACAATCACAAATCCATATATCATTTAAGGTGTTGGGATTCTAAGAAGGTTCATGGAAGCACCAAAACAATCACATTGTCTTGTCGTAAAAAGAAACCTTAATTATGTTAATGGAAGAATGGATGTTGGGTTTTTATATACATATAATGATGAATCAATTATATATAGATACTTAGATAATGACTAGGGAGGTGACCAAGATGAATGAAAAGACCCAAATAGGTATGTGTTTATTCATGGAATGACTACTTTCACATGGAATTCAAGGAAGTAGAGTGTGGTCTCCCTATCCACATGTAAAACAGAGTACATGGCAACATCATCCATTGCTTTTGAAGGGATTTGGTTGAGAAATTTTCTAATGGATCTGAATCATCTTGAGGAAGAATCCATAGTCAGATATGGGGATAATAAGTTAGTAATTATACTATCCAAAAATCCAATGTAGCATAGAAGAAAAACCCCATTGATACCAGTTATCATTTTCTAAGATATCATGTAATGTAGAAAATGATAAAATTGGAATATTTCCATATTACAAAACATATGGATGATATTTTCACAAATCAATTACTGACAGATGCATTCCAACAATTAATAATGAAGCTTAGAGTGAATCCTATTTTCGTTTAAATGGGAGTATCTAAAAATATAAACCAAAATAGTGTGTTGGGTTTTCAAAATAGAAGTATGTGTGCAGGAACATCCCATGCAGTTTTCTATTCCCCATGCGGAAAATTTCTTCTCCTAATCCATCTATCCATTTTACTTTACCTACCTTTAATGGTTTGTTTTATTTTTTTGTTCCTTTATAAATTCTACACATTGTTTGGTATATTTCCATTTTGTGAATATCCTATAAATATAATTCAAATGTATTCTATATTATAAGGTGAAATAAAATCATGCAAACAACTTTTTTGTGTTACTCATTTACTCACATGAATTAGGTTTTTTAAAGCAAAGTGTTTCCAACATATACCTCAGGTCCACCACCCTATAAGAAATCTTTTGTTTTTTTCTATTTTATGATGACTTGAGTGAGTATTTGTTTTATTATCAGGAGGATGGGATTGTGCACTGGATGGTCGATATTCATGGGTATACTGCTATATCAAATAAGGGCATAGGGTTAATCCTAAGCTTCTGGATGATTATTGTGATCCCAACAATGCATTCTCATGTGTGCATGGGAAAAAGTACTATGGTCCGGGACCCTTTAAACTATGATCATATGATACCCTAATCTCCTTGAAATATTTCAATGAAAACCATTCTTCCATATGGGTATGGGGTGCATGATCAAGAACTATGACGTTGTTGGGAAATTTGTCAGCTACGACCTCCTCTGCAACCCTGAACATGTAGAAACAAATTCCATCATCTCTTTCAATACGACGATCTAGATATGGATGAGGCCATGGCCTCACCATACATCATTCCATGATTTCATTTCTAGGAAGTTAATACCATCACTGGTGCATCTATCATTGGGCTACTGGGTGGGATTCATGCTCACCAATGTCATCATTGTTGGCGCCGAGGAGTGCGGCTACCGCCATGACCCACGCATCAAGAGGGACCACTTGGGGTTCTACAAAAGGTATTGTAGATATCCAGGGTGAGCGAGGGTCTGCAACTTAGCTGCACCCAAATGGATCCAAATCTTTTTTCGTTCATCTAGGGTAGCGACCTTGTACGGACCATCGACACCATAGTGGACTCACTGTAATCATGGTCAGCGACTACAACCTATCGCTGACAGCCAACTGAATTTCCCACATCATGTAAACAATGTATAATTAAATAAAGAGACTTCCCATGTATGTGTATAATAAATAAGTTGTGTATTGAGGTTAAAACATATTAATCCCATCTCTGAGTATTTTCTGCCATATTACAGAAATTTTGATTACATTAGACTAATAGAATATTATAACTTTATTAATACAAAAGTTCATATTATTAAATAATACATACAAAAAATTAATATAAAATGTATAAACATTCATTAAAATAAACCTTCTATGATAATTTTTTTGGAAGTCACCTTGTCAAATCATGTTATATATTTTGTGTTTTTTATTAAGTTCCTACCTTTTATGGAAAATATAAATAGATAACATCCTTTTTAAGGTTATTTTTTATTGTAATAAGAGAAAAAAATATTATTGAAAAATGTTATGTAATTAAATGGACTAGTATATCACCAATTTAGTTGGCCAATATACAATGTCCAGAAGTGCATTCTCAATCCTCCTTGATTGAAAAAAAGTGTTAGGAAATCAAACTCACATCTCTTGGAACAATTTCACATGGTAAAATTATAATAGACCGACTTTCACTCCATAGTTGGAGCACCATCCACAAAAAATAAGAAAAAACACATATCTTTCATTATTCAGTGTGGCCTTTTGTCACCTATAAATATTAAACACTGATAAAAAGATAATCATTATCACCACCAGCTAAAAGTGTTAGTAAAGGTGACTTTTATTAGTTCTAAACAGACCACTGATAAAAGTGTTCCCTTTATCAGTGCATTTTTTTGAGATGATAAAAACTTTTAATGAAAAATATTTTTAATATATATATATTTAACATATTTATATTCAAAAATTAATGTTTATTTATATTCATTAATTAAAAATTCATCTATATAACTAATATAGATATGATAAATTAATATATATGTATTTTAGTAATTGAAATAAAATAAATATAAATATTGTATTATTAATATGTGTTATTTGAATTTATATATTTGTATAAATATCTATGTGTATATATGTGTATGCATTATGTTGTGTGTGTGTGTGTTTTTGTATGTATATATAAAGATGTTGCACATGTTCAGATGTATGCACATACATATATGTGCCTATTTATGGGTAAGTATGTGTATAGAACATGTGTTCATGTGTATATATGACATGTACTTATTTTAGATCTGATTTATATTTTTTCATTTTTGAAATAATATTTTTTGGAATTTATTCATTTTTAAACATATTTATGTTTTACCATGAATTGTTCTTAATATGCTTTTAATTTATATAATTTCTATTCATTCAATTTTATTTATTAAGTTTTAATATTTTTAAAATGTTTTAAATTTATATAATCGAGTTATTTAAATGAAATTTTAATATATCATTTATTTATTTACTTGTTTATAATTCACTTATTTAATCTGAAATGAATTCACAATTTTAAAATAGTTCTTTCTGTTAAATTCTCTTTATTCAATTCTAATATTACTTTCATTTAATATTATTTATCCATTTTTAATATTTATTTATTTTTATATTTGATGAAATTTAATCATTTTGTAATATATATATATATATATATTTACTTAATAAACATGTGATGTATTCAATTTGTTTATAATTTATATGAATAATATTTATTCGGGTTTGTTTATTAAGTTTTAACATTTAAAATATGTTTGAAATTTATAGAAATTATTTATTTAAATGAATTTTTAATAATTTTTTAATTTAAATAGGTAATATTTTTGAAAATTATTTAATTGTATTTAATCAATTTTAATATTAATTCAGTTAATATTAATTTTTCAATTTTTGATATTTATTAATTTTTGGTATTTCTGGAATTTTTTCATTTTTTAAAATTTGTACATATTTATTTAATATGTTTTAATATATTCAATAAATATTCATGTACATTTTAATATATATTCATATTTATTTTTTTAATAATTTTAATGATTAAAATAACTTATCCACTATTAATATTTTTGAAGTCTCTTTATTTTTAATATATTCAATAAATATTCATGTACATTTTAATATATATTCATTAATATTGTTAAAATTAAATTTAAAAAAAACATTTGTAAATAAATATTTATAAATATTTATATATATACATATTTATATATAAATATATTTATAAATGTATGTATACTACATTTATAAAATTATATTTTTATACAAAAAATATCTAGTCATAACTCAACGCTTCTAATCATTTATTAGAGATGAATTAAAAAGTGATCAAATAAGAAAAAAGAGCAGAAAGGGTCATACAATGTGTCAAGACCTCATCCCGGGAGTAAAACAACATTTCATGGAAAGCTGAATCAACCCCATAATCATAAATAGAATCTTCATCATCATCATAAGTGGTGTCCCTCTCTGATTGTGAATTTTCCTAGTTATGAAGCCTAGGGATCATATCCTTGGACCTTTCTTGCTACATAGTGAACTAGTTCTTTGATGCCTTGGAAGATGGCATGTTAGAAACATTCCATTGATGTTTGGAATAGTTTTTTGTGACCTTCTTTTTGGAGGAACTGAAGTAAGACCTCCACTACTAACTATTATGCCCATACCACTTAAAAAATATCCTTATAAGAGACTGGATCAGTGCAACTCATAGATCTAAGATGAGTGGTGTCCAAAAAATCATACAATTTCCCTTATCACATTCATCATCTGAAAAATTACCCCATCTTTGAGACAATATTGAAGAGATGATGAAATTTTGAAACTCCAAATGAAAATTCACACTCATCACATCAGATTAACATAGGCCATTGTCCTATCTAAGTTGCCTTGAAGAATCAGCATCCAATAGTTTCACAAATAATCCTTTCTCATCAATTTGTGAATGAGAGAAACTGGTCACAACACCAACAGCCTTATTAGTAGACTACCCTAAAAAAATTACTAGATATAGTTCCACGCTGAATAACGCACATGGAAACACTATCACTACTCCTACATGATGATTCCTCAATCCCAGTTGTTGGCACACTGATAAAAGGGTCATCGTGATTCTCCTCCACTCCAATACCTACACTATCACGAGCAAGGTTAGAGTAATTTCCTTCCCACAACTCAAGATCAACAAGTGTCTTAGCCATATAGGTTTTTCCTTACAACAATATCATTGTTCCCTCCAAATCCTATGTAGGATGATCAACTCAAGATTCTGTTGGGTTCACCCAATGTTTTGGAAAAAGAGACGACATCCCTTATTATGAAGATTTGGATCCTGGTTCACTTTGGATTTAGTAGCACAATTCATAACAGAGTGTCCCTTTGAGACACATAATTCACAAATCTTCCTCCTGTAATTTTGAGTCAAATTCCCAACAGAATCACATACATATAAAAAATTAGGATATTTTTTATACTCAACATTGATATGAATGTCATCAGTTAGAATATATAAAATAACATTATCAATAGGGGTGTAGCTAAGTTAAATCTCAACTAGCATCCTTATAATGGGTCCATGCCTAAAAATTCAGTTCCCTTATCTAGAAGAACTCAAACACCAATTGTAGATGCAATGTCATGAAAAATTTATGGGTTCCACATAATCCTTTTGAGACCAAGCAACCACACCCATACTAATGCAATGGTCTTATTGACCTGAATCACACTGAAATCCATGGACTGTTCATGAATATGAATTTTCCAAGGCTTCAATAACATAGGAATATATTGAATAACACCAATAATTTGATATTTATGGATATGTTTATAATTTATATAGGTATTATGAAATGGGTTTAATTTAAGTTGTATGATTTGTTCCAATTTTTTATATTTTTAGAGTTTGATAAAAAATTATTTCATGAGGCTTTTGATTCTTATAGACATATAAAAATATATAAATATATACACATTATTACTTATCTCGACACAGTGATGTTTGAATATATGAAATTAAATGAGTGTTATCTATATTTATAAATGCATACATGTGTAGAGACAAAGTTTTGTTCATGAACCCAAAATCAATATCTTGAACATGGTTTTTAAATTTTGTTTTAAAAAATGGTATTCTTTAAATGATATTTTCAAAAGTGTGTAGTCCTTTAAAATTAAAATTTCTCAGTTATATTTTTATACTTTAATTCCATGTATAAAAGGTGATTCAATTGTTTATATCCATGTTTTGATGATAGTGATTGGCTTCTTATTCCTCTTGGATTGTTTAATTTTTCTTACCTTGATTTATGAAATATAATGTTTTAAAGTGGCATGTGGTGTTTAATGAATTTAATTTCTTAGCAAGGGTATTTGAAAGGCCCCTTCTGTAAAATGTGAACTGTATAAAATGGAAATAGAACATGAGAACCCTAACCTAAGACTTCTGGTTCATTTGATTTAAATTCAAGAGTTTATTCAAATGTTGGATTTATAAGACCATGTGAGTGGGACCTCTAAATGATTTCATCATCTAAAAAAGATAAAATTAGTATATTAAGAATCCTATCATTGAAATACCACCTGGACCACCACCTACTAAGTGAATAAATGAATAATCATTAACTCCTCCCTCTTAATGATTTCAATCACTTGATGATTTTTCAGAATCTTGTCTTGCTATTTAATCATATGAGATATCATTGATTTTAATCATATTAGATATCATCATATTAATATATGGAAATTGATAGCCAAAAAAATTCATGATCATTACAAACTTGATGTCTCCACTTGGCGTTTAAGGAATGGTGAATAATAGTAATCACAGAACCAGAAGCATCCTAAGAAATAATGAAGCAACCCACAAACCAAAAACTCTTCAGAGATGTGTCGAGATTAATTTTACGGGACTCCACTGGGGGTGGAACCCTTCAATTTTTTTTAAGGGAACCAGCAGTAGAGGTCCCATGATTTTCAACTAATTTCAAAGATTCCATCCAAACCCATGAGGAATCAATCCAGGACGTATTAGGTTTACTTACCTAGTTGAAAACATGGTCATTTATCTAAAACCATATTTTCCAATCCAAAACATAAAGGTAGAAGACCATATCAATAAGGAGTGATGATATCCACCTATCAAAGAGAATATAGAGGTTGATTTTATGCTCCAAATATTTAGATAAATTATAATTCTAGGTCCTCTATACACCTCTCACTCAAGAACATGAGATAAAAACATGCTATGGGGGTATCAGTAGATTCCTAAAATGGTAGAAATGTAGGATCCTCCACAAAATTGTTGGATAGGAGGAATACATTGGAGAGAATAATTCCCAAGAAAAAATTCCAATAGAAGAAGTGATATTTTAGGGGGAATCTGGAGCTTCAACAGATTCTCCCAATGAAGAGACATCCCAAGAAATGAGGGATACATGCCAAACCCTAACCTAATTTGGTATAATATTCCCAAAACATTTATTTCCACCAGTAAAGGTGATCATGAAGGGAATAAACACCATATGGGATACTCATAATAGATTCCCTATCGTGATTATTGGACCATGAAAATAGATTATCCATACACAAACCGCTCCCATCCTCATTCAATAAATCCCACACCTTGACATTATCCATCCCAAAAAATGGATGGAGAGGAATCCTTAAGAACATCATTATCTATAAGCCACACATCAAACCATATTTTAACTCTGGTACTATTTCCAATTCTCCAATACAACACCTTCTCCAAGAGAACACAAGAACCCCCAAACACTTCTCCACAAAAATCTTGGTCAAGGTCCCGGTATTACATTATAAAATGTTGAATAATTAAAATATTTATCATGAAGAACTCGAGCAAAAAGGTAATCCATATTATTCATAAGTCTCCACCCAATCTTGGAATTTAAGAATTATTTATGATGACTAAGATACAGAAATCCCAACCCCCAATGATCCTTTTGAAGAGAATTCTTTTCCCATGAAACCGAGTGTTTATTATTCCTACCACTATGAATGACCTATCGAAAATTTACAATATGTTAATGAATTTAATCTAGAATGAGGCCTAAGAATTTATATAGAGATATAATGTAGATGTAATATCTTGTTCCAATACATTAATAAAAACCTCATTTACAACCTTTGAATTATTTTTATAAGACCGACCCTAGATTCTCTATTCCACCCTATTGAGGATATCAGAGAAGACCTCCTTCTTGGACTGAACAATAATAGTAGTAAGGCGAAGATACTTTTTATTCTTATCCACAACCTTAATACCAAATGCCTCAATAATTTTTTCTCTTTTTCTCAAAGGGACACCATTTTTGAAGGAAATTTTGGATTTGGAAAGAATAATTGATTGTCCAGATCCCGTATGAAAATAGATAATAATGTGTCTAATCATTGAAAATTATTACATGGTCTCCCTATAAAATAATTGGCTATCATTAATAATAAATAAATGAGATACAGGGGGTCCCTTTTGACAAACTTTGGCCCCATGGAGTGAATTATTTCTAGCTGAAACTGAAATAATTTAAGAAAACATCAACAAGAACAATACACAAGAATGGTGATATTGGATCCCATTTTCATAGACCTATGGTGGGGGAAAAAGATGGAGACATACCCACATTAATATGGATATGAAACAATATAGTTGTAACACATCACTGGATAACATTAATCCACTTCGAATAGAAGCACTAAGATTGACCACCATTAATTTGGCATGTGAAACTCATTGTTGGCAGTTGTATGAATCACCCACATCATGTCTACCTTGTATAATTAACTAAAGAGGCTTCCAATGCACACATGCATGTGTATAATAAATGATATATGAGTTTTTAGTCCCATATTTGAGTATTTTCTACCGGTATTACATAAATCATGATTAATTTTAACTAAGAACAATTTATAACATTATCAATACAAATGTTAATATTATTGAAGAATCTTCACAGAAAACAATATAAAAAGTGTATCCATTCATTAAAATGAACCTTCTAAGGAAAATTTGGTTATATGTCACCTTTTCAAATCACGTTAAATATTTTTTGTTTTTTGATATTGTAAGTTTCTCCCTTTTATTGAATAATATAAATGGGTCACCTCCTTATTAATGTTATTTTTTAACATTGATAAAGGCATTTTGTAACAAAAGAAATTGGGTATTAACTCAAATATCACTCAGTGAATGAAAAAGTGGTCGAACTATATTCATGGTTAGACACACTAAGGGGATATGTTTTGGATATCTATATGACCTTTTAAAATCATTATTACTTATAGAAATTGGGATTGAGAAACATTTGTGCATTACTAATGACTGTAAAAATAAAAAAAAATTAACATGAAAATATTTAAAATTCAAATTATGTTTCATTTACAAAATATAATTAAAAAAAGAAGTTTAATTATAGATAAAAATATTATTTCATATATATATTACAATGGTGAGATAATTAACCATTAAGAATGGTGAATTAATAATAGGAAACCAAAAAGAGTTATAAATCATGGAAAGTGTACAACATTGGAGGTAATTAATAGAAAAATTCATCAATGGTTTGAAATGAAGGATAATCAAGTGATAGATTCCATCATGTGTAATTGTAATCGATTTAAAGATAGGTTGTGGAATATAACTTATCCAGTAACTGATGATAAAGAATGGGTACACATATTTTACTTAGTTAAGAATAATTCTAGAAATAAAATAATGGAGTTTTATATCACCATAGATATTATGGTAGTGGCATCGACATTAGAAGATGTTCTATCACATATTCATGATACAATATCATATCCTCAATTTGTAACATCTCAAGAAGTTATGAAAATAATTTTATCTATCCCATTACATCCTTAGAATATAAAATCATATCTTTAAGTTATGATGTCTCATAGAGAAAGTGTTATGATGGAGGAAAATTTTGAGGCAGATAAATATTTAAAAAAGAAGATGAAGAGGAAGTGTAACAAAAACATAATATCAAAAAACATTATTATATGATCTATATAAGGCATGAAAAACCTTTTTATCGACCTCCACCATTAGAATTATTGACGACCAATGGAATGACACTCTTACCACAATTTTATTTTTTTAATTCTAACTCATAGTACAAAATTTATAGGGATTATTGGTGGATGGGATAAATTTTCAGATGAATGTGTTTTGTATATATTAAAAGAGTTTGATAGAAAAAAAGTGATGAAAATTTTGGTAAAAAAATATCACATTGAAGATACATTATAGTTATTTTATCAAAGATTCATATATATCTACTTATAGGATTTGGTGTGAAAAAATTGATTTGTACTATCAGATGCATTTTTGGGCTATAATTGATTAAAATTTTCAGTGTTGATGCATTAATATATTTACTCAACCCACATGTGTCATCCCAAGACTATCTGAGAATCACTCTTCATTAGATTCTAAATTCATTTCAATTATTATTATTGAAATTATAAGATCATGTCAATACGTTCCTATAGTTCTAGTGGTTTAGATAATCAAATAGCTTCTTGAGTGTCAAATCACTTACTAGTAGGAATGCAATGCATGGAATAAATTTATTATGAATGTTTATAGTTATTAAGATAATTATTATCTTTTTTTTACCACAACATATAGAGTTTTTATGTCATGAAAATAATGTTATCTATCAGCTACAAACTATTTATTATCTTAACCAATAAAACAATGTTGATCAGTCAAAGGTATTTTCTGATAGATTATTTTAGACATTTTTACCATGAGTGGCTACTTTTAGACAATGCAATAAGTTTATCCAAATTAGTGGAACATTTATATATGGAATGTATTCGGAAACATTATTGATTTCTACCACACAAGACAGTAATCTAGATTATATACCATTGGATTTTTCTAATATTAATAATAAGAAATTATTATCTTGGAGTTGATTACTAGCATTCCATAGAATGTTTGAGATGGACACATAAAGAATTTGTCTTATTTCATGTTAACATCATGCAATTAAAGAAGTAGTATAGTCTGAGGTTATTTCATGGACACCACCCCATGCCCATAATTGACACTATATTTGATACATTCCATGAAATGTGTGAATGAAATTCAAGGATGATTCCATAATGTAATCAATCCTAAAACATGGTATAAATATCGTTATTGTTGAAAAAACTACTATAGTGGTTATTTTTCAGTGTATTATGATTATTTATTGTCTATTTCCATATGAACATCAATAATAGAGTATGGAGGAGAATTCTTATAGTGTTAATTAGACTAATCATGAATTTTATAATTACTTGATGAAAATTCCAAATAATAAATAATCCTTCAAGTATGAGGATTGGAGGAGATATGGAAATATCATAATCAGTACTATAAAATGTGTTAATTGAGTTTTAAAGGGATTTTGAAAGATACCCATCACAGGTAATTAATAATATTATCTTATATGTTAATTGTAAAATCCAAAATTATAAAATAATGATTATATAATGTTTTAAACTTAAATTAGATGTTTTTTATAAGAGACCTTGTATTTCACTATAAATTTTTTTGTGGAATGAGGAATGTAGATTGAATAGGGTCTTAATAGAGTGATGTTATATGGTATCCATTCCTAGTTTGAGATTGGTAGTTATCTTCATAAGACAGTAACATTTTTTGTCTATTCATTAGATCATTCGATGCATAGATTTGAGTTAACTGAGTTTCAGGATCCTATAACTGGTATCCATGGTTGTGTTCTCATCATTTTACTAAAGTAATGTTACTTTGATTTTGGTAACTTTCAATCATTATAGTATCCTTTCACACATGTGATCACACCAAGTGCTCGATACTCTTATTTTGGGAGAAGTTTGTTGATCTAGATTATTGACTAGATAATATTAATGAATATTATGGTTCTTCCTGGATACCTTTTGGGGAATATCAGAATTTTGGTTTGTTTGTTGATGCACCTATGCATCTAACAAACATGAATAGGTTTGGACCAAGAGGGTGGCCAAAGTCAATCCATATTTAAAATGAGTTGATTTATACCAATGAAAGGGAACCTATATGGATTCATAGTTTATGTATTTATGAAGTTCACATGTAGAAACATTTTTATAGATATATAGGGTAATAATATTTCAGAAAAAATGATTCATGTACTCTAGTGATTAATGTAAAAGTTTTTACATGTAGTTGTGGTTTTACTATTTATCATTAAATGTAATGTAGTGGTATGACATAAATACAATGTAATAAGGTTTTTAATTCTAATTCATAAAATAAACCAAACAAAAAGTCCATCACAAATAACATATTCCTTTTTACGAAATACCATTTAGAAAATCATTTTTGAAGATCTTTTATACCATGTCATAAAACCAAGTATGGTTTATAAAATAAGTGTTGTTTATAAATATTCGAGTGATTAATTTTGATAAATTTAATTTTGACCATCCAAATAATTAATAATGAATTTATACAAAAATAAAATAATTAATAACATATTAAAAAAAATTCATTATTTGTTTCTCTCAGATGAATGATCAAGATGGGGATGAATTAGAGTAATCCTCTTTACAGAATTGGAGAAGTCTTATGTAAATATATATGAAACAAAATATAAAATCTTTAGGAAGGATAGCTTAATAGAATTTTATAGTTATCACTAGCCAAGACAACTAGTTTGATTATTCTGTTATCTCATTATGTACCAATATTTCTTTTAAATTAAAATAGTATATTTTAATTTAATATTTTCTCCATTAATGTCTTATTATTATAAAATTTAGATGGAATTTCCTTCGTTATCTTCCCAACAATATCATGTGTCAGTTGATGTGGTGGCGTGATGACCTAATAGACATCTTACTATCTTAATAAAACATCATTTTCAACCAAAATCACCTTCTATAGAAATTATTCCATACAATAGACATGCTATATTTTATTGAGTCATCATATATAACTTCTAGAAAATTTACCATCAGTTGATTGTTTTACTGGTTAAAATAAGGAAACCAGAGACACACACTTTTCATCTCCTGGGGGTGATAATTACTTTAAGGATGTGTAATTCATACTTATTCTACCAATTCATGGTGTGACAGTTACATTTATGACTATTGAGGACTAGAGTGCATTCATATGTCATCTACTTGACATTGATGTTGCTAGCTTACAATGTGTCTTCTAGGGTTCCTGATTACAATTGGGTTGACATAATGGGAATTTTCCCATAATTCCAAACGATGTTTATGAATAGATACTTATTCAACACACACATATATATTTTATATGTATTTTCAGATTCATGTTGTGTGTTGGATATTTCACCACTTTGGTACACATAATATACCCACCATTACTTTATGATCATCACTAGACTGATATATACAGTTGGGGGTACATTGTACCATTTCATTTATATAGATTCCTCTGTACAGCTTCTCTAGAGGATACACATTCTATTTTGGGATGTACGGTTATGCTACATATGAGGGCCCTAAAGTGTTTTCCACATTTGAGTCCTAGATTTATTTCACCATTTCAACAACACTTTTTTAAAAAAATTCTTTGGGGATGATGGTATGTTTCTGTCATTAATTTCAGTTATTTTGTGAAATTATTCATATCATTTATAAATTAACTGAATATTTATTTTTTTTAACCCGATGGAGTGAGGCTCAACATTTTGTACATATGAAGAGATATAGTGTGCATAAATTTTTATTGATATTTACTTCTATACAACCCACATATATAAGTTAAAAAAATAAAAATGTTTATAGAAACAATAATATTGTTATTAATTTTATAAGATATTGAAATGATAACTTAGTAACATTGTAGTTCTAATTTATGAATTATTTTTTGAGTTGGAATTTCAGGTATCATACACTTCATATGCTGGATTTTTCTACATATAACTTCCATTATACTTCATTGTTATTATTTGAGACCATGGTGTAGTGATTTCACTAATTCACTTCCACATCATTGAGTGGCACAAGCAAGACCAAGTCATGCGGTTGTTTGGATATATGCAATAGAGAGACTCTTTATTTTTCTTGTATAGATTTAAAATATATTGAAAATTATTTTATAATCTAGGCACTGAGATGGCATGTGATTTTAAGGATTAGTGAGTTTGAAATTAATTTTATTGAAATATTAAATATATTTTATTTCACACGAGCATAGTTTTTCTAAAAAAGTGGAATAACTCATGAAAGGGTAATCATATTGGAAAATTAAGTCTATAGTTGAATCTGGAGCATGGGGTTTACCCTAAGAATGACCAAACATTGGTTAGAGCCAAATGTTCATATGAGTCATCTTTGAATGTGTATGTTTAATTAAAATAATTAAATAAAGTATTTATTAATTTTTTTAAATGACCTAATTAATTTATTTATAAACACCATCTCATTATTGTTTTTAAGGGTAAGTCACATAAGCCATTCTAGATCTTATGGGAGGAGTATAGAGTTCTTCATTGGCGGATCAAGATCAAAGAGTGACATATGGTTGGCAGAAGAAAATTATGAGACAGACGATGAACATAGTGGGATCATCACATTCATCATAAGTGGGTGCATTTTTCACCAACAATTGACCCATAATAGAGTCAAGACTCGTGAATTGTGGTTTTCACCCTTTTGATTAAAATAATGAGAATGGATCCATATATATATTAATTTATTTTTTATTATCTTCTCATATCATGATCTCATTCAATAATTTGAATTATTTAGATCAATTGTTTATTTTGTTATGTCATTATGTCACACATAGTTCTGCAACTATCAAAGATTGGTTGGGATTACTTTAGTCAATGATGAATATAAACTTTGTTTTCTGGATTCTCACCCATAGTTATTCGTGTTCTTCATTGTTCGCCCATGGGGTTGCAGTTTGACATTATTGGGGTAGGTTTGAGCACAATTGAACCTCTGGAATCATGATGGTTCTTGAGAAAATGAGCAGGATTGTGATTTTTGAATGGATTTTATCGCTAGCGCAGATGTGGGTTCACGATTGTGGATTCTATTGAGGTGTAGTGAAATAGGAGGTTGATCAAAAGTTGTTCAGGATCATATTGGTGATCCCTGATTCCCGATTGATGGGTAGGGATGATGTGTGTTTTGATTGGGTCAAATGGGGGAGGTATTTCAAGGGACATGCACCTGTCGCATATGGGTGTGTATACTTTTTCATTGAATAATGGTAAAAATTTGTTTTCTGTTCATCCTTGGTTTGTGGTGTGTGTTATTATTATTTTAATAATTAAAAAAATATTTTATTTATAATAATTTTTAATAATAATAAAAAATTAAATTTTTTTATTATTGTTAATAATATTAATGAAAAAAATGTATAAATAAACTAGATTTATATGTGGGTGGAGTGGAAATTGTACCCAAGACAGAGGCTCTGTAACTTATTCCTTCCTTCCGTTTATTAGTATAACCATTATTAATGTTATTAATATAAAAAAATAAAAGAGGAAGGAGTTTGGGGAATGATTCACACACAGTAGGAGTGGAAGGGGGTGTGTGGGAACATCCCTTTGAATAACATATAATAACAATAATAATATAAATTATTATTATTATTTTCTTTTAAACGATAACTCTGTTGTAACTCCTTTGTTCAAAGTCGGACTAACAACTCATTGTGGCATCACAATCATGGAATTGATATGATCAATTCAAGACCAATGTTGGACACTTTTCTTGGACTCATAGATTAGGTCCACAATTTTTCCAATAATAATAATAATAATAATATTGTTTTTGTTTTTTTTGTTGTTTTTGGTGGTGGTGGTGGTGGTGTTGTTGTCGTTGTTATGAAATATAGTATCTCACAAAACATCTTTATACGATGTCAGAATGATGAATCATATGTGTCTTTGCAACCTTGATATTGAGGAAGATGTTTTAAGACCAATATTGAGTTTTCAATTTGTACATGTTACTCGGGCTCATGAAACATCATTCAATCATGTTACTGTGAAATGCGCTTTTTCTTCAGTTGTTTGATTTGGGGATGTGAATATCCTATCCTGAGTGTTTTCCATGAGGATCACAATGTTGTGAATCATTTGGATATTCATTGGAATTTGTAATTACATATCAGTGGTTAGATTTTTCAATCCATATAACCGATGATAAGCCTTGGTTGTTCATCAGGTTTAGGGCCCAACACGACATGTACTCTAGGAGTACACTAGCACACCCAAGGGTACACAGGAACATCTCAATACCCGAGAAGAACTATGTACACGACCAGGTAGTGGAGTAGGACCATGTGTCATGTGGACCCCTTACACACCTTGTACTTCTTAAGAATCTTATACCACTCATATCTTCTTCATATGGACATAGATTTCATTAAATGAGTAGCCTATCAGGTGTGTTTTTTTCACACATAACAATATAGCATCCTTTGTTTTGGATTTTGAGATATGATGTGAACTTTTTTGACCATGAAAATTTATTAGGAGACACTCAATGATAATATAAATTTAGTTGGATCATCAGAGAGAGATTAGAGTTGTACCCCCTTGATGTACGAGGGAATAAGTCCTCTATATATCTATCTATCTATTAAGTATAAACCTCTTGTTGGATCAGGTCATGGGTCCCCTATTCATAGATATGGTACTCAACTATCACATCAGGGGGTGGGTACTCCATACTCATTATGCAGATAGAGACGGTACTCCCTTATCACACCCGGACATGGGTCTTCTATCAATGGAGATGGTACTACCCTATCGCACTAGGGCCTGAGTGCTCTATACTCATTATACAAATAGAGATGGTACTCCCCTATAGCATCAGGGTGTAGTTCTTCTATCCATAGACACTATACCCCTATCACATTAGGGCATGGGACCTCTATATACTATTAAGGTACTCACATTTCACACTAAGGTTTCATTCATCCATAAAATTTCATCAAACATACACATGAGATGTAGGATATTGATGATAGACTCTTCGAATTATTGGAGGAATCATTATATTTATCTGGGTTGTGGAGAAATAGATCCCTTCTCTATCTCATTTGGTATTTTCATTGAGTATATATGGGATTTCACTATTGTGGGGAAAAAATCAATCAAGGTGTCCCCAAACAATATATTGGTTGTAGTGGTGTTTGTTGACAAAGCCAGATGGTCACGGATGAGAAGTGTTGGTGTTTTCCAAAGACAATTTTTAAACATGGCATATTTTCCTAGTGTTTCAAAAATTTTGAGCCTCAAAATACTGAGTTTGAAGTTGTAAAATAATGGATTTATTCATAGGAGTGAATGGTATGGAGAACATTGAAGAAAACTGGCAAAGGATGAGAATATCATACCATAATTCATGGGTTGCGTACCATGTCATGGGAACGGAACGCTAAGCATTGGGAATGGTATTAGAGAGTGGTTAGTGAAACTAAAAATGGTTCAAGGCTGAGTGGTGGTGCAGTACGTGGATGGATTTACATTATCAGAGGAAATAGATGGTGTAGGAGCAATGGTAGTATATAGGAAATGTGAAAAAAACAATTCACGGGTGGCATGCGGTTCGTAGTGGTAGAAGGATTGGTAAGCGGTGAAGGTTGGATTAAAGATTTGGAAAATCTTCGATTTTCATATTTTGAGGATATCTTTAATTTTATAATAATTGAAAATTTCATAAATTTCTATGGATATTGAACATAACTATAAAGTATATTTTTCTCCATGAATTTGGAAAAGTCTGAAATTGGTTCATGAAAAAGGTGTTTGTGGGGATTCTTAACACACCAAAGAAGTTTGGTTCATGGAAAAGGAAGTCTAGTATGTGGAAGGGGTTCACTTGGTATGTATAGGAGGAATCTCTAAAACACAAGAGGAAAATTTATTCAAGTGGTATGTGTAGGGGGGATCTCTAGTACTGTGGAAACGAAGGCAGTTCGCGAACAGAGAACAGTTCATAGACAGGTGGGGTTTCACAGAGGAGGTTCGTGGAATCGGTACATGGTAGTGGTACATGATCATGAAGGTGGAGGTATTATGTGGACGAAGGGTTATTCGTGACAGTGGTATCGGTACGTGAATAAGGTGTCCCATATACCAAACTAGGTAGTAAGTACGCAGGAGAGGAGAATAGTTCACGATTTGTAAAAAGAATATTGTGAGATATTTATATTAGTTTGCGAAAGTATTTTATGGTATCCAAAAGTACCCAGGAAGGTGGACATCATCTATGGGTGAAAATGGAACTTCAACAGGGTATCTACTTATAGTTTAGGATGTAGTAATTCATGAAAATGAAGGTACCTACATGTCCATAATTTTTGTTTTACCTACAAATACATAAACTATTAGTGGATTCCTTTCAAAGAGCAGTGAGCGAAGGAAGAGGAAGATGGTGAAACTTTGCACTGGTAGTGATCTAGAGAAAGAGGCATAGAGAGTGACCCTTAGGAATGTAGTGAGAATACCCTAAACCTTTTAATGCCAGTGAGCCTGGGAATAGAATATCTAGTCCGAAAATTGTACTTATTATTGGAAGTGAGCCTTAGTGAATTTGGTACGTCGACACATTTTTGTTGTATGCTCCTTGTATGTAGCCTAGTGAGAGTGAACCAAGTAAAAATTGATGTGTCCCTTTCATTATTTCATATATGTTCATATATTGCTATAGGAGAACAGTTCTAGAGAACATTTTGGGTTTACCTCCCCATAAAGGGTTTTTTCAACATGGTCTTCAATCTTGGATGATCCATTATTGGTGATAGTATATCATATTACCCCATGTAATAGTGATTGATGGAGGTATGAATAGAGGATTATGAAGAAAAGGGGTTTCATAAGACTGACTGTGTTTTTTGGGCAACCATGTGACATTCACCTAAGGGTAGGATGAGTGCTTGAGGTAAATTGAGGATTGTAATGACCTGAGATAGGTGACTATCCAGGAGGATTATCCATCACTGAGAATCGATGTCCTCTTTTCCTAATGTATGGAGGTGAAGTGGATCCCATAGTTTTACCTGAGGATGATTTATCACCACCTCTAGGTTTGAGAGGTGGTTGTACCAAGCACAAATTCCTAGATCACGTATCGTTTCTTTCAGATCATGGTGATAAATTGTTTTATGTTGAACACCCCAGAAGAGTTTAATGGAGTTATTTTCTAAATCCATAACATTTATAGGATAGGTTCATGGTAGTATTCTTTGATGGTACCCTCGTTTCCTTGGAATCAGTATAGAGAATGTGATATGTAGGTGGATTGTTCAAGACATGCTTAGAGAGTGCTAGTCTCATGAATGCTCTGGTGGAGTAAATTCTAGATTTAAAGGTCCACCTCTTAGAATATGTCTTCTCGTACATGGGAGTAATAGTGGACCTTACCAAGGTTGAGGTGGCATTAGATTAAGGGCCACACAGGGAGTGGTTATGGTACCAGATGCTCACAACATAGTATTTTTTTTCTCTTTTTGAGAGAGGTGATGGAGAATTTAACCTCTTTGTAGCTTACCCTAGTGGAGAATAAGGGTGAAAATTGTATTTACTCAAGGTTTCTTACACCTATTCTTCTTCATTTTTTGAAGAAGAGTCATTTGGGATATATCGACTATGAGTTTCTTTGTGAACAGATATCCCCAAGAGATTCACCTGATGAATTTTATGAAGGATGGAATCACGTCATCCTTCTCTAGGGATGAACCATGCTTTTGTTCACATTATGAGAGGAGGTTATGAGTGAGTGTCAAACTTATACTTTATCGATACATCCTAGTGTAGGGAAGATGTATAGAGACATTCAGTGGTAGTTTTGAGGGGATCAAATGAGGCATAACATGGAAGGGTTTCACATTTAGTGTCTCACATGTCAGTAGTTGAAGTAAGATTATTTGTTTTTGGAATATTTTTGTATCCTATTAAAATAATGAAGTGGGAATGGGAGTATGTGGGATAGCTCCTGGGAGTAGGAGATAAATATGTGGGCTTAGTATCACTATATTTATATTTAATTTTTTTTTGGAATTAAATGTTTTTAAGGAGGTAATAATGTAGAGACAATGGTTTTTCATTAAAAGACTTGAAATATATTAATAAATATTTTGGGCACCAAACATTGAGACACCATGTGATTCTAATTCCCTATGATACTATAATTAATATTATAAAAATATTAAATATTTTTTATATCAGACAAGAATTGTTTTCTGGAAAAGTTTAATAACTCTAGATTCGAGCCTCAAATTTGAAACCTGAGATCATGGTTGAATTTGGAGCATGGGGATAACCATAGGTGTAATAAAGAAGAGGGATGGTGATTTGAGAATGGATCAGTTTGGTACAATGTGTGAGGTATCATGACCAAGTATGTGATCGAGGTGCGCTGAAAAGGGAAGTTGATCAGAGGTGGTTTGGGATTGGATTTATGATCCTTGTTTTTTTATTGAAATGGGATGATCGTGTGTGAAGTGATGGGGTCGAGTGGAATGTGCATGGTGGGAGCGTATAGGGACGTGCAGTTACCGCAGATGGATTAGTAATTTTTTTTATTAAAGAACGATAAAAATTTTGTTTCTGCCTAACCGTGGTGGGAGGTGTCTTTTATTATTATTTTGAATAGTAATAAAATGTGGTTATTATTATTATTTTTAATAATAATAACATATTAAATTTATTATTGTTGTTAATAATAATAATAATGAAAAAAATTATTTGAATGAAGGAGTTACCAGGTGGGAGGCGTGGTTTTTGTACCCGAGCAAGAGGGGCATGAACGGAAGATCCCCCTTATTGTTATAATCATTATTAAAGTTATTAATTTAAAAACATAAAATAGAAAGGAGGTGTTGGGTGGGGTAACTGTATGAGTTTAAATGGGATGCATGGGTTCCATATTTTTAATAACAAATATTAAGAATTATAATATTAATATTAATATTATTCTTGTTCTTAAAACCATAATTTGGTGGTAACTACTCTGTGTGATGTCAGATTGATGATTCATTTGCGGTATTGTGATTGTGGATTTGACAAGACCAATTCAAGACCAATATTGTATACCTTTTTCAGACTCATGGATTGGATTCTTGAAGTTCACACTAATTATTATTATTATTATTATTATTACTATTATTATTATTATACTATTATTATAATTATGGAATTTAGTATCTTACATATCTTCTTCATACAGTATCAAAATGATGAACCATTTGTATATTTGAAACAATAATATTGAGGTGGACATTGAATTCCCAATATTGGATCATTAATTCATACTCATGACTCGATCCCATGAAATGTCGTTTGAGCACATTGCAAAAAAAATGCATTTTTCCCTAGGTGTTCGATTTAGGAATGTGAATATCCTATCCCAATGGTTTATTCTATGAGTATCACAACATTGTGATCCATTTATCCAGTCATGTGTGTTAGAGATGTCATATCATTGGTTTTACTTTTTACATTATCAGATAAATGATGATCCTCATGTGTTTGATAGGATTCTCTCCAGACATGCCATGTACTCTGGGAGTACACGGGCACACTTAGTGATACACGGGCATGTCCTTGTACTCATGAACATCAATGTACATGGATTGGAAGTAGGGTGGGACCACATACCATTTATAACCCCTTACCTTCCATGAACTTCTTTTGAATCTTATACCTATCATATGTCATTTGATTGGAGTTAGATTTGTAACCGTGAGTAGCCTATCCTGAGTTTTTTCAGGGTAGAACATGATGGTTTCCTTCATAGTCTCTTTTGAGATATAATGTGATATGTTAAGACTGTGACAGTTCTTTTGGAAACACTTGATGAAGGTAGTGATTGAGAAGGATCATCATAGAGACACAGAAGTGTAACCTCATTGACTTAATATGGAATGGTTTCTCTATCTATAAACTAATTGAGGGAGACTAACTAATTGGATTAAGGAATGGGTCTTGTATCAATGGAAAAGGTACTTATAGTTGGGGTACTAACCTATTGGTTAAGGCCACCCTATAATCCTGCGTGAATCCAAGTTCAATTCCTTGAATCCCTAAAATTTGGGGTTTATGTGTTTCAGGTAGCATGTCACATGGATTGTTATGATAGCTAGGGAGCTTTGGGTGTAGTGGCAACGATAATGTGTGGACCGGACACTTCAATAGTAGGGATGATAGGTTTACTGTAGCCATTAGTGGGGTAGGAAACGGTCATCGACGAGATCGATCTTAGTGGTAGATGATGGATAATGGTGGGTCTACATGTCCTGCATTAGGCATAAGGTGGAAGAGGGATTGGCGGCAATGTGGTGACGATATGGGGTTACTGGAAGGTCAGTTTTAGATGAGTCAGACATGTTAGTGTCAACGGGATAGCACTGAGGCGAAGGTTATAGTGTAGTCTTCAGTGACGGATTTAATTCAACAAAAATTTGGGTTAGATGCCGAGGTGAAATTTTAGAAGAAGTCAGAATAAAGGATAAACCAACTACAATGCCCTTAGATTTTGTTTTTTGAAAGGGTATGGATTTCCCATCTGTACCAATCCCATTCAATAATAAATTACGATTTCTTGTTGAGAAACATTATAGATGGTCACTATGGAAAAAAGATATTCATCTTCTAGGGTGGGTGTTGCAGTTGGATGTTTGGACTTTAGGACTAATATGATCATGTATTCAGGATTTATGCCTCTCGATCAACAAGACTGTGTAATGGTTACCCATCAACCAATAAAAGGGGATTGTCTAAAAATTATTAAAAAAAAATTAAAATCTTTTGGGTTTTTGGGCTGGGATACTGTACTCCCCTATAGCACCATGGCACGGGTCCTGTATAATCATTGTGTAGATAGAGATAGTATTCCTTTTTCTCACCAGGGAACATGTCCCCTATCCATAGAGACGTTACTCTTCTATAAATCCATGGGATAGGTCCTCTATATGTGGACATGGTACTCTCCTATTGAAATTAGATGGGATTACTCTATCCACAGAGATGGTACTCCCCTATTGCACTAGGTGGGAGTCCTCCATTTTACTTCTTCTGAAAGATATGTGAGATGTAGGGCATCGATGATGGACTCCTGGAACTATTGGTACACTCATTGTCCTTGGGGTCCTATTTATCTCTCGCTTGGGCTTCTTGTTGAGATTATCTGGGTTTTAGTTATAGTTTATGTCTCATATAATAATTGAAATACATTTATTGTGATGTGTTGACCACTTCTATTGCGTCTTTTATTTATATCTCTTCAGTTATCTGGGCATCCTAAAGGGTATGTATAAACTCACCCCTATATGGTATTTTATTAAATGTTCCATGTCTTATGCAGAGAATAGATAGGTCAGAGGTGATTTCAGAGGAGCATAAGGATACTTGGGTGCATTTAACAATCTATGGTGGTTGGGGCTTGAAGATATAAACTCTTTCTCTCCATGCATTTCATTTCCAATTTTTGTTTGTTTGGGACATTGTTTCTAGTTGGTGTTTATTTTTTCCATTAATATTTATATTACATAGTCATACTCTTTAATATTCCCTAGAGGTTATTACATGCAAAGCTTTTACTCTGGATTTTACTATCTTTTATCATTATTCCTCTATACTTATACATGGAGATGGTAGGGGCATGTTTGTATAGGTACTTTAGGTAAAAGCCTCCCATTTTAGTTATGTATTTATGTACTTGTTGCTAGCCTCTGGCCTATGAGGGTTTACTTGGTGTATTTATAGATAGGTATTTCACTGGCCATGCAAGGCCTAATGGGTTAGGTCCTGACATGTAAAATATCCCCATTTCTCCCTGAAAGGTTGATGCATTACATTATATTAGGTTTATTGGAGGACAGATGATGGATTGGTCACACTATCATTCACATTACATTTAGTTTTGGGACATTCATGCCCAATAATGTATCTTTCACCATACATTTATTATATCTTTTTTATTTCATATTTCATATGAATTTTAGTATTTATTTATTTGAATTGAGATATATTACAGTGTCTTACAAATATAACTGATCCTTGTGGGGAGGAATTTATCAGGAAATATGTAGTTTACTTCGATCTGGTAGCTCTCAGAGATCCTCTATATTTCATATATGTGAATATTTATGAAAATGATCCACAATTATATCATAATAATATTGTTTTGTTTGAGGCACCATGGAATGATGATGTGCATGTTATTACTACTAAGGATGATGCACCACTACCACCACCACCAAAAAGATAAGAGAGATGATGACTTAGGCTGGGGAAGAGGTAAGAACAGAGACAATGATGCCTGAATGATTCTCTTGCATCACAGAGAGAGTATCATGCACAATAGAGATATGATTATTCACAAAATGTAGATTTTTATGTGTTATATACATCTTATTATACATTTTATAAACAATATTATTCTCAGATACCTTCTATGGTTGACATCTATAGATATTAGATGATATGAGACCTCACTATGGTATAACAGCTTCTATAGACCTTGGGTGACACTTCTTCCTGTTGTTACATATTTGATATCACATTTCTGGAATTTTTGTAGATTTTTTCATGGACTTTAAAAAAAATATGTATTATTGGTTGTTAATTATCACTGGTTCTAATATTTTTTACTAAATAAATCATTTAAAAAATTATAATATAGCTGAAGTCTAGTATGAACACCACATTATTTTTTTATTTTAACATTTCTTGGTAATTTTATTTAAACTTCTATTAAATAATTCAAAAACCCCTAATTTAGACCCCCCCCCCTCCCCTTATCTCCTTAAACTCTACCCTCTCCCCCTTCCTACTCCCATCGATTCCCCCTAATCTTGATGACCGCTATCATGACCTCGATGCCACCTTATTTTGATGATGACCATCATGACCTAGATCCTCCTACTTATTATGGTTACCACCATGAACCTGACCCCCTTCAAATGATTATCATGACCCCCCCACCTTTCTGGTAAATGTTGTGAGCCAAACATTCCATTCCGGCTACTATTGTGGCCCGGATCCCCCTACCAGTGACCACTATGACCCTAACCCTCCTTCTAGCGACCATCTTGGACCTGACCCCCTCGTGGATATTTTTATGTCCCCCAAACCCCATTTAGTGAACCTCATGACCCCGAACCCCATTTTGGAATCTAATGTTACCCCGACCCCTGATCAGCGTCTACCACGACCCCGGCTTCCCCTACTCTTCAACGGTGACCCCCAAAGGCCTATCTACCCATATTTACGGTGACTGTAACCCATGAAATCACTAAAGGTATCATTTATTGAATTTCTCTATGATTTTTAATTAAATAATGATAAATTATATTTAATTGATTTTTTTTAATGTTTTTAATGTTGGTTTGAATCAGTATTATGTTGAATTTGTTTCATTTAAAATTAATAACCTACCCTAATCAATAAATATGTTAGGTGATGATTAATCATTATTTTACTTAATTGATTAAATATTTAAATTTTTATATCTGAATGTAAAGAGAAAAGAGTTACAATCCCATTTATATGGATAAAATTAAGATAAGTTTACCTCAAAACACACCTCATTAGACCAAGGGTTTGGAATTATTTTTTTATTTTGAAATTTTAATTTACCATCATATGGTTGAATAAAATGATCTTGTATTGATTGTAAAATAAAGTGATGGTTGAATATAAATGAATCATTTGATCATTTGATATTGGAAAAGTATACTACTAGATATGTATGTTTTACTTATCATGGTGAATCAAATGTTTTATAAAGTCAAAAACAATAAAGAAAATTTTCAACGAAACAGAAAGTGACCCACCAGAGGAGAATTCAGTTTGAAATTTGATAAATGAATCATTTGGATTCATAGAACACAATGTACTAGATTATAATAGATCAATAGAACTTCATTTGAGCCTAAGAAATTTAATATTTCATAGAACATTAGTGACCAAAAAAATTAGTTTAATAAATTAGTTGAATACAGACAACAAAAACTATATAAGGGGTGTGCCAACAATTTGAAGTTGTCTTTTCTATTTAGGTTATATCATATCAAGTTTCTCTGTAGAATAACTGAAAAAACAATGTCCATAATTTTAGATTTTCTTTATGATTCATTGAGTGAATCTAAGATCCCTACATCATTCTATGAGATTAATAAAGTCATCAATAAAATGGTCTTGATTATACAAATATATATTAATTCCCTAATGATTGCATTCTTTACTAAAGAGAAGATTCAAAAAAAGAATAATTCATAAGATTTCATGAAATAATATGGAATTAAATGAACAATAATGGGAGTATAAATCAATAAAACCCTAAGAATAAATAGAAGAAGAAAATTCCTACAATTTCTAAGCATGCATACCACATGAAGTTACTTGCTCAGGATAGTAGTGATGGATTTATGATACATAAAAACGATTCAACGTCATGGAATATGTTTTGTTCATTATATCAAAGTTTTTATTGAGATCCTAGAAATGTATGTTTGGGTTTAGATTATGATAGTTTTAACCCTTTTGTTACTTTAAGTACAAATTAGAGTGTTTTTCCTATTGTCTTGATCCCTTATAAAATACCTCCATGGATGTGTATAAAGAATACTTATTTAATTATTTTGATAATTTTTTGGGGAAAATTTTCTTATAAATGACATTTATGTTTAAAATCAACCTATAATCAAATAATTCTGAGAGTTATGGGATTATGTCATGAAATAATATGATGATTGAATGAGAAAACTATTCAAAAAACATTTTGCTTCATTGTGGACAATAAATGACTTTAATGAACTAGGATATTTATTCAGTTGGAGCATTGATAATGGTTTAGCTTTTCTAGTTTATAATTTTGTTTCTGAAACTCAATGAATTCCTCGTAAAAAAATGGTGTTGTATATGTCATCATTTATTTTTTGATGCCTCTCAAAAATTCAGGTTTATCCAGGGACAATTCAATGGAGATATTGAATTAATAAATCCATTGAAAGTGATATCTAGTTCAAAAATCATGTTACAATTAATTAATTTTAATCAAGAATTTTGAAAATGTTATCAGTTCATTGAAGGGGGAAAGGGTTGTGAGGTACAGTGTCTCAAGCAGATGAAAATGAATAATAAAAGAAAAATACATATTTTTCAAACATCTATATAAGGAGATTAATTTGATATGTCATAATCTTGATGTAATTCATATTGAGAATAACAACTCCTAAAATGTATTTTTTATATTTCTTAATGATAGGTGTAAATCGAAGAATCACCTTAATCCTCATAAGGATTTGGAGTTAATGAATATAAATAAGGGTTTGTGGAAAAATTAGAATGAAAAGTATCCTTCGGCTATTTTTAAAATGAAAAATCATGACAAAGATATATTCTGTTGAACTTTAAAGAACATAAATGATCCATATAGATATTTAAGTAACATATGAAGGTGGGATGACTTAAAAAATCAAATTTTACATGGATTGAAAATTCATGGGTCACATATTCTGATGGATTAGTTTTTTCCACTAACATTTCATAATACATTACCTAAAAAAGTAACTGTGTTTCTAGTTGAGTTTTGTACCCTTTTTCAAAGAGATTTTTGGAAAACTCAAAATCCATATAATCATGATAAAATTCAAGAAATAATTGTTTTTGACATTTTTTCATTATGATATGTTATTCCCCCAATAATTATTACATTAATTAATAATTTGAAAATTCATTTGGTTGAAGAAGCTAAACATGGGCGATTGATACACAATCGATAGATGTATCCATTTAAGAGGTATGGTATATTTTTTATTTTCAGTGGAGAATCCAATTTTATTAAATCATTGCATAATTTTTTTAATATGTTTCATATTTATTTCATCAGGTACTTAGGTGATTTAAAATTATATGTGAATAATGAAGCTCAAACAGAAGGCTCTATTAACTACCAAAAATAGTCCTTTAATAGTGCGAAAATTTTACATTATCATTTCTTGAAATTATCTAATTACTAGAGTGTCATTAAATTCCTCAGGCTTTCATAAGAGATTATTAATTCACTGATAAAGGGGTATATTATGTGGTATAACCTCACACTACAACACCGAAAATAACACTATAAAGAGAAAAAATCATCTACAAAAATATATTTTAAATGAAATAAATTTTATAACTTAAAAACAAAAAAAATCACTATTTTATAATCATTTCAAGCATTTTTTTTATAAAATTACATGCTTATGTACGAATAATCACATACATTAAAAAAATTATTGTCCTTTTTCTTTTTCCCTTGACCCCAAACCTTGTTATTGTCGAACAAACCACCGCTTCTCAAGAAAAATAATGAAATTGTATAAGAAAAATAAATCTTATTTTAGTAATAATATAAATAATCAAATTATTCTAAATGTGTTAATTTTAAACTAAACATTGATTCATACCAGGAACATTATGGATTATATTGAGTTCTAGTCGATTATTTCATGTCATTACATTTCTTGTTCATCTTCAAGTGTCACCTCTGGGAAAATTAACTACATAATTAAAATATATATATATATATAATAAGAAAATTAAATTTTTAATAGCATATAAAATGATAAGAAAACAACATATGCTTTTTTTGTTTCAACGATGTGATGTGAATTTTAACCTAAAATGAAACATATATATTGAAAACACACAATTAGAGTCATAATAGTCACACCATGCGTCTGGTTGAAATGTGGAGGATTCTTACCTATCCCAAATGAATTATTGATTGTTTTCAAAATGTATCAAAACAATATGAATGAATTTTATTGGTTTTGAGTACATCACTTATATTTTTTTTCTAAAACGTCATTTTAAATTCAAAACATTCCCTTTGAGTCATACTAGTCACAGCATGTTTTGGTTTCACGTGATAATAATTCCTACACATAAAAAACGACTTAAGAATTATTATCCTAAATTACCAAATTAATATGATCATTTTTTCCTGGATTTTCACAAGTGACTCTTTTTTAACTAAAATATAAATTTTAAACTCATAATGGGCACTTTGAGTCATACTAGGCACATGATGAATCATATTGTGGTGTAGTTGATTTCTATATGTAAATAATTACATATATATCATTTTCATAATGTATTAAAATATTATAAATGTGTTTACTCAGTTTTCAGAATGTAAGTTTTCATTTTTACTAAAATTAATGTCATGTTTAAATAAAAATAAACTGTTGGAGTCCTACCAGTCACCCCATGCCTCACATTGAGGTGAGGATGATTCCTAAATGTTCCAAATGACGTATGTATTACTATATTATTGTATTAAAACAATCCGAATGAATTTTCTTTATATTGAGTATGTCACATTTGTTTTTTACTAAAATGTCATTATAAACTAGAAACATGCATTTGGATTTATATCAGTCATATCATATGTCATTATCAAGTGATACTAATTCCTACATATAAAAAAAAATTATGAATTGTTGTTCTAAATCATCAATAAAATATGAGTTCATTTTCTTTGGTTTCATTACGTGACAATTTTTTAACTAAAATGTCAATATTAAACTGATAATAGACAGTTTGAGTCACTATGGAAACATTGTGATGTCCTGGACTCATATGCCACTTAAATGGTTCCCTGAGCCCAGTTGGCCATGTGGACTTAAGCTCATCTCCTTGAACTCCAGAGGCTTCCATCTAGTAGTGAGGGAATATGGTGTGTCCGTGGGGAGACAAGTCCCTCATTACCAAAGTGTAGCACAATGAGTCGATGAAAACATCAGTAAATAGAGGAAGCAATATATGTAAACAGAAGGCAAAACTGAAAATAGAGACAATAGTAGAAATAATTGTAATAACTGGACTAACATCCAAGCATATAATAACTAATGATGATTTTTCATGTCACTAGAAAATCAGAAAACATGGATACAAGACAACAATTATAACATGTTCCACAAAAGTATAAAGATATCAAATGACTATCCCAATCATCCCGAGATATGGCTTGATCATATGCTATCAAGATCCACCCTAAACACCAAGTAATAAAGTGTTCAAATCCATATGCTTCCCCTTGTCAACACCTATAACCATTCTACACCGGGTAACAAATAGCACCCAGAGAGGGTGTGAGATAAATCTCAGTGGGTTACCACCAACGTTGTCTACAACAACCAGCCCGTGTAATGGAAATGTAACAGTGTGCAAGAATACATATATAATGTAATGTATTACAATATAATTAAATACCCAAGTACTTGTTTCATCCTTTGGATAGATTATGAACACGTCAATAATTGATTATTTTATTATTATGAGTTTATGAATACGTCACATGTTAGAAATTACAAAGGTTATATGTTGTAACAAAGAAACCTATAATCATATTTCATAGTGAAGTCCTAAGGTAAAAACCAAGGCGAAATAGAAATCAATGATCACCGACTAAGGAATAATTGTAGCATGGAATGGGGTAAGATTATAATCCAGAAAATATATTGCAAGGAATTCCATAATGAGGCACCTAGCGAATCCAATGTGATCGTCTAAGGTAAAACAGCGCTAAGCAGATACAAGGCCCTAGGGGATTTAACCATGGATCATACATGCCAATACTGGATCCAAGTAGTGTATCCAAGGCATCCTATAATGATATTGAAGGGATCCTATGGTGTCATATGGGTATCCATGAATAGAAAAGAATTGGTATATGGGTGGGTCTCAGCCTAAGGAAACCAAATCCTTGAATGACAATGGGGTTCTCGAGTTCTCATGGAATTCTCCGATCAAAATCTAAGGTGATCTTGAGTCAATCCATTCCTATTTGATTATGAATTCATGTAATTTTTATTCAATCATTGTCTTTAATTATTGTGATTAAGTAAATTAGCATGCAATAAATTGTTCAATCCACGCCTTCCATTAGTGTGATAAGTTCAAGTATCATGAAACTTTTTAATTAAGTCTTTTGGTTCAAGCCTTTCATTTTATAAGCAAGACAAGGCCAAGTAGCATGAAATGTTTCATTTAATCCATTTAATTCATATTACTTATTCAAGTTCCATTCCAAAATCTTTTTTTAATGTGGTAAAGGGTTATATGGATATACGAGATACTATTCATTTACCTTTAAGGCTAATTCATATTCTTAGAATACATTCCAATTCATGTTTCACATTTAATTGTCAAATTGAATCACCTACCATAGGAAGTCGAAGTGGTGAGCATACATGGTAGTTTTCATTCTATAATTAAAAATATAGAGGAATCCATTTAATATAGATACTCTTACCCTAAGGAAGGTCATACCAAGGCACACCCCATCGGTGGCGTAAATGTGTCAAAACACTAAACAAAAATTATGAAATAGCATTCAACATGGAAGGGATGGAGTTATGGTCCTAACTAACAACAATTAATCTCATATGTGGAAATGGAATATCCATATGGTTTTAAAGATTATAAGCATGGAATATAAATTTTATTAATAGCACCAGAAGAAGTCGGTGGGCCTCACACAACAAATCCAAAATCAATGAACTCTAGGGATGAGTTATAAACTACCCATCATAGTTTTGTACAACCATCCTCATTCAGTAATGGCCCTTGATTTGCATTGGATCGAAATAGATCTATGCAAAATATAAAATGATCATACCCTGGTAACTTGGTTGAGAGCAAGAGAGAAGGAGAATAACTTGGGGGGACTCGAGTACTTACCATTTCACATCCAACATGATGAATGGATGTTCAATAGGATCTTGGATGAAGGATATCTTTTAATCCTTAGCTTTGTCCTTCAAAAAGATCCAAAATGAGAGGCATGGAAGAAACTCCTATCTAATCTCAGGTTAGGGAAGAAGAAGCGAGGTTAATTAGATCATTATGGGAAAATAGGACAATGTTCCCTTTAAATAACATGTGTACGGTTTTTCCACATGGTTTGAAAAACCATGTACAAACTATACATGGGTACCCAAAAGGAAGGGGTTCTCACACGGTTAAGCCTCATGGTTTTGCACCAACCATGTGAGTTGGCTCTATCCAGAAAAACACCATCTGCATAGTTTGGAAAACCATGCGCCAATCGTGCGACATGTCTTGTTTCCCCAAAAAGATGGATTTTGGGTTTCGAACAATCCCTAGAGAGCCCTGATACCTCTACTTAACCATTAGGCATCTATATTCATTATAAAGTAAATATTTAGACTAAAATTTTAAAGGATCCATTGCAGAGTGAAAAACCAGGTTCTTATAATATTCTCCCTTTAAAGATATCATCCCTATGTTCACCTTCCTAGGGTGGATAAACACTATATGAGAACAACCCTGGCCATTGGGCATGTACATCAGCTTCCCTCTCCCAAGTCTCATCCTATACTCGAATGTGCTTCAATATCATCCATACTAGAGGGAAAGACCATCCGCAAAGAGACTTCATTCTCCAGTCAATGACGTGTACTAGATACTTATAAAGGGTAGAATAATAATCTAACTAAACATACTCAAGATCAATGTTATGAGAGAGAACATCATGATATTGGTGAAGATGTGAAACATGAAGGATGAAATTCATGGAATGGTACCTTTGAGGTAATAACAACTGATAGGATCCCATCTCGACTCTCTCTATAATATCAAATGGCCCTACATAACGAAGGGACAAAATTCCCTACTTTTGTAATTGTCTATTCCCTAGCCAGGGTGATACCCATAGAAAACATGATCCCCAACCTCAAACTCAAGTTGTCATCAACAATGATCAGTATAAGATTTTTTTCAAGACTAAGCATTAGTCATATGCTTTCTGATCATCTAAACCTACTCGGAAATCTCCTAAATGAGATGAGTACCAAGTAGGGATGCCTCACATTCCTCTATCCAGTATAGGGGTGAATGACATGACCTACCATGTAAGGCCCCAAGATGATCCAGCTGGATTGTCACAAGAAACTATTATTATAGGAAAACTCAATGAGAGGGATATGCATATCCCACAAACTGCCAAAATCAAGGATGTGTGTTTAGAGAATATCCTCTAGAACATGTATTGTGAGTTATAATTGTCCATCGTTATGAGGGTGAAAAGATGTTCTCAAAAGAACCCGATTATCCATATCCTTCTACAATCTGTTCCCAAACTGTGACGTGAAAGTAGAATCCTGATCTAAAAGGAAATTATGAGGGACCTTGTGGATTTTTATGATATCACTGAGATAAAATCATTGTATCTCATCAAATGATAAAGTCTCTTAAATAATAATAAACTGTGATGATTTCATTAGTCGGTCAATGACTACCTAGATAGTATTACTACCCCTTGGCGACCAAGGTAAGATAACTAAGAAATCCATGGAAACATCTTCCCATTTCCATTTTGGGATTGGAAGTGTCTGTAACAAGACTGCAGGTCTCTGGTGCTCCACCTTCACTTTCTAACAGGTGGACCACCTAGCGATAAATCCCGAAATCTAACATTTCATCCCAAGCCACCAATACTAGTGTCGCATATCTCGACACATCATGGAGATTCATGGATGGACTGTCCACTGAGAGGTGTGGGACTCTTTCATCAACTCATCTATCATATTGGTAGTATCCCAGATACATTCATATAGACACAAGATGTCATATTTTTTCAGAGACCAATCTAGAGGTGGGTTATCTCCGGATATAATCTCATGGAGTACCAAGCCTTGAGGATTAAAAAACTATATACTCTTCACCTTCTCAAGGAATCATGAGTTAACTTTCAAGGATAAGAGGTAGGATTGATTTTGAATAACATGAAACTCCTGATGAAACACATAAAATAGGTTCATTAACTTCTATTCATCATTGGCTTCCTGTATGGAATGTTCTTGAGTTTTCCGAATTAGTGCATCTGCAACCACGTTTCCCTTCCCATGCATATAGTCAAGCTAAAAATCATATTATTGTATATATTTGACCCATGTCCACTATATGAGGTTCATGTCACAATGCGAAATGATATATTTGAGGCTCTTATGATCTGTTTACACCACAAAGTGCTCACCCAATAGATAGTGTCTCAAGAAACACATGTCATGTACAACTACTACTTTCTAAAGGTCATGCATCAGGTAATCTCTCTCATTAGGCCACAACTATTGAGAACCATATGTAACGAATATGTCTTCCTCCATCATTACTACTAGTAGGATAATTCCTCATAGATCATAGAAAACAGTATAACCTATGCATGACTCTGAATGTGTTCGAATAGGTGCTGACACATGCCTCCCTTTCAGCTTTTGAAAGAATTTCTTGTAACACCCGAGATTTTTATGAGTAATATTTTGTTTTTATGTTATATATATATATATCATCAAAGGAATATTTCACTACACACTAGCTTGGCTTACTTTACACGCAATCGCGACCTTCCTCGATAGCTTGCGTTGTACGCAATACCGAGTTTCACTAAACGACGATATGCTATTAAAATATTATTTAAAATAGCCGTTATGAATAGTAATAACCACTTTTTGAAATTTTATCTTTCAAAATGGACCTCATTTTTGGATTCGGAATACCGAAATTAGCCTAGGGTGAAATTTTGGTATTTTTCTGAAAACTTTCAATTTTTGATGAATAGTGAAACCACTAAGTGGTAGGTTAAAAACTGAATTTTGCATAAAACTTAATTTTACCTCTTCTGTGAATGGAATTTCAAAAATCCGATAGACACGGTTGATATCAGTAAGTAAAATGTGGTTCAATGAGATAAAAATAATTTTTTGGTGAATAGTAACTTTTTTTTTACCGCGGTTAATAGTAAATAGGGTAACTATGGGTAAATATAATATTACTATTACCCTAACACATGTCCTAATTCTATTGGATAAGTTTAATTCGACCAAAAACTACCTTATGAATATAATATGACCATTTAGGTCCACTTGGATTAGATTATGACATTTAATATTATTTTATTTAATGAATATTTAAAATAGTTAAAATCAAAGTTTAATAAATAAAACATTTTTAATATGGGGTTATACATAAGATAAATTATACTATAAATATTAATTATAAATATAAAAATATTTCCTACATAATGATATTTTATTTATAATTTTTAGACTTTAAATGAATTAATTTATTTATGACACAACGATGATGCAGTAATTACCCTTTTAAGGAAATGTTAACATAATTGATGTTATAAATGTCCAAATAAATGTAATTTTAGACTTTTTATGAATTAAAATAATTTTCTAGGTTACTATGATATATTAGTGTTGATTTAATCAACTTGGTTTGAACATATAATTCTTTTATGACTTTTACAAAAATCATATATCAAATAGTGACAAAATTGACACAAAATAGTTTTTAAATAAAATATTATATTAATAATTGTTATTTTATTCCTAAAAATCTATGGTTCGTCCAAATGACTTAGATAAGGATATATATATTAATAATAAACAACTTGGGGTTCGTTTTGCATGTTATAGTAAGTGTATTAACCATATAGTGTAAGAAAACAAAAAGTCACGGTAAAAGTTAAATTATTTAACATAGAGTTAAATCTAATTGATAAGGTTAAAATAATAACCTAAACTTGTCTAAATCCTATTGTTTGATAGGATTTAGACCCATCCCCACTTTACCTTCGAAATAAGACCCTTTGGAACCATTATATACATATTTTGACTTTAATATAAAATAATATTTTGAGATATTCCTAAGGTGCCCCTCTCCTCCCTTATAAAAGGGAACCTCCTCCCCCTCCTACTCACACCAATTTGAGCACTCAAGCTCGGCCAACCCCTGCCAAAATCCCTTCTCCACTTCCCTAGAATAATCCTAGAGGTTCTGGTCTTCTTCAAAGACCAATCTTAGTTTCCTAAGTAGAGGATTCAAAGAGGCGTTTCAAAGAAGAGGTAATATCCATTACCGATCTTTTCAATTTCTTTCTTCTTCAACTTCTTCTTCTTTAGTTGTATCATGATAAAGTAACAACATCAGTATTACTTACATACTGATATGTTATTTTAAATATGAAACAACCCTAATTCACCTTCTATCCATCCTACGGAAAAATGATATCACCGCGCATGCGTACGTACGGAATACCGTCTCCACAATGTGATGTGACTCGTTCTACAAGATCATCATAACATAGTAATTATATAAATGAATTGAATGAATAAATATGATATATGTTACACTAATACCATTCTGGATATAAGGTATCTATAACCTTAAATAAGAATAAGAATTTATTCGGAAAAACACGCATAAGAACAAAAGGCAATAAAGACCCGAGTAACAAGTAACAATGAAATATTACTAATAAGAAGCTAAGAATATGACCATATATGATATCATATCAATATGTATGATTCTGTAATAAGTCAATAACATTATTTAAACCATTATACAGGAGCTTTAGACACGTACAAAGCAAATCGGACCTAAGGTAAGGGAAATGTCACAATCTCATTTTATCCGAGATTGTTGATACTTTGGTATTTACTGGGGTGTATTTTATCATCCACATCCATGTTTCCCCAATATGTAATATTTATATCCTTCTACAATAGTTTATATCAAATTTTACCCTTCATTGAGATTTTAGTAAAAGATATGAAAGGAATCTTTTGGCGTTTTTCATACGAGGTACTTTTTGACTTTTCCAACAAAAGTACGAAAAGAATGTTTTTTTAACTTATACGGCATGAATGGATTTTTAAAACATTATTTCCAAGAAGCTTCCTTTAAAAGTTTTCAAGATTATTTTTAATCATCTTCTTTTAGATTAAAATTTTATGACATGTTAAGAGAGGAAAAATGTATTTGAAGTAGAAAGGATATTTTCCTCACGATTGGAGTTCAAATGTTTTATCAAAATTAGTTTCCATCTAAGATAATATAGGATTCTGTTTTTATCCCTATTATTACATTGATTTGATTATGTTTTGAGGGAATTATTTTTATGAAGTCAATTACCTTATATGATTTGTTTTATGATGTCATGATGTTTCAAGAATCCCATTTCTGTTACATGTGTTATGTGATGATGTATGATTTATGATTATGTGGCACACATAAGAAAGAATTCATTATAAGATGGGTGGGACCTATATCTCCCTCCAATGCATTGGGTAAAGATTTATATCTCATGAGATAGACATGGCTGGAACGGAAGGTTATTTCGGTTCAGTGATACAGGACTGAAACGAGGAGTGAACTCGGTTCAGAAATGGACTTTGTCCGCTAAGATAGTCTTGGCAATGAGTCATGACTAACAAGAAATGATTTTCTATGATTATGTGTGCATGCCACAAAGTTTCAAGTTTTATGTTATGATTATGGAGATCTCATTTTCACTTCTATGATTTATTCCATGTTAAGATATTATGATCTCTTTTGCAGGTTATGATTTTCAGAAAGATATGATATGATTTTTATTTCCTTTATTTGCCCTTGCTGAGCATTTGAGCTCACTCTTTTTGTATGTTTTCTTTTCCCCAGGTCAGGAAGATGGATATTAAGTACAATATTCTAAAAGGGACCCTAGATATGATGAAATAAATGGGAGACACTGTAGAAGATTTATGAACCAGTTGTTTATGTTTCCCAGTTTCTAAAGACACTATACCTATACGGTCCTTTGTGGTTTTGTCATATGTAGTAATAAGTGTGCTTCAATTTTAAAGTACTAACAATGTATGTAAAGTATGGGTCGTTATAGTTGGTATCAGAGGAAAGGTATAGTCAACCTTTTGAAACTAGGATGTGAAAGCCTTAGTAAGAACCCTAAGGATAAGTCTAAGCATAGAACACAATCTTAGTGTTTTAGAAATGGCCATGAATAACCTAGGATAAGACCTTAAGTGTGAAAATTTTATTCTTGAATTATGTGGTTTTCCTATTATAATTAGTGTTGCTCACACTATTCTTCTTGGTTTTAGTCAATGGATGTAACCTGAAGGAACCGTGTTAATGCGGAATGTGATGGGAAATGAAATGATTGTCCCCCTGAGCAACCAAACGATATGGGAGCTGTAATGAAAAATCTTGTAGCCATGCTCACACAACTTTCTCAAGCTATGAATCATGCAGGACTTCCAAACGAGCAAAGGAAGGAGAAACATTCTGTTGAATCCTTCATGAGGCAGCGTCCACCTTCTTTCAGCGGGTCTAGTGATCCATTAGTTGCTGAACAATGGATTAGTACTACTGAAAATATATTTTCAGTTCTTCAATGTTCTAAACATGATAAAGTCATCCTAGTAGTGTATCGTTTGGAAGGAGATGTTGATAAATGGTGGAATCTTATTAAGAATACGAGGCAAAGGAATGAAATTGAGTCCATGGAATGGGACGAGTTCAAGAACTTATTTTTCAATAAGTACTTCCCTTGTATTCTCCGAACAAAGATGGAGAAAGAGTTTCTTGAACTGAAGCAAAGGGATGATGAATCTGTTGGTACCTATGAAGCAAATTTTACAAGACTTGCAAGGTACGCTTATGGTATTATTATCCAACCTGAGAGTAAGATCGATCGATTCTTTAGTGACATAAAACCAAGTCTTCGAAGGGAATTAGCCATAAGGGACTTCAATAGCTACGAGGAAATAGTTCGATGTGCTCTCAAAGTTGAGATGGAGATTGGAGTAACCCATCAGTCATATGGGTTTGATAAGAAGAGGAAAATGGAATTCAAAGGAAAATCTAAAGAGCACAGTGAAAAGAAGATGAGATTTCCCTTATGCTCAAAGTGTAGAAAGAAATATGGAGGGATTTTTCTTAAAGGGACAAGTAAATGTTTCAAATGTGGAAAGGAAGGTCATCGGGAATTTGAATGTCGCGATGATGGGAAGAATATGTCTAATGATGCAAACAAAGGAAGGGATACACAGAATGAACCTACTACACTTCAATGTTTCAAGTGCAAGGAGATGGGGCATTATTCCAATCAATGCCCAAATCCAAGGGTTGATGATGATGGTCAACGTCAACAAACTCTTAAGGCTAAAGACAAAGGAAAGTCACATGCAATTTCTATCAGCGATGTGGAGTACGATAACGAAGTGGTGAAAGGTACACATACCATCCACTCTAAAGTAGCAAATGTTTTATTTGATTCTGGATCCACCCACTCTTTTATTTCAGAAGATTTTTCTAAGGGTATCACCGTATTACCTCAACAATTAGATGTTGAGTTAGCTGTGATAACACCTAATGGCACATCAATCGCATCAAAAGTTTATAATTCTTCTCCAATTGACGTTTGTGGGAAAGTTCTTCCTGAAAATCTTGTGATCCTTCCTTTAGTGGAATTTTATGTGATTCTTGGCATGGATTGGCTTTCTTTATACAGAGCTCATATCAATTTCCAAATAAGGGAAGTCACATTTCATATTCCAGATCAATCTTTAATCGTCTATCAATGCAAGGATGAACATAACCTTCCAGTGGAAATTTATTCCATTTTATGGGTATTTATTCCACTAAATGAAGGTTATTTATCTCAAATGGTTGGTGAGAAACTCGCGATTAAGAATATTCCCATCGTACGGGAGTTTGATGATGTCTTTCTGGAGGAATTACCGGGTCTTCCACCAAATCGTGAAGTTGAGTTTTCAATAGAACTCGTATCGGGTGCTTTGCCTATTTCAAAGAAACCTTATAGAATGGCCCCAATTGAGTTGCAGGAATTGAAGAAGCAACTCCAAGAGAATCTTGATAAGGGATTCATACGCCCTAGTGCGTCACCTTGGGGAGAACCTGTTCTATTTGTTAAGAAGAAAGATGGATCAATGAGACTCTACATTGATTATTGAGAACTTAACAAGATCACTATCAAGAACAAATATCCTCTCCCACACATTGATGACTTATTTGACCAACTATGCAGAGCTCAGTACTTTTCCAAGATTGATCTTCATTCAGGGTATCATCAATTAAGGGTCAAAAGGGAGGATATACCAAAGAAGGCTTTCCGTACAAGGTATGGACACTATGAATTTATAGTGATGCCATTTGGTCTTAATAATGCCCCTTCTATCTTCATGTATCTAATGAATAGAGTCTTTAGAGACTATCTTGATCAATTTGTGGTAGTCTTTATAGACGATATTCTTGTCTATTCAAAGAGCAAGGAAGAGCATGAAGATCACTTGATAATTATATTGAAGACCCTGAGAAAGGAGAAGCTTTATGCAAAATTTACCAAGTGTGAATTTTGGCTTCAAAATGTTGCATTTTTGGGTCAAATAATCTCAAAAGAGGGGATATCTGTGAATCCAGCAAAAACAGAGGTTATCGAATGATGTTCGATACCAACAACAGTAACTGAGATCCAAAGTTTTCTTGGTTTGGCTGGATATTATCGACATTTTGTAAAAGATTTTTCACGATTATCTAATCCACTCACCAAGTTGACTCGGAAAGGAGTTAAGTTTGTTTAGATAGAGGAATGTGAAGAGAATTTCAAGGAGTTGAAAAGAAGTTTATCCAGTGAACCTGTGCTCACACTGCCTTGTAGTGGAGAAAGGTTTTTGATCTACAGTGATGCATCCAAGAAGGGATTGGGGTGTGTTATTATGCAAAATGATATGGTGATAGCTTATGCCTCACGATAGTTGAAAATCCATGAGCAAAATTACCCAACACATTATTTGGAGTTAGCTGCGGTAATCTTTGCATTAAAGATTTGGAGGCATTACCTTTATGGTGAAAGGTGTGATATTTATATTGATCATAAAAATTTAAAGTATATTTTCACACAAAAGGAGCTGAATATGCGTCAAAGAAGATGGTTGGAGCTGATTAAGGATTATGACTGCTCAATCCATTACCACCCTAGGAAAGGAAACAAGGTGGCATATGCATTAAGTCGACAAGACCATGCTAGTTTATCCATGATGAGGATCACAAAAGATCCAATATTTATGGATTTACAAAGGATGGATCTTGGAATTATAATGCTAGGGGAAAAATCTTATCTTTCTCAAATGAATGTTCAACCATCTATACATGTAAAGATTAAAGAGGCACAGAAAGAAGATGTCGAGTTACAAAAGAAGGTGAGAAATGTTCCTGAATTCAACCTTGATTGTGATGGGATAATAAAGTTCAGGAATCGGGTTTGTGTTCCTCCCATCCCCGAATTAAAGAAGGAGCTACTGGATGAGGCTCATAGTTCTTCATTCTCTATTCATCCTGGAATCACGAAGATGTATAGGGACCTGAAAGAGTACTTCTGGTGGGATGGCATAAAAAGAGATGTTGCTGAATATGTCTCTCGATGCTTGGTTTGTCAACAAGTTAAAGATGAGAGACAGAAGTCTAAGGGGATGTTACAACCATTACCCATACCCGAATGGAAATGGGAAAACATCACTATGGACTTTGTCACCGGACTTCCTAAAACATCCAAAAGCAATAATGTTATCTGGGTCATAGTTGATCATCTTACAAAATCTACACACTTCATTGCTATTAGAGGGGATTTCTCTCTAGATCAACTTGCCAGGATATATGTAAAGGAAGTGGTAAGATTGCATGGAGTACCACTTTCTATTATATCTGATCGGGATCTGAGATTTACCTCGAAGTTCTGGTGAAGTCTTCAGCATACTCTGGATACAGAGTTGAGTTTCAGCACTGCTTATCATCCTCAGACAGACGGTCAGTCTGAGAGAACAATTCAAACCATAGAAGATATGTTGAGAGCTTTCTCTATGGTTTTCAAAGGAGGTTGGGATCAACACCCACCTTTGGTGGAATTTTCTTATAATAATAGATTTCACTCCAGTATTCAGATGGATCCTTATGAAGCTCTCTATGGAAAGAAATGCAGGACTCCAACTTGCTGGGATGAAGTTGGGGAAAGAAAGCTATTGGGACCTGATCTCGTTGATGAAATGGAAGAAAAAGTCAGATCTATTCAAAAACACATAAGAGCAGCTCAGAGTCGACAGAAAATTTATGCCGAAAACTGAAGAAAAGACCTAGATTTTGAAGTGGGTGATGAAGTGTTCTTACGAATATCTCCCTGGAAGAGGGTTATGAGATTTGGAAAGAAGGGGAAGTTGAGCCCTAGATATATCGGTCCTTTCGAAATACTGGATCGTTTTGGAAAGGTAGCTTACCGATTGGCGCTTCCACCGAATCTCTCTCAAGTTCATGATGTGTTCCATGTATCTCTCCTGAGAAAGTACATTCCTGATCCTTCACATGTACTCAGCTCAGAAGTTGTACCACTGGAGCAAGATCTTTCTTATGAAGAACAACTGATAGAGATTCAGGATCGTCGGAAAAATGTCCTACGAAACAAGACCACTCGATTGGTGAAAGTTTTATGGAGGAACCACCAACTTGAAGAAGCTACATGGGAGCTTGAGGATATGATGAGGGAGAAGTATCCTCATCTGTTTGTTACAAAGTGACAAATTTCGAGGGCAAAATTCTTTTTAAGGGGGGTAGAATGTAACACCCGAGATTTTTATGAGTAATATTTTGTTTTTATGTTATATATATATATCATCAAAAGAATCCATCACTACACACTAGCTTGGCTTACTTTACACGCAATCGCGACCTTCCTCGATAGCTTGCGTTGTACGCAATACCGAGTTTCACTAAACGATGATATGCTATTAAAATATTATTTAAAATAGCCGTTATGAATAGTAATAACCTCTTTTTTAAATTTTATCTTTGCAAATGGACCTCATTTTTGGATTTGGAATACCGAAATTAGCCTAGGGTGAAATTTTGGTATTTTTCTGAAAACTTTCAATTTTTAATGAATAGTGAAACCACTAAGTGGTACGTTAAAAACTGAATTTTGCATAAAACTTAATTTTACCGCTTCTGTGAATAGAATTTCGAAAATCCAACAGACACGATTGATATCAGTAAGTAAAATGTGGTTCAATGAGACAAAATAATTTTTTGGTGAATAGTAACTTTTTTTTTACCGCGGTTAATAGTAAATAGGGTAACTAAGGGTAAATATGACATTACTATTACCCTAACACATGTCCTAATTATATTGGATAACTGTAATTTGACCAAAAACAACCTTATGAATATAATATGACCATTTAGGTCCACTTGGATTAGATTATGACATTTAATATTATTTTATTTAATGAATAGTTAAAATAGTTAAAATAGTTAAAATCAAAGTTTAATAACTAAAACATTTTTAATATGGGGTTATACATAAGATAAATTAGACTATAAATATTCATTATAAAGCTAAAAAGATTTCCTACATAATGATATTTTATTTATAATTTTTATACTTTAAATGAATTAATTTATTTATGACACAACGATGATGCAGTAATTACCCTTTTAAGGAAATGTTAACATAATTGATGTTATAAATGCCCAAATAAATGTAATTTGAGACTTTTTATGAATTCCAATAATTTTATAGGTTACTATGATATATTAGTGTTGATTTAATCAACTTGGTTTGAACATATAATTCTGTTATGACTTTCACAAAAATCATATATCAAATAGTGACAAAATTGACACAAAATAGTTTTTAAATAAAATATTATATTATTAATTGTTATTTTATTCCTAAAAATCTAAGGTTCGGAAAATGACTTAGATAAGGATATATATAATAATAATAAACAACTTGGGGTTCTTTTTTCATGTTATAGTAAGTGTATTAACCATATAGTGTAAGAAAACAAAAAGTCACGGTAAAAGTTAAATTATTTAACTTAGAGTTAAATCTAATTGATAAGGTTAAAATAATAACCTAAACATGTCTAAATACTATTGGTTGATATTATTTCGACCCATCCCCACTTTACCTTCGAAATAAGACCCTTTGGAACCATTATTAACCGATTTTGACTTTAATATAAAATAATATTTTGAGATATTCCTAAGGTGCCCCACTCCTCCCTTATAAAAGGGCACCTCCTCCCCTTTCTCCTCACACCAATTTGAGCACTCAAGCTCGGCCAACCCCTGCCAAAATCCCTTCTAAACTTCCCTAGAATAATCCTAGAGGTCCTGGTCTTCTTCAAAGACCAATCTTAGTTCCCTAAGTGGAGGATTCAAAGAGGCGTTTCAAAGAAGAGGTAATATCCATTACCGATCTTTTCAATTTCTTTCTTCTTCAACTTCTTCTTCTTTATTTGTTTCATGATAAATTAATAACATAAGTATTAATTACATACTGATATGTTATTATAAATATTAAACAACCCTAATTCACCTTCTATCCATCCTACGGAAAAATGATATCACCGCGCGTGCGTACGTACGGAATACCGTCTCCACGATGTGATGCGACTCGTTCTACATGATCATCATTACATAGTAATTATATAAATGAATTGAATGAATAAATATGATATATGTTACACTAATACCATTCTGGATATAAGGTATCTATAACTTTAAAATAAGAATAATAATTTATTCGGCAAAACACGCATAAGAACAAAAGGCAATAAAGACTCGAGTAACAAGTAACAATGAAATATTACTAATAAGAAGCTAATAATATGACCATATATGATATCATATCAATATGTATGATTCTAGAATAAGTCAATAACATTATTTAAACCATTATACAGGTGCTTCGGACACGTACAAAGCAAATCGGACCTAAGGTAAGGGAAATGTCACAATCTCATTTTATCCGAGATTGTTTATACTTTGGTATTTATTGGGGTGTATTTTATCATCCACATCCATGTTTCCCCAATATGTAATATTTATATCCTTATAAAATAGTTTATATCAAATTTTACCCTTCGGTGAGATTTTAGTAAAAGATATGAAAGGAATATTTTGACGTTTTTCGTACGAGGTACTTTTTGACTTTTCCGACAAAAGTACGAGAAGAATGTTTTTTTAACTTATAAGGAATGAATGGATTTTTAAAACATTATTTCCAAGAAGCTTCCTTTAAAAGTTTTCAAGCTTATTTTTAATCAACTTCTTTTAGATTAAAATTGTATGACATGTTAAGAGAGGAAAAATGTATTTGAAGTAGAGAGGATATTTTCCTCAAGAATGGAGGTCAAATGTTTTATCAAAATTAGTTTCCATCTAAAATAATATAGGATTCTGTTTTTATCCCTATTATTACATTGATTTGATTATGTTTTGAGGGAATTATTTTTATGAAGTCATTTACCTTATATTATTTGTGTTATGATGTCATGATGTTTCAAGAATCCCATTTTTGTTACATGTGTTATGCGATGATGTATGATTTATGATTATGTGGCACACATAAGAAAGGATTCATTATAAGATGGGTGGGACCTATATCTCCCTCCAATGCATTGGGTAAAGATTTATATCTCATTAGATAGACATGGCTGGAACGGAAGGTTGTTTCGGTTCAGTGATATAGGACTGAAACGAGGAGTGAACTCGGTTCAGAAATGGACTTTGTCCGCTAAGATAGTCTTGGAAGTGAGTCATGACTAACAAGAAATGATTTTCCATGATTATGTCTGCATTCCACAAAGTTTCAAGTTTTATGTTATGATTATGGGGATCTCATTTTCACTTCTATGATTTATTCCATGTTAAGATATTATGATCTCTTTTGCAGGTTATGATTTTCAAAAAGATATGATATGATTTTTATTTCCTTTATTTTCCCTTGCTGAGCATTTGAGCTCACCCTTTTTGTATGTTTTCTTTTCCCCGGGTCAGGAAGATGGATATTAAGTAGAATATGCTAAAAGGGACCCTAGATATGATGAAATAAATGGGAGACACTGTAGAAGATTTATGAACCAGTTGTTTATGTTTCCCAGTTTCTAAAGACACTATACCTATACGGTCCTTTGTGGTTTTGTCATATGTAGTATTAAGTGTGCTTCAATTTTGAAGTATTAACAATGTATGTAAAGTATGGGTCATTATATTTCTCACTTTCTTCTGATCATTTTAACTTGGAACCCTTCTTTGTAAGACCATTAAGATTTTAAGAAAGCCTAGAAAATTATCTAATGAAATTATTTTAATATTCATCCATCCCCAAGAAAGACTATATATCAAACACATTTTGGGGTTGATCCCAATAATCAACAACAATAAACTTTAATGGGTCAAAAAATATGAATTATTCAGAGATAATATGAAAAAATAAATGAACTTTGTCGATTTATAAGTGACACATAGCAATATTTTCATAAAGATAATTCTCTCTTAGTATACTCAGAAGGATCTCAAGATGTTTGGAATAGTCACTATGAGTTTGATAATACACCAAGATTTCATCCACAAATACTAAGACAAAAGAGTCCAAATAGGGGTGGAAATATTTATTTATCAATGCCATGAAAAAGGATGGTGTGTTTCAAATACCAAACAATATAAAAAGGTTTTCATATAGACCGTACCTACTATGGAAAGTTATTCGACGTATTTATGATGGTCTGATAGGAACCTAATGATAACCTAATCTCATGTCAATCTTATAGAAGACCTTTACTCCTCTTAGATAGTTGAAGAGATCATCTATTCTAGGTAGTGGATAATGGTTCTTAGATTAATATGGTTCAATAGTTTTTAATCTACACAGAGATGTAAGGTTCCATCCTCGTTCTTGGTGAAAAGTATGGGTGATCCCCAAGACGATGTACTGGGCCATATAAAACCATTGGCCTCTAGAACCTCTAACTATCGTTTGAGCTCTTAAATCTCTATTAGTGAAATACATTATAGAGGAATGGACACTAGATCTACTCCTAGAACAAGAAATATTGTAAACTCTAACACTCTCACTGAAGTTAAACCATAAAAATAATTAGGAAAGACATCACTTAAATGATCCACTACTTGATGGAAATCAGGTTTTTGAAAACCCCGATCCTCTATCATGATATTTTCAATTTGGGGGGTCACTCATCCTTTCCCATGATGCTTTGATCTAGATCTACCAAACTGGACATCCCACACACCCTTATGTAGATAAAATTTCTCCTCTTGTGATGTAAAAGATACCATGTGGTGATAGTAGTCAACAAAAGTGTGATAGTAAACCAACCAGTCCATTCGAATTATGTAATCGAATACTGTCATCTTGAGAAAAAAGAGGCTCCATAATAAAGAGTAATTTCCTACCTTAAAAGGACAATAACTGCACTTGAGTGTCCCCCTGTTCATACCTCTAACAACTTATCTAGGGTCACTACACCAAAGTAATATCATATCTCCGGTCTAATAATTTACATAATATATTCATAGATAAAATAGTTTGTTGTACTATTTAAAATAATGAATATACTATAATATATGCCACTATAATAGTACCTCATATTGTAGATGATCCCATAGCATGATCCTTAGGTTTTCATTGTTGTGCATTCAACAGGCCTAATCCGCAGCCATAAAAAACAGCTTGACTACCATGATCATAACTGCTCTATTGGTGCTGCTGGTGACCAGAGGTCTTGCTACCATGACCATGACCTCCTCCTAGGCTAGAATTATAATGCTATTCCAAATCCCTTCCTAACATGGTGTAAAAGAACCCACTACTGAAGCTGGATCTGGTGCTAATCATTTACCACTCGAAGCTGGTGGAAAGGTTCTGTAGAAATTCTTGAGATTCCATATATGACCACAATCTAGTAACTCCAATGGGTCTCTATCACACTAGGGTTTCGATTGCCCCCATCTTCCACACTGATGACACAATTTAGATTGGTCGAAAGAGATACTATGTTTGTCACTACCCTGATGAGAACCCTTGAGGGAATTCTTCCTACCAGTAGAAGAACTACTGTAATGATGTAAAAATGATAATTTACACTAGGTAATATCACTTTCCCTCAGGTTACACTCAGTAATAATATCATGATTTACTATTTCAAAAAAAGATAGGTAGGCGAAAGTCATTCACCACCTTACAGATGGAATACTGGATCCCTTCTTTAAAACATCTAGAACACGAAAGCTCAAACCTATCTAGAAGTGGTGAAAATAACTACAACTCCATTCAATTTGGTGAATATTCTATAACTAATATAGAACCCTACATGAGATTCATGAAAACTCTAGCTCTATCAGCACACAGTTTCTAAGGAAATAACTAATCCTAAAAGGCAGTCTAGAAATCAACCCATAACATTCCCTACTGACGATCAACCTGGGTAATCACATCCCACCAACTCTTGGATAAATCCAAAATAATGTATGTTGGAAGCTTGACCCTCCTCTATGGAGGCATTTCCAGATTCTCAAAGATAGCTTGAGTGGATTCTAGCCAAGTCATAGTATCCTGCAGACTGCCATCCCCTGAGAAAGTAGGATGATGCTGTTGCAGGAACTCACAAGTCAGATCATCCATCGTAGGTGCAAGATATAGATCACCATGCATAGACTGTATCATATATAGGAAAATATCACAATCTTGGGAATCAATGCCTAGATTAGGTATAGTGAGTGGTACCTTGAGTGGAACTCCTAGAGGTAAGAGTGGTGGCTCAAGGCCCACCATGTCTGGAGTATTGTCTTCACCACCATCCTGGCATATGATATGAGGACATTGTGGAATAATTGGTCTACAATAGCCATGAAATCACTTCAATAACAAGATGAATAGAATGATATCATCACTAGTAGAAGCTGAACATATGAAAACTAACTACCAAGAATTACAACCCCAACTACCCGCTTAGACGGCCAGGTATCAGTAATTCTTGTATATGTTTCATTTCTTTTTTACATTGAATTACCTGGTTCACTCCATTACCATTCATAAATAGGAAAATGTAGGATAAGGATGTGCAACCAATTCATTTTAGATGTCATTATTCACTTCACAATGGATAGACATTTCTAATGAATCAGTGCCCATACACCCATCACCAGAAATGATAGCCATATATTTATAGCATAATGGATTGACTCGATAAATTACTCATCCCAACCGATGAGGGACTATACACCTCATTAATTGAGATAGGTGATCATGCAATCGCAACCAAGAGTAATATAAACATAAAATAACTATCAGAGCATCACTTAGAAATCTAATTCATATCAATCAATGCAAAGTAGAAAAATTCACCTATATAGAATGGAAATATGCATGACATGGGAATACTAGGTGACTATAAAGATTCATGTAACAATACTCATTTCCCTCATATCATTGGGTCAATGATGAAATAAAATCCTCAAATAGAAGAATAATCAAAAACTCCACACAACATGTGTGTCACCTAAAAGAGAAATAATATCAACTGTAATAGGAAAAAGAAGAACAACAATTATAATTTAAGAAACTTTATTTTTACCCTAAAAATGGATTCATGACTCCTAATCATGAATTATGACCATGTACCAATAATTCATAGTCTTCTATATATTGTCTCCAAATTTTAAGGAATGAAAAGAAACATCCTCTAATACTACTTTGTGACTTCCCAGACCTGGATTCGTCTAAAATGGTACCCTAATCCCAGTGGGCCACACTACCTCAAGCGCATATCCCCTAACACTAAGGGCTACCAACTAGTAGTGAGGGATTAGGGTGTGTCTGTGGGTGATATTATTCCCTCATTACCAATGTGTAGTGTAGTGGGTGGAAGTAAACAATGGTAAATAGTGGAATCAATGTATGTAAATTGAATGAACATCAGATAATAGAGACAATAATAAAAATAAATTAAATAATTGAAATAAGATCCATGAAAAAAAATTGATAATGATATTTAATGTCACTAGAAAACTGTAAAACATAGATACAAGATAGTAGACGTAACACGTTTGACAAAAGTATAAAGAGATCAAAAGACTATCCCAAACATCCCGAGCTCTGGCTTGGTCATCTACTATCAAGATCCTTCCTCAATAGCAATAAATAATGTGTCTGAAGTCATATGCTTCCCTTTTCCAACACCGCCTACCATATAATTTTCCTAGGGTACCAAATGGTGCCTGGAGAGGGTGTGAGATAAATCTCACTGGGCCCCCACCAACAGTGTCTATAACATCTATCACGTGTAATGGAAATGTAATAGTGTGAAAGCATCATATTTAATTTAAATAATTATAATGTAACTAAATACCCAAGTACCTACTTCATCCCTCTTATATCATCTAAACATGTCAATAATTCATTATTTGATTTTTTCCAGTTTATCTATAAGTCACATCTTAGCAATTGAAAAGGTTCCAAGTGGTAACAGGGAAAACTATAATGATATTTCATAGTGAAGTACCAAGTTAAAAACTAAGGTGATGTAGATATCAATGGTTTCCAACTAAGTAAGAATGGTATCCTTTCATAGGGTAAGAGTGTAATACAAGGAACAAAGTCCAGGGCACTCAAAAATTAGGTGCCTACCAAGTCCAAGGTGTTCATTCATGGTAAAATTGGGCTAAGCTGAGACATGGCCCTATTGGAATTAACCATGGAACCTACTTGCCAACGCTGGATCTAATTAGTGTATCCAAGGTCTCCTATAATGATATTGAAGGGCTCATATAGTGTCATAATAGGCATCCAAGAACAAACAAGGATCGGGGTCTAGGTGGGTCTCATCCTAAGTAAGATGAATCCTTGAATCGGAATGGGGTTCCTGAGTGCTCATGGAATTATCCAATAAGAAACCAAGGCGAGCTCAAGTCAATCCATTTATATTTTATTATGAATTCATGTAATATTTATTTTGGTTCCATCCTTGACATTCATTAGTGTGATAAGGTCAAGTGGAAAGAAATCCATTGTTTTATGCTTTCCATTCATTAGTGTGGTAAGGTGAAGTAGTATCAAACCTTTTAATTATGTCATTTGGTTTAGACCTTTCCTTTCATTAGAGTGACAAGGCCAAGTAGCTTGCAACCATTCATTTAATCTATTTAAATCATACTCTATATTCATGGTTCATTCTGATACCTTCCATTAATGTGTGAAGGTGTTCTATAAATATGCAACCTACTATTAATTTACATTGTAGGCCATGTCATATTATTAGTATACATACCAATTCATGTTTCACATTTCATTATAAAATTGAAGTAGATACCTTAGGCAGGTCAAGTGGTGATAATACATGGTACTTCCCATTATTCAAATCAAAATATAAACCAAGACATTTAATATAGATACGCTTACCCTTAGGAAGGTCAAGGTATGTCACACTCAAATAGTGGTGAAAATGTGTCAAAACACTAAACAACAATTATGGAATAGTTATTGACAAAAAAGGGAAGTATTTGTGGTCATAACCACCAAAAATTAATCGCATATAAAGAAATATCATATCTATATGGTTCTAATGAGTATAAGCATGACATATAAATTCAATCAATGACACCATATGAAATCGGTGGGCCCTACACAGCAAATCCAAAATCAAAGAACTTGAGGGATTAGTTATAGACTACCCACCTTAGTCTTGTACGACTATCATCCTTTAGTACTAGCCCATGACTTGGATTTGATCAGAGTAGATCAAAGAAAAAGAAAAAAATGATCATACCCAGATAAGTAGGTCTAAAGAAAGAGAGAAGTTTAATGGTCCAAGGGGACTATATTACGTACTATTGTGCATTCAATGATACAAACAGAAGCTTGATCAGATCTCTTAGGAAAGAAATCTTTGAATCCCACGATTTGGCCATCAAAAAGCTCCAAAATGATATCCATGGAGGTAAATCCACCATAATCTCAGATTAGTCCAGAAGAAGGGAGCTTTAATAGATCTTTAAGGGAAAAAAGAAAAATTTACTCTTAAAATATCTTGTGCACGGTTTGAAAAACTGTGTGAAAACCATGCATGAGTACCTGGGAAGAAGTGTTGCTCACATTGTTAGGTTGCACGACCGTGCACCGACCATGTGAGTTGGATCTATCCCCAAAAAATCATCTACAATGTTAGGAAAACCGTGTGCCAACTGTGCTCCATCCATGTAACATGTACTATTTTCCCAAAATGATTGTTTCTAGGACTCGAACATGTCCCAGACACCCCTAAGGCCTCTAATAACCCATTAGTAATACATATTAGGTCTGAAGTAATGATTTAGACTAAAATGTTAAAGGATCCATACTTGTGTAAAAAACCAGGTTCTTACAAACATAGTGCATTTTATTTAGGTGACGATGATTCATACATGTCAAAAATGACTTATACATCATTTTCCTAAATTATCAAAGCAATAAAAATGTTGTTTATTGGTTTTGAGTAGGTTGGTTATCTTTGTTACTATAATTAATGTCAAATTTAAAAAAAAAGACATACGTGGAGTCATACCGGTCACACCACGTGTCAGATTGAGGTGATAATGATTAATACACATCCCAAATGACTTATGAACTGATTTAATAAAGTATCTAAATTAAATTAATGTGATTTCATGATTTTGAGTATGTCACTTTTCTTATTTACTAAAATGTTATTTTTAACTAGAAACATGCAATTTGAGTCAAACTGGTCACATCATGTGTTGGTTTTAAGTGAGACTAGTTCTTACACATCAAAAAAGACTTATGAATAATTGTATTAAATTATGTAGACCACTTGGTTGCTTTCTCTTAGTTTTTGTAAGTGACACATTTGAACAAAAATGTCAATTTTAAAATGAAAACAAACACTTTGAGTCATACCAGGAACATCATGTATCATATTAATGTCTGTCTAAATCCTAGGGGTCCCAAACTACATATGGATCTTTTCATAATGTATCAAAACAATTTTAATGAGATTTATCATTTTTGAGTATGTCACTTGTCTTTTTTACTAAAATTAATGTCAATTTTAAACAAAATGACACATTAAGTGTCATACTGGTCACACCATGCATCAGATTGAGGTGATTGTGATTCCTAAATGTCCATAATGGGTTATGGATCATTTTCCTAAAGTATAAAATAAAAAAATATGTTTTCTTAGTTTTTGTCACTTTGTTTTACAAAAATGTCATTTAAAATTGGAAAATGAAATTTGTTACGTAATCGCCACATCATGTGTCATTTTAACATGATTATAATTTATACCCATTAAAAATTACATATTAATCGTTGAACTATACTATTAAAAAAATATGATCATTTTTTCTCATTATTTAGTGAGTGACACTTTTTTTTCTAAAATATAAATTTTAAATTTATAAGTAACACTTTGAGTCATACTGAGCACATCATGTATCATATTGAGTTTTGGATAACTATTATACATAAAAAATGACTTATGTATCATTTTACTAAAATTTCAAAACAATTAAAATGTTTTTATTGATTTTGAGAACGTCACATTTCATTTTTACTAAAATTAATGACAATTTTAAATAAAAATACATTCTTGGAGTCATACTAGTCAGACAGTGTGTCGTATTTAGGTGAAGATAAATCCTACATATCAAAAATGTTTTATAGGTATTTTTTTAAAGAATAAAAACTATAAAAAAAAATTTTCAAGGTTTTGAGTACGTTACAGGGGTTTTATATTGAAATGTCATTTTAAACTAGAAACACACAGTATGATTCATATTAGTCACATCGTGTGTCGGTTTTACATGATACTAATTCCAACATGTCAAAAATGACTTTTAAATAATTTTCTTAAATCATCAAGAAAATATGAGTGTGTTTACTCATTTTTTAGTGAGTGATACTTTTTTTAGTAAAATGCCAATTTTAAACTAATAAGAGGCGTTTTAAGTTATACCAAGCATATATTGTTTTGGATTAGGTTTGTATGATTTCTATTGGTACCAAATTTATTTTGTATCATTTTAATAATCTATAGAAATAATACCAATGTGTTTTCATGGTTTTGAGTACTTTAGTTTTCCTTTTTACTAAAATTAATCTCAATTTTAAATAAAATGACACACTCTGAGTCATACCAGTCACATTGTGCATTATATTGAGGTTTGGATGATTTATACACGTCTCAAATGACTTATGGATTATTTTAATAAACTATTAAAACAATACGGATGCATTTTCTTAGTTTTTAGTACGCCATTTATGTTTTTTTACTAAAATGTTGTTTTAAACTGGAAACACACACTTTGAGTTATACCGGTCACATCATATTTCAGTTTGACATGAGTATGATTCCTGTATATAAAAAATGACCTATGAATTGTTTTACTATATTATCATGATAATACATGTTTGTTTTCTCATTTTTGAGTGAGTGACACTTTTTGAAGTAAATGTTCAATTTTAAATTGATAATGGACACTTTGAGTCATACTAGGAACATCATGTATTAGATTGGGGGTTTGATTTCTACATGTTTTAAATGAATTCATTATAGATTTCCTAAATTTTCAAAACAATATGAATGTGGTTTCTTAGATTTTATTGTGAAACTTTTCTTTTTTACTAAAATTAATCTCATATTTAAATAGAAAGACACACTAGGAGTCATACTGGCCACACTCTTTGTCATATTGAGGTGCACCTAATTCATACACATCCCAAATGACATACAGATCATTTTTATAATGTATCGAGATAATATTAACACATTTTATCAGTTTTTATCACATTATTTGTTTTTTTTTACTAAAATTTCATTTTAAATTGGAAACACACACTATGAGTCGTACTAGTAACATAGTGTGTCATTTTGACACAAGTAAATTTATTACACATCATAAATGAATTATTAATCATTTTCCAAAATTATTACCAAAATTATATCATGTTTTCTTGATTTTCAGTATTTCACATTCCCTTTTTACAAAAATTAATGTCAATTTTAAATAAAAAGACACAATTCGGGTCATACCAAGTACACTATGATTTGGATTTAGGTGGAGATGATTCCTATACATAAAAAAGACATAGGGTTTATTTTCTTAATGCATCAAAAAATCGTACTATAATTTCTTGGTTTTGAGTATGTGATGCATGTTTTGGACTAAAATGAAAATTATAGACTAAAATAATATAGTCTGAGTCATACCATGCACACTACGTATTGAATTGTGGTGGGGCTGATTGAGTATGAAATATGTATTTTACTTTCAACTATTTGAAAAAATCGAGAAAATAGATATCGCGTTCCATTCTGATGGAACAATAAACCCCATACTACCACAAACACTTCACGTTTTAGGTATCATGGGGTTTCCTCTTCCATCAGAAAGGAACATTATCTCTATTTACTATCTTTTTTCATATAGTTGAATGAAAAATATAACTTCCAAAATGATATATGAATAAATATAAATAATTTATAGTTAAAAATGATAAGGAAATTAACTTACAAATTGTAGATAAAATGATATCCAAATTGACTAAATAAGTTCCATGAATTAACATTTTCATGATGGTTGTATACATTATTGACCTATTTTCAAGCTGTTATTATCTCAGTTGTAGCCCCAAAGTCAAATTTATCATGATCATCAGAATCTTTGAACAAACCACCCCAACATGAACAAAATAACCCAACTATATAAGAAAAAATTCATATGTTCATGATATTAAAAAGTAATAAATTAAAAATAAATATGAAACAATACATTACTACTATGGATAATGATTTTACTATGCAAACATCAAGATTGGAAATCCTATGAACGAAATTAAGTTTTCAAAATATTTAGAATGAACGAACCAACCAAGTTATATTATAACTCAATATATTTATCTAATAAAATATAGATATAGGTTAATGTAGGGTGGATCTTGTGGAATGTGTTTTAATATTTTTGGCTATGTGATGTATGTTTTGCACTAGAATTTAAATTATAAACTAAAAATGTATAGTTTATGTCATATTGAGCACATTATATATCTTATTGAGGGGAGTAAATTTGATTATGTGATGTATATTTTAATTTCAACTATCTACACTAAGATAAAAATGAAGGAAACATTCCATTTGAATGGAAGAGGAAACCCCATGTGGCCTAGAATTCCACATGAAAAAGAAACATATTCTCTCTTTTCTAAATTTTTGCAAGAAGTTGAAGGAAAAATATGAATTCAAAAAATATCTATGTAAAAAATAAATAATTATTAGATAAAAATAATAAGAAAAGTATTCTAAAAATATTAGATAATATTTTGAAACATTTAACTAATTAAGTTTTTGGAATTCCCCTTTTCATAATCACAGTAAAGGAGTGAATAATCCTTATTGAGAGGCTCATTTCTTCATTATCTCTTTGAAAATTGAATAATTGAGTATTAGATAAAAATGATGAGGAAATTAACTAATAATATAAGGCCCCAGCCTTAAACCTTACTTAATATTGAGTTATTACAAGATTACACATTGAGGATCTTTTCGGGTTTAGAGTTTTAGAGAATTAGATCATGAAACTTGCATTACATTCCACATTTAAACAAAGTGGTTACATAAAAGAAAATATTCATTCTTCCCATCAACGGAAACATATTGAAAATAAAACATGGATTCTTTCTTGACACATCCTTGACACTATCACCACATCAAGTACCTTTCCCTTGACCTGTGAAAAACATTTCAAAAACTTGGGATGAGCATAAAAAGCTCAGTAAGGGTTATAAAAATATGGAAAGGAAACATGATTTCATATATACATAAGAATGAAATCATACTTTGCCCATAAAACATAGGTACTTTAACATACCTCATCCAACCATGAATAAATCATAGAAAACATAAGACATATGGGAAACTTGAGGCATTCATAACATTCTTACGTAGGGAGTAACCCTCTTGGTTACGGTTGGAATACCCATCCCAGTATATTCCCTAAATCTCTTCGGAGAAACCTTAGCGTTTCACTCCTTCGCGTTACCCAATGCATTGGAGATCTATATCGGGCTCACCCGCCCTTAGTTTATCACGGAACCACCCGTTTTCATAACAATTCCCAAGAACCATAACATAAATGTACCGCATAAAACATGCATAAAGCAAACATAAAATTTCCACATTTCCATCACAATATAACATTTCAGTATATTGAAATAATGAATCCATTTAGAAAGAAACCATTTCCAAAACCATTTAAAACATTTAATAAAGAGATTTTTGAATCAAAGTTTCCCATACCACCTTGAAGCTTAAAATTTTAAACCATTAATATCCCTATAAATAAATCCTTAAAACCATTTTGAAAACATGGATATTAATAAAAACATTTAAAACGATATTTTGGTTAAAGGGGTTTTACCAAAATTAGAGACACTTGAATAACTGAGGAATAACATTTAGTCAGAACTTTATAATATCATGAGAATAAATGGATTCATGATATAATACTCTAAAGGACAGTATATACACCATATAAGAGTGAATTGGTGCATAACAACAATGAACCCTCAATAGAAATGTCAAATGTGATGAAATCCCTTATAAAGAAGGTATCCTTAAATTAAGGACAAATCAATCTCAAAAATATGTGTGACAAATATAAATACACCCAATATAAGTGGATATTAAGTGTAAAACAATAAAAGGTCATTCAAACATATTCAATGGATGACATATTCAATGACTACATGTTGAGCCCAAAGAAATCGAAATTGAGTTAAAAAGTTCCCTTGACAGCCTAACGGCATCACATCAAAATGAGTTGATGAGAGATAAAAAGTGCATCTCATCACTTGGACATAAAATTTACATCAATAAGGATATATGAGAACATATCCCAACATAACAATATGTAAATTAAAAGACCCAACAAAAGAAGTCTTTTAAAAAAGAGGAGGGTGAAAGGTTCCCTTACCGACTTGGGTATCTTTCAAAACATACACCCCATGAAAGAAGGACAATAGATCATTGATGTAAATACTCATAAACAAAAGTATATTACACAAAGAGTAGAATAATGGACAGTACATACACCACTCAATGGAATTTGTGGCAAATGTAGCATAAATCTCACGGGAATAAAAGTGAGATGAAAAATCCCTTACGAAAACTCGGCAGCCTAATGACGCCACATAAAACTTCCGAATATGGATTGATGAGATCAAATAGGGTATCTCATCACATTACAATAAAATTTACAGAAAGAGTAATATAAAATAACATCCCCCAACATTACAAAGAGGAGCTTAAAAGAAGTGACATAAAGGATAGTACTTAGAAAGAAAGAGAGAGGTTAGATCTCTTACGAAAGTTCGGCAGCCTAACGGTGCCACTCAAAACTTCCAGAATGGATTGATGAGAGAGAATAGGGTCTCTCATCACATGAACATAAAAATTACAGTATGATTAATATAAAAGAACATCCCAATAATAATAAAGATGATCTTTAAAAGGAATGACATAAAAGAGTGTACTTAAAAAGAAAGAGAGGAGTAGGATCCCTTACCTCGGGTCCGACTTGACTCGACCGTTCTTTAATCTCCTGAATAATAAACTTGAGTTAATTTCTACTTACTTATGAACATTTTTCAAGTTCATTATTCCTTTTATATCACTTATTACCATGTCATAAACATTATTTAATCATTTAAGTTAATAATATTTGTTTTGCCGATATTTGGTTCTTAAGTCGAAAGTGGACTTCTTATAATTACATGTTGTTTGTGTGGCCAAATGTTTATTATATCCAGAATTGTATTAATGATTTATATATCATATATTTCATATATATCCAGTACATGCATGAATTTATAACATTACATAATCATTTAGAGGTAAGAAATGAAATGCACCGTTCATGGAGACGGTAAGCCGTATGTACGCATGAACGCTACTTTCATTTCTATTTCATATTTTATAGAATGGAATAATAATTATATAAAAGTATATTATAATTCCAGTATAATATCATATATAATATCATAGTTCCGTCCTTTATACGTCCGACATATGGTATTTAACGAATCGAATCACTTTGAGGGGGCGGTAGTCCGCACTTCCTTAAATGAAGATATCGCGTTTACCCATAATGGAAACCATAAAGGTATGCACAAAATGAAAAAAAAACAGAAGATTAAGTTAAACATAAACATATTATATATCATATATAAAAACAGTGACATCATAATGGCCTCCTTTGAAGGAATTAAATGAGTATTGAACAATCATCGTTTCGGGAGGCAGAATTTCGCCATCCACGGAAACCGTATGTTCTTTAACCATTTGATGTAGTTGTGTGAGAGTTTAGCTCAAATAAATCTTATAACAACATAATAGTATATTTAATATACTGGTGTTGTTACAAAAGAAGTAAATAAAAAGAGTTTAGGGGGTTGGAGAAGAAAAATAAAACAAATGAACATGAGAGAATGAATTACCTTTAAAAGTTTAACTCCTTTTGATTTGAGCCTAAAGGATTCCTTTGAAAGGATTCCTCCCAAAGGTAATCCTCTAGGATGAGGATAGGGATGTGAAGAGATTAAATGGGCAGGTTTTGTCCAAGCCAAAGGCTTGAGGAGTGTGTGAAATGAGGTAGGGGTGGGGGCCTTTTATAAGAGAAGAGGAGGGGCACTTTTGGGAAGTAAGAAATATTACTTTATTTTAAAATGTGTTTCGGTTTCAAAAGGTCCCACATTGATATAATTCGTGGATAAGGTGTTAAGGGTTCCAAATCCACCCATCCAATAAGTTTTGGACATGTTTAGTTCATAGATTTTACATTATCCTTCCATTTTATTTAAATCATTAAATAATGAGGACATCGCTGCATCATCATGATGTCATAAATAATTTACATTATATAGTGTCTAAAAATTATAAAAAAAATACTATGATGTAGGAAATCTTTTTAGCTTTCCAAAGAATATTTATAATAAAAAATATGATCTTTATAACCCCATGTAAAAATTGTTTTTGTAAAACATATGATGTTTGTGTCATTTTTACTTTTACATTAAATAAAACGTTATTTATGTCATTTCCCAACCAAAGTGGCTCCATGGGGTCCCCAAGTTGACCCATGGATTGTCTTGGTCGGCCATGACACAAAAAATGAGGATAGGACATGTTTCAAGCTCATCTTATTTTATTAAAGCATTATTTTTACCTTAAACTACACTAATTACCACTAATCGCGATTAAAAACTTAATAAGTTACTATTCACCAAAAAAATATTTTTATCCCATTGAACCACATTTTACTTCTTAATGACAACCATGTATGTTTGATTTTTTAAATTCAAAACACAAAGATGGAAAAATTTCATTTAAACAGAAAAATCAGTTTTTATAAGTACCACTTAGTGGTTTCACTATTCATCAAAAATTGAAGTTTTTCAGAAAAATCCCAAAAATTCACCATAAGCTATATTTGATATTCCGAATTCAAAAATGAAGACTATTTTACAAAATTCAAAACATATAAGTCAGATTAATTAATTTAATAATTAATTCCCGCTGTCAGAGAAAATAGCGTGTTTTTATGAAACAATAAGTATCAAAAGATTGACACTAGTTTAAGTCTGATTTCAAAGTGAAATTAATTCCAACAACCAATATTGGATTTAATGATAAAAATATATTCTAATTTCACTTTAAAACCAATTCAAAATATAATCTAATCATATAAATAAATTATATTAAAAAGGGGTTTTAAATTAAAATACAACATTTTACACTATTCATTGAAAAAATGAACTTTATCGGAAAGATACCAAAAATTTACACAAAGTAAATTTTGATGTCCCGATTCTTAAGAAGAGTTTTATTTGGTACTATAGAATGTATAAGAGTGAAAAAAACTATATTTAATGACGGTTCACCATCAAAAGACGATAAGTGAACCTTTAGTGAAAACTAGGGCATATACGCCTAAAATTGAATTCTTTCTGTATTTTAAGCCTTTATATTTTATTGGATAAATGTAAAAACATTTAAAAACATGTATAATCATATTTTAGTTATTTCTATCCATTCCTGCCAATACAACGGCTACATGTTAACTACCATTTAAAATAATATTATTTTATTTTTAGAGTGCAACGTAAGATTCCCAAGAAACTCGTTGTTGCATGTTGGGTACGCCATCGAGCATAGAGTCCCCTTTAAAGTCATATTAATAGTTTATTCACAAATATGGATAAATTTGAAAATGTCATATTTTTTATTTACCTGGGGTGTTACAAATAAGGTAGATAAAATGATGAGAAAATAAACAAAAATAAAATTTTTTATAGTTATATATCATTAAACTATAATATATTTATTATTGATCATATGAAACTAAAATAAAAGTAATTTATGCAGTATTGCATTACCCTAAAAGAAAATATTTTAGAATTTCAACCCCAAAAACATGATATATTTAACAACTTCATAATAACATAGTATTCACATATTACCCAAAATTCCCACAAAATATTTTATCCTTTTATGTTGGTGTAAAACAAATATATAAAAAAATTATACTCTTTTTATATAAAAAAAACAAGTATAAAACATTATATATTAATGTATTAAACTAAAAATTAGATTATCCCTTTATTTATTCCTTGAAAACCTTAACATTAGTGTTATCCAATAGGCATTTATTGATTGAACTAAAATAAATATTTACATTTGAGTTTTTTTGGAAAATAATAAAATATATCTTTCCATTTCACAATCCTAGAGTGTACAAACTCCATGATAACCCATTTCCCTTATTTGATGAAAAAATTGTAACTTTGACACATTATGTATTTTCAGAAGACACTATACTATATTATAAATATTTAACAACCTCTTAACAGAATTAAACATCACTATATTTATGGCACCCAATTGATAATAAAATCTAGCACATCCATTAGTTCTTCCTGGATTGTGCTATAGATTATTATATCTTTTTTAATATTCTATGTGATAATAAACTCTAACAAAACATCATCTTCATTTTTTCATAAAAAGGAAATATCCATATTCTAATGTATTTTTTTATTGGTAATTATTAGATTTTTTTTATTAATGAGATTGTGAACGTGGATAATTTTAGATAATGAAAATGAACATGCATATAAGTGAGGAACTAGTGGACATAATTTTTTATGGTGAGCCAATGAACTTGTATCTATATGCATAACAAAGATATGTGAAACACCTCTACTCATGTAATTATTGTGTGTTTTAATGTGATATAATGGTGAGATGATTTAATTTCACTTCATGTGCATTCAAAATAATCATTTTTAGTCAATCCATTTAACAAATTTCAACAAGATGTGTTTATTTTTTGGATTTCAAAAGAAATGTGATATTATATTATGGCATCCTTCCTTTTTATTACATAACTTTTCATTACATTTTACAAACAGAGGATCTTTAAAGTGTAGTGTCTTGGAAATCCGGAACATAATACATGAAAACAACATAATTTTTTTCTCTCAATCACTTGTAAGGATTCATCATAGTTTAATCCTATGTAAAATTACTACATCTCATATCCTCGAGACATACATCAAAGGAAAGGGTGAGCAGAAGGCTCAGTAAGGGGTAAACAAAGGAATCAATTTACATGTGATATCAATAAGAATACGATGAAAAATATAAATACATGAGCAATAGAAAAAGAGGCATATCATAATAACAATAACATGAATAAAAACATGAATATTTGGCTACAACATTTCATTTATACATTCATGAACATATCACCAAGGATTATCCCCGAGGTGTCATAAAAATTACCAAGGTTATTTACCAAGGTATCGTGAAACTTATCTCTGGAGATTAATTCTTTACCCAATGCATTAGAGATATATCAGGGTTCTCCCTTAATATATCTTAAATTTTATGTGATCCACACAAATAATAATAAAAAATTTCATAAATAACCCATGGAGAATAAAATAAATGTGTTTCATTTCAAGATCGTGACGTTCTAAAAGATCTTAAAAATAAGATCATTATGTCATTTATAACCCATGGAAAGGGAGTGAGGGTTATGTGTATGTAAATTACAGAATTAAACATATCATATTTATATATTTATGAACACCCAATGAAACTAAATTGGTCCGGTTATTCACAAAAATAAAACAAGATAATTTCTAGAGAGAAAGAGATTGAAATTTTGAGGCGAAATTTCAACAGCACGACGACTATATTACATGGTTTTAGAAAACATTTAAATGATAAGGGACAAGTGTAAAACACTCATAAATAATTCATAATATAGTATGGGTACATAATAATATCATGGTATGTATATTTGAATGACATGCCATGTGAAATGGAAACATGAAAGAAAATGGAAGATGTGATTTCTTTTACGGGAAATTCGGCAGCCTAACAACATCAATTAAAAATTCAGAAAACAAAATGAAGAGAGCGGAAAGAGTATCTAAAAAATTATACATGAAATAGATAGTAATGATAAAATATAAGAACATACCCTCAACATAAAGAGATGGAAACTATATGACTCAACATAAAAGAAGTCGTGTCTTAAAAGAGGAGGGTGAAAGATTCCCTTACCTTGAAGAGTAACTTCAAAAGCATGATGTTCGGAACCCTGGGAGGCTTGAGGGAACCTTGGGAGGACTTCTTTGGAAAAAAAGAGAACATAAACTCACTAGGGAGGATTTGGAAATGAAATTAATGATGGGATAGCTTGGTATTTATAGGATAAGTGAGGGAATAAATCAATAATTTCCAAGGGACACCTCATCTGTGGTATTGGAAAAACTATGGGCTTGCCCATTGTATTTTCCCATGGTATTGGCCACATGGGACACCTAATAGTATATAATACTATTAATAAGTTGACCAGAAATATTACCTATTTATTACATCCTTTATGATGTCATTAAACACCCGAAACTCTAAACTGTATTTTTACTATTCACCGAAAATTCAACTATTTCAGAAAAATCTAAAAAATTCACCTTTTCCTGATATAGATGCTCTAAATTCAAAAATGAACTCCATTTTATGAAAATAATTGTCTAATTAGGAGATATTTATTTTTTATGAAAAACACTATTTATTGAAAATTCAACTGTTTCAGAAAAATCCCCCAAATTCACCTTAACCTAATATAGATTCTCTGAATTCTAAAATGAACTCCATTTTATGAAAATAATTTTATAAATATTTTGAATTTAATTTTGAAATAAATACACTATTCACCCGAAAATCTAATACTTAACTAATAATTTTTGAAATAGTTATTTACTTATTTTAAGAAATCATATTACCTAATCAAGGTGCCTAAATTATATTAATACTTTATTAAGTGAGTTTACTATTCCATTTGGTCACATTACTATTCATAAGCATAAAAATTACTATTCATAATTTACTCTTCACCAAAAATTATGTTGATCTTATTAGACTCTAAATTTATTACTGAACACAACTGTAGAATCCCATTTTTTGAAAATCATTACACATTATTAATTATTTAAGGTTTACATAAATATTTTAAAATATCCCTTTTTTCAAAATTCATCAATAATATTCATCCTATATTTATCCAGACATTTGAAATTCAAAAACATTACCATAAGAAGAAATAAAAATTTTATTTATATCAAAGGATTACAAAAGGGAGATAAGGTCTCGTTACATAGCCCTTTATAACACCAACTAAGAACCTAAGTGTAAGTTGTGGTAAGGTGACAGAATCTTGGGGTGGCTCGGCCAACATTGCCCGAGTAGTGACCTCTATCATCTTGAACTTCTCCAATAGGCGGTTCCATTCAAGCTTCACATGATAAAGTTCAACTTGGGCTTGGTCTAGAGCAAAGCCCAATGGTTCTACCTCTTTCCCAAATTTCATCAGATGGGCTTCAAATGGCCCGAGTCTACTGGATGAGGCCATCAAATATTATTTCTGTATTAATTAAACAAGATCACATTGTATTTATAAACAACAATTGTAATGTTAAGAGTTTAGTTTCCAATGGTCATATTGACCAACGGTCATATAACAGTCGAAACCCAATAGTCTCATTTAATTATACTCACTTTGTTTATTAAAGAATATATTTTTTTTGAGAATAAAATAAAATAACACGCAAAATTAGGAAACAAAAAATATTCTATATTTTGGGTCGTCACATTATTCCACCCTTAAGAAATTTCATCCCCAAAATTTTAACTCATAACCTAAGAAGAGAAAATATGTGGGTACTTCTACCTCATAGACTCCTCTTGTTCCCATGTGGCTTCTTCGCATTTGTGGTTTCTCCACAGCACCTTGACAATGTGGGTAGTCTTGTTGCGTAGAACCTTGTCTCTACGATCCAAGTTCTCCATTGTTTTATCCTCATAATATATATCATTTTTTAGTTGTACCACCTTTGTATTTAGTACATGTGAAGGGTCAGGTATGTACTTCCTCAATAGGGATACGTGGAAGACATTATAAACCTGTTCTAGATTTGGAGGAAGTGCAAGACGATAGGCCACTGCTCCTACATGATCAAGGATTTCATAGGGTCTAATGTACCTAGGTCTGAGCATCCATTTCCTCCCAAACCTCATGACTCTCTTCCTAGGTGAAATTCGAAGAAAGGCCTTATTACCCACATCAAACTCCAAATCCCTTCAATGGTTGTCAGCATAGCTCTTTTTCCGACTCTGAGTAGCCTTAATGTGTTGTTGGATGGCATGGACTTTTTCTGTCATCTCCTACACAAAATCAGACCCAAGAATCTTTCTATCACCAGCTTCATGCCAACACATAGGATTTCTACATCGCTTCCCATATAGAGATTCATGGGGTTCCATTTTAATGCTTGAGTGGAAGATATTGGTGTAAGAGAACTCAACTAATAGAATATGTTGATCTAATCCACATTTAAATTATATTGGGATTATTTTTAGCAATTCCTCGAGTGTTTTACTAGTCCTTTAAGATTGGCAATCAGTTTGGGGGTGATAGGCCTTAATGAAATTCAATTTAGTGTTCAGAGCATGTTGTAGACTTCTCCAGAATTTTGATGTGAACCTTGGATCATGATCAGATACGATAGAAAGTGGAACTCCATGCAGCCCTACCACTTCTTTCACATAAATCCTGGAAAGTTGATCAAGAGATAAATCTTCCGGAATGGAGATAAAATGGGCAGTCTTGGTGATACTGTCCATAATAACTCATATCACATTGTTTCCTTTGGAAGTTCTCAGGAGACCAGTGATGAAGTCCATAGTGATATTGTCCCACTTCCATGCTAGTATGGGTAGTGGTTGCAATACCCTTTTAGGAAGTTGTCACTCCTCCTTCACTTACTGACATACCATGCACCTTGAAGTGTAGTCATCAATCTCCCTTTTTATATTATCCCACCGATAATGATCATGAAGGTCCCTATACATTTTTTTTCTTCCAGGAAGTATATAGAAAGTAGAACTATAGTCTTCATCCATCATCTCCTTCTTTATTTCCAGAGTAGATGGAACACATAGTCTTATATGAAATTTCAGTACACCATCTTGGTCAATATTTAACACAGGAAACTTTCCATCCTTCACAGCTTGAAAATTATTCTATTACAAAGGATTTTCTTTATGAGATTTCTTTATCTTTTCTAGTAATGACGGTTGAGAAATCATTTGGGTTAGGTTTGATGATGTCCTTTCCCTTATAATTCTCATGTCCAACTTTACTAGGTCATTTATCAAAGTATCTTTTTGAATCATCGTCACGGAAAGAACAACTGGGTCTTTCCTACTTAATGCATCAGTAACTTTGTTTGCTCTTCAGGGATGATAATGAATTGAAAAATAATAGTCTTTAAGAAGCTCCAACAATCTCCTTTGTTTCATGTTCAATTACTTTTGTGTGAAAATATACTTTAAACTATGATGGTATATGTATAAATCACATTGCTCCCCATAAAGACAGTACCTCCATATCTTCAGAGAAAAAACGACCGCAGCCAGCTCCAGATCATGCATAAGATAGTTCTCCTCAGGAGTCTTCAAATATCAAGATTCATAAGCAATGAATTTGTCATTTTTCATGAGGACACACCCAATCCCTTTGAGAGATTCATCGCTAAAAATAATGAATCCTTCTCTACTTGAAGGCAGAGTTAACATATGTGCAGTAACCAATATCTTCTTCAGCTATTGGAAACATTCCTCACACTCCTTGGTCTATATGAACTTGAAATATTTTCGAGTTAACATGGTTAATATATTATAAAGTCATCAATTTTTTTTCACAAACCTCTTATAATATCCCGCTAATCCGAGGAAACTACAAATCTCAGTTATTGTTGTAGGTTGAGGCCACTCCTCCATAACTTTTGTCTTTGCATGGTCAACTATGATTCTTTCATTGGTAACAATGAGCCCCAATAAAGCAACCTGTTGTAACCAGAATTCACATTTGTTGAACTTTACAAAAAGCCTCTCCTTCTGTAGAGTTTGAAAAATAACCCTTAGATGATCTTCAGGCTCCTTGCAATTTTTGGAATATATCAGAATATCGTCAATAAAAACTACCACAATGTTATCAAGGTAGTACTTAAAGACTAAATTCATCAAATCTATAAAAATAGAAGGTGAATTAGTCGGTCCAAAGGAATAAACAACAAACTCATAATGCCCATATCTTTATTGGAAATCAGCTTTTGGAATATCTTCTTTCTTCACTCTCAATTGATGATAACCAGATCGAAGATCAATCTTAGAGAAGAATTGATCCCAAAAAAGATTCTCAACTAAGTCATAAATTCTTGGAAGTGGTTATTTTTTCTTCACTATGATCCCATTTAGTTCTATATAATCAATGCATATCCCCATTGATCTATCCTTCTTCTTCACAAAGAGAACTGGTTCTCCCCATGGAGACACACTCGGTCGGATGAACCCCTTCTGCAAAAGTTCTTGGAGTTTTTTCTTTAATTACTCTAGCTCCAAATTTCCCATCCTATAGGGGGTCTTTGATATTGTATGAGATCCAGGTATGAGTTCAATAGATACCTCTACCTCCCTTTCTAGGGGAGGTCCAGACAACTCCTCAAGAAATAAATCAAAGTATTCCTGTATGATGGAGATATTTTCTATCCTTAAACTCTTATCTCCTTCTCCTTATTCACCAATCAACTCCATAAATAAAGATATTGGGGGGTCTTCTAGACAAATATATTGTTGAGATATTTCTCTTTGTAAGATAAATTTCTGTTTTACATTTAATACTACTAAGATTTCCTTGATTCTTCATTTGATTTTAGAATTATACATCGAGAGCCAGTCCATCCCTAGAATAATGTTGAATTACAGCATGGGAATGAATACTATATTTTCAATAAGATTGTCCTCACCAAAGTAAATCCTAGAGTTTCGAAACACTAATGATGCTTGGATAATCCCATCTGGAGTCTTGACTGATAACCCTATTTTTAGAAAATCGGGGGTTGATTCTAAATTCTTTGCAAACATCGAGGAAATAAAGGAATGGGTAGAACTAGAATCAAACAAAGTACTTGATATATTTTAGAGAACAATAATCATACCTTCCACCACATCATTTGGAACTTAGACTTCATCCATAGTGATTCTAAAATTGCGACCTTTTTCCTTGGCTGTTTCTGAGTTTGATGGTGGTTCCCCTCCACTGCCCTCGGATTTGGACAGTGATTGGAAAAGTGCCCAAGTTGTCCACACATAAAGCATTGGATATAAGGTAGGGCATACAACATCTTCCCCCTATCATTTGTGTTATGAAGTTGATGTTTCACCTCACTATGACGATTTCTCACAATATGGCCATCTCTTCCACACTTGTAGCATTTCCCACTCTCAAGTAGGTAGTTCCTCGAATGCTCTTTCCCACATTTATTACACATGGGATGTTGCACTTTCTTTCCTCTTATTCTATGTTCAGAGGTCCTCCATAAGCTAGGCCCCCTCAATCTCTTCTTGTCATTTGATTTATGATACCACTGCGTCTCACCAAACACCAGCTCAACTTTTATCACACTCTACAAGATCTCCACATAGCTGTCATAGACTCGGTTTGCTAGATTATTCCATAGATGAGGTCTCAGTCCACTGAAAAATCTATCAACTTCACCAATTGTATCCACGACAATGCTAGATGTTTAACGTGAAAGCCTTGTGAAGTTTATCTCATAGCTTCCCATGTATTCATTCTCTTTCTACTTTTTCTCGGGAAACTACTTCTCCCTTATTTTTCTCATGGAACGAGGGAAAAACTTACCGAAAAAGATCCCTCTGAGCTTTTCCCACTCCATTGATTCAACATAAACTCTTTTCCATGTGTTTTTAATCATTTCCCACCATTGATCAGCATCTTCTTTTAAGTGATAGACAGCCAGGGTGACCATCTCTTGCTCTAAACAACGGAGCACAGAAAAGATCTTCTCGATATAGCTGATCCACTACTCATAAATTAATGGGTCAGTTGATCTACTGAAGGTTGGTGGTCATTGACGCATAAAGGACTCAACATAATGTTGTTCCCTTCATGGTGAGATCGTTCTGTCAGCATGATTCAAGTTATTTCCCATAACTTGAGTCATTTGGTTCATCATTCACATGAATGTTTCTATTCCGGCTTCCATCGGAGGGTCGTCAATGCATGGTCCATTTCTTTCATCATTTGCACGATTACACCTATTTCCCTAAATTTTCTATAAGTGTAAAACCTTAGTGAGAAACTTATTTCATTTACAAATCTTTTAACTATAAAGGATTTTATGTTGTAAAACTTCATGCTTAGAAAATTACATTTCTCTATAATTCCTTCATAATGATTCATAAAAATCTTGAGATTAACGAAATATATCCCCCAGGAGTGTCGTAACCAAGAGTGAAGTAAGGCCCATTTTCATGTACCAGTTCTCATTCGAGTCTAGCTCAAAACGGTGTTTTCGGTTTTTACCTCTATGTACATCTGTACCAGAGCCACCTCTACCTGCTCATATCCAGACAGGGATGTATTTTCTTGATAAACAACTTAATCAATACTCACCAAAATACAATGAATAATTCCTATATTTAATCTCTTCAACATGATTCTTCCTAATGTTTTCATATCCTAATTTTCATAAATAACTAAACTATCCTTTGATACCAACTATAGCATCCCTCCTTTTTATTACATAACTTTTCATTACATTTTACAAACAGAGGATCTTTTAAGTCTAGTGTCTTGGAAATCAGGAACATAATACATGAAAAAAACATTAAAAATTCTTATAAACAACTTTTAAGGATTCATAATATGTTCATACTATGTAGAATTAATGCATCTTATATCCTGGAGACATATATCAAAGGAAACGGTGAGCAGAAGGCCCAGTAAGGGGTAAATAAGGGAATCAGTTTACTTGTGATATCAATTAGAACTTGATGAAACATATGAATACATGAGAAATATAAAAATAGGAATATCATAATAATAATAACATGAATCATAAATTGAATATGTGGCTAAAAAATTTCATTTAGACATTCATGAACATATCACCAAGGTTTATCCCTGAGGTGTCATAAAAATTACCAAGGTTATTCACCAAGGTATCGTGAAACTTTTCATCTCTAGATATTAATTTATTTACCCAACGCATTGGATCACTATCAAGTCACACCTTTAATATGGATTTACTTTCATGTGATTCATGTATATCATAATCAAACATTTCATAAATAACCCATGGAGAATAAAAGAAATGGGTTTCATTTCAAGATCGTGACGTTTTAAAAGTTCTTAAAAATAAGATCATTATGTCATTTATAACCCATGGAAAGGGAGTGATATTTATATGTATTTAAATTAAATAATCAAACATATCATATTTATATATTTATGAACACCCAATGAAACGAAATTGATCTGGGTATTCACAAAAATAAAACAAGATAATTTCTGAAGAGAAAGAGATCGAAATTTTGAGGCGAAATTTCTACAGCACAACGACTATGTAACATGGTTTTAGAAAATATTGAAAAGAGAGGGGACAAGGATAAAACACTCATAAATAATTCATAATATAGTATGGGTACATAATAATATCATGGTATGGTTATTTTAATGACATACCACATGAAAAGGAAACATGAAAGAAAAGAGAATATGCGATTTCTTTTTTGAGAAATTCGGCTGCGTAACAACATCACTTAAAAATTATGAAAAAAAAATGACAAGGGAAGAAAGGTTATGTCAACAATTAGACATGAAATTTATAGTAAGGAGAACATATAGGAACATACCCTCAACATAAAGATATGGAAACTATAATACACAACATAAAGCAAGTTGTGGCTCAAAAGAGGATGGTGAAAGATTCCATTACCTTGAAGAGCAACTTTGAAAGCGTGAAGGTCGGGACCATGGGAGGACTGAGGGAACCTTTGGAGGACTCATTGGGAGGTAAATAGACAATAACTTCATCGGGGAGGATTTTTAAATGAAATGAATGAGGTAATGTCTTGGTATTTATAGGATAAGTGAGGGAATAAATCATTAATTTCTAAGGGACACCTCATCGGTGGTATTGGAAAAACCATGGGCTTTCCCATGGTATTTTTGCTTGGTATTGGCCACTTGGGACATCTCATATCATATAACACTATTCATAAGTATACCAGAATGATTGCATAATTATTACATCCTTAATGGTGTCATTAAACACCCGAAAATCCAAACTGTATTTTTACTATTCATTGAAAATTCAATTGTTTCATAAAAATCCCAAAAATTTACCTTAACCTAATATCGATGCTCTGAATAAAAAAATGAACTCCATTTTATGAAGAAAAATTTCTAATTATGAGATATTTTACTTTTAAGTTAAAAACACTATTCACTGAAAATTCAATGGTTTTAGAAAAATCTCCAAAATTCACCTTAACCTAATATTGATCCTATGAATTCAAAAATGAACTCCATTTTATGAAAATAATTTGATATATTTTTTTAATTTATTTTTTAAATAAAAACACTATTCACCTAAAAAACTAATACTTAAATAATAATCTCTGAAATAGTAATTTACTTATTTTATTGAATCATATTACTTAATCAAGGTGCCTAAATTATATTAATACTTTATTAAGTGAGTTTACTATTCCATTTGGTCACATTACTATTCATAAGCACAAAATTACTATTCATAATTTACTATTCACCAAAAATTAATTTGATCTTATTATACTATAAACTTCTTACTAGAGACAACTATAAAAGACCTTTTTTGAAAATCATTACACATTATTAATTATTTAATGTTTACATAAATATTTTAAAATATCCCCTTTTCCAAAATTCATCAATAATATACATCCTATATTTATCCAAACATTTGAAATTTACAAACATTACCATAAGAAAAAATAACAATTTTATTTATATCAAAGGATTACACAAATCAGCTAAGGTCTCATTACATATCCCCTTATAACACCATCATAGGACCTAAGTGTAAGGTGTGCTAAGGTGACAGAATCTTGGGGTGGCTCGACCAACATTTCCCGAGTAGTGACCACTATCAGCTTGAACTTCTCTCGTTGGAGATTCCATTCAAGCTTCACATGATGAAGTTGAGTTTGGTCTTGGTCCAGAGCAAAGCCCAGTGGTGCTACCTCCTTCCCAAGTTCTATCAGATGGGCTTCAAAAGGCCCGAGTCTACTGGATGAGGGAATCAAATCATCGTTCTATATTAATTATAAAATATCACATTGTATTTAAAAATAATAATTGTAATGTTAATAATTTATTTTCCAATGGTCGTATTGAACAACGGTCATATAATAGTCAAAACCCAATAGTCTTATTTAATTATACTCACTTCGTTAATTAAAGAATATCTTTTTGTTGAGTATAAAATTAAATAACACACAAAATTAGGAAACAAAAATTATTAAAAAGTTTGGTTCATTACATATATCATGCATCCAGTTCATTTTCAATATTTCTTAATAAAGTGGGTTCTTTTCTTTTGATTCCATGATTCTTTTAACATTGACTCTCCTTGAGGACCACAATCTCTCAATATTGGTTGTCATACTATTGTTCACTCATACACCTAATAGATTATATAGATGAATAAAAACATATTTATTCATACATTTGAGAAATATTATATACTTTTTTAATGATAAGATTGGTGTTTTATGACTCTCAAGTGATTATTGGATCTAGTACTCAATATATGGTTGGTTTATATATGGTAGGTATATGTCCAAATTTTTTATTTCATGTGGATTTAATGTTGCATTATTGGGTTTATTTACATTTATATTCTTTACAACTAAAAATTATGAGCTCGTTAATGCTCATGATGGCTCTTTCTCCTTAAGAAAATAAAAGAATTTTTTGACACTGAAAAAGGAATTGTCCTTTCATTTGTGTCTGTATGCATGAATTAATTCATTTACATGTGTTTGATTACTATGATTACACTTGTCTAATTTCTAAATTTTTTTGAAGTTACCTAAATTATGGTATTTATATATTATTAATCCATGATTTCTTAGTAAAAATTTATATATAAAAATATTGAACAGGTGATTATTTTGGTTATTGTACTCTACTAAGACCCTTTCCTTGGAGTTTAGAGAATCTATGGGAAAGTAACTACATCTTTTTTTTATTTTTGTCTAGTTTGTTGCTGGTGTGGGGTATATTTCACACTATATTAATATTTTATAGTACTTGGAATATACTAGTAGAAATTTTATCCTGTGATAATCAATTTTTAAAAAATAAGTGGTGTTTTTTTGAACAAAATTCATCCACTTAAATTCATATAAAAAATCACATAAACTAGTGGTAAAAACGTTTTAATAAGAAACATAAAACACATTCAATGTGGATATTTTCTTAAGTGGAATGTGTTGTGAGAACTTTTCAACAATTTTTCTCAATCACACTATGGTATGATCGCCATTATACTATATTTCCCCATAATTTTTCTATTTACATGCCAATGCTTCATCTCTTCTTCTGCATCGGTCTCCGCCTTTTCCTCCTCCACCTCAGTCTCCAACTCTACCTTTGCCTCTACATCCGCCTACACACCTACCTATTCCAGTGCCTTCGACTCTACCTCCACCTCCATCTCCAGCATTGGCCAAAAATATTATTGTTTTAATGCTATAAATTAAAAAAAATTAATTTTGACCAATGTAATTATCCTTGAGAAACAGTTCAAAATAATATATAATCATTCTGATACTAACACTTCATACCCCAAATATATTTCTAAGTTCATATCATGTACTAAACCAAAAATATAATATGTAATCACCTAAATTTTTTCTCATAAAACATTTCAACGCCTTATATGATTCCCACTCATCTCTATACAAATTTACTTCTTCTTTTGGGTGTAAATGTTGTCAAAAATCTTGGTAGTACTGAGAAAATATAAACAAAAAATGATTATTTTTTTTTATGAAATTTTAATTACCTTCAGAAAATACCTCTTTGGGGATACCGATATTCAGATGGTTTATGATCTTTTTCATACATTTCTAAACATAATATCCATAATCTTTGTCATTATATTACTTTAGACACTCTATAAATGTTGAAAAAAACTAAATTTCTTTGAAATATGTTTTGATAGTTAAATCATTCATTGTATACCATAATTTGTTTTCTATTTCATTCAATCCATTGGATTTTTATGTTTAGTCACCGACTTCATTCCATGAATTTTTCTATATTTATAAGTCACCCTATCATAACAATATTCTCATTAAAACATTGACTAAAGAATATAATTTGAATTTTATCTATAAAATTCTGATTTCACAACATTAAAAGTCACAATACACATCATGTGTGGTCTATTTTTGGGATATACATGATTTCTATTCAAAAAATAAATATTTTGGGTATCCATATTGACTATCATCAGCATCTAGTACTTAAAAAAAACAAAAAAAATGAGAATTTTGAAAAATAAAATATATGTTATCTGATTATAATGTAGTGTTTTACTGTTACTTTATATAAGTCAAAAAATGTATGTTTCCTGTTATTTTCTCTAAAATGAATCTGATAGCTCATTTTCATCTTCTCAATTTTATCCTTATCCATAGAATATTCTTATATTGAATTGATATAAAGATTAATGAATCAGAATCATGCTTCTCACAATATTCCCTTTATATAGTAGTAATAAAAATTTCTATATTAAATATATATATTTATTAGAATTAATGAACATATTATATCATTATTTGGACAAGCGTATAATGAAAATATACCGTATCTATGTATTCACAATTGATACTCATAGCCAATCAAACTTGAGAATCACATTTATACTCTTGAGACAAACTGTGTATATTAAGAAAGTTCTATATATTTCTTCTTTTTATAGAATGTAAGACATATTTTCATATATAAATGTTTTCAACACATCAAGTTGTAATGATAATAAATATTTCTGTAGAACTGTCAGGGAGAAGGTAGTCCTAGAAGGTCCTTTCGATTTTTTGGTTGATTCACAAGATTTTCTTGATATGACATTCCATTTCACCATCACTTTATCAATATCTAATATCATACCTTAGTTCAAGCCTTTTTCATCAACTATTACCAATTTTTCATATGATTTTTTTAAATACATACCTCATGTATCTTTACAATATTATACATCCATGCTATGAAATTTTCAATAGCACCATTAACTGTTGTGATATCTGGATAATCATGTAGAATAAGAAAATCAGTGGTTAGATCTCAAGCTACCTCAATCACCACTCTCATGTGATCCTTTGGGTGTTTATTATCATGTTTCTTGTCTCCCGGGATATTATAAACTATAACCCTCTCAACAAGGTGGTGAGTGCATGTTGTAATATATAAATCAAATACATCTCTACACTATATAATTTTAGTAATATGTTGTTATGAAATGTTTTTGGATTCTCATTTAGGAGAAAGAGTAATGAGAAAATCGATTAGCTTGAGTGAGGTATGCTATTTAGGGGAATGAATAGCCTCAAAGATAGTGGGGTCATTTGGTTCTTAATGTATGGATTTTTATTCCACCATCAGTTCACATTAATCCTTTCTCATATATTGGTCTTCAAAACTAGACTAGACAATAATATCTTGCACATAATCTATTTGTGACTTAAATTATTTCATCATCTTATATTTATCTTCTTGTGGTTTTTATTCTCAAAATATGTTTTAGGGGACACTCCAAAACCTACTCTTCTAATGTGACCATATTGTTTCATCCTTTTAAAATCTTCTAAATGTTGTTTTTCTTTAGGTATGGTCACTATGTATTCTTGTGTATAAACTATATAAAAACATATAAACATAAGTAGATATTTTTATGTAATACTTATAAAAACCATAAAAATTTACTATTATTTCACACTTTCACATGTTTCCAGTAAAACTTTTGGGTTTTCATATAATACATTACCCTATTTATTTACACGATCCTCCTTCCATAGCACATGACATGGGAAAGAAGTGGCTTCTGATTTCAATTTTTTGATTTTCATATAAAAAATTGAATATATATTATATCATATCACATAAAAAATTTATTATTGAATTAATATATATGTCAATTTCTTTTATAAGGAAGAAAACCCCATCAATGCTTTGTGATAAGGGTACATTGGTTTTCATGCACCTTATTTATTTTCTGCACAATTTTTATTTTTCATAAAATAAAAAATTTGAATTAGATTGGATAAAATAAATAATGCCAAATAATATAATACCAACTTCAACACACCTAAAATTATTTCTCATCACGATGAATGAAGATATCATTCCATATTTCCTACTTTAAAATGTTTTCATAACTAACTGGTGGGTGGAGTTTTACTTTACCCTTAGCATCCTTAATATGTAACTTGGTAAGAAGAGTCTTGAAGCCTTGATGTGCTTTTTCAGGGGACATTATGATAAACTTATTATGGAAATCATCTAAAATAAATGAAATGTTCAATGATTAATGAAAATTAAATCAATTTTTCATTATATAAATTTTTAGTGAAACAGATAAAGTATATAGTATCATTATCTTTATATATTCTCAGAGGATTTCCTTCAGTATAGGATGGATGCGGTTCCATGAATCAATATCAATCAAAATACTCATCCTCCTTACGACCCAAACATAATTATTTAAAATTGAATTAATGGATTTAACAGGTTGTCCATGTTGATTCCTTCCAACCTCAAATGTTATACCCTTACTTCTTTCCTTGATAATTTTATTCAACACTATGATGCTGTATCGTTCTTGTTTTTTTCATGAATATGAGATTGATCCCCAAATAATTTGATAGTTTTAGCATCAACAGTTTGTTCTTCCATAGGATTGTTAACATCATCATGTTGGGAAGACATTTTTTCATGAGTATTCAAACATTTAATTTAGATTATGTTAAAAAAGTAGAGAACTGGTAATATTATGAGAAAAATATAGTATATTAAAAAAACTATTTCACAATGTCATTGAACTGCCATTCTTTTTTGATGTTTGAAGTGATTTGGATCCTATATCAAGAATATGAATTCTCTCTTTGTGGAATTATATAATATACTTGACATTTTCTATATTGTTATTGACATGAACTAATCGTGATCTCCCAATGAATGGGTCATCCTTGATTGAATTTTCATCTAACACTATAAATGTTTTAGTTTCCAGTAAAAAAATTGACCAATTTTTTTTAGATATGAAACATAAAATACCCGTACTTGTTGTGATTCCATTATGAACAACTAATTATTTTCCCCATCCATACTGAAATTCACCTTCATGAATCACATATCATCAAATTTCACTACACTCCTATTTTCAACCCATTAATGGTGGAAATGGATATTTGAAATTTTAAATAATCCTACTCATATATCTATTTGATAATTCCAGATTATGACTTATTTTCATATATTGGATTTCTATACCTCGAACTACTTAAGTTCATTGCTTCCATCGTAAGCATAACTCCACTATTTTATATCATACTATAGTCATCATATTATATTTTATATAATGTATAACCATTGATTACAGAGCCAGTGTAAGATATAACATTTGAATTTGGAGCCATGGATATCAATCAATGTCATTCAGAAATTGAGTTGGGGTTTTCATAAAACACCTTATAAATATGTTCCCAAAACCATCCAATATATTATTGATTATTTTTATTTGATATACATCCCTAAAATATAGATGGATTAAAATATATAAAAAAAATTTTGTTGGTTTCAACATATATATTAAAATATTCACTATCATGTAAAATTTAAATGTGTGCTTTCCCCATCATTATGATGGTATTTGTAACAACATCTCTTCTAGAAATCACTTTACTAATAAGGCATATGCGATGAAGAAACATTTGGGGAATGATGTAGTCAATATCTGATAGGTAACTAGTATAAATCTCAATATATTCTTCAAAAATATATAATTCCTCAATAAAAAATTCTGGATAACATTGATTCTTGACATACCCTTTCAAAATCATCATTTACTGTTCAATGAGGTACATCCATCTCTAATGTATAAGACCACATAGTTGAACCTCTATAATTAAGTGATCTTTCTGTAAAATAATTATACTACAAACTCCTTATTCATGATTCAAATCTTTTCAAGTTCTTTAACATTAATGCATATTGGTTTGAAAAAGAATAAGTCTCTGGTTAATCTATGTCTTACATTTTATTGTAGAATGTAATAGAAATAACTGAACATCAAATCTTACATCAAAACAAGATAGTAGTGTGATTTTAGTCACTATAACTTAAAATTAGTCATTGAAATGACATTTTTGATATTTTAAGAATACCCCTCTAGAAAATTTTCACCATTAAGGAAAATTAAAATTTTAAATTTTTTCTGTCTGGATAGAGTGTAGCTGCTAGAGGAAGAAAAGTATTCCCTTTACATTTCACTATTACCCACTCTTCCCTTATACCCAGTTCAATAATGTCCCACCTAGCCTTGATTCCATGTTTTTTCAATGAAAATTTATTAATGTTCCAATAACAATATCAAATACATTTTTTATACATGAATGATATAAATAAAATGTATCATTAACAAACAATTACAATATAATAATTCAATGAATATTGATCTCTTCTTCCAAATTGATTTCATAAGGTTTTTCAAAAAAAAATTACCAAAAACAGTTCCAATATATTTAAATTTATCAATTCTTTGATCACTCATTAGTGGAGATGGTTTGTACCTTGTTCAGTATTCCGATCAAAAGATTTCATCCAGGGTTTGTATTTATGTCATCGAGATAAAAATTTGTGATGCCCTAAAAACACATAATTTAGTGAATTATTCAACCAAGATGATTGTGTTCATTCTTCAAAAATGGGACAACCCAACATTACAATAATTTTATATCCAACTTCATTTATCATCCCATACAACAATGCTCTCAATTTTAAATCTTTAATTCTATGAGCATCATGAATCGTGACACTTGTATCCCACATCAATTTCAGATTTTGATCAATAGATAAAAATAGACATCAATATCATTACTTTGTTGGTTTGGTCATATATAAGTAGAGACAACCTTATGTATTTGTTCTTCATGCATAACCATGAGGAAAGTTATAATTTACAAACATGATGGGCCTTGTACTCTGGGTACTACTCTATACACCAAAATGATTTATTCTATATATATATGACACAAGATGAATGTTTTTCACCTCATTTCCAAATTAAGGATACTCATAATCAATTTTCTCCCACTATGGAGAATATTCTAGAAGACATAGGTTCCCAACCTTAATTATTATATATACATTCCATTTAAATTATCTTGTGGTTTCCAGATATCCATATAGTCTGATAGAACTTCTAATGATAGGAATGTAAAATACATGTTTTGAACATTTTTATTCAATTTTTTGTATCGATTCATTCCATAGATAAGTTATTTTATGAGTGATCCATGTTCTTTGCAAAAAAATGCGATCATTCGGACAAGAAAATATTTTTTAGATATCATACCAATTGAACGTAAGATTCATTTAAAATCATATGATTGACATGGAATTTCGTTTTCTTCTATTATCATATCATTCATGAGATGGTGTAGTTCTATAATTTTTTTTTCACTCCATCCGCTTTTAACATTAAAATTATATTACTTCAGTATAGCTGAAAATGTGGGGTATTTTGAACAACTAGTACACAATGGTCTCTTAGAAAAGATATTTAACTTCTAAAACAAATTTGGACAATCATGAAGGACATCATAAATTTAAATTATCATTTTTTACATGAGATCCCCATCATCATTTACACTAATGATCCATAAACTACAATATCACCACAATTGGTGTGCACATTCAGTTTTTCAACATGTTTAGTCCCAAATTTATATATCTGATCTATCCTCTGATAAATCAAATGTTCTTACAACTCTTCTAGACTAATTTTTCTTGAATTAAAATAATCTAAACATGGAAAAGTATTTTGGATGGGTTATATGGATGATATGTTGAAAGCATGATGAACTCTTTAAATCCTCCTTCATACTCTTTTGTCAAATTATTATCATGCATACATTTTTTTATTAATATACATCCTATTAGGTTCAAAAAATATTTATTTTTAACAATAAATAAATACACATAATATATTAATTTCCAATGGTGAAATTTATAGATAATTATAATAAAGGGAATAAGACATTTGATTGTTCCAAATAATGGTGAAATTTGAAACCCCACTTGAAATCTGTTTTATTATTCCACATGTAAATCAACTAATTTTTTTAAAACACTTAATCTTATAAAAACCCCCTTTTCTATAAACATTGTTAGAAACAATTGAAATTTCTAAAATAATATTCAATAATGATTAATAATTAATTGAAATTTAAAAATTATTTCCATATAAATATGTACAATTTGAAATGTTTTAAACTTTATAGGTTCACCTTGAAATCACCTCATGAGATTCAAAACACAAAATACATTTTATTTCATTTTAAGGTAAAACTTCATTTTTTATTTTGAAAAAATAATTTAGAATTTAAAATAATGTTTACTTTCAAAAAATTGAAATTTAAAATAGGCATGACCATAAAAATGATATGTAGGACACTGCCCTGAATAAATAAAAACATGGGTATTAATCATTTCATAGACATTTTATAAATATGAAATGAAATAAAAAAAATTCATAAGACATTAGTGAATTAAAATTTTAAATCCTAACATCATTTCCCTAGACTACCTTTCTAAATATTGAGGTTCCCAGGGGATTATTTCAAAATTCTATCAAGGGACAATTCATTTATCAAAAACCATTTTCATCAAATATCACACAAGAAGCCACAAATACAATCTTTCACATTCCATGAAATATATTATAGAATAATAATAAATAAGGTTATAGAAATATTCATGACATTGAAAAATATTTTCTGAAAGCTAATGAGGTTTTAGTAAGAGTCTATGTGTGATATAAAACCTATGTTTGATTTTAATTTATCTGACTATGAGTCAAATTGAAGGTGATCAAGTGCTCAGGGTGAGAGAACTATAGTGGATTTGGTTTTTTATGGATATGAATCAAACATGAAGTTACACAAAGTTCTTATTTTGTAAATTTTTGTGGGTTCTTATAAGATCATTGGATGATTTCATTTGTCTAGTAATTATGATTGATTTAGGAGATATCACATAGATGGGTGCTACTAACCATTTTAAGTGAAATTTTTTCCATAAGAGGACTAAATAATATTTTTTTCTATGATTGGGTGGGGTGATATGGAAACCACATCAAGCATGTTGTTCACATTAAATATTTATGCTTGGTTTGTTTTTTAAAGTCTATTAAACAAGTTTACTTATTTTAAATCATGAGTTTAAATGGTTTGAATATACATAGTTAAGTATTCCCTTTTATAACATGACATCATAACCTCAGATGGGTGAAAATAATATTACAAAACCATCTTTATTATAAACTAAGTATTCTATTTATCTATTACCAAGAAATATTTTTTAATTACAGATCGAGAATATGTTTTTACTCATTCAAGAAAATCAAACCATGAGATTTTATTGACATCAAACTTTAAAAATGAATAATATTTTAAAAAATCATTTAGAAAACTTTATTAAACTATTTATATTTATTTCAAATGTAATGAATCACATGAAAATAATTTTCCATGTCCTAGGAATTATTTATTACAAAAAAAATTAGAAATACATTTTGGATTTGTTTTTAAAGAAATGGCACTAATAAGGAAAACCCAGTATAATGAAATATTACGAAAATAAAATAAATCAACAAAACAAATCCAAATAAGAAACTAAAGTATAAAATATGTAAGGAATTAAATTAAATAATGGTGATGAAGAAAACCTTCCATAAAAGTTAAAGTGGGTACCAAACAATATGTATAATAGCACGATTATAATCCATAACACATGGGGAGTAGCTCTGACCTATAGGTTCAAATGGTAACTAACTCACTCATTGAATAATAGTCGACTATGTGACCAAAACAAGTAATTCAACTTGAGCCTTTAGAGGAAACTGAAAATGTACCCTATTTAATACCTCAATTAAGTTAGAGCAATGCCTATATGTTTACTATTCTATCTATGATCTCCCATGTGAAATCCAAAATACAATACACATTGAAATCATCCATTACATTAACAATAAAAACCAGTAATTAGGAACACAACTAAAACCATGCCTCCATTAGAAAACCAATTTGAAAGGTAACTAGAAAATCAAACATTTTTCATGAGGCCATTTTAAAAAAATATGGCAAGATCAAGAGTTTTTTTAAATAAAAAATCATTTAAAACCCCCTATTTAAAAACCTATATAAGAAAACCAAATTTAATCAATGTGTTTATATTTGAAAACATCTCTTTAAATGTTATAAACCTATGGAATTACACACAAACATAACTATACAACTCTCAATAAAGTTGTTAACAAATTTTCATGTGAACACATGCTTGTGTCTAATATATATATATATATATATATATATATATATATATATATATCCACTGATACATATGTGTATAATAATAAAACATTAAAATAGGAATCTATAACATCAGAAATAAATAAATAACCCAAAAAATATATAAGAAAACTTCTCAAACAAAAACCCTAATTAATTAATGTCGTTAACTAATAAATTGCCCAAATAGATTTCATAGATGACCTAAAATAATATTAAAACACTAAATTTATTTATGAAAATAATCATAAATATTTTATAGTCCAAAAATATAATTTATCCTTTGAGTGGAGATAAAAATAATGGCCAAATACATAAGAACTAAATTGGAAGTAAATTAAAATCCCTTAAAAACATTGATCAATAAGCATATATAAACCCAATTAAACAAAAAAATCAATTATAATCTTAGAAAAACTGATGTAAAACAAAAAAGAATATGAAAAAAAATTAGGTAATTGAGAAAACATAAATATACCTTCCTAAGGATATGAAAGATGATGCAGAATCATTAGCCACAGTAAGTGTAAGGCTTGAGGAATAAGGGAAAGAAAAGATTGAAAATATACAGTAAAAAGAATCTTACGCAGAACCTAAAAAAATCAACCTGTGTGGAGGAGAAAATAAAATACCTTGGATTAAATATTTGATTTATCTAAGTGAAAGTCAAGATATCAAAAAATATTTTATTTATTCAGGACTTATATATGTTTGAGCCTCAATTCGTTGGAGCCATGGATTCAAGCCATGGATTCATTCAACACTTGATTTTATCCTTGATTTGAGATATGGATTTGAGGAGAGGAGTGGTGACAGTAGGGGAGTTTTGTGGAATATTAAGATATTGAAACCGATTCATTCGTTGTTACGGTTCATTAAATTAATTAATGGGACTTTTATCAGTGCTTATAAAAAAGTGCAGATATATATACTTTTATCGACAATAAATTAACAATAACTGATAAAATATATCATTAGAAGAACTTTTTTAGAACTAATAAAGGATTAATAATTACAATTATAAATAAAAAATTTGTAAATATATTTATATAATTATATATTTACTTATAACAAGTAGTTGGGAGCTTACTGGAGTGGTAAAGGCTCCCTATAATCCTATATCTGACCCATGCTCATATTCTGGTGGGAGTGAATTTTCATGTGCACTATTTTAGTATTATAGTTGATAATGATGTAGGCAAGTGATGACACAAGCATGATTCATGACACTGTCAGGTGGTGATGCAGGCATGTAGTAGGCCTTGTGATGCAGGTAGTATGATGCAGGCCCATTAAAATGGGCCTTCGGGCTAGTTAGTGTGCCTCTGGGCTATGTAATGGGCTTCATCCCCACTAGGCCTTCGGGCCATTTACTTAATAAATAAGGCATGACATGTGTGCTATCCCTTGGGGTGGGGCTATGGCTTTCCATTATAGCCCTTGTGTGTGATGTGTGTGTTTTTAATGTAATTGTACCCCATGCACCTAATATATATTTATTAATTATAAATTTATAAATTTATATATATAATTATTCATTTATAATTATATAAATACTTTTTTAAAATATTATATTTTTTATTTAAAATTATAAATATATGTAATTTTATAAATATAGTAAATATACATTTATAAATGTATTTCAAATGAATTATTATTATTTATTTATAATTATATATATTTTTATATCATTATATATATTTATAGAATTATATATATATATTTAATAAATATATATATAAATAAATATAGTAAATATTTTCATTTTTTAAATGTATTTATTTTAATTTATAATTATTTATATATGTAATTAGTTGTTTCTAATTACGAAAATGCTTTTAAAAAAATAATATTTATATATTAATAAAAATATATATATATATAATTATATATATAAATATAATAAATAAATATAAATATATATATAAATATATTAAATATATTCATTATTTAAGTAAATTTATTATAATTTTATAATAATTTTAATTTATCTAATTATTTATTTATAATGATATAAATACGTTTTTAAAATATAATATTTTTTATTTATAATTATAAATATACAAATTTATAAATATAGTAAATATAAATTTATAAATATATTTATTTACAAATATTTACAGTCAGATATATTTTTAACATTATTAATTAATTTATAATCTTAAATGGATGCATATTAAAAAAGTGTGAAATTGAATAATTAAAAATGTGTACACTTTAAAAGTATTGAAAAAATAGATAAGTTTTATTAATTAAATAAAAATTATTAAAAAAATATGGATATATATTGAAATAAAGAGGAATACATACTGAAAATATTTAAATATCATAAATAAATGTATATAAACAATTAATAAAATTATTAAATTCCAAAAAAATAACTAAAAAATAAAAAATGTTTAAAATAAATTAATACCTAAATGTAATATTATTAAATAAAAATATATAAAATTTACTTATTAAAAAAATAATATATTAAATGTATCTCTTTATAATGAAATTTTAAAATGATTATTAGAACAATAATTTACATAAATATTTGGTGCATGTGATTCTATATAAGAGTACATTAATTACATAAATATTTGTGTGTGTTCATTGTATATAAAAAATTATTAATTACATATATATTTATTTCAAATCAATATAATACATGTTTGATATATATTAAATTGAAAAATCAACAACAACATTCAATTATGTCCATTAATTGATGCAATTAGTCATTAATTTTTATTAATATTAATTTTTAATTATAAATAATTACTATAAAATCTCATTACCTTTATATCTGATATGTTCTAAAAAATTGGTTTTCTTTTTTTCGTTTTCTGGGCATGTTCGTGAAGGTATTCGGGGGAAACTTATAATGTTGAAGTTAGAGATTTGTTGGGTTCTTAGCTTCAATCAGTCGTTTCAGTAGCTTGAGGGAGAATTACATGTCGTGTAATATAGATACACATCATGTAAATCCTAAAATCAAACTAATTTGTTTTTAGAAAGAGGCAACGGGTTTCTTGGTGGATATGAGAATTTCTAATTACACGACGTGTTATGAGTTACGCACTGTGTAAAACCTCGAGCCTTGTTTTTTTAATAGATATCCAGTTTATTTCTCTTTTTTTCTTCCTCCAGAATTTAATTTTATCAACAAAGAGCCTTCCCTATGTGATTTTTTGGGCCTCCAGCCCCTCCGGACCTTTTCATTCAGCGATTTATCATTGTGATGATCACAGTGTGTCTTTCTGGGTAAGCGTTCTTCATGAATCTTTGTATCATTCTCTATTAATTCCTTAGAGTTTGATTGATCATCATGGGTATGATGGACCTAATCCATGTGTTTTTTAATCTCATTTCTTTGTTGTGATCCTAGATATTCTATGTCGTTATTCTTATTGGCAGGTTTCATTGCAGGTATTATGTTTCTGTGAGGATGTTAGGTGGTTCCATTTTTGGTTTTTAATTTATTTTACCATTAAATACTTGATTTAAATTAAGTTGGATTTCAAATTCAATTTCCTAAATTGAATAAATTACATTCAATCATTGTATTAAAATTTTTATCCTAATGAGTTGGGTTTTTTCTTTTCTTTAGAGGGAAATTGGGAAAACCCCTAATTCCAATGAATTGGGGTGAGTTTCTGAAATTTATGGAAACTGTATGAAAAATAAATTGTCTAATTTAATTATAGAGAGTTAATTTGATGGAAAATTTTAAAAAATCTCAATTCCAGTATATTGGGGGTTTGTGATGATATTGATGGAATTGGTTGAAAAAAAATTCTAAATTTAATTGTGAAATGGATTTTGAAATTTCATCAATTGGTTTCAAATCCTTATTTATGAAAAATAGATTAAAAATGGTTGTTATGGAAACCCAGTGGTTTCATACTTTTAAAAAGGCATGATTTTTATTAAAAACCCATTATAGTTATTAAAGAGAAAAGTGGTGTAATTGAAATTTGGGATGGGATTTAATTGTATTTTATGTAATCTTGAAATAAATTATTCTTCATTTTTTGTACATTATCACATTCAGGCCATAGGTAGTTAGTGAGTTATTTTAGGAAGAACTTTATGATTTCCAATTTTCTAAAACATCCTACTAGCACAACCCATTCCTTTGGCGATGGTGATGAGTCCCCTTTTCCTTAGGCCAAAAGGGGTGTAGGTACATACTTTTCATTTCATAGTGTTGGGTCTCTATATCCTAAAACTATCATACCTATTTGGAACTTGACTATGTTTCTTGCTCATTTTTATTTCAAATGTATAAATTTCATTGTTGTAAACTATTTTACATGGCTTGAGAGTTTATATGAACTGCTTTATATAAATGTGTTTAATTAATATATTTTGTGAAAAATTCTATTTGTGAAAAGCACCCATGATTAAAGGTAAATTCCATATTTTCAAATTTATTTCCATCATTTTGAATGTGAAGAAAGAATTTATAATGTATTTTAATCATTTAAATTTCCAAGAATTATTTTTTTAAAATGATTTTGTGAATTCCAAACCTATTTATCTGAAAACTGAAAGAACTTCCTTGGTTAATATGATATTAGAATCTTGTTATGGAATCCTTGTTTGAAATCCTACTAGGATTTGGCTCATACCTTACATGTTCTATTGAGTGTTTTTACATTATCTCCTTTCAAGTTCAAGCATGAGAAAGGGATCTTTTATTGGTGGATCTCACTATTGAACCATGGTCTTGGTGAGTTGTGTCCTTTGGGACATTGCCTTTTTTACCTATTTTTGTACTTTGATTGTAGAAATTTGGGATGCATTTCTTATTTTAATTTTGGTACATTACTCCGAATAGATTTTCTTTTGTTATGCATACAATCTTGTGTCTTTTATTTTCGTAATGTTTGTAGAAAAACTATTCCCACATTCAGTTTGTATGATGTCTGGTCTTAGTCTTTAACCTCTAGGGATTAGGAATTCCCTTTGATCTATGTTAGGAACATCTCATAAATCAAGTTTCTAGGGTACCTGGGTTGGTTCATGACAATGTGGTATAAAAGGTAGGTTGTGATTTTTTTCTTCATGTTATTAGGAATTTCTGAAATATTTTTGATATGTAGGATGTAGTTTCAAAGAGTGATTGGTCACCTCTCACTACAATTAACCTTAAGTTAGCAGGGGTGGTTAAGGAAAGTCATATTGAAGATCAGTTCAAGTCTTTTCCCTATTTTTATTTGGATAGAGTGTAATCAAAACCATTTTTGTTCTATATGTTGGGATTAATTTTCATTTACACTCTCTTTGAGTGTTAGTATGATGTATAATTATTGTCAAATGATGTTGTGTAGCATCATACCTCAGAAAATATGTGCAAATTAGATCCATGAGGAAGTAGCTATTGAACCTGAGCAAGTGAATCATATTGTTTATCTGAACCTGGTTGAGGTGATTATGCGCACTTTTTAATATCTAGAACATACACCAACTCAAGTTCCTTTTCAAGCTTAAGGTGTGGAACCATATACAGATGTTATTATGATTTTTTATCAAGAGTTACTTCACTAGAAACCATAACTTTTAAAAGACTCAAATGATACTCAAGAGGTTGATTAGTGGTTGAGCATAATGGACAATTTTTTGGGTTCTTGGACACGCCCAATGAAATCAAAGTGAATTGTGACACCTTCATGTTGGAATGTCAGAGAAAGACATGGTGGGACACTATGGTGAAAAAAAGTCATGAGGTTTTATAGTGTAAAAACTTAAATTTTTTCTTCACTAACCATTTATATCTAGAATCAATGATGTTTCCAAGTCTATAGACTTTTTCATACATAATCCGGCAAATGGTACCATGAAAGAGTATGCAAACCATTTTGATGAGCTCATACATTTCTCACCTAAGATAGTATCGAATGACAGGATGAAGGCTCAAATAATTGTATTGGGACTTCATCAGGATATTCATTATCTGTTTTTCTTGATTAAGATTCCTTCATATTCTGATTTGATGGATAGATAACTTATAGTTGAAATGGACTTGTCTGGAAATTCAAGTTTATCAGAAGCTTCTTTCTATCCCAGTGGCGGCGTGAGTTACATCAAGGGAAAATAGAAGTGTGATTATTATTGAAAAATTTATCAATGACATAGTCATTCTAGACCTCCTAAAGTGTTTGGAATATGTCATTTAGTTTTTTCTAATGTTTTAATCCAATACATTCAAAGAGGGGTCGCACTAAGGAACCTAAGAACTGTGGATCCTACAGATTCTCTGCAAACATTCTTTGATTCTACCTAATTTATTCCACTCCATGTAGTGGAATGGGAAAATTAGCTTCTCTAAAAACTGTAGGGAAATCATATGCTCCACATGCAAAAGGGTTCCATCCACAAGAATCTAGAATGAAGCTTCATCACAAAGTGTAAGAGTCTCTAAAGGAAGTGTATATGGGTATAGCAACTATGAGAGGTACCATTACTATATATTTTTCATTAGTGATTGATCTTTTTGATATTTTTTCATCTCATTAATTTATTTCAACCTATGTTATTAATTTTCTAAATATTCCTATGGAGCTTTTATCTTTTCCTAGGGATATTACCAAACCCCTTGGTATGATAAAAGAGTGAGGTCATTTTAGTCCCCCTCGTGTCTTCTCTTTATCAGATGTTGTGATTTCTTGTAGTTTCCATGTTATCTATATGAAAATGCATAACGTCATGTTCTTGATAGATTTTTTTATTTCTATTGAATCTTGGATTGAATTTTATCTTCGACAGGTCTCCTTTACTACACCCAATGGTGTGTGCCATGTATTTCAAGGAGAATGGGACCCATGGACAAGAAGAGACAAATATAATTATCTATAGATGGGGAATGTAATATTATTGTTTTCCTTTGATCTGGATTTTGAATCTTTTTGTGGTGTTCTCCCTCTAGTGGTTTTCAATTTTCTATATGTTTTTTCCTCTAACTTCACTAGTTTGACGCCGGTATGGTAGGTTGAGTTTTCCTTTAACTTAATGCTTGGGTCTCAACCAATTTCTATCCATTTTTACCAAATGGCCCCAAAATAAATGAAAGAGCTAAAGACCCAGTTGGATGACCATCTAGAGAAAATATTTATACACCTGAGTGTGTCACCTTGGGTGAAACATGTTCTCTTTTCTAGGAAAGATTAGGGTTCACTTTTTCTTTGTGTTGATTACTGAAGTCTCAATCAAGTGACCATGGAGAAAAAATATCTATTTCCACAAATTCATGATCTATTTTATTAATTAAAGTGGTATAATTGGTTCCCAATGACTATCCTTATATCTTGTTATAATTAGTTGAGGATAAATGACACTGACATTCAGAAAAATTCCTTTCAGATTAGTTATGACAATTATGAGTACTTTGTTATGCCCTTTGGTCTAACAAATTCTCCTACAGTTTTCATGGAATTTATGAGAATAATTTTCTATGAGTACCATGATACCTTTTTTGTAGTCTTATTAGATAATATCCTCATTTAATCTAAGTCTGAGGAGGATCAGATGCATCATCTAATAATGGTTATCTGTTTTCTGAGAAATAACCAACTTTATTACAACTTTCAAAATGTGATTTATATATTCAAAAAGTAAAATTATTGGTAAATGTGGTGTTAGAATAGGGAATTTCAATTGATCCTGAGAAAGTGAAGGCTTTTATGAAATGGGATCAACCAAGAAATGTATTCGAGATTCAAAGCTTTTTAGGCTTAGCCAGATATTATTGTCAGCTCATAAAGTACTTCTCAAAGATGGATTCATTGATGATTACATCAACACATAAGGGATTAATGTTTTATTTTGAAGAGAAATTCTTGAGATATTTTGTTATATAAAACATTTTTTGACAACTATGTTGTTGTTAACTCTTCTAGAGGCTGGTCTAGGCTATGTGGTCCTTTAGATGAATTAAGTTTAGCCTCGGGTTTTGTCCTTATGTAGTGCAATAATTTAGTTTCTTATGGATCTCATCATCTTAGGTCACATGAGCAGAATTACCTAACCTATGACATTGAACTAGTATCCTCAATGCACGCACATAAAATCAAGAAACACTATGTTTATTAAGAAAGGTTTATCATGTTTTCTGACCATAAGAGCTTGAGTTATATCTTCACTTAAAAAGATTTGAATCTCTTCCAAATACATTGGGTAGAATTAATTTATTATTTTTATTTCTACATAATCTATAACATAGAGAAAGAAAATGTTAATGTAGATTCCTTAAGTTGGAAACTTCCAACCCAAGAAACAAATGAATATTTAGAAGATTTAAATTTTTCATCTCTCTTTGCACAGTTTCATATCGAAGTTTATGGTAATAGGGATTAAGCTTCTTTGGCTTGTGTTAATTTGATATATTCTCTTCTCAAATTTATTATTCAATAGAATTATATTGATGATGAGTTCTATAGGATTAGAGACTATATTTATGATGGGGAGACAGTTTCCTAGTGGTCATTCTCTAAATAGGGAATTCTATGCTATCAGAATCACATTGTGGAAAATCTCCAGTAAGGAAGGATGGGATGGGGTATTGTCATAAATCCCAGTGGATAGTGCACCTTGAATCCATAAAGATTTTTTATGGCATACGGTGGTAGTTTTGGTGGCTAGGTATGAGGCGGGGCATTGCTGAGTTTTTTTTGTCACTGTTATACATTCTATTAGGTTAAGGTCGAGCACTAGAAACCTTCTGGTTCTCTTCATACACTTCCAATCACTACATGGATGTGAGATGTTATCTCTATGGACTTTGGGGGGGTTTACATACCTATAAGAAGAATAATGTGATATGGGTTGTGATCAATAGGTTGGAAATGTTAGCTCACTTATTACACATTTATGATATTACCAATGTTGGGGAGTTGGGAAATCTTTATGTGAAATATATTGTTCATTTTCAGGGTTTTACATCTACTATAGTCTCCAATAGGGATCCTCAATTCAGTTCTCACTTTTGGAGAGGCCTTCAAGAGGGATTGGGATCTCATGTATGTTTGAGTATGGAATACCATACGTTGTTGGATGACCAGATAGAAAGATCTATATAGGTTCATGAGGATATGATTCACACTTGTGTTCATGACTTTAGTGGAGCATGGTATGATCGTTTAGTGTTGGTTGTGTTTTCTGACAACAATAGTTACAAGTCCACGATAAAAATGGATCTTATTGATGCCTTGTATGGTTGGCCTTGTAAATATCCATTTTGTTGGTTGTATATTAGTGAACGATTCTTGGTTGGACTGATATTGGTTCAAGAGATGAATGTAGAGATTCAGTTGATTCATCAGAGGATTTTGATAACACATAACCAAAATAAATCCTATGTTGATCGTCTCTATAGACCTTGGGAGTTCACAGTTGGTGACTAGGTGTTCTTGAAGGCTTCACCCTGGTTGGGACATCGATGGTTTGGGAGGAAAGAGAAGCTTAATTCTCATTTATTTTAGGACATTTTAAGATATTTAACATGTGGGTAAAGTTACATATCATTTGGAACTACCACCATAGAAAACAGTGATACATAATGTGTTTCATATATGTAATCTCCATAAGTATCTTTCTGATCCATCTCACATTTTGAGCTGGAGTGATCTTGAGATTGAACCTAATTTATCTTTGTCTTAATGGCCATCCAAGATAGTTGATTTTGAAACCATGTTACTTTGTGGGAGTACAATACCTTTGGTTCAAGTTCTATGACAACATAGTTCAGATTTTCATGTGAAATGGGAATACAAGGTAATGATGAGAGAGAAATGGCCTCATCTTTTTTGCATAGAAGATTATTATTTGGCATTCCGGGGATAGAATGTTATTATAGTGGGGAGGTAGTAACATCTCAGAACCTTTATATCTGGTATATTCTAAATATTTTTGTGGTTATCTATTTTAATTGTCTAGGTAGGGTAGAGAAGGTATTGGGAGGATACCTATAATAGTGAATTTAGAGATTTTTTGGGATCTCAACTTTAACGAATCATTTTTTCATCTTGTTGAAGAATTACACATCATGTAATATGGTTTCATTCAATGTAAATCCTAAAATGAAAAGGTAAAATCATTTTTATTATGGGGAAATTGTTTTTTCGATAGATATGGGAATTACCAATTACACTACATGTATCTAGGTTACACACCATGTAAAACCCCAATCCTTATTTTTTTTAATAAGAATAAATCTAATTTTTCTTTTTTTATTCCTCCATACTTCCTTTTTATTGACCTAGAGCCTTCCTTGGGTGATTTTGGAAGCCTCCAACCCCTCCATACCTTTTTGTTTGGTGATTGATCATTGTGAATATCACGGTGTGCCTTATTGGGTAAGCGTTATTCGTGTCTCTCCATATCTATCTCTATCACTTTCTTGAAGTTTTATTGATAAGATTGAGTTTTATAGACCTAATCCCCATGTTATTGAATATCATTTAAAGGTTGAGTTTCTAGACCTTTGGCACCATCGTTCTGGTTGGCAGATTTCGTTGTGGGTGTTGTTTTCTATGAGGAAGGTAGGTGGTTCTTTCTTTGGTTTCCAATTTAATTAACCTTTAATTTATATATTTAAATTCATATTGATTTAAAATGATATTTCTTAAAACAAATAAATTTCTTTAAATCATTTTATTAACAACCCAATTTTAGTGAATTGGGGTTTTAGTTCTCTTGGGCAGAAAATTTAAAAAAAACCCCAATTCTAGTGAATTGGTGTGTGTTTATGAAATGGATGGAAATTATATGAAAATAAAATATATTTAATTTAACTGTGGAAATTTTATTTGATGGAAAATTGTGAAAAAACACAATTCCAATGAATTGGGGGATTTTGATGAAATTGATGGAATAGTTTGAAAAATTAATTTTATGAATTTAATTTGGGGAATGGATTGTGAAATTTTATGAATTCATTTCGTATTATTATTTTTGAAAAATGGATTAAAAATGGTTTTGATGGAAACCCAGTTGTATTTTAGGCGGTCTTGAAAAAAATTTCCCATCATTTTTTGTACTTGAGTATATGAAATACTTAAGTATTTTTTTATTTATTTTGGGTTGAACTTAATGATTCACACCATTAAAAAACATCATATAATAGAATCTCATTCCTTAGGAGAGAGTGATGAGTCTCTTTTTCCTTAGGACCAAATGGTCATGTGTACGTACTTGTTGTTTCACAATGTTGGGTCCCTATAGATTGAAACTATCATACCTATTTGAAACATGACCATATTTCTCCATTGTTTTTATTTAAAATGTATATATTCCATTATTTTAAGATGTTTTACATGCATTGAGAATTTATATGAACTAGTTTATATGGATGTGTTTACTTAATTCATTTTGTAAAATGTTTTATTTGTGTAATGCATCCTTGATTAAAGATAAGTTCTATATTTTTAAATGTATTTCCATATTTTAAACTGTAAATCATGATATGTTTGAATAGGATTTTGTGAAACCCAAACCTATTTATCTGAAAATTGGAATCATTTTCTTGGTTAATATGATATTGGCATCTTGTTATGGAATCCTTTTTTGGAATCCTTCTAGGATTTGGCTCGAACCCTACATGTTCCTTCGGGTGTTTGTTGATTAACTCCTTCAAGGTTCAAATTAGGGAAAGGGATCTCTTGGAGGTGGATCTAGTTATTAAACCTTGGTCATTGTGAGTTGTTGCCATTAGAAAATGGGGTATTTTCCCTATTTCGGTACTTTGGTTTTAGTACTTGTGGCTTTATTGCATTTTTGACTTCTGGTACATTACTCCAAATGGAGTTTATTTTGATATTCATATTGTATTGTTTCTTTTACTTTCACAATGTTTGAAGGGAAACTGTTCCCACCTTCAGTTTTTACAACGCTAGGTTCTATTCATTGACCCATGGTGATCAAGAACACCCTTCAGGCTATGTTAGGACTGGTTCAGTTACTGGGTTACCAGGGTACTTGGGCCGGTTCGTGACAATTCTTCACTAAATGTATGACATATTTAATGTAAATCCTAAATATTTTGTATTATATAAATAATATTTTAGGAAATATTATATACTTTCATATATATATATATATAATAATATATTTATATATTAAATGTACTAATTAATAATTATGTATAAAATCCATTAAAAATAAATAAGGCATTAATATGTTTTTAATTATTACATTTTATTCATTTTCTATATTTATATTTAATATATATTATTTATTACTATTTATAATTCATATATATATACATTAAACTTATTCATTTTGATTATTAATTTTTTGATTAATATATTTTTTATAATTTTTTAATTTATTCATTTCTAATTTTTCTTTTTAACTATTTCAATTTATTCATTCTATTTATCTATAAATAATATATATTATTTATTAATATTTATAATCTATATATGTGTATATTAAATTTATTCATTTATAAAATAATTATTTAATTAATAAAATGTTTAATATTTTTCTTAATTTTTTCATTTTTAATTTTTATTTGTTAAATTATTTAATTATTTCAATTTATATATATATATATATTTAATATATACTATTTATTAATATTTAAAATATATATATTAAATTTATTCATTTTTATCATTAAATATTTTATTAATAATATTTTATTTTATTTTAAAATTTAAAAAAAATATATTATTTATTTAATTATTTCATTTTCTTCGGGACCTTTTTCAGTACTAAAAATAAATAACTGAAAAATGATACTTTTTTTCAATGATTTTTCAACAATGATAATTGGTACCCTTTATTATTGTTTTTTGCTAGCACTAACAAAGGTCAGCGTTGTTAAAGGCCTATATGGTATTAGTGACTATTGAGGGTTACGTAGCCAAAGAGTGCCCAAACTTCTTTTCTAGGTATTTTTATTATATTAATACTAGATTCAATAGTGTTAGATGTGTTAGTGACATATCCACTTATTTTCATTCTGAAACCAGTCAACGATATTTCCAAATATTGGATGTGAAATTGGAAAGGGGTCAAATTTAAACTGACTGAATTGGAGTTTCTACAGTCACAAAGATATGTACTACTAAATAGTCTTATTGTAGATCCATTTATTAGAGAATTTTGATTGAAAAAATAGAGGTGACTAAGGGTTCGATCTTGAAATGACCTATAATTTAAAAAATTTATTCATAAAGGGATTATCGAATGGTTCACCCATCATGTAAGTATATACTCATATTCATATAATTTATGTGTTTTTATTTTTTCTATGTTTAAAGTAACACCATAAATATTTTTTCCTAGATAATTAATGTTGAAAATAAAGCTGAAATATCAAAAAAAATTAAGTTGTTGGCCTGAGGACCTCTATGACTTTCTAAGTGATTCAATCTCTACAATATTCATGACTTTGTGTTTAATAAAATTTTCATTAAGAAGACCTGAAAATGTCAAAATAGTGGCTCATTTACACTTGCATAAGTGGGATACTATGAAAATATAAATGATATAATTGAATTAAACTATCATGGTAAGTTTTTATTTGTCTTATTCAAATACAATTAAGTCAATATTGATAAGGGTTTATTGGGAGATTCATTACATTTTAATTTTTTCAACTTCTCTCACTTGATTCATACTACTAAACATGCATAGCATGATCCATTTATCATGGATTTAGAATAAAAGAGGGTTTATTATGTGGATGGTAAAATACATGAAGGTTGGAGTGTTGTTGTACACATAAAGTATAGATACATACATGATATGGGTGATGAAGATCAATTGGAACATTATGACAGTGAATTTCATCAACCACAAAACAATGAACAATTTTTTCCTAACACTATTGAAACAATAGAACTTTCAAGAGAGGATGAAAATGAATAATTTTTCACAATGAATGTTTATAAAAATGAAGACAATGAATATGAATAAAATTAAATGTATAAATTGGTAAAAAAATATATTACAATTTCTATTTGATAAGTACCTCATAAATATATACATTGTTCTATATTTTTTTTAAAGATTTTTCATTTTTTATACATTTAATATCTATGAACCTTTTGAATTGAAGGAATTACAAGAACAAAAAAAGATCAATATCCTAGTCAATTAGTATCTCGAAGCATGCCCACACTACCTTCAGTTTTAGTGGATCCGAGTGATTTTGTTGTACTTGATGTTACTAGATATACTGTAATTTCCCTAAATGTTGTTAGTATCCCACCATTTGATTAACCTCTAGTAATGGAATAGTTGGTCACCCATTCAACTAGGGGATATTGGAGAGTTACCATTACTAGTATGAATGTAATTGTCCAAAAATATATATATATTTTATTAATTGTTTAATGTATTTATAAAAAAGATAATGGTAACAATACATAGGTTATATATATATATATATATCTGTGAAAATGGCATATATTTAGTACATCAAGTAATTCATGATTGTCATTCCATTTAATGAGTTTGATGTGCCTACTGGTGACGGTTCCTGAATCTATGGGTAGATTTTTTTCCATCATTCGTGTGAGACATTAAGATTTCCCATTAATTATAAAGATTGAAGGAATATTCCTTCATCTTGGAAAAAATGAGGCCTTTGATACTCAATTAAATTTAATATTAATTTAATAATAATGGATAAATAATTTAAAATAGATGATTAAAATTTGGTAATATACTTGTAATGTTTTATTTTTTTTATTTCTATTTTTTTCATTTTTAGGTACCTGCATTTGTTTCATGACCATGGTCTTTGAGAAATAAATTGAATGATTTTTAATGGAGATTATGTAATTAGTCAAATGACACATCTCAGAGCTCACGAAATCTGTCTGAGAAAGTTCTTTAAGGAATTTCTCATGGGAAATGGAAGTTGTTTATTGATATTAACAAAGATGTATCTCAGGAAGAAATTACATATTTCAAAGTATCATAATGACATAAGCATAATAACATTATAATTCATATTATTTTTTATTTTTCATAGGAATTATATAAAAAAATAGTCAATCATGAGAACCAATTCATTCCTTGTATTGGCGGGTCTCATAATTTTTTGAGAAAAAGAAAAAAAATTGTATGTATTTTATTCATTATTATTTATGTCATTTAATTTTCAGTTAAGGTTTTTTTTAACTTGTTTATATATTTTATAAAGTCTAATGAATTAGGTCACTCTATTGGATGAACAAGGATGTGTTTTAAAATTCATAGGAAACCCAATGTTTTTTTTTCAAATGACCCTATCAAAGATGTTGGATTAACTACTTTTCATTACAATTTCATGTTATTTCATTACATTAAAAAACTATAATAAATAAATATTATTAACAAACAATCCATAAACCAAATTAAATGGGGTCTGGTACATGGATAAAATGATGCTAATTTGGAATCATTTGATATATCTAGTAGGCCCCCAATTAATTGGATTTAAGGATTGATTGTTGTAATTATATATTTTTTTAATATTGTGTTTTAAAAATAATGAAATAATAATAAATAGTGATCAAAAAATCATTAATTAGAAAATATTAAGAAGATCAATTTTTTTATGAAAATCACTGTTAATATTTTTATATTAACTGTTTAAAATTCAAGGAGTATGGGATACATACCCTTAAAAATATTTATCGGTTTCCTAGAATGATGCAGTTACAATCGTTTTAGGGAAGGAGAATCTTGTACATGTATGGAGTATGGGTTCTAGGCCAACTTTATTAGTTATCTTTAATAGGGTATGATTATTGGTTATTGCTACACATAATAGGGGTTCAAATAGTTCTATTGACCATGAGTCACAAAGAGAAATTATAAAGTTGAAATAAATAGTGTAAGAATAATACTCTTATAGGAAAACGTAGGATTATTTATTGTCGAAAATAGAAAATTCTTTAGTTTCTATATATTAACAGATGTCCATCATGGTGCCCAAACAAATTGACTGCCTTATAGCTCATCCTATTGAGATTAATTCTAAATTCCATATATTATTCACACATTTGAAAAGAACACTTACCACTTCCATAAATAAAATTGAAATGATACATTCATATTAAAAACACATAAATTAATTCATACTAGCCACATATTGTGATTGATTGTTGTGGGGTTGATTAATTCAAATCAAAATTGAATTATAAATCATTATCCCTTTGTTTGAAAACAATTCGCGCACATTTTAACGGTTTTGATTTGGTAAATAGTTTGTACAGGTACTTAATCCTTTAATAACACTTGTTGGGGGGTCAAAAACAATACATCATGTCAGATTAACATGAAATATGAGGACCATGACCACTGATTTATTTGTGACCCATTGAAGTTGATGACACATCATTTCGAATAACGATATTCCCCAGATAATGTTTTTAGTGTTTTAAAACACTAAACCATGCATGTAACGGTGAAAAACATAGAAAAATATTTAATATTAATATTAAATATTGGGAAAACCACAGTTGAATTATTTATGACATGTACTCATAAAAACATGTCAATCCAAGTTGCAATGTGGTCTTAATGTCCTGATAAACTATTTTTGAAGGCACCAAAGCCTTTAAAAACGTGTGTCATGGGGTAAAAATGAGTAAAATGAAGTTATATTATCATGAAATCAGAGAAAAACAACCATGGATTGATTTTTAAAATGTATAAAGTGACAACATGTCATTCCATATAATAGTTTCTCCTAGATTCTCGTAAACATGTTTTTAGTATTTTACAACACTAAAACATGCATGGAACAGTTAATACCATATAAAATAAGCTAATATTGACATAAAATCATGGAAACACTATCATCATATTATTTTTAGATGTATGTGTTCAAAACAAATAAATATGACTTGCAGTGTGGTCGAAATCACTCGGTAAATGGTTTTTAATGATATCAAATCCTTTAAAAACATTTGTCCTGGGGTAAAAACTAGGAAAACAATGCTTAATTGGTATGAAATCAGAGTAAAATGGACATATATTTATTTTTGTAATGTAGGAACTGATGGAATATCATTTTGAGTTACATTTTTCCTTGGGTTCCCATGAACATGTTTTTAATAGTAAAAACCATACTAAAAACATTATATTAACCTAAAATCATGGTAAAACCATCATTGATATATTTTTGACGTGTAGGAATAGACCACATGTCAACCAAATGTGTGGTGTGGTCAGAATGCCATGGTAACCAATTTTTAAAGGTACAAAAGACTTTAACGATATGTTTTAGGGGTAAAAACTAGGTATAATATGTTGTATTTCCTTAAAGTTTGAGAAAAATGATTGTAGGTTTATTTTTGAAATTTAGGAACTGATGACATGTCATTCTGAATTACTATTTTCCTTCGATTCTTGTAAATTCTTTTTTAGTGTTTTAAAACACTAAAATGAGATTGTAAGAATCAAGATCATAGAAAACAAACTTAGATAGATGATAAATCATGGGAAAACACCATTGAGTTCTATTTTATGTGCACTTATATAAAATTTGTAAATTTGATTTGTAGAGTGATCAGAATGATTTTACAAAATGTTTTTAAAAGTATTATTAACTTTAAAAGAATATGATAAGAGGTTCAAATGATAAAAACAATGTGGTATTGATAATAAATCAAAGGAAATAAATTTTAGATTGATTATTGAATTGTAGGAACTGACATCTTGTCATTCCGAGATATGGTTTTTCTAGGATTCTCGTAATTGTTATATTAGTGTTTTAAAACACTAAAATGTGCATGTAATTCTCAAAACCATAGAAAATGACCTCAAATATATATGAAATCCTAGTAAAACAATCATTGAGTTTTTTTGATGTGTATGCAAAAACAAAACTTATATACTACATGTGGTTTCGTCGAAAGGACTCGATAAAAATTTTAAAATGCACAAAACCCTTTAAAAACATGTGTCAGGGGGTCAAATCTAGGAAAACAATGTTAGATTGACAATAAATCAGTTGAAAATTACTATATATTTTTTTTTAATATATAAAAACTTACGAAATATCCTTATGAGATATGGTTTTTCTAAGGTGATCAAAAACGTGTTTTTAGTGTTTTAAAGCACTAAAATGTGCATGGTGTGGTCAAAACCATAAAAAAACCTCATCTTAATTTTAAATCATTGGAAAACCAACATTTATTTTTTTCATGTGTATGCACAGAAAACACATCAATATGATCTGTAGCGTGATCAGAATGAGTCTATAAACAATTTTTAAATGTACCAAAGCCTTTAAAAACATGTATGAGGGAGTCCAAACTAGGAAAACACTGTCGAATTGACATGAAATTAGAGGAAAATGAATGTAGATTGATTTTTGAAATTTATGAAATAACAAAAATTCATTTTAACTTACACTTTTCTTAGGATGACCATAAATGTGTTTTTAGTGTTTTGAAAAACTAAAACATGCATGTAATGTTAAAAACCATATAAAATCACCTTATATTGATTTTAGATCACTGTAAAACCACTTTTTAGTTATTTTTGAAATGTATTTGTAGAAAACACGTCAATATGATGTGTGGTATGGTAGGAATGATTTGTTAAATAGTTTTTAGAGGTACCAAAGCCCTTAAAAATATGTGTCGATAGGTTAAAACCCAGAAAAGGACATCGGATTATCATGAGATCAAAGGAAAATGACTGTAGATTTATTTTCATAATGTAATAACTGACGACACATCATTCTAAGTTATGATTCCTCTAGGATTCCCATCAACACATTTTTAGTGTTCTAAAACATGAAAAAATTCATGTAATGGTAAAAATCATATAAAATGACCTCATATTAACATCAAATTATGCCAAAACCACCATTGAGTTGTTTTTTAAATATAGGGAATTTCTTCATAACAATGTATTAAGAATGTATTTATAAAGTAAAATTTAATCACACTACATGTCGATTTAAAAATTAATTAAAATATTATATATTTATTATATTGTTTTTTTCGCATGAATTTTTGAAATTTAATTATTTCAATATTATTTATATGATTAATTCATATTTTATATGTTTTGATTCCATTTTTCGTGGGTTTTGTGGGGCAGTTTCTGTTGTATTCCCTTATTTTATTTATTAAGATTATTTTTTTCCTACTATAATTCATGTTTTCCTAACTAGTGTAGTATTTTAATTTTGGATTATTGATTAAGGGAGATATAATGGTGGTGGATACTACATGCTATGTTTGTTTGGCTTAGCCTTGATCTGGGCTACCCCTACTGCACCAATCCCTTGGCTCCACCTGTCTCATGCACTGTTTCGCCTTCTGTTAGAAGAACCACCTCTATTTTATCCATCATACAAAATACATTCATCCCATAGTTCTTACAATATCTCATGATGATTCTATGGAATACCGCAAATTCCCCTATTGTGTGCCTTCATTTGTGGAAAACATTTAAAATTTTTCTTTCTCTAAGGGTTTTCATCTGTTTTTGGCTTGTGAACTCTCGACATTTTTTCCTTGTCTATTTAGAGAGGATATCAATGGTATAAGATGGAGAAAAAAGAGTTATCTTACCATATTCACTCCCCTCCGTCAAGTTTTTTCCACCTCTTGGAAATGGAGTACCGGACTGGTGGGTATGTAGTGTTGATAGATTTGATCTTGGGTCCAAGCAGACTATGAATCGATGAGGCTTTAAGATCTTGACTCTTTTTTCCTCATAACCAAGTTCCAATATTTTATTATTTATATATAGTGATTTATTTATTTATTTAATGTATATATTTATATCTTTTTTCATGTGAGTGTGTCAGTCTAAAAGTTGATGGTGTTCACTCTTTGTGATAGGTTTCATCACTACCACCTGGTTCAACTGGTCTGACTTTTTCATATAGTTTCCCTGATTTTTTTATTGTTATTTCTTTCTATATTTATTTTCCAAATTTTTTTTAATAATAAAAATACTTAACTACGTGGTGTTCTCACCATGTACATAGGATCACACTAATCGAACACAAGTTATACCTATTGTTATATCTTTTTTGTTCTTTTCGCTTTTGTGATTATAGTAGTTTGATTGAATTTGAAATCTCTCTTATTTTCCTGTCACTAAAATTTTAATTATATTATCCTAAATTTTTAATGAATAAATATATAATATTGGGTCTTGGATGTTCTAATGGTTGATGGCATAACCCCAATAAGTTGTATGAGATCCAATTGTAATGTAGATAATGGGTTCTACTAAATTTGATATTGATAAATTTTATGGTGAAAATTATTTCAATATGTGGAAAATTAAAATGATTTTTCTACTAGATAATAATTTTTTGATTGATTCCCTTACTATCACTAAAAATAAAACCACCACCCTTACCCTAGATGGGATGACAGCTTTGACTTTTGTTGATATCCTTGAAGAAACTCTTAAGAAATCTTGTAGCCTAATTATTTTATCTTCCGGAGATAAAGTTATTAGAGAAGTTTCATATGAGACTTATACTAGTTTTTTATGCTCAATAATTGAATATATGTACATGAATATGTATTTTTTTGGAATATTATACAAAAAATTGAGATTATATACATTCAAAATTCATCTTGGAACTGATATCAGGAAACACATTGATGAATTTAATAAAATCTTGTTAGATCTATCCAATATTGAAATCAAATTAGATAATGAAGATCAAGCCATAATACTGTTAACTTCATTATATGATACCTTTAATTTTGTTAAAGATTCTATGATGTTTGAAAAAGACACCATTAATATGTGTTTTACTCTCTAAAACACGTCAAAAGAAGGGTAGTGTTAAGACTAGAGAAGTGGGTTTAAACACTAGGGACAAAAGTGTATCTAGGGGTAGAAGTGAGTATAGGGGTTTGAGGAAATATAGGCATCAGTCTAAGAAGATAATATATAAGTCTAAGAACAAATTAATTAAGTTTTTTCAATGAAAAAAACCTGGTCACATTAGGATGAATTTCTCTAATAAGAATGGTGACTGTAGAGAAAATAGAAATGACCATTCCTTGTTAGTTGAGTTGGATATTGACAATGTTGATGTGTTAAATGTTTTTGAAATTTACATCTCTGATGAATGGATATTTGATTCAGGATGTTCATTCTACATGTATCTTAGGTGGGTTTTCTTCACTCAGATGAGGGAAATTAAATATGGTGAGGTGCTTCTAGGGAACAATAAGAGATGTCTTATTATGGGAATAGTCTTCGTTTCATTAGATATTGATGATAAAAATGTTAAAATTATTGAGGAGGTTAGGGGGTACCTGAATTAAAAAAAAATATCATTTCCCTAGGATTTATTGACCAAAAGGGTTGAATCTTAAAATTAGACTTTGGGTGTCTTAGGATTGCTCGAGGATCCCTCACAATTAAGAAAGTAAACCTTCAAAATAGCCTTTTATGTGTTAGATGTTAAAGTTTATAGAAGTCAATTAAAAACCAATTGTTGTTCAAAACATGATGTAACCACCCATCGACATATAATTTTAGGTCACTTTAGTGCCAAAGAACTTAATGAACATAAAAAAAGGGATTTTTAGTAATTTCATAGATAGAGATAACATTTTCATTATTCTTAATATGTTTCTCATTGATTTAACCCATACCAATTAATCAATTTGAGTTTATTTGAATCAATTTTGGATATATGGTCTGTTTTTTGGTTAAAATGTGAAAATTTATTAATTCTATAATTTAGAAATATAATAATAACTTCATTATATCAAGCACAACATTTAAAATATTGATCCATTTTGAGTAATTCATTTTCTTAGGATTCCAAGGATAATGGGCTACAACTTTCTCTACTAGATGAAGTGATACTTTATCCATCTAAAGGATTGAAAAAATAAATCATGTTGGAAAATCATTCTAGATGAAAAAGGGGAAACTGCCTTGGTTTATAAGGGAAAATTGGGGCTAAACACCTCTAATTAAGGTGATTCTAGCTAGATTTTAAACAGGACTTGTATCTATGTTTCACCACTAAATTCCATGGAGTTATTAACTCATTAAGGAAGTCTGTGAAAAATAAATATTTAAGGAATATTTCTAAAATCCTTGACCTTAAAAATTATTACTCTTGAAATATTCCATAACTCTTATTTTATGCATCCAATTAAGTTTATATTTTAAGGGGAGACAAAAAATAAATTTTTAACAACATATGATATGGTCTCTTGGAAAGATTCGAAGAGACGAGGGCATAACAAGAGGAAAATTATTTTGTGGAGGGGAAGCTGCTGCACCAATTTCTTTTTCTTCTTTTATTTTTATATATATTCTTCTTTAATTTAGTTATAATTTAAATGTATTTTTACTTTTTTTTTTGAATTCAATAAAATTCATACATGGTTTTTATTTGTGTATCTTCTTCCACACACATTTTTTATTATTATCCATCTTCTTTACCCTTATTTTATTATTTTCTTCCTCATATTCTTCTATTTTTATTTTTTGATTTCATGTTTGTGTTTTTATGCTTTTCTTTTCTCATACTCATTCTTTTATTCTATTTATTTCTCATTTCCCCAACACTTCATACCCTAAAAAATGAGGGGCTAACCCGATGCATGCCATGGGGGAGGTATGTGGAAATTTTTTATTTTGAACATAAATTTCTATTTTTATTAAGTTTTTTATGAGAAAGAGTGATGTGCATAGGTGTAGTGATTTTCCACCAAGACACTGATCCCAAAATCAGTTATATTATTTTATTAAATCATTTCCCTCCCATGTGCATATTACATTATCTACATATTATGGAGTTTATCCCTTCAGTGTATGAAATTACATACGATGGATCTAGGTCCTAGGAGATTTCAGTTGCTCGATCAAGGTTTGACATTAACCTTGATTACTGTAGGAGGTGAAATTAATATTGATAAAACAATTTTTTATTTCACACCGTTAAATAAATGAATAATAATTCATGCATGAGATCTCATAATTGAATTATCAAAATTTATATAAACACGACCATGGAGAATGATAGAAACACAATCCAAAAAAAATTCTATGTTTTTTCTTTGATAATTAAATTATTTCATTTCATGTTAGTTTAACCTTTTATTTCATTTAAATTCCATATCATTTCTAAATTAAATAAAAATAACAAAAAAGAAGTCGTTTAGGTGAATTATAATAAATGAGTGACAAAATGAGAAAGATCCTCAAGTGAGACAACCATAGTCATCCATCATGCTACATTAGGAAAATAAAATTACTTTTTACATGCCCTATGATAGGGGTGTGTTAGAACTGAAACCATTAACAAGTATCCCATCAATGTTTACTTCTCTTTTTCAATTTTCACATTGTAGAAATATTTTCATTGTATTTATTCAAAAACCATAAAAAATTCATTTTCTCCTTGATCTATCTGAACTGCAATTATTATGAATGGGAAGATTACTCACAGGTGAAATATAAAGAACAATAATTTGATTATAGTGATATAAATTATCAGGTTCCAAAGATGAGTGATTCTCTAGATGACTAGGGCGGAAAAATTGAAAGATAATTTTATTGTGTTCATGAACTGATGGGGCTTCTAGAACATGAACTAGATGTGGGAGATCAATAAGATTGGAATGTATTTTAGAATGAGTGTGGGGATTAACTTGATCTCCCTAGAGAAGAAGAATCACTAAAGATTCCCATTTTTTGTGAGAAAATAAAAGAGGTTGAGGAAAAATGTTAAAAACATCAACAACATGACCATTTTATGAATCAGATCCAAGATGACCATGATAATCTAGAGAGTATCCATGATGAGGAAGACCTTCCTGCTGAGTAATGTGTGGTGATCAACAAGACATGGATAAATTATGGAATGAGAATGAGGTCCAACATGATCTCCCCAGTATATACAAAGAAGAAGAGTCAGTACCATTGCATGTCACTCTATCTACGGAAGAGGAAGACACCACCCAAGTGGTGGAATTTGAAAAACGATTTAGGTGCATTACTACCTACCTCTACTTTCCACCATCTAACTCCAAGATTCACTTATCACTAAATAAATGATTAAACCATAACCAACATAGAGAGAGGATATTTTTCTAAACTCTATGATTTCTGATTTCATTCAATATAATTTGAGTATCACTCCTTATGATTTTGAATTTTTATAAGGTCAATCCTTTATATGCCTAAGACAAAGATAAATAAATTGAGCATGCACCTATTGAGGAACACTGGGAGTTCCCTAAAAAAACTGAACATTTACTAGAGGGACTAAAAGAAAATATCTTAATGGAATTGTTGGAAGAACCAGAGACACATGATTCCAGCATTAAAAGGCAATATTTCAAAATTAATTCTTCAAATTAAAATTTTTCCTATATTAAATTACATTAAAAATCACCATTTCATTATTTTTTTAATGTATCCTATATGGAGAAGACATAGGGAGAATAAGAAAATGTTGCACTTTTATGAACAAAGTAGGATGATACATACTTAATCAAACCCACACCATGAAAGATGTACTAAATTTTAAAGGTTATTGATCCAGTATACTATATCCAAAGATCATTTCTCAATAGGAAGAAGGAATCAAAAGCTGGTAAAATGAGCATGTGTTGGTTCAAATCCATGAAACCCCACCCACAATTATACTTTTGATAATAACTTGTATTTACCTTAGTAGGTATTAAAAATTCAGAGCCCATGTGGGGGGTCATACCATGATTTATACCATTACAATATTTCTAAGAATTTATTTTTCAATTTTAGTTTTAGGAAGTACTTCAGCATCATCCTTATACCTCTTATCTTTTTGAAATTAGATGAAATGAATCTTTTTTTTAATTAAGTAATTAATTTTATAGGACTAACATAGTAGAAGGTATCCCCAATAGTGGAGAAAAATGTACAAATCATTATTTCAAAAAGGACTTAAATTTTAATTCTTATATATTAAAATATCTTGATTTTATCCCAATAAAATTATTTCATATTTAAACTGAGAAATTTCATTCCCACATTTGGAATTATGATTTACTTGACTAATCTAGGAGACATGATTTTCTTAGGTATACTATGATGTCTTGTTTTATATTTTAATGTTAATGATATTGGATGAGTAAAATAGAGGATTTGATAATTTAAGTAAAGCAATGATATTAAAATAAGGATTCATGATTTAAAAAAATTAGTTGATTAATGTAAATGAAATTCCCTAACCATTTTTCATTATTTGAATTTTTGAAATTAATGTTAATTTATTTGTTTTAATTAGTTATTCCATGAGGGATTTTCCCAAATCATATGTCCCATTCCTGAGAGTATTTCTATACCATGTACTTCTTATTTATTCTTTTTCATATTTTTTGAGTGATCTTGAGACATGTCACCAACCAGAACATGCATTTGAATATTACAAAAGTTATGATTATGTAAAAACATTTAAAATAATTGAGGCATTTTTTTTAAAATCCATTATCCTTAAAATACCACTATTACATCAATACTTTATTACCCCATAGAGACTAAGAATTTCATTTATAGTAATGAGCCTTGTTTGAAGGCATTTTTATCCATTCATATCATACTCTTAGTATTTTCATGCTATTTTAAAATTGAAGTGTGGGGATAAAGGGAGTCATGGTAGAAGGTATGAAATAAATTTTAAGGAATAAGTGTGGGTGTGCTATTGTGGGAATAAAGGAATGTTTTGTAATCATTTAATGTTTTTAATTGTTTTCCCTTCTTGAAAAAAAAATAAAAAAATGAATGATATAGGACTTAGAAGAATAAAAAATCATTATCACTAGACCATTGAGCTTTATTATATGTGGTTAGAAGGTGGATGTGTGATTTATTTTAAACATAAATTTTGAAAAATTAAATAAAATAACATAAAAAATAAAAAAATATAAAATTAAATAAATATCAAGAATGATCAAATCATTCAATATACATTAATTATTCATGACCTTTGCTTGGAATGTTTAGTGGAAGTGGGAGTTTCTAGTCTTAAGGGGATACATTCATTATAATTTTATTTTTTATATCATACATTCAACTTAAGAGATAAAGTTACTCCTTGAGCCTTAATTATTAATGTGTCAAATCCTACCAAACTTAAGCCTCAGGGTCATTTATTCATTTCATGAAAGACCTCATGATTTTATGTGACTTTTGTCTTTACAAAGTGAAGAATTTAGTTAATTCATAGGCCTATGTATAAGGTGAATTTTCTCATGGTATGATCCTAACTAACTTTTTTTGTAACAAGATAGATGAGAGAAAATATTCAACTGAGGTAAATCATGATTTGGAGTGATTAATAATAATGTATTAAGGAACCTGAATGACTAAAAAGCGAAGTAGCATCATTTTCAAGTGGGTAAAAGTAAAATAATTGGGTTTACTATTTATTTGAAAATTTATAAATTGAATTTATATTTTATGTGTAATTTTAAAATTTTATTTGAAATTGAATATTGATTTATTTTATTGTTTTTCAATTTCAATATTGGTAACATTAGTTCCCTCTGAATTCTTTATTGAAGTTTTATTCTTGAGGAAAACCTTGTTTTAAGTTGGGGTAAATTGATAGAGATAATGTTTCCATATTTTTTAATATTATTTAAAATGATTTAAACTCTATGAATTTATCAATTTTAGATTATTTGCATCAATTTTGGATTTATGGTTTGTTTTGGTCTAAAATGTCAAAATTGCTTAATTCGGGAATTTTTACATATTTTAATCACTTAGGTATTTTAATAATAAATTTAAACATATTGATCCAACATGAGTGATTAATGTTTTTAGGATTACTATGTTTGTTAGCTACAATATTCTATTCTGAATCAAGAACTAATTCGGACATCTAAAGTCCTGAAAAAATCAATCAAGTTGGAAAATCATTCTAGATGATTGAGTAGACCCTACCTCTGTAAATGAGGGATAACCTAGGATAAATGATATACATTAATTTAATTATTTTTTTATATTAAATAGTAATTTTAAACTCTTTTCACCAATAAATTTAATGGAGGTATTCACAAATTTAGGAGGTGATTGAATGCTCATCATTGAAGGACAATGTTTGGAATCCTCAGCCTGAAAAATACATAGTCATTTAATATTCCATAAATCCTATTTTACAAGGATAATTGATTTGATATTTAATGGGGTCCCCAGAAATTCAATTTTAAAGAACATATAAGAAGGTCCCTCGACATTATTTAGAGATATGGGCTCATAATAGGAGTCAACTTTCAGAGGACATATTATGGAGGGGAAGCTACTGCAGCCCTTTATTTTCTTCATTTATTTTTATTTTTATTATTTTTACTTTAGTTTTATTGTAAATTTAATTCACTTTATTTTCTTTAAAATTCTATCTAATCCATGAATGAATGTTATTTTTTATCTTCTTCCAGACCTCCTTCTTATTCTTCTCCATATTCTTTAATCTTCTTCTTCTTATTCTTTTCTTCTTATTTTTTTCTTCTTATTCTTCTTCTATTTTGATTTTGTGATTTCATGTGTGTATTTTTATTATTATTATTTTTCCATAGTCATTATTTTATTTTATTCTATTGTTTTCTTATTCTACCATGACCACTTACCCTAAAAATTTAGGTTCTAACCCAAGGCTTCGCCTAGACAAGCTATGTGGCCATTTCATTTATTATACACATAAATTCTTATGTTTTATTATGTTTCTGATGATAAAGAGTGATGTGAATGTGTGTGTAAATATTACACCAGAACATTGATATTAAACTAATTTATATTCTTTTATTGACTCATTTCCATCCCCTATAATGGATATATGCTCTTCATATGATGGATTTGAAGCATTCCACAGATGACATGACATATGACGGTGCTCGGTCTGGGAAGATGTCACACTCTCGTTTGAGGTGTGCCATCAACCTTGATTATAGAAGGAGATGAAATTAATATTTGTAAGTGAATTCATGATTTCACACTACTAAATAGAAGAAAAATAATTCAATCATGAGATATCAGAATTGAATTATCAATATTAGTCAAAACACAAACAAGGAGAATGTTGGAACCAAAAACCAAACCATAAAGGCCATGTTCTTTCTTTACTAGTTAAATTTTATTCATTATAGGTTAATTTAATATTTTCTTTCTTTTAAATTACATGAATTTTTTATATTAAAAATCAAATAACCCAAAATAAGTTGTTTAGGAGAATTAGATTATATGAGTGTAAAACTAAAAAATATTTTCAAGTGAGACAACCATGGTCATCCATTATGTTTTATTAGGAAGACAAAATTGGTTTTATTAGGCCCTATGATAGGAACGTGTTAGTCACTTCTAGTCATCTTCCTTTCAATGAATATTTTTTATATAGAAAATCCAGACGTTTTAGTTTTATTAGGTCATTATATAAGGCTAAAGTACCCCCTGAGTGCATCCACTATGATATGTGGGGTCCTTCTAGGGTCACCTCTAATGGTAGAGGTTTGTACATACTGTCCTTTATTGATGGCTATTGTTGGAATGTTTTGATTTATATACTAAAACATAAGTCTGATGATTTTCATAATTTTAAGAAATGTAAAGCTGGGGTAGAAAGTAAATCAAGTAAGAAACTCAAAGCCTTAAGAACTGATAATTATTTAAAATATTTGTCCACTAAATTCATTGAATTATGTGAATCATAAAGAATCAAGAGATATCGGGATGTTGTGGAACACCACAACATAATTAATTAGTAAAGAAGATGAATATTATAATTCTTGATAGGGTTATGTGTATTATATCCCACTCTAAACTCCTTATGTCCTTCTAGGACAAGGATTCCTCTATAATAGTCTACTTAATTAATTGTTTCCTGTCTTCTTTTATTTCTTTTAGGAAACTTGAATAACTTTGGAAAGGATCACCATTGATCTTTAAAACCCTTAGGATTTTTTGGATCAATAAATTATGCACATATGCATATAGATAAGCTAGATCCTAGGGATATGAAGTGTATATTCATGGGTTATCCAGAGTGAGTTAAGGGGTGTCATCTATGGAAATATAAACCAGGTTATCAAAAGTGTGTAGTCAGACAAGATGTTGGGCTTCATGAGCCTGGTCTCTCTAATGGTTGCAGAACGGAATCAGAAGAGTCTTCTCATAACAACTAAGAATCCTCCTAAGCCCCATCAACCATTGGTTTTGATGTTCCATTAGAATCTGAAGACCAATCCCAATCCTAGTCTGAGACTGTTTTTTCTCCTCCCATTCCGAGACTCAAGGAAAATCTAATTATGGTTCAATTTTTGAACCCAAAAACAAAGAACCAGATAATCTAATAAACTAACAACTCACCCAAGAAAGTGAATAAAGAGTTATTAGTTCTCTAACCTACTTAAATCTGGATGATATTGATGCCTATGAAATTAATGTTTCTCATGACCTATTTAATGATGAACTATAAACATATAAGCAAGCCCTTAGATGAAAATAAGACATTAAGTGGTTTGGTGCTATGAAATAAGAGATGAATTCACTTATTAATAACAACACTTGGGTTGTTGTTTCTAAACCAAATAACTAGAAGCACATATGTTCTATGTAGATATACAAGAATAATGAAAATAATTTTAGAGAAATTAAAATCAATTTCAATTATAGAATAGATGCTAAAGGCTTTCTTAAATATGGAGTAATTGATTATAGTGAGATGATGTGGAGGAAGAATAATGTAGTGGATGTTGTGGGGTGGACATATATTGGGAATTGGATATTGTTAGACATATTTTATATGTATATATTGATGACTGAGGTATGATTTTACAGAGGTTATCAGTTGACTGAGGTTTTGTTGACTGAGGTTTTGATAACTTTAGTTCTAGGATGTATGATGTTTGTATGATTGGTTTATTATGAATTTAGGTTTTAGTTTATTACATGTTAGAGATTTTATAATTATATTTTTTATTAAATATATTTTATAAATAAATTTTAATAGAAATATTTAGCAGTTATTTTAAAATCCAATGCAAAATAAATTACTAAAAATATTAAGTATTGAAGATTTTTATTATCTGATGCTAATCATAAATGCCTTTACATATAGTACCGACAGTTTTGTGATCTTATATATTTTATTTTTGAGTTAATGTTTTTAAAAAATCTCCACTAAATTATAAATAATATTTCACATATAAAAACCACTATTAAAATAAATCAAATGCCCCTAAATTATAGCTGACCATGTAATATGTGGTGGCTATAGTAACTGCCACTAAATAAATAAGTGGTGGTTTAAATCACCACCAATATCAGGAAAACCCAGCTACTAATACATATGTTTTTGATAGTTGTGCCTCTACAGTCATTGACTTATGGATCCATATATGATTTGGTAAAACCTATACTCTATAGTAAGACGAGTCACATGAACCATCATATATTGTGAGCCCAACATCAGTGAAGTAGTATTAACCAACATCAAAACCATTGTCATATGTGCTAAGTGTTTAGGTGGAGACATGACATGAGGAGGAACCTGTGTCTATAAATAGTACAACGATGTGAAATACATTTCAGGAGCAGTGTGGGTGTGAGGTTTATATGCTGAGTTGGTGTACCTAGGGGCATCAACATTGATTTATTTAAGTGGTACACATTATATTTATAAAAAACCTTTTTAATGAACAAATTAAATTTTGTTTTAAAATCTATATTTTAATATAAATTTTCCAATAAAAATCACTAAACTAAAATTCTAATTGCATGATAAAATTAAACAATTCAACTTGAGTTGGGGAAAATACATTACTAGCGATGATTTCTCATCTATATCAAGCAGGCAGTTTTGATTATTTTATATTATAAATATATATAAATGTATATATTTTTTTGTGTGTGTTTATAAATAAATAAATATAAATAATTAAAAATATATATACATAAATATAAATATAAATGTAATTATAACTGAAAAGTATTACCCAGAAGTATTATCCCATGACCATTTATTAAAATAAAATAAAAAGTAACAGAAAGGATGGATAGAGGATGAGATCAAACAATAAGATAAGAACACTAACAAATAGAAAAAACTGTAGAGAAAAAGGATCATTCCCATGACCATAATTAGATCAATCACCCTCATCATCTAATTCCCATTCTGACTATGAATTTATTGCTTGAGAAGTGCATAATATATCATCTTATATCTTTCATGTGCCGGTAAGAGTTGATTCCTAGAAGGCCTGGTAGACTCACTTCCTCGTGCTGCATTCTATTCATCACAACCACGCCCCCATCCATGACCTTTTGGATTCCTTCCCTATCACCAGGTTTTCTATTGCCAAACTCCTTTAGGTTCTAATGCCACAACATCCATGTTTTCCTTCCCTTAACAAGCATCTAAAATAATTCACTCTATTGAAGATTAAAAAAAACCACTTGTCCATCCACTTTCAAGCTGAAATGAACATTTTTCTCACTTTAAATGGTTTTCTGAGGAGGGACCACTTGAACCCTCTCATCATCCTTGAGAATTTTTTTCCCTTTTTTAGGATTCACCTAGGAAGTAAAAAAAATTTATTACCTTGTCATCATGAATAAATATCTTACTAAATCATAAATTAGTTATCATCCACTTTTGGAGCATCATCTTCATTAAATTGTTCAATAAAATGAACCACTCCTTACTTATAGGAATCAGTAGAAAAACATCTCACATTATCATCATCCCTGAATGCATTTATCTCATCAGTAAAAAATGCCACACAAGAATTCTTCTTGACACCCAAAGAATCAATCCATTTATTTTTAATACAAATAGCATCATTAACACCCTAGGATGTAGTCCCTGCCTCTACTTAAAAAATAATCATATCATACTATCCATGAGTATGAGAAAGACTTGAATTAGCATCAATCAAACAAAAAAATATTCCTAGAACTTCTACCTTCATCTTCCTTCCTTCAAGACGGTGATCTAGATCTGGATAAGTTCGTGATCGTATAATTCATCATTCCATGGCTTCATGGCTAGGAAGTTTAGGCCATCACCGATGGAACTATTGTAAGGCCACGAGGAAGGATTTGGGCTCACTACCAACATCATCCCTAATGAGGAGGTGTGTGGAAGCTGCTAGGATTCGCACATCTATAGATACCAATTAGGGTTGTATGAAATGTATTGCAGTATCATGGGAGGTGAGTGAGGAGCTACACCTCAGCTACACAAGAATAGATCCATATCGGTTTCCATTCATCCATGTTAGCAACCCATCATAGACCATCACCACTATGGTGGGATCACTATAGCTGTTGTCAATGCCTGTAAATCATTTCCAGCAACCAGATCTATAGTCCACATTTTATCTACCATGTATAATAAATAATGTGACATCTTATTCACGTGTTACCAAGTATAATAAATTCCTCTTGTGTTGTTGTCAAAACATCTCAAACTATTTTCTAAAATTATTAATTAAATAATAATTATATATTTATTAATACAAATGCTCATATTATCAAAGAATCATCACTAATAAATCAATATCAAAAGTTTAACCATTCATTAAAATGAACCAACTTTGATGAATTTTGATGTATTGTAAATATTTTGTTTTTTTTTTGAATTTTATTTTTAGTGTATAATAAAAATAAGTATCCTCCTTACTAATGTTATTTTTCAGATGCCTTTTACTGAAAAAGAAAAAACAAATAATGTTATTAGAAATTGCTAGATTTTAGTAATGAACCAACCAACCTATCTCTAAAGTACCCACCCAATCTACTACAAGGTGTAAAGGTTATTCCCAATCAATACTAATAGACAACTAGGGTCAGGATATTGAATGTATCCAGGGGAATAATTTTTCCCGATAAAATGATAATAGAGGGACTTCCACTACTAAGTCAGAGCACTGTCCACACAAAATAATCATAAACATAGCTCGTTCTTTAACTTTCCCTGACTTTTTTCAGCATGAAACATAAGTTGTTGATAAATGGGAAATCATTATTAACACTAGATAAAAAATGTTAAAGGTATGTTTTATCAGTGCTAAATAAAGTGATGAAAAAAGTATACCTTTTTTCAATGCTGATAAGGGTAATTCTTTATCAACGCTTTTCATTGCACTAATAAAAAATTAAAATAAAAAACATTATTAATATATACAAAATTATCATATTTATATCAAATAATTAATTTTTATTTATATACATTACTTCTAAAATGCATGTATATAATTAATATAAATATGATTTATTAATATATATATATATATGTTAATAACTTAAACAATATAAGTATAAATGATGTATTGTTAATATCTGATATTTGAATTTATATATTCATGTCAATGTCTCTATGTATATATGTATATGGATAATGTTGTGTGAGTGTGTGTTTTGTGTATGTGTATAATTATAGATGTTGTAGTATACAGATGAATGTACGTATATGTGCACATGTATTTTTACATATATGTGTGTAGAACACGTGTACATGTGTTTTCATAACATGTACTTATTTCACATTTGATGTAATATTTTTTCATATATGATAAAATATTTTTGGAATTTATTCATTTTTTATACATATTTATATTTTACTAAGTTTTATTTTCAATATTTTTTTTTAAATTTATCTGATTATTTTTTATTCAATTTCATTTATGAAGTTTTACTATTTTTAAAATGTTTGAAATATATATAATTAAGTTTTATATATATATTTTTTAATAGTTTCTTCATTTCTATATGTGTTTACAATTCATGTAGTTAATCTTATATGAATTAATTTTTAAAATTTTTCTAGCTAATAAATTCTATTAATTCACTTTTAATATTATTTCAACTTAATATTATTTATTCGTTTTTATATTTATTTATTTTTGATTTTTTTTGGAATTTAATCATTTTGTAATATTTATTTAATATATATGTAATATTTTTAACCTATTTGAAATTTATATGAATTTTATTTTTTCTTTTTTGTTTATTAATTTTTAACATTTAAAATAAGTTTGAAATTTATATAATTAATCTATTTAAAAGATTTTTTTAATAATTTTTTAATTTATAGAGTTAATATTTTTATAATTTATTTAATTTTATTTAATCATTTTTAATATTATTTTATATAGTTTTTTTGATTTTATATATTTATTAATTTTTGACATTTTTAATATTTTTTAATTCTTTAAAAATTTATAAATATTTATTTAATAATTTTAAATATTTTCAATATGTATTCATTTTTATTTTAATATATATTTAATTTTAAATTTTTTAATAATTGCTATAATTAATAAATGTTATTCATTTTTTTAATATTTTTGAAGTCTCTTATTTTTTAATTATTCTATTTCAATCATTTTTGACATCCATGCATTTAAGTTTATATATTAATTAATAATCTGAAAATGTACTTATATAAATATATTTGTAAATAAATATTTATAAATGAATATATTTATATATATATATAAATATATTTATAAATGTACATTTACTATATAGATATTGTAGTTTGGGTTTGGCTTAGTAGTAATCACCACGTAATTCTACATCGAGGATGGCAGTTCAAAACCTATAGAGCGCAGGAATTGTAGCAGCACTATAGCGGTGCTGCAGCAGCACTGTTGTAGTGGTGGAACCAGTGCAACGATAACACTATAAGAGCAGTGGAGTGTTGGAAAGAGTACACTGTAGTGGTTGTGGAAACTGTTGTAGGAACCTTAGCGGCGACATCACTATAGCGAGTACTGTATCAGCTCAGGGACTGTAGCATCACTATTCACCGATGGGGCTTTGTGTCAAAATTATGGGCTTACGGGCCATGTAATGGGATTTCATGCCAACTCGGCCTATGGGTCATGTAATGGGCTTCATGGCCAAGGGACCTATAAGCCATTTATTGAATAAATAAGGCATTATGGGTGGGCTATCCCTTTGGAGGGGGTTATGGCCTGCCTTTTTGACTGTGTGTGAGGAGTCTGTGTGTTTAATTGTAATTTTACCCCAATCACCTAAAATATATATATATATATATATACAATATTTATAAAATTAAAAACATATAATTATAAATAATTGTATTTAATTTTTAATAAAATTAATTATATAAATATACATAAAAAATTATATTTTTAAATAATTAAAACAATTGTAATAAATATATTTATTTAATAAAAATATTAATTATATCAAAAATTATATATAATTATATATTAATAAATATATATATAATTATATTTATTTATATTTATTTATAATTATATTTATAAATAAACATGTACAATTCCTTAAATAAATTTATAATTATTGAAATATTTTTTTATAATTATATACATTTATATTTATTTATAGTCATATACATTTAATTTTATAAGAATTCATATAGTTAATCTTATACGAATTCATTTTTTAAAACTATTTTGGATATTAAATTATATTTATTCATATTTAATATTTATTTCATTTAATATTATTTATTCATATTTAAAATTTATTAATTTTTTAGTTTTTTGGAATTTAATCTTTTTGTAATATTTATTTATACATATATTTATTTTCTATACATGTACAGTTTTCAACATGTTTGTAATTCATATGAATTTTATTTATTCGTTATTGTTTATTATGATTTAACATTTAAAATATGTTTGAAATTTATATAATTAATATATTTAAATAATTGTTTTTATAATTTTGTAATTCAAATAGATAATTTTTTTTCATTTAATTTTATTTTATTTATTAATTTTTTATATTATTCCAGATAATATTTTTTCATTTAGTAAATTTATTAATTTTTTACATTTTCTGAATTTATTCAATTTTTAAAAAATTATACATATTTATTTAATAAGATTAAATATTTTCTGTGTATTTATTTTCATTTTATAAAATATTTATTTTCAATTTTTTTAAGGATATTTATAATTAATTAAATTTATTCATTTTCTTAATATTTTTTATGTCTCTTTATTTTAAAATATTCAATTTCACTCATTTTTAACATTCATGATTTTAGTTTATATATTCATTAATAATGATAAAAATATATTTATAATAATATATTTATAAATAAACATTTGTAAGTAAATATATATAATTAAATATATTTATATTTATATATTAATATATTTATAAGTTAATATTAACTATATTTAAAAAAAATTAAATATTTATAATTATAAATAAATATATGAAATTGTAAAAAAATGAATTTATATAATTATAAATATATATATATATATTTAAATAATTATAAAATTATGATAAATATCTTTAATTAATAAATATATTTATTATATTATAAATTATATTTATTTTTTTTATTTATAATTATATTTTTAAGTACACATGTACAATTCTTTAAATAAGTTTATAATTATTTAAATATTTTTTTATAAATATATAAATTTATTTTTATTTATAATTATACACATTTCATTTTTTACTTATATTATATATATTTTTAAAATTATTTATATAGGTATTTATTTTTTATTTTTATTTGAGCACTAATAAAACAACTTTTGTTATCATTTTATAAAGCACTGATAAAACCCTTCCCGATATTTTAAATAGAAACCTAACAAGGTTCTCCATCCTCATGTTATTCAAGCTCTCACAAAATTGACGTCACCCTCCCTCGAACATCTTGGATGAATCAACACTTTCAAAATCCAAGGAATGTGACTTATGATCCATCAATTCCCCTCAAAAAACCTTGTGTGTTTTTAACTTTCCAAACTAGTATGAATGACGTACGTGAGAGATATAATTTTTCTTTAACCCACCTCACTGATTCTCTACCCAATCTCCCTTGTATCAATCCATTATCACTTCACCCTCTCCCTTTCCCTCATGTTTATTTCACTCATTTGGTATAATTTCTTAGTCTGATTTCATGGCGCTCTTATCTATGCACAGTAGAAAACTTTGTTCACTTATCATGTAAGGTGGTGACTGCAAATGATAATTTGGTATAGTTTTTTTGCAATCCAATTATGGTAATACTCTCCATGTCCCAAGTATCCTTCTTGATCCCATGTATTAAAATCAAAAAATTCTAGATATTTGTTTGCATTACTTGGAAGAAGAACCTAATAACTCCATATTTATTTATATTATTTTTAGTAATTATGAAATTATTTTAATTTAGTTTGTATGATTTTTTCCAATTTTTTATATTTATAGCACTTGATAAAAAATTATTTCATGATGCTTTTGATACGTATACACCTATACATCAATGTAAATCAAGATTTATTATTGTGTATCTTCAAAAAATCATGCATGAATATATGGAATAGAATTAGTGGTATCTATATTTTTTAATATATTTAAGTGTATAGAAAAAGGGTGGTTCAAGAATGAAAATTCTATTTCTTGATCTTGTTTTTTGAATGTTGTTATTAAAATTGGGATTCTCCGAAATGTGTCTTCAATATTTGGTAGTCCTTTCAAATTACAATACCCCAATCAGCTTTTTTTACTTTTATTTCACGTTTTATAATAGGAGACTTAATTATTTTAATCCTTACTTTGATGATACTGTTTGGTTTTTATTCCTTTTGGGTTGTTTAAATTTTTTGTCATTTATTTAAGAAATGTAATGTTTTAAAGATTCATTTTGTGTTTAATTAATTTAATTACTTCACATGGGTTGTTGAAAGGATCCTTTGATAAAATGTGAACAATATGAAATAGGAATGGAACATAGAAACAAAAGCCTGATACTCTAGTTAATTTGATTTAAATAAAATATTTTATTCAAACTTTGGGTTCCCAAGACCATGTGAGTGGTTTATTTCAACGTTTTCATCATTTTGAAAAAGATAAACATCAGCTATTAGTCATTTTTTCACTGAAACACCACCTGAACTACCACGTACCATGTCAAGAAATGAATAAACATCAACATATCTATTGGAAACTAGGTTTTCATAGATTCAAATAGATTGTATTTTTTTTCTTGCTTTCAATCCTCATTGGGTTGAATAGGTAGTTTTCAAGACAAGTGATCTTATGGAGAATGTGGATTTAGTGTTGAAGATGGTGTCATTTTCTAGTGTTTTTCAAATTTTTGAATCTCTTAATCCTAAGGAAGGGGTTATCATCATGAATTATGGATTACTAGGAATAAATCATTAAAAATATGGAAGATGAATGTATTTCTAAATGATTTGTGTTTTTTGAATATGTGGAGCTTCATGAAGAAATCTGTTATCATGAATGTTTGAAGGTTCATGAAAGAGGCTTTGTGGGGAATGGATGAGTCGTGATGCGAATACATTAATCTACATGACTATGAGAAACTTCAAGAAAAGAATAATTTCTGTAATGTTTTGTGAAGAAAAAGAGCACCATGAACATGAATGTAGAGGTTCATAAAAAGGATGTGGTGATATTGAACAATTAATAAAGAGTCAATGTTTATAAATAGGAAACCAATCATCATCTCATACATGTAGAGAATTTGAAAAAAGGATGAATTTCTCTAATTTCACGAAGCACTTATGAGAAGCTAATTATTTGTTAATTAGGAACTTTTCACACATAGAATCATCATGAAAAAATGGTTATGAAATAATTCAAACATAGTAATTTTAGAAAATTTAATTTCAAGAAGACTAAGAGTTTCACAATAGTTTTGAGTTCAACAATATATGTGAGCTTTTTGAAGGATATTATTTTGGTGATGGTTGGGAACATCATGAAGGCTTGTAGTTTTATGAAAGTGTGTAGGTTTTATAAGGATTAAACATATTTGAATCAAAAAGGGAGTTTCACGAAGGGGGAGTTTCATGAAGGATCCTTATGTGAACATATAGTTTGAGTGAACAGTGCATTCAAGTACATAAATTCCGGACTACGGTGTCATAAAAGTATAATTATAATTAGGAAAAATTTCTTATTTTCCAAGTCTACTGAAGCAACCTTCAATTCCAAAAACAATGTAAGACTTCACCCAAGGTAGAAAGAAAGGGGGAGTTAATAGAAGTAATCTGAGGAAGGTAGTCTGATATCCCTAAAACTCTTGTAAAGGCAGTGAGTCTTGAATTGAGTGACAATGTTTGATCTTTTGTAATCTACAATATCTAGTAAATCATAGTGGATTCAGGTATGACCAAAACATTGTGGTGTATGATCCTTGGACTAGACCTTAGTGGTAAACTAAGTAAAATTGTATTTTCTTGTTTCTATTTCTATATATTGGTGTCTAATATTTTTGTGATTTCATATGATATGTTTAACAAGTTCCTACCAATGTGGGGACAAGATTCATCTCATTGAAAGAAAAAATTTACACCCTAATTCATCCCTCCCCTTTCTATGTGTTCTAGGGTTATACAATCGGTGCCAGAGGTGAAGTTATTGGTCTTAAATCTATACATAGTTTTTGTTTTCATACAGAAATCATGGAATGTTAGAGGATTTCACCATATTGATGTAAGTAACTTTTGAATTTGGAATAATTTAATGATATATCTTATTTGATCTATTGGGATAGAAGTTCCCTTTTCCATAGTTCAATGGATTTATGTCAGTGTTGTAATAAGTCTTTCTATGACTGAAACTAACGGAAAAATGATTGATGTAGCTGAAAAATATCAAAATTATTTTACTACGCCATTATCTGATCAAATCTATTTGATGGTGATGAGATGAACATCAAACAAGTCCATACAGGAGATACTGGAAAATTTATACGAATGTGATACCAAAGTAATGGAGACGAGACATCATGTTTTTGACAATCCGTTTGATGATCTAAAAATGCATCTAAATGAAAATGCAAATAGTTTATTCAATCACATTATTGAAGTTGTTTTAGATATTCAGGGTCTTGGTGAATAAATCAAGGATACTAACATTGTGAATAAAATCAATAGAATGCACCAAACTCTGTATAATACAAAAGTGTCTTCCCTTGAAGAAAGAGATCTGACTAATCTTTCTCTTGATGATCTTCTAAGTAGTATGATGGCTTATGAAATGAGAGTGAAACCAGAAGAAACAATATTCTATGTAATAAAGTAAATGGAAATCAAATCTAGGGAGAAACATGACATTTTCTATATTAGTGATGATGGAGATGATGTGGATGGCATAATTCTTTCTATTTTTTTCTAGAAATTCAATAGAGGAAAAGGGATATTTGAAGCCAAGATTCCTTTGGCTTATTTCTAGTGTCGTAATATAGGGAACATTTATAAAAGGTGATAAAGGAGATTTGATTATATTGAATGTGAAGAATAAATCATAAAGAAGCCATAGATAATGTTATTACAAAAGAAAGACTAAAAATCAGGAAATAAACTACAGAGTTATTTATTTTTCAAGAACGAGGAACAAGATAATAATGAAATTTTGGAGGATGTAAAACTAGAGATTAAATTTGATATTGATGAGTTTATGATGGATATAGTTGAGAAGATTTTACACCTCAATATTTTATAGTATATAATCTCTTCAGATTAATTCAATAACTAGCTCTACACGCAACACTGAGTTTGAGCGCACTACGAATTACCAAACTAGCCATTCAAAACGAATTTATGAATATTATTAACTGAATTTTGAATTTTATATACTCTATATAATTTTAGAATCCATATTATGTGTTTCTTATACATTATATAATAACAAATTCATTTTTTCCAAATAAAAGAATTATTTTTCAAAAAATGTAATGTTACCGCCTTTTAATGGTGAACCCTTTTTAAAACCAATATTTGACACTTTTAAATATTCAATTTAATTAAATTAAATTTTTCTTTATAATTGGGATATAAAAATTTATTTTGAATAAAGTTTTGTTACTTTTCGGATAACTTTCATATTTTGATGAATACTTAAAAATACTAAATCTTAATTGAAAAAAACTTTTGTAATAAAAATAATTTATAGTTATAAATTACGCATCAGATTGGTTTTGAAGTATAATTAGATTATATTTTTATCATTCAATACAATTTAGGTCATTATAATTAATTTTACATTTAAATTTGACGTAAACCCATGTCAAAATTTTGATAGTTTTTACTTTTTAAAAACCCGGTTTTTTTTTTGAAAATAGGAATTAATTTTAAATTAATTAATGAAACTTATATATTTTGAATTTGGTAAAATATTATTCATTTTTTGAATTCAGAATATCAAAATTCTCTTAGGGGGGATTTTTGGTGTTTTTCTGAAAACTTTCAATTTTTGATGAATAATGAAAAACACTCCGTTATTGTTTAGAATCGATTTTTTATTTAAATAATTGTTTATTTTTTTTAAATGTATTTTATGTCAAAATAGATATATAATACCTATATCAGTTCAGTTTAATTCATTGGAGTCATTTTATAATAAAATTAGATGTATAAAATTTTATTGAACTTTTTAACGTCTTTTACCCACCTTCTTGACACATTTGAAAATTTGCATAAAACATAATTTTATCGCTTCTCAGAATTGAATTTCAAAAAACCAAGTGACATAGTTAACATTATTAAGTAAAATTTTATTCAATAAGATGAAAATAAGTTTTGGTGAATAGTAACTTTTGACTTTTATTAACCATAGTTAAAAGTAGATAGGGTAATTAAGGGTTAAAATGATATTATAATTACCCTAACAGATGTCCTAGTTCTATTGGAGAAGTGTATTTAGACCAAAACCAACCTTATGAATAAAATATGATCCTTTTGGTCCACATGGATTAGATTAGTACATTTATTATTATTTTATTTAAAGAAGAGTTAAAAGTGTTAAATACAATGTTTAATAACTAAACAAAATTTATTATAGGGTAATACATAAGATAAATTACAATAAAAATATCAATTATAAAGATAAAAATATTTAATACGTAATGGTATTTTATTTATAATTTTTAGAAACTAAATAATTAAATTTATTTATGACCTAATGATGATGCAGTAATTACTTTATTAATGAATGTTTTAAATAATTTATATTATAAATATAAAAATAAATTTAAATTGAGTATTTTTATGACATCCACAAATTTTCTATGTTAATATGAAATTTTAGGGTTTATTTAATAAAAAAATTGAAGTGATAAAGTTTTTGTGACTTTATGAAAAACAAAATACCAAATAGTGTCAAAATTGATATAAATGAGTTTTTAAAAAAAAATACTATATTATTAATTGATATGATATTTATAAAAATATAATGTTCCAAAAAAAATACATAGATACAGTTAGTTATATTAATAATGAAACACTTGGGGTTATCTTGGCTTTTTATAGTAATTTTATTAACCATTTATTATAATAATACAAAAGAAGATGGTAAAAGTTAAATTATTTAACTAATAGCTAAATCTAAAAGATATGGTTAATATAGTGACCTAAACTTTTCTAAACCCTATTGTTTGAGAATATTTAGACCCATCCTTACCTTAGATTCCAAATATAAATTTTGATCCATTAGAAACTGAAAATGAATTTATAATAAAATAATATTTCAAATTTTCCTAAAATGGCCATCACCTCTCTTATAAAAGGGTATATACCCTTATCTTAAAATCACACCTCCAAATCCATTTGACTTGGAAAAAACCTTCACAAATATCCTATCAACATCCTTCACTTCAACCTAGAGGCCTTCCCTTGAGAATAAATCCATCCTAAGGAGCACTTTTGTTATAATCAAAAGGAAACACCCAAAGAAGAGGTAATTATTTTATCACATCTTTCAAAGTTCTTTTTTTCTTCCACATTCTTTTTCTTTGTTATTTCCATACCAAAATAATAACTCCAGTACCTTATACATACTTTTATATTATTATAAATTTGGTACAACCATATTATCTATTCTATCCATCCCATGTATGATAATGTCACCATGTGTGAGTACGTACGACTTACCATCTCCACGCCGTGGTGTAATTTTTTTTCAACATTATGTTATTTGGATGGATATAATTATGAGTAATATGCATATAAATGATGAAAATAACATACTAATTTATCTTTAAAATTAATATACCATCCAATTCCTCACCTTTTAATCATTAAGAAAATGATATCATCGCTCGTGTGTACGTACAGTTTACCATCTCCACGACGTGATGAGATTCATTTCCATGTTCACCATTCAACAATGATTGTAGAAACATATATTATTAATATGTATGTAATATATGAATTAATAATTCTACCATATATATATATATACTTGTACTTAGATATATCTTATTCACTTACTTATATAAAATACAATATGAAAATGGAAACAGTGTTTTTGCTTACGTGCGACTTACCGTCTCCATAAACGGTGTTTTCCGTTTCATAGATCTATCAATTATACTTATTTATATTATAAATATATATATGATATATGAATAATTTTTTATATTCTAAAAGTATTTAAACCATGATCTAAATGTTATGAAAAATAATAACCAGTTAAAACACGTACAATAAAGAAAGTGTTAATTACCCAAAATGTTAATTTAACATGGAAATTATAATTAAATGGGTAGCATAAAGTAATAAATGAATCATGTATGATATAATAAATATGAATATGGTTCTTGTAACGCCCCGACCCTAGTTACCCAGAGTCGGTGCATTATTACATAACATTGGCATGATCACAAGAAAGATCAAATCTCGAAAGACCGATTGGTTTAGTAGTCTTGGAAACACTAGATATATTCATAAGTTTTACATTACATCATAAAATGAAAAACTACTACAACAAAATAATTTATCCATAATCCACACTCATATCCCCACATAATATCCCTGCAGGTCATTCATAACTTACTTCTTCACTTCCTGGGAAAAATAAAACCTAGAAAAGGGGTGAGCTCAAATACCCAGTAAGGATAACAATATAGCAGAAACTTCCATAAATAAGAATAAACATTTAAGGCAATGTATAACTAAAACAAAAGCCTTTAAAACATGAACTTTCAACATGGTATGGCATTAATAAAATGAAATAATGCCATTTACTTATTCACATGGATATTCTACTAATCGAATAATCACATGCAAAAATCAATAACCACTTTCATAATGTTGGAATGTATAATGCCAGACTATCATAACCACATAGTCAAGGCCTCGTGCAAAGACTACAAATAAGATTTTGTCAAGGCCTTATTCCAAGACACTATTTTGTCTCATGAGACCTACCGATGCATCGAGGAGCTATAGCGGGCTCCACCCGTCACTTACTAAGTCCAATGCATTCTCATATGAAAAGGTTTAAACATAACATAAACATTCGTATTAAAACTAGCATACGAGATGTCAATAATTTCACCATAAACTATGAATGGTATAAAAATAGCACATCCACATTCAAACATATCACAAAACCTTCAATACAATATAGAAATTTTGTATCATAATAAATCAACTTCAAATAATCTTAAAATCCATCAAAGGATGTTGACGTAGATGAAATGAAAATTCTTTTTAAATAAATATCTCCTTTTATTTTGAAATCATTTAAGATCCATATAAAATAAAACATTTTCTTTGAAAATATTCTTATAATCTTGTAAGGGAAGCTTTGAAGATTTTATAACGGCAGAAAATAGCTGCACCCGCCGTATAAGTTAAAAAAACATTCTTACCTTAATTCTGTCGAAAAGGTTAAAAAGGACCTTGTTTTGAAAACGATGGAAATATTCCTTTATAAACCTCTTATAACAAGTCAACCAAGGGTATAAATGACTTTAACCCATATTCTTGTAAATAATAAAAAAAAAATTGAAATACATTTTTAAGAAAACATGGATGTGGATGATAAAGAGATCCCAGTAGATTATTACATATAAACAACCTCGGATAATGAAGAGATTGTGAAATAACCCTTACCTTGTACTTTTCCTTGGTTGGGGTAGGTTAACCTCCTGTATAATGGTGAAATAATTGTTATTAAATTATACAAGAATCATATATATTAATATGATATCATATATGATCTTTTAACATTGATTTGTTAATAATATCTTAGAATTATCGTCGTTTCGGGTGTTAACTTACTCATTTTCTTTTATATTTTTTGTTACATAAGCCATGTTTGTTGTATCTTATTCATATCCAGAATTATATCAAGTCCTTAAACATCATTTTTAAATCATCAAATGATAATTATACTTGAATGGATACGATGGAGAATGAATCTCATCGCGTTCGTGGAGACGGTAGTCCGTACGTACGCACGAGTGACAATATCATTCTTTTGATATTAAAATAATATATAAATGGATGGTATATCATATATACAGAATCAATAACATGTTATATTTATTATTTACATGAGTTACACATCATTATTATACCCATCCAAATAATAATATATTGAATAACAATTAAACCACGACGTGGAGACGGTAAGCCGTACGTACGCACGTATGGTGATATGTTATTCAAAGGGTGGATAGAATACTGAATATGGTTGTACCATATTTATAATCACAGTATATGTAAGATACTGTAGTTATTATTTTAGAATGGTAAGAACAAAGAAAGAAGAAGTGGAAGAAGAAAGGAACTTGAAAAGGGGTGGTGAAAACATTACCTCTTCTTTGGGTTCTTCCTTTTGATTTGATCAAAATGGCTCCTTAGGTTGGCTTTCTGATCAAACTAAGGCCTCTAGGTTGTATTGAGGGATGTTGGGAGAGTATTTGGGCAGATTTTGGCCGAACCAAAAGGCTTTGAAGGTGTGAAGAAATGAGAAGGAGGAGTGCCCTTTTATAAGAGGGGTGAGGGGCACCTTTGGAAAAGCTAGAAATATTAATTTATAATAAATTCATATTCGGTTTCTAATGGCACAAAAGTTGATAATTCAAAGGTTAAGGTGGGGATGGGTCGAAAAAAACTCAACCAATAGAATTTAAACAGGTTTGGGTACTTATATTAACCTTATCTTTAAATATTAATTCTAAGTTAATTAGTTTCACTTTTACAATGTCTCTTTGTATTTTTATATAATATGGTTAATAAACTTACTATATACATCCAAGAGACCCCCAAGTGGTCCATTAATGATGAACCTATCATGATATAAGTCTCTTGGCCGAAACTTAGATTTTTAGGAATTTAATATCAATTAATAATATAATATTTGTTTTAAGAACTCTTTTATGTCAATTTTGACACTATTCAATAGTTGATTTTTGTGAAACTCATAACAGATTGATTACTTCGAAAAAAGTCAATTAAATAAATCCTAATATATCATATTATCCTAGAAAATTAGTTTAATTCATTAAAAGTTTCATATTACATTTATTTGGGTATTTATAATATCAATTATTTTAATTTTTCACTATTATAGTAATTAGTGCATCATCATTGTGTCATAAATAAAATAAATTATTTAATGTCTAAAAATTATAAAATATCATTATGTAGGAAATATTTTTATATTTCTAATGAATATTTATAATCTAAAATCCAACATATATAACCCTATGTAAAAATTGTTTTTCTAAAAGATATATGCTTGTGTCATTTTTGTATTCATTTTAACTTAATTAAAATAAAGTGTCCTTATCACCTACAAGTGGATCCATGGGGTCCCAAAATCGACCCAAAGATGCCCATGGTAGACCATGTATCAACAAATAGGGTTAAGACACATTTTAGGGTAATTTAGTATTATTATAATATTATTTTTTAACCCTTATTTACCGGATTTACCCTTAACCATGGTAAATAAAATATTTACCGTAGTAATTATTCAAAATGTATAAAAATAAAAGTTACCTATTTACATAATTTGAACATCCTGATTCAAAATATGGAATCCATTTTCCTAAATTCAAAACACAGAAGTGGCAGAAATTAATTTAAAATCAATTCCCGCTGTCAAAACAAAAAGCGTGTTTTTAAGAGATAATAACTATCAAAAGATTGACACTTGTTTATGTTCGGTTTAATTGTAAAATTATGTCCAATGACCAACATTATATTAAATGGTAAAAATATATTCTAAATATACTTTAAAACTACTAAAATTCATAATTTATCACTATTAATTATTTTGATTAAAAAATTTGTTTTTAATTAAAATTTAGTAATTTTCACTATTCATCAAAATATGAAAGTTATCCGAAATGTACCCAAATTTCACCTTAGGTTAAATTCGATATTCCGAATCCAAAAATGAAGTCAATTTTGAAATATAAAATATATATAATTTCAAAAATTAGGTATTACTATTCATAACGGCTAGTCTGATTGGTTATGGTGTGTTAGAACTCGGTGTTGCGTACAACACACGCTATCACATTATTCAAAGAGAAGCGTACCGTAGAAGCTTGGGGTGTTACATTCTCCCCTCCTTCAAATAATTTCATCCTAGAAATTTCTAGAATACTTATCACATGAAAAGACTCGGGTGGTTCTTCATCATAAGTTCCCCGGGTTCCCACGTTGCCTCTTCCATCTTATGGTTTCTCCACAAAACTTTTACCAGACGCGTCGTCCGGTTTCTCAGTACTTGTTCTCTCGTATCAAGAATCCTGACGGGATCTTCACAGTAGGAAAGACCGGGTTCCAGTTCTAATTCCTCATAGGTGAGTACATGCGTTGGATCAGGCATGTATTTCCTCAACAGAGATACGTGGAACACATCGTGAACTTTGGAGAGACTTGGCGGCATTGCCAATCGGTAAGCTACAACCCCAATTCGTTCTAGAATTTCGAAAGGTCTGATGTACCTGGGACTCAATTTACCTTTCTTACCAAAACGTATGACTTCCTTCCACGGAGGTACCTTCAGGAAAACATGATCACTGACTTGAAATTCCAAATCCTTCCTTCGATTATCGGCATAGCTCTTCTGCCTACTTTAAGCTGCTTTGATGTGATTTTGGATTACCTTCACCTTTTCCATCATTTCCTCCACCAGTTCTGGACCTACAAGTTTTCATTCACCGACGTCATCCCAACAGGTTGGTGTACGACATCTCTTTCCATATAACGCTTCATATGGTGCCATCTGAATACTCAAATGGAAGCTATTGTTATAGGAAAATTCTACCAGAGGTAAATATTGATCCCACATACCCTGAAAGTCAAGTGAGAAAGATCTCAACATGTCTTCTAAGGTTTGAATAGTCCGTTCTGATTGTCCGTCTGTCTGAGGGTGGTAAGCAGTGCTCAAATGAAGTTCAGTATCCAGGGATTTCTGAAGACTTTTCCAGAATCTTGAAGTAAAATGGGGATCACGATCAGAAACAATCGATCGGGGTACTCCATGAAGTCTCACAACTTCATTAATATATAGTCTTGCTAGACGTTCCAGGGGTAGATCTTCTCTTATAGCAAGAAAATGTGCTGACTTGGTAAGACGATCAACAATAACCCATATTGCATCATTCCTTCTAGGAGTCTTTGGTAGCCCCATGACAAAGTCCATCGTAATATTGTCCCATTTCCACTCCGGTATGGGAAGAGGTTGCATGACTCCTCCAGGCTGTTGCCTTCCAGCATTCACTTGTTGACAAACCATACATCTTGACACAAAATCAGCAATCTCCCTCTTCATGTTGTCCCACCAAAAATGTTCCTTCAAATCTCTATACATTTTGGTGCTCCCAGGGTGTATAGAGAAATTGGAACTATGAGCATCATCCAGCAATTCCCTTTTTAGATCAGGTATATCGGGAACACAAAGTCTCTTCCCAAATTTCAAAATTCCATCTTCATACACAAAGTCTCTCAATCTCCCATCATTCACAGCTTTAATCTTATTTTGAAATTCTTCATCATCGGTCTGAGTACTCTTAATCCTTTCTATTAAAGATGGTTTGGCAACCATTTGAAAAAGAAATGATGTTTCGCCTTCCCTGGTTATTCCCATGTCCATCTTCACTAGATCCATGAATATTGGATCCCTTTCAATTCTCATATTGTTCAAAACTCCATGGTCTTTTCTACTCAAAGCATATGCCACCTTGTTTGCTTTCCCCGGGGGGTAGTGTATCGTGCAATCATAATCCTTGAGTAATTCAAGCCATCTCCTTTGCCTCATGTTGATTTCTTTTTGTGAGAAAATATACTTCAAACTCTTGTGATCAGTATAAATCTCACATTTTTCACCATAGAGGTAGTGCCTCCATATCTTCAAAGCAAAGATCACAGCTGTTAACTCGAGATCATGAGTAGGATAGTTTTTTTCATGAATTTTCAATTGTCATGATGCATAGGCAATAACTCTATCATTCTGTATAAGGACACAACCAAGTCCTTTCTTCGATGCATCAATATAAATAACGAACCCATCATTCCCCGATGGTAGAGTCAATATAGAAGCATTGACTAATCTTTTCTTCAGTTCTTCAAAACATTCTTCACACTCTTTTGTCCAAACAAATTTAACCCCTTTGCGTGTGATCTTTGTTAATGGGTTAGCCAATCGGGCAAAATTCTGGAGGAAACGTCGATAATAACCTGCCAAACCAATAAAACTGCGTACCTCAGTTATACTCGTAGGTGCTGGCCATTCTTGGATTGCCTTGGTCTTAGAAGGATCAACAGAGATTCCATCTTTAGAGACAATATGGCCAAGAAAAGAAATCTCATGAAGACAGAATTCACACTTGCTAAACTTCCCATATAATTCATGCCTCCTCGGAGTCTTCAAGATATTGCGCAAGTGATTTTCATGATCTTCGTAGGTTTTGGAGTATACCAAGATATCATCAATAAATACCACCACAAATTCATCGAGATACTCCTTGAAAACTCTATTCATCAGATCCATGAATACAGAGGGTGCATTAGTCAATCCAAACGGCATTACAATAAACTCGTAATGCCCGTACCTGGTTCGAAATGCTGTCTTTGGAATGTCTTCCTTCTTCACACACAACTGATGGTATCCAGATCGAAGGTCAATCTTTGAAAAGTATTGAGCTCCATGCAGTTGGTCAAATAAATCATCAATACGAGGTAGGGGATACTTGTTCTTTATCGTTATAGCATTGATCTCCCTGTAGTCGATATATAACCTCATAGATCCATCTTTCTTTTTAACAAAAAGAATAGGGGCTCCCCATGGAGAAACACTAGGGAGAATAAATCCCTTATTACTCAATTCCTCTAGTTGTTTCTTTAGTTCGACTAACTCTACAGTGTCCATTCTATAAGGGGTCTTCGATATAGGCCTTGATCTAGGAATCAAATCAATGGAAAACTCAACTTCTCGTTCTGGAGGATGTCCAGGTAAATCTTCCGGAAATACATCTACAAATTCTTTCACAACAGGTATATCCTCTATTTGAACATTCCTTTCCTCACCGACAGTTATTTCATTCTCTTCCTCCCCAATAATTGAATTAAGTTGAGCTACTGGGGGTGGATCTAAATAAGAATTAGGTGGTGACGATTCTGCTCTAAAGATAAGGTGTTCCTTATCATTATCATCAAGAATCGTAACCTCTTTCTTCTTAAAATAAATCTTCGCATCATAGTCTGAAAGCCAGTCCATACCGAGGATTATGTCAAACTAAATCATAGTTATGACGATGAGATCAGCAGATAACGAACATTTATGTGCTCTAATGGGGACTGATTCACAAAACTTTGTTGCAATGATACTTCCCTTGGGATTTTTAACTGACAACTCCCTTGTTAAATCAAATTGGAAATATCTAATTTTTTTAGAAAACTGGGAAGATATGAATCAATGCGATGATCCAGAATCAAATAATGCATTTTCTAAACTTGAGGAAACCATTAAATTACCTGCCACCACGTCTTTCGGAGCTTCTACCTCAGCAGTAGTGATAGCATAAGCTTGGCCTTGATCCCTTGGCCTTTTCTGAGGTAAGTTCTCCTGACGCTTAGGACATTCATTCGCATAATGTCCCATCTCCCTGCAATTGTAGCACTGAACGTTGGTGGCTTCCTTCTTCCCTTTACAATCACGAGCTTGGTGGCCTTTTTCACCACACTTGTAACAGACTCCCATTCCCTTCAAGCAAGCACCGGGGTGTTTCTTCCCACATTTACCACAGGATGGATATTCAACCTTTCCTTTATTCCCCTTATTTCCATTCCCAGATTGATCAGCAGGACTCTTCTTCTCTTTCTTTTCTTTAAAGTCATAAGACTTAGAGAATTCCTTTTCAGTCTTGATAGCACATGAGACAATGTCTTCATACGATGAAAAGGATTGTGAGACTAATGCTCGACGGAGAAATGGTTTTAACCCATCAATGAAACGATCAATCTTACTTCTTTGGTTACGTATATAATCACCAGCGTACCTTGCTAACCTTGTAAAGTTAGCCTCATACTTTGTGACATTCTCATCCTCCTTCTGTCTCAGACTTAGAAATTGCCTTTCCATATCTGCTCGATGGTCGCGAGGAAAGTATTTTTCTAAAAACCGATCTTTGAACTCCCTCCATTCCATATTTGATAATTCATCATCTTCCTTCATGTTTTCAATCAATGACCACCATTGATCAGCATCTCCAGTGAGGCGGTAAACTGCCATGATAACTTTTTCCCTTTCACTGCTCCCCAAAGCCTGAAATATTTTCTCTAGATAATTTATCCACTGCTCGGCTACTAAGGGATTTGTATTCCCATTGAACGTTGGTGGTTGTTGCCTCATGAATCGATCTAACATTGATCCTCCACGCTGCGGATCAGGGTGCTCCATACGGGTAAGGTTATTATTCATAACCTGAGTAAGTTGTCCCAGTATGGTGATTAGCTGATTGGCACCAGTTGCATCACCAGCCCCACTATAATTATCTTGAGAAGGAGGGCAATCCCTACATGGAGTGCGTGCATTGATACGGTTTCCATTTCTTCCACTAGGTGCCATTTCTAAACAATGGCATAAACTAGATCAGTTTATGAATCAAAATACATAATCCCATACTTATAAAACACTTAACATAAATTGAACTATTTATGGATATAATCCATAATCATAAGAATGTTTTCTTTGAGGAAGTATATACTCATAATCCCTTCAAAATGATTTGTAAAGAAAATGAGAGTTATCCTAAGCATATCCCCCGGGTGTGTCGTAACCAAGAGTGCAGCAAGGCCCGTTGTCGTGCACCAGTTCCCGTTTGAGTCTAGCTCAAAGCGGTGTTTTCGGGTTTTACCCCTAGGTACATCTGTGCCAGAGCCGCCTCTACCTGCTCGTATCCAGACAGGGATGTATTGCTCGGAAAACTCACAAAATCTCTACAATACCAAAATTCTTGGAAGTTCTTCTATACTAATCCTCAAAGTTCATCTTAGGTCTACGTGCTCTAATCAGAGTTTATCTAAATCTAGCTTCCAAGGTTTGTACTAAAAATCCTCTGATACCAACTGTAACGCCCCGACCCTAGTTACCCAGAGTCGGTGCATTATTACATAACATTGGCATGATCACAAGAAAGATCAAATCTCGAAAGACCGATTGGTTTAGTAGCCTTGGAAACACTAGATATATTCATAAGTTTTACATTACATCATAAAATGAAAAACTACTACAACAACATAATGTATCCATAATCCACACTCATATCCCCACATAATATCCCTGCAGGTCATTCATAACTTACTTCTTCACTTCCTGGGAAAAATAAAACATAGAAAAGGGGTGAGCTCAAATTCCCAGTAAGGATAACAATATAGCGGAAACTTCCATAAATAAGAATAAACATTAAATGCAATGTATAACTAAAACAAAATCCTTTCAAACATGAACTTTCAACATGGTATGGCATTAATAAAATGAAATAATGCCATTTACTTATTCACATGGATATTCTACTAATCGAATAATCACATGCAAAAATCAATAACCACTTTCATAATGTTGGAATTCATAATGTCAGACTATCATAACCACATAGTCAAGGCCTCGTGCCAAGACTACAAATAAGATTTTGTCAAGGCCTTGTGCCAAGACACTAGTTTGTCTCATGAGACCTACCGATGCATCGAGGAGCTATAGCAGGCTCCACCCGTCACTTACTAAGTCCAATGCATTCCCATATGAAAAGGTTTAAACATAACATAAACATTCTTATTAAAACTAGCATACGAGATGTCAATAATTTCACCATAAAATATGAATGGTATAAAAATAGCACATCCACAGTCAAACATATCACAAAACCTTCAATACAATATAGAAGTTTTGTATCATAATAAATCAACTTCAAATAATCTTAAAATCCATCAAAGGATGTTGACATAGATGAAATCAAAATTCTTTTTAAAGAAATATATCCTTTTATTTTTAAATCATTTAAGATCCATATAAAATAAAACATTTTCTTTGAAAATATTCTTATAAGCTTGTAAGGGAAGCTTTGAAGATTTTATAACGGTGGAAAATAGCCGCACCCGCCGTATAAGTTAAAAAAACATTCTTACCTTAATTCTGTCGAAAAGGTTAAAAAGGACCTTGTTTTGAAAATGACGGAAATATTCCTTTATAAACCTCTTATAACAAGTCAACAAAGGGTATAAATGACTTTAACCCATATTCTTGTAAATAATAAAAAATGTTTTGAAATACATTTTTAAGAAAAAATGGATGGGGATGATAAAGAGATCCCAGTAGATTATTACATATAAACAACCTCGGATAATGAAGAGATTGTGAAATAACCCTTACCTTGTAATTTTCCTTGGTTGGGGTAGGTTGACCTACTGTATAATGGTGAAATAATTGTTATTAAATTATACAATAATCATATATATTAATATGATATCATATATGATCTTTTAACATTGATTTGTTAACAATATCTTAGAATTATCGTCGTTTCGGGTGTTAACTTACTCATTTTCTTTTATATGTTTTGTTACATAAGCCATGTTTGTTGTATCTTATTCATATCTAGAATGATATCAAGTCCTTAAACATCATTTTTAAATCATCAAATGATAATTATACTTGAATGGATACGATGGAGAATGAATCTCATCGCGTTCGTGGAGACGGTAGTCCGTACGTACGCACGAGCGACAATATCAGTCTTTTGATATTAAAATAATATATAAATGGATGGTATATCATATATACAGAATCATTAACATGTTATATTTATTATTTACATGAGTTACACAACATTATTATACCCATCCAAATAATAATATATTGAATAACAATTACACCACGACGTGGAGACGGTAAGCCGTACGTACGCACGTATGGTGACATGTTATTCAAAGGGTGGATAGAATACTGAATATGGTTGTACCATATTTATAATCACAGTATATGTAAGATACTAGAGTTATTATTTTAGAATGGTAAGAACAAAGAAAGAAGAAGTGGAAGAAGAAAGGAACTTGAAAAGGGGTGGTGAAAACATTACCTCTTCTTCGGGTTCTTCCTTTTGATTAGATCAAAAGGGCTCCTTAGGTTGGATTTCTGATCAAACTAAGGCCTCTAGGTTGTATTTAGGGATGTTGGGAGAGTATTTGGGCAGATTTTGGCCGAACCAAAAGGCTTTGAAGGTGTGAAGAAATGAGAAGGAGGAGTTCCCTTTTATAAGAGGGGTGAGGGGCACCTTTGGAAAAGCTAGAAATATTAATTTATAATAAATTCATATTCGGTTTCTAATGGCTCCAAAGTTGATTATTCAAAGTTTAAGGTGTGGATGGGTAGAAAACAACTCAACCAATAGAATTTAGACAGGTTTGGGTACTTATATTAACCTTATCTTTAAATATTAATTCTAAGTTAATTAGTTTCACTTTTACAATGTCTCTTTGTATTTTTATATAATATGGTTAATAAACTTACTATATACATCCAAGCGACCCCCAAGTGGTCCATTAATGATGAACCTATCATGATATAAGTCTCTTGGCCGATACTTAGATTTTTAGGAATTTAATATCAATTAATAATCTAATATTTGTTTTAAGAACTCTTTTATGTCAATTTTGACACTATTCAATAGTTGATTTTTGTGAAACTCATAACAGATTGATTACGTTGAACAAAGTCAATTAAATCAATACTAATATATCATATTATCCTATAAAATTAGTTTAATTCATTAAAATTTTCATATTACATTTATTTGGGTATTTATAATATCAATTATTTTAATTTTTCACTATTATAGTAATTACTGCATCATCATTGTGTCATAAATAAAATAAATTATTTAATGTCTAAAAATTATAAAATATCATTATTTAGGAAATATTTTTATCTTTCTAATGAATATTTATAATCTAAAATCCAACATATATAACCCTATGTAAAAATTGTTTTTCTAAAAGATATATGCTTGTGTCATTTTTGTATTCATTTTAACTTAATTAAAATAAAGTGTCCTTATCACTTACAAGTGGATTCATGGGGTCCCAAAATCGACCCAAAGATACCCATGGTCGACCATGTATCAACCAATAGGGTTAAGACACGTTTTAGGGTAATTTAGTATTATTATAATATTATTTTTTAACCCTTATTTACCGGATTTACCCTTAACCATGGTAAATAAAATATTTACCGCAGTAATTATTCAAAATGTCTAAAAATAAAAGTTACCTATTTACAAAATTTGAACATCCTGATTCCAAATATGGAATCCATTTTCTTAAATTCAAAACACAGAAGTGGCAGAAATTAATTTAAAATCAATTCCCGCTGTCAAAACAAAAAGCGTGTTTTTAAGAGATAATAACTATCAAAAGATTGACACTTGTTTATGTTCGGTTTAATTGTAAAATTATGTCCAATGACCAAAATTATATTAAATGCTAAAAATATATTCTAAATATACTTTAAAACTACTAAAATTCATAATTTATCACTATTAATTATTTTGATTAAAAAAGTTGTTTTTAATTAAAATTTAGTAATTTTCACTATTCATCAAAATATGAAAGTTATCCAAAATGTACCAAAATTTCACCTTAGGCTAAATTCGATATTCCGAATCCAAAAATGAAGAATATTTTGAAATATAAAATATATATAATTTCAAAAATTAGGTATTACTATTCATAACGGCTAGTTTGATTGGTTATGGTGTGTTAGAACTCGGTGTTGCGTACAACACATGCTATCACATTATTCAAAGAGAAGCGTACCGTAGAAGCTTGGGGTGTTACATTCTCCCCTTCTTCAAATAATTTCATCCTTGAAATTTCTAGAATACTTATCACATGAAAAGACTCGGGTGGTTCTTCATCATAAGTTCCCCGGGTTCCCACGTTGCCTCTTCCATCTTATGGTTTCTCCACAAAACTTTTACCAGACGCGTCATCCGGTTTCTCAGTACTTGTTCTCTCGTATCAAGAATCCTGACGGGCTCTTCACAATAGGAAAGATCGGGTTCTAGTTCTAATTTCTCATAGGTGAGTACATGCGTTGGATCAGGCATGTATTTCCTCAACAGAGATACGTGGAACACATCGTGAACTTTGGAGAGACTTGGCGGCATTGCCAATCGGTAAGCTACAACCCCAATTCGTTCTAGAATTTCGAAAGTTCCGATGTACCTGGGACTCAATTTACCTTTCCTACCAAAACGTATGACTCCCTTATTATGTTTTGTTTTTCCTAGGATTCCAATAAATTTATTATGTTTGATATGCTTGCTTAATCTAGGGGAATAATGGAATTATAAATGGATTATTTATGTTGTGTTTTATGTTTTAATGTCTAATGTAATGTTCATGTATGTAAACTATTTTCCAAGATTGCTAAATTGATCAGTCCTTTGGGACTTTATTACCTGTAATCATGACAATGCACTAAAATAATGCATTGATTCTGGGTAACTGGGGTCAAGGTGTTATAGTTGGTATCAGAGGAAGTTTAGAAACAACCAAGGAAATAGATTTAGATAAACTATGATTTTGAAACGTTACCCTAAGATAGTGTTTGAGGATTATTATATAATAACTTCCAAAAATTTTGGTAATGTAAATATTTTGTGAATTTTCCAAGAAATACAACCCTATCTGGATACAGGCAGTTAGATACAGCTCTAGCACATATATACCAAAGACTAAAAACTCTGACAAGGAGTTTCAGGCATGACCAGGGGTATCTTGTTACATGACAATAGGGTTAGATGCACTCTTGGTTACAACACTCCCAGGATATATTCTTAGGTTAATTCACATTTTCTTTACAAACCATTATGAAGGATTTATGAGTAAATAACTCCTCAAAGAAAACATTTTTTATAATTATGGATTTTATACGTAAATTGTTCAATTTATGTTAGGTATTTTACATGTTAGGAATTATGAATTTTGATTCATAAACTCTCCTAGTGTATGAAATTATTTAGAAATGGTGCCTAGTAGAAGGAATGAAAACTCCAGAAATATGCATGATCCAAAGAGTAAGAAGGATCATATCTTTTATAGTCTTAAGAAAACATTTAAAAATGGAAATAGTACCCTACATATTCTCATTATATGAAGAAATAGTATAATGTTTTAATAATAAAAGAAAAGAATTCTCTAAGTCATATGGCTTTGAAGGGAAGCCAGAGAAAAAAAGGATAGTAAAGATAAATATGGATAAAGGGAAGAAGGTAAAGAAGGATTTTCCCATATGTGATAATTGTGGAAAGAATAACCTTGGTAAATGCTTGAAGGGAGTGGGAGTTTGTTATAAGTGTGGAGAAAAAGGACACCATATACGTGATTGCAAGGGTAAGAAAAAGGATTCAAATGTGCAATGCTGCATCTGCAAGGAGTTGGGACACTATGCAAATAAATGTACCAATCATCAGAGTATACCAAAAATGATGTTGTTGGATAATAAAAAAGTTATGATACTACCATACATGAAGAGGAATGAAAATTTTTCTTTTGTTTTTATTAATGAATTATTTTATTTGAGTGTTATATCAATGATGTACTGGTTATAAGAATTGTGGAGTATGTAAGGATTGTTTTGTAGTACTATTTCATTAACAATTTGAGATTGTGTGGTAAAAAGAAAAGTGACTCAATATAAAGTTAATATTTTTGGAAAATACAAGTTTAAAAGAAAGATAAACCTTAATATGGTCCTGATACTGAGGTATTGATTTAGGAATAAGATAAGATTTATTTGGATAAATTATATTGGATATTAGTGACTACCTTATACTAATTAACAGATAATTTATTCCATCATTGTTGGAGATTACAACATTTTTGGATTTAAGGAGTATATCCAGTACTCTATGTTTTACAGAAGGAATAAGGAACTACAAACCTATTCAAATATATTTTTTTGGTAATTTATTTTATAACCACATTTTAAGAGATTATACGATGAAGGTATTCACAAGTAGATTATGTGACCTTACTTATAAATTTTGGACTGTGAGTTTAGACCGAAGTATTGTGGATAAGTCTAAAGATTTTAATGTATTAGGTTTGACATTGGAAACTATTGTTAAGGTTAATGATTTTCTATATATTATTTTTGGATTGCTATAAAAAGGACAACCTGTAGGTTGGGCGAAAACCTGTCGCGTCCAGCAAGGTTGTGAGACTTGAACTTGCTATCGACGGGTGACAAGGGTGCATCACCTACCACTGGAATATGTTATGTACTAGATGGTATAATGTAGTTTTTTAAGTGGTATTACATATTAATAATAAATACATTTTTTTAACCCCATGCGGTTAGGATAAATAAAATGTTTTTGAATTCTATTATCTTTTAGAGTGAAAGATGATTTTGTAGTAGGAATTAGTTGAAGGATGAAACTCTACATGTCAAGTATATTTTTTTCCTATAATTATATGAATAAATTAATTATTAAACTTTAGGGAAGGGATATTAAAACCAAAAATGTGTTATCCTAATACCTTATGTTTTGTTGAACCAATGATATTTTAAATCATCATAGATTCATGGCTTTGAGGCCCTCAATTTTACACTTATTTTTGATTGATAACAACAATAACTCCCTATAAATATTTACATTTCTCACTAATTATGTGTCTCTAATTACCACAAATGTTCTCCTAATATAGATCATAATTTGGTGGTGACTTTTTCATTTCCATTTCCCTCTTATTAAGACTAAATTTTATTAACCCAATTTCTGATGTCTGTTTTCCAAAAAGATATTTTTCTATTTTTTAACCCATTATTTTCGAAGAAAAATTTCAAATTGTGAGGATGAAATTTATTGAATGATGGGAGAATGTAACACCCAAAGATTTCATCGTATGTTATCTCTTCCATGTAATTCAATAACTTGTGCTACACGCAACAACGAGTTCGAGTGCACCACGACTTACCAAACTAGTCGTTCACAAAGCAGTTTTGAATAGTATTAACTGAATTTTGAATTTTATATACTCCATATAATTTTAGAATCCATATGATGTGTTTCTTAGACATAATATAAGAATAAATTCATTTTTTCAAATAAGAGAACTATTTTTCAAAAAAGGCGATTTTACCGCCTTTTAATGGAAAACCATTTTTAAAACCAATATTGCATACTTTTATATGTTAAATTTAATGAAATTAAATTCTAATTTATAAGTGGAATATAAAAATTTAGTTTGTATAAATTTTTGGTACATTTATGATAACATTCATATTTTGATGAATAGTAAAAATACTAAATTTTAATTGAAAAAAACTTTTTAAATCGAAATAATTTTATAGTGTTAAATTATAAATTTGAATAGTTTTTAAGTATAATTAGATTGTATTTTTTTAAATTAATATATTTTAATTCATTATATGTAATTTCACATTTAAATTTCCCATAAACACATGTCAGTCTTTTGATATTTTTTACTTTTTAAAAACCCGTTTTTTGGTTTTGACAATGGAAATTAATTTTAAATTAATTAATGAAACATATATTTTTAGAATTTGGTAAAATATAATTCATTTTATATTCTTGAATATAAAAATTATCTCAGGGTAAATTTTTTTGTATTTTTTGGAAAACATTCAATTTTTGATGAATAATGAAAAACACTAGGTCATTGTTTAAAACCAACTTTTTATTTAAATAGTTATTTATTTTATTTAAATTTATTTTAAGTAAAAATAGATATATAATACCTATATAAGTACAAATTAATTCATTAGAGTCATTTTATAATAAAATTAGATGTATAAAATTTTATTGAACTCTTTAACGTCTTTTACCCACATTCTTAACACATTTGCATATTTGCAAAAAATGTAATTTTACCGCTTTGTAAAATTGAATTTATAAAATCTGAGACACACGGTTGACATCAATAAGTAAAATGTGATTCAATAAGATGAAAATAATTTTTAAGGAATAGTAACTTTTCACTTTTATTTACCACTTTTAAAAGTAAATAGGGTAATTAAAAGATAAAATGATATTATAATTGCCCTAACACATGTCCTAATTATATTATATAAGTTTATTTCGAACAAAACAAACCTTAGGAATAAACTATGATCCTTTTAGTCCACATGTATTAGATTAGGTCATTTATTATTATTTTATTTAAATAAGAGTTAAAAGTGTTAAATTCAACATTTAATAACTAAACCATTTGTAATATATGGTTATACATAAGGTAAATTCAAATATAAAAATTCATTAAAAATATAAACATATTTCCTACATAATTTTATTTTACTTATAATTTTTAGATATTAAATAATTAAATTTATTTATGACATAATGATGATGTTTTAATTACTTTATCAATGAAAGATATAAATAATTGATATTATAAATATAAAAATAAATGTAAATTGATGATTTTTATGCCATAAACGAATTTTCTATTTTAATATGACATTTTAGGGTTGATTAAATAATTTTTTTGATGTGATAATGTTGTTATGACATTAACAAAAACGAAAAACAAAATAGTGTAAAAATTGACATAAATTACTTTTTTTTAAAAACTATATTATTAAATGATATAATATTTCTAAAAATCTAAGGATTGAAAAAAGTACTTAGATAAGGATATATATTTCAATAATGATCCATTTGGGGTTCTCTTGGATTTTTATAGTAATTTTATTAACCATTTATTATATTAATACAATTGGACGTGGTAAAAGTTAAACTATTTAACTAAGAGTTAAATCTAAAAGATAGGGTTAATATGGTGACATAAACTTGTCTAAAACATATTGTTTGAGAGGGTTTAGACCCATAACCACCTTATATTCTAAATAAATCAATTTCGTGCCATTATAAACAGAAAATTACATTATAATAAAATAATATTTCAAACTTTTCCTAAAGTGACCCTCACCTCTCTTATAAAAGTGAATTTCCCGTTCTATTAAAATCACACCTCCAAATCCATTTTTCTCATCCATCCCCTGCCCAAATATCCTCCTAGATTCCCTCACATAAACCTATAGGACTTCCCTGGAGTAGAAACCCAACCTAAGGAACCTTTTTTTCAAATCAAAAGGATACACCCAAAGAAGAGGTAATTATTTTATCACTTCTTTCAAAGTTCTTTTCTTTTTCCACATTCTTTTTCATTGTTATTTTCATACCAATAATAAATACAGTAAATTATACATACTGTGATGTTATTTTAAAAATGGTATATCTATATTCATTATTCTATTCATCATATGAATGGTAATGTCACCATGTGGGCGTACGTATGACTTACCGTCTTCATGTCATGGTGTAATTTTTTATTCAACACTATGTCATTTGGATGTATATAATGATGATTAATATGTATATAAATAATGAATATAACATGATAATTTCTATGTAAAATTAATTTACCATCCAATTCCACACCTTTTAATCATTAAAGATATGATATCATCGCTCGTGTGTACGTATGGCTTACCGTCACCACGATGCGATGAGATTCATTTCCAACTTCACCATTCAATGAGTATTATAAAAATATATATTATTAATAAGTATGTATTATATGACATAATAATGCTACTGGAGATATATATATATATATATGTGTGTGTTTAAGTATGTATTTATGTACTTATATATATCTTATTCAGTTACATCCATTCAATACGATATGAAAATGGAAACAGCGTTTATGCGTACGTACGGCCAACTGTCTCCATAAATGGTGTTTTCTATTTCATATAACTATCTATTATACATATTTATATTTTAAATATATATATGATATATAAATCATTTTTTATATTCTGGAATTATTTAAATCATGATCTAAATGATACAAACTATAATAACATGTTAATACATGTACGATAAAGAAAGTGATTATTACCTGAAATGTTGATTTAACATATAAATTCTTATTAAATGGGTATTGTAAAGTCATAAATGAATAATTTATGATATAATAAATATGAATATGGTTTTGGTATAATTTAATAACATACTATGGTCATTATACAGGAGGTTAAATGTACCCTCAACCAAAGGAAAGTACAAGGTAAGGGTTAATTTCTCAATCTCATCGTTATCTGAGATTGCTTATGTGTAGGTATTTACTAGGACATATTTATCATCCAAGTCCTTTTTTTGTAAAAATGTTTTCAAAATAAATATATTTTTTTTTGTAAGGGACTCTTTATCAAGATCAACATTTTAATTATTTTAATTATTTATTTTTCAAAATCATTTTAATTAATGTCCATGTTTTAAAATGATTTTACGGATTTATTTATATAGACATGATTGTTTTAAAATGTTAATTCCTTTAAAAAATTTCAAAGTGGTATGGGAAACATTGATTCAAAAATGTATTTTAAATATATTCCTTTCTAAATTGTGTGCCTTTTAAAAGATTTCATGAAATGGGGATATTTCTCTCAAATATTTTTACTGATCATTTTCAACTATGTCAACATCTGTTGCTCAATATTATTCTTGATTGTGGTTGATTTATTATAATACAATCTTCCATATTTTATCAATGGTTTTTTGATATGTTTGAATGTTGATATGTTATTTTTATAACATTCATGGTTTATGGTTCAAGTATTAACATTTCCTATGCTAGTTTTAATATGAATGTTTATGTTATGTTTCAACATTTTCATATGAGGAATGCAGTGGACCTAGTAAGTGACGGGTGGAGCCCACTATAGCTCCTCAATACATCGGTACGTCTCATGACACAGATTAGTGTCTTAGAAAAAGTCCACGACAAAAATTTTATTTGTAGTCTTGGCATGAGGCCTTGACTATGTGGTAATGATGTCCGGCGTTAGACATTCCCTCATTATGAAATTAATTGTTACATGTGATTGTTCGACTATTAGAATATCCATGTGCATATTTATATGGTAATGTTTGATTTATTTTCTCCATATTATGTTAAAGTTTATTTTTAAATGGTTGTTGTTCTTATTACACATCTAGCATTAAAATTTAATAGCTTATGCTAAATTATTTACCCTTATTGAGCATCGGAGCTAACCCATTTCTTATGTTTTTTTTTCAAGGTTTCAAGAAGTGTGTTATCTTTGATATGTAGGGTTAATCTAGGGGAATAATGGAATCCTCAAAGGACTATTTATTTTGTGTTTTATGTTTTAATGTGTAATGTAACATTCATGTATTTAATCTATTTTCCAAAAATTCTAAATGGATTGGTCCTTTGGGACTTGATTCCTTGTAATCATGCCAATGTATTAAAATAATGTACTGACTCTTGGTAACTAGGGTTGGGGCATTACAGTTGGTATCAGAGAATTTTTAGCAACCACCTAGGAAATGGATTCAGATAAACACTGATTTTAAAACATTACCATAGGATAGACTTTGAGGATTAGTATATAAGAACTTCCTAGAATTTGGGTAATGTAGATATTTTGTGAATTTTCCAAGAAATGCATCCTTTTCTAGATACGAGTAGTTAGAATCGACTCTGGCACAAATATAATTAGGAGTGAAAACTTTGACAAGGAGTTTCGGTCCAGACCCGGGGTATCTTGGTACGTGACAACGGGATTTTCCACACTCTTGTTTACGTCATTCCTAGGAGATATTCTTAGGATAATTCACATTTTATTAACAAACCATTATGAAGGATTTATGAGTAAATACCACCTAAAAGAAAACATTTTTTTATGATTATGGATTCCATTCATACACTGTTAAATTTATCTTAGTTATTTTACAAGTTTGTAATTATGCATTGTTATTCATAAACTAACATAATGTATGACATTATTTTAAAATGGTTCCCAGTAGAAGGAATGAGAACTCCAACAATATGCATAATCCAAAGAGTAAGAAGGATCAAATATTTCAGGGTCTTAATCATACATTTAGAAGGAAAATTGTCTCCTACATATTCTCATAATATGAAGAAATGATATTATATGTTAATAAGATAAGTAAATAATTGTCTTATTAATTTGGATTTAATGGGAAGTTATAGAAGAAAAGGATGGTAGAGAGAAAGATGGATAAAGGGAATAAGGGAAAGAAGGATTTTCCCATATGTGATAATTGTGGAAAGAAACGCCATGGTAAATGCTTGAAGGGAATTGGAGTTTGTTATAGGTGTTGGGAAAAAGGACACCAAGTATTTCATTGAAAGGGTAAGAAAAAGGTTTCAAATATACAATTCTTTATCTGCAAAGAGTTGGGACACTATGCGATTCAATGTCCCAATCAACAGAGTATACCGCAAAAGATGTTGTTGGATAATAATCAAGTTATGATACTACCTTAGATGAAGAGGAATGACTAGTGGTCTTATGTTGTTATTAAATAATTATGTCAGTTGAGTGTTGTATCAACAATGTAATGGTTATAAGAGTTATGGAGTATATAAGGATTGTACTGCAGTAATATTTCTTTAAGGATTTGAGATTGTGTGGTACCAAGAAAAGTGACTCAATAGAAAGTTAAATTATTTGGAAAATACATGTTTGAAGGAAAGATAAACATTAATATGGTTCTAATACTGAGGTATTTATTTTTGGAATAAGCGATGATTAATTTTGATAAATTATATGGGATATTATTGACTACCTTGGAACAAATTAATTGTTTGTTTATTCCATAATTATTGGAGATTACAACATTTTTATATTTCATGTGTATATCCAGTATTCTATGTTTTTAAAAAGGAATAAATAAGTACATACCTATTCAAATATGGTTTTCTACTAATTCATTTTATTACCACATTTTAAGAGAATACAAGATGAATGTATTCACATGTATATTATGTGACCATCCTTATAAATTTTGGACTGTGAGTTCGGATAGAAGTATTGTGGATAAGTCTAAAGATTGGAATATATTAAGTTTGAAATTGGATACTATTGTTATGGTTAAATAATTTTATTATATTATTTTTGGATTGTTATAAAAAGGACAGCCCAGAGGTCGGGCGACAACCTGTCGCATCCAGTAAGGCCGCGAGACTTGAACCTAAAACCAAAGGGCTACAAGGGTGAATCACCTACCACTGGTCTACATGATGTCCTGGATTGTATAATACAGTTTTCATTAAAAGTTCTGACAGATGAATTATAAATTCATTTTTTTTTGTAACCCTATACGATTAGGATAAATAAAATATTTTTGAATTCTATTATCTTTTTGAGTGAAAGATGATTTTCTGTTAGGAATTAGTTGAAGGATGAAACTATACTTGTCAAGTATATTTTTTCCCTCTTATTATATGAATAAATTAGTTCTTAAACATTAGGGAAGGTATATTAAAACCAAAAATGTTTTATCCTTATACCATATGTTTTGTTGAACTGATGATATTTTAAATAATCATGGATTGATGGCTTTGAGGCCCTAAATTTTACACTTGTTTGTGATTGATGACCAAATTCAATCCCTATAAATATTTATGTTTTCCTCCAATTATGTGTCTCTTATTACCACCAATGTTCCCCTAATTGAGATCATAATTTGGTGGTGACTTTTTCATTTCCATTTCCCTCTTATTAAGACAAAATTTTATTATCCCAATTTCTGATGTGATTTTCCAAAAAGGTATTTTTCTATTTTTAAACCATTATTTTAGAAGAACAATTTAAAATTGAGAGGATTAAACTTATTGAAGGATGGGAGAATGTAACCCCCCAAGATTTCATAGTACGTTATCTCTTAAATGTAATTCAATAACTTGTGTTACATGCAACACCGTCTTTGAGCGCACCACGACATACCAAACTAGTCGTTCAAAGCAGTTATGAATAGTATTACTGAATTTTAAATTTTATATACTCCATATAATTTTAGAATCAATATTATGTGTTTCTTAGAAATAATATAAGAACAAATTCATTTTTTTAGGTAAAAGAAGTATTTTTCAAAAAAATGCAATTTTAACGCCCTTTAATGGTGTACCCTTTTTGAAAAACATATTTGACACTTTTATATATAAAATTTAATGAAATTAAATTCTTCTTTAGAATAGGAATATAAAAATTTAGTTTGGATAAATTTTTGGTACTTTTCTGATAACATTCATATTATGATGAATAGTGAAAAATACTAAATTTAAATTGAAAACAACTTTTTTAATTGAAATAATTTATAGTGTTAAATTAATAATTTGAATGGTTTGTAAGTATAATTAGATTAAATATTTATCATTTAATACAATTTAGGTAATTATAAGTAACTTTACATTTAAATTTGACATAAACACATGTCAATCTTTTGATAGTTTCTACTTTTTAAAAACACACTTTTTGGTTTTGACAATGGGAATTAATTTTAAATTAATTAATGAAACTTATATATTTTGAATTTGGTAAAATAGAATTCATTTTGGAATTCATAATATCAAAATTATCTTAGGTTAAATTTTTGTATTTTTCAGAAAACTTTCAATTTTTGATGAATAGTGAAAAACGCTGCATTATTGTTTAAAACCAAATTTTTATTTAAATAATTATTTATTTTAAAAAAAATTATTTTAGGTAAAAATAGATATATAATACCTATATATGTTCAATTTAATTCATTGGATTCATTTTATAATAAAATTAGATGTATAAAATTTTGTTGAACTTTTTAACGTCTTTTACCCACCTTCTTGACACATTTGCAAATTTTTATAAAATGCAATTTTACCACTTCTGTGAATTGAATTTCAAAAATATGAGAAACACAGTTGAAATCAATAAGTAAAATTTGGTTCAATAAGTTGAAAATATTTTTGGGTGAATAGTAACTTTTTACTTTTATTTACCACGGTTAAAAGTAAATAAGGTAATTAAAGGTTAAAATGATATTATAATTACCATAACGCATGTCATAATTCTATTAGATAAGTTTATTTCTACCAATACCAACCTTATGAATAAAATATGATCTTTTTGGTCCACTTGGATTAGATTAGGACATTTATTATTATTTTATTTAAAGAAGAGTTAAAAGTGTTAAATTCAAAGTATAATAACTAAACCATTTTTAATATATTATGCATAAGATAAATTCAACTATAAATGTTAATTATAAATCTCAAAGTATTTCTTACTTAATGGTATTTTATTTATAATTTTTAGAGATTAATTATTTAAATTTTTTTATGACCCAATTATGATGGAGTAATATCTTTATCAATGAAATACTAAAATAAATGATATTATAAATATAAAAAAAATGTAAATTAAAGATATTTACTCCATAAAAAAAAATTATAGGTTAATATGACATTTTATGGTTGATTAAATATATTTTTTTGAAGTGATAAAGTTTTAATGACTAACAAAAACAAAATACCAAATAGTGTCAAAATTGAAAAAAATGAGTTTTTAAAACAAATACAATATTATTAATTGATATAATATTTCTAAAAAATATAATGTTTAGAAAAAATACTTATATACGGTTATATATATCAATAATTAACCACTTGGGGTTCTCTAGGATTTTAATATTAATTTTATCAACCATTTATTATAAAAATACAAGTGGACATGGTAAAAGTTAAACTATTTATCTAAGAGTTAAATCTAAAAGAGAGGGTTAATGTGGTTCCATAACTTGTCTAAAACCTATTGGTTGAGAGTATTTAGACCCATCCCCTCCTTAAAATAGAAATAAATCAATTTTTAGTCATTAGAAATCGAAAATGAATTTATAATAAAATAATATTTCCAACTTTTCCTAAAGTGACCCTCACCTCTCTTATAAAAGGGTACCTCCCCTTCTCTTAAAATCACCCCTCCAAAGCCATTTGGATCGGCCAAACCCGGAACAAATATCCTCCCCACATTAATCAAATAAACCAAGAGGCCTTACCTTGAGCATAAAGCTAACCTAAGGAGCCCTTTTGTTCAAATCAAAAGGAAACACCCAAAGAAGAGGTAATTATTTTATCACCTCTTTCAAGGTTCTTTTCTTCTTCCACTTTCTTTTTATTTGTTATTTCCATAACAAAATAATAAATATAGTACCTTATAAATAATTTGGTGTTATTATAAATATATTACAACCATATTCATTATTCTATCCATCCTATGAATGTTAATGTCACCATGTGTGCGTACGTACGACATATCGTCTCCAGGTCGTGGTGTAATTTGTTATTCAACACTATGTTATTTGGATAGATATAATGATGAGTAATATTTATATAAATAATTAAAATAAAATGATAATTTCTCTGTAAAATTAATATACCATCCAATTCCACACCTTTTAATCATTAAAGAATTGATATCGTCGCTCGTGTGTACATACGTCTTATCGTCTCAACGACGCGATGAGATTCATTTCCACATTCACCATTCAACGAGGATTATAAAAATATATATTATTAATAAGTATGTAATATATGACATAATAATTTTAATTGAGATATATATATATTTACATGTATCTTATTCACTTACTTCTATTCAATATGATATGAAAATGGAAATAGCTTTTATGCATACGTACGGTCTACCGTCTCCATAAATGGTGTTTTCCTTATCATGTATCTATCAATTATACATATTTATATTCTAAATATATATATATAGTATATATAAATAATTTTTTTATTTTTTAAGTATTTAAATAATTATTTAAATGATAAGAACAAGAATAACAAGTTAAAACACGTATGATAAAGAAAGCGATTATTACCCTAAATGTTAATTTAACATGAAATTCATCATTAAATGGTTAGTATAAATTCAAAAATGAATCATGTATGATATAATAAATATGAATATGGTTCTGGTATAATTTAATAATATACTATGGTCATTATATAGGAGGTTAAACATACCCTCGACCAAAGTAAATTACAAGGTAAGGGTTAATTTCTCAATCTCATTATTATCCGAGATTGTTTATGTGTAAGTATTTACTCGGAAATTTTTATCATCCATGTCCATGTTTCATAAAAATGTTTTCAAAATGAATATTTTAATGTCTTTTGTATGGTAATATTTATCAAGATCATCATTTAAAATGTTTTAATGATTTATTTTTCTAAATATTTTTAATTAATGTCTGTGTTTTAAAAATGATTTTAAGGATTTATTTATATATACATGATTGTTTTAAAATGTAAATTCCTTTCAAATGTTTCAAAGTGGTATTGGACACTTTGATTCAAAAATCTATTTTAAATTTCTTCTTTTCTAAATTGTGTTACTTTTAAAAGATTTCATGGAAAGGGATATTTCTCTCAAATATTTTTACCTATCATTTTCAGCTATGTCAACATCCACTATTAGATATTTTTCTTGATTGCGGATGATTTATTATAAAAAATATTCTATATTTTATTGAAGGTATTTTTTTGATAATTTTGACTGAGGATGTGTTATTTTTATACCATTCATGGTTTATAGTTCACGTATTAACATTTCATATGCTAGTTTTAATATGAATGTTTATGTTATGTTTCAACATTTTCATATAAGGAATGCAATAGACTTAGTAAGTGACGAGTGGAGCCTGCTATAGCTCCTCGATCCATTGGTTTGTCTCATGAGACAAATTAGTGTCTTTGAACAAGGCCTTGGAAAAAAAATTATTTGTATTTTGGCATGAGGCCTTGACTATTTGGTAATGATGTTCGGCATTAGAAATTCCCTGATTATGAAATTTATTATTACTTGCGATTATTCAACTAGTAGAATATCCATGTGCAGTTTATATGGTAATGTTTGATTTACTGTCTCCATATTATGTTCAAGTTTTTGTTTAAATGGGTTTTTTTTTATTACACATCTTGCCTTAAATGTTTATAGCTTATGCTAAATTATTTACCCTTACTGAGCATCAGAGCTCACCCCTTTCTTATGTTTTGTTTTTCCCAGGATTCCAAGAAGTGTATTATGTTTAATATGCAGAGTTAATATAGGAGAATAATGGAGTTCTCAATGGATTATTCATGTTATGTTTTATGTTTTAATGTGTAATATACCATTCATGTATATAATCTATTTTCTAAGACCAATAAATTGATCGGTCCTTCAAGATTAGATTCCTTGTAATCATGCCAATGTATTAAAATAATGCACCGACTCTAGGTAACTTAGGTCGGGGCATTACAGTTGTTATCAGAGGAAGTTTAGAAACAACATAGGAAATAGATTTAGATAAACTCTAATTTTGAAACATTACCCTAAGATAGACTTTGAGGATTACTGTAGGAGAACTTCCAAAAATTTTGGTAATGTAGAGATTTTGTGAATTTTCTAAGAAATACATCCCTGTCTGGATATGATCAGATTGAGGAAGCTCTGTAAGAGATGTACCTAGGAGTGAAAACTCGGACAATGAGTTTCGAGCTTGACCTAGGGTATTCTGGAAAATGACAACAGGAATTAGTTCACTCTTGGTTATGACAATCCCAGGGGATATGATTAGGATAATTCACATTTTCATTACAAACCATTATGAAGGATTTATGAGTAAATACCTCCTCAAAGAAAACATTTATTTATGATTATATATTGCGTGAATAAACTGTTCAATTTATGTTAGGTATTTTACAAGTTTGAAATTATGAATTGCGATTCATAAACTAACCTAGTGTATTCCATTGTTTAGACATGGTTCCTAGGAGAAGGAATGAGAACTCCAGCAATATGCATGATCCAAAGAGTAAGAAGGATCATATCTTTCATGGTCTTAATCCAACATTTAGAAGGTAAATATTCTCCTACATATTCTCATCATATGAATAAATGGTACCTTGTGTTAATAAGATAAAAAATGAATTCTCTGAGTCCTTTGAATTTTATGGGAAGCCAGAGAAAAAAACGGATGGTAGAGAGAAATATGGATAAAGGGAGGAAGTGAAGCAAGGATTTTCCCATATGTGATAGTTATAGAAAGAATCACCTTGGTAAATTTTTTAAGGGAATGGGATTTTGTTATAAGTGTTGAGAAAACAACACTAAGTATGTGATTACAAAGGTCAGAATTATGTTCCAAATGTACAATGCTTCATCTACAAGGTGTTGTGACACTATGTGAATCCATGTCCCAATCATCAATGTATACCGCAAATGATGTTGTTAGATAATAATCACATTATGATACTACCGCAGATGAAGAGAATGACTAGTGTTCTTATATTGTTATTAATGAATTATGTCATTTGAGTTTTGTATCAATGATGTACTGGTTATAAGAATTATGGAGTATATAAGGATTGTACTGCAGTACTATTTCACTAAGGATTTAAGATTGTGCGGTACTAATAAAAGTTACTCAATAGCAAGTTATTTTTTTTTGGAAAATACATGTTTGAAGGAAAGATAAACCTTGGTATAGTCTTAATACTGAGTAATTGATTTTGTAACAATAGGTGATTAATTTGGATAAATTATATTGGATATTATTGACTACCATGGAACTAATTAATGGTTTTTTTATTCCGTCATTGCTGGAGATCACAACATTTTTAGATTTAATAAGTATATCTAGTATTCTATGTTTTATAGATGGAATAAGGAAGTAAATACCTATTCAAATATTTTTTTCTTGTAATTCATTTTATTACTACATTTTAATAGAATACATGATGAAGGTATTCACATGTATATTATTTGACCGTCCTTATATATTTTGGACTGTCAGTTCAGAGAGAAGTATTGTGGATAAGTATAAATATTAGAATGTATTAAGTTTAACATTGGATATTATTTTTAAGGTTAAATAATTTCTTTAGATTATTTTTTTATTTTTATAAAAAGGACAACCCGAAGGTCGGGTGACAACCCGTCACGTCAGGCAAGGCTACGAGACATGAACTCGCAACCGAAGGGAAACAAGGGAGTATCACCTACCACTAGCCTACGTGATGTCCTGGATTTTATAATGTAGTTTTATTTAAAATGTCTTATAGATGAATTATAAATTCATTTTTTAACCCTATATGATTAGGATAATTAGAATATTTTTGAATTCTATTATATTTTGGAATGAAAGATGATTTTGTGGTAGGAAATAGTTTAATGGTGAAAATATACTTGTCAAGTATATTTTATTCTATTATTCTATGAATAAATTAATTTTTAAACTTTAGGGAATGTATATTAAATCAAAAAATGTGTTATCCTGATACCTAATGTTTTGTTGAACTGATGATATTTTAAATCATCATAGATTGATGGCTCTAAGGCCCTTAATTTTACACTTTTCTGTGATTGATGGCCTCAATAAATTTCTATAAGAATTTACGTTTTCCCTCTAATTATGTGTCTTTAATTACCACAAATTTTCTCCTAATAAATATCATAATTTGGTGGTGACTTTTTCATTTCTATTTCCCTCTTATTAAGACTAAATTTTATTAACCCCAATTTCGGATGTGGATTTTCCACAAAGGTATTTTTCCAATTTTAACTCATTATTTTCGAAAAATAATTTCAAATTATGAGAAAACAATTTATTGAAGGAGGGAATATTGTAACAACCCAAGATTTTATAGTATGTTATCTCTTCAAAGTAATTTAATAACTTGTTCAACATGCAACATTGATTTCGAGCACACCACAACTTATCAAACTAGTCGTTCAAAAAGGTGTTGTGAATATTATTAACTTAATTTTGAATTTCATATACTCTATATAATTTTATAATCCATATTAAGTGTTTCTTATACATAATATATGAACAAATTCATTTTTTTAGATAAAAGAATTATTTTTCAAGAAATGCAATTTTACCACCTTTTAATGGAAAACCCATTTTAAATTCAATATTTTACACTTTTGTTTATTCAATTTAATGAAATTAAATTCTTCTTTTGAAGTGGGAAATAAAAATTTAGTTTGGATAAAACTTTTTTACTATTCTGATAACTTTCATATTTTGATGAATAGTGAAAAATACTAAATATTAATTGAATTTTTTTTTAAATCCAAATTATTTGTAGTGTTAAATTTTTAATTTTAATGGTTTAGAAGTATAATTAGATTATATTTTTATCATATAATACAATTTATCTCATTATAAATAATTTCACATTTAAATATGACATAAACACATGTCAATCTTTTGATAGTTTTTACTTTTTAAAAACCCACTTTTTGGTTTTGACAACGGGAATTAATTTTAAATTAATTCATGAAACTTCAATGTTATGAATTTGTAAAAATAGAATTCAATTTTCAATTTGTAATATCAAAATTATCTTAGGGTGAATTTTTTGTATTTTTCTGAAAACATTCAATTTTTGATGAATAGTGAAAAACACTAGGTTATTGTTTAAAACTGACTTTTTATTTATATACTTATTTATTTTATTTAAATTTATTTTAAGTCAAAATATATATATAATACCTATATAATTTCAATTTGATTCATTGGATTAATTTTATAGTAAAATTAGATGTATAATGTTTTATTGAACTTTTTTACGTCTTTTACCCACTTCATGACACATTTGTAAATTTGCATAAAACATAATTTTACAGATTCTGTGAATTAAAATTCAAAAATCCAAGAGACATGGTTGATATCATTAAGTAAAATTTGGTTCAATAAGATGAAAATAATTTTTGATGAATAGTATTTTTTGACTTCTATTTACCACGGTTAAATGTAAATAGGGTAATTAATGATTTAAATGGTATTATAATTACCCTAAAACTTGTCCAAATTCTATTGGAAAACTTTATTTAGACTAAAACCGACCTTATTAATAAAATATGATCCTTTTGGTCGACCTGGATTAGATTAGTCCATTTATTATTATTTTATTTAAAAAAGAGTTAAAAGTGTCAAATTCAAAGTTGAATAACTATACCATTTTTAATATAAGGTTATACATAAGATAAATTCTACTATAAATATTCATTATAAATATAAAACTATTTCATACATAATGGTATTTTATTTATAAATTTTAGAGATTAAATAATTAAATTTATTTATGACACTATGATGATGTAGTAATTACTTTATCAATGAAATATTAAAATTATTGATATTATAAGTAAAAATATAAATGTTAATTGGGGATTTATATTCCATACAAGAATTTTATAGGTTAATATGAAATTTTAGGGTTGATTAAATAATTTTTTTGATGTGATAAAGTGGTTATGAGTTTAACAAAAACAAAATACAAATTCTGTCAAAATTGACAAAAATGAGTTTTTAAAACCAATACTATATTATTAATTGATATAATATTTTTAAAAATAAAAGGTTCAAAAAAAGTACTTAGATAAGGTTAGATATATCAATAATGAACCAATTGGGTTTCTCTTTTCTTTATATATTTTGTTTACTAACCATTTATTATAATGATACCATAGGACATGGTTAAAGTTAAACTTTTTAACTAAGAGTTAAATCTAAAAGATAGGGTTAATATGGTGACCTAAATTTTTCTAAACCGATTGTTTGAAGTTATTTAGATCCATCCCCACCTCAGATTCTAAATAAATCAATTTTTATCCATTAGAAACCAAAAATGATTTTATAATAAAATAATATTTCAAACTTTTCCTAAAGTGACCCTCACCTCTCTTATAAAATGGTACTTCTCCTTCTTTTAGAATCACAACTCCAAAGCCATTTGGCTCAGCCAACCCTTGACCAAATCTCCTCCCAACTTCCCTCAATTCATCCTATAGGACTTACCATGAGCAGAAATCCAACCTAAGGATCCCTTTTATTCAAATCAAAAGGAACCACCCAAATAAGAGATAATTATTTTATCACCTCTTTCAAAGTTCTTTTCTTCTTCCACTTTCATTTTTTTTGTTATGTCCCTTAAAAAATAATATTTCCAGTACCTTAAACATACTGAGATGTTATTATAAATTTGTTACAACCATATTAATTATTCTATCCATCCTATAAAAGATAATGTCACCATGTGTGCATACGTACGACTTACCGTATCCACGTCACGGTGTAATTTGTTATTCAACACTATGTTATTTGGATGGAAATAATGATGATTAATATGTATATAAAAAATTAAAATAACATTATAATTTCTCTATACAATTAATATACCATCCAATTCCACACCTTTTAATCATTAAGGAAATGATATCATCGCTCGTGTGTACGTACGGCTTACTATCTTCACGACACGATGAGATTCATTTCCACGTTCACCATTCAACAATGATTATAGAAATATATATTATTAATAAGTATGTAATATATTAAATAATAATTATAATTGATATATATTTATATATATGTATGCACTTACATATATCATATTCACATACTTCCGTTAAATACGATATGAAGACGGAAACAGCATTTTTACGTACGTACGGCCTACCCTCTCAATAAATGGTCTTTCCAATTTCATATATCTATATATTATACGTATTTATATTTTAAATATATATGATATATAAATCATTTTTTACATTTTTTAAGTATTTAAATCATGATCTAAATGATACAAACAAAAATAACAAGTTAAAACACGTACGATAAAGAAAGCGATTACTATCCGAAATGTTAATTTATCATGGAAATCATTATTAAATGGGTAATATAAATTCATAAATTAATCATGTATGATATAATAAATATAAATATAGTTATTTTATAATTTAATAACATACTATTGTCACTATACAAGAGGTTAAACGTACCCTCGACCAAAGGAAAGTACAATGTAAGGGTAAATTTCTCAATCTCATTATTATCCGAGATTGTTTATGTGTAAGTATTTACTAGAAACTTTTTATCATACATGTCTATGTTTCATAAAAAAAATTCAGAATGAATATTTTAATGTTTTTTGGAAGGGACTCTTTATCAGGATCATCATTTTAAATTTTTTAATGATTTATTTTTCAAAATCTTTTTCATTAATGTCCATGTTTTATAAATGATTTTAAGGATTTATTTATTTGGACATGATTGTTTTAAAATGTTAATTATTTTCAAAAGTTTCAAAGTGGTATTGGAAACTTTTATTCAAAAATTTATTTTCAATTTCTTCCATTCTAAATTGTGTGACTTTTAAAAGATTTAATGAAAAAGATATATTTCTCTCTAAGAGTTTTACTGGTCATTTTCATCTATGTCATCATCTTTTATGAGATATTATTCTTGATTGGGGTTGATTTATTATAATAAAATATTCCATATTGTATTGAATGTTTTTTGATATGATTGACTATGGTTGTGTTATTTTTATACCATTCATGTTTTATGGTTCAAGTATAAACATTTCGTATGCTAGTTTTAATACGAATGTTTATGTTATGTTTCAACATATTCATATGAGGAATTTAGTGAACTTAGAAGTCATGGGTGGATCCCGCTATTGCTTCTTGATGCATCGGTAGGTCTCATGAGACGAATTAGTGTCATGGAATAAGGCTTTTACAAAAAAAAATTATTTGTAGTCTTGGCACAAGACCTTGACTATGTGGTAATGTGTCTAGTGTTAGGCATTTCCTCATTACAAAATTAATTATTACACGTGATTATTCGACTAGTAGAATATCCATTTACATGTTTATATGTTAATATTTTATTTATTTTCTCCATATTTTGTTCATGTTTATGTTTAAATGGATGTTGTTTTTATTACACATCTTTCCTTAAAATTTTATAGCTTCTGCTAAATTATTTACCCTTACTGAGCATCTGAGCTCACCCATTTCTAATGTTTTGTTTTTCCCAGGACTCCAAGAAGTTAAATACGTTTGATATGAAGGGTTAAGTTAGGGTAATAATGTAATTCCCAACATATTATTTATGTTGTGTTTTATGTTTGAATGTGTAATGTAACATTCTTGTATGTAAGCTATTTTCTAAGACTGTTAAAATAATCAGTCCTTTGCGACTTGATTCCTTATAATCATTTCAATGTATTAAAATAATGCACTGACTTTAGTAAACTGGGTTCAGGGTGTTACAAAAGAAATAACCCATTAAATATGGATACAATTAGTTGAATTGTTTTGTAGATATTAATGTAAAAATTAAGGGTGCTCTTGATGATATTTAAATTCAAATAAAGAAAAAATATTGATGGGATCAATGTGGAAAGAGTCATAAGAGTATGTGGGTCATCTTGAAGTTGTTTTTGATCAGTCTCATGGAGGGGAGGAACAAAAATTAAAAACTCTTTAAAGTTATACATATGTGGTAGAGTTTAAACTCGGGATCGAAGAGGAGGAAAAAGTCATCAATGATAATACATAAAGACTAGAGGAAAAGGCTATGATAATTGAGGTCATTGAATAAGAAGTTGTTTATCTAATAGGTAAACAAGAAAATGAATCAAAATCATTGGAAACAAATAATTAATTATATTTTTGAAGGTTTTCATATGGATTGGTTTTAGAAAGAGTTAAATTTGGTTCTGAAGGAGTCGATAAATCCTTGAATGATAAAATATCTAAATTTATTGGATAAAATAAAATTTTATTTGATATAGAAACATAAAATTATAGAAACGGGATGTGCGAAAGAAAGTATAAGTAGAAATTTGGACATATCATAAAGGCACATAATGTCCAAAAAGAGATATCTTAAAACCAAACAGATAAGATAGATGAAAATAATACTCCTTTATTTAGAGAGGATCTCCAGTAAAATACATATACAAAATAATAGTACATGTGAAGGAATATATGTGAGAAGATATTTTCTCTTTTCAAAATTAAATTTTGGTTTTTTTTTGTTCATACCATGCCTTACTGTGAAGAGGCAAGGAGCTATCTAGATGGGGATGCACCAGGAATCCAACATAAGAGAATGATACCATATCCTTCATCATATAGAATAAATAGTTTTTATTGATATTTTTTCACTATTTTGATTTTTTCAATAAATATATTTATTTTAGGAATAGGAAAGGTAGTAAAAATAACTATATAACTCTGAGACAAGTCAATATCATCAACCAAGAAAATTTACCCGTGAAATAGGTATTATCCTCTAGAATAAAAACATGAATATGATTCAACCATGAATGTTGAAAATATATAAGGACCATACTTTTCCTCCACTCAATCATCTATCTCATGGAAGGAAAAAATAATATTGAGAAATACAACCTAGAAAAAATTTCTCCTAAAGCTATAAAGAACCATAACACCTAGATTCATGATGGGGGATGATAATCCCACATGATAGGCAATGAAATTTATGGATAAATGTTAAGAAAATGTTTGATTTAACAGTGAGATTCCTCAATAATGGTTTCTTAAAATTAAAAGGTAGTGGAAATACCAAATTAAAAATGAATAACTAATGAAAACAAAATGTTTGTATGTGGATGGTTTGTGACACAATATCCTAAGTGTGAGTCCACTATGCGACTTAGGATTGAACGTGAAATTAAATCATAAGGGGAACACCATAAAAGTGAACACAGATAATTCTCTCATGAAAGGTTGTAAGAAAATGGTAATTTATACTAGGTAGACAGTAAACAGAACCCCTATTTCTTAAAAACTAAATAAGAAAACAACTTATGGCATCAAAATTTGGGTCACATTAATTCATAGCACATTGAAAACATATCCAATATAAAGGATTTTTTTGACATTCCCAATATGAACCATGAGTTGGAAAAGTCATGTGATGCTTTCATGTGGGGAAATATAGTCCAGAATTCTTATCGGTTGAAGTAGAAAAGGGAATCAAATTTTCTGGATCATGTCCACACAGATGTGCATTGTCAAATGAATGTGGATATAATATATGGATAGAGGCACTTCATTCTATTTATTAATGATCATAGTATAATTTTATGTGTGATGTTTATGTAGTGAAAATGATAAGTGATTGACTATATGAATAGATATATCTAAATATTTGAGAATGGTATTTTCTGCACAATCAAGATATTACAATCTGATAATGAAAAAAGAACTCACGTCCATTGAATTTGACAATTACCTGCAAAAAACATTGTATCAACCATGATATGTATTTAGTTATAACACCTCCAAAAATGGGGTCATTTAACACTGAAATCGATAGGTGAATAATATGGACATAACTATAATGATTGAGAGTTGTGTTTCTCAATATTATAGAAAATAGTTTGTTCAATTTGTGGAGTACACTCAAAATCGAAAAAGGTAGTTTATAAAAGAGGATAGGACACCATATGAGATATGGAATGGAAGAAAGATCTCACAAATTTATTTATATTTTTTTTGAATTAAGTGTTTTATATCAAACAAAAAATGAAATCAAGGAAAGTATGGTGATGTTGTCGATGATGGAATATTCCTTATATACTCAATCAAGTATAAAGAATAAAAATGATACAATAATAATATTATAAATATTATGGAAATAAATTATGCTAAAATCATTTATAATAAACCTATGAATAACTCAAGGATCACATATGTTTGTAGGATTGATGATGAAGAAGAAAGTATAAGAGGTACAAATTCAAATATAGAAATTGTGGAAGGATTATATAAAATTCAAAGTTCTCAAGAATATGATGATTCAACTTTATAATAATAAGGGGAAACCATTTATAAATAAACTATATAAAAACCTCCCCAAGAGAAATATAAGAGTTGAATTGGAATTTTCCAACATCATTGGGGATTAGAATACACATACATAGGCAAGGATAATGAGGAATGAAGCACATTCTACTCTCCTATTAATTATAGAACCAACCTAGTTTGAGAATAAGCGATGGATGAATCATGGGTTAAGGAAATTAATAAAGAATTATATTTTATTGAAAATAACTAGACTTGGGATCTTGTTAGGAGACCAAAAAATCACAAGGTGATTAGAACATAGTGGATATTCAAAAAAAATTGTTGAGTTGGGAAATGTGATCAGAAACAAGACATGGTTTGTGTGTAAAGTCTATAATAAAATTAAAGGCATTGATATTGATGAAACATTTTATCAATTAGCGTAAATGGATTCGATTTGCCTCTTCCTAGACATGGAAATTAAAATAGTGTACAAGGTTTATCATATGGATGTAAAAAGAGAATTATGAAATGGAATTCTTGAATAAGAAGTATACATTGAACAACCACTAAGGTTTATGACTAAAAATTATGAAATAAAGGTTTTTAGATTAAATATTGATAATTATCATATAAAATAGGCACCATGAGAATGGTATTATAAACTATATTCTTATATGAATAAGATACAATTTTAAATAGGTGGTGTAGATTATAATATTTATGTGAAGAATTATCAAGTAGATCAATTTATGGTGCATGTGTATGAGATTGATATTATATTTGGGAGGAAGTAGGCATAGATTATTGGAAGCATTTTCTCCTCACGTGAAATTATAATTTTAAATACACATTTTTGGTGAAATCACAATCTTTTGGAGATATAAGTTATTCAAAAGAAGTACTAGACCTTCATTTCTTAGGAAACGTATGCCAGATAGATTCTGAATAAATTCAACATGCATGAATCCAAACCAATTTGGACTATAATTTCAGTTGGGAAAAAACATATAGTGAACAAGGATGGAAAATATGTGGAAACAACCATACATAGGAGGATCATTAAAATATTATTATACTTGACAACAACACGACTAGATATCATCTTTTCAACATGTTTAGTGAATTTCTAACAAAAGTAATCCAAAATAGGAACATTTTCTTATAGTTAAAATATTCATGAGATATATTCAAGATAATATCAACATTGTATGATACTTTATAGTAGGAAGAGATAACAAATTATCAGCATTATTTGATGCTTACTGGGACAGAGATGTAGTGGAAAAAATCCATAAGTGGGGGTGCATTCTTTATTGGAGAAAAATGTGTGTAATGGTTGAGAAACAAACAATAAATCACTTCTCTAAGTATGGATGAATTAATGTATATATTTTTGAAAAAGGAATTCACTAAGCTATTGTAGATGAAGCCGAAAATGAATGATTTTTGGGATAAAGTGTAACAGCCAATTGTGACACACTATGATAGTAAGAGTGTGGTTGATTTCATAAAAAATATGATTCAACACTCTCATAAAAAACATATTGAGATCATATATAACTTCATTAATGAATAATTCAAACAAGGTGTGATCAAAATAGATCATATTGGAACTAATGGTTTTGTGGATGACATACTAATGAAGACTTTGGTAGCAGCAATGTTTGAGAAATGTCGGTTGAAACTTGGTGTTCATCCACCTCCCATTTCATGAGGAGGATATGATTTATCCCCTCTCCCCATTTGTGTTAACTATTTTAATCTGTTTGTGGATGTGATGTTGGTCAGTGGTGGAGATATGATCTATGGGTATGTTTTTTTCATAATAAGGACCCAATATATGTTTTTTGGGTTTATTTATAAATGTGGATAATGAAATTCAGTGAATTATAGGATTGGGGGACAAGTTGGTGGTCTATCGAGACATGAAAATATCATATCCCAATATTATTTTCTACACTTAACTTAGATCTGGTAGAAGATTCAAAGAGTCCCTTTTATATGATTTTATATGATAAATTTTATTCATACTATCTGATGCATTTTTAAGATATAATTGATATCAATTTCCCTTATTGTTGTGTTACTATATTTACTCCACACACATGTGTGAACCCAAGCCTATCACAAGATCACTCATAATTATATGAAAAAATAATTTCAATTAATATTGTTGAAATGATAAGAGAATTTCAATATTTTCCTTTAGTTTTGGTGGTGGAGAGAATCAAATAGATTCTAAAGTATAAAATATCTTACTTGAAGGCATGGGTTGCATGATATAAAGTTGTTATGAACGTTTATAGTGATTGGGACAACTCTTATCTAGTTTTACCAAAACTTATTGAGTTTTTACATCACAGTAATAAAGTTATATATATGTTTCATACTATTGAATATGTTAACCAATAAAACCAAGTTTATTAGTCCAAGGTAGTGTTTGATGGATTATTTTAGACATTTTTTCAAATTTGAATGATTTTAGACATCGTAGGAAGTTTGTCCAGATAGATGGAACATTTATATATTGAATGTATACCATAACATTTTGTATTTATATCACACAAGATATTAATCAATCCCATGTACCTTTTGAATTTTTTATTATTAAGAATGATAACTTCTCATCTTGGAGTTGGTTATAACATGCCTAGAGAGTTTCTAATGGACACATAAGGAATTTGTCTTATTTCAGATTGACGTCGAGCAATAAAAGAGTTAGTATAGTCTGAGGGTCTTTCATGGACACCAGCCCATTATTATAATTGATATTGTATTTGATACATTAAAATAAATCTGTAAAAGAATTTATTCAATTATTCCTTGAATAAATAAATCATAAAACATTGTTTGAATATCCTTTTGTTTTAAAAACTCTTGTAGTAGTTATTGTTTTGTGTGTTCTGATTAGTTCTTGTTTTTTATCATACGAGCCTCAACAAAAGAGTATGGAGGAGAATTTTGAAGGAATTATTGAAACTAATCAGGAATTTTATGATAACACAATGTGAATTCCAATGAATAAATGGTCATTCATGTATGATGATGGTAGTAGATATGGACATATGATTACCAACATCATAGAATGCATTAAATGAATTTTAAATGGAGTTCAAAAGCTACTTATCGCAGGTAATTAACAATATTAGATTATTTTTTAATTAGAATACCTGAAATTATAATATAATTTTAATATAATATTTTATATTTAAATTACAATTTTAGTATAAGAAACCTTTAATCGCATAGTGAAGTATTTTTTGGAGTAAGGAATGTAAACTGAAGAGGGTATAAATAGATTGATACGATATGGTCATCATTTCGAGTCAAAGATTGATAGGGATCTTCAACAGAGTAAAAACAATTCACTCATCTTACTATACTAATCATAGATTTTTGGTCACTAAATGCTATGGTCCTACGACTAGTAGCAGTGGTAATGGGCTTGTCATTTTACTGAAGTAGTGTTATTGTAATTATGGTAATTTTCAAAAAATACAATATCCTTGTGCACATTTGATCACATGATGAGATTCTATATGATTATCTTGGGAGAAGTTTGATGATCCATTTTATTGGAAAGAGAGTATTAACGACTGTTACGGTTCTCTATATATGCCTTTAGGTGAATGTTATAATTTTGGTTTGTCTGTTGATACACCTACGATTCTGTCAAACATGACTAGGTTGTCACCAAACGGGAGTCCAAAGTCAACCAATATTCAAAATGAGATGTATTGGCCCAGTGAATAGAAACATATAAAGTTTTGGTTTATGAATTCTGGATGATCACACATGTACAGGTTTCCCTTGATGTATTGAGAAAAAATCTAACAATCAAAATTATTGATGTACTCTAGTTATTAATATTATTATTTTTAAATGAAATTGAAGTTTTAAGTATTTTTTTATTAAATTTAATTTAGTGGTATGAGTGAAATACAATGAAATAAGTTTTTTTATATTAATTATTAAAATAAACCAAATAGTAATTCCATCAAAAATAACATACAACCATTTTAGGAAAAACCAATTAAAAACTCATTTTATAATATATTTTTATACCAATTAAAAAAATGAAGTATGATTTAAAAAATTAAGTGTTGTTTATAAATGTTCAATTGTGTAAATGTGAGAAATTTATTTTCCATCATCCAAACAATTAATATTGAATTTATAGAATTATAAAATGATTAATGACATATTAAATTAATATTCATTGATTATTGGTCCCATATGAATGCTCAAGATGGGGGATGAATTAGTGTAACATCCTAGGTAAATAAAGAATATGACATTTTAATATTCATTAATATTTTTTAATTAAATATTAATTTTACTTTAAAGGGTTTTCTATGTTCGATAGCGTACCCAATACGCAAAAAACGAGTTTCTTTGAAATCTTACGTTGCACACTAATAATATAATAATATTATTTTAAATGGTAGTTAACACCTAGATGTTGTAATGGAGGGAATAAATAGAACTAACTAAAATATGATTATACATGTTTTTTAAATGTTTTTACATTTATCTAATAAATGATAGAGGCTTAAAATGCTAATTATTCCAATTTTAAGCATAAATATTCTAATATTCTTTAAAAGGTCGATTAACCGCCTTTTAATAGAGAACCCTTTTTAAATATACTATTTTCCAATTTTATATGTTATAAAAAATAAAATCCTTATTTATAATCAAGACATCAAAATTTACTTTCTGTAAATTTTTGGTATTTTTTGGATAAAGTTCATTTTTTAATGAATAGTGAGAAATGTTGTATTTTAGTTCAAAACCGCCTTTTAATATAATTTATTTATATGGATAGATTATATTTTTAAATGGGTTTAAAGTTTAATTAACATATATTTTTACCATTTAATTCAATGGTGGTCATTTCAATTAATTTCACTTTGAAATTAGACATAAACAAGTGTCAATATTTTGATAAGTATTGTTTCTTAAAAACACGCAATTTGTTTTGACAGCGGGAATTAATTATAAAATTAATTAATTCAAATTCTATGTTTTAAATTTGTTAAAATGGACATCATTTCTGAATTTGGAATATCAAATATAGCTTAGGGTTAATTTTTTGTATTTTTCTAAAAAACATCAATTTTTTATGAATATTGAAACCACTAAGTAGAAGTTAAAAACTGATTTTTTTTGTTTAAATGAAATTTTACCGCTTATGTGAATTGAATTTCGAAAATCAGACATGCATGGTTATCATTAGTAAGTAAAATGTGGTTCAATGAGATTAAAACAATTTTTGGTGAATAATAACTTTTGACTTTTATTAACCGCGATTAAAGGTAATTAGGGTAATTTAAGGTAAAAATAATATTAAAAAAATATAAAAATACCTTGACACATGTAATAACCTTATTCTATGAGTCATGGCCGACCAAGACAATCCATGGGTCAATTTGGAGGACCCATGGAGCCACTTGGCTATGATAATGACATTAATAACTTTTTATTTAAAGTAAAAATATAAATGTCACATACATGTATTGTTTTTCTAAAACAATTTTTACATGGGGTTATATAAATTATCTTTTTGACTATAAATATTCATTAGAAATATAAAAATATTTCATACATTGAGGTAATTTTTTTATTATTTTTAGACATCAAATAAATAAAATTAGTTATGACACAATGATGACGCAGTGTTTACGTAATTAATGAATGATTTAAATAAATAAGATAATAATGTTTAAAATAATATCCAACACTTGTCCAATTATTATTGGATGATTTTAATTCGAACATAGGACACCTTATATTCGACTTTAATGAGTTTTGGACCTTTAGAAACCTAAAAGTATTATATAATATAATATTATTTTCAAGCTTTCCAAAAGAGCTCCTCCTCTCCCTTATAAAAAGACTCCACTTCCTACCCAATTATCACACTTCTCAAGCCCTTTTTCTCATCCAACCTCTACTCAAATAAGCTCCCAAGATCCCTATATTCATCCTATAAGCCTTAACTTAGGCAGAAAGAACTTCAAGAAACCTTTTTGGTTCAAACCAAGGGGAGTTACCCGATTTAAAGGTAATGTCTTCACTTATGTTCTTTTGTTTTATTTTTCTTCTCTAACCCCCTAAACTCTTTTTATTCCTTTATTTTGTAACAACACCAGTATCTTAAATATACTAGGATGTTTTTATGAGAAGTATTCTATCTACACTTACACACACCTCCATCTAATCGGTGAAGAACATAATTTTTCTATGGATGGTGAACTACTGCCTCACATAACGATGATTGTTCAATTATCTCCTACCACCTCTCATGGTGGCCATAAAGATGTCTCGTTATTTATATATGATATATATTATATTTATTTTTTTCTTATTCTTCTATATTTTTCATTTATTTCATACCTTTATGGTTTCCATAATAGGTAAATGCGAAAATTTCATTTTAGGAAGTGCGGACTACCACCCCCTCAAAGTGATATGACTCGTTCATGCCATACGTGGAACATATAAAAGATATAATTTATGAAAATATGTAACATATATGAAATAAATATTATACTGAAATTATAATTTACTTATAAATCACTATGTTTTCATTTAATTAAAATATGAAATAGTAATGAAAGTAGCGCTCATGCGTACGTACGGCTTACCGTCTCCATGAACGGTGCATTTCATTTATTATCTCCAAATGATATGTACTATTATAAATACATATATATACTGGATATATATTATATATATTAAATATAAATGATTAATATAATTCTGGAGATAATGGACTCTTGACCACCTGGAAAATTTATAATTATAACAAGTTCATTTTTTACTCCAGTTCTGAACATCAACAAAATGTCCATTATGAACTCAAATAATTAAATAATTGATATAGAAAGGTAATAAGTGATATAAAAGTAATAATAAACTTGAAAAATATTATTAAGAAAGTATAAATTAATTTAAGTTTATCATTCAGGAAGAACAAGGAACATATGAGCAAGTCAAGTCGGACATGTGGTAAGGGATTTCTTATCTCACTTTTAATTCCGTGAGATTTCCATTGTTCACCATTTATTTATTTCATGTGGTGTATTTTGTACTGCCATTTGATATATATTATCATGATTCTATTTATATTCAAGGCATTCTGTGATTAATTTGGTGCTTATTATCTTTTGGTCATATGACTCGATTTATTACAATGAGGTAAGGGGTTTTTATCTCACTTTTTATTCCTGTGAGATTCATGCTATATTTTCCACTATCGCCTTTGAGTGGTGTATGTAATTCCCATGATTCTACTCTCTGTGTAATATAATTCCATTTATGGGTACTTAAATCAACACTTTGTGGTCCTTATTTCATATGATACATGTTTCGTAAGTTACCAAACCGGTAAGGGAACCTTTCAGCCTCTTATTTTTAAAAGAATTCTTTTTGTTATGTCATTTAGTTTACATATTATTATGTTAGGAAATGTTATTATATATCCTTATTGATGTAAATTTTATGTCCCAGTTATGAGATACCATTTTCTCTCTCATCAACGCATTTTCTGAATTTTAATGTGACGTCGTTAGGCTGTCGAATTTTTGTAAGGGAACTTCTTTACCCAATTTCAATTCTTTGGGTTAAACCTATACTTCTTGATTATGTCATGATATGAATATGTGTGAATGACCTATAAATGTTTTACACTTAATATCCACTTACATTTGATTTATTTATATTTTTCATGCATGATTATGCCATTGATTTATCCTTAATCTAAGGATACTGTCTTTGTAAGGGACTTCGTCTCAATCTCCTTTCATTGAGGCATATTTTTTTAATACAAGACTTTATTTTATACACTATATAAACACATTTGACTTTTAATTTAATTCAAATGGAATATTTTTCTATGAATCATTTTACTAAATGAAAAAAAGTAATGTTTCTATTAATGTACGCAGTGACAACGGCCCTTCCGCCACCGCGAGTATTACTTGATCTTTAGCTTACTTAACAAGCCGTAATGTTTTTAAAAGGAAAATAAATACCATATACTATATTATGTATTTTGGTATTGAATGTGGTTTTGGTAATTTATTTGTTATTTCAATATATTTAAGTGATATATTGTGATTGAAATGAGGAAATGTTTTCTTTCCTTTATATTTGTGGTATGTGTTATGATTTTATAATGGTACTTGGACTTTTGATGGGTGGTTACGTGATAAACCATATGACATGTGGTGTCATGATAAACCAGGATAGTTGGTTATGTTATAACCTCTAATGCATTGGGTATTGAATTCTATAGCGACCCAAGCCTTTTATATAAAACATTTCATGATTTTAAGCATAATTAATCATCAGAGTACAAGCCAAGGATCGTTAAGTCTAGTGTCTTGGAAGACTAGGTATATATAACATAAAACATGGAAAAAAATTCTTTATTTAATCTCCATAAATATATTCTAACTTCCTTTTAGCTCTTACATCTGCATAGGGTACCCTAGGGAACACATAAACAAAGGGATGAGCTAAAAAGCCCAATAAAGGAATGAACATAAGGATGCATCTCAAGCACATGAGTTAGGAGGCATAACATAATGATATCCAAAGCATGAAACATACAAAATCGTTTAATATAAGCATGGGATCATAAAAATATGGAATCATATAAATGTGGAAAAATCATAAATCATATCTTTAGTACAGGTCAAGGCTAACCGCCAATCCTATTTCCCAATTCAGTACGGGTCAAGGCTAACTGCCAATCCCATTTCACATCGCATCTCATGAGACTTATCCTTACCCAATGAATTGGATCTCTATTTGGGCACACCCATATCAAAATATTCATGAAAATTATTTCCACATAAATAATCTTTCCACATAAATAATCATACATAATCAACCATACATAAACATAAGGTTACCCATGGAAAGAATTGGGTACCACAATCATGACATAAAACATATCCAATGGGCCTATCATGAAAGTGTCCATGAAATGAAGGGATTAGAACATACATGGACATTAATTGAGTAAAATAGGCATATAATATGGTAATTTTTTTCAAATATAAGTGACAATATATAAAAAATGTATTTTAGAAACATTAGCATTAAAACATTTTTGTGCGGTTTTAAGGAAAACACTCTAGAGCTTTTCAAATAGAAAAGAGGATATTCTTTTATATTAAACAAGAATTGAAAAAAGAATGTTTTAATAATAAAAAAAATTATTTTATAAATATAATGGTGTTTTAAAACATAGTATAGAGTGCACTTGAAATTTGGGTAAAATTTTGGGAAGTCCCCTTAAAACAGGTTTTCTTATCGGAAAGTTCAAAGGAGGGAATCTTTCAAAATCATGTATATCCGTGAAAGAATGTGATGAAAGGGTCTTGATATAATAATATTGTAAAAATAACCAGAAGTCATAAGTCTCACATAGATAGATAATATAACACCATTTTGAAATAAAGATGAGGTAACCCGAAAGAACAAAGAAGGTTCGGGTAGAATTTGTTACGATTTTATCGGCATGGTGTCGGGTGTGGACAAGAGGAATTGATGAGAGAGAAATGGGTTTTCTCATCACTTATAAATTCATAAGGAATTATGGGGGAGGTTCTTAAACATACCCCATAATTTTCTAGTCCACATATAAAGTCATATTATAGAGGACATTCTTGATTAAGAGAGAAATGGAGATGACCCCTTACCTTAAATCCAGTGTAGTTCTCCACTTGTTATTAATGACCTGAATAAAAAAAATTAGGATTATTAATTAATAATTCCATAACCTCTTCTATATTTAATTTATTTATTATGAACCTTTTTATTTCATTCAAAGTCTTTTTGATTAGTTATAAGGTTCAATTTCATTGTTCGGGCTCGTTTGTTTACTTGGCTTTAAAAGATCGGTTCACTTATATTCAAGTTTGGATTATATGAAAGATTAAAGTGGTTGTATATAATTGAATTTATATTATTTATTTAATATCCAGGAGATTACAATTCTTTTATTTTAATTAGGTTACTTAGAGTGAAGTCATATTATTATATATATAACCTTAGTGATAACCGTTTTTGTTAATCAGTGGATTTGATTACAAAGAATGTGTTTTTCATTATAACTTAATTCCATTTGTACCAAAATATTACAGAACCAAAAATAGGATATATTAAATATATAATAATCTGGTTAAAACATAACACAAATGATTTCATGACCATAATTAAAGATAATAATAGAAATTGATAAACGGTTGTCCTTGAATGTGCTAAATTAGCACATCTCAAATGTGCTTTCATTTCTTTCAAATAAAAGGGTGGGGAAAGGAGATAAGATAATGAAATATACCACTAGAATGAAGACATTAAAATAAACTTATGTTACTGTATTTATCATACTATTATGGTGAATGGAGGAGAGGAAATAAATAAAAAGAAAAGAACATAAAAGAAAAGAAATTTGGGAAGAGGAATTTACCTCTTGAGACTTCCTCCTTTGAGAACCTCTTAAGGGGAGAGGTTTTTGTATTTTGAGAAGGTTGAGAGATTTTGGACGTGGTGGAGAACCTTGGGGAGATATTTGGGCCGAAATTAGAGGAGGCATGGAGCTTGAGAGTAGTGGAGAGAAGAGGGAGTGAAGGGGGTTTTATAGTGGAGGAGAGGAGGGATTTCATGATATTATAATCCTTAATTTATTATTTTTTTCACAAGACAAAGAATAGTAAGTATTCCATGACCAAGAATAGTAAATGGGTCATGTGAATTCGAACTAAGTGGCCTTACATCAGAAGAACATCATCAATGACTCAATTAATCCATTATTTTGCATTTATTGTGAATTATCGGATTCTACTATTCATCAAAAATTCAAGTATTTCAGAAAAATCCAAAAAATTCAACCTAACCATTTTTCGATGTGTAGAATCCAAAAATGAAGTCCATTTTTCAAAAATAATTTTATAAATATGATTATTTTAATATTTAATTAAAATAACAATTTATTATCAAAACCAGTTTTAAAACATTCATTAACTCATTCTAAACTATAGGTATATCATACTTCCAACATGAATATTATTTTTATACCACCATAGGTGAGGTTACTATTCATTAGGTTATATCAATATTCATAAGGGTATGTTACTATTAATTAGGGTAGGTTACTACTCAATAAAAATTATATTTGTTTTATTAGACTCCAAAAAACATCTTGAACACAACCATGTATGCCGGGTTTTCGAAATTCCAAACACATAAGTGAAAAACTTATGTTTAAAGGACACTTATCACTTAGTAGGTCATTATGTTGTGTTTTCATGTGATTTTATGACATAAATATAAGAAGGGAATTTCCATTTAAAAACTTTGGGTCGTTACATTCTTCCCCCCTTATGAAATTTCACCCTCGAAATTTCGTTTTACATAATAAGCCAAAAACAGGTGTGGGTACTTTTCCTTCATTGATTCCTCCAATTCTCATGTTGCTTCCTCAAAATTATGGTTCCTCCACAACACTTTGACAATATGGGTTGTCTTGTTGTGTATAACCTTATCTCTCTAATCCAGAATCTTTACTGGCTTCTCCTCATAGGAGATATCATCTTCCAACTGCACCACCACTGAGTTTAGTACATGTGAGGGATCAGGTATGTACTTCTTCAAGAGTGATATGTGGAAAACATCATGAACTCGAGCCATATTTGGTGGAAGTTCAAGCCGATAGTCCATGGCTCCTATGCGGTCAAGGATATCAAAGGGGCTAATATATTTTGGGCTTAACTTCCCTTTCTTCCTGAATCTCATGACTCTCTTCTATGGAGATATTCGAAGAAAGACTTTATCTCTAAAGTTGAACTCCAAGTCCCTTCGATAGTTGTCAGCATAGCTCTTTTGCCAAATTTGAGCAGCTTTGATGTGTTTCTGGATGATTTGAACCTTCTATGTCATCTCTTGAACAAGATCAGGTCCAAGTAGCTTTCTTTCTCCAACTTCATCCCAACAGGTTAGAGTTCTACATCACTTTCCATATAGAGCTTCATATGGAGTCATCTTAATACTCGAGTGGAAGATATTGTTGTATGAGAACTCAATCAATGGGAGATGATGATCTCATCCACTTTTGAATTATAGAGAGCAGGCTCTAAGCATATCTTTAAGTGTCTGAATAGTTATTTCAGATTGGCCATCAGTTTGGGGGTGATAGGTCGTGCTGAAATTTAATTCAGTACTCAAAGAATATTGAAGGCTCCTCCAGAATTTATATGTGAACCTAGGATCACGGTCAGAGACAATTGAGAGTGGAACATCATGAAGTCTCACCACTTCCTTCACATATAACTTCGCAAGTTGTTCAAGCGGGAGATCTTCCCAAATAGCGATGAAATTGGATGTCTTGGGGAGACGGTCAACCACAACCCATATCGCATTATTTCCCTTCGACGTCTTCGGGAGACCCGTGACAAAGTCCACGGTAACATTTTCCCATTTACACATGGGTATAGGCAATGGATGCATCATACATTTGGGCTTTTGTCACTCATCTTTAACTTTCTGACATACCAGGCACCTTGATATATATTCCGCAATCTTCTTCTTCATTTTATCCCACCAGAAGTGTTCTCGGAGATCATGATACATTTTGGTACTCCCATTATGGATAGAGAAGGTCGAGCTATGTGCATAATTCAAAATCTCCTTCTTTGTCTCTGGATTATATGGTACACATAATCATGTCCCAAATATTACAACTCATTTTTCATCAATTTTGAAATCAGAGGATTCCCCATTTTTAACAGCTTCCACCCTTTTCTGAATTTCCACATCCTTTCTTTGAGAAACCTATATTTTATCCATGAGGGATGGTTGAGAAATCATTTGAGAAAGGATTGATAATGTTCCTCCCTTAATGATTCCCATGTCCATCCTTTGCAAATATAAGAAGATAGGATCCTTTTCAATTATCATCATTGATAAAGATGTAGGATCCTTTCTACTTAGAGCATCTTCCACCTTGTTTTCCTTACCGGGATGGTAGGGGATTGAGCAATCATAATCCTTGATAAGCTATATCCATCTTCATTGGAACATATTAATCTCTTTCTATGTGAATATATATTTGAGACTCTTGTGGTCAGTATAAATCTCACATTTTTTCCCATATAGATAATGCTATCAGATTTTCAACGCAAAGATCACAGCCGCCAACTCCAAATCATGTGTGGGATAGTTTTGCTCATAGATTATCAGTTACCTTGAATAATAGGATATCACTTTATCATTTTGCATTATCACAACGCCTAAGCCTTTCTTAGAAGCATCACTATACACCACAAAAAGTTCTCCACTTGAAGGGAGTGTGAGTACCGGTGTAGTAATATGCCTCTTTTTCAACTCCTTGAAACAGTCTTCACATTCCTATGTCCAGACGAACTTTACTCCCATTCTTGCCAGCTTGGTCATTGGGTTTGACAATCATGAATAGTTCTTCACGAATTGTCTATAATACCCATCTAGACCTAAAAATCTGCGGATCTCTATTACAGAAGTTGGCCTTATCCACTCTTAAATTGCATTCATCTTTGAGGGGTCCACAGATATCCCTTTCCTGGTGATAACATGCCCCAATAATGATACCTCCTCCATCCAGAACCCACATTTACTATACTTTTCATACAACTTCTCCCTTCTCAATGTCTTTAACACAGTTTCCAAATTCTCCTCATGTTCCTCCTTTCTCTTGGAGTATATCAGAATATCATCAATAAAGACCACCACAAATTTGTTGAGGTAATATCTAAAGACTCTATTCATTAAATCCATTTAAATTTTTGGAGCATTAGTGAGTCCGAAGGGCATCACTATGAACTCATAGTGTTCATACCTCATTAGAATGGAAATCTTGGGAATATCTTACTTCCTCACCTTTAGTTGGTGATATCCTGACCGAAGGTCCACCTTAGAGAAATAACTGGCCCCATGAAGCTGATCGAACAAGTTATCTATCCGTGGAAGGGGATACTTGTTCTTTATAGTGATTTTATTGATCTCACGATAATCAATGCAGATGCACATTGATCCATCCTTCTTATTGACAAAGAGGACTGGAGGACCCCACGGTGAAGCACTCGGGCGTATAAAACCCTTCTCCATATTCTCCTATAATTTCTTCTTCAGTTCTTCTAGCTCTACGGTGGCCATTCTGTAAGGTGTATTTGAGATTGGCAGAGATCCAGGGATAAGTTCAATTGAGAACTCAACCTCTCGGTCAGGGGGAAGATCATTAAAATCTTTGGGGAATACATCAGTGTAATCCCTCATGATGGGCATGTCTTCAAGAATAATTCTCTCCTTTTGTCTCAATCATTTGATCTAGGTATGCATGCTCATAAAGAAGAAATATCCAATCCTGAGACGAAGATTCTAAAGGAGAATCATTTTCCTCCTTTCCCTTGTAAAGAATCGGAGGATGCTTCGGGATGTGAAGAGTAATCTCCCTTTCCCAGCAGTTGATGTTGTCCTTGTAAAAAGATAGCCAATCCATGCCCAAGATAGTGTCAAACTCCACTAAAGGAAGTATGACAAGATTTTTTGGGAGGTTCAGTCCACAAACATTAACTAGGGAGGAGTTATAAAACATGGATGCAATAATTTCCCCATTCGTTATTCTCACAGATAACTTCTCCTCCAAATTTTGAGGTGGTGTTTGAATAGTTCTACTAAACTTGAAAGATATGAAAGAATGCGTAGAACCATAATCAAATAGTATGTTCGCTATTCTTGAATGAATAACAAGCGTACCTGTCACCACATCATTTTCAGACTCCACCTCAGCAGTAGTGATATCATAATCCCTTCCTTATTGCCTTGGAGGATGTTGTTGATTTCCTCTGAAAACCCTCGGCTTTGGGCAATTGTTCTCATAATACCCAAGCTCCTTGTAATTAAAACATTGCACTGAAGGCTGAGTGTTGATCTGAACCTTCCGTTCTTCTTCAACATTAGTGGTATTTTTCCTATCCCTTTGGCAGTTCTTGGCCAGATGACCAAACATTCCACATTTGCAGTAATTCCTGGTTCCCTTAAGATAGTCACCAAGATGCTTCTTCCCACAATTCTTGCAAAGCGGAAAGTGAGGCTTCTTTCCATCATCGGATTTGTTTGATTAACCACCCATGTTGTTCTCCATTTTCCGCTTCTTGTCACTAGGATCAGGAGACCACTAAGAATCTCCAATCTCAATTTCAACCTTGAGGGCACAACAGAAAATATCCCCATAGATATCAAAGTCTCGAATTGCCAACACTTTTTGTAGACTTGGTTTTAGTCTGCTAAAGAAGTGGTCCACCTTTCTTTCGGTGTTCATGACAAAGCCAGAGGCGTACCTTTCTAGCCCTGTAAAGTTTGCTTCATACACCCTGATGGACTCATCTTCATTCTACTTGAGTCCAAGGAACTCTCTTTCCATCTTGAGACGGAGGGTTCGATGAAAATATTTGTTGAAAAACATCCTCTTAAATTCCTCCCAATCTATGGAATCAATTTCCTCTTGGGACTTCATATTCTTGATCAGTGTCCACCACTGATCAGCTTCCCCATCAAAATGATAGACTTCCAGTAAAACTTTATCTTCTTTCGAGCACTGGAGGATAGAGAAAATCTTTTCAATGGAGTTAATCCATTGTTCTGTTAGGAGGGGATCAGAAGATCCTCTAAACATGGGAGGCCTTTTCCCCATGAAGGATTCTACAGCAAATTCTTCCTTCCTTGGATGAGGGGGACGTTCCACCTGAGTCAAGTTATTATTCATAACTCGAGCTAGCTGAGAAAGTACTTCCATGAAGTTTTGAGCACCCACTTCCATCACATCAGGCATATAATTAGGTCAATCATTACACTGCCTATCACATTGGTTGTTGGAACGTGTTCTTCTATTTACCTCCATTAACTAAGAAAAAGAACATATAATTAGAGGTCTTGAATACTTTTCTATTGAGCATAAAAAGGAAACTCTGAACATTAAAGGATAAACTTATAAAGAAGAATTACATCCTAAAATGTGATTCCTTAGGTTTATATCTAGGTTATCCTCGATCTATTTCTTAACTTATATTCTTATGGGCTTTTTTCTCTTAATAATGGTTTGTACTAAGCTCATGAATCTATTGAAACATATCCCCCGGGAGTGTCATAACCAAGAGTGCAGCAAGACCCGTTATCGTGCACTAGTTCCCATTTGAGTCTAGCTCAAAGCGGTGTTTTCAGGTTTTACCCCGAGATACATCTGTGCCATATCTGTCTCTACCTCCGCGTATCTAGACAGAGATGTATTTTCTTGATAAACCACTTACTCTATACTCACCAAAATTTAGGTCTGTTTTCTTATACGTAGTCTCATCCTTAAGGTTCTAACTAAGGTTCTCTATTCCTAATCTCCAAAAATAACTATACCATCCTCTAATACCAACTATAGATACCCAATCCTTTTACATAAAACATAATTCATGATTTTAAGCATAATTAATCATCAGAGTACAAGACAAGGATCGTTAAGTCTAGTGTCTTGGAATACTAGGTACATATAACATAAAACAAGGAAAAAAATTCTATATATAATCTCCATAAAGAGATTCTAACTACCTTTGAGCTCTTACATCTGGATAGGGTACCCTGTGGAACACATGAACAAAGGGATGATCTAAAAAGCCCAGTAAAGGAATGAACATAAGGATCAATCTCAAGCACATGAGTTAGGAGGCATGACATAATGATATCCAAAGCATGAAACTTATAAAATAATTTAATATAAGCATGGGATCATATAAACATGGAATCATATAAATGTGGTATAATTATAAATCATATCTTTAGTATGGGTCAAGGCAAACCGCCAATCCCGTTTCCCATTTCAGTATGGTTCAAGGCTAACTGCTAATCCCGTTTCGCATCGCATCTCATGAGACTTATCCTTAACCAATGCATTGGATCACTATCTAGGTGCACCCATCTCAACATATTCATGAATATTCTTGCCACATAAATAATCTTTCCACATAAAAAATCATACATAATCAACCATACATAAACCTGAGGTTACCCATGGAAAGAATTGGGTACCACAATCGTGACATAAAACATATCCAATGGGCATATCACGAAAGTGTCCATGAAAGGAAGGGATTTTAACATACATGTACATTAATAGGGTAAAATAGGCATATAACGTGGTAAGTGGTGTCAAATATAAGTGAAAACATATAAAAAATGTATTTTAGAAACATTAGCGTTAAAACATTTTTGTGTGGTTTTAAGGAGAACACTCTAGAGATTTTCAAATAGAAAAGGGGAAATTATTTTATATAAAACCATAATTTAACCAATAATGTTTTCATAATAAAAATAATGATTTTATAAATACAATGGTGTTTTAAAACATAGGATAGAGTGCACTTGAAATTTGGATAAAAATTTGGGAAGTCCCCTTAAAATAGGTTTTCTTATCGGAAAGTTCTAAGGAGGGAATCTTTGAAAGTCATGTATATCCCTGAAAGAATGAGATGAAAGGGTCTTGATATAATAATCATGTAAAAATAACCATAATTAATAATAATCACATATATATACAAGATAACACGATTTTTAAGGAAAGATAAGGCAACCTGAAAGAACAAAGAAGGTTCGGGTAGAATTCGTTACGATTTTATCGGCATGGTGTCGGGTGTGAACAAGAGGGATTGATGAGAGAGAAATGGGGTTTATCATCACTTATAAATCCAGAATAAAATATTATTGAGGTTCTTAAACATATCCCATCATTTTCTAGTACACATATAAAGGCATAGTATAGAGGACAATCTTGATTAAGAGAGAAAAGGAGAGGATCCCTTACCTTAAATCTGGTGGTGTTCTCCACTTGTTATTAAAGACCTGAATAAACAAATTAGGATTATTAATTAATAATTATAGAACCTATTATATATGTAATTTATTTATTATTACCCTTTTTAGTTCATTCAAATCCTTTTTGATTAGTTATAAGGTTCATTTTCATTGTTCGGGCTCGTTTGTTTTCTTGGCTTTAAAAGATCGGTTCACTTATATTCAAGTTTGGATTATATGAAAGATGAAAGTTGTTTTCCAGAATTGAAATTATATTATTTAGTTCATATAAAGGAGATTAAATTGCTTTAATTTTAATTAGGTTACTTAGAGTGAAGTCTAATTATTATATATATAACCTTAGTGATAACCGTTTTTGTTAATCGGTGGATTTGATTACAAAGAATGTGTTTTTCATTATAACTTAATTCCATTTGTACCAAAATATTACAGAACCAAAAATAGAATATATTACATATATAATAATCTGGTTCAACCATAACACAAATGGTTTCCTGTCCAAAATTAAAGATAATAATATAAATTGAAAAACGGTTGTCCTTGAATGTGCTAAATTAGCACATCTCAAACGGTACTTTTATTTCTTTCAAATAAAATGGTGGGGAAAGGAGAGAAGATAATGAAATATAATACTAGCATGAATACATTCCATTAAATTTATGTTACTAGATTTATCATACTATTATGGTTAAGGGAGGTGAGGAAAGAAATAAAAAGAAAAGAGCATAAAAGAAAGAAGAAATTTGGGAAGAGGAATTTACCACTTGAGATTTCCTCCTTTGAGAACCTCTTAATGGGAGAGGTTTTGGTATTTTGAGGAGGGTGAGAGCTTTTTGACGTAGGGTAGAACCTTGAGGAGAGATTTGGTCCGAAATTAGAGAAGTATTGGAGCTTGAGAGGAGTGGAGAGAAGAGGGAGTGAAGGGGGGGGGGGTTTATAGTGGAGGAGAGGAGGGATTTCATGATTTTATAATCCTTAATTTATTATTTCTTCAGAAGTCAAAGAATAGTAAGTATTCCATGACCAAGAATAGTAAATGGGTCATTTGAATTCGAACCAAGTGGTCTTACATCAGCGTAACATCATCGATAACTCAATTAATCCATTATTTAGCATTTATTGTGAATTATCAGATTCTACTATTCATCAAAAATTCAAGTATTTTAGAAAAATCCCAAAAATTCAACCTAACCATTTTTCAATGTTTAGAATCCAAAAATGAAGTCCATTTTTCAAAAATAATTTTCTATATATTATTATTTTAATATTTAATTAAAATAACAATTTATTATCAAAACCAGTTTTAAAACATTCATTAACTCATTCTAAACTATAGGTATATCGTACTTCCAACATGAATATTATTTTTATACCACCATAGGTGAGGTTACTATTCATTAGGGTATGTCACTATTCATAAGGGTATGTTACTATTCATTAGGGTAGGTTACTATTCACTAAAAATTATTTTTGTTTTATTAGACTCTAAAAAACATCTAGAACACAACCGTGTATGCCAGATTGTCGAAATTCCAAACAAAGAAGTGACAAACTTATGTTTAAAGGTCACTTATCACTTAGTAGTTCATTATGTTGTGTTTTCATGTGATTTTATGACATAAATATAAGAAGGTAATTTCCATTTAAAAACTTTGGGTTGTTACAAAGTCATCCGTATGGCTATTTATTTTAGTGACATGTGTGGAAGTCGACCTTATGGTTATTCCATTTAAGTATGTTTATTTCCCAAGTTACCTTTATATGTTATGTGTTCTTTTTATGGGTTTTATGGTGATATTTTGGTTTCAAAAGGGTAAGAAATGATCTTTTATTCAGTTGAGAGTATTTACTACTTCATAAAGGTGAAAAGTATTACTTATGATTAAGTATTCATGGTTTACTTTTTGTTTTGAAAAACTAATAGTTTTCTTCTTTGTGTATCCCTTAGTGACCATTTTATGCTCATCCCAAGTTTTTGAAATGTTTTCCACAAGACTTAAAGATGAATAGTGTCAAGGATGGGATCAAGGAGATACATGCTATCTAAAACAAGGAACTATACATGTTTCTTTTTAAGAGTTTTTATTTTATGAAAAAAATGGAAACTGAGTAGAAGTGTCTACTTTGTAATCTTTGATATGTAAATGTTATGTCCTAATTCTCTAAAACTATAAACATGAAAAGATCCTCAATGTGAATTATTCATTTAATTCAAGATTATGTAATGTTTTATTAATTAAATATCACTACATTATTCTTCAATAAATAAATAAATATTATATTCACTAAATAGAAAATAAATATTTATTAAATATTCCACTCACGTTATATTCTCATTAATAATAGGTGGTTGAATAAATGTGATCCAGAAAACATGAATAATTATTAAATCATGTGTTGGAATAATATTTATTCACCTTGTTAAATTATAAATAATATTATTATTATTTAACTGAGATACTAGATATACTTAGTGTGTGACCCTCTAGGCCTATTTATCAGTGGAATTAGGAGAAGTAGCCTAATGTCCATGGTTAAAATCTTTCAACATGCCAAGGAACCCCTATAAAAATTAGTTAATGTTGCAAAGATATAATACCTCATACAGATGCTTACTATGTAATAAAATCCCTTTATCATGATATATCTAATTAAGTAGGTTGCATGTTAGTTCCATCAACCTATGTGTTTGATGTATATTTCTTTGACATCTTAAATATTGAAAATTACTATAAAAACCCATGGCCATGGATTTATTTAGGTTTTATAATTTCCATCAAAGGGCCTGAGATATCAACTTTTTCTAAAGAACAAAATGGAAAAATAATTTCTCGTATTATTCACTAATGCAATATTACTCATGGAGCACCCAATATATCTTGCCTCACTATGAATATCATTACTCGCAGTTTTCATCAATAAATCAAAGTTCGTGACTCATAATAATCATTAATAATAATATTAATTTCTATGGACCAATACCCATGTATGTAGATAGGAACATCTAATGACACATATAATTGTTGTTTTTTTACTCGTGGGTTTCATTCTCATAATATCCCACTAAATATTACCAAGGGTGTACACCATGAGAAGGTGCCTAAATGTCCTATGAGACTGCACCCCTAATATCCTATATCATTTGTGTCCCAAAAATTATATCATATAGATATTAAACATATATTTTAGAATATTTTCATAGTAATTTTGGGTTCTCATCACATCAGAGAACTGTTATGACCTTTTAGAATGGCAGTTTCTCTTAGGATATTATCGCATACTATATTATGTAGAAGAACAATCATGATGTGAAAAGAGGTTTATTAATATTCAAGACATTGACTAAAAGTAATCATAAAGTACACAAGATTTTATTCTAGGGAACCAAATCCAATAGAATCCAACTTGAACTAGATTCAACTACTAACAACCTTTAGTCCACTAGCTCTCACTTGATACACATACTTTTTCTAAGTTAGGCCTTTAGTCAATGGGTCTACCATGTAATCTTTTATGGTAATATTCTTACTGTAACTTCACCCCTCTGAAAAAAATCCCTCAAGAGGTGATACTTCTAGAATATGTTCTTTTTCATTTTGTGTGACCTTGGTTATTTTTCAAGATACAAAACTAAATATTATCATAATACAATGTGATAGGGTCTTCAATTATAGGTACCACATCAAGATCCTAAACAAAGTTCTGAATCTAAAATGCTTCTTTGGATATATTAAAAGTTGTTGTATACTCAGACTCTACTATAAAATCAGAAAAAATTTGATTTTATAAACTCTTCCAACTCACAGATCCTTCGTTGATACAGAAAACATATCCTAACTACAAATTCAAGTCATTCTAGACTATCTAAAAACTTGCATCAGTATAACCCCTGATAACCATATCCTCATCACCTCCATACACCATGAATATTTCATTAGTTCTTATCAGATACATAAGGATATCCTTAATAGTATACCAATTCAATTCTCTTAGATATTCTTGATACTTTCCTACTATGATTAGTGTATAGGTAGCATCAAGTCTAGTACATAACATGGTATACATGATTGATCCTATCATAGAAGTGTATGTGATTATATCGATTCTCTCTTTCTATTGTTGTGTCTAGGGACACCTTTTCTTAGAAATATGTAAACCAAGTGAAATTGAAATCAATTCCCTCTTGGAGTATTCCATAATAAATATATTTAGTATAAGTCCATTATATATACTTTTAATTGGTCCAAGAAGCCTCATGGATCTATCACGAATGATATTGATCCCTAAAATATAGGTTTCTTCACCTAAGTCCTTTATGGATAAATATTTTTCTAACCAATCCTTAATATATTATGATACTGGTATGTCATTTATAATAAATAATATGTCATCAACAGATACTACTAGGACAACAAACACATTCCCACTAAACCTCTTATAAACACATGGATCACATTCATTCTTAATAAAACAAAATTCTTTTATGGGTTCATCAAATTGAATATTCCATAACTTGGATGCTTTCTTCAATCTATAAATGGATCTCTACAACTTGAAAATACAATTGGTATCACCAAGAGTCACAACCCCTTATGATTGCTACATATAGACATCTTCCTTGAAATTTTCCATTATGGAATGTAGTTTGTACATCCATCTTCCAAATCTCATATTCATGGTAAGATGTTATGGAAAGAATAATTCTGCTGGATTTGAAAATAGAAACTGGTGAAAGGGTTTCATCTAATTACATGATTTTTTTTAAACCCTTTAGCCACTAGGCTTGATCTATAGGTATTTTATTTACCTTCCATGTACAGTTTTATCTTGAATAACTATTTTCGTCCAATTGGTTTTCCATCATCTGGCACGTCGACCAGAACCCAAACTTGGTTCAAATACATGGAATACATTTCTAAATCCATGGATTCTTTCCATCTTGCATCTTCTGATATCCCTTCTTCCCCCTTATAAGAGATAGGTTCATCAATGTGAAGCAATAATGAGTCACCATCTATGGTGACTAGAAAACTATATCTCTCTGGTTGTCTTACCTCTCTAATGCTTCTACATAGTACTTTTGTTTCAGAAACTACTTCTTCCATGGGAACCTATGTAATTTTTTCTTATACTAACTCTTGTGTATCTTTAGTTTTAACATCATTTAATTCAATCTTACTTCCACTATACTTTTTTAGGATGTGATCCCTTTGAAGAAATAATTCTTGTCTTTCAATAGTTAATTATTTATATGATGGATTATATATGTAATATCCCTTTGTTTCCTTATGATACCATATAAAGATATAGTTTTTTCCTAGGGTTGCTAGTTTGTTTCATAATGAGGCCTTGAAAATCCCCTTGCAACACCATACATGTGTATGAAATGAAAAAATGTTTCTTTCCACTCCATAACTTGAAGACAATTATATTTTCTACTTTAGTTGGTACTCAGTTTAAAGAGTATGTTGTAGTTTTAACGCATATCCTGAAAAGGATAATGGATGATCTGTATGGATCATCATCAACCTTACCATGTCTAATAAGGTACAGTTACTCCTTTCACTAAAACAATTCCATTGTGGGGTGTAAGGTGGAGTGAGTTGAGATCGAATCCCAAAATCCTATAGATTTTCAATGAACTCTAGGTTAAGATATTCACCACCTCAATCCGATTGAAGTTTCTTTATCTTCTTTCCATGTTGATTATCTACTTCATTATTTAATTCCTTGAATTTCTAAAAAGACTCATACTTATACCTCATAAAGTATATATATCCATATCTACTCAATTCATCAATAAATGTTATGAAACAATTATATCCACCTCTAGATTCTACTGGAAATGGTCCACACACATTAGTGTGTACCAATCCTATAATATTTTTGTCTCTTTGACCATGTCCATAAAATGGTAGTTTGTTTATTTTTTCATTTAAACAAGTATGATATATTTAAAGTGTTTTTATATCTGAAGTGTCTAAATAACCTTCTTGATAGATATTTTTAAAATTCTTCTCTTTTTACATGACCAAGATAGTGATTCCAAAGTTGGGTGTTATATGAGTCATGTGAACATGATTCGTTATAAATTTCCAACACTTGTTTTTAGTGATTTAATACATATATATCATTATTAAAATGTTCCATACCCTAACATGTGTTTTTCTTATAAAAGAAACAGCTTTTATTTCCAAACATGAAAATAACCCCATCTGCATCTAGGCATGATGTAGAAATTTTGTTCTTGATAATCGTAGGTACATAATAACAATATTTTAAAATAAAAACCATTAATGTTAAAAATTAAATGTGGTAGACATCAATGGCTTGGGAATCCATCCACACATCATTAATAGCTCTCATGTTAACCTCTCCTCTAGCAATATTCTGAAGTCTACTTTTTTCTCCACATTTGGATACAAATGTGAGCACCATAGGCTATATCTAATAGCCAATGTGTAGATATTTAAATAATAGACTCGATAATGAATGAATATTTAGCTTCCCATTGACTCTGGGTGTAGTTCCTCTTCCAATGGCCTAACTTTACACATGAAAAACATATTTCCTCCTTTTTCTTTCCCTACAAATAGAACTTCCTCTTCATGGGAGGATGGTTCTTAAGATATTTATAATTTTTCTGAGTCTTGGAACCATTTTCCTTGTTCTTCATTTTCTTGTTCACCATAAAAACCATAGGTTTATCACTCCCCATGTCCTTATCCACATGGTGAATCAAGGTTAGATGTTCTGAAAGAATATTCTAATTATTGATCATTTTGTAAATAACAATAAAACTGGAGAAGGTTTTGGGATTTTATGAAAGTATGAGATATGTATATAACTCATTCAGTAATTTAATCCCTAAGATGTACAAGCATTAAATGTTTTCAATAATATTGACTACATGAGGCCCAGCTGGAACAAACACTCCATGATTAGTTGTAAACAAATAATTGTTGATCTCATACACCTCTTGTGTATCCTTCTCTTGATTGAGATCCTGAAGGTGATACATCATCTTATAGGCATCCATTTCCTCATGTTTCTTCAAAATTTTATTGATCATGGATGATATCATGAAACAAGAAACATCTATAGCATCATCCTTATTTTCCTCATGGAGAGATAATTCTTTATCACTAACCTACTTACAAGGAGCTTCGAGAATAGGTTTGTAGAGACCCAATCTTTACATACATGGACATTACATTACTTTTGCAGAATAATTAATACATAACAAAAATAGACACCCGAGGATTGTAATAGTTTAGTGTCTTTGGAAACTCGGAACATAATCTTCTAATCATGGTGAAAGATCTTCAACATCTCCTATAAAGATCTTCCCCTTTTGTATTCTTACCTAAAACCTTTATTTATGTCCTAGGGAAAAGAAAACATAGAAAGGGTGAGATCGAATGCTTAGTAAGGGTAAACATGGAGAACATAAAAAAATCCAAAAACATTTGAACGTAAAAACATGAACATAAAATTTAAACATCAAAATCTTGAGCAGTGACATAAAACATGGCAATATGTAAGGCATAGATCATAAAGGAACATCAATCATGACAAAATATAATGGTATTAAAACATGTAATTATGGAAAAATATTAATAATGTGATATGATTTACATAGTATCCAAGGCATTGCTGCCAAGACCATCATAGTGGACAAAGTCCATTACTGAACTGGGTTTACTTGTCGTTCCAACCCTATATTACAGAACTATATTTACTTGAAATTCTAGATATGTTTATCTCATAAGATATAAATCTTTACCCAATGCATTGGAGGGAGATATAGGTCCCACCCATATCATAATTAAATCATTATTACATGTGCCACAAAATAAACATAAATCACTCAATATAAACCAACGAATTAAATGGGTTTCATAAACATCATCCCATCATAACATAATCCATATAAAACAATGGATATCATTTCATCATAAAAAAAATAAAACCATATAAATAATAGGAACATTATACTTGTAACATAACCATATTAAAGAATTTAATCTTATATAGAAAATAGTTTTGAATAAACACTTGAAATGAATTATTTAGGAAAATATCATTTCTTCTTCAAAATCATTTTATTTTCTCCAAATGTTGTGCAATTTTAAAAAAAAAATGTTGAAAATAATCATGAAATATTGTAGAATAATATTCATGAAAATAAGGTTTTATAAAACCATAAAAATCCATTCAATCCATATAATTTAAAAAAAACATTCTCCTCATACTTTTTACTAGAAAAGTCAAAAAGTACCTCATATGGTAAATAAAAGAATGATTCCTTCTATACCATATAGTAAAAGTCAAAAAGGGGTAAACATGACTTTAAACATACATGGAAGAATATTAAAAACTTTATGAAAACATTTTTTATAATACATGGACATAGATGATAAATATAACCCCTATAAATACTTACGAATAAACAATCTCGGATAAGAACGAGATTGGAATAATTATCCCTTACCTTAGGTCCAATTTCTTCTGTACATGTATGAAACTTTTGTCTAGTGATTTTAAACATATTATTAACTTGTAATAGAACCATAATAATATTTATGATATAATATATGATTCACTATGACTTTATATTTCTCATTCATTTGTCAATTCCATGTTAAAGCAACGTTTTGGGTAAAATCATTTCATTTATCGTATGTGTTTTGACTTGTAATTTTTTCATATGATTACATATATCATGATTAATTAATTCTATAATGTAAAAAATGATTTATATATCATATATATTCAATATATTAATATATATAATCAATTGATAAATGGAATTAAATATATCGTTCATGGAGATGGTAGATCGTACGTACGCATGAATGTTGTTTTCGTTTACTTATTAAAGTAAATGAAATATATATATATATATATATTAGAATTATTATGTAATATATATCATTATTATTTATTAGATATACTTTATAATCATTCTTGAAAGGTTAACATGGAGAATGAATCTCATCGCGTCGTGGAGACGGTAAGTCGTACGTACGCACGAGCGATGATATCATTCCCATGATTGTGGAATTGTATTGAAGTGTATGGTGTACAATATTTCAGAATAAATATAACTTCAAAATAATCATATATATAAATTTCTTCCATCATTATACCCATCCAAGTATTTTGGGGATGAAAAAAAGATTACACCACAGCGTGGAGACGGTATTTCGTACGTACGCACGCACAGTGATTTCATTTTTCATAGGATTGGTAGAAGATTAAATAGGGTTGTTTAATATTTATAATAACATATAAGTATATGAGTGATACTGATGTTATTAATTTATAATGAAAAAACTAAATAATAGGAAGTATAAGAAGAAATAAATTTGAACGAATCAGAAGAAGATATTACCTCTTCCTCAAAGTGCCTCCTTTAAACTTCCTCTTAGGGCACTAGAGTTGGTCTTTGAAGAATACCAAGACCTCTAGTATGTTGATAGAAAAGTTTATAAGGTAAATTTTCAGGGTTTGGATGATTTTGAAATCTCAAAATGGAGTGAATAGGAGATGGAGGAGGTTCCCTTTTAGAAAAGAGTAGAGGGGCCCTTTTTGAAGCCTCCAAAATATTAATTTATAATAAACTCAAAACCCACATAAAAACTTCCAAAGTGAATAAAATTAAAATATGAGATAATATAGGGCTTTAATCTCATAAAAATTTTAATTTAGACATGTTTTGATTTTATTTTAAACCTTATCATTTCTATTTATCCTTATTTAATCTTTTTAATTTTATTTGTGGTAATAATATTCTAAATTTTAAATGATTATAAATACATACTTATGTGTTATTAATTATCCATAATTGGATAATTTATGGAATTTTAGACCATATAAATTTCAATTTTTAATTTTTAAATATTTTTTTTGATTATTAAAACAATTTAATAATATTTTATTTTTATAAAATATCAATAGTATCAATTTTGACACTATTCACTTATTTGAATTTAAATAAAATACAAACAGAAGATATATTCGAACCAAAAAATTTAATAGATTCATAAATTGTAATATTAATATATAAAATTTGTGGATAACATTAATTAGTTAATATAATATTTATTTTAATATTTTTAAAACCATTTATTTGATATTTCTCTTAATAAAATAATTACTACAACATTGTTTTATAATTATTTAATATACTTATTTGTTGAATAAAAATTAAAAATAAAATAATATGATGAATATAAATCTAGAATATTTTATAAGAATACTTTTAGTCCAATTTATCTTCTAAAACACGTAACTTTTAAAATTTTATATCTATTAAATTATGAAGGTGGCAACTTTGACATCATTTAAAACAAAAAAATGTAAATGTCGTAATCTGTTTTATAAGGCTCTAAATGATCCACAAGTAGACACTTGGATGATTTTTTTATATATATAATCGAACAATAAGTTCTGGTGAAGTTTTTGGGTCTTTTTATGGGTATTATTATTTTAATAAAAACTATATTATTGTTTCTTCACTAAATAAATAATTTATGCATCATTAATGTATAAGCTATTAAGGTAATTATATATTTTGTAAAAATTAAAAATAAATTACCATGATGAATAAAGGAATTTAATATTTCAGATGATAATTTATAATAAAATTTATATTCAGTATAACCTTATATTAAAAATAATTTAATTATTAAAGTTTGGGTGAGACATATTTAACATTCCTTTAAATAAAATAAAATAAATGTCTTAATCACATACAAGTGGGTTCTAATAGATAACATTTCGACCCATGTATATTTTAGGACGAAATATAATCATCCAATTATATTAATACAAGTTTTATGGTAATTTTATAATATTATTTTTCCCTTAATTACCTAATTTACCTTTAACTATGGTAAATAAAATTTACCGTAGTTACTATTCATAATGCCCAAAAATAAAAGTATCCTACTAACATAATTTGGACCTATTGATTCCAAATATTGAATCCATTTTTACAAAATCAAAACACATAAGTTTCAGTAATTAATTTAAAATTAATCTCGTTGTCGAAAAAATGGGTTTTTATTTAAAACATTGGAAAAGATTGAAATATTTTTACCTATGAATTCACTGTAAAATTAATGATATTTACATACATTATATTAAATGGTAAAATTATATTATATTCATACTTTAAACGCATTCAATATTATAATTTAACCATATAAATTATCTCGATGAAAAAAAGTTTCTTTTAAGTAAAATTTAGTGTATTTTTACTATTCATCAAAATATGAAAGTTATCAGAAAAATATGAAAAAAAATTCCAAAGATAATTTTTATATCCTGATTCAAAATAATTAGTTGATTTGGTCAAGTTTAACTTCTAAACTTGTCAGAATTATATTTAAAATGGGTGCATCATCAAAGGGTGGAAAAACTGCATTTTTTTTAAAAATACTTCCTTTATAAGAAAATTGATTTTTTATCATACCATATTCTAGAAAATGTATAAGATGAATAATAATGTTATAATTTTGAAAATTTGGTTAATACTATTCATAACGGCTAGTTCATAATCATATTATAATATATCATTTTTTAGTGAAACTCGGTATTGCGTACCACGCAAGCTATTGAGGAAGGTCGCTCTTGCATGTAACACAAGCCAAGTATATTGTTGTGTATACTGCAAGGTAATATTGGTGAAGTGTAAAATAGAAGATATCAATGAAATTAAAAATAATATATCTCATAAAATCTCGATATATTACATTCTACCCCCCTTAAAATGAATTTCACCCTCGAAATTCGTCGGGGTTATAGATGGTTTACTACTTGAAAGTTTCTTTCATAGAAACCCACAACGTAAAAAGGAATACTAAAATTTAATTTTAAAAACTAAAGTATGAAATGTAACGGTTACCCAAATTAACTCATCATTGGGTTTCCACATAGGATAACATAGGTGAAAATATAAATATGGAAGAGAAATCTAACCATCAACGTTTAATGGAGAGTGGAAGAGAACATGGCTATGAAAAAGTCAACAATCATAAAGCCATAAATTTGTGATGATCTAAGGTACCATATGATTCATCGGATATGAGGTTACTAGGATAATACTTTTGGTTTTTAGGATCATTTCCCTAAAGTTGAAATTTTTGAATTAGAAGAAATACTTACTTGATTTTGGTACAATCTCTCTGTTGGTCGTTCCTTGAACAATTTCCACTTCATATCTTATGCAAATGAAGTTGATTTTGTCATTCGTGAAGTGTAAGAAGATCATGTGATAGAATTATTGGTCATTCCATCTGTCTCAAAAAAAAGGTTAACAAAAGTTTTCAAATACACATAAGTCCATATATGGTGATATTAATCATATATGGTTCCATAAATGGACTTATAGTTCATCTATCATATCACTTAATAAAATAAAACTAATTTATACTAACTAGGGACTTCTTGTAGGATAGTGGTAGGCGATAAAGGTCTATCACACTTCAGTTATGGGTTCGATTCCCACACCCTTGTCCAACGCGATGGGTTGTCGTCTGTCCTGCAAGTTGTCTTTTTTTATAAAACTACACTATTATAAAATTCTAGAAATAAAATCAGAAAAAAAAAAGTTCTAGCCTTAAACAATACTATCTAATGTCCAACTTAATCCCTTACAAACTTTATGCTTATCCAAAATACTTATGTCCAATCTCACAGTACGAATAAATCAAATATCAGAAAGGTCATATAACAAATATTTGAATACCTTAATCATGTGTTCTCTTGAAACTTGAATTACCATATAATCTTCATGAAAACATGAATTCTATCAAAATTTAACTCTTTGAACTAACCAAAAATACAAAAAATAAATTATATACTCAAACTATGATATCACTTTGTCCTTTATTCATTCATGGACTCATTAACACTATCAATCATATTATTTTTTCCTTATCCCTTCATTATGCACATATCATATGCTTTCCAAAAATATTTCAATCACTTTTCATGGTTATCGGTCTCATATTCTTATAGAAAACCACAATGTACTAATACATAGATATTTCAATATACCATAAAAGTACCTCATCAACATTATTATTGAATTACAATACATGAGCCCTTCAATCCATACTATTCAATGATTGGAATAGAATAGGTCCTTCCTCAATTTAGAAGTAACCTATTAGGTTAGGGCATTGAGTTGGGTAATGACCATGTTCTCCAAAGATAATACATTGAACTCCATAAAAGTATTTCACTCTATGCCCCTTTTCCCCACACAGATAACATCTTCCCCTCCATTTGAGGTATTTCTCAAGGTTATTTTTCCATTCTTCTTGATATGTTGAAAGCTTAATATTCCTTCCTATATGTTCCTCACCATTCTAACATGTATAAAAGTTCATCTTCCTATTATTTTATGACTTACTAATAAAACTAAAGTTCACCCTACTAATCATATATCGTGATGACTGGTTTGGCATAATCATTATATCTTTCTCTCCAAGCATTACACAATTTGTTTGATCATAGTCACCAATTTGTCCATTGAAGTCAATGTTACCTGAATTCCTTCTCATTCCCTCCATTGACTAAAACTAAAAACTATAGTGTAAGAAACAGTTAAAATAATGATGAACCACATAATCATAAAAATTCACTTATGGGATGTATAACTTATCACACATTATTTAATCCACAAGACTTTTAGTTCACCATAGGTTATTCATGGTCGTCAATATAATTCTAGTATTGTAACCTATATTTATACTAAACCTTAGGGATATCCCTAGACATACCATAGAAATATATCTAGGGATCTCATTAAAGTTTTTTCATCCTAGTTTCCAAAGGTTAACTAAACCTCCCTCTGATACCAACTGTAGAGACCCAAGCTTGACGTACATGGACATTACATTACTTTTGAGCAATACTTAATACATAAACAAAAACATACACCTGAGGACTGTAATAGTTTAGTTTCTTTGGAAACTCGGAACATAATCTTCTAATCACGGTGAAAGATCTTCAAAATCCTCCATAAAGATCTTCCACTTTTGTATTCTTACCTAAAACCTTTCTTTATGTCTTGGGGAAAAGAAAACATAGAAATGGTGAGCTCGAATTCTCAATAAAGGTAAACATGGAGAACAGAAAACAATCTATAAACATTTGAACGTAAAAACATGAACATAAAATTTAAATATCAAAATCTCGAGCAATGACATAAAACATGGAAGTACGTAAGGAATGGATCATAAAGTAACATCAATCCTGATAAAATAGCATGGGAATAAAACATGTAATTTTGTAAAACCATTAATCACATGATAAAATTTCCATAGTATCCAAGTCATTTCTTCCAAGACCATTATAGTGGACAAAGTCCATTACTAAACCGGGTTTACTTGTTGTTCTATCCATGTATTACTGAACTAGATTTACTTGTTGTTCCATCCATGTTTATGTCATGAGATATAAATCTTTACCCAATTAATTGGAGGGATATATATGTCCCACCCATCTCATAATGAAATCATTCTTACGTGTGTCACAAAATAAACATAAATCATTCATCATAACCCAATGAATAAAATGGTTTTCATAAACATCCTCACATCATAAAATAATCTATATAAAACAATGGATATCATTTCAACGTAAACAAAATAAAACCATGTAAATAATAGGAACATTATACTTGATACATATCCATATTAAATAATTTAATCTTAGATGGAAAATAGTCTTGAATAAACACTTGAAATGAATTCTTGAAGAAAATATCCTTTATTTTTCAAAATCATTTTCTTTTATCCAAATGTCAAGCAATTTTAAAAGAAAATAATTTTGTTGAAAATAATCATTTAATCTTGTAGAATAATCTTCATGGAAACAAGCTGTTATAAAACTATAAAAATTCGTTCATTCCATATAAGTTAAAAAAACATTCTCCTCGTACTTTTTACTGGAAAAGTCAAAAAGTTCCTCGAATGGTAAAAAAGAATGATTCCTTCCATTCTACATAGTAAAAGTCAAAAAGGGGTAAACGCAGCTTTAAACATACATGGAATAATACTAAATACTTTATGAAAACATTTTTTATAAAACATGTACATAGATGATAAATTTAACCTATTAAATACTTATGAATAAATAATCTTGGATAAGAATGAGATTGGAATAATTATCCCTTACCTTAGGTCCAATTTTTTCTGTAAGTGTCTAAAACACCTATATAATGGGTTTAAAAATATTATAAACTTGTCACATAACCATAATAATATTTATGATATCATATGTGATTCACTATGACTTTATATTTCCCATTCATTTGTCAATTCCATGTTAAATCAACATTTTGGGTAAAATTGTTTCATTTATCATATGTGTTTTGAAATGTAATTTTTTCATATGATTACTTAGATCATGAATAATTACTTCCATAATGTAAAACATGATTTATAAATCATATATGTTCAATATATTAATATATATAATCGATCGATAAATGGAATGAAATACAATGTTCATGGAGACGGTAGGTTGTACGTACGCATGAATGTTGTTTTCATTTCCTTATTAAAGTAAATGACATATATATATATATATATACACACATAAATCTAGTATAATTATTATGTCATATATATATTGATTATTTATTATATATACTTCATAATCATTCTTTAATGGTTAACATGGAGAATGAATCTCATCGTGTCGTGGAGACGGTAAGCCGTACGTATGCACGAGCAATGATATCATTCCCATGATTATGGAATTGTATTGAAGTGTATGGTGTATAATATTTCAGAATCAATATAACTTTAAAATAATCATATATAGTAATTTCTTCTGTCATTATACCCATCCAGGTATGTTGGTGATGAAAAAAAAAAGATTACACCATGGTGTGGGGACGGTATTCTATACGTACGCACACACGGTGATTTCATTTTTCATAGGATGGGTAGAAGGTGAAATAGGTTTGTTTCATATTTATAATAACATATCATTATATTATTGTTTCTGATTTTATTACTTTATAATGAAACAACTAAATTAGAATAAGTAGAAGAAGAAATAAATTTGAAAGAATCGGTAGAAGATATTACCTCTTCCTCGAAGTTCCTCCTTTAAACTTCTACTTAGGGCACTAGAGTTGGTCTTTGAAGAATACCAGGACCTCTAATATATTTATACAGAAGTTTATTAGGGAAATGGTCAGGGTTTGGCTGAGTTTGAAATCTCAAAATGAAGTGAATAGGAGAGAGAGTAGGTTCCCTTTCATAAGATAGTAGAGGGGCACCTTTGGAAACCTCCAAAATATTAATTTATAATAAACTGAAACCCCATTAAAAACTTCCAAAGTGACTCAAATTAGAATATTAGATAATATAGGTTTGTAATATCATAAACAAACCAAATTTAGACATGTTTTGATTTTATTTTAAACCTTATCATTTTGATTTATCATTATTTAATTTTTTAATTTTTATTTGTGGTAATAATATTCTAAATTTTAAATGATTATAAATACTTACTTATGTGTTTTTAATTGTTCATAATTGGAAACTTTATGAAATTTTAGACCATATAAATTTAAATTTGTAATTTTTAAATATTTTTGTGTTTTTTTAAACAATTTAATAATATGTTATTTTTATAAAATATCTATAGTGTTAATTTTGAAACTATTAAATTATTTGAATTTAAATAAAATCCAAACAAAAGATATATTCAAACCAAAATATTTAATATATTCATAACATTTCATATTAATATAGAAAGTTTTTTTATCACATTAATTAGTTTATATAATATTTATTTTAATATTTTTGAAACCATTTATTTGATATTTATCTTAATAAAATAATTACTACAACGTTGTTGTATAATTATTTAATATACATATTGGTTGCATAAAAATTAAAAATAAAATACTATGATGAATATAAATCTAACATATTTCATAATAATACTTTTAGTATAATTTATCTTCTAAAACACCCAACTTTTAAAATGTTATGTTTATTAAATTATGAAGGTGACAACTTTAACATCATTTAAAATAAAATAATATAAATGTCATAATCTGTTTAATTCAAAATTTTCCACAAGTCGAAAATTGGATGATTATGGTGTAGATATACTCTAAAAATAAGTTTTGGTCATGTTTTTGGGTATTTTATGGGTATTATTCTTTTAATAAAAACTATATTATTGATTTCCCACTAAATAAATAATTTCTGCATCATTAATGTATATGCTATTAAGAAAATTATATATTTCTTAAAAATTACAAATAAATTACCATGATAAAAAAAAAATTATATTTCAAATAAGTATTTATAATCGAATTTATATTTAGTATTACCTTATATTAACAATAATTTAATTATTAAAGTTTGAGTGAGACATATTTAACATTTCTTTAAATAAAATAAAATAAATGTATTAATCACATACAAGTGGGTTCCAATAGATACCATTTAGACCCAAGTAAATTTTACGATAATATATAATCATCCAATTATATTAATACAAGTGTTGGGATAATTTTATAATATTATTTTTACCCTTAATTACCTAATTTACCTTTAACTAGGGTAAATAAAATTTACCGTAGTTACTATTCATAAATCCCAAAAATAAAAGTTGCCTATTAACATAATTTGGACCTACTAATTCCAAATATGTAATTCATTTTTCTAAATTCAAAACAAAGAAGTTTCAGTGATTAATTTAAAATTAATCCCTTTGGCGAAAAAAATGGGTTTTTATTTAAAAGAATGCAAAAGATTGAAATGTGTTTACCTATGAATTCAATGTAAAATTAATGATAATGAAATAAATTATATTAAATGGTAAAAATATATTCTATTTACACTTTAAAACCATTCAATATTATAATTTAACCATATAAATTATCTTGATAAAAAATTTCTTTTAAGTAAAATTTAGCGTATTTTTACTATTCATCAAAATATGAAAGTTATTAGAAAAATGTGAAAAACAAATTGTCCAAAGTAAATTTTTATATCCTGATTAATTATATTTAGTTTATTTTGTCAAATTAAACTTATAAACTTGTCAAAAATTAGACTTAAAATGGGTATGGCATCAAAAGACGGCAAAACATCATTTTTTTGAAAAATACTTCCTTTATACAAAAAATTGATTTTGTTCTCATAACATGTTATAGAAAATGTGTAAGATGGATTATAATGTTATAATATTAAAAATGAAGTTAATACTATTCATAACGGGTAGTTCATAATAATATTATAATATATCATTGTTTAGTGAAACTCTGTATTGCGTACCACACAAGCTATCGAGGAAGGTCGCTCTTGTGTATAACACAAGCCAAGTATATTGTTGCGTATACTACAAGCTAATCTTGGTGTAGCATACAACAAAATATATCCATGAAATTAAAAATTATATATCTCATAAAATCTCGGGGTGTTACAAGGTTCTTCCAGCACATATCATCTTCTTTCATGGAGAACAATAACACGTAAGCACCTTTGCCACTATTGAAAATTTGTGCCAGTGAGAAGGTTATACAGGTCAATTATGGATCACAGTGATATTTTTGAAGTCGTATTAATACTATTTCCACAAATAATATTAACATAATTTTAGTACTTTATATGATAAAATCTAGACAAATAAATAAATTAATTAATATTATATTTATTAATCTCCCACTATTTTATAGAAACCCAACATCCATCATTATTAGATTCAGAATATACTATTGATTGAAAATTATAGTTGCAAGGATCCATATCCCCCTTTTAATGGTTGGTTCAGAAACACTAATGGTTTTAGTTAGGCATTCCAAATTCCAACTGAATTAACTCATTGTTCCTTGATCTTTTGAGTGGACTCCCCAATCTCAAAATTCTTAAATTAAATTTTCTCAACCCTTGCCTCTTAGTTACACCATGTCCTACTTTGGCAGTGAACACTTGATGTGAAGTAAGTTATGTCATCCCTAAAATTTATGTTATAATTACCTATTAATTAAAATAACCCCATCTTGGGCTAGTTAAGAACATTGAACTATGGTTCAATTCTAACTAAATTAGTGGAATGTTATACATAATTAATATATATAATTGATGGATTTTATCCTTTTATGGTGTAATTGACAATTATTGTCTTTATAGAATGTTTTATAATATTAAGTGGATTTACTTAAGTGATAAACCATGTATTAGATAACATTTATGCATAATCCAATTTATTTTAGTTTTGTCTTGCATGCTAATTAATTTCATCAATTCATGTGATCATGACAAAAAATCGATAATGAAATAACCATGAAACATGACAAAAGTAAAATAATAAATCAATATTATCATGATATTTTACTAATGGTTAGTTTATCTAGTGGTTTATAAACCAACTATTGACCTAGGTGAAGAACACCTTGAACCAAGGAATGTTCATGTTACATCTTTCCACCTATCCACCTATGTATCTCTCTTAGATTGGTTTTGTATCGGCTCCAAAATTGAACCACCTCTACTATCATGGAGCTCCATCCACTATATATTCTTTTACCCACACACAGGTTGGTGGGAAAGGGTTTATATAAAAGAAATCAAGGGAATAAAAGACCGTACATAATAAGAGGAGAGAAGGAAAAAATGATAACAATTAAATTTAATAATAAATTAAATGAAACCAATCACAAATAATGGTCTTGTCTATACTCATGATCATCCACATGCATGCAAAAAATTAAGAATTTAATAAAACTAACATTAAATTCTTAATCGTTCTTATTTAATACAAATTATGCTTCAATTAATTAATTATCCTCTTTAATTAATCAACTATTTTATATAAATTTTCATCCTAGTTTCCTTGAGATTCTCATCCATTATAATTTAAAAAAATTAAATAAATTTTTATAAAATTAACTATGTACATAAATGTGCCTTGAAGGATACATGGTGAATACCCATCTGAATCTACACGACATGTATTATAATCATATATTATTTACTCTTGTTACATATGGCATACAGGACTTATCACATAGTGTCATGATGTGTAGTATCAACTTAATGATTACATGAATTACATGATTTTTTGGTCATGTGTTATTATTCTATGCATGTAGGGTAACAACTGTAAATTAACTCATATATGATATGTAATTCTGAATATTATGTAGATTTTAATTAAAAATTTATATATATAAATATTAAAACCCTTAACATATTGTTCCCAATCAACTTAATGTCCACAAGAAATAACATGTAGATAATATTTAAATACGTATAATTTTGTATAAATACACACCATTTACATGGGCTACACAGAGTGTACTTAAGTTGATCGTGAGCTATGATATCCCATTCAACACATAGTGTATAGAATAAATGCACTATATGTCATAAATGAACATGGTTTTAATTAATTCATAAATTAATTCCTAATGCATTAAACAAAATTAAACGACATGTAACTTCGGTTACACGGTGTGTACTCTTGTGTTATCCCACCGAAATCCTTGGAAACTCCATATAAGATCTTTGATTTTATTTTGTTCATTAAATTAGTTTATCTGATTAGATCTATTAGAAAAAATGAGGAAAAAATAGATCTCAAAGTTTATATTAAAATAATGATTAACCTTGAATTGAGAACTAAATATAAAATATTTAAATCAATAAATGATCTTTAAATATTTATAAATATTTATGTGACTCCTCTGAAACCACATGTAGGTTTTGGGTGCAGCAGAAGCTTGCGAGGTGCCATGCCCAACTTTTCTTTTTTTCATGATCAATGATTAATATGAGATTTTATACAATGATGAACATCATGAATAATGGAATTAAATAAAATAAATAGACAAAGTATAGAACACTTGAACCAAATAAGAGATCATCACATATTATTTATAATTAATTTAATTAATTAAAGAATTAAATTGATGGAATTTTTTTCTTCATTGATGAATCTGACAATATATCTAATTTGTATGGTCATTTCATTGTACGAATCAAAGAATATTCCTTATAATTGTTATCCACACATGTTTCAAAAATCTCTAAACATCACTTTAGGAATATCTGTTTCCTAGAACGAAAGATCCTATCACTTACGTTGTTCGCCCCTGATCACCTCAAGAACCACTTCCAAGGCATTCTCCTAGAACTCTCTTGGCTTGAGAATGGGAGGTGGGGGAAGATCGCTCTCTGGTATTTGGAGCATTCTTGGAGAAGGGAACTCTCTTGGGCTTGAGAGAACTCTACCAATCCATTTTTCACAACAAAAACAAAGGAATAGGCACTCAGATAAAATAATATAATTTGTTTTATATATCACTAGGATTAGAAATAAATAATTTCACAAGTTCCACTTATTAACTATTTGATAATTACAGAAACCATTTTCAAATAATAAAAATATTTCTATTATTTATCAACATTCTCTTAACTTTTGAATTAAATTAAACATTATTAAACTCAATAATATTAAATATTTATTATTTATCATCTTACCATTAAACCCTATTTTCCATTCCTCCATAATATTTATTAGTCCATGAATAATGACTATTTGTTTATTATATAAATATCACTTCATTATTCACTAATAAATAAATAAATATTATATTCACTAAATAGAAATAAATATTTATTAAATATTCCACTCACATTATATTTTATCGAATAATTAGTGATGAAATAAATTTGATCAAGAAAACATGGATAATTATTAAACCATTTGTGGGGAAAATATTTATTCAAATAGATAAATAATAAATAATAATTTTATTATCTAAGTGAGATTCTGGATACACATAGTGTGTGGACCACTAGGCCTCTTTCTCGATGGAATTAGGCAAAGAAAACTAAAGTCCAAGGCTAGTATCTAGAAAAATGCCAAGTCACCCATAGGGAAAAATTTAATTCTAAATTGACAAAATACCCTATATAGATGCTTACTGTGTAATATAAACCCTTTATCATGACATCTCTAATCAAGCTGGTTACATGCTGGTGTCATCAACCCATGTGATCGATGTCTCATTCATTGAATTCCTAAAAATTTAACATTATTATAGAACACTATAGCCATGGATTTATTTAGGTTGTATAATTTCTATCAAAGATCCTAAGATATCATCTTCTATTAAATAAAAGAAGGGGAAATCCTTTCTTTCATTATTAATTAATGAAATATTACTCATGATGCACCAAACATATCCTACCTCACCATAAACATCTATCATCACAATTTTCATCAATATATCAAAGTACACAACTCATAATTCTAATTATTAATAATCTTAATGTCTGAGGACCAATACACATGTCTGTAGATAGGAACATCTAGTGTCACATATAAATGTGGATTTCCTAATGGTAGGTCTCATTCTCAAAATATCATACAGGATATTACTAAGGGAATACATCATGAGAATGTGCCTAAAATTCCTATGAGCTTCCACTCCTGATATCCTATTTAATTTTTCTCCCTTAAATTATATCATCTAGATATAGTATATATATTTAAGAATAGTTTCATAGCTCTTTCGGGTTCTCATCTTAGAGGGGAATGGTTATAACCTTAAATTGTAACAGCTACTCTTGGGAAATTATCACATACTATGTTATAAAGAATAAAAAACATGTTGTCATGATATGTTTATTAATATTCAAAACTATGAATAAAATTTATCATAAATTATACATAATTTGGTTCTAGGGAACCAACTCCAAAAATAGTACCATTTTCCCACTCTTTGGTACTCAAAATGTTTTAGAATTTTTTTTTAAGAAAACCTAAATTCATTTCTCTCTTTACTCAAAGAACCTATTTTCTTCTAATAACCAAGTGTTGTTAAAAAAATCATTTTTTGACCTTTTCAAAATGATTTAGTAATGATATTTTTACCACTTTTATCATTTACCCATGTTATCATAGGAATCTTATAATTGATTTCTGAATAAGGTATTTTTCTAATCTTTTACTGTGTAAAAGGAATATTCTTTTTACCTCATACATAATATATGAATTTACCTACTATATTTTCTACAAATCTTCCTTTACAATTTTAAAAGAATGATTTTTAAATAAAACGTTTTTAAAAGTGATTTTTAAAGAAAAATATTTTAAAAATGTTTTTCAAAATAAAAAAAGTGTTTTCCTCAATAATGTTTTTAAAATATTTTTATAGTATTTATATTAATCAATGAAAAAAACCACTTTTTTCCAAACTACATGGTATGTGTTATATTTATACTATCCTTATTCTTCCTATGGATGGTTTATTATTGATTTGTACAAGGCTAATATTCACATTCACTACCTCGATTCATTTCAATCCCCTTAAAATATTCAATTTCCTATAATCTTTTCACATAGAATTATACCTAAGTATCCATATCAATTTTAATGGATATGACAATTTATTGAATAATATACCATTTTTTATAAAGATTTCAATTTTTATGTTATTTGATTATTTGGGGAAATATTGATAATTCTATGTCCATTATTCAACATGGATATTTGACAAGGTATATTGTTTATTCGATATGAGGAATTCTTATGAAATTAAAGACAAGGGTTGCAGACTATATATGGAATTCCCTATGGGTTGGAGACTGGTTAATGTAATCCCATCGATGCATCGGTAGTGTCATGAGACAAAATTAGTTGGTGAAAACCCCTTTCAGTTTGTTTCCAAGAGAATTAGACAGGATTCTACCCATAGTTTTATACTATCTGAAGGATATATCTTGATAGTAGAGGTATTCATGTGCCTTAGACATGATGTTCAATAATTAAAAATTTCCTTAATTCTTATTCAGTCATTATTTATCCATGATATTTTTCATTGACCTATCTATGGATGCATTTAATTCTAATATTATTGATTAAAGGAGATTTTGTTTCATTTTTTTACATGGCCATATTTATTTTTACTTATCTGGTTATTTTAATAGAATTTGTCTCCATTTATTTACCTTTCTATTTGATTATTCTTGTTGATTCATTATTGATTAAGATATACTTTACCCATACTGAGAATCTGATCTCACCCTTATTATGTTTTTCCCAAGGATTCCATGTAGATTACTATGAAAGATATATAGGGATATACTAGATAAAATAAGGTTATTATCCTAAAATAAGAAAAAAAAATTATTTATTGTATAATTTTGTAATACAATACTTGTGTATGTGTCTAGTTTACCAACAATACTAAAATGATTGGTCCCTTTGGACATGATTTACTTACATCTTATTCTAATATAATTGATATCAGACATCGGATTTAGGCTTTTGGGTCGGGTCACTACAGGTGGTATCATATCAAGTTTAGTAGAAACCTTGGGAACTATATTTAAGAAGACATGGATTATAGAACATAATAGTGAGTTAAACATTAAGGATAGGTATATAAGAACACCCTAATGTTCTGGTATGATAGGGGTTATGTGGGTATTCCTAGTAATACATCCATATATAGATACTTCAAGTGGAAGTGTTTCTGGTGCAGATGTACTTAGGGGTAACAACTCTAATAATGTGAATTGAGCTTGACTTGTCCAAACCTGGTACATGATAATGGACTTTACTAGGAATTTGGTTTGGCACTCCTGGGTAATATGGTTAGGATAATTAATATTACCTTTATAAACCATTATTATGTATTTTGACAATGAATAACTTTGGTTATATCTAAGGTGTTTTAGATTGAAGATAATATCTTGTGATTTAGATATCCTACAAATGGGTATATGTTTTTCTCTGACTATTGTTACTCACACTATGCATTCTAGTTTTAGTCAACAGATGGTACCCAAAGGAGTCAAGTTAACATTGAACTTGAAGGAAAAAAGTGGTGACAATGAGAATCCAAATAATTTGTTAATAAGAATAAAAGATATCATGTTTGTGCCTAATCAATTTTCAGAAAATATGATTAACAACATATACCTAAACCTATGACCGAACTCACCAAATAATAGAATCATGTAGTTTTCTAAGAGTTCTAGTGGTGGAGACCATAGAGAGAAGAAATATTGATTTCCCTCATGAAAGGAATGTTAAAGGAGACACCAATGAAAGTGTATCAATGGAATGGGGAAATGATTTATGTGAGGGAAATAAGGGAATAATAAAAATAATTATTGATGGAAAATTAAGAGTGTGATAGAGTGAAATTAAACTCATCCTAGGAAATAATTTATAGTTCATTTTCAAAAATGTAGGGAACCTAGAAATTAACCAAGTCAATTAAATATTCTAGAAGATAAACTCTAGAATAACTATGGAGCTATGTGGAAATCATAGGAAGAAGTATTTATGTATTTGGGTTGTATTGAAAACCTTAGTTAAAAGTTTATTTAGTGATTAAACTTTTTTCAGGTATGTTCATCATTTTTTTTTTTTGAAATTATATTAATATGGTTTTAGAAAAGGACAACTTGTATGCCAGGTGACAACCCATAAAATCCCGCAAGATCATTGGACTTGAACCCATGACCAAAGGATGATAAGAGTTTAATACCAACCACTGACCTACACAATGTCATGGTTAAAATTTCATTATTTTTAGTTAATAAATTTGATAAATAATTATTAAAGATGAACCTATAGTGTTTCTTTATATGGTTTAGAGATTAATGAATTAACTATATTGACTTTGGAGAATATTTTGAGAAAAATAGTTAGACTTTTCACTCTTTTATAGGACTTATGATCCATTGTGTGTATATTTTTTGCTTCATACGTCAATATTAATTTTTTTATATTAATTTCTTTAAGTAATGGATGAATTAGAATTTTATTGGAGTAAAACCAAAAGATGTATTTATTCATATGAAACTAAATCCTGTCATATAAATATTTTTCCTTATATTATTGATTATTAAAAGAATTCTGTGACATTAAGAAGAGTACATTAAAATAATAAAAAATTCCCTAATATGTAAATTTTTATTGAACTGATGGTCTTCTAAATCATCACATATTTATAGGTTTGAGGCCCTAAACATTCCATTGATAATTCACTTATTTATGATTGATGAACTGAATCACTCCTCATAAATATTTACATTTTCCCTCCAAGTACGTATCTTTTCTTTCCACTAATGTTGTCCTACTTAGAGACCTAGTTATATGTTATTCCATGTGACTTTTGTACTTCTGATTCACTATTTTCTAGAGGATTTCTTATGAAACCTTCTCACGATGTAGGATTTAAACATAACAAAAATCAAACAATATTTTACTCAGATAAATTTTAAATTGTGAGGATGAAATTTAATTAATGTGGGGATAATGTAACACCCTAAAAATATAAAGTAGAAACATTGTATTCGATAGCATGTATGACATACAACACCAAATTCATAAGGTAATATAATATCCCAAGAATTTATAATATATTTACTATTTTAAATAAATTCAATTTATTTTATATCTTTAAATGCACACGAAACTGAGTTATTAAAGATCTCATGAAGCAAAGTATTTATTTGATGGCTTGTGTTACAGGCAAGAATGAGTTTTACCGAACAGCAATATAGTATTAAAATATTATTATATAATATAATAAGATATAACCTAGACATTAGAATATAGGTAATTAATAATATTAAATAAATTAAAAAAATGGATTAAACAAAATATAAAATGAATTCATTAGATTCAAATAAATTAGAAATGAATATAAGAACCAGTTGAATATAAAAAGAGTATTTTTATATAAAAATATTTTTATGATCATAATATTATTTTATCCTAATAAATTAAATTAATTATAATTAGTGAGTGATATTAATGAAATATATAAATTATATATTCAATAAAATATTTATTATATAAATCCAATATATTTGATAAGAATAAGATAAGAATAAACCCAATATTTCGTATATAAACCTATTTTTTAGTTAAGAAAATTTTCTCACCTTTTAGTGGAGAACCTATTTTAAATACAAACTTTGGAAAATTTTATAAATATTATATGTAAAAATAAACTTATCCTTTATATATGTAACATAAAAATTCTTTTTGGTTAATTTTTATTATTTTTCTGTGATGTTTTATTTTTTTATGAATAGTGAAAAATACTGAATTTAAATTCAAAACTGCTTTTTCATCTAATTAATTTCTAAGATTAAATTTTATTTTAAATTGGTTTTAAAGTATAATTAGATCAATTTTTTTATTATTTAATCCAATTTATCTCATTATAGTCAATTTCACATTGAAATTGTATATGAAAACCTAGAAATCTTATAAACATTTTTACTTTAAAATCTTACATTATCTTCCCGTCTATAGGATTAAATTTAAATTAATTTCTTAAAATTTTTATATTTGAATTTTTAAAAATATATTATATATTTTGAATAATTATAATTTATAATGTATCATAATTTCAACTTAGTTGTTTATAAAAAATATTAGTGAATGTGATTAAAATTAATTAAAATGATTAAGGTGAAATTGAGATTAACAAGGAACTAAACCTTAAACTTAAGGGCCAAAATAATATACATAATTGTATAAAATAACTTATATGGTCATATTTAGACCCTATACTCCATTAGGTCTAATGTATAATATTATTGGATCCACTTTAAATGGGAAAAATGTGGTTGGAATTACCTTTTTCAAAATTTACAAGAGTGTCACTCCTCTTCCACTGTAAAAAGGTTCCATCACTTCCCACTTACTCACACGTCTCAAAAGAAATTGGATTAACAATTATATGAAAAAAATATATCCTAAATATACCTCCATTAATCCTGTAGTCCTACCCTTATGTAGAAATCCATCCAGGGAAGCCCTTTGGTTCAAATTAAAAGGAGTTTCCCAAAGAAGAGGTAACATCTTTTCTCAAGATCTTTAGTTTTATTTCTTTCTCAACTACCTTAAGTATACTTATTCATTTATTATATAAAAACACCAGTTTGATCAATATATTGAGTTTTTAATGATAATTTTTTTACATACACATACACACACTTCCATATAATGGGTAATGAACTTACTGTTTATGTTTATAGTGAATTACCACCATGAGGTTGTTCTTTTCTCCTTTACCACCTTTAATGGTTGGAAATTATGATGAAATTTTTTTTATATATGATATATATGATACTTTTTATTTCTTTATTCTTCTCTAATTATTTTATAACAAATACCCTTATACTTTTTATTGTGTGTAAATATGATAACATCATTTGTAGAAGTGTAGACTACGGCCTCATATAAGAGATGTGATTTGATCACACAATACATGGAATGTATAAAGAATGGTTTTAATTAAAATATGTGAAATAAAAAAAATATGATATTAATGAAATAATTAACTTTATTAAAATATAATATATATCATTTTCTTTATTACCCTTTCACACACTAAAAAGTGATTGCATCGGTCGTAGATGTGTGGACTACCTCCTCCTCAACACAATGTGATTCCTTTTACATAAATATATATATATAAGTATATATTATTAAATAACATGATATTTTTGATATAATTATAATTATAGAAATACATAGTTTTTTTTACCTTCTCTCCGTAATGATTATTGAAAAATGGGAAAGTTACTCATGGGTATGTGTGGCCTATCGTCTCTATGATTGTAACATTGGTTCATTTTTCATAACATTATTTAATGATTAGTTTTAAAATTATAATTGATGTAAAAATATAATAATTATTTCATTATTATTCTATAAATGTTAAATAATGACACATTTGATCATAATTAAATAATAAAAGTTGTTTTCACACATAAAATGAATTTGGTCAAAATACCCAATGTAAACTTAATTGATTAATTAGTTGTATACAACATGGTAATAAGTGAAATAAAATTTATGATAAAAATGAAAAATTTTATAATGAAATTAAATAATTAACATATGTTTTTTATTCTTTAATATAAAGAAACACAAGGCAAATCTGATTCAAGGTTAAGGATTTTAATCTCACTTTTAGCATCCATGAGATAAATGTCATGTTCACCACTTACATCTTTTGTGTGGTGTATCGACTACCCATTTTTAAATATTGTATCATTAATACTTTTATATTCATTGTATTTAAAACACTAATTTAATGATATTCTTTTATAAGGCTTATGATTTAAAATGTTTTGAAGTGGTATTAGACACTTTGATATGTTTAAAGATTATTTTCCTCAAGAATAATTTTAATGATATTTAAATAGTATTTACATTCAAAGAAATTATATGACCATTTTTTAATAAACTATTTCATTTTCTTTTAATTTTTCAATTAATGAACTTTTTCAACTAATATTTCTTTATTTACACTTTTTTGTACTCAAAATGTTTAGAAAATGTTTTTAAGAAATCTCGGCTTCATTTTTATCTTTAGTTTGAGCCTATTTTCTTCTAAAAAATGTTTTATTAAAATATTTTTTTTAAAAAATCACCTTTTCAAAATTAGTTATTAAATAACATTCTAAAATTTCTATCTTTGACCCATGTTTTCAAATGAATATTATTGTTACATTTCAAAAAAAGAATTTTTCTACCCTTTTACCCTGAAAAATGAATAATATTTTTACCTCAAATGGCATGTATGGAACAACCCATCATCTATTATTTTAAAATTCCTTTTAATTTTTAAATTGTTTATTTTTAAATTAAATCTATTTAAAATTTATTTTCAGTGAAAATAATTTTCAAAATTTTATTCAGTATAAAAAGGATATTTCCCTCAAGAATATTTTTAAAATATCTTTTGTCATATTTAAATTTATCAATGACCAAAAAAAATTCTAATACACTTATGATATGGTATATTGATACCATCCTTATTCTTCCACTATATGGTTTATGATTTATTTGTCTAAGGATGGTATTCACATTTAGTTCTGGTATTCCTTTTATTCCACTTGAAATATTCAATTTCTGATGATCCTTTAACATTGAATTCTCCCTATGTATCTATATCATTTTTTATGGATATGATTATTTCCACAATCATATACCATTTTTCATGAGGAGTTTACTTTAAAATTTATTTTATTTTCTGGAGAAATATTGAAAATTATTTATCCTTTATTAAATATAGATATTTGAGAAGGTATATTATTTATTCAATATAAGGAATTATTAGGACATTAAATACACAAGTTGGGTACCATTTAAGGAATTTAATATGGATTGGGGACCGATTAATGTAATCCCCTCAATGAATTGACAATATCACAAGACAAGATTAGTTACCAAGAAACCCTTTGAGTTAGTTTCCAAGAAGAATAGAAGGGTTTCTACCCGTAGTTTTAAACTGTTTAAAGGATAGATCTTGACAGTAGAGGTTTTTATGTGCCTTTGAAATTGTGTCCAATAATTAATAATTTCCTTCATTTTGATTCAATTATTATTTATCCATTATATTTTCCATCGACATATCTATGGATTCATTTCATTATAAACCTATTAATTAAATGGAATGTGTTTTTTTCTTACCTTTACATATTTATTTTCCCATATCTAGTTATTTGAATGGCATGTGTTTCCATTTATTTACCTTTACATTTGATTATTCTAATCGATTCATTATTTCATCCACTATAATTTACCCTTACCAAGCATTTGAGCTCACCCTTATTATGTTTCTTTTACCCATTATTCCAAGAAGCGTATTGTGAAATATATGCAGGGATATACTATATGGAATAAAGTTATTTTACCTAAAAGGAGAAGAAAAATAATTTTGTAATTAGTGTATTAATTTTTAATCCAATACTTTTTTATGTATTTAGTTTACCAAAACTACTAAATTGTTTAGTCCTTTGGGACGCGATTTACTTTTATCTTACACCAATGTAACTGATTTTAGACACCAGATCCAGGATTTTAGGGTAGGGTTACAACATAATACTTAAATTTATGATATATCATTTATCAGTGTGTATGTGATACTGATAAAATATACTCTGATATAATCAAACAATTCTTGATTCTCATTCTAATGCTCTAATCATCAGAAAAAGGGGATTCTAATCATTTTTTACTTAAGATTATTTGTTTATTTTGTTAAGTTTAATTTTTTTTAACTAAAATTCACCACATCCCCTCTTTTATTCCATTATAAACTCTTATGTTCTAATAATTGGTATCATAGAAGTTTCTACTACGTATACTTGATGTGATTTTACTTCTTTTATCAGCATCAATTTTCATTATGTTTTTATGTAAGCTTCTTATTTATAAAATTTTTATAATAACATGTTAGTATAGAAAGAGTTTCTATTGTTTTTAAGATGGTAGGGTTCAATATTTAAACCCTTGAAAATATAAATCCTAGCAGACCGAAAAATATTTGATGGTGCTGATTATGAATACTGAAGAGATCAGATGAAAAAAAAAAATATTAACACTAGAGTATATTATTATTTGATTCCTAATAGAAATTAAAAGATTCAAAATAAATATTTTTCTACTTTAAAAAATGAATAAAAGTTGGAATGAAAACTCTATTATAGAGTTTGGAATACTCTATTATGTTACATGACTAGAAGTATATATAGTTATATTTTATCTTATCAAGCTACTAACAATATTTAGAAAAAATTAAAAGTCTCACATTTTGGTACTTCAAAAGTCATTGGAACAAGAATAGTTATTCTTCGTGCTAATTATCAAGCCATTGATTTTATAATTGGTGATAAAATTCCATAGATTCACTAAATGTTTATGAAAATTAAAAATAGTTTATAGTATTTTGGGGAGAAAGTTCTTAATGATAATATTTTGGTTGAAAAGATTATTGATATAATGACTAATGAGTGGTAATATAAAAGAATAGTTATAGATGACATAATAAATATTATGAATCTAACTCTTGATGATCTTATTGGTACCCTCATGAAATATAAAGAAAGGATAAAAAGAGATGTTGAAAAGAATAAAAATTAGAATGGTGGTGTATCCTTTTCATCAACATCTGTAATTCCTACTTAAGTTTAATCACCTAAGAATGTTTTCAAATCTACAAAGAAAAAAAAATTCATTAAATTAGAATCTAGTTCTATATAAAAAACTATTAATTAATTGCAAAATCTTGCAAGAATATTTAATAAGTTCATTGGAAATAAATATTTCTAATACAGATTTAAAAAGATTTATAAGGATACAAATGATAAGAAATAATTTTATGAACTGAATTTTTATGTATATAAAAAGACAATACATATCATATCGGATAATACTAAACTCAAGAGAAAGGAATAAAAATAGAGTAATTCTGATTTAAATGCAAAGAATTTTTACAAGCCCATGAACATGAAAATTCTGAAGGCTTCTGAAAAATAGAGTGAAAGTGGATGACATAGTTCTTTATAAATTTCTTCTGACAAGAATAATTTTGAATAGAGGAATATTGTCTTATTTTAAAAAATACCATTGGTAAAAAAAATGTTTAATGGATAAGGTACACTCTTCTGAATCCATAGTTAATATGACTTTAAATGAAAATTATCCTGATGAAAAAAATCGACAGCATATAATGAATCATATTACACAGCTATTGAATATAATACTCTACCCAGTTATGAGTAAGTATCTAGGTTGGTGAAACTTCAATAAAATGAAAATTCTATTGTTTTTTAAAAACCTGATAATGCCAAAGAAAAACCTATTATGATAGACTCAAGCATTACAATTTTAATTAATGAAATATCAGATCTTTAAAAAGATCTTGATAAAAAAAATCTGAAAAATAATTACTTTCAAAAGATATAAAAATATTATATCTAAGAAAAATACTATAAAAATTATTCTGATAAAATTAGTTCAACTAATATTTTCAATGAGGAAAAAATTAGTTTTTAAACTAGAATCCAAGATTTATAGTTTGAATAAATGTTTTTCGAAAATTTCCATTGGTAAAGAAAACATTGAAAATATGTACAAACAAATTAGACCTCACGGTAATAACATTAGAATGGGTTTTACTCATAAAAACACTTTTTTACATAATAATTATTGTATTCTGAAACGTGATACATTTTTCACTAAATTCCAAAGTGGGAGGAATTAGATGAAAGAATTTTCATTAAATATAGTTCAATATTTAGGATTTTATAAAGCATATTTTTCTATAGAAATGAAAATTTCTCAATGTAGTAATTTTGGAAAAATGTCATTACCTAAAATCCAATTTTCTATTGAAACGGGACCCAAAAAGGTTTGGTTTCCAAAAAACTAATTTATTTTTTTCATTAAAATAGAGAATGTACCAACAAAAAGAATATTTGGTACATGGATAGTGATTTATCTAGGCATAATACTGGTAAAAACACTTATTTAAGAATATTATCAACATAAAAGGTATAAAAGTAACATTCAAATATAATACTCAAGGATAAATCATTGGTATAGGTAACATTTTACCTCTTGTAAAAGATTTAATTTCAAATGTTTTATTTTTTGTAAGACTTAAGCACAATATTAAAATCATAATTCAATTATGTGATGAAGGTTATCTTGTGAGCTTTAATAATGATAAGTGTATAGTACATTGTTCAAAAGATGAATTTATTCTTTTTATTAATCGGTGTGAGAATGCTTACCCACTAAACATAGAATACTATAGGAGCCAAGACATACCCTAACTTAGTGTTGTGTAAGATCAATACTTGTTATGGAAGAGAAATTTGGGACACTATAACCATAGAAACGTATCTAAGTTGACTAAGAAAGGACTTGTAAAGAATCTACTAGAATTTAAGTTTGATTATTCAGAAGTGTGTGATCCTTTTTAATATGGTATGAAAAATCAATCTAGTTTTAAATATATTAATGAATTATATCAAATGATTCTTTATAGTTAGAATACATGAACTTATATGGTTCTACACAAATTTGAAGTATTCATGGAAAATACTATTTATGTGTCTTATTTTATGATTACACAAGATACACATGGGTCTATTTTCTAACAAGAAAATCCAAAGCCTTTAGTTATTTTAAAATTTTTGTACCTATTGTTAAAAAAGAGAAAAACCTCTCACTGATAAATATTCTTAGAGATCATGGTGTAGAATTTGAAAATTAAAATTTTGAAACTTTTTATTGTAAGAAAGGTATTGAATACAACTTTTGAACACCTAGACCTCTATAGAAAATGGTTTAGTCAAAAGAATAAATACAATTAATCTGGAGATTTCTAGAACCATGTTGAGTAAATACTCAGTTGAAAAACATTTTGGGGATAAAGAAGTTAGTAATTCATATTATAATATAATTCAAGTTTTAATTAGGAAATTTATTAATAAAACCCTTTATGATTTTTGGACAGGAAGAAAACTAAAATTTCTATAATTTAATATTTTTTATACAAATTATTCATCCTGATTACTAAATATAATATACATAATTTTTCACCCAAATCTGATGAGGGAATATTTTTAGGTTACTTCGCATCTAGTAATTCTTATAGAGTTTTTAATAAAAATTCTTATAATGTTGAGGAAATAGTGTAGGTTAAGTTTGATGAAACTAAACAATTTTTTTTAAGACAACCTTGACCTATATCCTTGTATGTTATTTCTAAAACAGATTTTCAACCTATAGTAGAAAGTTTGCCTCATAAGTAAATAACCAATGAATATTTTTTTGATGTTTTTCCTCTTGAATATTTCCAACCTATTTTTAAAGAATAGTCTTTTGAAAACCCAATCACTCAATTGTTCCTTAGGAATCATCCTAGTGAGAATATCATTGGTAATATAGATCAACCAGTTATGACTAGAAGTTCCTTGAGAAATGAAATTGAACATATATCTATCTTATCTCAATTCAAACCTAATAATCTTGATGAGGATCAAGTTGATGAATATTGGATAAATTAAATGAAGTTGAACTCAATGAATTTTAAAAGATCAAATTCTTGACATTAGTTGAACATCCTAAAGACACATCTGTAATTGGAGTAAAATTGGTCTTTTGAAATAAATGTGTTGAGAATGGAATAATAGTTAGAAATAATTCTAAAATTGTCACTATGGGTTATAAACTATAATAGGGTATACAATATGATGAAACCTATACTCTGATATACATACTTGAATTTATTCACAAACTTTTAGCTTATGCAAAATTCTTAAATTTCAAACCTTTTCAAATGGATGTCAAGTCTGATTTCCATAATGGATATGTTCAAGGGGAATATTATGTAGAAAAACCCCTAGATTATAATATTCAAAACATCCAAAATAGGTTCACAAATATACCATGAAACTTTTGGGACATAAATAATCACCTAGATCTTGGTATGATAGATTAACTAGATTTTTTTTACAAAATATTTTTGTTAAGGGAGCTATGGATCCTACACTTTTTATAAAATAAAAAACATTTTGATTGTAAAAATATATGTTTTTGATATTATATTTGGTCCAACTCAAAAATATTTAATATATTACTTTTCAGATCTTATGAATTATGAGTTTTAAATGAGTATTATGGGAGAGTTAAAATGTTTTATACGTTTTAAATATAACAAAAAACTGAGGGAACTTTTACATCTCTTTATAAATATATAATATGATTAATTAAAAAATTTGTATATGATAATAATAAAAGTATTTGTACTTTAATTGGTACCTCTAATACTTTAGATCATGATGTGTCTAGGAATCCATTTGATTAGAAAACTTTTAGAGGTGCAATTGGAAGCTTACATTACTTAATAGCTATTCATCCATATTTATTGTTTTCAGACTGCTTTTGTACTGGATATCAAACTAACCCAAAAGAATTCCACCTAAAATATATTAAAATAATCTTTCATTATCATATATGGACTATGTATTTAGGCTTATTCAATTCATCTATATATTATTTTGAACTAAAAATATATTCTGATGTTGAATTTTGTGAATGTAGAATGGATTAAAAAAATAACATGAAACTTTTCATTTCATAGAAGATTATTTAGTGTCATTGTCTTGTAGGAAATAACACTCAGAAGAAATTTCTAGTACTAATGCCAAATATGAATCAACTGGAAGTTGTTGTGATCAAGTGTTATGAATGCAACACACACTCAAAAACTATAGAAAGAGTTTTTCTAAAACTCAAATACTTTTTGACCGCATAAGTCACATTGTATTATGTAAAAACACATCACATCACTCATTTTCTCATGACATATATATAGGACACTATTTCCTTTGGAATCACACACTTAAAGGAGATATAACTCTACAATTCATTGGAATGTAAGAACAAATTGCTGATATTTTCTAAAAACCTCTTAGTTATGATGGATTTGAATACATTAAAAAAAATCTAGTAATGATCAATATTAAGTGATTATTCATATCTACTTCTTTTCTACCAATATCTTTGCATTGATATACTCCTTTTAATAAGGGAAGTACATTTTTTTTATTGTTCTAAAATATTTTGTTTTTATAAAAAATTTATAGTTTTGAAAATGTCTCTATCATAATAAGTTTTTTTTATAAAATTATCAAGATTATTTTTTGTTTTAAAACTATCATAATCAATTTTTTGGTTTGAAAATATCATAATTAGTTTATTGTTTTAAAAACTATTGTAATCATTTTTTAATATAAAAAATCTTAATTATTTTTTTAAAACTATCGTAGTCAACTTTTGATATAAATTTTTTGTAATAAATTTTTGTTTCAATAAATATCATAACCAGTAATTGTTACAAAAACCAAGAATAACAAATTACTCATACCAATTAAAATTTTCACTATGAAAGGTACTCTTTTATTCTTTTATTTTTTTCACTTATCCTTTAATTTAGTTTATACTTTTTTGTTGATTACTTACTCTTTTAGTGTTTATAAAACATTGTTTTATTTCCAATACATGAATGTTTTTCTAATCAGACTATTATATATTATGATAAAAAAGATTCTAAAACATAAAAAGTTTAAATATATATTTAAAACATTATTTAATTAAATACCAACCATAAGATCAGATAAATGTTTTAATCTCAACCGTTGAAATTTGTGGAATATGAATCATCTACCCTCTATATCGATATAAAGGTAGAAAACACCCTTTCCCACATTTACCATCAGAATATTCACTTCTGACTCACATAAACTATTAAAAATATTAGTGAGGATATTTTGGAATTCATCTTATTACTATAATAAGTCCCAATACAATGACCACAAAAGACGATTACATGAACATTCATATCTTCTGAGAACAATATGTGGAGTGATCATTGTTTGATAACTAAGATTATATTTTCAAAATAATTTTTTCTTTAATATTATTACAGAATGTATTTGTAGAGAAACCATATAAGGATTTTGATTTTATTATCTTGAAAACATTAGAAAGTTTTATTACTCATTTTCACTTTTTAAAAAAGATGTTAAGGATGAAGTTTCATTTACTTTGTCTATAAATAATTATATAATTTCATAAAAAAGAGTTAAATACTTATTTGGAATCCCTTATATAGGAGAATCGTATTTACTCTCTCACAAATTACTGGATAAGATTGGGTCTTTTGAAAAATTAAAGGCATAAGGTTCTTTATTTTCACGTTTTGATAAATTTAGGAAATTATCACACTTATCACTGGATTCTAGGGTCATATAGTTGTGGATTAAAGGGTATATAATAATAAGGAAGGGTGATAGGGACAGCATTAAGGTTTCTGGAATATTCATTCTAGATTTCTTGATCAATATGAGGAAAATTAACCTAGTTATATTTGTCTTTATTATGATCAATGCAATCAAAAGTGCACTGATAAAGTCAAATATTATTATCTTCCCTTTAAAAATAAGTTTCTTGTATAGTCTATGGATCTATTTAATGTTGAGAATAGAACTTCCCCAGAGTGAGAAAATATTTCTTTTGTTGGTGAAGATACAATTTCAAGAATGAAGCTAGATTTTGATTCTAATTCAAATAAATTTGTTGATAAGGATTATGGTGTTTTACTTGAACCACAACCATCTAAGAAATAAGATTATTTTAAAAAAAATAAAAGATGAAACATCATCCCCTCAGAAGAAACAAAATAAATAAAATAAAATATCTAATAAAGAATTCATTAATAATAAGGCTCAAAAGAAACCCAGATATGCTGAATTTGGTCTAGATAATATATAAGACTTAGCCTTAAAAATTCATTCTGATGAAAAATTTAAAAAGTAATTAAAAAAATAAACCAGAAAATATGTTTGATGAGGTAAATCTCTGTGAAAGTTGGTTGAAGGGTGTTGAGATATCATCAGAGAATCAATTTCAACATGTTTCTCATAATTATCAAATCATTCTTGATTCTCAAATTTAGTTTAAAGAAACTTAATTTATTCCCTTAGTACTCCACTAAGTTGTAGATAAGGGAAAATAGAATATAGTTATATAAGAATCAGTATTGGAAAAAGATTCGGTTTCTAAAATAGCTAGAAAATGACTATTAAAAAATTCCAATCAGTTAGGTCAAGAGTTTAAAGAAAAATAATAATAAGAAAAAGAAGAATAAAAAGAAAAAGAAAAGGATAATGAGGAACAACATGAAGAAAATTATGATGAAAGAACAAAGACTAATGAAGGATCAAAAGATAAGAAATCTTCAAACTCATTAGAATATTCATCTCCTTTACCTTTAAATACTGATAAGGATGTTGAGTTATAAGGTACACAAGAAGAAATTAATTATATTTAGAAAAAAAATTCAACATTAGAGGAAGAAGAAAATTTATCCTCAGAGAAAGAAGAATAAGATCAACAATATCAAACCAATGTTTTAGAAAAAATTTAATCTGATAATGAAATTGAAATTATAAATGTTTCAAAAGATAATAGAGATTCAAAGAAAGAAAAATAAAATGTTGATGTAGTATCAAACATGATACTGAATCTTCTAATCCAATACCTCCAAAAGCATCAGAAAGATTATCGAACTCAAAGACAACTATTTCAAAAAATGTTTTTGACATTATTTTTTAAAAATTGAAAAGGATAGGTGATACAATTTTATATTGTCTTAATCTTAAGGAAAGGTGTAAAATTCTTTAAAGCATTATAAATGAGAAATCAAAGTCCTTGAAGTTTTTCACTAAATCAATTATTCGTATTGAGGAAGTGTAGAAAATTTTTCAGGAAAAATCTCAGACATAGAAAATATCATACAATAAGATGGTAAAGTGGTTTAATAAAGTTTACAGTGATCTTATATATCATGATGACAAGTTTACATAAATTAAGAAACATTATTTTTAAATGTAATAATCCTTTAACAATTTATCTTCAGATTTTTATGAAATAGTGAATTGTGTTGGAGAGTTCAAAGACACAACTAATGATTGGAATGAGAAAGTACAAATTTTGAATAAAAATGGGCATAGTTTGGAGTTAGAGAATATCTTGTTCGGATCAAGTGAAGATGATTTTACCCTTATGAAATAATATATAAAATATATTACTAATGGTACAAAAAAATTTAAGACTAATGTTCCGAATTAAGTAGTGATGGAAGAAAAAATTGTGAAGCTTGAGAAGGATTGAGATGAGTTCAAAAATATTAAGGCCTTTTTGAATAAGCTAATGAAGAATAAATGAATAATTTTTATTCTGAACTCATGTTGTATATTATCATAAATTTTAATATTTGTTAAATTTGATTCATTTTTAATCTAAATACTTTTCTGAATGACTTAAAATTAATTTTGGATGTATTTTCATTCAATTATTTCATGGATTATTAGTTATTTCACATAAAAACTTGTTTTGTATGTTATATCTTACTAACATTTTAGGCTATATACTTTCTCAATTATTTTTTAAATCAAATAAGGGAAAAATTATAAGTTTTATGAAAGATTTGTTGGGGGAGAAGATATGTTTAAAGGGCGTATTTCATAAAAGGAGATAAGGCTTTGAAAAATATATAAAAGGGAAGATGTTTTGTTTCTAAAGGGAGAAGTCTATGAGATATTATACTTATGGGAGATATTATCCAAATAAGGAGAAGATTTTATACTTATCATTGTATTATAAATAATTTATAAACTCAGTGGGAGTAAATATAATAAAGTATCTCTTTGTATTTCTTCAAAGTGTTAAACGGATGTAAGTTTTTCAAATTTATTATTTTTAATTTTAATTGTTCTATTTTTTACATTCCAAAAGGGGGTGATTGTTCAGTCAAAATTCTTGATTCTTACATTTCCATTCCTTTAGTTTTGGAAATCATAGCACCTTTCTTAAAAACATATTTCCAAACATAAATATATCCCATGTTTTTTAGTATGTTTTTATAGAAAACATTATAATTTACCAAACATAGAAATCATTCCAATGAAAGAAAATATAAACTTATTTTTATTCATTTTGATCCATATGATTGAAGGTGTTTCTAAAACATCAGACTAACTAGTGGTTTGATCAGTGGTTAGACTTATTTACTTTTGAAAAAATTCATGAGCATTTTACTAACCTTGGTATCGATTCATCAGACTAATCCTTATATGGTTTATTATATTGAAAATAATTAAGGAACTCCATCAAAATATCCAAATTTTATAGTTATTATGATTAGAATTATATATTTCATAAGGAATACCAAATATAATTATAATGATGCTAAATAAAATGTCATCGTACATTCAGATACAGATGATTTTTCAAGTGGAAGATGTATAATTCCATTGCAACTAACTCTTAAATATGATCGTTGGAGCTTTTCCACTAAATAGCTGGTCATTTAAAGAGTTGGTAGTTGATACATTTTTCAACTCAATTCTTATGAAGTTTACTCAATGTGAATAAACTTGTTCTTATTATTTGTAATAATTTAGATATTTGGTGTTCTAAGGAATCCTTTTTAGGACTGTTTCCTTTAGAACATATTTTCTTCTGTATTCAACATCTAAACATTATTCTAATAGAGGGATTTTAGGGATGGGAAGATGTTGAATCTAATCCATCAGATCGAGGGATTATAGGTCTAGAAATATATTCTATAATCATCGTATTGAGGGATTCTAAGGAATGAAATATCATGGTACTGATCATCATGTAGAATAATTTCCTAGTAAGGAAAGATAGACCTTTACCGGAGGTTTAAAATTGTGGATACCTTTAGTCAGGATTTCTGGCTACCTCGACTATTATGGTTAAAGAGTGAAATTATTTAATATAGCTTGTATGTCATTATTACATTTATGCTTTGTATATCTTATTTAAGAAAGGTATATTTTTCTTCTATTCATTGTATAAGAAAGTTAGTTGTAATACTTATGTTTCTAATAAACCATTTATCTATGTCTCTGTAGTACTGATAAAACAAACTCTAATATAATAAAACAATTTTTTATTCTAATTCTAATACTCTGATCATCTGATAGTGTTGATTTTGATCATTTTTTACTTAATATGACTTGTTTATTTTTTTAGTTTACTAGTTTAAACTACAATTCACCCCCCCCCTTGTATGTCACTGTAAATTCATATGATCCCACAATTGATTGTATTATCATTCACGTTACATTGAGTGTTATGGAATTCATGAAAAATAAAGTATCTTTCAGTAAGAATGTCCAATAGCACGCCTCTAGATAACTGATTTGGGAGATTAAACATATTAGTACCAGAGACACATTATCATGTACCTTTCACTCCATGGGATAGGTGTTTACTAGTTAGTATGTTTATTAACTTTTAATATATAGTTTTATTTCATTTTTCATTTTAATTTGAATATTATTATTTTTTTAGTGAGTTATAATATAATGAATTTGACATGTCACTAATCCTCATGTGGAATTTATTAGGTGACATGTAGTTCACTCAGATCTGGTGTCTCTCATAGATCCTCTCCCTTTCATATGTGAGAGTGTTTATGATGAGGATCCATAGTTATATCATGGTCTATCTACTCCAACAGAGGCACATGGGGATGATTATGTGAATATTATTCCCACTGAGGATGATGCACCACAACTTCCACCATCAACTGGAGGATAGATATGAGGACATAGGTAGAGGAAATGGCAAGAACAAAGAGAGTGGTGCCTAAGAGATGCCCATGTGACATAGAGCAAGGATCGCGCACAATAAGAAGATGAACATGCACAGAAGGGGTAGTTTTATTTTTCATATACATATGTTTGTACATATGATATACAATATTCATCTCATATACCACCCATGGTCGATATCTCTTTATTTTTGATGGAGTGAGATCTGATTATGGTATCACAGCTTCTATAGAACTTGGGAAACACTTTCACCGGTGGTGAAATATTTGATATCATATTTCTGGAATCTTCCAGAGATTCTTTTATGCCTCAACAATCATGAAATTGTGGCTCCACATATAATTTTGTACAACCCTCTAATCAGTAGTATGATGGGTCACCCACAACACTATATACTAAGTTATCAGCATCAGCATAGCTGTATAAAGTAGCATTAGAATCACTATAATTTTTTCCCACTATTGAGGCAGAGATACAACAAGATATGGAACCCATGCCTATAGCTTCGGTGTGACATACACACAACACGCAGAGTGGGAAAGATTTTTTATGTCGATTTGGGGTACTGAGGGGGTATTGACATTATTTAATTCAAGTGGTACAGATTATATAAATAAAAAAATAATTAATGAAAAAATTAAATGTTGTTTGAAAATATATTTTTTTATATAAATGTTCAAATAAAAATCACAAAACAATAATTTTAATTACATTATAATATTAAACAATTAAACATGTGCTAGAGAAAATCCCTTTGCATAGATGATACCACTTCCATAGAAAGCTGTGAGTTATGAAAATTATATGTTATAAATATAAATAAACACATATATATATATCTGTTCATAAATAAAAATAATTATATAAATATAATAAAAAATTTATAAATATAAATATAAAATATATTTATATTTATATAAATAGAAATGTAATTATAAAAATCTAAAGACAATTAGTTCTTGTTTGTAACCATACAAGCCTCAACAATAGAGTATGGATGATCTTTTTGAAGGTATTAATGAAACTAATCAGTAATTTTACTATTACATGATTCAAATACCAAAGATTAAATGATCATTCATGTATGATGATGGGATGAGATATAGACATATGATGAACAACATCTTAAAATGTATTAATGGAGTTTTCAAGGGAGTTTGAAAGCCACCAATTATAGGTAATTAATAATATTAGCTTATATGTTAATTAGAAGACCCAAAATTATAATATAATGTTAATATAATGTTTTAAATGTTAATAAAAAATTTAGTATAAGGAACCATATATCATATAATAATGTATTATATGGAAGTAGGATAGAAGACTAAAGAGCGTCTAAAAAAAGTGATGTGATATGGTTAATGATTCTAGTGTGACACTCATAGGGATATTCTAGAGATAGTGAAATTTTGTGTCCATTCAATTGGACATGCGAGACATAAATTTGAGATCACTATGTTCCATGATCTTATGACTGGGGGTAGTGGTTGGGAGATTTTCATTTTACTAAAGTAGTGTTACATTGATTTTGGTAACTTTAAAGAATTAATGTATCCTTGAAAACTAACTTGTGTATAAATGATTTCTCATGTTGGTTATTAGGTGATATTATTTGAGGCAACATTGTAAATAAATTTTTAATATTGTGTAATTAAAACCGATGTTGTAAATTTATCTATTTTGGGGTTTATCACATGAAAAATGAATTTTTTTTAAATAGAGAATTTATTCAACCTCCACAGAAATAGAAAAAAATAACAGTAGAAAAGGAATTAAAAAACCAGAAAAACATCCAACAAGACACTTACAATTGATCTTTAAAATTTAAAATATATATTACAAAAAAAATAAAAATCAATCAAACCTATAAAATGATTCTCCCATTAAATTTTTAAATGTCTCTACTCCTGTGAACTATATGGATGTGGGTCATCAAGAAGCTTTAAAATAATAAAGTAATAATTAAGCTGTTATTTTCAATAAAACAAATTAAATAGTAAGGAAAACATTATAAATAAATCTAACCATATGGAACTTCATAAACCAGTTGAAATTATTTCATATATAAATCTTAAAACATAATATCCAAATTCTTTTTCACTATATTATTTATGAAATTTCTATTTCAAAGATATTTTAATTTAAAATTATATTTTTAATTAATATATTCAAAATTACGTAATTGTAAATGAAAATTCAACTTAACTTTTTCAAATTTGATATTAGACACTTTGTAATTATCATATCTATAAGGAAATTTCAAGACCAATTTAAAAATAATATGAATAAATTAAATTTTATTCATTATAATATAAAAATGTATTAAAATAATCAGACTTACGTGTTGAATATATTCTTAAAATTTACCCTCACTTTACCATGGATAGAGAATAACCTGTATAGTGTCATCTATCTTAGATAAAAAACACCTGACATCCAATTTCCATTGATATATAATAAAATTTAATGTGAGTTTTTAATATGTTAAGAGATATATGAAACATTATAAGAAAATATTTTTTATTATCTTGAATATATGGATACATCCATCACTGAATAATTGCATTATTCTGAAATATTTCAACAATATAAACTATTATTTCTACATCGATAATTTTCAAAGCGATAGGAGAAATAAACCATGATTATATTAGTTCATAAACATATGTCTTTTCATTATCTATACAAATTTTATATAGATATATAAAAAACAAACATAAATATAAATTTTCAATAAATTAAAGGAATCGAAATATTTTGTTAATCAACTTACATGGTAAAAAATTGCATCATGTTGACGCCCAACTGATCTCCAACTATAAGTTCCATGATATCATTTCTCAAAATTCCCACAGTTATTGCATTCCCCCAAACAACAACATCAATTTGAATCTCATATAGATCCGATAACAATTTTGAATATGATGACAATCTATCAAGACTATTAGAATTTGTATCTGATGACATGATACTTTGTATTTTTTTTTGTTTATATAGTAATTATTTACCTTTAAATTATTCCAGTAAAAAATAGATAAATATATAAAATTTTAAATGAAAAAAAAATTAATAGAAAAATTAAATAAAATATAAAATATATACATACCTATATAGTAATATGTCAAATTAGTCTATATGGACAAACTAAAAATGACTAATAATTTATCCAAATATACACACCTCATCTGTAGGACATGGTATTTTGGTTGATCTATCTATAATATCTTGTACAGTGACTTTCTGATGCTTTATCTTTATCTGTTGATGATGAATGGTATCATTGATATAAAATATCATCCCACATACAACAATATGATGGGGATCATCAACATATAACTCACTGTAACTGGGAAGTTGTGGATGAGGAGGTGTAGGGGTATGATTAGAATGAGTGGGGTGTAGAGGAAGATATATATGAGTAGTAAAAGTAGGAGTAGTGGGATCTACTAGTGGAGGTGGAGGAGTCAGATCGGCAGTCTGAAATTATATTTGTATGTCTAAAAACATCAATTGTACTAAAGATTTTATCTTATCCTCCATCAACACATGAATATCCGGAACTTCAGCTTCCAAAGGTTCTATTAATTTATAAACATGCTCCATTTAAGTATCATTCCAACATAGAAATGATTTTCTTACTAATTCACCTATCGAGTATCCTCGGACGTGACCTCGGTGTTTAGGCTTTCCCAATGTTGTAGCTAAAATATCCTTTATTCCCTAAGCAATGAATCCCCCTTATTTTTTATGCTCTTTAAGATAATACTGTATGGAATATTTGAAAAAAAAATGTAATGTATCACAATATATAAATAGTTGATTAAACATTAATAAATAAAGTAATCATATTACAATCCACTCAGTTAAAACCCTCAACTCTTCTGTAAGATATTTTCTTTTTTTCTCATTTGATCCCTCTTCTATTTTTCCTGTATATCAGGGGGAGGAGTGGAAACCTCTATAAACCCTATAGACTCTTCTCTCAGATTTTAAAGTTTTTCTGCTAAAATATGTTCTTCCAATAAAAAATACCCTCCCTGAGATAATGTATGAGAGTATACGTTTCTAGACTGAATCTCATGATGATATTTCCTTCATTACTGTAAATTATTAATTAAGAATAAATAAATCATTAACATGGTCATTAATATAAAGAAAACTTCTGAAAAGGTATCATTACACTAACCAAAAACTCTTCTCGTCATCTACTTTCAACAAAATTCTTCCATATATGTTCATCTATAAATGGATATATATCACATGTATTTTGACCTTTTCTATTCCAAAAATTGAACTTTGATGTGAGGGATGATTTAAAATCCCTTCATATCCTAGAATCCAATGATAAACATTTCTTTCTAACTCCTCCAGTATCAGTTATATCATATTTCATCCAAAAAGAAGGCATAAACATATATTAATATTAACATTTCTGGATAAATAAAATAATATCAAACAAGATTACCAAAACGGTCTTCCACAAATATGATAATGTCACTTTGTCAACACTTTTCTGATCATCAAACAAAATACTAAATTTTATTTTAGCCAATATTGATACAAAAGTCATGAATTATTTGTAATTTTAACCAATTGAAATATGATATCATCCAATTATATTAGTATCCTTTGTTATTGGATATGGGAAACTGATAATTTTGGTAATTGTGTGGTGCCATGTTTACCAACCCTCAAACTCTTTTTCCCCCATGAAAGTAGATGACTCATGTAAAGATGGATGAGGAGGCTCATCAATCAGAGCTTGTGTACATTCCTCTCTAGAGGTATGAATATAATCAACTCTAGAAATATGTGGTGGATCATAGGATTGATCTGTCAGTATATTACAAATCAATGTAACAATAATTAGTACAAAAATATAAAAAATCAACTATTACATACAAATGTAAATAAAAAATTAACAATTATTAAACAAAAAGTAAATTAAACTAATCATAACACATTTTTATTAAAATTTGTATAGTTAAATAAAATGATAAAAATATTAATGAGAGATGAAATGACATAAATGAATGAATACATATCTAAAAATGGTGTGTGAATAGTAAAAATTCTCCAACATCATAAATCATTATTATGAAAAAAAGAATTTATTTATAATATACTATTATACAAAAAAAATTGTTTCTTTTTAACATATGATATTTAAAATAATTGGTTTCTAAAAAAATGAATTAATAGATAAGTTATGTAACGTTAAACATGGAAAACTAAATAAAAAGAGACTAATATAAGAGAAAATAACATATTAGTTATAATATATGTTTTAAAAAATAAAATAAAATTCAAATATCTAATAACTTATGAAATTTAAACAAGAAAACTAGAAATAAAAAAAATTTACCTATAATATTAGGAATGTTCTAAAGTATTTTTTCCCAAATTAATTTATAATGATTGTTATGTATGTAAAAATTCATTTCTATGAAGTTTTCATCAATATTATTTGTTAATCATTCCATAGAATTTGGGATCTCAAATAAATCACAATGTCATCAAGTTTATCATCACCAACATATTATTTTTTCCATGTAAAACAATAGACCATTTCATATTAGATTGATCAAGAACATAAAAAAATTTCTTTTCATGTGTTTTCATAATAAAATGATCAGCTTTATATTCCAATTTATTCATATTAACTAGTTTCATTCCAAAATAATTATTTCTTACACAGTTGTTATCGATAAACCATTTATAGTTAAAAAATGGAAGTTGAAATTTAATGTAATAAACCTACCATATTTCTTCAATGACTCCATAATAAGCAATTGATGTGGAGATTGTGTTTTTCTTTTTTTCACTCAAAAAATGCATTGCTTCTATGAACACCAATACACTACTATTTTGAACCACACATATGTTTTCCTGATCTTTCATAAGAAATTTATATCCATTAATTTCATACTCAGGCCATGTTATCAAATTTAAACATGGACCAACCACTAACCATATCAATGTTTCTTATGCATCTAATCTACCAAGAATGGTCTTTTTAAACCCTGAAAAAAATGTTAATATCCTTCAAAATACACATATATTTCTTCTTTCTATAACATTGTTTCAACACATTAATATGAAATGATATATAGGGATTATCATCATCTATGTTATTCAAGATGTATAAATGTACCTTCATTATCTGTTAACCTATCAATGATTTTAATTTCAAGTAATGAATCCCCTTTCTCCATAATTAACTCATTCATGGGGATAAGTAGGAAAAATTATGTGCACCACTATAGAAAAATATCTTGTACAAAACTCTACAACCTCCTCATAAATATAATTCTCAAGGATGGATTCTTCCTGTCGATATGGATTCTTAAGATACCCCTTAAATATCATTGAATACTTTTCCAAAGGATACATCCAACATAGATATATAGGTTCATAATGAATTATTTCTCACACTAAGTGAACCATTAAATTCACCATGATATCAGAAAATTGGGGAGGAAAATAAATTTTCAATTGAAAAAGTATCGAAACTGCTTCATTCTCCAAAGTGTTAAAAGGATTCAGATCAATCACATTATTAAAAATTAAAATGAAAAAATAACACAACTTCATGATAGTTATTCTAACATGGATGGGAAATATTCCACACAATGAAATTTGTAGGATCTGTTGCATAAAGACATGATAATCTTGATATTTCTTAACTTTTAAATTAAAATCCCTTAAAGACCCAAAATTTTTACATTTTAAGAATAACCATGAGGAACTTTGATATCATTAAGACATCAGAATAATTTAATTGTCTCCCTATTGGATAAGGTATGACTAGGAAGGGGTAGGAATGTTCACCTTCAATCAAGAGTGTGATCCAACTCCAAACGTTTTCCCATTGAGAGTAATTCAAATCTTACATTCAACTAATCTTTAGTATTTCCTTTAATATCTAACAATTTTCCAATCAAGATATCATAAATATTCATCTCCACATGAAATACATCAATGTTATGTTTGACCTCATGATATCTTCATTATGGTAGCTCAAAAAATATTTACCTTTTCTTCAAAATATTTATATCATTACCATATTTATGTGTCTCTTCAAATTTAGCATCAATGTTTTTCACCCTCCCAAAATACTGATCAGTGGATAAAGGTTTTGGAGAAATATAAAATTCATGTGATATTTTGAAAGCCTTTTTTAATCTTCTATAAGTGTGATCCAAAGAAAAAAACTTTTTATGACCCATTTATACTATTTTTTTCCCATGATGCAATTGATAATATAAATTCTATTGTTCAAAAATTTGGAAAAGCTTTATGCCCTTTAACACAACATCCAGAAAATTTTCAACATGCTGGGAAGTAATTAATAGTGATCATAACTATTACATGCAATTGGAAATATTCCATTTTATAAGAATCATACACCCTTATACCTTCCTCCCGTAACTATTTCAAATAATAAATTAAATGTGATAAGAAAATGTCAATTTTCTAGCTATTTTGGTCCAGATCTCATTAAACTCCACATGGAATATTTTCACTTCATACAAAATTTAGAAGATAATTGGTAAATTACCAATAAAAAAATCCATGAACTATGTGTTCTACGAATTCTCCAATATGGATTCATTACATCCCTACACAGTACAAACATAAATTTTCTAACTTCATTTCCAAATGTAAAAAAACTAATGATCAATTTTCTTCCAATATGTCTAATCAGTTAGATTTAATAATTTTCCATCACATATATTCTCATAAGCTTGTCATATTAAACTTTTTACATCATTTGAATTTTTAAATAAACATTTCAAATGATAAATTATATGAAGATACCAAAATACCATGGCTGGGGTCTCTATAACTTTTAAATCATCTTGTGATTTTTCTTTTAAATTATACCATGATGTCCCATGACTAGGAAACCCTGACATAAATTAGTATTTCTTCCTATATAGAACATAGTCATTTAGGTATGCTTTAATTTTTTTTGTACCCAAATTCCATTGCTCGTAGTATTCTTTTTTACTTTATAATGTAAATCTAGAAGGTCATTGTCTTTAGGAATAATATCTTTCAATAATTGCAGTAACTCTATAAAACTCTTGTCACTACATCCCTATTTTTCCTCCAAGTTAATCAATATTAACATAGTAGATAAAACCATAAATTGAATACAACCTGGATATAGTGGTTTTTTATCATCTTCATGTATACACTCAATTTTTGATTATTTCTAAATTTCTGTGCTTCAAAATCACGAATCATTTTTTCAATTTGACAAGACTTATCATCATGTAAAGCATAATTATCAAGAGATCCAAAATTCTTCCTAGTTTTACCATGCCAAATCCTAATTCTATAACTTAGAATTAAACCATCAAAAAATTAAATTATCTTTGATCTATTTTATTTTCAACTTCTTCGTGTTTAAACATTTTAGGCTTGGAAAGAAAAACATGTCACTGTTTTCAACATTACGTTTTGAAAATTCCAAAATACATTATCAAAATCTTCCTCATAGTCATCACATATTCTGAGTTAAATAATACAAATTTGACTCATTATTATCTAAAACAAATATCAAAAATAAATATAAGTTTATATATAATTAGTAAATCAAAATTCCACACATTTTATATTTCTATTCCTAACTACCACTACAAATTATTTATATTTGAGAAACATCATTAACATCAAATAACTTTTAAAACAATATGTCACAATAGTTTTTCAAAAATAATTTATTTTACAAAATCAAATCATTTCACATTATAATTTAATTAAAAACATCCTCAATGTTTTACTTTAGAAAAAGGAAACTATTTAAAAATATCCATCACATTTAAAATAAAAAACATATATTTAAATCAATGGTTGAATGAATTATTAAATTAAATTGAATAAAAAATTGTTTCCCTTACTAGAACATTTTCAAAAAAAAAATCTTCATATCATCATGGCTAGAAAACAATGATTACCCATTATTGTTAATAATTTTCAAAATATAGATACATATTTCTCAATGTAACAAACCATAATATTATATATTATACAGTACTGAATAGACAACATGTACGATTGTATTTATAAGAAACTAAATAATGGAGGGTAACACGCTCAAGAATTCAAACTATATAATTATTCTACAACACAATACTAAATAGGATTTAAACCACTAATCATAACATATAAAACTATCATAGTGACTCTAAATAATTATTTAACATATAATAATGTTTTTAGGATAATTATGATTACTTTATGAGTTTTTATTTAATAAAACATGGAAATTCATATATATTAGTAATTATACAAAATGAACATAGATAACCTAATGTCCAACTAAATATATCATTATATAATACATCATCAATCATTTCATCTATATGGTACTATGTTGAGAAAAATCATTTCGTCTATATGTAAAATATAAATGAAAATAAATACAAGAGTACGTATGCAACCATGTTAGGCATGGATATATGAGGTAACCAATAAAAGGGATCTGTAATATTTCTTAATTATACACATTGAAGGTGAAAATTAATATCATTAGATAAGGGATTGAAAAAAATTTACATTACAATAAAGAAAAAAACAGGTTTTCTGTATGAAAGTGTGATTTAATATTATACAATAGTTAAATATAAAATCCTTTAGAATAATCGGATTAATTAAATTAAATAATCAATGAAATACCATCTAATATTACTTTAAAAAAATTCTCATTATTACTATTATACCAAAATAAGTTGTACACATGTCATAAGAATAACCCAAAAATTCACCATAAGGGTTCACACCACCTAATATTAACATAGGATATCATTAAAATCCCAATGATCATCAAGGACCCCATAAAATCCATAAAAATTTAAAATAAAAGATAACCCAATAAACCATTTATCATAACCAAATAGTAATAAAACATAAAAACCACTAGGTTAATTGCTAAGAAATGATTCTAACGCCATTACCCTCAAAGGTGTTAATTTAATCCACCAAGTAATATTGCAATTCCATAATAAGATTTAGAAACAACTTATTTAATCATAGCATATTCACTTCACATAAAAATGATGGTAATGCAATATTTTAATAAATAGAATCAAAATAAACAAGAGCTAGGGCATCTGTGAGCAATGATCAGTGTGTGAGGATTACATGACAGTTGAATGATGGGATGATCGAATTCACAACAACAAATCCAATGAATCCTGATAATATATAAAGGTGGAAAATAAATATTGAAGGCCACTAGATTGAAGAAATGATGTTAAGGATTACGTACGAGAGAAATAATCTTGCATTCATGATATTGAATAACACCAAAATGATTCAAAATGAAAATTAATAAAATTTTAAATTGTATATCATATCGGTTATATTATAACCAATGTGATAATAATATTTTAATTGTTTTATTGCATAATTTATATAGTAATAGATATAAAAAATATGCTTTATCAGGTCGGTTAGCTTATAACCAACATGATAAAGAAATGAAAATTTCTTTGTCACACCGGTTACTGTATAACAAATGTGATAAAGTGGGATACTAGTTTCTTCACATCAGTTATATGATAATTGATGCGATAAAGAAATATAAATGGATTTCTCATGTCAGTTATGGATAACCATCTTGAAAAAGCTGATACTCTAAATACATTTTATAATAAGTACATGTGATCACACCATACACTTATATATGATTATCTTGGTAAAAGTCCATTGATATAGTTTATTAACTAGAGAGTATTAGCAACTTTTATAGTTCCCCATGGATACCTATAAGGGAATATCAAAATTTTGGTTTTTCTAATGATGCACCTATGCTTATACCTAGAATGACTTGGTTATGAAAAAGAGAGAGTTCAAAGTCAACCTATATTATAAATGATATTTATTAGACCAGTGAATAGGCACCTACATGACGGTGCAGTTTATGCATTCAGGAAGGTCACACATGGACATGTTTTTGTAGACGTATAGGGAAATCATCTAACAGTCAAAATTATTGATGTAATCTAGCGATTGATGTAAGAAAATTCACATGCAATTATGGTTTTAATTTTTATCATTAAATGTAATATACTGGTATGAGTGACCAACAATGAAATACATTTTTTTAAATTTTAATTCTTAAAAGAAACCAAAAATCATGTCCATCACAAATAACCTACTTCCTTTTTAGGAAAAAAAATTGGAAACACATTTTAGATGATCTTTTCTACCAAGTCATAAAACCAAGTATGATTTAAAAAATAAGTTTTGTTTATAAATATTTGAATGGGTAGATCTGAGAATTGAATTTTCATCATCCAAATAATTAATAATGAGTTTATATAATAATAAAATGATTAATAATATATTAAAAAAATTATCATTATTTGTTGTTCCTAGATGGATGCTTAAGAGGGGGTGAATTATAGTAATTATCTTTATAGTATTGGATAATTGTTTTGTAAATTAATAGGAAATAGAAGAGCAACACTTTAGGTAAGAGATCAGCTTGGAATGGTACAATTCTCTCTAGGTTGGATAGCTGGTTGGATTAATTGGTTCTCTATTTTCATGCCAACATTTTTTGTTAATAATAAATATGTTATTTTAATTAAATATTTTTCACCATTAATGTCTTATTATTAAAAAAGATTAGATGGAAGATCCTCTTTTATCCATTCAGTAGTCTCACGTGTTATGTGACGTGCTAGAATGATGACTTTTTGGACATCTTGTAATCTAAAGAACATATCATTTTCACCATGATGCACCTTCAACATCCACTATTCTATAGAATAGACATGTTGGATTTTATGGAATTGTCATGTGTGACTTCAAGACTATAGACCATCATTTGATTATTGTACTAGTTGAATGATTGAAACTAGACACACACATATTTCATCTCACTATGGGGAAGATGATGATTACATTATTGGATGTGGACTACATACATGGTCTACCCATCCATGGATTGGCAGTAACATGTACGACTAGAGACTAGTTTGTGGTCAAACATCATCTACTAGGCAGTAATATCATTAGCTTACCAAGTTTCTTCCAAGGTTCCCAATTACCACTACCATAGATCCGAGCAAGAGATGCGCCAGGTTTTATCTATACTAAATAGAAATCACTGATAAAGGGGGGTCTTTATCAGCACTAGCTAAAAGTGGTGATAAATCTACCTTTTATCAGTGGTAAAAATGCACTAATAAAGGTATAGCCTTTATCAGTGATTTTTAGCAAAGATAAATGGTAGATTTATCAGTGTATTTCTAATACTGATGAATGTTTTTAATAAAAAAAATATTATTTTATTTAAAATTATTATATTTATATTCAAAAATAATGTTTATTTTTATACATTAAATAAAATATGTGTTTTTATAATTAATATATTTTTAATAATTCAAATATATATATAATTTTTTATAAAAATTATTTCTAATATTATAATTAAATAAATATATATTTAAATAAATATATATTTAAATAAATATAAGATTATACTAAATTTCATTAAATAATAAATATATTTATTAGATTTATTAGTTTTATTTGATTTATTATATTTATTATATTTATTGTATTTATTGTATTTATTTTATTTTTTGTATTTTTTTGTATTTGTTGTATCTGTTGTATTTATTATATTTATTTTATTTATTTTATTTATTTTATTTATTTTATTTATTTTATTTATTTTATTTATTTTATTTATTTTATTTATTTTATTTATTTTGTTTATTTTGTTTATTTTATTTATTTTATTTATTTTATTTATTTTATTTATTTATTTTATTTTATTTATTTATTTTATTTTATTTATTATATTTATATATTTATTATATTTATTATATTTATTATATTTATTATATTTATAATTATATATAAATACTTTTTAAATATAAATATATTTATAATTATAATTATAAATAAATAAATATATGCTTCCAATGAATTTGGTCAATAAATATATTGATTTGTGAGTATAATTGATTTGCATATATGTTATGTAATCATTCAGAATATTCATTTTTACATTACACCCTTCATATTTTTCATGTTTTCCATATGTGATGAGTTGTTTTTTATTATCTATACTTTACTAGGAATAAGATTCATTCATGTTATACCAATTAATCTATTATGTTCCCAAAAATACTTATAAAATTAAAATATATATTTATATAATACATATATTTAATATATTTATAATAATAAAATTTTAATTATATATAAATAAAAATCAGTTCAGGGACAAGCCCCTTATTATTAAGAAAAAATAAGGAACACGGAAATGAGAAATATAAGGGGTCAAGGAGAGGACATTCCCTTATCCACAGACCAATTATGAGTTAAAAAATCAGGAACATTCCCATGACCATAATCAAAGTCATATTCATCTTTAACATACTCCCACTCAGATTGAGAAATCTTTTGATTGAAAATCGCTAAATACTAATCCTTGATTTTTCTCCTACTCCATTATAGGTTCCATAGAGAAATATCTAGTAGACCCATGACCATGCCCACGAGTTGCATCATCTCTACCACATCCCTATCCATGACATGTTGGATAGCTACCCCATATCTAAGTTTTTTTCAAATATCATGTTCCATTAGGAACCTCAATAGCAGTAGATGGTTTAGAACTAGTATCCATACCAACAAAGACATTAGAAGCCACCTTTATGACATATCCTGACTTCTTGTGAAGTGGATCAATAATAGAATATATTTTATCCTTTAGTGGTGAAACATTTATAATCATAACAAGATATGAGTCAGAATGTGTATATTTTTTATGGATCACCATTTGAAAACCCTCATTATCTATTCTATTTTTTTAAAAATTATCCATACATGACTTCCTTGAAGCATCTCCATCTCCAGTGTGGAAATCGCTGAGATTTATTTTAGTTTGATCATGGGATGTTATCTTCACCTTACCTTTAAAATTTTTTGAAGATACTAACTACACTTACATGATAGCTTCATCAGCCATAGATTTGGATTCATTCTCAATTAGGTCATGCAACTTCTGATCCTTAGGTTCTTCCACCTGGGCGGTGAAATGGTCACTACTAACAACATCCTACACATTTTGGTTGGCATAATATAGTTCCTCTGCAACTATGTCAGCCCATTTCTTCTTTTTAGGAGAATATCCCTATGAAATAGACAACTTTACATCCTCTATAGGGGTCATAACACCCATTTTTTCACTAGCATCATCTTGTGTTATTTCAGTATTCACATTTTCCACAAAACAATTGTTGCAATTTTCCATCACCATTTGATGCTTCATGTAACACATTATCCACATTAGGATTTTTCAAACCTCTATGGATAGCCCCAACAGGCTACTCTAACCCGCCATGTACATCACTCTCAATAGGCTCCTTCAACCCGCCCTATCTATCACTCCCGTTAGGCGGCTGCAACCCACCCTGTCTCCCAACCGACTACTTCATCCCACCATGTATAACACTCTTAACAGGTTGTTTCAATCCTCTATTCACAACACAACTAATAGGCTACTTCCTGCTCTTCTTACATGCATTTCTATCATGTCCTCGAGAAATTAAAATATCACATACAAGAGATCTCCTATGGTTGTCAATATCAGGTCTAATAATTTTGCATTACAAAAATAATTTAGTGGTTCTTTCATAAATAATATTTAGTTAAAATCATCCTCATTCGTAGATAGGATGACCTAATCAACCAAGGTTGAGATGAGATCAACCTCGACCAATAGACAGGCAATGTGACTGAACCATGCAACCTCAGTCACTGTGTCCATTTTTATGGGTACACCTATCGACATCACAATTTTCTACATGATATTTTGGTTCCAAATTATCTAGTGGGAGCTATAAAACTTTGCCCATACATGAGAAATAGACTTACTTGCATCCATAGGGTTGAATGCCTTTTCCCATTCCATGATGTGAAAGAATCTCTGTTGCAAAGAGATAGAGTCGAATCCCCATGCCTGAGACATCAATTATTCTGAAGGGAAGAAAATATAGTAGAACCATCAACCAAGAGAAACAAATTTATTGGTATTAAAACCCCAAATTATAGAAAATCTCTTCGTCAAATCCCCCAAATTCATTGATATAGAACCCATTGTGGAAAACTCACTAAGTTCAAGATGTTTAGAGAACTCAGCTAGATCGTCTTTGAAATGTTTTTTATTTCCCATCCACATAATTAAAGCCACAACGGAACCTTTGTAATGGGAGAGAGATCACGAGATCGCACCATGAATAGTCAAATTAGAATCTCTGCAAATTTGAGGTTCTGATCCAGAATGGAACTATTTATGAGATTTGAATCATCCATGGGGAAATAAAATATCATCCATCAGAGGAAGATGAATCCAAAAAAACCCACATCGCCATCGCAATCAGTGAGGGGGCTATGACCTACCTTTCTGGCCGATTTGTGTGTGGTGTGTGTTTGTTTGATGTAATTCAACCCCAAAACACCAAATATATAATAATTATTTGAAAATATATATATATTCATAATTATAACTATAAATATATATATATTATAATTTTTTAAATTTTATATTTATATTAATGTATATTTATTATATATTTATAATATTTATAATATTATAAATATATATAATTAATATATTAACTATATATAAAATCATAAAAATACGAAATAATGTTATTATGATTTCATAATTATTTAAATAAATATATATAAATTTATAATTATTAAATAATTATAATATTATAATAAATATATACAAATATTTATAATTATAATTCTAAATAAATATTGATATGTTTAAATATTTAAAAAATTATAACAAATATATTAATTATATATAATTATAAATATAATAAATATATTTATTATATACATAAATATCAAAAAGTATATATTTATTTATATTTATTATTATAAATAAACATATATATTTATTATACATATAATTTTATAAATATATATAAAAATATAAATAATTTATTATCATTATAGTTTTATCAGTGATTTTTTATCACTGATAAAGGCATGTTTTTTCAGCGCTTTATATTTTAGCACTCATAAAACATACCTTTATCAGTTCTTTTTAGCTAACAGGGATTAAAGTCTCAACAACTTTGATAAATAAACCCTAACATCCTCCTCATTCTCTCACACACCTCATGCACTCGCACAAAAGACCCCTGCCCCCCCCCTCCTCCTCTACTATAGAATCCTCCATTATCATGAATATGTCCTCTGTGGCCATGAATCCCTCCTCCGTCTTGAACCTAACCTCCACCGTCGAACCCCACCTCCACTGCAACCTCACCTTCGCTATGAACCCCACCTCCCTTACATATTGAACCTCACCTTCACCTAGAATCCCTAATATACCACAAACCCACCCCCTTCACATACCCCACCTCTACTGTTGAACCCCATCTCTATTGTGAATCCCTCCTTCCTTCATGAACCCACATCTACCATAAACCCTTGCCAAAAACCCCTTCGTAGCCTCCACTGCAACTATTGTCGCCACCTACCCTGACTATGTCACTGTCATAGTAACGACAACAATAGTTTAAGGTACATGTTTATAGTTTCTTCATATCTAGTTTATGCATGTTTCATTTATCTAGAATGGTGATATTTGTTTTTAGATTCTTTTCATTGCATCTAGAAGGTTTTTTAGATCCTTATAAACCTATAAAATTCAACATCATATATATTGGATCAATTTGGATTCATACAATATTCATATGAAATTATTTTAAATCTAGTGGATCAACTTCTTATAAATTTGTTGGATGGGATTATTTTGGTGGATCTGATGAATCTGGTTGTTGAAATCATTTGCATTGGGTGGATTGACTCATCAATATATGTTGTAATGTCTTAATTTGGTAGATTGGTTATCCTTACAAAATTATTTTTTCTACATATGGTGAATTATAATAATCTTGAGGATATGTTTTCAATTGATGTATTAGATTCATTTGAATCAAATGGATTGACATCCAAACATATTTAAACTTAAATTTGTGCCTACTGATAACTTGGAACAATGAAATACATAAATAATATTCTAGTGAAATAGTCATCTTCTTATGGTGAAATAATATTCTTTTTTCAAAAAATTATTTAATTATATGTGTGTGAAAATTAAATAATCATCTACAATGGACATTTAATAATGAAATCCTTGGATAATCATTTGGTTTATTAACCATATTTTGGATTGGTTTTGCGGATATCATGGAGTAATGAAAAAAGGTGTTGTAACTTTTGATAAATTCAAAACCATTAAACAATTTGGATTATCAATAATTAAATATTGTAATTTTTTCATGACTCAGTCAATTAATATGATACCATGATAATAAACCAAGATACATTCATTTTAAAAAATAAGTTGGGTTTTTAAATTCTATCTCAGTTGAAAATGAATGTTATAATCTAGGCGATTACCAAAGAACTAAATAGATGAGGTATTACTGAACCTTAAAAATTTAATAATAATATTAATAATTTTGAGATAAATCATCATAGTATTAATGATGTTATTTTGAATGATTATTTTATAGAAATAATTACATACCAAGAAAATTGACTTGATATTTAACTATTAAATAGAGAACAAGATTGGAATTTGAGATCGAGTATTTCTTATATTAATAAATTATATAAAACACATAATTATTTTATCAAAAATACATTTTTACATATAGGAATAACCATAATTCAAGGTTAAAGGTTGATAATGGTATGTGGGTTGATACAAATGAAGGCATTAAGAATTTAATAACCAATTTTTATCAAATCATATTTTCTTCTCAGCATAATTTTATATCTAAATATATAAAATATTTTTTATTAAAACATTAAAAAATATATGAATAAATTTTTAACTATTTATATAAAATTTTATGAATTTATCATGGCATTTAGGTTGATGCATCCATCAAATGTTCCTAACCTAGATTTTCATCAAGAAATTTTCTTTAAAATTTCAAGAATATTTTAGAACTTGATGTGTTTAACCACATGAATGAGTTTTAAAGAGGTAAAAATTATCTTCATACATATAATGATACTCTCATAAATTTGATTCTAGAGGTCACTTATATGAGTTAAGTTAAGGATTTTAGATTTACTAGTCATTGTAATGTCAATTATAAAGTCTTTTTGAATATTTTAAAAAATATACTATAGAAAATCATACCATCTATTAGTTTGGTACCATAGTTCATTTCTTATTTTCACTTGAGATGTGATGACTTAAATGGATCAGGAAAGAAATTTATTTTATTCTTGTGATGAGTGGTATATGGAAATTCTTTGTGTGAAAGGAATGACACATGGTAAATTTTTGAATATGTAACGGTATTATTCTTATAGATTTTCTTAGGTGTATTTATAAAGGAAGGAACCAATAGTACTTCATGTGAGAGGAATATACATAGTTCTTGGGGTGTAAAACCAATTCATTTTTTGTGTGCCAAAGATCATTGGGATAATGCAGTGTTTGTAGTAAACTAGGACCTGGGTGTTTCATGGTTGTGAGTATGGTCACCGACTATGGAACATATCCATTGGGACTTTGGTGTTTTGGTGAAGTTTGAATTATTAATTAGATCATATAATCATGGAAAATGGATAATTTATATCCAATATTTGGGAGAAAAATATAAAATTCTTATATAAAGTATTATTGTTACACTAACCTTTGGAATAATGTGATGAAATCGTACAATACTAATTGATTTGGGATGAATCGAGGTGTTTTCTATGTATCTTTTATAAAGTGCCTCTCTTGGGATTTATGCCTTTGTGAAAATTCTTAAATGGATCTTTTAAAAGTATTCATGTGTTTTTAAATGTTTCTTAAAACATTATATGTGTTAAACAAACCCTTTTTTAGTTTTACATAGCTTTAAAATGATTTAAACACCTAGAATGGACATAGGTTACATTCCAAGTGTTTGTAAACTCACCTTATTGGATTTCATAAATGGATTTGAATGTTTTGAAAGAGTATTTAATGTTACTTTCATTTTAAAAACGGATGTGTGATATTTTAAATGAAAATTTATAAAATATAGATGGTTTTCACTCATTTTAAATGATTAAGATTATTGTGTCATGATGATTCCTTGAATTCTTTAAAAAAGAAATTGTTGTTTTGTGAAAGAGTGTTTGGAACTGATTTCTTTATTTTAAAAAGTGTGTGTTATTTTAAAGAGTAATTTGTGTAAATGGTTGGTTTTTAATGGGATTTCAATTGTGATTTTATAAGTACACATAAATGGAATTTTGAAATTTTTCTTTTCCATAATATTCTAAGTTTATATTTTCATATAATTAGGAAAACCATTACATCATATCATTGTTTTGTGTATTTATTTTGTTAAATATTAATATTATCTAATCAAATAGGGTGTATATGAATAATTGACAGATGGATGACAATCATCTAACAAAAGAGTATCAAGATTGGGTGAAAGAGTTCATCAAGTTTGAAAAATATCATGCATATGACACTTCTCAAATCATTTTTCTGGGTTTAATATGTTGTTATTAAAAAAAAATTCAAAATAGTTGGAAGAAAACATGATATATCATGGAATAGATTGAAGTTTTAAATTCTAAAATAAACACAAGGAAAAAGAGAATGTAGCTAGTGACTAGGATAACACTTCGTTTTATGGATCATCTGATATGATTAAAAGTGTAAAAAATAAATAAGATTGTATCAATGATGTGATTATATATGTGAATGATGATGAAGATCATATTGAGGAAATAACAAGGAAAGTCAATGATTAAGTTCATGATTTCCCAAAATTGTTTGAGAAGTTAAATAGTTGTGAAAATAATCCATTGTATGTTGGTTTCACTAAATATATAGCATTATTATCCATAATAAAGTTGTATAATTTGAATGAAGGAAATGGATAAATCAATGCCATCTTTATAGAGATACATTCTATCTAGAATGGCATGATCCTATAAGATAATGAAATCCTGATCCAAACATACGAGAGAAAATGAATGCTACGCTCTATGGGTATGATCTTTGAAAGAATGCACTGTTAGTCGTATGAATATATACAATTTCACAAGGGCCAAAAATCACTTATATAATTCCCAATGTGTGGCTCTTATAAATAAAAGAAAACGAATCTGTCCCTACAAAAGTTGTATGGTACTTTCCAATCATTCCAATGCATAGGTGCCTATATGGAAGTGAGGATACTTTAGGGAAATTGATGTGGCATGAACATACAATAAATAAATATAGGAAACTACATCTCTTGGAAGACTCTCCACCATGGAATAGAATTGATCATGAGTATCATGAATTTGGAAATGAGCTAAGAAACCTTAGTCTTTTGTTATTTATAGATGGAGTGATTCCTTTTGTTTTTCAAAGCAGTACTCACAGTACATGGCTGTTTATGATGGAAACTTATATTTTCCACCATATTTATTCATAAAAAGAAAATACATCATGTCATTTGTGATTATATTAGGACCAAAATAACTAATTAGTGATATTGATGTTTATTTGGATCCATTGATTGAGGATTTTGAAATTATTGTGGGATTCAGGTGTTATGTTGTAGGATACTTACAAAAATGAAGATTTCATGTTGGGATCCAAGTTGTACAGGATTATAAATAACTTTCCTTCTTATAGAAATTTGTCAGGATATAGAATTAAAATAACTCAAGATAGTCTCATCTATGAACAAGGTACACATTGAATCATTTTAAAACATTCATTAAAAACCATGTTTCTTAGACATCACATATTTCTACCCCAATGGAATAAGTACCGATCTGGGAAGACATCATTTGATGGAAGTTTAGAAGAATTTACATAACCATCTCTACTAATAGGTGATCAATTGCTTGAGTAAGTAAAAGATATGGACACTACATTTTGTAAATCATTTTCAAAAAACCTTATGAAAACCAATTGGAAAATGAGATCAGTTTTCTTAATTACCATATTGGAATTTTCTGTACGTTAGACATTTTCTTGATGTTATGCATGTTGAAAAATATGTATGTGATAGTGTCATCGGCATGTTTCTAAATAAACCCAACAAAAAAGAGGATGGAATTAAGGCTAGGTTGGACATGGATGAAATGAGAATATGTGAAGAGTTAGTGCCAATGAAGGGTAAAAAAATTCTTACTCTAGATACTTACACTATTTCTAGGAAGGAGACATATCAATTTTGAAATTCTTGAATGATTTAAAGGTTATAGAGGGGTATTAATAGAATATCCAGAACATCATGTTAATGACCGATTTATTTTTAAAGGGTCTAAAATCACATTACTACCATGTTTTGATGAAATAACTAATGCTTATAGATTTACATTGATTTTTTTCCAAGAATTTCTATCATACATTAACCTAAATATGTTTCTTCTTCAAAGGTATAGGAAACAATGTTCTAGACCTGGACAAATTTCTGACTATGGAAAGAGAAATTGTTATCATGTTATGTGAATTGGAAATGTTCTTCCAGCTAACATTCTTTAATATGATGGTTCATTTTATGGTTCACTTGGTGAGAGATATTTGACTATGTAGTGTTCCACATTAGAGACAGATGTACCCTATTTAACGGTATATGAATATTTTGAAAGGGTTTTTCAAAAATTGAAATTGGCCAGAGGGTTGTATTGTAGAGCGATATATTATTGAGGAAGCTATTGAATTCTATACCAAATAACTGTTTGGTGTGGAAATCATTGGTCTACTAAAATATTGTCACACTAGGTGGCTTGAGGGTGAAATAATTTATTTAATTGATGTTTTCACAATAAATATTATAAATCAAGAGTATACCCATCATTACATTTTTCATAATAGTTTGGAGGTTTCCCCATATGTTGAAACCCACAATGAAATTATTAGGAAATTGAATCCATAAAGGGATAAAATATGGATATCAAATACACATAATCAATAGTTTATAGGGTGGTTTTGGGGACATATTTTTAAGGAGTTGGATGAAAATATGTATTCAATTTCAGAACAATGTTGATGGCTGGCAAGATGACCAAGTGTGTATGTATTATCTTGCAATAGTTATGTAATTATTGATTATATGTTCTATAAAAATGATAAATATGAAGAAATTACCATGAAAAATAGTGTAGTTTCAATTTTTAATGAAGTGATGCATGAATCTGGTACTAAGTATAGAAATCCAATTTATGTGAATATTCCATACATTGGCATAATCAAACCAATATGGGAGTTGGATTATACAACATTACATGTGCATATTTTTCAATTAAAGTGGGTTGATAATAGGAGTTCTATTAAAATAGATGAATTGGGATTCATGAAAGTTTATTTTAGTAAGGAAGGGTTCAAAGAAAAACCATTTGTAATGGAATCATAGGTAGCACAACTATTTTATGTTCTATATCCTACAAACTAAAATTGGTCAATTATTATGTTATTAACCAAAACCACTGAAGGGTCATATGAAAATTTAACTGAGGGTGACTCTTTCATTGGGACGTCACAATAATTTAATAGTATACCTATGTAGATAGTGTTTTGTATTTCAGAGGAGAAAAAAATGAAGATATTTTGATAGTTGATAGAGGGGTCAAATCCTTTCAGCCTTAAAAAAAGAGAGTTCAATAATCATGTTATATTTTTTATAATATGCATCATGTCACCACATGTTATTATCCATTTGCTGCTATATTTATGTACTATAAATTTAATTTTTGACCACCTATATAGATAATGACTTTTGTATGTGTTGGTGCTCCCAATCCCTAGGCACAATAGGTCTCTTAACCTACTATTGCTCGCAGAATAGAGGAATGACCTTTTTCACATTTTTGTGCTCCCATTCCTCGTGAACAACAAGTTTCTCAACTGGCTGCTACTCCAAGTGTAGAGGTATAAAGACCATCTTCACATGTTGATGCTACCACTCCAGAGGAACATATTGATTATGTTGCTTCTAGGGAAATGGTCGGTGATAAAGGACTAGTGAAATAGAAAAAAAATAGGAGCTCCATACTTTGATGATGTTAGAAAAAATCATTACGGAGAAAGTAAAATGCATCAAATATGAGGTCAGATAGAATGCTTGAGGCCATCATGTTAACCCCAAAACGACCATGTTCATTAGTTACATTGGACTTATCACTCCGAAATTTGTGCACATCGATGTAGATTCACAGTACCATGCTGTTATCAGGATTAATACACTGATGTGGGAAGAGATTATAGTAACATTATAATATCATTTATTTATTTTTACTAAAAAATAAAATAATTAATCATGAACTTACTCTTCATCGTCCATTATAGAGTGTATTTATAGTGGATTACTCCCATAATAAATATGTATAAATACTTTATGGAAGGATTCAGATAGGATTTCACAAAATTCTAACAAGAGATCATCTTAAATATGCTGAAGGGAAAATAAACTTGCATCCACTGCTTATCTATGAACACCTGATAACCTAAGAAGTGTGGGATGAATTTACAGGCCATCGAGTGGATGTGTTTTTCATGTACATTGTGGCTAGTATTATTTGTTCTAACGATACGTGTATTTATCACTTTTATTGAAAATTATTTATTTACGAAACAGAAACTGGGTGCTAAAAATATGGAATGAGTATAAAAACTTGTGTACCCTTACCGTAAAGCAAGGATGGGGTATGATTCACTTGAAAAAAAATTGGTACATATTTTAAATCTACCATAATAATTTATTTGAAATGAAAAAACACCATAATTATGTCCCCCTATTTATATGTAGATTGATGACTCCAAATTCAAATCCACTTCTATCCCATGCCATGAGCTATGTAAGGGGTCACGTGTAAATAAATATGGGATACTAATAGATGAAAACACACAAAATTTGTGGGAAACATGTGTAATTATGACATAACAAAAAATCCTTTAAATCACTATTAAATAATAATGATCAATTATTTTCCTATATTTTATATCTGAAATAGTCATAGGAATCAACAAAAACTATACCGGATGAACACATACTATCGGTGGCCTTAAAGTATCCAAAAAATTATGGCCATGTCATAGGTGTGGGTATTTTGGTGACACCCCAAACCTATTTTGAGAAAATAACAAGAGAAGGATCAAAGTGATGAAATGAAACGAATGATAGAAAGACCATATACCATTGAAGAAGACATTCAATGGAAGAGAGAGATGATGGAAACTTTTATGGGTGGAGTAAAGAGAAGAAGAAACTTAAGAACAGCTGCCATGTAAAGATCCTACCTAACCCCCCACCAGCTATGAGGTGAGTTATTCCCCTCAAAGTAAAGTCTTAGATGAGGTAATCAATTTTCTAATAAATGTTTCTATGAAATATGAATCATAGAGGCACTGATGGATTTCTAGTATTGATATTCTACTAGGTGATAATGACTGTGATTTATATCTATCAACACCCACATGTCACCATGTAGCGAGGACTATGGTGTTCAATATCCAAAACAACATTCTACACAACAAACCACTCCAAAAATTTCATCTAAGTGAGTCGATTTTCATAGCCCATGATCCGATAATCGACCTACCTATTCCAATTTATGAGAATGGTATTCATACACTCAAAAAAGTTGTTAGAACATTCATTTCATGGATATCAGATCTTGTAAAAAACATTTCAACAAGGAGTTATTCATTTCCAATTTACTTTTCAAGATAAACCTTTAACAATTAATGAAAAAATGCCTACAATGATGAATGTTATTACATACATACAAAGTGAAGTGGATGAAATAAAATACCATCTCCAAACCTTCTAAAGGATCAACCAACTGATCAAAAATATCTACCAAAAGCACCATTACCCCACCTGTTCTATATCCACATTTAAAATAATTGATGTTTCATAATGATACAAAGCTAAAAAAATGATGGCAATCACATAATTGATTTTGAAGAAAATATGTATGGAGAGAAATATCAAGACTTCCTTGGTGTTGTGAGTGTAAATAAAATCCATGACTATGACTAGCTAGGAATCACAATTGTAAATGTATACATGAGGTATGTTTTTAGGCATTTATTTTCCAATATCTAATATATTGTGTTAATTATGACTAAATACATTTCATATTTTTGGTAGGAATATATATGAAAAAAATTGAAGGGATTTTCCCATAAAAAAAATTGGTCTTGTTAGTCCTCACATCTCCTCTATAGAACAAACAAAAATAGATACCAAAAAAAGGATGAAATAGTGGAAGGTTTGATCAAATCATGTTATAGAAAGAATTTAGTTAACAGAGTCTATTTTAAACCAACAATGCAGGGATAAAACTCTATAATTTAATTATGTCAAATATATTTTCATTTCTTTCATTTAATATTCCTTTTGTGTATTTAGCCAGCATTGGATACTCATTGTAGTAAATTTGGATACTAAAAATATTTATTTATTATATTAAATTCATGTATATCCAACAAACCATACGCACATGATGGTGTTTGTCAATTTTTAATACAATAAATCCAATTTTTTATAACTACAAAAAATTATAATTTATATTATCTTTTAATGAGGATTATATTATGATATGGTGGTGCATAATTATCGTCAAAAACAAGGAATGATATATAAAATAATATTTCACTATACAAACACATATCAAAACAAATTACTTATTCTACTCAATGCTTCTACACAGCCAAAACAAACCAATGGAAAATTGTGGTTATTATGTTTTTAAATTTATGAGATAGATCATATTACATGAACAAACTAGAATCACTCAATATGTATTTTTAAATCTAATTAAAATTTCAATTAAAATATTTATTAATCATTTGTGTATTTATATTTTTTCAGTTCTATTATGAATGTCTAAAAGACTCAATTCACAAAAAGATATAGATGTGCTCAGAAACGAATTGGAAACATACCTAATGGAATAATGTACACAAATAGCATAAATATATGAATTCCATAGAAGTATTGGATTGTTTTATATTTTTTTTAATTTACTTACTTTTAGTATTAATCACATAAGAATTGTTTTCTTATATAGGTGGATTACATTGTTTGATTTGGGGAGGTTTTTTTGAAACTAATGATGCTCGTGAGAGATTGTATTTAAAGGATGAAAATCAAGATTCAATGAGAAGGGAAAGTTTTTTTAATATACTATATTTTCCCTCATTATAATATTTTTTATCTACTGTATTAACATAATCCAAATTAAATATTTGACTACTTATGTCGACAATGTATTCCACATACTTATTCTCCCTCAAAACCTTGCCAACCCTATAGTGTTGAAATTTTCACTTTCCTTCAAAAGCATTGGAGGGAACCTAAAGGAAAGTGATAAATGTCGAAAATGTAGTGTTTTCATTTTGACAAAGAATGAAAATATAAAGCATGGTAACATCTTTATACTCATGTTATCCTTATATGATCATTAATATCTTCCTTACTTACACTCATTGATAATCTATGATCACCCTTTATTATGTTTCATATCCTTAGGTTATTAAAATTGGTTTAAGAAGTTATATGTCTAAGAAGTTTTATAGTAAATAATAACTTAATGATAGAATATTATAATCTAGTTCTTTATGTATTCATGTTTCCAAAAGCACTAGAACTATACTATTCTAGGATGAATCATTATGTTATGTAAAAAATATTAATCTTCTAATATGTGATATCTATGTATGAAATGTTTATTTCAATAAATTTGATATTATAGAAACCGACCAACTCAAAACTGATCAAAAATAACAAGTGACTTCTATCACTCAAAGTGTGTCTTTTAATTTAAAATTTACATTAATTTTAGTAAAAAGAATAGGTGGCAGACTAAAAACTAAGAAAAAACATTTATATTGTTTTAATATTTTAGTTCAATGATCCATGAGTTATTTGTGACATATAGGAATCAACTGCACCTGAATCTGATGCACGGTGTAGACAGTATGACTTTATGAGTGTATTTTTATATTAAATTGACATTAAATTGAACAAAAAGTACAAATGGCATACTAAAAACATAATAAATGCATTAATATTGTTTTGATACATTATTACAGTGATCCATGAGTCATATGTGACATATTGAAAACAACCAAACCTCAATATGAAGCATGGTGTGAACATTATAACTAAAAGTTTCTATTATTAGTTTAAAATTGACATTTTAGTTCAAAATGTGTCACTCACTAAAAACTGAGAAAATGGGCTCTTATTGTATTGATAATTTTAAAAAATGATTAAAAATTTAGTTGGGATGTGTGTGAATATGTCTCAGGTCAAACTGACACATGGTGCGAATGGTATGACTCATAATGTGTGTTTCCAGTTTGAAAGGACGTTTTAGTAAAAAAACACAACTGACATACTAAAAACTGATAAAATGCTTCGTATTGTTTTGATATTTTTGGGAAACAATATTTAACTCATTTTTGAAGTAATAAGATCCTCAATAATATGCACAATGTGACTGGTATTACTCAAAATGTGTCTTTTTATTTAAAATTAACATCAATTTAAGTAAAAAAGAACAAGTGGCATACTAAAAACTAAGAAAATGCATTTGGATTGTTTTGATATTTTAGTAAAATGATCCATGATTCATTTGTGGCATGTAGGTATCAACCTCACCTCAATATGATTCACAGTTACACTGGTATGATTCCAAGTGTGTCTTTTTATTTAAAAGTGAAATTAATTTAGGTAAAAACAACAAGGGACATATTGAAAACTAAGAAAAAGCATTCGGATTGTTTTGATACTTTCATAAAATGGTCAATGAGTCATTTTTGACATGTAGGAATCAACCACACCTAAATCTGATACATGATGTGACTGGTATGAATAAAAGTGTTTGTTATCAGTTTAAAATTGATATTTTAGTTCAAAACATGTCACTCACTAAAAAACTAAGAAAATTTTATTTTCTGGTTTTGATAATTTAGGACAGTGATTCATTAGTCATTTTCGATTTTTATAATGAAATCTCACTTCAAAACGACACACGATGTGACCAATATGACCCATAATGTATGTTTCCAGTCTAAAAGGACATTTTAGTAAAAAAAAACACAACTGGCATACTAAAAAATGATAAAACTCATTAATATTGTTTTTATACTTTAGAAAAATTATATATAAGTCAGTTTTGTCATGTAGGAATCAGACACACCTCATTATTATGCACGGTGTTACTGGAATCACTAAAAGTCTGAATTTTTATTTAAAATGGACATCAATTTAAGTAAAAATGAACAAGTGACATACTGAAAACTGATAAATTGCATTTAGATTATTTTGATATTTTTTGGAAAATAATTCATGAGCCATTTTTGACGTGCATGAGTCAACCAAACCTCAATACTATGCATGGTGTGACCGATATGTCTCCAAGTGTGTCTATTTATTTAAAATTGACTTTAATTTAAGTAAAAAAACAAGTGACATGCTGAAAACTAAGAAAGTGCATTTGTATTGTTTTTATATTTTAGCAAAAATATCTATTAGTCATTCTTGATGTGTAGAAATGAGCCTATCTTCAATATGACACACAGTGTGTCCGGTATAACTCAATGTGTCTCTTTTTATATAAAATTGACATTAATTTAAGTAAAAACAACAAGTGACATACTAAAAACAAATAAAATGGAATAAGTTTGTTTTGATACTTTAGTAAAATGATTCATTTGTGAAATGTATATTTCAACCACACCTTAATATGATAAACGGTTTGACCAGTATGACTAATAGTGTCTGTTATCAGTTTAAAACTAACAATTTAGTTCAAAATGTGTCAGTGACTGAAAACCAAGGAAACATGATCTGATTGTTTTGATAATTTAGTACGGTGATTCAAAAGTAATTTTTGACGTGTATGAAGAAGTCTCACATTAAACTGGAACACGATGGGATCGGTATGACTCATAATTCAAGTTTCCAGTTTTAAATGTCTTTTTAGTAAAAAAACAATCGGGATACTAAAAACTGAGAAAACGCATTCGGATTATTTTTATACTTTAGGAAAATGATCCATCGGTAATTTTTGATTGTTTGGAATTAGTCTCACCCCTATATAATGCATGGTGTGACCAGTATAACTCTAAATGTGTCATTATTTAAAATGGGAATTAATTTTTGTAAAAGAACAAGCGACATACTCAAAACTGAGAAAATGCATTCAGATTGTTTTGATATTTTTGGAAAATGGACAATAACTCATTTGTGATATGTATCAATCAATCCCATATCAATTAGATGTATAGTGTGACCGTTATAACACTAAATGTATCATTTTTATTAAATAATTACATTTTATTAATGTATTTTTCATATTAATGTTTAATTTAGTTATTTATAGTATTACTAACATAATGTTAATTTTATTATATAGTCAGTATCTTTTTCTTTAGTTGATATGGTTTTTTCAGAAACTGATACCACAGGCGGACATTTTTTGGAGGGGATCACGAGCATCAAAAGTTGAAACGTTATTTTTTTAAACTATTTTCTAGATAATTGTATATTCAATTACATAAAACATTGTTTGAAATGTATGTAGAAGTTTTGTTGTATATTCCATGGGTAGAGATTTTTGTATTCCTAGTGTCACATTAAATGTATATAGCATTGCTATAAATTATTGGTTTTGGCATGTTTTTGTTAGGTTTTTTGTTACATTAATAGCACATTGCTTCCAGGAAGGCCTTTATCAGTAATAATTTTATCACTAATAAAGGGGGCCCTTCACTAATTCTCTTTTAGCCAAGATAAAGAGTCCCTTTATTAGTGCTTTTTTAGCGCTGATAATGGGGACCCCCTTATCATCATTGTGATTGATAGTGTTTTTTAGCACTGTTAAAAACCATTTTTCATGTTGTTAATGGGTATAAGTGTTGTAGTGTATGCATGGGATAGTTTGATGATCATTTTCCCAGGATTCTTGATGATGCTGATGAGGATATACTTGTTTGATGTAGATATGTGTATATTATATGGTTGATCAAAGGCATGTTGTTTGTAGACTACTCCACCACTTTAGCATGAAAAATGTACCTACCATTACCTTAGGATCATGACCAAATAGGTAGATATGACTGAGATTACGTTGCACTATCACACCCATGGGTCTGTATAACTTGTTGAGTAGGTACATATCAGATATGGGGATGTATGCCTATGCTACATATGTTATCCTGTGAGAGTTTTCCATGCATCACTCATAAAGTCATTGCACCACTTCAACAACACTTTTTTAGAAATGTCCCTGAGGATCCTAGTATGTTTCTGTCATTAAATGGAGTTATTTTTTGAATTTATTAATATCACACTACTACAAATAATGTTTTTAACAACACTATAAAACACTTTTAATAGCTCTAGAAAAGTGTTGTTAATCTCAATGATGATAAAGGTTGGGTCCCCTTTAACAGCGCTAAAAACACACTGATAAAGGGTGTCCTTTATCATTGCAAAAAAAATGATAAAGGCCCCCATTTATCCATGTTATTTTAGCACTGATAAAGGATCCCTTTATCAGTGATATTTTGAGCATGGATAAAATACAACTTCAGTAGTGATTTAATTACCATTGATAAATGGTGCTTTTTTCAGAGCTCTGAGTAGTTCTGATAAAGGGGGCATTTATCAATGCTCAAAATAGTGCTGATAAAGGCCTAGCTGCCTTTGGTGTGCAATTTTTATAAATTAACACCCACCAGCAGAGCCTAAAAAGAACGCACACACCACCTACACAAAACAGCACCTGCACAGTGCACATAAGAACAATGTAAAGCACACAAGGGTTTGGAAAACAATTCTATATAAATTTCAAATAATTTTTTATATAATTACATTTACAACTATCCAACAGAAATTAAAAAACTTTAATGTTTCATCCTTTGACATCTGTGATCCCCTCTCAAAATTATGCACCCATAGTATTAGTTGTCAAACAAATCATCCCAACTCAAGAAAAAGGTTCCACATATATAAAAAAACAAATATAATGTTAGTAATACTATAAATAAATAAATAAATAAAACATTAATATGAAAGAATACATTAATAAAATTTCAATTTTTAATAAAAAAGACAAATTTTGAATTATATAGGTCACACTGTGCATCATATTGAGGTGGGGTTGATTCCTACATATCAAAAATGAGTTATGGATCATTTTCCGAAAATATCAAAATAATATGAATGGGTTTTCTTGGTTTTGAGTATGTCCCTTGTTTTTTTTATAAAATTAATATAAAATTTAAAAAACATTCTTGGATTTATAACGGTCAAATCATTCATCGTATTGAGGTGTGGTTGATTCCTAAATGTCACAAATGACTCATTTATCATTGTTCTAAGTATCAAAATAATCTGAATTGGTTTTCTCAGCTTTTAGTATGACAGTTGTGTTTTTTTACTAAAATATTATTTCAAACCAGAAACACCCATTTTGAGTCATATTGGTTGCATCGCTCATAGGTTTGAGGTGATATTGCTTTATACACATCACAAAGAACATAAAAATCACTCTAATGAATTATTAAGACAATCAAATTATGTTTTCTTGGTTTTTAGCGAGTGAAATGTTTTTAGCTAAAATGTGAATTTTAAACTCATAACGGACACTTTTAGTCATAATGGTCACACCATACCGAATATTGAGGTTTGGTTTATTCCTAAAAATCAAAAATGACTCATGTATCATTTTATTAAAGTATCAAAACAATCCTCATGTGTTTTCTTGGTTTTCAGTATTTTACTTATTCTTTTTAATTAAATTAATTCCAATTTTAAATAAAAATGCATTTGGATTTATACTGGTCAAATCATTTGTTGGATTAAGTTGTGGTTGATTCTTACACATCATAGATGACTCATGGATCATTTTTCTAAGGTATCAAAACAATCCAAATGTGTTTGCTCAGTTTTCATTATGTCAATTGTGTTTTTTTTACAAAAATATCATTTCAAATCAGAAACATGCTTTTTGAGTCATATCGATCACATCATGTGTCGATTGGATGTGATACTCCTTCATACACATTAGAAAAGAATTAAGAATCACTATCCAAAATTATGAGACAATTGGAAAGTGTTTTCTTGGTTTTTAGTGAGTGACACGTTTTGAGAAAAAATGTAGATTTTAAACTGATAATAGAAACTTTTAGTCATATCGATCACACCATGAATTATATTGAGTTTTGATTGATTCTTGAACATAAAAAATGACTCATGTATCATTTTACTAAAGTATCAAAACAATGTGAATGTTTTTTATTGGTTTTCAGTACGACTATTGTTCTTTTTACTTGAATTGATGTCAATTTTAAATAGCCTGAATGGCCCGAAGGCATTCATTTTTATTGATTTTTGATAACCCCCCTTTCAAGGGATAAGGGGGAACCCTTACAAGGCCCGTAGGCTCAGAGATTACAAGACCCGTAGGCTTAGGAGATTACATGACCCGAAGGTCTTTAGGGAATTCAACCAAACTATCTATAAGGAACCGCCCCTCCCCAGCATCTGTGTTATGATAGTATCTCTCCACATTTGCATGGTCGTCAGGCTAGGCTTCTCGTGTAAGCACAGGCTAGTACCGATGGTATAGCCATACCATCTAATTCCAAAAATCCATTTGGTTCTGGTCTGGTGAGTGCACCTTCTCTGAATCCTCATCTGGGGCTGCTCCTTTTTTGTAGTGTGTCTAGGGCAACTGCATGTGGTTCGAAGGCCTTAAGGTGGCCCAAGGGCCTTAAAGGTGGCCCAAAATCCCTACTGACCCAAAGGCCTGGGTGGCCCGAAAGCCTTAAGGACTCCAATCCCAAACCGGTAGCCCAAGGTGAATATTTCCATGTGCTATAGTACCGAACAGTACCTGCTACAGTACCCGCACAGTGTACAGTTCTACTATAGTACCTATACAGTGTACAGTTCTGCTACAGTACTCGCACAGTGTACAGTTCTGCTACAGTACCTTCTACAGTACTGCTACAGCAACCCAGAAATATGCCTCTACCTAGTTTTGAACCTGGGTCTTGTGGATGCACTTAAGGATACCTCACCAACTGGGTTGAGGCTCATGTGCTCAATTTTAAATAAAAAGAAACATTTAGATTTATAACGGCCACATAGTGCATTGTATTGATGTGGGGTTGATTCTTACAAAACAAAAATTACTCATGAATGTATTTCCTAAATTATCAAAACAATATGAATGTGTTTTCTCGGTTTTCAGTAGGTCAGTTGTGTTTTTTTACTAAAATTAATGTCACTTTTAAATAAATAGAGACACTTTGAGTCATACTAATCACACCATGAATCTAATTGAGGTGCGGTTGATTTTTACTCATCAAAAATGACATATATATCGTTTTCTTAAAGTACCAAAGAAATCTTAATGCGTTTTCTCAATTTTTAGTATGTCTGTTGTGTTTTTTTACTAAAAAATCCTTTTAAACTAGAAACACTCATTTTAAGTCATACTGATCACATCGTGCATTGGTTTGACATGAGACTACTTCATACACGACATAATGAACTTATGAACTGTTTACCTAAATTATAAAGACAATCGGAGTGAGTTTTCTTAGTTTTCAGTGAGAGACGTGTTTTGAGCTAAAATGTCAATTTTAAACTGATAACAGACACTTTTAGTTAAATCAGTCACATTGTTCATCATATTGAGGTGTGGTTTATTCCTACACGTCACAAATTACTGATATATAATTTTCCTAAAGTATCAAAACAATATAAATGAATTTTCTTATTTTTCAGTATGTTATTTGTTATTTTTACTATATTTGTTGTTAATTTATTATAAAAATACACACTTAAAGTCATAATGGTCCCACCATGTGTCAGATTTAGGTGCAGTTGATTCTTACACATCACAAATGACTTATTGATAGTTTTTCTAAAGTATCAAAATATTCTTTATGTGTTTGCTCAGTTTTTAGTATGGAAGTTGTTATTTTTTCAAAAAATATTGAAAATTTTAAATAGAAATAAACACTTCGATTCATACTTGTCACATTATCATGCAATTTATGTGCATTATTCCATTAGGTATGTTTCCCATTCATTTCTAAAAAATATATATCTCATATTGTAAACATGATTATTTTCAACAATCTTGTTAGTACTGAAAAAATATAAATACACAAAGGATTAATAAGTATTTTAAATGAAATAGTAATTATCTTTAAAAATACCTCTTTGGAGATGCTAGTTTGTTCTTGTAATATGATCACATCCATAATTTTACAAAAATTATAACTGCAATCTTTATTTTTTGTTTGTTTTGATCATTGTAGAAACATTGATAAAAATAAGTAATTTTTTATATGTGTTTGGATAGTGAAATGTTATTATATATACCCTGAATTTTATCTTGTCATAGTACTTGTGATGTTTCTTGTCATTTTCCCCTTGCCTCATTCAATGTTGTAGATGATAGTCATGCACCCCCTATCATAATGGAATCCTCATTAAAAGAAAATATAAATTACATAACTAGATGTTTAGTTCTAAAATGTTGGATGTAGTGTATTACAAATTTAGAAATGCCATCTTTTTTTTTGTTTGTTGGATATCCATTCATTGAATCCAAGAAATAAACCTTTATAGTATCCAAATTGACCACAATGAGCATCCAATTATTCCTAAAAAAATGAATAAGTAATGAATGAAATTAAAATATATTTGATATGATTAAATTGTACAATTTTACCACTGCATCATTGGTATTAAAAAGATTCTGTCGTCTATAATTTTAATATCAAAATATTTGAGCAGGCTTGCCACTATTTCACCCTTTTTCTTGGATTTTATATCTGTTAGTGTTGTAGAGGTGACATGAGGACTAACGAGTCCAAATTTTTGTTCATGTGGAAATCCGTTCAATTATTTTCATATATACACCTATGAAAAATATGAAACGTATTTAGTCATAATTATCATAGTATATCATCTTTTGTAAAATCAAATCATGAAAACATGCCTCATGTAAACATTTAAAACTGAGTCACCTAACCAACCATACTCCAGGATTTCACTTACATTATCAACACTAATGATATCTAGATCTTCCTCATTGTGCATATTTTCATCAAATATAATTGTGTGAACTACACCATATTTCAACTTCGTATTCACATGAGTCTGAAATGATAATGAATTTGGATATAGAACGTGCGGGTTTGAGGTTCTTTCGGTAGATCTTTTGGATCAGTTGGTTGACCCTTGAGATAGTTTTGAGGTGTTCTTTCTTTTCACCCCATTCCCTTTGTCTTTATTTAATAACATTCATCAGTTCAAACCTTTTTTCATTAAATGTTAAAGTATTATCTTGAAAAAAAATTGAAATGAATACCTCCTTGTCGATGTGTTTTTTACAAGCTATGACAGCCATGCGATGAATGTTCCAACATCTTGTTTGACATTATGAATATCTTCCTCATCAATTGGAACAAGTAGCGCGATGATCGGCACATGGAATATGTTAATCATTACATTGAAATGACCTGTTTGAAGTAGTATGTTTTGTAGCATGACTTTTTGGATATTGAACACCGTACCCTTCACTACAAGGTGATGGGTGGGTATTTATAGATATAAATCATAGTCATTTCACAATGTAAAATATTTTTACAGGAAAGGTATCAGTGTCTATCTGATTCACAATTCATAGAAACAACTATTATAACATTTATTACCTCATCTTAGGTAGGTTTTCTAGATTAATGGCTCACCTCAAATCTAGTGGGGGTGGGGAGGGATCTTCACGTGCTGGTTGTTCTTGAGTTGTTTCTTCTCTCCCCCCCCCCCCCAAATCATATTTTCCATGAACTATCTGTAAAATTGCATATGTTCTTTAAGGATACCTATTATTTCTCTCATAATATTTATTTATTCACATTAATCATCCTCTTGTTTTGTTATCAAAAAATATTTGAGGTGTCACCCTAAAACCCACACCTCTAACGTGGCCATACTTTTATAGCTTCTTCAAGGCCACAGAAAGTATGTCTTCATCCGGTTTGGATGTTGTGGATTACTGTGACTATGTAAGATAGAAAATAAATTAAAATAATTAATCATTGTTATGTAATATAGATTTAAAGAAAAAAATATTTATTATGTCATACTTACACAAGTTTCCCACAATTTTTGTGTGCTTTTATATATTAGTATCCCATATTTATTTAAACACACCTCCTTACATAGAATATGGAATGGTATGGAAATGACATGGGATTTAGATTCATCAATGTGCATATAAATATAGTAACATAGTTATGGTGTTGTTTTCTATCACATAAAATTATTACGGTAGATTTAAAATACGTACCAATTTTTTTTCAAGTGAAGCGTACCCCATTATTGCTTTACAGTAGGGGTACGCTGGTTTTGATACTAATTCCTTATTTTCAGAACTCATTTGTTGTTTCATATATAAAAAACTATCAATTAAATTGATGAATACACATATCGTTAAACAACATGTTACCAAACACACTATACCTGAAAAGACTGCTCCTCGCAGCAGCTAGTAAACGCATCCCATGCTCCTTAGGTTATCAAGTGTGCATAAATAGGAGGTGGGTGTGGGTTTATTTTCCCTTCAATGTCTTTAAGATAACATTTCATTATAATTGTGTGAAATCCTCTATGAATCCTTCTAGTAACCCTTAATACATAGTCCTTGTCTAAGTCATCTACAATAAAAGCACTCTACAGGGGATGATGAAGAGTAAGTCATTGATTCATTATTTTATTTTTTAGTAAATTAAATAATTGACCAATTTCTATTTGTGGGATCTGGAACATAAAATATTTTTACAGCCTGTGATTACATTATAAATGGTTCTTCTTTGTACCCTTCCTTACAAAAATAAATTTTCACGAATCCCAACTCATCTATTTTAACAGCACTTCTATTATAAAATCACTTGCATTGAAAAATTGACACTCAGATGTTTATATAATCCAACTCCCACATTTGTTTGATGAGGAAAAATTATGAAATATTCGCATAAATTTTTTTTTGTATATTTAGTGAAACCACTATACAAAGGCATCTTTGAACAAATCTTTAAATACTCAAAAGAATTTGGTAAATCACGAAGCTCATCTTCAACTGTACTCATCATTTTCTCAATACAAACTTCATAATCATTCACATTTTTAATCACATCCTAAATACGGTCTTCTTCATTGTCCACACTTGTAATCATACTAGATGATCCAAAAAATGAACTTTTATCCTAGCTACTATCTATATTCTCTTTTTCCCCGTGTTTATTCCAAAATTTATAACTTTGATCTATTCCATGAAATATGATGTGTTCTTAAAACTCCTTTGGAATAACTTATCTTGAATAAAAATAGCGTAAACATGGAAAAAATATTTGTGAAGGTTCATGTGCATTATCTTTTACAAACTTGATGAACTCTTTCACTCCATCTTCATACTCTCTTATCAAAAAATTGGAATCCATCCAGTACTTATTCATATCCATCCTATTTGATTCGGTGATATTAATATTTAACAAAATAAATAGAAAAAATGTTGATATAAAAATCAACCAAGGCTAAAAAAAGATATAGATTTTAAGTCTCCTTTGAAAACTATTTTTAAAATCACAGTTGAAATCCCATTAAAAAACCAATCATTTACACAAATTCCTCTTTAAAATAACACACCCTTTTTAAAATAAACCAATCAGTTTCAAAAACTCTTTCTCAAAACCCAAATTCCTTTTTTATAAATCATTCAAGGAAACTTCCATACCCAATAATGTCAATTGTTTAAAATGAGAGAAAAACCTCTATATTTTACAAATTTTCATTTAAAACTTCACATGCCACTTGTTAAAGTGAGCCCAGCATTAAATATGCTTTCAAAACATTCACACTCCTTTATAAAATCTAATAAGGTGAGTTAAGAAACACATCGTATGCAAAATAAGTCCATGAAAATTCTTTAAATCGTTTTAATGTTATTTAAAACCAAAAAAAATGCATGTTGAACACTTTTTTCAAAAAAAAATTAGTGTATTCCCATAACACCTCATGGAATGTACCACCATTTCTAAATCTAGGAAGAGATTTGTTAAGTTTATATTATGTGTTCTTATCTTTATAGACCCAAAAGCAACCACATGACCATCATGGACTGAAACTGTTCAAATTCGGACTCTTAATACATCTCTATATAATTCATACTCATTACCCAACTCATTTATGGTTAATATTGGTGTCATAAATATCCCATTAAGATCTTATAAGGATCACTCATGAACATATAAATACTCATATTGAGCTACACAACTTAGGTCAGGTCTCATGTAATGCTATGTTTATTTCAATGGTATTATCATAGATGTAAATTTGAAGTTAGTAGTACATCCCTATCTTATATAATTCAAATATAATCTTAGAATCCTCCATCATCTCACATAGAGACTTATATACAACCATGCCTTAATCAAACCATTAATGTAGGGAATATAACTAGCCTATGGAAACTTAAGCGTCATTACAAAGGGTAGTGAATAAGAACCCAATCCAGACCAATCACTTGATTCTTAAAAAATCACAACTCATTATTACAAAAACATCCTAAAACAAAATTTAAAAGGGAATAAAAAACCAAATAACTCCAACATCAACACTAGTGACCCCCAGTAACTCATCACATCCCATCATCCAACCATAGACCAATCTGAGCATCTAGAAAAAAACAAAGTATGACACTAAAAAAGAAGATATAAGAGTGTCATACACTCCTATCCACCAGTTCATATGTATGGTGTGAGATAAAAATTCATCATATAATCTCATAAATAATTCTATTTTAATCCCTTCATAATATAGTTTATAAAGTTCAAGTTATAACATAAGGTATAAAATATATTTTCACATGAATTATAAAACAAGTGTAAAGACAATAAACTTAAATATTTTCAAACAACCATCCTATTAATAATATAAAAACAAGGATGACTAAAAATTTGAAATAAAAATATCAAAAAATGGAATGAGGGCCTTTAAAAACATATAAGACATGTCAAATCATAGTTTATCCCTCTTTTAGAACATTTTCTAAAAAAACTCTTTTTCATAAATAACCATAATGAAAATACATTTTCTTAAAACTCATTTAAAAATAACCAAATTTTTACCTTTTTTAAAAAAAGTTTTTAACAATTTAAATCAACATATTTGAAAGTAAGAAAATACACACTCTAAGTGAAACAATGATCATACATAAGCACTAAGGAAATAAGGAAACATAATCCAAAAAACAATCAAATGATGGTGCCATATAATCAAAAAAAAACTAGGGGAATACAATCCAACCAAGAAAATAAATCCTCTAAAGTGTCCTTAGAATGATGTAACCATCATGTGAAACTTCTTAAGACTCAAGTATTTGGATCCAGAACTTGAGATCAGGAACCTTGGTCGATACTATTTATCTTGTCATATTCAAGTAGTCCTATAGAACTCACTAGGATCTATCATAATCAGGGGATCAAAATAAATTCTATTCACTTCAAGTACATTATAGGGACACTAAAACATCTCTGAAACTCACTCAATCTAATTGAGTCCTTACACTAGGCAGTGCACTCCACACTTGGGATTTCACTTATCTGGAACCCTACCAGTCTCCTAGGATACCCATGACATTTCAATAGTGGAAGTGAGAAACCAATAAAAAATAAAAGATCATCACATAAATTTAATTTAAATAATTTGAATTTTATCCTCACCCCACCTCTTACACCCTCACAAGAAACAACCCCTTTCACATCCTTTTATAAGGTTCATAATAAGCATAAGAATATAAAGAATCCCCCATGGGGTCACGAGCCACAACTGGAACAATAAATTCATGGATCTCAATTAAGGGTCTCTTATATTTATAAAGTAACTTCTTTTAAATTACCAACATGGATTTTACAAATGTGATTGAGAAGCCAATCTATTTTCACCCCATTTGAGAACAACATTTAAATTTTCATTCAAAACCATTTATCAAAAATACACAAGAAACCCATTTGGAAACCCAGCCATTTTCTATATATAAATTTTTAAAATAATAAACCATTTTATTTTTTAAGGAAATATGTTCTAAGAACACTTTTATTAAACTTTGATATCCTTTTGAAAACATATTAATCCACCATGGGAGTTAAGGGTCTCAAAATAATTTAAAAGGGTTGAAGTTCAATTCCATTCATTTTTAAAAACATTACTTTAATATATCACATATTCACTTTAAAAAAAGTTATGACCAAACTTTCAAAATATTTCAATTCCTTTACAAAATTCACTCAGGCCTTTTACAAAGCACTTGGCATGTGACATAAGTCTATTCCAACTCTTGAAAGCATTTTAAATCCAATTGAATCCCAAAAAAAGACATAAAATAGGATTATAATTTCATAATAAATCATTTAAAAACATGAAAGAAATTTATAAAATGTATTACAAGGAAGTTCCAAAGAAACACCTACTTCAATCAAGCAAAATCGAAGCTAAAACTTGTCGAAATTAATGGAGAACGCATAAATATTTCAAGTGTCATACTACTCAATCCCTAATGACAAAAATATTCATCATTAAATAGAAATTTCACTATTCTCTAGTGGCATCACACTTCAAATTCCTAACTGAGTCACACAAAAACAAAGAAATAAATATTAAGAGGAACACCAACCAACATTCAATTAATTTAGTTCGCAAACAAGGACCACCAATGGCCATGATTTTCAGTAGGGCGATTAGCCTGTAGAATTCACAGTATACCGTCATGATCAAATTATAATTACATGCGAACAATATGAAACAAATTTCAAAGAGGATAAAACTCACTGTAATGTGAGAGTCACACGGTAGAGGAGAGGTGCACGGCAGAGGTGTGGCACACGACAAAGTTGTGGCGCAAGAGAGAGGTGTGGTGCACGACAAAGGTGTGGCGCACGACAGAGGTGTGGCGCGTGGCGGAGGATAGGTGCACGATGGCTGGTTTGCACGGCTAGAAGAGGAGATGCACGATGGCTAGTATAGGAGACACACGATGGTGTGGCATGTGGTGGAGGTGATGGTGCACAGTGGAGGTGTGGTTCATGGTCGAGGAGAGGTGGCGAGAGAGGAGGAGGAGTCGTGGTGAGGGGGTTAGCTTCGATAAGAGTTTGAGGGGTGCGAGAATGAAGGAGACTTTTAGGGTTTTTTTATAAAACTTGGTGAGCATTTTATCAGCACTAACTAAAAAGCGCTGATTAAGGTCTATTTTATCAGCACTAAAATAAAAAAAAACGCTGATAAAACTCACATTTATCAGTGTTTTTTTAACACTAAGTTAATAATTTATTTATAGTAATATATATTTTTAAAATTATATATATGATAAATATTTATTTATTTATTTATAATTATATCTATAAATAAATAAAATATCTATATTTATATTTATAAAATTATAATTTAAATAATTATAAAATTATGAGAAATATACTAATTATATTTATAATCTTATAATATATATAATAAATATATTAATTATATATATTTATAAGATTATAGAAATATACAATTATATTTCTTCTAATTTTATAATTATTTATATGAATATATATTTATTTATTATATGAGTATATATTTATTTATTATATGAATATATATTTATTTATTATATGAATATTTATTTATTTATTATATGAATATATATTTATTTATAATTATAATTATAAATGAATATATATATATATTTTTATTTATTTATTTATTTAAATAACTATAAAATTATAACAAATTAATATTTATTATTTGAGTGATTTTATTAATATATATATTTAATATATTTCTTATAATTTTATAATTATTTAAAAATTTATTTATTTATCAATATTCCTATATTTTTATTTAATTATTTATAACATTATATATGGAAATAATAAATATATTTTTTATAAATTAATAAATATTTAAATAAATTTATATTTATTTATATTTATAACTAATAAATAAATATATATTTATTTGTAATTAAAAATTATAATAAATAAATATTTATTTGTAGTTGTAATTATAAATTTATTTATTTCTTTATTTATTTAAATAATTATAAAATTATAAAAATTATATTTATAATTTTATGAATATATATAAATATATTTATTCTAATTTTTTAATTATTTAAATATATTGAAATTTATTTAGAATTATATTTATAACTATTCGTATTTATTTATATATATTTGTATATAAATATATATATAATTAATATATTTATTATAATTTTCTAATTATTTAAATATATTTATATTAATTTAGGAATTATAATTATAAATATTTTTATTTATTTATAAATATCTGTATATATTTATAAATATATTTATTTAATTATATTATAACATTATAAGTAGTATAATAAATATATTTATTATAATTTTATAATAATTTATATATATATAATTATTTATATTTATAATTATAAGTAAAAATAATTATATTTATAAATATTTGTATATAATTATAAATATATATATATATAAATATAACATATGTAATTATTGTAATTTTATAGTTATTTATATATTTATATATAGTTGTAATTATAATTAAAAAGAAATATTTTTAAAACGTATTTATATATAATTAAAATTTAATAATTATAAATATAATAAGTATATTTATTATTTAAATATATTTAATATAATTTTATGAGTATTTTTTAGAACATAATAGTATATATGGGTAACATGAATTAATCATATACCTAGTAAATATACATAATAAAAAATGAGCCATCAATGGAGAGCGTGAATAATTAGAAAGGGTGTAATGTATAAATGAACATTATGATACATAACATATGCACGCATGATCAATATATTTATTGACCAAATTCATTTAAATATATATATTTAATAATTAATATAAATATATATATTTCAAAAGGTACTTATATATATTAATTATAAGTAAAATATATATATTAAATTTTAAAAATATAATAAATAAAATAATATAATTAATCTATTAATCTAATAAATAAATCAAATAAATCTAATAAATATATATATTATTTAATAAAACTTATTATAATATTAATATATATATATATAATTATAATCTTAAAAATACTTTTTTAAAGCATTATATATATATATATATATATTTGAATTATTAAAAAATATATATTAATTATTGTAGGTTTCGGGCGCAGCAGAAGCGTGGTTGGGTCGGCACCCTACTTTGATTTTTACCATGATCAGTGATTATCCTGGGATCAATACGATAATGAATTTCGGTCTCCATGGAATAGAATCAAAGATTTAGATAAATAAGGAAGAGGCCCGAAACCTTTAGAAAGGATCTTGCACATCCTGTTTATAATTAATTTAATTAATTTCATAAAGAAAATAATCCATGGATCATCGGTATTTTCTTCCTTGATGATTTTGATCATCCAGAATGACCCTTCCAGATTATCTTGTTGTTTTTATAAGGATCCAAACTAGAATCCCTCTAATTGTGATCCACACGTGCTCTGATGGCCTCTAATCGACATTGCTCGTTCTCCAGGTGCTAGCGCGGCGAAGTCAGTGTCTTGTGTCGGTCGTTCTTGATCGCTTGTTCTTCAGCCCTTAAGAATGTCTCTCATTCTTGATAGGGGGAAGAGGATTTGAGATAGAAATTGTTTAGCTCAACAATTCTCAATTCACTAGGTGTGTGGTTCGGTACCTAGCACAATAGACGTATGTGTCTATTTATTGACATGGGGATTCAGTTAAAATATTTAATTGCGTAACAACAATTAAATGCATTCATAACCTTAAATAAAACTCTTTCCATTAATAATAATACTGCATCACTATTTATGGTGTGCCAACTTGTGCAAAAAGGAATTATAAATAAAATTCTGTGTCACAAAATAATTGAAGTGTTATTTTAGTTTTGTTCCAACTAGTTAAATAATTATTTATCATCTTACAAATAATTATTCTACTATTGGACCGTCCTTGGTCCTCTCGAACTCCACTTCCATTTATTGAACACCTGAATAAATAAATAAATTATTTATTATCATAAATAAATATTTTATTTTCAAAATAGTAAATAAATATTTATTAAATGTTCAATAAAATAAATAAATAAAGTTTACCCACAATCCAGTGAATAAATATTTATTTAATTTATGCAATCATTTTAACTGGAATAAAATTATTCCATTGTCTTGAGTATAATATTTATTAATTAAATTCAAATAGAATTTAATCGAGACCACCAAAAACACATAGTGTGTGACCCTCTAGGATTCTTTCTCGTTGGCATTAGGCAGGCTTACCTAAAGTCTAAGAGTACTGTCTAGAAATGGTTCAGGTACACAAGAGAAAGAACTTAAATTCACAACAACAAGATCCACATACAAATGCTCACTCTGTAATAAAATCCCTTTGTCATAATATCTCATCAAGCAGGTTTCATGATAGTGCCATCTACTTTTATGCTTGATATGTCATTCTTTGACTACCAGAAATAAACTCATTGTTAAACCATGTCCATGGAATTTCGGGTGACGGTTCTACTTCAATCAAAGGGATGAGATATCAATTTCCATAAATAGAAGGAACAAATCCTTCCTCAACTTATCCATTAATAAAATTCCACTCGTGATGCACCCAACGTACCCTACTTCCCACCAACTATCTGTGTCACAGTTTTTGTCAGTAAATCAAAGTGAGCCAGTCATGAAACATATTAATGATAATATTAAAGTCTAAGAATCATTACACATGCTCATAAATAGAAATATATGATGTCACCATAACATGAAGAATTCCTACAGGTGGTTCTATTCTCATAATCTCATATCTTAGAGATTACCAAGTGCAAACTTCATGAGAAGAAGTATCATCTGCTTACGAGTACTCACACCTGATGGTGTGCATGCTATGTGTCCCATAATAGTATTTCATCCAACCATAGAACTATATTTAAGAATATTGTTATATCATTTCAAGGTTCTCATTATAGCAGGGAATTGTCATGACATTATCAGTACAAAAAATACTCTAAGACATTATTACATCATAGTCATGCATAACAATGAACAATATGTATTAAGATGCTTAATATTTAAATACATTAAATATCCATGTAATTGAAGTACAACCAGTTAGTTCTAGGACACCAACTCTTACAAACTCTGAATTGAACTTGAGCCAACTACCTACGACATTCAATCTACTAGACCCCACATGGTGATCATGTTTCTACTGAGTCAAGGCTTTAGTCAAGGGGTCCATCACATTGTCTTCTGTGGAAACACTTCTCAATGGAACTTCAACTCTCTGAGAAAAATCTCTCAAGAGATGATACTTTCGAAGTATGTGCCTCGTCCACTGATGTGACCTTGGCTCTTTTGCGAGATCCACTATTGCAGTATTATCCCAGTACACTGTGATGGGATCTTTACTGCTAGGTATCACATCCTGCTCCTGGATGAATCATCGCATCCAAACTGCTTCTTTAGCTACCTCAGAAGCTGTGATATACTCAGACTCTGATGTAAAATCAATGACCACACTCTACTTTAAGCTCTTCCAGCTCACTACACCTCCATTCAAAGTGAAGATGTATCCCGTTTGAAACTTTATGTCATCTTGATCAGTATGGAAACTATAATATGCATATCCTTTGATTACTAGTTCCTCATCACCTCCATAAACTAGGAACATATCCTTAGTACGACTCAGATACTTTAGGATAGTCTTAACTTCCATCCAATGGAAGTCACCTGCGTTAGCTTGATATCTTCCTATTATACTCAATGTGTAGGCGACATCCAGCCTAGTACATAGCATGGCATACATGACTGACCCAATAGCTGATTTGTATGGAGTCCTTTCCATTATCGTTCTTTCATAATGTTTTTTAGGACAAGTTTTCTTGGAAAGATGAATCCCATGAGATGCTGGAAACAATCCCCTCTTGGATTGTTCCATTCTGAATCTCTTTAGTATCTTATCAATGTATGTACTTTGACTTTGGCCCAACAATCTCTTGGATCTATCACGATGGATCTTGATCCCAAGAATATATGTTGCCTCACCCAATTCCTTTATGGAAAATGTAGAGACCCAAAGCATGACATACATGGACGTTACATTACTTTTGTGGAATACTTAATACATAACAGAAACAGACACCCAAGTACCGTAAAAGTTTAGTGTCTTTGGAAACATGGAACATAATCTTCTAATCATGGTGAAAGATTTTCAACAACTCCCAAAAAGATATTCCCCTTTTCTTTTCTTACCTAAAACCTTTCTTTATATCCTGGGGAAAATAAAACATATAAAGTGTGAGCTCAAATGATCAGTAATGGTAATCATGGAGAAAATAAAACAAACCATATACATTTGAACTTAAATAACATGAACATAAAGTTTAAACATTAAAATATTGAGCAATGACATAAAACATGGAAGTACGTAAGGCATAGATCATAATGGAACATCAATCATGATAAAATATCACTGGAATAAAACATATAATTGTGGAAAACCATTAAAAACATGTTATGATTCCCATAGTATCCAAGGCATTGCTTCCAAGACCATCATAGTGTACAATGTCCATTACTGAACCGGGTTTACTTATTGTTCCAGCCCTGTATTACTAAACCAGATTTACCTTCCATTCTATACATGTCTATCTCATGAGATATAAATCTTTACCCAATGAATTGGAGGGAGATATAGGTCTCACACATCTCATATTGAATTCATTCTTACATGTGACCCAAAACAATCATAAATCATTCATCATAACCCAAAGAATAAAATGGGTTTCATAAACATCTTCCCATCATGACATAATCCATATAAAACAAATGGATAAAATTTCATCATAAGAAAAATCAAACCATGTAAATAATAGAGACATTATACTTGAAACATAAACATATTAAATAATGTCATCTTAGATGGAAAATAGTTTTGATAAAACATTTGAAATGAATTCTTGAGGAAAATATCCTTTCTTCTTCAAAATCATTTTCTTTTCTCAAAATTTCATGAAATTTTAAAATAAAATGATGTTTTTTAAAATGATAATGAAATATTGTATAGGATTCTTCATGGAAATATGGCATTATGAAATCGTAAAAATCCATTCATGTCGTATATGTAACACCCCAGGTAAATAAAGAATATGATATTTTCATATTTATCCATATTTGTGAATAAAATATTAATATGACTTTAAATGGGATGCTATGCTCGATGGCGTACCCAACACGCAACAACGAGTTTCTTGGAAATCTTACGTTGTACTCTAATAATAAAATAATATTATTTTAAATGGTAGTTAACATGTAGCTGTTGTATTGGCGGGAATGGATAGAAATATCTAAAATATGGTTATATATGTTTTTAAATTTTTTACATTTATCCAATAAAAGATAAAGGCTTAAAATACGGAAAGAATTCAATTTTAGGCGTATAAGCCCTAGTTTTCACTAAAGGTTCACTTATCGCCTTTTGATGGAGAACCGTCATTAAATATAGTTTTTTTCAATATTATACATTCTATTGGACCAAATAAAACTCTTCTTAATAATTGGGACATCAAAATTTACTTTGTGTAAATTTTTGGTATCTTTCCGATAAAGTTCATTTTTTTAATGAATAGTGTAAAATGTTGTATTTTAATTCAAAACCTCTTTTTAATCTAATTTATTTATATGATTAGATTATCTTTTGAATTGGTTTTAAAGTGAAATCAGAATATATTTTTATCATTAAATCCAATATTGTTCATTGAAATTAATTTCACTTTGAAATCAGACTTAAACTAGTGTCAATCTTTTGATACTTATTATTTCATAAAAACACGCTATTTGCTCTGACAGCGGGAATTAATTATTAAATTAATTAATGTGACTTATATGTTTTTAATTTTGTAAAATAGACTTAATTTTTGAATTTTTAATATCAAATATATCTTAGGGTGAATTTTTGGGATTTTTCTGAAAAACTTCAATTTTTGATGAATAGTGAAACCACTAAGTGGTACTTATAAAAACTGATTTTTCCGTTTAAATGAAATTTTGTCATCTTTGTGTTTTGAATTTCAAAAATCCGACATACATGGTTGTCATTAAGAAGTAAAATTTGGTTCAATGGGATAATAATAATTTTTTTGGTGAATAGTAACTTATTAAGTTTTTAATCGCGATTAGAGGTAATTAGTGTAGTTTATGGTAATAATAATGTTTTAATAAAATGAAATGACCTAGACACATGTCCTACTTTCATTGGATGTGTCATGGCCGACCAATACAATCCATGGGTCAACTTGGGGACCCCATGGAGCCACTTTGGTTGGAAAATGACATAAATATCTTTTTATTTAATGTTAAAGTAAAAATGACACAAACATGAGATATTTTACTAAAACAATTTTTACATGGGGTTATACAAGTCATATTTTTTACCATAAATAGTCATTGGAAATATAAAAAGATTTCCTACATCATAGTATTTTTTTATAATTTTTAGACATTAAATAAATTAAATTATTTATGACATCGTGATGATGGAGCGATGACCTCATTATTTAACTATTTAAATAAAATGGAAAGATAATGTAATATCTAAGACCTACACATTTCCAAAACCTATTGGATGAGTGGATTTAGAACCCTTATCACCTTATCCTCGAAATACATCAATGTGGGACCTTTAAAATCCGAAACTCTTTTGAAAATAAAGTAACATTTTGTAACATTACAAGAGTGCCCCTCCACTCCTCTTATAAAAGGCCCCCACCTCTACCTCCTTACTCACACTCCCAAAGCCTTTGGCTCGGACAAACCCTGCCCATTTTATCTCTCCACTTCCCTCTCTTACTCCTTGAAGCCTATCTTTGGGAAAAAGTCTTCTCAAGGAAGCCTTTGATCTCAAACCAAAGGGAGTTACCCGATTTTAAGGTAATGTCTTCACTTGTGTCCTTTTGTTTTATTTTGCTTCTCCAACCCCCTAAACTCTTTTTATTTATTTATTTTGTAACAAATACATTATATTAAATATATAAGGATGTTTTTATAAGAACTATTATAGATAAACTTACACACACCTACATCTAATGGTTAAAGAACATACTGTTTCCGTGGATGGAAAATTTCTGCCTCCCGAAACGATGATTGTTCAACATTCTTCTAACACCTTAAAAGGTGGACATTAAGATGAAACTATATTTATATATGATATCCAATATGTTTATGTTTTAATTAAGCTTATGTATTATTCATTTATGGCATACCTTTATGGTTTCCATTATGGGTAAACGCGATATCTTCATTTAAGGAAGTGCGGACTACCGCCCCCTCAAAGTGATTTGATTCGTTAATAACATATGTGGTACATATAAAGGATATGTTTAATGATATTATATATGATACCATACTGGAATTAAAATACTATTATGTATCATTATGTTTTAATTCCATTAAATATGAAATAGAAATGGAAGTAGCGTTCATGCGTACGTACGGCTTACCGTCTCCATGAACGGTACATTTCATTTCTTATCTCAAAATGTTATGTAATATTATAAGTACATATATATAATGTATATATATGTAATATATTACATCTATATTATTTATATCATTCTTGAATTATAACATATATATATATATATCTCATTTTTTTTAATTCCATTAATATGACAAAAAAATGAAAGTAGCGTTCATGCGTACGTACGGTCTACCGTCTCCATGAACGGTGCTTTTCGTTTTTTATCTCCAAATGATATGTAATAGTATAAAATGAATATTTACTGGATATATATGATATTTTAATCATTAATAATATTCTGTAAATTATTTACTTATAACTACATGGGCAATCTTTTTTCAAACAAGTTCATTTTTGACTCATGTACCAAACATCGGAAAAAACGTCTGATATGAACTAACATTATTAAACAATTATTATAACATTATAATATGTGATATAAACTGAATAATAATCTATAAATGAGGTACTTAGGCAATTATTAATTGACCAAAGTTTATTATTCAGGAATATAAAGAAACGAACAAGACAAGTTGGACTTGAGGTAAGGGATCCTACTCCACTCTTTCTTTTTAAGTACACTCTTTTATGTCATTACTTATAAGCTCATATTTATTGTTATTGGGATGTTCTTTTATATTACTCTTACTGTAATTTTTATGTTCATATGATGAGAGACCCTATTCTCTCTCATCAATCCATTTTGGAAGTTTTGAGTGGCGCCGTTAGGCTACCGAATTTTCGTAACAGATCTAACCTCTCTCTTTCTCTTTAAGTACTCTCCTTTATGTCACTTCTTTTAAGCTCCTCTTTGTTATGATGGGGGATGTTATTTTATATTCCTATTTCTGGACATTTTATTTTAATGTGATTAGATACCCTATTTGATCTCATCAATCCATTTTTGGAAGTTTTAAGTGGCGCCGTTAGGCTACCGAGTTTTTGTAAGGGATTTTTCATCTCACTCTTATTCCCGTGAGATTTATGCAACATTTGCCACAATTTCCTTTGAGTGGTGTATGTACTGCCCATTATTTTACTCATTGTGTATAATAATTTCATTTATGAGTATTTACATCAATGTTGTATTGTCCTTCTTTCACGGGGTGCATTTCTCGAAAGATACCCATGTCGGTAAGGGAACCTTTCACCCGCCTCTTTTTAAAAGACTTATTTTGTTGGGTCTTTTAATTTACATATTGTTATATTGGTATATGTTCTCATATATCATTATTGATTTAAATTTTATGTCCAAGTGATGAGATACCCTTTTTATCTCTCATCAACTCATTTTCTGAATTTTATGGTGATGTCGTTAGGCTGTCATATTTTTGCAAGGGAACTTCTTAACCCAAATTTGATTCTTTGGGATAATCTTGTACTCCTTGAATATGTCATTCTATGAATATGTGTGAATAAACTATTATTGTTTTACACTTAATATCCACTTATATTGGGTGTATTCGTTTGTCACACATAATTATGTAACTGATTTATCCTTAAACCAAGGATGTCGTCTTTGTATGGGACTTCATCTCAATATCCTTTCATTGAGGCATATTTTGTTTTATACACAACCTTCTTTTATACGGTGTATAAACCCCTTTGACTTTTACATTTATTCAAAAGGAATCTTTTTTATACGAAGCGTTTACTAAACGACAAAAGGGAATGTTTTTGTCGTACATATGTGGCGACAACGACTTATCCGCCGCCATGACCATTATTTGAGTTCCGGCTTCCTCTACAATCCATACCTTCTTTTTAAAAGAAAAATAAATACCATGTTTTACTTTTCTTTTATTTTGGTATTGAAAATGGTTTTCATAATGTTTTTATATCAATGTGTTGTATTGATATCTTGTGATTGAAAGGTGGAAATGTTATGTTTCCTTTATGCATGTTTTATGTGATACGATTATGTTGAGGTTCTTGGGAATTATTATGAAGATGGGTGGTTCCGTGATAAACTAAGGGAGGGTGAGCCCGATATAGCTCTCCAATGCATTGGGTAATGCGAATGAGTGAAACGTTAAGGTTTCTCCGAAGAGATTTAGGGAATATACTGTGGTGGGTATTCCAAACATAACCAAGAGGGTTACTCCCTATGTAAGAATGTTATGAATGCCTCAAGTTACCTTTTATGTATTATGATTTCTATGATTTATTCATGATTTGATGAGTTATGTTAAATTGCCTATGTTTTATGGGTAAAGTATGATTTCATTCTTATGTATATATGAACTCATGTTTCCTTTCCATATTTTTATAACCCTTACTGAGATTTTTATGCTCAGCGCAAGTTTTTGAAATGTTTTTCATAGGTCAAGGGAAAGATACATGATGTGATGATGGTGTCAAGGATGTGTCAAGAAAGAATCCATGTATTATTTTAAATATGTTTCCGTTGATGGGAAGAATGAATACTGTCTTTTATGTAACCACTTTGTTTAAATGTGGAATGTAATGCAAGTTTCATGATCTAATTCTCTAAAACTCTAAACCTGAAAAGATCCTCAATGTGTAATCTTGTAATAACTCAAGATTAAGTAAGGTTTAAGTCTGGGGCCTTATAGTTGGTATCAGAGGTCGGTTTAGATAACTTTAGAGGTTAGGGTATTCTTTAAGCATAACAGGCATTACCATAATGGTTAGGATTTCAGAAAGAGTCCTAGTTTTAGATAAAGTGAATGAGTAAGTATATCTTAGTTTTTATCTTCCTCATTAGTATATGATGGTTTTTTTGATATACTCACACTGACCTTTTTGGTTTTAGTAAATGGCTGGATCTAGCAGGCACCAAAGTAACAGTGGATGTGAAGGAAACTGTGACAGTTTTTTTGAGAAAGCAACTGAATGATATGGGAGCTACAATGATAACTCTTGTGATTATCCTCAACCAACTATCTGGAGTCATGATTGACCACCTAAACCTTGGTGATTTCTCTATGGAATCATATATGTGAGAAAAAAATCCCTATGGAAGTACATGTAATAATCATAAAGGTAAGTGTGTTCAAAAACCTATGTGTCAAAGATGTGGAAAGAAACACCTAGGAAAATGTTTCAAAGGGACAGAAATATGCTATAGATGTGGAAATGAAGGTCATAAAGCAAGAACCTTCCATGGAAAAAGTAATCATCCAGTTGACTCGAGGAAAGGGAAAGAAGTTCTTTTTGAGGGATCAATTGAATGTTTTAAATGTGGTGTGCATGTTCATTATGCAAACACATGTCCTATGAAGAAGTTTCGTGAATGGGATCACCAAGAGCGTACAAATGTTCGTTTACCAATACCTAATTCCATTCCGATTGAGGATGGAGAAACTGACAATGACCAATCAAAGGTATGTATTATTTCATGACTATTGTTTTCCTATTTTGGAATCTTAGGATATGATTCATGATTTTTTTGTAGGAAAGAGGTATTTCAGAATAAGTTGGAAAGGAATGGTTAATGGATCATGAAGAATTTTGAATGAGTAAGATGTCAATATATAAGGGCTTCAAGAGTTATGGTGAAATTCTTAAGAGTATTAAGTCTCTTTTGATGATGGGGTTACATTAGAAGACTTTTTATATTATGTGTAACCCTGATGTTTAATATATGAAAATTTTATTCAAGGAATAGTTATCTTTTCTTTTGTGGACATAGTTATAAAGAACCATTTGGGTTTATATGATCCTTACTTTTGAGGTAATTATGGGTTACTATATGTTATGATTGAAGTGAAAGGCATGTGATAAAATTGAGGTTAAATTATGTTATGGTTATTTTTGATGATTTTATCCCTTTTTGGGGAATGATTTGAGAATTATATAGTTTTGGAAAAAGGACAACACGCAGACCGTGTGACTACCCGTTGTGTCGGACAAAGCTACAGGAATCGAACCCACAACCAAAGTGTGACTGGTATATATCGCCTACCACTGAACTACGTGAAGTCCCTGGTTAGTTTGACTGATTATTTTTAGTTATATGATTTTATGAATTAAGAGTAAGTTGATTTTGGGTTATTTATGAAAATGATTAACCTATCATGGAGGATATGTGATTAGGTTAATTACTTTTCAATATGAGACTTTAGGAGCAACTGATGTTGTTTGGAGATAAATGTTACGATTTAACTTGGAAGACTATGTGGATAAATCCTTCAAATATTTGGGTTTCAATCTTAGATTGGTTTAATTTGATGAATTTTATGGAAAAATTGTTTATCGGATGGTCCTCGTTGAACTTTGGGTTTTGTTGGACAAATTTTGGAGATTAAGAATAGAATTTCTTTTTAAAGGGTTATCCTTTTCTGGATTATCTGACCTTGTACTAACCTTTTTGGTTTTGGTTTTGGTTAAAGCCTAAAGACATGGGAAGTATATAGTTCTCTTTGGTGGATTAGGTGATTCTCTAGAAGTTGATTATAGTACTCTTAATGCGAACAAGTTTCCCTAAATACTCGTCTTTTGGAAAAAAATATGAGTTTGATTAAGGAATCTAGTAAAAGTTGAAAGTCAACATGATAAGTGATTATGTTTCCTTATGATTAAATTCCTCAATAAAAAGTAACTTAAAACAAAAATGTTGTCTATTAACTTTTCCTACTGGGGAATCGAATACCGTTTAACCCATCACAAGTTTGTTATTTTCTTATGGTTAACTTTCTCCTAGACATGTTTACTATCACTCTCCCTAAAGAACATGACCCTTTGCTTTTTCTTCCATGTCCATGTTTTTCTACATGGAATCCTAGTATGGGTTAACTCGAGTGACCTCTGTACTTATCTTCCTTTATTTTAAAGTGATTGTTTTACCGACTCTTGTTCCGATGTGGGACTTTCAAGGATGTTTCCAAGCTCAATTTTAAAAATTGCGAGGACGCAATTCCCAAAAAGGGGGGAAGGATGTAACACCCCAGGTAAATAAAGAATATGACATTTTCATATTTATCCATATTTTTTAATAAAATATTAATATTACTTTAAAGGGGACGCTATGCTCGATGGCGTACCCAACACACAACAACGAGTTTCTTGGGAATCTTACGTTGCACTCTAATAATAAAATAATATTATTTTAAATGGTAGTTAACATGTAGTCATTGTATTGGCGGGAATGGATATAAATAACTAAAATATGATTATATATGTTTTTAAATGTTTTTACATTTATCCAATAAAAGATAAAGGCTTAAAATACGGAAAGAATTCAATTTTATGCGTATATGCCCTAGTTTTCACTAAAGGTTCACTTATCGCCTTTTGATGGAGAACCGTCATTAAATATAGTTTTGTTCACTCTTATACATTCTATTGGACCAAATAAAACTCTTCTCAAGAATTGGGACATCAAAATTTACTTTGTGTAAATTTTTGGTATCTTTCCGATAAAGTTCATTTTTTTAATGAATAGTGTAAAATGTTGTATTTTAATTCAAAAACTCTTTTTAATATAATTTATTTATATGATTATATTAACCTCTGAATTGGTTTTAAAGTGAAATTAGAATATATTTTTACCATTAAATCCAATAGTGGTCATTGGAATTAATTTCACTTTGAAATCAGACTTAAACTAGTGTCAATCTTTTGATACTTATTGTTTCATAAAAACGCGCTATTTGCTCTGACAGCGGGAATTAATTATTAAATTAATTAATGTGACTTATATGTTTTGAATTTTGTAAAATAGACTTCATTTTTTCGGAATATCAAATATAGCTTAGGGTGAATTTTTGGGATTTTTCTGAAAAACTTCAATTTTTGATGAATAGTGAAACCACTAAGTGGTACTTATAAAAACTGATTTTTCCGTTTAAATGAAATTTTTCCATCTTTGTGTTTTGAATTTAAAAAATCCGACATACATGGTTTTCATTAAGAAGTAAAATGTGGTTCAATGGGATAAAAATAATTTTTTGGTGAATAGTAACTTATTAAGTTTTTAATCGCAATTAGAGGTAATTAGTGTAGTTTATGGTAAGAATAATGTTTTAATAAACTGAAATGACCTAGACACATGTCCTAACCACATTGGATGTGTCATGTCTGACCAAGAAAATCCATGGGTCAACTTGGGGACCCCATGGAGCCACTTTGGTTGAAAAATGACATAAATATCTTTTTATTTAATGTTAATGTAAAAATGACACAAACATGAGATGTTTTACTAAAACAATTTTTAAATGAGGTTATACAAGTCATATTTTTGACTATAAATATTAATTGGAAATATAAAAAGATTTCCTACATCATAGTATTTTTTTATTATTTTTAGACATTAAATAAATTAAATTATTTATGACATCATGATGATACAGTGATGACCTCATTATTTAACGATTTAAATAAAATGGAAAGATAATGTAATATCTAAAACCTACACATGTCAAAAACCTATTGGATGATTGGAATTCGAACCCTTATCACCTTATACTAGAAATACATCAATTTGGGACTTTTAAAATCCAAAACTCTTTTGAAAATAAAGTAACATTTTGTAACTTTACAAGAGTGCCCCTCCACTCCTCTTATAAAAGGCCCCCACCTCTACCTCCTTGCCCACATTCCCAAAGCCTTTGGATCGGCCAAAACCTGCCCATTTTGTCTCTAAACTTCCATCTCTTACTACTTGAAGCCTCACTTTTGGCAGAAGTTTTCCCAAGGAAGCCTTTGAGATCAAACCAAAGGGAGTTACCCGATTTTAAGGTAATGTCTTCACTTGTGTCCTTTTGTTTTATTTTGCTTCTCCAACCCCCTAAACTCTTTTTATTAATTTATTTTGTAACAAATACAGTATCTTCAATATACTAGTATATTGTTATAAGAAGTATTCTAGCTAAAGTTACACACACATATATCTAATGGTTAAAGAACATAATGTTTCTGTGGATGGAGAATTTTTGCCTCCCGAAACCATGATTGTTCAACATTCTTCTAACACCTTCAAAGGTGGTCATTAAGATGACACTATATTTATATATGATATCTAATATGTTTATGTTTTACTTAAGCTTCTGTATTTTTCATTTATGGCGTACCTTTATGGTTTCCATTATGGGTAAACGCGATATCTTCATTTAAGGAAGTGCGGACTACCGCCCCCTCAAAGTGATTTGATTCGTTAATACCATATGTGGTACGTATAAAGGATATATTTAATGATATTATATATGATACCATAATGGAATTAAAATACTATTATGTATCATTATGTTTTAATTCCATTAAATATGAAATAGAAAGGGAAGTAGAGTTCATGCATACGTACGGCTTACCGTCTCCATGAACAGTACATTTCATTTCTTATCTCAAAATGTTATGTAATATTATAAGTACATATATATAATGGATATATATGTAATATATTACATCTAAATTATGTATATAATTCTGGAATTATAACATATATATATCTCTCTCATTTTGTTTTAATTCCATTAATATGACAAAAAATGAAAGTAGCGTTCATGCGTACGTACGGCCTACCGTCTCCATGAACGGTGCTTTTCTTTTTTTATCTCCAAATGATATGGAATAGTATAAAATGAATATTTACTGGATATATATGATATTTTAATCATTAATACTATTCTGGAAATTATTTACTTATAACTACATGGGCAATCTTTTTTTAAACAAGTTCATTTTTGACTCATGTACCAAACATCGGCAAAAATGTCTTATATGAACTAACATTATTAAACAATTATTATAACATTATAACATGTGATATGAACTGAATAATAATCTCTAAAGTAGGTACTTAGGCAATTATTAATTGAACAAAGTTTATTATTCAGGAATATAAAGAAATGAACAAGACAAGTTGGACTTAAGGTAAGGGATCCTACTCCACTCTTTCTTTTTAAGTACACTCTTTTATGTCATTCCTTCTAAGCTCATCTTTCTTGTTATTGGGATGTTATTTTATATTAATATTACTGTAATTTTTATGTTCATATAATGAGATACCCTATTCTCTCTCATCAATCCATTTTGGAAGTTTTGAGTGGCGCCGTTAGGCTGCCGAATTTTTGTAAGAGATCTAACCTCTCTCTTTCTCTTTAAGTACTCTCCTTTATGTCACTTCTTTTAAGATGCTCTTTGTTATGATGGGGGATATTATTTTATATTACTCTTGCTGTACATTTTATTTTAATGTGATGAGATACCCTATTTGATCTAATCAATCCATTTTTTGAAGTTTTAAGTGGTGTCGTTAGGCTGCCGAGTTTTCATAAGGGATTTTTCATCTCACTCTTATTCCCGTGAGATTTATGCTACATTTTCCACAATTTCCTTTGAGTGGTGTATGTACTGCCCATTATTTTACTCATTGTGTATAATACTTTCATTTATGAGTATTTACATCAATGTTTTATTATCCTTCTTTCACGGGGTGCATGTCTCGAAAGATACCCATGTCGGTAAGGGAACATTTCACCCTCCTCTTTTTAAAAGACTTCTTTTGTTGGGTCTTTTAATTTACATATTGTTATTTTGGGATATGTTCTAATATATCCTTATTGATGTTAATTTTATGTCCAAGTGATTAGATACCCTTTTTATCTCTCATCAACTCATTTTCTGAATTTTTTGGTGACGCTGTTAGGCTGTCATATTTTTGCAAGGGAACTTCTTAACCCAAATTTGATTCTTCGGGATAATCTTGTACTCCTTGAATATGTCATTCTATGAATATTTGTGAATAACCTCTTATTGTTTTACACTTAATATACTCTTATATTGGGTGTATTCGTTTGTCACACATATTTATCCTTAAACCAAGGATACCGTCTTTGTATGGGACTTCGTCTCAATCTCCTTTCATTGAGGCATATTTTGTTTTATACACAACCTTCTTTTATACGGTGTATAAACCCCTTTTACTTTTACATTTATTCAAAAGGAATTTTTTTTATACTAAGCGTTTACTAAACGACAAAAGGTAATGTTTTTTTGTACGTATGCGGCGACAACGACTTCTCCGCCACCGTGACCATTATTTGAGTTTCGGCTTCCTCTACAAGCCATACCTTCTTTTTAAAAGAAAAATAAATACCATGTTTTACTTTTCTTTTATTTTGGTATTGAAAATGGTTTTCATAATGTTTTTATATCAATGTGTTGTATTGATATCTTGTGATTGAAAGGTGGAAATGTTATGTTTCCTTTATGCATGTTTTATGTGACACGATTATGTTGAGGTTCTTTGGCATTATTATGAAGACGGGTGGTTCCGTGATAAACTAAGGGTGGGTGAGCCCGATATAGCTCTCCAATGCATTGGGTAACGCAGAGGATTGAAACATTAAGGTTTCTCCGAAGATATTTAGGGAATATACTGTGGTGGGTATTCCAAACGTAACCAAGAGGGTTACTCCCTACGTAAGAATGTTATGAATGCCTCAAGTTACCTTTTATGTCTTATGATTTCTATGATTTATTCATGATTTGATGAGGTATGTTAAAGTTCCTATTTTTTATGGGTAAAGTATGATTTCATTCTTATGTATATATGAACTCATGTTTCCTTTCCATATTTTTATAACCCTTACTGAACTTTTTATGCTCATCCCACGTTTTTGAAATGTTTTTCACAGGTCAAGGGAAAGGTACATGATGTGATGATAGTGTCAAGGATGTGTCAAGAAAGAATCCATGTTTTATTTTAAATATGCTTCCGTTGATGGGAAGAATGAATATTGTCTTTCATGTAACCACTTTGTTTAAATGTGGAATGTAATGCAAGTTTCATGATCTAATTCTCTAAAACTCTAAACCTGAAAATATTCTCAATGTGTAATCTTGTAATAACTCAAGATTAATTAAGGTTTAAGGTTGGGGCCTTATAGTATAAGTTAAAAAAATCATTCTCCTCGTACTTTTTCCAGAAAATTCAAAAAGTACATCTTTTGGTAAACAAAAGAAATATTCCTTCCATTCATCATAGTAAAAGTCAAAAAAGGGGTAAACATGACTTTAAACAAACATGGAATAATAGTAAACATTTTATGAAAACATTTTTTCTAAAACATATACATTGATGATAAATATAACCACAGTAAATACTTACGAATATACAATCTCCAATAAGAACGATATTGGTACAATTATCCCTTACCTTAGGTCCAATTTCTTCTGTATGTGTTTGAGACTGCTATATAGTGGGTTTAAGCATATTATTAACTTCTAACAAAACCATAATAATATTTATGATATCATATATGATTCACTTATGACTTTATATTACCTGTTCTTTTGTCAACTCCATGTTAAAGTAGCGTTTTGGGTAAAATTGTTTCATTTATCGTACGTGTTTTGACTTGTAATTATTAATATGATTATGCATATCATGATTACTTAATTAAAGAATGTAAAACATGATTTATATATAATATATATTCAGAATATAAATATATATAGTATATCGATAAATGAAATGAGACGGTAGGTCGTACGTATGCATGAACGCTGTTTTCATTTCCTTATTAAATTGAATGGAAGTAAATGACATATATATATATATATATACAGTAGCATTATTATGTCATATATTTCAAGATTACTTATTATATATACTTTATAATCATTCTTTAATAGTTTATATGGATAATTAATCTCATCGCATCGTGGAGACAGTAATCTGTACGTACGCACGAGCAATGATATCATTCCCATAATTATTGAATGGTATTAGAGTGGATGATAGAATATATCAGAATTAGTATCATGTTATAATAATCATATATAGTTATTCTTTACACCATTATACCCATCCAAGTAAGGTGGTGGTGTAAAACAGATTACATCATGGCATGGAGACGGTATTCTGTACGTACGCACGCACAGTGATTTCATTTTTCGGAGGATGGGTAGATAGTGAAATAGGGTTGTTTCATATTTATAATAAAATATCAATATATTAGTTATACTTATGTTATTACTTTATAATGAAACAACTAAATAAGGGTAAGTAGAAGAAGAAATAAATTTGAATGAATCGGTAAAGGATATTACCTCTTCTTCGACACGCCTCTTCTAAACCTCTTCTTAGGGCACAAAAGTTGGTCTTTTGAGAACACCATGACCTCTAATATGTTTCTAGGGTAGTGTATAAGAGAAATGGGCAGGGGTTGGCCGAGATTTAAGGCTCAAAATTGTGTGAGGAGGATAGGGAGGAGGTACCCAGTTATAAACCTCCAAAAATGACTCCATTCAAAGATGAGATGAGATAGGGTTGTAATATTATCATCCAATAAAATTTGGACATGTTGGTAATTTATTTTAATCCTTATCAACTTGATTTATTCTTATTTAATATATTTAATTTTATTTGTGGTAATAAGATTCTAAATTCAAAATTGTTATAAATACTTACTTATGTGTTGTGAATTGTCCATAGTTGGATACATTATGACATTTTAGACAATATAAATTTCAAATTATAATTTTTAAATCTTTTTTGTGATTTTAAAACCATTTAATAATATGTTATTATTATAAAATATCAATAGTGTCAATTTTGACACTATTCATTTATTTGAATTTAAATAAAATCCACATAGAAGATATGTTCAAACAAAAATATTTAATAGATTCCTAATATGTAATATTCGTCTTGAAAATCCGTGCATCACATTAAATAGTTCATATAATATTTATTGTAATACTTTTAAAATCATTTATTTGATATTTTTCTTAATAAAATAATTACTACAACATTTTTGTATAATTATTTAATATACTTATTTGTTGTATAAAAAATAAAAATAAAATACTATAATAAATATAAATCTAATATATTTAATAATAATACTTTTACTTGAATTTATCATCTTAAAATAACAACATTTAAATTGTTATATTTATTAAATTATGAAGGTGACAACTTTGATATCTTTTAAAATAAAATAATATAAGTGTCATAATCGCTTTTATAAGGCTCTAAATGGTCCAAACTTCAACCATTGGATGATTATGGTTTAGATATACACGACCAATAAGTTTTTTTCAAGTTTTTGGGCCTTTTATGGGTATTATTATTTGAATAAAAACTATATTATTGATTTTTCACTAAATAAATAATTTCTGCATCATTAATATATAAGCTATTATGGTAATGATATATTTCTTAAAAATTACTAATAAATTTCCATGATAAATAAAAACATATTATATTTAAAATTATTATTTATAATATAATTTATATTCAGTATAACCTTATATTAAAAATACTTTAATTATTAATGTTTGAGTGAGACATATTTCACTTTCTTTAAATAAAATAAATTAAAGGTCTTAATCACATCCACGTGGGTTCCAAAAGATACCATTTCTACCCAAGTATATTTTAGGATAAAATAAAATCATCCAATTATATTAATACAAGTTTTATTGTAATTTTATAATATTATTTTTACCCTTAATTACCTGGTTTACCTTTAACTGTAGTAAATAAAATTTACCATAGTTACTATTCATAATGTCTAAAAATAAAAAGTATCCTATTAGTAAAATTTGGACCTACTGATTCCAAATATGGAATATATTTTTCCAAATTCAAAATACAGATGTTACAGTATTTAATTTAAAATTAATCCTGCTGTTGTGAAAACGGGTTCTAAAAGTTAAAACATTGCAAAGGATTGAAATGTTTTTACCTATGAATTCCATGTAAAATTAATAATAATTACATACATAATATTAAATTGTAAAAATATATTCTATTTATACTTTAAAACCATTCAATATTATAATTTAACCATATAAATTATCTCGATGAAAAAAGTTGTTTTTAATTAAAATTTAGCATATTTTTACTATTCATCAAAATATGAAGGTTATCGGAATAATGTCAAAATTTTATCCAAAGTAAATTTTTATATTATTATTCCAAGGAATAAGTTTTATTTGTAAAATTGAACTTATAAACATGTGAAAACTAGATTTAAAGTAGGTGCTCCATCAAAAGGCGGCAAAACTGCATTTTTTGAAAAATACTTATTTTACGTGAAAATTTTATTTTGTTCTCATACCATGTTCTAAAATATGTGTAGGATGAATGATAAATTTATAAAATTAAAAATTTGTTTAAAACTATTCATAATATTTAGTTTATAATAATATTATAACAATATATTGTTTTTTAGTGAATCTCGGTATTGCATACAACACACGCTATTGAGGATGGTCGCTCTTGCATGCAACACAAGCCAAGAATAGTGTTTGCATATAATACAAGCTAATACGGTGTTGTGTATAGTGCAAGATAATTTTGGTGTAGCATACAACACAATACATAAATGAAATTAAAAGGAATATTTCTCATAAAATCTCGGGGTGTTACATTCTACCCCCCCCCCTAAAATGAATTTCGCCAACAAAATTCGTCAGGGTTATAAATGGTTTACTACTTGAAAGTTTATTTCATAGAAACCCACAACATAAAAAGTAATACCAAAACTTAATTTTAAAAACTAATGTATGAAACGTAACGGTTACCCAAATTAACTCATCACTGGGTTTCCACATAGGAGAACATAGGTGAAAATATGTATATGGAAGAGAAATCTAACCATCAAGTTCTAATGGAGAGTGGTAGAGAACATGGATATGAAAAATCCAAGAATCACAAAGCCATAAATTTGTTATGATATAAGGTACCATCTAATTCATCAGATATTAGGTTACTAGGACAATGTTTTTGGTTTTCAAGATCATTTCCCTAAAGTTGAAAAATTGGAATTAGAAGAAATACTTACTTGATTTTGGTTCAATCTCTCTGTTGGTTGTTCCTTGAACAATTTCCACTTCATATCTTAAAGAAATGAAGATTAATTTTTCATTAATGAAGTGTTATAATATCATGTGATAGAATGATGTTTCATTCCATCAATCTCAAACAAAATATTAGAAAAAGTTATTAAATATACATAAGTCCATATATAGTGATATTAATCGTATATGGCTCCAAAAATGGATTTATACTTCATATACCACACAACTTAATAAAATAAAACTAATTTATACAAACCAGGGACTTCCTGTAGGCTAGTGATAGGTGATAAAGGTCTGTCGCACTTCGGTTGTGGGTTCGATTCCCACAGCCTTGTCCGAAGCGACGGGTTGTCGCTTGTCCTACAGGTTGTCCTTTTTCTAAAAATACACCATTATAACATTTTGGAAATAATATCAAAAAAAATTTCTTTCCTTAAACAATATTATCTAATATCTAACTTAATCCATTTCAATCTTTAGGCTTATCGAAAATACTTCTGTCCAAACTCACAGCATAAAGAAAACGATTACTAGAATGGTCATCTACCAAGCATGTAAATACCATCATTTATCCCCCATATATCATAAGATATATCTTTTTGGTCACATTCCAAACATGTGAATACCTTAATAATGTATTCTCTTGTAACATGAATTACCAAATAACCTTATTGAAAACATGAATGCTATCAAAAGTTAATTATTTCCACATACCAAAATTGTCACGAACCAAATCTGGTCACCACCGAACACAGTGCCAAACCTGGCCCATGACAAGGACCAAAGGGTGTTCCTGATCCCCACGGGCTGGCACAAGTTCCCGGGTATCATAAAATGAGAATTGGGAATGATTTACCCGAGTTTATAAACTTAAAACAACAAAAGAATCCAATAAAACGAATCTGGATTTTTCAAACCAAACAATCATTTACAAAAATTCAGAACTGAATTACCTAGCTTAAAACAACTAAAAAATACTATAACAAAGGTAAAAAATCAAAATGGAATATCCCAAGAACCCTCATGGCATGGGGCACCACCCTCAAGCCATCTCCGCAAGACTTCACCACCAAGGACCTGCTAGAAACCCGAACCACTGAAACAAAAAAAAATTGTACCCAACCTGCGACAAAAAAAAATAACCAAGTCTACTTACACCCAAAGGTGTAAGTAGGGTGTGAGACAATTCCCAGTAGGATACCACCACTAAGAGATTCCATGAAGTAAACATTCAAAGATGAAAAGCATGCATGTTTTCAAAAACATGTAATTTCTAGTTACAATTTCTAAAAGATGCAACTTAAAAAACAATCAGTTTTCATGTGGGCTAATTTAAAGAATAAACACTTTTAAAATAAATACCAAGGCTACTAAATTATCCAAACACTCATACCGTATGCCGAAGATAATCACAAAATATCTAATGAGCACAAGCAATGGGAAATAACCCCTAGGCACTAGCTAGTTGTGGGTCCCAGGTACCTCGTATCTCGGTGGGAGTAACCATCACAAATATCCATTATCATGCACGAGACACTATTAGGGTACATACCCATAACCTAGTGGTCCCCAATCATCATCATCATAATTTAGTTAGAGTTGTAAGCGTCAATCCTGCTAAGTGAAACTGAGGCCAAACCCCACGGATTCACTAGCTTACTAGTACATGTCCACCCACCTAGATACCCGGGTTTTCCCTTTGTGCTCAAACAAGTTCAGCAAGTCAATGAATATAATATTCATAATAAAATAATATTTCCATATCATAAATTCACCAAACATCCCACATGTATACAACACAAGTCACAAAAGTCCACTTTTCATTCAAATTGATTTTGAAATCCGACTCACACCAAAATAGCCCACAACACTTTTCACATTTCTTTAACACTTCCACAAATTCATTAAACAATTTTATAAAACCAATACAATATATTACAACTCTCATAACATCCCACTCACTTGTTATATAACACCCCTTTTACATTCAAAATCATTTTATCATTAAACTTACACTAAAGAGCCCACAAACAAGTTTCGCCCCAATATCACAATTTAATAAAACATTACAGAAATTTACAAAACATTCTAAAAATATTCGAAATCTTAAAACATCACTTCACCTTTCAAAACCCCATAATACGTGAACACATATACCAAACAGTACATATTCACCCTTTTCCCACTTTGTTTAACCAACTAAAACATTTACAATTTTTATAAAAAGAACCCAAGTGGTGGAAATATGTCTTGCACAAAAAACCCATTTCAAAAACCTATTTTTAAGCCAAAATCACACCAATATCTTACCAAAACAGAATTTTCATCCCAATAAACATGTAATAATCCACTTTCAAATGTTATATAATCACCTTGAACAATATCGCAAAAGATACCCATGATAACACACAAATCCATAAAACACTTTCAAAGAGTATAACAAGGTTACACACATAAAACCCATTAAAAGACCCTCATTTTTAGGCCCACATGACACTATATTATTACACAACCAGAATTGGAATCCCCATTCAACAACTAATAAAGCACTTCCACGTTTTACAAAACTACTACAAGAGATAACTCAAGAAATACATTTGAAAAATACATACTTCAAACAAAAATGTAAATTTAATACCAAATGCTTTACTATTGCTACAAAAAATGGTTTTCTCATAATAAACAGCATATAAGGAACATGAAAAATTATTTAATCAAGCAAACTAACTCATCACTAAATGGTTACCCATAGAATCACCTACCAAATGTGTCGAAACCCTCAAATATTGGGGCGAAACATCAACCGCACGACCGCCGCACCTCAAGGAAGTTAAAAGAAACCTAAAACCTCAATATTTCACCCAAAATACAGTAATTTAGAACCTAGGCACGAAACCTAACTTTTGGAATTTTTATAATTCAAGAATTAGGGAAGAAACCCTAAGCAATTTGAAAGAGGAAAGAAATAGACTCACCTACTTGAAGTATCCTGAATTAATCACTCCAAAAACAATAGTTTCTAAAATTTAAAACATCCAAAATTCAGGGATTGTTCGAACAAGATTTAGGAGGTAATTTAGGAACTGGAATGGAGGGAAAAGAGTAAGAATTGATAGAGTTAAGAAGGGATGAAGTTACTTCTTCAATTCTGGCCGATTTGAGACACCCTATGAAGATCAGCCTTAATTCGCGATTTCAAAGAGCTAGGAAATGGGAGCGCTACTGGGTTTCTTAGGGTCGAGAGGGATGTGGAATCACTGAAAAATCCATTATATTTAATAAGATATTAAAAAATTAAAGAAACATTTTAAAACTGGAGAATGGGCTTTGGGGTTGGCCCAATTATTAAATAAAAACCCAAATCCCCCATGATTATGGATTTATAAAGGCTCCAAATTTAAATTTGGTGTTAATATATTAGGGGAGGACATTTAGGAGTTGGAATTACTAAAAAATATTAAAAAATGAAAAAGTTATAAAAGAAACAAAATTTATTTTTAAATCTAGAATTGGGCTCACGATTTGGCCCAATTCATGAAAACTCACCTATTCTCCATAAAACCTTTGGAAACCCCCAAAACAAAGAATTAATGGAAAATAAATTAAAAAAATAACTTTAAAATAAGTTATGTATGTGAAAATTCTCCCCACCTTGAAAAATTTCCGCCCCGGAAAGTCACAGCAAGATTAAAGCAACAACCATACCCCACTGAGAAACCAATAGGTAATCCCTTGCGAGGTTTCACCCCCAAAGGCCAAAACACCTCCAGTGATCAATTAAGTAAGGATTAATCTCAAAACCATAACTTAAACCACTTTCCTGAAAGGATCAATAACATTCAAACTTTATCCAAAAATAAAACTCTTCAAACACTATCCGAACAAGACTCGAGCAATTCACTCAAACGAACAACAACATCGAACAAGGTTACACATACCTTGCTATAACTAAACCATTGGGCACTCTCCAATCTCAATAGTTACCCAAGGAAGATTTAGGTAGCTTGATAGATCCGAACGAGACTACCTACCACCAATACATGACCATGGATAAGTATGAGTTTTTGGTACGGGGGAAAAAAATAGGCTCCCCACCATAAGAACCAACCATCTTAATCGACCATAATGGGCCTGTACAGAAAGACCCCAAAATATAAAGTGTTGGGATGACCACATGTTTAGTCTGAACGGTTTGGGAAACCATGAACTAACAGTGGAGATTCTTCTATCTACATGGTTTTTTTTTGGCATGGTCATTACTAACCAAGTGAAAACTGTGTGGTCAACCTGTCTAGCCAAACTTCATACCTTTCTCTAAAGACTCAATGGAAACCAAAGGGGTAGGGGAATAACATTGGGCGATGACATGGGTATAAGGCCCTCCACCTATTTCCACCGAACATGAACAGTAGAAGAAATATGATGACACCATAGGTTTAAACTCTTCTTATCTTTCTTATTGAGGATAGGACTTTGCACAAGGGTTTAAATGACCCTGTGATTTACCCTGACTACGAGCCAGCTTCTCTCCATGACCTATGGCTGGAGCTCAAATGATTGAAGCATCTTCGGCCTCGCAGTTAGGATTTGGAAACCACCTGAATGAGAATTCTTCTTTCGTTGCAAACAACAACTACACCGCAATCCCCAATAAGTTTTTCCAAGACATAACACATTCCAAACTCACTTTACCCTAACTCAATATTTCACTGAAAAAAAGGGATTAGAAGATGTACACACATCACACCTTGTTTGTTCGGGTGAGAAACAATAGAAGTAAAGAACACCTACACTCACCTTCCTCTAAAATGGAAGATTTTGAAGTTTTTCCAAGGGAGACATTCACCCAACACAACAGAGACTCTCGGAGGATTTCACGACTTTCACCTATATGTTCAATCGAGCACATGACATCATAAGGAATCACCGAACATGGCCATTATGACTTAAATAAACAATGCATGGAGAGGGAACTTATAAAACATCCCCAAACAACACACAATTCTAGAAAGTGGCCACAATTACCTATTGTGACCATATTTCCCACACTGGTGGTTTAACATGAACTCATGCTTCAAAGAAAGTTTTAAGAATCCCAAAGGCCCTATTAGACACCATCGAGACACTCATCCACACTAACAACCCTAGACCACATCCACCTTCAACGAATCAGGAAACATAAGAAACTATGGTCTCTTTCACCCTTCCACGAGAACTCTCCTGTTACAAGAGGATCTAAAAATCAAAGAAAGGAATGGGTGTAGACTCTATCTAAAAATCTCAAGAAAAATATTCCTTATATTGATCAACTTGAGGGTCTTAAAATGGTGAAACAATCCTGGTTTCACTTGAGTTGTGCACTAACCTTTAATGGGGGTGTACCTTATCCAACGGGAGAACCCAAGGACCCAACCAAGATGGTCCATTGGTAAAAAAACCATAAACTAGATCCAAACACATGAAGGTAACCACCATAAAGGTGTCTCGAAACATATCTCATAGGAGACTACTAACTGGTCCTTCTACCCAGCTTACCGACCAAACATAAACCCAAGACGCAGTTCAAACAGGAGGGTTTCTTGGACTCAAAACATCCCACAACATCAACATTTAAAAAAACACATAATATTAACCATTCCAAACAATTCATCAAGTCTTAATGTTTCTCATTAAAAACATTTCTTTGAAAACAAATGGTTCAGCGGTTAGCGCATCCACCAATGGTATCCCATGGGCCTTACACATGCATGTTTCTGTGCCACACCGGGCACCCTCCTCATATCCATTTTGACACTCATCTAGTCATGTCATAAACCATCCATATTCCCATATAAACCCATGCATGTGGTTGCTCACGAAAATACCAAAGGTTAAAACAAAAATTTGTTCCACTTTTCAAAACCAAAACGGTCAACCAACACATCCTTTTTTTCTCAAAACCGCTAACCACGAGATCAAAATCCCAACTCACATCTTACAAAAATTTTCAGAAAGTCACAACCATTTAGAAAATAACTCACTTTCAAGATATTCACATCAATTTCAAAACATCTCATCCCATTGAAACACACTCGGATTGTTTAGAAAACTCTATTGGAAACACTTTTCAAAACCAACTTCAATATAGTTCCAGCTTTCAAAGAGGTGTAAGCACACCATTTTACATTTGAAAACAATTCTGAAAATTCAGTTCCACCATTTCATAAACCAAACCATTCCCTCTTTATTTGAAAATCATTTCATAAAAACTTTACGCTTCTTAAAACCAAGTCACCTTAAAAACAAAGTGCCAAGATTTCAAAACTAAAGCACAAAACAATGCGAGAGGAAACTAGTTTCAGTGGGTGACTTGGAAATATGGTTGGAAGCCATTTTCCAATCACTTCACTATCACAGAGAGTTTTCTAGGAAATATCCCCAGCTTCACATGGCTTTCCAGGCCCTGCGAGCTCACTGAGACCATTAACCCAACTCTCTTTTCATTTCCCCTAATCATCATCAAACCAAGAAAACCAATGGAATTAGATAAATCCCGACTTCCCCTGGTGACTCTAATCCTATCATAAGGTGTGGTGATCAGGAACACTACCCATAACTAAACTACCAAGTCCCAACAATCCTAACTTTATACTATCCCGACTGTTCCCTAAATAACATGACCCAAAGAGAGCGAACCAAATCTTTGATACCATTTTGTCATGAACCAAATTTGGTCACCATCGAACATAGTGCCAAACCTGGCCCATGACAAGGCCCGAAGGGAGATCCCGATCCCCACGGGCTGGAACAAGTGCTCAGGTATCATAAAATGAGAATTGGAAATGATTTACCCGAGTTTATAAACTTAAAACAACAAAAGAATCCAATAAAACGAATCTGGATTTTTCAAACCAAACAATCATTTACAAAAATTTAGAACTGAATTACATAGGTTAAAACAACTAAAAAAGACTATAACAAAGGTAAAAAACCAAAATGGAATATCCCAAGAACCCTCATGGCATGGGGCACCGCCCTCAAGCCATCTCCACAAGACTTCACCACCAAGGACATGCTAGAAACCTGAACCACTGGAACAAAAAAAAATTGTACCCAACCTGCGACAACAAAAATAACCAAGTCTACTTACACCCAAAGGTGTAAGTAGGGTGTGATCCAATGCCCAGTAAGATACCACCACTAATAGATTCCATGAAGTAAACATTCAAAGATGAAAATCATGCAAGTTTTCAAAAACTTGTAATTTCTAGTTACAATTTCTAAAAGATGCAACTTAAAAAAATCAGTTTTCATGTGGGCTAATTTAAAGAATAAACACTTTTAAAATAAATACCAAGGATACTGAATTTTCCAGCCACTCATACCATATGCTGACGATAAGAACAAAATATCTAGTGAGCACAAGCAATGGGAAATAACCCCTAGGCACTAGCTAGTTATGGGTCTCAGGTACCTCGTATCTCGGTGAGAGTAACCATCACAAATATCCATTCTCATGCACGAGCCACTAGTATGGTACATGACCATAACCTATTGGTCCCCAATCATTATCATAATAATTTATTTAGAGTTGTAAGCGTCAATCTTGATAAGTGAAACTGAGGCCAAACCCCACGGATTCACAAGCATACTAGTACACATCCACCCACCTGGATACCTGGGTTTTCCCTTTGTGCTCAAACAAGTTCAACAAGTCAATGAATATAATATTCACAAGAAAATAATATTTCCATATCATAAATTCACCAAACATCCCACATGTATACAACACAAGTCACAAAAGTCCACTTTTCATTCAAATTGATTTTGAAATCTGACTCACACCAAAATAGCCCACAACACTTTTCACATTTCTTTAACACTTCCAAAAATTCATTAAACAATTTTATAAAAACAATACAATATATTAAAACTCTCATAAAATCCCACTCACTTGTTACATAACACCCCTTTTACATTCAAAATCATTTTATCATTAAACTTACACGAAAGAGCCCACAAACAAGTTTCGCCCCAATATCACAATTTAATAAAACATTACAGAAATTTACAAAACATTATATAAATATTTAAAATCTTAAAACATCACTTCACCTTTCAAAACCCCATAATACATGAACACATATACCAAACAGTACATATTCACCCTTTTCCCACTTTGTTTAACCAACTAAAACGTTTACAATTTTTATAAAAAGAACCCAAGTGGTGGAAATATGTCTTGCACAAAAAACCTATTTCAAAAACCTATTTTTAAGCCAAAATCACACCAATATCTTACCAAAACAGAATTTGAATCCCAATAAACATGTAATAATCCACTTTCAAATGTTATATAATCACCTTGAACAATATCGCAAAAGATATCCATGAGAACACACAAATCCATAAAACACTTTCAAAGAGTATAACAAGGTTACACACATAAAACCCATTAAAAGACACTCATTTTTAGGCCCACATGACACTATATTATTACCCAACCAGAATTGGAATCCCCATTCAATAACTAATAAATTACTTCCACGTTTTACAAAACTACTACAAGAGATAACTCAAGAAATACATTTGAAAAATACATACTTCAAACAAAAATGTAACTTTAATACCAAATGTTTTACTATTGCTACCAAAAATGGTTTCCTCATAATAAAAATCATATAAGGAACATGAAAAATTATTTAATCAAGCAAACTAACTCATCACTAAATGGTTACCCACGGAATCACCTACCGAATGTGTCGAACCCCTCAAATATTGGGGTGAAACATCAACCGCACGACCGCCGCACCTCAAGGAAGTTAAAAGAAACCTAAAACCCCAATATTTCACCCAAAATACAATAATTTAGAACCTAGGCACGAACTCTAACTTCTGGAATTTTTATAATTCAAGAATTAGGGAAGAAACCCTAAGCAATTTGAAAGAGGAAATAAATAGACTCACCTACTTGAAGTATCCTAAATTAATCACTCCAAAAACAATAGTTTCTGACGTTTAATACAGACAAAATTCAGAGATTGTTCGAACAAGATTGAGAAGGTAATTTAGGAACTGGAATGGAGGGAAAAGAGTAAGAATTGAGAGAGTTAAGAAGGGATGAAGTTACCTCTTCAATTCTGGCCGATTTGAGACACCCTATGAAGATCAGCCCTAATTAGAGATTTCAAAGAGTTCCAAGGAGGGGGGGAATGCAATGGGAGCTCTCCTGATTTTATTAGGGTTTAGAGGGAGGTGGAATCACCTAAAAATACATTATATTTAATAAGATATTAAAAAATTAAAGAAACATTTTAAAACTGGAAAATGGGCTTTCGGGTTGGCCCAATTCTTAAATAAAAACCCAAATCCCCCATGATTATGGATTTATAAAGGATCAAAATTTAAATTTGGTGTTAATATATCAGGGGAGGACATTTAGTAGTTGTAATTACTGAAAAATATTAAAAAATGAAAAAGTTATAAAAGAAACAAAATTTATTTTTAAATCTGGAATTGGGCTCACGGTTTGGCACAATTCATGAAAACTCACCTATTCTCCATAAAACCTTTGGAAACACCCAAAACAAAGCATGAATGGAAAATAAATTAAAAAAATAACTTTAAAATAAGTTATTTATGTGAAAAAAATCCCAAAATTTCTATATACTCAAACCATGATGTCACTTTGTCCTTAGATCAGTCATGAGCTCATTAATAATATCCAACATATTATTTTCTCCTTATCCCTTCATTATGCGCATATCATCTTATTTCAAAAAATATTTCAATCACTTTTCATGGTTACTAGTGCCATATAATTATTGAAATCCACAACAAACCAATACATAGATATTCCAAAATTCCATGATACTATAAATGAGATTCCACAACACTATATTGGAATCTTGTTACATACACACTTAATCATTCCACCACTTCGTTGTCATATTCAACATCGCCAATAGTGATTTCATGTGACTTCCCTTTTTCCTTTTTCTTAAGATGTTTTTGATTTTGATCATCATTAACCCTTGTATTAGTGCATTGGTTAGCATAATGCCCCATTTCCATGCACTTTTAGCATTGAAGTGTTGATGGTGCGTTCTCTATAGTCTTTTCTCTGTTCACATCATTAGCTACCTTTTTCCCATTACTTCGACACTCAGCTGCTCGATGACCTTCTTTTCCACACTTAGAAAATTTTCTAGTCCCTTTAAGATAATCTCCACTATGCTTCTTTCCACACTTTGATCATAACGAAACATTCATCTTCTTTTCACCATTGTTTTAAGATTTTTCCTTAAACTCCATCTTTCATTTCCTGTCAAAACCATGAGATGGATACGTAACACCAACTTCCAGTTCTACCTTGATAGTACAACGCACAATCTCTTCATAGCTACTAAAGTCTCTTATAGCTAATGCCTTTTGAAGATTTGGTTTTAAGCCACTAAAGAATCGATCAAATTTACTTTCATGTTGGACGATAAAGCCAGATGCTTACCTTGAAAGCCTTGTAAAATTCACCTCATATCAACAGATTCATAATCCTTTTGCTTAAGCTCAAGTAACTCCTTTTCCATCTTTGTTCGAAGAATACGAAGGAAGTACTTATTGAAAAACAAGTTCTTAAACTCCTCCAATTCCATGGATTCAATTTCATCTTGGGGCCTTGTATTCTTAATTGGTGTCCACCACTAGTATGCTTCACCTTTTAAATGGTAAACAGCCAGAATGAATTTTTCATGTTCTGAACAAAAAAGTGTGGAAAATATCTTTTCAATGGTACTGATCCATTGTTCAGCAACAAGTGGATCAGAAGACCCACTGAAAGAAGGTGGACGTTGACTCATGAAGGACTCAATAGAATATTGTTCCCTTCTCTGTTCATTAGGAAGTCTAGAATGATTCATAGCTTGTTCAAGTATATCAATAATATTTTTCACTCCATTTACCATAAAATTTGGTTGTTCAGGAGGAAAATCATTGCATTGCCCAGTGCATTTATCATTAACACGGTTCCTTCGGGTTCTATCCATTATCTAAAACCCAGAAAGAATAGTGTGAGAGGAAAAAATCATGCTAGGAAAACAACATAATAAAGGGGGAGTACCTTCAATATCTAACATATTAGGTTTAATTCTATGATTGTTACCTTAATTCTAGGACTATAACCTATACTTATACTTAACCTTAGGGACATCCCTATACATACCTTAGAAATATCTCTTGGGATCTCAATAAAGTTTTCGCATCCTAGTTTCCAAATGTTAACTAAACCTTTCCTCTGATACCAATTATAGAGACCCAAATCTTGACATACATGGACATTACATTACTTTTTCGGAATACTTAATACATAAAAAAACAAAAACCCAAGGACCATAATAGTTTAGTGTCTTTGGAAACTCAGAACATAATCTTCTAATCATGGTGAAAGATCTTCAACAACTCCCATAAAGATATTCCCCTTTTGTTTTCTTACCTAAAACCATTATTTATATCCTGGGGGAAAGAAAAACTATAAAGGGTGAGATCAAATTCTCATTAAGGGTAAGCATGGATAAAATAAAACAAACCATATACATTTAAACTTAAAAAACATGAACATAAAGTTTAAACATTAAAATTTTGAGAAATGACATAAAACATGGCAGTACGTAAGTCATAGATCATAATGGAACATAAATCATGATAAAATAGAATGGGAATAAAACATGTAATTATGGAGAGCAATTAAGAACATGTTATTATTTCTATAGTAGCTAAGGCATTGCTTCCAAGACCATTATAGTGGACAATGTCCATTAATGAATCGGGTTTACTTGTCGTTCCAGTCCTGTATTACTGAACCGGATTTACTTGTTGTTCCATCCATGTCTATCTCATGAGATATAAATCATTACCCAATGCATTATAGGTAGATATAGGTCACACCCATCTCATATTTAAATCATTCTTACATGTGCCACAAAACAATCATATATCATTCATCATAACCCAAAGAATAAAATGGGTTTCATAAACATCATCCCATCATGACATAATCTATATAAAACAAATGGATAAAATTTCATAATAAGAAAAATCAAACCATGTAAATAATAGATACATTATACTTTAAACATAAACATATTAAATAATTTCATCTTAGATGGAAAATAGTTTTGATAAAACACTTGAAATGAATTTTTGAGGAAAATATCCTTTCTTCTTCAATATCATTTTCTTTTCTCAAAATGCTATGCAATTTAAAAAGAAAAGGAATTTGTTTAAAATTATCATGAAATATTCTAGAGGATTATTCATTTAAATATAGAATTATGAAATTGTAAAAATCCATTCATGTCGTATAAGTTAAAAAAAACATTCTCCTCATACTTTTTCTGAAAAAGTCAAAAAGTACATCTTATGGAAAATAAAAGAAAGATTCCTTCCATTCATCATAGTAATAGTCAAAAAGGGGTAAAATTGACTTTAAAAAACATGGAATAATAGTAAACATTTTATGAAAATATTTTTTTTAAACATGGACATTTATGATAAATATAACCCCAATAAATAATTACGAATAAACAATCTCAGATAAGAACGAGATTGGAACAATTATCCCTTACCTTAGTTCCAATTTCTTTTGTATGTGTCCGAGACTCCTGTATAGTGGGTTTAACCATTTTATTAACTTGTAACAGAACCATAATAATATTTATTATATCATATATGATTCACTTATGACTTTATATTACCCATTCTTTTGTCAACTCCATGTTAAAGCAGCATTTTGGGTAAAATTGTTTCATTTATCATACATGTTTTAACTTGAAATTATTCACATGATTAATTAGATAATGATTGCTTAATTAAAAAGTTTAAAACATGATTTATATATAATATATATTCATCATATAAATATATATAGTAGATCGATAAATAAAATGAAATACACCGTTCATGGAGATGGTAGGTCGTACATACGCATGAACGCTGTTTTCATTTCCTTGTTAAATTGAATGGAAGTAAATGAAATATATATATATACATAAATCCAGTAGCATTATTATTTCTTATATTTCATGATTACTTATTATATATACTTTATAATCATTCTTGAATAATTGATATGGAGAATTAATCTCATCGCATCGTGGAGACTGTAATTCGTACGTACGCACGAGCGATGATATCATTCCAATAATTATTGAATGGTATTGGAGTGAATGATAGAATATATAAGAATTAGTATCATGTTATAATAATCATATATATTTATTCTTTACACCATTACAACCATCCAAGTAAGGTGGTGGTGGGAAACAGATTACACCACAGTGTGGAGACGGTATTCTGTACGTACGCACGCACGGTGATTTCTTTTTTCATAGGATGGGTAGAAGGTGAAATAGGTTTGTTTCATATTTATAATAAAATATCAGTATATTATTTATACTGATTTTATTACTTTATAATGAAACAACTAAATAATGGTAAGTAGAATAAGAAATAAATTTGAATGAATCGGTAAAGGATATTACCTCTTCTTCGACGCGCCTCTTCTAAACCTCCTCTTAGGGCACTAAAGTTGGTCTTTTGAGAAGAACAGGACTTCTAATATGTTTATATGGAAGTGTATAAGATAAATGGTCAGGGTTTGGCCGAGATTTAAGGCTCAAAATTGTGTGAGGATGAAAGTTAAGAGGTTCCCTTTTATAAGAGAAGAGAGGGGCACTTTTGGAAACCTCAAAAATATTATTTAATAATAAAATTAAAACACACTTATAAACCTCAAAAATTGACTACATTAGAATATGATATGATATAGGGTTGTAATATCATTATCCAATAAAATTTGGACATTTTGGGAATTTTTTTTAAACCTTGTCAACTTGATTTATTCTTATTTAATCTATTTAATTTTATTTGTGGTAATAAGATTCTAAATTCAAAATTGTTATAAATACTTACTTATGTTTTGTGAATTGTCCATATTTGCATACTTTATGAAATTTTAGACCATATAAATTTCAATTTATAATTTTTGAATATTTTTTTTATTTTAAAACCATTTAATAATATGTTATTTTTATAAAATATCAATAGTTTCAATTTTTACACTATTCATTTATTTGAATTTAAATAAAATCCACACAGAAGATATGTTCAAAAAAAATATTTAATAGATTCCTAACATGTAATATTCATCTTTAAAATTCTTGGATAACATTAAACAGTTCATATAATATTTATTTTAATAATTTTAAAATCATTTATTTGATATTTCTCTTAATAAAAGAATTACTACAACATTTTTGTATAATTATTTAATATACTTATTTGTTGCATAAAAATTAAAAATAAAATACTATGATAAATATAAATCTAATATATTTTAGAATAATACTTTTACTCGAATTTATCATCTTAAAATCACAACATTTAAATTGTTATATTTATTAAATTATGAAGGTGACAACTTTGACATCTTATAAAATAAAATAATATAAGTGTCATAATCACTTTTATAAGGATCCAAATGGTCCACAATTCTACCGTTGGATGATTTTGGTTTATATATACATGACCAATAAGTTTTGGTCAGGTGTTTGGGCCTTTTATGGGTATTATTATTTTAATAAAAACTATATTTTTGATTTTTCACTAAATAAATAATTTCTGCATCATTAATGTATAAGCTATTATGGGAGTGATATATTTCTTAAAAATTACAAATAAATTAACATAATAAATAAAAACATATTTGATTTCAAATTAGTATTTATAATTGAATTTATATTCAGTATAACCTTATATTAAAAATACATTAATTATTAAAGTTTGAGTGATACATATTTAACTTTCTTTAAATAAAATAAATTAAAGGTCTTAATCAGAACCAAGTGGGTTTCAAAAGATACCATTTCTACCCAAGTATATTTTATGATGAAATATAATCATCCAATTATATTAATAAAAGTTTTAGGGTAATTTTATAATATTATTTTTACCCTTAATTACTTGATTTACCTTTAACTGTAGTAAATAAAATTTATCGTAGTTACTATTACTAATGTCTAAAAATAAAAAATATCCTATTAATATAATTTGGACCTAATGATTTCAAATATAGAATCTATTTTTCCAAATTCAAAACACAGAAGTTGCAGAATTTAATTTAAAATTAATCCCGCTGTTGAGAAAACGTGTTCTAAAAGTTAAAACATTGCAAAAGATTGAAATGTTTTTACCTATGAATTCAATGTAAAATTAATGATAATGACATAAATAATATTAAATGGTAAATATATATTCTATTTATACTTTAAAACCATTCAATATTATAATTTAACCATATAAATTATCTCGATGAAAAAAGTTGTTTTTAATTAAAATTTAGCGTATTTTTACTATTCATCAAAATATGAAGTTTATCATAATAATGTCAAAAATTTATCCAAAGTAAATTTTTATATCCTGATTCCAATTAAGATGTTTTATTTTTCAAATTGAACTTATAAACATGTCAAAAACTAGATTTAAAGTGGTTGCAACATTAAAAGGCGGCAAAACTGCATTTTTTGAAAAATATTTATTTTACCTGAAAATTATATTTTGTTCTCATACCATATTCTAGAATATGTGTAAGATGAATGATAATGTTATAAAATTTAAAATTTGGTTAATACTATTCATAACGGCTAGTTCATAATAATATTATAACAATATATCATTGTTTAGTGAATCTCAGTATTGCGTACAACACACGTTATTGAGGATGGTCACTCTTGCGTGAAACATAAGACAAGAGTAGTGTTTTCGTATAATACATGATAATACGGTGTTGTGTATAGTGCAAGCTAATTTTTTTGTAGCGTACAACACAAGACATCAATGAAATTAAAAATAATATTTCTCATAAAATCTCGGGGTGTTACAGAGAAGCATTGATTCAACCATGCCATAATAGACTTTAATACTAGTTTATAATTTCCAATAAGTAATATATCATCAATATATACTATTAGGAAAATGAATTCACTCACACTAAACTATTTTTAGACACATGGCTCACACTAATTTCGGATAAAACCAAATTTCTTAATGGCTACATCAAAAAAAATGTTTCATGACCTGGATTCTTTCTTTAATCCATAAATGAATTTTTGTAACTTTCATATCTTATTGGAATCCTTTCAAGTCCTAAACCCTTTCGGTTGTGTCATGTTGAAATCTTCCTGAAGTTTCCCATTAAGAAAGGTTGTTTTGACATCCATTTTCTAAATCTCATAGTCATGGTAAGCGGAAATGGCCAATAGAATTTTGATAGATTTCAACATTGAAACTGGCGAAAATGTTTTTCCGTATTCAATGCCTTGATTTAGTTTGAACCCTTTTGCAACCAGTATTTTTTTATAGGTACTGAATTCTCCTTCCATGTCCAGTTTCTTCTTGAATACCATTTTGCAACCAATATGATTTACATTAACTAGAGGATCTACCAAAATCCAAACATTGGTTTGGTATATGGAATCCATTTCATAATTCATGTCTTCTTTCCACTTGGCAACATCTGTTCCACTTAAATATTTTTTATAGGTTAGAGGATCATTATTTTCAAATAATAATGAGTCACCATCCTTTGTAACTAGAAAACCATACCATTCTAGTTCTCTAACCTCTCTTGTACTCCTACACAGCTCTTGTGTCTCTGGAATAGTTCTTTCTTCCACAGGGATTTATGGAATCTGTTTATGTACCAACTCTTGTATACCTTGAGCCTCAACTTCATCGAATTCTATCTCACTCCCACTATCTCTTTTAGAGATGTTCCCACTCTCAAATAATATGGTGTGTCTTTCTACTATAACCTTTTTGTATGATGAGTTGTATAGGTAATATCCCATTGTTTCCTTGGGGTATCCTATAAAGGTGAATTTGTGCCCCAGGGTGCAAGTTCTTTTCCTGAAGAGGCCTTAACAAATGCATCGCTTCCCCACACATGTAGATTGGATAATATGGATTTCTTTCCACTCCATAACTCGTATAGAATACCATTTATCGATTTAGTAGGTACTTGTTTTAGTATGTGTGCCACTATTTGTAACATATATCCTCAAAAGGATAATGAAAGACTCACATGACTCATCATTGATCTCACCATGTCTAACAGGGTTCGGTTCCTCCTTTCTCTCACACCATTCCACTAGGGCGTGTTTGGAGGAGTGAGTTGGGATAGGATCTCAAACACCCATTAGTAATCAATGAAGTCTTGATTAAGATATTCTCCACCTCAGTCTGAGTGGAGTTTCTTAATCTTCTTACCAAGATGGTTCTCAACTTCATTCTTGTATTCTTTGAACTTATCAAAAGAATCATATTTATACCTCAGTAAGTAGATATATCCATATCTACTAAAATCATCAGTAAAAATTATGAAGAATGAGTACCCTCCCCTTTCTTCAACTGGAAATGGTCCACACACATCGGTATGAACCAATTCAAGATGTTCTTTATCCTTTTCACCTTTCCTACTAAAAGGGGCTTTAGTCATTTTCTCTTGTAACATGCATGACATATGCCATGTGGTTTTAGTTCAAAATTATCTAAATATCCATCTTTATGTGACTTTGTCAAGCATTTCTCATTTACATGACCTAGTTAATGATTCCAAAGTTGGGTGTGGTATGAGTCATGCGAAGTATTTTGTTATCAATTTTCATTACTTGGTTTGTGTAATCTAACACGTAAAGACTGTTGTATAAATGATCCCTACCAAAAAAAATTATCTTTTTAAAAGAAGAAATATTCATTTCCAAACTTGAAAAAAAATCCATCTGTATCTAATCATGACACAGAAATAATGTTTTTAGTGACAGATGACACAAAATAACAACCCTTTAATACTAAGATCATCCTAGTTGGCAACGTGAGGTGGTAGTCCCCGACAACTACAACAGCAAGTCTGGCTCCATTGGATGCTCTTAGATATATCTCCTCATGGTCAATCTTCCTATATCTACTTGGTTCCTATATTTGGATACATATTTGAGCACAACAATCTCTATCTAATACCCAATTTGTAGAAATAGATAGATTTCATTCGATAAAAAATGAACCTGAAGCTTCCCCTATCTTCTTAGGCTGGGTACAGTTCTTCTTTTAGTGGCCCTTCTTTCCATATGAAAAACAAATATCCTTATATTCCCTTTTTTCCCTTTGATCTTCCCTTTCTTAGAAGGTCGTGAAGAAGATTTGGGCTTAAATATCTTCACCTTCCCTTTTCCTCTTATTCACCATAAGGACAGAAGGCTTTTCACATTTCATATCTTTTTCCACTGGGTGAATGAGGATAAGAAGATCAGATAGATACTTCTCAATTTTGTTCATATTGAAATTGACAAAAAAGTTAGAGAAGATATGAGGAAGTGATGCGAGAATGAGATCGGTGCCCAGTTCTTTGGGGAGTTTAAACCCTAGAACCTCCAGGCGCTCAATGTAACCAATGAGCTTGAATACATTAGGCCTAGCTGGGGAACCTTCTCCAAGCTTACTCTGAAAGAGTGCCATAGTGATCTCAATCCTTTCTTATCTTTCTTCCTCCTTATAAAGACCATGGAGGTGCTCGAGCATGCTATAAGAATCCATGTTTTCATGAGACTTCATGATCTCACTAGACATTGATGATAGAATCAAACATTGAACATCAACTGCATCATTCATATGTTTCTTATAGACCATGAAATTCTCATCACTTGCCTCTTAGGAAGAAAGATCAGGTAATGTTGACTCCATCACGTAAGACTTTCATTCATGGCATAGGATAACCCGAAGGTGTCTAAAACATTCTTGGAAGTTACTACCAGTGAGGATGTTGCCTTTATCCAGAATTGATCACAGGGATAGTGTGTTTAACGAGCTAGTCATTTTTATTTTACAATTAAAAGATAAAATCATTAGTACTTTCTTGATTACATTTTATGAGAAATAATAAATTTTATTAAGTGTTCCACTATTTTTTTCAAGCCCCAATGGCCCTCAACGTTGAACTGGGAATGTCCAGTTTCCATGACATTCTATTGGAAAGGATACATATTCCCCTTCACATAACCCCAACTAGGGTTGGTCATGCTATTAGAAGGTATTTAGGTAGGTAGATCTTTACTAACTGCAGGCTTTCAGTTCCTTGATCTGTTGAGTGGGCTCCCCAATCCTGAAATCATGACTTTGGATTTCCTCAACTCTTGCCTCCAATATTACACTAAGTCTTGCAAGGGATACTCCTCTTGATGTAAGATTGTTAAGTCGACCTGAAACCTTTCATAAGGACTTCCTGTATAAAATTAAGTATCCCAATAAGGGTTGGTCAAACACATAGTTTTGTTGAGTTTTTTCCTTAATAAAGTTTTTGAAATCTTGGTCTGGCATAATATTTTATATAAGGGATTTTTATCTCTTTTACATGAATTGCTTATTATCATTATCACATGCTTGTTAATATTAAGTGGGACTTACTTAAGTGATTAAAAATGTCTTGATAATATTTATACATAAGTCTAGTTTATATTAGTTTCATATTTCATTCTTTTTTAATTTATTAATTATGTGGTCATGTCAACACATCCATAATGATAAACCATGCAACTGATAGAAATAAAATAAAGTAAAGGGAATGATCATGAACTTTTCTAATGGTTTGTTTATCTAGTGGTTGATAAACTAACCCTGACCTAGGAGAGAAACATCTTGAACCTTTTGGGTTCGTGTTTACAGCTTTCCACCTATCCACCTTTGTATCTCCTAGGATTGGTTTCGTCTCAGCTCCAGCATAAACCGACTCCACTAGACTGGGAGTTCCATCCATTACATATGACTTTTTTTAACTCACATGCAGGTGAGGGGTAAAAAGGGGTTTTACATAAAATAAACCTTGGGTACACAGGCCCTACATATTAATTAGGAGAAGGCTCGCAGGCCAAAAAAATAATTTAAATTAATTAATTAAAAGAAATCATCCACATACAAAGGTCTTGGTCTAGATCATGATCATCCATATATTCAATGATATTTAAGCATAAATAAAACTAGCATTCAATTATTTAATAGTTCTTGTTTAAGATAAATCACTCTCGAATCAATTAATTCTCATCTTTAATTAATCAATAATTTATCTTAAACCCTTTTCTGAATATCTTTGAGATTCTCATCCATCATAATTTTAAACAAATAAATTTATTTAAAATTATCTTTTTATGTAACATGTATCTTGGAGGTAACCCTGTGAATTTCTATTCATAACTACCCAATGAGTAGAAATGAACATTACACAGATGTTAAATTGAACATAGATATATAAAACACCTATTACGTGTTGTGCCTCATAATTATGCCCACACGATGGTACACATCTCAAGGGTTTGTATAATATAATAATAAATTTTAATAAATATGTGTAATTTGGATGAGTACATGGTGTGTAGTTCCAAATACATGGTGTGTACTATTTTTACACCGTCTATCTGAAGTACATGCCTGGGGAAATGACATATGAGCGTACATCGGAAATCTTCAGAGTACACTGTATGTCTAGTGGGCCACACGTCGTGCAGTTCCTCGTTACACGGTCTCCATCCAAGAATCCATGTATGAGGTACACAGTCCAACCTAAACCCAAAAGGACTACATGTTGTGTCCAGTGAGCCACACGGTGTGTAAGTTGGAAACTGCGTTCCACCTATTCCTAGTCAACGAATGGAGTCATTATGACTTAAACAAACTCCAATGGAACAACTTGGTTTGGCGAACCAGACCCAGTGCATTGAACCTTGGCTACACAGTGTGTACTATTAAATATACATCTCGTGCGTTCTGGTGTTGCACGGCCAAGAACCTTTGGCACCTACGGATGAGATCCACTATTTTATTTTTATCAAAATTAATAGAAATGATTGTTTCTGTAAGGTGAATGAGAAATGAAAGAGGAGAATAGATCTTGAGATTCAGATTTGAAGAATGATTAACGTGAATTGAAACAACTGAAGTATTAAATGAGTAAATAATCAACAAAATATTTAAATAATTATAAACTATGATGTAACTACTCTAATACAACTTGTAGGTTCTGGGCGCAGTGGAAGCGTGGTTGGGCCGGCACCCAACATTGATTTTTACCATGATCAATGATTATTATGGGATCAATATGATGATGAATTCTAGTCTCCATAGAATAGAATCAATGGTTTAGATAAAGAAGGAATAGTCCTGAAACCTTTAGAGAGGATCCTGCACATCATGTTTATAATTAATTTAATTAATTTCATAAAGAAAATAGTACTTGGATCATCGATATTTTCTTTGATGATGATGTTGATAGTATGGAATGACCCTTCTATATTATCTTGTTGCACTTGCAAGGATCCAAACTATAATCCCTCTAGTGGTGATCATCATGTGCTTCGATGGCCTCTGATCGACACTGCTTATTCTCTGGGTGCCAGCGCGGTGAAGCGAGTGTCTTGTGTTAGTCATTCTTGATCGCTTTTTCTTTATCATTGAGGAAAATATCTCATTCTTGAGAGGGTCGGGAAGAGGATTCAAGAGAAAAATTGTTTAGCTCAACAATTCACAATTCACCGGGTGTGTGGTTCGGTACATGACACAATAGTCGTATCTGTCTATTTATTGACATGGAGATTTAGTTACAATATTTAATTGCATAACAGCAATTAAATACATTCATATCCTTTGAGAAAACTCATTCTATTAATAATAATATCGCGTCATTATTTATGGTGCGCCAACTTTCAAAAAACAGAAATATAAATAAAATTCCATGTCACAAAATAATAGTAGCGTTTTTTTAATTTGTGCCAACTAGATAAATAATTATTTATCACCTTGAAAATAATTATTTTACTACCTGGCTGGCATTGGTCCTCTCGAACTCCACTTCCATTTATTGAACACCCAAATAAATAAATAAATAATTTATTCTCTTAAATAAATATTTTATTTACAAAATAGTAAATAAATATTAATTAAATGTCCAATAAAATAAATATATATATTTTACCCACAATCCAGTGAATAAATATTTATTTAATTTATGAAATTATTTTAACTTGAATAAAATTATTCCATTGTCTTGAGAATAATATTTATTAATTAAATTCAAATAGAATTTAACCGAGAGTACCAGAAACACTTAGTGTGTGACCCTCTAGGATTCTTTCTCGTTAGCAATAGGTGGGCTTACTAAAAGTCCAAGAGTATGTCTAGTAATAGGTTAAGGCACCCAAGAGAAAGAACTTAATGTCGCAACAACAACATCCACATATGAACGCTCATTGTTTAATATAATCTCTTTGTCACAATATCTCATCAAGTAGGTTTCATGAGACTGTCATCAAATTTTATGCTTGATACGTTATTATTTGACTACTAGAAATAAACTCATTGTTACACCATGGCCATGGAATTTCACACGATGGTTCTATTTCAATTAAAGGGCCAAGATATCAACTTCCATAGGGATAAATCCTTCCTCGAGATATCCATTAATAACAATCCACTCTTGATGCACCCAACGTACCTTACTTCATGCCAACTATCTGTGTGACAGTTTTTGTTAGTAAATCAAAGTGCCCAAGTCGTGACACATATTAATGATAATCTTAAATTCTAAGGATCATTAAACACTCTCAATGATAGAAATATCTGATGGCACCAAAACACGTGGAATTTCTACAGGCGGTTCTGTTCTCATAATCTATTGTCTTGGAGATTACCAAGTGTGAACTTAATGAGAAGAAGTTCCATCTGCTTACAAGTACTCACACTTGATGGTTCGAATTCTTTGTGTCCCATCATAGTATTTCTTCCAACCGTAGAACTATATTTAAGAATATTTTTGTAAATTTTTATATTCATTTTTTGTTAATTAAAATGCAATTTTATTTAATATTTTGTTTTTTTGTTGAGAAGTCTGTTACGCAGTTGAAACAGGGGCACCGCCCATTTCTTATCCATCGTCCATGTGCCCCGCCATCACTTTTTGTGCGACTCCATTTGAGGTGTGAGGGAACCATTTTGCAGTGCAGTGCCATTCGGCTTAGCTGAGAGAGAGAGCATCTCTCAGATAGACCGAGAGAGGGAGAGTGGAGGCGCACCAGGATCAGTATCAAGAGATCTGTGCCACTCAGGTTTCTTCGTTGATTCGCGGCAACATGGAAACGTGACCCCTTGGGTTCTTCAACGATGGAGCTTCATTCTTGGAAAACATCGATCAGGCAGCATCGCCTCACCATCACATATCTGGTTCGATCCTGGTTGTTGGAGAAGAAGTGCGATGGGCCTTCTCTTGGTCTCCTGGAGGAGCAGTGAATATCGATCACTGAGGATCAGGGTTTTCTTGTTCTTTAACCCTGAGGTTGGAAAATTTGATACATCATATTTGAACGGAGACTGCATTTCTTTGTCTTCTTTAGACTCAAGCAGCGGTGTCAGTTTTTGACCACATTGTTGATCCTCGACAATGTCGGATCTGAGTAGCGATGAGGAATTTGGTCAGCACCGGTGTATCTTCACATCACCCGTGCACCTAGACAGCTGCAGTGTACTCGAACTACTATGACGATCTTGAAGTCATCAAAATTAGAGCACTCAACTATGGTGAATTCTCCATCTTTTATGAACCATTTTCAACGAAAAAGGTTTGACCGAGCCCCAGGTAAGGGGGTCATGGTCCATTCAATGCATTTTTTTCCATTGTCATTTTTTGGGTTTCATGCTTGATGCTTGTTTTATTATGATATTTTTGTGTATTAGTCTGTTTGTCCAACCTTGTTCGTGTATGTGGTTGCTCATTTTTTCCCTTTGTTTTTGCATAGTAAAAAACCCATGATGATTCTTCCCCATGCACATAGGCCTATGGCCAAAGCACGTAAATTCTTGGTGTACCTTATACTGTTTTCATTTCCTTTCCGCATTTAATTCGACCTATAATTGTTGAACGTTCGCTGCTTCTTATGTTAATTATAGATGTTTTTTCAGCCTTGGTTTGGCTCGGTTTTATCATTGTTGTTGCAACCTTAATTTCTCATTTTTATTTGATTTTGGATTATTGATGTAATTTTCCAATACCAGTATGTTTTTCACTGTTGTTGATTCATTTGAATATGTTCATTTGATGTTTTAATTGCTATGAAAACTTTCTGGTTTATCTTTATCAGTTTGCATGTATTAAACTGTTAATAAACATCGTTTTCATATTTTAGATTTCGACGAACCAAAACACCCAATAGATTCAGGCTATTTCATGGGGATTGCCTCTCACGTAGGGGCGCTCCATGTAACAAAGTGGTATCAGAGCCTAATTGGGTTCAAGTTTTGCTTTATTAAAATTTGAAATCGTTTGTTTGTTGCTTTCAAATGATTTACTAGTGGCATTTACATTGCAGCATGCTTTGACTATTTTGTTCAGCTAGGTCGTTACCTCTTGTTGGATGTAATTTTGTGATATGTTTTATTGTTGTTTTCCTTGCATGGTTTTCCCCTGACTGTTTGCCTATCTGAGCCCTATAGATGCCTCTTGGTAGTTGCTATGTGTTTCTCTTGTTCTGGGGTTAGGAAGGGGTTAGGGCGAGGTTGGCCTAGGTGAGAGTGTCTTGGTTAGCAGTAAAGTATGTGGCAGGGTCGGTCAGTTTGTTTGGTCTCCTAGTTTTGCATTTAGCCTTAAGAGAGTGAGCTGGTAATTAGCTCAGGTTTGTTCCTCTGGTGTGTCATGGTTTTGGGATGGTGTCTCTAGGTGTGACCTGCTACGAGTGGTGATTGGGCTTGGGTAGTGTGAAGAGAGACAGTGTCATGTGAATAGGTTTGGTGATGATCGTGCTTCATGGCGGTTCTGTTGGGATCTCTTTAGCGATGTCAGGTGGTTTCTAGATATCGTTGGTGCTAAACTGAGATGATATTTCTTAGTCGGTAGCGGGCTGTCCTTGGATCATCGGTGTTCTCGTAGGCTTAGAGTTTTCCCTTAGGACTCTTGGGACTCCATGGGTTTTGCAGTGGTACCTGATTTTGAGGAACCTCTCTTGTTGGCTTGGTTGAGGTTGTGTTTCTGTTTAGTGTGTTTCAGTGGGGCAGATTTGTGGATTCAACTTTTGGTTTTCCTTCTTCGTGTCCTAGGAGGTTCGGTCTTCTCAGGTAACCTGATGTGAGGATAGTAAGGTGTTGGGCAGTGGTTGGAGAAGCAGGTTCTTGGGGAGATGTTTGGCTAATCACAGAACTTCATGATGGTACTGCTGGTATCTCTTTGATGAAATTGGATGGGTACCTGAGTATTAGGTGCTTGATGTTGCAGGTGGGCTAGACTAGGATGGTTTTTCCCTAGGTCGGTAGCGGGTTGCCCTTGCTTGCTTTGTTTGTATCCTCTTGGTTACGAGTTGGATCTAGGACTTGGGCTGTATGGGTTATACAACGATTGAGGTTAGGAGGTGTCTTCCCCTGTTGCACGGCTCTCGACTGGGTTTTCTCCTTAGGTGGAGAGTTTTTTAGGTCTGATAGATTCAGGTGGAGACCAATTTTGCTTTGTTATGCTTGATTTTTTGGTGTTTATTTTATTATTTCTATTTGAATAACTACACTGGTTTACTGAGTGATTTTTTATGAATTTTATGAGTTGTTTGTTTTGCCATGTTTTTGTTTGAGGATGGGGTACTGCTGTGTTTGCTGCTTGTGTGCAGGTACTGGTGAGCAGTCGGGGACATCCTTGTTGGCATGATCCCAGAGGTCTGCTCAGGTAAGTGCAGGTATGTTCTTTATTTATGTTTGGAGTTCTTTAAATTTAAGCATGTTTAGTAGGAGTGTAGAATATCATTAATTTGGGCAGCATGTGTCACGTTGATGCATGATAGGGGCTGTTTGGGTCGTATTGTGTAAGTATTTCCTATTTAGTATGTGATACCCAAATTAAAGATGATAGGTGGTGCAGAATCATCATGTGGTTTAGGTTTATTTTGCAAGGTGGAAAGTAAGGTGGAAAGTGAGGTGTTGTTGCATATTGAATTTGTTCATGCATTCTAATTTCTAACGTAGAGATTTGTGAATTTTTATATTCATTTTTTGTTAATTAAAATGCAATTTATTTAATATGTTGTTTTTTTTGTTGAGAAATCTGTTACGCAGTTGAAACAGGGGCACTGCCCATTTCTTATCCATCGTCCATGTGCCCCGCTATTTCTTTTCGTGCGGCTCCATTTGAGGTGCGCGGGCACCATTTTGCAGCGCAACACCATTCGACTTGGCTGAGAGAGAGAGAGAGAGAGCATCTCTCAGATTGACCGAGAGAGGGAGAGCAGAGGCGCAGCCGGATCTACATCAAGAGATCTGCGCCGGTCGGGTTTCTTCGTCGATTCATGGCAACAGGGCAGCGCGACTCCATGGGTTCTTCAACAATGGAGCTTCGTTCTTGGGAAACATTGATCGGGCATCGACGCCTCACCATCACAGATCTGGTTCGATCTTGATCGTTGGAGAAGAAGTGTGAAGGGCCTTCTCTTGGTCTCCCGGAGGAGCAGTGAATATCAATCTTTGAGGAGCAGGGTTTTCTTTTTCCTAAACCCTGAGGTTGGCAAATATGTACATCAGATCTGAACGGCGACAACATTTTTTCGTCTGCTTTGGACTCAAGCAGCGGCGTCGGTTTTAGACCATGATGACGAACCTCGACAGTGTCAGATCTGAGTAGCGATGAGGAATTTGGTCAGCACCGATGTATCTGCACATCACCCATGCACCTAGACAACTGCAGTGTACTCGAACTGCTATGACAATCTTGAAGTTGTCAAAATTAGAGCACTCAAATGTGGTGAATTCTACATCTTGCATCAACCATTTTCTGCGGCAAAGGTTTGACCGAGCCCCGGGTAAGGGAGTCTTAGTCCATTCAATGCGTTTTTCCTTTTTCATTTTTTTGGGTTTCATGCTTGATGCTTGTTTTATTATGATATGTGTTGTGAATTAGTCTGCTTGTCCAGCCTTGTTTGTGTGGCTGAAGCACGTAAATTCTTGGTGTAACTTTTATTGCTTTCATTTCCTTTCCGCATTTAATTCGACCTATAATTGCTGAACGTTCGATGCTTCCTATGTTAATTATAGAAGTTTTTTTAGCCTTGGTTTGGCTCGGTTTTATCATTATTGATGCAGCCTTAATTTCTCTTTGTTATTTGATGTAGGATTATTGATGTAATTGTCCACTGCCAGTATGTCGCTCACTGTTGTTGATTCATTTGAATATATTCATTGTTGTTTTGATTGCAATGTGAACTTTCTTGTTTATCTTTATAAGTATGCACGTATTAAACTGTTAATAAACATCGTTTTCATATTTCGGATTTTGACGAATCAAAACACCCAATAGATTCAGGCTATTTCGTGGGGATTGTCTCTCACGTAGGGGCGCTCCCCGCAACAATTGTTATATCATTTCAACGTTCTCATCATTGCGGGGAACTACAAGGAACTTATCAATGCAACAAATACTCTAAGACATTATTATATCATAGTCATGCAAAACAATGAACAATATGTAATAAGATGTTTAATATTTAAATAAATTGAATATCCTTGCAATCAAAGTACAACCAGTAGGTTCTAGGATGTCAACTCTTACAATTATAAACAAGCGTTTTTTTAGTTAATGTATCCAAATAAACATTATTTTTGAATATAAATTATTAAAAAAAATCAGCGCCAAATGTTGCACTGAAAAATGAATCCTTTAGCGGTACTAAGAATAGCACTGATAAAAGGTGCACCTTTATCTGGGCTTTTTTTAGCGTCGATGAATGATTCATTTATCAGCGCTTTTATGTAGCGCTAAAAAAGGATCCCCCTTTATCATCACTTTCTTCTTAGCGCTGATAAAAGGAGGCGCTTTCTTTGTCCTGCTTTGTGGTAATGTTATTTATAAATTTACCGCTTGTTGCTTTTTTTTACAAGGTGGAGTAAGGCTCGGTGTTATGAACATAACATGAGGCATAGTGTGCATAAATTTTGATAGATATTTGACGCTATATGATGTAAGTTAAAAAATAATTTTTTTTATAGAATCAATTTTGTTATTAATTTTATAAGATATTAAAATAATAACTTTGTAACACTGTTGTGTTAATTTTTGAATTGTTTTTTGAGTTGGCACTTTAGGTTTCAAGCACCCCGTATGCTAAATTTGTCTAGGCATCAATCCCACTATATTGCACATCTAAGGTTAGAGGCGCGGGTGTTTGTCTATATGCAAAATATCATCATTGCACCCGGACAAGTTGATGCATTACATTCTATTATGTTAATAAATATGCATATTTTTATAATTATAAACATTTATATGAATATGTTTATATAATTATAAAAGCCAATATATATGAATATTTCAAACCTATCATCATGCATTTGTTTTTGGCGTTACTTGAACGCAGCCGCTTGCACATTATTAATGCGAAACATTTTTTTTTTTCCATTCATAGAAATACAAACGAGGGTAGTGCGGGCAGGACGTGCTCGGACGGGACGCCGCATGTCGCATGCACCCCACCACGCATCATATCAATATATCTTTATATTATCATTCCCACAACGTATCATATCAACATGTCTTTATATTATCATCCAGTTGCACCGAGGTCCCGCGCCTTCAAAGAAATATTCATCACCGTCCCACACAAACGTATAATTATGATTCACCCTCTCTCCTCCCTACCCTATATATATCTCACCACCGCCACTTCCACCGCTGCAGACTTGAGTGTCTAAACCACTCATTAACCACGATGGAGCGCGTCGCCCTCCTCTTCGTCTTCTGTTTCTGCGTAGCTCTGGTTCCCGGCAATTCCGCCGCCGCCGGCCGTTCTGACGGAGGAGTTGAGGAGATTTTGACGGATTTTTTTTTGTTTACGTTTTTAAAAAAAAAAATTTGCCAGAAAACGGTTCCGGCAAAACAAATTTTAAAACTGCACCTCAAAGGCGGCATCCCGGATGCCGCCTTTGCATTTTGGGGCAAGGCGGCATCTGCGATGCCGCCTTTGCGCTGCGGGTGAAAGGCGGCATCGCGGATGCCGCCTTTCTCTTAAAAATATATATTTTTATTTTTTAATTACATTTATTCATTATAATTTTTAATTACATTTATTCATTATAATTTTTAATTATTAATTAGTAATTATTAATAATTAAATATGTCATAATTAATTAGTTAATTAGTAATATTATCATTAATTATATAATAATTAATTATTAATATAATTATTACATATATAATAAATATTTAGTTAATTAGAAATACAATTAATAATTCTAACTAATTAATTAGTAATTATTAATTATTAATTAGCTAATTAGTAATATAAATATTTATTATAATTATTCATTATAATTAGTAATTAGTAATTAATAATTATTAATAAGTAATTAGTAATTATTAATTAGTAAATTAGTAATATAAATATTAATTATAGCTATTCATAAAATTATTAATTATTAATTATTACTCATTAATTATTACTTATATAATAAATAATTAGTTAATTATTAATATAACTATTAATTATATAATAATTAATTAGTTAATTAGTAATATAATTATAATCTTTCAAAGCCACGTACTTGAAACATTTTTAAGTTTCAAGTAGGCGGTTTTGAAAGATTATAAATTATTTTTCATTAACATTTTTTTGTAAATTGCTTTTGTTTTAAACTATTTTTTATATGTTTAATCCATGTTTTAAGTTTCATTTATGTTGGTCTTATAGTTTATCTTTTATTGTATTTCAAAGTGACGTACTTGAAAAATTTTAAGTTTCAAGTATGCGGTTTTGAAAGCTTATAAATTTCTTTTCATCAACTTTTTTTTGGAAATTTCTTTTGTTTTCAACTATTTATTATATGTTTAATCAATGTTTAAAGTTTCAATTATATTCGTTTTATAGTTTATATTTTACAGTCTTTCAAAGTCACGTCCTTGAAACATTTTTAAGTTTCAAGTAGGCGGTTTTGAAAGCTTATAAATTATTTTTCATTAGCATTTTTTTGTAAATTGCTTTTGTTTTAAACTATTTTTTATATGTTTAATCCATGTTTTAAGTTTCATTTATATTGGTCTTCTATTTTATGTTTTATGGTCTTTCAAAGTCACGTACTTGAAAAATTTTTAGTTTCAAGTATGCGGTTTTGAAAGCTTATAAATTTCTTTTCATCAACTTTTTTTTGGAAATTTCTTTTGTTTTCAACTATTTATTATATGTTTAATCAATGTTTAAAGTTTCAATTATATTCGTTTTATAGTTTATATTTTACAGTCTTTCAAAGTCACGTACTTGAAACATTTTTAAGTTTCAAGTAGGCGGTTTTGAAAGCTTATAAATTATTTTTCATTAACATTTTTTTGTAAATTGCTTTTGTTTTAAACTATTTTTTATATGTTTAATCCATGTTTTAAGTTTCATTTATATTGGTCTTCTATTTTATGTTTTATGGTCTTTCAAAGTCACGTACTTGAAAAATTTTTAGTTTCAAGTATGCGGTTTTGAAAGCTTATAAATTTCTTTTCATCAACTTTTTTTTGGAAATTTCTTTTGTTTTAAACTATTTATTATATGTTTAATCAATGTTTAAAGTTTCAATTATATTCGTTTTATAGTTTATATTTTACAGTCTTTCAAAGTCACGTACTTGAAACATTTTTAAGTTTCAAGTAGGCGGTTTTGAAAGCTTATAAATTATTTTTCATTAACATTTTTTTGTAAATTGCTTTTGTTTTAAACTATTTTTTATATGTTTAATCCATGTTTTATGTTTCATTTATATTGGTCTTCTATTTTATGTTTTATGGTCTTTCAAAGTCACGTACTTGAAAAATTTTAAGTTTCAAGTATGCGGTTTTGAAAGCTTATAAATTTCTTTTCATCAACTTTTTTTTGGAAATTTCTTTTGTTTTCAACTATTTATTATATGTTTAATCAATGTTTAAAGTTTCAATTATATTCTTTTTATAGTTTATATTTTACAGTCTTTCAAAGTCACGTACTTGAAACATTTTTAAGTTTCAAGTAGGCGGTTTTGAAAGCTTATAAATTATTTTTCATTAACATTTTTTTGTAAATTGCTTTTGTTTTAAACTATTTTTTATATGTTTAATTCATGTTTTAAGTTTCATTTATATTGGTCTTCTATTTTATGTTTTATGGTCTTTCAAAGTCACGTACTTGAAACAGAATCCCACATCGGAAATGCAGAATCTACTGCACAGTAAAGATAGAACCTGAATTCCACATCGAAAATGCAGAATGATTTTCAGGGCAAACCCTCTTATAATGAATAATTATAATAAATATTTATATTACTGGTTAACTAATTAATAATTACTAATTACTAATTAATTAGTTATAATTATTAATTATATTTCTAATTAACTAAGTATTTATTATATATGTAATAATTAAGTATTATATAATTGATAATTTTATTACTAATTAACTAATTAGTTATTATATAATTAACGATTAATAAACACTAATTACCAAATTACAAATTATATACTAATTAATTAGTTATTTCGTAATATAAATATTAATTATATACTAATTAAATAGTTAATTAGTAATAGAATTATTAATTATATAATCTGTAATTAGGTAATTAGTAATTATTAATGTTTTATTATTATGTTCGTATGGTTATATAAATATATATAAATAAAACCTAATTTACCCCCTCCTGAGATTCCACTCTGACCAACAAGTAAAAATAGTATTTTGATTTCAGTACACATAAAACATGTAAACAATAATGTACAATCAATGCATATGTCTGTGGCGAGGAGATTCTGTCCCACATGGTGGTCTGCGAATAGGACGTCCGCGTCGAGTGCGCAGTGGAGTCTGATGACCTGGAGAAGGCTGATCCTCGGGCACTGAAACGTCGACTGTCGCATCCTCCATCTGTGTGTCAGTTGGAGGAGCTGTCAACTGCATCTCGTACTGCCATCCAGATCCTTCTCCCACTAGGGTGGTAGAAGGACCTGCCTCCATCGCAGAGGGGAACGAAGCCTGTGATGGAGCTATACCCCAAGACGACGACGGCTCTAGAATCCAAGGCTGGGAAGGATCTGGAACCCAAGATGGAGAGAACTGCGGATATCCTGTCAGGAAAGACGGATCCCATGCCACCTGAGGCACATCCTGAATAGGCTGATCCTGGACTACTAGAGGCCCGACCTCTGCCTGTGGAACAGGCGATGCCTCACGTGCAGCACGACGCTGTCTACGTCGCCGTGGTCGTGGCTCCTCAGCACCAGCAGCAGCTGGAGGATGTTCCTCTGGGGCAGGAACCTCCTGTCTCCGAGCCAGACGCGTGAAGATGCTCTCGGAAAACGCATGAAAAGATGCCCTCGCCTCCAGCGCTGTAGCATGGACGGCTGCCCGGCTAAAGACCCCCTCCTCCTCTTCATCGCTCATGCGAACAAGCTGCTCTGTGTGACTTCCCTGTAAATAGATTCAAATGGAATTAGAAAATAATTCAATAAACAAAGTAATAGGAATTTATTAACTTACCATCCTCTGCATCTCTATGCCAGCTTGGGTAAGATACAGTATAGATTTTAGTCTATACCAGGGCGCATAGTCAACCTGCTCTGAAAGAGAGAATCGATTTGTAGGAACACCTTGAATACGTAACTCTGCACGTCTGTGCCAGCAGTCGATAAAACTCGCATGTACTTGGGACCAGTCATCATCCTGCCTCTCTGTCAGCTTCATCCCATGAAGCTTGTCTGTCTGTCTAGATGGTAATGGAATCGGCTGAGTACGAAAAAATTGGCGCATGACCCTGTCAGGCTGCTGCCACTCAATAATATGAAAGTGAATGAGGGGCACTACAGCCATAGCATCCTCAAGACCAACAGTGCAGTATGCTGGCAACTGGTCCATAATACTCCAGTATGGAAGCCATGAAATCTGAAATGACAAGTGATTTTGTCAAAAAAAACACCCAACTAAAAACCAAAATTGATGTTATTATTAAAAATGTTAGACAGTGATAGATTGTATATACATACCTGATCAGGTAAGAGACAGTCCAACTGTAGCCGATATACGCCCAAATGCTGTCTCGGAACCACGTCGAAATTGTGTCGCTGACACCACCTGTAAAATACAACGATAATGACAAATAATGAGAAATTATAGTCAATAACTCATAGTAGAATAAAAAACCAATAGAAATGACTTATCATACCAGCGTCCACGCGGAGCGTCATGCAGCACCTCCATCTCGACCGGTGGACCAGCAAGGTCAGGGCGGAATGATGGGATGCGCTCCCATGCCCACATCTGAATAAGGATGACGCATCCTCCAAGACCTGTACGGTCCCTATGGGATAGTCTGCATAATGATCTGTACGTGTATGCCAAGCAGGCTGATCCCCAACTGTACGTCCCAGCCCGATCAAAGTCCTCTAGTAGGGGTAGATACATCATATGCACGTGCATCCCCGAGTGATCAGTACACATGGTCCCACCAATGAGTCGTAAGATATATGCACGGGCGTAACGCATGACGGTCTGCTCATCATCATCATCCTGTAAATGTGGAATCTGCGACTCCAACCAACGCATAGATATGGACGATCCATCTGTAGCCCTACGGTCGGACAAAATATCAACGCCTAACAAGCGTTGAGCAAGGTCTGGCCAAGCTGCACGAGTGGGTCCAATAACGGGTCTCCCCTGGATAGGAAGACCGAGAAGAACTGCGACATCCTCGAGGGTGATGGTCATCTCCCCCTCAGGCAAGTGGAATGTGTGTGTCTCTGGTCTCCATCTCTCAACGAGGGCAGCAAGTAGGTAATGATCTACAAATGTGAAATCTGATACGGCAAGGCCATAGAAGCCAGCACGGCGCAAGTAAGTTCTAATGGCATGTGGAGGCTCCATGTGATGAAAATGGTGCGCTCGACGCACCTTCACAAATCGATCTGGATGACCCTCTAACACGGCCTGCGAAATATGGGTAGGGTGCTGAGTGAGTAGTATGGTATCATCCATCTGCATATAAACAAAGAAAATGAGTCGTAAGTGTAAAATGTAAATATAACATTAATGGGTTAACTGACATACACATTTCAATATGGGTTAAGTGTTCCGCTTTCGGAGTTTTGAAATAAATTCTATTATTTCATATTCAAAGTTATTTCTTGAAAGCATGAATATTAATATGAAATAAGTTATGTTATCTAAAATATTGAGTCTTGAATTTGGTTACACATATTTTGGGGGAGCTTTGTGATTAACAACTTATGGATTGGATTAAGATAAACCATGTCAATTAGTAATGATGTTTTTAGAATTTATCTAATTGTATGTATTAAATATCTTATGCTAATTATTATGATACTATAAATTTGTTATAGAACAGTTTTCTAAAATATCCTGCATGTTTAGATTGGAGTTTAGGTTGGAGGGTTTAGGGTTAAAATTTTTAATATTAACGTCCGGGAAACATGTTAATGGGTTAACTGACATACACATTTCAATATGGGTTAAGTGTTCCGCTTTCGGAGTTTTGAAATAAATTCTATTATTTCATATTCAAAGTTATTTCTTGAAAGCATGAATATTAATATGAAATAAGTTATGTTATCTAAAATATTGAGTCTTGAATTTGGTTACACATATTTTGGGGGAGCTTTGTGATTAACTACTTATGGATTGGATTAAGATAAACCATGTCAATTAGTAATGATGTTTTTAGAATTTATCTAATTGTATGTATTCAATATCTTATGCTAATTATTATGATACTATAAATTTGTTATAGAACAGTTTGCTAAAATATCCTGCATGTTTAGATTGGGGTTTAGGTTGGAGGGTTTAGGGTTAAAAATTTTAATATTAACGTCCAGGAAACATGTTAATGGGTTAACTGACATACACTTTTCAATATGGGTTAAGTGTTCCGCTTTCGGAGTTTTGAAATAAATTCTATTATTTTATATTTAAAGTTATTTCTTGAAAGCATGAATATTAATGTGAAATAAGTTATGTTATCTAAAATATTGAGTCTTGAATTTGGTTACACATATTTTGGGGGAGCTTTGTGATTAACTACTTATGGATTGGATTAAGATAAACCATGTCAATTAGTAATGATGTTTTTAGAATTTATCTAATTGTATGTATTCAATATCTTATGCTAATTATTATGATACTATAAATTTGTTATAGAACAGTTTGCTAAAATATCCTGCATGTTTAGATTGGGGTTTAGGTTGGAGGGTTTAGGGTTAAAATTTTTAATATTAACGTCCAGGAAACATGTTAATGGGTTAACTGACATACACTTTTCAATATGGGTTAAGTGTTCCGCTTTCGGAGTTTTGAAATAAATTCTATTATTTTATATTTAAAGTTATTTCTTGAAAGCATGAATATTAATGTGAAATAAGTTATGTTATCTAAAATATTGAGTCTTGAATTTGGTTACACATATTTTGGGGGAGCTTTGTGATTAACTACTTATGGATTGGATTAAGATAAACCATGTCAATTAGTAATGATGTTTTTAGAATTTATCTAATTGTATGTATTCAATATCTTATTCTAATTATTATGATACTATAAATTTGTTATAGAACAGTTTGCTAAAATATCCTGCATGTTTAGATTGGGGTTTAGGTTGGAGGGTTTAGGGTTAAAATTTTTAATATTAACGTCCAGGAAACATGTTAATGGGTTAACTGACATACACTTTTCAATATGGGTTAAGTGTTCCGCTTTCGGAGTTTTGAAATAAATTCTATTATTTTATATTTAAAGTTATTTCTTGAAAGCATGAATATTAATGTGAAATAAGTTATGTTATCTAAAATATTGAGTCTTGAATTTGTTTACACATATTTTGGGGTATCTTTGTGATTAACTACTTATGGATTGGATTAAGATAAACCATGTCAATTAGTAATGATGTTTTTAGAATTTATCTAATTTTATGTATTCAATATCTTATGCTAATTATTATGATACTATAAATTTGTTATAGAACAGTTTTCTAAAAAAGAGATAACAACATTTAGTTCACAATATGGGAATGTCACAATGAAGACAATACATCATTATGAATGAGACTGTGAAGTCGACCCAACAACGTTAGGGCATCGCTTCCGGTTATGACCTTCTTTATGACATATTGTGCATCGCAAACTCTGCCCTTGTTCTTGAGGCCAGTCCATCTCATTACGCATCCTACTCGCCTTTGGTCTCCCACGAGGACGTAACCGATTCATGTCAGGTATCACTATCGGCTGGCCTTCAGGCATTGGGAAATAACGATACTCCCCAATAGGTGTCCATGGTGCAGCATAACAGTTGGCAATGATATCCATCTGGTACACTGGATCAACATATGCTTCCCATGAGATGTTCACAGAGGCACATGCTGCGATGACGTGTGTACATGGAAACCGTAAGGCCTGAAATTTTCCACATTGACATTGCCTTGTTTCCAGTAATACCACCATTTTTTCACCGACGTGATTTGTGATGGGGTCTGAACGCTCTTGAACTTCAAATCGGGAATCTTCTCTTCGAAATAGACATACGTGATAACCAGAAGCTTCTTCAATATTTTTTTCAATCTCTCGTTGAAAGTGTATTCCATATCTTATCCCTTGATGTATTCTGTCTGATGCTAGTTTTTGTTTATCCACAAAGTACTTCACGCATCGATATAATGTCTCCTGAACTAATGCGGTTATAGGTAGCTTGCGAAGTCCTTTGAAGATACCATTGATGCACTCCACAATGTTTGTCGTCATGTGTCCGTACCTCTTTCCCCCGTCGTATGCCAATGTCCATTTCTCTTTTGGAATCCGCATCATATAATCATAAACTTCTTGATTAGCCTGACTAATTTGTTCAAAACGTTCTTCAAATCGTCGTTGGTCCGACTCATATGCTACAAAACGTAGATGATATTTCACATAAATTGATTTTATATTTATATTGAAACAGTAAAACAGAATGAATAAAATACGTACCAAGCCTCGTGATTGCCTTCTTCATCGGTTCGTTGTGGAATTTTTTATGTACATTGCTAGCAATGTGTCTAATGCAGAACCGATGATGTGCATTTGGGTATCTCCATGTATCAGGATCTGCATTGATTGCCTCATTAATTGCTCGATGACGATCAGATATCAAACAAACTCCCTGAATGTTGGTGAAATGGTTGCTGATACATGCCAGAAACCAACTCCATGATTCATAGTTTTCTTTCTCTACAATGGCAAAGGCAAGCGGAAGAGGTGAACGGTTTCCATCTTGGGTTGCCGCAATCAACAATACGCCCTTGTATTTTCCATACAGAAATGTTCCATCAATCTGAATAAATTGTTTGCAAAAACGAAATGCAGAGATACAAGGAAGGAATGCCCAGAACAACCGATGAAATTGAACACGAGATGGATCAAGTCGATTATCAGGAGACACATGTTCGTTTGTATCCAGATGGAAGACAACTTGGTTATGATGCCTCAGTATGGCTAGCAATTGCGGCAATACTCGATATGAGTCATCCCAATCACCATATACCTTCACAATTGCCTTCTGTTTCGCCATTCATGCCTTATTATAGGAAATCTTATAACCGAATGTCTGTAGAATCCTCTCTTGCACAAGGGATATTGGAACATCTTGGCATGTCCTAATCATCTCAACAACAATAGATGACACAAATTCTGCATCCAATGAAGTATGATCTTGTGTGAGACTTGGCTGAACGCAACTATGAGCCGCCTCAATCCTTGAGATTCTCCAACCTCCAAAGGTAATGTCTGGAATAGCCCTTAAGCGAAATCTACAATCATCCCCATACTTCACGCACCGTATAACATATTTACTACGGCATGATTCGTGAACTACATAGTTGAAGTTTCTCTCAATATGAAATCTCTTTAACGTGCTTTTTAAGGCATCTTTACTGGGAAAATTCCTTCCAATATATAAGGTTTTGTCCACCTCACTAAACCTATCTGGTACAACTCCAGGGAACTCAGTTGCCGGTGTGAGAACAGTATTATCGAATTCAGGCACACGTGTCATTGCTTCTGACCAAGATGAAAATAATGGTGGATGATTTATTGACCGAGGTTGATGTACAGCAACTGCATTTCTCAAAACCTCCTCTCTATCTTTTGTTGGTCCCTCCTCATCAGCACTGTTGTCGCCATCCGATCCATCATTACGAAACTCCTCATCAGAAGTCGGATTGACATGTATATCCGGAAGATCATTTAGGTTGTCCTCTTCTGCTGCATCATTTGGAATAGGCTCAATGTCATGAGGTAGACTGTCTTCAACCACTCTTGTATTTCTACGTCTTTGTACAAATGGACGTTGTTGTTGTACAGTAGCAACAACAACGTATAACTCCATCATGGTACCATCTAACCGTTGAGAAAATAAATTAACTGCTTGGACCCACTGCGCATCAGCAACCAATGGACAAGCTATATGCCACATTGTTGTTGGAAATTGCAAATGTCTATAGCTCATAGACATTATCTCTTGATCGGGTCCCAAATTTAAGGAAACATGAATTCTCTCTTGAAGGTCACTTATGGTAACACAATCCATTGTACTAACCACCGTAATTGGTTGTGTACTGTAAGAAGCTCCTTGCTCAGTTTGAATAATCTCCCCATAACAGTACACACAGGCATACATGGCTCTCTACGTCAAAAATGTGTTATTTCATCAAAATTATGATAGTATAACAAAATATTAACAATTATGTTTGACGATATGATGTTTATTATAATGTAATTTTATTGCGCCTTTCTATACCATAAACTATGCTACTGATGTTTCACCATATGATATTTATTAGAATGTAATTTTAGAGCGCCTTTTTATTTAGTTTGTTTGTTCTTCTTCATTTCACTTTATATGTTCATTAGTATCGTTAGTTAATCATTATATGAATTCATGTTTTAATCCTATGTTATTTATTAATTATTCTAAAATTAACTAATAATAACTAATCGTTAATTATTCTATTATTCTATAATTAACTAATAATAACTTTAATTTGTTAATTCTTATGTCCTTATTTGATTCTATAACATTATACTTATCATTTATCATTGATAAATATACAGATCATTAGTATCGTTAGCTAATCATTATATGAATTCATGTTTTAATCCTATGTTATTTATTAATTATTCTAAAATTAACTAATAACAACTAATCATTAATTATTCTATTATTTTATAATTAACTAATAATAACTTTAATTCGTTAATTCTTATATCCTTATTTCATTCTATAAAATTATATATATCATTTATCATTGATACATATACTGATTTGCTTTTTCTTCTCTTAGAAATTTTAGTAGTTTATAAAGAAAATATGAATCATCTTAAGCATATTCCCCGGGAGTGTCAAACCAGGATGCAGCAAGGCCCGTTATCGTGCACCAGTTCCCGTTCGAGTCTAGCTCGAAGCGGTGTTTTCGGGTTTTACCCCTATGTACATCTGTGACAGAGCCACATCCACTTGTTTGTATCCAGACAGGAATTTAATTGCGTAGATAACCACATAATCTTTAAGCTACCAAAATTTCTAAATACTTAATCTTAAGTTAATCTTAAGTTAATCTATACTACCTAACAGTAATTATTTAAAACTATATATAACTAATTACAAAAACTAAATAACCAAATATTAAGAACTACCTAAACTGCTTAACAAATGAAAGATTTAAAACTAAACAAAATTAAATTAATTAAATAAAAACATTAAATTAAATAAAGAAACATACCTCTAAATGAAGCTTCGTAAAAGCTCGCACAGCAAAAAAAAAATTAGAGAGAGAGAGAGCAAATTGGAGAGAGAGGTTGCAATGAAGAAGTGAGGAGAGGGGGGGGTGGCCGCCCTTTTATAGGGACTTCAGGCAAAGGCGGCATCGCGGAAGCCGCCTTTCGCCTCTGCGTATGGCCAAAGGCGGCTTCGGCGATGCCGCCTTTCGCCTTACCCTGAGCCGAAAGGCGGCCTCCTCCCGGCCGCCTTTGCCATGTCATCGATCCGGGCCAAAGGCGGCGCGGGGGAGCAAAGGCGGCATCGCAGATGCCGCCTTTGTGCGCTAATACAAAGGCGGCATCGCAGATGCCGCCTTTGTAGCGTATTTTTAAAAAAAAAATTGACCTAGGCCGTTTTTCAGAAAAAATTTTTCAGAAAAACGTAAAAAAAAAAAAATCCGATTTTGACGGAGAAACTGTTCGACAAGATGCTGCTTCACCGGAAAGAGGGACCTCGGTGCGAGGGGTCCTTCTACACCTACAACGCCTTCATTCGGGCCGCCGCCAGGTTTGATGGCTTCGGCGCGACGGGGGATCGCGACAGATTTTTTTTTTTTTACGTTTTTCTGAAAAACGGCCTAGGTCAAATTTTTTTTTAAAAATACACCACAAAGGCGGCATCTGCGATGCCGCCTTTGCTCCCCCGCGCCGCCTTTGGCCCGGATCAATGACATGGCAAAGGCGGCCGGGAGGAGGCCGCCTTTCGGCTCAGGGTAAGGCGAAAGGCGGCATCGCCGAAGCCGCCTTTGGCCATACGCAGAGGCGAAAGGCGGCTTCCGCGATGCCGCCTTTGCCTGAAGTCCCTATAAAAGGGCGGCCACCCCCCCCCCCTCTCCTCACTTCTTCATTGCAACCTCTCTCTCCAATTTTCTCTCTCTCTCTCTAAATTTTTTTTTGCTGTGCGAGCTTTTACGAAGCTTCATTTAGAGGTATGTTTCTTTATTTAATTTAATGTTTTTATTTAATTAATTTAATTTTGTTTAGTTTTAAATCTTTCATTTGTTAAGCAGTTTAGATAGTTCTTAATATTTGGTTATTTAGTTTTTGTAATTAGTTATATATAGTTTTAAATAATTACTGTTAGGTAGTATAGATTAACTTAAGATTAACTTAAGATTAAGTATTTAGAAATTTTGGTAGCTTAAAGATTATGTGGTTATCTACGCAATTAAATTCCTGTCTGGATACAAACAAGTGGATGTGGCTCTGGCACAGATGTACATAGGGGTAAAACCCGAAAACACCGCTTCGAGCTAGACTCGAACGGGAACTGGTGCACGATAACGGGCCTTGCTGCATCCTGGTTTGACACTCCCGGGGAATATGCTTAAGATGATTCATATTTTCTTTATAAACTACTAAAATTTCTAAGAGAAGAAAAAGCAAATCAGTATATGTATCAATGATAAATGATATATATAATTTTATAGAATGAAATAAGGATATAAGAATTAACGAATTAAAGTTATTATTAGTTAATTATAAAATAATAGAATAATTAATGATTAGTTGTTATTAGTTAATTTTAGAATAATTAATAAATAACATAGGATTAAAACATGAATTCATATAATGATTAGCTAACGATACTAATGATCTGTATATTTATCAATGATAAATGATAAGTATAATGTTATAGAATCAAATAAGGACATAAGAATTAACAAATTAAAGTTATTATTAGTTAATTATAGAATAATAGAATAATTAACGATTAGTTATTATTAGTTAATTTTAGAATAATTAATAAATAACATAGGATTAAAACATGAATTCATATAATGATTAACTAACGATACTAATGAACATATAAAGTGAAATGAAGAAGAACAAACAAACTAAATAAAAAGGCGCTCTAAAATTACATTCTAATAAATATCATATGGTGAAACATCAGTAGCATAGTTTATGGTATAGAAAGGCGCAATAAAATTACATTATAATAAACATCATATCGTCAAACATAATTGTTAATATTTTGTTATACTATCATAATTTTGATGAAATAACACATTTTTGACGTAGAGAGCCATGTATGCCTGTGTGTACTGTTATGGGGAGATTATTCAAACTGAGCAAGGAGCTTCTTACAGTACACAACCAATTACGGTGGTTAGTACAGTGGATTGTGTTACCATAAGTGACCTTCAAGAGAGAATTCATGTTTCCTTAAATTTGGGACCCGATCAAGAGATAATGTCTATGAGCTATAGACATTTGCAATTTCCAACAACAATGTGGCATATAGCTTGTCCATTGGTTGCTGATGCGCAGTGGGTCCAAGCAGTTAATTTATTTTCTCAACGGTTAGATGGTACCATGATGGAGTTATACGTTGTTGTTGCTACTGTACAACAACAACGTCCATTTGTACAAAGACGTAGAAATACAAGAGTGGTTGAAGACAGTCTACCTCATGACATTGAGCCTATTCCAAATGATGCAGCAGAAGAGGACAACCTAAATGATCTTCCGGATATACATGTCAATCCGACTTCTGATGAGGAGTTTCGTAATGATGGATCGGATGGCGACAACAGTGCTGATGAGGAGGGACCAACAAAAGATAGAGAGGAGGTTTTGAGAAATGCAGTTGTTGTACATCAACCTCGGTCAATAAATCATCCACCATTATTTTCATCTTGGTCAGAAGCAATGACACGTGTGCCTGAATTCGATAATACTGTTCTCACACCGGCAACTGAGTTCCCTGGAGTTGTACCAGATAGGTTTAGTGAGGTGGACAAAACCTTATATATTGGAAGGAATTTTCCCAGTAAAGATGCCTTAAAAAGCACGTTAAAGAGATTTCATATTGAGAGAAACTTCAACTATGTAGTTCACGAATCATGCCGTAGTAAATATGTTATACGGTGCGTGAAGTATGGGGATGACCATCACCCTCGAGGATGTCGCAGTTCTTCTCGGTCTTCCTATCCAGGGGAGACCCGTTATTGGACCCACTCGTGCAGCTTGGCCAGACCTTGCTCAACGCTTGTTAGGCGTTGATATTTTGTCCGACCGTAGGGCTACAGATGGATCGTCCATATCTATGCGTTGGTTGGAGTCGCAGATTCCACATTTACAGGATGATGATGATGAGCAGACCGTCATGCGTTACGCCCGTGCATATATCTTACGACTCATTGGTGGGACCATGTGTACTGATCACTCGGGGATGCACGTGCATATGATGTATCTACCCCTACTAGAGGACTTTGATCGGGCTGGGACGTACAGTTGGGGATCAGCCTGCTTGGCATACACGTACAGATCATTATGCAGACTATCCCATAGGGACCGTACAGGTCTTGGAGGATGCGTCATCCTTATTCAGATGTGGGCATGGGAGCGCATCCCATCATTCCGCCCTGACCTTGCTGGTCCACCGGTCGAGATGGAGGTGCTGCATGACGCTCCGCGTGGACGCTGGTATGATAAGTCATTTCTATTGGTTTTTTATTCTACTATGAGTTATTGACTATAATTTCTCATTATTTGTCATTATCGTTGTATTTTACAGGTGGTGTCAGCGACACAATTTCGACGTGGTTCCGAGACAGCATTTGGGCGTATATCGGCTACAGTTGGACTGTCTCTTACCTGATCAGGTATGTATATACAATCTATCACTGTCTAACATTTTTAATAATAACATCAATTTTGGTTTTTAGTTGGGTGTTTTTTTTGACAAAATCACTTGTCATTTCAGATTTCATGGCTTCCATACTGGAGTATTATGGACCAGTTGCCAGCATACTGCACTGTTGGTCTTGAGGATGCTATGGCTGTAGTGCCCCTCATTCACTTTCATATTATTGAGTGGCAGCAGCCTGACAGGGTCATGCGCCAATTTTTTCGTACTCAGCCGATTCCATTACCATCTAGACAGACAGACAAGCTTCATGGGATGAAGCTGACAGGGAGGCAGGATGATGACTGGTCCCAAGTACATGCGAGTTTTATCGACTGCTGGCACAGACGTGCAGAGTTACGTATTCAAGGTGTTCCTACAAATCGATTCTCTCTTTCAGAGCAGGTTGACTATGCGCCCTGGTATAGACTAAAATCTATACTGTATCTTACCCAAGCTGGCATAGAGATGCAGAGGATGGTAAGTTAATAAATTCCTATTACTTTGTTTATTGAATTATTTTCTAATTCCATTTGAATCTATTTACAGGGAAGTCACACAGAGCAGCTTGTTCGCATGAGCGATGAAGAGGAGGAGGGGGTCTTTAGCCGGGCAGCCGTCCATGCTACAGCGCTGGAGGCGAGGGCATCTTTTCATGCGTTTTCCGAGAGCATCTTCACGCGTCTGGCTCGGAGACAGGAGGTTCCTGCCCCAGAGGAACATCCTCCAGCTGCTGCTGGTGCTGAGGAGCCACGACCACGGCGACGTAGACAGCGTCGTGCTGCACGTGAGGCATCGCCTGTTCCACAGGCAGAGGTCGGGCCTCTAGTAGTCCAGGATCAGCCTATTCAGGATGTGCCTCAGGTGGCATGGGATCCGTCTTTCCTGACAGGATATCCGCAGTTCTCTCCATCTTGGGTTCCAGATCCTTCCCAGCCTTGGATTCTAGAGCCGTCGTCGTCTTGGGGTATAGCTCCATCACAGGCTTCGTTCCCCTCTGCGATGGAGGCAGGTCCTTCTACCACCCTAGTGGGAGAAGGATCTGGATGGCAGTACGAGATGCAGTTGACAGCTCCTCCAACTGACACACAGATGGAGGATGCGACAGTCGACGTTTCAGTGCCCGAGGATCAGCCTTCTCCAGGTCATCAGACTCCACTGCGCACTCGACGCGGACGTCCTATTCGCAGACCACCATGTGGGACAGAATCTCCTCGCCACAGACATATGCATTGATTGTACATTATTGTTTACATGTTTTATGTGTACTGAAATCAAAATACTATTTTTACTTGTTGGTCAGAGTGGAATCTCAGGAGGGGGTAAATTAGGTTTTATTTATATATATTTATATAACCATACGAACATAATAATAAAACATTAATAATTACTAATTACCTAATTACAGATTATATAATTAATAATTCTATTACTAATTAACTATTTAATTAGTATATAATTAATATTTATATTACGAAATAACTAATTAATTAGTATATAATTTGTAATTTGGTAATTAGTGTTTATTAATCGTTAATTATATAATAACTAATTAGTTAATTAGTAATAAAATTATCAATTATATAATACTTAATTATTACATATATAATAAATACTTAGTTAATTAGAAATATAATTAATAATTATAACTAATTAATTAGTAATTAGTAATTATTAATTAGTTAACCAGTAATATAAATATTTATTATAATTATTCATTATAAGAGGGTTTGCCCTGAAAATCATTCTGCATTTTCGATGTGGAATTCAGGTTCTATCTTTACTGTGCAGTAGATTCTGCATTTCCGATGTGGGATTCTGTTTCAAGTACGTGACTTTGAAAGACCATAAAACATAAAATAGAAGACCAATATAAATGAAACTTAAAACATGGATTAAACATATAAAAAATAGTTTAAAACAAAAGCAATTTACAAAAAAATGTTAATGAAAAATAATTTATAAGCTTTCAAAACCGCCTACTTGAAACTTAAAAATGTTTCAAGTACGTGACTTTGAAAGACTGTAAAATATAAACTATAAAACGAATATAATTGAAACTTTAAACATTGATTAAACATATAATAAATAGTTGAAAACAAAAGAAATTTCCAAAAAAAAGTTGATGAAAAGAAATTTATAAGCTTTCAAAACCGCATACTTGAAACTAAAAATTTTTCAAGTACGTGACTTTGAAAGACCATAAAACATAAAATAGAAGACCAATATAAATGAAACTTAAAACATGGATTAAACATATAAAAAATAGTTTAAAACAAAAGCAATTTACAAAAAAATGTTAATGAAAAATAATTTATAAGCTTTCAAAACCGCCTACTTGAAACTTAAAAATGTTTCAAGTACGTGACTTTGAAAGACTGTAAAATATAAACTATAAAACGAATATAATTGAAACTTTAAACATTGATTAAACATATAATAAATAGTTGAAAACAAAAGAAATTTCCAAAAAAAAGTTGATGAAAAGAAATTTATAAGCTTTCAAAACCGCATACTTGAAACTAAAAATTTTTCAAGTACGTGACTTTGAAAGACCATAAAACATAAAATAGAAGATCAATATAAATGAAACTTAAAACATGGATTAAACATATAAAAAATAGTTTAAAACAAAAGCAATTTACAAAAAAATGTTAATGAAAAATAATTTATAAGCTTTCAAAACCGCCTACTTGAAACTTAAAAATGTTTCAAGGACGTGACTTTGAAAGACTGTAAAATATAAACTATAAAACGAATATAATTGAAACTTTAAACATTGATTAAACATATAATAAATAGTTGAAAACAAAAGAAATTTCCAAAAAAATGTTGATGAAAAGAAATTTATAAGCTCTCAAAACCGCATACTTGAAACTTAAAATTTTTCAAGTACGTCACTTTGAAATACAATAAAAGATAAACTATAAGACCAACATAAATGAAACTTAAAACATGGATTAAACATATAAAAAATAGTTTAAAACAAAAGCAATTTACAAAAAAATGTTAATGAAAAATAATTTATAATCTTTCAAAACCGCCTACTTGAAACTTAAAAATGTTTCAAGGACGTGACTTTGAAAGATTATAATTATATTACTAATTAACTAATTAATTATTATATAATTAATAGTTATATTAATAATTAACTAATTATTTATTATATAAGTAATAATTAATGAGTAATAATTAATAATTAATAATTTTATGAATAGCTATAATTAATATTTATATTACTAATTTACTAATTAATAATTACTAATTACTTATTAATAATTATTAATTACTAATTACTAATTATAATGAATAATTATAATAAATATTTATATTACTAATTAGCTAATTAATAATTAATAATTACTAATTAATTAGTTAGAATTATTAATTGTATTTCTAATTAACTAAATATTTATTATATATGTAATAATTATATTAATAATTAATTATTATATAATTAATGATAATATTACTAATTAACTAATTAATTATAACATATTTAATTATTAATAATTACTAATTAATAATTAAAAATTATAATGAATAAATGTAATTAAAAATTATAATGAATAAATGTAATTAAAAAATAAAAATATATATTTTTAAGAGAAAGGCGGCATCCGCGATGCCGCCTTTCACCCGCAGCGCAAAGGCGGCATCGCAGATGCCGCCTTGCCCCAAAATGCAAAGGCGGCATCCGGGATCCGCCTTTGAGGTGCAGTTTTAAAATTTGTTTTGCCGGAACCGTTTTCTGGCAAATTTTTTTTTTTAAAAACGTAAACAAAAAAAAAATCCGATCGCGACACCCGCAAGCGTGAGGTCGCCGCTTTCCTGGCCCAAACCTCCCATGAAACCTCAGGTCCCCCGCCCTCTCACGAATCTTCCGTTTTGTTTCTCTGTGCTAATGATTTGATTAAGTATTTGTTTTATTATCAGGCGGATGGGACGGTGCACCCGATGGCCGGTATTCATGGGGATACTGCTATATCAACGAAGGGCGTAGGGTGAATCCGGAGTTTCTGGACGACTATTGCGAGCCCAGCGATGCATTCCCGTGCGTGCATGGGCAAAAGTACTACGGCCGGGGACCCTTTCACCTGAGATCGTAAGATACCCGCATCTCCTTGCAATATTTCAATGAAACCTGTGCATCAATACGGGTATGGGGTGCAGGAACCAGAACTATGGCGCCGCCGGAAAAGCCCTTGGGTACGACCTCCTCCGCTGCCCTGAACTTGTGGAAACCAACGCCACCGTCTCCTTCGAGACGGCGATCTGGCTCTGGATGAGGTCGCGGCCGCCGCTGCCGTCGTGCCACGACGTCATGACCGGGAAGTTCAGGCCATCGTCGATGGATCAGTCGCAGGGCCGCCGGGCGGGATTCGGTCTCACCACCGCCATCATCGCCGGCGACGAGGAGTGCGGCCGCCATCACGACCCGCGCATGGAGAGGGACCGCCTGGGGTTCTACGAAAGGTACTGCAGGATGGTGGGGGTGAGCGAGGGGCCGCACCTCACCTGCGCCAAAATGGATCCCTATCCGTTCCCGTTCATCCATGGCAGCGACCCAGCCCAAACCATCGCCACCGTGGTGGGCTCTCTGTAGCTGCTGCCGGCGCCTGCAACTCATCACCCGCAGCCGACTGAACAGCCCACGTCGCGTCTACCATGTATAATTAAATAAAGCGGCTGCCCATCTACGCGTGCGCGTGTATAATAAATGCGACGTGCGTTAATGTGAAAACTTGTTAGTCCAATCTCCGAGTATTTTCCATAGTTATTACTTAAATGTTGATTAAAAACAAATTAAAACTTTAACAATAAAACATGTCCATACAACTTGTCCATATTATTGAAGAATCTTTATTGAAAAATCAATATGAAAAGTGTAGCCAATCATTAAAATAAACCCACTATGATAAATTTGGATATGTGTGTGGGTTTTAGTGGCTAATATAAACCATTTTAACATTAGCTAAACGCGGTGATAAAAACTTTTCATAAAAAAATATTATTAATATATATAAAATTATTATATTTATATTCAAAAACCAATTTTTATTGTGTATACATTAATTACAAAATGCATGTATTTATATTAATATTATTAATATATATAAAATTATTATATTTATTTATTTATTTATTTATTTATTTATTTTCAATTATTTGCTAACAAAAGTCATTTTGGGTTTTGGATGGATGATGGTCATTTATCTGATTTGTTTCATGAGTTAGAGGTGGTTTCACTACCTTGTGACGAGCCTACACTACAGGAAAAATGGCTTTTTGCGACGGGTTATTTGCGACGGGAATAAATCCCGTCGCAAATAGTCCCATTAGAAACTTATTTGCGACGGGGGCATTTTCCCGTCGCAAATAACTAGTTATTTGCGACGGTAAAATCTCACCCGTCGCAAAAGGCTTGGCGCGCATAGCGCGCCAAACCGCGGGAAAGGTATTTGCGACGGGTGGTAACCACCCGTCGCAAATAGCCGGCGGCGGTAAAAACTATTTGCGACGGGAATATACCCCCGTCGCAAATAGTGTGTCGGCAAGTTGTTATTTGCGACGGGACCCGTCGCAAATAACTATTTAACCGTTGACCGTGATAAATGCGGGTTAAAGTATTTGCGACGGGACCCGTCGCAAATAATATTATTTGCGACGGGTATACCCGTCGCAAATAGACCCGTCGCAAATAAGCTAACCTATAAATACCCCCATCCGTTTTTTTTCATTCATTCTCAACTTCTCTCAAAACTGTTTACAGTTTATTAAGTTTAATTTTTTTTGCAGAGTTGATATTGAAGTCTTCAACAATTATCGGAGATCAACTTCAAATCCATTTTAAAGGTACTTATGTTATTTTTAATTTAATATTTATTTTAATTTTTTTATTAGTTTTAATTATTTTTAATTAGTTTTAATTAGTTTTAATTAGTTTTAATTAGTTGTAATTTAATTATGTTTATATTGTTTTGTTATTTAATAAATTTAAGTTATTAGTATTCATAGTTAATGGTAATTAGGTGTAATTAATAATAATTAGAAATAATTAATAATGATTAGGAATAATTAATAATAATTAGTAATAATTAGAAATAATTATAGTTATATATATATATAGTTATATATATTTATAGTTATATTTATTCGTATATTAATATAGATTTATATTAATATAAATATATTTGGTTATATGAATAAATATATATATATATATATATATATTTATTCATATATTAATATATATATTTATTCGTATATTAATATATATTTATTCTATTTATATATATATATATGTAGTTATAAGTTTTTATTCGTATATTTATTTGTATATTAATTAATATATATTTATAAGCTTAGTTTTAAATAAATTTATAAAATATGTGTTTTTATGTGTATTTATAAATAAATAAATAAATAAATACATATATACAATACAGACACACACACATACACATACACACACACACATATATATATATATATGTATAGTTATGAATGAATACATAGAAATGAGGGGGTGAAAATCCTCTGAGAATGTTAAAACGACTATAACTTCTAATCCGTAAGTCCGTTTCAACTCCACAACCAGTCAAATCGAAGAACATGAAACGATCTTCGATATGATATGCAGTACAGTCCAAACGGACATCCGGATCGGAAGTTATAGTCGTTTGAATGTTAAAAGGACCATAACTTCTAATCCATGAGTCCGTTTCAGCTCCACAATCAGTCAAATTGAAGAACATTAAAATATCTTCGACATGATATATGGTAGAGGTTTATCGGACATCGGGATCAGAAGTTATAGCTGTTTGAACGGTGAAAAACCGGGGTGCCCCGACTAAAAACTCAGTTTTGGAGGCCTTCGGGGCCTTTTTGGGCCTCGAAAAAACCTTGGACGGGTTCCACCGGTCCATAGGGCTGTAGAGCTCTTCGCAAGCTTCGATTTGATATGCTGTAGAGCTCAAACGGAGTCCCGGATCAAAAGTTATGGCCATTTGAAGTTTGGGTTTCATTTTCTTCTTATTTTCCATCTTTCATTAATTTTTTTATTTTTTTTATATTCAAAGAGTTATTAAATGACTATTAATTGATAAAAATTAGGTAATTATTAATTAAAAATATTTTTTAATTTATTTTATAACCCTCTTTTACTAAACATCTTATAAATTAATGTTATATTTCCATAGATCCTTTCTAAAACGTATTTATAAAATAAATATTATATTTATATCAATATAAATACGTTTATTAATTTATATATTAATAAATATTTTTTTAATTTTTTTAATTTTTTTTAAATTTTTTTTATTTTTTTTATTATTATTTGCGACGGGAATATATTCCCGTCGCAAATAGTTGATTCGAGGCAACTATTTGCGACGGGAAAAGGCCCGTCGCAAAAACTTATTTGCGACGGGCCCGTCGCAAAAGTTTTTTTAAAAAAAACCACAAAACTATTTGCGACGGGCCCTTTTCCCGTCGCAAATAAGTGTTTTTGCGACGGGCCCGTCGCAAAAAAATTTTGTTGCGACGGCGTTTTCCGCAACGGGCGATTTGCGACGGAGCCCCGTCGCAAAAGGCTATTTGCGACGGGATCCCGTCGCAAATGACCCGTCGCAAATGCCTATATTTCCTGTAGTGCTAATGCTACATCATCTGACCCTTAGACTATTGGCGGTTAATAGATGACTCATAGAGGGCATGGTTTTGTGTGATTGATGATTCATGACCCTATCCCTAAGCGATTTCCACATCTTGAGTTCAATCCACACATGTATAGGTATGTTTTGTTGTGTATTTTAGTTAGTTTTCCTTAATTTTAATTAATTTATTTATATACTAATTTTTTGATTATTTTTTCTCTTTTTAATAGTTATTCACATATAACAATTAGACATGGGAGTGCTATATTGCGGAATTTTTTTTGAAGCATGGGTGACATGAGATCATATTCCCATTGATTTTCATCACTACATGTTTGATCATTGGATGATATGTAAATAAATAATAGTTATTTTCAAATTTATTTAATTAGTAACTTGAAATTATTAATTATCTATAGGGTTTATGATATCCCATCAATTATAGAATGTGGGCCTCTATCTGGGAGGCATAGGAGGTCTGTTTGTGTGATCATTGCTGTCATTTTTTGCACAATTTGAGGAGGACAGTCATGCAGAAAGTAGGAGTCACAAATTTTGATCAGTCTTGTTGTGCCCACTGACCAGATTACATCTCATCTCACATTTGGGATGGATTATGTTCATACTATATGGGAGATAGTTTTAGAGGAGAGCATCATTAGGTCGATAGAATCAGGGGAGGTAGGAGTTGACGCATCGATCTAGTAGTCATATATTCAGTACACATTGATGACATATGGTAAGTACTTTTTTAAATAATTTATTTTACATTAAATGCGAACTATTTATTTTATACTCATATAGGCAGTCTAACATCCTGATATTATGATGTTTGATGTTTATAAGAGGATATATAGTGATCCTGTCACCTGAGAGATTACAAGTGGTTGCCAGCGTCATATTGTGGTCAGTATAATTTTTCTTTGAGTTTTAAAATTAATTGAAAATATTATTTTAACTATTTTAATTTTAAATTTTGATTGAATGTGTCATATGAGGTTGTGGCTTCTCAAACACATGATGAGATTTAGGTCAAGGTCGAGGACAAGGATCATACCACTAGTATGGAAGGATTTGATGATGTGGCATGGATGCATGTGACTCAGTATGCCTTTGAGAAAAGTCGAGTTATTGGTATCGACTCTCAATTGACGCATGTGAGTTATTATGGTACCACTATGATGTTTTCGACCAGCTCGAAGGGAGATTATGGAGATTCATCATCATCTATAGCACGGTATGAGGAATAGTTGTGAGCTTAGGGTGATCTTATAGATACCATATGTAGGGATAAATAGAAGTTTCATCAACAGCAGCAGCAGGAGGAGGAGAAGATGCGTATATGGAAGGAGTAGTAGCATGATAAGACAATGGAAGACATGTGACGTCTGAAACATGGTTTAGGGAAGGAGTTCCCTCCACCACCTCCTCCAGATGACCCCTAGGGATTTATGTATTTTTTATAAACCTTTAAATGTACATATTTGTTGTAGTATTTTTATTAATGCATATATTTATGTTCTACAAAGTGAATTTTTCATATTGTTGTGAAAATTATTATTTTTTATTATTTTATTATATTATTATTATTATTGTAATTTTTTAATTTATAATTATTATAATTAATTTTTTACTTAATTTTGGTGTAAAAATCGACCTTTCACAAATAATTATTTGTGACGGGAGGATTTTCTCATCACAAATAGTTTTTTATATACCAAACAAAACTATTTGTGACAGGATACATACCCTTTGAAAATAGTTTTTTTTCAATGTCATTTTCTGCGACGGGGTCCTGTCGCAAATAACCTGTCAAAAATACTTCAATTTCTAGTTGTGTTTTGATGAAAGATTACAATGTTTCTTTTCCACTAGGCTACAGCCCCCAACTGCAATGAATGCCACTGAAGAATTTTAAAAATGTAATCAGTTTAAAGAAGGGGAAAAGGGTACGATGTACAGTATCCAAAGTATATGTAACACAACAATGAAAGAAAATGATTATATTTTTTAAATTTTTTTATTGGAAGTTTAATTTGATACATCATAATCTTGACGTAATTCATATTGAGATGAACGAATGTGAAAATGTGATCTGTACATTGATTAATGAGCAGGGTAAATTGAAAGATCTCCTTAACACTCATAAGGATTTGGAGTCAATGAATATAAATCCTAGTTTGTGGGAAAATTATAATGGTAATTATCCTTAGGCTATTTTTACAATGATAAATCATGAGAAATATGTATTCCTTTGAAATTTATGCAATGTAAAAGTGTCAGACAGATATTCAAGTTACATATCATGGTGTGTTGGCTTAAAACATTGAATGTTATATGGATTGAAAAGTCATGAATCATGTATTCTGATAGATTAGTTGTTGTTGTTTTCATTTCATAATACGTTATTTAAAAAATTAATTATGGTTTTAGTTTAGTTTTGTACCTTTTTAAGAGAGATTTGTGGAAAAACTCTAAATCTAGCTGATCTTGATAAACTTCAAGAAATAATTGTTTTGACACTTTTTCATTTGGAGATGTAATTTCCCCCTTCATTATTTACAGACGTGATTCATTTGACTTTTCATTTGGTTGAAGAAACTAAACTTGGGGGACCGTTAAACTATCGATATATGTATACAATTGAAAGGTACATTGATATTTTTTTTATTTTCATTGGTGAATTCAATTTTGTCAAATCATTGCGTAAATTTTTTAATATGTTTCTTATTTTTTTTATTGAAGTACTTAGGTCATTTGAAATCATATGTGTGGAATAAAGATCAACTAGAAGGCTCCATTGTTGAAGGTTACATATCCTAAGAGTGTTTGACCTTCTGTTCTAAGTATTTGGAAGGGATTGGGACCAAATTCAATTGTGTTGGACATGTTGACAACATCTCCACTAATTATTATTCTGAAAACTAGTCATGAGTATTTCTAACTATTGGATGACCAATTGGAATGGAGTTAGATTTTACACTGATTAAATTGGATTTTATACAAGCACATAGATGTGTGTTACTCAATAGTCTTATTGAAGATCAATTTATTGAAGAATTGTGATTACAAATAGAGGCAACTGAGGGTTTGTGCTCAAAATGAGTCGTAATTTACCAATGATATTAATAAGAAGATTGTTAAATGGTTCACCCATCATGTAAGTATATAATCATATTCATATTATTAGTGTATATTTATTTTTTCTATGTTAAATGTAACATTGTATATCTTTTTGTTTAGATAATGAATGTTGAAAACATAGCTAAAATATCAAATGATTTGAAGTTTTTGGCTTGAGGTCCTCTAAATTAAGCTAGAAGATTCTATGCATACAATATTAATGGCATCAGGTTTCGTACAATTTATCATCAAGAAGACTTGAAAGCTCAAAATAGTGGTGTATTTACACTTGAAGAGGTGGGATACTATGGAAAGTTGAATGATATAATTGAATTAAACTATCATGGTCAATTTTTAGTTGTATTATTCAAATGTATGTGGGTCAAATTTGATTAGGGTATAATGAAAGATTCATTACATTTTAATTCTTTCTACTTTTCTCGCTTGATCCATACCAGTGAACGTGTAGAGAATGATCCATTTTTATTAGCTTCACAAGCTAAGATGGTTTATTATGTGGATGATAAAATACATGAAAGTTAGAGTGTTATTGAACACTTAAAGGATAGAGACTTATATGATATGAGAAATAATGATCAATTGATACTTTGTGACAGTTAACCACATCAACCACAAAACATTGAACAATTTTTTCCCAACAACATTAAAATAATAGAATTTTCAAGAGAGGGTGAAAATGAAGCACTCGTTGCAATGGAGGTTGATAACATTGAATTCAATTAAGATGAATATAATTTATTGTATAAAATGGCATTGAAAATATATTTCAATTTCTCATTGATAATTGTTTCATACATATATATATTATTCTAGTTTTTCTTTTTCTTTTTGTAAAAATTTATTAGTTTTTCATTTTTTATTACTTTAGTATATCTGAACCATTTGAATTTTAGGAATGTTGAAAGAAAATTCAAGATCCTATCCAATCAGCATATCAGAGCACGCCACTTCTACCATCAGTTTCAGTTGATCTGAGTGATTCCATTGTACCCGAGACTAATTGCAAGATAATTGTTTCCCTAGAATTTGTTGGTATCCCACCATCCAATTCACCTTCAATGATGGTGTATTTAGTCACCCCTCTATTTAGAGGATATTGGCGAGTTACAGTTTTTTGGTATGCATATCATTGTACAAAAAAACAATATATTTTATTATTTGTTTAATGTATTTGTAAAACAGATAAAGATAACAATGAAAGGGATATAAATATGAATAGGGTAGATGTATGGGACCTGAAAGATTTTATGATTATCCTTTCATTTTATGATTTAGGGGTGCCTATCAGTGACACTGCTAGAAACTATGGGTAAATTTTTTCCCAACTTTCTTGTGAGATGGTGAACATTCCCATTAATCATAGAGATTAGAGCCATATTCCAATAGCATAGAAAAATTAGGTCTGTGATACTCAACTAAATGTAATATTAATTTAATATTCATCGATAACTAATTTAAGAGGCATTAGTAAAAAAAATTCATACACTTATAAAGTGTTATATTTTTTCTTTCTAGATTTTTTTTTCATTTTGATGTCTCAAACTCTGTTTCATGCCCATGGACTCTAAAAAATTTGGGCAAGAAATGGAGGGATTTTAAATAAATATTATGGCATGATTTTAATGTAACATCTCTAAGCTCATGACAGATGTATGAGAAAGTACCTGAAGGCATTTCTCGTGAGCAATGGAAGTTATTTTTCGGTATTAACAGAGATGCAACTCATGAGATAATTGCATATTTTATAGTATCTTAATAACATAAACATAATAAAATTATAATTTTTATTAATGTTGTTATTTTTTTAGGAATTATCTAAAAAAATACTATGAATCGTGAGAAACAAGTCAATCCTCCTATCTCTAGGTCTTGGAGTTTTTCAAGAAAAAAAATAATAATTTTGGTTTGTGGTTTATTAATTATTACTTATTTAATTTTATTATAATTCAAGGTTTTCTCTAACTTGTTTATATTTTTTATAAAGGCTAATGAATTAGGTCACTCTATTGGCTGAAGATAGATGTGGGGTAAATTGCGTAGGAAACCCAATGGTGGTTTTGTAAATTACCCTACCAAAGATGTTGGAGTAAGTACTTTTCATTACTGTTTTATGTTATTTCATTACTAGGAAAACATAATAATGGAAAATATATTATAAAAACAAACAAGCCTTAAACCCAATTAAATGGGACCAACTATATGGATCAAACAATGCCAATTTGGAGTTGTTTGATACATCTAGTCACCCCCAATTAATTGAGTTTAAGGATTTTTTGATTTTATAATATATTTTTCAAAATTATGTTTTTATAATAATGAAATAACAATAAATAGCAGTGAAAATTTTATTAATTAGATAATAGTATGAAGTTTGAGTATTTTAAAAACCCATTTTTAATGTTTTTGTATTTACAGGTAAAAATTCAAGAAGTTTGGGATATGATCCCTTCACAATCATCATTAGTTTCCCAGAACGATGTAGTTGTGGTCATTTTAGGGAAGGAGCATCCCGAATGTGTATGTGGGATGAGTTATGGGCCTACTCCATTAGCTTTCTTTCATAGGGCGTCGTCACAAGTTACTACTACACCCAGTGGGGGTTTGAGTAGTGTCGTTGAATGAGAATCACATAGAAATTACAGGGTTGAAAGAAAAAGTGCAAGAACAAGACTCTTATAGGAAAGAATATGTTCCATGGAGGTCAGCAATGGAAAATGATTTAGTTTATTTATTTCAGCATATGTCTAGCATGATCCCCGAGGAAATTTCTAGCTTATAGCTCACCTGGAAAGGTAAATTCTAAATTCCATAGATCATTCACACATTTGTAAAGAACACCTACAAATTCCATAAATAAAACTAAAAATGAAACTTTTATATTGAAAACATGCACTTTGAGACATACCAAGAACATATTGTGTCAGATTGATGTGTGGTTGATTCCTAAAAATCAAAAATGAATTATATATCATTATCCTTAAGTTTGAAAACAATATGATCTCATTTTCAAAGTTTAAACTTGGTAAATTGTTTATAAAGATACCAATGCCTTTAAAAACATGCTTTGGGGGGTCAAAATTTGGGGAAAAACATCGTATTGCCATGAAATCAGAGGAAAATTACTGTAGATTGATTTATGAAATGTAGGATCTAACGAAATGTCATTCCAAATAGTATATTTCCCAAGATTCTCATAAACAAGTTTTTAGAATTTTAAAACTCTAAAATGTGCATGTAAAGGTCCAAATCATAGAAAATGATATAGTATCAACATAAAATCATGATACAAACATAGATGGATTATTTTTGACATGTACGTGCAGACAACACATCAATCTTATTGCAGTGTGGTTGGAATGACTCAATAAACAGTTTTTAATGGTAATAAAGCCTTTAAAAACATGTGTTGGGGGATCAAAAACTGGAAAAAGACGTCAGATTTCCATGAAATCAGAGGAAAATCTCCATGTATTGATTTTTGAAATGTAGGAATCGACAACAGGTCATTCTAAGTAGAGGTTTTTCTCGGGATGCTCGTAAATTGTTTTTAGTGTTTTAAAACACTAACACATGCATGAAATGGTCCAAACCATAGAAAACGACCTAATACAAAGGTGAAATAATGAGACAACCACTTTTTAATTATTTTTTATGTGTACATGCAGACAACATGTTAGTCCAACTTGCAGTGTGGTCGGAATTACTCGGTATATAGTTTTTAAAGGTGTCAAATCCATTAAAAACATGCGTTGAGGTGTCAAAACTAGGAAAATGCTATTAGATTGGAATTAAATCATAGGAAAATGACCATAGATTTATTTTTGAGATGTAGGAACCAACAGAATGTCATTCTCAGTTACGGTTTTCCTGGGATGCTTGTAAATGCATTTTAGTGTTTTAAAACACTAAAACATGCATGTAACAGTCAAAACCATAGAAAAAGACATCATATTTTTCTGAAATCACGGTAAAACCATACTTGAGTTATTTTTTATGTGTGCGCACAGACAACATGTCAATATGATGTGTGGTGTGGTCAGAATGAATCGGTAAACATTTTTAAAGGTACCAAAGACATAAAAATGTGTGTTAGGGGCCAAAATAAGGAAAAAATATTGGATGGACATGAAATTAGAGGGAAATGATTGCATATTCTTTTTTGAAATGTAGGAATTGACGACACGTCATTTTGAGTTATGGTTTTCCTGTGATACTCATAAATGCATTTTTAGTGTTTTAAAACACTAAAATATGCATGTATCGCTCAAAACCATATAAAATGACCTTAGATTGATATGAAATCCCAAGGAAACCACCATTCAGTTATTTTTGATGAGTAAGCATAGACACCACATCAATATGACATATGATGTAATTGAAATGACTCGGTAAACAATTTTAATGGTACCAAAGCCTTTAAAAACATGCATAGGGGGGGTCAAAACTATGAAAATGATGTTGGATTGATATGAAATCAAAGAAAAACAACTACATATTTATTTTTGAAATGTAGGAACTGGAGTCACATCATTCTGAGTTACAGTTTTCCTAGGATTCTTGTAAATGCATTTTTAGTGTTTTAAAACACTAAAATGTGCATGTAATGATCAAAACTATAGAATACAACATAATATTGATGTGAAATCATGAGAAAACCATTATTAAGTTATTTTTGACGTGTATGCATAGACAAAATGTCAATCTGACATGCGATGTGGTCGGAATGGCTCGGTAAATAGTGTTTAAAGGTACTAAAGCCTTTAACAACGTGTTTCAAGAGGCAAAAACTAGGAAAATGGCACAAATTGACATGAAATCATAGTAAAATGACCGTAGATTGATTTTTGGAATGCAGAAATTGACGGAACAACATTCTGAGTTACGGTTTTCTCGAGATTCCCGTAAACGTGTTTTTAGTGATTTAAAACACTAAAACAAGCGTGTAACAGTCAAAACCATAGAAAACCACCACATATTGACTTGGAATCATGGGAAAACCACCGTTGAGTTATTTTTGACATGTACATGTTGACAACACATCAATTGACATGCATTCTGGTCAGAAAGACTCGGTAAACAGGTTTTAAAGGTACCAAAGTCGTTAATAACATGTATTGGGTGGGTTAAAACTTGGGAAATGATGTCGGATTGACGTGAAATTATATGGCAATGATCATAGATTAATTTTTGAAATGTTGGAACCGACGACACGTCATTTCAAGTAACAATTTTCCCAAGATGCTCCTAAACAAGTTTTCAGTGTTTTAAAGCACTAACACGTGCGTGTAATAGTCAAAACTATAGAAAACGATCTCAAATTGATGTGAAATCATGAGACAACTAATGTTGAGTTATTTTTGAAATTTACGCATAGACAATGTGTCAATCCGACGTGTGGTGTTGTCGAAATGACTAGGTAAACAAATTTTAAAGGCATCGAAGCCTTAAAAAAACAAGTGTTGGGGGACAAAACCTAAAAAATGATGTCGTATTGTCATGAAATCTGAGTAAAATGACTCTAGATTGATTTTTGAAATGTAGGAAGTGACAAAACTTCATTCCGAGTTATGATTTTCCTGATATGCACATAAATGCATTTTTAGTGTTTTAAAACACTAAAACGTGTGTGATGGTCAAACCCATAGCAAACAACCTTAGATTAATGTGAAATCATAGGAAAACCAACGTTGAGTTATTTTTGTAATGTAGGAAAGGTTTTCATATCAAAGTCTTTATAATTTGTTTATTAAGAAAATTTCAAGCACACCGCACGTTGATTTAAAAATTAATTGGAATGTTATATACTTATCTCTTTTCAGTTTCAAGTGTTGAATCATATCTTAAATAAATAAGTTTATGTTTTCAAAGTGTTTTGCATGATATATTATTTGTTTTATGTTAAAATATTTGTTGCTTGATTAGCCAAATAACAATTTTTATTTGCAACATTCTGAATATATTCTGTATCTTTTCTTTTTCGCATTTCTTTTCTTAAATGTTCTGATTTTAGTTGTAGGTGATAGATGTCAGCAGTAGGCAGAACGTTGACTGTTCTAATCCACGACATTCATCAGAAGGTAGTTGTGATGGTTCTTAGTTTCTGTGACATGTTTAAATTTTACCGATGATTCTATTGTAATTCTGATTTATTATATTTAGTTTTAATTTTTTTCTTCTTTTTAGTTACAGTTGATGAGGTGATGTGGTCAGTTTCAATTGATGAGATGATGTGGAGGCAGATAGATGTAGCGGAGGTCATGGGATTGGCGTATATTGGGCCTAGGTTGTTGTTGGGTGTATTTTATATCTATATTCTGATGACTGAGGTACGGGTCGACTGTGCTTATCAGTTGAATGAGGTTCTGCTGATTGAGATTATGATGACTGTGAATGTATGTATATATAGTTGTGTATAAATAATGTATGATGTATGTATGATGAGTTTATTATGCATTTATATTTAGCTTATTACATGTCAGAGTTCTTATATTTATATTTTATTATTATTTTTTTAAATAAGAGAAATATTTAGCGGTGGTTTTTAAAAATTGTCGCTAAATAAATTACTAAAATTCTTATTTAGCGTCAGTTTCTATTAACCGCTCATACGTATATTAGTGGCGGTTAGGTTCATCTTATCTATTTTTTTTTGGGTTAATTTCTTTTAAATCACTGCTAAATTCTCCAAAAACGACACACACAGAAACCACCACTAAAAGAAAACAATTGCTGCTAAATGACAATCGATTGTGCAATTTGTGATGGTTTTAGTACCCGTTGCAAAACGATTAAGCGGTGATTTAAACTGCCACAAAAAGTAGAAAACTCGCCGCTAATACCCGCTTTTTTGTAGTGATGCCTCTATAACCATTAACATATGGCTCCACATATGGTGTTGTACAACCCTCTACTTAGCATTATGACGAGTCACCTGCAACACTATATATTGAGCTATCAACATCAGCAAAACATTATAAAGCAACATCAGGACCGCTGTTGTATGTGCTCACTGTTGTGGTGGAGACACGCCCAGAGGAGGAACCCATGTCTATAGCTGGTACACCGGTGCGACATACACGTTAGACGCGGAGTGGGCGCAGGGTTTATAGGCTAAGTTGGGGTACTGAGGGGGCATCGACATTGATTTATTCAAGTGGTACACAATATATTTATAAAAAACCCAATTAATGAACAAATTAAATGTTGTTTTAAAATCTATATTTTTATATAAATTTTAAACCCAAAACCACTACACTGCAATTTTAATTACTCGATAAAATTAAGCAATTCAACATGAGTGGGGAAAAACCCTTTCCAGCGATGATTCATCTTCCATAGCTAGCGGCAGAGTTATGAATATTATATATTATAAATGTAAATAAACACACACACACAGATACACGTGTTTATAAATAAAAATAAAAATAAAAATATGTAAATATAAAATATAAATGTAATTATAAAATTATGAAGCTAACTATAAATTTGTAAATACAAATACAAATATATATGTATATTTATAATTAGATAAGTATATTTATATTCATAAAGATATTTATAGATATATTATCTAATTATAAACATATGTATAAGTATGTTTATAAATATAAATATACTTATATGATTATAAGAAAAAATATATATAATTATAAAATTATAAATTTAGTTATAATTAATTTTTTTAAAATATGTATATTCGAAAATATATATTTAAATGAAATTATGTTTATAAATATAAATAATTCTATAAATATAAATACAATAATAAAATTATAAAAATAAAATATTTATATAAATATATTTATAAACATATATATAAATATGTTTATATAATTATAAAATCCAATTTAAATATATTTTTTAAACCTCTCATCATGCATTTGTGTTTGGCGTGTCTTGAAACGCGGCTGCTTGCACATTATTAAGGCGAAATAACAGATCCTTTTTTTTTCCTCCTTTTTGAGAAAGACAAACAAGGGCAGTGCCGGACGTGCTCGGACGGGACGCCGCATGTCGCACGCACCCCACCACGCATCATATCAATATATCTTTATATTATCATTCCCACCACGTATCATATCAATATGTCTTTATATTATCATCCAGTTGCACCGAGGTCCCGCGCCTTCAGAGAAATATGCATCACCGTCCCACGCAAACGTATAATTATGATTCAGCCCCTCTCCTCCCTACCCTATATATATCTCACCACCGCCACTTCCACCGCTGCAGACTTGAGTGTCTAAACCACTCATTAACCACGATGGAGCGCGTCGCCCTCCTCTTCGTCTTCTGTTTCTGCGTAGCTCTGGTTCCCGGCAATTCCGCCGCCGCCGGGGACCCTTTCACCTGAGATCGTAAGATACCCGCATCTCCTTGCAATATTTCAATGAAACCTGTGCATCAATACGGGTATGGGGTGCAGGAACCAGAACTATGGCGCCGCCGGAAAAGCCCTTGGGTACGACCTCCTCCGCTGCCCTGAACTTGTGGAAACCAACGCCACCGTCTCCTTCGAGACGGCGATCTGGCTCTGGATGAGGTCGCGGCCGCCGCTGCCGTCGTGCCACGACGTCATGACCGGGAAGTTCAGGCCATCGTCGATGGATCAGTCGCAGGGCCGCCGGGCGGGATTCGGTCTCACCACCGCCATCATCGCCGGCGACGAGGAGTGCGGCCTCCATCACGACCCGCGCATGGAGAGGGACCGCCTGGGGTTCTACGAAAGGTACTGCAGGATGATGGGGGTGAGCGAGGGGCCGCACCTCACCTGCGCCAAAATGGATCCCTATCCGTTCCCGTTCATCCATGGCAGCGACCCAGCCCAAACCATCGCCACCGTGGTGGGCTCTCTGTAGCTGCTGCCGGCGCCTGCAACTCATCACCCGCAGCCGACTGAACAGCCCACGTCGCGTCTACCATGTATAATTAAATAAAGCGGCTGCCCATCTACGCGTGCGCGTGTATAATAAATGCGACGTGCGTTAATGTGAAAACTTGTTAGTCCCATATCGGAGTATTTTCCATAGTTATTACTTAAATGTTGATTAAACTACACTAGAAACAAATTAAAACTTTAATAATACAGCATGTCCATATTATTGAAGAATCTTTATTGAAAAATCAATATAAAAAGTGTAACCATTTATTAAAATAAACCCACTAAGATAAATTTGGATGTAAGTAACCTTGTCAAATCAAGTTAAATATTTTGTGTTTTTTTTGAAGGGTGCACCTTTTATAAATGGTGATTTAATTGTTTAAATTCTTGTTATGATGATAATGATGGGTTTTTTTACCTCTTAGGTTTGTTATTATTATTATTACATTGATTTAAGAAATGTAATGTTTTAAAGTGGCATGTGTTGTTTTAGCATGAGTTGAAAGGCTCCTTGAAAAATACATGAATTTTCTAAAATGGGAATGGATCATGGGAACCTCACCCCGAGACTTATGGTTCATTTGATTTAAGAAAAGTAATGTTTTACAGTGCATTTTGCCCAAGAATGTTCGACATACATTAGCGAAGCACTGTTGCTTTTTCAAAATTATATAAAACAAAGTTGTAAACTATGAAAAATTGAAAACTATGGAATAGGAAATTGCTGTCAATTTTTTTAAATTGGATATGTTCTTTCTGCTTGAATTCTTTGATATGATGATTCATCTGATGGTTTACATGGCAAGAAAGATTCGAATATGTGGTACTGTACCTAGACGGTGTTGCGTAAAATAGTGGTAGTAATGAAATGTCAAATAATTCAAAGGAGAGTATAAGGAAAAAACAAAAGAACGAGAAGATGATCTTGGGATACAATGATTTACTTGGTTTGGAAAATGAACCCTATGTTCATGGAGAGACAAGATTTCACTAGTTTCAGGAGCAAAAAATACATAGAGATCTCTGTTGAGTCAAAAGTCAAACTTCTTACTTTTCAATTCCATTAGTTTTGGAAACCCCAAACACCTTCTTAAAACTATGTTTACTAACTTTTTATATTATGTTTTTGTAGAAAACATTACTTTTTACCATACATAGAAATGTTTCAAATGTATTATGAATATAAACATTTTATTATTCAAAAAAATCCATTGGACTAAAGGTGCGTCTGATCCATCAAACTGACGTTTGTTCCGACCATTAGACTTATGTCTTGTCTATCGGACTGACAAATGTCCTGACCATCAAACTGACCCTAGTACTAATACATCTGACTAACCCTCATTTAGTTGATCGGATTGACAATCAATAAGGAAGACCATCATACTATCCAAATTTATAATCAGGATATATTGATTAATTTATATCGAATGAGATACAAAATAGCACTGCAATGATGCTAAACAAAACGACGCTGGACATTCAGTTATTCCAGATCATTGTGAGTCACCAAGTGCAAGCTGTTTGAGGCCATTGCTACTAACTCTGAAATATAACCAACGAAGCATTGCCAATAAATAGAAGATCATTTGAAGAGTTGAGAGTTGATTGATTTTCAACTCAAATTGTCTAAAGTTTACTCTGTGTGAACTTCTCATTCTTAGTCATTATAATACTTTAGAGAGTTGGAGTTCTAAGGAATACATATAAGGATTGTAATTCATTTAGAACTATTTTCCTTTAGTAATCCACAACCACAAAATAGGGTTTTATCAGCGTTAAAAAACATTGTTAATCGAGGCGCTATTAAAATGGGGTCCCATTTATCAGCATTAAAAAAAGCACTTATAAAAGTTAAAATATGATAAAAAAGTTATTTAAAAAATAAAAATAAAAAAATCTACGTTTTAACAGCACTCAACCCCCTTTCAACAACGCCTATGCGCCCCAACCCCACCTGCACGACCACATGCCCCAACCCCACATCCCCACCCTTTTAACGATATATCTATTTATTTGTATATATATTTAGTTATATTTATTCATATATTAATATATACTTATATTAATATATATATATATTCATATATATATATATATATTATATATATATATACATATATCGTTATATTTATATATCTATAAATTTATTCTTATGTTAATATATATATATATATCCGTATATTTATTCATATATTTATATATATATTTATAAGATCAGTTTTAAATACATTTATAAAATAAATAAATAAATACATATATACAACATACGTACACACACACACACACATATTATATCTGTATCTGTAAGTATAATTATACACATTAATATATTTTTATATATATTTACATATATTCTATATTAATATGTATATAAATATGTTCGAATATATAGATAATGTATATCAGTTTGTCAATATAGATACATAAAAATACCACACACACACATATTATATAGGTATATAAATAATCATATATTTGTATTTAAAAAAATGGATATTAGTTTTTATTTACATAAGGCTTATATATTGAGAAATGTATTTTATATGTAAATATGTTTAATTATTTATTTATAAAATTAATTTTCTATGTGGGAATATATTAAAAATATGTATATATTGTTATATTTTTTATTATAAATAAAGTATATTGTGAAGAATGATAAAATTTCAAATCCATAATATCAATATTGATGTAATCCCTCTGAATAAATTCATTCCCCACTGATAAAAGGCAAAAAGACACCCTTAAATGCGGTTGAAATTCCATCTAATGTTAAAAAATTGTGTATCCTTACTAAAAACGCATTTTTAGAGGACTTCTAGGACTTTTGGGGCTTAAAAATGTGATATATGTTTACCCTTGTCACTAGGGACGTAGATAACATTTCAATCTTTGATTTGATATGTGATAGAGCTCAAACAGACTCCCAGATCAAAAGTTATGGCCGTTTGAAGTTCGAGTTATGTTTTCAACTTATTTTTGATTTTTTATTAATTTTTTGATTTTTGTGTCTTCAAATTGTTATTAAATGACTATTACTCAATAATAATTAGAAAATTATTAATTAAAAATATTTTTTAATTATTTTATTAGCCATTTTCACTAAATATCTTAGATGTTAAGTGTAAATGTCTATTTAAACTTATCTAAAACATATTTAAAAAATATATATTATATTTACATCATTATAAATATATAAATATATAAATATATTATTTTTAATGATTTTTTTTGAAATATATCATTTATCAATGCTAGTAAAAAAGCACTGATAAAGACCCCCCGTATCGAGGGCTTTCTTGATCAAGAAAGACAAAACTGATACTGATCTATCGGATTGGGGGATTCTTGGGTTTTGGAATTCAGAGCTACCAATCATCGTATCGAGGGATTTCATAGAAAGGAAATATAGAACTTATAGTAGGTATGAAACTATGGGTACTTTTAGTTAGGGTGTTTCTGTCTACCTTTACTCTTAAGGTTAAAGAGTAATTTCTTTTATTAAAATCTTGTGAGTCATTCTTACTTTTATAAGCATTGTATTTCTTGTTTGTGAAAGATTTAAATTTCCGCAGTGCATGCATTAGAAAGATAGTTTTATACTAATCTTTCAAAACAATTTTTTTTATCGGTATATCTGTTATAACGATAATACATATTTTGATAATTGAACAGTTTTCTGATTTCAATTTTGTTACTTTGATCATCTGATAATCTTTTTGTCTTATCATTTACTAAAAGGGGATTTGTGTTTTGTGTTAGTTTAATTCTTTAAGATACAATTCACAACCCTATTGTATGCCATTGTAAACTCTTTCTGTTCATCAATCTTAATGTTTAACACACATAAGCCATAGTATGAATTTGGCTAATAAAGAAGATAATGTATTGTGCCACCAACCACATCGAATGTCTGCATTGCTACAATGAATGGTGGCTGGATGTCCACATCACTACAGTGCCATGACCACCCAAGTCCACGTTGCTACAATGGCCGATGACTGGATGTTTGCAGAGCTACATTACAGTTGTTTCCAAAGTATACACTACTAAAATGCCCTACATGTGTTGTCTGGTCAGCTCTGTTATAGTCAGTCAGAGTTGATAAAGTGCCCCAAAATTTGGGCTAAGGGTCTTCGGCCCCTCAATCCCTAGAGTAGGGGCACGTTTCCTCTACAACCCCCAACAAGCTCACCACAGATCCCGACCAACAATAGTTGCGGTTTGGTGTGATGTATGACCTACAAGGATTCAAGCCAACACTGTCCAAGATAAATCATACTATTCCAATCCAACAGATGGATGCACTCCATTGAACGATATATGAAGATTTTTAAAGGGGGTTTCAAAAATTGAAGTTGTACAGAAGGTTGTATTATAAAGAGATATGTTATTGAGAAAGATGTTAATTCTGTATCGACTACCTATCTGATGTGGAAAGAGTTGGTCTACTGAAATATCATCACACTAGGAGGCTTGTGGGTAAAGAAATTAACAGAATATATGATGTCACAATTACTATTACAGAGCGGGAGTAGGCCCACATTTACTTTTTTGTATAAGAGTTTAGAGGTTTCACTATATGTTTAAACCCACAAAGTAATTCTTAGGCATTTGAATCCATCAAGCACTGAAAACTGGATATCAAATGTACATAATCCACCATTTACAGGATGGTTTCAAGATCATATTTTTAATGAGTCGACTGCAAATCTAGATTCAATTTCAGAATGAATTTGATGGCTAGCCAAAGTGTAATGACCTAATGTTTTATCAATGGAAATTCATTTCTTATAAATATTTCATATAATCACATGAAATCACAAGACAATGAACTACTACATACTATGTGACCATTAATAATAAGTTTGTCACTTCTGTGATTTGAATTTTGAAAATCTCACATACACAGTTGCGATCAATAAGTTATTTGGAGTCTAATATGAATAACTTAATTTTTTGTGAATAGTAACATACCCTTATGAATAGTAATGTTACCCTTATGAATAGTGATATAACCTAATGAATAGTAACATTACCTATGATAGTATATAAATCATATTCAATGTGGAAGTACGATATACCTATATCTGAGAATAAGAAAATAAATGTTTTAAAATTGTTATTTTATGAGTAAATTGTGATTTTAATTAAAGATTAAATTAATCATATTTAGAAAATTATTTTTAAAAAATGGAGTTCATATTTGGATTCTATACATCGAAAAATGTTTTGGATGAATTTTTGGGATTTTTCTAAAGTACTTGAATTTCTGGTGAATATTAAAATACATTTACTTACCGTATAAATACATTATAATTTAAATCTACTATTCTAACATCATAAGTGATGTAAGAACCAAAATATAGAACTCAAATGAAATTATGACTATTCTTGGTCTTGTAAACATCACTATAGGTTGTCTTATGAAAAAATAATAAACTAATGATTATAATATTATGAGAACACTCCTCCCCTCCAATATAAATACCACCCATCCTTACCTCTTCTATTCACTCCTCTCAAGCCTTTTTCCTTTCATATATTCTACCCAAATCTATCCTAAATCTTGTAACCCATGTCCAACACCCCCTAGTCTCTTCAAAATACCAAATCCTCTCCCCTTAAGAAGGCTCTCAAGGAAGATTGATTCAGGAGGCCAATTCCTCTTTTATTTTCTTTCTTTTTCTTTTCAAGTTCATATGTTTTCTTTTCTATCCTTACCTCTCCTCAACCAAATTTTATAAAAACTATAGTACCTTACATGTACTAGAATTTTGTTATGATAATGGAATAATTTATTATCATCTCTCTTTTCCCCACCTTTTATTTGAAAGAAATGAAAACACCATTTGAGATGTGTTAATTTAGTATATTCAAGGGCGACGAGTTATCAATTTCTATTACTATCTTCAATTATTGCCCTGAAACCATTTTTATGGTTGAACCAAACTATTATGTTTTTATTTCATCTTATTTAATGTTCTGTAATCCTTATGCACTCATGATGTAAAATAATAATACAAAACAAGTTAATTATGAGAAAAATTTCCAAATTAATCCAAGAGTTTATCATTAATGTTTTATATGACTCAACTACAATCCAAGTAACCAAATTAAATTATCAACCACATAACCTTTTGGATGTTCAATAATAAAATATAACTTCAATTCTAGATGAATACCTTCATCATACAATTTTATCTGAACCAGAACCGATCATTAAAACCAAGGAAGAAAACATACCTGAACAATGAAATTGAAACTTATAACCAATCAAAAAGGTCTTTAATGAATGTAAAATGGTTATACTAAATCAATTACATATAAAATAGGTTCTGTATTTATTAATTAATAGACCTAATTTGTTTATTCATGTCATTAATAACAAGTGGAGAACACCATCAGATTTAAGGTAAGGGATCCTCCCCATTTCACTTTTATTCAAGAATGTCCTCTATGCTATGCCATTTTATGTGTCATCCCTAATGATGGGGTATGATTTTTTACCTCCCCCAAACATCCATAATTATGTATAAATAATGATAAACCCTTTTCTCTCTCAATAATTTATCTTAAGTACTCCCGATACCATGCCGATAATCTGTATGGAATTATACCTGAACCACCTTTATTCCTTCAGGTTGCTCTATCTTTCTTTTTACCCAAATGAAGTTGTATTTTCCTTTTATGTAAAACTTATACATACAATTTATATGCTAAAGTATCATGTTTCATTATCCATCCATCTTTCTCTTTCTAGAATATACATGCTTTTAAGTGATTCCCTCCTCGATACTTCCTAATAAGCAAACTCGTTTTAAGGGAACTTCCCAAAATTTTACCCAATTTAAAGTGAAATCTATCCTATATTTTAATCCATTATTGTATTTATAAAATAAGACTTTTGATTATGAAAATATTCATGATTAACTTATAGTTTTATATAAAACATTTTCCCCTTTTCTATTTTGAATGCTCTATAGTATTTTCCTTAATACCACACAAAAATGTTTTAAGGCTAAAATTTATCAAATACATTTATTAGATATTGTCACTTATGTTTAAAATAAATTATCATGATATATTCATATTTTAACTTATGAACTTCCATGTATGTTCTAATTCCTTTCTTCATGGACACTTTCATGATACAACCTTTGTTTATGCTTTATGTCATGATTATGGTACCCAATTCTTTCCACGGGTAACCCTTATGTTTAAATAAGATTGATTATATATGATTATTTATGTGGTAAAAAATATTCATGAAATATAATATGGGTGAATCTAGATATTTCTCCAATTAATTGGGTAAATTTGAGTCTCATGAGATGTTATGTGTGATGGTCTTGGCGGTTAGCCTTGGCTTGTTCTACTATGTGCAATGGTCTTGGCGGTTAGCCTTGGATTGTACTACTATAGGAAATAGTATTGGAAGTTAGCCTTGACTCATACTAAATTCATGTTTTATGTTTTTTCCACATTTCTATGATTACATGTTTAAATGATCTCTTGTTTATATGTTATGATTCCATATGTTACATTCCTTTTTATAACATTATTTCATGCCTTCTTTCCCATGTGCTAATGATGTGTTCTTATGGTTATTTACTTACTGGGCTTTTAGCTCATCCCTTAGTTCATGTTATGCCCAGGTTATCCTATGTAGATGTATGATCACAATGGAAGATAGGATCTCATTATGGAGTTTAAATAAAAATTTGTTTTTATAATTTTTGATTATGTACCTAGTCTTCCAAGACACTAGAATTTACGATCATTGGATTATACTATAATGTATAATTATGCTTAAAATCATGTAATGTTATATGTAAAAGACTAGGGTTGCTATAATTGATATGAGTGCATGGTCTAGTTAATTTTGGAGATTAGGAATAGAGTAATTTAGTAAAAACATTAATGATGGGATGAAGTATAAGAAAACATCCCTAAATTTTGGTAAATATAGAGTAAGTGGTTTATCAAGAAAATACATCCCTGTATGGTTAGAAATAGGTAGAGGTAGATCAGTCACATATGTACCTTGGAGTGAAAACTTTTATAAGGAGTTTAGGGCTTGACCCGAAGAATCCGGGTATACAACAACAAGCCTTGTTACACTCTTGGTTTGACACTCTCAGGGGATATGCCTTGGTAAATTAATGAGCTTAATAAAAACCATTATTAAGGGAATAAAAAATAATCCCATAATAATATAATTTATGAAATAGATCAAGGATTACTGAGATTTAAACCTAAGGAATCACAAGTTAGGATATACTTCACCTATACAATTTTATCCTTTTATGTTTAAAGGATTCATTTTTATGCTCAATAGCTATGTATTCAAGCCCTCTAATTGTGCGTTAATTTTTTTAGTTAATGGTGGGAAATAAAAGAAAACATTCCAACAACCAATGTGATAGAAAATATTAATATTTACCTAGTGATATTCCTGATATGATGGGAATGGGTGCTAAAAACTTCATGACAGTACTTCCTTAGATGGCTCAAGTTATGAATAATAACTTGAATCATATAGAATTTCCTCCTACTTCAAGGAAAGAGAAAGTTACTATGGAATCCTTCATGCTGAAAAGGCCTCCCATGTTTTGAGGATCTTATGATACCCTCCTCATAGAATAGTATATTAACTCCACTGAAAATATATTCTCCATCCTCCAGTGATTAGAAGAAGAGAAAGTTGTACTAGCAGTCTATCGTTTTTATGGGGAAGCTAATTAGTGGTGGACACTGATCAAGAATAAAAATTCCCAAGATGAAATTGATTCCATGGATTGAGAGAAATTCAAGAGGATGTTTTTCAAAAAATATTTTCCTCGTTTCCTCCTCAATATGGAAAGAGAGTTCCTCAGTCTCAAGATGAAGGAATATGAGTCCCTTAAGGCGCATGAAACAAACTTTACAAGGCTTGCAAGGTACGCCTCTGGCTTTGTAATGAACATCGAAAGCAAGGTGGATCACATCTTTAGCGGTATAAAGTTGAGTTTATGAAAGGTGTTGGTGATATGAGACTTCGAAAGTTATGAGGAGATTGTCCATTGTTCCTTCAAGTTTGAAATTCAGATTGGAGACTCTCAATGGTCTTGTGGGAATGGTGATAAGAAGTGGAAAATGGAGAATAACATAAGTGGTTTAGAAAACAAATCCCATGATGTAAAGAAGCATGAATACCCCCATTGTAAAAGTTATGGGAAGAAGCATCCTAGGAACTGTCTAAATGGAACTAGGAATTGCTTCAAATGTGGAAAGCCGAGACAACTGGCCAAGAAATACTGAAGGGATATGAAGAATCCCACTAATGTAGAAGAAGAAAGGAAGGTTTAGATCAAAACTCAACCTTTAGTGTAGTGTTACAACTACAAGTAGCATGGGAATTATGCAAACAATTTCCCTAAGCCAAGGGTTGTTAGAGGAAATCAACAACCACCACCAAGGCAACAAGGAAGGGCTTATGCTATCACTACTACTGAGGTGGAGCCGAACAATGATGTGGTGATAGGTACACTAGTTACTCATTTAAGAATAGAAAATGTACTATTTTATTCTTGTTCTACGCATTCTTTTATATCATTCAAGTCTAGTAGAACTTTTCAAACACCACCTCAAAATTTGGAGGAAAAGTTATCTATGAGAATAAAAAATGGGGAAATTGTTTCGTCTATGGTTTAAAACTCCTCCCCGGATAATGTTTGTGGGATGAAACTCCCAGAAAATCTTTTCATACTTCCTTTAGTGGAGTTAAATGCTATCTTGGGCATGGATTTTATATCTTTATACAAAGACAACATCAACTGTCGGGAAAGGGATATCACTCTTCACATCCCGAAGAATCCTCTGATTTTTTACAATTGTAAGGAAGTAAGATGAATATCCTTTAGAATAATTGTCTAAAGTGTGGATATTAATTCCTTGTTAGCAAGTATTTTTATCTCAAATGATTGGGAGAAAGGAGAGAATCATGCTTGACAACATGCCCATCATGATGGATTACACTGATGTATTCCATGAAGAGTTTCCTAGTCTTCCTTCTGGACGAGAGGTTGAGTTATCAATTGAACTTATTCTTGAATCTCTACCTATATTAAAGATGCCTTATAGAATGGACACCATAGAGCTGGAGGATATGAATAATCAGTTACAAGATAATCTGGAGAAGGGTTTTATACGCCCGAGTGCTTCACTATGGGGTGTGACAATCCTCTTCATTAAGAAGAAGGATTGATAAATGTTCCTCTTCACTAATTATCATGAGCTCAATAAAATCATGATAAATAACAAGTATCCCCTTCCATGGATAGATGACTTTTTCTGTCAGCTTTGTGGGGCCAGTTATTTCTCTAAAGTGGACCTTCGTTCGGGATATCACCAATTAAAGGCGAGGATGGAAGATATTCACAAGACTACATTTCGAATGAGGTATGGACACTATGGGTTCATAGTGATGCCCTTTAGTATCACTAATGATCTATAAATTTTCTTGGATTTAATGAATAAAATCATTAGATATTACCTATAAAATTTTTTGGTAGTCTTTATTGATGATATGTTGATATACTCCAAGAGCAAGGAGGAACATGAGGAGCATTTGAATACTATGTTAAAGAAATTGCGAAGGAATAAGCTGTATAAAAAGTAATATAAATGTGAGTTCTAGATGGAGGTAGTATCATTCATGGGGCATGTTATCAACCACAAAGGTATATCTGTGGACCCTTCTAAAATAAATGCAATTGAAGAGTGGCCCAGGATAACATCTGTAATGGAGATCCATAGCTTTCTGGGTCTATCAGTGTATTATTGACAATTTGTGAAGAACTTTTCATGATTTTCAAACCTAATTACAAAGATGAAACAGAAGGGAGTAATGTTTTTCTAGACTCAGGAACGTGAAGACTATTTTAAGGATTTGAAAAAGAGGCTAATCACTGCGGAAATACTCACCCTCCCAAAAAGTGGAAAACTCTTTGTGGAATACAATGATGATTCAAAGAAGTTATTAGGATGTGTGCTGATGAAAAATGATAAATTGATAGCATACACCTTAAGGCAGTTTAAAATACATGAGAAAAACTATCCCATTCATTATCTGGAGTTAGAGGATGTGATCTTTGCGTTGAAAATCTGGTGGCATTATCTCTATGGGGAGAGTGTGAGATATATACTGACCACAAGAGTCTCAAATATATATTCACAGAAAAAGAGCTTAATATGCATCAATGAAGATGGATAGAGCTCATCAAGGATTATGAATGCTCAATCCACTACTATCCCAGTAAGGCAAATAAGGTGGCAGATGCTCTAAGTAGAAAGGATCCTACATCTTTACCAATGATGAGAATTGAAAAGGATCCAATCTTCTAATATTTGTAGAGGATGGACATGGGAATCATTAAGGTAGGAACATCATCATTCCTTTATCAAAATATTTCTCAACCATCCCTCATAAATAAAATAAAGGATGCTCTTAGAAAAGATGTGGAAATTCTGAAAAGGGTGGAAGTTATCAAAAATGAGAAATCCTCAGAGTTCAAGATTGAGGAGAAAGGAGTTTTAAGATTTGGATCACGATTATGTGTACCATCCGATCCAGAGATAAATAAGATGATTTTGAATTACGAACATAGCTCAACCTTCTGTATTCACCCAAGAAGCACAAATATGTATCAAGATCTCTGAGAAAACTTTTATTGGGACAATACAAAAAGGGAAATTGCTAAATATACATCAATTTGCCTGGTATGTTAGCAAGTGAAGCATGAGAGGAAAATTTCTAAGGGGATGATGCACCCAATACCCATACCAACGTAGAAGTGGTATAAGATCACCATGGAATTTGTCACCGGACATCAAAGGACATGCATAGGAAACAATGCTATATGGGTCATTGTGGATCGTCTTACAAAGACAACTCACTTTATCTCAATTCGAGAGGACATCTCATTAGATCTACTTTCATGTATATACATAAATGAAGTGGTAAGGGTGCATGGAGTAACACTATCTATTGTATCCGATCATGATTCAAGACTCACCTAGAAGTTCCGAAAAAGTCTCCAACACACTCTAAGCACTGAATTGAACTTCAATAAGTCCTATCATCCTCAAACTGATGTCCAATCTGAACGAACTATTCAGACACTAGAAGTTATGTTGAGATCATATTCTATAGAATTAAAAGAAGGATGAGACCAACATCTTCCACTGGTTGAATTATCCCATAACAACAATTTCCACTTGAGCATTCGAATGTCACCATATAAATCCATTTATGGGAATAAGTGAAGAAAACTAGTGTGTTGGGATGAAAATGGTGAGAATAAGCTGCTGGGACCTAAAATGGTCAAAGAAATGGTAGAGAAGGTGAAAACCATTCAGTAGCACATCAAGGCAGCCCAAATTCGACAGAAGAGTTATGCAGACAATCATTGACGATAACTTGATTTAAAAGTTGGAGATATGGTATTTATACATGTATCTCTATGGAAGAAGGTCATGAGGTTTTGGAAGAAAGGGAAGTTAAGTCCCAAGTACATCAGCTCCTTCGAGATCCTTGATCGAGTCAGAGCTCTGGCCTATCGACTAGCACTTCAACCTACCATGGCCAAATTACATTATGTCTTCCATGTATACCTTATAAGGAAGTACATACCAGACCATTCACATGTACTCTTTTTAGAGGTGGTACAATTGGAGGATGATCTTTTTTATGAGGAGTAGCCAGTGAAGATCTTGGATCATAGAGATAAATTTCTACGTAAAAAGACTACTCACCTAGTAAAATTACTGTAGTTGAACCATAAGTATGAAGAGCCAACATGAGAACTGGAGGAGGCAATGAAGGAAATGTACCCGCACTTGTTTATGGCTTAGAATGTAAAACAAAATTTTGAGGGTAAAATTTCAAAGGGGGAGAAGAATGTAATGACCCAATGTTTTATCAATGGGAATTACTTTCTTATAAATATGTCATATAATCATATAAAATCAAAACACAATGAAATACTAAATACTATGTGACCTTTAAACATAATTTTGTCACTTCTGTGATTTGAATTTCAAAAATCTGACATACACAGTTGCGATCGGTAAGTTATTTGGAGTCTAATATGACCAACTTAATTTTTGGTGAATAGTAACATACCCTTATGAATGTAATATCACCCTTATGAATAGTGATATACCCTAATGAATATTAAACTTACCAATGATTGTATATAAATAATATTCCAAGTGGAAGTACGATATACATATATCTGAGAATAAGAAAATAAATGTTTTAAAATTGTTATTTTTTGAGTAAATTGTGATTTTAATTAAAAATTAAATTGATCATATTTAATTTTTTTTTTGAAAAATGGAGTTCATTTTTGGATTCTACATTTCAAAAACTGGTTAGGGTGAATTTTTGGGACTTTTCTGAAGTACTTTATTTTTTGGTGAATGGTAAAATACATTAATTTTCTGTATAAATATATTATAATTGAATTTACTATTCCTGAAAACATAAGTGATGTAAGCACTCAAATATAGAACTCAAATTAAATTATGTCTATTCTTGGTCTTGGAATTATCACTATTAGTTGTCTTATGAAAAAATAATAAACTAATGATTATAATACTATGAAAAATCTCCTCCCCTCCACTATAAATACCACCCATCCTTTCCTCTTCTATTGCCTCCTATAATGACTTGTTCCTTGCCTATATTCTATAAAAATATCTACTAAAGATCCTATCCCACTTCCAACATCCCCTAGTCTCTTCAAAATACCAAATCCTCTACCCTTAAGAGGGCTCTCAAGGAAAATTGATTCAAGAGGTAAATTCCTCTTTTATTTTCTTTCTTTTTCTTTTCAAGTTCATTGGTTTTCTTTTCTATCCTTACCCATCCTCACCAAAATGTTATGAAAAATCCAGTAGCTTAAATGTACTGGATTGTTTTTATGATAATGGAATATGTTATTATCATCTCTCCTTTCCCACCCTTTTATTTGAAAGAAATGAAAACACCGTTTGAGATGTGTTAATTTAGCACATTCAAAGACAACGAGTTATCAATTTATATTACTATGTTAAATTTTTGTCCTGAAACCATTTTTATGGATTAAACAGACTATTATGTGTGTATTTTATCTTATTTAATGTTCTTTAATCCTTATACACTCATGATGTAAAATAATAATACAAAAAAAGTTAATTATGAGAAAAATAGACAAATTAATCCAAGCGTTTATCATTAATGTTTTATATAATGATTAAACTAAAATCTAAGTAACCAAATTAAAATTTCAACCAAATAACCTTCTGTATGTTCAATAATAAAATATAACTTCAATTCTGGGCAAATACCTTTATCGTACATGTTTATCCGAACCAGAACCGATCATTAAAACTATAGAAGCAGACAGACCCGAACAATGAAATTGAAATTATATCCAATAAAAAAGGTCGTGAATGAACTTAAAAAGGTTATAATAAATAAATTACATAAAAAATAGGTTCTTAATTTATTAATTAATAAACCTAATTTTTTTATTCAGGACATTAATAACAAGTGGAGAACATAATCAGATTTAAGTTCAGGGATCCTCTCCATTTCACTTTTATTCAAGAATGTCCTCTATGATATTCCATTTTATGTGTAATACCTAATGATGAGGTATGATTTAGAACCTCCCCCATACAACCCTAAATATTCATAAATAACGAGAAACCCTTTTATCTCTCAATAATCTCTCTTAAGTACACCTGATACCATGCTGACAATCCGTAAGGAATTCTACCTGAACAACCTTTATTCCTCCAGGTTTCTCTATATTTCTTTTTACCCAAATGAAGTTGTATTTTAATTTTATGTAAACTTATACATTCTGTTTATATGATACAAACACATGTTTCAAGATCTATACCTTTCTCTCTTTAGGGGATATAAATGCTTTTAAGTGATTCCATCCTCGATACTTCCCAATAAGCAAACTCGTTTTAAGGTAATTTCCTAAATTTTTACACAATTTTAAGTGAACTATATCCTCTATTTTAAGGCACAATTTCCTTTATAAAATAATCCTTTTATTATGAAACCCTCTTGGTTCACTTCTGGTTTTATATAAAAGACTGTTCCCTTTTCTATTTTGAAAGCTCTATAGTATTTTATTTAATACCGCAAAAAAATGTTTTAATGCTGAAATTTATAAAATACATTTATTACATGTTGTCACATCTATTTGAAATAAATTACTATGATATATGCCTATTTTAGCAGATTAACTTCCATGTATGTTCTAATTTCTTTCTCTATGGACACTTTCATGATACACCCTTTGGTTATGCTTTATGTCATGATTGTGGTACCCAATTCTTTCCATGGGTAACCCTTATGTTTATGTAAGATTTATTATATATGATTATTTATATGGAAAACATATTCATGAAATGTAATATGGCTGCACCCAAATATCACTCCAATGCATTGGATAAAATTGAGTCTCATGAGGCATTATGTGTGATGGTCTTGACGGTTAGCCTTGTCTTGTGCTACTATGTGCAACGGTTTTTCCAGTTATCCTTGGCTTGTGACACTATAGAAAATGGTTTTGGAGGTTATAATTGACTCATAATAAATTAATGTTATATATTTTTCCACATTTATATGATTCCATGTTTAAATGATCCCTTTTTTATATGTTATGATTCCATATGTTGCATGCCTTTTTATATCATTATGTCATGCCTTCTTTCCCATGTGCTAATGCTTTGTTCTTATGGTTATTCCCTTACTGGGATCTTAGCTCATCCCATTGTTCATGTTATCCCCAGGTTATCCTATGAATACGTATGGGCACAATGGAAGATAGGATCACATTATAGAGTTTAAATAAAAAGTTGTTTTTATAATGTTTGATTATGTACCTAGTATTCCAAGACACTAGACTTTACAATCCTTGGCTCGTACTCTGATGTATAATTATTCTTAAAATCATGTAATGTTATATGTAAAAGGACAGGGTCACTATAAAAAGCTCCAAGTGTGCATGTATTATCTTATAATGGTTATGTAGTTAATGGTTATATGTTCTATACAAATGAACATGATGAATGTAGTATTATAAAAAATAGTGGACTTACACTTGTGTATGAAGTGATGCATGTATCTGGTACCAAGGAAGTATATCTAGTTTATGAGAATATTTCATACTTTGGCATCATCAAACAAATATTAGAGTTGGATAATACAACATTCTACATATTGATTTTTCAATACAAGTAGGTTGATAAAGGAGTGTAATTAAAATAGATGAATTGAGATTCGTGAAAGTATATTTTAGTAAGGAAGGGTACAAATAAGAACCGTTTATAATAGTATCATAGGAAATAATAGTATTTTATGTTCCAGATCCTACAAACCAAAAGTGTTCAATTTCTCTTTTATCAACCAAAACCATTAAAGGGTCAGATGTCAACTCAACTGAGGATGACCCTTATGACGAAACTACTTTTTCTTTCATTACTATTACATCATTTTAATGATAAAAAATATAAATTCATTACACATATATGATCAAAAAGTTTAGTGTCTTGGGAAAACTAAGACTATACATAACTTTTACAAAAAAAAACATAATTTTTTTAATTCCTTCTTCTCTAGCTTCTTATTGTCCCTTGAATTCTCCTTAGTACATGTAGTCACTTGAGGATATACATCAAAAAAAGGGTTGATCTAAAATCCCATTAAGAGGATAGATAAGTACATGAAACAATACAACATGGGGAGAGAATGATAATTATCAACATAACATAGGAATGGGATCATAATCATTATAGGAATCATTAAGAAAATACTTGGAATATTGAAATGGATAAAAATGAAACATCATGTCTTAGTGGTCAACTACCACACATAGTTGTGAATAAATGTTGCATCATGTTCACAAATATTTCAATTTAATAATGAGGTTATTAAAATTTCCCAATGAATTGGAGAACAATATAATTCCAGAGCACCCGTCACATCATCAAATTTATATTATGCTATATAATTTCGGGTGCACCCGTCACATCATAACATTGGCATTATCATGCATACCAAATAGAACATATATAATTTATAAACATAAATAACCCATGGAATGTAATGAGTTTCATCTCATAATAATAAATTCATAGACATTGCATACCCAAATGAAAGTGGGAATAACATACTTGATATAAGAATCATCAACCTTGAGTTAGATGTAAATGGAGTGTTTTGAAAGAAAAGTTCTTTTGGAAAACATTGTGTTTATCATAATCTCTATTATAAAACATGTATATACCATAAAAGATAATATAACAAGTAATAGATTATTTTTAATGAATAACCATACTAAAAATGGGGTGAAAGAGGGAAGCCCCAAAGAAAGAGTTGGGTTTGAGAAATCCCCTTACATTTTTTCTAAAAGATTCCTTCATGTTAATATCCTATAAAATCACATTAGATTAATTAATTAACAATTAAATAACCTTTTATACATGAATATTATTCATTATTGTTTTATTATGTTCTTTTATAGGTATTTGGATGAGTTATGGAGTTTAAATTCATTGTTCGACAGTGTTCGTTTTCCTAGTTTCCACGATCAGTTCACTTGTATACATGAATGGAATTTTAGGGTAAGATGAGGATAAAAATACAGAATTGTTTTTATATGTTTTTAATGATATAATATAGGAATAAATGATATTATTATGTATTTGGTTATATAACATGAGGATGATTCATTAGATACAAGTTAATGATGATCATTTTAGGTTAATTTTGGTGGTTTTGACCACAATGAACTTGTTTTGTTTTATCATTTAGTATTATGTGTATAAGTTAGTTAATGAACATAAAAGGGGTAAAAAAATAAAATTTAAAATCAATTTTTAAACATTTAATGTTTTATTAACATCATTTAATGATTTATGGAAAATGTATGTTCATCGCCCCTGATGTCGGTAAATTGACACTTCACGAGTGACGATTTTATTTTTAAGATAAAAGAGAGAGGGGGTAGGTGTTTAATGTTGGATCTTCCATTAACATGATATAATTATAGAATATGGAAGGAAATAGAGTTATAATTACTTTTTGGTTGAAAGGAGGTGTGGAGAGAATAAGAAAATAAATTGACATTGAAAGAAAATTAAAAGAAAATAGAGAGGATTTACCTCTTGAATTATCCTCTTGAGATCCTCCACAAGGAACCTAGGCTTGGTATTTTGATGAGAAAAAGAGATCCTAGATGCGGGGGAGTGATTAGAGAAAAATATTGTTCAGAATATAGGCACGAATCAAATATTGAGAGTGAGGAGAAGAGGGTGTGAGGGGTGGTATTTATAGTAGAGGAGAGGGGTGTTTTCTTATTATTTTAATCATTATTTTATTATTTTTCTCAAGAAAATAAATAGTTAAGATTCTTGTGAATAAATATAGTAATTAGTGAATATGAGTTTGAACCAATGGTCACTTATTTCATCCATGACTCAAGTATGACTAAAAAAATCAGGTTTTTAGTATTTATCGTAAATTATCGTATTTTAATATTCAACAAGAATTCATGTATCTAAAAAAATAAAAAAATTCCACTCAAACATTTCTAAATGTGATGAATTAAAAAATGAACAACATTTTATGAAAATAATTTTCTAAATATGGTTAATTTATTTTTTAATTAAAATTTTCATTTACTTGGAAAATACAAATTTTAAAATTATAACTGATTTTATAACACTTTCAAAAAATTGATTAAAGTCTCATAAAATTATCATAAAATCATAAGGCATAAAAATATTAATTTATGAAAACATTTTTTGAAAATAAAATTTCTTTTAAATTAATCATAAAATATTTATGAGTTATAAAAATACCAACACTTAATTAATAATTTTTAAAATATTTATTTACTTATACTATGATATAATTATATCACATTGTCACTTATAAGATGAATAAATTTTATTTATACTATCATTGATATGATTACTATTTACTTGTCTAATCTACTATTCATAAGGGAAATTTTTCTATTCATAAGGGTAACATTACTATTCATAAGGGTATGTTACTATTCACAAAAAAAATAAGTTTGTCCTATTAGACTTCAAATATTTTAATGATCGCAAATGTGTATGTAAGATTTTTAAAATTTGAAACACATAAGTAGAATAATTATGTTTAACAACTAGGCTGTAAATGTTGCATAGTATTTAGTAGTTCATTTAAACATGATGTGGCATTGTTTTTTCTAATTTTATTTTATGTGACTTAATTATAATATGGGAATTTCCATTGATAAAACTTTGGGTCATTACATTCTTACCACCTTTTGAAATTTCACCCTCGAAATTTCATTTTATTAAATGGGTGATGGTACTTATCCTTCATCACATCCTCCGGTTCCCATGTTTCTTCTTCATACTTTTGGTTCCTCTACAAAAATTTGACTAGGTGTGTTGTCTTGTTGCGTAGAACCTTATCTCGCTAGTCCATAATCTTTACTGGTTGCTTCTCATAGAATATATCATCTTCCAGCTATACCACCTATGAGTTTAGTACATATAAGGGATCTGGTATGTACTTATCCTAGAGTGATATGGGGAACACATCATGAACTTGACCCATATTCAGTGGAAGTGAAAGTCAATATGCCACGAATACTACACAATCAAGGATATCAAAGGGGCCAGTGTACCTTAAGATTATCTTCCCTTTCTTTCAAAATCATATGACACTATTCCATGGTGATATTCAAAGGAATAATTTACCTTCAATGTCAAACTCCATGTTCCTTCGACAGTTGTAAGCATAGATCTTTTGCTGACTCTGAGAAGCTTTGATATATTGTTGGATGCCATGAACCTTTTATATAATATATTTTACAAGATCATGTCCAAGTAGCTTTCTTTCTCCAAATTTATCCCAATAGGTTGGAGTCCAACATTTCATTCCATACAAAGCTTCATATGGAGACATCTGAATACTCGAGTGGAAGCTATTGTTGAATGAAAACTCAAACAATAGGAGATGCTTATCCCATCCAACTTTAAATTTTATTGATCATAATATTAACATATATTCGAGCTTCTGAATAGTCCTTTTAGATTGACCATCAGTTTGGGGGTGATAGGCCATGCTAAAATTCAATTTATTACTCAAGTAATGTTAAAGAATCCTTCAGAATTTAGATGTGAACCTAGGATCACGATCAAATACAATCGAGAGTGGAACCCCATGTAGTATCACCACTTCCTTCACATATATCTTAGTAAGTTATTCAAGTGAGAGATCTTCCTGAATATCAATAAAGTGAGTAGTCTTGGTGATTCGGTCCACTAAAACCCATATCACATTATTTCCATTGGATGTATTTGGAAGACACATGACAAAGTCCAGGGGACATTCTCCCAATTCCATATGGGTATAGGAAATTGTTTCCTCATCCCTTTGGACTTTTTTGCTCTTATTTAACTTGCTAACATATCATGCACATTGAGATATATTCCGCAATATCCTTCTTCATGTTATCCCACCATATATTCTCTCAAAGATCGCGATACATCTTGGTGCTACCAAGATGGATAGAGAAAGTTGAGCTATGTTCATTATCCAACAACTCCTTCTTTATCCCGAGTGATGAAGTAACACAAATACTTGTTCCAAACCGAATTACACCATCATAATCGATATGGAACTTTTGAAGTTTCACTTCCTTTACTGCATTCACCTACTTTTAAAACTCCTTATCATCCCTTTTTTCCTCCTTAATCTTCTCATGGATAATTGGTTGGGAAATCATTTGGTCAATGTAGGATTTATTCCCTACCATAATGATTTCCAAATCCATCCTTTGCATATCCATAAAGATAGGGTATTTCTCAATCCACAGCATAGATAGAGTAGCAGATTCTTTCTCATTAGATAATAATCTACCTTGTTAACCTTTTTGGGATGATAGTGAATATAGAAATCATATACTTTGATTATCTATAACCAACTACTTTGAATTTGACTCATATTGAGATCCTTTTGTGTGAATATATACTTTAGGATCTTGTGATTGGTATATATGCCACACTTCTCACCATAAAGGTAATTCCACTATATTTTCAAGGAAAAAATCATAGATTTTATCTCTAGATAATGCATAGGGTAGTTATATTCATGATCTCAAACTATTGTGTGGTGTAGGCTATCACATTATTATTTTGAGTCAGTACACAACCCAATCCTTTCTTGGAAGAATCACTGTATATCACAAAACTTTATCCACTATTATGTAATGTGAGTATAGGTGCATTGATCAACCTTCTCTTTAGATCCTTGAAGAATTCCTCACATTATTCAATCAAGACACACTTTACCCATTTCCTTGTTAACTTAGTTTGCAGGCTTGAAAATTGTGAGAAATTTGTCACAAAACGTCAATAGTACCCTGGTAAGCCAAGAAAAATATGGATTTCTATGACACTAGAGGGTCTAGGACATTAATTAATTGCCTTGATTTTTGAAGGGTCCACAAAAATTACCTCACTCGTGATCAAATTTATCGATAACATGCCTTTAGGCATCCAAAAGGCACACTTGATGAACATGACATACAACTTCTCCTTCCTCAATGTTGCCAACACAAGCCTTAGATATTCTTCATATTCCTCCTTGATCTTGGTGTATATGAGAATTCCATAAATAAAAACTATCAAAAATTTGTTGAGATAATGTCTAAAGACTCTATTAATCAAATCCATGAATATTGAAGGGGAATTAATAAGTCTAAAGGTCATCACCATAAACAAATAGTATCTATACCTTGTAGAGAAGGAAGACTACTGAATATCTTCCTTCTTCACCTTTAGCTGATGATATCTAGAACATATATTCACCATTGAGAAGTATCAGGATCCTCTCAACTAATAAAACAAGTATTCAATCCTTAGAAGAGGATAATTGTTATTTATAATGGTCTTTTTGAGTTCTTGATAATCTATACACAATTGTATTGATCCATCATTCTTGTTGACAAAGAGAACTGGTGCAACCCAATGTGGTTCACTAGGGAACATGAACCCTTTGGCCAAATTCTCTTGTAGCTACTTCTTTAACTCCTTCAATTCAATATGATCCATCCTATAGGGACACAATGTGATAGGATTATATTTTAGTATGAGTTTTATTGGGAACTCTACCTCATGATCTGGGGGTAGTTTGGGTAACTCTTTAGGAAATACATCACTATATTCCCTCATGATGGGAATTTCCCCTTAGTGGATAACTACATTTGTCTTAGCCATTTGAGAAAGGTATTCCTCTTTACAGGGAATCAACACCCACATCGTTGAAGGATTTCTAAAAGGATATTCACGATCTTCATTGAATTTTTAGAGGATCATAGGATGGTTTGGAATATGAAATTATATTTCCTTTTTCTGATAGTTCATATGTGCTCTATATAAATAGAGCCAATCCATCCAAGTATAGTGTTGAATTCCATCAAGGGAAGTTTCATGAGATTTTTTGGAATAATCTTCCCACATATTCCAATAGATGAAGAGTCCAACACTTGGGTTTCAATGATTGCACCACTAGGTGTTTTTAGGGATATCTCTACTTCAAGGTTTTGAGGATTAAATTCAATAGTTCAAGAAAATTTGTGAGATATAAAGGAATGCGTATAACCATAATCAAATAATAATTTTTCCATTATTGCTTTAATAGGAAGTGTACCTTGTACGACTTCATTTTTTTGGATCCACTTCCATAGCAGTGATGGCATAAGCCTTACCTTGATACTTTGGTTATGATATCTGATGACACTAATTATCCTTGAGAACTCGAGGTTTAGTGCACTGGATTTAATAGTAACCTTTCTCCCTACAGTTTCAACATTGGACCATGGGTGGTTCTCTCCTTTCCTCTACCACATTTTCTGACCTTTTCATGTATTTTTGATATTCATGAGCTCGGTGGCATTCTCTCCCACATTTGAAGAATTTACCCATCCCTTTGAGGTAGTTCCTATGATTCTTCTTTTCAAATTTTTAACATGTGGGTAGTTGAGTTTTCTTTCCATCATTGTCATTAGATCCTTCATATTGAAACTCCATATTTAATTTCATATCACCTTAGCCATGGGAACATTCTAAAAACTCCATCTCCAATTTGAGATACATCGAAAAACATCTTCATAACTACCAAAGTCTCGAATTACAATAGCCTTCTGATGGTGTGGTTTCAAACCACTAAAGAATCTATCCATTTTTCTATCATTGATGATAACAAAACTTGAAACATACCCTATATGTATTGTGAAAATTTCTTCACAGGACATGATAAATTCTCATTCCTTTTGTTTTAGCTCTATGAATTCTCTCTCCATTATAGTTTGAAGAGTTTGAGGGAAATAATTATTATGAAACATTATCTTGATGTCTTCCCACTCCATCTATTCAATTTATTCCCTATTCTTAGTGTTCTTAATCAAATACCTCCATTTATCAGCCTCTCCATATAGATGATAAAATAACAATATTCACCTTCTACATCTCAGAATAGTAAAGCACAAAAAGATCTTCTCCATCGAGATGACCCACTATTACGAAACTAGTAGATCACAAGATCCATTAAACATTGGTGGTCATTCCCATATAAAACACTCGATATCTAGTGGTTCTATCCTTGGTGAAGGAGGGTTTTCCACATTATTTAGGTTAATGTCCATAACCTAATACTGGGTAATCATTGCCATGAAATTTTGAACTCCAACTCCCAATTCATTGAGGATGTCGTTCGGGAAATCACTACACAATCCCTCTCATGGGCTGTTGGACTCGTTTCTCCTTGCCCCCACTATTTTATAAAATAGGAATGTTTAAAACAAAACATAAGTTAACAATTCATGAATATATAACCTTTTTTCAATTAAGTCTAAATGCATATCTTGTGGGATAACTATGTTTAGCAATACATCTTGGGTGCTTACTTATACTTAGTCTCATACAAAAGGTTGTCACTAAGGTTCTCTAATCCTAATTTCCAAATTAACTAAACCCTCATCTAATAATAACTGTAACAATAGGGACCTACTGACAACACATACACCCCTCCTTAACATGGACATCCGGTCCTGGCCCTATAGGCACCACCAGTTGCCCCACAGACACGTGGTCCCCACCCTAGGGCCAACCAACGTGCTTGAGCAGGACATACAACCAATGAAAATCGATATAGGATAAAAAATTTCATCCCTAGTCTTAGTGTTCTTCATAAAATCACACCATTGATTTGACTCTATATCTAGATGATAAAACAACATGATTCACCTTCTCTATCTTAGAATTGTAAAGCACAAAAATGATCTTATCCATCGAGATGACCCACTGTTCCGCAAATAGTGGATCACAAGATCCATTAAACATTGGCGGTAATTGCTGTATAAAACACTCGATATCTATTTGTTCCCTCCTTGGTGAAGTAGGGCGTTCCACATTATTTAGGTTACTATTCATAACCTAAGACTCGGTAATCATCACCATGAAATTTTGAACTCCACCGCCCAATGCATTGGGGATGTCATTCAGGAAATCACTACACTGTCCCTTGCATGAGTTTTCAGGCTCATTTCTCCTAGTCCCCACCATTTTCTAAAATAGGAATGTTTAGAACAAAACATAAGTTAACAATCATGAATATATAACCTTTTTTTAATTAAGCCTAAATGCATATATTGTGGGATCCTTATGTTTGGAAATGCATCTTGAGTGCTTACATATACTTAGTATCATACTAAAGGTTGTCACTAATGCTCTCTAATCCTAATTTATAAATTAACTAAACTATCCTCCGATACCAACTATAACAATAGGGCCCCGCTGACAGCACATACGCCCCTCCTTAACATGGATGTCAGGTCCTAGCCCTATAGGCACCACTAGTTACCCCACAGACACGTGGTCCCCACCCTAGGGCCCACAAATGTTCTTGAACAGGTCATATAACCAATGAAAATCCCCATAGGACAACTCAGTTCCTTTCTAGTGTTCTTTTTCCTCACTCACACACACCCTAAGAATCTTCCCATAAAGTCACCCATCCTGATCACTACTCCAGGACAAGCATGCTTAACTGTGGAGTTATAATCTGATATGCTCATGAAAAGGAAGGTTCACCTTGTTGACATGAGTCATGTCATTTAGTCATTTAACCCTTTATCATTTTGGGGGGTTACATTCACCCCCTTTAGATCACAACTTTCTCATTGTAGACGCTACATCTCAACGAAGGTAGTGCACTGCACTTTAGGCTGGGTTCCTCCTTTGATACCAGCTATAGAGACCCTTATTTTTCGTACATTACCATTAAATCATTTTAAAGATAAAAAACATAATGTCATTACACATTGCAGATCCAAATTTTTAGTGTCTTGGTCAAACTAGGAACACACATAACTTTTAAAAAATAAAACACAAACATTTATTTAATTTCATCTTCTCTAGCTTCTTATTATCCCTTGAATTTTCCTTAGTACAATTAGTCACCTGAGGATATACATCAGCAAGGGGTGATATAAAATCCCAGTAAGAGGATAGATATATACCTGAAACAATAAAACATGGGGTGATCATGATCATTATCAACATAACAAAGTTATATTATCATAATCATGAGAGGAAGTATTAAGAAAAGACTTGCAATGTGGCAATGCATAAAAATGAAACATCATGTCTTAGTGTTCAACTACCACATACAGCTGTGAATAAAGCTAGAATCATGTTCATGTATATTTATCATTACTCATGAGGTTCATCACATTAACCAATTAATTGGATTTCTATATAATTCCAGCCACACCAATCACATAATCACATTTACATTGCACTATATAATTCTGGGTGCACCCATCACATCATAACATTTACATTATCATGCATGCCACATAGAGCATATATCAATCATGAACATAAATAACCCATGGAAAGGAATGAGTTTCATCTCTGGAACGTTCCTTTCAAGGGATGTGACAAATTTTTTTTTACCTAAGTTAAAATGTAGAAAAGTGGGTAACATGGTTGTCTCCAGAGAGGAATGCACAACAATTACGTTTTCCACTTAAATTTGAGAAAGAAGAAGAGGTTGTTTTTTAAATTGTTTGAGTTAAAAAAGAAATAAAGAAATTGAAAATAAAGTTTTCACACAAGTGGATTAAGAGAGTTATGAGGTTAGGGTAAGATCAACTTTATCAATTTCATCATTGTTATAAAAATAATTCACCCTCTCTTATTGAATAATAAATTAATGACTCCTCAATTGAGTTATCAATCACTATTGGTTGAAGAAAGCAATGGAATCCACTCCTAGGTGTATGGAAGTTCATAAAAAATTCCTAAAAAACCAAGGCATTTACTGATTGGGAAATGCATATCCTTATAAATATAGAAATGATTCACTAGTTCCATACAAGTGCCAATGATCGCTAGACACTCACCACCTAACACAATATGCTCGATCGAGACAAATTGCACTAGGAAGAGGGAGTTAAAAGTTCATCAACCAAAAATATAAACAATGAAAACACCAAAACAAAAATAGGATCACATTAAGGTAATTAGGAACAACTTAAAATAGAAATAATTTAATAGAAAAAGAGAGTTACATTTAAGGTTAAGACTCCAACAATACAAAAGTGAAACTCCCCCTTCCCTGATCACTCAATGGTTTTACCCCTACATGTAATTTTTAATTGAGATGAAAGGGGAAAAAGAGAACATAATGAAACTAATAAAAGAGAAAAAAAACACTTCTAGACTCTGGTCCTCCAGAACATACCCTCTTGCACCTTCTTCAACCCCTTGTAATGGAAGTGAACACTCATATATATAGGGATGCGGGGTGGAAATATTTCTCTCTTGATTCAATATTCTGAATGTTTGAGTCAATTTCACATTATAAATGTCTAAATATTAGGCATGTTCCTTCTTAATGTTGGTACCCACTCTCTTTCACATGAACCCACAAAATATTAGAATATTTTTAGAAGTTTCAAAAAATATATCCCTAGATTACTGATTAAGACTTTTTCTGCATGAGGATACTACTCAACTACTTCAACTTTCGTGCATGAAATGGATGCCTTAATGATATAATTTATTCATAATATTTAATGTGAAAATGTGTTTAGGAGTCATATTTTTATTCATTATAGAATCACTTCATTTAAAGTTATGTATTCCAAGATATACTTCAATAACTATAGTGGGGTCCAATCTATTATCCATCAAACTTTGTCCACTTGATTTATTTTTCTGGACCATTGTGTGTCGAATTGGACTTGGGTCCAAAAGAAAACGTTCAATCCCATGGGAAAGAAATTACTAAAAATAGTAATCACTCGATTTGGTTCAAAATTTTAAATTATATGTCTATAATATGGAAGATCCACAAAATTTCTAAATTTATAGAATTAAGTTTTTTTCACAATTAATCCCAAAATCCACTAAAAATACTAAAATGAGGAAAATAAGTTCAAATTGATTTATCAGAAATGGTTAAGTCATTAAAAAACATAAAAATTTATGAAAATATTATCTCTATCAATTCCCCCACACTTAGAACTTAGACTCCCAGAAAATTCAAAGTCAAATCAAAGAAAATTCAAAACACATGCCAATTAGATCCACCAATTTCATACCATGAAACCAAAGGATATCATTAATAATCAAAAACCATTATTCCAAGTTCTCCATTTAGATAATTAATTATTTTACCTCTTCATTTCTCTTCCCATGCACACAATACACCTACCACACATGAATTTTCTCTCATCTTACAAATGTTAATTTTCAATCAAGCTTTTATCATACAAAGTAATGAAAGAGTCACCATAAGCATGATAAATGAATAAATATACACTCGATGTGATTCAAGGATGTGTTTTTATCATGAAAAATTTTTAGGGTTGTTTTGTGGATTTTGGTTGGTAGGATTTTGATGTGAAAAATTCTGAGCCCGATTGAGGAGGGCTTGGCTCTTTTTGAAGAAAAATAGAAAAATTATAATTTTCACTCAAGTATAGTATCCTAATCACTCCCCTTAGTATAAAATTATCTTCTTCATCATAAAAACTCATGGAAGGTTCACATAGCTCATCATTTCATCAGAACAAATTTCAGTCATCTCAAACATGATTTTTCTTAAAAGCTCTATATAGGGACAACATTATTTCTCTTTAGAAGATCCAAAAAGGCATAACTTCTATTATAATGAATTCTCCATAAAGGGAAAAACTTTTATCAAAATGGTTTTTTTTTCAAAAGAAAAAACAAATCTTCCACACTTGATTTTTCACCCAATGTATCACCAAATGAGGAATCACAGTACAAGACATCTTCTCCCCACACTTCAACTAGATCATGTAATTTCACTTCAAGAGCAAGTTGGATAAGAAAAATTGTCTTGTAATGTTGCTAACATAATAGTATATTCATGGATACTAAGGGATAAAATGATTAAATGTACAAGGTAGGCCATAATGAAAAGGATTCTCTTGAAAATGGGTCTTAAAAACCAATGAAATACCTCAATATTTTAAAACACAAATACCTCAAACCCTCAAGTTTTGAAAGAAATAAATAAAATTATGGTTAAATCAAGCATGGTTTGATTCTCTCAAGAAGTGAGTTGAAGGAAAAAAATATAATAACAATGGTTCAAAATCATCACATGAAGGTTATATCAAAGATAAAGATAGTGATATGTGGTATGGGATTCAAAAATCAGATTACTTTTCATGAAATTTCGAAAAAATTAAACTTGAAGCAAAGTCATTTTAAAAATTCATTTTAGCTTAGTTTTATGTAATAAAAGGTTTCACTCATTGAAATGGGTTTAAAAAATAGAAATGATAATCATTTAAACTCAAAAGTTTAAAAAACACACAAAATTGAAAAAGAATCACAAAAAAATTGAAAACACAAACATTTTTTTTGAAAAACAAGAAAATAACAAATGAAAATCCTAAAATAAAAAGGTTACGTCCCCCACACTTAAATTATGAAGTATCCTAAATGGATTAAAATGGATATAACATGCAATAAAATTTTAAAATGAATCACAGAAAGCAAGAAAGAGTAAAGGAGAGGTATGACCTGATGGATTTTATTGACAGATAGGTTAGAGGAGTGTGATCTCCTCCACAGGATCTGATGGTCTGATCCCATGGAAATTATTTAAACTTTGTCCATTAATAGTGAATAGATCATACTCTCCATACTTAATAATCTACATAGAACTGAGGGGATATACAAGAGTAACCATAAATGGGACCTCCCATCTAGAATAATGTTTACCTGGCATCAACTTGAGTCTTGACTTGAATAACAACACTTTTTCTCCAGGATAGAAATCTTTTAGTTGGATCATCTTTTCATGAGACACTATTGTTCTCTCTTTTTAAATCATATAATTTTCATACACTTCCCTTATAATTTAAACTAGCTCCTACAACTGCAATCTTCTCTCTTTCCCATCACTTTCCTTATCCAAATTCACCTTCCTAACAACCCAATATGCCTTATGCTCCGTTTCCATGGGAAGGTGAAAAATTTTCACATAAATAAGCCTATTTGGACTCATTCCAATTGGTGTCTTGTAGAATTTTATGTAATCCCATAAAGTTTCTTCCAACCTTTGGTTCCAATCCTTCTTGTTTGGATTAATAGTATTTTACAAAATTCCTTTGATTTTCCTATTGGACAATTCAGTTTTATCATTTGTCTGTGGGTGATAGGGAGTTGATGTTTTATGATGCACCTCATACTTATTATGAAAAGGATCTATTCTTTTATTTCAAAATATATTCCCTTGATAATTTATGATGGATCTAGGCACTCCAAACCTACAAAATATGTTATCCCTAACAAAATTACAAACAACTTTAGCATCATCAACCCTGGTGGAGTTTTCATCCACCCATTTGGAAACATAATCAACCACATGAATGATATAATAATTTCCAAATGAAATTGGAAAAGGGACCATAAAATATGTCCCCCAGACCTAAAAAATCACACAAAAAATAAGTGGTTTTTGGGGAATTTATTCTCTCTTTGAAATGTATCTAGAAAACTAAAAATTTTCACACCTTTTGAAAAATTAATGAGAATCTTTAGAAAGGGTGGGACAATAAAGTCTAGATTGTAAAACCTTCCTTGTTTTCATTTGAGGTATAAAGTTTCCTTCACAAGATCAAGTGTGAAATAACTCAAACAAAGAACCAATTTCACTCTTAGGAAAATATCTTCTTATCTTGTGTTCTTTATAAATATTCCAAATAAATGGACCATCTCAAATGTAATATCTAGATTCAGCTTTCGGTTTTGGAATTTGGTGAGAATTGAAATTAGATGGGACCTAAGATGTTACCAGATAATTGACCATGTTAGTGTACTAAAGAATTTATCCTTCAACCATGTACAACTAATCTCCGGGAAGGTTATAATTCAATGGTTCTTTTTCTATAATTTCATCTTTATTAGTGTTGGGAAGTCCTCTTAAATGATCAGCAACTTGGTTCTCAGATCCCTTCTTGTCATTTATTTATATGTTAAAATCCAATAGAAGTAAAATCCATCCCAATAGACTCATTTTAGCTTAAACCTTCTTTATCAAGTACCTATGAGCACATGATTATAAAACACATCAACTTTAGTTCCAAGTAGATATGATATAAATATTTCTAAAGAAAAAATAACCGCTAAAAACTCCCTTTCTGTGGTTGTGTAATTGAATTGATCTGCATACAATGTTCTTAAGGCATAAGAAACTACATCTAGAATTACCTAGATTTGATGAGAATGGAATTCTCCAACTTCTTTGTTAGAAGCATCACAAAGTAGCTCGAATGGTTCTTCCCAATTTGGTGGCTTCATCATGGGTGGTTTAAAAAATCTTATATTCATCTCATCAAAGGCTTCCCTACATACACAATTGAAATAAAAATCATCATATTTTTAAGTAAATCTGGATATAGGGAGATAAATATTACTAAAATCTTTGATAAACCTCATATAGAATCCTGGATGTCCTTAAAATGATCTAACATGCTTCACAAAAGTTGGGTAAGGAAAATAATTTATCACTTCAATTTTTGATTTATCAAATTCAATGCCCTTTTTGGAAATTACATTCCCAAAGAAAATCCCTATATCAACAATGAAATGACACTTTTAAAAATTTAAAACAAGATTCTTTTCAATGCAGGTTTTCACTATTTTTTCTAGATTTTTCAAACATTGGTAAAAAAAGTCCCAAAAACTGTAAAATCATCCATGAAAACATCCAAGAAATATTCAATGTGATCAAAAAATATACATAACATTCATCTATAAAATGTACCTGGAGAATTACATAATCCTAATGGAATCATTTTATATACAAATTTCCCAAAGGGACATGTAAATGTTGTCTTCTCTTGATCCATGGGAGCAATAGGTACATGGAAATAACCTAAAAATCCATCCAAAAAGCAATAATTAGTTCCCCTACCTTTATCTATAATATATGATCAATGAAGGGAATGAGGAAATGATCTTTCCATGTGACCTGTTTGAACTTCCTAAAATCAATTCACACTCTCCAGCTATTCTAAATTCTCATAGAGATTAATTCATTATTTTCATTCTTCACAGTGGTTGGGCCAGTTTTTTGGAACTATATGAATTGGGATAACCCATTTTGAATCTAAAATGGGATAGGTGATCCCAAATTCCAAGAGCTTCTCATTCTCCTTCTTCACAGCCTCCATCAAGGTGGGATTCAACCTCCTTTGGGGCTATCTTATTGGTTTGGAATCTCCATCAATAAAAATTCTAAGTGAGCATATTTTTGGGTTTATTATTGGGATATCAATTATGATCCACCATATTTTTAGGAAATTTTATCTCAAAAGATCAATCAATTATTTTTCTTGGGTTTAAGAATGATTATTAGGAATTATCACTGGTAATTTATCTCCCTTCCTAAGGTACAAATATTTCAAATAAAGGGGAGTGGTTTTAAATCTAGAGAAAGCGGCTGCTCAAGAGATGAAACTAAACTCATATTCCCCACATATAATTTTTGGATATCCTGAATACAAGAAATAAAATAATCTTCTTTATCATTTAACAAATCATCAAAGAAATCAGATATTACCTCTTCCTCCCATATTAAATTAAAAAATCTAGAATTTTGGGAATCCACATGTTTGATGATATTTAAATGGAATAAGTCTCTCATATAGATAAGAATTCATGGAACATACTTGATTGTTCAATGGGTTAAATAAAAACTTAATGGTAGAGTTCAAAGAGTGAGTTATCATCCAATGGGTGCCTCATGGATTCAAAAATATTGAATTGGATAGCGCAGTCTCCAAACACCATGGTGAGTGTCCCTTCGTGAAAATTGATGATGGTTTTGGACATATTCAAGATATTTCTCCCCAAAATAATGGGTGAGTGTGATAGGATCCTATATTCTTCCATATTCACCACATATAAGTCTTCTAGAAACAAGATATATTTGACTTTCATAAAGTCATCCTCCAGAACTGATGCTTGGAAGACTGTGGATTTGTTTAAAAAATAGACCACCACTCTTATGGGATTCAAGTATCCCATCTGTAAATAAGTTTATACTGAGTAAGGAAATAAATTAATTTAAGTTCCAAGATCACACCAAGCATTAGATAAATTTAAAGAACTATTGTTTCATGGAATGGAAAACGTCCCTGGATATTGACATTTGGTTGGAAACTATGGTGTGTTAAGGTAAGAGACAATTCTTCCCAAGGTGGTCCTTTAATTCCCTTGAAGTTTCCTCTTATTGGTTCCAAGATCATTAAAATTTTTATCATAATTTGGAATTTTTTTGAGTGCTTTAAGAAGTGGGTTATTAATTTCCACTTTCTGGAAGGTGTCTCGAATTTATTTTTGACATGCTTCTTCCTAAAATCTTTTTATTTCAATCATCCTTTATAGAAATAGTGGGGGAAAGTTTTTCTTATCCTTTATTTTTGAATTTGGAATGGTGCTTCTTGTCTCTTATTCCTTATTATATCCTTCTATTTCTATTTATTCTCTTCTTCCTCGTTTATTTTCAATGAATTTTATGAATTCCCAACACCATTATCCCTTAGTCCAAGTGGTCTTGTTTTAGGTTCCTGGGATACTAGTTCTGAGAGTTCATTCTTAGTTAATGTTTCTATCATGATGAAATTATCTTTTTGGTTTGGTATTGTTTGGGAAGGTATTTTCCCAAGATTTTTGGTTAGGATGTCCATGAGAATTTCGAACTTGTAGGAAAAAAATTTTATGGATCATTTCTACCCCTCAATATCATATATCTGTTGTTAGTTCTGAATTGGGGGTTGCGCACTGGTGGATGGTTGCTCATAGGATCTTTGGAAAGTGGTTGGTTGGTGTTAAGAAGGAATTTTATAGGATTTATTTTGTTGAAATGGTGGTGGGGTTTTGAATTGTTGCTTGAATGGGGGTATATATTGATTCTATTAATTTACAAATCCATATTGAACTTGGTTTGGATATCTCCATCCTTGATTTTTTTGGAACTACATCAGTTGAAAGGCTTCAAGAAAAGTTTTCATTCCCTGTATTTCAACACAATGGTCAGTGAAATGATCAATTGATAAGAATAAACCACATACGTTAGCCAGTTCTTGTTGGTCACCCACTTGTTTCATGGCATAAACCACATACCTTAGCTGATTCTTGTTGTTCACCCACTTGTTTCGTGGCCACATTTCACACCAAATTAGCTATCTAATGAAGCTAAGTTTCACAAAAAGGTGATGAATAATAAGTTCTTACCTCAGGAATACCTCTTGTGTTAGTACCTCCTGTACCAAACTATTATGAGTTCTAAAAAATCTTCTCAATCAAGACCTTAGCTTATTTTGGTGATTTTTCAATCAATGATCCCCCTAATGATGAATCAAGAATGTTTCTATCATTTTCCTATAAGATTTGATAGAAAAAGACAATAAATTGATGCTCCTAAATCGATTTATGGGGGAAACTGGCACATAAATTTTTAAATATTTTCGAGTACTTGTAAAGGGTTTCTATAGATGATTGTTTGATGGCATATATCTCCTTTCTGATGGATGTGCTTCTGGAGGTGGGGAATAATAATTGCATGAAGCATATTACCAATTCTTTACAATAATTCAAATATCCTGGCTGTAGAGCATAAAACTATTCTTTGGTAGATCCTTCCAATGAAAATGGGAACGTATTCGACTTTACTTGTTCCTCAACTACTCTATGGGGCTTGAAAGTTGAGAAGACATGTGTGAACTCTTTAATATATTTGTTTGGATCTTCACATGCCAATACATGAAAATTAGGAAAAACTAGAATCATGTTTGGTTTCAAATTAAAATCATTTTGTAACACCGACATGGCAAGTTTATTGTTTTGATTAAGGAATTGTGGTGCATAAAGGTCTCAAAGGGTTAGGTTTTGATTTCAAACCATGATAACTAAAAAAGAGTGAACACTTGAAGTTTCACTCAAGTCTTCAAGATAAATGTCCTAAAATTCAGATTGTAAACAATGATTTCTAAGTCTATACAATACGGTTCCTTTAATTTCAGGATATAGGGGGAAAGGTTCAGTGTTTGAGCTTCTAGTCATTCAATTTTATAGAGAAATGAAAAATAGAAAAATTAAAAAAACGTTGGCACAACCTCCCCAGAAACAGCATCATGTTTTGTCATGTTCCTGTCCTGGGGTGTGAAAAAAAATTACCTAATTTAAAATGTAGTAAAGTGGGTAAACTAGGTTATCTCTAGAGATGAGTTTAGAACAGTTACATTTTCCACTTAAATTTGAGAAAGAAGAGATTGTTTTTAAATTTTTTTGAGTTTTAAAAGAAAGAAATCAATTGAAAATAATGTTTTAACACAAGTGGATGAAGTGAGTGATGGGGTTAGGGTAGGATATCCTTTTTCAATTGCATCATCATCATCATAAAAATCATTCACCCTCTCTTCCTATTGAATAATAATTGAAAGACTCCTTAATCTAGTTATCAATCACCATTGGTTGACAAAAACAATGGAACCCACTCCAATTCACATGGAAGTTCATAAATAATTCATAAAAATATAATTCAAGTCCTGATCAGGAATTATTGATCATTAGAAATATAGAAATTATTAACTAGTTCCACACATGTGCCAATGATCGCTAAGAACACACCACCTAACACAATATGCTAAATCGAGAAAAATTTCACTAGGTAGAGGGAGTTAAAAGTTCTTCAACCAAAGTTATAAACAATTAATACACTAAAAAACAAAACACAATCACAATAAGAGAATTGGAAAACACTTAAAATAGAAATAATTTAATATAAAAATAGATTTTTACATTTAATTTCAAGACTCTAACATATCAAAAGTGAAACTCCCCTTTCCCTGATCATTCAATGATTTTACCCTTCCATGTGAAGGGTAATAGAGTTGAAAGGGGAAGAATAGAGCATAATTAAACTAAGAAAATAGAAAATAGAAATTAAAAAAAACATAAATACTATAATACTCTAGCACAATCCCTATTTCACCTTCTTCAAACCCTTTTAATGGAAGTGAACACTCATACATATAGGGTTGAGGGGTGGAAAAATTTCCCTCTAGATTCACTTCTTAGAAATTTTGTGTCACTTTAGCATAATTAATGGAAGAATATGGGGTAGGTTCCTTAATAAAAGTTGTTAATATCTAAATTTCTCATTATCCCACAAAATATTATAAGATTATGACTAGTTTCAAAAATGTTATCCCCAGATTAATAATGAAGACTTTTTCTACCCGAGGAGACAGCTCAACTACATCCACTTTAGATCATGCAATGAATGACTTAATGACATAATTTATTCATGAAATTTAATATGGAAATGAAAAATAGAGTTATATTTTTATTAGAGCTATAATAACTTAATTTGGAGTTATTTTGGAAAAGATATACTTCAATAACTAATGTAGGGACTATTCTGTCCGCAAACAAACTTTGTCCAATTGATTTATTTTTATGGGCCATTGTGTATCGAATTGGGCATAGGTCTAGAAAAAAAAAGTTGAATCCAAAGAAAAATTAGAGAAAAAAAAGAAATAACACTATTTGGATAAAATTTTTAAAAGATATTCCATAAATAAATAATCTCCACAAAATTACTAAATTTATAGAAATATTTTTTTTAAAATTAAGCCCAAAATCCACTAAAAATACTAAAATGATGCAAATCAGTTCAAATTGATTAACTGGAAGGGTTTAAATCAGTAAAAAACACATCCAAAATATTGGAAATTTTATCTTTAAAAATCTAAAAATCTTACATTCATAAATTTTGTATTCCCATATGAAAGGAGGAATAACATACTTGATATAAGAATCACTAACCCTGAGTTAGAAGTAAAAGGTGTGTTTTGAAAGAAGAGTTCTTTTGGAGAATGTTGTGATTTTAATAAACTCCAGTATAAAAAATTCATATCCCGGAAAATATAATATAAATATGAAGAAATTATTTTTACAGAATAACCATACTAAAAATGGGGTGAAAGAGGGAAAAACCAAATAAAGAGAGCTGGGTTGGAGAAATCCCTTTACTATTTTTCTGAAAGATTACTTCATGTTAATATACTGTATAATCACATTATATTCATTAATTAAAAATTAAAAAACATTTTATACATGAATATGATTCATTATGGTTATATTATATTCTTTTATAGGACTTTTGATGAGTTATAGAGTTTAAATTCATTGTTTAGAAGTGTTCATTTTCTTAGTTTCCATGATCGGTTCACTTGTATACACGAAAGGAAGTTCATGTGAGATGCAGATAAACATACAGAATTGTTATTATATGTTTTTAATTATATTATATAAGTTTAAATTATCTTATGAATGATTTTTTATATACTATAAGGATGATTCATTAGTTAAAAGTTAATGATGATCGTTTTAGGTTAATTTTGACGGGTTTTTATCACAACAAACATGTATTTTTATATCATTTAGTATTATGTGTATAAGTTAGTTCCATAAAAAAAGGGGTTAAAAAATAAAATTTAAAATCTATTTTCATCCATTTTATGGTCTATTAACATCCTTGAATGAATTTATGGAAAATAAAAGTTCATCGCCCACGATGTTGATAAATTGACATTTCACGAGCGACGATTTAATTTTTAAGATAAAAGAGTGAGATGGGAGAGTTTAATGTTTTATATTCCATTAACATTATATAATTACAATATTTCTAAGGTAATGGAGTTATCATGAAATTTTAATTAAGGTAGGTGATGATATAATATGAAATAAAATTGAAATTGAAAAGAAATTAAAAGAAAAGAGAGAGGATTTACCTCTTGAATTCTCCTATTGAGATCATCCTCAAGGCACATAGGCTTGGTATTTTTATGAGACCAAGAGATCTTGGATGTTGGGTAGGTACTAGGAAAGATTATTGGGCAGAATATATTCCAGGCTTAAATCTTGAGAGGTTTGAGGAGAAGAGGGGTGAGGGGTGTTATTTATTGTGGAGGAGAGGGGTGTTTTCTTATTACTGTAATCATTAGTTTATTATTTTACCAAAGAAAAGAAATAGTGACTACTCATGTGACTAAATATATTAATTATTTCATGTTATTTTTAACCAATGGTCACTTATATCACCCATGACTCAAGCATGAATCTAAAATTCAGGGTTTAGCATTTATCATAAATTATCATATTTTACTATTCACAAAAAAATTCAAGTAATTCAGAAAAATACCAAAAAATCAACCTTAACCATTTTTCAATGTGTAGAATAAAAATAATGAACTCCATTTTATGTAAATAATTTTCTAAATATGATTTATTTAATTTTAAATTAAAATCATCAGTTACTTGGAAAATACAAATTTTAAAATTATAACTGATTTTATAACACTTTGAAAATTTTCTTAAGGTCTCATAAAATTATCTAAAAATCATAAGACATAAAAATATTAATTTATGAAAACATTTTGAGAAAATAAATTTTCTTTTAAATTAATCATAATATATTAATGATTTATAAAAATACCAACACTTAATTAATATTTTTTAAAATATTTATTTACTTATACTTTGATATAATTATATCAAAATTTTCATGTATAAGATAGCTAAATTTTATTTATACTATCATTGGTATGATTACAATTCACATGACCGATTTAATATTTATAATGGTCATATCACTATTCATAAGGGCAACATTACTATTCATAAGGGTAAGTTACTATTCACCAAAAATTAAGTTTTCCCTATCAGATTCAAAATATCATACCGATCGTAACTGTACATGTCAGATTTTAAAAATTTAAAACACAAAAGTGGAAAAATTATGTTTAATGACTAGGATATAAAGGTCACATAGTATTTAGTAGTAAATTTATGCATGATGTGGCAATGTGTTTCCTAATCTGATTTTATGTGACATAATTATAAGAAGAGAATTTCCATTGATAAAACTTTAGGTCATTATAACCATTTAATTGGGACGTTGAAATCATTTTTCATTTGTCCCAATGTAGACGGGTCTTGTATTTTAGAGGAGAACATAATGACGAGATTTGGATACTTGATGGAGGGGTCAAATACCTTCAACCTTTAAAAAAATATTTCAATAAGAAGGTTATATTTTTTTGTATTATAAATTGTGTTACCTCATATTATTATATTATCACTACTATATTTACATAATCTAAATTAAATTTTAAACCACTTCTACAAATAATGATTCTTACACATGCCGATGCTCCCAATCTTAAAGAACAACAAGTTTCTCAATATGTTGATGCTCCCATTGTAGATGAATAACAAGCTTATGAACATGATGATGCTACCAATATAGAGTAACAAAATATTGAAGATGTTGAAGCTGTGAAATGGTAGATGGCGAAAAATCCATGTCCTATGAAAAACATGACTGACATAGTGTGACAGTGTTAGAAAAAATTATTAACATGAGAATAAAAGTCATCAAATTCAAGGTTGTATGGAAAGAACACTACCAGATTGTTAACCCCAACAAGGTTATATTCAGTAGTTACATTGGGATCTCCACTCGAATGCATGTTACAGTTGATGTAGATTCATGGTACAATGTTTTTCTCATACAATTTTTTTTAAAGAGATTCAGATAAAATTATGATATACTTTCTTTATTTTACAAAAAAATAAAACAATGGAATGTTGATTAAATTTTTATTATCCCTTTTAGAGTGATTTTACAGTAGATGACTCCCAAATGAAATTTGTATTAATGATTTTAGAAAAGGATCATAGAGGCTTTCCAAAAGTTCTTATAAAGTATTATATGAAATTCATTGAAGGGAAAATAAAAATGCACCGACCACAGATGTATTCACACCTGATAAACCAACAAGCGTGTTATGTGTTTATTATTTATCATGAGTGGAAACATTTTCATGTACATTGTGATTGTAAATTCATTGCTTTATAGTACATATTTTAATCACTTTGATTAATAATTTTTAATTTATGAAACAACAACCGAGTGATAAAAATAAGCAATGTGTAGTTAAACAAACATACACCCACCCTAAAGCAGGGATGAGGTATGCTTTACTTGAAAAAATGGTACGTATTTTAAATCTATAGTAATATTTTTATGTTACATGAACCAACTACATAATTATGTCCCTTTTTTTATTTTCATAATTATGAATCAAAATCTAAAGGCACTTCCATCCCACATCATGTGATATGGAAGGAGGCATGTGTAAATATAGATGGGATACTAATAAAGGAAAAAACACACAATGTGTGGAAAACATGTGTAAGTATGACATAATAAGAAATTATTTTTCATTAAATTAGAATTATATATATATATATATTATGTTATTGGGGGTAAAATTTCATTCAAACACACACACACACACCACACACACTATTAGTGGTCTTGATGTGGCCAAAACACTATGAACACATTAGAGGTGTAAGTTTTATGGTGTCACCTAGAACATATTATGAGATAAGAAATGAACAAGGGGATAAATATTTAAAAATAGAATAGATCTAGGAATGTTTAGGTTCTCTAGATAAAAACTTAATTGGTAGTTTGAGTTGTCATAAAATGTTATGGTAAGATATCAAAGAGAATAAATAACACAAAACAACCACTAGGTGAAGACCCCCAACCAGCTTTGAGTCGATCCATTACCCTCAAAGGGCTATCTTAAAAGAGATAATAAATATTGTCACAATTATTTTTGTAAAATGTGAAAGAGGCAAAAAATGATACCTTTTTTATTCTAATATTATATAGGGTTAGAATGATTGTGATTTATATCTATCAATACTCACCCATCAACTTGTTGTGAGGGGTGTAATGTACAATATCCAAGGACATATTGCACAAAAAACATCCAATATATCATGTGAGAGTGGGTATTCACATATATCATGAGCCGAGCATTGAGCTACATGTTTCACTTGATGATGCAGACATTTATACAGTCAAGATTTCTATAGGAACTTTCATATAATTCCCATTTGATTTTGTAAAATTTCATGTCCACAAGAAGATATTCCTTTATTTTTTTTTATGAAAAGTCTTTAGAAATTAATGAAAAATACCAGAACTGATGAATTTTATTACATATGGATGAAGGGAATGGGTGAAATAGAAGGTCAAATAAAAAATGATTTAAAGGATCAACTAAACAATCAAAAATATCTTCAAAAAGTACATTTGACCTGGCCATTCAACTACTGCATTTAATAACATTAAATGTTCATGTAGATTCAATGTTAAAATGTTTTGATACGACTATAATTTATTTTAAAGAATAGATGTATGAAGATCCCATTATATACTATCTTGGTCTTGATAATGTAAATGAAATCCTCAAGCATGAATTGATAAGAGTATCAGTTTTAAATGTATACATGAGGTGTGTTTTTAGGATTTTTTATCCAATAACTGATCTACTCTGTTAATTTTGACTAAATACCTTTCATAAAATATGATATCATGAAAAGGTTAATTCCTATTACATATTTAACAAATTTTTTCTTCATTATATATATATATATATAAGACAATTTTTTTTATCATTTTTATATGATACTTATATAGTTTTTTTCGACAAAGATTTTTTGAAGTAAAATTTTTAAACTTTCTACCACAAGATAGAAAATAGAGAACATATTTCTTTTAGATGGAATAGGAAACCACATGCTACCTGAAATGTGAAGTGAATCATAAGGATGCATCTACCATGGTATTCTGTAATATTTGAATGGAAAAGTAAGACTTCTGAAAAGATTTGTCATGAGCGTTGTCTTGAATGGTGTAGAAATCAACCACACCTCAATTGGACGCACCTCAATCCTATAAAAATTATGTTTAGTATGACTCTAAGTGTATGTTTTTAGTTTAAAATTTACATTTTAGTTGAAAACACACATCACATACTCATAATTGATCAAACACATTCTTATTGTTTTGATACTTTAAAGAAATGATCTATAATTCATTTTTGATGTGTTGGAATCAACCACACCTCAATCTGATACATGGTGTGTCCGTTATGAATCAAAGGGAGTATTTTCAATTTAAAATTGATATTTGAGTTCAAACCACATGATACATAATAAAAACTTATCAAACGCATTCAGGTTGTGTTAATACATTAGGAAAATGATCCATAAATCATTTATGACATGTAGGAATCATATGTACATTAATCTAATACATGGTGTGTCCTATATGACTCAATGGGTATGTTATCAATTTAAAATTGATATTTTAGTTGAAAACATGTGTCACACACTGATAAGTGAGAAAAATTATTATATTATCTTGATAATTTTGGAAAATTATTCATAAGACATTTGAGACATTTAACAATTAGTTGCATGTCAAACCGATACATGATGTGACCAATATTATTCAAAATGAAAGTTTCTAAATTAAATTGATATTTTAATAAAAAGGAATGTACTCAAAACTGAGAAAACACATTCATATTGTTTTTATACTTTAGGAAAATGATCCATGGGTCATTTTTGACATATAGGAATAAACCACACATCAATATGATGCATGATGTTACCAGTATGTCTCAATGTGTGTTTTTATTTGAAATTGAAATTTTAGTTCCAAAAAAAATTCACATTCCCAAAACTAAGAAAACACATTTTGATTGTTTTGATACATTAGGAAAATTACTAATAAATCATTTGCGACATGTAGGAATCAGACTCACCTCAATCCAATACATGGTGTTCCCAATATGAATAAAAGATTATATAATCTATTTAAAAGTAAAATTTTAGTTCAAAACATGTGTCACTCACTAAAAATAGAGAAAATTAACTTGTATTGTCACTACTATAAAATAAGTTTAGAACCACAGTTTGTAACCATGGCCATAAACCACAAAACCATGACTATAGGTAATATCCATTGTTAAATGAACCATTATTCGTATTGGCGTGGCTATAGGGAAAATCCTATAGCCCTGGTTTGACCCATGGCAATAGGGATATTACCATTGTTGGGAACTATGGCTATATATTCAGCCATACAGACCTATATCCTTAGTGAAAATGTTGGAAATAGGGATATTTATAGGGTTACAATCCATGGCTATAGTCTCCAAATTCCATAAAAAACACCACTATGTAGCCTCATATCCTCCCTAGAATCTTTCATAACAATAAAATATGATTTCCCTAATAAGTGGGCCCAAAATAGTCTTATAAAACATAAATAAAAAGGAAACACCAAGATACCACCAAAAAAATGAAGAGTAACCAATGTCATTTTGTCTACATGAGAAACCATCACTCACATTAATATGTAACACTGACCATGAAATACAAAATAGAAAATAGTGAAGAAAGTAATAAATAAACACCATAATTTACATTGTTCGGTCAAATTGAAAAATGTGCATGGGATAGGGGCATCTGGGTTCCACTATACAAGTAAACAAGGTAAAATTATAATTATAGAAAAGAGTATACCAAAGACCATGAAACAACCCTAAAAAATTATAAGATAAAATTATAAGAATAATGACAAGTACTAATTACCAAAAACTTGGAACAAAGCCTCCAAAATCGTGAGTAGTTGAAGATTATGTCCATTTATATTTAGGTTCTCAATACATAAGACAATCAGATACATTATCACACCTTCAATGCTCTAAGATAAATATTACATTAACCATCACATCAAAATCCATCCAAGGATATAGGATAGGACTCATGGCTGGTGAAGATGGGTAGTGACCAGTAGTAGAGGATCCAAGGGAAAACCTCTAAAAATAAAAAATTAAAGTGAGAAGCAATGGAAACCATAGGATTTAAATTTATCAATGGGTAGGACTAAAATCAAAAAGTGAATTCTGTGATCAGTAACATGGGATAAATAAAAAATATAGAAATATATTTTCTCTACTACAGTTTCTTCACAAATGATTTGAAACATTGGAAATCACTATGAAGCAAAAAAATGGTCAAAATTAGGTTCATGCTGAAAGGGTTAAATAAAATATTATTTATTTATAGAAAATATTTAAAATTATATTTGTATATAATTTTAATGAGACTTTTTTTAAGAAGTCATTACTTGATGTTTCATTGAATGTTTAGAAATATGTGATAAAAAAGTATATTAAGAAAGGAAAAGTACCAAATGTTTCATTTACTGTGAATTATCCTACAAATAATAATAATAAGGTTTGATAAAATTAAGATCAAAATAAAAAATAATTGAATCTATGAGTTAGCTCTAGTGATGAGTTCAAGAAGTTAATTGATTCACATAATGTTTTTTGGAGAGGAAAACCTAATGAAATGAAAAATAATAAGGAAGAAAGGGTTACTTGAAAGCCTTATTTTAGTTTAGGAAAGAAATAAGATAAGGCTTTGATAGAGTAGATACATATGAAGTTATCCAAGAAAAAAAATAAGAATATTTATTATTGGAATCTATTATAATCTCATACTTCTTGAGCAATTTTACCATATATTACTATTAAAGGACATGATATAGTGGAAGAACCTATATAAAGAAATATGTATTTCATTAGAAATGGGAAAGAGAATATAATTAAAGATCTTAAAAATCCTTCATCACTCTCTTCTAATCATTGAGTAATTTGTGAGGCTACTGAGAAAGCTCAAGAAGTCATTTCACAAGAATATAATACATTATAAGTTCATTCCCTAGATGTTATTAAAGCAGACATTCCCTCAGTTATAGAAGATGAAGTTAAAATGGAAGGATATGAGAAAGAATTGGAGAAAGAAATTGTGTAAATATTTGACAATGTTTTTGAAAAATAGAATTTGAAGGAGGAGTCTTATGTTCACTAATCAATTGTCGTGACTTCCTCCCACTTCAACAACTTCTTTATAAGGATAAAGTTCATTAGAAGAAACGTATGAATTGAGTTCTTCTCCAAGAATAAACCAGTTATAGATTAGATAAATTAAATAATATATCATTATAATTAGATGAAACAAATGAAATAGATGTGTAAAATTTTGATGAATTTATCCAAAATTTCGATAACACTCTAGAAAATTACAGGATTGTGAAAAATTAACTAGTAGTAAAATTAGGAGGAGATGCATATAAGAAAAACAATAGTTCCTCAAAATCTCTTATTAGTACCAGTTTAGAGAGAATTGAATGGAAGTGAAAATAAAATTGGTATGGGGTTTGGTTGATTGGTCCTCATTACTCAAAATTATACATCCCTTAGAAAATAGAAATCATCCTTACATCGAAAGAAAAACCTATACATTAAAACAAACTAGGGTCAAAATTTCCCATGACACTCATATTCAAAATAAAAATTAAGTTAATAAAATACTAATATTTCACCAGAATTAACCTTAATTCTAAATACACAAAAAATACACATATTAGGTGAAAAAGTGGGATATAATCAAGGAATTATACTTTAAATTTTTTAAATAGTGATGTTAAATCACTCCCCCAAATTTTTTTATTGAACTCCTATGAAATTATCAATGATGAACATCAAAAAAAAAATAATCAACAGTACATATTTTGTACTTCTAAAACTATTTTTAGTTTCAATAAATTCATTTTTTCAACTTATCAAAATAATTATGAATAGGTAGTTCATATTTTATAAAATTAAATTAAGACTAATGATCCAAATTTCATAAATTAACATTCTAATAATATGTGAAAATTGAAGGCAGCCTCAATCATATAGACTCCAAACATTCCCATAAAATAGTAAAAGTTTTTCACTCAAACATGTATATTTTCTTGAAATAGGTATCTTAAAAGATTTTTTTTTTCAAAATTCAGACTTCAAGAAATCGAAAACAATTAATTTTAGTAAAATATAGAATATTTAAAATCTACACGCGTCAATTAAAAAAATTATAAAATTTTACAAAGGTTCACAGACTACACACCTTATAATAATCTGAATCAGATGTCATATATCTTATAACCCTACTATAGTAGGAGTTTTCTATTATTATGAATATCCAATAGGATATTATCATGGTTTACTCTCTAACTAATACACCATGAATTTTGGTGACCCAAATAAGGAATCTAATTTAGTACATTCTCATCACATCTATAGGTTATATACATAGGGTAGAGAAATTTAATATCATTTATTTTGGATATATGATATGAAGTTCCATGGTAATACATGCCTTACTAGTCTACAGGTCAATGGAGATTCTATAGGAGTTTTGTATGTTAGAGTATGAGTAGTTCTCATGTTTTTATGGGTTTGAAAAGCACTAAAGGCATAGTCATATTTTTAATTAGGATGTAATGACTATGATTGATGTGTTATTATTTGAGGGTGTTTTATATGTTATTGTGATAGGGTATTAGTATGGTGAATTTTTGATGGTTTTGGTTTGATGGTAATGATAACCGTTGAGTGTGAAATTTTTATAATAAGTAACACTCATTTCATTGGGTATTACGGTGTGATTTGGATTAGCATATGTGGTAAGTGTTGTTATGTAACCAATTATTAACCTAAGGATGATGGGGATACTATTTAATTAGGTGGGAGGTGCACATTAATGGTTTTATAAGTGAGTTACACATGTAATTTCAAGGTAATTTCTATTTTTACATGGTTCATAGCAGGAACAGAATTCCTAAAGGATGTGGATGATTAAGCTTGATTCCTTGAGTTGTGTTGGTTTCAGGAAGTTATGACTATTTGTATTCTTAACCTGCTGGTTTTAATAAATTTTGGATATGATAGGAGACCAACTGAATGGATGAGGTACCTATAGTTGTGCTATACTTAGGCTTTGATGAGATTGAGAGGTGGCCCTATTTGATGTGGGAGACATAAAAAAAATATTTTAGTACAATGGTATGACCAATATGATCTAGGTCCTAGATAATTGTTCCCAAGGATTGGATGAGTGCAGCTTGGGAGGAGAGATGAACATGTGATGAAGGAACCTGTTGGGAGTGACGTGTTAGGGATCCCCACCCAGAAGTGGTTATGGTTTTTTGGTGCTTGGATGAGAGAGACTAGGTTACTTATGGAAAATAGAATGCACATAGATATGGGTGTTAGCTAATGAAATTTATATTTGGTCAGTGTGTTATGTATGAGGAAGAAAATAGATATAGGATGATGGTTGGGTGGCACAACCAGATCTATTTTCCATAAATAAGCTTTTAGGGTGACTAGGTCTGTCACATATTGGTGCTCATATATAGAATCTCTGTAATTATTTTGAACTTCTACTCATAATAAATATTAATAAAAACTAAAATCTCAAAGAAAAATATCAAAATCCAAAATCCAAATATTATCATAAAAGTAACAATTAAAAGGTTATTTCAGACAGAGGATAATACTGGTGGTTAGTGAGTAGGTCTGTTGAAGGTATCTCATAGGGTTTTGGTGACTAAGTGTCCTAAGGATTCTCTGAGAATTGCACAGATTAAGGATGGTGTGTAACTCCAATATGATATCCCATGATCTAAAACATCAATAACTAATTAAAAATAAAATCACTAAATATCACTAAATAAACATAACTGTAAAGTGAAATACATATATTTGAAAGAGTTTTTAATGTAGAAGTAAATTATTGATGAAATAAATTATATTACATACTATTAGTATCAATTTTCACCCTAGAAAGAAGATCCTCATTCTTACACTTATGAATGGAAGTAATTCATCCTCAATTATACATTTAAATCTATAAATATATTCATATAAAATAAAATATGACTATTTTATATAAATTAAAACCAGTATTATGAAATATAGACAAACCTCAGGTTTAAAATATAATGTTAATATGACTACTTTTCCTCCATATCCACCTTCCCTTGCCTCTAAAATAGAAAAAAACAACCAAAACACATATAAATATTTCATCAATGAGCCTTGAAAAAAATATATTTCTTCAATGAACCTCTAGTAGTTCTTTAATTTTACAAATTGCCTCAAACTTTTATTTCATCAATTATTCCTAAAAGTTAAAAGGTAAAAGACAAAAACACCATACACTTGCATACATAATTTTATGAAAGTATAATGATGCTAGGGATCACTAACCTCAACTATTTGAAGATAATGTTCTGTTTTGAAAATTTTAACTTTTGTTCAACTTTAAGATTTTGTAGCTACAGATAAAAAAACAATAAAAGCTAATAAAAAACCAAAATATCACTAATGAGATCTTTAGATATGGAAAGCAACAACATATGTTGGACGAAAAACTAAAAATCATAACTAGTGCAGATATAACAGAGACATAGAATATAATTTGAGGTAATTTATACTTGAAAATAAAACAAGAACTAAACAAAAACATGAATAAAATATTAAAAAATCAAAACAAAATAGAATATATTATTTATTATAGGATAATTAAAAAAAATGATGATGCTAATAAGAATCACGTGGATAATGTAAGATGACAAACAGTTAGTAAGAGGAGTATGGTTCACAAAAAGGGTAGGGGTCGACTCATGTGGGCCCCCCTTGGAGAAGGTCTCAGCTGCAACACTCATGCACGGTACAATCGTAGAAGTAAAAGGAGAAATATTTTAGAGGAAAAACATTTAACATATTTATCATAGAAAAATCATAAAAAAACTGGTTCAAAAATTTATTAACACATACTGTCGAAGGCATGCCAGAGGAGGTGTAGAGGCTGCCTCTGAGCAGTGTTAGTGGGGAGGTGCGGTGGATGCATCAGAGGAGGATAAAATTCAATATAATAATAATAAAACAAAAAAACTATAGAAACAAATAGAAAAAATAATACAATAATTCAATATATATAGAAACAAATAGACAACCAAGAAAAAAAATCAATATAACAATATTAAAACTTAACTATATAATAAAATTCAACATATAAACAAACCAAAAATAGTTTATAAAAAAAGTGAACATCAACAGAAGTATAATCTAAACCATGATAACCCTCATCCACACCTCCTATAGAAACACGATCACCACCTCTCACACTACCAGCATCATCATCAGCATCGACATCGACATCAACATTGGCATCAACACTAGCATCGACACCAGCAGGAGCAATGGTTTTTACATAAATAGAATACATCGACATAAAATAGGAATCAACCACTGTAATGGATTTTGGTGGAACTTTATAATAAATACTAGACATATATTTCATCATATGTTCATTTATCATCTATAGACATTGAGCATCTTCTTCTAATTTTTTAGTTTCTTCTTGATCTACCTTTTGAGCTAATTATTAAGCAGCTTCTTGAGCTACTTTTTAAGATGCTTGTTTGATTAGGTGTTCATTTATTCTAATATAACTATACTAGAATCAGTACCCAAATAAACATTTTCCGAAGACCAGTATCTAGATGGTATATTCTTCTTCCTAGGTCGACAATGCACTCTACCATGATTCTCATCTCCTAATACTTGATAAAGATAATCATTTGGGCCCAAATTTTTAGGTTCTTTTTGTGCCAATGACTCTAAATAAATATGATGAGTGATATATAACATAAATTAAAATGATAAAATAATATAAATAAATAAATTCAGTCCAAATAAAAGAAATTGAAATATACTTACAACCATCTCCTTGGTGTCACTATTTATTACAATACCATCTCTCTATTTCTTGCTTGTATAAAACAAGGTAGAGTGAGGAACATGACCCTCGATATTCAATTCCTTTTTCTGAAAAAACAATGAAATAAAAAAACATTATATGTTAATTAAAATTTCATAGTTTTTTAACGAATTATGTCTCTTCTAGGTTCTTCTATATTTTTTTTGGTGGGTCATCAAAAATATGGTCAAAGATTTCATTCAGGATTGACTCAATGATTTTATTTCATTCATTAAGTGGTAGGATAAACCACATTTATATTCTTTAAGAACCCATGATTATAAATGTACATTATATTATCAGAGATCCTATAGAAATTTTCTAGAATATGGTTGGCATCATCAATGGATTCCTATGTTACAGTCACTAAGAAAAATGAAATTTTCTCAAGTCAATTTTTTCAACTTATTAAATGATTCATATCAAATTGGAGGGAGAGGAAGAATTTCATAAAATCAAAGGAAGATATTAACAGTGAGGGTAGAATAAAATAGATTACAAGTTCTTTCTCATGATTTCGGAGTGATGTGTGTCTAAGAGTATGAATGTGTTTCATTGTACTCTTATTTCATTTATTTTTATTTGATTTCTCCTATAAACAAGGAATTTTTTAATCCATTAACATTTATAAAATAATAAAATTATAATTTAAAAATAATTTTCAAATAAATAAATGATTATATATATATATATATTTAACCAATACCTTAAACCCCAGGCACTTCCAATAACCAATCATCACTCTATATTGTGATTTTGGGAAATCATGAATGATCGGTAATTCTTCAATCTCCATATCAAATCTCTCTTTCCAACCAACATACATGTCATGCTTGTACGCTTTCCAAATATCACATAATTCCATTAACCTTTCAGCCTTGGAATTTTTTCTATTAGGAAAAGTATATCGAATCTGTATTGGAAAATATCTGTTAAGAAAATATTATAAATTAATATATATATATATATATAAGTTGATTGACATTACATACCAAAATATCTGCCAGGAATTGTTCTTTATTTTTTCTATAACTTCCCTCCATCTTATTGGTTGAACTGTAATAAAATTTCTATGTTTAGATAGTGTTCCTATAAAACTTTTGTATTTCTTACCATGTTTTCTAATTATGGAAATTTCCTCATTGCATTCAACCATGATATTTATGTGTTAATTCCATACCTATAACTTTTTTTGTGCAGCCTTATCATTTAGTGGAGAATATAGCTAATCATGAAAAATAAATAGTAAAAGGAAAACAATATATATGATTTTATTATTAATCACTATTAGTAATTTTTAAACACATACCAGTAGATGGGGGGGGGGGGGGGTCTGCTGACCCCTTAAGTGTTGTGTCTAGAGGAGGGGGATTAACTTCTATAGTATATGGGATATCTATAGTAGGAGTACTCAGTATAGTTGATGATGATAAGTGTACTGAAGAAGGGAGAAAACCTGATATATAAACCTGTATAGATGAGGGTGGATATGGATATTGATATAGTGATGGAACATATAGGGGAGAAGTTCCCTATCCAATGGATGATGGAAATGGGTAATAAGGAGAGATGGGGGCCTAAGACTACAAGTCTATGTGGGTGTAGGAAAAAAAGGATATGGAAAAGGTGGGTATGGAAAATATGGAGATGGAATAATCAGAGGATGACCTCCTGGTGACTGAAGCGGTATAGAAGTAGGATGAACTGTAGATTCAGTCAAACTAGTACCCCCACCATACTAGCAGCCACTACGGAATAATAAAATAATATACTTGATGATGTAGCCTAAAATAAAATGTATGATAAAATAAAATGAATGGTAACAAGATAAATAATATGAAATAACATAATCTTCAAACATAAATTGTACTTACAGTTGTGACCATATGAGACATGCATAAATCTCTATTACATTTTTTATTTCTCTATATTCTTCTTCTTTTATTATAGTTAGAAATTTTGACCTAGAAATTTAAAATAAAATTCTATGATAAATAGAGGTCAGAATAGGGACTGGTTTGGCAGGATCAAATCATGAAGTAGTTAAGAAATATTCATTGAAATGTGGAGGTTTTCCACTCATAAAAGATTACTTTTCAATTGTAATAACAATATTTTATTAAAAAATTATAGATTTTCTATGTGTTTTTGAATTCAGTGTCTAGAAGCCTAATAATACAAGTTCATTAGTGTTTAATTCAAATTTATCCACTAACTGACCATAAACAAGCATATTTCATCAATCAAATTGTATACACATATTTTTGACCTCTATAAATAAAACCAGCAAAAATATTGTTATAATTGTTCAAAAAACAAGGATTAAAAATGGATTTTTTATCCCAAAACATCATGATTTGGAAAATTGAAATTATTATTATCAATGATAGAAAATTAACATATAAAGAAACCATTAAAATCAGATAGAAACACATATTTTTAACAGAAAAAATAGTGTTCAACAAATGTTTAAAAAGTTACTAAAATAGATTTTGTGTGCCATAATTTCCAAATTTTTAACAAATTTCCAGGTAAAATATCAATTTTTACAAAACAATTGATTTTCATATGGATTTTCAGTAAGAAATAGAATATTCTAGAAATTAATTCCCAGAAGATTTTAAAAATTATGTTGAATTTTTTTATTTTTTTGTATTTTTCTTTATAGAAACATCTCTATAATTGACACTAATTAAAGAGAGGTTTTATAATCATTTGGAACTATATTAAAATTTTATTCCATGGATACTTATTTCAAAAATAATATTTTGGGAACATAAACAAATCATTATTTCATTTAAAAAATTATTGGGTGTAGTTTAATGTTTGTTATTTTTAATTCTTAATCAACACATTATTTAAAAAACACATTATATCTCATGAAATTTCATGGGTAAATACTATTTAACTTGATATCATGTATGAATGTTAAAAAAAATACAATATTGTAATAATATCAGGTAAATACTTAAAAATGTGCCAACACTATGTGTGCACTGTGACAATTTCTACTTCACAATCTATTATAACAATTGAATAATCTTTGTCATTAAATGAAATATTCGAATAATTACCAACTAGTTTATCCACAACATCATTATCATCTATGACTTCATCAAAAATATTTATAGGAATTATATCATAAATAATGCCAAATTGTTATTTTAATGGGTTAGTTACATAAAATGCCTATCTAGCTTGTGATGTAAGAATATAAGGTTCATCAGTATAAAGATGGATGTTTATTTAAATCACACTAAATCCACAGTTATCTATATGTATTTCTTTTTGAGTCACTAAATCAAACCACTTTAATTTCATCACTGTGAAACAACCATGTGCATAGTAATCTAATAAAATTATTCTTTCAACAACCCCATAGTATGATATATTTTCTGATTGAGGTTTTTTGGCTGATTAACCCATATAACAATAATTGTAGCACTTATTGTGACACCATCATGATGTGTTTCCATTTTTTTTTCACAAATATTTATAATTAATTTAAATCCATTGACAACCATTTCCTTAAAATCACATACCACATTGTTTGGACCAAAGGAAAATGCTTTTTTTTATCTGAGACATCATTCATTAGTAAATATAAAACATTAAATATACCAACATCGATTATTAAATAGATACATATGATTATGTTATGAGAAAAAAATAAATCTATTACCTTTTACATTAATAAAGAAATAAATTCTTCACTATATAAATTTTCCTTCCTATTGATATATAGAGAATGATGCCTCATTTTTATAATTATTAAACGTTCTCTAAAAATATAAAGCTTTAAAATGTAAGAATATATAAATAAAAAACACAATTAAAAAATGAATATTTATTAGTTTACATACTTGATGAAATAATCAAGCACAATACTATTGAATAATACTTTACAATGATCCATTTTTCACTCTTCCCAGCATAAATTACAAAATGAGTACAATCTAGATATCCCCCTATTTGGAGATATAAAATAAATACATGATCCATGGGATATTATTTCTCATATTTAATTCTCATTAGTATATTAGACCCTATAGTGATTTATACAAGTATAATGAATAGAAATCCATGAATTCTTGTGCCAAATAGACTTTCACAATAGATCCTTTAGGATGATATTTATTTCTCACACAAGATTTCAATGTAATTATTATTATTTAAATAGGATACATCTATTGACTCGAAACATGACCACCAAAAATAAATTCTGTGGGAATATTCACATTCAGATGTAGCATACATGTGAAATGTGATAGTGGGAAAATTTTCTCCAAGTTGAAAAGAATAATCGGTGAATCTCTATGTAATTTCTAAATAATGCTTATGCTCAGTATTTTAGAACAAAGGTGTTGATAAAACTGACATAACTTAATCATAAGAACTCTAACATTATGTGAAAGTAAATGTCAAATGGAAATGGGAATAAACATATGTAACAAGATGTGGTAATCACAGTTTTTAAGAGATTTTAGTTTCCTATCTTGTGTATTCACACTTTTCAAAATGTTACTTGAATAACCATATGGAACCTTCAAACATTCAAAGACCTAAAGATTTTTTTTTGAATTTGAAATCAAATAAAAGGAAAAATGGAATTTACACTTTTTTTGACTAATTAACTCAGGATGAAATCTTTCCCTTATAACCCAATCCATCAAATCATGATGTGACCATAAATAATATTTTGTTTTGTCTTTGAAATTTAAAAGAGTAGTAATAAACATCTCAGAAATGTTTTTATTGATATTCATTGTGTCCAAAAAATGATTCCATAAATTTGATGACTAATATGGAAACTCAAATAATATAATTTTCTTTCTCCAATTTTATTAGAATTTGTATTAATATGCTTCAATTTATGATATTTGATATAATTTTTCCAAAAAAATAATTCAAACCATCAAGTTATTTAATAATATCATTCCTCGACATTCGTTGGGGTGTTTCATCTGTCTCTATGGAAATATTAAACTATCTCTGATTTTTCTTATATAGATGATCCATTGGTAGAAATCATCAATTCATATAAAACTAAAAGTTCATTGAAACATTAATCTATGAGAAAATGTATTTTTAATAAAAACAGGGAAATATAATTTCAAATTTGTACTCTAACCAGACATCATTCTATAGTAATGAAAATAATTTATCATTCATAATAAAGATGCATGAAACATAAAGTAATAATTCTAGAATGTATCACACGCTTGCACAACTACAACCCAATGGTCCTTCAACTCATATATTAATGGATGAAAGTATATGTCAATATCATTTCAAAGATCAATGGGCTCATATATCAATATACTCATGATATTAAATGGATTCTTTATACGCATTCATGATGGAAAGTTATAAATGTGAATGAAAACAATACAAGTATTGTGTGCAGTATGCATTTGGTGAAATGGGTTAAAACCATCATAGGATAATCCCAATCAAACATTTCATGATTTAGCTCAAAAATCAGGATATAACCTATAAAATTTATTCTAATATAACCTTTCTACATGATTCACTATTTCTTCATTATTTTTTATTCATTCACCTTCTCAACATCTCATATTCTGTGCCATTTTTTTGACATAAAACGTTTTTGAATCTTGGGAATTAAAGGGAAGTGTGACATCACTTTCTCTGGTATACGAGATTAAGTTTCGTCTTTATTAGTATTCCACCTTGATGTACCAAAATATTTTCACTAAATTAAATATTCATTTTCCTTCCAGAATAGGAAATGATCTTTGGGGAAATAATGAATTTTAGGAGATTAAAATCCAAAATTTTTAACCATCTTTGATGCAATGTAATCATTTTGTGGAATAGATGCATCATCTAGTTGTAAATCCTTAATAAATTTAAGGAGATAGTCAATGAAATTATTAATAAATCGATAAATTTATTTCCCATGATATATTTTCATTAAAGACTCAATATTACTCATTTTTTACAGTCCTAATATAATGGGGTATTCTTATATTCCATCAGATTTCTAACACTCTCAACATCATCATTCAAATCAATAGATGAAAACAGAATTTTTTGTATTAATTTTTTCTTTAATTGGTCTACATGAGAAGATAGCTTTAGAAACAAATGGGAACTGATCAAAAATCAAAATTTTCATACCAATCCTTTATGCTCAATTAATGTCATTATCCACTTGATCTTTTTCTCTATTGTGATACCATATGTGATTTTTTTGGAAACTATGTTTATTGATATTGTAACTCACATCCACATGATTTAACCATGGTATTCTAGAAAAATCAAAACACGAGCTTCAAATAAATCCACCATCTGAATCATTATTGAATGAAAAGTTAAAAAATATCATAACTCCTTTTAAAACTCATCAGTGATCCAATCAATGTTGTACATCCAACTTCGATCCATCCTGAGACAAATATGCATTCATTAAATAAATAATTTATAAAATCACTTAATGTGATAAGTATCGTTTCATAAGATTAAAAATAATACTTATTTTTTTATTATTTGTTGTTGTGATTATTTTTATAGTTTGACTCCTTCCAAGATTCACTATTCTAATTTATTCTAATTTTACTACTTATAACATTATTGATAGAAAATTAATATATTCTTAATTATAGAATATTTGAGGGGGAGAAAAATTTAGTAGTCATATTTAGACTATAGTTCATCCCCTCTATTATAGTGACTTATGCTCTATATTTTTTGGTAACTCTTATTGGAATACATACAAGGGGAGAAATTAAAAAAGTGAAGTTTCCATAGTTTTTTTATTTCATGTTAAAATATGGAATTTTGGATAGAAATTAGAAAAAAATGTTTGAGGTATATTGATTGCTTTTCCCATTTATGTTTGGGGTTATTATAAATGTGATTACTAATGGAGAGTGAATTATGAAAATAATGGTTTTAAAGGGGTAAAATCTATTTTTTTAATCAGATGTTTTATACCTTTTTATTCAATATGAGTTAAGTTTATTAATTTCTTATAAAATCAATATGTACAACCCCTATAATCATAAAATATGGTAACACCTTTTTGATTATATATAGACATATTTGTTTTCAAGAATAACCACTATTTATTTGTACACCCAACATTTATCACATAGAGTTAGATTTTATTAATTTATGTATCCATTCTATGTAAATATTGATACTATTCTTCTCAAAATAATATTAGCTTTCACTTATATGGGTTAGTGGGAATGAGGTTTGTTGTATACAGTGTTAAACTTCACCTAAATAAATGTTGAGGGAAGACAAAGATGACTTTGATATATGTTTAGAATTAAAATGATAGTGATGGTCATTTAAGAACTAAAAATTGGCTAATGAAATATTAAAAAATAATTTTTAGGTAAAGTTGATAGAGGTTTGGAAATATCTGTTTTCTTTATAATGTGACTTAAATTATTTTTTTGATTTTTAAGTACCTAGAGATACATTGAGAATTTCTAAAGAGGTTATGAATAGTATTTTATTATGTCTTGATTCACACATAAGATAAATTTACTCAAACTATGATATGTATGTTTTTTAAATCTTGTGTATGGTTTTTCACTTTTTGAGAATGTGATATTTCAGTAGAATAATACATTCTGAGGAAAATTACATCTAGTGATATATGAACTGATCTCAGCTGCTTGATATATCAAAAATGAGATTGGTTGACTAATTTTGTACTTGATATGATCAATAATAATGATAATGTTAAGCTCATGATTCTATAAGTAGTGAATTGACTTATATACCATGAATATTAATGGAAGGAAATTTTTCTTGATATCAAAATATCTAGTATCAATATCCAAAACTATCCTAACATGTTATTAGAGACTATTCTACTTACCTACATCATTATTATTTGAAAAAATGGAATTGAGTGATTATACTTTGGTTTCCATATATAAAATAACCATATTACATTATGTGGGATCCATCAGTACCTTTGAGTTTAGTATTTATTGTTTATGATAATTAAAGTCTATTCAACAATATCTATCCCATTTAAATGTGGATCCCTTATTTATCATCATTGTATGGGTAGAAATTACCCATGAGGTTAGCTAAACATCATATTTTTTAGGCATGATGTCCCAGATTCCCTTTCATCTCATTGAGTTATTTGGAGGTTTTATATCATTAATTACCTTGTTATTTTCATGGTTGAAATTGATGTGAATATGGTGCACCAAAAAGCAAAGAAAATTCCCAAATATTACCCAAATAACACATTTCAATGGATTCATCTATAAGATGTGTTATCATTTAAAAAAAAAATTGTTTTAAGGTCATCAAGATGATCATAGTTTCATGGAGAAAAAACCTCTTAATCATCAATATAATATTCTATGATTTTCCCAAGAAGGGATTGATGATATGGTGTATGACACATTGATGTATTACATCAATGTTCTTCATGAAAAAGGTAATCATTTGAGTGAATTATACTGAATCATGGATGATTTTCACATATTGAATGTCAAAGTTATATTTCTCTATTATAATTTATATAGTGGAACTTTGGTCTAATCCTCAAGGACATTATTATTATTTTGGAATCGATAGAAGTATTTTTTTTGGTGAAATGCGGGTTTGGTTTTGTAGATCATTGAGAATAATAATTCATATTAAATTTGAATGAAATTCAATGAAAATTAAATGCAATAACTACAGATAGATGGTTAATAGATTAACAATATCATGTATCGAAAATGGTCATAAAAAATTATCATTCATAATATAATATGTGAAGGAACAAGATTTTATGCAGTTTAAGTTATAATCCATCCCCCTACTCAAGATCTAATCCATGCACACTTATTTTAGATGAATGGTTCAATAATCCATCAAACATTATGTTCTAGGAGAAAAAATTACCTCTGGATTTATAAAATCCATCAAACCTATCAATAATCAATGACACATATGACTAATTCACAAAATTAAAATTTTACTATCATGAAATGTGTCTTCTCTCAATCAAGATATCATCCCCTTCCAAGGTATCACCCTAAAAATTGTTTTGTTGACCATAAAAATGGAGGGTTTTCTAGATACTAAATTAAATGATTAAAAAAATTAAAAGAAAAGAGAAAGGGATAAGAAAATATCTAAACTAACAAAAATCTCACAGATGAACTGAATATAAAATACAAATGTTTGTTATATAATTGTAATTTGGTTTAAGGAAAGTGTCTCAAAAGAATTTAAGTTATATTAGGATCATAAATATGAATATATATATGGTTATAATAGTTTATTGAATATTAATAAACATTCATTATCTTTAAAATTTCAATTACCCAAACACATAAGAGATTACAAAAATATAGTGAAGTAAATCATGATTAATGAAAAGTGGATGAGAGTTATATCTATTGGAAACTAGAGTTTTTTTATGCCTTAACCACCCTCAATCAAGGATTTTTTATTCTAATTGCTACTTAATCCAAGGTGAAGTTATATCACCCAAAAATGAAAGTGGAGGTGAAAATTTATAGTAATGATGGGTGCCAAGTTTACCTTTAAATTAGCCATCTAATTTTTTTTTTAAAAATTATGAAAGTTGAATATATCAATATGATATTCTAAAATATTTTTCCTCCTTGTAATTATTATACTTAAAAATTGAAATTATATTTTTCATTTTTAGACTAAGATATGGTGTAAATTGTAATGTTGAATTTTTTTAGTCAAACAGAATCATCAAATTCTAGTATTCTATCTTACAAGGAATTTATGGACTAGAAGAAGAAGAAATTATTAATCCTTATAAATAATTGAATATTTATAAATACTCTTCTATATCATCAAACATATATAACTAATATTTTTATAGATACAATTTCATCTTTTTTAATGGTAAAAAATGCTAGCAGATCTAGAGTCTATATTTATGATTCATTTTTACCATGATTTGATATGAATTTTTTTCTTAGGCAGAATGAAATGATGAAAATGGTTTTTTTATAAATATCAAAATTTTATATAAATCAATGTAATAATAGATATTTTATAGATGAATTAGTGATTCGTGGAATATTGTGTCAAAACCAGCTCAGCATTGAGGACAAAAAAATTTCAGGACTTCTATATCATGCATGTATCAAGGTTTTAAAATCTATATAATTACATTGATATAACATTTCATGCAGTCAAGTGCAGAGGCCTGAAAAATTGAGAATATGCCATTTCAATTAATTTGAGAAAATTATGCCTTCATATAAAACATATGAAAAATTCATATAATACACACACAATTTTTATGTACTAAGTATACCAAATATGAAAAACACAAAAATATAGTATGCATTGGGAATAAGAATATTTTTTTTATAAAATAAAAAATGAAATTGTGGTTGATGGGAATAAAAAAAGGGAACTCACCTTTAATAAGTAGACTACTGTGTTGCAGAAATTTGTGGAATGAATACAAATTAGGCTTAATGTTACATAGTTAACAATGATGGTATTGGTGCAGTAGGGAAATGAGAGGCAGAAATGGAGCTACTTTGTATCTACCTCGGGCTTCCAATGTATTGGATCACTAATTATAAAGACACTAACGAGATAGGAGAAATATTTTTTTTTTCATTTCATTAAAAGGGAAAGAATAATCATTCTTACCTATTATAATGGATGAATTATGATACTAGGGGGCTTCTTCCCTTGGTCATAAGGATTTATCCACATAGTTAGGGGTCGCTCAAGTGAGGGTTCATCGCTATGGAAGGGGAGATGAGAAGAGGGCTTTCATAAAGGTAGGTGGAGGGATAGGGGTTTGATAGGAGGGGTGCTGGGATGGTGAGGGGTCATTGTATAGGGTGGAAGAAAGGGGAGGTCACTAAAATGAGAGAAGAAAAAGGAGTGTCGTAACATAGGGTGTAGAAATATAAGGGGTGCCATTTACTAGCTAGGAGGAGAGAATAGGGAGCAAGTAGGGTTCCTTTAAAAGATCCTTAGAGGATAGAGTTTTGATTTTGTTAGACTAAGGAGTGAGGGACTAGGTATGGTTAAATTTCAAGATATGATTTCATGAGAATAGGGACTTGATCGGGTTCTTCACGAGAGTAGGAAGTCAGGAATTTCAGTTCGATCATGTGAAGGACTGTGAGCTCGATCAAAAAGAGGGGAGTCACCAGCCAGGACTAGATCTACGAATGATGGGGTGGGGGGGGGGGGGGTCAATCGCAAGCAATGTCCATGAGATATCTACATAGGATGGGGAGATTGAAGGGGTTATTTATCATAAAGGGGAAGAGTATGGGGGTGCTTAACTGCACAAGGGAAGTGGGGTGGGGGTCTTGATCAAGGTATATGGCCAAAACATTTTTTACTATCGTGGAATTGGATATCTTATTATCACAATTTAATATACTGTGTCAATAAGTGTGTGGCTAAAGACCCATTTTGTAGTAGTGTGAATTTATAATTTATGAAAATGATTTATATGTCCTTTTTTAATGCAAGAATCAGTAGCATGTCAAACCAACACACGATGTGACTAGTATGACCCAAAGTGTGTGTTTTTAGTTAAAATTGAAATTTTAATAAAAAATTCCCGTGACATACTAAAAACCAAGGAATCAATTTTTTACTATTTTGAAAGTTTAGGAAAATGATCCTTAAGTCATTTTTATGTGTAGGAATTAACCGCACATTAATCTGATGCATGGTGTGACTGGCATGTCACAAAGTGTGTTTTTATTTAAAATTGACATTTTAGTTCAAAACACAAGTCATATACTCAAAATTGAGAAAAAAATTCATATTGTTTTAATAATTTATGAAAAATATCCATAAGGAATTTGTTACATGTTGGAATTAGCCACACCTCAATCTAATAAATAGTGTGCTCGGTATGACTGAAAGTGATTATTTTCAGTTAAAAATTGATATTTTAGTTCAAAACATATATCAATACCTATAAAACAATAAAAATTTATAGTATTTACTTGATACTTTAGTAAAATGATTCATAAGTCATTTTTGATGTGTATGAATCATTCTCATATCAAACTGGCACACGATGTGACCAGTATGACTCAGAGAGTGTGTTTTTTTGTTTAAATTGATATCTTCGTAAAAATAACACGTGACATACTCAAAGTTGACAAAAATAATTCATATTGTTTTAAGACTTTATTAAAATGATCCTTAATTCATTTTTTATGTGTAAGAATCCATATCACATCAATCTGATGCATGATGTGATTTGTATGAATCCAAGCGTATTTTCTATTTAAATTTGACATTTTAGTTCAAAAAACACAACACATACTAATAACCAAGAAAAATAATTTTATTATGTTATTACTTTAATAAAATGAACCATAAGTCATTTGTTACATGTAGGAATCAACCTCACCTCAATATAATACATGGGGTGCCCAATATGGCTCAAAGTGTCCTTTATCAATTTAAAATTGACATTTTAGTTCAAAATGTGTGTTTCTCACTAAAAAACAAGAAAAAACACATGTATTATTATGATAATTTTGGAAAATTATTCTTAAGACATTTTGGATGTGTTGGAATCAGTATCACATTACACTGACACACTATGTGACTGGTCTAACACAAAGTGTGTGTTTTCAATTTAAATTGAAAATTTAGTAAAAAAGACATGTGACGTACTGAAAACCATGAAAACACATTCACATTGTTTTTATAATTTATGTAAATGATCATTAAGTAATTTTTGATCTATAGGAATTAAATTCACATCAATATAACACACCGTGTGACTGGTATGACTCCAAGTGTATCTTAAGATTTAAAATTGTCATTTTAGTTCAAAACAAAAACCACATACTCAAATCTAAGAAAATTAATTTGGATTGTTTTTATACTTTAGAAAAATGATCCATGATTTATTTATGATATGTATAAATTATCCACACCTCAATATAATACACAATTTACTCAGTATGACTCAAACTATGTGTTCTGAGTTTAAAATTGACACTTTGTTTCAAAACGTGTGTAACATAGTCAAAAATAAGAAAACACATTCATATTGTCTTGATAATTTTCAAAAAAAAAATATACAAGTCATTTGTGATGTGTATGAAACATAAATACCTCAATCAGATACATGGCGTGACTGGTGTGACTCAAATTGTGTGTATTCAGTTTAAAAATGTCATTTTATTAATGTAATATTTCATATTTATGATTAATTTATTTATTTGTAGTTTTCTTAACATATTTATTATTTTCATATATTTTTGGATTATTTTTATTAAGTTGTGTGGTTTTTTCATCAATTGATACCATTATTGGGCTTTTTTGAAAGGGGGTAGGGTGCTAAAGATAATTAAACCATTGCTTTTTGAAATTTTTATAATAAATTATACTTGCTAATGTAATTTTACAAAACAATTTTTAAAATGTATATAATATAGTTTTTTTCTATTATTTGTGATGTAACTTTTATTTCAATTAAATTATAAATTTTCCATATACCTATATTTTCTATTGCAGTGTGTTGTAATTTCAACAACACACTATAGTATTATAGCCTTTATCAATGCTATTTCTAGCAATGATAAAATGACCATTTATCAAAGCTAAAAACCGCTGATAAAGGGGGAATTTTATCAGTGCTAAACTAGCACTGATAAAGGAACACCTTTATTAACACTGATAAAGATCCCCCCTATTTCAGTGCTTTTCTAGCACTGATAGAAGGGGACTCCTTTAAATGGTGCTTAGGATAACAATACTTTTTTAGTATTGATAAAGGCCTTTTCTAGAACTAATTATAGCCAAGTCTGTAGTAGTAAATCGTAAAGGGAAAATATAAACAAGGCATAGGAAACATAAACACACCTCATGTACAAATAAAATCCAATATATATTCCCAAATAATCTCAAAATCATTGTAACTAAACTTTAAATACAACTTCAAATTAAAGTAGAAAAAATAAAACTATAGTATAAGTGTCGACATGACACCATACATAAGAGGAACCATGATACTAAAAATAAAAAAAAACCCACAACCACCAATCTTCATTCATCAATTGAAAAATATTCACCTACCACCTCTAATATATCCAAACCAGATCCCAACAACCAATTGCCACATCCATGCAGAACCCAAATTGAACTTGTAATATGATAGGAATTATAAAAATTACCTAGTTGGTATCCCCAAACAAAACATGCATAACCTTTAAAATCATAAATTCATGTTATGATAGTTTGAAATACAATAATATATATAAGTTTTTTATTTTAATTAAAAACCCATAACTTTTGATTGTTAATAGAAACCATTTCATTAAAAGAACGAGGGCCCCACACAGAAAAAAATATTTTTTCACGTTAAAAGAAAATAAATCATTTTATTTTAGAATTAATCTTAAAATAGTCATTTAAAAATAGGATGAATTTAAAGAATTTTTAAGCACTTTTATTTTAAATAAATAATTCAAATTTATTTTTTTAATTGAATTCAATCATAATAACTACAACATGTATAATAAATTATTAACATAAAAAACTATTGATCAAGTATCATGATGCCATCAGAATCATAATAACCATAATATAATTAAAAATTAGTGATCATGGGAACACCTAAGAGCTCTTGGAAAATATAGGAAAAATTCTAAAATAGAATTTTCCTAATTGGAATGTATGAGGTTAATCAATCACCATAATACTCAGTATTAGGCTACTACGCCTAACTGAGTAGAAAATCTTCCAAAGAAAAGTAAAGGCCTACACAGGTCAACTAGTAGAGCAATGTCATACACTAGTGTAGCATATAAAATCAGGCATCCCATCTAGCCATGTTTTTTCCCATGATATATAAAATGGAGGCGAGTTAACAAAAAATAAAAATTGCAATGTGTACTAAATAGAAACCATGGGCACACCCTCACCTTCAAACACCTTCTATATAAGTAACCCCCTTTTCATAAGAAGATTGATATAAAAAAATACATCTTATAATAAGGACACTTTCATCCACTTTTTTCAAACTACCATAATGGACACACTTCTATGATCTATTTAATTTTAGAAAACCATTTTTATTAATTTAAAAGCTGTTCCTTGAAGAATCCTTCAAGAAAAAAGTTTATAAAATCATACATAAAAAGATACATTTAAATAAACTCAAATAAAAAAGAACAAATAAATTTTTATAAATCATCATTCATAATTCTTTTACAGTCATATCATTTTTTAATAAACCTCCCAAGCGTTTAAATCAAGAATTTTTTTCAAAAACATTATAAGAAAATAGGGTTTGAGTATAGAAACAAGGGGAATACACCTTACACTGAATTGAAACCAAGAGGAAACTAATATTAATAATTAAAATAATTATATACACTTTATATAAATTTAAATGAACCCAAAACATGAACTCAAACAATAAATTAATCAATGTATTTAAATTTAATAGTTCATTCATGGAGAAACCAATGCCAAAATTTTCACTTTAATCAATTGTGGTGCATATCCACCATAACATGATAATAAAAATTTTAAAGAACCCAAAAGACCCCTAAATCATAAAATTACGCAAATAAAAATCCATTATAAGATTAACCCTATGTCATTGAGACCATACTAGGGCAAAAAAAGGAAGATAAAGAAGAAAATAAGGTGAAGAGGAGGTCTATATGAGGTTACATTAAATAATAGACCTTAAAACATGATGAAATACCAGGAAATTACCATGGAGAAGGTGGACAATGAGAGGTAGTCTTTTGGGAGTTGAAATATCCAAGTGAGGGGAGGAAAAAGACCCCAAAATGGGTTTTATTAAATTAGAGGATATTGGTTAATTTTTTCATATTTAATAGATATGGGTGATATATGAAGTTTACCAAACTATTCACCAACCATGAGAACCCAATAGGACTGACCTAAGAAATACTACATAGTTTGGCTGTAGAGTTTACCCAACAATGAATCCACTATTGAAATTCCTCTTAAAAGTATTGCATGTTATTCATGACTTATCCATGTGGTTTTCCCTAACTATGTTCAAATCGTGTGACATGAATTACCAACCCATTCACCAAATTTTAGAAGAAAACCGATGTAAATGAAAATAATAACTATAATGTCTTGTAAATAAATAAAATAATAAATAACACTGAGTTTGGGGTGTTACAATTATCCAAACAATATTAATTTCTGACCTAAAAAAGTCATAAAATAATTTGTTGATCAAGGTAGAAACATGAGGTTAAGTTCCCTCATTATTGACATGATTTAAGAATCCAAGGAATGCAACTACTAACTAGAACCACTCCCAACAACCAAACATATCATCAATATGATAATTGATCATACTATAATGGTCCAATATTCTTATACCCAAGAAACCATAAATTATCCCAAATTATTGGCGTTGGTACCCAAGAACCAAATGATTTTAACTTTTTATTACCAGAATATTCAAGGTATCGAATATAAATAAATATCTTATCACATTATGTGTATTCTTCCATATTCACAGTTCCACACTTTTAACCTTGAGTGTTGGGACATGCATTCCCAATAAAGTATATTTAATAATGGATATCCCACAACATGCCTTTGGTTAATTTATTAGATAGATTATTCATATTAGTCACAACGATACACTATCATGTTCCTTACATGCAATGGGATAAGTGTTCAATAGTTAGTATGTTTATTAACTTTTATTATATATTTTTATTTTGTATTTCATATTAATTTGAATATTATTTTATTTGAAGTGGGAGATATTAGATCATATTATGCATATAATTGATCCTCAAGAGTAGGAATTTATCAGGAAATATGTAGTTAACTTTGATCTAGTGGCTCTCAGAGATCCTCTCTATTTCATACATGAGGGTCTTTATGAGGAGGTTCCATAATCATATCATGATCTGCACACTATGGCTGATGCACTAGGGGATGATGATGTGCATGTTATTCTCACTGAGGATGATGTACCATCACCACCACCACTAACCAGAGAATATAAATGAGGACATAGACAGGGGAAGATGCAAGAATAAAGAGAGAAACACCTGAGAGATTCTCCTTCACCAGAGAGAGAATATCATACACAACAGAAAAATGTTTTTTCACAGTAGGGAGTGTTTTATGTTTCATATATGTATGATTATATATATGATATATAATATTAATATTAGATACCTCCCGTATCTTGTAAGAACATGGGTTTTTAGAACAGGTCAAAATACCAAACCTTTTTGATTTTTTGCATGTTCTGGGAAAACTAGGAGAATCTAAAAAAACTTTTAAAGTTGTGGAGGTCGTACAGGGGCACACGGTTAGAGCACGGTCTGAAAAAACCATGAAACCAACCTATGAAATCATGCACCCTTGACAGTGGGCTCCGCACGGGCGGTGCACGGTTTGTCAAACCGTGCGGGCAAGCCGTGCGAAGTCCCTGGGTGAGACAGTGGAAACCGCACAGTTGGCACACGGTTTTCCAAACCGTGTGGGGTTACCATGCGACCACTTAAAGTTTGGGTTTTTAGGTTCCGAGCCACTTGGGATTTTCTATTCCTCCATCATTCTTCCTCCCACTCGTGGCTCACGAGGGAGTTCTGATTTTCTGAGGTTGGGGGAGCGCCTTGGATCGTTTTGGAGGAAAATCAAAGGGGTTTCTTGGTGGATCAAAGCCATTTCTTCTCGGGGAAGTGTTTTTGATGCAGTTTTGAGGAGGTTTTCACCAGTTTGGAGTGAGTTTGGGTGAAGGGTTGAATTCACCAAACCCTAAAGGTAGGTGGTGCATACCTAATTTTGTGTTTTCATGGTCATTTGGGTAGCGCAACCTTCGGCGAGTTTTTCGAGTATTTGAGAGAGACCCTAATTTATCTGCTACTACTTATTTAAATTTCTTATTAGACCTATGAAACACATTTGGGTATTCCATTTGTCCTATCTTGATTGAGCAAGGCTGGGCGAGATGCTGTTGCTCACGTGGGTCATTTTGGCCGGGGATTCCAAAATGATAATACTTGAATTGTATTGGTTTAAACTATTAGATTTAGTTATTTAAACCTTGATATAATTGTTGGATACCTTAGAAACTTCAGTAATGGTATGGGACAACACTTTCTTAGTGAAATTCATCTTTTTTGATGGTTTTTCCTATTATGTGTTCTATTTAAATGTGTTTTATATGTAAATGTTGAATTGCATATGCTGGAACCTTCGTGTTGTGATGGGTGTGGCCCGGATATTGTTGAGTGGTGCTGATCACAGGATGGGCATAGACTAGGTTACTTTGGGTGGTTTGGACTATAGGATTGGGTGTCATGGACGTTGGCTTGAGGTAATACGATTGTTAGGTTGGGCTTGGCCTGAGGTTACTTTGGGTGGTTTTGACCACGTGATTGGGCATCATGGACATCATATTGAGGTAGAATGACTATCAGGTTGGGCATGGCCTGGGTTACTGGGATGGAAAGGCCATCAAACTTGAGTGACATGGTCGCAGGAACACGAGGTGTCATGTTTTTGGTGGCTTAGGTGCTATTTTGGTGATTACTTCTCACTCGGAACATTGAGTAGTGTGCACACAGAGATACTCTGTGATGAAGTGGTTTTGACCACTCGTGTGGGTAGAGGCCCCCGTATATGTGTTTTAGGTACTTTGGTTGGGAGTTCTTGCTGTAGGAATCCACATGGGATGTGAGGAGCCTTCAGGGGATAGCTTGAGGCTATCGGGTTGGGGGTTGAGGCTCGCCGTGATTTGAGGGCAGGTATCACTGTCCCTACAGTTACTTATTTGAGAGCAGATATCGTCGTCCCTCCGGTTACTTGATTTGAGGGCATGTATTTCTATCCCTCCAGCTATTTATTTGAGGGTAGACATCGCTATCCCTCTGGTTATTTATTTGAGGACAAACATCACTGTTCCTCCGGGTTACTTCTTGGGCGTTCCTTCAGGACGTCGGTACTTGAAGCACGAGGTGTGAGGAGGCACAAGGTGGCAGGTTACTATTATTGGGCATGACTTTGGGATATAGGTACTTGAGACACGTGGTGTTTGTGGGCACATGCTTCCAGGTTACACGACAGAGATTCCGGTGTTGGCCGAAGCAGGTGACACTTCATGGTGGCTGCTGAGCACCAGTGGAGTTTGTGTTTATTTGTGCAGCGTACTGTTTATTATTTTCTGTATAAATGCATGTCTAATTTAACACTTATAATAGGCACACACCATTGGGTGGTTTCTTACTGAGATTTTTCTCACACCCTACATGGGCCCTTAGGGACGCATGCTGACTTTATGGATTTACATGCAGGAAAGAGGTCTGCTTCAGGAGCTAGGCTGCATTAGCTGTTGCATGGATATGGTATGAACCTTGAGGTCTTGTCTAGTTAGAGTTTATCTTGTTTTATTTCCTTTCCTGTATTAGCATGCTTATTTGTTTTGTATCTATAGTTGGTTATCCATTGGTGCCTTTTTATATATAAATACATGTATGACCTGTTTTGGATGCATGTTTGTTGTTCAGTGGTAGTTACAAGTGATCAACATGCTGTTGTGTTTACTTTCCACTACTGTTGTTTATATTTATTGCTTTCGCTATTTATTTATATTGAATGTGCTTACACTCTGTGGGTCTGGTTTGACTCTTCAGAGTCATTTATTCCGCTGCATCTTTATTATTATACTTAGACCGATACCATTATTATCCTTTGAGAGGGTATAACCTCCCCACTATACCTATGAGACCCTCGTTTCTAGTCAGTAGCCTTTGGCATTCAGGGAAGTGCGCTTAAAGTAGTAACACCCGACCTGTCTAGCATAGTTCATGTGGCTGTTCGGGTACGGGTCGTTACACAGCTGACATCTCTAGATCTTCGATATAGTGAAACCTGACTATAGTATCACAGCTTCTATAGACCTCATGCAACATTTCTGACATCACTGACATATTTGATATCACATTTTCAATATCTTTTAGATATTATATCATGAACTACAAAAGAAAAAAGTATTAGTGATGGGTTTAATAACTTCCATTAAATAAACCATATTAAAAAAATATAATAGAGTGGTTGTTTCATATAACTGACATATTTTTTTATTTTAACATTTAGAAGTGGATTTATTTAATATACCGCTAAATATTTTAATAAACCATAATTTCAACCCCTACCCTATCTCTATCACCCCAATCCTCTCCCACACTCCCACTCCCCTCAATGACCACCAACCTCAACCCATCTATTACCAATGATTACCACCATGAACTCAATGCCCCATACTCCCAACAATGACTGTCAAGACCCCAACCCCCATGATGGTGACCATCGTGACCCCAAACCCCCTTCCAACTACCATTGTGTCCCCAACCCCCATACTTATGATGTCGACCACCATGACTATGAACCCCTTCTAGTGACCACCATGACTATAACCCCCCCTTCTGACGACCGTAGTAATCCCAACCCTCCCTACTCACTACTGTCATGACCCTGACTACCTACCGGTGACCACTATGACCCCGACCCCGGTACTAGTGGCCGTCTTGACCCCGACCACCATTCCAACTATAATAATGACCCTGATCCCCCCACCAATGACCACTGTGACCCTGAACCCCCCTTTTGATGACCACTATGACCATGACCCCTAACAGCAACCTCCATGACCCCGATCCCCCCTGCTCCTCAACGACAACCCCCAAAGGCCCCTATTCCTATTTTTCCAGTGACTATCACCCCCTAAATAATTTAAGGAATGATTGATGAAATATTTATAAGGGTTTTAAATAAATTATATAAATTTAAATATAATTTTGTTCCTTTTATATTTTTAATGTTCGATTGAATACTTTTTATGTTGAATTTATGTTATGTTGTGTCAAGAACCTACCCTGGTCAATAACGAAGTTGGGTGATGTTTACTTTTTGGATTAAACATTTATATCTTTATATATGAATATAAAAGGAGAAGAGAGAAAATACAATAACTATGGATAAAAGTTTGATTAATTTATCTCAAAACACACATCAATATTCCAAGAGTTTAGAATAATTTTTAGATTATACAACTACAAAACAATCAGTGGATGATTGAATAAAATGTATGTGTCCTGATTGTAAATTCAAAATATCATTGAATAAAAATTAATTAAATAAGCATTTGATATTGAAACAATTTTTTGATCAATATTTATATGGAATTTTTCTTGGTGAATCTAATGTTATAGAAAGTAAAAATAATGATAATACTGTAAAAAAAAAACAATGTGACATGCCGGGAGAGAATTCAGTTTGAAATTTTATAAATGATGCATTTGGATTTTCATGATAAAATGTCCATGATTTTAATAAATCATCATAACCTTTAGTTGATCCTGTCTAGGTTATTCTTACTCAAAACATCAGTGACCAAAAAAATGAGTTTGATTAATTTTTTGATGATAGAAAGAAAGAACTATATGAAGGGCACGCCATGTATTAGAAGTTGTGTTTTCTACTTAGGTTATATCATATCAAGTGTCTCTATGGAATTACTATGAAATAAATTTCCATGATTTTAGAGTTTCTTCATGATGAATTTTGTGAATATATGATCCCTACATCATTTTATGAGATGAATTAAGTTGTCAAGAAACATTGACATGATTATAAAAAGATACATTCATGCCCTAATGATTTCATATTTTACTGGGGACACAAGTCCAATATAGAATAATGCATAATATTTTATTCAATTAGATGGATTTTAATGAACAAAAATGAGTGTATAAATCAATTCAACCTTATGATGAAACTGAAAAAGAAAAATCTTTCAAAGGTATTGCATTTCATTACTCTAAAAACATGCTTTCAAAGATTATCCATGTCTTCTAAGACTACATACGACATGAAGTGGCATGAAAAAGATAGTAAAGATGGATTTATGAGACATCCAAAATAGTCAACATATTGGAAGATATTTGATTAATTATATCCAAATTTTTCTTTGGATCTTAGTAATTTAATTTTATGGATTAGGTTCTAATGGTTTTAGCACGTTTTTTAATTTAAGAAAAAATTATAGAATTTGTATAGTTTTTTGGATTACCTATAATATACCTCTATGGATGTGTACGAAGGAGACTTATTTAATTATTTTTTTGATTATTCTAGAAAATAAAATTTCTGAAAATGACATTGATGTATACCTTCAACCTCTAATAAAATATTTTCTAGAATTATGGGACGATGGAATTGAAACATATGGTGATTTAATGTTAAAAATATTAAACATTCATATTGATTTAATGTAAAAAATTAGTGACTTTTTTAGACGAGGAAATTTTTCCATCTAGAACACTCATACTAGTTTGTCTTGTCCAGTATGTAATTTTGATTTTGAATCTCAATAATAACCTCATAGAATAAAATGGGTTTTTATGTGTCATAATTCATTTCTTGATACTTCTCATAAATTAAAGTTTAACAAGACATAATTAAATGGAGACATTGAAGTGAGAAATCTAGGTAAGGTATTATCTGATTTTAGTAATATAGGGACAATTAATGAATGTCATTGATGCTTAAAATCTAGAAGGAAATATAATTTTTATTAATTTTGGATAATACCTTTTTTAATTTGGCTGATGGGGAATGTTACATATACCATAGGCCCAAGGAACTGGTCCCAATAAAAGTCCATTGAAGGCCTAGATACTAGACACCCAATAGAAATATCGACCCTAGCCGATAATTTTTTTGTTTCTCCTATGTGATCAACCTACAATTCTACTCATCAAGAAATTCACATGCAGGAATAAATGGAGCTTATTAACAAAGGAAAATACTTATCCTCTCATTCATCCAATCTAAGTGCATTGCTGGAGGATTATTCATACTCTAATATCATCCAGGACATCACATTAGTATATGAACCAGAGTAATTTTCCCCATTATCCTCCTTCTACTAAGGCGGCCCCCTGAAGACCATCGACCACTTGGTTTGTACATCATTTCCTCCAATACCCGAACCAGAAACCTTTTCTTCCAAGGCCACTGATGAAGATTCCCCCAAAGGTATCATCCTCTCAATATGTCATGGTCATTGTCCTTCACTTCTTGAGTCGAGTTGTGATAGATCCTTTCCACCATTGTGTACATCACTGATGAACCTGAGACTGATGCCCATATTAAGCCTCACTGTGGACCCGATCTATCACGTACCTACATCGGGGAGACCATCGGGGATCTTGATGACCCTATTCACACTAAGGATCTAGCAATCCCTGATCACTATCCACATTGACATCAACACCCGATGAGTCCCACTAACTGCATGCCTGGGCCACCACCTATTTTAGCCCAAATTAGGTCACATTCCACCTAAAATTATCTATTATTGGGACTCAAACCCGGTATTTTTTATGTAATATTATAGGGTTTATTTTCTGCTAGATTAAAACCCCAAATACAATAAATGTAACTGATTCATTTTCAAAATGTAATCACTTTAATGAAGGGGGAAAAGGGTATGAGGTGCAATATCTGAAGCTTTTAGAAGACAAAAAATGGAAGAAAAGGAGTTTAAAATTAAAACATTCTTATTGTATGTTTAATTTTATACATCATAATATTAATGTAACTCATATTGAGAAGAAAATATGTGATAATGTAATTTATACATTGCTTAATGAGAAGGGTAAATTGAAGGATCACCTTAATTCTCATAATGGTTTGGATTCAATGAATATAAATTATGGATTGTGGGAAAATGAGAATGGAATGTATGCTTCAACTATTTTTACAATGAAAATTCATGAGAAATACATATTTGTTCGAACATTAAAAAATATAAAAGTGTCATATAGATATTCAAGTAACAAATCATGGTGTGTTGACTTAAAACATTTAATGTTGCATGGATTGAATAGTCATGTATTTTTTTTTCTATTTCCATTTCATAATACATCACCTTAAATTGTAATTGTGATTCTAATTGAGTTTTGTACCTTTTTATGAGATATTTTTGGAAAAATCTAAATCCAAATGGTCTAGATAAGCTTTAAGAAAGAATTTTTTAACACCTTTTCATCTGGAGATGTTATTTCCCCCTTTATTCTTTATAGTCATGATTCATTTGACAATTAATTTGGATGAAGAAGCTAAACTATGTGGACCGGAACACTACCGTTGAATGTATACAATTCAAAGGTACATTGAAATTATTTCTATTTCTATTGGTGAATTAAATTTTATCAAATCATTTCATAAATTTTTTAATTATGTTTCTTATTTTTTTCATGAGGTACTTAGGTAATTTTAAATCATATGTGAGTAATAAAGATCAACTAGAAGGATATATTGCTAAAAGTTACATAGTTGAAGAGTGCTTGACCTTTTGTTCAATGTATTTGTAAGGTATTGAGACTAGATTCAATAGTGTTGGATGTGTAAATGATATCTCCACTAATTTTTGTTCTGAAAACAAGTCATTAGTATTTCCAACTATTGGACGACCAATTAAAAAGGGGTCATTTTTTACATCGACTAAATTGGAGTTTCTATAAGCACATAGATATATGTTACTCAATATTATTACTGTATATCCATTTATTAATGAATAAAAATTGAAAAAAAATATGAAACAAAGGGGTCGATCTCAAAATGAGTTGGAATTAATAAAAATAGTTAATAGGGAAATTTTTGAATGGTTTTCCCATCATGTTGGTATATACTCATATTAATATTATTGGTGTGTAATTATTTTTTATATTTTAAATGTAACTTCATAAATCATTTTTTCTAGATAATGACTGTTGAAAATTGTGCTGAAATATCAACTGATTTGAAGTTTTCATCTTGAGGACCTCCAAAGAAGGCTAATAGATTCGATTCCTATAATATTCATGGATTTAGGTTTTGTAAAATTTATCATGGAGAAGACATGAAAACTCAAAATAGTGGTGTATTTATACTTAAAAAAGTGGGATACTATGGAATGATGAATGATATGATTGAATTAAACTAACATGGTAAGTTTTCAGTTGTCTTATTCAAATTCAAGTGGGTCATCATTGATAAGGGTATAATGAAATATTCATTACATTTTACTTCTATCAACTTATCTTTCTTGATACATACTGATGAGCATGAAGATCATGATCCATTTTTCCTGGCTTCATAAGTAATTATGGTTTATTATGTGGATGGTAAAATTCCTGAAGTTTGGAGTGTTATTGTGCACTTAAATAAGAGAGAGTTATATGATATGGGAGATAAATATCAATTGGTAGTTTCTGATAGTGAACATAATAAACCAAAAAATAGTGATCATTTTTTCCTTACAATATCAAAGTAATAGAACTTGCAAGAGAGGGTGAAAATGAAGCACTCGCCACAATGGAGGTCAATAACATTGAAGACAATGAAGATAATGATAATTGAATGTATAAATTGGAAATGTAAATATATTAAAATTTATCATTGATAATTGTTTTGTACATATATACATTGATCTAGTTTTTATTATTTTGTAAAAATTTATTAGTTTTTTATTTTTTATACTTTTAATATATCTGAACCATTGGAATTGAAGGAATGTCGAGAAAAAAATTCAAGATCCCAGATGATCAACATCTCAGAGCATGCCACTTATATCATTATCTTTAGTGGATCTGAGTGATTCCATTGTACTTGAGACTAATAGAAATCTAGTTGTTTCCTTAGATATTATTTTCATCCCACCATCCAATTCACCTTCAACAATGGATTAGTTTTTAACCCATATATCTAGGGGATATTGGAGAGTTACCATTACTGGTATTTAAGATTATCATTTCATTTGAGGATTTCAGGTTGCCTACTAGTGACACTTCTAGAATCTATGGGAAGATTGTTTTCTAGCTTTCTTATGAGATTGTGAACTTTATGATTAATTATAAAGATTAGAGGAATATTCCTATAGCTTGGAAAAACGAGTTCATTGATACTTAAGTAAAGGTAATATTAATTTAATATTCATTTATAACTAATTTAAGAGACAAGAGAATTTTTTTTTAATATAATTATAAAGTGTTATACTTTTTATTTATATTTTTTTTCGTTTTGATCTCTCTAACTCCGTTTCATGACCATGGAATCTGATTTTTTTTGTAATAAATGGTATTATTTTTAATGGAGATTATGGCATGAGTTTAATGTCACATCTTCGATCTCATGACAGATGTATGAGAATGTTCTTAAAGGCATTTCTTGTGAGAAATGTAAGTTGTTTGTTGATATTAATAGAGATACATATCATTAGGTAATTTCATATTTTTTTAGTGTCTTAAAAACATAGACACAATAGAAATATATTTTTTATTAATTTTTTTTATTTTTTGTAGGAATTATCTAAAAAAATACTGTGAATAGTGAGAAACAGGTTAATCCTCAAATCTCTGGGTCTCAGAGTTTTTCAACATTTTTTTTGATTTGTGATATTTTTATTATTATTTATATCATTTTATTATATGTCAAGGTTTTTTATAAATTTTTAATATTTTTTATAAAGGATGTTGAATTAGGTCACCCTTTTGGCCCAAGAGAGATGTGGATTAATGTTCATTGGAAACACAATGATAGTTTTGTAAATTACCCTAACAAAGACATTGGAGTAAGTACTTTTAATCAATATTTCATGTTATTTCATTACTATAAAAACACAATAATGAAAAATATATTATAAAAATAGAAAATACATAATCACAATTAAATGGGACTGACTACATGGATCAGATTGTTCCAATTTGGCGTCATTTGATACATATAGGGGCCCCCATTTAATTGTGCCTAAGGCTTGTTTCTTGTTATAATTTTTTTAATATTATGTTTTTATAGTAATGAAATAAAAATAAACAGTAGTGAAAAATTTATTAATTAGATAATATTATGAAGTTAAGATATTTTAAAAATTCATTGTTAATATTTTTGTATTAACAGATTAAAATTCAAGAAGTCTAAGTTACGAACCCTTCACAGTCATCATCAGTTTCCAAGAAGATGCAACTATAGTCATTTTAGGGAAGGAGAATCTCGTATGTGTATGTGGGATGAGTTATAGGCCAAACCAATTAGCTGTATTTTGTTGGGATTCATCATCAGTTACTGCAACACCTAGTGGGGGTTCGAGCAATGTCTTTGAATGGGAATCACAAAGAAAAATTACAAGGTTGAAAGAAAAAGTACAAGAACAATACTCTTATAGTAAAAAATGGAATCGTGGTGATCAGAAGTGGAAAATTATTTAGTTTATTTATTATAACAGATGAACGACACGGTCCCTGAAGAAATTTCTAGCCTTATATCTTATCATGCTGAGGTTAATTCTAAATTCCATAAATAATTCACATATTTGAAAAGAACACATACAATTTCCATAAATAAAACTAAAATGGCATTTTTATTTTGAAAACATGAACTTAAATTTATTCCAACCACATATTGTGTCATATTGAAATCCTGTTTATTTATAAAAATAGAAAATTAATTATAGATCATTATCCTTATGTTTGAAAAGAACCTCAACTTGTTTTCTCTGTTTTGACTTAGTAAACAATTTATAATGGTACCAAAGCCTTTGAAAACATCTTTTTGTGGGGGGTGGGGGGTCAAAACCAGGAAAACAAAATCATATTTCCATGAAATTAGAGAACATTGAACATAGACTGATTTGTGAAATGTAGGATCAGACAACCCATCATTCCGAATAAAAGATTCCCCAGGATACCTGTAAACACATTTTTTTGCATTTAAAAACTCAAAAACATGCATGTAATGGTCCAAACCATAAAAATTGATATTATATTAATATTAAATAATGGTAAAACCATCGTTGAATTATTTGTGATGTGTACATGTAGACAACATGTCAATATGAATTGCGGTGTGGTCTAAATGACTCAATAAATAGTGTTTTAAGGTACTAAAGCCTTTAAAAACATGTGTCAAGGGGTCAAACTAAGAAAAAGATGTCAAGTTTACATGAAATTAGAGGAAAATGTTCATGGATTTATTTTTTAAATATAGTAACTGAAAATATTTCATTCATAGTAAAAATTTTCTTGAGGTTCCTATAAACACATTTTTAGAGTTTTAAAAAACTATTATATGCATGTAATAGTAAAAACCATAGAAAATTACCAAATATTGATGTAAAATAATGGGACAACCATAATAGAATTATTTGTGAGGTGTACGTGTGGACAAAAAGTTATTACAACTTGTAGTGTGGTCAAAATTACTCGGTAAATAGTTTTTAAAGGTATCCATGCCTTTAAAAACATGTGTCAGGGGGTCAAAACCCAAAAAATGACATTATATTAGACTGAAATCCTATGAAATGTTTTTAGATTGATTTTTGAAATGTAAGAATTGACAAAACATCATTATAAGTTATAGTTTTCCATAGATTATATTAAGAACATTTTTAGTGTTCTAGAACAATAAACCGTGAATTTAATGATAAAAACCATAAAAAATGACCTCATATTTATGTTTAATCATGTTAAACCACCATTGAGTTATTTTTTATGTGTAAGCAAAGACAACATGTCAATCTAAGTTGTGGTGTGGTCGAAATGACTTGGTAAATAGTTTTTAAAGGTATCAAAGACTTTGAAAACATGTTTTGGGGGTAAAAACATGAATAATGACATCGAATTGACATGAAATTAGAGAAACATAACTGTAGATTTATTTTTGAAATTTTAGGAATTGACGACACATCATTCCATGTTATGGTTTTTATAAGATGTATAGAAATGTATTTTTAGTGTTTTAAAAAACTAAAATAAGCCTTTAAGGGTCAAAAAAATAGAAAACAACCTCATATTGATGTTAAATAATGATAAAACCACTGTTGAGTTATTTTTGACAAGTATTCCTAGGCATGACATCAATTCGACCTGTGATGTGATCAGAATGACCCAGTAAAAAGTTATTAATGGTATTGAAGCCTTTAAAAATGGTTGTTAGGGGGGGGGGGTTCAAAACTAGAAAAATGATATTAGATTGATATGAAATCTATGTAAAACAACTGTAGATTTATTTTTTAAATTTAGGAACTGAAATCACATAATTCTGAGTTACATTTTTATTGGGATGTCCATAAATTCATTTTTACTATTTTAGAACAATAAAACGTGCATGTGATAGTAAAAACTATATAAAATGTAATTATATTGATGTGAAATCACTGGGAAAACACCATTGAGTTATTTTTGACATGTAATCATAGAAAAAATGTCAATCCGGTGTGTTATGTGGTCAAAATGACTCGATAGACTATTTTTAAAGGTACCAAAGCTTTTAAAAATGTGCACCGAGGGAAAAATTAAAGAAAATGACGTCATATTGACCGGAAATAATTGAAAAAATGACCGTAGATTGATTTTTAAAATGTAGGAACTAACGGAATGTCATTCGAAGTTATAGTTTTCTTGTGATGCCTATAAACACATTTTTAGAGTTTTAAAACACTAAAATGTGTATGTAATAGTCAAAAGCATATATAACGACAACATATTGATGTGAAATCATGTGAAAACACCTTTGAGTTATTTTTGATTTGAATACATCAACAACACATCAATAAGACATGCATTATGGTCAAAATGAATCAATATTTTTTTTAAAGGTACCAAAGTCATAAAAAATGTGTGCCCAAGGGTTAGATATAGGAAAAAAATGTAATATTGACATGAAATCAAATGAAAAAGATATTATATTTATTTTTGAAATGTAGTAATGAATAAAATTTCTTTAAGAGTTACAGTTTTCCTAGGAATCTCCAAAACGTGTTTTTAATGTATTAAAACACTATAACATGCCTGTATCGGTCCAAACCACAACGAACAACCTCAGATTGATGAGAAATCCTAAGAAAACAATTTTTGAGTTATTTTTGATATGTATTCATAGAAAAAACACTAATACGGCATGCAATGTTTTTTAAATGACTTGGTAAACAGTTTTTAAAGGCATCAAAGCCTTTAAAAATGTGTGTCGGGGGTAAAAAACCAGGAAAATGATTTCGTATTGTCATATAATCAAAGGAAAATTACTATAGATTTATTTGTTAAATATGGAAACAAAAAATACATCATTATGAGTTAAGGTTTTCTTGGGATTCTTGTAAATTATTTTTTAGTGTTTTAAAATACTAAAATGTGTGTGATGGTCAAAATCATAGCAAAAAACCATTGATTGAGATGAGATCACTGAAAAACTACCATTGAGTTATTATTAAAATAAAAGACATGTTTTGATATCAATTTCTTTAAAATTTGTATATCAAATAAATTTAAAACACACTGCACGTCGATTTAAAAATTCATTAGAATGTTATATACTGATCCATTTTTAGTTTGAAGTTTTGAATGAGGTATTAAATAGGTAAGTTTATGTTTTCAAAGTGTTTTTAATGATATATTATTTTTCTTATATTAAAATATTTTTATTTTTATTAAAAGAATAAAATTATTTCTGTGAAATATTCTGAATATATTCTGTGTATTTTATTTTTCACATTTCTTTCCTTCAATGTTCTGGTTTTTATTATAGTTGTTAGATGCTGGAAGTATGGAGGAGGTTGACCATTCTAATCCATAAAATTCTTCATAAGGTAGTCATGATGGTTCTTAGTTTCCATGGTATGCTTAAATTTTATCAATGAATCTATTGTAATTATGATTTATTATGTTTTGTTTTAATTCCAGTCTTCTTTTTTGTTACAATTGATGAGGTGATGTGGTCTATTTCAGTTGATGAGATGATGTAAAGGCAGATGGATGCATTATAGGTTGTAGGGTGGACTTATATTTGACATGGGTTTTTGTTGGATGTATTTTATATTTATATATTGATGACTGTAATATGGTTTGACTGTGATTATCTGTTGATTGAAGTTATTCTTACATAGGTTATGATGACTGTGGATGTATCTAAATATACCTATGGATATATGATGTATAACATACGTATGATGGGTTCATTATGCATTAATATTTTATTTTATTATATGTTAGTGTTTTTAGAATTATATTTTTTGTGAAATATTTTTAAAAAATAAAATTTAAGAGAAATATTTAGAGGTGATTTTTAAAAACTAAAACTAAATAAATTACTAATAATCTTAATTAGTGGTAGTTTATATTAACCATCGCTACATGTATTAGTGGCGTTTAGGTTTGTCTTATCTATTTTATTTTTAGATTATTTTTCCTAAAAAATCACCACTAAATTATCCAAAAACAACACATACAGAAACTGTCACTAAAAGAAAAAACTACCACTAAATGACTATCGGCTTTGCAATTTGTGGTGGTTTTAGTAACTACCTCTAAATGATTAAACTACAGTTTAAACCTCCTCCAATAGTAGAAAAACACTACTCATGCATGATTTTTTTAGTGATTCCTCAAAAATCATTGACATATGGCTCCACATATGATTTTGTACAACCATCTACTTAGTAGTATGATGAGTCAACCACAACACTGTATATTGAGCTATCATCATAAACCGAGCATTATAAAGCAACATCAGAACAATTTTTATATTTTATTATTGTTGTGGAAGAGACATGGCATGAAAAGGAACCCATGTCTATAGTTGGTACACTAGTGCGACACAGACATTATACATAGAGTGGGAACAAGCTTTATATGCTGATTTGGTGTTCTGATGGGCATTGGCATTGATTTATTCTAGTGAACACATTATATTAAAAATAACATATTAATGAAAAAAATTCAATTTTGATATAAAATATATATTTTTATATAAATCTTGAAATTAGATTCACTAAACTATAATTTTAATTACTTGAAAAAATTAAATAATTCAACATGAGAGGGGGAAAATCCCTTTCCAGTAATGAATTTTCTTCTATAGTAAGCAGTGAGTTATGAATATTATATAATATAAATATAAATAAACATACACACAGATATATATGTGTTTGTATCTATAAATTTTTTTATATAAACAAAATTAAAAATATATAAATATAAATATAAATATAAATATAAAATATAAATATAAACGCAACTATAAAAATATAAAGATCATTATAAAATTTTAAATATAAATATAAACATATAAGTATATTAATAATTGTATAAATATACTTATATCTATAATGATATTTTTAGGGAGGATGGATAGTGGGGGAAATCTCCTCAATGGAGTCTACCATGGGTTTCCTGATTTTTTGGTTTCAATTTCCTCTCATAGATCTACAAACACTTCAATTCTTCCCTCAAATAACGAGAGTTACTATTTCTTTATTTGAAGGAAGTTTTAGTGCATCAAATATCAAATACAGATGACTATGGGAAGAAACTCCTCATAGGTGATAACTCAATTCCTTGTAATTAGAAACATGTCCCTCCAGATGAGACTCTTATGGTGGAAGATGTTGCTGCTTTAGTTTGTTAATACTCGAATCATGGTTGTGGTGCTTATCCTAGGATCTTTTATGATGCCAAATTTTGGTCTTTTGCATCTGGATGAATTTTGAAAAATGGTTCACTTTATTTTGTTGAAGAAAATCACACTCTCACCTCTCAATATATTTCTAAGTGTAAACACTCAATTATCACTAGGTTAGTGACCTAGTAAGGGATGAAATTATGGAATCTTGGAGATATTTTTAATCAACTCATTCAATTCTGGGGTTTTGATGAATGGAATATGAAATCTCTTGGTAATGGATTTTTTCATGTTATTTTTCCTTCTTCTGATTTGAATGTACATGCTTGGGGTATTGGCTTTGTCCCTCTCAAAACTGGTTTCTTGTGCATTCAATATTGGGATACAAGTTTTAATCTAGATTATGTTTACAATTCTACCACTCAAGTATGGATTCAATTCGTTTTTCTTAGTTTGTACCTTAAAAATCCTCAAATTATATGAGATGTTTCCAGTTTTCTTGGGGTTTAAATTAATTTCGATAAGGAAACCAAATGAGTGAGGTTTGGTTGATTTACTCATATTCTAGTGGAAACTGAATTGTGTTAAACTACTATTGATACAATTGTATTGGTCAATGAAGAATTTTGTTTTGAGTTTCATATTGATGTTGAAAATTTACCTATTTTTTTTAAAAGTGCTGTAATATTGGAAATACTATTGGTAAATGTAGAAAAGTTTTGAGATGTGATAATTGTATAAGGATACTTCATGATATTGTTAACTATAAATTTAAATTCCCAATTGTTGGATCTGTAAATGATGTAGGTATTGTTTCTTCTGAAAATAAGAAACATGGTGATACTGCACATGTTCTTGGATAAGAAGTTAAACCTAGGCATGGGGATGATGTTTCTCCTAATGTCATTGATGATTCTAGATTTCTTATTCCAAGATTTTCTGTTGACATTTTAAATGGCCAGAAAAGTGAATTAACTATTCATAACACCACTCAAAATGATATTCAAGTCAAAAAAAGTTCTGTATAGGAAGACCAATCTGGTAAGAGTATTGAAGATCCTATTCAAGATGGAACCTCTTATGTTGATGATGAGAATTCGTCAGGCCATGAGAGCAGTAATGATGAGATAAGTTTTTTGGATGTTAAAACCACATGTGAATACACTACTCAAAATGTTATCAAAAATAAATATAGACAAGAATAATAATATGTGTAGGAGTTTTCAGATCATGTACAATCTGAAACATCTTGTGTTGTTGTTAAGAATTTATCAGGCCACGAGAGAAGTAGTACTAATGAGCCATATATTTGCTGGCTACTAAAACTAAAAGTGAATTACTTATATATTATCATGATCTTGCTATCAAAATTGGTTGAGACAATCACACTAGGTAGAGGATTTCAAATCCTTTAGTATAAGTTGGTTCCTTAAGTATTGTTTCTCGGATAAACAAAAAAAAGAAATAGTACTACTGATACGAATTTGTTGAATATTTTGTTGGACCCAACAAGGGTCTATAGAAGTATATCTTATATTAATACGAGGTCTCCTGAGGAGGTTTACACTGGAATGGAAGTTACTAAAGTTATGCCCATCATGGTTGTGTAGGACCCCAGGACACCCTGAGAGGGGAGGGCTAAATCAAGGTGTTAAAATTTTCTTTTAATATGATGAATCTTGTTCCCACTTTGGAAGGAATTTGTTAAACCTATGCGATGTATATGATCAGTAATCAAACATTCAAATGCAAAGATATGAAACACAATAATTTTACTTGGTCAACTACAAAGGCCTATGTTCAAGGATCATAGGTTGAAAGTATTTCAGTCATACCAAAATCCACTAATCTTCACTAGTTATGGAGTACACAAGTTTAAAAGCATTAACTATGTTCTAGGCACACTGCCTTTATAAGAATTTAGGGATAACACAATAAATCCCTCAGAGAACTTTTGTTGACTCCCCCAAGATCACAAACTTGGGTGAATTCTCACCCAGTTTATGGACTTTAATGTCTCCTCAAAAGATTTTCATTGAAGTCTTTGTCTCTGTCCAGCACGAGACTCTGCTTTCATCGATGACCAGAATTGATGCACTTGAAAGCACTGATCAAACAACCTGGATGTTCAGAGCTTAGTAGAAGTGCACACTGATACTTGTGTGCAACACCTTCCCTTACCTGCAAGAGTTGGGATTTTTCATGCATGATGGCTTTCGCACAACCCTTATTTTCCATGCACCACTTATCTTTCTAGCAACCACACCATAATGTTCACTTGGTATTTTTAGACTAAAGGAACACTTTTCATGCAATTCCTCCTCATGTTAGGGGTAGTAGAGGTCATAATCTCACTCATACAGTTGATCATTCATATTTTTAGTATCTTTTGATGGTTCTTGTTTGGGTATTTTATTGGGTTATTGTTGTAATTGTTCACCTCCTCCATTTTCTTTAGTCTCTCATTTTAAGAACATAGATCTTTTCTTTGTTAAAAAAATAAAATAAAATAATTATATTTATAGATATATTACATAATTAGAAATATAATTATATGTATGTTTATAAATATAAATATACTTATATGATTATATTAATATAAATTAAATTATAAAATTTTAAATTTATGTATAATTATTATTTTTTAACATAAATATATTTAAAAATGAAAAAATGAAAAAAATAATTTTTGAAATATATTTATATTTATATAATCATAAAATTATAAATATAAATTTATTTATATAACTATAATTATATATATAAATATATTTTTATAAATTTAAATATAAATATAATTATATTTATAACTATAAATAATTCTATAAATATAAATATAATGATATAATTATAAATATACTTTTTTTGTATAAATATATTTGTAAACATATATATAAATATGTTTATATAATTATTAAAGAAAATTTAGATATAAGTTTGAAAACTCTCATCATGCATTTTTTTAGTACATCTTGAAATACAGTAGCTTGCACATTATTAATGTGAAATTACATATCTTTTTTTTGTTTTTCCATTCATTGAAAGACAAACGAGGGTAGTGCGTGACATGCTCAGACCCAACGCTGCATGTCTCATGCTCCCCACCATAAATTATATCAATATATCTTTATATTATCACCCCCAACACACATCATATCAATGTCTTTATATTATCATCAAGTTTCCCTGAGGTCATGTGCCTTCAATGAAATTCTCATCACCATCCCACACAAACATATAATTATGATTCATCCCCTCTCCTCCCTTCCCTATATATATATCTCACCACCGCCGAGTTTTTTTTAATGTTTTTATGATTTTTTTAAATGTGTTGAGGTTTAATTTTTTTTAAAATAAGCATGAAAGGTGACAGTGAGGATCCCGCCGTTCAACTAAAGACTTAATTTTTTTAATTTTTTTGTATATTTAGTTTTTTTATTTGTTTTGTTTGTGTGTGTGTATATATATATATAATATATATAATTTTCAGTTGAATTTATATGCTATTTAATATCCAATTACATCATTCCATATTCTGATATACACCCTCACTCAGGGCTTCCTTTTATAAAAGGGCTTGCCCTGGAAATCATTCTGTATTTCCGATGTGAGATTCAAGTTCCCTCTTTCATGTACTGAACATCCTGCATTTTTGATGTGGGATTTAGACATGTTTTAAGTATATGGATTTGAAAGACTATAAAATATAAATTATAAAATTAATATAAATGAAACATAAAATATGGATTAAATATATAATAAATAGTTGAAAATAAAAATAATTTTGTTACAAATGCTCATGAAAAATAATTTATAAGCTTTTAATGCCACCTACTTGAAACGTAAAAATGATTCAAGTATGTGACTTTAAAATACTATAAAATATATACAATAAGACCAATATAAATTAAAATTAAAACACAAATTAAACATATAAGAAATAGTCAAAAATAAAATGAATTTCATAAAAAATGTTGATGAAAAATAATTTACAAGCCTTCAAAACCACCAACTTGAAACATAAAAATGTTTATAGTATGTGACTTTGAAATAAAATAAAATATAAACTATAAGAATAATATAAATGAAAATTAAAAATTTATTAATAATATATGAAATAGTTTAAAATAAAAATATTTTTGTAAAAAATGTTGATGAAAAATAATTTATAATCTTTAAAAACCACCTACTTGAAACACAAAAAAGTTTCAAGTATATTACGTTGAAAGACTCAGAAATATAAACTATAAGACACATATAAATGAAACTTAAAACATGGATTAAACATATAATAAATAATTAATAAATAATTATTTAATTTGTAATATAATTATTAATTATATAATTATTAATTATATAATAATTAATTAGTTAATTAGAAATATAATTACTAATTTCTAATTATTAATTATATAATTAAGTAGTTAATTAGTAATGTCATTATTAGTTATATAATATTTAATTAGTAATATAATGATTAATTATATAATTAGTAATTGTATAATAATTAATTACTTAGTTAGTAATATAATTATCAAACATATAATAATTATTAATTATAAATTATGTAATAATTAATTAGTTAATTAGCAATATAATTTTCAATTTTTAATTATATAATTATTAATCATATAATAATTAATTAGTTTATTAGTAATATAATTATTAAGTAGTTAATTAGTAATATAATTTTTAATTTTTAATTATATAATAAATAATTACGTAATTAGAAATATAATTTTTAATTTTTAATTTTATAATTTTATAATTTTATAATTATATAATAATTAATTTTTTAAATAGTAATATAATTATTAATTAGTTAATTAGTAATATAATTATTAATTATTAATTATATAATAATTAATTATGAAATAATTAGTAATTAACTAATTAACTAGTTAATAATTAATAATTTATAATTATATCATAATTAATTTGTTAATTAGTAATATAATGATTAATTTTTTAATTTGTAATATAATTATTAATTAGTAAATTAGTAATATAATTATTAATTATTAATTATATAATAATTGATTAGTTAATTAGTAATATAAATTTAATTATTAAATATATAATTATTAATTATATAATAATTAATTAGTTAATTAGTTATATAATTATTATTTTTTTAATTAGTCTTATAATTATTAATTATTAAATATATAATAATTAATTATTATATAATTAATAATTATTTTTCTAATTAGCTAATTAATTATTATATAATTAATATTTGACTAATTAATAATTAATAATTAATAATTATATAATAATTAATTTGTTAACTAGTAATATAATTTTTACCAGTAAGGTCTAGAAGTCAGGCGAACCTCCTCCTACAAAATTTATTGAAAAATAAAGGGTGAAAATAGAAGAGAAAAGACCTGAAAAAACATAGGACAAACCCTAATCCAAAAAAGAAAACCAACAAATCATAACCATCTCCATAATATAGGGTGTAACGAGTCGATTCCCATTCTGACTGTAAATTCTTTTGATTGAAAACCACAAATTACTTTTCCCTGAGTTTAACCTGCTTTAGAGTGAGCTCTTGGGACTTGGTAGACCAGACACACCCATCTCCACCAATTATATTACTAATTAACTTATTAGTTATTATATAATTAATAATTATATTTCTAATTAACTAATTAATTATTATATAATTAATAATTATATTTCTAATTAAATAAATAATTATATATATAACGAGTAATTATATAATTAATAATTATATTACTAATTAAATATTATATAATTAAAATGATATTACTAATAAACTATATAAATATTAATCAATTAATAATTATATAATTAATAATTATATTACTAATCGACTTATTAAATATTAGCAATTTCATATATGTTTAATAAATGTTTTAAGTTTCATTTATATCTTTCATATAGATTATATTTTAAAGTCTTTAAAATCCACATACTTGAAACATTTTTAAATTTCAATTAGGTGGTTTTGAAAGCTTATAAATTATTTAACATCAACATTTTTTATGAAATTATTTTTATTTTCAACTATCTCTTATATTTTTAATCCATGTTTTAATTTTCATTTATATCAGTCTTATATTTTATATTTTATAGGCTTTCTAAGTCACATACTAGAAACATTTTTAAGTTTCATATTGGCGGTTTTGAATGATTATAAATTATTTTTCATCAACATTTTTTATGAAATTAATTTTATTTACAACTTTTTATTATATATTTAATCCATGTTTTAATTTTCATTTATACTTATCTTATAGTTTATATTTTATAGGCTTTTAAAGTCACATACTTGAAACACTTTTAAGATTCAAGTTTGTGGATTTGAAGCCTTATAAATTATTTTTGATCAACTTTTATTACGATTTTTTTTATTTTAAAATATTTATTATATGTTTAATCCATATTTTAAGATTCATTTATATTGGTCTTATATTTTATATTTTATATTCTTTTAAATCTAAGTACTTGAAATATTTCTAAATCCGAGATCATAAATGCTGAATGATCTGCACAGGAAAGGGAGAACCTAAATCCCAGATTGGAAATGCTGAATGATTTATATGGTAAAGCCTCTTATAAAAGGGAACCCTTGGTGAGGGTTTTTGTTAGAATCCAGACTTTTAGAATGGAAGTACTATTGGATATTAAGTAGAAGATAAATTCTACTGAAAATTTTTATTATATATATATGAGAAAAACAATACAAAATAAAAATAAAATTTTAAATATAAAAAATGTCATTTTTTGGACTTTGGAGGAATGGAAATAGTGGGGTGCCTCCTTTCGGCTTACCCTAAAGGTGACAACCTCTCTTCCTCCTTTCAGACATATTTTTTTAAAAAATTATACCTATACATTTAAAAAAAATTCAAAAACACATAAAAAAACTCCACCACCTTCATTTCCACCACTGTAGACTTGATTTTCTAAACCACTCATTAACCACAATGTATCCCACCTCCCTTCTCTTCATATTCAGTTTCTACATAGCTCTGGTTCCTAGAAATTCCTCCACCGCTAGTTGTGGTGCTTTGGAGATTGTGTCATAGGAACTGTTCAATAAGATGATGCTTCACCCGAAAGAGGAACTTTAAGCCTCCAGCGTGTTTGATGGATTTGGTGTGACGGGGGATCACACCACCCCCAAGCATGAGGTCGCCACTTTCCTAGCCCAAAACCTCCCACGAATCCTTAGGTCCTCCATCCTTTGAGAAATCTTCCGTTTTTTCTATTTTCTAATGATTTGATTAAATATTTTTTATTATTAGGTGGATGGGAAGGTGCACCTGATGGATAGTATTCATGGGGACACTGTTATATCAACAAAGGGCTTAGGGCGAATCCTGAGCTTCTGGGTGATTATTATGATTCCAATGATGCATTACCGTGCATGCATGAGAAAAAGTACTATGGCTGGGGAACCTTTCACCTAAGATCATAATATACCCTAATCTACTAAAAATATTTCAATGAAACTGGTGATTTAATATGAGTATGGGGTGAATAAAAAATAATTATGGTACTGTCAGAAAATCCCTCGGCTATGACCACCACTGTAGCCCTGAACTTCTAGAAACGAACACCACCATCTCATTCAAGATGACAATCTAGCTCTGGATGAGGTCACGACTGCAGCGACCATCATGCCCTGATGTTGTGGTTGGAAAGTTCAGGTCATCAATAATGGATATATTTCAAGGCCACCGAGTGAGATTTAGGATGACCACTATCATCATTGTCGACAATAAGGAGTGTGACCTCCACCACGACCCACAAATCGAGAGGGACCACCTAGGGTTCTATGAAAGGTATAGAAGGATAATGGAGGTGAGTGAGGGGCCACACCTCAGATATACCAAAATTGATCCCTATCAATTTCCATTCGTCCATGGCAGCAACCCAACCCAGACCATAGCCACTATAGTGGGCTCTGGTGGGCTCTGTTAAAATTTCAAACAAAATACATTCAGTAGAAATTCCAAGGGTCTTCCCCATGTGGTTATTTCATTTATTTAATGTGTTTTTTTAATGTGGATGTTTTATTTCTTTAACATTTCACTTTAATTTTGTTGTTTCATTTATTTAATGAGCCAGTTTCATTTATTAATGTTTCCATTTAATTTCATTGTAAATTCTTATAAATAGTTGGAAATTGTTGTCTGAAAAATATGTGTTATAAAATCCAGAAATATCCTTTTTTTTCTCCTATTTTTCTTTATCACTTTTCCTGAATTGTATATCCAACAAACTGGTATCAGATCCAGGTTCCAAGGCATCCACAATTTTCTTAAAATGGACACCACAATTCAACTGAAAGTTCTGAAGTTGTAAAAGGAAAACTAAAAATAGTGGTGCATCCGAATAAATTCATTGTTTGAATTAGAATAATTATGGGATATCATCACCAATGGGTATATAATACCTACTATTGGAAAATTAACCCCCTCCACAAATTAAGAAAAGACAGATCTCAAATATCAATGGAAGAAATACAAGAGGGCATTGTTCCTCCTATATCAAGGTTTGTATGAATCAATATTTGAAAATATTTCAGAAGAAACATCAAGCAAGAATGATTGGGATATCCTTGTAACAATATTAAAGAGTGTTGATCAAGTGAAGCATGTTTGTCTTCAAACACTAAGAGTGGTGTTTGAAGTGGAACACATGATGTATGGTGTGAGTATTTCTAATTAATTATCATGTATAATTTTTATTGTCAACAATTTGAAAATAAATGGTGAAAAATTTGAGGACATTAGTATCATTGAAAAACCACTTCGATCTCTCACAACCAAATTTGAGAATTTTGTTGAGGAAAACAAAGAATCAATGTATTTGAAATAATTATCCAATGAAGAACTAATAAGATCACTACAATTACATGACAAATGAATGCAAAATAATGCGGGTTCAAAGATTGAGCATGCCTTAGTGTCTAATTTTACTCTAAAAGAAAAAAATAATGACCAAATGCAATGTGGTGGTCATTGTGCAAGTGACCAAGGGCATGCATATCATCCAATCGATCAATAAAAGAAACCAAATTTTACTAGCTTTCATGGAAGAGGAAATTATCGAGGATGATTCATGCGTGGTCATGAAAACTCAAAGAATTTTCAATTCCACAATTGAAATAAATTTGACCATTATGCCTCTGAGTGTTGAAGAAAAATGGATCATGAAGAATGATCCAACTACACTGAAGCATCACAACCTGAAGAAGAAGTCACCACACTCCTCCTCACACAAGAAAAGGTATGTGAATGGCCAGCTGCATGGTATCTAAACATGGGTGCAAGAAACTATATGAGTGGTAAAAAATAATTTTCAGAGGAACTCATAGAAGAAGTCTGTGGTGATGTGAGTTTTGGTGAGTCATAAAAGATACCCATGATTGGAAAAGGTAAAATCAAAATCTATTAGAATAATGGTTAGTCAAATTACATCTCTAATGTGCATTATGTTCCAAAATGAAAAATAATATCATCAATATCGACCAAATCCTTGAGAAGGGGTGTTACATATAGATGGAATTTTTTTTTGTCTATAATAGATGCTCACAAGAGACTTGTTTCTCCAATACAAATGGTGAAGAATTTCATGTTTCCGCTGTATATCAATACAAAGGCTGAGGAGTGTTTCTTTTGACTCATGAAGAATGAATCTTGGATATGACATCTGCGCTTTTGGAATATTCATTTCAGCAACATTAAAATTTTATCATCATCAAGAATGGTGCATGGAATGACAATGATTGAAGTTCAAAATCATGTATATGAGGCATGTACACTTGGTAAGAAATAAAGGAACTCCTTCCCAAGTGGAGTGTCCAAAAGAGAAAAAGAACCACTTCAATTCATTCACATGACTATTTCAAACCACTTGAAACAACCTCACTTGAAGGTAATATGTACTTTATTACATTCATTGATTATTTTAACAGAAAAATTTTATGTGTTGCATCAAAGAAAAATCTTTTGCATTTACTATCTCAAATTTTTTCAAATCCCATGTTGAAGTAGAAAGTGGTCACAAAATCATAGTACTCAGATATGAAATAGGTTTAGAATACACTTCAAATGCATTTCAAGATTTTTACAGGGAACAAGGAATCAAGAAGAAATACACTATAACCTATATGTCACAATAGAATGGCATTGCATAATGAAAGCACTGCACCATCCTCAACATTAAGAGGACCATGCTGAATGAGAAAGTGCTTCCAAAGAACTTCTGGGTAGAGGTAGTTTCATGTACTACCTATCTTCTCAATCAGTGTACAACCAAGATCATTAGAAATTTGAAACCACAAGAGGAATGGAGTGGTTACAAACTAATCATGAAACACCTAATAATCTTTCAGTGTGTTTTCTATGCTCAAGTTTTAGAAGCAAGAAGAAGGAAACCTGATGACCATGATGAGAAGTGAATCTTCATCGGCTATAATGAAGCATATAAAGACTACAAGTTCTATAATCCACTAAATAATAATGTAGTGGTGAGTAGAGACATGGTGTTTTGTGATGAATAAGAATGAAAATGTAATGATGAAGAATCAATCAAATATTTTCTAGTCGAAACAGAATATTCTGAAGGAAGGAATGGTCATCAGGAGTAAACTCCTACAACAACTTCCTTGGGCGCATAGAGTCTAGGAGTACATTTCACCACTCCCAAAATAACTCTATCTAGTAAATTTTTTTCTAGATTTTCCTCACCTATGACTCATATAAATATGAAAAACATAAGATACATCTATGATAAAATCGAAGAGTTAAAAATCTTTTTTTTTCATTTATGCAGATCATGAGCCTCTGATGTTTTAAGAGGCCATAAGTGAATAATGATGGAGAATTTATATGGAAGAATAAATTCCTTAAATAGAGAAAAATGACACATGGGAGAAGACTACACTTCTTAATATCTAGAAAACCATTAGTTTCAAATGGGTGTACAAGATGAAGAAAAATAATGATGATGAGATCGATCGCTAGAAGTCAAGGAACATAGTAAAGTGATATAAAAAGAAGTATGGGGATGACTATGAATAAGTCTTCACTCCTATTACTCACCTTGACACTATGAGGATGATTATGTCCCTTACAGTCCATCACAATTGGATGATCTACCAACTAGATGTGAAGTCCATATTCTTAAATGGAATTCTATAAGAGGAGGTGTATGTTGACCAACCTAAAATATTTGTTATGAAAGTGGAGGAAGACAAGGTCTATCAACTGATGAAAACACTCTATGGGTTGAAGAAATATCCTCATTCTTGGAATGCAGACATTGACAACTATCTTCTATAGAATGGATTCACCCAATGTTAATATGTGCATGCAATTTACATCAAGAAGAATGATCAGGGTGATATGCTTAAAGAATGACTCTACATTAATGATTTGTTGTTTACAGAGAATAGATGAACGATGTTTGATGAATTAAATAAGGCTATGTTTATGAAGTTAGAGATGACTGATAGAGGTCTTATGTCCTTTTTTATGGGAATAAAAGTAAAGAAATAATATGGAGACATATATATATCAGAAGAAGTATGAAAAGGAATTTCTTGAAATGTTCAATATGTCTAATTGAAACACTGTAAAAACTCATGTAACAACAGGATTAAAACTGAAAAAAAGATAGAGAAGGAAGAATCATTGACTCAAATTTATTCAATATTATGATCATAATCCTATGGAACCTCACAATAACAAGTCTAGATATCACCTATAGTATTAGGCTTCTAAGTAGGTACATGGAAGATCGAAAGAATCACATTGGCTAACAACAAAAATAATATTCTGATACATCAAAGGAACAATGGAATTTAGTATTTTTTATCCATATAATAATGAATAATGTCTATATAGATACACATATCGTGATTGGGGTGGTGACCAAGATGAAAGAAAAAGAACTAGAAGATCTTTATTATTCTTGGAAATACTACTTTCACATGGGATTTGATGAAGCATAGTGTGATCTCCCTATTCACATGTGAAGAAGAGTACATAGAAGCATCGTCCACTGTTTGTGAAATAATTTGGTTGAGAATCCCACTAAAGGTGTTGAAGAATTCATAGGATGGATCCACAGTCATATATATGGATAATAAACCGGTAATCAAAATATCCAAAATTCTGGTGTTGAATGAAAGAAGAAAACACATTGATACCTAATATCATTTTCTGAGAGATCATTTGAAGTAAAAAACAATAAAATTATATTATTTTCATACTATGGAATAGGTGGCTGATATTTTCACAAAGTAAATACCGATATATGCATTCATACTGCTAAGGAAAATGCTCGAAATGAAGCCTGTTTTGGTTTGAAGGAGACTATTATAATTGAAAACCAAATACATCCAGTGGAGATTCAAAGAGTCTATCCAATGTGGATGTTACATTTTTTTAATGAGTCTATTTAATGTGGATATTTTTTTAATGTTTCCATTTAATTTGGCTATTTAATTTCTTCACTATGTCAGTTTCATTTCTTAATGTCACTATTGGAAAATGGACCTATCCCCACGGTTTTCCCCAAAACCATGGGGATAGGTACCCCTATACCCACGATTTTTTAAAACTATGGGAATAGGTATATTTTCAAGACCTATACCCATGGTTTTCCAAAACTATGGGTATAGCGGGGTCTATCCCCACAGTTTTCCAAAACTGTGGGGATAGGTCCTGAAAAGTCACATATACCCACGGTTTCCCAAAACCGTGGGTATAGGGGTACCTATCCTCACAGTTTCCCCAAAACTGTGGGGAAAGGTCTCGGATAAAATACATATACCCACGATTATGAAAAACAGTGGGTATAAGTTTCCCATGTGTGCGCGGGAATTTTTTTTTCCGCGGGAAGGAATTTTTTTTTGGCTGGAGTCCTATACCCACGGTTCTTCCCTCTATACCCATGGTTTATATAACTATATTTAACTAAATATATATATATACACACATAGGTTATGTTAGGGTAGTGGTTAGATGCAGTGTTTGCAGTGAAGAGGTTGCGGGATTGAATCCCGCTGCCTGCATTATTTTAGGATCTATACCCATGGTTTTGAAACTGTGGGTAAAAGCCTTTGACACCATGGAAATTGGGTATGTTTCATTGACATGGTGGCAGAACACCTATACCCACAGTTGTGGAAAACTGTGGGTATGGGATGGGGACCTATACCAACGCCATTCCAGACCATGGTTCCCAAAACTGTGGGTATAGCCTATACCCATGGTTTTGGGGGCTATACCCACGGTTTTGAACCGTGGGTATAGGCTGTTTTTCCAGTAGTGTGTCTCCATTTAATTCATTTATAAAAGTCTATAATTTTATGGCATCTGTAGTCTGAAAAATATCTGTAATACAAGCTATAAATATCCTTTGTGTTCTCTCCCATTTTTCTTTAACAGTTGTCTGGACTTGTATAGCCAACAGGCTCAATATAGCTACTATTGGTGCCTACAACTCATCACCAACAACCAGATGAAACTCCCATGTCGCGCCTACCATGTAAAATTAAATATAGATATTACCCATCCACACATGTGTGTGTATAATAAATGAGATGTATGTTAATGTAAAAATATTTTAGTCTCATCTCCAAGTATTTACTACATTTATTACTTAAATGTTTATAAATCTAGACTAATTTTTTTAACCCATTAATAATACAACATGTCCACACAACATGACCATATTATTGAAGAATATTTATTGAAAAATCAATATAAAAAGTGTAACCATTCATTAAAATAAACCCACTATGATAAATTTGGATGTGAGTCACCTTGTCAAATCATGTCATATATTTTTTTCTTTTTGAAGTGCGTGGGTTTTAGTGGCTAATATAAAACTTTTTAAAATTAATGATAAAGGACTTTTTGTAACAAATCACATTTTATCGAGTCCTAAAAAGCGACAATAAAAAGGTAAAATTTATCAGTGTTATCTAAACGCTGTGATAAAAACTTTTAATAAAAAATATTATTAATATATATAAAACTATCATATTTATATTCAAAAATAAATTTTTATTTATATAAATTAATTAAAAAATAAATGTACTCAATTAATATAAATATTATATATTAATATATATTTTTTAATAATTTAAATAATATAAATAATATAAATATTAATGATGTACTATTAATATGTGATATCTGAATTTATATGTTTATATTAATGATTATGTGCATATATTTGTATGCATTATGTTGTGTGTGTTTGTGTGTTTTGTGTATTTGTACATATAGATATTATATGTGTATAGATGTATGTATGTACGTTTATGTGCACATGTATGGGTATATATATGTGTATAGAACATGTGTATGTAAGACATGTACTTATTTCACATTTTATGCATATTTGTTCCATTTTTTATATAATATTTTTAGAATTTATTCATTTTTTATACATATTTATATTTTACTAGTTATTATTTTTAATTTTTTTAATTTATTTGGTTAATATTTATACAATTTTATTTTATATTTTACTAATTATTATTTTTAATATTTTTTTTAATTTATATGGTTAGTATTTATAAAATTTTATTTACGTAGTTTTCATATTTATAAAAATATTTTAAATTTATATAATTAAGTTATTTAAATGAATTTTTTAATATTTCCTTCATTTATGTATGTGTTTACAACTCATGTAAATAATATTATATGAATTAATTTTTAAAATATTTTTTTTATTAAATTAAATTTATTAATTTTTAATGTTGCTTTCATTTAATAATATTTATTTATTTTTTATATTTATTGATTTTCATATTTGTTTGAATTCAATCATTTTGTAATATTTATTTATACATATATTTATTTACTCTATGTGTAATATTTTCACTATTTTTTAAATTTTTATGAATAATATTTATTAATTTTTATTTATTAAGTTTTAGCATTTAAAATATGTTAAAAATTTATATACTTAATCTATTTAAATAATTTTTTTAATAATTTTTAAATTAAATAGTCAATATTTTTCTAATTTATTTAATTTTATTTAATAATTTTTAATATTATTTCAATTATTTTTTTTTATTTTTTATTTCTATTCTTTTTTTATATTTTTGGAATTTATTCAATTTTAAAAATTTATACAAATTTATGTCATAAATTCTAATATTTTCAATAGGTATTCTTCTTCATGGGGTTGTGGCTTGTTTCGTGGGTGAGGTGGCCAAGGATGAGTGTTGTCATTAGTAGATTGTGTTTTTGCGGTGTCTATCACTTTTACCTCAAACCTCCCTTCTCTTATGTAATTTTATTATCTTTTTTAATAAATTTCCAGGGCCATGGAATTACTCCATGGTCTACGCTATTATGGAATTCTTCTTCCTTTTAATATATATTCATTTTTAATATTTTTTAATATTTTATATAATTAATAAAACCTATCTGTTGTTTTTTATTTTTGAAGTCTCTTCATTTTTAATTATTCAATTTCACTCATTTTTAATATTCATGCATTTAATTATATATATATATATTAACAATGTGAAAAATATATTCATACAAATATATTTTTAAATAATTTTTTTAAATAAATATTTATATATAAATATATTTATAAATGTATATTTACTGTATTAGAAAAATTATATATTTATAACTATAAATAAATATATACAAATTTTGTAAAAATGTATTTATATAATTAAAAATAAATAATTATATATTTAAAATATTATAAAATTATAATATATATCTAATTAATAAAGATATTAATTGAATTTATAATTATATAAATTCATATATTAATAAATATATATAATTATATAAATATATAAAATTATATAAATATATAATGTTTTATAAATATATTTATATCTATTTAGTATTATATTTAATAATGCATATTTACAATTCTCTATATACATTTACAATTGTAAAAATATTTATTATTAATTATATATAATTTTATTTATTTATAATTATATACATTTAAATTTTTAAATTTTATTAATTATATTATTAAAATTAATTATATAGGTCATTATCAATGCTAAATACAAAGTGCTGATAAAAATTTTTTTATCATCAAAAAATATAATGATAAGAAAGATATGTTTTATTAGTGCTTTGTATTAAACCCTAATAAAGAGGGGTTTTATCAGTACTTATTATTTTATCACTGATAAAACCATTCTTTTTCAGCACTTTTTTAAAGGTGCTAATAATACCCTGCTTGATATTTTAAATATAACCCTAACAAAGTTCTCCGTCCTTGTGTCATTCAAGTTCTTGTGGAACTGAATCTTTGTCGTCGCCATGCCTAAAATTTCTCAGATGAATCGACAATTTCAAAACCAATGGTTGGTGACTTGTGATCCATCACTCCTCCTCAAACATGTTTTGTTTTTATAATTTTCCCAAAGGGTTTGAATGGCGTGTGTGAGCGATCTTATTTTTCCTTGATCTACCTTACTAATTCTCCACCCAATCTATCCCCACCTCAAGCCATTATTTATTCATCCTCTCCATCATCCTCACGTTCATTTCACTCATTCATCATATTTTTTTCACTCTCATTGCATGGATCTCCTAGTTTTGCACTGCAAAACTCTACCCACTTATCATGTAAGGTAGTGATTGAAAATGATAAGTCATTAGAACTTTTATAGTGCACAGATTGTAATCCTCTCCAAGTCCCAAGTATCCTCCCCACTCCCATGGATTAAAATAAAAAAATATGTATATTTTTTTCCATTACCAGGTATAAGAACCCCAATCATTTTAATATATCCATATTTCATAATAAGTTTTAAAGGAATTATAAAATGGGTTTAATTTAGTTTGTATGATTTTTTCCAATTTTCTATTTTATAGCTCTTGATAAATAATTATTTCATGATACTTTTCATACATATATTCAATAACATTGATATAAATATGGATATATTATTTCATTTCTTCACACAATGATGTGTGAATATGTGTAATATAATGAGTGGTATCTATATTTATAAATTCATAATTGTGTAAGGGGCTAGGTTGGTTTAGGAACTCAAATTTGATATATTGAACTTGGTTTTTAAATTTTGTTCTTAAAAATGATATTATCTTAATGGTATTTTCAAAGTTGGTAGTCATTTTAAATTACAATGACCCAATTGGATTGTTTTATGTTCATTCCATGTTTTATAAATGGTGATTTAATTGTTTAAATCCTTAATATGATTATAGTGATTGGTTTCTTATGCCTCTTGTGTTGTTCATTTTTTTAATTTGATTAATGAAATGTAAAATTTTAAAGTGCAATGTGGTGTTAAATGAATTTAATTTCATTGAATGGGTTGTTGAAATTATCCTTTAATAAAATATGAATTGTTCTAAATGGGGATCGATCATGGGAACCCCTACCCGAGACTTCTCATTCATCTGATTTAATAAATTTAATTTTTACATTACATTTTTCCCAAGAATTTACATCATACATTTACCAAGATTTGTTTCTTTTTTAAATTTATATAAAAATAGTTATATACTTAGAAAAATTGAAAACCATGGAAAAAGAAATTGATGTCATATTTTGTAAATTGGAGATGTTCTTCCTACCAATATTCTTTGTAATAATGGTTCACTTGATGGTTAACTTGGTAAGACAAATTCAACTATGTGGTCTTGTACATTGTATATTGTGTTGCATAAAATAATGCTAGAAATTAAGTGAAAAACTATTCATAGAAGTGTAAAAGGGTAAAACAAAATAACAAGAAGAAGATATTGGGACATAATGATTTACGTGGTTTAGGAAATGATACCTACATCCACAGAGAGGATTAATTTCACTTTTTTTGGGAGCACAAAATACATGGATATCACTATTGAGTGAGAAGTCTTACTTCTTACTTTTCCATTACATTAGTTTTCCAAATCACAAACAACTTATTAAAACTATGTTTACAAACTTTTCATATTTTAGGTGTTTTAGTATGTTGTGGAAAAAATAATACTTTTAACTATATATTGAAATGTTTCAGATGTATTAATAATATAAAAATTTTATTATTCAAACACATAAATTATATTTAAGGTGAGTCTAAACCATCAGACTGACCTTTTTTCTGACCAATGGTTAGACTTTTGTCTTATCTATCGGTTTGAAAAAATACATAACCATCACACTGAAACTGGTACCGATACATCAAACTAACACTCATTCAGTTTATCGGATTAAAAATCCATAAGGAAGTCCATTATACTATCCATAGTTAATAATAAAGATATAGAGATTTTTTTTTTCTATCAAATGGGATACAAAATAGAATTGTAATGATGCTAAGAAAATGACGTTAGACTTTCAGTTATTCCAAATCATTATAAGATTTCAAGTGCAAGCTGCCTGAGGTAATTGAAACTAACTCTGAAATATAATATTTGTATCTTTTTTTATAAATAGAAGGTTATTTTAAGAGTTATGAGCTGATTGATTTGTAGCTAAATTTAACTATTGTTTACCCTGTGTGAACTTCTTGTTCATAGTCATTATAATACTTTAGAGAGTTGAAGTTCGAAGGAATACTTATAAGGATTTTAATTCATTTAGAACTATTTTAATTTTCAAATAAATTGTTCAATCATGTTAATGGTAAATGGATTCCAAGGAAAGGAATATTGTGTATCTGATCCATTGGATCAAGGTACTCCAAGGCTAGGAATATAGACAACAATAATCATGTCAAGGGATTTCTTGATCAAGAAAGGTTGAGCAGAAACCGATCCATCTGATTGATGCCTTATAGGGTTTTGGAATAAAGAGATTCCAATTATTGTATTAAGACAATTCCTAGTAAGTAAAGACAAACCTTAAAGTATCTATAAAACTATGGATACTTTTAGTCATGGTGTTTCTAACTACCTTAAATCTTAAGGTTAAATAGTTATTTCTTTTATTAAATGATTGTAAGCCATTATTACTTTTATAAGCTTTGTATTTTTTTGTGAAAGATTTAAATTTCCACTATGTATGTATTAGAGGGATAGTTATTATTGAAATCTTTCTAAACAATTTTTTATTAGTATATCTATCATAACATAAAAATTTATTCTGATAATCGGCTAGTTTTCTAATTATGAATTTGTTACTTTGATCATCTAATGAAATTTGTGTCCGGTCATTCACTAAAATGGAATTTTTGTTTTTTGTTAGTTTAAATTTTTATACTAAAATTTACCCCCTCTGGTATTACATTGTGAACTATTTATATCTAAAAATCTCAAAGTTTAACACACAGAATCCATAACCCGAAATTGGATAATAAAGAAGATAAAGTACAATGACTCAAACTACATTGAAAGTACACACTATTACATTGAATGATGGATGGAATTCCACATCACTATAGTGTCACGACTACCCATGTCCAAGATACTATAGTGGCTGATGAGTGGAATTTTGTGGATCTCGACCCGCAACGGTTGCATCCTAGTGCATTGTATGGGACACATGGATTTGGGCCAACACCATTTAATACAGATCAGGATATACCAATCCAAGAGATGGATGTACCCCATTGAATGGTATATGAATATTTTTTAAATGGTATGTCAAAAATCTAAGTTAACTGGAAGGTTGTATTGTAAAGTGACATGTTGTTGAGAAATCCATTGAATTCTAAATCGACTACCTACCAATGTGAAGAGCATTAGTCTACTAAAATATCATTACACCAGGTTTCTTGTGGGTGAAGTAATTTCCAGAATTGATGATGTCATAATTAATATTACAAAGTGGGGACAAGACCACCTTTAAATTTTACATAACTTGTTAGAGGTTTCACTATACCTTGAAACCCACATTGTAATTCTTTGGCATTTATATCCATCAAGGGATGAAAACTGGATATCAAATACCCACAATCCATAGTTTATAGGATCGTTTTGAGACCATATTTTTTATGGTAATATATTCTATAAAAATGAACATCACTAATTTAGTACCCTAAAAAATAGTGGGCTTACACTTATGGTTGAATCGATTCATGTATCTATTAACAAGGATACAAATCTAGTTTATGAGAATATTTCATACTTTGGAATCATCCAAAAAATATGAGGGTTAGATTATACAACATTACTAGTTCTTTTTTTTCTATACAACTGGGTTGATGACATGAGTGCAATTAAAATAGATGAATTGGGATTTGTTAAAGTGTATTTTTTAAGGAAGGTTACAAAGATAAACCATTTATAATGGAATCACATGAAATAAATGTATTTTATGTTCTAGATCCTACAAACATAATGTGGTCAATTCTTCTTTTATCAACCAAAAACACTGAAGGGTCACATGTCAACTCAACTGAGGATGACCCTTTCATTAGGACATCACAATAATTTCATAGTGGTCCCAATGTATATGGATTTTTTATGTCATAGGATAACACAATGATGGGATTTGGATAGTCAATATAGGGGTTAAATCCCTTCAACCATTTAAAAAATATATTTTAATAATCAAGATATATTTTTTTTAATAAATATTATATTTTATAATATTATTAACTTTTTACTACTGTATTTAAATAGTAAAAATTAAATGTTCAACCACTTTTTAAAATAATGACTCATACACATGTCGATACTCTAAATCTTGAATAATAACAAGTTTTAAAAAATGATGATGCTCCCAATATAGAGGAACAAAAATATTATGAACATGATGATGCTACCAATATAGGGGAATAAATTTTTGATGATATTAAAGATGAGTAAATGGTAGATGGTGAAAAATAAATATCCTAAAAAATCAGAAGTTTTGAAGCATGATAGTGATAGAAAAAAAATATTTAGATGAGAATTAAAGTAATCAAATTCAAGGATGGATAGAAAGCACAAAACTAGATTTTTAACCCCAACAAGGCCATATTTAGAAAATACATTGGGACCACCACTTGAATTCGTGTTCCAGTTGATTTATATTCACTCCATAATGTTGTTCTCATACTTAAGGTACAAATTTGTAAAGAGATTTAGGTAACATTATGATATAATTTCTCTATTTTACTAAAAAATTAATAATGGAATATTTATTTTCTCTTCTTTATCCCTTTTAGATTATATTTGTAGTAGATGAATCCAGAATGAAATTTGTATTAATTATTTATGAAAAGTCTCATAAAGCCTTTCATAAAATTATTATAAAGTTTTTTCTCAAATAAAATGAAGGGAAAATAAAACAGCACCCACCAAAAATATATTCACACCTTATTAACCAAAAAACATGGAATGAGTTTATTATACATCATGAGTAAACATATTTTAAGGGGTATTGTTATTGGAAATACATTCATTTACAATAGGTGTTTTAGTCACTTTGATTTAAAAATTTTAATTTAGGAAACATTAATAGAGTGCTGAAAATCAGAAATTTTCACCCAAACCAATGTACACCTACCACAAAGTATGGATGGTTTATGATTCAATAGATTTTTTTTACAAATTTCAAATCTAATGTAATACTTTTATGTGACATGAAACAAAAACATAATTATGTTACTTTGTTTATATTTATATTGATGAATCCATATCCAAAGACACTTCAATCTCACATCATGTATTATGGAAGGGGGTACATGTAAATACATACATGATACTAATAGATGAAAACATACCCAACGTGCAAGAATCTTGTGTAAGTAGACATAATATATGTTTTTTCAAAATTTTTTAATTATATAACAATATATATAACATTATTGGGGGTAAAATTACATTCAAACACACACACAAACCACACACACCACACTCACTATCAGTGGCCATGAAGTGGTTAGAATAGTATATCCACATCAGAGGTGTAAGTTTTGGGGTGTCACCCAGAACATATTTCAAAAAAATAAATGAATAGGTGGATAAAGATATGAAAATATATTATTTATTGGAATGATTATATTCTCTATAAGAAAATAAAAATCGGTAGTTTGTGTTGTTATAAAATATAATGGTAAGGAATCATAAAGGAGTAACAACCTAACAAAAAACAATACATTAAGATTCCCCACCCCCACTAGAATTGAGGTGATCCATTAACCTCAAATGGATATCTTAAAAGTTGTAATAAATATTATCATAATTATTTCAATGAAATGTGAATCATTCAAACACTGATACCTTTTTGATGCTAATAATATATAGGGTTAAAAAGACTATGATTTATATCTATCTACAATCACCCATCATCTTATTTTTAGGGTTATCATGTACAATATCCAAGGAAATATTCTAAAAAAACATCCAATAGGTCATGAAAGAGAGGGTTTTCACATAAATCATGAGTTGAGTGACGAGATGAAAGTTTCACTTTACAATATAGATATTTATACCATTGATTTTTTTATTGAAACATTCATATCATGGACATTTGATCTTGTAAAAATACATGTCTTCAAGGAGGTATTACTTTCCAATTTATATTTTTAATAAAAAACCTTTATAAATTAATGAAAAAGGTTGGAGCCAATGAATGATATTACAAATGGACAAAGGGAAGAGGTAAAATGGAAGGTTGAATCAAAAATATCTATTGGATCAACCAACCTATCAAAAATATCTTTAGAAAGTACCTTTACCCCTCTCATTCATCTTCTGCGTTTGACAAAATTAAAGGTTCATTCAGATAAAATGTTTAAATTGTAGTGACACGACCATAATTTATTTTGAAGAAAAAATGTATGGAGAGGCCATTAAAGATGATATTAGTCTCTAGAATATAAATTAAATTCTCTAGGATGAATGGCTAGGATTCTTAGTTATAAATGTTTACCTGATGTGTTTTTTCATGAATTTTTATCCAATAACTGATCTACAATTTCAATTATGACTAAATACTATTCATAAATTTTTCATTCATATATATCAATACTATTTTAAGGGAAAACCCTATGCATAAAAATTTGGAACCCTTAGTCCTTAGAACAAATGTATACAACTATTCTCAGTAGAACTATAGAAATATGATGTAATAGTGGAAAAATAGCCACAATATTTAAAGGAAAACATATAGATGACAAAATCTTCTTAATACCCAAAATGTAGGGGTAAAACTATACAATTTAATTATATCAAATATATTTTCATTCCTTTCATTAATTATTCATTTTATTGTTTTCTAGGATGCATTGGTTATTAATTGCATTCAATTTGGATGCTCCAAAGATTTTTTTATGGAATCAATGCATGTACACCCAAAAATCCGACCCCACATGATGAAATTTTGTCAATTTTTCATTTAATACAAGAAATATTTTTCAAATAAAATTCAAGTTATACTTTTTATATTATGTTTTAATGAACATTATACAGTGGTTGGGTGGTGATTAAATACCGTATGAAACATGGAATGAAGATATTCCATGAGAAAAAAGCCTATAAAATTCTAATAATGGATAATTATTAGAATATATGCAATAAAATCTGACTATAAAAACCTATATCAAAATAAATTACTAATTTTTTCAAAATTTTTGCAGTTCCCAAAACAAACGAATGAAAAATATTATGGTTATTATATTTGAAAATTTCTGAATGATATCGTATTCCATCAACAAACTACAATCCTTAAAGTGGTATTTCCATTATAATTACAATTTCATTTAAAATATTTATTAATAATTTGTTTATTTATATTTCTCAAGTACTACTAGGACTCCAAACAGTCCTCATATTCACAAGATGAAATAATTTTGTTTTGAAATAAATGGGAAGAATACATTGTGTCATAATGTATATAGTCACCATGAAGATGTAACTTCTTAATACTTATTTAGTTAATTTTCACATAATTTTATATACTTTTTTAGTTAATTATCTTATCTTATTTTTTATAGCTATTTTCTTAATTTTCAAAGTGATAATGAAGAAATGAATTCATCTACAAGAATGATGCACTCATAATGAGGAATTTTTTATTTTTTAATTCATTCAATATTCTAGGTTATCAAACTACAATATTGTTAGATAACCCCGAATGTTGAAATCATTAATGAATAAAAATAAACAGTGTGATGTGTAGGAATCAACCACAACTCAATCCGATACACAGTATGCCCAGTATAAATTGAATTTTATGTCTTTTGTTTAAAATTAATATTTTAGTAAAAAATAAACATTAGATACTCAAAATCAAGGATAAACATTCATATTTTTTCGATACATTAGGATAAATATTCATAAGTCATTTTTGATGAATATGAATTAGTCACACCTCAATCTAATAAATGATGTTCTCGGTATGAAAGATCTTGTAACATATTCAAATATTATCATGATTGTGAGAGATTGAAAATTGAGTATACAATTTATATAATTATGATTGGGAAATGGGTCAAGAATACATATAGAAATCATGAAAAGTTAAATTAAAACTACTTATTTAGTTAATTTTAATCATTTTATCTATAATTTTTTGTTAATTTAATTATATTTTTTATATGATACTTATTTAATTTTTTGACATATAATTTGGGAAGTCATATATTTATTTCAACTATCTACAACAAGATAGAAATTACAAAACATATTCCTTTTGGATAGAAGAGGAAACTGCATGCTGCCTAAAATGAGAAGTGAATTGTACAGATGCATATACCAAGAAATATTTCAATAGTTGAATAGAAAAGTATTAATTCCCAAAATATCTTCCATGAAAATTGTGTTTAATGGGGTAGTAATAAACAAAACCTCAATTATATGCACCATAATTCTGTACAAATCAGTTTGACTCAAAGTGTATATTATAAGTTTATAATTTGCATTTTAGTTTAAAACACACATCACATACTCAAAATCAATCAAACACAATCAGATTATTTTGATACTTTAAGGAAATTATCCATATGTCATTTTTGATTTTTAGGAATCAACCACACCTCAATTTAATACATGGTGTTATGTTATGACTCAAAGGGATTGTTTTTATTTTAAAATTGATATTTGAGTTTAAAACACATGCCACATAATAAAAAATGAGAGAACACTTTCATATTATGTTGATACTTTAGAAAAATGATCCATAAATAATTTGTGACATATAGGAATAACCTGCACCTAAATATAATACATGATTCACTTGATATGACTTATCATGCATGTTGTTTGTTTAAGATTGATATTTTAGTTCATAACATGTGTAACACACTAAAAAATGAGAAAAAACTCTTTTATTGTCTCGATAATTTAGGAAAAAGATTCGTAAGTCATTTGTGACATTTAGGAATTAGTCACAACTTGAATCGACACACGATGTGACTAGTATTACACAAAGTGTGTGTTTTTAGTTTAAATTGACATTTTAATAAAAAGTAATGTACTAAAAACTAGTAAAACACATTCATATTATTTTTATACTTTTTGAAAATGATCCATATGTCATTGTTGATTTGTAGGAATCAACCACACATCAATTTGATGCAGAATATTATTGGTATGGATCAAATTGCATTTTTATTTAAAATTGATATTTTAGTTCAAAACATAAGTCACATGTTAAAAAATATGAAAAAACATTCATATTATTTTGATACATTAGGAAAATGATCCATAAATCATTTATAACATATAGGAATCTGCCACATTTCAATCTGATGCATGATATGCCTGATATGACTCAAAGTGTACACTATCAGTTTAAAACTCACATTTTCGTTCATAATGTGTGTCACTCACTAAAAAATGATAAAAATCACTCGTATTATATTTATAATTTATTAAAACTATTTATAAGTCAATTTTGAAATGCGAGAATTAGTAGCATGTCAAACCAACACATGATGTCGCCAGTATAACCCAAAGTTTGGGTTTTTAGTTTAAATTGAAATTTTAATAAAAAATCTATGTGACATAGTAAAAATGGGAAACACATTCATATTATTTTTAATTTTTAGAAAAATTATCCTTAAGTTATTTTTTATGTATAGGAATTAAATACTCCTCAATTCGATGCACGATGTGACTGATATGACTTAAAGTGAGTTTTTATTTAAAATTGACATTTTAGTTCAAAACTCATGTCATATACACAAAATTTGAGACAAAAAATTCAGATTTTTTTAATAATTTTGGATAATTATTCATATATAATTTGTGACATGTAGGAATTATCCAAACCTCAATCTAATACATAATGTTCTCAGTATGACTCAAAGTGAATGTTATCAGTTTAAAATTGACATTTTTTGTTCAAAACCTGTATAACTCATTGAAAAACAAGAAAACATTCTTTGATTGAATTTATTATTTAGTAAAATTATTAATAAGTCATTTATTATGTATAGGAATCATTCTCACATCAAACTGACAGACTATGTGACCAGTATGAATCAAAGTGTGTTTTTCTAGTTTAAATTGATATTTTAGTAAAAATTACATGTGACATATAAAAACTAATGAAAAATAATTTTTATTTTTTTGATAATTTAGTAAAATGATACTTAATTCATTTTTATGAGTAAGAATCAACATCACATCAATATGATGCATGGTGTAACTGGTATGACTCATAGTGTATCTTTTTATTTAAAATTGACATTTTAGTTCAAAACACACATAACGTACTCAAAACCAAGTAAAATCATTTGTATTATTTTCTCACCTAAGGAAAATTATCTATATGTCATTTTTGACTTTCAAGAATCATCCTCACTTGAATATGATACATGGTGTTCCCGATATGATTCAAAGTGTCTGTTATTAGTTAAAAATTGATATTTTATTTAAAAATATGTTTCACTCACTAAAAACCAAGAAAAAACTCTCGGATTTTATAGATAATTTAGAAACATGATTTGTATGTCATTTTTAATGTGGTAAAATGAATATAACATTAAAGTGACACATGGTGTGAATGGTAAGACTTAAATAGTGTTTTTTTATTTTAAAATGATATTTTAGTAAAAAAGACACATGACACACTCAAAACTGATAAAACACATTAAAATTATTTTGATACTTTTTGAAAATGATTCTTAAATAATTTTTGATGTATATTAATTAGATTTATGTCAATATGACACACCGTATGACATGTATGTCTTTAAGTATGTTTTTTATTTAAAATTTTCATTTTTGTTGTAAACACACATCACATACTCAAAAATGAGAAAATTCATATGGATTGTTTTAATAATCTACTAAATTGATCCATAATTAATTTTTTTATATGTAGGTAATCATACACACCTCAATCTGACACATGGTTTACTCAATATGACTCAAACTATGTGTTTTGAGTTTAAAAATGATATTTTTGTTCAAAACATGCGTAAAATACTAAAAAAAGAAAACACATTTATATGTTTTTTATACTTTAGAGCAACAATAAATTTATCATTTATGATGTGTATGAATAAGATTTACCTCAATCAGATACATGGTGTAACTAGTGTGACTCAAATTGTGTGGTTTCAGTTTTAAAATGTCATTTTATTAACAGATTATTTCGTATTTATGTTTACTTTATTCATTAATATTTTTACTAACATAATGATTGTTTTCTTATATTTCTGGATTAATTTTCTTGATTTGGGGTGGTTTTTTCATTAACTGATACCGTGATAAGGATTTTTTGAGGGGGGGGGGGTAGGATGCCAATGATAATAAAACCATTGGTGTTTTGAATGTTTGGTGTAAATTGTACTTGAAAATGTAATTGTAAAAAAAATGTTTAAAATGTATATAATATAAAGTTTTTTTCTTTTTTTTTTGTGATGAAATATATTTTTTTCAATTAAATTATAAATTTTCCATATACCCGTATTTGTTGTTATAGTGTTTTGAAATTTTCACCAAAAACTAGAACAGTATGGCCTTTATCAATTCTATTTATAGTGATGATGAAATGTCGCTACACCAACACTAAAAAAATCTAATAAAGGGGGACCTTTAATCAGTGCTAAACTAGCACTGATAATGGACTGCCTTTATTAGCCCCGATAATGACCCCCCTTTATCAGTTCTTTTCTATCACTGATAAATGATGCATGATTTTAATAATTCTTAGAATAACAATGCTTTTTTTAGTGCCGATAATGGCCTTTTCTATCATTGAATATGTATATATCTATAGTAGTGAATCCTAAAAGGAAAATATAAACAAGGAATATAAAATATAAACAAAACTCATGTACAAAAAAAATCCAATATACATGCTCAAAGAATCTCAACATCAATTTAACTAAACTTTAAATACAACTCCATTGTAAAGTAGAAAAAGGGATACTAGAGTAGAAGTGTCAACATAAAACCATACATCATAAGAAAAAAGATACTAAAAATAAAACAAATCCACAATCACCAACCTTCACACATCAAGTAAAACATCTTCATATACCACCTCCAATATACTCGAACCGGATCTCAACAACCAATCCATAACCATGTAGAACATGAACTGAACTTGTAATATGATAGCCATGATAAAAATTTCCCTGTAGGTATACCCCCATCACAACATGAATAACCTTTAAAAAGATTAATCTATTTTATGATAGTTTAAAATAAAATAATAAATTTATGGTTTTTATTTTATTTAAAAATGAATAACTTATGATTATCAATATAAACCATTTCATTAAAATCATAGAGTGCACACAATTTAATTTTTTTTAATTTAAAAGAAAATAAATCATTTTATTTTATAATTAATTTTAAAAAACTTTTATTGGAAAATAAGATGAATTACAAGAATTTTAAATACTTTTGTTTTAAATAAAGAAGACACATAATTTTTTTAAAGGAAACCAATCATAATAAATGCAACATCAATAATAAAATGGAAACATAAAATAACCACTGATCAACTATCATGGAAATAATAGAATCATAATAATCATAATATAATTAAAAATTAGGGATCATGGGAACACCTAACATCTCTTAAAAAATATAGGAAAATACTAAAATAGAATCAACCTAATTGGCATGCCTAAAGTAACCCAATCACCATAATACTTAGTATAACCCTTCATAGCCTAATAGAGGGGAAAATATTCCAAGTTAGAGTAACGTCCTTCATAGGTCCACTAGATAAGCAGTGTCATACACTAGTGTAGAATATGAACTCAAGAATCCCATCCATCCTTGTTTGGTTTCCCATGATATATAAAATGGAGGAAAGTTAACAAAAAATAATAAATAGTAATGTTTACTAAATAGAAACCATAGGTACACCCTCACCTTCAAATACAATTCATAGAAGCATCCTTATTTTCTTAATAAGATTTATATAAAAAATATGACATTTAATAAATTTATTTTAATCCACTTTGTTCAAACTACCACAAGGTTCACACTCTCATGGTCCATTTACTTGTATAAAAACTTTTTTATTAATGGAAAATTGTACCTTTAAAAATCCTTCAAGAAACAAGTTTATAAAAACCTCTTTTAAAAGGTAAATCAAACTCAAATAAACAAATAATAATAAATCAATTAGTAGAAATAACCATTCACAGTCCTTTTACAATCATATCATTTAGGAAGAAACCTCTCAAGCGTGTAAATCAATCACTAGTTGTGAAAAAGTTATAGGAAAATTGATTTTGAGCATATAAATAAGGGGAATACCCCTTGTGTTGAATAGAAACTAAGAGGAAACTAATATTCATAAGAAAAAAAATTATATACACATCATATAAATATAAAATATCCCAAAACTTGAATTCAAATAGGTAATCAATCAATGGATTTAAATTTAAAAGTTTATGCATGGAGAGACATATGCCATATTTTTCACTTTAATCAATTATGGTGAATATCCACCATAACATGATAATAAAACTTTTAAGAAACCCATAAGACCCCTAAATCATAAAAAACACCAAATAAAAATCAAGTAGAAGATTAAACCTAGGCCATCAAGACAATACTAGGGCACAAAAAGGAAGATAATGAAGAAAATAAGGTGTATAGGAGGTCTATATGAGATTACATTAAATAATAGACCTCAAAACATTATGAAACCCATGGAAATAACCCTGGAGATGTGAAAAATTAGACATAGTCTCTTGGGATTCAATAGAGATAAGTGAGGGGAGGAAAAAGGTGCCAAGGGGGGTTTAATTAAATTAGGGGTCATTGGCTAATTTTGATTTTTAATGGACATGGGTGATCCACATATTTTACCAAACTATTATCCAAACATGAAACCCCAACTTGAAAACCTAATAAATATTTCACGATTTTTCCATATTGTTTGTAACACCCCAAACTTCCATGATACGCTTTCCTTTGAATAATACAGTAGTGTGTGTTGTACGCAACTTCGAGTTCTAACACACACACCACAACCAATCAAACTAGCCATTATGAATAGTAATAACCACCTTTTGAAATTTTATAAATTTTATCTTTCAAAATGGACTTCATTTTTGAATTCGGAATATCGAAATTAGCCTTGGGTGAAATTTTGGTATTTTTCTGAAAACTTTCAATTTTTGATGAATAGTGAAAAAACACTGAGTTATAGTTTAAAACCAAATTTTTATTTAAATGATTATTTATTTTATTTAAATTTAATTAAGGTAAAAATAGATAAATAATACCCATATAAGTTCAATGTAATTCATGGGAGTTAGTTTAGAATAATTTTATATATATAAAAATTTTATTGAACTTTTCACCGTCTTTTACCCACCTCCTAGGAGAATTTGGAAATTCACAAAAAACATAATTTTACCGCTTCTGTGAGTGGAATTTCAAAAATCCGAGAGACATGGTTAATATAAAAGAGTAAAATGTGGTTCAATGAGATGAGAATAATTTTTGGTGAATAGTAACCTTTTACTTTTATTTACCACGGTTAAAAGTAAATAGGGTAATTAAGGGTAAAAATGATATTAATATTACCCTAACACATGTCATAATTCTATTGGAAAGGTGTATCTCGACCAAAAACAACCTTAGGAATAAAATATTATAATTTAGGTCCACTTGGATTAGATTAGGACATTTATTATTATTTAATTCAAAGAAGAGTTAAAAGAGTTAAAATCAAAGTTTATTTACTAATACCTTTTTAATATAGGGTTATACATAAGATAAATTCTATTGTAAATATTAATTAGAAATATAAAAAGATTTCATACATAATGGTATTTTATTTATTATTTTTAGACATTAAATAATTTAATTTATTTGTGACACAATGGTGATGTAGTAATTACCTAATTAATAAAATATTAAAATAATTGATATTATAAATATAAAAATAAATGTAATTTGAGAATTTTTATGAATTACAATAATTTTATTGGTTAATATGACATATTATTATTTATTATATAATTTTTTTAAGTAATAATTCTGTTATGAATTTATCAAAAACAATATACCCAATAGTGTCAAGATTGACATAAAAAGAGTTTTTAAAACAAATATTATATTATTAATTTATATTCAATTCCTAAAAATATAAGGTTTGGCCAAGAGACTTATATCATGATAGGTGTATCATTAATGGACCACTTTGGGGTCTTTTTGAGGTATATAGTATGTTTATTAACTATATAATATAAAAATACAAAGTGACATGGTAAGTGTCAAACTAATTAACTAAGAGTTAAAACTAAAAGATAAGGTTAATATAATGACCCAAACATGTCTAAATTATATTGGTTGAGTGGTTTTCGATCCATACCCACCTTAACCTTTAAATAATCCACTTTGAAGCCATTATAAACTGAATATGAATTTATTATAAAATAATATTTCTAGCCTTTCGAAAGGTGCCCCTCACCCCTCTTATAAAAGGGCACTCCCCCTTCTCACTAATTCACACATCCAAAGCCTTTTGGCTCGGCCAAACCCTGACCAAATACTCTATAAACTTCCCTAACTACAACCTATAGTCCTTATTTTGATCAGAAAGCCAACCTAATGAGCCCTTTTGATCAAATCAAAAGGAAGAACCCGAAGAAGAGGTAATGTTTTCACCACCCTCTTTCAAGTTCTTTCTTCTTCAACTTATTCTTTCTTTGTTATTCCCATTATAAAATAATAACTCCATTATATTATATATACTATGATGTTATTATAAATATGGTACAACCATATTCAGTATTCTATCCATCCTTTTAATGACATGTCACCATGCATGCGTACGTACGGCTTACCGTCTCCACGTCGCGGTGTAATTGTTATTCAATAAATTATTATTTGGATGGGTATAATAATGATGTGTAATTATTGTAAATAATAAATATAATATGATAATGATTCTGTATATATGATATACCATCCAATTATATATTATTTTAATATCAAAAGAATGATATTTTCGCTCGTGCATACGTACGGACTACCATCTCCACGAACGCGATAATATTCATTCTTCATCGTATCCATTCAAGTATAATTATCATTTGATGATTTAAAAATAATGTTTAAGGACTTGATATCAATCTGTATATGAATAAGATACAACCTATCCATGACAAACACGACTTACTTAACAAAATATATAAAAGAAAACGAGTAAGTTAACACCCGAAACAATGATAATACTAAGATATTATTAAAAATCAATGTTAAAAGATCATATATGATATCATATTAATGTATATGATTATTTTATAATTTAATAACAATTATTTAACCATTATACAGGAGGTTAACCTACCCTCAACCAAGGAAAAGTACAAGGTAATGGTTTATTTCACAATCTCTTCATTATCCGAGGTTGTTTATACGTAATTATCTACTTGGACTTCTTTATCATCCACATCCATGTTTCTTAAAAATGTATTTAAAAACATTTTTACTATTTACTAGAATATGGGTTAAAGTCATTTATACCCTTGTTTTAATTTTTATAAGAGTTTTATAAAGGAATCTTTCCATCGCTTTCCAAACAAGGTCCTTTTTAACCTTTTCGACAGAATTAAGGTAAAAATGTTTTTTTAAATTATACGGCGGGTGCAGATATTTTCCACCGTTATAGAATCGTCTAATCTTCCCTTACAAGCTTATAATAATATTTTAAAAGAAAATTTTTTATTTTATAATTATATTACTCTTAAATGATTTCAAAATAGAAAGATATATTTCTCTAAAAAGAGTTTTGATTTCATCTATGTCAACATCCTTGGATGGGTTTTAAGTTTATTTGGAGTTGATTTATTATGATATAAAACTTCCATATTGTATTGATTGTTTTGTGATATGTTTGACTGTGGATGTGTTATTTTTATACCATTCATGGTTTATGAAGAAAGTATTGACATTTCCTATGCTAGTTTTAATACGAATGTTTATGTTATATTTAAACTTGTTCATATGAGGAATGCATAGGACTTAATAAGTGACGGGTGGAGCCCAATATAGCTCCTCGATGCATCGGTAGGTATCATGAGACAAACTAGTGTCTTGGCACAAGGACTTTACAAAATATTATTTTTAGTCTTGGAACGAGACCTTGGCTATGTGGTTACGATAGTCTGGCATTATGCATTCCATCATTATGAATGTGGTTATTGATATTGCATGTCATTATTCTACTTGTAGAATATCCATGTGAATAATTAAATGGAATTATTTCATTTTATATTTGCCATATTATGCTTAATTTAAAGTTTAAAAGGCTTTTTTTAGTTATACATTGCCTTAAATGTTTATGATTATTTATGAAAGTTTCTGCTATATTGTTATCCTTACTGAGCATCCGAGCTCACCCCTTTCAATGTTTTATTTTTCCCAGGATGTGAAGAAGTAATTTATGAATGACCTGAAGGGACAGTATGATGGGATATGAAGAAAAGATGTTGTCGTAGTTTTTTTGATTTTATTATGTAACATAAGACTTATGAATATATCTAGTGTTTCCAAGGCTACTAAACTAATCGGTCTTTCGAGACTTGATCTTTATTTTGATCATTCGAATGTTATGTAATAATGCACCGACTCTGGGCAACTGGGGTCAGGGCGTTACATTGTTTACCCAATCATGCATCAAGTATGAAAAATCCTCTAAAAATTATTTCAGGTTCTACATGACTTATCCATGCGCTTTTCCCTAATAATGTGAAAACCGTGTAACATACATTTCCTCACCTTCATAAAATTTCAGAGAAAATAGACCTAAATAAAAATAATCACAATAAATTTCAATAAATAAGTAAAATAATAAATAAAAATGTGGTCATGGTGTTACAATTCTCCCTACCATATTAATTTATGACCAAAATAATCCTTAAAATAATTAGTTGATCAAGGAAGAAACTTGAGGTCCAGTCCCCGCATTATTGACACAATTTAAGATTCCAAGAATGAAATGACTAACCAGAACCACCCCAATAACCAAACATATCATCAATATTATAATTTATCATACCAAATTGGTTCAATATTCTTATACCCAAGAAACCATAAGTGATCTAATTTTTTTGTCTTTGGTACCCAATAAAAATGTACTTTATACTTTTGATTACCTAAATATTCAAGGAATTGAACATAAATAAACATATTATCACATTATATGTATTCTTCCATGTTAAATTAATTTGATAATGTCCTTAGAGTATTTTTCACATAAAAATGTTATAATAGTTCCCCACTATTATGATAACCTTGAAGTGTTATAACAATATTCAGAAATATAAATTATATGGTTGGGTGATATCTATCTAATGAGACACTAATTTCATGGGTTCTTATGTGTTTGAGGCTCATAAAACATCGATACTTCATCTCATAAAGTTTAGACTTGGTAATCTCCAATACAGGAGGTTATGAGAACATAATTTCCCATAGAAATTCAATATGTTACACGTGTCATTGGATATTAATATATATGGATGTGTATATTTTTCAATAGAGTTGATATTTTAATTAATGTTAATAATGTGTCACAAACATATGTATATTAATTAAAAAAAAAAATATATTATCACGACGAGGTAGGATATGTTGGGTATGTTACAAGTGATACGAAATTAATGAATAACTCCAGAAAGAATTTTTGACTTCTGAGTTAATGGAAGTAAATATATTTGGACCTTTAATTAGAATGGAACTTTCTTATTAATTTCATGGAAATAGTGATTTTATTAACAGTATCATCCCATGAAATCCAAGGAAAGTTATATGAATTATATAAGTTGATGAAACTAGTAATGAAACATTCTTGATGAGATATTGAGACCAAGAGATTATATTACACTATGAACATTCTTAAGTGGTTATTTTCATTGCGAAATTAAAATATTTATCGATGGATTCATTAACATGTTTCTAGACACTGAGTGTTGAATTTAGGAAGGTTATCCTACTTCCAATAAAGGGGTCTCTAGGGTCACATACTACATGTATCCAAAACATTAGTTAAATTCTATTTGAATATAATATTAGAATATATATTATTATTATGTTCCGATAAATAATAATTATTCAAGTTATGTTGATCACATAAATTCAATCATGAGTAATTTTAGAGAAATTATTTATGAGTTTAATATCAAATAAATATTTATTCATGATTTAGTGAATATAATATATATTTATTTCATAAAATAATAATTAAATAATATTTATTTATTTAAATAAATAGTCATCATTCAAAGTTCGATAAATGTCTAGGAGGATTGAAAAAATAAGTTACAGGTATGGTGAGGATGATATATTTAATATCATTTAGATAAATATTAATTAATTTATTTAAGAAATTATGTTAATATTATTAGTGATTTTTGTGATCATCAAGTAAATAATAATAATAATAATAATAATATTATTTTACATAGGGTTTTATTAGAATTAAGATAATAGTTAAGGTCCCTAGTAAAATAACTTATTCTCAAACCTATGCATTTAAACCTAATCATATCATTTCTATGTTTAGATGATTAGTTGTGTGTAACAAATCTATAAAGAATCCTCTCAAAAAACCTATGGATAATTCCCTAGAATACTCTAAAAAATGGATATCATTGATCCTCCTTATGCCTTTAAATAATATGAGAGATCTTAATAAAATCCTTCATTCTCAGAAAAAATTCTTTTTTTGATCATTAGATAATTATTCAAGTGGTTATAATCATCTATGCTAGCACCTATAGATTCTACGATGATATTATGAGGTTCATAGATCATATGTGGATTACCGATAAAGAAATTATACCCTTGAATCCTTCAACACGATGACATTAGGAAATTATTAGTTAACCAATTAAACAATGAAGAAGGAATTTCATGAAAATAAAATTATTATTTATAAAAATTAGTTATAAATTATATATTGAAATATCATCTCTTATAATCATTTAGGGTTTATATCACTATGTTTTGAGTATTTATCTGAATAAATCAGTGAAATTCTTTATTTGTCTTCTACCCAACCACTTTCACTACACCCAAAAACCTCAAATTGGTGTTAGACAGATCACATATTAATTTATAATTATTTATTATTTATTGATCTAATTATGAATTTTTGGTAAACTTTTCCTTTTTATTTTTTCATTAATTTATCTAAAAAATAAGGTATAATTTTCATGTAATTACACATGACTAAAAAAAATCCAATAGTTGATAAATGAAATTCAATTATCCCATCCAGTGGTGTAGGAGATTCTTGATGGATAATATGGATATATGGAGTATAATGGAAAAGTACACATTGTGTGCCTATGTTCACTACAATGGGATGAGTTTAAAAAGATGTTTCATGTCATGTTATATAAGAGTACATGGTTTCATTACACACTATGTATACACTTTCGAGATGCCACATGGTTCGTATGGTAACATATCATGTATCTAGCATACATGTCATGTAACCTACCATGTTTTTCCTCATGGGAATCATAGAATTCGTATAGTCAAAGCGCGAAACTTGTATTTAATAAAAGACGAGTAATGATAGCTAGCATTGTATCATGGGCCTGTTTAGACGACATGATTTTTTGTCCGATAACTTTCAAGATTTCAGAGTTTTGAGTTGACACATACCTTGTTTTTAAAGGCATACGTTCATTAGGAATTTACCAGTAACACCTTGTAATGTGTGTTAGTCATGAGGAAAGAGTCTAGGATCATCCAAACCATTTGAATATGAATTATTTATAACTATTATAATCTCTTATATATTGAGGATTATTCATAAATCCTTTTCAAATTCCATCATGATACTGGGTAACATTGTTCAAACAATCTGATCGGAACCATGTGTCAATGTGAATATCTCTACGTATTAAGGGTTATATGTCAATGGGGATATCAATATGTATTATAGGTTCTCCAATGATATAAACTTTTATATATATCAAAGGTTCTTCATATTTCTTTTTCAAATTGATTACACCATGGTTTTGATGTATATAATTGGGCACTTTGGAACTTTTTTCTATCTAGGTAGGCAATAAGTTTCATGATATTTGGATTAGGCCTTTATAAAGAGGGATTTATTTCATATCACTATGAAAATAATTAAAACCCACATCGTTTAGTGTCACTTAACGGGGCATGTCAAACCTTTTTAGGTCTTGTGAAATGGTCCAATGGGGTTTATTTTTAGGTAGTGCATCCATGACCTATTCCATATAGTTTATAGTCATGCTAAGTGTACTACTAGGTGTAAAGTGACATGAAATGATTGACATGGGACTTAATCCTTGGAAAACAAATCTTTTTATTCTCATATGGAATATGGATATTTAATGAAGGTTGCTTCATTGGGAATATGGATTGCTGAGGGTGATTTGTATATCTCATAAGGAATATGGTCTAATGGTGGGTGGTATAGCTCATAATGAATATCTCTTGGTAGGGATATGATCTTCATAAGTAATATTTCCTAAGAAAAGGATTATTGGATTTTAAGGAATATGGATCATTGAGGATGAAATTATATGATTCTATCATTTCCTTATTTTAATGATCTCAAATCATGTTTATTGTAATACTGATTGTTTTGTGTTATATGAATTTAATATATTTTTTATAAAATTACTTTTGAATGAAACGTACTGTATGTGACCGTGAGGACAATATATCGACCGGGGAATAAATTTTCAACTAATTGCTTGAACAAAAGTAATAATTTATGAAAAAAATGAAGTAACAATGAAGAAAATTTCTAAGTGTAAAATCAATCAAATGTTATTGTTAAGGAAAAAAAGTATCATTTCTACAAACCGAACATACAAGAGAAAAAAATGATCAAACTTAAGAAATATTTAAATTGACCATATAAATTAGACTCAGAATTTTTATAATTGGTAAATTGATTGCATGAAGACCTTCAATTAATAATTCCTATCTGATTAACCTTAAGAAAATTTTGAAATACCACAATCATATCAGTGTAAAAGTAAATCTGGTTGATATAAAAGTAAAGTCGATATGCATAAGAGTCAAGATAACCAATGTATGGGTAAATCTATCACATTTGAATTGGATAGACCACACACTACAGAAAAGCAACTATGTAAATGATTTGTGTGAGGGTCATTCCAGCGGAAGTGTAGAAATGTATAGTCTATACAATGTTTTTGGACTCACATAACGGTATCTTAATAGAACCCACAATCTATGTAAGGTTTATCTCAAGGACTCTGAATCTACATAAGTATAAGCTAAAATTTTAGTAAATATAACTTGAAGACCCTTATACATATGTAAAATTAAACAAAATGTTGGATAGACTATACATTACTGATGAATCAATCATGGATATTTATAAGATTAATTTATTATTTTAACACCAATAGTTAGATTTTGGTGTAGTTAATTAAAATTAGAGAATTTAAGGTTTTCCAAAAGAATTCTCAGTATAAGTATTTATTTATTATTATTTATAAATGTATAATTTGAGAAGAGTCATATGTAAATACAATAAATCCTCACCTATGAAGAGTGATACACTCCTTTTTCTAATTAGATCATATTATTCTATAATTATTGATACTTTGTTCTTATAAACATATCTACAAATACTAATAAATATCTTGAAAGACTACCTATTTTAATCTTATAACTTTTATAATATCACATGAGGATAATAGAACCTTACTAATCATCTAAAATTGATCAAAGAAGAGCCATAAAACATTTCAATTCACTTTTCTCTATCTCTGTTTCCTTTAAATTTGAGTTATGCGAGAATATGCTTGTAAATATATTTATAACTACTCCTATAATTTATTTATGAGTACTTTGATACTTTTTTCTTTTTATTCTCACTCTTTTATTCTCCCAAGAAGAACTATGGAAGAGGTTTGGTGATAATCATTGAAAACCTTGTGTGTAGTTGTTTATTTTATTTGATAGACGATCTTGGTTATGAATCAATTTTACTAAGATTTAATAAATTTGATTGGTAATGGTTTACTATCCATTGGAGAGGACTAGGCTCTATCTTGAAACTAAAACACATGTTTTAATTTCTATTTTGAAATCAATTTCATTTTTTTCTTACACAACATAAAACCAAATTCAATATAAACTACAATTTTTTCCTTCTGTTTTTCAATAAGTAATTTACAAACTATGTTTGAAAAATATACTCTAATACTTATTTGTTATTTGATTTATATATATATACCATTTAATTTGATTTAAATTATTTCAAACGCTACAATAATTTCAGAATTATTTTAACCGACTGTTGACCATGCTTCTGATAAATTATCTGAAAGCATGAAATTATATATATCTATAATATATTTTAATTGGTATATTTTTGAATTGGTGGATTTGATTTAAATTGTTTTTAAACTTAAATTTTTATCTTAGAATCTCAATTCACCCCCCATATTGGGCATTCCACTAGGACTAAAAAAATAGTTGTATGGATCATTGGGAATATGGTATGAGGAGGGGTATAATGACCTAACCATTTCATGTATAAATATTACATAATATTAAATGAATATTCATTGCAAAACATTATGGTCTATGTGAGGACCATAATGGTTTATTGTATTTGGAATCTAGACACATAAACATCTTTTTAAGGTATATTATTCATCATATATCATAATGTTCTTCCCACATTGTACCATTTTTGACATACCCTACTTAAAACCATTCTTCATAACATGGGGAAAGGAAACATAATAATGGGTGAACTCAAATGGCCAATAACTGTAAACATGAGAGATATCAAATAATGATATTAATAATGTATAAGATAAGAATAAGGCTATGAGATAATGAATATAACATACAAATTTCATATCCAATCTATCATATATTTTAAACATGAGTCATGGAATAATACTTTATCATTTAAAAATACATGAATCATTAGGGTGAGAGATCATCACTAACCAATCATAAACCATGAGTTCAAATAATAACCATAAAAACATGTCATAAAATTGTGGCACCATCATAGGTATATAAACCATTTTATATGTCATGGTTAACTATTGGCACCATCAAGTCATAGAGGATTAGGAATCCAAACTCATTTTCCATATCATAAAGGATCAAGCTTCATCACCTATTTCCCATAGTGTTTTAAGCACATCAACTTGTTTCCCAATATAGACCCATCACATAATCTTGTTTCCCATAGTGAATAAATTACATAGACTTGTTTTCCATATTAAATCAAGTACATCGACTTATTTCCTAGAGTGGATCGGGCACATTGGCTTGTTGTAATGACCCAAACATTTATCAATGAAATTTATCCCATCTTATAGTTATTTCATATAGTATAAATCACCTAAAATCACATAGATACCTCTGTAAAAACTTTATAAATGAATAATGAATTAAATAATAGGATTTTTTTCTTAAATTAAAGAACCTATTCCAATGGAATAGTAACATGACTTTTGGAATTGTAACTTGAACCTTAAGAATAGTAATTCATCCAATAGAATAGTAACTGCACCGTTTAAAGTATAAATAAAATTTGGGTATCTTATGAATGAAAATATAAAATATTTAAATCATGAAATAAGTAAATAAATAGCTTAAAATTATAAATTAAGTATTGGTATTTTTATAAGTCATAAATATTTATTTAAAATTTTATAATTAAAATAATAATTTTATAGAAAATTACTTTTTATAAAATACACTTATAAATTAATATTTGTTTTATTATAATTATAATATAATTTTAGGAGACCTTATTTAATTTTTCAAAGTCCCCTAAAATAAATTATAATTTTAAAATTGGTATTTTTAAAATAAATGAAGATTTTAATTAAAAATTAAATTTATCATATTTAGAAAATTATATTCATAAAATGGAGTTAATTTTTGAATTATACATGTCCAAAAAATGGATATTTTTAATTTATGATATTTTTCTGAAATAGATAAACTTTTGGTGAATTGTGAAATACGATAATTTAAAGTAGATATACATTATAAGTTGAATACACTATTCCTTGAGTCATTTCTAATTTAAGTATCATAATATAGATCATACCTTAATAATTTTAATATATTTAGTGATAATTCTCTAACTATTCGTAGTATTGATCCAAAATAATAAACTAATGAATAAAATAATGGGAAAATGCCCCTCTCATACCCTATAAATACCACCCTCACCCCCTATTCTCCTCACACCTTCCAATATTTTATCCTTGCCCAAATTATTACCAAAACTATTCCAAATCCCCTTACCCACATCTCGGAGGTTTTTTCTAAACAAAATACCAAACCTAGTGCCTTAAAGAGGTTCTCAAAGTGGATAACTCGAGAGGAAAATTCATCTTTCTTTTTCTTTTAATTTCTCTTATTTTCTTTTTCTTTTCATATTATATACCCACCTACTATATACAAATATTAATGATAACCAAATTATATTTTATATAATTGAATTATATCATGTTAATGGAAAATACATCATCAAAATCCTTTCCCTCTCTCCTTTATTCTTAAAGTGAAATCATGGCATGTGGTGTGTCAATTTACCGTCATTATGGATGATGAATTTCATTTTCCTTTAATTCCTAAAAGTCCACTCATAAAACCAATATAATGGTTTTTAAATAATTTAAAAATTATTTAATAACACTTTTAGAATTATGGAACTAACTTATAAACACAATAATAAATAATTGAACAAAAATTGTTTTTAATGATTGAGAAATTACCAAAAAATGAAAATGATTATCACAAACATTTAATATAATGATTCATCATCATGAAATTTAAACAAAGGATATATGCAACCATTTAAACCTATTTATTCTAATTAATAATATATAATATCATTTATATATAATTATATCCATTCTACATAAACATTTGTACTCATAGTCAAGTGAACCGATCTTTAAAAGTATGATACGAGCACTCATAAAAGATGAAATTAAGCTCTATAACTCATATAAAATACAATAAATGAACTTAATAAAATAATAATGAATAAACTAAATTTATAATAGTTTTTTCTGTGTTAATTAATTAATTTAATTTTATTATCCTAGATATTAAATTGAATATTCAATCAGGCATATGGTAAGGGGAATTCTATAACCCAACTCCATTTACTTGGGTTTTCTCTCTTTCACACAATTTTCACTATGGATGTTCCTTTAATGATTCTTAAATATAATTTCATTATCTTTACCTTATATTTTATGGGATATAAATTCTTCCAATCTGATTTTATGACACATGAAAAGATTTTTCCAAAAGAAATGTTCTTTAAAAAACCACAACTTTTACTTCTCTTTACATTGTTTCATATTGATGATTCCTATACCAAGTATGTTATTCCCAATTTCTTATAGGAACCACAAAGTTTATTCATGAATTTTTTCTTTAGAAAATGAAACCCATTCCTTTCCATGATTATTTTTTGTCAAATATTGATATACGTTCTATGTGGCATGCATGATTATGTAAATGTCATGATGTTATAGGTGCACTCGAAATTATATAGGGAATGTAAATGTTATGATGTGATAGGTGCACATGGAATTATATTGAACTAAAATGAATTGGGTAATGTGATGAATCTCATGATATAAAGTTAAATACGTGTGAACACAATGCTCTCTTTGTTCACAACTATGTGTGGTAGTTGACCACTGAGATATGATGCTTCATTTTTACTTATTTCCACATTATGTGGCTCTATCTAATTATTAATATAATGATTACGACTATGATCCAATGATTATGTTATGAGGATTCTAATTATGATCACCCCATGCTGTGCTGATTCATTTTCTTATCTATCCTCTTACTAGGCTTATAGTTCACCCTTTTAATTGATGTACATCCTCAGGTGATTAATTTTACTAAGGAGAATAGAAGGAAAAATAATAATCTAGAGAGGAAGGAATTAAATAAATTTTTATGTTTTATTTTTTAAATTTCATGTATGTTACTAATTTTCCTGAGACACTAAACATTTGGTCCTGGTTCTGTACCACTTTTATGTTGTTTATCTATAAATGATGTAATAATCATGTAAGAAAAAGTAGGGTCACTATAGTTTGTATAAGAGAAAGGTGTTGTTAATTTTGGAATTAGGTTTATAGAACCTTAGTGAAAACCATCAATATGGAACTAATTAGATATAATCACACAAGAATATTTTCAAAACATAGGAATCCCACAATATATTTATTTATAGTAAATTTCACAAAAGGGATAAATTATTCATGACTTATTGAATTATGTTTTGTTCTGACATTTTCTATTTTAGAAAATTGTGGGAACTAGGTGAAACTGAGAAAACAACCTGTATGTGGGAAAATGCAGTGATTGCTCAAATGACATCCCCAATTACTTGTTAGGTGGAGTTCAAAATTTCATGTTGATTCTAACCCAATTGTCTCAGGATATGAAAAATATTCTGAAAAATGTGTAATGTACCCCTTCAACTAAGAGGGAGAAACTTGCTATTGATTACTTTATGAGGTAATTACCATTAACATTTAGTCGATCTCTAGGTCCACTAGTCACAGAAGAGTGGGTCAACTCAATGAAGAAGATATTTTCTATGTTTCAATATTCTGAAAAGGATAAGGTGACTCTATCCATTTATCATCTAAATGGAGAGGCCAACCAATGTGGGGATTGACTAAGAACAATAAGAAGAAGGAAAAAGTTTAAGAGATGGTGTGGGAAGACTTTAAGATAATGTTTCTTAACAATTATTTTCCTTTAACTCTACCTACAAATATAATGATATAATTCATAATGATGAATCAAAAGGAAGGTGAATCTATCATGCCCTATGAAGAAAATTTCAAAAGTATTTCAAGGTACACTTCAGGTTTTGTTATCAACAATGATAAAAAATTTGGTAGATTCTATTCTGGGTTAAAACCAGACATTCATAAGGATCTAGTGATTCAATACTTTGAGATTTATAAATAAGTTGTTAGATGTGATCTCAAAGTGGATATGTAGTTTGGATAATGGTCCCTTATCTTTGGTGATATGAAACATAAGATAGAGCTTCAAGGTGGGGTATCTAATGATATAGGTGGAAATAAATCCTAACCACTCACATGTCAAAAATAGTGGAAGTGGCATCATGGAAACTGCCTCAAAGGTATAGGGAAATACTATAAGTTTGGTAGAAATGACCACTATGATCATGAATGTTGAAGAGAAATAAATAAGCTAGCTGATAGAATGGAGGATAATAGAGAACCAACTATGGTTCAATGGTTCAACTTTAGGGAGAAAGGGAACTATGAAATCAAGTGAACTAAACCTTTAGTCCAATAGGGTAATTGATGTCATAATCTACCAAATCCAAAGGGGAAAGGGGAGGCTTATGACATCACTGCTATGGAAGTGGAGCATGAAAATGAAGTCATATAAGGTATACTTCCTATTTACTCAAGAATGGAAAAAGTATTATTTGATTTTGGTTCTATTAATTCCTTTTTGTCTTTCATGTTTTCTATAACTATTGAATAAATTCCACAAAACATTGAAGTAGAGATATCCATAAAAAAACTAGTGGTGAAATCATTGCAACCCAAGTGTTGGACTCTCCTCTTATTGGAGTATGTGGGAATATTCTCCCAGAAAAACACCGGACACTTCCATTGTTGGAATTTGATTCTATACCTGGGATGGATTGGCTCTAATTACATAGAGCACAAATCAACAGTTCAGAAAAGGAAATATAATTTCACATTTTGAACCGTCCCATGATCCTTTAAATTTGAATGGAAGATCATGAATCTTCTTTGGAAAATAATTCAATGGCATGGGTGTTGATTATCTATGAGGAAGCATACCTCACTCAAATGTTTGAGTCAAAGGAAGGTGTCAAACTTGGGGAAATTCCTATTGTAAGGTAATACAATGATATATTTCCTATAGAGTTACTCAAACTTCCCCCATATCATGAGGTAGATCTCTCAATAGAACTCATACACAGAGTTACTACTATCTCAAAATGCCTCTACAGGATGGCCCCAATCAAACTGGATGAATTAAAGAAGCGGCTACTAGAGAATTTGTACAAAGGGTTGATATTCCCTACTTCATCACCTTGTGGTGTGCTAGTTCTCTTTTTCAAGAATAAGTATGGATTAATGTGGTGGTGCATCAATTATCAGGAATCAAAAAGATCACCATAAATAACAAGTATCGTCTTCAAAGGATTGATGACTTGTTTGATCAACTATGAGGATCTAAGTAATTATTAAAGGTGGATATTTGTTTTGAATATCATTATATAAAGATGAAGAAGGAAGATATTTAGAAAACATCCTTTTGTACAAGGTATAATAACTATGAGTTTCTATTAATTCCCTTCAAAATTACTAATTCCCTAGTGATATTATTGTATTTGATGAATAGATTCTTTAGAAACTACCTTGAAAAATTTGTGGTGGTGTTTATCGGCAATAATATCATTTACTCAAATAGAATAGAGGAAAATGAAGAATATATAAGGATTATAATGGTGACATTAAAGAAGGAAAAATTGTATTCTATGTCTACTAAGTGTGATTTTTGGATGTAGAAATTCACATTACTAGGACACATGATCACAAGTGAGTGAATTTATATGGATCATTCAAAAGGAAAGTCAATTATGGAATGGACCAGACCCTCTAGTGTTATAAAAATCCATAGTTTTCTTAGATTAACAAGGAAATATCAATTTTTTGTGTGAAATTTCCCATGATTTTATAGGATTCTAACTAAGTTAATAAGCAAAGGGGTAAAGTTTTTTTGGATGGAAGAATTTGATGAAAGATTCAAGGAGCTAAATAATAGGATGATCACTACACCTACACTCACATTATTGACAAGTGGGGAAATTTTTTTGGTATACAGAGATGCTTCAAATAATGTATTGGGTTTTGTACTCTTACAGAATGATAATGTGATAGGCTATTCTACACGACAATTGAATATCCATGAGAAGAAATATCTGATTCATTATTCTGAGCTAACAACTCTGATTTTTTCTTTAAAAATATGGAGACATTACCTCTATGGTATAAAGTGTGACATATATATCGATCAAAAGAGTTTAAAGTATATATTCACAAAAATGAGATGAACATGCATCCAAGGAGATGGTTAGAGTTAATCAAAGACTATGATTTCTCTATATACTATCATTATAGGAAGGTGACCATGGTAGCTGATGCTCTTAGCAAAAAAACCCTACTAATATATCCATGTTTTGGATCAAGAAAGACCCTATCTTCATGGATTTTAAATGGATGGATTTGGAAATCATTATGGTAGGGAATAAATCCTAACATTCCCAAATGGTTACCCAACCATCTATTCAATATAAGATTAAAGAGGCAAAAAGGGATGATCTCGAGATTCAAAACAAGGTAAAGATAATAATGAAAGGGAATCTATAAGAGTTCAATATTCATAATGATGGTATGATTTTATTTGGAATGAGGATTTATGTACATTAATCACTTAGGAAAAAGAAGAATCTATTGGATAATGCACATAGCCCAAATTTCTCTATCAATCCTAGAAGTACCAAGATATACTGTGATATTTGAGAACACTTCTGGTGGGATAGTATGAAGAAGGGGATTGTGGAGTATATATCAAGGTGATTGAGATGTCATAAAGTTAAATAATAGTGAATAAATTACAAAGGGATGATTCAACCATTTCCTATAACCATGTGGAAATGGGATAATATCACTATAGTGTTTGTCAGTGTTATCCCGATGACATCCAAAGGACACAATGTGATATGGGTTGTGGTGGACTGACTCATGAAGACTTCCCACTTTATTTATATATAGGAAGACATATAACTTGAATAACATACTAATATATATGTGAAGGAAGTTGCAAGACTACATGGGGTTCCACTATCGACTGTCTCTAATCATGATTCAATGTTCACATGTAAATAATGAAGGAATCTTCAACATTCTTTGTGTATTGAATTGAATTTCATCATGAATTATCATCCAAACTGATGGACAATCTGAAAGGAATATTTATACACTCGAGGACATGCTATGATCATGATCAATGGAATTTAAAGGTTGATGAGATCAACAACATCCATTGGTTGAGTTTTCGTACAATAACAACTTTCACTCAAGTATTCGGATGGTAGTATATAAAGCTCTATATGGAAAGAGATACAGAACTCCAACCTATTGAGATAAAGCTGGAGAATGAAGGCTAATTGGACCTGGTCTTGTGTAAGAGATGACAATGAAGGTTTAACCCATACAAAAATACATAAAATCCACTCAATGTTGGAAAAATATCTATGATGAGAACCATTAAAGGGACCTAATGTTTAATGTTGGAGATAATGTCTTCCTTTTAATATCACCATGGAAGAGAGTCATTCAGTTTAGAAAGAAAGGGGTGATTATACCAATATATATTATCCCCTTTGAGATCCTAGATCGCAATGGAGAATTGGCCTATAGTATTGAACTTCCACCAATTATGGATCAAATTCATGACGTGTTCCATGTATCTCTCCTGATAAAGTACAAAACAGATCCCTCACATTTACAAAAATTAGAGGTGGTATAACTGGAAGATGATCTCTCTTATGAGGAGCAGTCAGTGAAGTTTCTATACCATGGAGATAAGGTTCTATGATATAAGATGAACCATTTTTTCAATGTGTTGTAGAGGAACCACAAGTATGAATAAGTAACTTGGGAACTGTATAAGGTGATGAAGGAGAATCACCCTCACCTATTTTTGTAAAACAAAATTTTGAGGGTGAAATTTCCAAAGGGGGGATGAATGTAACGACCAAAAATTTTATAAATGTAATTTATCCATTCCAATAATAATATAATATTTTATAAATTACATAAAATCACATAGAGACCTCAGTACAGACTTCATAAATGAATAATGAATGAAATAAAAGGCTTGTTCAAAAATTAAAGAACCTATTCTGATAGAAAAGTAACCTGACCTTTGGAATAGTAACATAACCATTAGGAATAGTAATTCATCCAGTAGAATGGTAACTTCTACTTTAAATTTATAAATAAAATATGGGTAACTTATGAATAAAAATATAATATATTTATATCATGAAATAAGTAAATAGTATTTTGGAAATGATAAATTAAGTATTGATATTTTTATACATCATAAATATTTATTTATAATTTTTTAATTAATATAATTATTTAAAAGAAAATTTATTTTCCTAAAATAAAGTAATATATTAATATTTTTTTGTATTATGATTATAAAATAATTTTACGAGACCTTAATTAAAATTTCTAGGTGTCATAAAATTAGTTATAATTTTAAAATTAGTTGTTTTGAATAAATAATGATTTTGATTAAAAAAAAAATTTATCATATAGAGAGACTTATTTTCATAAAATGGTGTTCATTTTTAAATTATACACATTAAAAAATGGTTAGGGTAAATTTATGCGATTTTTTGAAATAGTTAAATTTTTGGTGAATAGTGAAATATGGTAATTTACGGTATATATACATTATAAGTTAAATACACTATTCCTTGAGTCATTGATGATGTAGACACCATAATATCAAACTACCATCCATTATTTTAATATATTTATTGTTAATTATAAAAATATTCATTTTCCTAAGCCATAATAATAAACTAATGAATAAGATAATTGGAAAACACCCCTCTCCTCTCCTATGAATACCACCCCTCAACACCACTTCTACTCACACCTTAAAATCATTGATAATTTCACAAATTCTACCCAAAATACTTCCCAATACCTTTACCAATGTCAAGGAGGATCTGGTATCAAAAACATTCGAAACATAGGTGCCTTAAGGAGGTTCTCAAAGCGGATAATTCAAGAGGTAAAATCCTATTTATTTTTCTTTTAATTTATCTTAATTTCTTTTCCTTTTCTTATTGTATTTACACATACTTTATCCAAACATGAATGAAAACCCCAATATATTTTAAATACTATAATTATATCATGTTAATGTTATATCCACCATCAAAATCTTTCCCCCCTCTATTTTATTCTAATAATGAAATCATCACCCATAATGTGTCAATTTACCGACATCCTTGATGATGAGTTTTAATTTTCATTAAAATACATAAAGGATGTTCATAAAACAAAAATAATGGTTGTTAAATACTAAAAAATTTATCAAATAACCCTTTTTATGTTCTAGAACTAACTTATACACACAATAATAAATAATGAAACAAAACCAGTTTGTGATGTTCCAAAAACCGCCAAAAAAATCTAAATGATTATCACTAACCTTTTATCTAATTATTCACCCTCATACCATTTAACCAAATGATATATATAACCCTTTAAAAATATTTATTTTCATAAATAATATCTAAATTAAATTCTCTATAATTATACCCATTCTATATAAAATTCCATACTCATAGTCAAGTGAAGAGATCATGAAAACAAAGAAAACAAACACTCCTGAACGATGAAATTAAACATTATAACTAATAGAAAATACCATAAATGAACTTACTAAAACTATAATGAATAAAAATAAAGTATAAAAGGTTATTTATTTTTTAATTAATTAATTTTATTTTATTATCCTGGATATTAAAGTTAACAAAGAATTCATACATAAGGTAAAGGGAATTCTCAGACCCAACTCCTTTTCCTTGGGTTTTACCTCTTTCATTCCATTTTTAGTATGGATGTTATGTTAATGATTATTAAATATAATTTAATTATATTTAACTTATATTTTCTGGGATATATACTATTGTAATATTATTTTATGAAAAATTAGAAGGTTTTCCCAAAAGAACCATTATTTCAAAAAACCCAAATTTTACCTCTCTAGAGATTGATTCTTCTTGATGATTCTTATACCAAGTATACTATTACATATTTATTTTGGGAATAAAAAAGTTCATTAATAATTTTTTTTCTTTATTAAATGAAACCCATTCCCTTCCATGGGTTATTTTATGTACAGGATTGATATACATTCTATCTAGCTTGAATGATTTTGTAAATCTTATGATTATGGGTGCATCTAGAATTATATAGAGCATGTAAATGATTTGATGTGATTGGTGTGCCCATAATTATATAGAACTAAAATTCATTGGGTAATGTGATGAATCTCATGAGATCCATTTAAATATTAATGAACCCGATGCATGATTTTTTCACAACTATTTATGGTAGTTGACAACTAGGACATAATGTTTCATTTTTATGAATTTCCACAATCCATGGCTCTATCTATTGAATCCTCTCATGATTATGATGGTGATACCATGATTATTTTTGGATGATGATGAATATGATCACTTCATGTTACATTGATCTATGTTCTTATCTATCCTCTTACTGTTATTCTAGATCACTCCTTTCTTTGATGTATATCATTAGGTGATTACTTGTACTAATGAAAATACAAGGACCACTAAGAATCTAGAGAATATGGAATTAAATAAATGTTTATGTTTTATTTTGTAAATGTTATGTATTTTCATAATTTTTCCAATACACCAAACCTTTGGATCATAGTTGTGTAACACTTTTATTTTTTTTATCAATAAAATGATTTAATAATCATGTAAGAATAAGTAAGGTCACTATAATTGTTTCCCATAGTTATATTATGAGATATAAAACATTACCCAATGCATTATATGACTATATAATTCTGGGACCATCCATCACATAATGGGGACCATACATATGTGTGCCACAATATCATAGAACATTAATAATATCATCATAATATAACCCATAGAATTAAAAATGATTTCATAGACATTTAAGCAGTTCATTATAGTAGTATCCATGTAAAATAAAGTGGTTTCATAAAAATATCATCAACATAGTTATAAAAATCAATAGAAATAATAAGGATGGTGTCATTGGATTATGTCCTCGCTAAATCATAATTATCATAAAAGTATTTTATCATGATTTAGAATAATTTTAAAAGATCACTGGAATATTTTTTGAGGAAAATATTGTTTTCATTTTGTAATCACTTCTTTAAAATCTATAAGTATCCAAAATATTATGGAAAAAATTTTATTTCAAAAAGTAAGATGGAAAATTTTAATGGAATATTTAAATCATTGAGTGATATTGTTGAAGGAAAATTCCATTCATGTAGATAACTTTAAAACATCGATTCCTTTCACTTGGTAAAAGTGAAAAGTTATTTTTTTGGAAAATTATAAGAATATTCTTTTGATTTTTTTTCTAAAATTTAAAACATGGGTAAAAATTAATTGAAAAATTCACAGGATAATAGTAAAAATTTTCATGAAAGCATTTTAATGAAAACATATACATGGAAGAGAAATATTCCATATCAAATATTAAAACATTGTTAGTTTCTTGAGAGCCCACTACCACAGATTGGCCCTTTAAGAACAGAAAAAGGTATTTAACTATGCTTTAAAAAACATATAAAGTTGTTATTTTATTAGTTATAGTTTAGAACTAATTATAGTCCCCCTCTATCAACACTATTTCTAGCACTAATTAAAGGTGCCCTTTATTATCACATTAGTTTTTGATAACAAAGGGGAGAATTATCAATGATAGAAATAACACTGATAATGTCTCTATTGCTGTAATGTGCTATTTGAATTAGACCACACTATAATAAAAAAGAAATATATAGCATAAACCTGTGGATGAAATATTAATAACTTAATTTAAACATAAATTAAATCACAAATAAAAAACACTATATTTTTAACATTTCAATTTTTTTACAATTACATTATTAAGTAAAATTATAAAAATCCAAAAACATCAATATTTCATTTTATTTGGTACCAAACCCCCTCTAAAAAAAGAAATATAATGGTTTCTATTTCTGAAAAAACCACCTCAAATTGATCAAAAAAATCCACATGTATAATAAAAAATTCTTATATTAATAGTTCCAAAATAAAATAAAATAAATATAAATATGAAACAATAATAGAATGTCAATTTTAAAATAAAACTACACAATTTGAGTCATACTGGGTACAACGTGTATTAGATTTAGGTATGGTTGATTACTACACATAAAAAATTACTTATGTATCATTTTCCTAAAATATTAAGTCAATCCAAATGTTTTTCCTAGTTTTGAGTACGTCACATGTATTTTTTTCTAAAATTTCATTTTAAACCAAAAAACATTAACTATGAGTCATACCAGTCACATCATATATATATTTTAAACGAGACTAATTCCTACACATAACAAAGGAATTATGAATCATTTTATTAAATTAATAGTATAATCTAAGCATGTTTTCTCAGTTTTCAGTTAGCGACACATGTTTTGACCTAAAATGTCAATTTTAGTCTAATAACAACCACTTTGAGTCATACCAAGAACACTGTGTATCAGATTTATGTAAGGTTGATTACTAAACATAATAAATTACTTATTCATAATTTTTCTAAAGGATAAAAACAATATAATTGTGTTTTATAGGTTTTTGAGTATGTCACTTGTTCTTTTTACTGAAATTAATGAAAATTTTAAATAAAAAGACACACTTGGTGTTACATATATCACATCATGTATCGAATTAAGGTACGACTGATTCTTACATGTCCAAAATGACTTATGTAATTTTACCTAAATTATCAAAACAATTATAATTCATTTTATTGGTTTTGTGTATGTCACTTTGGTTTTTTTTCTAAAATGCCTTTTTAAACTAAAAACAGGAAGTTTGAGTCCAATCGGTCAGATCATGTGCTGATTTGATGTTATTCTGATTCTTAAACCTCCAAAATTAATAATAAACCATTTTTCTAGATTATCATGGAAATCAGAGTGTGTTTTCTTGGTTTTTAGTGAGGAGAACTTTTTTTGTACTAAAATGTCAATTTTAAAATAATAATAGACATTTGAGTCATAGCAGGAACACTGTGTATTAGATTGTGGTAAGGACAATTTATAAATGTAAAAAAATGATATATGGATCATCATACTAAATTATAAAAAAATCCAAATATGTTATCTCAGTTTTGAGTATTCCATATGTGTTTTTATGGAAATGTAAATTTTAAATAAAAGACACCATTGGAGTCATGCCAGTCACACCGTGCATAAAATTGAGTTGAGGATAATTCCTACATGGTACAATTGAATTATTGACCATTATCCTAAAGAACCAAAAAAATTAGAATATTTTTTCACAGTTTTGAGTATATGACTTTTATTTTTTACTAAATTTCATTATAAAATGAAAAACTCACACATTGAGTTATACAAGTCAAGTCATATGTCACTTTGATCTGAGACAGATTCTTATAAATAGAAAATTAATTATGAATCATTTTCTTAAATTATAAATACAATTAGATCATGGTTTCTCAGTTTTCAATGAGTGAAAAATGTTTTGAACTAAAATGTCAATTTTAAAATGATAACAGAAACTTTGAGTTTTGCCGGTAATAACATATTTCAGATTTAGGTGTGGATGATTCTTTCAAATCAAAAATGAATTATGAATAATTTTCCTAAAGTACCAAAATAATATGAATGTTTTTTTTCAATTTTGATTATTTCAACTGTTCTTTTTACTAAAATTAATGTTAATTTTAAATAAAAAGTCACACTTGGGGTCATACTAGTCACATAATGATTTGGATTGAGGTGAAGGAAATTCCTACACATAAAAAATAATTTATGAACCGTTTTACTGAATTATAAAGAAAAGAAATTGTTTTTTCTTGGTTTTTAGTTTTTCACTTGTGTCTTTTACTAAAATTAAATTTTAAACTAGAAACACACACTTTGAGTCATACTAGAGTCATAATGGTCACATCATGTGTTAGTTTGATGTGAAAACGATTTCTACAATTCAAAAATGACTCTTATTTTTTTACTAAAAAATTAAGACGAAAATGATCCCCTTTTCTTATTTTTTAGATAGTGACAAATTTTTAAACTAGAATGTCAATTAGAAGCTGATAACGAACACTTTGAGTCATACTGGGAACACTATGTTTTGGATTGAGGTGAGGATAATTGTTACATTTAATAAATTAATTATGGATTGTTTTATTATATATTAAGACTATACGAGTGAATTTTTTTAGTTTCCAGTACATCAATTTTGTTTTTTTACTAAAATATTAATTTTAAATAAAAATACACACTTGGAGTCCTACCGATCACACCATGCATCAGGTTGAGGTGAAGAAATTTACTACACATCCCAAATGTCTTATGGATCATTTTACTAAATTATCAAAACAATATAAATGTGTTTTATAAATTTTTCATATTTAACTTGAATTTTTAATAAAATTTTATTTTAAACTAAAAACACACACATTGAGTCATACCAGTAACATCATGTTCTACTTTAACATGAGACTTATTTCTACACATCAAAAATGGATTGTGAATAATAATACTAAATTATCAAGACAATAATGGTTCCTTTTCTTAGTTTTCAATGAGTGAAACATATGTTGAACTAAAATTTCAATTTTAAAATGATAATGGACACATTGAGTCATACTGGGCACACCATTTATTAGATAGAGGTGCGATTGATTCCTACAACTCAAAAATGACTCATGGGTTATTTTACTAATATATAAAAACAATATGAATTTATTTTATATTTTTTGAGTATTTCATTTGTATTTTTTAATAAATTTACAATTTTAAATTAAAAGACACACTTGGAGTCATACCGGACACACCATTCATCAGATTGAGGTGCAATTGATTCCCACATGACAAAAATGAGGTATGAATTTTTTTAACGTATAAAAAACAATATAAACGTGTTTTCTATATTTTGAGTATGTGATATATTTTTTGAACTAAAATGTAAATTTTAAACTAAAAACATATAGTTTGAGTCTTACCAAGAACATTGAGTATCATATTGAGGTGTGGCTGATTGAGTATATGATTTTTATTTTTCTTTTGACTATCCAAAACAATCCATAAAAGGGAGAACGCAATACATTTGGATGGAAGAGGAAACCCCATGCTTCCTGAAACACTTTACATTTCAGGAAGCATGGTTTTTTCTCTTCAATCCAAAAGGGACATATTAACTCATTCCTATCTTGATATAGATATTTGAAAGAAAAATATTACTTCCCAAAAAATATACGAAAAAACTAAATAAGTATTAGATAAAAATAATAAAAAAATTAACTTAAAATATTATATAAAATTATGAAAAAATTGACTATGTAGTAGGAATTAAACTTATAATGATGCTTGTATACATTCTTGAACTATTTATTTATCTCTATTATCTAAGTTACAACCTCGAAATCCAATATCTTATAAGCATGACCATCTTTGAAAAAACCTCCCAAACACGAGTAAGGGAGTCCTACTATATAGTAAAATAATTATAATTTTAATAATATTATAAATAAAAAAATTAAACATAAATATGAAACAATATATTAATAAAATGTCAATTTTAAACTGAAACAACACAATTTGATTCATACCGGGTACACCGTATTTCTGATTGAGGTATGGTTGATTACACCATGTCTTTTTATCCTATAATGAATTAAATATTTGGGGTAATCTAAAAATATTTCTATTTTAAAATATGAATGCTGAATTCATTGGATAATAAAAGTAAAATTTCATCATCATGAGTACATCATCCTTTTTGAGTGCATGATCATAGTATATGAGTGAATCATCCTTGTCAACAATGTCATTTATCCATGGACTCTTTGAAAATTAAAAAAATAAGTATCAGATAAAATTTATAATGAAAAAAACTAAAAAATTATATAAAATTACAATAAAATAAATCAAATATATAGTAAGAAGTCACATATTTATGATATATGTGTACATTTTGACACCAGATATGTTGTCCAGTCATTTCAAAAAATTCTATTTCATCTTTTGAATATGGGGACTTTAAAAAGTCATGGTTGTACTAGAAATATATAAATACTCAATGTATTAATAAATATTTTAAATTAAATAGTAATTATATTTTAAAATACATCTTCAAGGATTCAATTTTTTGATGGTATATGATATATTTCCTAAATTTGAAAATATAATAACCAAAATCATTTCCATTAGTTTTTTTTGGGACCTGCAAAAGCATTGAAAAAGTTTTTAATTTGTTTTGATATGTGTTTTTATAGTGAAATATTATTATATATATCCTAATATGTTTCATGTAATGTATTACAAATTGACATACATCATCACATGTGATCATTTTGTTGGGTATCCATGCAGTGAATCCATAAAATAAATCATTGGAGTATCCAAATTCAATTCAATAGGTTACCACTGTTTCCTAAAAAACAAAAAAGTAATTATTAATCAAAGGAATAAAAATATATTTTATATGATTACTTTATAGAGTTTTACCCCTACATCATTGGTTATAAGAAGAGTATATCTTCTGTAAGTTTTCTTTCAAACACTACAACCAAATTTTACACTATTTCATCAAATTGATCTAAATCCAATAAGGTTAGATATGTAGAAGTTATGTGAGGACTAATGAGTCACTATTTTTGTTCCTAGGGTTATCTCTTCAAATATTATTGATTTGGATTCCTGTAAAAAATATGAATTAGGTATAGTAATAATTAACATAGTAAATCAACTATTGGTAAAAAAAATCATGAAAACACACCTCATGTAAATATGTTGAAATAAGACTCCTTTCCAGTCAAACATGAGGATTTAATTTAAATTATCAAGATAAATGTGGTCTGTAATGGATTACCATACATTTTCTCCCCAAAATAAACTATGTAATTATTATAACTTTGTAACCTTTTATCTGCATGAAACTTCAATGTCAGAAAATATGGATATTGAATTGGTGGGGTAAAGGTTCTTTTTGAAGATCTTTTTGATGGGTCAGTTGACCCTTTATATCATTTTGATTCAACCTTTCATTTCACCCCTTCCCTTTGTCTACCTGTAATAATATTAATAAATTTAGAACTTTTTTCATTAATTTTTAAAGGTTTTTCCTGAAGAATAAATTTAAATCAATTCATCCTTGTTGATTTTTTTAAAAAAGATCTAATGGACATGCTATAAATGTTCCAACAGATTGCTTGATCCTATGAATATCTACATCATCAAGTGAAACATGTATCTCGGAGATTTTCTCATGAGCTATGTTAATCCCAACACTCACATAATCTTTTATAAATTGTGTGTTTCATTGAATATCATATTGAATATTAAAAATTAAATCCCTCACAACAAGGTTATGGGTTTGTGTTGATAGATATAAATCACAATCAATTTGTCCCTATAGAATATCAGTACAGGAAAGGTATCAGTTTCTAACTGATTCACATTTCACAAAAATATTTATGAGAATATTGATTAAATCATCTAAGAAAACTATTTTAGGGGAATGGTTCACCTCAATACTAGTGTGTGTGGGGGGGGGGGTTACACAGTTATTGTTCCTGAGTTTTTTATTCTCTTTTCCTCCATCCCGTAAAATTTTATAAAATCTTTGACTTCCAATTCGGTTTTTATTATAGATAATATACTCATTCCGGTATCTCTTCCTTTTTTTTTATCATTATCCACTTATTATTTTTTTTTCTAAATATATGGTTAAGGTGTCACCCCAAAACCCACAACTCTGATGTGGTCATACTGTTCTAGCATCTTCAAGGACACAGATAATTGTTTTTCATCTGGTACAACTGATGATGATTCTTGTCTCTAAGTTGAATACAAATATAGTAAAATAAGTAATTATTATCATGTAATATTGATTTAAATAAAAATAATTTTTTATTATGTCACACTTACATATGATTATACACTTTTTTTTGTGATTTAATCTACTAGTATCCCATGTTTATTTACATGTGCCTCCTTCCATAACACATGATGTGGTATGAAAGTGGATTTGGATATGGATTCATCAATCTATATATAAATAGAGGAACATAATTATGTTGTTTTTTCATGTCACATAAAAGTATTTTGTAGATTTAAAATACGTACCAATTTTTGTTTCCAGTGAATCACAACCCATCCTTGATTTACAGTTGGGGTACATCGGTTTTGTTTTTCCATTGGATATTTTTAGAACTCAGTCACTATTTAAAAAATTAATGATTCTTAATCAAAGTGATTAATACATGTATTTTATAACAATTTATTACCAACCACAATGCACGTAAAAATATGTCTCTTTATGGTGGCATGTAAATGTGTCCCTCACTTATTGGCTTATTATATGTGAATACATATATGGTGGGTGTAAGTTTATTTTCCTTCAATATCTTTGAGATGAAAATTCATTTGAATTATGTGAAAACCTTTGTGATCCTTTCCAGAAATAATTAATACAAATTTTATTGGGATTAATCTACTATAAATTCACTCTGTAAGGGATAATGAAGAGTAATTCACTTTTTTATTATTTTATTTTTTAGTAAAATAAATAATGCATCTCAAAATGTTAACATAATGTCTTCCCAAATCAGTGTCTTAATCGTGATCACAACAATAGGGAATGAATCTATATCAATCAGAATGTGCTAAAGATTGGTGAGCCCAATGAAACTACTAAGCATGGGATTTTTGGTGTTAACATCCTAGCCCCATGAATTCCATCCAACATCAAATTTGATGCCTTTGTTTCTCACATTAATAATTTTTTCTCACACCATCATGCTATGATTCTCTTATTTTTTTTGTGACATCAGTTATTCATCACCTACCATGTCCTCAAGTTCATCATCATCAATATATTGTTCCTATAGGTAGGTAGTATTGAAATGTGCAAAAGGTTATTGTTCCTCTACATTGGGAGAAACAAAATGTTTAAAAACTTGAAGTTATTTAGGATTGGGAGCATCAACATGTGTAAAAGTAATTATGTACAAAATTGGTTGAACATTTAATTTAGATTATATAAATGATGTAGTGAAAAGATAATAATATGACATAACACAATCTATATTAAAAAAATATAAACTTACTATTGAGTCTTTTTTAAGGATGAGGGGATTTAACCCCTATATCAAGTGTCCAAATACCTTTGTTATGGTCTCCCATGACATACTAGACCCTGTGTGCATTGGGAATAATGAAAAATGATTGTTATTTCCTAATGAATGTGTTAGATTCACTTGAATTTTCATACGAACCTTTATTATTTTTGGTCGATAACATAATAATTGACCACATTTGGTTTGTGGTATCTGAAACATAAAATACTTATTCTAACTGTGATGCCATTATAAATGGTTTTCTTTGTACCCTTCCTTATTTAAATCCACTTTCCTTAATACTAACTCATCTATTTTAATAGAACTCATATTATCAACCCACTTGTATTGAAAAGGAGGAACTTTGAATGTTGTATAATCCAACTCCCATATTTTTTTGATGATTCCAAATTATGATATATTCAAAAAAATTGGATTTGTATCCTTGGTACAAGGTACATGCATCAGTTCATCTACAAGTGTAACTCCACTATTTTTTATGGTACTACATTCATCATGTTCATTTGTATATAATATATAACCATTAGTTACATGACAACTATAAGATAATATATGCACATATGGTCTTCTATATAACTATTTAAGTTTATCTATAATTGAATCCATATATTTAGACGAATCCACAAAAATATGAGCATAAATTCACCATATAGGCTATTTATTATGTATATTTGATATACAGTTTCCATCCCTTGATGGATTCAAATTCCTAATAATTTCTTTGTTGGTTTCAACATACAAGGGAACCTTTAAACTATTATAAAAAACCTAAAGGTGGGCCTTATCTTGATCTATAATAGATATTTTTATAATATCAATTCCTATAATTATTTCACCCACAAGCTACCCAATTTGACAAGATTTTGGTAGACTAATGATTTCCACACCGGACTGGTAGTGAGTACATAATCCAATGGATTCCTCATTAATATATTACTCCTCAATAAAAATTTCAGGATGACTTCGATTTTTGACATACCATCCCAAAATATTCATATACCATTCAATGGGGTATATCTATCCATAGTGTATAAGACCACATAGTAAAATATCTCTTACCAAGTGAACAATAAAATCAATGAATGCCGGTGGGAAGAAAATGTTCAATTAACAAAATATGATAACAATTTTATTTTCCATAGTTATCAATTTTTCCATGTCTATAACTTTTCTACCTATAGATTTGAAAAAGAAATAAATCTTGGTTAATTAATGATGGTTATTATATCGAAAAATGAAATGTAAATCTATATTTATTAGATATTGCATCATAACATGAAAATCATGTGACTTCATGCCCTTTAACTTTAAATCAGCCATTTACATGATATTATTGATATTTTGTGAATACCCATCAAGAACCATTACATAATTTTGAAAGTTTAAAAACTTATATCTATCATTCTAAGAATGAGTGTAAGTAGCCAGAGGAAGAATAATATGTTTTTCACCCTTCAATATCTCCGACTATTCACATATTCTCATGTCGATCATATATAACCTAGCCTTAATTCCATCCCTTGTTTTTATAGGTGAATTTAGTAATGAACCCATAAAAATAACAAATATTTTTATTCAACATGCATAATATCAAGAAAATGTATGACCTACAAAATATTCTAGTAAGGTAGTTCAAGAAAAAACTAATATATCTTTTCAACTGGTTTTCAAAAGGTTTTTAATATTTTTTTTCTAGAAGTTGTGTATATATCTTTTAATTTCTCAAACAATTGATCACCTATTAGTGGTGATGGTGATTTATGTTTTTATGAACTCCCATCGAATGATGTCGTCCATGATTGGTACTTATGTCATAGAGGTAGAAATCCGAAATGACCCTAAAAATCAGTCTTCAATTAATGATTCAACATTAATTATTGTGTACCTTATTCACAAATGGGATACCCTTGAGTTCATTTAATTATATATTTAGAAAAATTTCCTTAAGAAGGAAATCCATTTATCATCCCATATAACATGAATCTGAACATGAAATCTTCATTTGTATAAGAATCATACTATGTAACACCTAGATACTTTAATAAATTCAAATATTTTTTCAATGGAGCCAAATAATCATCAATATCATTATGCAGTTTTTTGGTTCTGATATAAGAATAGATAACACAATGTATTTTTGTTTCATGCATACCCACAATGGAAAGAAATAATTTTCCATCATAATTGTCCATTCTCTATGAGTTCTTCTTTGAGAAACAAAAGTATTCATCCCATCTATATATATTGAAATCGAAAGGTTTATCAAATCATTTCCAAATATAGGATACTCATGATCAATTCTCCTCCACTGAGGAGAGTATGTCGGGTGATGAAGTTTCCTATCTTTATTTCTTGTATCAGAATTCCATGTTAATTACCTTGTAGTCTCCTTACATCCATATAAGTGACCAACATTGGAATGATTAAAAAGTACCATACAACTTTCATAGGGCCCAATTCATCTTTATTTTATTAAGAAGAACTATAATTTAGGAATTCATTAATTAATTTTTAGTCTTTGTGAAATATTATTCAACTATTTGGACATGAAAGTATTCTTTTAGAGATCATTCCCATTGAATTTATCATTTGTTTAGAATTATATGTTCATATGGGAAGCTCATTAGCATCTAGGTGGGTATCATTCAAAATACCAAGATGTTCATCAAAAATGGAATAACTGCATCTATTTCTAGATTTTAAATTATACAGATTTAGTATGGAATAAGAAAATTTATATTTAGTACAACAAGAATAAAATAGAATCTTCTCATAACTTCATAACTTCTCAAACAATTTTGGATAATCACAAAGTTCATTTTAAACTATCATTTTCATTTCATTAATAAAATTATCATTATCATTCACACATGTAATCACATGCTTGATACAATTTTCTTTATTTTCCATAATTTTAATCATGTCATATGATCCATAAAACAAAGTGTTATCCCACTAGCTTTCTACATTAACTTTTCCCCCTTGTTTAGTCTAAAATTTATATATTTCATCTATTTCATGATAGGTTAAGTGTTCTTACAACTTCTATGGACTAATTAGTCTTGAATAACAATAATGAAAACATGGAAAAAGGATTTTAGAAAGGTCATCTGCATGATATTTCAAAAATTTTATGAACTCTTTCACTACATCTTCATACTATTTTATCATATGATTTCCATGCATACATTTTCAATTAATATCCATTATATTAAATTTGATATTATTAATATTTTTAAAAATAAATAAATACAAAAAAAGGGGCATTCCAAATAACAGGAACCCAACATTTTAATGTTTCAAATAATTTCATCATGCTTTGAAGGAAATGGGTAATTGAATTTAAGAAAATAAATACCCCACTAGTGGTAGGTGTTATCCTATGAATTCATCCACAATGATAAAAAGGTTCAGGTATGGGATAAATACTACTCAAGGTTGTTCAAAAAACATAGGTGGAATTATATAAGAGATGGAAGACATGTCTTAGGAAACAAAAAGAAATAATAATTAATTTGGAGATGAAGCTGATGGGGATTATAGTTGTCTCCTTAAATCTGAATGTTCCTCGGCTAGGGAGTTAGTGAATAATTGAAAAACATTTCTTATTTTTCTATATGATGTTGAAAAATGAAACTATGGTAGTTTGATCCCAAAAGGGGCTCTTGGATTGGTGTAACCATGAGAAGGCTCATCTAGATGGTTTTAAATGAACTCATGATGAAATAACCATTGCAGTTTCAATATTCTAAGTAATACTTCAATTACCCCATGAAATGGTAAATGATTTTTGTTTGAGGATTTAATTTCAATAGCATTTAGATTCCTATGGGGATAAGGTTAAGAGAGTGGGTTCATGATAGATATCCTATGGGTTGGATGGTGCTAGTCACATTCCCTTTCCATGGTGTTATAATTAATCTAGATTTTGTGTGAGGTGAGAATCTACGTGTCTAGGAGGTCTCTGAAATTTAATATGATCATATAAATATATATAAAATCCTTTATTCTTACACACATATGAATTTATAAATATATATATCATTCATCTCATTGAATTTATAAATATAGATACTACTCAAAATTTTGACACATATTTTAAGGATTGTTTGAAAAGGAAAATGAAATTATTAAATTGAGATGGATCAAACATTGATGATGGGACATACTACATTATGAAAAACTGAGGAATATATTCACTCAAATTTCAAGTCACAAAACTCCATTTTGAAGTCAATGTTATATTTAAAAGACACTCTATTGAGATTATAATTTAAATCCAAAATTTCATTTTCATTTTGAAAAATCATGGAATACCAATTTATTAACTCTAAATCCAATCATTCATCTTTAGAATCATGTTTGAATTAAAAAAATTTGATCAATCATGTATAAATAAATTAGTGGGACACTTTTTATTAGTTTTTAAAAATGATTTTCACCACTAAAAAATATTTAACCCTTTATTTAAAATCATTTTTGAACAAAATATTATATTAGGTGCTTGGTGGTATAAATACAATCAAACACACACACACACATCACACATAGATTGGCTGAAAAGGCAAGTCATAAACCCCCAAAGGGATAACCCACCCGAACAGTGATTTATTGGATTGATGATTTATAACTCAAAGGCCATTTGAGAATGAATCCCATTACCTGGATGAAAGGCCCACCATTGGATGGCCTAAAGACCCATATTGCATCTTGTCTCCATCACCGCCTTCCCATATCACTAGTGTCACCACCGACCTTTGATGACCTGATGTCCCATGTGGCCCTTAAGCCCAAACCAATGGCCCGAAATCCCAAATAGATGAATAGTTTTGGATACTAAAATAATGATATAGTACCTTCTTTTATAATACTACAGTAATACCGAAATCTTCATCCACCAGGGTTTGATCTTGGGTTTCATGCAGACTTACGAGGAGGGTTAACCACTCAGTTACCACCCCAAATGCACTTTTTAACAAAATTTTATCCCATTATTTTTTTTGGAAAATAAAACACCAAATTAATTTTCAAAATTCCTAAGAAAACTCCGTAACTATTTTAAAAAACAATTTATTTCCATATTTAACATAGATTTCAAACATTTAATAGCATCCAAATCCCTTTGAGAAGTTTATCTCACCTATTATACAATATAATATTAATATATATATATATATATATATATATATATATATTAATCTGGAATAGTAACAAAAGAAAAATATATATTATTTAGAAATTATTTTTATGATAGAAAATACGTCTATTGAACACAATAATGGTTTCAAAATTTTTAAAAAAAATGAATTTGTTATATTTTTAACATTATTTTCACCACTTTAAAAAAATATAATAAATAAAATTTTATTAATGGTTCTAATAAACATGAACAATAAAATGGTCACCAAGAATGAATCACAAAAAAAAGTGGTAATGCCACCAATAAAATTATTGTAAATTATTCAAAAACTAGAAAACATAATTTTGAAAGCTATTATTCTAAAAAAATTTAATTATAAACTAAAAGAAAATCAATTGTCTTTTTTAATTCTACAGAATCATTCAAACTAATTTTGGATACTGGTAATTCAATACTATAACTCAGTTTAAAATTTGACGAGTATCAATATAATATGGAAAAATAAAAAATAAAATATTTTTTTTCAAACACACCATAAATAAAAAAACCAATTTTTATTCACACAGTTGAACAAACTAAAGTCTAAAATATAAATCAAGAATTAAAAAGTGACTATAGAACACATGAGGTTAATAAACCTATAAATAAAGAAGGAGAGAACATAAATATTTTTGGGGTTTAATAAAAAATTTATCTATGTATACATGGAAGAATCATAAATGGTTTTTAATATAAAAAAATTATGGGTTGAAACATAGAAGAATCGATTAAATTGAAAATGCATAGAAATAGGTTTCTCTCTACACATGAATTTTCACTCTCAGTTTCTACTATCCTTTTAATGTATAATGGAAGAAACATAAACCACGACCACGATCCCACATTTTTACTATCATTAATGGATAAAAATACTTACCAAAATAGAATACACAACCAGAAAATTAAAGTTTTAGGTGGTGATCGAGTAGTTAGGTGTTGGTTAGACTTACGAGGCAAGCAGAATGCAATCCATTTAACAAGGTGTTTTGGAATCCATATGGGTTGTACGATGTGGTGTAGGGGTGTAGTACATGGCTACATGATTCATAAAAAAAGGAAACTTCATTAGTACAATATTCCATCATGGAACACTTTCAGAGTTGCTAACAAATTAAATCAGCACATACTTTATATTTTGAGAGGATCGATTCGTCAAGAATGTTGATGAAGAGAGAGAGAGGGGGTGGTATTTGGGTTCAATGAGAATGGAAGTAGCTATAGAGTTCCATGTGATCATAAAGGTGTGAAAGATGAGACTCTATTAGGGTTCATTTTATAAGATTAGGCTAGGATTTTATCATTTATTTCAAAAAAGCACCGATAAAAATACTCTTTATCATTGATCTTTTAGCACCAGTTATGATATTTCTTCATTAGTGCTAAGAAAACACTATTAAAATGATTAATTATCAATGAAAAAATTCTAGCACTAATAAGGAGTAGTTTTATTAGGTATTTTTTAGTGTTGATAAAGATGTATCTTTATTAGTGATAAAAAAGCAACGATTAAGATCTATTTTTAATAATATAATTACTTATTTATAATTATAATTATAAATTAATATATTTAAATATATATATATATATAAATAATTTTATATATTTATAAATATTTTTATATAATTATATATATTTATATTATTAAATATATTTATAAAATTATATATATAATAAATATATTTATTATAATTTTTTAATTATTTAAATATATTTATTATAATTTTTAATAATTTAAATATTTATAATTAATTATGTTTATAATTATAAATAAATATATTTATAAATATTTGTATATAATTGTAAATATATATATTCATTTATATATATATATATATATATTTATATATATATTAATATATAAATATATATATATATATATTAATAAAATTATAAGAAATTTATTTATTATTTTAATGTGTTTGAGGTGATTTTATAATTATATAAATATGTATTTATTTATTTCTAGTTATAAATAAAATAATTTTTTTTAATAATATTTCTATATAGCTATAAGTATATTTATATAATTACACTTATTTATATAATTATATATATTTATATAAATATATCAATATAGATGATTATAAATATAATAACTGTATTTATTATTTAAATATCTTTACTATAAATTATTATTTAAATAAATAAATAAATATTTATATTTATAATTATTAATAAATATATTTTATAAGTATTTATATATAATTATAAATGAAATTAATATATTTATTATTTAAATATATTTACTATAATTTTCTAATTATTTAAATAAGTATTTATTTATTTATAATTATAGTAAAAATGTCTCAATCATGAGTTTGGGAACAAAATCCATGAATCCAAAATTATTAATAAAAAAGTGAAACATAAAAGGGGGAGGGTAGAAAAATCAAAGCGCACATGCCCCCATCAAGAACAAAGATTCATTTCCAATATCTACCTCTAGTTCCAAGATTTGTAGGGTTTCTCCCTCTGCCCTCTGGATGTCATCCCCTCTACCATGTCTTGGCCTATTAAGGTGTCACATGATCCTCCTTCGACGATGACTCAGAGGATTCCTCTGTGATAGAGCATATCCTAAACTTCCAAGAGAGATCCTAAAAGTCCATCTCCAAGTGAGAACAATATCCATCATCAAAATCAATTTCCAAAAAATTCTGCACAAGAAGATAGTCATTGAAACAAAAAACATATGGTTCTATCATGAAGTAAATGGGCTCGAGTTGTAAGAATAACTAGTTAGCTGCCTCTTTGTTTGTGATTGTAATTATCCTATCAAATTTAGCATCATCAGGAGGAATAATAAAAGAATTCATCTCCCATGCATCGAAACATTCATCATTTGAATCCTTACCAAAAAGGGAATACACATTTTTTATAATCTCATAGAATTTGGGTGGGTAGCTCCAATATTTAGGACCCAGTAATATCCCACTAGTTATATGTTTTACTTACAAAGAAATATCTTGAGCATGATATGTTCAAATAATCTTGGTTATAGGTGTGTTCTCCTTAGATTTCCAAGGGAGCACCATCTAAAAAACCTCATTATCAACTGTTAAATTATTACTTTTAAGCATGGAATGATTATCCAGATTTTCATGATATGAGGATCCTATTAGTGTATTATTTTTATTTTTTCTATCACCTACTACAAATAAATTTCTCTCTTTCAAGTGCTAAGAATCAAAATGAGTATAGAGACCCAAAGCTTGACGTACATAGATGTTACATTACTTTTGCAGAATACTTAGTACATAAAAAAACAGACACACAAGGACCGTAATAGTTTAATGTCTTTGGAAACATGGAACATAATCTTCTAATCATGGTGAAAGATCTTCAACATCTCCCATAAAGATCTTCCACTTTTTTTTTTCCTTACCTAAAACCTTTCTTTTAATCCTGGGGGAAAATAAAACATAAAAAGGGTGAGCACAAATGCTCAGTAAGGGTAAGGATGGATAAAATAAAACATACCATATACATTTGAACTTAAAAACATGAACATAATGTTTAAACATCAAAATCTTGAGCAACGACATACAACATGGAAGTACATTAGGCATAGATCATAAGGGAACATAAATCATGATAAAATATCATGGGAATAAAACATGTAATTGTTTCATCCATTAAGCATATGTAATGATTTCAATAGTAGCCAAGGCATTGCTGCCAAGACCATCTTAGTGGAAAAAGTCCCTTTCTGAATCGAGTTCACTCCTCATTCCAGTCCTGTAATACTGAACCAGATTAACTTACCGTTCCGGCCATGTCTATCTCATGAGATATAAATCTTTACCCAATTCATTGGAGGGAGATATAGGTCCCACCCATCTCAAAATGAAATCATTCTTACTTGTGCCACAAAATAAACATACATCATTCATAAAAACACAATAAATAAAATGGGTTTCATAAAAATCATCCCATCATCACATAATCCATATAAAAGAAATGGATATCATTTCACAATAAGAAAAGTGAAACCATGTGTCACGAACCAACCCGGGTCGACCCTGAACCGGTCTCCCGAGCCGGTCCGCGGCAAGTCCCGAGGGGCGTTCCCGATCCCCCCGGGATGGCAACCAGTGCCGGGAATTAAGACTTGATCGTTGGGAACGATTTCAGCCCAAAACAAAAGTAAATAGAACAGAATAAATAAACACTAACAGCAGAAAAGAAATGAAAAAAACCACACAACCACGTACCTCCATGTGACCTCTCAGGTCACCACCCAACTAGAGAGCAACCTCGCTCCAACACTGAGCGACTCAAAACAGAAGACCTGCGACTGAAATGGTAAAAGATAGGCGTGAGCACAAAAGTACTCAGTAGGCGAGCCCCACAACAAATCCCAATGCACCGCCAGTAAATAAAGAATCTACATAAACCAGGTTTGAACTATAATGTATAAAAGTAAGTTTTCACAATGCTTTACTTGAAAATCAAACACAAGACATTTCCCTTATTCCTTTTTCGAAAGTTAGTTCCATTTCATTAGTTTTAAGCTCAATCTGATAAGCAACGTGTTACATTTTCAAATCTAACCCAAAGAGAATAAAGCATTTTCATTTGAAAACCATTTTTCCTAAAGTCTAACAGTATAGGCTGTGAAATATGACTGAAGGCAAACAAGAAGGGAAAACAAGTGCAAGTAAAGGTAAGCAGACAAGGAAAACCAAGTGCAAGCAAAAGTAAACCAGAAGTTATCAGCAATAACCATGGGCGATCCCGAACATCCCTAGAAAACCCCTGGACGTACTCGGGTTCAGACTACCTGCCGGCATGGTACTCCATAGTCAATAACCAACTGGCCGCCCTAACATCCAACCAGTGGCACATCCCTCCTGGCCTGTCTGTAACTCCAGGGGGTACTAACCCGTCTAATCAGGGTTAGCAAGCAACCGTCACTCGATAATCTACAAGACGCCCAGGAACCCATAGTAGTTTTTGTAACACTATGTAAGTGGGAGACCCGCGCACGCGTGACTCATCTCACCGCACTTGCCAACCCCTTACACGGACATCGCTACACGACAACCCTCGAAGGGAAGTCCCCCTGTAGAAATGCCCTCACAAGTACGTATATATATATATAAATATAAGTATAATCACTTCACATTTGTTAAAGTGCCAACCGGGCCGTCATATCATTTACACTTTGAACATCTAACACTAAAACATTTCCAAGGGACATGACATACGCCACACGATTGAAAACCAGAAACGCACTTAGAACATTATTTAAGAAACTCAAATCAGCATCTCAAACCTGAATGACGTTGGTATCACAAGTAAGAAATCATTTTCCCAGTTCCAAACGCACCCCACTTTTATCAAGAGCCAAACGGGCCTTTAAACACCTTTTGAAAGAATAATATTTCTCAAATGAAATCCAGAATTTTAATCACGCATCAAAGGAAAACATTTTTCTTTTTCAACTACCAAGAACCACGCTTAATATTTCCAAAAATCGAGTTTAAAGGTCACATGGCACTTCCTCTAATCAAGGTTCAAAATAAAAACACCATTTTCCATAACCAATACGCCTACCATTTTACACACACCAAAACCGCTTCAGAACCCAATTCAACATGATCTTTCGTTAATCAGGAAGAACCATCTAACAAAACTACCATGGAAGCACACAATTAAATCCAAGAAAACTCTTTTAATGAAACGCTAGAATTAAAACAACTTTTATCATCAGCAGATCACCAAACTATAGATATCTACTTAGTAATACTTTTGAATTTGCTGAAACTTAATAAAAAGTCAAGGAATAAATAAATTCTAAATTTAAAGGCGAGTGCAAAGGGAGACCTACCTCAAGATCCAAGCGCGACGGTAAAACGACCTTAGAACCGAGGCGCTATGACACGACGTGTGTTTGAGGCCACGTGATAAAGTCCAACACTCTTGAAACTGAGGCGCGGAGACGGCGGAACCTCAACGGAAAGTAGAACGGATCCTCGCGGACAAACTGCGCACGCTGAACAGCGGAAAAAGTGCACGTCACTCAACCCTCGACAGAAAAAGGATTAATATAAATTAAATATAAACACCAAGATGCCACGAAGGAAAAATAAATAATTAAATAAATGAATAAATTAATTAATCAATTAATTAATAAACAAATAAGCAATTAAACAAATATATATAGATAAATAACACATACAAAAATAACCAAGAGAATAAATAAATAAATAACAATGATAATTTAGCACAATAATAATATAATAGTAATAACAACATTAATATAATAAAATAATAATAATAATAATAATAATATGATAACTAAATAATAATAATAATTATAACAATAATAATATGATAATTAAAATAATAATAATTATAAATTCTAACAATAAAGATAATAGTAATTATAATAATAATAATATTAATAATAATGATAATACTAATAATGCCAATAATTATAATAATAATAATAATAATAATAATAATATAATAATAATAAGATGTTAATAATATGATAATATTAATAAAGTAATAATTTAATAATAATAGTAACAATAATAATAAAATAATAATTATAATAATATTTATAATAAGATAACATTAATTATAATAATGATATAATAAAATAATATTAATAATATGCTAATAATCATAGTAATAATAATAATAAGTATAACATAATAATATTAATAATAAATAATAATAATATAATAATAATAATAACCTAGTAATAATAAAATAATCATAAGATTATTAACATGACAAAAAAAAATATTAAAACATTATATATATAAAACAAAATAAAAACAAAATAAAAACAAAGAATAAAATAAAACAAAATAAAAACAAAATAAAAAATAAAAAAAATAAAACTCATCGTGGGAGGGGGGGTGAGCCAGAGGGAGCCGCGGCGGGGTCCGGGGTTGGCCGGCGCAGGCCGGAGGCCGAGCGGAGGTCGGCAGAGGAGGAGGGCCGGAGGCCGGGCGGGACGCCGGGAGGAGGCGGAGCGCGCAGGAGTGGGAGGGCAGCGAGGGTGAGCGAACGTGGAGGGCGAGCAGGAGGTCGGGTGTGCGGAGGGACGTCGGCGGCGGGTTCAGCAGGGGGGTGAGGCCGGCGGTCGGCTGGCGTGCCGGCGGTTGCGGCGACGAAGGGAGCAGGGCAGGAGGAGGGTGCCGAGGCGGTGGAGGCCGGGACAGGGAGGGCGCGGCCGCGGGGAGAGCCGGAACAGGGGAAGACGGTGCGGCCGGCGAAGGGGAGACAGGACGTCGGCTCGTGGGGTTTGCAGCGCGGCGCGAGGCAGGAGGCAGGAGCTGGGGAGTTCGCGGGTGAAGCGGGGCGAGCCGGGACGGGGTGGAGCGGGGCGATGCGGCGTTGGCACAGGGCAGAGAAGGCGGGGATGAGGAAGGAGACGGCGGGGCTGGCCGAACCAGGAGGGAAGGAAAAGAAGAAAGGGGAGGGAGAGAGAGAGTGGAGAGAGTGGCGGCTACGGGAGATTAGGGGTAGGGTTAGGTTGTCTTAGGTATATATATATATATATGTATGATAAAAATAATAATATTAATAATTATAATAAAACATTATAATAACAATAATAAAAAGTATAATTATAATCAAACCATTTAATAATAATAAAATTTATCATAATAATAATAATAGAACTTATATTAATAATAATAATAAAACTTTTATAAAGATAATAATAATTATAAAATTTACAATAATAATAATAATAACAAACTTAATAAATAAAATAATAATGATAATAAAATAATTTAACAATACTAATTATAATAACTATGAACATAAAGTAGAAGTTAAAAATTTAACCGCCGGGCGAACATGTGGTCACCCGGGCCGAACGCACGATCACCGCTAGCGATGCGATGACCGCGCACCGGTGCGAAACCATCAATCACAATTAAATCTTCGAAAAATTTAAATCGGGACCCAGAAAGGAGAACAATTACTGACATCCGCGGTCGGGGTGTGACAATTCTCCCCACCACAGACACTTTCTGCCCCCAGAAAGTCACCAGGCCAAAAGTCGTCAGATTCAGGTCTATGCCCAGACGGAACTAAAGGAACCGAAGAGAACTGAGAATCTCGGGGATGACCTTACTCAGCACAGGTCACACCCGACCGATTCAAGAGAAAAACTGGGGTCCGAGATTGAGGGGAGAACACGAAGGGGTTCTCCCCACCACAAGAACTTAACTAGTGCAGAATAGTTGATCATCTAAATAGAAAACCCTGGGAAAAAGGGGGTCGACGCGGGAACTCCCAACCAATTCAAACCGACTCCTATAGCACGATTAAAACAACACTTCCGTCAAGACATTAAATCCTCGACCAGAGTCAACAACCTTCAACACCAGGGAAAACCTATAGAAAAACATTTGACCGACATCAAATTGGAGACATGATCCACCGAAGTCCACGAAACATAACCACATCGACAACATAACTAAAACGAGGTCAACCCACACGAGAGTCAAACACACTTTTAAGAAGGATACCCGATTTAGAATATCATACTCACACGACAAGTCCACTTAGATTTACCTTAGAACAAGCCCATTGTCACTTTTTAGAAAAAAAAAACAACACATTTACATAAACCAGACTACTTGGATTATAATAGAACAAGTCCATGATAACCCCATGGTAAAACAATGAACATACAACTACGTCAAAACTTAATAGCAGAAAAACAAGTACTAAAAGATCTTGATTGTTCCACTGCTAACACGGAACACAAAACCTGGACCAAGGCTTCACAATCCTGGGGACTCCTGACTGTGCGCGAGCTTCACCCCGAGACTTGTGGCTGGGGCTCTGATGGCTGAAGCATCTTCTGCCTCACAGTCAGGTACTGACATTCTCCCATCGCAGCTTCCTCTTCAAGCAACGCTTCTTGCAAAACTTCTCCAGATGACCCAGACAACCACAGCGATGACATGTCTTTGGAGGGTTGCGACAAGACGGCTTTAAATATGGTCAAAGATTTCATTCAGGATTGACTCAATGATTTTATTTCTTTCATTAAGTGGTAGGATAAACCACATTTATATTCTTTAAGAACCCATGATTATAAATGTACATTATATTATCAGAGATCCTATAGAAATTTTCTAGAATATGGTTGGCATCATCAATGGATTCCTATGTTACAGTCACTAAGAAAAATGAAATTTTCTCAAGTCAATTTTTTCAACTTATTAAATGATTCATATCAAATTGGAGGGAGAGGAAGAATTTCATAAAATCAAAGGAAGATATTAACAGTGAGGGTAGAATAAAATAGATTACAAGTTCTTTCTCATGATTTCGGAGTGATGTGTGTCTAAGAGTATGAATGTGTTTCATTGTACTCTTATTTCATTTATTTTTATTTGATTTCTCCTATAAACAAGGAATTTTTTAATCCATTAACATTTATAAAATAATAAAATTATAATTTAAAAATAATTTTCAAATAAATAAATGATTATATATATATATATATTTAACCAATACCTTAAACCCCAGGCACTTCCAATAACCAATCATCACTCTATATTGTGATTTTGGGAAATCATGAATGATCGGTAATTCTTCAATCTCCATATCAAATCTCTCTTTCCAACCAACATACATGTCATGCTTGTACGCTTTCCAAATATCACATAATTCCATTAACCTTTCAGCCTTGGAATTTTTTCTATTAGGAAAAGTATATCGAATCTGTATTGGAAAATATCTGTTAAGAAAATATTATAAATTAATATATATATATATATATAAGTTGATTGACATTACATACCAAAATATCTGCCAGGAATTGTTCTTTATTTTTTCTATAACTTCCCTCCATCTTATTGGTTGAACTGTAATAAAATTTCTATGTTTAGATAGTGTTCCTATAAAACTTTTGTATTTCTTACCATGTTTTCTAATTATAGAAATTTCCTCATTGCATTCAACCATGATATTTATGTGTTAATTCCATACCTATAACTTTTTTTGTGCAGCCTTATCATTTAGTGGAGAATATAGCTAATCATGAAAAATAAATAGTAAAAGGAAAACAATATATATGATTTTATTATTAATCACTATTAGTAATTTTTAAACACATACCAGTAGATGGGGGGGGGGGGGGGGTCTGCTGACCCCTTAAGTGTTGTGTCTAGAGGAGGGGGATTAACTTCTATAGTATATGGGATATCTATAGTAGGAGTACTCAGTATAGTTGATGATGATAAGTGTACTGAAGAAGGGAGAAAACCTGATATATAAACCTGTATAGATGAGGGTGGATATGGATATTGATATAGTGATGGAACATATAGGGGAGAAGTTCCCTATCCAATGGATGATGGAAATGGGTAATAAGGAGAGATGGGGGCCTAAGACTACAAGTCTATGTGGGTGTAGGAAAAAAAGGATATGGAAAAGGTGGGTATGGAAAATATGGAGATGGAATAATCAGAGGATGACCTCCTGGTGACTGAAGCGGTATAGAAGTAGGATGAACTGTAGATTCAGTCAAACTAGTACCCCCACCATACTAGCAGCCTCTACGGAATAATAAAATAATATACTTGATGATGTAGCCTAAAATAAAATGTATGATAAAATAAAATGAATGGTAACAAGATAAATAATATGAAATAACATAATCTTCAAACATAAATTGTACTTACAGTTGTGACCATATGAGACATGCATAAATCTCTATTACATTTTTTATTTCTCTATATTCTTCTTCTTTTATTATAGTTAGAAATTTTGACCTAGAAATTTAAAATAAAATTCTATGATAAATAGAGGTCAGAATAGGGACTGGTTTGGCAGGATCAAATCATGAAGTAGTTAAGGAATATTCATTGAAATGTGGAGGTTTTCCACTCATAAAAGATTACTTTTCAATTGTAATAACAATATTTTATTAAAAAATTATAGATTTTCTATGTGTTTTTGAATTCAGTGTCTAGAAGCCTAATAATACAAGTTCATTAGTGTTTAATTCAAATTTATCCACTAACTGACCATAAACAAGCATATTTCATCAATCAAATTGTATACACATATTTTTGACCTCTATAAATAAAACCAGCAAAAATATTGTTATAATTGTTCAAAAAACAAGGATTAAAAATGGATTTTTTATCCCAAAACATCATGATTTGGAAAATTGAAATTATTATTATCAATGATATAAAATTAACATATAAAGAAACCATTAAAATCAGATAGAAACACATATTTTTAACAGAAAAAATAGTGTTCAACAAATGTTTAAAAAGTTACTAAAATAGATTTTGTGTGCCATAATTTCCAAATTTTTAACAAATTTCCAGGTAAAATATCAATTTTCACAAAACAATTGATTTTCATATGGATTTTCAGTAAGAAATAGAATATTCTAGAAATTAATTCCCAGAAGATTTTAAAAATTATGTTGAATTTTTTTATTTTTTTGTATTTTTCTTTATAGAAACATCTCTATAATTGACACTAATTAAAGAGAGGTTTTATAATCATTTGGAACTATATTAAAATTTTATTCCATGGATACTTATTTCAAAAATAATATTTTGGGAACATAAACAAATCATTATTTCATTTAAAAAATTATTGGGTGTAGTTTAATGTTTGTTATTTTTAATTCTTAATCAACACATTATTTAAAAAACACATTATATCTCATGAAATTTCATGGGTAAATACTATTTAACTTGATATCATGTATGAATGTTAAAAAAAATACAATATTGTAATAATATCAGGTAAATACTTAAAAATGTGCCAACACTATGTGTGCACTGTGACAATTTCTACTTCACAATATATTCTAACAATTGAATAATCTTTGTCATTAAATGAAATATTCGAATAATTACCAACTAGTTTATCCACAACATCATTATCGTCTATGACTTCATCAAAAATATTTATAGGAATTATATCATAAATAATGCCAAATTGTTATTTTAATGGGTTAGTTACATAAAATGCCTATCTAGCTTGTGATGGAAGAATATAAGGTTCATCAGTATAAAGATGGATGTTTATTTAAATCACACTAAATCCACAGTTATCTATATGTATTTCTTTTTGAGTCACTAAATCAAACCACTTTAATTTCATCACTGTGAAACAACCATGTGCATAGTAATCTAATAAAATTATTCTTTCAACAACCCCATAGTATGATATATTTTCTGATTGAGGTTTTTTGGCTGATTAACCCATATAACAATAATTGTAGCACTTATTGTGACACCATTATGATGTGTTTCCATTTTTTTTCACAAATATTTATAATTAATTTAAATCCATTGACAACCATTTCCTTAAAATCACATACCACATTGTTTGGACCAAAGGAAAATGCTTTTTTTTTATCTGAGACATCATTCATTAGTAAATATAAAACATTAAATATACCAACATCGATTATTAAATAGATACATATGATTATGTTATGAGAAAAAAATAAATCTATTACCTTTTACATTAATAAAGAAATAAATTCTTCACTATATAAATTTTCCTTCCTATTGATATATAGAGAATGATGCCTCATTTTTATAATTATTAAACGTTCTCTAAAAATATAAAGCTTTAAAATGTAAGAATATATAAATAAAAAACACAATTAAAAAATGAATATTTATTAGTTTACATACTTGATGAAATAATCAAGCACAATACTATTGAATAATACTTTACAATGATCCATTTTTCACTCTTCCCAGCATAAATTACAAAATGAGTACAATCTAGATATCCCCCTATTTGGAGATATAAAAGAAATACATGATCCATGGGATATTATTTCTCATATTTAATTCTCATTAGTATATTAGACCCTATAGTGATTTATACAAGTATAATGAATAGAAATCCATGAATTCTTGTGCCAAATAGACTTTCACAATAGATCCTTTAGGATGATATTTATTTCTCACACAAGATTTCAATGTAATTATTATTATTTAAATAGGATACATCTATTGACTCGAAACATGACCACCAAAAATAAATTCTGTGGGAATATTCACATTCAGATGTAGCATACATGTGAAATGTGATAGTGGGAAAATTTTCTCCAAGTTGAAAAGAATAATCGGTGAATCTCTATGTAATTTCTAAATAATGCTTATGCTCAGTATTTTAGAACAAAGGTGTTGATAAAACTGACATAACTTAATCATAAGAACTCTAACATTATGTGAAAGTAAATGTCAAATAGAAATGGGAATAAACATATGTAACAAGATGTGGTAATCACAGTTTTTAAGAGATTTTAGTTTCCTATCTTGTGTATTCACACTTTTCAAAATGTTACTTGAATAACCATATGGAACCTTCAAACATTCAAAGACCTAAAGATTTTTTTTTGAATTTGAAATCAAATAAAAGGAAAAATGGAATTTACACTTTTTTTGACTAATTAACTCAGGATGAAATCTTTCCCTTATAACCCAATCCATCAAATCATGATGTGACCATAAATAATCTTTTGTTTTGTCTTTGAAATTTAAAAGAGTAGTAATAAACATCTCAGAAATGTTTTTATTGATATTCATTGTGTCCAAAAAATGATTCCATAAATTTGATGACTAATATGGAAACTCAAATAATATAATTTTCTTTCTCCAATTTTATTAGAATTTGTATTAATATGCTTCAATTTATGATATTTGATATAATTTTTCCAAAAAAATAATTCAAACCATCAAGTTATTTAATAATATCATTCCTCGACATTCGTTGGGGTGTTTCATCTGTCTCTATGGAAATATTAAACTATCTCTGATTTTTCTTATATAGATGATCCATTGGTAGAAATCATCAATTCATATAAAACTAAAAGTTCATTGAAACATTAATCTATGAGAAAATGTATTTTTAATAAAAATAGGGAAATATAATTTCAAATTTGTACTCTAACCAGACATCATTCTATAGTAATGAAAATAATTTATCATTCATAATAAAGATGCATGAAACATAAAGTAATAATTCTAGAATGTATCACACGCTTGCACAACTACAACCCAATGGTCCTTCAACTCATATATTAATGGATGAAAGTATATGTCAATATCATTTCAAAGATCAATGGGCTCATATATCAATATACTCATGATATTAAATGGATTCTTTATACGCATTCATGATGGAAAGTTATAAATGTGAATGAAAACAATACAAGTATTATGTGCAGTATGCATTTGGTGAAATGGGTTAAAACCATCATAGGATAATCCCAATCAAACATTTCATGGTTTAGCTCAAAAATCAGGATATAACCTATAAAATTTTTTCTAATATAACCTTTCTACATGATTCACTATTTCTTCATTATTTTTTATTCATTCACCTTCTCAACATCTCATATTCTGTGCCATTTTTTTGACATAAAACGTTTTTGAATCTTGGGAATTAAAGGGAAGTGTGACATCACTTTCTCTGGTATACGAGATTAAGTTTCGTCTTTATTAGTATTCCACCTTGATGTACCAAAATATTTTCACTAAATTAAATATTCATTTTCCTTCCAGAATAGGAAATGATCTTTGGGGAAATAATGAATTTTAGGAGATTAAAATCCAAAATTTTTAACCATCTTTGATGCAATGTAATCATTTTGTGGAATAGATGCATCATCTAGTTGTAAATCCTTAATAAATTTAAGGAGATATTCAATGAAATTATTAATAAATCGATAAATTTATTTCCCATGATATATTTTCATTAAAGACTCAATATTACTCATTTTTTACAGTCCTAATATAATGGGGTATTCTTATATTCCATCAGATTTCTAACACTCTCAACATCATCATTCAAATCAATAGATGAAAACAGAATTTTTTGTATTAATTTTTTCTTTAATTGGTCTACATGAGAAGATAGCTTTAGAAACAAATGGGAACTGATCAAAAATCAAAATTTTCATACCAATCCTTTATGCTCAATTCATGTCATTATCCATTTGATCTTTTTCTCTATTGTGATACCATATGTGATTTTTTTGGAAACTATGTTTATTGATATTGTAACTCACATACACATGATTTAACCATGGTATTCTAGAAAAATCAAAACACGAGCTTCAAATAAATCCACCATCTGAATCATTATTGAATGAAAAGTTAAAAAATATCATAACTCCTTTTAAAACTCATCAGTGATCCAATCAATGTTGTACATCCAACTTCGATCCATCCTGAGACAAATATGCATTCATTAAATAAATAATTTATAAAATCACTTAATGTGATAAGTATCGTTTCATAAGATTAAAAATAATACTTATTTTTTTATTATTTGTTGTTGTGATTATTTTTATAGTTTGACTCCTTCCAAGATTCACTATTCTAATTTATTCTAATTTTACTACTTATAACATTATTGATAGAAAATTAATATATTCTTAATTATAGAATATTTGAGGGGGAGAAAAATTTAGTAGTCATATTTAGACTATAGTTCATCCCCTCTATTATAGTGACTTATGCTCTATATTTTTTGGTAACTCTTATTGGAATACATACAAGGGGAGAAATTAAAAAAGTGAAGTTTCCATAGTTTTTTTATTTCATGTTAAAATATGGAATTTTGGATAGAAATTAGAAAAAAATGTTTGAGGTATATTGATTGCTTTTCCCATTTATGTTTGGGGTTATTTTAAATGTGATTACTAATGGAGAGTGAATTATGAAAATAATGGTTTTAAAGGGGTAAAATCTATTTTTTTAATCAGATGTTTTATACCTTTTTATTCAATATGAGTTAAGTTTATTAATTTCTTATAAAATCAATATGTACAACCCCTATAATCATAAAATATGGTAACACCTTTTTGATTATATATAGACATATTTGTTTTCAAGAATAACCACTATTTATTTGTACACCCAACATTTATCACATAGAGTTAGATTTTATTAATTTATGTATCCATTCTATGTAAATATTGATACTATTCTTCTCAAAATAATATTAGATTTCACTTATATGGGTTAGTGGGAATGAGGTTTGTTGTATACAGTGTTAAACTTCACCTAAATAAATGTTGAGGGAAGACAAAGATGACTTTGATATATATTTAGAATTAAAATGATAGTGATGGTCATTTAAGAACTAAAAATTGGCTAATTAAATATTAAAAAATAATTTTTAGGTAAAGTTGATAGAGGTTTGGAAATATCTGTTTTCTTTATAATGTGACTTAAATTATTTTTTTGATTTTTAAGTACCTAGAGATACATTGAGAATTTCTAAAGAGGTTATGAATAGTATTTTATTATGTCTTGATTCACACATAAGATAAATTTACTCAAACTATGATATGTATGTTTTTTAAATCTTGTGTATGGTTTTTCACTTTTTGAGAATGTGAGATTTCAGTAGAATAATACATTCTGAGGAAAATTACATCTAGTGATATATGAACTGATCTCAGCTGCTTGATATATCAAAAATGAGATTGGTTGACTAATTTTGTACTTGATATGATCAATAATAATGATAATGTTAAGCTCATGATTCTATAAGTAGTGAATTGACTTATATACCATGAATATTAATGGAAGGAAATTTTTCTTGATATCAAAATATCTAGTATCAATATCCAAAACTATCCTAACATGTTATTAGAGACTATTCTACTTACCTACATCATTATTATTTGAAAAAATGGAATTGAGTGATTATACTTTGGTTTCCATATATAAAATAACCATATTACATTATGTGGGATCCATCAGTACCTTTGAGTTTAGTATTTATTGTTTATGATAATTAAAGTCTATTCAACAATATCTATCCCATTTAAATGTGGATCCCTTATTTATCATCATTGTATGGGTAGAAATTACCCATGAGGTTAGCTAAACATCATATTTTTTAGGCATGATGTCCCAGATTCCCTTTCATCTCATTGAGTTATTTGGAGGTTTTATATCATTAATTACCTTGTTATTTTCATGGTTGAAATTGATGTGAATATGGTGCACCAAAAAGCAAAGAAAATTCCCAAATATTACCCAAATAACACATTTCAATGGATTCATCTATAAGATGTGTTATCATTTAAAAAAAATTGTTTTAAGGTCATCAAGATGATCATAGTTTCATGGAGAAAAAACCTCTTAATCATCAATATAATATTCTATGATTTTCCCAAGAAGGGATTGATGATATGGTGTATGACACATTGATGTATTACATCAATGTTCTTCATGAAAAAGGTAATCATTTGAGTGAATTATACTGAATCATGGATGATTTTCACATATTGAATGTCAAAGTTATATTTCTCTATTATAATTTATATAGTGGAACTTTGGTCTAATCCTCAAGGACATTATTATTATTTTGGAATCGATAGAAGTATTTTTTTTGGTGAAATGCGGGTTTGGTTTTGTAGATCATTGAGAATAATAATTCATATTAAATTTGAATGAAATTCAATGAAAATTAAATGCAATAACTACAGATAGATGGTTAATAGATTAACAATATCATGTATCGAAAATGGTCATAAAAAATTATCATTCATAATATAATATGTGAAGGAACAAGATTTTATGCAGTTTAAGTTATAATCCATCCCCCTACTCAAGATCTAATCCATGCACACTTATTTTAGATGAATGGTTCAATAATCCATCAAACATTATGTTCTAGGAGAAAAAATTACCTCTGGATTTATAAAATCCATCAAACCTATCAATAATCAATGACACATATGACTAATTCACAAAATTAAAATTTTACTATCATGAAATGTGTCTTCTCTCAATCAAGATATCATCCCCTTCCAAGGTATCACCCTAAAAATTGTTTTGTTGACCATAAAAATGGAGGGTTTTCTAGATACTAAATTAAATGATTAAAAAAATTAAAAGAAAAGAGAAAGGGATAAGAAAATATCTAAACTAACAAAAATCTCACAGATGAACTGAATATAAAATACAAATGTTTGTTATATAATTGTAATGTGGTTTAAGGAAAGTGTCTCAAAAGAATTTAAGTTATATTAGGATCATAAATATGAATATATATATGGTTATAATAGTTTATTGAATATTAATAAACATTCATTATCTTTAAAATTTCAATTACCCAAACACATAAGAGATTACAAAAATATAGTGAAGTAAATCATGATTAATGAAAAGTGGATGAGAGTTATATCTATTGGAAACTAGAGTTTTTTTATGCCTTAACCACCCTCAATCAAGGATTTTTTATTCTAATTCCTACTTAATCCAAGGTGAAGTTATATCACCCAAAAATGAAAGTGGAGGTGAAAATTTATTGTAATGATGGGTGCCAAGTTTACCTTTAAATTAGCCATCTAATTTTTTTTAAAAAATTATGAAAGTTGAATATATCAATATGATATTCTAAAATATTTTTCCTCCTTGTAATTATTATACTTAAAAATTGAAATTATATTTTTCATTTTTAGACTAAGATATGGTGTAAATTGTAATGTTGAATTTTTTTAGTCAAACAGAATCATCAAATTCTAGTATTCTATCTTACAAGGAATTTATGGACTAGAAGAAGAAGAAATTATTAATCCTTATAAATAATTGAATATTTATAAATACTCTTCTATATCATCAAACATATATAACTAATATTTTTATAGATACAATTTCATCTTTTTTAATGGTAAAAAATGCTAGCAGATCTAGAGTCTATATTTATGATTCATTTTTACCATGATTTGATATGAATTTTTTTCTTAGGCAGAATGAAATGATGAAAATGGTTTTTTTTATAAATATCAAAATTTTATATAAATCAATGTAATAATAGATATTTTATAGATGAATTAGTGATTCGTGGAATATTGTGTCAAAACCAGCTCAGCATTGAGGACAACAAAATTTCAGGACTTCTATATCATGCATGTATCAAGGTTTTAAAATCTATATAATTACATTGATATAACATTTCATGCAGTCAAGTGCAGAGGCCTGAAAAATTGAGAATATGCCATTTCAATTAATTTGAGAAAATTATGCCTTCATATAAAACATATGAAAAATTCATATAATACACACACAATTTTTATGTACTAAGTATACCAAATATGAAAAACACAAAAATATAGTATGCATTGGGAATAAGAATATTTTTTTTATAAAATAAAAAATGAAATTGTGGTTGATGGGAATAAAAAAAGGGAACTCACCTTTAATAAGTAGACTACTGTGTTGCAGAAATTTGTGGAATGAATACAAATTAGGCTTAATGTTACATAGTTAACAATGATGGTATTGGTGCAGTAGGGAAATGAGAGGCAGCAATGGAGCTACTTTGTATCTACCTCGGGCTTCCAATGTATTGGATCACTAATTATAAAGACACTAACGAGATAGGAGAAATATTTTTTTTTCATTTCATTAAAAGGGAAAGAATAATCATTCTTACCTATTATAATGGATGAATTATGATACTAGGGGGCTTCTTCCCTTGGTCATAAGGATTTATCCACATAGTTAGGGGTCGCTCAAGTGAGGGTTCATCGCTATGGAAGGGGAGATGAGAAGAGGGCTTTCATAAAGGTAGGTGGAGGGATAGGGGTTTGATAGGAGGGGTGCTGGGATGGTGAGGGGTCATTGTATAGGGTGGAAGAAAGGGGAGGTCACTAAAATGAGAGAAGAAAAAGGGGTGTCGTAACATAGGGTGTAGAAATATAAGGGGTGCCATTTACTAGCTAGGAGGAGAGAATAGGGAGCAAGTAGGGTTCCTTTAAAAGATCCTTAGAGGATAGAGTTTTGATTTTGTTAGACTAAGGAGTGAGGGACTAGGTATGGTTAAATTTCAAGATATGATTTCATGAGAATAGGGACTTGATCGGGTTCTTCACGAGAGTAGGAAGTCAGGAATTTCAGTTCGATCATGTGAAGGACTGTGAGCTCGATCAAAAAGAGGGGAGTCACCAGCCAGGACTAGATCTACGAATGATGGGGTGGGGGGGGGGGGGTCAATCGCAAGCAATGTCCATGAGATATCTACATAGGATGGGGAGATTGAAGGGGTTATTTATCATAAAGGGGAAGAGTATGGGGGTGCTTAACTGCACAAGGGAAGTGGGGTGGGGGTCTTGATCAAGGTATATGGCCAAAACATTTTTTACTATCGTGGAATTGGATATCTTATTATCACAATTTAATATACTGTGTCAATAAGTGTGTGGCTAAAGACCCATTTTGTAGTAGTGTGAATTTATAATTTATGAAAATGATTTATATGTCCTTTTTTAATGCAAGAATCAGTAGCATGTCAAACCAACACACAATGTGACTAGTATGACCCAAATGTGTGTTTTTAGTTAAAATTGAAATTTTAATAAAAAATTCCCGTGACATACTAAAAACCAAGGAATCAATTTTTTACTATTTTGAAAGTTTAGGAAAATGATCCTTAAGTCATTTTTATGTGTAGGAATTAACCGCACATTAATCTGATGCATGGTGTGACTGGCATGTCACAAAGTGTGTTTTTATTTAAAATTGACATTTTAGTTCAAAACACAAGTCATATACTCAAAATTGAGAAAAAAATTCATATTTTTTTAATAATTTATGAAAAATATCCATAAGGAATTTGTTACATGTTGGAATTAGCCACACCTCAATCTAATAAATAGTGTGCTCGGTATGACTGAAAGTGATTATTTTCAGTTAAAAATTGATATTTTAGTTCAAAACATATATCAATACCTATAAAACAATAAAAATTTATAGTATTTACTTGATACTTTAGTAAAATGATTCATAAGTCATTTTTGATGTGTATGAATCATTCTCATATCAAACTGGCACACGATGTGACCAGTATGACTCAGAGAGTGTGTTTTTTTGTTTAAATTGATATCTTCGTAAAAATAACACGTGACATACTCAAAGTTGACAAAAATAATTCATATTGTTTTAAGACTTTATTAAAATGATCCTTAATTCATTTTTTATGTGTAAGAATCCATATCACATCAATCTGATGCATGATGTGATTTGTATGAATCCAAGCGTATTTTCTATTTAAATTTGACATTTTAGTTCAAAAAACACAACACATACTAATAACCAAGAAAAATAATTTTATTATGTTATTACTTTAATAAAATGAACCATAAGTCATTTGTTACATGTAGGAATCAACCTCACCTCAATATAATACATGGGGTGCCCAATATGGCTCAAAGTGTCCTTTATCAATTTAAAATTGACATTTTAGTTCAAAATGTGTGTTTCTCACTAAAAAACAAGAAAAAACACATGTATTATTATGATAATTTTGGAAAATTATTCTTAAGACATTTTGGATGTGTTGGAATCAGTATCACATTACACTGACACACTATGTGACTGGTCTAACACAAAGTGTGTGTTTTCAATTTAAATTGAAAATTTAGTAAAAAAGACATGTGACGTACTGAAAACCATGAAAACACATTCAAATTGTTTTTATAATTTATGTAAATGATCATTAAGTAATTTTTGATCTATAGGAATTAAATTCACATCAATATAACACACCGTGTGACTGGTATGACTCCAAGTGTATCTTAAGATTTAAAATTGTCATTTTAGTTCAAAACAAAAACCACATACTCAAATCTAAGAAAATTAATTTGGATTGTTTTTATACTTTAGAAAAATGATCCATGATTTATTTATGATATGTATAAATTATCCACACCTCAATATAATACACAATTTACTCAGTATGACTCAAACTATGTGTTCTGAGTTTAAAATTGACACTTTGTTTCAAAACGTGTGTAACATAGTCAAAAATAAGAAAACACATTCATATTGTCTTGATAATTTTCAAAAAAAAAAATATACAAGTCATTTGTGATGTGTATGAAACATAAATACCTCAATCAGATACATGGCGTGACTGGTGTGACTCAAATTGTGTGTATTCAGTTTAAAAATGTCATTTTATTAATGTAATATTTCATATTTATGATTAATTTATTTATTTGTAGTTTTCTTAACATATTTATTATTTTCATATATTTTTGGATTATTTTTATTAAGTTGTGTGGTTTTTTCATCAATTGATACCATTATTGGGCTTTTTTGAAAGGGGGTAGGGTGCTAAAGATAATTAAACCATTGCTTTTTGAAATTTTTATAATAAATTATACTTGCTAATGTAATTTTACAAAACAATTTTTAAAATGTATATAATATAGTTTTTTTCTATTATTTGTGATGTAACTTTTATTTCAATTAAATTATAAATTTTCCATATACCTATATTTTCTATTGCAGTGTGTTGTAATTTCAACAACACACTATAGTATTATAGCCTTTATCAATGCTATTTCTAGCAATGATAAAATGACCATTTATCAAAGCTAAAAACCGCTGATAAAGGGGGAATTTTATCAGTGCTAAACTAGCACTGATAAAGGAACACCTTTATTAACACTGATAAAGATCCCCCTATTTCAGTGCTTTTCTAGCACTGATAGAAGGGGACTCCTTTAAATGGTGCTTAGGATAACAATACTTTTTTAGTATTGATAAAGGCCTTTTCTAGCACTAATTATAGCCAAGTCTGTAGTAGTAAATCGTAAAGGGAAAATATAAACAAGGCATAGGAAACATAAACACACCTCATGTACAAATAAAATCCAATATATATTCCCAAATAATCTCAAAATCATTGTAACTAAACTTTAAATACAACTTCAAATTAAAGTAGAAAAAATAAAACTATAGTATAAGTGTCGACATGACACCATACATAAGAGGAACCATGATACTAAAAATAAAAAAAAACCCACAACCACCAATCTTCATTCATCAATTGAAAAATATTCACCTACCACCTCTAATATATCCAAACCAGAGCCCAACAACCAATTGCCACATCCATGCAGAACCCAAATTGAACTTGTAATATGATAGGAATTATAAAAATTACCTAGTTGGTATCCCCAAACAAAACATGCATAACCTTTAAAATCATAAATTCATGTTATGATAGTTTGAAATACAATAATATATATAAGTTTTTTATTTTAATTAAAAACCCATAACTTTTGATTGTCAATAGAAACCATTTCATTAAAAGAACGAGGGCCCCACACAGAAAAAAATATTTTTTCACGTTAAAAGAAAATAAATCATTTTATTTTAGAATTAATCTTAAAATAGTCATTTAAAAATAGGATGAATTTAAAGAATTTTTAAGCACTTTTATTTTAAATAAATAATTCAAATTTATTTTTTTAATTGAATTCAATCATAATAACTACAACATGTATAATAAATTATTAACATAAAAAAACTATTGATCAAGTATCATGATGCCATCAGAATCATAATAACCATAATATAATTAAAAATTAGTGATCATGGGAACACCTAAGAGCTCTTGGAAAATATAGGAAAAATTCTAAAATAGAATTTTCCTAATTGGAATGTATGAGGTTAATCAATCACCATAATACTCAGTATTAGGCTACTACGCCTAACTGAGTAGAAAATCTTCCAAAGAAAAGTAAAGGCCTACACAGGTCAACTAGTAGAGCAATGTCATACACTAGTGTAGCATATAAAATCAGGCATCCCATCTAGCCATGTTTTTTCCCATGATATATAAAATGGAGGCGAGTTAACAAAAAATAAAAATTGCAATGTGTACTAAATAGAAACCATGGGCACACCCTCACCTTCAAACACCTTCTATATAAGTAACCCCCTTTTCATAAGAAGATTGATATAAAAAAATACATCTTATAATAAGGACACTTTCATCCACTTTTTTCAAACTACCACAATGGCCACACTTCTATGATCTATTTAATTTTAGAAAACCATTTTTATTAATTTAAAAGCTGTTCCTTGAAGAATCCTTCAAGAAAAAAGTTTATAAAATCATACATAAAAAGATACATTTAAATAAACTCAAATAAAAAAGAACAAATAAATTTTTATAAATCATCATTCATAATTCTTTTACAGTCATATCATTTTTTAATAAACCTCCCAAGCGTTTAAATCAAGAATTTTTTTCAAAAACATTATAAGAAAATAGGGTTTGAGTATAGAAACAAGGGGAATACACCTTACACTGAATTGAAACCAAGAGGAAACTAATATTAATAATTAAAATAATTATATACACTTTATATAAATTTAAATGAACCCAAAACATGAACTCAAACAATAAATTAATCAATGTATTTAAATTTAATAGTTCATTCATGGAGAAACCAATGCCAAAATTTTCACTTTAATCAATTGTGGTGCATATCCACCATAACATGATAATAAAAATTTTAAAGAACCCAAAAGACCCCTAAATCATAAAATTACGCAAATAAAAATCCATTATAAGATTAACCCTATGTCATTGAGACCATACTAGGGCAAAAAAAGGAAGATAAAGAAGAAAATAAGGTGAAGAGGAGGTCTATATGAGGTTACATTAAATAATAGACCTTAAAACATGATGAAATACAAGGAAATTACCATGGAGAAGGTGGACAATGAGAGGTAGTCTTTTGGGAGTTGAAATATCCAAGTGAGGGGAGGAAAAAGACCCCAAAATGGGTTTTATTAAATTAGAGGATATTGGTTAATTTTTCATATTTAATAGATATGGGTGATCTGTGAAGTTTACCAAACTATTCACCAACCATGAGAACCCAATAGGACTGACCTAAGAAATACTACATAGTTTGGCTGTAGAGTTTACCCAACAATGAATCCACTATTGAAATTCCTCTTAAAAGTATTGCATGTTATTCATGACTTATCCATGTGGTTTTCCCTAACTATGTTCAAACCGTGTGACATGAATTACCAACCCATTCACCAAATTTTAGAAGAAAACCGATGTAAATGAAAATAATAACTATAATGTCTTGTAAATAAATAAAATAATAAATAACACTGAGTTTGGGGTGTTACAATTATCCAAACAATATTAATTTCTGACCTAAAAAAGTCATAAAATAATTTGTTGATCAAGGTAGAAACATGAGGTTAAGTTCCCTCATTATTGACATGATTTAAGAATCCAAGGAATGCAACTACTAACTAGAACCACTCCCAACAACCAAACATATCATCAATATGATAATTGATCATACTATAATGGTCCAATATTCTTATACCCAAGAAACCATAAATTATCCCAAATTATTGGCGTTGGTACCCAAGAACCAAATGATTTTAACTTTTTATTACCAGAATATTCAAGGTATCGAATATAAATAAATATCTTATCACATTATGTGTATTCTTCCATATTCACAGTTCCACACTTTTAACCTTGAGTGTTGGGACATGCATTCCCAATAAAGTATATTTAATAATGGATATCCCACAACATGCATTTGGTTAATTTATTAGATAGATTATTCATATTAGTCACAACGATACACTATCATGTTCCTTACATGCAATGGGATAAGTGTTCAATAGTTAGTATGTTTATTAACTTTTATTATATATTTTTATTTTTTATTTCATATTAATTTGAATATTATTTTATTTGAAGTGGGAGATATTAGATCAGATTATGCATATAATTGATCCTCAAGAGTAGGAATTTATCAGGAAATATGTAGTTAACTTTGATCTAGTGGCTCTCAGAGATCCTCTCTATTTCATACATGAGGGTCTTTATGAGGAGGTTCCATAATCATATCATGATCTGCACACTGTGGCTGATGCACTAGGGGATGATGATGTGCATGTTATTCTCACTGAGGATGATGTACCATCACCACCACCACTAACCAGAGAATATAAATGAGGACATAGACAGGGGAAGATGCAAGAATAAAGAGAGAAACACCTGAGAGATTCTCCTTCACCAGAGAGAGAATATCATACACAACAGAAAAATGTTTTTTCACAGTAGGGAGTGTTTTATGTTTCATATATGTATGATTATATATATGATATATAATATTCATATTAGATACCTCCCGTATCTTGTAAGAACATGGGTTTTTAGAACAGGTCAAAATACCAAACCTTTTTGATTTTTTGCATGTTCTGGGAAAACTAGGAGAATCTAAAAAAACTTTTAAAGTTGTGGAGGTCGTACAGGGGCACACGGTTGGAGCACGGTCTGAAAAAACCATGAAACCAACCTATGAAATCATGCACCCTTGACAGTGGGCTCCGCACGGGCGGTGCACGGTTTGTCAAACCGTGCGGGCAAGCCGTGCGAAGTCCCTGGGTGAGACAGTGGAAACCGCACAGTTGGCACACGGTTTTCCAAACCGTGTGGGGTTACCATGCGACCACTTAAAGTTTGGGTTTTTAGGTTCCGAGCCACTTGGGATTTTCTATTCCTCCATCATTCTTCCTCCCACTCGTGGCTCACGAGGGAGTTCTGATTTTCTGAGGTTGGGGGAGCGCCTTGGATCGTTTTGGAGGAAAATCAAAGGGGTTTCTTGGTGGATCAAAGCCATTTCTTCTCGGGGAAGTGTTTTTGATGCAGTTTTGAGGAGGTTTTCACCAGTTTGGAGTGAGTTTGGGTGAAGGGTTGAATTCACCAAACCCTAAAGGTAGGTGGTGCATACCTAATTTTGTGTTTTCATGGTCATTTGGGTAGCGCAACCTTCAGCGAGTTTTTCGAGTATTTGAGAGAGACCCTAATTTATCTGCTACTACTTATTTAAATTTCTTATTAGACCTATGAAACACATTTGGGTATTCCATTTGTCCTATCTTGATTGAGCAAGGCTGGGCGAGATGTTGTTGCTCACGTGGGTCATTTTGGCCGGGGATTCCAAAATGATAATACTTGAATTGTATTGGTTTAAACTATTAGATTTAGTTATTTAAACCTTGATATAATTGTTGGATACCTTAGAAACTTCAGTAATGGTATGGGACAACACTTTCTTAGTGAAATTCATCTTTTTTGATGGTTTTTCCTATTATGTGTTCTATTTAAATGTGTTTTATATGTAAATGTTGAATTGCATATGCTGGAACCTTCGTGTTGTGATGGGTGTGGCCCGGATATTGTTGAGTGGTGCTGATCACAGGATGGGCATAGAATAGGTTACTTTGGGTGGTTTGGACTATAGGATTGGGTGTCATGGACGTTGGCTTGAGGTAATACGATTGTTAGGTTGGGCTTGGCCTGAGGTTACTTTGGGTGGTTTTGACCACGTGATTGGGCATCATGGACATCAGATTGAGGTAGAATGACTATCAGGTTGGGCATGGCCTGGGTTACTGGGATGGAAAGGCCATCAAACTTGAGTGACATGGTCGCAGGAACACGAGGTGTCATGTTTTTGGTGGCTTAGGTGCTATTTTGGTGATTACTTCTCACTCGGAACATTGAGTAGTGTGCACACAGAGATACTCTGTGATGAAGTGGTTTTGACCACTCGTGTGGGTAGAGGCCCCCATATATGTGTTTTAGGTACTTTGGTTGGGAGTTCTTGCTGTAGGAAGCCACATGGGATGTGAGGAGCCTTCAGGGGATAGCTTGAGGCTATCGGGTTGGGGGTTGAGGCTCGCCGTGATTTGAGGGCAGGTATCACTGTCCCTACAGTTACTTATTTGAGAGCAGATATCGTCGTCCCTCCGGTTACTTGATTTGAGGGCATGTATTTCTATCCCTCCAGCTATTTATTTGAGGGTAGACATCGCTATCCCTCTGGTTATTTATTTGAGGACAAACATCACTGTTCCTCCGGGTTACTTCTTGGGCGTTCCTTCAGGACGTCGGTACTTGAGGCACGAGGTGTGAGGAGGCACAAGGTGGCAGGTTACTATTATTGGGCATGACTTTGGGATATAGGTACTTGAGACATGTGGTGTTTGTGGGCACATGCTTCCAGGTTACACGACAGAGATTCCGGTGTTGGCCGAAGCAGGTGACACTTCATGGTGGCTGCTGAGCACCAGTGGAGTTTGTGTTTATTTGTGCAGCGTACTGTTTATTATTTTCTGTATAAATGCATGTCTAATTTAACACTTATAATAGGCACACACCATTGGGTGGTTTCTTACTGAGATTTGTCTCACACCCTACATGGGCCCTTAGGGACGCATGCTGACTTTATGGATTTACATGCATGAAAGAGGCCTGCTTCAGGAGCTAGGCTGCATTAGCTGTTGCATGGATATGGTATGAACCTTGAGGTCTTGTCTAGTTAGAGTTTATCTTGTTTTATTTCCTTTCCTGTATTAGCATGCTTATTTGTTTTGTATCTATAGTTGGTTATCCATTGGTGCCTTTTTATATATAAATACATGTATGACCTGTTTTGGATGCATGTTTGTTGTTCAGTGGTAGTTACAAGTGATCAACATGCTGTTGTGTTTACTTTCCACTACTGTTGTTTATATTTATTGCTTTCGCTATTTATTTATATTGAATGTGCTTACACTCTGTGGGTCTGGTTTGACTCTTCAGAGTCATTTATTCCGCTGCATCTTTATTATTATACTTAGACCGATACCATTATTATCCTTTGAGAGGGTATAACCTCCCCACTATACCTATGAGACCCTCGTTTCTAGTCAGTAGCCTTTGGCATTCAGGGAAGTGCGCTTAAAGTAGTAACACCCGACCTGTCTAGCATAGTTCATGTGGCTGTTCGGGTACGGGTCGTTACACAGCTAACATCTCTAGATCTTCGATATAGTGAAACCTGACTATAGTATCACAGCTTCTATAGACCTCATGCAACATTTCTGACATCACTGACATATTTGATATCACATTTTCAATATCTTTTAGATATTATATCATGAACTACAAAAGAAAAAAGTATTAGTGATGGGTTTAATAACTTCCATTAAATAAACCATATTAAAAAAATATAATAGAGTGGTTGTTTCATATAACTGACATATTTTTTTATTTTAACATTTAGAAGTGGATTTATTTAATATACCGCTAAATATTTTAATAAACCACAATTTCAACCCCTACCCTATCTCTATCACCCCAATCCTCTCCCACACTACCACTCCCCTCAATGACCACCAACCTCAACCCATCTATTACCAATGATTACCACCATGAACTCAATGCCCCATACTCCCAACAATGACTGTCAAGACCCCAACCCCCATGATGGTGACCATCGTGACCCCAAACCCCCTTCCAACTACCATTGTGTCCCCAACCCCCATACTTATGATGTCGACCACCATGACTATGAACCCCTTCTAGTGACCACCATGACTATAACCCCCCCTTCTGACGACCGTAGTAATCCCAACCCTCCCTACTCACTACTGTCATGACCCTGACTACCTACCGGTGACCACTATGACCCCGACCCCGGTACTAGTGGCCGTCTTGACCCCGACCACCATTCCAACTATAATCATGACCCTGATCCCCCCACCGATGACCACTGTGACCCTGAACCCCCCTTTTGATGACCACTATGACCATGACCCCTAACAGCAACCTCCATGACCCCGATCCCCCCTGCTCCTCAACGACAACCCCCAAAGGCCCCTATTCCTATTTTTCCAGTGACTATCACCCCCTAAATAATTTAAGGAATGATTGATGAAATATTTATAAGGGTTTTAAATAAATTATATAAATTTAAATATAATTTTGTTCCTTTTATATTTTTAATGTTCGATTGAATACTTTTTATGTTGAATTTATGTTATGTTGTGTCAAGAACCTACCCTGGTCAATAACGAAGTTGGGTGATGTTTACTTTTTGGATTAAACATTTATATCTTTATATATGAATATAAAAGGAGAAGAGAGAAAATACAATAACTATGGATAAAAGTTTGATTAATTTATCTCAAAACACACATCAATATTCCAAGAGTTTAGAATAATTTTTAGATTATACAACTACAAAACAATCAGTGGATGATTGAATAAAATGTATGTGTCCTGATTGTAAATTCAAAATATCATTGAATAAAAATGAATTAAATAAGAATTTGATATTGAAACAATTTTTTGATCAATATTTATATGGAATTTTTCTTGGTGAATCTAATGTTATAGAAAGTAAAAATAATGAGAATACTGTAAAAAAAAAACAATGTGACATGCCGGGAGAGAATTCAGTTTGAAATTTTATAAATGATGCATTTGGATTTTCATGATAAAATGTCCATGATTTTAATAAATCATCATAACCTTTAGTTTATCCTGTCTAGGTTATTCTTACTCAAAACATCAGTGACCAAAAAAATGAGTTTGATTAATTTTTTGATGATAGAAAGAAAGAACTATATGAAGGGCACGCCATGTATTAGAAGTTGTGTTTTCTACTTAGGTTATATCATATCAAGTGTCTCTATGGAATTACTATGAAATAAATTTCCATGATTTTAGAGTTTCTTCATGATGAATTTTGTGAATATATGATCCCTACATCATTTTATGAGATGAATTAAGTTGTCAAGAAACATTGACATGATTATAAAAAGATACATTCATGCCCTAATGATTTCATATTTTACTGGGGACACAAGTCCAATATAGAATAATGCATAATATTTTATTCAATTAGATGGATTTTAATGAACAAAAATGAGTGTATAAATCAATTCAACCTTATGATGAAACTGAAAAAGAAAAATCTTTCAAAGGTATTGCATTTCATTACTCTAAAAACATGCTTTCAAAGATTATCCATGTCTTCTAAGACTACATACGACATGAAGTGGCATGAAAAAGATAGTAAAGATGGATTTATGAGACATCCAAAATAGTCAACATATTGGAAGATATTTGATTAATTATATCCAAATTTTTCTTTGGATCTTAGTAATGTAATTTTATGGATTGGGTTCTAATGGTTTTAGCACGTTTTTTAATTTAAGAAAAAATTATAGAATTTGTATAGTTTTTTGGATTACCTATAATATACCTCTATGGATGTGTACGAAGAAGACTTATTTAATTATTTTTTTGATTATTCTAGAAAATAAAATTTCTGAAAATGACATTGATGTATACCTTCAACCTCTAATAAAATATTTTCTAGAATTATGGGACGATGGAATTGAAACATATGGTGATTTAATGTTAAAAATATTAAACATGCATATTGATTTAATGTAAAAAATTAGTGACTTTTTTAGACGAGGAAATTTTTCCATCTAGAACACTCATACTAGTTTGTCTTGTCCAGTATGTAATTTTGATTTTGAATCTCAATAATAACCTCATAGAATAAAATGGGTTTTTATGTGTCATAATTCATTTCTTGATACTTCTCATAAATTAAAGTTTAACAAGACATAATTAAATGGAGACATTGAAGTGAGAAATCTAGGTAAGGTATTATCTGATTTTAGTAATATAGGGACAATTAATGAATGTCATTGATGCTTAAAATCTAGAAGGAAATATAATTTTTATTAATTTTGGATAATACCTTTTTTAATTTGGCTGATGGGGAATGTTACATGTACCATAGGCCCAAGGAACTGGTCCCAATAAAAGTCCATTGAAGGCCTAGATACTAGACACCCAATAGAAATATCGACCCTAGCCGATAATTTTTTTGTTTCTCATATGTGATCAACCTACAATTCTACTCATCAAGAAATTCACATGCAGGAATAAATGGAGCTTAGTAACAAAGGAAAATACTTATCCTCTAATTCATCCAATCTAAGTGCATTGCTGGAGGATTATTCATACTCTAATATCATCCAGGACATCACATTAGTATATGAACCAGAGTAATTTTCCCCATTATCCTCCTTCTACTAAGGTGGCCCCCTGAAGACCATCGACCACTTGGTTTGTACATCATTTCCTCCAATACCCGAACCAGAAACCTTTTCTTCCAAGGCCACTGATGAAGATTCCCCCAAAGGTATCATCCTCTCAATATGTCATGGTCATTGTCCTTCACTTCTTGAGTCGAGTTGTGATAGATCCTTTCCACCATTGTGTACATCACTGATGAACCTGAGACTGATGCCCATATTAAGCCTCACTGTGGACCCGATCTATCACGTACCTACATCAGGGAGACCATCGGGGATCTTGATGACCCTATTCACACTAAGGATCTAGCAATCCCTGATCACTATCCACATTGACATCAACACCCGATGAGTCCCACTAACTGCATGCCTGGGCCACCACCTATTTTAGCCCAAATTAGGTCACATTCCACCTAAAATTATCTATTATTGGGACTCAAACCCGGTATTTTTTATGTAATATTATAGGGTTTATTTTCTGCTAGATTAAAACCCCAAATACAATAAATGTAACTGATTCATTTTCAAAATGTAATCACTTTAATGAAGGGGGAAAAGGGTATGAGGTGCAATATCTGAAGCTTTTAGAAGACAAAAAATGGAAGAAAAGGAGTTTAAAATTAAAACATTCTTATTGTATGTTTAATTTTATACATCATAATATTAATGTAACTCATATTGAGAAGAAAATATGTGATAATGTAATTTATACATTGCTTAATGAGAAGGGTAAATTGAAGGATCACCTTAATTCTCATAATGGTTTGGATTCAATGAATATAAATTATGGATTGTGGGAAAATGAGAATGGAATGTATGCTTCAACTATTTTTACAATGAAAATTCATGAGAAATACATATTTGTTCGAACATTAAAAAATATAAAAGTGTCATATAGATATTCAAGTAACAAATCATGGTGTGTTGACTTAAAACATTTAATGTTGCATGGATTGAATAGTCATGTATTTTTTTTTCTGTTTCCATTTCATAATACATCACCTTAAATTGTAATTGTGATTCTAATTGAGTTTTGTACCTTTTTATGAGATATTTTTGGAAAAATCTAAATCCAAATGATCTAGATAAGCTTTAAGAAAGAATTTTTTAACACTTTTTCATCTGGAGATGTTATTTCCCCCTTTATTCTTTATAGTCATGATTCATTTGACAATTAATTTGGATGAAGAAGCTAAACTATGTGGACCGGAACACTACCGTTGAATGTATACAATTCAAAGGTACATTGAAATTATTTCTATTTCTATTGGTGAATTAAATTTTATCAAATCATTTCATAAATTTTTTAATTATGTTTCTTATTTTTTTCATGAGGTACTTAGGTAATTTTAAATCATATGTGAGTAATAAAGATCAACTAGAAGGATATATTGCTAAAAGTTACATAGTTGAAGAGTGCTTGACCTTTTGTTCGATGTATTTGTAAGGTATTGAGACTAGATTCAATAGTGTTGGATGTGTAAATGATATCTCCACTAATTTTTGTTCTGAAAACAAGTCATTAGTATTTCCAACTATTGGACGACCAATTAAAAAGGGGTCATTTTTTACATCGACTAAATTGGAGTTTCTATAAGCACATAGATATATGTTACTCAATATTATTACTGTAGATCCATTTATTAATGAATAAAAATTGAAAAAAAATATGAAACAAAGGGGTCGATCTCAAAATGAGTTGGAATTAATAAAAATAGTTAATAGGGAAATTTTTGAATGGTTTTCCCATCATGTTGGTATATACTCATATTAATATTATTGGTGTGTAATTATTTTTTATATTTTAAATGTAACTTCATAAATCATTTTTTCTAGATAATGACTGTTGAAAATTGTGCTGAAATATCAACTGATTTGAAGTTTTCATCTTGAGGACCTCCAAAGAAGGCTAATAGATTCGATTCCTATAATATTCATGGATTTAGGTTTTGTAAAATTTATCATGGAGAAGACATGAAAACTCAAAATAGTGGTGTATTTATACTTAAAAAAGTGGGATACTATGGAATGATGAATGATATGATTGAATTAAACTAACATGGTAAGTTTTCAGTTGTCTTATTCAAATTCAAGTGGGTCATCATTGATAAGGGTATAATGAAATATTCATTACATTTTACTTCTATCAACTTATCTTGCTTGATACATACTGATGAGCATGAAGATCATGATCCATTTTTCCTGGCTTCATAAGTAATTATGGTTTATTATGTGGATGGTAAAATTCCTGAAGTTTGGAGTGTTATTGTGCACTTAAATAAGAGAGAGTTATATGATATGGGAGATAAATATCAATTGGTAGTTTCTGATAGTGAACATAATAAACCAAAAAATAGTGATCATTTTTTCCTTACAATATCAAAGTAATAGAACTTGCAAGAGAGGGTGAAAATGAAGCACTCGCCACAATGGAGGTCAATAACATTGAAGACAATGAAGATAATGATAATTGAATGTATAAATTGGAAATGTAAATATATTAAAATTTATCATTGATAATTGTTTTGTACATATATACATTGATCTAGTTTTTATTATTTTGTAAAAATTTATTAGTTTTTTATTTTTTATACTTTTAATATATCTGAACCATTGGAATTGAAGGAATGTCGAGAAAAAAATTCAAGATCCCAGATGATCAACATCTCAGAGCATGCCACTTATATCATTATATTTAGTGGATCTGAGTGATTCCATTGTACTTGAGACTAATAGAAATCTAGTTGTTTCCTTAGATATTATTTTCATCCCACCATCCAATTCACCTTCAACAATGGATTAGTTTTTAACCCATATATCTAGGGGATATTGGAGAGTTACCATTACTGGTATTTAAGATTATCATTTCATTTGAGGATTTCAGGTTGCCTACTAGTGACACTTCTAGAATCTATGGGAAGATTGTTTTCTAGCTTTCTTATGAGATTGTGAACTTTCTGATTAATTATAAAGATTAGAGGAATATTCCTATATCTTGGAAAAACGAGTTCATTGATACTTAAGTAAATGTAATATTAATTTAATATTCATTTATAACTAATTTAAGAGACAAGAGAAAAAATTTGTAATATAATTATAAAGTGTTATACTTTTTATTTATATTTTTTTTCGTTTTGATCTCTCTAACTCCGTTTCATGACCATGGAATCTGATTTTTTTTGTAATAAATGGTATTATTTTTAATGGAGATTATGGCATGAGTTTAATGTCACATCTTCGATCTCATGACAGATGTATGAGAATGTTCTTAAAGGCATTTCTTGTGAGAAATGTAAGTTGTTTGTTGATATTAATAGAGATACATATCATTAGGTAATTTCATATTTTTTTAGTGTCTTAAAAACATAGACACAATAGAAATATATTTTTTATTATTTTTTTATTATTTTTTGTAGGAATTATCTAAAAAAATACTGTGAATAGTGAGAAACAGGTTAATCCTCAAATCTCTGGGTCTCAGAGTTTTTCAACATTTTTTTTGATTTGTGATATTTTTATTATTATTTATATCATTTTATTATATGTCAAGGTTTTTTATAAATTTTTAATATTTTTTATTAAGGATGTTGAATTAGGTCACCCTTTTGGCCCAAGAGAGATGTGGATTAATGTTCATTGGAAACACAATGATAGTTTTGTAAATTACCCTAACAAAGACATTGGAGTAAGTACTTTTAATCAATATTTCATGTTATTTCATTACTATAAAAACACAATAATGAAAAATATATTATAAAAATAGAAAATACATAATCACAATTAAATGGGACTGACTACATGGATCAGATTGTTCCAATTTGGCGTCATTTGATACATATAGGGGCCCCCATTTAATTGTGCCTAAGGCTTGTTTCTTGTTATAATTTTTTTTAATATTATGTTTTTATAGTAATGAAATAAAAATAAACAGTAGTGAAAAATTTATTAATTAGATAATATTATGAAGTTAAGATATTTTAAAAATTCATTGTTAATATTTTTGTATTAACAGATTAAAATTCAAGAAGTCTAAGTTACGAACCCTTCACAGTCATCATCAGTTTCCAAGAAGATGCAACTATAGTCATTTTAGGGAAGGAGAATCTCGTATGTGTATGTGGGATGAGTTATAGGCCAACCCAATTAGCTGTATTTTGTTGGGATTCATCATCAGTTACTGCAACACCTAGTGGGGGTTCGAGCAATGTCTTTGAATGGGAATCACAAAGAAAAATTACAAGGTTGAAAGAAAAAGTACAAGAACAATACTCTTATAGTAAAAAATGGAATCGTGGTGATCAGAAGTGGAAAATTATTTAGTTTATTTATTATAACAGATGAACGACACGGTACCTGAAGAAATTTCTATCCTTATAGCTTATCATGCTGAGGTTAATTCTAAATTCCATAAATAATTCACATATTTGAAAAGAACACATACAATTTCCATAAATAAAACTAAAATGGCATTTTTATTTTGAAAACATGAACTTAAATTTATTCCAACCACATATTGTGTCATATTGAAATCCTGTTTATTTATAAAAATAGAAAATTAATTATAGATCATTATCCTTATGTTTTAAAAGAACCTCAACTTGTTTTCTCTGTTTTGACTTAGTAAACAATTTATAATGGTACCAAAGCCTTTGAAAACATCTTTTTGTGGGGGGTGGGGGGTCAAAACCAGGAAAACAAAATCATATTTCCATGAAATTAGAGAACATTGAACATAGACTGATTTGTGAAATGTAGTATCAGACAACCAATCATTCCGAATAAAAGATTCCCCAGGATACCTGTAAACACATTTTTTGCATTTAAAAACTCAAAAACATGCATGTAATGGTCCAAACCATAAAAATTGATATTATATTAATATTAAATAATGGTAAAACCATCGTTGAATTATTTGTGATGTGTACATGTAGACAACATGTCAATATGAATTGCGGTGTGGTCTAAATGACTCAATAAATAGTGTTTTAAGGTACTAAAGCCTTTAAAAACATGTGTCAAGGGGTCAAACTAAGAAAAAGATGTCAAGTTTACATGAAATTAGAGGAAAATGTTCATGGATTTATTTTTTAAATATAGTAACTGAAAATATTTCATTCATAGTAAAAATTTTCTTGAGGTTCCTATAAACACATTTTTAGAGTTTTAAAAAACTATTATATGCATGTAATAGTAAAAACCATAGAAAATTACCAAAGATTGATGTAAAATAATGGGACAACCATAATAGAATTATTTGTGAGGTGTACGTGTGGACAAAAAGTTAGTACAACTTGTAGTGTGGTCAAAATTACTCGGTAAATAGTTTTTAAAGGTATCCATGCCTTTAAAAACATGTGTCAGGGGGTCAAAACCCAAAAAATGACATTATATTAGACTGAAATCCTATGAAATGTTTTTAGATTGATTTTTGAAATGTAAGAATTGACAAAACATCATTATAAGTTATAGTTTTCCATAGATTCTATTAAGAACATTTTTAGTGTTCTAGAACAATAAACCGTGAATTTAATGATAAAAACCATAAAAAATGACCTCATATTTATGTTTAATCATGTTAAACCACCATTGAGTTATTTTTTATGTGTAAGCAAAGACAACATGTCAATCTAAGTTGTGGTGTGGTCGAAATGACTTGTTAAATAGTTTTTAAAGGTATCAAAGACTTTGAAAACATGTTTTGGGGGTAAAAACATGAATAATGACATTGAATTGACATGAAATTAGAGAAACATAACTGTAGATTTATTTTTGAAATTTTAGGAATTGACGACACATCATTCCATGTTATGGTTTTTATAAGATGTATAGAAATGTATTTTTAGTGTTTTAAAAAACTAAAATAAGCCTTTAAGGGTCAAAAAAATAGAAAACAACCTCATATTGATGTTAAATAATGAGAAAACCACTGTTGAGTTATTTTTGACAAGTATTCCTAGGCATGACATCAATTCGACCTGTGATGTGATCAGAATGACCCAGTAAAAAGTTATTAATGGTATTGAAGCCTTTAAAAATGGTTGTTAGGGGGGGGGTTCAAAACTAGAAAAATGATATTAGATTGATATGAAATCTATGTAAAACAACTGTAGATTTATTTTTTAAATTTAGGAACTGAAATCACATAATTCTGAGTTACATTTTTATTGGGATGTCCATAAATTCATTTTTACTATTTTAGAACAATAAAACGTGCATGTGATAGTAAAAACTATATAAAATGTAATTATATTGATGTGAAATCACTGGGAAAACACCATTGAGTTATTTTTGACATGTAATCATAGAAAAAATGTCAATCCGGTGTGTTATGTGGTCAAAATGACTCGATAGACTATTTTTAAAGGTACCAAAGCTTTTAAAAATGTGCACCGAGGGAAAAATTAAAGAAAATGACGTCATATTGACCGGAAATAATTGAAAAAATGACCGTAGATTGATTTTTAAAATGTAGGAACTAACGGAATGTCATTCGAAGTTATAGTTTTCTTGGGATGCCTATAAACACATTTTTAGAGTTTTAAAACACTAAAATGTGTATGTAATAGTCAAAAGCATATATAACGACAACATATTGATGTGAAATCATGTGAAAACACCTTTGAGTTATTTTTGATTTGAATACATCAACAACACATCAATAAGACATGCATTATGGTCAGAATGAATCAATATTTTTTTTAAAGGTACCAAAGTCATAAAAAATGTGTGCCCAAGGGTTAGATATAGGAAAAAAATGTAATATTGACATGAAATCAAATGAAAAAGATATTATATTTATTTTTGAAATGTAGTAATGAATAAAATGTCTTTAAGAGTTACAGTTTTCCTAGGAATCTCCAAAACGTGTTTTTAATGTATTAAAACACTATAACATGCCTGTATCGGTCCAAACCACAACGAACAACCTCAGATTGATGAGAAATCCTAAGAAAACAATTTTTGAGTTATTTTTGATATGTATTCATAGAAAAAACACTAATACGGCATGCAATGTTTTTTAAATGACTTGGTAAACAGTTTTTAAAGGAATCAAAGCCTTTAAAAATGTGTGTCGTGGGTAAAAAACCAGGAAAATGATTTCGTATTGTCATATAATCAAAGGAAAATTACTATAGATTTATTTGTTAAATATGGAAACAAAAAATACATCATTATGAGTTAAGGTTTTCTTGGGATTCTTGTAAATTATTTTTTAGTGTTTTAAAATACTAAAATGTGTGTGATGGTCAAAATCATAGCAAAAAACCATTGATTGAGATGAGATCACTGAAAAACTACCATTGAGTTATTATTAAAATAAAAGACATGTTTTGATATCAATTTCTTTAAAATTTGTATATCAAATAAATTTAAAACACACTGCACGTCGATTTAAAAATTAATTAGAATGTTATATACTGATCCATTTTTAGTTTGAAGTTTTGAATGAGGTATTAAATAGGTAAGTTTATGTTTTCAAAGTGTTTTTAATGATATATTATTTTTCTTATATTAAAATATTTTTATTTTTATTAAAAGAATAAAATTATTTCTGTGAAATATTCTGAATATATTCTGTGTATTTTATTTTTCACATTTCTTTCCTTCAATGTTCTGGTTTTTATTATAGTTGTTAGATGCTGGAAGTATGGAGGAGGTTGACCATTCTAATCCATAAAATTCTTCAGAAGGTAGTCATGATGGTTCTTAGTTTCCATGGTATGCTTAAATTTTATCAATGAATCTATTGTAATTATGATTTATTATGTTTTGTTTTAATTCCAGTCTTCTTTTTTGTTACAATTGATGAGGTGATGTGGTCTATTTCAGTTGATGAGATGATGTAAAGGCAGATGGATGCATTATAGGTTGTAGGGTGGACTTATATTTGACATGGGTTTTTGTTGGATGTATTTTATATTTATATATTGATGACTGTAATATGGGTTGACTGTGATTATCTGTTGATTGAAGTTATTCTTACATAGGTTATGATGACTGTGGATGTATCTAAATATACCTATGGATATATGATGTATAACATACGTATGATGGGTTCATTATGCATTAATATTTTATTTTATTATATGTTAGTGTTTTTAGAATTATATTTTTTGTGAAATATTTTTAAAAAATAAAATTTAAGAGAAATATTTAGAGGTGATTTTTAAAAACTAAAACTAAATAAATTACTAATAATCTTAATTAGTGGTAGTTTATATTAACCATCGCTACATGTATTAGTGGCGTTTAGGTTTGTCTTATCTATTTTATTTTTAGATTATTTTTCCTAAAAAATCACCACTAAATTATCCAAAAACAACACATACAGAAACTGTCACTAAAAGAAAAAACTACCACTAAATGACTATCGGCTTTGCAATTTGTGGTGGTTTTAGTAACTACCTCTAAATGATTAAACTACAGTTTAAACCTCCTCCAATAGTAGAAAAACACTACTCATGCATGATTTTTTTAGTGATTCCTCAAAAATCATTGACATATGGCTCCACATATGATTTTGTACAACCTTCTACTTAGTAGTATGATGAGTCAACCACAACACTGTATATTGAGCTATCATCATAAACCGAGCATTATAAAGCAACATCAGAACAATTTTTATATTTTATTATTGTTGTGGAAGAGACATGGCATGAAAAGGAACCCATGTCTATAGTTGGTACACTAGTGCGACACAGACATTATACATAGAGTGGGAACAAGCTTTATATGCTGATTTGGTGTTCTGATGGGCATTGGCATTGATTTATTCTAGTGAACACATTATATTAAAAATAACATATTAATGAAAAAAATTCAATTTTGATATAAAATATATATTTTTATATAAATCTTGAAATTAGATTCACTAAACTATAATTTTAATTACTTGAAAAAATTAAATAATTCAACATGAGAGGGGGAAAATCCTTTTCCAGTAATGAATTTTCTTCTATAGTAAGCAGTGAGTTATGAATATTATATAATATAAATATAAATAAACATACACACAGATATATATGTGTTTGTATCTATAAATTTTTTTATATAAACAAAATTAAAAATATATAAATATAAATATAAATATAAATATAAAATATAAATATAAACGCAACTATAAAAATATAAAGATCATTATAAAATTTTAAATATAAATATAAACATATAAGTATATTAATAATTGTATAAATATACTTATATCTATAATGATATTTTTAGGGAGGATGGATAGTGGGGGAAATCTCCTCAATGGAGTCTACCATGGGTTTCCGGATTTTTTGGTTTCAATTTCCTCTCATAGATCTACAAACACTTCAATTCTTCCCTCAAATAACGAGAGTTACTATTTCTTTATTTGAAGGAAGTTTTAGTGCATCAAATATCAAATACAGATGACTATGGGAAGAAACTCCTCATAGGTGATAACTCAATTCCTTGTAATTAGAAACATGTCCCTCCAGATGAGACTCTTATGGTGGAAGATGTTGCTGCTTTAGTTTGTTAATACTCGAATCATGGTTGTGGTGCTTATCCTAGGATCTTTTATGATGCCAAATTTTGGTCTTTTGCATCTGGATGAATTTTGAAAAATGGTTCACTTTATTTTGTTGAAGAAAATCACACTCTCACCTCTCAATATATTTCTAAGTGTAAACACTCAATTATCACTAGGTTAGTGACCTAGTAAGGGATGAAATTATGGAATCTTGGAGATATTTTTAATCAACTCATTCAATTCTGGGGTTTTGATGAATGGAATATGAAATCTCTTGGTAATGGATTTTTTCATGTTATTTTTCCTTCTTCTGATTTGAATGTACATGCTTGGGGTATTGGCTTTGTCCCTCTCAAAACTGGTTTCTTGTGCATTCAATATTGGGATACAAGTTTTAATCTAGATTATGTTTACAATTCTACCACTCAAGTATGGATTCAATTCGTTTTTCTTAGTTTGTACCTTAAAAATCCTCAAATTATATGAGATGTTTCCAGTTTTCTTGGGGTTTAAATTAATTTCGATAAGGAAACCAAATGAGTGAGGTTTGGTTGATTTACTCATATTCTAGTGGAAACTGAATTGTGTTAAACTACTATTGATACAATTGTATTGGTCAATGAAGAATTTTGTTTTGAGTTTCATATTGATGTTGAAAATTTACCTATTTTTTTTAAAAGTGCTGTAATATTGGAAATCCTATTGGTAAATGTAGAAAAGTTTTGAGATGTGATAATTGTATAAGGATACTTCATGATATTGTTAACTATAAATTTAAATTCCCAATTGTTGGATCTGTAAATGATGTAGGTATTGTTTCTTCTGAAAATAAGAAACATGGTGATACTGCACATGTTCTTGGATAAGAAGTTAAACCTAGGCATGGGGATGATGTTTCTCCTTCTGTCATTGATGATTCTAGATTTCTTATTCCAAGATTTTCTGTTGACATTTTAAATGGCCAGAAAAGTGAATTAACTATTCATAACACCACTCAAAATGATATTCAAGTCAAAAAAAGTTCTGTATAGGAAGACCAATCTGGTAAGAGTATTGAAGATCCTATTCAAGATGGAACCTCTTATGTTGATGATGAGAATTCGTCAGGCCATGAGAGCAGTAATGATGAGATAAGTTTTTTGGATGTTAAAACCACATGTGAATACACTACTCAAAATGTTATCAAAAATAAATATAGACAAGAATAATAATATGTGTAGGAGTTTTCAGATCATGTACAATCTGAAACATCTTGTGTTGTTGTTAAGAATTTATCAGGCCACGAGAGAAGTAGTACTAATGAGCCATATATTTGCTGGCTACTAAAACTAAAAGTGAATTACTTATATATTATCATGATCTTGCTATCAAAATTGGTTGAGACAATCACACTAGGTAGAGGATTTCAAATCCTTTAGTATAAGTTGGTTCCTTAAGTATTGTTTCTCAGATAAACAAAAAAAAGAAATAGTACTACTGATACGAATTTGTTGAATATTTTGTTGGACCCAACAAGGGTCTATAGAAGTATATCTTATATTAATACGAGGTCTCCTGAGGAGGTTTACACTGGAATGGAAGTTACTAAAGTTATGCCCATCATGGTTGTGTAGGACCCCAGGACACCCTGAGAGGGGAGGGCTAAATCAAGGTGTTAAAATTTTCTTTTAATATGATGAATCTTGTTCCCACTTTGGAAGGAATTTGTTAAACCTATGCGATGTATATGATCAGTAATCAAACATTCAAATGCAAAGATATGAAACACAATAATTTTACTTGGTCAACTACAAAGGCCTATGTTCAAGGATCATAGGTTGAAAGTATTTCAGTCATACCAAAATCCACTAATCTTCACTAGTTATGGAGTACACAAGTTTAAAAGCATTAACTATGTTCTAGGCACACTGCCTTTATAAGAATTTAGGGATAACACAATAAATCCCTCAGAGAACTTTTGTTGACTCCCCCAAGATCACAAACTTGGGTGAATTCTCACCCAGTTTATGGACTTTAATGTCTCCTCAAAAGATTTTCATTGAAGTCTTTGTCTCTGTCCAGCACGAGACTCTGCTTTCATCGATGACCAGAATTGATGCACTTGAAAGCACTGATCAAACAACCTGGATGTTCAGAGCTTAGTAGAAGTGCACACTGATACTTGTGTGGAACACCTTCCCTTACCTGCAAGAGTTGGGATTTTTCATGCATGATGGCTTTCGCACAACCCTTATTTTCCATGCACCACTTATCTTTCTAGCAACCACACCATAATGTTCACTTGGTATTTTTAGACTAAAGGAACACTTTTCATACAATTCCTCCTCATGTTAGGGGTAGTAGAGGTCATAATCTCACTCATACAGTTGATCATTCATATTTTTAGTATCTTTTGATGGTTCTTGTTTGGGTATTTTATTGGGTTATTGTTGTAATTGTTCACCTCCTCCATTTTCTTTAGTCTCTCATTTTAAGAACATAGATCTTTTCTTTGTTAAAAAAATAAAATAAAATAATTATATTTATAGATATATTACATAATTAGAAATATAATTATATGTATGTTTATAAATATAAATATACTTATATGATTATATTAATATAAATTAAATTATAAAATTTTAAATTTATGTATAGTTATTATTTTTTAACATAAATATATTTAAAAATGAAAAAATGAAAAAAATAATTTTTGAAATATATTTATATTTATATAATCATAAAATTATAAATATAAATTTATTTATATAACTATAATTCTATATATAAATATATTTTTATAAATTTAAATATAAATATAATTATATTTATAACTATAAATAATTCTATAAATATAAATATAATGATATAATTATAAATATACTTTTTTTGTATAAATATATTTGTAAACATATATATAAATATGTTTATATAATTATTAAAGAAAATTTAGATATAAGTTTGAAAACTCTCATCATGCATTTTTTAGTACATCTTGAAATACAGTAGCTTGCACATTATTAATGTGAAATTACATATCTTTTTTTTGTTTTTCCATTCATTGAAAGACAAACGAGGGTAGTGCGTGACATGCTCAGACCCAACGCTGCATGTCTCATGCTACCCACCATAAATTATATCAATATATCTTTATATTATCACCCCCAACACACATCATATCAATGTCTTTATATTATCATCAAGTTTCCCTGAGGTCATGTGCCTTCAATGAAATTCTCATCACCATCCCACACAAACATATAATTATGATTCATCCCCTCTCCTCCCTTCCCTATATATATATCTCACCACCGCCGAGTTTTTTTTTAATGTTTTTATGATTTTTTTAAATGTGTTGAGGTTTAATTTTTTTTAAAATAAGCATGAAAGGTGACAGTGAGGATCCCGCCGTTCAACTAAAGACTTAATTTTTTTAATTTTTTTGTATATTTAGTTTTTTTATTTGTTTTGTTTGTGTGTGTGTATATATATATATAATATATATAATTTTCAGTTGAATTTATATGCTATTTAATATCCAGTTACATCATTCCATATTCTGATATACACCCTCACTCAGGGCTTCCTTTTATAAAAGGGCTTGCCCTGGAAATCATTCTGTATTTCCGATGTGAGATTCAAGTTCCCTCTTTCATGTACTGAACATCCTGCATTTTTGATGTGGGATTTAGACATGTTTTAAGTATATGGATTTGAAAGACTATAAAATATAAATTATAAAATTAATATAAATGAAACATAAAATATGGATTAAATATATAATAAATAGTTGAAAATAAAAATAATTTTGTTACAAATGCTCATGAAAAATAATTTATAAGCTTTTAATGCCACCTACTTGAAACGTAAAAATGATTCAAGTATGTGACTTTAAAATACTATAAAATATATACAATAAGACCAATATAAATTAAAATTAAAACACAAATTAAACATATAAGAAATAGTCAAAAATAAAATGAATTTCATAAAAAATGTTGATGAAAAATAATTTACAAGCCTTCAAAACCACCAACTTGAAACATAAAAATGTTTATAGTATGTGACTTTGAAATAAAATAAAATATAAACTATAAGAATAATATAAATGAAAATTAAAAATTTATTAATAATATATGAAATAGTTTAAAATAAAAATATTTTTGTAAAAAATGTTGATGAAAAATAATTTATAATCTTTAAAAACCACCTACTTGAAACACAAAAAAGTTTCAAGTATATTACGTTGAAAGACTCAGAAATATAAACTATAAGACACATATAAATGAAACTTAAAACATGGATTAAACATATAATAAATAATTAATAAATAATTATTTAATTTGTAATATAATTATTAATTATATAATTATTAATTATATAATAATTAATTAGTTAATTAGAAATATAATTACTAATTTCTAATTATTAATTATATAATTAAGTAGTTAATTAGTAATGTCATTATTAGTTATATAATATTTAATTAGTAATATAATGATTAATTATATAATTATTAATTGTATAATAATTAATTACTTAGTTAGTAATATAATTATCAAACATATAATAATTATTAATTATAAATTATGTAATAATTAATTAGTTAATTAGCAATATAATTTTCAATTTTTAATTATATAATTATTAATTATATAATAATTAATTAGTTTATTAGTAATATAATTATTAAGTAGTTAATTAGTAATATAATTTTTAATTTTTAATTATATAATAAATAATTACGTAATTAGAAATATAATTTTTAATTTTTAATTTTATAATTTTATAATTTTATAATTATATAATAATTAATTTTTTAAATAGTAATATAATTATTAATTAGTTAATTAGTAATATAATTATTAATTATTAATTATATAATAATTAATTATGAAATAATTAGTAATTAACTAATTAACTAGTTAATAATTAATAATTTATAATTATATCATAATTAATTTGTTAATTAGTAATATAATGATTAATTTTTTAATTTGTAATATAATTATTAATTAGTAAATTAGTAATATAATTATTAATTATTAATTATATAATAATTGATTAGTTAATTAGTAATATAAATTTAATTATAAAATATATAATTATTAATTATATAATAATTAATTAGTTAATTAGTTATATAATTATTATTTTTTTAATTAGTCTTATAATTATTAATTATTAAATATATAATAATTAATTATTATATAATTAATAATTATTTTTCTAATTAGCTAATTAATTATTATATAATTAATATTTGACTAATTAATAATTAATAATTAATAATTATATAATAATTAATTTGTTAACTAGTAATATAATTTTTACCAGTAAGGTCTAGAAGTCAGGCGAACCTCCTCCTACAAAATTTATTGAAAAATAAAGGGTGAAAATAGAAGAGAAAAGACCTGAAAAAACATAGGACAAACCCTAATCCAAAAAAGAAAACCAACAAATCATAACCATCTCCATAATATAGGGTGTAACGAGTCGATTCCCATTCTGACTGTAAATTCTTTTGATTGAAAACCACAAATTAATTTTCCCTGAGTTTAACCTGCTTTAGAGTGAGCTCTTGGGACTTGGTAGACCAGACACACCCATCTCCACCAATTATATTACTAATTAACTTATTAGTTATTATATAATTAATAATTATATTTCTAATTAACTAATTAATTATTATATAATTAATAATTATATTTCTAATTAAATAAATAATTATATATATAACGAGTAATTATATAATTAATAATTATATTACTAATTAAATATTATATAATTAAAATGATATTACTAATAAACTATATAAATATTAATCAATTAATAATTATATAATTAATAATTATATTACTAATCGACTTATTAAATATTAGCAATTTCATATATGTTTAATAAATGTTTTAAGTTTCATTTATATCTTTCATATAGATTATATTTTAAAGTCTTTAAAATCCACATACTTGAAACATTTTTAAATTTCATTTAGGTGGTTTTGAAAGCTTATAAATTATTTAACATCAACATTTTTTATGAAATTATTTTTATTTTCAACTATCTCTTATATTTTTAATCCATGTTTTAATTTTCATTTATATCAGTCTTATATTTTATATTTTATAGGCTTTCTAAGTCACATACTAGAAACATTTTTAAGTTTCATATTGGCGGTTTTGAATGATTATAAATTATTTTTCATCAACATTTTTTATGAAATTAATTTTATTTACAACTTTTTATTATATATTTAATCCATGTTTTAATTTTCATTTATACTTATCTTATAGTTTATATTTTATAGGCTTTTAAAGTCACATACTTGAAACACTTTTAAGATTCAAGTTTGTGGATTTGAAGCCTTATAAATTATTTTTGATCAACTTTTATTACGATTTTTTTTATTTTAAAATATTTATTATATGTTTAATCCATATTTTAAGATTCATTTATATTGGTCTTATATTTTATATTTTATATTCTTTTAAATCTAAGTACTTGAAATATTTCTAAATCCGAGATCATAAATGCTGAATGATCTGCACAGGAAAGGGAGAACCTAAATCCCAGATTGGAAATGCTGAATGATTTATATGGTAAAGCCTCTTATAAAAGGGAACCCTTGGTGAGGGTTTTTGTTAGAATCCAGACTTTTAGAATGGAAGTACTATTGGATATTAAGTAGAAGATAAATTCTACTGAAAAGTTTTATTATATATATATGAGAAAAACAATACAAAATAAAAATAAAATTTTAAATATAAAAAATGTCATTTTTTGGACTTTGGAGGAATGGAAATAGTGGGGTGCCTCCTTTCGGCTTACCCTAAAGGTGACAACCTCTCTTCCTCCTTTCAGACATATTTTTTTAAAAAATTATACCTATACATTTAAAAAAAATTCAAAAACACATAAAAAAACTCCACCACCTTCATTTCCACCACTGTAGACTTGATTTTCTAAACCACTCATTAACCACAATGTATCCCACCTCCCTTCTCTTCATATTCAGTTTCTACATAGCTCTGGTTCCTAGAAATTCCTCCACCGCTAGTTGTGGTGCTTTGGAGATTGTGTCATAGGAACTGTTCAATAAGATGATGCTTCACCAGAAAGAGGAACTTTAAGCCTCCAGCATGTTTGATGGATTTGGTGTGACGGGGGATCACACCACCCCCAAGCATGAGGTCGCCACTTTCCTAGCCCAAAACCTCCCACGAATCCTTAGGTCCTCCATCCTTTGAGAAATCTTCCGTTTTTTCTATTTTCTAATGATTTGATTAAATATTTTTTATTATTAGGTGGATGGGAAGGTGCACCTGATGGATAGTATTCATGGGGACACTGTTATATCAACAAAGGGCTTAGGGCGAATCCTGAGCTTCTGGGTGATTATTATGATTCCAATGATGCATTACCGTGCATGCATGAGAAAAAGTACTATGGCTGGGGAACCTTTCACCTAAGATCATAATATACCCTAATCTACTAAAAATATTTCAATGAAACTGGTGATTTAATATGAGTATGGGGTGAATAAAAAATAATTATGGTACTGTCAGAAAATCCCTCGGCTATGACCACCACTGTAGCCCTGAACTTCTAGAAACGAACACCACCATCTCATTCAAGATGACAATCTAGCTCTGGATGAGGTCACGACTGTAGCGACCATCATGCCCTGATGTTGTGGCTGGAAAGTTCAGGTCATCAATAATGGATATATTTCAAGGCCACCGAGTGAGATTTAGGATGACCACTATCATCATTGTCGACAATAAGGAGTGTGACCTCCACCACGACCCACAAATCGAGAGGGACCACCTAGGGTTCTATGAAAGGTATAGAAGGATAATGGAGGTGAGTGAGGGGCCACACCTCAGATATACCAAAATTGATCCCTATCAATTTCCATTCGTCCATGGCAGCAACCCAACCCAGACCATAGCCACTATAGTGGGCTCTGGTGGGCTCTGTTAGAATTTCAAACAAAATACATTCAGTAGAAATTCCAAGGGTCTTCCCCATGTGGTTATTTCATTTATTTAATGTGTTTTTTTAATGTGGATGTTTTATTTCTTTAACATTTCACTTTAATTTTGTTGTTTCATTTATTTAATGAGCCAGTTTCATTTATTAATGTTTCCATTTAATTTCATTGTAAATTCTTATAAATAGTTGGAAATTGTTGTCTGAAAAATATGTGTTATAAAATCCAGAAATATCCTTTTTTTCTCCTATTTTTCTTTATCACTTTTCCTGAATTGTATATCCAACAAACTGGTATCAGATCCAGGTTCCAATGCATCCACAATTTTCTTAAAATGGACACCACAATTCAACTGAAAGTTCTGAAGTTGTAAAAGGAAAACTAAAAATAGTGGTGCATCCGAATAAATTCATTGTTTGAATTAGAATAATTATGGGATATCATCACCAATGGGTATATAATACCTACTATTGGAAAATTAACCCCCTCCACAAATTAAGAAAAGACAGATCTCAAATATCAATGGAAGAAATACAAGAGGGCATTGTTCCTCCTATATCAAGGTTTGTATGAATCAATATTTGAAAATATTTCAGAAGAAACATCAAGCAAGAATGATTGGGATATCCTTGTAACAATATTAAAGAGTGTTGATCAAGTGAAGCATGTTTGTCTTCAAACACTAAGAGTGGTGTTTGAAGTGGAACACATGATGTATGGTGTGAGTATTTCTAATTAATTATCACGTATAATTTTTATTGTCAACAATTTGAAAATAAATGGTGAAAAATTTGAGGACATTAGTATCATTGAAAAACCACTTCGATCTCTCACAACCAAATTTGATAATTTTGTTGAGGAAAACAAAGAATCAATGTATTTGAAAAAATTATCCAATGAAGAACTAATAAGATCACTACAATTACATGACAAATGAATGAAAAATAATGCGGGTTCAAAGATTGAGCATGCCTTAGTGTCTAATTTTACTCTAAAAGAAAAAAATAATGACCAAATGCAATGTGGTGGTCATTGTGCAAGTGACCAAGGGCATGCATATCATCCAATCGATCAATAAAAGAAACCAAATTTTACTAGCTTTCATGGAAGAGGAAATTATCGAGGATGATTCATGCGTGGTCATGAAAACTCAAAGAATTTTCAATTCCACAATTGAAATAAATTTGACCATTATGCCTCTGAGTGTTGAAGAAAAATGGATCATGAAGAATGATCCAACTACACTGAAGCATCACAACCTGAAGAAGAAGTCACCACACTCCTCCTCACACAAGAAAAGGTATGTGAATGGCCAGCTGCATGGTATCTAAACATGGGTGCAAGAAACTATATGAGTGGTAACAAATAATTTTCAGAGGAACTCATAGAAGAAGTCTGTGGTGATGTGAGTTTTGGTGAGTCATAAAAGATACCCATGATTGGAAAAGGTAAAATCAAAATCTATTAGAATAATAGTTAGTCAAATTACATCTCTAATGTGCATTATGTTCCAAAATGAAAAATAATATCATCAATATCGACCAAATCCTTGAGAAGGGGTGTTACATATAGATGGAATTTTTTTTTGTCTATAATAGATGCTCACAAGAGACTTGTTTCTCCAATACAAATGGTGAAGAATTTCATGTTTCCGCTGTATATCAATACAAAGGCTGAGGAGTGTTTCTTTTGACTCATGAAGAATGAATCTTGGAGATGACATCTGCGCTTTTGGAATATTCATTTCAGCAACATTAAAATTTTATCATCATCAAGAATGGTGCATGGAATGACAATGATTGAAGTTCAAAATCATGTATATGAGGCATGTACACTTGGTAAGAAATAAAGGAACTCCTTCCCAAGTGGAGTGTCCAAAAGAGAAAAAGAACCACTTCAATTCATTCACACGACTATTTCAAACCACTTGAAACAACCTCACTTGAAGGTAATATGTACTTTATTACATTCATTGATTATTTTAACAGAAAAATTTTATGTGTTGCATCAAAGAAAAATCTTTTGCATTTACTATCTCAAATTTTTTCAAATCCCATGTTGAAGTAGAAAGTGGTCACAAAATCATAGTACTCAGATATGAAATAGGTTTAGAATACACTTCAAATGCATTTCAAGATTTTTACAGGGAACAAGGAATCAAGAAGAAATACACTATAACCTATATGTCACAATAGAATGGCATTGCATAATGAAAGCACTGCACCATCCTCAACATTAAGAGGACCATGCTGAATGAGAAAGTGCTTCCAAAGAACTTCTGGGTAGAGGTAGTTTCATGTACTCCCTATCTTCTCAATCAGTGTACAACCAAGATCATTAGAAATTTGAAACCACAAGAGGAATGGAGTGGTTAAAAACTAATCATGAAACACCTAATAATCTTTCAGTGTGTTTTCTATGCTCAAGTTTTAGAAGCAAGAAGAAGGAAACCTGATGACCATGATGAGAAGTGAATCTTCATCGGCTATAATGAAGCATATAAAGACTACAAGTTCTACAATCCACTAAATAATAATGTAGTGGTGAGTAGAGACATGGTGTTTTGTGATGAATAAGAATGAAAATGTAATGATGAAGAATCAATCAAATATTTTCTAGTCGAAACAGAATATTCTGAAGGAAGGAATGGTCATCAGGAGTAAACTCCTACAACAACTTCCTTGGGCGCATAGAGTCTAGGAGTACATTTCACCACTCCCAAAATAACTCTATCTAGTAAATTTTTTTCTAGATTTTCCTCACCTATGACTCATATAAATATGAAAAACATAAGATACATCTATGATAAAATCGAAGAGTTAAAAATCTTTTTTTTTCATTTATGCAGATCATGAGCCTCTGATGTTTTAAGAGGCCATAAGTGAATAATGATGGAGAATTTATATGGAAGAATAAATTCCTTCAATAGAGAAAAATGACACATGGGAGAAGACTACACTTCTTAATATCTAGAAAACCATTAGTTTCAAATGGGTGTACAAGATGAAGAAAAATAATGATGATGAGATCGATCGCTAGAAGTCAAGGAACATAGTAAAGTGATATAAAAAGAAGTATGGGGATGACTATGAATAAGTCTTCACTCCTATTACTCACCTTGACACTATGAGGATGATTATGTCCCTTACAGTCCATCACAATTGGATGATCTACCAACTAGATGTGAAGTCCATATTCTTAAATGGAATTCTATAAGAGGAGGTGTATGTTGACCAACCTAAAATATTTGTTATGAAAGTGGAGGAAGACAAGGTCTATCAACTGATGAAAACACTCTATGGGTTGAAGAAATATCCTCATTCTTGGAATGCAGACATTGACAACTATCTTCTATAGAATGGATTCACCCAATGTTAATATGTGCATGCAATTTACATCAAGAAGAATGATCAGGGTGATATGCTTAAAGAATGACTCTACATTAATGATTTGTTGTTTACAGAGAATAGATGAACGATGTTTGATGAATTAAATAAGGCTATGTTTATGAAGTTAGAGATGACTGATAGAGGTCTTATGTCCTTTTTTATGGGAATAAAAGTAAAGAAATAATATGGAGACATATATATATCAGAAGAAGTATGAAAAGAAATTTCTTGAAATGTTCAATATGTCTAATTGAAACACTGTAAAAACTCATGTAGCAACAGGATTAAAACTGAAAAAAAGATAGAGAAGGAAGAATCATTGACTCAAATTTATTCAATATTATGATCATAATCCTATGGAACCTCACAATAACAAGTCTAGATATCACCTATAGTATTAGGCTTCTAAGTAGGTACATGGAAGATCGAAAGAATCACATTGGCTAACAACAAAAATAATATTCTGATACATCAAAGGAACAATGGAATTTAGTATTTTTTATCCATATAATAATGAATAATGTCTATATAGATACACATATAGTGATTGGGGTGGTGACCAAGATGAAAGAAAAAGAACTAGAAGATCTTTATTATTCTTGGAAATACTACTTTCACATGGGATTTGATGAAGCATAGTGTGATCGCCCTATTCACATGTGAAGAAGAGTACATAGAAGCATCGTCCACTGTTTGTGAAATAATTTGGTTGAGAATCCCACTAAAGGTGTTGAAGAATTCACAGGATGGATCCACAGTCATATATATGGATAATAAACCGGTAATCAAAATATCCAAAATTCTGGTGTTGAATGAAAGAAGAAAACACATTGATACCTAATATCATTTTCTGAGAGATCATTTGAAGTAAAAAACAATAAAATTATATTATTTTTATACTATGGAATAGGTGGCTGATATTTTCACAAAGTAAATACCGATATATGCATTCATACTGCTAAGGAAAATGCTCGAAATGAAGCCTGTTTTGGTTTGAAGGAGACTATTATAATTGAAAACCAAATACATCCAGTGGAGATTCAAAGAGTCTATCCAATGTGGATGTTACATTTTTTTAATGAGTCTATTTAATGTGGATATTTTTTTAATGTTTCCATTTAATTTGGCTATTTAATTTCTTCACTATGTCAGTTTCATTTCTTAATGTCACTATTGGAAAATGGACCTATCCCCACGGTTTTCCCCAAAACCATGGGGATAGGTACCCCTATACCCACGATTTTTTAAAACTATGGGAATAGGTATATTTTCAAGACCTATACCCATGGTTTTCCAAAACTATGGGTATAGCGGGGTCTATCCCCACAGTTTTCCAAAACTGTGGGGATAGGTCCTGAAAAGTCACATATACCCACGGTTTCCCAAAACCGTGGGTATAGGGGTACCTATCCTCACAGTTTCCCCAAAACTGTGGGGAAAGGTCTCGGATAAAATACATATACCCACGATTATGAAAAACAGTGGGTATAAGTTTCCCATGTGTGCGCGGGAATTTTTTTTTCCGCGGGAAGGAAATTTTTTTTGGCTGGAGTCCTATACCCACGGTTCTTCCCTCTATACCCATGGTTTATATAACTATATTTAACTAAATATATATATATACACACATAGGTTATGTTAGGGTAGTGGTTAGATGCAGTGTTTGTAGTGAAGAGGTTGCGGGATCGAATCCCGCTGCCTGCATTATTTTAGGATCTATACCCATGGTTTTGAAACTGTGGGTAAAAGCCTTTGACACCATGGAAATTGGGTATGTTTCATTGACATGGTGGCAGAACACCTATACCCACAGTTGTGGAAAACTGTGGGTATAGGATGGGGACCTATACCAACGCCATTCCAGACCATGGTTCCCAAAACTGTGGGTATAGCCTATACCCATGGTTTTGGGGGCTATACCCACGGTTTTGAACCGTGGGTATAGGCTGTTTTTCCAGTAGTGTGTCTCCATTTAATTCATTTATAAAAGTCTATAATTTTATGGCATCTGTAGTCTGAAAAATATCTGTAATACAAGCTAGAAATATCCTTTGTGTTCTCTCCCATTTTTCTTTAACAGTTGTCTGGACTTGTATAGCCAACAGGCTCAATATAGCTACTATTGGTGCCTACAACTCATCACCAACAACCAGATGAAACTCCCATGTCGCGCCTACCATGTAAAATTAAATATAGATATTACCCATCCACACATGTGTGTGTATAATAAATGAGATGTATGTTAATGTAAAAATATTTTAGTCTCATCTCCAAGTATTTACTACATTTATTACTTAAATGTTTATAAATCTAGACTAATTTTTTTAACCCATTAATAATACAACATGTCCACACAACATGACCATATTATTGAAGAATATTTATTGAAAAATCAATATAAAAAGTGTAACCATTCATTAAAATAAACCCACTATGATAAATTTGGATGTGAGTCACCTTGTCAAATCATGTCATATATTTTTTTCTTTTTGAAGTGCGTGGGTTTTAGTGGCTAATATAAACCTTTTTAAAATTAATGATAAAGGCCTTTTTGTAACAAATCACATTTTATCGAGTCCTAAAAAGCGACAATAAAAAGGTAAAATTTATCAGTGTTATCTAAACGCTGTGATAAAAACTTTTAATAAAAAATATTATTAATATATATAAAACTATCATATTTATATTCAAAAATAAATTTTTATTTATATAAATTAATTAAAAAATAAATGTACTCAATTAATATAAATATTATATATTAATATATATATTTTAATAATTTAAATAATATAAATAATATAAATATTAATGATGTACTATTAATATGTGATATCTGAATTTATATGTTTATATTAATGATTATGTGCATATATTTGTATGCATTATGTTGTGTGTGTTTGTGTGTTTTGTGTATTTGTACATATAGATATTATATGTGTATAGATGTATGTATGTACGTTTATGTGCACATGTATGGGTATATATATGTGTATAGAACATGTGTATGTAAGACATGTACTTATTTCACATTTTATGCATATTTGTTCCATTTTTTATATAATATTTTTAGAATTTATTCATTTTTTATACATATTTATATTTTACTAGTTATTATTTTTAATTTTTTTAATTTATTTGGTTAATATTTATACAATTTTATTTTATATTTTACTAATTATTATTTTTAATATTTTTTTTAATTTATATGGTTAGTATTTATAAAATTTTATTTACGTAGTTTTCATATTTATAAAAATATTTTAAATTTATATAATTAAGTTATTTAAATGAATTTTTTAATATTTCCTTCATTTATGTATGTGTTTACAACTCATGTAAATAATATTATATGAATTAATTTTTAAAATATTTTTTTTATTAAATTAAATTTATTAATTTTTAATGTTGCTTTCATTTAATAATATTTATTTATTTTTTATATTTATTGATTTTCATATTTGTTTGAATTCAATCATTTTGTAATATTTATTTATACATATATTTATTTACTCTATGTGTAATATTTTCACTATTTTTTAATTTTTTATGAATAATATTTATTAATTTTTATTTATTAAGTTTTAGCATTTAAAATATGTTAAAAATTTATATACTTAATCTATTTAAATAATTTTTTTAATAATTTTTAAATTAAATAGTCAATATTTTTCTAATTTATTTAATTTTATTTAATAATTTTTAATATTATTTCAATTATTTTTTTTATTTTTTATTTCTATTCTTTTTTTATATTTTTGGAATTTATTCAATTTTAAAAATTTATACAAATTTATGTCATAAATTCTAATATTTTCAATAGGTATTCTTCTTCATGGGGTTGTGGCTTGTTTCGTGGGTGAGGTGGCCAAGGATGAGTGTTGTCATTAGTAGATTGTGTTTTTGCGGTGTCTATCACTTTTACCTCAAACCTCCCTTCTCTTATGTAATTTTATTATCTTTTTTAATAAATTTCCAGGGCCATGGAATTACTCCATGGTCTACGCTATTATGGAATTCTTCTTCCTTTTAATATATATTCATTTTTAATATTTTTTAATATTTTATATAATTAATAAAACCTATCTGTTGTTTTTTATTTTTGAAGTCTCTTCATTTTTAATTATTCAATTTCACTCATTTTTAATATTCATGCATTTAATTATATATATATATATTAACAATGTGAAAAATATATTCATACAAATATATTTTTAAATAATTTTTTTAAATAAATATTTATATATAAATATATTTATAAATGTATATTTACTGTATTAGAAAAATTATATATTTATAACTATAAATAAATATATACAAATTTTGTAAAAATGTATTTATATAATTAAAAATAAATAATTATATATTTAAAATATTATAAAATTATAATATATATCTAATTAATAAAGATATTAATTGAATTTATAATTATATAAATTCATATATTAATAAATATATATAATTATATAAATATATAAAATTATATAAATATATAATGTTTTATAAATATATTTATATCTATTTAGTATTATATTTAATAATGCATATTTACAATTCTCTATATACATTTACAATTGTAAAAATATTTATTATTAATTATATATAATTTTATTTATTTATAATTATATACATTTAAATTTTTAAATTTTATTAATTATATTATTAAAATTAATTATATAGGTCATTATCAATGCTAAATACAAAGTGCTGATAAAAAATTTATTTATCATCAAAAAATCTAATGATAAGAAAGATATGTTTTATTAGTGCTTTGTATTAAACCCTAATAAAGAGGGGTTTTATCAGTACTTATTATTTTATCACTGATAAAACCATTCTTTTTCAGCACTTTTTTAAAGGTGCTAATAATACCCTGCTTGATATTTTAAATATAACCCTAACAAAGTTCTCCGTCCTTGTGTCATTCAAGTTCTCGTGGAACTGAATCTTTGTCGTCGCCATGCCTAAAATTTCTCAGATGAATCGACAATTTCAAAACCAATGGTTGGTGACTTGTGATCCATCACTCCTCCTCAAACATGTTTTGTTTTTATAATTTTCCCAAAGGGTTTGAATGGCGTGTGTGAGCGATCTTATTTTTCCTTGATCTACCTTACTAATTCTCCACCCAATCTATCCCCACCTCAAGCCATTATTTATTCATCCTCTCCATCATCCTCACGTTCATTTCACTCATTCATCATATTTTTTTCACTCTCATTGCATGGATCTCCTAGTTTTTCACTGCAAAACTCTACCCACTTATCATGTAAGGTAGTGATTGAAAATGATAAGTCATTAGAACTTTTATAGTGCACAGATTGTAATCCTCTCCAAGTCCCAAGTATCCTCCCCACTCCCATGGATTAAAATAAAAAAATATGTATATTTTTTTCCATTACCAGGTATAAGAACCCCAATCATTTTAATATATCCATATTTCATAATAAGTTTTAAAGGAATTATAAAATGGGTTTAATTTAGTTTGTATGATTTTTTCCAATTTTCTATTTTATAGCTCTTGATAAATAATTATTTCATGATACTTTTCATACATATATTCAATAACATTGATATAAATATGGATATATTATTTCATTTCTTCACACAATGATGTGTGAATATGTGTAATATAATGAGTGGTATCTATATTTATAAATTCATAATTGTGTAAGGGGCTAGGTTGGTTTAGGAACTCAAATTTGATATATTGAACTTGGTTTTTAAATTTTGTTCTTAAAAATGATATTATCTTAATGGTATTTTCAAAGTTGGTAGTCATTTTAAATTACAATGACCCAATTGGATTGTTTTATGTTCATTCCATGTTTTATAAATGGTGATTTAATTGTTTAAATCCTTAATATGATTATAGTGATTGGTTTCTTATGCCTCTTGTGTTGTTCATTTTTTTAATTTGATTAATGAAATGTAAAATTTTAAAGTGCAATGTGGTGTTAAATGAATTTAATTTCATTGAATGGGTTGTTGAAATTATCCTTTAATAAAATATGAATTGTTCTAAATGGGGATCGATCATGGGAACCCCTACCCGAGAATTCTCATTCATCTGATTTAATAAATTTAATTTTTACATTACATTTTTCCCAAGAATTTACATCATACATTTACCAAGATTTGTTTCTTTTTTAAATTTATATAAAAATAGTTATATACTTAGAAAAATTGAAAACCATGGAAAAAGAAATTGATGTCATATTTTGTAAATTGGAGATGTTCTTCCTACCAATATTCTTTGTAATAATGGTTCACTTGATGGTTAACTTGGTAAGACAAATTCAACTATGTGGTCTTGTACATTGTATATTGTGTTGCATAAAATAATGCTAGAAATTAAGTGAAAAACTATTCATAGAAGTGTAAAAGGGTAAAAAAAAATAACAAGAAGAAGATATTGGGACATAATGATTTACGTGGTTTAGGAAATGATACCTACATCCACAGAGAGGATTAATTTCACTTTTTTTGGGAGCACAAAATACATGGATATCACTATTGAGTGAGAAGTCTTACTTCTTACTTTTCCATTACATTAGTTTTCCAAATCACAAACAACTTATTAAAACTATGTTTACAAACTTTTCATATTTTAGGTGTTTTAGTATGTTGTGGAAAAAATAATACTTTTAACTATATATAGAAATGTTTCAGATGTATTAATAATATAAAAATTTTATTATTCAAACACATAAATTATATTTAAGGTGAGTCTAAACCATCAGACTGACCTTTTTTCTGACCAATGGTTAGACTTTTGTCTTATCTATCGGTTTGAAAAAATACATAACCATCACACTGAAACTGGTACCGATACATCAAACTAACACTCATTCAGTTTATCGGATTAAAAATACATAAGGAAGTCCATTATACTATCCATAGTTAATAATAAAGATATAGAGATTTTTTTTCTTCTATCAAATGGGATACAAAATAGCATTGTAATGATGCTAAGAAAATGACGTTAGACTTTCAGTTATTCCAAATCATTATAAGATTTCAAGTGCAAGCTGCCTGAGGTAATTGAAACTAACTCTGAAATATAATATCTGTATCTTTTTTTATAAATAGAAGGTTATTTTAAGAGTTATGAGCTGATTGATTTGTAGCTAAATTTAACTATTGTTTACCCTGTGTGAACTTCTTGTTCATAGTCATTATAATACTTTAGAGAGTTGAAGTTCGAAGGAATACTTATAAGGATTTTAATTCATTTAGAACTATTTTAATTTTCAAATAAATTGTTCAATAATGTTAATGGTAAATGGATTCCAAGGAAAGGAATATTGTGTATCTGATCCATTGGATCAAGGTACTCCAAGGCTAGGAATATAGACAACAATAATCATGTCAAGGGATTTCTTGATCAAGAAAGGTTGAGCAGAAACCGATCCATCTGATTGATGCCTTATAGGGTTTTGGAATAAAGAGATTCCAATTATTGTATTAAGACAATTCCTAGTAAGTAAAGACAAACCTTAAAGTATCTATAAAACTATGGATACTTTTAGTCATGGTGTTTCTAACTACCTTAAATCTTAAGGTTAAATAGTTATTTCTTTTATTAAATGATTGTAAGCCATTATTACTTTTATAAGCTTTGTATTTTTTTGTGAAAGATTTAAATTTCCACTATGTATGTATTAGAGGGATAGTTATTATTCAAATCTTTCTAAACAATTTTTTATTAGTATATCTATCATAACATAAAAATTTATTCTGATAATCGGCTAGTTTTCTAATTATGAATTTGTTACTTTGATCATCTAATGAAATTTGTGTCCGGTCATTCACTAAAATGGAATTTTTGTTTTTTGTTAGTTTAAATTTTTATACTAAAATTTACCCTCTCTGGTATTACATTGTGAACTATTTATATCTAAAAATCTCAAAGTTTAACACACAGAATCCATAACCCGAAATTGGATAATAAAGAAGATAAAGTACAATGACTCAAACTACATTGAAAGTACACACTATTACATTGAATGATGGATGGAATTCCACATCACTATAGTGTCACGACTACCCATGTCCAAGATACTATAGTGGCTGATGAGTGGAATTTTGTGGATCTCGACCCGCAACGGTTGCATCCTAGTGCATTGTATGGGACACATGGATTTGGGCCAACACCATTTAATACAGATCAGGATATACCAATCCAAGAGATGGATGTACCCCATTGAATGGTATATGAATATTTTTTAAATGGTATGTCAAAAATCTAAGTTAACTGGAAGGTTGTATTGTAAAGTGACATGTTGTTAAGAAATCCATTGAATTCTAAATCGACTACCTACCAATGTGAAGAGCATTAGTCTACTAAAATATCATTACACCAGGTTTCTTGTGGGTGAAGTAATTTCCAGAATTGATGATGTCATAATTAATATTACAAAGTGGGGACAAGACCACCTTTAAATTTTACATAACTTGTTAGAGGTTTCACTATACCTTGAAACCCACATTGTAATTCTTTGGCATTTATATCCATCAAGGGATGAAAACTGGATATCAAATACCCACAATCCATAGTTTATAGGATCGTTTTGAGACCATATTTTTTATGGTAATATATTCTATAAAAATGAACATCACTAATTTAGTACCCTAAAAAATAGTGGGCTTACACTTATGGTTGAATCGATTCATGTATCTATTAACAAGGATACAAATCTAGTTTATGAGAATATTTCATACTTTGGAATCATCCAAAAAATATGAGAGTTAGATTATACAACATTACTAGTTCTTTTTTTTCTATACAACTGGGTTGATGACATGAGTGCAATTAAAATAGATGAATTGGGATTTGTTAAAGTGTATTTTTTAAGGAAGGTTACAAAGATAAACCATTTATAATGGAATCACATGAAATAAATGTATTTTATGTTCTAGATCCTACAAACCTAATGTGGTCAATTATTCTTTTATCAACCAAAAACACTGAAGGGTCACATGTCAACTCAACTGAGGATGACCCTTTCATTAGGACATCACAATAATTTCATAGTGGTCCCAATGTATATGGATTTTTTATGTCATAGGATAACACAATGATGGGATTTGGATAGTCAATATAGGGGTTAAATCCCTTCAACCATTTAAAAAATATATTTTAATAATCAAGATATATTTTTTTTAATAAATATTATATTTTATAATATTATTAACTTTTTACTACTGTATTTAAATAGTAAAAATTAAATGTTCAACCACTTTTTAAAATAATGACTCATACACATGTCGATACTCTAAATCTTGAATAATAACAAGTTTTAAAAAATGATGATGCTCCCAATATAGAGGAACAAAAATATTATGAACATGATGATGCTACCAATATAGGGGAATAAATTTTTGATGATATTAAAGATGAGTAAATGGTAGATGGTGAAAAATAAATATCCTAAAAAATCAGAAGTTTTGAAGCATGATAGTGATAGAAAAAAAATATTTAGATGAGAATTAAAGTAATCAAATTCAAGGATGGATAGAAAGCACAAAACTAGATTTTTAACCCCAACAAGGCCATATTTTGAAAATACATTGGGACCACCACTTGAATTCGTGTTCCAGTTGATTTATATTCACTCCATAATGTTGTTCTCATACTTAAGGTACAAATTTGTAAAGGGATTTAGGTAACATTATGATATAATTTCTCTATTTTACTAAAAAATTAATAATGGAATATTTATTTTCTCTTCTTTATCCCTTTTAGATTATATTTGTAGTAGATTAATCCAGAATGAAATTTGTATTAATTATTTATGAAAAGTCTCATAAAGCCTTTCATAAAATTATTATAAAGTTTTTTCTCAAATAAAATGAAGGGAAAATAAAACAGCACCCACCAAAAATATATTCACACCTTATTAACCAAAAAACATGGAATGAGTTTATTATACATCATGAGTAAAAATATTTTAAGGGGTATTGTTATTGGAAATACATTCATTTACAATAGGTGTTTTAGTCACTTTGATTTAAAAATTTTAATTTAGGAAACATTAATAGAGTGCTGAAAATCAGAAATTTTCACCCAAACCAATGTACACCTACCACAAAGTATGGATGGTTTATGATTCAATAGATTTTTTTTACAAATTTCAAATCTAATGTAATACTTTTATGTGACATGAAACAAAAACATAATTATGTTACTTTGTTTATATTTATATTGATGAATCCATATCCAAAGACACTTCAATCTCACATCATGTATTATGGAAGGGGGTACATGTAAATACATACATGATACTAATAGATGAAAACATACCCAACGTGCAAGAATCTTGTGTAAGTAGACATAATATATGTTTTTTCAAATTTTTTTAATTATATAACAATATATATAACATTATTGGGGGTAAAATTACATTCAAACACACACACAAACCACACACACCACACTCACTATCAGTGGCCATGAAGTGGTTAGAATAGTATATCCACATCAGAGGTGTAAGTTTTGGGGTGTCACCCAGAACATATTTCAAAAAAATAAATGAATAGGTGGATAAAGATATGAAAATATATTATTTATTGGAATGATTATATTCTCTATAAGAAAATAAAAATCGGTAGTTTGTGTTGTTATAAAATATAATGGTAAGGAATCATAAAGGAGTAACAACCTAACAAAAAACAATACATTAAGATTACCCACCCCCACTAGAATTGAGGTGATCCATTAACCTCAAATGGATATCTTAAAAGCTGTAATAAATATTATCATAATTATTTCAATGAAATGTGAATCATTCAGACACTGATACCTTTTTGATGCTAATAATATATAGGGTTAAAAAGACTATGATTTATATCTATCTACAATCACCCATCATCTTATTTTTAGGGTTATCATGTACAATATCCAAGGAAATATTCTAAAAAAACATCCAATAGGTCATGAAAGAGAGGGTTTTCACATAAATCATGAGTTGAGTGACGAGATGAAAGTTTCACTTTACAATATAGATATTTATACCATTGATTTTTTTATTGAAACATTCATATCATGGACATTTGATCTTGTAAAAATACATGCCTTCAAGGAGGTATTACTTTCCAATTTATATTTTTAATAAAAAACCTTTATAAATTAATGAAAAAGGTTGGAGCCAATGAATGATATTACAAATGGACAAAGGGAAGAGGTAAAATGGAAGGTTGAATCAAAAATATCTATTGGATCAACCAACCTATCAAAAATATCTTTAGAAAGTACCTTTACCCCTCTCATTCATCTTCTGCGTTTGACAAAATTAAAGGTTCATTCAGATAAAATGTTTAAATTGTAGTGACACGACCATAATTTATTTTGAAGAAAAAATGTATGGAGAGGCCATTAAAGATGATATTAGTCTCTAGAATATAAATTAAATTCTCTAGGATGAATGGCTAGGATTCTTAGTTATAAATGTTTACCTGATGTGTTTTTTCATGAATTTTTATCCAATAACTGATCTACAATTTCAATTATGACTAAATACTATTCATAAATTTTTCATTCATATATATCAATACTATTTTAAGGGAAAACCCTATGCATAAAAATTTGGAACCCTTAGTCCTTAGAACAAATGTATACAACTATTCTCAGTAGAACTATAGAAATATGATGTAATAGTGGAAAAATAGCCACAATATTTAAAGGAAAACATATAGATGACAAAATCTTCTTAATACCCAAAATGTAGGGGTAAAACTATACAATTTAATTATATCAAATATATTTTCATTCCTTTCATTAATTATTCATTTTATTGTTTTCTAGGATGCATTGGTTATTAATTGCATTCAATTTGGATGCTCCAAAGATTTTTTTATGGAATCAATGCATGTACACCCAAAAATCCGACCCCACATGATGAAATTTTGTCAATTTTTCATTTAATACAAGAAATATTTTTCAAATAAAATTCAAGTTATACTTTTTATATTATGTTTTAATGAACATTATACAGTGGTTGGGTGGTGATTAAATACCGTATGAAACATGGAATGAAGATATTCCATGAGAAAAAAGCCTATAAAATTCTAATAATGGATAATTATTAGAATATATGTAATAAAATCTGACTATAAAAACCTATATCAAAATAAATTACTAATTTTTTCAAAATTTTTGCAGTTCCCAAAATAAACGAATGAAAAATATTATGGTTATTATATTTGAAAATTTCTGAATGATATCGTATTCCATCAACAAACTACAATCCTTAAAGTGGTATTTCCATTATAATTACAATTTCATTTAAAATATTTATTAATAATTTGTTTATTTATATTTCTCAAGTACTACTAGGACTCCAAACAGTCCTCATATTCACAAGATGAAATAATTTTGTTTTGAAATAAATGGGAAGAATACATTGTGTCATAATGTATATAGTCACCATGAAGATGTAACTTCTTAATACTTATTTAGTTAATTTTCACATAATTTTATATACTTTTTTAGTTAATTATCTTATCTTATTTTTTATAGCTATTTTCTTAATTTTCAAAGTGATAATGAAGAAATGAATTCATCTACAAGAATGATGCACTCATAATGAGGAATTTTTTATTTTTTAATTCATTCAATATTCTAGGTTATCAAACTACAATATTGTTAGATAACCCCGAATGTTGAAATCATTAATGAATAAAAATAAACAGTGTGATGTGTAGGAATCAACCACAACTCAATCCGATACACAGTATGCCCAGTATAAATTGAATTTTATGTCTTTTGTTTAAAATTAATATTTTAGTAAAAAATAAACATTAGATACTCAAAATCAAGGATAAACATTCATATTTTTTCGATACATTAGGATAAATATTCATAAGTCATTTTTGATGAATATGAATTAGTCACACCTCAATCTAATAAATGATGTTCTCGGTATGAAAGATCTTGTAACATATTCAAATATTATCATGATTGTGAGAGATTGAAAATTGAGTATACAATTTATATAATTATGATTGGGAAATGGGTCAAGAATACATATAGAAATCATGAAAAGTTAAATTAAAACTACTTATTTAGTTAATTTTAATCATTTTATCTATAATTTTTTGTTAATTTAATTATATTTTTTATATGATACTTATTTAATTTTTTGACATATAATTTGGGAAGTCATATATTTATTTCAACTATCTACAACAAGATAGAAATTACAAAACATATTCCTTTTGGATAGAAGAGGAAACTGCATGCTGCCTAAAATGAGAAGTGAATTGTACAGATGCATATACCAAGAAATATTTCAATAGTTGAATAGAAAAGTATTAATTCCCAAAATATCTTCCATGAAAATTGTGTTTAATGGGGTAGTAATAAACAAAACCTCAATTATATGCACCATAATTCTGTACAAATCAGTTTGACTCAAAGTGTATATTATAAGTTTATAATTTGCATTTTAGTTTAAAACACACATCACATACTCAAAATCAATCAAACACAATCAGATTATTTTGATACTTTAAGGAAATTATCCATATGTCATTTTTGATTTTTAGGAATCAACCACACCTCAATTTAATACATGGTGTTATGTTATGACTCAAAGGGATTGTTTTTATTTTAAAATTGATATTTGAGTTTAAAACACATGCCACATAATAAAAACTGAGAGAACACTTTCATATTATGTTGATACTTTAGAAAAATGATCCATAAATAATTTGTGACATATAGGAATAACCTGCACCTAAATATAATACATGATTCACTTGATATGACTTATCATGCATGTTGTTTGTTTAAGATTGATATTTTAGTTCATAACATGTGTAACACACTAAAAAATGAGAAAAAACTCTTTTATTGTCTTGATAATTTAGGAAAAAGATTCGTAAGTCATTTGTGACATTTAGGAATTAGTCACAACTTGAATCGACACACGATGTGACTAGTATTACACAAAGTGTGTGTTTTTAGTTTAAATTGACATTTTAATAAAAAGTAATGTACTAAAAACTAGTAAAACACATTCATATTATTTTTATACTTTTTGAAAATGATCCATATGTCATTGTTGATTTGTAGGAATCAACCACACATCAATTTGATGCAGAATATTATTGGTATGGATCAAATTGCATTTTTATTTAAAATTGATATTTTAGTTCAAAACATAAGTCACATGTTAAAAAATATGAAAAAACATTCATATTATTTTGATACATTAGGAAAATGATCCATAAATCATTTATAACATATAGGAATCTGCCACATTTCAATCTGATGCATGATATGCCTGATATGACTCAAAGTGTACACTATCAGTTTAAAACTCACATTTTCGTTCATAATGTGTGTCACTCACTAAAAAATGATAAAAATCACTCGTATTATATTTATAATTTATTAAAAATATTTATAAGTCAATTTTGAAATGCGAGAATTAGTAGCATGTCAAACCAACACATGATGTCGCCAGTATAACCCAAAGTTTGGGTTTTTAGTTTAAATTGAAATTTTAATAAAAAATCTATGTGACATAGTAAAAATGGGAAACACATTCATATTATTTTTAATTTTTAGAAAAATTATCCTTAAGTTATTTTTTATGTATAGGAATTAAATACTCCTCAATTCGATGCACGATGTGACTGATATGACTTAAAGTGAGTTTTTATTTAAAATTGACATTTTAGTTCAAAACTCATGTCATATACACAAAATTTGAGACAAAAAATTCAGATTTTTTTAATAATTTTGGATAATTATTCATATATAATTTGTGACATGTAGGAATTATCCAAACCTCAATCTAATACATAATGTTCTCAGTATGACTCAAAGTGAATGTTATCAGTTTAAAATTGACATTTTTTGTTCAAAACCTGTATAACTCATTGAAAAACAAGAAAACATTCTTTGATTGAATTTATTATTTAGTAAAATTATTAATAAGTCATTTATTATGTATAGGAATCATTCTCACATCAAACTGACAGACTATGTGACCAGTATGAATCAAAGTGTGTTTTTCTAGTTTAAATTGATATTTTAGTAAAAATTACATGTGACATATAAAAACTAATGAAAAATAATTTTTATTTTTTTGATAATTTAGTAAAATGATACTTAATTCATTTTTATGAGTAAGAATCAACATCACATCAATATGATGCATGGTGTAACTGGTATGACTCATAGTGTATCTTTTTATTTAAAATTGACATTTTAGTTCAAAACACACATAACATACTCAAAACCAAGTAAAATCATTTGTATTATTTTCTCACCTAAGGAAAATTATCTATATGTCATTTTTGACTTTCAAGAATCATCCTCACTTGAATCTGATACATGGTGTTCCCGATATGATTCAAAGTGTCTGTTATTAGTTAAAAATTGATATTTTATTTAAAAATATGTTTCACTCACTGAAAACCAAGAAAAAACTCTCGGATTTTATAGATAATTTAGAAAAATGATTTGTATGTCATTTTTAATGTGGTAAAATGAATATAACATTAAAGTGACACATGGTGTGAATGGTAAGACTTAAATAGTGTTTTTTTATTTTAAAATGATATTTTAGTAAAAAAGACACATGACACACTCAAAACTGATAAAACACATTAAAATTATTTTGATACTTTTTGAAAATGATTCTTAAATAATTTTTGATGTATATTAATTAGATTTATGTCAATATGACACACCGTATGACATGTATGTCTTTAAGTATGTTTTTTATTTAAAATTTTCATTTTTGTTGTAAACACACATCACATACTCAAAAATGAGAAAATTCATATGGATTGTTTTAATAATCTACTAAATTGATCCATAATTAATTTTTTTATATGTAGGAAATCATACACACCTCAATCTGACACATGGTTTACTCAATATGACTCAAACTATGTGTTTTGAGTTTAAAAATGATATTTTTGTTCAAAACATGCGTAAAATACTAAAAAAAAGAAAACACATTTATATGTTTTTTATACTTTAGAGAAACAATAAATTTATCATTTATGATGTGTATGAATAAGATTTACCTCAATCAGATACATGGTGTAACTAGTGTGACTCAAATTGTGTGGTTTCAGTTTTAAAATGTCATTTTATTAACAGATTATTTCGTATTTATGTTTAATTTATTCATTAATATTTTTACTAACATAATGATTGTTTTCTTATATTTCTGGATTAATTTTCTTGATTTGGGGTGGTTTTTTCATTAACTGATACCGTGATAAGGATTTTTTGAGGGGGGGGGGTAGGATTCCAATGATAATAAAACCATTGGTGTTTTGAATGTTTGGTGTAAATTGTACTTGAAAATGTAATTGTAAAAAAAAATGTTTAAAATGTATATAATATAAAGTTTTTTTCTTTTTTTTTGTGATGAAATATATTTTTTTCAATTAAATTATAAATTTTCCATATACCCGTATTTGTTGTTATAGTGTTTTGAAATTTTCACCAAAAACTAGAACAGTATGGCCTTTATCAATTCTATTTATAGTGATGATGAAATGTCGCTACACCAACACTAAAAAAATCTAATAAATGGGGACCTTTAATCAGTGCTAAACTAGCACTGATAATGGACTGCCTTTATTAGCCCCGATAATGACCCCCCTTTATCAGTTCTTTTCTATCACTGATAAATGATGCATGATTTTAATAATTCTTAGAATAACAATGCTTTTTTTAGTGCCGATAATGGCCTTTTCTATCATTGAATATGTCTATATCTATAGTAGTGAATCCTAAAAGGAAAATATAAACCAGGAATATAAAATATAAACAAAACTCATGTACAAAAAAAATCCAATATACATGCTCAAAGAATCTCAACATCAATTTAACTAAACTTTAAATACAACTCCATTGTAAAGTAGAAAAAGGGATACTAGAGTAGAAGTGTCCACATAAAACCATACATCATAAGAAAAAAGATACTAAAAATAAAACAAATCCACAATCACCAACCTTCACACATCAAGTAAAACATCTTCATATACCACCTCCAATATACTCGAACCGGATCTCAACAACCAATCCATAACCATGTAGAACATGAACTGAACTTGTAATATGATAGCCATGATAAAAATTTCCCTGTAGGTATACCCCCATCACAACATGCATAACCTTTAAAAAGATTAATCTATTTTATGATAGTTTAAAATAAAATAATAAATTTATGGTTTTTATTTTATTTAAAAATGAATAACTTATGATTATCAATATAAACCATTTCATTAAAATCATAGAGTGCACACAATTTAATTTTTTTTAATTTAAAAGAAAATAAATCATTTTATTTTATAATTAATTTTAAAAAACTTTTATTGAAAAATAAGATGAATTACAAGAATTTTAAATACTTTTGTTTTAAATAAAGAAGACACATAATTTTTTTAAAGGAAACCAATCATAATAAATGCAACATCAATAATAAAATGGAAACATAAAATAACCACTGATCAACTATCATGGAAATAATAGAATCATAATAATCATAATATAATTAAAAATTAGGGATCATGGGAACACCTAACATCTCTTAAAAAATATAGGAAAATACTAAAATTGAATCAACCTAATTGGCATGCCTAAAGTAACCCAATCACCATAATACTTAGTATAACCCTTCATAGCCTAATAGAGGGGAAAATATTCCAAGTTAGAGTAAAGTCCTTCATAGGTCCACTAGATAAGCAGTGTCATACACTAGTGTAGAATATGAACTCAAGAATCCCATCCATCCTTGTTTGGTTTCCCATGATATATAAAATGGAGGAAAGTTAACAAAAAATAATAAATAGTAATGTTTACTAAATAGAAACCATAGGTACACCCTCACCTTCAAATACAATTCATAGAAGCATCCTTATTTTCTTAATAAGATTTATATAAAAAATATGACATTTAATAAATACATTTTAATCCACTTTGTTCAAACTACCACAAGGTTCACACTCTCATGGTCCATTTACTTGTATAAAAACTTTTTTATTAATGGAAAATTGTACCTTTAAAAATCCTTCAAGAAACAAGTTTATAAAAACCTCTTTTAAAAGGTAAATCAAACTCAAATAAACAAATAATAATAAATCAATTAGTAGAAATAACCATTCACAGTCCTTTTACAATCATATCATTTAGGAAGAAACCTATCAAGCGTGTAAATCAATCACTAGTTGTGAAAAAGTTATAGGAAAATTGATTTTGAGCATATAAATAAGGGGAATACCCCTTGTGTTGAATAGAAACTAAGAGGAAACTAATATTCATAAGAAAAAAAATTATATACACATCATATAAATATAAAATATCCCAAAACTTGAATTCAAATAGGTAATCAATCAATGGATTTAAATTTAAAAGTTTATGTATGGAGAGACATATGCCATATTTTTCACTTTAATCAATTATGGTGAATATCCACCATAACATGATAATAAAACTTTTAAGAAACCCATAAGACCCCTAAATCATAAAAAACACCAAATAAAAATCAAGTAGAAGATTAAACCTAGGCCATCAAGACAATACTAGGGCACAAAAAGGAAGATAATGAAGAAAATAAGGTGTATAGGAGGTCTATATGAGATTACATTAAATAATCGACCTCAAAACATTATGAAACCCATGGAAATAACCCTGGAGATGTGAAAAATTAGACATAGTCTCTTGGGATTCAATAGAGATAAGTGAGGGGAGGAAAAAGGTGCCAAGGGGGGTTTAATTAAATTAGGGGTCATTGGCTAATTTTGATTTTTAATGGACATGGGTGATCCACATATTTTACCAAACTATTATCCAAACATGAAACCCCAACTTGAAAACCTAATAAATATTTCACGATTTTTCCATATTGTTTGTAACACCCCAAACTTCCATGATACGCTTTCCTTTGAATAATACAGTAGTGTGTGTTGTACGCAACTTCGAGTTCTAACACACACACCACAACCAATCAAACTAGCCATTATGAATAGTAATAACCACTTTTTGAAATTTTATAAATTTTATCTTTCAAAATGGACTTCATTTTTGAATTCGGAATATCGAAATTAGCCTTGGGTGAAATTTTGGTATTTTTCTGAAAACTTTCAATTTTTGATGAATAGTGAAAAAACACTGAGTTATAGTTTAAAACCAAATTTTTATTTAAATGATTATTTATTTTATTTAAATTTAATTAAGGTAAAAATAGATAAATAATACCCATATAAGTTCAATGTAATTCATGGGAGTTAGTTTAGAATAATTTTATATATATAAAAATTTTATTGAACTTTTCACCGTCTTTTACCCACCTCCTAGGAGAATTTGGAAATTCACAAAAAACATAATTTTACCGCTTCTGTGAGTGGAATTTCAAAAATCCGAGAGACATGGTTAATATAAAAGAATAAAATGTGGTTCAATGAGATGAGAATAATTTTTGGTGAATAGTAACCTTTTACTTTTATTTACCACGGTTAAAAGTAAATAGGGTAATTAAGGGTAAAAATGATATTAATATTATCCTAACACATGTCATAATTCTATTGGAAAGGTGTATCTCGACCAAAAACAACCTTAGGAATAAAATATTATAATTTAGGTCCACTTGGATTAGATTAGGACATTTATTATTATTTAATTCAAAGAAGAGTTAAAAGAGTTAAAATCAAAGTTTATTTACTAATACCTTTTTAATATAGGGTTATACATAAGATAAATTCTATTGTAAATATTAATTAGAAATATAAAAAGATTTCATACATAATGGTATTTTATTTATTATTTTTAGACATTAAATAATTTAATTTATTTGTGACACAATGGTGATGTAGTAATTACCTAATTAATAAAATATTAAAATAATTGATATTATAAATATAAAAATAAATGTAATTTGAGACTTTTTATGAATTACAATAATTTTATTGGTTAATATGACATATTATTATTTATTATATAATTTTTTTAAGTAATAATTCTGTTATGAATTTATCAAAAACAATATACCCAATAGTGTCAAGATTGACATAAAAAGAGTTTTTAAAACAAATATTATATTATTAATTTATATTCAATTCCTAAAAATATAAGGTTTGGCCAAGAGACTTATATCATGATAGGTGTATCATTAATGGACCACTTTGGGGTCTTTTTGAGGTATATAGTATGTTTATTAACTATATAATATAAAAATACAGAGTGACATGGTAAGTGTCAAACTAATTAACTAAGAGTTAAAACTAAAAGATAAGGTTAATATAATGACCCAAACATGTCTAAATTATATTGGTTGAGTGGTTTTCGATCCATACCCACCTTAACCTTTAAATAATCCACTTTGAAGCCATTATAAACTGAATATGAATTTATTATAAAATAATATTTCTAGCCTTTCGAAAGGTGCCCCTCACCCCTCTTATAAAAGGGCACTCCCCCTTCTCACTAATTCACACATCCAAAGCCTTTTGGCTCGGCCAAACCCTGACCAAATACTCTATAAACTTCCCTAACTACAACCTATAGGCCTTATTTTTATCAGAAAGCCAACCTAATGAGCCCTTTTGATCAAATCAAAAGGAAGAACCCGAAGAAGAGGTAATGTTTTCACCACCCTCTTTCAAGTTCTTTCTTCTTCAACTTATTCTTTCTTTGTTATTCCCATTATAAAATAATAACTCCATTATATTATATATACTATGATGTTATTATAAATATGGTACAACCATATTCAGTATTCTATCCATCCTTTTAATGACATGTCACCATGCATGCGTACGTACGGCTTACCGTCTCCACGTCGCGGCGTAATTGTTATTCAATAAATTATTATTTGGATGGGTATAATAATGATGTGTAATTATTGTAAATAATAAATATAATATGATAATGATTCTGTATATATGATATACCATCCAATTATATATTATTTTAATATCAAAAGAATGATATTTTCGCTCGTGCATACGTACGGACTACCATCTCCACGAACGCGATAATATTCATTATTCATCGTATCCATTCAAGTATAATTATCATTTGATGATTTAAAAATAATGTTTAAGGACTTGATATCAATCTGTATATGAATAAGATACAACCTATCCATGACAAACACGACTTACTTAACAAAATATATAAAAGAAAACGAGTAAGTTAACACCCGAAACAATGATAATACTAAGATATTATTAAAAATCAATGTTAAAAGATCATATATGATATCATATTAATGTATATGATTATTTTATAATTTAATAACAATTATTTAACCATTATACAGGAGGTTAACCTACCCTCAACCAAGGAAAAGTACAAGGTAATGGTTTATTTCACAATCTCTTCATTATCCGAGGTTGTTTATACGTAATTATCTACTTGGACTTCTTTATCATCCACATCCATGTTTCTTAAAAATGTATTTAAATTTTTTTTTACTATTTACTAGAATATGGGTTAAAGTCATTTATACCCTTGTTTGAATTTTTATAAGAGTTTTATAAAGGAATCTTTCCATCGCTTTCCAAACAAGGTCCTTTTTAACCTTTTCGACAGAATTAAGGTAAAAATGTTTTTTTAAATTATACGGCGGGTGCGGATATTTTCCACCGTTATAGAATCGTCTAATCTTCCCTTACAAGCTTATAATAATATTTTAAAAGAAAATTTTTTATTTTATAATTATATTACTCTTAAATGATTTCAAAATAGAAAGATATATTTCTCTAAAAAGAGTTTTGATTTCATCTATGTCAACATCCTTGGATGGGTTTTAAGTTTATTTGGAGTTGATTTATTATGATATAAAACTTCCATATTGTATTGATTGTTTTGTGATATGTTTGACTGTGGATGTGTTATTTTTATACCATTCATGGTTTATGAAGAAAGTATTGACATTTCCTATGCTAGTTTTAATACGAATGTTTATGTTATATTTAAACTTGTTCATATGAGGAATGCATAGGACTTAATAAGTGACGGGTGGAGCCCACTATAGCTCCTCGATGCATCGGTAGGTATCATGAGACAAACTAGTGTCTTGGCACAAGGACTTTACAAAATATTATTTTTAGTCTTGGAACGAGACCTTGGCTATGTGGTTACGATAGTCTGGCATTATGCATTCCATCATTATGAATGTGGTTATTGATATTGCATGTCATTATTCTACTTGTAGAATATCCATGTGAATAATTAAATGGAATTATTTCATTTTATATTTGCCATATTATGCTTAATTTAAAGTTTAAAAGGCTTTTTTTAGTTATACATTGCCTTAAATGTTTATGATTATTTATGAAAGTTTCTGCTATATTGTTATCCTTACTGAGCATCCGAGCTCACCCCTTTCAATGTTTTATTTTTCCCAGGATGTGAAGAAGTAATTTATGAATGACCTGAAGGGACAATATGATGGGATATGAAGAAAAGATGTTGTCGTAGTTTTTTTGATTTTATTATGTAACATAAGACTTATGAATATATCTAGTGTTTCCAAGGCTACTAAACTAATCGGTCTTTCGAGACTTGATCTTTATTTTGATCATTCGAATGTTATGTAATAATGCACCGACTCTGGGCAACTGGGGTCAGGGCGTTACATTGTTTACCCAATCATGCATCAAGTATGAAAAATCCTCTAAAAATTATTTCAGGTTCTACATGACTTATCCATGCGCTTTTCCCTAATAATGTGAAAACCGTGTAACATACATTTCCTCACCTTCATAAAATTTCAGAGAAAATAGACCTAAACAAAAATAATCACAATAAATTTCAATAAATAAATAAAATAATAAATAAAAATGTGGTCATGGTGTTACAATTCTCCCTACCATATTAATTTATGACCAAAATAATCCTTAAAATAATTAGTTGATCAAGGAAGAAACTTGAGGTTCAGTCCCCGCATTATTGACACAATTTAAGATTCCAAGAATGAAATGACTAACCAGAACCACCCCAATAACCAAACATATCATCAATATTATAATTTATCATACCAAATTGGTTCAATATTCTTATACCCAAGAAACCATAAGTGATCTAATTTTTTTGTCTTTGGTACCCAATAAAAATGTACTTTATACTTTTGATTACCTAAATATTCAAGGAATTGAACATAAATAAACATCTTATCACATTATATGTATTCTTCCATGTTAAATTAATTTGATAATGTCCTTAGAGTATTTTTCACATAAAAATGTTATAATAGTTCCCCACTATTATGATAGCCTTGAAGTGTTATAACAATATTCAGAAATATAAATTATATGGTTGGGTGATATCTATCTAATGAGACACTAATTTCATGGGTTCTTATGTGTTTGAGGCTCATAAAACATCGATACTTCATCTCATAAAGTTTAGACTTGGTAATCTCCAATACAGGAGGTTATGAGAACATAATTTCCCATAGAAATTCAATATGTTACACGTGTCATTGGATATTAATATATATGGATGTGTATATTTTTCAATAGAGTTGATATTTTAATTAATGTTAATAATGTGTCACAAACATATGTATATTAATTAAAAAAAAATATATATTATCACGACGAGGTAGGATATGTTGGGTATGTTACAAGTGATACGAAATTAATGAATAACTCCAGAAAGAATTTTTGACTTCTGAGTTAATGGAAGTAAATATATTTGGACCTTTAATTAGAATGGAAGTTTCTTATTAATTTCATGGAAATAGTGATTTTATTAACAGTATCATCCCATGAAATCCAAGGAAAGTTATATGAATTATATAAGTTGATGAAACTAGTAATGAAACATTCTTGATGAGATATTGAGACCAAGAGATTATATTACACTATGAACATTCTTAAGTGGTTATTTTCATTGCGAAATTAAAATATTTATCGATGGATTCATTAACATGTTTCTAGACACTGAGTGTTGAATTTAGGAAGGTTATCCTACTTCCAATAAAGGGGTCTCTAGGGTCACATACTACATGTATCCAAAACATTAGTTAAATTCTATTTGAATATAATATTAGAATATATATTATTATTATGTTCCGATAAATAATAATTATTCAAGTTATGTTGATCACATAAATTCAATCATGAGTAATTTTAGAGAAATTATTTATGAGTTTAATATCAAATAAATATTTATTCATGATTTAGTGAATATAATATATATTTATTTCATAAAATAATAATTAAATAATATTTATTTATTTAAATAAATAGTCATCATTCAAAGTTCGATAAATGTCTAGGAGGATTGAAAAAATAAGTTACAGGTATGGTGAGGATGATATATTTAATATCATTTAGATAAATATTAATTAATTTATTTAAGAAATTATGTTAATATTATTAGTGATTTTTGTGATCATCAAGTAAATAATAATAATAATAATAATAATATTATTTTACATAGGGTTTTATTAGAATTAAGATAATAGTTAAGGTCCCTAGTAAAATAACTTATTCTCAAACCTATGCATTTAAACCTAATCATATCATTTCTATGTTTAGATGATTAGTTGTGTGTAACAAATCTATAAAGAATCCTCTCAAAAAACCTATGGATAATTCCCTAGAATACTCTAAAAAATGGATATCATTGATCCTCCTTATGCCTTTAAATAATATGAGAGATCTTAATAAAATCCTTCATTCTCAGAAAAAATTCTTTTTTTGATCATTAGATAATTATTCAAGTGGTTATAATCATCTATGCTAGCACCTATAGATTCTACGATGATATTATGAGGTTCATAGATCATATGTGGATTACCGATAAAGAAATTATACCCTTGAATCCTTCAACACGATGACATTAGGAAATTATTAGTTAACCAATTAAACAATGAAGAAGGAATTTCATGAAAATAAAATTATTATTTATAAAAATTAGTTATAAATTATATATTGAAATATCATCTCTTATAATCATTTAGGGTTTATATCACTATGTTTTGAGTATTTATCTGAATAAATCAGTGAAATTCTTTATTTGTCTTCTACCCAACCACTTTCACTACACCCAAAAACCTCAAATTGGTGTTAGACAGATCACATATTAATTTATAATTATTTATTATTTATTGATCTAATTATGAATTTTTGGTAAACTTTTCCTTTTTATTTTTTCATTAATTTATCTAAAAAATAAGGTATAATTTTCATGTAATTACACATGACTAAAAAAAATCCAATAGTTGATAAATGAAATTCAATTATCCCATCCAGTGGTGTAGGAGATTCTTGATGGATAATATGGATATATGGAGTATAATGGAAAAGTACACATTGTGTGCCTATGTTCACTACAATGGGATGAGTTTAAAAAGATGTTTCATGTCATGTTATATAAGAGTACATGGTTTCATTACACACTATGTATACACTTTCGAGATGCCACATGGTTCGTATGGTAACATATCATGTATCTAGCATACATGTCATGTAACCTACCATGTTTTTCCTCATGGGAATCATAGAATTCGTATAGTCAAAGTACGAAACTTGTATTTAATAAAAGACGAGTAATGATAGCTAGCATTGTATCATGGGCCTGTTTAGACGACATGATTTTTTGTCCGATAACTTTCAAGATTTCAGAGTTTTGAGTTGACACATACCTTGTTTTTAAAGGCATACGTTCATTAGGAATTTACCAGAAACACCTTGTAATGTGTGTTAGTCATGAGGAAAGAGTCTAGGATCATCCAAACCATTTGAATATGAATTATTTATAACTATTATAATCTCTTATATATTGAGGATTATTCATAAATCCTTTTCAAATTCCATCATGATACTGGGTAACATTGTTCAAACAATCTGATCGGAACCATGTGTCAATGTGAATATCTCTACGTATTAAGGGTTATATGTCAATGGGGATATCAATATGTATTATAGGTTCTCCAATGATATAAACTTTTATATATATCAAAGGTTCTTCATATTTCTTTTGCAAATTGATTACACCATGGTTTTGATGTATATAATTGGGCACTTTGGAACTTTTTTCTATCTAGGTAGGCAATAAGTTTCATGATATTTGGATTAGGCCTTTATAAAGAGGGATTTATTTCATATCACTATGAAAATAATTAAAACCCACATCGTTTAGTGTCACTTAACGGGGCATGTCAAACCTTTTTTGGTCTTGTGAAATGGTCCAATGGGGTTTATTTTTAGGTAGTGCATCCATGACCTATTCCATATAGTTTATAGTCATGCTAAGTGTACTACTAGGTGTAAAGTGACATGAAATGATTGACATGGGACTTAATCCTAGGAAAACAAATCTTTTTATTCTCATATGGAATATGGATATTTAATGAAGGTTGCTTCATTGGGAATATGGATTGCTGAGGGTGATTTGTATATCTTATAAGGAATATGGTCTAATGGTGGGTGGTATAGCTCATAATGAATATCTCTTGGTAGGGATATGATCTTCATAAGTAATATTTCCTAAGAAAAGGATTATTGGATTTTAAGGAATATGGATCATTGAGGATGAAATTATATGATTATATCATTTCCTTATTTTAATGATCTCAAATCATGTTTATTGTAATACTGATTGTTTTGTGTTATATGAATTTAATATATTTTTTATAAAATTACTTTTGAATGAAACGTACTGTATGTGACCGTGAGGACAATATATCGACCTGGGAATAAATTTTCAACTAATTGCTTGAACAAAAGTAATAATTTATGAAAAAAATGAAGTAACAATGAATAAAATTTCTAAGTGTAAAATCAATCAAATGTTATTGTTAAGGAAAAAAAGTATCATTTATACAAACCGAACATACAAGAGAAAAAAATGATCAAACTTAAGAAATATTTAAATTGACTATATAAATTAGACTCAGAATTTTTATAATTGGTAAATTGATTGCATGAAGACCTTCAATTAATAATTCCTATCTGATCAACCTTAAGAAAATTTTGAAATACCACAATCATATCAGTGTAAAAGTAAATCTGGTTGATATAAAAGTAAAGTCGATATGCATAAGAGTCAAGATAACCAATGTATGGGTAAATCTATCACATTTGAATTGGATAGACCACACACTACAGAAAAGCAACTATGCAAATGATTTGTGTGAGGGTCATTCCAGCGGAAGTGTAGAAATGTACAGTCTATACAATGTTTTTGGACTCACATAACGATATCTTAATAGAACCCACAATCTATGTAAGGTTTATCTCAAGGACTCTGAATCTACATAAGGATAAGCTAAAATTTTAGTAAATATAACTTGAAGACCCTTATACATATGTAAAATTAAACAAAATGTTGGATCGACTATACATTACTAATGAATCAATCATGGATATTTATAAGATTAATTTATTATTTTAACACCAATAGTTAGATTTTGGTGTAGTTAATTAAAATTAGAGAATTTAAGGTTTTCCAAAAGAATTCTCAATATAAGGATTTATTTATTATTATTTATAAATGTATAATTTGAGAAGAGTCATATGTAAATACAATAAATCCTCACCTATGAAGAGTGATACACTCCTTTTTCTAATTAGATCATATTATTCTATAATTATTGATACTTTGTTCTTATAAACATATCTACAAATACTAATAAATATCTTGAAAGACTACCTATTTTAATCTTATAACTTTTATAATATCACATGAGGATAATAGAACCTTACTAATCATCTAAAATTGATCAAAGAAGAGCCATAAAACATTTCAATTCACTTTTCTCTATCTCTGTTTCCTTTAAATTTGAGTTATGCGAGAATATGCTTGTAAATATATTTATAACTACTCCTATAATTTATTTATGAGTACTTTGATACTTTTTTCTTTTTATTCTCACTCTTTTATTCTCCCAAGAAGAACTATGGAAGAGGTTTGGTGATAATCATAGAAAACCTTGTGTGTAGTTGTTTATTTTATTTGATAGACGATCTTGGTTATGAATCAATTTTACTAAGATTTAATAAATTTGATTGGTAATGGTTTACTATCCATTGGAGAGGACTAGGCTCTATCTTGAAACTAAAACACATGTTTTAATTTCTATTTTGAAATCAATTTCATTTTTTTCTTACACAACATAAAACCAAATTCAATATAAACTACAATTTTTTCCTTCTGTTTTTCAATAAGTAATTTACAAACTATGTTTGAAAAATATACTCTAATACTTATTTTTTATTTGATTTATATATATATACCATTTAATTTGATTTAAATTATTTCAAACGCTACAATAATTTCAGAATTATTTTAACCGACTGTTGACCATGCTTCTGATAAATTATCTGAAAGCATGAAATTATATATATCTATAATATATTTTAATTGGTATATTTTTGAATTGGTGGATTTGATTTAAATTGTTTTTAAACTTAAATTTTTATCTTAGAATCTCAATTCACCCCCCATATTGGGCATTCCACTAGGACTAAAAAAATAGTTGTATGGATCATTGGGAATATGGTATGAGGAGGGGTATAATGACCTAACCATTTCATGTATAAATATTACATAATATTAAATGAAGATTCATTGCAAAACATTATGGTCTATGTGAGGACCATAATGGTTTATTGTATTTGGAATCTAGACACATAAACATCTTTTTAAGGTATATTATTCATCATATATCATAATGTTCTTCCCACATTGTACCATTTTTGACATACCCTACTTAAAACCATTCTTCATAACATGGGGAAAGGAAACATAATAATGGGTGAACTCAAATGGCCAATAACTGTAAACATGAGAGATATCAAATAATGATATTAATAATGTATAAGATAAGAATAAGGCTATGAGATAATGAATATAACATACAAATTTCATATCCAATCTATCATATATTTTAAACATGAGTCATGGAATAATACTTTATCATTTAAAAATACATGAATCATTAGGGTGAGAGATCATCACTAACCAATCATAAACCATGAGTTCAAATAATAACCATAAAAACATGTCATAAAATTGTGGCACCATCATAGGTATATAAACCATTTTATATGTCATGGTTAACTATTGGCACCATCAAGTCATAGAGGATTAGGAATCGAAACTCATTTTCCATATCATAAAGGATCAAGCTTCATCACCTATTTCCCATAGTGTTTTAAGCACATCAACTTGTTTCCCAATATAGACCCATCACATAATCTTGTTTCCCATAGTGAATAAATTACATCGACTTGTTTTCCATATTAAATCAAGTACATCGACTTATTTCCTAGAGTGGATCGGGCACATTGGCTTGTTGTAATGACCCAAACATTTATCAATGAAATTTATCCCATCTTATAGTTATTTCATATAGTATAAATCACCTAAAATCACATAGATACCTCTGTAAAAACTTTATAAATGAATAATGAATTAAATAATAGGATTTTTTTCTTAAATTAAAGAACCTATTCCAATGGAATAGTAACATGACTTTTGGAATTGTAACTTGAACCTTAAGAATAGTAATTCATCCAATAGAATAGTAACTGCACCGTTTAAAGTATAAATAAAATTTGGGTATCTTAGGAATGAAAATATAAAATATTTAAATCATGAAATAAGTAAATAAATAGCTTAAAATTATAAATTAAGTATTGGTATTTTTATAAGTCATAAATATTTATTTAAAATTTTATAATTAAAATAATAATTTTATAGAAAATTAATTTTTATAAAATACACTTATAAATTAATATTTGTTTTATTATAATTATAATATAATTTTAGGAGACCTTAATTAATTTTTCAAAGTCCCCTAAAATAAATTATAATTTTAAAATTGGTATTTTTAAAATAAATGAAGATTTTAATTAAAAATTAAATTTATCATATTTAGAAAATTATATTCATAAAATGGAGTTAATTTTTGAATTATACATGTCCAAAAAATGGATATTTTTAATTTATGATATTTTTCTGAAATAGATAAACTTTTGGTGAATTGTGAAATACGATAATTTAAAGTAGATATACATTATAAGTTGAATACACTATTCCTTGAGTCATTTCTAATTTAAGTATCATAATATAGATCATACCTTAATAATTTTAATATATTTAGTGATAATTCTCTAACTATTCGTAGTATTGATCCAAAATAATAAACTAATGAATAAAATAATGGGAAAATGCCCCTCTCATACCCTATAAATACCACCCTCACCCCCTATTCTCCTCACACCTTCCAATATTTTATCCTTGCCCAAATTATTACCAAAACTATTCCAAATCCCCTTACCCACATCTCAGAGGTTTTTTCTAAACAAAATACCAAACCTAGTGCCTTAAAGAGGTTCTCAAAGTGGATAACTCGAGAGGAAAATTCATCTTTCTTTTTCTTTTAATTTCTCTTATTTTCTTTTTCTTTTCATATTATATACCCACCTACTATATACAAATATTAATGATAACCAAATTATATTTTATATAATTGAATTATATCATGTTAATGGAAAATACATCATCAAAATCCTTTCCCTCTCTCCTTTATTCTTAAAGTGAAATCATGGCATGTGGTGTGTCAATTTACCGTCATTATGGATGATGAATTTCATTTTCCTTTAATTCCTAAAAGTCCACTCATAAAACCAATATAATGGTTTTTAAATAATTTAAAAATTATTTAATAACACTTTTAGAATTATGGAACTAACTTATAAACACAATAATAAATAATTGAACAAAAATTGTTTTTAATGATTGAGAAATTACCAAAAAATGAAAATGATTATCACAAACATTTAATATAATGATTCATCATCATGAAATTTAAACAAAGGATATATACAACCATTTAAACCTATTTATTCTAATTAATAATATATAATATCATTTATATATAATTATATCCATTCTACATAAACATTTGTACTCATAGTCAAGTGAACCGATCTTTAAAAGTATGATACGAGCACTCATAAAAGATGAAATTAAGCTCTATAACTCATATAAAATACAATAAATGAACTTAATAAAATAATAATGAATCAACTAAATTTATAATAGTTTTTTCTGTGTTAATTAATTAATTTAATTTTATTATCCTAGATATTAAATTGAATATTCAATCAGGCATATGGTAAGGGGAATTCTATAACCCAACTCCATTTACTTGGGTTTTCTCTCTTTCACACAATTTTCACTATGGATGTTCCTTTAATGATTCTTAACTATAATTTCATTATCTTTACCTTATATTTTATGGGATATAAATTCTTCCAATCTGATTTTATGACACATGAAAAGATTTTTCCAAAAGAAATGTTCTTTAAAAAACCACAACTTTTACTTCTCTTTACATTGTTTCATATTGATGATTCCTATACCAAGTATGTTATTCCCAATTTCTTATAGGAACCACAAAGTTTATTCATGAATTTTTTCTTTAGAAAATGAAACCCATTCCTTTCCATGATTATTTTTTGTCAAATATTGATATACGTTCTATGTGGCATGCATGATTATGTAAATGTCATGATGTTATAGGTGCACTCGAAATTATATAGGGCATGTAAATGTTATGATGTGATAGGTGCACATGGAATTATATTGAACTAAAATGAATTGGGTAATGTGATGAATCTCATGATATAAAGTTAAATACGTGTGAACACAATGCTCTCTTTGTTCACAACTATGTGTGGTAGTTGACCACTGAGATATGATGCTTCATTTTTACTTATTTCCACATTATGTGGCTCTATCTAATTATTAATATAATGATTATGACTATGATCCAATGATTATGTTATGAGGATTCTAATTATGATCACCCCATGCTGTGCTGATTCATTTTCTTATCTATCTTCTTACTAGGCTTATAGTTCACCCTTTTAATTGATGTACATCCTCAGGTGATTAATTTTACTAAGGAGAATAGAAGGAAAAATAATAAGCTAGAGAGGAAGGAATTAAATAAATTTTTATGTTTTATTTTTTAAATTTCATGTATGTTACTAATTTTCCTGAGACACTAAACATTTGGTCCTGGTTCTGTACCACTTTTATGTTGTTTATCTATAAATGATGTAATAATCATGTAAGAAAAAGTAGGGTCACTATAGTTTGTATCAGAGAAAGGTGTTGTTAATTTTGGAATTAGGTTTATAGAACCTTAGTGAAAACCATCAATATGGAACTAATTAGATATAATCACACAAGAATATTTTCAAAACATAGGAATCCCACAATATATTTATTTATAGTAAATTTCACAAAAGGGATAAATTATTCATGACTTATTGAATTATGTTTTGTTCTGACATTTTCTATTTTAGAAAATTGTGGGAACTAGGTGAAACTGAGAAAACAACCTGTATGTGGGAAAATGCCTTGATTGCTCAAATGACATCCCCAATTACTTGTTAGGTGGAGTTCAAAATTTCATGTTGATTCTAACCCAATTGTCTCAGGATATGAAAAATATTCTGAAAAATGTGTAATGTACCCCTTCAACTAAGAGGGAGAAACTTGCTATTGATTACTTTATGAGGTAATTACCATTAACATTTAGTCGATCTCTAGGTCCACTAGTCACAGAAGAGTGGGTCAACTCAATGAAGAAGATATTTTCTATGTTTCAATATTCTGAAAAGGATAAGGTGACTCTATCCATTTATCATCTAAATGGAGAGGCCAACCAATGTGGGGCTTGACTAAGAACAATAAGAAGAAGGAAAAAGTTTAAGAGATGGTGTGGGAAGACTTTAAGATAATGTTTCTTAACAATTATTTTCCTTTAACTCTACCTATAAATATAATGATATAATTCATAATGATGAATCAAAAGGAAGGTGAATCTATCATGCCCTATGAAGAAAATTTCAAAAGTATTTCAAGGTACACTTCAGGTTTTGTTATCAACAATGATAAAAAAATTTGGTAGATTCTATTCTGGGTTAAAACCAGACATTCATAAGGATCTAGTGATTCAATACTTTGAGATTTATAAATAAGTTGTTAGATGTGATCTCAAAGTGGATATGTAGTTTGGATAATGGTCCCTTATCTTTGGTGATATGAAACATAAGATAGAGTTTCAAGGTGGGGTATCTAATGATATTGGTGGAAATAAATCCTAACCACTCACATGTCAAAAATAGTGGAAGTGGCATCATGGAAACTGCCTCAAAGGTATAGGGAAATACTATAAGTTTGGTAGAAATGACCACTATGATCATGAATGTTGAAGAGAAATAAATAAGCTAGCTGATAGAATGGAGGATAAAAGAGAACCAACTATGGTTCAATGGTTCAACTTTAGGGAGAAAGGGAACTATGAAATCAAGTGAACTAAACCTTTAGTCCAATAGGGTAATTGATGTCATAATCCACCAAATCCAAAGGGGAAAGGGGAGGCTTATGACATCACTGCTATGGAAGTGGAGCATGAAAATGAAGTCATATAAGGTACACTTCCTATTTACTCAAGAATGGAAAAAGTATTATTTGATTTTGGTTCTATTAATTCCTTTTTGTCTTTCATGTTTTCTATAACTATTGAATAAATTCCACAAAACATTGAAGTAGAGATATCCATAAAAAAACTAGTGGTGAAATCATTGCAACCCAAGTGTTGGACTCTCCTCTTATTGGAGTATGTGGGAATATTCTCCCAGAAAAACACCGGACACTTCCATTGTTGGAATTTGATTCTATACCTGGGATGTATTGGCTCTAATTACATAGAGCACAAATCAACAGTTCAGAAAAGGAAATATAATTTCACATTTTGAACCGTCCCTTGATCCTTTAAATTTGAATGGAAGATCATGAATCTTCTTTGGAAAATAATTCAATGGCATGGGTGTTGATTAGCTATGAGGAAGCATACCTCACTCAAATGTTTGAGTCAAAGGAAGGTGTCAAACTTGGGGAAATTCCTATTGTAAGGTAATACAATGATATATTTCCTATAGAGTTACTCAAACTTCCCCCAGATCATGAGGTATATCTCTCAATAGAACTCATACACAGAGTTACTACTATCTCAAAATGCCTCTACAGGATGGCCCCAATCAAACTGGATGAATTAAAGAAGCGGCTACTAGAGAATTTGTACAAAGGGTTGATATTCCCTATTTCATCACCTTGTGGTGTGCTAGTTCTCTTTTTCAAGAATAAGTATGGATCAATGTGGTGGTGCATCAATTATCAGGAATCAAAAAGATCACCATAAATAACAAGTATCGTCTTCAAAGGATTGATGACTTGTTTGATCAACTATGAGGATCTAAGTAATTATTAAAGGTGGATCTTTGTTTTGAATATCATTATATAAAGATGAAGAAGGAAGATATTTATAAAACATCCTTTTGTACAAGGTATAATAACTATGAGTTTCTATTAATTCCCTTCAAAATTACTAATTCCCTAGTGATATTATTGTATTTGATGAATAGATTCTTTAGAAAATACCTTGAAAAATTTGTGGTGGTGTTTATCGGCAATAATATCATTTACTCAAATAGAATGGAGGAAAATGAAGAATATATAAGGATTATAATGGTGACATTAAAGAAGGAAAAATTGTATTCTATGTCTACTAAGTGTGATTTTTGGATGTAGAAATTCACATTACTAGGACACATGATCACAAGTGAGTGAATTTATATGGATCATTCAAAAGGAAAGTCAATTATGGAATGGACCAGACCCTCTAGTGTTATAAAAATCCATAGTTTTCTTAGATTAACAAGGAAATATCAATTTTTTGTGTGAAATTTCCCATGATTTTATAGGATTCTAACTAAGTTAATAAGCAAAGGGGTAAAGTTTTTTTGGATGGAAGAATTTGATGAAAGATTCAAGGAGCTAAATAATAGGATGATCACTACACCTACACTCACATTATTGACAAGTGGGGAATTTTTTTTGGTATACAGAGATGCTTCAAATAATGTATTGGGTTTTGTACTCTTACAGAATGATAATGTGATAGGCTATTCTACACGACAATTGAATATCCATGAGAAGAAATATCTGATTCATTATTCTGAGCTAACAACTCTGATTTTTTCTTTAAAAATCTGGAGACATTACCTCTATGGTATAAAGTGTGACATATATATCGATCAAAAGAGTTTAAAGTATATATTCACAAAAATGAGATGAACATGCATCCAAGGAGATGGTTAGAGTTAATCAAAGACTATGATTTCTCTATATACTATCATTATAGGAAGGTGACCATGGTAGCTGATGCTCTTAGCAAAAAAACCCTACTAATATATCCATGTTTTGGATCAAGAAAGACCCTATCTTCATGGATTTTAAATGAATGGATTTGGAAATCATTATGGTAGGGAATAAATCCTAACATTCCCAAATGGTTACCCAACCATCTATTCAATATAAGATTAAAGAGGAAAAAAGGGATGATCTCGAGATTCAAAACAAGGTAAAGATAATAATGAAAGGGAATCTATAAGAGTTCAATATTCATAATGATGGTATGATTTTATTTGGAATGAGGATTTATGTACATTAATCACTTAGGAAAAAGAAGAATCTATTGGATAATGCACATAGCCCAAATTTCTCTATCAATCCTAGAAGTACCAAGATATACTGTGATATTTGAGAACACTTCTGGTGGGATAGTATGAAGAAGGGGATTGTGGAGTATATATCAAGGTGATTGAGATGTCATAAAGTTAAATAATAGTGAATAAATTACAAAGGGATGATTCAACCATTTCCTATAACCATGTGGAAATGGGATAATATCACTATAGTGTTTGTCAGTGTTATCCCGATGACATCCAAAGGACACAATGTGATATGGGTTGTGGTGGACTGACTCATGAAGACTTCCCACTTTATTTCTATATAGGAAGACATATAACTTGAATAACATACTAATATATATGTGAAGGAAGTTGCAAGACTACATGGGGTTCCACTATCGACTGTCTCTAATCATGATTCAATGTTCACATGTAAATAATGAAGGAATCTTCAACATTCTTTGTGTATTGAATTGAATTTCATCATGAATTATCATCCAAACTGATGGACAATCTGAAAGGAATATTTATACACTCGAGGACATGCTATGATCATGATCAATGGAATTTAAAGGTTGATGAGATCAACAACATCCATTGGTTGAGTTTTCGTACAATAACAACTTTCACTCAAGTATTCGGATGGTAGTATATAAAGCTCTATATGGAAAGAGATACAGAACTCCAACCTATTGAGATAAAGCTGGCGAATGAAGGCTAATTGGACCTGGTCTTGTGTAAGAGATGACAATGAAGGTTTAACCCATCCAAAAATACATAAAATCCACTCAATGTTGGAAAAATATCTATGATGAGAACCATTAAAGGGACCTAATGTTTAATGTTGGAGATAATGTCTTCCTTTTAATATCACCATGGAAGAGAGTCATTCAGTTTAGAAAGAAAGGGGTGATTATACCAAGATATATTATCCCCTTTGAGATCCTAGATCGCAATGGAGAATTGGCCTATAGTATTGAACTTCCACCAATTATGGATCAAATTCATGACGTGTTCCATGTATCTCTCCTGATAAAGTACAAAACAGATCCCTCACATTTACAAAAATTAGAGGTGGTATAACTGGAAGATGATCTCTCTTATGAGGAGCAGTCAGTGAAGTTTCTATACCATGGAGATAAGGTTCTATGATATAAGATGAACCATTTTTTCAATGTGTTGTAGAGGAACCACAAGTATGAATAAGTAACTTGGGAACTGTATAAGGTGATGAAGGAGAATCACCCTCACCTATTTTTGTAAAACAAAATTTTGAGGGTGAAATTTCCAAAGGGGGGATGAATGTAACGACCAAAAATTTTATAAATGTAATTTATCCATTCCAATAATAATATAATATTTTATAAATTACATAAAATCACATAGAGACCTCAGTACAGACTTCATAAATGAAGAATGAATGAAATAAAAGGCTTGTTCAAAAATTAAAGAACCTATTCTGATAGAAAAGTAACCTGACCTTTGGAATAGTAACATAACCATTAGGAATAGTAATTCATCCAGTAGAATGGTAACTTCTACTTTAAATTTATAAATAAAATATGGGTAACTTATGAATAAAAATATAATATATTTATATCATGAAATAAGTAAATAGTATTTTGGAAATGATAAATTAAGTATTGATATTTTTATACATCATAAATATTTATTTATAATTTTTTAATTAATATAATTATTTAAAAGAAAATTTATTTTCCTAAAATAAAGTAATATATTAATATTTTTTTGTATTATGATTATAAAATAATTTTACGAGACCTTAATTAAAATTTCTAGGTGTCATAAAATTAGTTATAATTTTAAAATTAGTTGTTTTGAATAAATAATGATTTTGATTAAAAAAAAATTTTATCATATAGAGAGACTTATTTTCATAAAATGGTGTTCATTTTTCAATTATACACATTAAAAAATGGTTAGGGTAAATTTATGCGATTTTTTGAAATAGTTAAATTTTTGGTGAATAGTGAAATATGGTAATTTACGGTATATATACATTATAAGTTAAATACACTATTCCTTGAGTCATTGATGATGTAGACACCATAATATCAAACTACCATCCATTATTTTAATATATTTATTGTTAATTATAAAAATATTCATTTTCCTAAGCCATAATAATAAACTAATGAATAAGATAATTGGAAAACACCCCTCTCCTCTCCTATGAATACCACCCCTCAACACCACTTCTACTCACACCTTAAAATCATTGATAATTTCACAAATTCTACCCAAAATACTTCCCAATACCTTTACCAATGTCAAGGAGGATCTGGTTTCAAAAACATTCGAAACATAGGTGCCTTAAGGAGGTTCTCAAAGCGGATAATTCAAGAGGTAAAATCCTATTTATTTTTCTTTTAATTTATCTTAATTTCTTTTCCTTTTCTTATTGTATTTACACATACTTTATCCAAACATGAATGAAAACCCCAATATATTTTAAATACTATAATTATATCATGTTAATGTTATATCCACCATCAAAATCTTTCCCCCCTCTATTTTATTCTAATAATGAAATCATCACCCATAATGTGTCAATTTACCGACATCCTTGATGATGAGTTTTAATTTTCATTAAAATACATAAAGGATGTTCATAAAACAAAAATAATGGTTGTTAAATACTAAAAAATTTATCAAATAACCCTTTTTATGTTCTAGAACTAACTTATACACACAATAATAAATAATGAAACAAAACCAGTTTGTGATGTTCCAAAAACCGCCAAAAAAATCTAAATGATTATCACTAACCTTTTATCTAATTATTCAACCTCATACCATTTAACCAAATGATATATATAACCCTTTAAAAATATTTATTTTCATAAATAATATCTAAATTAAATTCTCTATAATTATACCCATTCTATATAAAATTCCATACTCATAGTCAAGTGAAGAGATCATGAAAACAAAGAAAACAAACACTCCTGAACGATGAAATCAAACATTATAACTAATAGAAAATACCATAAATGAACTTACTAAAACTATAATGAATAAAAATAAAGTATAAAAGGTTATTTATTTTTTAATTAATTAATTTTATTTTATTATCCTGGATATTAAAGTTAACAAAGAATTCATACATAAGGTAAAGGGAATTCTCAGACCCAACTCCTTTTCCTTGGGTTTTACCTCTTTCATTCCATTTTTAGTATGGATGTTATGTTAATGATTATTAAATATAATTTAATTATATTTAACTTATATTTTCTGGGATATATACTATTGTAATATTATTTTATGAAAAATTAGAAGGTTTTCCCAAAAGAACCATTATTTCAAAAAACCCAAATTTTACCTCTCTAGAGATTGATTCTTCTTGATGATTCTTATACCAAGTATACTATTACATATTTATTTTGGGAATAAAAAAGTTCATTAATAATTTTTTTTCTTTATTAAATGAAACCCATTCCCTTCCATGGGTTATTTTATGTACAGGATTGATATACATTCTATCTAGCTTGAATGATTTTGTAAATCTTATGATTATGGGTGCATCTAGAATTATATAGAGCATGTAAATGATTTGATGTGATTGGTGTGCCCATAATTATATAGAACTAAAATTCATTGGGTAATGTGATGAATCTCATGAGATCCATTTAAATATTAATGAACCTGATGCATGATTTTTTCACAACTATTTATGGTAGTTGACAACTAGGACATAATGTTTCATTTTTATGAATTGCCACATTCCATGGCTCTATCTATTGAATCCTCTCATGATTATGATGGTGATACCATGATTATTTTTGGATGATGATGAATATGATCACTTCATGTTACATTGATCTATGTTCTTATCTATCCTCTTACTGTTATTCTAGATCACTCCTTTCTTTGATGTATATCATTAGGTGATTACTTGTACTAATGAAAATACAAGGACCACTAAGAAGCTAGAGAATATGGAATTAAATAAATGTTTATGTTTTATTTTGTAAATGTTATGTATTTTCATAATTTTTCCAATACACCAAACCTTTGGATCATAGTTGTGTAACACTTTTATTTTTTTTATCAATAAAATGATTTAATAATCATGTAAGAATAAGTAAGGTCACTATAATTGTTTCCCATAGTTATATTATGAGATATAAAACATTACCCAATGCATTATATGACTATATAATTCTGGGACCATCCATCACATAATGGGGACCATACATATGTGTGCCACAATATCATAGAACATTAATAATATCATCATAATATAACCCATAGAATTAAAAATGATTTCATAGACATTTAAGCAGTTCATTATAGTAGTATCCATGTAAAATAAAGTGGTTTCATAAAAATATCATCAACATAGTTATAAAAATCAATAGAAATAATAAGGATGGTGTCATTGGATTATGTCCTCGCTAAATCATAATTATCATAAAAGTATTTTATCATGATTTAGAATAATTTTAAAAGATCACTGGAATATTTTTTGAGGAAAATATTGTTTTCATTTTGTAATCACTTCTTTAAAATCTATAAGTATCCAAAATATTATGGAAAAAATTTTATTTCAAAAAGTAAGATGGAAAATTTTAATGGAATATTTAAATCATTGAGTGATATTGTTGAAGGAAAATTCCATTCATGTAGATAACTTTAAAACATCGATTCCTTTCACTTGGTAAAAGTGAAAAGTTATTTTTTTGGAAAATTATAAGAATATTCTTTTGAATTTTTTTCTAAAATTTAAAACATGGGTAAAAATTAATTGAAAAATTCACAGGATAATAGTAAAAATTTTCATGAAAGCATTTTAATGAAAACATATACATAGAAGAGAAATATTCCATATCAAATATTAAAACATTGTTAGTTTCTTGAGAGCCCACTACCACAGATTGGCCCTTTAAGAACAGAAAAAGGTATTTAACTATGCTTTAAAAAACATATAAAGTTGTTATTTTATTAGTTATAGTTTAGAACTAATTATAGTCCCCCTCTATCAACACTATTTCTAGCACTAATTAAAGGTGCCCTTTATTATCACATTAGTTTTTGATAACAAAGGGGAGAATTATCAATGATAGAAATAGCACTGATAATGTCTCTATTGCTGTAATGTGCTATTTGAATTAGACCACACTATAATAAAAAAGAAATATATAGCATAAACCTGTGGATGAAATATTAATAACTTAATTTAAACATAAATTAAATCACAAATAAAAAACACTATATTTTTAACATTTCAATTTTTTTACAATTACATTATTAAGTAAAATTATAAAAATCCAAAAACATCAATATTTCATTTTATTTGGTACCAAACCCCCTCTAAAAAAAGAAATATAATGGTTTCTATTTCTGAAAAAACCACCTCAAATTGATCAAAAAAATCCACATGTATAATAAAAAATTCTTATATTAATAGTTCCAAAATAAAATAAATTAAATATAAATATGAAACAATAATAGAATGTCAATTTTAAAATAAAACTACACAATTTGAGTCATACTGGGTACAACGTGTATTAGATTTAGGTATGGTTGATTACTACACATAAAAAATTACTTATGTATCATTTTCCTAAAATATTAAGTCAATCCAAATGTTTTTCCTGGTTTTGAGTACGTCACATGTATTTTTTTCTAAAATTTCATTTTAAACAAAAAAACATTAACTATGAGTCATACCAGTCACATCATATATATATTTTAAACGAGACTAATTCCTACACATAACAAAGGAATTATGAATCATTTTATTAAATTAATAGTATAATCTAAGCATGTTTTCTCAGTTTTCAGTTAGCGACACATGTTTTGACCTAAAATGTCAATTTTAGTCTAATAACAACCACTTTGAGTCATACCAAGAACACTGTGTATCAGATTTATGTAAGGTTGATTACTAAACATAATAAATTACTTATTCATAATTTTTCTAAAGGATAAAAACAATATAATTGTGTTTTATAGGTTTTTGAGTATGTCACTTGTTCTTTTTACTGAAATTAATGAAAATTTTAAATAAAAAGACACACTTGGTGTTACATATATCACATCATGTATCGAATTAAGGTACGACTGATTCTTACATGTCCAAAATGACTTATGTAATTTTACCTAAATTATCAAAACAATTATAATTCATTTTATTGGTTTTGTGTATGTCACTTTGGTTTTTTTTCTAAAATGCCTTTTTAAACTAAAAACAGGAAGTTTGAGTCCAATCGGTCAGATCATGTGCTGATTTGATGTTATTCTGATTCTTAAACCTCCAAAATTAATAATAAACCATTTTTCTAGATTATCATGGAAATCAGAGTGTGTTTTCTTGGTTTTTAGTGAGGAGAACTTTTTTTGTACTAAAATGTCAATTTTAAAATAATAATAGACATTTGAGTCATAGCAGGAACACTGTGCATTAGATTGTGGTAAGGACAATTTATAAATGTAAAAAAATGATATATGGATCATCATACTAAATTATAAAAAAATCCAAATATGTTATCTCAGTTTTGAGTATTCCATATGTGTTTTTATGGAAATGTAAATTTTAAATAAAAGACACCATTGGAGTCATGCCAGTCACACCGTGCATAAAATTGAGTTGAGGATAATTCCTACATGGTACAATTGAATTATTGACCATTATCCTAAAGAACCAAAAAAATTAGAATATTTTTTCACAGTTTTGAGTATATGACTTTTATTTTTTACTAAATTTCATTATAAAATGAAAAACTCACACATTGAGTTATACAAGTCAAGTCATATGTCACTTTGATCTGAGACAGATTCTTATAAATAGAAAATTAATTATGAATCATTTTCATAAATTATAAATACAATTAGATCATGGTTTCTCAGTTTTCAATGAGTGAAAAATGTTTTGAACTAAAATGTCAATTTTAAAATGATAACAGAAACTTTGAGTTTTGCCGGTAATAACATATTTCAGATTTAGGTGTGGATGATTCTTTCAAATCAAAAATGAATTATGAATAATTTTCCTAAAGTACCAAAATAATATGAATGTTTTTTTTCAATTTTGATTATTTCAACTGTTCTTTTTACTAAAATTAATGTTAATTTTAAATAAAAAGACACACTTGGGGTCATACTAGTCACATAATGAATTGGATTGAGGTGAAGGAAATTCCTACACATAAAAAATAATTTATGAACCATTTTACTGAATTATAAAGAAAAGAAATTGTTTTTTCTTGGTTTTTAGTTTTTCACTTGTGTCTTTTACTAAAATTAAATTTTAAACTAGAAACACACACTTTGAGTCATACTAGAGTCATAATGGTCACATCATGTGTTAGTTTGATGTGAAAACGATTTCTACAATTCAAAAATGACTCTTATTTTTTTACTAAAAAATTAAGACGAAAATGATCCCCTTTTCTTATTTTTTAGATAGTGACAAATTTTTAAACTAGAATGTCAATTAGAAGCTGATAACGAACACTTTGAGTCATACTGGGAACACTATGTTTTGGATTGAGGTGAGGATAATTGTTACATTTAATAAATTAATTATGGATTGTTTTATTATATATTAAGACTATACGAGTGAATTTTTTTAGTTTCCAGTACATCAATTTTGTTTTTTTACTAAAATATTAATTTTAAATAAAAATACACACTTGGAGTCCTACCGATCACACCATGCATCAGGTTGAGGTGAAGCAATTTACTACACATCCCAAATGTCTTATGGATCATTTTACTAAATTATCAAAACAATATAAATGTGTTTTATAAATTTTTCATATTTAACTTGAATTTTTAATAAAATTTTATTTTAAACTAAAAACACACACATTGAGTCATACCAGTAACATCATGTGCTACTTTAACATGAGACTTATTTCTACACATCAAAAATGGATTGTGAATAATAATACTAAATTATCAAGACAATAATGGTTCCTTTTCTCAGTTTTCAATGAGTGAAACATATGTTGAACTAAAATTTCAATTTTAAAATGATAATGGACACATTGAGTCATACTGGGCACACCATTTATTAGATAGAGGTGCGATTGATTCCTACAACTCAAAAATGACTCATGGGTTATTTTACTAATATATAAAAACAATATGAATTTATTTTATATTTTTTGAGTATTTCATTTGTATTTTTTAATAAATTTACAATTTTAAATTAAAAGACACACTTGGAGTCATACCGGACACACCATTCATCAGATTGAGGTGCAATTGATTCCCACATGACAAAAATGATGTATGAATTTTTTTAACGTATAAAAAACAATATAAACGTGTTTTCTATATTTTGAGTATGTGATATATTTTTTGAACTAAAATGTAAATTTTAAACTAAAAACATATAGTTTGAGTCTTACCAAGAACATTGAGTATCATATTGAGGTGTGGCTGATTGAGTATATGATTTTTATTTTTCTTTTGACTATCCAAAACAATCCATAAAAGGGAGAACGCAATACATTTGGATGGAAGAGGAAACCCCATGCTTCCTGAAACACTTTACATTTCAGGAAGCATGGTTTTTTCTCTTCAATCCAAAAGGGACATATTAACTCATTCCTATCTTGATATAGATATTTGAAAGAAAAATATTACTTCCCAAAAAATATACGAAAAAACTAAATAAGTATTAGATAAAAATAATAAAAAAATTAACTTAAAATATTATATAAAATTATGAAAAAATTGACTATGTAGTAGGAATTAAACTTATAATGATGCTTGTATACATTCTTGAACTATTTATTTATCTCTATTATCTAAGTTACAACCTCGAAATCCAATATCTTATAAGCATGACCATCTTTGAAAAAACCTCCCAAACACGAGTAAGGGAGTCCTACTATATAGTAAAATAATTATAATTTTAATAATATTATAAATAAAAAAATTAAACATAAATATGAAACAATATATTAATAAAATGCCAATTTTAAACTGAAACAACACAATTTGATTCATACCGGGTACACCGTATTTCTGATTGAGGTATGGTTGATTACACCATGTCTTTTTATCCTATAATAAATTAAATATTTGGGGTAATCTAAAAATATTTCTCTTTTAAAATATGAATGCTGAATTCATTGGATAATAAAAGTAAAATTTCATCATCATGAGTACATCATCCTTTTTGAGTGCATGATCATAGTATATGAGTGAATCATCCTTGTCAACAATGTCATTTATCCATGGACTCTTTGAAAATTAAAAAAATAAGTATCAGATAAAATTTATAATGAAAAAAACTAAAAAATTATATAAAATTACAATAAAATAAATCAAATATATAGTAAGAAGTCACATATTTATGATATATGTGTACATTTTGACACCAGATATGTTGTCCAGTCATTTCAAAAAATTCTATTTCATCTTTTGAATATGGGGACTTTAAAAAGTCATGGTTGTACTAGAAATATATAAATACTCAATGTATTAATAAATATTTTAAATTAAATAGTAATTATATTTTAAAATACATCTTCAAGGATTCAATTTTTTGATGGTATATGATATATTTCCTAAATTTGAAAATATAATAACCAAAATCATTTCCATTAGTTTTTTTTGGGACCTGCAAAAGCATTGAAAAAGTTTTTAATTTGTTTTGATATGTGTTTTTATAGTGAAATATTATTATATATATCCTAATATGTTTCATGTAATGTATTACAAATTGACATACATCATCACATGTGATCATTTTGTTGGGTATCCATGCAGTGAATCCATAAAATAAATCATTGGAGTATCCAAATTCAATTCAATAGGTTACCACTGTTTCCTAAAATACAAAAAAGTAATTATTAATCAAAGGAATAAAAATATATTTTATATGATTACTTTATAGAGTTTTACCCCTACATCATTGGTTATAAGAAGAGTATATCTTCTGTAAGTTTTCTTTCAAACACTACAACCAAATTTTACACTATTTCATCAAATTGATCTAAATCCAATAAGGTTAGATATGTAGAAGTTATGTGAGGACTAATGAGTCACTATTTTTGTTCCTAGGGTTTTCTCTTCAAATATTATTGATTTGGATTCCTGTAAAAAATATGAATTAGGTATAGTAATAATTAACATAGTAAATCAACTATTGGTAAAAAAAAATCATGAAAACACACCTCATGTAAATATGTTGAAATAAGACTCCTTTCCAGTCAAACATGAGGATTTAATTTAAATTATCAAGATAAATGTGGTATGTAATGGATTACCATACATTTTCTCCCCAAAATAAACTATGTAATTATTATAACTTTGTAACCTTTTATCTGCATGAAACTTCAATGTCAGAAAATATGGATATTGAATTGGTGGGGTAAAGGTTCTTTTTGAAGATCTTTTTGATGGGTCAGTTGACCCTTTATATCATTTTTATTCAACCTTTCATTTCACCCCCTTCCCTTTGTCTACCTGTAATAATATTAATAAATTTAGAACTTTTTTCATTAATTTTTAAAGGTTTTTCCTGAAGAATAAATTTAAATCAATTCATCCTTGTGGATTTTTTTAAAAAAGATCTAATGGCCATGCTATAAATGTTCCAATAGATTGCTTGATCCTATGAATATCTACATCATCAAGTGAAACATGTATCTCGGAGATTTTCTCATGAGCTATGTTAATCCCAACACTCACATAATCTTTTATAAATTGTGTGTTTCTTTGAATATCATATTGAATATTAAAAATTAAATCCCTCACAACAAGGTTATGGGTTTGTGTTGATAGATATAAATCACAATCAATTTGTCCCTATAGAATATCAGTACAGGAAAGGTATCAGTTTCTAACTGATTCACATTTCACAAAAATATTTATGAGAATATTGATTAAATCATCTAAGAAAACTATTTTAGGGGAATGGTTCACCTCAATACTAGTGTGTGTGGGGGGGGGGGGGTTACACAGTTATTGTTCCTGAGTTTTTTATTCTCTTTTCCTCCATCCCGTAAAATTTTATAAAATCTTTGACTTCCAATTCGGTTTTTATTATAGATAATATACTCATTCCGGTATCTCTTCCTTTTTTTTTATCATTATCCACTTATTAATTTTTTTTCTAAATATATGGTTAAGGTGTCACCCCAAAACCCACAACTCTGATGTGGTCATACTGTTCTAGCATCTTCAAGGACACAGATAATTGTTTTTCATCTGGTAAAACTGATGATGATTCTTGTCTCTAAGTTGAATACAAATATAGTAAAATAAGTAATTATTATCATGTAATATTGATTTAAATAAAAATAATTTTTTATTATGTCACACTTACATATGATTATACACTTTTTTTTGTGATTTAATCTACTAGTATCCCATGTTTATTTACATGTGCCTCCTTCCATAACACATGATGTGGTATGAAAGTGGATTTGGATATGGATTCATCAATCTATATATAAATAGAGGAACATAATTATGTTTTTTTTTCATGTCACATAAAAGTATTTTGTAGATTTAAAATACGTACCAATTTTTTTTTCCAGTGAATCACAACCCATCCTTGATTTACAGTTGGGGTACATCGGTTTTGTTTCCCATTGGATATTTTTAGAACTCAGTCACTATTTAAAAAATTAATGATTCTTAATCAAAGTGATTAATACATGTATTTTATAACAATTTATTACCAACCACAATGCACGTAAAAATATGTCTCTTTATGGTGGCATGTAAATGTGTCCCTCACTTATTGGCTTATTATATGTGAATACATATATGGTGGGTGTAAGTTTATTTTCCTTCAATATCTTTGAGATGAAAATTCATTTGAATTATGTGAAAACCTTTGTGATCCTTTCCAGAAAGAATTAATACAAATTTTATTGGGATTAATCTACTATAAATTCACTCTGTAAGGGATAATGAAGAGTAATTCACTTTTTTATTATTTTATTTTTTAGTAAAATAAATAATGCATCTCAAAATGTTAACATAATGTCTTCCCAAATCAGTGTCTTAATCGTGATCACAACAATAGGGAATGAATCTATATCAATCAGAATGTGCTAAAGATTGGTGAGCCCAATGAAACTACTAAGCATGGGATTTTTGGTGTTAACATCCTAGCCCCATGAATTCCATCCAACATCAAATTTGATGCCTTTGTTTCTCACATTAATAATTTTTTCTCACACCATCATGCTATGATTCTCTTATTTTTTTTGTGACATCAGTTATTCATCACCTACCATGTCCTCAAGTTCATCATCATCAATATATTGTTCCTATAGGTAGGTAGTATTGAAATGTGCAAAAGGATATTGTTCCTCTACATTGGGAGAAACAAAATGTTTAAAAACTTGAAGTTATTTAGGATTGGGAGCATCAACATGTGTAAAAGTAATTATGTACAAAATTGGTTGAACATTTAATTTAGATTATATAAATGATGTAGTGAAAAGATAATAATATGACATAACACAATCTATATTAAAAAAATATAAACTTACTATTGAGTCTTTTTTAAGGATGAGGGGATTTAACCCCTAAATCAAGTGTCCAAATACCTTTGTTATGGTCTCCCATGACATACTAGACCCTGTGTGCATTGGGAATAATGAAAAATGATTGTTATTTCCTAATGAATGTGTTAGATTCACTTGAATTTTCATACGAACCTTTAGTATTTTTGGTCGATAACATAATAATTGACCACATTTGGTTTGTGGTATCTGAAACATAAAATACTTATTCTAACTGTGATGCCATTATAAATGGTTTTCTTTGTACCCTTCCTTATTTAAATCCACTTTCCTTAATACTAACTCATCTATTTTAATAGAACTCATATTATCAACCCACTTGTATTGAAAAGGAGGAACTTTGAATGTTGTATAATCCAACTCCCATATTTTTTTGATGATTCCAAATTATGATATATTCAAAAAAATTGGATTTGTATCCTTGGTACAAGGTACATGCATCAGTTCATCTACAAGTGTAACTCCACTATTTTTTATGGTACTACATTCATCATGTTCATTTGTATATAATATATAACCATTAGTTACATGACAACTATAAGATAATATATGCACATATGGTCTTCTATATAACTATTTAAGTTTATCTATAATTGAATCCATATATTTAGACGAATCCACAAAAATATGAGCATAAATTCACCATATAGGCTATTTATTATGTATATTTGATATACAGCTTCCATCCCTTGATGGATTCAAATTCCTAATAATTTCTTTGTTGGTTTCAACATACAAGGGAACCTTTAAACTATTATAAAAAACCTAAAGGTGGGCCTTATCTTGATCTATAATAGATATTTTTATAATATCAATTCCTATAATTATTTCACCCACAAGCTACCCAATTTGACAAGATTTTGGTAGACTAATGATTTCCACACCGGACTGGTAGTGAGTACATAATCCAATGGATTCCTCATTAATATATTACTCCTCAATAAAAATTTCAGGATGACTTCGATTTTTGACATACCATCCCAAAATATTCATATACCATTCAATGGGGTATATCTATCCATAGTGTATAAGACCACATAGTAAAATATCTCTTACCAAGTGAACAATAAATCAATGAATGCCGGTGGGAAGAAAATTTTCAATTAACAAAATATGATAACAATTTTATTTTCCATAGTTATCAATTTTTCCATGTCTATAACTTTTCTACCTATAGATTTGAAAAAGAAATAAATCTTGGCTAATTAATGATGGTTATTATATCGAAAAATGAAATGTAAATCTATATTTATTAGATATTGCATCATAACATGAAAATCATGTGACTTCATGCCCTTTAACTTTAAATCAGCCATTTACATGATATTATTGATATTTTGTGAATACCCATCAAGAACCATTACATAATTTTGAAAGTTTAAAAACTTATATCTATCATTATAAGAATGAGTGTAAGTAGCCAGAGGAAGAATAATATGTTTTTTACCCTTCAATATCTCCGACTATTCACATATTCTCATGTCGATCATATATAACCTAGCCTTAATTCCATCCCTTGTTTTTATAGGTGAATTTAGTAATGAACCCATAAAAATAACAAATATTTTTATTCAACATGCATAATATCAAGAAAATGTATGACTTACAAAATATTCTAGTAAGGTAGTTCAAGAAAAAACTAATATATCTTTTCAACTGGTTTTCAAAAGGTTTTTAATATTTTTTTTCTAGAAGTTGTGTATATATCTTTTAATTTCTCAAACAATTGATCACCTATTAGTGGTGATGGTGATTTATGTTTTTATGAACTCCCATCGAATAATGTCGTCCATGATTGGTACTTATGTCATAGAGGTAGAAATCCGAAATGACCCTAAAAATCAGTCTTCAATTAATGATTCAACATTAATTATTGTGTACCTTATTCACAAATGGGATACACTTGAGTTCATTTAATTATATATTTAGAAAAATTTCCTTAAGAAGGAAATCCATTTATCATCCCATATAACATGAATCTGAACATGAAATCTTCATTTGTATAAGAATCATACTATGTAACACCTAGATACTTTAATAAATTCAAATATTTTTCAATGGAGCCAAATAATCATCAATATCATTATGCAGTTTTTTGGTTCTGATATAAGAATAGATAACACAATGTATTTTTGTTTCATGCATACCCACAATGGAAAGAAATAATTTTCCATCATAATTGTCCATTCTCTATGAGTTCTTCTTTGAGAAACAAAAGTATTCATCCCATCTATATATATTGAAATCGAAAGGTTTATCAAATCATTTCCAAATATAGGATACTCATGATCAATTCTCCTCCACTGAGGAGAGTATGTCGGGTGATGAAGTTTCCTATCTTTATTTCTTGTATCAGAATTCCATGTTAATTACCTTGTAGTCTCCTTACATCCATATAAGTGACCAACATTGGAATGATTAAAAAGTACCATACAACTTTCATAGGGCCCAATTCATCTTTATTTTATTGAGAAGAACTATAATTTAGGAATTCATTAATTAATTTTTAGTCTTTGTGAAATATTATTCAACTATTTGGACATGAAAGTATTCTTTTAGAGATCATTCCCATTGAATTTATCATTTGTTTAGAATTATATGTTCATATGGGAAGCTCATTAGCATCTAGGTGGGTATCATTCAAAATACCAAGATGTTCATCAAAAATGGAATAACTGCATCTATTTCTAGATTTTAAATTATACAGATTTAGTATGGAATAAGAAAATTTATATTTAGTACAACAAGAATAAAATAGAATCTTCTCATAACTTCATAACTTCTCAAACAATTTTGGATAATCACAAAGTTCATTTTAAACTATCATTTTCATTTCATTAATAAAATTATCATTATCATTCACACATGTAATCACATGCTTGATACAATTTTCTTTATTTTCCATAATTTTAATCATGTCATATGATCCATAAAACAAAGTGTTATCCCACTAGCTTTCTACATTAACTTTTCCCCCTTGTTTAGTCTAAAATTTATATATTTCATCTATTTCATGATAGGTTAAGTGTTCTTACAACTCCTATGGACTAATTAGTCTTGAATAACAATAATGAAAACATGGAAAAAGGATTTTAGAAAGGTCATCTGCATGATATTTCAAAAATTTTATGAACTCTTTCACTACATCTTCATACTATTTTATCATATGATTTCCATGCATACATTTTCAATTAATATCCATTATATTAAATTTGATATTATTAATATTTTTAAAAATAAATAAATACAAAAAAAGGGGCATTCCAAATAACAGGAACCCAACATTTTAATGTTTCAAATAATTTCATCATGCTTTGAAGGAAATGGGTAATTGAATTTAAGAAAATAAATACTCCACTAGTGGTAGGTGTTATCCTATGAATTCATCCACAATGATAAAAAGGTTCAGGTATGGGATAAATACTACTCAAGGTTGTTCAAAAAACATAGGTGGAATTATATAAGAGATGGAAGACATGTCTTAGGAAACAAAAAGAAATAATAATTAATTTGGAGATGAAGCTGATGGGGATTATAGTTGTCTCCTTAAATCTGAATGTTCCTCGGCTAGGGAGTTAGTGAATAATTGAAAAACATTTCTTATTTTTCTATATGATGTTGAAAAATGAAACTATGGTAGTTTGATCCCAAAAGGGGCTCTTGGATTGGTGTAACCATGAGAAGGCTCATCTAGATGGTTTTAAATGAACTCATGATGAAATAACCATTGCAGTTTCAATATTCTATGTAATACTTCAATTACCCCATGAAATGGTAAATGATTTTTGTTTGAGGATTTAATTTCAATAGCATTTAGATTCCTATGGGGATAAGGTTAAGAGAGTGGGTTCATGATAGATATCCTATGGGTTGGATGGTGCTAGTCACATTCCCTTTCCATGGTGTTATAATTAATCTAGATTTTGTGTGAGGTGAGAATCTACGTGTCTAGGAGGTCTCTGAAATTTAATATGATCATATAAATATATATAAAATCCTTTATTCTTACACACATATGAATTTATAAATATATATATCATTCATCTCATTGAATTTATAAATATAGATACTACTCAAAATTTTGACACATATTTTAAGGATTGTTTGAAAAGGAAAATGAAATTATTAAATTGAGATGGATCAAACATTGATGATGGGACATACTACATTATGAAAAACTGAGGAATATATTCACTCAAATTTCAAGTCACAAAACTCCATTTTGAAGTCAATGTTATATTTAAAAGACACTCTATTGAGATTATAATTTAAATCCAAAATTTCATTTTCATTTTGAAAAATCATGGAATACCAATTTATTAACTCTAAATCCAATCATTCATCTTTAGAATCATGTTTGAATTAAAAAAATTTGATCAATCATGTATAAATAAATTAGTGGGACACTTTTTATTAGTTTTTAAAAATGATTTTCACCACTAAAAAATATTTAACCCTTTATTTAAAATCATTTTTGAACAAAATATTATATTAGGTGCTTGGTGGTATAAATACAATCAAACACACACACACACATCACACATAGATTGGCTGAAAAGGCAAGTCATAAACCCCCAAAGGGATAACCCACCCGAACAGTGATTTATTGGATTGATGATTTATAACTCAAAGGCCATTTGAGAATGAATCCCATTACCTGGATGAAAGGCCCACCATTGGATGGCCTAAAGACCCATATTGCATCTTGTCTCCATCACCGCCTTCCCATATCACTAGTGTCACCACCGACCTTTGATGACCTGATGTCCCATGTGGCCCTTAAGCCCAAACCAATGGCCCGAAATCCCAAATAGATGAATAGTTTTGGATACTAAAATAATGATATAGTACCTTCTTTTATAATACTACAGTAATACCGAAATCTTCATCCACCAGGGTTTGATCTTGGGTTTCATGCAGACTTACGAGGAGGGTTAACCACTCAGTTACCACCCCAAATTCACTTTTTAACAAAATTTTATCCCATTATTTTTTTTGGAAAATAAAACACCAAATTAATTTTCAAAATTCCTAAGAAAACTCCGTAACTATTTTAAAAAACAATTTATTTCCATATTTAACATAGATTTCAAACATTTAATAGCATCCAAATCCCTTTGAGAAGTTTATCTCACCTATTATACAATATAATATTAATATCAATATATATATATATATATTAATCTGGAATAGTAACAAAAGAAAAATATTTATTATTTAGAAATTATTTTTATGATAGAAAATACGGCTATTGAACACAATAATGGTTTCAAAATTTTTTTAAAAAATGAATTTGTTATAATTTTAACATTATTTTCACCACTTTAAAAAAATATAATAAATAAAATTTTATTAATGGTTCTAATAAACATGAACAATAAAATGGTCACCAAGAATGAATCACAAAAAAAAAGTGGTAATGCCACCAATAAAATTATTGTAAATTATTCAAAAACTAGAAAACATAATTTTGAAAGCTATTATTCTAAAAAAATTTAATTATAAACTAAAAGAAAATCAATTGTCTTTTTTAATTCTACAGAATCATTCAAACTAATTTTGGATACTGGTAATTCAATACTATAACTCAGTTTAAAATTTGACGAGTATCAATATAATATGGAAAAATAAAAAATAAAATATTTTTTTTCAAACACACCATAAATAAAAAAACCAATTTTTATTCACACAGTTGAACAAACTAAAGTCTAAAATATAAATCAAGAATTAAAAAGTGACTATAGAACACATGAGGTTAATAAACCTATAAATAAAGAAGGAGAGAACATAAATATTTTTGGGGTTTAATAAAAAATTTATCTATGTATACATGGAATAATCATAAATGGTTTTTAATATAAAAAAATTATGGGTTGAAACATAGAAGAATCGATTAAATTGAAAATGCATAGAAATAGGTTTCTCTCTACACATGAATTTTCACTCTCAGTTTCTACTATCCTTTTAATGTATAATGGAAGAAACATAAACCACGACCACGATCCCACATTTTTACTATCATTAATGGATAAAAATACTTACCAAAATAGAATACACAACCAGAAAATTAAAGTTTTAGGTGGTGATCGAGTAGTTAGGTGTTGGTTAGACTTACGAGGCAAGCAGAATGCAATCCATTTAACAAGGTGTTTTGGAATCCATATGGGTTGTACGATGTGGTGTAGGGGTGTAGTACATGGCTACATGATTCATAAAAAAAGGAAACTTCATTAGTACAATATTCCATCATGGAACACTTTCAGAGTTGCTAACAAATTAAATCAGCACATACTTTATATTTTGAGAGGATCGATTCGTCAAGAATGTTGATGAAGAGAGAGAGCGGGGGTGGTATTTGGGTTCAATGAGAATGGAAGTAGCTATAGAGTTCCATGTGATCATAAAGGTGTGAAAGATGAGACTCTATTAGGGTTCATTTTATAAGATTAGGCTAGGATTTTATCATTTATTTCAAAAAAGCACCGATAAAAATACTCTTTATCATTGATCTTTTAGCACCAGTTATGATATTTCTTCATTAGTGCTAAGAAAACACTATTAAAATGATTAATTATCAATGAAAAAATTCTAGCACTAATAAGGAGTAGTTTTATTAGGTATTTTTTAGTGTTGATAAAGATGTATCTTTATTAGTGATAAAAAAGCAACGATTAAGATCTATTTTTAATAATATAATTACTTATTTATAATTATAATTATAAATTAATATATTTAAATATATATATATATAAATAATTTTATATATTTATAAATAATTTTATATAATTATATATATTTATATTATTAAATATATTTATAAAATTATATATATAATAAATATATTTATTATAATTTTTTAATTATTTAAATATATTTATTATAATTTTTAATAATTTAAATATTTATAATTAATTATGTTTATAATTATAAATAAATATATTTATAAATATTTGTATATAATTGTAAATATATATATTCATTTATATATATATATATTTATATATATATTAATATATAAATATATATATATATATATTAATAAAATTATAAGAAATTTATTTATTATTTTAATGTGTTTGAGGTGATTTTATAATTATATAAATATGTATTTATTTATTTCTAGTTATAAATAAAATAATTTTTTTTAATAATATTTCTATATAGCTATAAGTATATTTATATAATTACACTTATTTATATAATTTTATATATTTATATAAATATATCAATATAGATGATTATAAATATAATAACTGTATTTATTATTTAAATATCTTTACTATAAATTATTATTTAAATAAATAAATAAATATTTATATTTATAATTATTAATAAATATATTTTATAAGTATTTATATATAATTATAAATGAAATTAATATATTTATTATTTAAATATATTTACTATAATTTTCTAATTATTTAAATAAGTATTTATTTATTTATAATTATAGTAAAAATGTCTCAATCATGAGTTTGGTAACAAAATCCATGAATCCAAAATTATTAATAAAAAAGTGAAACATAAAAGGGGGAGGGTAGAAAAATCAAAGCGCACATGCCCCCATCAAGAACAAAGATTCATTTCCAATATCTACCTCTAGTTCCAAGATTTGTAGGGTTTCTCCCTCTGCCCTCTGGATGTCATCCCCTCTACCATGTCTTGGCCTATTAAGGTGTCACATGATCCTCCTTCGACGATGACTCAGAGGATTCCTCTGTGATAGAGCATATCCTAAACTTCCAAGAGAGATCCTAAAAGTCCATCTCCAAGTGAGAACAATATCCATCATCAAAATCAATTTCCAAAAAATTCTGCACAAGAAGATAGTCATTGAAACAAAAAACATATGGTTCTATCATGAAGTAAATGGGCTCGAGTTGTAAGAATAACTAGTTAGCTGCCTCTTTGTTTGTGATTGTAATTATCCTATCAAATTTAGCATCATCAGGAGGAATAATAAAAGAATTCATCTCCCATGCATCGAAACATTCATCATTTGAATCCTTACCAAAAAGGGAATACACATTTTTTATAATCTCATAGAATTTGGGTGGGTAGCTCCAATATTTAGGACCCAGTAATATCCCACTAGTTATATGTTTTACTTACAAAGAAATATCTTGAGCATGATATGTTCAAATAATCTTGGTTATAGGTGTGTTCGCCTTAGATTTCCAAGGGAGCACCATCTAAAAAACCTCATTATCAACTGTTAAATTATTACTTTTAAGCATGGAATGATTATCCAGATTTTCATGATATGAGGATCCTATTAGTGTATTATTTTTATTTTTTCTATCACCTTCTACAAATAAATTTCTCTCTTTCAAGTGCTAAGAATCAAAATGAGTATAGAGACCCAAAGCTTGACGTACATAGATGTTACATTACTTTTGCAGAATACTTAGTACATAAAAAAACAGACACACAAGGACCGTAATAGTTTAATGTCTTTGGAAACATGGAACATAATCTTCTAATCATGGTGAAAGATCTTCAACATCTCCCATAAAGATCTTCCACTTTTTTTTCCTTACCTAAAACCTTTCTTTTAATCCTGGGGGAAAATAAAACATAAAAAGGGTGAGCACAAATGCTCAGTAAGGGTAAGGATGGATAAAATAAAACATACCATATACATTTGAACTTAAAAACATGAACATAATGTTTAAACATCAAAATCTTGAGCAACGACATAAAACATGGAAGTACATTAGGCATAGATCATAATGGAACATAAATCATGATAAAATATCATGGGAATAAAACATGTAATTGTTTCATCCATTAAGCATATGTAATGATTTCAATAGTAGCCAAGGCATTGCTGCCAAGACCATCTTAGTGGAAAAAGTCCCTTTCTGAATCGAGTTCACTCCTCATTCCAGTCCTGTAATACTGAACCAGATTAACTTACCGTTCCGGCCATGTCTATCTCATGAGATATAAATCTTTACCCAATTCATTGGAGGGAGATATAGGTCCCACCCATCTCAAAATGAAATCATTCTTACTTGTGCCACAAAATAAACATACATCATTCATAAAAACACAATAAATAAAATGGGTTTCATAAAAATCATCCCATCATCACATAATCCATATAAAAGAAATGGATATCATTTCACAATAAGAAAAGTGAAACCATGTGTCACGAACCACCCCGGGTCGACCCTGAACCGGTCTCCCGAGCCGGTCCGTGGCAAGTCCCGAGGGGCGTTCCCGATCCCCCCGGGATGGCAACCAGTGCCGGGCATTAAGACTTGATCGTTGGGAACGATTTCAGCCCAAAACAAAAGTAAATAGAACAGAATAAATAAACACTAACAGCAGAAAAGAAATGAAAAAAACCACACAACCACGTACCTCCATGTGACCTCTCAGGTCACCACCCAACTAGAGAGCAACCTCGCTCCAACACTGAGCGACTCAAAACAGAAGACCTGCGACTAAAATGGTAAAAGATAGGCGTGAGCACAAAAGTACTCAGTAGGTGAGCCCCACAACAAATCCCAATGCACCGCCAGTAAATAAAGAATCTACATAAACCAGGTTTGAACTATAATGTATAAAAGTAAGTTTTCACAATGCTTTACATGAAAATCAAACACGAGACATTTCCCTTATTCCTTTTTCGAAATTTAGTTCCATTTCATTAGTTTTAAGCTCAATCTGATAAGCAAAGTGTTACATTTTCAAATCTAACCCAAAGAGAATAAAGCATTTTCATTTGAAAACCATTTTTCCCAAAGTCTAACAGTATAGGCTGTGAAATATGACTGAAGGCAAACAAGCAGGGAAAACAAGTGCAAGTAAAGGTAAGCAGGCAAGGAAAACCAAGTGCAAGCAAAAGTAAACCAGAAGTTATCAGCAATAACCATGGGCGATCCTGAACATCCCTAGAAAACCCCTGGACGTACTCGGGTTCAGACTACCTGCCGGCATGGTACTCCATAGTCAATAACCAACTGGCCGCCCTAACAGCCAACCAGTGGCACATCCCTCCTGGCCTATCTGTAACTCCAGGGGGTACTAACCCGTCTAATCAGGGTTAGCAAGCAACCGTCACTCGATAATCTACAAGATGCCCAGGAACCCATAGTAGTTTTTGTAACACTATGTAAGTGGGAGACCCGCGCACGCGTGACTCATCTCACCGCACTTGCCAACCCCTTACACGGACATCGCTACACGACAACCCTCGAAGGGAAGTCCCCCTGTAGAAATTCCCTCACAAGTACGTATATATATATATAAATATAAGTATAATCACTTCACATTTGTTAAAGTGCCAACCGGGCCGTCATATCATTTACACTTTGAACATCTAACACTAAAACATTTCCAAGGGACATGACATACGCCACACGATTGAAAACCAGAAACGCACTTAGAACATTATTTAAGAAACTCAAATCAGCATCTCAAACCTGAATGACGTTGGTATCACAAGTAAGAAATCATTTTCCCAGTTCCAAACGCACCCCACTTTTATCAAGAGCCAAACGGGCCTTTAAACACCTTTTGAAAGAATAATATTTCTCAAATGAAATCCAGAATTTTAATCACGCATCAAAGGAAAACATTTTTCTTTTTCAACTACCAAGAACCACGCTTAATATTTCCAAAAATCGAGTTTAAAGGTCACACGGCACTTCCTCTAATCAAGGTTCAAAATAAAAACACCATTTTCCATAACCAATACGCCTACCATTTTACACACACCAAAACCGCTTCAGAACCCAATTCAACATGATCTTTCGTTAATCAGGAAGAACCATCTAACAAAACTACCATGGAAGCACACAATTAAATCCAAGAAAACGCTTTTAATGAAACTCTAGAATTAAAACAACTTTTATCATCAGCAGATCACCAAACTATAGATATCTACTTAGTAATACTTTTGAATTTGCTGAAACTTAATAAAAAGTCAAGGAATAAATAAATTCTAAATTTAAAGGCGAGTGCAAAGGGAGACCTACCTCAAGATCCAAGCGCGACGGTAAAACGACCTTAGAACCGAGGCGCTATGACACGACGTGTGTCTGAGGCCACGTGATAAAGTCCAACACTCTTGAAACTGAGGCGCGGAGACGGCGGAACCTCAACGGAAAGTAGAACGGATCCTCGCGGACAAACTGCGCACGCTGAACAGCGGAAAAAGTGCACGTCACTCAACCCGCGACAGAAAAAGGATTAATATAAATTAAATATAAACACCAAGATGCCACGAAGGAAAAATAAATAATTAAATAAATGAATAAATTAATTAATCAATTAATTAATAAACAAATAAGCAATTAAACAAATATATATAGATAAATAACACATACAAAAATAACCAAGAGAATAAATAAATAAATAACAATGATAATTTAGCACAATAATAATATAATAGTAATAACAACATTAATATAATAAAATAATAATAATAATAATAATAATATGATAACTAAATAATAATAATAATTATAACAATAATAATATGATAATTAAAATAATAATAATTATAAATTCTAACAATAAAGATAATAGTAATTATAATAATAATAATATTAATAATAATGATAATACTAATAATGCCAATAATTATAATAATAATAATAATAATAATAATAATAATAATATAATAATAATAAGATGTTAATAATATGATAATATTAATAAAGTAATAATTTAATAATAATAGTAACAATAATAATAAAATAATAATTATAATAATATTTATAATAAGATAACATTAATTATAATAATGATATAATAAAATAATATTAATAATATGCTAATAATCATAGTAATAATAATAATAAGTATAACATAATAATATTAATAATAAATAATAATAATATAATAATAATAATAACCTAGTAATAATAAAATAATCATAAGATTATTAACATGACAAAAAAAAATATTAAAACATTATATATATAAAACAAAATAAAAACAAAATAAAAACAAAGAATAAAATAAAACAAAATAAAAACAAAATAAAAAATAAAAAAAATAAAACTCACCGTGGGAGGGGGGGTGAGCCAGAGGGAGCCGCGGCGGGGTCCGGGGTTGGCCGGCGCAGGCCGGAGGCCGAGCGGAGGTCGGCAGAGGAGGAGGGCCGGAGGCCGGGCGGGACGCCGGGAGGAGGCGGAGCGCGCATGAGTGGGAGGGCAGCGAGGGTGAGCGAACGTGGAGGGCGAGAAGGAGGTCGGGTGTGCGGAGGGACGCCAGCGGCGGGTTCAGCAGGGGGGTGAGGCCGGCGGTCGGCTGGCGTGCCGGCGGTTGCGGCGACGAAGAGAGCAGGGCAGGAGGAGGGTGCCGAGGCGGTGGAGGCCGGGACAGGGAGGGCGCGGCCGCGGGGAGAGCCGGAACAGGGGAAGACGGTGCAGCCGGCGAAGGGGAGACAGGACGTCGGCTCGTGGGGTTTGTAGCGCGGCGCGAGGCAGGAGGCAGGAGCTGGGGAGTTCGCGGGTGAAGCGGGGCGAGCCGGGACGGGGTGGAGCGGGGCGATGCGGCGTTGGCACAAGGCAGAGAAGGTGGGGATGAGGAAGGAGACGGCGGGGCTGGCCGAACCAGGAGGGAAGGAAAAGAAGAAAGGGGAGGGAGAGAGAGAGTGGAGAGAGTGGCGGCTACGGGAGATTAGGGGTAGGGTTAGGTTGTCTTAGGTATATATATATATATATATGTATGATAAAAATAATAATATTAATAATTATAATAAAACATTATAATAACAATAATAAAAAGTATAATTATAATCAAACCATTTAATAATAATAAAATTTATCATAATAATAATAATAGAACTTATATTAATAATAATAATAAAACTTTTATAAAGATAATAATAATTATAAAATTTACAATAATAATAATAATAACAAACTTAATAAATAAAATAATAATGATAATAAAATAATTTAACAATACTAATTATAATAACTATGAACATAAAGTAGAAGTTAAAAATTTAACCGCCGGGCGAACATGTGGTCACCCGGGCCGAACGCACGATCACCGCTAGCGATGCGATGACCGCGCACCGGTGCGAAACCATCAATCACAATTAAATCTTCGAAAAATTTAAATCGGGACCCAGAAAGGAGAACAATTACTGACATCCGCGGTCGGGGTGTGACAATTCTCCCCACCACAGACACTTTCTGCCCCCAGAAAGTCACCAGGCCAAAAGTCGTCAGATTCAGGTCTATGCCCAGACGGAACTAAAGGAACCGAAGAGAACTGAGAATCTCGGGGATGACCTTACTCAGCACAGGTCACACCCGACCGATTCAAGAGAAAAACTGGGGTCCGAGATTGAGGGGAGAACACGAAGGGGTTCTCCCCACCACAAGAACTTAACTAGTGCAGAATAGTTGATCATCTAAATAGAAAACCCTGGGAAAAAGGGGGTCGACGCGGGAACTCCCAACCAATTCAAACCGACTCCTATAGCACGATTAAAACAACACTTCCGTCAAGACATTAAATCCTCGACCAGAGTCAACAACCTTCAACACCAGGGAAAACCTATAGAAAAACATTTGACCGACATCAAATTGGAGACATGATCCACCGAAGTCCACGAAACATAACCACATCGACAACATAACTAAAACGAGGTCAACCCACACGAGAGTCAAACACACTTTTAAGAAGGATACCCGATTTAGAATATCATACTCACACGAAAAGTCCACTTAGATTTACCTTAGAACAAGCCCATTGTCACTTTTTAGAAAAAAAAAAAACAAAACATTTACATAAACCAGACTACTTGGATTATAATAGAACAAGTCCATGATAACCCCATGGTAAAACAATGAACATACAACTACATCAAAACTTAACAGCAGAAAAACAAGTACTAAAAGATCTTGATTGTTCCACTGCTAACACGGAACTCAAAACCTGGACCAAGGCTTCACAATCCTGGGGACTCCTGACTGTGCGCGAGCTTCACCCCGAGACTTGTGGCTGGGGCTCTGATGGCTGAAGCATCTTCTGCCTCACAGTCAGGTACTGACATTCTCCCATCGCAGCTTCCTCTTCAAGCAACGCTTCTTGCAAAACTTCTCCAGATGACCCAGACAACCACAGCGATGACATGTCTTTGGAGGGTTGCGACAAGACGGCTTTAAATGCCCGAAACGACCACACTGAAAGCATACCATCGAACGATCTGACGAACTGGAAGCTGGGATCAAAGGGGATAACTCACTAGAAACAGGTATCTCTGGCGCCTTTTCCTCACCAGAGTGGGAACTCTTACGAACAACAACAGGGGACGCTGTAGTAGTAGCCACCCGCACACCGGAAACCAACTCAGCCAAGAAAGCTTTCTCCACCAGCTTCTCAAAACAAAGGTCTTTAGAAGGGAGGACACGCTCCTTGATCTCAGGACGAAGACCTCCAGTGAAAAGAGAGGCCTTCATGAGCTCATGCGACGCTACCTCTAGAGAAAAGGGAATCAGTTCCTTGAAATGGTCAACATATGTCTTCACCGTCCGTTGACCTTGTTGAATATGCACAAGCTGTCCCTTTTTCTCCAGCTTCACTTCCTCAGGTACAAACCATTGGATGAAAATGATTCTGAAGACATCCCACGTCATTTCACCTTGCGTTGACGGTGGGGTAACCACCTTCCACTGGTCCAGAGATGGACCCTCGAACAACTTCATAATTGCACGAACCTTAACATTATCGGGAGTTGCCAATATTCTAAAGACACGCTCCACTTCCTCGAGCCATTTTACTGCCTCTAACGGACCCTGATCACCATGGAGAATCGGCAAAGTCCAAGGAGGACCAAAAACTGAGCATGACCTATCTGAATCCTTAGAGACCTTTCTGGGTGGCATTTCCTGAGCGACATATAAAACACAAGGCCAAAACCAACATCAAATCAAAGCAACATCAACAAAAGTGCCTTCATCAAAAACAGTCAGCACAAGGACAAATCAAATACAACACAACCCAAAATAAAATCTCCTCTTTAAAATTCCCTTTTCATTTTTGATTTCAAAACCACCCTTTTTCAAGATCACTTTCCAAAACCAATCCACTTTCAAACCAAGAACTCTCCAAAAACCGTTCTCCCTTTAAAACCAGTTTAGAAAACAAATTCAAGCGTTAAATTTCAAACACACCCAGGTAATCTCATGAACCGTTGCACATGTCTTTATCCACATTCCATTCATACGTGCATCAACACACACTTTCCATGCATTCGCACACATGTGCAAACGTTCATAAAGAGGACCTGTGGTTTCACCCCAAACCATTCTGAACCAACTCCAAGCAAACAACAGATTTTTCTAATCAAGAGATTTCAGTTTTAAAACCCATTTTATACATTTAAAGTCCTTTAAAAGAAACCAGTCCAATTTCCCAAAAACCTTTTTCATTTCCAACAATGCACCCACACAAACCAAAATGAAAGCAGCAGCCAAATTTGCATCAACCACTGAAATGAGGGACTAGTAGTCACACTCAACCTGGCGACATGGTAGTGAGCCATGTCCCAAGTCAGTGTCGACCACCAGGAGGAATTCAAACCGTGTACTCAGACTCCACATGGGTCACTACTCCATGTGAAATCACGACGTAACATCGGCTTGCCTCCATTGTCATCTCTCAATCCAAGACAAACCAGAAAAGACAAGGACACAATTCCCGAACTACCCCTGGTAACTCGAGGATCAGTGCGAGCAAGAGTTCGCGACGCTCTTCCCGTACCTACCCCTCAAGTTCCGACAGTCCTAATCTCCTTCTACCGGACAACCCAAATAACAAGAACCACCTCTGATACCATTTTGTCACGAACCAACCCGGGTCGACCCTGAACCGGTCTCCCGAGCCGGTCCGCGACAAGTCCCGAGGGGCGATCCCGATCCCCCCGGGATGGCAACCAGTGCCGGGCATTAAGACTTGATCGTTGGGAACGATTTCAGCCCAAAACAAAAGTAAATAGAACCGAATAAATAAACACTAACAGCAGAAAAGAAATGAAAAAAACCACACAACCACGTACCTCCATGTGACCTCTCAGGTCACCACCCAACTAGAGAGCAACCTCGCTCCAACACTGAGCGACTCAAAACAGAAGACCTGCGACTGAAATGGTAAAAGATAGGCGTGAGCACAAAATTACTCAGTAGGCGAGCCCCACAACAAATCCCAATGCACCGCCAGTAAATAAAGAATCTACATAAACCAGGTTTGAACTATAATGTATAAAAGTAAGTTTTCACAATGCTTTACTTGAAAATCAAACACGAGACATTTCCCTTATTCCTTTTTCGAAAGTTAGTTCCATTTCATTAGTTTTAAGCTCAATCTGATAAGCAAAGTGTTACATTTTCAAATCTAACCCAAAGAGAATAAAGCATTTTCATTTGAAAACCATTTTTCCCAAAGTCTAACAGTATAGGCTGTGAAATATGACTGAAGGCAAACAAGCAGGGAAAACAAGTGCAAGTAAAGGTAAGCAGGCAAGGAAAACCAAGTGCAAGCAAAAGTAAACCAGAAGTTATCAGCAATAACCATGGGCGATCCTGAACATCCCTAGAAAACCCCTGGATGTACTCGGGTTCAGACTACCTGCCGGCATGGTACTCCATAGTCAATAACCAACTGTCCGCCCTAACAGCCAACCAGTGGCACATCCCTCCTGGCCTGTCTGTAACTCCAGGGGGTACTAACCCGTCTAATCAGGGTTAGCAAGCAACCGTCACTCGATAATCTACAAGACGCCCAGGAACCCATAGTAGTTTTTGTAACACTGTGTAAGTGGGAGACCCGCGCACGCGTGACTCATCTCACCGCACTTGCCAACCCCTTACACGGACATCGCTACACGACAACCCTCGAAGGGAAGTCCCCCTGTAGAAATGCCCTCACATGTACGTATATATATATATAAATATAAGTATAATCACTTCACATTTGTTAAAGTGCCAACCGAGCCGTCATATAATTTACACTTTGAACATCTAACACTAAAACATTTCCAAGGGACATGACATACGCCACACGATTGAAAACCAGAAACGCACTTAGAACATTATTTAAGAAACTCAAATCAGCATCTCAAACCTGAAAGACGTTGGTATCACAAGTAAGAAATCATTTTCCCAGTTCCAAACGCACCCCACTTTTATCAAGAGCCAAACGGGCCTTTAAACACCTTTTGAAAGAATAATATTTCTCAAATGAAATCCAGAATTTTAATCACGCATCAAAGGAAAACATTTTTCTTTTTCAACTACCAAGAACCACGCTTAATATTTCCAAAAATCGAGTTTAAAGGTCACACGACACTTCCTCTAATCAAGGTTCAAAATAAAAACACCATTTTCCATAACCAATACGCCTACCATTTTACACACACCAAAACCACTTCAGAACCCAATTCAACATGATCTTTCGTTAATCAGAAAGAACCATCTAACAAAACTACCATGGAAGCACACAATTAAATCCAAGAAAACGCTTTTAATGAAACGCTAGAATTAAAACAACTTTTATCATCAGCAGATCACCAAACTATAGATATCTACTTAGTAATACTTTTGAATTTGCTGAAACTTAATAAAAAGTCAAGGAATAAATAAATTCTAAATTTAAAGGCGAGTGCAAAGGGAGACCTACCTCAAGATCCAAGCGCGACGGTAAAACGACCTTGGAACCGAGGCGCTATGACACGACGTGTGTCTGAGGCCACGTGATAAAGTCCAACACTCTTGAAACTGAGGCGCGGAGATGGCGGAACCTCAACGGAAAGTAGAACGGATCCTCGCGGACAAACTGCGCACGCTGAACAGCGGAAAAAGTGCACGTCACTCAACCCGCGACAGAAAAAGGATTAATATAAATTAAATATAAACACCAAGATGCCACGAAGGAAAAATAAATAATTAAATAAATGAATAAATTAATTAATCAATTAATTAATAAACAAATAAGCAATTAAACAAATATATATAGATAAATAACACATACAAAAATAACCAAGAGAATAAATAAATAAATAACAATGATAATTTAGCACAATAATAATATAATAGTAATAACAACATTAATATAATACAATAATAATAATAATAATAATAATATGATAACTAAATAATAATAATAATTATAACAATAATAATATGATAATTAAAATAATAATAATTATAAATTCTAACAATAAAGATAATAGTAATTATAATAATAATAATATTAATAATAATGATAATACTAATAATGCCAATAATAATAATAATAATAATAATAATAATAATAATAATAATAATATAATAATAATAAGATGTTAATAATATGATAATATTAATAAAGTAATAATTTAATAATAATAGTAACAATAATAATAAAATAATAATTATAATAATATTTATAATAAGATAACATTAATTATAATAATGATATAATAAAATAATATTAATAATATGCTAATAATCATAGTAATAATAATAATAAGTATAACATAATAATATTAATAATAAATAATAATAATATAATAATAATAATAACCTAGTAATAATAAAATAATCATAAGATTATTAACATGACAAAAAAAATATTAAAACATTATATATATAAAACAAAATAAAAACAAAATAAAAACAAAGAATAAAATAAAACAAAATAAAAACAAAATAAAAAATAAAAAAAATAAAACTCACCGTGGGAGGGGGGGTGAGCCAGAGGGAGCCGCGGCGGGGTCCGGGGTTGGCCGGCGCAGGCCGGAGGCCGAGCGGAGGTCGGCAGAGGAGGAGGGCCGGAGGCCGGGCGGGACGCCGGGAGGAGGCGGAGCGCGCTGGAGTGGGAGGGCAGCGAGGGTGAGCGAACGTGGAGGGCGAGCAGGAGGTCGGGTGTGCGGAGGGACGCCGGCGGCGGGTTCAGCAGGGGGGTGAGGCCGGCGGTCGGCTGGCGTGCCGGCGGTTGCGGCGACGAAGGGAGTAGGGCAGGAGGAGGGTGCCGAGGCGGTGGAGGCCGGGACAGGGAGGGCGCGGCCGCGGGGAGAGCCGGAACAGGGGAATACGGTGCGGCCGGCGAAGGGGAGACAGGACGTCGGCTCGTGGGGGTTTGCAGCGCGGCGCGAGGCAGGAGGCAGGAGCTGGGGAGTTCGCGGGTGAAGCGGGGCGAGCCGGGACGGGGTGGAGCGGGGCGATGCGGCGTTGGCACAAGGCAGAGAAGGCGGGGATGAGGAAGGAGACGACGGGGCTGGCCGAACCAGGAGGGAAGGAAAAGAAGAAAGGGGAGGGAGAGAGACAGTGGAGAGAGTGGCGGCTACGGGAGATTAGGGGTAGGGTTAGGTCGTCTTAGGTATATATATATATATATGTATGATAAAAATAAAAATATTAATAATTATAATAAAACATTATAATAACAATAATAAAAAGTATAATTATAATCAAACCATTTAATAATAATAAAATTTATCATAATAATAATAATAGAACTTATATTAATAATAATAATAAAACTTTTATAAAGATAATAATAATTATAAAATTTATAATAATAATAATAATAACAAACTTAATAAATAAAATAATAATGATAATAAAATAATTTAACAATACTAATTATAATAACTATGAACATAGAGTAGAAGTTAAAAATTTAACCGTCGGGCGAACATGTGGTCACCCGGGCCGAACGCACGATCACCGCTAGCGATGCGATGACCGCACACCGGTGCGAAACCATCAATCACAATTAAATCTTCGAAAAATTTAAATCGGGACCCAGAAAGGAGAACAATTACTGACATCCGCGGTCGGGGTGTGACACCATGTAAATCATAGAGACATTATACTTGAAACATACACATATGAAATAATTTCATCTTAGATGAAAAATGGTTTTGATAAAACACTTAAAATGAATTCTTGAGGAAAATATCCTTTTTTCTTCAAAATCATTTTATTTTCAAAAAATGTCGTGCAATTTTAAAAGAAAATGATTTTGTTGAAAATAGTCATGAAATATTTTGGAGGAAGCTTCATGAAAATAAGGCTTTATAAAACCGTAAAAATCCTTTCAAGCCGTATACGTTAAAAAAAACATTCTTCTCGCACTTTTGTCGGAAAAGTCAAAAAGTACCTTGTAGGGTAAATAAAAGAAAGATTCCATCCATACCATTGGGTAAAAGTCCAAATGGGTAAAAAGGACATTAAACATACATGAAACTATTTTTAGGAAACATGGACATGGATGATAACAATAACCCAAGTAAATATTTACGAATAAACAATCTCAGATAAGAATGAGATTGAAATAGTTATCCCTTACCTTAGGTCCGATATGCTTCGTATGGATCCAAACCTCCTGTATATTGATTTAAATAATGTCATTGACTTATTACATAATCATATTCATTGTTATGATATCATATATTTTTCACTTATGAATTTTTATTACCCATTCTTTTGTAAATTCCATGTTAAAGTAGTGTTTTAGGTAAAATCATTTCATTTATCGTATGTGTTTTGACTTGTCGTTCTTGATATTATTACTTATATCCTGATTTACATAATTCCAGAGTGTAAAACATGATTTATATATAATATATATTCATCATATACATATATATTATAGATCTATAAAAATAAAGGAAATACACCGTTCATGGAGACGGTAGGCTGTACGTACGCATGAACGCTGTTTTCGTTTTCTTATTTAATTGAATGAAATTAAATAGATGACATAAATATATATATACATAAATATAGAAGCATTATTATGTCATATATTTCATTATTATTCATTATATATACTTTATAATCATTATTGAAAGGTTAATCATGGAAAATGAATCTCATCACATTCGTAGAGATGGTAGTCCGTATGTACGCACGAGTGATGATATCATTCCCATGATCGTGAAATTGTATTAAAGTGTATCTATAATATTACAGAATCAATATCACTTTACAATAATCATATTAATTCATTACTTTCACCATTATACCCATCCAAGTAAGGTGGTGGTGGAAAATAGATTACACCACGGCGTGGAGACGGTATTCCGTACGTACGCACGCGCGGTGATTTAGTTTTCCGCAGGATGGATAGATGGTGAAATATGGTTGTTTCATACTTATAATAACATATCAGTATATCAGTGATACTGATGTTATTACTTCATAATGAAACAACTAAAGAAGAAGAAGTGGAAGAAGAAATAATGTTGAAAGAATCGGCAACAGACATTACCTCTTCTTTGAAGCGCCTCTTTGAGACCTCCTCTTAGGGCACTAAAATTGGTATTTGAAGAAGAACAAGACCTCTAGAATATTTATAGGGAAGTGTAGAATATAATTTAGCAGGGTTTGGACGAGGTTGAAGGCTCAAAGTGGTTTGAGGAAGAGAGGGAGGATGTGCCCTTTTATAAGGGAGGAGAGGGGCGCCTTTGGAATAACTAAAAATATTATTTTATTATAAAGTCATATTCTATTTTTAATAGCTCCAAATTGAGTTATTTATAAGATAAGGTGGGTATGGGTCTAAATAATCTAATAAAATATAATTAAGACAAGTTTAGGTTTCTATTTTAACCTTATCATTTAGATTTAACTTTAAGTTAGATAATTTAACTTTTACCGTGTCTTCTTGTTTTCTTACAATATAAGGTTAATAAACTTTCTATAACAAGAAAAAACAACCCCAAGTTGTTTATTATTAATATATATAACCTTATCTTAGTAATTTGTCCTATCCTTAGATTTTTAGGAATAAAATAACAATTAATAATATGATATTCGTTTTAAAAACTATTTTATGTCAATTTTGACACTATTTGGTAATTTATTTTTGTAAAAATCATAACAGAATGATTAGTTCGAAAAAAGTTAAATAAATAAATAATAACATGTCATATTAACTTATAAAATTATTGGAATTCATAAAAAGTCTCAAATTACATTTATTTTGGTATTTATAACATCAATTATGTCAATATTTCATTAATAAGATAATTACTGCATCATCTTTGTGTCATAAATATATTAAATTATTTAATGTCTAAAAATTATAAATAAAATACCATTATGTAGGAAATATTTTTTTATTTCTAATTAATATTTATAGTCTAATTTATATCATGTATAACCCTATATTAATAATGAGTTTCTTATTAAACTTTGATTTTAACTATTTTAACCCTTCTTTAAATAAATTAATATTAAATGTCCTAATCTTATACAAGTGGGACTAAATGGTCATATTTTAATCCTAAGGTTCTTTTTGGTCGAATTAAACTTATCCAATAGAATTAGGACATGTGTTAGGGTAATAATAATATCATTTTTACCCTTAATTATTCTTTTTACTTTTAACCGTGGTAAATAAAAGTAAAAAGTTACTATTTACCAAAAAATATTTTCATCTCATTGAACCAAATTTTAGTCCTTGATATTAACCGTGTCTCTCAGATTTTCAAAATTCCACTCACAAAAGCGGTAAAATTAAGTTTTATGAAAAATTCAGTTTTTTAACTACCACTTAGTGATTTCACTATTCATCAAAAAATGAAAGTTTCCAGAAAAATACCAAAAATTAGGCCTAAGATATATTTGATATTATGAATTCAAAAATTATGTCTATTTTACCAAATTAAAAACATATCAGTTGCATTAATTAATTTAAAAATTTATTCCCGTTGTCAAAACAAATAGCGTGTTTTTAAGAGATAATAACTATCAAAAGATTGACACTTGTTTATGTCTGGTTTAAATGTGAAATTACATCCAATGGCCAACATTGTATTAAATGGTAAAAATATATTCTAAATATACTTTAAAACCACTCAAATTAATAATTTATCACTATTAATTATTTTGATTAAAAAATTTGTTTTTAATTAAAATTTAGTAATTTTCACTATTCATCAGAATATGAAAGTTATCTGAAAAGTACCAAAATTTCACCCTAAGTTAATTTCAATATTCCGAATCCAAAAATGAAGTCCATTTTGAAAGATAAAATTTATAAAATTTCAAAAAGTGGGTATTACTATTCATAATGGCTAGTTCATAATAATATTATAATAATATATCGTTTAGTGAAACTCGGTATTGCGTACTACACACGTTACCAAGGAAGGTCTTTATTGCGTGTAATGCAAGCCAAGTTAGTGCTGCGTGTAGTGAAAGATCTGTTTGGTGCTGCGTATAACATAATCAAAACTTATTTCATTTATACATTAAACAAAATCTATACATAATGTTGCATAGAATAGTTTCTACAAAATGAACTTGAAATTGTGTGTAACACGAGCCAAGAATATGGTTGCATATACTGCAAGAAAATACGGTGTTGCGTATATCACAAGCTAATTTTGGTGTAGCGTACAACACAAGACATTAAAAATAATATTTTTCATAAAATCTCGGGGTGTTACATTCTACCCCCCTTAAAATGAATTTCACCCTCGAAATTTGTCGGGGTTATAAATGGTTTATTACACGAGAGTTTCTTTCATAGAAACCCACATCGTAAAATGGAATACTAAAACTTCATTTAAAAAAGGAACTTTAGAAGCATAACGGATACCCAAATAACTCATCACTGGGTTTCCACATTGGAGAACATAGGTGAAAATATGGATATGGAGGAAAAATATAACCATCATGTTTTGATGGAGAGTGGTAGAGAACATGGATATGAAAAAGCCATCTATCAAAAAGCCATAAATTTGTGATGATCTAAGGTACCATCTGATTCATCGGATATAAGAGCACTAGGACAACATTTTTGGTTTTCAATATCATTTCCCTAAAGTTGAAAATTTTGAATTTGAAGAAATACTTGCTTGATTTTGGTACAATCTCACTATTGTTCGTGCTTTGAACAATTTCCACTTCATCTCTTAAAGAAATGAAGTTGAATTTGTTATTCGCGAAGTGTTAATAGATCATGTGATGGAATGATGGGTCATTCCATCTGTTTCAAACAAAAGGTTAGGAAAAGTTATCAAATATACATATGTCCGTCTATGGTGAGGTTAATCATATATGATTCTAAAAATAAACTTATACTTAATATATCATACCTCTTAATAAAATAAAACTATTTTATACTAACCAAAGACTTCCTGTAGGCCAGTGGTAGGCGATAAACACCAGTCGCACTTCGGTTGTGGGTTCAATTCCCACAGCCTTGTCCGACGCGATGGGCTGTCGCCTGCCCTGCAGGTTGTCCTTTCTCTAAAACTACATTACTATAACATCCCATAAATAATATCGAACTAACTTATGTCCAACATAATCCATTCCAATCTTTAGTCTTATCTAAAATACTTCGGTCCAAGATCATAGTATAAAGAAAATGATTACTTGAAATGTCACATAACAATCACGTGAATGCCATCATTTATCCCACATATATCATAAGATATATTTTGTTGGTCAAATTAAAAACATGTGAATACCTTAATCATGTATTCTCTTGAAGAATGAATACCCATTGAACCTTAGTGAAAACATGAATGTTGCTAAATTTTAACACTTTCCACACACCAAAATCCTAAAAATTCTATATAATCAAACCATAATATCACTTAGTCCTTGTATCAGTCATGAGCTCATGATTACTGTCATATTATTTTCTCCATATCCCTTCATTATGCGCATTTCATCTGATTTCTAAAAATATTTGAATCACCTTTTCATGTTTACCAGTACCATATAATTTTTGAAAACCAATACATAGATATTCCAAAATTCCATAATACCATAAATGAGATTCCATGATATTATTTTGAAATCCCATTACATAAACACTTAATCATTACACAACATCATTTTCATACTCAACATCACAAATAGTGGTCGCCTGAGACTTCCCTTTATTCTTTACCTTAAGAGGTTGCTCACGTTGATCATCATTAACCAGTGGATTAGGGCATTTATTAGCACAATTCCCCATTTCCTTGCACTTGAAGCATTGAAGTGTTGGTGGAGAGTTCTCTGTAGTCTTTTCTCTATTCACATAATTATCAACCTTTTTCCCATTACTTTGACAATCAATTTCTTGATGACCTTCTTTTCCACACTTAAATCCTTTTCTAGTACCTTTTAGGAAATATCCACCATGCTTCTTTCCACACGTTGAGAATAAAGAAACATTCATCTTCTTTTCACCATTGTTATGAGATTTCTCCTTGAACTCCATCTTTCGTTTCTTGTCAAAACCATGAGATGGATATGTTACACCAACTTCTAGTTCTACCTTGATAGCACAACAGAAAATTTCTTCATAGATACTGAAGTCTCTTATAGCTAATTCCCTTCAAATACTTGGTTTTAAGCCACTAAAAAATCGATCAACTTTACTTTCAGGTTGGATGATAAAGCCAGATGCATACCTTGCAAGTCTTGTAAAATTCTCTTCGTATATACCAACAGATTCATCATCCTTATACTTAATATTAAGAAACTCCTTTTCCATATTTGTTCGATGAATATGAGGGAAGTATTTACTGAAAAACAAGTTCTTGAACTCATCCCATTCCATGGACTCAATTTCATCTCTGTGCCTCGTACTCTTGATAATATTCCACCATTGATCAGAATCACCTTCCAAACGATATACTGCTAAGATGACTTTATCATGCTCAGAACATTATAGAACTGAAAATATCTTTTCAGTAGTACTAATCCATTGTTCAGCCACTAAGGGATCATAAGACCCGCTGAATGAAGGTGGACGCTACCTCATGAAGGATTCAACAAAATGTTGCTAATTTCTCTGCTCATTTTGAAATCCAGAATGATTCATAGCTTATGTAAGTATATAAATAAGATTGTGAACTCCATCTCCAATGACATTGGTTTGTTCAAGAGGACAATCATTGCATTGTCCATTACATTGATCAACACAGTTCCTTCGGGTTCCAGCCATCGTCTAAAACCCAAAACTAATAGTTTGAGAGGAAAATACCATGCTAGGGAAAACAACATAATAAAGGGGGAGTACCTTCAATATCTAACATCTGAGGTTTAATTCTAAGATCGTTAGCACAATTCTAGGACTATAACCTATACATATACTTAACCTTAGGGACATCCCTAGACATACCTTAGAAATATCTCTAGGGATCTCACTAAAGTTTTCACATCCTAGTTTCCAAAGGTTAACTAAACCTTTCCTCTGATACCAATTGTAGAGACCCGAAGCTTGACGTACATAGATATTACATTACTTTTGAAGAATACTTAATTCATAAAAAAACAGACACACAAGGACCATAATAGTTTAGTGTCTTTGGAAACTTGGAACATAATCTTCTAATCATGGTGAAAGATCTTTAACATCTCCCATAAAGATATTCCACTTTTTGTTTCCTTACCTAAAAACTTTCTTTTAATCCTGGGGGAAAATAAAACATAAAAAGGGTGAGCTCAAATGCTCAGTAAGGGTATGAATTGATAAAATAAAACATACCATATACATTTGAACTTAAAAACTTGAACATAATGTTTAAACATCAAAATCTTGAGCAACGACATAAAACATGGAAGTATATAAGGCATAGATCATAATGCAACATAAATCATGATAAAATAGCATGGGAATAAAACATGTAATTGTGGAATCCATTAAGAACATTTAATGATTTCCATAGTAGCCAAGGCATTAATTCCAAGACCATCTTAGTGGAAAAAGTCCCTTTCTGAATCGAGTTCACTCCTTGTTCCAGTCCTGTAATACTGAACCGGATTAACTTATCATTCCAGCCATGTCTATATCATGAGATATAAAACTTTACCCAATGCATTTGAGGGAGATATAGGTCCCACCCATCTCATAATGAAATCATTTTTACTTGTGCCACAAAATAAACATACATCATTCATAAAAACCCAATAAATAAAATGGGTTTCATAAACATCATCCCATCATCACATAATCCATATAAAAGAAATGGATATCATTTCATAATAAGAAAAGTGAAACCATGTAAATCTTAGATACATTATACTTGAAACATACACATATGAAATAATGTCATCTTAGATGAAAAATGGTTTTGATAAAACACTTGAAATGAATTTTTTAGGAAAATATCCTTTTTTCTTCAAAATCATTTTCTTTTCAAAAAATGTCATGAAATTTTAAAAGAAAAGGATTTTGTTGAAAATTTTCATGAAATATTTTGTAGTAAGCTTCATGAAAATAAGGCTTTATAAAACCATAAAAATCCTTTCATGCTGTATACGTTAAAAAAAACATTCTTCTCGTACTTTTGTCGGAAAAGTCAAAAAGTACCTTATAGGGTAAATACAAGAAAGATTCCTTCCATACCATTGGGTAAAAGTCAAAATGGGTAAAAAAGACTTTAAACATACATGAAACCATTTTTAGGAAACATGGACATGGATAATAACAATAACCCCTGTAAATACTTACGAATAAACAATCTCGGATAAGAACGAGATTGGAATAGTTATCCCTTACCTTAGGTCCGATATGCTTCATATGGATCCAAACCTCCTGTATAATGATTTAAATAATGTCATTGAATTATTAAATAATCATATTAATTATTATTATATCATATATGTTTCACTTATTACTTTATATTACCCATTCTTTTGTAAATTCCATGTTAAAGTAGTGTTTTGGGTAAAATCATTTCATTTATCGTATGTGTTTCGACTTGTCGTTCTTGATATTATTACTTATATCATGATTTAAATAATTAAATAGTGTAAAAAATGATTTATATATAATATATATTCATCATATACATATATATTATAGATCTATAAAAAGAAAGTAAATACACCGTTCATGGAGACGGTAGGCCGTACGTACACTTGAATGCTGTTGTCGTTTCCTTATTGAATTGAATGAAATTAAATAGATGACATACATATATATATATATATATATACATAAATACAATAGCATTATTATGTCATATATTTCATTATTATTCATTATATATACTTTATAATCATTCTTGAATGGTTAATCATGGAAAATGAATCTCATCGCGTTCGTGGAGACGGCAGTCCGTACGTACGCACGAGCGATGATATCATTCCCATGATCGTATAATTGTATTAAAGTGTATGTATAATATTATAGAATCAATATAACTTTACAATTATCATATATATTCATTACTTTCACCATTATACCCATCCAAGTAAGGTGGTGGTGGAAAATAGATTACACCACGGCGTGGAGATGGTATTCCGTACATAGACACGCGCTGTGATTTAGTTTTCCGTAGGATGGATAGATGGTGAAATATGGTTGTTTCATACTTATAATAAAATATCCATATATGAGTGATACTGATGTTATTACTTCATAATGAAACTACTAAAGAAGAAGAAGTGGAAGAAGAAATAATGTTGAATGAATCGGTAACGGACATTACCTCTTCTTTGAAGCGCCTCTTTGAGACCTACTCTTAGTGTACTAAAATTGGTCTCTGAAGAAGATGAGGACCTCTAAGATGTTTCTAGGTAAGTGGAGAAGAGAACTTTTTAGGGGTTTTCTGAGCGTGAAGGCTCAAAGTGGTGTGAGGAAGAGAGGGAAGAGGTGCCCTTTTATAAGGGAGGAGAGAGGCACCTTTGGAATAACTAAAAATATTATTTTATTATAAATTCATATTCGGTTTTTAATAGCTTTAAATTGAGTTATTTCTAAGATAAGGTGGGTATGGGTCTAAAGCCTCTAACCCAATATAATTAAGGCAAGTTTAGGATTCTATTTTAACCTTATCATTTAGATTTAACTTTTAGTTAGATAATTTAACTTTTACCATGTTTTCTTGTTTTCTTACACTATAAGGTTAATAAACTTACTATAACAAGCCAAACAAACCCCAAGTTGTTTATTATTAATATATATAATCTTATCTAAGTAATTTGGCCGAACCTTAGTTTTTTAGGAATAAAATAACAATTAATAATATAATATTTTTTTTAAAAAATATTTTATGTCAATTTTGACACAATTTGGTAATTGATTTTTGTGAAAATCATAACAGAATGATTAGTTCGAAAAAAGTTAACTAAATCAATAATAACATGTCATATTAACCTATAAAATTATTGTAATTCATAAAAAGTCTCAAATTACATTTATTTGGGTATTTATAACATCAATTATTTCAATATTTTATTAATAAGATAATTACTGCATCATCTTTGTGTCATAAATAAATTAAATTATTTAATGTCTAAAAATTATAAATAAAATACCATTATGTAGGAAATCGTTTTATATTTCTAATGAATATTTATAGTCTAATTTATCTTATGTATAACCCTATATTAAAACTGATTTACTTATTAAACTTTGATTTTAACTATTTTAACCCTTCTTTAAATAAATTAATATTAAATGTCCTAATCTAATCCAAGTGGGCCTAAATGGTCATATTTTATTCCTAAGATTGTTTTTGGTCTAATTACACTTATCCAATAGAATTAGGACTTGTGTTAGGGTAATAATAATATCATTTTTACCCTTAACTGTCCTATTTACTTTTAACTGTGGTAAATAAAAGAAAAAGTTACTATTCACCAAAAAATATTTTCATCTCAATGAACCACATTTTAGCCCTTGATATTAACCGTGTCTCTCGGATTTTTGAAATTCCACTCACAGAAGCGGTAAAATTATGTTTGATGAAAAATTCAGTTTTTTAACTACCACTTAGTGGTTTCACTATTCATCAAAAAATGAAAGTTTCCAGAAAAATACCAAAAATTAGGCCTAAGATAAATTTGATATTATGAATTCAAAAATGATTTCTCTTTTACCAAATTAAAAACATATCAGTTGCATTAATTAATTTAAAAATTTATTCCCGTCGTCAAAACAAATAGCGTGTTTTTAGGAGATAATAACTATCAAAAGATTGACACTTGTTTATGTCTGATTTAAATGTGATATTACATCCAATGACCAAAATTGTATTAAATGGTAAAAATATATTCTAAATATACTTTAAAACCACTCAAGTTAATAATATATCACTATTAATTATTTCGATTAAAAAAGTTGTTTTTAATTAAAATTTAGTAATTTTCACTATTCATCAAAATATGAAAGTTATCCGAAAAGTACAAAAATTTCACCCTAAGCTAATTTCGATATTCCGAATCCGAAAATGAAGTCCATTTTGAAAGATAAAATTTATAAAATTTCAAAAAGTGGGTATTACTATTCATAACTGCTAGTTCATAATAATATTATAATAATATCTCGTTTAGTGAAACTCGGTATTGCGTACTACACATGCTATTGAGGAAGGTCTTTATTGCGTGTAATTCAAGCCAAGTCAGTGATGTGTGTAGTGAAATCTATGTTTGGTGTTGCGCATAACATAATCAAAACTTATTTCATTTATACATTAAACAAAATCTATACATAATGTTGCGTAGAATAGTTTCTACAAAATGAACTTGAAATTGTTTGTAACGCGGGGCAAGAGTAGTGTTGCGTATACTATAAGAAAATACAGTTTTGTGTATATCACAAGATAATTTTGGTGTAGCGTACAACACAAGACATTAAAAAGAATATTTTTCATAAAATCTCGGGGTGTTACAATGAGATTGTACATAGACCTAATAATACGAATCATCATCTCCAGACAACCTATTAGTGGTTGCCTCATTTGGAACAAACTTCATATCATTAACTTTCCCACTCATCGATGCAGAAGATTATACATATCCATCCTCTGATTGGACCCTCAATTGGTCTGCCTCAATGTTCTCTATGTTTGTGATCGAAACATCTCTAAATGGAAGGGACTTATGAGCTTCCACCGATTCCATAGTTGTATTTTTCTACACCATCACTTTATCCACCTATACAAGATCTTTCCAATTATATGGGACACTACTTGTTCAACCCATAAGATACTAATTTAACAACACTCCATTACCTTTAGGAATCAAAGTGATGCCTTTTTCAGATTCATGCATCATAGACCCACATTCTATAAGCCTCACACATGTAGTACTAAAATGGTAATTGGGTCTTGCCATGGAAGCATCATTAAAATACAAGTTCTTATGATAATGGTAAACAATGTGTCCCTTTATACCACATTTCTCACAAGGAATATTTCTCTGACATGATTTGGGTAGGTGACCAATAGCCATACAAATGTCAAAAAAGTTTTTCTTCATATTCCACATCAATAATATTTCATTTGTGGGAGAAGAGAGGTTTACATTTTCAATAATGGGGACACTCAAATCAATCTCTAAAAGAATCCTGGTGAATCTTCCAAACCACACATGCTCAGTTTCTTTGTCAAGAAGAATTGGAGACCCAATTGCACTGGAAAAGTGATGTAGAATCCTCAGATTCCATAATACCCAGTTGAGTCAATGAATTAAAATACACATCTAAGAAAATTAATTCCTTTCTCATGATACATTAAAGATTAAATACCACTTGGGCAAGTGAATCCATTCAGGAATTAGAGACAAAGAACCGATGCTTCATGCGCATAGCTTATGATCATCTGAAGAAAAGATAAAATGAAGGAAAACCATTACCAAGGGAAACACATCTCCAATTTATAAATTCCCATAGGAAATAGACCATTCGAATCAACTCTTCAGGCCTATAGGGCTTCTCACCTTTAAGAAATGCAAGCCACACTATGAGGGAGGTTTTTCCTCTTACAATCCTCTCTAAAAACACATTTGGATTCTCTTCAACATGGGAAAAAAATCCCATCCGAAGTATTCTTCCCAAAGAAAAATCATTGAAGAATGTAAGGGGTGGAAAAATAGTAGCACCAGGGAAACAATCCCCACTGGTCTCATCCTCCAGGAATACCATTCAAGAGGGAATCAAGGGATTCACCCCAAATGGTCAGTCACCATCAGTTGGAAATCCCTATTCTAAGTTTCCATCATCTTTGTAGTTCAAAAAGCCTCATCCTACTTCTCCATGACATCAGACCGAGATAGATCGACTACCACCACTATTGATGAGAAAATAGCATCTTAAATCACCAAATTATACCTAGATTCTCTCACCTCTTCCAACCCATCCATAGATCTCTGAAGCCCTATCGAAACCCTATCATTCTTCAAATATGATTTCAAGACCAGTTTATGACCGTAGCAGTTAGGTATTTTCATGGGGAGGAAGAAACCCTAGAAACACATGACGAAACCATGGGAGGTCTCTCACACCAACATCCACATCTTCCCATCCAATATTTATAATTATAATTACAATTATAAATAAATATATTTAAACCATATTTATATATAATTTTAAATAATTTATATAAATATTTATATCTATCAGTATATAATTATAAATACAATAAATATATTTACTATATATGGATTTTGTATAATTTTATAACTATTAAAATATATGTTTATTTATTTATAATTTCATACATGTTTTTTTTAAAATTTACATATGTTTATAATTTTATAATTAAAATTTTATATGAAAAAATTATTAAAAAACATTTAAAAAGATTAATTATATACATTTGAAACATATTTTAAATGTTAAAAAATAATAAATAAAAAATAATAAATATTATTGATATAAATTAGTAACATATTGAAAGTATTACATGTATACTAACATAAATATATATAAAAATAAATATTAAAAAATCATTAAATATATTTTTAATATTATTAATGAATATATTATAATAAAAGAATAAATTAAATTAAATAAATTAAAAAAATAATATAATGTGAGTTCTTAACATTTTCTTGAATTACAGACAAACATATGTACAAATACACATTTACACACACACACACACATGTATATACACAAATACACATACATACATGAAGTTATACATGCACATATATTTTAAAATATTTAATATCAATATAAACATATATCTAAAAATATATTCATTTATATATTATATAATTGTTTAAATAAAATATTAATGTATGGTATTTATTTGAATCATATTCAAATTTTGTAATTAATGCATATAAATAATATTTTAAACATTTTGAATAATATAAATTTTATAATTATATATATATATATATTAAATTATGAAAATAAGATTCATTTTTCATTACAATTTATATAAATCATATTTATACTCTAAATAGTGTGAACCATGGGAAATACAATGGTTCCAAAATTTATTAATGATAAAATAATGATAGCGTATAATGGGAGAAGGGGATTGAAAACAAGTGACACGGCACTACAAATCATATAAAAAAATGGAATCTTCCACCGCCCCTACCTTTTGGATAATGAACCCTCCTCTATGTCTTGAGTTTTTTCAATGTCTAATTATCAATACAATCCAGTGGGGTTGGGTCCCCCAAAACTAATCCAAATTTGGTCTTGTCCATCTCAGTGCCTTTCACATAGTGAGCATTGCCGAATTCCTCAAGAAACACCTCCTTACTATTGGACCTACTCATGATGTGAAGTTAGAGAAGTTACCTTATTTGAGAGTCAAGGGTAAAGACATTCATGCAACTTTTTTATTCCTTATATCATCTCTCTTCAAAAGAATTGTGTTCGATAGAAGATTTGGGTGAGATCTCCTTGTTTTGTATTAATCGAGCCTTACAATATTTTACCAGTTGAGTCTAGAGTAATGCAGTGGTCTACATCTATTGGTTGTCACCAGCAGGTGTGATAGATAATGCAATAAAATTTCTCCCCTGATCAGAGGTTTTCAATGTATCATTTTTACTCTTAGGTAATTCAATGGTGTTAGGGAATTCAATCAATCCCCTATCTATGTCCAAGGGTCCCCCAATATTGTTAGTTCCTTCTATTCATTTAGTTAGAGCACTGAAATAAATCTCATATTTATCATACCCTTTAGGTCAAAAGATATAGAATGGATTATCTCCTACCTTGAATTAACATCAATTTCATCTTGCACAAAAATAACATTACATAATCATCATGATCATAATCTGTTCCATTATAGGAGGCCAATGCTTCCCATGAACCACCAGTCATGGAAGACATAGGCTTATATCCCTAGGGATGCCAATCCTTATCAACAGGTTTGTACAACACTAATCCCAACCTATTTTTAGTTGCCTCTGATTTCTTTTCCTTGATAGGTAGTTCTTTCCCTACAATGGAAGGAACATATTTCATTCCATCTTGTCCCATTGGTTCCTAGAACCCTAGGTGCCTCCCCATAGCCTTACGAGAGGACATTGGAGGTTCTGGAACAACCTTGCCTACGTTATTTTCTTTTGGGGGAACTGTTTCCCTCACTTTTATATTTTTTACATGTTTGCAATACAACACCATGTTGTTGGAGTTGGTGGTCTAGAACCATCTACTTTGTACTTTATTCATTAAGAAAAGCCTTATCACATCTTGATTGTTCTTCTGCTTGAAAATTCATGTGATAATATCCCAAGGATAGCTGCTGCATTAAAGGGTCATAGCGGATCCCTGCTATGATGAGAACCTGAAAGTACCATAACCCTGTTCTTGAATATATATTCTATGTCCAGATGATGTTATTTTAGGGACACAAATAATACAGGCCATTAGGGGTGAGGACTCATAAAACGTTGAGGCACCTTCTCATTGTGTGCGCCCTTGGTAATATCCAGGAGGATATTATGAGAACGAGACCCGCCAGTAGGAAATCCACATTTCATAGTGTCATTGGATGTTTCTATATGCAGATTTGTGTATTCGTCTATAGACTTTAAGATTATTATTAATGGGTATTACAACTCGTGCACTTAGATGTATTGAGGAAAACTATGATGACACACTATTCGCAACGAGGTAGGATACGTTGGGTGCGTCATAAGTAATACCCAATTAATGGACAATGCGAGAAAGGATTTGTCCCTTTTGTTCCAAAATGGAAGTAGATATCATAGGCCCTTTGATGCAATTGATATAGACTAAGTAAATCCATGTCCACGGTAATGAATGGGCAAGTTCAATTCTAGAAAGTTAAAGAAAGAATAATCGAGCACATGGGTTGATGGAACTAGCATACAACCCGCTTGATTAGAGATATCGAGACAAAGGGATTATATTAAATGGTAAGAGTTCGTATGAGGTAACACATCATTTTGGCATTAACTTCTTTCTCTCTTGGGGCCTTGGTGTGTTTCTAGATGCTAACCTTGGACTTTAGGAAGGCTCCGCATAATGCCACTGAGAAAGAGGCCTAGAGGGTCACACACTAAGTGTGTCCATGTATATCGGTTAAATATTAATTTAACAAGTTAAATAAAGATTATTCCCGAATGTGGCTTAATAATTATTTAAGGATGTATGATCGCATTTACTTCAACACTAGTAATTCGAGAGAATATATTGTGGGAAAAATAATATATTTATTAGCGAGTAATGCAGTTACATTTATTTAAGAAATAAATATCCATTACTCAAGGTCTAATAAATGCGGTGGAGGAAATATATAAACATGGAAAATAAAAGTACACACCGTGTATATTAAATACACATGCATTGTAGTTTTATGGAAAACGAGTACACACCATGTATTAATGATTACAGGCTGTGTAGTTCTTCCAGTCGGGATTTTGAGGATATAGTATTGTTTTATTAAATGATATTTATTATAATCAGCGTGGGCGCATGTCAAAGAATTAATAATTCTACATGGGGGTTTTCAATAAGAGTTAATGAAATAAATAAAATGTGTAATGAGTTTATTTATGGTCATAACTCTATAACCTCAAACACAATTATAAATATCCTCACAACCCCAACACTTTTCCTCAATGGTTGTGCACAAAAATTCTGGAGAATTATTTCAAGGACGAAATAACTAATTCCTCCAAGAACACTCTCAAGACCGAGAGAGATCCTCCTCCATCAGATCAAGGCGATAGAAGGCAGAAATCACAAGTGAAGGTTCTTTTGCGCTAGCACCTAGAGATCCCTTCTGCAACATCTAGAGACACGTGGCACATGTGTGGATCATAACTAGAGGAATCCTACACATGGATTCTACGACACAACGATGGATCACAAGATCGTGACCAGAGACAGCTACGAAGAAAAAATTCCACCAAGGTAATTATTGTAAATTAATTAAATTAATTATAACCAACATATGATTATCCTATCTCTATGGTTCTAGGATTCTCTCTTTTGTTTTTTTCTCTCCATTATATTTCGAAGATCCGACGTTTTTTATCGTGAAAGATCTCGGTTTGAACGTTGTTTAACGCTAAAATAAAAGTTGTTTATACCCACAAACGCGATTCCGCTCCACCCAATACCTAAAAGTGGTATCAGAGGGGTCATATTGTTGATTATAATTATTTAGTTTTTCATTGGTGATTTATGCATTTAATAATTTAGTTGTTTCAATTCAAGTTAATCGTTCTTTAAAGACGAATCTTGAGATATGTTCCTCCTCTATCGTTTCTTGTTCACCATACAGAAACAACATTTTCTTTTAATTTTTGATTAAAATAGAATAGAGAATCTCATATGGAGGAGCCAAATATTCCTGACCGTACAACACGAGAATACACGACATGTATTCGGAAGTACAGGCCGTGTAGTCTAGGTTCATGCATCATACTGTTCTGCCAAATCAGACCGTGTATTGATCCTATATAAGTCATTTATGACACAATGTGTTGACCTGGAATAGGTGGCACATGGTTTCCAGATCACACGTTGTGTGGTCCAATGAACACGACGTGTAGTCCCTTCAGGTTAGGGTTGAACCGTATACCCCGTACATGGTTTTCCCAGTTGGAAACTGTGTAGCACGGAAACTACACTGCGTGTGTCCCACTGAACAGGCTATGTACTCTGAAAATTTCCGAAGTACATCAACACGCCATGTCCCCGGGCATGTACTTCAGATGGACAATGAAGAAAAGTACACACCGTGTAGTCAGAACTACACGCCGTGTACTCACCCAAATTACGCAGATTTATTAAAATTTATTATTATATTATACAAACCATTGAGACATGTACCATGGTGCAGGCGTAAAGCTGAGGCACAAAACATTATAGGTGTTTTATATATATGTGTTTAATTTAACATCTACGTAATGAACGAGAAATCACCGGGTTTCCTCCAAGGTACAAGTTACGTACCAAGATAATTTTAAATGAATTTATTTGTTTAAAATTATGATGGATGAGAATATCAAGGAAATTCAGAAAAAGGGTTTAAGATAAAAGTATTGATTAATTAAATACAATTAATTGATTTGAGCATGATTTATCTTAAAAAATAACAATTAAATAATTGAATGATAGTTTTATTAATGTGTAATATCGTTGCATGTATGGATGATCATGAGCTAGACCAAGACCTTTGTATGTGAATAGTTTCTTTAATTTATTTATTAATTTTTTTGGCCTACGAGCCTTCTCCTCGTTAATATGTAGGGCATGCATTCCCAAAGATTATTTTTTGTAAAACCCTTTTTTTACCCCTCACCTTCATGTGAGATAAATGCATATGTAATGGATAGAGCTCCCATGCTAGTGGAGGTGGCTCAAGTCAGGAGCCAAGGCGAAACCAATCCAAGGAGATACAAAGGTGGACAGGTGGAAAACTGTAAACATGAACTTGAAAGGTTCAAGGTGTTTCTCCCCTAGGTTTTGGGTTAGTTTATCAACCTCTAGATAAACTAACCAATATAAAAAGCTCATGATCATACCATTTATTTTATTTCTATCAGTTTCGTGGTTTATTTATTGTGGGTGTGTTGTCACAATCCCACAAATAATGAATTAAACGATCATGCAAGATGAAACTAAAATAAAACCAGCTTATATGTAAATATAATCTTAGACATGGTTAATCACTTATGTATATCCCACTTAATATTAACAATAATGTAATCAAAGATAATAAAATGGAAATTTACGCATAAGGATAAAATCCCTCAACGAAATTTTAAGTCGGTATTTCCTTCCATAATCTTGGTTAGAATCGAACCATAGTTCAAAGTGCTTGACCAACCCTAGTTAGGGTACTTTCAATTATCGGGGAATTCTAATTCATGTTTTTGGGTTGAATTGACTTGGTTCGCATCAAGTGATGACTGCCACAATAGGACTTGGTGTGACGAAGAGGAAAAGGTTGAGGAAATCCAAAATAAAAGGATTTCAGGATTGGGGAGTCCACTCAGCAGATCAAGGAGCTTTGAGTTAATGCAGTTGGCATTTAGAATGCCTACCTAAAACCCTTCATGTTTCTTGACCAACCCTAGTTGGGGCAATTCGAAGGGACATATGGATCCTTTCCACTAGAATATTTAGGCAACATAATATTCCGAAGTCAATGGTGTGGGCTATTGGATTTCGATAAAATAGTGGGAGACTAATAAGTATTAATTAATTTATTTCTCTTAGTTTTGTAATAAAGTACTAAACTATTTCTCATCTTAATTTGTAGAAACAGAAAATAAAATTACTTCAAACATATCAGTGAGAACCATACTCGAGAAGGAAAACCTTCTAACCAGCACCAATTTCCAAGAGTGGCAGAGGCGTTTACACGTCATCCTTTGCCACGAAAGGAAATTTGATGTGCTGGAAGAGACTATTCCAGTGTACCTAGAAAGGAGGCCAGTGATGAGTAATTATCTCTCTACATGAAACAAATGGATGATACCACAGATGTCCAGTGTTTCATGCTATCTTCCATGTCTAATGAGCTCTTGAAGCAACATGAAAACATGGACGCGTATAGCATGATGTCTCACCTTAAGGATCTCTACCAAGAGAAGGCATGACAGGAGAGGTATGAGATCTCCAATTCTTTTTTTACCACTAATCCTGGAGAGTATGTGCCAGCTGGGCCTCATGTAGTCAAGCTTATTGGCTACATTGAATGCCTGGACATCTTAGGGATTAAATTTCCAGATGAGTTGCGTACAGATCTCATCCTATCATCACTGCCCAAGACCTTCTATATCTCTATTGTCAAATGCAACATGAGAAACAATGAGAAGATTCTATCGGAACTTATGAACTTGATTCGCCAGGTAGATAAGGACATGGGGCATGACAAACCCGTAGTCCTTAGGGTGAATAGGAAAAGGAAGGATAAGGAAAAGGGGCCAAAGACTTATAAATGGTCTGAAGACCCCGAGCGCTGTCCTTCCAATAAGGGGAAGATATAGAGGAAGGGCAAGGAATGGGAGGTAGTGTGTTTTGAATGTGGGAAGCAAGTCCACTGGAAGAGGAACTACACCCAGAAGTGTGGGGATTCTAAAGGTGCATTCGTTATTGAGTGTAATCTTTCTATTTCTACACATTGGGTATTAGATACAGCTTATGGGGCTCACATCTGTATTCAAATACAAGAACCAAGTAGATTTAGAAAGATTTCCATAGGAGAGGTCGATCTTTGAGCTGCCAATGGCACAAGGTTGGATACATTGGCTATTGGCGATTACCACCTCTCATTGCCAACTGGCGTGATTTTGGTTTTACAAAACTGTTATTATGTGCCTAGTGTTACCAAGAACATAATTCATGTATCTTGTTTGAATATGGATGGATTTATTTTCAAGTTTGGAAATAAGGGTTGTCTCTTTTATAAGAACAATGTTGTTATGGTATGGCACATTTAAATAATGGTTTTTATGTATTAAATTATGAAAAGAAAGTGTTTGCAATCTATAACGAAACAAACTCACATGACTCATACATCACCCAGTTGTGGAATCACCATCTCAATCATGAAAACGAGAAGCACTTGACAAAGCTCTTCCAAGATGGCTATTTAGACTCTATAGATCTAAAACCACTTGTTAGATGTAACACTTATTTACAAGGTAAAATGACCAAGCCGCCTTTTGGTGGACTGGGTGAAAGGGACACAAAACTTCTAGGATTTGTGCACATGGATGTATGTGGACCATTTCTAGTATAATCTAGAGGTGGATATTCTCACTTAATCACTTTTACTGATGATTTAAGTAGATATGGCTATGTCTACTTAATGTGGTATAAGTCAAAGTCCTTAAAGAAATTTAAAAAATTCAAGAATGAAGTAGAGAATCAGCTTGGTAAGAAGATAAAGAAACTTAGATCAGATTGAGGTGGAGAATATCTGAACCAAGAGTTCATTGATCTTCTATGGGAGTCTGGGATTCTATCTCAGCTCACACCTCCTTATAAACCAAATTAGAATGGTGTTAGGGAAAGGAGGAACCACCCCTTATTAGACATGGTGAGGTCGATGATGAGTCATGCAGATCTTCCATTATCCTTTTTTGGATATGCATTACAAACTATATCATACACATTAAAATGAGTACAAACTAAGGCAGAAAATGGAATTCCCTCCGAGCTATGGAATGAAAAGAAACCCATTTTTTCGCATACACGTTTATGGGGATGCGGGGCGTTTGTTAAGGAATTCTCATGTAACAAACTAGCACCCCAGGGCACGAGGTGTATCTTTATAGGATATACCAAGGAAACGAAAGGACATTACCTATATAACCCTTCAAACAAGAAAGTGAATTTTCCAAACAAGCCATATTTCTTGAGAGGGATTACATACTCAAGAAGGATAGTGGGAGAAATATTGACTTAGACAAAGTTGATGCTCAAGATACATAGGAGTTGGTACAATAACAAGTTCCATAGGTCCCCATAGAAGAGGTTCTAGAAACAAAAGTAATGTGTAGGAGCTCAAGTGAGGTAAGGGAACCATACAGATTTGGTTTCCTAGTCACAGAGGATGGTAAATCATTATTGTTGGGCAATGATGTACCTCTCTCCTACAAGGAATCATTAGAAAGCTTAGAAGCTGAAATATGGCTAGAAGCTATGAATTCTAAGCTAGATTCCATGTATCAGAACCAAGTCTGGGTTCTGGTCGATGAGCCAGTTGATGTAAATCCTGTTGGATGTGAATGGGTATTCAAGAGAAAACTAGATATGGAAGGTCAAATTAGCACCTATAAAGCAAAGCTAGTGGCTAAAGTATTCAGACAGCGTGAAGGAATTGACTATGATGAAACCTTCTCGCCAGTTTCCATGTTTAAATCCATAATAATCATACTTTCCATAACAGCTTACCATGACTACGAGATTTGGTAGATGGATGTCAAAACGACATTCCTTAATAGGAAACTTAAGGAAGAGTGCTATATGACACAACCAGAAGGGTTTGTGATACCAGGTGAAGACAAATGGGTTTGCAAGTTGTACAAATCCATTTATGGATTAAATCAAGCATCTAGGTCATGGAACATTTTATTTGATGAAGCCATAAAGGAATTTGGGTTCATTAATAATGAATGTGAGCTATGTATTTATAAGCTATTTAATGGGAATGTGATCGTTATCCTAGTAGTATATGTTGACGACATATTTCTTATTGGAAATGATGTACCAGTCTTACAGTCAGTTAAGGACTGGTTGAACAAGTGTTTCTCCATGAAGGACTTCGGTGAAGCAACCTACATTATAGGGATCAAGATCATTTGTGATAGATCCAAGAGGCTTCTTGGACTAAGTGAGAGTACATACATTGACCAGATACTAAAGAGATTTGTTATGGAACAATCCAAGATGGGATTGGTTCCAGTTTCAAATGGCCTACATCTTTCAAAGAAAATGTTTCCTCATACACAACAAGAGAAATATAGAATGATTAAGATCCCATACGCTTTGGCTATAGGATCCATCATGTATTCCATGTTATGTACCAGGCTTGATGTTGCATATGCACTGAGCATGGTAGGAATATATCAAGCAGACCCAGGAGAGTAACATTGGATTGCTGTTAAGACTATACTTAAGTATCTGAGAAGAACTAAGGATATGTTCCTGGTGTATGGAGAAGATAAGGAGCTTATCATCAGAGGGTATGTTGATGCTGGTTTTCAGATAGATCATAATGATCTAAAGTCGCAATCTGGATATGTTTTCTATCTCAATGGAGGAGCTTTGAGCTGGAAGAGTTCAAAACAGCCAGCTGTCACCGATTTTACAGTGGAGTCAGAATATATAGCGTCTTCGGATGCATCCAAGTAAGTCGTATGGATTCAGAACTTTGTCCAGGAGCTTGATGTGGTGCCTAGAATTAAAGATCCCATTACATTGTATTGTGATAATACTGCAGCAGTGGCTCTTGAAAAATAACCAAGGTCACATCAACGGAAAAAGCACATACTCCGAAAGTATCACCTCTTGATGGATTTCTATCAAAGGCCTATCTCAGCAGAAGCATGAATATCATATGAGAGCTAGCAGGTTAAAAGTTGTTAGCAGTTGGCTCTAGTCCAAGTGGGAGTCTGTTGGAGTTGGTGGTCTAGAACCAACTACTTTGTACTTTATTCATTAATAAAAGCCTTATCACATCTTGATTGTTCTTCTATGTGACAATGCATGTGATAATTTCCAAAGGATAGGTGTTGAATTAAAGGGTAATAGAGGATCCCTACTATGATGAGAACCCAGAAGTTCCATAACACTGTTCTTGAATATATGTTTTATGGCCGGATGATGTTATTTGAGGGAAATAAATAATACATTCCATTAGGGGTGAGGACTCATAAAACATTGAGGCACCTTATCATGGTGTGCGCCCTCGGTAATATCCAAGAGGATATTATGAGAATGAGACCCTCCAGTAGAAAATCCACATTTTATAGTGTCATTGGATGTTCCTATCTACGGACGTGTGTATTGGTCCTTAGAATTTAAGATTATTATTAATGGGTATTACAACTCATGCACTTAGATGTATTGATGAAAACTGTGACGACACACTATTCACAGTGAGGTAGGATACATTGGGTGCGTCACGAGTAATACTGCATTAATAGATAATGCGAGAAAGGATTTGTCCCTTATGTTCCATAAAGAAAGTAGATATCTTAGGCCCTTTGATGGAATTGATATAGCCTAAGTAAATCCATGTCCATGGTAATGAATGGTCATGTTCAATTCCGGAAAGTCAAAGAAAGAATAATCGAGCAAATGGGTTGGTGACACTAGCATAAAACCCACTTGATTAGAGATATCGAGACAAAGAGATTATATTAGATGGTAAGAATTTGTATGAGGTGACACATCATTACAACGTTAATTTCTTTCTCAATGGGTGCCTTGGCATGTAGTTAGACACTAACCTTGGACTTTAGGCAGGCTCCGACTAATGCCACTGAGAAAGAGGCCCAGAGGGTCACTCACTAAGTGTGTCCATGTATCTCAGTTAAATATTAATTTAACAATTTATATAAATATTATTCCCGAATGTGGTTTAATAATTATTTAAGGATGTTTGATTGAATTTATTTCGACACTAGTTATTCGAGAGAATATATTGTGGGTGAAATAATATATTTATTAGAGAGTAATGCAGTTACATTTATTTAAGAAATAAATAGACATTAATCAAGGTCTAATAAATGTGGTGGAGGAGATAAAGAAAAATGGAAAATAAAAGTACACACTGTGTATATTAAACTACACGCCGTGTAGTTTTATGGAAAACGAGTACACACCGTGTATTAATGATTACACACCGTGTAGTTTTTCCAGTCGGGATTTTGAGGATATAATATTGTTTTATTAAATGAAATATATTATAATCAGCATGGGCGCATGTCAAGGAATTAATAATTCGACATGGGGTTTTTTTAAATAAGAGTTAATGAAATAAATAAAATGCGTAACACGTTTATTTATTGTCATAACTCTATAACCACAAAACCGATTATAAATATCCTCACTACCCCAACAATTTTTTTCAATATTTGTGCACAATAGTTTTGGAGAATTATTTCAAGGCTGAAAGAACTACTTCCTCCAAGAATGCTCTCAAGACCGAGATAGATCCTCCTCCATCGGATTAAGGTGATCGAAGGCAGACATCGAAAGAGAAGGTTCTTCCACGCTAACACCCGGAGATCCCTTCGGCGATGTCCATAGATATGTGGCACACATGTGGCTCACTGCTAGAGGAATCCTACACTTGGATTCTACGACACAACGATGGATCACAAGATCATGACCAGAGACATCAACGAAGAAATAATTCCACCAAGTTAATTCTTGTAAATTAATTAAATTAATTATAACCAACTTATGATGATCCTATCTCTATGGTTTCGGGATTCCCTCTTTGGTTTTTTGTTCTTTGTTCTATTCCAAAGATTCGGCATTTTATATCGTGATGGATCTCGATTTGAACATTGTTTAATGATAAAATCAAAGTTGGGTAAACCCACCAACACACTTCCTCTATGCCCGGAACCTACACATGTTCCCAAAATTTTTTCAAAAATAAAAAAGGGATTTATTCATACTCAAAATTAACCTCAAACCTCTCACAATTGAAAATAAGTATAACATTATTCAAAATGGATTTAATAAAATCTACATCCCCCATCACCCTCACGTAATAACCAATCTTGTATTCCATGGTATTTTCATATAATTTCATTGAAACACCAATGCCAGTGGAAATGTCACGGAGGATCTAGAGATTCCAAAAAACCTAGATAAGGCCATGAATTCAAACCCAAATATGAGTGTTGGTGTGGTTTTGATTATGAGGATTAAAATTGAACTCCGAAATAGAGATCTAGAAGATTCCCAAATCAAGGTTATAGAAACTAAAATCCTAAGTGGTCGAATGATACTGCTCAAATTGAAAAAGAAGATTAAAATATTCCTTACCGATTGGAATAATTTTCCAATAGTCGAATTCTCAAATCTTGTATAGCTTCAATTTGAGGTCATCTCTATTCAAGGGTTTATCAAATTTTACTAAGATCAGACAGCCAATGAGGGAGAATCTATATAAATTCAACATCTCCTTCATCACATCATGATCTACCTTAATAATAAATATATTTATTATAAATTTATAATTATTTATATATATATTTATTTCAAAAATATATATATATATTAATATATCATATTTTATTTATTATAGACATGTATTTTTTATTTAATTTATATAAATAAAAATTAATTTTTGAATAAAAATATGATAATTTCATATATATTAACAATATTTTTTATTAAATGTTTTAATCAGTTCTAAGAATGGGGCTATTAAAGATCAACCTTTATCAATGAAAAAAATATTGATAAAGGGTATAACTTTATTATCATTTTTGTACACTGATGAATGTTACCTTTATCTTCACTTTTATTAAGTGAGGATAAAGTTTATCCTTTTATCAACACCTTATGTTTAGTGATGATAAAATAGGACTTGTGTAAAACCTATTCATAGTTTATTTGAATGTTTTACAAAGGAGGAATGAATGGGGTTCACGCATTCTACTTTGTGAAAATTATAAATAGACCACCTCCCACACCATTTTTAAATGTTCTAATTTTTATTTTTCAGTGAAGCCCCGCTGGATTTCATTTTCATCATATATTTTTGGCTTTTAAGGAGGTGAAATTTATATTAAAAATTTTAATTATCTAATTGTATTTATTTATTTTGATTTTATGATTTCTTTGTTTAGTATGTATGGATGTATGAATGCGTGGATGTATGGATGTATAAAATATTGTCCATTAAATGATTTTTTTAATTTATTATTTTTAAATTATTTAATTTAAATTTAATGAATTAGGAAATTTAATATGGGTTTTATATAATTTAAATATTATGTATAAAATATAATTTTATTTAATTGAAATATTATTTTTTTAAATAATGTATATATTTTTTATTTTAATAGTGAGTAATTTGATTTTAATAAAATTATTTGTATATAATATATATTATATTTCTAGAAAGATAAATTTAAATTATAATATTTCATCCATGTATTTGTCAGCTAAATATTATATAAAAAATTTTATGTTAAAAGAATAGTAGTTATATTAAGTTACATATATAAATTTATTTAAATCTTTATAATATTAGTTTTTTTAGCGGTACAAAAAATTTTACTATAAAGAATAATTTTAAATTATATTAAGTATAAATTATTATTATTCCAATTACTTCGGTATGAAAAATAAATTCTTAAAATTTGGAAAGTAGAAATGTGAAAAAAATTATATATACATATGTAATTTTATAAAATTGAAAATAAATAAGTTTACAGTATTTTAATAGTTATTATATAAGTATAAATTATATAACTTTAATTAATTAATATCAATAATATTTTTTATTAATAATATTTTCAGTATTTATGTACAAATTAATAGTACTTATATTTAGAAAACTAGATCTTATAAAAGTATATGTAATTGTATTTTAAAAATTTAATTAATAAAGTTGAATATATATAAATTTAGATATATTTATGTTTTATTAATTATATATATATATTTGTATATTATATCTAAATAAAATAAATTTAAATTATAATATTTGATGCACATAGGTAAATAAAGTGAATCTTTCTAAATATATATATATACATACACACAATGAAAAGTTTAAATTTTGGAATGAAGGTGTAGATATATTTTTTATATTTTAGATATAATTATAGATAAAGTTATATAATATGTAGAACATAATATGTATCCAAAAAACATGTTAAGAGTATTGTGAGATGAATTGCTTGTCTTTTTTTTTTTGTGTATTTTGTTATAGAATTTGATATAATTTCATTTTATTTTCCATGTTGATATCCAGTGATACATCACATTCTCTATGTATATAAGGACATGCATGTACGCTTAGAAAATGTAATGTATTTCAAACCTCTAGACCCCCTCACTTTCACGTGAGTAACTTTGTAATGAAAAGGCATTTGGGATGAGGCGTTCAACAAGTGGTGTTAAACAAGAGGTGTTTCTTTTTGAAAGGAGACTGATGGTTGCTGAAATAAGTGATAATATAGACTCCATAAGTTTACCCATAGGTTTTTTTTGGTTTATAAAATAATGATAATCCAATATATAGAAAAAATCTCAAGAACAATTCATGCTTATTTATTCACAAGTAATTAAAAAATTCTTAACAATTTATGACGTGGTATAAATATATATAACATTTTATTAAAATTTATTTAGTAATCATATCACCATCAATATACTTCAAAAATGATGTAATTTATATTCATCAAGGTTTTAGTTATATTTTTTCACCTATAACGGTGAAAAATATTCATAAAATTTTTAATATAAATATATGTTTATATATATATATTTATTATTTATTAAATATATTTATATGTAAAGTCATAATATTTTGATCATAATAAATCTCTCAAACAAACATTTTAGTAATCTAGTATGTTAACTTATCTGGAGATGACCATCAATTGTATGATTGAAATTTCAGGTTGTATTTTTTTGTATTTGATTATTAAATTTTTAATAATTGAATGATCTAAAGGTAACTGACCAATGTATGATTGATGTTACATGTCGTGTTTTTTTTCTGTTATATAATTTGTAATAATTTCATTTTTTTCCCTCATTAATGACCTGCATGTCATCCCTCTCTCTATATATGTATGGGCATGTGTTTCTATATAAACAATATTATGTATCTCAAACCACTAGACCCCATCACATATATGTGAGTAACATTGTAATAAAAGGGAGTAAAACAAGAATTTTTTGTTGTTTGAGGTTGGATTTTTACACCATGCCTAATAAGAGACTGATGGTTGCTGAAATATGAGATAATAGTGGTTCAAGGAGTCCCCCCTATGTTTTTATTTTTTTATAAAATAATGGTAAACCAATGTAAAGAAAAAGTCTCAAGATCATGTAAATTATTTAATCATGACTAATTTATTTTTTTTGAAAATTTCATGATGTAGCCTATAATATTTTATTACTTATTTTTTCTAGGTAATAATGTACGCAAAAATATATTTCAATGGTAAGATAGTTTATACCGAGAAGGGTTTTAGCTACTTTTTTCCTCTTAAAAGAGTGGAAGATCTTCATGACTGCGTGACATTGGATGAGGCTCTCAGAAAGATTCAGAGTCGGTTAAAACAAATGAATGATCAATCAATTACTTTAATTACACATCTAAATCTTCAATATATTGAACATCTATGGCACAATATGTATCATATGGTTGATGATGAGGATTGGATGGATGCATCATTGTTGTTTTAGAAATAGTGTAATGATTGTCCAAAGGAATTATATGTGGTGGTTTATGATATTGTGGAGGTGAAACCTACTACTATAGAACTATGTCATGTGAGCTAAGTATATGTCAGTATTTTACAACACTCTCATTATTTTTCTACTCATATGAATCCTATAATAGAAAATAATTATTAATAAGATTATTATAATTTGGAAGGAAATGTTGGGGAAGTCCCATTTAATACTCCAAATTCACTGAATGATAGTTTATCTAATGAGAAGGTATATACTAAGGCATCAGAAGTGGATGTGGGTGAGGGTGATATGAGGAATGAACCTAATGAGGTTTTCTTGAAGATAGTTATCCACTAGTAAGTGGTAAATATCATACACTACTGACTTCCTTTGTTGATGGAATGTCACATGCACAAAATTTTGATTGAGATGTCATTACACTGACTACTGAATTCCATGGAATTATAGGGAATATATTTTTATCGATTGATAACACCATCTATATTGGGAAGGAGTTTTAAAGTAAATCTATATTGGAAAATGTGATAAAAAAATAACATATAGAGTGAGATTTTTCATTTCTAGTTGATGAGTCAATGAGGGAAGAATCTCTTATTCGATGTGATAAATACAGACCAGAATGTAAATTTAGAATGAGGTAAATATATGATATTTTTTTTTCATTTTGTTAGACAACCAAAATATAATCCCCACACACTTGTGTACATCCTTTCTTGTATCTTGATCACTCTTCACTTCATGGAGAGTTTAGATAAACTATTATTTTAGGGATGATATGAATGTGTTAGGAAATTCTTGTGTCCATTGTTTAGGAAGAAATACAATAGGTATTTAAATATAAGATATTCTATGGAAAATTTGGAATTCTAAAAAATGAAATTATGAATGTTTATGGGGATTTGGATAAATCATATGTAATATTGTCGCAGTTTATGGGATTTTTTTCTATCAAAAATCAGAATACTTATCACTTAAATTTTTTTGAGTATGACACCTCAGATCACATAGTTGATCAATCAAAGATGAATCTATATAAGATTTTTTGTAATTCAATAAATTTATCATGGCTTTCTCACATTGCAAACAATTTATTCAATTCTATTTCACTTTTCATTATGGAATGTATACATGTATTATACTTATTTCTTCGACACATGATGATAATTTTAATCCTCCACCACTTGAATTTTCCATAGTTCAATAGGATAATATTGATTATTTTAGTTGGTTTTTGGCATGTATATGCATTTATGTACCAAAAAACATGAGAGTGTGTTTGATACATGATCATCATCTAGTGATTATAGAGTTTGTTCATAGTGATGGGGTTTCATGGGGTGAAACGAATTCTTTTCATAGATATTGCATTACACATATTTTCTATAAAGTGCATTATCATTACAAAGATAAGGTAATAAAGAAGGTGATCATCATGTTGGGTATGTTTTTTTGAATATTTTTTTTGGAAAAAAATTAATGTCCTTTTAAATAAATTATTCTCTTATGGTTTCAGCATACGTTCCCAATCAAGAAAGGTTAGATCAATGTATTGAAGAAATTTGACGGGTTAATCAAGCTGTTTATGATTGTATGATTTATATTTCAAAGGAAAAATAATCATTAGCATATGATAGTGGAAGGAGATTTGGCCATATTACCACAGATATATTGGAGTGCATAAATGGGGCCTTCAAGGGTGTGTAAAAACTTCAAATCGAAGGGTTAGTACAAAAGACATTTTATCGATGTGTAAAGTACATTGTTGAACAATCAAAACTAGCCTATAATAGAATTAAAAATGGAATTCATTTTGATTAGAATTCATAAAGGGTCATTGATCAGATAATGCATAATGCATCATCATTGCATGTTGTAACCTTTGACCGGGTACAAAGCCACTTTCAAGTAAGAGAGTGTCATGAACAACTCACAAGAAACAATGGTCTTGTACTATTGGTCATATTGGAAAATAAGTAATATGATTTTGGTAACTTTTATGCATTTAGATATAAATTTTTACATGTTATTACAACTTGTAAATTAGTGAACATATCATGGGAGCCCAATTTGGTTAACTACTAAAGTGAACCTTGTATACCTGTTAGTGAAATTTATTATATTACCATGCCTACTAATCAGCCAACTATCATCCTTGATATTTCCAAGTTTCGTATTAAGGATGTTTAATTTATGATTTTTTTTCTAATTTCTAGATTTTATTCCATTAATAGCTTGTTACAATTTGAGCTGAAATTACTAGTTTTCACCCTTTGGGAAGACTGAAGTCTAATAATATCCGAAATGTGATGGATAGGCCTTAGTAATAGGGAGGGGGAAAATGATGAAATTTTTTTCATATAGAAGATAATACTCATAAGATATGTCCCTAAGTGGAAGGACAATGCTCCATTTTCAATCATCCTTCATCGAGTCTTTTTTATTTTATCATAAATGTTTACATTTTTTCATATGTAGAATTTTCATTAATGGTTCTTTTAATTTTTCATTTTTTTCAGTTTTTTATATTTCAAATATGGTTTGATTCATTTTTAGATTCAATTGGAAAGTATTTTTTATACTTAAACTATTAGATAAATAAATACAAAACTGAAAACAAAAAGGGCTTCATCCTCTAAATGAATCATCTTAAAATTTTCCATCAAATCAAATGGTTGATTGAATATATAATCAAGCCACATATTCTATATGGGTTTTAATAATAGATGATATACATAGAAATATTGAGAAATAAATTACACATGATTAGAAATCATTAAAATATTAAATTGATATAATAATCCAACAACAACAGTCACATATATTTTTTACCGCATTTTTCATCATAATGATTAATTATGAATGTTAATTTTCTACCTCATATTGTTTTTTTTAAAAATAGTTTACAAAACCCATTGAATTAACTATAAAAAGGTCATGATGATATCAACTGTAGGGATGTAGGTTTTTCTATTTCTCACATAATAGGATAAACATGTTTCACAATGGGTTTTAAAGGGACTTATAGTGCCTACTTTGAATGTACAAAGATCTCATCATTTCAATAATTCTGATCCACATCCTTCCATCATCTTTCATCTTCACCATGCTCTGTTCTATAGCATAGTGATGTACAAATTCACATTTATCTATCATAAAATCAGTCATATGATCATATAAATATGGAGTAAATAGAAACATACAATTCATTTTAAATTGGAGGATATGCCCACTGCACTTGCGGATGTGTCCATTATGATGGGCCTTTCCATCGACAGTGGGTTTGTGATGGGCCGAGTGGGTACATTTTGGTTTGAGCTAGTTCATAAATTACTAGGAATTATGGTCCATGAAGATGACAAGTTCTCCATTGGTAGTAGATTATACAGGCCCTGGATAAATGATCACTTCTATCATCTAGCTAATGATTCCAACTGGGTCATCATGCTGTGATTTTCACATCCAGACATTTTGAGGATTATCGACGGCCTGATCAGTATTGATCATTCAACTACATTTGTGAATTTGATGTATTTATCATTATTGGTGGGCTTTGAAAAAAAATGGTAGTATTGTTTGAGTTCTTACTATCTTACGTATATATAGGGAGCTATATAGTATATGTCACATTGTTAAGATACATATCACAAGATGTGTTATTATGATATAGATGTGGATATGGGAGCATATCCCGTGTTGATCTCTACATGTATGCATGCTATTGTATACTGATATTTTAGTAGATTCTCCATGTGGATGATGTTATGGTATTCTTTATAATGTAAAAATAAAATTTATAACATTATTTTATGAAATATATGTATAAAAATGTTATATATAAGTGGAGTTAGGAACATCGATAATCAGATACAGCCAAACATGTTGTCTATGATTAAATACTTATGCTTGACAGTCTTTGACCAAATGACGTATATGGTAACTAATTGAATAGTAAAATAATTATTGTTTATAGTACAAGCCTTCATTTATTATTTTATTATTCATTTTTTATTATTTTTTTCAGATTTCCTGGATGTCATATATTGAATCTGTCATCTCGAGTCTCCCACCAAACACTAGTTTGATGCTTTCTTCCATCTCATACGTAATTCCTTTGATTCATTTTCATATTGTTGAGTGACATCATACTAATATTGTGATGAGGTAGTTAGACTTCTATGAGCCCATTCTTTCACCACCTAGTCAGTTACCATCACTTCATTCTATGAAGTTGTTAGGTAAGAGAGGATTTGACTAGAGGCGATATAATGCAATATATATTGAGATGTGGGATAAATGAAACAAGTTCTGATTATGAGGGACCAACAAAGTATGCATTAATTTATCAGATCAACTGGATTATGTTCCCTGGTACCACATGTTTCTAGTGATATTTCTTACTTGATATAGACCAGGTAATCATGTCTTGGTAATAATTATTTCATCCACAATTGAACAATTTTTTTTTAACATTACTAAACTACATAATTTGTTTTTTCAGGAATCTCATATAACCCATCAGTTTCACATATCGGATATGTTAGAGGGAGGAACATTTGACCAGTCATATTTTTATTGAATTGTGACAGAGCTACTTCCTCCTATGGATGATATTTATCAATGGATTTTCTTTGATGTGTCAAGTGATGATGAGGGTGTAGATATAGATATATATGTTCTAAGAGATGATGACCTTGTTATGGATATAATCATGGCACATGGGGAGGGTGTTCATCATAATCAACCAGATGCTCCTCCAACACTTATCGCATATCAGCCACAACCATAGCCAGAGGCACAGATCTAGAGAGAGTTTGTTAGCATGTAATTTATTTTGCAAAGATAGGCATTGAATGGTCTGTGATGCCTTCTTTATTAGCATATGATTCATATATATATCTGATTTACAACATAAATCTTTATTATATTTCATGGAGTGTTCAAGCTAGAATCCATTACCAAAGAAGTAGAACAAGGTACTATTGGTGAGACTATAGATCCACTGCTTGTCACATAAGATGATGTGGATGTAGGTATCAGGGATGATACACATGATCCGTGTATGCTAGAACGTAGACATAGACAAAAAGGGTGTTGACGCATTATTTATGCCCCTGGTTCTGACATAAAGGACCATCCAGTAAATTAATGTAGATTGTATTGATACGTGATATATGTTTTTTAAAACCATTACTTATACATTATTTTAATATAAACTAATATATTAATTTTTTTTTTCATAAATCAATAAATTTTGAACAATTAATAAACCTTAAAATTAATAATTGCAATTATAATAATAATAAATACTAATTTTTATTTATATAAATATTTAGTATTATTATCCATATTATGTATAATAAATAATCATCTTTAATCATTTTTAAATATTAATCATATTATTATTTTCAATTATATAAATATTGTTAATATTAATAATAAATATTACATTATTTATTATATAAGTAATTCATTAATAATACAACATAATATATTAAGAATAATATAATTACTAACAAGTAAATATTTTCCTAAATACCAATTCATTTATTTACATTATTATACAATAAATATTACCTTAATGCTTTTAATTATATTAAAAACATAGTAATATATTATTATTAATAATAAATAATGCAATTTATACTTAATAATTATTTTATGTGCTAAAAAATTTCTAATAATTATTTCAACAAAATGGTTAAAGAAGATTTATAATTAAAATCTTATAAGAATAAATTAATTATTAACTTTTAAATATTTTTATAAATATAAATTATTTCATTTACATTATTATAAAATAAATTTTAGTTATAATGCTATTAGTTATATTAATAAAATAATAAAAAAAATATTAGTTAACAATAAATAATACAATTGATAATTAATAAATATTTTACATATTAATATATTAATAATAATTATATATACAAAAAATATAATGATGATTAATAATTAAAATCTTATATGTATATATATTAGTTTTTATACTATCAATTAATTAATAACTTAATAAAATAACATTAATTAAAAATAAATCATATGATTTATTATTAATAAATATATTACTTATCAACAAATTTGTAATATTTAATGTCAGAAAAAAATTGGAAAATATTTATAAATAATATTCATAGAAATTTAATTTAATAATAAATATTATATTATTAATTACATAAATAAATTATTAACATTACACACACACACACACATATATAAAGTAGTGTGAATGGGGTTCATTCCCCTTTGGCCAAGCGTGAACCCCATTCACACTTCTTGAGGAAATAGAGAAGCGTGAATGTGGTTCACACCTCCTCAGATCAAGTTTTAAAAATACATCGACCCATATCATTGTTTTGATTTTTTAAAACCATAAATCATACAGTTAAAAAATTCTCTTGATAGACAATGAGAATGTATCATAAAACCATTACAACTTTGGTAACTTTTGAATCATAACTCCCCTGAAATACATAACTTCAAATGAAACTTTGAAAATAAAACGAATCATTATATACATATCAATGTTTTAGTATATTTACAACCTCACATCATGTAATTTTTTAGCATGACTAGAAAAACAGCAGCTAGCATATTATTAATGTGAAATTATATATCCTTTTTTCCCGTTTATTGTATGAAAAATGAGGGTAGTGCCGGATGTTCTCAGACCCAACGCTGCATGTCGAATCCACCCCACCATGCATCATATCAACAAATATTTATATTATCATCCCATCCACAAACCATATAAATATATATTTATATTGTCACCGAGTTGCACCTAGGTCCCCCATCATCAAATAAATATTCATCAGCATCCTAGAAAAACATTTAATAATGATTCATCCCATATCCTCCCCTCCCTATATACATCTCACCACAAACACTTCCATAGTTGCACACTTGAGTGTCTGAACCACTCATTAATCATGATGAAGAATTTCTCTATCCTATTAATATTCATATTCTATTTATGTGTAGATCTTGTTCCCAACAATCCTCCTACCACTGGCCATCCAAAAAAATCAGTTGAGGAAATTGTGAGAGTGGAATTGTTCAATTAGATACTGCTTCACTAGAAAGAGGTACCTCCATTCGAAGGTTCCATATACAGATATAATTCCTTCATTCAGAATGTTGATAGATTAGATGGCATCAGTGCGATTGGGGATTGTGAAAAATGAAAGAGTTGTTGGGCCTGAGAATGGTTGGTCCTCTACTGCAACTATAATCATGAGATAAAAAATATTGAAAGATGTGGAAATAATTGGACACTATATGTTTCTGGAAAAATACCAATATGATAGTGGTAAACAACCACGTACTAATAGAAGGACCACTATGGGAAAAAGTGGGTACACACTCCCTCACGTTCACAAGGAGAACACCCTCACAATATATCTCTTGAATAAGTGGTGAAATAAACATTAAAAAATACCACAATAAAATGAAATCTATTGATGATGAGATTTCTGGTGAATATGATGAGAAACCCACTGGGAGAGAGGCCCATTTATAATATGCCTTTTCCCCTGCCTCCCCTTCCTCAACTAGTGGGTTTCATAGGGTTTTCCACCCACCACAAACCTATCTCATCATCCATCCGCCTTCCCCCTTTGAAAAATTGGGTGCATCCACCATTGAAAAAAAGAAGTGACAACACATATCCCACATAGATATTTAATGAGAAACAATCACATCTCTACACATCCTTTCTATCTTCCAAATCATGCTGCTCATGTATTGATAAGTCCACTCGAGGATTTGAACCATCTGAACTTATCAGAGTTAATCTCTTTCATTAGTAAATATATTAGATTATATTTATTGAGTATTTTCTTTATGTCAATACTTCCCTCCTCCACCAGATCTCATAAAAAGTGAAACTATACCCCAATGTGATTTTTCATAGAATAAAATATGGATCCCTATAAATGTTAAAGGTGCTCTGACTATCAAAAAAAAAATGGAATCTACTCTGGTTTGTTTCCGATATTCTCAAACAACATTTTCATCCAAATTTCCACTTTTCAAACTTTTGTAGTTGCCATGTATTCGGCCTCCATTTTGGAAAAATCCACAAATGTCTATGACTTTTAAATCCAACTCACATTTCCTCTTTTAATTAAAAACACATAACCAGTAGTGAATTTCCTCTAGTTAGAATCACCTTCCAAATTTGAATCAACATATCATCTAATGAAACAAATATGGTCCTCAATAACATAATGCAACATATATGGTCTTCTAGATATATCTCAGGAACCACTTTACTTTTTTACCATACTCCCATCCTGAATTCACCATGTATCAACTAACTTCTTCCACTACATGTGCAATGTCTGGTCTAGTACAAACCATAGCATACATCAGACATCCCATTACTGATGAATATGGTACTCATGAAATCTCTATCTTCTAGGCTTCAATTATAGAACTCTTTATAAATTTTAAATTAAAATTAAAAGGTTTAGGGGTAGATATTGGATTATAGTCTTGCATGTTGAATCTTTTCAATACTTTCCTTTTGTAATTCTTCTATGATAGAAAAATAATCCCATTATTTCTATATAAATAAATATACATCCCATGAATCTTGTTTACTATTATTAAGTCTTTCATATAAAAAAAACCAGCAAACTGTACATTTTTCTCATAGATCTGATCATTTTTGGGGTCCACAACCAATATTTCTCCCACATATAATATAATAATGATGAAATCATTACCATCAGAACCTATGAAATATTCAAAAGGATCTAAATTAAGTCTATTGCATTTAAGGATCAGGATATAAGAATCAAATCTCTTATACTAACACCTCAACACCTATTTGAGACTGTACAATGATTTGTTCAACTTGGAAACCAATTTATTTTTATCTTTTTCTGCAAAACCATTTGATTGGATCAAATGGATATTTTTATCTAGATCACCCTGGATAAAATAATTATTCACATCATGTTTCTCTAGATGTAAATTTTATGTAGAACACATCTCTTGAAATCTATGAATATTAATCAGTCTGATAACAAGAGAACATATCTCATTGAAATTAGTACCTTCTTTCTAAGAATACCCATTGACCACCAGTCTTCCATGATATATTTACACCCAGTTCTTTATATCCCTCTTGAGATTAAATACTTATTTTTCCAATATCCTTCCATCCTTGAGGTAACATAATAAGAACCAAATTCTTTTTCTTTTGTAGGGATTCAAGTTCCTCTTGCATCATGACTATCAATGAGAATACATTTGGACTCCAGGTCACCTCAATAAAATAAGACGACTCTCCATCCTCCATTACTAAAAAGTATGCAATATTTATCTTAGTTACATAATCTGAATTTTTTACTGGTTCCCTTTTTTCATGATTTGACCTTCATGGTCCAGAATCAAATGGTACTTGATCATATCACTCTATTAATGCCTTAATGGAAATTGGTTCTTACTTGTATTTTTCCTCCACCTCTACTATTGTAGTTTCTATATTCTCTTTCTCCATGTCTCATTCAATTGTCATTTTCTCCTGGTCTTCTACAAAAACAACATCTCTGTTGATGAAAAGTTTTTGGGTAGTGGAGTCCCACAAATGATACCCCATCACACCAACATCATACCTCAAGAAGAAACATTTTATGGCTCTAGAATCCTACATTGATCATTCTTGTTCATTAAACAATACCTATACAAGAATTAAAAAAGTTTGTAACAAATAATAGTCAGTGGGATTACTAGCTAACATATCCATCAACGTCTTTAGATCAATCACCAGTGAAGTAGATATATTGATCAGAAAACAATTGGTATTCACAGCTTCTACCCAAAATGTTTTAGAAATTCCTATAGCCTTTAATATATCCCTAGTTCTATCCAATAGGGTTTTGTTCATCCCCATTTCCACTTCATTCCACTAAAGAGTGTACACCACAATGAACTATGTCTTTATTCCTTCTTGTTGTAAAAAAATAAAGTATCAAACTCTTCTCTTGTATATTCTCCACCATTGTTAGTCCTAATTCACTTTATTTTCTTTCTAGATTCAAGCTCCTTCCACACCTTTAATGTTTTGAATAATTAAAAACATCTACCTCTGTCTTGTTTGGGTGCACCCAAAATCTCCTGAAAAAATCATCATTAAATGATACAAAGTACCTTACTCTGCCCAACGATATAACTTTTGGAGTTGGTGTCCTTGGACCAACAATTTTTACTTTTGTTATATGTATATTAAATGCATTGAATATTTATAATACTACTTATTATGTATTGTTCATTGTTCCACATGTCTATAATGTAATAATTCCTTAGAGTATACATCACCCTGATAAGGTCGTAGAAGTTCCTCTCTATGATGATAACTTTTGTGTGCTATGAAAATATTCTTAAATAATGTTCTGTGGTTGGATAACATACTATGACGTGACATATAGTACATAGAATGCCATGTGTGAGTACTCATAATGAGATGAGGATTCTTCTTATGAAGTTCACACTAGGTAATATACAAGATGGGATATTATGAGAACATACCCCAAGTAGGAATTTATTTTTTTTATCATTAGATATTACTATCTACGAGAATGTGTGATGGTCCTTATAATATAAGATTATTATTAATAAATGTTACAACTCACATAAGAATATGTTTCTTGTAAACCATGATGGTAATTTTTAATGGAGAATTTGGATATGTTGGGTGAATCATTAGTGATATTTCATTAATGAATAAGTAAAAGGAGAATTTTTCCCTCTAGAACCATCACATTAAATTACATGGCCTTGATGAAATGATGTGTTTATTTTAGATAGTCAACGGAATACATATCGATTATATTGGTTAGTGACATGGATTCACAACTTTCTTGATGAGATTTTATGACAATGAGATTAAATTACATAGTGGCCGTTTGTATGTGGTTGTCAATGTCATGACAATAAGTTCTTTCTCTTGGGTTCCTAGACCCATTTCTAGAGAATAGTCTTAGAATTTAGGAAAGACCACCTAATTCTAAATAGAATTTATCCTAGAGGGTCACAAACTATAAGTGTTTCTATTGATATTGATTAAATTCGATTTGAGTTTAATTAATGGAATAAATATTATTCTCAAGTCCGTGGAATAATTTTATTCAACTTAAATTGATCATATAAACTAAATAATTATTTATTTTATTTATTAAATAATATTTGGAATAAAATATTTATTTATGAATAAAATATTTCAATAGTTGTTCAATAAATTATAGAAGAGTTCAAAAGGAGAAATACTAAGTGCAGTCAAAAATATTAATTAACAAGACCGTTACATAATAATTGTTATTTTACAAGTTGGCGGAGACCAAAAAATAATAATGATATGATAATAATTATGTGGCATATGGTTTATTAAAGTTAATAAATATTATTTAATGGTCGGAATGTAATTAAATAATATTTTAACTTAAATCCTAAATCTATAAATAGATGGATATGTCTATTGTGTAGTGTATCCTAAATTTAGAATAGAGAATTGTTGTGCACAATGAATTCTCTCTCAACTCCTACTTATCTATATATCTCAAGAAAAATATGTTAAAGAGATATTTCTTCAAGACTGAAGAACAAGTGATCAAGAACAAACAACACAATATATTCGACTCTCCCCACTAGCACCTAAAGATCGAGTGGTGTAGCTCACATAACATAGGAACACGTGCGGATCACTACTAGCGGTATTATATCCTTGAATGCTCATAGAGAAACAAAGGTATTCATAAAGGGTCTTTTTGAATGATCAACATTCACTAATGAATAATTTTCCTAAGCCCATGTATTCATTTATTCAAATATTAAATAAATTAACAATAAAGTTGATGAGAAGGATACTCACTCTTGGATTTGGGAAATGATATATTCACATAAATTTTAATATATTTCCCACCACTCCATGATTCTACTGTTACTAGAACCAACAAGAGGTATGAGAGAATTCATGTTAAAATTTATAATTATTTATTTTATTTTTTAGATATGTGCAATTTTGGTTAGAATTTTATTTCAATTTACTAGCTATTTATTGAATTTAGAATTAATATTTTATCAAAATATTAATCATGTTCATTCAGTGTTTAATTTTCTTAAATGTTTAAGAACAAATGATGAATGAACATATATGGCATCGAGAAGGGCCAAAACATTGGTCAATAAAATTGGATTACACGAGGTTCAGTTGGAGAACACACCGTATACCGATGAGCATTATATCTAGATGTTCCACATAATTAATTACACATGGTGCTTTTATTGCACACCATGTGTTGACTTGGCCGACTGGGCATAATCTAAATAGATATAGGGTGTGCAGCTGGCATGTACACACCGTCTAGTCTGGTTGAGTTAACATGCTGAATACTTATGTGTGTGACTTGGATGTACACCAATGAGGTACATGGTGTGTAGCTACATGTACACTCTGTGTAGAATCCCATTAATGGAAAAAATTAAAATCACAATAAATTTTAAAAATAATAAATTAAAACGTTATTTTATTGATTGGTACATCATTGTGTGTTTGATAATTTAATAATAGTTTTCATGAATTTAAAATACCCAATTAATTTATTGTTATTAAAATGTCATTATTGTTTATACTGTTTATTTTCCATGAGTTCCATTAATGATGGGTGTCTATAAATAAGATTAGATTATCATTAAGATGAAAGGAAATTAATTAATGAATGTAATAATGTTTATCTTAAATAATAAAAGAAAAAATAATTAAATAAAGTCTATCCATTTACTTTTTCATATTCATTTCATGTACAACCGTTCAAGAGATTGAACAGGACCAGTGTATATATTGGATGTTTTAATTTAATTAAATTCTTGATATTTCAATTATTTAATATGAAATTAAATGATGGACCAGGAGTCATCCCTCACGACATTATTGTGTAGGAACTATGTATCCATGGATATTTATGTAATCTCCTTTAACCAGTCCTTTGGTTCTCCTCACCTACATGTGAGAAGTAAATATTTGTAATTAATGGAGCATCTCAAGGTGCATGGAAACGATTCAAGATGGAACAAAAATTATTCCAACCCAGGTGATACATAGGTGTATAGGAGGAATGCTGTAACTCATGCCATAACTGACAATAGGCATTATTTACCCTAGGTAAAAGGATGATTTAATGTCTTTTCATTAAATCAACTATTAGGTAAAGATCATGAATGAGTAATTTAATTAATTAATTATTTTTATCAATGATATTAATTATTTATGGATTCAAGGTGCATAAATAAATGAATTATTATGATAATATGGAATGTCAATAAATTAATTATGTGTAAATTTTTATCCAACATGGTTAATTAATTAACATCCACTTAATATTAACAATATGCTTAAAGGATAGAAAAAGATAAAATTTATTCATAATAAATTTAAATACCTCAATTAAATATTATGTTAGACTAAGCCTTCCATTACTTGATTGGGAATAAAACCATAGGACATAGTGTAGTACATGGAAAAAGTCTAGACACTTACATTTATAGAGGCGTTATAATTAGAGTTTTCGGTAGGTTTAATAGAAATTTTATCGAGTTTAATAGCCAATGTATCTTTAATAAATATTTAGAGGAAAGTGATGAGGAAATCCCAGTCAGGATTTTTGGATAGGGAAAACCAATAAATAGATCATGAAGATACACGTTTTTAGTTGGAAAGAACACATACCAAATTTTTTAATCATATTTTTCATGGAAAAATCCTAGATCTGTATGAAAATTAATGGGGATCCTTACCACAAGAATGTTAAAGAAAATTTTCAATCTAATTTCATTGGTGATGGATATTTAGACTTGATAAAACAGTGGTAGTTTTAATAAATAAATAAATAAATAAATAAATAAATAAACATTTAATTTTTTATATCTCACTTATTTTGAAATCAAGAAAAGTAATAATAAACTACTATTTTTAATTGTAGAATAAAATTAAATGTTCATCATCTATACTATCCCTATGATCAATATTGGAGAAATATGACCTTCTAAATGGTAGTAACTTCTATGGTTGATGCAAATGCAATCGGGTTGAGCTATGAAATGAATATAAATATTATGTTCTAGAATCCTCACTGCCTGATCTTCCTTCTAATATAGAGAGTGATGATGAATTTTTTTCCTATGAAAAATATTTGAGCAACAAGGTTGATGTTCAAGGTTTGATGCTTTCATCAATTTCTAGTGAACTAATTAATTCTCAGAAAAACATGGATATATATTTCATGATTGAGCGCCTATATTTTCTTTATCATGAGAGAGATAGATAGGAAAAGGTTGATATTTAAAAGGATCTATTTCAAAGAAATATCACATATGGTTTCCAAGCTAGGCCCCATGTAGTCAAAATGATTGGCTACATTGAGCACTTAGAGATTCTAGATTTTAAAATCTGTGAAGAACTGGACACTGAACTCATTATGGTATCACTCTTTCAAAGCTTCCCTAGCTTTTTTTGGTGAATTTTAATATTAAAAACATTGAAAAGTCTCTTCTAGATCTTATTAATCTTCTTCATTAAGTAGATAATGATACTAAGTGTGAAAAATCTTCCATCCTTATGGTCTATAAATTGAAAGGGAAAGCAAACAACTTTAAGCCCAAATTTTTTTCACGCCCTTCCACGAAGAGGAAGATCAAACGGTAAAGAATTAGAACATGATTATATCTATTTCTCATGTGGAAAGAAGAAATATTTTAAGAAAAACTACACGTGGCCAAAGAAATAAGGGAAAGCTTTAGGTGCGTTTGTTATCAATTCCAATTTATCTATTTCTAAAAATTGGGTATTAGATACAGATTTTGGTGCTCACATATGTATTCAAATATATGAACGAAGTTGATTTAGGAAGATTGAATGAGGATAGGTATATATAAGTGCATTCAATATAGCTAATCTTTTTTTAGAGCTACCAATGAATTCCACCTCACATTTCCAACATGAATTATCTTGGGTTTAAAGGGTTATAATTAAGCACCTTTAGTTACCAAAAACATTATTTCTTTATCTAGAGTTGATATGGTTGGATTTATTTTTAAATTTGGGAATAAATTTTTCTTATTTTATAAAGACACCATTTTTATGAGAAGGAAAATTTAAATAATGTACATTAAGTGTTAGATTACATGAACCAAATAATTAAAAATGATAATGAAGTTACATCACATTACTCACACCACACCCAAATTTGGAATCACCAGAAAGGTCATGTAAATGGAAAACATTTGAATAAATTAAATCAAAATGGATACATAGATTCTTTTTAACTAAAACCAATGGGTGTATATCCCACATTTTACATGGAAAATTGACCAAACCCCGATTTAGTGGCAAAGGAGAAAAGGATACAGAGCTTATTGTACTAGTTCATACTGATGTGGGTGGACCATTTCCAATTGAATAAAGGGATGGGTACTCATACTTCACAACTTTTACTGATGAAATTAGTAAAAATGTACATGTATACTTAATGAGATATAATTTGTCCTATGTTGATAAATTCTAGGAATACAAGAATAATGTTGAGAAGAATCTAGTGAATAAGATTAAGAACCATTTCTAAAACCATGGTGGAGAATATCTTCATCAAGACGTTATTGCTTATTTATGAGTGTTTGGGATTTTATCTCATCTCACACCTCCTTATACACCTCAATGGAATGGTGTAAGCGAGAGGGGGAACCATTTCTTGTTGGACATGATAGATCAATGATGAGTCATGCTAGTCATACATTATTCTTTTGGGGACACATGTTACAAAGAACAACATTTGTACTAAATGGAGTTCCAAATAAAGAAATAGATGGTATAACATACCAATTATTGAATGAAAATAAACCCATATTATATTTTATACATGTGTGGGGTTGCAATGTATTTGTTAAGGCCTTTTCAGGTAATAATATCACACCTAGAGGTATAAAGTGTATCTTTATAAGATATCCTAATGAAACAAAAGGATATTACTTATAAAATCCTTCATAGAAAAGGTTATGGTTGATAGATGTCCCACATTTCTTGAGGAGGATATGATCTCTAAAAGGGATAATGGGAGCAAGATAGACTTTAATGAAGTCTATCCTCAAGACACACAATAATTGTCATAGGAAAAAATTCCATAAATCCATGTTAATGAATAAATTATTCTAGAGACACAATTACTACGTAGGTGTACTAGAGTGGTTATAGAACCAGAATGGTATTGTTTTCTAGTCCCTGAGGATGGGGACTTATTATTAGTTGAAAATAATGACCCGCTAAACTACAAAGAAGAATTAAGTGGAAAAGATGTTGGTAATTGGAAAGAAGACCTGAATTCTGAAATGGATTCCATGTACCAAAACCATGTTTGTATTTTGGTAGCCCCTTTAGTAGATGTAAAGCCTATTGGATTCAAATGGGTATTCCAGAAGAAAATAAACATGGAAAGACAATTCAGTTCATATAAGGCATGATTGGTTGTAAGAGGGATTAAACAACATCAAGGTATTGACGAAGAAGTAATCTTTTTTTTGAGGTTTCAATGTTGAAATACATCAGAATTATAATTTCCATTATGGATTTTCATTATTATTAGATTTGTAAAATGGACGTCAAAACATCCTTCCATAACAAAAACCTTCCAAAATATTTTTATATGACAAAACCTGAAGTGTTTGTGACTCTAAAGGATTCCAACAAGGTAAGAAAGTGGAAAAGATCCATTTATTTATTAAATTAAGAATCCAGATCATGGAAAATTTATTTTGATGAGGCCATAATGAAATTGGATTTATTAAATTATGAATGTGATCCAAGTTTCTATAAATGATTTAGTGGAAGTGCATTAAATTTCTTAACATTATATGGTAGTAACATATTACTTATTGGAAATGAAATACCATTCTTGTAGTCTATTAAGGTGTGGATGAATAAATTAATCACTATAAAGAACATGATAAGGGAAACATATATTCTTGGGATGAAGATCCATCATGATAGATCAAAGAGGTTTCTCAACCTAAGTCAATGTACATACATTAATAGGATACAAAAGAGATTAAATATAGAACAATCAAAGAAGGGATTGTTTTCAGTGTAACATGGTATTCATATTTCTAGAAAAAAGTGTCCTCATAATCATGTTTAATGAAATATAATGACAAGGATTCCATATGATTCATTGATTGGGTAAGTCATGCATGCAAAGCTAAATACAAGGGTAGATTTTTTTACGCATTAAGTGTGGTTGGAAGATATCAAGAAGATCCAGGTGACTGCTATTAGATGCTAGTCAAGACTATCCTAAATTATCTAAGGCATTCTAATGATATGTTCTTGTTTTATAGAGGAGTTGAGGAACCATTCATTAGAGGATATGCAGATAATAGTTTCAAAAATGATTAAGATGACATTAAGTCAAAAAAGACATACATATTCCCATTGAATGGAGGTGCTCTGATATGGAAGATCTGAATGAAGGCTGTGGTTATAGATTCTTCAGTAGAGTTTGAGTATATAACAGCTTCTGATCTAGCTATAGAAGTTGTATGGATGTGAAAATTCATCCAACATCTTTTTGTGCTATCTATCAGTAAATATCCTATCACATTCTATTGTGATAACACAACAACGATGGCTCTTGAAAAAGATCCAAGGTCACATAAATAGATGAAGCACATAATTCATAAGTATTATCTATTAATGGATTTTCCTTAGAGAGGTGAAGTTGTATTGATAGTTATTTCCATGATAGACAACATGGGGGACCACTTGAATAAGGCATTGACTTAGCAGAAACATGAATATCTTGTGATTTCTAATAGACTGAAGGTCATATGTAGTTGGCTCTAGTCCAGGTGGGATTTTGTTAGAGTTATAGGACTAGGACCAAATTTTTGTACTTTGATTACATGTATATTCGATTTATAAATATTAATAAAACTACTTAATTTCTATTGCTCATTTTTCAAAATGAATCTAATGTAATAATTTACAAGTGTATACATTGCATTGATAAGGTCATAACAGTTCCCTTGTATGATAAGAACCTTTATGTGCTATGATGATATTCTAATAATTTTTTATAGTTGGATAATGTACTATAATGGGACACATAATACATATACTATAATGTGATATACTCATAATAAGATGAGGATTCATCTCATGATGTTCTCACTTGGTAATCTCCATGATGAAAGATTATTAGAACATACCCTCTAGTATGAATTCAGCATGTTTTTGTGTCATTAGATATTTTTATATATGAACGTGTGTGATGATACTTAGACTTTAAGATTATTATTAATTCATGTCACAAATCCTGTACTTATATTTATTACATAAACCATTATGAAAACAGTTCCTGGAGAAGTTGGATACGTTGGGTGCATCATGGGTGACATTTCAATAATAAATAATTCAAGGGAGGATTTTTCCCTTCCATTTTTATAGAATATGATATCCCACCCCTTTCATAGGAATAGAACCATCACATTAAATTCCATTGGCATGGTGTAACGACGTGTTTATTCTATATAGTTAAGAAAAGACATACCGATCATATATGTTGGTGACACAGACGTGCAACCTGCTTGATGATATATTGTGAGAAAGGGATTGTATTACATAGTGATCATTTATATGTGGTTGTCAATGTTATGATAATTAGTTCTTTTTCTTGGGTTCCTTTACCTATTTTTAAATAGTAATCTTGGACTTAAGGCAAGCCCACCTAATTCCAACAAGAAAGAATCCTAGAGGGTCACACACTAAGTGTTTCCATTAATCTTAGTTAAATTCTATTTGATTTTAATTAAGGGAATTAATATTATTCTCAATTCTGAGGAATAATTTTATTCAAGTTTAATTGTTTGAAGAAATTAAAAAAATTTATTAATCAGCTTGTGAAAAAATATTGATATTATTTTATGAATACCTTAATAAATATTTTTTCTCTAGATTATGAATAAAATATTTACATATGATGAAAATATATATTTTGTTGTTCAATAAATTCTAGAGGAGTTCAAATGACCAAGACTGATTCTGGTGAAAAATATTTATTAATAAGACCGTTAAATAATATTTTTTATTAGAAAAGTTGGCACGCCCCACAAAATGATAATGATATAATTATTATTATGTGTAATGGGATTTATTAAATGTAATAAATGTTATTTAATTGCCAATATTAAATTAAAATATATTTTAACTTAAATACAAACTCTATAAATAGATGGATATGTTTATTGTGTAGTGTATCTTAAATTGATAACATAGAATTTTTTCGCCTAATGAATTATCTCTCAACTCCACATCTCTCTCTATATCCCAATAATTAGAAGTGAAATAGATATTTCTTCATGACCGAAGAATGAGCGATCAATAACGGATGATGCAATACATTTGAATCACCATGAAAGCACTTGGAGATTGAGTGGCATTTCTCGAAGATCATAGGACCACGTGTGGATCACTTCTAGAGGGATTCTATCCTCGGATCCTCAAAACACAATGAAGGTAATAAAAATGAGTCATTTAAGATGATCAACAATAACCAACTAAAAAAGTTACTAATCCCAGTTATTTATTTATTTAGATAGTAAATTAATTAATTATAAATTAGATATATAAGATCTCACTCTTGGTTTTGGGTAATGATATATTAAAATAAAATTTAATATATCACCCACCTATGTACACTTACGTTGTTCCAAGAACCAATAATTGGTATCACAGTGGTCATGTTTAAATGTATAATTATTTATTTTATTATTAATCTATGTCCATTTTTCATTAAATTTTCATTTCATGTTATGACTTATTTAATACAATTTGAGTTAACATGTTTTTGACATATTAATCTTTTTTTTAATTTTTCATTTATTTAAAGGTTTAATAACAAATAAATAATGACCATAGAAGCCATGAGGAAGGGCCAAATCATGGGATGGTAACACTGGGTTACATGGAGCGCAGTCAGAGAACACACCCTATACCCATGCACATTGTATCTAGATAAATTGAGAAATTAATAACACAAGGTACATTTATTGAACACTGCGTGTTTACATGGCCAAACATGAACACAAAAATTGGATATGGGGTGTGTAGCTAGGATGTACACACCGTGTAGTGCAACTAATTTCACAGACAGAAGTCCCATGCGTGTGACATGGATAAACATAAATTGAGGTATATGGAATGTAGTTATATGTACATGCTATGTAGTCTACCATTAATGGAAAAAATTAAAATTACAATAAATTTGAAAATTATAGGATTATAACTTATTTTTATTTATTGAAATAGCATTTTGTGTATGAAAATTTAATAATGAATTAACATAATTTTAAATTCTCAATTTATTTATTGTAATTAATATTTCATTATTGGTTCTAACATTTATTTTACATTAATTCCATTAATTATGGGTATCTTTAAATAAGATATAATTATCATTAATATGAAATGTAAATAATTAATGGAAGCACATTTATCATAAATAATAAAATAACAACTAAATAAATGAATTCTAGCTGTTTACTTTTGTGTATTTGTTGAATGTATGACCATTCATGATCTTGACCATGATCGGTGAATGTATTGGATGTTTTAATTTAATTTATTGCATAAGTTTTCAGTTATTTTTTATTAAATTATATGATGGACTATGATTCATCCCCCCCATTATTAGGTTGAACATACGTGTACACATATATTTATGTAATCCCTTTTAACAAATCCTTTGGTTCCCCTCACATGTGTGTGAGTAATAAATATTTTTAATTAATGGATCATACCATTTCACATGGAGTTGGTTCAATATGGAACCATAATGATTCAAAACCAGGTTATACACTAGTAGATAGGAGGGATATTGTAACTCATGCTAAGACCAGCACTAGGAGTTATTTTTCTTAGGCCAATGGTTGATTTACTGTCTACTCATTAAATCAACTATTTGATAAAGCTCAAGAACAAGTCATTTAATAAATTAATTATTTTTTCAATTACATTATTTATTTTAGGGATGTAATCTCAAATCACATAAATATATTAATTAATGTGAAAATATGGAAATTAAATGAATGAATTATGCATAAATGTTTTATCTAACAGGTATAATTAATTAATTAATATCCACTTAATATTAACTAGACATGTAAATGATTAAATTAGATAAAATTTATTCATAATAAATTTAAATACATAAATTAACTATTATGTTAGATTAATACTTCCATTACATGATTGAGAATAAAACTACAGAACTTTGTGTAGTATATGGCCAAATTTTGGACACTTACTTTTATCAGGGAGTTCTGATGAGAGTTTTGGGTAGAATTACCCAAAAAATATATTGAGTTTAATGGCAAGATTCTATTGAATTAAAATTTGGTTGAATTTTTTGAGGAAATATAATTCATGATTTTGGGATTGGGTAATCCACTCAATTAATCAAGGAGCTATAAGTATATAGTTGGAAATACCTTTTATGTAATTACTTTATTATGGTATTCATGGCCATTGTTTGGAAAATTAAGAAAATTAATGGGGATCCTTACCAATAAAATGTTAACTAAACTATATATTCCTAGTTAAATGTTGAGGGCTATTTATACTTGATATAATAGTGAGAGATTTAATAAATAAATAAAAAACATTTAATTTATTTTATCTCACTTATTTTGTAATCCAGAAAAGTACTAATAAACTGAACTTCTTAATTGTAGAATAAAATTAAAAGTTCATCATCCAAATTATTCATATGATCAATATTTGATAAATATAAATTCCTAACTTTTAGTAACTTCTAAGAGTGGTTTAGATGCATTCTTGTTGTTATATGACATCAACCGAATTATTATGTGATAGAATCCTCAATGAATAATCTTCCTACAAAAAAAGAAAGTGATAAAGAGTTTCTTTCCTGTGAAAAAATTCCAATGATGTGTTTGATGTTTAATGGTTGATAAATTCATCAATATCTAGTGAATTGATTAAGTCTCATGAAAACATGGATGTGTATAGAATGATTGAGAACCTTTATGGTCTTTAACAGGAGAGGGATAAACAAGAATGGTTTGAAATTTCAAAGTCACTCTTTCAGATAAAGCTTGGAGAGGGTTTCCCATATGGGACTTAGGTAGTCAATCTCATTGGACACATTGAGTGGTTATAGGTTCTAGGGTTTAAAATCCCTTAAAAACTGGGAACTGACATCATTCTAGAATCAATCCCTTAGAGATTCTCCAGCTTTGTTGTGAATTTTAATATGAAAAACATTGAGAAATATCTTCCAGATCTTACTAATCTTTTTCTACTAGTAGACTAGGATAAAAAGTGTGAAAAGCCTTATATCATTATGGTCAACAAATGGAAAATGGAAAGAAAAAATATTTAATCCCAATTTTTCTCTATCGACTTTGAAGAATAGGAAGGTCTAGGTGAAAGAAAGGGAATATGATGATGTCACTTTCTCATGTGGTAAGAAGGGACCCTAGACGAAAAACTACAACCAACCAAAGAAGAAATGGGAAGATTATGGTGCTTTTATTATTGAGTGAAATTTATCTATTTCAAATTTTTTAGACATAAATTATGGTTCTCACATATGTATTTAAATAAACAAACCATGTAGATTGAGAAATATTGTCTATGGAGAGATAGATATTTGAGAAGAAAATAAAGATAAACCTTTTTCTATAGCTATTAGGGACTACCAAATTACATTTAAATCTTGAATTATCTTGGTTTTATAGAGTTTTTATTATGTTCATTTGGTTACAAAAAACATTATTTATGTATCCAGATATGATATGGATGAATTTAATTTAAATTTGCGATAAACATTGTTTCTTTTATAAAGATAGTATTTGTCATGGTAAGGAAAATTTAAATAATGGTTTTATGTGTTGTATTACATGAAACAAATAATGAATATCGATCACAAATTTACTTCACATGACTCACAAAACACCCAACTTTGGCATCACCATCTAGGTCATGTAAATGAAACTCACTTGACTATGTTACATCAAAATGGATATTTAGATATTTTTAAACTAAAACCACTTTTGGTATGTCACACATGTTTACAAGGTAAAGTAACTAAACCCCCCATTTAGTGGGGAAGGTGAAATTGCTATGTAGCTTCTTGAATTAGTTCATAATGATGTGTTCGGACCATTTCCTATTGAAGAAAAGGGTGAGTAATCACACTTCATAACTTTTAATGATGATTTTAGTATATATGGATATGTCTACTTAATGAGTTATAAGTTGGAATCTTTTGAAAAATTAGAGGAATGCAAGAATGAATTTGAGAACCATCTTTTTAATAAGATTAAGAAACGTCATTCTGACCATGGTGAAGAATATCGTAACCAAGGATTCATTGAACTTTTATAGGATTTTGGGATTTTATCTCAAATCACTCCTCCTTATATGAATCAATGGAATTGAGTAAGTTAATGGAGGAACCACACATTATTGTACATAGTGAGATAAACAAGGAGTCATGTGAGTCTTTGATTATCCTTTTGGGGATATGCATTAAAAATAGTAGTATAAGTACTAAATTGAGTGCCAAATAAAGAAAAATATTTTATGACATAACAAATATGAAATGGAAAGAAACCCATGTGGTCTTATATAAATGTGTGGGGTTGTAAAGAATTTGTTAAGGCCTCTTAAGGTAACAATATTTCAAAATAAGGCATAAAGTGTATCATTATAGTATATCCAAAAGAAAAAAGAGATACTACCTATATAATACTTTAGACAAAAGGTTGTGGTTGGAAGACATCTGACACATCATGAGGATGATCTTATCTCTGAAAGAGATAGTGGGAGAAAGATAGACTTTGACAAAGTCCAGAATAGAGATATACAAGAGTTGGTATATGGAAAAACTTCACAATGCCTCGTGAAAGAAGAAATTGTTCCAATGACACTATCACTATGTATGAGTACTATATAGGTTATAGAACTAGAATGGTATGGTTTTCAACTCACCAAGGATGGGGACTCATTATTAGTTGATAATAATAATTCTCTAACATATAAGGATGTTGTAAGTGTCACAGTTGTTGCTAAGTGGAAAGAATCCATGAATTATAAAATGGTTTCCATGTACCAAAACTAATTTTCTAATTTGGTAGATCCTCTAGTAGATGAAATACTAGTTGGTTGGAAATGTGTATTCAAGAAGAAATTGGACAAGGAAGGACCAGTCGATACTTATTAAGCATGAATGGTTATAGAAGGGTTTAAATAGGGTCAAGACATTGACTGTGAAAGAACCATTTCATAATTTTCAATGATGAAATCTATTAGAATTATATTTTCCATTACGAATTTACATGATTATGAGATTTGTAAAATGGATGTCAAAATATCCCAACATAATGGGAACCTTTAGGAAGATTCCTATATGACACAATCTGAAGGAATAGTGACTCCAAAGGATACCAAAAAGGAATACAAGTTTCCATGATCCCTTTATGGATTAAAGAATGCATCCATACCAGGAATCATTAATTTTGATGAGGCCATAACATATTTTTTTGTTTCATAATGAATGAATTCGGTCCAAGTTTTTATAGATGATTTATATTGTGTGCAATAAGTTTTTCAATAGTATATGTTGATCAAATATTACTAATTGAAAATGAAATACTAGTCTTATAGTCTATTAAGGAATAGTTGAACAAATGATTCCCTATAAAGGATTTAAGTGAGGAATCATATATTCTTAGGATCAAGATCCATCGTGATATATCAAAGTGGTTGTTAGGCCTATGAAAAATTATATACATTGACATGATACTAAAGATATTCAGTATAGAAAAAATGAAATATGGGATTGTCACCAACGTCCCATGACATTCATATTTCAAGAAAAAGTGTTCTAAGACACATGAGGAATGAAATAGAATGATAAGGTCTATATATTCATCAGTTATTTGTTCAGTCATGTATGCAATCCTATATATTAGGTTAGATGTCACTTATGAATTATGTGTTGTAGGAAGATATCAAGATGATTCTGGTGACTATCATTGGATGGTAGTCAAGAATATCTTTAATTATCTGAGGTTTACTAATGATATGTTCTTTGGTTATGGAGGATATGTGAAACTAGTCATCATAGGATATTCATATGATACATTCAAAACTAATCAAGAAGACATGAAGTCACAAATGGGACACACCTTCACTTTAAATGATGGTACTAAGAGTTAAAAGCAGTCAAAGGAGGTTATAGTTATAGATTCTTCAACAAATTCTGAGTATATTGTGGATTATTAGGCAACTAAATATGAAGTATAGATATATGAATTAATGCAATATCTGGAAGTGGTATCTATAAGTAAAGATCCTATCACACTCTATAGTGATAATATTGTTGTGGTGGCTATTTAAAAAGATCTAAGGTCACATCAATAGATGAAGCACATACTTCATAAGTATCATTTCTTGAGAGATTTTTCTTAGATAGGTTAATTTTCAATGAGTCAAATTTACCTGGAAGACAACATGGAAGACCCCATTACTAAAGCCTTGACTCAACAAAAACATGACTACATGTGAGGTCTTGCAGACGTAAGGTATTAGGTAGTTGGATCTAGTCTAAGTGGGAGTTTTTTTGGAGTTGGTGTCCTAGGAAAAACTATTTTTATTTTTATAACATGTATATTCAATGTATTTAATATTAATATAACTAATTATAACATATTTTTCACATTATTTCATGACTATAATGTAATAATTCTCTTGAATATACATCAAATTGATATAATGAGAGCAGTTCCATGCAATGATGATACAATTGATGTGATATATTGATATTCTTAAATAATGTTCCATTATCGGATAAAGTACTATAATGGGACATATAGAATATATACTATAAGGTGAAAGTACTCACAAGCAGATGATGCTTCTTCCCATAATGTTCAGACTTTGTAATCTCCAAAATGAGATATTATGAGAACAGACCTTCCAGTAGGAATTCCACATATTTTGGTGTCATTAAATATTTTTGTCTACAAGAATGTTTGATGGTACTTAGAGTTTAAGTTTATTATTAATGCATGTTACAACTCACATACATAGATTTATTTTGTAAACCAGGACGATAACAGTTCGTCATGATGGTGAATAAGCTGTGCGTTTCATGAGTGACATAACATTAATGAATAAGTCAAGGGATAATTTTCCTTTTCATATTTATGGATGATTATATATCTTCCCTTTGATTGGAATTTAATAGTTACATTAAATTTCAATTCTATGGTGTAACAATGTGTCTATTTCATATAGTCAAAGAAAGACATATCAAGCATATAGGTTAGTGACACAGATGTACAACCTTCATGATGAGATATTGTGATAAAGGTATTATATTACCCAGTGAATTCTCATATGTGGTTTTCTATGTTGAAACATTAAGTCACTTCTCTTGGGTGCCTTGAACCATTTCTAGATAATAACAACGGACTTTAAGAATTTCCATTTAATGCTAATGAGAAATAATCCTAGAGGTTCACACACTATGTGTTTTCATTGATCTCTAAAAAATTATTTTTGAGTTTAATTAATGGAATAAATATTATTCTCAAATCTGATGAATAATTTTATTCAAGTTAAATCAATCATATAAATTAAATTAATATTTATTCATTATTTTGTGAATAAAATATATTGTTTTAAATATTTTAATATATATTTAATTGATAGATTATGAATAAAATATGTATTTGATAGTTCAATAAATGCTAGAGGAGTTTGAACAGACAAATATTGAGTTTGGTAACAAATATAAATTAACAATACCATTACATAATATTTGTTATTGCACATGTTGACGCACAACACAAAATAATAATGATATAATTATTATTACATGGCACGAAGTTTATTAATGGTAATAAATGTTATTTAATGGATGGTATACAGCTAAATTGTATTTTAAATTAATTCCTAACTCTATAAATAGATGGTTTTTTTCTATTGTGTAGTGTATACTAAATTGAGAATATAGAATTTTTGTGAACAATGTATTGTTTCTCAACTCCACCTTCTCTCTCTCTCTATCTCTCATGATAAAGAAGTTCAAGGGATATTTTCTCATAACTAACGAAGAAAAAACCAAGTAGGAACAATGAATGATGTTCGACTCACTATGTCAGCACTAGGAGATCGAGTGGTGTTTCTTAGAGATCATAGAAGCACATGTGAATCGCTGCAAGAGGGATTCTATCCTTGGATCCACACAACACAAATGAAGGTAATCTAGAAGGGTCTTTTTAGGTGATTAACATTCACCAAATAATAAAGTTCCCAAGCCCATGTATTTATTTATTCAGATATTAAATAAACCAATTTTAAATTTGATGTGCAAGAACCACGATATTGGATTATGGAAATAATATATTAAAATAAATATTAATATATATCTCACCTCTACATGATTCTGCTATGCTTGAAACCAACAATAACCAATACTTTTCAAATGTCAGAATGGATAAACTCTAAGATCTATTTTTTCTCACTTTTGATGCTGCAAACATCAAAACATAGAGTATTTTAAAAACAAAATGCTCACCAAATTTGAAGGATTACTTTCTAATACCTGTTAAAAATTATGATCCCAAATAATATTTAGGCCTCATTCTTTTATGTATCCAAGATTCTAATTCCATAATGTTGTCAATGCTTCCACCGTGGTAGTTTATGAGACAACTATATAGACATACTTGTATGTTTCACCCATAAACAAGTATAGGTTCTATGATATCTTATCTTCCTTAATTTCAAAAAGAACACCCTTTACAATTCTCATCACTCCCTTATCAATTAATGTATTTCACCCGATGTCATCAAATTGTATTTAAGACAATATTTTCTACTTCAAACACTTCACATGGAGTACTCCTTGGATAGTTTGAACAATACCATCATGCATCTTCAGTTTGATGGTACCTACTCCCATGATCTTCATGGTTTGATCATTCCCCATGTGTAAAATTCCTTCTAGGATAGTTTCATACTATTAAAACCATTCTTATTGAGATGCCATGTTCCATGTTTCTCCTGATTCGATTATCCATTTTTCATTGAGATGTTGTCTGCTTCCAGTAGTCATCCCCACTTCATTGACTGGTATATATCCTATCCTAGAAGTTCTTGCAACATTTCTTTCCATATCTGGATTCTAGATCCCACTAGAAGCAGTTTTTATCAACATATCAATAATTATTTATCAATTTTTAGTTGGAAATTATCTTTTCATAACAATGCATGAATCTTCATTTTCCACAAATGAAAATTGTTCCTGTTGAATTTCTCAATCTTGAATTTCACTACAATATGGACACACCATCAGTCCAGAACCTCCTCTATTTCACAACATTATATTTTATTATGCCAATAATTCATTTATCATGTGATATATCAACCAGAGTATCAATCATAGAGCATACTAAAATTTACAAGAATTATTCATACCTAAAAAATGTGACCACCACCCAGCCAGAACAAGGAATTGATTGCACATGTTGGGATCAAAAATGATTTTTCTAATGGTGAAGTGATAATAAAAGATAAAAAAAGTTCATAAGTGGAAATAAATGGAAAAAAGATGTAATGTGGAAAAACCCCAAAATAAATAGGAAAAAAACCACAGGAAAAAATAAAGATCACTATGGGTAAAAGTGGGCATGCACTCCCTCACTATCATAAGGGGAAAACCCTAAAAATAACTATCTTAAACCTCAAAAAATACAATAATAAAACGAGATCTGGTAATGATTAGATTTCCTATGAAGCCAATAATAAATCTAAGAGGATAGAGACCCATTTATACACAAAATATCACCTACCTTTTCTTCCTTATTTAGTGGGTTCGGCCACCCACCATCCAGAAAATGAAGTGTCTCCCAACGTGAGGTCACCATTTTCCTGGATCAAACCTCCCACAAAACATCAGGTCCATCAACCTCATAGATATGTTACATTTTGTTTCTCTATGATAATTATTTGATTAAGTATTTGTTTTACTATCAGGTGGATGGGATGGTGAACCTGATGGTTAGTATTCATGGGGATTCTTCAATATGAATGAATGGTGTAGGGTGAATTCTCATCATTTGGATGATTATTGTGAGCCCAAAAATTCATTCCTGTGCATGAATGGGAAAAGGTACTATAGCCGAGGACCCTTTCACCTAATAAATTAAGCTAACCTCATCTTCTTGCAATATTTAAGTTAATCCTTTACTTTAATATGGTTATGGGTTCTGGAATGAGAACTATGGAACCACCAAAAAATATCTTGGCTATAACCTCTTCCACTACCCTGAACTTGTGGAAACCAACACCACAATATCCTTTGAGATGAAAATATGAAATTCAACGAGGTTATGAACATAGAATCCTTAATTCCATGATTTCATGGATGGAAAGTTTAGGCCATCACTGATGAATTTATCATAGGGTCACCGGACATGATTCAGGCTCACCACCACCACCATCACCAGCGATGAGGTGTGCATCCGCCACCATGAACCGTGCATCAAGAGGGACCACATGGGGTTCTACCAAATGTATTACATGATCATGGGGATGATAAAGGGGCCACACCTTAGCTCCCCAAAATGGATCCCTATCCATTTCCATTCATCTATTGCAACGATGTAGCCTATACCATCTCCACTATAGTGGGCTCACTATTGTTGTTTCTGGTACCTAAAACTCATCACTGATAGACGAATGAACCACCCACTTCATGTTTACCATGTATAATTAAATAAATATACTTCCCATGAATGCATGAATATGTATAATAATTTTGATTTCTGTACATGCTAAAACATGTTAGTCTTATGTTTGACAATTTTGTGCTTTATGGATTACCGTAAAAATAAAAAATGCAACGTCGAAATATTTTAAATTCAAATTATGTTTATTTTATTAAAAGTAATTAATAATGATGTTTTATCACTAATAAAAATGGTTTTTCCTATATTTATTGTAAGTGTTAGATAATTGACACTGAATAAGTATTTTTTATAGTAGACAATCATATACAGTTATAATTCTTGAAGGGTACAAAATTGGAAGTCATTTAAAGAAAAATAAATCTATGGTTAAAAATAATGGCTAATAAATTGATAGTTCAAAATATATAGGCATATAAAATTCAATTTTAGGTTGTGGCATATAAATTATCTAGTAACCGATGATTAGGACTGTGTACACATATTGTCATATGATCAGGACTATGTACAAATTTTTTCAATGGTAAAGATTCTATATGAAAATAAAATAATAGCATTGTATGTCATCATAGCTATTATGGATGTTTTTCCAAAATTATAAGTTGGTCTATAAAAACTTCATGATACAATTTCAATCCTATTGTTGTAAAATATCAATAATTTATGAAAATAATAGTAGTTGTTCCATCACATCCTTAATTCTATAATTTCATATCCTCATGTTGTGTTGTCTCATAGAGAAAGTGTTGTTTTTTATGTATTGTACTCCACATAATTTAGATTTTATGGTAAAAAAATATAGTGATAATGAATGAAAAAAGATGATGAGGTAGTGTAACAACAAAAAAATGTCAAAGATCATTCAGATCCCACCCCTATAATGTCCCACTGACCATTACATCAACCTCCAACATTGTCATCTTGGTTGTTTGATGGAATTCCACACTTAACAAGATTTTATTGGCTAATTTGTACTCCCAGTAAAATGTTTCTTGTGATTATTTGTGGTAGGAATTACATGACTAATGAATGTGTTTTGTATATTAGAATACATTTTGATAGAAATGAAGTGATGAAATTTTTTATAAAACAATATCTAATTGAACAACATTATAGTTATTTTTCAGCACTTCTAACCTCCCTCTATTAGTGCTTGTTACCGACTCACTCGTTCATTTCTCCTATCAATGATTTACATAATTCCAGCCTCCTCTGCATTCCCCTGCCTCCAGTGAGTTTCTAACCTAAGACCACCATATCATATGCCAACACATTTTCCACTGCCCTATATTGTTTTGTCATCCATTTTATGATATATATTTTTATTTATATATATTTTGTTATAATTTTTATCTATTTATTTACACACAGACACACACATATATATTTTAAATACATATTTTAAATATGTTTTTTTATGTGAATGTGTGTTTGTGCATATATAAATATAATTATTCATATATATATATATATTTATTTACATATATTATATATATATATATTATAATATATTGATAAATATATATCTATTTTTTGATCCACACAAATATATATATAGACACACATTATATACATTATATATACATTAATTGTATAGGTATATAAATATTCAATCATTTGTATTTTAAATAAAATGGATAGTATTTTTTATTCAGATAAGGTTTATATGTTGATAAATATATTTTATATGTAAATATTTTTACATATTTATTTATAAAATTTAATTTTTTACCTGTGAATGTATAAAAAATATGTATATATTTTATTATATTTGATTATAAATAATAGTACAATATGAAAAATGATAAAAGATCAAATCCATTCTATCAATATGAATGTAAGACATATGAATAAATTCAGTCTTAATTAATAAAAGGCTATAATATCACCTTAAACGAGGCTGAAATTCCATCAAACATTAAAAAAATGAGAAAACCGAACTAATAACTCAATCTGAGAGGCCTTCGGGGCCTTTTTGGCCTTCAAAAATGTTAATCAGGGTTCTCCCAAACACTTGTTTGTGGAGATCATCACAATAATTGATATGATATATAGTAGGGATCAAAAAAAAAATCATATAAAAATGTACACTACTAAATATATTCCCTTTTACAGTGTGCAAGAAAGACATTTCACAGCACTAGAAAAGCACTATTAATCATAGAGTTGTTGGGGGGGGGGTCCACTTTATTGGTGCTAGTTTAGTGCTGATAAAGGACCCACTTACTGTAGTGTACTATTTGTATAAGGGAACACCATAAAAAACAAAATATATAACCTGTAAAAAAATTATAATTTAATTGAAATAAATTTTACATCATGAATACAACAAAACACTACTATATACATTCCAAACAATGTTTTGTATAATTACATTTACAATTACTATCCACAGAAACAAAAAACATTAATGTTTCATCATCTTTGGCACCCAATATCCCCTCTAAAAATGGTCCACCCATGGTATCCATTGTCAAGTAAATCACCCCAACCTGACCCAAATAAACCACTAATATAATAAAATAAATATTATGTTAGTAATATTATAAATAAATAAATTAAACATTAATATGAAAGAATATATTAAAAAATGTCAAATTTAAATAAAAATACAAAATTGGAGTTATACCAGTCACAATATGAATTTTATTGTGGTGTATTTGATTCTAACACATCACAAATGTGGTATGGATCACTGTCCTAAATTATCAAAATAATTCGAATGTGTTTTCTTGGTTTTGAGTATGTTAATTGTTTTTAAGGAAATTAATGTCCATTTTAAATAAAGACACTCTTGGATTTATACCAATCACACCATGCATGTTATTAAGGTGAAAATTATTTTTATATGTCAAAAATTACTTATGGATCATTATCTTAAAGTATAAAAAAAAATCCAATTGCATTTCCCGAATTTCAGTATGTCACTAGTGTTTTTTTACTAAAATGTCATTTCAAACTAGAAACTTGCACTTTTAGTCATACTGGTCACATAAACCATTGATTATGTTGTGATGATATATCATACATATCACAAATGACATATGAATATATTTTCTAAATTATCAAGACAATCAGAGGACATTTTATTGGTTTTCAATAAGTGACATGTTTCAAACAAAAAAGTCAATTTTAAACTGATAACAAACACCTTGATTCATATCGTTCACATAATGTGTCATATTGAGATGAAATTGATTCATATATGTCATTAATGAACTATGTATAATTTTCATGAAGTATTAAAACAATCTAACAGTGTTTCTTCAATTTTGAGTTGGTTAGTTGTCCTTTTTACTAAAATTGATGTTAATTTTAAATAAAAAGACACACTTAGAGTCATACCTGTCACACCATGAGTTGGATTGAGGTGTGAATGATTACTACATGGCTTAAATGAATTATTTATTCTCATCCTAATGTATCAAAAAAATAAAAATAAATTTTATTGGTTTTCAGTAGGTCAGTTGTTCTTTTTAACAAAATTAATGCCAGTTTTAAATTAAAAGATATATTTGGATCCATACGAGTTACACTGTGTGTCTAATTGAGGTGAATATGATTTATACATGTCTAAAATGTCTTATGGATCATTTATATAATGTATTAAAACAATAAAAATGCATTTTATTGGGTTTGACTAGTTTGGTTGTCTTTTTTACTAAAATTGATGTCAATTTTAAATAAAAATACGCATTCAGAGTCACACCGGCCACACCATGCATTGGATTGAGGTGAAGTTAATTATTACACATCCCAAATGACCCATGGATCATTTTAATTAAGTATCAAAATAATATGAAATTTTTCATAGTTTTCATTAGATCACTTTTTTCTTTTTATAGAATTAATTTCAATTTAAAATAAAATGGCACACTTGGGGTCATTTCTATTACACCATTTGTCAGATTGAGATGTAGTTGATTATTACACATAAAAAATGACTTATTTATCATTTTAATAAATTAAAAAACAATATGAATTAATTCTATTAGTTTTAAGTAGGTCAGTAGTAATTTTTAATAAAATTGGTGTCAATTTTAAATAAAAAGATGCATTCGAGTCATATCGGTCACACTGTGCATCAGATATAGGTTTAGGTTATTCCTACACTTCTTAAATGATTTATGTATTGTTTACCTATAGTATAAAAATAATATGAATATGTTTTCTCAGTTTTGAGTAGGCCAAATGTCCTTTTTTACTTAAAATGATGTGAATTTAAATTAAAATATATACTTGGAGTCATATCAACCACACTGTGCATTAGATTGAGTTACAGGTGCTTGCTAAACATCGAAAAAGACTCATGGCTCATTTTCCAAAATTATCAAAACAATATGAATTTTTTTTTGTCATTTTTCAGTAGGTCACTTGTTTCTTTTACTAAAATTAATTTCTATTAAAAATAAAAAAAAATTTGAGTCAAATCGGTCACATCATGAATCATATAGAGGTGATGATTCTTCCTATATGTCAAAAGTTATTTATGGATTATTTCTGTAATGTATAAAAATAATAAAAATTATTTTTCTTGGTTGTGATTAGGATATTTCTTATTTTTACTAAAATTGAAGTCAATTTTTAATAAAAGGATGCACTTTGAGTTATAGCGGTCACACCTTACAATATATTGAGGTGTGGATGATTCCTACACATCCCAAATCCCTCATGGATCATTGTAAAAAAGTATAAAAACCATATGAATGTGTTTTATGGATTTTTAGAATGTCACTTATTAAATTTTCTAAAATTAATGGCATTTTCAAAGAAAAAGACACACTTGGAGTCATATCGGTCGCATTGTGTGTTGGATTTAAGTGAGGTTGATTCCTACACATAAAAGATTACGTATGGATCATTTTACTAAATTATAAAAAAATAAAAATTCATTTTCTAGGTTTTGATCAGGTTAGTTATCCTTATGACATAAATTGATGCCAATTCTAAATAAATAGACGAACTTGGAGTCATACCAATCACACCGTGCATCGGATTGAGGTGCGACTAATTCCTCCTTGTCCCAAAACAGTCATGGATTGTTTTCCTAAAGTATCAAATCAATCCAAATAAATTTCATGGTTTTCAATATTTCACTTTTTCCTTTTTCTAAAATTCAATTTAAAATAAAAAGTCACACATAGAGTCATATCGGTGACACCATGCATCAGATTGAGGTGTGGTTAATTACTACACACCCAAAATGACTTATAGATCATTTTATTAAATAGTAAAACAATATGAATTATTATTTTTTGTTTTGAGTAGGTCATTTGTCCTTTTTACTAAAATTGATGCCAATTTTAAATAAAAAGTTGCACTTAGAGTCATATCGGTCACATTGTGTGTTGGATTGACGAGAGGCAGATTCATACACATCGCATATGACATATAGATCATTTAACTAATTTATAAAAACACTAAAAATGTTTTTTATTTGTTTATAGTCACCCAGTTGTAATTTTTACTAATATTGATGTCAATTTTAAATAAATAGGTGCACTTTGAGTCATACCAGTCACACCATGCATCAGATTGAGGAGAGAATGACTCCTACACATCCCAAATGACTCATTGATTTTTTCCTTAAAGTATAAAATATAAAAATTCTTTTTCTTGGTTTTTAAAAAATATCTGTACTTTTTTACTAAAATGTCATTAAAAAAAATATTCATTTTAACTCACATCAGTAATATTTTGTATTAGTTTGACATGAGACTGATTCCTACACTTGAAAAATAATTTATGAATCGATATCATAAATTATCAAGAAAATACAAGAGCCTTTTCTTGGTTTTTAGTTACTGACACAATTTGAACTAAAATGTGGATTTTACATTTACAATAGACACTTTGAGTCACACTGGTCCCACTATGTGTCAGATTGTGGTTCAAATAGTTCCTTCACATCATAAATGACTTATAGAACATTTTACTAATATTTTAAATCAATAAGAATGATTTTTCTTAGTTTTGAGTATGTCATTTGTCTATTTTACAGAGTTTAATGTCAATTGTAAATAAAAAGGCACTCCTAGAGTTATACTGGTCACACCGTGTGTCAGATTGTGGTGTTCTTGATTAATACATAGCCAAAAGTATCAAAACAATCTTAACTGCCGATGTTACCATGGTTACGATTGAATTTATTGACCAAAATACAAAAAATACATATTTAGTTGATGTTCTTAGCTGAAAAACCATTTTTGTTGTTAAAAAAATAGAAGAATAGATGAATTTATTCTTCCCCATATATCACAAGAAGACTCCACAATGGGCAGAAGATCTTCCTCCACCCTTCCAAATTTGAACAATGAGAATGGTTTATTAACTGATAACATCTTCTCAATATGCCATGTTAGAGGGTCAAAAATGAAAATAAATGGTAATCTTGGTAACAATTGTTGAAAGGAACATGTTATCTCTTTTGTGGCTTGCAATATACAATTGAAAAAAATATGACTTCCCAAATGATCTGTGGAAAGAACTAAAATAGTATTAGATGAAAATCACTGATTTTTTTAAAAAATAGTAGATAAAATGATGAAAAAAATTTAATTCTCTAAGTATTATGAATTCGTCTTTTCATGATGGGTTGATTCATTCTTGAATAATTTTCATTTTTTCTTTATCTTAGTTACAGCCTCGAAGTCCAATCCCTCATGAGCATGAGTAGCTTCAAACAAACCACTCAACTCTAAAAAAGGAATCCACGTGTATTAGAAAGAAATTATTATGGAGTAATACTAAAAATAAAAAAATTTAACAAAAATATAAAATAATTCTTTACTTCTATAGAAGTCACATCATTATGTTGTTTGTGTACATTTCATGATCAAGTATGATTCCCATTTGTTTCTAAGAAAATCTTTGACATCTTGTGAATATGTGTATTTGTTATAGTCATATTAGTACTATAATAATATAAATAAACATATTATTAAAAAATATTATAAATGAAAAAGAATATATCTTAAATAATAAATCTTTAGGGTTGATAGGTTGTTGATGGAATATGATATCTCTCATTAATTTAACAACATAAAAACTACAATATAATATGATCTCTCTCATAAATTTTAAAACATAATTACCATAATATTTTTCATTTAGTGCTTCTATAAAATAAAAAAATATTTAAAAAAATAAGTAATTTTTTTATATGTTCGTGGATATTTAAATATTATTATATATACCCTAATACATATCGAATTGTAGAACTTGTTAGGGTCCTTGTGCACAATTCTTGTCCTTATGAAATGATTTTAATGATATTTATACACCAACCTATCATAACTACATCCACATTAAAACATAATTTAAATTATATAACTTGAATTTTAGTTCTAAAACATAAGATATAGTGTATTAAAAATTGAAAACTGCCATTATGTGTGGTCAGTTTATTGGGTATCCTTGTAGTGAGTCTAGAAAATAAATCTTTGGAGTATACAAATTTACCGTGATGAGCATCCAATGTTTCCTAATAACAAAAAAGGAATAATTAATGAATGTAATGAAAATATATTTTATAGGATTATATTTTAGAGTTTAACCTTGGTATCATTAGTATTAAGAATATTCTATCATCCGTACATTTTCTTTCAAACAATTTTTCTAGGTCTTGAATTATTTAAACCATTTTTTATTCTATGTCTTGTTATTTAGATGTGGCATGAGGACTAAAAAGTCCAAAAACATTCAAGGGGAAAACCATTTAATTGGTATTGATATGTAATCCTACAAAAAATATGAAATGTATTTAGTGATAATTAACATCGTATATCAACTTTTGGAAAATTAAATCTTGAAAACATATCTTATGTATACATTTGAAAATATGGATTCTAATCATTCAGAGTTGTGGATTCCTTTTACATTCTTAAAAGAAATGTAGTCAGTAACTTCCTCTCAATACAGTTTTTCTTCAAAATAAACTATGTGAATACTACCATTCTATATATTTGTATCCACATGAAACTTCAATGTTATTAAATGAAGATATTAAATGGGTGGTGTAAATGTTCTTTTGGAAGATATTATTAATCAATTGGTTGATCCATTAGATGGTTTTGATTTGACCTTTCATTTCACCACTTTCCATTTATGTTTCTATAATAACTTTCATTAGTTCAGAAATTTTTCATTAATTGTTAAAGGTTTAGCATTAAAAATTAATTATAAATGAATACATCATTGTCTGCATGTGTTTTTACAGGATCTGAAAAAAATGTGATAAATACTCCAACAGATTTGCCGACATTATGAATATCTTTTTCTTCAATTGGAACTGGTAACTCAGTGATCAGCTCATGATCTACACTAATTACCACTATCTCATGACCTATTAGAAGTGGGTTTGTGTGTATCATGTTGTCTTGGATATTGAACCTCATTTCTGTTTCTAAAAGGTAATGGGTGGGTATTGATAGATATAAATCAAATTAATTTTCACCCTATAGAATATCAGTTTAAGAAAGGTATCAGTGTATGTTTGATTCAAATTTCATAGAAACAATTATTAGATTATTATTTACCTCAACTAAGACATCTCTAGGAGGGAAATGGTTCACCTCAAAGGTGGTGGGGGTGGGTGGGGGGATCATGATTCAATGGTTGTTCTTGAGTTGTTTACTTATTTTCTGCCCCAATAATAGTTGCTAGAAACTCAGTATTCCAATGAATTTATTCTTAAAGTGAAGCTAAACTTACCATAATATTTTTCATTTATTTAACTTATCCTCATTTTGTTTTTCCTCAAAATATTTTTAGGGTGTCACCCCAATACCCGCACCTCTGATGCAGCCATACTATTTTGGCCTCTTCAAGGAAATCAATAGTAGGTGTTGATCTGATACATGTGTTGATAATTCCTATCACTATGTCAGATAAAAAATATATAAAATAAATAATCCCTTTAATTTAATATATATAATTAAATAAATGTTGTTATTATTTCATACTTCTACAAGTTTCTCACATTTTTTGTGTTTTCATCTTTTAGTATCCCATATGTATTTACACGTACCTCCTTCCATAGCATATGGAATAAAATGTAAGTAGCTTTGGATTTGGATTCATCAATCTACAAATAAATATAGGAATATAATTATGATGTTGTCTTATGTCACATAAAATTATTGTAGTATATTTAAAATACGTACCAATTTTTTTTCAAGTGAAGCGTACCCCATCCTCACTTTATGGTAGAGGAAAGTTGGTTTTTTTTTCTGTTTCTAATTTTCAGCACTCAGTTACTATTTCATAAATAAAAAAATCTCAATAAACGTGATGAATAAACATATTTTCATACAATGTATTTGAAACCACAATGTACCTAAAAAGACATATCTGCACGACATCCAGTAAACTTATCCCACATTTCTCAGGTTATCAAATGTTCATATATAAGTGGTGGGCACAATTTTATTTTCCTCTCAATATCTTTAAGATGAAATCTTGTTAGAATTGTGCAAAAGCCTCTATAAATACTCCATAAAGAATTAATAAATATTTATTATAGGAGTCATCTACTATTAATACACTCTATAGTGTATGATGAAGAGTAATTCAATGTTTCATTATTTTATTTTTTATTAAAATAATGAAACGATATCGTAATGTTATCGTAATCACTTCCCAAATCAGATTCATAAGCATGGGCATAACATGTTTCCACAAATCTACATCAATTGGAAAGTGTTGCTAAGTGATGAGTATAATGTAGCTAGTAAATATGGAATTGTTGGGGTTAACATGTTGGAACTGTGCATTCCATATAAAATTTAATTTTATGCCATTTCTTTTCATCATAATTATTTTTTTCTAAAACCATAAAACTAAGGTGCTCCTATTTTTTTTTTCATCACCAATCCTTCATCGCCAACAATTTCCTCAGATTCAACATCATCATTATGTTGTTACTCTAAAGAAGTATAACCATCCTATGAATAAGGTCATTGTACATATACACTGGGAGAAATAGTAGGTTTAGAAACCCATCTCACTTCTAGAGCAATATCACCAATATGTGCATATGGTTTTTGTTCCTCTGTGCTGGGAGAAAAAGCAACTTGAGAGACCTACTATTCTATAGGATTAGGAGCACTAGAGTGTGTAGAAGTCATTATATACAGAAGTGTTCAAACATTTAATTTATATTACATAAATTCAACATCAAATGGATAATAACCCAAGGTAACACAATGTATATTAAAAAAAATTGACCTCATTATTGAACTATCTCTTTTTTAAAGGATGGAGGGATTTTTACCCTTTATAAAGTAGCCAAATACCTTCATTGTGTTCTCCTATAACATAAAGAAACACGTACACATTGGGACCACTATGAAATGATTGCGATGTCCCAATAAAAGGGTCACCCTCAGTTGAATTTTCATATGAACCTTCTGTAGTTTTGGTCGATAACAGAATAATTGACCACTTTCGGTTTGTGGGAAGTGGAACATAAAATACTTGTAATTCATATGATTCCATTATAAATGATTTTTCTTTGTACCATTCTTTAATGAAATCCACTTTCCCGATTCCCAATTCATATTTTTTAGCAACACTTTATTATCAACCCACTTGCATTGAAAAATAAGCACTAGGAATGTTGTATAATCCAACACCCATATTTTTTTAATGGAAACAATGTATGATGAATAAAACTAAATCTAATTAAATTGGAAAGAGTTATGCATGGTGATGGTTTTGGAAGAAATATATAAAGGGTGTTGGAAGTTATAAATACAATAGGTTCAGGATGCATACAAATGGAAAATAATGTATTTAGAGAACATGATGTTTTTCGAATCAGGTCTAATTCTCTTGATCCATGAAAACATTCTGTATCCTTAAAAATTACTATTTTTTATAATCAATGCTTCTGGTTTTTGAGAAAATTGGTGACCCAAAACCATGTTTAAAAATTGATTTAAACTAATCCAATGGTCACTGTATAAATCCAAACCATAGTAATCACATTAAAAAGATCTATCTAAAACTAATAAAAATGGACATGATTAAGAGAATAATTTAAAATAAATCACTCTCACTTTCTCAAAATTTAAATGGTCATGAAAAAGGAAGTAAGGAAGGGTTCACAATCCTTGGAAAAGTATAATAAACCAACAAGAATTGAAATTTGAATTATAAATATTTTACCGCATCCAATTCCACTTCATCACAAATTCCAAAGAATAAAGAAAATCACCTTCTCATTATAGTAATGACTGGACGATAACATTAAGAATATGCAAACCCTATAGTGGTGTGTATAGGCCATGTTGTCTTGAGAAGATAAGATATGTAAGCTTGTGGAAATGTTGTAAGGCATGTCAGTGTGCAAGTTTTAGGGTAGGCATGTGGTATCCATCATTAGTATAAGGTACACGTTTTTTATTTTGTTTATACATGATTTTAGTTTTAAATAAATTGGTGATCCAGGGAATGATGTTTCCATTTCCTTCTACTAAATTGAAAAAATGTTTTTTTGATACTTAGAAACCCTTAAAACACACCCTCCTCATTCTCCAAAATTGTAACAATATACTAAAACACTACAAGCATGTTTTCAATGCCCCCTGTCTTCACCCTACAAGTTATCACCAAATTCATGGAACTGCACCCTCTTTCCCGTCTAACACAACAACTTTACCTTAAAAACCCTTTATCTATGTTTTCAATTCCTTTCAATCCAAACCATCATCCTAATACTTCACCATGTACCACTAAAGGTGATAGGGAACATTCTCGATGAGAGAAACACCACACCAAATAGGGATGAGACACTATAGACCTTTACTTTATTTTTCATTCATTATTTTAATCATATCAACTCCCTCAACCTTTCCAACAATAACAACCAATGTTTGGAAACGAAATTCTATTTATATATCCTATTCCATATATTTTTCCACTTCCATCAAAATGGTTTCCATCAAACCAAACATATCCTAAAAATATAATACATATTTTTACAATCAATATATTTAAAAATTATATAAATATGTTCAGAAAAAATGGTTTCTAAAGTGAATCTTTGAAACCATATAAAAGGGAACCCAACATATCCAAGATTTGACAATCCTATTCCTATAACAATTTCTTGAAAATCATACAGATGATGATAAACCCCAACGACACCAATAGTTTCTCATGTTATCAATAATTTCATTAAAGTATCCCCCAACATGGAGTGGAAGTATTGAAGAACCAATCAAAGTAAATTGTACATCCACAATTTTTTAGCAGTACTAATCCAACAATACTTTCCACACAGTGAAAACTGCCTACTAAAAAATTCGCGAACAATTACCATGATATAGTTTGGGGAATACTATTTCATACCAACTTTCACTCATAAATCCCAAAATAATGAAAGACCAGTTGACAATATAATCCTATAAATTAAAAAGAAATTTGAAAACCAAATCATCTATTTCAAAACCGACGTGACTTTTGTTATTAACATAGTCATTGACACAAAACTATATCATGCATATACTTCAGTCTCAAATTTTGGTGAATCTAGATCATCCAAGGGTTTCCAAGTCCCTGGTTTTCATTTATGATAGTTAGTGTTTATTCAACCATATGGTTTCATCCAATGTTATAGGAAATCCAAGAATCCACTCATGAAAAAAATACAAACCACCAAAAGAAGTCAGTCACCCATAAAAGGTAGTATGGAGGATGGGGGTGTGAGCGAGAGATAAAGAAAGTGAAGGGGAGGGGGATAAATAAAATTGGAGGGGGTTTAGTGAAAGTGGTAGGGTTCGGCGGAAGTGGATACAATAGTCCACAGTGGTGGCAGTAGTAGAGTTGGGGTTTGGCGGTAGGAACAACAACAAAAGAGGTGGGGTTTGGCGGCATTAGAGGTGTGGTTCCATGAATATTTGAATATATGAGATAAGGATGCCATGTTAGGGTTATTTTTATAATTTTTTTGTTTATTTTTATCATTTCTTTCCAAAAGGTGCTCAGAAAGAGTAGTTTTATCAGTGTTAAAATATAAAGCACCGATAAAACCGATCTTTATCAATGCTTATTTTTCACTGATAAAGATACCCCTTTTTCTATGCTAAAAAGCACTGATAAAATGAGTTTTATGAGTCATAAAATTATAGCTCTAGTAAAGAAATGAATTGTCTTTTCTTTTTTAGCCATGATAAAGGGATAAAGCGTTAATTATAAATAGATAAATATTTATTTATATTTATAATTATAAATAATGATATATTTATTTCAATAATTATAAAATTATAATAAATATATTAATTATATATATTTATAAAATTAAAAATATAATACATATATTTATTTTCATTTTATAATTATTTTAATCAATATATATTTATTTAAATAATTATAAATATAATAAATATATTAATTATAATATTATAATTGTTTAATTAATATATAATTATTTAAAATTATAACAATAAAAATATATATATTTAATTAAACAATAATAAATACATATTTATTTGTAGTTAAAACTATAAATATCAATGGAGATGGAGAGCCTCTCTTTTGAGAATGGGGAGCCTCTCTCTCTGTGTTTCAATGTGGATTGATTCTGCAATACAATAAATATCTATGGTAAAATTTTCGAAAATTTCAAGATGTTTTCATCTTGTAGATAGTGCCATAAGTTTGTTTCAGTTGTCAAAATGGGAGGAAATCACTTGGGGATTAGATCCATTTTTGTGTGTCACTCAAGAAGTGATATCGGACTATGGTCTGATCAATAGATGAGGGTGATGAAGCAAAAAAGATGATAGAGGGGTTTCATTAGCACACACTAGTCCATTCATATGATGATGTTAAGGGAACCTTGATGACGGAGGAGCATTGCTACAAAATAGACATGGCATGTGAAATATCGGGTCAACAGTTGGTCGTTGGCAGTAGTCTCTAGGATGGATCCGGTATGATGATGAGTTAAGCTTGGTGATGATGGAGGTCTCAGTAGATTTATTGAGATCATCAGAGATGGAGGTCAAGTACAGTTGATGACGGGTTGTTGGGTGACTACTATAGGCCTACTTGACGATGGTGATGGCTGGTTTTCTAGAAATGATAACATACTGACATTACAGATTTGGGATCCCAGAGGATTGTTGATGGAAGGTCTACTATATGAAGATGATGTTTCAGTGAACTCTTTCCCGGTGCAAGGATATGATACCTCATGGGATACCTAGGATCAAAAAATCTGATGGGGCCATTGATGGTAAGATTAAGAGTAGGTGATGCAGAACCTTTCAGGTGACTGCGGACTGGGGTTGTAGTTTCATTGTGATCAGAGGGGCAACTGATGGCGCCCTTAGGATGTGAGGATGACCTCCAAGCTGGATGAAAACATTGGAATGTGTAGTGAAGATATTGAATACGATGTCGGTCAATAACAATAGATTTGAAATTTGTTAATAATGAGGCATTGTTTGGGCCTTCAAACCATAGAATATGCCCTACATGTTGCAGAAATGGAGTGTTATAGTTTAGTTCTGTTTAGCATGGGACTTCAAATGGTCGGTGATGTACCGGCCCCATGAAAAGGTAGAGAGGTTGATATTGAGCTACCGATGATGACTTTTGAGAACATGGCGACATGGATATTAGAAAAAACTACATTAATCCTTGATTTACTTAGGGATGGTTTTGTAGGACTTTGGGTTTTGCATTTTGGGGGTTCTTGGATCTCACATTGTTTAGGCTCTTTTGGCCAGTTATGTATTTGGGCTTAACTGTTGTGCCCCATTAGTGTTTCTTTGAACCTTAATTGTTCCTTAATAAATTTTGGGGATCATGGGGTAAAACACATGGTTTATACAAGTTTGCGTATTATTATATATAAATATTTTTTTATTTATTATTTTATAAAATTATTTAAAAAAATAAAATTTTATTTATAATTATAACTATAAAAAATATATATTTAACTAAATAATTATAAATATATTTTTATTTATATTTATAATTATAAATAAATATATAATTATTTTAATAATTATAAAATTATAACAATTATATTTCTTATTTTTATAATATATATTCGGTTCTTGGGGGTATAATTATGTTAAACACACACACACCACACACACATGATGGAAAGGCTGGCTATAGCCCCCTAAGGGACATACCACCTATCAAGCCATATTTATTTAGTACATGGCCCGAACTCCCATTGGGCATGAATCCAATTCTATGGCCTAATGGTCCCCAAATTGGCCCAAAGTCCCAATGCAACATCATGCCTTAATAATGCCTGTGTCACCACCTACATGTGCCATGCTTGTATCACCACCTGCCTGCATTATGTCTGTGTCACCGCCTTCCTACATCACCCCTGGCCTGGGGAAGTTTGTTCCCCCCCCAGATTTGAACCTGGGTCTGATGTAGGATTAGAGGAAACCTTCACCACTTGGGAAATCCCCCAACTGCAGATGTTTTATTTTGGCAATGAGGTATAGGTGGGTGCCACACCATGCTTGTCCTGGGCCCAACCCACCACCTACGCACCACACACACAAGCTAATTTCTAGTTTGAGATGACTCGAACATGATCTAGTTCTATTTCTAGGGAGTGCGCTCCTTACATGATACCACTAATCTATCCCTGGCCGACATTCATATATTTAGAATTATGTAAATATGTAATTAATATATTTATAATACATTGTTATAAAATTATAAATAGAATAAATATATTTATTATTATTATATAATTATTTAAATAAATATATATTAATTAATAATTATAATAACAAATAAATAATTACTTTTTTATATAATTATAAATATAATAAATATATTTGGTATAATTTTATAATTAATTAAATATATATATGACTATAATTTTATGTATAAATAAATATATTTATAAATATTTGTATACATTTATAAATATATGTATATGTATATAATTATAATTATAAATTTATAATACATAAATTTATTATAATTTTATAATTATTTAAATTTATATATAGTTATAATTACATTTTAAAAGTATTTATATATAATTAAAAATTAATTATTTTAAAATATATTGAATGAATTTTTTTTATTATAACACAATAAGTTCAGGGGTATAATAGGAATGAATCACACGAGCACCAATTTTTAAAAGAACATATTCGTAATGATGAATACATAACATATGCATGTTTACATCATCTTAATACATAGTAATATTAACATTTGAAACATAGAAACTCATAATCACATACACAAACACACTTATGATCATATAACATCAATTATATTGACACATAAATATATAAACCTAAATAATGACAATAATATCCATGAATATCATCATTATCTCATATATATATAGATCAAATTCATTAGAGACATGTTTTGTTTAAATATATAAATTTCTTTATTATTATAATTTTAAATAAATATATTATAAAGTATTTATATATAATTATAAATTTAATAAATATATTTATTATTTAAAAACAATTATTATAACATTAGAATTATTATTAAAAATTTTATTCTTATAATCTTATAAATATTTTTTTAAAATAGTATATATAAAATTTTAATTATTAAGGAATATATATTAATATATCTTATTTATATTAATTATAAACATAGAGATTTTACATAATTCATATAAATAAACATTATTTTTTAATGTAAATATAATTATTATATTTTTGTTAAGAATATATTTTTTAAAACCTTTATCAACGCTAAAATAGCACTGATAATGGGTACTCCTTTATCATCTATTTTTTATCATTGATAAAAGTCATCGTTTTCAACACTTTCTGCTAGCACTAATAATGGTGATGCTTTTTCATTTCTTTTTTCATAGAATTGATAAATGCTAGAACATCCCTTTCCTAGATTTGTGGTAGTGTTATGGTTTTTTGATGTTCAAGTCACATTTTCAACATATTTTAGATCTTTTGTTAATTTTTTTCATATTTAGAAATTGTTATTAAATTATTATTACTCGATAATTATTAGAAAATTATTAATTAATATTATTTTTTAAAATTATTTTATGATCCATTTTTCACTAAATATATTATATATTAAGTGTAAATGTCTATTTATCATTATATAAATCATGTTTATTAAAATTATATATATATATATATATTAATATAAATATATATTTTTGTTAATATATTATTTTTAATGATTTAATTTTTTATTAAATTTACCCTTTATCAGCGATAGTAAAAAAGAGCTAATAAAACCCCATGTTTTTTAGTTTTCTTAACGAGCACAAATAAAGGCCCCCTTTATCAGTGCTTTTTTACTAGCACTTATAAAGGAACCTCCTTTATCAAATATTTTTTACTAGAGTTGATAATGGACCCCCTTTATTAGTGTTCTTTATTAGGACTAATAAAGGACCCCTTTATGAGCACTTTTTTTTCACTGATAAAGACCCTCTTTATCAGCCCTTTTATTAGTGCTAATAAAGGTGGCAGTTATCAGTGATTTTAGTTAGCACTGATAAAGAAAAGTGATTTTAAAATAATATTTTTTAGTAGTTCTATCACAGGATCACTCATCATTAGATTCAAAATCTATTTGAATTATAATTATTGAAATAATTAGAACATGTCAATATGTAACCGTAATTTGGGTGGTGGAGAGAATCAAGCTGCTTCTCAGGTATCAAATCTCTTACTAGAAGGCATGTGTTTCATGACAGAAGGTTATGATGAATATTTATAGTGATCGGGATGAACTTATCTAGTTTTACCACTATCATGACCTAACTCGATAGGGATCAAGACACAAATTCCCCAAGACATCTCCAATAGGCTATGAACTGAAAACAAGTTCCAAGTAGACATATCACAAAGAGGGGATGCATTATCCAAATGTACTTGTACACACAAATATCCAATTCTATACAATTATTAAATGTAAAACAACTGATAACAATTCATGCATCCATCTATAATCACATAATCATAGTATGACATAATTTACAGGAAATCATAAAAGGTTCTGAATATAAGACCACACAAAACTAGAAAATAATTTGCGACCTACTCTGAAGGAGGGGATTGCTCTCTAATAAAAAACTAGTATACACGTCAACTGTTCTTGCCCAAACAAATCTCCACACACTCCAAGTCCTTGAAGGACTCAGTAAAATGGTGTGTCATATGCATTAGACAAAACATGTGAGGGAAGATCCTTTGATGGATTGAGTATAACAATACCCAGTATGACACTCTAAAATCATCAAGCATAAAGTATCAAGAGAATTTTACTCATCAAACACTGATATTTGAAAAAATACATGAGACATAATGAAAACCAAGGATATCATATATATACTCATAAATGAACCTGAGTAGAAAGTGTCTCTACCAATAGAATACATAGATCCGTTGAGAGGTTTTAAGGTAATGATCATCCAGGAGATCTCCCTCAATGAGTCCTACCATCCCTGATTAAACTCAAATGAGAGATGTCACTCATCAAGTATATCTAATCTAATCGAACATCCCTACTATCCTAGAGGCCATTTTTTTCTAGGATGATTCACTCCCCAATATATACTATCACTGACCACACTCATCCTAGAGGTCACACTCATCAAGTGTAGCCAAGAAGATGTACAATGAAAATTGGGTGGTTTTATCTGAGATACACACTCCATTAGATTAATAACCATTAGAAAGATCAGATATCTATAAATATATGGGGATAAAACACCATGGGATCACTATGGGAACACCATACCGTACTAGAAACATCCTCTTGGATAGGGTATTAACTCTTTTATAAGTTTTGGTCATGCCAATTCCACAAAACCTACCTGAGGAAACACAAAGTAAAATGTGGATCACTCTGGGCATCTCAGAAGGATTCATTATCTATGAATATGAGGATTTTCGGAAGTGGACAGAGATAAATCCATCATAAAAAGGGAACATTCTTAATCTATAATGATCATTAAGAAGCTACATACTGGTCACCCTCTATAATGAGAATAAGATACTGCATCGAACTCTCATTGGAATGGATCAAGGGAACACACTTAATCAAAATTGGTCAAAAGAATCTCACAGAATCTGGAAATTAATTTGAGATCAAAAGAAAGTGGAATACAACCAATCCTCAAAGGATTATATGACATATCCCTATATGTACATGACACATCTTTCAAAACCTAGCACTACCCGTATCTTGTCCTCACACAACAATCACTATTCCAAAAATACATGGCATGCCCCTCAAGGTACATAGAGTACAGATGTCACCCTTTCACTTAGTGTGTCATTATGATCATGATCATGTATACAGGGTCATGCCTGTATACTTGGTTATGTTGGAGTACACGATTATTCCCATGTACTTAGGCATACTCGTGTACTTCCCAAGTACACGGCATATACTCCCTGTACATGCTGAGCCATCTTCCACATGTTACATGGTTTACGACTATGCTAACATGACATGTAACATTGAATGATATTTTGGGAGTGTACCCCCTTTAAAGACCAAGTTGGATGGCTAAGGGTCACACGACATGTGGCATGTGTCACACAACACATGATTCTTATCTCTATTGGGAAACCCTAGTGACACATAAAAGGTACTACACGACCTATGTTCATAGTACTAGATTCCATGTAGTATGGTTTTTCACATAACTCATAGGATTATTATTGCATCCTCACCCATGGATTTGATTTCTTTAGAATCTATCAGAAACATCATCAAAGAACATGAATATCGATCGTCCCTATCCCATCCATCATCATTGGTCAATTCTGGCCATTCTCACTGCTCGATAAATGACTGTCATCATACCTCTGTGCAACCACATTCCATACCTGAAGCAAGGGCCTCTAATTTGACCTTGATAACCCATTTTCATTATGATCCATGATCCCATAATTAATATCAAAATTGGATCTTCAAAAATGATTCGTTACACCAAACCAGGAATATAATGACACTACTTTTTCATACATGACTATTTATATCATTTTAAATATAAAAAACATAATAGTGTTATGATCAAAGGTCAATGGTTTAGTGTATTTTGAAAATTAGGCACATACATAAAATATAAATAAAAAAAATTATTATTTAATATATTTCTATTTGACCTTATACAGATCATGTTGTCTTTATTATATGTAGCCACCAGAGGATATAAATAAATTAAAAAGGGGTGATCTAATATCCAAGTTAGTGGATAAATAAGGGGAATGAATCAATATAACATGAGTGATCATAATTATAATCATCATATCCCAAGTTTATGATCATCATCAACATCATAAGGTCAAAATTTGTTTATGGCATGGAATGTGGTGATGCATAAAAAATAAATATTATTTCTTAGTTTTCAAATACCACACATAGATGTGTACAAAGATAGCAACGTGTTCAGTCATAAAAAGTGAGAATAATCATAAAATAATTATTGGGAAAAAATATAGCATATTGTTAACACATATTGCACAATATATCATGAGATACATAACATTACCCAATTCATTAGAGGGAAATATAATTCTAACCTCACCCATCACATCAAAATATTTACAGAATCACACATACCATAGAGAATGTATTACAATCATAGTCATGAATTAACCCACTAAAAGAAATTGGTTTCATAAAGATTTTATCAATCATAATTTCATGAATAAACATGGGATTCAATTATGAAATAGGGAAAACATATTTAGTATATAAGTCATTATTCTTGATCGAAGAAGAAGAAACTCAAGAGGTTACAAGGATGTGTTTTGGAAAGATGTGTTCTTTTATGAAACATTTTTATTAGTAAAAAATCAAGTAGGAAAGATGTATATCCCAAAATGAAAAGGGAATTAAGATGAAATGATATTTAAGGAACATTATAGGAGTATTTATAAAATAGATGTCCTGAATAAGGGATAACCTAATGAAAACTAGTTGAGTTTGAGAATCCCCTTACCTTATGTATGAATGCCTCTTTCACTTCAATTCATATCCTAGATAATAAAATTAAAATCATTAATTAAATAATTAAAAATATATTATAAATTTATTTTATTTATTAAAAATTTATCTAGTTGATTTATAGAAAATTTTATGAGTTATAGAGTTCATTTTCATCATTTCGAGAGTGTTCGTTTTCTTGGATTCATGGTTGGTTTACTTATGTATAGTTATGGAAGTTATTTTCAAATGGAAATAATTATCCATAAGTGAAATTATATGTTATTAATTAAATTACATAATTTTAAATTGTATAATATATCATTTATTTTTATAGTATGAGGATGATTGATTTAATAAAACATTAATGATAAAAGTTTTTTTGATTTTGGTGGTTTTTCCGACCATCATGTACTAGTTTAATTTTATTATGATATTTTGTTTATATATTAGTTCCATAACATTAAATAAATTATAATATAAATATTAAATATTAGTTTAACCATAATAATGGTTTTATGACCATCCTTGAAGGCAATAATTGAAAACGAAAACTCATCTTCCCTGATGGCAGTGAACCGACATGTCATGGATGATGTTTTCATTTATATAATAAATAATGAAGAAAAGAGATTTGATTATGGATATTAAATTAAAAAATAAAAATAATAGTATATATATGATAGTATAGTTATCAAACCACTTTATAGGGGAGGATAAGAGAGGATAAGAAAAGAAAAGAAAAAAATAGAAAAGGATTGAAGATTTTACCTCTTCAATGTAGTATCAATGAGAACCTATTTAAGGAACATGGGTTTGATATTTTTTTTAAGATGTAAAGATCTTAGATGTAGGGAAGATGATTTATAATGGAATTGGGTTGAATTCAGACAATATACAAGACTTAAAAGGTGTGAGGAGAAGGGCTAGCAATGGGTTTTATTTATAGGGTAAGGAGAGGGGTGTTTTTATTATTATATTAAATATTTTATTAGTTCGGATCCAAAATAACAATAGTGTTGATTAATAAGAATAAATATAGTAAATATTGAAGTATAGTTTGAGATAATGGATTCCTACATCAACCATACATCATCCATCACTCAAAATTTCATGTATTTAGCTTATACAGTAAATTACCATAGTTCACTATTCACAAAAAATTAAACTATTTTAAAAAAATACCAAAACTCACAGTAATCATATTTCATTATGTATATTTAAAAAATTTAATTATATTTATTAAATTATTTTTCTAAATACAATAAATTTTATTTTTATGTAAAATAATCTTTTATTCAAAAAATTTCAATTTTAATATTATAATAGATTTTATGTCCCTTTGAAAAATTAATTAAGGTCTCATAACATTGTTTTATAATTATAATACAACATATTATTAATTTATTAATCTATTTTTTAATATAAATTTTCTTTCAAATCATTATATTATTTATAATATTTTACATAAACATTTATGTTTTACAACAATACCAACACTGAATTTATTATTTTTAAAACATTTATATACTTATACCATGATATAATTTTAGCATATTTTCATTTATAAGATACTGAAATTTTATTTATAATTTCATAGTAAAAGTTTCTATTCTAATGGATAAATTACTATTCATAATGGTCATATTACTATTCTAATGGCCAGGTTACTATTCAAATGGTATAGGTTCCTTAATTTATATAAATAACACTTATTTAATCCATAATTTATGATAATAATGTTTTTATTGCGTACTATGTGTGATTCATTTGTATTATAACATAATTATAAAAAGGGAAACTCCATTGATAATTTTTTTTGACATTACATTCTCCCCCCATATGTAATTTCATCTTGAAAATTTCGTTTTACATAGTAAAGTGAAAATGGGTAAGGTTATTTCTCCTCTAGTGATTCCTCAAGTTCCCAAGTCTCCTCTTCATACATACAGTTTTTTCAAAGTACCTTGACCAAGTGATTGGTCTTCTTATGTAGAACTTTATCCCTTGAGTCCAAAATCTTCATCGACTACTCCTTATAAGAGATATTGTTTTCCAGCTATACCAATTCTGAGTTTAGTATATGTAAGGGATCTAGAATGTACATTCTTAGGAGGGAGACACAAAATATATCATGCACTTGATACATGGTTGGTGGATGTTAAAGCCGATAGACTACTACTCCAATGATATCAAGGATCTTTAATGGACCAATGTACCTTTTCATATGCTTCCCTTAATTTCAAAACCACATGACTCAATTCCTTTGTGATATTCAAAGGAAATATTTCTATCCAAAAACAAACTCCAAGTTCCTTCAACAGTTTTCATCATGGATCTTTTTCTGACTCTGAGAATCTTTTATATGATGTTAGGCGGATTGAACCTTCTCGGTCATCTCTTACACAAGATTTGGTCCAAGTAGATTTCTATTGCTAACTTCATCCCAACAAGATGAAGTTCCACATAAATTTTCATATAGAGAATTATATGGATCCATTTAAAAACTTTTGTATAAGATGTTTATATATGAGAACTCAAAAAATTGTAGATATTGATCCCATCCTACTTTTAATTCCATTGATTAGGATATAAGAATGTCCTCGAGTATCTAAATAGTACTTTTAGATTGACCATTAGTTTGGGGGTGATATGCCGTGTTGAAATTAAATTTAGTATTCAAAGAATATTGAAGAATTATCCAGAATTTATATGTAAACCTTGTATCATGATCAGATATGATTGAAAGTGTAACCCCATGCAGCTACACCAATTCCTTCACATATATGTTGGATAGTTTTTCAAGTGAGAAATCTTAGAAAATAGAAATGAGGTGGGAAATCTGGATGAGTTGACCTAATGAAACTACTATCACATTGTTCTGTTTGGATGTTTTTGGGAGACTATTAACAAAGTCCATAATGACATTTTCCCACTTCCACATGGGAATGTGAAATAGTTTTCTCAACCCTTTAAAATCATATCAATCTGATTCAACTTTCTAACATACTAAACATCTTGAGATATAGTCATCAATATTCATATTCATGTTGTCCCACAATAAGGTCTATTGAATATTATGTTACATATTGGTACTTTTGATATGGATAAAGAATGTTGAGCTATGTGCATTATCCAATAGATCCTTCTTTATCTTAGGTGTTGAAGGCACACAAAGACTAGTTCCAAACCAAATCAAACCATCATCATCGATGTCAAACTTATGTTTCTTACCTTCCTATAAATTTTTTACCTTCTATTATAGTAATAGATCATCCCTTTATTCCTATTTTATTTTTTGTGGATTGATGGTTGGAAAATAATTTTGGAAAGGTAGGACTTATTATCTCTCGTTATGATTTCGAAATCCATTTTTTGTATATCAATAAATATGGGGGTTTTCTCAATCCACATAATGGATAATTGAGGAGGTTCTTTTTCTTATAAGAGAATTAAATACATTGTTTTACTTTTCTTGATGGAAATAAATAGAGGAATCATAGTTCTTGATTATCTCAAACCATCTTATTTGATTCATGTTGAGTTACTTCTCTTTGAAAATATACTTTAGACTATTCTGATCAGTATATATGTCACATTTATCCTCATAGAGATAGTTCTAATAGATTTCAAATGAAAAAATCATTACTGCTAACTCCATATCATGCATTGGGTAATTATTCTCATGGAACTTCAACTTCCATGAAGAGTAAGCTATGAATTTATCATTCTGAAAGAGTACACAACCCTGTAATTTTATTTAAGCATCACTATATATCAAAAACATATCTACTTATTAGAGTGTGAGTACTGGTGTAGTGATTATCCTATTCAGGATATCTTTGAAGCTTTTCCCACATTATTCCATCTAGAGATACTTTACCCATTTCTATGTTAAAATAGTTAGTGGGCTAGAAAATTGTGAGAAATTTCACACAAAACATTGGATAAACCCTACTAATCCATGAGAACTATAGATTTCTATAACACTAGTGGGTCTGGTACATTCCTTAATTGACTTTGTTTTTGATGGGTCCATAGAAAAACCTTCAGTTGTGTTCTCCTTCCCCACAAATGTGACCTTCCACATCCAAAAGTCACACTTTTTGAAAATGGAGTATAATTTATCCTTATTTAATGTCACAAGAACAATACTTATTTGTTTTTATTATTTATATATTATCTTCGAGTAGATGAGAATATCATTGATAAACACTACCAATGATTTCTCAAGGCAGTCTCTAAAAACTCTATCCATCAAACCCATGAATATTGTTGTGGAATTATTAAATCTGAAGGGAATCACTTGGAACACATAATTGTCATACCTTGTATGGTTCGAATTATTCTTATTATCTTCCCACTTCACCTTCAGTTGATGATATCCAGAACAAATATCTACCTTTGAAAAGTACTGAGCTCCTCATTGTAGATCAAACAAGTCATCAATCTTTGGAAGAGGATACTTGTTCTTTATAGATATCTAAGTGAGCTCTCGGTAATTAATACATATCCCCATTGATCCATCCTTTTTATTTACAAAGAGCACTGGAATACCCCAATGTGATGCACTAGGGTGTAAGAATCCTTTGTCAATTTTATCATGCAGTAACTTATTTAACTCTTCGAGTTCAATTGGTTCCATACTATAGGTACATTTTGAGATAAGATTGGATCTGATTATAAGATCTATTCAGAACTATACCTCATGGTCTAGGGGAAGTCTAGGTTACTATTTGTAAAATACATCATAGTATTACCTTTCAATGGGATTTTCCTCTATGTTAATTCCTTCCATTGACTCAACCATTTGAGTGAGTTATGCTTACTTACAAGAAATCAATTCCCACACCATTGAGGGACTTTCCAATGGAGATATATGGTCTGCCATGAATTTTTAGTGGAGCATGGTATGGTTCAAAATATGAAAAGGTATTTATTTTCCCTTATAGTTGGAGTGTTCTCTATACAACGAGAGCCAATCCAAACACGATATATAATTGAATACTACGAAGCGAATTATTATGTGATTCACTGCAAGAATCATCCCACATACACCAATAGTATAAGAGTCCAATACATGGGTTTCCATCATCACACCACTATGTTTTTATGGATATCTTTACATCAAGGTGTTGAGGATTCAATACAATAGTTTTAGATAAATTTTCATATATAAAGGAATGTATATAACTAGAGTCAAATAATAATTTCTTCTATTCATGAGTGAATAAGAAGTGTACCTTGTACAAGTTCATTTTCTTTCCCCACTTCAAGAGTATTTATGGAATAATATTTTCCCTAATCCTTTGTCTTTGGTGGCCATTGATGTTGATTACCCTCAAGGACTATAGGTTTAGTTCACTGGATTTCATAGTGGCCTTGCTCCGTATAATTTAAGCATTGAACCATAGGTGGAGAATTTGGAGGTTCCCCCCTTTCCTCTATCATGTTGTCCAGATTCAACATTTATTTTAGGCATTCATGAGATTTGTGGCCTTCTATCCCACACTTGAATCATTTCCCTATTCCATTGAGACAATTCCCATGATGCCACTTCCCATATTTTTGATATGTGGGTGGTTTGATCTTCTTTAATCCCTTTTCATTTGACCCAATAGTTTGAAATTACATTATTCTCTTCTTATCTCCATAAACATGGGACCATTATCCAAACTCTAAATCTACTTTGAGATAACATCAAAACACTTCTTCATAACTCCCAATCTCTGAGATATCTAGAGCCTTTTGAATATGTGGTTTTAAATCACTAAACAATATATATATTTTTCTATCACTATTAAAAAAATAACTTGAGGTGTATCTTGAAAGCCTTGTGAAGTTTTATTTTTAATACATGACTGATTTAGCTTCATTTTTCGTCATATCTATAAATTCTCTCTCCATATTTTTATGAAGAGTTTGAGGGAAATACATGTTAAGGAATATTTTCTTAAAGTCTTCCCACTCCATCTCTTCTATTTGATCATTTGGATTGGTGTTATTTATAAATACCCACCATTGATCAACTTATCCAACATAAATATAGATGAATATTTCCACCTTCTCCTTCTCAAAATAGTAGAGTGTAGAAAATAAATTCTTTATTGAGTTAACTGATTGTTATATAACAAGTGGATCATAAATCCGCTAAATATCAATGGTGGTTGTTGCATAAAATAATCAATGGATAGTTTTTACTTCTTGGGTGAAGGTGGACATTCCACATGGTTTAGGTTGTTATTCATAGGCATATAAAACTATGTAATCATTTCCATAATGTTTTTAAATACACCTCCTATAACATCAGTGATATCGTTGGACCAATCATTGCATTGTACCTCACATAGGTTTTTGGTCTCATTTCTCAAAGTTATCACCATTTTATAAAATATAAATGTTTTCAACAAAATACAATTCAAAAGTTCACGAATAATTTGTTTTTCTTTTATGAAATTATCTCTAAAGGAACATTTTATGGGATCCCTATGTTTTTCATTATTCTCAAACAAATATTATCAGATGTTTACATTTATGAAGTATTATCCTAAGGGTTTTAACAAATATTATATAATCCCAATTCCCAAATTAACTAAACCATGACCACATTAAAACTATAATGAACCTACTTTTTCTTACGTGATTATTTACATAATTTTATAGAGAAACAACACAATAGCTCTATGATCCAAGATGAAAGGTTTTTCATATTATGAATATTAGGTACATATATAACTTGTACATAATAAAACATAAACATTTATTAAAAAAATATTCTTTATACTTTTAAATCCCACATTTTCCACAGTACATGTATTCACATGAGGATATATATCAAAGATATAGGGGTGAGATAATAGACCAATAAGAGGATGAATAAGGGGAATGAATCAATATAACATGATTGAGAATAATAATTATCATCATAAAATAAGTGCATGATTATGATCAACATCATGATGGTAACATTGGATTAAGGCATGGAATGTGAAAATACATAAAAATTAAACATCATGTATTAGTGGTCAGATACCACACATAGCTATGAACAAATATAGCATCATGTTCACTCATAAAATATGTGCATAATCATACCATCCTCATTGTGAAAAACTCTAGCATCATGTTCACACATATTACACATTATCACATTAGATAGAACACATTACCCAATGAATTAGAGGGATATATACTAACAGGCCTACCTGTCACATCATAATATTTACATAATCATGCATGCCACATAGACCATATTACAATCATAGTTATTAATTAAATAATGTAAATGAATGGGTTTTATAATGATTTCATAAATATTTTTTCATGAATAAACCTGTAATTACCAAATAAAAAATGTAAAAACTTATTTCTTATAAAAAAATAATTCTTGAGTGAAGAATAAGCAACTCAAGAGGTTACAAGGTTTTCTTAAAAAGAAGAGCTATTTTGGAAAATATTTATATTTGTCCTAAAATCAAGTAGGAAACATGTATATCCTAGAAAATAAAAGGGAATAATGATGAAATGAAATATATGGAACATTATAGGAGTGTTCATTCCAATGATTTTGTGAAAGAGGGATAACCCAAAGAAAAATAGTTATGTTTGAGAATCCCTTTACCTTATGACCATATGCGTTATGCACTTACACTTAATATCATGAATAATAAAATTAAAATCATTAATTACTTAATTAAAACCTATTATACATTTATTTTATATCTTTTCATTTTATTAAGTTTATTTAATTCAATTTTTATGAGATATAAAGTTCAATTTTTTTTGTTCTAGGAGTGTTCCTTTCATGGTTTCATGGTCAGTTTAATTGTGTATAGTTATGTAAGTTCATTTAAAATTGGTATAATTTGATTAAGGTGAAATTATATTTTATTAATGAAATTATGTATGTTTATATGCTCTTGTTTATTTTTTTGGTTTCTAGTAGGATTATGATATATTTGACAAAACATTAAGGATAAGTTTTTAGATTATTTTAGTTTTTTTTCAAACCATCATGAACTAGTTTTATTTAATTTAATATTTTGTTTACATATTAGTTCAAGAACATTTAAAAAGGTATAATATATATATAATAATATTTTATATCAATAATTAATGGTTTATGTCTAGCCTTGAAGGTGATAATGTAAAATGAAAACTCATCATCCATAAAGGTGGTGAACTGACATATCTCAGATGATCTTTTCATTTTTAGAATAAAATGAGAATATAAGAAATTTGATAATGGATATTACATTAAAAAAAATAATATTATAATTTATATATGATATTTTATTTGTCATGATTATTTGGATAGGGGAGTTGACGAGATGATAATAAAGGGAAAGAAATTAAAAGAAAAGAATTTGTGATTTTACCTTTTGAAACTATTTGCTTCAAGAATCTTCTGATGTAAGGGTAATACAAGAAAACTAATAAGGAAATATATATAAATAATGTGAATGATATAATCCTGACCTTTAAAGGATCACTCCATACCAAATGATGAAAACTTCATTCTATCAAGTCGAAAGAACCTCCATACTCTAGTATAAAACAACTGAGTAGGGATGGTAGGGAACCAATCCATACTAAGGGAAAAATTATTGTGTCTCACCACCAAAATGAATTGATTTCACACAAGAATCTCTCTGTCATCGAAAAGTATGGTCACACTATCGGTAGAATAATTCAATCACTGATAATCTATTTAGGATCCTCAAATATGATGGTTGAGCAAAAAAACCAATGGCATCCCTAGATCTCAAACAAGATATATTCCTAGGAATAAGTCGCTCATGAATTTGTGTAAAAACTAAAACTGGGGAAGTGAATGAACACAAAATACGTCAAACCATACTCTAAGCCTCTATGAGATCCTATCATTTGGAACTCATCCTTTCCCTTTACATCATATTTACCACAACTAGGGATTTCTCCAACACCCTTAACACCTCAAAAGGACCCAAAACCCACAAGTAAATGGAACTCATTCACCACACCTAAGAACTATCTTCCTTGGGTGGAATTGACTCACCAACATAATTTTATACCACTTCTCAAGATTTTATCTGGATGGGGGAATTTTCCCTCTTCCTTTCATGTCCAAAGTTTCTCCAAAAATCACAAACAGAGGGTTCTATCAACACCCCATGTATCCCTAAAAAATTAATTTAGAAAATAAGGAAATAGATTTAATCATAACTAAATCTAAAATTTCTACAAAAATAGTATAAGGAACACAGATTGTACAACAAAAGACTCCAAGAGCCTCTGGGTAAAAAGTCTCAAGCACCCACAATTATCCAAGACTTTGACCACCAAATTCATGGGCCGAGAGTAGTCCACATGGGGGTGATGGTGGTAGCATCAAACCAAAGTTCAATCCACCTTCTAATTCCCCCCCATCTCCCCTGTCATTTCTATTTCCCTATGAACCCAATTAATATATCCATTGACTCTACCTAGGTGGTTTCTCGACTGCCTCTATGAATACAACACAATGGGTAGGAAAATCCCATGTGAGATTTCTTCTCCAATGTTATGTATAAAAACATGTAATCCTTAATGAACTGACCTATTCCTGATATCTCTAATGAAACCAACTATTATTTTAATTTCATACCACACTTACTATTAAGGGCTTCTACTAAACTTTCATCTCCGGAAATCCCTCCCACAGAATATCATGATATGTGTTCGAATCCGGTGCATCATCATCCAACATGAAAATATCCATCCATGACCAAATTTGGCATGATGTATCCACCTAGACCACTAGATATGGATCCAAAAACTAATAAATGGGAAAAAGTGCCACATAATGACCATCCTAATGAAATCCCATATAATGATAACCCAATTTAGGGGGGCCTCATCAATCATCGGGTCGAACTCTCAACCCTACTGCAGAATCCTCACATGCTATAATCATGAATACATATTGGAATAAGACAATACATAACATGGATAATGAGTATATCTGGTGATATGATTCAATAAGGACATTGAAACCATAATCCATTCCTATATGTTTCATGTATGAAATTTTTTCATTCAAATAGTGCTAACATGTTCCAAGTCAATAAGCAGGTTATCAGTTTCTTAGTGAGTGTTCCTTTGGCCTTTGTACCAACACTAGAGTCCCTAAACTAAAATCCAAACTCAAAACACTTAACACTATTTTCATAAATCCTAATCGAATACTTACAACAAGGTCAAAATTTCAAACAATAACAATGGTAAAGATCACATCTGATACCAATCTATGCTGACCCGACTTGAGCTGAAACTACCACAAGACTACCTTTAATAGGCTAGAGGATGGTGTTTATTGATGAGTGGGAAGATCACCCACATGGTTGACATTATCCTAATGTACATATACACAAGAACACATCTAAAATCCCATAAAATTATAAAATTTATAACAAATTATAATAATTCATGAATACATATATAATACTAAAATCAGTGGATGCAATAAAGTACTGGAAATCCTAAAAAAGGGCCGAATACAAGCCCACCCAAAACTAGAAAAATCTTTGATATTCTTAGAATAGGGGAATTTTTTCATACACAGTAGAAGTATACACCTCAGTCTATCTAGTTGAAACTATTCTCCACCTATTCCTAGACCTACAAGGACTCTATGAAAAGTTCCACTGTCTATATAAGACATTACATGTGGGGAAATATCCCATGAAGTGGTGATTATAACAATACACAGTACGATACACCGTAATCACCATGCATAAAGAATACATAGTAATCATCTCATCAAGAATATATATGCCAATAAAGATATGAGACACAATGATAACCAAAGATATCCATGATATACTAATAACTGACTTTGAATTGAAAATGGTCTCTAGAACTACCAGACATAGATCCAATGTGAGGTTTCAAGGTAACACTCATTCATGAGATCTATATCAATGAGCCCTATGATCCCTAATAGAACTCAACCAAGAGATATCATAAATCAGGTATCACTAAACTGACGGAACATACCTTCCATCCCAAAGGTCACACTCATCTAGGAGAAACTGCTCCACAAGATATACTTCCACTAACAACACTCTTCTCAAAGGTCAAGCTCTTTAGGTATCACTAAGAAGAAGAACATATAAAAATGAGAGTGTTCATATGAGATACAATCTCTATACCCCATAGGAAAGATTAGATCTTAATATGAAGATATGGGTCAATTCCCATGGCTCACTGGGGGAACACCAGACCCTATTAGAAATATCCTCATAGATTGGTTATTGATGCTCATGTATGTTTTTCCCATGCCAATTAAACAAAACCTACCAAAGGAAACGTAAAATAAAATAATGATTTCTCTAGGAATATCCAAGGGATTCATGCTATATGATTATTAGGGTACATTGAAGCAGACCAGGACAAATCAGTCCATAATTTGGGAACAAGACCACACTACACAGATCCTTATAAAGCTGCAGAGTGGTCACCCACTATGACTAGAATGTGATAATACACCGAAACATCATAGTAATGGACCAAGGGAACAAAATCAACAAACACTAGTATAATTATTCTCACACAACCTCAAAACATAGCTTATCTAAGAAGAAATAAGGATCCAACCTGCCCTCAAAAGAGAAAGTGATGTGTCTCTAGGGGTACACAACATATCTCAAAATACTAAGAACTATTTGTATCTATCACTAACATAAAATTAACTTTCGAAAAAACACACAACTTTTCAACCAAAGTACATGATGTGTAGGTGTTTCCCTAGAACTCAACATGCCATTATTCCCATGCCCATGTCCACCGAGTCGTGACTGGGTACTTGGTAGTGTCTGAGTACACAACTCTTCTTGTATACTCTATATCTCCCATGTACGTCCCAAGTGCCTAGAATGTGGGGCCATGGAACCACCTCATCATTTTTACCTTATACATGTTGAGCCATGTTCCATGTGTTACATAGCATGTGACTAGGCACACATGACATGTAATAAAAAATGGCCTATTGGGTATGTACACCAAAACACGCCGATCAATTCAGCTAAGGGTCACAGGGCGTGTGTCATGTTCCACACAACATGTGATACTTATTTCTATACTAAAACCCTAATTCCCCATATAAGGGACTAAATGGTGGGTTTTACTAAGACTATACACCGTGTATCCTTATTTCTCATAGAACCCACAGGATTCTTCATTTATCTTCACCCGTAGCACCAATTTTCGTTGGATCCATTTTCAAAGTTTCCAAAGAAGATATATATTGATCTTTATAAGAAACTTCATCACTATTAGCCTAATTCTTACCATTCTTGTCACTCATGAAATGACCATTATCATACCTCAACGTTACCACACACTATACCTAAACTACGGGGATTTAGTATGACCTCGATCACCAGTTTTTTTCATGAACCAAAATCCCATCACCAATCTTGAAACTATATTGACAAAAATGATCCATTGATATGGAATGTGAAGTGATTGAAATCCAAAAATTCATCAATTCATTGTAAAAAATAAAGTTGATGAAAAATACGTGTAGAATGGATGTGGAAAACTAGAAAACACAAAAATAATGAACATACCTCATCAAATATTTATGTTTTCCTTGTTTAATTATCATAGGGTGATGAATGAAGAGATAATTAAATCATTAAAAATTAATTTTATCCCCCCAATCGAAGACAAAAAATCCAACCCCCCCAATATGATTGATTTACCAATCAATTCTCCAATTTATTGATTTGTGTTCATTTTAGGATAATAAAATGGGGATAAATCCACATAAAAAAATATCCTACCTCAATATTGAACTCTCACTGATGAAGAATGATCACATTTAATTTTCATTGAAGTGATACACAAGATTCATTGGTGCACAATCCTCAATCAGATCTCGTTCGTATGCCATCTTCAAACAATCCTCCGAAGGCTCCTCCAAAATATGTAGTGTTATATGAATAACACTAGGGATTTGGTATAGCCATAAATTTATTTAAACTTTATAGTTATTTTCATTAATTTAAATAACTAAATAAATAATAATTTTTTATATAATTATTTCTCCCATAATGTTGATCAATCTAAACACCTGATGCCAACCAAGATTATGTTGTGTGTAAGATGTTCTAAACTAAATGGTGGTCTCAAAATTTCAATCCAAGACTACATTTGGGTGTTATTATAATTTTTAAGGATAAATGCATGGTTCTGACATTAATATGTTTAATATTTTCACAATATAAATTTTTGGTTCATTTGGACTTGGAATATAATGTCGTCTCAACTATTATATATGGAAATATTCCAATGTTTCAAATAAAAAAATATGAAATATTACAACCACAACTTATGGAGATTTTACATCATAAAAATCATTTTATAAATCAATTAAATAATATTGAATATGGTCACCAATAAAACAATGATTATGAATAAATGATAGAGTTTGATAGATTATTTTGGACATTCATACCCAGTGTGTATGATTTTTGATATTGCAAGAAGTTTATCCAGATTAATGACACATTTTTATATGGTATGTATACTGGAAAATTATTCATTTTCTTCACACAAGATAGTAATCGATCTCCAATAACATTGGAATTTTATATTGTTAATAATAATAACTTATCATCTTGGAGTAGGTTACTAGAATGATTTAGAGAGTTTGTGTTGGAAAAATAAGGAATTTTTCTTATTTCCGATCAATATTGAGAAATCAAGGAGGAAATAAAGTATGAGGGTCTTTTATGGACACAAACTGATTCCCATCATCGATATTATATTCAATAAATTACGTGAAATATGTTAACGAAGTTAAAGGATGAGTTTATGATGCAATTAATAATAAAACTTGGTATAGATATAATTTTTTTTGGAAAACCCATTTCAATAGTTATTGTTCTACGTGTTTGGATCACTTATCATTTATTATTGTAGGATCCTCAACAATAGAGTATGGAGTAGTGTTTTTAAGTTATTTTCAAAACTAATCTTGATGTTTATTATCAATTTATTCAAATTCCAATGAATAAATGGTTTTTCCTATATGGTGATAGGAGGAAATATCGAAAAATGTTGACCAACCTCGACGAATGAGTTAATGGAGTCTTCAAGAGACTAAGAAAGCTAACCATTCTATGTAATTAAGAATATTTTATTATCTATAAATTATATGACCCAAAATATTAATATAATGTTAATATAATGTTTTAAATGTTTATTACAAGTTTAGTATAAGATACCTTCTATCACACTGTAACGTATTTTGTGGAAAAAGGAAAGAATATTGAAGAGTGTGTAAATTGAGTGATATGATATGGTCACTCTTTTTGGTGTGATATTGATTGACCTATTCATGATAAAATTACATTTCTTGTTCATTAATTTGACCATACATGTAATATATTTGAGGTCAATGAGTTCCATTATCCTATAACTGGTAGGAGTGGTCTTTTTCTTATCATTTGATTAAAGTAGTGTTATTGAGATTATGGTAACTTTTAATAAACCAAATTTAAAAGTCTGGAAGTTCACACATGGACATGTTTCCATAGACGTATAAGGAAGTCCTATTAAAGTCAAAATGTTTTATTTCATCTAATGTTTATTGTAAAAGTTTTTACATGAATTTTTTTTTTATTTTTATCATTAAATTTAATGTAGTGGTACATGTGAAATACAATTAAATAAGGTTCTTTTATTTTAATTACTAAATGAAACCAAAAAGTAAGTCCATCAAAAATAACATAATTTTTTTTAAGAAGAACCAATTTGAACGGATTTTAGATGTTCTTTTATAATAAGTCATAAAACCAATTAATATTAAAAAAATAAGCGTCTAGAGATATTTGAATAAGTAAATTTTGGAAATTTATTTTTTACCATCCAAATAATTAATAATGAATTTATAGAATTGTAAAATTATTTATGATATATTAAATTTTTTTTCATTATTTTGTAGTCCCCAATGAATTCTCAAGAGTGGGGGTAAAATATATTACTACTCATCAAAGTAATAGATAAGTGTTATGTAAATGTACATGAAACACAAGAACAACAATTTAGGTATGAGAGATTATTGGAATGGAATATTAATCTCTAGAATGGAGATTTGGTTCGATTAATTGATTCTGTCTTATCATAACAATTTTTTAATAATAATATATGTTATTTAAAATAAATATTTTCACCATTAACGTATTAGTATTCAAAATTTTTGATGGAGGAGCCTCTATTATCTACTCAGTAGTCTCATATGTTGTGTGGAATGATTGCACCATAACCTATTGGAAATCTTAATATATGAAGAGAAAATCATTTTCACCATGTTACAACTCTAACAACCATTGTTATAAACGTAAAACATGCATGATTTTATATAGTCATCATTTTTGGCTTCAAGAATTTTTACCATCATTTGATTGTTGTACTGAATGAATGATGGAAACCAGACACACACATTCCCTCACCCTAGGGGGGGGGGGGTGATGATTACTTTGGATGTGGCATACATACTCAGTCTACAAATCCAAGGATCGATGGTTATATTTGTGACTATTGGTGACTATGGTGGATTCAAACATCATCCACTAGGCATTGACAGAATTAGCTTAATAGATGTCTTATAGGATCCCGATTATTCATGGGATGGCTGGATGAGAATTTTCCACGATTCTTGTTGATGTTGAAGATAAGATACTAACTCAACACACACATGTTTATATTTTATGGCTGATCAGGGGAATTCTATGTGTGGAATACACCAACACTTTGGTAAACATAATGTTCCAACTAATACATGAGGATCTTGACTAGATAGGTAGATACAGTTAGTGTCCATTATTTTATCACATCCATATTCATTTAATTGTAAATATTGTCACGAATATCTTCATTATATTGGGTGATGTATGGATATGTTACATATGAAACACTCGGTTCATTTTCCATGCATAGCTCCTAGAGTTATTGTACCACTTCCACAACATTTGTTTCAGGACTACCCTTAGGGATGTTCGTATGTTTTCGTCATTAATTTGAGTTATTTTTGGAAATTATTAATATAATTTATAAATTTAATATATATTTCTTTTTTTAACCATGTGGATTCAGGATCCGTATTATGTACATACCACAAGGCATAGTGTGCATAACATTATATAGATATTTTATTCTATACATCCCACAAATGTATGTTAAAAATAAAAAACAGTATTGAAAAATTAATTTTGATATTAATTTTATAAGACATTGAAAAGATAACATAGTAACATTATTGTGCTAAATTATGAATTCTTTTTGGAGTTGGAATTTAAAGTTTCATCCACTTTATATACTAGATTTTTCTATTCATCAATTTCAATATACTTCAAAACTATAGTCCGAGACTATGGTGTAGTGAAATCACTCATCCACTTCCACATCATTAAGTGGTACTAGAAAAACCGAGTCATGTGAATATTGGGTATATGAAAATTTTCCCATTGAACCCTAGAAGGTTGATTTATAACATTATATTATTCTTATAGGTAGACAGTTTTTTCAAACCATGGTTATAGGTCCTTGAACAATTCCACCATTAGAAATTTATCCAAACACCTTCTACCTATAATCCAATGACATTACCACTATCCTAAAACACATTATGTGTTCTTATATTCATATATATATATATTTAAATTAATTCATATTTAATTAATTGTTTATTATAGTTATTATCATGAAAAAATAATGGGTGAGCCTATACCCATGATTTAGTCAAACCGTGGGTATTGGTTTATTTTTAAAAAATCCACTGCTAGGAATTGATCCTAGTACCTTCCAATTATACTCCAATAACTTTTCCAATATAATATAACACTTATTGTTTTATTATATTCAAATATATATATATATATATATTTATTTATATTTAGGTATTTATTATTATTGTTACTATTATGAAAAAATAATGGGCGAACCTATACCCAGAGTTTGATAAAATCGTTGGTATAGGTTTTTTATTAAAAAAATTAAACCACTGGGAACTGATCCTAGAAACTTCCAATTAAACTCCTAATTCATTACTTCTATCCTATAACAAATTTTATTTTCTTATATTCAAATATATATTATATATATAAGTGTATGTGTGTATTAATAAATTATTTATATTAAATTGATTTTTTATTGTTATTAATATGGAAAAATTATGGGAAAATATATACCAATGGTTTGGTCAAACCATGAGTTTAGGTGCCATGAAACATTACCTATACCCACAGGTTAGTAAATCCATGGGTATAGATTTTCACACATCCTTCCCCTAAAAAATTCCCCCCATGAAACCTATTTCCATGGTTTAGAAAAACCATGGGTATAGGGGTGGCACATACCCACATTCTTTGGAGAACCATGGTTATAGGTCATTCATGTGAAAAATGTTTTCCCCGTTGCTATAAGAGTGACCTATAGCCATAGTTTTTGAAAAACACTATTGGTATAACCTTTTTTTCTAGTAGTGAATTATTTAAATGAGGCACTTGGGGATTTTGATGTTCATGTTGTGACCACTGAGGATTATGTGCCACCATCCCCAACATTATATGGGGGATAGGAATGAAGATATAAGATAGGGAAGAGGAAAGAACAAATAGTGTGATGATTGAGAGATTCTCCTACTCTGTAAAGAGAGGATCATGTGCAATAGACTGATGATCTTGCACTACAGGGAGAGGATTTTGTTTCATATACTCAAAAGGTTTGGGAGTCAAGGGACCATAATCCTAATATTTTTATCAAAAATTAATGATGGAAGATAACTAAATAATGGATGTGGTCAAACAATGATGAAATACATCATCCATAATGAAAAAAATCATTATCAAAATTGAGGAAAACCATCACCATCATCATTAGATTCCCACTTTGACTAAGAGAACGTTTGATTAAAAATAAGAGAATATTTATCCTTGTGATTTTGCTACTCTAAAGTGAGATGAATCAAAGAATGAGAAGTAGCCTAATCATCATTTCCATGACCTTGGCCATGTCCTTTTGGATTTTGACCCCCTCTCCATGTTTTTTGATGAAAAGTTCCTCTAGAAAAATCCTTCTCAAAATCCAGATTATCAGGAACTATAGAAATGAGAACTGTTTGAAAACTAGTGTCCAACACATAGACATGTGTTTCTATATAAATATTCCCTAGAACTTCATTGTGAAGAGAAAACGCAACATCAGACATAGGCATGCCCTCAGATGGAAGGCTAACCTATAATGGTTCTTGAGTAGATGATGACTTCAGTACATAATTTTTAGAAGAAAGGCAACGAATTTCTAAGATTGAAAAAATTGGAAACCCTCATCACCCACCATTGGTATCATGCCTTTGGGTTTTATCACTTTTTTATCTCCTAAAGATTTATCCAAACTCTGAGCACATACCTCTGTAGGATTTGAGAGATCATAGTCACCTTCAATCATCTTTTTATTTTCATCAGAAAGAAGCACAGTAGAAGAATATCCCACTACCTCCCAATTCACATTGGTGAGAAACACATTCCTAAAAGAGAGGGATTGGTGTGTACCCACTGATTTCAGATCAACATGCTCCTTTGCTTCCTCGTCAGCCAGATCTTCCAAATTGGAGGGGAAAATATTTTCTCCAATCGAGGGTAACATATGAAATATAAATGACTTTTCATTTAGAGTAATATGAGAGTTTACTTTTACAGTAGTATGAAATAAAATCTCAAAATCCATCAGTTTCTTATTATGGAAATGAGTATCAAGATGGCCTTTCATTCCACACATCTCACACAAAATCTTCTTTTAGCACAACACTGGTGAGTGACAAACCGCTATGAAACAGTCATAGAAAAGGGGTATCATAACATATTCCACATAAATATAGATGTCATTAGTGGGAGTATAAATATTAACCTTGTCAACAATGATGGAACTGAGATCAATCTCCATTAACATCCTAGAAATTGTCCAAATTGCACCTGCTCAGTTTCCTGATCAAGGCGAATGGGCATTCCAATGGGAGTAGAAATATCATTAAACATCCTTGGGTGCCAATGGACCTAATTGAGTCTATGAAAACATGCCCATACCTAAGAAAACACATTACTTACTTGGAAGATGTTGAATTCAAGAGACAATTCATGAATCTAAAGCCATCATGGATTAAAAAATAGTGATCCTAAGCTCCACTCATGAAGCTTATATTCATTAGAGGAACAAATACTGAAAAAAAAAACCTTACCGAATGAGAAACACCTCCAATAATAGATGTACCATATACATTAATCTCTATGAACCACTACATCTAACTTCTAGGTTTTCTTGTCTTTTGGTAAAATGAGTCGTGCAATGGTAGGAAATTTTCCCATTACAATCCTCTCTGTGGAGGCTTCTAGGTTCTCCTTGACGTGTGCTATAGAACCCCTGATGAAAATTATCCCAAAAAGAGAAACATCACCCGATTCCACCATAGTGTGTTTTTGGACTTGATAAATTGAAATCAAGGTATATCCATGCATCGTTCATCCGCCAAGAACCCCATGTCGGCCGATTTAGGGTAGCTCAAGCACCATCTCTATCAGAAATCCCCCTTGAACCTGCGTTCAACTATTCTTACTTCACTACTAGTAGAGGGGGTCTATCCACCAACAAATATGAAGTCAACTACATAAAATATCATCCCTTTTCCACCATAGATTGGAGTGATCCATCCATTATAGGCAAATCCTGATAGGAATTAGCTGTAATAAGAAGAGATTAGTGATAAGAATTGTAACCGAAGAGATTAGTGATAAGAATTGTAACCGAAGAGGCACACCAATTATGAAATGATATTTTGGTTCAAATGACCATTAATTTTATGAATTAAACATTAAAGAGTTCATTATGACACCAAAGGAACTCCGGAGATGAGCTTCACACAAAATAAATAGGGAATAGCCATCAAAGAAACCCTAAAAACCCTTGTCGCTCAGTCCTAGAGAGAACGAGACCCACGACTCCATCCTTCCTCCATTTATGTTTAATATAAATTTTCTTAAGCATATGAAATAAAATATTCATATCTGATTAGTCATGTGGTTGATATCTCTAGATCTTCGATGGAGTGATACCTAACACTGGTTCCACAACTTCTATAGACATTGAGCGACACTTTCTCCAATGGTAAAAAATTAGATATCAAATTTCCATCATCCTCAAGAGATTATTTCATGCCTCTATAGTCATTAAAATATGGATCCACATATGATGTTGTATGACCCTCTACTCTATAGTATGGGGAGTCACTCACAACACATAATATTGAGTTTTCAAAATCAGTAGAGTGGTATAAAGCAATTTTAGAATCACTATTGTATGTGCCCACTATTGAAGCAAAGACACAAAATGAGTAGGAATTCATGTTTAAAGATGGTACACAGATGCGAAAGGCATGTTAGAACATATTTGTGGGGATTATATGCTGATTTGGGGTGCAGAGGGCATCAAGGTTGATTTATTCAAGTGGTACACATTATATATATAAAAAACCTGATTAATGCAAAAATTAAATGGTATTCTTAAATCTTTATCATTATATAAATTTTCAAATCAGAATCACTAAACTACAATTTCAATTACATGATAAAATTAAACAATTCAACATGAGCTGGAGAAAATCCCTTATCAATGATGATTCTAATTCCATAGCTAACATTGAGTTATGAATATTATATACTATCAATATAAACACACACTCACATATATATGTGTGTTTGTGTGTGTGTGCATATCTATGTTTATAAATGAAAATAATTATCTAAATATAATTAAAAATATATTAAAATACATAATAAATATAAATATATTTATATAAATATAAATATAATTTTGAAATTATATTTATATTTATATTATTATAAAACTATAAATATAAATTTATTTATATAATAATAAATATAAATAAAATTATAATTATTTTTATAAATATAAATAATTATATAAATATATATTTAATAGAAAAAACATAAAAATAAAAATATATTTATATAAATATGTTTATATTTATAAACTTATATATAAATATGTTTATATAATTATAAAATCCCATTTAAATACATATCTCAAACCTGTCATCATGCATTTTTTTTAGCGCGATATGAAACATGGTGGCTTGAACATTATTAATGTGAAATTATAGATCTATTTTTTCCATTCATTAAAAGAAAAATGAGGGCAGTTCTAGACATGCTCGGACCCGATGCTTCAAATAGAATCCACCCCACCACACATCATATTAATATATCAATATATTATCATCCCCAACATGAAACATATCAATTTCTCTCTATATTATCTTCATGTTTAATAAATGCATTACACCACAAAAAAAATATTTAGCATCGTCCTGAGAAAACATATAATCATGATTCATCACCAGCCTAGATAAACATAAAATTGAAATTTTTATACATAGATGTGGTTTATTTATATAGAAATATACTTTATATGTAAATAAGTTTACAAATTTATTTATAAAATTGAATTTTTATGTGAGAAAATATTCAAATATGTATAAATGTTTTTATCTTTAATCATAAATAAAATTAAATTATAAAAAGTCATAAAATTTTAATTTCATAATATACATATTAGGGAAATCCTTGAGAATGAATTGACTCTACACCAAAAAAAAAGATAATAATAATCTCTTAAATGAGTATGAAATTTAATCAAATGTTAAAAAATGGGGTACCCCGACAAAAAATGCAGTTTCAGATGTATTTCAAGCCTTTTTTGACCCCCGAAAAAAAGGACTACTAGGGAAATTCTAGACATGAAGGCATAAATCTTTTCACTATAATCAATTTTATTTTTGGTAGAGCTTAAATAGACATCTCAATAAAATGTTATGGTTTTTTGAAGTTTGAGTCATGTTTTCAACTTAAATTAGATCATTTCTTAATTTAAATAATTTTTCTATCTTCGAATTGTTATTAAATTATTATAACATAATAATAATTATATTTTTTTAAAAAATATTACTTTTAATTATTTTATAACCCCTTTTCCCTATTATCAGCACAAAAAGCATCCGTTTTAGTGTTGATAAAGGGCATACTTTTAAGAGCACTAAGAAAATCACTGATAAAAGTACCATTTATCAGTTCTAAAAAAAGAATTGATAAATGGTGTAATTTTATAAGTTCTAAAAAAGCACTAATAGTTAGGTACTTCTATAATATCTTTTTTAGAACAGTTAAAATAACCTCTTATCAGTGTTTTTTAGTGCTGATAAAAGTATCCCCATTATCAGTGCTTTTGTTAGTACTGATAAAGGGAAGTGCTAGAGAAAGTAAAAAATGTGGTTGTGGTTGTGGTATTGAGGGGAATAAAAATTGATTTATTCCATTGGTACACATTATATATATAAAAACCAAATTAATTAACAAATTAAATGTTGTTTTAAAATATGTATTTTTATAAAAATATTCAAATTAGAATCAATTAACTACAATTTTGATTACTTGATAAAATTAAACAATTCAACATGATTAGGTAAAAATACCTTTCCAATGACGATTCCTATAATGTAGTAGGTAGAATAATTTGAATTAGGGATGACAGACCAGCATACATCATTCATGATTGGTTGTGGGCTTGAGTGGGCTGACAGCTTGGTGTGGCTGTCGGATGTACTGGCGTAGGGTGTGTGTGTTGTTGGCATGCTTGAAGAGGTGTACTTGAGGTATCCCTTTATCATATATTGATACATAGATCCTTGGATCCTATTGGACTATGTACATGGGTCTACACATCCTAGGATATTTGGCCATGTAATTATATTGGTCTAACTAAAAAACTATGGGTGTATGCATTTTACGTTTAATAAAAAAGGGTTTTTCCCATCCCTACCTATATATATATATATATATATTTCTTTATTTAAATAAATATAATTATGTAAAAAATAATTAAAATTATATATATTTATATATATTTAATTAAAAAATATATGTATATTTATATAAATATAAATTAAATTATTAAAATATAAAGATAAATATAAATTTTTTAATATAACTATAACTATATAACTATATTTATAATTATATAAAAATATTTATATTTATAAAATCCAATTTAAATATATATTTCAATCCTCTCATTATGCATTAATTTTTTTGCCAAAATTGAAACACCGTAGCTTGCACATTATTCATGCTAAATTACATGTCATTTTTTCTAATTATTAAAAGAAAAAAAGGTGTTGTAGGTCATGCTTAGACCCGATCGTCTCATGTTTGGCTTCCAACCTAATCCTTAGGTTGGGTTTTGGTTTATTTCCACATAAACTTGTCGTATATTGATCATTAAATCATTGAACAATAAAAATTCATATGGCCATCAAAAATAAAAAAAGCGAGGCAAAGATTATTTCCCAATGACACGAATGGTGAAATGTTTCTCCATTAAGCACGAGGACAGTGATACCAATGTGATGAGGATTGGGACTATTTGAGAACATAATATTGGTATCGACCTAATAGTTTTCTTTATAATATTTCATATTTAGTGGATGTTTGTAGGGGATTTTTCATGCGGAATTTGCAGTGAATTTCACTGTTAAATTTCATTACAAATTCCACTGCAAATTTCCTGACAAGGACTGGTAGAATTTTTTACTAGTAATTTCCACAAAAAATTCCCCTCTGAATTTTCACAAGGAATTCCTTGATGAAATCTCTACCAGATATTTGTAGTATAAATTCATTGTTGGAATTCCTAGTGGATATTATTAAATGTTTTAGAATAATTTATTTTTGTTTCTTAGTATATTTAAAGTGGAAATGTCATCTTGTATTTTGTTATCAGAATTTAAAATTGAATGGATGTAGAAATTTTCACTTGGAGTATCCATTATGACTTGCCAATGTAAATTAACAATTTAGTAAAAATAAAGAACAATGTTAAAGACCATTTAAATATAAAGGTGATCAGAAAATTTGTTCACATAAAATTTACAGCTCAGAATGAGCATGATCAAGAAGAATATGGATGCTGTACACGATACAAAACATATAAATTCAATATATTTATATACTGTTCGAAATTATTAAAAATTTTATGTGATGGAAGATAATAGTGATGAAATTACACACTCAAATTTCAATGCAGAAATTTCCATCAATCAATATAATGTTCCAAATTTAGAACAAATCACTCCATTAATTAGTATTTAAAAATAATACACTACATGGAGACCAAGGATTGTGATGGTTTTTAAATCATAGTTTATAGCCTATTCATTTGATATTTCTTATGGATGAATTTTTGGTTTTAATACATTAAGGAAGTATGTTAATAGAAATAAAAAGGAAAAATTCATTGTAACAACAACATTGTAAGAATTTAGTATAGAAGAATGTGAAAGATTAGAAAATTGTGATATCAATGTAAAAAAGTCACATGATGAAACAAGGAATAATTCTCAAGTGAAAATGGGATTTTTCTACATGTCCAATAATCAATATTAGTGTATGAAACCTTTTGATTAGTATAACCATTCATTACATTCTCCTAAGAACATGCATTTTATGAAGTCACAATGAATAATTAGTTATGCACAAGGTGCTGAGTTGGATGAAAATGATAAAGCAATTCTTAAGATTGGTGACTGATTTTCAATTATAACAGTCCTTGTAGGTGGGTTTGGGAGTCTTGGATATACATGAATAGACCAATGGAATTATTTTCAATTCAAAATATAGAGGGAGTTGAATGTAGGTGATATTGGTGGTATGTTACAATATCTATAGTAACAATCAAGGGATAACGCAATATTCTTATACATAGTGTACCATAACATGTGTGGTCAAATTAGCAACATTTTTTTGATTGATCCCTAAATTAATGTCGATTATGATCATTTTGGAGACATTGTCATGTTTGATACTAACTTTAACACAAATAAGGAGTGTAAGACTTTGAGAGAGTCTGTAAGAATAAACCAAAATAAGGTTATTGTAATTTTTGGTGAAAAATTGTTTTAAGATAAGAAAAAGGCCCATTTAGTTGGTTGTTTAGTTGATTTTTTTATGGGAATAATCGGGTGAAAATTTTCACTGATCAAGATGCTTATATGTCTAAATCCATTATTTTGACTAAACCTAAACCATGACATGACCTATGTACTTAAGAAATAATGAAAAATGGAATTATACACTTAAGATTAGTAATAAAATATGGCTCTAAATTGGTGGAAAAATTAAAACAAATGCATTTATGGGATTGCAATGAATTGAAAATTTGAGGCAATATGGAAACAAATTCAAGATGAGTCTAAAAATACAAGTTTTACATGGTTAAAATATATGTTCAAATGGAAAAACGATCTCATTGTTTTATGAAGACTGCATTGACATTAGGCATTCAAAGCACAAAATTGAGTGATATTTTCAATTTGATATTAAAGAATTACTTGAATCATAATATTATTATCTTAGAATTCATCGAACATTTTTGAGTTTGTGTTGGATAATAATTAATATCAAGAAATGAAGGAAGAATTTTATGGTAGGTAAAATCTCCCATGTAATCATTCTCCATATCATTTGATCATTGTTTAAGCCATTCATTTATAAAAAAAATATTAAATCTTTTTTATCATTAAAACCAACTATGTGGTTCTTTTTCCTATGTCTTCTAACGAAACTATTTCCCCAAAAATGATTTTTGTTGGAATGAAAGACTCCTCAAATGAGTTTTCAGTTGGAGTGTACTGAGAGTCACATTTGAGAATTGGTTGTACCTATATAAAATTTGAGAGTTACAGGTATTTATATTTTCATTCACTAATAATATTGTATGTGTTAGATGTGTAGTGAATTCTGATGTAATATGTCAATACGATATGAAAATGAATTTCTTATGACATCCACTTGGAATACATAATAGCTAGACATGTTTATGAATATTTTGGATTATGAAAATATAAATGTTACCAAAAGTTTTAACAAATGTAGATAAGTCTTATAACATAATATTATGAGTTTGAAAAAAGATATATTATTGGGATGTCAAATTTGAACAATTATTTTAGGGAATTGAAGGAAGATAGAAATAATTTACCCTCAGTACACATTAAAAATGAATATAACATGGAATGTCGACAAAAATCTAAAATATTATTTAAGAAGAAAATAAAAGGAAAGGTGGAAAAAGGTTCAAAATATTTATAGATAAGGAATAAAATGCATAAATATTACGTGAAATATTATAAATCAAGATACAACAAAACATTTATGAATTATTTTTTATTATTTTAATAAACTATTTCATTTTGTGATATCATGCATGAAAAATGGTATAGGGTTTTTGTACGGAACTAATAATGAAATTCAAAATTTTGGCTACCGTATTAATCCTATCATAGATCTAAATGTATATGAATATTGAACCATAAGTTTAAAACTATGATATTTAATCACACTTCAAACCAGTTCATATATTTGGATATCTTAATTCTATATGAACTAATTTTATAAAACACTTCTAAAATTTCTATTTTTAGTTATTAATGTAAAATTATTTCTAAAATTAAGAGGTAGAGAAGAATAATTTTCATCTATATAGTGTGTAAAATTATGAAACCTCCACAAATCAGAATAAAATGAGAAGTTTCAGGACTGAAAATCCAATGGAAATATTCCAAAATTCAGTTGATCTATAGCATCAAAAATTGAATTAATCACAATATACAACTATTTTTTAATTTTTTTATAAATAATTATGTGGGATTCTATAGTGGTGGAAATTTCCATTGGAAACATGAAAAAAATAAATGTGTTAAATTTCAACTCAGTGTTTATAGTGGGAGTTTCCATTGTAAATTTCCAATGGGAATTACCAATAGGAGTTTCTATACACAAAAAGCTTCCTATTAATTCAAATAATTAAAAATGGAGATTGAAAATAAAAATTATATTGTAGCACATATTATACAATCTATGATTAAATCAATATCTAATTTATTAAAATATTCAAGTAGATTAGCCACTAACCAGTTCCACCACATATGTACCTCCCAAACAATTGATGTAATCCAAAGTTGAAATTTCCACTTAGAGTTTATAGTGTGAGTTTCCAATGGAAATTTCCAACGGAAATACTCAATTTGAATATCTATACATAGAATGTTTCATATTGATTCAAAGAATATGCAATAGTGACTACAAAAACATATTATATATTTACACCTATAATCAAATCATATTTTAAATCAGTATCATATTTATCGAAATGGTCATCCATATCAGGAAATAACCATTTCCACCCCCTATGTACCACCCAAAACATTGATGAAAACCAATGTGGAAATTTACCATTAGAGTATATAGTGGGAGTTTTCACTAGAAATTTCAAATGGAAATTCCCAGTGGAAATTTATATGCACAACAATTTCCCAATTGATTCAAAGAACTCACAGTGTAGAGTATAAAAAAAAGTTATATTTTAACACCTATAATAAAATCACATATTAAATCAATATCATTTTTATCAAAATTTTTATCCAGATCAGAATATTACCATTTCCACCCCGTATGTATCACCCAACCAATTAATATAAACCAAAGTGTAAATGTCTACATAGAGTTTAGATTAGGAGTTTCCAATGTAAATTCCTAGTGGAAATTTCTATGCATAGATACATTTTAAATGATTCAATAAAATTATAATGTATACTACAAAAGAAAATAACAGTCTATAAGATATAATGAAAGAACATAATATAACCATTTGTTCATCTAGCTGAAAAAATAACTACTTCCACCGCTAATATCATTCCTACCAAATTAATCACAATAAATCAAATCATTTTAGTTTGTTAAACAAAAATATAATTTGTGTTTTGGTGAATAACCAATTTTACTATCTTTAATGTTTCTTGAATAAAACAAATACATAATATTATCAACATCCATATCTGAAATTGTCCTTCAATGATCATTTAGAAAATAATAAATCATAGACAATAACTAGTCACCAAATTCATTTTCTGTCGAACAATCTAGAACTGCAACTCCTATTTCAAAAAATTCTATTACATTAAAAATGAAAAAATAAAAATCCAAAGTGGTGTATCCCTATTGCAGCATATTCTACTTTTCATATCCCATTTATCTTGCTTCACATTTTCTTTATAATTGTAGTTGAATACTTCTTCCAAATCTATTTTCTATAAAACAATCAATGAGTAGTTCATATTTCAATGTATTTTTTTTATGTATAGTGTAAAACATATTACCACATTGACTGCGTCTTTAATAAATGAGTCAATAAATCTTGTTCCTTGAATAGTTTCCATGGAGTTATAATATATAAACACCATTTTTTCATATCCATTGTAACGACCCAAAATTTTATTAATGTAAATTAATCTTGATCTAATTAAATGTATTATTATGTAAAATGGAAGTATAAAATACATACTCTTCCTTGGTTTTATGTTTTTTGATTTTAACATATCATTAATAATTTTTACCATTATTAATATAGCGTTTGAATAGTGATAACATGATTAGTATAACTATAGGGATTTAACAAATCCATTTTACTCAGAAAAAGGAATAGATGTCCTCATCCAATAGAATTTCTCCCTCTGAATCCCATTTGTCAGATATCAGGAAGGAGGTAGAATCACTGGGCTTCACTCTATACCAAGTCCAATATGATCTTCAACACATTAATCTTGAACGGAATCACCTACAAGAGAAGTGTAAGTTAATACAGATTACCACCAGAGGGATGTTATTCAACCACCATAAGAGTTTTTCACCATCGCACACCTTACCATTAGGTCTTATACATGTGTTATAAGGGGTTATGTAACAAGAACCTAGCACTATGATTATGTGAATTATGTTTTTCATATAATAAATAATATACATTCATTTTATTATTGTTACTCTGTAAATAGGTTTTAAAGAACAAATAGTATTTTTAGTTAATATTAAATTAATAAATCTTTTTTTGACAAATTAGTGTATTTTTGAATTAAATAATATTTTAAAAAAATGTTATAACTAAATTTATTTTTTTTAAATATAAATTATCATATAATTTTTATACAATTGAAATTTTTATTATGGTTTGAAAGCTATTTTCCTCAAAACCCATGAATTTTCAATAAATGTCAGTTTTTATTTTAAAATGGTAAATTAAAATAATTAGAATATTATTTAGGTAAAATAAATATTATTTTTGGATTCATGACATTAGAATTATCTAATGGTGAATTTTTCATAATTTTTCGAGAGAGAATATTTTTTGGGTAAAAATTAAATACCATTTAAATTTATAAAGTGTTTTATGACATCATAATGGCACAATAGTGATATAACAAAATACTATAAAAGTTATATTCGACTAATATATGTTTTAACCTTAAAATAACTTGATTTTATATTTTATTGATTAATTTTACAATGCATTAGTGGACCCTCCAAGACTTATAAAATATTTTAATATTTTAAAATGATTTTCTGGAGAGTGTGACTCACCTCCACATAAGAAAGCCTAATATTTTAATACATTTGGACATTTGAATTGTAAAATAATTTTTTATTATCCCCTTATGAAAAATAATGGGGAAAAACCATTTAATGGTTTGTGGGTTTGAATATTTTATTATATAGATTCCAAAACCTAAGTTTGTGAAATATTAAAGAATTCATCTTTCTTTTCCTATATAAAACCACCCAAGATCCCACTTCTATTCACTCAAAATTCTTGGATCACATCCCTAATCTTCCATCTTTTCTCTATAATCCACTCAAGGCACCCCAATATCTCATGAACCCCCTCCTCAAGCTCTTGAAGTAACACACTCAAGTATATGATCCTCACATTCCTTCCTTCCTTATTTATGTCTAAGTTTCCATATATTGTTATTCCCTTTTATTTTCAATTCAAAATGTTGGGGTATGATTTATTCATATCACTTATAATTCCATCCTTAAAATTTAATGATGATATACCCCTTTCTCTCTTCTTAATGCATCCCATGTACACCCATTACCATTCTGAAATTCCGTAACAGATTTCTCTCTCCTTGTTTAAATTCAAGAAATTATTTTATATTATGCATCTAAATTTGATTAAATATTTTTGAATATTATGTTAAATGAAACCCTTTCGGTACATTTAATGTATAAATGATGATAATACCAATTTCTCTCTCATAATCCCATTTTATGATTTCTTTTTGACGTCGTTATGTTACCAAAGTGACACCAAAATTTCCCATGCCAAAATCGCCATGTAAGTGAATACCATACCCATTTCACTATCAAGTGTATTCAACTTTATGAACATGTAATTTTTTATTGAGGAATTTAATATTTTTATTCCACATCTCTTATTCATGGAATAAATTATGATGTTTAATGAATCCATTTTGTATGATCTATATGGCACACTTATACATGAAATGAAATTATTAAGAATGGTGCACCCTGATAGCGCTCTGATGCATTGGGTAAAGAATAATATCATGATACTACATGTGCAATGAGTGTTGACTCTTGATAATACTTGTGAAATGAGGGTTTACTCATGCTAATTCATGTGCAGTGAGGGTTTACTCATGCTCCTTGTGCAATGTGCCTTGGATCATGATAATATCATGTTAAATGTTGTTTCCATGTTTCCATGTTATGATAATCATGATATATCATTAATTTATATTAATGTTTCTCATATTATCTATTGATATTCCTATTGCATAAAATTTATTTTATTTTTTATGTTATTACTTGTTTACTCCCATACTGATCATTATATGTCACCATTTTCTTATGTATGTCCTTAGGTTATCCCATTCAAGGCTAACTATGAACGAATATTATGGTTATGTAAAAGAAGCTTTTAATAAAGATGTTATATTTTATGTCTTATGTTTTCATGTAATTTTTCTAATTTCCCAATACACTATACCTATAGATCCATAGAGTGGTCTTAAGATAATGTTTATGTAATAAATCATGTTAAAGTGTGTAATAAAGAGAAAGGTTTTTATAGTGGGTATTAAAGGATATGTTTTGTTATTTTTGGGATTAGGATTTGAAAACCATAGTGAAAGCCTTAAGGATAATACTAACTATAATAAAAACATAACTAAATTTTGGTGAGTAGATTATAATTGTCTTATCATGAAAATATATCCCTATCTACATACGAACAAGTAGAGGTGTCTATTATAGAGATGTATCTAGGAGAAAACATGAAAACACCACTTTGGGATCGACTTGAACATGAATTGGTGCCCAAAAATGGGCGTTGATGCACTCTTCGTTTTACACTCCTAGGGGGTATGGTTTCATAAATTCATAATCATATAATAAACCATTGTTATGGGAATAAAAAAATTACCATAAGAGTATAAGTTGGGAAGTATATAATGGAGAATGTAGATTAAAGCCTATAAATTCATAAGTTAAGAAAATAAATGTAATTTATTAGTTATCCCTTTTTTCAATGGATTACCCTTTATGTGTTACCCCTAAACATCCTTTTATTCTTGCCAATGGTCAGTAATATGAGGACTCGAGCTAACAACTGATGTGAAGATCAATGTGATGATTGTTCTAATGAGATGACCAATCCAATGAGAGTGAGAATAAAATTTTTTGTCATGATAGTCTCTCAGTTAACTCATGTTTTGAATAGAAACATGGGTCAAGAGTCATGTACAACACCCCTAAGAAAGAACAAGCCACAATCAAGATATTCATGAGAAAAATTCTTCCTAATTTCAATGGATCATTAGATCCCTCTATCGCCAAATAGTGGATAAACTTTATTGAGAAGATCTTATTCATCCTTAAATGTTCAGAACATGAGTAGGTTCTTCTGGATGCTTATCGTATGGAGGGTGAAGCTGATAAATGGTGGAAATTAATCAATAATATGAATCTTGAGGAAGATATTGAGTCATTATAATGGAATTATTTAAGGAAAATGATTTTCGATTAATATTTTCCTTACACCCTTTGAGTTATGATGGAAAGGAACTTCCTTTCTCTCGAGAAAAAAGATGGAAAATCCATAGGAGCATATGGGGAAAACCTAAAAAGTCTTCCATGACACGCCTCTAGATTTTTTATCACCCCTTAATTCTAGGTAGACCGATTCTTTGGTGGGAGAAAACCTAACATACAGAAAGCCCTTGTGATCCATGACTTCGACAGCTATGAGGAAATTGTATAATGTTCCCACGAAGGAAAAATGAAGTTTAAGGAATCTTAGGGGTATCATGGGTATAATAATTAGAATGTGGACTTTAATTTTGGTAGTCCGATGGATAAATCCAATGGTGCTAAAAAATTCCATCACCCATCTTGCCAAAGGTGTATCAAGAAGCACCCCGAACATCACCTGAAGGGGGCGAGGAAATGATTTCGGTGTGGAGGAGAAGGGAACCTGGCCATTAATTACTGACAAGGAAAACCCACTGCTATGATAGATGATATGAGTGCTCCGTTCGACCCTCAATGCATTTTTCATTGCATCAACAAAAAAATAATTAGGGAAATTCCCCATCTAGTTCCCTAATCCAAGGGTTTTCAGAGGCAACTTACAACCTCAATGACATAAAGGGTGAGATTTTTCCATCACTACCATCGATGAAAAATATGACAATGAATTAGTGACATGTATGCTAGTTATTTATTCAAGAATAACAAATGTACATTTTTATTCGGGTTCTACATGTTCTTTTACATGCCTAGAGTTTAGTAGAACAATCCCACCACCACCACAAATCATGGAAGTAGAGATGTTGGTGAGAATAGAAAATGTGGAAATTATTGCCTTCAATGAATATTACTCCTCCCGTATCACAATTTGTGGATTGAACTTCCCAGTGAACCTATTCATACTCCCACAATTGGAATTTTATGAAATTCTTTTCATGAATTGGAATTCCCTATTTAGATCCAACCTAAATTTTTATGTGATGAAGATCGCTTTCCATATAGCGAATCAACCCTCGATTCTGTACAAGTTCAAGGAGGAGGATGAATATTCTATAGCACCATCATCTCAATTAGGGATATTATTGCCCTATGAGAATGTGTATCTTTATCAGATTATGGAGTATATGGAAGCAACCATCCTTGAAGACATTCATATTTTGAGGGAATTCGTTGAAGTGTTTTTGATAAATTTCTTGGTCTTTCTCCTAGAAGAGATGTTGAATTTTTGAATTATCTTATACTTGAAGCTTTTCCAATATCCAAGACTCCATAGAGAAGGGCTGTTTTGGAGCTTAAGTATCTAAAGAAACAACTACAATAGAATTTGTATAAAGGGTTTATATTCCCAAGTGCTTCACCATGGGGTGAACCATTCCTCTTCATCAAGAAGAAAGATGGGTCAATGTTAATTTGTGTTGATTATCGTGATCTAAAAAAAATCACGATAAAGAAAAATTATCCTCTATCATGAATTTATGACTTATTCAATTAGCTATGTGGAGACCAATACTTCTCCAAGGTGGATCTGTAGTCAGGATATTACAAAGTAAGGGTGAAGAAGAAGGATAACCCTAAGACTACTTTTCATACATGGCACAGGCACTATGAATTCATAGTAATGCCTTTTGAACTCACTAATTCCCTAGAAAATTTCATGGACTTGATGAAAAGATTCTTTAGAGATTACATGAAATTTTTTTGGTTGTCTTTATAGATAATATTATAATATACTAAAAAACTACGTAGGAACATGAGGAGCATCTAAGCACTATACTAGAGTCCTTAAGAAAAGAAAATTATCTATGAAATATATAGAAAATGTGATTTATGGTTGAAGGAAGTCTCATTTTTGGGTCATATCATCACATGAAATGGGATATATGTTGATACTTACAAGAAAAATGAAATTGAGGGATGACCAAGGACAAAATCTCTAACAGATATATGTAGCTTCCTTATGTTAGCTTAATATTATTGCTGATTTGTGAGAAATTTCTAACTATTTTCAAACCCTCTTACCATGATAACTTGGACGTGTGTCATGTTTTCTTAAAGTGATGAATGTGAAGATATATTTAAGTGTTTGAAAGGGAGGATTAACACTACACCATGCTCATACTACCCACAAGTGGAGATCTTTTGTGGTATTCAGTGTTTCTTCGAAGAAGGGAATAGGTTGTGTGTTCATGAAAAACGAAAATGTCATTGCCTATGATTCAAGGAAATTGATAGTTCCTGAGAAAAACTATCCAACACATGATCTCGAGTTATCAGCAGTAATCTTCGCATTAAAAATTTGGCTACATGACCTCTTTTGGGAGAAGTGTGAAATATATACGGATCACAAAATTCTTAAGTATATATTCCCACAAAACGAGTTGAACATGCACCAATAAATATGGTTAGACCTGATCATAGACTATGAATTCTCAATCCCTAACCACCTTGGTAAAGAAAACAAGGTGGAATATGCTCTTATAAGATAGGACCCAACGACTCTATCATTGATGAGAATTGAAAAGGATCCAATATTTTTAGATTTGATGAAGATGGACATGGGTATCATAAGGAATAAAACATCATCAATCCTTTCACAAATTATTTATCAACGGTGTCTTTTGTAAAGGTTAATGGATGCTAAAAAGGATGATGTGGTAATTTATAAGAAATTGGAAACTATCAGAAAATGGAAATCCTCAAAGTTCAGTGTTAATGAAGAAGGAATTGTGAGATTTGGGACTAGACTATGTGTTCTATCAAATCTATATTTAAAGAATGAACTTTTGGAAAATGAATATAGTTATAATTTCTGCATTCACATAAGAAACACAATGATGTATCGAGATCTCTAAGATCATTATTGGTTAAATAACATGAAGAATCAGATTTCTGAGTATAAATCAATGTGACCGGTATTTCAGAAAGTGAAGGATAAGAGGCAGAAGTCTAAGGAGATGATGCAACCATTACCCACACCAACATGGAAATAGGAAAACATCACCATGGACTTTGTCACTGAACTTACAAAGATAACCAAAGGAAATAATGATATCTAGGTTGTTGGGGATCATCTTACAAAGACAACACACTTCATTACAATTCAGGAGGATTTCTCATTGGATCATCTAGAACGAATATACATCAAGGAAGTGGTAAGGATGCATGGAGTAGAACCATCGATTGTATCTGATCAAGACACAAGAATCACCTATTATTTCTAGAAGAGTCTCCAATACACTCTGAATACTGAGTTGAACTTGAATATAGATTATCATCATCAAAATGATGGCCAATCTGAGCGGAATATCTAAACGCTTGTGAACATGTTGAGAGCATTCCCAATGGACTTCAAAGGAGGGAAGGATCGACATCTTCCGTTGGTTGAGTTATCTTAAAATAATAGTTTCCACTCAAGAATACAAATGGATCCTTTTTAATCCCTTTATGGGAAGAGGTGCAGAACACCACCATGTTGGGAGGAAGTTGTGGAGCGAAAACGCCTATGTCCAGAAATGGTCAATGAAATTGTAGATAAGTTTAGAGCATCAATCAAAACATAAAATCTACTCAGAGTTGACAAGATTTCTATGCTAACAATCATCAAGAGACCTAGTTTTTAATGTTGGATACATGTAATTCCTCCACATATCATCATGGAAGATAGTTATGAGATTCATGATTAAGTAAATGCTTAGTCAAAGTTGGATCAACCCTTTTCAGATCCTTGATTGCATTGGAGCAGTGGCCTATCGACTAGAACTCCCACTGAACCTATCTTAAGTACATGATGTACTCCATATATCACTATTAAGGAGGTACATACCTGACCCATCTCATATACTAAATCTAGTGGTGGTACTATTAGAGAATGACCTCTTTTATAAAAAGAATTCAGTGATGATCTTAGATTATAGGGAAAAAGTTCTATGAAACAAGACAATGCCCCTTGTTAAGGTCTTGTGGAGAAACCAAAAGTATTAAGAAGCAATGTGGGGATCCGATGAAGTGATGAAGTAGTGTTACACTCATCTATTTTAGTTTGAGAAAAGGAAATTTATTGTGGAAATTTCTTAAGGGGGGAAGATTGTAATGACCCAAAATTTTATTAATGAAAATTACTCCTGATATATTTAAATGTCTTATCATGTAAAATGGTTATATAAAACACATTAAATTCCTTGGTTTTATGTTTTTTTGGATTCTAAGATACTATTACAAATTTTTAACATTTCTAATATAGACGTTGAACAGTGATAACCTGATTAGTATAAATATAGGGCTTTAAAAATCCAATTTACTCAGAAAAAGGAAGAGATGGCCGAATCTAGTTGAATTATCCCATATAACGCCCATTTTTTAAAGCTCAGGAATTAGGTAGCATCATTGGGATTCACTCTGGTCCAATCCCAATCTGAGCTTCAACAAGTTAATCTTGAACAGAATCGCCTATGGGAGAAGTGGAACTTAAGAGAGATTACCACCCGAGCGATGTTATCCAAGCCGCCCCATGTGTCTATCACCATTTAAAACTTTACCCTTAGGTCATATTCTGGTGTTATAAGGGGTTATGTAACAATACCCTAGAACTATTATTATTTACATTTTTTTTATATAATAAAGTATATACATTAATTTTATTATTGATACTTTGTTAATGTTTTTAGAGCACAAATAAAATTTTAAGTTAACATTCAATTAAGAAATATATTTTTACAAATTCATATATTTTTTAATTAAATTATAATCTAACAAAATATTATTACTAAATTAATTTTTATTAAATATATGTTATCAAATAATATTTATACAATTTTAATTTTTATTAAGGTTTGAAAACATTTTTTTGTCAAAACTAATGAATTTTCAATAAATGTTAGTTTTTATTATAAGAGTGAAAATTCACATATTTTGAAATTATTTTTATAAAATGAATATTATTTTTGGATTCAGGATGTTGAAATTATCTAAGGGTGAATTTTTCATAATTTTCTGACAGTTGAATTTTTGGGTAAAATTTAAATACCTTTTAAATATATAATGTGTATTATCACAACATAATGACCCAATAATGATGTTATAAAATAATATAAAATGGTTATTTGTCCATTATATTTTTTAATTTTAAAATAATTTTATTTTATAATTTTTTGATTAATTTTACAATGCTTTAGTGGACCCTTCAAGACTTATAAAATATTTTAACATTTTAAAATAATTTCCTTGAGAGTATGACTCACCTCCACATAAGCAAGCCTAATATTTTAAAAAGATAAGACATTGGAATTATAATAAAATGTTTTCCACTCCCATTTGAAAAAATCAATGGGAAAAAACAACGGGATGGTTCATGGTTTTGAATATTAAATTATATAAATTCCCAAACCTATGTTTGTGAAATATTAAAACATTTCCCTCTATTTTCCTATATAAAACCACCAAAATCTCCCACTTTTCTTTACTAAAATTCCATGGATAACTTCCATACTCTTCACTCATATCTTTATAATACTCCTAAGGTGCCTCAAGTTCTCAATAATCCCATCCTCAAGGTCTTGAAGACAAACACTCAAGTCCGGGATCCTCACATTTCTTCCTTATTTATGTCCAAGTTTCCTTATATTGTTATGTACTTTTATTTTCAATTAAAATTATAAGTGTATGATTTAAAAAATCTATTATACTTAACTAATTATGTTTTAATTATTAGATAATCCCTTTTATCTCATTAATTCTGCTCATGTACACCCGTTACCATGCTGAATTTCTGTAAGGGATTTCTCTCTAATCATTTACATTCATGAAATTATTTTATATTATGCATCTATATTCTGTTACATATATTGGGACATTATTTTCCATGACCACCATACTATCCATTTCATTAATAAATTATGAGATACCCCTTTCTCTATTATTAATCCATTTTATGATCTCTATTTGATGTCGTTTTGCTGCCAAAGTTAATCAAAATTTTCCCTTGCCAAAATAACCATGTAAGTGAATACCATACCCATTTATATATCAAGGGTATTCACCTTTATAAAAATTTACTTATTTATTGAGGACTTACATTTATGTATTCTGCATCCCGTATTTGTGGAATTAATTATGATTTTTAATGAATCCATGTTGTATGACCTATGTGGCACACTTATGCCTGAAATGAAATGAATAAGAAGGTTGTACCCTGATTGTACTCCAATTCCTTATTTAAATAATAATATCATGATACATCATGTTCAATGAGGGTTGATTCATGCTAATTCAAGTAAAATTAGGGTTTTCTCATACTAATTCATTTGCAATGAGGGTTTACTCATGCTCCATGTGTAATGAGCCTTGGATCATGCTTATATCATGTTAAATTTTTTTCCATGTTTCCATGTTATGGTAATCATTATATACCAAGAATTTATGTTAATGTAACTATTACTCTCAATTGATATTATTATTTTCTAAAAAGTATTTTATTCTTCATATTATTCATTTTTACAACCTTTATAGGCATTATAACTCACCCTTTTCTTATGTATGCCCTCAGGTTATCCCATGAAATTCTAAGTATGAAGGAATGATGCGGTCATGTATAAGAAGTATTCAATAATTATGTTTTATTTTATGTATTAATTTTTCATATAATGTTATTAATTTCCCAAGACACTAGACCTCTCGATCATTAGAGTTTTCTTAAGTGCACATCTATATGAAAAATCATGTTAAAGTGTGTAAAAAAGAGCAGGGTTATTATATCAATGAGTAACAATGTCTAGTGGATATTATCAGAGTTTACTGGGTATAATAAAAACATGGATCCCCTCATATCATAATATATTAGCTAGTTCAAAAATATTCCCTTTAATTTCTCATTTGTGGAATAAAAAACGCTTTATAAGCCAATAAAAAAAGAAAATAAAATTATGTATTCATCATTAACATTAAAAATAAAATAAAATAACATAAAAAATGAAAAAATATGATCATTCATTATATAAAAAATGAACTATAGTATTACTATAAAGGTGTTTGTCATGAAGGAACTACTTTCCAATTCGGTTATGAAAGCCATTCTGCGTATAAAAAATCTCTCTTCAATTATCACCTTGTATGAATCTATTAATTTTTTCTAAAAATAGAACTTAATAAAAGATAAAATAACATTTACGGTCAAATAAATTGATATAACACATAAAATACCAGGTATGCAATTCTTATTTAACAAATCAATATTTTTTCCTATTATTTGATATGATTTCTCAGTAGACTCTCAGAACACACTAATGATGTCATAAAAGGTAATATGTAATTTTAGTTCGGGGTAAAATATATTAAAAGATATTCTAAGTACATAAATTTAGTAAAATAAACTATTCTCATCTTCATCAATTATCATTTTTATCAGCATTGTATCATGTTTTTTCCCTATAGTCTACTGCTTCACCAACCTTAGAATTAACTGGGAAAACTTTTGGGGAATTGTAAGCCAATTATTTTTGGTCACATATAGTTATATATATAATGGTATTTACACTTTTTTTCCTCTCCATAATCTTCAGAACTCTAGTCAATTATGTTGGTATCTTTGAGGCCGAAGGGACTGCACTAGACTGCTCATCACTTTTTGGTTCTTCCTTAGTTAATTAATAATTGAATTATTCCTCCTCCTAGGATACCTCTATATTACTTGTTTCCCTATTTTCATATTCATTAATGTACTGTGTGATTCCCTTGATTGCAGAAAATAAAGTTTTATTCTTTTTAATTTTAATTTCTTCAATCCTAGTATCCTAAAAAACACTTCATTTCGCCTCACCAGAAACTGCTTACATATCATCATTCTGCTTTATCTTCAAACTATCCATGAAAATAATAATCTATAATTTCTGAAATTTTAATTGGATTCTACTCTCTTGAAATTATTTGTAACACCCCAGGATTTCATAGTGTGTTATTTCTTAATAATAATTCAATAACTTGCACTACACGCAACACCGAGTTCAATCACACCATGACGTACAAAAAAAAAGCCATTAAAAGAGGTCATGAATAGTATTAACAACATTTTGAACTTTATATAATCCTTATAATTTTAGAATCCCTATTATGAGTTTCTTAGTCATAATGCAAGAACAGATTCATTTTCAGTATTGCACTTTTATCAACTTTAATAGTGAAACCTTTTTAAATAAAATATTTTAAACTATCTGAATAAATTGGGACATCAAAAAAAATTTAAAATGAAACATCCCGAGCTTCTACGGTACGATTTCCTTTGAATAAAATAGTAGCGTGTGTTGCACGCAACCTTGAGTTTTAACACACGCCACAACCAATCAAACTAGCCGTTATGAATAGTAATACCTAAATTTTGAAATTATATATATTTTATATTTTAAAATGGACTTCATTTTTGGATTCGGAATATCAAATTTAGCCTAAGGTGAAATTTTGGTACTTTTCGGATAACTTTCATATTTTGATGAATAGTGAAAATTACTAAATTTTAATTAAAAACAACTTTTTTAATCAAAATAATTAATAGTGATAAATTATGAATTTTAGTAGTTTTAAATTATATTTAGAATATATTTTTACCATTTAATATAATGTTGGTCATTGTACATAATTTTACAATTAAACCAAACATAAACAAGTGTCAATCTTTTGATAGTTATTACCTCTTAAAAACACGCTTTTTGTTTTGACAGCGGGAATTAATTTTAAATTAATTTCTGCCACTTCTGTGTTTTGAATTTTGAAAAATGGATTCCATATTTGGAATCAGGATGTCCAAATTGTGTAAATAGGTAACTTTTATTTTTAGACATTTTGAATAATTACTGTGGTAAATATTTTATTTACCATGGTTAAGGGTAAATCCGGTAAATAAGGGTTAAAAAATAATATTATAATAATAAAAAATTAACCTAAAACGTGTCCTAACCTTATTGGTGGACACATACCCGACCATGAGCATCCTTGGGTCAATTTGGGGACCCCTTGGATCCACTTGTATGTGGTAGGGACACTTTATATTAATAAAGTTAAAATAAAAATAAAAATGGCATAAGCTTACATCTTTTAGAAGAACAATTTTTACATAGGGTTATACATGTTGGATTTTCGATTATAAATATTCATTAGAAATCTAAAAAGATTTCCTACATAATTATATTTTATTTATAATTTTTAGACATCAAATAATTTAAATTATTAATGACACAATAATGATGCAATGTTTACCTCATTAATAAATCATTTAAATAAATAAGCTTATAATGATTAAAATATTATCTAAAACCTGTAAAATTCTTATTGGTTGATGTTATTTAGAATATGAGTCATCTTATCTTCGACCTCAATGATTTTTGGACCATTATAAACCGAATATAATTATATTATAAAGTAATACTTTCACTCTTTCCTAAAGAGCCCCTCTTCTCCCTTATAAAAGGAGACCACTTCTACTCATTCCTCACACCTCTCAAGCCACTTGGCTCGTCCAAACTCTGCCCAACTAAGCTCCCCACATCCCTCTCCTCCTCCTTGAAGCTTCCTCTTAGGCAGAAAGCATTTCAAGAAGTCCTTTGATTCCAACCAAAGTGAGTTACCTAAAGGTAACGATTTCTCTTAAATTATTTTCATTTATTTTGCTTCTCCAACCCCCAAAATCTTTTTATTTCCTTTCTTTTGTAAAAACACCAGTATCCTCAATATACTAGGATGTTGTTATAATAAGGATTCAAACTACACATACACACAACTCCATCTAATGGATGATGAACATAATGTTTCTGTGGATGGCAAACTAACGCCTCACGAAACGATGATTGTTCAAATACATCTTACCGCCTCTCATGGTGGCCATTATGATGGCACTATAATTAAATATGATATTAATGATATATATTTTATATATAAGCTTCTGTAATTCCATTTTATTTCATACCATTATTCGTTTCATGTTGTATATACATACGATAATTTCATTTGAGGAAGTGCGGACTACCGCCCCCTTAAAATGATATGACTCGTTCATACCACACATGGAACGTATAAAGGATGGTGTTAATGAACTTAAGTAACATATATAAAATATTATATTATACTGGAATAGTAATATACCTATGTATCATTTGGATTCAATTCTTTTAAAATAAAAATTAAATGGAAGTAGCGTTTGTGCGTACGTACGGACTACCGTCTCCACGAACGCGGTGAGATCCATCCTCCATCGTATCCATTCATGTATTATTCTCATTTTAGGGTTAAAAATAATGTTAATATCATTCTGATTATGAATAATATATAATCTATCCATTAAAAACATGTCTTACGTAACCGAACATTTAAGAAGAACGAATCGATTATCACCCGAAACGACGATAATACTAAGATATTATTAATAAAGCAATGTTAAAAGAACATATATGATATCATATTAATGTATATGATTCTTGTATAATTTAATAACAATTATTTCACCATTATACAGGAGGTTAACCTACCCCAACCAAGGAAAAGTACAAGGTAAGGGATTTTCTTATCTCACATTCAATTCCGTGAGATTTCCATTATTCGCCACTAAATTATTGAAAGTGGTGTATTGTGTACTGGCATTTGATATATATTATCATATTCATGTTATTATGTAAATAATTTGGTGGTTATTAACTTTTGGCCATACGACTCAGTTGATTAACGTGGTAAGGGGTTTTCATCTCACTCCTTATTCCCGTGAGACTCATGCCATATTGCCACCATTACCTTTTGTGTGGTGTATGTACTGCCCATAATTATATTCTTTGTGTAATACACTCTAATTTATGTGTACTTACATATTCATTGTATGATACCTCTTTCATGGGTTGTATGTTTCATAAGTTACCAAACTGGTAAGGGTTATTTCACAATCTCTTCATTATCCGAGGTTGTTTATACGTAATAATCTACTGGGATCTCGTTATCATCCACATCCATGTTTCTTCAAAATGTATTTCAAAACATTTTTAATATTTAAAAGAATACGGGTTAAAGTCATTTATACCCTTGTTTGAATTTTTATAAGAGTTTTATAAGGGAATCTTTCCGTCGTTTTCCAAACAAGGTGCTTTTTAACCTTTTCGACAGAATTAAGATATGAATGTTTTTTTTAACTTATACGGCGAGTGCAGTTATTTTCCGCCGTTATAAAATCGTCAAAGCTTCCCTTAAAAGCTTATAAGATTATTTTCAAAGAAAATGTTTGATTTTATATGGATCTTAAATGATTTCAAAATAAAAGGAGATATTTCTTTAAAAAGAATTTTGATTTCATCTATGTCAACATCCTTTGATGGGTTTTAAGATTATTTGAAGTTGATTTATTATGATACAAAACTTCTATATTGTTTTGAAGGTTTTGTGATATGTTTGACTGTGGATGTGCTATTTTTATACCATTCATAGTTTATGGTGAAAGTATTGACATTTCGTATGCTAGTTCCAATAAGAATGTTTATGTTATATTTCAATCTTTACTTCATATGAATGTGTTGGACAAGTATGTTCCAGGTTGGGGACTGGTTAAAGTAAGCCCTCCAGGTTGGGGACTGGTAAAAGTAAGCCCTCCAGGTTAGGGACTGGTAAAAGTAAGCCCTCCGGGTTGGTGTCCGGTTATTAGAGGCACTCCGGGTTGGTGTCCGGTTATTAGAGGCACTCCGGGTTGGTGTCCGGTTATTAGAGGCACTCCGGGTTGGGTTCCGGTTACAGTTAGCCCCAAGGTCTTGGGACGAGGCCTTGAAAAGTAATTAAAGTTTATCATTATGCATTCCAACATTATGAAAGTGGTTATTGATTTTGCATGTGATTATTCGATTAGTAGAATATCCATGTGAATAAGTAAATGGAATTATCTAATTTTATTTATGCCATACTATGTTAAAAGTTCAAGTTTAAAAGGCTTTTGTTTTAGTTATACATTGCCTTAAATGTTTATTCTTATTTATGAAAGTTTCCGCTATATTGTTATCCTTACTGGGCATTTGAGCTCACCCCTTTTCTATGTTTTATTTTTCCCAGGAAGTGAAGAAGTAAATTATGAATGACCTGCAGGGATATTATGAGGGGATTATAGTGTGGACTGTGGAAACATTATGTTGTTGTATTAGTTTTTTCATTTTATGATGTAATGTAAAACTTATGAATATATCTAGTGTTTCCAAGGCTACTAAACCAATCGGTCTTTCGAGATTTGATCTTTCTTGTGATCATGTCAATGTTATGTAATAATGCACCGACTCTAGGCAACTAGGGTCGGGGCGTTACAGTTGGTATCAGAGGAAGTTTAGTACAAACCTTGGAAGCTAGATTTAGATAAACTCTGATTAGAGCACGTAGACCTAAGATGAACTTTGAGGATTAGTATAGAAGAACTTCCTAGAATTTTGGTATTGTAGAGATTTTGTGAGTTTTCCGAGAAATACATCCCTGTCTGGATACGAGCAGGTAGAGGCGGCTCTGGCACAGATGTACCTAGGGGTAAAACCCGAAAACACCGCTTTGAGCTAGACTCGAACGGGAACTGGTGCACGACAACGGGCCTTGCTGCACTCTTGGTTACGACACTCCCGGGGGATATGCTTAGGATAACTCTCATTTTCTTTACAAATTATTATGAAGGGTTTATGAGTATATACTTCCTCAAAGAAAACATTTTTATGATTATGGATTATATCCATAAATAGTTCAATTTATGTTAAGTGTTTTATAAGTATGGGATTATGTATTTTGATTCATAAACTGATCTAGTTTATGCCATTGTTTAGAAATGGCACCCAGTAGAAGGAATGAGAACTCCAGAAATACACATGATTCAAAGAGAAGGAAGGATCATATCTTTCATGGTCTTAAGCTAGAATTTATAAGAGAAATAGTCTCCCATGTATTATCATCATATGAAGAAATAATATCATGTGTTGATAAGATAAGTAAAGAGTTTACTGAGTCCTATGGCTTTGAAGGGAATCAAGAGATGAAAAGGATGGAAGAGAGAAAGATGGATAAAGGGAAAAGGGAAAAGAAGAATTTTCCCATATGTGGTAACTGTGGAAAGAAACACCCTGGAACTTTCCTGAAAGGAATGGAAGTTTGTTATAAGTGTGGAGGAAAAGGGCACAAAGTACGTGACTGCAAGGGTAAGAAAATGGTTTTAAATGTACAATGCTTCATTTGCAAGGAGTTTGGACACTACGCGAACCTATGTCCCAGTCATCAGACTATGCCACAAATGATGTTATTGGATAATAATCATGTTATGATACTACCACAGATGAAGAGGAATGATTAGAGTTCTTATGTTGATTATGTCAATTGAGTGTTGTATCAACAATGTACTTGTTACAATAATCATTGAGTATATAAGGATTGTACTGCAGTACTATTTCATTAAGGACTTGAGATTGTGTGGAACAAAGAAAAGTGACTCAATAGCAGGATAAATTTTTGGAAAATATATGGTTGAGAGAATGATAAATCATAATATAGTTCTGATACTAAGGTAGTGATTTTGGAATAATATGTGATTGTTTTGAATAAATTATATTGGATATTCTTGACTACCCTGGAACTGATTAATGATTTGTATATTCCATCATTGTTGGGGTTTAAAACATTTTTGGATTAATGAAGTATATCCAGCATTCTATATGGAATAAGGGAGCATGAATGTAATCAATAAGGAATATGGTAATACATGATGAAGGTATTCATATGCTATTACGGGGTAAAAAGGATCTATATTATGTTTACCTTCCTTATAAATGTTAGACTGTGAGTTTGGACAGAAGTATTTTGGATAGTTCTAGTTTGGATTATTTTGGATTGCCATAAAAGGACAACCCGGAGGTCGGGCGGCAACCCGTCGCGTCCGGCAAGGCTGTGAGACTTTAACCCGCAACCGAAGGGTGACAAGGGTGTATCACCTACCACTGGCCCATGAGATGTCCTAGATTAAATAATGTAGTTTTTATTAAAAGATCATGTAGATGAATTATAAATTCGTTTATTTTGGAACCCTATACGAATAGTGTAAATAGAATTTTTTTACATTCTATTATCTTTTAGAGTGAAAGATGAGTTTGTGGTAGAAATTTATTAATGGATAAAACACTAATTATAAAGTAAGTATATCTCCTTATGATCTTAGCCAATGTCATAAATAAATTCCTCAACATTAAGAAAAGAAACTTATAACAAATTTTTTTTCCTAGATGATACCTTAAATCATCACTAAATAATGGCTTTGGGATTGTTGGCCTTTTCATAGCCATGTTCTCTACCACTCTCCATCAGATAATTGATGGTTATATTTTTCTTCCATATCCATATTTTCCTACATGGAACCCTAGTATGTGTTATTTTCGGTAATCTTCATACGTTCGACTCTTTATTTTAAATAGAGGCCTCATTAATTCATTTTTCGATGTGGGATTTCAACTAAGATATTTTGAAACGTCAAAAATGTGTTATCCTAATACCCTATGTTTTGTTGAACCGATGGTATTTCAAATCATCATAGATTGATGAATTTAAGGACCTCAATTATACACTTGTTTGTGATTGATGATCTCAATCACTACCTATAAATATTTATGTTTTTCCTCCAATTATATGTCTCTAATTGCCACCAATGTTCTCCTAATCGAGATCATAATTTGGTGGTGACTCTTTCATTTCTCTTTTCCTCATATTAAGACTAAATTTTAGTAACCTAATTTCCGATGTGGGTTTTCCCACAAAGATATTTTCTATTTTCAACCTTTTATTTTCGAAGAACAATTTCAAATTGCGAGGACGCAATTTATTGAAGGAGGGGAGAATGTAACACCCCAGGATTTCATAGTGTGTTATTTCTTAAAAATAATTCAATAACTTGCACTACACGCAACACCGAGTTCAATCACACCATGACGTACAAAAAAAAAGCTATTAAAAGAGGTCATGAATAGTATTAACAACATTTTGAACTTTATATAATCCTTATAATTTTAGAATCCCTATTATGAGTTTCTTAGTCATAATGCAAGAACAGATTCATTTTCAGTATTGCATTTTTATCAACTTTAATAGTGAAACCTTTTTAAATAAAATATTTTAAACTATCTGAATAAATTGGGACATCAAAAAAAATTTAAAATGAAACATCCCGAGCTTCTACGGTACGCTTTCCTTTGAATAAAATAGTAGCGTGTGTTGTACGCAACCTTGAGTTTTAACACACGCCACAACCAATCAAACTAGCCGTTATGAATAGTAATACCTAAATTTTGAAATTATATATATTTTATATTTTAAAATGGACTTCATTTTTGGATTCGGAATATCAAATTTAGCCTAAGGTGAAATTTTGGTACTTTTCGGATAACTTTCATATTTTGATGAATAGTGAAAATTACTAAATTTTAATTAAAAACAACTTTTTTAATCAAAATAATTAATAGTGATAAATTATGAATTTTAGTAGTTTTAAAGTTTATTTAGAATATATTTTTACCATTTAATATAATGTTGGTCATTGTACATAATTTTACAATTAAACCAAACATAAACAAGTGTCAATCTTTTGATAGTTATTACCTCTAAAAAACACGCTTTTTGTTTTGACAGCGGGAATTAATTTTAAATTAATTTTTTCCACTTCTGTGTTTTGAATTTTGAAAAATGGATTCCATATTTGGAATCAGGATGTCCAAATTGTGTAAATAGGTAACTTTTATTTTTAGACATTTTGAATAATTACTGTGGTAAATATTTTATTTACCATGGTTAAGGGTAAATCCGGTAAATAAGGGTTAAAAAATAATATTATAATAATAAAAAATTAACCTAAAACGTGTCCTAACCTTATTGGTGGACACATACCCGACCATGAGCATCCTTGGGTCAATTTGGGGACCCCTTGGATCCACTTGTATGTGGTAGGGACACTTTATATTAATAAAGTTAAAATAAAAATAAAAATGGCATAAGCTTACATCTTTTAGAAGAACAATTTTTACATAGGGTTATACATGTTGGATTTTCGATTATAAATATTCATTAGAAATCTAAAAATATTTCCTACATAATTATATTTTATTTATAATTTTTAGACATCAAATAATTTAAATTATTAATGACACAATAATGATGCAATGTTTACCTCATTAATAAATCATTTAAATAAATAAGATTATAATGATTAAAATATTATCTAAAACCTGTACAATTCTTATTGTTTGATGTTATTTAGAATATGAGTCATCTTATCTTCGACCTCAATGATTTTTGGACCATTATAAACCGAATATAATTATATTATAAAGTAATACTTTCACTCTTTCCTAAAGAGCCCCTCTTCTCCCTTATAAAAGGAGACCACTTCTACTCATTCCTCACACCTCTCAAGCCACTTGGCTCGTCCAAACTCTGCCCAACTAAGCTCCCCACATCCCTCTCCTCCTCCTTGAAGCTTCCCCTTAGGCAGAAAGCATTTCAAGAAGTCCTTTGGTTCCAACCAAAGTGAGTTACCTAAAGGTAACGATTTCTCTTAAATTATTTTCATTTATTTTGCTTCTCCAACCCCCAAACTCTTTTTATTTCCTTTCTTTTGTAACAACACCAGTATCCTCAATATACTAGGATGTTGTTATAATAAGGATTCAAACTACACATACACACAACTCCATCTAATGGATGATGAACATAATGTTTCTGTGGATGGCAAACTAACGCCTCACGAAACGATGATTGTTCAAATACATCTTACCACCTCTCATGGTGGCCATTATGATGGCACTATAATTAAATATGATATTAATGATATATATTTTATATATAAGCTTCTGTAATTCCATTTTATTTCATACCATTATTCGTTTCATGTTGTATATACATACGATAATTTCATTTGAGGAAGTGCGGACTACCGCCCCCTTAAAATGATATGACTCGTTCATACCACACATGGAACGTATAAAGGATGGTGTTAATGAACTTAAGTAACATATATAAAATATTATATTATACTGGAATATTAATATACCTATGTATCATTTGGATTCAATTCTTTTAAAATAAAAATTAAATGGAAGTAGCGTTTGTGCGTACGTACGGACTACCGTCTCCACGAACGCGGTGAGATCCATCCTCCATCGTATCCATTCAAGTCTTATTCTCATTTTAGGGTTAAAAATAATGTTAATATCATTCTGATTATGAATAATATATAATCTATCCATTAAAAACATGTCTTACGTAACCAAACATTTAAGAAGAACGAATCGATTATCACCCGAAACGACGATAATACTAAGATATTATTAATAAAGCAATGTTAAAAGAACATATATGATATCATATTAATGTATATGATTCTTGTATAATTTAATAACAATTATTTCACCATTATACAGGAGGTTAACCTACCCCAACCAAGGAAAAGTACAAGGTAAGGGATTTTCTTATCTCACATTCAATTCCGTGAGATTTCCATTATTCGCCACTAAATTATTGAAAGTGGTGTATTGTGTACTGGCATTTGATATATATTATCATATTCATGTTATTATGTAAATAATTTGGTGGTTATTAACTTTTGGCCATACAACTCAGTTGATTAACGTGGTAAGGGGTTTTCATCTCACTCCTTATTCCCGTGAGATTCATGCCATATTGCCACCATTACCTTTTGTGTGGTGTATGTACTGCCCATAATTATATTCTTTGTGTAATACACTCTAATTTATGTGTACTTACATATTCATTGTATGATACCTCTTTCATGGGTTGTATGTTTCATAAGTTACCAAACTGGTAAGGGTTATTTCACAATCTCTTCATTATCCGAGGTTGTTTATACGTAATAATCTAATGGGATCTCGTTATCATCCACATCCATGTTTCTTCAAAATGTATTTCAAAACATTTTTAATATTTAAAAGAATATGGGTTAAAGTCATTTATACCCTTGTTTGACTTTTTATAAGAGTTTTATAAGGGAATCTTTCCGTCGTTTTCCAAACAAGGTGCTTTTTAACCTTTTCGACAGAATTAAGATATGAATGTTTTTTTTAACTTATACGGCGGGTGCGGTTATTTTCCGCCGTTATAAAATCGTCAAAGCTTCCCTTAAAAGCTTATAAGATTATTTTAAAAGAAAATTTTTGATTTTATATGGATCTTAAATGATTTCAAAATAAAAGGAGATATTTCTTTAAAAAGAATTTTGATTTCATCTATGTCAACATCCTTTGATGGGTTTTAAGATTATTTGAAGTTGATTTATTATGATACAAAACTTCTATATTGTTTTGAAGGTTTTGTGATATGTTTGACTGTGGATGTGCTATTTTTATACCATTCATAGTTTATGGTGAAAGTATTGACATTTCGTATGCTAGTTCCAATAAGAATGTTTATGTTATATTTCAATCTTTACTTCATATGAATGTGTTGGACAAGTATGTTCCAGGTTGGGGACTGGTTAAAGTAAGCCCTCCAGGTTGGGGACTGGTAAAAGTAAGCCCTCCAGGTTAGGGACTGGTAAAAGTAAGCCCTCCGGGTTGGTGTCCGGTTATTAGAGGCACTCCGGGTTGGTGTCCGGTTATTAGAGGCACTCCGGGTTGGTGTCCGGTTATTAGAGGCACTCCGGGTTGGTGTCCGGTTATTAGAGGCACTCCGGGTTGGGTTCCGGTTACATTTAGCCCCAAGGTATTGGGACGAGGCCTTGAAAAGTAATTAAAGTTTAGCATTATGCATTCCAACATTATGAAAGTGGTTATTGATTTTGCTTGTGATTATTCGATTAGTAGAATATCCATGTGAATAAGTAATGGCATTATCTAATTTTATTTATGCCATACTATGTTAAAAGTTCAAGTTTAAAAGGATTTTGTTTTAGTTATACATTGCCTTAAATGTTTATTCTTATTTATGAAATTTTCCGCTATATTGTTATCCTTACTGGGCATTTGAGCTCACCCCTTTTCTATGTTTTATTTTTCCTAGGAAGTGAAGAAGTAAATTATGAATGACCTGCAGGGATATTATGAGGGGATTATAGTTTGGACTGTGGAAACATTATGTTGTTGTAGTAGTTTTTTCATTTTATGATGTAATGTAAAACTTATGAATATATCTAGTGTTTCCAAGGCTACTAAACCAATCGGTCTTTCGAGATTTGATCTTTCTTGTGATCATGCCAATGTTATGTAATAATGCACCGACTCTAGGCAACTAGGGTCGGGGCGTTACATTATTATTATGTTTTCAATTCTCCTTGTAGTATCCTGGAGTCTCATCAATTTAATTTACTATCTATTATGATTTTATAATAAATGGATGTTTTTATAATCGGAAACCCACTAGCTAGGTGTTTTTGCTTCAGAAAGACGTGATTTTATCCTGTTGATCTATCTTTGTGTAGTTGTAGTTTATATGGAAGTGTGGAAACAGAATTTAAAAATTTATAAATTATTTTCAAAAAAGGACATTTTAGTAACATATTCATGTAATAGTACCTCAGTAGTTTCTTATAGATCAACGTTAAAATCTTGAAAACTACTCCAAAAAATTAATGGCACACCCTCACTTTTTTGGGAAAATTATTAGACTTCTCAGCATAAAAATACTATTTTTAATAATTTCTCAACTGAAATGAAAAAATAATGATTTAAATAATATTTAAAACCTTTTCAATAAATTAAAAACAAAACCTATAACTTTTAAAGAGAACTGTAATTTTTTTTAACTAATGTAATCAACTTGTCATGAATACCACCAACCCAAGAATAGATATTCACTTTATAAATATCTTCAAAAAATGTGATGGAATTCCAAACCACAAAGGAACTTTATGTGGGGAAAAATAATGTGACACATGAAAAAAGGAAAAGAAAACATTCAACATCAAAGAAATATTTATATTCATAGGAATCAATAGTTTAAATAATCGATATCTATAACACGCCATATGATAATAGCTGACCAACATGAGAAAACCTTTTCCTCTAAATTGCTGAACTATTTGGCCATAATGTATAGGGAACTAACAGAGGTATGTAACCATCCACAATGATAAATATATGAAATATATGCGAAAATATTAACTCTACCATCCTACTAGCTATGTCAAACATTTTAAAATCAACATTGTAACTTTGTAGTAAAAATAAAATGGAGCATCAATTTTTTTACCATCATGTAATGTCATTTATTTATCAAGAAATGATTTAAAAAATTGCCAAAATGGAATCCTTTGATGAAATTTATTTCATTATCAGTAATTATAGGACTAATCTCATTAACTATTTTCCAAAACCTAGCAATTGAAGACCTATAGTGTTTATTAGTAGAGGTAGAGTCTTATACTGGAATAAAAAACAGTATCCCAAAATAATTAACATATTTTGTTTGAATTATATCATAAGAATGAAAAATAAAAACATGAAACTCCTTGTGAAAATCCAAACTATAAAAATATCACATGACTTTTAATCAGTACTTTTAAATTAATGTACCCATAAAAATTCAATTTGGAAATCCCATTGCAAATTCCTAGTTTAAATTTCCACTGGGATTACTATTGGAAATTCTCATTAGAGATTTTAAATTAGTTCAAAAAATATTTATGTGGTTGGAAACTATAATTTAGTATAAAATTTACAATGAAGGGCCCTATTAAAAATCTGGGTGGGACTTCCTTCTAGAATTTCCATAATTTAATTTTTAATTGGTACTATAAAATGTTTATGCAGTAGGAAATGTACACCAAGAATGAATAGAAAAACTTACCAGCGGAAATACCATAAGGAATTAATAATGGAATTTACTTGTGTAAATTTTCAATTTGTTCTATTTTCTATGTAGATGGAAATTATTATTGAATTCCAGGGGGAATTTCGAGTTATAATTTCAAGTGGGAATTAATAGTGGGAATTTCCAGGGGAATTGTTTGGGGGAATTCTTTTGGGAATTTATAGTTGGAATTTTGTGTGTGAATTTCTAAAAGTAATTTATAGTGGTAAATTATTGTGGAATTTTCAATGTAATTTATTACTTGTAATTCCCAATGTGTATGTCTAGTATACATTTTTAATTGATTCTATTAATATTTTTGTAGTTTTAAATTATTATTGAATTCCCCATGGAATTTACAACCAGATTTGGAATTTACTTTGGGACTCCCCATTAGGTATTACCACAAGTAATTTCATTAGGTATTTTACAATATGATTTATAGTGGGAATTTCCATTGGTAATTTCCATTGTGAATATATAGTCGGATTTCCACATGGAATATTAAATAAATTTTTTTATGGAGAATGAAAACTAATTCAATTATAAATTGTACAATTGTTCAAAATTGTAAATGAATTTTACAAAGAATTTCCAAATGGAATTACACTGAGATATTACACTCCAAATTTTAACTAGAAATGTCCAATGAGAATTACTTGAAGGAAATTCCAAAGGGAATTATAGTGGGAATTATTAGAAGAAAATTTCAATTTATTCAAAATAAATATTTACTAATTGGAATTTTTAATTGAATTTATCTTTTAAAATTATACTAAAAATTACACTGGGCCATTCCACTTGAATATACTCTTGAAATAGACACTATGGAATTTATAGTGTAACTTTACAATATTTAATTTCATTTAAGGATTAACAGTGTAGATTTTAACTAAGAAATATCTTTAAAAAAAATTAGTGTTAAAAATTCTAGTTATTGTGAATTGAATAATTCGACTAAAAATTGATGGATGACCACCAATAAAATTTAAATTAAAAAAATATATTTTGAAATCATTTTAAACTTTCAAATAGAAATTTATAATTTTAAAAAACTTGATATTACATTGGATATTCCTAGTGGAAATAAAAAAATAAATAACTATTTCATAGAATCCCATGTAGGAATATCTACTTAGAATTTCTACTGGGAATGACCAATGAGAAATTACAACCAGAAATCCCTTATCATAATTCCCACTTCCAATTCCTAATACCAATTATTAGTGAAGAGAAATTCTTAGTAGGAATACCTATACAAATTTTACTTTGGAAATCCACAGTGGAAACTATCATAAGAAAATTGAAACTGTATTCAACTACTAATTAGAATAGTAAATTATCAGTTCATAGTTACACTTAGAATAAATTATTAATTATAAATCATATATAGTGTATGAAATCTAAATTTATAATGGATATTTTTTAGTGAAAATACCAACTACCAATTCATATTGAAAATTCCAACTAGAAATTCTCAATGGAAACTCCAAAAAAGATAGTGAAAAAAATTCACACTAGAAAAAATTAAAATCAAAGAACCTTGTAAAACTTCACCCAAAAAAAGTCAATTATTTTCTACTTTTTCTAATACTCTAAAAGAAAACTAGTCACTTAAAAATTATCAATTCCATTCAATAGGAAAATCCCAATAAAATCTTCCAATACATTAAATTAATTCATAAAAATCAGTGTTAAATATGAATGGAAAATTACCACTGTAAATGTAAATATCTATTTGTAATTGAGATAAAAAATTTAAGTGGAAGTTCATAATAAAAATCAAATGGATGATTGTGAAAATTCCCACCGTAAATTCATAGTGAAAATATATTGGAATTTCCAATGTAATGTATCATTCTTGCAATTACAGAAAAAAGGAAACTTCAACTGATAATTGGTAGTTGAACATCCTTGAAGAAAGAAACCAAATCATCACATTCAGAGTGTTCCAAGAACCAACATAAAAAATACTTACTGAGGTGATATTAATTTATCTATTTACCTATCTCTAAAAAATTTATAATGAAACAACAAAAAGGACTATATCCCATTCATTTTGACAAATTATAAAGAAAACAACAAATATAAATCAAATAATCCACCTTCCATTTTCTTTCATTGCTGGTGGAAAACTACGAAAGGTTATCGAAGAAGTTTAGGTCAATGTTGATGGATCTGTTACAAGGCCACCGAGCGAGATTTTGGCTCACTATCATCATCATTATCAGCTATGATGAGTGCAGTCATGACCACATCCCATGAATTAATAGGGACTGCCTAGGGCTCCAGAAAAGGTACTATATAATCATTGGGGTGAGAGAGGGTCTGCACCTCAACCATTCCAAAATGTATCTCGATCCATTTCCATTATTCCATTAAAGAGACCAAGCCCAGACCACCACTCCCATGGTGGACTCACTTTAGCTGATGTCGGTTCCAATAAGCCATTTCTAGTAGCCAACTGAACCATTTAAATCATGTACACAATGTATAATTAAATAAAGAAAAATCCCAGGAACACATTCATGTGTATAATAATTACAATTCATTTTGTTGTTACAACATGTTATTCCCATATTTGATAATATTTTGATTGAGGGATTAATATAAATATAAAAAAAATTAACATTTAAACACTAGTATAACACTTGACTTTACCAGTGCTAAAAATAGAATTTATTTTCACTAGAGAAGCACTGGCTACCAGAGCATGATTAAAATCCCTAGGCCTATATCAGCGCAAGAAAATCACCCATAATGGGTTCCTTTATGAGTGCTAAAAAACAATGATAAAGGGTCCCATTATCTAAGATTTCAGAGGCATTGAAAAAGGACCCAATTTATTGGAACTTTTATTTAGCAAATATAATGGGGTATACAACTGTGTCTTAGTAGCAGCACATGACAGCAGTAGAAACAACACCAAAGGGAAGAAAAATAAAGTAAGAATATATAATTTAAATGAATTAAAATTTACAATTCAAATACAAGAAAAAAAATTATATTATTGAAATTTTAAACATTAGTTTATACAATTACCTGAGTATGTAAAAATTATTATATACATTTAAAAACATCATTGTTCCTTTGTCTTCTTCCCCTAACCCCAACTCATGCTATTGAAAAAAACCACCCCTACTCGAGAAAAATAATGCACTTGTATATGAAAATAATTCTTATTTTAGTAATAACATAATGAAATAAATTAAATAGAAATTTTAAATTTTAAACTATACTTTGAGTCATACCATGAACAATGTGTATCAGATTGAGTTGCAGTTCGTTCGTTGACATCAAACTATTTCTTGTTCATCTTCAAAAATCTTATCGGTTAAAATTAAATAATGAATTATATGATAAAAATGATAAAATAAATTAATTAAGTAAAAGAAGATAGAATGATGAGAAATAATCTAATCACTTCTACTCAGTTTTGGTGATGTTACACGTGTTTTAAACTAAAATGACACTTATATATTGAAAAGAGTCACTTGAAGTCATATTGGTCTCAACATGATATATATTGAGGTAAGGTTAAATAATAAACTTCCCAAATGACTTATAGATCATTGTTCTAATGTTCTAAAATAATCATAATGTGTTTTCCCAGTTTTGAGTACGTTACTAGTCTTTTTTACTAAAATGTCATTTTAAACTGGAAACACATAATTTGAGTCATATTGGTAACATAATGTTTCTATTTGACATGATAAATATTCCTACACATTAAAAATGAATTATTAATCATTTTACTGAATTATCATGACAATATGAGCATGTTTTTTTCCAATGAGTGACACTTTTTGAAATAAAATGTTAATTATAAACTGATAACAGACACTTTGAGACATACCAAGAACCTAGTGTATCATATTTTGGTGAGAATAATTATGACATGTCAAAAATTACTTATGGATCATTTTATTAATGTATCAAAACAATAAAAATTCCTTTTCCTAGTCTTGAGTATTTCTATTGTCTATTTTACTAAAATTAAGGTAAATTTTAAATAAAAAGATGCATTTGGAATCAAACCAATCACACCATAAATTATATTGAGATGATGATAATTAATAATATTTAAAAATTACTAATAGACCATTTCACCATCCTATAAAAAAATACGAATGTGTTTTATCAGTTTTGAGTATGTCATTTATGTTTGTTTACTAAAATGTCATTTGAAACAGGAAACACGTACTTTGAGTTGTACAAGTCATATCGTGTGTTATTTTGACATTATACTGTTTCCTAGACATCCAAAATTTCATATTAATTATTTTAATAAATTATCAAGACACCCAGAGTGTGTTTTCTCAGTTTTAAGTGAGTGAAACATTTTGAACTAAAATGTCAATTTTATACTGATAATGGAAACTTTGACTCTTACTGGGGACATAGTGTATTCGATTCATGTTTGGAAAATTACTACATTTCAAAAAATGACTTATGGAAAAAAAATTTGGTGTATAAATATAATCCAAATTCATTTTCTTTGTTTTGAGTATATCTATAGTCTTTTTTACTAAAATAAAAGTCAATTTTAAAGAAACAATTTTCTTCTAGAGTCATATAGGTCACACTATTCATAATATTGAGGTGAATATATTTCATAAACATCCCCAATTACTTATGTATATTTTTTCTAAATTATCAAAACAATCCTAATGATTTTTCTTGGTTTAGATTACATCACTTTTCTTTTTTACTGAAATGTCATTTTAAATTGAAAACACACAATTTGACTCACAATGGTCACATCATGTGTTAGTTTGATGTAATACTTGTTCCTAAATGTCAAAAATGACATATTAATCATTTTAACAAATTATCAAGACAACCTGGTCTTGTTTACATAGTTTCTAGTGGGTGAAACATTTTGAACTAAAATGTAAATTTTAAATAGAGAACAAACATATTGAGTTATACCATCCACATTGTATATAAAATTGTTGTACAAATGATTAATACACATAAAAAATGAATAATGGATAGTTATAATAAAGTATTAAAAAAATATGAACTCATTTTCTTGGTTTTTAATATATCAATTGACTTTTTAATAAAATTAATGTCAATTTTAAATAAAATTACACACATGGAGTAATATTTCTCACACTGTGCATCAGATTGTGGTGTAGTGGATCCATATTTTTCCCAAATGAATTATAAATTGGTTTAATAATGTATAATAACTATTAGAATGCATATTCTTAGTTTTGAGTGTGTCACTTTTCTTTTATAATGAAATGTAATTTTAAAATATAAACACACACATTGAGTCATATCAATCACATTGTGTTTCTATTTGATGTGAGACTAATTACTACAACGGAAAAATAAATTATGAATCACCATATTAAATTATAAATACAATATGAGCACATCTATTTGTTTTTATTGATTGGAACTATTTGAACTAAAATTTCAATTTTAAACTGATAATATACATTTTGAGTCACACAGAGAACATCGTATATCCGATTTTGGTGTGGCTGATTCCTACACATAAATAATGTCTTATGGATCATTTTTATAAAGTATCAAAATAATCTGAATGTGTTTTATTAGGTTTCCGCATATCATTTTTCTCTTTTACTATAATTAATGTCAATTTAAAATAAAAATTTGCACTTGGAGTAAAACCGATCAAACCATGTGTGGTTGCGCCCAAATTTACCCTACGGGTAAAAGCGATCGATGTAGTACATGTAGGGGTCGAGTCCACAGGGACCGAAGAAGTAACCTTGAGACGCTATGATTTGGTGAAGGATGGTCTATGAAGTAGCCAACTTTGGTTTTGATTTTGGATGGTTTTAAATAACACTAAGAAACCTACGTGAATTCAATTCAATGAAAATGGGTTGATCTAGGATTATGCTCGGGGTGGATTGAATGAATTTTACTTCTTTAAACAATTTTGGTTTTATTAATTCTTGATGAATCCATTCTTCAAAAATAACACTACCTTCATCATTTTCTAGTTTGGTGCTTACTAAACACAATTACTAATCCCCTATACACTTAGAGAACCAAATTCATGATCTCTCCGAGGTATATGGTCATTTAGTAATTGAATTTATTTTGCTCAAACACAGTAAAGATGAAGAGTAGATATAACTGAAGAATGGATGTCTTAAATTAATTATCCATTTAACAACAATTCATTCATAAAATAACATTCAATCCAGCCTTTGCATCCTCCTAAGATCAACCCATTAAGGGTTTATCCCTCCATTGATGGTATACTCTCAATGGTGGGCGGAAGATGGCTAACAAGAATTGGATTGAAGAAATTAAAACCGCGGAAATAACGAGCACTCCTCCGTGTGTGTGAATGAAATTCACACCTATGTGTGAACTAATTCACAACAACACAGAGATATCACTGTGCTTTGTGATTATAAAGTTTTAATAAATGAAATGGAAAATATATAAGAGAAGAAGTTTATTAAGATCATAACGATACAAAAAAACTTACATGGAAATGGAAAACATTACAAAGGAAATTTGGAAGCAAAACATTACAATGAAACAAAGCATCCAAGATGATAAGAAAATTTTCCACCCCCATTCCCTTCACCAGTAGATCCTTATATAGGAATATAAGGAGCCTTAGGTACATCCCCCAACAATTAATTCACCCCCCAACAATTAATAGAGTCAAATGGAGGGTGAATAATCAAAAGGAAATTGATGTTTTGAATTTGACCCGGAAAACTGTCCAGATTCGTCCACCACATTGACGTGTGAATTAGAAATTGAAGAATTCCAAATCCGGAGAGGCTGTAGAAGAGAAATATCTTCATCCTTCTGTCCTATATGAGTTGTAAAAATTTCATGAACTTTCGCTTAGCCGTTTGGAAGTTATAGTCGAAATGGTGGGACGGATTTTTGAGCATTAATGTCATGTCCACCATTTAAATCTCAACTTCAGATCCATTTATCATCATGATTACTTCAGAATTAGCTCCGTCAACAGTTTAATAAAATGATCCTCATATTTTTATCTTTCTACTGTATAAATTTGAGATTCATTGGGTTTGGTTTCTGGGCCCCACATTTGTTTGATGGGCCTTAGGCGCATTATGCTTTTTCCAGCAAGTTTCTGCCTTCAGGTGAAAAATTCTCCATCTTCCTTTGGGATTAATCCATCGGACCTAAAAGATAAAATGTTCCAAACAAAGTGATCAATCATATCCCAAAATTTCAAATTAAAATTATGAATATAATATTGTCAACAAACAAATGAACTATTGGGCCCAAATTTTCATTTTAAACATGAATTGCATTTTTGATGAGAAATGAAGTTCTATTTATGTAATGCACTAAAAATAATGTTTATGGACTTTGGAACAATGAATATAATTATATTAACAATTATTATTAGCCACTTTTAATGACTAATCAATGTGTCCTATTTAGGTACACATTATTCACACATGTCCTAAATGACTTATGGACAATTTTCCTAATGTATCAAAAAACTAAAAACTATCAATGTTACCATGATTTCTATTTCCTTTCATTATTAAACTACCAACATTACATATTTAGTCGACGTTCTTAGTTGAAAATCCTTTATCTTTATTGAAAACAAGATGTTTTTAGGAAGAACTTATGCCGATTATGTCACAAGACATCACCAAAAACTCAAAGGGCACATTATCTTCTTTTACACTTCTAATTTTCAATATGTAGGAATATTTTTTGTCTAATAACTTTAACTCAATATGCAGTGTTGGAAATTTAACAAAGGAAATAGAAATCATGATAACATTGGTAGAAAGAAACATGTTATCTCTTTTGTGGCTTGTTTCTAATATTTTAAAGAAAAATATGACTTCTCAAAAGATCTATGAAAAAATAGTATTATTATTAGATAAAAATGATAAAGAAATTAACATTAAATAATAGATAAAATGAGAAAAAAATTATTAAATAAGTATTAGGAGTTCACCTTGTCATGATGTTTGTATAAATTCTTTACCAATTTCATTATTTTTATTATCTTAGTTGTAGCCTCAAAGTAAATTCCCTCACGGGAATGAGAATCTTTGAGCAAAGAACCGCAACTCAAAAAAAGAACCCACTGGTATAAGAAATAAATTCTTATGAGAGTAATACTAAAAATAAAAAAATTAATCATAAATTTGAAACAACACATTAATTTTATGGAAAATTATTTTACTATAAAAACATCAAGCTTACCTTTATGATTTGGAAGAGGAATTGTTGTTTCTCTTCCTGAAAAGCTAGTGTAGGGAAATTAAAAGAAAATCATAAATTAGAAAACTATAGGGGAGAAAAGGTATTGTGGGAGAAAATTATTTTTAATGTTTTGGTGTATAAAGGGATGAACAATGGACAAAAATATTCTAAAAAAATAACTATTTATGTAATAATGAAAACTAAATTAATGCTTTATTATATAATTTTTCTGTAAAATAGAGAAATTATATCGTAACATTAGATTTACATATTCATAAAGAGTTTCCTTCATTATAGTCTATTCTTCCATAGGTTTGGTAACATCATCACGTATATAATACATTTCCTACATTAGTATTCAAACACTTAATTTAGATTACATTAATTTGGAATATAAAAAAATAATATTATGAGGGAAAAATATTATATTAAAAATCCCTTTTACCTTTTAGATCTCTTTCATGTTTAATGTTTTTAGAGATTTTTATCCTCTATCAGGCATCCAAATCACATCATTGTGGTCCCAAATAACATAAAATACATTTTCTACATTGGGACCAAAATTAATTTTATTTGAATCCTATTGAATGGTTTATCCTATTATAAATTTTTATATGACCTGATAGTTGTTTTAGTCACAAGTAGGAAAATCAACCAAATCTTGTTTTATAGATCTGAGACATAAGATACATGGAATTATTCTGATTCCAAAATGAATGGTTCATATTTTCTCCCTTCTACACTAAAATTCACCTTCAAGAATCCCATTTCATAAACTTTCAGTTCACCCCTATTATCAAAAACTTTCTAGTGTAAAATCAGAACATGAAATGTTGTATAATCCAACTTGAATATCTATTTGATAATTCCAAAATATGACATATTTGCATAAATTGTATTTCTATAATTAGAACCAAATATGTTCATCTCCTCTTCCATAAGTGTAACTCTAATGTTTTTTCATTATACAATAACCATCATGTTATTTTTTATTGAATGTATAACCTTTGATTATAAAATCTGTGTAAGATATAACATTTTCATTTGGTCCCTTTTTTAGCCATCAACGTTGTTCTAAATTTGAATTTGGATTGTTAGATAATTTCTTATAATTTTTTTCTCATAACCATATCATAAATTATTGATTAAGTGTATTTGATAACCATCCTTCATCCCTTGATGTATTAAGATCTCTCTAAATTTACTCATGGTATTCAACGTATGGACAAAAATCTTCACAATTATAGAAATTTAAAAGGTGTGATTTATCCCAATTTATGAAGGTAATAGTGATAAAATATCTTCAAAAAATCCCTTCACCCATTAAGTGTTTGTTGTGATGATATTTTGGGTGACCTATGCTATCAACATATGATAGGTAATCAATGTAGAATTCAACAGTTTCTTCAACAACATATCATTCTACAATAAAACCTTATGGAAAACATAAGTTCTTGAAATACCATTTTAAAATCTTCATATACCATTAAATGGGGGTGAATCCATCTATAATGGAGATGAATACATAGACGAACCTATATAACTAGATGAACCATCAGGTGGGCCATAATATTAGAAAATGATGGTGGGAAGAACATCTCTAATTCACATAATATGACCACAACAACCTTATTAAGGATTTGAAACTAAATTAGTATGTCCTAATTATAAATAAGAAGTTTATTTTGTCAAATTGAATATATTAAAGTTTCAAATATTGGATTTAAAAAGGGTTCTCTATTAAAAGGCGGTAAAATTTCATTTTTAAAAAAATACTTCTTTTATATGAAAAAATGTATTTGTTCTTACATTATGTATAATAAACTCATAATATGGATTCTAGAATTATAAGGATAATATATAGTTCAAAATTCAGTTAATACTATTCATAACCGCTTTTGAATGGCTAGTTTTGTAAGTTGTGATGCGCTTGAACTCAGTGTTGCGTGTAGTGCAAGTTATTGCATTACTTTGAAAAAATAACGTACTATGAAATCTTGGGGTGTTATAGTCTGGGGTCCAAGAAGGAGGGTGGGGGCTGTATGGGGTCTAGGGTGGAGGGTGGGCTGTCTGGGGGGCCATCTAGGGGGATTTCCAGGGGCTATCCGATGTCCAGGGAGGTGGGTGGGGGGGTGGGGGGCTATCCGGGGTCCAGGAAGGAGGGGGGGGGGGGCTGTCTCGGGTTCATGGGATGGTATTTACATATTTTCTAAGCAAATTATTTCATGTTTTAAAAAAATAATTTAATTATATCATCTTCAAATCAGACCACCAATTTTCTAAATTGCGCAAGAAATTTACATTTTCATTAAAATAGGGGGATTTCACAGCAAATCATAAAATAAAGTTTTATTATTTATAGATAAAATAAAATAAAGATAATGTCACCTAAATAATCACACAAATATTCAAGCACAAAAAATCAATAAACATCAAAGGCCAGTAAGAACAGTAAAAAATGTAACAGATCAATCTGTCCCTCATCACCATCACTATCATCACTATCATCTTCACCCTCACCCTAATCCTCATCATCGTACCCATCATTATCCCCACCCTACTCCTCACCCACGTACTCATCCTCATCATCCTCATCACCCTCTTCCCCCACCTCGGCCTCATCCTCACCCTCCTCCTCCGCCTTCGCCACCTCCTCACCCTCCTCCTCCTCCGCCTCGTCCTCCTCCTCACCATCGTCTCGACCACCACTAGAACTGCCACTTATTTCACCATATATAGAAATCATCAATGACATATATTCCCCACAAGTAGTGCTCGACTCTAGTAGAAGTGTTGGACATAAAGATTCTACCAGTTTCATAAATACAATGTTTTCCATAGCAGACTGTGCTATCATCTCTGTGGCTCTTTTTTCTACCTGTTATTCTTGTTACATAACATGCTGTAACTCGGTGGCACTAAAAATCTTACCTGAGGAGGGCCAATAGCTCTTCATAACTATACTCTTCCTAGGCCAGCATTATACTCTTCCAGGGTGCTCATCTCCCAACACCTGATGTAAGTGATCATTTTCCCCAAAAATGTCAGGTTCCTCAGAATCAAGGGCCTCTAAAGTAGCCCATTACAAATATAAATATATTATTATGTTACAAAATAGAGATTAAAATTTCAAATATACAAAGTAAAACTTACAATATGCTGCTGAGTTGGTTCATTAACTGCACTTCAATCTTTCTTCTTTCTACTCAAGCAAAATAGTTTTTCTTGAGGCACACATCCTTCTATATTAAATTTATGCCTCTATAATGACATTGAATTTAGGAAACCATAATTAAAAATAGGATAAATAAATAGTAATTTCATAACTAAAATTATATAACAACTTTAGCAATTGAATAAATTATGGAAGAATCAATAGAAAGTGCAAGTCGTAAAGAAAACTTATAAACTGTTATACCAGCTGCCTCTCATGATCTAGAATCATAGTACATCCCAATGCGTGGACGTATTTCTTAGCATCAATGTTTTTTATTTATTCCAGATGCATCCTAAATAAAATTCAATAATTATTATTAATGAAAAACATGAAAATTTTCATTTAAATACTTCTAATTTGATTAATACCGTAAATTGGCTAGTTTCCCAATGAGTAATCTTCTGTCGGTACTGTTCTAATGAAAAATCATCCACGATAGGGACTGCCTCTAACTCTGTTCCGACTCTATCACGCTATCCAATGTACAAATCATGCTTATAAGATATCCAAAGTTCGCATAAATCCTTTAGACGTTCTGGCCGTGCACCCTCACCATCGGGGAATTAAGAGACAGTTGAAACCAAAATATTAATTCATATAAATAAAAACATTAATAAATTTCATTAAATACAACAGATTTTTTACCCATATCTCTACCCAGGCATTATCCTTGACTTCATTTGGTAGTTGTCTCCATGAGAGCAGGTTGACAGGAATGATGTCAGAGTATTTGGCAAGCGTCTCCAAAAAACTATGACATTGATACCCCGATTTTTCAATCATCTGACTATATTCATTGTAGTCCACCATCAACCGTGGGCAGCGGTTCCACACCGCACGCATGCATGTACGACCCCACCCCCGCCTCCTATCAATAGATGTATCGTTTAGGAATGAAATACAAATATTTTATCAATACATGTTATAATGAAAATAAATAATGGTGTAACAATTTGTTAGGGTTGTATAAGTATACCAGCGGTAGTATGATCAATGGGCGCCACTGGGTCTGCAGAAACTAAAGGAACACCCTATATAGATAGAGTGAGTCCCAATGTATGCTCTGTAGGGATAGACTCTAGCAGAGCAGGAGTCGAAGAAGATGTAATATAAAATCTTGGAGAGATCGAAGTAGTAGTAAAAGAAGATGACAGGGATGGCTAGCCAAATGATCGATGGGGAGTGAGAATCATCATCAGATATTATACAAATGAGTGAGGAGGGTCAGATGTAAAGGGTGGTAAAAACATGGGAGGCCTAAATATCCTGTGTGTCTTTAACGACACAACGGGATTAGAATGTGGGATGAATGGTATGTCAGTGGGAGGGGCATGGTCTAATCGGGTACACCGACCAGATCGTCTAGCTCCCATACCAACCCCCTCGTACGAACACCCCGAGTACTGGGAAGACTACTCAGCTACTCATAAAATAATTGTCACCTTATAGATGGATCCTGAAAAAATGTTTAAAAAAAATTAATCACATAAAATTATATATAATTAAAATAAATATATTTGAAATAAAATACTCACTACAGGCACTAGTGGTGGAATTCCCAACTCGATCAAGCGACAATTATTGTCCATAATCTATTTTTTCGTCTCTCTTAAATTGGTTTCATTTCCTGCATTTTAAAACAAATATGTTGTCATAATCCGATTACCATTTTCATATTTTACTCACAAGCACCATCTACAAACATCACCAACAAAGCACAAAACAACCCATGGTGGAAGTTCCCGTCCAACCCATTCATTACCAATCCACTAATGTGGTACTTCCCACCCACTTTCTATTGATGGGGTCCCTTCCACTCATTATCCATCCCCTTTTTATAGTGGTACTTCCTGCCCACTTTCTATAGATAGTGGCCCTTCTGTCCACTATCCATCCCCTTTTAATAGTGGCACTTCTCACCCACTTTCACAAAAAACATCAAATTCATAACCAAACATAACACACCAAGGCCACAACAATATGCAATTACCCATTTCCATCAAATGTCAATACACTTCAATAAATCATCCATTTATTGAAATCACTCATTTATCATTTCCATGCCAAAACCCAGATTCAATAAAACAACCACTTTATTGAAAACCATTTTCATAAAGCATTTCCTTAACCCAAGCCATGAAACAAATTTTAAAATCTACATTTTAAAATTTAAAAACAAGAACATTCAACCATAAAACCCCTTTTTCCCAAAAGAAACCACAAAACATCTCCAAAGGGATTTATAACCAATTTCTCACATCAAAACCACAATTAATTTCAATAAAAACAAATTTATTGTACCCAAGCTTCATGTTCTAACAATGTGGAGTCGAGAGAAAATAATCCTACCTTTAGGGTTCTGGTAAAATCAACCCACAAGCAACCACTCCACAAAAACGATAAACGCACCCCCGAAACCTCCCATTATCTCCTTACCTAACATCCACAAGCCTTAAAATCAATATCTAAGGAAACCAAAACCCTATATCTACACACAAAGGGTGTCTATCTAGAAAACCGAGTGATAGGGAGATGTAGATCTAGAGGAAAGAACAAAGAAACCAAGAGGAGAGACTTACCTAGGAGAAACCACCTTCAAGCCACCACAAAGACCCTTAGATTTTCTTCCAAAATCAATGAGAGATCACCTTTAATCCTTGAGAACCCTAAATCCTGAGTGAGGCTCAAGTGGGAGAGGGTTTGGAGAGTAATGATGCAATCTCGAGTGAACCTGGGTTTTAAAAACCTATTTTTAAGTGGTGGCACGGTTTGACAAACCGTGCGCTAAACGTGTGCACACTAATACCTAGAGATGAGGGGTCCACATGTTTGCCTTGCACGGTTTGTAAAACCATGCGTAGGCTATGTGAAGCATATTGTCTCCCCCTGACCAGTTTCCTGGAGAACCCGCATGGTTTCCTCTAACCGTTCTCAAACCATGCTCCCTAAGAAAAGCCTCCAAACTTATTCAAAACCATTACAAACTCACCCAACCTATTACCAACCCATCCCATGCACTTTAAACACATAAAGAAGCATAGAAAAGGCTACATACCATAAAACAAGGTTTCTATATTCTATATACTCATAGACATCTCCCAATCATGTATTTGTCATTTATTCAATATCGAATAGTGTGAATCATAATATTTTACCAAATCCCTAGAAATAGGGAATAATGACAGTGATATTTCTAGATAGTGAAATAAATGGGGAAGGGTTTTTGAATAGAAGGATATCCTTCTAACAAGCTCTAGGGGGTGGGTGTTGTCCAAGAGGGTGGGCTGGTGTCCAGGGGGGCTATCCAAGGGGGTGAGAGGGCTGTCCAGGGGGTGGGGTGGTGTCCAGGAGGGATGTCCAAGGGGGTGGGGGTGTCTAGGGGGTAGGGCTGTCCAGGGGGTGGGGTGGTGTTTGGGGGGGGGGGGGAGGGTTGTCCATGGGGGTGGGGATGCCCGGGGGGGGGGGGGGGTGTCCGGGGTGGGGGTGGGGGTGTCTAGGGAGGTTGTCCAGGGGGTGGGAGGGCTGTCCAGGGGGGTGGGGTGGTGCCCAGGGGGGGTTGTCCGGGGGTGGGGGCTGTCCAGGGGGTGGGTGGTGTGGTGTCCAGGGGGGCTATCTAGGGGGTGTGGGGGGGGGGGGGGGGTCTGTCCAAGGGGGTGGGGGTTTCCATGGGGTGGGGGGTGTCCAGGGGGTGGGGTGGTGTCCAAGGGGGTTGTCAAAGGGTTGGGGGTGGAGGTGGGGGTGGGGGGGGGGGGGTGGACAACTTTCCTACCTCCCTGGACAGTCGACACCCTCTCCTAAGTGAAATTTGTATAAGAAAATGATCATCCATTTTCTTATCCCATCCAACCATATACCATACCACCCAAGGAATACCATATAACTCAGAAATATCCTAATGCTATACACAATCCCATAGAACATACTTGATATATGGCCAATATCATCAGCCAACCTCATCCACATCCCAGCATAACACCCCTCTAGGTTGTAACCATACCCTATTGGCCACAAGGAACTCAAATAACAATTTCCAACTTACCCAACTCACTCAATAATATAACCCCAAAGATATACTCAGACCATTATCCATTTAAAACACATTCCATGTACTACATGAATAAAAAAACTAAGGATTTCACCATATAACTTCTTACAAAGAGGTGTCACTACAAAAAGACTACCAAAACAAAACCACACTAAGACAAAATCTTATATTTATCAATATAGACAACATGATAAATAATACAAATCAATGAAAAAGGTTATCACATTATACATGAAATTGATGAATCATATTTCTACTACACTATACATGAAATCCCCCATAAAACTAGATTCATTATACAACCAATAACTCTCACAATTGAGATAACATAACCCACAAAAAACGAAACCACAATTATTCAACACCTCAAATGGGTTTTCACTATCCACATGGCACACTAGAATGATTTACTGTACAAATATAAAGGATTCCACTATAATGAACTTCTACCGAAGGCCACCATCACATTAAATAATATAAAACCTCACTCTCATGATCAGATCTTGTATAAGGGTCTTGTGGAAAGGGAACATAATAGGAGAAATAGAAATATAGGAAGAAGCAGACCACACAGATCTCGTTTAGGCGAAATCAAAATATATAACAAACAAAAATAAATACACGACATTCCACTTATATATTAGAAGTGTAGAAGTAATGAATTACCTAATTGCAGAGAGAGCTTCAGGAGATACCTTGGAGTGAAGATAGAGGATCAACACTGATTAGGTTTATGGATGCAATCGGGCAGAGGGATTCTTGAAGTGCTACTATTTGGGGGAAACTTTCCCAATGGTTTGTTAAAACTGTTGGGAATGATTGTATTAACCAATGTTTTTTAAAAAACATTTGTATATATATATATATATTCCAAGATTTTCCCAACAGTTTGAGTAAACCGTTGGGAAATGATAATTCTCATCCCATTATCCCAACATTTTGAAGAAAATGTTGGGAAAAATTAAGTATACCAACGGTTTATTCAAAATCGTTGGTATACAAGTGTTTGGAAAACACAATTTTCCAATAGTGTATCTTACCAGGGACTAGTTCTATCTCACAATTGTCTTATCAGATTCCACCAATTAAACCAAGGGAATTGAAATTCTAGCTAGAATATTTTGAATGCAATGGCTTCAATCATCCTAGAACATCTCTATGTTAAACACTAGTCATGTTTTTGAAAACTAAGATAAAAATCCTCAGTTATTTGTGGATTATCATAAGCTAAACTAGGTTATGATAAAGAATTGGTTTATACTACAATGCATTTATGATTTGTTCAATCAATTTATTGGAGCCCTGTGGTTCTATAAAATTGAATTTCAGTCTGGATACCACCAATTCAGTTTGATAAGGTGGATATTCCAAAGACATATTAAGTAGTAGATATGGAAATTATGATTATGTTATTATGACTTTCGATTTTATGAATAAACAAATGATCATTATCGAATTTCTAAGTTAGATATATCAGATATATCTTGATTCTTTTGTGGTGGTTTTGTGGATTTCATATTGGTGTATTCATGGACAAGGGGTGAACATGAGAAACAATTTTTAATAGTGTTGGGAATTTTGTGGGACCATTTTCTATATCCCAAATTATCAAAGTGTGATTTTTGGATATAAGAAGTATGTTTCCTTGGATATGTGATATCTAAAAAAGGTGTTTTTATAGATACATAAAATATATAAGTTTTTAACTCCTAGAAACCTCCAAATAATGTCTTTGAGATACATAGTTTCCTTGGTTTATCTGGTTATTATAGAGGATTGTTTCATGAATATTCACATCTAGATTCACCAATGAATACACTGGTAATAAAAAATGTTCCATTCCAATGAAATGATTAATGTTAGAATAATTTGAATGTGATTAATGTTTTATTTATATCAGCACTGATATTGATTTTTCTAGAATTAGGACAAGGGTATGTGGTGTATTTTGATGCTTCAGGATTAGGGTTTGGATGATTTCTCATGAAAATACATCATGTTGTTGCTTATAGATCATAATAGTTATGGTTTCATGAGAAGAATTAACCACCACAAAATTTGGATTTGGCTACTTTATTCTTTGATTTGGAGACATGTTTTCATTACCTATTTGGTGATAAATTTATGGTTTTTACTAATCAAAAGAGTTTGAAACACATATTCCCCTGAAGATATTTTAATCTAAGATAATGAATATTGATGAAGTATCTCTAAATGTATGAATTTGAATTGATTTATAAACCAGGTAAAGGGAAATTTGTGGTAGATTCATTATAATGGATTTCATATGGTCAGTTGGAAAAAGAGACTTCATATCAGTGTAATTTAATGTTGGTGACTGTTGACATGCACTTGGATAGTAAATAAAGAGGTAGTGTAGCAAATTTCATTACAGTTTTTTAGTTCCTGATTTGATGGAGATGGTTAAAGAGGAAAAAACATCCAATTATGAATGCATTACTATGAGGTCAATACTCAATGGTGGGGAGACCATTGGGGGGGAGCTGGATGCGAGTTTTGTTTTGTGGTTTTGAGATCGGATGGTTGAACCTATGGATTTACAGTAACAACATCTTCATTATTTCCACCATTCAAGATGATATGTTCATACTAGAATATTGAATATGTATATGGAATTGAAAGCAATAATTTGGTGGGGTTTTATGAAAAGAAAAGTGAAGGAGTTTTTGATGAGATGCCTCACAAGTTAGAAAGTTAAGGAAGAGTACCAGTGACCTTTCGGTATGCTGCAATATTTAGCTATTTATGTTTGGAAATGGGAGATAATATCCATTAATTTTATAACACATAACCCAATGATGGTTTAGAAACATGATACCATATGAGTGATTGTGGATTGACTCACATAGTATTCCCATTTCATCTCTATTCCTGAATCTGATACACTAGAGGAATTGTCTAAAATCTATATCTGAGAAGTGCTAAAGAGACATAGAGTACTGATTTTCATATATTTAGACCAAGATTTATCTTTTACATCTCGTCTTTGGAAATCCTTACAGAATTTCATTGGGACATAGTAGACCAGGAGTATAACATTTCGGCCTCATATATATGGGAAATCCTAAAGGATGACATAAACATTGGAAAACATGCTTATGGATTGTGTAATGGATTTTGGTGTCTCATGGGTGGAATTCATAACATTAGAGGAGTTAAAATATAATTTTTTTTGTCAATACTCAATAAATCTGGATTTTTTTGAAGCACTATATGGCCATTCTTTTTATTATACAATTTTTTGAGTGGAAAGAGGTGAGAATTAATTGGTTGGAACATGCCTTGTTTAAGATACAATGGAGAAGATTTAGTTGATCAGAAAAATTATGAAGATAGCTCAGAGTCATCAGAAACCATATGAATATTATTTTTGATGGTCATTTTCATTTGAGCTAAGTGATCATGTGTTCTTGAGGATCTTTCCTAGTCTAGGGAATCATCATTTCGGTAATCAGGGAAAGTTATCTCCTTGATACATAGTCCCTTTTGAGATACTTGAATGGGTTGGTGAGGTGGCATATTAGATGGATTTTCCACCATAGTTAAGTTCAGTTAAAAATTTGTTTCATGTATCTCAGTTTAAAAAGTATCATCCGGATCAAGACCATGTGATTATATGCGATCACATTTGACCTAGCGTCTAAGGTTTCATTGGTTCATATACTGGTACTGATTGTGGATAGGAAAGTGAATGTATTTCATGGGAAAAACATAATAGTAGTGTGGGTTTTGTTGAAATATGGTTGATTTTGGAAGAAACATGGGGAAGAGAAAATGAAATGGCCATGCAATGAGTATAACTCTTTCAAGGTAATGGTGGTTTTTTACTTTCTAAGGACACAAAGGCCAATGGTGGGGAGAATGTAGTACCCCCATTTTCATGTAAGTAACACTTTATATAGGTTTTTAAATATATAAAGTGTTTGTGTGATGTTTTGGATGGTTTAGAATACTTTTAATATGTTTTAATGATTTTATGGAGGTGAACAGTTTGATCATGGTTATTAGAAATTGTTGAAATTCTATAGGAAACCATGCAAAGTAAGGAAATGGGCTCTAGGTAGGTGCACGGTTTGGAATAACTGTGCAGAGAACAATACTTATATTGATTGATGAATTCTACATGGATGAAACATGGTTTTTATTATAGTTAATTCTAACCATGAAAGGTGTTTCATGATGGAGAGGCATGTGCACGATTATCACAGGTTTTTCCTTACCATGCGATCTAACCATGCATAGATAAAAGCTAGATTAAAAAATTTCGGATCTAACTCAATTTATCCTTTTCTCAAATATGACCCTAACTAGATTCAATATAATCAAAAAGGATTTTTGAGTACATTCCTCTTTATTTGGGATTTATTATTTGAAAAATATTGGTGCGTTGAAGACCAGATTCTTTGGTATGTCTCTGTTCATAGACATTTTCCATAGATCACTTCTTCTTCCCTTTCTTATATTCATAAATATGGTTAATTGGGGATAAATCTATTTTGGTTTATACAACTAATTTGGTTTTTTGTGATGATTGTTAATTTTATATGTGGAATTTTTTGGACTTTCAAACCTGTTGTTATAGAATTTATGTCGTTCATTTATTTCTCCATATTTTCTTAGGTAGGTGGATTCACTCTGGACCCCACTTTTTAGAACAAGTAATCTTTATTACAAATTGATTATTTTTTTTAGAATTTAATTTTAACATTTTTGTGTAATTATATATAGAAACCCTCTTTATTGAGAGCTAATGAAACCGTTATAATTGTTTATTTTGGTGGAAAGTGAAATTGTGAACATGATTTTAAAATAACAATTTTAAAATGGTTTTTTGGGTTTTATGATTGTAAAATTTATTGGAAAGTGTTTTCTATAAAAGTTTTGTTTTTTTGAAAGGGTTTTTTAAATATGGTTTAAGAATGGCTGTTGGTAAAAAAGGTTAATAATGAGTCGAATGGGATGGATAATGGTCATGAAGAATCACCATCAAAGGCACAATGTATGGATGCAAAGTTCCACAAAAAATAGTAACACCAAGGTTGAGTGTGTGTATGTATAGTTGTGTGTAATGAAGTGGGGTATGTGAAATGAATTTGGGAAATGGATTAATGAATTTTTGGATTATTTTCATGGAAATGTATAGGGTTTGGGAATCAATTTTAGTTCAGAAAACATTTTTCATTTAGAAGTTGGTTTGGATTTGAGATGAACTATTTTAAATTGTTATATAAAAATTTTTTTATATAAATTTTATAATGTCGTCTAACTTAGTGGAATGAGTAGGGAAGTCATTTGGGGAAAAAAATACTGAGTTTATTACTCACACCTTCTTGAAAACATTGGTGTGTTTGTAGATACAATTTTTCAGAACATATGTAAAGAAAACGTTTCTCATTTCATTAGTGTTGCATCTTGATACTTTGCGTCATAAAATATGGAGTTGGAGCTTTGATCATGTTGGGATTTTTTAAGAATTTTTTCTCGAGAGTCTTAATCCTTGATGGGTTTTTATTCCAATTTCTACTCTCATATGGTTCTTAGTTTTTTGGTTGGTATTGTTTCAAGTTTAGTATTACATTGAGTTGTATTACTTTATTATCAAGCATCATATAGTGGTTTAGGTTATGTTATGATTAATTCTGGTTGTTTTTATTTTCAAAGTGAAAATCATCCCCCAATTGTATTAAATACCATGGAATTTATTTCCAAACTTTGGTTTCTTTGGGTTGCCACATAAGGCCACAAAATATCCTTTCATCTTCTCAGGAAAATGACCAGGGGCAGGATTGTACATCACACAAAGACATCATTCTCAATATGTATAAATCATTCAAATAATACTCAAAATCATTGATATAATCTGGAAATTATGGTAAATTTTTTACATGAAATTATTGTTTTAGATTTTATCATTAAATGTAACGTAGTGGTGTGAGTGAAAAACAATGAAATAAGGTTTTTTAATTTTATGCCATAAAATAAACTAAATAGAAAATCCATAAAAAATAACATACTACCTTTTTAAGAAAAACAACTTAGAAACTCATTTTAGAATAACTTTTATACCATGTCATAATGCCAAGTGTGTGTAGAAAAATATATGTTTATACATAATAAAATGACTAAAAGTGAGAAATTGAATTTCATCCTCCCAATAGTTAATAATGAATCTAAAGAATAATAAAATTATTTCTGTCATATTACAACAATAGTAATTATTTTTGGGTCTTAGATTACTTATAAATAGGGGATGAAAATAGTAGTCCTCTTTATAGTACTAGAGAAGTGTTATGTAAATGTACAAAAAACACAAGTGCAATGGAGTTTTCATGGGAGTTTTAAAGAAACCAATCACAGGTAATTAATAATATTAGATTATATGTCAATTATAAGACCAAAAATTATTATATAATGTTAATATAATTTTTTAAATTTAAATGATAAGTTTTTTATAAGAGACCTTCTATCGAACTGTAATGTATTTTGTGGAATGATGAAAGAAGAATACAAATTGCCTAAATTGAGAGATGTTATATGGTCACCATTTTTAGTGTGAGTTTTATTGGGCTCCTCATGATATATTAACAGTTTGTGTTAATTAATTTTACCATACATGGATGATATTTGAGGTCACTAAGTTCCATGATTTTATGAGTGGTATTATTACTCGTGTTCTTGTCAATTTACTAAAGTAGTGTTACTGTGATTATGGTAACTTTCTTTCATTATAGTATCATTGTGCACATGTGATCACACCATGTGCTTCTATATGATTATATTTAGATATGTTTGTTGATCTAGATTAATTACTAGAGAGTATTAATTATTTTTATGACTCTCTATAGATGCATGTAGATGAATATCTGAAGTTTGGTCTATTTGTTGATGCACCTATGCTTCTACCAAACATGACTAGGTTTTTACTTGGTGGGAGTCCAAAGTAAACCCATATTCCAAATGAGATGTATTGGTATAATGATTGGGAACCTCTATAGAGGTGAAGCTTATCAATCTAAGAAGGTCACATATAGATACATTTCCATAGACGTATTGGGAAGTCATAAAATTTTCCAAATGATTGATGTAATATAGTGTCAATGTAAATGTTTTTTCATACAAGTATTGTTTTAATTTTTATTATTAAATGTAATGTTGTGGTATGAGTGAAATAAAATGAAATAATGTTTTTAAATTTTAAATCATAAATGAAACAAAAAAAAGGTCCATCATAAATATAACGGTACCTTTTTAGGAAAAATAAAATAGAAACTCATTTTATAATATCTTTTATACCAATTCAGAAAACTTGTTATATTTTAAAAAGTGTTTTTATAAACATTAAAATGAGTAAATGTAATAAATTTAATTTTTATCCTCAAAATAATTAATAATTAATGTATTGAATAATAAATTTATTAATGAAATATTAAAAAAAATCATTATTTTTTCCCAATGAATTATTGAGAGAAGGGATGAATTACATTACTCCTCCTTACAGTACTAGAGAAGTGTCATGTAAATTTACAAAAACATAACACAACTCTTTAAATAGAAGAGGTACATGGAATAGTATAGTTTTATATGGGATAAAAATCTAGTTTGATTCATTGGTTACCTCTTTACTTCCAAAAATTTCATTATTTATAATAAAATATGTTGTTGCAATAAAATATTTTTCACCATTAATGTCTTATTATTCAAAAACATTAATGGAGGAGCCTCTATTATGTACACAGTAGTATCACATGTCATGTGAAGTGCTTGTATGATGACATGTTGAACATTATATATCAAAAGATAATATTATTTTTACCATGGTGCACCTCGATATCGATTTTACCACACCTCAAAAATTGTATATTTTTTTGGAGTAATTATGTGTGAGTTTAAGACATTTGACCATTATTTGGTTGTTGTACTATTTGAAAGATGGAAACCATAGACACACAAATTTTATATCCCTAATGGGGAGATGAATATTACTTTTGATATAGACTATATATTCAGTATACACATCTATTTAACAATGGTTACGTGTGTGACTATTGGCGACTGGTGTGTGGTCATATATCATCTACTAGTTACTAACATTTTTAGCTTACCACTTGTCTTCTAGGGTGCCTGATTACACATGGGATAACTTAATGGGCCTTTTTAATTGATTCCTGATGATGTTTATGATAATATACTTATTTGACACACACAAGAATATATTATATGGATGACCTAAGTCATGTTGTGTATAGAATACTCCACCACATTATAACACATAATGTACCAACCATTACTTGAGGATCTTGACCAGACAGGTAGATACAGATGTGGTCCATTATACTATCACATCTATATAGTTTCCTATGTATAACTTTTAATGAATATATGGATTATATTTGGGATGTTTGGCTATGATACATGTGTGGTCATGGGATCATTATCCACGCATCACTCCAAGAGATATTTCACTGCTTCCACAATTTTTTTCAGGGCTGTCCTTGGGGATTTTGGTATGTTTTTGTCACTAAATTGAGTTTTTTTTGTAAATTTATTTTTATCATTTATAAATTTAATGATTATCTCTTTTTTAACCAGGTGGATTCTAGATAAATGTTATGTAAATACTATGAGACATAGTGTACATAACATTTAATAGATATTTGATTCAATACAACCCATTGATGTAAGTTAATAATTTAAAAATTATAGAAAATATAATTTTGTTATTAAAATTTTATGATATTAAAATTATAACTTAGTAAAATTGTTGTTCTAACTGACAAATTTTTTTCCTCATTTGGAATTCACGTTTTCTTGCAACTCATGTACTAGATTTTTCTATGCATGACTTCAACCATACTGCAGAAATATGGTTGGAAACTATGGTGGAGTGATGTAACTCATCCACTTCCACATCACAGACTATCCCAGCCAGACCAAGTCATGTGGTTGTTTGGATATATAAAAAAATCCTCATTATACCCTTATAGTTTGATGCATTACATTCTATTATGATTATAGGTAGACATGACGCATATTGGTCACACTATCATTCACAATACATTGAGTGTTGGGACACACATACTGAATACGGTATCTTTTAGAAAAAATATATCACAAAATGCCTCTAGTAAACTAATCATGAATATTACATGTATTATTACTAGTGAAACACAATCACGTACCTTACCAACCATGGGATGGGTGTTCAGTAGTTAATATGTTAATTAACTTTTATTATATCTTTTATATTTTAAATTTTTATTTAATTTTTATATTTTTTTATTTACAGTGAGAGATATTAGATTGACCCTTACATATTACTGATCCTCACAAGGTGGAATTTATCATGGGAGATGTAGTTATCTCAGATATTTTGTCTCTTAGAGATCATATCCATTTTATACATGATAGTGTTTATGATTAGGATCCATAGTTATATCCTGGTCCACAAGATTTTGATGAGGCTAATGGGGACGATGATATGCTTGTTTTACCCACTGAGGACAATGCACCTCCCCCACCGATTGGAGGATAGAGATGAAGAAATAGGTGAGGGAAGAAGAAATAACAGAGAGAGTGATGCTCGAGAGATGATCTTGTGCAGTAGAGAGATGATAATGCACAATAGGTAGACGATCAATCACATCAAAGAGGGGTTTATGTGTCATACATGTCTGCTTATACCTATGATATACAATCTTAAACTTAGATACATCCCATGGTTGATATCACTAGATCTTTGATTGTGTGAGACGTAACAATGGTATGATATCTTTTACAGTACCTGGGAAATAATTCCTCCAATTGTGAAATATTTGATATCGCATTGTCAACATCTTTAGGAGATTGTTTCAGGACTCCATAGTCATTGAAATATGGCTCTACATATGATGTTTTATAACCCTCTACTCATTAGTATGACAAGTAAATAACATCACCATATTTTGTAATGTAATTATTAGAAATGTAGTATAAAGAAACATAAGAACCACTGTCGTATATGCCCACTATTGAGGCAGGGAGACAACATGGGGAGGTATTCATGCCTATGGTTGGTACACTAGTGCGGCATTCATGTTATGTGCTAGCCAGAGGTTTTTTTTATGATGAGTTGGGGTACTGAGGGGCATCAATGTTGATTTATTCAAATGGTACACATTATATTTATAAAAAACCTGAATAATGAAGCAATTAAATATTGTTTCAAAATATATATTTTTATATAAAATTTCAAATCCGAATAACTCATCTATAATTTAAATTAATTGATTAAATAAAAAATTGAACATGAGTTGGGGGAAAGTCCTTGCCATCAATAATTCCACTTCCATAGATAGCAGTGATTTATGAATATTATATATTATAAATATAAATAAACACATGTATATATATACATGTCTATAAGTACAAATAATTATATAAATATAATTAAAAATATATAAATATAATTAAAAATATATAAATATAATTAAAAATATATAAATATAATTAAAAATGTATAAATATAAATATAAAATATAAAATATAAACATATTTATGTAAACATACTTATACAAACATATATGTAATTATAAAAATATAATGGTAATTAAAAATTTATAAATATAAATATAAATATATAAGTACATATATAAGTATATAAATATATTTATAAATATATTATATAATTATCAATATAATTATAAGTATTTTTATAAATATTAATATATTTATATAATTATATAAATATAAATATTATTATAAAATTATATTTATAATTATAATTATATATTTTTTTAATTTAAGTACATTTAAAAATAGAAATAGAAATAGAAATATAATTTTATAATAATATTTATATTTATATAATTATAAAATAATAAATATAAATTTATAACTATAAATATAATTATAATTAAAATTAAAATTAAAATTAAAATTAAAATTTTGTTTATATGTATAAATAATTCTATAAATATAAATATAATAGTAAATCTTTTAATATAAATAAATTTATAATTATATAAATATATCTATATTTATGAATATATATATATAGGTTTATATACTTATAAAATCTAATTTAAATATATATTTCAAACCTCTCATGAGGGATTTTTTTTAGCATGGCTTAAAATGCGGAAACCTATACATTATTAATGTGAAATTATAAACCCTTTTTTTATTCATTGATAGGCCAATGAGGGTAGTAATGGATGTGCTCAACCCGATGTCACATGTCGCATCCACCCCACTATGCATCATATCAATATGTCATCATATTATTATCGCCACCATGCATCATATTGATATGCCTTTATATTATCATCGACTTGTAGATAGGTTCCACACCTTCAAATAAGAATTCATCACCTTATGAGACAATTATATAATTATGATTCATACCATGTTCTCCATTCCCAATATATATCTCTCTATCGCAACAAGATTTCATATATAATTTAGCATTTAAACAGCTTGTTAATCACATTGAAGTGCATCTCCCCATTTTTTCCTTTTGTTTCTATGTAGCTCTAGTTCCTGAAAATCCTCCAGCTTCCTGTCTCCAATTTACACTATTTAATTCTTATTGAGTTGATTCTCTTTATAGGTTCCACTGAGGCTATGTTTTGTTTTCATTTTCTCCCAATTAGTTGGGATTATACTCCAATCATTATTTTGAGATTAGATTTTATATAGATCTTACTGCGATAATTCTTCAACTTGTGTTGAATTTGATTTCTCCTTCCATACACTTGAGGATTTTTATTTCTATTCTTTGAGGATTCATCCAACCCATGTGAATTGTTAAAATTAAATTATTTTTGAAACCACAATTAGTTTGTTCATCATTTTCTCTAGTAGCTTAAGAACTACATCTTGAGACTTCTGGTTCACTGGATTAAAATTTTATAGTTTCTTTAAATGCTAGGTTCTCAAGATCTTGTGATTATGACCTATAAAAATTTTCATCATCTGAAAAAATATAATGTTTGGATCCTAATCATATTGTCACTGAAACACCACATGAATTGCTACATATGATGTAAAAAATTAATAAACATCAACTCCCTCATTTTGTTTTAATCCCACATAAAAAAGTTATAGAAACTATCCTTGATCTCTAAGTTTTTATATAGATTAAAATTCAATTATATTCTTTATAACTTTTTTTATATCACATAGGTTTTTCCTTTAATGACATCCACCACTACAAAAAAATCTCAATATCCATCCCTCTATACATATTATCTTAGAAAAAAATTCATATAGATTAAATTATTCTTTAAGAATGAATATTTTATGGGTTCAAAGATCATATTTTTTTTATTTATTGATTTTGTTAATTATTAATATTAACGAGTCAAATATAATAAAGAAGAATCAAAAATGGAAATATTATAATTTTATGATAATAGATAATAACGATGGAGTGAATGCATTCATCATGTTTTCAAAAGACATTTCATATGAACTTTTTAAAATCATTTTTATGTGTTTATGATGTTTTAATTAATGAACTATTATTCCAATGGAGTTATATGAACAATTGATTTTCCACAAAATATATTTAAGTAATAAATACTGGTATAAATATAGGAAATGTTGAATATTGAAAGCGGGTGGGATAACACTGCATTTTATGGATCATCTGATATGATTACAAGTGTGCAAAATAAAAAAGATTGTACCAAGGATAAAATTATAGGCGTGGATATAGATGAATATAATATTTAGTAAATTAAAATCGTAGTTGAATATGAAATTCATGATTTACCTTTTTTTAGAATTTCATGTGTTATAAAAGGACGTCACTATATGCTGGTTTTACTAAAGATACAATATCCTCATCCATACTAAAGCATTATAATATAAATGTTGGTAATGGATGGAGTGATTCCAGTTTAAATGAATGACTTACTCTCTTGAATGATATGCTCGCATAATATAATGAGTTTCCTTGCTGAATAAATGATGCTAAACTAATGCTACATTCAATGGGTATGATATCTAAATTAATACAAGACTTTCAAAATGTCTAAATACTATTTCAAAAGGACTATAAATCACATAAAAATGACCAATGTGTGGTGAATATCGATTCAATAAAGTGTTATTAGGTCCAATTAATGTATTATGGTACTTTCCAATCATTCTAAGGTATAGGGGCCTATATGTTTGTGAGGATACTGGAAGGAAATTAGAGTGACCTCTAGATACAAGAATTAATGATGGGAAACTTCATCACATAGAAGACTGTCATCCCTATAATAAAATTGATCATGAGTATCGAGAATTTGGAAATGAGATGAGACACCTTTTTCTTCCTACATCTATATATAAAGTGAATCCTTTTGGTTTTTAATTTATAAATCCTAGTACAATACTGGTTATGTTGTTACATTATAACATTCCATAATTTTTATGACTGAAACAAAAATATGTTATGTTATCACTACTTATATCCGGGCCAAACTAACTAGATAATGATATTGATATTTATTTGGATCCATTGATCAAATACTTGAAATAATTGTGGGATTTTGTTGTTAATTTGTATGATACATACAGAAATGGAGATTTCATGTTGAGAGATATTTTGTATGGGAAAATAAATTCCCTCAATTATTATGTATATTTTTTAGGATACGATAGTAAAATAACTCAAGGGTATTCCATTTGTTGAACATTTATATAGCTAATTAGGTTGAAACATTCATCAATGTCTGCGTTTCTATAACATCAGATATTTCAACCCCAAGTACATAAATACCAATATTGGACAACATCATTCGATGGGAGTTATGAAGAAGGTACATCATTGTCTCCACTAATAGGTTATCAACTATTTTAGAAATTAAAACATAGGGAATGTACTTTTGGTAAACCTTTTTCAAAAAACCTTACAAAATCCAGTTGGAAAAAAGGATCAGATTTTTTCAAAATACCATAATGTAGTTGTTTCTCATCAAGAATATTCATGAATTTATGTAATAGAGCCCTTATAACATTACAAAATAAACCCAAAAAACAAAGTATTGAATTAAATCATGGTTAGACATAATGGAAATGGGGATTTGGGAAGAGTTGGTGCAAGTGAAGATTGAAAAGTAGACTTTTCTTCCTCCACCAGCATACACTCATTCTAGGAAAAAGATATGTCAATTCTAAAAATTCTTGAAATATGTAATGGTTTCATATGGGTATACATCAAATATCAAGAATATTGTGTCAACGATTTATTTAATGTTAAGGGGTATAAAATCACATGACAATCATGCATGGATGAATGATCCAATGCTTGTACCCTTATGTTGCATTTTCCCCAAGAATGTATGCCATAAATTAACCAAGATCTGTTTTTTTCAAATTTATATGCACCAGAGATGTATACCCAAAAAAATTTCCAACTATAGAAAAGTAATTTTCAATCATATTATGTAAATTGGACATGTTCTTCCCACAAAAATTCTTTGATATGATGGTTCACTTGGTAAGATATATTTGACTATGTAGTCTTGTACATTATAGGTGTACATAACCTATTTAATGATATATTTTGATTTTGAAAGGGTATGTAAGAAATAATATTTGAAAAAAATGTTGTATTGAAGAGTGATATTTTGTTGATAAAGTCTTTGAATTCTGTTCCTTGTACCTATCCAATGTGGAAAGAATTAGTCTAATGAAATCTCACCACACCGAGAGGCTAGTGGGTGAAGGAATTTATAAAATATATGTTATCACAATTACTATTACAGGATAGGGCTAGGCTCACCTTTTCATTTTTATAACAATTTAGTGGTTTCAACATTTGTGGAGACCCGAAAAGTAATTATTAGGAATTTGATTCTAATAAGGACTAAAAAATGGATATCAAATCGACAGAATCCATAGTTTATAGGATGGTTTAGAGACCATATTTTTAATTAGTCAAATGAATATCTAGATTAAATTTCAAAATGATTTTGATGGCTATCCATAGGACCAAATGTACATGTATTATTTTATAATGGTCATGTAACTAATGGTTATACAATCTATACAAATGAACATCATGAATTTCGAACCATGAAAACTAGTGGACATACACTTATGAAAAATATGATGCATGTATATGGTACAAAAGAAATAATTCAAATTTATTTGAATATGTCATATTTGGAATCAAAAAAAATATGGGAGTTAGATTATACAACATTCCATGTGCTGAAGTTTCAATATAAGTGGGTAGATAACAGAATTTATTTTAAAATCATTGATTTGGGATTCCAGAATGTGGATTTTAGAAAGGAAGGTTATGAATATGATCTATTTATAATGGAATCATATGAAACAAAAAGTATTTTATGTTCTAGATATGACAAACCAAATATTTTCAATTGTTCTATTATCAACCAAAACCATTGAATGGTTATATATCAATTCCACAAAGGATGAATCTTTCATTGGGAGGTTACAATTATTTCACGGTGGTCACAATGTATATGAGGTATTTTATGTAATTTGAGACTACAATAAGGGGATTTTGATACTCTATAGAGGGGTTTAATCCATAAAACCTTTAAAAAATAGAGAGTTTCATAACCATTCTATATATATATATTGTAATATACATTATGTTACATCATATTATTATTTTTTCACTGCTTAATTTATGTAAACTAAATTTAATGTTCAACCACTTCTAAAGATAATGAATCCTTCACATGAAGATGCTCCCAATCCGAAAAAACAATATGTTTCTCAACATGTACATGCTCCCAATGTAGGAGGAAAACATGATTCTACACATGTAGATGCTACCAATCCATAAGAGCAACATATTGATGATGTTGAAGCTAGGAAAATGGTAGATAGTGAACATACCATTAATGATAATTTTTACCATGTGTGGCTACATGTATACGTTGGATGTGTTTTATCTAGATTAATTTTAGATTTTTCTATGGAATTTTTACCAAAATATTATTGATTTATAAGACACAAAATAGTAATCGAGACATTGTACCTTTATAATTTTCTATTGTTGTGAATTATAACATCTCATATTGGAGTTAGTTTCTAAAACACCTTATAGAGTTTGTGATAGACACATAAGGAATTTTTCTTATTTTAGATCCACATAGATAAATCATGGTGGAAGTACAGTTTGAGCATTTTCATAGACACCACCCCCTACCCATCATAGATACTGTATTAGATACATTACAAGAAATGTGTCATTTTTTTTGAAGAATTATTCCATGAATAAATCAATCACAAAACCTGGTATGAATATTATTTTTTTGTTAGAATATTTATTATAATAGTTATTGTTCTATGTGTTGTGAATGGTTTCTGTTTATTACCATACAAGCATAAAAAACAGAGTATATAAAAGAGTTATGAAGTTATTTTAAAGACTATTCACGATTCTTATGATTACATGATAAAAATTTGATAGAATAAAAAGTTGTTCTTTTATGTAGTTGGGGTTTGTCTTAGTGGTAAGCACCCCATAATGCTACATGAAAAATGGGGGTTCAAAACCCATGGGGCACAGAGTACTGTAGCAGTGGCGGGCACTGTAGCAGCGACTGGTCAGTGTAGCGGTGGCAAGTCACTATAACGGGGGTGAGTACTGTGCAGTAATGTAGCAGCGCAGGTACTGTAGCAGTACTATTCATAGAATGGGATTTAGGCAATAAATTTGGACATACGGGTCATTTAATGGGATAAATTCCCACTGGGCCTTCGGGCTATGTAATGGGTCTCCCTCTACCCAGTTAAAAGAGGTCTTTTCTTTGATTTAATAATAAATGAGGCTTCAACCCTAACCTTTAAAAAAGGATGTTCTTTTATAATGATGTTAGGATATATAGACATTTGATGACTAACATCATTGAATGCATTAATGGAGTCTTCCCGGGAGTTCAAAAGTTAACCATGAAGGTAATTAAGAATTTTATAATTTATGTTAATTATAAGACTCACAACTATAATATATTTTTAATATGATTTTTTAAATATAAATTACATTTTTATTATAAGAGATACAATATTGTACTATAATTTATTTTGTTGAAAGAGGAAAAAAGACCAAAGTGGGTCAAAATAGAGTGGTGTGATATAGTCACCATTTGTAGTGTGAGATTGATAGGGATATTCATGAGATAATAACATTTTGTTTTCATTAATTTGACAATGCGGGTCATAGATTTGCGGTCACTTGGTTTCATAATCCTATGACTAGTAACAGTATTCATGTGCTTGTCATTTTACTGAAGTAGTGTTACTCTAATTATGGTAACTTTCAAGCCTTAAAGTATTCTTCAGGACAGGTGATTGAACCATGATATTCTAAAATTTTATCTTAGGATAAGTTCATTAACATGGTTTATTGACTAGAGAGTATTAATGGATGTATTGTTCTCCATGGATTCCTATAGGGGAATATCAGAATTTTGGGTTATCTATTGATGCACCTTCAATTTTACTTAACATGAATAGGTTATAACCAAAAGGTAGGAAAAATTAAACCAATCTTCTAAATGAGATCTATTGGACCAATGGACAAGAACCTATATGGAGGTCCGTTTTATGCTGCCAAGAAGGTCATGTGCAAACACATTTGTTGATACGTATATGATAGTCATATAATAGTGAAAATGATTGATGTACTATAAAGATTAATGATAATTTTTTTACGTGAAGTTATTGTTTTAATTTTTATCATTTATTGTAATGTAGTGTTATGAGTCACATATTATAAAAATTGGATTTTTTAAATTTAATTCACAAATGAAACCAAATAGAAATTCCATCACAAATAAAATACTACATTGTTTTTTAAAAACTAATTAGAAAATCATTTTAGAATTTCTTTTATACCAATTCATAAAACCAAGTATGATTTAAAAAAATTGTTAATTATTAATATTCTAATGAGTAAATTTGAGAAATAAAATTTTCATTATCTAAATAACTAATAAGAAATTTTTAGAATAATAAAATGATTAATAAAATATTAAAACAATTTTCATTATTTTTTGGTCCCAAATTAATGTTTAAGAGGGGGGATTTATTAGTGTAATTTTATTTATATTATTATGGTAGTGTTATGTAAATTTACAGAAAAAAAGTCATTGGATAACTGTTCATTAGTCAGTATATTTATTAAAATTTATTATATCTTTTAATTTAATATTTCATATTAATTTTAATATTATATAATTTATAGTATGATATTTTATAGAGAATCATACATATCTTGCATGAGAGTGTTTATGATTAGGAGGAACAATTTTATCTTGATCCACATGCTCCATCTAGGGAACATGGAGTGATGATAGGCACGTTGTTCCCACTGAGGATGATGCACCACTACTACCACCACTGACCAGAGGGTAGATATGAGGAAATAGGAGAGGGTAGAAGAAAGAATATAGAGAGCGACTCATGATAGATACTCTTGCACCACCGAGATGGAATCATGGACAAATAGCTAGTGATCTTTTAAATAATGGAGAGTTTTATGTGTCATAAATCTTCAGATAAATTTGATATACCTATTAATCATAGATATGTCCAGTAGTCGACATATTTAGATACTCGAGGGAGTGTGACCTGACTATGATATCACAACATCCATAGACCTCGGGCAACAATTCTTCTGCGGAGAAATGTTTTATATCAAATTTTATATATCATGAAGGGAATATTTTATTCATCTACAGTAATAGACATATTCCACTATATATGATGTTTTATAACCCTCTACTATGAAGTATGACGATCCACCCAAAACACCGTATAATAACCAGCTAGCCAGAAAAAAATCAGTATAAAAAAACATCAGAACTAGTATCATATGTGCATAATATTCATGTAGAGACACACCATGAGGAAAAAATCATGCCTATAATAGGAACACTAATGTGACATACATGTTAAAGTGTAGTGAGTGTGTGTTTTATATGTTGATTTGGGGTTACTTGGGGACATATATTTATTCAGGTGGTACACATTATATTTATAAAAAACATATTTAATAAACAAATTAAATGTTTTTTAAATATATATTTGAAACCACTCATCATGAATTTGTTTTGTCATGACTTGAAATGTGACATCTTCCACATTATTAACATCAAATGATATATCCTTTTATTTTTATTCATCGAAAGAAAAATGAGGGTAGTGCCAGAAATCCTCGAACAAAATATCACAGGTCACAGTTATCCCACGATGCATCATATCAATATATATTTATATTATCATCCCCACTAAGCATCATATCAATATGTCGTTATATTATCATATAGTTTCATAGATTTCCCTTGCATCCAAACAAATATTCATCACTCTCCCAAACAAACATATAATTATGATTCATACACTGTACACCCTGAACTATATATATCTCACCACCTCTACATCCATTTCTATAGAATTCAGTGTATAAACCACTCATTAATCAAGAATGAGGGTGTATCCCTCCTCTTAATCTTCTATTTCCGGGTATCTCTGGTTCCCAATAATCCTGCCTATGTCGAAAGTCCTGAAGGAGGAAGTGTTCAACATGATACCACTATACCAAAAAGAGGAACCTCTATGTGAGGGATCCTTCTACACCTATAACACCTTTATTTGGGTCACCAACATGTTTTTTGGAATCAATGTAAATGGATAATTTTTCCATATTCCTTGTATGTGGCTGGTGGACCTACCTCACCAACCCATGACATCCAACATAGATGATGTACATTCTACATGTGAAACAACTATTCCTTTGGTAGAAATGGGAGTTTTTAAAGGGCTAGTTGTCCAAAATGTTTTATGTCTATAGTTGGAGGAGGATTGGTGGGAGTTTTTTAAAACATGAAACCTCCCACCATGGATATTTAAATAGGTCCATGGGAGATTCCAACAACTCATTTGATCCACATAATATCTTCAATCCAAATAGCACCTTGATAGATCCTTTTATGAAGAAAAAAGGAGGTGTTGGATGGGTATTTTTTAACCTTTGTTCTTGTGGAAATAGAAGGCCAATTTCCTCTTCCATTCATCTCTCTTCCTGATTACAACATCTACCACCATGTTTCACATGATACTGCTATGTATGAACTTTGGATGATGTTGGAAAATACATACCAATCAAATACCACTTGAAAAAAATATCATCTTGTTAAAGTGGTTGATGAATATTCATGTATAATTTTGATGATCTATAGCCGGAGACACCAAAAACTTTCAAATATTGGTTAACTAATTGGTGGATACAATTAAGACTTTGAATGATGAAGATCAGGAGAACCACCTACTCTGCACAATTTCTGATAGTTGGGATACATCAGTCATCTCACACTAAAAATCAATGCTAGAAGGAAAAAATATCTTGTAAATTAAAAAGTATGCAATGTTAAATGATGACTACTAAAGGAAATATGAGGGTTACAACCAAACACAAGCTCTTTACCTAGAGAATCTCGGGATACAACTTGGTGGAGGTTTAGGGGAAGGAAGTAGAGGCTGAAGAAAGAGAAGTGGAAGTTCCACAGATGGAAGGAGGCCAACATTCAAATTCTACCATTGTGTAATGAAGGGACACATGAAGAAGAAGTAATAAATTTTTCTACAATTACATAGAAAAAATAACAATCAACAAATAATAAATGGAGATGCACATGTGATCAACATCAGAGAAGTTATTATTTTCTCCACAGAGAAAGAAGATACATGTTTTCATACATCAGGCCAATACACAAAATGGTTGGTTGATACTACAACATAATGGCATGTTACTTTGCATTTTTATTATTTATTCACTTATCATGCTCGTGAATTTGGAGAATTCATGATGGTAAATACCAATTCAAAAGAGATTCTTATCATGGGTGATGTGCCGATCAAGATGAATGTTGGATACACAATCACCATGAAAGATGTTGGAAATATTTCAAGCCTTTGACTCAATATGCTGTTAGGTAAAATATTTGATCACCAAGGCTATGAAAATACCTTTATAAATGGATACTGGAATATGAAAGAAGGATCTATCATCATCTCTTGAGGGCACCTTTTTGATACATTGTAAAAAACCCATGTGAAAATATTTATAGACAACCTCAACCCGATGGAAGTAGATATTTCATCCAATTTGTGGCATTGGAGACTCGACCACATGAGTTAAATAGGGTAATCTAACACGAAGAATAAGGTGTATGTCATTATTAACAAGGATGCATCATTTGATCCTTGAATATAATACTTGAATGGGAAATATCATAGAGTCTCATTTAATATTTCATCAGAAAAAGATCTGAGTTGTGGGACATGGTTCAATCTGATGTTTGAGGACCCATGGATATATATTCATTGGGGGGAAACTAATTTTTTACATCCTTTATCAATGATTAATCTTTAAGGGTATGAGTGTTCTTCTTGAAGATGATTGAATATGTTATAGACTAATTGAATATGTTTCACACCATGTTGGAGCATGAGACTGAAATGATGATGAAGTGTTTTCATTCTTACAACAGAGGAGAGTACACATCTATAGAATCTGATTCATATTATAGGAGTCAATGCATATGATATGAGAGGATGGTTCCACATACCCAAAAAAAAATGTAGTTTGAAAAAGGAAGCACAGAACCATCATGGATAAGGTCAGAAGCATGACGTGTTTGGATATGTTTCCTAAGCCATTCTGGAGGGAAGCTATTCAGATTGCATGCTACCTCTTCAATAGATCTAAATCATTCCAATTGAATTATGATATCCCATAAAATATATTGTTTGGTAAACATCCCTATTTTTCTCATTTAAGAGTATTTGGATGTTTGGAATTTTTACATGTATTCATGGAGCTCAGAAATAAGCTATATGAGAGATCTAATCAATGAAACTTCATCAGTTTTAGAGATGAGGAGTTTAGATACAATGTTTTGGACTCAAAGGAGATGAAGGTGATCAGAAGAAGATGTGTTGTATTCCATGATATCCACATGATCAAGGACATTAAGAATCCTAGAATGTCTTGAATGAAAATTGTATAGGAATCAATTAATTATACAACACCTATATTAGCACCACCTATCAAGGTAGTGGAGGATGTGCATGAAGAATCATTGGTAGTAGACTAGGAGGTAGTGGAAGAATATATTAACAAGAGGAGATTCAATCCTCTTTATAAGACGTATAAAACCCATTACAATAACTATGTGATGTTGTTCCTCCCAAACCTAATATTTTATAGGTTTAAATATCTTCACAAAGAAGGATTCTATAAAAAAATCGTAGTTGGAGTACCTATTGCTGAATGGTGAGGGGGATAAAGAAGGATACTCGTAAAGAGTGTCTTATCTTGAAAATCTCAAGTGGCTACATGCAATCAATGATGAGATGGATTATTTGACAAAGAACCAAAAATATGATTTGGTGGAACAACCCAAACATAATAAGGATATAAATGAAAAATGGGTGTTCAGGATAAAGAAGGATGTCATAAAAAATTAGGTCAAGAATAAATGTTGTTTAGTTGTCAAATGATTACTTTAGAAGAAAGTATTTGACTTAGATGAGATCTTTTCAACCATTGTGAAGATAGATTCCATCTGAGTAATTTTCTGATTGGTGTCTAGATTTTGATTAGTGCTTGAACAAATGGATGTGAGGAAATATTTTCCCCATAGTGACCTCTCTGAGGATATATAAATGTTGTAACTTGAAGGTATTGAGGTTTCTTGACAAGAAAACCTCATCTATAAATTGATGAAGATCTTATACGGACTGAAACAAGCTCCCAGATAGTTGTAAAAGAACATTGACTCATTCGGGGTGATTCATAGCTACAAGAGGAAATAGTCAGAACAGTGTGTTTACATCCAAATATTTTAGGATGGTAAGTTTGTTTCTCTTATAATTTATGTTGATGGCATGTTGATCATTGGTAAGGATGAAAAAAATATTAGCTAGCTGAGGAAGTAGTATTTCAAGCATTTAGATATGAAGTATTTGGGATTTTCTCAATATATTTTAGGGATACATATCATTCATAATACAAAAGGATGGTTTTATAACTATCTCAAGAGAATTAGTTTGATTGTGTTTTGAAATGTTTCAACATAGACGAACTCAAATCAGTGATCATTCCTCTTCCCGACCATTTGAAGTTGACCAAGAGTTTGTGTCTACATTCTAAGGAATAAATCAAGGATATGGAGATGATACCATACCCCTCAATAGTTGAGATCTTGATGTACACTATAGAGATCTTGAGACATGATATTATCCATACAGTGGAGATCGTGAGCTTATTTCTCCCCAATCCCAATAAGTAGCACTCGACTATAGTCAAGTGGATTCTAAGGTATCTTAAAATGTACATTAAGGATATTTTTATTCTATTGGGGATATATAATAATATTAGATGGATACATATATGTAGTTATAGATAGAGATCATGATAGGAGGAAGTATAAACTTGGATACATCTAAACATTTGTTGGTGGAGTTGTGTCTTGCTAGTCAATGTTATAGAAGTTTGTTGATCTCTCCAGGATGGAAGGAGAGTACATTGCTACATCAGAATCTAACAAGGAGATATTATGGATAAAATATTCTTTATAGAAGCTCAGATTAATTTTGAAGGAGTAAAGGGTTCATTATGATGGTCAAATTTCTTTGGACCTGATCAAGAACACCATATACCATTCTTGGATGATGTAAGAACATCAATTCCACCGTCTCTTTTGAGATGGAGAACTAGAGCAGCTCTATAATAATCTTAGTTGTGATAATAATAATTTGTGAGAATCTCCAATGTAAACATAGTGCAAAACCGAATCATAGAATAATAAATAGGGAAATAGATTTTAACATGAAGAATACCTCCTTTAAAAGGATTAAAAAACCATAGGGGAACTTTTTGAAATTCCACTATGAATCATAGAGTACAAAAATCAAAGTAAATCCAGAAACTTGAATTGAAAATATAGTATAAAAACCTTATGTGGAAATAACACACCCTAATACGCCATTTTCGTATCTCTGATAATAGTCTTTGATAATAAATCATCCTTTAGAGATCAAAACTAAATTTTGGCGTCATTGGAGCACCACAATGTAAAACCTGATTTGCTGCTTCTTGTTTCTTCCCACACCCTAGAAATGTTTCCCACATATCTTTCGTGAGACATGACAACTTTTACTCTCTTATTGTATTGTACCTCTCCTTGGGTTTCTTCCTCTTTTTTTCACCCCTCTTAAAGAAGCATGACATACCCATTTTAAAAATCCCACAGATTCCATCATCTGAATCTATAAAACAAAAAATAAAATATTTAAAAAAGATCTCGGCATGCAAATAACTGAGGATTCCACCATTTGAGAACATATCTTCAAATCTAGAAAAAATATCCCATGACACATGGGATAAACTCCAACAATATCTGCCTTTATCCCTTCAAATAAGGATATCATATCCAAAAAAATATATTGGAATTAAAAATGGTTGGTATCACACCAATCATCATTCTATGTAGAAAATATGTCATCCCTATTTTAAATATATGATGGAAACCTAAAATCTCCCCCTAAAAATATATCTAAATGTTGAATTCTGTATCATATCTATGTCTATAATACCAATACCATAATAAAAAATATCTAGCTCATTTATATTTGTGATTGGTACACAATCTGAAGAAGATTCATGATTTAATGTCTCCGTCTATTCAACTTTCTCTATGTCGTCTAAAACTGTCAATGAATCACCCCGATCATTGACTTATTTCTTTCTTCACTAGTCGCACTCTTTGAAGAAAAATAATTAGGTGTAAGACATGAAACACATGAATAGAAATGCTTTATCTTCCAAACATTCTTCAACTTTGTAACTCTTCTTCGATGAATGTTCGATAATCACTTTTCCACAAATCTAATGAAGTCCTCTTCACAATTGGACTCAGTACATAAATACACAACATTACATCAATCATATAAATCATGTAATCCATTATTCCTCACACATAAATCATTAATACTCTTGAAAAGGTTTATCTTCTACTACCAAATGAACTTTTGAATCCATAATTATGAAGAGAACAATTAGATAAGAAATTATCGCATATACCTGGTACAAGCCAGAAATATCTCAACATCAGCATATAACCAACATCCGTAGTGGTACAAATATCACCAACAATAATGAAATCATAAGATTATCGATTGATGATATTCAATATAACAAAGTAACAATATTTATATAAAGAAAAATAAATCCATATACAGTGTAATATGGATCAATGATGCTAAATCAACCACCCATTCAGTGTAAAAATCTTACCTATGACAATCAATGCCAACATAAATTAAATTGGAATCAACTTGAATAAGACTTCAACTGGTATCCTAAAAATTAGTGACATTCATATTTTTTATTCCTTAGTATTATGTAATTAACAGTAGTTTCTTTACACCTGATCCTCCTTGTCACCAAAAAATCACTTTTCCTTTGTCCTTGTCTTTAACTGACCAATATGATTTCCCTATCCATCTACTATAGCCATAGTGTCAATATTACCCAATGGTTTACCTTCATTTTTCATCCACTGAGTCTTGTTCATCAATAACTATGAAATCATGTCATCTTTATTCAGTTTTTCTTTCCAAAAGAACAATGTGGTGATGAGATTATCATATGAATTAGGTAACAATCCCAAGAAAAGCAAAGCCTTGTCTTCTTATTCATCCATCTCAATTGGTACCTCATTACCCTTATCATTGATCATGACCACCACCAAAGAAATATATATCATATGTTTAGTGATATCATCCATATGGTAACATAAATCTTTATTCTATGGCATTTGTAAATTATACAACCATTTTTGCATATATAAATGATTTGTGTGGGATTTCAATTTTTACCTTCTTTCATAATTATCCCTGATATCCTCTAGATATATTGGAATCATCACATCCATAACTTATTATCACCCAAATACATATAAATAATTATTTTCACAAACTCCCTAATATCCTTAAAATAACCATCTCTCATCGGCTTCAGTTTATCTTATTTTTTATTCAATTCTTTACATGTCTTCCTGTGGACCAGAATATTTTTAACTCATTTCCTCTAAAGTGTAAAATAATATTTAACATTATGCAGTTTAATGTGGGATGAAACGCCATGGTGTGAATCAACTATATTTAATTATTAAGAAACACAAATAACCTCTTTTCATACCAGACATTGGGTCAGAAGTAGATCAAATCCATAATAAAAATAGTTGTGAGAAAAATAATTTCTGATAACCACCAACATAAATGAATCATAAAACCAAATATTATAATAATAAATTGAGAAATATTTATTAACATGGAAAACCTTCCTTACAGAGTATTAAAAAACCATGGGGAAACCTAGGTAATTTTTTTTATAAACCAGTGAGTATAAAAATCAGTGTAAATCTTGAAACAAGATTTGAAAATACACCATAGAAAATTTTTTGTTTAAATCCACACCATGATATGCCTCTTTCGACTCTATGATTATAGTTTGTGAAAATATTTCACCGTTCAAAGATCAAAACCTAATTCTTGGTATCGTTGTAGCCCCTCGTTGAACATCCCTATTTTCTACTACTTGTTGCTACTCATGCCCTATAAATTGTTCCCATGTATCTTCCATGAGATGTGAATTATTTTTATATCTCATTGGATCTCCCCTCTCATTGGGTAACATCCTCCTTTTTCACCTCTCACGAAGTGGTGATGTGCACCATTTTAAATGGCCTATAGAATCCCTCCTACGTATTTAAAAATGATATGATAATATTTTCAAAAAATATCTCACCATGTAGATAAGGGAGGCGTAAACTATTTAAAAACATATTTTCAAATCCATAGGAAAAAATCTCCCATGATACGTGGGAAGAACACCAACACTATAAAATATACTAAAATTTCTTAGGGGTGAGCAAGGGATTTTAACTTAACTATGCCAAAATGGGTCCCTATCTATTTTCATTCATCAATTGTAGCAACCCATACTATACTATCATCACCATGGTAGGCTCACTGTATCTGATTTTAGTGCCTCCAACTCATCCATAGTAGCTAGATAAACCATCCACATCATTTCTATAGTGTATAATTAAATAAGGCGAAAATCCTTGCATGTGTGCATGATAATGATAAATGTGATGTGTGTTTAAGTTAAAAAAATGTTAGTCCCATCCTCAGCTATTTTGTGATTTAGGATGACTATAAAAATAAAATGTAATTTTTAATTATTTTAAATTTAAATTTTGTTTCTCTTATCGCAAATAGTTAATAATGAATTTTTATCATTGATAAAAAATATGTTATCCTATATTTATTAAAATGGTCAAAAAAATGACACTGAAAAAGGATGTAGTTATTGTAGACTATTAGAAAGAGTTATAATACTTAGAGTGTATACATTTGGAATTTTTTCAAATAAAAATCCATCTAAGGATAAAATTTAAGGATAATCAAGTGATTGAGTTCATAACATAGAGACATGTACAATTTAAATATAGGTCATGGAATATATTTTGTCTAGTAACTGATGATAAGGAAGGTGTACCCATATTTTAATTAGTTAAGAATCAATATTAAAATTAAATGATAGATTTTTAGATCATCCTAGATACTATATATGTTCCATCAACAATATAATTTGTCTTATCACATCTTCAAAATAAAATGTCATATTCTCATGTTGTAACATCTCAAGAAGTTATGAAAACAATGGTAGTTGTTCAATCTCTTCCTTAAGGATATAATTTCATATCCTCAAGATTTTACATCTCATTGATAAGGTTTTGTTTTTAAGGATATTCATCCACATTATTTAGATTTGATGGTGGAAAATTTTAAAAATGTTTAAAATAAGAAAAGAAGAATATGATGAGGAAGTGGAACAAAAGAATGTGGAAGAAAATTTTTATCCCACCCCTATAAGGTCTCAATGGCCTCTAAGACAACCTTTAATATTATCAATGTGGTCTAATGAAGGCATGTCACACTCAATTTTAATGGTTAATTTTTACACCTAGTATATAATTTCCGGGGATTATTGGTGGTAGAAATAGTGTCATATGAAGGATTTTTCTATAATGGAAAAGATTTTGATATAAAATAATTGATGAAAATTTTTATAAAACAATATCAAATTGAATGAAATTATTTTTATTTTGTATATTATTCAAATATATCTCTTTATACGATTCAGTGTGACAAATTTAATTCATGCTATTAGATGTATTTAAAATCTATAATTGGTAAAAAAATTCATTGTTGGAGCATTACAATATTTACACCACACACATGTGTGAACCCAAGACTATTATATGATCAAACAAAATTATATTCCATATTTATTACAATTTATATTTTTGAAATGTTAAGAGAATGTCAAGGTGTTTCTATAATTCTAGTGGTGGAGAGAATCAAGCATCTTATTGAGTGTCAAATATCGTACTAGAAGGCAAGGTTTTCATTGAAGAAATTTATTATTAATGATTATAGTGACCAGGATGACTCTTATATAGTATTATAACATTCAAAACATGAAACTATTGGGATAGATCCCTAATTACCCCAAGACCACCTCTAATAGGTTAGGGGATGGTGACCATTTCCTTCTGGGCATATCACACACATGGGAGGAATTAGTCGAATGCACATGTACCCAAGCGCTCATCTCTATGCCTATACAATGATGAAATGTATAACAAATATTAAAATTGAATGAATAAATATATAATATCACAATCATAGTACAACATAAATAACTGTAAATCATAAAAAGGGCCTGAATATAGGCAAACCCAAAACTAAAAAATAAATTCAGACAGCTTCGAAGGAGGGGACAACTGTTAAATGAAATATTGGTATACACCTTGGTCTGTCTAGCCCAAACTAAGATCCACCTTCTCTTGGTCCTCCAATTACTTTGTAAAATAGATTTTCATTTTCATAGAACATGACATGGGTAGTAATAAACCTTGTAGGGGTGAGTATAACAATATATAGTAGGACACCCTAAAATCACTAGGCATAAAGCATCAAGAGTAGTTAGCTCATCGACCATAATAATGTCAAACAAGATATGAGACATAATGATAAAAAATGAAATTCAAGATATACTCATAAATAACCCCAAGTCACAAAGTTTCCCTTCAACAACCATCCATATGTCAATTGTGTGGTTTCAAGGTAACTCTCATCTAGGAGATCTCACTCCATGACCAAGTCCATACTTGGTGGAAATCAACCAGGAGATATCACTCATTAGGTACCACTATTCCAATTGAGCATCCCTTCCATCCTAGTGGTCACACATGTATAATAGTAACCTCTATCTATGATATATTTACATTGATTACACTCATCCCCAAGGTCACACTTGTTACGTCTATCCAAGAAGAAGAACATAAAAATGAGAGGGTTCATATGTGAAACACACTCCATCAGACTAATACCCCATCAGAAAGACCATATCTCTATAAATAGATAAGGGATCAATGCCCAAGGATCACTGGTTGAACATCATACCCTAATAGAAACATCCTCTTAGATAGGGGATCAATTACCATGTATGTTTTGGTCACACAAATTCCACAAAACCTACCTATGGAAGCATGATGGAATGTGAGGATCGCTCTATGCCTCTCAGAGGGATACATACTCCAAGACACTGAGGGATTGCTGATGCGGACTGAGATGACACACTCAAAATAGGTAAAATCACCCAAACTTCAATGATCATTTGGAAGATATAGAGGGTTCACCCTATATGATGATAACAAAATACTGTACCAAACCCTCATAACAATGGACCAAGGGAACAAAAACAACCAATACTAGTACGAAGAAGTTCAAAAAAGATCACAATTAATCTATTATGAGAAGAAAAAGGATTCCAAACTTTTTTAAAAAGAGTACATATCATGTCCCAAGGGGTAAACACTGCGTCTAAAAAAACTTGGCACTTCCCATGTCTCAAGCTCGCATGATATACACTTTTCCAAAAAAATACAATTTGTATCCCTCAAGGTACAAAACATTTACATGTCACTTGAGAACTTGGAATGCTATTCCAAGTCATGACTGTGTACTTGGTTGTGTCTTATTGCACAAATATTCTCATGTACACTGTCCTGCCCATGAAATTCCCATGTACAAGGTGTTTGGGGCCACGTTGACACCTGGGCATGTACTTACTACACATGTCGATATGTCCACCATGTTTTAAATGATGAGTGACTGGGCACACCTAGGGTGTAACAGTACATGGACTCATTGTCATGTAATCCATTGTACATACAGATCTGTTCAGATAAGGGTCCCACTCGTTAAGTCTATCCATGAATAAGAACATAAAAAATGAGAGGGTTGATTCAAGAAACACACTACACCAGATTAATACCCCATTGAAAAAAATCATATCTCTATAAATGGTAAAACACCCAATGATCATTGGGAGAAATCCGTACCCTATAGGAAACATCCTCTTGGATAGGGAATAAATTAAAACATATGTTTTGGTAACACCAATTCCAAAAACCCTACATAATTAAGAATGAAGGAAAATGAGGATCGTTCTGGGCCCCTCGAAGGGATACACCCTCCAAGACACTAAGGGTCTATCAAAACAGACTGAGATGACATGCTCAAAATAAGGGAATTCACCCACAATAAAATTATTATTAGGAATATATTTAGGGTTCAACCTCTATGATGAGAACAAGATGCTTCACCAAACCGTCATTAAGATGGACCAAGGGAAAACACTCAACTGATTTTGGTATAATGAACCCCATACATCCTCACAAATAATCTAGTATGATAATAAAGATGATTACATCCTTTCCCCAAAGGAGTAAATGATGTGTCACAAGGGGTACATGAAACATCTCAAAATACCCTACACTACCTGTGTCTCATGATCACAGGACATGCAATTTTTCAAAAAATATTGGGTGTTTCTCTTAAGGTACACAATGTTTAGATGTCTCCTGATCACTTGGGGTTATATTCCGGGTCATGCCAGTGTACATGGATGTGTCTAATTACATGAATATTCCCATGCACACTCACCATACCATGAACTTCCCAAGTAAATTTCATGTGGGTCACATTGATCCATTGGCATGTACTTCCTATATACATTGACTTGTTGGTCATGTATTTCATGGCGTTTGACTAGGAACACACAGAGTGTAATAGTACATGGGATCCTAGGTTTTTACCCCCTTATATATGCTGATAAGGTTAGATAAGTTTTACACAATGTGTGACATGCATCGCACAATATGTGATACTTATATCTCTATGGAAACCTATAACCATATATGTGGTACTACAAAGAGTGTGTACATAGGACTACATGCTGTGTTGCATGGGTTTTCAAACAACACATGGGATTCTTCACACATCATTTTCCACATATCTAATTTCCTTTGGATCAATCTCACAAAAGAATATGGGTCTCGATTCTTCAAAGGTCATCTGTCATCATCATCTAGATTTTATCCATTCCCACCACTCGATAAATGATCATCATTGTGCCTCACCGATTAAACATTATATACTTAAAATAAGGGTATCTAAACTGACCTGGATCACCCATCGTCATCATGCACCATGATCCCATTATAGATCCTGAAATTATATCTACGGAAAAAATATATTGCATGAAATATTGAATTCAAAATAATTCTATATTGGTTATTCATCTATTTAATAGCCAAAATAATGCTGATGATAGATGCATGTATAACAAAGGGGAAAACTAAAACACATAAACACGAGGATTGGACCTCATCCAATATTCAAGTTGGTATCAATTCATTATCATAGGGTAATGAAGAAAAAGATAATTAAATCAAAACATATCACTATTATCCCCCAAATACTAGATAAATAAACCCAAATCAGCAATTTGATTGATCTTCAAAGTAATTCACTAGTTGATTGATTTGCGTTCATAATAGGATAACAAAAGAAGAATAAATTCACCTAACAAAAATGTCCTAAATTAATTCAGATTTCTATCAAATGAAGACCGATCAAACATCATTGTCATTGATGAAATCCATATGATATATTGGTACATGATCCTCGATCTGATATCAAAACAATGACATCATCCAATGATCCTGCAATGACACCTCCAAATATCTATGGTTATTCCACTAACCCTTCGAAATTTGAATAACAAAATATTTGTAGAATCTTAAATGTTTTTTCCTTTAATTTAAATAATTTAACTAATAATAATTTATTTATTTAATTATTTTACAAACAATGGAGTTCAATCCAAACACCCAATTCCAAGAAGGGTTATGTCGCACTAAGGGAAAACACCACATTCTGAACTAAACCGTGGTCTCATAATTTCATTCTGAGACACCATTTAGGAATTATTCCATTTTTTTAGAAAAATGTTACATGTGTGATATTAATATATTTAATATTTTTAAAATAACAATTCTATGCTCATAGGTCCACAAAATCTCACTTTGTCTTATCACCGAGTACTAAAAATATTCCCTGAAACATTCCAAAGTCTTAAATGAAAATAACTGAGACATTAAATTATTCCCCTCTACACAACATTTCATCCCTAAAAGGAACAATCTAAAAAAGGAGGTTTGGATACTGAACAATAAAATGGGTCTCCCCCTTCCATGAGTTATTCTAATAGTCTCATATGCCTCCAATAAACACAACCCCAAAGAAAAAAAAATTCCATGAAGGGTCTTTCTCTACTGGTTCTGAACACCACAATCTCCTTGAAAAAGGAAACTCCACCCTCATGGAAATTATTAGATAGGTTGATATCATGCATTGAGTTGTGTACATAGATCCTAATTGGTGACATATAGAGAACACTAACAAACAAAAACTACAATGTTCATGGGGTTAATCAGTATACGACCTCACTTACTCGAACAATACTACAAAACATTTCATTAATATAACTAAAATTAGTCATTATCAGTGATATAAATGTACTTACTATCAAATCATGATTAAAAGTCCTAGGTGTTTAGTAGTGCTAGATATGTGATGATAAAGGACCCCATTTATCAGTTCTTTTATTTAGAACTTAAAAAGGACCCATTTATAAACACTTTTAGAAGCGCTCATAATGCGTGAGTTTATCAGTTCTTTTAAAAGAACTGATAATGGATCTCTTTACCATCTCTTTTATAAGTATTTATAAGGGAATCCTTTGTCACCACATTTAGAAGTGTTGTTAAAGGCTGCCTTGATCAATTTATTTAGTATTGCTAATAAAGGGGAATACTGCGTTGTGTTATTATAGCACACTATAGCACTAGAAACAACACTAGAATGAAAAAAAAATCAAGTAAAATTACAGATTTTAGATGAAATAAAATATAAAAAAATACATGAAAAAAATATTATTGAAACTCAAAACATTGATTTATACAATTACATGAGTAAGTACAAATTATCAAATATATTAAAAACAACAATGTTCCTTTTCCTTTTTCTGCTCACCCTGACTCAAGCTATTGCCGAACAAACCTCCCCTGATAGAGAAAAATAAAACCCTTGTATCAGAAAATTATTCACATTTTAGTAATAATATAAAAAAATAAATTAAATAGAATGTTTTAATTTTAAACAAATCATTGAGTCATACATGGAACTAAATGTAACAAGTTGAGTTACAATTGATTCATTATCATCAAATGATTTCATTTTCACCTTCAATAATTATCTCTATGAAAATTAACTCAATATGTTCAAGATAAAAATGATAGATAAATTAATTAAGTAATATAATATATAATAATTAGAAAATAATATAGTCTTCTTAGCTTGTTTTTGGCAATGGGATGCATGTTTTAAACTAAAATGACACTTATATATTGAAAACCTGCACCTAGAGTCATATCAATCACACCACATGTCAGATTGAGGCATGGATAATTCCTAAACATCCCACATAACTTATAAATCAATGAACTAATGTATGAAAAACAGTATGAATGTTTTTTCTTTGTTTTGATTACATCACTAGTCTTCTTTAGGAAAATGCCATTTTAAATTGGAAACACACACTTTACCTCATAAAGGTCACATTATGTGCCTTTTTGTATATGAGAATGATTCCTACACATCAAAAAATGACTTATGAATATCTTTCCTAAATTATCTAGACCATTTAAGCATGTTTTCTTGGTTTTTAGTGATCAACAATTTTGGACTAAAATGTAAATTTTAACCTGATAAGTGACACATTAAATCATACTAGGAACATCATGTATCATATTGAGGTGAAGAATGACTATTACAGTAACAAATGACTTAGGGATCATTTTTCAATTGTATAAAAACAATATGAATTCATTTTATTAGTCTTGAGTACATCAATTGTATTTTTTACTAAAATTAAGGTCAAATTTAAATAAATATCACACGTGGAGTAATACCCATCAAACTATGTACCAGATTGATGTGAGAATGATTCTTACAAGTCTAAAGTGACATATTGATCATTTTAATAATGTATCAAAATAATCTGAAAGATTTTCTTGGTTTTGAGTATGTCATTTGGGTTTTTTACAAAAAATTAATTTTAAATTTGAAACACACACTTTGAGTCATACTGGTCATATCATGTGTCAGTTTAATGTGATATTGATTCAAACATGTAAAAAATTACTTATGAATAATTTCCTAATTTATCAAGAAAAATATGAGCATGTTTTTTTGGTTTTTTGAGAGTGAAACTTTTTGATCTAAAATGTCAATTTTAAACTGATAATGGATATTTTGATTCATACCAAGCACATCGCATATCAGATTGTGGTGTAGCTAATCCCTATATGTAAAAAATTAAATATATATTGGTTTTAAAAATTTTCAAAACAAAATGAATGTGATTTATCAGTTTGGAGATTGTAATTTGGTCTTTTAAGAAAATCATTGTCAATTTTAAATAAAATGACACACTTGGAGTCATACTGGTCACACCGTATGTCTAATTTGGTTGTGGTAGATTCCTACATGTACCAAAAGACTTATGGACCATTTTAAAAAAGTATAATAATAATTTGAATGTGTTTTCTTAGTTTTGAGTATGTCACATGTATTCTTTTACTAATATATCATTTTAAACTGGAAACACACACTTTGACACATAATAGACACATCATGTATCAGTTTGATGGGAGAATTATTCCTACACACCAAAAATAAATTATAAATAATTTTCCAAAATTATCATGGATCGAAAATCACTTTTAACTTTTGTTTAGTGCTTGACACTTATTGAAATAAATTGAAAATTTTAAAATGTTAATAGACACTTTGATTCATACTGTGCACCTAGTGCATTGAATTGGGGAGAAACTGATTCTAACATGTCACAAATGACATATAGATCATTTTTCTAATTTATCAATACAATATTAAATCAATTTATTAGTTTTTAGTAGGTTAGTTGTATTTAGTAAAATTAAAGTCAATTGTAAATAAAAAACAGACTTGGAGCCATACAAATCACATTGTGTGTTAGATTGAGGGTTGGATGATTATTAAATGTCCCAAATGACTTATGGATCATTTTACTAAAGTATAATAACAATCTGAATGTTTTTTATCTTCTTTGAGTTTTTGAGTTGTCTTTTTTACTAAAATTTTATTTTAAACTGGAAACATGCAAGGCATAAATCCCGCTAAAAAGGGAAGGCATTGCCTTTGTAAAGTAAACAAACACCATAGAGAAAGCAAGCAGAAGAAGTAAACACTAAGTAAAAGCTGGTACAACAGTAAGTGCAGAAAGTAAGTGGGCCAGTATACAAACACAAACTGAAAGTAAAGTACAACTGGAAAGGGAAAATAGAAACTATAAATAAAAGCCGCAACGCCGAGCTGTCCACTGGAAATCCCACCTAAAGGGTGAGTTCAGATAGCCTCCTCTACTCCTCGGGTCCAGCCGACCGCTCCGAGTACGTCCCGTCCAGTGGTCCACCTCCAGGCACCGTCCTGCTCCGCAAGCCTCAACCATGATCAGCACTGTCCATCATCTGAAACCAACATAATGTAGTGCGGGCATAGCCCGTTCAGGGGTGAGTACAAGCTACTCAGTAGGGACCCCGAGACCCCGGAAGGTCTCCCTAAATCCACAAAGGATAATCCACAATGGAAAGATAAAATCATGAAGTAACATCCGACACTGCTTAGGTATATGCCCATACATATACCTAAGTCATCAATTCTCGTTCGGCTCTAACATCCGAGCCCAAGTACAACCCAGTCCACACAGTAAAGAAAAATGTAAATCCACACAGGATAGCACAACACAATCCACATAGGAAAGCAAAACAGGATTCAGCTCACACATGTATACTTATTCATATGACAATAGAGATGATCAGATATTGCCACTGTTTCATCTAAGACGTCAGACCCATAAGGATCAATGGGTACTAACCCCCTCAATAACCCACAAAGGATCTGGCACACAAAGGATCGATAGGTAACTAACCCTCGCAAAGACCCACACAGGATCATACCCACACATGATCTGTAGGCGCTGGCTCACACAGAACTGCTGAGTGCTGACCCACACACGATCGGACCCACACAGGATCGGTAGTACTGATCCATGTAGGATCGCTGAGTTTTGTAGTCATCGTCGTCGAATCCACTGAGGATCTCTGTACAGTTGTCGTTGTCATCATAGTCCCAAACACAGCCAGCTCTAGGGTTCCCGCACACAGCAAGCACATTCGGGAGGGTCGACTCGACGAGCCGAGAGGCTGACACATCAACTGACACATAGTCCAGAGTTGATGTATCCAAAAGTTCCATATCGCTAAAAGGAACTCAATGTCGCAGACGGTGCGTCAATCAGACGCCCGGTCTGAGAGTGATTGACTTTTTCGTCCTAGGGGCCCAGTTGGTTTTTAAGTCAAAACCAACCCAACCGTACTTCAACTGCATCTAAACCTCAGGCAGAGTAAGCCAAAAGATTCGTCTCACTAAGAGGAAACCAACAAAGTCAACTACACGTCAATCGGACGTCCGAAGCTTAAGATATGAGCGTTTCCGCTCCGAGGGCCCGGTTGGTTTTGTGTACGAACCAACACAGCTGAACACAAAATATTCCGAAACCTTGAGTGCGATATACCAAAACGACCATCTCGATCCAAGGATCGCATCACTGCTGACGGAGCGTCGATTGGAGGTCCGTAGCCTGAGATATGGGAAAAAGAAACAAAAGGGTCCGAAAACGGGGGTTTCGGGCCCGGATCGACCCGGGTCCGGGTCGGTCCGGCTGGTGTGGCGCGGCGCGGCCCAGCTCGGCACCCAGCCTGGCGGCCCGGTGCACTGGCGTGCAGCGCCAGCTAGCTCGACTGAACGGCTGAGCCGTTCTGTTTTGCGGGGGGGGGGGGGATTTGTAACTGTGGCCCCCCTTAATGGGGGCCGCTAGCTGGCCGACCGAGGGTTTGAACCCCCGGCTGTTCTCCTCTTTGGCCGGCCGATTTCTGTCACCATGGGACCGGTGATGGCCGGTCCCCCCCTTCTCCGATGCCGGTGGCCCGAAACCGGCCGCCGCTCTCCCTGCTCCGCCGTGGCCCGGAACCGACCGCGGTGCCTTCGGGTTTCTCCGACGCGGTGCGACAGCGTCGCATCCATGTTTGATTTCACGGCGCGGCGTGACGGCGCCGCGCATTCCTTGCCGCACGATTCCACATAGTGCGACGACACCACGCCATTCCATTCCAACCATATTAGAAACAACATCAATAATGGAGGAGGGTCGGCCGTGTCTGTACGGTCTGGCCCCCTCACGTTAATAGATATCATTTGGTCGTATTTACACAAAGAACGACAAGGTAGTATTCACGAACAAAAATAAATAAAAAAATAAACCCCTACCTCGAGCATATCTTGAACAGAGGTTCATCGAACGAGGATTCATCGTGGAAAAACCTTCGCGGAAAGAGACGTCACGGAAGGAGGAAGTCGCGTCGGCGTCGCGGTACACGACATCACGTAATCGGTTTACGAGAACTCGGCATTCTTCGTTGGAGACCGATGTGTTCTTCGAGTTCTTCATCGAAGACGAAGAAGTTCCTCAAGTCCTTAGCCTTTTCTCCCAAAAACTCCACCACAATGTTCCAACCCCAAATAAAATAAGCTCATCTCTTATTTTATTAACATAACATAACTTTTGAATTTCAAGAGTTTGAATTAATTCCACTTAATTAATTCATGAAAGTTTTCATCCATAATGGTGAGTTGAGGGGGTTTAAGAAAGTGAAGGGGTGGGGTTCATGTGGGCCCCACCACCCTCATAACCTCCCTTGGGATGTTGGGTAGTTACCCAACTTCCACCCAAAGCTAAAAACACTTAATGTAAAAAAACAAATTGTTGCATAATTTTTATTTTACCTTCCACAAACATTAATAACTTCTCTCGTGTAAACACAACTCCGGAAATGGCGTTGCTAAGCAACTACCGGCGCTACGATTCCATCAGTGCCCTCAGAATTTGATTCTGAGCACCGGTTCAAAAGTTATAAATTCCCGCTCGTTCGTTCACTGAACGTACCTGAGCTAAACTTCGGATAGAAATTCCGGGCACACCGGGCCTCGGAATCATGTGCCGTCAGAAACTGTGTTCTTGTAAAATCCCAAAGAAAATTAAGAAAAAATATTCCTTGAATTTTAAGAGTCTTTACATTACTCCCACCTCAGGGCTTTATGTCCCCGTCAAGGGAAGGAATTGACTTTGTAAAGTAAACAAACACCACAGAGCAAACAAGCAGATGAAGTAAACACTAAGTAAAAGTTGGTACAACAGTAAGTGCGGAAAGTAAGTGGGCCATTATACAAACCCAAACTGAAATTAAAGTACAACTAGAAAGGGAAAATAGCAACTGTAAAGAAAAGCCGCAACGCCGAGCTGTCCATTGGAAATACCACCTGAAGGGTGAGTACAGATAGCCTCCTCTACTCCTCAGGTCCAGCCGACCACTCCGAGTACGTCCCGTCCAGTGGTCCACCTCCAGGCACCGTCCTGCTCCGAAAGCCTCAACCATGATCAGCGCAGTCCGTCGTCTGCAACCAACACAACCTAGTGCGAGCATAGCCCGTGCAGGGGTGAGTATAAAATACTCAGTAGGGACCCCGAGACCCCCGAAGGTCTCCCTAAATCCACAAAGGATAATCCACAAAGGAAAGATACAATCAAGAAGTAATATCCAACACTGCTTAGGTATATGACCATACATATACCTAAGTCATCAATTCACATTCAGCTCCAACATCCGAGCCCAAGTACAACCCAATCCACACAGGAAAGCAAAACGTAAATCCACACAGGATATCAAAACACAATCCACATAGGAAAGAAAAACAGTATTCATCTCACACGGGTATACTTCTTCGTATGATGATAGAGATGATCAAATATTGCCACTGATTCATCTAATCCATCAGACCCACAAATGATCGATAGTTACTAACCCCTGCAATGACCCAGAAAGGATCTAACCCATAAAGGATCGATAGGTAAATAACCCCCACAAAGACCCACACAGGATCAGACCCACACAGGATCTATAGGCGCTGGCTCACACAAAACCCCTGAGCGCTGACCCACACAGGATCGGACCCACATAGGATCGATAACACTAATCCACGTAGGATCGCTGAGTGCTGTAGTCGTCGCCGTCGAATCCACTGAGGATCTCTGTATAGTCGTCGTCATCACAGTCGCAAACGCATCCAGCTCTAGGTTTTCGGCACACAGCAAGCTCGTTCGATAGGGTCCACTCCACGAGCTGAGAGGCTGATACATCAACTGACACATAGTCCATAGTTGATGTATCCAAAAGTTCTGTATCGTCAACAGGAACACAACGTCGCAGACATCGCATCAATCGGACGCCCGATCTGAGAGTTATTAGCATTTTCGTCCAAGGGGCCCGGTTGGTTTTTAAGGAAAAACCAACCCGACCGTACTCCACCAACATCCAAACCTCAGGCGGAGTTAGCCAAAAGATCCGTCTCACTAATAGGAATCCAAAAAAGTCGACGACACGTCAATCGGACGTCCGGAGATTAAGATATGAGCGTTTCCGCTCCGAGGGCCCAGTTGGTTTCGTGTACGAACCAACCCGGACGAACCAAAAGTATTCTCGAAACCTTGAGTGCGATATACCAAAACTAACCTCTCTATCCAAGGATCGCATCTTCGCTGAAGACGTGTCGATCGGAGGTCCATAGCCCGAGATATGGTCAAAAGAACCAAAAGAGTCCGAAAATGGGGGTTTCGGGCCCGGACTGACCCGGCCCGAGACCCCCAGGGTTGGCCCGAACCAGGTCCGGGTCGGCCTGGCTGGGCGCGGCCCAGCCCGACTGCTGACCCGGCGGTCCGGCGTGCTGGTGCGCGACGCCAGCTGGCTCGGCCGAACGACCGAGCCGTTCGGTTTGCGGGGGGGGGGGGGGGGGGGGGGGGCGCTGCCCCCCCGCGTTTTGTAACCGCTGACCCCCTTAATGGGGGACTCTAGCTGGCCGACCGGGGGTTTGAACCCCCGGCTTTCCTCCTATCCGGCCAGCCGGTTTCTGCCATCACGTGACTGGCGACGACCGGTCCCCTCCCTGCTCCGACACCGGCGGCCCGATATCAGCCGCGACCTTCATTCTTCCGGTGCGGCGCGATGGCGCCGCACCCCTCCGCCGCGGCCCCGCTCCAGCCGCGGTGTTTTTGCGGTTTTCCGACGCGGCGTGATGGCGCCGCTACATTGTTCAATTTCACGGCGCGGCGTGACGACGTCGCATATTACTTGCCGCACGATCTGCGAGGTGCGACGGCACCACACCATTCCCGTTCCAACCACATTAGAAACCATAACATGGATAAGGGAGGAGGGTCGGCCGTGTTTGTGCGGTCCGGCCCCCTCTCGTTAATTGATAGTAATTGGTTATATTTTCACGAAGAACGACAAGGTAGTATTCACGAACAAATAAATAGATAAACCCCTACCTCGTGCGAGCTTGAACGGAGGTTCGTCGAATGAGGATTCGTCGCGGGTAGAGACGTTGCAGAAGAAGATATTGCGGAAGAAGAAGTCATCGGCGTCGCGGTACACGGCGTCGCGTAATCAGTTTCCGAGAACTCGGCGTTCTTCATCGGAGACCGATGTGTTCTTCGTGTTCTTTGTCGAAGTTGAAGAAGTTCCTCAATCCTTAGCCTTTTTCTCCCCAAGACTCCACCACAAGAAACTAACCCAAAATAAATTGAGCTCTCACTTAATTTATTAACTAGACATGAGTTGGAATTTCAAACCCACACACACATTAAAATCACCTCATTAATAAAATAAGTTATTAATTCTTAAATTATCAAATTTAAACAGGAGTTGAGGGAGTTAAGGAAAGGGAAGGGGTGGGGTTCGTGTGGGCCCCACCACCCTCATAACCTCCCTTGGGAAGTTTGGTAGTTACCCAACTTCCACTCAAAGCTAAAAACACTTAATGTAAAAATAAAAATTGTTGCATAATTTTTATTTTACCTTCCACAAATATTAACAACTTCTCTCATGTAAACGCAACTCTGGAAATGGCGTTCCTAAGCAATTACCGACGCTACGGTTCCATCGGTGCCCTCAGAATTCGATTTCGAGCACCGGTTCAAAAGTTAGAAATTCCAGATCATTCGTTCACTGAATGTACCCGAGCTAAACTTCGGATAGAAATTCCAGGCACACCGGGCCTCAGAATCATGTGCCGGAAAAAACTGCGTTCTTGTAAAATCCCAAAGAAAATTAAGAAAAAAATTTCCTTGAATTTTACAGGTCTTTACATTACTCCCACCTCAGGGCTTTACGTCCCCATAAAGATACATCATAAGCTAGAGAAATAAATGTGGGTACCGAGCACGCATCTGAGCCTCCCGCTCCCAAGTGCTCTCCTGGAGGTTCCCGTGCTGCCATCTGATGCACACTAGAGGAATCGTCCACCCACGTAGGACCCGCTCCTATCGATCCTCAATCTCTACTGGGACCTCCCTAAAATTTTCCCCATCATCAACGTCTAGCTCCCCATGGTCAATGATATGCGTCGGGTCGTGGACGTATCTCCTCAGCTGAGATATGTGGAAGACGTCGTGCACCCTGTGTAACTGAGGTGGTAGAGCCAGGCGATAAGCCACCTCGCCAATCCTGCTGAGGACATAGAAGGGTCTGATGAAGCGTGGAGACAACTTTCCACCTCAGCCAAATCTTCATAATCCACGTCGAGGTGAGACACGCAAGAAGATGTGGTCGCCATCCTCGAACTCTAGTGTCCTCCGCCTCCTATCATCATAAGACTTCTACCGGCTCTGAGCTGTCCTCATCCACTCCTGGATGACCTGGACCTTCTCTGTCATAGCCTGAACCATCTCCGAGCCCAAGTACAACCCAGTCCACATAGGAAAGAAAAATGTAAATCCACACAGGATAACACAACACAATCCACATAGGAACGAAAAATAGGATTCAGCTCAAACAGGTATACTTCTTCGTATGACGATAGAGATGATCAGATATTTCCACTAATTCATCTAAGCCATCGGACCCACAAAGGATCGATAGGTACTAACCCCCGCAATGAACCAAAAATGATCTGACCCACAAAGGATCGATAGGAAACTAACCCCCGCAAAGACCCACACAGGATCGATAGGTAACTAACCCCCGCAAAGATCCACACAGGATCAGACCCACATAGGATATGTAGGCGCTGGAACACATAGAACCGCTGAGCGTTGAACCACATAGGATCATACCCACACAGGATCAGTAGCACTGATCCACGTAGGATCGCTGAGTGCTGTAGTCATCGCCATCGAATCCACTGAGGATCTCTGTACAGTCGTCGTCGTCGTCACAGTTGCAAACGTAGCCAGCTCTAGGGTTCCCGCACACAGCAAGCTCGTTCGGGAGGGTCCGCTCCATGAGCCGAGAGGCTGATACATCAACTAACACATAGTCCAGAGTTGATGTATCCAAAAGTTCCGTATCGTCAATAGGAACACAACATCGCAGACAGCGCGTCAATCGGACGCCCGGTCTGAGAGTTATTGGCCTTTTCGTCCCAGGGGCCCGGTTGGTTTTTAAGGCAAAATCAACCCAACCATACTCCAACTACGTCCAAACCTCAGGTGGAGTTAGGAAAAAGATCTGTCTCACTAAGAGGAATCCATCAAAGTCGACGACACGTCAATCGGACGTTCGGAGCCTTAGATATGAGTGTTTCCACTTCGAGGGCCCGGTTGGTTTCGTGTACGAACCAACCTGGCTAAACTCAAAGTATTCTGAAAACTTGATTGCGATATACCAAAACGACCGTCTCGATCCAAGGATCGCATTTCCACTGACGACGCGTCGATCGGAGGTCCGTAGCCCGAGATACGGGCAAAAGAACCAAAAGGGTCCGAAAATGGGGGTTTTGGGCCCGGCCCGAGACCCCCGGGGTCGGCCTGAACCGGGTCCGGTGGCCTGGCCTGGCGGTCCGGCGCGCGGTGCCAGCTGGCTCAGCCGAATGGTCGAGCCGTTCGGTTTGTGGGGGGGGGGGGGGGCACTGCCCTCCGCGTTTTGTAACCGCGGACCCCCTTAATGGGGACCGCTAGCTGGCCGACCCGGGGTTTGAACCCCCGACTTTCCTCCTGTCTGGCCGGCCCGCCCCGACCGACCGGTTTCTGCCATCACGGGACCGGCAACGGCCGGTCCCCTCCCTGATCTGACACCGGCGGCCCGCTTCCAACCCCCGGTTCCAATGCCCTGCCGTGGCTCGGTATCGGCCGCGACCTTCATTCGTCCGGTGTAGTGCAACGGCGCCGCAACCCTCCGCCGCGGCCCCGCTCCGGCCATGGTGTTTTTGCAGTTCTCTGGCACCACGCGACGGTGCCGCGACTTGGTTCAATTTCATGGCACGGCGCAACGGCGTCACACATTACTTGCCGCACGATCCCACACGGTGCGACGACACCGCGCCATTCCCATTCCAACCACATTAGAAACAGTAACATGGATAAGGGAGGAGGGTCGGCCGTGTTTGTGCGGTCCGTCCCCCTCTCGTTAATTGATAGAAATTGGTCGTATTTTCATAAAGAAAGACAAGGTAGTATTCACAAACAAATAAATAAATAAACCCCTACCTCGTGCGAGCTTGAATGGAGGTTCGTCGAACGAGGATTCGTCGTGCGTAGAGACGTCGCAGAAGGAGATATTGTGGAAGAAGACGTCGCGGAAGAAGACATTGCCGGCGTCGCGGTACACGACATCGCGTAATAGGTTTTCGAGAACTCAGCGTTCTTCGTCGGAGACCGATGTGTTCTTCACGTTCTTCGTCGAAGATGAAGAAGTTCTTCAATACTTAGCCTTTTTCTCCACAAGACTCCACCACAAGAAACTAACCCAAAATAAATTAAGCTCTCACTTAATTAATTAAATAGACATGAGTTTGAATTTCAAACCCACACACACATTAAACTCACCTCATTAATAACATAAGTTATTAATTCTTAAGTTATCAAATTTTAACAAGAGTTGAGGGAGTTAAGGAAAGTGAAGGGGTGGGGTTCATGTGGGCCCCACCACCCTCATAACCTCCCTTGGGATGTTGGGTAGTTACCCAACTTCCACCCAAAGCTAAAAACACTTAAAGTAAAAATAAAAATTGTTGCATAATTTTTATTTTACCTTCCACAAACATTAACAACTTCTCTCGTGTAAACACAACTCCGGAAATGGCATTCCTAAGCAATTACTGGCGCTACGGTTTCATCGGTGCCCTCGAAATTCGATTCTGAGCAACAGTTCAAAAGTTAGAAATTCCCGCTCGTTCGTTCACTGAACGTACCCGAGCTAAACTTCAGATAGAAATTTCGGGCACACCGGGACTCAGAATCATGTGCCGTCAGAAACTGCGTTCTTGTAAAATCCCAAAGAAAATTAAGAAAAAATTTTCCTTGAATTTTATGGGTCTTTACATTACTCCCACCTTAGTGATTTACATCCCCGTAAAGATACATCATAAAATAGGGAAACAAATGTGGGTACTGAGCACGCATCTAAGCCTCCCGCTCCAAAGTGCTATCCTGGAGGTTCCCGTGCTGCCATCTGATGTGCACTAGAGGAATCGACCACCCACACAGGACCCACTCCTGTCGATCCTCGATCTCCACTAGGACCTCCGTAAAAGTTTCCCCATCATCAACGTCTAGCTCCCCATTGTCAATGATATGCGTCGGGTTGTGCACGTATCTCCTCAGCTGAGATACGTGGAAGACGTCGTGCAATCAGTGCAACTGAGGTGGTAGAGCCAGGCGATAATCCACCTCGCCAATCCTGATGAGGGCCTGGAAGGGTCCGATGAAGCGTGGAGACAACTTGCCGCCTCGGCCAAATCTCCGTAATCCACGTCGAGGTGAGACATGCAAGAAGACGTGGTCGCCATCCGCAAACTCTAGTGGCCTCCGCCTCTTGTCAGCATAAGACTTCTGCCGGCTCTGAGCTGTCCTCATCCACTCCTGGATGACCTGGACAATCTCTGTCATGGCCTGGACCATCTCCGGTCGCACAAGTGCTGACTCCCCAGGGTCTATCTAGCACAAAGGAGATCTTCAAGGTCGGTCGTACAACGCCTCATATGGTTCCATCCCGATGGTGGAGTGGTAAATGTTGTTGTACGCAAACTCCACCAAGGGTAGGTGGTCCTCCCAGCTGCGACCAAAGTCGAGGACACATGCGCGGAGCATGTCCTCGAGAGTCTGAATGGTCTTATCCATCTGACCATCTGTCTGAGGGTGAAAGGCAGTGCTCAGACATAGCTGTGTCCCGAACGCCTCCTGCAACCCTTTCCAAAGCTGGGAAGTAATGCAAGCATCTCGATCAGAGATGATAGATACTGGCACAATGTGAAGCCATACAATCTCCTGGACGTAGAGACATCCCAAGATCTCCACTGAGCCCTGCTCTCTGATGGGTAAGAAGTGAGCCAACTTGGTGAGTCGGTCGACAATCACCCAAATGGAGTTGTGACCTCTGGAAGTGCGTGGAAGTCCAGTCACGAAGTCCATAGATATCCCGTCCCACTTCCACTCCAGGACCTCAAAGGGTTGTACCATGCCTGCTGGTACCTGATGCTCTACCTTCACCTGCTGGCAGGTGAGGCATCAAGAAACAAACTCTGCCACAACCTTCTTCATGCCCGACCACCAGTTCTGTCGTCTGAGATCCTGGTACATCTTCACCACTCTAGGATGTACTGCCAAAGGAGAAGTGTGAAACTCTCTCAGCACCTCTTCCTGTAAAGCATCTGGTACCAAGGTATGTCCTCTAAAAAGGACATCATGCTCTGCTCCAAAAGAGAAACCATCAGGTTCCTGTCCTGAGTATATCTGTGCACACCGCGTCTCACAGTCAGCGTCCCCACGCTGTGCCTCTCTGACCCGCTACAGTTGTGGAGGAGTGACTGTGAGAGACTGAAGGAAGGCTGCTCCATCTCTATCCACGAAGGATATCTACAAAGAGGCTAGCTGCTCTGTCGCCTCCTCAAGTAGCTGAATGACCGTCCTCCTACTGAGAGCATCGGCTGCCATGTTCCCCTTCCCAGGAGTATAGACTATCTCAAAGTCGTAGTCCTAGAGGAACTCGAGCCGTCGCTGCTGTCTCAGATTCAGGTCATTTTTAGAGAAGATGTATCTGAGACTCTGATGGTCAGAAAAGACTGTAAAGCGCTCGCCCATCAGGTAGTGTCGCCATGTCTTCAGAGCGAAGACCACTGCTGCTAATTACAGGTCATGGGTAGTGTAGTTATGCTCATGTGGCTTCAACTGACGTGATCCATAGGCGATCACATCCTGATCCTGCATCAGAACACATCCAAGTACTGTCCCTGATGCATCGTAGTAGACTACGTACCCAACTCCTTCCTCAGGCAACCTCAAGATAGGTTCACTGGTCAATCTCTATCTCAGCTCCTAGAAGCTCTGCTAACATCTTTCTAACCACACAAAGGGTTTCCCATTCATTTTCAAAGCTGAGAGTGGTGCCGCAACTCTGGAAAAGGCTGGCACAAATCTCTTGTAGTATCCAGCTAGTCCCAAGAAACTTCGCACCTCCGTCACGCTCCTGGGTGGCTCCCAAGCTAGCACTGCCTCGATATTCCCAGGATCCACTGAAAATCCCGCCTCAAAGATGACATGTCCCACGAAGTGGACCTCACGTATCCAGAACTGACACTTCGAGATCTTTCCATAAAGCTGGTGCTCTCGGAGTGTGTCTAGTACAACCCGCAAGGGGTAGGCGTGTTCCTCCTCAGTCGTCGAGTAAATCAAAATGTCGTCAATGAAGACCACGACAAATCGATCAAGGTATGGATGAAAGATCCTGTTAATGAGGTCCATGAACACTGCTGGAGCATTGGTTACACCGAATTTCATAACCAAGAACTCATAGTGGCCATACCGACACCTAAAGGCCGTCTTCTGCACGTCCTCATCTCGAACTCTGAGCTGATGATATCCTGACCTGAGGTCTATATTTGAGAACCACTGTGCTCCCTTGAGCTGATCGAAGAGGTAATCAATCCTCGGTAGTGGATACTTGTTCCTCACTGTCACCTAGTTCAGGCGATGATAGTCGACACAAAGTTGCAAGCTCCCGTCCGCCTTCTTGGTGAACAATATCGGGGAGTATCAGGGTGAAACACTGGGTCAGATGAATCCCTTGCCCTGCAAGTCCTCCAACTGTACCTGTAGCTCTCGAAGCTCAGCGGGGGCCATCCAATATGCTGGAGTCGATATCAGGGATGTCCCAAGGTACAAGTCAATATAAAAGTCTACCTCTCTACGAGGAGGTAGCCCTGGAACGTCGTCGGTAAAGACGTCCGCAAACTGATCCACCACTGCAGGGAAACTAGGACTCCGCACGTCAACTGATCCTAGGATGAGGCTAGCCAACTGAGGAGTGATGGGCTGTCCTCTCCTCTGCGAGAGTCCATCCTATGCTGCAAAGGCTCCCTTCTCGCCGGTGAAGGTGAACCTGCTCCCATTAGTGCGTACACATCACACATTGCGCCTAATACAGTGAATCCGTGCATGGACTGTAGATAACCAATCCATTCCCAAGATGACGTTGTAAGGACTCAACGCCGCTACAAGAAGATCCAAGCCGAATCCCTCGCCTCCTAGAGTAAGCTCACACTGCCGGCACCAGTGAATAATTGTTGAGTCTGCTCCCGTAGGAGTGTCTAGCCGTAAGGATCGAGCCAACAACTCTATCGAAATCTCCGAGCTCCGAACAAGGGCAGCGGCTATGAAAGAGTGACTCGCCCCTGTGTCTATAATAACTACAACAAGGCTGGAATAGACACAGATAGTACCTCGAATAATCTCGGGCGCGCCATGGTCCTATGCCTCCGCTGCCTGGAGCTGTGTCTGTCTCTGCCCGCCAGCTCCCTGTGGTCGGGGTAGACCTCCTGGTGGTGGTGGTGGTAGAGCCTCAAATCGTCGCCCACCACCTGCTGCTCGGCCAGCTCCTCTGCCTCGTCTGCCTGCTCCCTGTAGACCACCACGGTCAACCCTCTTCCTTTGCCTCGGTGGTCCCTCAACTGTCTGCTGCTCCTCGGCACGGCGGGTCGGGCAATCAAGAGCCATGTGGCCCTGCCCACCGCATTAGTAGCACTGCCTGCCTCTCGAAAGACTGACTCCGCGATGTGTGCCCCGCACTGCTGAGCCAGTGTCCTGAGGTGGTCTTCCTGAGGGTCTGGTCTTCCTGGACCCATGAGTCATCCGTCGACTGCCTGCTGTAGAAGACTCTGCTACGTGCCGCCCTGCGGTGGGTCTCGGTGCTGGTGTAGACTCAGCAAGAAAGCTCTCGATCAAAAGGGCACGCTCCAGTACTCCTGTCTGAGTCGGAATGCTGAGGGAGATCAGCGATGCCCTGATCTCGTGCCTCAATCCCTGCTCAAAGGTCTGGGCCCGGAAGAATGGGTCCCGTACCATGTCTGTCGAGTAGCACGAGAGATCGGTAAATCTCGCCGAGTACTGGGTGACTGTCATGCTGCCCTGCCGCAGCTGAAGAAGCTCCTGGATGTGTACCGCACGGAGGGTGGCCGGGACGAACTCTGAGTGGAAGAGGCTCTCAAAGTCTGTCTAGAGAAGAGATGCCCCATCGTGCACCTGGAGCATCAAGCTCCACCATCTGCCTGCTGCTGCGTGTAGTAGGCTCGCTGTGAGGATCACCATGAGGTCTGTTGGTGTCCTCACTAACCTGAAAACTCTCACCACTGCCTCCAGCCAGTCCTCGGCTGCCTGGGGGTTCGTCTCCCCATGGGACCTGGGCGGTCACTGGCGTTGGAACTCATGTAGTTCACTAAGGCGACATGCATCATCAGCGGCTGAGGATGGAAGCATCAGTGGCTCGACGGGTAGAGCTACCGCCGGTGCCACTACTGACAAAGGGCCCTGTACCGAGGCCTCGTCGCTTGGTGGGCTGTCGTCCCGCTCAAATCTCGTAACCCTAGCTGGCTACCGTCGTGGGGCCATCCTGAAAGGGAAATAGGTGCGCCACGGTCAGAATAGTATACCTGGTGAACTGACACAAAGTAATCACAAAGAAAACTTGAAACACACACGAAATCAATGTTTTCGTGTATTAATTCGGAAATCAGATGTCAGGGTCCTGGTGTACGGATACGTCGGCCGCCACACCAACACTGGACTCCCTGGACTAATAACCACACCCAATACGCTTAACACTATTGCTTCACATAGAAAAAGATCAGAGTCCCAAGTTCGGTGGTAGAACCAAACTCCTTTGATACCAATTTGTCACGACCCATCCTCGGGGACCGTGCCGTGACTAACCCAAGCCCGCCTTCCATAGGCCAGGGGCTGGCGACTAGCACCAAGGCGTAAATCCTGCTAAAAAGGGAAGGCATTGCCTTTGTAAAGTAAACAAACAGCACAAAGAAAGAAAGCAGAAGAAGTAAACACTAAGTAAAAGCTGGTACAACAGTAAGTGCGGAAAGTAAGTGGGCCAGTATACAAACCCAAACTGAAAGTAAAGTACAACTAGAATGGGAAAACAACAACTGTAAAGAAAAGCCGCAACGCCGAGCTGTCCACTGAAAATCCCACCTGAAGGGTGAGTACAGATAGCCTCCTCTGCTCCTTGGGTCCAACCGACCGCTCCGAGTACGTCACGTCCAGTGGTCCACCTCCAGGAACCATCCTGCTTCGCAAGCCTCAACCACGATCAGTGCTGTCCATCGTCTACAACTAACACAACATAGTGCGGGCATATCCCATGCAGGGGTGAGTATAATCTATTCAGTAGGGACCCCGAGACCCCCAAAGGTCTCCCTAAATCCACAAAGGATAATCCACAAAGGAAAGATACAATCACAAAGTAACATCCGACACTGATTAGGTATATGACCATACATATACCTAAGTCATCAATTCTATTTCGCATACAAAATCCGAGCCCAAGTACAACCCAATCCACATAGGAAAGAAAAACGTAAATCCACACAGGATAGCACAACACAATCCACATAGGAAAGAAAAAATAGGATTCAGCTCACACATGTATACTTCTTCATATGACGATAGAGATGATCAGATATATCCACTGATTCTTCTAAGCCATCGGAACCACAATCGATTGATAGGTACTAACCCCCGCAATGACCCACATAGGATCTGACTGACAAAGGATCGATAGGTAACTATCCCCCGCAAAGACCCACACAGGATCGAACCCACACAGGATCTGTAGGCGCTGGCTCACACAGAACCGCTGAGCGCTGACCCACACAGGATCAGACCCACACAGGATTGGTAGCACTGATCCACATAGGATCGCTGAGTGCTGTAGTCATCGCCGTCGAATCCACTGAGGATCTCTGTACAGTCCTCATCGTCACAGTCGCAAACGCAACCAGCACTAGGGTTCCCGCACATAGCAAGCTCGTTTGGGAGGGTCTGCTCCACGAGTCGAGTGGATGATACATCAACTGACACATAGTCCAGATTTGATGTATCCAAAAGTTCTGTATCGTCAATAGGAACTCAACATCGTAGACGGCGCGTCAATCGGACGCCCGATCTGTGAGTTATTGGCTTTTTTGTCCCAGGGGCCCGGTTGGTTTTTATGGAAAAACCAACCCGACCATACTCCAACTGCATCTAAACCTCGGGCAGAGTTAGCCAAAAGATCTGTCTCACTAAGAGGAATCCAACAAAGTCGATGACACGTCAATCAGACGTCCAGAGCAAAAGATATGAGCGTTTCCGCTTCGAGGTCCCGGTTGGTTTCGTGTATGAACCAACCCGGCCGAACCCAAAGTATTCCGAAACCTTGAGTGAGATATATGGAAACGAACGTCTTGATCCAAGGATCACATCACGGCTAACGGCGCGTCGATCGGAGGTTCGTAGCCCGAGATATGGGAAAAAGAACAAAAAGGGTCCGAAAATGGGGGTTTCCGGCCCGGACCAACCCGGCCCGGGACCCCTGGGGTAAGCCCAGCTGGGCGCGGCCCGGTTCGGGTTGACCCCGGGGGTCTCGGGCCGGGTCGGTCCGGGCCCGAAACCCCCATTTTCGGACCCTTTTGGTTCTTTTGTCCATATCTCGGGCTAAAGATCTCCGATCGACGCGCCGTTATCGGCGATGCGATCCTTGGATCGAGATGGTCGTTTCGGTATATCGCACTCAAGGTTTCGGAATACTTTGTGTTCGGCCGGGTTGGTTCGTACACGAAACCAACCGGGCCCTCGGAGCAGAAACGCTCATATCTTAAGCTCCGGACGTCTGATTGACATGCCGTCAACTTTGTTGGATTCCTCTTAGTGAGACGGATCTTTTGGCTAACTCCACCCGAGGTTTGGATGCAGGTGGAGTATGGTCGGGTTGGTTTTTCCTTAAAAACCAACTGGGCCCCTGGGACGAAAAAGCCAATAACTCACAGACCGGGCTTCCGATTGACGTGCCGTCTGCGACATTGAGTTCCTGTTGACGACACAGAACTTTTGGATACATCAACTCTGGACTATGTGTCAGTTGATGTATCAGCCTCTCGACTCGTGGAGCGGACCCTCCCGAATGAGCTTGCTGTGTGCGGGAAGCCTAGTGCTGGCTGCGTTTGCGACTGTGACGACGACGACTGTACAGAGATCCTCAGTGGATTCGACGGCGACGACTACAGCACTCAGTGATACTATGTGGATCAGTGCTACCGATCCTGTGTGGGTCAGCGCTCAGCGGTTCTGTGTGAGCCAGCGCCTACAAATCCTATGTGGGTCCGATCCTATGTGGGTCTTTGCGGGGGTTAGTTACCTTTCGATCCTTTGTGGGTCAGATCCTATGTGGGTCATTGCGTGGGTTAGTACCTATCGACCCTTTGTGGGTCTGACGGGTTAGATGAATCAGTGGATATATCTGATCATTTCTATCGTTATACGAAGAAGTATACCTGTGTGAGTTGAATCCTGTTTTGCTTTCCTATGTGGATTGTGTTGTGCTATCCTGTGTGGATTTAAGTTTTCCTTTCCTGTGTGGACTGGGTTGTACTTGGGCTCAGATGTTGGAGCCGAACGAGAATTGATGACTTAGGTATATGTATGGGCATATACCTAAGCAGTGTCGGATGTTACTTCATGATTGTATCTTTCTTTTGTGGATTATCCTTTGTGGATTTAGGGAGACCTTCGAGGGTCTCAGGGTCCCTACTGAGTAGCTTATACTCACCCCTGCACGGGCTATGCCCGCACTACGTTGTGTTGGTTGCAGACGACGGACAATGCTGATCGTGGTTGAGGCTTGCGGAGCAGGACGGTGCCTGGAGGTGGAGCACTGTACGGGACGTACTCGGAGCGGTCAGCTGGACCCGAGGAGTAGAGAGGATATCTGTACTCACCCTTCAGGTGGGATTTCCAGTGGATAGCTCGGCGTTGCAGATTTTCTTTACAGTTGTTGTTTTCTCTTTCCAGTTGTACTTTATTTTCAGTTTGGGTTTGTATACTGACCTACTTACTTTCTGCACTTACTGTTGTACCAGCTTTTACTTAGTGTTTACTTCTTCTGCTTTCTTGCTCTATGGTGTTTGTTTACTTTTCAAAGGCAATGCCTTCCCTTTTTAGTGGGATTTACGCCTTGGTGGTAGTCGCCAGCCCCTGACCTATGGAAGGTGGGCTTGGGGTAGTCACGACACGGGCCCCGAGGACGGGTCGTGACACTTTGTGTCATACCGGGAACATCAGGCATAATATTGACATGTATCATATTCCTAAACATCCCAATTGACATATGGATCATTTTTAAAGTGTAGAAAACTAATATAAATGTGTATGAATGGTTTTGATCATTTCGCATGCCTTTTTAATTAAAATTAATTTCTACTCTATATAAACGGACACACATGTAGTCATAACAGTAACACCATAATTTGGATAAAGGTGAATCTAATTTATACCCATCCCAAATGACATACAAATCATTTTTATAAAGTATTAAAACAATATGAATGAGTTTTTTTCTTCAGTTTTTAGTATCTCACATGTCTTTTTTTATGAAAATAAGATTTTAAACAAGAATCATGTACTTTGAGTCATAATAGTCACATAATGTGTTGGTTTGATGTGAGAATAATTCATACACACCATAAATCCATTTTTAATAATTATCCAAAATTACCAATACAACCCAGTCATATTTTCATTGTTTTCATTAATTGACACTTTTTTTTCATAAAAAATGTCATTTTTATACTCATAACTGGAACTTTGAGTCATAATAGTCACATCATGTATCATATTTGGGGGTGTCTAATTCCTGAACATCCCAAATGACATATATATAGTTTTAAGAATTTATCAAGGAAATAAATATTATTTTTCTTGGTTTTGAATATGTCAGTTTTCTTTTTTACTAAAATCAATTTCTATTTTTAATAAAGATACACAATTTTAGTCATACCAGTTACCCCATGCCTCATATTTTAGTTAAGATGATTCCTAAACAACAAAAATGATTTATGGATCATTTTAGTAAAGTATAAAAACAATTCTATTATGGTTTCTCTATTTTTCATATTCTATTTATATTTTTTTCTTAAAATATAATTTAAAATTGGAACCACAACCATTAAGACATAATGGTAAAATAATGTGTTAGTTTGAGTTGTCAATAATTCCTACACATTAAAGATAAATTAGGAATAATTTTCATAAATTATCATTAAAATATGAGTGTATTTTCATAGTTTTCCTTGAGTGACACTTTTTTTTCTAAAATTTCAATCATAAAATGATAACAGACACTTTGAGTCATACCAAGCACATCATGTATCTGATTGAGGTGAATCTAATTTCTACACATCAAAAATAACTTATGGATCACATTATTAATTTATCATGAAAATAATAATGCATTTTTCAATTTTGATTATGACATCATTCTTTTATACTAAATTTAAAGTAAATTTTAAATAAAAAGGCACACTTCAAGTCATATTATTCTCACCATTATTAATATTGAGGTTAGGTTTATTCCTACATGTCCCAAATGAAATATAGATCATTTTCTTAATGTTATAAATTAATCCAATTGTCTTTTGTCAATTTTGAGTATGTCACTTGTGTTTTTTACTAAAATATTGTTTTAAACTAAAAACATGATCTTTTAGTCATACTAATCAGATCGTATTTTGGTTTAATGTAATAATGATTTCTACACATCAAAAATGACTTATAAATTGTTATACTAAATTATGAAGACAATATGAGTGTCTTTTCTCAGTTATCAATCTTTTATGCTTTTTGATCTAAAATAACAATTTAAAACTGATAACATACACTTTGAGTCATACAAGGAACATCATGTATCACATTGTAGTTTAGATAATTCCTACACATAAAAAATAATGTATGGATCATTTTATTAACATATAAAAACAATACGAATGTGTATTATTAGTTTTGAGTGTTCAATAGTCTTTTTTACTAAAATTAATGTTAATTTTATATAAAAAGTCACACCAAATGTCATACCAATCACAATGTGAATATTATTGAGGTTAGGCTGATTCCTACATGTCTTATATGACATATGGATCATTTTAATCATGTATCAAAACAATATGAATATATTTTATTGGTTTTGAGTATGTCACTTGTGTTCTTTACTAAAATGTCATTCTAAATAGGAAACACATACTTTGAGTTATACCGATCATATCCGATGTAGAATTTACATAAGAATAATTATTACACATCAAAAATAAATTAAAAATAATTTTAATTAATTTTCAAGACTATATATGTTTGTTTACTCATATTTCATTGATTGAAACTTTCTAAACAAAAAGTCATTTTTAAACTAATAATGAACACTTTGAATCATACCAGGAACAACATGTAATGTAATGAGTTGAGGAAGATTCTTACACCTCTAAAATCACTTATGGATCATATTAATAATGTATCCAAATAATTAAAAAGCTTTTTCATGGTATGGATTATGTAAAATTTCTTTTTTACTAAAATTAATGTCAATTTTAAATAAAGAGACATACTTGGAGTCATACTGGTCACACCATGCATCAAATTGAGGTGTCCCTGATTACTAATTTTCCCAATGGACTTATATGTCATTTTACTAAAGTATAAAAACAATCCAAATGAGTTTTACCAATTTTTATTATGTCAATTTTCTTTTTTACTAACATTTACTTTAAACTAAAAACATGCATATTGATTCATTACAGTAACATTGTGTGTCTATTGGATGTGAGGATAATTACTACACATCAAGAATGACTTATTTATTTATTTACTAAATTATTAATATAACAAATTTCCTTCTTCTCAGTTTTTAGAATGTCATTTTTTTGTGAAAATTAATGTCAATTTTAAATAAAAATATGCATTTGGTGTCATAATAGGCACACCATGCATTGGATTTTGGTGAAGTTGAGTCCTATATGTCATGAAAGAATTATGGATTTTTTTAAATTAAAAAAATAACGCGCTTTCTTTATTTTGATTATGTTATGTGTGTTTTGAAATAAAAATTAGTTTACAAACTAACAATATATAGTGTCAGTCATACCAAGCACACTGTGTGTCAGATTGATGTGTGATTGATTGAGTATGTGGTTTTATTAGTCATTCATCTATCTAAATTACTAAAAAATAGAAAACATGTTACATTATTATGTAATAGGAAACATCATACTTCCTCAACCACTCCATGTTTCATTAATCATGGGGTTTCCTCTTCCAATATAAAGGAACATGAACTCTCTTTTCGAGCCTATACGTTATAGCTGTAAGAAAAAATATCTTACCGGAATATCTATTAAGAAAACTAAATGTGCATTAGATAAAATGGATATGAAAATTAACTTCAAAAAGTATATTACAAATGAAAAAATAATTAAATATGTAGAAGGAATTCACCGTTTCATGATGGTTGTATACATTCTTAACCCATTTCCTTATTGTCATTATCTCACATATATCCTCCAAGTCTAGTCTCTTATTAGCATGATCATCTTCAAAAAAACCACCCTAAATCGAAGAAAATAATTCACATGTATTAGAACACAAATCATATGTTATTATTATTGAAAATAAAAAAATAAAACATTAATGAGAAACAATACATTACATATATAGACAACGATTTTATTATGAAAACATCAAGATTGGAAAGCCTGCGAAAGAGAAGAAGCTTTATAAATATTCAAAAATAACCAAACAACCATGTTATATTTTAACTTAATAAATTTATTTAATAAAATATTGATTTAGGTTGATGCATTTTGGATACTGGTGATTTCCTTTTCTCGATTTTGAGTATGTGATGTGTGTTTTGAACTAAAATACAAATTATAAAATAAAAACATACAGTTAGAGTCATAATAAGAAAAATTTTTATCAGATTGAAGTATGGTTTACTAAGAATGTGATGTGTTTTTCCTTTAAACCATATGCACTAAACAATAAAATAAATAAGTTTTTAATTTGGATGGAATAGGAAACCCCATGATGCTTAAAACACCCCATACAAAATGAACACATTATCTCTTTTTTGGTTTGTTGTAGATGGTTGATGAAGAAAAGTAACATCCAAAAAGATATATGAAAAAAATAAATGATTATTAGATAAAAAAAGATAAGGAAATTAACATATAAATACTACATAAAGTGGTGAAAAAATTAACTAAAAATGCAGTAGGAATTTTCATTTTCATGCTAATATTAAAGGAGTGAATCATCCTTGCTAAAGGAGTCATTTATTTTTGATCTCTATGAAATTTAACAAAATATGTATTGGATAAAAATGATGATTAAATTAGCTAAAAAATGTAGATAAAATGATGGTCAAATCAACTAAAATGCAATTTGTTCTAGTTATATATCATAAAAATATAATATAATAATTATTTATCATATGTAACTAATATTAAATGAATTTATTCAATATTACATGATCTTAAAAGAAAATATTTTAGAATTTCAATCCCAACAACTTGATATATTTAACCACTTTACAATAAAATAATATTCTTGTATTACAAAAATTCCCATTAAAACTTTTATCCTTTTGGGTTGGTGTGAAAATAATATATACACATTTTTTTATTATTTTCTATAGAAAACAAGAATAACACATTTTACGTTCTTGGATTATACTAAACCTTAGTGAATCCCTTTATTTATTCCTATAAAACGTTACAATTAGTGAAATCCTATTTTCATTCATTGAGTGAACTAAAATAAATTGTTACACTTGAGTTTTTATGGAATATAATAAAATCTATATTTCCCTTTCACCACCAAAAGTGTACAAACTCCATGATAAATAATATACTTTATTTGACGGAAGAAACATTTGTGTGATGCATTATGTATTTTCATAAGACACTAATCTCATATAAATTTTTTTTACACCTTTTTAACAATATTAAATATCAGAATTTCCATTTATATCATCTAAATGACACTAAAATGTTGAATATCCATTACTTATTCCTAGATTTTTCTATATATTAGAATATGATTTTAAATATTTTTGTTTAAGATAAAAACTAACATAACATCATAATTATTTGACTTTCAAAATAGGAATATCCCAATTATCTTGTATTTTGTTTCATAATGATGATGAGTTTTTTATTGATGAACTTGTGAACATGAATGATTTTACATAATGAATGTGCCCATAAATATTAGTGCAAAACCAGTGGACATAATTTTTGATGGTGAGCTAGTGAAAAAATATCTATATGTTTAATAAGGATCAGTTAAAAACCTAGACTCATGTACTGATTGTGATATTTTATGAGATATAATGGTGGGGTGATTTAATTTCACATCATGTGAATTAAAAATAATTAGTTTTAGTCAATCCTTTTTACTATTGTATACATGATATGTTACATTTATGGATTTCACAAGAAATTTCTATGGATCTTTCTCCTCAAAAAAATTATTAGATTAGTGACATGTAATAAAGAATTATCCTTATATTTTTATTTGTATGCATGCATTTATTAGTATAGTCATGTTTTATTTCTATTATTCCACTTATATAATTTATATTTTTTTTGAAGTTACCTCAATTATGGAATTTATAGATTATGAATCACTATATTCTGAGTGTAAATTCCTATCAAAAAATATTCATCATTATTTTATTTTGGTTATTTTATGCTCCTAATACCATTCATTTTTAGTGTAGAGAATCCATGGGAAATAAGCTATATGTTTTTTTGTTGTTTAGTTTATTCTCGCTGAGGGGTTTATTTTACATGTTATTAATATTTTATAGTACTTGGAATGCGCTAATAGAAATTATTTCATATGGTAATCATTTTGAAAAAAAGTTTTGTTTGTTTTTTTATGAAAAAAATTCCTCCAATTAAATTCCTCCAGAAAATAACTTTAACCTATGGTAAAAACATCTTTTCAATAAGAAAACTGGAACACTAGAATAATTGCTATTATTTTAGGTGACATGTTTTGTGTGAACTTTTTAGCAATTGTTTTGAAACAGAACCCTGAAATTATCCCTATTATACTCTATTTCCCAAAAATATTAGTGTTTATAGGATAGTTATTTATCTCCTCATCTGACTCAATCTCCACCTATGCCTCCTCCTCCACCTCTGCCTCTGAACCTGCCTCTACCTATGCCTCCAACTCCACCTCTATCTATATCTCTTCCTACCCTATTTCCCAATAATTTTATTACTTAATGACTATATTGTAAAAAAAAAATTATGTCCTCTATTATACTTATCCTTTAGAAAGAAATCAAAAATAATATATAATCATTTTTTTATAAATTTTCCACACACCAAATATATTTCTAAGGCTATAGACCATAATAGATCCAACATATAGTAGTTAATAAACTAAAGTATTTGTTAGAAAACTTTTGTAATTCATATATGCTACCTAATAATCTCTAGCCAAATTTAATTCTTATTTTTATTATGAAGGTTGTCGGAAATCTTGGTAGTTATAAGAAAATATAGACCAAAAAATGATTAAGAACTTTTTTTAATGAAATTTTAATTACCTTTTAAAATTACCACTTCATGGATTCTAGTCTTCTCATGGTTTATGATCTCTATAATAAATATTCAAACATAATATCCACAATTTATCGCATTATCTTTCTTATGATACTATAAAAACATTGACCCGAATAATTATTTTTTTTGAAATATGTTTTGAAATTTAAATATATCTATATATACCTTAATTTATTTCGATATGAAGTAATCCACATTATTTTAATATTTAGTCACTAACTTCATTCCATGAAGTAGAAAATATTTAGTGACCCCCTTATCATAACAAATTCTATCTTTAAAACATAGTCTAAAACAAATAATTATATGTTTATCTATAAAATATATATTTCAGTATTTTAAAAATTCACAATAAAAATTAGGTGTGGTTAGTTTGTTGGATATCCATGCATTTCATCCAAAAAATATATTTTTGGGGTATATAGATGTAACAGCCCAAGATTTTATGAAAAATATTCTTTTTAATTTTATTAATGTCTTGTGTTGTATGCTACACCAAAAGGAGCCTTCACAACACACATCCTTGACTTTCCTTGCATTACACGCAATCGCGACCTTCCTCGATAGCGTGTGTAGTACGCAATAACGAGTTTCACTAAACAGCGATATGCTATTAAAATGTTATTAAAACTAGCCGTTATGAATAGTAATAACCACTTTTTGAAATTTTGTAAATTTTATTTTTCAAAATGGATTTCATTTTTGGATTCGGAGTATCGAATTTAGCCTAGGGTGAAATTTTGGTAATTTTCGGATAACTTTCATATTTTGATGAATAGTGAAAATTACTAAATTTTAGATAAAAACAAATTTTTCAATGGAAATAATTAATAGTGATAAATTATTAATTTGAGTGGTTTTAAAGTATATTTAGAATATATTTTTACAATTTAATACAATGTTGGTCATTGGATGTAATTTCACATTTAAACCAGACATAAACAAGTGTCAGTCTTTTGATAGATATTGTTTCTTAAAAACACGCTATTTGTTTTAACAGTGGGATTTAATTATAAAATTAATTAATGCAACTTCTATGATATGAATTTGGTAAAATAGACTTCATTTTTGAATTCGGAATATGAAATATAGCTTAGGATGATATTTTGGCATTGTTCTGAAAAACATCAATTTTTGATGAATAGTGAAACTACTATGTGGTAGTTAAAAAAAATAATTTCTTCATAAATCTTAATTTTACCGCTTCTGTGAATGGAATTTAGACAATCCGACAGACACAGTTGATATCAGTAAGTAAAATGTGGTTCAATGAGATAAAAATAATTTTTTGGTGAATAGTAACTTTTTACTTTTTTTACCGCGGTTAATAGTAAATAGGGTAACTAAGGGTAAATATGATATTATTATTACCCTAAAACATGTACTAATTCTATTGGATAAGTGTAATTCGACCAAAAATAACCTTATGAATAAAATATGACCATTTAGGCCCACTTGGATCAGATTAGGACATTTATTATTAATTTATTTAAAGAAGGGTTAAAATAGTTAAAATCAAAGTTTAATAAGTAAATCATTTTTAATATGGGGTTATACAAAAGATAAATTCGACTATAAATATTAATTATAAAGATAAAAAGATTTCCTACATGATGGTATTTTATTTGTAATTTTTAGACATTAAATAATTTAATTTATTTATGACACAATGATGATGCAGTAATTATCTTATTAATGAAATATTGACATAATTGATGTTATAAACACCAAAATAAATGTAATTTTATACTTTTTATGAATTACACTAATTTTCTAGGTTACTATGATATATTAATGTTGATTTAATCAACTTGGTTCGAACATATAATTCTGTTATGACTTTCACAAAAATCATATATCAAATAGTGTCAAAATTGACACAAAATAGTTTTTAAATCAAATATTATATTATTAATTGTTATTGTATTCCTAAAAATCTAAGGTTCGGTCAAATGACTTAGATAAGGATATATATATTAATAATAAACAATTTGGGGTTCTTTTGGCATGTTATAGTAAGTTTATTAACCATATAGTGAAAGAAAACAAAAAGACACGGTAAAAGTTAAATTATTTAACTTAGAGTTAAATCTAATTGATAAGGTTAAAATAATACCCTAAACTTGTCTAACTCCTATTGGTTGATAGGATTTCGACCCATACCCACCTTATCTTAGAAATAAGACCCTTTGGAGCCATTATAAACCGATTTTGACTTTAATATAAAATAATATTTTGAGATATTCCTAAGGTGCCCCTCTCCTCCCTTATAAAAGGGCACCTCCTCCCCCTCATCCTCACACCAATTTGAGCACTCAAGCTCGGCCAAACCCTGCCATTTTATCCTCTACACTTCCCTAGAATAATCCTAGAGGTCCTGGTATTCTTCAAAGACCAATCTTAGTTCCCTAAGTGGAGGATTCAAAGAGGCGTTCCAAAGAAGAGGTAATATCCATTACCGATCTTTTCAATTTCTTTCTTCTTCAACTTCTTCTTCTTTAGTTGTTTCATGACAAAGTAATAACATCAGTATTACTTACATACTGATATGTTATTATAAATATGAAACAACCCTAATTCACCTTCTATCCATCCTACGGAAAAATGAAATCACCGCGCGTGCGTACGAACGGAATACCGTCTCCACGCCGTGGTGTAATCTATTTTCCGCCACCACCTTAATAGGATGGGTATAATGGTGTAATGATTAACTATATATGATTATTATAAATTGATATTGATACTGAAATAATATGCATACACTTTAACACAATTCCATGACCATGGGAACGATATCATCGCTCGTGCGTACGTACGGACTACCGTCTCCACGACGCGATGAGATTTATTCTCCACATTAACCATTCATGAATGATTATAAAGCATATATAATAAGTACTAATGAAATATATGACATAATAATGATACTGGATTTATGTATATTTATATGTATGTCATCTACTTAATTCCATTCAATTCAATAAGCAAACGAAAACAGCGTTCATGCATACGTACGGACTACCGTCTCCATGAACGGTGTATTTCATTCCATTATCAATATATTATATATATATATATTATGAATATATATTATATATAAATCATGTTTTACATTCTGGATATAAGTAATCATGATCCAAGTTATCATATTAATAATTACAAGTTAAAAACACGAACGACAAATAAGACGATTTTACCCAAAATGCTACTTTAACATGAATTTACAAAAGACCGGGTAATATAAAGCCATAAGAGAACCATATATGATATCATAACAATGAATATGATTCTGTAATAAGTCAATAACATTATGTAAATCATTATACAGGAGGTTCGGACACGTACAAAGCAAGTCGGAGCTAAGGTAAGGGAAATATCACAATCTCATTTTTATCCGAGATTGTTTATACTTTGGTATTTAATGGGGTGTATTTTATCATCCACATCCATGTTTACTCAATATGTAATATTATTTCCATCCAACTACAATTGTTTAAATCCAATTTTACCCTTCGGTGAGTTTTTAGTAAAAAAATTATGAAAGGAATCTTTTGACGTTTTTCATACGAGGTGCTTTTTGACTTTTCCGACAAAAGTACGAAGAATGTTTTTTTTAACTTATACGGCATGAATGGATTTCTAAAAAATTATTTCCAAGAAGCTTCCTTTACAAGTATTCAAGTTTATTTTTAATCAACTTCTTTTAGTTTAAAATTGTATGACATGTTAAGAAAGGAAAAGTGTTTTAAAAGGAGAAAGGATATTTTCCTCAAGAATGAAGTTCAAGTGTTTTATCAAAATTGTTTTCCATATAAGATAATAAAGGGTTCTATTTTTATCCCTATTATTACATTGATTTGATCATGTTGTGATGGAATTATTTTTATGAATTCCATTATCTTATATGAATTGATTTATGTTGTCATGATGTTTCAAGAATCCCATTTTTGTTAAATGTGTTATGCGATGATGTATGTTTTATGATTATGTGGCACACATAAGAAAGGATTCATTATAAGATGGGTGGGACCTTTTTCTCCCTCCAATTCATTGGGTAAAGATTTTATATCTCATGAGATAGACATGGCTGGAATGGTAGGTTATACCGGTTCAGTGAAACAGGACTGAAACGAGGGTTACTCGATTCAGAAAGGGACTTTGTCCACTAAGATAGTCTTGGCAATGAGTCTTGACTAACAAGAAATGATTCTCTATGATTATGTGTGTATGCCACAAAGTTTAATGTTTTAAGTTATGATTATTGTGAATACATTTCACTACCATGAGTTATCCCAGGTTATGAAATTATGATCTCTTTTGCAGGTTAAGATTTTCAAAAGTTATGTTCTTATGAATATGAAGTGATTGATTTTTCTTTTGTTTACCCTTACTGAGCATTTGAGCTCACCCTTTTATGTTTTCTTTTCCCCAGGATATAAAGAAAGGTTTTAGGTAAGAAAAAAAGGGAAGATATTTATGGGAGATATTGAAGATCTTTCACCAGGATTATAATATTACGTTCCGAGTTTCCAAAGACACTAAACTATTACGATCCTTGTGTGTATGTTTTTGTTATGTACTAAGTATTCCGCAAAAGTAATGTATTGTCCATGTACGTCAAGATACGGGTCTCTACAGATGGTATCAGAGGAAAGGTTTAGTCAACCTTTGGAAACTAGGATGCGAAAGAATTAGTGAGATCCCTAGAGATATTTCTAAGGTATTTCTAGGGATGTCCCTAAGGATAAGTATACGTATAAGATACAGTCCTATAACTACGGTAACGATCATAGAATTTAACCTAAGAAATTAGATATTGAGGATACTTTCCCTTTACGATGTTGTTTTCTCTAGCATGATTTTTGCCTCTCACGAAATTATTTTTGTGTTTTAGTTAATGGAGGGAACCAAAAGGAATTCAGTTAACATTGAATCTAATGGACAAATTGGTGACTATTAGCAACAAAATTGTGTAATGCCAAGAGAGAAAGATGTTGTGATTATGCCGAATCAGTCATCGCGATATATGATTAACAAGGTGAAATTTATTGGTATGCCTAATTCCTCAAAGAAACGGAAGATAGACTATTATGCATGTTCGCATGATGAGGAGCATAAAGAAAGGAAGATTGAGATTTCCAAAGAAGGGAAGAAGAACCTTAAGGAATACCTCAAATGGAGGGACCGATGTTATCTGTGTGGAGAAAAGGGTCATAGAGTGACAGACTATTATGGAGTTCAATGTCTTATTTGTGGAGAACATGGGCATTACCCAACTCAATGCCCTGACCTAAAAAGTTACTTCTAAATCAAGGAAGGACATATTTCAGGACAATCATTGAAGTGGATGGACTGAAGTGTTTATGTATTGGTATTCAAGAATAATGTTGTTGAGGTACTTTTATGGTGTATTGAAATATTTAAGTATTGGTCTATTATAGTTTTCAATAATTTTAAGGTACAGGTAACCATGAAAAGTGATTCAAATATATTGGAAAGTAGATGATATGCGCATAATTAAGGGATAAGGAGAAAATGAAATGTTTAATAGTATTCATGAGCTCATGATTGATATAAGGACTAAGTGATATCATGGTTTGAGTATATAGAATTTTGAGGATTTTGGTATGTGGAAAGTGTTAACTTTAAACTGCATTCATGTTTTCACTAAGGTATTCAAGACAATACATGATTAAGGACTTTGAATGTTTGGAATGTGACAAAAAAAACATATCTTATGATATATGGGGATCAACGATGGTATTAAATCTCTGGTAATCGTTTTCACTATGTTATGAGAGTGGACTGCAGTATTATGGATAATCCTAAAGATTGAAATGGATTATGTTGGACATAAGTGAGTATTGTTTAAGGATCGAAGTTTTCTCGATATTACTGATGGGATGTTATAGTAATATAGTTTTAGAAAAAGGACAACCTGCAGGACGGGCGACAGCCCATCGTGTCAGACAAGGATGTGGGAATCGAACCCACAATCGAAGTGCGACTGGCCTTTATTGCCTACCACTGGCCTACAGGAAGTCCCTGTTTAGTAGAAACTAGTTTTATTATATTAAACAGTATAATATATGAAGTATAAGTCCATTTTAGGAACCATATATGATTAATCTCACTATAGAATGACTTATGTAACCTTTTGTTTGAGACAGATGGAATGACCCATCATTCTATCACATAATCTGCTAACACTTCACAAATAACAAATTCAACTTCATTTATTTAAGAGATGAAGTGGAAATTGTTAAAGGCACGAACAACAGTGAGATTGTACCAAAATAAAGTAAGTATTTATTCAAATTCAAATTCTTTAACTTTAGGGAAACGATCTTGAAAACCAAAAATGTTTTCCTAGTGATCTTATATCTGATGAATCAAATGGTACCTTAGATCGTCACAAATTTATGGCTTTGAGATTGCTGGCTTTTCCATAGCCATGTTCTCTACCACTCTCCATCAGAACATGATGGTTAGATTTTTCTTCCATATCCATATTTTCACCTATGTGGAAACCCAGTGATTAGTTTATTTGGGTAACCGTTAAGTTTCATACTTTTGTCTTAAAATATTGGTTTTGGTATTCCTTTTTACGATGTGGGTTTCTATTAAAGAAACTTTCAAATAGTAAACCATTTATAACCCCGACGAATTTCGAGGGCGAAATTCATTTTAAGGGGGGTAGAATGTAACAGCCCAAGATTTTATGAAAAATATTCTTTTTAATTTTATTAATGTCTTGTGTTGTACGCTACACCAAAAGGAGCTTTCACAACACACATCCTTGACTTTCCTTGCATTACACGCAATCGCAACCTTCCTCGATAGCGTGTGTAGTACGCAATAACGAGTTTCACTAAACAGCGATATGCTACTAAAATGTTATTAAAACTAGCCGTTATGAATAGTAATAACCACTTTTTGAAATTTTGTAAATTATATTTTTCAAAATGGATTTCATTTTTGGATTCGGAGTATCGAATTTATCCTAGGGTGAAATTTTGGTAATTTTCGGATAACTTTCATATTTTGATGAATAGTGAAAATTACTAAATTTTAGATAAAAACAAATTTTTCAATGGAAATAATTAATAGTGATAAATTATTAATTTGAGTGGTTTTAAAGTATATTTAGAATATTTTTTTACAATTTAATACAATTTTGGTCATTGGATGTAATTTCACATTTAAACCAGACATAAACAAGTGTCAGTCTTTTGATAGATATTGTTTCTTAAAAACACGCTATTTGTTTTAACAACGGGATTTAATTATAAAATTAATTAATGCAACTTCTATGATATGAATTTGGTAAAATAGATTTCATTTTTGAATTCGGAATATGAAATATAGCTTAGGATGATATTTTGGCATTGTTCTGAAAAACATCAATTTTTGATGAATAGTGAAACTACTATGTGGTAGTTAAAAAAAATAATTTCTTCATAAATCTTAATTTTACCACTTCTGTGAATGGAATTTAGAAAATCCGACAGACACGGTTGATATCAGTAAGTAAAATGTGGTTCAATGAGATAAAAATAATTTTTTGGTGAATAGTAACTTTTTACTTTTTTTACCGCGGTTAATAGTAAATAGGGTAAATAAGGGTAAATATGATATTATTATTACCCTAACACATGTACTAATTCTATTTGATAAGTTTAATTCGACCAAAAATAACCTTATGAATAAAATATGACCATTTAGGCCCACTTGGATCAGATTAGGACATTTATTATTAATTTATTTAAAGAAGGGTTAAAATAGTTAAAATCAAAGTTTAATAAGTAAATAATTTTTAATATGGGGTTATACATAAGCTAAATTCGACTATAAATATTAATTAGAAAGATAAAAATATTTCCTACATGATGGTATTTTATTTGTAAATTTTAGACATTAAATAATTTAATTTATTTATGACACAATGATGATGCAGTAATTATCTTATTAATGAAATATTGACATAATTGATGTTATAAACACCAAAATAAATGTAATTTAAGACTTTTTATGAATTACACTAATTTTCTAGGTTACTATGATATATTAATGTTTATTTAATCAACTTGGTTCGAACATATAATTCTGTTATGACTTTCACAAAAATCATATATCAAATAGTGTCAAAATTGACACAAAATAGTTTTTAAATAAAATATTATATTATTAATTGTTATTGTATTCCTAAAAATCTAAGGTTCGGCCAAATGACTTAGATAAGGATATATATATTAATAATAAACAATTTGGGGTTCTTTTGGCATGTTATAGTAAGTGTATTAACCATATAGTGAAAGAAAACAAAAAGACACGGTAAAAGTTAAATTATTTAACTTAGAGTTAAATCTAATTGATAAGGTTAAAATAATACCCTAAAATTGTCTAAATCCTATTGGTTGATAGGATTGCTACCCATCCCCACCTTAGCTTCGAAATAAGACCCTTTGGAGCCATTATAAACCGATTTTGACTTTAATATAAAATAATATTTTGAGATATTCCTAAGGTGCCCCTCTCCTCCCTTATAAAAGGGCACCTCCTCCCCCTCCTCCTCACACCAATTTGAGCACTCAAGCTCGGCCAAACCCTGCCATTTTATCCTCTCCACTTCCCTAGAATAATCCTAGAGGTCCTGGTATTCTTCAAAGACCAATCTTAGTTCCCTAAGTGGAGGATTCAAAGAGGCGTTCCAAAGAAGAGGTAATATCCATTACCGATCTTTTCAATTTCTTTCTTCTTCAACTTCTTCTTCTTTAGTTGTTTCATGACAAAGTAATAACATCAGTATTAATTACATACTGATATGTTATTATAAATATGAAACAACCCTAATTCACCTTCTATCCATCCTACGGAAAAATGAAATCACCGCGCGTGCGTACGAACGGAATACCGTCTCCACGCCGTGGTGTAATCTATTTTCCGCCACCACCTTAATAGGATGGGTATAATGGTGTAATGAGTAACTATATATGATTATTATAAATTGATATTGATACTGAAATAATATGCATACACTTTAACACAATTCCACGACCATGGGAACGATATCATCGCTCGTGCGTACGTACGGACTACCGTCTCCACGACGCGATGAGATTTATTCTCCACATTAACCATTCATGAATGATTATAAAGCATATATAATAAGTACTAATGAAATATATGACATAATAATGATACTGGATTTATGTATATTTATATGTATGTCATCTACTTAATTCCATTCAATTCAATAAGGAAACAAAAACAGCGTTCATGCATACGTACAGACTACCGTCTCCATGAACGGTGTATTTCATTCCATTATCAATATATTATATATATATATATATTATGAATATATATTATATATAAATCATGTTTTACATTCTGGATATAAGTAATCATGATCCTAGTGATCATATTAATAATTACAAGTTAAAAACACGAACGACAAATAAGACGATTTTACCCAAAATGCTACTTTAACATGAATTTACAAAAGACCGGGTAATATAACGCCATAAGAGAACCATATATGATATCATAACAATGAATATGATTCTGTAATAAGACAATAACATTATGTAAATCATTATACAGGAGGTTCGGACACGTACAAAGCAAGTCGGACCTAAGGTAAGGGAAATATCACAATCTCATTTTTATCCGAGATTGTTTATACTTTGGTATTTACTGGGGTGTATTTTATCATGCACATCCATGTTTACTCAATATGTAATATTATTTCCATCCAACTACAATTGTTTAAATCCAATTTTACCCTTCGGTGAGTTTTTAGTAAAAAAATTATGAAAGGAATCTTTTGACGTTTTTCATACGAGGTGCTTTTTGACTTTTCCGACAAAAGTACGAAGAATGTTTTTTTAACTTATACGGCATGAATGGATTTCTAAAAAATTATTTCCAAGAAGCTTCCTTTACAAGTATTCAAGTTTATTTTTAATCAACTTCTTTTAGTTTAAAATTGTATGACATGTTAAGAAAGGAAAAGTGTTTTAAAAGGAGAAAGGATATTTTCCTCAAGAATGAAGTTCAAGTGTTTTATCAAAATTATTTTCCATCTAAGATAATAAAGGGTTTTATTTTTATCCCTATTATTACATTGATTTGATCATGTTGTGATGGAATTATTTTTATGAATTCCATTATCTTATATGAATTGATTTATGATGTCATGATGTTTCAAGAATCACATTTTTGTTACATGTGTTATGCGATGATGTATGTTTTATGATTATGTGGCACACATAAGAAAGGATTCATTATAAGATGGGTGGGACCTATATCTCCCTCAAATGCATTGGGTAAAGATTTTATATCTCATGAGATAGACATGGCTGGAATGGTAGGTTATACCGGTTCAGTGAAACAGGACTGAAACGAGGGTTACTCGATTCAGAAAGGGACTTTGTCCACTAAGATAGTCTTGGCAATGAGTCTTGACTAACAAGAAATGATTCTCTATGATTATGTGTGTATTCCACAAAGTTTAATGTTTTAAGATATGATTATTGTGAATACATTTCACTACCATGAGTTATCCCAGGTTATGAAATTATGATCTCTTTTGCAGGTTAAGATTTTCAAAAGTTATGTTCTTATGAATATGAAGTGATTGATTTTTATTTTTTTTACCCTTACTGAGCATTTGAGCTCACCCTTTTATGTTTTCTTTTCCCCAGGATATAAAGAAAGGTTTTAGGTAAGAAAAAAAAGGGAAGATCTTTATGGGAGATATTGAAGATCTTTCACCAGGATTAGAAGATTACGTTCCGAGTTTCCAAAGACACTAAACTATTACGATCCTTGTGTGTATGTTTTTGTTATGTACTAAGTATTCCGCAAAAGTAATGTATTGTCCATGTACGTCAAGATACGGGTCTCTACAATAGATTTACTACAATCAACATAATGTGTTTCTTAATAAAACAGAAACATATAAATAATGCAACAAATTAAAATATATTTCATATGATTAGATTGTACAATTTAACCCCTGAATTGTAGGAAAAAAAGAGTCTATTGTCTGCTATTTTTTCTCAAACACACTGTATATCTCATATTTATTCTTATCAAATTATACCATATCCAAAAATATTTTTTTTTCATACAAATGATATAGGGATTAATGAATCCAAATCACGATTCACACAGTTTTCCCTTTATATAATTGTAATATAAAAGACTATAGAAAGTTTGAATAGTTTTTGAATTTAATTAACATATTAGATCACTATTTGGAAAGACATATTATAAAAATGTTCCTTATTTATATATTCACAATTGAGGTTCCCAGCCTTTTAAACATGAGATTCTCATTTATACTCTCATGACCAACTGTATCTATAATAAATGTTCCAAATATTTATTTTTCATATAGAATATAAGAGATATTTTTATCTTTAAATGCGGTCTCTAAACTAATTTTTAATGATTAAAAATGATGATTTGGAAATAGAAGGTAGAAGGTACTCTCAAAAGATCCTCTGATTTATTGGCCGATTCACTAGATTGTCTTGATTTTACCTTCTCTTTCTTCGTCACATTATTTTTTTATAATACCATACCTAAAATCAAATATTTTATTCATCAATTGTTCTAGGTTTTTATAACAAATTTTTAAAGTAATACCTCATTTGACATTGTAAGATTATATGGGAATGCTAATAAAGTTACAATATCATCATTTATCAATGTAATATATGGATCATCAAGTGGAATAGGAAACCAAGTGATCAGTTCCTAAGAAACCTCAATACCCACTCTCTTGTGATCTTTTAGGATTTTTTTATTGTGTAGCTGGTATGATAGGATTTTATACACTATAAAAATTGTAATAATTTGGTTCATGGGTGTTGACATATTGAAATCACATAAAAGTTTACCCTACATATTTTTTGTAATATAAAGTCATCAGATATTTTTTTTCACATTTATGAGAAAATGTAATGAAAAAAATTAATTACCACATATAAGGTATATGGTTGAGGGGAATGACTTTACTCAAAGCCAGTGGGGTGATTTTCTTTTCCATTGGTGTATATTTGTTCCACCGCTAGCTGTATTTGACCATTTCTCATATGTCGGTCAGCCAAACTAGACCAGAAAATAATATCTTCTAAAGAATCTACTCATTACTACAATACTTTCATCATATTATATGCATATTATTGTGTTTTTTTCATCCTAAAATATGTATGATGAGACACTCAAAAACCAAATCCTCTAACAAGACTATATTGTTCTGGCTACTTTAAAGCTAGTGAAAGATGATTTTTTTCCTGTATCATCACTATCGATTCTTTTGTTTAAATAGTATATAAAAAACATATGAACATAAAATAATATTTTTATATAATACACCTATAAAGGATAAATAATTACTATTGTATCATACCTACATCAGTTTCCCATTCCACTTTTGTGTTTTCATTAACTAGTTTATTCGCCTAATTTATGCAAGCCTCCTTCCAGAGTTCATAATATGGGTTGAATGTGGCTTCAAATTTGGTTTCATTAATCTGAATAGAAGCAAAGAAAATTATGTTGTTTCATATCACATAAAAAATTAATTTTTATTTAAATTACATACCAATTTATTATCTATTGAAGCATACCACATCCGTACTTTTCCATAGGGGTACATTGGTTTTGATGCACATTCTTTATTTGCAGTACTATTTTTACTTTGTCATAAATTAAATTTTTTGAATAAAATAGGATAAAATAAAAATTTAAAATAATGTATTATTGACTACAGTTCACCTAAAATTATTTCTCGTCAAGACGACTGACCAAAGCATTAAATGTTTCCTATTTTATAACGTGTGCATAACTAGTGGGTGGTTGGGGAATTACTTTTCCCTCAGAATCCCTAATATATAACTTTGGAGTCTAGAAGCCTCGATGGAATTTTACAGCAGCCATTAAGACATATTTCTCATCAAAATCATCTAGAATAAATGAACTCTACAATGTATAATTAATATTAAATGAATATTTTATTATAATTTTTTTGGTAAAATAGAGAAAGTATATCGTAACATTGCTTTTATATCTTACCAATGCGTTTCCTTTACTACACTCTGGAAATGACACCATGAATCTTTATCAATCAATACATTACCCTCATTATAACCACAAGATAACTAATTAACATTGAATATTTGTGTCAATAGGTTTGTTATGTTGATTCTAGAAAACAAAAAACATTATATTTTTACTAATTGAATTGATAATTTTAGTCAACACTATAATGATACATCATTAATGTTTTTTTCAGTAACATTTTATTTATCCATTAATAATTATACAGTTTCTGCATCAACAGTCTATTCTTCCCTAGGATTTGTTGCATAATCATGTGCAGAACACATTATTTTTCTACAGGAGCACTAAGAAATTTAATTCATATTATGTTGATGTAGTAGAGAGAAAATAACATTATGAGGAAAATGATAATATATTAAAAAATAGTTTTACCTTATCATTGAAATCTATTTTTTTTATGGTTTAAGGCATTTGGATCCTATGTAGAGAATCCAAATCCCCTCTTTGTGGTCCCCTCTATCTTATAATACATTTTCTACATTAGGATCAACACAAAATAATTATTATCTCTCAATGAAGGTTCATCCTCAATTGAATTTTCACCTAACCCTATATTTCTTTTAGTTACCGCCAAGATAATTGAAAAATTATTGTTTGTTAGATCTAATACTAAAAATATTTTCAATGATTGTGATTCCATTATGAAAAAATCATCCTCTTCCCTTCCACATTGAAATTCACCTTCAGAAATCCCATTTCATCAACCTCCACTGCACTCCTATTATAAATCCATTTTCAATGAAAGATTATCACATGAAATTTTGTACAATCTTACTTTTATATATATTCATTAATGATAAAATATGACATATTCACATATATATGAATTTGATCATTGGAACCAGATATGTGCCTCACTTCCTCCATAAGTGTAACTCAACAGTTTTTTATCATACTATTTTCATCGTCTTCTTTCGTATTTAATGTATTATCATTGATTAAAAAACCAATATGAGATATAAAATTTTTATTTGGTCCCCTGGCTAGCGATCAATGTTGTTTAGGAATTGAATTCAGATCAATGGATCCAAATAGACATAAATATCATTTCTGGGTTGATTTTATCCAGATATATATAGAGAAAACATAATATAACTGTACTTCATGCATAACCATGGTGGAAAGTTATAATTTTCCAACATAACATTCCATTTACTATGAGTAATACTTTCTATACCAAAAGGGTTTCTACCAACAGTTGATAACACAAGATGAAAATTTCTCTAATTATTTCAAAATTCAAGATACTCGTAATCAATATTCTTCCACTGAGAAGAATCTACCTGATGACATAGTTTCCCATATTTAATTATTGAATCTTAATTCCATGCCAATTATCTCACAATTTCCTAGAATATATAAAGTCTTCTAAATTTTGTATTGATAGTAATGTACCATATAGAATTTGATATACTTGATTCATTTTTTTTATCTCGATCTATTCCACACATATGGAATTTTATGTGGAAGACAAGTCCATTATGAAAAAATATGAAATCGTTTGTACAAACATATAATTTTGTAGTGTTAATGCCCATTGAACTTAGTATGCATTTAGCATCATATGATTGACATGGAAGTTCATTTTATTTTGGTATCATATCATTCAAAAGACTTGGTAGTTCTATAATGTTTGTGTCATTCATTCTTCATCCAGCTTTCAAATTATATTTCTTCAATATATCTGGAAATTTTTTGTATTTATTAGAACCGATATATAATGGTCTCTTGGGAAAACTATTTATCTTATTAAAAAACTTTTAAGAATCAAGAAGGTCACCTTCAATTGAAATTATCATTTCTTCCATGTGATCTCTATCATCATTTACACTAGTATTCATATTGAATGATCCATAAAATGCAGTATTATCCCAATCAATGTGCACATTTGGTTTTTCTCATTGTTTATTCTAATATTTATTGGTCTGATCTATTCAGTGAAACATAATATTTTCTTCTAACTCCTCTGATCTAATTTTTGTTTAATAAATCCATTTAAACATAAAGATATGATTGGAGAAGGGTCCTATACATTCTCTATTTAAAAATGATGAAAATTTTAAATACATCTTCATAATCATTAGACAAATGATTAGAATTTACCTATTCTCAATTCATATACATCCTATTAGGTTCATTAAATATTTATTTTTTACAATTAATAAATAAATACACATGAGATATTCATTATCAAAGGTCAATGTTGTAGATAATTAAAAAAAGGGAACCCAACATTTGATTGTTTCAAATAATTTTAGTATGATTTGAAGGAAATGGGTAATTGAATTTAAGAAAACAATTACTCCTCTATGGTGGGTATTTATAAGGAATAAATCCAAAATGATAACCAGTACCCCGTACTGGATGACTAATGCACATATTAGTTCAAGAAACATAGGTACATGTCCAGAAGAGATGGGGATGAGTCTCAAGAATCAAAATGAAATAATAACTGTACATGAGATGAAGTTCATGTGTTTGATAGTTTTCTTCTTAAAATATTTTAAATCAAAAAATCTTAATTTAAATATACAAATCTCATCTGAAAACGAATATCAAAATTCAAAAGGCTTATTTTTTAAATTTTTAGACCCTGCATGTAATCCATTTTTTCAATTCCACATGAAAGCCAAACAGTGTTTTTTCAAAACACATAATGGGATAGAAAACCAATTTTCTATGAGAACTGTTATCATCAAGTGATAAATATTAAAAAAATATTCAAAAATGATTAATTATAAATAAAAAATTTTAAACTATTTCTAGGGAATGATGTATACATTGATGTTTTTTAAAAATTACCTTTTCACATTGATATAAACTCATAAGTTTCCAAAAATAGAATCCATTTTAGTGAATTTTAAGGGAAACATCATTTTTTCATTTAAAAATGGATTTTATCATTTACAACAATATTTTAAAAAAATTTCCAAAACTGAAATTTAAAATATCCTTGACCATAAAAATGAAAAGTAGGCCACCACCTAGTCTAAAGAGAAGAATTATTATAAAAAATTTCATAATAATTTTATAATGTTGACATAAAAAAACATTTTTCAGAATATAATAGTAAATTAGATGTTTAAATCATAACATTATTGTCCTGGAATACCCACCTAAATACCAAGGTTCCCATGGGAATATTTAAAAATTCAATCAAGGGAATATTTATTTATAAAAAAATAGATTCATAAAATATCACATAAGAAGCCAAGAATACATGCTTTTACAGGCTGTAAAATTTATTCAAGAATCAATTTCAAGAAGGTTTTACAAATATTCATGACAATGAAAAATATTTTCCAAAAGATCATGGGGTCTTAGATGGAGTCCACATGTAAATCCAGGAGTTTGTTTTGTTTGAATTTATCTATGTGTGAGTCAAATGGGATGTGCACTAGTACCCAAGGTGTGAGAATGATAGTGAATTTGGTTTTCGTATAGAAAGGAACCAACCATGATGTTACACCATGTTTTGAGTCTGTACATTGTGGTGGGTGTTTAGAAGATCATTTGATGTTTTCATTTGTTTATGAATTTTGACAGAGTGATGAGATAACAGGTCAATTGGTGAAACTAATCATTTTTAGTGAAAATTTATATATGGGAAGATTGAATAAGGTTTTTTCATGAGATCGATTGGGGTGAGATGGAAATTACATCACACATGTTGTTCATATTATATATTTATTCATGATTTATTATGTAATGTATGTTAACAATGTTTACTTGTTTTAAATAAGGATTTTTAATGTTATGAATATAGTCAGTTATGTATTCTATTTTATACCTTGATATCATAACCTAATATGGGAGAACATATCATTACAAAACCATCCTTGTTATAAAATAAGGATTCCATTTAACAATCACCGAACAAGTTATTTTGAAATACATATGGTGAATATGTTTTCATTATTTTATGAAAATACAACCTTGATATTTTCATGAAATCTATCTATAGAAATGAAAAATTTATAAAACATGAATTTAGAATAATTTATTAAACTATTTATGATTTTCCTTTTAAATGAAAAGAATCACATGAAAATCATTTTCCATGTACTAGTCATTATTTATTATAAAACAAAAAATTATAAATCCCTTTTGGATTTGTTTATAAAGAAATGATTCTAAGAAGGAAAACTTAGTATAACAAAATTTAAATAAAATGATATAAATAAATAGAAAAATTCCAATTAAAAAACTAAAGTGTAGAATATTTAAGAAATAAAATTAACTAATTACAATGAAGACAACCTTCCATAAAAGTGAATGTGGGTAACAGAAAAATTAAAATAATCCATGTATAAGACGTGACACATGTAACTCCCTGACCCCATTTACCCATATTCAGTGCATTATTACATAACATTAGCCTGATCACAAATGATCAAGTCTCAAAAGACCAATTATTTTAGTAGCCTTGGAATCACTAGATACATTCATAAAGTTTAAATTACATCATAAAGTTAAAACTACAACAACATATTGTCTCCACACTCACATCCCTTTATACTATCCCTACAGGTCATTCATAAAATAATTCTTCATATCCTAGGAAAAATAAAACATAGAAAGGGGTGAGCTCAGATGCCCAGTAAGGATAACAATATAGCGAAAACATTCATAAATAAACATAAACATTTAAGGCAATGTATAACTAAAACAAAAGCCTTTTAAACTTGAACTTTAGAATAATATGATAAAGATAAAATGAAATAATGATATTTACTTATTCACATGGATATTCTACTAGTCAAATAATCACATGCAATATCAATAACCACTTTCATAATGATGGAATGCATAATGCTAGACTATCTTAACCACATAGTCAAGGCCTCGTGCCAAGAATACAAATAAGATTTTTTCAAGTCCTTGTTACAAGACACTAGTTTGACTCATGAGACCTATCGATGCATCGAGGAGCTATAGTGGGCTCCACCCGTCACTTATTGAATCCAATGCATTCCACATATGAACAGGTTTAAACATAACATAAACATTCATATTAAAACTAACATACAAAATGTCAATACTTTATCCATAAACCATTAATGGTATAAAAATAACACATACATAGTCAAACATATTACAAAACCTTCAATAAAATATGGAAGTTTTGTATCATAATGAATCAAATTCAAATAATCTTAAAATCCATCAAAGGATGTTGACATAGATGAAATCAAAACTATTTGAGAGAAATATCTCCTTTTTTGAAATCATTTAAAAGTCACAAAATTATAAAATAAAACATTTACACTGAAAAGTATTCTTATAAGCTTGTAAGGGAAGCTTCAATGATTTTTTAATGGCGGAAAATTGCCACACCCGTCGTATAAGTTAACAAAATACATTCTTACCTTAATTCTATCGAAAAGGTTTAAAAGGACCTTGTTTGGAAAACGACAGAAAGATTCCTTTATAAACTTCTTATAAAAAGTTAAACAAGGGTATAAATGACTTTAACCCATATTCTGTAAAATAGTAAGAATGTTTTGAAATACATTTTTATGAAACATGGATGTGGATGATAAAGAGGTCCTAGTAGATAATTACGTATAAACAACCTCAGATAATGAAGAGATTGTGAAATAAACCCTTACATTGTACATTTCCTTGGTTGAGGGTAGGTTAACCTCCTTTATAATGGTGAAATAATTGTTATTAAATTATAAAATAATCATATACATTAATATGATATCATATATGATCTTTTAACATTGATTTGTTCATAATATCATAGTATTATTATCGTTTCAGGTGTTAACTTACTTAATTTCTTTTATATGTTTTGATACATAAGTCGTGTTTGTTATGGATAGGTTGTATCTTATTCATATACAGGATGATATCAAGTCCTAAAACATTATTTTTAATCATCAAATGAGAATTATACTTGCATGGATACGATGTGGAATGAATCTCATCATGTTCGAGGAGACGGTAGTCCGTATGTACGCATGAGCGACAATATCATTTTTTGATACTAAAATAATATATAAATGGATGGTATATAATATATACAGAATAATTATCATGTTATATTTATTATTTACATAAATTACACATCATTGTCATACCCATCAAAATAATAATGTTTTGAATAACAATTACACCACGACGTGGAGAGGGTAAGCCGTACATACGCACCTATGGTGACATGTCATTAAAAGGATGGATATAATAATGAATATGGATTTACCATATTTATAATAAAATCATTTTATATATAAGAAACTGGAGTTATTATTTTATAATGGAAATAACAATTAAATAAGAAGTTGAAGAAGAAAGGAACTTGAAAGAGGGTGGTGAAAACATTACCTCTTCTTCAAGTTCTTCCTTTTGATTTGATAAAAATGGTTCCTTAGGTTGGCTTTCTGATCAAACTAAGGCCTCTAGGTTGGATTGAGGGAAGTTTAGAGAATAATTGGGCAGGGGTTGGCCATTCCAAAAGGCTTTGAAGGTGTGAATTAGTTAGAAGGGGGAGTGACCTTTTGTAAGAGGGGTGAGGGGCACCTTAGGAAAAGCTAGAAATATTATTTTATAATAAATTAATATTCGGTTTCTAATGGATAAAAAGTGGTTTATTTAAAATATATGGTGGGTATGGGTCCAAAAACACTCAATAAATAGGTTTTATATAGGTTTGGGTCTCTTTATTAACCTCATATTTTAGTTTTAACTCTTAGTTAATTAGTTTGACATTTACCATGTCTCTTTGTATTTTTATATAATATGGTTAATAAAATTAATATAAACTTCCAAAAGACCCCAATTGGTCAATTAATGATACACCTATCATGATATAAGTACTTTTTCCGAACCTTATATTTTTAGGCATAGAATATCAATTAATAATATAATATTTGTTTTAAAAACTCTTTTATGTCAATTTTGACACTATTAGGTATTTTGTTTTTGATAAATTCATAAAAGAATTATTACTTAGAAAACAATTCATATAACCAATACTAATATGTAATATTAACCTATAAAATTATTTTAATTAAGAAAAAGTCTTAAATTACATTTAATTGAATATTTATAATATCAATCATTTTAATATTACACTAATTAGGTAATTACTGCATCACCATTGTGTGAAAAAAAATTAAATTATATAATGTATAAAAATTATAAATAAAATATTATTATTTAGGAAATATTTTATCTTTATAAGGAATATTTACAGTCAAATTTGTCTTATGTATAACCCTATATTAAAAATGCTTTAGTTATTAAACATTGATTTTAACTCTTTTAACTCTTCTTTGAATTTAATAATAATAAATGTACTAATCTAATCCAAGTGGACCGAAGAGGATCATATTTTATTCCTAAGGTTGTTTTTGATCGAATTATACTTAGCCAATAGAATTACGACATGTTTTAGGGTAATATTAATATCATTTTTACCCTTAATTACCCTATTTACTTTTAACTATGGTAAATAAAAGTAAAACGTTACTATACACCAAATATTATTTTTATCTTATTGAACCAAATTTTACTCTTTGATATTAACAATGTCTCTCATATTTTTGAAATTCCACTCACAGAAGTGGTAAAATTATGTTTAACGTGAATTTCCAAATTCTCCTAGGAGGTGGGTAAAAGATAGTGAAAAGTTCAATAAAATTTTTATACATCTAAAATTATTCTAAACTAACTCCAATGAATTACATTGAAATTATATAGGTATTATGTATCTATTTTGACCTTAATTAAATTTAAATAAAATAAATAATTATTTAAATAAAAATTTGTTTTTAAACAATAACTCACTATTTTTTCACTATTCATCAAAAATTGAAAGTTTTCAGAAAAATACCAAAAATTCACCCTAGGCTAATTTCGATATTCAGAATCCAAAAATAAAGTCCATTTTGAAAGTTAAAATTTATAAAATTTCAAAAAGTGGGTATTACTATTCATAACGGCTAGTTTGATTGGTTGTGGTGTGCGTTAGAACTCGAAGTTGCGTACAACACACGCTACTGTATTATTCAAAGAAAAGCATATAGTGGAAGCTTGGGGTATTACGTTATCCCCTCCTTAAAATAATTTTGTACTCAAAATTTCTAGAATATTACTACCTAAAGAGACTCGGGTGGTTCTTCATCATAAGTTCCACGGGTTCCCACGTTGCCTCTTCCATCTTATAGTTTCTCCATAGAACTTTCACTAGACGAGTCATCCAGTTTCTTAGCACTTGTTTTCTAGTATCAAGAATCATGTCGGGCTCTTCGCAATAAGACAGATCAGGTTCCAGTTTTAATTCTTCATATATGAGTACATGTGTTGGGTCAGGCATGTATTTTCTGAACAGTGATACGTGGAACACATCGTGAACTTTGGAGAGACTTGGCGGCATTGACAAACGGTAATCTATAGCCCCAATTCGTTCTAGAATTTTGAAGGGTCCGATGTACCTGGGACTAAATTTTCTCTTCTTACCGAAATGTATAACTCCCTTCCATGGAGATACTTTCAAGAAAACATGATCTCCTACCTAAAATTCCAAATCCTTCCTTCGGTTATCGGCATAGATCTTCTGCCTACTTTGAGCTGCTTTGATGTGGTTTTGGATTACTTTTACCTTTTCCATCGTTTCCTCCTCCAGTTCTAGGCCTAAAAGTTTTCTTTCACCAATGTCAACCCAATAGGTTGGTGTGAGACAACTCTTTCCATATAACGCATCATATGGTGCCATCCGAATACTTGAATGGAAGCTATTGTTATAGGAAAATTCTACCAGAGGTAAATATTGATCCCACATACCTTTAAAGTCAAGTGAGTATGATCTTAACATGTCCTCTAAGGTTTGAATAGTCTATTCTAATTGTCCATCAGTTTGGGGGTGGTAAGCACTGCTCAAAAAAAGTTCAGTATCCAGGGATTTCTGAATACTTTTCTAGAATCTTGAAGTAAAATGTGGATCACGGTCTGAAACAATTTATAGGGGTACTCTATGAAGTCTCACAACTTCATTAATATATAATCTTGATAGACATTCTTGTGGTATATACTCTCTTATAGAAATAAAATGTGCTGACTTGGTAAGACGATCAACAATAACCCATATTGCATCGTTACTTCTAGGAGTCTTTGGTAGCCCCATGAAAAATTCTATCGTAATATTATCCCATTTCCACTCAGGTATGGGAAGAGGTTTCTTGAATCCTCCAGGCTATTTCCTTCCAACTTTCTCTTTTTGACAAACCATATATCTTGACACAAAATTAGCAGTCTCCCTCTTCATGTTGTCCCACCAAAAATGTTCCTTCAAATCTCTATACATTTTGGTGCTCCCAGGGTGTATAGAGAAATTGGAGCTATGAGCATCATCTAACAATTCCAGTTTTAGATCAGGTATATTGGGAACACAAAGTATCCTCCCAAATTTCAAAATTCCACCTTCATACACAAAGTCACTCAATCTCCCATCATTCATAGCTTTAATATTCTTTTTTAAACTCTTCATCATTAGCCTGATAACTCTTTATCCTTTCTAGTAAATATGGTTTGTCAACCATTTGAAAAAGTATCGATGTTTTACCTTTCATGGTAATTCTGATATCCATCTTCTCTAGATCCATGAAAATAGGATCCCTTTCAATTCTCATCATGTTCAAAAATCCATGATCTTTTCTGCTCAAAGCATCTTCCAGCTTATTTTCCTTCCCCAAGTGGTAGTGTATCGTGCAATCATAATCATTGAGTAGTTCAAGCCATCACCATTGCCTCATGTCGAGTTCTTTCTATGAGAAAATGTACTTCAAACTCTTATGATCAGTATAAATCTCACATTTTTCACCATGGAGATAATTTATCCATATATTCAATGCAAATATAATAGAAACTAACTTACGATCATGAGCAGGATAGTTTTTCTCATGAATTTTTAGCTATCATGATGAATATGCAATAACCCTATCATTCTCCATGAGGACACAACCAAGTCCTTTCATCGATTCTTCACTATAAATAACAAACCCATCATTCCCCGATGGTAGAGTCAAGATAGGGGAATTGACTAATCTTCTCTTCAGTTCTTCAAAACATTCTTTACACTCTTTTGTCCAAAAAAAAATTTAACCCCTTTTCGTGTGATCATTGTTAATTGGTTAGCCAACCGTGAAAAATTCTGGACGAACTGTCGATAATAACCTGCTAAACCAATAAAACTGCATACCTTAGTTATACTTGTTAGTAACAGACATTCTTGGATTTCTCTTGTCTTAGATGGATCAACGAAGATTACATCCTTAGAGAAAATATGGCCAAGAAAAGAAATCTCTTAAAGCCAGAATTCACACTTGCTAAACTTCCCATATAATTCATGTATTCTAAGAGTCTCCAGGATAATGTGCATGTGATTTTCATGGTCTTCGTAGATTTTGGAATATACGAAGATATCATCAATAAATACCACTATAAAATCATCTTGATATTACTTGAAAAATATGTTCATTAGATCCATGAAAATAAAGGGTGCATTAGTCACCTGAAAAGCATTACTGTAAACTCGTAATACCCGTACCTAGTTCGAAATGATGTCTTCAGAATGTCTTCCTTCTTTACACAAAACTGATGGTATCTAGATTGAAGGTCAATCTTTGAAACGTATTGTGCTCCATATAGTTGGTCAAATAAATAATCAATGCAAGGTAGGGGATACTTGTTCTTTATTGTTATAGAATTGATTTCCCTGTAGTTGATACATAACCTCATAGATCCATCTTTCTTCTTAACAAAAAGGATAGGGGCTCCCCATAGAGAAACACTAGGGTGAATAAGTCCCTTATTACTCAATTACTATAGTTGTTTCTTTAGTTCAACTAATTCCACAGTGTCCATTCTATAAGGGTCTTTGATATAGGCCTTGAACCAGTAATTAAATCAATGGAAAACTCAATTTCTCATTCTGGAGGATTTCCATGTAAATATTCTGGAAACACATCAACATATTCTATCAGAATAGGAACTTCCTCTATTGGAACATAACCTTCCTTACCCACAGTTATTTCATTATCTTCCTCCCCAATAATTGAATTTAGTTGAGCTACTGGGGGTGGATCTAGGTAAAAACTAGGTGGTGATGATTCCTCTCTAAAGATAAGGCGTTCCTTATCATCATCATCAAAAATAGTAACCTTATTCTTCTTACAATAAATTTTTGCATCATGGACCGAAATCCAATCCATACTGAGGATTATATCAAATTCAATCATAGGTATGACGATGAGATTTGCTGATAAAGAACATTTATGTGCTCTAATGGGGACTGATTCACAAAACTTTGTTGCAATGATACTTCCCTTAGGAGTTTTGACTGACAACTCCCTTGTCAAATCAAATTGGAAATATTTAATTTTCTTAGAAAACTAGGAAGATATGAAACAATGCGATGATCCAGAATCAAATAATTCATTTTATAAACTTGAGGAAACCATTAAATTACCTTCCACAACGTCTTTTGGAGCTTCTACCTCAGCAGTAGTGATAGAATAAGCTAGACCTTGATCCCTTGGCATTTTCTGAGGAAAGTTCCCCTGACTCTTAGGACATTCATTTGCATAATGTCCCATCTCCTTGCAGTTGTAGCATTGAAAATTGGTAGCTTCTTTCTTCCCCTTTCAATCACGAGCTTGGTGGCCTTTTTCACCACACTTGTACTAGACTCCCACTCCCTTGAAAAAAGTACCAGGGTGTTTCTTCCGAAATTTACTACAGGATGGATATTCAAATTTTATCTTCATCCCCTTATTTCCATTTCCAGAGTGATCATAAGATCTCTTCTTATCTTGATTTTCATTAAAGTCATAAGACTTAGAGAATTCCTTTTCTGTCTTGATAGCTCATGAGACAATGTCTTCATATGACAGGAAGGATTGTGAGACTAATACTCAAAGAATAAATGGTTTTAACCCATAAAATAAACGATCAATATTACCCCTCGGGTTACGTATATAATATGCTCCACGCCTCGCTAGCCTTGTAAAGTTAGCTTCATACTTTTCATAATTTTCATCCTCCTTTTGTCTCAGACTCAGAAATTGTCTTTCCATATCTGCTCGATGGTCATGAGGAAAGTATTTTTCCATGAAAATGTCTTTAAACTCCCTCCATTCCATATTTGATACTTCGTCATCTTCCTTCGTATTTTTAATCAATGTCCACCATTGATCAACATCTCCAGTGAGGCGGTAAACTACTATGACAACTTTTTCCCTTTCACTACTCCCTAAGGCCTGAAATATTTTCTTTAGGGAACTTATCCATTGCTCAGCTACCAATGGATTTGTACTCCCATTTAATGTTTGTGGTTGTTTCCTCATGAAGCGATCTAGCATTGATCCTCCATGATGCGGATCAGTGTGCTCCATACCTGTAAGGTTATTATTCATAACCTGAGTGAGTTGTCCCAATATTGTGATAAGATGATCAGCACAAGTCTCATCACCAGCTCCACTATAATTATCTTGAGCATGAGGGCAATCCCTACATGGAGTGAGTGAATTGATACAGTTTCCATTTCTTCCATTGGGCGCCATTTCTAAACAATGGAATAAAGTAGATCAGTTTATGAATCAAAATACATAATTTCAAACTTGTAAAACACTTAACATAAATTGAACAGTTTATGGATATAATCCATAATCATAAATTTTTTTTCATTGAGTAAGTATATACTCATAAACCCTTCATAATTGTTTTTAAAGAAAATGAGAATTATCCTAAGCATATCCCCCATGAGTGTCATAACCAAGAGTACAATAAGGCCCGTTATCGTTCACTAGTTCATGTTCGAGTCTAGATCAAAGCGTTGTTTTCGAGTTTTACACCTAGGTACATCTGTTCCAGAGCCCCCTCTACATGATCGTATCCAGACAGGGATGTATTTATTGGAAAACTCACAAAATCTCTAAAATTCCAAAATTCTAGGAAGTTCTTCTATACTAATCCTCAAAGTCCATCTTAGGTCTATGTGATTTAGTCTGAGTTTATCTAAATCTAGCTTCAAAGTTTTTTACTTAACTTTCTCTGATACCAATTGTAACACCTCGACCCCAGTTACCTAGAGTTGGTGCATTATTACATTACATTTTCATGATCACAAAAGATCTAGTCTCGAAATACCTATTAGTTTAGTATCCCTGGAATCACTAGATACATTCATATAGTTTACATTACATCATAAAGTGAAAACTACAACAACATCTTGTCTCCACACTCATATCCCCTTATACTATCCCAGTAGGTCATTCATAAAATACTTCTTCACATCATGGAAAAAATAAAACATAGAAATGGGTGAGCTCAAATGCCCAGTAAGGATAAAAATATAGTGGACACTTTCATAAATAAACGTAAACATTTAAGAAAATGTACAACTAAAACAAATTCTTTTAAAGTTGAACTTCAACATAATATGGCATAGATAAAATTAAATAATTCCATTTACTTATTCACATTGATATTCTACAAGTCGAATAATCACATGCAATATTAATAACCACTTTCATAATGATGAAATGCATAATGTCATACTATCATAACCACATAGTCAAAGCCTCATTCTAATACTACAAATAATATTTTGTTAAGGCCTTGTGCCAAGACTCTAGTTTTTCTCATCAGAACTACCGATGAATCGATGAGCTATATTGGGCTCCACCCGTCACATATTATGTTCAATGCATTCCACATATGAACAGGTTTAAACATAACATAAACATTCATATTAAAACTAGCCTATAAAATGTCTATACTTTATCCATAAACCATGAATGGTATAAAAATAACACATCCACATTCAAGCATATCACAAAGCCTTCAATAAAATAGGGATGTTTTTTATCATAATGAATCTACTTCAAATAAGACTAAAATTCATCAAAGTATTTGACATAGATTAAATCAAAACTATTTGAGAGAAATATCTCCTTTTTTGAAATCATTTAAAAGTCACAAAATTATAAAATAAAACTTTTACATTGATTTTTTTTATAATCTTGTAAGGGAAGCTTCAATGATTTTATAACGGCAGAAAATAGCTGCACCAGTCATATAAGTTAAAAAAAGACATTCTTACCTTAATTCTGTCGAAAAGGTTTAAAAGGACCTTGTTTGGAAAACAATGGAAAAATTAATTTATAAATATCTTATAAAAAGTAAAACAAGGGTATAAATGTCTTTAACCCATATTCTATAAAATAGTAAGAATGTTTTGAAATACATTTTTAAGAAACATGGATGTGGATGATAATGAGGTCCCAGTAGATAATTACGTATAAACAACCTCGGATAATGAAGAGATTGTGAAATAAACCCTTACCTTGTACTTTTCATTGGTTGAGGGTAGTTTAACCTCCTGTATAATGGTTAAATAATTGTTATTAAATTATAAAAGAATCATATACATTAATATGATATCATATATGATCTTTTAACATTGTTTTTTTAATAATATCTTAGTATTATCATCATTTCGGGTGTCGACTTACTAGTTTTCTTTTATATGTTTTGTTACAAAATTGATGTTTGTAATAGATAGGTTGTATCTTATTCATATACAGGATGATATCAAGTCCTAAAACATTATTTTTAGTCATTAAATGAGAATTATACTTGCATGGATACGATGGGGAATGAATCTTATCGAGTTCGTGGAGACGGTAGTCCGTACGTATGCACGAGAGACAATATCATTCTTTTGATATAAAATAATATATAAATGGATGGTATATCATATATAAAAAATAATTATAATGTTATATTTATTTTTTACATCAATTACACATCATTATCATACCCATAAAAATAACAATGTTTTGAATAACAATTACACCATGATGTGGAGACAGTAAGCCGTACGTACACACGTATGGTGACATGTCATTCCAAGGATTGATAGAATAATGAATATGGATGTAACATATTTATAATAACATCATAGTATATATAAGATACTGGATTTAGTATTTTAGAATGTAAATAACAAATAAATAAGAAGTTGAAGAAGAAAGGAACTTGAAAGAGGGTGGTGAAAACATTACCTCTTCTTCGGGTTCTTCCTTTTCATTTGATCAAAAGGGCTCCATAGGTTGGCTTTCTGATCAAACTAAGGACTCTAGGTTGGAGTGAGGGAAGTTAATAGAATAATTGGTCAGGGTTTTGCCGAGCCAAAAGGCTTTGAAGATGTGAATTAGTGATAAGGGGGAGTTCCCTTTTATAAGAGGGGTGAAGTGCACCTTAGAAAAATCTCGAAATATTATTTTATAATAAATTTATATTCGGTTTCTAATGGATCCAAAGTGTATTATTTAAATTATAAGGTGGGGATGTGTCGCAAAACACTCAAAGAATAGGTTTTAGATAGGTTTGGAGCACTTTATTGACCTTATCTTTTAGTTTTAACTCTTAGTTAATTAGTTTGACATTTACCATGTCTTTTTGTTTTTTTATATTATATGGTTAATAAACATACTATAAACTTTCAAGAGACCCCCAATTGGTCCATTAATGATACAAATATCATGATATAAGTACTTTGGACGAACCTTAGATTTTTTGGAATATAATATCAATTAATAATATAATATCTGTTTTAAAAACTATTTTATGTCAATTTTGACACTATTGGGTATTTCGTTTTTGATAAATTCATAACAATATTATTACTTAGAAAAGAATTAATGTAATGAATACTAATATGTCATATTAACCTATAAAATTATTGTAATTCATAAAAAGTCTTAAATTACATTTATTTGGATATTTATAATATCAATTATTTTAATATTTCACTAATTAGGTAATTACAGCATCACCGTTGTGTCAAAAATAAATTAAATTATTTAAGGTCTAAAAATTATAAACAAAATACCATTATGTAGGAACTATTTTTAGATTTCTAATTAAAATTTACAATATAATTTATCTTATGTATAACCCTATATTAAAAATTTTATAGATATTAAACATTGATTTTAACTCTTTTAACTCTTCTTTGAAATTAATAATAATAAATGTCCTAATCTAATCCAAGTGGACCAAAGAGGTTCATATTTCATTCCTATGGTTATTTTCGGTCGAATTATACTTAGCCAATAGAATTAGGACATGTGTTTGGGTAATATTAATATCATTTTTACCCTTAATTACCCTATTTACTTTTAACCGTGGTAAATAAAAGTAAAAAGTTACTATACACCGAAAATGATTTTTATCTTATTGAACCGCATTTTACTCCTTGATATTAACCATGGCTCTTGGATTTTAGAAATTCCACTCACAGAAGCGGTAAAATTATGTTTTACGTGAATTTCTAAATTCTCCTAGGAGGTAGGTAAAAGACGGTGAAAAGTTCCATAAAATTTTTATATATCTAAAATTATTCTAAAATAACTCCAATTAATTACATTGAAGTTATATACATATTATGTATCTATTTTGACCTTAATTAAATTTAAATAAAATAAATAATTATTTAAATAAAAATTCGTTTTTAAAATATAACTCAGTGTTTTTTCACTATTCAGGAAAAATTGAATGTTTTCAGAAAAATACCAAAAATTCACCCTAGTCTAATTTCGATATTAAAAATCCAAAAATGAAGTCCATTTTGAAAGATAAAATTTATAAAATTTCAAAAAGTGGGTATTACTATTCATAACCGCTAGTTTGATTGGTTGTGGTGTGCGTTAGAACTTGAAGTTGCGTACAACACACACTACTGTATTATTCAATGAAAAACATACCGTGGATGCTTGGGGTGTTACAACACATGGGGATGAGCTCTCACCGATAGGTTCTAAATGTAACTGACCCACTCATAGTATACTAGTCGGTTGTGTGACCAAAAAATGTAAAGTAACTTTGGTCTCTCTAGGAAACTGAAAATGACCCCTAACATATACATCAATTAAGCTAGAGCACCACCAATCTATTTTTCACCTAATTTCTAGTCTACCATAATAAAACAAAAAAATAATACACATAGAAATCATCAATTCCATTAACAATAACAACCCATAACTAAACACACAATTTAAATCTTGCCACCTTTCAAAAGACCATTTGAAATCTCAATAGAAAATAAAAAATTTATCTTCGGACAATTCTGTTAATTTTTTTTGTATGCTCAGATATATTTTTAAATAAAAAATATTAAAAACCTTATTAAAAAACACATGCTTGAAATCCAAATTTAATCAACGTTTTTTGGTATGAAAAAATTTCTTTAAAGGTTATAAGCATATGAAATTGCACAAATACATATCTAAACAACTATCCATCCAAATATTCACATATTTTTATGTGAATTCATGCATGTGTCTAATGTATATATATTAAAAATTGCATATGAGTGTAAGAAGAAAAAAGGGAAAGAGGAATCCAAAACATTGAACATAAATAAATAACACAGGAAAAAAATAAACCATAAGTAAACTTCTTAAAAACACCCCCAATTAATCAATGTCATGAACTCATGAATTAACCAAAAATATTTCACAAAAAACCAAAAATTATTTTAAAACACCAAATTACTTGATTTGAGTCTTGATTAGATCCTTGGATTCTAGGAGAGGTGTGCCAGTAGCATAGAAGATCCATAGAAGGTTCAGATATCGTGATAGTGTCAGTCATGATAAGGTTTTTCTAAATAGATTGAGGAGACTATTATTAGTGCATCCAAAAAAGAGTTGATAATGTTATCTTTTATCAGCACTAAATTAATTTGCATTGATATAACATATCTTTATCAGGATAAAAGAAGAACTGATAAAAGGCATCTTCATCAGTGCTTAAACTTTAGTGCTGAAAAAGGATTTTTAATTACAATTATAAAGAAATTTTTTAAATATATTTATATAATTATATAATAATTTATTAAAATTTTAAAACTATTAAAATATATAATTATATAATTTTAATTATATAAAAAAATCTTGAAAAAATTATATTTTTTAATTATAATTATAAATAGATAATTTTATAAATACAGTAAATATACATTTATAAATATATTTGATAATATATTTAAAAATATAAATATATTTGTATCATTATATATATTTATGTAATTATATATAGATATAGTAAATATTAATATAATTATAAATATAAATATAGTAAATATATTCATTATTTAAATATATTTATTAAATTTTTTTATAAATATTTAAATATATAATTATTTATTTATAATTATATATATACTATAAAAAATAATATTTATATATTTAAATCATTACATATATTTATATAATTATAAATATAATAAAAATATAAAAATATTGATATAGATAAAAATAAAAATAAAATTAAAAATATAGTTAATATCTTCATTAATTAGGTAAAATTATTATAATTTAATTATTATTTAAATATATTAAATTATTTACTTAGAATTATATAATGATATTTTAAAAAACATTATTTATTTATTTATAATTGTAAATATAGTAAATATACATTAATAAACATATTTATTTTGATATATTTTTTTCCAAATACAATTTTAGAATTATTAATGAATATATAATCTTAAATGAATTCATTTAAAAAATGGGGGGAATTGAATAATTTAAAATTAGAACACATTGAAAATATTAAAAAATAGATAATTTTTATTAATTAAATATAAATTATATAAAAATAAGTATATATATATTAAAATAAAGATGAAATCATATTGAATATACTAAAACATTATATATATATATAATAAAAAATGTTTAAATTCCCTAGAAATAAAAAATAAACAATAAAAAATATTAAAAATAAATTAATTCCAAACTCTACTAATATTAGAAATAAATAATAAAGTTTAACAATTAAAAAAATAATTTATAGAATGTATAAAGTTATAATGAAATTCTAAAAACTATACTAGAAGAATAAATTACATAAATATTAGGTGCTTGTGTTTCTATATAATATTTCACTAATTACCTGAATATTTTTATGTGTGTGTCATATATAAAAATAGATGAATTATTTTTGTGTATGGGAAATCAATGTTACACATGTTTGATATATGTTAAATTGAAAATTCAAATGACATTCAATTGAGTCTTTCAGCTGACGAAATTACTGTGTTTTTTAAATAATATAATTTTTTATTATAAACCATTATTCACTAAATATATGACATATTTAATGTAAATAAATTTTTTTTTGTATTATAAAAATCATATTTAACGAAATATTATATACATTCATAAATATATATATACATATATATAAATTGAAATATATGTGAATATATTTCTCTAATAAATGTTTTAGTGAATAATTATGTATGAAAACCATTAAAAAGAATAAGATATTAATATGTTTTTAATTAATATATTTTATTCATTTTCTGTATTTATATTTGATCTATATTATTTATTACTATTTATAATATATATATATATATATATTAAAATTATCCATTTTGATTAATAATTGTTTAATTAATAATTTTGTAATTTAGTTTTTTTATTTGTTTAATTATTACAATTTATCATTTTTATATATCTGTATTTAATATAAACTATTTATTAATATTTATAATCTATATATATGTGTATATTAAATGTATTAATTTTTATGAATAATTATTTAATTAGTAAAATGTTTAATATTTTTCTTTATTCACACATTCTTAATTTTATTTGTTTAATTATTTCATTACATTCATTTAACATATCAATATATTTAATATACACTATTTATAAATATTTACAAATTATATATATAACTATTATATGTATTAATATTTATTAATAAATTTTTTATGTATAAATTTTTTAATATTTTTTTCAATGAACAGGTTTTTAATTTTTAATTTTTTAATTTTTATTTCATTTTTTCGAGGCCTTTATCAATACTTAAAAAGCTGATAAAGGATACCATTTGTTAGCACTAAAAATAAAGAAATGATAAAGGGAACCTTAATTAGTTCTTTCTCCTAGTGCTGATAAATGTTGGCACTGATAGAGGAATGTTTTGCACTAGTTTCCTTAACAATAGAAAAAAGAAAGTTCCTATGAAACCTGTAGATAGATGAATTCCCAGGCTAAAACTCTATAACTCTCATACTCCAAAAGGCCTATGTCGTTGGATCATAATGAACTCTTGATGTTTCTGGGTAGTCCTTATCCACCCCTGGTTTAACTTCACCCTTACAACCTTCAATAACACCATAGCTAAGGCCCAAGTGCTCTCACCCACTAGCTCAGGGTCGAATGATAGTAACCTACATGATCCCTCATTCATGGCCTCAAAAAGGTGATACACTAGTGGTGGAGTTGTTGTCCCTATGATATACTATCTTCTCCAATGGTAGATGATCATCCCAGCTATGGACCAAAACTAACATGGAAACCTGAAGCATGTTCACCTGACCTTGAACAGTCCACTTTACATGGCCAACTGACTGGGGTAAAACACTGTGCTAAACTATAATTGAGTTCTCAAAGACTTCCAACATCCTCTCCCTAATCATGTCATGATGTAAGAATCACTATCACCATTGATAATCATGGGAAATATAAAAATAATGACTACCTCCAACATACACAAGTTCCTAAACCTCTCTAAAAATCTTTGTGGTCATCACCCTAAGACAAGCGAGAAAACAAGTGATTAACTTGAAAACATTCTGCAACTCTCCTGGATTCGAAACTATTTCCAATAGATCGATGTGCATCCTATAACACCCCAAAAATTTCTAATATTTTTATTTATAAAAAAATTTAATTTTGTTGCTATTTTATTTTTTATGAAATTTTTTGTTAAGCTTACTATACACAAAAAAATGAGTTGGCTTGCATTACACACAAGATCCAGTTTTACCGAACAACAATATATTAATAAAATATTATTATTTAATATAATATATAACCTAGATATTAAATAAGAGGTTATGAATAGTATTAACCATATTTCTAATTTTATTCCATATAATATTAAAATTCACCTTCTGTGTTTCTTAGACACAATATAAGAACACATTGAATTTTTTTTGAATAAAATAAGTATTTTTTATAAAAATGTAGTTTTGTTGCCTTTTGATGGTGAATTAATTTTAAATAAAATATATGAAAATTTTATATATTCAATTTGAAAAAATAAACTCACTCTTTAGATATGGTACTTCAAAATTTAGTTCGGATAATTTTTCTGTGTTTTTCTCATAACATTCATATTTAGACGAATAATGAAAAATATTAAATTTTAATTGAAAACAATTTTTTTAATCTAAATAATTTAAAGTGATAAATTATAATTATGAATGGATTTAAAGTATAATTATATTATATTTTTATCATTGAATATAATATAGGTCATTGTAATTATTTTTATATTAAAATTAGATATAAACACATGTAAATCATTTGATGGTTTTTACTTTTGAAAAATGGGTTTTCTCATTTTGAAAATTGTAATTAATTTTAAATTTTTTACTATAACATCTATGTTTTAAATTATGAAAAATTTAATCCATATTTGGAATCAGTGGGTCCAAATTATTTTTAATAGGATACTTTTATTTTTAGGCATTATGAATAGTAACTTTAGTAATTATTTTCATTACCATGGTTTAAGGAAAATCATGTAATTAAAGGTAAAATAATATTATTAAATTACCTTAACACCTTTAAAAATCCATTTTTATGACTAAATTAGACCCTTATCATCTATGGATAGAAATGGAATCACTAAATCACCATCTTCTCTTGAATATGACATTAATATTATTAAAATAAATGAATGTGACCAAAATGTCACACTCTCATTTTATAGAAGTATATTAATTTATATATTAGGTTAACTAGGTGATAAAATAGAATATAGGTAGTCTATAGAATTATAATTGAATTACATAAATCATAAATATTTATTAATAATTTTTAGGGATTAAATATTTACCATTAAATATGACACATTAGTGATAATGAAATTATTTTATTAATAGAAATATCAAATAAATGATATTAAAAATATTAAAATAAATATAATTTTAATTAATTAAGGTTATCAACAAATTTTATAGATGACTATGAAATTTTAATATTGTACTCAATTTTTTTGAAGTTATCTTATGTGTAGTTTTTATTTAAAATCAACGAAATTAATAGTGTCAAAATTGACACTATTGATATTTAAAAAAACTTTTTTTTAATTATTTAAAAATAATAAAAATATTTTAAAGTTAAAAAGTGATAATTATAAGGTGTAAAATGTCATAAAATATCAATTTATTCTCAATTGACACCGTATTAGTAAATAATTATAACCATTTAACAGTTATAATTTTATTACCACAATTAAAATTAAATTGATTGAATATGGATAAATCAAAATGATTTGCTTTAAAATAAAGGAAAATCATGTATTAATATTATTTTATGAGATAATTTAGACCCATAATCTTCTTTTATTCTAAATTATACACTTTTGTGCCATTTTTATTTAAAATATAATTTATACCAATTTAATAGTTTTGGTATTTCCAAAGGTTCCCCTCCTTTCTCTTATAAAATGACACATCTCCTCTTTTAATAAAACCTATAAATCCTTTTGGTTCGGCCAAAATATACCCACTTCATCTCCCTATTTCACTAAATACATACTAGAGTCCATTTATTGGGAATAAATCCATCCTAAGTAGTCCTTTTTTACAAATCAGAAGGAGACACCTGAAAAAGTTGTAATTGTTTTATCACCTCTTTCAAGGATATTTTCTTATTTTACTTCTAATTTCTATGTTTTTTATATATAAAAATAATAAATACAATATCATCCATATACTAATATGTTATTATAATTTTGGGACAACCTTATACATCCTCTTATCCATTCTATGAATAACAATATCACCATGTGTGCATATGTACGGCTTGTTGTCTCCACATCGTGGTGCAATTTTTTATTCAACAATAAATTATTTGGATGAGTATAATGATGAGTATAATGGATTTAAATACTGAATATAACTTGATAATTATTCTTTATAATTAATATACCATCCAATTCTACACCATTTAACCATCAAGGGAATGATATCATCACTTATCTGTATGTAAAACCTACTGTCTCCACGACAAGGTGATATTCATTGTCAATGTTAACAATTTAAAAATGAATATAATATTTATATTATGATTAAAAATAATAATTATGAACTTAATTACATTATGTAAATTAATAAAATACATCATATTCATAACAAACATGACTTACATGACAAAATAAGTATGAAAAAATGTAGCAGTTAACACCCGAAACAATGGTAATACTAAAATATTACCAATGAAATTATTAAATTGGGTCATATAAGATATCATAAATATTTACTTCGTTTTAGTTTAATTTAATAAAATACTTTATCTATTATACATGAGGTTAACACACCCATGAGTAACATAAAGTACAAGGTAAGGGTTATTTTCACAATCTCTTTATTAACTGACATTACATATACGTAAGTATCTTCTAGGATATCCTTATCATCCTTTTCTATGCTTACTAAAATGTAATTTGAAATATTATAAACAAATTTTTATCGTAATTTTTTCCAATGTTTTAATTTTTACAAAATTCATTGAAATGAATCGTTCTATTTTTTTCTAAACAAGGTCCATTATACCCTTTTCGATATATTTAAGGAAAATGTTTTTTAACATATAAAACATAAGAGGATATTTTCCACCGTGATGATGCCTTAAAATTTGGAATCTTTCCTTATAATATTACAAGGTTATTTTGATAATAAATATTTTCTTTAATAATTATGGGGAATTTAAATACTTTTAAAGTAAAAAGGATATTTCTCATAAAGAGTTTTAATGAATTTATTAGATTAAATTTATCTATGTAAATATAATTTTTTTGATTTTAGATTTTATTTAGGCTGATTTATTATGATACAATATTGCATACTATATTGAAGGTTTTATGTTATGTTTAGCTATGGATGTTCTATATTTATACGATTTACATTTTATGGTTAAACTATTTAGATTTTTATGCTAGTTTTTGTATGAATGTTTATGTTATGTTTACCCTTTTTCATAAGAGGAATGCATCAGACATAGTAAATGACAGGTGGGGCCCGCTATAGCCCCTTAATGCATCGATAGGTCTCATTATATCAACTAGATATGTAACTGGTCAAGGCCTTTCCCATCTACTTTATTATATGGATTTGGTCAAGGCCTTAACTATTTACTTTTAGATGTCTTGGTCGAGGACTCGACGGTACATTTTTGATGTCCGACATTATGCATTCCCTTAGTATGAGATTATTTATAGATATTTCATGTGATTATTTGACTTGTAGAATATCCATGTGAAATTTTAAATGGGACTATTTGATTTATTATTTCCAAATTGTGATGAAGAAAATGTTTAAAAAGTGTGAGTTTTAGTTTTATACCATGACCTAAAATCTTATGCTTATTTATGATAGCTTATGCGATATTGTTTATCCTTACTGAGAATCTGAACTCAACACTTTCATATGTTTCATTTTTTCCCAGGATATGATGATGTATATTATGATTGATATGTAGTGAATGTCTAAGGGATATGATTTTTTTCAAAGGGGATAATATATTTCATTTAATTTCAAGATATAATGTAAAAGTTATGTTTGTATCTAGTATTTCCAGGGCTACTAAACTGATTGGTCCTTTAGGATTTCATTTTCTTCTGATCATGCCAATGTAATAAAACAATACAGCAACTCTGGGTGACTTGGGTCAGGGCATTATAGTTGGTATTAGAGGAAGTCTAGCAATAACTGTGGAAATTATATTTAGAAGGCCAAGATTAGGGATCATAACCCTAAGATGGACTTTTAGAATAAGTAGAGAAGAATATCCTAGAATTTTGGTAATATAGAGATTATGTTTGTATTCCTAATAAATACATCCCTCTCTGAATACTAAAAATTGGACATGGTTCTGGCATATATGTACCTAGGGGTGAAAACTCTGACAAGGTGTTTCGGGATTGACTCGGGGTAACCTAGTACATGGCAACATGCCTTAATATGCACATCATTTGACACTCACAGGGGATATGCTTAGGATAATCTAAATTTCCTTTACAAATTATTATGAAGGATTTATAAGAAATGTTTTCCACAAAGAAACCATTTTTATGATTATGTGACTAGATACGTGTAAATATTAGATTTATTTTAAGAATTTTTCTTGTTTTTGGATTATACATTATGATATGTTCTAACCTAGTGTATGTCATCATTTAGAAATAGTTCCCAAAAGAAGGAAAGTGAACTTCACCAAAGAACATGATCCAAAGAGTAATAAGAATCATATCTTTCATGGTCTTAAACATAAATTTCAAATGGAAATAGTCTCCCATGTATTATCATCATATGAAGAAATAGTTTCATTTTTTAATAAGATAAGTAAGTAATTCTCTAGGTCCATTGGATTTTAATGGAAGAAGAAGATGTAGAGGATGATAGAGAAAATGATGGATAAAGGGAAGAAGGGAAAAATTGATTTTCCCCGTTATGACAATTGTTGAAAGAATCGCCCAAGAAAATCCTTGAAGGGAATGTTAGTTTGTTATAAACATGGAGAAAAATGAAACCTTGTTCATTATTGAAATGGTAAGAATAATGTTTTCAATATACAATGTTTCGTCCTCAAGGAGATGGAAGACTATGCAAATCAATGTCCGGGTCATGAAATAAATATTCACTAGATGATTCTATCAGATAATGATAATGTTATGATACTTTCAAAGATGAAGAGGAATGATTAATATGCCTATTCAAGAATCAATTTATTTGAATCTTAAATATACTGGTTATAATAAATATAGAGTTTATATGGATTATACTACAATACTTTTTCGTTGGGTATTTTAGACTGCATGGTACCATGTAAAGTCACACAGTTGCATGTTTAAAATTTTGAAAATATTTGTTTGAGGGAAATATAACCCTTTGTAGGTTTTTGATACTAAGATAATAATTTTGGAATAAGGACATTGTTGATTTGGATAAAGTATATGGGATATTTTTTATTACCTTGGAACTGATTAATGGTTTGTTTATTCATTCAATATTGGAGTTCAATTTTTTTTCATTTGAGAAGTATATTAAATATTATATGTCTTACAAGGTTTTATGGTAATTTAGGGTATTAAAATGTTTTAAGAGAATGCATGATGAAGGTATTCACATTATTTTTATGTGGAAAAAATAGGAATTATGTCATGTTACCTTCCTTATAAATTTTGGACTGTGAGTTTGAAGAGAAGTAATTTGGATAAGCCTAATGGTTGGAATGGCGTAACTTGAACACTAGATGTTATGGTTTGTGTTTTAAGTATGATTTATTGGATAATTTTGGCTGACCATGTTGGTTTAAGTAAATATTTAGAGGATTATGGAAATTCTTGTGGCCTTATTATTTATCAATGGTGCTACAGGCATGAAAATAATTTTTGAACATTTATTTTCAGTTGTAATGGATGAAGTGAAAATAGATCGAAGCACAACCAAATGATGATATTATTCTTATGACATGGAATGAAATCAATTAAATGTTTTCCTAATAATTATAACAAGGGAATGGATCTTGAAACAAAAATTTTTATCCTATTAATTTTTTAGATGAATCAAATGATCCCTTAAATCCTTGCATATTTCTAGCTTTGTGATTATTAACTTTCTCCTCATTGTCTTCTCTATCATTCTCTATCAGAACATGATGGTCAAATTTTTCTTTCATGTCCACATTTTACTACATGGAACCCGAGTATGCATTATCTACAGTGACCTTCATACTTCGCTTTTCATAATTTAAAAAGGAGGTATCATTAATCCATTTTCTGATGTGGTATTTCCATAGTGATATTTTTAAATGACATATCCCTAATTTTTAATCACACGTTCAAATTGTGAGGATATATTTTATTAAAGGAGGGGAAAATACAAAACCCCAAGACTTTATAATATTTTCATTTCTAAATAAATTTAATTTTGTTTCTTCTTAGTATTTTTATGAAACACCATGTTATACGTATACAACAAACAACGATGAGTTGGGTTGTGTTACATGCATGGCTATGTTTTTCTGAACAATAATATATCAATAAAATATTGTTATTTAGTATAATATATAACCTAGCCACTAAATTAGATGTTATGAATTATATTAAACAAAATTTAAATATTATTCTATATAATTATAGCATTCACCTTATATGTTTCTTAGACATAATATAATAACACATTCAAATTTATTTGCCTAAAATAAGTATTATTCAAAAAAATCTATTTTTCTATGTTTTCTTGGTGCACCAATTATAAATCCTATATTTCATACTATAATACATTAAATATAAAAAATAATTTTTCTTTTGAAGCGGGACATCAAAATTTAGTTTGGATATGTTTTTGGTGTTTTTCTTATGACATTCATATTTTGATGAATAGTAAAAAATACTAAATTTTAATTGAATTTTTTCTAAATAAAATAATTTATAGTGATAAATTATACTTATGAATGGTTTTAAAGTATAATTATATTATATTTTTTATCATTGAATATAATTCAGGTCATTGGAATTATTTTCACGTTAAAATTAGGTATAAACACATTTGAATCTTTTGGGTTTTTTTTTTTACTTTTGAAAAAACCCATTTTCTCATTTTTACAACGGGAATTAATTTTAAATTGATTACTAAAAATTGCATGTTTTAAATCATATAAAATGGAATAATTATTATTAATAAGTGGTTCAAAATTATATTAATATAATTATTTTATTTTTTGGCCTTATAAATAGTATCTTTAGTAATTATTTTTTTTACCATGGTTTAAGGTAAATCAGGTAATTAAAGGTAAAAATCATATTATAAAATTACCTTAACACCAATAAAAATTTAATGGACAACAATAAAATTACCTTATCATATATTCTTATAAATTTAATCACTTAATGGCCACTTTCCTATGAATATGATGTTAATATTATTAAAATCAATGAATGTGACCAAATGTGAGAGTCTCATTTTATATAAGTATAATAATTTTCATATAGGTATAAAAAGGAGGAAAAATAGACTATTGGTATTATATTAATATATAATATAATTACCTACATCATAGATATTTATTTATAATTTTTAATATATTAAATAATTATTGTTAAGGATGACACAATAGTGACAAAAAAGTTATTTTATTAATAGAAATATCAAATAAATGATATTAAAAATATTAAAATAAATATAATTTGAATTAATTAAGGTACTCCACAAAATTTTATAGGTAGATAATACATTTTAAGATTATATTAAATGTTTTTTGTTTGAAGTTATCTATTTTTTGGTTTTTATATAAAATCAAAAAAATGAATAGTCTCATAATTGACACTAGAAATGTTTTAAAAATAACATTTTATTAAAATATTTAAAAATTATTAAAAAAATTAAAAACAAAAAATAGATAATTATAAGGTTTAAAATTTCATAAAATATCCATTTATACTCAATTTACACTATATATGTAAATATTTATAAACATTTAATATTTAAAATGTTATTACCATAATTAAAATTAAAGAGATTAAATAAGGATAATTAAAAATGATAAATGTTAAAATAAAATAAAAAACATGCATAAATTTTATTGGTTGAGAGGATTTAGACCCATAATAATATTATTTTCAAAATTATCTTCTTCACAGAAATTTATATTTTAAAAATAATTTATATTAATTTAATAATTTTGGTATTTCCAACGTTGCCCCTCATATCTCTTATAAAAGGGTACCTATTATTATCTTTTAATCACACATCTAGAGCCTTTTGGTTCAGAAAAAATAGGACATATCCTCTCAAAATTTACCTTAATACATACTAGATGCCATACATTGTGCATAAATCCTTCTCATGGAGGAATTTTGTACAAATCAAAAGGAGACACTTGAAAAAGGGTAACTATTTTATCACCTCTTCCAAAGTTATTTTCTTCTTATACATCCCCTTTCTATATTGTTTTAATATAAAAATAGTAAATCCAATATAATCCATATACTAAGATTTTCTTATAAATATGGACAACCTTATGCCTCATATTATCCATCCTACGAATAATAATATCACCATGCACGCGTACAGACAACTTAACATCTCCACGCTGTGGTGAAATTTTTTATTCACCAATACTTTATTTGGATGGGTATAATTATGAGTATAATGGATTAAAAGAATGAATATAACATAATACTTATTTTTTATAATTAATATACCATCTGATTTCATAGCTTTTAACCATCAAGTGATTGATATTGTTGCTCATGTGTACGTACGACCTACAATCTCTACAATGCAGTGAGATTAATTCTCCAAGTCAACAAATCAATAATGACTATAAAATTATTATGACGAGTAAAAATAATAATTATAAACTTCATTTCATTATTTAAATGGATAAAATACATCATATTCATAACAAACATGACTTACATGACAAAACAAGAATGGGAAAATTAAGCAGTTAACACTAGAAACAATAGTAATACTAAAATACTATTAAAATAATCATAAAAGAGGTTAATATTTGGTATCATAAATATGTATATGGTTATTGTATAATTAAATTAAAAAATTTAACGATTAAAAAGGAGGTTAACACACCCTCAACTAATAGAAATCACAAAGCAAGGGTTATTTTCACAATCTCTTTATTATTTGACATTGCATATATATAAGTATCTACTAGGACATCCTTATCATCCATGTAAATTTTTATTAAAATTTAATTCAAAATATTATTGAAAATCACTTGATGTAATTTTTACCCATTTTTTACTTTTTACAAAACATTTTGAAAGGAATATTTAAATTTTATTTCAAAAAAGTTACTTTATAACCTTTTCTACATATTTAATGAAAAAATGTTTTTTAACTTATATGATGAAGGCGACTATTTCCAAAGTTATGATGCATTTAAATTTTGATGCTTCCCATACATGTTTACAAGTTTATTTTAATAAGAAATATCTTCTTCTTTAATTTTGTGTCTTTTAAATACTTTCAAAGTAAAAAATGGATATTTCTCACAAAGAGTTTTAATGAATTTATTGTATTAAATTCATCTATGTACACATCCTTTTTTGTATTTTATGTTTTATTAAGGTTTATTTATTATGATATAATATGACATATTGAAATGATGGTTTTATGTTTTGTTTGACTATGGATGTGCTATTTTTATACCATTCATTGTTTATAGTTAAAGTATTAACATTTCGTATGATTGTTTTAATACGAATGTTTATGTTATGTTTCACCCTATTCATAAGAGGAATGCATTATACATAGTAAGTGATGGGAGAAGCCCGCTATATCTCTAAGATGCATCGATAGGTTTAATGAGACAAACTATATATGGACATGGCTGTGGCCTTTCCCATCTATTTTTAGATATGGATTTAGCCAAGGCCATAACCATTTATTTTTAAATGTCTAGATGAGGCCTCGATGGTATGTTTCAGGTGTCCAATAGTATGCATTACCTCAGTATGAGATTAGTTATTGATATTAAATGTGATTATTTGACTATTATAATATCCTTGTGAAATTTTAAATTGAATTATTTGACTTATTCTTTTCACACTGCATTGAATATTATGTTTTAAATGCTTGTGTTTAAGTCCTATACCATTCCTTAGAAGTTTATGCTTATTTGTGATAGCTTGAACAATATTTTTTATCATTTATGAGCATATGAGCTCACCCATTTTTTATGTTTCATTTTCTCCCAGGATGTGAATGAGTATATTGTGATTGACATGCAGTGATAGTCTAAAGAATATGTGTATTTTCAAATGGAATAATATGTTTTTTTTTCATTTCAAGATGTAATATAAACCTTATATTTGTATCTAGTATAACAAGTATACTAAAATGATCGATCCTTTGATATATGATTTTCTTATGATAATTACCATGTAATAAAATAATGCACCGACTATGGGAAACTGGGGTCGGGGCATTACACATCCTCACTTCCACCAGATATACTATTAAGGGGAAACAACATTCTAATCAACTCCTTCCATAGTATGACTCGTTTCAATATTCATACCCAAATAAGGATGATGAGTGTATCATCCCACCCTAAATTCCACTATGTGGTTCCTCAAAATAGTTGGCCCAAAGACCTCAATAATTCCTCCTTGTATGCTATAGGATGCCGACTAGTAGTGAGGGAGTAGAGTGTATCCATCTGGAGACTAATTCCTAATGATTTAGAGTGGAACATAGCGGTAAAAAATAAAGATAATAATAATAAATTTTAATAACAAATCAACCAAAAAAATTAATAGGTGGAAGATGAAAAATATTGGATACACAAAGATGACGATCATGTCAAGTCACTATGAAAAATGGGTGTATGGGAAATAAGTATATATGCATATACCACATGCTAAAAAAATTACAAAAGGAACAAAATCTAATATTTTTATCATCATGAGTATAGAATCATTAATCTTCTCCCATACACTATCATATTACTTAAAATCAAGCATCAAATGTAATACACTTTCCTTTATCTACACGTACAATCATGTAGTCTTCTCTGGTACTAAGGGAGTCCTGAGTAGGGTGTGAGATAAACTCAGTAGTACATTTCTAATGGTGTTTATATCAATCATGACTATGCATATGAAATTATAAGTGTTCCAATAATAATAAATAATATAAAATAAATAAAGAATAAAAATTGATTTGGGTTCTTCAAGGATAACTGACCAAAACTACGTACTTCAGCCTAAGACAAATTTCTATAAACCAAGGTATATATGTACAAATATAACGTGGGCGTAACAATGGGTTATTAATAATTATGAATTAGGAATAGACTTATTTTAAGTAGGTGATTTGGCATGTCATATGTGTCAAATGTATAACAATTATAAACTCTTAGAATTTAATATAGAATTTATCATTTAAATTTAATAAGAGGAAACATGATCTCATCCGAGGAGGTCCAAAAAAGAATCTGACATTTCTCTATATGAGATCTATGAATACCCAATACCAGAGAAGTATGTCTGAGGATATCCATAATTGAATCCCAAGTACCACTACCATTATGGTGTCATACATGAACCCTCTGATCCCATCATTGGTGTTTGACATATGAGACTTAGTATCACTCAAAGACCATTATAAACATATATAAATTAAACCCATCCAAAATTTCTCCCCTAGGGAACCTATGAACCTCCTTTGGAGGTAGAGTAATAGCACGATGATCCCATATAAAGAATACCAAGTTTCACTACCTTGGTTTTTACAACTCATCTACTGTTTTTATTTATTATGCACTATGATTCCATATTAGGAATAACATAAGGATTCAAGTATATACCTCAACATGGATATGAGATATGTATTATCTAGTATAATTCAAACAATTTTATAATGAATATCATTTAATATAGTGTAATCATGTTAGCCATAACATTTAATTTACGTAAATCCATTCAAAATTATAGCATGAGGCATAGGGGTCTAAACTTAGGGACTATAATCCATATCAATTCAATTCATGTTTCCAAATAATTTAATACATGGAAATATACACCTCAATGTTAGTTAAACAATTTATGTCAAGGGGCCTTCAAGACCTTAAGTATGTATACACACAAATGGATTTTCCATTTCATGGAAAAAAATCAACATAAATTATTTTTGGGTATTTAGGGTCTCACTATGGATGATAATAAACCTTCATTTAATTAATTTAACATTATTGAGGAGATTTTAGATGGTTTGGGGAGTGACAGAATGGAACATTATATGGAGCTACAAGACTTTTGGGAAATTAAATATACCACATACCTCAGTCCCGTAGCACTCTCCGCGTCTAGTTTTGTCCATTGAATCCTAAAAAAGAGAAAGGTGTCATAAGAATTGATCAATGCCATAAAAATAGGGAAAAATAACTTGAAAAAAACAACATAGGTGATGGAAAAACAATCTATGAATAGAAGGAAGAGCATGAGATATATTATCGAGAGGAATCCAACGCACTCGAAAACATTGAAAAGAGAGTCAAGATGAGGGAATGAATTTAAAACCTAACCAAATGAGGAGAATAAAGAGCTTCAGATGAAGACTACTAGAGAAAAATTATAGATGAAGAATAGTTAAGTTTTTTAAAACATTTCAGGGTAAAAAGGTTCATATACCCTTCATTATGGGGTCTATTGATTTTTCTATATTGTTTTCGAAATCATGTTCCAACCATGCTAATCCACTATCCAAAGGACTCATTCGCTTGAGAAAGGTGAACTGTTTGGGTAACCATGTGAAAGCCATGCAATTTGGATTTATTTTTATGGTTTGAAACACAGTATGATCATGAAATACTTCTATCACAATTTCAAACAAACCATACAACCTCATGATTGTAATGGGTTCCCCACACTCTTGATTCGCACGGGTAGCACAAATTATGAACTAATCGCATGACTTAGTCTACCATCCCAAATTTAGGAGTTATTGTATTATAATAAGACTTAGACTTTCCCAAAATACTTATTTTCCTTTAAATAACATTATGTGAATAAAATTATAGGCTTTTAATAGTAACATAACTATATATACCTATCAAAAATTCTATGACGTTACAACTTCCCCTCTACAAAACAACTCATCCTTGATTTTCCTTTCAGAGGATGGTAAATAGTCATATGAGAAAAGTCCCTATCACTGAGAATGTATATAGAAATCTTACTCCTAGGTCTCAGCATGCACATGGCTATACTACTATAGCACCTAGTCTAGAGGAACATACCTACCTTGATGATCCTTCATGCTCCAATCAATGATACGTATCCGATTCTCTAGAAAGGACACAATTGCATCCAAATCAATATCCTCTAGAAAAAATGAACGAGATGGTTCAGAATGATACCATAAAAGCTATGCCATGTGGAAGTCATCAAGAATGAAATGATACCTATGATATCACTAAAACCAAAAGGCTACTGACCTAACCCTCTCAAGGATCTTGAAAGTCCAAATGTGATGAGGTAATAACTTACCCTATATTTACATCTATCTATGACCCAAACATGAAAAAACTCACAAAAAATCCATGTCCCACCTTAAACAATATAGGTTGATAAAAGTTATCGGTTTAAGACTTCTTCTTGGACATATATATATCTATATGTGTTTTAATCTACTATATTTTGAGGACTTGTGTTTTTCTAGATAAGAATTTTGATTAGAAATTTTAATTTTTGTTATGAGATGCTTGTAAGGGGTGAAATGTTCCTTTCCCCTAGAATATGATCATGGAATGATTTTCTAACTACTCTCTTGGTCCCAGAATATGGTTTTTACCTTAGGATAATAGTTTGGTAAAATTATTATCCTTTTGTATTTTAGAAGAATAGATAATATTTAATATTTAATAAATCAAAAATAAATTTATTTTAAAAGGATTTATTAGGCATGTCATTTGAAGGAATAATTTGATTGATATTATATTTCCACTTTTTAGTCAAGAATATTGGGTTTTTCATAGACAAGGAATAAACTTAGGATGGGTTTCTGGGCTGGTTTGGTGCCCCTTTTTCTCTTCTTGTCATCGATTGGGTCATTTGGTGGCCATTTTCAACAGGGGAAGACCATTGAAGGCTCGTTGTCTGGATACTGTGGAGTCTACTTGAAGGGAGGGTGATGCTTTGGTAAGGGCTTCAGAGGCTGGTGTGAGGGTAGGGCCAAGGCAGATAGACATGGGTTCTGAGGGTGGACGTAAGGAACCTCTTATTCTGGTGGTGGAATGGTAATTGGCCGAGGAGTGTAGAAGGATGGTTTTGGATGGACATGATCCTATACGTGGGGAAGGAAATTCTATGGGAAAGGAGTTGGAGGTTGTTGTGAGGGAGGTTACTTCTTTAGAGTAGGGGAGGCCAGAAGGGAGTTGTAGGGAGGTTCGGCCTCCAGTGGAGACTAATAAAAAGCAGGGTTCCAGCGGCGAGTTGATTGAGGACAGTGAGGAAGCTATGACCCCTTTTTCTACGGTGGATGGATTAGAAGGGTCTGTGCTAGCTATTGTAGGAGATTGTTTTGTGGATCACACAGAGGGGGAGGTGCCCCCGGCACATGCAGTGGAGGACGAGTGATTTAGAGAATTTTTAGAAACTGTTTCCACCGGGGGGGATCGAGGTATGGATGTCTCGGCCAGACCTTTTATCCCTTTGAGAAACAGGTTTGAAAGCTTCGTCAATATCAGTCTTGATTCCAGTTTATGTTCTATATCTGAAGGTGGGGTTTTGGGTGTTCGGGTCTCTATGATGGATCCTATTGGTGGAAGTTTGGGATAAGAGGATGTTTCTAGGAATGTGGAAAATCCTACTGATGGGGTTAGATGCCTTATTCAGATTGACAAGAATACTTTGAACCAAATAAGGGAGAGCAATAGGGGGGACAATGGTAGTGGCTATGAAAATTTTCTAGGTAAAGGGCAGGAGATTGATGGGGATGGTAAAGAAAATATGAGTGGACCGACTAGTCATTCATATAGAGATATAGTTCAAGGTGGGAACAAGAGGTTGGATGAGTGTGAGGAACGTTATCTGCAACCCCAAGAAGAAGAACTAGGAAAGACTACTCTTATCTTCCATGCCCGGAAAGAACCAGATCGACCTTTAAGTGGGAGAGTGAAGTGATTATTTCCTTTTAAAAAGATATCTTGGTCGAACAGTCTTGTGGAATTCAACCATCTTAGGTTTAGCCGAGGAGATGGGAGTTTGGTAATTTTGAGAGGCAGCACGAACCGACCTCTATTTGGGAATCGACCACTGCGGATGAAGAATCTGGATTGGGATGTGGAGATGATTACGAGTACTATTATTTGTAGTGTGGTGCTTTTTCTTTTTATGTGTTTGAACTTCAAGTGTCGGTTTGTGATGTTGTTGGTCGTTTGGCATCGATTTGTTTTTGTTTTGGAGCTGTTTTGGGTACCGACAACCCATAATACGACTATTATAATGAAAAAAATGTTATGCTCTTCTATGGTTTCCCATTGAAACACCTTATGGGCTATCCATCATTTTAAATTCTATATAAAGTGAAAGGGTTAGATTTACATAAAGTGATAGAAAAATTGGTACCATCTTAGAGCGTGGGGTGAGCCGTAGCATCCTACGATAGTTGTGGGGCATGGAAATGAGCGAAGCTTCAGTGGATTATGCCAAATGGTAAGACATTTTTATGTTTGGAAATAAATCCAAATAGATTCATTTTATTCTTGTTTTATATCTCTATTATTATTTCATTGGACCCCTTGACTGTTGATCTATAACATTTAGGGCGAAAACAGGGTTTCATGTAGATTGGAGGGATTTACGATTCAGAAATTCTGATCACATAGTGTGTGGTTTAGGAACACACACCTTGTGTTAATCCTATTTGGTTAAGGTGATGTTTTTGGAAGTAAAATCTATATATGGTGTATGCATTCCATGAACTTGGACTCAATCATGTAGCTGAGTACCCAACCAGACATCCCTTTTAGGGGCACATGGTTTTTTAAAGTTCACGACCAGACCCCCTGTGGGTATCACACTATGTAGAGGTACACATACAAACAATATTCATGAACATGATATGTGAGGTACATGATTAAGTACCTTGTGTAGGGTGCACACCATTTACATGAGGAAGATTCCAGGCACTTATACTTTTACATGCCAACTATCACTAAATTACATGACCATGTTGGGTTGGGAGGATATTATGTACTAGGTCTGACACTCTTTGTACTCCTCCTGAGCTACTTTATTAGGGGGTTTTCAATTTTTTGTTTCTATATTCCTAGGATTCATAATTGGACAGATTATTAGAAACATTTTTAGAATTCTTCTACATAGATCATGATGGTAAAACCCCTGATGTGTCTTAGGGACTCTTATATGGTGTTTTGTTGCTTTCTTAAACGAAGAGGTTCATCATTTGGTAATCAAGTTTAGTTGTCACCTGAGTGTGATATTTTTATCTGAGATAAGGCATGACCTATCTCTCATGATCAATGATTATTTATATTTCCCTTTAGGGAAACTACCTTGGGAGATTATCCCTTACGGGCCAGAAGGTTGTGAGGTTAGTTGACATTGAGGATCCCTTATGGGATGCATGTTCTAGCTTTTTTGACCTAGAAAGTCCCATGTAGGATTCCTCAATATTATTTCTATTTCTAAGAGTCCCCTATGGGATGACTTTGTTTACATTTTGACCAGGGGAATCTCTTATTGGATCCCTTTATCTATTTACTATTATGAGGAACATATGCAGGATGCCTCTACTTCTTACCATTCATTTATGGGTCCCTTGTAGGATTCCTTTTCCTATATTTTATTTGAAGATCCTTTGTAGGATTCCTCATTTTGCATTATATGTTGGGGATCCAAAGTAGGATTACCCTATTGGGTTATGATGTAGGGGACTTAGTGGGTGCCTCAATGTTTGACAATCCCTGAGAAAGTACATCAAGTTTTGGTAGAGATGGTAGCAGGTGTTACCATAGAACTCATTCCAAACTTATAATCCCATGGTGTTGTGGTAGTAGTGGTGGGTTTAGGCATTCACCCACACTCAAAATTTTGTTTATACATTCAGTAGTTTGCTATTGATGTAATGATTATAACCATAGGTGCTCCATGGTTTATAGATGATGATCCTAACATGAAGATACATTTATCTTGGAGATGACCAGATATGTTACTTGGGATATAGATTCCATGACTTGTAGATTTTTTATAACAATACATTCTTCTAGGATATGGCCGTTGAGGCTGAATGATTGAATTTTATTGATTTTATGCCCTTTACATTTCTACTCCTTGGATCTAGATGTTGAGAATTACATGATTACATGTGATAGACATTTCTATTTATTGGTTATAGGCCAAGGGGTCTAACATTAGATTCCATGGACATATCTACTCATGGATCCAAATTATTTTAGATATGAAGGACATTACTACTCCTTTGATATATCTTTCGTGGATTTCCTTGAATAGGCTCCATAGACATTTTTGTTGGGATCTACCCAAGTATGCACCAAGTCTCTATAGATACTCCCCTAGAATTTAAAGAGATTACTTGGTCATTATTCCATATATCCACCCCATGTATGCTTGTCATTATAAGTATACCTTGGTATATATACCGTGGATCCAAACCATGGGGTAAGAAACTATATTACTTGGTACAGGATATAATGGAATCTATATCATGACTTACAGAAGGACCTAGTAGGTGTATTTGATGATAGTTGTTAGACTAGTAAGTTTCATGAATACTTTATTATGATTTACTATTATCCCATGTTTATAGTTGTTAGTTTACATTAATCCCTAGTTGATTGTTATCCCATGGTTTATTTTTTGATATATGTTATCCTTGGTTATAGTTATTAGAAGAGAGTACAGGTGAACCCCAGGAAAGGACATGTATCCCCCTATGATGATGTATCTTTCTAGGAGACAATGAGTTACTTTTGATTTTATACCTTTCTTGTATGATTATGTATATGATCACATCCATATATTTATATATTTTTTGGAAATTATATATATCCTTGTATACATATATTCATAAAATATGGCATTGTGTCCAGACGATTGGGGTCATATGGCCAAAATCAATTTCAGACTTACTTATTTAGTTTACATTTGGTTTATTTGTATTTCAAATTATCTCAGCTAGGCTTAGAATATTTCATGAGTATGAACTTATGGAATAATATGAAAAGTTAGTCATTGAGGTAGATTTCTGATATTTTTTATCACCTCTGTACCTACACGTCGTTGTGTGTGAAGTCCGAGGGTTGAGGCACACTGTTGCATTATTGATTAGATACACTCATGTGAATTATTGTAATTAGGATGATGTAGTTCTATAGTTTCATGGTGACATAGTATGTGTTCTGGCCCAAAGTTAGTAGTACATCCTGGTACTTTTATTTTGATTTCACTTATGTAGTCATGTATGTACAATCATCATAGTGGGTGACCAATGTTGTATGTATGATATGGTTGTTCAGGATTTTATAGCATTTCATTTATCATCAATGGTTGTTCTATTTTATATTATTTTATACTTACACAATTTTTTATTTATTTCATTGAATTTAAATAGTTATTTTCACTCTTTTAACTCTTATATGAGAGAATATTCCCTCCACTGATACATCTTTGGACCTTGCTGCTACTCATCAACATCTAGAGTAGGGAGAGGTGTGATCAAGGACTTGTAACAAACTAGCTTAGATAACCATATATGTGGAATCTAGGTCATGATGTTACATGTAATTAATCATAAGTCTCATAAATGAGATGAGGACCCTCTGCTACCTCACCTACCTCTAACCATCATAGAGGCGAATGACATAACCTACCATAATGGTGATTATAGGTACCCATATAAATTGTTTCCTGATAGATTCTATTGTATGAAAACGAACTTGGAGGTATATTTTTCCCATGATTCTCCAAAATCCAGGAAACAATCCTAGATATTTTCCTCTGACACCTATATCATCTTCTTGAACTGCCAGTCGGTCTGAGGGAGATATATTGTACTTAAGAGAACCTATGAACCCAGTGGCTTCTGAAGTCTCTTCTAGAACCATTATGTAAATCAGTATTCTTATTCAGATATGATTCAATGAGGAACATCATAATTTCATAAACTCTCCCAAATATAAATCCACCTTAGATCATCCACAATTAGGGTATTTCAAATTGGTAGGAAGTGTGCGACCTTGGACAACCTATTGATCATCACTCATACAACAGCACTTCCTCTATGGGATCTCAAAAAGCCTCTCCTGAAATCCACAGTGACGTGATTACATTTAAACACAAGAATGGATCGAGGTTTTAGAAGTCTACCAGGTCACTAGTGATACATATCCACCTAGTGAAAGGAGGCACACCTTGTGAAGACACATGCAATCTGCCTCTCCATTCCCAGATAGCAATACTGATGATATGTGTGTCGATATATCTTTATAAGCCTAGGGTGAACTTCCTTAGCTAAGGAACGAGATTCCTGCATCAACTATTATATTATATCAATAGGCATCAACACACATCCATGGAAGTAATGTTTCACATTCTCATCAATAACCCAACTAGGTAGTGGGTTATAACCTGAGGAACTATCCTTCAAGATGAGGCCCTTGGGATTTTAAAGCTATCTCATCCACACCCATTCCAAAAGGGAAAAAATCATTGCTAAAGATACTAGAATATGTTTCCCAAGACCTTTCTAAACCTCCAGGTGCATCTTAGGCAATCAATCCATCAACTACCAATCTGTGTAGGCCTCCTGGATGACCTGTTTCTGAGTCTTCCATCATAGGGAATCAACTACTACATTACCCTTTCTTGGCGTATAAGAAGCATAAATGTTGAAATAAAATAGGCATTCTCTCCTCCTACATTACCTTAGATTTAAGTCACTATATGTGGATATTTATTTGAGACTTTTGTGATCCATTTAAAAAAATAACTATTCACCCATTATAATATTCCTCTAATAGTGTAAAGAATTAACCAATGATTCTAGCTTGGGGTCATGCAAAGTGTAGTTATTATCATTATGTCTTAGCTGGGTAGAACTGTATTTTACAACCTAATACCCCTACATCAAAATCACTCATAAAATGATCTATGAATCATCATATTTAAATGTATTTCTTATTCATGGATCTTGAAGAATAAGGATTGGCACTATAGTTAATCTCCCTTTCAACTCCAGAAAGGATGTCTCACTATATTCTAACTAGATGAATAATACATGATTATTAGTTAATCCATTAAGAGGCACTACTGTCATGGGAAATCCCAAATTAATATCTTGTAATATCCATCCATCTCCAAGAAATTTCATATGTTAAATAAATTCTTGGTCTTCTCTTAGGAATCTATGGTGCTCACCTTCTCTTTATCAAAAGAAACTCCTGTCTCCAAGATAATATGACCCAATAAGTCAACCTTATTGATCAAAAATTGGAAGTTAGTAAACAAAAATATAGCTAGTTCTCTCTCAATGTATTCATCATGATCTCCAGATGGTTGGCATGGTCGCGTATAGTGAGAAAATACACTAATATGATTTGTAGAAATACTTCCATAAATTAATCTGATATGGGTGGAAACCCTGATTCATTAGAGCAATAAAGACTACCGATACATTCATAAGGTTGAATAGTATAACCGAATACTCATAAAACCTATAATAGCTTTGTAAGGTTGTAAATTGCGTGTTGGATGGTATAACATGGACCCGGTGATATCACAACCTCAAATGAATATTAGAGAAAACAATATCTCCTTAGAGTTGGTCAAAGAGGTTGTCTGTACAAGGTAGTAGATGTTCTTAACATTAAGCTGGTTAAATCATTAGTAATTCATATACATCCAAAGGGTACTGTCTCACTTATTAGAAAAAATGACAGGTGAACCCCACAGTTAGGTGCTAGGTTCTATAAAACCATTTCCCACTAAGTCTTCCAACTGCTTCTTGAGTTCCTAAATCTATATAGGTTTCATCTTAGAGGGATGATTGGACACCATTTCCACAAATGGAACTAGCTCAATGGTCGAATCCACCTCTCTCATGGGAGGTAATCTAGAGAAATAATAATTTAAGATATCCCTGAAGAGATCCACCTCATGAGTGAATATAACAAGCTTTATTCCCTGATCACTCATAAAGATACTATCCATTTAGGATGTCATATTTCTCATCCCATGATGCTTGGGTCCAACTCGACTTTCCGAGATTTACCATTCACCTTATGAATATATTTACTTCCCTTAGGTGATGTGAGAAACACCCTCCAGTGATAGAAATTATCATGTGAATGATAAGACACTAGCTAGTCCGTATCGATAATGAAAACGAAACTAGTCATCTGAAGGACAAACAAATTTTACAAGAAATGGCACTCACCTATCTCAAGGGGGTTCCATACACTAATGTATACTATCTGTTCATACCCTTAATAGTCTTTTGACATCCATAACATAATATAGGCACTCTATCACTAGTCCTAGACATTCCATAATTGAACCAAATATAATAGAGTGAATTTAACCTATATCAAATAAAGATGATACCAATGTATTGGCTACTAGAATAGAAAATCATACAGTATAAGGACCTAGAAACTAATCCTCATCTGTAGGATACACTGCATGGATATGGCTAGATCCATATCCTAGAGTTAAAACCTATCTAACCTAACAAGGTCTACTCTATTAGCATTGAAACTTTAATGTATGATTACCTCATCCATGACCACATCATTAGCCCAATCAGATAGTAGTAAACCAGTTGCTAGCCTGATATTGAGCTACTGATCATATAACTAAATGATGTTTTGGTATAGATCCCCTCTCTATATAAAATAAATGGAAATTTTAGAAGAATAATTGAATGTGACCCATCTTGACGTAATATTGGAACTCTATTGGGTTTCTCATACACTAAGGCTTCTTAGGGACTACCCTACCACAATGGTGACATACCACATATATTTTGGGGCATGTAATCTGTCTGTCACATCCCCCATATACACCCTTGAATCATCAATTCTTACTTTTATACAAACAATCCCCCTACCTATAAGATAAACTGCAATGAATCACATTGCTACATTCCCTTATGTTCCACTATGTGATGTGGTGCTGGATCGCTGTCTCAGAAATGGTAGTCAACCTAAAAATGTTCACTGGTAATCAGATGGATTACACAATCCCAACCTCATAGAATCTCACAATTGTTATCTCATAATCAGTCTGGGTGACCACAAAGTGGTGATGATTGATGAAATGAGAAAAATACTCTGTTTCTTACATGTCTCCTTTTTGAAGGTGTATACACTCTCTGGCATAATCCTCTATCAGCGTCTGCAAAAATAAGTAACCACAGTAGTCGATCTGGATATCCACACAAATCATACCCTTGAGGATACCTTCTTGAGTGATAACATCCCACCATTGCTTGGCTTAGTGAGGGAGTAAATTGGTGGTGAGATTGACCCTCCTCTATAGATGTTTATTTATATTCTTAAAGATCGACAATATGGTACATATCCAAGATTTAGTATCATGGGGACCATCATCCACTAAGAAGGTTGTGAGGATTCTATAATTGTAATTCCCATGTCAATTCTACCATAGAAGGGGTAGTTCATGGAGCTCCCTTTAATGAATGTATGAAGCTAAAGAAACTATCTTCAAATTGAGAATTAGAGCATATGGAAGATCAAAATTTTGTTCCTTACATTTCACTACATAAGGTAATACCAGTGGCTGAAGGCCCACCACCTCTAAGGCATAGTCTACTTCACCCTCTTAGAGTATGAATCAAGGATTTTGTGTTGGCATAGATCTACAATTTCCAAGTTCACACCTCAGATAATATTTATCATCTGAAAGGAAAAGTGATTACAAGAAGGGACATGAACAAGGCCTTCCTATGAACAAGTCACACCTCTATAATTTCTCTTAAATCTTGGTGTAGGTGATATGTTAGATCAAAAAAAGATTCAACAGACACTACCTATTTCCCACTACTAATGTCAGTTCAGGCTCAAGGTATCATTCGACATAGCATAGGTTCTGATATATAGAGTGTCAATTTCCTGTTATAAAGGAAAATATCCTTTACTTTTCAATTGGAATCCCCATATAGTGGTAACCATTACATTTTAAAACTATAATTTATTTAATATAATTCTTATTTATTTGGATATATATTTTTAAATCCAGTTAAATGCATCACCATTCCCAATTTATAAATTCTCATAATCTTTAAAAATATTAAGTAGAATGAAATGTAAGTTTGAACTCACATTTAAATCCAATATCAGGATTTAACATGTCATTTATAGTGATTTTATTAAATAAAATTGCATTCCCATTTTTATATAATTACTCACTTCATAAATCCAAATTATCATTCATCAACAAATTCAACTAATATTTCATCCCATCAATCCAATTGTTCACAGATCAAACCTGGAATATTTAGTTAATTATGGCATCATCATTAATCTAGGTGGGAAAAACCATTTGTATTGATGTAGAAACTTCAATTAATCCAATTATGTTATTGATTCAAGAAATTCTAGAACATTTTAGTAGATAATAATCAATGCACTCACAAAAATCACATGAAATATCAGAAATGGGAAGAGTAATATAAATATGGAATGGAATAATTCCTGACATGTGAATCATAAAGTGCATAATACGAATCATGAGATGTTACCTACATGTTTTTTCATTAAAAGGAAAATAATTACATAATAAAAATATCATCAATAATAATTTCACAAAACATTTTTTTCACCCAACAGTGAAATCAATTTAACTATGATAGAAAAAAAACAGAATAGAAATAACCCGTCCCAGGTAATTTAGGTTTACCCTATATGTGGTTTATCTACTCTCAGGAACACACTCATTACAAAATTACGATATATCATAGTATCCAATCTAATAGGCAAATAGTAAGAAAAATCAAAAAATTGTTCTGATACTAATTTGTAATGACCGACCCTGGAAGCCTCTAAGCGGTGTCGTGAGACTGTTGGCCAAATGACCTCAAGTTCACCTCCTTGTATGAAAGAGGATGTTGACTAGTAAAAAGGGACTAGGGTGTGTGTGTGGGAATATTATTCCATCATGAGTTAGAGTGGAGCACAATGGAATATAATAAAGATAAGTAGCGGGAATAAGAATAATAAATCAACCAAAAGAAATGAACTGATGAAAGATCAAACATAATAGATATCGAATGATGATGATCATGTCATGTCACAATACAAAATGGATGTACAAGAAAGAATGAAACATGGATATACCACATTATGAACAAAAATAAAAAAGGACCTAAAGATGTTACTACTAGAATCACAAGCATAGGTTTAGTCCTCTTCCCCAAAATCCATCCTTGTACTAAAAATCAAGCATCGAAAGATAGACACACCCCTTTATCTACACCTGAAATGATGACATCTACTTAGGTACAAAAATTTTCCTAAGTATGGTGTGATATATACTTACTATGACACCACCAATGGTTTCAATAGAAATACAATTTGTGTATATAAAATGATTAGTGTTCCAATAATAATAAATACCAGGAAATGAATAAATAATCCACATCGATTTAGATTCCTCAATAATACTCGAATAATATAGCCTTATTTTTCCTAAGACTTATTTCTTTGAATGAAGGTATACCTATACAGATATTATGTTGGTGTAACAAGGGGTTGATATTAATTAAGAGTCACAAGTGGATTAACTAGGAGCATGTGATTTGGCTTGGATGATTCGTTCTACGTAAAATAGTTGTGTACTCATAGAGTTTAATATAAATGTCACATTTTAATTTAATTAATGAAACCTTGAGAATGTATGAGGTGATCCAAAAAAGAATTTTATATATCGCTCTGAGGTCATTATGAATACCTAATACTGTAGAAGTTCATCCAAGTCAATCCATAAAAGGAATCCCATGTATCACTCTTAGTATTGTGTGAGACATGAACCCTATGATCCCATCCATGGTATCTCAAATAGGGGAATAAGTATAACTTTTGGCCTATAATAAGTATCTATCCACTAATCCCATCCATATTATCTTCCCTAGTGAACTAGTGTCTCTCATACAGAGGTATGGAAACTCCATGATGAGCTTGTTCAAGTCATACAATGAATCACTCCCTTCGATTCTAAAATTCATTTACTATTTATATTTATTAAGGATGATTTTATCATACATGGAATCTCATAAGGTTCGAAATTTTACCCTCATATTGTTTTGAGATATAACTTCACTAAAAAAATTCATATCATTTAAAAAAAATTGGATTTTAAGGCACTTGAATCATGTTTTCCATAACATTTAATTCAGGAAATTACATTATAAATTATAGCATGCGACATTGGGGGTCTAAACTCATATCCTATCATCCTTATCAATTCAATTCATTCTTTCAAATAATTTAATACATGTCAACCCACACGTCAATGGTGGTTAAGCAATTTATGTAAATGGTCCTTTAAACCCTTAAGGAAGGAAACACCCGTAGGGGTAGTCCCTGTAAAAGAAAAACACCCAATGACATTGCTTCAAAAGTATCTAGGGCCTTACTATAAATAAGAATAACCTTTAATTTAATTAATTTAACATTGTTTAGGTGATTATATAAGGTCCAACATACAGAACAATATCGCATGATATGGAACAACATGACTTGAGGGAAAGGAACTAGACGACTTACGTTAGTCCCATAGCACACTCCTAATCCAGTGGCGACCCTTGAATCTGTATAGAATGGGAGATATCAGAAGACTATATCAGTTTCAATAAAATTGGGAAAAAGTTATTGTACCAAAATAGTGTAATAGATGGAAATAGAAAGTAATAATTTAATGAATAGTAGTGTAGATCTTACTGACAGGAATATAACACACCCAACAATGTTAAAATAGAGTCTATATGAGTGAATGGATTCAAATAATAACCAATGGAGTGGAAGGAGGAGTTGAAGATGGAGGCAACACAAGAAAAATGATGTATGGATAATGGTTAATGGGTTTAAACCATTTTAGGGGGGAAAAGGGTCGTACCCCCCTTCTTTAAGGGGTCACATGGTTATCTAAACTGTGCACCAATCATATGGAAACCACAACCCAAAGGACCCCCTTGCATGGGCTAGGTTCACAATTTGAATTATTGTGTGAAATCCATGTGATATGGATCTATCAAAAAATTTGACAACACCGCATGGGTGTGCATCCCTTTTCTCATGGTTGTAGAAAAACCTGGTGGCCTCTTGAGTGCACTGGATGCCTCTCAAAAATGAGTCACATGGTTATCAATAACTATGCACCAACCATGTGGATCAGTCTGCCATACCATATTCTAGATTTCATGGCTTTGAACAAGACATGGACTCTTTTTAACCCATCCTTAGACTTTAGATCACATGAATAGAATAATAAGATGAGTTTTCAATAGTAACATAAGAGTCCAGACATCTATAAAATTCTAGGATGTAACAATGAGCTTACCACCTCTACAAAATCCATCAAGAACATATCTAGTGAATTTATGGTCTCACAAAATCTCACAATTCATATCCCTAAATCATACCTCCATGTATCTCTAAAGTGTTAGCGGGGTAATAACTATCAACTAATGGTAATCTAAATTATCCTTGGGTGTCTTTCATGATCCAACTTGAACATATAGCACACAAGTATTTCATCAAAGAATTATACCATGAAATTATTTAAGAATGTTTCAGGATCCGGTCCATAAGTATCATGATTCTACTATAGCATAAAACACACTAAAGGGTATCACCAAAATATCAAAACAAACGCAGTGGCTTTGGAAATCAACCTAATAGTATATCTTACAAAAAAACTAGAGCTAGGGATAACTTTTCCTATGGTCAACTATGAGAACCACTTCAACCCAAACCATGGGTTAATGAATCTAATGATTCATGGGAGTAGACAATATTCCTCATGAAAAATAGTTCAAGTGAAACCAATTCACATATAAATTCAAGTACTCATCTGCCTCATGGGATAATAATATAGGGTTGCAGAAGAAAAAACATGGGTTCTTACAAATCCCCTTCTCTATAGGCTCTCCAAACGAAACCTCTATCTATCATAGCTGTATGGGGTCATCTGATATGCTATAGTAGATATCGTGCCATCCTTATTGAAATTATATTGAGAAAACAAAATCTCGATGGGGTGGTAAACCCAGAATGTCCTCAATATGGGTGCCATTATACTCCACCTCTATCACAAAAAACTAAATGATTAAAGTATATACTCGTTCATGGGAAATACTAGCCAACTAACAAGAAAACGGCTTTAACCTCTTGTGAATTACATCATCCCACTCTGCCTGGGGTAACTCCTTATCAATGTAGGAAAAATCCATCCTAAAAATCCAAAAGCACCACCATACTCACTAGTCAAAAATAAAAAAGAATATATGGTAGGTAACCACTCCAAAATAAGGAACACATATTAGGGTCTCACTACCACTATAAAGATATTGTATGTGAGGTTTTATCTCTCTCCTCCTGAAGTTAGGTCACAATTTCAATTGATGTGTGTAATCATTGATCCTCTCTGTAGGAGACTCAAACATAAGGTCCAATAAAAAATACTCCACTAGTATGATTACGTCTCAAACAAGGGATAGGCTCAAGAATAGGTGGCTTGTGAATCCCTATGAAAACTAAAATTGGAGCAGCCAATGAACAAGTCACACATTTAACTTCACTCGAAGCCTCTATAAGATCCTACTTCTTGGAACGAATTATTTCCATTTACCACCTATTTACCACAACCAGTTCTTGCTCTGAAACCACTTCTCATCAAAAGGAACTCAAACACACAAGACAATGTACCTCATCAACCACACCATAACCCTATATTCTATCGGAAAAATTTAATAGGTCACAACATTTTAGATCACATATCAATAATGTGTCCTTATGGTGGAATATTCACTCTTCCTTTTATATTAAAATATACAAAAAATTTCTCCAACATAGGGATCTACCGATGCCCCATGTCTCTCTGGAATACAACTTGAAAAACTAGGGAAAATATAAATCTATTAACTATGTCTAACAGTACTACAATATGAGTATAATGAACACATATTATTACTTGAAACACTCATAGAACCTCTATGTAAAAATCAGTCACTACCCATGGCTATCCAAGAATATAAACACCAGCTTCACATACCTATATTGGTCCACCTGGGGTGGTGATGGTGGTATCAAATGAAAGGGATCACCACCTACTACTATCCCCCCATAATTCCGCTATCATGTTCACCACCCTGTGGACCTCCTTTCTCCAGATACTAACTCCACCAAGGTTGTTGGTCGACCACCACTCTGACTAAAACATAATGGGTAGGACAATCATATTTGGGTTTTCTACTACCATCATAATCCTAAAATGTGTCAGCCTTAGAGAACTAATATATCCCCATTATCATAGAAAAACCACATAATTCATGACTTACATCCCACATATACTATCATTGTCTCTTACGGACCCTATATCCCTAGATATCCCTCCCATAGAAGCTCACGATATGAATTTGAACCCTATGCATCATCATACGACACCAAAAAATCCTTCCAAGACTCATTTTTTTATGATTCATCCACATAAACCATGAGAGGTGGATCTAAAAACTGATTGATGGGAAAATGTTCCTCTTATTGAATATCCTAAAGAAAAACCACCTCATGTCTAACCCCCTTCATGTTGGCCTCATCACTCATTAGGTTTAACTCTTGACCATAGTATTGCAACCTTGATAGGTTTCACTGTGAATATATCCTGAATAAAGACAATACATACTGTGGTAAATGAATATATCTGGTGAGTAGACTTAATAAAGACATGGAAACCAAAACCAATTCCTATATGATGTATGTGCCAAATTTTTCCATATATCTAGTGACTTTATGTATCCAGTCAATAATTAGGTTATGAGAGTATTATTGAATGGATGCATCTTTCATGACTGAACCCATTGAGGTCTAACCTATGACTTCCCTAACCCATCCTCTAATAGTCCAAGGGCTATAAAACAATGTTGAGTAGGCATATCCTACAAATGGGAGGAATTATCCTAATTTATGTACACACTCTCACACATCTCTAAACCCATAAAATGCTAAAATGTAAAACAACAAAAACAAATGAATGCATACATCTTTGATCCCACAAACAGAGTACAAAAAAAAGTACTAAAAGAGAAAAATATTCCAAATACAATCCCAACAAATTTTTTTTGGATTCTAACCTACTCTAAGGTAAATTACTATTATAAAATGAAATCTCCCAAAAAAAATCTTAATCTATCAAACATAGGTTATGTTTCACCTACTACGCGTCCTTCTAGGACACTATCTTGAGGATTTTCATTTTCTTATGACATGAAACATGTGGTCAGAGCCAATGAAAATGTGAGTATAAAAAAACCAATTGGGAACCCCAGAAACAAAAAATATCAATCATCAAGAATAATCCTCTCATAACAGTAATTGAATAAAAAGTATAAACTAAAGAATAACCTAGATATAATCTGGAAGTACATCGTTCCACTAGGAGGTCATAACCAACTACCAACCACATGAATTTTCTCAAACCAATTATCATTATTTAAGAATATAAACGATATACAATTCGATCATTGGAGACACTCATTCCAATAGTCGTGATCATTTTCCCCACTAATGAAATTTCATTGGTTTTATAAGACTGTGATCCTTAGATAGGGGGTCGCGCCTTGGATCATTAGGGGACAATATTATCCCAATACTGATAAACCTGCTGTGTAGGGATCATTTTTTAATGTTACTTATGAACCATACTAATTCAAACATCTAGATAGAGGATCAAATCCCTACTCAAGGAGGTCATGTTGATTCCTAGAACCCCACCAAGGAAATAAATATGATAATGGATTACTATCCAATCTCATGAAGGGACACCAAAAACATTATTAGAGACTTCTTTTCAAAAGGCTATAAAATTATTGGGCTGTTGATTTAATTCAACATTATATCCTCTTGGGTAGGTAATAAGGGGAAAACCATGCAACTAACACTTCTCTAAACTGAAGAGTTGAAGAGTTTCAAGCTTTCACTAACAAAGTTCAGGGAATGTAAGTGGAGTACACAATGCACATCAATCAACCTTGATCCATATATGTGGTGATTCCTCACATGTCATGTCATCACTTTATACAGAGTGTGTATTTAATGTATAATGAATGTAGATATCGATCGACACCCTTCTTGTGTCACTTGGTTTTGTGAATGTATCATCCCATGTACACCTGGTCATGTGTGTGTACAAATGGGTGTGTCCATGTCTGTGTATACATCATGTATGTGCTCATGTACACCTAGATGTGTCTGTGCACCCACTTAGGTGCAAGCCAACCCTTCATAAAAGGGTCACATAGAGTCTAACCAGGTCACAAAATGTGTGAAATTTTACTCCACTAGAAGGCCTAGTGTCGTAGCCAAGGGGTCACACAATATGTGTAATGATTGTTTACGTGAAATGTAAATAGGGATTTTTCAAATCTCATAGGATATTCTTTTATGTCATCTTTATCAAATCTTCCAATATCTATAGATAATCCTAGATCATGGGTTTTTTCGACCCTTTCCATCATTGATCGTTGGGATCCTAGTTCAGATATACTCCAAAAATTTCATTATCGAGCCAATAGTTTCTAATGTATTATAAAACATAGAAGAATGAGCACAAAAAAACCTTCTGATCCACGTCAAATTATCTTCTTCCACCATCTTACCTCAATCATACACTTTATTGTGAACCATACCCATAGTATTGATCTGTTTCACTAAAGAAAGACCATTCAATGTTCGAATACTGGGTATTCATCAAACCATGAGAAAAAAATACCATTTATGAATATATGAAGAAATATGTGAAAAAAACATAAACCATAAATCATGAGGAACAAATATCGACCAATTTATTTTTCCTTGATCCACTTTAAAATCAATAGACAGATGAAGAGGATAACCATCACAAAGAAAAAAATAAATCCATCTCAATAAAATATAAAATTGATGCATGAATCAGTTATATTCATGGAATTGATCCATTTTCTATCAGGATAAATGAATAGGATGGAAATCAAAAAAAAATTACCTAGATTTTGGATCAATCATTGGTGAATAATGATTCTAAGTTGTATTTGATGATAAGATCCACAAACTCAACTGGTGCAACAATCAATGATCTTGAATCTACCATGTGTTATATACCTAGAATCCTCTCAAATTGTTCTCTAGGACTTAGGGGTTTAGTGGCCAACCATGAGAAAAACTCTATAACTTTGGAATTATATGAAAAGTCAGTCAATGTTTCAAAAAAATAAATTAAAATAAATTAAATTAATTTAAAAAATTAATCTTCTAATTCTCTTTCAATGTTGATTTTTTCACAAACAGCCCATACTAACAAGGTTTATGTCATTCCAAAGGTAAAAACTATGTTATGAACTCAATAGTTACCTTGGATATTTGGTATGGGGCCTCATACTAAAGTTATTCCTCATTTTCAGGAAAATTTTATTTTCCAAATATTTCATATATTTCAAAATTTTATTCTAGGAACACCGGGCCTCAAAATCACAGATTGTATCAATTCCTAGTCTGAAAAACACATAATATAATATCCAAATAGAATACACTGAATATATGATCGATTTAATTCTCCCCACCTTATGGAATTTCATCTAAGAAAAAGAGAAACCTACTAAAAAAGATGAGTGCACTAGACTCACAAATGAGTATCCCTCTCCCAATTTCTCTCTTAAATATTCTTTTATGGACACTAGACACATTTGAGAATCAATTTCCTATAAACGATCCTCTCCTATCAATACTCAATCTCCACCAGGTACTCAGCAAAGGTAGGTTCATCCAAGATGTCCAAATCTCCCCAGTTGATAACATAGAAGGGTTCATTCACGTACCCCTCAGCTACGATATATGGAATAAATCATTAACCTTATCACACTATAACAATAGATCTAAGAGGTATTCCACCTCACAAAATAATTTAGAGCATATGGAAAGGGCCAATGAATCTTGAAGGTAACATTCCACCCATTCCAAATCTCTTCAATCCCCATTGAGATGAGACCCTATGGAACACATATGATATCATAAGGCCTCATCACTTATAAAAAGTTATCCCATATAAAACAAAAACCCCCAAAAATCAGATAAAACTATTGGAATAAGTACATAATCAACGAGACACCGCTTATTAGAGTCTCAAAAAGCAAGGGTAAATCCAAAATGCTCAATTGGAATCTCAATGTAACGACCCCGATAAGTGGAAAGAAACAAGGGACTCACACCAATGTATATCAATACATTGGATAAGGTACATAAAAATAGATCATATCGCATATCATCTCTAGAGATGTGGGTTTATAGGCCTAATAAGCCTTAAACTTTCCTCATTCCTGACCACCAACTCCATATGCTTTTTATAGACCACCTAGGTGGTGGTGGTGATAATAGATCAAACCTATGACTGCATCAAACTACTCTACCAACCCTCCTCGTTGTCATGAACCCTATATACCACCCTTCACCTGTGTCTGAATCTCTCTCTTCCTTAGTGGTCTGTAGACCATCTCTCGATCAGCTGTATGATGGGTCATACAATCCTGATCTATGTGTCTCTAACCATCATAGGAGAAACACCCATTATCTTTCTACCAATTAGAAATATCCTGAGAGGATTGTACCACTAAACCTATGTCCATGGATCACCTCTTGAAGCATCTGACATACAAGGATCTCTATGGCTTCCATTAAATACTACTACCAAGGTCTCTGCTTCAGGGTTCCTACTTCTTGTACCCACTATCGATGACTTCTCTTCCAAGTATCTATCCACAACTATGGTCCACCCAAGAACCCCAAAATTTTTGGTAATGAAAAAGGATACCACTAAATCCCTTATATCCCAATGTAATCTATACTTGAAGGCTTGTTCTTCGAAAGAAGGATCTTGAACCATATCCACGGGTTATCATAAGATATTAGTAAACCTTACCAATTAATTTTTCATGGATAGAAAACTTTATTAAATATTTTTAAGATTCTATATGTGAACTAATCATAATATGGATTGCTTAAAATCCTCCTTACATAGATTCTCAATGTTTCACAAAGAGAGAGATGTATCGACATGTGACTTGGTCACTATACTCCACCATTTTCAAACAAATCCCCAAATAAGACTTGATGCGAGGAACTCCATCTAATATAAAAGCATCCTCACAAATAGGAAAATGGGAGTTATTGCCTCTATCTAGTCGTCAGCCACATGGGGGTCTGGTTTTCCCCAAAACAAGGGAGGTTATTGCCTCTGAAACACATCCATGTGAACTCAGTCTACATTATTCCACTTCTAGAATTTGTAGAGATATATGTTGATTCATGTATGGTGGTATTTATAGTAAACCACCCTAGGGTCCTATTTTGGTACATGAACCTATACTAAAGCTTCAATACAGGGTGGGTCCTCCTCGTGATCATGTAGTGGAATCATGGCTTGTAGTCTTCATGGAGGCATCCTAAAATAAAAAAATATTTACCAAGATCTTTGAGTATATCATGGGAGATGACACAATAAGAACATGAAAACCAAAAACCATTCTTATATGATTCATGTGCCAATTTTTTATTCCCCACAACCAATTTTTACAAATACAAATTCAAAAGGCAGGTGATTGAAGTATTAGTGTATGGATACGTCAGCCACCCCACCAACATCGGAGTCCCTATCCTAAAATCCAAACTTGAAACACATAACATTGTTCCCCAAAACTAATCTCAAATACTTTTTTCTTAAGGTAGAACTGACTCCACTGATAACACCTTTTCATTTCTCGTACCACCAAGTTGTAACCCATGACTACCCCAAACCTACCTTTAATTGGCCAGTGGATGGAGACCAACACCAATTTGGTGTATCCCACCAATGGGGGGAATTAGCCAAATTTACCTACATACACACACATCTACAAGACCATACAATGCATATTTTTTAAAAAAACTAATGACTAATGTATGAATACATCACTAATCCCACAAGTATGATAGTAATGTACTAAATGTGAAAAAGGGTCCAAATAAAATCACAATAAAAAACTGTATAAAGTCCAACATGCTTCATGGGTGATGAATACGATAAAAATGAAACTCACATAAAACACCTTGTTCTATAAATCTCAAGGTACACACCACCTACTCTACATCTTCCCAAGACACGGTTAAAAGTGTATTAATCATCAGAAGACATGACCTGTACAAGTAGAGCCTATGCAAGGGTGAGATTAAAAATACCTAGTAGAACACCCTGAAAACACTAAAAATGATGCATCAATAATAGTCCGCTCATAAAACCAATACAATACTCAATAAAAACAATATAATAACCCATATATTCTCTATAAGGACACCACACCATCGGGCTGTAACATATAATTACCATCCCTAAGATTCTTCTTGAAGAAACGCTCATTCTGGTATAATCCACTCCATGATCTATGTTACACTTAATACACTCATCTTAGAGGTCAAAATCATTATGCATTACCTAGTAAAGCTCAATATACTCAAAATACCATAATACTCATATAGGGGGTCACACCTTGGAATGCTGGAGGACACCACGATCCCAATCTGGAATATCCTACAGTGTAGGGGATTGTATGCCAACGATTCCTTCAAACCCAACCCTTATGTCATACTAGATGGTGGATCAATAGTATTCTAGATATATGATCTGTTCCATAAAAAACATGGTAACACTGATTCCACAAACCCTACATAGGGTTGAAAGATGATAGAGGGTCCCTCTTCAGTCTCACAGAATGACATGACAAGCTCTATAAGAGATTCATCCTCTCAAGATGACTAGAATCGTGAGATGTGGTTGTAATGACACATTATACCCTCAAGGGTAAGGACCAATGGAAAAATCACTCAACTGATACTATTCCAAATGCAAGAGATAATGAGCTCGAAGATATCTCTAAATATGTATACAATGTGTAAATAGTGCACACGACACACATCACTTGACCTGGATCAACCTATGTGGTGATACCTCAAAAATCATGTCATCATCATATAAACAGTTTGTAGGTAAGGTACACAACATGTAGATATATCTTGACACCCTGCCCGTGTTTCTTGGGCTTGCCTATGTACCACTGTCCATTCTCATGTATCAACCTGGGTAGACCTAGTCATGCCCATGTAAAACTGGTTGTGTCTATGTCTGAGTACACAGTGGGTCCATGACCATGTGCCACATTCCTTATCTGTATACCCTCTCATATACAAACTAATCTTAAATGGAAGGGTCACACGGTTTGTGATTTTTAACAAAGGTAGAAACTCTAGTTTCATTATTAGTGGAGTCTACAATGTGTGTAAAACCAATTTATATGGCGTGTAAACTGGGATTTTTCAAATCCCATGGAATCATCCTCCATGTCATCTTGTGCATTGATAGACATACCAATCCCACTAGATAATTCATGAGCAGGGGTTGTCTGACCCTTTCCATCATCAATCACAAGGATCAGGTTATCGATCTACTCATCAAACACCACTATCAAGCCTTCTGTCACCATCACATGTTAATAATAGAGATAACGAGAACCAAAAATCCATTTAATATGTCTTCTGTCATTTTCTTCCATCATCTCACCTTGATCACACCCTTGATCATGAATTTCACCCATGGTATTGATCTATTGTGCTGAGTAATCGTCAAAAAATGATCGAATATCATGTATTCATTGAACCACAAGACAAAATAATTGTATGTGCTAAACATACAAAGAACAGGGGGAGAACAATACAAGGAATAAAACATGATGAATGAACCATCAAATTTTTTTCATTTGGACTCAATCCATTGTTTAAGAAATAGACAGACGAAGTGGATAATCTACACAATGAAAAAATTAATCCATCTCAATTAAATCTTCCAATGAATTTCAAATCAATTTTGTTAGTGGAATTGATCCATTTCTAAGTGGGAAAGAAAAAGGGATTGAAATAAAAAAACCTACCCAGTTTTTGTATCAATCGTTGATGAGAAATGGTTCTCCGTTGTCATAATTGATGAGATCCACAAACTCCCCTGGAACAATGATCCATGATCATGATTTGATCTGGCATCGTCTTCTAGGAACTCTCTCCAACATTTCTCTAGATATATAGGTTCTAGTAGGAAACCCTAATAATAACTCTATGATAGTGGATTTGTATGAAAATATAGTATCTCTATAAAAAAGTCAATTAATTAATTTATTTTATTAATTATATTCCATGATTACATTTTAACAAAAACCCCATTTATAGAAACGTTATATATCTCATAAGCTAAAACCTATGTTATGAACTCAACAATTCCATTAGATTTATTATTCAAACCCTTCTTTGAGAGTTATTTTATTTTTTGAGGAAAACATTATGCTTGTGATATTTAATATATTTAATATATGTTAGACATATATTCCTGGAACACTAGGCCTCATAATCACACATTGACTCGGTGCCTGGTCTAAAAAAATTCCATATGATTTCCTAAAATAATACACACAAAATTTTTGTTATTAAAATAATGGTCTTTGTAGAAACTCTGAAGTCCATGGCTTGAAATATGAACTCGAATCAGTTAACACAATCTCCATAAATCCCAAACCAATCCCCATGACAAGTTAAAAATTCCAAACATTAACTAGGGGTAAGACCACCTCTAATACGACTCTATAATGACTAGACATGATTGGGCTCTAACATCAACTACCCTAAGACCACTTCCAAAAGTCCAGGGGTGATAGAATAGTGCCGAGTGGGCATATCACACACATGGGTGAAATTATCCTAATGTATATGTACACCCAGAAACATCTCCAAGCCTACAAAATTATTAAATTTAAAACAACTGATAACATTGGATGAATAAATCTATAAAACCAAAATCAAAGTATTTCATAAAGTACTCTAAAACATATGAAAGATCTAAATTCAAGCTGACCCAAAATCGGAAAATAAATCCAGACCTGCTTATAAGGGGGGACTACTATCCAAAGAAAAATAGGAATACACCTCAGTATGTCAAGAAAAAGCTAAGCTCCACCTACTCCGGTTCGTCTAAGGACTCTGTAAAAAGGTCTGTTATCTGTCGAAGACATGACATGTGTGGGTAGAGCCTATGCAAGGGTGATTAAAAAATACCTAGTAAGACACCCCAAGACCATCAATCACAAATCATCAATAGTAAACAGCTCATCAAATACTGGTATGTCAAACAGGATATGAGACATGATAATAACAAAGGATATCCCATATATACTCATAAATGACTCAAAATAACAAAGGGTCTCTACCACTATCAAACATAGATCTATCCTGTTTTTTCAAGGAAACTCTTTCCTGTAGATCTCACTCCATGATCCCTTCCATCCTGGATGTCACTAAATTAAGAGTTATTACCCATCGTGTATCGCTAATACAATGCAACATCCCTACCATCCCAAAGATGACTCTCATATGAGAATAACAACTCTCTGAGCTATATATTGATAGAAGAAACTTATCCCAAAGGTCATGATCACCAGGTCAAACCAAGAAAAAACACATAGAAAACATAGAGGATTCATCTGAGATACACATTCCCCCAAACTAATACCTTATTTGAAAGATCATATCTCATTATGAAAATAGAGGGTCAATGACCAAGGGTCATTGTGGGAACATCATATCCAACTTGTAGAATCCTCTTAGATTGGATATCGACACCCATTTAAGTGTGGGTAATTCCAATTCCACAATCCATACCTAAGGAAACTTGATAGAAAATTATGATCACTATGGCTCTCTTAGTGGGATACATTCTCCAAGCCACTGATAGTCTATCAATGTGGACTCAGACAACTCGATCCAGAATAAGGGAACTCACCCACATTGTATTTATCATCAAGAATTTTCAAAGGGGTAAACCTCATTGAAATGAATGAGATACATCACCAAACCTAAAATTAATGGACCAAGGGAACACACTCAACTGATACAAGTCCATGTAATCTCATACAATCTCACAAAGAATATGAGATGAAAATAAAGGGCAATCCAACACATTATAAAAGGAGTAAACTGTTTTTCCCTTGGGGTACATGGCGTGTCTCACAAAACATAACACTACCATTTTCTAGTGATCACATGAAATGAATTTTTTGATAAATACATGTAATTTTCTTCATCTTTCACGATGTGTTGATTTCATTCATTCACTCAGAATGCCATTATTCCCATGCTCATGTACAATGGGACATGCCTGGTAACTTGGTCATGTCCAAGTACATGGCTCTACTCGTATAATCCATATTGGATTTTTACTTTCCAAGTACTCAGTGTGTGGGGACACATGGACCCCTAGCATGTATTACCTATACACACTATGATACCTACCACATGTTACATGGGGAATAAATTCATTTTTTCTCTATTGGTGTGCTAGGTAGTGTTTCCCCCTTCAGTTTCTTATTCTCTACTCGACCTAAGGGTTTCAATACTCAGTTATATACAATCCTCCCATGTGTTCTATGATTTTCATTTTTTTTTGAAACTGCAACTGAATAACCATATTACCCCCTGATACTCTTAAGAGTGTGTTTGTAACGACATTTTGAGGGGATGTATATAATTATTGAAATTAAATAAGGGGATATGGTAGGATATTCTTCCAATATGACAGATAAATTGATCGAGGGATGTAGTTATGAAATTCAAGAAGGGTTCACAATGACCACATAAGAGTAGTGATTGTTTAGAGATTCAAGAGGAGTGTTGGTTCCATGATTTGGGAGGGTCTTGTTAGGTTTCTTCTTCAATGGAGAAAATTGGCATTGTTGTTTGGTTTTTGTTCATTGGGGTGGAATCTAGAGCTTCCCATTAGTGTCTAGATGGTTTTTTTCATGCTTGGTCATTAAATGCTAACCACTTCTGATTTGGACCTTATTTGTCTTGCAACTTGAAAACCTAGACATAAGGGAACATCGACATCAGTAACCAGTCATCTTGGAGACTTGGATACGTGTTCTTTGTAAAATAAATCAACACTGTAAGTTGGTTCATTGGTTCCTTTTTAATATAATTCATATTGGTTGGTATTTCCTTCTTGGATCCTATTTTTCTTTAATCTAGCTTGTAATTTTCCTCCCGCCTTTTCTTTCATAGTAAAAATCATAGAACCTAACCCCATGCACATAATTCAATTTGACTGAAGCGTATAAATCTGCGTGTTCATTTACGGCTTTTATCCCCTGATTTATTTGATTTATTTTTGAGAATATATTGTTTATTTTTGTATTTATTTCAATATTTGTAATATAATTTTTTCTTCGAATGACTTTTGGAATCTAAGGATATTTGTTTGATGCATGTGTAAATGATATTGTTTCTAATGTTGACTCCTACTGCTGGGTTGTGAAATTATTTTTTGAACATGTTGATATGCTTTTGAATTTATTTATATCTCAATTTTGAATCTAATCTATGTCTAAGTTACTTCAATTGATGAAAATCATTTTTATATTCCTTGTAAATAAGTTTTTATTGAGTTTTTGTTCTTTTTGGATTATAAAAACTATTCCTATCAAAACCATTTCAATTTTTAAATTTTTTTACCATGACATCTCTAAAATAAATAATCCCTCTGGTTGTTGAATCTGTGCTTCCAATCAATGAAACATGACACAATTGGTATTGGTGCCAAATTGATATTAGTGATGGTATAAACAAAATTATAAATTTATAAATTCGAGGGTGAAAATGATTTTATAAAATGTTGAAATAAAATTCATGATTTTTTAGTTCAACATGGTTTACATAATTTCATAGATGGTCCAAATAAAAAGGTCACCCTGATTTCTATGAATGGGTAACCTTATATTACATGGGTAGATGTTCCATTTAGTGTGGTGGTTATCTCCCATAATTTAATTTTTTTATATTTTTTGTGGTAATGTGTTATGAGAAGTAGAATATGATACCATTTTCGTTGTGGTACATATTATATTTGGAAACCTGGTCATGTTATTGGCCACGTCGAATTAGATGTTTATTTTTAACTAGAATTTCTGCAGGATAGCAGCAACCCTAGGTCATCTCTCGATGGAGCCATAGATTTTTAATTTAAAAAAGAAGGTTATGATTTTGAAAATAAAATAGGAATGTGGATTTATAAAACTTGTGTTTTTTATTTTAAAAAACAAATTGAAACTATATTACCATGTGAGGGAAATAAGATAGATAAATTTTGATCAACCCAGGTAAGTGTCCCATGATGCTCAATCTGTCATCACTCTCAAGGGAATGGGTAGGATCATTGATTCTTTGAATTATACACCCTGAAACCAGTATGTTATTCTTGTTCTTACTAGTTTACCACCTATAATTTGTTTGATCAATGATATTTATTATTGAAAACCTTTTAAAATAAACTAACTCGAATTGATAGAAAAGAGGAACTCAATCAAGGAATTACGTCTACAACGTGGTGATATGAACAGATTTGCGTCAATGATAAAATATTTCCCAAGACAAGAACCTTAATATTCATGGGTTCATGCTTCAATAAATTATCAACCGACATATTTCATTGGAACACTCATGAAAGGGAAGGGGTGAGAAAAGAGGAAACTACACTCAAATCATAACATGATCCATGTTATGAATGGAAGCATAAGGATTCTTATTCCATTGATTTGTATTTGATCATAACAGAATAAACATAAATTAAGAAGGTATAAATTAAGAACAATTTAAAAAAACACAAAAATTCAATTACCTTATGAAGATTACAAGCATGGATCTTCGGATTACAACAAGGGACACCCCCCAAATTGATCACTAGAGGTTTAGAAGTACATTGAGAATTGGGATAGACTGGATGAATAAAGAACTATAATTATAATCACCCATACCCCTGGTATTTTCACCTAATAGAATTAGGTTGAGGAGTTATTTTATTGTCAAAAACATCACACTTTCCACAAAAGAGGTCAAGTGCCTAAGGGATTAGGTCACTATTCCATGCAAAATTTTTAATACTTCTTATCTGGATACTTAGATAACCAAAACACATTCAATTGTCATTAAATTAGGTTCTAAGGTGGAATTTTGAATTATCTGTCCATGAGAGGTGTAATTTTCCCAATTGGATATCTGAGGCCAGAGTTATGGCCTAAATATAGTAGGGTGGTCCAATATCACCGACACAGAATTTCATCACAATATGGGAATATTTTGGGCATACAAATAGAGGAATTGGGCATCATGATCTGCTAGATAAATGTTTCCCACATTGGTTTTCACTCATACACCCATTTTTAGCCCAATTAGATTCACTGATTATCCACAACACAAATAATTGTCCACATTCATGCATTGGCTCTCGTGCAGTCCAACCCATTTTGCTTGAATTCCATCATGGGCTCTCCAAATCAAATCCACCTACAATGTAAACACTAAAACAAGTAAAATTTTACTATTAAACAATGATAAATATTAATTAATTTATTCAAAAATAAAGTTAAATTTATTATTATATTCCTAATATTCATTACAAAACCTGTTAAAAATAGTGGTGTAAGGTTTGATTTGAATAGTGAATCGCTATGCACTCACACCCCCACACCTAAACATTTTCACTCCTGGGAAAAGACACATATCCAAAAAATGATGCATGTATATATTCCCAACATCTTGAAGATTTAACATTTTCATAAATTTTAATTCATTTAAGTAATGCGATCAATGCACAAACCACACTAAGGAGTTCTTCCTAGTGAAAATTGAAAAATATAACCCATATGTCATGTCACAATGAAATTCAAATAAATTAATAATACCAAATTATTTAAGGAATTAAAAAGTCATCCATGACACTAACTCTCCATTTGTGTTCCTGAAAACCATCCCATGCTATTCTTTCCACTTTCTGTCCAATAAATATAGGTTATTTTATCATTTTTCAACATAAATGATTTGGTCCACCAAACATGACCTGCATCGTTTTTGATAATATTTCAAGGCCCACTCACATAAGCATTCTAGGAAGTCAAACCATAACCTCCCTACCTAGATATTCCCATATGATGCACATTTCATCACTCCCCTCATTTATTTTTTTATAGAAGTTGCATTGGGAACAAGTCCCACACTCATCTCTCAACCCTTGTTTGATATCCTAACTACACTAATTTTAAAAGTTATAACAAGATAAAAGGTTGATTAGGAGTAGTTTTTGACCTTCTGAAGACACAAAACAATTTTGTTTTTATTTTTTTGATTGCTTACAATAGTCAGATATTTTTTACACACGCATAGGTCAATCCGATATAGTAATGAAACATATTAGATAAGGAAAAATCTTATGGATATTTAATTTTAAGATGAAAAATATTAACCTAACATATATTTAAATTCTATTAAGTAAAAAATATTAACACTTTGTGGTTTTTTGAAAACATTTGTGGAGATATTAGTGAAATTGTTTTCCTAAAAACTACTCACACAAGGGGAATCAATCATATCAAAAGTTTCACAGAGATACAACCATTTATATCATTTATTGTAAACCAATTCACTATGAAAAACCACTCCCTATTTTTAAATTCATACAAATATTCATTCCCTAAAAGAGACAAGTTTTCATCAAATGTCAAAAAAACATGGAATCAAAAATTTCAACATGCATTTTGAGTAAGTTCTGTGATTTGGTGACCATAAGCGGGGGAGTAAAAATAACATAAAAGGTGAAAAAGAGAATAGAGAAAAATAAAATAAAAATTCTAATGAAATCAATAATATAGGGAAAAGTGAAAATACTATAAAGAAGGTGAAAAAGGGATGAAAAAAGAAAGACAATGAAAATCCAAATGAACACAACAAGATGGAGAAAAGTTAAAATACCATAAAGAAGGTGAAAAATAGAATAAAAAAGAATGATAATGAAAATCATAATGAACCCAAAAAGATGGGGAAAAGGGAAAATACCATAAAGAAGGTGAAAAAGAGAATAATGACTATGAAAATCCTAATAGTGTCATGAATGTATCAACCCCCCCCCCCCCAAACCCAGAATGTGCAGTCTATTCACTATAATAATTTTGAATGTGGGAAGGAAGGATAAAATGAGGTGTGTTTCACTGGTATCCTGGTTCTAAAAGGTGGATTTAATCCACTGAATTCATTAGAAAATCTACATAGAAGTGCTTAAGTCGCTTCCAATTTATTTCAAGACATCATCCACTCTACTCGTGAAAAATATATCTTGCACCAAAAGGGTATACATTAGTAACAGTATAAGGACCTAGCCATCGGAAAATAAGATTACCTGGGTGGAGCTTTAGCCAGGAATTATACATGAGGAGCTTCCCAGCAATATGAATCTTGCACTGACGAATCATTCTATCATGGATAGCCTTTTTAATCTCTTTATGGATCTGGGAGTTATCATATGCATCACATTTTATTTCTTCTAACTCTGGAATCTACAACTCTCTATACTCACCTGCATCTGAATTATTCTTATTACATTTTTTAACAGCCCAATATTCAAGGCGTTCTACTTCCACTGGGAGGTGAAAATCCTTTAAAAACACAATTCTGTATGGTGATATTCCGATTGGGGTTTTAAAAGCTTTATTGTATACCCAAAGTTCATCATCCAAGTGCAAACTCCAATCATTCCTGTAGGGTTGTAACATTTTTCCATGATCCTATTAATTTCGATATTTGATATTTATTCTTTTCTATTAGTTTGGGGTTTATGTGTAGTGGATACTTTAAGATAAACCCCATACTTATGTTGAAAATTTTTCATGTAGCAATTGTCAAAATGGGAACCCTTATCACTAATGATGAATCTTGTCAAACAAAACTGACTAAAAATTTGGGACCTCACAAAATCAACAACAGCTCGAGAGTCATCGGTCCTAATATCTATTGCTTTAAACCATTCAGACATGTATTCCACATCTAATAAAGTGTCGATGAAGACAAATGAATTTGGAAAAGTCATCATGAAGTCAATGACCCACGCATCAAAGTCTTCACAGAATAACATGTGCTGTTGGGGCATTTCATTCCTCTTAGAGATATTCCCTATGAATTGAAAACGACAACATGTCTTTCAAAATAAATCAAAATCCATATAATGTTTTTGGCAATAATGTCCGGATTGAAGGACCTTTTGAGTTGTTCGTTTAGATCTAATGTGGCACCATAAGCCGAAGTGTGGAAGAAGGTCAAAATAGAGGTGAACTCATGATCAGGGACACACTGATGAACTATTTTGTCACAAAAAATTCTCCAAATGGGCCATCCCAAATGTACCATCAAGAGTCATGTTTATTTCTCTTGGATTGGGAGGTGATGAAATTATTGGGGACCTTATATGTTGCTATAAAATTTACAATGTCTGCATACCAGGGGTAAGTTACACACCATCAAAAAGGTTCTCATGAAGAAAGAATACTCCAATGGGGAAGGATGAGTCAACATGGTGGTCTAGTGGTGGAGAAATCCTTCTAATGTGGCCAGATACAACATTTTATACTCCCCTATTATCTCTAATCTCACGTTCAAATTCTTGGAGTAGGAGCATCCACCGTATGTGGTGGGGCTTAGCTTAATATTTATTTAAGATAAATCAAAGGGCATCATGGTTAGAAAACACAATAAATCCTAACCCAATAAGATATGAATGAAATTTTTCAAAGGAAAATGAAATATGAAGGAGTTCTTTTTTAGTGGTTGTGTAGTTTACCTGGGTAGGGTCAAGGGTACATGATCCATATGCAATTACATGAGGAATCTTCTCAACCCTTTGTGATATAACTGTCCCAACTGAAAAGTTTGAGGTATCACACATAAGCTCAAAGGGGAGATCCCACATTGGTGGTTGGATGATGGGAGGTGATGTGAGACACTTTTTTAGGGAATTTAATTCATACTCACAATTTTTATCAAAAAAAATATTAATCTTTTTGCAACAATCGGGACAATGGATGTGCGATCATACTAACATCTTTAATGAATTTGTTGTAAAAACTAGCATGAACCATAAAAGATCTCACCTCACAAACATATTTTCAAAATGAAAGGGATGAAATAAATTCAATTTTAGATTTATCAACTTTAATTACCTTATTTTAAATTAAATACCAATGAACTGTCCCCCATTCAACCATGAGATGACATTTTTTATAATATAAGAAAAGATATTTTTCAATGTAGTAGTGGAGGACGGAACCTAGGTGTTCCAAACAATCATCAAAATAAGAACCATATACTATGAAATAATCCATAAATACTTCCATACAAATCTCATGGTTATTAGAAAAAATACTCAACCTGAATCGCTGAAATATACCAGGTGTATTACATAGACCAAATGGAATCATTCTGTATGAAAATGTGCCAAATGGACAAGTAAATGTTTTCTTTTCTTGATCCTCAGGGGATATATGGATATGGAAATAATCTGAGTAGCTATCAAGGAAATAATCATGGGACTTACAAGCCAATCCTTCAAACATTTAGTCAATGAAAGGTTGAGGAATGTGGTCCTTCTGTGTGGCCTGATTCGGTTGACAGCAGTCAATAGAGACACGCCAAATGTTTTGCATAAGTGTTGGAACAAATTCATTCCTTTCATTTGACACAACTATTATTCCAATTTTTAGGAACAATTTTTACTGGGCTAATCCATTTACTATCATATATAGGATACATGATCTCTTTAGTATGTAATTTACTATCGTCTAATTTTACCACTTCAAGGAGTGTGGGATTTAACTAGAATTAAGATTGTCTTAGGGGCTTATCCTCATCATCCAAAAGTATATGGTGAATACAAATAGATGGGATAATCCAAGAAATATTAGCCAATGGACTTCCAATTTGCATTTTTCACTCTCTCAAAAGGATGATCAGTTTCGATTCCTATCATGGAGATATGTTATTGGAAATAATGATGGGAAGTTAGTCAATACCCTCAAGATATGCATATTTTAAATTGGGAGGAAGATGTTTAAGTTCTAAAACTGGTGATTTTTGGATTGAGAGAGGGGGTTTAGGGGGAGTGTGGTAAATGAAATTGTCTATTTGCTCATGTTTATTCTCTATGGAAAGAGAATCTATGGAAATGAGTTTTGAAGAATCATCAACAGTCATGGTTAACTCAGAATGAACATACTCATTAATCAAATAAAAAAATTTACACTTTTCAGAACCCACACAACACTCAAAACATGAATCAAAAATCAAATCATACAAGGGATAATAAGAGGAAAATTAATCACAGTATTGTTTGAGGAGAGAATTATGTGGGCTTTCCTCGTTTGGGTGCACTTCCATCGAATTGGTAGAAAGAGTGGAGTACTATTCAACGGGGTGTTTCATAGCCTCAAGGATGTTAAAACTTACCTTTTCTCCTCTGAAATCCATGTAAAGTGTACCAATGTGAATTTTAATGATCATATTTACTGTTTTGAGGAATTTCCTCCCATTTATGATAGGAGCATGTCCTTGGGTTCGAGTATCTTCCATATCAAGAATGTAGAAATAAATAGGGAAGAGGATATTCTTCACTCTTACATGGACATCCTCAATAACTCCTTCTGGATGCATAGTACTATGGTTTGCATGTTTTAGGACAATCCCCATTGGTCGAAGCTCTCTAACCTGTAAATAATTATACACTGAGTGAGGAATTACATTCATGGACACACCTAAATCTGATATGGCATCTGAAAATAATGTCTCCCCTATGGTACCCGGTATCATGAATGATCCCGGATCCTTGAATTTGGTTGGAATTTTAGTTTGAATCAAGGATGGGACATTCCTTCCCATGTTGACTCTCTCATTCCCCTTCATCATCATTCTATGGGTGGAAATATATTTAAGAAATTGGGAATATCGAGGGATTTTTTTAATGGAATCTAGTTGATGAATGTTATCATGAACCTTTTTAAATGTATCAATTATTTATTTATCAATATAAATATCAAAAGTTTTCTTAGATTTAGAGAGTATTTGGTGGAAAGTAATATGAATGGATTTTTCGTTTTAATCATGAATGATAATTTGTTTATACTTTTTAATTTTTTTTCTTCATTATAACATTTATGGTTGGAGAAAAACTGTTTTCAAGAGGGGGACATACCTATTGGTAATAATTATATTTCTTGTGGTATTGTGTTATGATAAGTAGAATATGATACAATTGTCATTACGGTATGTATTATGTTTGGAAACCTGGTCATGTTGTTGGCCATGTCGAATTAGATGTTTATTTTTAACTAGAATTTCTGCAGGATAGCAGCAACCCTAGGTCATCTCTCGACGGAGCAATAGATTTTTAATTTAAAAAGGAGGTTATGATTATGAGAATAAAATAGGAATGTGGAATTTTAAAACTTGTGTTTTTTATTTTAAAACACAAATTGAAACTATATTACTATTTGAGGGAAATAAGATAGATAAATTCTGATCAACCTGGGTATGTGTCCCATGATGCTCATTCCATCATCGCTATCAAGGGAATGGGTAGGATCCTTGATTCATTGAATTGTACACACTAATACCAATATGGTATGCGTTTTATTACTAGGTTACCACCTATAATTTGTTCGATCAATGATATTGATTATCTAAAACCATTTAAAATCAACTAACTCAAATCGATAGAAAAGAGGAAGTCAATCAAGGAATCATGTCAACAACGTGGTGATATGAACAGATTTGTGTCAATGATAAAATATTTCCCAAGACAAGAACCTGAAAATTCATGGGTTCATGTTCCAATAAATTATCAACCAACATATTTCATGGGCACACTCATGAAAGGGAAGGGGTGAGAAAAGAGGAAACTACACTCAAATCGTCACATGATCCATGTTTTGAATGGAAGCATAAGGATTCATGTTCCATTGATTTGTATTTGATCATACCAGAATAAACATAAATTAAGAAGGTATAAATTAAGAACAATTGAATGAAACCTGAAAATTCAATTACCTTATGATGATTACAAGCATGGAGCTTTGGATTACAACAAAGTACACCCCCCAAATTGATCACTAGAGGTTTAGATGTACATTGGGGAGAATTGGGATTGAATGTATAAATAAAGAACTATAATTATAATCACCCATACCCCTGGTATTTTCACCTAATATAATTAGGTTGAGCAGTTATTTTATGGACAAAAACATCACACTTTCCACAAAATAGGTCATGTGCCTAAGGGATTAGGTCACTATTCCACGCAGAATTTTTAATACTACTTATCTGGATGGTTAGCTGACCAAAACGCATTCAATTGTTATTAAATTCGTTTCTATAGTGGACTTCTGAATTATCTGTCTATGAGAGGTGTAATTTTCTCAATTAAATATCTGAGTCCTGAGTTATGGCCCAAATATAGTAGGGTGGTCCAATCTCACCCGCATATAATTTCTTCACATTATGGGCCTATTTTGGGCCTACAAATGGATGAATTGGGCATCATGTTATGCTAGATAAATATATCCCAATTTTTTTTCACTCATACACGTATTGTTTCCCAATTATATTCACTGATTATCCAGAACCCAAATAATTTTCCACATGCATGCTTTGGCTCTCACGCAGTTCAACCCATTTTTCTTGAATTCCATCATGGGCTCTCCAAATCAAATCCACCTACAGTGTAAACACTGAAACAAGTAAAATTTTACTATTAAAAAATGATAAATATTAATTTATTTATTGCAAATAAAGTGAAATTTATTATTATTTTATGAATATTCATTACAAAACCAGTTAAAAACAGCGGTGTAAGGTTGGATTTGGACAGTGAATCCCTATGCGCTCACACCCCCACACCTAAACATTTTCACTCTTGGGAAAAAACACATATTCAAAACATGATGCATGTATATATTCCCAACATCATGAATATTTAACATTTTTAGAAATTTTAATTCATTTAAGTAATGCGATCAATGCACAACCCACACCAAGGAGTTCTTCCTAGTGAAAATTGAAAAAGATGACCCATATATCATGTCATAATGAAATTCAAAGAGATTCATAATACCAAATTATGTAAGGAATTAAAAAGTCATCCATGAAAATAACTCTCCATGTGTGTGTGTGAAAACCATCCCATGCTATTCTTTCCACATTCTGTCCAATAAATGTAGGTTATTTTATCATTTTTTAGCTTAAATGATTTGGTCCACCGAACATGACCGACATCTTTTGTGATAATATTTCACGGCCGACACACATAAGCATTCAAGGAAGTCAAAACATAAGATCCCAACCTAGATCTCCCCATATGATGCACATCTCATCACTCCCCTCATTTACTTTTTTTATAGAAGTTGCATTGGGAAAAAGTCTCACACTCATCTCTCAACCCTTGTTTGATCTCCTCAAAAGACTAATTTTTATAATTATAACAAGATAAAAGGTTTATTAGGAGTAGTTTTTGACCTTATGAAGACACAAAACAATTTTGTTTTGATTTTTTTGATTGCTTACAATAGTCGGATATTTGTTACACACTCATAGGTCAATCTGATATAGTAATGAATCATATTAGACAAGGAACAATCATATGGAAATTTAAATTTAAGCTGAAAAATATTAACCTAACATATATATACATTCTATTAAGTAAAAAATATTCACACTTTGTGGTTTTGTGAAAAAATTTGTGGAGATATTAGTGACACTGTTTTCCCAAAAACTACTCACAAAAGGGGCATCAATCATGTCAAAAGTTTCACAGAGATACAACCATTTATATCCTTGATATTAAACCAATTCAATAAGAAAAACTAGTTCATATTGTTAAATACATACAAATATTCATTCCCTAAAAGAGGTAAGTTTTCATCAAATGTCAAAACAACATGGAATCAAAAATTTCAACATGCATTTTGAGTATGTTCTATGATTTAGTGACCATAAGAGGGGGAGTAAAAATACCAAAAAAGGTGAAAAATAGAATAGATAAGAAATAAAATGAAAATTCTAATGAAGTCAACAAGATGGGGAAAAGTGAAAATACCATAAAGAAGGTGATAAAGGGAGGAAAGAAGAAAGAAAATGAAAATCCTAATGAACTCAACAAGATGAAGAAAAGTTAAAATAACATAAAGAAGGTGAAAAATATAATAAATAAGAAAGATAATGAAAATCATAATGAACCCAACAAGAATGGGAAAAGGGAAAATACCATAAAGAAGGTGAAAAAGAGAATAATGACTATGAAAATCCTAGTAAGGTCATTAATGTATCGACCCCACCAAACCTAGAATGTGCAGTGTATTCACTATAATAATTTTGAATGTGAGAAGGAAGGATAAAACCTAGTGTGTTTCACTGGTATCCTGGTTCTAAAAGGTGGATTTAATCCACTGAATTCATTAGAAAATCTGTATAGAAGTGCTTAAGTTGCTTCCAATTAATGGTAAGACATCGTCCACTCTGCTCATGAAAAATCTATATTGCACCAAAATAGTATAAATTAGTAACAGTATAAGGACCTAGCCATCGGGAATGAAGATTACCTGGGTGGAGCTTTATCCTGGAATTGTACAAGTGGAGCTTCTCACCAATATGGATCTTGCACTGATGAATCATTCTGTCATGGATAACCTTTTTCATCTCTTTATAGATCTAGGAGTTCTCATATGCATCGCATCATATTTCTTCTAACTCTTGAATCTACAACTTTCTATGCTCACCTGCATCTAAATGATTCATATTACATGTTTTAACAGCCCAATATGCAAAGTGTTTTACTTCCACTGGGAGGTGATAGTACTTTAAAAACACAATTCTGTATGGTGATATTCTGATTGGGGTTTTAAAAGCTTTATGGTATACCCAAATTTCATCATCCAAGCGAAAAATCCAATCATTCCTGTAGGGTTGTACCATTTTTCCTAGATTATATTAACTTCGATATTTGATATTTCACCTTGTCTATTAGTTTGGGGTTTATGTGTAGTAGAGACTTTAAGATAAATAACATAATTATGTAGAAAATTTTTCATGTAGCGATTTCCAAAATTGGAACCCTGATCACTAATGATGAATATTGTCAAACAAAACTGACTAAAAATTTGGGACCTCACAAAATCAACAACAACTCATGAGTCATCGGTCCTAGTATATGTTGCTTTAACCCATTCAGAGATGTAGTCTACATCTAATAAGATGTACATGAATCCAAATGAATTTGGAAAAGTCCCCATGAAGTCAATGCCCCATGCATCAAAGACTTCACAGAATAACATGTGATGTTGGGGCATTTCATTCCTCTTGGAGATATTCCCTATGAATTAACAACGACAACATTTATTTCAAAATAAATCTACATACCAATAATTTTTTTGACAATAAAGTCCATATTGAAGGAAATTTTGATCTGTTCGTTGAGAGATAGTGTGTCCCCATAAGCCGAAGTGTGGCAAAAGGTCAAAACAGAGGTGAACTCATGGTCAGGGACACACCGACGAACTATTTGGTCACCACAAATTCTCCAAAAATATGGGCCATCCCAAATGTACCATCAAGAATCATGATTATTTCTCTTGGATTGGGAAGTGATGAAATTATTGGGGACCCTAGATGTTGATATAAAATTTACAATGTCCACATACCAGGGGTAAGTTCCACATCATCAAAAAGGTTCTAATGAAGTAATAATTCTCTAATGGGGTAGGATGAGTCAACATGGTGGTATAGTGGTAGAGAAATCCTGCTAATTTGGCCTGATACAAAATTTTATACTCCCCTATTATCTCTAATCTAATGTTCAAATTCTTGGAGTAGGATAATCCACCGTATGTGGCGGGGCTTAGCTTCATATTTCTTCAAGATAAATCGAAGGGCAACATGGTCAAAAAACACAGTGAGTCCTGTCCCAATAATATATGAATGAAAATTTTCCAAGGAAAATGAAATAGAAAGGATTTATTTTTTAGTGGTTCTGTATTTTACCTGGGTAGGGTCAAGGGTACGTGATCCATATGCAATTACCTGAGGAGCCTTCTCAACCCTTTGTGAGAAAACTATCCCAACTGAAATGTTTGAGGTATCACATATAAGCTCTAAGGGGAGATCCCACATTGGTGGTTGGATGATGGGAGGTTATGTGAGAAGCTTTTTTAGGGAATTGAATTCATACTCACAATTTTTATCAAAAAAAATCTTAATCTTTTTGCAACAATCAGGACAATGGAATTGTGATAATACTAACATCTTTAATGAATCTGTTTTAAAAACTAGCATGAACCACGAAAGATCTCACCTCACAAACTTATTTTCAATATTAAAGGGATGAAATAAATTCAATTTTAGATTTATCAACTTGAATTAACTTATTTGAAATTACATACTAATGAACTGTCCCCCGTTCAACCACGAGATGACATTTTTTATAATATAAGACAATATCTTTTTCAATGTAGTGGTGGAGGATGAAACCTAGGTGTTACAAAAAATCATCAAAAGAAGAACCATATACTGTGAAATAATCCATAAAGACTTCCATACAACTCTCATGGTTATCATAAAAAATACTCAACATAAATTGATGAAAAGTACCAGGTGTATTACGTAGAACAAATGGTATCATTCTATATGAAAATGTGCCAAATGGGTAGGTAAATGTTTTCTTTTCTTGATCCTCAGGTGATATAAGGATTTTGAAATAAACTGAGTAGCTATCAAGGAAATAATAATGGGACTTACAAGCCAATTGTTCACACATTTAGTCAATGAAATGTTGAAGAATGTGGTCCTTCTGTGTGGCCTGATTCAGTTGACCGTAGTCAATGGCGACTCGCCAACTGTTTTCACAAGTGTTTGAAAAATTTCATTCCTTTCATTTGACACAACTATTATTACTATTTTTGGGCACAATTTTCACTGGGCTAAACCATTTACTATCATATATAGGATAAGTTATCACTTTAGTAAGTAATTTACTGACGTCCAATTTTACCACTTCAAGGAGAGTGGGATTTAACTACCACAAAGATTGTCTTAGGGGCTTATCCTCATCATCCAAAAGTATATGGTGAATACAAATAGATGGTATAATCCCAGAAATATCATCCAATGGTCATAAAATTTCCTTTTTTCACTCTCTCAAGAGGATTATCAGTTTTGATTCCTATCATGGAGAGATTTTATTGGAAATAATGATGGGTAGTTAGTCAATAACCTCAAGATATGCATATTTTAAATTGGGAGGAAGTTGTTTATGTTCTAGAACTGGTGATTTTTGGATTGAGAGAGGGGGTTTAGGGGGTGTGAGGTACATGAAATTGTCTATCTGCTCATGTTTATTCTCTATTGAAAGAGAATATATGGAAATGAGATTTGAAAAATCATCTACAGTCATGATTAACTCAGAATGAACATACTCATAAATCAAAGAACAAAATTTACACTTTTCACAACCCACACGAAACTCAAAAAATGAATCAAAAATCAAATCATACAAGGGATAATAAGAGGAAAATGAATTAGAGTATGGTTTGAGGAGAGAATTGTGTGTGCTTGCCTCATTTGGGAGCACTTCCATTGAATAGATAAAAAGAGTGGAGTACTCTTAAAAGGGGTGTTTCATAGCCTCAAAGATGTTGAAACTTACCTTTTCTACTCCTAAATACATGGAAAGTGTACCAATGTGAATGTTGATGATCATCTTTATTGTTTTGAGGAATTGCCTCCCAAGTATTATAGGAGCATCTCCTTGGGTTCAAGTATCTTCAATCTCAAGAATGTAGAAATCAAAATGGAAGAGGATATTCATCACTCTTACATAGATATCCTCAATCACTCCTTATGGATGCATAGTACTATGGTTTTCACGTTTTAGGAGAATTCCAATTGGTTGAAGCTCTCTAACCTATAAGGAAGTATACACTGAGTGAGGCATTACATTCATGGACACACCTAAATCTGACATGGCATCTGAAAATAATGTCTCCCCTATGGTACACGGTATCATGAATGAGCCCAGATCCCTGCATTTAGTTGGAATTGTAGTTTGAATCAAGGCTGAGACATTCCTTCCCATTTTGGATCTCTCATTCCCCTTCATCATCATTCTATGGGTGAAAATATCTTTTAGAAATTTGGAATATCAAGGGATTTTTTTAAAGGAATCTAGTTGAGGAATGTTATCGTGAACCTTTTTAAATGTAACCCTTATTTCATTATCAATATCAATATCAAATTTTATCTTATATTTAGAGATTCTTTGGAGGAAATTATTAGGAATGGATTTTTCTTTTTAATCATCAATGATAATTTGATTATACTTTTTAATTTGTTTCTTCATTATAACCTTTTATGGTTGGAGAAAGACTGTTTTCAAGATGGGTACATACATGTTGGTAATAATAACTATAAAGAGAATTTTATTTACCACAACGAAGTGTAAATGAACATACATTACCTTTTTCCTTAATATTGGAAATGGCTTGGTATTGTAGTTTTCTAGAACCTTTCATCTCAATCTCACCGATGGTGTTTGCTAACTGCCCACTGGAATTAGTTGGTCTTGAATAATTGATTGTGTGGTCTATTGGAACTGGAGGATATGGGTGGCCATTTGATTCACTCTATCCTCGAGGCTTGGTTTAGATTTGGTAGGAGGAGGATGATTGTTTTGAGAAGTTGAAGGATAAAATGGTTTCATACCATGGCCTTGTTGATTCCAATTCCATATGGGGTAGCTTGAGTTTCATCATTATCGGTACTGGGGTTGTTCTTACCACCTAGGATTTGGATTTAGCCTAAATTGTTCTTTCATAATGGGTTGTTCTCATTGGAATGGATGCCCTGGGAACACAGTTGCACAAGGCTTAGATCAATATTGATGTTGTGGGAAGTGGTCATAAAAAAGAGTATTTTCAGAACAAATACCACAATGTAATGGAAGATGAAGAGATTGTGAGTTGCCTTGTGCATGAGCTAATTGCATTAAAAGGGTATGAATCTCATCATGCATGTAATATAAATTTTGTTATAGGGATTAATGACTTTTCTTAAGAACTCCTCGGGTTGGTTAAATAACTCTTGTACCAAATTGTTGTGCATTTGAGCCATATTGGCTATTAAGTCACAAGTGGTGAAATGAGTTTTATCAACCAAGGAAGAAACTGTTGCTGCATCAATCATTCCATAACCCATGGGGATTAGTCTCTCATATAATTATTCGATTAATAGTTGTTAATGAATCTGGTGGTGGGGGAAGTTTGAGCAAAGTATTTGGAGTCTCTCCTAGTATTCATGAAGGGTCTCTCCTTGTTATCGCCTAATGCCACATATTTCCTTCATAATTGATGAAGTTCGGGTGGCATGGAAGAAATTCTCTAAAAAGTGTATTTTCATGTCACTACATACCCCAATTATGGTTCGAAGATAGTATATCCAATCTTTGGATACACCATCATGTGATAAAGAGAAGGCCCTAAACATAATTATGTCCTCACACACATTTTGGGGTTTCATGGTGTGGCAGACTATGTGAATCTCTTTGACATGTTTGTGTGGTTCCTCACGAGGAAGGCCATAAAATTTAGGAAGAAGGTGGATGAGGTCTAATCTCAACTCAAATTTGGCTGCTCCATTAGGATATTGGATGTACGGAGGTTGGTACTCCACATCTGGGGTGGTAAGTTCCTTTAAAGTTCCATTATTTGCAACCATGTTTTCTTGGGTTTGATTGGGTTCAATTTTTGATTGGTTTAGGGACACTTGAGGATAAAAAAGGGGTTAATTTGTGTTACTTGATTGACCTTATCCAGATTCCTTGATTTTTGAGTGGAGTGATTTTTCAGTTTCAGGGTCAAATTCATGTAGGGTTTCCTTATCAGATATTGTCATTCCAAAATGATGTCTAGTTTGATCGACTGATTGATTGTTTTTTTAATTTTTTTAATAAATTTTTATTGAATATTAATGAGATAAAAAAAATTTAAGAAATTAAATGAGGAATGAAAAAAATAATGTCATACTATAGAATTATAGAGAGATATAGAGAGAGTGGAAGAGAGATAGAGAGAAAAAACACACAAAAACAAACAAAAATAACAACAAAAAACCAAAATAAAAACAATAAAATGGGGGTGGGATATTGAACAGAGTAATAATTTCTAAGTAAAATAAATAAATAAAATGAAATAAATAACAATAAAATGATCTTGGATCCCCGACTATGGAACCAAAATTTGATCGGGTTGTCCAACACGTCCAATTAGATGTTTATTTTTACTAGAATTTCTGTAACATAGCAGCAACCCCGGGTTGTCTCTCGATGGAGTCATAGATCATTAATTTAAAAAGAATGTTCTGATTATAAAAATAAAATAGGAATGGGGATTTATAAAACATGGGGTTTTTTGATTTTAAATTATAAATTGAAACTATACTATGAAGTGAGGGAAAGAAGATAGAGAAATCATGATCAACCTGGGTAAGTGTCCCCTGATTCTCAATCCGTCATCACTCAAAATGGAATGAGAAGGATCATTGATTTCTTGATTTATACACACTAAAAATAGTATGTTATGTGAGTTCTTACTAGGTTACCACCAAGAATTTGATCCATCAATGATATTGATTAGCGAAAACTGCTCAAAATGAACAATCTTGAATCGATGTAAAAGCAGAACTCAATCAAGGCATCACATCAAAAACATGATGATATGACCAGATTTGTTTCAAGGATAAAATATTCCGCATGAAAATAAAATTCATATTCAAGGGTTCATTCTCCTAAAATTTATCAACTGACATAATCCATTCGCGCACTCATGAAAGGGAAAGGGTGAGAAAAGTGGCAACCACACTCAAATCATCACATGATTATGGTTATGCATGGAAGAATGAGGATTATTGTTCCATTGATTTGTATTTGATCATACTAGAATAAAAAAACTAAGACGTTAATAATGAATAATAATTGAAAAAAAACCTGAAAATTCAATTACCTTATGAATATTACAAGTGTGGAGATTAAGATTACAACAAGGAACACACCCCCAAATTGATCACTAGAGGTTTAGAAGTACATGGGGGAGAAGAGAGAGAGAATGGATGAATAAAGAACTCTAATTAGAATAAATCATACCCTGGCCATTCTAAAAATATGAATTAGAGGTAGGAGTCATTTTATGGACAAAAACATCACACATTCCACACAAAGAGGTCAAGTGTCTAAGGGACTAGTTCACTGTTTAGGACATACTTTTTAATGCTTCTTTATCCGGCTAGTTGGATGACCAAATCACGTTCAATTGTCATGAAAGTTTTTAGAGTGGTGGGAAATCGAGTTTTCTGTTAATGGGAGGTAGAATGATCCCAATTGGATCTCTAGGGCCTGAGTTATGGCCCAATGATAGAATGGTGGTCCATTCTGGCCCGCTAAGAATGTTTTCACATTGTGGGCCTATTTTGGGCCTCCAAATGGATGAATTGAGCTTCATGATATTCTAGGGAAATGTATCATACATTTTTTTCACTCATAAACCCATTTTTATCTCAATTGTATTCATGGATTATCCAAAGTACTAATAATTTTCTACAAGCCTGCTTGGGCTCTCGCGCAGTTTGGGCCATTTTTCCTGAATTCCATCACGGGATGTCCAAATCACCTCCTCCTACAATTTAAACACTGAGACAAGTATAATTTGTCTATTAAATATTTTTAAACACTAATTCATTGATTCAATCAGAATTTTCAATTAATTATTATTTTATAATATTCATTACAAAACCAGTTAAAAACAACGGTGTAAGGGTGGATTTTAATAGTGAATCACTAGGTGATCAAATCACCAATCCTAAGAATTTGCACTCCTTGCAAAAGAAACATATCCAAAATAGGATGCATGTATATATTCCCAACATCATTAACATTTTACATTTTCATAAATTTTAATTCATTTAATTGATGTGATCAATGTACAAACCACACCAAGGAATTCTTCCTAGAGAAAATAGAAAAAGATGTCTCATAAATCATATCAAAATGAAATTCAAAGAGAATCATGATACCAAATTGATCAAGAAACTAAAAATTAAACCATGAAAATAACTCTTCATATGTTTTTTGAAAACCATTACATGGTATTATTTCCACTTTATATCCAATAAATATAAGTTATTTGACATTTTTTTCAGCTTAAATGATTATGACAACCGAGCCAGCCCAACATAATTTGCAATCATATTTCAAGACTTACTCACATAAGGATTCTTGGATGTCAAACCACAATATCCTGACCAAAATATCCCAATAGGTTGCAAATTTCATCACTACCCTCATTTATTTTTTCTAGGAGCTGCATTTAGAACAAATCCCATACTCATCTCTTAACCCTTTTTTTATCTCCTCACAAAACTAATTTTAATAGTTTAACAAGATCAAAGGTAGAGGAGGAGTGAATTTTGACCTTCCCAAGACACAATAAATTTTTTTATTTTTGTTTTGAGGGCATACAAGAATACGATATTAGGTACACACACATAGGTAAATCCGGTATAGTAATGAAACAGATCCAACAAAGAACAGTCATATTGATATATCATTTAAAGCTGAAAAATATTAATCTAAAATATATTTTACCTTATATTAAGTATGAAATATTCACACTTTGTGGTTTAGTCCAATAATATGTGGAGATATTAGTGACAAATTTTCTCCAAAAAATACTCACATAAAGGGCATCAACCGTCTCAATGGTTTCACAGAGATAAAACTATTTATATCATTTACAGTAAACCAATTCACATAAAAAAATCACTCCCTGCTGTTAAATTAAAATAAATAATAACTCCATATAAGAGATTTGTTTTCATAAAATGTCAAAACAACATGGAATCAATAATTTCAACATGCATTTTCAGTAAGTTCCATGATATTGTGACCATGATGGGGGGGGGGGGTAAAATACCATAAATAAGGTAGAAAAGAGAATAAAAAAGAAATAAAAAGAAAAGAAAAATGAAATAAACAAGATTGAGAAAACTGAAAATAAAATAGAGAAGGCGAAAAAGAGAAGAAGGAAGAATCACAATGATAATTTTAATGAACTCAACAAGAAGGGTAAAAGTGAAAATACCACAAGGAAGGTGAAAAAGAGAAGAAACAAGATAGACAATTAAAATACTAATGAACTCAACATGATGGGAAAAAGTGAAAATACCATACAGAATTTAAAAAGAGTTGAAAAAAGAATGACAAAGAAAATCCTAATGAACTCAATAATTTACCCACCCCCACACATATAATGTGCAATATCCCCACTGTAATAATTGTGAATGTGAGAAGGAAGGATAAAACCTGGTGTATTTCACTAGTATGATAATTCTATAAGGTGGATTTTCTCTACTGGGTTATTTGTAATATCCTCATCAAAGTGCTTAAGTCTCTGCCCATTGACTTTAAGAAATTGTCTACTTTGCTCATGAAAAATTTGTATTGCACCAAAAGGGTAATCATTAGTAATAGTATAAGGACCGAGCCATCAGGAATGAAGCTTACCCGAGTAGAGATTTAGCCTAGAATTTTACATGAGGACCTTCCCACCAATATGGAACTAACTATGATAAATAATTATATCATGGATAAAATTTGTCTTCTCTTTATAGATCCAGGAGTTCTCATATTAATCCTGTCTAATTTCTTCCAACTCTTGAATCTGCAGCTACCTATGCTCACCTTTATATGAAAGATTCATATTAATTTGTTCAATATCTCAATATGTATGGTGTTATAACTCCATTGGGATGTGTCAAGACTTTCCAAACACAATTCTGTATAGTGACATTCCGATTGTGGTTTTAAAAGCTATACAGTACCCCCAAAGTGCAACATCCAATTGCAAACTCTAATCATTCCACTTGGGTTGTACCAATTTTTCAAATATTTTGTTACCTTCCCTATTTTATATTTATGCTTGTCCGTTAGTTTGAGGGTGATATGAAGTGGATACTCTATGATCAACCCCATACTTATGAAGAAAATTTTTCATTTAGCTATTGCAAAAATCGGAACCCTAATCACTAATGATGAATCTTGGTAAACCAAACCAACTATGAATTTTGGACCTCACAAAATCAACAACCACTCGAGATTCGTCGGTCCTAGTATCCTTTTCTACAACCCATTTATACATTTAGTCTATAGAAAACAAAATGTACATGAATAAAAATAAATTTGGAAAAGGCCCTATGAAGTCAATGCCCTATGCATTAAGGATTTCGCAGAATAACATGGGTTGTTGGGGAATTTCATTCCTCTTAGAGATATTCCATATGAATTGAAAAATACAACATGACTAGAAAAATATATGGTCATTCCAATACTATGTTCTACAATAAGGTCTAGAGTAAAGGACCATTAAATCTGTTTGTTGAGAGACAAAGTGGCCCCCATAAGCCAAAGTGTAGGCCAAGGTCCAAACAGATGTGAACTCAAGGTCCGAGAGACACCTATTTACTATGTAGTTTCCAAATATTCTCCAAAAATATGGGTTATCCTAAATGTACCATTGAGAGTCATATTTATGTCTATGGGATTGGGAAGTGATTAAATCATTTCGGTCCCTAGATGTTGTAATAAAATTTACAATGACCACATACTAGGGGGTAAGGTCCACAACATGAAAATGGTTCTCATAAGGAAAGAATTCTACATCGGAGAGGGATGAGTGAACATTGTGGTCTAGTGGTGTAGATATCCTACTAATGTGTTAATATAAAATATTTTCTAGTACCCTCTTATCTATGATCTCAATGTCAATATTTTGGAGGAGGAGAATCCCCTGTATGAGGTAGGGCTTAGCATCAGGTTTCTTTAAGAGAAATCGAAGGGCAGCATGGTTAGAAAACACAATCACTTTTGACCCAAGAAGATTTGAACGAGATTTTTTCAAGGAAAAAAAAATAAAAAGGAGTTATTTTTCAGTGGTTGTGTTGTTCACCTAGGTAGGGTCAAGGGTACGTTAGGCGTACACAATGGGATGAGGAGCCTTCTCAACCCTTTGTGATAAAACTGCCCCAACTACAAATTTTGAGGCATCACAAATAAGCTCGAAGGAGAGATCCAACCTTGGTTTTTGGATGATGGGAGGTGATTTGATACTCCTTTTAGTGAATTTAATTCATCCTCATAGATCTAAAAAACACAAACATAGAATGTTTTTACAATAATTGGGAAAATTAGACTACAATCATAAAAAAGTCTTTAATAAATCGTCTGTAAAAACCTGCATGACCTAAGAAAGATCACACCTCACGAAAACATTTTGGACATGGAAGGGATGAAATTAATTCAATTTTAGATTTGTAAATTTGAATTTCTTTATTTGAAATGATATTCTCATGAACTATCCCCTGCTCAACCATGAAATAAAATTTCTCATAATTTAAGATAAGATCTTTTTTAATGCAGTGGCATATGATATAACATTGGTGTTCCTAATAATCATCAAAATAAGAACCATATAACATTAAATGATCCACAAACACTTCCATACAAATCACATGTTACTTAGAAAAAATACTGAACATACATCACTATAAAGTACCAGAAGCATTGCATATACCAAATGACATCCTTCTGTGTCAAAATGTGACAAATGGACAAGAAAATGTTGTATTTTCTTGATCCACATGTGCTATATGGATTTTTAAATAACCCAAATATCCATTAAGGAAACAATAATGGGACTTACCAACACATAATTCTAACATTTTATTTATAAAAGGTTGATGAAATTGGTCCTTCTGAATGTCTTGATTGAGTCGACGGTTTTCAATACAGACTTGCCAACTCTTTTGCACACGTGTTGGAACTAATTCATACATTTCATTTGACACAACTAATATTCCTATTTTTTAGGGAAAATTTTCACTACACTAACCCATTTACAATTAGATATACGATAAATGATCCCCACAGAATGTAATTTACTGACTTTTAATTTTACCACATCAAGGATAGTGGGATTCAACCAGCATTGAGATTGTCTTATTAACTTAGCCTTATCATAAAAAAGTATATGATGCATAGAAATTGATGGGATAATCCTAGGAATATCACCCAATGTCCATCTTATCGCATTTTTACAATCTCTCAAAAGTTTGAGCAGTTTTGATTCCTATTGTAGAGAGAGGTTATTGGAAATAAAATTGGGCAGATGGTCAATACCCTCAAGATATGAATATTTTAAATTAGAAGGTGTTGTTTAAATTCCAAAACCAGTGTTTTTTGGATTAAGGGAGGTGGTTTAGGGGGATTGAGGACCATGCAAATTTTTATATACTCCTATTTATCCTCTATGGAAAGAGGATCTAGGGAAATGAGATTTTTAGAATCATCAACGGTTATGGGTACCTCAAAACGAACACACTCATCAATAAAATAACAAAATTTACACTTTTTAGAATCCACACAACACTAAAAAAATATATCAAAACTCAAATTATCCAATGGTGAAGAAGAGGAATATAAATCAGAGTATTGTCTAAGGAGAGAATTGAGTGTGCGTGCATCATTTGAGAGAACTTATATCGAATAGACAACAATAGTGGAGTGCTATTAAACACATTGTTTCATAGCCTCAAGGATGTTAAAACATACCTTTTATCTTCTAAAATCCATGGACAATGTACCATTATGAATTTTGATGATCACCTTTTTTATTTTGAAGAATGGATTCCAAAGTATAATAGGACCTTGTCCATGGGTTCGGGTATCTTCAATGTCAATAATGTGGAAATATGTGGGGAAGATGATATTCTTCACTCTTACAAGGACATCCTCAATCACTTCTTGTTGATGCTTAGTACTCTGGTTTGCATGTTTCACAACAATTTATTTTGGTTGAAGCTGTCCAACCTGTAGAGAAGTATATAGTGAGTGAGGAATTACATTAATAGAAGCACCTAAATATAACATTGAATTAGAAAACCATGTATCCCCTATGGTTAAAGGTATCGTGAATATGACCAAATCCATACATTTGGTTGAAATTTCATGCTGAATCAAGGCTGAGACATTCCTTCCCATGTTAACTCTCTCATTCCCCTTCAGCCTCCATCTATGGGAGAAAAGAACTTTATGAAATTTGGTATGTCGATGGATTTTTTTAACAGAATCGAATAGAGTAATGTTAAATTTAACCTTTTTAAATGTATCCATTATTTCTTTATCAATATCATTATCAAAATTCTTCTTATATTTAGAGAGTCTTTGGGGGAAAAGTAAAGGGAATGGATTGTTAATTTGAATCATTAATGATAATTTGATTACCCTTTCTATTGTGTTTTTATTCACTGGAATATTTTATGGTTGGAGAAAGAGTGTTTTGAAGAGGGGACAAACCTTTTGGGAAGAATCATTTGAAGGAGACACTTATTTTACACTATGAAGTGTAACTGCACATACATTTCCTTTGTCCTTCAGATTAAAAATGGATTGGGATGATATTTTTCAAGAACCTTGCATCTAAAGATCACCAATACTGTTTTCCAACTACCCCACTTGAGTCCATAGGTATTGAATTGTTGATTTTGTGGTCTGTTGGAACTGGAGGTTTTGGGATGCCATTTGCTTCACCATATCATTGAGGCTTGGATTATATTTTGGAGGAGGAGGATGATTATTTTTAAAACATGAAGGATAATGAGGTTTCATACATTGGACTTGTTGATACCAATTCTACTTGGGGTATCTTGAGTATTCTCCTTGTCGGTACTAGGGTTGTGATTTCCACCTTTGATTTGGATTTGGCCTGAATTGTTCTTTCATAAAGGAAGGTTCTTGTTGGAATGGACACCATGGGAATATATCTACATAAGAATTAGGTGAATCTTGAAGTTGTGGGCACTGGTTAAGAAAATGAGTATTATCAAAACACATACCACAATCTGATGGAATAGGAGGAGATTGTGAGTTACCCAATGATTGAGCTAATTGCCTTAGAAAGGTATTCATCTCAACAAGATTGTTATCTACCATTTTTTCTAGGGATTAATGACATACCTTATGGACTCATTATGTTGGTGCAATAGATCTTGTACCAAATTGTTGTGTATTTTGAGCAATATTGCCTATTAAACCATGAGTGACAGAATGAGTTTTATCAACCAAGGCACCACAAGCTGCTGCATCAATCATTACACGATCCATGGGGATAAGTCCCTCATTGAAGTATTGGATTAATAGTTTTTAACTAATCTGGTGTTGGGGGTATATTGAGAAATGTCTTTTGAATCTCTCCAAATATTCATGAAGGGTCTCTCCTTGTGATTTCCTACTGCCACACATTTATTTCATAATTGATGCCCTTTGAGAGGTAGGGAAAAAATTCTCTAAAATGAGTCATCTAAGGTCATTACAACCCCCAATTGTGGTAAGAAGATAGTATATCCAATCTTTGACTACACCATAAATGGAGAAAGAGAAGGCCCTAAACATAATTTGGTCATGAGACACATTTTGGGGATTCATGGCAGAACAGAGTATGTGATACTCTTTGAGATGTTTGTGAGGGTCCTCATCAGGAAGACCGTGTAATTTAATAAGAAGGTGGATGGTTCCTGATCTAAACTCAATGTTGGATGCTTCCTTAGTGTATTGGATCTACGCAGGTTGGTATTCCGCATCCGGGGTGACTAGTTATTTTAAGGTTCGATTAGTTGCAACCATGCTTTCAAGGGTTTGATTGAGTTAAGTTTATGTTTGATTTAAGACCACTTGAGGTTACACACAGGGTTCCTCAGTGTTACTTTATTGACCTTCTCAAGATGACAAGATTTTTGAGTGGAGTGATTTTTCCATTTCAGGGCCAAATTCAAGTAGTGTTTATTTACTAGATCATGTCATGAAACAATAGTGTCCAGTTTGATTGACTGATTGTTTGTTGTTTTTTATTTTTTGATAATTTTTTATGGAAGATGAATGAAATAAAAACACATAATAAATGATAGAATAATAGAAGAAAATAATGTTATAAAACAGAATTAGAGGGAGAGAGAGAAAAGAAGAGAGATAGAAAGAGAAAACACACAAAAACAAACAAAAAAACAATAAAAAAACAGAAATAATCAAATGGTGGCTGGGATATAGAAAAGATTACTAATTAAGAAGTAAAATAAATAAATAAATTTAAATAAAGAAGAAAAAAATGATCTTGGATCTACAGTAATGGAACTAAAATTTGATCATGTTATCGAGCATATCAAATTAGATGTTTATTTTTAATTAGAATTTTTATAACATAGACGCAACCCTAGGTTGTCTCTTGAAAAATACTTATATCATTAATTTAAAAAGAAGGCTCTGATTATGAAAATAATGGTAGAATAGGGATTTATAAAACCTTTGGTTTTTTGATTTTAAAACACAAATTGAAACTATACTACTATGTGAGAGAAACAAGACAAAGAAATTTTGATCAACCTAGGTAAGTGTCCCTTGATGCCCAATCTGTCATCGATCTCAAGGGAATGTGAATGATAATCGATTACTTGATTTATAAACACTAAAACATGTTTGGTATGTTAGTTTAGACTATGTTACCACCTAGAATTTGATCGATCAATGATATTGATTATCAGTGACTGTACAAAATAAACAAACTTGAATAGATGTAAAATAAGAACTCATTCAAGGCATCACATCAACAACGTGATGATATAACCAAATTTGTGTCAATGTTAAAATATTACAGAAATTAATAACATTCATATCCATGGTTAAAACTTCTATAATTTATCAACTGACATAATCCATTCGCACACTCATGAAAGGGAAGGGGTGATAAAAGAGGCAACCACACTCAAATAATCACAAGATCTGGGTTATTCATGGAAGCTTGAAGATTCTTGTTACATTGATTTGTATTTGATCATACCAAAATAGAAAAAAATAAAGAAGGTATTAATGAAGAAAAATTAACAAAATAAATAGAAATTCAATTACCATATGATGATTACAAGCGTGCAGTTCGGGATTACAACAAGGGACACCCCCCCCCAAATTGATCACTGGTGGTTTAGAAGTACCTTAGGGAGAAGAGGGAAAGAATGGATGAAGAAATATATCAAATTATAATCACCCTTAACCATAGACATTACACTAGAGATAATGAGGGGGAGTAATTTTATGGACAAAAACATCACACTTTCCACAAAATTGGTCATGTTCCTAAGAGACTAGGTCACTATTCCGAACAGACTTCCTGATCCTTCTTCATCCAGCTGGAAGACTTAGAAAATGCATAAAATAGTTATTAAATTCGGTAGAGAGGTGAAAATTCTTGTAATCTATAAACAAGAGGTGTAATTAGCCAAATTGGATCACCGATATATGAGTTATGGCCCAAATATGGTAAGGTGGTCCCATCTGGATAGCCTAGAATTTATTCACATTGTGGGCCTATTTTGGGCCTTTAAATAGATGATTTGGGATTCATGATATTCTATATAAATGTAGATCACATTGGTTTTCACTCATAAACCATTTTTTAGCCTAATTGGATTCACATATTATCCAGAGTACAATTAATTTTTCACATGCATGCTTGGGCTCTCGTATAGTTTGGCACATTTTTCATGAATTCCATCACGAGCTCTCCAAATCAATACCTCTTACAATGTAAACACTGAAACAAGTAAAATTTACCAATTAAATAGTGATAAAAATTAAGTCATTTATTCAAACATAAAGTAGAATTTATTATTATATTTGGAATATTCATTAAAAACTAGTTAAAAATAGTGGTGTAAGGGTGGATTTGAATTGTGAATCATTATGTGATCACACCCTCACACCTAAAAATTTTCACCCTTGGGAAATAAAAAAATATCCAGAAAATGATGCCTGTATATATTCCCAATAACATAAAGATTTAACATTTGTAGAAATTTTAATTCATTTAAGTAATGTGATCAATGCACAAACCGCACCATGGAGTTATTCCAACTGAAAATTAAAAAAGATGTCTCATAAAACTAATCACAATGAAATTAAAAGAGATTAATTATACCAAATTGAGCAGGGAATTCAAAAGTCAACCATGACACTAACTCTCCATGTGTGTTTGTGAAAACGATTCTATACTATTCATTCCACATTCTATCCAATAAAAATAGGTTATTTTAACATTTTAAGCTTAAATGATTATGTCCACCGAAACTTCTCTTCATCCTTTGCAATAATATTTCAAGACCCACTCACTTAATCATTCCCATAAGTAAATCCATAAGCTCCTAACCTAGATATCCCCATATGTTTCACATTTAATCACTCCCCTCATTTATTAGTTTTTTTAGAAGTTGCATTTGAAGCTTATCTCACACTCATCTCTTAACCCTTGTTTGATCTCCTCATGACACTAATTGTTATAGTTATAACAGGATCAAAGGTTGAGGAGTGGGTTTTGACTAGCCCAAGACACAACAATTTTTTTTTTGATTTTTTTGAGGGAGTACAACAATCAGATATTAGGTACGCAGGAATAGATAAATCCCGTATAGTAATAAAATAAATCAGATAAGGAAAAATCATATGGAAAAATCATTTTAAGTGGATAAATATTAACCAAAAATATATTTTCCTTCTATTATGTAAGAAATATTCACACTTTCTGGTTTGGTTAAAAAATGTGTTGAGATATTTGTGACATGGTTTTCTAAAAAATTACTCACATGAGGGGAATATATCACCTCAAAGGTTTCACAGAGATACATGCATTTATACCATTGACAGAAAACCAATTCACTAAAAAAATGACTCCCTGATATTAAATTCATATAGATATTCATTCTATAATAGAGAAAATTATTCATCAAATGTCAAAACAACATGGAATCCAAAATTTTGACATGCATTTTCAGAAAGTTCCATGATTTGGTTACCTTAAAGAGGGGGGGGGAGGGAAGTAAAAATACCATAAATAAATATAAAAAGATAAGAATGAATAAATAAAATGAAAATTTTAAGGAAATAAACAAGATATGGAAACATTAAAATACCATAAATAAGGTGAAAAATAGAAGAAATATGAAATACAATGAAAATCCTAATGAACTCAACAGTATGAGGAAAATTGAAAATACCACAAAGAAGTAAAAAATGAGAAGAAATAATAATGGTAATGAAAATCCTAACTAACTCAACAAGACTTGGAAAAGTGAAAATACAGTAAAGAAGGCAAAAAAGAGAATAAAGAATAAATCAATGAAAATCTTAATGAACCCAAGAATTTATCCACCCCCACACCTTAAATGTGCAGTGTCCTCATTGTAATAATTTTGAATGTGAGAAGGAAGGATAAAACCTGGTGTGTTTCACCATTATACTTCTTCTATAAGGTGTATTTCCTCCATTGGATTCTTTAGAAAATCCTCATATAAGTGCTTAAGTTTCTACCTAGTGAAGATAAGACTTATTCCACTCTACTCATGAAAAAATATATGTTACACAAAAGGGTAAAAGATAGAAACAATATAAGGTCTGAGCCATTGAGAACAAAGCTTACCTGGGTGGAGTTTTAGCATGGAATGGTACATGAGGACCTTCCCACCAATATGGAACTTCTGCTGATGAATCATGCTCTCATGGATATCCTTTGTCTTCACTTTATAGATCTGTGAGTTCACATATGCATCACATCTAATTTCTTAAAACTCTTGAATTTGTAGCTTCTTATTCTCACATTCATTAGAATGATTCATATTACATTTTTTAACAACGCAATATTCTTGTTGTTCTACCACCATTGGTTGGTTACAGTCCTTTCCAAACACAATTCTGTATGCTGACATTCTGATTGGGGTTTTTGAAGTTGTATGGTACGCCCAAAGTGCATCATCAAAGTGCAAACTCCAATCATTCCGGTTGAAATGTAATTTTTTTCCAAGTTTCTCTTATCTTCCCTATATGAGATTTTTGTATTTCAATTAGTTTGGTGGTGATATGTAGTGGAGAATTTATGATCAAACCCATTCTTATGAAGCCAATTTTTCATGTTTTGATTGAAAAAATGGGAACCCTAATCACTAATGATGAATCTCATCAAACCAAAACGACTAAACATTTGGGACCTCACAAAATCAACAACAACTCAAGAGTCATCGGTACTAGTATCCTTTGCTTCAACCCATTTATACATGTAGTCCATGACTAACATGATGTACATGAATCCAAATGAATTTGGAAAATGCCCCATGAAGTCTATGACCCATGCAACAATGATTTCACAGAATAACATGGGTTGTTGGGATATTTTATTCCTATTGGTGATATTCCCTAAAAATTTAAAATGACTACATGACTTGAAATATAGACGGGAATCCCTGTAAAATGTTGGACAATAATGTCCGGAGTCATGGAACTTTTGAGCTATTCGTTGATATTCAAAGTGGCCCCCATAAGCCAAAGTGTGGAAGAAGGTCAAAATTGAGGTGAACATATGGTCATGGACACACATATGAACTACTTGGTCAACACAAAATCTCCAAAAATATTTTTCATCCCAAATGTACCATCAAGAATCATGTTTATGTCTATAGGAATGGGATGTTCTAAAATTAGTGGGGACCCTAGATGTTGCTAGAAAATTTTCAATGTCTGCACACCATAGTGTAAGGTCCAAAACATCATAGAGGTTCTCATGAAGAAATAATTATCCAATGGGGAGGGATGAGTTAACATGGTGGTTTAGTGGTGGAGAAATCCTACTAATGTGGTCATCTCAAACCTTTTCTAATCCCCTATTTTCTGTAATTTCTAGGTCGATCTCTTGGAGGAAGAGTATCCACCTTATGAGGTGAGGCCTAACTTCAGGTTTCTTGAAGAGAAATCGAAGGCCAACATGGTCATAAAACACAATCACTTATTACCCAAGAAGATATGAACAAAATATTTACAAGGAAAACCCAATATAAATGATTTATTATTCAGTGGTTTTTTAGTTTACCTGGCCAGGTTCAAGGGTGCATGTGGCATACACAATGACATGAGGAGCCTTCTCAACCCTTTGTGATAAAACTTCCCCAACTGTAGTGTTAGAGGTATCACACATAATCTCTAAGGGGAGATCCCACCATTGTGGTTGGATTATTGGAGGTTATTTGAGACTCTTTTTTAGTGAATTGAATGCATCCCCACAATTTTTATCAATCCCAAACCCAAAATCATTTTTCAATAATCCGGGAAATGGAAATGAAATCTTAGTAAAGTCTTTAACAAATCAGTGGTAAAAACCAGCATTATCCAAGAATGATCACACCTTAAAAAATCATTTTGGATATGGAAGGGGTGAAATTAATTCAATTTTAGATTTATCAACTTGAATTCCCTTATTCCAAATGACATTCCCAAGAACTATCCCCCTGTTATCCATGAAATGAAATTTTTCATAATTTAAGACAAGAACTTTTTCAATGCATTGACGGATGAAAGAACCTAGTTATTCCAAACAATCATTTAATGAATAAAAATATACTATGAAATAATCAATAAATACTTCCATATAACTCTCAAGGTACATCGGAAAAATACTCAACACACATCGCTGAAAAGTACGAGGTTCATTACATTGACCGAATAAAATCCTTCTGTATGAAAATGTGCCTAATGGATAGGTAAATGTTGAATTTTCATGATATTCAGGGGCTAGATGGATTTGGAAATAACCCAAAAATCCATCAAGAAAATAATAATGGGACTTACCAACCAATAATTAGAACAAGTGGTCAATAAAAGGTAGAGGAAATTGGTTCTTCGGTGTGGCTTGATTCAGTCGATGGAAGTCAATACAGTCTCGCCTATTACTTTTCACACGTGTTGGAACCAATTCATTCCTTTAATTTTAAACAACTTTTATTCTGGGTTTTAAGCACAATTTACACTGCATGAACCCATTTACTATTAGATAGAGGATAAATGATCCCCACAATAACTAATTTATTAAATTCCAATTTTACCACTTCAAGGAGAGTGCTATTCAACTGGAGTTGAGAATGTCATACGAGCTTAGCTTCATCCTACGAAAGTATATGGTGTATAAAAATAGATGGGATAATCTTAGGAATACCATAAAATGTACATCCTATTTCCTTTTTACAATATCTCAAAATACTGAGCAGTTTCGATTCTGGTTGTGAAGAGTGGTTATTGGAAATAATGACTTGCAGTTGGTCAATACCCTCAAGATATGCATATTTTAAATTAGAAATAAGTTGTTTATGTTCCATCACTGGTTCTTTTTGGATTGTTGTAGGCGGTTTAGGAGGAGTTAGGTCAATGAAACTATCTATCTACTCATGTTTATTGTCTAAGGAAAGTGAATCTATAGAAAATTATAATTGTAGAATAATCGACAGTCATGGGTACCTCAGAATGAACACATTAATCAATATATGAATAAAATTTACTCTTTTTAAGAACCCACATAACACTCAAAACATGAATCAAAACTCAAATCATCCAAGGGTCAATAAGAGGAAAATGAATTAGAGCATAGTTTCAGGAGAGAATTGTGTGTGCATGCATCATTTGAGAGCACTTTCATCGAATATACAAGAATAGTGGAGTGATCTTCAACATGGTGTTTCAATGACTCAAGGATGTTAAAAACAAACGTTTCTACTCCAAAATCCATAGACAACGTACCTTTTGTAATTTTGATGATTTCCATTGCTGTTTTGTGGAATGGACTCCCATGTATGAGAGGAGCAGGTCCTTGGGTTCGGGTATCTTCCATCTCAGGAATGTAGAAATCATAGGGGAAGGAGTGATTCCTCAATCTTACAAGGACATCCACATTCAATCCATTTGGATGCTTAGTACTCTAGTTTGTAATTTTCACGACAATGTGGGTTTGATGAATCTCTCCAACATGTATAGAACTATACACTAAGTGAGGCATTACATTAATGGAAGTACCAAAATCTAACAAGGAATATGAAAATAATGTCTCCCATATTGTAAAATGTATTGTGAATGTGCCTGGATCCTTGAATTTGGTTGGAATTGTAGGTTTAATCAAGGATGTGACATTCCTTCCCACATTGAATCTCTCATTACCCTTCAACCTCCTTCTATGGGTGCAAATCACTTTATCAAATTTGGCATATCAGGGGAATTGTTTAACAAAATCCAATAGAAGAATGTTATCTTGATCCACTTTAAGTGAATCTATTATTTTTTTTATCAATATCATTATCAAAATTCTTCTTAGATTTATAGAGTCTTTGGGGTAAAGGAAGAGGAATGAAATGATCATTTGAATCAATAATGATAATTTGATTACCCTTTTTATTTTATTTTTCTTCACTGGAATCTTTTGTGGTTGGAGAAAGAGTGTTTTCAAGTGGGGGACATACTTGTTGGGAAGAATCATTAGAAGGGGAAATTTATTTACCACTAAAAAGTGTAAAAGCACATACATTACCATTTTCTTTCAAATTGTCAATGGGTTGGGATGGTAGTTGTCCATAACCTTGCATCTTATGCTCACAAATGGTATTTTCCAACTGCCCCACTTGAGTTAGTTGGTCTTGAATTGCTAATTGTGTGGTTTGTTGGAACTAGAGGTTATGGGTGGCCATTTTGTTTAGCCATATCCTTGAGGCTTGGTTAAAATTTGTGAGGAGGATGATGATTGTTTTAAGAAGTTTAATGATAATAAGGATTTATACCATGTCCTTGTTGATACCAATTCTACATGGGGAAGCTTGAGATTTCTCCATGTTAGTACTAGGGTGGTGGTTGCAACCTAGGATTTGGATTTGGACTGAATTGTTATTTCTTAATGTGAGGATCTTGTTGGAATGGATGCCCTAGGAACACGGCTTCACAAGACTCAGGTGAATCTAGAAGTTTTGGGCACTAGTTATAAAAATGAGTATTTTTAGAAAAAATAACCCAATGTGATGGAATATGAGGAGATTGTGAGTTACCATGTGGTTGGGAAAATGTCCTTAGAAGGGTATTAATCTCATCAAGCTTGTTATCTTCATTTTGTTATAGAGATGAATCACATAACTCATGAACTCTTTAGTTTGTTGAAATAGCTCTTGTACCAAATTGTGGTGAATTTTGAGCCATATTGGATATTAAGTCACAAGAAACAGAAGAAATTTTATTTACCGAGGCACCACTACCAGCTGCATCAATCATTCCATGATCCATGGGGATAATTCCCACATATAAGTTTTGGATTAATAGTTGTTCACTAATCTGTTGTGGGGGGGGGGGGATCTTGAGAAATGTCTTTTGAATTACTCCCAATATTAATGAAGGGTCCCTCTCAGTGATTGCCTAATGCCACATATTTCTTTCCAAATTTGTGCAGTTTGGGAGGCAGAGAATCAATTCTCTATAAAAAGTCTTTTCAGATTATTATAGCCACTAATTGTGGAAGGAAGATAATATAGAAAATATTTGGAAACACCATAAAAGGAGAAAGGGAAGGCCCTAAACATAATTAGGTCCTCAGACACACTTTTGGGTTTCATAGTTGAGAAGACTATGTGAAACACTTTGAGATGTTTATGAGGGTCCTCACTGGAAAGACCATTGGAATTAGGAAGAAGGTGGATGATTCATGATCTAAACTCAATGTTGGATAATTCCTCAGGCTATTGGATGTATGCAGGTTGGTACTCTTTATCCAGGGTGATCAGTTCTTTTAACATTTTATTATTTGATTCCATGTTTTATTGGGTTTAATTGGGTTAAATTTATTTGGTTTTGGACCACTTGAGGTTCAAAAAATGGTTCCTCAATGCTAATTTATTGACCTTCTCTAGATTACTTTATTTTTGAGTTGAGTGATTTTTCAATTTCAGGGTCAAATTCATGTAGTGTTTCTTTACCAGATATTGTCATGACAATGATGTCCAGTTTGATTGATGGATTATTGTTGTTTATTTTGATTTTTAATTATTTTTTATGGAAGATGAATGAAATAAAAACACTAAGAAATGAACATAAGAAAGAAAATGTCATAACCCATCTCCTGGGGCCCGTTTTGTGACTACCTGAAGCCTGCCTTCCATAGGCCAGGGGCTAGAGACTAGCACTGAAAGGTGTATTCCATAGAACCGGGAAGGAATGGCATTTATAACTTGTAAAATCATGTAACTAAGCACAAAAAAAGATAAGAACACAAGAAAACTTTATAACCAAAAGAGTGCTAAAAGTAAAAGGGGAAATAATAAACACCCAACAGTAAAGGTACAAGTACAAATGATATACAATACAACTAAATAATGAGAAAAGACAGCTACTTGATCATCCTCCGAGGTTTCTACCTGAAGTGTAGGTACAAATCACCTCCTCAGAACTCCATTTCCACCCGTCTCCTCTGTGAACCGACACGCTGTATGGTCCACCTCCAAGTATCGTCCAATCCGGGTACCGTCATCCTCAGTCAGCGCTATCCATCATCTTCTTCCAACACAACAAGGTACAATCCTACCCCATGCATGTTTGAGTATAATGATACTCATTAGGGACCCCGAGAACCTCAAGGTCTCTCAAAATCCACAAAGGATAAACCACAAAGTATGAAATCACCAAATAACCCTACTTAGGTATATGCCCATACATATACCTAAGTTATCAAGTAATCAATCTCAATCATGAGAAAATAGAGAGGTATTGACTCATCTCACAATAGGTATATCATTAGGTATAGTGGTAGAGATGATTAGATGTTACTACTAAATCATCTTACTATGTTAAGAGGCTCTGCTGCTAACCTGAACCGAATCGCTAGGAGCTGTCCCCCGCAGGATCGCTGGAGCTGACCCACATAGGATCGCTAGGAGCTGACCCACACATGATTTCTAGGATCTGACCCACACAAGATCTCTATGAGCTGACCCACAAAATATCACTGGAGTTGACCCAGACAAGATTGCTAGGATCTGGCCCACACAAGATCACTAGGAGCTGACCCACACAGGATCACTAGAGCTGACCCACAGAGGATCGCTAGGAGCTCACCCACAGAGGATCACTAGGAGCTGACCCACACAGGATCTCTAGGAGCTGATCCACACAAAATCACTAGAGCTAAGATACAAAGGATTGCTGGGAGCTGACCACACAGGATCACTCGGAGATGACCCACATAGGATAGCCAGGAGCACTCTTCCTGTCACAACCAGTTACTGGGTTTTCGTACTAGGCTTTCTCGTCTTCTGTAGAGTCCGTTCTCCAAGACACTGGTCAATTTTCCAACTACCATGATGTCCCATGAAGAATTATCACAAAGTTCTGCCATGTCATAGGGGTCTCAATGCAATAGACGACATGTCAATCAGATGCTCGGTCTGTGAGTTATTATACTTTTAGTCCCGGGGGCTCAGTTGGTTTCATGCTCGATCCGACCCGACCATACCTCCACTTTACCCAATCCTCTAGTGAGGTATACTCAAAGGGACCATCTTGCTCCAAGATTTCCAATGCCACTAATGGTTCATCAAATGGACGCCCAATGCCAATGTTATTGCCCAAGTAAATTATAGGTTCAAATCTAATCCGGGTTCGGTCCGACTTGGTCGGACCGACCCGGACTGGGTCGACCCTATTTGGGTGGACCTGGCCCGACCAACGCTGGGTGGAATGGCCTGGTGTCCTGGCCTATGCAGTGGCCCACGATGGGCTACAGGGGAGGTCGCGAGGGCACAAAGGCCGCAGAGGGGGCCACAGAGGGCCACTAGAGGTCGCTGCAGCGCGGCTGGCTACGGGGCGGCTCGACGAGGCCGCGAGGTGGCTCAGACCGGGTGGTGCAGTGAAGCCGTAGGGTGGGGGTGTGGGGCTTGGACAGAGCGGCAAGGCGAGGCCGCAGCGGTGGCGAGGCTTGGGCAACACAACTAGGCTATTAGGGCGGTTCGGCCGGGGTGACACGACGATAGTTCGGCAGGGGCGACACAGTGAAGCCACGACAGCGGTGGTCGTGGAGCTGCGTTGTTACCTTTTTTGTGGTTGGAGGTGGTGCCATCCACCATTCTTATTCCCCTTAATGGTTAGTCATCATCTTCCTACATCGTAAAGAACACCACAATTCATCCCAATAATTACGGAGAGGAAGGGCCATGTTAGTTTGGCCCGTACTCTCCACATTAGAGCGGTAGCAAGTGGCTCTACAAGAACAAGAGTAACAAGAACATGTAAAGAAAAAATAATCAAAAACCCTCCCCACAATCCTGGTCAATAACTATTCCCAATCCCACAAAATAATTAGAAGGGGAGAACATGGAAATTGATAATCATATTGTAGTAAACCCCTACCTTGGATTGTTCGTTGACTTTAGTGTGAGAATGAAATTGAAGTTATCTACATTCATCTCGTCCACCACACACCTCCAATCCCAGGCTCATGCATCAGTTCTTCCTTATCAAAGACTTTCATCGATAGAGGGTGTCCTGAGGTAGAAGTCAAAGTCGATGTTCTTCATTGGAGGAGCATTCTTCATTGTAGAAGTGTAATCCCCCAAGGGTTCTCCTCTCACAATCCCACCCAAAAATGAAAGAGGTTCCAATATGATTCACTTAAAGGATTAATTATGTTGGCCCAACCAATTTGGATTTAATAAAGTACCGCGTTTTGAAAATTAATTAGCTCAATTAATGGTCCAATTTAATGGGAGGGGTTTAACATTGGGTAGTTGGGAGGTTTCTCCCCATTAAGAGGGGTCGGGTGGTCACCGCTTCTAAAATTCAAATTGGGGGTTTAGGCTCGGGTGGTCCTCAACACCATAACCTCACAAGGGAGGTTTAGTTCAAGTGGACCCCACCTATTAACTTCCAATGGGTGGTTTAGTTATGGGGGTACCCACCTCCCAACATCCACATGGGTGGTTTCAAAATAAAATAAAAATAAAATGTCACACCATTTTATTTTATTTCATTCCTTCACGAAAAACCCAAAAACAATATCTTTCACCCTCGACCAACTATTGTCGAGGTGAATGTCCCCTTAAGAAAATACTGGCACTATGATTTCAACGGTGTCCTTAGATTCCAATTCTATGCTGTAGTTCAAAATTTATAAAAAAACCACTCATACGTTTATTAAACGTACCCGAAACAAAGTTCAGAAATTCATTCTGAGCACACCGGACCTCGGAATCATGCGCCACAAATTTTCACAGACTCGTAAAATTAGCATTTATTTAAAAAAAATTACATGAAATTTCTAGGTCTTTACAGAAATAGAATGTTATACTGCATAATTAGAGAGAGAAAGAGAAATAGAGAAAGGAACATAGATAAGGAGAAAAAGCACACCAAAACAAACAAAAATAACAACAAAAAACCAATAAAAACAATCTAATAGAGGTGGGATATTGAAAGGAGTACTAATTAATAATTAAAATAAATAAATAAAATGAAATTAAAAAATGATATTGGATCCCCATCAATGGACCCAAAATTTGATCATGTTGTCGAGCACCTCAAATTAGATGTTTATTTTTATCTAGAATTTTTGCAGTATTGTAGAAACCCTAGGTCATCTCTCAATTGAACCTTAAATAATTAATTTAAAAATAAGGTTTAGATTATGAAAATAAAATAGTAATTAGGATTTATAAAACTGTGGTTTGTTTATTTTAACTCACAAATTCAAACTATAATACTAAGTGTGGGAATCAAGATAGAGAAATCGTTATCAACCCGGGTAAGTGTCCATTGATGCTCAATCAATCATCACTCTTAAGGTAATGGGAAGGGTCACTGATTCCATGATTTATAAACCCTAAAACAGGTATGTTATATGATTTCTTACTAGGTTAACACCTATAATTTTATCTATCAATGATATTGATTATCAGCGACCGCTGAAAATCAACAAACTTGAATCAATGGAAAAGTGGAACTCCATCAAGGCATCACATCAACAACGTGATGAGATGACCAGATTTGTATCAATGATAAAATATTCCACAAGAAAAGAATATTCATATTCATGGGTTCAATATTATGATATTTATCAACTAACATAATACATTCACACACTCAAGAAAGGGAAGGGGTAAGAAAAGAGGCAACCACACTCAAATCATCAAAATATCTGGGTTATGCATGGAAGCATGAAGATTATATTCCTTTAATTTGGATTATATCATACCAGAATAAACAACAAATTTGGAGGTATAAATGAAGAAAAATTTACAACAAATTGAGAAATTCAATTACCTTATGAAGATTACAAGCATGGAGCTCAGGATTACAACATGGGACCCCCCCCCAAATTGATAACTAGAGTTTTAGAAGTACATGGGGGAGAATAGGGTGATAATGGATGAATAAAGAACTATAATTTGAATCAACCTAACTCCAGGTTGTTCCAAATATAAGAATGAGGGAGAGTAGTGATTTCATGGACCAAAACATCACACTTTACACAAAAGAGGTCAAGTGCCTAAGGCACTAGGTCACTATTCAGGACATAATATTTAATCCTTATTTATCTGAATGATTGACTAGCCAAAATGTGTTCAATTGTAATGAAATTCGGAGGTGTTTGACTTATATGTTCATGGTAGGTGAAATTATCCCAATTAGATATACGAGGCCCGAGTTATGGCCCAAATAGAGAAGGCTGGTCCAATCTGGGCTGCCCAAAATTTCTTCACATTGTGGGCCTATTTTGGGCCTCGAAATGGAGGAATTAGGATTCATGATATTCTAGAGAAATGTATCACACATTTATTTTTAAATCATACACCCATTTTATCCCAATTGTATTCATGTATTATCCAAAGTACAAATAATTGTTCACATGCGTGCTTGGGCTCTCGCACAGTTTGGACCATTTTTTTTGAATTCCATCACATTCTTTCCAAATCATCTCCTCCTACAACGTAAACACCGAAAAAGTAAAATTAACCTATTAAAAAATTATAAACATTAATTAATTGATTCAAACATAATGCTAAATTTATTATTATATTTGTAATATTCATTACATAACGAATTAAAAACAGCGGCGTTAGGGTGGATTTGAATTGTGAGTCACTATGCGATGAAAATCATTATATGATAAATTGTATTATTGGTAGACTCTATAAAATGTGAGACTTTTTACTTGTAATATAAAACCTTGGACTTCCTTCTGGGCTCCCATATCTGATTTTAATAATGCTATTCTAGACCTAGAAAAGATAGTTGTTATGTTTTTAGATGAAGATCAAGACATTATCCTTTTGACGTAACATGACAGTTATTATTAGAATATGTGTGATTCCATGATGTATGGAAAAGATACTTTGAAATTAAAGGAGCTTAATTCAGTTCTTCTTTTAATATAATTCTTGTCCAAGAATGGGTTGAGATTGTAAGAAGAGGGGCTCAGTGTCATGGGTAGAATAGACAATATAGGTGAAGGTAAAAATAGTGGCAAGGGTAAAATAAATTTCATGAGTCAGTTTAATACTATTAACTATTATTAGGGTGGTAAAAAATTTCACTTTAAGAAATATTTTCCTGAGAAAAATAGTTCAAAGTGTAATGGGGATAGTAATGGGGCTCAATCTAATGTAGTTGAGCCTCTTTTTGATGATGTTGATGTTTTTTATTTATCTAGTGTGCTACAGGGGGTAGTGTTTTGGGTTTATATCATGGTTTTTTCCTTTTTCTTTTCCTAGTGGGTTTGGTCTTCTCAAGAGGAAACCGGGTATTAGTATTGTGTGGTCTTAGGTAGAGGTTAGTGAATCACCTTCATGGGCAGAGTCTTGGCTGATCACCAGGGTTGTATCAGTTTTACAATGATCAAGGTTAGGACGTGGCTTCCCTTACTGAATAGTTCTAGGACTTGTCTTCTAAATAGGTGTATAATTTTTTGGGTCTATTATAAATTTAGGTTATGTGAGTGGCTTACCTGCTTTAGTCCTTATAGTTTATGTATTGTTTGTTTGTTTGTAAATGTTTTCAATGGTCTATTTTTTTAATTGCTACTACTGTTTTCATTTGAACTGTTTCACTTTTAGTTTATATCCATACCTTGTATTTTTGTCTTTCTTTGAGAAGGGGTACTACTCATTTTATTGGTGTTTTGTAGGCATAAGAGCTGTTTCGAGAACATTTGGTTGGCTTGTTACTAGTATAAAGTTATGGTATGTGAAGCAGGAAACTCATGTATGTGAAGTTACATTTTTTATCTAGTTTTGTTTTGATGTTTTAATTATGAGCTTGTTGTAAAAGTATCTCATATGTAATTGACAAATGAAAGTGTGTGTCGCATTAATGTACATTTCAGACATAATTTGTGCATAGTTTAACTTGCACTATTTGATGTCACAATACTACTAATTAGGCCTTTTATAGAACTAGTAAATCAGATTGATTAGTGATATAGAAGTGAGGATAATGTAAGAGATTTTATAGGGCCAACTATAATAGTGTTCATAAAATTCATTGATAAATCCCCCTTTAATATTACTAAAAGAAGTGAAGATAAAGGGGGACTTTATTATAGATTTTGTTTTTTCATTAATAAAGGGGCTTTTAACGATTCTTCTTAGTAGTGTTAAAGGACACCTTTATCAATGTGTTTTTTTAGAATTGTTAAAGGGTTTCTTTAATAGTGCTAACAAAATCATTGATGATGGTCTTACTGATAAAGGGTATCATTTTTTTTATGCACCAAACACCCACACCCCTTTATTAGTGCTTTACACACCCCTCTTCCCTTTATCTATTCTTTTACCACCCCTTTTTTAGCATTTTAGATAATCCCAGCCACCCTCATGCCCCCAACGTTCAGCGAGTTTCGAACCTAAGACCTCCTACTTATATATATGTTTATATATATATATTATGTAATATATATATATATATTTTAAATATTGACTAAAAATATATTTTGTGAGTGTGTGTGCTTATAAATACATACAAACATACACTTATCATTTATATATATATATATGTGTGTATCTATAAATATAATTATACATGTTTATATTTATTTACATATATTATATATGAATATTTATATACATATATTAGAATATATATATAAATATACATATATTTAAATATATATAAACATTATATAAATATTAATTGTGTAGGTATATAAATATTCATACCTTTTAATTTTAAATAATATATATTTTATTTTTTATTTAGATAAGTGTTATATATTTATAAGTATATTTTATATGTAAATATGGTTAATTATTTATTTATAAAATTAATTTTTTATGTGTGAATATGTAAAAATATGTATATTTTTTTTATATATTTAATTATAAAAAATATTAAATTATGAGAAATGATAAAATTTCAAATCCAAAATATCAATATCAATGTAATCCTTAAGAATAAATTCAATCCCTACAAAAAATGTGTATAAGAGCCCAGTAAAAGATGATAAGAATCCATAGAATGTTAAAAAACTTGAGGCTCCCCAACTAAAAACTATGTTTTGGAGGTCATATGGGACTTTTTTTCCTATAATAATGTTATATATGGTATCCTTATCCTAATAGGGAATATAGCTCATTGAAGGCTTTGATTTGATTTGCGCAAGATTCCAAATAGAAACCAGGATCAAAAGTTATGGCTGCTTGAAGTTTGAGATATGTTTTCAATGTAATTTATATATTTTATTAATTTTTTTGACTTTTTTATCTTTTAATTATTATTTAATGAAAATTAATCAATAATAATTATCAAATTAGTATTTAAAAATATTTTTTAATTATTTTTTAACCCATTTTCACTAACTATCTTAAATCTTATGTTCAAATTCTTGTTTTGGCTTATCTAAAGCATATTTAAAAAATATAAAAAACATTTATATATTTATATCTTATTTTTAAGGATTTTTTTTGAAAAATAGGTTTTATCATCACTTTTTTAAAAGAGAAGATAATAGACCATATTTATCAGTGTTTTTTTACTAGTGATAATAGGTGGGCTCTATCAGTTCATTTTTTACAATTAATGATAAATTCCTCCTTTTAAAAGTTATTTTCTCGCACTGTTAAAGACCCCTTTTAACAACACATAAAAAAGAACCTTAAAAAACCACTTTTGATTGTGATTTTTTCTAATGCCGACAAATGGGTATTTTTAACAGAGCTTTTAGTTGGTGCTGTTAAAACCCAAGGGATGGATAAACCCATTTTTGTTATAGTGTTATTTCTGTTTTATATAAGTTTTTATCATGATTTCTCGATTCAATTAATTGGTTAGGTGGTGTAGGGATGTTGGGTGTACAGTTTTATGATTTTACTTTATAAGATGAATATTTTCAAATTTTTTGAATTATTTTTTACAAAATATAATGTATTTTATGGAATTATTTTCAAGGACATAGTTTATTTTTTTCCTCTTATTGTGCTTGGTGAAGCTGTCTCCCCCCCACTTTTACTTCCCTCTACTCTACCCAAGGGTTTCACTACTCAGTTATCTATTGATTGCCAACATGTTCCATGATTTTCATGGTTTTTGCAACCGCATATGAACCCCCTTGATACCCCTTGTGACTCCTCTTCTTATGTGTGAAATTTTATTTCAAGGAGAGGTCTACAATTATTGAAATGAGAGAAGGGGATGTGGTTTGAACTTCTTCCAACATGAAAGATAAATCAATCAAGGGTTGGAGATCTTCAATTCCAAAGGGGTGCACAACAACCACATGAGAGGGATGGTGGTTCAACGATTCAAGAGGGGTGATGGTTCCATGGTTTGATAGGGGTCTATTAGGTTTCTTATTCAACAGAAAAACATGTAATTGTTGTTTGGTTTGTGTTCACCAGTGGGGAATCCAGAGATTCTGATTAATGTTGTGTTGGGTTATACAAGCTCAGTTTGAGAATAATGATGGCTTGTTATTTGGACTTGTTTTATGATACAACTTGTAAACCAATACATCAGCAGATGTCATCATCAACTACCGATCATTGTGGAGAATTGGATATGAGTTCTTGGCTAAAGATCTTTGTACTGTATGTTTTTTCTTTGGTTTCATTCATGCCTTAGTTCAGATTGGTTGGGGTTGTCTATTTGGATCCTATATTTCTTAAATAATTAATTTTAATCTTTCTATAGCCTTTTTTATAGTGATAACCCCTTCTCCATGCCCCATGCACATAGGTAAATTTTACCTAAGCACTTGCATCTATGTGTTCATTTAGCACTTTTATTTTTCACTTTTTTAAGAATTTTTGTTGCATGAATGTTTGTATTTCCGGATTTATAACATAATTTTTTCTTGGAAATAATTCTATAATCTTCCATTTTTTGGCCTATGTAAATGGTATTGTTACCGCCATTGGCTCATGATACTGGTTTGTGTGTTGTTTTTACCTTTTGAGATAATGTTAAATTTCAATATATCTCAATTTTTGATCATTTCATTGTTTAAATTACTACCGTGATTGAAAATCATTTTTAAATTCTTTGTAATTGGATATTTATTATGATTTTGTTCATTTTGGTTTTAAATAACAGTTCAGATCCAAACCATTTTTATTTTTTATTTTTTTATCAAACCATCTCTAAAATCAATAATCCCTTTAAATGGTTAATGTGGACTGCCTCTCTACATACCCTGAAACAATTTATTTTTGCCTCAATTTGTTATTTTAGGGTGACTAATGAATATATAATTAAATCTAAACAAATAAATATTATCTCCTAAATTCTGGATAAACAAACTCAAACCTGCAATATGATTGATTCATGAATCAATTCACTAGATAATTGTTTAAAATATATCATATGATAATAGAACATGGGTAAATACATGTAAAATATTGTCCTAACTCAATTTGGATCTCTCGCTGATGGAGAAAGATCTCACATCATTATCATTGAAGAGATCTACAAGATACATTTATATGTAATTTTCTATTTAAATTTCACATGGATTGGAAATTTACTTATGTAATTTTTAGTTTAATCAATAATTTTCATATTAAAAATACTTACAATCAAAATTTTATATAATAAATTATATATATATATAGATGAAAAATAAGGATGTGAAAGGATAGGGTAAAAAACATGAATGCACAACAAGGGCATTTTCATCCAAACCCACTTTTTGAGGGTCAAGTATGACTCCCCAAGTTGCGAGGATACAAATCTTTCTTGTGAATTCAAAGAAATATTCATCATCATCCCAGATGAAAATATAATTATGATTCATCCCCTCTCCTCCCTACCCTGTATACATATCTTACCAACACCACTTCTATGTAACCCTAAATATAAATATAATAACATTTTTAAAAAATATAAATATATATTTTTTAATTTTATTTATATTTATATAATTATTAAATTATAATTATAAATTTATGTATATAATTAAGATAATAAATATATTTATATTTATATAAATATAATTATATTTATAATAAATATATTTACCCTTAGGGATCAGCCAAGTAGCAAAGGGCCATGTGGGGTGTCAAGGATGTCTTGGGTTTTAATCTCCTTGGATTCATGCATGTGTGTGTGTGTGTTTCTTTATAGCTTTGTAGATCGCCTTAATCGACCATTTTTAACATTGTTATGTCTATAAATATAAATAATTATATAAATATAAATATAATAATATAAATATAAATATCAATGTGTCTATATAATTATAAAAGAAAATATAAATATATAATTCAAACCTCTCATCATGCATTTTTTTGGGTGAATTGAAATGCAGTTTCTTTCCCATTATTAATGTGAAATTATAGATCCTTTTTTTCATTATTTGGATGGTAGGCGAGAGTGTCAAACGCGCTTTGACTTGGTGTCCCATGTGTCATGCACCCCACCAAACATCATATTAATATATGTTTATATTATCATCCCCAACAAGCGTCATATCAATATGTCATCATATTATCATTGAGTCGCACAGAGGTCTTAAACATTCAATGAAATATTCATCACCATCCTATAAAAACAAATAATATGATTATATCATGTCCATCAATATATATATATATATATATATATCACCACCACCACTTCTATGTCTACAATCTATAGCACTCATTAATCTTGATGGAGTGTGTCACCCTCCTCTCCATGTTATGTTTCTGAAGACCTCTAGTTCCCAACAATCCATCCATCATCGGTCATCCCGATGGAGGATTTGGGGATATTGTGACTGAGGAAGTGATCAATAAAATGTTGCTTCACTAGAAAGAGGAACCTCCATACGAGGGGTCCTACACCAAAAATTCCTTCATTCACGATGCTAATGATTGGACCATCGATGATTGGCCCACCAGTGTAGCAAAAATCATTAGAAAAAATAAAGTGAGAAAATGAGGAAAAATGGAGACTAGATGTAATTTTGAAAACACCCAAAATGAAAGGGGTAAAAAAGCACAAGAAAATAAAAGGATCATGATGGTTAAAAGTGGGTACACACTCTCTCAGTATTATATCTATAAAACACTCATAATATCTCTCTTTAATAATTGGGAAACTGCCTCATAGAATACTATTCAAAAAAACTAATGGTAATGAGAACCATAGTGAACCAGATGATAAAAAACAACTGGGAGAGAGCCCCATTTATATGATAATTCTCCCCTACCTCCTCTTTTTCCACTGAGGGGATTTGTGGGTTGGCCATAAAACACCTACCACCACATTACCCACTTTGAAAAAAGAGGTGGTGGTGCCATCACTGGGGAAAACTGGAGAAATGTATCCCACTTGGAGATTTGACTAAGAACCAAACACATTTTCACACATCCTTTTTATCTACCAAACACACTTCTCATATCTCTTCAAGGCCGATAAAGGATCTACACCATTTGACCACATCAGATCCAATCACCTTGATCAGGAAATCTTAAAAATTTTCTTTAGTATGATTCTTTTGCATGTCCAAACATCCTTCCTCCACCACATATCGAAAAAACAGATATTGTACACCAATTTGATTCATACTGGAATTAAAAGAAGGATTCCTCGAAATGTGTAAAGGCTTCTAACTATCCCAAAATAATATAATCTTCTCCTGTCTACACCTGGGTTCCTTTAACTAATTTATCATCCAAATAGACACTTTGTAATCCTGTGTAGCTACCAAGTACCCTACCTAAATAATGGATAAAACAACAACTAACTGTAACTTTGAAATATATCTCACAGGTTCTCTTACAAGAGTAAACACATAACTAGTAATGAATTTCCTCCCATAAAAATCACCTATAAAATCTTAATCAACATAGAATATAATAGTGATCTGGTCCTCCATAACAAAATGTGGAATTTGAGTGGTCCTTGATTTTTCTCAAGATCAACATCATTGTTCTCCAATTATATTATCCAAGATTCCCCATGTACCAACTAATTAATCTCACTCTACGTGAAATGTCTGATCTAGTACAAACTATAGAAAAACATCAGACTTCCCACTTCTAATGCATACATTACCTGACAAATCCCTATCCTCTCGACCTCCCCAAAAGGATTCATCATTGATGATAAAAGTAAATTAATAAGAAGTGAGGTGGAGATTTTGTTACATTATTAAATGATAATTAATTTCAGGACTCCCTGTATGTAATTTTTATGTGATAGCCAAATATTACCATTATTTCTATCTCTGTAAATCTCCCTCCCAAGAATCAGGTGTTTTAGTCCCCTGTCATTCATATCAAACCTTCATGGAATCTGTGCCTTCAACTCCTAGATATGATCTTTATTGGGGCATGAAACCAACATGTCATCCACATACAATAGAAGAATGATGAAATCATTGACATTTGAACTCATTGAATATGAACAAGGATCTAAATAAAGGCTTTTTAATCCATGGATCATGTTATTGGAATACAATTTCTTGTACAAACACCTCAACACCATCTTGAGATCATACATAAACTTTTTAAACCATAAAACCATGTTCTCTTTTCCTTATTTTGTAAATCCTTATTGTTGGAGCATATATATCTCTCTAGTGAGATAAGGATTGAGAAAAGTATTATTCACATCCAGCTACTCTAGTTGTATACTGTATGAGGCACACATTTCTATAACAGTCAGAATAGTTTGCAGTATAACATGAGGAGAAAATATTTCATTGGAATCAATATATTCCTTCAACGAATAACCTTTTTCCACCAGACATTCGCAATATATTTTAACCCAGTCATTTTCTTCTCACTTGATCTTAATGACCTATATTTTTATGATAGACTTCCATCCACATGGTAATGGAAATGTTCCCAAGTATTGTTCTTATGTAGGGCTTCATGTTCTTTCTGCATCACCACTCTCTATGAGGATACATTTGGAATCTGGGTAACATCCATAAAATAAGATGGCTCTCTATCCTCCTTCATGGAGTAGTACACAATATTATTCTCAACCACATAGTCTGAGTTCTATATTGGTTCTCTTTTTTCCCAAGTTGATCATCATAGTGTAGAATCAACCATTACACAATCTTCATGCTCTGGGAATGACTTAGAGGAAATTGGTTCTTCCATTGATTTTCCTCTTCATTGACTATTGTAGTTTCTATATTCCCCATATACATATCTAGATCAATTTTCCTTTTCACCATGTTTTCTAAAAATGACAAATCTTCTGATGATATGTTTTAGGAAGTGGGGTCCAACAAATGATACCCCTTCACACCATTAGCGTATCCCAATAAGATACTTTTACCTGATCTCATCATTAAAAAATTCATATACAGGACATTCCAAAGCATGAAACCGATAATAGTTAATGGGATTACCGGTCTACATCTCTATTGATGTCATCAGATCAATCACAGTGAAGGAATTATATTGATCACATAATAGAAGGTATTCAATTCTTCTAACCAAAATGTTTTGTAAATTTCTATAGTATTCCAAATAACCCTTGTACTATCCAATAGGTTTCTATTGATATTCTCATTCACTCAATTATATAGAGGAGTGTAAGCCATCTTGAAATGTATGTATATTCTATCATGTTGACAAAAAGAATCAGAATTATTATTTTTATATTCTCCAACATTTTCAGTCCCCATAGACATGATTTTTTTTCTGATTAAAGGTCCTTCCATGAAGTTAATGCTTTGAAGACTTCAAAAAACACTCATTACTATTTATTGGGTACACCCAATATCTCATAGAAAAATCATCAATGTAGGATAAAAAAGTAATGTTATCATCCTATGGATATAACTGGTGATTCTCAAATGGTAGAATAGATAACATCTAAGGCCTATATTTTTCATGGTATTAACATCCTAATCATTAACATGTCTTTTTTCTCAATATAAAATTCTCACAAAATTGTATGGATAACTTTGTAACTGTAAGAAATAACTTCTTATCCATACAAATATTTAAGCCACATTCATACATATGGACAATCTATTGATGCCATATCTTCATCTAAACTTCCATTGAGGTTGAATATGTGAAAACTATCTCTTCATTACCATATATTTCAGCCATAAGCATGTATTGGTTCTTCTATAAATTATCTACCATATTTACCAAAAGCACTCCCTTCAAAATTCTCATCATTCCATTCTCAATTTGAGCCTTACATATGATATCATTAAATTGTCTTAAATGAAATATTTTTTCCTTCATTCCATTCAAATGTAGTGCTCCATGGAAGGTCCATACGATGACATCGTGAATCTTTAGTTTGATGGTTCCAAATCCAACAATATTGAAGGTGTGATCATTCCCCCTGATTATAAGTCCATCCTGGATAATTTCATATTCATGAAACCATTCTTATCGAGATGTCATATTCCATGTTTATCTTGACTTGAAAATCTATGAATCACTATGATGCTTCCTACTTTCAGTAGTCATTCCCACTTCATTGACTAGTATATATCCACTTCTTAAAGTACTCACCACATTTATATTCATGTCATGATTCCATCTCTCAATGGAACGACACTATATTGTCATATCTTCTGGTCTTTCACCAATTATCAGTCATAAACTATCCTTCTACAACACTACCTGAATCTTCATTTAACAAAAAGTAAAATTTTTCCAATTGAATTTTTTGATCTCAAATTTCACCTCTATCTTACCAAAATATTAGTCAAGAACCACCTCATTTTCAAAATGATGTATTTAATAATCTCAATAATTTTTTTCATAAGTGAATTCTCAACTAGAGTCTCAATTATATACTATACTCAAATTTACAAGAATTTTTACTCCCCAAAACATGAACATCATGGGGATAGAACCTTTCTCTAATACCACATGTTGGTATTGTCGATGATTAGACCAAAATTGTAGTAATAATAATGAGATAATATGAAGTAAAAAATGATGAAAAATGGACACCTGATGTCATATGAAAACCCCAAAAATTAATGGGAAAAAATAAATAGGAAAATAGAAGGATCGCTATGGGTAAAATTGATGGAGGATCTCACATAATCAAGCATAGATGATGATCACTAGATTTGTTCTCCAAATAAAAATAGTAGTAGTAGGAAACATGTTTTTATTTTTTTTCTCTCATAATTGGAAAATAACACACATGATACTCCATATATATAGGGATATAAATACACAAAAAACCAAATATAAATAGAGATAAACAAAAGTCTGATAGTTGGTTGTGGTACATTCTTCCCAAACCTCCCCATCCACACACATCAACAAGCCTTCATTTGAATTTTTCATTCCTCCATTCCAAATGTTGGAGTAGGTTTTTTCAATAGATAAATCATGTTTATACTTCTAACATACCCCCTTAAACATATTTTTCACATGACCCATGAATTTTTTATCATATCCAGGGGGATGAATAATAGGTGAAATGAATTTACAATATTCAAGACCTTCATTATACAAGTAAGACTAAATGGTGTTGATGAAATATATTTTATAATCTACCTCTTTAATCCATATTTTAAAGGTTTTAGTCTCCTCGAAGATAATCAAAATGAAAGTCACTAAGAGTCAATACAAATTTACAAAATCTTATATTGGTTCCATTATCTCATATATATCCACAAGGCTTCAAATTTTTTGGGTATGTATATGAGATTTTTTTCAATACCTTCTAACGTTGGAGTATGTGGTGAAAACATTAGTGGTTCATCAATTCATCATTCTACAATTATTACTTCTTTAATAATTTATTCATCATACAGATGGAGTCTTACCACTCTTGAATCATCATCATGACACTATTTACATGTCTCCTTTCTATAAAAGGTAACATCTTTGTGGAATATAATCTTCTTGGTTATTTTATTATAAAAGAGATACCACTTTCTCAATATCTGTATCCCATATGAACCCACCATGATCCTTTATCCATGAGAATTTTTTAGTTTTTCTTAGGGAACATGACATATGAAATAGAATAAAAAACTCTAAGATAGTTTAAACATGGATTGTGAGTACTCCAAGGTTCATTTGGCTTCATTAGTTAATTATTTTTGGATGGGAATATATTGTGTAGATACAGCACACAAAAGGCTTCTTAATTCTATAAATTTATCGGAAAACCTTTTTCTTTCATCATGATTCTTTCAATGTTGATAATGGTTTGATTATACCTTTTAACTACTTCATTCAGTTGGTGAGTGTAAGAAGGTGTCAGTTGGGGCTGAATTCCACTCTACTTATGGTACTATTGAAATAAATTAGATGTTTTCTCCCCACCTAGATGCGATGTTAATTTTTTTTGTGAGGTTTTATTTTATTTTCCTCAATCTCCTTGAATTATTTAAAATTTAAAATACTTCAAACTTCATATTGAGAAAATATATATTTGTTTTCCTACTATATTTTCAATAAATTTTTTGAAATACTTCCTTTTCTTCATCTGATTTTTGATTTTATGGACAACACACATTTGTGTGAACTATCTCTAGTGGTGTTGTAGCTTTCTAGTTGGACTTCTTTTCAAAAATATTTATATGATGTTTTCTAAAAATATAACTTTCACAGATTTGATTAGGGTTTCGAATGATAGGAAGTCCATTCAACATCTTCTTACTTCCTAATAGATTTAAACAATTAATGTTTAAATAACTGATCCTAAGCTTCCCTAGCTAGTCTTTATCATCATGTAATATCACTAAATGTCGTGGTACATTGGGATGGATCATACGCAGAAACATGGGGTTTTTCATTATTGGAACTTTTGTGACTAGCCTTCCTTTTTCATTGAAAATCACAATTTATAGATTTTATATACTAATGTGAAATCCTATTTAGACCAACTAAATGACACTCTAGATATTGGTATGTAAGTTTGGTACATTTTGAAGTTGGATATGAAAGCATGAATTTTGTATTTTATCTTGATTAGAATATCTCCTATTCTATAGAAAAATATTATTGAGAGATCCACAAAAGTAATTTATCCTAAAACTCTCTCATAGAGGTTATTAAATAAGGGATTGTGAAATGTCATGTAGTTTCTAGGTCTAGAGTCATGATACCATAGAACTTGTTTTTCTATAGATGTTTGTTCTATAAACACATGAGAATCAAGAAAAGTATCTCCATATTTTATGATATCTGCCTCCTCTGTGTCATTCTCCATGGGGTTATTATACCAACATTCAATACTATAATGTCCATTTTTTTACAATTATAGCATTGAATATTTCTTTTCTCCATTTGGTTATTATTTAATCCTACCCATATTCTTTATTCACATTCTCATGGAACATAGTATTGATATTCCCAAACACCTTGAGTTAGGATTCTTCCACCACATCCTCTTATTCTAGGATTTAATTAGTTTCCATGAAATCCTCTTACTTGGGTTTTTCAAGATGTCCCCACTTGTTCCTTTTCAGAGTTGTTGAGATACAAAATTGATTATAGGGAATGTGCTACTCAATTGGTATCACTCGGGTGGTTCACCTTCAATTCGTTCGATTAAAGAGACCTTGTGATTTCTTCGATAGAAAAAATCTCTAGGTATTTTGTTTTTTCTAGGTAAATGACTATGTAATAATATTATGGATCATGGTATCACAAAATCTTCTCACATACCCACATTACCACAACATCATTTCAATTTCTTCACACATGTTTCACCACAACCTTTAAAAGAGTATGATACTGAACAATAGTTTCAGAAGATTTCATAAATAGAGATTCAAACTCACATCGAAGTGATTGAAGTTGGATCCACATTATTTTATTTGATCTATTGAATGCTTTGCGAAGAGTATCTAAGATACCCTTTCCATATTTTGATGAAGCAATATTTTTGAATGTTACTTCATTAAGGCCTTGATAAATAAAGGATTATAAATTGGATTCTCGGATTTGTTCCACTTGAAGAGTGTCCTTTTAATCATCTTGTAGAGCAGCCTCCATTACTTCAGATTCTAACTCGGTGTATCTGTCCACGACCAATTACATGGCATATTAGTTGCCTAGAAGTTCTTTAATGTTGATTCAATGATTGTCATAATTGTTTGTTATCAGTATTGAGATCATATTTTGTGAAGATTAATTATCTTTGAGAAAAATTATATAATAATATGGTTAAATGAGAGATATTGATCATTAATTTTTTAGATAGTACATATTGTAATTTTTATAGAATTGAGGGTTGCCACATTATTTTGTGTAATAAAAATGGGAGGAAAAATGACATGTGGCGTAGTGAGGAGAAATTTTGTTTTTTAATAAATAAATATTTTATGGTCTAGTGGATCATAAAAAACTATGGGATCAGCCTTCAATAAGGGGAGGTATGAAAAAGAAACACTGCATGTTTTCAACACTTTTTTTTAAAAATAGGTGAAGGGTAAAGAAATGTGGGTATATAAAAAACCTCACACCAAATGAATTGTGTAAACTATTCATTTTAATCCAAATTTGGTCATTGTAAGATATTGGTAGCAATTCTCAATACATCAGATTAGTAGTAGGTCTCTCTAGCCCTTCTCTCGACACACTTCACCTTAAACCTCTATTTGTTACCAGGGATGGAGGATATCACATCGGCAGACGCTGATACATATCAGTAGAGGTTTTCACTAAAAAAATTATAGTAGCCAGAAACATGTTTTTATTCCTTCTCTCAAAATTAGAGTACAACGAATACTACACTCCATATTTTTGGGGATAAAAAAATAGATATCTAAATGGAAACATAGATAAATAAACGTCTGAATGTGGGTTATAGTAGGGGTCACTGAAACCTGCATATCCAAACATGTCAAGAAAATTTCATTTGAATTCATCATGCCTTTATTCTAACAGTGAAAATATGTGTCATCCATGGAAAAATCAAGTTTGTACTACTAAAAACAAATGGGTACATACTCCATCACTATTATAAGGAGAAAACACTCATAATATGTCTCTTGAATAATGGGGAATACACCTCCCAAAATAATGCACAAATAAACAGATGGTGATGAGAATCTTAGTGAAGATGATGACAAAAAAACATCTCTAAGAGTGCCATATTTATTGGTTTCCTCTCCCCCCGCTACCTCTTCCTCCACAGATGAGATTGGTGGGTTGTCCACCAACCACCTACCACCACCTTCCCCTCTTTGACAAAGAATTGGGGAACTTCTGTTAATGGGGGAAAACAGTCAACAACTAGTAGGTTTGATGGCTTTGAAACGACGATGGATCATGATACCTACATGCATGAGGTCACTGATTTCCTAGCCCAAACCTCTAATAAAACCCCTAGTCCCCGTCCCACTGAGAAATCATTCAATTTGTTTCTCGGAGTTTCTAGATTATTATTACGAGACCAACGATGCATTCCTCTGTGTTCATGGGAAAAGGTACGACGGTCGGGGACCCTTTCTCACAAGAATGTAAGCTACCCTCATCTCCTTGTAATATTTCAATGAAACACGTGCTTCAATATTGGCATGGGATGCAGGAAAAAGAACTATAGTGCCCCTGGAAAATCCCTTGTGTGTGACCTCCTCTACAACCCTAATCTTGTAGAAACCAACACCACTGTCACCTTAGAGATGACAATATCACTCTGGATGAGGTCACGACCTCAACAGCCATCGTGCCATGGCATCAGGGATGAGAAATTGTTTCTATCACCGATGGATCCTTATTAGGGCCATAGGGTGGGATTCAGGCTCACCACCATTATCATCGCTAGTGACGAGGAGTGTGGCCGCCACCATGACCCATGCATTGAGAATGACCTCCTAGGGTTATCTGAAATGTATTACAAGATCATGGGTGTGAGTGAGGGTCCTCACTTTAGATATGAAAAAATAAATCCCTATTAGTTTATGTTAATCAATGTCCCCCTTTTATGAGGAGGTTTCCATGAAAATCATTTGAGATTTCTGATTTAGGATTCATGTTTTCCATTTCATATACATAATTAATAATATATTATTATTAATCACTTTTCATCAGTTAATAATAAATATTAATCACTAATAAATAATAATTAGCAATTGTTTTTTAATAATAAATATTAATAATTAACTATTTCATATTAAAAATATTTTAAACAATATTAATAAATATTATTAATTACAAATATATTTTGAATAGTTAATAATTATTAACTAATTAATAATTAATAATTATTTAATTAATAATTAATAATAGTTATTAATAATTAAATAATTAATTATTTGTTAGTTATTAACCATTATTGACCAATTACTAATAAATATTTAAAATTATTATTTATTTTATAACTATTAATAATTATTATTATATTAATAAATTACTAATTACTAATTAATTATTATTATATAGTATAAATTAATTAAAAAATTGTTCCTAATTAATATTAATTTTAATCAATATTAGTTACTTTTTTACACTATGGATATTAATTACATATACGTATTAAAAAAACAATATCATTTACAACTTAATAATATAAATTTATAATAAAAATTAATTACCCGAAAATATTAATTGATAATAAATATATAAAATTATAAATTATATTATGATAATAATAATATAATTATTAGTGATTAATTAATTAGTTACAAAGAAATGTTTAATCACTTATTGAAAATATTACTTATTAATTAACAATTTAATTACTATATAGACATTAATTTATTAATAAATATTATTATTTATTATTAACCAACTACTAAAAAATATTTAAAATTATTATTTAGTTACTAAATAATTATAATAATAATGACTATATAATTAAATTATTAATTATTAATTAATTATTATTATATCAGAACTAATTAATTAATAAATTTTTACTATTATATATTAATCACTATTAAATATTATTTAAAGAATAATTATTAATTAATTAATATTGTGTAATATTTAATAATTTTAATTTATAAAATATATTAATTAATAGAAAATGTTAATTACTAATAAATATTTAAAATTATGAATTAGTAAATAATTATTAAAAATAGAAATATAATTATTAGTAATTAAATAATTATTAATTATAAAATATTTAATTATAAACAAATAATATTAAGTAAAAATTAACTACTTAAATAATTATGAATTAATAATGATTAATAATTATTATTATGGAAATACTAAAAAATATTTTAGAATATTATTTATATACTAAATATTATTAATAATGATTAAATTATTAAAATAGTAATGATTAATTAATTATTATTAAATTATTATTATTTAATATAATATTTTTTTTGTTAAATAACTCTAATTAAAAAAATAATATTAATCAAAAAAAAGTATTTACTGTTTAGCCATAGTAATTTCTAATAAACCTTAATTATAAATAAATAATTGTAATTATTCTTTAGTAACTAATTAATAATTAGTATTATACATTATATATTCATTATATATTATTTACTTATTATTAATATTATTTTTAATTAATTATACATTATGTCATTTTTAAGTAATTAAAATTTATTATTTATTATTAACTATATTAAAATTAATATGTTATTTAGTGATATTATAAAATAGTAATTAATAGAATTAATTAACATTTATTAAAATATTAGTAATATATATTAATTATTTATTAATATTTAGTAATAATCAGTAATAATTAATTATTATTTGTTAGTAATTAATATTTATTAATAACTGATTAAAAAATATTAATAATAATATTTTATTAATTTTGTGTTTGAAAGGGAGAACCTGAGTCCCACATGGAAAATCTAGAATTATTTTTAAGGAAAGACCTCGTCAAAAGGGCCCATAGGTGATGGTTTTTTTCAGAATTACACACTACTTTAATGACTGTAATGCTGGATATAAAAAAGTAGATAAATTATACTGAAAAATTATGTTATATATATATATAAACAAAAAAATAAAAACATTTGTATTTAAAATAAGTAATTTTTTTTATTTGGGAATAGTCAATGTTTCCCTTGTGGCCTTTGTCTTGGGATAAAATGTGTAAAAATGTGTAATAAATGCATCTGTGTTGTTGTTAAAACATGTGATTGTCGCCTCTGAGTATTTTCCAACATTATTAACTAATCTTGATTAAATTTCACAAAAAATAAATTATAATTTTATTTATACAACATGTCTATATTATTGAATAATTCTAATTAAATATCAATATTAAAGTGAAACAATTCCTTAAAATTGACCCACTAAGATAAATTTTAATGTAAGTCACCTTTTAAAATTTGGTTGAATATTTTGTTTTTTTTTGTTTTTTTAGGTGTATTCCTTTTAGTGGATAATATAAATTGGGAACCTCCTTATTAATGTTTATTTGAAATTGAAAAGGACATGTAACAAAAATCAAACAATAATATTATTATAAAATAATGAATAATAGTAACAAACCAACCCGAGCTATTAACAAATTACTTTGCCAATATGCGACAAGGCCTTAAGAGAATTCTCATTCCTCCCAGATTGAAAACTACTATTGTAGAGTTAAACATATGTTTTTGGGAACCATTTCATTGGGTAAAATGATAAAAAAATTCATTTTTTAAGATGAAGTATCATCCAACCAAAACAAGAAAAAATATAAATTTTCCTTTATCAGGCCCTGGATTTTAGATACACTAAATATAAAATGATGATAAATGCATAAAAATTATCAAAACTAAAAGAAATTATGATAAATTTTAATTTTCTCATTTTTGAACAAAGAACTAATAAAAGTACACCCTTTACACTTGGGAAAAAATTATGTTCATGTGGTATTTTTTTGTTTTAAAATGTCGGTTACATGTCTTTATTTCAAAACAAGTTGTAAATAATTTTTTTTTACTTTTATAAATAAAACTTTATGTTATAAATATATTTCGGTGGATTTTTTCATGTTGGTTATTTTATAATTGATGTTAAAAATCATTTTCCTCATTGGTTTTAAAAAAACTGATCTTGAAAACATGTTTTCACTTCTGATATTTGATAATTGACTTGAAAAGTCTATCATATTTGATTTCTCACAACCGTTTTCACATAACCAACATGAAAAATATAATATCGTATACTTTTCACTTCATTAATGAAATAAATGACATGAAAACATGGTTCTCACACTGGGTTCAAAAAAGGATGTGGCAAATGTTGAGTTTCAATTTTCATATTGGTTATAAAAAAAGACAAGAAATGTGATTTTTTAAAAAAATTAAAATATTTCTTACCCTCCAAACATTAAGCAGTAGAAAAAATAGTAGAACAACAAAAAATCAATATCATAAAACAAATACCAACACAAACATTAAAATTTTTGTTTTCAAATTTTTATTGTATATTAAAAATATACTAAAATATAATCAAACATGTGAAATTATTTTCCCATTAAATTTTTAGGTGTGTCATATCATTTCCAAAATGAGGCTGAGGTAAATCAAAAAAAATAATTATGAAAAAGAAATAATTTAACATGTATTCTGAATAAAACAATTGAATAATTAAAGAAAATGTTTATAAAAAATACAACTTTATATAAATTAAAAACTATCTATTATAAATTTATTTCATAAATAAATCTTATAATATAGTTTCCTCATTCATTTACTCATTGTTTAGTAAATAATAGTTTAAAGGATTTCATCAATTCAAAATAACATTTTTAAATACTACATAATAAAATTTGAATTTTTAAATGAAAGTAATATTTAATATTACATATATAATCATGGTGATCTTCATTCTTGTTATCTTTATAAATAAATATCATTCAATATTTTAAAATAGTATGAATAAAAAAACTCAAAAAGTTATCATAATATAGAAAAGTATTAAAATATTGAAACATACATGGTCTTTACAGTCTCCAAAATTTTCTTGTACCACACCATGGATAGAGAAATGCTAGTATGGTGTCCTCTCCCGTGGAAGAAAAAAACCAAAATACAATGAACAAATTTATATTATAAAATTTAATTTGAGTGGTTATTATATGAAAATATTTATAATAATTTATGGTATATATATTTTACACCCTTGAAGATCAAGTATCATCCAAGATGAAATTATTACATTACATTAAAATATTTTAGCAATATAGACCATTATTTATATTTTAGTCATTGTACTCACTAAAAGTGAAATAAATAATGTGTCCATAAATACATATACTGGTGTTGTTTCATGTTGCATATACTTTTTATAAATATACCTAATAAAAACAAACATTATTATAAATTTCAATAAATTAAAATAATGGAATGTTTTATGTTATTCGATTAACATGGAAAAAAACATTCATCGTGTGGATCCACAACTCATATCCAGTTATAAGATCCATGATATCATTTTCAAAAGTCTCCAAAATCATTACACACCCACAAATTATAACATCAATAGGAATCTCATAAAAATCCTACAAAGAAAATTAATATGTTGAAACATTAAAAAAGTGACATATACAAATTGAAATCAAGTAACAGATAATGTAAGAACCCGGACCTTCGTTTCAGGTATGTTTTTCCTTTTTTTGAAGTTTTTACGAAAAGTGGTGTTTAAAAAAAAAATTGAAGTACACGCCGTGTACTTTATAAGTACACACCATGTAATTCAATGTCGTGCGACCTCGTTTGCAGGCCATGTCCGAGCCACAGACACTGTCCTGTGGGGTGATGTGGAGGACATTTAAATCAGAGTAAGGAAAAGCCTAATACACACCGTGTTCTCCAAAAGTACATGCCATGTTCTTTTTTTTTTCATTAAACACACCGGGGTCGCGTCTTAACCCCAAAACTATCTTCTTTTATGCGTTCTTCGACAGGGAGAGACCGTACAAGCACAAATTTTTTCTAAGCCTCTGAGCCTCTGTACATTCTCCAAATCGACCACCGTCGATTGCATTGGTACCACAACTGTAAGATCTCCCTTCTTCTAGAGAATCGTTTTCCAATTCCTCCTCTTTTGCAAGTTATCGTGGGTTTTAATTTTTGTGGGTTTTCATCGATCTACTATGTTATATGGGGATTCATGCCTCGTGGTTCATGTATATTGATCTCCTAGAATCAAGTTAGGTGGTTTGTTCATTTCTGTTAAAAATATTTGAGTATTATTTGCAATTTCCACCAATACCCTTGAACGAGGTATTGCATGTTTAGAGTTTTACCCCTATTGTTTTTCCTACCTTTCTTGTATGCTTGTGTATATGTAATTTGGATATGTGTTAGGATAATTTCTATGCTTGGATGTTTTGACCATTCCTCGTTCTGTTTACGACCTTTTGGTCTTGTTCTGCCATTGGCCATTATACCTGTTTACCATTCCTTGTGACCGTATGATGGAGTACTATTTTCTGACATGCTTGTTATGCTAAAGACTAGTTATCCAAGTAGTTCTGTAGGTTTAAATTGTCCATATAGCATTATTATGAACTGAATCACATAAGGCCATGAGAACCTGGTGCTATAGACTATAAGGGGATAGACCGAGTGATCTTCCTAAGTTAGTCTTGAAAATTATAGACTATAGGGTATAGACAGAGTGAGCTTAACAGAGAGTATTGGATATTATAGACCACATGAGGATAGACCGAGTGAGCTTACTCAAAGATTCTTGAGCCTTATTGACTATATAGGGGTAGACCGAGAGAGCTTCCTCGAAGTGTCTTTGTTTTGTATGAATTTCCTTAAACCAATTCAGGCTATCAGAGGGATTGACTGAGTGAGCTTCCTCAGAGAGTCTGTGATCGACCTGGGGCTACAAGAGGAATTGACTGAGTGAGATTCCTTAGAGAGTCTCTAAGCCTTGGATCTATAAGGGGAATAGACTGCGTGATCATAGTCAGAGAGTCCCAGACTACCTTAGACTATAAGGGTAATTGACTGAGCATGCTTCCTCAGGGAGTCTTATCATTTCGTATGACCAAACCAGAGGGGTTACGCTGAGTGTACTTCCTAGAGAGTTGTTGGTACTTCTTGGATTGGACCATAGGGGATGGCTATGTGTACTTTCTAGAGGTATTCCTATTTGTGGTTAGAGGTTTGCTTCACTCCTTCTTGTTGATCTATGGATTGTTTGTCGTTGTGTTTCATCCTATTTACTGGTTACTGTTTATTGCTTCATATACTATTACCTACCATATGCTCATTGACGGTTAGGTACAAATCTTCGGGTGGTTTCCTTCAAGGATTAAGTCTCACACTCTGTTTGGGTCATGCTTTTGGGCCCAAACAAATTATATTACTGCAGGTATAGACAATGTCAAGCGCCCTTTGACTTCAGGTACTTGATTTCATTGGAGAAGGAGAGCATGGGACCTAGATGAGGCTTGCGATGCTGATGAGTTTCTTATCTGTTTTTCTTTTGTACATTGGTTTAGTATTTTATTCAGCATTGTGACTTGTTTGGATATTTTCCTAGACATATGTATCATGCATCATTTCATATATATGTGTGTGCTCCAGTTGTTTATTGTTTTAGTCTTCCATTTTTTACTATTGTTGGATATTTATTTCTTCCACTATTGTATGCATTGTTTACTTCTGTTGTGTACTCTTCAAATGAGGGCATAGTTTCCTCACTAACACACCCAAGTCCCTCGCTGCTAGTTAGTAACCTCTGGCATTCGGGGAAATGCGCTTGAGGCCATGTGACCAACCGGGTACGGGGTGCCTCTGGGTGCCTTCTGGAACCAGGAAGTAATAAAGTGGTATAAGAGGAATTTTCTTCTCTTGACTTACAATTTGGATCCTATAGCCATGGATAGGATAGAATAGGTACTTGTCAATAAGTTGTGCCCTAGAGTAGCTAACCCTTGTACAAGGAAAATCCATACTACCTTGTTTATGGAAGTTTCACTAGTTTTCACTTTTACAGTTGATTTGATTTCACCATTGGGTGATTCACATGTCTTGTGCTGCTACCGTTGTTGTTATTGTGGTTCTATTTCTGTCACAACCCGATGAGATGAGGGTATTCCATGTCATGCATCATATAGGATATTGTTAGAAATCACATGCCATGCATTCTTGTCGTGCCATCTAGGATGCATTAATGATTTCATGTTATTGTGATTGACGTTGTGTAGATTATGCATGCTACTGTGATAAATGCTTTGATAGAATCTATGCTGTTTGACAGAGAATCTATTCGTATATTACTTTTCTTAAATGGACAACAAACTCTGGTTCTTGAGGTGTTATGGGCCCTCATAAACCAAAATTTGGCGGATCATTTCATGTTTTCCTTGTTAGAAATTGTATGAGATGAAAAGCTTTGATTCATGGGGAGTATGGGACCTCACAGATCGGAATTTGTCACTTTAACTTTTGTTTTTTGTGTTTTTTGGGCTTTAGATCAGTTTCTAAGCTACTGCCCGAAAAAACCCAAAATACATGGTGTGTACTTTATTAATACACACTGTGTAGTTTTTAAACTATGTCACTGTCTCTGTGGGCAGAAACACGGGGTTGTGAAAAATCTTCAGGAACATGCCGTGTATGGCATGCACACACCGTGTTGTAGTGACCTTGTGTTTACCCATGTGGTTAATGACACAGATTGATGAAACTTTGACATTACACGCCGTGTTTTGTTATCACAAGTTGTTCCATGTAACCTAAGTACCCAGTCGTGTCCCGAACAACACAGGTCGGGGAAAACCATCAATTACATGTCGTGATCTCAGGGAGCACTCCCTGTAAGAGTGAACTGTGTAGCCGGACGTGTAACTAACAACACGGGTTGTTGAAACCTTGTCTAGAAAATTCCGTGTCCTTTTTGAACACGCCATGTAGTCTAGGATTAAGAGGACCGTGTGAGTTAGCCATGTAAAAAGACTCGAGTAGGGGAATATAGTTCAAGTACACGCCGTGTGTGGGGACAACACGCTGTGTGGTCAGGGAGTTACATGACTAGTTGTGGCAGAAGTACACACCCATGTGAACGGCTTACAAGAACACGCCGTGTAGTTTTATACATGCCGTGTAGTCATGTTCTGTAAAATTGAAATATTTCTTTCTCCTATTCCCATATTGTACTATTTTTTTCTAAGTCTTTGATAATCCTGATCTAAGGTGTGCTTTTGACCTTTCAGAGCTATGCCACCAAGACGTCTGCTGGTTGTACGTCAGCTGCTAGATGGTGATCAGACACCAGATATGGAAGATCTGGGACCTCCTGCAGATCTTCCTGCTGTGTCAGCCTTGGCACCAGAAGTTATACTAGTTGCAGGCGCCGATGCGCAGTTTAGGGAAGACTTTCTAAGGACGATGTAGATTTTCTAGGGAGTGCCACATCCTGCCCCGTCGATGGCATAGTTGACGCGGGTTTTTCATCAGCAGTATCCTCTTACATTCTCAGGGGATAGAGGAACTCAGGCTACAGAGTCATGGCTAGAGTCCACGTTGAAAATTTTCAAGCATCTTGAGATACCTCCAGAGAATAGGGTGAATCTCAATATTTATATTCTCTAAGACTCCTCCAAGAGGTGGTGGGAAGTGATCTCACATTCAGGGCGCAAACAAAGTATGTCTTGGGATGACTTTCAGCGCATCTTCTATGATTACTTCTACCTGAAGACCTTGAGGGCCGATCGAGCCCAAGAGTTTATGAGTCTAGAGAAGGGTAGTATTTTTGTTATGGAGTAATTGTCTCGTTTTACTGAGCTGCATCCTTTCAAACCTATTCCATGAGGCAATCAGTTGTTTCTTGCATCGAAGTTCTAGGATGGTCTAAGGCACGACATCTGCTCGTAGGGGAACATATTTAGGTTGACTTCGATATCATCTATCTTTAACCAGGCGCTGATCACCTAGCACAATCTGAGGGATTTTGGAGAAGTGAGCTAGGGTGGTTCAACATCTAGAGTCAATGTTACTCCTACTGATAGCAAGAAGCGCCGTAGGGATTCTGATCAAAGAGATCATAGTAGGCGGAATGTATATTCAGGAAGCCAGGTAGAATTCTACCATTGTGGGAGGAGCGGGTATACTAGGCCTCAGTTCTAGAGAGACCCAATTGAGTGCCGATATTGCGAAAATATGGGCCATCTTTAGTGTTTTTGTCAGATCTTCTCGCCTAGAGCTGGTGGTAGGGGTTATCTTATAACCCCGCGTTTAGGAGATGCATCACCAGTTTCGCACCAGTCTGGGAACTAGAGTTCTTCCGGCCATGCAGGCCGAGGTGGAGGTCATGGCCGTGGTGGTCAATCATTAGGTTACCAATGAAAATAGAGTGGATTAGCTCAGAGTGGTCAGCCAGGGTCGCATGGATGCAGTACAGGCCAGACGTTCTCTATGGAGTAGACCCATCAGGAGCAGGATCCCGAACCTTCTACAGTTCGAGGTACAAACTTAGTAACCTCAATTTTATCTTCATCTCTTTTCGATACTGGTGTTATGCATATATTTATCTCTATTTCTATTATGGAGATTCTTGGGCTCTGTATCTTTTCCTCTGCCGATACTTTGACTCTAGACACACCGTTGGGGACTAGAGTGATTAGTTTACGTCAGTGCAGAAAGTGCACTCTTGAGTTTGAAGGGTGTCACTTCTTATGGTACCTGTATGTCCTAGAGATGGCGAGATACGATTTCATTCTTGGAATGGACTGGTTAGTTCCCTTTCATGTAGTCATTGACTGTTATCTCCGTAGGGTGAGTTTTATATCACCATATGGTGGATCTTTTCTTCATAGAGGTGAGTGTGATGTCCAAGCGAGTCAAGAAGGACCCGAGCATCATGGGCTAGGAGGAGTTACAACCCAGATTTCTAGTCTTTATTTGAATGACCAGGGGACTTCATAGTTAGACATTCCTCCAGTGATGGATCATTTTAAGGATGTCTTTCTAGAGTATATTTCAGGTTTTCCTCTGGAGTGTGAGGTAGAATTTTCTATTAAGCTCATGCCAGAAGCAGCACCCGTGTCAATTCTTCCTTATAGGATGGATACACCTGAGTTACAGGAGCTCAAGAAGCAGTTGGAGGAGTGGAGGCAAAGGGTTTCATCCGACCCAATACTTCTCCTTGGGGTTCGCCTGTCCTGTTTTAAATGAAGGCAGATGGTACCCTCAGGCTGTGTGTGGATTATCGGAAACTAAACCAGTTGACGATAAATAACCAATATCCCTTACCAGGGATCAATGATCTCTTTTATCAGCTTCGAGGAGACTGAGTGTTCTCAAAGATTGACTTAAGGTCCGATTATCATCAGTTGCACATTAGACAATCTGATATACTTCTTACAACATTCCGGAGTAGGTATGGTCTATAATATTATATGGTTATGCCATTCGGTCTCACGAACGTGCCTAAAGTTTTCATGGCACTAATGAACTGAGTGTTCCATCCATACTTAGATTCCTTTGTGGAGGTTTTCATGGATGATATCTTGGTGTACTCTGAAACTCTCCATGACCATGCTACCCATCTGGAGATCGTTCTCAGTACACTAAGAGAGCATCAGTTATATGCTGAGCTCTCGAAATGCCACTTTTTGATGGCCCGGATTCACTTCTTGGGTCATGTTATCTTAGAGAAAAGAGTATCTGTAGACCTAGAGAAAGTGAGAGCTGTAGTTTCCTGGGAATAGTCGAAGAATGTCATTGAGTTGCAGAGTTTTCTAGGGCTGGATGGATACTACAGGCATTTCATACAAGAATTTTCACACCTAGCAGCACCCCTGATAGGTCTGACCAAGAAAAAGGCAATGTTCTTAGGGTCATATTTCTGTGAGTCAGCCTTTTAGGAGCTGAAGGGGAGGTTGACGTGAGCACCGATACTAGTCTTTCCAGAGCTGGGAAAGAGCTATACTATTTACTATGATTCTTCATGTTTTGAGCTTGGAGATGTGCTGATGTAGGGAGATGGAGTCGTTGCGTACGGGTCTCTGCAGTTGAGGCCACATGAGAGGAATTACTCGATGCACGATCTGGATTTGGCAGCTGTTGTTCATGCCTCAGACTATTGGAGACACTATCTTTGGGGAGAGCATTTTGTGATTTTCACTGAACACAAAAGTCTCAAGTACATCTTCACTCAGCTTGATCTAAATCCGAGACAATGCAGGTGGGATGAGTATCTTCATCCCTTTGAATTTGAGCTTTCCTATACACCTAGGAAATGCAACGTAGTGGCTGACGTGTTGAGGAGGAGAACTCAGATACAAGAAGTTCAGGAGGCCAGTAGTGAGTGGCAGCTTATGGCACTGTTCTATGAGATTCATTTGGAGCTGCACGACAGACATGGGAAGAATTTTCTATATTATGTAGTTGTTACCTCTAATCTTCTTGATCGGGTACGGATGAGGCAGCTATTAGACTCGGAAGGCCTAGTCATATGGGAGAGTGTGTTAGGAGGGGACCATCTTCCTAGATGGAAAACAGGCGAGGATGAGATCTTGAATTTCTAGGGACATGTATGGGTGCCAGCAGACATACACGAGGAGCTGAAGCGGGATTTTCATTCCTCATTTTGGGCAGTTCATCCTGGTGTCACTAAGATGTATCGTGATCTACACCACTAGAAGTTGGTGGCCATGTATCAAGAGAGATGTTTCTTGTTTTGTCTTAAGGTGTTCCACTTTTTGTAGGTGAAAGTGGAACATCAGCGACAATCAGGTCTTTGGCAGTAGTTACCCATTCCGGAGTGGAAGTGGAACGATGTCGTGATAGACTTCGTGACCAGGATGCCGACATCACCTCGAGGGAATGATGTTGTTTGGGTTTTCATCAATAGGCTTACGGAGGTTTCTCATTTCTTTCCAATCAAGGAGACCTTTAGCATTGGTGAGCTGGGATGGTTTTACATCCAAGATATTGTACGTACATGGAGTTACACACTCTATTGTTCTAGACAAAGATGCACGCTTTACTTCTCAGTTCTAGAAGGGGCATCAGAAAGCTTTGGGTACACAGGTATTTTTGAGTACCACATACCATCCGCAGACAGATGGCCAGTCCAAGAATACGATTCATGTGCACGAGGATATGCTCCGAGCATGCATTCTGGACTTTGGAGGTTCTTGGGAGAAGCATATACCTCTTGTGGAGTTTTCCTACAAAAACAGTTTTCGGGTGACTATTCAGATGACACCTTACGAGGCATTGTACGGTAAGCCATGCCGATCACCCTTGTGTTGGATAGAGGTAAGAGAGGCAACTTTTCTAGGATGTCATCTTGTTCAGGAGACCTCAGAGTAGAAAGAGTTGATTCGGAAGAGGATGGATATGACACAGTCTCGATAGAAGTCTTATGCTGATCAATAGAGACGACCTCTGGAGTTCGAGGTCGGGGATCAGGTTTTCCTACGTGTTGCATTGAGGTTGGGACACATGAGGATTCAGAGACACGGTAATATTTCACCTAGGTACATAGGGTTGTTTGAGGTGTTGGAGAGAGTTGGGCCGGTTGCCTATCGGTTATAGTTACCTAAGAGGTACCGGGCTATGCACGACATCTTCCACGTTTCTCAGCTCTGACGTTACTTTTCAGACTCGTCTCATATCATTCAAACTTAGGAGGTTGAGCTCGAAGCGGATGCATCTATTGAGGAGAATCCTATCTGGATTATTGATCGTAGTACGAAGATTCTCTATGGCTGGTCTGTTCCTCTACTGTGGGTGCTATGGCAACACGGGCGAGTATAGGACGAGACTTTGGAGAGGGAGGCTGATGTATGATCACAGTGGCTGGAGTTGTTTGGGGTTTTTTCTTCCATGCCTCTCTAGGGAAATTATGGGATGAATTTATTTAAGGGGGGAAGTTTGTAATAACCCAGACCTTTGTTTCAAGTATGTTTCTCATTTCTTTGGAGTTTTTCAGAAAAGAGGAGTTTTGGAAATTTTTTAAGTACACACCGTGTACTTCGATGTCGTGCGAGGCCATGTGCTAGCCATGTCTGGGCCACACACACAGTCGTGTGGGGTGATGTAGAGGCCTTTTAAAGCGAACTAAAGAAAATCCTAGTACACACCGTGTACTCCAAAAGTACACTCTTTGTACTTTTTTTTCATTAAACGCACTGGGGCCGCGTCTTAACCCCAGAACTATCTTTTTCTAGGCATTATTCGACCGGGAGAGAACGTACGGCTGCGAATCGTCTCTCATCCCCCGATCCTCCATCCATTCTCTGAATCGACCACCGTCGATTGCGTAGGAACCACAGTTCTATGCTCTCCCATCTTCTAGAGCAACATTTTCCAATTAATCTTATTTTTCAATTTATTGTGGGTTGAACGTTTTGTTCTTTTTCAAATATATAATACGTTCTAAGGAGATTCAAGCCTCATGGTTAAAATATATTGATCTACTATATTCATGGTTGGTTGTTTGTGCCTTTCTGTTCGATGTCTTTGAGTATTATGTAAAATTTCCACCAATACCCTTGAATGAGGTATTGTGTGTTTAATCTTTTCCCCTTTTGTTTTTCCTACCTTTCTTGTATTCTTTTGTATAGGTAATTTGGCTATGTGTAAGGATAATTGCTATGATTGTATGTTTTGTCCATGCCTTGTTCTGTTTATGACCTTTTGGTCTTGTTATGCCTTTGGCCATTATACCTATTTTCCATACCTAGTGACCGTAGGATGGAGTACTATTTCCTGACATGATTTTTATGCTATAAACTGGTTATCCAAGTCGCTCTGTGGGATTACTTTTGTCATATATAATTATTATTCACTGACTTGCATGGGTCCGTGAGAACCTGGTGATATAGACTATAAGGGGATAGACCGAGTGAGCTTCCTTAGAGAGTCTTGGACATTATAGACTATATGGGATAGACCGAGTGAGCATCCCAGAGATTCTTGGATATTGTATACCATAGGAGGATAGACCGAGTGATCTTCCATAGAGAGTATTGAGTCTTATAAACTATACAGGGGTAGACTGAGTGAGCTTCCTCGAAGAGTCTTTGTTTTGTTTTAATTTCTTTAAACCATTCCAGGCTATAGGAGGGATTGATCGAGTGAGATTCCTCCGAGCGTTTGTGATCGACCTGAGGCTATAAGAGGAATTGACCGAGTGAGATTACTTAGAGAGTCTCTAGACCTTGGGGTTATAAAGGGAATAGACCTCCTGATCATCCTCAGAGAGTACATGATTATCTTAGACTATAAGGGGAATTGACTGAGCGTGATTCCTTAGAGAGTCTTATAATTTTGTTTGACCAAACCAGAGGGGTTAGGATGAGTGTACTACCAAGAGAGTTATTGGTACTTCTTGGATAGGACCAGAGGGGTTGACTGTTTGTACATTCTAGAGGGATTCCTATTTATCGTTAGCGGTTTGATTCACTACTGCTTGTTGATCTGTGGATTGTTTGAATTTGTGTATCATCCTGTTTACTTGATACTGTTTATTGCTTTCTGTACTATTACCTGCCATATGCTCACTGACTGTTTGGCACAGATCTTCAGGTGGTTGCCTACTAGGATTTATTCCCACACCCTATTTGGGTCATTCTTTTGGGCCCAAAAATATTATATTCCTGCAATTATAGACAAAGGAAATCACCCTTCGACTTCAAGTACTTGATTATATTCGAGCAGGAGAGCATGAGACCAAGCTGAGGCTTGCAATGCTGAGGAGTTTCTAATTTGGTTTTCTTTTGTACTTCAGTTTAGTATTGTATTCGGCATTGTGACTTGTTTGAATTCTTTCCTAGACATATGTATCATGAATCATATCATATATATATATATATATGTTCTCCAGTTCTTTGTTGTTTTAGTCTTCCGCTGTTTACTATTGTTGGATATTTATTGCTTCTGCTATTGTATTCATTGTATACTTTCGTTGTTTACTCTACCAATGAGGGAATAATTTCCCCACTAACACACCCAAGGCCCTCACTACTAGTCGGCATCCTCTGGCGTTCGGGGAAATGCACTAGAGGCCATGTGACCAACCGGGTACGGGGTGCCTCTGGGTGGCTTCGGGAACCGGGACGTTACAGATAATATATATATCGGTAAAAACAAACAATTCCAGTAGATATTAAATTTTTAATATTTAATTGTAGTACCAAATTTTATTTTTACCTATATATATATTTGTTTCTATAATATTTTAACACTGAAAAATATTTTTACCCACAATTTATTCTTTACCTTTATCATATTAAGACAAATAGTTTTTTACCAAAAAATCAATATATTATTATTTTTCAATACTAACAAATTTTTTTTCCAACATATAAATTTTTTGCTATTATATATTCAATATAAACAAATAATTTAACAAGAAAAATTATTTTTAAAAATAGAAAACTATTTTCTAAAAATATAATTCTATTAAATAAATAATAATGATTATATGTCCTATTTCAATGTCAATCGAGAAAAATTATTCTATTAATAATAATAAAATATAGAAAATATATCGAAAAATGAAAATTTTATCCAAAATATATTATTTATAGAATATAATTAAAAATATAATTTAACTATATTTTATTCGAATTTAATTTTTATAAAAAAATAAAAATAATATAAAAGAAAAAATAAATTAATAACATTAAATAAAAGAAAAATTAATAAATGAAAAAGGTATACAAAAATCCATTTGCCTTCCCCATGTCTCCATTATCCTCACTTATTCTTCACCCACTTCCTCCTCACTGGTGATCTCTACCTACAACCACAAACCCGGTTCATTAATGTTCTCCCCAGGAAAGGCTCCCCCTCCCAAATATTTCCACTTCTTTATTAGTTCCCTCTTCACTCAAATTTAGTGATGCGTTATTTTTCGGGCTTGTGATGTTGGATGAGGTTTGCCTGATATGATGATTTTATCAGTTTTAGGTTTCTTTTGGTATTTTATTTTTAGAGTTTCTTCACCATCATTTTGGATCGACCCTTGATTGAATTTGAGCTTCCCTTTCTTTGTTTCCCTTTGGGGTATGTCGCTTTACACTTCAACCAATTTGGATTTCCCTACAATTAAGGGTGGCTTCTGATTTCTTCTTTGACTATCCTGATGTATCTTAAATACTGGTATCCCAGCCCAAATAGGTGTTGGTCTATCTATATTGATCCCATGGGCATGAGATGATTCTTCATGCTCATGGTCCCAGGCTACAAAGGGTTGTTTGGTCAGTTCCCATTATTCAATTTTTGTCCCTCTATTTCACACAATGTATTTAGTAGGGTGGTGATGGAGATATTTTTTATAGAGGTACTATTTTGACTCAAATGGCTATTGAATGAGTTTATTAAGATAGATTTTGTGATAGTGTACTTATTTAGGGTTTTCCCGGTTTGGTTTTAATGTGTATTGAAATTAAAGTTTTTTAGTTCTTCTTTTCTATATAATTGTAGAAATTGTTTTGTTATTCATTACATTTATTTGGTTCAAAAGAATATAAATAAAATAATTAACTAAATAATTGAATATGTAAGTGATTATGGTATGAATTTGTCTTCTCTTACAATTCGATGCGTTGTGAGGAACATGTTTCTGACATGATATTGATGTAAAAGATTCTAGATCACCTCTAGTTGTCATAGAAAATGCAGATCTTAATGGTGATTCTAATTTGTATGTTTCTTTATTTTTATTTCATTCTAGTTTTGTTTTGGGTTTTGGTTTTTTATTCATGTTCATTCCTATATTGTTCATTATGTTATGATTTGTATTTCTTGTTAATTATGGAACTTTGTTGTGGGGTGGTTGGTCTAAGGATATATTGTTCAATATAGATTTTTAGGGAACATATGAGTATGATAAAACATTTGTTAACTCATTGTATTTTATTTTTTTTAGTAATTTTTATTGGATATTTTTATCACATTTGTGCGTGTGATTTTCTGAATTATTGGTTGTATACACAGTTCATCGGAGGTGGTCATTGAAGTGATATAGATGTTGGAGGAGAGTTGATTAGATTTCCTTTTGATGGTTGGAATGAAAGGATTATATATGATGTCATATATTATGTTCTTCAAGGTTTTTTCGATGATTCTGTGTTATTAGTATAGTTTCCCAGTATTGTATACTTTATGGCTCTTTTTCAATACAATTTTTTGGTTGTAACTTCATTATTCATGTTTGGATTGTAATTGTTATTTTCCATTCAGTATTTTCTATGCATGTATCATATATCGTTTTCTACGTTATGATATAAGAATCACATATATTGTGTTATTTCATGTCCGAAATGACCCCCTTAATCCGACAATTTCCAATCCATTAATTTTCAATTTTTTAATGATTTACTTATAGAAAATTCATTGTACAAATCACGTTAACGACACTATTTCTATTAGGGTTTTAGATAATTCCTCAAAAAAATAAATAATAGAATTTTCTTAATTCCACTTATTAATTCCTTCAATAGTTGATCTCTTCAACTTCAAAGTGGAAGACATGGTAATCCTAGTAGAACGACAAAAAAGTATCAACATTATATTCTTGAGATGTTTTTCCCTAGGGAATAAAAAAATAAAATTACTTTACACATTATTTATAAGATCCTTTATAAAACCCCATGGAACAATGGTTCATGATTTTGCCTCCAAATGATCCAAAATAAATGATAAAAACTCATCACTGATCTTACTGACATAAAAATCCTTGCTTTTGTTTCCACATAAGATTCCTGAAGTTCATTGGATCTATTTAAAAGATTAGTTCTACATGCTTGAACTACCTTTTCATCATATTTTCTTAATCATATGATATAAAATTCTCTAGATTTGTGTAATTAATGTCATCCCAAATCACTCAGCCCCCTCTCGGTTATATCCATATTAGGTTTGAACGTTTGGATCTATATGAAAATAATTTCAACATAATTTTCTTTCTTCATACTCCTCGATCATCTTCTCTCATTAACTCAAAATTTTTTCAGTTCTACAAATTATTGTACTCCATATTACAATCCAGATGAATGATGTAGGGATTCATGACCATTTTCTCATTTTTTTCATGGGTAACAAAGTCTTTTTCTAACAATACACCTTTAAGAAACTTTGAATCCTATAATTGTAAACCAAATACCTTTTCAACTATTATATACTAAATGTTAATTTCTTACAAACCCTAACCCATGTACACACCAACTATTGTCATAACATCGAGGGCTAAATCTCATATTAGATCCCTGAATTAGCTTGTAAATCCAATTTATTACATAATAGTTTAATGGAATTTTGAAATCTGAAATTAATTTTTTAAATAATACATCAAAAATTTAGTAATAATAATAGAAAAGGAACATTTTCATTAACATATTTGGTCTTGATGCTCTTCTTACTTATTGTCTCTCTAATGAAATTTCATGAAATTTTTGAAAATTATATGAATAAAATTAATTTAAATATCATTATAATTTAAATAATTATTAAAATATTCAAACTAATGTTTTCAACACATTCCTATAATTTTCCCACACTTCACCAAAAATAGTAAAAACTCCACTACATTGTCTTCTCCCTTAGAGAAAAGACACCCAATTTCCAATTTCCACTAATATATAAGAAAATTTAAAGTTATTGGTTATTCTGTAAAGATATATATAACTTTTTATGAGATATATTTTTCTTAATATTGAATATAAGGAAGCATCCATCACTAATTAATTTTATTCTTTTGATATCTTTCTGTAATATAAATTATTCTTTCTATATCAGTCATTATCCTCCCAATAGGTGAAGTAAATTATCAGTCCATAAATTGATATACTAGTTTCATTTCATGTTTCATAAAAGTTTTATAATGAAACCTAATATAAAAAACCTATGTATACATTTTCAATAAATTAAAATAACATAATGATTTATGTTAATCGAATTACTTTGAAATAACATACATCAAGTTAATTCCAAACTCATCTCTAGTTACAAGATTCATGATATATTTTTTAAAAATTTTCATAGCGATTGCCTTCCAAAAAATTCTTGCTTCCATTGGAATACCATAAACATTCAACAAAAAAGTTGAATATGTAGACAATATACTGAGCCTAGTAGAAGTTGAATGTGATGTCACAACACTTTGTATTTGTTGTTTTCATTATAGTAATTATTTACCCTTAAATTATTCATATAAAAAAACAAATAAATATATAAATTATAAAATTTTAAACCCAATTTAATATAAAAATTAAACAGAAGATATAATATGCACACACGTCTATGGTAATTTGTTGAATAACTCTATTCATAAAAACTAAAAAAATTTCAATACTTTGTACAACAATACTGACCTCACATGTAAGAAATTCCATTCTTGTAGATCTGTAATTAAAAACATAGGACTTAGAGACAATTTATTAGGGGATTTTCTAATAACCATTGTGAAATAAATCATATTAATAAATTTACAATATAGCATCAGTTTCCTATAACCACAACTTTTTTTTATTTTTTTATTTCATAGTAGATTTATTTAAACTGCCACTAAATGTTATCAATTTCCTAAACTAAATCACCTCTCATATCTATTTCCCATCTCCCCTCCCCTTCTATCTCGTTCCCCTTGGTGATCACCAACCCTAAACCCCTACCCCCTACTCCCGACGATAATCACCATGACGCCGCCCCCCCTGGTTGATGACCAACATGACCTTGACCGCTCCTTCCAGCTACCTCCATGACCCAACACTCCTTGATCCCTTTCAGTGACCATCGTGAGCACAAATTCCCTATTGTGGATCACTATGTCCCCCCTCACTATCACTGACCGCCGTGACCCCGAACCCCTACCAAATACTATCATGAACATAACCCCATTTCGACATCCACAACTACCCAGAATTCCCTGCTCTTTGAAAACAACCCCAAAGGCCCCACATTCCGTTTTTATGGTGACTTGTGACCCTCACATCTCTAAAGGTACAATTGATTGAATTTTCTATATGGTTTTAAATAAATTATATAAAGTTCAATGTAATTCAGTGTTTTTTATGTTTTTAATATTTTTTGATAAAAATAATGTAAAAATAATGTTTTTTAGAATTGTAAAACATAAATAAAAAATTATATAACATAAAAATAATGGTATATCTAGGTTATATAACAATATATTTTCACAAATAAAATGTTATATAATGTAAATATAACATTATATAATGTGAATATGATATCATATAATTTCTATATACAGTTATATAATGTATATATAATATAAATATATCATAAATATAATGTAAATATAATGTAATTACAATGTTATATATTTGTTATATGAACTTATTATTTATTGTTATTAATGTATATTATTGGTAGTTAGTATTTTTAATTTAGTATAAATTATTTGTTTTTATTATCAAGTATTAGAAATTATTAAAAATTAATTATAAATTATTAGTTACATTTCATAAATTATTTATCAATAAAAATCATTTTTTATTTTTTATTTTTAAAATATATATACATATAGTTGGGATGGTTGGGTCGAGTTATGTCAAAAATTTTCCATTCCCTGATCGTACCCTCACTGACCTCGACCAAACCCCATGCGTAACCAGACCCCCCTATTTAGGTCAGTCAGTTCAATTTGGTTGGGTTTGTACATACCTAATGTTAATACTGATTTATTTTAGGTCAAATCAATACCCCACCCTGGCTAATGAATTATTGGGTGATGTTTTATTGTGGTTTTACTTGTTTGATTAAAAAATTATATATTTATATCTGAATGTACAAGGAGAAGAGTGACAATATGTTAGCTATGGTTAAATATTGAAATAATTTACCATGAAACACACCACATTTTTCAATGGATTTTGAAAAAAATTTAGATTATACATGTGAACACCGATTAGTGGATGTTAGAATAAAATGCTTGTGTCCTGACTATAAATTCAATTGGTGGTTGAATAGAAATGAGGTATATGAGAATTTCATATTGAATCAGTTTCTTTCTCGATATGTATGTTGGATTTGGCAAGGTGAATCTAAAATTATATAAAGTAAAAATAATGAAAATATCGTCAATGAAGCATAATGTTACCTACTAAAGGGGAATTCAGTTCAAAATTTAATAAATGGCACATTTTAATTTACATGATTTAATGTACATGATTTAAATATGTCAACATAACCTTTAGTTAAACTTGAGAAATATAAACATTTTCATAACATTATTTAAAAATATTGAGTTTTATTAGTTATTTTAATATAGATATAAAGAGTTATATGAAGGTTGTACCAAGAATTTGAAGATATCTTTTATAAATATGTTCGTATCATATTATGTGTCTCATTGGAATTAATGAAAATGAAATGTCAGTGATTTTAGAGTTTCTTCATGATGAATTTGATAAATCTAGGATCCCTAAATAATTCTATAAGAAGATAAAAGTATTCAAAAATCATGGAAATTGTTATACAAAGATACGTTCATGACTTAAGGATGACATTCTTTACTGGGGAGAAGTGTTTGATAATGATGAATGCAAAAGCTGTCATAAAAGTACAAGGAATTCAGAGAACAAAAACGACCATATAAATGAATTCAACGTCATGAAGAAACAAAAGAATTAAACTCCAACAGAGGTATTGCATTAGTTTTCTCTTAAAACATGCTTGAAAAGATTATCCAGGTCATCTAAGACTACATATGACATGAAGTGGCATGATCAAGATAGTAAAAATGTCTTGATGACACATTCATATGATTAAATATCATGGGAGATGTTTCATTATATATATATATATCTTTATTTAGATCTAAGTAATGTGTTTTTAGGATCATATTATAATTGATTTAACCATTTTGGTACTTTTAGTACTAATTATAGAATTTGGCCAGTTGTTTTGATCCCCAATAATCTACCTCCATTGATGTGTGTGAAGAATAATTATTTCATTTATTTGATGAATATTCATGGAAATAAAACTACTAGAAATGATATTGATGTATAACATAAAAATATAATCAATTAATTGGGAGAATTATGTTATGATGGTGTGGAAACATATGATCCTTCAATTAAAAACTATTCAAAATGCTTGATGCTTTAATGTGGAAAATTAGTGACTTTTAATGACTTAGAAATTTATCCAGGTGGACTATTAATATTAGTGTTTTGTCAAATTTTTTATTTTAATTTTTGACCCTTAATTATTACCTTATAATAAAAAATGGAATTTTATATGTCATCATATATCTCTTGATGCTTCTCATAAATTTAGGTTTAACAAGACACAATTCAATGGAGATAATGATTTTGGAATGCCAAAGAAGGTTTTATTAGGTTTAGAAAAATCGAGACAATTAATGAATGTCTCTAAATTATTTCAATTTTATTATTTTTCTTGAAACTAGTGGGAAGGGTATGAGGTATAGTTTCTAAAGAAGCTAGAACATAACTTTTGGGGAAAAAGAGTATATTTTTGAAAATTCCTTATTGGGAGTTTAATTTAATACATCATAATATTTATGTAATATATATTGACTATAACATATGTGACAACGAAATTTTCACATTTTCAAATGATCATGGTAAATTAAAGGATCACCTTGACTATTATATTTATTTTGAGCCAATTAATATAATAAATGGTTTGTGGGAAAATGAGAATAGAATGTATCCTTCATGAATTTATAGAATAAAAATTATTGAGAAATAAATATAAAGTAGAACATTAAGGAATGTAAAATTTCATGTTGGATATTCAAGTAACATATCAAGGTGTTTTGACATAAAACAATGAATGATAAAGAGAATAAAAAGTCACGAGTCACATATTCTGATGGAGTACTTATTGCCATTGGCATTATTAAATACACTACCTGAAAAATTAATTTTGTTAACAGTTTAGATTTGAACATTTTTAAAGAGATTTTTGGAGAAAATATAAATCCAACTAAGCTTAATAAACCTCATGAAAAAATTGTTTTGACACTTTTCCATTTGGTGATGTTATTTCCCCATTCATTATTCACAATCAAGATGCATTTGACTATTTATTTATTAGAAAAACCTAAACTTGATGGACTAGTACACTATTAATGGATGTATTTAATTGAGATGTCTGTTGATATTATTTTCATTTTCTTTGGTGAATTCAATTTTATCAAATAACTGCAGAAATTGTTTTAATATGTTTCTTATTTTTTCATATTGTGATTAAGTCATTAAAAATAATTTGTGAGGGATGAAGCTCAAATAGAAGGCCCTATTTTTGAATGTTAGATAGATGAAGAGAAAAATACCTTATATTATATGTATTTGGATGGGATTGAGAGTATATTGAATTGTTTTTGACATGTTAATGATATATCAAATAATTATCATTCTTAAAACTAGTCATCGGTTTTTACAACTACTGGAAGACCAATTAGAACATTGTAATGTTTTAGACTAATCAACTTAAAGATGATACAAGAAAATTGATATATACTAATCAATAGTCTTATTGTAGATCCAATTATTGAATAATTTCAATTGAAAACAAAGGGGAGACTATATGGGAGATCTTGAAATGATTTAGAGTTAAAAATTCCAAGAATAAGGTGATTGTCCAACTGTTCACCCACCCAATATGTGTATACACATATTTATATTTTTTATTTTTAGATAGTTTTATATGTTAAAATTACCACCTTGTATCATTTTTTGTAGATAATATATGTTAAAAATAGAGCTTAAATTTCAAATGATTTTATTTTTTTGCTCAGGGTCTTATAAGGATGGATAAGAAATTCAAGGCCTACAATATACCTAAATTTATGTTTCATATGATTTATCATGAAGAAGACTTGAAAACTAAAAATAATGGGGTATTTAAACTTGCTGAGGTTAGGTAATATAGAATGATGAATGATAAAATTGAATTAAACTATCATGATTAGATTTCAGTAGTCTTATTAATAATAAATTGTGTCATTATTGGTATGGCTATAATGAATATGCATTACATTTTACTTCTATTAACTTCTCCATCATGATCCATACCAATGAGAATACAGAGCCTGATCCATTTTTCATATATTCATAAGTGAATATGGTTTATTATGTTGAAAATGAAATATATAAATGATGAAATATTATTTTTACAATTAATGTAGAGAGACTTATATTAAATTGGTAATAAGGATCAATTGGAACATTGTGGCTATGAACCTCATAAAAAAACATTGAACATTTTTTACTGATAATATCTTAATATCAAAACTTGAAAGAGAGGTTGAAAATGAATCACTCATCACAATGGTGGTTGATAACAATGAATAAAATGAATATTAAAAAATTGAATATATAAAATTTTAATGAAAATATATTACATGTTCTCATTGATATGTGTTTCTTACATATATACATTATTCTAGGTTAAACTTATTTGAAATTTTTTTAGTTTTAATTTTTTATTTATTTAATGTATCTAAACCATTTGAATTGTAGGAATGTCGAGAAAAAGAAAAATTTCATGATCCTAGATAATCAACACCATAGATCATGCCATCACTATCATCAACTTCGGTGGATTCAAGTGATTCTACTGTACATGATACTACTAACAAACCAACAATTTCCCTTGATATTGATGGAATCCCTTCATCTGATTCAACACTGGTGATGGAGGAGGTGGTAACAACTCTATCTAGGGGATATTGGTGAGTTACTATTATTTCTATATATATCATTGTAAAAATAAATGATATATTTTATTAATTGTTTAATTATTTTGAAAAATAGTTAGATATAACAATATAATGGGTATATAGGACTTGATAGACTTTATGATTATAGTTCCATTTGATGAGTTCACGGTTCCTATCAATGACATTGTTAGACACTATTGGTAAATTCATGGAAGGATTACATGATATATTATAATTTTTCCCATTAATTTTAATGATTGTAGGAATATAGCAACTTCTTGAAAAAATGAGGTCATTGATACTCATATAAAGGTAATATTAATTTAATATTCCTTAAAATGAAATGAAAAATACATGAGTAATATTTTGTATAATACATAAAAACTATTATGTTTTTTATTTCTATATTTTTTTCATTTTGAAGATCCTTCATTTCATGCCTATTGACTCTAATTTTTTTTGAAAATAAATGGAGTGATTTTAAATGGATATGAAGACATGAGATTAGTGGAATATTTCTATTCTCATGATAGATGTATGAAGAAGTTCCTAAAGGCATTGCTCGTCAAAAATAGATATTTTTTAATATTTTTTGAGATTCACCTCATGCGGTAATTGAATATTTTACACTACCTTAATAACATAAACAAAATAAAATTATAATTTTTATTATTTTTTCAATTTTTTGTTGTAATAATCAAAACAAAACTATGAATCATGCGAAAAAAGCTATTCCTCATATCACTGGGTCATAATGATTTTTGAGAAAATATCTATCTAGGTTTTTATTTTATTCATTATTATTTATAAAATTTTATTGTAATTCATGGTTGTTAAAACATTTTTATGTTTTTATAAAGGCTGAAGAATTAGGTAACTCTGTTGGCCAAATGGAGATATGGTTTAAAGTGTATATGAAACATGATGGCTATTTTGTAAATGACCCTACCAAAGATGTTGAAGTAACTACATTTCGTTATGAATTTATGTAATTTCATTAATATAAAAACATAATAATGAAAAATATATTATAACAAGAAATAATTCATAAACCCAGCTAAATGGGACATGGTACATAGATAAAAGGATACCAATTTTTCATCATTTAATACATCTCTCTTTCCCTAGTTAATTGGGTTTATGGCTTGTTTTTTTGTAATAATAATTTTTTTGAGATCATGTTTTTATTGTAATGAAATAAAAATAAATATTAATGAATTTTATTTAATTAGATAATATTATGAAGTTCAAATATTTTTAAAAAACACTATTGATTTTTTGTATTAATAGGTTAAAATTAATGAATTCTTGGATGCATAACATTCATAGTCATCCTTAGTTTCCTAGAATGATGTAGTTGTAATAATGTTAGGGATAGAGCATCCTGGACATGTATGGGGGATGGTTTCTAGGCCCAATTCATCATCTATCTTTGGTAGGGAATCATCTTCAAATATTCCTACACCCAGTGGGGGTTTCAGTAGTTCCATTGACAGGGAATCATAAAGAATGATTTCAATGCTGAAAGAAGAAGTGAAAGAACAAGATTCTAATAGGAAAACACCGGAGAAGTGGCTGCCCGCAATAGAAAAATCATTAGAATCTTTATTTCAGAAGATGACTCACATAGTCCCTTAGGAAATTTATATCATTATATATTATCCTAAAAATATAAATTAGAAATTTCATTGATCATTCAGACATTTAAAAAGCACACCTACGACTTTCATAAATATAACTAAAATTACACGTTTATCATGGAAACATGAACTTCGATTCATACTGAGCACGTATGTGCTGAATTGATGTGTAGTATATTGGTACACATCAAAAATTAATTTTATATCATTATTCTTAAGTTTGAAAACAATTCGAGCTCATTTTCTCTATTTTGACTTGGTAAACAGTTTGTAAAGGTACACAAGCATTTACAAACATGTTTTAGGGGGTCAAAACTTGGGATACGATATCAAATTTTAATTATTTTTGAGTAAAATGATCATTGATTGTTTTTTAAATGTAGGAACTAACGACATGTCATTCAGAGTTACGGTTTTCCTAGGATTCCCATTAATGAATTTTTAATCTTCTAAACCACTGCAACATGTGTTTAATGATTAAAACCATAGAAGAAGATCAAATATTGATGTGAAATCTTGGTAAAAACACCTTTGAATTATTTTTGACATGTAATCATATAAATAATTCCAATCTGACCTATGGTGTGGTCAAAATGTATTAGAAAATATTTTTTAAATTTATTGATGCTTTTCAAAACATGCGTCGGAAGCTCAAAACCATGATAATGATGTCAGATTACCACGAAATCCGATAAAAGAACATGGAATAATTTTTTAAATGTGGGAATAAATGGCACATCATTCCATGATATGATTTTCAATGGTGTCTGTAAACACGTTTTAGTGTTTTGAAACACTAAAATGTGCATATAATGGTCCAAATTATTGAAAATTACCTCCATTTGATGTGAAATCATGGTATAACCACATTTTAATATTTTTTATGTTTATGTATAGAAACTATGTCAATATGACATGCTTTGTCGTTATAATGTCTCAATAAATAATTTTTAATGTACCGAATCATTTCAAAAAAAAAATTATGGTTATTTTTTTAAAAGATGTCAGATTTTTATGAAATCATTGAAAACAAACCCTATATATTTTTTATATTTATTATCCAACTATGTGTCATTCCAAGTTACAGTTTTCCCAGGATACCTATAATGTTTTTTAGTGTTTTAAAAAACTAAAATGTGCATGTAATGTACCAAAACATAGAAAATAACATCATATAGATGTGAAACCATAGTAAAACCACCGTTGAATTATTTTTCATGTGTACATACATACATCATGTCAATTTGGAATATGGTGTGGTTGGAATGACTTGGTAAACTATGATTAAAGGTATCGAAGCCTTTAAAAATGTGGGGGGGGGGGGGTCAAAACCAAGCAAAAATGTGACACTTCCACGAAATTAGAGAAAATTGTCCTAGATTTTATTTTAAAATGTATGAATTGATGGAACATCAATCTAAGATAAAATTTTTCTGGGATGCTTGTAAATTCATTTTTAGTGGTTTAAAAAACTAAAACGTTTGTGTAAATGTCCAAACCATATTAACTGAATTCCTCTTGTCATTAAATAAAGGGAAAATAAAAATTGAATTATTTTGATATGTACACATAGACAACACATCAATATAACATGCAGTGTGGTCACAGTGATGTGGTAAATAGTTTTTAAAGGTATCAAAGCATTAAAATGTATATGTGGGGGGGGGGGGTGAAAACTAAGAAATAAACCACATATTTCTATGAATTTATAAGAAAAAGATCAAATATTGGTTTGTCAAATATAATAACCAATGACATGTCATTCTGAGATACAATTTTCCCAAGATACCTGTAAATGTGTTTCTAGGGTATTAAATCACTAAAACATGTGTGTAACTATCAGAACTATAGAAAAATACCTAATATCGATGTGAAATTATGGGAAAAACCATTGAGTTATTTTTGATATATATATATATATATAACACATCAATATGATGTGCGGTGTGGTTGGAATGACTCATTAAAAAGTTTTTCTAGTTACAGATGTCTTTAAAAACATGTGTTTGGGGGTCAAAACTAAGAAAAAATAATCTAACATCCATGAAATTAGTGGAAATTACTATACATTGATATTGTAAATCTATGATCTTAAGGAACATCATTTTGAGTTACAGTTTCCCCGAGATTCTTGAAAATTCATTTATAGTGGTTTAAAACACATAAACATGTGTTTAACAATCAAAAGTATAGAAAACAACATCATATTTATATGAAATCATGGGAAACCCACATTTGAGTTCTTTTAGGCATTTTCTTATAGAAAACACATCAATCTAACTTGTTGTTTTGTCAGAATAGACTAGTAAATAGTATTAAAATGTTTTGAAGCCTTTAAAAACCTGTTTGGGGGGGGGGGGGGGGGTCAAAACTAGGAAAATGATGTTGTATTTCCATGAAATAATAGAAAAACGACTTTAGATTTATTTTGTAAATTTAGGAACAAAAAAAATTCCATTCCGATTTATGCTTTTTGAAGGATACTCATGAACACATTTTAGGTGTTTTGAAACACGAAAACATATGTGTAACAATCAAAACCAGAGAAAATGTCCTCATATTGATGTGAAATTCTGGGGAAACCATTGTTGAGATACTTTTTATGTGTATTCTAGGAAAAAATTAAAATCTAATGTAAAATGTGGTAAGAATGGCTTGGTAAACTATTTTTAAAGGTTCCAAAGCCTTTAAAAATGTGTATTGGGGGGTCAAAACAAGGAAACCATTATCATCTTGAAATGAAATTATAGTAAAATGACAAAAAATTTATTTTTGAAATATAGGAACCGATGAAACATAGTTTTGTGTTGTGGTTTCCCTTGGATACTCATGAATAGGTTTATAGTGGTTTTAAACACTAAAACAATTTTTGTCTCTGATCATTAACTTACGGTGGCATAATTGATCTTCCTCTCATGGATTAGGGAATTGGTGAGCCTGAAATTTCCTGACTAATGCCCATTCATTCATCCAACTATTCCAATGATGGTGGATATGGAATCTTATATTTATCCATTCTCAGTTGTTGTGGTTTTTTATAATCATTCCATTGGAGAGATTCTGATTAAGGGTTCTAGGGTTGTGATTGATGTGCTTAGCTCATATGTCATCCGAAAAGGTTTGTCTTAGTCCTTCTCATAGGTGGTTCTTAGAACCTCTACCCCATTGATTCCATGGGACTCAAAGGATCTCTTGGGTGGTGGTGTTCCACATTCTTTGGCTAAGGCTTCCTATCTAGGGAAATTTCATTTTCTAGTGGTTGTCTTGAATATGAGATACTTTGAGGGACATCATTAGATTAATCCAGCCACTCATAAAATTATGAATAAAGGTGAAACATCCTTTGTCAAATCCACACAAAGGATTATTGCAGACAAGAATAAAGAGTGTATGTTCTCTATTATTTCCCACGAATTTTTAGTGGTGAAGTAGCATTAATGGGGTTTATAGGAGCATAAGAATCACATTATTACAATTTATGGCTTTCATGGATAGAAAATTGATTCTATAGGAAAGGACTTCAATCGTGTTGTCTTTACAAAAGCTACAATAAAAGAAAAAACATGGGTATTTTCCCTCATTAATCTAAAAATCGTTTTTCCTAGAATTAAAGATTGGGATCCTACATTCAACAATATTAATGTTAATAATTCACTCACTTGGGCTTGGGTTCAGATCTATGGGTTGATCTGGTTCCTTTAGCACCCACAAATTTTATGGGAGATTTCATTGGCCATTGGTGCTCCGATAAAGATGGATTGGTAAAATTAAAGGAAACGGTATGGTCGCCTTTCACGGTTATATGTGGAGATTGACCTAACACATCCAATGATTAAAAGTATTGTGTTATATACTAATGTTTATATATTTGGTTTAGCTATTGAAAAATAAAATGTGTCTGACGTCTACCAAAGTTTTCGTAACATTTGAAATTATTTTGAATGATGTTAGAAATTATTAATGTGCAATGTTTGTGGGTTCAAGGGGCACACTAGGGATATATATCGGAGGGATAAGAACATTAATTGAAACATGTATTTTTGAAGGGAATCAGATGATACATCATGAAAATATAGGGATCATGTGCACTATTGGGGGTCAGGGATTCATTAGAGTGTACCTAATTATTAATGTGCATGAGGTGAGGGATACAAGCAGCCACCAATTAAAGAACTAAACCAACATTTTTGGTTTTTTATCATATAGAGGTTTTTGAAAATGCCTATGTTGTGGATGATGATACTAGATGAAATGATTAATGTAGTTGTGAAAATGGAGGTGGTCCTCAGACAACAAGCCTGATTCTGAATCTAATGAAAATCTTTAGAATTTTTATTTTACTATTGGTTCCCATAGAGGAAAGATAGGGGTTTCTGGGATGGATCTCCATATTCAGGTGAAATCAAAGAATAGAGGTTGTACCGAGGAGGGGAAGGTGAAGAATACCTCTATTAGTAATCTTCTATAAGGGGAGCCCAGACTAGATATGGTTCTTACGGATGCAAACTCTAGATATGTTGTTTCAGATGTGATCTATAGGCATAATGATAATACTACCTAGTGGGACATTGATCACGACTAGAATCGGGATATGCTTTTCAGTACATAGAGAAATAGAAACATGAATATTGTTGATGGTGAAGATTTTTAGTTGGCATTTTCTCAGAAATTTGAGTAGCCTAATGTATGTGAAAGGTTGAAACTGCACAATGATAGTCCAAAATTTTCTTTATCCACAATAATTGGGATAAATACCATTGTCACTACAATACCTTTGAAGGATCATCATCCATATAGTACTCAATTAGAGGGTGTTGAAAATGTGGAGGGGTTCTATCCAACCGACATCTATATCCTTATGAAATATGCTTATAAATTTTTAGAGATTGAATTGATCAATGAATTTGAATCTTTAAGTGTAATGATTTCAAAAAATCCCCTAGAGGAATGTGAGAGTGAAAGGATTCCTCATGGTCTTAGTGATTATTTGGAAAAATGGTTTGATGTGAAACTTGAATAGATTTTTTCCATTATGGTACTGAACACCTTTTTCTATGGAGACTACCTCATTTTTAAGAAGCTGTTATCGAATAATCATGAAGATTAATATCAATAAAGCTTAGAGATGAACATTAGGGATCCCTCTTGGAAATAAAAAAGTTGCATACTTCTTTTCTATTCCTCTATATTATCATGAGATGATGATATAGAGCTATCTCAAAGGAACAAATCATGGAGGAGCGGAAGCAATCCAATGTGTAGATATAGACATCCAAGGAATATGGGATCTAAAGGGAGAGATAGTATTTGATCTCTTGTTTTCTATGTTTTGGGATTTCTTTCATTGTCAAACCCTGTTTTCCTCTATGTTGACTTGTTTTTTTTCTTCTTTTTTCTAATAATTTCTTTAGGTGTGGGTTGGTTCCCAACTCACACTCATACCTTTTTCATAAAACACTAAAAAATTCAGGTAATGTTCTAAACCATAGAAAAAGATGTTACATTGACATGAAATAATGGGAAACCCACTCTTCAGTAATTTTTGATGTGTAAAAGTAGACAACACATCAATATGATGTCTGGGGTTGTCTGAATGACTCGGTAAACAGTTTTTGAAGGTACTAAATCATTTAAAAACATGTTTCATGGGGTCTAAACCAAGAAAAAGTCATTTGATTTCCATGAAATCAAAGGAAAATAACTGTAAATTTATTTATGAAATGTTGGAAATTATGGTACATCATTATGAGATATAGTTGGCCTAAGATGCCAATAAATGGGGTTTTAGAGTTTAAAAACACTAAAAAACTTATTTAATGGTAAAAAACATATAAAATGACCGTAGAACGATGTGAAATCAATGGGAAATGACTAATAAGTTATTTTTGACAAGTAAACATACACAACATAGAAATATGACGTCCAATGTGGTCAGAATGACGCATTAAACTATTTTTAATGGTATTGAAGCCTTCATAAACATGTTTTGAGTGGTCAAAACTAAGAAAATGTAGTGGATTTACATTAAATAATAGGATAATGAAAAATATTTATTAATGAAATGAAGATATCAAGGGTTCATCACAATGAGTTATGTTTTTCTAAGATGCATGTAAATATGTTTTTAATGTTTTAAAACACTAAAACCTGCACGTAACTGTCAAAACCATAGAAAATGAATTCCGATTGACATGAAATAACAATAATACCACCATTGTGCTATTTTTGAAATATAGGATATGATGTCATATCATATTCTTCCAAAATTTTCCCTAAAGTAAATTTCACGCACACCGCACGTTGATTTACACTAGTACAGATCTTGGAAAGGGTTGTGGCGGATTTTTTCATCCTTAAGATGGAAGTGTTGATAAAAGCCTCACCTTTATCTGTGATAGTTAAAGGTACTGATAAATATGACTTTTATCAATTCTATGAATAACGTTAATAAAGGGTTTTAATAAAAATATTATTAATATATATATATATAATTATTATATTTACATTAAAAAATATAATTATTTGTATACATTAATTAAAAAAATTATTTTTATTATTAATTTAAAAATGATATATTAATATATTTTTTAATACATTAAGTATATATATATATTGTTTGAAAATCTATTTATAATATTATAAGAAAGTTTATATTTTATTAAATAATTATAAAATTAAAATTAGTTTTTTAAATGATAAAATATTTTTTCACATTTAAAATTATATATTTATAAATATATATAAATAATTTTTAAATATATTTATTTATAATTATAATTATATATGTATCTAATTAATTTGGTCAATATATATATATATATATATATGATAATTATGATATTCAAGCATATAATTGTTGTTATTTATGATTATATGCTAATTCATGAGTATAATTAATGCTATATGATCATATGCTTATTTATGGATGTGACAGTGAGTTACTATGTTCCAAATGTAAATATTACTATATATAATGATGTTGTACACATGAATATGTTAAATATTAATCATTATGAATATATTCATTTATACAATGACACCTGTATGATTCATTCATGTCATACCCATGAACTTATTATGTTCTCACCAATACTTAAAAAATTACAATAAATAAATTTAAGTAATAAATTTATTCCATACTTTTAAAATTTTAATTATATATAAATACTTCTTAAATATAACTATAACTATATATATATTTGAATATTTATTAAATTACAATAAATACATTTATTATAAACTTATTAATATATCTATGAATATATATCATTATCATTGAAATGATATATATATATATTTAAAAAATAATAAAATTATAATATATATATATATTATAATTATAATTTTATAAATATATATATTTATACAAATATATTTATAAATATATATATTTATGTAAATATATTTATAAATATATACAAATATTAGTAGTTATAATTACAAAAATTATAGATATATTTAAATATTTATAAAATAATAACTAATATATTATTTATATATATTAACAAAATTATAAATATGATTAATTTATTTATTATAATTTTATAATTATTTAAATGAATATATATTTCTATATAATTATAACTCTAAATAAATATAATTCTATAATTACAAATAAATATTAATTTATTTATAGTTATAATTATAAATATAAATATTTATTTATATAACTATAAAATTATAATAAATATATTTCGTTTATATATAATTTTATAATTATATATAAAAAATATATTAATTATATATATTTATAAAAGTATAAATATAAGAAATATAGTTATTTAAATATTATAATTATTTAAATAATTTTTTATTTATTAATAATAATAACTATAAATAAATAAATATTTATTTATAATTATAAGTATAAATAAATATATATTTATAATTATTTAATTAAATATAAATTTATTTATATTTATAATTAAAAATAAATATATATTTATTTAAATAATTTTATAAAATTATAAATATAATTAATATATTTAGTATAGTTTTATAAATATATTACTCAATATAATTTATTTATAATTAACACTTTATCCCTTTTTCAACACTAAAAAATGAACTGATGATATTATTCTCTATTAGTGTTATAATTTTAATGCTGATAAAGAATCATTTTTCAGTGTTTTTTAGTGCTGATAGAGATTAGTTCTGTCATTGCTTTATACATTAGCACTGGTAAAACTGAAATTTATTACCACATTTTGGAAAGTGCTGATAAAGGTCTTCCATGATGCTATAAAAAATTTCTAATAGTGTCTCATTCTCTCGCGCCTCAAGCATTTGGGGAATCACACCTCCGCCGCTGTCGAACACCACCTCTACAACTACTACCAAACCCCACATCTACCACTACTGCTATTGATGAATGCTGCCACAGATCAATACCACTGTTACTAACCCCCTCCAATTTAAGGTGTCATCCCCCCCACTTTCTTTATCTTTTTCTCATACTCTCATCCTCAACACTCCCCCGCATGGGAAACTAATTTCTTTTGGTGGTTTAGATATTTTTCATGATTAGATTCCACGATTGGATTTAATAGATGATGAAACCATTTTATGGTATGAACACAAACAATCATAAATGAAAACTAGGGACATGGTAACTCTTGGATGGTCCAGATTCTCCAAAATTTGAGAGTGAAGTATCTCATAATATAGTTTTGTGTCAAATAAAATGTTAATAAAAAAATACACATTTGTTTGGAAACAAAATATTTTGTTTTCAAATTTCTTTTCAATTGATAGTATTTACACTCAGGAGGTCATAATCTTATTTTGTGAATCATGAGTGAAATTTGGAATAAAATAGTATTGTTAAAACTAAATCATGGTAACTATTCATGAATATGTTGGTTGAGAGATTTCATTTTATGGAATGTATTGTTGGTGTAGTACTATTGAAAAATGGTGGATGTAGAATTTAATTTGATAGGTCCTCCAATAATGCTACTCCTTGTTGGGTGATACACTAAAGAAATTATTATAATCATGAGAAAAAATTGTGGTGTTTAGGGTTTCTCAAAATCTATATGATTTTAACGATGTTGTTATGGAAATAGGACTGTCTAATACTAGACATGTTGGGTTCCTTTTTTACATGTTTTCAATGTTTTGTTTTAGAAAACATTATTTCTTACTGTCTAGATAGATTTTTGGCATCATTTCAATGTCAAAATATGTGTTTTGTTTTCAAGATATATTTGGTTTAATGGGAATCTTTTTTATGGAAATATAAAAATAATTCAAATAAAACATATAAATAGAATTTTGTTTCCAAATACTGTTTCATATAGTTGTAAAATTTGAGGGAGTTTATATTAATAACATAATGAATAAAAACAATGTTAAGGTCCACAGTATCTCATCAATATTTGGTGTGGTGTTTATCTCATCAATCATGACTACTATCAACTTCAGTGGTCCACTGGGAATGAAGAAGAGGTTCGTGCAGGTTTATGGGCATTGATAGTATATATAAATGGGTTATAATGGTGTTGTTATAGGTTGCGAGGATAAATAGGGTGCAGTTTCAAGAAATTGGTGAAATCTTGAAGGGTGAAATCGGAGAGCATTTACAACATGCTTTCAGGGTCTAAATATACTTGTTACAAGGTGTGGTAATAAGGAGTTTGTGTTTTAAGGGTTTATATGGATCAAGAAACACATTTTCAATTCAATAGAAGGAAATTAAAACCTCATTACTAATATTTCCATGTTATTTAAAACAAAAATCATATATAAAAAAATAAATAATGTTTAACTTACACTGAAGATGCATACCACACTATCAACCTCGACCTAACATGATGACATTCCCTACAACATTTCCCCTTTCTTAAACTCTTAACCACTCAAAACAACATGACCTAGACACACAAACACAGGGTTTTTATTTTCTTCTATTCATCAGAGTCTTATGACTAGTAAGACAGAGTGGTTTTCATTATTCTATGGAATTTGTGATGAAATAGAATTGGATGTATTAAAGTATTTACAATTTTAATTTCAATTATTATTGGTTGATTACACTTTCTCATTTACTATAACCCCTACCTTATTTCTTTTTTAAATACCATTATAATTTTGGGAAATAGATAGTGATTTATTTTCATTCTTTCTATTAAGAAAGGACATTATACATAGATTGGGATATATATTTTTAGTGTGAATACTAGGGTGTTGACTTACATCATGACCATTTCATTTGTTTAACTCTAGGTTAAAACATGGTTTTGGGTCACCGGTTTTCATAACAACCTAGAGTATTAACCATAAGAAATAGGATGTTTTGAGGATAGAGATTAGATACTGGGAATTGAGGGAATTATACCAGATTTTGATAAAATCGTTTTTCTATAAATCCATTATTTTATGTTTCTATACAACATGAACCTACTAGATTTATAACTTCCAACACCCTTTACATCATTCTTCCAACACCATCACCATTCCTAAATCTTTCCAATTTAAGTATATTTAGTTTAATTTAACATAGTTTTGGGTCTTATTTATTAAATTAGAGTGTTCTGAATTATAATTGTGGGTTCAACCTCTTGAATCACATTTCCTATAATATGTATTAGTATTAGGTTTTGTTTATGAATGATTATAAATAATTAAAGAGTTTGAATTTAGGAATTAATGATGCTCTGTAACCTAAAAACAAGTCAGTTTCTATAATGACCTCTTAATTCTCTTACCGTGAATTTTTTTTCTTCCTACACTACCAATGATCGATGCTTCCTAACATCAATAACTCTTTCTTATTTTTCCTTGTATATATGTTGTGAACATGAAAACCCACACAACATAACTTTAATCTCTTAATAAGTTTATCACCTATGGTATTTGTGTTTATTCAAGAGATAGTGGTGAGGATGAGAATTCATTTAAATTTTTGGGGATGTGTTCTTATAATATTTTATGTTGTGATGAGTCGGAAATTTAATATAGATTCATATATTAAATCATTGAAATTTGTTAATTTTTTTAGTTATTGTCTTGGAAGTCTTCGCCATTTTAGGCGGAATTTTGAGTTTTGGCACACGAGATTCATTATTATAAAAAACTAAAATTATTAATGGATTTTATAACATGGAAGGAAGGTTTTGATTTAGGTATACACTTGGTTTTTCATTTGTATAGGTCATTGGTTACTTTTTGCATGTGTCCATCTCTGAAAAAAGATACTTACAATATGGTTATAACTGTTGAATTCATATTAATCTAGTGGCTATAGCACACTATAATCGAATACTTTTAGGCATTAGTAATTTATTAAAGAAGATTCAATATCAAATTAAATCAATTAACCCACATTGGGTGAATTTCCATATAATCATGGTTTCCCAAATTATCAATTTCACTATTGGGGTTATTTATTTATTAGTGATTAGATAATCCAATTGAGAATACAAATCAGGTAGTTTGGAAAAAAAATCATCATTATTACATCAATCAATTACAATTATTTTATAATTGTTTTGTTTTTGTGAATACTTTCATTCCTTATAATATAAAAAAATAAATGTATTTCAAATTAAAATATAAACTAAATTTCGAAAAATATATCTATTTTCAAAATGAACACAAAAGGTAAAATTAGAAAATTTTAATGTGGATTTCATGATTTTTTTCCAATTATTAGTGAAATACATGTTCGATTTAATCATCTTATAATGAATTCATGGTTTTTATGATTTTTAGTTTATAAAAATAAAATCATATGGATAGTGTATGACTCAAGACTTCACTATAATTAAAATTTCATTGTAATAGACATTGTACAATACATGTTCTTTTATTTCAATACTATAATGTGAAACAAAAATAAAAAAATATTTTAATGAACTAAGTCAGGCCAACATTCTATGTCACCCAATTAAATGTTTTACAAGGCCAATAGTGGTTCTTGATCTCCACATGATGAAAACTAGAATTGAGAGAATAAAACACTACTGAAAGTGTGTCATATGTTTCGTGTGGACACTAATAAAGGAATTCTTGGGGAAAATGAGAGAGGAATAATATGAGATTCTCGAAGGGAGAAATAAGTGAAACTATTCCCATGTAATCCTAAAATAGATTTCCTATGATAATCCCTATGAATGAGACCATGTGGTAAAATTGGTAAGAAAGGGTGTAACCCTAATTGAATATATATATAGACCTTTGGCTTGGATAGGTCCAACCATTTGAATTGAATAATTATATTTTATGCTGGGAAGGTTTCAAGGGGTTTCTGGAAAATACATTTGTATCCTAAGGTTTTCATAAAAATTCCTTTCCTTATGATTTTTAATAATGTGCACCCATTTAAAATTATTATTCTATATCCCAAAATTTCCAAAATAAAATATTTTCCTATATTTTTTTCTAAACCATCATATTAAAATACAACTTCTTAAAATATTAAGAGAATTACTTCTATCCATTTAAAATTCCACTTCAAAAACCCATTTTAAATTTAATATTTTGGTCAAAACACAACATTTTAAATGAAGTTATATTTTTCATTTAGAAAAACACTTACTCATATCATTTTATTAAATCCATTTCTTGTCATGTAATGAACCTTATTTTCTCAAAGGTGGAGATTATTGATTAAAAAAATTGTTTTTTTATTTGTGAAACTATTTTTTTTTCAGTTTCCATATTTTATATTATAAACGGGTTTTAAAATAATATTACCATTATTTTTATGTTTCCAATTAATACATTGAATAGATATACTTTTAAATTTACTTAAATAAGTTTTTTATCATGTGGGATGATAAACTATTTTTCAATCATTCCATTTTATTTCAATAAATTCATGAGATCCATCTTCAGTGGAAATAATTTGTGTATTTATTTTGTTAAATATTAATATTACTGAATAAAATAGGATTTATATGAGTAAATAATGGATGTATTCTAATCAAAAGACAAAATAGTGTGAATATAGAGTGAAAGAGTTTATCATGGTTGAAAAAGATCATGCATAAGAACCTTCTCAAATCCATTTTATTTTTTTAAGCTATTGTTATTCAAAAATAATTATTCTAGGGGAGTAAGAAGAAAACTTTATCTTTCATTGAATAGATAAATGTTATAAATTATGGAATAAACATAGGGAAAACGTGAATGTATCTATTGTCTTGGATAACACTACGTTTTATGGATCATCTGATATGATTGGAAGTGTTGAAAATAAACAAGATTGTATTAAGGCTGTGATTACATATTTAAATGATGATGATGATCATATAGATGAAATCACATGGATAGTTGATGATGAACTTCTTGATTTCCCAAAATTGTTTAAGAATTTAAAGAGTTTTGAAAATATTCCATTGTATGCTAGTTTCACTAAATATAGAACATTTTCATCCATACTGAAATGGTATAATATGAAAGAAGGAAAAGGATGGAGTGAAGCCAGTTGGTCTCATAAATGATATGCTCCTAGATGATAATGATCTCCCTAGTAAAACATAAAATTACAAATGAATTATATGATTTATTGGTATAGTCTTTTAAATAATACATGACTACCTAAAAGACTATATATAGTTTCACACGGACAAAAAATAACATAAAGAATGACCAAGGTGCGGTTCTTCTCAATCCCTGAAAGATGAATATGGTCCTATTAAAAGTTGTATTGATACGTTCCAATCATTCCAAGGTTTAGGAACCTACATGGAAGTGAGAAGAATATAGAGGAATTGATGTGGAACACAGATTCATGAAATAATGATGTGAAACCACGCCACCTAGTCTACGCTCCTTAGTGGAAGAGAATTGATCCTGAGTATCTAGATTTTGGAAATGTGTTATGGAACCTTCTTCTTTCATTATCTATAGATGGATTGAATCCTTCTGTTTTTTTAATGAATCAATCATAGTTCATGGTCAGTTAGGTTGGTAAATTATATATTTCCACTGTTGTTATGAATTAAATAAAAATACATCATGTTATCTGTGCTTATATGATGACCAAAACAATCAGGTAATGATATTAATGTTTATTTGCCTCTATTGTTGGAGGATTTGAAATTGTTGTGGGATTCAGGTGTTATGTTGTATGATTCTTATAGAAATGAAGATTTCACATTGAGATTCAAATTTTATGGGAAGATAAATGACTTCAATACATATGAAATTGTTTCAGGATATCTGCTCGAATAAGTAAAATATGTGGAAATTGTTTTTGGTCAACTATTTTCGAAAAAAAATTCAAACACTGATTGAAAAAAGAGATAATTATTTTAATTAAAAACTATAACTATCTGTATGTCAAAATTTTTTGGAATGTTATTCATGTTGAAAAAAATGTATGTGATAGTTTCATTAGAATGTTTCAAAATTCACCTAAAAATAATAAATGAAATTAAGGCTTGGTTTGACATTGTTTACATGGGAATATGAGAAGTGTTGGCTCTAGTGAAGGGTGAAAAATGAAATTTTCTTCCACCAGTTTCTTACAGTAATTTTAGTATAGAAATATATTAGTTTTGAAACATCATGAATTATGTAAAGGTTCCATAGGGGAATTCATCAAATATCAAAAAAATTGTGTCAATGACTGATTTAAATTTAATGGGTGTGAAATTAGATGAATTCCATATTTGGATGAACGATATAATTCATGTATCTTTTTGTTTCATTTTTTTCAATAATTTTCATCATATATTAACCAAGATATATATTTTTATATCTATATGTTGTAAAGTTAAATGCCCAATGAAATTTCTGACTATGGGATGAGAAATTTCTCTCATATTTTGGGAATTTGAAATATTATTTCCACTAGCATTCTTTGATATGATGGTTAACTTCATGAGTGATATTCGACTATGGGGTCCCATAAACAATATATTGATGTACCCCATCAAATGGTATATGAATATTTTGAAAGGGTATGTCAAAAATTTAATTTGGAAAGATAGTTTTATTGTAAAATGATATATTGTTGAGGAATCCATTGAATTCTATACCTAGTATAGGTATGTTGTGGAATGAATTGGTCAATAAAAATATCATCACACTAGGTAGCTTCTGGGTAAAAGAATTTTTTGAAGAGATGTTGTCGTAATCAATATTATAGATTGGGATTAGACCAATCTTTCTATTTTTTAAAATAGTTTGTATAATTTACCATATTTTGAAACCCAAAAATAAATAATTAGGAATTTTAATCCACTGAGGGATAAAATATGGATATCAAATACATATAATCATCATTTTATAAGATGATTTTGGGACCATATTTTTAAGGAGTCAGATGAAAATCCATATTCAATTTCAAAAATGCGTCAATAGAGAGCTAAAAGAAGAAGTGCATATGTATTATCAAAAATTGGTTATGTTATTAATGGTTATACATTCCATAAAAATAAAAATGATAAAGACAATATCATTAGAAATTGTAGAGTCACACATATGGTTGAAGTGACGCCTGTTTATGGTACTAATGATAGAAATACATTGTACATGAATATTTCATACATGGGAATCATCAATGAAATTTTGATGTTGGATTATACAAAACTCAAAGTTGAAATTTTTCAATGCAAGTGGGTCAATAATAGAGATATTGTTAAAATAAAAGAATTTGGATCCCGGAATGTGGACTAATGTAAGGAAGCATACAAAGAAAAAACATTTATAATGAAGTCACATGCAGTACAAGTATTGTTTGTTCTAAATCCTGCAAACTGAATGTTGTCTATTCTTCTGTTATCAACCAATCACACTGAAGGGGTAGTTTAAAATTCAACTAAGTATGACCATTTATTTGGGATTTCACAATCATTTTGTCATATTACCAATGTAGAAAATATTTTTTATGTCATAGAAGACCATAATTAAATGATTTGGATACTCGATAGTGGGGTAAAATCTCTGTAGCCTTAAAAAAGGAGAGTTCAATAATTAGTTTATATTTTATTTTTAATGTACATTGTGTTACCTCATGTTATTATCTGTTCAATATTGAATTTATATAATCTAAATTAAATGTTAAACAAGATCAGTAGATAATAACATATGCATGTGTTGGTGCTCCCAATCCTAAGGAATAACAAGTCTCTCAAGATGTTGTTGCTCTCAGTGTAGAGGAAAAAAAACATTTGCACATGGAAATGATACCACTCCCAAGGAACAATAGGTTTATCAACCTGCTATAACACCAAGTGTAGAGGAACAATGACCATTGGAATATTCTGATTCTACCACTCCAAAAGAACAACATATTGATGATGCTGAATCCAGTGATGTTTTAGAAAACAATTGACAAACGATGAAAAAAATAGGAGTGCCATAGTTTTATGGTGTTAGAAAAAATAAGGAAGTCGAATTGAAAAGGAATAAAATTCATGGTTATATAAAATTAATGGAGATAATTTGTTAAACACAACAATTCAATGTTCAATATTTTCATTTGACTCATCACTCGACAAGATGTGCTGATTGATGTAGATTTGTGGAACTATGTTGTTCCCCTGCATAAGACACTAATTTTGGAATCGATTATTGTAACATCATGGTATCATTTTTTTATAACAATTAAATTAACTAAACATTTCGTTACTATTAATCATCCCTTATGGTTTACATTTATAGTATACATCACCCACAAAAAATATATATTAATTATTACTGGATGGATCCACAAAGGATTTCACACAATTATAACAATATTTCATCTAAATGATAATAAAGGGAAAATAAACCTGCAAACACCACTTTTGAATTCACATCCTATAATCTATCAGATGTGTGATTTATTTACTTTTCGTTGTGTAGATGTGTCATTTCATGTACATTGTGGTTGGTAATAAATTGATTGAAAATACGGGTATTAAACACATTGGTTGGTGATTTTTTATTTATAAAATAGAAAATGAGTGCTAAAAATAAGTAAATATTATAAAGACCAACATATTCCTACTAAAAAGTAAGGATGGGGAATAGTTTACTAGAAAAATTGGTACTTATTTTAAATATACCATAATAATTTTATGTGACTTGAAACAATGACATAAATATGTTTCTATATTTATATATAGATTGATAAATATAAATCAATGTCTACATCCATCACATTCCATGTACTATCAAAATAGGAATGTGTAAAAAATTATGGGATAATAATAGAATAAATGACTCAAAAAGTGGGGGAAACAAGTGTAAGTATGATATATTGAAAAATTGTTTTTAATCATTATATCATAAGAATTATTACATATTTTACTATATTTTCTATCAAACATAGCCACATTAAACATCAATAACTAAACCAGACGAAAACCTATTATTGGTGGGCTAGAAGAGGCCAGAACATTATGGCCACATCAAAGGTGAAGGTTTTGGGGTAACACCTCAAACATATTTTTGAGAAAAAACAACATGAGGAATAAGCTAAAGAAATGATAGAGTTGTAAGAAAGAATAGATTCCCTTGAAATAAACATTCATTAGAAAATTAAGTTTTTAGAAGCTATTATAGGTGGAGGAAAAGAGAATATGAACTCAAGAATATACATTGCATTCAGATCCCTCCACCACAACCAGCTCAAACACGAGTCATTCCCCTAAAAAAGTTTTCTTATTCAAGGTAAACAATGTTATAATAAATTTTCCTATAAAATGTGAATTATACTTATCTTGATAACATTATTTAATAAATATTATACTTGGCAAAAATGACTATGGTTTATGTCTATAAACATCCATCCATCACCATGTGTTGAGTGATATAGTGTTCAATATCCATGATGGCATGCTACACAATAGGCTACTTCCAACATGTCTTGTGAGAGTGGTGATTGGCATAACTCATGAGCTGAGCATTGAGACACCTATTCCAATAGATGAAAAAATATTCATAAGGTCAAAAAAGATGTTGAAACATTCATTTTATGTCCATAAGATCTTGTTGAAACACATTTCAAAAAAGAGGTATTCATTTCAAAATTATTTTTCATTAAAAAAATTACAACTAATGAAAAAAGTTCTGAACTAATTAATTTTATTAGAGATGAAAAAAGGGAAGGGGTGAATTGAATGGTTGACTCAAAACCATCTAAAGGATCAACCAACAAATAAAAAGGATCTTATTAATGCACCTTTACCCTGCCCATTGAATATCTATATTTAATAACATTGAAGGTTTAGGAAGATACAAAGTTACAATATGGTAGTAGTAACATAGTTGATTTCGAAGAAAAAATGTACAGATAGAGATGTACCAATTAAATTGGTTTTGAAAATGTAAATTAAATCCAAAACTATGAATAATAAAGAGCCCTAGTTGAAAATGTATTCACAGAGAATGTTTTTATGATTTGATTTTCCAAAAGCTGATATACAATATTAATTAGAACTAAATACATTTTATATTTTTTATGGTGTATATATTAATATGAATTGATGAGATTTACCAATGGAAAAAAATTGGACCCAATTTTCCTCATGCCACCTCTTTAGAACAGAAAAACAGATTCCATAAAATGGATGAAATAGTTGCAGAACTGGCCAATTATTTTGAAATAAAAATTACTGATGGAAGACTCTTATTAATACCAATGATGCAGGGGTAAAACTAAAAAATTTAGTCATATAAAATATTTTTTTTTATTTTATTACATATTAATTTATATGTTATTAAGAAACATTAGATGCTTATCATGGTCAATTTGGACACTATAAAGATTTATTTTATGGATTCGCTGCATGGGTAACCAACAAATAAACCACATATGATTGAGTTTATCAATTTGTAATTCACTACATCAAAAATTTTATAAATAAAAATCAAGTTATATAATTTATTTTATATTTTAATGAGGATACTATTATGATAGAGGGATATATAATTATAATGAAAATCATGTCATGAGTACAATCATTGTGCATAAGGACCCAGAAAAGTTCTGCAATTAGATATGTTTTAGGGTATATATAATAATATTTCACTATCCAAACACATATAAAAATATTACATATTTTTCTCAATGATTCTATAGTGTCCAAAACAACCAAATATAAAATGATTGTGGTTATTATGTTTGTAAATTTATTAAAGAGAATGTATTCCATCAACATTATAGTGTCCACAAAGATGTATTTTCAAAGAGAATTACTATTTCATTTAAAATATTTTTTAATCATTTGTGTATTTATATTTTCCCCATACTACTATAACTTTAGAAAATAATTATATTAAAAAGATGATACAGATTTCATTATAAATGAATGGTTAGTATACCTAACCCTTGAATTTACGCAAATAACATGAATATGTGGCTTCTATAGAGGTAATGAATTATTTCATATTTATGTTTAAGTAATATATTTTTATTATTACACATATAAGAATTGTTTTCTTATATAGGTGGAATCCATTATTCACGTTGAAGTGGTTTTTTGAAACCTATCATGCACATGAGAGAATGGATTTTGAGGCTTGAACAAAGATAATGACAACCAGAAAATGGTTTGAGAATATATACAACCATAAAAAAACAATAACTCCAACTACATGTTCAATTAATTTTTTCATATTTTTATCTACTATCCCATGTTATTTTCCCTATAATTTTTATCTAGTACTTATTTAGTTGTTTTTAAAAAACTTTTGGGATGTCATTTTTCAATTTCAACTACCAACAACAAGAGAGAGAATATATAACTTGTTTTTTTATTCCAATGATACCATGATTACAATTGATTTTATTTATCGGCATACCAATACTGCATATTGAGTTGAAGTGATTTGTGGAAAAATATTTCCCATTGCTAAAAACCAAAAGAGAAGAAGAAACTATTGTTCCTATTATGGTAATGTATTATGATATAATGGGCAGAATAAAATCCTTTATTCTTTTATTTTTCAACAATGAGAATGGTTTTTCAGCTAAGAATATCAAATCAATATGAAGTGATTTCCATTTGACAATGGAAGATGATGGTAATCATTGTACCACTGACAGATAAGATTTTTTGAGACTTTTTGAAATGTAGAAATAAGTGGAACCTTATTCCTACACACGGGGTAACCAGAATGACTTCAGGTGTATTTCTTAAGAAAAAACTGATGTTAATTTTAGTAAAATGGACAATTTAAATACACAAAACCAAAAAAATTCATTCATATTGTTTTTATAATTTAGTAAAATTATTGATAAGTCACTATGGCTATTTAGGAATAAGATGCACCTTAATCGAACATATGGTGTGATCAGTATGAGTCAACATGTTTGTTATCAGTTTAAAATCGACAATTTAGTTCAAAATGTGTCACTTAATGAAAAAAGAGAAAAAATGATCAGATTTCCTTAATAATTTATGAAATATATTCATAAACCATTTTTAATGTATAGGAATCAGTCTCATTCCAAACAAATATATGACTTAATAGATATGATTGAAAGTGTGTGTTTCGATTTTAAAATAAAATTTTAGTAAAAAAGTCACGTGTCATAATGAAAATCATGAAAACACATTTAGATTGTTTTGATAATTTAGGAAAACAATCCATGTTTCATTTGTGCTATATAGGAATCTCACATGTCTCAATCGGATGCACGGTTTGACCAGTATGACACCAAGTGTTTTTTTACTTAAAATTGAAATCAATTTTAATAAAATGGGTAACGAAACTACTCAAAACCAAGAAAAAACATTAGGATTTCTTTGATAATTTATTTTAATGACCCATAAGTCATTTATATGTGTATTAGTAGTATTCAATTTACTCCAATGCACGGTGTGTATGGTATGACTCCAAGTGTGTATTTTTATTTTAAATTGACATCAATTTTTGTAAAAAAGAAAACTGACCTATTGAAAACCAAGAAAATTAATTAATATTGTATTCATGCTTTAGAAAAATTATCCATAAATAATTTTTGATGTGTAGGAATTAACCTATCCTATATTTGACATATAGTGTGACCTATATGACATCAAGTGTGTCTTTTTATATTAAATTGACCTTAATTTTGGGAAAAGGAACACATGATGTACTGAAACTACGAAAAAAGATTTTTAATGTTTTTATAATTTATCAAACCAGTCTACAAGTCATTTGGGTCATGTAGGATTTATTGACACCTCAATCTGACACATAGTATGATTAGAATGACTCCAACTGTGTATTTTTTATCTAAAATTAACTATAATTTAAGTAAGAAGGACTACTGACCTTCCCATAACTAATAAAATGTATTTGTATTATTTTGATACATTTTAAAAATTATCCATAATTTATTTTTGACTTGTAAAAATCAACAGAAACTCAATACAAATCATAATGTGATTGATATAACTCCAAGTGTTTCATTTTTATTTTAAATTTCCATTAATTTAATCAAAATGAACATGTGAATTACTGAGAATTGAGTATACAAATTCATATTGTTTTAAAAACTTAGGAAAATTATTCACGAGACATTTTAAAGGTGTAGTAATAAAATACTTCTTAATATGATTCATAGTGTTCCACAATGAATCAATTTATTTTTTTTAAAATTGACATCAATTTTTTTAAAAAGGACAACTCAACAACTCAAAATAGAGAAAATGCATTCACATTATTTTTAAACATTATTGAAATCATCTATTAATAATTTTTGATGTGTAAGAAACATTCAAACCTCATTCTGATGAACGATATGACTGATATGAATCCAACTATGTCTTTTTATGTTAAATAGATATTAATTTTCTAAAAAGAAACTAGTGACATACATAAAAACATGACAAGGCATTCATATTGTTTTGATTATTTATTAAAATGATCCATGAGTCATTTGGGACATGTATCAATCTCCCCCACCTCAATATGATGCATGGTTTGACCAATATGACTCTAATTGTGTTTTTTATTTGAAATTCTCTTCAATTTTATTAAACTAAAACTCTGAACAACATAAAACCAATAAAAATCATTTTGATTTTTTTTGATACTTTAGTGAAATGATACATAAGTCATTTGGGCCATGTTGAAATTAGCCGAACCTCAATCCGATGCATGGTGAGACCAATATGACTCTATGTGTGTATTTTTTTAAAAAATTGACATCAATTTTAGTAAAAAGGAAAACTAACATACTTAGAACCAAGAAAATGCATTCATATTATTTTGATACTTAAGAAAAATAACACATATGTTATTTTTGATGTGTAGGAATAAAAAATATCTTAATATCATGCAAAATGTGATGGATATGACCCCATGTATGTCTTTTGATTTTAAATTGACATTGATTTTAGCAAAACGAACAAGTAACAAACTCAATACCAATAAAATAAATTAATGTTGTTTTAATTCTTTAGTAAAATGATCCATGATTCATTTTGGATGTGTAGTAACCATAAAAACCTCAATTTGATGCATGGTGTGACTGGTATGACTCCAAATGTATATTTTTTTTAAATTGACATTAATTTTAGTAAAAATGATAACCAAACAACTAAAATCATTGAAAAAACATTTTTATTTCTTTTATAATATAGGGAAATGATTCATAAGTCATTTTATATGTGGATAAATCATCTATAACTCAATCTCATGAATAGTGTTAAAAATATCAGTCCAAATGCATCTTCTTATTTAAAATTGACATCAATTTTATTAAAAAAGAATAAATGATCTACTAAAAATCGAGAAAACTCAAGAATATTATTTTGATATACTATTGAAATTATACATAAGTCATTTGTTATGTGTACGAATCATCTTTACCTTAATATGACACATGATGTGACCAATATTACTCCAAGTGAATCTTTTTAATTAAAATTGAAACTTATTTTATTAAAAAGGACAAATGAACAACTCAAAATAGATCAAACACATTCAGATTGTTTTCATAATTTTGAAAAATGATGCATAAGTTATTTGCGACATACATGAATCAACCAATGGTCAATCTGATGCGTGGTATGACTGCTTTGTCTCAAAGTCCCAATGATCAGTTTAAAATTGATATTTTTGTTCAAAATGTTTCAATCACTAAACACTATAAAAATAAACTCTGATTATGTTGATAATTTTGGAATGTAATTCATAATACAATTGTGACATGTCGGAAGCAGTCTCACGTAAAATCGACACAAGATGTGACCAGTATGACCCAAAGTGCATGTTTCAAGTTTGAAATGACATTTTAATTAAAAAATGTGACATAATAAAAACATGAAAATTAATTTGGATTGTTTTGATACATCAATAAAATGATCAATAAGTAACATGCGACTTATAGAAATCATCTACACATCAATTCGATGCATAGTTTTTCTTCTATAAATCAAAGTTTGTTTTTTTTAAAATTGACTATAATTTCAATAAAAATAACAATTGACAAAATAGAAATCAAGAAAAAAATATATGAATTTTTTGGATACCAGTGCTTCAATATGGGTATGGGGCACAGTAATTAGAACTATAACACCACCAAAAAACCCCTTGGTTACGACCTCCCCTACACTAAACATGTAGAAATCAATGAAAATTTCTCCTTGGAGAGAAATATTTTTCATTGTATGAGTTCATGGCTATAGTGGCTATCATGCAATGATGTCATGGCCTAGATGTTCTGGTCATCTCCGATGGATATATCAATGGGCCGCTGGGGGGGAATTGGGAACACCACCGTCATGATCACTGGTGATGAGGAGTGCGGCCACCACCGTGACATGTGCATCAAGAGGGACTTCATGCGGTTTTATGAAATGTATTACAAGATCATAGTGGTGAGTGAGGGGCTTCACCTTAGCTGCACTAAAATAGATCCTTATAAATTCCCCTTCATCCAATGCAGAGACCCAGCCCTGTCCAATACCACCATGGCGGGGCCACTATAGCTACTACAAGCGCCTATAAATCATCCCCGATAGCTAACTAAACCATCCTCATCCCAAATAACATGTACAATTAAATAAATTGACTGCTCATACACATGTTTATGTGTATAATAAATGTGATCTGTGTTGATTTTAATACATCACATCTTCAACTATTTTTGTAGTTTATGGATGATTATAAAAATAAAGATATTTAACGGTTAAATATTTTTAATTAAAAATAGGATTATTTTATCAGAAATACACAATAATGGTGTTTTCTGTAGATAAAAATGATGTTTTCCAATATTTAATGAAATGGCCAAATAGTTGAATTTAAACAAAGCATAATGAGTTATAATACACGAAGTTTATTCCTTCCAAATAATTATTTAAGGTTCAAATTTTAGGCAAATAATGTATTAGATTCCATCATATATAGACACATATAATTTAAAGATAGGTTGTACCATATATTATATATAGTAACTGATGACGAGTAATGTGTACAATTATTTCCATTGGTTAAGAATCAATATGAATTTCATATGATAGATTTTTATGTCATCATACCTTCTAAGAAATTTCCTTTAGCATCTATCACATCTTCATGATACAATGTCATATCCTCATGTTGTATCATCTCAAGAAGCTATTCAAACAATTTTAGTTATTTTATCACATCCCTAGGATATAAATAAATATCCTAATGTTGTGATGTCTCATAATGAATGTGGTGTTTTCAGGCATAGTCCTCCATATAATTTATATTTGTTGGTATAAAATTTCAAGTGCGATGAAAATTAAAAAAAAATGAATATGAGGATGTGGAACAATAAGATGTTGAAGAAAATTCAGATCCCACCCCTATAAGGTCTCACTAAAATCAAAATCAATCTCCACCATTGGAATAATTGTTATACAAAGGCATGTCACACATACCACAATTTGATTGGTAAATATTTAAACCTAGTATAGAATTTACCAGGAATATTGATCGAAGGAATCAAGTGTCCGATGAATGTGTTTTTTTATAATGGAAAATAGTTTGATAGAAAATAAATGGTGAAAATTTTGATAAAACAATCACATTGAATGATATTATAGTAATTTTTAATAGGAGTCAAATATATCTTTTTATATTATTTGGTTTGACAAATTTGATTCAAAATATTAGATGCATTTACAAACTATAATTGATAATAATTTTTATTATTGGTGAATGAAAAGATTTACTCCACATATGTGTTAAAACCAAATCTTATCACATGATCACCCATCATTAGATTCTTCACTTATTGAAATTACCATTGTTGAAATTGTAATAGCATGTCAAATCATTCCTATAGATCTAGTGGTGGAGATAGTCAAACATTATCTCTAGTATCAAATATATAACTATAAGGCATGGTTTGTATCGTAAAATGTTTTTAATAAAGTTTATAGTGACAATGATGAATCTTATCTTATTTTACCAATATCACAATCCGAACTAACAAGGATAAATCTGGAGCTACACCAAGTCCCCCTCTAATAGGCTAGGGGCTAGAGATCACTATTATGTGGGAGTATCACACACATGGGAAGCATTAGACAAATGTACCACTTCACAGAGAAAAATCTCCAAGACTATACAATTATAAAATGTAATACAACTGATAATAATGCATGCATACACCTATATTCACATAATCATAGTATAACATATATCATTGGAAAGTATGAAAAGGGGTCGAATACAAGCACACCAAAAACTGAAAAATAAATTATTACCATCTCAGAATGAGGGGACTGCTATCAAATACAACACTAGTATACACCTTGGGTTGTCTAGTCCATGCTATGCTCCACCCGATCCTGGTCCTCCATGGAGAATGTGAAACAATTCTTCATTTGTATAGGGAAAAACATGTGTTGGAAGAACCCTCATAGGGGTGATTATAATAAAACCCAATGGGACACCATGAAATTACTATGAATAAAGCATCAAGAGTGACTCTCATCAAACACAGGAGGGTCAAACATGACTTGAGAAATAATGATAACCTAGGATATCCAAAATATACACGTGAATGACTCTGATACACAATGTGTCTCCATGTATACTAGCCCTAGATTCATTACACAGTTTCAAAGTAACATACATCATGGAGATCTCACTCCATGGGTTTTTACATCCCTAAGGGAACTCAACTAAGAGATATCACTCATCAGGTATCTTTAAGACGATGAGACATATTTTCCATACAATAAGTCATGCTCATAAAGGAGGAACTTCTCCATGAGAAATAATTTCTTTTACGACACTCATCCTAGAGGCCACAATCATTAGGTATTTCAATGAAGAAGAACATAGATAACTGAGAGGCTTCATCTGAGATACACACTCTATCTGACAGAAACCTCATTGTAATGATCATATTTCTATACATAGCTTGGGGGTAAGTTCCCATGGATCACTAGGGGAATACCATACCCTACAGGAAACATCCTCCTGGATAGGGGATGGATTCCCGTGTAAGTGCTAGTCAAGCCAATTCCACAAACCATGCCTAAGGAAACATGAAAAAATGAAGATTGATCTAATCCAATTGATGGGGTTCATCATCTAAGCTGCTAAGGGTATGTCAATGTGGAATGAGATCTTACATTCAAAAAAAGGGAAGATACCCAAACTACATGGATCATTAAGAAGTTTTATAAGGTTCAACCTCTATAAAGTGAATAATATACTATATATAATGGACTGATGGAACATACTCAATCGATATTAGTTAATGGAAGCTCATATAAAATCACATTAAATCTAAGGTGAGAAGAAAGAGGATTCAATCATGTCCTCGAAGGAGTAAATGGAGTGCCCCAAGGGGTACACGTCTCATCTCACAATACCTAAAACTACCTTTGTCTCACACTTTTAGGAAATTACCTAAAAAAATTGTAACACCCTAAGATTTTATGAGAAATATTATTAATTTCTTTGATGTATTGTGTTGTACGATACACCAAGATTATCTTGTGCTATAGGCAACACCGTATTAGATTGTAGTATATGCAACACTATTCTCGGCTTGCGTTACATGGAATAGAAACCTTCCTCGATAGCTTGTGTTTTACACAATACTGAGGTTCACTAAAAAATGATATGTTATTAAAATATTATATAAACTAGCCGTTATGAATAGTAATACACAATTTTTGAAATTTGATAAATTTTATCATTAAAAATGGACTTCATTTTTGGATTCGGAATATTGAGATTATCCTAGGGTGAATTTTTGGTATTTTTCTGAAAACTTTCAATTTTTGATGAATAGTGAAAACATTGAGTTATTGGTTAAAACCAACATTTTATTTAAATAATCATTTGTTTTATTTAAAATTATTTTAGGAAAAAATAGATACAAAATACCTATATAAGTTCAATTCAATTCATTAGAGACATTTTATAATAATTTTTTATATATAAAAATTTTATTGAACTTTTTACTATCTTTTACCCACATCCTAGGAGAATTTTCAAATTTACATAAAACATAAATTTACCACTTTTGTGAGTAGAATTTCAAAAATCCGAGAGACACGATTGATATCAGTAAGTAAAATGTGGTTCAATAAGATAAAAATAATTTTTGGTGAATAGTAAATTTTTACTTTTATTTACCACGACTAAAAATAAATAGGGTAATTAAGGGTAAAAATGATATTATTATTACACTAACACATGTAATACTTCTATTGGATAAGTGTAAATCGACCAAAAACAATCGTAGGAATAAAATATTACCCTTTAGGTCCACTTGGATTAGATGAGGACATTTATTATTATTTTATTTAAAGAACAGTTAAAGTAGTTAAAATCAAAGTTTAATAATTAAACATTTTTAATATAGGGTTATACATAAGATAAATTCGACTATAAATTTTCATTAGAAAGATAAAACAGATTTCCTACATAATGGTATATATTTTTTTAGACATTAAATAATTTAATTTATTTATGACACAATGATGATGCCAAAATTACCTTATTAATAAAATATTAACATAATTAATATTATAAATATACAAATAAATGTAATTTGAGACTTTTTAGGAATTAAACTAATTTTATAGGTTAATATAACATATTAGGGTTGGATAGATGAATTTTTTTCTAAGTAATAATGTTTTTATGAATTTAAAAAAAACAAAATACCAAATAGTGTCAAAATTGACATAAAAGAGTTTTTGAAACCAATATTATACAATTAACTGATATAATGGTCTTAAAAATAAAAGGTTCGGCCAAAAAAATTATATAATAATATATATGACATTAATGAACCAATTGGGGTTCAATTGGTAGTTTATAGTATCTTTATTAACCATATAGTGTAAGAATACAAGAAGACATGGTAAAAGTTAAATTATTTAACTTAGAGTTAAATCTAAATGATATGGTTAAAATGGTAACCCAAACTTGTCTAATATCTATTGGTTGAGAGGATTTTTACCCATCCCCACACTATCCTCTAAATGAGTCACTTTGGAGCAATTATAAACCGAATATGATTTTATTATAAAATAATATTTTAAGCTTTTCCTAAGGTTCCCGTCACCCCTCTTATAAAAGGGAACTCCTCCTTCTCTCTAATTCAAACCTACAAAGACATTTTTATCGGCCAAACCATGCCCACATACCCTCTCAACTGTCCTCCATTTTTCCTAGATGCATTCCTTTAGTCAAAAATCCAACCTAAGGAGCCCTTTTAATCAAATCAAAAGGAAGAACCCGAAGAAGAGGTAAATATCTCACCACCAATTTCAAGTTCCTTTCTTCTTCCACTTCCTCCTTCTTTGTTGTTTCCATTCTAAAATAATAACTCCAATATATTCTATATACTTTGATGTTGTTATAAAAATTGTACAACCATATTATTTATTTTATCCATCCTATGAATGAAAAAGTCACCACATGTGCATACGTACAGCTTACCATATCCACGTCGTGGTGTAGTTTCTTATTCAAAAATTTCATCATTTGGATGGGTATAATAATTAGTATAAATGATATAAATAATAAATAAAACATTATAATTATTCTGTATATATAATATACCATCCAATTATATATGATCTTAATATCAAAAGAATGATATTGTCGCTCGCGCGTACGTACGGATTACAGTATCCACGACGCGATGAGATTCATTATCCATGATTAAACATTAAAGTATGATTATAAAGTATATATAATAAATAAAAATAAAATACATTTTATAATAATGATTCTGGATTTATGTACATATATGTTTCAGCTACTTAATTCAATTCAATTCAATAAGGAAACGAAAACAGCGTTCATCCGTACATATGGCCTACCGTCTCCATGAACGATGTATTTCATTCCATTTATCGATCTATCATATATATTTATATTATGAATATATATTATATATAAAAAATGTTTTAAATTATTGAATTATGTAAATCATGATATAAGGAATTATATCAAGAACACCAATTCGAAACACGTACGATAAATGAAATAATTTTCCCCAAAACACTGCTTTAACATAGAATTGACAAAAGAACAAGAAATATGATGTCCTATGTGAATCATATATGATATCATAATTATTATTATTATTCTATTACTAGTTAATAATATGTTTAAACTCACTTTACATGATTTTTGGACATGTACAGATGAAATTGGACCTAAGGTAAGGGATAATTTTTCAAATCTCATTTTTTTCTGAGATTGCTTATACATAAGTATTTACTGGGGTTATGTTTATCATCCATGTCCATTTTTTCTATAAATGTTTTGATAAAATGTTTAATATTATTCCATGTATGTTTAAAGTCATTTTTACTCTTTTTTTACTTTTTACCACATTATATGGAAGGAATCTTTCCTTTGGTTACCATATAAGGTACTTTTTGACTTTTCAGGAAAAATTACGAAGAGAATGTTTTTTTATCTTATATGGCATGAATGGATTTTTACTGTTTCATAATTCCTAATTCTCATGAAGCTTCAACTATAAGATTTCATGATTATTTTCAATAAAATCCTTTTTTAACAGTGAATGTCATTTTGTGAAAAGAAAATGATTTTTAAGAATAAAGAATATTTTCCTCTAGAATTCATTACAGGTGTTTTTTCAAAACTATTTTCCATCTAAGATGACATTATTTTGTATGATTATGTTTCAATTATAATGTATATATTATTTACATGGTTTGATTCTTCTTATGATGAACTGATATCCATTTGTTTTATATGGATTACATTATGATGGGATGATGTTTATGAAACCCATTTTATTCATTGGGTTATTATGAATGAGGTATTTTTATTTTGTGGAACAAGAAAGAATTATTTCATTATGACATGGGTGAGACCTATATCTCCCTCCAATTCATTGGGTAAAGATTTATATCTCATGAGATAGACATGGCTAGAATGAAAAGTTAATCTGATTCTGTGATATAGGACTGGAATGAGGAGTGAACTCAATTCAGTAAGGGACTTTGTCCACTATGATGGTCTTGGAAGAAATACATTGGCTACTATAGAAATAATTTCATGTACTTAATTGTTTGCCATAATTAAATGTCTTATTCCCATGCTATTTTATCAGGATTAATGTTCCTTTATGATCTATTCCTTATGTACTATCATGATTTATGTCATTACCCATGATTTTGATGTTTGATGTTCATGTTCTTACATTCAAATGTTTAGGTATTGTTTTATGTTCTCCATGTTTACCCTTATTGATCATTTGAGCTTACCATATTTATGTTATCTTTTCCCTAGGATATAAAGAAGGGTTTTAGGTAAAAAAATGTAGAATATCTTTATAGGAGATGTTGAAGATCATTCACCATGATTAGAAGATTATGTTCCGAGTTTCCAAAGACACTAAACTATTACAGTCCTTGGGCGTATTTTTTTGTTATGTATTAAGTATTCCACAAAAGTAATGTAATGTCCATGTACGTCAAGATTTGGTTCTCGACAGTTGGTATTAGAGCGAAGGTTTAGTCAACCTTTTTAAACTAGGATGCGAAAAATTTAGTGAGATCCCTAAAGATATTTCTAAGGTATGTCTAGGGATGTCCCTAAGGTTAAGTGTAAGTATAGGTTATAATACTAGAATTACGGTAACAATCATATAATTAAACCTAAGATCTTAGATATTTAAGGTACACCCCCTTTATTATGTTGTTTTCCTAGCATGATTTTTTCCTCTCACACTATTCTTTTTGGGTTTTAGAAAATGGCTGGAAACAGGAAGATTCATGTTAATGGAGAATATGATGGACAATGGAATGATATTATTCATGAGATACCAAATGAAATGGTATTTGGAAGGCAGAACATCGTTATTATGCCGAATCATCAATCTCATAAAATGATCAAAAATCTTAACTATGGTAAGATTCCTGACTCAGCTAATAAGAGAAAGATGGAGTTTCATGGTGATAATAGAGGAAATAATGTTCAATTTTTCTCATGTAAGTCATGTGGGAAGAGGCATCAAGGAGAATGCTTCAAAGGAACTGGAAGATACTTTGGGTGTGGAAAAGAAAGACACAGAGCTAGTAATTGCAAAGGAAAAGGGTCAGTTAACACAATGGACAAAGATAATGGTATTGCTAAGACATCAACAACAGTTAAATGTTTGAAATGTGGAATGTATGGGCATTATGAAAATCAATTCTCTAATGGAAAATCTCATGAAGATAATCAGCAGGGTTACATGGGTAGTATTTATGTTGATGATGATGAAGACACTACAAATGTCATATAAGATGAATGAAGTGTTGAGAAATAAAATAATGAACCCCGGTCAATGGTTTGAGAAGGTAGTGGAATGATTTCATGTTTATCAAGAATAATGTATGTTACTATGGAATAAAGAAAAATCTATGGATTGTTACATTGTTGTCTTTCCTTTAGTATTCGAAAGTATATGATAAATGGTACCGGTAACCATGAAAAGTGATGGAAATATTTTTGGAAAGCAGATGATATGCGAATAATGAAGGGATAAGGAGGACATAATATGTTTGATAGTATTAATGAGCTCATTACTGATATAAGGACAAAGTGATATCATGGTTTGAGTATATATAAATTTTGGGAATTTGGTATGTGGAAAGAGTTGACTTTTGACAGCATTCATGTTTTCACAAATATTCTATGGTGATTCATGTTTCAAGAGAATACATGATTAAGGTATTCACATGTTTTGAATGTGACCAACAAGATATATCTTAGGATATATGGGGGTAAATGATGGTATTCATATGATTGGTAGATGACCTTTCTAGTAATCATTTTCTTTATACTATGATCTTGGACAAAATTATTTTGGATAAGCCTAAAGATTGGAATGAATTAGGTAAGAAATCATATAATATTTTTTAAAGCTTGAAATTTTTCGATATTATTGCTGGAATGTTATAATAGTATAGTTATTTAAAAAATCACAACTCGTCGCATAGGCGACAACCCATCGCGTCGGACAAGGATGTGAGAAACGAACCCACAACCAAAGTGCAACAAGCCTTTATCACCGACTACTAGCCTACAGTAAGTCCCAGGTTAGTATAAATTAGTTTAAATTTAATAAGTGGTATGATATATGATGTATAAGTCCATTTTAGGAACTATATACGATTAATCTCACCATAGATGGACTTATGTATATTTAATAACTTTTTCCAACCTTTTGTTTGAGATGGACGGAATGAAATATCATTCTATCACATGATCTACTAACACTTCATGAATGAAAAATTCAACTTCATTTCTTTATGAGATGATGTGGAAGTTGTTCAAGGAATGACCAACTATGAGATTGTATGAAAATCAATTATGTATTTATTCTAATTCCAATTTTTTTTTCAACTTTAGGGAAATGATCTTGAAAACCAAAAACGTTGTCCTAGATGGTACCTTAGATCATCATAAATTTATGACTTTGTGATTGTTGGGTTTTTCATAGCCATGTTCTCTACCACTCTCCATAAAAACTTGATGGTTATATTCCTCTTCCATATCCATATTTTCCCCTATGTTCTTCTATGTGGAAACCCCGTGATGAGTTAATTTGGGTAACCGTTAAGTTTCATACATTAGTTTTTAAAATTAAGTTTTAGTATTACTTTTTACGATGTGGGTTTATATGAATAAGACTTTCAAGTAGTAAACCATTTATAACCCAGATGAATATAGAGGGAGAAATTCATTTTAAGGGGGGTAAAATGTAACACCCCGAGATTTTATGGGAAATATTATTAATTTCATTGTTGTCTTGTGTTGTACGCTACACCAAGGTTAATTTGTGTTATACGCAACACTATATTAGATTTTAGTATACGCAACACTTTTCTTGTCTTGCATTACACGCAAGTGCAACCTTCCTCAATAGATTGCATTGTACGCAATACCGAGTTTCACTAAACAACGATATGATATTAAAATATCATATAAACTAGCTGTTATGAATAGTAATACCCAATTTTTGAAATTTTATAAATTTTATCTATAAAAATATACTTAATTTATGGATCCTGAATATCAAAATTATCCTAGGGTGAATTTTTGGTATTTTTCTAAAAACTTTCAATTTTGGATGAATAATGAAAATACTGAGTTATTGGTTAATACTGACTTTTTATTTAAATAATCATTTATTTTATTTAAATTTATTTTAGGTCAAAATAGATACATAGAACCTATATAAGTACAATGTAATTTATTAGAGGCATTTTAAAATAATTTAAGATATATAAAAATTTTATTGAACATTTTACCATCTTTTACCCACCTCATAGGAGAATTTCAAAATTTACATAAAACACAATTTTACCTCTTCTATGAGTATATTTTTAAAAATACGAGAGAAACAGATGATATATGTAATTAAAATGTTTTTCAATAAGATAAAAATAATTTTTGGTGAACAATAACTTTTTAATTTTATTTACCACGGTTAAAAATAAATAAGGTAATTAAGGGTAAAAGTTATATTATTATTACACTATCACATGTCTTAATTCTATTGGATAAGTGTAATTAGACCATAAACAACCTTAGGAATAAAATATTACCCTTTATTTCACTTGGACTAGATTAGGACATTTATTATTATTTTATTTAAAGAAGAGTTAAAATAGTTAAAATAAAAGTTTAATAAATAAAACATTTTTAATAAAGGAATATACTTAAGATAAATAAGACTATAAATATTTATTATAAATATACAAAAGATTTAATAAATAATGGTATTTTATTTATATTTTTTAGACATTAAATAATTTAATTTATTTATGATACAATGATGATGCAATAATTACCTTGTTAATGAAATATTATGATAATTAATATTATAAATATCCAAATAAATGTAATTTGAGGATTTTTATGAATTAAACTAATTTTATAGGTTAATATAACATATTAGGGTTGGTTAGATGAATTTTGGTTTGATGTAATAATGCTGTTATAAATTTTGAAAAAACAAAATACAAAATAATGTCAAAATTGACATAAAAGAGTTTTTAAAACAAATATTATATTATTAATTGATATAATGGTCCTAAAAATATATAGATAGGCCAACAGACTTATATAATAATATATATGACATTAATGAACCAATTGGGGTTTGATTGAAAGTTTATACTACGTTTATTAACCATATAGTGTAAGAATACAAGAAGACAAGGTAAAAGATAAATTATTTAACTTAGAGTTAAATCTAAATGATAGGGTTAAAATGTTAACCTAAACTTGTCTAAAACATAATTTTTGAGAGTATTTTGACCCATAACCACCCTATCCTTGATATAAGTCACTTTGGAACCGTTATAAACTGAATATGAATTTATTATAAAATAATATTTTATGTTTTTCCCAAGATGCCCCTCACCCCTCTTATAAAAGGGCACTCCCCCTTCTCTCTCATTCACACCTCCAAAGAAATTTGGCTAGGTAAAACCCTGCCAAAATACCCCCTCCACTGTTCTCACTTCATCTTAGAGGCCTGATTTTAGTTGGAAAGACAACTTAAGGAGCCCTTTAGATCAAATCAAAAGGAAGAACCTGAAGAAGAGGAAAATATCTCACCACCTATATCATGTTCCTTTCTTCTTCCACTTCCTCCTTATTTGTTTTTTCCATTCTAAAATAATAACTCCAGTATATTCTATATACTGTGATGTTATTATAAAAAAATTTATACCATATTAGATATTTTATCCATCCAATGAATGAAAAATTCTCCACACGTGCGTACGTACAGCTTACGGTCTCCACGTCGTGGTGTAGTTTGTTAATCAAAACATTTCATAATTTAGATGGGTATAATAATGAGTATAAATGATATAAATAAATAATATAACATTATTATGAATATATATATATGATATAACATCCAGTTATATATGATTTTATCAAAAGAATGATATTGTTGCTTACGCGTACGTACGGATTATCGTCTCCAGGACGCGATGAGATTCATTCTCCATGATTAACTATTAAAGTATGATTATAAAGTATATATAATAAATATAAATAAAATATATGACATAATAATGATACTGTATTTATGTACCTATATGTTTTAGTTATTTAATTACAATAAATTCAATATGGAAATGAAAATATCGTTCATGCGTACGTACAACCTACCGTCTCCATGAACGGTGTATTTCATTCCATTTATTGATCTATCCTATATATTTATATTATGAATATATATTATATATAAATCATGTTTTAAATCCAGGAATTAAGTAAATCAGGATATAGGTAATAATATCATGAACAAAAAGTCGAAACACGTACGATAAATGAAACGATTTTACCCAAAATGCTGCTTTAACATTGAATTGACTAAAGAACGGGTAATATAAAGTCCTAAGTGAATCATATATGATATAATAAATATTATTATGGTTATGTTACCAATTAATAATATGTTTAAACCCACTATACAGGCATTTTGGACACGTATGAAAGAATTTGGACCTAAGGGAAGGGATAATTTTGCAAACCTAATTTTTATCTGAGATTGCATATATGCAAGTATTTACTGAGGTTAGGTTTATAATCAATGTCCATGTTTTCTAAAAATGTTTTCATAAAATTTTTACTATTATTACATTTATTTTTAAATTCATTTTTACCCTTTGTTTACTTATTACCACATTGTATTGAAGGAATCTTTACTTTGGTTACCATATAAGGTACTTTTTGACTTTTCTGGATAAAGTACGAAGATAATGTATTTTTAACTTATACGTCATGAAAATATTTTTACAGTTTCAGAACGCCTAATTTTAATGAAGATTACTCTAAAATATTTCATTATTATTTTCAAAAAAATCCTTTTCTTTTAACAGTGAATGGAATTTTGTGAAAAATAAAATTACTTTTAAGAAGAAACGATATTTTTCTCAAGAATTAATTTCAAGTGTTTTGTCAAAACTATTTCCCATATAAGATGAAATTATTTAGTATGATTATGTTTCCAAATAATTTCTCTATTATTTACATGGTTTGATTATTCTTATGATGAACTGATATCCATTTGCTTTGTATGGATTACGTTATGATGGGATGATGTTTATGAAACCCATTTTATTCATTGGGTTATTATGAATTATGTATGTTTATTTTGTGGCACACAAAAGAATGATTTCATTATGAGATGGGTGGGACCTATATCTCACTCCAATGCATTGGGTAATGATTTATATCTCATGAGATAGATATGGATGGAACAACAAGTTAATCTGGTTTACTGATAATGGACTGGAATGAGGAGTGAACTCGATTAAGTAAGGGACTTTGTCCACTATGAGGGTCTTGGCAGCAATGCCTTGGATATTATGGAAATCATATCATGTACTTAATGGTTTTCCACAATTACATTTTTTATTCCTATGATATTTTATCATGATTAATGTTCCTTTATGATAAATTACTTATGTACTATCAAGATTTATGTCATTACCCATAATTTTGATGTTTTATGTTCATGTTATTGCGTTCAAATGTTTAGGGATCGTTTTTTGTTTTCCATGTTTACCCTTACTAAGAATTTGAGCTCACCCTTTTTATGTTTTCTTTTCCCCAGGATATAATGAATGTTTTTAGGTAAGAAAACCAAAGGGGAAGTTCTTTTTGGGAGATTTTGAAGATCTTTCAACATGATTAGAAGATTATGTTCTGAGTTTCCAAAGATACTAAACTGTTAGGGTCCTTTGGTGTCGATTTTTGTTATGTATTAATTATTCCGCAAAAGTAATTTAATGGTCATGTACATCAAAATTTGGGTCTCTAAAAAAATATAGTCCATGCCCCGTAAGGTATATGACATATAGATGTCACTCGATCACTCAGTGTGACATTTATCCCAAGCCCATGTACAACGATTTTTATCTCTATACTTGGTCATGTCTGAGTATAGGAATCTGCCAGTTTACACTAACCAACCCATTTAATTCCCATGTACATATCGTGTGGGCCACATATCCACCTGGTCATGTACTCCCTATACACACTGAGCTTTTCACCATGTGTTATATGGTTTGTGACTAGGAACACATAGTTTGTAACAAAGGCTGGCCTCCTAGGCATGTACCCCCTCTTCATCCCAAGAGAGTCAGCTACGGGTCACATAGTTTGTAACATGTTTCAAATAGTGTGTGATACTTATTTCTACATGGAAACCCTAGTTCTACACAGAAGGGACTACATGACATGTGTTCATTGGACTAAATGTCGTGTAGTATTGTTTTTACTAGAACTTATGGGATTCATCATGCATCTTCCCCCATGACTATGATTACCATTATATCTATATATAAAATCACAAGAAAACATGGATATCGACTTTTCTAAGATTTTTCATCAATGTCATCCAGATTATAGACATTCCTACCACTTGGTAAATGACATTCATCACACCACACCGATGTTTCTTGCCATACTTGAACCAAGGGTCTCCAATCTATCCTCAATTGCCCTCCATTTTAATGAACCATGATCACATAATTGAATATGAAGTTGGAACCATGGAAATGATATGTTGTACCAAATATTGATATTTCAAAAAATATATTTTGAGAATTATTAGATCTACTGGAAAAAAGAATACAGATGGATAACGTGCGTTGAATAGAGTGGAAAACTGTAAAACATAAACATGACGAATGGACCTTATCTAATGTATTGGCCTTGATTTTTATTTGTATTTCTACGAAATAAAAGTTAATTAAATCTAATCAAATACTTTTCCCCAAAATCCAAGATAAATAAACCCAAAACCGCAATTTGATCAATAATCAAATCAATTCTATAGTTGATTGATTCATTTTAATCATAGGTTAATAAAAAGAGAATAATAAAACATCCTGACATAATTTGGATATTTGGAAGATGAAGAAATATTTCACTCCATTTTCATTAACAATTTCTAAAAGATGTGTTTTTTCACGATCCTTGATCTAATCTCGATCCAATTTTATTTTCCAATGATCCTCTAAACACTCCCCCAAATATATAGGGTTATACAAAAATCCTTAGTTATTTGGCCTGACCACATATTTAAAGAAGGTTAATTGGTTTTATCTATAAATGAAACAATTAATTAAAAAATTATTTATTGTTTTAATTAAATCTCACACAATGCTGCTCAACCCCAATAGCCAATGTTGACCAAAGTTATGTTGCACCTAGGGTAAAACAAATTCCTAACTAAAAAGTTGTATCATATTTTCAATCGCGAACTCTGTTTTAGATTTATTCCACTTTTTTAGAAAAACTAAATCGGCATGATTTAAAAATATTTAATATATTTTAAATAAAAATTTCAAGCTCATAGGGTCTCGAAATATAAAGTCATATTTGTGACTAGATCCCTATATATTCCATGAAACAATCAAATTTCATAAATGGAAAAATAGATACATTACATCATTCCCCTCTTTAATTATATTCATCCCTTAAAGGTAAAAAATAATGAAGAAAGTGGGGATACTAAACTATTTACTGGGTCTTCCACTCCCATGATTTCTCTCGATGGTTCCCTATGATATGAACAACATGCACCCAAGTAAAAAAAATTCCCACAACATTCCTTTCTCTGCATGTTATCAACACCACTAGAACATTGAAAAAGGGAACTCCACTCTCACAGACCATCATACCCATGTCAATATCATGTAATGAGTCCTTTATATTCCCCCTCATCTATGACATTAGGAGAATATCAAGAACCTAAAACTAATATAGTCATAGGGTTATTTGGTATACCAACTCACCAACCCAACCACTACTAAAAAATAGGCATTGAATAATGATAAAATTTTTCATTATCAAGGCTAACTAATAAAGAGAAATTAAAATAACTAGGGGTTTATCAGTGCTAGAAATTGCTGATAAAGTGGTCCTTTAGCAGTGATAAAAAGTGATGACAAAGGGGTCCTTTATTAGCACATTTAGCAGTACTGATAAAGGGGTCCTTTATCTTCACATTTAGTAGCACAAAATAAATGGGCAGACTATAGTTTGTTGTAATAGAACAGTATATCAAAAAATGGCACCAAAAAGAAGAAAAATCAGGTAAAAATAAAAATTTTAAATGAAATTTAATTTACAAAAAAAATAAAATGGAAAAAAATATTATATTCATTTCACAAAATGTTCTATAAAATTACATTAGTATGTAAAAATTATCACATGCATTCAAAAACATCAATGTTCATTTCTATTTTTCCAATGAACCAGACTAATTCTATTGCAGAAAAACCCAACCTTGCTCGAGTAATTAAAAAACCTTGTAAAATAAAAAAAATTCTTATTTGAGTAATAACATAAATCAATGAATTAAATAGAATATTTAAAAAAAAAATTAAACATTGAATCGTACTGGGAACACTATGTATCAGATTGAGTTGCGATGGATTCTTACAAGTCACACAATTTCATTTTAATCTTCAAGTATTATCTATATAAAAATTAACCAAATAATTATACAATAAAAATGATATGGAAATTTATTTAGTAATAGAAGTTAAAATTATGAGAAAACAATCTGGGCCTGCTTTCTCATTTTTAGTGATGTAATGATCATTTTGAACAAAAATGGAATATGTATATTGAATGCACACACATAGAGTCATACCAATCACACCATGCATTAGATTGTGGTGAGGCTGATTCCTACACGTCCCAAATGACATATGGATAATTGTACTAATGTATCGAAATAATAAAAATGTGTTCCCTTAGATTTTGAGTTTATCACATTCCTTTTTTTACGAAAATTTCAATTTAAACCGAAAAACACAATTTGAGTCATACCAGCCACATAATGTGTAGGTTTGATGTGATAATGCTTCATAAACCTCAAAAATAAATTTTTAATGGTTTTACAACATTGTCAAGGAAATCTGTGTGTTTTCTCTTGATTTTCATTGAGTGAATTTTGTTGAATGAAAATGTTAATATTAAACTGATGACACACACCTTAAATCATACTAGGAAAATCATGTGTTGGATTGAAGTGTGGCAGATTGATACACATTAAAATGGGTTTATTGATCATTTTACTGAAGTATAAAAATAATATTAATGTGTTTTCTTTATTTTGAGTATGCTAGTTGACTTTTTGAAAAAAATTATTCTTTATTTTAAATAAAAAGACACAATTATATTAATACCAGCCACACCATCCACTAGGTTGAGGTAATCCATATTTCTTTACTACCAAATGACATATGGAAGATTTTTCTAAATTATCAAAACATTAAAAATACATTTTCATAGTTTTAGGTATGTCACCTATTTTTTTATTATAATGTCATTTTAATCTAGAAACACACACTTTGAGCCATACCAGTCATATCTTGTGTCAGTTTGATGTGAGAGTAATTCCTACACATCACAAATGATTAATGAATCATTTCCATAAATTATCATGACAATATAAATGTGTTTTATTGGTTTAAGTGAGTGACACTTTTTGATATAAGATTACAATTTTAAACTGAAAAAAACACATTGGGTCATACTGGGCACATCACATATCAGAATGAGGTGATGATGATTAATACACATCAAAAAAGGCTTATGGCCCATTTTACTTAATTATAAAAACAATCCATATTTTTATCGCTTTTGAGTAGGACATATGTCTTTTTTACTAAAATTAATGTTAAATATAAATAATAATTCACACTAGGAGTCATAGTAGTCACAATGTGTGTTGGAATGAGGATTGGATGATTCCTACATGTCCAAAATGACTTATCTATCATTTCAAGAAATTATAAAACAATAAAAATGCATTTTCTTGATTTTTAGTACATCACTTTTATTTTGATTCTAAAATTTCATTTTAAAATGGAAATGCACACTTTGAGCCATGAGAGTCACATAATATGTCAATTTTATGTGATAATGAATATTGAATGTAAAAAATTAATTATTAATCATTTTAATATATTAAAATATAATCCAATCATGTTTTCATCATTTCCAATGACTAACGGTTTTTGATCTAAAAAATATTTTAAATTGTTAAAGGAAACTTTGAGTCATACCAGGAATAACGTGTTTGAAATTGAGGTTAGATGATTCATACATGTCAAAACTGACCTATATATATATATTTTAATTAGTTACCAAATCAATATAAATGTGTTTTATTAATTTTTTATAGGTTAGTTTTATTTTTTCACTCAAACTAATGTCAATTTTAAATAAAAAAACACAGTTGGAGCCATACTGGTCATACCATGCATTAGATTTAGGTGAGAATTATTCATACATTTCTAAAATGTCTTAGGGATTGATTAATTAATGTATAAAAATAATCCAGCTACATTTTCTTGGTTTTGAGTATGTCACTTGTCTTTTTTACTAAAATGTCATTTTTAACTAGAAACATGCCCTTTGAGTCATACTAGTCACATCGTGTGTAATTTTTAAGTAATAATAATTACTAAATGTTAATAATTACTTATTAATAGTTTTCCTAAATTATCAAGACAATCCGATCAGGATTTCATGGATTTCTATGAGTTTAATTACTAAAATAAAATGTCAATTTTAAATAAATAACAGACACTTTGAGTCATACTGAGAACATCATGAATTAGATTGATGTGTGACTACTTTCTATATGTCCCGAATGACATATGAATAATTTTCCTAAATTATCCAAACAATCTGAATGAATTTTCTTAGTTTTGATTATGTCAATTGTATTTTTTACAAAAATTATTGTCAATTTTAAATAAAAAGACACACTTAGAATCATACCAATCACACTGTCAATTGGACTGAGTTTTAGATGATTCCTACATGTTCAAAATGACTTACAGATCATTTAATAAAATGTATCAAAGCAATACAAATGTGTTCTATTAATTTTGATCATCTGCCTTTTGTTTTTTATTAAAATGATGGTCAATATAAAATAAAAAGACACACTTGGAGTCATACTGGTCATACTATTAATTTTATTGAGGTTTGAATGATTCATACATTTCCAAAATGACTTATTGGTCATTTTAAAAAAATATAGAAACAATAATTATCTGTTTTATTAGTTTTTAGAATGTCCCTTCTCATTTTTACTAAAATATAATTTTAAACTAAAAACAAACACTTTCTGTCAAAACTATCACCTTACATATCGATTTTACATGAAACTGATTCCTACATGTCACAAATGACTTATGAATAAATTTTATAAATTATTAAGTTAATTCAATCATGATTTATAGTTACTCAATAGTGACACATTTTGAACTAAAATGCCAATCTTAAACTAATAATGGACACTTTGAGTCATATCAGGGAAATCGTGTATCATATTGAGGTGTGGATAATTACATCAAGTTCCAATTGATATATAGATCATTTTTTATTTACTATTAAGATAATACAAATGTTTCTTATTGGTTTTGACTATGTCACTTATATTTTTTACTTAAATTAATGTCAATTTTAAATAAAAATACACTTCGATTCATACTAGTCACACCGTGTGTTATATTTAGGTGAGTCTGATTCTTACATGTACCAAATGACTAATGGATAACTATTTAAAAATGTCAAAAAATCAAAATGTGTAGGTTTGTTTTTGAAAAGGTCGATTTTTTATTTTACTATCATTTCATTTTAAAATACAAACATGAACTTTGAGTCATAAATGTAGCATCATGAAATTAGTTTACATGAGATTGGTTCCTACACATAAAAAATGAATTAAAAATTATTTTCATAAATTATCAAGACAATATGATTATTTTTTCTCATTTTCCATTGTGTGATACTTTTTAAACTAATGTTTCTATTTTAAAATTATAACAGACACTTTGAGACATATTGGACACCTCATGTATTAGATTGAGGGGAATCTGAATCCCACACATCAAAAATTAGTAATGTATATTTAAAAAATGTAAAAAAACAATCTGAATGTGTTTTCTTGGTATTGAGTATGTGAATTGTCTTTTTAACAGAAAATAATTCCAATTTTAATAAAAATATGCACTTGGTGTCATACTTGTCACACCATGCATCAGATTGAGGTAAAGATAATTCTAACATATAACAAATGACTTGTTAATCTCTTAAATATTTTTTAAAATAGATTTAAATGAGTATCATTATTTTTGAGTATGTCACATGTGTATTCCACTAAAATGGCATTTTAAACTAGAAACACACACTTTGATTCATATTGGTCACATAAAGTAATGGTTTAACTTGATACTAATTCCTACACATCAAAAATGACATATGAATCATTTTTATAAATTTCCACTACAATACATGTGTCTTTTCATGATTTTCAATGAGTGAAACTTTTTGAACAAAAATGTTAATTTTAAATAGATAACTGACTTTTCGAGTCATATCAGGAGCATTGTGTATCAGATTGATTTGTGGCTGATTCATACACATAAAAAATGAATTGTGGATAGTTTTTATAATATATAAAAACAATATTAATTATTTTAGAGATTTTGAGTATGTTAGTTATATTTTTTAGTATAATTATATTCAATTTTTAAAAAAGGACACAGTTAGAGACATATTGGTCACACCCTGCTTTTTATTGAGGTTTATATGATTATTACCAATACCAAATGACATATCTATCATTTTACTAATGTATAAAAACAATAAAAATGTGTTTTCTTAGTTTTTGAGTACATCACATGTGTTTTTTTAATATGATGTAATTTTTAACTAGAGACATCCACTTTGAGTTATACTAGTCATATCATGTATCAGTTCGATGTGGGATTGATTTCGACACATCAAAAATGAATTTTGAATATTTTTAATAAGTTTTCAAGACCATCAAATATTTTTTTCTCAATTTTTATTGTGTTACACATTTTGAACTAAACTGTCACTTTTAAATTGATAATGGTCAAATTGAGTCATACTAGGCACATTGTGTATTAGATTTAAGTGTAGCTGATTCCTACATATCAAAATTTACATATGGATCATTTTCCTAAAAAAAATATGAATGTGTTTTCTACATTTTGAGTATTTTAGTTGTACTTTATACTAAAATTAATATAATTTCTAAATAAAAAGACACAATTGGAGTCATACCAGTCACACTATGCTTCAAATTTACCTTTGACTGAAACCTATATATTCTAAATGAGTTATGGATCTTTTTTCTAAAATATCCAAATGATATGATTTTTTTTTCAGTTTTGAGTAGATCGATTGCATTTTTTTACTAAAATTCCATTTTAAATTGGAAACACATATATTTAGTTAAACCAGTCATATCATGAGATGGTCCAACATGATAATGATTACTAAAAATAAAAAATAATATATGAATAATTTTACTAAATTATTAAGAAAATATAATAATTTTTCTTTGTTTTTAGTATTCTACATGTCCTTTGTACTAATAGTAATATAAAATTTTAAAAAAATACATAGTTAGAGAGATATTGAGCACACCGTGCATCATATTGAGGTGTGAATTATTCATACAAATCAAATATGAATTTATTTTTTTCTTATATATCAAAAAAATTAATGTATTTTTTTTATTATGTGATGTGTATTTTTAACAAAAAAGTAAATGATAAACAAATAACACATAGTTTGAGTTTCACTGAAAACACCGTGTATCAGATTATAGTGCAGATGATTGATTATGTGATATATGTTCTTATTTAAACTATATAATAAGGTACCAAAAATAAAGAACATTTTACATTATTATGGAATAAGAAACCTCATGATACTTCAAACACTTCAGGTTTCAGGTAGCATGGGGTTTACTCTTCTATCAAAAAGGAATATACACTATGTTTTATGAATATTTATTATATTTTAAAGTATAATATTACTTCCCAAAATATCTTTAAAAATACTGAATAAGTATTAAAAAATGATAATGAAACTAACCTAAAAATAGTAGATAAAATATTGAAAAAATTAATTAAATAATTTGAAGTAATTAACCTTTTCATGATTGTTGTATAAATTCATGACAATTTCATTATTTACATTATCTCAGATTCTATAAAAATTCTTATCTCACCGGAGCATGAGCAGCTTCATGCAAGACACCCCAACTTGAAAAAATAATCCACCTATATAAGAAAACAATTCTTATGTTAGTAACACTAAAAAGAAAAAACTAAACTTAAATTTGAATCTATAAATAACTTTAATGGAAAATTATATTACTGGGAAAATATAATGATTGGAGAGTCTATATAGGAGAAGAAGTTTTTGATATATTCAAAAAGAACCAACCAACCATATTGTATTTTAACTCACTAAATTTCATTCATAAAATATAGATATAGTTCGATATTATTTGAATCATGGGGACTGTGTTTACTCAGTTTTGAGTATGTGATGTATTTTTTGAACTAAAAAGTAAATTATAAATAGAAAACATATTGCTTGAGTATTGCCTAGCCCATTGGTATCAGATTGAGGTGTGGTTGATAGAGTAATGTGTTTTTTCTTTCAAAAATTTATAAGAGACCATGAAATAAAGAAATGTTTCATTTAGATGGAAGAGGAATTCCCATTATATGGGAAATGTCTCATCCAAAAGAAACAACTTTTCATGTTTTTGTCTTATTACATACAAGTGATGGAAAATTAATAATTTCCAAAAGAACTTCAAAAAAAATTTATAATGAAAAAATAAGGAATCTAACTTAATTTTGTTTGATAAAATGGTGAAAAATTATCAAAAAAGTATTAGGAATTCACATTTTCATCATCATAGTAAACAATTAAACCATACTTGTTTATAAAATAATTTCTTTATGATCTCTATTTAAATTAACACAATAATTAGTCTATAAATATGATGTGGAAATTAAATAAAAAATATATATAGAATTATGATAAAAACATTTAAAGACAATTTGTTCTAGTTATATATTATTACACTATAATATAATTATTCTTGATTATAGAAAAATAAAATACATGGAATTTAGTCAATCTTACATTACCCTAAAATAAAATTTTTTAGAGGATCAATCCCAACAAAATGATATAAATAAAAACATTACAGTAACATAACATCCATGTATTTAAAATAAAACCCATAAATTTTTTAGCCTTTTGGGTTGGATGTAAAACTCATATATAAACATTTTCCTTCTTATTTTCTATAAAAAATATCAAAACACATTATATATTACTTTATTATACTAATAATTAGGATATCTTTTTATTTTTTCCTTGAAAACATTAACCATTAGTGTAAACCTATAAGAATTATTTGATTGAACTAAAATAAATATTTAGATTTTAGTTTTTAAGGAACAAAATAAAATATATATTTCCCTTTTACCGCCATAGATATCACAAAATCCATGAGAACACATTTACATTCATTTATGAAAAAAAATTATTGTTACCCATTATGAATTTTTAGAGGAAACTAAACTCAATTGTAAATTTTCTACCCCTATTTGATAGTATTAAAAATTATTATATCCCTTTTATCAAATTTAAATGATTGAAAAATATAATGCATCCCTGACTTCTTCATTTATTGATCAATAAAATATTATATCTTTTTCAATATTTTTGGTGATGATAAACTATAATCTAACATCATCATTATTTGTTCATGAAAATTGGAATATCCATATTCTCATGTATTTTTTTACAGATAATGATGATGAGTTTTTTATTAAAGATCCTGTGAAAATGGATCAGTTTATGTAATGAATGTGCACATGCATATTAGTGATGAACTATGGGACTCATTTTTTATGGTGATCCAGTGAAAAAGTATATATATATTCGTTAAAGGGATTGGTTAACCACATATAATCATGTAATGATTATTAGATTTCATGTGATATAATGATGGGATTATTTAATTCAACATCATGTGTATTGAAAAGAATATGTTTTTTAAATCAATTTTAGTAATGTAAATATGATGTGTTACTTGTATGTGTTTCACAATAATGTTTTTATTTCCCTTTATCCTTAAGAAAATGAAATTATCGTTTACATGGAGTAAGTATATTTCCTTACATTTGTGTTTTTATGCATGCATGAATTCATCCCATTGTGTTTTATTAATATGACTCGAGTTATATGACATCTAAATTTATTTTTTAACATACCTCAATAATGGAATTTATAGATTATGAATACATATGTTCATAGTGGAAATTTATTTATAATAATATTAAAAAGATTCTTATTTTGGTTATTTCATGTTATTAAGACCCTTTTTTTACAATGTAAAGATTCCATGAGCAAGAAAATGCATCTTTATTTTATTATTCAGTTTGTTCTTAATGAGGCATTTCTTTCACACATCAGTAGTATTTGATTGTAATTTTAATTTTCTAATAAGAATTGTATACAATGATTATCAATTTGATAAAAATAAGTGGTGTTAATTTTTTTTGACAAAACTCCTCTACTTAAATTCATGTACAAAATAATTAAAAAAGTGGTAAAAAAATTTCAATTAAAAACCTAATACTCTTTCAAAATGGATCTTATATTAAGTGAAAAGAATTTTTTTTAAACTTTTCATCAATTATTCTCAAACACAAACTTGGTATGAACCCTTTTCTAATCCATTTCCCAACAATTTTATAGTTTTTAGGCCCACAATTAAACTCTTTATCCATATATGTCACCATATGTGCCTCCTCCTCTATATTAGTCTTCGACTACACCTCTGCCTCTTCTTATGCTTCAACCTCTAACTGTATATCCAACTTTGATGCCACATTATCCTCTACATTTTCTCAAAAATTTTATTGTTTACTGGCCAACACTTCTAAAAAAATTGATTTCTACCATTTGACTTCACCTTGAGAAACATATAAAAAATAACATATAAGCCTTATGATACTAATTCATCACACCCTAAATATATTTCTATTGTCATATACCATGATAGATCAAAAACATAGAATGTAATAATGAAAATTAGTTGTCAAAAAACATTCTGACACCATGAATGTTTTCCAGTCATATAAAAAAAATTATATATTCTGTTAAGTGTGAAGGGTGAGATAAATTTTCATAGTTTTAAGAAAATATAGAAAAAAATATTAAGAAATATTTTAAATAATGTGGTAATTAACTTTGTAAATTTTCTATTCAAGTATGATTATTATTTCATGGTTTATGATCTCTCAAAAAACAATTATACATAATATCCACAATCATTTCCATTATCTTGCTTTAGACACTACAAGAAACTTTGAAAAAATATAAATATATTTTATTGAAATATGTTTTGATTGTTAAATTTTTTATATATATCTTAATATATTCCCATTTTATGTAATCGAAATTAATTTTTTTATTCAGTCACCGAATTCATGCTATGAAGTATCTGATATTTTGAAGGACCCCACCATAGAGAAAATCATATTAAAACATAGGATGAAACAAATAATTGAATGTTTATTTATAAAATGTTTATTTATTTGTATTATTAATTCATAATACACATCATGCTTGGTCATCTTTTAATATATCCATACATGTAATCCAAAAACTAAATATTTAGGGTATCCAGATTTACTGTGACCAGCATGTATGGCTTCCTAAAAAAATGAAAACAAATGTGTAATATAAGAAATAACAATATATTTTATATGATTATATTGTAGGGTTTTACCCCCATATTTTAGGAATGAAAAAAAAGTATTCCTTCTATTTTATTTTACTAAAACTCATCAAATAGATGACTTTTATTCTCATCAATTTATTCCTTTCCTAAAAAATTACTTTCGTAGAAATGATATAGGGGTTAATGAATCTAAATCATACTTATAATGATTTTCAATTAATATAATAGTAATATAAATGATGATAGAAAATTTTAATAGTAATTGATTTTAATGAAAATATAAGATCAGTATTTAAATAGTCTTATTATGAAAATGAAGATTTTTTATGTATTCACAACGTAAGATCCTAGAAATTGAAACTTGTGAATCACATTTATACTCTCAAGACCAATTACATTTGTATCAAAAGTTCCCAATACTTATCATTTAAATTAAATGTATGAAATATTTTTATCTTTAAATTTGGTCTCTTCATTATCTAGTAATGATAATAAATGTTGATGTGGAACTAGTGGGGAGAATGTACTCTTAAATGGAATTTCGTAGTTGATTCACTAGATTGTCTTGATTTAACCTTCCATTTATTTTTTGGTTAAACCCTATGTAATATAATACCTCACTTCAGACATATTTATAATAACCATTACAGGTTTTCATAATATAATTTTTGAAGGAATACCTCATGTATCTTTATAAGATTAGTCAACCATTTAAGGAAAGTTCCAAGAGAATCATCAACCATTGTAATATCCAGTTCTTCATGTGGAATATGATACATAGTGAAAGGAACTTGATCTATCTCAATCCCGAATCTCATGTGATATTTTGGGAGTTCATTATTGTGTAGATTTTCTACCATGATATCATACACCATACCCCTCAGAACAAGGCGGTGCATGGGTGTTGAGAGATATACATCACATAAAACTTTACCCTACACATTTTTAGTAATATAAAGTCATTAGAAGTTTTTTTATTCACATTTTTTAATAACAGTAACGAAAAAATTTATTACCTCAGGTAAGGTATACATTTCAGGGGAATGACTAGCCTAAAAGTAAATCAGGCCATTTGGTTCTCTATTGTGCATTTTTTCCAACACTGATTCTCTTTAATCCTTCCTTTTATATTTTTCTATAAAAACAGGCCAAAAATAATTTCATACATAGAATATAATCATTCCTAAAACCCTTCCACCATATTATATGAATCTTCTTGAGTTTTTTTCTTATTGAAATATGGTTGAGGAATTTCGACAAAACCTACTCCTCAAACATGAGCATATTATTTCAGTATCTTCAAAAATACTGATTGTAGTTTTCATTCAATTATTTTTACTGTCAATTCTTCTATATAAACTATATATAAATAATATATTAACATAAATTTATATTTTTATGTAATACTTCTATAAATCATAATAAATTATTATTATTTCATACTTACACATTTTTCCCATACTACTTTTCTTATATCATCTACTAGTTTACCATCCTTATTTACATGAACCTCCAGCCATAACAGTTGACATAGGATGGAAGTGGGTTTGGATTTTGATTCGTCAATCTGAAAAGAAATGAAGAAAAAATGTTGTTTCATATCAAACAGGAATTTTATTATTAATTTAAAATACATACAAATTTCTTTTCTAGTGAAGAATAACCCATAATTTCATTGAGATAGGGGTACATTGGTATTGATGCCCGTTATTTAATTTTATCTCCCTTTTTATATTTCATAAATTATTAATTTTGAATCAAATTAGATAAAATAAATAATGTCAAATAATTTATTATCCATTAAAAATAACCTGAAATGACTTCTCATCATGATAACTAGTGAAGGAATTCTATGTTTCCTTATCTACAATTTATGTTTAACTAACAAGTGGCTTGGGATTTACTATCCCATCATCATATCTAAGATTTAACTTGGTAAGATGCATTTGGGAGCCTTTATGGGATTTACCAATATCTATTAAGATATATTTAATATGGAAATATTTTAAAATAAACAAACTGTACAAAGAATAATTGAAATTAAATCACTGTTTAATTTTTGTAGTTTTCTTACTAAAAGGGATCCTCAGGTGTGTCCTTTTCAAACCCTCCACACAAGGGAACCCCCTACCCAAAAAGTGAACAATATAGAGTGTGACCCATCTAGGAAGGATCTATTTCTAGTCGAGATCGAAGAGTTTCCCAGTGGGTTACAAGCTGATCAATGATGGTTCAACATAGAAATATATTCATACGGGTGGGTTATGCCTCATTTCAGCCCCCAGATAGGAACTGGGTGACTCAGAAAGTTTTGTAGATTCCAGAGGAATGAGAAATTCGATGATTAATAGATTCCTAGGAATAAAACCCTACACCTCCCAAATAATAGTTTTTCTATGGTCTTCACTTTCACCACTTTTCCCCTTCTTAAGCATTAAAACATGTGTATGGGTGATGCTCAACTCCCAATGGGGGACCTAAACCATGCCCATGGCATTCCGCACATCCACCAACTAGGAAATGTCTTTGAGTCACCTTGTGTATAATATGCATAGTGTCTGAGTCTGGTGGGACTCAAGTCTATGCCAGTTTCTAGCGAGAGAAGGGGGTACAACTATCGGGTATTATTCGAATAACAACCCATGGGAAACAAGTTTAATTATATTATTTTCACTAAAATATATAAATTATATTCTAATATTAACGTTATATCTTCTCAAAGGGTATCTTTAATTATTAACATGATGTGGTTCCAATGATATATATCAATCATCAAATTCATCCTCCATATGACCCCAACATATCTTGTGAACATTTACTTGTTTTCGTAATTAGGTTGGCCACATTTATCACATCCAACCTAAAATTTTATACCCTTAATGATTTATATAATAATTTTATTCAACACTATAATGTTTTTCATTCTTTTTTTTTCATCAACATGATATTGAATGCCCAATAAATCTACCGATTCAGCATCAACAGTCTGTTCTTCCCTAATATTTTAAACATCATCATGTTTTGATGATTAATTTTCTTCATGATATGATAAACATTTAGTTTTGATTATGTTAATGAAATATATTACAAATAATATTATGATTAAAATGGTAGTATATTAAAAAAATTAAATTATTATTGATATCTCTTTATTTTTTTAAAGGTATAAGGGATTTGGATACACTATAAAGAATAAAAATACCCTCTCTGTGGTCCCTTCTAATGTACAAGACGATGTCTAAATTGGGGTTGGAATTAACTGATTGTGATCTTCTAATGAAAGGTTTACCATTGATTGAATTTTTATCTGACCGTAAAATTGTTTTAGTCTCCCGTATGAAAATCGACAAGTTATTGTTTGTTGGATCTAAAACCTAAAATATTGTAACTACAAGGGATACCATTATGATTTTTCCTTCTCTCGTTCCACAATAAAATTCATAATCATGAATCAAATTTCATGAACTCACACCACACTCCTAATGTCAGCGGATTTGCAATGGAAAATCCATAGATAGAATGTTGTACAATCTTATATATATATATTTATATATGATTGATTGTTCCACCCCCAGTTTCATGTAATTAACCGTTCATTTATGTATTTTTGGTTTATAAAGTTATTGTATTATATTTGGGTTTGTTTAGATTATTTTTGGAATTTTTCTAGAGAATTTATGAAGGTGTGATGATTGAGGACGGTAATAAGAAACCTTGCAACAACAAAAGGGTACCCTAAAAAATGAAATAGAGTCTACTATGTAGGTGCATGGTAAGGAATATAGTTTGGCCAAACCATTTGGCCACCTTGTTGAAACCATGAAAATGGGGTTAGAGGTATTTTGCATGATTGACACAAGGATTATATAGACATGCAATCCTACCATGCAAGGTTCTCATTGAGGATGTATCTCATGCATGGTTTGTACAAAATTTTCCTAACTGTGCACCCTAAAACTACACCCTTAAAAGATAGATCTAACAATTGTGGATTTGACATGATTTAGCCACTTGACCCATCATTTTTTAGTTAATACAAACCTAACCCAATTTCCTCTACCCCAAAGAATGTGGATATCATTACACTATATCCAAGATCGATCCATTAATGATTCTTTGTGTGTTAGAAATCCGGATTACTTGGTATGCATTAAATCATTTTTGTTTTCCTTAGTTTATTATTCTTCCCCATCTTAGATTAATGGATTCAATTCTTTTGGGATAGATGAATATTTTTTTTCTAGTCATGATGAGATATGACTATTTTTGTAACGCCCCGACCCCAGCTACCCAGAGTCGGTGCATTAATTACATAACATTGGCATGATCACAAGAAAGATCAAATCTCGAAAGACCGATTGGTTTGGTAGCCTTGGAAACACTAGATATATTCATAAGTTTTGCATTACATCATAAAATGAAAAACTACTACAACAACATAATGTTCCACAATCCACACTATTAACCCCTCATAAAACCCCTGCAGGTCATTCATAACTTACTTCTTCACATCCTGGGAAAAATAAAACATAGAAAAGGGGTGAGCTCAAATGCCCAGTAAGGATAACAAAATAGCGGAAACTTTCATAAATAAGAATAAACATTTAAGACAATGCATTACTAAAACAAAAGCCTTTTAAACTTTAACTTCAACATAGTATGGAAAAAGTAAAATGAAATAATGCCATTTACTTATTCACATGGATATTCTACTAATCGAATAATCACATGCAAAAATCAATAACCACTTTCATAATGTTGGAATGCATAATGCCAGACTATCATAACCACATAGCCAAGGCCTCGTGCCAAGACTAAAAATAAGATTTTGTCAAGGCCTTGTGCCAAGACACTAGTTTGTCTCATGAGACCTACCGATGCATCGAGGAGCTATAGCGGGCTCCACCCGTCACTTACTAAGTCCAATGCATTCCCATATGAAAAGGTTTAAACATAACATAAACATTCGTATTAAAACTAGCATACGAAATGTCAATAATTTCACCATAAACTATGAATGGTATAAAAATAGCACATCCACAGTCAAACATATCACAAAACCTTCAATACAATATAGAAGTTTTGTATCACAATAGATCAAATTCAAATAAGCGTAAAATCCATCAAAGGATGTTGACATAGATGAAATCAAAATTCTTTTTAAAGAAATATCTCTTTTTATTTTGAAATCATTTAAGATCCATATAAAATAAAACATTTTCTTTGAAAATATTCTTATAAGCCTGTAAGGGAAGTTTTGAATATTTTATAACGGCGGAAATTAGCCGCACTCGCCGTATAAGTTAAAAAAAACATTCTTACCTTAATTCTGTCGAAAAGGTTAAAAAGGAACTTGTTTTGAAAACGACGGAAAGATTCCTTTATAAACCACTTATAAAAGTCAAAAAGGGTATAAATGACTTTAACTCATATTCTAGTAAATAGTAAAAATGTTTTGAAATACATTCTTAAGAAACATGGATGTGGATGATAAAGAGATCCCAGTAGATTATTACGTATAAAAAACCTCGGATAATGAAGAGATTGTGAAATAACCCTTACCTTGTACATTTCCTTGGTTGTGGTAGGTTAACCTCCTGTATAATGGTGAAATAATTGTTATTAAATTATACAAGAATCATATACATTAATATGATATCATATATGATCTTTTAATATTGATTTGATAATAATATCTTAGTATTATCGTTGTTTCGGGTGTTAACTTACTTGTTTTCTTTTGTATGTTTTGTTACCTAAGACATGTATGTAAAGGATAGGTTGTATATTATTCATATCCAGAATGATATCAAGTCCTTAAACATCATTTTTTAAATCATCAAATTATAATTATACTTGAATGGATACGATGGAGAATGAATCTCATCGCGTTGGTGGAGACGGTAGTCCGTACGTACGCACGAGCGACAATATCATTCTTTTGATATTAAAATAATATATAATGGATAGTATATCATATATACAGAATACTTAACATGTTATATTTATTATTTACATGAGTTACACATCATTATTATACCCATCCAAATAATATTATATTGAATAACAATTACACCACGACGTGGAGACGGTAAGCCGTACGTACGCACGTATGGTGACATGTTATTCAAAGGGTGGATAGGATAATGAATATGGTTGTACCATATTTATAATAACATCACAGTATATGTGAGATACTGGAGTTATTATTTTAGAATGGTAAGAACAAAGGAAGAAGAAGTGGAAGAAGAAATGAACTTAGAAAAGGGTGGTGAAATCATTACCTCTTCTTCGGGTTCTTCCTTTTGATTTGATCAAAAGGGCTCCTTAGGTTGGCTTTATGATCAAACTAAGGCCTCTAGGTTGTATTGAGGGATGTTGGGAGAGTATTTGGGCAGAGTTTGGCCGAACCAAAAGGCTTTGAAAGGTGTGAATAAATGAGAAGGAGGAGTGCCCTTTTATAAGAGGGGTGAGGGGCACCTTTGGAAAAGCTAGAAATATTAATTTATAATAAATTCATATTCGGTTTATAATGGCTCCAAAGTTGACTATTCAAAGGTTAAGGTGGGGATGGGTCGAAAACAACTCAACCAATAGAATTTAGACAGGTTTGGGTACCTATATTAACCTTATCTTTAAGTATTAACTCTAAGTTAATTAGTTTCACTTTTACAATGTCTCTTTGTATTTTTATATAATATGGTTAATAAACTTACTATATACATCCAAGAGACCCCCATGTGGTACATTAATGATGAACCTATCATGATATAAGTCTCTTGGCCGAACCTTAGATTTTTTAGGAATTTAATATCAATTAATAATATAATATTTTTTTTAAGAACTCTTTTATGTTAATTTTGACACTATTCAATAGTTGATTTTTGTGAAACTCATAACAGATTGATTACTTCGAACAAAGTCAATTAAATCAATCCTAATATATCATATTATCCTATAAAATCAGTTTAATTCATTAAAAGTTTCATATTATATTTATTTGGGTATTTATAATATCAATTATTTTAATTTTTCACTATTATAATAATTACTGCATCATGATTGTGTCATAAATAAAATAAATTATTTAATATCTAAAAATTATAAATAAAATATCATTATGTGGGAAATTTTTTTATCTTTCTAATGAATATTTATAATCTAACATCCAACATATATAACCCTATGTAACAATTGGTTTTCTAAAAGATATATGCCTATGTCATTTTTGTATTCATTTTAACTTAATTAAAATAAAGTGTCATTTTCACTTACAAGTGGATCCATGGGGTCCCAAAATCGACCCAAAGATGCCCATGGTCGACCATGTATCAACCAATAGGGTTAGGACACGTTTTAGGGTAATTTAGTATTATTATAATATTATTTGTTTAACCCTTATTTACCGGATTTACCCTTAACCATGGTAAATAAAATATTTACCGCAGTAATTATTCAAAATGTGTAAAAATGAAAGTTACCTATTTACATAATTTGGAAATCCTGATTCCAAATATGTAATCCATTTTTCCAAATTCAAAACACAGAAGTGGCAGAAATTAATTTAAAATTAATTCCCGCTGTCAAAACAAAAAGCGTGTTTTTAAGAGATAATAAATATCAAAAGATTGACACTTGTTTATGTTCGGTTTAATTGTAAAATTATGTCCAATGACAAACATTAAATTGAATGGTAAAAATATATTCTAAATATACTTTAAGACCACACAAATTCATAATTTATCAATATTAATTATTTTGATTAAAAAAGTTGTTTTTAATTAAAATTTAGTAATTTTCACTATTCATCAAAATATAAAAGTTATCCGAAAAGTACCAAAATCTCACCCTAGGCTAATTTCGATATTCCGAATCCAAAAATGAAGTCCATTTTGAAATATAAAATATATATGATTTCAAAAAGTATGTATTACTATTCACAACGGCTAGTTTAATTAGTTGTGGTGTGTGTTAGAACTCGAGGTTGCGTACAACACACGCTATCGCATTATTCGAAGGGAAACGTACCGTAGAAGCTTGGGGTGTTACATTCTCCCCTCCTTCAAATAATTGCGTCCTCGCAATTTCTAGGGTATTACTGCATAAAAAGACTCGGGTGGTTCTTCATCATAAGTTCCTCGGGTTCCCACGTTGCCTCTTCCATCTTATGGTTTCTCCACAAAACTTTTACCAGACGCGTCGTCCGGTTTCTCAGCACTTGTTCTCTCGTATCAAGAATCTTGATGGGATCTTCGCAATAAGACAGATCGGGTTCCAGTTCTAATTCTTCATAGGTGAGTACATGCGTTGGATCAGGCATGTATTTCCTCAATAGAGATACGTGGAACACATCGTGAACTTTGGAGAGACTTGGCGGCATTGCCAATCGGTAAGCTACAACCCCAATTCGTTCTAGAATTTCGAAAGGTCGAATGTACCTGGGACTCAATTTACCTTTCTTACCAAAACGTATGACTCCCTTCCACGGAGATACCTTCAGGAAAACATGATCACCGACTTGAAATTCCAAATCCTTCCTTCGATTATCGGCATAGCTCTTCTGCCTACTTTGAGCTGCTTTGATGTGATTTTGGATTACCTTCACCTTTTCCACCGTTTCCTCCACCAGTTCTGGGCCTACAAGTTTTCTTTCACCAACATCATCCCAACAGGTTGGTGTACGACATCTCTTTCCATATAACGCTTCATATGGTGACATCTGAATACTCGAATGGAAGCTATTGTTATAGGAAAATTCTACCAGAGGTAAATATTGATCCCACATACCCTGAAAGTCAAGTGAGCAAGATCTCAACATGTCTTCTAAGGTTTGAATAGTCCGTTCTGATTGTCCGTCTGTCTGAGGGTGGTAAGCAGTGCTCAAATAAAGTTCAGTATCCAGGGATTTCTGAAGACTTTTCCAGAATCTTGAAGTAAAACGGGGATCACGATCAGAAACAATTGATAAGGGTACTCCATGAAGTCTCACAACTTCATTAATATATAGTCTTGCTAGACGTTCCAGGGGTAGATCTTCTCTTATAGCAAGAAAATGTGCTGACTTGGTAAGACGATCAACAATAACCTATATTACATCATTCCTTCTAGGAGTCTTTGGTAGCCCCATGACAAAGTCCATCGTAATATTGTCCCATTTCCACTCCGGTATGGGAAGAGGTTGCATGACTCCTCCAGGCTGTTGCCTTCCAGCTTTCACTTGTTGACAAACCATACATCTTGACACAAAATCAGCAATCTCCCTCTTCATGTTTTCCCACCAAAAATGTTCCTTCAAATCTCTATACATTTTGGTGCTCCCAGGGTGTATAGAGAAATTGGAACTATGAGCATCATCCAGCAATTCCCTTTTTAGATCAGGTAAATCGGGAACACAAAGTCTCTTCCCGAATTTCAAAATCCCATCTTCATACACGAAGTCTCTCAATCTCCCATCATTCACAGCTTTAATCTTCTTATGAAATTCTTCATCATCGGTCTGAGAACTCTTAATCCTTTCTAGTAAAGATGGTTTGGCAACCATTTGAAAAATCATTGATGTTTCACCTTCCCTGGTTATTCCCATGTCCGTCTTCACTAGATCCATGAAAATTGGATCCCTTTCAATTCTCATCATGTTCAAAACTCCATGGTCTTTTCTGCTCAAAGCATCTGCCACCTTGTTTGCTTTCCCCGGGTGGTAGTGTATCGTACAATCATAATCCTTGAGTAATTCAAGCCATCTCCTTTGCCTCATGTTGAGTTCTTTTTGTGAGAAAATATACTTCAAACTCTTGTGATCAGTATAAATCTCACATTTTTCCCCATATAGGTAGTGCCTCCATATCTTCAAAGCAAAGATCACAGCTGCTAACTGAAGATCATGAGTAGGATAGTTTTGTTCATGAATTTTCAACTGTCGTGATGCATAGGCAATAACTCTATCATTCTGCATAAGGACACAGCCAAGTCCCTTCTTTGATGCATCACTATAAATAACGAACCCATCATTCCCCGATGGTAGAGTCAATATAGGAGCATTGACTAATCTTCTCTTCAGTTCTTCGAAACATTCTTCACACTCTTTTGTCCAAAAAAATTTAACCCCTTTACGTGTGAGCTTCGTTAATGGGTTAGCCAATCGGGCAAAATTCTGGACGAAACGTCGATAATAACCTGCCAAGCCAATAAAACTACGTACCTCAGTTATACTCGTAGGTGCTGGCCATTCTTGGATTTCCTTGGTCTTAGAAGGATCAACATATATTCCATCTTTAGAGACAATATGGCCAAGAAAAGAAATCTCCTGAAGCCAGAATTCACACTTGCTAAACTTCCCATATAATTCATGCCTCCTCAGAGTCTTCAAGATAATGCGCAAGTGATTTTCATGATCTTCGTAGGTTTTGGAGTATACCAAGATATCATCAATAAATACCACCATAAATTCATCGAGATACTCCTTGAAAACTCTATTCATTAGATCCATGAATACAGAGGGTGCATTAGTCAATCCAAACGGCATTACAGTAAACTCGTAATGCCCGTACCTGGTTCAAAATGCTGTTTTCGGAATGGCTTCCTTCTTCACACACAACTGATGGTATCCAGATCGAAGGTCAATCTTTGAAAAGTATTGAGCTCCATGCAGTTGGTCAAATAAATCATCAATACGAGGTAGGGGATACTTGTTCTTTATCATTATAGCATTGATCTCCCTATAGTCGATACATAACCTCATAGATCCATCTTTCTTTTTAACAAAAAGAACAGGGGCTCCCCATGGAGAAACACTAGGGCGAATAAATCCCTTATTACTCAGTTTCTCTAGTTGTTTCTTTAGTTCGACTAACTCTACAGTGGCCATTATATAAGGGGTCTTCGATATAGGCCTTGATCCAGGAATCAAATCAATGGAAAACTCAACTTCTTGTTCTGGAGGATGTCCAGGTAAATCTTCCGGAAATACATCTACAAATTCTTTCACAACAGGTACATCCTCTATTTGAACAGTCCTTTCCTCACCCGCAGTTATTTCATTCTCTTCCTCCCCAATAATTGAATTTAGTTGAGCTATTGAGGGTGGATCTAAATAAGAATTAGGTGGTGATGATTCTACTCTAAAGATAAGGTGTTCCTTATCATTATCATCAAGAATCGTAACCTCTTTCTTCTTAAAATAAATCTTCACATCATAGTCCGAAAGCCAGTCCATACCGAGGATTATATCAAACTCAATCATAGGTATGACGATGAGATCAGCTGATAAAGAAAATTTATGTGCTCTAATGGGGACTGATTCACAAAACTTTGTTGCAATGATACTTCCCTTAGGAGTTTTAACTGACAACTCCCTTATTAAATCAAATTGGAAATATCTAATTTTCTTAGCAAACTGGGAAGATATGAAACAATGCGATGATCCAGAATCAAATAATGCATTTGCTAAACTTGAGGAAACCATTAAATTACCTGCCACCACGTCTTTCGGAGCTTATACCTCAGTAGTAGTGATAGCATAAGCCTGACCTTGATCCCTTGGACTTTTCTGAGGTAAGTTCTCCTGACGCTTAGGACATGAATTTGCATAATGCCCCATCTCCCTACAATTGTAGCACTGAACGTTGGTGGCTTCCTTCTTCCCCTTGCAATCATGAGCTTGGTGGCCTTTTTCACCACACTTGTAACAGACTCACATTCCCTTCAAGCAAGTACTAGGGTGTTTCTTCCCGCATTTACCACAGGATGGATATTCAACCTTTCCCTTCTTCCCCTTATTTCCATTCCCAGATTGTTCAGCAGGTCTCTTCTTCTCTTGCTTTGCTTTAAAGTCATAAGACTTAGAGAATTCCTTTTCGGTCTTGATGGCACATGAGACAATGTCTTCGTACGATGAAAAGGATTGTGAGACTAATGCTCGATGGAGAAATGGTTTTAACCCATCAAATAAACGATCAATCTTACTTCTTGGGTTGCGTATATAATCTCCAGCATACCTCGCTAACCTTGTAAAGTTAGCCTCATACTTTGCGACATTCTCATCCTCCTTCTGTCTCAGACTTAGAAGTTGCCTTTCCATATCTGCTCGATGGTCGCGAGGGAAGTATTTTTCTAAAAACAGATCTTTGAACTCCCTCCATTCCATATTTGATACTTCATCATCTTCCTTCATGTTTTGAATCAATGACCACCATTGATCAGCATCTCCAGTGAGGCGGTAAACTGCCATGATAACTTTCTCCCTTTCACTGCTCCCCAAAGCCTGAAATATTTTCTCTAGGGAATTTATCCATTGCTCAGCTACTAAAGGATTTGTACTCCCATTGAACGTTGGTGGTTGTTGCATCATGAATCGATCTAACATTGATCCTCCACGATGCGGATCAGGGTGCTCCATACGGGTAAGGTTATTATTCATAACCTGAGTAAGTTGTCCCAGTATGGTGATTAGCTGATCGGCACCAGTTGCATCACCAGCCCCACTATAATTATCTTGAGCAGGAGGGAAATCCCTACATGGAGTGCGCGCATTGATACGGTTTCCATTTCTTCCACTAGGCGCCATTTCTAAACAATGGCATAAACTAGATCAGTTTATGAATCAAAATACATAATCCCATACTTATAAAACACTTAACATAAATTGAACTATTTATGGATATAATCCATAATCATAAAAATGTTTTCTTTGAGGAAGTATATACTCATAAACCCTTCATAATGATTTGTAAAGAAAATGAGAGTTATCCTAAGCATATCCCCCGGGAGTGTCATAACCAAGAGTGCAGCAAGGCCCGTTGTCGTGCACCAGTTCCCGTTCGAGTCTAGCTCAAAGCGGTGTTTTCGGGTTTTACCCCTAGGTACATCTGTGCCAGAGCCGCCTCTACCTGCTCGTATCCAGACAGGGATGTATTGCTCGGAAAACTCACAAAATCTCTATAATACCAAAATTCTAGGAAGTTCTTCTATACTAATCCTCAAAGTTCATCTTAGGTCTACGTGCTCTAATCAGAGTTTATCTAAATCTAGCTTCCAAGGATTGTACTAAACTTCCTCTGATACCAACTGTAACGCCCCGACCCCAGCTACCCAGAGTCGGTGCATTAATTACATAACATTGGCATGATCACAAGAAAGATCAAATCTCGAAAGACCGATTGGTTTAGTAGCCTTGGAAACACTAGATATATTCATAAGTTTTGCATTACATCATAAAATGAAAAACTACTACAACAACATAATGTTCCACAATCCATACTATTAACCCCTCATAAAACCCCTGCAGGTCATTCATAACTTACTTCTTCACATCCTGGGAAAAATAAAACATAGAAAAGGGGTGAGCTCAAATGCCCAGTAAGGATAACAAAATAGCGGAAACTTTCATAATTAAGAATAAACATTTAAGGCAATGCATTACTAAAACAAAATCTTTTTAAACTTTAACTTCAACATAGTATGGAAAAAGTAAAATGAAATAATGCCATTTACTTATTCACATGGATATTCTACTAATCGAATAATCACATGCAAAAATCAATAACCACTTTCATAATGTTGGAATGCATAATGCCAGACTATCATAACCACATAGCCAAGACCTCGTGCCAAGACTACAAATAAGATTTTGTCAAGGTCTTGTGCCAAGACACTAGTTTGTCTCATGAGACCTACCGATGCATCGATGAGCTATAGCGGGCTCCACCCGTCACTTACTAAGTCCAAGGCATTCCCATATGAAAAGGTTTAAACATAACATAAACATTCGTATTAAAACTAGCATACGAAATGTCAATAATTTCACCATAAACTATGAATGGTATAAAAATAGCACATCCACAGTCAAACATATCACAAAACCTTCAATACAATATAGAAGTATTGTATCACAATAGATCAAATTCAAATAAGCGTAAAATCCATCAAAGGATGTTGACATAGATGAAATCAAAATTCTTTTTAAAGAAATATCTCTTTTTATTTTGAAATCATTTAAGATCCATATAAAATAAAACATTTTCTTTGAAAATATTCTTATAAGCTTGTAAGGGAAGTTTTGAAGATTTTATAACGGCGGAAATTAGCCGCACTCGCCGTATAAGTTAAAAAAAACATTCTTACCTTAATTCTGTCGAAAAGGTTAAAAAGGACCTTGTTTTGAAAATGACGGAAAGATTCCTTTATAAACCACTTATAAAAGTCAAAAAGGGTATAAATGACTTTAACTCATATTCTAGTAAATAGTAAAAATGTTTTGAAATACATTCTTAAGAAACATGGATGTGGATGATAAAGAGATCCCAGTAGATTATTACGTATAAACAACCTCGGATAATGAAGAGATTGTGAAATAACCCTTACCTTGTACTTTTCCTTGGTTGTGGTAGGTTAACCTCCTGTATAATGGTGAAATAATTGTTATTAAATTATACAAGAATCATATACATTAATATGATATCATATATGATCTTTTAATATTGATTTGATAATAATATCTTAGTATTATCGTTGTTTCGGGTGTTAACTTACTTGTTTTCTTTTGTATGTTTTGTTACGTAAGACATGTATGTAAAGGATAGGTTGTATATTATTCATATCCAGAATGATATCAAGTCCTTAAACATCATTTTTTAAATCATCAAATGATAATTATACTTGAATGGATACGATGGAGAATGAATCTCATCGCGTTCGTGGAGACGGTAGTCCGTACGTACGCACGAGCGACAATATCATTATTTTGATATTAAAATAATATATAATGGATGGTATATCATATATACAGAATACTTAACATGTTATATTTATTATTTACATGAGTTACACATCATTATTATACCCATCCAAATAATATTATATTGAATAACAATTACACCACGACGTGGAGGCGGTAAGCCGTACGTACGCACGTATGGTGACATGTTATTCAAAGGGTGGATAGGATAATGAATATGGTTGTACCATATTTATAATAACATCACAGTATATGTGAGATACTGGAGTTATTATTTTAGAATGGTAAGAACAAAGGAAGAAGAAGTGGAAGAAGAAATGAACTTAGAAAAGGGTGGTGAAATCATTACCTCTTCTTCGGGTTCTTCCTTTTGATTTGATCAAAAGGGCTCCTTAGGTTGGCTTTCTGATCAAACTAAGGCCTCTAGGTTGTAGTGAGGGATGTTTGGAGAGTAATTGGGGAGAGTTTGGCCGAACCAAAAGGCTTTGAAAGCTGTGAATAAATGAGAAGGAGGAGTGCCCTTTTATAAGAGGGGTGAGGGGCACCTTTGGAAAAGCTAGAAATATTAATTTATAATAAATTCATATTCGGTTTCTAATGGCTCCATAGTTGACTATTCAAAGGTTAAGGTGGGGATGGGTCGAAAACAACTCAACCAATAGAATTTAGACAGGTTTGGGTACCTATATTAACCTTATCTTTAAGTATTAACTCTAAGTTAATTAGTTTCACTTTTACAATGTCTCTTTGTATTTTTATATAATATGGTTAATAAACTTACTATATACATCCAAGAGACCCCCAATTGGTACATTAATGATGAACCTATCATGATATAAGTCACTTGGCCGAACCTTAGATTTTTTAGGAATTTAATATCAATTAATAATATAATATTTTTTTTAAGAACTCTTTTATGTCAATTTTGACACTATTCAATAGTTGATTTTTGTGAAACTCATAACAGATTGATTACTTCGAACAAAGTCAATTAAATCAATCCTAATATATCATATTATCCTATAAAATCAGTTTAATTCATTAAAAGTTTCATATTATATTTATTTGGGTATTTATAATATCAATTATTTTACTTTTTCACTATTATAGTAATTACTGCATCATCATTGTGTCATAAATAAAATAAATTATTTAATATCTAAAAATCATAAATAAAATATCATTATGTAGGAAATCTTTTTATCTTTCTAATGAATATTTATAATCTAACATCCAACATATAAAACCCTATGTAACAATTGGTTTTCTAAAAGATATATGCTTATGTCATTTTTGTATTCATTTTAACTTAATTAAAATAAAGTGTCATTATCACTTACAAGTGGATCCATGGGGTCCCAAAATCGACCCAAAGATGCCCATGGTCGTCCATGTATCAACCAATAGGGTTAGGACACGTTTTAGGGTAATTTAGTATTATTATAATATTATTTGTTTAACCCTTATTTACCGGATTTACCCTTAACCATGGTAAATAAAATATTTACCGCAGTAATTATTCAAAATGTGTAAAAATGAAAGTTACCTATTTACATAATTTGGACATCCTGATTCCAAATATGTAATCCATTTTTCCAAATTCAAAACACAGAAGTGGCAGAAATTAATTTAAAATTAATTCCCGCTGTCAAAACAAAAAGCGTGTTTTTAAGAGATAATAACTATCAAAAGATTGACACTTGTTTATGTTCGGTTTAATTGTAAAATTATGTCCAATGACAAACATCAAATTGAATGGTAAAAATATATTCTAAATATACTTTAAGACCACTCAAATTCATAATTTATCAATATTAATTATTTTGATTAAAAAAGTTGTTTTTAATTAAAATTTAGTAATTTTCACTATTCATCAAAATATAAAAGTTATCCGAAAAGTACCAAAATTTCACCCTAGGCTAATTTCGATATTCCGAATCCAAAAATGAAGTCCATTTTGAAATATAAAATATATATGATTTCAAAAAGTAGGTATTACTATTCACAACGGCTAGTTTAATTAGTTGTGGTGTGTGTTAGAACTCGAGGTTGCGTACAACACACGCTATCGCATTATTCGAAGGGAAACGTACCGTAGAAGCTTGGGGTGTTACAATTTTTTTGACAGGGAACAATATCTAATGTATATTTTAGAGTTTCAATATTATTTTGTTGAAAAATTTGTGTTGATCATCCTTTATTTATAAGTATGGGAGGTAGGTGTATTCAAAATTTACTCCAGTAAATTGAACATGATGTCTTGGATTCAAATATTTTTAATTTAACCAAATTTATTTTGTAATTCATGTACAATGCTTGGTAGAAACTCTCTATAGTGATGGATATGAAATTTTGGAAATTGGTTACTGTGTAAAGAGCCTAGATTCATGATTTTAAAATGATGATTTTAAAATATGGATTTTTTTATTTATATAAATGTTTTGTTACAAATTTAATTCAATAAAGTTACTATCTTATTAAAGTGGAATGAAATAGTTTTTTTGGAATTGGTTTTAGAATACATTCTTGGTGTGAGTAATTATCATTGACATGAACCTCGATAAGGGATGTTTAACAATAGAGTATAATGACGTGACCCTATAGAAAGAGAACGTGCCATTGGGGAACTTGAGATATGGTTTACATATGATGACTGGGGAGATTGACTAGAAACCAATCATGAGTATGGAACTATCATCAGAGATAGCATGTGTTATTATGTGGTAATCATGTATTGGGCATACCAAATGGGTTTGATAAATGGATTCAAAGACTAGTTTTATTACTTTTCAGTGTAATGGTTTTGTTTTGGAAAACTGCTTTTATGGTTTGATAAAAACTGTTTTCAATTTTTTATATAAATAGATTTATATAAATGTGCTTATATGCTCTATTCTTGTGCAATGAGTTGGGATATCATTTTGGGAAAACCTACTGAGAATTATTAGTCACCCCTTCTTGGGAAATTTTGTTAATTTTTTTATATTGTTTATTAAGATAGAAGTAAAGGAATGGTATATCATTTATTTAGTGATTAACCATGATTCCTTGGTCATGGATTATGTATATGGATCTTGAATCATGTTGGGAGTTATTTTATTGGTTGCATTGATCTCTTTGTGATTTTTTAGTTTTATATTCTTCTTTTTATTCCGATTCTAGTTTTTTTCTTTATTGTACTCTGATATGGTTCAAGGGAGAAGTTTGGTTTGATTATTTTTTAGTTATACATTTAATTGTATTAACATGATCTCATGAATCATATATTGGTTTGTATAGTTATGATTAAATGGTTTTCTTATTTTAAATTCAAAGGGAATATCTTCCCTGAATTTTTTATGAAGCCCCTATCATTTGTTGGTAGCCTTTAGTGTCATGGGTATGTCACCTAAGGACTTGTAATGTCACCTCCTATTCTATTCCAATGGCTATGGGTGGTATTTTAAATTGTGAAATCTAAAATATGAAATATTCCAATACATTGGATTTATATCCTTGGAACCAGATATGTGCATAAATTCTTCCCCAAGGGTAAATCCATTTTTTTTATCTTACTAAAGTCATCGTGGTCCTTTATATAGGAAATATAACCATTGATTACAAAACTAGTATATGATATAAAATTTCCATTTATTCCTCTGAAAATACATTCAATACTTTGGGAAATTGAATTTGTCTCAAGGAATCCCAATAGAAAAAAATATCATTATTAGGTTTTGTTGGTCAAGATATAAGTTGTGAAAACATAAGGTATTTTCATTTCATGGATAACTGTGGAGGCAAGTAATAATTTACCAACATGACAGGACATGTACTATTAGTACTACTATGTAAAACAAAATTATTTATTCCATCTGTAAGTAAGGAAGGATGAATATTTCTCAGCTGAATTCTAAATTTAGGATACTCACGTTCAACTTTCTTCAACTATTGAAAATCTTCTATATGACATTGGTTCCCATAGTTTATTCTTGTATAATCATTCCATGTCAATTGTCTCATGATTTCCTAACATCCATATAGTCTTATAAAATATATAATTCTAGGAAGGTACCATATGACTTTTTGAGGACTTCATTCATTTTTCTTGTATCTATATGCACAAAACCTAGGGAATTTTATGTGTGTTTCATGGTCCTTGAAAAAAAATATCCAATCATTTAGAAAAGCATGTATTTTTTGAGATCATTCTAATTTAGTATAGAATTCATTCAGAATTTTATGTTTGACATAGTAGTTCATTATCTTATGGAATCATATCATTCAAGAGACCAAGTATTTATTTTAAGCGGGTGTCACTCCATCTTCTTCCACATTTCAAATTGCATAACATAAATACAGCTGACAAAGTTTTTTATTTAGTACAGATGGTATACATTGATCTCTTAACCCAGCTATTTTACTTCTGAAAAAAATTTGTACTACAAAAAATTTCTTCATTAATTACCATTTTTATTTCTTCCATGCATTCTCCGTTATAATTTACACAAGTATTCGTATCAAATGATCCATAAATCACATGACCCAATCAGTATGCATGTTCAGTTTTTCCCCTTCTTTAGTCCAACATTAATAGCTCTGATATATTTGGTGACAATTCAAATGTTCTTCCAACTCTTATAAACTAATATTTCTTGAATAAAAACAAGTAAACCTGAACAAAGGATTTGTGGAGGGATTTTTGCATGTTCTATTGAAAACATGATGAACTCTTTAACTTTGTCCTCATAATCATTTATCAAATGATTAGCATGCATCCATTTTTGATTCATGTAAATCCTACTAGGTTCAAAATATATTTATTTTTAAAAATAAATAGATAAATAAAAATAAAATATTCATTATAAAAGGTGAAATTTATATAAAATTCCAATAAGGGGAACCCACCATTTCATTGTTTCTAATAATTTTAGTATGATTTGAACAGGATTGGCTAATTGAATTTAATAAAATAATTACTACGCTACGGTTAGTGTTATCCTTTAAATTAATCCACAATGATAACCAGTACCCTATAAGGGATGACTACTACTCATATAAGCTCAAGAAAACAGAGGTTCATGTCCAAAAGATATGGAGGATGAGTCCCAACCAAACAAATAAAATAATAACTATTCGGGGGATGATGCTGGTGAGGACTACAATAGGATAATTCAAACATTTTAAATTGCCACATATTAGTTAAAACTTTCAAATCTAATATCAAAACCATTTTCAAAATTAAAAAAATTTATTGTTGATTTTTGAAAACCCATTTTCAAATCTAGTTTTTTATAAATTCCACATAAAAATTGACCCATTTTTTAAAAAACATAATGGGTTACAAACCCCATTTTCTATAAAAACTATTAACATCATGTGAGAAATTTTATAATCATATTAAAAAACCATTAACAATAAATTAGAATTATATAACCATTTCCATAGAATGATGTACACTCTGAAATATTTAAAACATTACGAGTTAACATTGAAATCACTTCATGAGTTTCATAACACCAAATCCATTTTAGTTAATTTTAGGTGAAACATTATTTTTTCATTTCAAAACCCAATTTATCAATTAAAACCAAGTTAACTTTTTCATTATTGTAATTTAAAATAGGCATGACAATTAAAATTATAAGTAGTCCCCCACCTAGTATAAATATATAAAATACTATTAAACATTTCACTAATTTTTTTTAATGATGATATAAATAATACATTTCTTAAAACACATCATTAAATTAAAAAATTATATCCTAACAATATTGTCCGGGAATACCCAAAAAAATAGAGGTTCCTATGGGATTATTTAAAAATTCAATCAAGGGGAAATTCATTTATAAAAAAACGGTTTCATCAAATCTCACACAAGAAGCCACAAATCAATGCATTCCCAATCCATACAATTTATTCAAGAATCTACATCCGAATGTTTTTTCAAATAAACATGACATTAAAAATATTTTCCAAAACGACATGATGTGTATGATGGAATCCATGTGTGAAATCAGGATTAGATTTGTTATGAATTTATATTAGTGTGAGTCCGATTGGTGGTTCTATAGTACATACAGTGAGAGAGAAATAGTGGATTTGGTTTCTGTTTGACGAGGATCCAATAATTAAGTCACCACATGTTTCGAATTTTTATATATTCTAGGGTGTTTAAAAGATCATGGGATGTTTTTGGTCATTTTGGAATTGTGATAGAGTTATGAGATAACCCATCAACCTGTGGAACTAATCCTTTTTAGTGAAAATTTAGCCATAATAGGACTATGTAATGGGTTTTACTAGGATTCGGTGGGGGTGATATGGAAACCACACCATGCATATTGTTCACATTATATATTTACAATTTTTTTATTGTGAAATTTTTGTTAAACTTGTTTACTTGTTTTAAATCATGCATTTAAATGGTATGAATATACTTTGTTAAGTATTACATTTTATATATTGATATCATTGCCTATCATGGGTGAACATATTTTTATAATACCATAATTTTTATTAACGTAGGATATCATTTATCAATTACCAAGAAAGATAGTTTGAAATACATATGTATAATATTTTTTTATTATTATAAGAATATCCAAAAATGAGATTTTCCAAACATTAATCTTTAAAAATAAATAATATTGTAAACAATAATCTTGAAATCATTACTAAACTATTTCTTTTTTCTGTTTAAATGAAATGAATCCGTTGAGATTAATTTTCCATTCCCCAATATTTATTTCATCAAAACACACATTTATAAATACCTATGGATTTTTTAAAAGAAATTGAAATAATAAATAAAACCCAATATAAAAAATGAAACTAAAAGGAAATAAATAAATAAAACAAATGGAAATAGAAAACTAAATTATAAAAGATGTGTAAAATTAAATTAAATAAGGGGGATGATGATGACCTTCCTTACAAGTAAGAGTGGGTGTGAAACAATATATATAATATCACATGTATAATCCACAATACATAGGTTGGATATCTGACATATAGGTTCTAAATGTAATTGACTCGCTCATATAATACTAGTTGCTTATTGGACCAAAACAAGTAATGCAATCTCGGTCTCTCAAGGAAACAAAAAATATACCCTAGCTAATACCTCAGTTAACCTAGAGAAGAACCCATCTATTTACCGTACTATCTATGGTCTACCATGTGAAAATGAAAAAACCATCTATATAGAAATAACCCATTGGAATAAAAATAACGACCCAAAATTAAGAACACTATTTAAACCATGCCTCCTTTCAGAAATACATTTGAAATATAACTCAAAAATAAATCATTTTTTGATTCCATTTTAAAAAAATATGTCAAGATAATAATTGGTTTTAAATGAAAAAAATACAATTAAAAACCCATATGTAAAAACATATATAAAAACCAAATTTAGTCAATGTGTTTAAATTTGAAAACATCACTTTAAGTGTTATAAACCTTTTCAATTACATGCATAAATATAAAAATGGATCTCAATAAAAATATTCACATATCTTCATGTTAATATGTTCATGTGTATAATAGACACACACACACACACACACCAATACATATGTGTATAAGCACAAAACATGAAAAGAGGAATCCATAACACCAGACATAAATAAATAATACAAGCATAGAATAAAATATAAGGAAAATTCACAAATAAAAACCCCAATTAATCAATTTCATGAACTCGAGCATTATACCGAATAATTTCGTATACAATATCACCTAATTTTAAGCACAAAATTACATTATGAAAACCATAATAATTATTTTATTGGAAAAAAAATATAATTTATCATTTGAATAGAGATAAAAAAAGGAAAAATCCACAAGATCCTTTTTAGAAATAAATTATAATCCCTTAAAAACATTGAGAAATAAGAATATTTAAATCTAATAAAACCCAAATAAAAATTTTAATTTTAGAGAAACAAATTTCAAACAATAAATAACATTAAAAAAATGAGGGAATATATAAATAATAAACACACCCTCATAAAGATATTATAGACGATGTAAAACCATCCTTAACAATTAGTGGAAGGATTGATGAATAATGAAAAATGCTGATGGAAAATATAAAGACAAAAGAACTTTATTTGGTATCCAAAAAGAAATCATTAAGTGGGGAGGAGGAGAAAATAACATACCTTGGATACAAGCATTTATTAATCCAAGAGAAAGTATAAATGTCACAAAAGATTAGATTAATTTGATCCTTGGTTTCAGTCAATCCATGATTCATTCATGACTTGGATTCATCGGAACTTGATGTGAGCCTGGATTTGTGCCATGGATTTGAGGAGATGAGTATAAACAACATGGGAGTTCTGAATAATATTGATATACCATGACTGATTTATTCATGGTTTGGGTTCATCAAATACATTGAGTATTATTTTTTTAGTGAATCCAAAAATGTGCTAATAAAGATACCTTTTATCTTCACTAAATTAATAAGAATTGATAAAATATATGTTTATTAGTGCTAAATAAGTGCTGATAAAAGCCATCTTTATCAGCACTAAAACATTAATGTTGATAATGGATTTTTAACTAAAATTATAAATAAGAAAATTTCTAAGCATATTTATATAATTATATATATATATTATAATTATATAATTATTTGAATAAGAATTATTTGTTGATAATTATATAAATATATATTAGGTGTTTGGAGGTAAAATTACATTTAAATAGACACAGACATAGACACAACACGCACTAGATGAAAAGGTAGGCCATAGCTCTTCAAAGGGATAACCCACCCATAAAGCCTTATTTATCTACTACATGTCCCATATGTATAGTGAGCATGTAGACAATTACATGGTCCAAAATCCTAGTGCAACATCATTCCTACATCATCTTGCCAACGTCATCCCTGCATTATTGTTTGCATCGCCGCCGGCATATTACTATAATAGTACCTAATCCCAACATGACTTAATCTTAGGATCTCATTGATTCCAAGAAGGAGCCTTTACCACCCAGGTATAGGAATGTTGTCCAGATGTGTTATTGGGTAACAATGTATAATTTGGCACCACAACACGCCTGTCTTGGGCCCAAGCCACAAACTATGAGCCCCACACCACCAGTAAAATTTGAGAGTGGAATGACTCGAACATGCACTAGTTCTGTTGCCATGGTGTTTCTGTGTTACCTTGAACCACTCAACCAACCCCTGATTGAAATATAATTATTAAATACATTATTAGGAAAAACTATATTCTTTCATAATAAAAAATAAATAATTTTATAAATATTGTAAATATACATTTATAAATTTATTTTTGATTATATTTAAAATTATTTAGTTATAAGTATAAATATACTTATTTCACTATATATATTTAGGTCATTATACATATGTTGTAAATATATATAAATATATTAATTATTTATATATTTTTATTATCATTTCATAATAGTAATTATATTTATATCCTTATATAAAATTATAGAATTATATATATATATAATAAATAAATAAATTAATATATATATATAAAGATAAATAGAGTATATATATTTATTATTTAAATATATTTATTATAATTTTTTGATTATTTAAATATATAATTATTCATTGATAATTATATAAATACTTTAAAAAAATATTTATATATTTATATATTTATATCATTATATATTTATATAATTATATATATATATATAATAAATATATATATATATAGTAAATACATTCTTTATTTAAATTTATTTTGACTATTTGATAATTATTTGAATATATATAATATTTTATTTATAATTAAATAAATACTTTTCTAAAAAATAATATTTAATTATTTATAATTATAGATATATAAATATATAAATATTATAATGATACATTAATAAAATAATTCATTTAAAAATACATTTCTATCATTATTAATGAATATATAATCTTAAAATAATTTATATTAAACATGGGAGAAATTGAATAATTAAAAATAAATACACCCAAACAATATTTATTAAATGGATAAGTATTATTAATTAAATATAAATGATAAAAAAATATGGTTACATATTAAAAATATTTAAACATAGTAAATCAATATATAAATACAAATAATAGAAAATGATTAAATTCTAAAAGAGATAATAAATAATAATTATTAAAAGTGAATTAATACCTACGTTTATAAATATTAAAAATAAATAAATAAATTTTAGCAATTAAAAACTAAATATATTAACTGTATCATGTTATAATGGAATTATAAAATGAATACTAAAAATAAAAATTACACAAATATTACATATATATGTTTCTATATAAGATTTCATTGATTACATAGATATTTATGTGTGTGTCTATGTTGTACATAAAAATAATTAAGTAGGTATATTTAAGTGAAATTAATGTAAAACATTTTTGATATATGTTATAGTGTAAAATAAAGATACATTCAATTATGTCCATTACTCAACGAAAAAATTCAGAATTTTTAATTAATTTTTAAACTATAAATCATTCTGAATGATATTTAAGACATATTTAATGTAAATCATAAATATGTTATATTATATAAATCATAGTTTAGGAAATATTATATAAATTAATATATATATATATATATATATATATATATATTTGATACCTGGGGGTATAATTACATTTAGACACACACGCACTACACACACAAATCGGTAAGGGGAACCTTTTTTCCCCCATGGGATAGCCCCCCCATTAGTCCATACTTATTTAGAACTTGGAATACCTGACTAATGGGTATTAAGACCCACAACACCCCAAACATATTGGTTAATGATATCCAACTTCCTGACCTGGTCTGTATGCTCTAGTCACCCTCCCTGCCCATCCCTCCTAACACCATCGACAATCCATGCTCATTTTTTCGATCATCATAACTTGCATCAGAACACCACTATCAGCCCTCTATGCTTGTTGTTTCCATCATGGCCCACATTGAAACACCTCTGGATGACCTTTGTTTTCGACATAGTGGCACCACCCATCAACACATGAAACTCCATGGTCACCACGTACCATCCTCCATCCTATAGTTGGAACGCAACCCACCCCCTACCAATCCGCACGACCTCCCACTCCCAGTCTTATCACTAATACCAGGAACCAATCCACTAAAACCAAGATTCCTAATTCATTTTTCCTTCATCACAACCACCAACCAAATTTAATCGTGTATACTACAATCAGTCATGTATCGATCCCCGATCAGATGCACCAGTGGAACCCACCCATTCCACTCGAACAAAGGGCCATGTGAAAGATTCATATATATATATATATATATATTTAAATAAATTTGAATATATTTATATATTAATTTTTTTAATGAATAAGTAGTTAGGATAACATCTTAGTGGTAAACGTGTCCTGTAATCCTACATTTATATCAGAGTTCAAATCATGATTGCCTCATATTTGAAGAATTTATATGATAATGATTGATTTTAAACTATCTTGTGTTGTGTTACAAATGGTGTAATCTAGGGTAGTGACATCCATGCAATCTTGGGGAAGTAGTGTGCTTGTAAAGACCCTCACTAGTTCAGTGCAGAGGTTTTGAGGACATATAGGAACACGTTGATGATTTGGTGTGAAGGTGACAACCCTCAGTGGTTTGGTGGAGTGGTATTGGAATGGAAGTAGTGATGTAGAGAAAACGATCAGTGGAGAGTGGTTGGGTGATATCTTGATGGTGATGGTGTTGGTCATGACAGTGGTTGGTAGTCTATTAGGGATGTATGTAGCTGAGACGGTGGAGCACATAGAGAGATGGAATGTCGGTGTAAATAGTGTGAAAAAGGAATTCTAACAATGCAATGTGGAAGTTTCACCGAAAGTAAAAAATTGATTAGCTTGGACCATGTATTTGGATTCATGTCCACTGGGATTTTAGGTCATTAATATGAAAAATAAATATGCCTTGTTGGATGGGATATCCCTTGGGGGGGCATGGGCTCCCATTTGAGCTAATGTGTGAGGTATGTGTGTTTTTTTTGTAATTGTACCCCCAAACTCCTAAAATATATTATTAATTAATATATATATATATATATATAAACCATTAAAAATGAATGATACATTAATATATTTTTTATTATTACATTTTTTTTCATTTTCTACATTTATATTTAGTATATATTATTTATTAAAATTTATAATTAATATATATATATATATTAATCTTATTAATTTTTATTCAAAATTGTTTCATTAATATTTTTTTTAATAATTTTGTGATTTATTCATTTTTAATTTGTTTGATTAATTATAGTAATTTATTAAGTTTTAATTTTTTTAATAATTATTAAAATTTATATATTATACCTTAGTCAGAGACAAAGTCTCCAAAGATTTATTAAAACAAAGGAAAAGTAGAACAACCAAGCAACACAAGCAATAAAAATAGCTACATATCATAAAATCCAAACTCGTCACCATATCCATGGTCGATCGCTTCATCCGTAGTGGCCAACTCCGACTCCGAGATTTCATAATTCTTCATCATCTTAACATACTTCCTTCTGATATTTATATTTTCCAAATATAGAAAATCCTCAAAAATATGTTTACCTTTTGCTTTGCTGATAGAGGACGTAGTGGGCATCAGCTTCAGCATATAAGAATAGTCCTTCCTTTGCATTCTTCTTGGTGGAGCTATAATAACTTCTTCCATCCCAGACACAATCTTCTTTCCACATTGATCAATGTCACTATAAGAGGTTTGCACCCTGCCACCACCATTCTCATTTTCACTATAGGATATATCACCCATATTTCCAGGGATATACACCTCCTATTAACCATCACACACTCCATGTTTGTGCTTGAAGTGACTGATAGCATCAACAGTTACTAAACATTGTGGATGCTCCACAGGCTCCTTACAACCATGCATCCCATTATGTAGTATACCTTCTCGAAATAAAACATCGGGGAACTAAGATTAAAACTACATATTGTCAACTTCATTCCTTGTAGTTACCTCTTCAACATTAGACAACCTCCCATGCTTCAAATCCTGAAAACAGTTTCCAGGGGCCTGCTCTTACTACTGCCCCTTCCCACTGTCACTTTGGTTACATTTCTTTCCCAGAATTGGGAGCCTACTATCATCTAGTTTAGCTGCAACATCAACCGATATCTAGGCAGGATAAATAAGAGAGGCATCTTGATCAGTCAACAATGAAGCCCGATCCATGACTATTTCCACAACACCATTCACCAAACCCACAAAACAGTTTCCAAGTTCAATAATATCTGCCTGCTTCTCAAGGCGTGTGTGTAGCCCAGCTGAAACCTTCACCCACACAAAAATTTAATCAATTAAATCACTTAACTTCATATCCACAACATGGTTTTCCCTCACTGTATTGTTATCCCTAGTAAGTTCAACTACTTGGTCAACCACATCCATCGATTATCCTGTGTTTAGAACCTCAAGGGTTGCATCATTGTTTCTAGCAGATTGAACTATAACGTTTACATTTTCCACCAGGCCTCCTGTACTAGACACACCAAGAACACACTTCAACCTTCCAATCACCACATCCACCCTCAGGTTTGAAGGTAGCCCCATGGACCTCACATGATCTCCATGTACTGCCATGACACTAATAGGACCCAGGACATGCTTCCCCGGTAAAGCCCCCACAACCTGTCCAGCCGAAGCTACCTGTGGAACCACCCTTCTATTCCTAAAAATTTCCTTCTGATTACCAACATTGAGACACTAGGGGTAGTATTCAATCCATGTCTCAAAAAACACAGATTTCCTATATCTAAACACCTCACCCACAGTGATGAAGAGAGATTTAACCAGAGGCTTTAATAAGTCAACTTCAACTCAAATTCTTAGTGAAACTGCAAGACACACGTCCCTAGTTCTACTGTCTGAACAAAGATAACAACCAACCAAATTTCCAAGAATATGAATAATGTAATGGTTCTGAAATAGAATAGATAGTTACATAAATCTTACCCAAATTGTCATGGTTAGAGAATCACATCTCATGAGGTAATCATAAGACCATCAGAATAGAAAAAATCATGCGCTATCACAAGTTTGTGGAGAAAAGGACTAGGCCAGAATCAGATCCTCCTCTAAGACAAAACATATCATTATGTACCTTGAGTCGTGGAGACTGACAGTTGCGCGATCCTATAAATTTAGAGAAAAAAATATTAATCAATCCATGAGGTCCACAGATGGGTGTCGATTCTTGAATAACACTATCATGGTTATATTCAACAAGGATAAGGTATCAGCAGACTCACGATCCGTGATCGAGAGTTGTGGGATCCCATTGTATAACTCAGGAGCTTTAGGAGGGATATAGAATTCCAAAAAATAGGGCAAGTAATCAGGATTTAAGAAAGGGAGAATGAAATGACCATAGGGCAATGATTATCCCCCCTCCACTAAGGTAGGATGGATCTGCTCGGAGACTATCACCACCTACGACGACGATTGCCAAACCCTAGAATGATTCATCCCTAAGATCCCCCATTATTCATTATATATATATATATATATATCCAATATATAATATTTATTAAAATTTATAATATATATATATATATTAATGGTGAGGAACAATAACCTCGTTAATTAAAATCAAAAAGTAAAAGTACATATGAAAATGGGAAACATAGAAAAAAGAAATGCATTAAAAAACTCTTGAATGAGTATTTGTGATATGATGTGATGATCTCTCACATGTGTCCCGTGGATTCCTCCCTAACCTCCATATTCTTACTTATTACCAAGTCCCACCACTATCATCTCTTTGTCCAACATCAACAGCTTCCACCATCTTTTCAACTCCTAGGACATGATTTTTTTTCATCATCATCATTGATTTCTGATGAAATTATATCAAAGGAATTGTGATTACTCAACTTTAGGTTTCTTTCCCCTTAAATTTTTCAGCCATTTCCAAGACTAAAGTAGATGCTAACTACTTTTCCTTATCCATCACGAGGATATCAGAATATGTAACCCCATGGCTATCCCTATGAAATGTGTAGTCTCTAGAATATTTCTTACAAGGTAGGGATACAATCATTTTATCCCCTTATACACTTGGAGATGGGTACTTTGGGGTATATCCCTTGCATATCCACCCTTAACATGAAGAGAAATTACCCAAAATGAAGCATTGAGAATTTCTAGGGTGATTGGATAACTGCTTAATGTGGGTGAATTCAACAATCCCTTTAGAGTTCTTCTTGGTATAATTAATCACAACACATGTTGTATGTTTGTGTTGTACATTATCAATATCATAGGTAACATATTTTGAAAATACATATACTTTTTCTAGTTGAGTTTCACTTGAAGGTTTTTTTACACAAAATGTATATGGGAAAGATTTTAGGGATGTCCGTGTATAGAATTACATGTCAACAATGGTCATGATTTCATCTTTGGAACATAGCTAACAAAAATTACAATAGGCTATATTTCATCACTTATTTTAATGAGATATTAAAACATATTCAATGTTTATGATCTATGAAATTTCACCCCCATATAATTAGAGAGAGAAATAATTAATGATTCATTTGAAATAGTTTTTCCCAAAGTATTATCAAGGGGAATGTCACATGAGAAATTGAATTGTAAGACATTTTTCTTTTGGGGTTCCCTGAATTGGAATCCACAGTCATTACTTTTACTTTTCGATTTATTAAATAAATTCTTCATTTTTCTTACCAAAATATAAAGTACACATCAGATTTCAAATCCAATCCCATTTCTAATTAACTACCATCATATTCTTCTCTAAGATGATAATCCATTTTACCCCTTGAAAGTGCTTCTTTAAAAGAAAGAACATTAGTGTATACTTGAGACACTACATCCATATCCTCCCAAGAAAAGTGACTCTTCACTTGAACCTGGTTGGGTGAAAAAAATTACATGTATCTCTTGTAATGTAAATTGATCCAAGAATATGATACTCAGAGAATCCGGAAATAATAGGACAAACATGAAGATCCATGGTGATACCAATGTAGACCAATCATTATCAATGACTTGTTCCACTTTAGAATTAATATAAGCATAGCCAAACATTTCAATAACTTGAATGTGAGTCTGAACCTCAATGGTTTAGTGAATATTTTAATTTCCTTTCTTCCTATAATTATATAAATAATGACCTCAAATATGATAATAAGAGGAGAAAATTAAACTTCTACACTTTGATTTTGAGTGTCCAATTATTTTTTAGTATTCATGAATCAAATGAATCTTATCATATTCTATTCGAAGATAGATTTCCTCTTGTAGAGTGGAAAGTACCACCCTATAAATCAATGTATAACTTAAGGCCACTTCAACCAAAACACATGCATACTGACCAAGGTTAACATTTTCAGTGGCATTGTTCATCCTTATTGGAATGTACATCATGGATGTGATACCAACAGGAATTTCAGGGGTCCATATAACCTAATTAAGTTCATGAATCTTAACCAAAATCTGTGTACATGCGTCCTTAATTTAATTTATTTTTATCAATAATTATTTAATGAATATTTTTTTATTAATTTTATTAATTTACTCATTTATAATTTTTATTTGATTAATTATTTGATTTTATTAAATTTAAATATATATTTATTTAATATATAATATTATTTTATATTTATAATTTATTAATATTTATATTAATTTTTTTATCAATAAATATTTAATTAATAATAATTTGAATTTTATTTATTTTAATCATATTTAATTTTAATTTTTTTAATTATTTCATTTTATTCAAGAATAGTATGAGTGCTAAAAAAGAACAAATAATGGATACCCTTTATCTGTGCTAAAAATAAAGTGTTGATAAAGGGATCCTTTATCCTTGATTTTGGGTAGTGCGGATAATGTTCAGCACTATTAAAGAACTATTTTGTAGTAGTGGACTAAAAAAGAAAAAATGTAAAAGGAAACATGAAGATAGCTGAACACCCAATCAAAAACATTCAAAATCTAGAACTCCAAAGGGAAACGTCATTTTTTCATAAAGAAATCTTTATGTTTCCAGATATCATCATCTACCCCTTAATGAATTGCGCCCATAAATACATTACTAACACTGGAACTAATGCCCAAGCATTGTCACCCACTAGCTCCAAGTAGTATGATAGAAACCTATATTGGTTCACATTCATGGTATAAAAAAAATGATACACTAGTGGTTGAGTGTTATTCATTATGATACAAAAACTCCACCAATGGTTGATCATCCTCCTAGCTACAGTCCAAAACTAACATACAAAACCGAATCTTGTTAACTATATCCTAAATGGTCCACTTTACCTACCTAGCTAACAAGGGTAAAACACTGTTCCCACTCCAATTGTGTTCTCAAAGACTTCCTAAACCATCTCACTAATAATGACGTGATGTAAGCATCATAGTCTATAATGATCATAAAAGGAAATCCATGAATCTAGACTACCTTCTCCATGAAAAAGTGTCATGAAGACTACAAAAAGATATATTGGTCATAAACATAAGATAGGTGAGATAATAAGAGTTCAACTTGAAAACTTAATAAAAATCTCTTAGCTGCCTAGCTAATGCCAATAGATCCTAGTAAAACCTTATCTCCACAAGAAAACAAACATTCTATCCCCCCTTCCATAGTAAGACTTGTGTCACCATCCATTATTGAAAAAGGATGAGAAATGTAACATCCCCCCTTTAATTCACTAAGTGGTTTCCCTAGAGAGTTGTCCAAATGACCTAAATCATGTCTCCCCATATTCTAGAGGATGTGGACTAGAAGTGATGGCCTAAGGTTTTTTTGTGGGGATATTAGTAGTAAATCATTTAGAGTGAAAAAAATGGAAGATAACAATGATAAGATATAAAAATTTGAATAATAGATAAACCAATATAAATGTACAAGTGGAATCATAAACATAATATATTAAAATAGTGATGACCCTATCATGTTTTTACAAAAAATGGGTGTATAGGATTCATGGAAACATTCATATATGGTATGATAACCAAAAAAGAAAAATAACCAAAAGATTAATATTTTAGAATCACGATCATATACTCCATCTTTTACTCTCGTACTTCATCCTAGTACTAAAAAACAATCATTGAAAGTTGGATACTTCCCTTTATCTACACATGAAATCATGATGTCTCCTTTGATACCAAAAGAATATTGAGTAGCGTGTCAGATAAACTCAGTAGGCCACCAAAAATAGGTGTGTAGATCAATCCGGTATGTGGGTATAAATTGATTAGTTTCCCAATAGTAGTAAATTCATTGGAATAAATAAATAATACACATAGATCTAGGTTCCTCATGGATACTCGACCAAAAATACCTTCTTCAGCCTAATCTAGATGTCTCCAAACGAAGGTGTAGTTGTTAGGATATGATGTGGGTGTAATAATGGGTCATTATTAATTAAGCATTCCAAGTGGACCAACCCCAAGAATGTGAATTGTCTTGGAATATGTGTTGTTCGAATAACAATTATTCACTCTTAGAATTTAATATAAAATTCATCATTTGAAATTAATAAGAGTAATCTTCAGCCAGTCAGAGGCCATCAAAATTGAATCCCACGTATTTCCCCAGGGGAACTATAAACACCCAATACTGAAGAAGTACATGCAAGGTGATCCATAAATGGAATCCCACGTATCCCTCCCAACATGGTGTGAGACATGAACACTCCATGACCATCTCTAATATCTCACATTGGGGAGTATGTATCAGTCATATCTTGGTATAATCATGTAGACCCCAATTCCATCCAATGTGTCCCCCCTAGGTACCTAGTGTAACTCAAATAGAGCTATAATAACTACATAGTGAGCCGATCCAAGGAATAATAAATATCACTCCTATAATTTTTACAATTCATATATCATTTCAATTTATTAAGCATAATTATCCAATCTTAGGAATCGCACAGGGATCTTTGTATCTCTCTTGAATTGGCTGTGAGGTATGGGTCAACTAACCTAATCCATACCATTTAGAAAAGCACTCTATTTAAGAAAAATAAATCAAGTTTCTATATAATTAAAATATTTTAAATCAATTTTGAATTATAGCATGAGGCATTAGAGTCTGAACTCCTGACCTATCATCCCTCTCAATTATATTCACACTTCCCAATAATTTTATACAAAGAAACATATACCTCAATGATGGTTAGAAAATTTAAGGCAAGGGGCCTTTAATATAGAAACCTGCACATTTCATACATTTACATTACTTAACTTTTGGGTAATACTTTATACATTACACAAACTGAATCCCAAATACCGTTTTAGTATGTTGCCTTTGGAATAAATGAAATTTAAAAAATTGTATATAAGTGAGATAAATTATCTTCAATTAGGTTATTCATGACTAGAAACCTTCATTGACACATCATACATAGTACATAAATTCATTTCCTTTAGAAGGAAATAAAAAAAATTTGGTAAGGTTAGATGCTCAGTAAGGGTAAACAAGGGAGATATGTAAGCATAATGATGAGAATAAGGGTATGAGAACTTGATCATAATATTATAAGATCATACCTTTTAAATTAAAGATCATAAACCTAAATCATGGCCAAATTATCTGCATTTCATAAGAAAATAATAATAAAGTAATCAATATAATAATCCATGAAAGAATAATATATGAATAAGACATGGAATTGTGGAAGACACATAAACTTGTAATATAATTACCTTAAAGTTAGGGCACGTTGCCAAAACCAAAAATTTCACTTCATTGGAACTACACCTACTAGGTAGGATAAAACATAATCCCTAGTTGTAGTCATTACCATTTATGGGATCAGGTTTACCCATCTTCCCATAGTGGATCTAGTTTCCCTATCTTCCCATAGTGTATTGGGTTTCCCTATCTTCCCATAGTATATTAAGCCTTTCGACTTGAATCCCATCATTATCTCAGGAGATATAAATCTTTACCCAATGCATTGGAGGGATATATAGGTTCCACCCAGCTCATAATGAAATCATACGATACATGTTCCACAAAATAATAAACATTTATATCATAACCCATGAAATTAAATGGGTTTCATAAACATCTAATCATATCTTATCATGTGAAAAAAGAAAAGATTAATAATAATTTCATCCAAGCATAACCCATAAAAAGAAACAGGTTTCAAAAACATATAACTTGTGAAAGAGAAAAAAGTTTCATAAAAATCACACAACTAAAATATAAACCATTTAGAGAAATAATATTAATGAAATATTTGGATAATTTCTAATAAAGGCATGAGTGTCACTTAGGGATTTCATCTTTGATGGAAAATAATTTCGAAATATCTTTTAAAAACATTTCTTGAAGAAAATAGCTATTATTCTTTGAAAAATTAATTTTAAAACATAAAAACTTTTGAATTTTTTTTTCATTGAACATAGAAATGAAAACTTTTAAAGAAATATTGAAAATGTTTTGAAACCCATTTATTTAGAAACACTTTGAAAACCTACAAATAAAACATCAAATTGTCATGAAAACCATTTTTTTAAAAAAATGTTTAAAACATATAAGGGATTATTTGAAAACCACAAAAAATAATAATTTTTCCTTGAATATAATCTTAAAATATAATATTTAAAAACATTTCTGAAAACATTTTTAAAAAAATGGGTTTTGAATTTCAAAGAATGTGTCTGAAAGAAAGAACAATTGAGAAAAAAACAACATTATCGATTCGATAAATTTTGAAGCATAAAACCCATTGAAGATATATCATAAAATGTATATGTAAATACCAATATATTTAATGATAATAATCATAAAATACATTCATGGGATGTATATATGCCATAGAAGATAAACGAGTGGTGAATAGAGCATTAATATCACAAAAATTAAAGTGAGACTATAAATCCCCTTACCATATTTCTTGGCTCTTATCTAACTCATATGAAACTCTTTAAAAAATATGTGTTTATTTTAGATATTTTAAAGAACAATATTCTTATATATATTACCATATATGGTTTTATTATGACTTTATATTACCCACTTTTTAAGAATTCAATGTTATGGTTTCACTTCTACTAATATCCACTTTGTTCTTCATACATGTTTTGAATTATTTTTACTTATTATCTTATTTAGACCATGATTTAATTATTTTAATAGTGTAAAAATTGGTTTGAATTTCACATATATTAAGTGTATCTGTATTTATAATAATAGAAAAAAAATATTGAAAGATGAAGTGGAATGCACTGTTCATGGAGATGGTTCGTTGTACGTACCCATGAACACTATATTTTTTATTGTTGTATTAAAATAAAAAAAGTAAATGAAATATATGTGTATATATATTTATTATATCATTATAATCGAATTATTATGTCATATATACCCTATATTATCACTAAAATCATCCTTAATACATTTTATCTAATGTGTGAATGAATCACATTGCATTAAGGATGTAGTAGTCCACACTTTCACAAACAAATTTACCGTACTTACAAAAAATGGAAATAATGAAGGTATATTTTATATAAAAATTAAATAACTATAAATAAATAATAAATATAAAAATAATATTATGAAAAAAATGTTTCCATAATAATTCCCTAACATTTGATTCAGTAAAGGAAAAATGAACAACATCATTTCGTGAGGTTATAGTTCTCCATACACATAAATGATATGTTCATTACCCATTAGATGTACATGTTGGTAAGTAAAGGTAAAAAACATAGAATAAAAACAACTAAGTATATTAGGGATAACTAGGTTATTACATAACCATGTAATTTCAATAATTGAGGTGGTGGAGAATGAAAATAACATAAAAGAGATTAAGGAAGGATGTTACCTCTTCTGTGGGTAATTATTTTTGTTTTTCATCAAAGGGATTACTTGGATGTATTTAATGGAAAAGGGATGATTCTAGTATTACTATATGGGTGTAGGGAAATTTTTTGAGGATATTTTTTGTTATAAAAAATGATTTAGAGGTTTGAATAAGGGGAGGGTTGAGTGCCTTTTTATAGTGGAGGAGGACTGACATTGTTGTAAAGTGTTGGAAGGGGAATTACACCCATGTTTTTGTCATGACATTTCACTCAAATAATTGTCCCAATCTAAGAAAATAGAGGATAAGGTCAAAATATGATTAACTAGTTACTTATGGAAAACATTATAGGTTATCTTGGGCCTTATGTTTAATGTTTCATTAATTGTTAAGCTATTTTTTCTCCTAATTGATTTAATTAATTTTAATCACCTCCACTAATTTTTTCAGTAAAAAAATAATTTTAACTTATTATAAGTTATAAATTATTCTTTCTCTAAATATGAAATACATTTTTCCAAATAATATCACAAAATTTGTATACATTAATTTAAATTTAATTCCATAGGCAGGTCATGATAACAGATTTTTTAAGAAATACTTGTTAAAAGTTTGGAACGTGTTGATATGTATTTTCAATGAGAAATTAGATCCAATGAAAAAAATTGATTAATTAATGAAAACTTAATCACACAATACTAAAAAAATTGAAAATTTATTTTAAATATAAAAATAAATTAAATGAAAAGTAGTTTTGAATTAACATTCCATATATTTAACTATTCATACAAAAATGATGTTTTCCAAAAATCACTAAAATTAATCTTATACTAATTTTTAAATCCTAAAATAATATTTTTTATTTTATTAAATTTTATTTTAAAAATTGTCTAAAATTAATATTACTTTTTTCACCTAAGCACACGAAATGCATTTCAATTTAGAACATATTATTTTCAAAAAATAAATACTTTACCAATATTACATGTTTTATTATCAACATGTTTTTTATATAAAACCATTATTTAAAATATTTATAATGTAGGTATTACTATTTTATTAATTTATTTAATGTCTAGGATATAATGATCTCATACAAATAATTATGACAACATAAATATGTTTCATAGAAACTTAGTGTTGCATGAAAGGCAAGCCAAGTCAGAGTTAGATGTAGCACAATATTATCTTAGTGTATCATATAATGAATGTTTTGACATAGTGTTTCATGAAATGCATGAAATCAAATCAAATCAATTTATTTGAAACAAATTCACAATAACATTGGGTGTTACATTCTACACACGTTAAAATTAATTTCTAATTCGAAAATTATCATTCTCTTACAAAAAATGTGGATATTTTTGCCTCATCATATCCTCAAGTTCCCATGTAGCTTCCTTGAAGTAGTGATTTATCCACAAAACATTGACAAGCTGAGTGGTATTGTTTTGAATAACTTTGATTGTATAATATAAAATTTCAACTCATTATTCCATGTGAGAAAGATCATGCTCCAGTGGTATGACCTATGAGTTCAGTACATATGAAGGTTCAGATTTGTACATACTCAAGAGATATACATGGAACCAATCATGGAATTGAGAGACATTTGGATGAAGTTACAAGTTATTGGCTACAATTATTATATGATCAAGAATCCGAAAGGGGCACATAGTCACGGGGAATTATCTTCCTTTCTTAACAAACCGCATAACCTTATTCTATGTAGAAATATGTAGAGAAACATTCTCAACAACATCAAATTCTAGGTCACACTAACGGTAATCAGCATAAATTTAATATAGATTTTTTTCTTCCTTAATATGTTGTGGAATTCTTCTATCCTTCTTATCCATTCCTTTAGCTATCTCATATCCCAATTTATTTCTTTATCTATCTTCATCCCTTTAGGTTGTAGCTCTACATTTCCTCCCATAGAGAGATTTATAAGAAGACTTATTAATGTTTTAGTGAAAGAAATTTTTGTATGAAAACTCTAATAGAGGATGGTTTTAATCCTGACCACCTTTCAAATCCAAAAAAAAAGAAATCAACATAACTTATTGGCTTCTAATTGTTCTTTCAGACTAAACTTCCATATTATGATGACAAGTATTGCTGAAAGCGAATTATTTATCTTGTTCTTAGTGATGACATTTCCAAAACATTGAGGAAAACCCCCGAACCTGGTCAGATACAACATAATGTGGTACTTCATTCCACATAACCACATCCTTATTATATATCTTACCATGATGATCTAGATAGAATTATTATATAATAGAGATGAAGTGTGCTGACTTAGTAAGTTGATCGACTACCACCCATATAGAGTGAAAACCTTTAAAGGTTTTTTGGAGTCCAATGAAAAAATAAATAGAGATGTTATTATGTTTCCATTATGGTAAGGGTAATGGATGAAACATCCCCTTAATACTTTTTTCTTTCATTCGTAGCTTTTTGGAATACCAATAATAGAGATAAAAACTCAGAAATATTCCTCTTTTTTCCATCCCACCAAAAGTATTCTTCCAAGTCTCTACACATCTTTGTACATCCAAAATGAATAGAGAATAAAGAACTACGAGATTACTCTAATAGATCCTTCTTCAAATATATTATTGTGGAACACATACATTTTTCTGAAACCAAATTGTTCCATCATAATCAAGGTGAAACTATGGAAAATCTGTAACCCTAATTTTATGCTCTGCATCTTCCTTCTTCACCTATTTAATATTCACTTGGATAGAGAGTTGAAGATTCAGTAGAGCATGTTAATATTTTCCCCCTTCTTCCACGATTTACATATCCATCATTTGGAAATCTATAAATATTAGTTATTTTGTAATCCCCATCATGGATAAGATAGCTTGATCATTTCGACTCAAAGTATCATTTAGCTTTTTTGCTTTCCCAGGGTGGTAATGTATTGAGAAATCACAATCTTTTTTCATCTATAGAAATATTCTCTATAATATGTTCAACTTCTTCTATGTGAATATATATTTTAGACTCAAATGATCGGTATATATATCATCCCATTCTCCATAACGATAATTTCCCCATATCATTAATGAAAAAATTTCCTCATCTAACTACAAATCATGAGTTGGGTAATATCATAAAATATAATGACACATAGGCTATAACCATGTTATTATGTATAATAACACATCCCAATACCTTCATGATGTTCTATTTATGCAGATAAATCCAATCCATGACTAAGATGGAATCAAATTCAACCAGAGGATGAATGACAAGATTTGAAGGATGTACATTCCCATAAATATCAACCAGAGAGGAATCATAGACATGAGTTCCAACCATCATTACATTTGTGGTTTGTACATATAATTACACATCTAATTGTTTGGGTGGAATCTTAAGACCCTTATAAAATTCATTATATATCATAGAGTGGGTAGATCTAGAATCAAAAAATACATTAGAAATTCTAGAGTGGATTGTATGCGTACCATTCACCATGTCGTTATCACACGACTCCCAAAAATACTGAACACATGATATTTCCCCTTTCCCCTCTATTTAAGCAATTTTTGATGTCGACTATCATCATCTACCCTTGGGTTTGGGGAATGGTTTGCATAATTTCAATCCTCCTTACACATTAAGCTTAAAACTATGGAAGTTTCATTCTATATAGTTTTTCATCTATTTTCATCATTTTCCAACTTCTACCCATCATTGTGGTAATCAATTATTTTATATTCTTACCTTCCATATTTAATACAAATATTTCAATTCATAAGAAAACTACCCCCATGATTTTTTCCAAACATAGAGTATAAAGGAAGGCTTATATTCTTCTCTCTATTGTTTTTATATTTTTTTGGAACTCCATATTCATTTTATTGTAAAAACCATGATATTGATACATGAATCCAACCAAAATTTTTTAATTTGATTTTACAATGCATAATATCTTCATCATTACAAAATTATCATCTAGAAAAGGCCATGAGGGAATTCTCTTTAAGACACTGAAGACCCTAACAACTTTAATTTCTGGTTGGATGATAATTCCATAAATGTACCTCATAGGTCTAGTGAAATTAGACTAATATGTATGAAAATTTTCAACTTCTTTTTTTTCAACTCATCGAACTACTCTTCCATATTCGTATGATGAGCATGAGGAATGTCCTCATTGATGAATATGTTTTTGAAATCATCCCAGTCCATGGGTTCAATTTCATATTGCTTTCTAATATACTTGATTAGAGTCCACCACTAGTCAACTTCACCTTCTGAATGATAAAAAACCAAATTACTTTCTCTTATTATAAAAACTATATAAAAGATAATTTATTTTTTTTGGTACTGATCCAATGTTCCACAAAAAGTTGATCAGAAGATCCAATGAAATAGGTGGACATTGCTTCTTAATAGACTCAACTAAGCATTGTTATATACTTTACTAATTAGGAAGAACAAAATGATTCATAGCTTGAGAATGTTGTTAGAGCATAGAAATGATATTTTTCATTCCATCTATCATAGAATTCGAATTATCAGGGGGGAAAATTGGATCCTTATCATTTATAATCACCAGAAATGTTGTTCCTTTGGGTTCCATCCATTGACTAAAACCACAAATCATAGAGTATGAAATAGTTCTCATAGATATGAACCATGTAATTATGAAACCCTACTTTATAGATGTATAAATTATCACATGTAACATAATCTATGAAATACATGGTTTATCTGATGTTATTCACAACCAAATTATTTTTAAATCCTTTGGGATGGTTCATGAAGTATTTTAAATTAAAAAATCATATCCCCTGGGAGTGTCAAACCATGTTTATTGGAAGCCCTATTTTTATATAACTAGTCACACTCGAGTCATTCCCAATGCACTTAGTCAGAGTTTTTACATAATAAATTACACAAAAGACTCCCAAAGATAATATTATCATTGTTTCATTAGAAACATGGAAACATAAAAATGGGTACATATGTGAGCTACATTATCTTCCACTATATTCTTCCTGAATATATCCTTTCTTAGACACATCATTAATAATACATATCTTCTTAACCTGGGGACGAAAACATTAAAAAAGGGGGTGAGCTCAGATTATCAATAACGGTAAATAAGGGATATATGTTTTCCTGAACATGATCATAAGGGTAAGAGAATATTATCATACCATTATAATATCATACCATGCATATCAAATATCAACAACTTAAATCACGGTTTATATATTAGTAGCTCCTAATACATGAATCATAAGGGAATTAAGATAATTATCCAATAAAGCATAATATAAGAATAAGACATGAAATTTTGTTAGTCACAAAAACAAGTAACATCATTATCTTAAAGTCAAGGAGTATTACCAAAACATGACAAGGAACTTCTTGGGGACTACACAAACTGAGAGGGACACATCAACATCTCCAGTCAAGGTCTTTTCCTTATAAAGAAATTCGGTTTCCCCATATTCCCAAAGTGGACCATGTTTCCCCATCTTTCCATAGTGGATGAGGATTCCCCATATTCCCATAGTGTATAAGGTTATGCCATCATCCAATATTGTATTTTTCATATCCACATGAATCCAATCATTATATCATTATAAATAAATATTAATGCAATTCATTTGAGGGATATATAGGTCCCACCCATATCAGAATAAAATCATACATACATGTGCCACAAAATCAAGAAAAATCATAACATAAACCATGAATTAAAATGGGTGTCACTCAAATTTTATCATATGTTAACCATTGAATAAATATATGTGACAAAATTATTTCCTTGAATCATAACCCTTGAAAATACGCCGGTTTCATATTTATATAACTTGTGAAATAAAAAATGGTTTCATAAAAGTCACATTATTAAAAACTTTTTCATTAAAATAATTAATGTGAATGTAAAAAATGAATAAATACCTAGTAAGGAAAGAGTAACACTAAGTGATTTCATCATAGATGGAAAATAATTTTGAAATATATTTTTAAAAAAATTCTTGAGGACAATATCATTTCATTTTAAAAAAAATCCTTATAAAACCTAAAACCTTTTGAAAAACATATTATATGAAAATAAAATTGAAATAATGTAAATAAATAATGGAATAATTTTGAAAAAAATTTCCTTGAAATGAATTTTAAAATATATAAATAATGATTGAAAACTTTCTAAAAACTATTTCTTTGAAAAGACTTTGAAAACATTTTCAGATATACTGAAATTTTTTTCAAATCCATTTCATTGAAAACACTTTGAAAAAATATAAGGGATTATTTAATAACCATAAAAAAATATAAAATACTTTTTACTGGATAATTATCATATTATATCATAATTAAAAAAATATTGAATTAATTTTTTAGTGCATGGTTTTGGAAATTGATGGCTTGTAACTCAAAGTATGAAAATTGAGACAAAACTACTTTATCGATTTAGAAACATTTGAAACACAAAACCCATGAAAGATAGAGCATAAAATAGATATTTAAATAAAGAAATATTTAAGTATAATAAGAATAGAATATATTCATGGGAATTTCATACACCACAGAAAATAAATGAGTGGTGAATAAGGCATAAATCTCACATAAATAAATGTGAGATTGGAAATACTTATACCTCAACTCTTAAATCTCAACCTACTCATTCAAAACTCTTGTATAAAAAATAAATGTTTATTAAAAATATTATATAGAGCTATATTATTATATAATATACCATATATGGATCTATTACGACATTATATTACCCACCTATTAACAATTCAATGTTAAGGTTTCGCTTTGGGAAATATTCGCTTTGTTCTTTGTAAATGTTATGACTTGTTATTCATGATCATATCACCCAGATCGTGATTTAATTATTTAAAGAGTGTAAAAAATGATATAAATATCATATATATCCATTATATGGGTATTTATAACAATCTCAAAAATATTACAAAATATTAAATTGAATACACCATTCTTGGTGATGGTAGGCTGTATGTACGCATAAATGTTGTTTCCATTTAATTTTCATATTAAAAAATATTAGTGAATTATATATATATATATATATTATAATTATAGTTGAACTATTATTTCATATATATTATGTAATTTCATTAAACTCTCCCTTAATTCATTCCATCTAAATTGTGATTGAATCACATTGCATTATAGAGGCAGTTTTCCATACATCCACAAAAGTTGTTATCGTATTTATAAAAAATGGAAATCATAAAGGTATGTGTTATATAACAATTCCAAGAGTATAAGTACATAATATATATCACATAAATATTATAAAAATATAAATTTCATCAAAATTTCCAACCATGAGGGGTGGCATAAGAAAAATGAACAACATCATTTCGTGATGTAGTAGTTCGTCATACACAAGAATGGTAAGTTCATTACCGATTAGATGGATTTGTTTGTAAGTGTAGATAGAAAACATTATAAAAAATATCAGTATAATTAATTCTACTAAATTTATTAAATAATCTTTGAATTCAAAAAAAATGACGTGGTAGTGAATGAAAATAGGACAAAAAGAGATTGAGGAAAGATGTTACCTTTGCTCTTGGATTCCACCAAAGAAATTACTTAGAGCGAATTATTCAAAAAATGAGGATTATTATATGAGTTTATCGATATTGGTATCTTATTTTATCATATTTTGGGTGACTCGAAAGACATTAGTAGTGTGAATAAGGGGGAGGGGTGGGTACCTTTTTATAGTGAAGGATGAGTGACATTCTTATAAATTTATGGAAAGGGAATTCCACCCACGTTTTTCCATTGAAACATGGATAAAATATGGCTTTAATGCTATAAAATAGATTATATGTTCAATATTTTAACATAATGTTTATTTTGGACATGTTTGTAGGATTTTTTGGACCTTCATTTTATGGTTTAGTCCTTTGTTATGATAATTTTTCTCCTAATAAGTATAATTAATTTTAATCACATTCACTAGTAATATTGGTCAAACAAGTTGAACATGTTATATATTATAATTTTTTATTATTAAAAATTTTGAATACATTTTACCACATTCAAATCACATAATTGTTTGAAATTAATTTAAATTTAATCCTACGAATGGGTCGCAACAACATCTTTTTATGCAAAAATGTATAAAAGTGTGGAATGTTTTGTAAGTAATTTCACTATGAAATTGGTTCAAATGAAATTAATTGGATTAATATATTTAAAATTAATCTCATTATACTTAATAAAAAATTAAAATATAATTTTACTATATAAATAAATAATACGAAAGTGTAGTTTTCAATTAAAATTTTGTTTTTCACTATTCTACGAAAAATGATGTTTTTTTGGGAAAAATACGCAATATTAACCCTAACATAAATTCTATATTATGAATTCAAACATGATTTTTATTTTATGAAATTTTGTTTGTATAATTTTAATAAATTAATATTATTATTATTCACATACGAACATAAAAAGATGTTCATTTGACAAAATAACATTTTCATATATATAAAGACATTACCAATAATACATGTTTTCTTATAAATATTTTTTATTTATATAAACCATTATAAATTATATTTAAATATTTGTTACTACTATTCTTAATATTATGTTTAACATCTGGGTTATAACTTTCTCATTTAAATAATTATACAATTATATGATGTTTTGTAAAAACTCATTGTCGTGTGCAATGCAAAAAAAATCAGTCTTGCATGTAGTGAAATATTATCTTGGTGTAACATATATTACAAGTTTTACTTTCTGTATCATGAAACACACGAAATAAAATACAACGAATTTAATAAAAATAGGTTTAAAAAAACATGGGGTGTCACATTTATTCCCACAAGGTTGGAAACACCTATCGGGGTGGTCCATATCAAGTAAAACACCCAATGAAATTTCTTTGAAGGTAGGTAGGGTCTCACATTGTAGAGGAATAACATTTAACTTATTTAATTATATATTATAGAGGTGAATCTGGGAGGCCTGTCTCATGATATAATGTCACATGATATGAAGCTACAAGGATTATGTTAAAGGAACTATACCATCTACCTTCGTCTTGTATCAATCTCCCCTTCTAGCATCGACCCTTGAACTGGTCTATAATGAGAGAAATATGAATAATATATCTATGCACTTAAAAAAGTGAAAAACATTTCAACACCTAAATAGTATTGGAGATGGAAAGTGAAAATAAGAATTGAAGGAAGAGGAGTGGGGATCTTATCAAGAGGAATCAAATGCACCTAATAGAATGGTTGAGTGGTTTAAATCATTTTATGGGGGGTGATTCATTTCCTCTTTATTAAGGGGTGAAGCAGTTTGCGCACATGGTTGTCCAAACTGTGCACCAATCGTGAGACAACCTCCACCCAATGTTCCCCCTCTTACAAGCTAGGTGCACGGTTTGACTAATGATTTGAAATCCATGAAATATATATATTTTTAAAAAAGTATGAAATACCACATAAGTGTAAATACCTTCTTGAATGTTTTTAAAAAGATAGTTTAGTATCCTAAGTTTACAGAGTGCTTCACACGGTTAACCCGCATACTTAGCACTAACCATGCGCTATCCTTGTGGATTAGTTTTGCTTCCTAAATTCCATAGTTTTGAGATTTTGATGAGACTCAAAATATCCCAAACCACTCCTTATACAATATAAAAAAATTAAATAATAAAATATGAGGTATTTAATAGTAACATAAGATTATTTAACACTTTGAAAATCATGGAAATAACATCCTGAATTCATCAAAATAATTTTTCCATGGGTTTCCCATCCAAGGGTAGTAAAGTGTAATTTGTGAAAAGTTCCCTCCAATTAGCACACACATAGGCCTCTAAATCCTATGATTCATTATGAACATGGTAATGATTCCATATCACCTAGACTAGAGGAATTTACCTTCCATGGAGATCATTCATGCTCTGATCAAAGACAAATATCAGAAGATCCACAATAGATGCATCCACCTCTAGCTCAATATCTTTAGGATCAAATGAATGAGATGGGCCAGAATGATAATTTTAAATTTTTAATTCATGGTAGAAATTATAAATGGAACTATACCACTATGTTAATTATAACGATAGGATACTAACCTAACTCTCTCCACAATCTCGAAAGGCATGATGTAAGGTAGAAATATCTTTCCATGTCTTAATATCTATCTATTAACTAATCTAGAAAAAACCCCCATAAAAAACTAATGTACCATTTAAATGTATAAATGATTAAGTTGAATATAAATATAAGTCTTCTTTTTTGGATAGAGCTATCACCACATTCTTCTGAATCAGCTATATTGTAAGGAACCATTTAAAAAAAATAATTTTGATAAAAAAAATTAGTTTATACTATCATGTGCTTATAATTGATAAAATGGACTCTTTCCCTATTTATATGTTGTTGGATAATTTTCATAACAATTCAATTGAATTGTAATATGGTTTTTACACTAGTATTGTAGCTTGGGGAAATTCGATGCCTGTTAAATTTTAAAAGAATAATTAATAATTAATATTTATTAAATTAAATATTAATTTATTTTTATAGGTTTGTTTGGCCATATATTTTGAAAGGAGAATAATATTTAGTATCTATCTCTTTTTTGAGTCCAAATGGGGTTTTTTTCATAATCATGGAATAAACTTAGGATGAGCACTGGGTCTCGGATGGTCCCCCATCTTTCCTTTATTTTTATTTTTATTTCTTTTATTTTACTCTTTTCATTTCATTTTCCCGGGTTTCTTGTGCATGACCTCGGTTGGTTATCCTTAACTAGGACATAAAAATAGATGTAAATAGAGATAGAGAAATATATTTTGTGGAATATTTGTACAACCAAAAATATCAAGACAAACTAGATCATCATGGGATAGCCAGGGATCTTGAAAGCGGGTGAAGCTTCCACGAATTCCACCCAAAGTCTTTCATTTTTATGTTTGTAAATAAAACCCCATATAGTCATCATGTTCTCGATTTTAAATCCCAACTATAATTTCTTATAAATCCTGGAGGGTTGATCTATATCTTTTAGGGTGAAGCATAGGGTTTCGAGCAGATTGGAGAGATTTTCCATTCAAAAATCCCGAACACACGATGTGTGGTTCGGGAACACATTCCATGTGTTCATTCTATTCATGGAAGAGGATATTTTTTTACGTAAAATCTATGTGTGGGGTATACAATGAATCCCCAAGTACTTATTTATGATGATGAGTACCCATCCAAATAGCTTGTGTAGGGACACATAACCTTTTAATGCACAAAGATAGACCCAGTGTGTGTTATACACCATATAGAGGTACATGGCCAGGCTATATACATGGCCAGTCCATGTGAGATACATAATAAGGTACCCCTTTTAGGGTAAAAAACCTGTAAAGGATCGACATACCTTGTACTAGGGATTTTACATGCCAGGCCTAACTAAAGCACACAACCGAGTAGGACCATGAGGGTACACACCATGTTCTATAAATGAGATTCTATGTACTCCTGCTTTTCTAACTTCTTTAAGGTTTTCTAGTTATTCATATCTATATTCCCAAGAGTCATAATTGAAAAAAATTAATAGTCCATTCTAATAATTTTATCATGTATATCCAATGGTAAAACCCACGAGTTGTTTTAAGTACTCTTACATGGAATTAATTTCCATTATTAAATGGGGAGGTTCTTCCTCAAGTAATCAAGTTTAGTACTCTCATGAGTGTGAGAAATTAATATGAGAGAATCCATCATCAATCAATCATCTTCGATTATTTTGTAGATTTAGCTTGATGATGTATCTCTTATGATATATTTCTTTATGGCCATGGAGTTCACGAGGTTAGTGTTTTTTGGATCCCATATGGGATTCATGTTCTTACATTTTGGTATAGAGTATCCCATGTAGTAAGCATTTATCTCGCTGGTGGTTACGAGGGTCCCCTATGGTATTCCCTTATTTACATACTGATGTAAGAAATACCTTATTGGATCCCTTTACCTGTTTATTATTCCAAAGATCTAATGTTGGATACGTCTACTTCTTACGCTTATTTTAAGGGTCCCTTGTAAATGCCTATTCTTATATGTCATTAAATATACCTGTCTAGGATTTCTTCTTTTACGTTTTATTCTAATGATACCATGTTGTATTCCCCTATTGGGTTATGAATTAGGGGACCTAGTGGGTGCCATGATGTTTGACATATCCTTAGCTAGTACATTGAGTTTAGATATAGATGGTAGTAGGTGTCACCTTAGAACCCATATTGAACATGAAATACCATGGGGCTGTGGAAGTAGTGACTGGTTTAGGAATTTGTCCACCCTCACTCTTTTTTCTATAATTTCTATTTTTTACTACTAATGTGGTGATAATAACCAAAGGTTATTCCCAATTTATAGCATATGAGGCTGATGCGACATAAAAATTATCTTTTGGATTCCCAAAATGTGTTATCTGGGATATGGATTCATATCCATTTTTATTGGGTATCCCTAGATGTTCTTATATTTTGTGGCTAATGAGCCAACATGATTGAATTTTATTGATTTTATTATTTGTACATTTTTAATCCTTGGATCTAGATTTTTACCCTTATATGATTGGATTCATTTCACATTTCTACTCATTGGATTCTGCATGAGGGTTATGACTTTGTATGATACATACATTTCTACTCCATATTTTCATATTATCTTGAATTCTAATGACTTTTATACTCATTGGATATAGATATCTTAGACCACCTTAGACGTGCTTTGTGGTAATGATTCTCGGTCTCCACCCATGTCATTAAAATTTTTCTATGGAGATTCTTTTTGGAATAGAGGGGGTTCCTTGGACTTTATACCATGTATCCATCCCATGTAAGCCTGACGTGATGAGGATGCCTTTTTATTTATACCTTGGATCCAACCCTTGGGTTCTGACTCTAAATTACTCATCATAGGACATGGTGGATTCTATATCATGCTTTACATATATCATGGTTATTGGTATTTTATGATAGTTGTTAGACTAGACAGTATCACACATGATTTATAAGCTTTAATGTTATATTGTGTTCATGGTTTCTAGTTTACAGTAATCCTTGGTAGGTTGTAAAGAATAAAATTTATAGAAGTGACCGTTGTAATATGGTTTCCTTGATTATAATTATTATAGGTGAGTATGGATAAATCCAAGGTTAAGACATGTATCCCCATGTGGTGACGTATCTTTCTCTAAGACATTGAGTTTATTATGATTTTTTGTCTTTCTTATATGAGTATGTATTTGATAACATGCATATACATATATATGTGTGTGTTCGTGTGTTTGGGTGGGGGGGATTTATATTTGTCCATGCATGCATGTACTCATTTAAGACGGTGTTATGTCTAGAAGATTGGGGTCATGGACTTAGGAATATGTTTTGGACATGATTTTTTCATTCATATATAGTTAAATAATACTTATAGTTGTCTCATCTGGGAAGATAATTTTGAAAGATCATACACTTAGAGGATCATATTATAGGTTAATCATTGGTGTGGCATGATATGATTATTTCTCACCCATATATGTGCACCTTGGTGTGCATGGATACCTTATATATTCTTCTTAGGTATGAGCATAGTTACATGGTGGATAGGGATAAGGCCTAGTGTTTCATGATCGATCATATACACTCATGTGGATTCTTATCATTGGGATGATGTTGTTCGACTATGTCATGGAGACTAGTATGTCGTGTGGCTCATAGATAGTAATACATACTTATAATTTCATTTCAATTTATTTTATGTTCTCATATATATATGGTGGCCTAGTGGGTGACCACTGTTATATATATGCCATGGAATTTTTTTATTTTCATAGAATTTCATTTATTATTATAACAGGTTCTATTTGAGTTTATTTAATTCTTCCACAATCAGTTTGTTTACTTCTTGGATGATACCTAGTTATTTCCATTGTTGTTTACTCTGATGTGAGGGAATTGTCTCTCCATGGACACACCCTCTTCCCTCTCTGCTAATAAGAATCCTTAGGAATATGGAGAGGCATTCTAGGGGCCTTGTAATGAACTATATCAGAGCACCTAATTAGTGTAATCATAGTCAGAATGTTACAATGTTGTATCATATCTGTTTCTTTTTCTGATGTATTTCTATTCAGGATGTGTTATACTGAAGTATTAAGAATGTGTTGGAAGTAGTTATAGATATCCGACTTGTTCATCAAGAACACTTATTTTGACAGTAATTATTGGTTTCTTGGGTTATGGGATTATTATTCTGACCTATGATGTTATAATTGTATATGATATGCACTTTAAGTGATGTACATTTTGTTCAGATGTTATTATTTATTTTGGATTAATATATCATGGTATGTTGGAATGAATACATCAAATGATTTGGACTCTTTGATGGAAAATGAATGAGGTATTACAGGAATCATATTTTTCACATAGGATCGACAGGTCATAAGGCCTCTAGTGTGTGATAATTACTGATGATAGGGGATTTTTTTAATTTTCTAACAAAAAACTAAATGGTGATTTATCATATAGGATTTTGGTTGAATTGTACTCAGTTTTTTCAATATATATATATATATAAACCATTTTGACTGAAGGTATGATGGATCTATGTTGAGATGTTTTACAGTGAGGCTGATGACTCAGTCCTCATGCATGAGAGGTGTAGTGATCCATGTCGGTAGATAGTGTACATTATTCCCATGTATTATACCCATTATAGGGTATTATTTCATAGGTCCAGTTATTTAATGTTTAAGTAACTATCATTATAGTGTTTTCATGAATATATTGGAATGATATTCTACTTAATTAAACCATGTGATTGTGGTACTAACCCTTATATGATTGTATTAATATTAGATGATTTTCTAGTATACCCTTTATGGAGGATTATTTTTCATTTGGGTTGTCCATTCTGATAACTGAGTATGGTAATAATAGGTAAAAGGATGTTCTCATTAACTAGACCTCTAGTGGTGTTACTGTATATGAGTTACTGGTGTGTTTTTGTTAAATATCATTTCTAAATTGGTATCATGACCATAATAGAGAAATTTATTTTTTGTATTATTAGTAATGATTAAATCATTATGGGTTATGTTGATAGTTTTGACCCACAGATGTTAGTGTTATATTTACTTACCTTGGAGAGGTTTGATTATTTGGGTTTGAAGGATAGACCTTGTGACCTAGTTATTAGACTTGATCTGTAGGGTTAGGTGAGATACGAAGAAGCCCATAGTTTTTACTCAGACCCTTATAGGTTTTCATTTGTTTTGATCAAAGAACAAATGTTTGAGAGAGGTTGTTCGGGTTTATAAATTTATTTTTTTGGCAATGATATTGGTTATATACTCATTAGAAACTAATGAATGGTTAGTAATAATGTTTTTTGATATATGCATGTTGATACTTTAGGTTTTTTAAAAGGAACATATGGTGTGTTAGTATCAATAATAGATTTGATGGGCAGTACTATTCATTTGACTATCTTAGTCGACCATTGCTTCTAATATTTCTAATATAGTCACAGATTGGTTTGACACTAGTGATTGGAATGATGCCATGTGATATCCAATCATGGAGTAAAGCATAGATCGAGTGAGTTGTATATGGACCCATACTTTACATACATTGATATCAAATCAAAATTTTTAAATATTTATTACAACATGTAACAAAACCATGAGGGGACCGTATAGGTATAGTGTCTTTAGAAACTGGGAAACATAAACAATTGGTTCATAAAAAATCTAAATTTTCTCGTGATTATTTCATCATATCTAGACTCATTTTCTAGAATATCATACTTAATACCCTTCTTCATGTCCTAGTGAAAAGAAACATATAAAAGTGTGAGCACAAATTCTCAGTATGGGAAAAAATTAAATAACAATCCTATCATATTCATAAGAACATAACATTTGAAAATCATATCCTACATATAAAAGATCACAATATCATATCATGGGATAAATCATAAATGTGCATTGTAATACCAATATTCATAACATAAGATATGAAATTTTGTGGAATACACACTTAGGAATAGAAAATCATTTCATATTAGTCAATTCCCTTTTCCTATGCCATCATAGCAGACATAGTCCATTACTGAACCGAGTTTTCTACACGTTCCATCCTTGTATAACTGAACAAGATTAGCATTTCATTATATCCATGTCTATCTCATGAGATATAAATCTTTACCCAATGCATTAGAGGGATATATAGGTCCCTTCCATCTAATAATGAAACCGCTCTTATGTGTGCCAGAAAAACATAAATCATACATCATAGCATAACCCATGTAATAAAATGAGATTCTTAAACATCATGCCATCATAACATAATCCGTATAATATAAACAGACTTCATAAAAAAAATTCCATCATAAAGTATCAAATAAATGTAATAATATGGATAGAATCATAACCCTATTTCATGTTATATGGAAAATAATTTTCATAAAACACTTGAACTTAGTTCTTAAGGAAAATGTCTTTTCTTCTTTGAAAACATTTTCTTTTCTCAAAATGTTGAACCATTTCAAAAGGAAATAAGTTAATTGAAAAAAACATGAAAACATGTAATGTATTCTTCATGACAAAAATTCTTTATAAAAGTGTCAAAATCAATTTATTCCATATAAGTTAAAAACACTCTCCTCATACTTTTACCAGAAAAGTCAAAAAGTAACTTTTATAGTAAAAAAATAAATATTCCTTCCATAACATGTAGTGAAAGTCAAAAAATGAGTAAAAATGAATCAAATCATAAATGGAATAATAGAAAATATTTTTTGATTTTTTTAGAAAACATGGACATGGATGATAAATATATACCCAATAAACGCTTATGAATAGACAATTTCACATAAAATAAGATTAGAAAAGTTATCCATTACCTTATGTCTGATATGATTTCTATGTGTCCAAAACTCTTGTATAATGATTTTAATAATGTTACATATTTATTCTAGAATCATAATAATTTTCATGAAAACATTTATGATCATATTTTCCTCTTTTTGTTAGTAACATTACAATGTTACTCGTTATTCGTGTAGTAACTGCTTCAAGTTCTTTTGTATGTTTTTTCGGATAAGTAATTATTACTATTTGTAGGTCATAGTTTTATCATTTAGATCATGGTATTAGTATAATATATATCATATTAATTCATTCAATTCATTTATATAATCACGATTGAATGATGATTATGTAGAACAAATCACATCGCACTGTGGAGACGGTAAGTCGTACGTACGCACGAGCGAAGATATCGCTCCCATAATTGATGAGTGGTATTGAATTAGATGTTTTATAGTATCTAAGAATATAATAATGATTTATTAATAATATATAGTTATTATTTACACCATTATAAAAATCCAATTAAAGTGATGTGGAAAAACCGATTACACCATGGTGTGGAGATGGTAAACCATACGTACGCACGTGTGGTGATTTCATTTTTTTAGGATTGAAAGAAAGTGAAATAGGATTGTTTCAGATTTATAATAACATATCAGTTTATTAGTGATAATGATGTTATCACATTAAAATTAAACAACTAGAGAATAGTAAGTATAAGAAGAAATAAATTTGAAAGAATCGGGAGAAGAGATTAACTCTTCCTCTGCGTGCCTCTTTTAAATCTTCTCGTAGAGAACCAGAGTTGATATTTTGAAAAGAAAAGAGCCTCTAGAATGAAACTAGATAAGTTTTTAATAGAAATGGTCTCGGAATTTCCAAGAATTATGTATCAAAATGGAGTTAATAGGATAGGGAGGAGATTCCATTTTATAAGAGAGAAGAGGGGAAATTTAAGAAAAAATTCAAAAATATTTATTTATAATAAATACAATTTCAACTAAAAATGGACCAAAAATTATTTATTTCAATAATAAGATGATTTTAGTTCTAATAACAATCTGAAAATAATATTAAAACAAGTTTAGAATACTTTTTTTATCATTATCGTTTTGGTGTAACCCTTATTTTACCATTTTTAATCTTACTGTGATATCATGTTATTTATACAATGTGGGTTAATGTAATTACCATATCATGTTAAACATCACAAAAAAATTTATTTATGACATATTTTGAGTTATTTTAACAGTTTTAGAGAATATTATATTTTTAAGAATTTAATATCAATTTAAAAAATATTTTATGTTTTAAGTTATGAATTGTGTCAATTTTGGACACTATTCATTCATGACTTTTTAAAAATTCAAAAAACCTTATTACTTATAATAAAAGGTATTTAATCAAGAAATTTTTTTCAATATCATCCATAAAATTCGTTTATGACATAAAAATAACCATATTATATATTTTTTTAATGCTTACAAATTCATTTATTTGAATCTTTCATTAATGGGGTAATCACTACATCATATTTTTCTTATAAATAAAACTTTTAATTTAATATCTAAAAATTATAAATAAGATACTTAGATTTATGAAATATTTTTATCTATATATGGAATATTTATAATCATATATATGAGTTATATTACCCTATATGAAAATCGATTGAGTAAAAGATATATGGTTGGGTTATAATTATCTTTACTTAAAATTAAATTTTTTTAAATGTCATTTTCAAAACCAAGTGAATCTATGGGGTCAAAAAATCCACCCAAGGATTTCCATGTTTGTAAAAATCTCAAAAAATAGGATTAAGACACGTTTATGGGTAGTTTTATATTATTAAATTATTATTTTTACCCTTATTTACCAGATTTACCTTTTAACCGTGGTAAATAAAATAATTACTAAAGTTACTATTTATAATGTCTGAAAATAAAAGGTACATATTCAAAAAATTTGGAAATTATGATTCAAAATATTTAATCCATTTTTCAAAATTTAAAACACATAATTTGGTGTAATTAATATAAAATTATTCCCGTTGTTGAAATGAGAAAACGGGTATTAAAAGTTAAAACATTGTAGAAAAATGAAATGTTTTTACCTAAGAATTCAATGTAAAATTAATGATAATGACATAAATTATATTAAATAGTAAAAATATATTCTATTTATACTTTCAAGCAATTAAATATTATAATTTAACAATATTTCGATAAATAAATTTGTTTTTAATTAAAATTTAATGTATTTTTACTATTCATCTAAACATGATAGTTATCAGAAAAATAACATAAATTTTTCCAAAGTAAATTTTTATATTCTACATAAAAATAACATCTTTATGTTTTCATATAGAAATTATTAATATTTCAAAATCTAAATTTAAAATAGGTTCGCCGTTTAATGTTATAAAACTGACCTTTTAAAGAAAATAGGTTATTGTACAAAAATAGGGTTTTATTCAGACCCCATTACTAAAATATCAATTGGATAAAGATAAAAAAAACTAGTGTTTATTTATATAACACATATATCTCATTTATCTTATTAAAAAATGTAATTCACTAAAAAAATCAAATATTTAACTGATTTATATTTTTAATAACTAATTAGTAGCCAAATAGTTCACATTGTATTTTAAAAATTAAGCTATAATTATTCTTGAAAACCTAACGACGATGCTATAATGTTAATTTTGTATTAATGGAATCTCTTGGTTAATTTAAATTCATGATTGGGGTAAAATAAGGCTACTGAAGAATAAAAATTATTTAATGAAAATATTTCATAAAAAACATCCGGGTGTTACATTATACCACCCTAAAACTGAATTTCGCCCTCAAAATTTGACACTTGGTAATAAACAAATGAATATACCTCTCCCTCATCCTATAATAATTTTCACATGTATATTCTTCTAATTGGTGGTTCCTTTATAAAAATATATCCAAGTAAGTGGTCTTGTTTCTTATAAATGTTTTTCTATGATCCAGAATCTATATTGGTTGTTATTCATAATTAAGATCTTTCTCCAGTGGTATGACTTCTGAGCTTAGTACATGTGAAGGATCTGGTGTGTACATTCTCAAGAGAGACACATGAAACACATCATGTACATAAGTGAAATTTTGTGAATGTTCCAATTAGTAAGCTACCTTCCCAACATGATCTAGTATTTCAAAAGGATTGATATACCTAGGGCTTAACTTTCCCTTCATTCCATATCTCATTACTCTCTTCAAGGGAGATATTCATAAGAACAATTTAACACCCAATTCAGACTCTAGGTGTTTCTTTCAGTTGTTAGAATTACTTTTTTTTCTACTCTGAGATACTATTATGTGTTGTTGAATATATGTGACCTTTTCTACCATTTTATCAACAAGATCAGGTCCTAATAGCTTTCTTTCCACATCTTCATCCCATCATGTTGGAGTTCTGCACTTTTTTTCATAGAGTAATTCATAAGGATACATCTAAATTCTTGATTGAAAGCTATTATTGTAATAAAATTCCACCAATGGTGGGGGTTTATCCCAACCAACATTTAAATACATAGAGAAAGCTCTCAATATAACTTTTATAGCTTGAATTATCCTTTCAGACTGACCATCTGTCCGAGGATGATAAGCAGTGATGAAACTTAACTCTGAATCCAAAGCCTACTGAAGACTTTGTACGAATATTGAGGTAAACCTCAGATCCCGATCATATATAAGGTAATGTGGTACTCCATGAAATATTTCCACTTATTTTACATATATTCAAGCAAGATGATCAAGATAGAAATACTCGCTAATAGTAGTGAAGTGTGCCTACTATGTAATGCAATCAAATATAACCCGAATAACATTATTCCCTTTTGTTATTTTGGGACGTCTAATGAAAATGTTGATAGTGATTTTTTTCCCTTTCCATTATGGTATGTATAATGGTTGTAACTTCCCCTTAGGATTCTATCTCTCATCATTAACTTACCGGCAAACCAAGCATCGAGAGACATATTCAGTGACATCTCTTTTCATTCCATCCCACCAGAAGTACCCCATCAGGTCACTCTACATATTTGTTCATCTAGGTTAAATAGAGAATGAATAAATATGAGACTCATCCAATAGATCCTTCTTTAATTCTAGTACGGGAAGAACACAAACCTGATTTTTGAACCTTATTATTTCATCACAATCATGGTTGAATTCAGGAACGTTTCTCACCTACTTTTGTAACACTACATCTTCCTTTTATGCCTCTTTAATATTTAGTTGTATATATGGTTGAACATTCATTAGAGAATGATATGATTTATCACCTTTATTTATAATTTGATGATCCATTATTTGAAAATCCATAAATATTGGATCTTTCCTAACCCTCATCATTGATATGCTGGCATGGTCTTGTCAACTGAATTCATCCACCACCTTGTTTTCTGTCCTAGGGTGGTAATTTATTGAGAATTTATAATCATTAATAAACTCCAACCATATTATTTGGTTAATATTCATATACTTTTGTGTGAAAATATACTATAAACTTTTATGATTAGTATAAATATCACATATTTCACCATAAAGATAATGCCTCTATATCTTTAATGAAAATATTACCGTAGCTAACTCCAAATCATAAGTTGGGTAATTTTGCTCATGTATTTTCAACTATCATGAGGCATAATCTATCACCATATAGTTTTTCCTAAGAACACACCTCAACCCCTTCTTGGATGAATCATTGTATATCACAAACTAATCACCACTACAAGGCAGTATGAGTATAGGTGCACTTGTTAACCTTCTTTTAGTTCATAGAAATTATTTTCACATTCCTCCGTCCAAATGAACATAACTCCTTTTTGACTAAACTTTGTGAGTGGATTATATAATCATGAAAAATCATTCACAAAAAATCTATAATATTGATCCAAACCAAGAAAACATTGGATCTCAGTTACTATTGTCAGTCTCGAACATCATTCTATAACTTCTATTTTTTCTAGATCCACAGATATCCCCTCTATTGATATTATGTGACCCAAAAATGAATCTTTTTTTGACCAAAATTCAAACTTGGTAAATTTGGAATAAATCAACTCCTTTTTTAGGGTCTTCAATACAATTCTTAAGTGATCTTTATGTTCTTTCTTTCTCTTTGAATAGACAAGAATATCATATATAAATACTACCACAAACTGATCAAGATAGTCTATGAAGACTCTATTCATTAGACCCATGAAGATAAAAGGGTAATTATTAAGTCCAAAATGAATCACTATAAATTCATAGATTCCATACCTTTTATGGAATGCTTTTATTATTATATCAAATTTTTTGACCCTTATTTGATGATACCCTAAAAAAGATCAATCTTGGAAAAGTATTGAGCTTTGTGTAGTTGAAAAAATAAGTCATTAATGTGTGAGAGATGATATTAGTTTCTTCTAGTGATGTTATTATGTTCTAAATAATCAATGAAGAGTCTCATTGTTCCATATTTCTTCTTATCAAATAGAAAAGGTACTCCTCAAGGATATGTACTAGGTCTTATGAATCCCTTATCAATATTCTCTTGGAGTTGCTTCTTCAATTCTTACAACTCAATTACGACCATTCTATAAGGTATCTTTGAAATAGTCATACCACCCAATATGAGTTATATTGAAAACTCAACATCATGATTTGGTGGAAGGCCTAGAAATTCCTATAGAAAAATATCATCAAACTCCCGCACAAAGAGTGTATTCTTATTTGTATGTTTCTCCCCTACAATTAGGGATAAATGAACTTTATTTATTTGAATAAAAACCCATAAGATGGATTAAATTTCCATGAGAAGGTTATATTCATCCATGCACCAATTGATGATCATAAAATGATCTAGAATATGAAATGTGATTCCATTCATTGGAAATTGATATGAGCTCCATATATAGAAATCCAGTCCATGAAAATAATCAAACCAAATTCCACTATTGGAAGGATCACAAGATTTGCAGGAATTACTTTCCCACAAACGCCAATTGGATAATAATTGTAAACTTTTGATGTGACTGTTGTGCCATTTGAAGTTTTCATAGCTAAATCAACATCTAATAGTGGAGATAATAAGATGATACCCTTAGAAAATTCTTTAGAAATAAAAGGGTGGGTGGATCCAGAATCAAATAAAACACTTTCTACTTTAGAGTGTATGGTAAGTGAACCGTTCACCACTTCATTATCATAATAAATATCGCAAATAGTAATTGCATGTGACTTTCCATTATCTTTGGCCTTAATATTTTTTTGACGTAGATCATTATCAATAACCCTTGGAGCTGGGAATTGATTCACATAATGCACAATTTCTTTGTACTTGTAACATTGAAGTGCAGGAGGTGCATTCTAGGTAGACTTTTCATTGTTCACATAATTAGACATCTTTTTCCCATCACTTCATCATTCAATTTCCCAATGACCTTCCTTTACACATTGAAAATATTTACTAGTCACATTTAGGCAATTCCCTCCGTTTTTTTCCACATGTTGAGCATTTAGGAAAACTCATATTCATTTCAGTGTGGTCTTTATATTTTCCTTGAAATTTCATTTTTACCTTCTTATCAAACCAATATGATTGATCAGTTACTCCAATATCCATATCAACCTTCAGAGCACATCGAACAATTTCCTCATAGCTATTGAAGTCTTATATGGATAATTCCATTTGGAGACATGGATAAAAACCACCGAAGAATAAAAAAATCTTACTATCAGGTTGTATAATAATTCTAGAAGAAAACCTTGCAAGTATTTTAAAATTAGATTTTTAGGTACAAACGGATTCATCATCCTTTTTCTTAAGTTCATGTAAATCCTTCTCTATCATTGTTTAGATAATACAAATAATGTACTTATTGAAAAATAATTTCTTCTACTCCTCCCATTCCATGGAATCAATTTCATCTATTGGCCTCATATTTTTGATATGATTCCACCTTTTATTATCGTCACCTTCAAAACGATATACCTTTAAGATGACATTATCATGTTCAGAACATTATAGAACTGAAAATGTCTACTCAGTGGTACAGATCTATTATTCTGCCACTAATGGATCAGAAGTCCCACTGAATGAAGGTGGACACTGCCAAATGAAGGATTCAACATAATGTTACTCCCACCTCTGTTTGTTTGCAAGTTGGGCATGATTCGTTTCTTAAGAATGTTGCCTGAGAATGGATAAAAGATTATTTATTCTAGATCCCATAACATCTGGTATCTAAATGGGACAATCATTACATTTTCCACCACATTCAGCATTAACGTGGTTCCTTTGGGTTCTATCCAATGACTAAACCCCAAAAGCATAGGGGGAGAAACAGTAGTCATAACACAAAAACCACATAATTAAGAATAAAATTTCAATTTAGGACACTTTAGGTTTTATCCAATGTTATTCATGGTCATTTCAAAAACACTATAATTGTATCCTATACTTAGACATATTTTTAGGGTCTTTACTATGGATTTCTCTTCATAGTTTCCAAACATTAACTATAAATTTCCTTTGATGCCAACTATAATGACCCAAACATTACATACATTGATATCCCTTCAGAATTGATGTATATTTATTACAACATGTAAAAAAACCATCACAAGAACATATAGGTATAGTGTCTTTAGAAACTGGGAATCATAAACTACTGGTTCATAAAACACCTACATTTTCTCCCGATTATTTAATCTTATCTAGAATCCTTTTTCGCATATCATACTTAATATCATTCTTCATGTCCTAGGGAAAGGAAACATATAAAATGGTGGGCTCAAATGCTCAGTAAGGTTAAAAAAAATTAAATACCAATCATATCATATTCATAAGAACATAACATTGGAAAATCTTATCTTGTATATAAAAGATCACAATATCATCTCATGGGATAAATCATAAAAGTGAAATTTAATCCATATAGCCAAAACATAAGACATGAAATTTTGTGTCATAAACACATAATCAAAGAAAATCATTTCATATTAGTCAAGGCCCTTTTCCATGACCATCATAGCGGACAAAGTCCATTACTAAATTGAGTCCTCTCCTCATTCCATCCTTGTATTGCTAAATTGGATATACTCACCATTTGAATCAGGTCTATCTCATGACATATAAATATTTACCCAATACATTGGAAGGAGATATATGTCCCACTAATATCATAATGAATCCATTATTATGTGTTCCCAAAAAACATTAATCATACATCATAGCATAACCCATTTAATAAAAAGAGATTCTTAAACATCATTCCCTTATAACATAATTCATATAAGATAAATGGACGTCATCAAAATGATTAAATCATAATGTAATCAAATAAAAGTAATAATAGGGATAGAAACATGACCCTATGTCATCTTATATGGAAAATAATTTTGATAAAACACTTGAACTTAGTTCTTAAGGAAAATATCATTTCTACTTCAAAAACATTTTTTCTCTCAAAATGTCATGCAATTTTAAAAGAAAATATGTTAATTGAAAATAAAATTCATGAAATTAAAATGAATATTCAGGTAAATAATGAATTATGAAACTATAAAAATCCATTTATTCCATATATGTTAAAAAAAATTATCCTCATACTTTTACCAAAACAATCAAAAAGTACATCGTTTGGTAAACAAAATAATGATTCCATCCATACCATGTAGTAAAATTCAAAAAATGGGTAAAAATGAAGTTAAACATAAATTGAAGAATATTAAATATTTTATGAAAATATTTTTATAAAACATGGCCATGGATGATAAATATATACTCAGTAGATACATACGAATAAACAGTTTCAGATAAAACGAGATTGGAAAAGGTATCCCATACCTTATGATCAATATGATTTATATGTGTCCTAACCTCTTGTATAATGATACAAATAATGTTACTGATTTATTCCAGAATACTAAAAAAAAATTCACAACATTTATGGTCATATATTCATCGGTTTGTTAGTAACATTTCATTGTTACTCGTTACTTGGGTATTAACTACTTTGTGTTCGTATGTATGGTTTGTCAGATTAGTTCTTATTACTCTTTTTAGGTTATAGTTATATCATTTATAGAATGGTATTAATATTATATATATAATATTTATTCAATCAATTAATTTATATAATAATTATTTAATGATGATTGTATATAACAAATAACATCACACTATGGAGACGGTAAGTCGTACGCATGCACGAGCGATGTTTTTTTCCCATAACTGTGGAGTGGTATTCAATTGGATGGTTAATATAATATCAGAATTAGTATAATGTTATATTAATAACATATAATTATTATTTCTACCATTATACCAATCCAGGTAAGGTGATGGGGATAAATATATTCAACCACGATGTAGATATGGTAAGCCGTATGTACACACGCACCATGATTTAATTTTTCGTTGGATGGATAGAAGGTAAAACAGGGTTGTTTCATATTAATAATGACATATAATTATATTATTTATTTTGATTTTATTACGTTATAATTAAAAAACAAGTGAATAGGAATTAGAATAAGAAATAAATTTGAATGTATCAGTAGAAGAGATTACCTCTTCCTTGACGTACCTATTTGAAATCTCCTATTAGGGAACTAGAGTTGATCTTTTGAGATGAAAAGCACCTATAGAATGTAACTATTAATGTTTATAAGACAAATTTTTAGGGATTTTCTATGGATGATGTCTCAAAATTGAGTGAATAGGAGAGGGAGGTGTCACCTTTTTATAAGTGATGTGAGGGGTAATTTAGGATACTCTCAAAAAAAATTAATTTATAATAAATTAAATTTCAACTAAAAAAGGCCAAAAAATTATTTATTTCAAATATAAGATGATTCTTGTTCTAATACCCATAATCCAATAATATTTAGAAATGTTTACAATATTTTTTATCCTTATCAGTTTAACCCTTATTTTACATTTTTTAATCGTATCGTGATATCATGTCATTTACACATTGTGGGTTAATCTAATTACCATATCATGTTAAACGACCCAAAATATTTAATTATGGAATATACGGAATTATTATAACAATTATTCTGAATCTTAGATTTTTATAAATTAATATTATTTAATAAAATATTTTATGTTTTATGTTATAAATTGTGTCAATTTTGGACACTAATCGTACTTGACTTTTTAAAAATTCATAAAAAAATTATTCCTTCAAAAAAGGCATTAAATAATATATTACATGCTAATTTAATTCATAAATTTATTTAATGGAATCAAAATAACCAAATTATATATTTTTTAATGTTTATATATTCATTTATTTGAATCATTCATTAAGGAGGTAATCACTACATCATATTTGTGTCATAAATATATATATATATATATAATCTCTAAAAATTATAAATAAAATACCATGATGTAGGAAATGTTTTTATATTTATAATGAAATATATCTGTTATATAACCCTATATTAAAATCAATTTACTAAATGATAAATGTTTAGGTTATAATTATATTTACATTATGTTAATTTTTATAAAATGTCATTTTCAAATCCACATGAATCCATGGGGTCCAAAAATATTCCCAAGGATTCCCAGGGTCAAAAATATCTCCAAAAATAGGATTAGGACACGTTTTGGAGTAGTTTTATATTATCAAATTATTAATTATTAGCCTTATTACCAGATTTACCCTTTAACCTTGGTAAATGAAATAATTATAGAAGTTACTATTCATAATGTCAAAAAATAAAAGGTACCTATTCACACAATTTGGATATTTTATTCCAAATATGGAATAAATCTTTCAAGATTCAAAACATAGATGTTGGTGAAATTAATTTAAAATTATTCCCATTATTGGAATGAGGAAACGATTTTAAAAAGTTAAAACATTGTAAAAGATAGAAATGTTTGTAACTATGAATTCAAAATAAAATTAATGATAATGACATAAATTATATTAAATGGTTAAAATATATTATATTTATACTTTCAACCCATTCAATATTATTATATAACTATATAAATTATATGGATGAAAAAGTAGTTTTTAATTAAAATTTATTGTATTATTACTATTTATCTAAACATGAATGTTATCAGAAAAATATTATAAATTTTTCCAAAGTAAATTTTTATATCCCACTTCAATATAACATGTATATTTTTTCATATAAAAATTATTAATTTGTAAAAATCATAATTTAATATGTGTTCCCCATTCAAATATATAAAATTGACATTAAAAAAATAGGTTCTAATACATAAATAGGGCTTTAATCATACCCTATGACTAAAATATCAATTGAATGAATATCAAAAAATATTATATTATGTATATAACACATATATCTCATTAATATCATTACCAAATGTAATTCACTCAAAAAATACAAATATCTAATTTATTGATATTTATCATAAATAATTAATTCCCAAAGAATTCATAATGAATTTTCATAAGTTAGTTATAATTATTACCACTATCCTAATGGCTTGGAAATAACCATAATTTTATATTAATGGTGTCTTATGGTTCGTTTAAACTCGTGATTTCATTCAAACCAAGCTACTGAAGAATAAAAATTATTTAAAGAAAAATATTTCATAAAAAACATCCGGGTGATAAAAGTTGACTAGTTTTGACTAAGAGATCTAAAAAATCATCAAGATTATTGAGACTAGAAATCTATGTAACATGATTAGGTTATCCCTGTGATCGATGAATTGTGGGAGTTCGTGTTTGGTGATAATGGTACATGTGGGTTGTGTATGGTACTATTTAAATTGTAAATCTATAAGTGTGTGGGTGAAACCCAAGGACTGATGGTTTCAACGACTTTCCATGGGTATGGCTTCTAAGGAGTTGTGGTAAAATAATGAATATCTTTGTATAGTATATGAGACATCAAAAATTGATTGGGTTCAGTTAGATGGTTAACCTGTGTTTGGACCTAGACATGCATTGTCAAGAGAGGCTATGTCAAGAGTTGGTTAAAGGTAAGTTAACATATTGTATGTGAGCATAGATCAGAAAGGGATATACAAACCCTTCTATGAAATCACAGAGTCTTCCTAGTTATATAATATCATAACAAGTTTAGATATCATCCTATGTATGTTGGGAGATTGTTTTCTCTACACTAAGATTCTTTTATTTTCAAATATCTCAATGGATTGTTAAGGAACCTATTGAGCTTATGCTCAAGGAGAGGTATAAAGTTATCCATATGGTGCGCATTACACCATTATCTATTTCTTGTTGGTGAACCTCATTTTCCGTTTAAATTTAGAATTTTATATGAACTAGTGCGCTTGGTGTTTTCTTATGAGATGATGATAAGATTATTCGTATTGTTGGGTGTATCATATCGATCATATTTGAATGTATCCAATGTAGGAGAGAGTTGTTGACCCTATGATAAAATATGTCAGATATTCAAGACAGTATGTTGTTGTATATTTTTAGGATAATGGAATGACTGTTGGTTTTTTCACTAATTCTTCTCAAGGCTAAAAAGGATTATAGTTGTGTTATTGTAAGGAATTGTGTTTTTTTGAATAGGAATTTTGAGAAAATACTTTTAATTTTTTATCACATGATTATAATGGGTTAAATGGTCTTGTTCCATTCACATATAATATTGGATAACTTTTCTAACAACTCCTTTAGTCCTAGAATAGGTTATTTATCTGAGGAAATAATTTTGGTGATATATTGAGAAGTTAAAACATTGTTAGAATAATTAATATTTGATATTTGATAAATTAAATATTTATTTATTTGAATAGGTTTTTTCGGTCATTTGTTTTTAATGTAGTTTCAGATTGAAATTCTATCTCTGTCATTGAGTCTATAATGGGGAGTTATTTCTATGTGGGAGTAAACTCCGAATGGGCACTATGGCTAAACTGGGCCCCGTTTTCTTTTCCTTTTCATTATATTTTTTTCTTTTCCACAATTCTTTTCTTCCTCACTAGTTTCTAGGGAGAACCCTGGGTGGAATACCCATTATTACAACATAGAGATAATGGAAGAGGGATAGAGAGAAATAGTTGGGGGTAATACAGGTACCACCACTGGTCACGGGATGAGTGACATCATCATGCGATAGTCGTGGGGCATTGAAATGGGCGATGCTTCAATGAATTCATCCCAAAAATAGTCCATTTTTTTGATTGGATCTAAATCCATGTATATTCATTATTTTCTTGTTTTAAATCCATATTATTATTTATTAGGGCCCCTTAATGATATTTCTAAACCCTTCAAGGTGAAATATGGCGTTTCAAGCTGATTTGACGTATTTTCCATCTGAAAATCTCTATCTCAAAGTGTGTTGTTCAAGAACACATGGTATATGTTATTCCAATTCTAGGAAGATTATATTTTTTCATTGAAACACCATTTATGGGGTATATTGACTGTCCAGTGAGACTCTATCTTCTTGCAGAGTACATAACCTAATAGATTGTGTAGGGGAACATGGCTATGTAAAGTACACATCTAGACATAGTGTGAGTTTCATGGAGTGTAGAGATACATGACCATACTATATACATGGCCAAACATTGTGAGGTATAGATATAGGTAACTCATGTCTGGTACACACCATGTACAAGATCTACATGATATATACTTGGGATTTTACACACCATGTCTAGGTGAGGTACATGCCTAGGTGGGTCCATGAGGGTACATTCGTTGCGATAGGGTGGACATATAGTGTACACCTCATTTAAACCATTATTAGTTATTTCCTACTTTTGTATCTATATTCATTGGAGTTGGAATTGGATTCATGAGTAGTATATTCAAATAATTTTTTTGTGTAGACCGTGATTGTAAAACTGTTGATGTGTTTTAAATACTCCTATGTGGTGTTTCATGTCTTTCATAAATATTTGGGTTCTTGCTCTATTAATCATGTTCGTTTTATTTCTGAGAGTACGACTTTGATATGAGATAATCCATGAGCTATTTATCATGAATGAAGATTTTTTAGATTTCCCTTCAGGAGTTATCCATTGCATGATCTTCCATTATTGATAAGGATTCTATGAGGTTAGTTGTTTCCAAAGATCCCCTATGGAATGTCTCTTCATAATTTTTGACATAGAGTGGCCCATATAGGATGCCTCTATATTATTTCTGGATTTGACGGTCGCATGTGGGATTCCACTATTTACATGATGGCCTAGGGAATCACTTTATGGATCCTTTTACTTCTTTACCAATCTAAGGATCCCATGTTGGGTTCCTCCACTTCTTACACTGCTAATAAGGGTCCCTTGTTTGATTCCTCTTCCTATATTTCATTTGAGGATATTGTGTAGTATTATACCTTTTCCTTTTTTTTTCTGAGGATCCCATGTGGGAATCCAATATAGGGTTATGACTCAGGCAGACCATTAGGTGCCTCAACAATTGATGAACATAAATATGGTACATCCGGTTTGGGTAGAGATTGTAGTAGGTGTCAGCTTAGAACCTGTATTGAACATGTAAGCACTTGAGGATGTGGAAGTAGTGGTGGGTTTAGTAATTCAGTGACCCTCAATCATTTGTTTATAATTTCACCTTTTTTTTCTATTGATGTAGATATGATAGAAAGAGGTCTTTCCTAGTTTATTGATGATGAAATTGATGTTACGTAACACTTATCTTTAGGATGACCAGATGTATTACCTTAGATCAATCTATTAAGACTTATAGATTTAGGATACCTTGATATTCTTCTAGGATCTATTTATTAACCTTAGAGGATTGAAATTTATTTATTAGATTCCTTGGAAATTTCTACTCCTTGAATCGATCTCATAGGTTCTGAATTCGGATACCATGTACATTTCCACTCCATGTGTCAAGTTTATTTTTGATATAAATTACATTTATACTCGGATTAAACCATATTGGACTACCTTGAACATGATACATGGTCTCCACCCAAGTCATTATCATGTCTCTACAAAGACAGTCCTAAGGCTCAAGGAGATTCCTTATCCTTTATACATTAGATGTAGCTAATATATTCCAGACACAATGAGGATTCCTTTGTCTTTGTATCTTGGATATAACCCTTGGGGTATGACATCATATTACTTAGTATAGGCTATAGTGGATTCAATATCATGCTTTACATGTATCCCATGTATGGTCATTTGATTATAGATGTTTGAGTAGTTTGTTTCACACATGCTTTATTATGATTTATTATAATCCCATGTTTATGGTTGTCAGTTTATAGTGAGACTCATTAAGGGGAAAGAATCACATTTATCATAGTGCCTTTCAGTACATGAAATCGAAAAATATTTTGATTGGATGAGAGTACAGTGTAACCCAGTGTAAGTCCATATATCCCCCGGTGGTGACATAACTTTCTCAAAGACATTGAGTTCTGTATGTTTTCTACCTTGACTGTATGAGTATGTATATGAGAAAAATAATATATATATATGTGAGAAAGTATATATATCCATGAATAAATTTACTTTTATAATAAGGCATTGTCTCTAGATGATTGGGGTTTCGGACCCTAGAATTTGTTTTGAACTAGATTATATTGTTTACACCTAGTTTATTTATCTTTCTTGTTGTCTCGTCTAGGCTGAACATATTGCACGAGAATTAAAATATGGCAGAATATTATAGGTTCATCATTGGGGTGGCCTACACATATTATTTATCACCCGAGAATGATCATCATGGGATGCATACAGACCTTATGTATTCTTATCTAGTTGATCATAGTAGAATGGTGGATGAGGATGATTCATAGTGTTTCGTGGTCTCATAGAGCCACTCATGTGGATTCTTGTGATTGGTCTGATGTAGTTGGATAGTTTCATAGAGAACATGTATTTTTTATGTCTTGAAGTTAGTATTAGTTACTTGTACTTTTATTTCGATTTCTTTTATGTACTCATATATGTATGGTCAACCTAATGGGTGACTAGTGTTGTATGTATGACATGGTTGTTCACGCATTTTATATCATTTTATTTATTATTATATAATGTTCTTTTTTTGTTAATTTTATGGCTCTAAATTTTTATATTTACATATTTGATGTTACCTAGTTATTTTCCCTTTTTACTATGATATCTTGGAATAGTCTCTCCACAGACACAACCTAGGCCCTCACTACAAGTCTGCACCATCTGGTAGGTGGATATGTGTGATTGAGGCCACATAAATAATTTCTCTTGAGAATATTATTAATGGTGTATGGGTAAAGAAGTTAAATATACATTCTTCAATGTCGCCTAAATGAGACAATGACCTAACTGTACTGCCTCACGTGCTCTTAACGCATACATAGGTGAATGACATGACCTACAATAATGGGACTCATAAGGATCCATCTGATTTGTTTCCTTAAGGATGTTATTGTTGGAAAACTCAAAAATAGGGGTATATTTTTTTTAAGAACCTTCAAAATAAATTATGCATGCCTGGAGCGTATTCTTTGAAAACTGTATCATTCACTCAGACTGTCCATCAGTCTAAGGGTGATAAGTTGTACTCAAGAGAACCTGTTAAACCTATGCCTTATGCCTCCCTTGGAAAAAAATTATGTAAATCGAGCATCTTAGTTTGATATAATGGAATGAGGGACATAATAAATTCATTCAATCATAAAAATATAAATCCTCATGATATCAGTAACTAAGAAGGTTTCCACGATAGGTATGAATTTTGATACATTGGTAAACCTATCAAAGATCACCCAAACTGCATCATTGGCTCAATTGGATCTCGGTAAACCCATCATGAAACACATTCTTACATCATTACATTTTCACATGGGAATGGAAAAAGACTATAAAAGTCCAATAGGTCCCTAGAATTCCACCATCAACAACTGATAGTTGTAAAACCTCAGGATTATAACTATAATCAACCTATTCACACATATACACTGATACTGATAATTTATGTCTCGATAAATCGTGGTAATCTCAGGGTGGAATTACCAATTATAGGCATGATATTACCACATCAACTCTTCTCATATTTCAACAGGCACCCAAAAACATCGGCAAACTTGAAATATTCCTTTCTTGTCAATAACCTAAATGTAGAGTGGGTTGTAACATGAGACACTCTCCCTTAGGACAAGACCCTCAGAGTCTGAATGTTGTCTCATCTTCACCCATTCAAGAAGGAATTCACTGCTAAATCTGTTGAAATAGTATTCCCATGACAATTCTAAAACTCAAGGAGCATCTCAGAAAACAAATCCATCAACTATAACACACCACTAGCCTATTGGAGAACATGTGTCCGAGTCTTCTGGACAAAGTAATCATGTACTGAATTACCCTTTCTATGTTTATATTAAATCTCAATGATTAATGACTACAATAATTATACTAACCCTCACTACCTAATATTTATGTCTCACAATGTGGAGATGTATTCGAGACATTCTTGAACCATGTAAACAAAGAATCAGTCACCCTACAGATAATTCCCTCAATTGTAAAAATCATGATCATCAAGTTCTTGGTTGATGTCACACATAAGGTAATTCTAATTGTGTAATCTATGCTGGTGAGACTCATAAAATACAACATGATCTCCCAAAATCAAAAATAATCTTGGAACATTTCTGGAAAAAATTTAAAAAATATTACTACTTATATGATTTAGAAGAATCAATATCAGTGTTGAAGTCAATCCTCTTTTCAATTCCTAAATGGCTATTTTATATGATTCTGACCATATAAATTTCATACCCGTCTTAGTCAATACCATAAGAGGCACTACTATGCATGAGAAATCTCTAATGAATCACCAATAATAGCTTGCCATACCAAATAAAATATGTATGTCAAATAAATTCTTGTGATGCTCCTAGAAATCTACGATGCTCACCATCTCTATGAAAACAATACTCCAGATATAGAGATAGTATGACCCAATAAGTAAACCTTATCAATCCAAAAGTGTAATTTTGTGATCATAGAATACATTGGTTATCACTTAGTTTATTCAGTATGATATCGAGATGGTTGGCATGTTCATGTATTGTGTGAGAATATGCCCTTATGTTTCCCATAAAAAATACCACAAATGAATCCAAATATTGGTGGTAAACCCAATTCATCAGAGCCATAAATATTGTCACCATGTTCGTAACATTAAACGACATAACCAAATACTTTTACAATCTGTACCTACATCGGAAGGATTTATGTGGTATGTATTATAGTTTAACACATAGATTAAGGTAGATTGACCTCAAATAGATCTTATAGAAAACTATCACTCCTCAGAGCTGGTCAACTGGGTCGTTTATACAAGGAATTGGATACATGTTCTTACTATAAGCTGGTTTAGTCATCATTAATCCACAAAAAACCTAAGGTACCTGAATTCCTTTTTTGGAAACAAGAATAGGCAAACCAAAAATGTGGTAATGGGTTGTATAAAACACATTAGCTAAATCTTCTAACTAATTCATGAGTTGGATCTCTTTAGGTGTCAAAAAATTGGGAGAAATTGACAATGTTGTGCCACCTAACACTAGATAAATGGTGAACTCCACATCTCTTAGTAGAGTTAATCTAGGGAAACCATATGGGAAGATGTCCCTTAAGTGATCCACTATAGGAGTTATTATGACAAGATACATTCCTTGATCATTCATAAAGAGAATCCATTTTGAATTTCACCATTCAAAAACCCTGACGCCTGGGTCTAGATCGACTTCCCAAGATACCCCAATCACCATTGTGGATATAAGTTCTTACCTTGTATGATGTTAAAAACACCAATCAGTGATAGAAATTAACGTGGGAATAATAAGAAAATTTCAAGTCCATACTGAGAATAACATCAATACTGTTCATATTTAGTGAAAATAAATTCCACATGAAATAGTGGACACATATCTCAAGGATTAATTCATTACACAGATGTACACTCTCCAATTAGACCCCTAACAGCATGTTGAGAGTCATAATCTTGTAGAAGTACAATATCACTAGGCCTAGACATTCCATAATTTAATGAAATATAAAAGGGTCAAATGTACCTATATCAAATAAGTATAATACTAGATTATTGGATACTAGAATAGTTACTCATACTGTTGAAGGCATCTGACTCTACTCCTCAGGTGAAGGAAGAAATGCATAGATATGGCCAGATATGTGGCCTTGAGATGCAACCTAACAAATTTTATTAGGTCCCCTCTATTGGTGAAGAGCCTCTAATGTCTGACTAGGTCATCCATGGACACCTCCTTGGAATAATTATCAAGTAGTACACAAGAACCCATCTAAATGTGGAGCTACTGGTCATGTACCAGAATGTAGTGTTGGTACCGATCCATTCTCAATAGGTCCTGGAGGGAAATTTTAGAAGAAGTGTTAATAGTGACTGATCCTGCTTCAAGGTCATCCTTGGATTGGGTTCCTTGTACAATTATGCTTCTTAAGCTCAACCCAATGACACTTTTGACACACCAAAAAACCATCGATTCCTATCATCAGTCCAAAACTATCGCCACATGAACCCTTGAAACATCACTTCCTACCTCTAGACAGACTACCCCCCTACCTGGTAGCCGAAGATCTAGGACTCATTTTTCTAGAATCCCTCAAGTAATTCTCCTTGAAATGTTCTTGGTTCACTATCTCATAAATGGTGGTCATCTTAAAAATGTTCCCCCGCAATCGGATGGCATTCCCAAGCCTATCTTTTAAGGGTCTTACATTCTTCAGCTCATCATCAGTCTGTGTGAGAAAAAGTCATTGTAGTTAGGTGAAATTATTATAATATTATATTACTAATAAAATACATTGATAAAGTTTCATAAACAATATATTTTGTTCTAGACTCAACTTCTATAGAAATAAGTAGACATAAAAGGTGTTATGGATTCCTTCTCACAGAATAATCTGATAGGGAGTAGCTTGATTGATAACTTCTCTCCAATGCTTGGTAGTGTCATAGAACATATAGGTGGAAATCTTAAACCGCCACTCAAGAGGTGTCTCTAAATACTAAAAAAATGACAACATGGAATCTATACAAGATTTATTTTCCTAAGGACTACCATAAACTGACAAGGGGGGACGATGCTTCTACTATAATTCCCATGGAAATTCTACCATAGATGAGTAATTTCATGGTGGTCCCTGTAGAGAATATATGAAGTGAAAGAAACAATTTCGAAATTGAGCATCAATGCCTAGTGAAAGATCAAAATGAGGTGCCTCTTGTGGTACCACCTTCCTAGATTAAGAGTTTTGAACTTTGTGATGAAATAGATCTATAATTTCCAATTATACACTTCAGATAATATTTAACAACATATTGGAAAATTGATCCTAGGAATGTACATGCACAAGGCCTTCATATGAACTAGTCACACCTCTCTTTATACTCTTGATGCCTCGTCTATGTGATAAGGTTGATCATACATGTTTTTGGAGACACTTCTTACTACAAAGTACTAAGTTCATGTTATGGTTAAGGTCACATACAACATAGTACAAGTTTCAGTAAATGTAGTGTTAACTAAAAGATATAGAGGGAAAACCCAGTACTTTTCAATTGGAATCCACATTAAGTGGTAACCGTTTCATATTAAAAAATTAATTTATTGAATTTAATTATTATTTATTAGGATATAGATTTCTCAAACTTGTTAGAAGTGTAACCATTCCCAGTTTATAGATTCCCATACAATTTATACATTGTAAATAGTATGTCATGTAACTTTGACATGAACATTATGTCTGATATTATGATGTAACAGGTCATTTATAGTGAATTAATTGAATGATGTACCATTCCAAATTTATATAATTACTCTCTTCATGAATAAAAATTTTCATTCATCAATAAAACATCTAATATTTCTGCATGTAGAACCACTGGTTCAAGTATCAATTATGGAATAATTGGATAATTAATACATAATCATCAGTCTTTTTAGGTCAACACCATTTATATTGTTGTATACACTTTAATTAGTTCAATTTTGTTGTCCCTGCAAGAAAACTTTTCCCATTTATATATATAACAATCAAGGGACTTATAGTAATCATCGGTAATATGTGAAACATACATTGTAATATATATATGGAATGGCACAATGAATGACATGTCAATCCTTAAGAGCCTAAATTGATGCATGAGATATTAACTCCTACCTATATCATTCCAAGGAAAATATGTCCATAATAATAATATCAACAATAACAATGTCACAAAACATGTGCATCACCCAAAGGTGAAATCAATTCAGTTGTGACAAGAAAATCCCAGAACAACAACAACCCATCCTAGGTAATTTGGGTTGACCCTATATGTGGTATATCTACTCCCATGAATGGGACAATTTCAAAATTCCAATATATCATATTCTAAAATTTAATTCCCAAATTATAAGTGAAAGGAAAACAAGTTCTGATTCCACTTTGTCGTTACCCACCCCTGAAGACACTAAGTAGTTCCCTGATAAAATTTTCCACATAACCTCGAGTGTGAAAACCTTTATACTAGAGTATAACATCTAAAAATATGGGAATAGGGTGCATCTATGGGGAGACTATTCCCTAATGAGTAGTATTAGATCACAAAGGTAAATAATAAATATACTAATTGAGGATAGGAATTACAAATAAACCAATATAAATGAATCAGTGGAAGATAAATCATAATAGATATAAAATGGTGATGATCATGTCATGCCGCTATAAAATATTGGTGTATTGGATATGGGAAAATAGGAATATACAATATGATATAAAAAAGGAAATGGACAAATAAATTTACTACTATCGTCATGAGAATGGGATAGATCTTCAACCCTTGTACTATGTCCTAGTACTGGAAATCATGAATCAATAGTTGGAAACATCCCTTTATCTACACCTAAAACCATGAATTATATTTGTGTACTAAGGCTCTACCAAGAAGGACGTAATATATAATCAGTTGACAACCACCAATGATATATATATCAATCCAATATATGCATATAAAATGACCAGCATTCCAATAATAATAAATACCATGGAATAAATAAATAAAACATGTGGCTCTAGATTCCAAATTACTATCCAACTGACACTACCAAATTCATCCAAAGCCCGATGTCTCTAAACCAATATTTATCTATAAAATATAATGTTTTTGTGACAAGGGTTCATTATTAATTAACCATAATGATTGTATAGGCCTCGAGCATGTGATTTGGCTCAGAGGAAGCATCATGGGTATAAAATTTATGCACTATTTGACTTTAGCATAAAGGTAATTTTTGAATTTCATAAGAGGCACCCTAAGCCCATCTATGGAGATCCAAGAAGTAAAACCATGTATCTCCCTAGTGGGTCTATTAATACACAATACTAGAGATGTTCATCCAAACTGATCCCCAAATAGAATCCCAAGTATCACTCCCGACATGGTGTGAGACGTGAACCCTCTGAGCCAATCTATGTTATATAACCTAGGGGACCTAGTTTCATTCCTGGACTTTTATAACTATCTATCCATTGATATCATCTTGGTTTTCTCCCATAGGGAACCAGTGCCACTCATATATAGGCGGAGAAACTACACAGTGAGCCCGTCCAAGGCATATCAAGTACCACATTTGGAATATTTACAATTCATATACAATTTCTATTTATTAAGCATGTGATCTCATCCAAGGAATCCCATAACAATCCATGTATCTATATCATCATGGATGTGAGATATGGATTAGATAATATATTTAAAATCATTCATCTATTCATTGAAATTAAGACACTTAAATCAATTTGGCAATAAAATTTAATTCAGGTATAGACATTCTAAAATTTATCATGAGGAATAGTGGTATAAACTCATGGTCTATCATCCCTATAAATTCAAGTTATAATTACAAATTAATTAATAAATAGAAAAACACACCTAAATGGTGGTTACAAAATGTAAGTCTAGATACCTTTAATCCCTTGAGAAAGGACATACCCATATGGTTGGTCCATGTTAAAGAAAACACCCAACATAATTTCTTTGCAGGTATATTGGGTCTCACTATGCATGGGAATAACCTTTAGTTAAATTAATTTAGCATTATTGATGTGATGCTGGGGGGTCTAGTGAATGACACAATGTCTCATGATATAGAGCTAAAATACTTTAGGGAAAGGAACCAGACCACCTACCTTAGTCTCATAGAACTCTTCTCATCCAGTTTCATCCCTTGAATCTAGCTAGAACGAGAGAAATCAAAAGAAATGATATATTACCAGAGAATAGGGAAAATTATCTAATACTAAAATATTAGACGATATGGATAGAGAAACACAGAATATAGGTAATTGGAGTGGAGATCTTACAAAGTGTAAATAAAATCACCCAACGGTGATGAAAATGGATTCCAAATGAGAGAATGTCTTCAAATCCAAACCATTGGAGGAGAAGGGGGAGCTTCACATGGAAAATTCTAGCGGAAAAAATGAAGGTAGATTAGTTCAGGGGTTAAAAATATTTCAGTGGTAAAATGGTCTTTTCTACCATCATTAAGGGGTCACATGGTTTGTCTTCATAGTTGGCCAAACCGTGCACCTACTATGAAAGAAGCCACTTCCCAAAGTACCCCCTTAAATGGAAAAGGTGCATTGTTTGACTAATTACATGTAAGTTGTACGATATGAATCTTTTAGAAATGTTTTTAAAACTAATTAGAGTGTGTCCTTTCTCACACAATTTCGTACAAACCGGGAGGCCTTCTGAGTTCATTGGGTGCTTTTCAGGGTTGAGGTGCATGGTTATTACATACCATGTGCAAGCCATGAAACTAAGTATTCCTTCCCAAATTATGGTGTTTTGGGTATGAACGAGCTATAGACTCTCTTGAACCACTCCTTATCCTTTAGATCACATTAAGAGCATAAAAAGACAGTTTTTGAAGTGTAATATAAGAGTACATACCTCTTTGAAAATCTAGGATGTTGTAAAAAGATTCAACCCATTAGAAAATACATTAGGAACATATACTGTGGATATCGGGTCCTGAAACATGTCACAATTGATATCACTTTTTCATATCTCCATGTATCTTTGAAGAAGAGGAGGGGTAAAAAATATTGACACGTGTTAAACCATAGTATCCTTAGGTGCCTCAGGTGATCCAAATTAGATTTTGAGAATACATGTATTTTATTGAATAGGACTACTATAAAGACCCAGTTTTTTTCATGTAATTTTTTTAATTATATAGAAATATTACGAGTCTGTGAAAATTGATGGTGCGTACTTCTGAGGCCTGGTGTGCCTGGAATGAATTTATGAATTTTTTTAAGTACAATCAGTAAACGTGTGAGTGGTTTTTTGTAACATTTGAACTGGTGCTCAAAATAAAAATTTTAGGGAATGTTGAATTCCCAGCATCGATATTCACTTAATGAGACCTCCACCTTGACCGCAGTAGGATGAAGGAGAATGTTAGTTTTTCTTTTTTATGTGGGAGAAGAAAAAAAAATATTAGACATTTGTTTATTTTGAAACCTCTCTTTTTGAGTTATGTAAGTGGGGACGACCCGAGTTTAAAACCTCAAATTTTAAAATTAATGGTGGGGACCACCCGACCCCCTTAAACTCCCTATTTAATGAGGGAGGTGATTCTTTGGTTTTGTGTAATTGATTGTGCCAGCCTAAATTAATTAATGTACAACCTTAATTAAATTAATCCCTAAGCTTTTTAAATTTCCACCACACCTCTCGCGGGGAAAATGATTGGGGAAAAGGAGAGGATAACTATTGGATAACATTCTTTAACGAAGAAAACCCTCTCTAAAGAAGAATGAGGAACCAACCCTGATCCCAGATTGGAAGCACTTTGCGGAAGCAACAAACACTAATGTTATTCAACGACTTCATCTTCACCCTCGTGAAATCTTCCAACGAGCAATCGGGGTAGGGTTTATTATTATTTGAATACCCATACCCATCTTTTACTTTATTCATGATTCAAGAACAATTATTCAACTTTATACCATTCTAACGTGTAGAGTTCAGGGAAAATGAACACAACCGGACCTATCCACAACCTTTGTGTATTGTGGTGGTTTTAAATCAATGGCAACATCCTGAGACGAGGGCAGATGTCTATGGAATGAAGAACGAGCCATCGGGACACACCCGGTGACCCGAAGAATGTCGCCGGTGACCGTGTGGGTGACGAACACCCGTGAGGCTCGGGAATGGAGGTCGGCCCTCCGGTCGACCGCGACGTTGGTGGCCACGTGACTGCACCACTGGATAAGGGCTTCCATGGAGCAGAGGCGGCAGACAACGCAAGGATGGCGGTGCAAAGGGGGGGTAGTGGCTTGCGTCCGTGCTGCTGGGTAGGCCAAAACCTTGCACAAGTCCACGGTGGAAAAGTTAGGGTGGCCGGCTCTCCGCTAGCCACTAGTGATGTCGTGGCGTGCGACTTTCCCGCATGGTGGAGTCTGGCCATCCGGCCATCCAGGGAATTGAGCAGGCCTCCCATCTTAGTCTGCCAAGTGCAGGCTGCCATCGCGGGCCGTGCTAGTGGGTCGGGCTGAACCCAAAGTCAGACCCAGGTCGGGACGGGGTGACCCCCAACTGGGTCGGGTTAGCCCAAGTTGGGTCGGGGCGGGTCGGACTGGACCCAGACCAATTTCGACCCTTTCCACTCTTTCAGATATATCTTGAGCTACTGGCATCCATTTGAAGAACCATCTATGGTACCAGAAACCTTGGATCGAGATGGTCCTCTTGGTATTCCCCCCTTGAGTTTTAGAAAATGTTGGGGTATGACAGGGTTGGATCAGACACGAATCAAACCGAGCTCTCGGTACTAAAGGGACAATAACTTATATACCAATCGTCTGATTGACGCACCGTCTATTGCGTTAAGAGTCCTTTTACTCGGATGACCTTTAGGATACTTTTTCATGGGACTTCATAGTAGTTGGAGTATCGACATATGGCTTGAGGATAGGACCCTCATGGAATCACGCAAGCTTAGTGAGGGAACCTCGTAGCTAGCTCTAACATGATAAAGGGATCCTATGTGGATCTATGCATTGGGATCCAATGTGGGTATGTGTTCGAGAGTCCCACTTGGATCTACTCTAGGAATCCATGTGGACTACTCTAGGATCTTACGTGGGTCTATTATGCTAGGATCCTACGTGAGTTTTCCGTACTAGTATCGTTCATGAGTCTGATGATTTAGGATCCTATGTGGGTCTACCTCTTAACAGATTTAGATGATTTAGAAGTTACATATAATCATCTTCACTACCATACCTATGTTATAACTGGCGTGAGCTAAAACCTTACCTTTGTAGTGATACCTTTGTGGTATTCTTCTATGTTGTGATACCTTTCTGGTACATAACTTCATGGTGATAACTTTGTGGCATTATTCTCTGTGGATTTACCTTTGTGGTATATATATTTGTGGTGTTACCTTCATTGTATTATTTCCATTGTGGAACAGTTGAGCTTTGGGAGTTTGAGTTGGACCCTATTTTTTCCCATGAATGAGATGGGTATACATGATAACTTAGGTATATGTTTGGGAGTATACCTGACTAGGGTTGTCTGTTGTATTCATTCTTGGTGGTTTATCCTTTGTGGATTTTGAGAGACCTTCGGGGGTGTCAGTGTCCCTACATAGTATCATTATACTAACCCCTGCACAGGCTATGACCGCACCTTGTTGTGTATGGTGAAGACGACAAACAAAGCTGATTGAGGACGAGAGTACTAGGACTGAATGTAGCTCGGAGGTAGACAATAGATGATTCATACTGCAGAGATGACTGTTCGAGATCAATACCTACCCTTCAGGTAGGATCCATGGTGGGTTTTCACAGGTGCTATTCCCAGTTTTTACTTTTACTTTTCAGTTTTCTTGTACTTTCCTGTTGGGCTTGTATCTTGGCCCATTTTTCTTATTGTACACACTCTTTTTACTATATAGTTTCATTGTGTTTGTATGTTGATGTGTGCTTGGTCATGTGTGTATACAGGTTATAAAGGCAATGCTTTCCCAGTTTTAGTGATTACGCTTTTCGGTGCTAGTCACCAGCCCCTAGCCTATGGAAGGCGGGTTTCGGGAAGTCACGACATGAACCCCGAGGGATGGGTCGTGACAAATTGGTATCAGAGGAGTCGGTTATACCATAGAAAATTGGACTCTGATATTTTTAACAACAATATTGTTAAGTGCAGTGATTTTGGTTATCAGTTTATGGAATCCAGTGTTGGTGCGAAAGCCGACATATCCATACACCAAGACCAGGACATATGATTTCTGGCTCAGTGCACGGGAACACTGATAGCGTGCGTGTTTCAAAAATATTTCATTGTGATATTTTTGAGTCATCTCACCAGGTATAACATATTGACCATGGAGTACCTATTTCTTTTCAAGATTCCTCCACGTAGATAGCCATCTAGGTTTGCAGGTATAGTACGTGATGATAACCCACCGAGCAACGAGGCCTCAATGCAGGGCCCTTTATCAGTGGAGGCACCAGTGGTATGATTCCTAGTTGGACCACCGATGCCACTAGCCCCTATAGTAGAGGGAGCATGCTTATTGTGTGCGTTACACGAGTTCCAGTGCTAGAGGCCGCCCAGGTTCAGGGGTGAGATGGACCCACAGGCGACAGAGGATTGGCTTGAGGTTGTAGTGAGAGTCTTCTGACTGGTAGGGACACCGGCTGATCTCATGCTAATACATTCCTCAAGCCTTATAGAGATAGGAGTAGGCAGATGGTGGAGCATGATGATCTAGGTTCACGATGAGGTGACACTTCTCTGGGTAGACTATGAGGGCCGACTTCATGTGGAGTTTATTCTAGTGACCCTTCGCAGAGTGTGCATACAGGAGCTTCGTAATCTATAATAGTAAAGCATGACTGTGTCTTAGTACTCAGTGAGGTTAACCGACCTCTGAGGCTACTCCGCTGATATGGTTTGGGACCCATTCTTCAGAGCCTGGACCTTTGAGTATGGACTCAGGCGGGTGATTAGGGCTTCAATGATTTCTCTCAGCATCCCGACATAGGCAAGGGTTTTTGAGCGATCCCTCTTAGTGGATAACTTTCTTGATGAGTAGTCAACTGCTGCAACACACACCACCGGGCATCACGTAACAGAGTCTTCTACAGCTGGAAGTAGACATATGTCAAATAGGTTCAAGAGGACCAGACCTATAGAATGAAGAGCGCGATATTTGGGGTCGGTTGTGCAAGGCACCCAAGACAGAGCCAGTCATGTGAGGAGCAGGCAGTGTTACGAGTGCTGTGGGCATGGTTACATGGATCGTGACTACCAAACCCACTATAAGGATGATTAGAATATGGATGAAGGACCACCCAGGAAAATACAGTGGTTTGAACAAAGAGTTACACAGGGAGAAGGTGGATGTGGAAAAGGAGCTGGTCGTACAACTGGCAGTGGATGTTGATTCGATCTGTTACCGCCACCACCAACAGGTGGTCCACCCTGACCAGAGGGAGAAGGTGGACATGGGTGAGCTCAGCTCCAGCCAGCTGAGGCTTACAACCACTAAAATTTGGAAATGATACGAGGTACAATCTAAGTCAACTCCACATTATCTGCAGTACTTATAGAAACATGTTCCATTCATACTTTTATTACCACTACCCTCATTCGGAGCACATAGATTCCAGTGGAGTTAGTGGATCAATCCTTACATCTAAAGACTCCTACGGAAGGGTATTCAATGATTACAGATTGATGCCGACATTGTTATCTTACTGTAGGAGGCAAGAGTTTCAGCCGAGATCTCTTAGTAGTTGCGTCAAGGCCTTACGATGTCATCTTGTGTGTGGACTGGTTATCTACAGTCCATGCACATATTGATTGTATAAGGTGCAATGTGTGGTTTTTCTGCACTGATCGGACAAGGTTTACCTTCACCGACATGAAGGGAGCCTTTTTAGCACATAATGGAATTACCCAGAGGAGAGTGCAGCTAATCACTCATTAGTTGTCTAGACTTACCCTTGGAGCGGTTGATGTGGAGAGTTGGTGCTATCCTGTAGTGGTGGACCAGTACACAAATGTCTTCCCTGATGATGTTCTAGTTCTACCACCTCATAGAGATGTGAAATTTTACATTGATTTGTACCCTAAAATGGCACAAATATCTACACCAACATATCAGATGGGTCATGTGGAGCTTCGTGAGCTGTGGGTACAGTTAGAGGACTTGTAGGGGAAGGGGTTCATCCGGCCCAGTGTTTCTCCATGGGCAGCCCCGATTTTGTTCTCCAAGAAGTAGGATGGTATCTTGATACATTGTTTTGACTATCGGCGCCTGAACTAGGTGACTATGAAGAAAAAGTACCCACTTTTGAGGATTGAGGACATATTTTATCAAATGAAGGGTGCATGATGGTTCCTGAAGAAAAACCTCAGATCAGGCTATCACCAGCTCAGATTACGAGATGATGATGTGTAGAAGATGTCTTTCAGATGTTGATATGTCCATTATGAGTTTTTGGTCATGTCATTCGGCATGAAAAATTCTCTAGAAGAGGTTCAATTTCTGGGACTTGTCATCTCGGAGGCTTTAGTTGTGGTGGATCCAGCGAAGATTGAGGTGGTACTTTATTGGGAGCCAACAAGGAGTGTGACGAAGGTACGGAATACCCTAGGTTTGGTAGGATACTATCAGTGGTTTGCACCAGATTTCTCCAGAGCAATTGCACCTTTATCAGTGTTGACGAAGAAGGGGGAACCCATCATGTGTTCGGAGAGATGCCAGAAGAGTTTTCATGAGCTGAGGTAGTGGCTGAACTGTGCCCCCCCATCTTAAGGCATCTGGAGGGGTTCATTGGGTATATAGTCTACTACGATGCATCATGGACCGGAATTAGATGTGTCCTAATGCAGGAGTGAGCAGTTATCAAATATGGTTCTCATCAACTGAGACAGAATGATATGAACTACACTACCCATGACCTGGAGTTTGCAGTAGTGGTCTTCGTCTTGAAGATGTGGAAACATTACCTGATGGGCGATCATTTAATGGATTACTCCAATCACAAGAGTCTCAGGTATATCTTTTCTCAGAAAGACCTGAACCTGAGATAGCGGTGTTGGATTGAGTTCCTCTAGGACAATGACTTTGAGATAGTATATACTCCTAGTAAGGGGAATGTTGTAGCAGATGCACTCAGTAGGTGATTTGGTATATACCTTCTAGGTGAAGTGACAGATCTACCATCCACTTTATGGATATCCTTTGTGGAATGAGATGGAGCATCTTTTCATCAGTTTCTTATAGTCACTCCCCCACTTCGTCAGTGAGTCTGGGTGGCGCAACGTGGGAACACTAACTACAAGGCTTGACGTGCTGAAATATCCACAGGACATGCACCTGATAGATATTATGAAGGTGGAGAGCACATCATCCTCTATAGAGGATGTACCATGGTTCTGTTATCGCTTCAGGAGGAAGTGTACAGGGAGTTCCACACATCACATCTAGCAGTACATCCTTGAGTAGCGAAGATATACCAGGACCTCCGATAATAGCACTGGTGGCCGGGAAGGAAGAAATCAGTAGCATAGTTTGTCTCTCAATGCCTCACTTGTCAGCAAGGGAAGGCAGAGCATTAGGTACCAGCAGGCTTAGTTTATCCCTTAGAGGTTTTAGAGTGATTGTGAGATGGAATATCCATGGACTTCATGACAGGACATCCACTTACATACAAGGGTCATGATTCTATCTCGGTGGCCATCGACCGACTCACCATGTCGGCCCACATACTATCGATCATAGATAAGGGTTCAGTAGAGATCATGGGATGCCTCTATGTGAAGTATATTGTGTGGATACATGGATTACCCTTGAAAATTGTCTCTGATAGTGATGCACGTTTCACTTCTCAGCTATGGAAGGGGTTGGAGGAGGCTTTCGGTATGTAGATTCATTTGAGAACTGCCTTTCATCCTCAGACGGATGGCCAGACTGAGCGAACCATTCAGACCCCCGAGGTCATGCTGTGTTCTTGTGTCGTCGACTTCAAACATAGTTGGGAGGATCATTTTCCCTTGGTAGAGTTTACATACAACAGTATCCATCACACCACCATTGGGATGGAACCTTTCAAGGTGTTGTACGACCAACCTTTCAACTCACCCTTGTGCTGGTCTGATCTTAGGGAGTCAACACTCATGGGACCATATATGGTATGGGCTATCAAAGAGAAGGTGTAGATCTTCCATGAGAAGATGAAGACTCAACAGAGTAGGCATAATTCTTATGCTGACAAGAGACAGAGACCTTTGGAGTTCGAGGATGGTGACCACATCTTTCAACAAGTCTCACCTCAACAAGGTTTGTAGAGATTTGTTCTAGGTGGAAAGTTATCTCTGAGGTTCATCGGACCCTTTAAGGTCCCCAGCAGAGTTGGATAGGTGGCTTACTGCTTAGCTCTTCCATCTCAGTTGCATCGAGTGCAAAACATTTTCCATGTATCCCAGTTGAGGAGATATGTGAAAGACCCTTCACACATCATTGACTGAGGTGAGCTATATATCGACGTTGGGGTGACATTTAAGGAGGTTCTATTGGAGATTTAGGATCAACAGGATTGGGTTCTTCGTGGGCAGTCGGTACATTTAGTGCATGTACGTTGACAGCACGAGAACCTCCCGGAGAGCACGTTGGAGCGGGAGGCCCATATTCATGCTTAATACCCCCCACTAGTTATACTACTTTTTGTGTTCTGGATTTCGGGGATTCAAAGAAATAAGGTGCGGAGAATGTAGAGACCCAAATTTTTCCATGTAATTTTTTTAATTATATGGGAATATTATGAGTCTGAAAAAATCGACAGCGCGTAATTCCGAGGCTCGGTGTGCCCGGAATGAATTTCTGATTTTTTTTAATTAATATTATTAAATGTGCAAGAAGTTTTTTATAACTTTTGATCCAGTGCTCGGAATTCAAATCTGAGGGCACCATTGATCTAACAGTGCTGATATTAACTTATGGAGACCTTCACCATAACCGCTGTTGGTCGAAGGAGGAAGTTAGTTTTTCTATTTTACGTGGGAGAAAAAAATAAAATATTTTATTTTTTATTTTTCTTTTGAAACCCCTCATTTTGAGTTATATAGGAGGGGACCACCCGAGCATTAAACCTCCCATTTTAAAATTAATGGTCGGGACCACCCAACCCCCTTGAACTCCCTCTTTAATGTGGGAGGTGACTCTTGGGTTTCTCCAAATTGATTTTTCTAATCTAATTTAATTTATTTACAACATTAATTAAATTAATCCTCATGTTTTTTAAATTGGAACCACACCTATCATGGGGAAAAGTTTGGGGAAAGGGGGAGGAGAACTTTGGGAGAACATTCTTTAATGAAGAACGCCCTCTATAATGAAGAACAAGTAACTGACCCCGATCCTGGATCAGAAGTGCTTTGCGGAAGCAAGAAACTCCGACATTCATCAACGACTTCGCCTTAATCCTCAAATCATCTCCTAATGAGCAATCGAGGTAGGGTTTATTATTGTTTGAATACCCCTTACCCATCCTTGACGTTCTGTATGATTCGAGAACAAATAAGATGCTTGCTACCATTCTAACGTAGAGAGTTTGGGCCAAACAAACAGAGCCTGACCTCTCTATAACCATTGTGGATTGTGGTTGTTTTAAATCAATGGAGATGTCCGAAGATGAGTGCAAATTTCTACGCAATGAAGAATGAGAAACTAGGGTGCAATCGGTGACCTGAAGAACTGCGTCAGTGACCATACGAGAGACCGACACCGGTGGGGCTCGGGAACAACAGCTGGCACTCCAGACAGTCGTGGCAACAGAGGCTACCCAACTACGCTGCCAGTGAAGGGTTGCTGCTTGTCGGTCGCAACAGAGAAGAGGCGGTAGCTGGTGCATCACTGGACACGAGAATGGGAGGTGGCAGCGGTCGTCTACGCCACCGCTCAAGTGGGAATTACGTCACGAGGTCGTGGTAACGAAGGCAGGGTAGTCGGATCGCTGTCGTCCGTCATTGATGGCGTGACGCGTGATTGTGCTACTTGGAGGAGGCTGGCCATCCGGCCAGCCGGGGAGTCTATTGGGCTGCACCGGACCCAGTGGGTCGGGTCCGACCTTTGGTCGAACCTGGGTCAGGTCGGACCCAATGTTGGACCCAGACCAGTTTTGACCCTTTCCACTCTTTCAGCCATATATTGAGCTACAAGCATCTATTTGACGAACAATATATGGTGTCAGAAACCTTGGATCAAGAAGGTCCTTTTGGTATACCCCACTTGTGTTTTTGATAATGTTGGGGTATGGGTGTGTGGGATTGGAAATGAATCCAACTGGGCCCTCGAGACAAAAAGGCCACAAACTTACATACCGGACATCTGATAGATGCACCGTATGTTGCGTTGAGACCCATTTTATATAGAGGTTATTTGGGATAAATCTTCATGGGACTTCGTAGAAGTTGGAGTATCCAATTTTGGAATGAGGCATAGACCCTCCCAAAATCAAGAGTTCTTAGTGTGAGAATCCTGTAGCTAGCTCCAACATGAGAAAGGGATCCTTTGTGGGTTTGTGCTTTGGGATCCTACGTGGGTATGTGTTTGAGAGTTCCACATGGATCTGCTGCCAGAATCCACATGGACTACTCAAGGATCTTATGTGGGTCTACTATACTAGGATCCTACGTGGGTCTTCTTTACTAGGATCCTATATGGGTTTGATGATTTAGGATCCAACGTGTGTCTGCCTCTTAACAGAGTAAGATGATTCAGTAGTTACATCTGATAATCTTTGCTACCATACCTATGTTATACATGGTGTGAGATAAAACCTCACCTTTGTGGTGACACCATTGTGGTATTCATATGTGCGGAAATACCTTTGTGATACATACATTCATGGTGATACCTTTGTGGAATTATTCTATGTGGTTTTACTTTTTTGGTACTTATCTTTGTTGTATTACCTTTGTGGTATTCCATCCTTTGTGGAATAGTTGAGCATTGGGATTTTGAATTGGACCCTGTGTTTCTTCCGGAATGAGATGGGAATTATTAATAACTTAGGTATATGTATGGGCATATAACTAAGTAGGATTGTATATTGTTTTCATGATTTCTGGTTTGTCCTTTGTGGATTTTGAGAGACATTCGAGTGTCTCAGGGTCCCTATTGATTAATATTATACTCACCCCTGCATGAGCTATGCCCGCACCTTGTCGTGTTTGGTGTAGATGACATACAACGCTGACTTGGGAGGAGAGTACCAGGACTGGAGGTTGCTCGGAGGTGGAGACTAAATGAGGCATACTTCAGAGATGATCGTTCAAGAGCTGTACCTACCCTTTAGGTAGGATCCTTGGCGGGTGTTCACATGACCTGTTCCTAGTTTTTACTTGTACATTTCAGTTTTCTTGTACTTTCCATTTGGGCTTGTATTCTTGCCCGTTTCTCTTACTTTACACACTCTTTTTACTAAACAGTTCACTTGTGTGTTTGTATCATGTTGTGTGTTTGGTCGTTGGTGTTTATTGAATATAAAGGCAATGCCTTCCCAGTTTTAGGGATTATGTCATTCAGTGCAAGTTTCCAGCCCCTATCCTATGGAAGGTAGGCTTAGGGTAGTCACGGCACGGACCCCGGGGGACGGGTCGTGACAACTACCATGAGCAGGTCAAATAAGGGTTAAGGGCCTTGTCTACAATTCTCAGGTATATAATGTGATATAAAAATCAGCAATAGGTATCACCATAAGCTTAAAAAACTACAATGGATTTGTAATGAAAATTCTGGTATATACTATTCTAAAACTAGTGTTGGTGATCACTAGTATCAAGGTCATCATCACGAACCAATTTTACACAAAACACCAGTCAAAGAACTGTATAATTCAAGGGATTGGATACACTTCCTCATGTCACCTAGTTCAATTGATAACAATTAACACACACCTTCATGCATTCATCAAACTTATAATAGAACAACACAGGGCTACCCAAGAAAACACATTGGGTCATAAAAATCCCTTGTTCTACAGAATCCTCTAATTGTAATTCAATCTCCAAAAACTACTTGGGGTCATTTGATATGGTAGAGTAGATATCAGGTCATCATATGTGTAATTCTAGGGAGAAAAAAACTCTTTTTAGGGAGGTAAACATAGAACATCTTCAATATAGATTCCCTCATACCACTCAGGAATCATTGGAAACTAATAGATCAAATTAGATACTCCTCCCAGTGTAACACTATCCAATTGATAAGGAAATGATTATAACCTCATTTGAATGAGCTAATCCTGATTTCATTGGATCACTCATTTTCAAAGGAAGAAAACTCAATCCCAACAAGTCCAAATCACCACCACACTCATTATTGGAAAACAAATGAGCATGGAAAGTAGGTAACCAATCCATACTAAGGAATACATCCAAGTGTCTCACCACTATTATGAAGAGATTCCATGTGAGTTTCTATTTTCCTATCATCCCAAATTCAGGTCACACTATCAGTTGAATTGTGTAATCCCTGATACTCTATGTAAGAGCCTCAAATATAAGGTCAATGAAAAAAATACAACAAATGTATGATTAGTTCATGAACATGGGATATGATCAGATATAAGTGGCTTGTAAATCTATGTAGAAACTGAAACTAGGGTATTGAATGCACACATTATACCTAGAACCAAACTTGAAGACTATATGATATCATAATACTTGAATCTCATCCTTTACCTTTCCCTCTATTTTTACCATAGCCGAGGATTACTATAACACTATTTCACATCAAAAGGACCTCTAAAACACAAGTCAAATGAACTCATCCACCACACCTTGACACTATATATTTTTGGGAGACACTAAACAACCCACTCAGTTTTATATCATGACTCAAGAATGTGTCTCGATTGGGGAGTTTTCACTCTTTCCTTCTTGTCCAAAGTCACACAAAAAAACCTACACAAGGATCTAAAGAATCCATGTGTCTCCCTAAAAAAAAGGAATAAAGAAGGAATTTTTTTTGCCTCATACACGTGACAAATAGAATTCATAAGAGACTAGAATGAGAATATATGGTACCATAAAACATTCCTGGAGAATCAGGGTAAAAATCCTCTAGTTCCTATATTCATCATAGATCCTAACAAATATATTCATGGGAAAAGAGTGGTACACCAGAGGGTGGTGGTGATAGTGTCAATCCAAAGAACCCACCACCTTCCACTACTCCCCAACTCATTTTTCATGGTAGCCCTCTCACAGACCTCCTCGTTCCTACTACCCCCTTTACTGAGGTAGTTCGTTGACCTCTACAATGATTCCAACACAATGGGTAGGAAAATACCATGTTATATTTCCACTACCATCACAAGAATATAAATGTATCATCCATTGATAAAAAATATGTCCCCAATATATGAGGGGAAAAATCATGTTTCATAACTTTCATGTCACACCTTCTATCAGTGGGTCCTCTAAATCCAGTATCCGTTGATATACATCCATAAAAATAAAATTATATGCACTCAAACCCTATTTATCATCATAAACTACCAAAATATACTCCCATGACACAGTTTGGCATGATGTATCCACCTGAACCAAAGGATGTGGTTCTATAAACTGATCAATTGGAAAATTTCCACCTATGGAACATCCTAATGAAATACTCACTCACGAATAATCCCCATCAAGGAGGCCTCATAACTCATTGGGTTGAACACTCCAATATTCTGCGTAAACCTCATTGGATGTCTTCTGGAATACATCCTAAAAGAAAACAAGATGTACCACATTCAATGAGTGTATATGGTGAGATAACTCAAGAAAGACATGTTAACCAAAATGAATTTCTATATGATGGATCTACCAAAGTATTCCCTACAAAAAAGGCTACATTTACTGAGTTGACAGTCTGGTTATTATAGTCATATTGAATGTATATGTTTTCATGTCCTAAACCACTGAGGTCTAACTCATGACTATGCTATGCTCACCTCTAATAGGACAAGGGCATGAAAATAGCATCGAGTAGGAATATCCCATAAATGGGAGGCATTATCCAAATTTACATAATGACACATATAAACATATCCAAACCCATAAAATGATGAAATATAAATCAATTTATACTAATTTTTTCATACATATATGATCCCACAAATAAAGTATAATATTAAATTACTAAAAGCCAAAATAGTTCCAAATATAAGACCAACCAAATATATTATAGAGTCAAACCCGTTATATTGTTGGGGTCTATGATAAAATAGAAACTCTTAGAAAAAAACTCATTCTGTTAAGATCAATATATGATCCACCTTCTCCACATCCTCCAAATACACCATCAAAATTGTTACCATCTTCACAAGACACGACATGTGTGGGAAGAGACCATGTTAGGGTGAATATAACAATACCCAGTAAGAAACCTGGAAATCACAAAACCAAAATCATCAAGAATAATTGACAAAAATAATAACAAATTATAGAATAGAAAAAATAGTAGAACCTAGATATACTCAAGAAAGACAACGCACCTCCAAGTGTTCACAACAAACTACCAGCCATAAGATTCTTTTGGAATCAAAGATCATTCTAGGACAATTCACTCCAAAAGACATACTATCACTAGAGAATATAATTCTAAGAGTTCAATGTAATATTTACACACTCATGTAAGCTAACATACTTTATAAAACCCTAATACTCAGATAGTGGGTCATACCAAGGATCGCTGGGGGACACCACGAACCTAATCTAGATCAACCTGCCACATAGATATCATATACTAATTATAATTGTGAGCCTTACTAATATGTCCTTCAATATGGTGGATCATTTCCCTTCTAAAGTAGGTAATTTTGACTCCCAAAACACCACATAGGGTATAAATATGATAGAGGATCACTCTCCAGTATCATAGAGGGGAAAAATCTATTCGATACTCCTCATCTAGAAGGTATTTTAATCCTAATATGCGAATCTAATGTCACAATGTACCCTATAGGGTAATGATCAATAAAAACACCACTAAATTGACATTGGTCTAAAAAATGTTATCATGTTCTCCATGATATCTTCAAGGGAGAACATGTTTTGTAAGTTGAGTAGAAATAATGCACCACTCAACATCGATATTTCAATGTGTCACTACCTCTCATCGCATTTCATCTCCATATACACAACATTTAAGCCAGGTAAATGGATTGTAGAGATCGATCGACAACCTAACCATGTCTCTTGAATATACCCATGTAACCCATGTTGTGCTCATGTATTAACCCATGTACCGCTGGCCATAGTCTTGTGCACATGGTCATGTCCGTGTCTCAGTACACCGCATGTTCATGCCCGGGTACTCCAGGTCGTGTCTGTGTAACCTTCATGGTACATTTCAAGACATCATATAAGGGTTATACTATTTGGGACTAGGTAACAAAGAATATGATGCTTCACTCTATTGGAATCCATATCACCACTCTCAATGGGATCCCACCTGACATGTTTCACCAATTTGAAAATCATTTAAACTGGGAGTTTCCAGATCCTATGGGATTTTCCTCTGCATTGTTTTGTGCATTTGAAAAGCCACTAATCTCCCCAAATAATTCTATATCATGGGTCATATGACCCTTTCAATTTCCAATCATCAATATTTAGGTTGGAATCTTCTTTGAAAATTCCATCATTGAATCATTTGTTGTCCTCAAACATCAAAATTGGGAATAATGGGAACCAAAAATCCATTTGACCCAACACCAATAATATTATACTTTCATCACACCTAATTCACCCCATCAATCATGAAACACACTCATGGAATTGATCTAATGTGCTGAAGAATGATCATTCAATGTTTGAATATTGGGTATTCATCAAACCATATGCTAAAAGAAATGCATGTGATGAACGTGTGAATAAATGGGGGGAAACCACAAGAAAATAAAATTTTAGGATGAAAATAGACCTTTATAATTTTATCCTAAATCCATCATCGAATAAATAGATAGATAAAGTGGATAATTAACAAAATGAACAAATTAAACCATCATAATAAAATCCATCAATGATGTGCTAATCAATTTTGTTCATGGAATTGATCTAAATTCGAAAAATATAAAAAAGGGATGTAAATCACAAAAAATACATCCTATGTGGATTTTGTATAAATAATTTATTAAGACCAATTCTGTATTTTCATATTTTATAAGATCCATGAACATTGTTGGTGTAACGATCCATGATCCAAATATGATCTAGTGATGTCTTCCAAGAATGTTATCTGACGGTTCTCTAGATCTCTTGGGTTTAGGGTGAAACCATAAGACAAACTCAATAATTATGTATTTATAGTAAAATTATGTTTTTTCATCAATCAAAATAAATAAAATCAATCATTTAATTAATTTTGTTAATTTTTCACCCCTGATGACTTTTTCATAAACTCCCATAACCAATAATTTTTATGTCATACCTAAGGAAAAACCCATGTTCAGAACTCATTGGTGACCTCTAATTTTTCTTTGTTACATTGTTTTGCATTTATTTTACTTTTTTTAGGAAAACTATGCACCCATGATATTTAATATATTTAATATATTTCAATAATTAATTTTGGGCTCATTGGCCCTTGGATTCAAACATTGTCTCAGCGCTAAGTCTCAAAAACATTCCTTATGAAATCCAAAAATAATAATTGTAAAATCATATTCATTTTATTCTCCCACCTTATGAGTTCTTATCCAAAAAAGAGAAAAAACTGAAAAAAAAAATTTGGGCACTATGCTCGGATATGGGTCTCCCCCTAGTACGTTATCCCTATAATATTCTCATGCTGCCACTATGCATGCACTAAGGTAATTGATTACCTATGAAGGATCATCTCCTACCAATCCTTGATCTCTACTGGGTACGCAGTAATGGTAGAAACATCTTTAGTATCCATCTCTCCCCATTCAATAACATATGATGTGTCATGCACGTAGCCCCTCAACTATGACAAGTGGAAGACGTTGTGTACCTGGTCCAACTATCGCAGTAGAGATATGTAGTACACCAGATCTCCATCTCTTCATAGTATATGTAAAGGGATAATCAATTTCAAAGATAAATTGTGGCCACAGATTAATATCTACAATACATGTCAAGGTGAGAGCATTAGGAACACATAACACCCCCCTCAAACTCTAGAGGTCTCCATCATGAGTCCAGAAAAGGCTTCTTGTGGCTATGTGCAGTCCCCATCTACTCCTAAATGATCTATACATTCTTTGTGTTGGCTCACTCTAACTATAGTCCCATGATTGCAGAATTTCCTACACTCATCCAATAATGTGGTGACCTATAGGGTCATCTATAAAATTCTTCAAATGGTTCCATACCAATGGTGGAATTGATGTTGTTAGCTTAAACAAACACCATTAAGGGTAGATGATCCTCCCAACAACAGCCAAATCCAACATGCAGGACTTCACCATTTCCTCTAATACACAAATGGTTTGCTCTGTATGGATTTCTTTTTGGTGGTGAAAATCCATGCTCAAGCACAATTGAGTCCCATATTCCCCCCAAAAATCCCCTCCATAATCATGACATGAAGTGAGTGTAACTATTTGAAATGATCGTTGAGGGAAGTCGATAGATCCAAACTATCTCCTACACATAGGGACATATCAAGATCTCTATTAAATTATCCTCCTGAATAACTACGAAGTGGACTGACATGGTGAGTTGGTCTACTATCACCTAGATTGAATCATTTCCCTTCGATGTACATGGAAACCCCTTAAATTATTTTTATAGATATCCCATCCCACTTCCACTCTAAAACCTAAAGGGCTTGTGATTAACCCAAGGTAACCTGGTGCTCTTCCTTCACCTATTGACTAGTGAGGCATTGAATAAAAAAATCTACAAAACAAAGCATCAAAACTAGAAACCATAAAAAAATATTTGAGGTCCTAGTAAATATTTTCCGCTGATAGATATACCACCAATGGGGACATATGAAACTGTCACATCACCTCCTCCTACAAGGTCATTTTCACCATCCTCCATCCTATGAAAATGATTGAATCATTTCCACCTTCATAATAACAATCAAGAGAATGTCTAGTGGATATATACATTTGTATGGTCTCACAGTCAGTATCTCAACATTGAAAATCACTAAAGCACTATAGGATCTTTAGGATTAACAACCATCCACTAAAGATATAAATCACAGTCCTTTTCAACCATGGAAAACTAAAATCAAGACAACTTCCCTGATGCCTCATCCAATATATGAGAACCTGATCTCTTGAAAAAAAATATTTCCCCATGTTTCCTTTCCTAGAATTATAGAAAATATAAAATTGGAAGTCCTAGTGTAAATATAGCCGTAGAATCTATCACAAGTTAAGATCCTGTAGAGAGAAGATATACTTGATACTTTTGTGTTCATAGTATATGATAAACTACTCACCCATCATGTAGTGTCATCACACCTTCAGTGAAAATAATACCACTAATAACTCATGATTTTGGGTTGATTATTTCTTCTCATGTGGTCTCAACTAACATGAAACATAGGTAATCAATACTTGTCTCTACATAATATCATAACTAATCCCAACCCCTGACACATCGTTGGACACTATATACTCAACACCCTCCTTTGGAAATACCAAAATTGTTGAAATATTCAACCTTTGCCTCATCTATATAAATCAATGATGACACATTTTCATGCACAATAAATACTTCCAATTTCATAAAAAATTTTATCAAGGGTCCTATCATTATAGAGTAAATTGGTATAAAACTCTAATATTACCCTACCCAAACAAGGAAACTCTGCACCTCAGTAAAACTATTGGGTATATCTCAATCAAGCACTACCTCAACCTTCACCATATCTACCACTACTCCTACAAATAATATGAAATGTCATATAATGAGAACCTATCATATCCAAAATTTTCACTTTGAGAACTTCCCATATAGTTAGTGCTCTCGATGTGTGTCCAGGACCATCCTCAGGTGTCTCATGTGCTCCTCCTCTGACACCAAGTACACCAGGATATCATTGACCATGACCAACATGTACTTTTCTAATAAGGGTGGAATGACCTAATTAATGTATCCCATGAGCACTGAAGGGGAATTATATATTATTAAAGGAGACACCAAGTACTCATAGTGACCAAATCAACATCTGTATTTCGTCTTCGAGAAATCCTCATTTCGTACATGAAATTGGTGATAGCCTAACCTGAGGCCATTCTACGTGAACCATCTAACCACATTATAAAAATCAAATAGGTAATAAATCCTTGGAAGTGGATATATATTCATAACTATCACTTGGTTCAAGTGCTTATATTCCACAAAAAACCTCAAGCTCGGATCCACCTTCATTGTTAAAAGCACTGGGCCTTCCCCAGGGAAACAGTGGGTCTCATAAATCCCTTATCCTCCAGTCCCTCTAGATACACCCTCATTTCAAAAATCTTAGTGGGATACATGATTTTCTAGTATATATAATGGGTCTGTCTTTTGTTGAATTTCAATGTAGAAATATATCTCTCGATGGGAAGGTAACCCTGGAACATCCCCTTTAAAGACATCCCCATACTCCTCCAACACTATAGGTAACTAGTATCCCATATAATCAATTAATCGAAGATTCATTCTATCTATTTATTGAGTAATCAGGTGCACTATAAAATACTTGACACCATCCTACTTTTCAATGTTTTTCTTTCACCCATAGTGGAATACCTCATCCCATAACTACAAACACACACCATCCTCAACCTAAATAATTCATTATTGGCATGGATTTAGGATAACAAGTTTATACCTAGTATTATATCATAAGTAATCATAACTCCTACAATGATATAAAATAAAAAATTATTTTCACCAAGAATTAGATCACACCCCCCAGTAAAAGTGCGCAATAGCTAAGTCACTGCATGTTGGAGTACTGAAACACAATGGTCGATCCCAAGGATTAACCAAAATATCTAAAAGTCAAACAAGATATGTATAAATAAATAATGACATTCACATATGTCTATCAATACTACATATAAGGTAGAAAATATACATATCATTTATTATATCATCCTTAGTATAAAGACCCTTTCTTCTCAAACATAAACATTACATAACTTTTGCAAAATACTTAAACATTATACAAACATACACCCAAAGATCGGAATTGATTTAGTACCTTTGAAAAAAATTGAATCATAAAAATTGGTAAATAAATGAGCTACATAATCTCCCACTAGGTTCTTATTGACTAGAACCCTTTTTTTAGAAACCTAAGACATAATAAATATCATCATAACCTAGAGGAAATGAAACATATAAATGGACTATCTCAGATTCTCAATAAGGTTAAATAAAGGAGGCATGTAATCACAATCATGAACAAAATGGTATTAGAACATCATCATGAAAATATAAGATCATACTCTATGTATAAAAAATCATATCTGGAATCATGGAATAAACATTTTCAGTTCATAAGACATGAATCATAATAAAATAAAGAGCGTAATCCAAGAAAGCATAACATAGGAATAAAACATGTATTTTCCGAAATCACATTAACATATAATATAATTTCTATAATATCCAAGGCATCGCTTCCAAGACCATCTTGGTAGTATGGGTTCAGTTTCCATACCATCTTGGTAGTCATGGTTCGCTCCTATGGCCATATTACTAGCTTGAGTTCACTCCTCATACTATCATGGTAGTCATGTATCACTCCAATGGAAATCTTAGAAGTCAAGGTTCATTAAAAATACCTTCTAAGTCTATATCATGAGATATAAATATTTAACAATTCCTTGTAGGGAGATATAGGTCCTACCCATCTCATAGTGAAATCACACATACACGTAAAAAATTATCAGAAACTATCATATCATAACACATGAAATGAAATGGGTATTATAAACATATAATCATATCATAAACTATATAATGATATGGTTTTAATAATCATTTATTCATAAACATAACCCTTGAAAAGAAGTAGGTTTCAAAAGCATATAACTTGCGAAAGAGAAACAAGTTTCATAAACATCATGCCATCAAAACATAATCCATTCAGAGAAATAATATGAATGGAAACATTGAATAATTTTCCCATAAAGGAATGATTAACACAAATTTATGTCATCATAGAGGGTAAATAATTTTGAATAATCATTAAAAACATTTCTTGAGGAAAATATCCTTTCTTATTTGGAAATTTTTTTTATAACATAAATCCTTTTGAAAACCATTTCATTGAAAATATATTTAAAACTTATAAATATAAGTTTTGAAAAATTTTAAAAATATTAAATTTCTATCTATACAAACACAATATTTAATTATCTTTCGATAACAATTTTTAAAACAGTTTCAAAAATAAAGGATTTTGAATGTAAAAAAATTATGACCGAAGAGAGAGAGAGTTGATCATATTTTACATAAAAAATATATCTTATGTACAAAAGAATGGAAAAATTGGTACTAAAACATTATGATATCTTATATAAATAGATGATAAAGAATCTCATAAGTATTCCTGATATATGGATCAAAATATTTCATCAAAATAATTATAAACACAAATAATCTCTAAAAGTGACGAGATTGACTTAATAAACTCTTATAACATGGTAACATGGGATAATACTCTACATGTAAGAAAAGGAAATTAAATGAAACATAAAATATCATTAAAATATGGTTATTCATTATATAACATATAAAATGGATTTATATAAACCTCAAAGAATAGTTTAGGTGCATAACAAAATATGTGTCCCAAAGAAGGGAAACTAAGACAAAACATTTTTCCCGATTGGGTAACTTATGAAACACAAACCCTTTGAATGAAAGTTCATAAAATAGATATGTTAATATCCATAAATTTATGTTTAAGATTAATATAACACAATCATGTCCAGTATATACACAAAAAATGGAAAGAGTGGTGAACATAGAATGTATCTCACAGGAATACAATGTTAGATAAAATCCTTTTACATTGTGTATTGAATCTCCTCGTACTAATAGAAGATTAAAATATAATAAATATAATTTTATTATTAATATTTTAAAGAAGAAAATTATTATACATAATAACATATATATTTTTTATTATGACTTTATATTACCATCTTGTTAACAATATGATGCTAAGGTTTCACTTCGGGTAATATTCACTTTGTTCTTCGCATGTGTCTTTATTTTTTATATCGTTGGTACATAAAATTATATCATGATTCCAGAATGTAAAACATAATATAAATATAATTTATATACAGTATATTTATATCTTAATAATATATATCATAAATTAGTAAAAAAATGGAATACACTATTCAAGGAGACAGTAATCCATACGTACACATGAACGTTATTTCCTTTTTAATTATCATATAAAAAATGGGAAATGAAATAAAAGTTTATATTTATATAATACCCTTAAATTATCATTATAATTATATATATATAATATAATTTAACTAAATATATCCTTAATACATTCTATGTAGTGTGTGAACGAATCACATCACTTTGAGAGGGTGGTAGTCCGTACTTTCTCAAACAAAATTTTTGTAATTACACCAAATAGATTATAAAAATGTTGTGTGTTTTAAAATGAATATATAAGAATAAATAAATAAAAAATACAATATATTAATTATATATAATTAATTTCCATAATAATTTCCACAATGAGTGGTAGTAAAGGAGAAATGAGCTATCATTATTTAGTGAGGCAGCAGTTCGCCATACACGTAAATAGTATGGTCAATATCCATTAGATGGAGGTGTGTATAAGTGTAGGTTGAAAAATTATAATAAAATAATCCTACAATATTTAGGATAATTTATTTTTCATAAAAAAAATTGAATAATGAGAGTGGAGGGGTGGAGAAGGAAAATAAAGGAAAGGAGCTTCAGAGAAGTCGTTACCCTATAATCGGGTAACTCTTTTTGGTTTGGGCCAAAAGGGTTGCTTCATTTGAATTATGATGAATGGAAGGATTCTAAGAGGAATTTAGGGAAGTTATGAAATTATTTTAGTATATTTTTGTTGATAAAAGGGGATTTATATGTGTGAGGGAGTGGGTACATGTGGTGGCTTTTTACAGGGAAGGAAAGGGACACACTTGTAAATTTTTAAAATAGTTTAGGTGTACCGACGTTTTTTCCTAACAAAACTCATAAAAACCAAAAAAACTAAATACTGGAAAGTAAATGGACGAATAATTGACATCAAAAGGGTTTTAGACATGTTAATAGATCATTTTAGGTCTTATATGTATGGTTTAGTACTTTATTAGCCTAATTTTTCCCTTAATTGAGGTAATTAATTTTAATAACATTCACTAATATTTTTGGTCAAAAATTTAACCTTATTTGACATTATAAATTATTAGTATTATTGATATGGAATAAATTTTTCCAAATTATAATTATATAATAGTTATAAAAAAAATTTTATGTTAATCCCACAGCCGGGTTGACAATGAGAGGTTTTAATGTAAAACTTATCAAATTTGTTCTATTTTTAATATCTAATTATCACATGAAATTAGATTCAATTACCAAAATTAGATTAATTTATAAAAATATTATCATAATAATAAATTAAACCAATTAAAAATAAAATATAACCATATAAATAAATTATATTAAAAATAATTTTTGAATTAAAATATGGTATTCTTCACAATTAATACAAACATGATGTTTGTTAGAAAAATTACAAAATTGACCCTAAGATAATTTCAACATTAAAAATTCAAATATGATTTAATTTTTTTCAAATTAGATTTCTATATATTTCTAAAATTAATTTTATTATATTTCATAGATGAACATTAAAAGTGGTTTATTTGAGAATACAGTATTTTTAATCATTGAAGGACCTTACCAAAAATCATATATTTTATTATCAATATGTTTTATTAAAATACATAAATTTATAAACAAAATTGTAATCGTAGTTATTAATATCCATATAGAAATTTTCAATGGATAAGTTAAAATTATATCTTTAAATTATTATAAAGAAATATATACCTTGTAGAAACTCAATGAGTCATGTTTCGTATTTGAACTCAATGTTTCATGTGTCTTATGGAAAGTCAGTGTTTCATGTATCGTATGTGAATTTTCTGTTGCATGTAATGTATAAAAAGTCAGTTCCATATGAAATTAATGTTTTCCTTAGTGTACTGCTACATTTGAATGAAAATTTAATTTATTTGAGAAAATATCCATAGAAACATGTGGTGTCATATTATACCCCCTTAAAAATAATTTTGAATTTGAAATTCATCACTCAGGTGAAAATGAGGATTCTTATAACTCATCATAACCTCAAGTTCCCAATTAACTTCCCATAACTGGGGATTAATACACAAAATTTTACCAGGTAATTGGGTTTGTTTCATTGAACTTTCTTTGATTAGTCTAAAATTTTCATAGGTTGTTCCTCATAAGAAATATCATACTCCAGTGGTATGACCCTTGAGTGTTGTACATGTGAATTTTTTGGTATGAACTTTCTCGAGCTAGATACCACATCATGGACTTGAGAAAGATTGTGAGGATATAGCATGTGATTGGATACTTTTTTATATGATCAAAAAGCTCAAAGGGTCCAATATACCAAGGTATTAGTTTCCCTTTCTTCTTAATTATAAATACTAACTTCATAGTTGATATTCGTCGAAACACCTTTTCACCAACTTAAAATTCGAAATCATGTTGACAATTATCTACATAACTTTTCTATTAACATTGAGCTACCTTTATATGATGTTGAATGTTTCTATCCATCCAAACAATTTATTCTTCGATATCTAGTCCTGATAGATTTCATTCTTCAAACTCCTCCCAACACATTGAAGCTCTACATTTCTCCCCGTAGATGGATTTTGATGGTACCATTTGAATTCTAGAGTGAAATATTTTTTTTATGAAAACTCAATTAGAGGAAGTTGTTGATCCCAACCACCTTTGAAATCTACTAAAAAAGATCTCAAAATATCCTCTACGATATGAATTGTCCTTTCAGACTGGCCATCTATCTATAAATGATAAGTAGATATGAAATTTAATTTTTTTTATCATTTTATTTTTGAATACATCACTACAAAATTGAGGTTTACCCTAGATCTTGATATGATATTATAGAATGTTGTGCTATATTTTACCTTAAAACTTCCTTAATTTATATCCCGAAAAGCTGATCTAAATAGAAATATTCTATGATAGCAATGAAATGTACTGACATCGTAAGGTGATAAAATACCACCAATATATCATTAAACTGTTTAGAGGTTTTGGGTAGTCCAATAAAAAAATCTGTAGTGGTGTTCTCCCATTTCAATTCTAGTATGGGTAACAGATGCAACATCCCTTTAGAATTTTGTCTTTAAGCCCAAAATTGTTGTCATACCAAATACTGATATACAAAACATATAATATCTATCGGCATGTGATCCCACCATATGTATTCTTTCAAGTCCCTATACATCATTTTACTTCTAGGATGAATAGAGAAGAAAAACTATGAACTTAAACTAACATATCCTTCTTCAAATTTGTTATGGAAGGAAAACATGCACGATTCCTTAACCTTATCATTCCATCCTGATCAAGGTTAATGTTATGAAAATAATTTAGATACTTTTGTAGATCTTCGCCTTCCTTCTACACATCCTTATATTTTACATGGATAGGTGGTTGAACATTATATTAAGAAAGATATGATTTTCCCCTTTCTGTCATTATTTCTGGATCCATCCTTTGTAAATCCAGAAATATTGGATCTTTTGTGATCCTAATCATGGATAATCCCACATAATCATTTAGACTCAAATCATCAGTCACCTTGTGCACTTTCCCAGGGTGGTAATGTATTTAGGAGTCATACTCTTCATATCAACTTTATTTGTCTTCTCTAGAGCATGTTCAACTCTATATCTATGTATAAATATGTATGAATTTTATGATTGGTATATATATCACACTTATATCTTTAAAGATAATGCCTTCATATATTTAATGAAAAAATTACGCTGCTAACTCCAAATCAAGAGATGGTTAATTTTATCCTGAATCATCAACTGTTGTGATTCATATTCAACAACCATGGTATTATACATAATAATATGTCGAAAGCCCTTATTTTATGCATAAATATAGATTAAAAACCCTTACCCACATTAGGGTAATGTATGAATAGGTTCCTTGACCAACCATATCTTTAGTATTTGATGTTATCCTCACATTCTTCTATCCAGAGGAACTTGAAACCCTTCCAAGTTAACCTGGTCATAGGATTAGATATTCATCATAAATTTTCCACAAACTATCTATAATATCTTGTGAAACTAATACTTACACAGATCTCAATCATCATAGTTGGTCTAGTACATCATTCAATATCCTCCATCATTGTTGGATCTACTACTATACAATCTCATTAGATTATATGAACAAAAAATGAATCTTTTCTAGAGAAAATTCACATTTTTTAAATTTTAAAAATAGATTATACTTTCTTATGGTCTTCCATAAAATTACCATTTGGTTTTCATGCTATTACTTCTATTCGAATAGATATGAATATCATCTATAAATACTACCAGAATAATATCAAATTAATCTCTAAAGAATCAATTCATTAAATCCATAAAGATAGAAGGGGAATTAGAAATCCCAATAGGCATAACTATATATTGATAGTGACCATACCTTTTACAGAATATTTTGTTGGGTATATCCAATTTCATGACCCTCAATTGATGATATCCATAAATAAGGACTACCTTGAAAAATAATTGAGATCCTTATAGTTGATCAAATATGTGATCAATATGGGAAAGAGGATATTTGTTCATGATTTTGATCTTATTCAACTCTAGATAATAAATTCAATGACCCATTAATCTATATTTTATTTCCTCTAAAATAATTTATGGACCTAATGGTGAAAATCTTTCCCAAATTAATCCCTTATTAAGGTTCTCTTGGAGTTTCTTCTTCAGTTACTGCAACTCAATCAGGGCCATTCTAAAAGGAGTATTTGAAATTGGTGTGGAACTATGTATGCATTCTATCGGGAAATCTGCTACAGGTTATGGTGGAAGTCTATGAAACTCTTCTGGATATACATCCAAAAATCCCAAAAAAATGAATATCACGGATTCCAATCTTCTCCCCATCTATTTGAGATGAAAAACCACTTTTTAATGGGAATTAAGACCTATACACTGGATGTAATAGCTAGAGAATGTTCATGATTATCATCACGTTGAAGGATGATCATAATAGGTTTTGAAATATAAAATGTGAATTCCCATCCATGAAAATTTACGTGAGATTTATATATATAAATCCAATACATGCCTTAGAGGGCATCAAATTCAACCAGAGGAAGAATGATAAGATTTACAGGAAGAACATTCCCACAAACATCAAGTAGAAAGGAATCATAGACATGGGATACAATCACTATAGCATTAGGGGTTCACACTACTAACTCCAAATATAATTGTTTTGGAGGAATCATATCACCCTTAAAAAACTTCATTAGACATGAAAGAGTTGGTGGATCTAGAAACATATGGGACATTATAAGTTCGAGAGTGGATGGTAAGTATACCGTTCATCTCTTCATTATCTCACCCTCGTCAAAAATTGTGATTTCATGAGTTTTCCCATTGTCACTCATATTAAGAGGTGGCTAACGTCAACCATCATCACCAAACCATAGGTGTGGGTAGTGGTTATCATAAGTACCACTCTCCTTTTAAATGTAGAATTGAATCTTGGGAGGTTCATTCTTTGCGTCTTTTTTATCAATTTGTATTTTTAGGTATATTCTCACCCATCTCTTCAGAAATAAATTACACAGTAACCATCATTTTCAAACATAATAAATTTATTATGCCACTTAATTAAATTTCCACCAGGATTATTTCCCACAAGGATAAAATAAATGAAATCTCATCTTTTTTTAATGGTTTCGATATTTTCATTTAAAATATCTTCCTCCTCTTGTCAAAACCTTGTGATTGATATATGAAACCAACCTATATTTCAAACTTTCGTTCACAACACACTATGTCATCATATCCACAAAATTCTATCATGGTAAACACCTATCTAATAATTGTATTGAAGCCACTGGAGAGCCTACAAACATTATTTTTATGATAGATGAGAATTCTTGAAGCGTACCTTGCATGCCACATGAAATCATCCTCATTGGTACCAATAGATTCATCATCCATTTGTTTCAACACAAGGAACTATTTCTCTATATTGGTATGATACATTATAGGAAAATATATATTAAAAAAACATCCATGAAATCATACCAATCCATCTATTAAATCTCATATTATTTCCTCATATTCATAATGAGATTTCACCACTGATCTGCACCACTTTATAGCTAATAAATAGCCATAATAACATTCTAATGCTCTAAAAACTAAAGAATATAGAATATATTTTAAGTAGGACTAATCCATTATTCAGTAAAAAGTGGATCAGAAGACCCTCTAAAAGAACATAGACATTTACCCATTAAATTCTCAATTGAATGATGGTCCCTCCATTTCTCAATTGGAAGTCCACCATAGTTCGTAGTTTGAGAAAGTTGTGCGAGCCTAGAAATGTAGTTTTTCATTCCATGTCACATATAATTTTTCTTCTTAAGAGAAAAATCATTAAATTATCTATCACAATCACCATTAATGGGGTTCCTTTTGGGTTATATCCATTGAATAAAACCAAAAGCATTGTGTTAGAAATATTTATCATAATGAGGAACCACGTAATATTGAAGAATCAGTTAAAGGATGTCTAACTTATGACACCTTCCTTAATCTATACCACCATTGGTTTATTATAGGTTATTCATATACAACTTATATTTAAACCCTTTATAATGGTTCATGTAGAGTATTTGAATTCCCAAATCATGTACCCCCTGGAGTGTCAGGCCATGAGTGAAGTAAAACATATTGTTGTGTACCATAATACCCTATGTCATGCCCCAGACATCTTGTTAGAGTTATTACCCCAATTTATTTTTGTGGTAGAGACACATCCACATATCATATCCTAATATAGATGTATTTCATTGAAACTACTCACTCAATACTTCTCTGAAATTCCAAGACATTTTCCTATACATTTTTGTACCCTTATACATGTCCTTAGGGTTCTCACTAAGGTTTTCCCATTCTATCTTCCAAAGGTAAACTATATCTTTTCACTGATACTAACTATATCATCCCTCTCATTTCAAACATAAACATTACATTTTTTTTGAATATTTACACAATATACAAATTGACACCCAAATATAATAATAGTTATAGTTTCTATGGAAACATGTAAACATAAATACTAGTGCATATATAAGCCACATTATCTCCAAATAAGTTCTTCTTACAAGAAACCATCTTATAAACCTCATAAATAATACATCTAATCATAAACTAGTGGAAAGGAATCATAAAAATGGGTGACCTCAGATTCTCAATAAGGTTAAAAAAGGGATACAAGAAAGCATGAACATGCATATAGGGGTATGAGAATATGATCATGAAAATATAAGATCATTCCATGCATATAAAAGATCAAAACATGAATCATGTCATAATTATTTGAATTTCATAATAAATGAATCATAATTAAATAAAGAGAATAATCCATGAAATAAAAACATTCGAATAAAACATGTCATTAAGGCAGACACATAATCATATAATATTATTTCCATATTATCCAAATAATTTTTCAATGAAAATATTTGGTAGTATGGATTCACTCCACAAACCCTCCTGGTAGTGATGGTTCACTCGCATGACCATCTTAGTAGCATGAGTTCACTCCTCATAGCATTTTGGTAGCCATGGATCACTCCAATGGCCATATTAGAAGCCATGGTTCCTTCACAAGGCCATATTAGTCTATCTCATATGATATAAATGTTTACTAATTCCATGGAGGGATATATAAGTCCCACCCATCTCATTGTGAAATCATTCATACGGTTTCCACAAGATCATAAAAAGTTATATCATAACCCATGAAAATAAATGGGTATTATAAACATGTAATAATTTCATAACATGTTAAAATATATGATTTTTATAATCCCTTCATTATAAACAAAACCCATGAAAAGAAGCCGGTTTCAAAATAATATAACCCCTGAATGGGAAACGAGTTTCACAAACATCATACCATAAAAACATAATTCATTATGAGAAATAATATGAATGGAAGAACTAAATAATTTCCCATAATGTCCAGAGTGACACTAATGGATTTTATCTAATATGGGAAAACATGTTGTAATATCTTTAAAAAAGCATGTGGAAAATATCCTTTCTTCATTAAAAAATGATTTTTATAATAGAAATCCTTTTGAAAAATATTTGACAATATCATTGAAAATTTATAAAGGAATAAATGAAAAAATTAAATCATTTTTAAAATCTATTTTTCCATTAAAATTATCTTCAATGATCTTTTGAAAAAAATTGATAACATTTTAAAAAACACGGGTTTTTGAATACAATATAATTCTAGCTGAAGAGTGTGAGACAAACATATTTTACATTTAATATTATCTTATATACCAAAGAGTGAAAAAATAGGTACTAAAAATGATGATATATTGAATAAATAGAAGATAAGTAAACTCATGATTATTCTTGAGATATGGATCAAGATATCCCATCAATTTAATCACAAATGTAAACAATATATAAAAGTGATGATATTGTCTTGATTATCTATTATTACAGGGTGACATGGGATCATACTCTCCATGTAAGAAAATTGAATTAAAAGAATATTTAAATATCATGAAAAGAAAAATATTTATTATATAAAAGTAATATTTATGTATATACACCTCAAAAAAGAGTTCAGGTGGATAACAAAATATGAGTCTCCAAGAAGGAAAATTAAGACAACACATTTTAACCAATCTGGTAACTTTTGAAACATAAAACTTATGAATGAAAGGTCATGAAATGGATATTTTAATATAAATAAATTTAGGTATAGGATACATTTAATAAAATTATGGGAATTATATATGCAACAAAAAAGAAAGAGTGGCGAACATAGCATGTTTCTACAGGGAAGAAAAAGTGAGATGAAATCCCCTTACCTTTTGTTTTGACTCTCTTTATACTTGTACAAGATTTTGGTATAATAAATATAAGTTTATTTTAAATATTTTAAATAATAATATTCTTATAAATAATACCATATATGGTTCTATTATTAAAATATATTACCCTCTTGTTAACAATCATATGTTAAGTTTTCAAATCGGGTAATATTTGTATTGTTCTTCACATGTGTCATAATTTGTCATATCATCCGTCCTTATATATATATATATATATCATGATTTCAGAATGTAAATAATGATATAAATATCATGAATGTATAGTATATTTATATTATAATAATCTACATCATAATGATGTATGAAATGGAATAAACTATTCATGGAGATGGTAAGTAGTATGTATGAATGAATGTTGTTTCTATTTTAATTGATGTATTGAATGAAATAAAAATAAATAAAAGTAAATATGTATATGATATTATTGTAGCAGAATTATAATTTTTTATATATCATATAATTTCCCTAAACCCCTACCTAATACATTCTATTTAGTGTGTGAACGAATCACATTGCTTTGAGTGGGCGGTAATCCTCACTTCCACAAATGAAATTGTCAAATTATTCCAAATGGAAAGTAAAAAAAATGTGGGTTTTAAAAGGAATAAAGAAGATAAAATAAATAATAAATATAATATATGTTATATATAAATATAGCTTCCATCATAATTTCCACCATGAGAGGCAGAAAAAGTGAAATGAACAATCATCGTTTAGTTAAGCAGTAGTCCATCATACATGTAAATAGTATGATCAATATACATTAGATGGAGGTGTGTGTTCGTGTAAGATAATAAAATTTCATAAAAACATTCTAATATATTGAGGAATCCTTTCTTCATTCATTAATGGAATAAAGAGAGTATAGGAGGTGGAGATGGAAAATAAATGAAAGGATCTTGAGAGAAGATGTTACCTCTTAATGGGGAAACTCCTTTTGGTTTTTACCAAAAGGATTACTTGAGATGCCTTAATACCAGGGGAAGGGTTCTAGAAGTAAATGAGAGAAGTTATGTCCTTATTTTATCATATATTGGGCTATCCAAAAGACTTTAGAGGCTTGCATAAGTGGGTAGAGGTGGTGGTCTTTTATAGGGAAGGGAAATGATATACATGGAATTCTGAAAATAAGTTAGGTGTCCCCACATTTTTTGCTAAAAAATGTCATTTAAAACAAAAAATAATAATAATTGAAGTTTAATGGATGAATAATGGACATAAAGTGGTTTTTTTACATGTGTCTAAGTTGTTTTGGGTCTTATATTTATGGTTTGGTACATTATTAGCCTATTTTCTCCCTTAACTGATGTATTTAATTTTATTCACTTTCAAAATTAATTTTGGTGAAAAAGAGTTGATCTTATTAGAAATTATAAATTATTATAATTCCAAATATGGAATTAATTTTTTCAAATTCATATAGTGGATGTGATTTAAATTAATTGAAAATTAATCCTACAGTTGGGTCTACAATGTGGGTATTTAATGTAAAAATGATCAAATGTTTTCTATGATTTTATATCCAATTTCATTGTGAAATTGCTTCCAATGATATTTTTTTTAATTTATGAAAATATTATCTAATTATACTATTAAATAAGTTAAAAATATATTTTAATCATACAAATTAATTAAATTATAAACGAGTTTTTATTTAAAATATGTTATTCTTCACTAATCATCGAAAAACATGTTTGTAAGAAAAATACAAGAACTTCACCCAAAATTAATTTCAACATTATAAATTAATAAATGTTGTTTATTTGATCAAATTAATTTTATAAATGTGTCTGAAATTAATTTTATTATCTTTCACAGAAAGATATTAAAATCCTATCTTTCAAGAAAATGATATTTTTAAACAACGAAGGATATTAAAAAAATCATATATTTTATTATCATTATGTTTTATTTAAACAATTTTTTTTAAAATATATTATAAAAGTAGTTATTACTATTCATATAACTAATTTCAATGATTAGGTTATTATGATCTCATTTAAATAATTATAAAAAAGAGTTGTTTCATTTAAACTAACTATTGCATGTATCGTAGGCCAACACAGTGCTGTGTGTATCGTACACCAATTCGGTGTTTCATGTATCATAAACCAACATGGTGTCATGTGTAAGGGATGAAGAGTTGGTTATGTGTGAAAGGACTATTTGACATAGTGCATTGAACGATATAAATGAAAATTTAATTTATTCAAAAACAAATTAATAAAAAACACCGTGTGTTACACCAAGATCCTTGGGGTCATAGGCCACTATAGAATACAGCTAGCCTCATAAATGAACACCAGATCCCTAATCCAAGAGTGTACCACCTTCTGATGTTGGTTAAAAAAGGTCAAACCTCCTAACACCTCTTGTAACTTTTTCAGTCCCTTTTCCAAATTTGATGCCCCATGGAAGACCCTTCTCCTGCCTATGTATCTGACAAGGATGTCTCTAATACCTCTAACCATTAGTGGTATGATGGGTCTAAAATTGTTTATCTATATTTACCCAGCCATCATAGGATAAACACCACATCCCCCTATGATGATTTGAGCCATCTTGAGGTCCCTGCACCATTGAACCTGTGTCTTAGGATCACCTCATAAAACATCTGAAACCCTTGGATCCCTATGATGGTCATAAGATAGATACTTCCAAGGTGATAAATATTTGGTTCCTTGATCTAGTATCAACATTAAATGACTACTCTTCCAGGTATATCTCCACCAAAAAGACATGATCATGAACCCCAAATAGGTGGGAATGAAAAGGGATACCACTAAGGCCCGGATATCCCAGCATAATCCTTACAAAAAGTTCATTACTCTGAAAAATGGATCCCAAAACCTATCCATGAATTATCATAGGAGATATATATAATGCATCGATTATTCCACCATGAAAAACATTTGTTATTTAGATGAAAAAGATCTTGTATGTACACTGATCACAAAAAGGCTGGATAAAACTCCTCCCTAAAGAGACGCTATAAGTATTAGTAAGAGATAGATGTATCATTTTGTGACTGGGTCAAAAAAATCCACTATAGATCAGTATATCCCTAGAGAAGTCTTACCATAAGGAAAACCATTTGATCCTAAGGTCTCCTCACATGTTGTAAAATTCATGTGAATACCACTATCCAGTCCTCATCCACCAGGGGTTCAGCTCGCCCCAAAACATAGGAGGTCACTGCCTTTGAAACTCATGAAACATAATATATATTCATGCATCCTCTTTTAGAAGAAACTGTTGTAACTGCTACTCAATGGGTGATGGTATAGCTAGTAAACCACCCGAAAGTTTTATCTCTTGTATAGTCCCTCTACTAAAGCCTTAACACTCAGTGGATAATCTTCTTAATCACACAGTGGAATCCTCATTGTCTATCTTCATATAGGGATCCTGAATTAAACAGCATGTACCATGATCATGGAGTATATCTTGGTTGATAACTAGATATGGAAATGTTAACCAAAAACAATTATTATATGATTAATTTAGTAATGTTTTTTCCTATAACAAATGTCTACAGGTACCAAGTCGAAAAGTAGGTGATCAATGTACTGATGTTTGGATACATTGTCTATCACACTAACACTGGAATCCCTAGATTGAGATCTAAAATTTAAACACATAACATTGTTTCCATAAACCAATCTTGCATCCTATAATTCTAAGGTATAACTGAATCCTCTTATACCACTCTTCCATGACCCATCCCATCAAGGTCTAACCCATGACTACCCAAATCCTGCATTCAATATGCTAGTGACTGATGACATGTGTGAGTAGTAGTATCCCACAAATGGGAGGCGTTATTCAAATGAAATTGAACACATGCACACACATCGAAGATCATAAATTGATAAAATGTAGAAAAACTGAATCCAATTCATGAAAACAACTATGATCCCACAAACAGAGTATGATAATGAATTGCTGAATGTAAAAAATGAGCTATATACAATCCAAATATAAAACAATAATGGTACCAACCTGCTCCATGGGTGAGTAATATGATCAAATTTATACTCTCAAAAGACACCTTAGTCTACAAATCTCTATCTATACTCCACCTACTATTTATCCTCATAGGACATCATCCAAAGGGTCATTTTATATATATAAAAAAACATGTATGGGAAAAACCAATGCAGGGGTGAGTAAAAAAATATCAACTAGGACACCCCAAAAACAATAAAAATTATTTATTACGAATAGATATCTCATAATGGTATTACATTTATGAATATATTTAATAGAAAAACTCATATATAATTAAGGACACTGGGCCACAAGCTTGTCACAACAAACTATCAATCATATGATTATTCTTGAAGAAACTCTCATTCCATGTGAATCCACCCCACACGATAGGATTTCACTTGAGGAACTCATTAAGGGGAAAACATCATTATGACCCTCCCACGAAATCTCACTAGTCATAGAAGACTTTGATACTTAGATAGGGGTCATTCCCAGGATAGTTGGGGGACACCACGAACCAAATATGGACCTACCCACTACAGAGGGGTCATATCCCAATGATGCCTTCGAACCCTACCTATACAAACATCTATATTGATGACTAATTCCATTCACAAAGAGTTCATGTCAATTCAATAAACCCCACCAAAGGTTTAAATATTTTAAAGTATCACTCTTCTATGTCATAATGGGCAGCACAAACTCTATTAGAGACTCATCTTCTAAAGTGGATTACAATACTGATTATACAAAGAGCTCTAATATGTCTCTAAGGATGTACATGAAACTTAAGTAGAGTACATGGTATTCATCACTCAACCTGGATCTGCTCGTGTGTTCATTCCTCACATAGAATGTCATCTCTATAAGCACAATGTGTTGGTAAGGTACATGAAATGTAATGATTGATCGACACCCTACCCATGCCAGATTTCCTTTATCACATACCAATGGTCATTCCAATGTTTTAACTCATGTCAACCTGGCCATGCCCGTGTACTCCTTATTGTATTCGAGTTTGAGTACACAGAGTGTCCATGCTCATGTACTTCTGGTCTGGTCCCAGTACCATCCGAGGTACACAACAAACATTATGTTAGGGTCACAAGGCATGTGACTGGGTCACATAAAATCTTATCTTTTACTTCCGCATATTTCTTAATTCCACAACTACCAGGTCCCACATGGCATGTAACATTAGTTTTCATGACCTGTAAAATGAGATTTCTTATATTCCTCGGGATCTTCTTCAACATCATCTGTCGTGTTTCCAGAGCTACCAATATAACTCGACAATCCCAAATTAGGTTCTGGATGACCCTCTCCATCATTTATTACAATGATTTGGTTTTTGATCTACTTGGAAAAAACATCCATCATCTCATCCACCATCACCACACACAAAAAATGAGGAGAATGTGAATGAAAAATCCATATAATCTTCCTCTAATAATATAAACTATCTTCACACCTCTATATCACCCTAAATCATTAAATTCACCTCGATATTGATCTATTACATCTAATTATGGTCACACAATGGTTAGATACATGGTATTTTTCGAACCACGAGCTGAAATAAATGAACATGATGAACTTGCGAAGAAATAGTAGAGAAAACCTCAATCCATAAAACATGAAGAAATAACCTATTTTTTTCATTTGGCATCAATACATTTTTTGACAAAATACAATTAGTAATAGGATAATCAACATAATGAAAAATTCAATCCATCTCAATTAAATCTACATTTTATGCCCAAATCATTCCTTTTCGTGGAATTAATCCTCATTCGACTGGGATAAATTAAAGGGATTAAAATAATAAAAACAACATTCTAAATTGAGTTTAGATTGATCACTGATGAAGAATGTTCCTACATTTTCTTCATTGATAAGATTTATGAACTTTATTGGTGGAACAACCCACTATCCTAATATGTTGTCATGTAATCACCCAAGAAAACTCTCCAATAGTTTTCTAGGTCTCCTGGGTTTAGTTGGAAATCCTGTGACAAAATATACAATCGTGTATTTAGAGTAATATTAAGTCGATGTGTCAAAAAATTATATCAATCAATTAATTTTTTTTTATAAATCAATTCCCAAGACGGGTTTTGCAAAAATAACCCATGACAACAATGGTTATTTCATTTATAACATAAAACCCATTTTTTAAACTCAAAAGTACCCTCATATTTCTGATCTAGGCTCTTATTTTAGGGTTATTTCAATTTTTGGAAGACAATTCATGCCTGATATTTAATATATTTAATATATATAGAAAATTTATTTTAGGAACACTATGTATAGGAATCATACATTATATCTACTCCTGGTCTCAAAAACATTCTATATAATATCCAAAAAAATCCAAGTTATTAAAACATCAATCACCACACCAACACTGGAGTCCCTAGACTAGAAGACAAAGTTGAAACAGATAACACAATTTCCATAACTCCCAAAAAATCCTCATTATAAGGTAAAAAATCAAAATACCAACTAAGGAAAATAAAACCTATGATACCACTCTATCACAACCTGACCCTTGAACCAAAACTACCAAGCCTATATCCAATAGGCCAAGGGTGAGTGACTAGTTCTAAGTGGTAACATCAAACACATGAGATATATTATCCAAAGTACCTTCAAACATGAACACAACATAAATCCTATACAATGATGAAATTTAAAACAAAAAATAATAATTCATGAATAAATATATACTACCACAAAATTGAAGACGACATAATTTACGATAAATATTAAAAAATATTCGAATACAAGACCAACCAAAATTAGAAAATAATTTTTGACCTTCTCAGATGGGGGGAATACTATGAAATGAAACACCATTATACACCTTGTTCTATCCAGCCCAAACTAAGATCTACCTTCTATTAGTCCTCCAAGGACTCCAAAAAAAGGTCTATTTTCTCTATAAGACATGCCATGTGAGGGTGCATCCCATGCAGGGGTGAGTATGACAATACCCAATAGGATTCCCAAAAATCACCCATCATGAAGTACTAAGAGTATTAATCTCATCAAAAATAGATACATTAAACAACATATGAGACAAAATGTTAACCAAGTATATCCCTTATATAATATTAAATGAATAAAAATCACTTAGGGTCTCTACCACTTCCATCCATAGATCCACAATGAGGTTTCAGGGTAATTATTTTCAAGTATATCTCACTCCACACGCCCTAATATCATTGATGTCACTCAATTGTGGGATATCAATCATTATGTATCAATAATTTGATGCCACATCCTTTCCTTCATAAATTTCATTCTCATTTTGGAGGAAGCACTCCCTGAGCTATACTACCCCTGATGACACACATTCCAAACATCACGCTTGATAGGTCTATCCAATAAGAAGAAAATAGAAATATAAGATTGTTCATATAAGATAATCACTTCATTAAACTAATACCCCATTTGATAATTTGGATTTTGATATAAATATTTGGAGAAATATCCAAGTCTAAGTGGGGGAACACCAAATCATAGTAGTGACTTCCTCCAAGATAGGGAATTGAAATCCATGTATGTATTGGTAATTTCAATTCCATAAACCATACCAAAGTAAACCTGAACTAAAATGAGGATCACTTTGGGAATCTCTGGGGAATACATGCTCCATGACACTAATTGTATATCAAAGTTGACTAAGAAGACTCACACTATAATAATGGAACACTACCACACTACACTAGTCATCAAGAATCCATAAAGGGGTTTAACTCTATGATTAGAATGTGATAATTCCACAAAACCTCATAGGGATGGACTAAAGGAAAACACTAAAATTATACTAGTCCAAGGAATCTCACATAATCACAGAACAAAGTTATGTTGAGAACAAAAATTAATACATATTTTCCCTAAAAGAGTACATGGTGTGTCCTTAGGGATGCATGGCATATCATACAAAACCTGAAACTTCTTGTGTCTCATGCTCACCTGACATGAATTTCCTAAACAATACAAGGAGTCTCCCTCAAGGTACACGGTGTGTAGATGTCACAAGGCACTCGGTCTGCCATTCTTTATGTTCCCATGTTCGTTGGGTCATTCTTGTGTACTTGGTCAGGTCTGAGGACATGCCTCCACCCAGTACTCAAGAATTCTTATATACCTCATATTTACATGGAGTGTGGGACCACTTGGAATCCAATGTGTGACCTACCTATACACGCCAGGTCATTAAACATGTTTTACAAGACGTGTAACACTAGAGGGTCTCCTTGGTGTGTACCCCTATACATTCAGAGCTAGTCGGATAAGGGTCACACTGAGTGTATCATGTGTCACATAGTGTTTGATATGTACCTCTATGTGTAATCCCTAATGCCACATAGAAGGGGTGACATGATGTGTGTTCATAGGACTATGTGGAATATTGTATGGGTTTTCACAAAAACCATGGGATACTTCACTTCTATTCACCCGTGGAACATATTTACTTTGGATCAATCTCTAAAATTTTCAAAGAACCAGGATCTCAGTCCATCCAAGCCCATACATCACAAATGTCCAGATTTGAGCCATTCCACCACTCGGGAAATGTCCTTTTCCACACCTCAGCACTATCGCATTCCAAAATTTATCCATGGGTCTCCAATCCAACCCCAATTTCTCAGCATTGTCAGAAATCTTGATTCAATCAACAATTCATATATTTCATTCACATAAATGATCTGTTTTATCAAATATGGAACATGAAATGATAGTCTTCTATGTATTTATAAATCTATTGTTTAACAAAAAGCCACAGTAAAATACATGTATGATGGAGGGGTAAAACCATTAAACATAAAAATGAGGAATAAAACTCATATAATATTCATGTTCTCCTCTATATTTTTCATTTTTAGATTAAATTGAATCAAATAACTATTATACCGCAAATCCATGATAAATAAACCCAAAAGCCTAATTTGAATGATTTATTAATAAATTCACTACTTAATTTATTAACATTAATCATAGGATAATAAATTGGGGACAAATACACATAAAAAACATCCAACCATAATTTAGATATCTCAATGATGGAGAATTATCACACATTTTTTTGTTGATGAGGTCATCAAGCTACTTTGCAGCACGTTCCTTGATCTAATCTCGATCTGATATAGTCTACCAAAAATCCCCTAATAGGTCCTCCCAAATATCTATAATTGTGTCGATGGATCTATGGATTTACATTAACCACAAGTTTATATAGTTTTAATAGTTTTTATCATTAAATGAAACAATTAAATAAATGACAAATTTTTTATTTAATTATTTCTCCCACAGTGGTGCTCAAGTCAAACACCTGATGCCAACCAATGTTATGTCATGCCTAGTGTAAACATTGTGCTCTGAACTAAATGTTTGTCTCAAATTTCGAATTAGATAGTATATTAAATAGTTACTCTACATTTTAGGGAATCACTATGCACATGATATTAATATATTTAATATTTTTGACATATCAATTACAAGATTAGTAGACCTCGGAATCTCACAACATCTTTTCACCTATCTCCAGCAATATTCTAAAGACTTAAAATAAATAAATAGATACATTATTACCATAACTTATGGAGTTTCATCATAAAAATAGTCATGTTGACTATTGGTTAAATAATAATGAATATATTAACCAATATAAATAATTTGATCAGTCAAATATAGTGTTCAATAGATTATTTTATTCATTTTCACCATGTGTGAATGCATTTAGACACTGCCAAAAGTTTATCCAAATTAATGGAACATTTCTATATGAAATTTATAATAGAAAATTATTTATTTATTCCACCCAAGAAAGAAATTGACCTCATGTACCTTATACATTTTCTGTTGTTAAGGATGGAAAATAATCATCTTGTACATGGTTACTAGAATACCTTAGAGAGTTTCTAATAGATATGTAAGTAACTTGTCATTTTTTAGATCAATGTCAAGAAATAAAGGTGGTATTAAGGTATGAGGTTATTTCACAGAAATCACCCTATTACCATCATCGATGTTGTATTTGAGGAATTACAGATAATGTGAAAAATAGGATCATGGACGTGTCTATAAAAATAATTCATCATAAAACATTGTTTGATTTTTTTTTGTTTTAAAACCCCATTAAGTAGTTAATTTTATATGTTTTCAGATTAGTTATGGTGTTTTACTATTCAATCCTTTGCAATGAAGTATGGAGGAGTGTTTTGAATATATTTGTGAAACTAGTCTAGAAATTTTTGATTACATGATCATACTTACAATGACTAAATGGTCATTTATTTTTGATGATAGGAGGAGACATAGACATGTTGTTAACAACATCATAGAATGAATTAATATAGTTTTTGAGGGAGTTAGAAATCTACCCATCACATGTAATTAAGAATATTATTTTATATGCTATTAGAAGACACACAATTATAATATAATGTTAATAATATGTTTTAAATGTACGTTTCATGTTTAGTATAAGAGAACTTCTGTTTCCTAGTAATATATTTTGTGGAATGAGGAAAGAATAATGAAGATGGTCTTAATATGGTGATGTGATATGGTCAGCATTAATAGTGTGAGACTGATAGGTCTCTTTAGGATAATGTAATTTTTTTTATTTTTTCATTTGACCTTATAGGGAAATTATTTGAGGTTAATAAGTGCCATGACCCTATGATTGGTAGTGGTGGTTTTGTTATTGTCATTTTACTGAAGTTGTGTTACTATGATTGTGGTAACATTCAAGCATTACAATTTCCTTGTTCTCATGTGATTGCACCATGCGCTTCTATAAACTAATCATCAGTGAAGATTGTTGATCCAGTTTGTTGACCAGAGAGTATTAATGAATATTATGGGTCTTTATGGATTATTGTAATGGAATATCATAATTTTTTTTGATTTCTGAAACACATACACATCTACCAAACATTACTAGGATGTGACCAATGGGGAGGCCAAATTCAACCCATATTCAGAATGAGATTTTTTGGCATAGTGAATGGGCCCCTGTATAGATTAACTATTTATACAGTTATGATGGCTACACAAGGACATGTTCTCTATATGTATAGGTCAGTAAACTAATAGTCAAAATGATTGATTTAATCTAGTTATAAATAAAAAATAATTTACATGAAATTATTTTATAAAATTTATCAGTAAATATAATTTTCTTCAATATGTGAAATACAATAAAATAATATTTTTTAATTTTAACTCATAAAATATCATAAAGCATAATTACATAAAAATAACATACTATATTTTTAGGAAAAATCATTAGAAACTTATTTTGGAATATCTTTTATACCAATTCATAAAACATTGTGTGATTTTAAAAATTAGTGTATATAAATATTCGAATGTTTGAATGTGATAAATGAATTTTTTGTCATCCAAATAATAATAGTGAATTTCTAGAATAATGTGTCGAATAATAATTTATTAAATAAATTTTCATTATTTTTTTCCCCAGATTAATTCTTAAGAGGGGGTGTATTGGAGTTCCCCTCTTTATAGTACTAGAGAAGTGTAATGTAAATATACAGGAAACACAAGAAGAAATCATTAAATAAGAGAGCTACTAGGAGTGGTACAGTTCGCTCTAGGATAAAGAGTAGGTTGGATTCCTTGGTTCTCTCTTATCATACAAACATTTTTTATTTGTTATAAAATATGTATTTTAAATAAAAAATTTCAACCATTAATGTATATTTATTAAAAAACTATATAGGAATTATTTTTATCTATTGAGACGACTCACATGTCGTGAGACGTTTTTTCATAATGACCTATTGGACATCTTTCAATCTGGGGAGAATATCATCTTTATTGTGATGAACCTTAGACATCCATTGTACCATACCTCAAATATGCTGGATTTCATGGAGTCTTCATGTGTGACTTTAAGACTTTTTTCCTTCATTTGATTGTTGTATTTGTTGAAATATGGAAACCAGATACACACATGTTTCATATCATTGAGGGGGAGATGATGATTATGTGGTAAGATGTTCCCCACATACTCGGTATGACTATCCATAGGCCAATAGTTAAATGTGAGGCTATTGGTGATTGGTGTATGACCATAAATCATATACTAGGCATTATAATCATCACCGTACCACATGTATGCTAGTGTCCTGATATCACATGGGTTATCTTGAAGAAAAATATATTTATTCCATAAGATGTGGTTGAGGAGATCCTTATTCATCACACACATGTGTATATTATTTGTTTGATCAGAGGCATGTTGTGTGTAGACTACCCCACCACTTTGGTAAGAATAATGTTCCTACCATTACTTGAGGATCTTAACTAGACATCTATATATGTTTAGGGTCCCGATGTTCTATCACATCTATATAAATTACGTTATATAGGTAATTGAGATGATACACATATGATTAGAGGAATTATGTCCATGAAACATATGTGGGCCAAGGTGCATTTTGCATGACTCGATCATAGAGTTATTAAACCAATTCCATAAAATATTTTTCATGGAAATCCTCAAGAAATCATGTATGTTTGTATCATTAATTTGAGTTGTTTTCAGTATTTATTAATGTCATTTATAAATTTACTGTGTGTTTTCTTAAAAACGTGAATTCTATATCATCGTTATGCACATACCATGAGGCATTGTGTGCATAATCTTAGACAGATATTTGATGCTATACAAATCGTGGATTTATGTCAAATATTAAAAATAATTATAAAAAAATTAATATTGTATCTAATTTTATATGATATTGAAATGATAACATAATAACATTGTTTTGATAATTAATTAATTATTTTCAAAGATGTAAATTCAGGTTTCATGCACCTGAAATATTGGATTTTTCAACACATCACTTCCACTATATGTCACAACTATGGTTGGAGACTGTGGTGTGGTGATGTCACTCATCCACTTCAATAACATTGTGTGGCACCATCCATACCAACTGAGGAGTATGTTTCTCTATATGTATAATATCCATATTTTACCCCCATAAGGTTGATGCATTACATTCTATTATAAATATAGGTAGATAGACAATGGTATAACGACCCATACTTTACATACATTGTTAATACATCAAAATTGAAGCATACTTATTACAACATATAACAAAACCACTAAAGGACTGTATAGGTATAGTATCTTTAGAAACTGGGAAACATAAACAACTGGTTCATAAAGCGTCTACATTGTCTCCCATTTATTTCATCATATCTATAGTCCCTTTTGGCATATCTTTCTTAATAACCTTATTCCTGGCCTGGGGAAAGAAAAAATACAAAAGGATGAGCTCAAATTCTCAGTAAAGGTAAACAAAAGAAATATCAATCACATCATATTCATAAGAACATAACATTTAGAAATCGTAACCTGCAAAAGAGAGCATAATTTCATAACATGGGATAAATCATAGTAGTGAAATGGAATCCCAATAATCATAACTTAAAACATGAAACTTTGTGTCATACACACATAATCATATAGAATCATTTCTTATTAGTCAAGACTCATTGCCAAGACTATCTTAGTGTACAAAGTCTATTTATGAACCGAGTTCACTCCCTGTTTCAGTCCGGTTTCACTGAATCGGTATAACCCACCATTCCAGCCATGTCTATCTCATGAGATATAAAATATTTACCCAATGAATTGGAGGGACATATAGGTCCCACCCATCTCATAATGATACTATTCTTATGTGTTCCAAAAAATCATAAATCATACATCATTGCATAATCCATGTAGTAAAAATGGGATTCTTAAACATCGTGACATCATAAAACAATTCATATAAGATAAAGGAATTCATAAAAATAATTCCATCACAACATAATCAAATCAATGTAATAATAGGGATAAAAACATAACCCTTTATTATCTTAGATGGAAAATAATTTTGATAAAACACTTGAACTCCATTCTTGAGGAAAATATCATTTCTACTTCAAAAACACTTTTCCTTTCATAACATGTCATACAATTCTAAACTAAAAGAAGTTGATTAAAAATAAACTTGAAAACTTGTAAAGTAAGATTCATGGAAATAATGTTTTAAAATCCATTCATGCCGTATAAGTTAAAAAAACATTCTTCTCGTACTTTTGTCAGAAAAGTCAAAAAGTACCGTGTACAAAAAACGAAAAAAGATTCCTTTCATATCTTTTACTAAAAACTCACCAAAAGGTAAAATTGAATATAAACTATCGTAGAAGGATATAAATATTACATATTGAGGAAACATTGATGTGGATGATAAAATATTCCCCAGTAAATTCTGAAGTATAAACAATCTCGGATAAAAATTGAGATTGGGATATTTTCCCTTACCTTAGGTCCGATATGCTTTGTACGTGTCCGAAACTACTTTATAATGATTTAAATAATGTTATTGACTTATTACAGAATCATAATTATTTTTATGATATCATATATGGTCATATTCTTAGCTTCTTATTAGTAATATTTCATTACTACTAGTTTATTCGGGTGTTTATTACTTTTTGTTCTTATGCGTGTTTTGTCAAAATAATTCTTATCCTTCTTTTTATGTTATAGATAACTTATTTCCAGAATGGTATTAGTGTAATATATATCATATTAATTAATTAAATTCATTTATATAATCATTATTAAATGAATATCATGTAGAACGAGTCGCATCACGTCGTGGAGACGGTATTCCGTACGTACACACGAGTGATGATATCGTTCCTATGATTGTGGAATTTTATTGGAGTGTATGTATACTATTTCAGAATCAATATCACTTTATAATAGTCATATATAGTCATTATTTACACCATTATACACATCCAAGTAAGGTGGTGGTGGAAAATAGATTACACCACAGCGTGGAGACGATATTCCGTATGCACGCACGCGCGGTGATTTCTTTTTCCGTAGGATGGATAGATGTTGAAATATGGTCTTTTCATACTTATAATAAATATCAGTATATGAGTGATACTAATGTTATTATTTAATAATTAAACAACTAAAGAAGAAGAAGTAGAAGAAGAAATAAAGATGAAAGAATCGGTAACGGACATTACCTCTTCTTTGAAGTGCTTCTTTGAGACCTCCTTTTAGGGCACTAAAATAGGTCTTTGAAGAAGACCGAAACCTCTAGGATGTTTCTAGGGAAGTGGAGAGGAAAAATTGACAGGGGTTGGCCGAGCTTGAAGGCTCAAAGTGGTGTGAGGAAGAGTAGGAGGAGGTGCCCTTTTATAAGGGAGGAGAGGGGCACCTTTGGAATAACTAAAAATATTATTTTATTATAAAGTCAAATTCGGTTTTCAATAGCTCCAAATTGATATATTTCTAAGATAAGGTGGATAGGGGTCGAAATCATCTCATCCAATTGAATTTTGACACATTTAGGTATCAATTTTAACCTTATAATTTAGATTTAACTTTAAGTTAGATAATTTAACTTTTACCGTGTCTTCTTGTTTTCTTACACTATAAGGTTAATAAACTAACTATATCAAGACAAACGAACCCCAAGTTGTTTATAATTAATATATATATAACCGTATCTAAGTCATTTGGCCGAAATTTAGATTTTTAGGAATAAAATAACAATTAATAATATAATATTTGTTTTAAAAACTATTTTATGTCAATTTTGACACTATTCAGTAATTGATTTTTGTGAAAATCATAACAGAATGATTATTTCAAACCAAGTTACTTAAATAAATACTAACATATCATATTAACCTAGAAAATTATTGTAATTCATAAAATGTCTAAAATTACATTTATTTGGGTATTTATAACATCAATTATGTCAATATTTCATTAATAAGATAATTACTGCATCATCATTGTGTTATAAATAAATTAAATTATTTAATGTCTAAAAATTAAAAATGAAATACCATTATGTTGGAAATCTTTTTATCTTTCTAATGAATTTTTATAGTCGAATTTATCTTATGTATAACCCCCTATTAAAAATGATTTACTTATTAAACATTGATTTTAACTATTTTAACCCTTCTTTAAATAATTTAATAATAAATGTCCTAATCTAATCCAAGTGGGCCTAAATGGTAATATTTTATTCCTAAGGTTGTTTTTGGTCGAAATAAACTTATCCAATAGAATTAGAACATGTTTTAGGGTAATAATAATATCATTTTTACCCTTAATTACCCTATTTACTTTTAACCGCGGTAAAAAAAATTAAAAAGTTACTATTCACCAAAAAAAAAATTTTCATCTCATTGAACCACATTTTACTTACTGACATCAACCGTGTCTCTCGGATTTTCGAAATTCCACTTACAGAAGCGATAAAATTAAGTTTTATAAAAAATTCAGTTTTTTAACTACCACTTAGTGGTTTCACTATTCATAAAAAATTGAATGTTTTCAGAAAAATACCAAAATTTCACCCTTGGCTAATTTCGATATTCTGAATCCAAAAATGAAGTCCATTTTGAAAAATAAAATTTTAAAAATTTCAAAAAGTGGTTATTACTATTCATAATGGCTAGTTTTAATAAAATTTTAATATCATATCATTGTTTAGTGAAACTCGGTATTGCGTACGACGCAAGCTATCGAGGAAGGCCGTGGTTGCATGTAAAGCAAGCCAAGCTAGTGTTGTGTGTAGTGAAAGATTCTTTGGATGATTTATATAAAAATATTTCTCATAAAAGTCTCGGGTGTTACATTCTACCCCCCTTAAAATGAATTTCGCCCTCGAAATTTGTCACTTTATAAGAAACAGATGAGGATACCTCTCCCTCATCATATCCTCAAGCTCCCATGTAGCTTCTTCTAATTGGTGGTTCCTCCATAAAACTTTCACCAAGCCAGTGGTCTTGTTTCGTAGGACTTTTTCACTACGATCCAGAATCTCTATCGGCTTTTCTTCATAAGAAAGATCTTGCTCCAGCGGTACAACTTCTGAGCTGAGTACATGTGAAGGGTCAGGTATGTACTTTCTCAGGAGAGATACATGGAACACATAGTGTACTTGAGAGAGATTCAGTGGAAGCGCCAATCGGTAAGCTACCTTCCCAACACGATCCAGTATTTCGAAAGGACCGATATATCTAGGGCTCAACGTCCCCTTCTTTCCAAATCTCATGACTCTCTTCCAGGGAGATATTCGTAAGAACACTTTATCACCCACTTCAAACTCTAAGTCTTTTCTTCGGTTGTCGGCATAACTTTTCTATCGACTCTGAGCTGCTCTTATGTGTTGTTGAATAGATCTGACCTTTTCTTCCATTTCATCAACATGATCAGGTCCTAATAGCTTTCTTTCCCCAAATTCATCCCAGCAAGTTGGAGTCCTGCATTTCATTCCATAAAGAGCTTCATAAGAATCCATCTGAATACTGGAGTGAAAGATATTATTATAAGAAAATTCCACCAAAGGTAGGTGTTGATCCCAACCACCTTTGAAATCCATAGAGCAAGCTCTCATCATATCTTCTAGGCTTTGAATTGTTCTCTCAAACTGACCGTCTGTCTGAGGATGATAAGAAGTGCTGAAACTCAACTCTGTATCCAGAGTATGCTGAAGACTTTGCCATAACTTTGAGGTAAATCTCAGATCCCAATCATATATAATAGAAATTGGTACTCCATGCAATCTTACCACTTCCTTTACATATATCCAGGCAAGCTGATCCAGAGAGAAATCCTCTCTAATAGTAATGGAGTGTGCAGACTTGGTAAGATGATAAACTATGACCCAGATAGCATTATTACCTTTGGATGTGTTAGGAAGTCCTATGACAAAGTCCATAGTGATGTTTTCCCATTTCCATTCGGGTATGGGTAATGGTTGTAACATCCCCTTAGACTTCTGTCTCTCAGCTTTAACTTGCTCACAAACCAAGCATCGAGAGACATATTCAACAACATCTCTTTTCATGCCATACCACTAGAAGTACTCTTTCAGGTCCCTATACATCTTCGTGCTTCCAGGATGAATAGAGAATGAAGAACTATGATCCTTATCGAGCAGGTCCTTCTTTAATTCTGGGATAGGAGGAACACAAACCCGATTCCTGAACTTTATTTTCCAATCACAATCAAGGTGGAATTCAGGAACATTTCTCACCTTCTTTTCTAACTCGACATCTTCTTTCTGTGCCTCTTTAATCATCACATGTATATATGGTTGAAAATTCAATTGAGAAAGATACGATTTTTCCCCTTCCATTATAATTCCAAGATCCATCCTTTGTAAATCCATAAATATTGGATCTTTTGTGATCCTCATCATCAATAAACTGGCATGGTCTTGTCGACTTAATGCATCTGCCACCTTGTTTGCTTTCCCAGGGTGGTAATGGATTGATTAGTCATAATCATTAATCAGCTACAACCATCTTCTTTGACGCATATTCAGCTCCATTTGTGTGAAAATATACTTTAAACTTTTATGATCAGTATAAATGTCACACCTTTCTCCATAAAGATAATGCCTCCAAATCTTTAATGCAAAGATTACCGCAGCTAACTCCAAATAATCTGTTGGGTAATTTTACTCATGGATTTTCAACTGTCGTGAGGCATAAGCTATCACCATATCATTTTCCATAAGAACACACCCCAATCCCTTGTTGGATATATCACTATAGATCACAAACCTTTCTCCACTATAATGAATTGTTAGCACAGGTGCACTGGATAACCTTCTTTTCAACTCCTTGAAATTCTCTTCACATTCTTCCATCCAAACAAACTTAACTCCTTTCCGAGTCAACTTGGTGAGTGGATTAGATAATTGTGAAAAATCTTTCACAAAACGTTGATAATATCCAGCCAAACCAAGAAAACTTCGAATCTCAGTTACTGTTGTTGGTCTCAACCATCTTTCGATAACCTCTATTTTTGCTGGATCCATAGATATTCCCTCTTTTGAGCTTATGTGATCTAAAAATGCAACGTTTTGGAGCCAAAATTCACACTTGTTAAATTTGGCATAAAGCTTCTCCTTTCTCAGGGTCTTCAATATAATTCTCAAGTGACCGTCATCTTTTTCCTTGCTCTTTGAATAGACAAGAATATCGTCTATAAAGACTACCACAAATTGATCAAGATAGTCTCTAAAGACTCTATTCATCAGATCCATGAAGATAGCAGGGGCATTAGTAAGACCAAATGGCATCACTATAAATTCATAGTGTCCATACCTTGTACAGAAAGTCGTCTTTGGTATATCCTCCCTTTTGACCCTTAATTGATGATACCCTGAATGAAGATCAATCTTGGAAAAGTATTGAGCTCTGCGTAGTTGGTCAAATAAGTCATCAATTCATGGGAGAGGATATTTGTTCTTGATAGTGATCTTTTTTAGTTCTCGATAATCAATGCAAAGTCTCATTGATTCATCTTTCTTCTTAACAAATAGAACAGTTGCTCCCCAAGGTGGCGCAGTAGGGCGTATGAATCCCTTATCAAGATTATCTTGGAGTTTCTTCTTCAATTCCTGCAACTCAATTGGGGCCATTCTATAAGGTGTCTTTGAAATAGGCAAAGAACCCGGTACGAGTTCTATTGAAAACTCAACTTCACGATTTGGTGGAAGACCTGGTAATTCCTCTATAAAGACATCATCAAACTCCCGTACAATGGGCATATTATTAATCTTGAGTTCCTCAACAACCATTTGAGATAAATAACCTTTATTTAGTGGAATCAAGACCCATAATGTAGAAGGAATTTCCACTGGAAGGTTATGTTCATCCTTTCATTGATAGACGGTCATAGATTGATCTGGAATATGAAATGTGACTTCCCTTCTTTGGAAATTGATATGAGCTCCATATAAAGAAAGCCAATCCATTCCAAGAATCACATCAAATTCCACTATAGGAAGGATCACAAGATTTGCAGGAAGCACTTTCCCACAAACTTCGATCGGAGAAGAATTATAAACTTTTGATGCGACTATTGTGCCATTAGGTGTTGTCACAGCTAACTCAACATCTAATTGTTGAGGTAATACGGTGATACCCTTAGAAAATTATTCATAAATAAAATATTGGGTGGATCTAGAATCAAATAAAACATTTTCTACTTTAGAGTGGATGGTAAGTGTACCTTTCACCACATCATTATCGTACTCCACATCACTGATAGAAATTTCATGTGACTTTCATTTGTCTTTATCCTTAAGAGTTTGTTGACGTCGACCATCATCATCAACCCTTGGATTAGGTCATTTATTGGCATAATGTCCCATCTACTTGCACTTGAAACATTGAAGTGTAGTAGGTTAATTCTGTGTATCCCTTCTTTTGTTTGCATCATTAGACACCTTCTTCCCATCATCGCGGAATTCAAATGCCCGATTACCTTCCTTTCAACATTTGAAACATTTACTTGTAACTTTAAGACAACTCCCTCCATTTTTCTTTCCACACTTTGAGCATAAGGGAAATCTCATCTTCTTTTCAGTGTGTTCTTTAGATTTTCCTTTGAATTCCATTTTCCTCTTCTTATCAAACCCATATGGCTGATGGGTTACTCCAATCTCCTTCTCAACTTTTAGAGCACATCAAACGATTTCCTCGTAGCTATTGAAGTCCCTTATGGCTAAGGCCCTTCGAAGACTTGGTTTTAAGCGACTAAAGAATCGATTGATCTTACTCTCAGGTTGGATAATAATACCAGAAGCATACCTTTTAAGTCTTGTAAAATTTGCTTCATAGGTACCAACAGATTCATCATCCTTTTGATTTAGTTCAGGAAACTCTTTCTCCATCTTTTTTTAGAGAATACGAGGGAAGTACTTATTAATAAATATGTTCTCGTACTCGTCCAATTCCATGGACTCAATTTCATCCCTTTGCCTCATATTCTTAATAAGATTCCACCATTGATCAGCATCACCTTCCAAATGATACACTGCTAAGATGACTTTATCATGATTAGAACATTAAATAACTAAAAATAACTTTTCAGTAGTACTAATCCATTGTTAAGCAACTAATGGATCAGTAGACCCACTGAAAGAAGGTGGACGCTGCCTCATGAAGGATTCAACAGAATGTTGCTCCTTCCTTTTCTCGTTTGGAAGTCTTCCATGATTCACAGCTTGAGAACGTTGTGTGAGCATGGCTATAAGATTTTGCATTCCAGCTCCCATAACATTTGGCTGCTCAGGGGGACAATCATTGCATTGCCTGTCGCATTTTGCATTAACACGGTTTCTTCGGGTTCCAGCCATTGACTAAAACCAAGAAGAATAGTGTGAGAAACACTAATTATAATAGGAAAAACACATAATCAAGAATAAAATTTCACACTTAAGGTCTTATCCTAGGTTATTCATGGCCATTTCTAAAACACTAACATTGTGTTCCATGCTTAGACTTATCCTTAGGGTTCTTACTAAGGCTTTCACATCCTAGTTTCCAAAGGTTGACTATACCTTTCCTTTGATACCAACTATAACGACCCATACTTTACATACATGATTAATACTTAAAAATTGAAGAATACTTATTACAACATATAACAAAACCACGAAATAACCGTATAGGTATAGTTTCTTTAGAAACTGTTAAACATAAACAACTGGTTCATAAAGCTTCTACACTGTCTCCCATTTATTTCATCATATCTATAGTCCATTTTGGCATATCATTCTTAATAACCTTCTTCCTGACCTGGGGAAATAAAAAATACAAAAGGGTGAGCTCAAATTCTCCGTAAGGGTAAACAGAAGAAATATCAATCACATCATATTCATAAGAACTTAACTTTTGGAAATCGTAACCTGCAAAAGAGAGCACAATTTCATAACATGAGATAAATCATAGTAGTGAAATGGAATCACAATAATCATAACATAAAACTTGAAACTTTGTGGCATACACACATAATCATAGAGAATCATTTCTTATTATTCAAGACTCATTTCCAAGACTATCTTAGTGGACAAATTCCATTTCTGAACCGAGTTCACTCCCCGTTTCAGTCCGGTTTCACTGAACAGGTATAACCGACCGTTCCAGCCATGTCTATCTCATGAGATATAAAATCTTTACCCAATGAATTGGAGGGAGATATAGGTCCCACCCATCTCGTAATGATACCATTCTTATGTGTGCCACAAAATCATAAATCATACATCATTGCATAACCCATGTAGTAAAAATGGGATTCTTAAACATCGTGACATCATAAAACAATTCATATAAGAAAAAGGAATTCATAAAAATAATTCCATCACAACATAATCAAATCAATGTAATAATAGGGATAAAAATATAACCCTTTATTATCTTAGATGTAAAATAATTTTGATAAAACACTTGAACTCCATTCTTGAGGAAAATATCCTTTCTACTTCAAAAACACTTTTCCTTTCTTAACATGTCATACAATTCTAAAGTAAATTAATTTGATTAGAAATAAACTTGAAATCTTGTAATGTAATATTCTTGGAAATAATGTTTTAAAAATCCATTCATGCCGTATAAGTTAAAAAAACATTCTTCTCGTACTTTTATCGGAAAAGTCAAAAAGTACCTCATACGAAAAACGTCAAAAGATTCCTTTCATATATTTTACTAAAAACTCACCGAAATGTAAAATTGAATATAAACTATTGTATAAGGATATAAATATTACATATTGAGGAAACATTGATGTGGATGATAAAATATTCCCCGGTAAATTATTAAGTATAAACAACCTCGGATAAAAATTGAGATTGCAAGATTTTCCCTTACCATAGGTTCGATATGCTTTGTACGTGTCTGGAACTTCTGTATAATGATTTAAATAATGTTATTTACTTATTCCAGAATCATAATTATTTTTTTGATATCATATATGGTCATATTATTAGCTTCTTATTAGTAATATTTCATTACTACTTGTTTATTTGGGTGTTTATTACTTTTTGTTCTTATGCGTGTTTTGTTGAATAAATTCTTATCCTTATTTTTAGGTTATAGATACCTTATTTCTAGAATTTTATTAATGTAATATATATCATATTCATTCATTAAATTCATTTATATAATCATTATGAAATGAACATCATGTAGAACGAGTCGCATCACATCTTGGAGACGGTATTCCGTACGTACGCACGAGTGATGATATCGTTCCTATGATCGTGGAATTGTATTGGAGTGTATGTATACTATTTCAGAATCAATATATCTTTATAATAGTAATATATAGTAATTATTTACACCATTATACCCATCCAAGTAAGGTGGTGGTGGAAAATAGATTACACCACGGCGTGGAGACGGTATTCTGTACGTACGCACGCGCGGTGATTTCTTTTTCCGTAGGATGGATAAATGGTGAAATAGGGTTGTTTCATACTTATAATAACATATCAGTATATGAGTGATACTGATGTTATTACTTAATAATGAAAAAACTAAAGAAGAAGAAGTGGAAGAAGAAATAAAGATGAAAGAATCGGTAATAGACATTACCTCTTCTTTGAAGTGCTTCTTTGAGACCTCCTTTTAGGGCACTAAAATAGGTATTTGAAGAAGACCAGAACCTCTAGGATGTTTATAGGGAAGTGGAGAGGAGAAATTGGCAGGGGTTGGCCGAGCTTGAAGGCTCAATGTGGTGTGAGGAAGAGGGGGATGAGGTTCCCTTTTATAAGGGAGGAGATGGGCACCTTTGGAATAACTAAAAATATTATTTTATTATAAAGTCAAATTCGGTTTTTAATAGCTCCAAATTGAAATATTTCGAATATAAGGTGGGTAGGGGTCTAAAGAATCTCATAAAATATAATTTAGACAAGTTTAGGTATCAATTTTAACCTTATCATTTAGATTTAACTTTAAGTTAGATAATTTAACTTTTACCGTGTCTTCTTGTTTTCTTAAACTATAAGGTTAATAAACTTACTATATCAAGACAAAAGAACCCCAAGATGTATATTATTATTATATATAACCTTATATATGTAATTTGGCCGAAACATAGATTTTTAGGAATAAAATAACAATTAATAATATAATATTTGTTTTAAACACTATTTTATGTCATTTTTGACACTATTTAGTAATTAATTTTTGTGAAAATAATAACAGAATGATTAGTTCGAACGAAGTTACTTAAATACATAGAAAAATGTCATATTAACCTAGAAAATTAGTTTAATTCATAAAAAGTCTCAAATTACATTTATTTGGGTATTTATAACATCAATTATGTCAATATTTCATTAATAAGATAATTACTGCATCATCATTGTGTCATAAATAAATTAAATTTTTTAATGTCTAAAAATTACAAATAAAATACTATTATGTAGGAAATATTTTTATCTTTCTAATGATTATTTATAGTCGAATTTATCTTATGTATAACCTCTTATTAAAAATGATTTACTTAATAAACTTTGATTTTAACTATTTTAACCCTTCTTTAAATAATTTAATAATAAATGTCCTAATCTAATCCAAGTGGGCCTAAATGGTCATATTTTATTCCTAAGGCGGTTTTTGGTCTAATTAAACTTATCCAATAGAATTAGGACATGTGTTAGGGTAATAATAATATCATTTTTACCCTTAATTACCCTATTTACTTTTAACCGTGGTAAAAAAAGTAAAATATTACTATTCACAAAAAAATTATTTTCATCTCATTGAACCACATATTACTTACTAACATCAACCGTGTCTCTAGGATTTTCGAAATTCCACTCACAGAAGTGGTAAAATTAATTTTTATGAAAAATTCAGTTTTTTAACTACCACTTAGTGGTTTCACTATTCATCAAAAATTGAAAGTTTTCAGAAAAATACCAAAATTTCACCCTAGGATAATTTCGATATTCTGAATCCAAAAATGAATTTTATTTTGAAAAATAAAGTTTACAAAATTTCAAAAAGTGGTTATTACTATTCATAACGGATAGTTTTAATAATATTTTAATAGCATATCATTGTTTAGTGAAACTCGGTATTGTGTATGACGCAAGCTATCGAGGAAGGACGTGGTTGCGTGTAAAGCAAGCCAAGCTAGTGTTGTGTGTAGTGAAAGATTCCTTTGATGATTTATATAAAAATATTTCTCATAAAAGTCTCAGGTGTTACAGATGGATTGACCATTTTATCATTCATCATACATTGTGTTTTGGTACACACATTCCCAATACAGTATCTTTCAACACAGATATCCCATGGAACACCTATAGTAAACTCATATGGGATGTTACACATATTGGTACCAATGACACACTATCATTTACCATACATGCCATGGGATATGATTTTAGTATTTAGTATGTTTATTAACATATATTATATCTTTTCATTTTATATTTATTAATAATTTGAATATTATTTGATTTTTTATTACATATATTAGAGTTTCTTCTACATATCGTCATTCCTAAAGATGATGAATTTTCCAGGTGATATTTAGTTCACTCAAATATGGTGGCTCTTCAAGATCCTCTCTATTTCATATGTGAAACTTTTTATGATGAGGACCCGGAATTATATCCAGATCCACATGATTTAGCTGAGGAACCTTGGGATGATGATGTGCATGTTTTCCCTACTAAGGATGATGCACCACTACCATTGCCACCATTCTAGAGTATAGATATGAGCACAAAGGTGAGGGAAGAGGCAAGAACAGATGTATAAATTCCCGTGTGATTCTTATGAGACACTAAGAGGGGATCATATATAACATGAAGATGATATTGCACTGTAGGGAGAGGTTTATGTTCCATACAAATATACTTATAAATATGATATAAAACCTTCAAACATGACATGTACCATGGTTTAAATCTCTATATCTTTGATGGATTGAGACCTGAAAATGGTATCATAGCTTTAATAAACCTTAGGTGACACTTTCTATTGCAATTACATATTTTATATCACATTTACAACATATTTAGATGATTCTTTAATTCCTCTATAGTCATTGGAATATGGCTCTATATATGATGTTGGAGACCCCTCTACCTAGTAGTATAATGAGTCCCTTGCAGTACCATATATTGATATATAAGCATCATTAGAATAGTATAAAGCAACCTTAGATCCATTGTTTTAGGTCCCCGCTATTGAGCTAGAGACACAACATGAGGAGGAACTCATTCATATAGCTGTTAAACTAGTGCGTCATATATGTTAGACACACCCACGGGGATTATATGCTATGTTTGGATACTAAGGAGAAATAATGTTGATTTTTTTATATGGTACACATTATATTTATGAAAAACCAGATTAATGAAAAAATTATATGTAATTTTAAATTCAATATTTTTATATAAAATTTCAAATCAAATTCATTGAACTATACTTTTAATTACTTGGAAAAATTAAAAAATTCTATATTAGATGGAGAAAAGCCCTTTCCAACAATGATTCTTCTTCCATATCATGGAGAAAGTTATGAATATTATATATTATATATATATGTTTATAAATATAAATATTATATAAATATAATTAAAAATAAATACCAAAATGATCGATCAAGAATCAAAGCTTCTAACATTTTATTATAGGAATGAAAAGGATAATAAGAGAAGTGGATGGGGTCAAAGAAAGAGAATTTCACTCTTCCAAAAAACCAGTTTAGTAATCATAATAAGAATGATAATTTACATAGCCTTAATCATATTCATTTGTAGTTACCAACTCTAATTATGAGTTACCTTGTTTGACAATCCTAAGGACCCCTGCCTTAGAGCTTTCTTGTTCTTGGGTGAGCATGACCTTGGAATCCTTTGATTAAATCTGGTAGATTTGTTCCTTAGTAGATTGTAATAATACTTATATTGCCTTATTTTTATAAGATCAATCATTCATTTCTAATGAAAGCATCTGGAAAAGAAATACCATTACAAGAAGGCATTTGATTAAAGGTGTCCAATAAAACCAGTAGTATCTTTCTATCACTATCATCATCTGAAATGTTACACAATATCCCATTTATTGATGGTATTTATGATTTAAAATTTATATAATGAAGAGAGAGAAAATTATTAATGGTGTGATTTTCTCAACATTAATGGATGATTTTCTCCCAACATTAATAAAGAGTTATTCCCAATATTAATTGATGGAATAATGAGGGGATTATGAATCTTGACCGCAATAATTGGAGATATGGGATGGGTGTCTATATAGGAGGATGTGGTAGAATGTTTTTGGAATGTGGGATGACAAATATGTAATAGACAAGAGAGAAACAAGGAAGGGGTTTCCACATTTGCGGTAACCAGTGCGACGCATATATGGTGAGAATGAAGCAGAGGTGATGACGCTGACAATGATGACATGTCAACGATAGTGAGCGAAATCTTGTACACGAAGATGGTGGTGTGCGGCGATGCAGATAGGATTTTAAATGATGGAGTGCAAAGATATTCATGAAGTTTCCATGTATCGAAAGTCCTCTTGGTTGTGGAGATCAAGCGACATGTCCCAGTTGCAATGACGGTTGTGATGATTGATGGTACAAAAAAAATGGTATGTTCATGTGTGTTGGAGTGTAGAGTGAGAAATCCTTCGGGTGAGTTGTAAAAGGACTTTGGGTGTTGTTGAAAACCCTTCGGGTGAGTATTTGTAAAATTACTTTGGGTGATAAAATGAATTCGGGTGATAAAATTCCTTCGAGTGAAATATTCTCATCTTGTGTCTTTTCAACAATGACTTCTTTTGCTGCGGAATCTGGCTCAGTGATCCAAAAGTGGTATTAAAGGGATTGGTGGATGTTCTTGGTTGCATAACATGGTGGAAAGCATCTAGTGGAGCGCTTATCAAGGACTCAAGACTCAGATGTCATCGACAATGAGGGCGGTATCAGTGGTGTTTCTAGAAAATAAAAAGTCTTCTTGGCTATAGGTGTCATACTGTGTGTTCCGCTCATTTGGGGACATTCAGATCTTAGTGGAGTTAGCGATAAAATTGACCTAGATGGTGGAGATGAATGTGGAGTATTTTAATTTTAAATCAAGGTGGAGATTGTTTGGATTTTTGATTTAAATTTTAAATAATAAAGAGAGAGAAAATTATTAATAGATGGATTTTCTCAACATTAATGGAGAATTTCATCCCAGCATTAATGATGAGTTATTCCCAATATTAATTGATGGAATAATGATATAATTATGAATGCTATCCTCATTAATTGTAGAAATGGGGTGGGTGTCTATATAAGTGGATGTGGTAGCATGTTTTAGAATGTGGGGTGGAAAAGATGTAGCCGCCAAGAGAAGAATGAGGAAGGGTATATCATGTTTACGGTAACCGATGTGGAGAGAAGTTGATGAAGATGAATGAAGTAGAGGTGATGATGCTAATGATGATGGCATGTCAACGACGACGATGATTGAAGATGACGACGATGACAGTTCCATGTATCGAAAGTCCTATTTATTGCAGAGATCAAGCGGCGTGTCCCGGTTGGGATGATCAGTGGTACATCAAAAATGGTACATTCATGGGTATCAGTGTGTCGAGAGTGAAATACTTCAGGTGAGCTGTAAAATGAATTTTGGTGTTTTTGAAAATCCTTCGGGTGAGTATGTGTAAAATTCCTTCGGGTGATAAAATTCTTTCAGGTGATAATATGCCTTCAAATGAAATATTCTCCTCTTGTGTGTTTTCAACAAAGACATCTTCTGCTGCAGTGTCTGGATCCAAAACCCAAAAATTATAAATATAAATATTAATATAAATATAAATATACATATAATTTAAAATTATTAATAGAAATATTTCTATATAATTATAAAATTCAATTTAAATATACATTTCAAACCTCTCATATACATTTGTTTTTTGTGTAACTTGAATCATGGAATCTTTGAAATTATTAATGTGAAATTACATTTCTGTTTCTCATTCATTGAAATGAAAATGACTTTGTTACTGATATTCTTTGACCCAATGTTTCATGTTGCATCCACCCCACCATGCATGATATCAATATATCCTTATATTATCATCTAGTTTCCCAGAGGTCCTGCACCTACAAAATATCCTCTCAAGTCCACACATGACCTTGAGGGTCAGGTAGATGGTGGGATGCCCTGCCCCCACCTGGAAAAAATATGATATGAAAGTATATTCATTTTTTTGGATTAAAACTATTTTTAGAAATTAAACCCTTTCACTTTTAACAATTTTTCAAAAATACCCTCTCCCACATCATGTAAACCATTTTAAAACACAACTATAAAATGATAAATAAAATTTTTTTTAAAATTTTTTTATAATAAGTAAAAATAAAAATTCAAACTAATAATAATTACTATAAAAAAAATAAATTAAATTAAATATACACTAGAAATTTCTAGTGGAAATTTTCACTTCCAATATTCAGTTCTAATTCACATTTTTAATTTTTGTATCAATATATTGCACTGGAAATTTAACAATGTGTATATTTTAGATTTATAATAATAAAATTTCTAATGTAAATTTCCATTATAAAACTCCTTTGAAATTTTAAAATTAAGGTATCTTTATATGGATATATTTATGTTAATTCACATGTATATGCTTACATTTTATATTGATTAAAATCATTAAAATTATACCTTTTCACTCTAAATTTTAATGTGAAACCTTCATTTGAATTTTCATAGTTTTCATTGAAAATTATATTTCATGTTCAAATTTTCATTGATATATAACTATGATATTTTACAATGAACATTAATTAAAATTATAAACAGAAATTGTGGAATTTTCTATTATAAATAATCACTATGAGTTGTCATTGAAAATTTCAATGAATTATTTCACGTCTATATGTATGAATAAATTGAGAATTTCTGATTTTTTTACATTGGAAATATATATGAATTATCTATTGAAAACTACTAATGACAAATTTCAGTGAAAATTTATGTGTATGTACGTATGAACTGAAAATCCTCACTGTAAATTTATACTAAAATATTATATTGTAAATTTAAATTTATACATATACATGAGTTTTAAAATATTCATCCAAATATACTCTAGATACATTCACGTGAAATTTTTGATGTAAAGTTTCAAAATAAATTTCATATATGTATGTATTAGAAATTTACAATTTAATATTATGATGTAAATCGATATCAGTGTAAATGTGTGTTTGTTATTTTCAGTGCAAATTTATATGGTTCATATTATGTAGTAAATTTACATTGATAAATTTACACTCAAACTTTTAGTACAAATTTATGGTGGAAATTACCATTGAAAACTTTCATGTGAAATTTTCAATGTAAATTTTCATCAGAAATTCCCAATATAAACTTGTGAATGTATTTATTAATAAACATATTTTACTATATTTTAATATATATACGTATAATGCATGTATGTATATTTGTATATATGAATGTATCTATACACTAAAAAAATGACTAAAAAACTTCATAGAAAATAAATTTTATATTTATATTTTTGAAATAAAAAAAAACACACACACACACACACATATATATAAAAACACAGTGCATAGAAAATATACAAGAAAATTTTCGATGAAAACTTAAGTAAAAATTTCAAGAAAATTATTCAGTCTAAATAAACAATAAAAGTTTCTAGTATAAAATTTCAATGAAAATAGCCATTGAAAATTAAAAATTTTTAGTAATGTATTAATATATATACATTGAGGATTAATGTGTAAAATTTAACTAAATTTTTCTTGTTAAAATTTTCACCAAGATTTTATAGTGGAAATTTTCACAATAAATTTCCACTAAATAATTGCACTGATAATTTATATGTAAATTTCAACTAAATATTTTCATAAAAAATTTATAGTAACATTTTCTAGTAAGAATTTTCAACATCATTTACGGTTATAGGTGAACTCATAAACAATACTCTTTATTTATAGATTGTATACATTAGGATCATGGGAGGAGTACTTGCAAAAGATTTATAAATTGTTTATAGACTCTTATAAATTCATACAGTCCACAATATAAATTTTTAATGAAAATTTTCATTATTGATTTCCCGTGAAAAATTGAATTTTTTTATGTATAATTATATTTTCATTGGAAATTTTAGTGAAAATTTGAATTTTAAATTTCATGTGGATATTTGTATTGGAAATTTCTGGTGGACTAGAAATTTCCTTATAAAATTTGTAGTTTAATTATTAAGTGTCATATTAAAAAGATATATAATAAATATTATATATAATAAGTATCATAATACATATTATATATATCTATATGAATAATAAGGATAAGAAGCTGCATGGTAAGAAAACCATGAATTCCAAATGTGGGCATTTTCATCCAAAAACCAAATTTGAGGGTCAGATTGGACTTCCCAACATGAGAGGATATAAAATCATCCTACACCTTCAAAGAAATTAACACTTCATCCAAGACAAATGTATATTTTTTATTTATCCATAGTCCTCCCTACCCTATATATATTTCACAAGCTCCACTTCCATGACTGTAGACTCGAGTGTCTCAACCACTCATTAAAAAATTTAAATTCAAATATAAATAAATATTCAAATACAAAATATAAATATTTTTATATAAACAAAAATGTAATTATAAAAATATAAATATAGTTATAAATTTATAAATATATATATATATATAGGTACATTTATAATTACATACATATATTGTTATTTATAAAGCTATTTAAAAAGATATTATATAATTTTAAATGTAATTTTCAGTATTATTATAAATATAAACATATTTATATGATCATATAAATATGAACATAATTATATATTTATATATATAATTATAATTATAAAATTTTTATTTATAAATATATCTAAAAATATAATTAAATAAATTTTTGTTATTATATTTATATTTATATAATTATAAAATAATAAATTTAAGTTTATTAATATAATTATAAATATAAATATAAATATAATTATAAATATAAATATGTTTATAACTATATAAAAACATTTATATTCATAAACATATTTATATATAAATATATTTATATAAATATGATTATAAAAATATACAATCCACTTTAAATATATATTTCAAACCTCTCATCATGCATTTGTTTTTGGAGAGACATGAAACGTAGTATCTTTTCCATTATTAATGTGAAACTATAGATCATTTTCTTCCAACGAGGGTATTAGTGAACATGCTTGGACCTGATGGTGCATGTATCATGCACCCTACCACGCATCATATCAATATATCATTATATTATAATCGAGTTTCAAAGAGGTCTGGTGAATTCTAATAAATATTCATCATCCTGCAACACAAAAATATAATTATGATCGAGCCCCGTTACTCCCTACCCTATATATATCTCACTGTGACCACTTCCGTAGTTGATAACTTGAGCATCTAAACCACTTATTAATCGTGGTGGAGTATGTCTCCCTCCAATTCGTATTTTGTTTCAAAATTCCTTTGGTTCCCATAAATCCCGCTACCGCTGCTTGTCCCGATAGAGGAGTAGATGACATTGTGATCGACGAAGTGTTCAACCAGATGCTACATCACTAGAAAAAAGAACCATTGTGTGAGGGGTCTTTCAACAACTGCAACGACATTATTTGAGCTAACAGAAGGTTTTAGGGCATCCATGTGACTAGGGATCGTGATACCCATAAACATGAGGTCACTGCTTTTTGTAGTATGTCCAAACTCTTCTTCCTTGAATTCCTCGTGAAAGTAGTTGTTACAAAAAAAATACATTTCCAAGTGTTTGTTTTTTATTTCTTCTAAGAAACCTCCCTAATCACTATCTGAGAAGCTATATAGATTTGCTTCATCAATGTATGGATAAAAAGGGAAAACATTCCATTGTTCCTTTGACATACCTCAAGATTGTTTTGGGTCTATTAAATGTGATTATTTTGGAACTTCCATTTACTAGCTTTGCATCCCCACACTATAGATAATATTTTTCCACTTTATTGTGAGTTACCTTCAGATTCCAATTAAAATATTGGACAAAGTAAAGTCAATTTTTCTTCGTTCTATGTCTATTTTTTGTTATAATCTCATTGCTATTGGATTTTTAGGGTATTACCATTGGCCATCTTGAACACTTAAAAATGTTCTTTGGAATACTTATTCTAATATATATATAGGCCATCATGTTTTTTATTTACATCAATGCACAGGTTAATGGAAAAAAGGCCTCCATTAATCATCTAAAACTCCTTGAACATGGCCTCCTTGAATTCATTGAACATATTTCAGTTGTTCCTGACAAAAAAATCATCAACAAAATGGAATACTGAAGTCATATCACCACAATCATTCTTTTTGGTGTAAATTATATGCTTATATGGATTTTGGGTGAATATGTTCTATTGAAGATAATGTTTTATGTGTGCATTCCAAGTATGTGGAGCTTCATTCAACCCATAAAGGGATTTCTTCAGTCGATACAACTTGTGTTCTTCTCCCTACAAATTCTTTTTTAAAGAAAGTCAAAAAAGATTTTTTCTCAAAGAATTCCATTTAGGAATAAATATTTCACATCCGGTTGGTTGATCATCCAATTGTGAAGGACTAAAAGGGATATAATCATCCTAATAGTTTCATGAAAATCAATAGGATTGAAAAATTCTTCATAGTCCACCCCATAATTCTGTTTATACCCCTTTGCTACCAGCCTTCCCATATAGAGATCGACCTCACCAACATCATTTATCTTGATCTTGTACACCAACGTGACACTGATGTTTTTATGGATTTTTGGAAGTGTAGTCGGCTCCCATGTGTCATTTTTCTCTATGAAATGAATTTCATATTTCATATAAATTATACAAAAATATTCTCTTATGGATTACTGAAATTTTATTGGATCAAGATTTGCATAGAGGAAAAAAATTTTCCTCTAATCTTTTTTCAAATATTCCAATTATTCTATTCATTTTTATAGATTTAATGGGTGAGGATGAGCTGGATGAACTTTGACTTGATGAAATTCTTTCAAGAGTCATGGAATGTACTCTAGACCTTTAGTCTAATGATAATGCAACCATGGAAGGTATTGTAGGCATATTCTCCTGATGATCATTCCTTTCTTCTAGATCATCTTTTTTTTCTGTAATATAATTTTTTTTTCATTTTTCACCATTCCATTTCCAAGATTCTTCCTCACTAAATATCACATCCCTACTCACCAATACATTATTTTTTTGTATATTATATATTTTTAAACCTTTAGAATCTGTACTGTAGTCAATTAAGATACCCTTTTTGCATGATCATCAATCTTCCTTCTTATTACTTCTGGAACTAGAGCGTATGTGATACACTCAATGATTCTTAGGTGTTCTACACCTAGTTTGTAGTTTCTCCATTCCTATTGTAGTATCAAATTTATTTCTCTCTTGGTTGGACACTGACTGATCATATAGGTTGTACATGAAACTTCCTCTTCCAAGAAGATCTTTGGCTAACATTTCACTTTCAGCATGGTCCTCATCATGTCAATGATAGTGCAGTTATTTCATTCTACAATGCCATTCTGTTGTGGCAATTGTAAATGTTATAAAATGCAGTTAAAGTGTATTCTCCAAATATATCCGAACCGATTACATTGATTTTTTTATAACCTTATGATTCAATATGGGAATTATAAATTGTAATGAGAGAAAAATTGGAAGTTTTTTATTTAATTAAATACACCCAATGTTTTATAACATAATTATCAATGAGGGTGATAAATTACTTATAATATAAAACATAGGGTGTTTTCATGTGGTCTAAAAATATTAGTGTGAACCAAATTATGTGGTTCCTCTGCACTTCTGGACACTCCACCTTGGGAGGAATTTTTTTTTCTTATGTACTGTACGATCCTCACACACATGATTTATAACATCAATCGCCGACAATACATGAACCACACTTAATGATGATAAATTTTTAAGGATTATAAAATGTATATTCCTAAAGAAGAGATTTCATCTCCACGAGTAATTCTTAATGAGTCAAAAGGAACACTCATCGACCTTTGTTTTAATTTACAACAGAAACATTAAATTCGTCTCTATTTGGAATTTAGTGAAAAGTCTCTAGTGAGCATTTTTTATAGATAGAGAAGAGTTCTCCATGTCTATGACATACCTATTCTCAAAGAGTTTTTTGGTACTAAAGATACTATATTTCATGTTTGGTACGTAATACAACTTAGATATGTAATTTGACTCCCCATTATTTTGATATGTATTAATTTTATCGTTCTAGTCATGTGTACAGTTGATGACTTGCCAAAACTCCTATCAACATGAACGTATTATGTGTGTTTCATGAACATCTTTTTGTTACTAATCATATGGTTTCTTGAACCCATGTCAAGATACAACACATCTGGCCATTCACGTTCCTTCTCTTGTGTGAGGAGGAGTGCAATGATTTCTTGTTTATGGTGTGATGATTTAGCAGTGTCAGATTGTTCATTCTTGTCCATTTTTATCTAATGATCATAACCATAAAGGCCAAATTTCATGAAATCGTGGAATTGAATGTTCGTTCTGTTTTCACAACCATGCATGAATCAGCATCCTCCATTTCCTCTTCCATGGTAGCTGGTAAAATAAATCTTTTCCTTGATGGATTGGATTATATCCATGACCTATACCTCTTGAAGAATTACTAGTTCAATGACCACCTTCTTGTGTTTGTCCATTAATTCATTTTGGTAGTGTCAACATAGACTCTAAAGAAGTATATAGCGTTGGGGAAACATTTATTTTCATTCATTACTCCTTCACTTTCAACAATCCCATTAATTATTCAATTGAATACTGTTTCACGTACCTTGATTCATTGATTAAAACAACCACATTCTCCAAAATGGTTGTGATAGATAGAAGTGATTTTTAATCACATGAATTTCCTTAACTTTTACTCCAATTCATTTCAAATTTTTAATAAAAGAAATTAAATGTGAAAATAGTTAGAGACACTTTCTCTTTCCATCAAGTTCTATACTCCAAACTCTGCTATTTGTGTTTGAATATTATCCCACTTAACTCGATCAACGTCCTTGAAGATGGTGTCGAGGGTATCTGAAGATTTATTGATGATGTTTCATCAAAATGGTTTTGCAAGGTTGATTCATCCAACCAATGATAGATTAAGAACAATTCCTACTTTTCTTTCATCCATTTAATATTGAGAGCAGTAGGAAGTTCATTTGTGAATGCGACTTATTCCTCCACAGTGGATGATATATACCCATCACTGATGATCTACCATAGTTCTTGTGACATGATCCATGCCTTAATTTTGATGCACCACCTTTCATAGTTTTCATTAGGAATACTTGGAACATATAGATATATTGCGGTGGCTATCATCAAACATTGGAGGATGCCTTGGTTGCTGCTTCTAATACCAGTTTGTTCGCTATACAAGCTAGAAATGTGAGATAGAAAAATTAAATACCATAATGAAATATATTTGAAACTTTTAATTCACATTTTTTATATGGACTAAATTTTAACCCATTTTATTGAGTCTTTAAAAAATATTAATGGAATCCAATGACATTGCATTTATTAAAGGAAAAAAGGAAGAAAATATGTTAATATATTACATAGGAATTAAGAGAACACATGCGGAGAGGAACGTTTTTGTTTTTATTTCCAAACATACTCTCATGGGTTCATGGGAAAAAGTACTATGGTCTGGTACCCATTAAACTAATACATAAGATATCATCATCTCCTTATAATGTTTCATTGAAATATGTACTTCATTATGGGTATTGGGTTTAGTAATGAAAATTGTGGCACCACTGGAAAATCCCTCAGCTACGACCTCCTCCACACCCCGGAACTAGTGGAAACCAACGCCTTTATGCCAATATATCATTCCCAAGAGGTGAAATCCATCACCGATGGATCTATTGTTGGGCCACTGGATAGTATTTGGGCTCACCACTATCATCAACGTTGGTGAGGAGGAGTACAGCTGCTACCAGGTCCCATGCATCGAGAGGGATTTCATGGCCTTCTATGAAAGGTACTTCATGATCATAAGAGTGATCAAGGTCATACACCTAAGCTATTCCAAAATGGATCCCTATCAATTTCCTTTCATCCATGGTTGCGACCCAAACCAGACTATCGCCACCGTGGTGGGATCATTATATCTACTGCTGGCACCTACAACTCATTGCCGATTACTGTCTTAATCACCAACGTTAATTCTAGAGTTTGTTTACATCTTATATGAATAAAAATTAAAAATATGAAGTAATTTTTTTTAAAGTGTATGAAAGTTGGATGTGAAAATTCAACCTTTCGGTAAGAAAAAAATTATTCATAGATGTTCTTTTATTTATAAATATATTGAATTTTATATTATGATTTAGGTTTATGCTGTCATAAATCACTTATACAAGGTTTTATTATTTGTTTTTATTCGTTAAATACTAATTTTTGTCATTGTTAAGTAAATATAATATTATTAATCTTATAAATATATACATTATGATGACATGTCATATTATTGTTCCAAGAATTATGCTCTCTTATGTCTACCATGATCTTATGATATCTGACTCTTATGCCATGTCTTTATGTGGATCTTTATAATCAATCCCTTTTTGTTTCTATTATATGATTATTTACACTCGTGATAGATTATAAAGTTTTATCATGTGAAATCCTTAATAGCTTTATAGATCATATATTCTTTTTTGTATGTCTCTATGATATTTTATGTACTAAGAGTAAGGGGAGGTCTAGGAGAAAGTATTCATATGTGAATAAAAAACATTATTATTGGTTTTATCATGTACCCAATTCCCAATGTAGTTAGACCTAAAAATATTTGGTAGTGTTATATAGATTTTTATGATAAATATGACGTAATAATAAGTATATTAAATATTTTTCATTATAAGGAATATTTGAATAGGCATTTTCATTGTAACAGATGGAAATTTTTCTTCATAATCCATATCATTAATTTTTTGTAACATTTTCCAACAAGTGTTATTTATAAGTAGATTCACTACTATCCATATTATTTTTATTGTGAAAACCCCACGTAAACTCATTGTCTATAACCACTTCAACTGCATCCACAAAGTTACATACATGGTTTATGTAAAATGAGTCCATTTTAGATTCTATTCATTTTAACCATTTCATATAATTAGAACCCTCAATGTACTCTCAATTGGTAGTGGGGTTTTCATCTATGAACATCACTTAATCATCATTATCCATAATAAATTCATATATTATAGGCTAATGACAAATCAGACAACATCATTGAGTTTATTTATTAAGTTGAGTAGGTTTTTCTTCCAAAACAATTTACGGAACTGACTCAACTTCTATATCAGGAGAACATCCTTTTTTGGCCCTTAAATTCTCCAAGAACAAAATTCATCCCATTGAATCCTAAATTAATATATTGATTTTGATGGAATATAATTGTTTCATGCACAAAAAGTTTATGTTCTATTATATTATAGAAATAATATCCCATATTTTCCTTAAGATGTACAATAAATAATAATTTCACTAATTTACGGTTATTATTATTAGAAACCAATTTCATACGAGGGATTCAAAATCCCAAATTTTAATAAATTTTTTATTGAAGATTTACAAATGAATATATCATATAATGTCTTTATGAAAATATTATATAGAAAATATTTAATTGAGAATTAAATAATTTTCATATTATACAACCATAAGGAAATAATAAGATCACAATAATTAATCATTCATTGACCATGTCAAATATGGCATGATTCATTATGTTAGACACACTATACGACTATGGTTTTCCAGGAGTAGTGAGTTGTGAAAAAATTATTGAATCACTCATATGATATGTGAATTATGAGCACATGTTTATAACAAGTTTATTTGATTATTGAATATTAATACCTTTCCCAATTGATTATATAATTCATTCTAAAACTCTTTGATCATTTCATAAATTTCATACTTGTACATCATCATAAACACATAAACATACCAATTAAAGTCATTGATAAAGGTTATGAAGTACCCAAACCAAATAATCAAAATTCTTAAATGAGTATAATCAAATTTTATGGGGAGATTATGTCCCACATGGTTTTCTGGGAATGGTACACCTATATCGAGATCATCGACCTCTGTTCTACGATGGTGTGTGCACATGGAAACCATACGACCTAGTGGTTTCCACATTGACATAGCCTCACTTCCTATAATACAACCATTTTTTCACCTACTCTATTTGTGATTTTGTTTGAAATATCTTAAAAATCAAATCAAGATTCTTCTAAGTGTAAAACGAAGACATGATGACACAAGTCATCTTCAATGTTCATTTCAATATCTTATGGAAAGTTTCTTTCTAACCATAGCCCATATTTTATACTCTACAAGGCTAGTTTTTGTCTATCCGAAAAGTACATTATGAATCGATAAATTGTATCCTAAAACGGGGAAGTTACAGGTAACTCGTGAATCCCCTTGAAGAAACCATTGATGGACTCCACAATGATTTTGGTCATGTTTTCGTACCTCTTCCCCCGTCATATGGAAATGTCTATATTTAAATTGGAATCTTCATTATGTTATCATACAAACATTGATTACACTTGTAGATATTTTCAAAACATTATTTAATACTCTATTTATTTTGATGATATGATACAGAATTAATCAAATTTAAAATAAAATTATTTTGTCTTTATGTTGAAATAGTAAAAAAAACAAAGACTTTACGTAATAAGCCATGTTACTGACTACATCATTGGTTCATCATGGAATATTTTTCACACATTTCAAGCAATGTGACTGATGTAGAACTGATGAAGTGAATTTAGGGGTCTCTATGTCTGAGTGTTTTCATAGACCGCCTCATTAATTGCCTAATGTTGATCAAATATCAAACATACACCCCAAATTCAGTTAAAATGGTTTTTTATACATTCACTACATGATTTATATATTTCCATCTCCACAATGGAAAATGAAAACAGAAGAGTTCACATGTTTCCATCTTGGAATTCTAAAAACATCAATTGGCCCTTTTATTTTCTATATAGAAACCTTCCATCAATATGTAAGAACCATTTGATGAATCAAATGAGGAGATACAATGGAAGAATGCCTAGAACAACTAACGATATTGAACATGAGATGGACCATGTTTTTTATCATGAGACACATGTTAGTTTTTTTAAGATTAAAGATATATTTGTTGTTTTATCTCAGTATGTATTGATATTTCAGCAACAACTAATACAAGTCATCCCAATCACCATATACCATAACAATTTCTTTCTGTTTCACCATCCATACCTATTATAGAAAATATTAAAACCAAATGTTTATTCTAACCTGTCATTCATAAAGGCTATAGCAACATCTTAGAATGTCCTAATCATCTCGACCATAACTGATGACACAAAATGAACATCCAATTTGGTAATATCTTGTGTTTTGTTTGGATGAACACAAGTATGAGATGCTTAAATTGTTGAAATTATCCAACCTCCAAACCCAATATCCAGAATCACCCTCAAGGAAAATATATAATCTTCCCCATAATTTTCACACTATGTGAGGTATTTTTTATGGGATGATTCTGGAACAATATATTCATAGTTTCCCTATATGGAAAATCTATTTAGATGTTTTTAATGCATATCTACTTGGAATATCCCTTCAACTATATAAGGTTTTTCCATATCACTAAACCTATCTAGTACCACTTCAATAAACATTGTTTTTGGTGTTATAACAATATAGTCGAGTTCAAAAACATTTTCCATTGCTTACGACCAAGATTTTAATAGCGGTGGATGATCTATTGTGGGTTGAGTTTTTTGTACAACTAATTGATTTATAGAAACATCCTCCCAACCTTCTATTGCTCCCTCAACATAAAAAATATTTCCACCATCTGATATATCATCAAAAAAATCCACATCATATTTCATATTTACATTTATATTTAAGAGATCATCTAGGTTTTCATCATCAACATTATATTGAATATCCTCAATTTCTTGGCATGAAACTTCTTCAACAACTATTTCAAGTATACATCACTGTACAATTTGATGTTGTTTTTGTATAGTAGATACATCAATATATTAATAAGTCATGGTACCATCTGACCATTGGGAATTTTTTTTTCTTGGACTCACTGCACATTAGTAACCAATGGACATGTTAGATTCCATAGTGTATCCAGGAATTGAAAATGTCTATAGCTCAAAGACTTGATCTCATGATTGGTCCTAGATTTTATTAACCAAGATTTCTGTCCTGAATTTCACTTAGGGTTACCCAATTAGTTTTACTAACCACTATTGTTGTTTTTGTTCTATAATAATCTCCTTTCTCAGTTGGAATAAACTCCCCAAAGTAGTCACATTGAAAAACATGACTCTCTATGTCAAATATTTTTTTGATCAAGATTATAATAGCGTAACTAATATTGACAATAATGATTAAACATATAATATTTATTATACTAAAATTTTAGAAAGTATTTTTATACCCAGAAATATGATATTAATGTTTATTTTTATAAAAATGTATTAGAATACAAGTCACAAAATTTATTGAAAAATGATGTGAAAAAAAGAAAAAATACAAAATCTATTTATTTTTCATTCGTAAAATATTAATTATTATCATATAAAGTTGAATGAATAAAAGAAACATTAAATTACAAAAAAATCATTTATGATATACTATTAACACCTCAAAAATTTTCAATAGAACATGGTTTTGATTACATGAATCTCACATCATTAGTGAGGTAAAATCCATATTATTTTCAATTGGTATCTAAATAAAATATTCCAAAAGCATGTACATAACTTATGAATTTTCAAAAGAATTAAAAATTGTAATGAAATATCGAACATGTTATCTTAGATTTCATTTTATGTTTAAAAACGTTTGAAAATTCATATCTTATGTACATAACTTTCAATGATGTCATTAAGCTAGTAATTAAAAATAAGCTAGATTTTCGTCATATCCGAAGTGAGTCTCATCTCATCCAAACCATGTTATATTGAAAACTATTTTGGTATTTCCTGGATTTTATAAATAATTAAAGTGTTATTTAATGTGTTTTATCATATCCATTTCATTTTATATGATCTGAATTTTTATTTTATCAATGTTAAATAAGCTGATTTGGTGTTTTATATTATTTTAAACATTATTTCTGAATCAATTTATGAATACCATTGACAAAAAGGGTTGTCCATATAATATTTATGATACTAAAATTTCAAAACATCTTCTTATATCCTAAAAAAATGATATTAATGTTTCTAAGTACAATTTTTTATCATCCTAAAGGTATTTTAGTAGTTTATAAAGAAAATATGAATTATCTATAGCATATTCCCTGGGAGTGTCAAACTAGATGTGAAGCAAGGCCCATTTGCATGTACCAAGTTACCCCAAGTCAAGCTCGTCACACCTTGTCAGAGTTATTATGCCTAGATACATCTCTGCCAGATCCACATCCACTTGTTTGTATCTATATAGGGATTTGATTTCTTAAATAACCACATAATCTTTACTCTACCAAATTGTTAGATCATTTTCTTATATCCTAAAAGAATAGCTGAATCATTACTTAATCATTATTTAGTCATTTTTTTCATAAGTTAAGCATTTGTTAATCATTATTTAATTATTACATATTCATTCCTTTGTAATTCATTAATAATTCATTAATCGTTCATTAATAATCTCTTAATCATGCTTTAATAATACCTTAATCATTCTATAGTCATCACTTAATCATTCCTTAATAATTACTTAATTATTCTTTAATCACTACTTAATTATTATTTTCTCATTACATAATTATTCTTTAATTAATACTTAATCAATAGTTAATCATTATGTAATCAATAGTTAATCATTACATCTTTATTCATTACATTATCATAATTTAATCATAATTTAATAAATATTGAATCATTAAACATTTATTACTGAATAATTATTTAAACAATCTATAATCAGTAGTAAAATATTACATTATTTTTAATTATTAGTTTCTTAATAAAAATGTAATCATATGATATTAACTAGTAAATAATAATTTACTAATCATTATACGTAATAATTTTCAACTCATAAGTTATTAATTAGTTAATCTATACTTAATCATTACTAATAATAATTATTATTTCTAAACTATATATAACAAAATAATCTACTAATTGAATAACATATTTCAATGTAACTAAAATACCAGTTAAATTAATAGATATAAATAAATTTAATATGAAAAATACCTCTAAATTATATTTTCAAAAAAAGAGATTTCTTTTATTTCCCTTGATCCACCGCTCCTAAAGAAGACTTCTTCTAGAGAGAGTGTGAGAGGCTGGAATGTAGAGAAAAGGATGGATTTTTAAGTGAGGAGGATGGGGGTACCATTTTATAGGGAGTTAAGAGAAAGGTCAAAGGTGGGGGGCTTCCTTTCACCTTTGAATTAGGAAATATGTGGGGCCCTTACTGTATTTCACATTCTCTTTAGGGGAAATCGGGTAAGGCCCTAGCTACCTTATCCATGTCACATACCTACGGTAATGGTGGTGGGGGCATGAAAGGTGGAAGGACCCATGCATCCTTTCAGTAAAATTTTAAAAATAATTACCTACATATATTAAGAAAAAAATATAAAAATTCATCCAAAACTATCATGTCTACCATGAATGATTAAATAATGTGACTTCCCTTTCACATGTTTACGTCTAAAAAAATGTGATGTGTGTTTCTGTTAAAAAATCTCTATGTATTTTCTAACATTATTACTAAAAACCTAATTAAAATAGAATAAAAACAAATTATACCATTTCTAAAACAAATGTTCATAATTTTGAAGAATATTTACTAGAAAATCAATATCAAAAGTGTACCTATTCATTAAAACAAACCCACTAAGAAAAAATTGGATAAGTCGACTTATCAAAACATGTTAAGTGTTCTCTATTTTTAGATGTGGTATGTGTACCTTTAGTAGATAATATAAACAGGGACATCCTTGTCAATACTTTTATAAAAAAACAAAATATAAATATATTATTGAAAATTAATAAATAATAGTAACAAACTAACCCAGGAAATTACCAAAGTACCTAGCTAAACTGGTATAGACCTTGAGGGAATTCCCAATCCCCACTGATTGAGAATAGTTTCAAGGCACCAAACATACATTGTTGAGAAAAACTTTTTTTAGTAAAATGATAATCGAGGGATATACACTCATAAGTTAGAGTGTCATCCTCCCAAAATAAGAAAAAACACAAATCACGCTTTATCTGATCTTGGATTTTATAAGCGCTAAACATAAAGAGATGATAAAAGGGAAACCTTTGTCAAAATTAACAAAAAGAGCCACAAAATCAAATTGTTATCAGTGTTAATCCAAGAATTGATAAAAGTGAACTCATTATCAACACATTTTTATCCCTGATAATGGTGAATATTTCTCAGAGATTTCCATAGTGCTGATTAAAACATTCAATAAAATAATATTTTTAATTTATATATAATTTTTTTATTTATATTTTAAAAATATTATGTATTTATATACATTCATTAAAAAATAATTTATACAATTAATATAAATATGATATAGTAATATTTTTTTCTAAAATTATTCAAACAATATAAGTATAAATTATGTATTGTTAATATATAATATAAGAATTTATATATTTATATCAATATCTATGTGCGTATATGTGTATCCATTATATTGTATGTGTGTGTTTTTATATGTGTACATATAGATATTGTACATGTAAATATGTATTTTTTTATGTAGATGTGAAAATGTACATGTTCATATAGGCATATCAAACAAGTGTAGTTGTGTGTGTATGATATATATCAATTTCACTTATTATGTGTATTTTTTTATTTTTGATATAATATTTTTTTGATTTATTCATTTTTTATACATATTTATATTTTACTGTGTATTATTTTTAATATGTTTTTAATTCATATTGTTATTATTTATTAAATTTTATTTCTAAAGTTGTAATATATTAATATTTTTTGAAATATATATAATTAATCTATTTAAATTCATTTCTTAATATTTAGTTCGTTTTTGTACTTATTTATATTTTTCATATTTAATCTTATATAAATTAATTTTATAAATTAATTTTATTATTAAATTATATTTAATAAATATATTTACTATATTTTTATATAATTATAAAATTATAATAGATATATTTAGTGTATTAATAATTATATATAAATATATATTAATAAATATATATAATTATATAAATATATTTATAATTTAATATAATTATATTTATTTATCATTACAATAATAAATACATATTTACAATTCTTTAAATTTATTTATAAGTATTTAAATACTTATTTATAATTATATGCGTATATATTTATTAATATTGATATACATTTAATGATTTTAATTATATTAATTATATTTTTAAAATTAATTATATTGGTCATTATCATTGTTAAAAACGATGAAAAGAGGTGTTTCATCATCACTTGTTATTTTTACACTAATAAAATTACTCTTTTTAATGAGTTTTTAAACTCGGTGTTTAAACTCCTAACAATCATTTAAATCAAACCATAATAAAGTGCTTCATTCTTATGTCATTCAAGATCTTGTGGAATTGAAGCTTTTTCATCACCCTCCCTCGAAAATCTCAAACGAATCGATTCTTTCAAAACCCATGGTATGCAACTTGGGATATATCACTCCCCCTCGAATATCTTCATGTGTTTTTAATTTCCCCAATGGGTTTGAATAGTGCATATGAGCTATTTATTTTTCCTCATTATACCTCTCCAACTATCAACCTAATGTACCTCTCCTTGAGCCATTATTCCTTCATCCTCTCCCTCTCCCTCACTTCCATTTCAATCCTTAATCATAATTACTCACTCTAATTTCATGGAGCTCCTAGCTGTGCACTGTGAAAACTCTTCCCACTGTTCAAGTAAGGTGGTGACTGTAAGCACTATAATATACATTCCCATTAACAACACACAAAATGGTATTTAGAAGTTCTAGAAAAAAATTTGTCATAATATCCATTGAAATGGGTTACCACTTTATCATCACTAAAAAGGCGCTGATATAGGCACTATTTCGGCAGTATGTTGTTTGTATCACACCACACTGCCTCAAATACACACTTATACAAATACCCCTGAACATAGATTCATTATTTAATTGGAATAAAATTTACATCAAAAAAGAAAAAAAAACAATATTATATAAATTTAAAATAATTTTTTTGTTATTAAATTTGTAATTACTATCCAAAAACATTTTAAAAACATCAATGTTTCATTATCTTGGGCACCCATGACCCCCTCTCATTGAAGTCTGATCATGGTGTTTGTTGTCAAACAGACCAGCCTAACCAAGAAAAATGAAACCACCCATATAAGAAATATATTCTTATTATAGTAATACTATAATTAAATAATTTAAAAATAAATATGAATCAATAAAATAATAAAATATATATTTTAAATAAAAGAAGACATTTGGAGTCATATCGGTCATACTGTGCATCAAATTGAGGTGGGGATGATTCATACACATCAAAATTCACATATGGTTCATTGTCCTAACATTCTGAAACAATTAAAATATATTTTCTTAGTTTTGATTAAGTAACATTCATATTTATTAAAATGTCATTTTAAACTGAAAACATGCACTTTGAGTCATTTCGGTCACAACTTATGTCAGTTTGATGTGAGACTAATATTTACCTTTCACAAATGTATTATTATTAATTTTCTAAAATTATCAAGATAATAATAGTACATTTTCTTTGTTTTTCAGTGAGTGACACACATTTTGAACTAAAATTTCAATTTTAGATTGATACCAGGAACATTAAGTTGTACTAGGAACACCCTATATTAGATTGAGGTGTGGATGATTCATACAAGTAAAAAATTACTTATGAATAATATTCCTAAATTATTAAAATAATATTAATGTTTTTTATCCGTTTGGAGTATGTTTGTTCTTTCTTGTACTAAAATTTCAATTTTAAATCAAAAGACCAAATTAGAGTCATACTAGTCACACCATGTGTCAGATTGAAGTGAGGTCAATTACTACACAAGAAAAAAGATTTTTGGATCATTTTACTAAAGTATCAAAATAATATGAAAGTTTTTTATCTGTTTTGTGTATGTCACTTGTATTTTATACCAAAATTCAATTTTAAACTAAAAATAGGAACTTTGAGTCATACTGGCCACATAGTGTATTGATTTGAGTTGAGATTGATTCCTACACATCACAAATGACATATAAATCATTTTGATAAATTATTAAGATAATTGGAGCATGTTTAAATTTTTCCATGAGTGTCACACATTTTGAACTAATATGTCAATTTTTGACTACTAATAGACAAATTGGTTTATCTCATGTTAACGGTGTCAAGAGTTGGGGGCAGATGATTCTGACACATCTCAAATGGCTTATGGATCATTTTCCTAAAATAATAAAACAATCTAAACGTTTTTTCACGGTTCTATGTATGTAATCTGTAACACCCCAAGACTTCATTATATGTTATTATCTTTAGAGTAATTCAGTAGTTTACGGAACATGCAATAACGAGTTCGAGCACACCACGATTTACCAAACTAGCCATTCAAAAGCAGTTATGAACAGTATTAACTAAATTTTAAATTTTATATACCCCACATAATTTTAGAATATATATTATGTGTTTCTTAGACATAATATAAGAACAATTTCAATTTTTTAGAAAAAATAAGTATTTTTCATAAAATGCAAATTTTCCACCTTTTAATGGAAAAACATTTTAACGAAATATTTGACAATTTTATATATTATTTTTAATGAAACTAAATTCTTCATTAGAATCAGGACATAAAAGTTTATTCTGGATAAATTTTTGTTACTTTTACGATAACTTTCATATTTTGATGAATACTGAAAAATACTAAATTTTAATTAGAAACAACCTTTTTAATCGAAAAAATTTATAGTGTTAAATTATATATTTGAATGGTTTTGATGTATAATTAGATTATATTTTTATATTTTAATACAATTTAGTTCATTATATGTAATTTCACATTTAAATTTGTCATTAACACATGTGAATCTTTTAATAGTTTTTATATTTTTAAAAAACCGTTTTTTTGTTTTGATAACGATAATTAATTTTAAATTAATTAATGAAACTTTTATGTTTTCAATTTATTAAAATAGAGTACAATTTTGAATTCGTAATATCAAAATTATCTTAGGTAAAGTTTTGGTATTTTTTTGAAAACATACCATTTTTTATGAAGAGTGAAAACAATGCATTATAGTATAAAATCGACTTTTTAATTTAATAATAATTTATTTTATTTAAATTTAATTTAAGACAAAATAGATATATTGTAACACCCCATGCTTCCATAGTACGCTTCTCTTTGAATAATATAGTAGTGTGTGTTGTACGCAACCTCGAGTTTTAACACACCACGACCAATCAAAGTAGCCGTTATGAATAGTAATACCCACTTTTTCTAATTATATAAATTTTATATTTCAAAATGGACTTCATATTTGGATTCAGAATATCTAAATAAGCCTATGTTAAATTTTTGGTATTTTTCCGAGAACTTCCAATTTTCAATGAATAGTGAAAAATACATAAATTTTTTTTTTAATCAAAATAATTTATTGTGACAAATTATAATATTGAGTGGTTTTAAAGAATAATTAGAATATTATTTTACTATTTTATCCAATTTTGGTCATTAGAATTAATTTCACTTTGAAATTAGACATAAACAATTGTCAATATTTTGATTGATATTGTTTCTTAAAAACATACTATTTGTTTTGACAACGGGAATTAATTATAAAATTAATTAATGCAACTTATACGATTGGAATTCTTTAAAATAGACATCATTTTTGAATTCAGAATATCAATTATAGTTTAGGGTGAATTTTTGGTGGTGTTCTGAGAAACTTCAATTTTTGATGAACAGTGAAACCACTAAGTGGTAGTTAAAAAATTAATTTTTCGTTTAAATGAAACATTACCACTTCTGTGAATTGAAATTTAAAAATCCTACATACATGGTTGTAATTAGTATGTAAAATGTGGTTCAATGAGATGAAAATAATTTTTGATGTATAGTAACTTTTAAGTTTTATTAATCACGATTAAAGGTAATTAGTGTAATTTAAGGTAAATATAATGTTATAATAATATGAAATTACCTTTACACCTATCCTACCATTATTGTATGAGTCATTGCCGACCAAGAGAACCCATGGGTCAACTTGGGGACCCCATGGAGCCACTTGGGTAAGAAAATGACATTAATAACTTTTTATTTAAAGTAAAAATAAAATTGTCACAAACATGTGTTGTTTTACTAAAACAATTATTACATGGGGTTATATAAGTTATATTTTCGACTATAAATATTACTTGTAAAGAAAAAAATATTTCCTACATCATGGTAATTGTTTTATAATTTTTTGGCATTAAATAAAAAATTTTATTTATGACACCCTGATGATGTAGCGATTACCTCATTAATGAACAATTGAAATAAAATGAAAATATAAGGTAACATATAAGACATAAACTTGTCTAAAACCTATGGTATGAGTATATTTCGAACCCTTATCACCTTATACTAGAAATATATCATTTTGGGACCTTTAAAATATGAAAATCATTTCATAATAAAGTAACAATTCATGACTTTCCAAGAGTTCCCCTCCTCTCCTCTTATAAAAGGATCCCACCTCTACCACCTTATTCACACCATCAAAGCCATTTTTATCGGCCAATATCTACCCAAATATTGTAAAAAATTATCTCCCTTACTAATAGAAGCCTCAATTTTTCCAGAAGTCTTTCCAAGGAATCCTTTGGCTCAAATCCAAAAGAGTTATCTGATTTTAAGGTAATGTCTTCTCTTATGTTCTTTTGTATTATTTTGATTATCTAACCCCATAAACTCTTTTTATTACTTTATTTTGTAACAAAATCAGTATATTAAATAAACTAGGATATTTTTATGAGAAGTATTTGATTTACACATACACACACCTTCATCTAATGGTTAAAGAATATACTGTTTCTGTGGGTGGTGAATTACTGCCTCACGAAACGATGATTGTTCAATATTCTTTTAACACCTCTCATGGTGGCCATTAAGATGTCACTATATTTATATATGATATATATTATTTTTATGTGTTTCTTATGCTTCTGTATGTTTAATTTATGGAATAACTTTATGATTTCCATTATGGGTAAACTCAATAATTTCATTTTAGAAAGTGCGGACTACCGCCCCCTCAAAGTGATTTGAATCATTAATGCCATATGTGGGACGTATAAAGGATGGAGTAAATGATATTATATATGATATTATACTCTAATTATAATATAAAATTATATCATTATGATCTAATTCCATTAAATATGAAGTAGAAATGAAAGTAGCATTCATGCGTACCTATGGCTTACCGTCTCCATGAACGATGTATTTCATTTCTTACCTCTAAATGTTATGTAATATTATAAATTAATGTATATACTGGATATGTATGATATATATTATATCTACATCATGAATATAATTAGTTATATAATGGATATTTTACCACATGAACAACTTGTAATTATATGAAGTTTATTTTTGACTTTAGTACCAAAGATCGAAAAAATGACTGTTATTAACTTAAATAATTACATAATGTTCATAAAATGGTAATAAGTGATATAAAAGGGATAATGAACTTGAAAAAGGATATTAAGAAAGTAGAAATTAACTCATGTTTATTATTCAGGAGGTTCAAAAATGATCGAGTCAAGTCGGACACGAGGTAGGGGACTTCGTCTCAATCTCCTTTCATTGAGGCATATTTTATTTTATACACCACTTTATTTTATATGGTGTACAAAACCCTTATACTTTTACTTTTATTCAAAAGGAATCTTTTTATACATATCATTTTTACTAAACGACAAAAGGAATGTTTTGTCTTACGTATGCGGCAACAACGACTTCTCCTGCTATGTGACCATTATTTGAGTTTCAGCTTCCTCTACAAACCATAATTTTTTTTAAAATGAAAATTAAATACCAAGTTTTACTTTTATTTTATTTTGGTATTGAAAATGGTTTTATCATATTAATGTGTTGTATTGATATCTTGTGATTGAAATGTGGAAATGTTATGTTTCCATTATGCATGTTTTATGTGATAGGATTATGTTATGGTTTATGATTTGTTTAAACCTTTTCATATAAGGAATTCATTGGACTTAGTATGTGATGGGTGGATCTCGCTATAGCTCCTCGATTCATCGGTAGGTCTCATGAGACAAACTAGTGTCTTGAGAAAAGGCCTTGACAAAATATTATTTGTAGTCTTGACACAAGGTCGTGACTATGTCGTTACGATAGTATGGAATTATGCATTCCATCATTATGAAAGTGGTTATTGATATTGCATGTGATTATTAGACTAGTAGAATATCCATATGAATAAGTAAATGGCATTATTTCATTTTATTTTTTCTATATTATGCTGAAGTTCAATTTTAAAAGGCGTTTGTTTTAGTTATACATTGCCTTAAATGTTTATGTATATTTATGAATGTTTCCGCTATATTGTTATCCTTACTGAGAATTTGAGCTCACCCATTTCTATGTTTTATTTTTCCCAGGATGTGAAGAAATATTTTATGACTAACCTACAGGGATAGTCTGAAGGGGATATGAGTGTGGCCTACGGAGACTATGTTATTGTGATTTTTCACTTTATGATGTAATGTATCATTTATGAATGTATCTAGTGTTTCCAAGGCTACTAAACTAATCGGTCATTCGAGACATGATCTTTTGTGATCCTACCAATGTTACGTAATAATGCACCGACTCTAGGTAACCGGGGTCAAGGTATTTCAGTTGGTATCAGAGGCGGTTTAGTACTAACCTTGGATGCTAGATTTAGAATTTTTATTAGTGAACATAGGCCTAAGATAGACTATGTTGATTAGTATAGAAGAACTTCCTATAATTTTGGTATTATAGAGATTTTGTGAGTTTTCCGGGAAAATACATCCCTGTATGGATATGAGCAGGTAGAGGCAGCTTCCACACAGATGTACCTAGGGGAAATACCCGAAAACACCGCTTTGAGCTAGACTTGAACGACAAATGGTGCACGACAACGGGCCTTGCTGAACTCTTGGTTACGAAACTCCTGGGGGATATGATTAGGATAACTACCATTTTCTTTACAAACCATTATGAAGGGTTTATGAGTATATAATTCCTCAAAGAATTTTTTTTATGATTTTGGAGTATATCCATAAACTGTTCAATTTATGTTAAGTGTTTTACAAGTATGGAATTTTGTATTTTGATTCATAAACTGATATAGTTTATGCCATTGTTTAGAAATGGATCCCAGTGGAAGGAATGGAAACCATATCAATGCACATACTCCATGTAGGGATTTTCATCATGCTCAATATAATTATAATGGAGCTGGTGATACAACTGGTGCGGATCAACTTATCACCATACTGGGACAACTCACTCAGGTTATGAATAATAACCTTACTCGTTTGGAGCACCCTGATCCGCAAAGTGGTGGATCAATGTTAGACCACATCATGAGGCAACAACCACCAACAGTCAATGGGAGTAAAAATACCTTAGTAGCTGAGAAATGAATAAATTCCTTAGAGAAAATATTCCATTCCTTGGGGAGTAGTGAATGGGAAAAGGTTATAATGGTAGTTTACCGCCTCACTGGAGATGCTGATCAATGGTGGTCGTTGATTAAAAACACAAAGGAAGATGATGAAGTATCAAATATGGAATGTAGGGAGTTCAAAGAGCTTTTCCTAGAAAAATACTTTCCTTGTGACCATCGAGCTGATATGGAAAGGCAATTTCTGAGTTTGAGACAAAAGGAGGATGCGAATGTCACAAAGTATGAGGCCAACTTTAAAAGGTTAGAGAGGTATGCTGCATATTATATACGTAACCCAATAAGTATGATTGATCATTTATTTGATGGGTTAAAACCATTTCTCCATCAATCATTGGTCTCACAATCCTTCTCGTTATACGAAGACATTGTCTCATTTTCTATTAAGATAAAAAAGGAATTCTCTAAGTCTTACGACTTTAAAGCAAAGCAAGAGAAGAAGAGATCTGCAGATCATTCTGGAAATGGAAATAAGGGGAATAAGGGAAAAATTGATTATCCATCTTGTAGTAAATGTTGGAAGAAACACCCCGGTACTTGCTTGAAAGGAATGGGAGTCTATTACAAGTGTGGTGAAAAAGTCCACCAAGCTCGTGATTGCAAGGGGATGAAAGAAGCTACCGATGTTCAATGATACAATTGCAGGGAGATGGGACATTATGAAAATGAATGTCCTAATCGTCAGGGGAACTTACCTCAGAAAAGTCCAATGGATCAAGGACAAGCTTATGATCTCAGTACTGCTGAGGTAGAAGCTCCGAAAGACGTGGTGGTAGGTAATTTAATTGTTTCCTCAAGTTTAGAAAATGCATTATTTGATTCTAGATCATCGCACGGTTTCATATCTTCCCAGTTTTTTATGAAAATTAGATATTTCCAATTTGATTTAACAAGGGAGTTGTCAGTCAAAACTCCTAAGGGAAATATCATTGCTACAAAGTTTTGTGAATCAGTTCCAATTAGAGAACATAAATGTTCTTTATCTGCTGATCTCATCGTGATACCCATGATTTAATTTGATATAATCCTCGGAATGTATTGTATTTCATACCATGATGTGAAGATTTATTGTAAGAAGAAGGAGGTTATGATATTTTATGACGATGATAAAGAACACCTTATCTTTATAGCAGAATCGTCACCACCTAATTCTTATCTAGATCCACCCCCAGTAGATCAACTAAATTCACTTATTGGGGAGGAAGAAAATGAAATAACTGTGGGTGAGGAAGGGAATGTTCAAATAGAGGATGTACCCATTGTGAGAGATTATGTTGATGTGTCTCCAGAAGATTTACCTGGGCATCATATAGAAAGAGAAGTTGAGTTTTCTATTGACCTAATTCCTGGTTCAAGGCCCATATTAAAGACCTCATATAGAATTTCCAATGTGGAATTAGTTAAACTAAGGAAACAACTATAGGAATTGAGTAATAATGGATTTATTCAATCTAGTGTTTCTCCATGGGGAGCCCCTGTTATTTTTGTTAAAATGAAAGATAGATCTATGAGGTTATGTATCGACTACAGGGAGATCAATTCTATAACAATAATGAACAAGTATCCCCTACCTTTCATTGATAATTTATTCGACCAACTACATGGAGCTCAATAATTTCGAAAGATTGACCTTCGATCTGGATATCATCAGTTGTGAGTGAAGAAGGAAGACATTCTGAAGACAACATTTCGAACTAGGTACGGGCATTACGAGTTTATAGTAATGCCTTTTGGGCTTACTAATGCAACCTCTATTTTCATGGATCTAATGAATAGAGTTTTCAAGGAATATCTTGATGACTTCGTAGTGGTATTTATTGATGATATCTTGGTATAATCAAAAAGATATGAAGATCATGAAAATCAATTGCGCATTATTCTAAAGACTCTTAGAAGACATGAATTATATGTGAAGTTTAGCAAGTGTGAATTCAGGCTTCATGCGATTTCTTTTCTTGGCCATATTGTTTCTAAGGATGCAATCTCTGTTGATCCTTCTAAGACAAGAGAGATCCAAGAATGGACCGAACTGACAAGTATATCTGAGGTATGCAGTTTTATTGGTTTAGCAGGTTATTATCAATGTTTTGTCTAGAATTTTTCCCAATTGGCTAACCCATTAACAAAGCTGACACGTAAAGGGGATAATTTTTTTGGACAAAAGAGTGTGAATATGTTTCGAAGAACTAAATAGAAGTTTAGTCAATGATCCTATATTGACTCTACCATCGGGGAATGATGGGTTCGTTATTTATAGTGATGCATCAAAGAAAGGACTTGGTTGTGTCCTCATGAAGAATGATAGGGTTATTTCCTATGCATCACGACAGTTGAAAATTCATGATCAAAACTATCCTACTCACGATCTCATGTTAGCAGCTGTGATCACTGTTTTGAAGATATGGAGACACAACCTCTATGGTAAAAAATGTGAGGTTTATACTGATCTCAAGAGTTTGAAGTATATTTTCTTACAAAAAGAACTCAACATGAGGAAAAGGATATGGATTGAATTACTCAAGGATTATGATTGCACGATACACTACCACCCAAGGAAGGAAAACAAGGTGGAAGATGCTTTGAGCAGAAAAGTTCATGGTGTATTGAACAATATGAGAATTCAAAGGGATCCTATTTTCAGGGATCTTGTGAAGATGGATATGGTAATAACTATGGAAGGTGAAATATCAATGCCTTTTCAAATAGTTTCCAAACCATCTTTACTAGAAAGGATTAAGAGTTCTCAGATCGATGATGAAGAGTTTCAAAAGAAGATTAAAGCTGTGAAAGATGGTATATTGAGATACATTGTGTATGAAGATGGAATTTTGAAATTTGGGAAGAGACTTTGTGTTCTCGATATAGCTGGTCTAAAAAGGGAATTATTGGATGATGCTCATAGTTCCAATTTCCTTATACACCATGGTATCACTAAGATGTATAGATATTTGAAGGAACATTTTTGGTGGGACAACATGAAGAGGGAGATTTCTGATTTGGTGACAAGATGCATGGTTTGTCAACAAGTGAAAGCTGAGAGGCAACTTCCTGGAGGATTTATGCAAACTCTTCCCATACTTGAGTGGAATTGGGATAATATTATGATGGACTTTGTCATGGGACTACAAAAGACTCCTAGAAGGAATGATTCAATATGGGTCATTATTGATCATCATACCAAGTCAGTAGATTTTCTTATTATAAGAGAAAGTTTACCTCTTGAACATTTAGCAAGACTGTATATTAACGAAGTTGTAAGACTTCATGGAGTACCCCTATCAATTGTTTCGGATCGTGATCCCCATGTTACATCAAGATTCTGGAAAATTCTTCAGAAATCCCTGGACACTGAACTTCGTTTGAGCACTGCATACCACCCTCAAATATATGGACAATCAGAACGGACTATTCAAACCTTAGAAGACATGTTGAGATCATGCTCACATGACTTTCAGGGTATGTAGGATGAATATTTACCTTTGGTAGAATTTTCCTATAACAATAGCTTCCATTCAAGTGTTCAGATGGCACCATATGATGCGTTATATGGAAATAGGTTTCGCACACCAACCTGTTGGGATGATGTTGGTGAAAGAAAACTTATAGGCCCAGAACTTGTTTAAGAAATGATGGAAAAGGTGAAGGTAATCCAAAACCACATCAAAGCAGCTCAAAGTAGGCAGAAGAGTTATACCGATAACCCATGGAAGGATTTGGAATTTCAGGTAGTAGATCATGTTTTCTTGAAGGTATCTCTATGGAAGGGAGTTATACGATTCGGTAAGAAGGGAAAATTAAGTCCCAGGTACATCAGACCATTCAAAATTCTAGAACAAATTGGGGTTATAGATTACCGTTTGAGAATACCTCCAAGTCTCTATAAAGTTCACGATGTGTTCGACGTATCACTGTTGAGAAAATATATGCCTAAACCAACACATGTACTCAACTATGAGGAATTAGAACTGTAATTTGAACTATTTTATTGCGAAGAGCCTGTCGGGATTCTGGATATGAGAGAACAAGTGCTGAGAAACCGGACGACTCGTCTGGTAAAGGTTATATGGAGGAACCATAAGAATAAAGAGGCAACGTGGGAACCCGAGGAACTTATGATGAAGAACGACCCAAGTCTTTTTATGCAGTAATATTCTAGAAATTTCTAGGATTAAATTATTTGAAGTTGGGGAGAATGTAACACCCCAAGCTTCCCTGATACGCTTCTCCTTGAATAATAGAGCAACGTGTGTTATACGCAACCTCGAGTTTTAACACATCGAGACCAATCAAAGTAGTCGTTATGAATAGTAATACCCACTTTTTTGAAATTATATAATTTTTATATTTCAAAATGGACTTCATTTTTGGATTCGGAATATCGAAATTAGCCTATGTTGAATTTTTGGTATTTTTCCGAGAACTTACAATTTTTGATGAATAGTGAAAAATACTTAAAAACAACAGTTTTAATCAAAATAATTTATAGTGATAAATTATACTATTAAGTGGTTTTAAAGTATAATTATAATATAATGTTATCATTTAATCCAATGGTGGTCATTAAAATTAATTTCACTTTGAAATTGGACATAAACAATTGTCAATCTTTTGATGGATATTATTTCTTAAAAACATGATATTTGTTTTGACAACGAGAATTAATTATAAAATTAATTAATACAACTTATATTTTTGGAATTTTTTAAAATAGACATCGTTTTTGAATTCGGAATACCAATTATAGCTTAGGGTGAATTTTTGGTATTGTTCTGAGAAACTTCAATTTTTGATGAATAGTGAAACAACTAAGTGGTAGTTAAAAAACTAATTTTTCGTTTAAATGAATCATTACCACTTTTGTGAATTGAATTTCAAAAATACGACATAAATGGTTCTCATTATTTTGTAAAATATGGTTCAATGGGTTGAAAATAATTTTTGGTGAATAGTAACTTTTAAGTTTTATTAATCACGATTAAAGGTAATTAGTTTAATTTGAAGTAAATATAATGTTATAATAATATGAAATTACCTTTACACGTGTCCTAAACTTATTGGATGAGTCATGGAAGACCATTAAAATCCATGGGTCAACTTGGGGACCCCATGGAGCCACTTGGGTAAGAAAATGACATTAATATATTTTTATTTAAAGTAAAAATAAAATTGTCACAAACATGTGTTGTTTTACTAAAACAATTATTACATGGGGTATTAAGTTAAAATTTAGACTCTAAATTTTCATTGGAAAGATAAAAATATTTCCTACATCATGGTAATTTTTTTTAATTTTTAGGCATTAAATAGACAAATTTATTTATGACACCAAGATGATGCAGCGATTACCTCAATAATGAACAATTTAAATAAAATGAGAAGATAAGGTAAAATCTAAGACTTACACTTGTATAAAACCTATTGGATGGGTATATTTCGAACCATTATCACCTTATCCTATAAATATATCATTTTGGGACCTTTAAAATCCAAAAATAATTTCATAATAAAGTAACATTTCATGACATTCCAAGAGTGCCCCTCCTCTCCTCTTATAAAAGGCCCCCACCTCTACCACCTTATTCACACCATCAAAGCCATTTGGCTCGGCAAACCTATGAACAAATACTCTCCCAAATTCCCTCTATTACTCTTATAAGCCTCACTTTGTGCAGAAGTCATCCCAAGAAATCCTTTAGCACAAATAAAAAAGAGTTACCCGATTTTAAGGTAATGTTTTCTTTTATGTTCTTTTGTTTTATTTTGCTTCTCCAACCCCTTAAAATCTTTTTATTCATTTATTTTTTAACAAAAACAGTATATTAAATATACTAGTATGTTTTTATGGGAAGGATATTATTTACACATACACACTCCTTCGTCTAATGGTTAAATAACATATTGTTTCTGTGGGTGGTGAATTACTACCTCACAAAACGTTGATTTTTCAATATTCTTTTAACACCTCTCATGGGGGCCAATAATATGTCACAATTTTTATGTATGATATAAATTATGTTTATGTTTTCCTTATTCTTCTGTATTTTTCATTTATGTCATACCTTTATGATTTCCATTATGGGTAAACACGATAATTTCATTTTAGGAAATGTGGACTACCGCCCCCTCAAAGTGATTTGAATCGTTAATGCAATATTTGGGACATATAAAGGATGAATTAAATGATATTCTATATGATATTATACTGTAATTATAATATAACTTTATATCATTATTATTTCATTCCATTAAATATGAAATAGAAATGAAAGTAGTGTTTATGCGTACGTACGACTTACCGTCTCAATGAACGGTGAATTTCATTTCTTACCTCTAAATGTTATGTAATATTATAAATGAATGTATATAATAGATATTGATGATATATATGATATATATATCATGAATATAATTCGGGATATAATAGATATTTTACCACATGAACAACTTGTAATTATAAGAAGTTTATTTTTGACTCAAGTACCAAAGATCGAAAAATGACTGTTATTAACTTAAATAGTTACATAATGTTCATAACATGGTAATAATTGATATAAAAGGGATAATGAACTTGAAAAAGGTTCTTAATCAAGTATAAATTAACACTAGTTTATTATTCAGGAGGTTAAAGAACGATCGAGTCAGGTCGGACACATGGTAAGGGACTTCGTCTCAATCTCCTTTCATTGAGGCCTATTTTGTTTTATACACAACTTTCTTTTATAAAGTGTATAAACCCCATTTAATTTTAATATTATTCAAATGGAATCATTTTATATTAATAATGTTTACTAAAGAACAAAAGGAATGTTTTGTCTTACATATGCGGCAACAATGACTTCTCCGCCGCCGTGACCATTATTTGAGTTTCGGCTTCCTCAACAAGCCATAACTTTTTTTTTAAAAATGAAAAATAAATACCATGTTTTACTTTTAATTTATTTTGGTATTGAAAATGGTTTTATCATATCAATTTTTTTTATTGATATCTTGTGATTGAAATGTTGAAATGTTATATTTCCATTAATAAAGTATTATGTGATACGATTATGTTATGGTTTATGCTATATTTAAACCTTTTCATATAAGGATTGCATTGGACTTAGTATGTAACGGGTGGTGCCCACTATAGCACCTCGATGCATCGGTAGGTCTGATAAGACAAACTAGTATCTTGGCACAAGGCCTTGAAAAAATATTATTTGTAGTCGTGGCACAAGGCCTTGACTATGTGGTTATGATAGTCTGGCATTATGCATTCCATCATTATGAAAGTGGTTATTGATATAGAATGTGATTATTCGACTAGTAGAATATCCATGTGAATAAGTAAATGGAATTATTTGATTTTATTTTTATCATATTATTCTGAAGTTCAAGTTTAAATGGATTTTGTTTTATTTATACATTGCATTAAATGTTTATGTTTATTTATATAAGTTTCCGCTATATCGTTATCCTTACTGAGAATCTGAGCTCACCCCTTTCTATGTTTTATTTTTCCCAGTATGTGAAGAAATATATTATGATTAACCTACAAGGATAGTCTGAAGAGGATATGAGTGTGAACTATGGAGACTATGTTATTGTGATTTTTCACTTTTTGATGTAATGTTACATTTATGAATATATCTAATGTTTCCAAGGCTACTAAACTAAACCGTCTTTTGAGAATTGATCTTTTGTGATCATGCCAATGTTACATAATAATGCACCAACACTGGGTAACTGGGGTTAGGGCGTTACATATATAATACATATATATGTTCAACATAATTCATAGGATTAATTTTATAATAAAATTAGATGTATAATATTTTATTGAGATTTTTACCGTCTTTTACCCACCTCCTAGAAGTGTTTGCAAATTTTCATAAAACTAAATTTTACAACTTCTGTGAGTTGAATTTCAAAAATATGAGACACAACGTTAATAAAAATATATAAAATGTGTCACAATAAGATGAAAATAATTTTTTTGGGGAATAGTACCTTTTTACTTTTATTTACCACGGTTAAAAGTAAATAGGGTAATTAAGGGGAAAACGATATTATAATTACCCTAAAAAATGTCTTAATTCTATTTTATAAGTATTATTTTACCAATAAAAACCTTATTAATTAAATTTTATCCCCTTTTTCCCACTTCTATTAGATTTTGACATTTATTATTATTTTATTTTTTAAAGTGTTAAAAGTGTTAAATTCAAAATTTAATAACTAAACCATTTTTAATATAAGGATAAAAACAATATAAATTCGACTATAAATCTTAATTATAAATATAATATGATTTATTACATAATATTATTTTATTTATAATTTTTACAAACTAAATAATTTAATTTATTTATGACACAACAATGATGTAGTAATTACCTTATTAAAGGATGATTAAAATAATTGATATTATAAATGTCCAAATAAATGTATTTTTAGACTTTTGATGAATTAAAATAATTTTATAAGTTATTATGACATGTTATTGTTGATTAAATAATTTTTTTTTCGATTTAACCATGTGTTATTATTTTCACAAAAATCAAATACTAAATAGTTTCAAAATTGTCATAATTGAGTTTTTAAAATAAATTCTATATTATTAATGGATAAGATATTTCTAAAACTCTAATGTTTAGAGAAATGACTTAGATAATGTTATATATATTAATAATGAACCACTATGGGTTCTCTTGTATTGTTATAGTATGTTTATTAACCATATAATATAAATATACCAAGAGACATGGTAAATGTCAAACTACATAACTAAGAGTTAAATCTAAACGATAAGGTTAATATGTTCACCTAATCTTATATAACACCTATTGGATGAGAGTTTTTAGACCCATACCCACATTATCTTTTAAATAAATTATTTTTTAGCCATTATAATCTGAAAATTATTTTATTATTAAATAATATTTCAATATTTCTTAAAGTGACCAGCACCTCTCTTATAAAAGGGAACTTCCACTTCTCTTAATTTCACATCTCCAAAGCATTTTGGATTGACCAAAACCAGCCCAATTATCCTCCCAAATTTCCTCCATTCATCATAGAGGCCTTACATTGGTCACAAAGCCAACCTATGGAGCCCTTTTGATCAAATCAAAAGAAAGAACCCGAACAAGTGGTAAATATTTCATCACCTCTTTCAAGTTATTTTCTTCTTCCACTTTATATTTCTTTATTGTATCCATTATAAAATAATAACTCCAGTATCATATATATACTGTTATGTTATTATAAAAATGGTACAACCATATTCATTATTCTATTCATCCTATATATGACAGAGTCGCCATACGTGTGTATGTACGAATTACCGTCTCCACGTCGTGGTGTAGTTTGTTATTCAAACACTTAATTATTTGTATGGGTATAATAATGAGTATACCTGATGTAAATAATAAATATAACATGTTAATGGTTTTTTATATATATTATACCCTCTAATTACATATTATTTCACCATCAATATAATGATATTGTTTCTCGTGCGTACGTACGGATTACCATCTCCACGAATGTGATGAGATTCATTCCTCATCGTAACCATTAAAAAAGAATTTTCATTTTATGATTAAAAATAATGTTTATGATCTTAATATAACTTTAGATATGAATAAAATACATCCAATCCATAAACAACAAGGATTACGTAACTGAATATATAAAGGAAAACTGTTCAGTTAACTCCTGAAACGATGATACTACTAAAATATTATAAAAAAAGAAAATATTAGAGGATCATATATGATATAATATTTATGTATATATATCCTGTATAATTTAATAACAATTATTTGACTATTATGCAGGAGGTTAATGTACCCTCGACCAAAGAAAAGTACAAGGTAAGGTGTTTCTTATCTCCCTTTTAATTCCTTGAGATTTCCATTGTTCGCCACTTATTTGTCGCAAGTGTTGTATTGTGTACTTACATTTAATATATATTATAATGATTCTATTTATATTCATGGTATTATATGAATTATTTTTAGGTTATTAACTTTTGGTCATACGACTTGATTGATTACAACACGGTAAGGGGTTTTCTTCTCACTTCTTATTCCCGTGAGATTCATGCTTTATAGCCACTATTTCTTTTTGTGTGATGTATGTAGTAGACATTGTTTTATTCCTTGTGTAATATAAATTAATATATGGGTATTTACAACTTCATTGTATGATCCTTATTTAATGAGGTGTATGTTTCTTGGGTTACCAAATCGGTAAGGAAATTTTAAATTTCTATTTCTATTCATTGGGCTTTACGCATACATCATTGATTATTTTACTACAAGATTATGTGCGGAATGACTATTTATTATTTATATAGTAATTTACACTCCCCTTTTTTGGATATACTTTTGAAACACATATTAAATTTATTGACAATTTCTCATGTCATTGATATGAACTTGATAAGAGTAATCTTAACTCAATTTCCATTCATTGAGTTAAACATCCAAGTCATTGGTTTTGTTTTTACATGAAAATATGTGAATGTCCTTTGATTAATTTACACTTAATATCCAATCATATAGAGTGTATTTATATTTTTCACACATAATTATGTCGTTGATTTATCCTTAAACAAAGGATAATGTCTTTATAAGGGATTACATCAGAATTTTCATTCCATTGAGACTTCATTGTTGTTATGTGACAATTCACTTTTATATGGTCTATATAATGTACTTTGACATAGTATATCATGAATTTTTATTCTCATGATATTATAATGTTTTCATTACCACAATTATTTTTATTTAATTGTCTCTCACATGGTTGTAAACTCAAACTAAAATGTCATTTTAAATGTTTTAAAGATTTATTCTTCTAAATATTTCTCATTAATGTCCATGTTTTAAAAATGGTTTTAAAGATTTATTTATATAAAAATTAATTTTATAAAATTATAATTCCTTTTAAATGTTTCAAAGTGTTATAAGACACTTTTATTCAAAAATCTATTTTAAATGGATTTTGATAAATAATGTTACTTTTAATTTTTTTCTAGAAAATGGGAATATTTCCCTTGAATAGTTTTGAGGATTATTTTCATCTATGCCAATATATTTAATTATTATCAATTGAGGTTAATCTATTTTAATAAAATCTTCCATATTTTATTAAATTATTTATGTTTGACTGTGGATGGGCTATTTTTATGTCATCTATGGTTTGTGGATAAAATATTGACATTTTGTATGCTAATTTCAATATGAATATTGAGATTATGTTGCCAAATTTTCATATGAGGAATGCATTGATTTAGTAAGTGATGGGTGGATCCCGCTACAGCTCATCGATGCATCGGTAAGTCTCATGAGACAAACTAGTGTCTTGGCACAATGCCCTGAAAAAATCTTCTTTGTAGTCTTGGAACAAGCCCTTGACCACGTTTTTATGAAGTCTAGCATTATGCATTCCATCATTATGAATATGGCTATTGATATTGAATTTTATTATTCGACTATTAGAATATCTATGTGAATTAGTAAATGTAATTATTTGATTTTTTCTTTTCCATATTATGTTGATGTTTAAGTTTATAAAGCTTTCATTTTAGTCTTATACATTGCCTTAAATGTTTACGCATATTTATGAAAGTTTCCACTATATTGTTATCCTTACTAAGCATCTGAGCCTACCCCTTTGTATGTTTTATATTTCCCAGGAGGTGAAGAAGTATTTTATATTGGTCCTGCAGGGATAGGCTATGGATATAAGTGTTTTCAAAAGGGGGAAAAATGTTGTTGATGTCTTTATTTCATGAAGTAAAGTAACACTTATGAATGTATCTAGTACATACAAGGCTGATAAACTTATTAGTATTTCAGGATTTGATCCCATTTGATCATGCCAATGTTATGTAATAATGCATTGACTTTGGGTAACTGGGGGTCGGGGTGTTACAGTTGGTATTAGAGGAAGTTTAGTATAAACCATGTAATCTATATTTAGAAAAACTCTGATTGGAAAACACAAACCTAAGATAGAAATTGATCGATAGTATATATGAAAATACAAAAATTTTGGTAATGTAAATATTATGTTGGTTTTCCAAGAAATACATCTCTGTCCGGATATGAGCAGGTAGAGGCGGCTCTAGAACAGATGTACCTAGGAGTGAAAATTTTGACCAGGAGTTTCGGGCTTGACAATAGGTGTCTTGGTACATGAAAACGAGCCTTGCTGCACTCTTGGTTACGACACTACCGGGGAATATGCTTAAGATAATTCACATTTTATTTACAATCCAACTTGAAGGAGTTTAATATAGGATGAGAATAAATAACTTTCATTAATTCTAAGGTGTGTTAGATTTAGAATAAGGTGTTTTGATATTTTCTAAATGATTTTATGACTATCATTGGGCTTTTATGTGTTAGTCAATGGATGGATTCCAAAAACGTCATAGTAACATTGAACATGATGTACAAGGTGGGCATGGTGGTGGAAATGAGTAACTAAATGGAATGTTGATAACAGTAAATGATTTCATGTTCATGCCGAATCAGTTTTTCAAAAATATGATCTACAACATATATATTAACCAACTCCTATACTCAACAAAGAAGATAAACATGATGAATGATAAGATCACTAGTAGTGGAGAACATGTAGAAAAGAAAGATCATTTTCCATCAATCAAGAAATATGGAATGAGACACCTAGGGAATTGTCCCAATGGAACAAAGAAATGCTTTATGTGTGGGAAATATGGACATAATGTAAAGAATTGCTGAAGAAAAATGAGAATTACTATAGAAGAAAATAAAAATGATCTCAAGAATCCATTTACAGTCATTTTCTGTTAATTTAGGGGTCCTGGGCATTACCCGAGTAAATGTCCTATTATATTGGATAACCTTTTGGAAATGGAAGAACCTATGTGGAAATAAGTGGATGGTGAAATGTTTAAAAGTATTAGTGCTCTTTGTTTATGGGATTATTTTGAATGAATTTTCTCTTGTATGTGTAACCCTGTAGTTTGTTATGTGAAAAATTCTATTTTAGGAAGAATTTTATTTTCTATTGTTGATATAGTTACAAATAACCATTTGGTTTTATATGATATTTGAATTTAAGGAAATTGTAAATTATTAAATTTGGTGATGAAAATTAGAGGTATGAGATAACAATTGTGGTGAAATTATGTTAGAGTAATTTGAGGAATTTATCTCATTTTTGGTATGTTACAAAATATGGTTTCTGAACTGGGACAACATTCAGACCATGTGACAACCCATCGCATCGGAAAAAGATGTCGGAATTAAACCCACAACTAGAGTGAGATTGGGATTTATCACCTACCACTTGAATACATGAAGTCCCGGGTTAGTGTGGCTAATTTTTTTTGTTAAATGATTTTATTGATCAATAATATGTTGATTTTGGATATTATGTCTTATCAAATGGATATCCTTAGTATAGGAAAATTATTTGGTGATTAAGTGATCAATGTTATTTGGGAAGATGTTCGCTCTGTTGGGAACACTATATGCATATAGAAAATAGAATAATATAGGATTTCATTTGAGGATTAATGGTGGATTCTTATTTATGTTTTAATGTGGATTTATAAAAATTTGAGATATTTTTGGAAATGATTAACCTATCATAGAGAATATGTGATTTGGTTAATTACTTTTAAGTATGTCAGTTTAAGAGTAGTCGATGTTATTGGGAGATAAAATTTGACGTGGAAGCCTACATAATCAGAATCTTCTATTTTTTTGGGTTTCAATATTAGTTGGGATTATATTTAACGATTTTAAGGAAAATTGTTTATTGAATGGAATTTATTGAAATTTGGATATTTTTGGTTTAATTTTAGAAATTAAAATTTGTATTTCTTTATCTAATAGATTATCCTTTTAAGGGATCATCCGATCTTTTACTAACCATTTTAGTTTTGGTTAATCTCTAAAGACAAGGTAAATATATATAGTTTATCCTTTGTGGATTATGTGATTCTCTAGATGTTGATTCTAGTTCTTCAGGTGTGACCAAGTTATCTAGAATACTCATCATTTGAATTAAAAGATGATTTAGTGGTAGAAATCTATTGAAGGATGAAACTCTAATTAAAAAGTAAGTATATCTCTATATGTTCATAGTCAATATCATAAATAAATTCCTTAACTTTATGAAATGGAACTTAAAACAAAAAATGTTAACCATTTAGTTTACATACTAGGAATCTAATGATTGTTTATAACATCACAAGTCTGTGGTTTTATTATTGTTAACTTTCACCTAATAATGTTTTCTATCACTCTACACTATAATATGACACATATTGTATCATACATATTGATTTTTTCCTACTTGGAATCCTAGTATGGGTTATCTCGAGTGACCTTTGTACTTATCTTTCTTTATTTTAGAGAGATAGTTTTGATTAATCTTTTCAGATGTGGGAAATTTAATGAAGTTCCCAAGACAAATTTTAAAATTTCAAGGACATAATTTACAAAAGGGGGAAGAATATAACACCCCAAAATTTCATAGTAAGTTATTTTCTTTAAAATTATCCAATAGCTTTCACAACACGCAACACCGAGTTCGAGTGCAACACGACTTACCAAACTAGCCATTCAAATGCGGTTGTGAATAATATTAACTGAATTTTGAATTTTTTATTCTCCTTATAGTTTTTGAATCCTTATTATGTGTTTCTTAGACATAATATAAGAACAAATTAATTTTTTACGATAATAGAAGTATTTTATACAAAATGCAATTTTACCACCTTTTAGGGGAAAACCCTTTTTAAAACCAATATTTGACACTTTTATATATTCAATTTAATGAAATTAAATTCTTATTTAGAATTGGGACAAAAAATGTATTTTGGATACATTTTTTCTACTTTTCTGATAACTTTCATATTTTGTTGAAAACTGAAAAATACTAAATTTTAATTGAAAACAAATTCTTCAATAAAAATAATTTATATTGCTAAATTATGTATTATAATGGTTTTTATGTTTAATTATATTATATCTTTACCATTTAATACAATTTAGGTCATTATAAGTAATTTTACATTTAAATTGAACATAAACACATGTCAATCTTTTGATAGTTTTTACTTTCTAAAAAACCAACCTTTTGGTTTTGACAATGGGAAATAATTTTAAATTAGTTAATGAAACTTCTATATTTTTAATTTGTTAAAATATAAGTCATTTTTTAATTTGAAATATCAAAAATATCTTTGGGTAAATTTTTGGTATTTTTCTGAAAACCTTCAAATTTTTATGAATAGTGAAAAACACTACGTTATAGTTTAAAACAAACATTTTATTAAAATTATTATTTATTTTATTTAAATTTAATTTAAGTCCAAATATATATATAATACCTATATATGTTCAATTTAATTCAATGGAGTCATTTTAAAATAAAATGATATGTATAAAATTTTATTGAACGTTTTACCGTCTTTTACCCATCTCCTAAGAGCATTTAAAAAGTTGAACAAAACTTAATTTAACTACATATGTGAGGTGAATTTAAAAAAATTTAGAGAAATGGTTATTATCTGTAAGTAAAATGTGGATAATTAAGTTGAAAATGATTTTTGGTGAATATTAACTTTTTTACTTTTATTTACCATGGTTAAAAGTAAATAGGGTAATTAAGGGTAAAATTAAATTATAATTACCAAAAGACATGTTATAATTCTATTTGATAAGTATTATTAGACCCAGAACAACCTTATTAAAAAAATATGATACAATTTGCTCGAATTGGATTAGATTAGGACATTTATTATTATTTTATTTAAAGAAGATTTAAAAGAGTTAAATTCAATGTTTAAAAACTAAACCATTTTTAATATAGGGTTACACACAATATAAATTAGACTATAAATATAAATTATAAATACAAAAATATTTCCTACATAATGATATTTTATTTATTATTTTTATACATTAAATAATTTAACTTATTTATGACACAATTATGATGTAGTAATTACCTTATTAAAGAATGATTAAAATAATTGATATTATAAATACCCAAATAAATATAATATGAGAAATTTCATAAATTAAACTAATTTTATAAGTTAATATGACATGTTATGGTTGATTAAATAATTTCTATTTGAAATAATAATGCTTTTATGATTTTCAATAAAATAAAAGTCCAAATAGTGTCATAATTGACATAATTGAGTTTTAAAAACAAAAACTATATTTTTAATGGATATAATATTTCTAAAAAACTAAGGTTATTCTAGAGGACATAGATAAATTTATATATATTATTAATGAACCACTTGGGGTTATCTTCTCTTGTTAGAGTATGTTTATTAACCGTATAATATAAAAATAAAAGAGACATTGTAAATGTCAAACTATTTAACTAAGATGGAAATCTAAAAGATAAGGTTAATATGGTGACCTAAACCTGTCTAAAACCTATTGGTTGAGATATTTTAGACCTATTCCAACCATATCAAATAAATAATTTATTTTTTATCCATTATAAACCTAAAATGATTTTATTATAAAGTAATATTTCAAGCTTGTTCAAAAGTGACCCTCACATCCCTTATAAAAGGGCACTTCCCCTTCTCTTAATTTCACACCTCCAAAACCTTTTTTCTCCACCAAAATCTGCCCTAATATCCTCCCAACATTTCTCCATTATTCCTAGAGGCCTTCCTTTGGTCATTTATCCAACTTAAGGAGCCTTTTTGGTCAAATCAAAAGGGAGAACCTGAAGAAGAGGTAAATATTTCATCACCTCGTTCAAGTTCATTTCATCTTCCAATTCCTCTTTCTTTGTTGTTTCCATTCTAAAATAATAACTCAAGTATCATATATATACTAGGATGTTATTATAAAAATGTTATAACCATATTCATTATTCTATCCATCCTATAAATGACAATGTCACCATACGTGCGTACGTACGGATTACCATCTCCACGTCGTGGTGTAGTTTTTTATTTAAAAAATCATTATTTGGATAGGTATAATAATGAGAATAAATAATGTAAATAATATATATAAAATTTTAATTCTTCTTAATATATGATATACTTTCCAATTACAAATGATTTTACCATCAATATAATGATATTTTCTCTCGTGTGTACGTACGGATTACCGTCTCCACGAACACGATGAGATTTTTTCCCCATCATAATCAATCAAGAATAATTTTCATTTTATGATTAAAAATAATGTTTATGAACTTAATATAATTCTGTATATGAATAAAATACATCCTCTTCATAACAATCGTGTCTTAATTAATAGAGTATATAAAGGAAACAGATCAGTTAACACCCGAAACGATGATACTACTAAAATATTATTAACAAAGAAATATTATAAGAACATATATCATATTATATTTAAATACATAGTTCCTGTATAATTTAATAACAATCATTCATATATTATATAGGATTTTAAAGTACCCTTGACCAAGGAAAAGTACAAGGTAATGGGTTTCTTATCTCACTTTTAATTCCGTGTGATTTCCATTGTTCACCACTTACTTATTGCATGTGGTGTATTGTGTACTACCATTTGATATATATTATCAGTATTCTCTTTATATTATTGTTATTATGATAATAATTTTCTATATATTAACTTTTGGTCATACGACTCAATTAATCACAACGATGTAAGGGGATTTCATCTCACTTCTTATTCCCATGAGATTCATTCTATATTGCCACTATTTCCTTTTGTGTGGTTTATGTAATTGCCATGATTGTATTACTTGTGTAATATAATTTAATCTATGGGTATTTACAAGTTTATTGTATGATCCTTCATTCATGGGGTTTAGGTTTCATGATTTACCAAATCGGTAAGAATATTTCAAATTTAAATTTCCACTCATTGCGATTTATGCATAATTCATTGATTATTGTGCTCCATGATTATGTGTGGAATCACTATTAATTATTTATGTCGTAATTTCCACTCCCCTTTGTATGGATATACTTTTGATTCACATAATCACTCCATTGATAATTTCTCAAGTAACTTATATGAACATGATAAGAGTAATCTTAACACAATTTCCATTCATTGAGTTAAACAACCAAGTCATTGGTGTTGTTTTTTCAAGAATATGTGTGAATGTCCTAATATTGATTTACACTGTATATACAATCATATAGAGTGTATTTATATTTTTCTCACGTAATTATGACGTTGATTTATCCTTAACCAAAGGATATAGTCTTTATAAGGTATTACATATCAATTTACATTCCATTGAGACTTATTCATTGTTATACGCCAATTCAATTTTATATGGTGTATATAATGTACTTTGAAATAGTATATCATGAATTAATTAATTATCTGGATATTAAAATGTTTTTATTAACTCAATTATTTGTATTCAAGTGTCTCTCATGGTTATGAACTCTAACTTAAATATAATTTTAAATGTTTTAAAGATTTATTCTTCTGAATAATTCTCATTAATGCTCATGTTTTAAAAATGGTTTTAAAGATTTATTTATATGGACATTAATTTTTTAAAATTAAAATTCCTTTTAAAAGATTCAATGTGTTATGGGACACTTTTATTCATAAATCTCTTTTAAATGGCTTCTTGATAAATAAAGTGACTTTTAATTTTTTTCAAGAAAAGGGGAATATTTATCTCAAATAGTTTTGATGATTATTTTCATCTATGCCAACATCCCTCTTTATTCTTGATTAAGGTTAATCTATTATATTAGAATCATACATATTTTTTCTAATGAGTTATGTTTGACTATGGATGTGATATTTTTATGTCATTCATGGTTTGTGGTTAAAAGTTTAACATTTCTTATGCTAGTTTTAATACAAATGTTGACATTATGTTTCAACCATTTCATATGAGGAATGAATTTGACTTAGTAAGTGATAGGTGGACCCTGCTATAGCTCCTCGTTACATCGGTATGTCTAATGAGACAATCTAGTGTCTTGGCACAAGGCCCTGACAAAATCTTATTTGTAGTCTTGGCACAAGGCATTGAATATGTGGTTATGATGTCCGACATTATGCATTCCATCATTATAAAATTGTCTATTGATATTTCGTGAGATTATCCGACAAGTATAATATACATGTTAATTAGTAAATGGAATTATTTGATTTTATTTTTTCCACATTATTCTTAATTTTAAGTTTAAAAGGCTTTTTTTAGTCTTATACATTTCCTTAAATGTTTATGATTATTTTTGAAAGTTTCTGCTATATTTTTATCCTTACTGAGCATCTGAGCTCACTCCATTCTATGTTTTTTTCCTAGGATATGAATAAGTATAGTATGGTTGACTTTTAGGGATATGATAAGGATATATGTTTGTTCAAAAGGGGAAAAAATGTTATTGATGTTTTTATTTAATGATGTATTTTAAAAATTATGAATGTATCTAGTACTTCCAAGGATACTAAATTGATTAGTCTTTTAATATTTTGTCCTTTGTGATCATGCCAATGTTATGTAATAATGCACCGACTCTGGTTAACTAGGGTCGGGGCGTTAAATAAATTGTCCCTTTTTACGAAAATTAAAATCAATTTTAAATAAAAAGACATAATTGGTATCATACTAGTAACATTGTGTGTCATATTGAGGTTTGAATGATTTCAACACCTCAAAATGACTTATGGGTCATTTTTTAATGTATCAAAAAAATTTGAATGTGTTTTGTCAGTTTTGAGTGTGTTATTTGTGTTTCTTACTAAAATGTCATATTTAACAGAAAACACAGACATTGAGTTTCATATATCACAAAATGTTTTGGTTTGATATGAGTCTAATTTCGACTTGTAAAAAATTTCTTCTGAATAAGTTTCTAAAATTATCAATAAAATTCGGATACCTTTTCTCAGTTTTTGTTATGTGACACACGTTCTGAACAAAAATGTCAATTTTAAAATGATAACAACCACTTACCAGGATAATAGTGTATCATATTGAGTTGAGTATAATTACAAGACATAAAAACGCTCATATGGATCATTTTTATAAAGTATCAAAACAATCAGATTGGTTTTTTATTAGTATTTAGTATATCACTTGTGTTTTTTACTGTAATGTCAATTTTAAATAAAAGGACACACTTGAGTTCATACTGGTCACACCATGCATAGGACTGAGGAGAATCTAATTCCTATAATCACAAATGATTTATGAATTATTTTTAATATATATCAAAAAAATGTAATGTGTTTTTTCTATATTGAGTGCGTCTCTTTTGTTTTTACAAAATGTCATTTCAAACTAAAAGTATTCCCTTTGAGTCCTACCAGTCATATTGTGTGTTATTTTAATGTGATACATAATCCTAAATGTCACAAATGACTTATGAATCATTTCAATAAATTATCAATGCATTCAAAGTAGGTTAACAAATTTTAAGTGAGTGAAACATGTTTTGACCAAAAATGTCAATTTTAAACTAATAATGGACACTTTGAGACATATCAAGAACACCATGTATCATATAGAGTTTTAGTTAAATTATAAAAGTCAAAAATGACTTATTTATTGTTTTCACAATTTATTTAAATAATATTAATTTTTTACATGGTTTTGAATATTCCACTTTTCTTTTTTACAAAAAATAAAGTCATATTTAAATAAAAAGAATCACTTGGATTCATATTAGTCACAGAATCCATCAGATAGATGTGTAGATGATTCCTACATGTCAGAAATGATTTATGGATCATTTTATTAAATTATAAAAATAATTAGAATTCATTTTATAGGATTTCAGTATGCCCCTTTTATTTTTTATTTTAAACTAGATACACGCACTTTGAGTAATTTTCATCACATCTTGTGTTGGTTTTATGTGAGACTTATTCCTACACATAAAAAATGAATTAGGAATTGTTTTTATAAATTATTAAGATAATATAAGTTTATTTTTTTCATTTTTAGTTAGTGACACATGTTTTGAACAGAAATGTAAATTTTAGACTGATAACAACCCCTTTGAGAGATATCAGACACACTAACTATCAGATTGAGGTACAATCGATTAATACACATCAAAATTTAATTATGGAATGTTTTTATAACATATCCAAACAAAGAAAAATATTTTCACTCTATTTTGATTATGTAACATATATTTTTTACTAACATTTTTATTTTATGTAAAAATACACACGTGCAATCATACTATCCACATTGTGTGCCAGATTGAGATGTTTTTGATTCCTATACATTAAAAATGACATATTCATTTTTTTCTAGAGTATCAAAACAATATGAATATCTTAGATCAATTTTGAGTATTTTTTCTTGGTTTTGAACTAAAATATAAATTATAAACTAAAAAATACAGTTTATGTAATTACAAGAACACAGTGTATCAGATTGAGGTGTGAGTGATGGTTTTTTTCATTATTCCTATTATATCAACTACAGTTTTATAGTCCAATATCTAATGACCACAAGCTTCATGGAAAGAACCACATCAACTCCATCAATATATTCAACATATATAATAAAATAATTTTTTTAGTAATACTACAATAAAATAAATCAAAAATATATAAGAATAAAATGCATTAATAAAATTTGAATTCAAAACTGAAACCAAAAAATTTGATTCATACTGAGAACACCATGTATCAGATTGAGGAATCAATTATTACACTATGTCTTTTATCCGATAGTGTAGTGAATATTTTGGGTTCTAACAATATCATAGTTTGATAAACTAGATTGTTGACTGCACTAGAGATTAAAAAACAATTTATCATCACGAGTGAATCATTCGTGTTGACTGCATCATTGTAGTACATGATTGAATCATCCATGTTAATTTATACATTTCTTCATGATATTTATGAAAAATAAAAATGAAATTACTAGATAAATAACTATAAAGAAAATTGACTAAAAAATTAGACAAAATGATGAGAAAAATCCCTAAATAAATCGTAGGAATCCACATCCTCATGATATATATGAAAATTCTGACACTGGTTACGTTTCTTAGTTATTTATAAACAAATATATTTCATCTTTTTAATATGAGGAAATTCAAATTCATGGTAGTACTAAAACAATATAAATACACAAAGTGTCAATAAATATTGGAAATGATATAATACCCATATTTACAAAATACATTTATCATGGATTATATGTCATTGATGGTATAAGATATCTTCCAAAAATATTCAAACATAATGACCAAAATATTTTCTAATTTTTGTGTTGTAGAAAATGTTGAAAAAATCAAACAAATTAGTAATTTTTTATATGTGTTTTGATAGTGAAATTTTATTATATATATAGTAATACTTATCCACTTATAGAAGTGGATAGGCTCCATACAGACATTGTCCATCCTAATTAAATGATTTTGATGGTATTAAAAAACCACCCTATAATAATATAATTATAACTAGAATATAATTTAAAATATATACCATGAGTATTGATTCTAAAATGATTGATGCAGTGTATTATAAATTTTCAAATATCATCATGTGTGGTATGTTTTTTGGGTATTCATGGAGTGAATCTTGAATATAAATCATTGGCCTATCCAAATTTAATGCAATGAGGACCAAATTGTAAAAAAACTGAATAAGAAATAAAAGGAATGAAAATATATTTTATATGATTAAATTATAGTGTTTTACCCCTATATCGTTTTTAATAAGATGATTTTGTCTTTAGTAAGTTTTCTTTCGATCAATGCACATAGTTTTTCTATTATTTTATCAATTTGATATAAATCTAAATATGTTGGAAATGTATAATTTATGTAAGGACTAATCAATCCATAATTATTTTCAAAAGGTATTCCCTAAAAATAATATTTATGTAAATTCCTACAAGAAAATATTAATTGTATTTAGTCATAATTAACGTATTAGATGAACTATTGGAAAAAAAATCTTCAAAAGACACCTCATGTATACATTTTCAACTGAGAATACTAGTATGTCATACATAAGCATTTAATTTACATTCTAATGATAAATTTACTCCAAAATGGATTCTATGTACATTTTTTGATCACAAGAAACAATGTCATTACAACCATTTTTAACCTCGTATCTGCATGAACATTCAATGTTAAAAAAATACAAATATCAAATGGGTGGGGTATAGGTTATCTTGGAAAGTATGTCTGATTGGTTATTTGATCCTTTTAAATAATATGCATTTGAACATTCATTTCACCCCTTCCTTTCATCCATCTATAAAAATAGTCATCAGTGCGTACCTTTTTAATTAAATTTTAATATTTCTGCATTGAAAATAAATTGGAAATAAATAAATCCTTATCTACATCTATTTTTAAAAGATCATATAGAAATGACATTATTGTTCCAATAGATTTATAGACCATATGAATGTACGAATCATCAAGTATAATAGTTAGACAAGTTCTTGACACATGTGCTACGTTAATCCCCACTCTTACATGACATATTGGACTGTTTCAATTATGTAGGCTATCTGCTTTGATATTGAACATGGTAGCCCTCAATAAAAGTCGATGGGAGGTTATTGATAGATATACATAACAATCATTTTCACCCTATAGATTATCATTATAGTAAATGTATCAATATCTTCCTAATTCGCAGTTAGAATATTTTTTTGGAATACTGATTACCTAATCAATGATATCTATTTGAGGGGGATGGATCTCTTCAAAGATGGTGGGGTGGGGTGCGGGTCATCACAAAATGGTTGTTCATGAGTGGGTTGTTTTCTTTTCTTCATTCCCTTGAAATTTTCTAGAAACTCATATTTCTAATTAAAATTTTATAGATGAATAGGTAAACTTGTATGCATCTCTTAACCTTTTTTATCTTTATCCCAATTCAAATTTTTGTTCTCCAAATATGTTTGAGGTGTCACATTGAAATTTCACATTTGACATGGCCATACTGTACTAGGTACATTATTTCCACTGATAGTAGTTTGTCATCCGATAAAATTGATAATGATTCTTGTTTCTAAGTCAGATTAAAATATATTTTATTAAGTAATCATGGATTTTTGACACTAATTTAAATAAAAACGAATTTTTATTAGGTCATACTTACAAATTATTCCCATATGTTTCATGTATTTTAATCTATTAGTGTCCCACCCTTATTTAGGCATGCATCACTCCATAGAACATGATGTGGTATGGAAGTGTCTTTGGATTTGGATTCATCAATATGTATATAAATGGAAGAAAATAAATATTTTATTTTTTCATGTCACATAATAGTATTACGATAGATTTAAAATATGCACCAATTTTTTTCAAGTGAAGTGTACTACACCCATGCTTTAGGGTGAGGGTGCCTTGGTTCTCCTACCCATTACATATATTTATTACACAGTAGTTGTTTCAAAAATTAACAACTCATTATAAAATTGTTTAATACTCTTATTTCAAACTTTGTATTACCAGGCAAAATGTACCTAACAATATAGCCTCTCATGATCTCTAGTAAATGAATCCCATGATTCTCGCATTATCAAGTGTTCATACATTTTTATTGGGTGAAATATTATTTTACCATCATCATCATTGAGATGAAAATTAGTTAGAATTTTTTGAAATCCTCCATGATCCTTTCTATCAATCATTTATAAAATATTTCTTCTATTTTCATATACTATCAATTCACTTTGAAAGGGATAATGAATAGTAAGTAAATGTTTCATTATTTATTTTTAGTAAAATATATAAAGGATATCATAATGTTAACCTAATCTCCTCTGAAATTAGTGTATTATGTGTTGGTAAAACATGTATCCAAAAAATATTATCAATTGGTATGCACTGCTGAGTGGTGAGCCCAATGAAACTAAAGAACTTGGTTAATTGGGGTTAACAGCCTATCTTTGTGCATTCCATTCAACCACAATTATTATTCCTTTATTTCCTTCCATAATAATGTTTTCTAAATGTAACATTCTATTATGATATTACTTCTTTTTAGACATCGATTGTTCACCATCTATCATTTCTTTAGGTTAAACATCATCAATATCGTTATCCTCTAGAATAGTAGCATCGAAATGTGTAGAAGGTTTTTGTTCCTATATATTGGTATCACTTGTAGTTTGATAAAACTAATGTTCTTTGGGATTGGGAATATCGATATGTGAAAAATTAATTATATATATAAGTGTTATAAATTTTAATTTAGATTACTTAAAAGTGGAAGTGAACATATTATAATATGGGGTAGCGATGTGTATATTACAAAAAAGGAATATGTCCCAATTATTGAAATCACTTTTATTAAACGTAGAAGGGATTTGAACCATCTAGAAAGTATATATGACTTCAATTCGTCTCCATTGACATACAATATAACATCTACATTGAGACCACTATGAAATATTTATGACATACTAATGAAAGGGTTGTCCTCATTTAAATTTTTATCTGCACCTTTATTGGTTTTGGTCAACAACAAAACAATTTTACACATTTGGTTTCTGGGATTTGGAACATAAAATAATTTTACTAACTATGAATCCATTATAAATTAATTTTATTTTTACCCTTCCTTGTGGAAATACACTTTCATGATTATCAATTCATTTATTTTAAGAACACTCATATTATCAACATATTTTCATAGAAAAAATATCCACTTAAAAGGTTTTATAATCGAACACCCACATTTATTTATTGAAGTCAATGTATGATATATTTATATTAATTTGAATTATATAAATGGTACTAGATACGTGCATTACTTTATCCCCATGTGTAACTCCACTATTTTTTCATGGAATTTAATTTATCGTTATCAATTTTTTAGAACTCGTAACCATTAATTTTGTAACCATTATAAGATAATACGTGCACACTGGCTTATCTGGATATCCACAGAAGTTGTTCCGAAATTGAATATGTATTTCAAATGAATCCTTAAAAATATGGTCTTGAAACTATCCTATAAATTGTTTATTTTTTTTGATATCCATCTCCCAACCCTTTATGGATTTTAATAGCAATGAATTTATTTTTTGGGTTTCAACATATGGGGAAATATCTAAAATTTTATGAAAAAATAATGTGAGGGAAACTACTGATATATAATTGAGATGGTGAGAATATCTATTCCTGAAATTCCTTCACCCATAATCTACCTAGTGTGAAATGATTTTGGTAGACCAATGTCTTCCTCACAGGATAGGTACTTAGTACAGAATTCATTGAATTCCTCAACAATATATGACTCTATAATAAAAACATAGTATTGAATTTAATCATTCATATAACCATTCAAAATATTCCTATTCCATTCAATGAGTTATGTCCAACTATAATGTATATGACCACATAATCATATCTCTCTTACAAAGTGAACCATCAAGTCAGCCATCATATCAAATATTTTTAGCAAGAAAAAAATTCATTTCACATAATATTATGGAAATTTCCTTTTCTATAGTTGGAAATATCTATTGGTCTATAAATTTATAGAAAATATATTTGGAAAAATAAATAGATCTTGGTTTTCATATGAAGTAAATTCTTGAAATAATGCAATAGAAAGATACAGACATTTGATCTTACATTAGAAAATGATAGTCATATGATTTTAGACTATTTACATTTAAATCAGTCATTGACATGATATTATTAATATTTTATTAATACCCCCATAAATACTTTAAATATTTCATGAAGTTATAAAACTAATATATATATTTTCAAGGAAGAGTGTAAGTAGTTGGAGAAAGAATATTTTGGTTTTCACCCTCTACTGGCACCAACTCTTCCTGTATTCCAATGTAAATCTTGTCCACCCTAGCCTTAACTTTATCCTTTATATTTATCTTTTCATTCAGTAACATTACAATGAAACTAACAAATATAATTTTTTTAATAATCATAACATCATGAATATTTATGACGTACAAATAATTCATGTATAATAATTCAAAAAAAATGATCTCTTTTTCCAAATTTTTTTTGTTATGTTTTTCTAAAAGTTTTACCAAAAGTAGTGTCCATATTTTTTAATTTATCTAATAGTTGATCTCTGAATAGTGGAGATGGTTTTTTATATTCTCCAAATATATCATTGAATGATGTCATCCCACATCGACACTTATGCCACATGAGTAGGAATATGTTACTCCTAAGAAGCACAGTTTTCGATGAATGATTCAACCTAATTGATTCTACACATTGTTCACAAATGGGAAACCCTTTAGATTCATTACTTATATATCCTACTAAATTTACATAGGTATTAAATTCATTTTTATTCCCATAAAACATGTATATCAACATTAAATCATCATTTTCGTAAGAATCATACAACATAACAACTGAATCACACAATACATTTAAATATTTGATCAATGGTGCCAAATAAGCCTAATTATAATTACCTGATTGTTTCTGTCCTGATATAAACATAGATAACCCAATTTATTTTTTCATTCCATGCATAACTATAGTGGTAAGTTATAATTTTCCAACCTAACCAGCCATTTTCTAGGAGTTCTTCATTGAAAACCAAATGTGACGAACCATTGTGATTTTTTATAATGTTTTCTATTTGTTGAAAGTAAATTTGATATACAAAAATATTTTCGAATAATAGGTGAAAGATCCCAAATATTCAAACTCAAACACAAAGGGGGAGAAAAATTTGTTTTTGAGAATTTTTTTTCTAGGTAGAGATGATCCGACTAAGTGGAACCAGATGCAGAGTATCAGACAAAGTATCACTAGTCATAGAAGTTGTCAAAAATAGAAAGATGTTAATCGAACACTCCATCCTATTAGTTTTTTATAGAAAAAAATCTATTTTCATCATAATATGTGCTAGTTTGAAAGACAAAAGTTTGTTAAAGTGGTTTAATGAGAACATCTATGTTAGTAGTAATAAATTTCATTACTTTCTAACCTTAATTCAGATGAATCTATGTAGATCTTAAAATATCTCAACAACATGAGAGTTGCATGATACAAGTATAATTTTTTGTTTTAGGACTTATGAGTTCATCGGATTAAAGAGACATGAGATGAGAAAAACCTCATTTTCAGTTAGACTAATTTATCAAATTTACAGATAACTAGTTCTAGAAGAATAAGAGGTAAAAATTATTTACTGTAGGATGTTTTCATTTTTCATTATCTAAGAACGAATTTAAATAAAACTTACTCAGATAAAGAAAATGAATCAGACTATATCTGAAAAAGAATGTCAATCGGACTGACCTTGAGAATGAATGTGAATTAGAATATCATTAATAAAGAAAGTAAATTAGTATAACTCTGAGAAGAAAATTTGATAGGATTAACATTGAGAAGGAAAGTGAATCAGACTGACTATGAGAAGGTAATTCAATCAAACTAACTCTAAGAAGTAAATTTAATGTTATTAAATTTGAGAAGGAATGACAATTAGAATGACTTTAAGATAGAAATTCAATCAAACTAACTGTGATAAGTAAATTCAATTTAGAATAATATGAGGATGTTCATTCTAAATAAGATGAGGAAGTTCCATCATAATAAGAAGAGGAAGTTCCATCGTAATAAACATAGAAAATTCCATCCTAGTGAGATAATAAAGTTCCTTCATACCAAAAAATGTATGATGTTAGATAAGTCTGATTATTAAGAAGACTGAATAAAATTTATGAGGGTTCCAGAAAAATTGAAGTAGTTAAACATGAAGTTCAAATATGAGTTCATTTTCAGGGTTTAAGAATTTGAGTAACCGTGAAAAGTTTTTCATTTTCGTACCTTTTATATTTTGGGATTACAATAAATATTTTAATATAAAATTCATAAATAACAACCTTTTTTCATGAGAAAAATGTGGGGTGCTATAGAGTTTGAGTCATAGTTACTTTTCAGATAGAGATCTCTTTATAAGATCAGAGCAGTTGTTGTTTTCTTATTGTACTGAAGAAGATCAGACTAAGAAATTGATCAGAGTTGGATGAGTATAGTTTGAGAAAAGGTTTAATCATATTGATTCCATTGTAATGTAAAACTAAGAATGAGTTAATTAAACACATGGTCATCAGACAATGATTCTAGATAGTGTTTTCTGGAGATTTTGTTATCTTTTTCTTTTAGGGTGAAATTGTTGGTAATAAATCATTGTAAACAGAGGGAATTCATTACAATAATTATATCATGATATAGAAGGTGTCAAATGGGATATGGAACATGTTGTATTCACTTTATTGTTATAGTAAATTCTCATAGACCTAAGATAGTGACTATGGAAAGGATGTATGTTCTCACACTGAGGTCGAACTATGTAAATATCATGTGATTTACAGGTTTTCCTAATTTTTAATGAATGAGTGTTTACTAAAAAAATGATAAATATGTGAACTTCCAAAATTTATAAGTATTATGTTTTTAATATTTCAAGATCTTATAAAAGTTATCAACTAATTCACCCCCAATTGTTATTCCATCCTTTTAAAATTCAAAAGGTATTAGAGTGTAGGAACCCTTGTAGAATACTTATCATTGAAATTATCAATTTTATCAATAATAGATGAATTCATACATTTTTTGGGAAAAAATATTATGGATAGACAAATTGGTTGGCTCCTTATCGCCTATCTCTTTCTTGTAAGATGTTGTCGTTGACACAATTGGTTTTCCACCTATTGAGAAAGATCCTTCTATAATGATTACTAACAAAAGAAATATTTAATCTGATGGAAAGGATATAAATTTTATCTATATAAATTTTTTATAAAATGATTATATGATGTTGAAGGGTCTCCATAAATCAAAGAGTATGTGGGAGAAGCTAAAATTTATTTTTGAAGGGAGTACTAATGTGAATCAAGTGAACTACACATCTAGAATAGTAAGTATAAAGACATAAGGGTGATAGATAAAAAAACTATTGATGAATACTTCACTATGATAAATTAGATTGATTGAAATATAATATGATTTTTAAAAGTTCTTTGAGATTATAAAATAGTGATGAAACATATGATAAATTTTTTGGACATGTTTGATTATAAAATTTCTTCATTAGAAGATAATGCGGATTTCTATCCGGATGAATTTTTTAACATTCTTTTTGCTGATGAAACAAGAAAAAATACAATGTTTAGAAATAAGTTAAAATATTAAATTGAATTTGATGCTTTTAGAAATATTGTAATTCAAAATTTTGAAGACGACAATCCTTTTAATTCATATGATAAATAAGATTATGAGTTTAACAATAAAATCATGTATCTTATCTCAAAAAAAATATTGGACAGGAAGAGGAATGTATGTAGGAAATATTTATCTAATTTTTTTTGAGTGTTGTGGAATTGGAATATCTGCTACAAATTTTTCCAATACAAATGTTGAGGAATGTCAAGATTATTTTAATGAAAAAACACATTTTAAGAAGTGTAACTTAAGTTTTAAAGAAGAAAAGTAATTCATTAAATATAAGAAGAAATTTTCAGGGAACAACAGAAGTATGATGTGTAAGAATTGTGAATTAAACTCAACTAAAAAAATTATTTGGAAGAGAAGAATTTATAAAAGGTTAGAATTTTTGTTGAAAAATTTGAAAAAATAGTATACATCTCAAATACAAAAGTAGATGGAGGTGATTAATCTTATATAGAATATCAGTTCATAATAAAACATGCGACATGCCTTTAGAAAAACAGTTCACTCAAGAAATACATAAAAATGATAAAGAAATATAATGTAAATGTTATTGAGGTTTGAAAATTTGTTTTTAAAAAATAATAAGAATACATCCAATATACCTTATGTTGCAAACATAGAACATCTACACAATGAATGATGGTTGAAGATCACAGTTAAAATTTGTAATCTAAAGAAGTTAAAGTTAACAAGTTTCAATCTAGAACTTCATGAGTATTAATGTACCTTGATAATGATTAATGAAAGCATTAATAAATCCTTGGAAGTAAAATTTTAGACTTTTAACATTACTAAGAAAGATAAAATAATGGATCTAATGAAATCTTACTCTCAAAAAATAATGTTTCATCCAATTTTTCTAACGTTTCAGGTGATAATAAAAGTGTTGGGAGTGATTAAATAGATAAAGTTTGTGAGAATCATATCACATTTAAAAAATTTGAAAATTCACTCAGAAGGAAAGATGGTCCACATCCAATTTATGTCGGAGCAGGAAGAAGTTATCAACCTCGACCATGTTTCTATTGAAAAAGATCTTATATCAATTGAAAGTCAAGATTTTATGGTTTTTTTGGTGTTGTCGAATATATGGGAAAAAATATTATATTTTTTGGCATAACATATCACTTACCATAATGTGGTGTGAATTTATTAAAAGAAATAGAGACTGTAGAATGGGTAACGTTCCTAATGCATGGGAAGTTAAAAAAGTAAAATCTCAAGATGATAGAAACATTCCAAAAAAATTGATTTGAATGGCTGGAAGATGTTTTTGGAAGATTTTATCAGGCTATTTATAAATCCAAAATACTTATGACACTCCATTTAGAACAATATTACAATGGTATAAAATTAAAGGTTGTTGGAAAGAAGAATTTTGAGGAAAGTTGTTTTTTTGTTGAGACATCATTGAATGAAATTAAAAACAATAAACCATGGATACTTGATAGTGTGGTTCTTCACACATGATAGGTGATATAAAAATATTGAAACATGTTGAAAATCATTATGGTGGAGCAATTACATTTGGAAATAACAGTTCATTGAGAATTAGTGGAATATGAACTACTATGATATAACCTCAACAAAAAAAGAATTTCATTCTTTTTTATGGACTCACACATTAAATAGTAAATGGTAGTAAAATTTTACATAATAGAAGATAAACTGTTTTTAGAAATTATTATTCCATCATTAGAATTATTATTATTTAAATGTTTTGACAAGGGAAGAAGGAACCTATTGAAATCATTTTTAGATTAGATATCACAACAATTCATGTTATTTAAGTGAAAAATATGAGAATAAGTTGTTGATATAGAGGCCTTTAAACCCTAGGAATAAAGATATGAAAAATGTGATTTGAGTAACTTTTCAAATAGGGATTTGGACTAACAAAATTATTATGAATGTTGAGATTTAATCTACTGGACCACTTGAACATATTCAATCAAATTTTTGTGTGATACCGAGACATTAATAAAAAAAATGTGACATGTACATTATCACATTCATTTATTATTTCACAATAATGAAAAAATTCATGTTTATGAAACATAAGTCATTGTGTATTTCAATCTGCAAATTTTTTAGAATGGATATTGGGAATGAAATTGGGGTTTATATAACGAACTTGAGTATAGATAATGGTATGGCATTCACATGAGATAATTTTGGAACTTATCTGAGAAATAATTGAATATCCCATCAATATATTTCTCCATATACACAAAAATGGAGTAGAAAAACGTAATAATATATGTTTACTTGAAATGAGATGAAAATGTTAGCATAATACAAAAAATCCAATTTCTATTAGATAAAAGTTATTAGTACTACTATATATGTTTATAATAGTTGTTTTTTGATGCAATAATATAATATGATCCCCTATAAAATGTGGTTTAACCAAAAAAACTCATTGAAATACTTCAAGGATTTTGGAAGTCCATGTTTTCTAAAAATTAAAAATCTAGTTCATTGAACGTTTTATATTACGATAAAGAAGGAATATTTATGGGTTATTAACCAAATTGAAGAAGATAAAAATTTTGGAATATATTTTTACAAAAGATAACAAATTCATATGATGTGAATGATATTGAGAATCCAAAAGAAGTTGTTGAGAAAATTTAAAAGGATAAACTGGTTGTTTCCAATGGAAGTGATAATGATTCCAAATATAATTATCAATATTCTAAACAATCATTTCATGAATGATGTGAAGCTAGAAAATAAACGTGGAAATTTACTACATTAAAAAACTTGTTGAGACCAAAAACATCATTTGGAATATAAAGATTCTATTTCAGACCATAATAACATTCATATTAGAGAATCATACATCACTTATCTCAAAACATGAAAAAGAATCATTTTTAGATGAAATTGAAAATAAACCATGGGTGGATGCTATGAATTAAGGTTTGGATCATATTGAGAAAAATATTTCAACGGAACTTTTACAACATCCAAATTGTAAAAATGTAATTGTATCATAATGGGTTTATAAAAACTAATATAATGAACATGGTGAAGTTTCATGAAAAAATAAATTTTTGTTTGAAATGGTTATGAATAGGTGGAATGTGTGGTCTTTGGTGAAATTTTTTTCCTAGATATAATATTATAAACTATTGGAATGTTTCTATCAGTTGCTGAAGAATAAAATTAAAAGTTTATCAGATGAATGTAAAGTTAGATTTCACAAATGTAGAAATTGAGGAATAATTTTACATTAAACAATCTTGTCGTTTTCTAGATGATAATGATGAGAACAAGGTTTCTATATTGTAGAGTTCCTAGTATGGGTCAAAATAAACCCAGTGTGCCAAGTATTAAAAATATGATGGTTTCTTGATATTGTTTTATTTTTTTTTAAAGTAAAGGTTTATAGTAACATATATGTAATGTAATTTAAATTTATCACACTGATTGTAATTTTTTATATGTATGATATAATTTTCCTCATTTATAAATAAAATTTTTGTAATAAATTTGTTGAGGAAATTAAGAATAATTTTAAAATAGAAATAGGTGTAGAATTTACTTTCTTCAAAGGATTATAGGTTAAAAAAATAAATTTAAATTTAATTATCTCATGAAATTCATGCCAGGGAACTGTTAAAGAGGTTTTGGATTGAAAAAATAAAAAGAATATTCTACTCCTATTTCAGTAAGAAAAATGTTATGTAAAGGTGATTTGGGAACAAAGTTTGATTCATAAATAATTATAGAAACTGGTAGAATGTTTACATTATCTCACAGCCTAAACACTTGATATTTTTTGGGTTGTGACATTGTGTGCAATATAATAGTGTGAACTGCAAGAGTCTTATATATTAGCGTAATATATAATTATAAGATATGTTAATGGAATAACATGACATGTGATTTTAAAAAAAAGATGTCTTAGAATAAAATTTAATGTTTATGCTGATGTTGGTTGGGCTAGATATTATAATGATAGAAAATCAAATTTTTGAGGAACATTTCTCTATGGTGAATATATACTGAGACGAAATAATAAGAATGATTGTTCATAAACATTGGGCATAGTGGAATCATAATATTTTGCAGCTACTCTGGTTTTTACTCACATGTTGTGGATGAAAGATTAGCTGGAAATTTTGAAAATAAAATTTTCAACACCGTTGAAGATACATTTGTATAATCAAGTTGTTATTGATCTTTCCAAAACCATGTCTAAAATTCCATATAAAATCATATTGATATAAATTTAATCTCTATAAAAGAAAAATTTGTGGTAGCATAGTTTTCCTATAATTTATCTCAATAAAGATTTTTATTTATGAATTGTTCACAGAAGAAATTCCATAATAAATATATGATTATTTGAGGCTAAAATGTCTTTTTTAGCCTCTTATATTGTCTTCCTAAATATCATATGTATGTACACCATCATGCTTTTAATTATGTTGACAAAAGGGGAGAGAAAGTATCAACATTATACATTTTAGGGATTTTCAATTATATTTTTTTTATGAATTTAATGTTTTTCTTATTAGATAATATGGGAGAAAAAATTCTAGAGGAATTTAAAATGAAAATCAAGAAAATATAAAATCAATGGAGAGTTTATCTTAACATTGAATCAAAATTTTCATATCACCAAGTGAAATAAATTCCTTTGAAACATTACTTTATCATGTACTGTGGTTTAAGGAAACACACTTTTGAGAAAATATAGGTTTTGGTAATATTCAAAATACTTGATTGTTTTACAAAACTTATGTTACAAAATTTTTCTAAGTTGAATTTTTTAAGTGGTTTTAACAAATCCAAAGGGTGATTTTGAAGAACATATGTGGTGTCTTGTTTTTATCAAGATTTTTTATTTATTGAAAATGAATCTTTTGTAATATATTGTCTTTAAAAAATAGGTAAAAGTTATTGAATGTTCATACCCAAACACAACGGGGGATGTTTTGTTTTTATAATTTTGTTTTCCAGAAGTATAGGATTAGACTGAGCAGCACCAAACATAGGATATCAGACTGAGTATCCACAGTCATATTGGTTTTCAGAAATATATTGTGTTTGATTAGATGATCCATTGGTCTTATTTTTGTTGTCATGATGTTAACGTTTCATTGGACTCTGTTTTGTTTAGTAAGTGAAAATATTATTGAATAAGATGAATTAATATGGTGATGTTAAGAGTTTGAAATTTCTCTACATGTTATCCATATTTTAGATGACATTATACTGGTCTCAATAGTTCTCAATGTTGATAGAGATTCATGATACAAGCAGAAGTTTGTGTTTGAAGAGTTATATGTTCATTAATGTAATGAAATTTGAATGATGAATAAGTTATTTTTTAATGAGAATGATAAAAACCAATTTGAGATCATTAGATCGGGTAGAAAAAGCTTCAAAGTTTGATTATTAGTGGATGTTCCCTTTTTACATAATCTGAGAATAAAAGTAAATTAGACTAAATATAATAAGGAAAGAGACTCAAACCTACTCTGAATAGAAAATTCAATTGTCTGGACTCTAATAAGGAATGAGAGTCAGACTAACTATGAGAAGAAAATTCAATTAGACTAGCTCTAATTTGGAATGTGAATTAGACTGACTCTCAAAAAGAAATTGAATCAGACAAACACTGAGTAGGAAATTTTATCAGAATAATTCCGATAAGGAAATTCAATCCAACTGACTCTAAAAGGAAATATAACCAAAATGACTTTGAGAAGGATAGTTAATCGGGAAAACTCTGATGAAAAAATTCAATTCTAAATTAGATGATGATGATGTTCCATCGTTATAAGATGAAATAGTTCCATCATAATGATATAAGAAAGTTCCATCAAAATAAGTAGAGGATTTTCCATCATACTTAGCATAATAAGTTTAGTCATACCAAGGAAAAGTTATATAGTTCAAGAAGGATGATTACTAAGAAGACTCAATATGATTAAATAATATTCCAGAAGAGTTTATGAGGTCAAAAATGAAGTTATAATATTAATTAATATTAGGGGTTTTTCAGTTTGAGTAAACAATAAAAGTTTTTTAGTTTATTTCTTTTTATATGATGGGATTCAAATAAATAGATGAACAAAACATATTTACTTTGTCAAATTTTTCAATTGAGAAACAACTGGAGCATTGTAGAGTCTGGGACAAAGAGCTTATTAGAATATCTAACAGGTGAATGTTTTCTTATCAACTAAGGATGATTAGATAGAAAATATTAGAAGATTTTTAGAACATTAGTATGAGAAAATGATTCATCATAATTTTTCCATCATAATGAGTCAATCAAATTGAGGTAATTGGACCCAAGGTCAACAGGTAGACGTTCTAGGCAAATTTTTTAGGAGAAAATATTTTTTGGTTTTTTATTTTTTGGATAAATTGTTTGAAATAGTTGTTTGTAAACAAATGATATTTAGTATAATCATTACAATTTGTAGATAAAGGGAATCTAATTAGATTCGGCACAAGTTGTATTCCCTTATTTAATATAATGAATTTCCATAGACCCACGGGAGTGGCTATAACAAGGATGTAAGTTCACACACTGAGACCGAACCTTATAAATCTTTTAGTATTTACATTATTTCCTACTTTTTAATGTATGATTGTTTACTAAAATATGACAAGGATGTTAACATTAATAAGCTATCGAAGTAATTATTTTAAAATTATTGAAACTTTTAAAATTAAACAACTGATTACCCCCCCCCCCCAAATTGTTATTCAATACCTTGGAACTTCAAATATGATTCAATCAATCTTTAGATAGCACAAGATGAAGGTTTCTTATATCCATTCCAAATTTTGGATACTCGCGATCAATTATATTCCAATAAAAAGAGTCCATTAGGTGATGAAGTTTCATATTTTTTCCTTGTATCGACATTCCATGTCAATTTACATGTAGTCTACTAACATCTATATAGGCACTAAAACCTTGGAATGAATTAAATGTAACATATTATAGGACATAATTAATATTTCTAATGTTAATAATTACCAAAATATGAGGATTATTTAACAGATTTTTGGTCCATAATATATAGTATATAATCATTTGTAAAAGAAATTATTCTTTTATAGATCATAACCATTGATCGTAGAATTCATTTAGAGTCATATTTTTAGTTAGGAAGCATATTATCTTCTCGGATAATATCATTCAAGAGATCATGTAGTCCAGAAAAAATAGAATCAATCCATCCATTTCCAGCACTTAAATTATAAAGCTTCAGTATGGATGAAAATATCATATATTTAGTACAACAATAATATAATGGCATCTTTACACCACTCATTAACATCTCAATCATGTTTGGATAATCAGGATGTTCATCTTCAACTACCATTGAAATTTCCTCAACACAGTCTTCATCACAATTAACAGTTGTAATCACATCCTTGATATGAGATTCTTTGTTTTCTAAACATGAAATCATAAAAGATGATGAATAAAACATAGTTGTATCTCATTCTCTAGATTTATTAAGTTGTTCTTTGTGTTTATTCCAACTTTTGTAACTTCTATCTATTACATGATAAGTGTTCTTCCAACTCCTCTGGACTAATTATTATTGAATGACAATAGTATAAACATGGAAAAAGGATTTGACAAGGGTCATATTCAGGATATTTTCCATACATTATAAACTATCTCACTGCAACATTATACACTTTTTTATGCACTTGACATCCATCCATTTTTTATTCATATCCATCCAATTGGATTCAGTAATATTAATATTTAATAAAAATAAATAAATATAAAAAAAGGTAATTTTAAATAAAGGAATCCAAAAATTTTAAAGTTTCAAATAAATTTAGAATGTTTTGATAAAAATGGGTAATTGAAATTAAGAAAAGAATTACTCCACTAGTGGTTTTTGTTATCCTTTGAATTCATCCAAAATGATCATTGCTACCTGGATTGTGATGTCAACTACATAGGGTAGTTCTGACAACATTGGTGAATTTCTAGAAACGATGGGGGATGAGTCGTAGGTAACAAAATATAGTAATAACTATTTGGGAGATGAAGCTGATGGGACGATAGTTTTATATTTAAATATAAATTTTCCTAGTCTAGGGATTTAGTGAAGCATCAAAAAATATTCTTTTTTTCTATCTAAAGTTGAGAAAACAATAGTAGAACTATGATACCTAAAATGGGATACACGATTGGTATGACCGTGAGGAGGATTAACTGGATGTTCTTACATGTACTCATGTTGAGAAAGTGGTTGCAGTTTCAACATTCGATGTAATCCTAAAATAACTCTCTGAAAAAGAAAAGGTTTTTGTTTTAAGGACTAAATTCTAAAAAAACATTGATTCCTATGAGGCCAACATTACTAGAGTGGGATAATGAGGGATATCATATGGGTTGGTTGTGTAGGATTTGAATAATAATGTACGTTATAAATTAAAATATTGGGTGAATTGTATGTTAAAAAAAATCATTTTTAACCTTAAGGAAAACTATGTTTAACAAAGTTAAACAGTGTGAATTCACAGGACCTCTTCTAGTACTACAAACAAGATAGGTTCTGAAAATTTGGTTCTAGAAATGAAATATAAGAAAAGTTTACAAGGAAATGGTTCTACCTTAAATCATATAGAATCATAATTATCTGAGTATACAATAGAATAAGAAATTATAAGAAGGTTATACTTTCATCTTTAATCAAAATACAGTGGAAATAAACTTGAAACAAAACAAGTGACAAGTATGATATCTTTTAACCCAAAGAGTTGGGAATCCAATAACATTGGATAAAGGTCCCTTGATTTATACATTCAGTAATTTCTATCTTACCCAAACCAGGGTAATCCCTCGATAGGAATATCATAATCTTTCTTGTTATCCTTGAAAGGCCTCGAACATTAAGGTAGTAGAAACCTCAGTCTTCCAGTCCATAGAAGTACTAAAACTTTATGGTATTCAGAACCTATGTATTCCTATCCTCATAAGTCCTTTATTCTACACATCAATAATCAGATTCATACAAAGAAAGCTAAATAATATGTTTAGTACACACAAGGAATGATATTATCTCTCTCTAGAAATCACTTCACCAGCATGAAATCCCTATAGTGATCAATAGTTTCTCTCAATATTGTGGTCATTCAAATGAGCTTTAATTTATAGTAACTTCCCCAATGGTTAGATCCCTCCTCCAAAAATCATATTTTTTCTTGAATTTATATGGGACCTATACACATGTAACTCAAAAAATGGTTAGTTAAAAATAGAATGTACAACATCATTTGATAACTATAACAATTGTACGCAAAAAAAGGTTGATTAACCAAATATATTTTTCAGAGTCTAGGAAAAAATAATGTTCTGATTCTAACCAAATAAAAACTTAGACACTATAAATCATTAATATTTAGATTCTATTTTTCATGGAATTCAAAACCTGAATTATATAGATTTCGCAATCTGAATGCTAATTAATTCCAAGTTTGAATTCTTAGGAATTCATTGTCTGAATTCGTAGGAATTTAGAGTCTTAATTCTGATGAATTAAAAGTCTATATTCTGAGGACTTCATAGTATGAATCATGAGGAATTCAGAGTCATAATTCTAAGGAATTTGGAGTACGCATTTCATAGAATTTGGAGTCCGAATATCAGATAATTTAGAGTTGGAATTTTAGATAATTGGGAGTGTTATTTTCGGAGAACTCGGAGCTTGAATTTCATAGAATCCGGGGTCTAAATTTCAGAGAAATCAGAGTCTGAATTTCAAATAATTCATAGTACAAAAATAGAATACTATATACTCAATGATTTTTATGATTATGAGGATTTAGATATCAAACCTAATTTTATCCTTTTGGAATAAAAAGATTTATATTTAGAGAAATGTTAAAATGAACACTGAAAATATAGGTAAGGATAATATTTCCTTGAGGATGGAAAATTTTTCATATTAAGATACTTCAGCAGGAACAAATAATTTTTCTTATGATAGAGTGTTTGTGATTTTCAAAACAGTAAGGAATGGAAACGTCATAAGGAAACCTAATTGACTCAATAAACTCCCCCATTCTAGAAGGAAAAAACATCCTTATGAAAAAGAATATAAGGATACTGTATTTTTTTTATGAACAAAATTAAAACATATCTCCCTTTACATACGAATCATATTGAATACGACTAATTCTCCATTAGGTTTTAAAATCTCTAATGATCATACACCTTATTTCATGAATGAGATTTTACATTTTATTGCATACGAAAATCTTATTTGATAAGAACTTCCCATTAGATGAACTCCCCATTACATATGAAAGACTCTTCTTTACATAAAATTATTTTTATCATTATTTTCTCACCCTTTATGATTTTCAAAAAGGAAGAATGAGAATGGAAAAAAATATGGTACCTAAAAATTATTACTAAACAACCAAATATATGAAGAAAAACCAATACTTCATTATGATTGAAAGAATTTTTACATAGAAGAAATATTTAACCAATGATCGGAATGGGGTAGAATTATCCTTAATTCTCCTTTGGCATTAACTTCTTGACAATGGTTATCAGCTTCTTTATCTCGTTGTGATCATCTTCTATGCCCTTGACCAGCTGATCCTGATCATCATTTTATTTCTCTTATGCATTTATCTTTTCTTTCGGAGCCTTATGAATATAAGTCTTTGCCTTCAAAAATTATTCTTTCATAACAATATTTTCTTCAAACTCAATTTTTTGATGCCTTTCTGTCTTCCAATTCATACCCAGAGAAGTAATATTCCCATTCATATCCTTGACTTCTTGCTTCTGGGTTGTCTGTTCGAGATTTAGCTTTTTCTCAAAACTCTTAGTATGATCATTAATCTTTCTATCTTCGGTGTCAAATAATGCTTCACATTATCTTTAAATTCATCAAAGGATCTCAAATCTTCTATTTTATTCTTTCACCAACTTTTAATCTTCTTTCATTATTTTTTATGATCTTAATATTAAATAAATAATGTTTTGAAATATTCCTAATGCATTAGAAACATATCCATAAGCATGGTGACTAAATCTGATTTCTAATTAAACGAGTGCTGAAGCATTTGGCACCTCGAGTCTATACTCGGAAATAAGGGAATGGTATCATCTATCTTATATAAATATTGTACCAAAAAATTTTGTTCAGGAGAGGACTATTCTGAATCAGAGTGTTTGGTTGGTGAGGATTCATTTTTCTATCTCTTCAGCTTTCCTCTTCAATGAAGAACCAACATCTTTCTTTTTCACCATTGATTTACTTGGTGTGTCAACTAACACTTGTTTTCCCTTATCATCTCTCATAATGATCTCTTATTATTTGGGTGATTCATGATCACTAACTAATAATAGAACAATCCTAACTTCCTCATGGTTTTCTTTCTCAACACCTGCAACCATATCCCCTGGCTAAATGAATTCATGGAAGCTACTTTCTCCTTATAATATATTATTTAAATCATCCTGACCATTTCTTTCTTTTCCTGGAGTAGAAATTTTTGAATATTTGGATTTAGATGTTCAGATTGATAGTTTTTCAGAAGGACTCTCCTTCTCATGATAATACTCTACTTACCTCATCATATCTTTTGTATCACCACATCTTTATTATTATTTTTCATCCTCTTCATTCACTTGTTGTTGTTCTATAATAACTATATTCTTTCCCAAATTCATAGGGAGTGATTCTTTCAAAAAAAATTCTCACACCTGGATTTGTTCAGAGGCCTTTCCAACAGCCTTTAGAAGGGAATGAACTATCTCGATTTTATATATTTTTCATCCTATGGTTCTTTTCTTTCTCTTGATTATCAAGATCTTATGCAACCTTAAAATTCAAGGAATTTTCCCTAGTAGGGTATAATCCAAAATTAGGCTCCCCTTCCATTATGTTCTACTTGTATTCTATCCACGTGTACACTACTTCATCAGGGTAATTCTTTTTCATCATTGGTTTTGGGGGTTAAGATTGAGTTTCCTTTCCTTCAGGGATTTTTTCTTTTTCCTCGAGTTCATTTTCCTTGCTCTTCATTCCACCCTTAATGGTAGACTCAACCACTTCTGGTTCCTTTGATAATTTTTATACATCTTCTCCAGGTATCTCATAAATTTTTTTTGGTTTCATTAGAGAAGCCAACATTCATCCTTCTCAAGGTATCCTCTCTTTAAAGCATAAACTTGTAATTTCATGGCATAGAACTGCAAGGGATTTTGAACAATTCTAAACAAATAACTATAATTTTGGAGAGTATGGATGGATACATGACAATTTAAGTCTTCAAATTTCCATTCATTGTATTCTCAATTGTAATCAATATATACATCACCAGATTTATATTCTTTAGTTTTACCAGAAAATACAATATATAGATGTCAGTTTTTTTAGTGTATCCTTATCTCATTTTCTCAGATTAATAAAACCTTGAACCCATAATTATAGAATCTTGAAATTAGTATATTGATCGTTAATCTTTGGAGTCTTTACTTCTTTCAAGACATATCACTTTAAATCCTTTCCCTTCTAAAACAAATATGATATATCTTGTCATTTATGGGTGAAAAATTCAGATTCACATTCATATGGAATTCCAATTAGACTTGCAGCCTTAGTATAAGAAAGGGAGTAAGTCTTTCCATATCTCTTGAAGAAAAAAATTTCTCTCCCACCTTCATTTAATAAACATTCAAATTCATTAAATTCAACCAAAAACTTTGGATAAACTAGATCTTGTACCTTCAGTTTTGATAAAAATAGATATTCCCAATCATTCAACTTTATGTTATTTAAAATAATTGAATCATACTTTGCAACAAAATTTGGATCGACTATGCTTTCTCTTTATATCTTCCATTAATATATTTAATTTATATTCGACATTTCTTTCTGAGGAGAGGCTTCAAAAGACATTCAAAACTATCGAAAGCCTGAAGATCGGAAATTTCTTTATATAGGGGGAAGAAATTCCGCACACGAAGGCTTTGTATATCGATGTGGGACAACAAATAGGGGGTCCTTATATAGGAATTTGAAACGATAGTTCAACTTCCATGATTAATCCAATGTTTAAAAAGCTCTGGATCAGATCAGATGGTCGAGATGATTGCCAAAGAAAGTATTATGTAAGTTCTGTTCTTTTGAGTCTTTTATGATAATCATTCATATTTTAGAAAAAGTGAATCCGAAAAAGTTTCATAAATAAGATAAAAATTCCAACATGTAATAATATGGTTACAAAAATTTTAGAACGAAAACATACCTTCCATATTTCCAAAAAAATTATTCATAATGAGGAAAACCCTTCTTGAAGAACATTAGACTTCCAAAAATTTAAAATAAATTAAAAGAAAATTTTGATTATTGAAATTTTGATGATGAAAATTTTGATTACGAAAAATATTGATTAAAAAAAATTGATTATGAAAAAATTTGATTACGATTGTTTTTTATTATGATAGAATTTGATTACAAAAATTTTGATTACAAAATAAATGTACTCCCCCTATGAAAATGAGTTTCTTACTGTAAGGAGATATGTTTCTACAAGAAGTTAATATGGATTATTACCTAACAATAATCGTTCTTAACATCTGTTTAATGTATTCAAATCTATCAGAGGGTAAATATTTTGTTAAAATATCAGCAAGATGATCATGCATTCTGATAAAATGAAGAATGATATATCTTTTTTTGATCCCCAAGAAAGTGATACCTAATATTTATGTGTTTTTCACAATAGTTATGTGCTTGGTATTTTCATAGGGAAATAGAACTAGTATTATCACACAATATCTGTGTTTTGGTAAAACTTATACAATCGTGTGTGAGTGTGTGTTGATTTCAAAACACTTGTGCTCAAAAACATCTAGTTGCTTCATATTTATCATTTGGAGTGGAAAGTGCTACTAAGTGATTCTTTTTCCATGACCAAGAAACTAATGAATCACTTAAGAAATGGAAAGTTTCAGATGAACTTTTTCTATCCATTCAATATCAACCAATGTCATCTACCAAAAATATTTTTAAAACAAAATTATTTCCAAAAGTATAGTAGAGTCCTAAATCCATGGTTCCCATTAAGTATCAAAAAATAATTTCCACTACCTTTAAATGAGATTCCATAGGATTAGATTGATATTTTGCACATAAGCATGTTGAAGGAATTAAGATTGGATGACTAGCTATCGAGTATAGTAAACTTCCTATCATACCTCTAAATGATGTTTGATATACTAGTTTCTATGCTTCATTAAGATCAAGTGAATTTGAGGTACTAATGGGAGTACTAATACTCTTTGTGTGGTCATATCCATACATCTTAATAAGATCATTAATATAATTATGTTGCGATATATATGTTCCTTCTGGTTTTTTAGAAATTTGAAAATCTAGGAAAATGTTAACTCACCCATCATACTAATTTCGGACTCAGATTTCATTAGATTCACAATCTAATCAGTTAAATATTGTTTAGTTGAACCAAATATATTTTCATCAACATAAATATGAACAATCAAAACATTTTTCTTATCTTTCCTTATAAAGAGGTTTTGATCACCATTACCCATACCATACTTTTTTTGTTACAAAATCTTGTAAGCCTATCATATCAGGCTATAGGGGCTTGTTTAAGTCCATATAATGATTTGGTATGTTTGAAAACATGTTCAGGTTGTTTTGTATCATCCAAACCAATAGGATGTTCAACAAAAACAACCTCTTGAACATATCCACTAAGTAAAGCGCATTCAACATCCTTTTGAAAAATTTTAAAGTTAAAGAATGTAGCAAAGGAAAGTTGAACACATACAGATTAATGTATAGCTACTAGATTATAGGTTTCATCATATTTTATTCCTTCTTGTTAATTATATCCACTGGTAACTAATGTATCCCTATTTATTTCTACGATTACATTTTCATCACACTTATTTTTGAAGACCCATTTAACTCCAACAACTGATGTTTCCTTCGGTCTTTCAAACAACGCCGAGAAATTATTCATTTTGAATTCATTTAGCTCATATTTCATGGATTTAATCCAATCATCATCACCTAAAGCTTCATCGGTGTTTTTTTGGTTCTAATTAATAATGGAATTATAGATGATGTACTTTATTTCTTAATGAGATTCTAGTCCTTACAGGTTGATTTACATTACCGATGATACTATCACATGGATTATTCTTAAGAAAAAATAGATTTGTGTTTTTTAAAACCTATTCATCGACATATGGTAGGAAATATTCTAGAGTAAATGCTTCAAAAAAATTTTATTGAACATTTTCCCTATCAGAAGGGTCTTCTCTCAAGGGTTGATAATCAGTTTTTTTGAAACACATACATAGATGTAGATTGAGGTTTCTTTAAAAACAAAAATATCTATTTCATCAAATTTAACATATACTATTTCATCAACAGTACAAGTATTTTTATTAAAAACACTATAAGCCTTAGAAGTTGTGGATTAGCCTAAAAACATTCCTTCATCATATTTAAGTTCGAATTTATGTAAATTTTCTTTAGTATTCAGAATGAATACTTTTCATCCATGTACCATAATGTAAGAGAGTCTAGGTTTTATACAATTCCACAATTTGTAAGGAGATTTATTAGGAAATGGTCTAATAAATACTTGATTTTTAGTATAATAAGAAATACTGATAGCTTCAAACCAATATTTTTCAGCTATTTAATATTCTCTCAAAATGGTTCTTTTTATCTCTTGAAGAATTCGATTTCTTCTTTCAAAAACACCATTTTGTTGTGGGGTTCTTGGTGCTGAGAAGTTATAAGTAATGCCTTTTCTACTACAAAATGTTTCAAAATCAGAATTTTGAAATTCTCCTCCATTATCACTATGAATAGTTATCAATGGAAGACTATTCTAATTTTAAACTGGGGCTCTAAAGATTGTAAAATAAGAAAAAGTATCATATTTCATTATTATAAAATAGACCCACGTAAATATTTTGTAATCATCAACTTGGACAAATACATAATATTTTCCTCCAATGCTTTTAGTTTGTGTTGGACTGAAAAGATCCATATACACCAAATATAATGCATTAGAAGTTGATACTTCATAGATTGATTTAATGGTTGATTTATGTTTCTTTCCATATTAACAAGGATAAAAAACATTTAAAGAATCATATCTATGCTTCAGTAGATCCTTAAAAAGCCTTTTATTACAGATTTTACATAGGTTCCTAAGATTATAGTTTCCTAACATTCTATGCAATAACCAAGATAGATCTTCCATTTCAATAAGTCAAGGTAGATCTTCGCTCATAAGGTCTTCTATGTTTAGTTTGTATACACTCTTTTTCCTATGGAAAAAAAGGATAAACCCTTCCTTGGAATTGTGTACTAATATTTTTTCATTGGTACAATTCACAAGGTAACCTTCATCACATAATTGACTTATGCTGATCAAGTTGTTCTTTAGACCATTAAAAAACAAAGAATTTGAAATCAATGTTTTTCTAAGAAGAACAATGTTAGTTGTACCAATAAATTCTCATTGAGAATTATCTCTAAAAGTTATTTTTCCTCTTTTCATCATGATAATATTTTGAAAGAAATTTTTGTTACCTGTCATATGCTGGGAACATCCACTATCAATGTACCATGTATTGATTTAGGTAATATATTTATTTTCCTAAAAATAAGAGTGTTAGACTTTTGGAATCCAAATTGTTTTTGATTCAGAAATTTCAGAAAGCAAAATTTTATAAATCCACATATTCATAGAAAGGTAAGATTTATGAAAACCTAAATACTAAGTTTGGTTTAAAGAATTTTTTCCCAATTCCCACCACACTAGAATTTAGTGAATATTGGGGAACTTTTAAGAACAAAATAATTATTACTAAAAATCAGTTTATAATGAGTATAACCAAATCTATAATTATACTTTATAGGATGAATTTGGGAATACATTTTTTCAAAATTTTATTTACCATATATAATGTCTGAGAAAAAACTATTCAATGAAACTATTTCTGAAATTAGTTTAATAAACATGTTTTTATCCTAAAAACACTAGGTTGATCTCTAAAATATTTTTCTTAGAAATTACATTTTAATGGTCCTTGGAATGTTTATCCTTCTCAGAATTAACTTCCTAAAAGTTTTTGGAAATACAGTATAAATAATAAATTTTTTTATTAAGATCACTAGAAAGATCTAATACTTGTTTAGTAAGAATAGAAAGTCATGAATTTTCATTTTCATGTTTTTTCTTGAGTTTAGAATTTTCATTCTCAAGATGTTTAGAAAACCAAGATAATTCTTCATAAGTTTGTAATATATTATATTCATAAAAAGAAGATTCTTCATCCGATGATTCCTAATATTTATTATCACTAAAATTTTTATTTAAGGATACATTAGTTATGGATTTATCATTTTGTACCTAGGCCTTTAGAAAATGATTTTCAATAGGTAGGTTGGCAATTAAACCCAAATTCTTCTAAACAGAAGATTGATACTCAAAGGATTCATCATAATAATTTCCAACACTATCACTCCATGTGTACTTAGCATTAAAAACATTATTTTATTTAGCCTTGTAGTACTTCTTCCTATTCATCTCAGAATGATTTTCATTTCTTTCCTTTTTCATTATCATAGGACAATCAGGACTTACATGCCCTACTCTTTTGCATTCATTTCATGTGACCTATAAATCTTTCTTATCCTTTCTTTATTTCTTTTTATATCTATTCATAAATTCATTCGTCCCCACAATATTATTCATACTTTGAGAAAGATTATAGGGCTCAGTCTCAAAATGTTCACATCCACTTGATTCAGATAAAACAGTGACTTTATTTGACATGGATCTTATAAACCTTTAAGGAGTCATTGATTTTGTAGTATTAAAGCCTACACATCCATTTCCATTCTTCTTATTATTCATATTAGAATCTCTTTTCATTCTTGTCTCATGTTTAAGAAGAGTTCCAAAAATCTCATCAAGTGTAATTTGCGATACTTTACTATTCTTGTCAATGGATGTTCTTTAGATTCCCACTCATTAGGCTTGATATCTATATTTTTGTCCCCAAGTGCCTCGTCTTCTAAACCTTTCCCACCCATGGATTGTAAAAAATTTACAATAGTCAAAAACCTTTGTTGTACCTTGCATACTGGTTCTCCATAAGGAAATAGAAATCCATGATTTTATGCTCTAAGCATAGATCTTCTAGTTTCTATAATTTTTTATGTACCAAAATGAGTAACTTCTAATTTCTTCTAAATACTACTTGTATCTTCACTAGAAAAAACTGACTATATATATTCTAGGTCAGGGAACACAACAATGTAATGTTTACCTTATACTTTTGTTGATATTCTGAATTTTCTTGATTAGTGATATTTCTGAATTCTTTATCATGAATCTTGTAATGTCCAGTAAGCATAAAAATGTTTTCCACTCCATTATTAATAAAAAAATTCTTCATATGGTCTCTCCAATATTCTTAATCATTCCCATTAAATATAGGTGGTTTAGTAGGATTTATATTTTCCATCGAACTGACATTCATTAATTCTATCAAAATGAAAATATCTTTCCACAAAAACTTGTTAATAGAAAAAGTTTGTAAACAAGGATAAAAATCATAAGAAAGGAAAATATTTAGAACAATAAAAACATGAGGAAAAAACTTATATGTGAATATAATTATTTTGGATACATACTTTGATACAAATTTTAGGATCGAAATATGAATGTAGATGCTGAATTACTAGAGGGAATGTATTGTATGTTTAATAACTTTCATTTTTAACCTTGTGGAAAAATATGTTTAACAAAGTTAATCATGGTAAATTCACAAGACCTATTCTTGTTCTAAAAAATTAATAGGTTCCGAAAATATGGTTCTGGAAATGAAACATATGAAATGTTTAAATGAAAAAATTCTACATTAAAGCGTATAGAATCTTACTTATTAGAGTATACAAAAGAATAAGAAGGTATAAGAATGTTATACATTCTTCCTTTATAAAAATATATCATAAATGAACTTGAAACAAAACAATTAATGAGTATGAAATCTTTTAACCCAAATTGTAGGGTATATAAGAACTTTTGATAATGGTCCCTCGATAGGAATATCGAAATATGTCTTGCTATCCCCACAAGCCCTTGAATATTAAAGTATACGGAACCTCTGTCTTTCTATCCACAGAAGTCCTCGAACTTGAAAGTAGTCGGAACATCTGTATTCCTATCCCTGGAAGTCCTCGATTGTACACAACAATAATTGGAGTCGCATGAAGTAAGGAGAACGAGATGTTCAGAAAGAACATGGCATTATAGTCTCTCTCTCTAGAAATCACTTCAGTAGCATGAAATCTCTAGAGTGATCAATAGTTTCTCTTAGTGTTGATCTCATTCAAATGAGCTCTTATTTATAGGAACTTCTCCAACGGTCAACTCCCTCCTTCGATGGCCATATTTTTCCTCGAATTTCTGAGGGATCTTTACACATGTCACTCAAATAATGGTTAGTTAGAAATAGAATGTACAATATCATTTCATTACTATAACAAGTGTAAAAAATATAACGTTGATTATCCAAGTCTATTTTTCAGAGTCTAGGAAAAATAATATTTAGAGTCTAACCAAATAAACACATGGAGACTATAAATCATGAATATTCGGATTCTTTTTGTCAAGGAATTCAGAACTAGAATTCTATAGTTTTCAGAATCTTATTTCTAATGAATTCGAAGTTTGAGTTCTTAGGAATTCAGAGTATTATGAGGAATTCAGAGGCTAAATTCTAAGGAATTTGGACTCTGAATTTTGAAGAATTTGGAGTCTCAATTATGAGAAATTCGGAGTCCAAATTCTAAGGAATTCAGAGGTTGAATTATGATAAATTTATAGTCTGAATTTCAAAGAATTCAGAGTCCGAATTATTGAGAATTTAGAGTATGAATTTCATAGAATTCAGATTCTGATTTTCAGATAACTCTAAGTTCAAATTTCAGAAAATTCGAATTTGGAATTTAGGAGAAATTGGTGTCTGATTTTCCGAGAATTTAGAGTTTGAAAACAAAACACTCTATAATAAAGGATTTATAGGATTCCACTGTTTTAGATATGAAATAAAATTTTACAAATTAGTAATAAAATGGGTTATGTTTAGAGAAACTATAAAATGAACAATGATACATATGTAAGGATAATATTTCCTTGAGGAAGAAATTTTTTTTAATTAAGATAATTCTTAGGGAAATAATTAATTTTCCTTAAGATAGAGTGTTTGTGATATTTAAAACATAGAGAAATGGAAAATTAATAAGGAAGCCTTATTGAATCAACTGATTGGAGTTAGTGGAATTCTATAACCATGGTGTTATTATCAATCTATATTATAAAGGAGGTGATATTCTGTGTATCTTGGAGGCCTTTGAAAGCTAATATGATCATAAAAATGTATATAGAACCATTTTTACCTTATAGATGTATTAATTTATAAATATTGATAACACTCATCCCATTTCATATATAAATATAGATACCTCCCATGTTTTTTACACATATTCTATTGTTTCTTCAAAAAGGAAAAGGTAATTTGTATCTGAGTAGGTACATACATTAATTAATAACAATGGTTAATTTCTTAAGTGTAATTGTAAAAGAAAGTGTATCACTTATTTATTTCCCCTTTGTGGTAAATTACCATTTCCCTACAGTCTATAATACAGTATATTCCCCAAAAAGGTATCCCTATATTATCTCATATTATATTCTTCATAAACTATTTATTTTTTACAACATCCCTATGCATTCTGAGGTAATACATTATTTCACTTTCTCATTTCAAACCTTATATAAAAAACTATGTAATCCTTAATTTCGTGGATCTCTTTAGAGAATAGGATAGTGACCCAAGTGAAAATATAATTCAGGTGGGTGATGCGGGAAACTCATTCAAATAATTTCATAACATAGGAATCTAATTATGTAATATAATGCTTGATAAATGATAAGTGATGAAACCCTCTTGGTGTGCATTTAAGCATATTTCAAATAAATTGTCATTGTTAAGAACCCTTCAGTGTGGATTTTAACATTAGTTATTAAATATGTAATGTAAAATCTCAGATTTTATATAATTTATGATTAACATAAAAAATAATTTTATTTTATGTAATATGTATAATCAATCTTAATATTTTATTTCAATGTTCTATTTTTTATTTTTTACATAACACGTTTTCATGGTGGTTTTTGGGTTTTCAAATATAATAACCAATGATTAAATTGGGTTTTGACATTGGATAATATATAAATAGAGTTAAAATCCATCGTTTTTATGTCAATTATGTAAATATATATTAGGTTATTGGGGGTATAATTACATTCAAAAACACACACACACACAACACACATAGGTCAGGGAGGTAGGAAATAGTCCCCATAAGGGATAGCCTAACCATGAATCCTTATTTATTTAGTACGTGGATTCTATTCCTAGTGTGCATTAATACCATTAAATGTCCTGAATTCTCAATGTAGCATCATTTTTGCATCTCCTACATGTTTCAATAGGCCTACATCATGCGTGTGTCATCGTCAGCTTGCATCATCATCTATACCACTTCTTACATATTCCTGAATAGTACCTATGCCCAACAAGGATTGTTCATAGGACCTCTTAGATGCAAATATGGATCCTTTACCATTTGGGTATAGGATCATTGGGTCATTTAAATAAATAATTACCATTAAAAGTAAAATTTCAAATCAAGCACTTGAAATATAGTAATTTCCATTCAAAAAAACCACTTGATTTATTTTACCGCCTATAAATTTACCATGTCTTGAGAAAATATTTTACAAAACCTTATATAACATTACCTTCCCCCACATTCTACATTTTTTATTTACACCTCCTTAATCGATTCAATGCTTCACTATTCTACTAATTCTCAATTCCATCACTTTTCCATGGAATTTATAATATTTTATCATTATTGGTTTTCTTTTACAATGCATTGTCTTCATGTTTATATCCATATGATTATTTTTTAAATAAGATTAATTATTTAGATCATGTATAAATGTTAAATCATTTGCATTAGATTTATTAACATAGGTTAAAAATATGTCATGATTTATTCCTTGAAATGAAAATGAATATTCATAAATGATATTTAGAGTTAGTGGACACCACTAGTTTCAAGGAAAAGAAACCACAACACTGAGTTTTTTTTATGTTTTCATTTGGTTTATGTAATTTTCTAGTTCTTACATATAGTTTTTTTATTCTATTGGAGTTATCTATATTGAATTTCTTTTTAAAAAAAATCTATAACATTTAACTTTGGTTATTTGGAAACCCATCATTGAGATTCAACTATAGCATTGGTTATAAATATAGCATAGGTTATATGTTATTTTTGGTTTTGGATCTCAAAATAACTAAATTTTAAATAATAATGATAAATAAGAAATTAGATCATGGAGTATCTACTTGAATTTGAGTTTATACATTATTTTCATATATTAAGAAATGTTAACATAAATTTATGAATCAATAATAATTTTTGTATCCAAAATTTGGTAAAACATAAGATATTAGATTTTTGGTTATAAATAAATACATGTGTACAAAAAAAGGAAAATATATTGGTACATTAATTATATTTTAAATTTCAATGTTTTATGTCGAACATATTTTTTAGTGTCACACGAAATTTTAAATCACTAAAACTATATTATTTCTTTAAAAATTTATGCATTGTTAAATTCAATTTAATTATTCAATAGTAAAATTTTACTATAATACTTAATTACATGTAATTAATTAGTATCAAAAATGAATTTATATTTGGAAACTATTTATGGTCTGAGAAATGATGGGAATCAAGGAAACATTTTCGATAACTAGGATGAGTTCACAAATAGTGTGAGGACCACCAAAGACAAGGGATGTATTAACATGGTTTTAAAAAACTAAATTCTACCATATACATAATGGATGAAAGGTATGGTGGGGTCAAAAAAGAGAGTGATCAATTATGACTGAGGTCAATTTTTGATGTATCATACCCAAAAAACAAGGATGACCAAATCGAGACTCTAAGATTGAAGAAGATGGGTAGAAGAGATGCAACAATAAAAGCAAAATGTGTGGTTAGAGGATAGGTCATAAAAAATCACCAAATTACATAGATTTGGAGAGGGATGATTCATCTTGAAATTCGACGAAGACTGAGAGTAGTGACAATAGTAGGGTTTGGTGATTGTGGTGATAGTAATCAGGTTATATGAGATCTTGAAAGCGTGAGAGAGGATATATTGGTAGTCATTTTAATAAGATTGGGTAAGGATTTTATTAATGATTTCAAAATAGTATGGATAAAGTGCAGTTTAATTGGTGCTAAAATAGTAACATTTGATAAAAATACACTTAATCCTTACTAAAATCGATGATAAGATAATTCTTTATCATCACAAAAATTCTAGTGATGATAAAGTGGAGTTTTCAATTCCATTTAGCTCCAAATAAGATGTATCTTTAACATAATCTTGTCATCTGGAAAAATGTTGGAAAGGTTTTGTCATAATCGTGTTGGTGTATGGACCACATGATGCAATCACATAGTGAGGTCCTTCCATCATTGTATGTAAGGGAGTCTCCTTGCTGGTGATCCTCAAGTAGTGTTGGGTGTAGCGCTGATAGAAGTTCAAGGCAGTGTAAGGTATGGGCCTACTGAAAAAGGATGATATGGACCTACGGGTCAACAATACATGGGCACCTTCATAGTCCACAATAAAATTATGTAGAGGGCCTACGAGTCATCAGATGAGTGGGTTATCCCTTTTGGGAGGGCTATGACTTGCATTTTTGGGTTCTGAATGTGTTACATTTGCCTATTTCATTGTAATTGTGCCCGTAAGTACCTAATATATATATATATATAAACTATATATTTATATTAATATATAATTACAAATATTATAAATATATTTATTATTTAAACATATTGGGTATAATTTTTTAATAATTTAAATATATATTTATAATTTCTAAATTACTTTTTAAAAAATTATATATATATTTATAATCTTATAATTAAATATTTAAATTAAAAAATTATTATAAAAGAATTTAAGTAAATTAATTATATAAATTTCTTACGTATTTTAAACATAAAAACATAATAAATAAGAATGAATAAACTTTACTCATATAAATTACAAACAAATTGAAAATATTGTATTTAAAGTAAATAAATAAATATATAAATAAATATTACAAAATGATTAAATATATTTTTAAAAATATTAATGAATATCTAACAAAAAATGAATAAATACAATTAAATAAATTATAGGAATATTAAAAAGATAATTTGTAACATTTATGTGAATTATGGACACACACACACATGCACACATGTATATACACTCATACAAATACATAAATGTTGTAATACATATATATATATTCATATTACATAATTTAATATTAGTAAAAATATAGATCTAAATAAATATATTCACTTCTATATTATAAAATTGTTTAAATTAAACATTAATTTACTATATTTATTTCAGTTATGTACAGATTTAAAAATTAATATATATAATCAAACTACTAACCATTTTGAGTAATAAAATATAGATAATTATATTTATATAAATTTATGAAATTAAAATTCATTTTTAATTAAAAGTTACATATATCGTATTTATATATTACTTTTAAAAATATATACCTATTATAATATAAATTTTATTTTAAAAATATAAATATATTTCTATTTATTCACAATTATAATTACAAATATTTTTCTATAAATAGTTTTATATAATTATAAATATATTTAAATAATTATACATATTAATATAATGAATTTATTTACAATTTAAAATGTCATCATAAGGAGATGGGAGCACCTCTCTCTAAAAGGGTTATTAGGTATTGATTTTATGGTTATTAATCATTATTAATTCTTTAATCTTGATAAGTTCTTATAGGGACCAGAGATATGCATTGAAGATTTCCCCCCCTTGGTGGGAGATTAGATCATGAACCCTTTTATGGTTCTTCCTGGTTTGGGTATGGGGCATCTCTATATTGATGTCAATAATATTACTTCTTCAGATTTTTATTCTGATGCGATTGAAAAAATAGAAATCCTAAATAGGAAGTGTGTAACAATTTTTTTTATATTTTTCCCTGACCTTAGGGGGGAGTTGATCTTCCCTCTATGTAAATCACAATGAATGGATCCCTCAACTTTGATGAAGCTGATTTAGGAATTCTTATCGAACGTCTTGAATAATGTATGTTTTCTATCATTTTCTATTTAATGGGTCTATATAAATATTGCACAAAAAAATAAGGGATATGAGATATCCCCTAACCCAGATATGGTGGTTCGCTGGTTGAATAATCAACTCCCATGGAAGGGGTTTTTATATTTGCACTTCCCTTCAGTATATCTCAAATTTAAGGGCTGGGGAACCACAATTAAAGAACTAAAGCCAGAATTTCAACGATTAATGGGTTTGGACCCCATTATCTATCTTGCGTTGGTTATGAACTCAATCAAGTTCAGAATCAGATTGGGTGTTTAATTTTTTTATGCACTAGAAAATCATGTGGGATTTTCATCAGATATAGGAATCCCAATAATATTTGATTGATAGACTAAATATCCTCCATTGGGCCATTTTCCCTATGTTTTGGTCCAAATTTATTTTTTCCCTTTCTTATTGGCACTATAATTTTTTCAACTACTAGTTAAGAAATTGATTTATCTATGGAGAATGAAAAATAACCTTTTTGTGGTTATTGAAACAGAATTGGGAAATCAGTTGATATATATCCCCAAAATATGATTTGTGCCAACTGCAAGAAGCATTTCCTTGTGATTGAAAATTTCATGATTAAAAAACAATTCCAAATGATGAGTCATGAGAGAGTGTATGATACGTAGGATGTCTCACTAGGAAAATATGAAACAATAACCTGAGAAGAATTTTACAATAAGGACATTTTTCAAGTTCTTTCTCCATCCAAAGGAAATGATAATGATGGGATTACATCAGCCTCTATAACCGATGGCCGATGAAGGGTGGATAGGTCTTCCCAACCTGTTAAAGGTGACTCCAACTCAACTTTTTCTAAGATAGGTGTTGATGGTAGTGAGGATAAGGATAGCCACTATTCTTCTCTAGCATCGGCTCAATCTTCACTGATTTTAGTTTATACTTTAACCCATGCCTCTCATAGAAAAATTGCAGTGGGCATCAATCTTCCTGATGATGTGTTGGACCCTCATGGACATATGGTTGGCCAGGAGGGAAAAAATTAGTGTTATTTAGTTTAAACTCAATCCAAATGAAAGAAAATTTAGTATGATGATGGATTTTAAATGGTCTAACCTAGATAACCCAGGTCCTCCAATGCATTTGAGCATGCAGTAGACTAACGTACTATGGAGGGGAATCTTGGTCATATATATTTGTATTGGTACTTTTACCTACTACTAGTGGTTGTATTAATTAGTCTATCAATGTGGAGGAAGGAGATAAGGTTGCAGAAAGTGGTCAATATCCTACTCTGTGGGGGATTTTCCAGACTCCCAATCGGCTGGTCTCCCTTATTGGTGATGATAGACAATCATTGTTAATGTTTCATCCTCTAGAAATTATCTAGGTAACATATTATTATATAGAGGGTTGTATCAAAAATTATATTAAGATGTTTGGGAAGGGCGATCACTCTACATCTACTGCCTAGCATGAAAAGGTTTGTTTTATTAGTTGGTATGCCTATGCATCTGATGATGCTAGCGATGGTTCTTTTGGAATGAGTCATGGTGGAGAACCTCGTGATCGAGATGATGATCAGGATGGAAATTGGAATTCTCCTAAATAGTGTAATATAGGTATTCATCCAAGAGGTTGTGTGGATTCATATGTAAGAGCGGTGGATGCATGAGCTCAGTAGAAAATGTGTAATGTTATTACCCATATCAATTATACAATATTATTAAATCATCTTATGGATCTTTTGGGAAGGATTCTACTATGTAATGTGATGTTGCAAGGACTAAAATATGAAGGATCCTATTGGGGACTATGTTGGTGAGATGTACTCCTAGGTCCTTGTAAATTAAATGGAAAATGGTTTGATTTATAGCTTGAAGTTACATTTTCCAAAAAGGAAGAGAATGCTTCTAGATACAGGTATTTTCTTATAGTCCATAAATTATTATAAAAAAACACTGAAGATGGATGTTGGTATAATCTGAGGATTAACATTCGTAATCTTTCAAGAAAAATATATGAGCAACATCCTTCCAAAGGACTCATTAGATTTTTAATCGAGTGTTGAGCTCCTGATACCCTAACGAGCCATGTCTGGAATGAGAGGTCGTCACAAAAAGGACAAAGGTCAATATTATTGTAATTTCGGTTCTATTGGGAGTGGCATAAATTGTTCTCTTGTTTTTCTTTTTATGGACATTTCATTATTTGTCGATCCTTTCCTCCCTTTAATTTTTGTACTTTATATTTTTCATATAAATTTATGGGTATAGGATTATTTTTTGACTAATATTCAATATTTTCATTATATATTTATATAATTATTTTTTATTTATTTATTCGTTTATATTTACATATAGGTATTAATATAAAAGTATGCATAATTATAAATGTGATAAATAAATTTATTTTTTAAATATAGTTATTATAATTTTATAATTATTATAATATATAAATATTTATTTAAAATTGAAATTATAAATAAATATATTACCAGAAGGGTGTGAATCCTGGAATAAAATCCATGTCCCCAAAAAAGATATTATTGAAAAGGAAAGTACCCATCGATGATGGAGGTGTAAAAAAAACGTGAGAAGTAAAATCACGGTTCTACATAAATCAGGTGATCAAACAATAATCATCATCTTTTATATCTCCCACCCCATTCTTGGGAGCTACCTTGACCTCTTGGATGTCTTCCCTTCATCCACTGTTTAGTATCTTATCAAGGAAAATCCTTATCATCGAATCTCTCATCATCATCAGACTCAATGAATTCGATGAAATAATTTTCCATGATAGAGGTGTCCTTCTCTATTGAATTTTCTATTAATTCTATGTATGAGTATGATGCACGATGAGGGTTTCCAAAATCTTCATAAAGGAAATCCCTTCTCAATGACCTATAGAAAGTATCAATCAGAGTAGTTTTACAAGGGTAATGTTCTAGAAGAGAATTTTTCCCCATGGTTTGGGCCACCCTTCCCAATATAGCATCATTATCACCCATTATACCTTCAACGTCGGGCTGTAATGATACTTCCCCATCCATACATATATGGGAATTCTCATAATATTCATCAATAGAAATAAGGATATCCTATATAGACATCTTCTAAAAATTGGACAAATCCTTATTCTCACCTTCCATATAAATCATAGATGAATCAACTTGGATAGGTTCATTAACATCATATTTCTAAGAGTAATCCATCTGGAATCCTTCCTCATCTGTCATAATTTTCATTAGTTTTGTCGTGAAAAATACCATAGGTTTTGTATCGTCATTTGAAGATGATGTAGGGAAAAATTCAGTTCAATCACATTGATCAGTCCCTCCAGAGGTGGATGATCCCTTTCTAACCATCCCTTGCAATGTGAACAAGATTAGACACATCTATGGTGCCCTACTCCATCTACTAAATAGTAGGGACACTGGTTCCTATAGCCACATTATCCTGAATGTTCCCCCCATCTAGCACACCCATTTCTGAATTGGTAGAAATTTCATAAGGGGAAACATACACAATAGTGAAATAATGGGAAATCCAATCTCCATCCATCATTTCCACTGGTCCAAAATTATCTTCAGGGTTGGTACAAACAGAAGTATCAATCTTGAAAATGCAGTCATATGCCCAATGACCAAATTTATACAAAGAAAGAACCTCATACCCTTCTAGATATTACCTCTATGATGTATGATTGACATGAAGTTGAAGAATAATTATGTAATATATTCATACTGAATATAAATATTGAACATCAACTCACCATAAATTAGACATACTGGTTCCACTAATGTTGAACTAAGATAAAATTTGACCCAAACATTAGCATGGTGTACGTACCTAGCCTACCGGGTTTCATTATCAATACCTATGGGTGATCCATTGGCCAAATTAGTACCCCATAAGATATATTTGTACCAAGAGAACTAGTTTAATCCCTTAATACACATCTAGGAGTGAGCCACTGTGTTATGGGCTTGGGATGGATCAAACCAGGGATTCTAATCCTAGAATCTTTGGACCCCTGTTTTGAGATTCAAAAAACTACAACACCATGCCCTTAATTTTTAATCATGTGAATGGAAGTGAGGTGGAAAAAACTAATAAAAATAGACACAATCCATTATCCATTGATGCACCAAATCTGTGGAATTTGTGTTTTTAAATTTCCTACCATCCAAAAAAATTATTTATACATATTTGTATATAATTATATATATAATTGTTTAATTAACTATAATTATATAATAATAAATATTCATGAATATATAATTATACATAATTGTAGATATATTAAATATATTTATTATTTAAACATATATAATACGAGGAAAGCATAGACATTGATCTAGAGACTAAACCCATGACTATAAATTATTATTAATAAGAAAATGGTACACAAAGAAAAACGGGTCATAAAAAGTTATGAATTCCCGCACAAAGATATGACAAATGTAAACATATCCTAGTGTGAACCCCTAAATCCCATATTCCAAGGATTTCTGCCACTTCCTTTTGAATGTCTTCCCCTACTCCAAGTTTTTAAGACCTCATGTTTATACTCCACTGATGAATTAGATGAGTATTTTGATGACGAATTAGATGATAACCCTTGCAAGGAACAACCCCTGAACATCCACAATAAATCCAGAATGTTCATAAATAGATTTTCTCAAAATCCATCCTCAATATGAATTGAAATCATATTATAAACCACTATATATTCATGAAAACCCAAAATAGTTGGCTTAATCAATGAAAGGATAACCTCAAGTTCAGAAAAATACCAATCAACGGCTTCCTTACTAAGGACCTTTAGAGATATTTCACCTACATAACTTGTTAGAGTTGTGATGCATGAATTTCTTTCCCATGCAATAGAACACTCAACATCTGAGGCATTTTTAAATGATTCATTTGATATTTTCATTAAAACATTGAAATTAGGTGGGTATGACCACATCTTGTTACTATTGTCATGACCCCCTCCCACCAAAGATGCCCATCCTGAGCTAGAAATGGTGAAAGGGAGATAATGACCCCCCGAGTCCCACCTCCAGTAGGCCCCGGGATGGCGACCAGCACCAAGGGTATGAGGTTTTTCAAATATGGGAGACATTACCCTTTTATTATTTAAGATCGGGAAATAGGATGAGTCAAAAACCAAAATAAAAGGAACAAGAAAAAGGAAATAAACCCCAAACCAATCCCACATGCATGTTTAAACAATTTTGAAACAAGGTAAAAGTACAAGAAAGGTCAAAGGTACAATACCAAAAGAAATAAAATTATAGAAACTACAACAACTCCAACTATCCCGACTAGTAGGGTCCCGCATGGCCCTGGTAGTGCTCCTGGAAACCTGAAAGTAAACGTAGGGTGATAATACAAGTATACTCAGAAGGGAAACCTAAAGCTCTCGTGTATATGTGGGGATACATCCTAATGTCCCATGAGAAGAATAGAAGAAACCAAAATCTAACAAGGAATTCTATCCACCCAACCTCACCAGCCACGTTCACCAAAAACACAAACAACAGGTAGTAGTAGTATATAAGAACAATATTATTGGGTACCCCACACCATTTCCTGCTAGTTAGATGCTCTTCATAACAGAGACCATCCTGACGCTACCACACTCTTCCCTCCTGCACAAACTTGGGCCTCAAGAACCACAAATCCCGCCCGCACACAACTGGGCCTCACAACCACACATCCCACCCGCACACACCTGGGCCTCACAACCACGTATCCTGCCCGCACACACCTGGGCCTCACAACCACATATCCGGCCCACACACAACTAGGCATCATCCTGAAGGTTCTAGGGAAATTGTAAAACCTGCCCAAAGAGTATTGTGCAAAAACCACCCCAATTGAAACCTACCCGAAGAGTCATGGGTGTAAGGTCGGCTAAAGCCATCACAACATATAGAAGAAGGAGCAGCAAGGAGCTCGTAACTATGGAAAAAACACACACTCCCATGGAATGGGTGTGTTCGGAACTAAGTGCTCAACAAGGGTGGGGTGCAACAAAACACAAAGATACAGATATATATATGTATACAAAACACTCAGCCCATCCTATGGCTTCTAAACAGAGAACTGAGAACATGCCTTGACACTGCTACTATGAAGCATGCATACAAAAAACAACTCCAACCCCATTAAGGATTTAATGTTTCAACAGAAACAGTTTATTATTTCCTTAACTACTGGGAGACTATCCACAACCAACCACATAGATCGTTAGTAAAACATATCCCTACCATCCAAAAATCATGTTAGGAAAACACAAGCAACACAACCAAGTCCTTCTTATTAACCAACCAACCCCATTGATTATTATTCCCATTCCATTACCGTGCCCCACCATTCATTAACTCTCCCACTTTCATTTATTATTCACAACCCATTGTTTGATAACATTCAAACCCATCCCTGTATCCCCACTTCCAACCACCATAACCACAACCACACCGTACATCATAATCCCTTAATACAACTTATCGCAGCCCCGCTGCCCAGAACCAACATAGCATTAATACCAACCCACAACCAGGCGATCCGAATCCCCACTGCTCACCCAAACCACAAAAATCCCACAAAACAATCCCTTCACATCAATTAACCCCAAAAGCACCCACATGTTTATTATTTCAGTTTTTTTCAACCGGGGTGATCACAAAAGGGTTCAAGATTTTCATTTAATCAGCCAACTTTACGTGATTAACCAATTTCTACATTCCACAATATTCCCATCCAAAAAAGGTCTAGAAAGATAAGGAAACATTTAATTGCTCAAGAAAAGGCTCCCAATGACCATGATTTTCAGTAGGAATAAGCCTATTCAATTCAAACATAATATCACAGGATATAAATAATGTAACTGAAATCACAAACTTCCCATACCTGTTATATAAGATAGTTATTATCTTTATTAAACCAGTTCAAAAGTGTTTCACATGAACAAGAAGACACCAATCCCTCATGATGTACAATTTATAGAGACGAAGGTAAGATCCATAACTCAATAGGTTCTGGTCACAACGCTCCCCCGGGTCAGCTTTAGAAGACGTCCGTCGGCGTCCGTCACTTCTTGTCAAAACCCAAAAAAACCTCCTTGGGTGAGAGATAGGAAGGAAATTCCAATGGGAAAGAAACATATCCAATCTCAAAAGTTACGCCTCGTCATTATGATCCTGTGGCCGCTGACGGATCATAAATCGGAGCTTGAACGAAGAAGTTATGGAAGAAAAGAGCCTTTGAGTCTCTTGGGAGAGCTCTGCTTGAGGGACTGGGGAGGAGAGGAGTGAGTTGAAAAAGAGGAGGGGACCCCTCCTTTTATAGGTGAGAAAAACTAAAGTACACAACGTGTACATTATAGTACATGGCATGAACTCGGCCATTTCACACGGTCACCACGCGGCTTCCAACACAGCCTTCAACGCGGAACGCGACCGTTGACTGGTCAACACACGGTTTGAGGGTAACGTGTACGCAGGGAGGAACTAAACGGAGTGTAGTATGGGATACACGTCATGTACCCATTTATTTCACGTGGCAATGACACATCATCAACACGGCACATGGCCGTTGACAGGTCAACACACGGTTTGAAGGTAACGCGTACGCGGGGATGAACTACACGGCGTGTAGTATGGGATACGCGGCGTGTACTCATTTACTTCCCACAGCAAGGACACGTCCTTCAACACGGGGTATACTTGGTGAGGGGGTACACGACGTGTACTTACAAAATTCTGGAAAGTGTGGGAAAAGTCCATTTTACCCTCCAGAACACTTCATGAACTTATTTTTGATAAAGGAATGGGCCGGAGAGGTCCGAGCCATTACATAAAATACCTCTTAAAACATTATCATCCTCAATAATTCAAAACCAACCCACAAAAACCGAACAAGATACCTATTAGGGCTCTTGTTATAATAGGAACCCAACCAACAACCCAAATCATAGGTGTTAAGAACTCCTTCTCCTATGTCGAGATATTATCTGCTTTAGGTGGCACTGACTCGCCTGCATGGGTTTAACCGCATCCTCATTAATGCATCTTGATTAAGAATTGGGTCCTCCCACTTCCATATATTAGTATTTTTTTCAACTCGCACTGCCCCCAACACCGCACAACCCACACACTGCCCGAACACTAGTTTAGAGAAAATTCCATTTCGTATGTCGAAATATTATCTGCTTTAGGCACCACTAACTCGCCCGCACGGGTTCAATCGCATCCACATTAATTAAACTCAATTATGTATCGGGTTTTTTTTTCTTTCCCCACACACCCGTACATGTTACACACTTCCAGAGAACAAGGAAAAAAATTGTCTCACAACCGACAAGCCAAGAATTTCATAAATCAATGGTGCAGAGTATAACATCAAAACAATGCTCATAAGAACAAGGAAAAACACAATTCAAAACAACTAGAGGTACTGAGCATGCATCTGGGTCTCCTGCTCCCAAGTTCTCTCCTCGAGGCCGCCATACCTCCACAACACACAAACCAATGGAATGGTTCATCCACAGAGCACCTTCTCTCTACAATCATTGATTCTGACTGGTCGTTCCTTGAAGGTCACATCATCTCCCATATTTAACTATCCACAGTCGGTAACGTGAGAGTCGTCATGTAAGTACCGACGAATCTAGGAGGCGTGTAAGACGTCATCAACCTTCTCCAACTGAGGTGGCAGGGCCAGCTGATTTTCCACCTTACTAACTCACCTCAGCACCTCGGAAGGTCCGATGAACCTAGGGGAGACCTTACTCTCCTTATCATACCTCTGTTGCCCCGTCGAGGGGAAAACTTCAAGAACACGTGATCTCCCACCTTGAATTCCACGTGCCTCTTTCGACGATCATCGTAAGACTTCTATCGGTCCTGAGCAGATTTCATCCCCTCACGGACAAGCTGGATTTTCTTTGTGGTGCTCTATACTACCTCTAGCCCAAGAGCACCTGTCTCACCAACCACTGCCTATCAAATGGGTGAAGAACATGGTCTTACATACAAATCCTCAAATGGTGTCATGCCAATAGTATAGTGGAAACTGTTGTTGTAGGAAAACTCTACTAAAGGTATGTGTCATACCCATGATCCTCTAAAATCTAGAACACATGCTCGCAACATGTCCTCGAACGTCTGGATAGTCTGCTCTGTCTGCCCATCATTCTGGGGGTGGAAAGAAGTGTTAATGCGTAGCTGGGTGCACAAATCATGCTGTAACCCCCTCCCAACTCATGAGGTTAACCAAGTATCCCGATATGAGACGATAGTCTTTGGAACTCCATGAAAACGCACCACCTCTTCTACGTACCTCTATGTTAAGGTACTCACCGGGCCCAAATCCTTAACTGCTAAGAAGTGAGCTGACTTTTTTAGTCGATGCACCACTACCTAGATAGCATCATAACCACCCTGATCTCTAGGGAGTCTTGTGATAAAGTCCATTGAGATTTCATCCCACTTCCACTCGAAGACATCTAAAGGATGTAACAACCCATTGGGAACACAGTGTTCAGCCTTTACTTGCTGACACACTAGAAACATAGCCACAAACTCTACCACTGCCCGTTTCACCTCGGGCCACCAAAACTATTCCCTCAGGCCTTGGTACATTTTTGAAACTCCTGGATGTACCGCCAAGGATGAGCTATGGAACTCACAGAGAACTCCCTCACGCATCACCTCCGGAACAAACAACCTTCCATGGAAAAGCATCCAATGTCAGTTGTCCTATGACCATCCTTCTGGATAGTTTCCCTAATCAACACGACCCCACATTACTTCCGCCTCAGAGCCCCCCCCCCCCCACTGAGACTCTTCCACCTGCTGCGACAAGCAGGACTACACCATAATCTGAAACAAACATCCTCTAGCACCCTCTACCCTTGCATCCAAGTGCAAGGCAGCCAACTCTCCCATCGCTCTCCAAGCAACAGAGGATTCCGGAACCACTTCTTTATACGACTTCCTGCTTAGGTCATCAGCCACAACATTGCCCTTACCTTCAGTGTATGTGATATCTAAGTCATAGTCTTAGAGAAACTTGACCCATCTACTCTGCCGCAAGTTAAGGTCACGCTGGGAGAAGATATAACGTAAGATCTTGTGATCTGAGAAGAACACAAAGCGCTCCCCAATGAGGTAATATCGCTACAGCTTCAGTGTGGACACTAGTGATGCAAGCTCCATGTCATGGGCGGCATAGTTACGCTCGTGAGGGTGCAATTGCCTAGACCCATAACAGATCACAAACTTATTTTTCATCAGTACGCACACCAAACCAAGTCTATAACCATCACAAAACACCTAATACAACAACCCTTCCTCTGGAAAACTATGTACGGGAGCACTGACCAACTTCTTTTTCAGGTAGCCGCATGCTTTCTGGAACTAATCACTTTATAGGAAGACCTCGTTCTCCCTAGTCAAAGATGTCAATGGAGTAGCAACTCGAGAGATGTCCAAAAAGAACCTCTGATAATAACTTGTGAACACTAGGAAACTACGAACTTCTTCCACACTCTTGGGTGCTGCCCAAGAACCAACTACCTCCCCTTCAACGGGTCCACTGACACTCCATGTTGAGAAACTACGTTCCCAAGGAAGTGTACATCTTGTGTAAAGAACATACACTGTGACAATTTCCCAAAATGATGGTGGTGTCGAAGGACTTCCAAGACTGCCCTGATATGCTCAACGAGTTTCTCCTCTGATCTTGAGTAGATCAGGATGTCATCGATAAACACAATGATGAACCGGTCCAGAAACTCTCAGAAGACAAACTTCATAAGTCCCATAAATACAGTTGGTGCATTCATAACTCCAAACAACATCACTACAAACTTGAAGTGCCCATACCTGCACCTGAAAGCCAGCTTCGAGATTTCACTGTTATTTACCCTTAGCTGATGATATCCAGATCGTAGATCAATCTTATAAAACCATCCTACTCTCCTCAGTTGGTCGAAGAGATCATCTGTCCTTGGAAGGGGGTATTTGTTCTTGACTGTTACCTGATTCAACCTTCGGTAATCTATTCATATCCCGAGACCACCATCTGCCTTCTTCACAAACAAAACTAGAGCACCCCATGCAGACATGATGGGTCGAACAAAACCCTTCTCCATCAGATCGTCAATCTGAATCCACAACTCCAGCAACTCTGAAGGTTCCATCCGATAAGGGTCCATCGAAATTAGACGGGCACCAGGCTGTAAGTCTATCCCAAACTCGACGTCACGTGGGGGGGGGGGGGGGGTAGAGTCACAAACACATTGGAAAAAACATAGAGGAACTCCCCAACCAACTCTGGGACATCCATCATCTCTCTATCAGCTGAAAAAACTGATAACCCGCCTAACAAGGAAAGGAGAGGCTTCACATGCTGGCTTACCACCAGATAGATCCTCTCGCCAACAAAAGATACATGATGCCCATCCACGTTGGAGAACACGACTATTCATTGGAAGCAGTTGATAATGGAACTAGCAGAAAAAAACTAGTCGATGCCTAGGATGACATCGTATGGCTGCATATGTAGCAAAAGAAGGTCCCCACTAGATCAATGTGGTCCCAATGTCAGCCCACATCCCTAGAAAACGCAAGACACGCTGGTCTAGCCTCCAACTAGTGTAATCAACACCAGTGGTACAGAAAGTCTCTCTACGTCTATACCCAAAGCATGGTCTAGACTCGGTGTAGCAAAGGATTCCGAAGCTCTCGAATCGAACAAGGAAAAAATGAGAGTGCTGAAAAAATAAATCGTACCCCGCACCAGCTCAGGTCCTGCCGGAGCTTCCAACTCTGCTGTGTGCAACTGTCCATGCCCAGCTCCTCTGCCTCTCTGATGTTGACCACCTCCCTGACCATGCCCTGGTCGAGGTCCCTGAGGAGCACCCTAAAGTCGACCTCCTCCTGCAAAGTCTGCCCTCAAAGGAGCATGGTCCTCCTCGTGCTGGAAGGGCCTCGCTGGCAACTGGTGCTGCTGAGGTGGGTGCTGAACCTGCCCACCTCCACCGTACTAATTCTGGGTTGGGCACCAACTCTAAATGTGCCCGAAACCTCCACAAGAAAAATACATCGATCTTGGTCTTGTGAAAAATGGAAGACGACCTGAAGATCTGAACTAGAACTGCTGGGGCCTGCTCCCCACTGGCCTGAACCTAGAAGGTCCCGTCAAAGGAGACATGTTGCTGAATGTCTGGCCCTTCGACGAACCTGGCTAGATCACCTCACTAGGTGCATCTCCCTGTGAGTGCATCATCTCTATAACCTCTTCCTTCTTCTGTACTACCAAGTACGTCGGAAGGGTGAAGGGGGTGACAACATACTGGAGTGAAGGAAGAAGCGCCTCCTCCAAACGTCTCGCCCGAGACTCCTCATCCAGAAAGTGGTTCGGAGAAAGGCATAAGAGATCCTTGAACTTGATCCCCAACTCTCGTACTGACATACTCCCCTGCTGTAGGGAGAGTAACTCCTGCCACTTCTCTACCTTGATCGTGGAAGAATGGAATTCCTCTCAGAATTCCTTCTCAAAGTCATCCCACAGAACCTCTGCCTCTATCCTCTCTCCGAGGTAGAGCGTCCACCATTGTCGTGCCGCACCTCTTAGCTGACTGACTGCTAGAGAAACCCAGTACTCCCTCGGTGCACAAATCAATGTAAAAGCGATTCCTAGCTTATCAAGCTGCCCCTCAGTCTCCATATCCAATGTACCACCCTCGTACTTCTTGAGGGTTTTCCACTGGAAAGAACAGAGAGTCTTCTGCCATTGGCTATCTTCCTCCTCTCGGTCAATACTCAACTAATCAACCACCAGAATCTGCTGGGCCTCGGCCGTCTGAATCACCCGGGGACGTCATCTAGGTGCCATAGCTGTACGACAAACAAGGATAACCTAAGCCCAAATAGTAATGAAATTTTCTCTAGGTTTTATTTTATCATTTTATTTATATTTTCTTTCCTAGAACACCCAAATCAAGTAAAACACAATCATGATGATGCATGTAACTTCACTAGGGTATCTACCCTACAATCAATGTAGTCTCACTTGGTCGTTCGGTAGGCTTAGAGTCCTTGCATCGGATCATGGGAGGCCGTAAAATCTTGTGTCCTAGCCAGTCTTCCCTAGCCTATGTCACGCACCAAGATCAGAAAACACTTTTTCCCTACCATCCCATGCAGTTCTCATTGTGCCTAACTCCAAAATCCATCCTATCTCTCAACATGAGCTCCGATACCATTCTGTCACAACCCCCTCCAACCAAAGATGCCCCTCCTGATCTTACAATGGTGAATGGGAGATAATGACCCCCATTTCCCGCCTCCAGTAGGCCCAGGGGTGGCGACTAGCACCAAGGGTATGAGTTTTTACAAATATGGGAGGCATTACCCTTTTATTATTTAATATATGGAAATAGGATGAGTACAACACCAAAAGAAAAGGAACAAGAAAAATGAAATAAACCCCAAACCAATCCCACATGAATGTTTAAACAATTTTGAAACAAGGTAAAAGTACAAGAAAGCCCAAAGGTACAATACCAAAAGAAACAAAATTACCAAAACTGCAAAAACTCCAACTATCCTGACAAGTAGGGTCCCGCACGGCCCTGGTAGTCCTCCTGGAAACCTGAAAGTAAATGTAGGGTGAGCATACAAGTATACTCAGTAGGGAAACCTAAATCTCTCATGCACAAATGGGGAGACATCCTAATGTCCCATGAGAACAATAGTAGAAACCAAAACCTATCAATAAATTCTATCCACACAAACTCACCATCCACGCTCACCAAAAACACAAACAACAGGTAGTAGTAGTATATAAGAACAGGAGTATTGTGTACCCCACAACATTTACCACTAGTTAGCTGCTCTTCCTAACAGTGAACATCCTGACGCTACCACACTCTTCCCGCCCGCACACACATGGGCCTCACAACCACACATCCCACCTGCACACACCTGGGCCTCACAACCACGTATCCGCTCGCACACACTTGGGACTCACAACCACATATCCCGCCCACACACACCTGGGCCTCATCCCGAAGGTTCTTGGGAAATACTAAAACCTTCCTAAAGAGTCTTCGGCTAAAACCACCCCAATCAAAACCTACCTGAACAGTCTTGGGTGTAAGGTCACATCAAGCCATCGCAGCCTATGGAAGAAGGAGGAGGAAGGAGCTTGTAACTATGGGGAAAACACCCTCACCAAGGAAATGGGAGTGTTCGGTACTATGTCCTCAACAAGGTTGGGCTGCAACAAAACACAAATATACAGATATATATGTATACCAAACACTCAACCCAACCAATGGCTTCTAAACAGAGAACTGAGCATGTGCCTCAGCACTGGTACTACGAAGCATGCATACAACAAACAACCCCAACCCCATTTATGTTTTCATGTTTCAATAGAAACATTTTATTAGTTCCTTAACTACTAGGCAACTATCCAAAACCAACCACATCGATCGTTCGTATAACATATCCATTCCATAAACAAATCATGTTAGGAAAACACAAGCAACACAACCAAGTCATTCTTATTTACCAACCAACCCATTGATTATTATTCCCATTCCATTACCGTGCCCTGGAATTCATTAACTCTCCCACATTCATTTATTATTCACAACCCATAGTTTTATCACATTAAAACCCATCCCTATAGCCCCACTGCCAACTTCCATAACCACAACCACACTGTACATCATCATCCCTTGATACAACTTATCGCATCCCTGCAGCCGAGCACCAACATAGAATTCATACCAACCCACAACTAAGCCAACTGCAGCCCCGCTGCTCACCCAAACCACAAAAATCACACAAAACACTCCCTTCACATTAATTAACCACAAAAAGCACCCACAGGTTTATTATTTTAGTTTTGTACAATTGGGGTGATCATAAAAGGGTTCCAGATTTTCATTTAATCATCAAAATTTATGTTATTAACCAATTTCCACATTCCACAAAGTTCCCATCCATAAATGGTCTAGAAATATTGGGAAACATTTAATTGTCCAATCAAAGGCCCCCAACGACTGTTATTTTCAGTAGGCATAAGCCTATTCAATTCACAACATAATATCACAGCATATAAATAATGTAACTGCAATCACAAACTTTCCATCCCCATTATATAAGCCAGTTATTATGTTTATTAAACCGGTTTAAAATTGTTTCACGGACACAAGAGGACACCCACCCCTCATGATGCACAATTTTGAGAGACGAAGGTAAGATCCCTACCTCAATAGGTTCTGTTCACAACGCTCCCTCGGATCAGCTTTAGAAGACGTCTATGGGCATCCGTTGCTTCTTGTTAAAACCCAGAAAAACCTCCTTGGGAGGAATCTAGGAAGGAAAATCCAAAGGGAATGAAACAGATCCAAGCCTAAAAGTTCCTCTTCGTCGTTAGGATCCCATGGTCGCTGGCGGATAGTAAATCAGAGCTCGGATGAAGAAGTTATGGAAGAAAAGAGCCTTCGAGTCTCTTGGGAGATCTATGCTTGAGGGAATGGGGAGGAGAGGAGTAAGTTGAAAAGGATGAGGGGACCCCTCCTTTTATAGGTTAGAAAAACTAAATTACACAGCGTTTACTTTATAGTATGTGGCGTGTACTCGGGCATTTCACACGGTCACCACCCGGCTTCCAACACGGCCTTCAACGCGGAACACGACCGTTGACTGGTCAACACATGGTTGGAGGTTAACGCGTACACAGGGAGGAACTACATGGTGTGTAGTATGGGATAAACGGTGTGTACTCATTTATTTCACGTGGAAAGGACATGACAACAACACGACACACGGCTGTTGACTGGTCAACGCACGGTTTAAATGTAACATGTACACGTGGAGGAACTACATGGAGTGTAGTATGGGATACACGTCGTGTACTAATTTACTTCACATGGAAAGGACACGGACTTCAACATGGGGTATACCTGGCGAGGGGGTACACGGCGTGTACTCACACTACACGGTGTGTACTTACAAAATTCTGGAAAGTGTGGGAAAAGTCCTTTTACCCTCCATAACACTTTGTGGCCTTCTTATTGATAAAGGAATGGGCTAGAGAGGTCCGGGACATTACAGATATCATCACATAGATAATACAAAGGGTCTTTCCTTTTGGAAAGAGGATCCTTAAAACACTACTGAGAATTAAATGAGATGATCTTCTAGGGGATGACAAGTTAGTATCCCTCCCCATCCACCAATTTTTTTCTTTCCATTGCATGACTATTCAACAATTAGTTGTTAATGATTAAAATAATGATCAGTAATAAATTATACATCATTTTCATTAATACACTGATCGTATCGATCTTTTGAGGTATTAATTATACAATTTATCTCCCTATATTGAATGTAGTCATGTTTCCCTACACTATCTATTCCCATGTGCCTTATGAAACTACCACCTCCACAACTGAATCATCAATATAAACTATCCCATCCCATGATTGCTTAGGCCTGTCTTCACCAGCTGGTGTTATATGATGACTGACAACAAAGGTTGTTGAATACCACTATCCTCCTTAGAAGACACTTTCACCATGTTTTTCCCCTAAATGATCCAACATAATTTCCTTTCAGCTCCTCTTTCTACACCATTGGTTAATTACTCAACTTTTATGTGTGTGCATTGACATCAAATGGTTTCCTACCTCCCATAAAGAACTTGTTCTCATTATATCCTAAACATATATACTATCTGAATTTAATTATTATAATTCTATAATTATTTAAAAATATATATTTAAAAATATTTAGTATTTAAATATATTTATTATAATTTTATAAATATATAAATAAGTATTTATTTATTTAAATTTGTATTTATAAATAAATATTCTTATAAATATTTGTAAATTCAGTTGGGGTCCTAGAATACTGGTAAAAAATACATCATGAATCTTGATGATACTAGGGTTCAATACATTGATTCACCATATATGGGGATTCATGAGGACATAGTGGGGTGTGGGTGGGGTCCAAGTGGGCAGAGTGGTGGGATGTGGGAGAAGGTGGTAGGGTGTGCGGGGGGGGGGGGGGGGGGGGGCTTTCGGTGGCGATTCGAAGCAAGGGGTGGGGGATCCACACATCAATGGTATTATTCATTCAATTGGAGGTCAGATGATGGAGTAAAGGTAGGAAGGAAGATGATGATATGGATCAGTATGTGAGGTGTTGGTTCCAGCCTTCTCTATGGTTTCCCTTGGATAGTTGTTTGTCATCTAGGGTAGTAGTGAATATGTTAATGTTTCAAGGTACTTAGTGGGATTCTAAAATAGTGGGTGGGGGGCACATGGATTGACCCATTATGGTGGGATGATTAAAAGATGTACCTCCATGGATGATTGATGGAGATGCAACGGTAGGGAGGTGTAGTAAAATAATATCCAGCAGGGTGTTATACTGCATGGTTCTGAGTGGGATAGAGTAACAACATGGTGGTTAATGGAGTCTAACATAGTGGTCATTTACAGATTGATTTATAGAAATATATTGGGTCTCATACCTCTGTGTACTTGAGGAAAATGTTTGAGAAAAGAGAAACCACCACTAGTTCTCTCAAATTAAGATGAATGGGAGGGTATGGATTTTCCATCGTTACTATACCCAGGCAGTCATGCATTGAGATTTCATTCTGAAAAGGTTTTTAGGTGGGTTATTATAGACCAAAAATTTAAATCAGCTAGGTGGGGATTGTTATTGGGTATTTGGTCTTTGGGTCTGAAATGGCCATGAATTAAGGCTTAGTGCCTACGGGTCTACCAAATATATAAATGCTACCTATCACTCTCTAAAAGGGAATTATTAAAATTAATAAAAATTATAAGCCATTTGGAATTTCAAATAAATACTTCTATATAATTATAAATATATTTATATGATTATATTTATTTATATAATTATATTTATCATTAAAATTATATATATTTATTAAGATATAACAATAAATAATTATAAATATAGTAACTATATTTATTATTTGATATATTTATTATAATCATCCAATTATTAAAATATATATTTATAATTTTAATTATAAATACTTTTATTAATAAATGGGATAGAGGATGACTTAGGGATGTGTGAAGAAATTTTGGAAATAAGATGGTTGATTTTGACATGGTGTGGTATCTATCATCAACGAGCCTTTGGGTCAATCTCATATGGGAATTGGAGCACAATTTCAGGGTGATTTTTTAGATGTCATGGGCTATGGCCCAAGTGGGTTCGAGCTCTCATATAATAGGGATGATTGTGGGTGCAGGATGACCAACCATTGTGATGTTGAATTTTGGGCCCATGGGCCTTTAGGATGTTGTATTTCAGGCATTTCAAAAAATTTGTTCTAAGGGCCAGGTTGCCTATACATTTGCCTTTAATTTTTAGTTAACATTTTATGGGGACATGGATTTGGGTTTCCAAATCAATGATCAGAACATTCCAAAGAAATATATTTATAAATATTTGTATATAATTATAAATATATTTACAAAATTATATATATATATATATAATTATACAATAATATAATTGTAAATATATATTCATATATAAGTATATATCTGAATGTCTCAGTAATGTATTTTGAAACAAAACATATGACTCCAAATTTATTAAAAATGGAATAACAGATAACAAAGGGAGCTAATCAAACAAGAAACCAACTACCTCCATCAGAATCAAAAAGTCACCTCCCTCTAGATCCCAAATCCTTAGGATATCTTCCACTACACTTCGACTGTCAGCCTCTATGCCATGTCTTTGCCTATTGTGGGGGGAACATAACCTTCATCTGATGAGGATTCTGAATTTATAAGATATATCGAAAAATCTCATAATTGAGTTAGATTGAAAGTCATCATAAATACTTTTTGACAACAACATCTGGACTATTAATATATATGTATAATTATAATTATAAATTAATATTTTTATATAATACATATATATATATTAATATATAATTGTATATGATAATAAATATAATAAATATGTTTAATATCTGAATAAATATATATTTATCAATAATTTTAACCATAATTGAATACATTTACATATATTTGTATGTAATTATATAAATTTATTAATATATAAGTATATATAATAATAAATATAATAAATATATTTATTATTTAAAGATGTTTTTTTTAATTTTATAATTATATACATATATAAATGTTTATTTATAATTCTAATTGTAAATAAATACATTTATTAATATTTATATATAATTAAAAAAATATTTATATAATTATAAATATTTATATAATTATATATGTTTTCATACTTATATATATATATATATTCATTTATTAATTTAAAAATATTTAGCAACCAGTGGATGAATTGGACAAGGGCCATGCTGCCTAATAGAGCTAATAGTTTCAATATATTTTATCCACATTTCAATTATTTAATCCTCACCAATGTGTCATTACATGTTACATTGCATCATTTTTGGAACATTGTTGTATTTCGTGGTAAATTTTGAAAATGCCTTAATTTTATATTTTAAACAGTTTTTGACTAGTTTGATTATTTGGTCATATCTTTTTAAATAATGATCCAATTCGACTGATTCTATTATTTAAGGAACCCTTGGAATATTCTCTTCATATATGTCAACTGGACCAAGTTCTAAATCATCAATCTAGAGGCTCAAAAAAATAATTCTTTATAAAACGTTTTTATGTTCGGATGTGTGGATCCCACATCAATCAATGAATCATAACATCGGCTTCAGGTTTCCAAATTCATTAATTTGAACTAGGCGTGCAATAAGACTCCAAGGTGCGTATGCATGATGAATTTCAAGGTCAAAGTCCATCATTAGGGCACACTTTGAGCGTGTCAAACAAGTGGGAGATGAAGTGTCTCCTCGGGTAGAGAAAGATTCGTGGTGTAATTAATTCATAACTTTTGTACCATGTCTCCAAAGCAGCTAAAATTATGTGGAGTGATAAGAATATATATTTGGATAACTCTTTAGAAGGGTCCATAGGTTCATTCTGCCAGAGAGGGTTCCGAACAGAAGCATATTTCGGACTGACAGAATCTGGACAGAAGATTTTCCATCCCTCTTCCCCTATTCATCCTATCTCTACTTCCATATCAAGGGGGTTGGATTTGTGTAGACCATGATGAAGATGGTGTGCACTATTGATGAAATTGAGATGATTTGGGCTGCTCATGTGATGTGAAGATAAGCATGAAGTGGTTGCGGACGACGACAACCGACGAACACTCCCTTCCGAGTTTTGATCTTCATGTGTAATCTGTGTTGCATCTCTTTTGAATTTATATTTCTTGAATGAATGTGGTTGTTTTAATTCTCGAATATATTTTCAATTTTTTGTTTTGGATGGTTTCTCAATCTATGTATTAAAATAGATGATTTTACTATTTAAATTTCTTTGGTGAGGTCTTGTCGTTGAGCATAGTGATTTCGATTAGGTTTGGTTATTTAAAGGTCTTCATGTAATTGGATCACTTATATAGGATGAGAAAAAATAATAATGTGGTTTTAATATGATATCCTTGAAAAATAAGGTGCTTATCCAGAGTTATTTGGGTGGGAATTGAGATATTCATTAGATATATAATTTTAAACAAGGAAGAGGGGAGTGTCTGGGAGGTTAAAGCTTGTCCATAACCACTATTTTGATTCTGGTTTCAAACTTATTTTATTTCTTATCAATTTTCTAGATCATTTTCAAATTTTCATTCTCTTTAGATTTCATTTTTTTTCTGTTATTGAGTCTTTAATCAAATCCCCAATTTTCTATTTCGTGTGAAAACAAACAAAAAAAAGTGACAGTTTTGCAACTCAAACTGCAACCTCCTTGAGAGAAAATCCAGGGACTGCTATATTGAATTGTTTTTGGGGAAAAATTTATTGATTGAGGATTTCACGACAAATAATCCTCACTTCAATTGGGGTTGTTGCCGAGGAGGTTGCTTGAGTTGATTTGTGTGGAAATTGTTTTTGCATGACCCGAAATTCTAACCCAAATTTGTTCCCATTGAATTCTGAAATTGATAGAACTTTTCACTCTAGGGATAGAGCTACCAGAAATCCCCTTGTCCCAAGTTGTGATTCTTCTAATAATGCACTTAGAATAAACAGGGTTGAAACTAAAATTCCAATGGCTGAAAATAGAACCTTGAATGAATTGGATTCATCTTATGATGCAAATCATGAAAATACTGTTGAATATCTGGATGCTCCTGCTGGGTTTGAAATTAAATATTGTTTCATTAACCAACATCCAAAATTTAATGGTTTTCCTGGGGAAGATCCACATAAACACCTCAGGAATTTATTTATCTTTGTGTCAACATGAAACCCCAGGGAGTTGATGAAAATCAAATGAAAATGAGGTCATTTACTTTTTCATTAGAAGGAGTTTCCAAAGAATGGTTTTTCTATTCACATTCTACATTGATTAGGGATTTGAATGAATTAAAGAAACTTTTCCTTGAAATTTTTTTCCCTAATTCTAGTACTAGTTCCATTAGAAAAGATATTTGTGGAATTAGGCAAACTCAAGGTGAAACATTGCATGAGTAATGGGAACGCTTCAAAAGACTATGTTTTAGTTCCCCCACCATCAAATTAGTGACCAACTTTTGATTCAATATTTTTATGAGGGATTGTGTCTTGCTGATATAAGCATGATTTATGCTACTACTGGAGGGGCTCTAGTTGATAAAACACCAACTGCTGCTAGGACATTAATTGCAAACATTGCCCAAAATGCTCAATAGTTTGGAACAATAGGCCTTCTTAATGTGAAATCTTCCCCAGAGTTCCCCATTTCTAGTCTTGGAAACAATATGATTGTGAGTCAAATTTCTAATCTTATCACCATGGTGAGGTCAATGATGTTATCCAATAACCCACCAACTTTACCCAAACCTGAAGCAACATTTCAAATGAATGTGTACTGTGGAATTGTTTTTCTTTAAATGACCATTTTAGTGACCAATTCCCTCAAATGCAAGAACCTTCTGAGAATAATAATGTTGTTTTTCTTGGAAAACCATTTCAATCAAACCAAAAAAGGCCATTTCAATCAAATCAAAATTTCAATCAAGGATAGAACAACCACTCTATTGAAATATTTCGACAACCGGATCAACCTAGAAGGTTCTTCCAAGGACAATCAAGAAATTCACAACCAAGATATTTCCATGAGCAATCCAATGCACATTCTTGGAGAAACTTTCAGCCTGCCCCTCCCACCCAAAATTCAGAGAGTAATATTGAATAAGAAATGGGGAAGAAACATGAGGCAATGAAACTAACACAAGACCAACAACAAAACATATTGAATACCCTGATGACTCAAAAGGGTCAACTTGCCTCTGATCTTAGTTGCATAAAAAATCAAATGAGGTGAGGTTTTCCCTCACAACCTCAAGTGAATCCGAGAGATAAAGGTAAGGAAAATGTTTGTGAAATTGAACTTAGGAGTGGAAACAATTGAATAACCCTCAAATGGAGAAACCAAAACCTTTTGTTGAAACTATTCTTGAGAATCCCACCACTGATGGAAATGCTGGAAATTATGAATGTTGTTTGAAGGGAATCACAATGTCAAGAGAAGAAATGTTGCTTGAAAGAACAAATAGGGATTAGAAGAGGATGTATGGACCTTTTATTTCTCTATGTGCTCATAATATCCTTGAAACAACCAAACCACCATTACCTTACCCTAGGAGTGAACCACCAGTGAAGTGGAGTGCTAAGAAAGAGTTGGATAAAGATATTTTGGAGACATTTGAGAATGTTCTAGTCAATATACCTTTCCTTAATGATGTGAAACCAATTACAAGTATGAAATATTTATGAAAGAAATGTGTACCCACAAGAAGAAATTCATAGGAGGTGAAAAGGTCAACTTAGGGTGGAATGTTTCATCCATGATCCATCATGCCTTGCCTATCAAATGTAAAGACCCATGAACCATTACCATTCCTTGCACCAATTTTAAATGTGAATTCAAGGTTGTTATGATTGATTTTGGGGCCTCCATCAATGTTATGCCGCATTCTGTTTACTCATATCTTCATGTTGGATAATTGAAACCCTCTGGGATCATCATTCAACTTGCTAACTAAAGTACCACCAAGCCTACTAGAGTTATTGAGGATGTTCTCGTTCAGGTGAGAGGCATGATTTTTCCTATGGATTTCTAGGACTTGGATATGCAAGATGATCAGTTTAGTACTCATGAACCTCTCATTCTAGGGAGACCATTATTGAAAACGTCAAAATCATTCATCAATGTTCACAAGGGAACACTTTCACTGGAGTTTGGAGGAGAGGTTGTTCATTTAAATAGTTTTTAGTCCATGAAACACCCAGTCGAGGATCATTAATCCACCCAAGTGAACAAGATTGATTGGTTTTCCACTAATATGTTCCCTAATTTTTCCTGTGATGAAAAACCAGCTGGTATTCTTTATGATGGAAATTTTTTTGTTGCTGAATCTGATCAATAAGAGGGTGAAAAGGAAGATTATGATTAGTCTTGGAATTTTGATAAAGATTTTCAATATTCTATTAATCTCAACATTGAGGAAGATGTATCCTTGGAAATTCATAGTGCTTCTAGTGGTCTCCCATGAGAAATTGAAAAATTTCCACTTGGAACAAATTCTGATAACATTGAAATTGATCTTCTTGGTGATTTTCCTTTAAAAACTGGAACCCCACAAAACAACCACACCTGTGAGAAATGTTACTTGATCAATGAAAATAACCCAGCTGAGTTAGAGTTGAAACCACTTATGGACAATCTGAAATATGCTTTCTTAGGTGAAAATGAAACATTCCATGTTATAATTTCAAAAGATTTTTCGAAGGACCAAGAAAATCAATTGTTAGGAGTCCTCAAAACCCATAAGAAAGCTATTTGATGGACTCTATCTGATTTAACTGGATTCATCCCCTCAATGTGTATGCATAGAATTTTCATGGAGGAAAATATTAAACCTGTGAGACAATTTTAAAGGAGTTTGAATCCAACAATTTTAGAGGTTGTTAAGAAGGATGTTACCACCCTTTTAGTTGCTGGAATTATTTTCCCATCTCTGATAGTCAATGGGTGAGTCCAATCCATGTATTTCCCAAAAAAGGTGGATTCACAATCTCAAAGAATGAATTTGAAGAGCTTGTTCCTGTTAGTCTACCAAATAAATGGAAAATGTGAATTGATTATAGGAATCTCAATTTGGCTACGAGGAATGACCACTTCCCACTTCCATTTCGTGATCAGGTCCTTGAAAGACTAGCTGGAAAACCCATTATTGTTTTCTTGGATGGATTATCTGGTTATTTCCAAATTCATATTACACCGGAGGATCAATAAAAAACCACATTCACATGCCCATTTGGAACATTTTCTTATATGAGGATGCCCTTTGGTTTGTGCAATTCTCTTGGAACTTTTCATAGGTGTATGATGAGCATTTTCTCTGATTTTCTTGAAACATGCATGGAATTTTTTATGGATGACTTCACTGTTTATGGGTCATCATTTGAATTTTGTTTGGAAGGTCTGGATCATGTTCTTGAACCGTGCATTGATAAGAACCTTGTTCTAAATTATGAAAAATGTCATTTCATGGTGGGTACGGGAATTGTTCATGGAAATGTTGTGTATCTGGATGGAAATCAAGTTGATAAGTCCAAAGTTAAGTTCATTTCTTCATTACCATTCCCAAAAACAGTCAGAGATGTGAGATCTTTTCTTGGTCATGCTGGTTTTTATAGAATATTAATTAAGGATTTTAGTAAGGTTTCACTTCCATTGTCTAGATTTCTCTAGAAGGAAACCCCATTTGTCTTTGATGAAAATTTTAAACAGGACTTTGGGGGAGCTGAAACAAAAACTGGCAACTCCTCCCATTGTTCAACCTCTCAAATGGGACTTGCCCTTTAAAATCAAGACTGATGCATCTAAATTTTCTCATGGGGTGGTTTTAAGTCAAAGGATGTAAAAGAAATATCACGTGATTGCCTATGCCTCTATAACATTAAATCCGGCCCAATAAAACAGCACAACAACTGAGAAGGAGCTGTTTTCTGTTGTCTTTGATTTAGAAAAATTTAGATGTTATCTTCTCAGCTCTAAAGTGATTGTTTTCACTTATCATTCTGTAATCAAATTTGTGATGAAGAAACATGATGCAAAACCAAGACTTTTGAGATGTATTTTGTTGTTACAAGAGTTTGATGTCGAAATAATGTACAATAAAGGAAGTGAGATCCTTGTTGCTGATCATTTGAGTAGGATAACATCTGTTTTGAATGGGGATCCTCAGATCTATCTGCTAATTAAGGAAACCTTTCGAGATGAGGATTTGTATGCCTGTCAAACTGAAAGGCCATGGTTTGCTGATCTAGTGAATGAATTAACATCTGATGATGTTCCCTACTGGTTTTCCAAAAATTAAATTTCTAAACTTTTGGGTGATTCAATGAATTTCATTTGGGATGATTCTTACTTGTGGCATGTTGGTAGTGATCAAATGATAAGGAGATGCATTCCAAATTCTGAATTTCAATCTGCCCTAAATTTTTGTCACAAATTGAGCTATGGAGGAAACTTTGGGCCTCAAAGAACTACAAGAAAGGTGCTTGATTCTGGTTTGTATTGGCCTGCCATTTTTAGAGACTCTTTTGATTTCTGTAGGACATGTAGAAATTTTCAATTTCAAGGGAGCATTTCCCAAAGGAATGAGATGCCACAACAACCTCTGTTGTTTTGTGATGTATTTGATGTTTTGGGTATGGATTCCACGGGACATTTTCCCAATTAATTTGGATATATTTACATTTTTCTCACTGTTGATTATGTATCCAAGTGGGTAGAAGCTATTCCCACAAGAGATAATGATGCCAAAACTATGTCCAAGTCTGTGAAAGGAAATATATTTTGAAGGTTTGGATTTCCAAAGTTCTTGATTACAGATAAAGGTACTCATTTTTTGTAACAAGACTTTGGAATCAATATTGATGTATTATGGAGTTCATCATAGGGTCTCTACACCCTATCACCCTTAAACAAATGGAATGGCTGAGTTGTCCAATAGATAAATCAAACAAATTCTGGAAACAACAGTGAACCCGAATAGAATGGATTAGTGTTTGAGACTTGATGATGAACTATGGGCTTATAGGACTGCATTCAATACCCTAATTGGAATGTCACCATTTAGATTAGTCTATGTAAATGCTTTTCACCTTTTGGTTGAGTTATAACACAAATATTTTTGGGCTGTTAAAACATGTAACATGAATCTGTTTTCTGCTGGAGAAGAAAGAAAATTTTGTTTGCAGGAGCTGGAGGAGATCAGAAAGAATGCATATGAATGTTCTAGGTTGTGCAAGGAACGAACCAAAGCATTTCATGATGAGATAATTCTCAAAAAAAAATTAAGGAAGGAGATAAAGTGTTGCTGTTTGATTCCAGATTGAAGCTGTTCCCGGGTAAATTTCATTCCAAATGGTCTGGTCCATTCATTGTTACTCATGTTTTTCATTTTGGTGTAATACAGATTAATGAACCAAGAAAAGGGACACCGTTCACATTCAATGGACATAGGTTGAAGATGTTTAGATAGAATGTTCATGATCCTCCGGGGGATGAGATCCATCTTCATGAAGCTGAATACAATTGATGCCAGGTGGTGTTTTTCCTTCTCACTTCTTTTTTTGTAATGTCATTGATTTCATGAATTTCATATTCATATTTTTTTATACAATGAAGACATTGCATTAAATAAGTGTGGGGGGAGGAACATGTTGGGTAGATTAGGATTTTGTGTGCTTTCATTTCAGTTTTTTTTCTTTCCTCTTCTCTCTATTTCAATTTTTGGTGTGTTCTTTTACTGTTCAAATTTTTTTTTTATTTAAAATTTTGGAAAAAAAACATTTGAGCTTACATGATGATCTTTGAAAACCCTATCAATGAGTGAACCAATTTATCCCTTGAATCTAGTTATAAATAAATGCTGAAAAAGGTACTGTTTCACATTCCAAAATTTTGAAATAACCATTTAATTTTGAATTCCATTCCATGAATGTGGTCTAATTTTGAAAATCAGTTGCACGTGAGTAATCTGAACCCATTTTTCATCTTCTAAACATTCATCATACTTATTTTGTAAACCAAATAATGCTTGTTTGATTGAACCATAACTTGATCTTTTTCTATCAAAAGTTGAGGGCTAAGGTGAGTGTGATTGAAATTATTGAGGCAATTCGTATTTGATTGGAAGCCCCTTTTTCAGGATTATCCCTTTTATTTGGCCCCACCTGGAACATTTTATCTTTCTTGATCCCTTAGTATCCATGTAATGCCTTCTAAATAGCCACATTACAAGCCGTTTTCCCCTTTCCAACCTGCTCTTCAAGTATAAATGCATGATATAGTTTAACTTAAGTGTGGGGGAGATGACTTGTGGTGTGCTACATCATCTAGTGTTTCTTTGGGTGGTTATCTAAACTCTGAAGAGATGTTTTTGCTGCTAAAAGATGTTTTATTTCTGAGAGTTGTGCCTGTCTGGGGCTCTCAAAGGAAGAGAGCTGTGCCTATCTGGAGCTCTCAATTGAAGTGAGTTATGCTTATCTAGAGCTCTTAAAGGATGAATGTTGTGCCAAATATGGAGATTTTGAAAAAAAAAGAAGAATAGAAATGCCAATTTTGCTACTAAAAAATTGATGGAATGTGGTGGAAAGATATTCTCAGAGATTCTCAAATATTACTTTCATTGGAGGAGAGTAAGGAGGATTCCCCACATGAGTGAAGATTAGAATCTTTTATTTTTTTCTTCCAAAATGATCCAAATCCTCCTTATTCGGCCCCAGAAGGTTTGGAAATTTGAAACCCACCCACCATTAGCTGCAGAACAACCTTGAAAATCCCTCATGATGATCACATTTTCTTGGCTCACATTAGGTGAAGATTTAGAAATTTCTCAAGCCTATGAAAATTCTTCAATGTTTTAATGAGATAAGCTTTGTTGAAAATTAATATTTGTGTTGAGAGAATGTTTTTGGGAGGTAACTGTGTTTTGTGAATGAGAGGATAATATAAGTGGAATGGATTGAATTAACTGAATTTAAAATTTGAATCATTTTTTATGAGGCATGATATCATTTGATTCTTGGTGGTTGATTGGTGAACTTCATTGGTTTGTGTTGTGAATTTGCATTGATTTGGTTTTGATGATCACTTGTCCAGTAGACCAAGTTCTATCTGTGGGGGAATTGATTGTGCTAATATTTTCAATATTTTTTATCTATATTTCAATTATTTATTCCTCACCAATGTTTCATTACATGTTAAGTTGCATCATTTTTGTATTTTTGTTGTATTTTGAGCTAAATTGTGAAAATTCCTTAATTTTGGATTTTAAACAGTTTTTGACTAGTTTGATTACTTTTTCATATCAATTCAAATACTTATCCAATTCGACTAATTCTTTTTTTGAAGGCACCCCTTTAATATTATATTAATATATGTCAACTGGCCCAAGTTCTAAATCATTAATCTAGAGGCTCAAATAAATAGTACTTTATAAAAAGTTTTTATGTTCAGATGTGTGGATCCCACCACAAAAAATGAAGCATAACATCGGTTGACGGTTTCCAAAATCATTAATTCAAACTAGGAGTGAAATCAGACTCCAAGGCTCGCATGCATGATGAATTTCAAGGTCAAAGTCGATCATTAGGGCACACTTCGAGCGAGTCAAATAAGTGGGAGATGAAGGGTCTCCTCAGGTAGAGAAAGGGCCGTGGCGTAATTAATTCATAAAATTTGTACCACATCTCCAAAGCGGTTGAAAGTTTGTGGAGTGACAGAGAAGATATATTTGAACAACCCTTTAGAAGGGTCCAGAGGCTTATTCGACCAGATATGGTTCCAAAAAGAAGCATATTTCAGACGGACAGAATCTGGACAAATGATTTTCCATCCCTCCTCCCCTATTCTGCCTATCTCTTCTTCCATATCAAGGGGGGTTGGATTTTTGTTGACCATGATGAATATGGTGTGAACTCCTGATGAAATTGAGATGATGTGGCATGCTCATGTGATGTGAGGCTAAGCACGAAGTGGTTACGGACGACGACAACCGACAGACACTCCCTTCCATGTTTTGATCTTCATGTGTAATATCTGTTGCATCTCTTTTGAATTTATATTTCTTGAATGAGAGTTGTTGTTTTCCTTCTTGAATATATTTTCAACTTGTTTTTTTGGATGGTTTCCCAATCTATTAAGTAAAATAGTCGATTTCACTATTTAAATTTCTTCGGTGAGGTCTTGTCGTTGAGCATAGTGATTTTGATTAGGTTTGGTTATTTGAAGGTCTTTAAGTAATTGGATCACATATTTTGGAGGGGAAACAATAATATTGAGGTTTTAATATGATATCCTTGCCAAATACGGTGTTTATAAAGAGGTATTTGGGTAGGCATTGCGATATTCATTAGAGATATTATTTTAATCAAAGAAGAGGGGAGTGTCCGGGAGGTTAAAGCTTGTCCGTAACCAATATTTTGATTCTGGTTTTAAAATTATTTTATTTCTTATCAATTTTCTAGCTCATTTTCAAATTTTCATTCTCTTTAGTTTTCATTTATTTTCTATTCTTGAGTCTTTAATCAAGTCCCCAATTTTCCATTTCGTGTGAAAACAATCAAAAAAAAGTGACAGTTTTGCAACTCAAACTGCAACCTCCTCGAAAGACAATCCAGGGACTGCTATATTGCATTGTTTCATGGAAAAAATTTATTGATTGAGGATTTCATGACAAATAATTCTCACTTCACTGTCATATCTAAGGAACCTTCAAAATGAGGCGTTGAGTTATTTCATAATGAGAACAACTATTTGGTGGGTTTAGATGATTGTCAAAGTCCAAGTAATACTCAATGTGTTCCTAGTGATACGGAGCTTGAAAACTAAACTACGAAGGCCCCATATGTAGAGATTGTTTAGAAGACTGATTAGTGTAGTGCTTCCATTAAAGTTGTTATGTTTAGTGTTTATTAGACAAAAAAAGATGAAGATGCAAGGGATTTCACCACTAATTTTTGTGGACTAGACACACTTTGTTTGGATGAGGTTGGGACAATCCCCAGTTTTGTCCAATCTTATGGGAAGGTTGGTGGTGGAGTAAATGAGGGTGTTCATCACGGTGATGAGGATGGGTAGTATATGGATGGCCAATTTAGTGGATTCATTAATCCCTTTGACGAACATAATGAATATTATGAACAGAAGTTTGAATCTCAATTATATGAAGATTCTCAAACTCAGAATAATCAAGAAATATGTTCCTCTAGCTCTATGGAGGGGAAGATGCAAATTTTTTCTCCACCCACTAAATGTTATGATGTTGATGGTCTCAATTTAACTAATAGAGAAATTATCAAGGGGACTGAACCATATGGTAAATCTGATACTAATTTCAAAATCAGTCTGTTGATTCACACAACAAGTGGTCTAAAAGACAAGAATTAATCGTAATCAAATATCTCAATGGATGAATATGGATTCAAGTTGGTTTCCTTGAGATGTCCAAGTCACATTATTTTGGGCATGGGTAGGCTGTTCTTACTGATTCTTTAGTTGATTAGGCCTTGTCGTCTTTGGAGTTTACACTTAATAAATATCATTCATGGTAATGAATAATGGTTGATATTATCCTCCCAATAGACTCATGTGACCCTAAAAAAATAATTAGGGAACACAAAAAACATCAGGAAAAGTGTTGGATTTGAGAAACAAAGAATATGTACAATTGAAAACATAAAATATATTTACAATGATTTATACACTTAATGTTGAAAATGGGGATTCTAAGGAAGAAAAACTATACTCTCTACCCCTATATAAAGGGGATGTGATGGTGGTAAAAGAAAGGGTAGTTCAGAATAATTTATTTTAGTTTCCCCTCGAGATGATTCTTATTGATACCTTGCTTGTTGTTTAGATACCCTTAATGAAAGGAATTGATGAAAAAATCCTTGAGAAATAAAAGCCATAATTGAATTCTAGTTCTGACTCAGGGAGCATTGAAGGCCTCTTAAAATAATTGAGAACATTTCGAGGAGTTCTACATCCTACTGGTCAGGGATGTAGGCATGGATTTAGAAGAACATATTGAAATGATATGTTTGATGAGGAACATCGGTTCAATATTAAGATTATATAACAATTATTTCATTGAGTGCTCATTGATGATGAAATTATTTCAATTGCTGACCTCATATTTTTCTTCCCTTGTTTTCTTGTTTTTAATAAAGGGACCTTGTCACAACCTTTCTCAAAACAAAATTTCTTTATTATAATTTTATAATTATTTAAATATATATTTTTAAATTATAATTATAATTATATGTAAATATTTTTATATATTAAAAAATATATTAATACAAAAAATCCCATGTGTATGTTGGGATGAAAACCCACGCCCAAATAATTTCATAGAAAAAATTAGAACCGAAAACTAGAAAACATAATGGAAAATAGGATTTGAAAAGGCATAAGTTCCTAACGAATAGAAAACAAGAGATCAAATCATTCCACACACTATAGATCCCATATTCATGGGATGAAGACCTCTACACTTCGGTTTCTATCCCCTCATCCATGATTTGTTCCTTTTAGGCATCTCCATCTCATCATTCAGTGGCATGTGAGAGGAATTATCTGGAATGATGCAGCTTTTGTTCTTTTAATGGTTGGGGACGATGCCTCATTTATTATTAAATAAATATGATGACCTACTTAACTAGGTAGAGGGATACCCATTACATATCCTGAATACCCAGTGGGTATTAAGACAATTACATGGCCCATAGACCCATTTTTTTGGCTGAAGGACCATTCTATTAATAGTAATGCTACAATACCACACAGTACCCTCCACTGCTACAGTGACCTACAACAACTACAGTGCCCGATGTTGCTATAGTGTCACCACTGCTACAATATTCTACAATACTGGTACAGTACATTTGTCCAATGGAGTTTGAACCCTCATTTTTCTTGTAGGATTATAGGGTGCTTACCATTAATCCAAACCCCAACTATATGATTAAAATTTTGTATTTCCAAGAGAGATCCATAAAATCCATCTCCATGTTTTCTTGATATCTATTAAAATATTTTTTTATAATTTCTTATGTATTATGAGTTAGTCTCGATAGAAAAAGTTGTTTGGTTCCATAATGGAAACTTTCCCTTTATTTTCATAGTCAATTTTTTTTCCAAACAATAATTATAAACCTAAGAAATCCTTTCAACAACTCAATCCACTAGGGAAGTTTTGGAATTCATTACACTTTCAGTTTTTATTCATTGTTCAAGGAAAACCCAAAAAAATCATATGAAAATTTCATACATTCAGAATAGTAGGTTGGATAGAAGCCCTCTACAATTTTAGAACCCTTTGTTTGAGTACTGGATGGAAGAATAACCTATAAAGGTAGTGTTGTTCCCATGATATCATTCCCACAAAATGATGAAGGAGACAAACATGTTGAATAATCAACATATTAAGTATCCATAGGTTCTTAACTAGTATCATGACTTCCCTTGTGATAAGGGATGTATTTTTAACCACCTTTGATGACCCTTCCTTCACAGTAGATGCAACCACAATGTCCATCAGAAGGAAAGAGGATGTATTGTCTCTAGGAGGTTCTACTACATCTATATATAATGTCAGTGACTTTGTAAAATTATATGGATTAAATTGAGAAGGATATAGAGTATTTATCTCATTATCTATAGAGATAAAAACATTCCATAACATGATAACCACTTGCTATACTCTTTTGAATAACCACTATATAGGTCCAATCATTAGCAACATTCTTATTCCTAGAAATTTCACAAATATCAACCTTCTCCCTTAAATCTATAGCATCACTAGAAGTGTGAGATCTAGGTGGCTCTTCATTCACACCCTTTCTGGACCATGATATTATCCATCTACAGCTAGTAGCTTCATGACCTCTCATATTATAGAGAGTACAACATAAAACTTTTCTACAATTCACATCAGTATGCCAAATGGTTTGGAAACCAATATAGAACAAGTTTAGTTTTCATACATTATAGTTAGATCAAAGATGAAGTTCTATTTAGATAGATTATCAAATTTAGTGGGAATTGAACTGAGATAATCCTCTATCAATAATCACACAAAAACATCCCATGAGAGCATCTTTAGTTGCTTGATAATGTCTGATCAGAGTACCATTTTCTTATGTAACATCAAATAAGATCATAAGATTTCATAAAATCCAATTAAAATAATAAATTTGACCCCAGACCTAAGAATTTGTGTTGGAAATAAAAAATGGATTGATGTGAGGGTCCCAATCATATATGCACAAAGTCCCTGGTTTGAGATGGAATATCCAATCCTCAATGCCTTATGATTCATCTATTTAGAGAGGAAATGGATGTGGAAATGGACTCTCCAGATGGGTTTGAATTTCAATTTACAAAACCCCCAAATAGAAACTAATAATTTTTCCATTTTTAGGTTCCGCTAGGTTTTTTGAGCAGATAAAAACACCACACTTTCAATGATCAAAAATTCCAAAATATAAAACCTATTAAGAATAAATTCTTGATTGACATGAATATGGTCTTAATTACCTCATAAGAAAATTCACTCATCAAAACAATCATTTTCTAGGGAAAAGAACCATTTCACACTCCCATATATAACATCGGAATAGATACAGTCGAGTACCTTTAAAGAGTTCAAAGTCAGCTTCATCAAGGGATTAGCATCAATCGTCTCCAGTCCTTCAATATGGGAAGTGAATGCTTTGAAATCAATGGAACCTCTATCCATAATCCTTGAATGAAGAACAGGGAGGTACGAAGCATCAGAAACACCCTTTTGTGAATTGAATCTACCTTGAGTAAGAAAGTAAATAGGAAGTGCATCCAAATTCAAATCCTCCATGGGAAACAAACATTATATTCCATTGGGGGAAAATGAGAGAAGATTAGACAAATCCATATTTTCATTTAAAAATAGATTAATAAAATTATATATATATATATTAATATATATTAATATATAATTATAAATAATATAATTATATTTATTATAATTTTATGAATATGTTTTTTGAAACATTATATATATATATTGAATCATTAATATATATATATTTTTTAATATATCATATTGATATTAATTGTATACATTCGTTATTTAATTAAGGTATATAAATAATAAATATTTTTTGAAATATAAATATGATTAATATATATATATATTGATTATATTTTAAATTAATCTTTTTCCAACGATTTGAGTTGTACTGATAATGATCTACCATTTTCAGCACTATATGTTATATGTAGAAAATTACTGGCACCGGGAATGGTGTGATATATTCTAGTGAAATGATAATTACGTAGATTTTTTTAATGCACAGAAAATAATCTACTCCAAATATCATGTATACTTCATACTCCCATTTAATAAAATCAAACAATTATGTGCATTTTTATCCATTACAACGAAAAATAACACCAATCATTTCAATAGCTATGGATTTTTTTTAATTATATAGGTATTATGAAATGGATTGAATTTAGTTTTTATGATTTGTTGAAATATTTCATATTTATAATTCTTTGTAGTAAACTATTTCATGATACTTTTGATACTTATACATATACACATAGATATAAATATAGATACATTATTTCAAATGTTCACACAATGACGTGTGAATATGAGAAACCTAATGAGTGGTATCTATATTTATAAACTCATACATGTGTTAGGAAAGTGGTGGTTTAGGAATGTAAATGTTATATTTTGAACTTGGTTTTTAAATATAAGTCTTAAAAATAAGATTCTCCAAATGGTATTCTCATGAGTTGGTAGTCCTTTCAAATTTAAATGCCTTGGTTGGCTTGTTTTACTTTCATGAGATGTTTTATAAAATATTATTTGTTTATATCTCTATTATGATGATAGTTATGGATTTTTTTATGTCTCTTGGGCTGTTTAAAAACAATAATTTTATTTATGAAATGTTTTGTTTTAAGGTGGCATGTAGTGGTTAATGAATTTAATTTCATGGAATGGGTTGTGTAATGGCACCATCGATAAAATGTGAAATGCCAGAAATGGGAATGGAACATGGGTACCCTTGCCTAAAAATTATGGATCAAATAATTTAAATTCTATTGCTTTTTCAAAGGTTTGGTTCTCAAGACTCTACGAGTGGACACTATCAACATTTTCATTATATGACAAAATATCATCATTTCCTCATAATCTCCCTATCACTGAAACACCGCCCATCTATCCACATAGTAAGATATGAAATGAATTGACATCATCTCTTCCATATTATTGATTTCAATTGCTCAATGCTTTTTGTAGATCATTTCAATAAATTTAATCATATGATTTATCATCAAATTAATCCATTTTGAGATCTTGTTTTTTTAATTCCTCATATAAGTTGCATGGATCTATTGAATGAATGAGGATGTGTATGAAAGGAAAATCTATGCTCTATAAAAACCTACAAACTTATCGTCTAACTGGTTGATTTCAAATGATATGATTTAAGGGTTTTTAATGTTAAGAGATGGTAATCAGATACATGTTATAGGTATTCTTCTTACTCCAATGAATTAAATAAAATTATTACACCCATTTTCTTCAATTAATAGGTAGAATATCCCAAATAATTTTTAATTTTTTTTGTGAACAGAAATGATAAAAAATTTTGTCATAAACCACAAACCTCATGTTTGTTAAAAATCTATTCTTTTAAGAGTGATACAAAATGTCATAGTACAAAATACAAAGTTTCATATAATCATTAAGTAGATTAATTAAATTTTTTTAGTGTCATAGATCTATGTACATTCAATTATAATATTTTCTTCCCCCTTCAGACTCCAACAAGGATTCATTGAACTTTCATTTCATCCTTTATTATAGTTATAGTGTGTGTATTTTCTTTCAATGTGTTCTTTCCCTTTTCCCCAATTTCCACTCTAGAATTTTTCAAGAGTTGGTTCTCTTTTTTGTTTCCACCGAGGGTTAGTTTCATCTTAGGTATTCTGATATTGATGGGATTATTCTCCAACCAATAGTTTTATATGAGGAATTTGGTTGATCCCACTAGGACACTTCTTCATCTAATTTTGAAGTTGGTTATTCCTTCCATCCTAGTAAGAATTTTCATTTATGCTCTTTGAGGCTTCTTCTAATCCCTATGAATTTTTTAAATTAGAATTATTTCTAAAGACCCAATAATATTATTCATCATTTATTCGAGTAACATGAGAACCCTATCTTGAGGCTTGTAGTTCATTGGATTTAAATTAAAGGGTTTCTTAAGATGTTGGGTTATCAAGAGCATGTGACTATGCCCTATTATTGTTTTAATCATATGAAAAAAGATAAACATTGGATCCTAATAATCCTATCACTGAAATGAATCCTGAAGCACCATCTGTTATATAATAAGTTAATAAACATAAAATATGCCCTCATGTTGTAATCCCACCAAACAAAGTTATAGATCCCATCATTTACATCTATGATTTTCGATACAGGAAACATTAATTACATTATTTGTAACATTATATATATCAAATACTTGTTTCCTTCAATGATTTTACCATTACAAAATAATGTCAATACACATAATTTAGTTCTTATTCTCCTAGAAATATGTCTTTATTTAGATTAAATTATTGTTCAATAATGACCTTTTATGGATTTTAATCTCATACATTTTATATATTTATATATTTCGTTAAATATTAAAATTACTGAATCAAATGGGATGGATATGAATAAAAAATGTAGATATGATAATCATATGACAAAATAGTATGATTATGGAGTGAAAGAGTTCATCATGTTTGAAAATGATAGTTCATATCACCCCTCTCAAATCCTTTAACCGTGTTTATGATGTTATTATTCAAGAATAATTTATCCAAAGGTTTTGGAAGAACACATGATTTTTCATATAATAGATTGATGTTATAAATATTGGAATACATACATGGAAAGGTGAATGTATTTAGTGACATGGATAACCCTACATTTTATGGATCATCTGATATAAATACAAGTGTGAATAATGAATAAGAATATATCGAGGATATGATTACATATTTGAATGATGATGAAGACTGTATTGAGTACATTACAATGGTAGTTGATGATGAACTTTGTGATTATCCAATTTTTTCGACATGTTATAGAGTTAGGGAAGGACATCATTGTACACTGGTTATACTAAAAATATCAAATTTTTAGCCATATAGAATCTATCAAAAATAAAACATGTCAATGGATGGAGTGACACTAGTTTTACTGAAAACATTCTCTATTTAATGATATGCTCCTATAAAAAAATAAGATTCATTACCAAACATATGACACTAAATGAATGTTACATTGAATGGGTATGATTTATAAAAGAATAAATTCTTATTCCAATGAATGTATACTATTTCTAAAAGGCAAAAAGTCACATAAAAATTCCCAAATTTTGGTGTGTCTCGATACAAGAAACCAGAATCAAGTCCTATGAATGTCGTATGGTATGTTCCAATCATTCCAATGATTAGGCACCTATATGTTAGTAAAGAGACTACAAGGAAATTTTTATTTCTTGTGGATAAAATAATCAAATATGGGAATCCTCATCCCTTATAAGACTCTCCTTACTAAAAAAAATTGATCCTGAGTACCCTAATTTTGGAAATTATCTGACAAACCATCACCTTGTTATATCTATAGACAAAGTGAATCCTTTTGGTTTTTAATATAGTACACGCAGTACATTTCCGGTTATGCTGGTGAATTATAACATACCACCATTTTTATTCATGAAATGACAAAAAATTATGTTATCAATTCTTATATTAAGTCCAAAATAATAGGTAAATGATATAAATGTTTATATGAATCCTTTGATAAAAGATTTGAAATTATTGTGTGATTTAGGAGTTATTTTGTATGTGGCTTATAGAAATAAAGATTTCATGTTGAGTTCCACGTTGTATGGAATATATATTGTCCTACATTTTATGTATTTTTGTCATGATAAAAAAATAAATGAACTCAAGTGTGCCCCATTTGTGAAAATGGTTTAAAACAAATTAGGTTTAAAAATTCATCAATGACTATGTTTATCAGACATAGAAAATTTCTACCCCAAAGACTCAAATACCTATATTGTATGACATCATTTGATGGTATTTTAGAAGAAGCTACACCACTAACTCCACTAACTGGTGATCATCTATTTTAGAAAGTAAAAGATATTGAAACTACTTCTGTTAATCCTTCTTAAAAAACTATAAAAAACATTTTTGAAAAAGAAATCAGTTTTTTAAATTACCATACTAGAATTGTATGTATGTAATGAATTTTTTAGATGTTATTAATGTGGAAAAAATTATGTGATAGTGTCATTGAAAATTTAATAAATAATCCAAGAAATGTAAATGATGGAATTAAAGAAAGGTTGGACATGAATGAGTTGAGGATATGGGAAGATTTGGTTCAAGTGAAGATTGAAAAATAAACTTTTCATCCACCTATTTCTTAAACTCCATCAAGGAAATAGAGATATCAGTTGTACAAAATATTTTATGATGTAATGCTTACATGGGTTATACATTAGATAACTAAGATATCATTTTAATGGCTAATTTAATGTTAACGGTTTTGAAATCATAGTTCTGTCATGTTTTGATGCATTATCTAATGCTACTAGATTTACATTTCATTTTTTCTATAAATTTTTATCATATATTTAACAATATTTGTTTAATTTTCAAATCTATATGAATTACAGTTATAGACCTAGTGAATTTTCCAACTATAGAATAGTAAATTGATATCATATTATATAAATAAGAGATGTTTTTCCCACTGAAATTATTTGAGATGATGGTTCAATTGATGGTTTTCTTGGTAAGAGATATTTGACATTGTTTTCATGTACATTATAGATGGATGTAAACCATTTAATGATATATTATGATTTTGGTAGGTTATGTCACAAAAAACTTGGCCAGAAGTTTGTATTACAGAGTGATATGTTGTTAATGAAGCTATTGAATTCTTTAGCATTAACCTGTATGATGTGGAAATAATTGTTCTACCTAAATATCATCACATCAGGCAGTTTTGGGGTGATGGAATTTCGGGAATAGATTTTTTCACAATATTATTACATAGTGGTTGTAGGTTTACCTTTATATATTTTTTAATACTTAGAGGCTACACAATATTATGAGACCCAAAATTTAATTATTAGGAATTTGAATCCATCAAAGTATAAAACCTCGATATCCAATACACATAATTAATAGTTTATATAATGGTTTAGAGACCATATTTTTAAGGAGTCAACTAGAAATATACATTCAATTTTAAAATGGATTCAATGTCTAGCTAGATGAACATGTGTGCGTGTATTATATTATAGTGTTTATATAATTAATGGTTGTAAATTCTATAAAAATTAAAATTATGGTTTCTGTACCATTTAAAATAGTGTACTCAAACTTATGGATAAAGTGTGGCATGTATCTGGAACCAAGTAAAGAAATCAAATTTATTTTAATATGTCATTGTTTGGAATCATCAAAAAAAATATGGTAGTTGAATTATACAACATTCAATGTGATAATTTATCAATTCAATGGGGATGGTAATATAAGCATAATTAAAAAAGTTGAATTCAGATTTGTGAATGTATATTTTACTATGAAAGGGTACAAATATGACCTATTTATAATGGGATCCTAGGTAGTACGTTTATTTTATGTTCCATATCCAACAATTAAAAAGTATTCAATTATTATGTTATTTACCAAAACCACTAATGGGTAAGATATAAATTTAACTGAGGATGGACCTTTCGTTGGGATATCATAATCATTTCTCAATGTTCCAATGGTAGATGGGGTATTGTATGTTAAAGGAGACTATAGTAAAGGGATTTAGATACTCGATAGTGGGGCCAATCCCTCAATCCTTTCAAAACATTTATTTGAATAACCATGATATTTTCTGCAATATACATTTCATTTCATCATATTATTTTTTTCTCTACTAAATTTATGTAATATAAGTTAACTGTTAATCAATATCTATAGATAATGATGCTTGTATATTTCAATGCTCCCATTCGTGATGAACACCAGGTCTCTAAATAATAAAATTCTCATAATTTAGAGGAAAAAAAGGTTCTGAACATCACAATGATACCAATATAGAGGAACAAAATATGGATGATGTTGAAGTTTATGAAATGCAAAATAGTGAACAACCCATTATAGATAATTTTTACCATGATTGGATTCATTTAGATAATGCAATATGATTATCTAGATTGATGGCACATTTCAATATCGAATGTATACTTAAAAGTTATTGATTTATGACATAATAAAGAGTAATATAGCCCTTTTACCTTTGAAATTTTATATAGTTTAGAATGATAACATCACATATTGGAGTTGGTTACTAGCACACATTATATAGTTTGTGACAAACATATAATGATTTGTCTTATTTCAGATTGACATCAAGTAATCAAGGTCGTAATGTAGTCTGAGGGTATTTTATAGACACCAACCAATGTATGACATCGATACTATATTCAATACATTATACGAAATGTCAGAAATAATTTAAAGGAATGATTCCATGAAGAAATAAAACAAAAAATTTGAATAAATATTATTTTTTGATAGAAAAACTATTATTGTAGTTATTTTTATATGTATTATGATTAGTTCTTATATATTATCATCTGAGCCTCATCAATATAGTATGGAGAATAATTTTGAATATATTTGAAAAACTGATAATTATTTTTACTCTTACATGATACAAACACTAGAAAATAAATTTTTGTTCCTGTAGGATGATGGGAGGATATATGGACATATGATTACTAACATTGTTGAATGAATTGATGGATTTTTCAAGGGAGTTTTAAACCTACCTATCATGGGTAATTAAGAATATTATATTATATGACAATAAAAAGACCCATAATTAAAAAATAATGTTAATATAATTTTTTAAATGTGATTTAAATGTTTAGTATAAGAGACCATATGATGCACTGTAGTGTATTTTTATGGAAAAATGAAATTGGATTGATGAGGGTATAAACATAGTGACGTGATATAGTCACCATATATAGTGTGAGATTGGAAGGGATATTAAGGATATTGTAACATTTTGTGTCTATTAATTTTACCTCAGGAGGCATATATTTGAGGTCACTGAGTGCCATGATCCTATGATTGGTAGAAGTAGTCCTGTTCCCATTTTTTATTGAAGTAGTGTTAATGTGATTATATTAACATTCATGAATTATAGTATCCTTGAACACATGTGATAACATGATGATATTAATTATTTTTTTCTTGCGAGAATATCTTTAATATAGTTTTTTTTCTATATATTATTAATGAATATTGTATTTCTCCACAGATTCTTGTTGAGTAATATATGAATTTTGGTTTATCTATTAATGCACTTATTGGAGTTAGTTTCCAAGGACTAACTATTTGTACATTTATTACATATATATTAGATGTATTAAATTTGAAAAGGACATCTTATTAAATTTTTTTTGTTTAATGTGACTCTAATGTAATAATTTTCTAGAGTATACATCATCTGGATAATGTTATAGATGTTCCCCACTCAGATGAGAACCTTGATGTGCTATGAAAATATTCTCAAATAATTTCATACAGTTGGATAAAATACAATAATGGGACACATAATATATAGATCGTTGTGTGCGATTATCATAAGAATATGAGGCTTCTCCTCATGATGTTCCCACATGGTAATCTCCAAGATTTGAGATAATGAAAATAGACCTACCTGTAAGAATTTGGCATGATTTTGTGTAATCAAATATTCCTATCTACGAGCAAGTGTGAAGGTCCTTAGATTTATGATTATTATTAATACATGTTGTAACACAGGTACTTATATGTATTTCATAAACTATGATGATAAAAATTCATGGGAAAATTTGATATGTTGTGTGTTTCATGAGTGACATGGAATTTTTGGATAATTCGAGGAAGGATTTGTCCCTTCTATATTTATAGAAGCTAATCTCTCAATACTTTTATTTGAATTGAACTGTCACATTAAATTCCATTGCCATGGTGTAAGAAATGTTTATTTCCACAAGACAAAGATATACATATTGAGCATATTGTTTGGTGAAATGGTTGTTTATCCTTCTTGATATTATATTGTAAAAAAGTGATTAAACTACATATTGATTATTCATATGTGGTTTTCGATGATGCGACATTAATTTTTTTCTCTTGGATGACTTGACCCATTTCTAGACAACATTCTGGGAATTTAGGCTTGCTAGCCTATATCTAATGAGAAATAATCCTAGGGGGTTACACACTAGGTTTTTCCATTGATCTCAATTAAAATTGATTTGAGTTTAATTAATGGAATATATATTATTCTCCAGTGCAAGGAAAAAATTTATTCATTGGATTGTGAAGAAAATATTTACTTTATTTATTGAATTTTTTAAAAAATATTTATTGATTATATGTGAATAAAATTTTTATTATGTTATTCAGTAAGATCTAGAGGATTTTAAATAGACCACGATCGAATTTTGGTGATAAATGTTAACTAACACGAGCATTACATAACAGTTCATATTATGAAAGTTGGTGCACAACACAAAATAAGATTAATTTTATTATTATTTTCTCCCATGCGGTTATTTAATGTTAATAAGTGTTATTTAATGTCCAATATTAAATTAAATAATATTTTATCTTGAATCCTAACTCTATGAATAGATGGATATGTCTCTTGTGTAGAGAATCCAAAAATTGAGAATAAATAATTGTTTCATAAAATGAAATCTCTCTTTCAATTATTTTATCTATCACTAATGAATGAGATGTGTAAGAGAGATCTCTTTAAGACCAAAGAACGACTCATCAAGAACAAAAAATTCACAATATCTGACTCTCAGTGCTAGAACCTAGTGAACTAGTTCTATTTCTAAAAGATAATGGGAGAATGTGTGGATCACCTCTAGAGGGATTTTATCCTTGAATCCTTAGTGTATAATAAAGGTAATCTGAAATGATATTTTTGGATGATCTCCACAATCTTCCATGGTTCCTACAACCATCAAGTTGTATCTAATGGGTCACGTTTAAATTTATAATTATTTATTTTATTGGGGATCTATTCACAATTATGGTTATGTTTTCATTTAATTTTATTCATTATTTATTTTAATTCTAATTAACATGTTATTGAAATGTTAATCATGTTTTTTAGTTTTTAATATTCATCGAGGATTAAGAACAAATGTGGAACAACTGAATATTCCACTGTGAGGTTCTAAATACTTATCCAATAGAACTCGGTTAGATAGCGTGCAACTAGAAAACATGTCTTATACCCATGAACATTTAATCTATATGCATCAAGAAATTAATTATATGTGGTGCTTTTATTGCACAAAATATTTTTATTGGCCCAACCTTGATCATGATTAGAAAATAAAGGCTGGGTAACTATCATGTATACAATGTGTAGTCTTACTGAGTTAACATGATAAATCACCAAGCATGTGACTTGAATATAAAAAACCCAATATACATGGAGTGTAGCTGGATATACACCTCATGTAATCCCCAATTAATGGGAAAAAATAAAATTAAAATAAATTTGAAAACTATAGGATTAAAACATTATTTTATAAAAATACAAACCTTTGTTTGTTTGACTATTTAATTATGGATTTGAAAATTTTTAATTGCTAAACTAATTTAATTAAATTAATATTTATGTATCAGTTATTCTATTTATTTCTGATGAATTCCATTAATGTTGGGTATCATCAAAAAAGATAGGATGATAATTATGTTGAAATATAATTAATTAATTAATGAAATATTTTTTCTCATATAAAATAAAATAATGAATAAAGAAATTAATGAGAACCGTTTAATTTTACGTATTCATTTCATGTTTGACAATTCTTGGGCTTGAATAAGACTTTTGTACATGTTAGATATTTTAAATTAATTAATTTCAATATTTTTTGATTATGTAATATGAAATTAAATGATGACATGTGATTTGTCACTACCTCCATTGTTATGTAGAACGTACATGTTCAAGGATATTTATATAGTCTCCTTTAACCAATCTCTTGCTTCCCCTCACCTACATGAGTGTAATAACTATTTGTAATTAATAGTGTTCCCAAGGCAACTGGAGGTCGTTCTAGATGAAACCATAGTGATTCCAAATAAGGTGATACTTAGGTGGACATGTGTAATGCTATAACTCATGAAAATACTAAAAATCGTAGTTATTTCCCCTTGGTCAAAGGTTGGTTAAATTCTCAATCGTTAAATCAACCATTAGATAAATCTCATGAACATTTCATTTCATTTATTTATTTATTTATTTCTATGAAATTATTTATTTTATGGATGCAAGGCCACGATCACATAAATTAATTAATTAATATTCAATGATATAAATTAAATAGATTATTTTTAAATTTTTTATCCAACATGATTAGATAATTGAGTGAAATACATTTAATATTAATAGGATGTGTAAAGGAAGAAATGAGATAAAATTTATGCATAATAATTTTAAATCCCTAAATTAAATATTATGTCAGACTAAGCCATCCATTAGTTTATTGGGATTGAAATCATAGAACTAATTTTAGTACATTTCCAAAGTCTATAAGCATACTATTATCAAGGAGTTCTCAATAGAATTTTTGGTTTAATTAACTAAAATGGTATTTAGATTAATGGACAAATATTGTTCAATAAAAATTTGGATTTAGGGATTGAGGGAATCCATTATAGGATTTCTGAATAAGGGAATTCATTTAACGGGTCTAGGAGCAGAAATTATGCAGTTGGCAAGACTCCCTACATAATTCCATAATTATGGTATTCATGGAAAAGGCATGGATAATTAAGAAAAGTATTGGGGTTAATTTCCACAAGACTATTCAATGAGGTAAACATTCTGAGTTCAATGGAAATGGAAATTTAGGTTTGATAAAATAGATTTAGATTTTAGAAATAAATAAATAAAATTGATTTATTATATCCCAATTATTTTTTATTCAAGAATGTTACAAATAATATTATCATTTTAATTTATGAATAAAATAAAAAGTTCATCATCTATACTATCCCTACTTTCAATATTAGGAAATATATTATCTTAACTGTAAGTAACATCCATGAGTGGTTTAGATTCCTTTGTGTTGTGCTACGCCATGGAACGAAATATTAATTTTTGGAATCATTAATGGTTGATCCTCATGTTGAAGAGGTGAGTGATTAATATTTCATTTTCAATGAAAAAAACTTGAGCGATGTGGTTAATTTTCAATGTTTGATTCCTTCATCGATTTCTAGTAAACTAACGAAGTCTCATGAAAACATGGATGTGTATTGAATGATTGAGAGAATCCATGGTCTTTTATAGTGGATAGTGATATAGGAAATTTTTTGAGATTTACAAGGTGTTCTTTTAGAGGAATCATAATGAGAATTCCCTAGATGGATGTCATATAGTCAATCACATTGGCTGCATTGAGAACTTTGATGTTTTAGGGTTTAAAATCCCAAAATAACTAGGTACTGACCTCAATCTAGATTCAGTACATTAGATTCCTCCAATTACTAGAAATATGATCTATACCAACGGTTTTGGGAAAACTGTTGGTATAGTTCACTAATTTGGACCTATACCAATGGGTTGGCCAAAATCGTTGGTATATGTCACTTATATGGACCTATACCAACGGTTTTGGACAAACAGTTGGTATAGGGTTGACCTATTCCAATGGTTTTGGAAAAACAATTATTATAGGTCCCCCCTATACCAACAGTTTGTCCAAAACTGTTGGTATAGGTCCCAAAATCAAAGAACTTATACCAACGGTTCTCAAAAACGTTGGTATGGGTACGTGTATTTTTAATGGAATATTCTTACAGCGGGCATTAAATAAATCAAAATTTAAAATACTTATGATAATACATATATATATATATATACATATATGAAATTATTGTTAGGTCATTCAATCCCAAATGGGAGGTGCTGGGATCAAATCCAACCAGATTATTATTTTTTGAATTACATATACAAACTGTTTATGGAACCGTTGTTATTGATTTTCATATTACTTATACCAATGGTTTTCAAAACATTTGGTATAGGTCTATACTAACAGCTTTCCCAAAACTGTTGTTATAGACCTATCCTCATATCTTACTTGGCAACGAATCTCCAAACCATTGGTATAGGCTATACCAATGTATTGGAGGACTATACCAACGGTTCCAAACCGTTGGTATAGGGTATTATTCAGCTTCGATAATTAACTCTTACTAATGTGAGTAGACCATTTTATTTTGAAAAAGGTGGTGGTTAATTATACCTTATACGTATTTTAAATTATTTTAGTAGATATGGATATGTTAACTAAATGAGGTATAAGTAATATTGTTTTGATAAATTCAAAGAATAAAATAAGGAAGTTTAGAACCATATATTTAAGATGATTATTAAAATTTTCTCAGATTGTGATGAAGAATATCTTAATAAATACATCATTTATTATTTATATGAGTTTTGGAATTTATCTCAAATAACTCCACTATATAAATCTCATTATAATTATGTAAGAGAAAGGAGGAACAATGCCTTTTGGGAAGGATGAGATTAATGATGAGTCATGTGAGTCATCCATTATCCTTTCAGGGATATGGGTTATAATCAAAAACGTACATCCGAAACGGATTACCATCTAAGGCAACATATGTTATACCATACCAACTATGAAATGGAATGAAATCCAGGTTTCCTTACTTACATGTGTGGGGATAAGAAGCATTTGTTAAGTCCTATTCAGATAACGAGCTTTCACATAGTGGCACAAAATGTATCATTAAAGGAGACTACAAAGAGACAAATGGATAGTACCTATACAATTATTCAGCAAAAAATGTTTTGTTTGAAAGGAATACCATATTTACTGAGAATTATATTTTATATAAAAGAGGTCATGGGAGAGAGATAGAATTATTTTAATTCCATGATCAAGATACACAAGATTTGGCCCAAGAAAAATTCCACAAATACTCATGGAAAAAGAAATTGTTCCATTGACACAAATAATATGTAGGAGTACTAGAGAGGTCAGAATATCAAAACAGTATGGTTATCTAGTCCCCAATTATGGTGACTCATTATTAATTGAAATAATGATCCTATAACCGAAAAGGAAGAAATAACTATTATAGATGTTTCCATGTGGAAGAAGACATGAATTCAGAAATGAATTCCATGTACCAAAACCAAATCATGATTTTGGTAGAACCAATATTAGATGTAATTACCATTGGTTTCAAATGGGTATTCAAAAATAAATTGAACATGGAAGGACATGTCAGTGCCTATAAGGTTTACCTGGTTTCAATAGGGTATAAACAACATCAAGGAACGGACTATGATGAAACATTTTCTCCAATAGAAAATTTGAAATCCATCATAATTATACTTTCTTCTACATATATCCAAGAATTTGATACTTGGAAAATGGATGTAAAAAATCCATTCATATTAGGAAACATCAAGGATATGTCTATATGACACAGCCTAAAGGGTTTGTGACTCCAATGGATACCAAAAAGTAATGAAAGTTTCAAAGATCCATTTATGGATTAATGAAATCATCTAGTTCACAGATCATTTTTTATGAGGCCATAATCGAATTTGGTTTCATAAATATTGAATTATAGATGAGTATCTATAAATCATTTAGTGTATGTGCAATCATTTTCTTAATAGTATTTTTTGATGATATATTACTCATTGAAAATGAAATAAAAGTATTATTGTGTGTTAAGGCACTAATGCATTAATGATTATCTATTAATAACATGGGTAAGGTACCATATATTCTTAAGATCAAGATCCATTGTTATAAATCCAATATTCTCCTTGAAAAAATTCAATTTACAAGCATTGATATGATACTGATGATATTTAATATGTAGAAAATGAAAAATCGTATTTTTTAAGCATCACATGTAATTTATCATTCCGGGAATTTTTTTTCACAAATACGCGAGTAAAGAAACATAATTTAAATAATTCCATATGTATCAGTGGTTACGTTGGTCATGAATGTTATGCTTTGAACTCTGCTTCATATCGCATATGCATTATGTGCGGTAGAAAGATATCATGTTGATCTAGGGGACCACACTTGAATGGAATTCAAGACTGTCCTTATTTATCTATGGTGTGCTAAGGATATGTTCTTACTCAATTGAGGAGATGAAGAACTAGTTAACATATGATATGAAAAAGATAGTTTCCAAACTGATCACGATAAAATGATTTCACAAACATGATACATATTCACTTTGAATAGAGGTTTTGTGAGATAGAAGAGTTCAAAATATGTTGTGATTGATAATTCTACACCATATTTTGAGTATATTGTGGATTTGGAGGTAACTAATGTAGCATTATGGATGTGAAACTTCTTCCAAGATCATGATGTGATATCTATAATTAATGGTCATATATCAATCTATTAGGATAATTCTACAGTAGTCGCACCTTAAGAAGAGGAATGGTGACAACAGAATATAAAGCACAAACTTCGAATGTATCTTCTATTGTGGGATTTTTCTCAGAGATATGAAGTTATAGTGAGTAGTATTTCCATGGATGAAAATGTGGTGGACCCCTGGACAAAATCGTTGACTCTACCGAAACATGAATATCATGGGTGGTCTAGAGGATGGATTGTTATAGGTTGTTGGTTCAAGTCCAAGTGGGATATTGTTGGCGTTGGTGACCTTGGACCTATAATTCATACTTTGATTATAGGTATTTTTGATATATTATATATTAATATAACATTTTAATGGATATTTTTTGTTGCTCAATGAGACTGTCACTACTGAAAAAATGACCTATACCCACGGTTCAAAACCGTGGGGATAGCCCCCAAAACCGTGGGTATAGGCTATACCCACGGTTTTGGGAACCGTGGGCTGGAACAGCGTCGGTATAGGGGTCACAACCTATACCCACGGTTTTGGAGAACCGTGGGTATAGGGGGGTCAATGTTTGAAACAATGTTGTGCCCGCGTGGCACACACAGACCCCACGGTTTCAAACCGTTGGGTATTTGAATTCAAAAAAATCCATGGAGGGGAATCGAACCTGCAACCTCGAGGAGCCTCAAGCCCGCGGCGTACCAAGCGACCAACCAGTCTATCGTCGTTATTGCTATATATTGATAATTTCATTTTAATATATTAATATAACAGTTATAATGGAAAAGAAAAGCCTTCCGGGTTTTGAACCCGCACTTCACATTCGCTGCACAGTAACTACGACCAACCGAGATGGCATCCCAATTGATATATGGATATAATTTTGTTTTCTTATAATAATATATCTGCTATAATCGAAAAATAACCGCACGCGAGATTTCGAACCCGCGACCTGCGCTAAGGGATTTGAGGGAGTGACCAACTGACCTAAATATTTTATACGGTTTAATATTTGATATCCATATATTTATATTATTTCATATCGTCTTTTCACCCAAGAAAAAATTCGGTCCCGCGTAATTTTTCATTCCCGCCATAACGCGGGAAAGATATACCCACGGTTTTGACAAACCGTGGGTATAGGTCTTTGAAAAATATACCACCTATACCCGCGGTTTTCACAAACCGTGGGTATAGGTCTGTAGAACAACACCTATACCCACGGTTTGTCAAAACCGTGGGTATAGGTCTTAAAAAAAACATATACCCACGGTTTTGCCAAGAACCGTGGGTAAAGGGGACCTATACCCACGGTTCCCAAAACCGTAGGTATAGGGGGGGCCTATACCCACGGTTTTATGTAAAACCGTGGGTATAGACCCATTTTCCAGTAGTGTGTAATGTAATAATTTCCTAGAGTATACATCACAATGATAAGGTCATAGAAGTTCCTCACTATGATGAGATCCATGATGTTCTATGACAATATTCTCAAATAAAGTTCCTCAGTTTTATAATGTACTCTAATGGGACAAATAGTACATAGAATTTCATGTTCGAGTACTTGTAAGAAGATGATGATTATTATCATGATGTTCTCAAATAGAAATATCCATAATGATATATTATGAGAATAGACCCTCTAGTAGGAATTTCACATGTTTATGTGTCATTGGGTATTCCTGTACATGAGCATGTATAATGGTCCTTAGTCATTATGATTATTATTAATGTATGTTAAAATTCACGTATTATGATGTATTTCACAAACCATGATGATAACAGTTCATGATGAAGTTGTATATGCTCGGTACGCCATGAGTGACATGTCATTAATGTATAAGTTAAGGAAAGATTTTTCCCTTATGTCTTAATGAAAGATGATGCCATGGCCCTTTGATTGGAATAGAACCATCACATTAAATTCCATGGCCATTGTGTAACAACGTGTTTTTATAGATAGTTAAAAATGTCATATAGAGAATATAGGTTGGTGATATGGTTTTGAAACCTTCTTGAAGAGTTATTGTGACAAAGGGATTATACTACACATTGATCATTTATATGTGGTTTTAGACATTGTGACATTATGTTCTTTCTATTGGGTTCTTGAATCATTACTTAGACATTAATCATTGAATATAGGCAAGAACGCATAATTTCAAAGAGAAATAATCCAAGAGGGTCACAAATTACATGTTTTCTTTCATCTCGATTGAATTCTATTTCAGTTTATTTAATGGAATAAATATTTTTTTTCAAGTCTGAGGAATACATTTTTTTCATGTTATATTAATTTCATAAATTAACAAAATATTTATTCACCATCTTCTGAATAAAATATTTTTTTTTATTTATTGAATATTTTAATAAATATTTATTCACAAATTTTTAATAAAACATTTCTTCGATTGTTCAGTAATTTCTTGAAGATTTTGAACTGACCAAGAACGAGTCAGGTGAAAAATATCAATTAAAAATATTTTTACATAACATTTATTATTACACATGTTGGTGTGAAACAAAAAATATTAATAATATAATTATATTATGTTGTGTGGGGTTTATTAATGGTAATAAATGTTATTTAATAGATGGTAAGAAATTAAGTAATATTTTATATTAAATCCTATCTTAATAAATAGATTAATATTTCTATTTTATAGAGGATCAAAGAAATTTGAATAGGGAATTATTGTGAATAAATAATTCCCCCGCACATCTTCCATCCCTATAAAGAAAGATACAAACAACAAATATTTCATCAAGTACGAAGAATAAGAAATCAAGAATGAACATCATAAGAAATTTTACTCGTCGTGGTAGCGCCCAAAGATCATGTAGTGTTTCTCAAAGATAATTGGGTAATTTGTCGATCATGACAAGAGAGATTGTATCCATATATCCTCACAACACAATGAAGGTAATCTAAAAGGGTCTATTCAGATGATCCAAATTCATCAATGAATAAAATTCCAAAGCCCGTGTATTTATTTCATCAAATATAAAATTAATTAATTACAAATTTGAAGAGAAAGATCCCCTATCTTGGTTTAATGAAATGATCATTATATGAAATTTTAATATATCACCAACCTTGGCACACATCTATTATGCTCAGAACCATCTGCACCTACACGTCTACAAAACATGACTAAGGTATGAACATGAGGGCGGCCAATGTCAACTTATATTTGAAATGAGATGTATTGGCTTTATGAATAAGCACATTCATGGTGGCATGGTTTATAATGTTACGAAGTTCATGCTTGGAAATATTTCCCTAGACATATATGGAATTAAACTAACTGTCAAAATGATTGATGTACTCTAGATATTATTGTAAAACAAATTTCATGCAATTATTGTTTTAATTTTTATCATTAAATGTAATGTAGTGGTATGACTGAAATACAATGAAATAATGTTTTTCAAAGTTTAATTTTTAGAAGATACTAGGAATCATGTCCATCATAAATAACACAATAATTTTTAGGAATACCCAATTGGAAACTCATTTTAGAATATATTTTATACAAATTCATAAAACAAATTATTTTTAAAATAAAGTGTTGTACATAAATGTTTGAATTAGTAAATGTGAGAAATTGAATTTTATTTTTCCAAATAATTTATAAGGAATTTATAGAATATAAAATTGATTAATAACATATTTTAAACGATTATCATAATTTTTTGGTCCCATATGAATGGTCAATAAGGGGTTTATTATAGTAATCCACTTTACAGTACTTGACAAGTGTTATATAAATTTATGGCAAACATAAGTCATTGGACAACTGCTCATTAGTTATTATGTTTAATAAATTTTATATATCATTTTATTTCATATTTCAAATTAATTTGAAATTTATTTGATGGTATGTGAGAGATATTAGAGAGGCTTTTATATATCATATGTGTGAGTGTTTATGATAAAGAGGCACAATTATATCTTGATCCACATGCTCCAACTGAGGAAAATGAGGGTGATAAAGTACAATTTGTTCTTTCTGAGGATGATGTTCTACCACTTCCTTCACGAGAAGGAGGATAAAGGCAACGAAATAGGTGGGGGAAGAGGTAATAATAGAGAGAGACTCCTCAAAGATTTTTATATACTGACGAGAGAAAATCTTGCACAATAGAAATATGGTCTTTCACAGCAGTGATAGTTTTATGTTTTATGTACAACTTCTTATTCATATGAAATACAATCATCCAATCAGATATGTCATGGGTTCAACGTCTCTAGATCTTTGAAGGAGTGATTCAAGACTATGGAATCACCACTTTTGTATACCATAGATGACACTTCACCCAGTGATGACATATTTGATATCAAATATTCTGCATCTTCAGAAAATTTTTTCAAGCCTCTTCAATCATTTAAATATGCCACCACATATGATTTTGTAGAACCCTCTATATATTAGTATTGTGATTCAATCACAAACCCATATATTGAGTTGTCATCATCAGAAAAATTGTATAAAACAACATCAGGACAATTTTAGTATGTGCGAAATGTTTATTATGAGACACACAATGTGAAGGAACACAGGCCTATAGATGGTACATTGGTGTGACATACACGTTAGATGAAAAGTGGTCTTAAGGTTTATATAATGATTTGGGGATCTTAGGGGCATTGATTTATTCATGTGGTAGACATTATATTTATAAAAAAGCTTTTTAACAAAAATTAAATGTTAATTTAGATAAATATATCAAACCTCTCATCATGCATTTATATTTGGAGTGACCTGAACTGTAGAAGCTTGATAATTATTAATGTGATATTAAAATATCATCCCCACCAAGCATCATATCATTATGTTAGTATAATTTTCCCATGGTGTTTTTTAATTAAATGGGGTTAGATAATTTTTTTTTGGAAAATGTGGTTGCTTAGTTCAACTTTAAGAAGAATTTTGTGTTTAAACACAAAATGCCACTTCATGTTTCGTCCCATTTACGCACCACCCAACCTCACCACTCATATATATATATATATATATTAATAATAATTTATATTTATATATATTTATAATTTTATTTATAAATAATCAAAATTAAAAAATAAATTTATAAATATGTATTGAATGGTGGTGGGACCATTTGAGACATAAAGGCGGAGGGGTGGTTTAGTAGGGTTTGCACAATGGAGAGTTTTGAGTGGAGGGGGCCTGAGTTCTCCGAGTATGAAGGGTGCATGGAGTGTGGATGATAATGGACAGTGGGATGACTGACATGGTTGGTCGATTGACTAGCTGTCAAGGGGGAGGACCTCTAATGGACTGATGGGACAAGAAGGAGCAGTGGAGGTGACCGCTTGCGGTGATCTACTGCTATTATGGGGTTGGTTGGGTAATGAAGATAGACAAAATATGAGACCAACTAAGCCTTATTTTGTAGGAATACAAGTCTACAATTGGTTTGGGCCTTTGGGATGGAGTTGGGCCTGTGGGTCTGTAGTTATGGGCTTTAGGTCCAATGGGCCTACTGGTCATGTATTAAAACAAATAAGAAGGTTTGATGAGTGGTTTATCCCCTTAGGGGGCTATGGTCTACCTTTTCAGCCTGTGCAAGTAGTGTTTGTGTTTGAATATTATTGTACCTCCAAACACATAATATATATATATATATATATTTACATTGTTTATAATTATTTATTTATTTATTTATTGTATTTATATATTTTTGTATTTATTATTTATTCATATTTATTATATTTTTATTGATTATATATTCAAACCTTAATTGTTAATAATTTTTTTATAAATTTTTATTGATAAAAATTAAATTTTAGATATAAATATATAAATGTTTAGTTGTAAATATATAAATATTTATATTATATTTAAAATAAATTTATTGTATTTAAATTATATATTTATTATATTGATTATATTAATTATGTATATTTCTTATATTAATATTTATTATATTTATATTAACTATATTTAAACTTATAATATATTTATATATAATTACTTATAATCATCAATATATAATCCTATATTTTAATAAATATATTTCTTATAATTACAATTATATATAAATGAACATTAATTGTTAATAATTTTATTATTTAAAATTTATTATAAATAACCAAAAATTTTTTATTTCATTATGGTTTATTTATATAAATATAACAATAAATGTATTTATATTTAAATTTATACTACTTAAAATATATTATATATATATATATATATATATATTTATTTATATTATTAAAAAAATTATACTTTTAAATTTATTTGAATAATTATTAATTAGTGTATATATATATTTAAATTATATAGTTAGTTTATATATATATATATTTATTTACATATATATATAATAAATGATAAATTAAATTATTAAAAAATTATTATTTTTTCTTAAACATAAATATATTTAATGCATTTATATTTATAATTATAATTATAAAAATATATTTACATTTTATTAACTATATTTAAAAATATAAGTAATTAATAACTGAATAGTTTGAACCATAGGAATAATTTAATATATATTTAAAACATAAATACATATTTGTTTTTAGAAGTATAATAAATTTTCAATAATATAAACATATATATGTATATTTGTATATATATACAAATAATCCATAAATAAACAACTAAGGTTTATTTATAATAAATTTTTAGTAATAAAATTATTAACAATTAAGGTTTATTTGTGTGTATATATATATATTTGTTTACTTAGGGATTATTTATAGGTAATTATTTTTATTAATAATTCTTATATATTAAATACAAATTATAATATTTATTTATATATGTATAAACAGATAAATTTAATAAGGATAATTTTTATAAATATAGATAATTTTAATAATGTTTATTTATATATATCTATCTATATATAAATTTATAAATAAATTTAATAATTTTTTAACATATATATATATATGAATAAATATAATATGATTTATATATATATTTATTTAATTATATATATATTTAAAAAATATAAATATATGGTTTATTTATATATAAATACTTATATATAATTATAAATATATGGTTTACTTAAATATATAATTATATTAATAAAATATCTAAATATGATTTTTATTCAGTTATATAATTATATATTTTTAGTTTATTTATTAGTACTAGGAAAGACGTGAGCCATAGATTAAATTTCCATGTCTATGGAAAATTTATTAAAAATAAACAGTGTCTACACAAGACATAATGAAGATACAAACTAATAGTGAAAAACACATCCCCACAATAGAGAAAAGAAAGACGAATAATAATTTTTTAGATATGACACCCCTTCCACGTGAGCCACTCCGGCCCTTTGGATGTCTTCCTCTTCCCCATTATGTTGGTGCTTTACAACCTATTTCTTTATGATCTGCATCTAATGGGTCATCCCTCTCACTCTGAGAGTCAGCACTATAGTCTTTATCATGTTCAATTGCATCATCCAGGGACATTGTCTCATTAAGAGACATATCCCTTGGAAATCATTGATTAATTGTAATATACCGAAGAGAAGGATCACCAACCTTATAAATAGATTACACCTTGATATCCATATTAACAACCTGCACATTTAAAAGACATGGAAAAACCATACCATCACCAATTGAAGACTATGGTAAATCTTCTATAATACATTTTTTGTTCGTGACAGCCTTCTTCTCAAGATTCTCAAGATAAAAAGGAATCAAATTCTAGAAAACTAATAGAGTCAAGAATTGTAAAAAAAATAGGTACAGTAGCACCCTTATTCTCCCTTTCTCTATCCTTAGCAGAACCTTCCCACACTAGCACAAGGATCTCCCTATCTTTTGACTATTTTCCATTAAACCCATCATCACCAATGGAGGTTGTTACATCACCTGCAAAATGAGAATCCCACGTACTACTCACATTATACTACACAATGGGAGTCCTGTGGGGTTTTTCACATAACTTGATGGGTGAATTATTCACACTATTATCCTTAAAATTCTATTTCACAAAAATATCATCAACAACCATCTCAACATCATTTCAACCATCAATCGTTCCCCCCTTTATTTCATGATGTTCATCGACTTGGAGGGCTTGCTCAATTTTTTCATCCAATAGTGAGTTCATCAAATTTAAGGTTCCTACATTGTTGCACTTCCTAACACCACTAAGGGTGTCCTCCTCCTAAGTCCTTTCATGCATCAGTTTTGAATTCAATAAAGCGATGGTTCGTGCATCACTCATCTTCCTAGAACCACTTAAATAATGTGGAAACCCACCCCCTATCTACATCATCTGTATACAAATTTGGTGAGGCCAGTTATGCTCTATCCATATGGCCATCAATAATATCATCATACCTACTAGTACCACTCAAATGTATCTGAGATCCTTTATCATGGTCTACAAGTTCAACACCAATCAGAGGAGAAACATTAACATCAGGAAGATCCAAACCAGAACCATACATTCTTTGTTTCCATCCACTACTTTAGTAAAAGAAAAATTGGTCTGAACTTGAAGGTTTCCACCATCCCAACTTCCATTCAGTTCACCTTGAAAAGAAATATTACCCAATTTAGTCCCATTGTCAATAGGAAAATTCAGTTTATATCTATCAATAACATTCCCAAACTTCTTAAAATTCATTCATGTCATACCCCTGTGATAGTTGTCTCTCACATGTCTAATTCACAATAATTTAGAGAAAAAATCATGGACAAAATCATACTCAATATTTGTCTACAACATGTCTAATTCTGAATTGATTCTTGGATTCCAAAACAACCAATTAATCCCCTAAACCCAGATCCAGGAATGGTTAATCATGGTCTGGGCCATAAATGGATCAATCCAAGGGTACAAATCCTGAAAAAATAACCCCCATATTCCAATTAATGATCTCTTTACTCTATCCCTAAAATTGAGCTCATGAGAGAGAAAGATAATATGATAACACCCCTAACCAATCAAAACTATATTCCAAATATCAATACCCCATACCTGAATCAACCACTTCATTGTATCTTCAATATTCCAACCATCATTCTTTGTATGAGAGGTTGTTCGCACAATAATGGAGTTCTTATAAGCCAGAATCTATGGTAATCATCCTTTTATATGGGGATACACGTGAAAAAAAGATCAAAAATATATGTGATATATGGATCGGATTACAAATATTTGAGGTGGACATACTTTTTAAGGTTTGATATGTGTTGTAGTTTCTTCATTCCAGATGTTCACTTCCTCTTAAAATATTTGAGATAGTGCAGTTCCATTTTCAGGGCGTGGTTTTCACATATGTAACCTGTAAAACACACTTGGTATGGTCGGTTTTCTTCTGCCATGGTTTTTGATCTGATCTTAATGAATTTTCATCTATACCCTTTTTTTAGATAGTGATCTCTTGTTTTCATGGTCTGGTCTGTTAGGGATTCTTTACTAGGCTACATTCTTTATTTCAGGATGTCTTTAGGCTACATATTAATTCTACCTTTGATCAAATATTTTTACTGAGAATTATTTTTTAGATAACATTCATATTTGGGAGTCTCTATATTGTATTCTTGATTATTAGTGGATCTCTCTTTTTGTACTAGGTTCACGGTTTTTCCCTTTGGGGTTATCCATGTTTGAGATTTTTTGTGTCAACATTTATTTTATGCACAGAAATATATTTACTTGATCCACACTAGCTGTATTTTCTCATACTTTCTTGAAAGGAAAGAATTTTTTTAATTCTCATTCACTTTGGTTTTGTTTTCACATTCATTACTTTCTATCTTTCCCTTATTCTTGTATCAGAGTGTTTGGTTTTTGTATTTTATACGATATATGGCTTCTAATTATAGTCTGATGATTTTTTTAAATGGTACAAAATATAATATTTGGTGACTATAATTGATGGATGATATTTTTTCAATTGAATACATCTTATTGTGTTTAGTAATAATAATATAGAAATAATGACAGGTGAAGAATGATATTTTGAGCATGATATGGGTTCTGGTTTCATTTTCAAATGGGTTGAAGAAAATGAGAAGAACCATAATTATAACATCTCTCACATCAGAACATTGTAGGAGAAACTGGAGGATATATATGCTTCTAATAGAGGAATAAATAATTTTTTTCTTCTAAAAAAATTATTAAATTGAGAAAAAAATAAGGTACCTCTACATATGACTATTTGAGATAATATTAAGTATTTTTTAGATCAATGTTTTTGTATGAATATTAATTTTGGAAATGGGGTTTTAGCACTTTTTTTACTCAATACATTTCCAAATTCTTGGGTGAATTTTCATGTTACTCTAACTAATTTAGATCCTAATGGTGTTGTGATATTCAGTTTTGTTATGTCATCTATTATGAATTAAGAGGATAGAAAACATACTCGAGAGATATCTTCTTTTGGGATTTTAGTCACATAGAATATGGTGAGAATTCAATGAAATAATCATGGATAGAGGAGTCAAGGTACAAGAAAATGTGTATGAGAATCTAGGTCGAAGGAGAGAGAGTTTTAATGTCATTATTTTGGTTAGAAATGGCATGTTAAGATGTTTTTTATAAGAAAAAAAAGAGAAAATAGAAATAATGAAAAATAGTAGAATAAAAATGATGATGGTGATGATATTTTCACCACTATTATAGGGGTGATCTTATTATCATTTATGACTCCATTAATATTTTTTTTATCATTCTTGTTGGGTGGTTGAAAGTGGTGTCTGATTTCATGTGAGCCTGAGGAATGAGCTATTTTAATCATATAGCCCAGGTAATTTTTCGATTTTGAATATGGGTAATTATTTTTATACTGATGTAATAGGTATCAGGACAAATTATTTGTAGACCATTAAATAAAGAAATATGATTTTAATAGAATGAACAACATATACCTAAGGTCCATCTAAATCTCATTTCTAGAAGTGTTCTCAATGATGAAATATTTATCATTACTTTTGGTGATGACCAATTTAATATATACAAGGGTTATTTGATTATTGATCAAGTGAAGAAGAAATCATATTTGTACTAGACTAGAGATTTTATTTCTTGTGATTCTAATTGTTTTGTTTAGTGTAGTGTTTCGTTGGTGCTATGGAATAATAGGTTCATCCATATTAGTGAGAAATGGAATGTTTTTTTGGACAAGAGGACTATTTTTAAATATTTTAAGAGTGTCAAATTGGACATGTGTGATCACTGTGTGGTAGTAAAATAGAGCAAGGCGAGTTAAAGTATCCATGCTTTACATAGTAATTCATTGGTACCTGAATTAGTACATTATGATACCTTTAGTCCTTTGAAATATAATACCTTCAATGCATGTCTTTATTTTATTATTATTATTGATGACTACTAAAATATACATTAGGTTTATGTTTTTCATTCCAAAATTTATGTGCACATTGTTTTTTTAGAAATTTTATGTTTCTACATAGAGGAAATATAGTAAAAAATTGAAATGTATTTTAACTGACAATGTGGGTGCGTCTTATTGTCTCTTTGATAAGTTTATCAGGTAAGAAGGTATTCAGTATCCCAAGAAACATTGAAAGACACCACATCTAAATGGTGTTATTGAGGGGATGAACATGAATTTTTTTGAAAGTGTTTATTATTTTCCTTTGGAATCATTGTTTCCTGGATATTGTTTGGGTGAGGATTTATTTACTTCTCCTTGTATTATCAATTCATCACTCGTGGTTTCATTTCAAATAGAAACTCCTAAAAATATTTTGTTTAGTAAATAGATAACCTATGATCCCATATATGTTTTTGGTTGCATGACTCTTGTTCATGTTTCTAGAGATGAGAGATCCAAGATGTATGGTTGGCCATGGTAGTGTATTTTTATTATCTACGGTCATGATTAGTTTTTGTAAATGTTTTATGATCCTGATTTGAGGAAACCTATAATAAAAAATGTTGTGGTATTTCAGTAGGATCATAATATTGTAGATATTGATATGGGAGAAAAATTTATTTCTCATCATTTGGATTGCTCTGTCAATCTAGAGATAGGTTATGAGTCACATTTCCTCATATTGTTGATTCTGATAATTGTGCTGATGTGCATATTGATGTCCAGGATGATCTTATTAGAGTTGATATTCCATAGGCACATTTTATTTTTGATAATCATATTTCTAGGGTTATTAATGAACACACAATTTCACATCAGATATCATATTGTCATTTTACAACTTCTAGTCTATATTCACCTGATGATTATATGCTCCTCATTGAAGGAGTAGAACATAAAACTTTTGATAAGAATATAGAAAGTGAATAGATTGATAGATGGGTTGCAACGATGGATGTTAAGATGAGATCCTTGCATGGATACCTTATTTTTGAAATGGTGGACTTACCTAAAGGCAAGAGATCTTTGAAAAATTTGTTGATTTATCAAATTAAAAATGAATAATCCAATTTTGTTCCATGATGCAAGCCGTGGTTAGTTGATAATGGAATTCATCTGAAGAAAGGAATTGATTTTATTATATTATTTAACTCTTATCAAAATGCTTTCCATTATAGTTGTTCTCGGTTTGGTTTCTAGTTTGGATATTTAGATTGAGCATATATATGTGAAGACATCTTTCCTCCATGGATATTTTGTGGGGGAGATTTATATGGAGAAACTAGAGGGTTTTGTTGAAATTGGTAAATATTATTATGTCTATAGGTTAAGGAATTTTTTATATGGTTTGAATCAAGATCTATAGTAGTGGTATAAGAATATTGAATATGTCATTTTTTATCAGGGTTTCAAGAAGACATATTGCGATCATTGTTTTTCATAAATTTGTTGATGGAGATTTTATTATATTTTTTCTCTATGTTGGAGACACACTCATTATTGTCCATGATGCTTCTAGAATTGATAGATTGAAGGAGGATCATTGACATTATTTTTTAATGAATTACTTAGGTCTAACACGATAGATTGTAGGCTTGTGTATATCCCTTGAAATAAATGCCAATAAATAATGGTTATATCATGAGAGATATATTTAAATGTTCTTTAGAGATTTTATATGGATATAGTTAAACTGATTAGTACTCCTCTTATATTATATTTCATCATTAGTTCTTTTTAGTCAACTTCTACATATGAATATAGAGGGGATATGTATCACATATCATATTCATATATTATTGGCCACTTGATGTATGTAGTGGTATGTACTAGACCTAGTATTGTACATGCAGTTTCTGTGGTCGGAAATTTTCTATCTATTCTAGGAAGAGATCATTGGAGTTGTTAAGTATTTATTTCAATATCTTTATGGTTCTTCTAATCTGAGACTATGTTTTGGAAAAGGGGAATTTATGCTTTTTGGATTTACAGATTTAGATATGATCGGAGATATCTATTTGAGGAACTATAATTCAGGTAATTTAATCTCTTTTACAGGGGGGTACTGTATCTTCACAATCTATATTATAGAGATGTGTTTCTTTATAGACCACAGAGTCAAATTTTATTTCATCTATTTATGAATGTAATAAATTTTTATGAATGAAAAAATTTGTTCTATATATCAATTATAATTACAATAGGTGTGTTTTATTTTTTGATAGTTAAAGTGATATTTTTTCGTAAAAAAATCCACCATTCGTGGAAAGTAGAAACATATCAATGTTCTATATCATTGGATCTAATACTTCCTTGATTTTAGATAGTTATTTATTGAGACTATCCACATGGATGAAAACGGGTCATGCATGTTTACAAATAGTTTACGTAGAGGTAATTTTGAGACTTTATGACTGATTGCATGGTTGGCAGTGATCCCCACTTGATTCTGAGAGGAGTTTTTTGTGATTCCTCTTTCTACGTGGGGGAAACGTGTGGAAAATAAAAATAAAAAGTTAAAAAGAGGAAACAAGATATATGGAGAGGTTTTAGAATATTTTAAGTTCAAATCAATTTTAGGGTTTGAGATTTGAAATAGTTTCTCCAGTCCATAAGTTTGACTCTCCCCGCAATCATTGGGACAGATTAGTTTCATTTTCTTGGAGTGATTTTCATATATGTATCTGGCGGAAATCTCTAGGTCTGTTCGAATTTCGTCTATGGTGGGTTTTTATTTGATCCCAATATTTTTCATATGCACCTTTTGTTTAAACAGTGATCTCCTCCATCTGGTATCTAATATATTTTGGGTTTTTAATGAAGTTGTGTTCTTCATTTCATGATACCTACAAAATTCATCAACCTTCTACCATTGGAACTCTTTTTTATCTGCGTATTAGTTTTGAGATCTTGTTCACCTTTTGGATTCTTTACTTATTTCTTTTGATTATTTTTGGATCCCTCTTTCTAGACTAGGTCCCATGGTTTTCCCTTTCTAGGTTCTCCACCTTAAGAGTTTCCGATGTCAATATTTATTTTCTACACGCATATAAAATTTCTAACTTTGCATGCACTATTTTTTTGTAGTCGTATTTGATGGGAATGAATTTTTTCCATTGCATGTTTTCTTATATATTGTTTTATTTGTTTTTAAACTTCTATTATTCCTTATATAATCCACCACTCAAAAAACATAGGTTTTGTTTCAAAAATCATGTGTGATCTATTTCAAGAGATTTGATTTCTTAGATTTACTGAGGACCCATGCTTTCAAAGAAAAATTCATCACCATCAATAAAAATAATAATTATAATTCATCCTCTATCCTCATATCCCTACATATATTTCAATAGTAGATGTAGACTTGAGTATCTAAACAACTCATTAATCATGATGGATTGTTCCACCCCTCTTCATCTTTAGAATCTTTGTGGCTCAGAATCTAGAAAATTATACCACCACATGTCATCCTAACGGAGGAGTTGAGGTGATTGTAATGAAGGAAGTGGTCAACCAACTGATGCTTCATCAAATAATAACATTTATTAAATGTGTCATTTTATACTTACAACACCTTCATTCAGGTTGATTTCAGGTTTCATGGATTTTTCATGACAATTCATCATTACACCAAAAAGTGTGATGTCATCTTGTTCCCATCCCAAACCTCCCATGAAACCTCAAGTCCCCTACCCTCTCAAAAATTATCCATTTTATTTCTCATTGATAATGATTTTATTATGTATTTATTTTATTATCAGTAGGATCATATAGTGCACTTGATGGTTGGTATTCATGGGGATATCGTTATATGAATAAAGGGAATATGGGGAATCTTGATCTCTAAACATTGTAGGCCACCATCATCTCTTTGCGAGATTTTATTTTACATTATTTGAAAAAAAAAACTAAAATGAGTTCAACTAAATTTTTTAAAAAGTATATTATAATGATGGTAGACTCACTACTCCCTTTGGGGTTTTCTCGATCGTATCAAATGTGGCAAGGGTCTTGTCGACTTTTCCCAAATGAGAAAAAATATTTTAAATATACATGTTGTTATATTAATATATATATATATATATATCTGTGTGTGTGTGTACTTCAATAGAAATTATATTCTATTTTATATATAACATTACTACCATCATTTTATTCTAGAATTTTGATAGAAACCCTCACCCATGCCTGCCATTTATAAGATATCTTTCCATGGATATCATTCTAGATTTCCGATGTGAGATTTAGGTTCTCCCTTTCCTGTACTAAAATAATAATATATTATTATCAATTATTTTTAATCAATTAATAATAAATATTAATTACTAATAATAGAAAATTAACCATTAATGTTTCTATTAAATATTATTTATTAAATAATTTATATTTTTATACTTTAAACAATATTACCCTGAAGATCCAGGATCCATTCTAACCGAGTCCCCAAAAAATATTATTAAGAAAATTAAGGCAAAAAAATAAGGGTATACATTACAAGGGGGTTTATAAAAAAGGGAAGAAAAATTCCCACATTTCATCCCTCACATGTAAGGCAGAATAATATGGATCCCCAATGGCCCAAATTGAGCTTACCTCAAGAACCACTTTACTTGATAGAGTATCTTCCACTTGATTGAACTCTCTATATGCATGTGAGACAAAAAAAACTAACATGAGGGATTCAAACAAACTACCCAATCGGGAAGAATCCTCCACAGAACATTCTTGGTTCTTTTTTTTAATTTTGTGACTACATTTACCAAGATAGATTCAATCCATAAGGCATACCACTAATTGTAAATAACATACATTATAGAAAAATTCATTTCCCATAATTCAGCTTCGTATGCTATCCCAACTCATATATATTGATAAATGCAACCCTTATCAAAACCATGATGAGTTCTGAAGATACCTCCATAGCTCGATGGGATTGGAAATCCATAGGCAACGCCATAAATATTTACTTTCATCCAAAACCCAATGGGCAGGTATTCATCACATAGACTTGATGACCAAGGGATTCTTGGGTGTTCCTGCAACTCCCAAAAGCCTAAGGATTTTTAGATCACCAAAAGTGTTATATATAGACCCAACCTAGATTCTAGTAGTACAATGAATATCCTTATGTAGATCCAGAATACCTATGTGGGGGGAGGGTACCTGCTCTTCAAAAAACTACTTATTTCGAGCCTTCCATATGGAATCAAGGATAATTATCCTAGCCACCAATAGCAGGTTCTGAACATGCATACTCTTTCCATTGTTGTAGATTAATGGAAGCTGATTAACAAGAGCTCTACCAAAATTTATATCCAAGTTGATAAACTGCTCTTCATATTTCCATAAGATTCTTGCATATTCACACTCAATGAATAGATGTTGAATGCAATCCTTAGCACCAATAAATAGTGAAAAAGCTAACAGAATGTAGTTCCCAGATGTACACATTTGATCTTGTGTTAGCAATTTAATTTTCCATATCTTGTAAATGAAATTGAACTTGACATTTAGGACGAAACTTACCTTAATCGCAGAAATCCCGGAAGGTGTTCTAGTAGAATTTAGATTCTATATCCTATAATACATTTTTATAATAAACTACCGATTATAGCCTTGCTTCCACACCATGGTGTCAACAACCATGAATGTATAATTTTTCATCTCCATGAAAACCTACAACTGTTTAAAATCAAGAGAGATATAATGTTTCATAAGATAAGAAAAAATGATTTGAATTCTATCTGGAGGCATATAAAGCCTACACTTAATTAGTCGATCATGCCTACAATAGTCCCAGAAATTGATATTAGAATTCCAATAGGCCAACTATTGGTAATTTTTTTTTTACGGATTGCATAATAGATGGACAAAATGAGGAACCAAGGTGATGGGGGAATCCATCAATTAGTTAGTCCTTGAGTCTTCTAGTAAGAATGTAATGGGAGGGGTTATCTAGGGTTAGTATGTTCTAAGTGAATTCACTAATTAGACCATCTTTGGAAGCCTTCATGACTTTGATTCCAAGCACTGCCATTTTTGTGGGTTATATATAGTCTTTCCAAGCCATGATGTCAAATTTCCTTAAATGGACCGAGCTTGTCGTGATGAAAGTTCTAATTAATCTTTAGAATTACATAATGAGTCCCCTTGGGAACCTATAGATAGATAAGGAATCATCAAAGTTTGAAGTAATAATAGATTTAACAAGACATACTCTAGCATATTGAGATATTTCTTTCCCCTTTCATTTGGATTTTTCACTTATAATATAATTTTTTATTTCCCTAGGAAATGGACTCTTGAATTTCCCCCAAATCAATTGGACTCCAAGGTAGGTGAAAGGTAGGGAACCTTTCCTCACTCTAATATTCTTCACCACCCAATTCTGTTTACCCATGGAAATCCCTTCACCAAAATCAAGGAAGGATTTTCAACAACTAATGGCTTGTACAACAACTTCTTTATAATGATAAAAAGTGTATGATTACATGAGATGGTTTTATTCGAAGTATTCCCAAAAAAATATCATCTGTATATAAAATTTGGGAGGGAATGAACGTATTCCATCCAGAATTAATTTTTTTTAAAAGGACCAACCAAAGTAAGATCATTGATACACCTAATATGTTAGTCTTCAACAATTAAGAATATAATACCTAAGAGTTGATAATCATACCTAACTCTTTTTATACCTGATAAGTAACCTATTGGGACTCCATTAATTAAAATAGATATATGAGTAGTTGAAAGAATAAAACTTAAAAAATTCACTAAGTTGATGGAAAACCCAAATATACAAAGGATATTGAGAAGAAACACCCATTTGAGGGTTCCAAAATCTTCAGAAATATCAATCTTCTGAGAAAGGTTCATCTCATTCACATTCCTCTTCATGTTATTAACACTCTTTGAGGCTATAAATAGGAAATTCATAATCCAACTTCAAGGGAAAAATTCTTTTTTGTTGGGATTAATGAGTCCCCTATTGATTCATCTTAAAATTTTCATAATAATCTTTCTTATGACTTCAGGAAACAGGTTCCCATGGAACACTGGTCTAATTTCATTAATTTCATCTGCATTATCCTTCTTGACAATCGCGATGACAAAATAGGAGTTGATGTCTTAGGTCAGAAAGCTACGCTCTAAAAAATATCTCATCGAATCAATGGAATCTTTCTAAATGATGTCTTAATAAACCATTAAAAACAAATTAGTGAATCCATCAGGTCAAGCCACACCTCCCCTACTGTGAGAGAAAAGGATTTTCTTGATTTCATCCATGTCAGGTTTTCATATATGATCATGATTTTTCATCTCATCAATGCAGTGGGATATATTAATAATCATATTTGGAGTGATGTTTAACCAATCATCTAAGAATAGCCTACTAAAATTAAAAAAACCACTTCTTCAAAAATATTATTTTCTATATTCTGTTGTTTACTAATAATACTAATTGCATGATTCTCTACTTTAACTTGTTTTTATCTAAGAATCCTGTGAAACAGTTTTGAGATCTTTCACCATTCCTTTAGTTAGTTCATGTGCAAGGTGCCCCTATCTAGAACATAATTTATGGTGAGAAGATTATCAAGACTTTTGTGTGATTTCACTTCTTCACTGGATGGAAAATTCATATTCTGATCCCTATTTTGTATATTGGAGATATATTGTTCTGTATTCTAGATTTCAGTATCCATAATCAAAAATGAAATTTTCTCCAGTCCATTAGAATATTTTTGTTATATTTGAGTTTCTCAATGAGCCTCTCGAGTGGGATATCATTTTTTTCAAGATTCCAAACATCCAAGATATTTTCTTTACATCCAAGAATGATATCCCACTCATTATTGAAACTAAAAGAATGAGGTGAAGAACATATTATATTTGATAACTCCCCTATAATGGGGTTATGATAAAAGTGATCCTTAGGAAGATAATGTTTAATGAGTCCAGTGAAAAAAAATCTATCATCAATTTAAACAAAGAATCTAGCATGTTTTCTAGCCTGTATCCCCTCCCAGGTGAATATGATCCACCTGTAGTCATCAACAACAATAGGGACCTCAATCATGTTCCATTGATAAATGAAGAATGAATATTCATTCACTTCTAATCTATTGAAGTTGGAACCAATATTTTTACTATGTGTATGAATAGTGTTTAAGTCACCCATCACCACCCACATTAAGACAATTTTTATTGAGACTTACCGAATATCTCTCTAAATTTTTATTCCCCGTTGTAGGATGTTGACGCATACAAGAAGGAGACCTAAATTGTATGTACAATGATAATGAAGGTAATAGTAATACTATGCTTTTTATGGACCCTCTAACCTATTAGGAAACTGTCTGAAGCCTACGGTTCACTACATTGGGCCTCACAGGGGACATCAACCATGTAGGTGGTGGGGATACACCTATACCTCATTACCCATAACATCTTGTTTAAAAAATATGGATGGTTGAGCAAGGGGATATTGGTGATCATGGAACCCTATATTGATACAGAAAGAAGATTAAAGTTTCAATCTAGAAGAGAACATCCCTTGTAGGTATTGTTGGACATGTAGAGTTGTTCCATCACAAATCAATGTAGCCAAATGAAGCCGACTGATCTCAGGAAAACAATGTTGACTCAAAGAGGAATGTCATGGATGTGGTCAAATCGGCCAGCAATCCTTCCTTCTTGAACTTTGATCTTCCCCTTCCTAGGTTTCTTATTCGAAATGATAGTGTAACACAAGTCTCTGTGAATCAAGAAGAAGTAAAGGAAATAGTAACCCAGTGTAGTTACTCTATTATTTCCATATTCATTTTTTAGAAAGGTGAGTAACACTTAAAGTTCAATTACCTCATACAAAGGATCTCTAAAATATGGGTATTGGGAGAATAGAAGTTGACTATGATGGGGAGATGTCATTACCATACCATCTTACCATATTATGATCACAAGAGAAGGAAATGGAGTTGTGGTTATTTTTCCTTATAGCTTGGTTTTCTAATAATTCATTAATGGAATTATACCACTAACCCAGATACAGTATGAAATAATCATGCTCAAGTGAAGATCTATATCTGCATGTTATATTGGCTTTATTTGAACCCATATATTCAGTGGGACATTTCCTCTACTATGGGGAATCTAATTAGGATGGATCATCAAATGAATAACCCAATGCATGGACACTATGTGAGAGTATTGTTCGAAGCTGATATGTCAAGCACCCTTCTGGAGGAAGTGGTTCAAACCACAAGGTATGACCACATTTACTTAGTGATTCAATATAAGTGGAAGCCAATTATCTATACGAATAGTATTTTCATCTGAAATATTTCCTTATATTGGAAAATAGACATGGAAATCCCATTTTTAAATATTCTGGGGAATGAAGACTCCAACTACCATAAAATGAAGGGCAAAGATCATATCCCACCCCCTGAAATCACAAATTCCACAATTATTGGTTCCTCCATTGTGCACATGATGATAGACATTTTTATGGATGGGGAAGAGAGAATAACTGGAAATCATATCTCACATGTGAAGGATCTTCTTAAGGGATTATAGGATGTGAATGTGTTCCATAACTCAAGCATAACACATATAATTATGGTGAAGTAGTGCCTCCTACAACTACTCCAACTACGAATCCCCCTAGTGTGTTTTAAACAATATTAATTTACACTATTAATTAATAACAAATTTATAGTTTTCAATAGTTATTAATTAATTATTAATTTATTTTTTATTTATTATTAAAAATAGTAATTAATAGTTATCTATTTAATTATGAATTAATTTTAAAATATTATTAATTATTATTAAAAGAATTTATATAAAAAATTTAAAATTATTATATAGTTACTAAAAATTAATAACAATTGTTAAATTATTGAATTATTAATTTCTAATTAATTGGTATTATATTATTTATAATTAAATAACTAATTGTTTCTAATAGAGACCTTAGAGGGCCATCGGAGAACTCCAGGTGATTTCCAATGTTAATTTCTCATTTTAGGATTCCATGGATTATAATCAAGCATCCATTACCTCCAGTTTTCTTCCATCAAAAAAGGATGATGATTCTAGTCCCTATTTAAAGGAAATTTCTGTTTATTATGACTTGAATCAAGTTGTAAGTAAATTTATTCTTGAATTTAATAGTTCTAGCACTCAGATTTATATCCAAGGTGATGAAAATCATGTCCTAGACGGTGAACCAACTTTTTCCATTATAGATTTGTAGAATAATCATGGGTCTCTTCCAATATTCTTTGGTGATGTGTAATAATCTTTAGAATCAGGGAAGATTAGGAAAAATGGTTTACTTTATTTTTTGGAAGCAACCCGTACTATTTTCCTGCAAAGGATTTCAAAATGAAAGCATTCTATTCTAGCTTGGTTAATTTATGAATAAGGGAAAAACACGTGGAAACTTGAAGATCTTTGAATCTATATTCGTCAATTATACGTTATTGGTGGTTGGAGGACTTCATCCCACTATAAGGGTTTCTTCCATGTTTTCTTCCCTTCTTCAGATTAGAAGGTTCATGCCTGGGGTATGGGCTTTGTCACTCTCAAGCCAGGTGTTCTGCATATCTATGATAGCAACCCAAATTTCAATCATAAAACTTTTGGTAATTATTAAGTCTTGGTATGGATTCAGATTTATTGTCTATGTTGGTATTTGTAGAATCCTCATATCCCATGGGAAGTATCCTAAACTATTGGGGTCCCAATAAAATTTGAAAATGAAATAAAAATTTCAAGATTTGGTTGTTATAATCATGTTCTTCTTGAAATAGACATGAATTCTACTATTATTGACATAGTTTTCTTGGTTGATGATTCCATTCATTTCTAGTTCAACATTGATATAAAAATATTATTGATTTCTATCATAAATTTTTCAATTTTGAACATACTTATTGAAAAATTCCAAAAGGGGATGAAATGTGAGAATTGTGGGAAAAAATTGGTCATTTTATTGATAATTGTATGTTTATGATTCTATTATCTGGTTCTATAAAAGCTGAATGTAGGAATCTTGGTGATAAAAAAGTTGTGAATTCCAAAAACGATCCGTTTTAAGATACCCCTGAGGCAATGGTTGTTCTGAAAAATTTAAAAATCTCTGTATAGCTTGGGTAGGGAGATTCTGCACAAAAATATCATGATTACACTATTGATATACCCACTTTAGTTTGGAAAATTTTAAACTTTCAATGTATTGATATGTATACTACTGAAATATTAATGCTGATATTATTCTTTTAGAGTCATCCAATGTGGATATTCAAAAATATTCTAATTTTATATCTTCATATATAGATGTCACTAGTCATGTAGGCTTTAATTTTTCCTCTATTGTTATGGTTGTGTAGCAGGTTACCTCTCATGTGATCATGAAGGATGTTCCTAGTGATGATGTATGTGTGCATAAAGATGTTGTTTCTATTAAACAACATATATACATTGTGGAAAATATAAAGTATGTATTACCTCTTTTTATTATTGCAATTTAAACTAGTAGTGAGACTACCAATGATGGTTGTCTAGAGACTTCTATTGTGGGTTCTACAAATGAGAAGAATGTTGAGTTGATGATTTTGGAGTCATTCAGCATAGATAATCAGAAGGATTCTAATTTGGATACTTCTTTACAACAAGATGATGCAATGATGTTTTAGATAAATAAAAATATGTTGTTTTGGATACTTCTTTCCAATAGGATGATGAGATGTTTATTGATTCATAGTCAACTAATGTGGCTAACTGACATTGTGATGATGCTTCTAATATTGTTGTTTTTTCACATCATGTTGATTCTATTTATTTTATCAACCAATAGACTAGTAAATTATATGTGGTCCATACAAATGATTGGACATCTATAAAGATTATAAAAATGAAAGAAGTGGATCCTTTGGTTGTCAAGGTGTTTCCTTGAAAGAGTCTATAGAGGTAGGGGAGGGATTAGGTGTGATTGATGCTTATGTTGTTCCTGATCCGGGGAAAAGATCATAAGAGTCTTGGAAGTGTAGTCATAATCCAGGTGATAGAGCTTCTTGTGAAAGGGGTAAAAGGTCCTAATCTCACACATGCAGTTGATTTCATAGATTCTTAATATATTCAATGATTCTTCTACTAGAGTATGTGGATATTTTATATTTTATGGCCTTTTTTCTATTTTTTGTCCTTCTCCACCTTTTTGTTTCTTATATATTTTTTAATAAAACAGTTTGCCTTTGATTTTTCAATATAACTAATTATTACTAATTAATATTAATTATAAATGGATATTCATTACTTTTTTTCGAAAATATCAATATTAATTAGATATGTTGGTGTGGGAGTAGCCTCTGAGCGGCGTCTTCCCGAGCTTCTGCGGCGGCTAGGGTTTCACCTCCTCTCTCTTTCCCCATCCCCCTCCAACCTGGATCGGCTCGGCTCCTTCGGCCCCCGGGTCATCATGGCGTTCATGTATGACGCATCTGGGTTCCGAGGGTCCTTCTCCGGCTCCCGCTCCCGGTGTTTCCAGATCGGTGGTGTTCCGGAGTGCGGCTCGTCGTGCTCGTGCCTTCCGACGACGATGTGTTCTACGAAGTCTCTGTGGTGCATCGCTTAGATCTGTCGAATCGTCCACCGGTGACGAATGCGTTCCATCTCGGTTCTTCCGTCGCATCCTGGCGTCGCCTCGAGTGGTTCCGGCGGGTTTCCGTGGGGCGCGATGTCGATCTGCAGTTCCGGAGGGGGGAGGTTTTTTATCTTACTACTGTGTTTTTTCTGCAGGGTTTATGCTTGGCTGATTCTGGATGCTGTTGGTTTGTGGTTTGGATCTGGGTTTATGGTTTGTGATTGGACTGTTCCGGCGTTGTGGCGGCGACGTGTTCCAAAAATAGTGGAGCATGATGGATGGTTTTGTGATTTTCTGCAGTTTAATGGAGGAGTTGCAACTGTGTACCTATTGGTTGTTTTTGTCGATTTCAACGGCGTGCTAGTTGATGTGGATGAGGTCGTTCGATTCGCGGATGACTGTGGTTTGACGTCGCATATCGGGCGTTTTGGTGGATTGTGGCGCTTGATGTTGACTGTGGTTGTTTTATGCTTTGATTTTGTTTTTATGGTGGGATGTGATGAAGATGGCGGTCTGTCGTTGTCCTGACATTTCTCGCTGGCGATGTTTGTAAGGCGGGGAGTATCTCGGATTCGTGGTGATTCCAGAGGGGGTCTTGCCGCCGATGAACAGTCTGGTTGGTGACGGTGAAGCAAATGGGTTTGATGGCTGGGTGAGTTTCGAGATGTGAGCGGCCCGAGGAGGCATGGAATGGTGTGCGGTGATGGCATGCTGATCGAGGACAGCTGGATGGTTTTTTGAGTTTGAAATTTGAAAGTTGTTTTGAAATGTATGGCGCGGGGATGTTTTGTAATGGGTACCGACAACCCTTAAACCGGGTTTCTTTCTCTTTTTAATAAATGGTCAGAGGGTTATCCTCTGACGGCTTTTCTGGTATCAATATTAATTATTAATAAATATTAATTGAATAATATTATTTACACTATAATAACAATAATTTATAATAAATATTAATTACTAGTAAATATTAATTCATAATAGTTATTTCGAATCATTATTTTAATTATTATAAATTATAATATAATTATTATTTATTAATTAAATATTAATTAAGAAATATATAATTAATTATTATATATAGAGATTACAAATTAACTAATTAAGTATTAATTAAATATTAATTTATTAATAAACATTAATAAATATTATTATCCATTTACTAATAAATAATTAAATTTTTTATTTTGTCACTAAATATTAAAAGTAATGATTAAATTATTAAATAATGAATTTGCAATTAATTATTATTGTATGAGTATTAATTAGTTGACTAATTATTGCTAATAAATATTAATTACTTATAAATATTAATTTATTAGAGATATTAATTAAATAATATGATTTAATATTTGATAATGTTAATTTATGATAAATATAAATTACTAATTAAATTTAATTAATAATAAATATTTTAAATTAATATTAACAACAAATTCATAACAATATCAATATAATAACAAGTTATTAATCAATTAGTAATTATAAAACATGTAATTAGACACTAATAATATGTAATAAAAAATAACTAATTAATTACTTAGGAATTAATAATTATATATAATAATTATTATATAATTACTAATAAATATTTAAAAATATATTTTTTTTGAATTATAAATTAAATTAATAAATATTTTATTTTTAAAATAGAAAGGATTAATTAATTATAATTTATTTATTTATATTTAATTATATAATTATGGGTAATTATTATTAATTACAAATTATTATTAATTAAATAGTTTAATTTTCTAAATTAATATAAAAATTGGTAATAAAAATTAGTTAAAAATAATTGTTTAAAACTTATGTTTTGTTACTAATGAATAATAATTATTATTATACTTTATATATTTATTATTATTTATTTATTTATTATTAATATTTTTTTATTAATTATATATTGCTTAATTTAAAAATATTTAAACCCTATTATTTATTATAAACTATTTTAAATTAATTGTCCATTTAATAATATTATTAAAGAGTAAAAAATTGTTTTAATTAATATTATTTTAAAAATTTATAAAATAGATTAGTTAATTATTAATATTTACTAGTAAACATTAATAGTTAGTTACTATTTATTAGTTATTAATATTTATTATTAATTGATTAAAAATAATTAATAATAATATATTATTAGTTTTTTATAGAAAAGGGAGAACCATAATCCCACATTGGAAAGCCAAATTGTTTTCCAAGGCAAGCCAACTAATAAAAAGGAGCCATGGGTGATGGTTTCATTCCGAATTCTAGATTTCTATAATGTAATTAATACTGGATATAGAAAAGTATATATATTCTATTGAATGATTTTGTTGTATATATACATGTTAAAAAATAGGGGTTTTTCCCTCTTTGGCCCGACTGAAAAAAAGGTGCTAGAGACCCTTTCACCTATCGAATATATTTTTCAAAGATTTTATTATCAGGATTCATTGGAAACATTTTTTTAAAAAAAAGGTAAAACTAGATGCCTCACAATATTTTAATAAAACATGTGGTTCATTTTGGGTATGGTGTGTAGGAACGATAACTATGGCATCACCAGAAAATCCCTCAGGAATGAACTCCTCTACAACCCAGATCTGGTGGAAACCAACACAACCATCTCCTTCAAGATGGCGATATCTCTCTAGATGTGGTCGTGACCATGGTATACATCATTCCATGATATCACTTCTGTCACATTAACAATTTCATATAGAAAAATTTTCATACAACACATTTTCATTTTCCTGAAATTGAATCCCATACCATTACAACTAAAACAGGACAATGAATTCTTACAACCTATATAGGTTGCTAAGAAAGGATCAACCCACACAGGTGGGGATACATAACGATGTATACTGATGGCACAATTTTATCCACACATCTGCATGTATTTTATTATAATCAAAATGCTGATGAAAAAATTTATTGAGGGAAAAATCATTGGAAGATATTACGACCAAGGTGGAGGATGATCTTGTTGTTGGCTCCATTAATGTGAATGAATAACCATTTCAGTAACAAATAAATGTTTTTCTGGGTTCAGTGATGGATCATTCTATGAAGTAAGGTTATATCAAGGAGAAATATATCATAGATGATGCTTATATTGAAAAATTGAGTGATCAATCTATAGATGAAGCGGTTGTACAAGATCAGGATGTTCAAAATTCAAATTAAGAAAAGATAATTTCTTCAATTGATTTTAAGGGAAAACAAAAAATAAATGTTGAATTTCCCTCAATGTCTGAGAAACCAGATATGACATACCTCCTCTTCCCCTATCTACAAATAATTCAGGGATAAAGATTATCCCTCTTCCTTATAGAGTATTTGGATATATAGGTAAAAACAATTAACTAAAAAATAATACATTAACCATTGTTTCATCATTTGAAGAATTTTTTAGGATGTTACAGAATCTAGAAAGATGAAGTAAATAATGGATATTTGATCTAAAGAAGGGATGTCTATTTTTATGAAGAATCAGTTGATGAATATCAATTATAATTCTCATGGAAGAATTTTATAGATTGTTAATGACCCTTCAGTGTTCATTATTAAAAATATGGTGTGGACTATCATGAATAAGGATAAGCCTGGTTTGTAAAGGGGATATTGGGAAGGTATTTGGAAAAAAAGATAAATCCTAGAAACTGAGTTTTCTTCCAAAAGGTCATTGTCGAGGGCATGTTAATGCTGATTATGAAACTATGAATGATGATATGCAATCCGAGAACGCTTCTAACTCAGACGACTCTAACATTGAAAGTCTCACACCTCAAGAAGAAAACATTATAGATCATTATTATATAGGTCAAACTTATGGATGTGGTCATGGTATTCATTGGAGAACTTTCAGGAGGGGGAGTATAGGATAGGGTTAATGATTATGAGGAATATTTCTCCTTAATTATTTATAAGGGTTGTTATTCCTTGTCCGATTTTAAATTTTATTTATTTGTTTTTTTGTTTTTTAATAAAATGGATTTTTCACTCTCTTTACCAAAAAATTGTAGTCATTTTAATTTAAAATAGCCTATACATTGTCACAATTCAATCCAAACACACAAGAATAATATAGTGTTATCTACACTGCTCAGCCTATTCCAATGTAATGCTAGTATACCTATAAAGGTGAAGTTCCAAATTGGTTTAAAATTATTCCTAAAATATAGAAACAAAACAATTACCACACTTACAAAAAAAAGTGTTGAAAAAATTACATTTAAAACTATTTTTGTAGCTAAAACACCATTATCTGATATTTCATGTTCTACAATTCCCTATGTGCAATGAAAAATGATATCATATACCACATTACCATTGTAATAATATTCTTATACATTAAATATATAATTATTTTAAATAATAAAATCATCATAGTAGTATACATGTTATTATTTTTATTCTTCTCTATCTACTTTCAGCATTAATGGTCTGAATGGATTTGGATTCTATCTCCCCCTTTCCAGTTCTGTTTCCTTTTAAAGAAAACATCTTTTAAATTGTGTCTAAGATAAAATGAAAAGAAACTCTATCTAATGACGTCTTTATAAAAGTCAAATATTTTTCAATCAATATGTAATTAGAGAATATAATTTCATTGCCTGAATATGTCTTATAAGGTTCGGTAATCAACTCCATTCTCATTCATGCTATATAATTTGAATGATTTTGTATAACTCATATTCAATCAATATTTACTTCAACATAAGCTCATTTGAAAATAACAATATTTGTATCCAATTGGGTCCACCTCCCTAAAACATATTTTTCATTTAATGATCTCAAATCGAGGAAATCATAATTTTTTAAAACAAGGAAATACGAAATCCCAAATAACTCAAACATTGGACAAGAAAATTAAACAACTTCATTGAAGCATTATACGATACACTAAATTTATATTCACATCCAACCATTCTAATAATTTAAATAAATTGATCTCTGATTTCAATACATGATATAAGAAAACAAGAACCAATCATTTGATATTTAAGTTGAAATAAATCAAATTACATGGGGGTATATCAAGTAGATACCTAGCACATCAATGTATGGAAAGGGTAAATATTATGAGGAAACTTCTCTTGTATCTCCAATTTGGACATTGTTTCAACATATAGTTTTTTTCAATATTCGCTCAAACTTCTAAATGAAATCAATAACACTTAACTTGTGATGAACATAATGTTTAAAAAATATATTAAATCTTCCACTTAATTGATTTTTATGAATACCCAAAGTTAAAGAATCTATTACAAAGCAATACACTCACATTTCTTGCAACAAAAATACATCATATATCAACTACAATTTCACATACCGATATTCATCTTTAAGAAAATACCACTCCTAATCAAATTGATGTGCATAATCATATTGTAACATACACCACCTAAATATAGTTAAAAAATCATATTCATATTTCAAAAAATTATATAAAATTTTAATGATATTTGAAAGAAAATTTCATGGACAAAGGCAATGTTGAGTTCCCACTACAGCATCAAAAATGACATTTAACCTAGATGCACATTGATTAGTAACTATAGTTTGAGGTCACTTCATCTGATTCACTTGTAATTTTTTTTAAATAACCATGAAAAAAAAGTTTTGATTTCATCATATAAAAAATATTCCCTAAAAACAACTACCTCTTGATGATGATTGAACTCCACAAAGGCACATAATGGGGTGTACTCTTTATTAGCGCCGAATGTTTTCTAAAAAAATTTCTTCAAAAAAACCATAATTTTTCTTCATTTTTGGATCTTCCATAAAAATATTACTAATTTTTCTATGAATGTCAAACTTCATAGTGTACACAAATTATGGGTTTCCGTACTTTGTCTTTATAGGTACTCTAACATGCAACATGCATCTCCATGAAGTAATTATTTTTCTCATTCAGACCATAAAACTTTCTACTGATCGACATATGTGTACCCAATAATATCTCGACCCCCTGAAATAGTTGTCTCTATGGATAAGGAATCATTTTGCTTAGTAATAGTTGAATCATTCACATCTTACTCAACTGATTGTGCATCTATTATTTTTCTTTGGGTTCTCATTGTATTAATTGATTCTAGATGATGCAATAGATGATTCTTCCCTTCAACAAATATAATACATGAATATTTCATAGAGAACAACAATCTAAACCCCGTTCTATCAAGCTAATCTGTATGTGTCATAAATAGAAGAAATTTCAACATTTTGTCATATTTTTCAACATTCCCAAGAACTTATTTTATACATTCATAAAATTATTGATGTAACAATCAATTTATTCTTTATCCTTCTATTAGAGTATTGTTGGTGTATACTGAATCCATTTACTCCCCCATATGGGTCATGAAAACATTGAGCATCATCAAGGGATTTGAACATTATCCCCAAAAATGGTTCAATACAAGCTTCTACAACATCATCATTTTAATCATTTAAACAACATGTGACAAAAAACATATGTTTAAGAAAAGTAAAATAATTTTATAACTGTATTTAATCTATTTTAAAATGTGTAGAAAATATTTATAATAATTTATCTAAATATACTATAACTAAGAAAATATTTATTTCCATAAATATAAAATATTATTATATTTTTGAAATTTTAAATTAAATAATTATAAGATATATAAAATATATTTTCTAGTGGATGTTCTACCAAGAGTTCCACTAGAAGTTCCAAAATAGAACAAAACTATATATTTCTAAAACTAAGGAATATATTAATTAAAATTAAACATTAATAAATATATTCTTATGAAATACTTTTTTATTATGAAGATGATATATTTTAACACTTGAAAATGTATAAACTAATGGAAAAAAAATTGAAAAAAAAATTAAAAATTTTGAACTTCATCACTACAAAAAAAAATAATTCTAAAAATAAATAATATATTGATAAAAATTAAAATTTAGTAAATATATTCTTATAAAATACTTAGTTTTTCTAAATATTATATAATTTAACATTTTAAAATGTATAAACTATTTGGAAAAAACTAAAAATAAATATTAATAATTGGGAAAATGATATAAGTGGAACTTCAAGTGTGACATTTTATAAATATATTTTTATTAAATAGAATTATAATAAATAATAAATTAATTTTTTACATAATTTTTATAAAAAGTATTTTATTTTAAATATAAATTGTATAAATAATTTGAAATTGAATTTATTTCCCACTATAGGTTCCAGTATAAGATGTAGTGGAAGAACCAATGGAACCTACACAAAAAAAACTATATATTTATTTTAGTGAAATATAAAATGAAAAAATCATCATACATTCTTGGTTGGAAACTAATTTCAGATTTAACAAAAAATTAAGAACAAAAAAACATCAAATATAATATCCAATTCCTTTATGTCCGTTCTAAAATTCATCATACAATCATGGATAGAAACTAATTCCATATTTTCTAGAAAAACTAATAGTAAACATACATCAAATATAATTTGAAATACCTTCATCCATAGAGATTAAAATTATAATAAAAAATGAAAACTCCAAACCATGTTACGACTCCAATGATTTACACTACATCAAAACCCACTAAAAATTCCAAATTATGTCACCATGAAACCCACTATGATGAAACCCACTGAAAATTCCAAACCATTGCACAATATTGGAAAACCCCATTAAAATGACACAATCTCGAAAAACGTACCTGAAATCCTTCAAACTATAAGAACCCGGTTCTTATTTTAAAGGTACGGGCTTCTTCTTTTCCTTTTCCTTAAGTGTTTTTGAGAAAATAAGGAAAATGGGGAAAAATCCTGAATTTTGGAACTACATGCCATGTACTTTACCCACACGCCATGTACTTTTGGCCGTGTTGGGATGAGTACACAGGGCATGTAGCCATGTCGGCGATGAAGGTTGTTGGAACCGACTACACACCATGTAGTGGTACCTTACACGCCGTGTAGTTAGTCGGCAGCCTTAAATAGTAAGGTGGTGGAATTTCCACTAGCTGGGCGACAATACACACCGTGTACTCGAGAGTACATGTCGTGTACTCATGTCGACGGATGAACAGTGTGGCGGTGCTGCCAAATGAGCAGTTAAATGAAAGAAGTACAAGCCGTGTACTCAGAAGTACACGCCGTGTACATTGTTTTTTCAGCTTAAAATAGGCTATAGAATCCTCATTTGGAAGAGGAGGTACTTGATCTGTTTTGGAGCCAAAGGAGGAGGCCGAATCTTTGAAGATCCACCGGGCATTCATCTGGAATCTGATTCAGCTTTAGACGATCTTGTTGGAACCGCACGAGTAAGCCTTCTCCTCTCCTGGTACCATTCTTACCAATCCTTTTCCTAACATAAGTTATTTATGTTTGTTTGGTTTTTGTTCTTCGTTAGATCTACGCCGTTCTTGGGCATTTCAGGAGTCGGCGTTCGGGTATAACGCTCGTTGACGTATAAGGTAGGTGGATTTGTGTTTAGTTTTCCAACTGCTGTGTGTTTTGTGTGTTTTTGTGCCACAAACCCATGTTGGGGTGTCATGTGGTTGGGTTCGTCTCAATATTTAATGCCTATAATTTCATAGGTGATTAAACTATGATATTAAAATGCTAGTTGGGATCTTTTCTTGGATTCGGAACCACCCCCGGGGTGTGTTTCACTATTTAGCCGTTTGGCCAGGGTACCCGAGGGTATGCCTTCAAAGTAGTAGTTGTAGAATTTCCATGAGAGGAATTTCTTGTTACTGCTTGTTTACCTGTTGGGCATGGCCTTGTTACCTGTTTAGCTTGATGGCATTTTTGTATTTAGGCTGAGGGTGTTGTTGTGATTAGCCTGAGGGCACTGCACTATTTAGCCCGAGGGCTGTCATTATTTCGCCTGAGGGAAACCTTTCGTGCCAGAGGGCTTGACTTATGTGCCTGAGGGCGACACTTCCTACATGTGAGGGAAATTCCAGTTACGCCTGAGGGCTATACCTACAGGTTGGATTCTACTTACCTGAGGGTAAGTTTTTGTTTTTCTGAGGACGTCGACTGTTTACTTTGAAATGCATTGTGGTGATTTCTAATATTTAAATGGATTAAATGGATAATAAAATGGAAATATAACTGGTAATTAGTTACTTTTGAGTACTGCTTAGGTTATTTCATTTTACTACTGCACACTTTTGTTGCATGCTTACATGCAGTTGGGCACGGGCCTTCGATGGGTGCCTATTGAGATATATTTCTCACACCCTGTTTGGGTCATCCTTATCGACCCAAATAGATTATGTTGCTGCAGGTGTAGATAGGGGAAAGAGTCCCTATACAGGTACTTGACTGTTGCTGAGGAGTAGGAGGGCATGGGACAGAGCCTAGGCCCACGATGCTGTTGACAGCTGTTTTTCTTGTTTTGTTGTACTCTGTGTTTTGTTGTACTGTATTGATGTATAACATGTTCTGGATGTTTTCTTAGATCTTGAAATATGTAGCATCATCACTTGTATACTGTTGGTTATACCCACTGCTGTAGTTTATTTCAGTTGTGTATGGTTTACTACTTTTGCACTTTGTTGTATGTTTATTTTGGTATTCCGCTGCCCTACACTTTGAAAAATGAGGGCATAGTTTCCCCACTATCAGACCTGGTCCCTCGCTGCTAGTCAGCAGCCTCTGGCGTTTGGGAAAATGTGCTTGAGGTCACGTGGCGAACCGGGCTCGGGGCACCCGTTGCGTGGCACCCGGGTCCGGGACGTTACAAATTTATATCAGAGGGGTTTCTTTTATTTGACTTACTATTTGGAGCCGTAGTCAGGGATAGGATGGAACGGTAGTTGGTAAGAAGTTATGCCCGGGCATAGCTAACCCGTGTACATGGAAAATTCAATTTACCTTGTATTTTGCATTATTTTGATTTTGCAATTTTGCAGTTGATATGTTTTCACCATTGGGTGACACACTTGGATTGTTCTGTGTATATTTTATTTGTGGGTTCTATTTAGTTTTAACCCGATGAGATGAGGGTATGCCATCTCATGCGTCATATAGGCACATGCTAGATATCACATGCCATGCATAGTTTCCATGCCATTTAGGTGCATTAGAAATGCGTATGTTTTTGTGATAGTTGTTGTGCTAATAAAGCATGATGTTATGATAGCTACTTGATAAATACCTACCTTGTGATATGGTATGTTTGTTTGAGCTTGTTTATATAATGGACGCCAAACATTGGTTTTTGCGGAGTATGGGCCCCCATTGACCAGAATTTGGTGGATCATTGACTGTTTATTTGTTATAACATAGATAAGATGTCAAAATTTGATTCATGGGGAGTATGGGCCCTCACGGATTGGAATTTGAAACATAGGTGTTGGTTTTTAGTATTTTCGGGGTTCTGGGAAGTTTCTGAGGCATACTGTCCAGAAACCCAGTATACACGCCGTGTAGTATTTTATACACTATGTGTATGCTCTTCTATTCGGGAAGAAAAATGAACTTTTTGGGTACATGCCGTGTACCCTGAGTACACACCGTGTAGTCTCTTCCCTTGTCACAAACCATGTGGGTGGCGACACGTGGTAGGGAAGGGCTTGGGTAAAACACCCCGTGTAGTTTTTTTGCACGTCGTGTAGTGTGACCCGAAGTCCGTCCATGTAACTAATAACATGCGTCAGTGAACTCCATGAAAGAACACGCCGTGTTAGTTATAGACACGCCGTGTAGTGTGACCTGGGGACTCGGCCGTGTAACTAACAACATGGGTCGGTGTCACCTCTCCCTGAACACACCGTGTACCTGTAGGACACGCCATGTAGTCTTGTCCAAGGATAAACCGTGTGGAGAGAGCTGTGTGGCTGGGAAGCGGGATGGTGTACACGCCGTGTGCGAGTGTAACACACCATGTGGAGTAAAGACGAGTAGTCGGCCATGTCACAGACGACACGAGCAGTTGGAAAATAACACAGTACACGCTGTGTAGATATTATACACGCCGTGTAGTTTTGTTGACCGGAAGCCGTGTGGCTTAGCCATGTAGAAGGACCCGGGCAGGGGAAAGGAAGGCAAGTACACATCGTGTAGTCAGTGTACACACCGTGTAATCTTGTTTTTCCAAATGTGAATACCTTCTTCCTCTTGTTCCCTTTGTGGTTTCTTCAATTTCAGTCTTAATAATCTTGAATCTGAGGCGTGCTTTTGACCTTGTAGAGTCATGCTGCCTAGACGACCGCGAGTTGTTCTCCAGGAGAGCGGCGACGATTATACTCTGGAGATGGTGGGCCATGGGCTAACAGTTGATCCACCAGCAGATACAGATGTGGCGCCAGCTGTTATACCAGACACATGCGCGGAGGCTAAGTTCCGTGAAGACTAATTGCGGTTCATGCAGACCTTTCAGGGAGCACCGCAGGCTTCCACATCTATGGCCGAGTGGACGTGTATCTTTCAGAAGCAGCATCCGCCTACGTTTTCAGGGGACGTCGGACCACAGGCTGCAAGGCCTTGGCTAGGATCCATGCAGACTATTTTCGAGCATCTTGAGACGCCTCCAGGGCGTAGGGTCAAGCTCGAGACTTACATGCTGCGTGATTCCGCCAAGAGGTGGTGGGATGTTACCACCCAGAGAGAGCATCACAAAGACATGGCGTGGGAATATTTTTAGGCAGTCTTCTATGAATTATCTTTCCCGAGATGCTGAGAGCATATAGAGCTCGAGAGTTCATGAATCCATAGTAGGGAACTATGACAATGATGGACTAATCATCTCGTTTTACAGAGCTTCGGCGTTTTGCACCCGTGCTTGGGGGTGATGAGATGTTGAGAGCCAGGCTTTTTGAGGATGGTCTTCGGTATGATATCCGAGCGTTGGTGAATGTTTTATGGTTACCTACTGTATGCTAGATTGAGAACCAGGCGTTAATTACAGAGAGGAACCTACGAGAATCGAGTGGTGTGGGCCATGAAGGTTCAGCACCAGTTACTGGAACTATTTCTGCTGGCAAGAAGAAGAGATAGATGGACTTCTCTCAGGGCGGTAGTACCAGTCAGGCAGCTTTTTTAGGTGGACCGGTCAGGTGCTACCAGTGTGGCAGAGAGGGGCACAAGAGGCCGCAGTGTCCACGAGACCCAGTGGCGTGCCGAGCTTGCGGCATGATGGGTCATCTGCAGCACATTTGCAGGGCGTTTCTACTAGTGGCTAGTGAGAGGGGTTCTGTGCAGACTTTGCATTCTGGAGTAGGACCAGTGGCTTTTTACCAGTCAGGGAACTGGAATATGTCAGGGCATGCAGGTAGAGATGGTGGTAATGGTCGTGGTCGCCAGACACCAGGATCGTAGAGGCTGTAGTGCGGGACAACTCAGGGTAGCCAGGCTGTGTCGCAGGGCCACAGCACTGGGCAGACATATGCAGTGCAACAGAACCACCAGGAGCAGGATCCCTTACCTTCTACAATCATAGGTACTATTCTAGTATCTTTTGTCTTGTCTTCGGTACTTTTTGATATGGGTGCTACCCATAGTTTCATACATGTACCTATTGTGGAGATCCTTGGTCTCAGTGTTTCTACTTCTTCCGATACCGTGATGCTAGACACTCCGTTGGGGACTAGGATGGTTGGTGTGTGTCAGTGCAAGGAGTTCCCCCTTGAGGTTGGTGGGTGTCACTTCCTTTGGGACCTCTATGTCCTGGAGATGAAGAGCTATGACGTCATTCTTGGGATGGACTGGTTGGTTCCCTTTCGAGCCTTTGTAGACTGCTATCATCGCAGGGTGTGTTTCACGTCACCAGAGGGCGGGGAGTCTCTATTCAAGGGCAAGTGGGATGTTCAGGCGAGTCGAGCTGGACCAGAGCATCATGGGCGAGGTGGATTCACAGCCCAGATTTCGAGCTTATATCTGGATAACCAGGGGACTTTTCAGATATATTTACCTCCAGTTGTTGATTGTTTCAGGGATGTCTTCCCAGACGACTTTTCAGGTCTACCTCCAGTGCGCGAGGTGGATTTCTCTATCGAGCTAGTTCCAGGAGCGGCACAGGTGTCCATTACTCCTTATAGGCTGGCCATGCCTGAGTTGCAGGAGCTCAAGAGGCAGTTAGAGGAGTTACAGGCAAAGGGTTTTATCTGACCCAGTACTTCTCCTTGGGGTTCTCCGGTCCTTTTTGCGAAGAAGATAGATGGTACCCTCAGACATTGTGTGGATTATCAGAAGCTGAACCAGTTGACGGTTAAGAACCTATATCCCATACCGAGGATAGATGATCTGTTTGATCAGCTTCGTGGAGCACGAGTGTTCTCAAAGATTGACTTGAAATCCAGATATCATTAGCTACGCGTTAGACCATCAGATATACCACTCACAGCTTTTAGGAGTAGGTATGGTCTATTTGAGTGTACGGTTATGCCGTTCAGACTCACGAACGTGCCGATATTTTTCATGGCACTGATGAATCGTGTGTTCCATCTGTATCTTGATTCATTTGTGTTAGTATTCGTCGATGACATCTTGGTTTACTCTCACACTCGACGCGACCATGCCACCCATCTTGAGATCGTATTGAGTACACAGAGAGAACATCAGCTATATGCTAAGCTCTTGAAGTGCCACTTTTGGATGGACCGGATTCAATTCCTGGGTCATATCATCTCAAAGGCAGGAGTTGCAGTAGATCCAGAGAAGGTGAGAGAAGTAGTTTCCGGGGAGTAGCCTAAGAACATGTTTGAGATACGAAGTTTCTTAGGTCTAGATGGTTACTACAGATGCTTCATACAAGACTTCTCTCGCTTAGTAGCACCGTTGACAGGTCTTACTAAGTTCGGTGTGATATTTGTTTGGTCAGAGGCTTGCGAGATAGATTTTCAGGACCTGAAGGGAAGGCTGACATCAGCACCGATCCTGATACTCCCAGAGTAGGGGAGGAGCTATACAGTTTACTGTGATGCATCAGGGATTGGGCTGGGAGCCGTTTTGATACAGGGCGACCGAGTTTTGGCATACGAGTCTCGGCAGTTGAAGCTACATGAGGGGAATTACCCGACGAATGATCTCGAGTTGGCTGCAGTTGTGCATGTGTTGCTCTATTGGAGACACTGCCTATTGGGAGTGCATTTAGTGGGTTTCACTGACCAAAAATGTCTCAGGTATATCTTTACTCAGCATGACCTGAATCTAAGGCAGATAAGGTGGGTTGAGTACCTACAGTCCTTCGATTTTGAGCTTGCCTATACACCTGGGAAAGGTAATGCAGTAGCCGATGCACTGAGTAGAAAGACTCTGATACAGGCAGTGCAGAAGGCCAGTGGTGAGTGGAAACTTATGGCTTTGATCTCTGAGATGCATCTGGAGGTGCACGATAGTCAGGGGAAAGCTTATCTTTCCTCGTTAGCTGTGACTTCTACCCTCCTGGATAGAGTGAGGATGAGGAAGATATCGGATTCAGAAGGCCTAGTTCTACGAGAGTCAGTGGCAAGTGAGGACCCTCCTCCCAGTTGGACGATATGCGATGATGTGGTTTTGCATTTCCATGGACGAGTATGGGTTCCAGGGGATATACGGGAGGATCTGATGTGGGAGTTTCATGCTTCAGCTTGGGGAGTTCATCCCGGGGTTACCAAGATGTACCGTGACTTGAGGCGTCAATACTGGTGGCCGGGTATGAAGGGAGAGATAGCTGGTTTTGTTAGGAGTTGTTCCACCTTTTAGCAGGTGAAGGCAGAGTATCAGAGACCATATAGACTGTTACAACAGTTACCCATTCCATAGTAGAAATGGGATGATGTCGCTCTGGATTTCGTGACGGGATTGCCGAGGTCACCTCGAGGCAATGACTCCGTGTGGGTTGCCATGGAATGACACACAAAGGTAGCTCACTTCTTGCTGATCAAGGAGACCTTCGGTGTGGACGAGCTCAGACGACAGTATATCCTAGAGATCGTACGTCTTAATGGGGGTACCTCGTTCAATTTTTTCAGATAGGTACACCCGCTTTACATCTCATTTCTGGCAGTGTTTTTAGAGGGCACTGGGTACACTGGTGCTTCTGAGCACAGCATACCACCCTCAGACAGATGGTCAGTCAGAGCGGACGATACAGGTGCTAGAGGACATGCTGCGCACATGCATCTTAGACTTTGGGGATCTTGGGAAAAGCATATACCCTTAGTCAAGTTTGCCTATAACAATAGTTTTCAGCAAATTTTGAGATGGCACCATATGATGCTTTATATGGTTGTCCATGCCGATCACCTTTGTGCTGGTTAGGGGTAGGTGAGGCAGCTTTACTGGGTCCACACCTCGTGCATGAGACATCTGAGCAGTTCTAGTTGATTCAGAAGCGGATGGCTACTGCGCAGTCTCGTCAGAAGTCTTATGATGATCGCTGCAGACGACCTTTGGAGTTCGTGGTTGGGGATCAGGTTTTCTTACATGTTTCACCAAGGCTGGGACACAAACGGATCAGGAGACAGGGTAAGCCTTCACCGAGGTATGTGGGACCATTTGAGATTCTCGAGAGAGTCGGGCTGGTTGCCTATCGGTTGCAGTTACCACAGCAGTACCGAGCCATGCACGATTTCTTCCACGTGTCTCAGTTGCGTCGCTACAATTCAGACCCGTCTCACACCTTTCAGCTAGAGGAGGATGAGCTACAACATGAAGCAACCATTGAAGAACATATGATCTGTATCGTTGATAGGAGCACGAAGGTTCTCCGATTTTGGTTAGTTCTTCTCGTATGGGTGCTATGGTATCATGGCCAAGTGCAGGACAAGTCCTAGGAGTGGGAGGTCGACGTACGTGCTTAGTGGCCATAGATGTTCTGAGGTTTATCTTCACCACCCTTGGAAGTGCAATTCGAAGATGAATTGCTAAAAGGGGGAAGTTTTTAAGAACCCAATTCTTATTTTAAAGGGATGGGATTCTTCTTTTCCTTTTCCTTAACTGTTTTTGAGAAAATAAGGAAAATGGGAAAAAAATACTGAATTTTGGAACTACACGCCGTGTACTTTATCCACACCCCGGGTACTTTTGGCCGTGTTGGGATGAGTACACGGGGCGTGTAGCCATGTCGGAAAAAAACAGTGTAGGAACTGACTACACACCGTGTAGTGGTACCTTACACACCGTGTAGTCAGTCGGTAGGCTTAAATAGTAAGGCGGTGGCGTTGCCGCCAGCTGGGCGACAGTACACGTTGTGTACTCGAGAGTACATGTCATGTACTCATGTCGACAGATGAACAGTGTGGCGGTGCTGCCAAATGAGTAGTTAAATGAAAGAATTACAAGTCGTGTACTCAGAAGTACGCGTCGTGTACTTAGAAGTACACGCCGGGTATTTTGTTTTTTTGGCTTAAAACAGGTAGTAGCCTCCTGATTTGGAAGAGGAGGCACTTGAGCCATTTTGGAGCCAAAGGAGAAGGCCATATCTTTGAAGATCCACCGGGCGTTCGTCTGGAATCCGATTCGGCTTCGGACGATCTCATTGGAACCGCACGAGTAAGCCTTCTCCTCTCCTGGTACCATTCTTACCAAATATTCTCATAACGTACGTTATTTACGTTTGTTTGGTTTTTTTTCTTCCTTAGATCTATGCCGTTCTTGGGCGTTTCAGGAGTCAGTGTTTGGGTATAACTCTCGTTGAAATATAAGGTAGGTGTCTTTGTGTTTAGTTTTCCAACTACTCTGTTTTTTGTGCATTTTTGTGCCAAGAACCCATGTTGGGGTGTCGTGTGGCTGAGGCCTTTGCTATGTTTAATGCCTAGAATTGCATAGCTGATTAAACTATGATATTAAAATGCTGGTTAGGATCATTTATTGGATCCGGAACCACTCCCGGGGTGTGTTTCACTTAGCAGTTTGGCCAGGATACCCGAGGGTATGCCTTAAAAGTAGTAATTGTAGAATTTCCTTGAGAGTAATTGATTGTTACTGCTTGTTTACTTGTTGGGAATGACCCGATTACCTGTTTAGCCTGAGGGCATTTGTTTATTTAGCCTTAGGACGTTGTTGTGATTAGCCTGAGGGAACTGCACTATTTAGCCCGAGCGCTACCGTTATTTCGCCTTAGGGAAACCTTTCGTGCCTGAGGGATTGACTTTTGTGCCTGAGGGCGACACTTACTATGCCTGAGGGAAATTCCTGTTATGCCTGAGGGCTATACCTGCGGGTTGGATTATGCTTACCTTAGGGTAAGGTTTTGTTTGTCTGAGGATGTGGACTGTTTACTTAGAAATTCACTCTGGTGATTTCTAATATTTAAATGGATTAAATGTATAATAAAATGGAAATATAACTGGTAAATAGTTACTTTTGAGTACTGCTTACCTTATTGCTTTTAAATACTGCACACTTTTGTTGCATGCTTACACACAGTTGGGAACGAGCCTTTGGTGTGTGCCTACTAAGATATATTTCTCACACACTGTTTGGGTCACGCTTTTCGGCCCAAACAGATTACGTAGATGCAGGTGTAGATAGGTGCAAGAGTCCCTATACAGGTACTTGACTGTTTATGAGGAGTATGAGGGCATGGGACCGATCCTAGGCTCGCGATGCCGTTGCCAGCTATTTTTCTTGTTTTGATGTACTCTATATTTTTTTGTACTGTATTGATGTATAACAAGTTATAGCTATTTTATTAAAACTTGAAACATGTAGCATCATCACTTGTATACAGTTGGTTATACCCGCTGCTTTATTTTATTTCAGTTGTGTATGGTTTAATGTTTCCGCTCTTTGTTGTATGTTTATTTTGTTATTCCGCTGTGCTACACTTTGACAAATGAGGGCATAGTTTCCCCACTATCAGACCTGGGCCCCCGCTGCTATTCGGCAGCCTCTAGCATTTGGGGAAATACGCTTGAGGTCACGTGGTGAACTGGGCTCGGGGCACCTGTTGCGTGGCACCCAGGTCCAGGACGTTACACAAACCTCGCTTGGTAAAACCCCTCGAACAAAAAATCCAAATCATGATGTGGTGAATCCCGCAGTGATGAAACCCTCTAAAAATGATAAACCTTCTTAAAAACATGGTGAAACCCATTGAATATTCCACAATACCTCAATCTATGCTTGAAATAATTTAGATTTCGCCGAGAGAAACCCAATTAAATTTCCAAATCTCTACCGCTTGATGCCTTATTTCACATGCCTCATTTCCAATTTGATGAAAATTCCCTCAGGAACTATCCATCAAATCAAGGAAATGTGATGTTTCCACCTATAATCCCCTCAAGGAATTATATCGATATGTATATATATTAATATTATGTTTCATATATGTCTCATGACATCAATGAATAATTCTTCACCATCCTAAAAAATGTAATCATGATTGTGTAATTATTTTATATTTATTTTTGTCAATTAAATTGAATTATTATTTTTAATATTTTTTATGTTGTTAGTCTACATCACAGATCAACATGAAAACTACCCTTTCATTCCCCTCTGACCACATGTCTCAGATTCCATCTACCATGGCTTGTGACACTTTTGTTCAAGGGGGGATCATGTGTTTTTTAGTTCAAGAGAGAAATCCCATGTGGCATAAGAGTGACAGCTCCATCTGCATGTAGGAAAATATATATCTGCAAATGGGGATTCCTCTAGAAGCAAGAATTACTTCATCCAATAATGAGAGGGGATTCATCCTTCAGTGCACAAAAACTTCTTCCATCATTTTATGGGATCTAAAAATTTATATCGGTTTGGGCTTCTCCATAATCTTGAATTTCAAATCAGTCTGGGATTCTCAAGGATCACAAATGTCAGGTTAGTTCAGGGTTCTCTAAGATATTGAATTTCATATCAGTTTAGGATTCTCTAAGATCTCATAATTTAGATCAGTCTGGGATTCTCTAGGTGATGAGGCATAATTTTATTTATTCATATGTATTGATTTTGGCTATATTTTGGATTCATGGTTTACCTCCAGTACAAAGTTGGGATCATCCTGCACCCTGAATCATCAAAGCAGTGACAAATGCATCCTGGTTACTCGATGGGTGAGGCCTATCCCTCCCTTTATTTTAGGAAAATAAGCTGGGAGAGGCAAAGAAATATGTGTGAGGTTTCTTTGGGACATGCTCTTAGTGGGTTCCCAATTTGCTGGGAGAGTGTTGGGAGCCTCCTCAATTGGTACACCATGTAGGTAAAGACTACGTGAATTAATTTAGGAGGTGAAAATATTTTAACATGGTGATATAACAAGACATGTATTACTTTTCCTTTATTAAGGAGGTAGAATAAATGAATTACAACACACCAAAAACACTATGATAAAATCCCATTTGGTGATCACCTTTCATCAATGATCATTTTTCATTCTCCATATCCTTGATTCACTACTTATATTCTGGCGTATTACTTTTGAGAGCCATTACATTTTTTGGGGAGTCTCTACCATGTACCTTTTGATATTAGTGTATCATCATTTTTAAAATAGGTCCCATGGGTTTTCCCTCACATGGGTTTCCATGTAAGATTTTCCAATGTCAACCATTTATATTCTGCAGTTATTTTTGTCGATGAACTTAAATATTTTTTTTCATTACATGTTCTCTATGTTATTGTTTATTCAATCATCACTTTTCACTCTTTGCCAACATCTGGTTTCATAGGGTTTAGTTTTTATTTCTTATTTATTAAAGAGTTCAAATGTAGTCGAATAATTTTTTTTAATGGTACCAACTACTATATGTTGTGACTAAAAATAAAGTATCTGTATTTTGTCCAAAAATGAATCTTCTATTGTTTATTACCCAGAAGGTTGAAAGTATTCAACATTAAAAATGGGTGTTGGAGCATTATATGATTTTTGTTTTCATTCACCATGTGTTTGAATACAACCTGATGAACCACATTTTCAACAACACTATCACCAGAACTTTATGGGAGTTTCTTGAGATGACCTATTCTTCCATGATGGGAAACAATAAATTGTTTCTTCCCAAAAAAATTGACGAATTTTAGGTAAAAAGGAGGTACTTCTATCTATGACTAATTATGGGAATACCAGGGATATTTTAACCAGTTGTCTGGTATGGGTACAAATTTTAAAGATTATGTTTTAACACTTTTGTGCCATAACACATTACTCAATTCATGGGATAATTTAGATGTTACTATAACCAATTATACTGCTAATGGTGATATGGAATTTATTTTAGTTAATTCTACGGGTATAAATGAATATTCCAGGAGATTTTCTTAGGATAAATATTAATTAGAGATTTTAGTTAGAGAGAATAATGGGAGAAGCAAGGACAAGGGATAAAGTAGTCAAGGTAATTGAAGAGGCAAGAAGAAAATCTAGGTCGATGTAGAGATATTTTTCATGTTAACTTTGTGGTAAGAAGGTACCTGTTAAGAATTTTTTTATCAGATGAAATGATATAATAGAATGAATGAAAATCCACCAAATAAAATTGACGTTTGAGATGATATTTTCGTCACTGCTATAGGGGTGATCTTGTTAATTTTTATGACTCCATCAATATTTCTTCTAATGATTCTTATTGGTTTTCTGATAGTGGTTCTTTTTTCATGTGACATTGAAGAAGGAGTTATTTACATCTTAAATCCCATGTAATATAGGAATTTTGAAGAAGTTCAATGATGGTCATGCTAATGTTGTAGGTATAAAGAATTTTTTTAGAGACTAGTTCAAGAAGTAATATAATTTTGAAGAATGTTCCACATGGGCCTAAGGTTCTCTTGAATCATATTCATAATATAATTGTTGATGATGCAGGGTTTATCAGTACTTTTTTTATTTCCAATTGAATATTTCCAATTTCTATTTGATTGTGGCTCAAGGGAAGAAGCAGTCACATTTATACTGGACTAGAGCTTCTATTTCTTGTGACACTGCATGCGTTATTGAGTGCAGTGTTTTGTCCATGTTATGGCATAAAAGGCTTAGTCACATCAATTAGAAAGGACTTGGTTTTGTGCCCAAGATTAATATTCTTCCATATTTTAAGAGTGTCAAATTGGACCCATGCGATCATTTCATGGATGGAAAATAGAGTAGAGTGAGTTTCTATAGTCATCCTCTACAGAAGAGGTCACATGTACATGAATTAGTATATTTTTATGTTTTTGGTACATTTAAATCAAATATATTTTGTAGATGTCTTAATTTTGTCACATTTATTGATGAATACTCATGTACGCTCGGGGATTATGTTTTGAATGATAGAAGTTAGGTGCTTAGTGTTCGTAACCAATTTCATGTTTCTACTGAGAGTGGATCAGGGAAGAAATTTAAATGTTTGTGCATAGTCAATGGGGGAGAGTATTGTGGTCCATTTTATCCGAATTGTAGGTAAGAAGGTATTACACATCAAAATAAACCTCCCAAGACACCTCATCAGAATGGTGTACCAGAGTGAATGAACCGGAATTTGTTGGAAAGAGTTCATTATTTTATTTTAGAAGAAAAGTTTCATTGGAATTTTTTAGGTGAGGATTTACTTACTAAATTTTATATTATCAATTTACCTACTATGGTTTCTTTGTATATAGACAATCACAACATGTTTTGGTATGACAAAGAGATTAGGTGTGATCACTTCAATGTTTTTTGTAGCAAGGATTTTTTTTCAAATGCCAAGCGATGAATAATTCCAAGATGGATGGTAAGAAACACCCGTTTATTTTTATTCTATATGGAAACGTTGTGTTTGGGTATAGGTTATATGATCCTATTTTGAATAAACATCTCCAAAACCTTGATGTAGTGTTTAAGGATGATCAATCTATTGTATAAATTGATAAAGGAGAAAAATCTACATCTCTAAATTCAGATGGTTTTGTCAATCCTAAGCTATGTTCTGATTCATATTCAATTCATATTGATGATTATGATGATAGAAATGACGTCAAAAATGATTCTCAGGATGAACATGTTGTGGTTGATGTTTCTGATGCACTTTCTTAATATAATGATTAGGTTCTATTGGTTATTAATGAACCCATAGTTCCACTCCAGAGGTCTTCTCAGAATCTTACTATTTCTACTTGGTATTCATGTGATGAGTATGTTCTCCTTGCTGTAGGGGACAACCAGAATACGTTGATGAGGTAATGGAAACTGAATAGTATGACATATGGGATTCAAAAATGGATAACAAGATGACATCATTGCACTCCAACCATAATTTTGAGCATCAGAAGTTTCTGAAAGGTAAGATAGATTTGAATAATCATTGGATTTTTCAGATTAAGAATGAAGAATCCAGTTCTATTCCAAGATACAATGTAAGGATATTAGTCAAAGGATTTATTGAGAAGAAAGGTATTTATTTTGATGATATTATCTCACCTTTTTTCTAAATGACTTCCATTTGGATGGTTCTTGATCTTACTACTAGTTTGGATATGTATATTGAGAAAATGAATGTAAAGAGAGATTTTCTCAATGGAGATTTTGAGGAAGTGATTTATATAGGAAAGATAGAGGGTTTTTGTTGAAATAGGTAAAGAAAATCATTTCTGTTGGTCAGATAATTGTTTGTATGGTTTGAAGAATGATCTAGGGAAGCTGTATAAGAAACATGAATTTTTCATTGCTCATAAGTGTTTTATGAAGGAATATTTTGATCATTTTGTTTTTGTTCAGAGATTTACTGATGATTATTTTATTATATTGTTTCATTATATTGATGATATGCTCATTTTTTTCCATGATGATTCTCAAATTGACAGATTGAAGAAGGATATTTGACAATCTTTTATGATGAAATTATTGGGGCCAGCAAGAAAGATTATTTGCATGATGATCTACCTTATAGGAAGGCTAAAAAATTATGGTTATCTCAGGATTGATATATTAAGAAGGTTATTTAGAGATTATATATAGATAGATCTAAAGTGTTTCGTACTCTTCTTGCTTTAAATTTCCAGATCAACATCAGTGATTGACCTTCAATTGATAAATAGAGAGAGAGGAGATGCAACAAATGCCTTATTCATGTATAGTTTGTTGTTTGATGTATGTGATTGTATGTACTAGATCTGATATAAATGATTCTGTTTTTAGGGTTATTAATTTTCTATAAAATGAAGGTAGAGAGAATTAGAGTGGAGTGAAGTATATTTTTCATTATATTCATGGTACTTCTGATCTGAGATTGTGTTTTGGCAAAGTGGAAAAACTGATTTTGGAATTATAGATTCAGATATGGTAAGATATATCAATTCGAGGAAATCTACTTCATGCTATTTGATTCCTTTTTCATGGGGAACTGTACCATGGTATTCTAGGTAGCAAAGATGTGTTTCTTTATGAACCATGGAGTAATATTTTTTTGCAACTTAAAAGGTGTGAAAATAATTGTTGTGGGTGAATTTTTTTTTTCAAGACCTCAGTTTAAATTAGGAGAGGTATGTTTTATTTTTTGATAGTTAGTGTGATATTTTTTTGGGAAAGAATTACACATTTCATGGTAGGTTAAAACATATTGATGTTGAATATCATTGGATCTGTAATCTCTTCGATTCGAGATAGTTATAGCTTCGGAAGATACACAATAATGGAAACGGTTCAGACATGTTGATCAAGAGTGTACCCAGAGGACAATTTTAGACATTTTGACTTATTGTAGGGTTGGTAGTAATTCCCACATGGGTCTCTAGGGGGGTTTGTTGGGTACCTCTTCAATTGGAACACCATTCATGTCATGACCGTGTGAATTAATTCACAAGGTGATATGATTTTGACACGGTGATATAATTTGACATGGATTATTTTTCTCAATATAAGGAGGTAGTGGTATATCATTTCAACAGACCAAAAACACAGACAGAAATTCCCATTTGGTTATCTTATTTCATTTAAAATCATTTTTCATGCTCTCTATTGATGATTCGATGCTTTTATTATTATATATTCTTTTTGAGATGCCTTACATTTTTTGGATTCTCTACCATGTACCTCTTGATTTTAGAGGATCCCTATTTATAGACTAGGTCTCATGGTTTTCCCTCATTGGGTTTTCCAGATAAAGAATTTTACTATTATAATGTTGTATTGTGCACTTCTTCTTTTTGGAGGGAATGATTTTATTTCTGTTCTGTGTTCTCTTCGATTTTGATTTCACATTCTCCACTTTTCACTTTTTCTCATCAAATAAGAGAATCGAATGAATGATGCATCATCATTCTTATGGCCTGGTTCTTGGTCTATCATATTAGAAACTGAGGAGGGGCTTCATTGAGATTTTTTTGGGTGTAAAATCCTAGATAACAAATTTGGGCTCGAAGAGTGATGAATAACCTAAAAAGAATGTGTTATTGATCCAAGATGCAGATAGGTTGGACCTGTATAGAGATGATAATGATGATGATCATATATGATTCATCATCAACTTGTATCTGTATGAAGATTCTACAAGGTAAAGTATAGCCCCTTGTAAGGGGGTCTCAGCTTGTTTTTTATGATTTGTCTATTAATTATTGATTGTTTTATCTGTTGTTTCCTTAGTTACATATTGTACTCCATTACTATTTCATATTGAAATCCATTGCTATTTCTTCCCCATGCATATAGGCCATTGTTTAGATCACATTACATATGTGTGTCCCTTTTATTGATTTTCTGTATTTTATTCTTCAACCCTTAATGTTCTGAACACCCATGAATTATTTATTATTTGACTTATTTTATTGATAAAGAAGTAATTTAATCATTGTTTATCTTGGGTATTTCACTTGTTGTTGTTGTCACTTTTCTGGCTTGTAGGAATTGTATTCCATTTTTTGATTTTTTTGTGTAAACTTATGGTAATAAATTTGAAATGATAAACATAGATTTTTTGTTTTCATAATTTTTAGATTATGAACCAAATTTTTTATTCAATTGATCCATGATAGTTGAATGAGGACTGACTTGTGCATCATATCCCCACAACATGTGGTATATGAGCCAGATTGGATATAATTTTTTTCCTTAAAAATTAGAAATTGATAATTATTTACAATAAATTATTTTTATGGGACTTTTTTAGCAGCATGGTTTTATGTTGTGTTTTGTTATGCATTGGTCATTTACTTTTTCAGCAGAAAATGTACAATCTTTTGTTGATTTATATTTCCCTACCTAGTTTTCCCTTAAATTTCTGTCTATTTTGGAAAGTTGTGACCATAGGTTGTTTTCTATTTGTGTCTAATGTTCTGGGGCATGATGGGTTTGTGTGAGGATAACCTGGTTGTGAGAGTATTATTTAGTAGCGGTGTTTGTGGTAGGGTTTTTCTTTCTAGTTGATTGATCTCCTAGTCATAGATTTACCTTTAAGAGAGTGATCTGGTAATTAGATCAGGTTTTTTGCTCAGGCTTGTGTCCCAGATGGGGATGGTTTCTCTAGGTTGTGACCTATTACGAGTGGTCATTGGGTCTGGGTAGAGTTTAGATGAAAAGATCCATGTTAATAGGTTCATGGATGATTGAGCTACATGGTAGTTCTGTTGGGATATCTTTAGCAATGTTAGGCATTTTCTAGATATTCTTAGGAATATTTTCTGGGATGAGTTATCTTGTTCGGTGGATGCATTCCCTTGGATCACCAGTGTTCTCATGGGTTTATATTATTCTCATAGGACTCCTGGGAGTACATTTTATTTTTAGTGGAACCCAGTTATTGTGAAACTTCTCTTGTTGGGTGATTTTTAGGCATTATATTCATTTTTAGGGGAAAATCCTTATATGGTTGGTAGATTCAAGTGGAGACTATTTTTTCTTTTTATATTCTTGAGTTAACAATTTTTTATTTTATTTCTATTGATTTTATTAATTCACTATAGGTTACGATTTATTGTTTTTTTAATTTTATGTGATGTTTTATTTTACATGTTCTGTATGATGTATGATACTTCTTTGATGAAATTGTCTCTGAGGTTGACTTAGGTAAGTGCGTATATGTGTTTTTTATGTTTCGAATTTCTTAATTATGATCTTTCTAAGTAGATTTAGAGTTCCATTATTTTGGGTGGTGTGTTTGACGTTGATGCATGATAGGGGGAATGTTTGAGTCATTCCTAGTAGATATTTCATGTTTAGGATGTCATTCCCAAATTAATGATGATAGGTAGTCTAGAATACTCATGTTGTTAAGATTTTAATTTTTCATGGTAGATAGTATGTTTTTGTTGAATATTAAATATCTTATTACATTTTTTTACCCATTTTTATGATCTTTGATTTTTTATATTCATTTTTGTTAATTAAAATGAATTTTCAATTTTAATATGTTTTTTCAGTTTTGAGAATGTTTCATTGCTCGACAGGGGAACTGTACATTTATCAAAATTGACCATGTGTCTCAGATGTTAGTTGCCTTGTCTCATGACACTTGCTTTTCTGAAATATTGGGGTTTTAGTTATAGAAATAAATCTCCAATAGCGCAAGAGAGAAATAGCCATCAGCATGGGGGAATGCTCAAGTGGAAGAAGGGTATTCTTCTTGCAGTAAGAATAGATTCATCTGATGATGAGAGGGGATTCTTCTTTCAGTGTGTAGTAGCTTATTCTAGTAATTTAGGGAATATTAAATTTTAGATAGGTCGAGGATTCACCAAGATCTCAAATTTTAGATCAGGCCTGGCTTCTCCATGTGACTTGGGGGCGTTGGATTTCCTCATCTGTCTTGAGTTTATCAAGATATGGGATTCTAGGTTCACCTCTAGCATAAATAGGTGAATGTATTTCAAATTGATTCATCAAATCAAAGATGAATGCATATTTGGTATCGGATGGTTGAGGCCTACCATCCCTTCATTTCATGGAACTCAACTGGGTGAGGTGAAGGCAATTGTATGAGGATTCTTGGGGATGGGATCCTGGTGGGTTCCCTATTTTCTAAAAAAAAGTTGTGGAACACCCCATCATCAATCTTGCAGCTTAGTTTTTACCCTCTAGATTAGAAGCAGAGCAATTGATTAATTGGGTTTTTTAACGGGTCTATGATCCTGGATAGTAATAGAGGGATCAGTTAGTGATGATGAACCTGGAGAGCATGAGTTCTTGATCCAAGACACAGATAGGTTGAACCTATACAAGGAAAATCTTGAGGATGGTCTTCGATGATTTGGTGATGACTCATTTTAGTACGAAGGATTCAACTAGGTAACTATGATCCCTTGGTAAGTGGGTTTTGACTTTTTTTATGTTTTTTTGATTAATTTTCAATTGTTGAATGTGTTGTTGCCTTGGTGTGCTATTGTACTCCATTATTACGGAATATTAAAAATTCTTGTTGATTATTCTCCATGCACGTAGGCCATTGAATAAAGCATGTTAAATATGTGTGTCCCTTTTATTGATTTTGTTATTTTATTCGCCTACTAGTAAATTATGGAACACTCCCTTGTTAATTACGATTTTAATTTATTTGTTTATAAAAAAATTATTTAACCATTGCTTTTTATTGGTCTTTCAATGATTATTGTAGTCACATTTCTAGCCTATTGGAGTTGTATATGAATTATTTTTTACATTATTGGACATATTTTAATAAGATAATAATAATAAAAATAGCATTTTTATTTCATAAAAATGAGTTTTCAAATCAAATTCTATACACAATGGATCTTGGCTAGTTCAATGAGGATAGCATCATGCAGAACAACCTCCTAACAAATTTAACAGTGATCCTAAATTACCTATATATATCTCAATATTGGATATAGACTTGTGTGTCTAAACCACTAATTAATCATGATGGAGTGTGTCTTACTCCTCTTCATCTTTTGGTTCCACATATTCCTTGTTCCCATTTATCTCTCCACCACCAGCTATCCCACCAGAGAAGTTGAGGAGACTGTGAAGGAGGATGTGTTCTGCTAGATATTGCATCATTGCAAAGAGGATCCTCCATGAGAGGGGTCTTTCTATACCTAATACTCTTTCAATCAGATGGTCGAGATATTGATGGATTTTGTGAAATGGGGGATTAAGACACTCGGAAGTGCGAGGTCACCAATTTCCTAGCCCAAACTGCCTCCTCAACCCTGAACATGTGGAAACCAACACCACTACCTCCTTTGTGATGGTGATATTACAATGGATGATTTCACATCTATTTCATCCATCATTCCATGATGTCAAGGTCATGGTGTTAAGGACATTAAAGATGGATCTATTATAGGGCCCCCGAGTGGGATTTAGGCTCACCACCATCATAGTCACCATTAAGGAAGTGTGCAACAGCCTCCATGAACCACACATCAAAAGGTACCACCTGAAGTTATATGAAACTCACTACAGGATCATGGGGTTGAGTGAGGGGATACACCTCAACTACATAATAATGGATCCTTATCTATTTCTAATCACCTATTATCACGACCCATCCTAGACAATCGCTATAATAGTGTGCTCACTATAGTTGTTTTCGATGCATCTGACTCATTGCTGATAGCCAGAAGAATCTACCATGTCATATCTACCATGTTTAATTAGACTACCCATGCATGTGTGCACATGTATATCAAATGCTATTTAGTTTTACGTTAAAACATGTCAGTCCCATCTCTAACTATTTTATGCTTTATGGATTAATATAAAACAAAAAACAAATTTAATTTTGAAATATTTCATATTCAAATGATGTTAATTTTATCAAAATATAAATAATAAGGAAGCTTAATTGTATATAAAAATTCTGGTTACCTATATTTGTGATAATGTTCAAATAATTGACAATGAATAGTGATTTTGTAGTAGTTGATGATTAGAAATAGTTATAATGAAGTGTAAAAATTTGCAATTTTTACAATGAAAATTCATATAAGGCTATAATTAAAGGCTAATAAAGTGATATTCCATTATATATAATGAAATAAAAATTATTTATTAGTTATGGAATATATATTATCAAGCAATTGATTATAAAATTTGTGTTCACATATTGTAATATGATGAAGAATGTCTAGACATATTTTCAGTGGTAAAGAATCATTATGAAAATAAAATGATAGATTTTTATGTAATCATATATACTATAGAAGTTCCATTGATATTAAAAGTTGGTCTATCATAGATTAATGGTACAATTTCATATCCTCAAGTTGTAACACCTCACTATCTTATACCAACAATGGTACTTCTTCCATAAAATTATTAAGGATATAATATAATATCCTCAAGTTGTGAAGTATCATAGAGAGAGTGTTTTTTAAGGATATTCATCCACATAATTTAGATATGATGGTGGAAAATTTTAAGGATGATGTAAATTTAAAAAAGAAAATGATTAGGAAGTTTAACAGAAACTGAATTTCGAAGAACAATATTATCTCACCATTATATGGTTCCACTTACCTTTGAATCAACCTCAACTATTTTCATCTTGGTCTACCAAATCTATTCCACACCTACCACAATTTTATTGGTTAATTTGTTCTCTGAGAACAAAATTTCTCCGAATTATTGTTGGCTGGAATCAAATTTCGAATGATGGTCTTTTGTATATTGGAAAAGAGGTTCATAGAAAATAAGTGATGAAAATTGTGATCAAACAATATCACATTGAAAAACATTATAATTATTTAATATTGGAGTTAAAGAGACATCAATATATGATTCAGTGTGACAAATTTTTTTCAAATTATCAAATGAATTTGTGAGCTATAATTGATGACAATTTACCTTATAGACACATTACTAGATTTAGTCCACACACATGTCTGAACCAAAGAATGCAATAGTACAAATCGAATTTTTAATAGTTATAGAAAAAGATTTTATATTCACTATAAAAGCACTGATAATGAAAGTGATGCTAAAGTGATGGATTTAACAATGTACATAGAAATCGTTGTTAAAGGCCCAATTTAACAATGTTTAAAACCACTAATAAAGTGGGTTTTATTAGCACATTTTTATCACTAATAAAGGGTTCCATTATTAGTTCTTTTTTAATCACTGATAATAGTGGATAAATTTATTTTTGTTTGGATCTCTTCCCACCCCACATTTTAGCATGACTTACCACCCACATTTATTATCATCTGTTACTAAATTTCCCTATCTCTTCCCCTATTAATGAACTTCATAATTTTAGCCTCCGCACACACCCCTTCGTCCTGTGAGTTTTGAACGTAAGGCCTCTAGCTCATACGCCCATGCCTTTTCCACTCCCCTTTATTGTTTGGTCTTTTATTTAATGATATATCTATATATTTATATACATTGTGTTACATTTTTTATCCACATATGTATTGAAGTAAATATATTTAACATTTGTGTGTATGTGTGTGTGCATGTGTGTGATTATAAATACATGCATTCATGCATATATATATATATATATATATAAATTTCTTTGTGTTTGTGTGAATCTATTAATATCACTATACATATATATAATTTTTTACATATACTATATATTAATATTTATATACATATATTATAATATTTAGGTAAATATATATTTGTTTGTCAACACACTCACAAGTGTATATATATATATATATATATATATTATAAACATGACTTTTATTGGTATATAAACATTTATAAAATTGAATTTTAAATAAAATTGGTATTATTTTTTATATAGATATGTTTTATATGTTGGTAAATATATCTTATATGTAAATATGTATATATATTTATTTATAAAATTAATTTTTTTGTGAATGTATATAAAATATGTATATATTTTTATATATTTGATTTCAAAAGATAGTAACATATAAAAAATGATAAAAATTCAGGACCAAAATATCAGTATGAATGTATGTCCTAATAATAAATTCATTAATCACTAGAAAAAGACCATAATACCTCTTGAAATGAGTCTAAAATTCCATCCAATGTTAAAAAATTGGGATACCCTGGCTAAAAATCTAGTTACAGAGGTCTTGTGGATAGTTTTGGCTTTGAAATTTTTGATTTATGGTTACACTATGTCACCAATATGTAGAACTCATTGAAAACTTCTATTTGATATGTGCTAGAGCTCAAACGGACCCCCAGATCAGGATTTATGACTGCTTGAAATTTTTGTAGTCTTTTCAAATTATTTTAGAGAAATTAATAATTTTTTTTGTTTTTTTATAACATAAATTTTTATTAAATATATATTACCAGATAATGATCAAAACATTATTAATTAATATTATTTTTCAAATATTTTATAACTTGTTTTTACTAAATTTCTTATATATTAAATATAAATGCGTATTTAGCCTTATATAAGTCATTCTACATAAAATATAATATACATATCAATATAAATATTTTTAATGTTAATATAAACTTTTTAATGATTTATAATTTTTATGAAATCTAACCATTATTAGTTCTAGTAAAAAACTACTGATAAGGACCACACTAAATCTATGATTTTTTACTAGCACTGATAAAGGTCCCACTTTATTAGTGATTTTTCACTATAGATAAGAAAAGAACCCCATTATCAATGATTTTTTACTAGTGCAAATAAAGTGACCAAATATATCATTTTTTTACTAGAACAGATAAAGGGCTACCTTTATCAATTATTTTTTATTTGCACTGCTAAAGGATGCCATTTTTTCACTGTTTTTTGTGACAATGAAGAACCCACTATTAGTCCTTTTTTACATTGATAAAGGGGGTCTTTATCAATACTTTTTCTAGAACTGATAAAGGGGGGATTTATTAGCACTCTTAGGATCTGATGATAAATACAAGAATTGTTAGAATCTTGTTTTGTTGTAGTTTTATCACTGGATCACTCATCATTAGATTCTAAATTTATTTCAATTATTATTGTTTAAATAATAAGAGCATGTGACGATGTTCCAGAACATCTTGTGGTAGAGTGAATCAAACAGCTTCCCAAGTATCAAATCACTTAATAGAAATCATGGGATTCATGAAATGAAGTTATTAAGAATTTTAAAGGGGCTGGGATTAATCATATATATTTTTACCACTATCATGCGCTGTCCCGGTGAGGTTGAAGCCACAATTACCCCATTCCCTCCTCCAACAGGTAAGGGGTTGGGAACCCGCATCGATTGGTCCTACCATGCACATGGGAGGAATTAGATGAATATACCTATGCACAAGAACATAACTACAAGAATATATAATTCTCTAATGTAAAATAGAAAATAACAACACATGCATCCATCTCTAATCCCACAATCAGAGTATATCATAAAGTAATTGAAAGCATAGACCTGGGGTGAATACAAGCCTACCCAAAAAAATAATAATGTTTAACCAACTCAAAAGGATGAAACTACTATTAAATGAAACTCCAGTATTCATAGCATTATTTCTAGATAATATTAATCTCCAAATTCTCCTAGTCCTCTATAGAAATTTTAAAAGAAGTGTGTCATTTGAATAATATGAATCATGTGAAGGTAGTTCCCATTTTGGAGTGATTATAACATTACCCATTATGATACCCCAAAATCACCAAGCATAAAGAATAAAGATTATTTATCTCATCAAACATAGATATGTTGAAAAAGATATGATACATAACAATAACTAATGATATCCTAGATATACTCACAAACGAAATTCATTCTCAAATGATCTCTAGTAATGCAAGCCATATATAATATGTGATGATTCAAGGTAATGATCAGCCATGAGATCTCCCTCTACGATCCCTACCACCCCTCATAGAACTCAACCAAGGGATGTCACTCATTAGGTATCTATAATTCAGTGACACATCCCTACTATCCTAGAGGCCATGTTAATCTTGGTAGAACTTATCCCCAAACTATACTACCACTGATGACACTCATATAAAAGGTACCACTCATCAAGTGTATCCAATAAGATGAAAAAAGAAAAATGAGAGTGTTCATCCTAGATACACACTTCATCAGAATAATACCCCAATGAAAAGAATAGTTCCCTATACATTTCTAGGGGATTAATTCCTAGGGCTCTCTAGGGGACCACCATATCCTACTAGAGACATCCTTCTGTATAGGTTAGTGATTCTTCTCTAAGTATTAGTCAACCCAATTATGAAAAACCCTACCTAAGGAAAAATGAATGAAAATTAGGATCACTATGTCCCTCTTGGGGGGTTACATTATCTAAGCCATTGAGGACCTTCTGAAGTGGACAAACATGAATCACTCAAAATAATGGAACTCCCCCACACTACATTGATAATCTTGGTGCTGCGTAGGGGTAACTATCTATGATGAGAATTTGATACTACAAAGAACCCTCATAGGAATGGATTAAGGGGAAATAATAAACCAACAATAGTTCAAGTAATATCATACAAGTTAACAACAAATTTTAGTTCAAAAGAAATAGGAATATCACTTGACCTTGAAGGAGTTAATGGCATGTCTCAAGGGGTTCATGACGCATTTCAGCAAACTAGGCACAACCCTTTTCTCCTACTCACATGAAATTCTCTTTTCCAAAAATAAATGTCATTTACCCAAAGTTACATGATGTGTATATATCTCTCTGACACTTAGCATTTCATTCTTCTCATGACTATGTACACAAAGTCATGCTCATTTAATTTATCATGTCTGAGTACACAGTTGTGACTCTGTACTTCCCATGAACACAACATGTGGGGCCACATGGCCACCTGGGAATTTACTCCCTATACACGGAGTTCCTTCTTCCATGTGATATATATTGTGTGACTAGGTGCACGTAAGGTGTATCCCAACATAACCTTCAAGGAATGTAACCATGTAAACAATGAGTCGTTTGGATAAGGGTCACATGGTATGTGACATGTGTCAAATGATACATGATAATTATGTCTATGTGGAAATCCTAGAACCACACAGAAGGGACAACAAAAACTGTGTTCATAATATTACACATAGTGTAGATTGGGTTTTCATGGAACTCATGTGATTCATCAAGAATCCTAAACCACAAGACAAATTTCCTTCAAATCTATCTCCAAACTCATCAAAGAAGATGAGTATTGATTCTTAATAACCCACCCAACACTGTCAGCTGATACTATCCATTTCTATTTCTCGAGAAATGACTATCATCATACGTCATCACTTCCACATTCAATACTCGAATCGAGGGTCCCGAATCTAACCTTGATTCCCCGCCATCATCACACACCAAGATTGACTCATTGATATCGAAACCGGATCCATGGAAATTGTTTTTTATGAAAAATATGGAATATAGTGACCCGAATTTTTCTTACATGACTTTTTACACCATTTTAATGATGAAAAAAATAATAGAGTTATGATAAAGGATCAATGGTTTACTATCATTGGAATCCTAGACACAAACATATCTTTTAAATAATAAAATATAAACATTTACTAAAAATATTTTTCATTATCATTATAAATTGTACATTATCTTTAGTACATCTAGTAACATGGGGATATACATCAAATAAAATGGGGGGATCCAAAATCCATGTAATTGGATGAATAAGGGGAATGAATAAATATTAGATGAGTCAGAATAATAATCATCATCGTAATATAAGAATAAAACTATCATCAATATAATGAGGGTGAAATTGGATTGAGGAATGGAATGAGGTAATGAAGAAAAATTAAACAACATGTCTTAGTAGTCAAATACAACACATAGTTGTGAACAAAGCTGGCATCATGTTCATGCATAAAATTTGTGCATAATTGTAACAACATCATTATAAACAAATATCTAGTCATGTTCACACACATTACGCATTATCTCATGAGATAAATCACATTACCCAACACATTTTTGGGATTTATAATTACATCCCCTACTATAACATCATATTATTTAAAAAATCATCCATGCCACATAGATCATATTACAATCATATTCATGAATTAAACCCTTGAATGGAATGGGTTTCATAATTATTTCAACAATAATGAATTCATGAAAAACCATGGGATTCCCAAATGAAAAGGGAAATTATATTTGGTACTAAAATCAACATTCTTGAGTGATGAAGAAGCAAATGAAGAGGTTGCAAAGATATGTTTTGAAAAAAAGGTGTTCTTTTGGAAAAAAAATATATATTTTCCTAAAATCATGTAAAAAATATGTATATCCTTGAAAATAAAAGGTAAGAATAATTAAATGATATTTAAGGAAAATTTGAGGATTATTCATAACAAATAATTTGTGAAAAAGGGATAACCCAAAAAATGAGTGGATTTAGAGAATCCTTGTACCATATATCTGAATGACTTCTACATTTTTACATAATATCTAGAATAATAAAATTTAATTAATTAATTAATTAATTCCGAAAATAGTATCCTAGTATTTTAATTATTATATTTTTATAAAGTTAATATATGGAAATTTTTATTATTTATATATTTCAATTTTTTCGTTCTGGGAGAATTTGTTTCATGGTTTCATGGTCAATTTCTTTGTTTATAATTATAGAAGTTCATATTAAAGGAGAATAATAATCCATGAGTGAAATTACAAGTTATTAATGAAATTATAAATTATTATATGGCCTCATGTATCATTTTTATTTTCTGTTATGTGTATGATTCATTTGATAAAACATTAATGATAAATATTTAGTTCATTTTGGCGGTTTTTTTGACCGTCACAAACTACATTCATTTTATTTAATGTCATTTCAATAAATTTGTTCTAGAAAATAAAAAACTCATAATATACATATTAAAATATTTTTTAACCATGGTAATTGTTTTAGGACCATCCTTGAAGGTGATAATAGAAAATCAAAACTTATCATTCATGATAGTGGTGGACCGACATATTGAAGACAATGATTTCATTTTTAGAATAAAAAGAGAATAAAAGAGATTTTATGGTGGATATTACATTAAAATAACAAATTTAAATTATATATATGATACTAGAGTTGTCATTATACTTTTAATAGGGTTGTTTAATATAGGATAAGAAAAGAAAAGAAATTAGAGGAAAACAATTGAGGATTTTACCACTTGAATTTTGTCCCCATGAGAACCACCGTAAGGTACATTGGTCTGGTATTTTGTTAAAAACGTAGCTCTTATATGTGTGGAAGAGGATTAATAAGGTAATTAGGTTGAATTTATACATTCTACAGGGATTAAAATTTGTGTGGAGATGGGTTGGTGATGGGTGGTATTTATAGGTGAAGGAGAGAGGTGGTTTTTATTATTATATTTACTTGATTATTATTTTGGCTCAAGACTATTAGTAATATTGGTTATTATGTATAGATATAGTAAATAGTGAAGGAAAGTTCGATATAATTTGTTCTTACATCATTTATACATAATCCATGACTCAAAATCTCATGTATTTATCATATACCGTAAATTATGGTATTTCACTATTCACTAAAAATTCAACTATTTTATAAAAATTTTAAAAAATCACCCTCAACATTTATTAACAATTATATTTAAAAAATTTAATCCATTTTAGGAATATAATTTTATAAATATGATAATTTTAATTTTTAGATAAAAAAATTAATTTATTTGCGAAAGACCAATTTTAAAATTGTAATCGATTTTTTGACCAGTTGAAAAATTCATCAAGGTCTCATAAATTTATCTTTAAATTATAATAAAACATAATATTTATTTATAATTGTATTTTTATAAATATAATCTTCTTCTAAATCATTATATAAATCGTAAAATTGTAAATAGACATGGACTTTTTTCAAAAATACCAACACTTAATTTGTTATTTATAATTCATTTATTTACTTATACATTGATATAATTATATCATATTATCATTTATAATAAATCTAAATATTATTTAAACTCATGTAGGTGAGGTTACTAATTTATGGATGTATTATTATTCCTAATGGTTATATTACTATTACAACAGTCACATTACTAATAGAATGGTATAGGTTCCTTAATATTTGTAAATACTACATATTTTATTCGTTATTTATTAGAATAAAGTATTTATTGGGATAAATATTTGATGAATGTGTCCTATGAAATAATTATAAAATGGTAAGTTCAATTGATAATGATTTGGGTTGAAACATTCTTCCACCATTATGAATGCTTTTCCTTGAAATTTTGCTTTACATACTCCAGTGAAAATAGGTGTGGGTATTTCCTCTTCATTTCTTACTTCTGTTCTCATGTTTCTTATTGAGACATATGATTTTTCCATTACACCTTGACAAATTGAGTTGTCTTGTTAGGTAAAACCTAGTACATTTATTCCAAAATCACCTCCATTTTAACATTATATGAGATATCATTTTCCAATAATACCACATTTGAGAAAAATATATCTGAGGGATCTTGTATTTACTTTCCCAAGCGGGATATGTTAAAAATAACAAGAACTTTAGACATGTTTGGTCAAATTTAAAGATGATAGGATAATTCTATAATGTGAAAAAGGATCTCAAATGGGAAAATTTACATGAGGCTAAGATTACCTTTCTTTCGAAACCATATGATTCTCTTCAATGGTGACATTTGAATGAAAACATTGTCTCTAACTTAAAAATCCATGTTCCTTGAAAATATTTTGTGTAGATATTCAGTAGACTCTTAGTATATTTTATATGTCTTTTGGTTTCCATAACCTTATTGTCTATCTCATACACAAGATTAGGTCCATGTAACTTTTATTTTCCAACTTCATCCTAAAATGTTGGACTTCTATATCACTTCACATATAGAGCTTCATTTGGATCTATTTGAATAATTGATTGGAAGCTATTGTTATATGAAAAATAAACTAATGGGATATCTTGATCATAGTATCCTTGTAATATCATTCAATTTTCTCTTAGAATGTCCTCAAGTGTATGAATAATTCATTCATATTGAGCCTCAGATTGGGGGTGATAGTCCGCAATGAAATTCAATTTTGTACTCAAAACATGTTGAAGACTTCTCTATAATTAGATGTGAACCATGGATCCAAATCATATATGATCAAAATTGGAACCCCATACAGCCTCAACACATCCTTCCTATATATAATGTAGTGTTTTTTGAGAATGAAATATTCATGAGTAGTAGTGAAGTAGGATGTCTTGGTGAGTTGACCCACCACCACCTATATCACATTATTTCCTTTTGTTATTTTTGGGAGACTATTGAAGAAATATATATTGAAATTATCCCAATTACATACGGGTATAGGCAATGGTTTCATCATCCCTATATACTTCTATCTCTATTCTTTAACTAGTGGATATACTAAACAAATTGATATATACACCACAATCAACATTCTCATGTCCACCCCAGAAGTTCTCTTGATGATCATGGTACATCATGGAACTTATGGTATGGATGTAAAATGATGAACAATGTGCATTAATCAATAGATACTTCATAATATTAGCTGACAAAAGGCACAAAAACCTAATTTAAATTTAATCACACAATCATCATTGCTTTGAAACTCATGTATATTACCTTCTTTTATAGATTTCGCCTTCTTTTGTACTTCTAGATCATCCCTTTGTTCCCCCTTGATCTTCTCTTAGATATATGGTTGGGTGGGCATTGGGAAAATGAATAATTTATTACATAGCATTATGATTTTTGAACTCATTCTTTGAAAATCCACAAGGATGAGTTTTTTCTACATTTTCACCATAGATAATGTATTCGATTTTTTTCTAAGAGAATATGCAACAATTATCTCTTTTTTTGGTTGATATTGTATATAGAAATCATAGTACATGATCATATCTAATGATCTTCCTTGACACATGTTCATTTCCTTTTATGTGAAAATATACCTTAGGCTATTATGATCGGTTTATATGTCTCACATTTCACCATAGAGGTAGAAAAACTAGATTTTCAAGGATAAAATCACAGCATTTAGCTTCAAATAAAGCATCAGGTAGTTTTCACATTGATCTTCAAATTCTTTGAGGCATACATTGTCACTTTTTCATTCTAAATGAGTACACAACCAATGATGTTATTGTATATCAAAAATCCTTTTCAACTTGTCGTTAGTGTGAGTCCAGGTTCTTGATTAGCATATTCTTGAGATCCTTGAATCTTTCCTTGTATTCATACATCTAGACATACTATACCCCTTTTCATGTTTTCATAGATAGCATTATAGACACTCATGAGAAATTTCTACCAAAATTTTGGTAGTACCATGCTTATCGAAGAAAAAATTGGATTGTTGTGACCTTAGTTTTTTTGGTCCATTACTAAATTACCGTTATTTTTTATGGTAAACAAAAATTCAATCAGTTGTTCATGACATCCCCATGAATCTGACCTACTGCATCCAAAATACACACTTTCTTAACAAGTAAAACAATTTATGCATTCATAACATCTCCAACACAATCCTTATATATTATTCATGTTCTTACTTTCTCTTGGAGTATATAATAATTTTTTTAATGAAAACTACCTCAAATTTTACATGGTAGTCTCTAAATACTATATTCATAAAATCAATAAAGAATTTAGGGGAATTAGTATGTCCAAAGGGAATCACCAGGAACTCATAATTCCCATACCATATACAGTAATAACTATTCTGAATATATTACTTCTTCAAATTTAGTAGATGATATCAAGAATAAAGACCTTCCATTGAGAAGTATTATGTTCCTATTAGTAGATCAAACAAATCATAGATCTTTTAAGGTGGATACTAGATCTTTATGGAAATATTATGGATCTCCTGGTAATTTATACACAGTTTCATTGGTAAATAATTATCTATTATGAAGAGAATGGGTGCACCCTAAGGTGATTCACTAGGGTGTATGAACCCTCTATCAAAATTTTCTTTCAGTTATTCTTTAAGTCCTCTAGTTCAATAGGTTCTATCCAGTAGGGTCATATTTATATAGGAATGATCTTGTTATATGTTTTGTTAATAATACTACCTCATGATCTAGGGGATGTCTAGGTTACTATTTAATAAATACATAACTATATTCCATTACAATGGTAATTTATTCTAGTTGGATACCATCATTTTACTCAACCATTTGATGGTGGTATGATTCTTTTTAGGGCATCAACACCTACACCATTGAGAAATTTTTCAAAAAATGATTCCTATTATTCATTTCATTTGTAGAGGAGTATAGGATGGTTCATAATATGAAAATATATTTTCATTTCTCAATAGTTTATGTGTGATATATATATAACAAGATCCAATACATGACTAGTGTATAATCAAATTTCACCAAGGTATATTTATGAGATTTAATAGAAGAATCTCCAAACATACACCAATAGGATAAGACTCCAATTCTACGTTGGAATAATCATACCACTAGGTATATTTATGGATATATCTATATCAATGTATCAGGACAATGATTCAATAGTTCTTGAAATAATTCACGATTTAATGTAATTCATATAAGCATAATCAAGTAATAACATCTCTATTATCAAATTAATTGTCAGTGTAGCTTGTACATCTTAGTTTTTATGCTCCACTTTAGTATTATTGAAGGAATTCTATTTCCCTTGATCTTTGGTCTTTGGGGATGCATATATTGATTACCATCAAGGACTTGAGGTTTAGTGGAATGGATTACATAGTTCCCACGATCCCTATTGTTGAAGAATTGAACAATAGGTGGTGCATTAGGATGTTCCCTTCTTCCCTCTCTATTGTTTGACAGGCCCAAGGCTTAAACATTACATAATCTTGAATTATATTAATAATTCACAATGATGATTTTTTAGGTTTATAGATTTACAGAAATAGGTCATAACAAATACATAACAACTTGAATATTACAAGTAGACACATTCACTCACGATCCATTTTCTTATAAAACAAAAAACTCTTAAGAAAAGAAACATGTCTAGTTCTAGGTTTTATACAACATGAATTTTCCATGGCCCCATCCTTAACCCTATTCATCTTTATGTCTTGTGAAAAAACATTTCAAAACATGGGATGAGCATAAAAATCTCCTTAAGGGATAAATAATGATGGAAAACTATTATTTTTTAAAAACAAAACATAATACATGAATCCATTATCATAATTTCATACTTTTCACCTTAATGAAGAAGAAAAAACACTTCACTGAATATAATATAATTGCTTACCCTTTTTGTAACCAGAAGATTACAATGATGCCCATAGGAAACATCATGTAGCGTATAAAAGGTAACTCTGGATATAAAAAAACCTAAATAGATTAACTATATGGTCGACTTCCACACATATCACTAAATGTAATGTTCATATAGCCGACTTCCATGACTAATGCATTGGAGGTTATAACGAGAAAACATGTCCTTGTTTATCACAAAACCACCTATCATTTGGATTATCATGTAACAACTCATCTTGGTTTATCACATAACCACTCGTCAAATGTCTAAGTACCATTTAACAATCATAAGAAATAAAAAAATAAAAAAGGAAAAATAATATTTCCACTCTTTAACCACAAGTGATTATTTTTATATATAGAAATATTCAACCCATTTCCAAAACCACATAAAAATTTAATAAAGAGACTTTTAAATCAGATTTTCCCATACCACATTGAAACATTTAACATTTAAAACGTTCATGTCCTTAAAAATAAATTCATAAAATCAGTTTTTAAAACATGGAAATGAAATATAATATTTTAGAATAAGAAATCGGGAAAGCATTTAAAACGTTGTTTTAGTTAACGAGTCACTTGTAACTCGACAAACACTTGAAAAAACATAATTAAGTAGTATTATTAAATAAAACATTTAATATCATGAGAATGTACTAATTCGTGATATAACTTTTATAAATGGTTGTAGATACACCTTATAGGTTAATAATGGTGAAAAACATCATTATATAACTCAATTAAAGGAGATTGAGTTGCAAAGATATTTTTTTAAATAAAATATAACGATTATGTGTATTCATTGTTAGTAAAAATAGAGAATGTATAGAAAAAGTATTGGATATTAATCTTATATCCCACATAATTAGAGAACAACATAATCAAGAAGTACAAGATTAAACCAAAGATGTAAAATTGGGTTAAGAAGTTCCCTTATGAAAATTCGGCATCCTAACAGCTTCACCTAAAAATTCATAAAACGATTTGATGAGATAGAAAATGGTATCTCATCACTTGGAAATAAAATTTATAGTAATATTTATATATAAAACCATATCCAAAGATAATAAAATGGAAATTATAAGACATAACCTAAAATAATTATTTTACTAAAAGAGAAGGATGAGAAGTTCCATTACCTCGTATCTGACATGGATTGTTCATTCTTTAATTTCCTGAATAATATACTTTACTTAATTTCTACTTTCGTTATAACTTTTTTCAAGTGTTTTATTACTTTTATATCAGTTATTAACATGTTATAAAAATTACATAACTATTGAAGTAAATATCGATCGTTTTGTCGATATATGGTACTTGAGTCGAAAATGATCTTCTTATAATTACCATTTCCTCATGAGGTCAAAATTCCATTATCACCAAAATATTATTCATATATTTATATCAAATATATCCTGTATATATGTATTATAGTATTTCATAACATTTGTAGATAATAAAAGAAATGCACTATTCATGGGGATGGTAAGTCGTAGGTACGAATGAATGCTACTTTCATTTATATTTCATATTTAATAGAATGAATACATAATGATACATAGGTATATTATTAATACCATATAATATAATATTATTTATATGTTACATAATTTCACTAACTCCATCTTTTATATGTTCCATGTATGGCATGAATGAGTCATATCACATTGAGGGGGTGGTTGTCTGCGCTTCCTCAAATAAAATTATCATGTTTACACATCATGAAAAGAATAAAGGTATGTAATTAACAAAAAATTTAGAAGAATAAATAAAATAAAAACATAATATATATCATTTAATTACAGTTCCATCATAATGTCCACCAAGATAGGCGGTAGGAGATAATTGAACAATCATTGATTCGTGAGGTAGTAGTTCACTGTCTATAGAAACAGTATGTTCTAAATCCATTAGATGGTGGTGTGTGTATGTGTAGTTAAAATCATTCTAATAAAAACATCCTAGTTTATTGAGTATCATTTTTATGTAATAAAATAATAATAATTGATTATCCAATAAAAATATATATTTTAATTACATTTTAATGGTATTAAATGTTCATTTTGGATCTTATGGGCCTGAGTTAGTGCATTTTCATTATGAACATCCATTCTCATCATTTGTGCACTTCATGCCTAATATACACCAATTTAGGCCCAATGAGCCATCTATTTCTAAGGAATTTAATTATCAATATTTTAATTTGATATTTAGGGAAACATATCCACACTTAAATTTGAACATTTTTCATTCAGGGATCAATGGATGATTCATAAACGATGATGGAGATATTTGGAGATGAATGGAAACAATTCTAGAGAAGGCAGATTGGACACCATCCCACTTATGAGACTTTGGGGCCCAACATAAAGGCCCAATGAATCCCAAATTCTGTGGGATGATATAATAAATGTTTATGAACAAATAACTCTTCAAGAGATAATGCTAATTCGGCCTCTATGGTGGTCATTAAGGCGCCCCAAGTTAGAGATACAATTCTTGGCCAGATTCTGCATCCCAGAAAACAGCCCACTTATATGATCCTATCTCGGATTCCACATCTCCAAAGGGGCCCAAATGTTACATGAGGTTAGAAGACATCCGGATCTCCATTTTCTTATTCTATGGCCCACTCTGATTCGGCAATCTAAAAGGTCATCCAAATGCGTCTGCTTGGTGGATGAAAGCTGGCTGCCACCTCGGGTCAAATGTGTAAAAGTCCAAATTCCACAAGCTTTCCACCACCTATGTCCTACCAATATTAATTGATATGCTTTTTACTATTGGAGGCTCGACCCAAAGGCTCAAAAATTCTTATTTAGGGTAGTGTTGTTGGAGGATTTAGGAATCTTTGTGCTTCCTTTCATTGTAATGTTATGCTGCAGTTTTGTTGTCTCAAATTTATCTTCCACGTGTAAGTTGTCTTAAATCATCCTTGTTTCTTAATAAAAGTTCTCCTTCTCTTATTATTATGTTCTTATCTTTATCACTTTGATATCGTTGTTTCATGGTGTGAACTTTTTCATATCAAACCTTGTGATATTATCACACAACGGTGGAGTGATTGTTATTTTATTGCGTTTTTTTTACTTTTCCATTTCCTCTCTTATGAGTCTACTTCCTGCTTCCGTTGAAGACATGTCATCAATGGAGGGATAAATATTTTATGGGTTGATCCAAGGGAGTAGCAAGGGGCTGGGTTGGATGTTATTTATCACTCTATTAATGGAAAATAAATTCTTTTAAATGAGATTTTTATTTGATGATTTTAAAACATCTTCATCCTTATTGAATTTATGGTCACACATTCAAGTGCTAATATGGACCTCTACCTTGAAGTGCTCAAAAATTTGATCCTTCAAGTGTATAGGTCATTAGTATTAGGGTGTGTAGGCATTAAACCTATAAGTGATGATTTTGTTTGATCTTCTTAAATGAATCCATCTCAATTATATGAAATTGAAATCATTAAAAAAGTAATTCATCCAATCCACCCCAAGTGATAACCTAGGTTCAACTCTTTATTTTAAATTGAATTCACTTAAATATATTATATATCCTATAAACTCATCTAAAATCAATCCAGGTTGGCCAATTCATAGCTGAAAACAGTCTATAGAATGTTCTTGTCTATAGGTTACTTCTTAGGTCTCTGTGGATTCGATAACCCAAGATAAACCTCAAGGATCGTTCTACCTTCATCTCTTGGGTAAATTTGAGCAAGAATCAAATTTTGGCGTCGTTGAAGGGGACCCATGTAAGTAATATAAACACCCATTCTATTCTCCCCCATTTCTTCTTTTCTCATCCAAATTCTCTTATCTTGCCTCTTTCTCGTTTTTTTTCTTTTGGCACATGTCCGCCTACACCCGCGATCAATCAAACCGTCTAGTTAGGGTGGATAGTCCTGGGGTTGGGGAGTCAAGTATACCAATGGAACTCTTTAAATTATATCCTAATCTTCCAAACACCCTCGAGTCAAAAATTTAGCCCATTTCAATGGAAGGTATTCAATGAAACAATCTCATAAACCCGGGTGGGAACCAAAATGGAAACCCAAATGAGGCAGCCCCAAACTTGGGGAATGCTATTTATCAAACCATGAATGACTACATCACAACTTCCTGGACCAATTCCCCCTCATGCATTAGACACAATTCCCTAGGAGATTCCAACTACATTTTTAAACCCCATTTCCTAAACCACCTTCCCACATTCCATGGAATAGAGTCCGAGATGTCATACCTGCACATTAAGGAGTTCAATGACATTGTAGAAACCATGTGTCCCCCACATCAACTAGAATCAGCTAAGATGATGATATTTCATTTTTCTTTAAAGGATCGAGCTAAAAATTGGCTAAACAATTTGAGACCATCATACATAAACTCTTGGGACCAACTACAAAGAGAATTATACAAAAAATACTTTCCCCACTACATAACAATTGCACTAAAAAAGAGTATCCAAAACATTTTTGAAAAAGAGGGAGTGTCATTCTATGAAACATGGGAGAGGTTCAAAGACACTCTAAACATGGTTCCACGCCATGGTTTTTCTATTCCTGAACATGTGAAAATTTTCTTTGTAGGGTTGGGTCCGGGGAATAAACAATTCATTGACATGATGTGTAATGGAACATTTAAAAACAAAGCCCCAAATGATGCTTACGAGTATCTAGAAAGCCTTTCTGAACAAAACCAAACATGGGGAACTTCACCTTATTCTGAAAAGCCATAAAGAACTACTGGAATTCATACACTTATAGAAGAGGAAAGCCTTTGGGCTAAACTCCCAGCAATCTCTAGGAAGGTTGAAGAGATAGACCTTAGGAAAGTCCATGAAATCCAAACCGTTAACCCTATTTGCACAATTTGTGACAAACATGACCATAAGACAGACAACTGCCCAACCATTCCATCCATCAAGGATGTTATTTTAGGAGGACCCCCAGCAGATTTAAATGCTTTGAACTTTAAAAAGACTCAATTCCAAAACAACTTCAACCCAAGGTATAATGACCACCCAGGCTTCCGCTGGAAAGATAACCAAAAACATAGCCAACCACAGGGACAAAATCCTTAACCCCATCAGAACTACCAAACCCATAACCAGTTCCAAACCCAACCTATCCAATACCAACAGCCACCAGTCCATTTTCAACAAACCATCCCACCTCCAAAATATCCCCCTGGGATAAACCAATCTACTCAAGCACCAACCCAAACTGTTCCACAAAGCCTACTAAAACAACTGTGCAAACAAATGGAAAGGATGAACTCAGAAGTCTCTTCCCTAAAATAAGAACTTCAAAACATAAAAACTGGAAAGGCACCCATGCCTACTCAGGCGGTTCCATCCTCAACTTCAATGGGAGAGTCAAGTTTCACTCAAACAACTCATGAACAACTAAAGGTTGTGATTGTTTTAAGAAGTGGGAAATCAATTGAGAAACCTAAACAACTAATTCAGAAACCACCTGAAGATTCAATCTTGGATGAAAATTCAAATGAACCACAAGATCAAACTGAGGAATCTGACAACATTTTCATGGAAACAAATATTCAACAAACGACCCCACAACCTGCACCATTTCCTCAAAGCATGAGGGGGAAACCAAAGCATGAACTGAGTGAAACATTGAGGGAAATCTTCTCATAAGACAAGTTGAACATTCCTCTTCTCGATGCAATCCAAACCATAACTTCCTACTCAAAGTACCTTAAGGACTTGTGAACTTTTAAAAGAAAATTTTCACATAAAAACCAAGTCCTTTTTGATGCTAATGTGAGTAACACCATTCAAGGGACCATTCCTCCTAAGTTGAAAGTCCCGGGTTGCCCTTACATCAATGTTGAACAAGGAGAGAGCAAAGTTGGCAAGGCCTTGTGTGACCTAGGTGCTAGTGTCAATCTCAACCCATATGATGTGTACTACCAGTTAGGCCTAGAAGAGCTCCAACCCACATCTATCACACTTCAGCTTGTTTATCGTAGCATTAGGGTTCCAAAGGGGATTTTAAAGGACGTTCTGGTAAAGGTTGAAAACTTCATCTACCCTGCTGACATCATTGTCCTTGACAACCATCCAAACTTAGGAAATAAGGAACAAATCCCAATCATCCTTGGCCATCATTTTCTTGCAACAATCATCTCTGTTATCCGAGTTCGAAATGGGAACATGACCATCACCTTTTGGAACATGAGTCAAGACTTGAACATCTATAATTCAAGATCACAAATAGGGGATGATGAGGAAATTCCTGAAGTAATTATGATAGGAAGCATTGATAATGAATCCATGGAACATCAAGGAATATTTAATGAATGTTTAAGTCAGGATGAGATTGATTTCCTTTGTTCATATAAAGAAAGTTTATCTCCTTGGCTTGAATCATTTTCAAATTTCCCTTATGATGAAGTCTTAGGTCCAACAATCAGTGAAACATTTCATGAAACCACTTTCCTAGAGAACCCTCTAAATTCCTTCCCTAAATTTGATCAATCCAATTTAGTACCTGAAACTTCTACATGTGAGGAATCAATCCTATCTAAAACTCTAAAAAAGAAATTGATCTTGATCTAGTGTTCCAATCTTATGCTAAAATTCTGAACCAACCTGATCTTGAATTGAAGAAACATCCTGCTAAACTCAAGTATGCTTTCCTAGGGGACAATCAAACACATCTTACTGTCATTTCTTCTTCACTTGAATCCAATCATGAGAGGATTCTTCTAGATGTCCTTAGGAAGAATAAGAAATCCATTGGTTGGTCCCTTTCTTATATTCCTGGGATTAGACCACTTACCGGGACTCATATGATTGTTCTGGAATCTGATTCAAAGCCATGTCGTCAACCTCAACAGCGACTCAATCCTAATCTCATGGCGGTAGTAAGGAAAGAACTTCTAAAATTGTTGAAAGCTGGTATCATATATCCCATAGCTGAGAGTGAATGGGTGATCCCAATCCCAGTGGTTCCAAAAAAGGCTGGAATCACAGTGATAACCAATGAGGATGGAGAGATTCTTCCAACAATGGTGAGTAGTGGATGGAGGGTCTGCATTGAATATAGGAAAACTAAACTCATTCACCAAGAAGGACAATTTCCCCTTACCATTCATTGAACAAGTCCTTGAGAGAGTGGCAGGTCATGCCTTCTACTGTTTCTTAGATGGGTACTCAGGGTACAATCAAATTGAGGTCTCCCTAGAGGATCAAGGAAAGACTACATTCACATGTCCTTTCGGTACTTTTGCATTCAAATTCATGCCCTTCGGGTTATGCAATTCCCCTGAAACCTTCCAGTGGTGCATTATGAGAATCTTCTCAGACATGGTAGGGGATTTACTAGAGGTCTTCATGGATGACTTCTCTGTGTTTGGGGATACTTTTGAGGGATGTCTGCAGAATGTGGAGAGAGTCTTGTCAAGATGTGAAGAAAAGAATCTGGTCCTAAACTGGGAAAAATTCCATTTCATGGTTAAAGAGGGACTTGTTCTAGGACATCTGGTCTCGAGTATGGGGATTGAAGTTGATAAAGAAAAGGTTGACATCATTCTTCACCTTCCATCACCCAAAACTGTCAAGGAAGTGAGGTCTTTCTTAGGACATTCTGGTTTCTATAGAAGATTCGTCAGGGACTTTAGTTCAATCTCTCGTCCCCTTTGTGATCTGCTAGTAAAGGATGCTCCATTTGTTTGCACTGAAAGCTGTGAGGGTTCATTCTCAACCCTCAAATCCTCTCTCACCTCTCCTACCATTATGAAATCTCCTAATTGGAACCTTTCTTTCGAACTTATGTGTGATTGCAGTGACTTTTCTGTAGGAGCTGTGTTAGGGCAACGTTGTGATAAAAATAATTACGTCATTGCTTATGCAAGAAAATCCTTAAATGATGCCCAAATAAACTACACCACCACTGAAAAGGAGCTACTTGATATTTTGTTTGCCTTAGATAAGTTTAGGTCCTACTTCTTAGTATCCCCCATAACTGTGTTCACTGACCATTCTGCACTAAAATACCTCTTCCAAAAACAAGATGCTAAGGCTAGACTGATTAGGTGGGTCCTTCTCTTACAAGAATTGGACCTCACAATCAAGGATAAAAAGGGAGTTTTAAATGTTGTAGCTGATCACCTCTCTAGGATGGAATTCAAAGACAACTCAAATCACCTTTATGTGTCTGATTTGTTTCCTGATGAACACCTATAATCTGTGAGTGACTGCCCTTGGTATGCCGACAGAGCCAATTTCTTAGTTACAGGAGTCATTCCAAAATTCTTAGGGACTCAAGCTCGAAGTAAATTCCTTTCTAATGTTAGAAACAATGTGTTTGATGATCCATACCTCTATAAGTTCTTCCCTAACCAATTAATTAGGAGGTGTGTTCCAGATTCTGAACAAAAGTCCATCCTTAAATTCTTTCATAGTGAGGCATGTGGAGGTCACATTTCCACTACGAAAACATCTGCTAAGATTCTTCAATGTGGTCTTTTCTGGCCCACCCTCTCAAGGGACTCCTACACATTTTGTCAAAGTTGTCCTAGGTGTCAACAAGTAGGGTCCATCACAAAAAATAATAAAATGCCACTCACTCCCATCTTAGTGGTTGAAATATTTGACTATTGGGGAATTGATTTCATGGGTACCTTCCCAAACTCTCGGGGATACCTCTACATACTCTTAGCTATTGATTATGTCTCAAAATGGGTTCAGGACATTCCCACTAAGTCCAATGATCATCAAGTTGTTATTCAATTTTGAAAAGAGAACATATTTTCAAGATTTTGAATTCCTAGGGCTATAATAAGTGATCGAGGAACCCATTTCTGCAACCGCCCATTCACTTCACTAATGTATAACTATGGTATTTCTCATAAAGTGTCCACTGCATACCATCCTCAAACCAATGGTCATGCTGAGTTAGAGAATAGGGAGATTAAGCAAATTCTTGAAAAAACTATCAACCCCTCTATGAATGATTGGTCTGAGAAAATCTTAGATGCTCTTTTGGCCTATAGAACTGCATATAAAACCATTTTAGGAATGTCCCCATATAGGTTGGTTTAGGGTAAAGCATGCCATTTTCCAGTGGAGATTGAACATAAGGCCTTTTGGGCAATTATGAAAATGGATTATAACCTCTCATAGGCCAGAACAAAAAAGAAATTACATCTCAATGAACTGGAGGAACTAAGGATGGAGGCTTATGAAAAATTCAAGGATCAATAAAACTAGAGTTCAAACCTACCAATCTAGGAATATCAAGGTCAAACATTTTGAACCTGGAAAACTTGTGCTCTTGTATAGTTCAAAACATCATTTACACCTGAGAAAGTTAAGGTTTAGATGGTCAGGACCTTTCATAGTGCATTATATGTACCCCCATGGGGCAGTAGAAATTCAAGATCCCACAAGTGGTTACATTTTCAAGGTCAATGGTCAAAGGTTAAAACCATTCATTGAATCATTCAATAAACAGGAAATAGAGGTTGAGTTAACTGAGCCAACCTATGTACAAGAAACAAATTAATATATTTAGGGTCCATGTCAGGCTAACGATGTTAAACAAAGCGCTAAATGGGAGGCAACCCATGGTTTTCAAGTTTCCAATAATTTCATTGTTTTAATTATATTTATCTTTTAGATAGGGTTAATGAGACATTTTGATATTTTGAAAAAAATTAAACTGTTGACCTGTTCTTCTATAATGAGTATGGATGGGTACAAAAGGGGAGCACCATATTAATCCTTGTCACGTGGAGTGATCCTTGAGTAATACCATACCTAGAAATTTAAAAAGAAGACAATGTATCATCAGTTTGTTTTTTTATGTGTTTTTAGGTTATAAAAATAAAAAACAAAAATAAATAAATAATAATATAATAATAAAAATAAAATAAAAATTCCACGCCATAGGCCGTGGGGAAAACCCCGTCACAACCGGCGAAGCCGCGGGGACTCGAACCCGGGACCGAAGGGAGACCGGGGTGCGCGCTTAGCACTGACCCGCGGCTTCTTGTGCTTCCTTATTCTATAATTTTTATATATATACTTATATTATACTTCCTTTATTATATAAATATATATATATATTGTTTTTTTGTTTGTTTTGTTTTTCCATTTTCCACTAGGGAACTTTTCAAGCGACATGGATATCAAATGAATAAATTCGAGCGGAAAGAACTTCAAAATTCAACGACCAGGTGACTTCATTCCATGATACTCATATTTCAATTTCCTTATTGAACACCCCCTTTTATTCCTCTACCCAATTCTAAATTTTATTTTTACGAAACTAGGGACAGTTTCATTCTAAGTTGGGGGTGTGGAAACAAAATGTTTGTTTAAAAAAAAACAATGATAAAAAAGAAGTAAAATTCCTTTATCATTCATATAATAACATCTTTTCTCACATAAAAACTACATATCAAAATGCCACAGTGCACATCCTTTTGACTGTGGGGTAATAATTTGAATTTTTGGTGTCCCATAATAAATAGAATAGTCTGGTTTTATTTTTATGAATAATATGAGTATTCAAAAAAAATTAACAAAAAAAAAATTGTGTGTAGAGCAATGGATTGATAAAATGTGAGGCTTTCGACACTTGGGGATCGTGACTCCAGAGTTGTCTAGCCCATAGTTTTTCAATATATCTCTATTTATGGTAATATGACTTTGTTTTTGATTAATTTAACTGGAGATGATGCCCGAGTATGTGGGATTCACTTGGTGCCCTAAGGCCTTTGTGTCTGGGAGTCATCGGCAAAGTCTTGCAACATCGGTTAATTTGATTAACTGCAATCTCAATTACTATGGAAATATTGCAAAAAAAAATCAAAAAAAAGAATGAAGAATACTCATATTAGGATTAAATGTGATTCCACATAGCGCTTCCATGATTTCCCCCTTGAATGAAAATGAACCCCCATATCTATTATGATACACAACACATCATTACACCTAATTGAGTTGGACGAAGTATGATGATGGGTTTGATCAAAGGAATGGGCTTGAGATTGTGATATGCTTTTAAATTTATCTTGTTTTAAATTATTTTGATAGGTTATAAAGATATATTTGTGTACAGTTTACATTGTGAGCACTGTTTGTTATAATGTGTTTGAAGAAAGGAATTCAAATAAAATCATTGAATTATTTGCACAGGACTAGAAAATCTCAAGTTGGGGGTGTGATTATCCAATAAAAACATATATTTTAATTACATTTTAATGGTATTAAATGTTCATTTTTGATCTTATGGTCCTGAGTTAGTGCATTTTCATTATGAACATCCATTCTCATCATTTGTGCACTTCATGCCTAATATACACCAATTTAGGCCCAATGAGTCATCTGATTCTAAGGAATGTAATCATCAATATTTTATTTTTATATTTAGGGAAACATATCCACACTTATATGTGAAAATTTTTCATTCAGGGATCAATGGATGATTCATAAACGATGATGGAGATATTTGGAGATGAATGGAAGCAATTCTAGAGAAGGAAGATTAGACACCATCCCACTTATGTGACTTTGGGGCCCAAAATAAAGGCATAATGAATCCCAAATTCTGTGGGATGATATAAGAAATGTTTATTAACAAATAACTCTTCATTAGATAATGCTAATTCGGCATCTATGGTGGTCATTAAGGCGCCCAAGTTAGAGATACAATTCTGGGCCAGATTCTGCATCACAGAAAAACATCCCACTTATTTGATCATATCTCAGCATCCACAACTCCAACTGGGCCCATATTTTAAAGACAGTTATTATACATCCTTATCTCCATTTTCTTCTTCTATGGCCCACTCTGATTCGGCCATCTAGAAGGTCATCCAAATGCGTCGGTTTGGTGGATGAAAGGTGGCTGCCACCTCGGGTCAAATGTGGAAAATTCCAAATTCCACAAGCTTTCCACCACCTATGGCCTACCAAAATTAATTGAGATACTTTGTACTATTGGAGGCTCGACCCAAGGGCTCAAAATGCCTATTTAAGGAAGTGCTGTTGGAGGATTTAGGAATCTTTGAGCTTTCTTTCATTGTAATGTTATGCTACGGTTTTGTTGTCTCAAATTTATCTTCCACGTGTAAGTTGTTTTAAATCATCCTTGTTTATTAATAAAAGTTCTCTTTCTCTTATTATTATGTTATTATACTTATCACTTTGATACCGTTGGTTCAAGGTGTGAACTTATTCATACCAAACCTTGTGAGATTATCACACAACGGTGGAGTGATTGTTATTTTATTGCGTTATTTTACTTTTCTATTTCCTCTCTTATGAGTCTACTTCCCGCTTCCGTTGAAGACATGTTATCAATGGAGGGATAACTCTTTTATGGGTTGATAAATGAGAGTAGCAAGGGGCTGGATTGGATGGTATTTATCACTCTATTAATGGAAAATCACTTCTCTTAAATGATATTTTAATTTGATGATTTTAAAACATCTTCATCCTTATTGAATTTAAGGTCACACATTCAAGTTCTAATACGAACCTCTACCTTGAAGTGCTCAGAACATTGATCCTTCAAATGTATAGGTGATTAGTATTAGGGTGTGTAGGCATTAAACTAGTAAGTGATGATTTCGTTTGATCTTATTAAATTAATCCATCTCAATTATAAGATATTTAAATCATTAAAAAAGTAATTCATCCAATCCACCCCGAGTGATAACCTAGGATAAACTCATTCTTTTAAATTGAATTCACTTCAATCTGTTATATATCCTCTAAACTCATCTATAATCAATCCATGTTGGCCACTTCATAGCCGAAAACAGTCCATAGAATGTTCTTGTCTATAGGTTACTTCTTAGGTCTCTGTGGATTCGATAACCCAAGATAAACTACAAGGACCATTCTACCTTCATCTCTTGGGTAAATTTGAGCGAGAATCAATAATATAATAGGGGTGAAAATGTATAATATTGGAAAGGAACTTTAGAGAATATGCTACCTCTTAAAATGGTTAACTCCCTTTGAATTTTTCCAAAAGGATTTATTGAATTCCCTTCTGCCTAAGGTAAGGATTCTAGGAGGAATATAGGGATGTTGGGAGTTTATTGTTGTAGATTATGAATGAGACAAGGGGATTGAGGGGTGTGAGTAATGAGTTAGAGGTGGTGCCCTTTTTTGAGTGGGAGGAGGATCACTTTAGGAATGTTTTGAAATATTATTTTATTATTAATTAATTTTTTAATTATAATAACACCAAAGTGATATATTTAGAAGATAATATGTTTATGGGTCTAAATCCTCTTAGAAAATGGGTTTTAGGTATGTTTAGTACAAAATCAAAACCTTATCTTTTAACTTTAACCCTTATTGAAAAAAATTAACTCTTACCATGTTTTCTTGTATTTTCAAAATATATTGTTACTATAGTAACTATAAATTTACATGACACCCAAAATGGATCATTAATGACATTTTTAACATAATATAATTTTATTTTACTGAATATTATCTTTTTTTGACAATTTTATCATTTAATAAAATATTAATTTTTTTAAAAACTCATTTATGTCAATTTTTATACTATTCATATTAGGACTTTTTAAAAATCCATAAGAACATGATTAATTCGAAATAAGTTCCTTAATAAAAATATAATGAGTCATTTTAAACCATAAAATTTCTGTATGGAATAACTGTTTCAAGATAAATTTACATTAATGCTTAATATCTCATTTATTTAAATCTTTCATTAATAATGTAATCACTACATCACAATTGTGTCATAAATAAAATTATTTATTTGATGTATAGAAATTATAAATAAAATACCCCGATGAAGGAAATATTTTTATCTTTTTAATTAATATTTTTAGTCTAAGTTAAAACTTATATAAAACCATATAATTTTTTTTTAAAGATACAAGTTGAGGTTATATTTTCCTTAACTTTAAATTTAATGTAATTAAATATCATTTTCACACAAAAGTGGCTCCGTGAGGTCCTAAAACCAACACAATGATTCCCATGGTCGAAAATATCTTATAGAATAGGGTTATAACATTATTTAGGGTAATTTGATATTATTATAATATTATTTTTACCCTTATTTACCTGATTTTCCCATTAACCATGGTAAATGAAATATTTACTGAAATTACTATTCATAATGTCTAAAACTAAAATTTACCTATTTAAAACATTTGGACCACCTGATTCCAAATATAGAATCCATTTTTTGAAATTCAGAACATAGAAGTTTTAAAAATTAATTAAAAATTAATTCTTGTTGTCAAAACAAAAAATGGTGTGTCTATGAATAAAAAACTACCAAAAGATTGACATGTGTTTGAGTAAACTTTCAATGTTAAGTTACATATAATGACAATAAATAAATAAAATGATAAAAATATAATCTAAGTAATCTTTAGAACTAATTAAAATAATAATATAATTATATAAATAAATTAGATGAAAAGACAGTTTTGACATAAATGTAGTATTTTTCACAATTCAATACAAAAATGAAATTTTACAAAAAAATACCAAAAATTCACCCAAAGTAAAATTATATCTTCTGATTCTAAATTAGAAGTTTATTTTTCTAAATTTAACATGTAAATGTTACACAAACAAGATTAAAAAATGGTTCTCCATCAAAAGGTGTCAGAACTATATTTTTAGAAAAAAATTTCTTTTATTCGAAAAAAATGAATTTATTCATATATCAAATATAGAAAACATATAAGATGAATTAAAAACATTAAATTTAATATATATATATATATATCATATATTATTAATTAAATAAAAATCCATAAATAGTGATATGATAAACACAATTATTCTCTTTTAAATATGTTTTTATAAAAACACATCCATTATATTTCATTGGTTTTTATTTCCATTTCTAATAAATTTGGTATCCAATGTATCATCATATAAACATGTTTAAACCATATCTCAAAATTCCGTTTATACAATTCATTCCCACTATTTCAATGTCAACGAATTAAATACCATTTAAATAATAATAATAATATTTTATTATTTTTCAGTGTAACTCAAAGTTGTGTGCAATGTAAGAGTTAGGAGCATCCCATTGTTGTGTGTCGAGTACTCTATTAGAAAAAACATCCCATTTAACTTAAAATTTATAACTTATTAATAATTATTAATAGAAATCAAAAATTATTTTTCTATAAATACCTTTGTCATTACATCCTTCCACCCTTTAGGAAATTGTATCCTCATAATTTTAAAATTGGGCTAGGAAACATCATTGAAAGATCCACATCAGAAAAAGTATCAATAAAACAATCACATTCATAGAAACAAAGAGAACTATAAAAGTCCCCCATGATAGAACATAATAGGATTCCGTTAATACATGGATATGGAAGGAAAAACTAACTATCAGGTTCTAATGGATAGCGATAGAAAATAAGATCAGGAAAAGTTAACCACAAGAAAACCACAAATTTTTTATTGGTTAAATATTATTTGACTCCCTAGAAAGAAAAGTAAATTGTAAACTTTTTTTAGTTTATTTTCCCATTAATAAATATTTAGAAATTATTTATTAGATTGAATAATAACATAATGAAATATACATACTTTTCAAGTAGAGTTTAATCCTTTAATAAGTTTCTACCGAAAACCCATTTTTCTCCAAACAATTAGTATTCAAGATGACATGGTCATAGATGAAGTACAAGAATCATATTATATAGAGTATCATGATCCAAAAAATATTAACCATATATTTCTTTAGTCTTTAGACCATAACCAAAACCAAAATGGTTAGTTCAAGATCAGATAATCCTAAAAAGGGAAATATTTTATAAAAAGAAATAATACTCTTAATCTCTAAAATTGAACAAAAAATACCCAAATCTCAACAAATACCATTAAATACACAACGTTCCAAAAAATTATTGAAAATAAAACATACTATGTTTGAAACCAAAAATTCAGAAGGATTTGATCACATAGTCTTCCACAAAAATCATAACATTTATCTCTAAATGAAATCTACTACTCTTAAAGTATCATAATGAAAAGTAATTAACAAAAATACACATTCTTTATAATAGTTTAATTATTTACATAAATACACCAAATTTATATATCTCTGCAATAGAAACATATATTCTTTGAAAATAAAAATCTAACCATTACTCCTCAATTGAAATCCCAAATTATTATATTTTCTTTTGGCATATAGTATTCTCAAAAGTGCAAAAGTATTCCAAAATAACGTTTATAACATAATCACCAAATCATTTTATTATACTAAGGATATCCAATTATATATAATTAAATCCCAAATCAACTTATTATTTATCAAAAAAATCATTTAAATAAAAATAATAAGTCATACTAACTAGGGACTTCAGGTAGGTAAGTGGCAGGTGATGCACCGTTCTCTCCCTTTGGTTATGGGTGAGATTACCATGGCCTTGCCAGATGCGATGGGTTGTCACCAATCCAGATGGTTTTCATATTTCTAAAACCATATCATTCTTATGAAATTATCAAAAATAAGATACTTTAATCATAAATAACCATAATGTATTTTATACTCAATGGTTATCTAATACCATTTGTTTTTCGTCCCCAAATGTAATATCCGTTTATCACCTCAAAAAAAGGTCATATTAACCCCCAAAGGTTATTCATTATTTCAACACAAGAAAAGATAATTCATTATATAATAACATTTTCACATTTCAATCTTTAGGGTTACACATAATAGAAAAAGTATTCCAAGTCATTCCCATCATCAGAAGAGACTTATTACTTTTTAGCATTTCATCATCCTAAAATCTACCATAACTCTTGAATCCCGTATATTTAGACATCTTACTCATTCAACGTTCTTCATGATCCATTAACCATTCTTTTCCAAATTATTCCCTGATACTTCTTTCCTATAAAAAAATCTTGAATCGTACCATAAGATTCAATAACATAAAAACAATAGATAATAAATAATCTATACCTTTTATTGGACATTGTTAGACTCCTCAAACTCAATTGGAATGGAATGAGGTATATGTAATCAAATTTTTTTATGGTACTACTTATCTAATTCCCAAACCTTCTTCATAGAGTATTTATTTGTGTAATGACCATGCATGCCACATTTAAAACATTCAATTGATCCCTTATAAAGAAATTATTTCCATTTCCTAGAGTCAACATGACACTTCCTCTGTCCATGGAATTTTCGTTCTTTATGACCTTCATTACCACATATATAGCATCTTACGGTCCCTTTGAAACATTTTCCTAGGTTTTTTCTTCCACATCCTTGACACATAGGTTTTGGAATATACATACCTTAAGGATTATTACTTAAACAACAATTGGGATTTGATTCTAGCATTTATGATGCCATAGGAAATTCACCATTGTTCAAGTGGTAAATTATGACTTGAGATAGTTGGTAAAGAATAAACCCAAGAGTTCTCATTGCAGATCCAATTTCATTTAGTTTTTCATTAAAAAAACCACAATAGTTTCCTTCCCATCCATTGTTACTTTGCTGCTTGCTAGAACTATCCATTTACTAAAACAATAAAGGTCAGTGTTAGTATATCAGGAAAGTCCTGATATAATATCTTATGAGGAGGGTTAACACTTAGATATAATTATTTATCTTATCTTAAACTCAAAAATTTATCAAAAATAACTATGACTCTTTCTAAAATTAGAACCATTATGGTTATGTAACTTAAGCTTAAATAACACCCAAACCTCTAATGATATCTAAACAGACCTATGAAACCAACTGTTAGGCCCCAGTCTTAAACATTACAAAATATTGAATTAAGTTAATAATTCACATTGATGAACTATTTAGGTTTATATAATTTGGGAATTAGGTCATAACTTATACATAACAACTTGAACATTACAAGTAAAAACGTCAACTCACAATCCATTTTTTTCATAAAAAAACTCTTAAAAAAGGATACATGTCTACTTCCATCTTTTAGATAGCATGACTTATCCTTGATCCCATCCATGACCATATTCATCTTTATGTACTATAAGAAACATTTAAAAACATTATTTGAGCATAAAAAGCTTAGTAAGGGATACTTAAAGAAGGAAAACTATTAGTTTTTCCAAAAAACATGAAAACCCTGAATAAATTATTATAATTTTATTATTTTCACCTTAAAGAAGTCGGAAAAACACTTCACTGAATATAAGCTAATTACTTACTGTTTTTGTAACAAAAATAGTACCATAAACCCATATTAAACTACATATATCTTATAAAGGTAACTATAGAGATAAACATACATAAATGGAATAACCATACGGTTGACTTCTACACATATCATTAAATAATATAGCCATATGGCTGACTTCTATACCCAATGCATTGGAGGTTATCATGTAACCACTCGTCCTTGGTTTATGACAGCCCATCATTTGGTTTATCATGCAACCACCTTTCTTGATTTATCATGTAACTACCTGTGAAATTTCTATTTACCAATTAATAATAATAACTCATAAAACAAGGATAATGTAAAAAATAATATTTCCACACTATAACCACAAGAGATTATTTTTAGATATAGAAATATTCTACCCATTTTCAAGACCATTTAAAACATTTAATAAAGAGATTTTTCAATCAAAGTGTATCATAACACTTTAAAACTTTTAACCTTTTAAAACGTTCATGTACATATAAATAAATTCATAAAACCCATTTAAAAAACATAGACATAAAATAGAAGTTTTTAGAAGAATAAATCTGTAAAATATTTAAAACTATGTTTTAGTTAATGTGTCCCTTGCCACTTGTGAACACAAGAATAAAAATAATTATTGAATAAAATTAAATAATGCATTAGATATAAAAAGAACATAATAATTAATGATATAAAATTTCAAAAGAGTTTTAGATACACCTTATAGTTTAATAAAGGTGAAAAACATCAATATATTCCTCAATGAATGGAGATTGAGTTGAAGTCCCTTACAAAGATTATTTTGTATATAAAAAATATCGATTATGTATACTAAATAAAATTACACATAAAGAAATTATAAATAAAAGATTGTATATTAAATTTATTTACCACATAATCATGGCATGACATAATCAAGAAGTAGAACATTAACCCCAAGAATATAAATAGGGTTAAGAAGTTCCCTTTCGAAAATTATGTATCCTAACAGAGTCACATAAAAATTCATAAACTGAGTTGATGAGAGAGAAAAGGTTATCCCATCACGTGGACATAAAAATTATATAAAAAAAGATATATAAAATAATATCCTAATATAAGAAAATGGAAATTCAAATAGATAACATAATAGACGAATTTGACTAAATGAGAATGGTGAAAAGTTTCCTTACCTTGTGTTCGAATGGACTCATGCATTCATTAATTTACAGAATAATAAAATTAAGTTAATTTAATCTTTATTCATAACATTTTTCAAATTTATTATTCCTTTAATATTACATATTACCATGTCATAAAAATTACATAATTATTTATGTTAATATCTGTCATTTTGTCGATATTCGGTACATGGGAAGAAAATGATCTTGTTATAATTACAATTTTTAAATGTGGTTGAAATTAAATTATCTCTATAATATAATTAATATATATAACATATTTATACATTACATATTTATTTATAATATTCCATAAAATTTAGAGATAAAAAATTAAATGCACCATTCATGGAGATGGTATGTCGTACATACAGATGAATGCTGCTTTCACTTCTATTTCATATTTAATGTAAAGAAAACATAATGATACAATGGTATATTTTAATTTCTATATAATTTCATATTTAATATATGTTACATATGTCCATAATTCCATCTTTTATACATTTCATATATGGAATGAACAAGTCCTGTCACTTTGAGGGGGCGGCAATCTGCGCTTCCTCGAATGAAATTTTCATTTTTACACATCACGAAAAGAGTAAATGTATGTTTTAAATAAAAATTTAACAAGAGTAAGGAAAATATAAACATAATATATATCATATAATTACAGTACCATCATAATGGCCACCATGAGTGGAAATAGGAGATAATTGAACAATCATCGTTTCTTGAGGCACTAGTTCATCGTCCACATAAATAGTATGATCTAAATCCTTTAGAAGTATGCTTGTGTAAGTATAGGTAGAATACATATCATAACATAATAAAATAATATCAATTATATATTTTTTTATCTAATAAAATAATAAGAATATAATTGGGAGTAAAGAAGTAGAATATTTGAAAATAACATTAGAGAAGACACTGCCTCTTAAAATGGGTAACTCAATTTGATTTGAGAAAAAAGGCATTCTTGATTTGCATTCGACCTATGGTAAGGATTATAGGAGGAATAGAGGGATTTCGAGAGCTTATTATATTAGAGGTTGGACGATCCAATGGTCTTGATAGTTGTAATTAATGGGTTAGAGGTGGTATCCTTTTACAAGAGGGAGGAGGGGCACTTTAGGAATTTTATGAAATATTGTTTTATTATTAATTGATTATAGAATTATAATAACAAAAAAGTTGTATATTTAAAATATTATATGATTATGGGTCTAAATCCTCTCAATTAAAGGGTTTTAGACAAGTTTAGGTCATAAAATTAACCTTATATTTTAGATTTAACCCATAGTTAAAAAATTAAATCTTACCATGCCTTATTGTATTTTTGAAATATATGGTTACTATACAAAATAAATTCCAAGTGACCTAAATTGATAATTAATGATATTTTGAACATAATATATGTTAGTTAGATGAATATTATAATTTTATGACTATAATATCAATTAATAAAATATTAATTGATTTAAAAACCCATTTTTATCCATTTTTATACTATTCATATCCTGAATTTTTAAAAACCCATAATAACTTGATTAATTCAAAAATCATCATTAATTGAAGTATAAAAATTAATAATCATCCATTAAATTCTTTGATGGCATAAATTATTCAAGATAAATTTATTTTATTATTTATAATCTCTTTTATTTAAATCTTTTATATATAAGGAAATCACTACATCAAAATTGTTCCATATATATATATTTATTTATTATATCTCTAAAAATTATATATAAAATACCATTATGTAGTAAATAGTTCTTTATTTGATATTAATATTTATAATCTAATATATCACTTATATAACACCATATAAAATTTTTTGTTGGTAAAAGATACATGTTTAGGTTATATTTTCCTTAAATATAAATTAAATGTAACTAAATGTCATTTTAAAACAGAAGTGGCTCGAGGGGTACTAAAATATACCCATGTATTCCCATGGTCGTAATTATCTTATAAAATATGGTTAGGAAATGTGTTAGTATAATTTAATATTATGAAAATATTATTTTTTACCATTATTTACTAGATTTATCCTTTAAACATGGTAAATTAAATATTTACTGATGTTACTATTCGTAATGTTTAAAAATAAAATATACCTATTTACACAATTTGAACATACTAATTCCAAATATAAAATCTATTTTTTCTAATTCGAAACACATAACCTGTAGAAATTAGTTAAAAATTTATTCCCATTGTCAAACCCCAAAAACGTGTTTTTATGAAGTAAAAACTATCAAAAGATTGACATGTGTTTATGTCCAATTTGGATGTGAAATTATATAAAATGACCAAAATTTTATTAAATTAGAAAAATATAATATAATTACACATTAAAACCTTTTAGAAGGACAATATAATATGTTAGGTCCACTAGGCTGAGTACCCTGAGAGGGGGGGGGTGAATCAAGGTATGACTAATTCAAAATTAAAGCCCATTCTGATCTTGTTTCGCTATTAAAAAAATGATCTTCTATCTCTTTCCTGTTGAAAAATATAAATAGAAGGTAAAGCATGCACAAGACACAAGAAATTTTTTACTTGGTTCACCACTAAGGGCTACATCCAAGGTGAATACGCCGACAAGTTTCCGATCATACCAAATTCCACTATTCTTCCCTAGATATGGATTACAAGGTTCATGCAAAGTCACTCTATCCCAGGATCACTTCCTTTACAAGGTTTAGCATTAGCTCAATGCTTTCCCATGGGTCACTCCCTGTTTCTCTTTCTCTAGATCAGTGCCGGTGGAGAGGATCATCTTCTTCCTCTTCCTTCGCTCACTGCTCTGAAAAGGATCCACTAACAGTTTATAGACCTGTAGGTATATTCATTTTCATGAACGAATGCATATTCCTCTATATGTAGATGCTCTGTTGAATTCCATCTTTGACCTGTAGATTAATCTCACTTTGCACTGAAGGTATCGGGAAATCTTCTAGCTTCCACCCGGCCCGAAAATACGGCCAGGGACTCAACCTTACTTGGCGCACAAGTCTATATCGGCGCGCAAGTATCGGCGCACAAGTCACCACTGGCGCGCAAGTATTCCTCAACCAATTGAGCGACTCAAGATTCTACAACTCCAAACCTGTGCGACTCACTTCCTTCCTCGCCTAAACCACCTCAGGAACACAACTAACACTTGGCGTGCAACTTCCAACACTAGCGCACAAGACCCACTTGCGCGACACCCCACCACTTGTGCGACCATCACACCTGCACGACGGGAGCTCTGAATCTTCAAAGTGTTGAACTCTGGTGAAGAATGAGGATGGTTGGTCCAGTATTTATAGGCAATTTGACCAACCTACATGGCGGTGCGCTAGTCTCCCCTTGGCACGCAAGTCTCGGTACGCAAGTCCTCTATCTTCCTAGACACTTGCTCAACCAAACCAAATACCTGCGTGACTATCTTTCCTTTGCCATATATTGATCTTTTGATCATGAAAAACCATAGGTGCACAAGTTCTCAAGTTTTCAAGTCATCGGCGCACAAGTCTCTTCATGGCGCGCAAGTCACCTGTGCAACACCACCAGTACATTCGTGACACTTATCCCTTTGCCATATATTGATGATCTGATCTTGAAAAATATATGGTACACAAGTTTCCAAGCCTTCCTGTACATGGCGCGCAAGTCCCTTTTCCAAAAACCACTTTTATTCATTTTTCGATTTTCAGGCCCAAAAATTTGGCAAACACTAGAAAACGGTGCCACCTTGTATCTATTCTTTTGTACCGCCTCCAGATCATCCATTCCTTTTGTCGACGGTATTGAATCAAACATGGATCATTGACCTCAGCTCTTGAACACGAAATTCAATCATGAGATCCTCTTTGTCAACAAATTTGAATGTCATTGTTTTTCATTGTCAATAATCACCACTCATATGTACACTTTGTCAACAAACACAATCACCTAAAAAATGCTTCAATGATACCTTGATGTATTTTTCCCAACAATCTCCACCTTTGGGTCTGTTGAAAACTCTTCTATAAAAAGATACATCATTGATTCTTCAGCCACTATTTTCCTCAAGCGATTCTAATAGCAATCAAGGATTTACTCAACATATACTCTAAGCCCACATGAGCAATGCTCGGCGTGAGAAACAAGAGTATATGAAAAGATCATCAATTAATCACTTCATCTCTGACACCCACTGTTGACACCAAACTGATACTAATTTGTACTAAACTGATACCAATTGTTGAAGGACATGTTGGAAGACAAATGTTTTATTTGGAAATATTCTTGCCGCATTCCAACACCACCGTTCTTCTTTTATCATGATCCTCAGTTGTCGTGATATCTATTCATTGATCGATCACTTATATAATCGTCAGATTTATATGCTCCCCCTTTCTGCTCACAGCTTCAACCCATCTTTAGCCCTATTTCATGTGTTGTCCAAGATAATATCTTGCTAATCACGTTCAACTCGCTTCAAGTCCCCCTATCTGGCTGCTCTAACTATCAGATTCTCCGCATATCATTCATGATTTATCAAATCTCAACACTGTATCCCCCTTGAACAATCACTATTTTTGCCCCATTTGTCATCAAACCCAATGTATACTCCTTTGCAGTCTGTAACAGAGTAGAGAATGCATATCAGCACATGAGGGAAAACACCTCATACGTTGGGGAGAGGGGGGTGTTTCACATCCACACCATTTCAAGTGCGGGGAGTTGATTGAACTCCCAGAGCTAGTCGATGCCTTTCAAATGCTTCCCTGGGTAAGGCCTTTGTCAGATTGTCTGCAACCTGTAGCTTTGTAGGCACATACTCCAAAATCACGACTCCCTGCTCAACTTTCTCCTTGATGAAATGATATTTGATCACAATGTTCTTGGTCCTTGAATGATGGATGAGAATTTTTCTAAGATTTATATAACTTGAGATATCACACTGGATTCCGATCAGAGTCTTCACATCAACTCCCATATCATCGAGATTCTGCTTCATCCACAATAACTGTGTGCAAGATTGAGTGGCCGCAATATACTCATCTTTTGTGGTTCTCAATGAAATGCAATCTTGCTTCTTGATTATCCAAGAAATACACAATCCACCAAGATAGAATGCACCTCCTGATGTTGATTTTCTATCATCTGCTGATCCATCCCATTCCACATCAGTATATCCCAATAACTCTATCTGAGATTTATCAGAATATGTCAAGCCGAAATCCATTATGCCCTGGATATACAGAAGTATTCATTTCACTGTAAGCATGTGGCTATCCTTGGGATTAATCTGATATCTCTCTTCATGTCATGTGGAGAAAACAATATCAGGCCTTGTTGCAGTTAAGTACAATAGACTTCCAATAATTTGCCTGTATTCTTTGATATTAACTTCTTTGCCATCCTCATCTTTTGATAATTTCATCCGGGTAAAAACTAGAGTCTTCATATCCTTGGAATTCTCCATTCCAAACCTTCTTAAAACCACCATGGCATATTTATATTGAGGAATGAATGTTACATTCCTTCCTTATGTCACCTGTAGGCCAAGGAAAAACGTTAGCTCTCCAATCATTGACATTTCATACTCGTTTTTCATGAATTCGGAAAACTGTCTGCACTGAGCTTCATCTGATCCACCAAGAATTATTTCATCGACATACACCAGCAGCATTATCCTTTGATTACTTTCATTGCTGAAATAGATATTGTAATCAACTCTTCCATGCTGGAACCAAGCTTCTGCAAGTTATGATCAAGCCTTGAGTACCATGCCCTTGGTGCATGTTTCAGCCCATATACCGCCTTCTTCAGCATGGAAACTTTGTTCTCATCCTCATGAATGAGAAAACCATATGGATGCTCAATATACACCTCCTCTTCCAGAACTCCATTTAAGAATGTGGATTTGACATCCATCTGGAATACTTTGAACTTTCATTTCACTGTTATTGCCAAAAATAATCTGATTGTTTCCATCCATGAAACTGGTGAAAATGTCTCATCAACATCTATTCCCTCTATCTGGGAGTATCCCTTGCACACTAGTCGTTTTTTGTTCCAAATCATCGTGCCATCTTCATTCATCTTGTTGCGATAGACCCATTTAATCCCGATGACATTCTTGTCAACTGGCCTCGAAACAATCTCCCATTTTTGGTTCCTCTCAATCTGATCGAGCTCTTCATTCATAGCCTGAACCCAATTTTCATCTTCAGCTGCATCAGAAAAACATTTCGGCTCCACCTAAGATAAAAACGATGTTTTCTATAATGATTTCATTATTTGAGTCTGAATTGGAGTTGTCTGATCACCAATGATATTATACCTATCAATTTCAGCTCAACTCTTTATCTTTCTTGCAGACACAGACTTCACATTTTCTTTTTCATCATCAATATCTTCTTCTAAGTCAGCCTCTGCCACTTCTACTCCCCTTGTGTTACTTATATCCTCATAACTTTCATCCGAAAACTAGTCACTGGGTAGTTGAGTATTCTGTTCATTTTCAACTATGGTGACATCATTGCTCTCAACAATTTTTCCTAGCCTTTTGTTGAAGCATTTATACGCTTTTCTTTTCCATGAGTTGCCAAGGAATATCCCCTCATCTCCTCATGCCTCAAACTTCATGTGCTTTTCTTTGTTGATAATTAAACACTTACTTCCAAAGATTAAAAATTATTTTAACATTGGATTCTTTCCATACCATAGTTCATATAGAGTCTTACCTTGCTTAGAACACAACAACGACCTGTTCGAAACATAGACTGATGTCAAAATTGCTTCCTTCAAAAATTTCTCTGGTAGGTCTTTATCAATAAGAATCATTCTGGACATGTTGTTGATTATCCGATTTCTCCTTTCAACCACTCCATTCTGTTGGGGAGTTCTCACTGATGAAACATGATGCCTTATCCTGTGTTTCTTGAGACAGTCTTCAACTTGACTATTTGTGAATTTTGTACCATTGTCAGTATGAAACTTCAGAATTTTCTGCCCAAGCATGCTTTCTGATTCCCTCCTATACTGCTTTATGCAACTGAACATGTTTGTATTATGGGTAATGAAAAACACCCCGACCATTCTGCTAAAATCATAAATGAAAAGAAAATAGTACCTTTTCCCATTTATAGCTCGTGGTGAGATAGGACCACATACATTAGCATGCAACAATTCGAGAACTCTAATTGATTTTTGTTCCTTTGGACTTTATGTCATTATGATGATCATCCCTTTTTGGCAACCATCACACATATTAGTGCGACCATGTGATAGTTTGGGAAGGTCTCTAGCAGCATCAAACTTTACCAGATCTTCCATGGATGGTTGGCATAGATGACCTAGTCGCTTATGCCACAGCTGGTTTTCATCTTCTATGGATAAAAAGAACGAATCTTCTATCCCACCTACCAGGTAAAGATTTCCCTTTGTTCGTTTTACATGTAGAATGACCGCTCCATATTTTACTTTAACAATACACATCTTCTTGGTAAATTGGATAGAGTTCCTAGGGTCACATAGTTGACTGACATAGAGCAAGTTATAACTGAGACCCTCTACTATGAAGACATCAGCACGTCTCATTTCTTTGCCCCCAAACATGGCTTCCCTTGATCCAAATATCTTCAGGCCATTATCGTTTCCAAATTTGAAATTTTTTTCTTTGTCATATTTCATGCCTATAACAAGATCCTTATTACCCATCATGTGAAATGTGCAACCAAAATCAAGGATCCACACACCAGAGCGATCTGGTGATTTAAAGGCAATCTCTGCCACCATGACCTTCTCAATTTTCTTCTTTTTGGTCCATATTTTTTATTTCACACTGGGTATAGATTCAGGCTTCTATTATTTATTAGAGTATAATGGACCAACTTCATCTTGCAAAGCAGCAAATCTATTATTCAATTTTAACTCACTTGTCAGTTTATCGATCTGATTCTTGCAAACGTTTTGATTCTGCTTTGGCACATTTCTCTGAATGGTCAAAGTGCAGTACATAGCCATGTTCCCAACTCCTCTATACCAATAATGTTGTCCTTCAAAATTTGTTCTAGAAAACCATTCTCTGTTTGGCTTCCACCTATGTTCTTGTTCCCTTCGATATCTTTTCGTTATCTAACACACAAACTGTGAATGTCCCATCTTCCCACAACAATAACATCTGATATAAGGTGAATTCTTTCGTATTACATCAGCACTACGAGTTTCCCCTTGGGATCTCTGAATACTCTGATTCTTCTTTGTGCCCAAATCCACCTTCAATCTCGGGATGAGTGCTTGTCGTCTTACTTAAATTGCCATAGATTTTTGTTTCTGATTAAGTCATGAATCAACCTTAACTTCTGAGCTCAATTTTGGCTTCTTTCCTACTGAACTACTAGGATCTTATTTCTTCTTTTCAGTCTTCGTAATGACCTTCTTTCCAAAAAATTTGTTGGGAATAAAAGGTTTTTCCTAGTCTATATTTTTTCTACGCAAACCGACAACTTCCTCTTCAAGCTCTTCAATACGCTTGACATGATCATTCACTTTTATATTCAGGAAATCTATCTCTCATTTCTATTCTTCAATCTCGAGCTTACGCTCATCAACCTTTTCTGTGCGCTCTGGTGCGGAAAACATAAGATTTTCAATTTCTTTCACTAGCTCAGACTTCTCTTCTTCCTACTGTTGCATGTAGAGTTTGGCATCATGTACCACTTTGTTTGTTTTCTTTGTTTTTTCTCTCCAAACATCTATCTCTTCAAGAGCTGCTTCTAATTTAGATTCCATTTCAACTCTCCCTTCAATTTCTTCTTCTTTCTCATCAGTTTTGGTTTATTTCTTTTCATGAGCACTACTAAAAATAGCCACCATTTCATTTTGTCCATGATATTTGCAGTTTTCTATCCCTTCAATTTCTTTTCCCTTAGACTCATATGAACTGTCTATTTCTTGTGAAAGAAGATTCTTCTTCTTGAAGAAATTTATCTTGAACTGGTTCTTCCCATTCACATAGACTAAAGATTTTTTTGTGAATTTCAACTTCATCTTCATCATTTTCTTCTTGAAACTTTTTGGGGCACCTTGTAGCAAGATGACCAACTATTCCACATCTAAACCAAGCAAGTGGGAGCTTTCCTTTGAACTTTCCTTTTCCTCTTTGAATATTTGAGGAGAGGAATGACATTACCTCATCTGTCTCTTCTTCTTCCTAATAATCCTCAATGGCGAGCTTCTTCATGGCCTTAAATTACATCTCTTTGGACTTCCCATTTTTCGTAGACTCATTTTCATCGTTCCTCATTTCATATCAAACCATGGTATTGTGCAAATTGTCCTGTGTCAGCTCTTTTGGATATTTATCTTCTAGTACTGAAACATTCGGATTGAACCAATGTGGAAGTTTCCTCAAGATATTCTTTACAATATTTTTGACTTCAATGACTTCTCCATGACCTTGCATGTCTTCAACAATAATGTTTACCATGTCAAAGAATGCATCAACAGACTCATTCGGGTTTATTTTCAGATCATTATACTTGTTTCACAACACCTGCAGCTTTGCCTCTCTAACCTTTGTATCCCCTTCATATATATTCAAAACCTTTTCCCACATGGGATGTGACGTTTTTCATGACATCACCTTCATATAGATGGGATTGTAAAAGGCTCCACCTAAGGCATTGATTCCTTTGGAATCAGCATCAAACTCTCTATGCTCAACTTCTAATAATGATCCATTATTATTATCAGCCTTGATACCATGCATAGAAACTGAAAACACATCCATTCCCAAGGATCAGAAATAGTGTTGCATTTGATTCTTCCATATCTGAAAATTACATCCGTCGAAGATTTCAATCCCTTTATGGTTAGTGAATTCCATTGAGATAAGAACTAATATCAAACTTTACCTCTGATACCAATTGTAAGGTCCACTAGGCTGAGTACCCTGAGAGGGGGTTGAATCAGGGTATGACTAATTCAAAATTAAATCCCATTCTGATCTTGTTTCATTGTTAAGAAAACACTCTTCTTTTTCTTTCCTATTTCACAGTATAAACATAAGGTAAAGCATGCACGTGAAACAACAATTTTTTACTTGGTTCACCGCTAAGGGCTACGTCCAAGGAGCAGACACCGACAAGTTTCCGGTCGTACCAAATTCTAATATTCTTCACTAGATGTGGATTACAAGGTTCGAGCACAGTCGCTCTATCCCAGGATTACTGCCTTTACAAGGTTTAGGGTCATCTCACTGCTTTCCCAAGGGTCACTGCCCATTTCTCTCTCTCTGGCTCACTGCCGATTGAGAGGATCACCTTCTTCCTCTTCCTTCACTCACTGCTCTGGAGAGGATCCACTCACAGTTTATAGACCTGTAGTTCTCTTCAATTTCAGTAAGGAATGCATATTCATCTATATGTAGATGCTCTTTTGAAGTCGAGCTTTCACCCATAGATGAATCTCACTTTTCACCGAAGGTATCGGGCAATCTTACAGCATTCACGTGGCCCGAAAATATAGCCGGAGACACAACCTTACTTGGCACGCAAGTATATATCGGTGCGAAAGTATCGGCGTGCAAGTCAAAACTGGCGCCCAAATCTTCCTCAACCACTTGCACGAGTCAAGCTTCTGCAACTCCAAACTCACGCGACTCAATTCCTTCCTCTCCTAAAACACCTCTGGTGCACAAGTAACACTTGGCATGCAACATCCAACACTGGCGCGCAGGTCCCACCTGCGCGACACACCACCACTTGCGCGACAACCACACCTGCATGATGGGAGCTCTGAATCGTCAAAGTGTTGAACTCCAGTGAAGAATGAATAGGGGTGGTCCAGTATTTATAGGGAATTTGACCACCCTGTGCGGCACTCGCTAGTCTCCCCTTGGCGTGAATGTCTCGGCGCGCAAGTCCTCTATCCTCCAAGACACTTGCGCGGCCAAACTAAATACCTGTGCAACTCTCTTTCCATTTCCATATTTTAATCTTTTGATCATGAAAAACCATAGGCGCGCAAGTTCTCAAGTTTTCAAGGCACCGGCGAGCATGTCTCTTCATGGCACAGAAGTCACCTGCGCGACACAACCAATACTTGCACGACACTTATCCCTTTTCCATATTTTGATGATATGATCCTGAAAAACGTATGGCGCGCAAGTTTCCAAGCCTTCATTTACACGGAGAGAAAGTCCCTTTGCCAAGATCATCCATTCCTTTGGTCGACGTTCTTAAATTAAACATGGATCGTTGACCTCAGCTCTTGAAATTGACATTCCATCATGAAATCATCTTTGTCAACAAATTTGTATGTCATTGTTTTTTTTGTCAACAATCCCCACTCAGATGTCCACTTTCTCAACAAACACAATCACCTCAAAAATGCTTCAATGATACATTGAGGGATTTTTTCCCACCAACAAATTTATAGACCCTGTGAGAAATACCTCAAATTAATGGTCTGAAACTTCATTGTTCTCTTATTATATCCATAACCATGTAACCCTTTTCTGAACACTATCTCTACTTTATGAGCACATCGAAAAAATTATTCATAACTCCCAAAGTCTCAGATAGCTAGAGCCTTTCAATGTTGTGGTTTTAAACCACTAAAGAAAATATATATTTTTCTATCATTGTGGATAACAAATATCGAGGCGTTTTTTCAAGCCTTGTGAATTTTTCTTCCTATGTTGGGATATATTCACATTACTTTTTCTTTAGCTCAATAAATTATCTCTCTATATTTGTTTGAAGAGTATGATGGAAATACATATTATGAAATATTTTCATAAAGGATTCTCACTTTATCTATTTTATTTAATCATTATTATTTGTGTTATTTATCAATTACCTTAACTAATCAGATTCTCCATCTAAATGATAGATGTCTAGTGTCACATTCCTTATCTTTGAATAGTAGAGCATAGAAAATATCTTCTTCATTGAGTTAACCCACTATTCTATAAAAAGTGGATAAAAATAACCACTAAATGATGGAGGATGCTTCCACATAAGTACTCAAGGGATAAATTCGTCTTCATGGGTAAAGGTAGACAATCCACATGGTTCTGGTTATTATTTATAGCCTAAGAAAACTGGTTATTAATTTTTATGAACATTTAAACTCCACCTCCTATGACATTAGGGATATTAATTGATCAATAATTTCATTTTCACTTCCATAGGATGTTTTCCTTGTTTCTTCAAGATCCCACAATTTTATGAAATATAAAATGTTTGAAAAAATCATAAGTTAACAATTCATGAATAAATAATTTATTCTTTTGTGAAATTAACTCGACTGTAAAATCATATTGGAGACCTATGTTTAAAATTGTTCTAAAATAAAACATCTTGGACCTTTACATATACTTACTGTTATCCTAATGGTTTTCAATAAATTTTTCCAATCCTAATTCTGAAATTTACTAAATAGTTCTCTCTTACTAACTTTTTCAACCATCGTTTTTTCTTACATGAATATTTACCTAATTATTATGATAAACAACACAATAGCATCACAATCTAAGATTAATGATTTTGTGTATTTGGAAAATTAATAACATATATAACTTTTACATAATAAAACATAAAAATTTATTTAAACTCTTATTCATTATCCTTCTAAATCTTTTTTTCTCCTTAATTCATGTATTCACCTGAGGATATACATTGAAGAAAATGTGGAGATCTAAAAGGCCAGTAAATGGATAAATAAGCAATGTGATTCAATATAAAAGGAGTGAGAGTAATCCTCCTCATATTAACAAGAGAATATTATCATCATCAACATCATGAGTGTAATATTTGATTAATTAATGGAATTTGGAAATGAATAAAAATAAAACATCATGTCTTATTAGACAAAAACAACACATAGTTATGAACAAATCTAACATCAGGTCCACACATAACCTTAATGCACAATCATAAAATCATAATTGTGAACAAATTTAGATTATGTTCCACCCATATTACTCATTATCTCTTGAGATACATCACTTTCCATAATTTATTGGACATATATATAAATATGGGCCCACCCATCACATCCTAATATTTACATAATCATGCAATCCTAAAAGAACATATTTTAATAATAGACATGAATTAACTCATAAAAAGAAATGTGTTTACTAATAATTTCTTCAATAATGATTTCATTAATAATATTGATATTCAAAAATGAAAACTAAAATAAAAAATTATAAAATCATCATTCTTGAGAGAAGAAGATAGAACTCAAGATGATATAAGAATGTGTTTTGTAAAGAAGTGTTCTTTTAGAAAATATTTTTATTTTTCATTAAATCAAGTAGGAGAAATGTATATCACCAAAATAAATTGGAATAATTATGAAATGATATTTAAGCGACCTTATAGGTGTATTCATAGAAGATATGTCATGAAATATGGATAACCCAAATAAAAGGAGTTGGGTTTGAGAATCCCCTTACCTTTTGTTTGAATGTTTTTTTCACTTTCACTTAATATCCTAGATAATAAAATTGTATTCATTAATCCATTAATTAATAACCTCCAATAAATTTATTTTGTTTATTATAATTTTATTAAGATCATTTATCATCATATTTATGAGTTATAGTTTTTATTTTTGTCATTTTATGATCGTTCATTTTCTTGGTTTCATGGTCGGTTTACTCATGTATTGTAATGGATGTTCTTGTAAAATTGGAATAATAATCCAAAAATGATGTTATATCTTATTAATTAACTTCAATAAGTTTAAATGTTCTCATTTATCATTTTTATTTTTTTTATGACAAAGATATATTAGATAAAACATTAATGATAAATTTTTAGTATATTTTAGCGGTTTTCCAGACCTTCATGAACTAGTTTTATTTTATTTAATATAATGTATTTAAATTAGTTTAAAAACATTTAAAAATTTATAATATATGTATTAAAATAAATATTAAACCTAAAAAAGTTTTTTTACCAGCCTTGAAGGAGATATTAGATAACAAAAACTCGGTGTCCACAAAAGTGGTGAACTTACATATCACGAAGGACGTTTTAAATTTTAGAATAGAAGGAGAATATAAGATATTTGATTATGGATATTAAATTAACACAATTAAATGATATTATATTTATGATACGAGAGTTATTATTCCACTTTGTATAGGGGAGGTGATAAGAGGATAGAAAAAAAAAGAAATTCAATGAAAACATTTGAGGAATTTTTCTCTTGAATTTCGTCTCCATGAGAACCACCTTAAGGCACTTGGGTTTGGTAATTTTCTGATACCAAAATATATTAGATGTGGTTAATCAGATTAATAAAGGGGGTGGGTAGAATATATACAATTTAAAAGAATTATAAGTTGTCAGGAGAATGGGTGGAGATGTGTGGTATTTATAGGGGGAGGAGATGGGTCTTTAAAATTATTAAATTCATTAGTTTTTTAATATGTCTCAATAATATAAATATTTTTTATTCCTATAAATAAATGAAATAAATATATAATCATATTTCAACATAATGGGTTCTTAAATCATCCATACACTATCCCTAACTAAAAAATTCATTTATTTATCTTATATTGTAAATTACAGTATTTTAAAATTCTCCAAAAAATAAAATATTTTAGAAAAATCCAAAAACATCACCATAACTATTATTCAACATGTAGATTTCAAAAATAGGATCAATTTTATGAAAATTATTTTTTAAATTTGTGAATTTAAAATTTTAATTAAAATCATTATTTATTTAAAAACACTCATTTTAATATAATAATTGATTTTATGACCCTTTGAAGAATTAATCCAAAACTCATTAAAGTAAATTAAAATAGTAATAAAAAATAAAATTAATTTATGAATATATTTCTTGATAATAAATTTAATTTTATATCATTACATTAATTATAATATTGTAAACAAACATTAACATTTTACGAAATACAACACCTAATTTATGATTTTTAGGAATTTTATTTACTTATAACATGATATAATTATATCATATTTTCATTTATAAGAAAATGATGTGTTATTTATAATATCGTAAGTGAGTATACAAGTCTAACTTCAATAAAACTATTACAAATGGTCATATTATTATTCCAATGGTCATGTAGCTATTCTAATGGTAAAAGTTCCTTAATTTCTATTAATACCCCTTAGTTTATTCATCATTAATTAGAATAAATATTTTATTAGGTTCTTTATGTGATACATATTATGATTTACATAATTATAATAGTGGAAATTCTATTGATAAAATTTGGGCCGTTACATAGAACACACAACAATTGTCTTCCATATATTAATTGTTCCCCTATCCAAAAGAACCCTAACCAAAAATACATGTTGAATAGAGGGAAAAAAATAAGGAATAAAACTAATCCAATGTTCATGTTGTATTTGATTCATTTTCATAGGGTGATGCACTAAGAGATAATTATGTCAATACAAAGAACATTTATTGCACAAATCCCAGATTAACAAACCCAAACTGGAAATTCAATCGATCTGAAAATAAATTCTATATTTGATTGCTTCAAGTTAATAATAGGAAAATAAAATGTGGAGAATTCCACATGAAACAAATATAATACCTTTATTTGGATCTCTCATTAATGAATAATGTTCGCACATTATTGTTCTTGATGAGATCCACATGCTATGTTGGTGCATGATCCTCGATCTGATCATGATATGATGTCATCTTCCTATGATCCTATAATGGATAATATAAATATATTGGATTAGGTGGATAAACGTAGGGATTTTTAATAATCCCATATTAATAGGGTTTTAATTGTTTTTAGATTTAAATGAAATAATTAAATAAATAAAAAAATATTTATTTAATTATTTTTTCCATGATGGTGCTTCATCCAAACACCTCACTCCAACCAAGGTTATAGAATGCCTAGGGTAAACCTTATTTTCTAACCTAAATGTTATTATCCAATTTTCGATCCAAGACTCCATTTCAGAATTATTCCAGTTTTTTATGAAAACTACATGCACAAGATCTTCATATTTTTAATATTTTTTAAATATCAATTTCATGCTCACCAGGCATCAGGATCTCACATCTTCTATGGTAACAGCTCCATAAATATTGTAATAATTATTTAGAAGTCATAAATGAAAAAATTGATATATTACAATATTTTTTTATTCCAGTATTTTCATCCCTAAAAATCACTATCTAATAGAGAAGGTGGGGACAGAAAACTATCAACTAGGTCTCCCACTTCTGTGAGTACTCCCAAGGTATTCTAGTGCTTCCAATAAACATGAACCATAGGAAACCACTTTCCCATAAAGTTTCTCTATATTTTGGTTCTTAACACCACAAACATTCGATAAAAGGAAACTCCACTCTCACAAAACATCTTGACCCGGTCGATATCATGCAATGGGTTGTTCAAATATTTCCTCAGCTATAATAGGTGGAGAAACCAATGCAACCAAAACTAATATGGTCATGGGGTTAAGTGGTATACCACATCGTTAACCCGACAAAGAAAAAAAGGTCATAATAACAATAGAGAGAGCCTATTTCCATGGCTAAAACTCAAGTAACTCTAGAAATATTATGTCCCACATCTTTGTCTTGTAAATAACTCATGATGTTTATGGGAAGACACCATCTACCACCTGGTTAACTGAACCCTTAGAAAAATTACTAGAACCAGAACTATGTCAGATGTACTATAACCCACTAGATCTAACTAGTATGACAGTGACCTACATGGTATTTCATACATGGACATAAAAAGGTAATACACTGGTGGTGGAGTGGTAGTCACTATGATACACAAACTCCACCAATGGTAGATGATCATACCAACTATGGTCCAAAACTAACATCCGAACTTGAAGCGTATTTAATAGACCCTTAATGATCCACATTACCTGGAAAGATGACCGGGTCAAGAAAAAATTATAAATTCTAGCTGAGCCCTCAAATAATTTTTGCATCCTCTCTGAAATTCTTCGGTGAAGTAAGAATCACATTATGCAATTAATATTAAAGGAATTACATGAATTATTACTAGTACATATAAGAAAAAGATTCATGAACTCTCTACAAATATTTTTTGGACACCACCCTCAAAAAAATACATAATAGAACTTTATATTTATAGCATTATAAAAATTCAATGGATTCCCAACCGATGCCTACAGATTATAGAACGTCCTCACCTCCACCATTTTCACCGCTTAGGGAAAAAAACCTCCTCAACAACTCCTTATATAGAATGACGGGTGTCACGATATATTATCCAACAATGAAGATAATAGTTTCACCTTTTCAAATTCAATCAGTAATATATCAAGTGGATATCTAGTCAAAAAAAATCTCATAATAGATATCACAGAGTAATACATCCCTATATTTCTGAAGAAGTGGAGGGGTAATAACCATCATTTAAAGGTAAAGCACACCATCATTCTATGTCTCTTGTAATCTAAATTGGATGACGAGAACATGTGGTTGTCATTAATGAATAATATAGTGAGATTATCTAATAAGGGTAAAGTAATTGTTGGTTTTAGTGTATGTAATCATTACGTTAAAATACATAAGAATGATAAAAGATTAGTGACATAAAAATTGAATACATGTAGGAAATATGGATTTTGAAGATTTTTCAACCATGATGTAAATTTCAAAAAGTTACATTCTGAAACTAGGATTAATTATTTAGTGAGAACATGATTTGTATATATGTCCAATAAGTATTATGAGTGTAGGAAACTTAACTGTGATTTAAATTCTTCTTTTAATATTCATTTGATGATGTCACAATGATGCATCAGTGATGCACAATGTGTTGAGTTGGACGTCAATGAAAAAGGAGGTCTTAATTCTGGTGATAATTTTTCACATCTAATAGTCATCGATGGTGGTACTAGGAGTCTTGGATACACATGAGTGATAAAATGAATTATTTTCAGTAGAAAATATAGAGGGAGTTGAATCTAGGGGATGCAGATGGTATTTGAAAAAACCTAAACATGTAGTCAAGTAAAACATTCATTCACCCAGTGAAACATTACAAGTTTCATCAAATTATAAATATTTTTTTGATTAATCCCAAAATGAAGGTGGATTATTATAATTTTTTTGAAATAATTGTGCTTACCACTACCTTCCACACAATGAAAGAATTTAGGCCTTAGGTAGTGTTTGTAGGCATTAACCATCATATAGATATTGTAATGATTGGTTCATCATTGTTATATATATAGAAAATAGACTCATTTAGTTGGTTGTTTAGTAGATTTTTTTATATTCATGTTGGAAAGAATTCTATGCAAATTTTCATAGATGAAGTTGGAGCTATGTCTAAATCAATTAATTTAAACATACCAAAATCAAGATATGACCTATTTAAGTGGAGTTTAATACAAAATGGAATTAAGAACATAGTTCAAGTAATGAACAATGAGTCAAAATTGTTGTAAAACATTAAAAAATGCATTTATGTGGTTTTATAAAATTCAAAATTTGAGGCAATATGGAAACAAATCCATGACGAGTGCGATAATAAAAATTCAACATGGATAGAAGATTCTTATAAAGGGAGATATGGGCTCATTGTTTTATAGAGACTGCATTGATGTTACGAATTCGAAGAACAAAATTGTGTGAGAGTTTCAATATTGTATTAATGTGTAACATGAATCATAATATTTGAGTCTTGGAATTATTGCGACAGGTTTAATGTGTGTTTAAAAAGATTCAGTATCAGGAAATAAATGTTGAATTTTATGGATGGGAAAATCACTCATGAAATCATTTTCCATATCATTTAATCATGGTTAAATCCATTCATTTCTACACACACAAAATATTCAATAGTTTTTAGCAGAACATCAAATAATTGGTTCATGTTACCTTAACTATTCTAATGAAACTGTTTCCCCAAAAAAAATAGTTGGAATGAATGGTTTGTTAAATGAATATTTAGTTGTAGTGTACCAAGATTAACCTATGAGAATTGGTTGTACCTTCATGATATTTTAGAGATATTGGTATTATTGTTCTCATATATTAAAAATATTAGATATTTTGAATGTGATGTCCTTGATTGAGTTTTATATCCATAATATATGGAAAATAAATGCCAATGAAATCCATTTGCGAAAAACTAATGGTTAATCATGTCAAATATGGTTTTCTAAAAAGAAAATCTAAATGTAACGAAAAGTTGGAATGGATGGAAGTAAATATTGTAATTGAATCTTATGACATTGATCTGAATATATGATTGGGATTTCAAATTTGACCATTTATTCTAGGTAATTTCATGAAGATAGACATAATTTACAATCAAAATGTATTCAGGGAGAATATAACATGGGACATCGAAAATAATCTAAAAAATATTTTAAGAAGAAAGATAAAAGGAAGGGTGTTGATAGGTTAAAATATTGTATAAATATTTAAATAAACATAAATAATATGTCTAACATAAGAAATCAATAGACAATAAAATTATTAAGAAATTATTATTATTTTGATTATTTTAATGAAATATTACAATATGTGATATCATTCATGAATAATGTAGTAATGGATTTGAGGGGAAGGGACAAAGAACGATAAAAAATTATGGATACCCTGGTGATCATATCATAGATCTCAATGTAAGTATATATTATACCATAGGATGATAAATTTTATGTTTAAACTCATTACAATGAAATTAATTTATTCTTGTATTTGAAATCAGAATGAACTACTTTTTTACTACGGTTATACTATTTCTATTTTTAATTATTGATATAATATTATTTCTATAATTATGAGGTTTCGAAGAATAATTTTTATCTATTCAATGTGTAAAATTCAGTAACTTCTTCAAATCATAATGACGAAACACATTTTTTGACTGAAACATAAATGAAATCATATTGGAATTCTGTTTATCCATAATATGAATTTTATAATCATCACAATATCATAAAGTTAATGAAAACAAGTTTTTATAAATACTTATGTTGGTGTCTAGAGTGGTATAAATTTTCCATGGAAATATAAATAGAATAAAAGTTGGAATTTCCATTATGAGTTTATAATGGGAGTTTCCACTAGAAATTTCTGATAGGAATTCCCAGTTGTAATTTATACACAGAACATGTTTCTCATTAATTAAAATAACATACAATAGATACTATAATGAAAATATATAAAATTGTACCTATTATAATATAACAAATTAAATCAATATCATCTTTATCAAAATGTTTATCCAGATCAACAAAGAACCACTTCCACCCCTTATATACCACACAACAAATTGATGGAAACTGATGTGTAATTTTCATCTCATAGTTTACATTTAGAGTTTATACTTGAAATTTAAAATGGGAATTATCAACTAGAATTTCTATCCATGATAAGGTTCTATTTCATTCAATGAATAGAAAATGGATTCTACAAATACAAATTATAGTGTAACACATATAATAAAATCATAGATTAAATAAATATCACATTTATCCAAATGTTTATCCAGATCAGGATATAACCATTAACACCATTAATGTACCACCCTACCAATTGATCTAAACCAAAGTAGAAATTTATAATCATAGTTTAATGTGGGAGTTTCCACTATATATTTCCAATGTAAATTATGAGTGGAAATTTCAATTCAAAAAAACATTCCAATTAGTTCAAATAACTAACAGTGTATACTATAAAATAAAAATTATAGTGCAACACCTATAATAAAATCAAAAATGAAATAAATATCATCTTTATCAAAATTTTCATGTAGATCAAAAATTAACCATTTCCACTACTAATGTACCACCCACCAAGTTTGTATAAACCAAAGTGGATATTATCGCTTAGATTTTACAGTTGTAGTTTCCATTGGTAATTTCCAATTCAATTTACTCGTAGAAATTTATATGCACAACAACATTCCAATTGATTCAATGAACTAATAGTGTTTACTACTAAATAAAATAATGTCCATAAGATATTATAAAAGAACATAATCTGTCCATATGTTCATCCTGATCATAAAATATCCATTTCCAATCCCCCTCAAATATCCCATCGAACTAAATCATCACAACAAATCAGACCATTATTTTCAATTAAACAACAACCAAATTTTTTTTCAATGAATAACTGATATAACTATCTTAAATGTTACTTAAAACAACCAAATACATATTGAGTCAATAAGGTTTCCTTATTAATTTTCCATTACATTATGTTTTGAAAATCACAAACACATTATTTTAATGAAAATTATATTTTCTCAAATAATTTTTCTCATAAGGAAAATTTCCATTATCTACTTAAATTTTCCTTTCTCATAGGAAAACTTATTATTCTCTAATGAAAATTTCCATTTATTAAGGAAAATTTCCATTCTCTAAGGATTTTTTTATTCCTACATTTATTTTAATTGTTCTCATTATATTCCCTCAAAATATAACTGATTTTATTACGATGGAAAAATTTTGTTTCATGTTTAATACCTTGGAAAATTAAATTTCCTTGGATATATAATATCATGTTTTGAGGATCTATATTTTTTGAAATTCAGACTCTAAATTCTCTAAAATTCATGCTCTTAATTCTTTGTAATTCAGACATCAAATTTCTGATAATTATATTCTTAATTCTAAAAAGTTTAGACACTGAATTCTCTGAAATTTAGACTTCGAATTTCCTAAAAATAAGACTATGAATTCTCTAAAATTCAGACTCTAAATCCTCTAAAATTCATACTCCGAATTCTCTAAAATTCAGTCACCGAATTCACTGAAATTTAGAAATTGAAATCTTTGAAATATTGACTCTGAATTCCCTGACATTCGGACTTCGAATTCATTGAAATTATGATTATGAAATATTTTAAATTCAGACTCTGAACTCCTCAATCTAGACTCCGAATTCCTTAGAAATCATATTCCAAAGTCATCAAAATTCAGAATATGAAATCTTTAGATTTCAAATTCTGAATTCATTGTAAAAATGATTCTAAATATCAATGTATTATTGACTCCAAATCTTTATTTGGTTAGACTCTGAATTCTATTTTTCCTTAGACTTTGAAAAATATATTTTGTTAACCAACTCCATTTTCCTTACACTTTTTACGAAATGATGTTATGCAATATTTTTCTAAATAACAGTTGTTCGGAATGACATGTGGATAGGTCCCTCCAAGATGCAAGGAAAAATATTACTATTGGAGGAGGGAGTTGACCATTGGAGAAGTTCTTAAAAATAATATCTCATTTGAATGATCTCAACAGATGTTCCATTACTCTTGAGATTCCAAGTTGCTGAAGTGATTTATAGAGAGAGACAATCTCATGCTTTTTGTGTTTATGAAATATTGTTTTGATTGCTTCATGCAACTCTGATTGTTTTTATATACAATCGAGGGCTTGTGGGGATATCATGACAGATTCTAACATTCATAATGAGGGCTTACCCTAGTATTGGTAAAACATGATTTCATGAATGTATAAATCAAGGGAACTTTATCCAAGGCTGTTGGATACCCTACTCTTTGGGTCCAAAGAATTCATACTTGTTACTTGTTTTATTTCATGTTTATTTCTACTTCATTTTGATGATGGAAGAATTAATAACCTTCTTCTAGTTTCTGGTACATTTGTACACTTTTATAAGTAATGTTTTATACTCTTTAAGGTAGAATCTTTTCCTTGCAAACATTCCTTAAGTTTCATTTTCAGAATCACATTTCCAAAACCTAGAATATCACTTTAGTATAACTAAAAGAGGTCTTGTGAATTTACCTTGTTTAATTTTTTAAACATTTTTTCCTTTTTTTTCAAAAATGACTATTTTTAAAACTACAATTCACCCCCATCTTATAATTGAGCATCTAAATATACTATTTCGATCCTAAAATACTTCATACTCTAAGCATCCATCTCTGATGTTGTCCTTCCAGGATCAATTAGGAAATAATGAACCACATACAATCACCAGTCACCAACATCCTTTTCCATCAAATGATCTAGAACTTCAACTCTTATTGCTAAAAATTCCACGATATAATAAATAATGACAACACAATCCAATGTGGTGTTTCCTTACTATGGTGTATTCTGAACTATAATATCCCATTTATGATGTATAACATTTTCTGTCTGATTTTTACTAAACACTTCATAAAAATATTTTTTGTAAGAAAATGAAACGAACAATACTTATTTCAATGATTGGAAAAAAAATATAGACAATGTATAATATCATACCACACTAACTGCATCTTTAATAAAAAGTCCAGTAGCTATTGTTCATCGAATTGGATGCATGGAGTTATAGTATCTAAACTTAATTTTTTCAAATCCATTACTAAAAAATTCCAAAAGATATTATCTCTATTTACTGGGTAGAATAAAAATTTGAAGCCCCTCATAATATCAATTCTTACCTAGTTCAAAAATATGTCCTTCAATTTATCATTTTTTTTAAAAAAGAACTACTTAGAATCCAATAAAAAAATAAAATCTATTAAAGTATCCATCATTAACAATAAAAATATAATTACGTAACAGAGAAAATATAAAAACAAAATCATTCATTATATAAAAATTGATCTATAGCCATATTATAAAGGTGATAAACATGAAGGAACAACTTTCCAAATCGGAAATTCTAGCCATACTACATAGTCAAAATATTACTCCAATTATCACCTAGTATGAATATATGGCCTGTTTCAAAAATTAGAACTTAATAAAAGATAAAAAATAGTGTTGGTTAAATAAATTGATATAACTTATAAAATATTAGGTGTGAACCTCCTGTTTAAGATATCAATATTTTTCTTCATACTGATCAGATACGATTTGTTAGTAGATTCCCAATCTACATTGCTATAGTCATGGAATTTTATTTTCATATTTAGTATAGCGTAAAAGATATTAAAATATATTATTACTACATAAATTCAGTAATATTACCTACCCCCATTTTCATCAAGTTCTATTTTGATCAGCCTTGTATCATGTTTTTTCAATATAGTCCGCAGCTCCACCCACCTAGTAATTTACTAGGACATATTTTTGGGAATCATTGGACTCTCCTTCATAGTAACATCCGAATATATATAACTATATTGAATATTTGGTTTCCTCAACCTACTCTTCACACATATAATCAATAATATTTGTATCATTGAGGTAGAAGAAGCTACACTGGACTGCTCAACACCTTTAGGTTCTTCCTTACCCAATTATTTATTGACATACTCCTCCTCCTATATTACCTACATATTAACTATTTCCCTTTTTAATATGAATAAATAATATATGTGATTCCCTTGATAACATAAGTTGTAACTTCCTTCTTTTCAATTTGAATTTATTTAATCCTCATATCCTCTAAAACACTACCTTTCTTCTCACCAAAAACTACTTTCATCTCTTCCTTCTCTTTGATCTTCATCCTTTATCTCAAAATCATAATATATCTATTATTAAATTTTAATTAGGCCTCTATTATTTTGAGATTATTATTAATTTTTACATTATCCTTGTAAAATCCCACAGTCAATTTATTTTATGTTACCATTGCTTTTGCTTTCATACAATATGGATGTATTTTTCATCAACAACCCACTGAACATGTGGTTTAGGATCATAAGTCCTTGATTCCCTCATGAATCCATTTATTGGGGTGATTGGAGTCTACATGGAATAGATAAAACATAATTGAAAATTATATAAAATAATTTCAAAATAAAGGATTGTTCAAATTAATATTATAGATTCAGAACTTTGCTTATTTCTTATAGAGAAACATCTAAATATTGATAACTCAACCCAAAAAATGGTTCACCCTATATTTTTTTTGAACATTCCTAGAAATATTAGAATACCAATAATATAATTGTTAATATTTTCTATAATTTATCAACTAACATTTCAAAAATAATTTTTGAAATAAATATTAATACCATACCAGTAAAATAACAACATAACATATCACTTTTAAAGTAGTGTTATCAATTTTTAGCAAATGTAATCATATCTTCATGAATACCATTATCCAATTAATATATATTCCCTTTGGATATATCTTCAAAATATTTGTTGAAATTAAAAACTACATAGAAATTGGATATGGGGAAAAATAATTCAGTTCATGCAAAAAAAAACATTCCACGTTAGAGATATCATTCTCTTCACATGCTTCAACAGTTTCAATAATGGATCTCTGTAACACGCCCTATGATAATAGACATCCAAAATGGGAAATCCCCCTCATAAAAACTATTGAACTATTTGCTTGTAATGTATAGGAATTTGGAAATGGGATGTCGTCATCCTAAATTCCAAATATATGTAAGACGTGAGTAAGTGTTAACTACATCACCTTATGAGCTATGTCAAGAATTTGTAAATCAAATTTATTCATTTTTAGAAAAAATAAAATGAATTAAATATATTTTTCACATTCATCAAATGGATTTGGGTTATCACGAAAAACATTAAAAAACTACCAAATTGGAATCATATGAAAAAATTTATTTATTTCCTAGTAATCTTAGGCTTTATGTCATTGAATATTTTCCAAAACCTAGTCCTCAAAGACCTATAGTGTTTGATAGATGATATAGAGGTTTTTTTGGCCATAATAAAAGTGTATCCATATGAAATGATCATCTTCTATTTTAATGTTAAAATAATGATAAAAATTAAATAAAGAAAATTCTTGGTGAAAATACCATCTATCAAACTGCAACATGGCTTTGAATATATACTTTTAAATCAATGGAAAAAATTCATTCTGGAAATACTAGAATAAATTACTAGTGGAAATTTCCACTAGAAATCCTACTGTAAACTACATCTAGAAATTTTCAATTCGTCCAATTTTTTTTAAGTATTTGGAAATTATAATTTATTTGAAAATATACAATGATATTCCCCAGTGAAAATACAAATGGAAATTTTTATTGGAATTTCCCAGAGAAAAATTTCAATTACTTCTAAAATTTTGTGATGGAGTTGGAAATTTTCTCTAAGAATGTGTAGTGGAAATTTCCATTAGAAATCTTACTTGAAATTTCCAATGTAGTTTCCTTGTGTAAAATTTCAATTTTACCAAAACAACTATTATGTAGTTGGAAATTATAATTGAAATTCAAAGGGAATTTCTTGCTATAATTTCAAGTAGTATTTTTTTGTCAGAATTTCCATATGAAATTACATGGGGGAATTCCACTCAACATTGCCCGTGGGAATTTCTTGGGGAATTACTTATGGAGAGTCCTACTAGAAATTCTCAGTGGAAATTTCTTATAGGAATTCTTGATGTACATTTTGAACCGATTCTATTTATTATTCTACAGATGGAAAATACAATTGAATTCCATTAGGTATTTACACTGAGATTTGGAGTTTCCAATGGGACATTCCACCGGGTATTTATATTAGGAATTTCCATAAGTAATTTTTAATGGGATTTACAATGGAAATTTATATTTGGAATTTCCACTAGGAATTTACAGTGGGATTTCCATGAGGAATTTTCAAAGGGAATTATCATTATAAAATTAAAACTAATTCAATTATAAATTTTTTTTAGAAAGAAATTATAATTGTATTTAAATGGGAATTTACGCTAGAGATTGCACTGATATCTTACACTTGAAATTTTCATAGGAAATGTCTAATAAGAATTTTTTTATAGTGCTCTCCACTGGGAATTTATAGTTGGAATTATCAGAGAAATTTATTCAATTGATTCAAAATAAATTTTTACCATTCAAAATTTGTAATAGAATTTAACTAGGAAATCATACTTGAAATATCACATGAAACGTGGCCCTCAAATTTCCACTCATAGTATTCACTATGGAATTTATAATGGTAAATTACACTCTGGAATTACTAGAAGGGTTGAACAATATTGATTGAAAAAAGTAAATCTCTTTTTAAAATGTATTGTATTGAAATTTACAATTATAGGGAATTGAAAACATCAAATAAAAATTGAAGGATGATAACAAATAAAATAGAAATTACAAATCTTTTTTTTGGAATAATTGGAAACTCACCAATGTAAATTTCTAGTTGTAATCAATTTGAAATTCCAGTAGGGATTCACTGTGGAAATATAAAATGGTAGTAACTAGTGAATAGAATTATGAGTAAGAATTTACTCTTATAATTTCAGCAATGAATAACCTACTAGAAATTCAAAATAGAAATTCCCCATCATCATTCCCAATACCAATTCTCAGCACCAATTATCATGGAATATAAATTCACTATATGAATACCTATATTAAATTTCCATTAGAAATCCACACTAGAATCTATGAGAGGAAATTTGTAATTGTATTCAACTACTAATTAAAACTGAAAATTTCTATATGGCATTTAAAGTTATAATTAATCAGTAATTATAAAGAATTTCTATGGCATGAAATCTAAATTTAAAGTGTAAATTTCAAAAAGAAATTTTTAGTAAAAACACCAAATATAAATTCATAGTCAAAATTCCCACTATAAATACATGGTGGAAATTCCAAATATATAAAAAGAAATATTCCCACTAGAAAAAAATGCCACACAAAAATAAAAGTGAAAAAACACTACATAAATTTCCACTAAAATTTTTCAATTTTTCTAATACTCGATAAAGATACCAGTCCCATTAGAATTTATCCATTCTAGAAAATTTGAAAATCCCAAAAAAACATCAGTTTATATAAATCAATTAAAAAATAAGAGCTAAATATTAAGGTAAAATTACCATGAAAAATGGAAATTTCCAGTCGGAATTCACATTATGAATTTGAATCATGAATTCATACTACATATCAATTGCATGAGAGTGCAAATTCCTATTGGAAATTCATTGTTAATATCAATTTAAATATCAAAAATATCCCATTATTGAAATTACTATAAAAAAGTAAACATCGAATGAAATTTTGTAGTTGAACATCCCACATGAATGAAAAAAAATCAACACATTCATATTTTTCCAATTACCCACAAAAACAAATTAAAATTAAAATAATATTAATCCCTCTATCTACCTATCATCAAATAATATAAAAACAAACAACCACATTAAATTTTATTCTAGTTACTCTGAAAAATAATAAAGAGAACCAAAAAAATAAATTGTATAAAATACCTAACTCATTCAATTATTTATATTATAAAATTATGAAAGGTTCTTGAGATGTTAAATCCATCGCTGATGGATCTGTTATAGGGCCACTGATAAAGATTTGGGCTCACCCCTTTCATCCTCACTGGAAATAAAGAGTTCAACCACCACTATGACCCACACATCAAGAGGGACCACTTGGGGTTCTTTTAAGGGAACTGAATGCCCATGGTGTGAGTGTGGGGTCACACCTATGCTATTCCAAAATGGATACCTATCTATTTCCATTCATACATGGTAGTGAACTAGCCCAGACTATCTCCACTATGGTGGGCTCACCCTAGCTGCTGCTAATTCCTGCAACTCATCATTAGCAGCAAACTGAATCGTCCTCATCATGTCTACAATGTATACATAAAAAAAATTTATTTCCCATACATGTGTACATGTGTATAAGAAATTTGATGTGTGTTGATGTTAAAACAAGTTACTCCAATCTCTAATTTTTTTGTGCTCTAGATATTACTATTAAAATAAAATAAAAATGTATCAATGAAACACTATAATAAAATATTCTTTGAATAGTTCTAAAGAAGGCTTTTATCAATGCTAGAGAAGTGTTGACTAATAAAGTTTGGTTAAAAGTTTTATCCCTTTATCATTAGTTCTAGAAGTGAAGTTAGGGGACCCCTTTATCAGTGAATCTAATATAACTAATAAAGGGTCACACTGTAATGTGTTTTTACTACACACTATAGTACCAGTTTAGAGTGTTATAACAGCACACTGTAGCTCCCCAAATATCACATGAAATTAGGAAAATCATATACAAATAAAAAATTTAACTGAAATAAAACTTACAACAAAATGAAAAAACGAAGTTATAGACATTTCAAACATAGTTTTATAAAATTACATGAGTAGGTACATGTTATTACGTACATTTAAAGACATCGTTATTCCTTTGTCTTTTTTGGCTATCCCAGACTCATGCTATTGTCGAACAAACTACCCGTGGTAGAAAAAATAACACACCTGAATAAGAATACAATTCATATGATTATAATAAATTAATTAAATAAACTAAATTGAATGTGTTAATTTACAACTAAACTATGAGTCATATTAGGAACTTTGTGTATGTGATTGAGTAGTGGTTCATTCTTTCACCCCACACCATTTCTTGTTTGTCTTCAAGAATTATCTCTATGAAAATTAAATAAATAAGTATAAGAGAAAAATTATAATGAAAATTAATTATGTAAAAGTAGATATAATTATGAGAAAACAATATAGGATCGCTTCCTTGGTTTTGGTGATGTGATGAATGTTTTAAACTAAAATGACACTTATATATTTAAAATATGCTATTTGACTCATATCGGTCACACTATGTATCAGATTGAGGTGCGGCTGATTATTTACACATACCAAATGACATAAAGATCACTTTCATAAATTATTGTAACAATTTAAATGTATTTCCTATGTTTTGAGTATCTCCGTTTTATTTTTTTTATGAAAATGCCATTTTCAAATAAAAACATGCACTATGAGTCATACCAGTCACATCATATAACAGTTTGATGTGATACTAATTCCTACATGTAACAAATGGATTTTGAATAAAATTTTAAAATTATTAAGATAATATGAGTCTATTTTCTCAGTTTTCAGTGCGTAACACTTTTTGAACTAAAATGTCAATTTTAACCTAATAATTGACACATTAATTCATACATGGCACATCATGTATTGAATTGAGGTTTTTCCAATTACTATTTCCAAAAATGTCTTATGGATCGTTTTCATAATGTATCCAAACAATATGAATAATTAGAGTCCTTATATTAAATCCATGAGTTAGATAGATGTGTAGATGTTTCATAAATTTCTCAAATGACATATGTATCATTATTCTAAAGGATCAAAACAATCTGAATGAATTATATAGGTTTTGAGTACATCAATTTTCATTTGTAATAAAATTTAATTTTAAACTAGTAACAAAAACATTTATATTGAATACAGACATCATGTGTCGGTCTAATGTGAGACTAATTTGTGCACATCACAAAATGAGTACTAATTTTTCCCTAAATTTTTAGGAGAATCTTACTGTGTATTCTAAGTTATTAGGGAGTGACACTTTCTGAACTAAAATTTATTTTTAAAATGGATAATGGAATCTTTGAGTCATAATAGTAACATTTTGTATCAAATTAAGGTTCGACTAATTATTATACATCAAAAATTAATTATGAATTGTTTTCCTGAACTATCAATACAATCCAACTCTTTTATCTTGATATAATGTATTTCAGTTGTCATTTTTACTAAAAATAATGTCAATTTAAAATAAAAAGACGCATTTTGAGTCATACCAGTCACTCAATGCATCATATTGAGGTGAGGCTCATCCTTACACATCACAAATGACTTATGGATCTTTTTTAACTTATAAAATGAATCCTAATGTTTTTTATTCTTTTAGAGTATGTTGTTTGTTTTTTTAAAATGTCATTTTACATTGTAAACATGAACTTTATGTTATAAAGGTCACATTGTGGGTTTGTTTGATGTAATGTAACACACCAATATTTCAAAGTACATTATTTCTTCAATGTAATTCAATAACTTACACTACCCACAACATCGAGTTCAAGCACGCCACGACTTACCAAACTAGTCGTTCAAAAGTGGTTATGAATAATATTAACTGAATTTCAACCTATATATAATCCTTATAATTTTAGAATCCATGTTATGTTTTTCTTAGACATAATGTAAAAACTAATTCATTTTATTCAGATAAAAGAATTATTTTTCAAAAAATATACTTTAATTGCCTTTTAATGGTGAACTCTATTTAAATCCAATATTTGAATCCTGTATATATTCAATTTGAAAAAATAAAATTCTTCTTTGGAATCAGGTCATAATAATTTAGTTTCAACAAATTTTTGGTGTTTTTCTGATAACTTTCATATTTGGGTGAATAGTGAAAATACAATATTTTAACTGAAAAAAACTTTTTTAGTCAAAATAATTTATAGTGTTAAATTGTAAATTTTAATGGTTTGGAAGTATAAATAGAATATATTTTTACCAATTAATCTAATGATGATCATTGTAAGTAATTTTACTTTGAAATTAGACATAAATAAATGTCAAACTTTTGATAGTTACTGTTTCTTAAAAACACGCTATTTGTTTTGACAACAAGAATTAATTTTAAATTAATAAATGTAACTTCTATGTTTTGAATTTGGTAAAATATTCTTCATTTTTTGGATTTTGAATATCCAAATTAGACTAGGGTGATGTATTTATATTTTTCTAAAAGCGTTCATTTTTTTATGAATAGTGAAAAACACTGAGTTATCGTTTAAAACCGAATTTTTATTTAAATTTTTATTTATTTTATTCAAATTTATTTAATGTCAAAATAGATACATAATACCTATATAAGTTAATTTTAATTCATTGGATTCAATTTATAATAATTTTAGATATATAAAAAATTTATTAAACTTTTCACCGTATTTTACCCACATCCTAGGAGAATCTGTAAATTCAAAAAAAAAACATAATTTTACCACTTCTGTGAGTTGAATTTTCAAAATCTGACAGAAACGGTTAATATCAAGGAGTAAAATTTGGTTCAATAAGATAAAAATATTTTTTGGGGAATATTATCTTTTTACTTTTATTTTTCACGGTTAAAAGTAAATAGGGTAATTGAGGGTAAAAATGATATTAATATTACCCTAACACATGTCGTAATTTTATTGGACAAGTGTATCGTGAACAAAAACAACCTTAGAAATAAAATATTATCATTTAGGTCCACTTGGATTCGATTAGAACATTTATTATTATTTAATTCAAAGAAGAGTTAAAAGAGTTAAAATCAATGTTTAATAACTAAAACATTTTTAATATAGGGTTATACATAAGATAAATTAGATTATAATTATTCATTAGAGATAAAAAGATTTTCTACATAATGGTATTTTTTTTAGAATTTTTATACATTAAATAATTTAATTTATTTATGACAAAATGATGATGCAGTAATTACCATATTAATGAAAGATTAAGATAATTGTTATTATAAATACCCAAATAAATGTAATTTGAGACTTTTTATGAATTACAAAAATTTTATAGGTTAATATAACAAATTAGGATTAGTTATAATAATTTTTATCGAAGAAATAATGCAGTTACAAATTTATCAAAAACAAAATACCCAATAGTGTCAAAATTGACATAAAAGTGTTCTTAAAACAAATATTATATTATTAATTGATATTCTATTCCTAAAAATCATATTATTGTCCAAAGGACTTATATGATGATATGCGTATCATTTATGGACTATTTGGTGGTCGATTGGAAGTATATAGTAATTTTATTAACTATATAATATAAAAATACAAAGAGTTATGGTAAATGTCAAACTAATTATCTATGAGTTAAAAATAAAAGATAAGGTTAATAAAGTGACCCAAAACTCTTTAAAGCCTATTGGTTGAGTTTTTTTCAACCCATATCTTCCTTAGCCTCAAAACAAATCAATTTGGGGCCATTATAAACCGAAATCAATTTATTATAGAATAATATTTTATGTTTTTTTCTAAAGTTCCCCTCACCCCTCTTATAACAGGTCACTCCCCCTTCACTCTAATTCACACATTCTAAGACATTTTACTCGGAAAACCCTGCCCAAATACCCTCTCAACTGCCCTCCCTTCAACCTAGAGGCCTTATTTTGATTAGAAAGCCATCCTAAGGAGCCCTTTTGATCAAATCAAAAGAAAGAACCTGAAGAAGAGGTAATGATTTCACCACCCTCTTTCAAGTTCCATTATTCTTCCAATTCCTTTTTGTAACACCCCATGCTTCCACGGTACGCTTCTCGCTGAATAATTCAGTAGTGTTTGTTATACGCAACTTCATGTTCTAACACACACAACAACTAATAAAACTAGCCATTATGAATAGTAATACCCACTTTTTGAAATTTTATACAATTTATCTTTTAAAATGGACTTCATTTTTGGATTTAGAATATCGAAATTAGTATAGGGTGAAATTTAGGTATTTTTTGGATAACTTTCATATTTTGATGAATAGTGAAAATTACTAAATTTTAATTAAAAACAACTTTTTTAATCGAAATAATAAATAGTGATAAATTATGAATTTGAATAGTTTTAAATTATATATATAATATATATTTACCATTTAATACAATTTTGGTCATTGTATATAATTTCACATTTAAACCAGACATAAACAAGTGCCAATCTTTTGATAGTTATTATTTCTCATAAACACACTTTTTGTTTTGACAGCAGAAATTAATTTTAAATTAATTTATGCCACTTATGTGTTCTGAATTTGAAAAAATGGATTCCATATTTGTAATCAAGATGTCCAAATTATTTAAATAGGTAACTCTTATTTTTAAACATTTTGAATAATTACTTCAGTAAATATTTTATTTACCATGGTTAAAGGGTAAATCTGGTAAATAAGGGTAAAAAAATAATGTTATAAAAATATTAATTTACCATAAAATGTGTCCTAACACTATTGTTTGATTCATTATCGACCATGTACATCATTGGGTCGATTTTGGGATGCCATGGATCCACTTGTAAGTGATAATGACACTTGATATTAATTAAGTTAAAGTAAATACAAAAATGACATAAGCCTATATCATTTAGAAATTTTTTTTACATAGGGTTATATATGTTATATTTTCGACTATAAATATTCATTAGAAAGTTAATAAGATTTCAAAAATAATGGTATTTTATTTATAACATTTAGACATTAAATAATTTAATTAATTTCTGATACAATGATGATGCATTAATTACCTTATTAGTGAAATATTAAAATAATTGATATTGTAAATACAAAAATAAATCTAATTTGAGGCTTTTAATGAATTAAAATAATTTTATAGGTTAATATGACATGTTAGGATTGATTTAATTAACTTTTTTAGAAGTAATCAGGCTGTAATGATTTTCACAAAAACCAAATACCAAATAGTGTCAAAATTGACATAAAAGAGTTTTTAAAAAACATATTATATTATTAATTGATATTAAATTCCTAAAAATCAAAGACTCTACCAAATGACCTGTATCATGATAGGTGTATCATTAATGAACCACTTGGGGGTCTCTTAGAGGTATATACTATGTTTATTAACAATATAATATAAAAATACAAAGTGACATGGAAAGTGTCAAACTAATTAACCAAGAGTTAAAACTAAAAGATAAGGATAATATAATGACCCAAACCTATCTAAAACCTATTGAATTAAAGAATTTAAACCCATACACACCTTATTCTTTGAATAATACACTTTTTATCCATTATAAACTGAATATGATTTTATTAAAAAAATAATACTTTACGTTTTTCGTATAGAGCCCCTCCCCCCTTATAAAACGACATCACTTATAACCCATTATTCACACCTTTAAAGCCTTTTTTCTCGCCCAAACTCTTCCCAAATATCCTCCCAACTTCCCTCAAATCAACCTATAGGCCTTAGTTTGATCAGAAAACCAACATACGGATCCCTTTTGATCAAATCAAAAGGAAGAACCCAAAGAAGAGGTAACATCTTCACCACCCTCTTTAATGTTCCTTTCTTCTTCAACTTATTCATTCCTTGTTATTTCCATTATAAAATAATAAATCCAGTATATTCTATATATTGTGATGTTATTATAATTATGGAACAAACAAATTCATTATTCTATCCATCCCTTGAATGACATATCACCATACGTTCGTACGTACGGCCTACCGTCTCCACGTTGTGGTGTAATTGATATTCAATATATTATTATTTAGATGGGTATAATAATGATGTATAATTCATGTAAATAATAAATATAACATGATATTTATTCTTTTTATATGATATACCATCCAAATATATATTATTTTAATATCAAAAGAATGATATTGTCGCTCATGCATACGTACGGATTACCGTCTCCACGAACACGATGAGATTCATTCTCTATCATATCAATTAAAGACTAAATTTAATTTGATGAATAAAAATAATTTTTAGAGACATGATATCATTCTAGATATGAATAAGAAACATCCCATCCATAACAAATACGGCTCGCATAACAAATAATATAAAGGAAAATGAATCCGTTAACACCCGAAACGACGATAATACTAAGATATTATTAACAAATCAATGTTAAAAGATCATATATAATATCATATTAATGTAAATGATTTTAGTATAATTAAATAACAATTATTTCACCATTATACATAAGGTTAACCTACCGTCTACCAAGGAAAAAGTACAATGTAAGGGGTTTCTTATCTCACTTTTAATTCAATAAGATTTCCATTGTTCACCACTTATTTATAGCATGTGCTGTGTGTACTTCCCATGATTGTATTCATTGTGTAATATAATTTAATTTGTGGATATCTAAATCATCATTGTATGATCCTTCTTTTATGGGTGTATGTTTCGTATGTTACCAAATCGATAAGGTAATTTGATATTTCAATTTCCATTCATTCAGCTTTATGCATTCTTAATTGATTATTTTACTCCATGATTATGTTTGGAATCACTATTCATTTTCTTATGTCATAATTTCCACTCCCCTTTCCGTGGATGTACTTTTGATACACATAATCAATCAATTTATAATTTCTCAAGTCATCTATAAGAACATCATAAGAGTAATTTTAACTCAATCTCCATTTGTTGTGTTAAATATCCAATTCATTGGTGTTGTATTTACAAGAATATGTGTGAATGTCCTATGATTTATTTACACTGAATATCCAATCTTATTGAGTTTATTGATATTTTTCACACAAAATTATGCCATTTATTTATCCTTAACCTAAGGATACAGTCTTTATAATAATTTTCATCTCAAATTACATTCCATTGAGACTCCTTTGTTGTTATACACCAAATCACTTTTACATGGTGTATATAATGCACTTTGATATAGTATATCGTTAATCCCTTTGCTCTCATGATATTAAAAAGTTTTGATTACCTTAATTATTTGTATTCAAGTGTCTCTCTTTTGGTTAGAAACTCTAACTAAAATATCATTTTAAATGTTTTGAAGATTTATTATTCTAAATCTATCTCATTAATGTCCATGTTTTAAAAATGGTTTTAAGGATTTATTTATATGAAAATTAATGTGTTAAAATAAAATTTCATTTAAAAGTTTAAAATGGTATGGGAAACATTGATTCAAAAATCTAATATTAAATGGCTTCTTGACAAATAGTGTGAGTTTTAAATGATTTCATGAAAAGGGGCATATTTCTCTCAAATAGTTTTGATGATTATTTTCATCTATTTCAATATCCTTCATTATTCTAGATTGTGGTTAATCTGTTAAAATACAATCTTCAATATTGTATTGAATGAGTTATGTTTGACTATGGATGTGTTATTTTTATACCATTCATGGTTTTTGGATAATGTATTGAAATTTCGTATGCTAGTTTTAATACGAATGTTTATGTTATGTTACAGAATTTTTATATGAGGAATGCATTGGAATTTGTAAGTGACGGGTGGAGCCCGCTATAGCTCCTCGATGCCTCGGTAGGTCTCATGAGACGAACTAGTTTCTTGGCACAAGGAATTGACAAAATCTTATTTGTAGTCTCAGCATGAGGCCTTGGCTACGTGGTTATGATAGTCTGGAATTATGCATTCCATCATTATGAAAGTGGTTATTGATATTGAATGTGATTATTCGACTAGTAGAATATCCATGTGAATAATTAAATGGAATTATTTCATTTTATCTTTTCTATATTATTCTGATGTTCCTGTTTAAAAGGATTTTGTTTTAGTTATACATTGCCTTAGGTGTTTATGATTATCTATGAAAGCTTTTGATATATTGCTATCCTTACTGAGCATATGAGCACACATCTTTCATTGTTTTATTTTTCCTAGGATGTGAAAATGTAATTTATGAATGACCTGAAGGGATAGTATGAGGGGATATGAATCCAAGATGTTGTTTTAGTTTTTTACCTTATGATGTAATGTAAGACTTATGAATATATCTAGTGTTTCCAAGACTACTAAAATAGTCGGCATTTCAAGACTTGATCCATTGTGATCATGCCAATGTTATGTAATAACGCATTGACTCTGTGTAACTGGGGTCAGGGCGTTACAGTTGGTATCAGAGGAAGTTTATTACAAACCTTGGAAACTAGATTTAGATAAACTCTGATTAGAGCACATAGACCTAAGATGAACTTTGAGGATTAGTATAGAAGAACTTCCTATAATTTTGGTGTTGTAGAGATTTTGTGAGTTTTTCGAGCAATACATCACTGTCTGGATACGAGCAGGTAGAGGGCGCTCTAGCACAGATGTAACTAGGGGTAAAACCCAAAAACACTGATTTGAGCGAGACTCGAATTGGAACTGGTGCACGACAACGGACCTTGCTACACTCTTGGTTATGACACACCCGGGGGATATACTTAGGATAATTTACATTTTCTTTTTAAACCGATTTGAAGTATTATATATAAGATGAGAGTAAATGACCTTGGTTAATCCTAATGTGTTTCAAATTCAGAATATGGTGACATGATGTTCTCTAAATGATTTTATGACTATTGTTACTCACACAATGCTTTCTAGTTTTTTTTCAATGGATGGATTCCAAGGAAGTCATAGTGACTTTGAGAATGATGTACAAGGGGGGAACGGTGGTGGCAATGAGCAACAAAATGGAATATTGATAGGCGTAAAAGATATCATCATCATGCCAAATAATGTTTCCAAAAATATGATCAACAATATATATATATATATTAACAAATTCCCAGACTCAACAAAGAAGGGAAAGGTGATGAATGTTAAGAGCTCCTGCAGTGGAGACCATGGAGAAAGGAATCCTCAATTTCCATCATCCATGAAATGTGGAAGGAGACACCCAGGAACGTGTCTCAATGGAAAAAAGAAATGCTTTATGTGTGGGAAGTAAGAACATAAAGTGAGGAATTTCTGAATAAAAATGAAGAGTACTACAGAAGAATACAAAAATGGTCCCAAGAATCAATTTACAGTCATTTGTCGTAAATGTAGGGGACCAGGCCATTACCCGAGTGAATGCCATATTCTATAGGATATTTTCTTGGTCAAAGAAGAAGCTATATGGAAATAAATGGCTGGAGAAATTTTTAAAAAGTATTAGTGCTCCTTGTTGATGGGTTAACTTTGGAATAATTTTCTCTTGTATTTTTAATCCAGAAATATTCCATGTGAGAATGATATTTGAGGAAGAATTATCTTTTCTCTTGTGGATATAGTTATAAATAAATAGTTTTTTTATATGATCATTGAGATTAAGGAAATTAGAAGTTATTATAATTTGGGTTGAAAATGCAAGGTATGAGATACCATTTGTGGTTAAATTATGTTATAGTTATGTTGAGGAATTTATCTCATTTTGGTAATGTTATAAAATATAGTTTTTGAAAAAGGACAACACGTAGACTGTGTGACAACTCATCGCATCAGACAAAGCTATGAGAATCGAACCCACAACCAATTTGCGATTGGGATTTATCGCCTACCACTGGACTATGTGAAGTCCCTGGTTAGTGTGACTAATTTTTTTTAGTTAAATGATATTATAGATAAATAATAATTTGATTTGGGATCTTAATTCTTATCAAGTGAATACCCTTAGTATAGGAAAATGATTTGGTGATTAAGTGATAAATGTTATTTTGGAATATGTTCGCTTTGTTGGGGACACTATATGCCCAAGGAAAATAGAATACTATGGGATTTATTTTGAGGAGTAATAGTGGATTTTTATCTATGTTTTTATTATGGATTTATAGTGATTTGGGTTATTTAGGGAAATTATTAACCTATAATATAGTATATGTGATTAGGTTAATTACTTTTAAGTATGTGACTTTAAGAGTAGTTGATGTCATTTGGAGATACAATTTAACGTGGAAGACTACATAACAAAATTCTTCTATGTTTTGGTTTTCAATATTAGTTTGGATTATATTGAAGGATCTTACGGACAATTGTTTATTGAATGGTATTTATTTATCTTTGGGGTATTGTTGGTTTAATTTTAGAAATTAAGATTAGTGTTTCTTTAATAGAATATCCTTTTGGGGGATCATCAGATCATATAGTAACCATTTTGGTTTTGATTAATCTCTAAAGACAAGGTAAATATATAGTTTATCCTTCTTGTATCATGTGATTCTATAAGAAGTTTATTCTATCTCTTCTAGTGTGACCAAGTCTTCTTGAATACTCATCGTTTAAAAATGAGTTAGTAGTAGGAATTTATTAACGAATGAAACATTACATAAAAATTAAGTATATCTTTTTATGTTCTTAGTCAATCTCAGAAACGAATTCCTCATCTTTATGTAATGTATCTTATACAAAATTATAAAAATGTTGTCTGTTTACTTTTCCAACTAGGAAACTAATTACCATTTGTCCCATCACGTGTTTGTGGTTTTCTTATTGTTAAATTTCTCCTGATCATGTTTTCTATCCCTCTCCATTAGAACATGACACTTAGTTTACCATCCATATCCATGTTTTTCTAATTGAATCCTAGTATAGGTTATCTTTGGTGACCTTTGTACTTCTCATTCTTTCTTTTAAAGTGATAGTTTTATTGACTATTTTTCAGATGTGGGACATTCCATTATATTCCCCAGCCCAATTTTAAAAATTGCAAGGACTCAATTTATTGAAGGAGGGGAGAATGTAACACCCCAATCTTCCACGGTACGCTTCTTACTGAATAATTCAGTAGCGTTTGTTGTATGCAACTTCAAGTTCTAACACACACAACAACTAATAAAACTGACCATTATGAATAGTAATACCATCTTTTTAAAATTTTATACAATTTATCTTCAAAATGGACTTCATTTTTGGATTTAGAATATTGAAATTAGCCTAGGGTGAGATTTTGGTACTTTTCGGATAACTTTCATATTTTGATGAATAGTGAACATTACTAAATTTTAATTAAAAACAACCTTTTTAATCAAAATAATTAATAGTGATAAATTATGAATTTGAATGGTTTTAAATTATATATAGAATATATTTTTACCATTTAATACAATGTTGGTCATTGTGCATAATTTCACATTTAAACCAGACATAAACAAGTGTCAATCTTTTGATAGTTTTTATTTCTTAAAAACACGCTTTTTGTTTTGACATCGGGAATTAATTTTAAATTAATTTCTGCCACTTCTGTGTTATGAATTTGGAAAAATGGATTCCATATTTGGAATCAGGATTTCCATGTTATGTAAATAGGTATCTCTTATTTTTAGAAATTTTGAATAATTACTTCAGTAAATATTTTATTTACCAAGGTTAAATGGAAAATACGGTAAATAAGGGTAAAAAAATAATATATCACCCTAAAACATGTCCTAACCCTATTGGTTGATACAGGTTCGATCATGGGAATATTTGGGTCGATTTGTGGTACCCCAGGGATCCACTTGTAAGTGATAATGACACTTTATATTAATTAACTTAAAGTAAATACAAAAATGACATAAGCCTATATCTTTTAGAAAAAAAAATTTTATATAGGGTTATATATGATATATTTTTGACTATAAACATTATTTATAAAGTTAAAAAGATTTCCTACATAATGGTTTTTTATTTATAATTTTTAGACATTAAATAATTTAATTTATTAATGACACAACGATGATGCAGTAATTACCTTATTAGTGAAAGTTTAAAATAATTGATATTATAAATACCCAAATAAATATAATTTAAGGCTTTTATTGAATTAAAAAAATTTATAGTTTAATATGACATGTTAGGATTGATTTAATTAACTTTTTTTAAGTAATAATGCTGCTGTAAGTTTCACAATAATCAAGTACCAAATAGTGTCAAAAACGACATAAAAGTGTTTTTAAAACAAATATTATAATATTAATTGATATTAAATTCCTCAAAAATCTATGGTTAGTCCAAAGGACTTGTATCATGATAATTGTATCATTAATGGACCACTTGGGGGTCTCTTGGTGGTATATAGTATGTTTATTAACTATATAATATAAAAATACAAAGTGAAATGGTAAGTGTCAAACTAATTGACCAAGAGTTAAAAATAAACGATAAGGTTAATATAATGAAACAAACCTATCAAAAATCTATTTGTTGAAAGGATTTGGACCCATCCCCACGATAGTTTTGAATAATCCACTTCGGAGCCATTAGAAATTAAATATGAATTTATTATAAAATAATACTTTATGTTTTTCCTAAAGAGCCCCTCCTCCCCCTTATAGAAGAAAATCACTTCTAACCAATTATTCTCACCTTCAATACCTTTTTCTTGGAAAAAATCTGCCCAAATATCCTCAAACATTCCATCACATCAACCTAGAGGCCATAGTTTGATCACAAATCCAACCTAAGGAGCCCTTTTGATCCAATAAAAAGGAAGAACTCAAAGAAGAGGTAACGTCTTCACCACCCTTTTTAAAGTTCCTTTCTTCTCCAACATCGTCTTTCCTTTTTATTTCCATTATAAAATGATAAATCCAGTATATTATATATATTGTGATGTTATTATAATTATGGAACAAAGAAATTCATTATTCTATCCATCCCTTGAATGACATGTCACCATACGTACGTACGTACGACATACCGTCTCCATGTTGTGCTGTAATTGTTATTCAATATATTATTATTTAGATGGGTATAATAATGATGTATAATTCATTTAAATAATAAATATAACATGATAATTATTCTTTCTATATGTTATACCATCCAATTATATATTATTTTAATATCAAAAGAATGATATTGTCACTTGTGCGTATGTACGGATTACCGTCTTCACGAACGCGATGAGATTCATTCCCCATCATATCAATGAAAAAATAAATTTCATTTTATGAATAAAATTTTTTTTAGAGAAATTATATCATTCTGTATATGAATAAGATACATCCCATCCATAACAAATATGTCTCGCATAACAAATAATATAAAGGAAAACGAATCTGTTAACACCCGAAACGACGATAATACTAAGATATTATTAACAAATCAATGTTAAAAGATCTTATATGATATCATATTGATGTAAATGATTTTATTATAATTAAATAACAATTATTTCACCATTATACAGGAGGTTAACCTACCATCGACTAAGTAAAAAGTACAAAGTAAGGGGTTTCTTATCTAACTTTTAATTATGTGAGATTTCCATTGTTCACCACTTCTTTATTGAATGTGGTGTGTGTACTACCCTTGATTGTATTCGTTGTGTAATATAATTTAATTCATGGATATCTAAATCATCATTTTATGATCCTTCTTTCATGGGTGTTTGTTTCGTATGTTACCAAATTGATAAGGGAGTTTTATATTTCAATTTCCATTCATTCGGCTTTATGCATACTTCATTCATTATTTTACTCCAAGATTATCTATGGAATCACAATTCATTTTCTCATGTAATAATTTACAGTCCCCTTTCTGTGGATATACTTTTGATACACATAATCACTCCATTTATAATTTCACAAGTCATCTATAAGAACATGATAAGAGTAATTTTAACTCAATCTCCATTTGTTGTGTTAAATATCCAATTCATTGGTGTTGTCTTTACAAGAAAATGTATTAATGTCCTCTGATTGATTTACATTGAATATACAATCATATTTAGTGTATTCATATTTGTCACACATAATTATGCATTTTATTTATCCTTAACCTAAGGATACAGTCTTTAAAAGAATTTTCATCTCAAATTATATTCCATTGAGACACCTTTGTTGTTATACACCAAATCACTTTTACATGGTGTATATAATGCACTTTGATATAGTATATCATGAATCCATTTATACTCATGATATTACAAAGTTTTGATTACCTTAATTATTTGTATTCAAGTGTCTATATTTTTGTTAGGAACTCTAATTAAAATATCATTTTAAATGTTTAAAGATTTATTATTCTAAATCTACCTCATTAATGTCCATGTTTTAAAAATAGTTTTAAGGATTTATTTATATGGAAATTAATGTTTTAAAATTAAAATTTATTTTAAAAGTTTCAAATTCGTATGGGACAGTTTGATTCCAAAATATATTTTTAAATGGCTTCATGGAAAATTGTGTGAATTTTAAATGATTTCAAGAAAAAGGGGATATTTCTCTCAAATAGTTTTGATGATTATTTTCATCTATGTCAATATCCTTCATTATTCTCGATTTTGGTTCATCTATTACAATAAAATCTTCCATATTGTATTGAATAAGTTATGTTTGACTGTGGATGTGTTATTTTTAGACCATTCATGGTTCTTGGATAATGTATTGACATTTCATATTCTAGTTTTAATACGAATGTTTATGTTATGATACAAAATTTTCATATGAGGAATGCATTGGACTTAGTAAGTGACGGGTGGAGCCCGCTATAGCTCCTCGATGCATTGGTTGGTCTCATGAGACAAACTAGTGTCTTGGCACGAGGCCTTGACAAAATCTTATTTGTATTTTCGGCACAAGGCCTTCGCTACGTGGTTATGATAGACTGGAATTATGCATTCCATCATTATGAAAGTGGTTATTGATATTTCATGTGATTATTCCACATGTAGAATATCCATGTGAATAAGTAAATGGAATGATTTCATTTTATCGTTGCCATATTATGCTGAAGTTCATATTTAAAAGGATTTTTTTGTTATACATTTCCTTAAGTGTTTATGCTTATCTATGAAAGCTTATGCTATATTTTTATCCTTACTGAGCATCTGAGCTCACCCCTTTCAATGTTTTATTTTTCCGGGGATGTGAACAAGTAATTTATGATTGACCTGCAGGGATAGTATGAGGGGATATGAAGACAAGATGTTTTTGTAGTTTTTCACCTTAGGATTTAATGTAATACTTATGAATATATCTATTGTTTCCAAGACTACTAAACTAATCGGTCTTTCGAGACTTGATCCGTTGTGATCATGCCAATGTTAGGTAATAATGCACCGACTCTGGGTAACTAGGGTCGGGGCGTTACACGTTTTATTTGTTGTTTACATTATAAACTAATAAGCCCAGTATCATATATATACTGTGATGTTTTTATAATTATGGTACCAACAAATTCATTATTCTATCCACCCATTGAATGACATGTCACCATACATGGGTACGTACAGCTTACCGTCTCCACATCATTGTGTAATTGTGATTCAATAAATTATTATTTGGATGGGTATAACAATGATGTATATTTTATTTAAATAATAAATATAAAATGATAAGGATTTTGTATATATGATATAAAATCCAATTATATATTATTTTAATATAAAAATAATGATATTTTTGCTCGTGTGTACGTACGGATTACCGTCTCCACGACGTGATGAGATTCATTTCCATGTTCACCATTCCTCGACGATTATAAAAATATATACTAGTAATAAGTATGTAATATATGACATAATAATGCTACTGGAGATATATATTTTTATATATATAATTATTTATGTACTTACATAAATCTTATTCACTTACATCCGTTCAATACTATATGAAAATGGAAATAGCGTTTATCCGTACGTAAGGACTACCATCTATATAAACGGTGTTTTCCATTTCATATATATGCCTATTATACATATTTATATTCTAAATATATATGATATATAAATCATGTTTTATATTCTGGAAGTATTTAAATCATGATCTAAGTGATACAATCAAGAGTAACAAGTTAAAACACGTACGATAAATAAAGTGATTATTACCCAAAATATTAATATAACATGTAAATTATTATTAAATGGGTTGTATAAAGTAATAAATGAATAATTTATGACATCATAAATATTAATATGGTTATGATATAATTTAATAACAAACAATAGTCTTCATACAAGAGGTTAAACGTACCCTCGACTAAAGGAAAGTGCAAGGTAAGGGGTTTTTCATCTCACTCCTTATTCCCGTGAGATTCGTACCATATTGCCACTATTACCTTTGGTGTGGTGTATGTACTTCCCATGATTTTATTCTTTGTGCAATACACTTTAATTTATGTGTATTTACATATTCATTGTATGATACCTCTTTCATGGTGTGTATGTTTAATAAGTTACCAAATTGGTAAGGGTTAATTTCTCAATATCTTTATTATCTGAGGTTGTTTTTACGTAAGTATCTACTGGGGAATGTTTATTATCCTTGCCCATGTTTCATAAAATAGTTTTCAATGGGATTATATTAAGAGACATTTTACTAAAATATCATTTTAAATGCTTTTAAGATTTATTCTTCTAAACCATTCTCATTAATATACATGTTTTCAAAATGGTTTTATGGATTTATTTAAATGGACATGAATGTTTAAAATGTTAATTACTTTAAAAATTTTCAAAGTGGAATGGGACACATTGATTAAAAAATGTATTTAAATTTATTCCTTTATAAATTGTTTGACTTTTAAATGTTTTCACAAAAAAGTGATATTTCATTCAAAGAGTTTTACAAATCATTTTCATCTATGTGAAAATCCATTAATTGATTTTAAACTTGTTTAAAGTTGATTTATTATGATACAGAACATCCATATTTTGTTAAGGGTTTTTTGACATGTTTGACTGTGGATGTGTTATTTTTACACCATTCATGGTTTATGGATAAAGTATCGAAATTTCGTATGCTAGTTTTAATACGAATGTTTATATTATGTTTAATCCTTTTCTTATGAGGAATGAATTGGACTTATTAAGTGACAGGTGGAGCCTGCTATAGCTCCTTGATGCATCGGTAGGTCTCATGAGACAAACTAGTGTCTTGGAACAAGGCCTTGAAAAAATAATATTTGTAGTCTTGGCACAAGGAATTGACTATGTGGTTATGATAGTCTGGCATTATGAATTCCATCAATATGAAATTGGTTAGTGATATTGCATGTGATTATTCGACTAGTAGAATATCCATGTGACTAAGTAAATGGAATTACATAATTTTATTTTTTCTATATTATGCTGAAGTTAAAGTTTAAAAGGCATTTGTTTTAGTTATACATTTCCTTAAATGTTTTTTCATATTTATGAATGTTTTCACTGTATTGTTATACATACTGAGTATCTGAGCTCACCCATTTCTATGTTTTATTTTCCCCAGGATTCCATGAAGTGTATTGTGATTGATATGCCGGGTTAAGACAAGGGAATAATGACGTTCATAAAATATTATTTATGTTTTTTTGTATGCTATAAAGTGTAATGTAACATTATTGTATGTAATCTATTTTCCAAGACTGCTAAACCGATCGGTCCTTCTGGACATGATTCCTTGTAATCATACCAATGTATTAAAATATTGCACCGACTCTGGGTAACTGTGGTCGGGGCGTTGTAGTTGATATTAGAGGAAGTTTATTAATAACCTTGGAAGCTAGATTTAGATAAACTCTTATTAGAGCACATAGACCAAATATAGACTTTGAGGATTAGTATAGAATTATTTTCTAGAATTTTGGTAATGTAGATATTTTTTGAGTTTTCCAAGAAAATACATCCCTGTCTGGATACGAATAGGTTGAGGCGGATCTGGAACAGATGTACCTAGGGGTAAAACCTGAAAACACCACATTGAGCTATACTCGAATGAGAACTAGTGCATGACAATGGGCCTTGCTGCACTCTTGGTTACGACACTCCCGGTGGATATTCTTAGGATAATTCTTGTTTTCATTACAAATCACTATGAAGGGTTTATGAGTATATATATCCTCAAAGAAAACATTTTTTTGATTATGGATTTTATCAATAAACTATTCAATTTACGTTAGTTATTTTACATGTTTGGATTTATGAATTGTGATTCATAAACTGACCTAGTGTATTCCATTGTTTAGAAATGGATCCCAGTAGAAGGAATGAAAACTCCAGTAATACATATGACCCAAAGAGTAAGAAGGATCATATCTTTCACGGTAATAAGCCAAAATTTAGAAGGTAAATAGTCTCCCAGGTATTCTCAAAATATGAAGAAATAGTATCTTGTGTTAATAAGATAAGTAAATAATTCTCTGAGTCCTATGGATTTAAAGGAAAGAAAGAGAAGAAAAGGATGGAAGAGAGAAAGATGGATAAAGGCAAGAGGAAAATAAAATATTTTCCCATATGTGAGAACTGTGGAAAGAATTACCATGGTAAATTCTTGAAGGGAATGAGATTTTGTAATAATTATGGAGAAAAAAGGACACCATGTATGTGATTTCATGGTTAAATTAAATCAAATGTACAATGCTTCATCTTTAAGGCATTGGGACACTACACAAATCAATGTCTCATTCATAAGAGTATACCGAAAATGATGTTATTGGATAATAATCAAGTTATGATACTACCTCAGATGAAGAGGAATGATTAGAGATTTTATGTTGTTATGAATGAATTATGTCATTTGAGTGCTGTATCAATGATGTACTGGTTATAATAATTATGGAGTATATAAGGATTGTATTGCAGTACTATTTCATTAAGGACTTGAGATTGAGAGGAACCATGAAAAGTGATTCAATAGCAGGTTAAAGTTTTGGAAAATATATGGTTGAGAGAAAGATAAACCATAATATGGTTTTGATACCGAGGTAGTGATTTTGGAATAATACATTATTGATTGGGATACATTATATTGGATATTCTTTACTACCTTGAAAATGATTAATGATTAGTATATATTCCATCATTTTTTGAGTTTAAAAAAAATTGGATAGAAGGAGTATATCTAGTATTCTATGATGAATAATGGAGCATCAATGTAATCAATAAGGTTTTATGGTAATTCAGGATGTTGTAGTGTTTTAAAAGAATACACGATGAGGGTGTTAACATGTTATTCCATGGAAAAAAGTATCTTCATTGTGCTTATCATCCCTATAAATTTTGGACTCTGAGTTTGGAAAGAAGTATTTTGGATAAGTCTAGTTTGATATTAATTTTGGATTTCCATAAAAAGGACAACCTGGAGGTCGGGCGACAACCCATCACGTTCGGCAAGGTCGCGAGACTTGATCCCACAACTGAAGGGCGACAATAGTGTATCACCTACCACTAACCCACGTGATGTCCTGGATTGAATAATGTAGTTTTTTTAAAGGTCTGGTTGATGAATTATAAATTCATTTTTTTAGAACCCTATACGAACAGGATAAATAGAATATTTTTTATGTTATATTATCTTTTAAATTGAAAGATGAGTTTGTGATAGAAATTAGTTAAAGGATGGAACTCTACTTGACAAGTATTCATTTTTTTCTTCTCTTATTATATGAAGACATAAATTCTTAAACATTAGGTAGGCCATCTTAAAACCAAAAATGTGTTATCCTAATTCCATACATTTTGTTGGACTGATGTTATTTTAAATCATCATAGATTGGTGGCTTTGAAGCCCACAATTCTACAATTGTTTTTGATTGATGACCTCAATAACTCCCTATAAATATTTACGTTTTCCCACCAATTATGTGTCTCTAATTTCCACCAATTTACTCCTAATCTAAATAATAATTTGGTGGTGACTTTATCATTCCCCTTTTCCTCTTATTAAGACTAAATTTTATTTACCCAACTTCCAATGTGGGTTTTCCCACAAAGGTATTTTCTATTTTAAACCTTTTATTTTCAAAGAAAATTTTCAAAGTGCGATGACTAAATTTATTGAAGGAGTGAAGAATGTAACACCCCAAGACTTCAAAGTACGTTATTTCTTCAAAGTAATTCAATAACTTACACTACACACAACATCAATTTCAACCGCACCATGAATTACCAAACTAGCCGTTCAAAAGCGGTTAAGAAGGGTAAAAACTGAATTTTGAACTATATATAATCCTTATAATTTTAGAATCCAAATTATGAGTTTATTAGACATAATATAAGAACTAATTCATTTTTTCAGATAAAAGATGTATTTTCCAAAAAATATACTTTAACCGCCTTTTAAAGATGAACCATGTTTAAATACAATATTTCAAACCATTATATATTCAATTTGACTAAATAAAATTTGTCTTTAGAAATGTGATATAAGAATTTAGTTTCAATAAATTTTTGGTGTTTTTCGGATAACTTTCATATTTGGGTGAATAGTGAAAAATACTATATTTTAACTGAAAATAACTTTTTTAATCAAAATAATTTATAGTGGTAAATTGTAAATTTTAATGGTTTTTAAGTATAAATATATTATATTTTTACCATTTAATATAATGATAGTAATTTTAAGCAATTTTTCTTTGAAATTGGACATAAACAAGTGTCAAACTTTTGATAATTACTATTTCTTAAAAACACGCTATTTGTTTTGACAACGAGAATTAATTTTAAATTAATTAATGATACTTATAAGTTATGAATTTGGTAAAATATAAGTCATTTTTGGATTTGTAATATCTAAATTATCCTTGGGTGAAGTTTTGGTATTTTTCTGAAAACATTCAATTTTTTGATGAATAGTGAAAAAACACTGAGTTATCATTTAAAACCGAATTTTTATTTAAATAATTATTTAATTTATTTAAATTTATTTTAGGTAAAAAATATACACAATAACTTTATAAGTTCATTTTTTTCATTGTATTAAATTTTTAAAAATTTTAGATATATAAAAATTATATTAAACTTTTCACAGTATTTTACCCACCTTTTAAGAGAATTTGTAAATTCACATAAAACATAATTTTACCGCCTCTGTGAGTGGAATTTTGAAAATACAAAAGACATGGTTAATATAAAGGAGTAAAATGTGGTTCAATAAGATAAAAATAATTTTTGATGAATAGTAACTTTTTACGTTTATTTACCATGGTTAAAAGTAAAAAGGGTAATTAAGGGTAAAAATGATATTAATATTACCCTAACACATGTCTTAATTCTATTGGAAAAGTGTATATCGAAAAAAAAACAACCTTAGTAATAAAATATTATCATTTAGGTCCACTGGGATTAGATTAGGACATTTATTATTATTTAATTCAAAGAAGAGTTAAAAGAGTTAAAATCAAGGTTTAATAACAAAAACATTTTTAATTTAGAGTTATTCATAATATAAATTCGATTATAAATATTCATTAGAAAGATAAAAATATTTCTTACATAATGGTATTTTATTTATAATTTTTAAAGATTAAAAAATCTAATTTATTTATGAAACAATGATGATGCAATAATTACTGTATTAATGAATGATTAAGATAATTGATATTATAAGTACCAAAATAAATGTAATTTGAGACTTTTTATGAATTAAAATACTTTTATTGGTTAATGTGACATATTTTTATTACTTATATTAATTTGTTTCGAAGTAATAATGTAGTTATGAATTTATCAAAAACAAAATACCCAATAGTGTCAAAATTGACATAAAAGAGTGTTTAAAACAAATATTATATTATTAATTGATATTATATTTCAAAAAATCTAAGGTTCAGCCAAATTACTTTTATCATGATAGGTGTATCGATGATGGACCACTTGGGGGTCTATTATAAGTATATAGTATGTTTATTAACTATATAATATAAAATTACAAAGAGACATGGTAAATTTCAAACTAATTAACTAAGAGTTAATACTAAAAGATAACGTTACTAAAGTGACCCAAACATGTTTAAACCTATTGGTTCAGTTTTTTTCGACCCATACCTACCTTAGATTTGAAATAAATAATTTGGGAGCCATTATAAACCGAATATGAATTTATTATAAAATAATATTTTAAGTTTTTCCTAAAGTGCCCCTCACCCCTCTTATAAAAGGTCACTCCCCCTTCACTCTACTTCACACCTTCTAAGACATTTGGATCGGCCAAAACCTTCCCAAATAACCTATCAATTATCCTCCCTTTAACTTAGAGGACTTATTTTGATCAGAAAGAAAACCTAAGGAGCCCTTTTGATGAAATCAAATGGAAGAGCCCGAAGAAGAGGTAATGATTTCACCACCCTCTTTCAGGTTCCTTTCTTCTTCCACATCCTTTTTCATTTCTTTTTCCATTATAAAATAATAAATACAGTATCATCTATATACTATGATGTTATTATAATTATTTTACCACCAAATTCATTTTTCTATCCACCCTTTTAATGACATGTCACCATACATGTGTATGTATGGCTTACCGTCTCCACGTCGTGGTGTAATTGTTATTCAATACATCAGTGTTTGGATGGGTATAATAATGATGTTTATTTGATGTAAATAATAAATATGAAATGATAAGGATTCTTTATATATTATATACCTTCCAATTATATATTATTTTAATAACAAAAGAATGATATTTTCGCTCGTGCGTACGTACGGATTACCGTCTCCACAACGGGATGAGATTCATTTCCAAATTCACCATTCATCAACGATTATAAAAATATATATTACTAATAAGTATGTAATATATGACATAATAATGCTACATGACATATATATATTTATATATATAAGTATTTATGTACATACATATATCTTATCCACTTACTTTTGTTCAATACTATATGAAAACGGAAACAGCGTTTATGCGTACGTACGGACTACCGTATCCATAAACGGTGTTTTCCATTTCACATATACGTCTATTATATATATTTATATTCAAAAGATATATGATATATAAATCATGTTTTATATTATGGAATTATTTAAATCATGATCTATGTGATACAATCAAGAGTAACAAGTTAAAACACATATATTATAAAGAAAGAGATTACTACCCGAAATATTAATATAACATGGAAATTATTATTAAATGGGTAGTATAAAGTAATAAATGAATAATTTATGATATCATAAATATTAATATGGTTCTGGTATAATTTAATATCATACTATAGTCTTTATACATGAGGTTAAATGTACCCTCGACTAAAGGAAAGTGCAAGGTAAGGGGTTTTTCATCTCACTCCTTATTCCCGTGATATTCATACCATATTTCCACTATTACCTTTTGTGTGGTGTATGTACTGACCATAATTGTATTATTTGTGTAATACCATTTAATTTATGTGTATTTACATATTCATTGTATGATACCTCTTTCATGTGGTGTATGTTTCATAAGATTCCAAATTGGTAAGGGTTAATCTCACAATCTCTTTATTATCCGAGGATGTTTTTACGTAAGTATCTACAAGGACATATTTATTATCCATGTCCATGTTTCATAAAATAGTTTTCAAAGTGATTATATTAAGGGACTTTTTACAATAACATCATTTTAAATGGTTTTAATATTTATTCTTCTAAACCATTCTCATTAATGTCCATATTTTCAAAATGGTTTTATGGATTTATTTAAATAGACATGAATGTATTAAAATGTTATTTACTTTCAAAGATTCAAAGTGGTATGGGAAACATTGATTAAGAAATGTATTTAAATGTCTTCCTTTTTAAATTGTGTGGCTTTTAAATTTTTTCACGAAAAAAGTTATATTTCTTTCAAAGAGTTTTACAAATCATTTTCATCTATGTCAAAATCCTTTAATGGATTTTCAACTTGTTTGAAGTTGATTTATTATGATACAAAACATCCATATTTTATTGAGGTTTTTGTGACATGTTTCACTATGGATGTGTTATTTTTATACCATTCATGGTTTATGGATAAAGTATCGATATTTTTTATGATAGATTTAATATGAATGTTTATGTTATGTCAAAACCTATTCATCTGAGGAATGAAGTGGACTTAGTAAGTGACGGGTGGAGCCCGCTATAGCTCCTCGATGCATCGGTTGGTCTCACGAGACAAACTAGTGTCTTGGAATAAGGCCTTGACAAAATTTTATTTGTATTCTTGGCACATGGCATTGACTATGTGGTTATGATAGTATGAAATTATGCATTCTATCAATATGAAAGTGGGTAGTGATATTGCATGTGATTATTCGTCTAGTAGAATATCCATGTGAATAATTAAATGGCATTACTTCATTTTATTTTTTCCATATTATGGTAAATTTAAAGTTTAAAAGGCTTTTGTTTTAGTTATACATTGCCTCAATTGTTTATTCTTATTTATGAAAGTTTCTACTGTATTGTTTTCCTTACTGAGCATCTGAACTCACCCCTTTCTATGTTTTATTTTTCCCAGGATTCTGAGAAGTGTATTGTGATTAATATGCAGGGTTAAGACAAGGGAATAATTATAAGGCCCCGACCTTAAACCTTACTAAATATTGAATTAAATGAATAATTCACATTGAGGATCTTTTTAGGTTTAGAGTTTTAGAGAATTAGGACATAACTATTACATCTCAAAAGATTACAAAGTAGATAGTTCTACTAAGTTTCCATAAACAAAATCTTAAATGAAACATGTCTAGTTCCATATTTTAGATAGAATGTCTTTCCTTGATCCCATCCTTGACCCTATTCATATTTAAGTCCTGTGTAAAACAATTCAAAAACATGGGATGAGCATAAAAAGCTCAGTAAGGGATATAAAAATATGGAAAGGAAACATGAGTACATGTATACATAAGAATCAATGAAATCATACTTTACTCATAAAACATAAGAACTTTAACATACCTCATTAAATCATGAATAAAACATAGAAAATCATAAGACATAAAGGTAACTTGAGTCATTCATAACATTATTACGTAGGGAGTAACACTCTTGGTTACATTTGGAATACCCATCACAGTATATTCCCTAAATCGCTTCAGAAAAACCATAATGTTTAACCCCTTCACGTTACCCAATGCTTCGGGGAGCTATATCGGGCTCACCCGCCCTTAGTTTATCACGAAACCACCCATTTTCATAACAATTCCCAAGAACCATAACATAAACGTATCACATAAAACATGTATAGAAGAAAAATAACATTTCCATAGTTCAATCACAATATAACATTTTAGGATATTGAAATAATGAATCCATTCAAAAAAACAACCATTTTCAAAACCATTTAAAACATTTAATAAAGAGATTTTTGAATCAAAGTGTCCCATACCACCATGAAGTTTTTAACATTTTAAACCATTAATATCCATATAAATAAATCCTTAAACCTAATTTGAAAACATTGATATTAATAAGAACAAATCATTAAAACATTTAAAGTGATATTTTGGTTAAAGGGTTTTTACCAAAATTAGAGACACTTGAATACAATAATTGAGGAATAACATTTAATCAGAACTATATAATATCATGAGAAAAAATTGATTCATGATATAATATTCCAAAGGACATTATATACACTATATAAGAGTGAATTTGTTCATAACAACAATAAAGTCTCAATAGAAATGTAAAATATGATGAAATCCCTTATAAAGATGGTATCCTTAAATTAAGGACAAATCAATCTCAAAATTATGTGTGAAAAATATAAATACACCCAATATAAGTGGATATTAAGTGTAAAAAAATAAAAGGTCATTCACACATATTCAAAGGATGACATATTCAATAACTACATGTTGAACCCAAAGAAATCGAAATTAGGTTAAAAAGTCACCTTACTAAAATTTGACAGCCTAACGGCGTCACTTCAAAATTCAGAAAATGAGTTGATGAGAGATAAAAAGGGTATCTCATCACTTGGACATAAAATTTACATCAATAAGGATATAGAATAACATATCCCAACATAATATTATGTGAATTAAAAGACCTAACAAAAGAAGTCTTTTAAAAAGAGGAGGGTGAAAGGTTCCCTTACCGACTTGGGTAACTTTCAAAACGTACACCCCATTGAAGAAGTGTCATAAAATGAATATGTAAATACCCATAAATGGAATTATATGACAAAAGTAGTATAATAATGGGAAGTACATACACCACTCAATGTAAATTGTGGCAAATGTAGCATAAATCTCACGGGAATAAAAGTGAGATGAAAAATCCCCTATGAAAACTCGGGAGCCGAGCGGTGCCACTTAAAACATCAAAAATTGATTGATGAGATCAAATAGGGTATCTCATCATATTAAAATAAAATTTACAGCAAGAGGAATATAAAATAACATCCCACAACATAACAAAGAGGTTCTTAAAATAAGTGACATAAAGGAGAGTACTTAAAAAGAAAGGGAGGGGTAAGATCCCTTACCTCGTGTTCGACATGACTCGATCGTTCTTTAATCTCCTGAATAATAAAATTTGGTCAATTTATAATTTTATATGGACCTCCTTTAAATATTATTATTCAGTTCATATCACATATTATAATGTTATAATAATTGGTTAATATAGTGAGTTCATATCAGACGTTTTTGTCGATGTTTGGTGCATGAGTAAAAATTAAACTTGTTGGAAAAGAATTTTCCATGTAGTTATAGGTACATCATATACAGAGTAGTATTGATGTTTTAAATATCATATATATCCCGTATATATTAATTTTATACTATTCCATAGCATTTGGAGATAAAAAATTAAAGGCACCGTTCATGGAGACGGTAGGCCGTACGTATGCCTGAACGCTACTTTCATTTGTTTGTCATATTAATGGAATTAAAACAAATGAGAGATATATATATTATAATTACATAATGATATAAGTCATTTAAATTTAATATATTACATATATATCCATTATATATACGTACTTATAATAGTACATAACATTTGGAGATAAGAAATGAAATGTACCGTTCATGGAGACGGAAAGCCGTACGTACGCATGAACGCTACATTCATTTCTTTTTTTGTATTCAATGGAATGTAATAATAATGATATAAAGGTATATAATAACTCCATTAGGATATCATATGTAATACCATTAATTAAATCCTTTATACATCTCACATATGGCATTAATGAATCAAATCACTTTGAGGAGGCGGTAGTCCGCACTTCCTAAAATGAAGATTTTGCATTTACCCATAATGAAAACCATAAAGGAATACCATAAATGAAAAATAAATAAGATTAAAGAAAACATAAACATATTACATATCATATATAAATATAGTGACATCTTAATGGCCGCCTTTGAAGGTGTTAATAGAATATTGAACAATCATCGTTTCGTGTGGCAGTAATTCGCCATCCACGAAAATAGTATGTTCTTTAACCATTAGACGAAGGTTTGTGTAAGTGTAGCTCGAATACTTCACATAACAACGTCCTAGTATATTGAATATACCTTTTTTGTTACAAAATAATGTAATAAAAAGAGTTTAGAGGGTTGGAGAAGTAAAATAAAACATAAGAACACAAGAGAGGACACTACCTTTAAATCGGGTAACTCTCTTTGATTTGAGCTCAAAGGCTTCTTTGGAAAGGATTCTGCCCAAAGTGAGGCTTCAATAATTAAGATAGGTATGATTAGAGATAAAATGGGCATGTTTTGGTCGATCCAAAGGCTTGAGAGGTGTGGGTAAGGTGGTAGAGGTGGGGGCCTTTTATAAGAGGAGAGGAGGGACACTCTTGGAAAGTTATAAAATATTACTTTATTATATAATGATTTTCAGATTTTGAAGGTCCAAAAAGGGGATATTTCTAGGATAAGGTGATAAGGTTTAGAAATCAACCCATCCAATCATTTTTTGACTAGTTTAGGTCTTATAGTTTTCATTATCTTTACATTTTATTTAAATCGTTAAATAATGAGGTAATCGCTGCATCATCATGGTGTCATAACTAATTTAATTTATTTAGTGTCTAAAAATTACAAAACAAATATCATGATGTATGAAATATTTTAAGCTTTATAATGAATATTTATAGTAAAAAATAAGACTTCTATAACCCCATTTCAAAATTGTTTTAGTAAAACAACACATGTTTGTGACATTTTAATTTTAACTTTAAATAAAAAGTTATTTATGTCATTTTCCAACCAAAGTGGCTCCATGGGGTCCCCAAGTTGACCCATGTATTTTCTTGGTCTGACATGACACATTCAATGAGGATAGGACATGTGTCTAGGTCATTTTATATTATTAAAACATTATTTTTACCGTAAATTACACCAACTACCTTTAATCGTGATTAATAAAACTTAAAAAATTACTATTCACCAAAAATTATTTTAATCTCATTGAACCACATTTTACTTTTTAATTACAACCATGTATGTCAGATTTTTAAAAATCAAATCACAGAAGTGGCAAAGATTCATTTAAACGAAAAATCAGTTTCTTTAACTACCACTTAGTGGTTTCACTATTCATAAAAAATTGAAGTTTTTCAGAAAAATATCAAAAATTCACCCTAAGCTATATTTGATATTCCGAATTCTAAAATGATTTCTATTTTACAAAATTCAAAACATATATGTTTCATTAATTAATTTAATAATTAATTCCCAATGTCAAAACAAATAGCGTGTTTTTAAGAAACAATATCTATTAAAAGATTGACACTAGTTTAAGTCCAATTTCAATGTGAAATTAATTCCAATGACCACTATTGGATTAAATGGTAAAAATATATTATAATTGGACTTTAAAACCACTTCAAAAGATAATCTAATCATATAAATAAATTAGATTAAAAAGAGGGTTTGAATTAAAATAAAACATTTTTCACTATTCATTAAAAATGAACTTTATCGGAAAAATACCAAAAAATTACACAATGTAAATTTTGATGTCCCGATTCTAAAGAAAAATTTTATTTGGTCCAATATAACATATGAAAATTTCAAAAAGTGTATTTAAAAATCATTTGCCATCAAAAGGTGGTTAATCGACCTTTTAAAGAATATTAGAATATTTACCCTTAAAATTGGATTCATTCACATTTTAAGCCTCTAAAATTTATTAGATTAAATTAAAAATATTTTATAAACATATATAATCATTTTTTAGTTTGTTTTGTTCATTCTCTCCATTACAATGATAGGCGTTAACTACCATTTAAAAAAAATATTATATTATTATTAAAGTGCAACACAAGATTCCCATGAAACTCGTTGTTGCGTATTGGGTATGTCGTCGAGCATAGCATCCCATTTAAAGTAATATTAATATTTTTTTTTAAAAATATGGATAAATATGAAAATGTAATATTATTTATTTACTTGGGGTGTTACATCCTTCCCCCCTTTTGGGAATTGCGTCCTTACAATTTTTAAAATTGGGCCTGGAAACTTCATTGAAAATCCCACATCGGAACAAGAGTCAGCAAAACAATCACTTTAAAATAAAGAAAGAGAATTACAAAGGTCACCTGAGTTAACCCATACTAGGATTCCATGTAGGAAAACATGTACATGGAAGAAAAAATAAAGGGTCATGTTTTGAGGGAGAGTGATAGTAAACATGTCTAGGAAAAAGTTAGCCATAAGAAAATCACAAACTTGTGGTGGGTTAAACGGTATTTGATTCTCCAGTAGGAAAAGTTAACAGACAACATTTTTTTAAGATACTCTTCATTGAGGAATTTATTTTTGAGCTTAACTAAATCATAATGTATCATACTTACTTTTCACTTAGACTTTCAACTTTTACTAGATTCCATAAACAAACTCATATTTTCTCCAAAAGACGAGTATTTAAGAAGACTTGTTCGCATTGTGAGTACTATAATCAACTTCTTGAGAATCACCTAATCCAAAAAAAAAGAAATATATATTTCCCATGTCTTTAGACCTTAACCAAAACCAAAATTGTTAGAACAAGAGCAGATAATCCACAAATGGATAATCCTTTATAAAAAAGAAAATCTATTCTTAAACTCCAAAATTTGTCCAACAAAAACCAAAGTTCAATGAAGACCATTCAATAAAAATTTTGTTCATAAAATTCAACAAAGTAAACCAAACTAAGATTGAAACCCTAATTTTTGAAGGATTTAATCACATAGTCTTCCAAGGTACAAATTAACTTTTATCTCCAAATAACATCAGTTGCTCTTAAATTCTCATATTGAATAGTAATTAACCTAATCACATATCCTCCATGATAGGTTAATCATTTCCATAGATAACCCAAAATAAACTTACTCTAGATTCCTAAAATCATATAACTAAAAAGAATTATTAAAACTAACCAGGGACTTCACGTAGTACAGTGGTAGGCGATAAATACCAGTCCCACATTGGTTGTGGGTTCGATTCCTGCAGCTTTGTCCGACGCGATGGGTTGTCACACGGTCTGCGTGTTGTCATTTTTCAAAAACAATATAATTCTTAAAACATTCCCCAAAACGAGATAAAATCTTCAAAAATAATCATAAAATATTTTAACCTCAAGTTTATCTCATGCCTTTCATTTTCCATCATATCATATAGTAACCCAAAATTTCCTAAAAAGTAAGGATCATATAAACCCTAATGGTTACCTTTGTAATTATTACCTGAACTTCCACATCGATTGGTCATCTCGTACATGATGAATTATAGAATATACCAAGGTTCAAGTGGTTGATCATGACTCCTTTATTGTTGGTTTAGAACAACCAGGAGATTCCTCATTGAATCCCCCATGTCATCCAGTCTCTTAATCAGAGAACCACCATAGTTTCCTTCAAACCTATTGTCACTTTGGTGCCTGCTAGATCCATCCATTTACTAAAAACAGAAATGTCAGTGTGAGTATATCAACAAAACCATCATGTACTAATGAGAAAGATAAACACTAAGATATACTTACTCATTCACTTTATCAAAAACTAGGACTCTTTCTGAAATCCTAACCATTATGGTAATTTCACTTATGCTTAGAGAATACCCTAACCTCTAAAGTTATCTAAACCGACCTCTGATACCAACTATAAGTCCACGACCATTAACCTTAATTAATAATGAATTAAATGAATAATTGACATTGAGGATATTTTCAGGTTCAGAGTTTTAGAGAATTAGGACATAACTATTACATCTCAAAAGATTACAAAGTAGACACTTCTACTAAGTTTCCATAAAAAAACTCTTAAAAGAAACATGTCTAGTTCCATGTTTTAGATAACATGTCTTTCCTTGATCCCATCTTTGACCCTATTCATCTTTAAGTCATGTGTAAAACATTTCAAAAACTTGGGATGAGCATAAAAAGCTCAGTAAAGGATGTAAAAATATGTAAAGGAAACATGAGTACATGGTAACATAAGAATCAATGAAATCATACTTTACTCATAAAACATAATCACATTAACATACCTCATCAAATCATGAATAAATCATAGAAATAATAAGGCATAATGATAACTTGAGGCATTCATTACATTCTTACGTAGGGAGTAACCCTCTTGGTTATATTTGGAATACCCATCACAGTATATCCCCTAAATCTTTTCGGAGAAACCTTAACGTTTAACCCCTTCGCGATACCCAATGCATTGGAGAGCTATATCGGGCTCACCCGCCCTTAGTTTATTACGGAACCACCCATTTTGATAACAATTCCCAAGAACCATAACATAAACGTGTCAAATAAAACATGCATAAAGGAAACATAACATTTCCACATTTCAATCACAATATAACATTTTAGGATATTGAAATAATGAATCCATTAAAAAACCATTTTCAAAACCATTTAAATCATTTAATAAAGAGATTTTTGAATCAAAGTGTCCCATACCACATTAAATCTTTTAAAATTTTAAACCATTAATATCCATATAAATAAATCCTTAAAACCATTTTTAAAACATGGATATTAATAAGAACAAATCATTAAAACATTTAAAGCGATATTTTGGTTAAAGGGTTTTTACCAAAATTAGAGACACTTGAATACAATAATTGAGGAATAACATTTAATAAAAACTTTATAATATCATGATAATAAATTTATTCATGATATAATATTCCAAATTACATTATATACACCATATAAGAGTGAATTGGTGCATAACAACAATGAAGTCTCAATAGAAATGTAAAATTTGATGAAATCCCTTATAAAGAAGGTATCCTTAAATTAAATATAAATAAATCTCAAAATTATTTGTGACAAATATAAATACACCAAATATAAGTGGATATTAATTTTAAAACAATAAAAGGTCATTCACACATATTCAAAGATGACATATTCAATAACTACATGTTGAACCCAAAGAAATCGAAATTGGATTAAAAATTTCCCTTGGTAAAATTTGACAGCCTAACGTCATCACTTCAAAATTCATAAAATGAGTTGATGAGAGATAAAAGGGTATCTCATCACTTGGACATAAAAATTACATCAATAAAGATATATCAGAACATATCCCATCATAATAGTATTTGAAATAAAAGACATAACAAAAGAATTCTTTTAAAAAGAGGAGGGTGAAAGGTTCCCTTACCGACTTGGGTAACTTTCGAAACGTACACCCAATTGAAGAAGTGTCATACAATGAATATGTAAATACCCATAAATGGAATTATATTACAAATTTAGTATAATAATTTTCATTAAATACACCATTAAATAGAAATTGTGTCAAATGTAGCATAAATATCCGGGGAATAAAAGTGAGATGAAAAATCCCCTACGAAAACTCGGCAGCCGAACGACACCACATAAAACTTTAAAAATGGATTGATGAGATCAAATAGGGTATCTAATCATATTAAAATAAAATTTACAGCAAGAGGAATATAAAAGAAAATCCCCCATCATAACAAAGAGGTTCTTAAAAGAAGTGACATAAAGGAGAGTACTTAAAAAGAAAGGGAGGGTTAAGATCCCTTAACTCGTGTTCGACATGACTCGATCATTTTTTAATCTCCTGGATAGTAGAATTCGGTCAATTTATAATTTTATAAGGACCTCCTTTAAAGATTATTATTCAGTTCATATCACATATTATAATGTTATAATAATTGGTTAATAAAGTGAGTTCATATCCGACGTTTTTGTCGATATTCGGTACATGAGTAAAAATTGAACTTGTTGGAAAAGACTTTTCCATGTAGTTATAGGTACATCATATCCAAAATAGTATGGATGTTTTAAATATCATATATATCCCATATATATTCATTTTATACTTTTCCATAGCATTTTTATAAAAAAAATTAAAAGCACCATTCATGGAGACGGTAGTCCGTACGTACGCATGAACGCTAAATTCATTTGTTAGTCATATTAATGGAATTAAAACAAAATGAGAGAGATATATATTATAATTCCAGAATGATATACATAATTTAGATCTAATATATTACATATATATCCATTATATATATGTACTTATAATAGTACATAACATTTGGAGATAAGAAATGAAATGTATCGTTCATGGAGACGGTAAGCCATACGTACGCATGAACGCTACATTCATTTATTTATTTTTGTATTCAATGGAATGCAATAATAATGATATAAAGGTATATTATAATTCAATAAGATATCATATGTAATACCATTAATTACATCCTTCATACATCTGTTTCGCACGGAATTCGGGGATGACCTCCTGGATGGGAGATTCAAACGTTCTGATCAGTTTCTATCGGGGTTGTTCATAGAACCGGAAACATCCAATGATTCCACATCCATTTGGACCTACTTTCCAAAGGTAGTCACTCATTAGTTTGTGGACTAATGAGGCTTCAGAATTTTCATTGGTCGAGAGGATGGGAGGTCGGACTCATCACACATTTTTGAGGGGAATTATTGTCTACTCCGGGACTCTCTTTATAGATTTAAGTTATGTTCGTGAATCCTTATTACATTACCAAGTATAAAATGAGATTTCCTTTAGTTTTAACAACTGATGATTAAATATGTAAGAAAGTTAGAGAATATTTTATATGTATTCGAGGTTCTTCATCAATAGAGAATCATCTGTATCTATTTAGAGATTCTTGGTCAACGGTATCCTTCAAAACATTTATAAAAGTCTCTTGGTCATTATAATGACCTGGCTGGTTTTAAAGCCACTCACTGGGGCACTTGAAGTTTATCGTCATTCAGAAAGACATGGATTATTTCAAAGTTGGGATCGAACCCGGAGATGGGCTACCTATGTATCCTTTGTTTTGGGAAAGGAATCAAAAACCACGTAGTTCGAGAAATAGAGTGTGATATTTATGATTAATGGCTCAAAGAAGGATGTCATAATTACTTTTACCCTCTAAGCTCACGTGAGTCATGCTCGGTGTGAGAAACATGAGGTATCGGTAATAAGATAGACAATTGGGCCATGAAAGATGTAATCATAAGAAATGATTTGGGGCTTATGTATGTATGACTGCCCAGATAAATGAAGGTTAGGATTTACTTTAGGGAGAAAATCCAGGAACATGGTCCATAAAGGTATATGTGCTTCACAGAGATTTTGAATACTCTAACTTGGGACTTATTCCTGAAAAGGAAACCCAATTTAGGAGAGGATTGATAATTGGGTTTTACTCCTGAGAAGGAATCCCATATCAAACGTAATTTAGGACTGGTTAAGAGAAATTAAGGGACTTGGGGCTTACTCCTGAAAAGGAAGCCCAAAATTTATGACTAGGACTTATTCCTGAAAAGGAGGCCCAGTTTAGGGGACTTGGGGCTTACTCATGAAAAGGAAGCCCATGATTATGACTGGGTCTTATTCCTGAAAAGGAGACCCATGTTAGGGGACGTGGGACCTACTCCTGAAAAGGAGGCCCTAGTTTGGAGGATTTATGACTGGGGCTTATTCCTAACAAGGAAGCCCAAGATAAAGGATTATTATTGGGACTTACTCCTAAAAAGGAGGCCCAGGTTAAGGAATTACGGTTTGGGGCTTACTCTTGAAAAGGATGCCCAGATTAAAGAATTAAGGTTTGGGGCTTACTCCTGAAAAGGATGCCCAGATTAAAGGACTTATAACTGGGGATTATTCCTGAAAAGGAGACCCAGGTTAAGGATTCTCTCATCTTAAAGGACGAGGTTGAATGAATGAACTCTCAATCTTTGGTGACATAAAGATGTATAAATCACTATGTTTTGAGAGATATTCCACAGAATTCCTTTCAAATAAGGAAGTCAAATCAAGAAATCATTCCATAAATGGCTTTGAAGAGTATCTTGAAGACTGAATCTTGAATAAGAAAGGTGAAATGGCTTAAGAGGGGTAAAATTGGCAAGATGGGCACCCAAAAAAGGCATGGGCGTGCAAGTCTTGCGGCGGCGCGCAAGTATTGGTCGTGCAGGTATACCTGCGCGACATGTGGGTTACTTGCACGATTTTCAACTAGCATTAAAATACTTGAGTGACTCTTTCTTAAACCCTTTAGAATACTCTTGAGGTTCTTCTAGAAAAGGGACGTGCAAGTTCTATCGAAGGAATAAGGTGGCACGCAAGTGTGACCACTTCCCTTAAGGGCTGACCACTCAGGCGCGCAAGTGTTGATGAGTTTCAACACTTAGGCCTTCCTCCTTCTCTTTAGATCTTCCGTTCTAGGTATGAAATTACCTTAGAATTGTTTCAGAAGCTTTGAGAAGAGACTTGGGCATCAAGAGCTTCAATCTGAGTTTCTAGAAAAAGATTCTCGAATGGGGGGCCCACAGGGTCTATTTATAGGTAGAAAAAGACCCCGAGCGGTTACTGGGCGGTTATAACTTAGGTCGCACAAGTCACTTGCGCGCCAAGTGAGTCGCGCAAGTCCACTTTCACGACCATGGGGAAACCTACATGGCCTATGGGAAATGTTTTCCTTGTTCATTCCTTTGTCAATTTTTTATGTTTTCTTCAAATGTTGAATCAATTTGTGCTCATATATTCCCCTTTTTCGATTTTTGGATTCTGTGACGAATGGAGCGTCAACAAAAGTCCCCCCTCAGAGTTGGATCCGGAGAGAAATAGAGGATTTGACTCTGAGGAAATCAAATACATACAAAGGAAAAGGGGGCGCGCAAGTCTTCAGGGCAGAGAGTGTGGCGCGTAAGTTTTCGTCGTGCAGGCTTTGAGCGCACTATATACGGCGCGTAGATAGGCCTCCTGGCCTATAAATACATGGCCTCACCTCCGTACAAAGCATCTGGATTCCTGGACTTCAAACATCTCGAGCTCTCGTCGTGCAGGTTATCTTAGCCACGCAAGTTGCTCTATTTTCCAATGGTTTCCTCGATGTCGCGCTATTGTAAAGGTATTTGTACTCGCGCGGTTTACACTTGCGCGTCAAAAACTAGCGCGGCACACGAATACTTGCGAGCCATGTTTAGACTTGCACACCTTAATGCCTTAGCCATTTTTTTCAAAATTTCTTCACAAATTTTATGAAAAATAGACCCATTTAAGAGTTAGTTTATTCATCTTTTCTGCAGATTCAGTGGTTCCCAAGGGAATTGGAAGTGTTGATGAACTGGCTAGGAAGCGGATTGATGACATGATGAACATCATTGTCCATGATTACTTTGATATCTGCAACAGCACTCTCCCAGATTTGGCTAAGTACTTGAAGAAATATCATCCTAATTTTCCACAGAGCATCCATCTGACTCTGTGTGGTCATGGTCATCTGCAAGCAATCAATGTTCCAAATGCAAACAATTATACACCTGAGATGCAGCTGCACTACTACTCCTCTATATCGGTTATGCTGTGCATTAAGAGCAACAACAATGGTGTGAACTTTCAAGTTCTTCCTCTATGACATTTCTTTGCAGATATGAAAATGGAAACCCCATGGGCTGAAATTTTTTCCACTACCGGTTGGTGGAGAGAAGACAAACATGGCATTAGATCAATATCTGAATAGAGTACTCTCTCCAAATGGCTCTTTACTTCCAATGCTCCATTCTCAAATCCATGTATCCATCTTCCAAGTCTCTTGGACATAAACAGAGTCACTGTTTGATCAGCAGAAAATTTTCCCAAACCGCACTCAAGAACATCCTTTTACAATTGTTCCGAGAAGAGCTAGTATCACTGCATCTCTTATTGTATCCAGTTGAATGAATGAATTCTAGGTGGTTGCTGATGAAGCTCGGGATTCCGTAAATGAAATGAAGTGTTATGTTGAAATCCTCTTGTAATTCTTGAAAAAGAGAAGAGACTCCAGTCTGTGGATGTCCTTCTAACTCTTGTGCATCAATGAAAAAAACACTTTCACTTTCACTTAGTTGTACCTGCATTCTCTCACTACCTGCTTCAAATATACTTAAACCAATGGTCTTAGTAAGCATAGTTTGATTTTTTACTAGGATTATTACAAATAACCCTACAAACATTGAATCTTTTAATTGATCAATATTACCTAAATCATACAAAAATGTATATTTAGCGAGGTGGAACTTGACTTTTATTCAGAGTTCCTTTGTCTTTTGTGGGCAGTTTAAAGTCATGCATACCGAACATAAAGTGGATAATGTTTAAGATCGAAATATATTTGACCTAAATGGATTAAAATTGATTCAATTACTTGATAATTTATCTGAAAACATATTTCCATACTCAAGTATGAGTGAAAAAGTGTAAACTATGGATTAAGAATATTTAAATCTGAGGAATGATATGAAAAAGAGCTAAAATGCATTAGAAGAAGTAGTTTCCAAGAATTAAGTTGCTATTATTTAATAAAACCTGTTAGGGGGTTGAATTATGCAGGGCCACCTAAGGGCATTGGCTGCATGGTCAAATAAATAGCATTTTTTTGGCTGACAAGTCTGTTATGTGGACTGATTATGAAAGGCCTCCTATGGGCACGTGCTGCATAGTCAGGCAAAAAGAACTCTCATAAATTTACTTTCCTAGTGATAAAAGCCAGTGAAAGTTTATGGAGATTCAAATCATCCAAAGTATAGAGTTTGCTGTATGGAAATAGGTACTTGAATATGGAGAATATATTTCCAGACAAGATTATCGAAGAACTGGATGAACATCACTCCTACGAAGGTCTGACCCAAACGTAGGGAAGAAGAATAAACCTTCGACTTGAATACTTTCAGATCATGAAAAAGGATATGGGACAAATATTTTAAGGATGGCTATTTTCTTGCAGATCCCTACATACCGTCGTTTAAGACAAATAAGGACAAAAGAGGCATTCTTCCCAAGAATGAAGTTACCATCATTTAACAAACCCGTTAGGGGGTTGAATTATGCAGGGCCAACTAAGGGCATTGGCTGCATAGTTAAATAAAATAGTATCTTTTGGCTAACAAGTCTGTTATGTAGACTGTTTATACAAGGCCACCTATGGGCACGTGCTGCATAGTCAGACAAAATAATTCTCAGAAATTTTGACATTTTTGTGACTAAAAGTCATGAAAAGGGTTATAAAGATCTGAAAATATTTAAGGTTTAGGATTATAACACATAAAGATGGGTATCGTCCAATTTATATAGAGATACATAGGTCAATGATAACCATAATCATGTTGTGGCTGGTTCATGAATTGAAATTTTGGTTTTCACTACGTATCTCATAAGAATGAGAATCAAGCCATATGTAGTTCTTGAAATGCAGTTTAACGTCGTGCAGGACGAAAATATGAGAGATATTAGTTTAGGTTCATAGAGTTAGGACCATAATAATGAATACACAGTGTGTGTTTTCATGAGGACTTTTCAGCCAAGGGACTGAAAGTGAAATTTGGGGTTAGGCCCAAAAGACTTAGGGATGGATTCGAGGGATACTAGAACGTTCCTACGTATCCCATAAGGATGGGAATCAAGCCCACATAGTTCTAGAAATGCAGTTTAACGTCATACAAGACGAAAATATGAGAGATCTTAGTTTAGGGTCATAGAGTTCGGACCATAATAATGAATACACAGTGTGTGTTTTCATGAGGACTTTTCAGCCAAGGGACTGAAAGTGAAATTTGGGGTTAGGCCCAAAAGACTTAGGGTTGGATTCGTGGGATACTCGAACGTTCCTACATATCCCATAAGGATGGGAATCAAGCCCACGTAGTTCTAGAACTACCCTTTGTACAAATTTGGTTCGTACATGTGAAGGGTGAAAGGGGACTTTAGTGCAATGATGGTTTAACCTGAGATAAAAAGTTTAGGCATTACCATGTATGCACGTAGTCTTTTGAAATGAAAAATGATTGAAAAATCAATGTCAATAATAGTTATCTCTAAAATGAGGAAATCAAAGAGTATTGTAGTTTATTGTCATACCAGACAAAAGTGTTGCATAGTTTAATTTCATATAACAAGGACGAAAGTGAATCAATGTAAAGATATTGATTCTAGGGGCGGTTTCACGAATCAACATCATATGAGATGGTGGTGAACCGATGTGAAGAGATTGTTTTTGGGCTTAAACCCTGGGAGGTTGCCTACATACCCAGCCAGGAGGTCAAGGATCAAAATCCATGTAGTTCAATTAAAGAATGAATTAATGATCAAGTTGTTCTTGGGGACAACGATCTAATAAAAATGTTGTTGGGACTTACACATGGTTAGTGGCCCAAAGAAAGTGTTATGGTTGAAGTTTGCTCTATGCTCACGTGAGTCATACTCGGTGTGAGAAACAAGAGGTAACAACAACCTCAACGATGCATAGTTTAATGTCATGTAGGACATATAAAGGGACTATGCAGTTTAAAGTCTTGCAGTTAGGAATATTGGTGCTGCACAGTTTAGTGTCATGTAGCAGGGAAAAAATACAGTTTAATGTCATGTAGGACATATCAAGGACTTTCTGTAAAGTTTAGCATCATGTAGTTAGGACGACGGGGAAAATACAGTTTAACGTCATGTTGGACAAAAAAGGGGGACTGCGCAGTTTAATGTCATGCAGTAAGGACAAAATAACACACCATTTACGTCATGTTGGACGCATTGGGGATTTTTTCTACAGTTTAGTGTCATGTTGGACAAAAAGGGAGAATAGTTTAAGGTCATATAAATGGACCATGGATGGTGCAGTTTAATGTCTTGCTGGATGGTGGTGTTGTTTTAAGGCCATACAGGACCTTTGATGATTTTATAGTTTAACATCTTTCCAGACGTAAGGGACTTTCAAATAGTTTAGGGCCATATGCATGGACCATGGATGGTGCAGTTTAATGTCTTGCTAGACGGCGGTGTAGTTTAAAGTCATACATGACTTTTTTTAGGGAACTTTTTCACGGTTTAATGTCGTGTGGGACGAAGTTGTAGTTTAAGGTCATACTGGACCATTGCTGTATAGTTTAATGTCATATAACAAGGATGAACTGGTGCTGCACAGTTTAGTGTCATGTTGAAGGGACATCTTGTGAATATTTTAAGGTCATACTAGACCAAGGAGGAGTTTAAGGTCATACTGGACTGTTGTTGTATAGTTTAACATCATATTGCAAGGACGAACTGGTGCCGCATAGTTTAGTGTCATGTTGCAGGGACAACTTCTATTCTACAGTTTAACGTCATGTTGGACGAAAAAGGGACTTTCCTACAGTTTAATGTCATGTTGGACGAAAAAGGGACTTTCCTATAGTTTAACGTCATGTTGGACGAAAAAGGGACTTTCCTACAGTTTAACGTCATGTTGGATGAAAAAGGAACTTTCCTACAGTTTAACATCATGTTGGACGAAAAAGGGACTTTCCTACTGTTTAACGTCATGTTGGACGAAAAAGGGACTTTCTTACAGTTTAACGTCATGTTAGACGAAAAAGGGACTTTCCTACAGTTTAACGTCATGTTGGATGAAAAAGGGACTTTCCTACAGTTTAACGTCATGTTGGACGAAAAATGGACTTTCCTAAAGTTTAACGTCATTTTGGACGAATTGTAGATTTTTTCTATAGTTTAACGTCATGTTGGATGAAAAAGGGACTTTCCTATAGCTTAACGTCATGTTGGATGAAAAAAAGGGACTTTCCTACAGTTTAACGTCATCTTGGACGAAAGAGACTTTCCTACAGTTTAACGTCATGTTGGACGAAAGAGACATTCCTACAGTTTAATGTCATGTTGGACGAAAAAGGGAATTTCCTACAGTTTAACATCATATTGGACGAAAAAGGTAATTTCCTACAGTTTAACATCATGTTGGACGAAAAAGGGACTTTCCTACAGTTTAACATCATTTTGGACGAAAAAGGGACTTTCCTACAGTTTAACGTCATGTTGGACAAAAAAGGGACTTTCCTACAGTTTAACGTCATGTTGGATGAATTGTATGAACCAATTTTAAGAATTTTGGTTCTAGGAACCATATTTTGTGTTTATACAAAATATTTCTTCAGAAATCTGGCATTGGTTGGAGTCGTGATGAGTTCTCCATCCATTGAGATTAATGAATAAGCTCCATTGGAGTAGACCTTATGTACTGAATAAGGTCCTTCCCATTTTGGTTCAAGCTTGGGAGGCTTCTTTCCTGGTATCATTGTTGTTCTGAGAACCAAAACCAATTCTCCCTGAATGAATGAACGAAAACGAACTTTTTGTTAAAACCTCGTGCTATTCGATTCAGATAGATTTTCAAGTGGTGCAAAGTGCACAATATTTTCTCATCTAACTGTTCCAATTCATTCAATCACTTTTGGGATTTCCCATCTATAGATAACTGATCAAAAATGGATACTCTGAGTGAGGGCAATGGAACTTCAATTGGCAAGACAGCTTCCGTTCCATATATCAACGAATATGGAGTTGACCGCGTTGCATTGCGGGTGGTAGTCCGATAAGCCCATAAAACATGAAAGAGTTTATCAGGCCATGACCTCTTATCTTTATCCACCATCTTTTGCAGTATATTTTAAAGAGTCTTGTTAAAGGCTTCTATTTGGCCATTGGCCACCGCATGATACCGAGATGAATGGTTGGATTTAATGTTGTATTCTTGATACAATTTTTTCACCTCAGAAGAACAGAAGTTGGTGTCGTTGTCCGTCAATATGGTATGAGGGACACCAAATCTAGTAATGATGTTAGACTTGATGAAGCTAACAATGCATTTAGAACTGACTTCTTTGAGAGGTACTGCCCTTACCCATTTGGAAAAGAAATCAGTAGCAGTAAGAATGTACTTAAACTACTTGGTCGTAGCTGAAGGGTAAGGTCCCACCACATCCATTCCCCATGTGGAAAATAGCCATGAGTATTTAGCTGTATGAAGAAACTCTAGAGGTTTATGAATGAAGTTGGCATAAACTTGGCATGAATGACACTTCTTTGTGAAATTAACACAATCTTGTATCATTGAAGGCCAAAAGTATCCAAGCCTTCGAATTTGATCAGACAGTCTATGTCCAGACTGGTGGGCACCCCAGACTCCTGCATGCACTTCTTTTATGACAGCCATTGTCTCTTCACCATAAATGCATCTGAAGAGAAATCCATCAAAACCACATTTGTAGAGAATTTTCTCTATGTGGTTTGGGCGATCATAAAGAGTAAAATTGACCACACGTCGCTGGATTTGTTCTTTCTCGGCTCTATCAGGTGGAAGTGTTCCATTTTAAAGGTATTCCCTTATAGGTGACATCCATCCTGTAGTATGACCATACGGTTCAAGAATGGGACTAATTTCATTAATTTCCTCTGTTATGGCTTGAACATAAGGTGAAATTGCACGACGGTGGGCAATACAGATGGTTGTCTCGTCCCGATTTGGTTCTGCTAGAGCTGTGGCTATATTAGCCAGTGCATCAACTTGAGCATTTTGTGATCTTGGGATATAAGAAAATGTCGGTTCTGAAGGGAATTCCGCCATTAACTCTCTGACGTAATCATACAAAGGGATTAATTCTTCTTTTCTGATGGCATAATCCCCATTGACTTGTTTGATTACCAGGTCTGAATCACCTTTCAGCTTTAAGTTATTCACTTGTGCTTAGAGCGCTAACTCCAAGCCTGTAATGAGAGCTTGGTATTCGGCTTCATTATTGGTACCACCTTCCCACAATAAAAAGGAATAAGGTAACACTGCCTTATCTGGATAAATGAGCACAATTCCTAAACCAACTTTGTTGAATTTAGGATTTTCCATTTTCTTCCCTATTGGACTTCTGGAAGCACCATCAAAATACATTTCCCATGTTTGAGGATTCTCTTGAATAGAGAAAGCTTCCTCATTAGGGAGTTCAATATCTGAAGACGTGTCTTCCACTGAGGGATGTTCAGCCAGGAAATTAGCCAGAGCTTGGCCCTTTATCGCCTTTTGAGACACATACTGAATGTCGAACTGCTGCAAAATAACTGTGCACCTTGCTAGACGTCCTGTAAGCATTGGACGACTAAGGATGAACTTGAGCGGATTATTGAAAGATACCAATTGGACCACGTGATGTTGCAGGTAGTGTCTCAGTTTCTGAACTGCAAAGATTAATGCTAGGCAGCACTTCTCAATACTTAAATACTGGGTTTCTGCTTCAAGCATAGTTCTACTGAGATAGTAGAGGCTATTATCATTCCCAACATCATTCTTTTCAGCGAGAAAGGAACCCAATGATCGCTCTAGATCTGTTACATAGAGGATAAGTGGTCTACCTTCTATAGGTGGCATGAGTACTGGTGGACTCAAGAGGTATTTCATGAGAAAATCAAATGCTTCTTGACATTCTTCAGTCCACTGGTAAGTGGCTCCTTTCTTCAATAATTTGGTAAAGGGTAAACTTTTGCCTGCCAAATTGGCGATGAAACGCCGAATATAGGCTAAGTGTCCTTGAAGTCCTCTTAATTCTTTCAAATTCTAAGGAGGTGACATACCAAGGATTGACTTGGTCTTCTCAGGATCGACTTCAATACCATGATGGCATACAACAAAGCCGAAGATTTTTCCTGAGGTTACCCTAAAAGCACATTTTAAGGGGTTCATCTTCAAATTATGTTGTCAATGTTTGTGGAATATGACTTTCAAATCATCCAAGTGATTAGAACGTTGTTTGGATTTAACCACCAAATCGTCTACATAGCATTCAACAAACTTCCCTAAGAAAGTTTTGAAGATACGACGCATGGTGCATTGATATGTTGCACCTGCATTCTTTAAACCAAAGGGCATCACCCCGGTAACAAAACACACCTTGAGGGGCTTTGAAGGCTGTAGATTCCTCATCTTCTGGGGCCATTCAGATCTGATTATATCCGGAATATCCATCCATGAAGGAAAGTACTTCATAGCCAGTGGTCGCATCAATTAAGAGTTCTGTAATCAGAACTGGGAAATCATCTTTAGGACAATACCGATTAAGATCTCTGAAATCGATGCAAACCCTAATTTGTCCATTCTTCTTCATTACAGGGACAATATTATCCAACCACTTGGGATACTGAACTTCTCTAATGAAGTTATCTTTGATCAGCTTATCCACTTCAGCTTCAATTTTGGAAGCATATGTTGGGTGTGTTCTTCTCGCGGCTTTCTTAAATCCTTGATGTTCTTTTGGTAAACCCAAATGATGAGTAGCAACATCAGGATCAAGCCCAGGCATTTCTGTATAGTTCCAAGCAAAAATATCTTTATTTTTCTTTAGAAAAGAAATATACATCTCTTGTTTTTCAAGGGTCATGGCCGCACTATTTAAGTATGGCGTGGATTTTTCTCTGTACCTAGATTTACTTCTCTGAGTTCATCCACAGTGGTAGAGATACCATCTTCAAATGCTGGAGGAGCATCTCTAAGATCATCCTCTTCCTCTTCATAACGTGTTATTTCTTATATTTCGACTTGCATAGTAGATGACAAAACGAAATTCTCATGATCATAAGAGATGTCAAAATAATCACATTTTGAAGAAGAAGCTTCCATTTCCGACCCTATTGATAATAAAGGGTCTTCTTTGGGAAATAAAGAGGAGATGATGGATTGAGAATCGACATCATTATTCAACTCTGATGTTGCTATAACTTCTTCTGGCCTGATTGGCGAAGTATATACTTATTGGACTTCAGCAGATGAAATGAAAACATCACCACTTATGCTTTCATCACTGTTTGGTAGGTTACCAATTTCTCCCATGTTTTCTGGATCGATTGCCGTAATTGACATTATGGATCTTTCCGTAAGAGTATTTTTATTTGGGCCTATTTTGTCAATTTGACTAATAGGTAACACATAATTTACACTCACATGTGTAAATGGATTTATTGGAATCTTCTCCAAACCATATGGGGCATTAACTTTGGTAATTTCCTTTATTGTAGATTTCCTTCTTCCCTTCATGTGATAAAATTCCGCCTCAATGTATTGAGACTCACATGTCTTGAATGGGGCCTTTTCACCATACAATGTTCCAACTTTACCATTGAAACAGTATTTGAGACATTGATGGTATGATGAAGGGATAGCTGCATGCTGATGTAGCCAGGGTCTTCCAAGCAAGACATTAAAAGCTGAGTCTTGATCAACAATCATGAAATCTGAATTGGATACAAGATCTCCAAACTGAGTTCTGAGTGTAACTTCACCCAGTGTTTCTTGTTCATTTTTATCATATCCTTGTAACATCATGGTAGAAGGAGATAAATCAGATTCTGTGAGGCCCAATCGACGAAGTGTACGAATGGGCATGAGGTTGACTCCTGAACCATTGTCAATGAAAGCTCTTCGGATATCTACATCATTGACTTTTCCAGATAAGTATAGAGGTTTTATGTGCCCATGCACAACATCAACTTCATCACTATCAGTAAAAGATATCAATACATTGCATTCTGTAGGATTATTCTCTATGTGATAGACTTCAGCTGCAGCAATTTCCAGCTTCAAACTCATGAGGACTTGACAAAGCTTCGATGAATGCTTCCCGAAGATCTTTGGACATGTTCAAAGCATCCAAAATTGATAACTTTGCTGGTACTTGGGCCAAGTGTTTCAATATATCATACTTTTGATCTAGAGGTCTGCGTTTCCCAAAAGGAATATGCGGTTTAGCAGGTACCTTGGAAGCAGCTGCTTTGGAAGCTGATGCATCTTGTATTGGGATAGAAGTTGGCAACATCCTTGGTTTTGGAAAATTAGACTGATTAGATCCATTTACATGCTGAGATAAAGAAGATGGAACCTTTAATCGGTCTTCCAAAATAACTGTGCCAAAACTTAGTTGGCCATTGGCAGAAGAACTTGCTTGTTCTTTTTGAGCTCGCTGAAGGGCTCTACCACGAGTTTCTGCTGCATACACAGTGCTAGCGGGGGTAGAATTGGAGTAGTGGCTTCGAAAATATCCACGTCTTCCCCTATATCCTGAACCTCTAGAACATCCTCGAATTCCATTATTTGATACAGGGAATTTAGGCTCATCTAGACTGGAATATGGATCTATTAATTGAATCATATTAACATAACCGAAGATTAACACTTCGTCTGAAAAAGTCTCTGCCTGATTAGCCTGTTTAGGCTGTGCCATTTGATGGGGTGGTGCCCGTGGATTTGAAGTAGATGGCATAAAGTCTACCAGAGTCAAAGACAATTTAGGCTTTGAAACATACTCATCTTCTTCCGATTCTTTTTTCTTCTTTGAATCAAGCCGTATCTTTTAGGATTTTCCCTCTGATGAAGAGGGTTTTACCGCAATATTCATGGTAGAAGACACAATTGGTTTCTTTAATTGTGTTCGCAAAATGGCATGAGTCCGATTGATTGTATTTCTGACCATCCAATCATCATACTTCTGTTCATTTCTGCTTTTGACTTCTTGCCATTCACCTTCATCCTCTGGAACTGTAGCAGTGACAGAGGCTACCTGAGTCGAAGAACCTTTCAACTTGACTTGTCCCAAGTCGACAATATTTTGCAGGAGGTCTTTAAAGACAAAACAATCCTCGATGGGATGCCCTAACATTTGATTAAAGGGACAATAATTGGGACAATCTTCATCTCCTTCCTTGTTTGGCCACTTGGGCACTGGTAATTGAACCAAATTATTTTCTAGAGCTGAAATGAAGAAACCAGGAACCTTCTCATTTTGGAAAGAGTATGTTTTACTCTTCAAATCCTCAAATTGTTTTCGTCGTTGATCTTCTTGATCAATTGGACGAAACGACCTTTGTTGTTGCCGTTCAGGAGGTGGTGCCCTTCGAGAAGATTAAGGTTTTGAATTAGAAATAGGTACAGGTGCTTGTTTAAGCAGAACTGTAGCAGTTTCTGCTTTACCCATTCTCCTTCCTAGAGCTGATGGAATTATATGAGATTTAGCCTTAGCCTGTATAAGGGAATCTTCAATCTATTGAGCGATTGAAGTAAGATCTCGAAACCCTCCTCTGTATTTCACAGGGATCAATGGCGTGCGTAATTCGTCACGCAAATTTGCCACACAGATTGGAAATAGTTCCTCCTGAGGAAGTGCTAAACTCAGGGAATATGTTAATCCCTTCCATCGAGTAATGAAATCAGAGACTCTTTCATTCTCCTTTTTCTTGCAGTTTGTAAGATCGAAAACTGTCGTTTTTGGAAAAGTTGAGCTGAACTGAAGAAGGAATTTTTGACGAAGATCCTCCCATCCGATGATTGACCGGGATTGCAAGCTTGTATACCAGACAAAAGCTGGCCCTTACAAGGTTCGCATGAAGCATCTGAGTTTCACTGCTTCTTACTGTTCTGGAGTTCCCATCATAGGATCACAACAAGACACGTAATGTGTCAAATGTTGTTCAGGGTCGCCTAATCCATTGAAAGTAGGGAAAACAGGGTTTCCAAAACTGGATGGAGGAGAAATTGAATCTACCCATTTAGGGTAAACATTTTTTTCAGGTTGAACTTGCGCCTGTTTCCCTTCCATAGTTTCTAACCGATCTGTTAATGACTCAATAGTAGTTATAAACTTTTGAGAAATATCCAGTTGATCTTGGTTTTTGGTAGGTGCAATGAATGGAGCTTGGAAAGACGTGGTGGTTGGTGCTGAAACTGATGGTAGTGCTGCTAACCATTGTTGCACTTGACCCGTAGGATTAGACTTCTGAGGGTGTACTGATAAATTAGGATATTACTGATCCATCTCAGTAACTGCAACAAATTCCTTTGGCTGTGAGACTCCATCATTTTTAAGAAGAAGACTACTCTGAAGTAGTTCTGCATTCAACCTTCTTAATTCTTTCATTTCTTCCTCCTATTGTGCAAACCTTTTCTCTAATGAGAGTGATTGACCTTCTCCAGAGGAAAGATATGTAACCTGATTCTTTCCCTTACCTTTGTTGGATACCTTTTTGGGAGAGGGAAGTGGATTATCTAGGTTCTGAGTAATCCTTTGACTTCGTGTACGCACACCTTCTTCATTTGTATCGGTGCGTACATTTTCTTGAGCATGACGCTCCTTATCTGAGTCCCCTGAGTGAACCTCCTCTGGTGGATTAGCAACAACGACATTGATGACATTGATTGATGCATAATGCATCGCATCCCTTCTATCAACATTTCTGTGATATTGTCTTCTTTCATGTCTTTGATGAGACATTGCCTTTTGTTGATTCAATCTTTTAGGAACTTCTTGATGAGCTATAAATTGGAGGGAATATCCTGATAATTTGGCTCTTCGTTCCTCTTGTGGATTCTTCCCCAATCGAGAAAAGACCGACATTCTCTGAGGAGGGGATTGATGATTTGAAAGAGTCCCCAGTCTTGTGAACTGGGGATGTTCCTGCTATTTCCGCTGAACTCCTCGAATCCCATTTGTTGAATCTGACGGTTGGGTTAAAGAAGTCCCCAGTCTAATAAGCTGGGGTGTCTCTTGACATGCTATGTCTGAGATCTTCTTAAAATATCTCTTGATCTTGCGAACCTTAGTTAGGAAATTAGCTAGATGCATTAACCTGTATCCGCTTTTATCACCTGGTTCAACAGACCGTTGGATGATTTCCGAAATTTCTGTCATTTGATGATGTGTTTGCTCTATAAGAGGGGATTTTTCAATATTCTCGCCTGCTTGATGTAGGAGAAATTCAACAACTTGTTCCCTATATGCTTGACTTTGAGAGGAACTAGTTGAAGCCTGTTCTTGAGAAAGCTTTTGATTACAAACAAATCCCATTGACGGTGGCCGGCCATGGGCAATAACATTGCATGAGACCATTTTCGGCGGGCTTTGCTGATTGGAATGCACTGTGAAATGTAGTGCTCCGTGAACACCCCATCCTCTGATATGAACACCAGATGGAGCATTGATAATTAACTGACACAATTTTCTTAGTGCACCAAGGCATGAACGTTGAAGGGTTCTCTGCTGCTTTTCAGCCTTCGGATACCGAGAGACTGATAGAGATGCCAAATCAATATGACGTTGTAGCCCTTCTCTTATCCTAAGAGGATTTTCATATTCATCATAAGATAATACCTTCTTCTTCAATTGACAAAGAGTTTTCCATATGTTGAGACGAATATCATGGATTCCATCATCCGTCAACATCTTTGGAATTTCATACTGGGAGTCATCCAAAGGCCAAAACATGACTGGTACCTCAACTTTCACCAATTTTTTTCTCATGTTCAGCATTTCATCTTTATCATTAAGTGAAGATTCTTCTACCTATTTTGACTAGAGTTGGTGTTTCCTTATTGCTTCAAAGGATTCAACAAGATTGGTAGAGATATCATTGATCAAACTAGAAGATGCATTACTTAGGGGTGGTTCGGAGAATGACCTATACCCTAGGATATCTTCTGATTGAGAAAGTATTTCACTTGTTAGCGATAAAGCATTAGACATGACTGGTTTCGCATTTTCATGTGCCTCAAGATAAGAGGGCTTTCTCGGCACTACATTGTCCACTAGAGTATTTTCCAGGCAATGTGAATCACTACTGTGGAGAGGACTTTCTCAGCGAAGTTCATCATCATGGGGAGGACCACCATAATGGGTTACAGAAAAAGATGAGATCTCTTGCTCCTTGGTCTTCTGACCACACAGAGGGTTCCTGTGGCTCTCATCTGAAGAAGAAACTTCAAGATTGACCGAATTTTCATGAAGCAAGCCTTCATGAGGAAGTGTCTGTTGAAGACTTTTGGAATTAATGTTCCTATTATTAGGAACTGAGGGAGTATAATCTTTAATTCCAATAGATAAATGTCTGAGGGCTTCATGAACTCCAGCATCGAGCAAAGCCTTGTTACAGATTGGCCTTTGATCTCCTGACTTTTCTGGGTGGATCTTTTTCTTAGATGCCTTCTTACTCGCTTTGGAAACCACTTGTTGATGAAAGTGGTTACTCTGAGTAGGTGTATGTGCCTGATCAGGAAAGATGGTCAGGTTAGGCTGACTATCTCTACTCAAATCAGGTGTATGTTCCTGACTTGGTTGTCCGTATGATATGGGGGAATATGCCCCATAACCCTCTTGGACTGGAACAGATGTGTGTGTCTGTTCCGGAGTGAATCGTTGATGTGTCACTCCACTGCTAGGGATAGATTTATGTGTCTTTCCCTGAGATGATGCTGAAGTTTTTATGATATCCTGGCAAGCATCCAGAATATGAGCAGGAATTTTCTTCTGCTCTTTCACCATTGACAATATATGCTTGGTGACTTCAGCTGCCGGAATGGGGATATACATCCATTCCGGGCTTGGAGTAGGTGTATGTGCCTGCTCCTGTCCTCATTTTCCTATCAGTGAATCCTGACAATACTCAAGTGTGGGGGCAGAGAGTTGAGTCTGCCTCCTGTTTGTCGTCAGGGCCTTCCAACTGACTTCTCCGTGCGCTACCAAGCGAGACTGTTGGTAGGCTTGATTAGTATTAGAAGGTGTATATGCCTGCTGATTACACTTCGCCAAACACGGTTGACGAGATCCATCATATGTAGTCAGACGAGCCTGCTGACTAACTGATGATGTATAAGCAACTGTATGTTACTGCCTATAGTACTCCACCAGAATTGCCTGGTGGGATTGGCGTGATGCTGCCAGACAAGTCTGCTGGACAGTGGAATTAAAACGGGCAGGTGTGTTTGCCTGCTCGCTGTTCGCCACCAAGTTAGGTTGGTGGACTTCTCCGGAGATGGCAGGGATGATAACCTGCCCATTGTATACCGGATTCCACCTCTGGCGGTTCGTCTTGCCTGATCGGGTTCGAAGAACCTAAGCCGAACGCCTGGAGTCGGTACCCTCATCATGTTGAGGGTGCACTACCGCACGAGTCTGGCGGCGATTGTTGATGGGAGCCCTCGGGAAGGACTCCTGTCTTTTTGTATTAAGGCCCTGAGGGACCTGCTCATTCACTTCCTCAGAGTAAGGGAGTGAATAGAAATTGCATTCTGGGGATAACGACCCGAAATGGTTGGAGACGGTAGTCAGAACCGCCTGCCTCTTAATCACTGGTCGTCGTTGTCCGGACGACCTGTGTGAGTTGTTCACTTGGAGTGCCTATCGTTCAGCCTCCAGAGTTGGGATGGTACCGTGTTGACGGTACTCCTTAACCAGCGCATTTGACACCCAGCGTTGAAGATGCTGTGTAGGTGATGTCATCCTCAGAGCGGATGACGATCCTTTAGGAATATCAGTATTGGTATTTGCAGCAGTAGTATTCACAAGTGTGAATTTGAGAGCAACCATTATGAAAATACAGAAGATCTTGGAAAAGAGTGCCTGTTTGATATAACAGATGTAATGAAGATAAATTCAGCAACTTCATCCTTTGGATGAGCACATATGTCAATGATTGTTTTTGTTAGCCCTCTTACTGACTTTTAAATAGGGGCTTTAACAAATAGGTAAAACACCACTTTAACTTGGTTAAGGATTCACGTCGGGTTCACCATTTTTGTTTCGCACAGAATTCGGGGATGACCTCCTCGATGGAAGATTCAAACGTTCCGATCGGTTTCTATCGGGTTTGTTCGTAGAACCGGAAACATCCAATGATTCCACATCCATTTGGACCTACTTTCCAAAGGTAGGTGCTCATTAGTTTGTGGACTAATGAGGCTTAAGAATTTTCATTGGTCGAGAGGGTGGGAGGTCGGACTCATCACACCATTTTGAGGGGAATTATTGTATACTCCGGGACTCTCTTTATAGATTTAAGTTATGTTCGTGAATCCTTATTACATTACCATGTATAAAATGAGATTTCCATTAGTTTTAACAATCAATGATTAAATATGTAATAAATTTTGAGAATCTTTTATATGTATTCGAGGTTTTTCATCAATAGAGAATAATCTGTATCTATTTAGAGATTCTGGGTCAATGGTATCCTTCAAAACATTTATAAAAGTCTCTTGGTCATTATGATGACCAGGCTGGTTTTAAAGCCACTCAGTGGGGCACTTGAAGTTTATCGTCATTCAGAAGGACATGGATTATTTTAATGTTGGGATCGAACCCGCAGATGGGCTACCTACGTATCCTTTGTTTTGGGAAAGGAATTAGAACCCACGTAGTTCGAGAAATAAAGTATGATATTTATGATTAATGGCTCAAAGAAGGATGTCATAATTACTTTTACCCTCTAAGCTCACGTGAGTCATGCTCGGTGTGAGAAAAAAGAGGTATCAGTAATAAGATAGACAATTGGGCCATGAAAGATGTAATCATAAGAAATGATTTGGGGCTTATGTATGTATGACTGCCCAGATAAATGAAGGTTAGGATTCACTTTAGGGAGAAAATCCAGGAACAGGGTCCATAAAGATATATGTGCTTCACGGAGATTTTGAATACTCTAACTTGGGACTTATTCCTGAAAAGGAAACCCAATTTAGGAGAGGATTGATAATTGGGTTTTACTCCTGAGAAGGAATCCCATATCAAATGTAATTTAGGATAGGTTAAGAGAAATTAAGGGACTTGGGGCTTACTCCTGAAAAGGAAGCCCAAAATTTATGACTGGGACTTATTCCTCAAAAGGAGGCCCAGGTTAGGGGACATGGGGCTTACTCCTAAAAAGGAAGCCCATGATTATGACTGGGTCTTATTCCTGAAAAGGAGACCCAGGTTAGGGGAATTGGGACTTACTCCTGAAAAGGAGGCCCTAGTTTGGAGGATTTATGACTGGGGCTTATTCCTAACAAGGAAGCCCAGGTTAAAATATTATGATTGGGACTTACTCCTAAAAAGGTGGCCCAGGTTAAGGAATTAAGTTTTGGGGCTTACTCCTGAAAAGGATGCCTAGATTAAATAATTATGGTTTGGGGCTTACTCATGAAAAGGATACCCAGATTAAAGGACTTATAACTGGGGATTATTCCAGAAAAGGAGACCCAGGTTAAGGATTCTCTCATCATAACGGATGAGGTTGAATGAATAAACTCTCAATCTTTGGTGACATAAAGATGTATAAATCACTATGTTTTGAGAGATATTCCACAGAATTCCTTTCAAATAAGGAAGTCAAATCAAGAAATCATGCCATAAATGGCTTTGAAGAGTATCTTGAAGACTGAATCTTGAATAGGAAAGCTGAAATGGCTTAAGAGGGGTAAAATGGGCAAGATGGGCACCCAAAAAAGGCAGGGGCACGCAAGTCTTGAAAGGCGCGCAAGTCTTGCGGCGGCGCGCAAGTATTGGTCGCGCAGGTATACCTGTGTGACATGTGGGGTATTTGCGTGATTTTCAACCAGCAATAAAATACTTGAGCGACTCTTTCTTAAACACTTTAGAATCCTCTTGAGGTTCTTCCAGAAAAAGGACGTGCAAGTTCTATCGATGGAATAAGGCGGCGTGCAAGTGTGACCACTTCCCTTATGGTCTGACCACTCAGCCGCACAAGTGTTGATGAGTTTCAACACTTAGGCCTTCCTCATTCTCTTTAGATCTTCCGTTCTAGGTAATAAATTACCTTAGAAGTGTTCCGGAAGCTTTGAGAAGAGACTTGGGCGTCGGGAGCTTCAATCCGAGTTTCTGGAAAAAGATCCTCTAAAATGGGGGGCCCACAAGGTCTATTTATAGGTAGAAAAAGACCCCAAACGGTTACCGGGCGTTTATCACTTAGGTCGCGAAAGTCACTTGCGTGCCAAGTGAGTCGCGCAAGTCCACTTGCGCGACCATGGGGAAACTTGCGCGGCCTATGGGAAAAGTTTTCCTTATTCATTCCTTTGTCAATTTTTGATGATTTCTTCAAAGGTTGAATCACTTTGTGCTCATATATTCCCCTTTTTGAATCATTGTATTCTGTGACGAAAGGAGCGTCAACAACATCCCACATATGGCATTAACGAATCAAATCACTTTGAGGGGGCGGTAGTCTGCACTTCCTAAAATGAAGATATCACATTTACCCATAATAGAAACCATAAAGGAATGCCATAAATGAAAAATACAAAAGATTTAGGAAAAAATAAACATATTATGTATCATATATAAATATAGTGACATATTAATGGACACCATTGAAGGTGATAACAGAATATTGAACAATCATCGTTTCGTGTGGCAGTAATTCACCATCCACAGAAACAGTATGTTCTTTAACCATTAGATGAAGGTTTGTGTAAGTGTAGCTCAAATACTTCACATAACAACACCCTAGTATATTTAAGATACTGGTGTTGTTAGAAATAAAAGTAATAAAAAGAGTTTAGAGGGTTGGAGATGCAAAATAAATCATAAGAACACAAGAGATGACACTACCTTTAAATCGGGTAACTCTCCTTGATTTGAGCTCAAAGGCTTCCTTGGAAAGGATTATGCCAGAATTATGGCATCAATAATTAAGAGAGGGATTCTGAGAGATGAAATGGGAAGGGGTTGGCCGAACCAAAGGCTTGAGAGGTGTGGGTAAGGTGGTAGAGGTGGGGGCCTTTTATAAGAGGAGAGGAGGGACACTCTTGGAAAGTTATAAAATATTACTTTATTATATAATGATTTTAGTATTTTAAAGGTCCCAAAAGGATATATTTCTAGGATAAGGTGATAAGGTTTTGAAATCCACCCATCCAATAGGTTTGTGACAAGTTTAGGTCTTAGAGTTTACATTATCTTTTCATTTTATTTAAATAGTTAAATAATGAGGTAATCGCTGCATCATCATGGTGTCATAACTAATTTAATTTATCTAGTGTCTAAAAATTAAAAATCAAATATAATGATGTAGTATATATTTTTATATTTCTAATGAATGTTTATAGTAAATAATTATACTTGTATAACCCCATGTAAAAATAGTTTTAGTAAAACAACACATGTTTGTGACATTTTAATTTTAACTTTAAATAAAACGTTATTTATGTCATTTTCCTACCAAAGTGGCTCCATGGGGTCCCCATGTTGACCCATGGATTGTAATGGATGGACATGACACATCCAATGAGGGTAGGACATGTTTCTAGGTCATTCCATATTATTAAAAAATTATTTTTACCTTAAATTACACTAATTACCTTTAATTGCGATTAATAAAAATTAAAAAATTACTATTCACCAAAAATTATTTTAATCTAATTGAACAACATTTTACTTATTAATGACAACCATTTATGTCGGATTTTTGAAAATCAAATCACAGAAGTGGAAAAGTTTCATTTAAACGAAAAATCAGTTTCTTTAACTACCACTCAGTGGTTCCACTATTCATAAAAAATTGATGTTTTTCAGAAAAATACCAAAAATTCACCCTAAACTATATTTGATATTCCGAATTCAAAAATGATGTCTATTTTAAAAAATTAAAAACATATAATTTGAATTAATTAATTTAATAATTAATTCCCGCTGTCAAAACAAATAGCGTGTTTTTAAGAAACAATATCTATTAAAAGATTGACACTAGTTTAAGTCCAATTTCAAAGTGAAATTAATTCCAATTACCACTATTGGATTAAATAGTAAAAATATATAATAATTGGACTTTAAAACAAATTCAAAATATAATCTAATCATTAAAATAAATTATATTAAAAAGAGGTTTTGAATTAAAATAAAACATTTTTCACTATTCATTAAAAAATGAACTTTATTGGAAAAATACCAAAAAATTATACAATGTAAATTTTGATGTCCCGATTGTAAAGAAGAATTTTATTTGGTCCAATATAAAATATGAAAATGTCAAAAAGTGGATTTAAAAAATCGTTCGATATCAAAAGGTGGTTAATCGACCTTTTAAAAAATATTAGAATATTTATGCTTAAAATTGGATTCATTCACAATTTAGGCCTCTAACATTTATTGGATAAAAGTAAAAATATTTGACAAACATATATAATCATTTTTTAGTTAGTTCTGTTCATTCCCGCCATTACAACGGCTAGGAGTTAACTACCATTTAAAAAAATATTATATTATTATTAGAGTGCAATGCAAGATTCCCAAGAAACTCGTTGTTCCGTATTGGGTACGCCATCGAGCATAGCATCCCATTTAAGGTAATATTAATATTTTATTCACAGATATGGATAAATATGAAAATTTCATATTCTTTATTTACTTGGGGTGTTACAATAATGGCATTCATAAAGTATTATTTATGTTTTTTTGTATGTTATAAAGTATAATGTAACATTCATTTATGTAACCTATTTTCCAAGACTGCTAAACCGATTGGTCCTTCAAGACTTGATTCCTTGTAATTAGACCAATGTATTAAAATAATGCACTGACTCTGGGTAACTAGGGTCGGGGCGTTACATGTAAGACTAATTTATACATGTCAAAAATGATTTATTAATTTTTTTTCTTAAATTATCAAAATAACCCAAGATAATTTTCACAGTTTTCAGTGACTAACATTTTTTGAACTAAATTGTCAATTTGAAAATGACAATAGATACTTTGGGTCATACCAGTCCCATCATGTATCAAATTTTGGTTGTAATGTTCCAACCTGATTTCCAGTTTAAACTAGTAGTCGTACTGATCAAAAATTTTCTCAAGCCAACTACTAGTGAGGGACTTTATAGGTGATAGATGGGGTAATATACCCTAATTATTAGAGTATAATAGTGGTATATCAGAAAATAAATAACAAGCAATAGTATTTGTGTTAATAATTAAATATAGTGAATTGAATGTTTATTATCAGTTGAACATTAATTGATAATTCCAATATGCAACAATGCAATAATTTTCTAGATGATGATAGAAAATCAAAAATTGTATATATATAATAAGAAACATTATATACTACTATATAGAGATAATGAAAAGAGATAAAATCCTCGAGGATAAATCCATAAGAATCTATGTATCTAGCTCATTCTTACCCTCATATCTCCTAGGTAAAATCATAATAACATAAGAAATGATCCATGGTCCAGTAAACATAAGATCTGATATGGTGCCCTAGTGCAATGGTTTCCGGATAAGGGTGTTTGAAAACATTCTAGAAGGCCACCATTTATAGTGTTTAAAAATAAATACATTTTATGAATATAAATTAGTGTAGTGTGCAGGTAAACAAAAGGGTAAACCATGACTAATAAATAAATACCAGTCGGCTCAATTTCCAATAGGACACCTGGCCGGTACTACTTGCTTCAACCAATGGTCGTAATGATGTTTCATAATAGTAACTATATATATATTAATAATATATATATATATAATATTTATAAATTGAATCCACCTTTAATGACCTGGTATGTGAGGATATAAATGGTTATATACGTATAATACTAGGTCCTAGTGGGATCAGGGTGTAATGTCGTCATGCATAACCAGTCTAAATGAGCCTGTTAGCTTAAGAAAAATGGTACATGTCATAAATATCATAATGAATGAGAGACTTATGCTTCAACACTTGATATGGTGAGTGTTCCATCATTCCAACACTTGAGATAGTGAGTGTTTCATCTTTACAACTGTACAAATACGGGATGTGTGGTTTCATTCCCACCATCCAACAATTTCAATGGTGTGAGATATCATGCTCAACACCATATGTAAGTGATCATGAATCATCATTACCAATAGATCCCCTACAATCATTCCACAGCCTATTTAAAAGGCATAGTCATATTTATAATAATATCAAGAATGAATTACCTTTAATTCTTTATATTCATCATGCACAAATATAGAAATGTTCATTTTAGTTAATATTAAATTATAAACACAAAAGGGTCCTGGATTTGACCCCCATTCCATTAATCAATTTATTTTATTTTAGTAAGGGAATCCACCATGAAAAAATCCATTCAATTTAATACAAAACACATAATCCATGCTTATTTAAATATATAAATTTATGTTTTTCTACCACCTAAATAAATTTCATTTAATTTAAACCATTGAAATTAAAAAATCCATTTCATTTATCAAGTCAATTCCTTCAATAGAAAAGATAGTCCAACCCACATAGCAGGTGGTTGTTCTTTGAAACCATTGGTCATATTGTAGTTCATGCATCCTTATTAAATCCATTAAATAATATCAATTTTGGTTATGTACTAATAATACCATGTATCTCGATATAACATAATGTCATTGGAAAACACCAATGCAATAAGGCTAAGCATGATTAAAATCACTATTTAACTCATTTTACTTTAGAAGGAAGTGAAACTCATCTGAGGGGTTTTATTATAAAACAAGAAATTATTTGAAAAATAAATCATTGATCACAACAAATATTTACATAAAATAAAAAACACAATTTACCAAAAGAATTTTTTTTGAAATATACGAAAAAATTAAAATCAATTACAAGGTTCAACTTGGAACTTTGGTAGTTCAATCATCAACTAGAAAATTACATAAAAGAGAAATTAGAAGTCTTCTAAGAAATTTCTAATAATTAATAAATTAATTATAACTGGATAATCAAGATGGCCCACCCAAGGTGTATCCTTGATCAATGTTGACATCCACACAATACTGAACAGTAATTAATGGAAGCATGTTAAGGTTCGTTAATCAATTATGATTAAGAAAATAAATATTAGGGTGATAGATGAAAAAGTCTAAAATGTGACACAATAATAATGTTTAGAATTCAAAAGAAGAAAGAGAAAAAAGATATAAACCACTTACCACATGTTTAGGATGCTCTAGTCATACAAAATCAATGCTATATTTGGTCTCATTTGGAAGAAATTATTGAAATTCACATCCTTAAAAAAAAATAGGGAAAATGATCTCACCTGAAAAAAGCGAAAAAAATTTGACGAGAAACATAGAAAAGAATAGATTGGAATTGAGAGCATACTAATGTAGATTAACAGTTACCGATGATGTTCAAATCTGTCTTTAAATGAGGTAGATACCATGATCCCAAGTTTATGAGGGAGGAGCATCCCAAAATGTATGTTTGAGCCTCATGTTTATGGAGACGAAGAAAATAAGTAATAAAAATGGTTTTAAATGTTCTTTATAATAAAAAATGTTATTTTACCCACAAAACTCGGTTGTACGGCCAGTCTACATTGTTGCCCAAATCATGTTCCAACTGTGGGGATCCCACTACTTATGAACGATACCCTAAACGATTATCCTACATGATTTTCCTTAATCGTGTTCCACCCATGTTCCAAATAGTGAACACACACTTCCTATGTGGAACTAAGATTGAGGTCTAGGAAAATGGTTTATCAAAACTTGGTATACACCATGCACACCATATGCTAAAAACTGATGAACCCTGCATGTCTGTGAATCACCTCTTGAACTGTTTAACAAACTATTATCAATGCTATAGGAGGGTCATTTAGATACTTCGAAGAGGCCACATGGATAAACCTAATCATGAGCCTCAGTATGCATTTTTTCTAAAATGGTATTTTGGGACGCCAGCGTGACCTGAACACATCAATTCACTTATGATAACTCTTAGGATTCAAACCATGCCTTGGAAAAAACACATCCAGGTGTTATGAATCTCAAAATTACATTCCTAATCTTTGTTTGATGAACAAACTATCTACTAAATACCAAAACTGACATTCCCTTATAATTACACCTTGGCTCGAAACACGGGTTGTTAAAACTGCCCAACATTAAAACTTCTCATCCTCGAGAAGCCATGGGGAAAACAACAAAAATATCACTATACCTACATTGTCTGTGAATTATTGTTCAAATGATCTTGTTTCATTTGCATATTTATGTTTTACCTTTAATAATTATACCACCATATGTCACTTAAGAATTTAATTCATGAGAAATTCTTGTTTTCTAAATGAAACACTGAAACTGTGCTTACCCGAACACATTTATCTTGAGAAATTATCACTTCATCTAAAATGTAACAATATAGTTGACAGTTCTCACCACCAAAGGTTATTAAAATTTGAATGACAATCATGAAACATGGTATTACCCACTATAATTATTGATTTACAAATCATTCCCCTGAATTTTTTAAATATGCACTTAGTGTGTTTTTCAAATGATCTAATAGTCAATCCCTCACCGTCTTTAACTAGCAAGGTCGAGCCAAAATTTTGGGTAATGCCCCAGATGACACTTATTGTACTTGTCTCCACCTAACGATGTGTAAAAAAATGGTTCATTACTGACCATATTCCTTAAGATAAAAGGAACATATTCAAATCTCCTCTGGCTGACCATTCTCAAAATTCCTGGAATATACTGCTGAGAAATTATGAAATAAACTATAATTCCTTCATCTAAGGAATCTCATATTTACCATGAGAACTTTCAACTATGTTCATACCTGACATCAAGTGATGTTCCATGATCAAACCATCAATTGATCATTTTATATTTCATGCCTCATCAAAAACAAAGGTGTAACCCAGATCCATCCCAGTAGAATTTTCACCCTTTAAATATAACCTTCAAGCCCAAAAATAAGTCAAGGATAACCGCAAAATCATCAAACTATATTCCTTGGAACAAACCCAAGGTAGTACATACTCCATGATTATTGGTGATATGTCGGTACAAGGATAATATGTCCACCTATGATCACTGACTAAGGCTAAAGTACGTTCCACCTACAAGTAAAGTCAATGGAAAATGGATAATGTACAAGAGTCACTCCAAGTTGTTCATACACTAGAACCCAGGCATCACTAAAGACTAACCATGCCTCTATAACACCCACACATATTTTGTACAAATCCATGAATATCCTTTTTATTAAAATATAAAGAAATATGAATGTTTTATCTTGGCATATAACTTGTACTTTCATAGTGCATCACATACAACATCCAAATTTGGGACATTCTCATCACTAATAAAGAGTATACTAAGTGGTTACCAAGAATTACAAAAAGATCCAAGAAAACTATTTCATATACATGATGAAGTTAACTGTATGGTTTCAAACCAACTAAACCCAAATATTTGAAAGAAGTGTTTTCAAACCACTATTAGTCAAAAACATGGGAGAACCTCAGCTTCACATACATAAACATCAACATTAATAGATCATAATTCTTCACCACTTAAGGAATCCCATGATAACTAACAATTAAAAAATAATAATCAATGACCAATGATGTTTCCAAATGTTTCATACATATAAAAACACATATAATTCATGATGTTACATAGGAACCATCATTTACAGGCCCCACTATCCTCATGGGAATTCTAAAACAACATTAACCATTTTTAAATGGTGTTCCTCAGTTGTGTCCCTTATACCTATAAGGACATCTGTTCAGTAGAACTGATGTGACACTCTCCACCTTAAGAGTTCCCTAGTCATCGAAAAGAGATAGAGTAGCATCTCATATGTGTGAATGATTAGTTTTACCTTAAACAAACGTGATACACTTCTGCAATTCATGATCACAAAGGTCCTAAATGTTTTCATGAAATTCAAATACAACCCAACCAGAATGTCAAAACACCTAATCCTCTTTGATAATCATCCTATTCATTGGTATGAATTGGATTCCTTTAAAGGGAATAATATTTTAATCCAGAGATTCCCCACAATATACTCAATATCTCCAGGTTCAAAGATCTCAACAAACTCAATTGGTTTGTTATATTTTTTAGTAAAATGAAAACTCTGGTGTATATGAACACACACCGCCCTGGGGTTCTGAAGCATGATGAAACATCTTTGATACTATGCATAGGTTGTTCTCACTATGCAACCAAGTATCAGGTGGTCTGTACAACGGATTTAACCCAAATTAGTATTACCCCATACATCCATTAACCAGGATGATGATATATCAAGTCATCTATCACTGATGAAGAAGAGAGATTCGAGTGACCTATTCAGTGGATAACCATTCCATATACATGTTTGACCTCCTAAAACCATGCATTACTTGATGATAAAGAATGTAATGAGGGACAAGGATACCAAAAAAACCATCATTACATGGTTTTTATTTATAATTTAAGAGTTCTACTAGGGACAATGACACACAAAAAACACCATATATCAGAATGGTCACCACATTTAGAAAGGCCTTTAATCTCTATCTGTGCTAACTACCACATGCAAGCCCCTCACAAAATCATAAGCATTTACCCTTTTTCTAGGTTCCTCCAAACATATATAACTAGGCCTCATTCCTATCAATTAAGACTATTCAAAAGGAAAATTCTTATGGTGAACCTTCATGTTTTTTTCCAAGGCTGCTCAAAGTTATATTTAAACTATCCTCACTTGGGGGGTTTAAACTATGATTCCAGAAAAGGTTCCATTTTAATTCATTACATTTACTCACATTAAATCTGTATCCATTTAATAGATTTAACTCAAATCTTTATGTGAAAATTATAGGAAAAAAAATCCCTTGGTACCTGATTTAAGTAACACATCATGGAAAAATAGTTATTTATTATAAAACATACTTTTTAAACATTAACCATTTATTAACAAATCGTCATAAATAAGAATTTTTTTTTCAAATATGTTTTTTATGTCATGTAAGATAAGAACACGTACAAGGGTCCCCTTATGCCATATTGGGTTCATCAGAATGCAACATAGTAGTATATGTTTAATTACCAAGGTTTCAAAACACATGCAGCTGGTTATCTCATAAGAAATGTGCGCCAACTAATGTACTTTGGTAAAGTTGTGAATTTTAGATTTTAATAAGATGGATTACCATGCCCATTTGATAGAGTCACCATTATTTACCAATGCAACCAATTCATTTCAAATCAAAATTAAAGTGCTTTTACATTTATACCCATTTCAAAATATATCATGTATATATATAATTGTTTGACTATTTGAGATTCCCTATTCCAATCAATAAAGCAAACATACACTTAATAGATGGGAATTTGGATCCAATTTATCAGTGTTTATTCCAATTAAAATTTTGAATTTATCATATTTTATATTTTAATAATTCTCTTAAGATATATTTACTAAGATGAAATTATGTTTCTAGTCTATGGGTTACCTTTCCCAAATTTGTAAGGTGGTGATGCATCGTACAACAAAATGTCGACTCCCATTTAATCGAAACCAATATGTTCAACCCATGCAACCAATTATATGTCAAAATAATAACATGGAATGTTATCACAAGAAGTAAACACATAGAAGCATGCTAATGATCATATAGGCATGATACATAGGCCAGACATGTTAAATAACAAGGTAGCAAGGAATATAGTCTCCTCATCATCAGATAAGATTTAAAAGATAATGAAATACCTAAACTGGAAACAATCAATCATGAAACTAAAATACCTAACATGTTATATAATAATTGGTCTATTAGACACAAAAGAAACAATATAAAAAATAGTAGGTTTCCTACAAATGCAACTACATTGAATGGCATATACATGGAATGAGAATTTTTATGTGCCTATAATGATACATGTAAGGCTACATCCATTCCATACCAAAGCAAGGGAAACATATCAAAAATTTCATAAATCAACAATTATAATAATGTGGATGACTCACACCAGGTGAAATAAAAATCAATGGTAATAACAAACAGTATGAACAAAACACCCATCCATGGACATGTGGACATTACTCTTTAGGGGATGATCACTCCAAGACTCGACTATTTAGAAAGTGTTGAAATATTCCTAGTCTCATTTATACATGACCAGAACAAAAAGACAAGGAAAAAAAGATGTTATGATACCACTTTATAGTGTCCTAATCTGACTGACCATTAAAACTAGAAGAGAGATTGATAACCATAGGTTCTCAAGCACACCACCCAGTATTCTAGATGTTGGAGAATAGTAGAGAGGTTCTAAAAAGGTGATAGTGGCTATTCTATAACCTCATGATCATATTAGAATAGTGGTATATCAAAAAATAAATAATAGAGGGCGTGTGAAGAAAAATAAATGAATGACAGTGTAATGGATGAATAACTTCAACTAAACGTAAATGATCAACACCATATACAACAATGCATGAATGTTCATATGATTATGATTATAGATAAAATTTAACATTATAAATATAGAAAGAAACATGATATAGTGCATTACATTAATGAAAAAGAAATAAATTCCCCGAGGGAGAACTCCACAAGTATATCAAGCTACATATTAGTCATCCTAAACTAACTCCCACGTATAAGCATAACAACAGAAGAAATAATCCAAAGTACTAGGAACATGAGATCTACTCAAGCACCCAAGTGAAATGGTGGCTTGAGTAGACTGTGAGATAAAATCCCAGAAGGCCACAACCCATGGTGTCTAAAACTAAATCCAATTCATGAATATAAATTACAACAATTTTAAATTAAATAAAATAGTAAATAGTTCTGAATGAATAAAAATTCGACGACTCAAATTCTAAAGAGACACCTGGATGACTCTACCTACTTCGAACCATGGATGGAATTATGTGTCTGAAAAGTAACTATATATATATATATATTAATAATAAATATACAATATTGTTATATATTTCGTCGACCAATATGGACTAAGTACATGTGGATGTAAGTGGCCATATAACTGGAATACTAGGTGCTAGATTGACTGGGGTTTAACTCTATCATCCATAACTAGTCTAAACAACTCTCTAGGATAAGAAAAACGGTACTTAACATAAATTTCAAAATGATTGAGATACTTCTTCTTCAAAAATAAAAATGGTCAAATTTTTTTCATTCCAAAACTCGAGATAGTGAATGTGGTGTCATTCCAACACTCAAAATAGGGGATGTGGTGCATCATTCACATCATCCAATAGTATAAATGGTGTGAGATGTCATACTCAAAACATGATGTAAGGGAGTGTGAATCATCATGCCCAACATAACCCTTATCATCACTCCACATTCTATATCAAATGCGTAATCATTTTTATGATAATAACCATGAGGCATTGCATATCGTGCTTCATAAACATCAATCCCAAATATAAACAATGGAATTTAAATTCCTATTAAATTAAAAACATACAAGAGATGTGACCTTTACACCCATTCTATTTATGAATTTAATTTATTTTATTAATGAAATACACCATGATATAAGCTATTCCATTTAATATAGATTGAATAATCCTGAATTATTTAAATATAGAAATTTTTTTGGTCGTACCACCCAATTAAATTTATTTTAATTTAATCCATTCAAATTGAAAAATATATTTCATTTATTAAGGCAAGGCCTTCAAGATTCCAATAATACCATCCCACTTAGTAGGTGGTTGAGATTTCAAACCATTATTCACAAGGATGTTAATTCCCCTTTATTCGGCTCATTAAAGAATATCATTTCAGTTTATATACTAAGAATCCCACACATCTAGAAATAACATAAAGGCAACTGGATAAGGCCATGAATTATTTTAATCACAATCCACATTTTTTGTTTTATAATATAACATACCTCATATGAGATAATTTATAATAAAACATGACATCATTTAATGAAGAAATCATTGAGCACAAAAAATATTCACATAAAATGTGTGAAGAAATTTATCGAAATATGCATTTTTAAAATCTAGGAAACATGGAAAAAATTAGCAAGGTTAAAAATGGATCTTAAGAGGTGCTATAATCAATTGGTTAATTACCTACATCTGGAATTCTATTTAAAATCCAAATAAAATGCTTATAAGGAATTCCATCGAATGTATAAATTAATTATAAAGTGAAAATCAAGGAAGAACACACAAGAGGTGTCCGTGATAAAGGTTTACATCCTCAAATTACTAAAAAATAATCAACAAAATGAGATGAAGTTGTGTAAATTAATTTAGATTGATGCATTCTGTCTTTGGGTGACGCACAAAAAGGCTGACACGTAGCTCAATAATGATGTTTAAAATTCAATGTAAAATTTTAGAAATATCTATTAACCACCTACCTCATTCTTATGATTCTTTACCCATCCAAAGTTAGGTATTGATTTATTCTGGTTTGGATGAAATTGAAGAAATGTGCATCTCTTCTAAAAATAAGGGAAATTAGTTCCCCCAAGGAAAGTGTAACATATTAGAAGAGAAACATAGAATGGAAGCATAAAGATTTGATATCATAACGATGTGGATCCAATGTAACAAACATTGTTTGAATCTGGCATTAGATGAGGGAGATACCATGATCAATATGTTAGGGAGGAGGAGTAACTGATAGTGTAGGGGAAAGACTCAAGCGATCGGATAAGAAGAAAAGAATGAAGAAACATGGGTTTGAAGGTTCATTAAGGGGAAAAAGATAATTTATCAATAAAAATTAGGGTGAAATCTTTTGCCACATGGTTTGGAAAAATGTTCCCCAATCATATAACTCCCACTACATAGTAACCATACCCCCAATTGATTATCCCACATGGTTTTCCTTAATCATGCCCCAATATTTCTCTAAACAATGAAAACACACTTCATAAGTTGCACTATGTGTGTGAGCTATACTTATGGTTTGAGAAAACCATACTTTTCTCATGTTAACCCTCTTATAAAATATATATAACCACAAATTTCCAAGTATCCCTTGCTACATGGTTTGAAAAACCATTCCCAGTGTTACTGGAGGGTGGAAAAGTTACTGCGAGAAGGCTACCCTATTTAATTTAATTGTGGCCCTCAGTCTGCATTTTTTAAAAAAAAAACTAGACTTTGGGGCCTCGAAACACTAGAAACCCATCCAAACACCCACGATACCTCTCAGACATTAAATAATTCCTAAAAACACATTAAATTATTCCAAATCTATGAATTATGTTCTGAATCTCAGTTTAAAGAACGTCATATCCACCAAAATCCAAAATTCCAATTCCAATTGAATTCGACCTTAGACGAAAATATGGGTCGTTATGGTGGTGAGGATAATTCCAAAACATTAAAAATTACTTATATTTCATTTTAATAATGTATACAAACAATCAGAATGTTTTTTTCTTAGTTTTGAGCTTGTCAGTTGACTTTTTTTTAAATTTAATGCCAATTTTAAATAAAAAGATGCACTTTGGGTCATATCGGTCACACCCTTCGTCACATTGAGGCATGGATGATTTCTAAAATTCCCAAATGACCTATTTTAATAACAATAAAATCTCGTTTTATTAGTTTTTAGTATGTCACTTGCAATTTCTATTAAAATTTCATTTTAAAATGGAACCATGCACTTTCAATCATACTAGTCACATCATGTATCATTTTTACATGATACTGATTCATACACATAGAAAATGGATTATTAATCATTTTTATAAATTATCATGACAATCCAAGCATATTTCATTATTTTTTAGTTAGTGAAACTTTTTTAACTAATATGTCAATTTTAAACAGATAAAAGACACTCTGAGTCATACTAGTCAAATCATGTATCAGATTGAGGTGTGTCCAATTTATATACATAAAAAAAATCTTCTGGATTATTTTTCTACAGTATCAAAACAATATAAATGTTTTTTCTTTGTTTTGAGTATATGTGTTTTTTAATAAAATTAATGTCAATTTTATAAAAAAAGGGGGCCCTTGGAGTCATACTGGTCATGGAATGTTTCTGATTGAGCATCAGCTAATTCCTACATGACCCAAATGACTTTTGGATCATTATAATAAACTATAAAAACAATATTAACTGTCAATGTTACCAGGGATTCCATTGAATTTCATGAATGAGATTCCAATACTACATATCCAATCAATTTTCTTAGAAAAAAACCCATTCTCATTATTGAAGACTAGAAGTGTACAAGAATATCATGTTCTCGTTATATCAAAATACATCACAAGAAAATTCAATGATATCATGAAAAGCCCCTACTCTTCTATTTTTCAACAATGAGAACAGTTTATCAGCTAAGTACATTGACTCAATATGATCTATTGGTAGTTCAATAGAAAAAGGAAACGGAAAATGTGGTAACATTGGAAAAAATGAAATGTTATTTATTTAGTGGATTCATGCATATATTTGAAATCAAGATACGACTTCCCACATGATCTGTTAAAAAACTAAATAAGTATTAGATAAAAAAGAAAATGAAATTAAATTACAAATAGTAGATAAAATAATGAAAAAATTAATTAATTAAGTTATTGGAATTAAAATTTTCATGATGTTTGTATAAAATTTTTACCCATTTACATGTGGTCATTATCTCTATTTCAACCATTATTTCAAATCTCTCACAAGCATGAGAAGTGTTTAACAACCCCCCCCCCCCAACTCATACAAATGAATCCACCTGTACAGGAAAAGAATTATTTTTTGAGTAATACTAAAAGGATAAAAAATAAACCTAAATATGAATTAAGTAATAGATTTTATTGTAAATGATTTCACAATTTAAACATCAAGACTACCCATATAATAAGTGGAAAGACCATTTATCTTCATATAAAAGTTGTGGATGGAAGATTAAGGAATGTGACAAATTCCAACACTATAAAGGTGAAAATATTTTTGAGGGAGAAGTTTGTGGAAGTTTCGGTGAGTAAATGTATAAAATATAAAAATTAATCTTTTAAAATAAATAAAATATATAGGTAATAATGAAAATTAAATCAATGTTTCATTACATAATTTCTGGGAAATATAAGGAAAGTATATCATAACTTTTCCTTTTCATCTTCCCATAGGGTTTCTTTCATAATAGTCTATTATTCCATAGGATTGGAAATATTATCATGTCAAAAGATAGAGTTTGTCCATGATTAGTCAATAATTTAATTTATATTTTGTCAATGTTGTAGATAATAGATAATATTATGAGGAAAAATAGTATATTAGAAAGCAGTTTCACCTTTTCATTGAACACTCTATTATTAAAAGGATTTAGGGAATTTGATCCTTTTTGGATAATAAAAATACCGTCTTTATTGTCACATATAATGTACAATACTCAATATATTTTGGGACCCGTATGAACAAATTGTGATCTACCAATTAAATGTTTATCCTCTCTGGATTTTTCATCTATCCCAATAGTTGTTTTAGTCACAAGTAGAACAATTGAATGATTATTATTTTATAAATTAGATACCTAAAATACATAAAATTCTTGTGAACCCATAATGAATGGATTGTCTTTTTCCACATCCAAAATGAAATTCGCATTAAAAATGCCAATTTCATTTGATTTAACTCCACTCATATTGTCATCCCATTTGCAATGGAAAATAGGAACATGAAATTCTGTATAATCCATCCCATATATCTATTTTATAATTCCAAAATATGAAATATTTTTATAAATTGTTTTTCTGTACATGGAACAATATATGTGTATTTCTTCTTCCACAAGAATAACTCCATGAGTTAACATGGTACTATAGTCATCGTGTCCTTTTTTATAGAACGTCTAACAATTGATTACAAAACTGCCATAAGATATAATATATCTATTTGGTCCCCTGGAAACCCATCAATTTATTTTTAGAAATTGAATTTAGATTTTCAGATAACTCCCTAATTTTTTTTCTCATAACCATCTTATAAACTATTGATTATTTTTATTTGTATCCATTTTTGACCACTTGATGGATTTCAATCTCTAAGAATTTTCTATGTGGGATTAAATTTATGGAACAACATTCTCAATATTATGTAAGATATAATGGTGTGATTTATCCCACCCTGTGAAGGTAATTATAACATCATTTCTTCTAGAAAACCTTTATTCTATAAGGCGTATAATGTGATTGGACTATGGGAGACCGATGTTGTCAACATCTTATAGGTAGTTGGTACAAAATTCAATAACTCCTTCAACAATATATCATTGTCCAATAAAACCATTTGGTAGGATTTGATTCTTGACACACCCATACAATATACTTATATAAAGTATTTAATGCGGTATAACCATATATGATGGACAAGACCACATAGTTGAACCTCTCAAAACCAAGTGAATCATCGGGTGGACCATTATATTAATGAATGATTATTGTAAGAATATCTCTATTTCACATAATATGACTGTAATCTCCTTATTCGTGATTGGAAAATTCATCATGTTTATAACATTACAACATATTTCTTTGAAAAATAATAATTGAATGGTTAATATATGTAGTTCATATTTAAGTAGAATGCAATAGAAAGAAACATTAATCAAATCATGTATCAAAACATGATATTCATGTTATTTTAGTCCCTAAAACTTCAAATTAGTCATTTACACGACATTCTTAATGTTTAATGAATCCACATGTAACATTTACACTATTATGGAAAAGGAAAAATTGTGATTTTTCTTGTCTCGAATAGTGTAAGTTGTGAGAGGAAGAAAACTACACCCTTTAACCTTCATTAGTGACAACTTTTCCCTTATCCACAGGTCCATTATTTCCAACCTAGCCTTGATTAAATCTTTAATTTTTATAAACTTTTAGTAACATGCTAAGAACACTATAAAATTTATTTAAAAATATGAAAATAAGAAAATTAGTGATGTATAAATAATTATAATATGTTAATTTAAATAAAATTGATCACATATTTGAATATAATTTCGTAAATTTTTTTGAAAATTATTTTACCCAAAACAGTTTCAAATATTTTACTGCATCAAGTGGTTGATCACCCATTCATTGATATGGTGTTGTGTATTGTTCGATATTCCTATTTAATGTTTTCATTTAGGTTCTATATTTATGTCTTGGAGGTAAAAAATTTATTTTCCTAAAAACACAATATCTAAGGAATGTTTCAGATGAACTGATTTTGTTCCTTCTTCTAAAATGGGCACCCCAAAATTCATTTAATTAAATATCCTAAAGAATGTACATAAGTAGAAAATTCATTTATCATCTCACACAACATGGACCTCAATATAAATTATTCACTAGTATGAGAATCATAAATTGTAACACATTTATCCCACATAAATTTCAAACCTTAAATCAATGGATCCAAATAGGCATCAATATCATTACCTGGTTACTTTGGTCAGGATATAAGTAAAGATAATATAATTTATTTGTGTATCATGCATAACCATCATGGAAGGATATAGTTTACCAACATGATGGTCCATGTACTGTTAGTAATTCTCATTACACCACAAGGAATTATTCTATATGTATATATAGAAATATGTATGTTTCTTCAATAATTTCCTAATTCTTGAAACTCACAGTCATGTTTTTACACTAAGGAGAATTTGATGGATGATGTAGGTTCAAATTTTAATTCTTGTATCTACATGAAATTTCAATTGTCTCACAATTTCCTAACATCCATATAGTCTTCTAAATCATTTAATGATAGGAAATTACAATACATATTTTGAAGGAATTGATTATTTTTTCTTGTTTCGATATGCACCACGCATAGGGTATTCTATGAGTGATTCATGGTCCTTAAACAATATTCAATCATTTAGACAAATATTTATTCTTTTATAGATCATTCCCATTTAATGTATCATTTAGTTAGCATCATATGATCAACATGGAAGTACATTCTCTTCTGGTAGTATGTCATTCAGGAGACCCAGTATTTCAATAAAGCCAATATGTCTCCATATACTACAAGCTTTCAAATTATACAACATCAAAAAAGATGAAAATATTGTGTAGTTAGTACAACTGTTATACAATGGTCTCTGATAATAGATATTTAACTTCTCAAACAACATTGTAAAATCATTAAGTTTGTCAAATTACAATTTCCTTTATTTTATGTGACCTCCATAGTCTTTTACAATGGTATTAATATCAGATGATCAATAAACCATAGTATCTTCCAAATCAGTTTGCACAACTAGTTTTTACATTTTTTATTCTAACATTTAGAGTTATGCTCTATTCCATGATAAATAAAATGCTCGTCAATCTCTTCTATAATAGTTTTTCTTAAATAACAACTTTGTAAACACAAAAAATGGAGTCTATAAGGGTCATACACATTATCTTTTGAAAAAATGATGAACTCTTTAATTACATATTCAATATAATTTGTTCAACAATTAGTGTGAGTATATTTTAGATTCATATTCTTCATATTAGGCTCATAAAATATTCATTTTCTACACTAAATATATAAATACACTTACAAGATTCATTATAAAATGTGAATGTTATAGATAACTCTGATAAGGGGGACGCAACATTTGATTGTTTCAAATATTTTTAGAATGCTATAAAGAAAATGGGTTATTCAATTTAAGAAAAACATTACACCACTATGGTAGATGTTTTCCATTGAATTCATTAAAAGATGAAAGTTATAGAAATTTTCACCACTTTAGTTTCACCTCCAAAACACTTATAATTTCATTTTTTTACTTGAGGATCATCCTATATCTATTTTGGACATGAACCTATGTTTCATAATGAGGGTTCAGTCAAAAGAAAAAATATATAAATAATAATTTTTTAGTATATAAATATATTAAGGAGGATTTTTGTACTTTCTTATAGTCTATAAAAGGGGTAATTCCATACATTTTTCATAATTAAACCATTATCAATACTTATTAACTTGTGGGTATTTAAGGTGATATTTGTGTGGAATACATGTTCTTGTTTGAGATTCAAGGGGTCTCTATCGGGACATGCTATGATATATGAATCCTTGGGGACACTATGAATTATTTATTTTTAGGATAAGCCCAACTTTCAATACATTAAATATCTATCTAAGAATATTCCTATCTATATTACAAATGTACATCAAGTATTTCTTACATCCCTTAAACAAATAAAAATATAATATATGAAATTAATAACTAATATGAAACAAAAATATGATAAACCAGAACAATAAACTCTCAATCCGTCAAATAGAAGATATATAAAAGTATTAATATAAAATTTTAATAAGTAATGAGTTACACTATATAGATGGATGGTAATTAGAGATTCATAGGTATAAAACCAATACCTAGAGACCAGGAAGGATGAATACATAAAAATATTTTCCAATATTTTTTTGGACATCTATATAATTTTATAACCTCTATTATATTTTTTGGTAGAACTGATGTAACAATCTAAGTAATTATTACATTTAATTTGAATGGTATATCGAATATTATTAATCTCCTTAACTTCTCTTAATAAATATTTTCACCAAAATAACTGATATTTTATTGAATGGAGATACTTTTAGATTGTGTAAATATTCTAGGGTTCATGAATTTGACTCTTTATACCCATAATCATGAAGAAAATTATATAATAATAAAATGGAACATTATTCAGAAAAATAAATAAATCAATAAAAAGAGAAATAAAAGATAAAAAATTAGTCATATTATATAGTGGATTAGTAATAAATGTGGATTAAGTAAAAAATAATATACATTGAAATAGTAGTAAATGAATAATATGAAAACTTTGAAAATTGAAAAACATCTGGTGAGTTATCTCTGGACATACATTGTCATAACCCGTCCCCCAGGGCCCGTGTTGTGACTACCCCATGAATTCCTTCCATAGGCCAGGGGCTAGTGACTAGCACCGAAAGGTGTATTCCTAAAAACTGGGAAGGAATTGCCATTATAACTTGTAAACTCAAACAACTAAGAACAAAGTAGGATACAAGGACAAAGTGAAACTATATAGTAAACAGGGTGTGTAAAGAAAGAAAAAGGGTCCAAAATACAAGCCCAAGTGAAAAGTACAAGTAAACTAAAAAGTATAGGTAAAACTGAAATAACATTAGCGAACACCCCCAAGGATCCTACCTGAAGGGTAGGTACTACTCTTGAATGGTCGTCCCTGCAGTACGCCTCATCTAATGTCTACCTCCAAGCTACCTCTAGTCCTAGTACCCTCATCCTCAGTCAACGATGTTTGTTGTCTTAACCAAACAAAACAAGGTGCGGGCATAGCCTGTACAGGGGTGAGTATAACAATACTCAGTAGGGTCCCTGAGACTCTCAAAGGTCTCACAAAATCTACAAAGGATAAACAAAAAATAATACCAAAATCACAAAGCAAGAGAACAAAAATAAACCCTACTTAGCTATATGCCCATACATATAACAAAGTTTTCAAGTATACCAATCTCATTCCTGAGGAAACACAAGTCCCAACTCTTAGCCAAAGTACAACTGTTCCATGAAAGAAATAATGCCATGAAGGTAAAACCACAAGGGTATGTACCAAAAAGGTAAAGCCACATAGATTAATACCACAAAGGCATCACCAAGATGGTAAGTACCAAAATGGTACGCCACACCGAAGAATACCACAGTGGTATCACTACGAAGGTATGTACCACAAAGGTATGCCACATAGAAAATACCACAAAGGTATCACCAAAATGGTAAGTACCGCAAAGGTGCGCCACATAGAAAAATACCACAAAAGTTCGCACCAAAAAGTTATAGACCTAGATAACATTAGGTATTACTTAGGTATGGTATTAAAGATGATAAGATGTATCTACTAAATCCTTTATTCTATTAAGAGGAAGACATAAGTAAGATCCTAGATCATCAGACCCACATAGAATCCTAGTACAGAAGACCCACATATGATTGTAGAGTAGTCCCAAGTGGAAACCTAGAGTGGATCCAAGTGGAATAATGGAACACAGACCCACGAAAGATGTTAAAGAACATACCCACATAGGATCACATTCTCAAGGTACAACAAGCCATAGGGTCGTCCAAAGGGCCCGACTAGATTCGTGTTCTATCCAACCCAAACATACTCCAACATTATCCAAATCTGAAGTGGGTTATACCAAAAGGACCATCTCGATCTAAGGTTTCTGGAACTATAAATGGTTCATCAAATGGATGCCCATATCTCAAGTTATGGATGAAATAGAGGAAAGGGGTTGAAGTTGGTCTAGGTCCAGGCCGACTTGGTCGGACCGACCCAGCTCGACCTGAACCAACCCAGGTCCGGAATTAGGTCCGAACCAGCCCGATCGGTCTGGCTCGACCCGAGATGGGTGACCGAATATCCTGCACTGGCCCGTGGATCAGTGGCCTCACAGTGGGGTACGCCCTAGAAACCTCCCTAGAGGGAGGCACCCCTTGGGTACCACCGAACGGTTGGGTCATTCGGGTTGGGTGGCTGACCGGCTGATGCCACGTAGTGGCGGAAGATGGCACACAGGACCCGGGGTCTCGATTGGCTCAGCAGATGGCCAGACGACCATCCTTATTCCACGGCGTGGTCGCACGCTGCACCACCACTAGCAGCTGGCGGTGATCTGACTACCCATCCATCACCACTGCAGCCTCGTGTCGTGGCACCTGCACGCTGGTGGTGCAGATGTGCCCCCTCACCTCCTTCATGCGGCTGGTTGTGCACCGTTATCCACCCTTGGTCCACCTGGAATGATGGGTCGTAGCCATTCTCGGGTGGCGTGGTCGCGCCTCCGCCGCCGTCGCAGCCGGCCGGAGTGTCGGCCGTCACTCCCGAGCCCCCACTGGTACGGATCACTGACGATGTTCCTCGAGTCACTGGGTGTGCCCTAGTAGCTCGATCATCATTCTGAATACTCCCTCACTCATCTCGGGGTGTCACCATCAATTAAAGACGACCAAAATCCACAAAGGTTGTAAAGAGGTCGGGTCGTGTTCATTTGGCCCTCACCCCCCGTGTTAGAATTGTTTCAAGCGGTATAATTGTTCTTGAATCAAGGAGAATGACAGGAACATGGTAAGGGGTATAAAAAACAATCCCTTTATTCACATTCATTTGAGGTGTTGAGAGGTTTAACATGAAGTCAGTCTAGGGGGTACCAGTGTTCATTTCTCCCGCAATGCTCTTCCGATCCAAAATCGAGTTTCGGTTCCTTGTTCTTCGTGGGAGGATGATCTTTCAAAGTCTCTCCCTCCAAGACCTCCATTTTCCAATGATTCCCCAAATATGATGTGAGGATCCAATACTAATTAAATTAAGTTAATTAATTCAATTAATAAAGCACATCAATTTTGGGAAATCCCAAGGGTTACTACACATTAAAGAAGAGTAGTTCGGGTGATCCCCATCACCATGAATTCAAAATGGGAGGTTTTACACCTCGGGTGGTCCCCACCTCCATAAATTAAAAAGAGAGATTTCAAAAAGATAAATAAAATTTTAATTATCTTATTTTTCATCTTCCATGAAAAACTGAAAAACTAACATCCACCCTCGACATACTGTGGTCGAGGCAATGGTATCTTTAATATAATATCAGTGTTATGAGTTCGATGGTGTCCTCATATTTTAATTCGGAGAACCGGTTCAAAAGTTACAAATACTCACTCGCATTTTTATTTAATGTACATAAAAAAAGATCAGAAATTAATTTCAGGCACACCGGTTCTCGGAATCACGCACCGAAAAATTTCGCGGACTCAAATATTTCAATATAATTTTAAAAAAATTACATGTAATTTCCGGGTCTTTACATTCTCCCCACCTCAAGGCTTTGCATCCCTGAATGCGACATTACAAAAACTAGGAAAACAAGTGGGGGTACTGAGCATGATTATGAGACTCCCGCTCCCACATACTCTCCTGGAGGATTCTATGCTGCCAACATACACACATTAAAGGTATCGACCCCCCATGAAGGACTCGTTCCTTTCGATCCTCAATCTCTACTGGAACCTCCGTAAACATTTCCCCATAATCGATGTCTAGCTCCCTGTGGTCAATGATAGGAGATGGGTCATGAACGTATATCCTCGGTTGGGATACATGGAAAACGTCATGCACCTGGTGCTACTGAAGGGGAAGTGCTAGGCGGTAATCCACCTCGCCAAATCTGCTGAGGACCTGAAAGGGTCCGATGAATCTTGAAGATAACTTGCTTCCCCGACCAAATCTCCACAAACCGCATCGAGTTGAGACATGAAGAAAGAAATGGTTGCCATACTCAAACTCCAGAGGTCTCTATCTCCTATCGGCGTAAGACTTCATCCTACTCTATGTAGTCTTTCATCCACTCCTGGATAATCTGCAACTTCTTAATGGTAGCTTGTACCACATCCAGTCCCATGAGTGATGAATCCCCTGGGTCAGTCCAGCACAAAGGTGATCTGTAAGGTCGACCTTACAGAGCCTCAAAAGTTTCCATACCTATAGTGGAGTGATAAATATTATTGTATGAGAACTCCACTAAGGGAAATTGATCCAACCAGTTGCGACCAAAATTAAGGATTCAAGCACATAACAATTCCTCAAGGGTCTGAATGGTCCACTCAATCTGGCCATCCATGTGAGGATGGAAGGCGGTGCTCAAATGAAGTTGTGTCCTAAATGCCTCCTACAACCCCTTCCATAGTCAGGAAGTGAAATGTGCATCATGGTCAGAGACAATCATTGAGGAACTCAATTTAGCCGCACATTCTTCTACACATAGAGTCTTCCCAAGCTCTCTACTAATCCCCGATCTCTGATCGGTAGGAGGTGGGCTGACATGGTGAGTCGGTCGACGATCACCCAGATAGAATCATGACCCGTAGATGTATGTGGATGTCCTGTCATGAAGTCCATTGGTATGTCGTCCCAGTTCTACTATGGGAACTCTAAAGGACGGACTACTCCTGCTGCTACCTGATTCTCATCCTTCACTTGCTGACAAGTGAGGTGCCGAGAGACAATCTCTGGTACTGATTTCTTCATTCCCAACCACCAGTGCTGTTATCGAAGGTCCTGGTACATCTTTGCCACTCTAGGATGTACCGCTAGAGGGGATGTGTGGAAATACCTCAAAACTTCCTCCCGAAGTGACACTAGTACCATGGTACGTCCTCTGAAAAGGATGAATTGCTCCCCACATTCAAGAAATACATCAAGTGCATGCCATGTAGATATCTGAGCACATCGAGCCTCATAGTCAGAGTCCCCACACTACGCCTACCTAACTCAATGAATATGTGGGTGAGTGAATTTAAGAGACTGAAGAAAAGTGGATCCATCTCATTCCACAAGGGACATTTGAAATGTGGCCAATGGCTCTGTTGCCTCACCTAGTAGCTGAATACCAGATCTCCTACTGAGTGCATCTTCTACATCGTTCCCCTTTCCAGGAGGATAGACTATCTCGAATTCATAGTCCTGAAGAAACACAATCAAACATCACTGTCTCAGGTTCAGGTCCTTCTGGGAGAAGATATACCTGAGAATCCGGTGATCCGAGTAGACTGTAAATCGCTCGCCGATCAGATAGTGCCACCATATCTTCAAAGCGAAGAACACTGATCCAAACTGAATTCCATGGGTAGCATAGTTCTTACCATGTTGTCTCAACTGTCGAGAACCATATGCGATAAAATCCTTCTCCTGCATCAAGACACATCTATGCCTAGTCCTATATGCATCGTAGTTGATGACGTACGCAACGCCCTCCTCTAAAAGTCTCAAGATGGGTGAACAAGTCAGCCTCAGCCTCAGCTCCTGAAAACTCCACTAGCATCTATTTGAACAAACGAAGGGTTCACCCTTCTTCATTAATGCTAATAAATGTGCATAAACTATAGATAAATATGGCACAAATCTCCCATAGTATCTGGAAAAACCTAGGAAACTGCGCACCTCTATCACACTCCTGGGTGACTCCCAAGCAAGTACAACCTGAATCTTCACTGGATCCACCGCAACTCCAACCTTTGAGATAGCATGTCCTAAAAAGTGAACCTCTCAAATCCAGAACTAGCACTTCAAGAGCCAACCTTAAAGATTGTTATCTAAGAGTGTGTCTAGAAATACCTGCAAATGACAGGCATGCTCATCATTGGTCGCCGAGTAGATCAGAATGTTGTCGATGAAGACTACTACAAAGCAATCATGGTTTGGCTGAAAGATCCTATTCATGAGTCCCCTGAACACAGATGGAGCATTGTTTAGGACGAATGGAATAACCAATAACTCGTAGTGGACATACAAACATCTAAATGTCGTCTTATGCACATCCTCATCTCGTACTCTGAGCTGGAGATAGACGGATTTGAGGTCTATCTTCGAGAACCACAATGCTCCATTCAGATGATCAACAGAGTCGTCAATCCTCAGAAGTGGGTACTTGTTCTTCACAATCACTGCGTTTAGGCATCAATAGTCAAATCTAGGCCTCAAGCACCCATTTTCCTTCTTGGTGAACAAAATAGGGTCTTCCCAAAGAGAAACAATGGGCTGGATGAACCCCTTCAATTATATGTCCCCCAACTATACCCATAGCTCACAAAGCTCCATGAGAGCCATCTGATATGATGATGTAGATATCAGTGCTATCCTGTGGTACAATTCAATGTAAATTTCCACCTCACTTTGAGGAGGTAAAACCAGAACATCATCAGGGAAGACATCCACGTACTTGTCCACCACTACAAGATAGATTAGACACTCCACATAAACTTCCCCGAGGGTAAGGCTAGCCAACTGATGACTGATCGGCTGCACTCTCCTCTAGCTAAGTCCATCCTGTGCTGCAAAGTCTCCATTCTCACTGGTAAAGGTAAACCTAGTCCCATCCATGCAGACACCATGCACATTGCGGCTAATACAGTCAATCTAAGCATAGAATGTAGGTAACCTGTCCATACTGAAGATTAGGTCATAAAGCCTTGACGTTGCTACTAGGAGATCAGAGTAAAAGCTCTCGCCTCCAAGAGTAAGTTCACACTTTCGGAACAAGTGTGTAATCATGGAATCCTATCCTTTAGAAGTATCTAAGGGTAAATATTGAGGCAATGGCTCCATCAGAATCTCTGAGCTCCAACTGATGGAATTGCAATAAAATAATGACTGGAACTTGTGTCTATAAGTACTGCAAGTAAGGTGTATTAGAAATAGATTGTACCTCGTATCAAATCTGGAGCACCGTGGTATTAGGACTCAGTTTCCTGGATCTGAGCTCACCCATGTCCACATGTTCCCTATTATCGGGGTGGACCACCTGGTGGTGTTGGCGGTAACACCTCGAATTTTTATCCACCACCAGCCGCATAGCCAGCTCCTCTGCCACATCCTCCGGCTCCCTGCATGCCTCCTCGGTCGAACAATTGTCTCTCCTAGGCTATCCTTCGACTCACTTTTGATCATTCGTATGACTAGTCAGGCAGTCACGAGCCATGTGACCCTACCCGCTGCATGTGTAACACTGCCTACTCCCCACATGACTGGATATGTCCCTGGTGCCCCACACAACTGACCCTGAATACTACAGTCATCCACCTGTAGGTCTAGTCCCCTTGGACCTCCGAGACATCTATCTACTGCCAGCTATGGAATACTACACTATGTGACCCCGGTGGTGGTCTTGCTGCGGGTGACTGCTCAGCAAGAAAACTCTCTACTAAGAGGGCTCAATCTAATACCACCACCTACGTTGGGATGCTGATAGAAATCATCAAAGCCCTGATCTCCTGCCATAGTACCTGCACGAAGGTCTGTTCCCCAAAGAATGTGTTCCGCACCATATCAGTGGAGTATCGTGAGTGGTCTGTGAACCTCACTGAGTACTGAGCCACATTCATGCTTCCTTGCTGTAGATAAAGAAGCTTTTGTATGTGCACTACATGAAGGGTTGCTGGAACAAACTCCATCTAAAGTAAGCTCTTAAAGTCTAAAAAGAGAAGTTTCACCTCGTTGTGAACTCGGAGCATCAAGCCCCACCATCTTACTGCTACTGCCTATAAAAGGCTGGTGGAAAGGATCACCATGAGACCAGCCGCTGTCCCTACCAGTCAGAAGACTCTCACTGTGGCCTCCAGCCAATCCAGAGATGCATGTGGGTCCATCTAACCCTAGAACCTGAGTGGCCTCTAGTGCTGGAACTCATGAAACACACTCAAGCGGCTTTCACTCTCTAATTTTGTAGCTCGTGGCATCGGTGGCCCAATGAGTAATGGTAGCGCTACTGTATCTACTGAAATAAGGCCCTACACTGAGGCCTAATCACTCCGTGGGCTATCATTGTTTACTATACCCGGAACCCTGCCAGGATATCTATAGGGAGGCATCCTGAAAAGAAATAGGTTTTCCATGGTCAATAAGTTATACCTGGTGAGCTGACTCCAAGAGATCAAAAAGAGACCTTTTCAAAACACACATGCAATCAGTGTTTTAGTGCACTAAGTTAGAAATTAGATATCATAGTCCTAGTGTATGGATACGTCATCCATCACACCAACACTGGATTCCTTAGACTAATAACCACACTCACAAGAAATAACACTATTTCTGTTAAAAGAACAGAGTTTGATGTTCTATGGTAGAACCGACTCCTCTAATACCAATTGTTCAAGACCTGTCCCCTAGGGCCGGTGCCCGGACTACCCAAATCCAGCTTTCCATAGGCCAGGGGATGACGACTAGCCCCGAAAGGTGTATTCCCTAAAACTGCTAATGAGTTTCCTTTATAACCTAAAAACACACGCAACTATAAACAATGTTGGATACAAGGAAAAAGTGAAACTATATAGTAAACAGGGTGTGTAAAGAATGAAAAAGGGACCAGAATACAAGCCCAACTGAAAAGTAAAAGTATACTATACAGTACAGGTATAACTGAAACAACTCCAGTGGAAACCTTCCAAGGATCTGACCTGAAGTGTAGGTACAACTCTCGAACGGTCGTCCCTGTGGTACGCCTCATCTAATGTCCACCTCCAAGCTACCTCCAGCCCTAGTACCCCTATCCTTAGTCAAGGATGTCTATAGTATGCACCAAACACAACAAGGTGCGGGAATAGCCCATGTAGTGGTGAGTATAACGATACTCATCAGGGTCCCCGAGACTGTCAAAGGTCTCACAAAATCAAAAAAGGATAAACTAAAAATTATTCCAAAATCACAAAGCACGAGAACAACTTTCAAAACTACTTATTTATATGCCCATACATATACCTAAGTTATCATGTATACCCATCTCATTCACTAGTAAACACAAAGCCCAACTATTAGCAAAAGTACAACTTTTCCACGAAGAAAAGAATACCACAAAGGTAACACCACAAGTGTAAGTACCCCAAAGATAATGCTGTAAAGAAGAATACCACAAAGTTATCACCACAAAGGTAAGTACCACAAAGTTATGCCACACTAAAGAATACCACAAAGTTACGCCACACAGAAAAATACCACAAAGGTATCACCACAAAGGTATGTACCACAAAGGTAAGCCACAAAAAAATACAACAAAGGTATGTATCTCATGGGTAAAGACTCATCTCACATAATTTATATCTTAGGTACGGTAGTAAAGATGGTTATATGTATCTACAAAATCATCTTACTCTATAAAGACGTAGACCCCCATAGGATGATAGATCATGAGCCCCACATAAGATCTTAGTACAGCAGACTAACGTAGGATCCTAGAGAAGTCCCACGTGGATACCTAGAGAGGATCCAAGTGGAATAATGGAACACAGACCCACGTAGGATCCCAAAGTATAGACCCACATAGGATCCCTATCTCATGTTACAGCCAGCCACAGGGTTCCCACATTAAGCTTGCTTGATTACAGGAATGGTCCACTCCTCAAGCCACAGGTTGATACTCCAACTCCCACTAAGTCCCAAAAAAATTATCCTAATAGACCACCATGTAATATGGGTCTCAACGCAATAGACGGTGCGTCAATCAGATGCCTGGTTTGTAATTTATTGGCCTTTTAGTCCTGTCGGCCCGATTGTATTCATGTTTAATCCAACCCGGTCGTACCCCAAATTTTTCCATGTCTCAAATGGGGTATACAAAAAAAAACCATCTATATCCAAGGTTTATGGCGTCGTAGATGGTTCTTCGAAAAGATTCCCGTAGCTAATGTTATGCCCAAAAGAGTGGAATGGGGTCGAAGCTGGTCTGGGTCCAGTCTGCCCCGGTCGGACCGACCTGACTCCACCCGGCCGGGGGCCGATCCGACTTGGTTCAGGTCGACCCAGCCCGACTCAGATCTAGAATTGGGTCTAACCCGGCCTGGTGGGTACAGCCCGAACCACTGGTGCAGCCCGATGGCCCACAGCTAGGTGGCCCCGTGGTGGGGTCTTCCCTAGCCAACTCCCAAGGGGGTGGCTCCCATTAGTCACCCCAAATGGTTGGGTCGTTCGGGTTGGGTGGCTGACTGGCCTGCACCTTGTGGCACTGGTAGCTAGCATGCAGGACCTGGGGTCCCGCTCCGCTCCATGGTTGGCCGAACAGCCAGCCCTCCTCCACGGCATGGTTGCGCACAATGCCACCCCTAGCGGCCGGCAGCGAGCCGGTCGGCCCTCCTTTGCCATCATGGCCTCAAGAAGCCGCCCCTGTACACCAACGGTGCAGACGCGCGCCGCCACCCCCATTAGGGATCGGGCCATGTGCTGAAATCCACCCTTGCTCTGCCACAGCTGATGGTCCATGACCCTTCTCCATCTATGTGATCACGATGCCACCGTCATCTCAGCCGACTGGAGTGCCCATCACTGCTCCCGAGCCCCCACCGGTGTCGGTCACCGACATGGTCGTCATCGATGTTCTTTGGGTCACCGGGTGTGCCTCGGTGGCCCAATCATCATTCTAAAGACAATAGTACTCATCTCAGGGCCTCACCATAAATTTAAGAACACCAAAATACACAATGTTTGTGGAGTGGTCGGGATGTGTTCGTTTTTTCCACACCCTTCGTGTTTGAATGCTAGAAAGCAGCGTAATTTTTCATGAATCAAGAAGAGGGACAAGAACGAGGTAAGGGGTATAAAACAACAATACCTACCTTGAAATTCATTGGAGGTGTCGAGAGGTAGGAGATGAAGCCGATAAAGGGGGAACTGACATTTTTCACTCCCTCAATGCACTTATGATCTGGACTCGAGCGTCGGTTCCTTGTTCTTCGTGGGAGGATGATCATTCAAAGGATCTCCCGTGAATTCAAAATTGGAGGTTTTCCACCTCGGGTTGTCCCCACCATTATAACTAAAAAAGAGAGGTTTCAAAAAGAAAAATAAAATGTTAATTATCTTATTTTTCTTTCTTCCACAAGAAAACTGAAAAACTAACATCCATCATCGACATACTCTAGTCGAGGAGAAGGTCTCCTTAAATGAATATCGGCAATGTGAGTTCAACACTGTCCTCATATTTCAATTCTATGCAACGGTTCAAAATTAACAAAAACCTGATCGCACGTTTACTGAACATACTTAATTAAAGTTCATAAAATCATTCAGGGCACACTAGACCTCAGAATCACGTGGCAAAAATTCTCACGGACTCGAATATTTACATATAATTTTTTTAGAAAAATTACATGGAATTTCTGATACTTTATAGACATGGGTTGTAACCACTTATAATCACGATGATGAGTTTCAACGTTTATAACCTACCAGAGACCCACAAGTAGTCAACATTTTTGGACTACCATATAGACATTCATAAATGTGGTGGCTTGTAAAATTTAATCAAGAATACATTTTAACAATATCTTATCCCTCACTAAGTTGCATACAATCCATATTACTATTGTAATGGGAGGAATTGTCTACTTTTCTGAAAAACTTCAATAGACAATCTAAATAACCCAAAAATGTAAATTAAAACATCCTTTCAACAACCATTAATATGATCTCTACATTTAAAAGAAAAAAATATTACCTCATCAAAACTACAATTTATATCTTCAGTAGATGGTGATAACTATTTATAAAAACCATTTTATAGTACCAACAAAGTGATAACAATTGATACAACTACTAATTATCAAAAAAAATCTTTCTTTCCATATTAATCAGAATAAGAAAGTGAAAATCAAATTAATTTTAAAAAGTTCCAAACTTACCTAAAAGTTATAATTTTAAAAGGCACACATTAATATACACTCCTGGAATGCATTTTTGAAACCAATAAAAATATTTATTTTCAGCTTATTGAATCAATCCTATCTATACTTCATATGATTACATTATTATATATACATGAAATAATTCATTCATAATATATATATATATATATATATGTATATTTCAAATTCATATATAGATATATATGGATATTCATAAAGTATATCAATAAAAAAGGGATAAAATTCAGGAAGCCTAACACAAAATAAACATCTTCATGTAATTCTACTGAACCATCAAAATAGAAATAACCCAAAAAAACCACACCTAAACATAAATGAATCATTACATGAAATCCATTTGGATTTATTAAATAATTACCATGGGTGGAATTTTAACAAATTATCTCTGTGAGTTATTTCCCTAGAAGTATGTTCTATATATTTAAACATAATGTGCAATAATGATGAAATCAGTGTGTGGAATTATTAATATGTTACATGGTTTTAATAAAATTTATTAAAGTGTCAATAAAAACCAAATATCATATAAGCCCCCAATTAGAAATTCATTTGAAATGTAAAATCATGGATGGATAATGAATAGAATGATATTATAGACAAAATAAGATAAATAGTATCAGTTAACATGCAATCAACAAGTGAGGAGGAGAACAAAATATCATACCATGGATTGAATAATTGAACCATCTGAGATAAGTGGAGATATCGGCAAAACATTGATTAATTTGAGCCTTGTATTTGTCCATCCCCATAATTTTTGGATCCTTGGATTCTATCCATGGAATTTTTCAAGACTAGATTCGAGCCTTAATTTGATCTTGGATTCAATAAAGAGGATCACTGACATGTGCTGGACTCCACAGAAAGTATCATGTGTCATGACTGGTTAGGGTTCTATAAATAGATCCAAGATAGTGATTAGATGATTCTTATCTACATTGTTTCTATAGATCACCAAAGGCCTATGATTTTATCTAATCCTATTTGTGTATGGGAGAAACCAAAATATTCTGTTACTAACTCATCAATCCCAAGGTTAGATGGTTTTTTAGGGGTTAGATATGGGGCCTCTATTGGGGGGTTGTAAAATCCATTCGGATCAAATATTTTGTTTTTCAAAATCCCAAGGATTTTATATGGATATAATACCTCTCTTGGGAAATTTGAATAGATCATAAATGGTTTCACCATTGTCTGAGGGTAATCAGAAGACATATGTGGACCCTCTCTAAAAGTTGATGTTATTTGAGGATTATTTTTCTGTTCCTATATCATCTAATTTTAAGCATCCAAATCATTCAAAAACTATTATTAACTATGATATGGTACATCTTGTGAAAATTAAATAATAATTTAATTGTTTTACACAAAATTATTTTGAGTTTTTTCTTCAAGAAGTAGTGAGGAGGAAATCCAAAGAAACTATTATGTTATTGGATTTGATGATATGAAAAGATTTAGAGCATAAGACAATATTTTTCTTGTTGATTTTGGACCTCCATATGATAGAGGGATATGGTTGTTGGTCTAGACATAGAGAAAAGGTCATTATCCTAGTGGGTATGGTGGACGCACTATGCACCATAACATGAATACCAATTATTGAGCTACATAAATGGTTGTTCATTCTCCCTTTTGGTTATGTATGATTCTATACATTAGTAGGTTTTTCATTTCAATAAATGGGCTGCTGAGCCTCTCCTTCTTAATTTTTTTCATTATTAAAATTTATTCATTTTTTATTTTTTGTTTAATTATTACAATATATTAATTTTATATATCTACATATACTATAATATATTTTCATATTTATAATATATATTTATATATGTGTGTGTGTGTGTATTATGTTTTTTCATTCTTATCAATAATTTTTTAATTAAAAATGTTTTACATTTTTTTTAATATTCTGATGTTTATGTTTTATTTTTTTTAATATTTAATTTTATTCGTTTTTATCTATCTATATATTTATTATTAATTTATTATTTATTTATTATCATTTAATATATACATATATATGAATATAAAATTAATTAATTTCTTTTTATAATTATTTAGTTAATAAAAAGTTAACTAATTTTTTTAATTTACGTATTTTTTTATTAGTTTAATTATTTAATTTTATTCGGGAAATTTATCCACACTAAAAATTATGAAAAAGGATACCCTTTATCATCACTACAAATAAACCCTTGTTAAATGGTACCCCTTATCAATATTAAAAAATAGCGCTCAAGTTGGGTATCATTTATCCGTGCTAAAAAAATTACTCATAAAATGTTCTATTTATCATCACTTTTTTCTAGCACTGATAAAGTCCATTATTGTTAAGGTCAATTTTGTAGTATTAAAATATTTTAAATTCAAATTATGTTACTTTTTCCATAAATAATTCATAAAGATGTTATATTATAGATTTGAAATATATTTACCTATATTTATTATAATGGTCGGATAATTGACACTAAATAAGGATTTAGTTATGATAGATGACAATAAAGAGTTATAATACTTTGAGTGTACAAATTTGGGATGTTTTTCAATGAAATATTAATCTAAAGTTAAAATTGAAGGCCAATCAAGTGATAGATTTCATAATATATATATATTCAAATTAATTATAGGTTGTGGCATATAGCCTATCTAGTATCTAAGGATGAGGATGTTGTACACGTATTTTCATTGTTAGAGAATCAATATGAAAATAAACATATAGATTTATATTTCATTATTACTATCATGGATGTTCCATCGATATTATAAGTTGATCTATCATAGCTTCATGGTATTATTTTATATCCTCAAGTTGTAACATCTCACGAAGTTATTGCCATCAATGTTAGTTGTTCCATCACATCCTTAAGGCTATAATTTCAATTCTTCAAGCTATTAAATTTCATAGATAACGTTTTTTTTAGGATAGTCCAATGTATAATTTGGATTCCATGGTGGAAAATTTTTATGAAGATGAAAATTCAAAAAGAGAAGGTGATGAAGAAGTTAAACAATAATAGAATATTGAATAATATTCTAATCCCTCCCAGATAATGTACCACTAAAATTTGAATCAACCTCCACCATTGGAAGCATGGTCGATCGAAGGCATGACACACTTACAACAATTTTATTGGTTATTTTTTACTCCCAGTAAAATTTTTTTCGAATTATTGGTGGAATGATCAAGTGTTGAATGAAGGTGATTTGTATATTGGAATGAATTAATTAGAAAATAGGTGATGAAAATTGTGATAAAACAATATCACAATGAAAAACATTATAGTTATTCTTTAAAATATTCAAAGATATATCTTTATGTGATTTGATGTGATAAATTTTATTCTTACACTCACATGATTTTTTGAGCTATAATTGAAAATAATTTTCACTGTTTTTGCATAACTAGATATACTCCAAACACAATTGTTAACCCAAGCCTATAATAGGATCACTAATCATTAGATGATAAATTAATTTCATTTAATATTGTTGAAATACTAAGATCAGGTAAATATATTCCTATAGTTATGGCGGTTCAGAGAATGAAATTCCATATCGAGTATCAAATCTCTTATTAGATGTCATGGGTTGCAAGATATTAAGTTATTATAAAATTTTATAGTGATTCGGATGAATCTTACATAGTTTTACCATAGTCATGTCTTGAACCATCAGGGTTCAAGCTTCAACTACCCAAAGCCTGCCTCCAATAGCCTAGGGGATGGAGACCAGTGCAAAGTGGGCATATCACAGTCATGGGAGGAATTAGAATAATGTACCTATACACAGTCACATAATTCCAAGACTATAAAATGATAAAATGTAAAACAAATGATAACAATTCATGAATACAAATGTAATCCCACAATTAATGTATGAAAAAAAAAACTAGAAATCATAAAATAGACCCAATACAATCCAACCCATAAAAAATAATTTATATCCTTCTTAGAATGAGTGTACTGTTTTCAAATGAAACACTTGTATACACATTATTCTGTCTATCCCAAACTAATCTCCACCTATTCATATTCCTCTAACGAATCTATAAAAAGGTTAATCATCTACATAGGACATGATGTGTGTGGGAAAATCCTATATAGGGGTGAGTATGACAATACCAATTAGGACACCATGAAATCACCACATATAAAGAATCAAGAGTATTCATATCATTAAACATGGGTTGGTCTAACAAGATATTAGACAAAATGATAACCAAGAATATCCAATATATAGTCATAAATGACTCCAAGTCACAAAGGGACCTTACCATTCCAACCATAGATCTAATTTAATATTTCATGGTAATGCTCATCTAGAAGATCTCACTCCACATGTCCTTACATCCCTTATGGAACTCAACCATGAGATATCAGTTATTAGGTATATATAACCCGATGGAACATCCCTGTCATCACAAAGGTCACAATTTCTAGGGAGGAACCACTCCTAGATCTATACTTTCATTGATGACACTCATCCTTGAGGTTATGCTCGTCAGATCTAGAAAATAAAAACCACAAGAAAAAATAAGCGTGTTCATCCAATATACACACTCTATCGGACTAATACCCCTAACAAAAAGATAATAAAATTTACATGGATAAGGCTCATCAATCTGGACTTATTAGGGGAACCCCATATCCTATGAGACACATCTTCTTGAATAGTGGATCTATTCTCAAGTAAGTTTTGGTCTTGCCATTTCAACAAACGCGACTAAGAAAACATGAAGGAAAATTATGATTGATCTAGGCCTCTTAGAGTGATACATACTCCAAGATATTGAGGATCAGTTAAAGAAGACAGAGATGACTCACTCAAATAAGATTACTCACGCACACTACACTGATCATCAGGAAACTATAGAGGCATCTCCCTCAATAATAAGAGTGGCATACTCCATTGAACCTTCATAGGAATGGACCAACATAAAAAAATCAATGTATATTTTTCCATGGAATCTCACACCAACACACAATGAATCTAAGCTAAGATGAATGGGAAATATAACCAATTTTAAAAAGAGTACATGATGTCTCCCAAGGGGTACATGGTGCATCTCACAATATATGTATCTAAACACATCTTGTTCTCACATGGAATGCACATTTATAAAAATAAATGGATCATCCTTCAAGGTACCTGGCATGTACATGTCATCTTGGAACTCACCATGTCATTCTACATATGCCCATGTACATTGGGCCATACACGTGTACATGGTTGTTTCAAAGAACACATATCTTCCTGTTTAATCCATCCTTCCCATTTACTTCCAAAGTACACAGCGTCTTAGGCCATATGGATACTTGGTCATGTACTCCCCGTATAGACCAAGTAGTCTGCCATGTTTTTCATGGCATGTGACTAGGAACACATGGCATGTAACACTACATGGACTATAGGTGTGTACCCCCTAAACACAAAAAGCTATTTATTTAATGGTCACAAAATAATTGACAGGTGTTTCACAGAATATGACACCTATCTTAGTGTTCAATCCTATTCACCACACACAAGGGAATACACAATGTTTATTTATAGTGAAATATCTTATGTAGTATGGTTTTTCATATAAACCATAGGATTATTCTTGCATCATCACTCATGGATTTGATTTACATTAGATATATTACCAAAATCATTGAAGAAACTGGATCTCAATCCTTTTGAGCTCATCCATCACAATTGAAAGATTCCAGCCATTCCCAAAGCTCATGAAGTGACTATCATCAAGCCTCCCCACTACCTCACTCCATACCCTAATGGGATGTCCCTAACCCAACCTTGATCACTTGTCATCTTTATAAACCATGATCCAATCATCGATCCTGAATTTATATCCCTTAAAGAAACTTTTTGTTCCAAAGATGGAATGTGTAATGATTATCTTTTGTGTATTTGTCAGTCCATTGGACAAAATAACACTAATGAAAAATATACATAAAATTTAGGGAGGAAACCATAAAACAAAAGCCTGAGTAACAGACCTCATCCAATTTTAATATTTCCCTCGATTCATTTTCATATTGAGATTAATGGAGAAAAAATTAAATCCAAACAAATAAGTATTATCCCATAAATCCAAAAATAAACAAACTGAACCCCAAATTTTAATTGATCCATGAATCAATTATCTAGTTGATTGATTATAATTTGTTGTGAAATAATAAAAAATAATAAAGCCACATAAATACTATCCTATTGTAATTTTTAACTCTCATGGATGATGAACAATAATGCATCTTTTTCATTGATGAGATCCACAAGCTACACTGGCACACGATCCTGGATTTGATCTCGATCAAACACTGTATGCCAATAATCCTCAAACATATCCTGAAAATATATAGAGTTATGATTATAAATAAAGGTATTTGGAATAAACTCATATTTATATAGTTTTAATAGGTTTTTTCTTTAAATGAATCAATTAATTTAATAATAATTTTTTTTATTTAATTATTTCTCCCACAATACCTCTCTATCCAAACTCCTGATGTCAACTAATGTTTTGTCATGACTAGGGTGTAAATGCTGTTAGGAACTAAATAGTGGTCTCAAATATTCAATCCAAAATTCCATTTGGGTTTTATTTCACTTTTCATGATAATTAAACATGTGTGATATTAATACATTTAATATTTTTAAAATATCAATTTTAGGATCAGCAATCTGTAGAATCTTGCAATGTCTCACAACCATGTTCCAGAAGCACTTCTATAAATATTCCAACATCATAGATGGAAATAAATGAGAAATTAAATTATTCTCTTCTTCCTTATATTTTCCTCAAAAAGTGAAAACAAAAAAAGTTGGTGGGGACACTAAACTATCAACTAGGTCTCCCACTCCCATGACTTCTTCTGATGGTTTCATGTACTTCCAATAAATACACACCCATGGAAAAAACATTCCCTTGAAGGGTATTTCAAAGCCAGTTCTCAACAAAATCAAATCCATGAAAAAGGAATCTCTACTCTCATAGACTATGTTATGTAGGTCAATATCATGAAATTATTCATGTACATACCTCTTCAGCTATGAAATATACAGAACAATAAGAAACAAAATACCACATTGGTCACAAGTTTATGCAGTATATCACCTCTCTAAGCTGAAATAAAAATAGAAAATGAAAAGGCATAAGACACCCTGATAAAGCTGAACACCCATGCTAAAACTCTACAACTCTCGAACTCCAGAGTCCTACGCCATTGTTTGTTAAAGAACTCATGAAGTTTCTGACCATTACACATCCTCCCTTTGAAGAAATGAACCCTTACCACCATCACTAGAAAAGAGCTAAGGTATAAACTTTGTCGCCATCTAGCTCTAATCTGTATGATAGAAACTTATATGTTACCTCATACATGGACTCAAAAATATTCTATAGTAGTGGTGTTGTGGTAGTCTCAATAAAAGAAAAACCTCACCAATGGTAGATGATCCACCCAGATATGTCCCAAAACTAAAATTTGAACTAAATCATGTTCACCAGATCTTAAACTATCCACTTTACCTTGTGACCTATGTGCAATAAAACACTCTAGTCATCTATAACTCGTACCTCAAAGGATTCATGAATCCTCTACTTAATAATATTATGAAGTAATAATCATAATATAATGTGATATCGATGGGAATTCCATGATTTCAGACTACCTACTTCCCACACAAGTGTCCCAAAATCTACACAAAGCTCTGTTGAGAATCACCATCAGATAGAAGATACAAAAAGACATTATCTTTAAAACATACTACAACTCCCCTTGCTAGTAAACCAATTCCAAGTGATCCTGATACATCCTGGCCTCCACCAGATTATCTAATGAGGGAAGAAAATCCTATGGTCTTTCTTTTGTATAATGACTAGTGTCACTGACCATCCTCAAACATGGATGGTTAGTTTCCTACATTTGTAAAAACAATCAGGAACATATCCAGTAAATATTTGGTCATGAAATATCTCACCCTCAATATCCTTGACACAGACCTCCTCAAACCTCTAAATATGTGGAGGTGTAACAACTATCAACTGAAGGTTACTCATATCATCCTTAGGTGTCTTGTATGATCAAACATTGATGTTGAGAACAAATGGATGTAATAAAAGAAGACTATAGTGAACTAATCCTATAATATTTAGTGATTCCATCCATAAGCCTTATGATTATACAATTCCATTCAACATTCCAAAGGGTATCACCACAACCTTAAAATAACTATAGTGGCAATGTAAATAGACTTCTAGTATATCCTCTTCCAAAATTCAAGCCACTGATAAATTCTCTCATCCTAAATTCTAAGAACCATTTCTTCCCTAATCACTTGTCAATGAAATCAATGATTCTTTGGATTGGAAACTCTTCCTCATGTCACTTGGTTCATGTGGCCCTGATTCACACCCAACCTCAAGTGGTCATCTTCCTCCTTATCAAACAACATAGGGAACCCCAAGAAAACACATTTGGTCTTACAAATAATAGGCTCTACAGAATCATCCAACCGCACCTCTACCTATAAAATATGCATAGGGTCATCTAATTATATAGCATGGATATCAGGTCATCCCCATTTAAATTCTATGTATAAAAAAATTTCTCGATGGGGAGGTGAACCCAAAACATCCTAAAGTTGGGTTCCATCATACTCCTCCACTATAATAGAAAATTAAAATCTGAAAGCATTTAATTCTTGAAGGGTAATACTAACCAAATGATAAGGAAATAGTTATAAACTACTGTGAATGATCTCAACCTACTCTACCTCGGATCACACCTTATCAAAGGTGGAAAAATACATCCAAATAAAATAATAGAACTTCCACACTCACTATTGAGAAACAATTTAGCAGAAATGGTAGGGATGTAGCCCATTCTAAGGAAAAAATAAAATTGTCTCACAACCATAATAAAGAGATTCCACATAAGGATATCTCTATCTCACTTTCATCCTAGAGTCAGATCACACTATTGATAGAAGTGTGTAATCAATGATCTTGTATATAGGATCCTCAGAAAAAATGGTTGAGAAATAAGACTCCATTGGTATGACTAGGTCTCAAGTAGGGTATATTCTCATGGATAAGTGGTTTATTAGTCCTTGTGATAACTACAATTGTGGTAATGATGCACATGTAAAACATTGAACTATACTTGAAACCTCTATGAGCTCCTACTATGTAGAACTCATATTTTTCCTTTCCGTCTTGTTTACAAAAACTATGGATTTATCAGACACCTAATCACATCAAAATAACCAAAAATATCTTATAATAAGGAACTCATCCACCAAACCTTGATATTTTCATTTTTGGGTGGAATTGACTCACCAACAAGGTTTTAGATCGAATCTCATGAATGCCTCTCGATGGGTAAATTTACCCCATTCATTCATATCCAAATTCAATAAAAAAATCTCCAAAATAGGGATCTATTGATGCCTTTTATCTTCCAAGAAAATAACATAACAAATGTAGAAAAAAAGTGGATTATACATAGGTTTAATAGTAAAAATTGGGTATAATGAACATAGATAATACCTCAAACACTCATAGAGAATAAATGTAAAAATTATCCAATGCCTATAGATATCTAATATTTTGATCATTGACTTCTTGGTTGAAGAGTGGTCTACCAAGGGTGGTGGGTGTAGTACCAAGACAAAGCACCTACTGCCTCCTCCTACTCTCTAAACGTCTCTGTTATGTCCACTGCCTCACGAACCTCATTGATCCAATTGATGCCTCTCCTGAGGTTATTCATCGACCACATCTTTGAGAGTAAAACAATAGGTAGGACAACCCCAAAAAATATTTTCTATCCCATCAAAATAATTTCAACATGTCAACCTTGGAGAATTTATATGTCTTCATTATATTTGGAAAAACCTATTTGTTTCATAGATCTTGTTCCACACCTATTATTAGTGGGTAATGCAGACCCGTCATCCTAGGTGATCCCTTTTATAGAAGTCGTGATACGCATTTGAAACCTACAAATCCTCTTCCAAACACTAAAAAATACAACCATGACTCATTTTGGCATGCTTCATCGAATTGAACCATTGGAGATGGGTCTACAAACTGACCACTAGTTGAAAGAGCCACCTGTTGGCCTTCCTGATGATAGAACACCACATTAATAACCCCTTCATAGAAGAATCATCACCCATTAAGATGAAATCTCTACCCTATTGTGGGATCCTCAAAATATTTCATCATGAAATCACCCTTAAGAGGAAAAGACATACCAAGGTCAGTTAGTATGTAACAACCCAAGATTTTATAAAAAATATTCTTTTTAATTTTATTAATGTCTTGTGTTGTACGCTACACCAAAAGGAGCTTGCACAACACACATCCCTGACTTGCCTTGCATTACACGCAATCGCGACCTTCCTCGATAGCGTGTGTAATACGCAATACCGAGTTTCACTAAACAACGATATGCTATTAAAATATTATTAAAACTAGCCGGTATGAATAGTAATAACCACTTTTTAAAATTCTGTAAATCTTATTTTTCAAAATGAACTTCATTTTTGGATTCGGAGTATCGAATTTAGCCTAAGGGGAAATTTTGGTACATTTCGGATAACTTTCATATTCTGATGAATAGTGAAAATTACTAAAAAACAACTTTTTTAATTGAAATAATTAATAGTGATAAATTATTAATTGGAGTAGTTTTAAAGTATATTTAGAATATATTTTTACAATTTAATACAATGTTGGTCATTGGATGTAATTGCACATTTAAACCAGACATAAACAAGTGTCAATCTTTTGATAGATATTGTTTCTTAAAAACACGCTATTTGTTTTAACAGCGGGATTTAATTATAAAATTAATTAATGAAACTTCTATGTTATGAATTTGGTAAAATAGACTTCATTTTTGAATTCGGAATATGAAATATAGCTTAGGATGAAATTTTGGCATTTTTCTGAAAACCTTCATTTTTTGATGAATAGTGAAACTACTAAGTGGTAGTTAAAAAACTGAATTTTTCATAAAACTTAATTTTACCGCTTCTGTGAATGGAATTTCAAAAATCCGAGAGACACGGTTGATGTCAGTAAGTAAAATGTGGTTCAATGAGATGAAAATAATTTTTGGTGAATAATAACTTTTTACTTTTATTTACCACGGTTAAAAGTAAATAGGGTAATTAAGGGTAGGAATGATATTAATATTACCCTAAAACATGTCCTAATTCTATTGGACAAGTGTATCTCGACCAAAAACAACCTTAAGTGTAAAATATTATCATTTAGGCCTACTTGGATTAGATTAGGACATTTATTATTATTTAATTCAAAGAAGAGTTAAAAGAGTTAAAATCAAAGTTTATTCACTAAAACATTTTTAATATGGGGTTATACATAAGATACATTCGACTATAAATATTCATTATAAAGCTAAAAAGATTTACTATATAATGATATTTTATTTATAATTTTTAGACTTTAAATAAATTAATTTATTTATGACACAACGATGATGTAGTAATTAACCTTTTAAGGAAATATTAACATAATTTATGTTATAAATACTCAAATGAATGTAATTTGAGACTTTTTATGAATTCCAATAATTTTCTAGGTTACTATGATATATTAGTGTTGATTTAATCAACTTGTTTCGAACATATAATTCTCTTATGACTTTCACAAAAATCATATATCAAATAGTGTTAAAATTGACACAAAATAGTTTTTAAATCAAATATTATATTATTAATTGTTATTTTATTCCTAAAAATCTAAGGTTCGGCCAAATTACTTAGATAAGGATATATATATATTAATACTAAACAATTTAGGGTTCGTTTGGCATGTTATAGGAAGTGTATTAACCATATAGTGAAAGAAAACAAAAAGACACGGTAAAAGTTAAATTATTTAACTTAGAGTTAAATCTAATTGATAAGGTTAAAATAAGAACCTAAACTTGTCTAAATCCTATTGGTTGATAGGATTTCGACCCATCCCCACTTTAGCTTCGAAATAAGACCCTTTGGAACCATTATAAACCGATTTTTACTTTAATATAAAATAATATTTTGAGATATTCCTAAGGTGCCCCTCTCCTCCCTTATAAAAGGGCACCTCCTCCCCCTCCTCCTCACACCAATTTGAGAACTCAGGCTCGGCCAACCCCTGCCAAAATCTCTTCTCCACTTCCCTAGCAACATCATAGAGGTTCTGGTCTTCCTCAAAGACCAATTTTAGTTCCCTAAGAGGAGGTCTCCAAAAGGCGCTTCAAAGAAGAGGTAATTACCATTACCAATTCTTTCATCTTTATTTCTTCTTCCACTTCTTCTTCTTAGGTTGTTTCATTATGAAGTAATAACATCAGTATCACTCATATACTGATATGTTATTATAAGTATGAAACAACCCTATTTCACCATCTATCTATCCTACGGAAAAAGAAATCATCGCGCGTGCGTACGTACGGAATACCGTCTCCACGCCGTGGTGTAATCTATTTTCCACCACCACCTTACATGGATGTGTATAATGGTGTAAAGAATAACTATACATAGTTATTAAAACATCTTATTGATTCTGATATATTGTATACTCCACTCCAATTCAATTCAATATTTATGGAAATGATATCATCGCTCGTGCGTACGTACGGACTACCGTCTCCACGACGCGATGAGATTCATTCTCCATGTTAACCATTTAAGAATGATTATAAAGTATATATAAGAAATAATAATGAAATATATGACATTATAAATCTACTGTATTTATGTATATATATATATTTATGTCATCTTCTTACTTCCATTCAAGACAATAGGGAAAGGAAAACAGCGTTCATGCGTACATACGGACTACCGTCTCCATGAACGATGTTTTTCATTTCATTTATCTATCTATTATATATATATATATATATACTGAATATATATGATATATAAAGTAAGTAAATCATGATATAAGTAATAATAATGTCAAGAACAACAAGTCAAAACACCAACGATAAAAGAAACGATTTTACCCAAAACGCTTCTTTAACATGGAATTTACAAAAGAACGGGTAATATAATGTCATAAGTGAACCATATATGATATCATAACAATGAATATGATTCTGTAATAAGTCAATGACATTATTTAAACCATTATACAGGAGCTTCGGACACGTACAAAGCAAATCAGACCTAAGGTAAGGGAAATATCACAATCTCACTTTTATCCGAGATTGTTTTTACTTTGGTAATTACTGGGGTGTATTTTATCATCCACATCAATGTTACATCAATATTTAATATTATTTCCATCATTCTACAATAGTTTATATCCAATTTTACCCTTTTGTGAGTTTTTAGTAAAAGATATGAAAGGAATCTTTTATCGTTTTTCATACGAGGTACTTTTTGACTTTTCCGACAAAAGTACGAAAAGAATGTTTTTTTAACTTATACGGCAAGAATGGATTTTTAAACATTATTTCCAATAATATTCCTTTATATGTTTTCAAGTTTATTTTTAATCAACTTCTTTTAGTTTATAATTGTATGACATGTTAAGAAAGGAAAAGTGTTTTTGAAGTAGAAAGGATATTTTCCTCAAGAATGGAGTTCAAGTATTTTATCAAAATTATTTTCGATCTAAGATAATAAAATGGTTTTGTTTTTATCCCTATAATTACATGGATTTTATTATGTTGTGATGGAAATATTTTTATGAATTCCTTTATCTTATATGAATGGTTTTATGATGTCATGTTGTTTAATAATTCCATTTTTATTACATGGGTTACGCTATGATGTATGGTTTATGATTATGTGGCCACATAAGAAAGGATTCATTATAAGATGGGTGGGACCTATATCTACCTCCAATGAATTGGGTAAAGATTTTATATCTCATGAGATAGACATGGCTGGAACGGTAGGTTATACCGGTTCAGTGAAACAGGACTGAAACGAGGGTTACTCGATTCAGAAAGGGACTTTGTCCACTAAGATAGTCTTGGCAATTAGTCTTGACTAACAAGAAATGATTCTCTATGATTATGTGTGTATGCCACAAAGTTTCATGTTTTAAGTTATGATTATTGGGATTACTTTTTCACTGCCATGATTTATCCCATGATTATGAAATTATGCTCTCTCTTTTGCAGGTTATGATTTCCAAAATGTTATGTTCTTATGAATATGATGTGATTGATATTTATTTTGTTTACCCTTACTGAGCATTTGAGCTCACCCTTTTATGTTTTCTTTTCCCCAGGATATAAAGAAAGGTTTTAGGTAAAAAAAAGGAGGATCTTTATGGGAGATTTTGAAGATCTTTCACCACGATTAGAAGATTATAGACCGAGTTTCCAAAGACACTAAACTATTACGGTCCTTGTGTGTGTGTTTTTGTAATGTACTAAGTATTCCGCAAAAGTAATGTAATGTCAATGTACGTCAAGCTTCGGGTCTCTACAGTTGGTTTTAGAGGAAAGGTTTAGTCAACCTTTGGAAACTAGGATGTGAGAACTTTAGTGAGATCCCTAGAGATATTTATAAGGTTTGTCTAGGGATGTCCCTAAGGATAAGTATACGTATAGGATACAGTCCTATAACTACGGTAACGATCTTAGAATTTAACCTAAGAAGTTAGATATTGAGGATACTCCCCCTTTATAATGTTGTTTTCCCTAGCATGATTTTTTCCTCTCACACTATTCTTTTTGGGTTTTAGAAAATGGCTGGAAAAAAGATGATTCACGAAAATGGAGGATATGATGGACAATGGAATGATATTCTTCATGAGAAACCAAATGAAATGGGATTTGGAAGTCCAAACATCATTATTAGGCCGAATCAGCAATCTCATAATATGATCAATAAAGTAAAATTTGGTAAGTTTCCTGACTCGGCTAATAAGAGAAAGATGGAGTTTCATGATGATCATAGAGGAAAGAAAGTTCAATTTCCCCTATGTAAATAATGTGGGAAGAGGCATCAAGGAGAATGTTTCAAGGGAACTGGAAGATGCTTTGGGTGTGGAAAAGAAGGACACAAAGCAAGTAAGTGCAAAGGAAAAGGGTCGGATAACACCATGGATGAGGATAATGGTATTGCTACGACATAAAAAATGGTTAAGTGTTTTAAATGTGGAATGTATGGGCATTATGCAAACAAATTCCCTAAGGGAAAGACTCACGAAGAGAATCAGTATGGTCATATGGGTAGTATTTATGTGGATGATGATGAAGAGACTACAAATGATATGTGAGATGAAAGAATTGTTGAAGCTCGGTCAATGGTTTAAGAAGGTAGTGGAATGATTACATGTTTATCAAGTGTAATGTTGTATAAATAATCTCATGGTACTATGGAATAAAGAGACATCTAAGGATTGTTACATTGTTGTCTTTCCTTGAGTTTTGAAAGTGTGTGATTAATGATACCAGTATCCATGAAAGGTTATACAGATATTTTTGGAATGTAGATGATATGCGCATAATGAAGGGATAAGGAGAAAATTAAATGTTTGAAAGTATTCATGAGCTCATGATTGATATAAGGACTAAGTAAAATCATGGTTTGAGTATATAGAATTTTGAGGATTTTGGTATGTGGAAGGTGTTAACTTTTAACTATATTCATGTTTTCACTAAGGTTCAATGGGTATTCAAGAGAGTACATGATTAAGGCCTTTGAATGTCTGTAATGTGACCAACAAGACATATCTTATGATATATGGGGATCAACAATGGTATTAAATCTCTGGTAATCGTTTTCACTATGTTATGAGAGTGGACTGTAGTATTATGGATAAGCCTAAAGATTGAAATGGATTATGTTGGAAATAAGTTAGTATTGTTTAAGGATAGAAGTTTTTTCGATATTATTGATGGGATGTTATAGTAATATAGTTTTAGAAAAAGGACAACCTGCAGGACGGGCGACAGCCCATCGCTTCAGACAAGTCTGTGGGAATCGAACCCACAACCGAAGTGCGACTGGCCTTTATCGCCTACCACTGGCCTACAAGAAGTCCCTGTTTAGTAGAAACTAGTTTTATTATATTAAGAAGTATGATATATGAAGTATAAGTCCATTTTAGGAACTATATATGATTAATCTCACTATAAATCGACTTATGTATATAATTTTGCTAACCTTTTGTTTGAGACAGATGGAATGACCCGTCATTCTATCACATGATCTGCTAACACTTCACGAATAACAAATTAAACTTCATTTATTTAAGAGATGAAGTGGAAATTGTTCTAGGCACGAACAATAGTGAGATTGTACCAAAATAAAGAAAGTATTTATTCCAATTCAAATTTTCAGCTTTAGGGAAATGATCTTGAAAACCAAAAATGTTGTCCTAGTGATCTTATACCTGATGAATCGGATGGTACCTTAGATCGTCACAAATTTATGGATTTGTGATTATTGGATTTTCCATAGCCATGTTCTCTACCACTCTCCATCAGAACATGATGGTTAGATTTCTCTTCCATATCCATATTTTCACCTATGTGGAAACCCAATGATTAGTTTATTTGGGTAACCGTTACGTTTCATACTTTTGTTTTTAAAGATTGGTTTTGATATTCCTTTTTACGATGTGGGTTTCTATTAAAGAAACTTTCAAATAGTAAACCATTTATAACCCCGAAGAATTTCGAGGGCGAAATTCATTTTAAGGGGGGTAGAATGTAACAGCCCAAGATTTTATAAAAAATATTCTTTTTAATTTTATTAATGTCTTGTGTTGTACGCTACACCAAAAGGAGCTTGCACAACACGCATCCTTGACTTGCCTTGCATTACACGCAATCGCGACCTTCCTCGATAGCGTGTGTAATACGCAATACCGAGTTTCACTAAACAACGATATGCTATTAAAATATTATTAAAACTAGCCGGTATGAATAGTAATAACCACTTTTTAAAATTCTGTAAATCTTATTTTTCAAAATGAACTTCATTTTTGGATTCGGAGTATCGAATTTAGCCTAAGGTGAAATTTTGGTACATTTCGGATAACTTTCATATTCTGATGAATAGTGAAAATTACTAAAAAACAACTTTTTTAATCGAAATAATTAATAGTGATAAATTATTAATTGGAGTAGTTTTAAAGTATATTTAGAATATATTTTTACAATTTAATACAATGTTGGCCATTGGATGTAATTGCACATTTAAACCAGACATAAACAAGTGTCAATCTTTTGATAGATATTGTTTCTTAAAAACACGCTATTTGTTTTAACAGCGGGATTTAATTATAAAATTAATTAATGCAACTTCTATGTTATGAATTTGGTAAAATAGACTTCATTTTTGAATTCGGAATATGAAATATAGCTTAGGATGAAATTTTGGCATTTTTCTGAAAACCTTCATTTTTTGATGAATAGTGAAACTACTAAGTGGTAGTTAAAAAACTGAATTTTTCATAAAACATAATTTTACCGCTTCTGTGAATGGAATTTCAAAAATCCGAGAGACACGGTTGATGTCAGTAAATAAAATGTGGTTCAATGAGATGAAAATAATTTTTGGTGAATAGTAACTTTTTACTTTTATTTACCATGGTTAAAAGTAAATAGGGTAATTAAGGGTAAGAATGATATTAATATTACCCTAACACATGTCCTAATTCTATTGGACAAGTGTATCTCGACCAAAAACAACCTTAAGTGTAAAATATTATCATTTAGGCCCACTTGTATTAGATTAGGACATTTATTATTATTTAATTCAAAGAAGAGTTAAAAGAGTTAAAATCAAAGTTTATTCACTAAAAAATTTTAATATGGGGATATACATAAGATAAATTCGACTATAAATATTCATTAGAAAGATAAAAAGATTTACTATATAATTATATTTTATTTATAATTTTTATACTTTAAATAAATTAATTTATTTATGACACAACGATGATGCAGTAATTACCCTTTTAAGGAAATATTAACATAATTGATGTTATAAATACTCAAATTAATGTAATTTGGGACTTTTTATGAATTCCACTAATTTTCTAGGTTACTATGATATATTAGTGTTGATTTAATCAACTTGGTTCGAACATATAATTCTGTTATGACTTTCAAAGAAATCATATATCAAATAGTGTCAAAATTGACACAAAATAGTTTTTAAATCAAATATTATATTATTAATTGTTATTTTATTCCTAAAAATCTAAGGTTCGGCCAAATGACTTAGATAAGGATATATATATTAATAATAAACAATTTAAGGTTCGTTTGGCATGTTATAGTAAGTGTATTAACCACATAGTGAAAGAAAACAAAAAGACACGGTAAAAGTTAAATTATTTAACTTAGAGTTAAATCTAATTGATAAGGTTAAAATAAGAACCTAAACTTTTCTAAATCCTATTGGTTGATAGGGTTTCGACCCATCCCCACTTTAGCTTCGAAATAAGACCCTTTGGAACCATTATAAACCGATTTTTACTTTAATATAAAATAATATTTTGAGATATTCCTAAGGTGCCCCTCTCCTCCCTTATAAAAGGGCACCTCCTCCCCCTCCTCCTCACACCAATTTGAGCACTCAAGCTCGGCCAACCCCTGACAAAATCTCTTCTCCACTTCCCTAGAAACATCCTAGAGGTTCTGGTCTTCCTCAAAGACCAATTTTAGTTCCCTAAGAGGAGGTCTCCAAAAGGCGCTTCAAAGAAGAGGTAATTACCGTTACCAATTCTTTCATCTTTATTTCTTCTTCCACTTCTTCTTCTTAGGTTGTTTCATTATGAAATAATAACATAAGTATCACTCATATACTGATATGTTATTATAAGTATGAAACAACCCTATTTCACCATCTATCTATCCTACGGAAAAAGAAATCACCGTGCGTGCGTACGTACGGAATACCGTCTCCACGCCGTGGTGTAATCTATTTTCCACCACCACCTTACATGGATGGGTACAATGGTGTAAAGAATAACTATACATAGTTATTAAAACATCATATTGATTCTGATATATTGTATAATCCACTCCAATTCAATTCAATATTTATGGAAATGATATCATCGCTCGTGCGTACGTACGGACTACCGTCTCCACGACGCGATGAGATTCATTCTCCATGTTAACCATTTAAGAATGATTATAAAGTATATATAAGAAATAATAATTAAATATATGACATTATAAAGCTACTGGATTTATGTATATATATATATATGTATGTCATCTGCTTACTTCCATTCAAGACAATAGGGAAAGGAAAACAGCGTTCATGCGTACGTACGGACTACCGTCTCCATGAACGGTGTTTTTCATTTCATTTATCTATCTATTATATATATATATATATATACTGAATATATATGATATATAAAGTATGTAAATCATGATATAAGTAATAATAATGTCAATAAAAACAAGTCAAAACACGTACGATAAAAGAAACGATTTTACCCAAAACGCTTCTTTAACATGGAATTTAAAAAAGAACGGGTAATATAATGTCATAAGTGAACCATATATGATATCATAACAATGAATATGATTCTGTAATAAGTCAATGACATTATTTAAACCATTATACAGGAGCTTCGGACACGTACAAAGCAAATCGGACCTAAGGTAAGGGAAATATCACAATCTCACTTTTATCCGAGATTGTTTTTACTTTGGTAATTACTGGGGTGTATTTTATCATCCACATCAATGTTACATCAATATTTAATATTATTTCCATCATTATACAATATTTTATATCCAATTTTACCCTTTGGTGAGTTTTTAGTAAAATATATGAAAGGAATCTTTTATCGTTTTTCATACGAGGTACTTTTTGACTTTTCCGACAAAAGTACGAAAAGAATGTTTTTTTTAACTTATACGGCAAGAATGGATTTTTAAACATTATTTCCAATAATATTCCTTTATAAGTTTTCAAGTTTATTTTTAATCAACTTCTTTTAGTTAATAATTGTATGACATGTTAAGAAAGGAAAAGTGTTTTTGAAGTAGAAAGGATATTTTCCTCAAGAATGGAGTTCAAGTATTTTATCAAAATTATTTTCAATCTAAGATAATAAAAGGGTTTTGTTTTTATACCTATTATTACATGGATTTTATTATGTTGTGATGGAAATATTTTTATGAATTCCTTTATCTTATATGAATGGTTTAATGATGTCATGTTGTTTAATAATTCCATTTTTATTACATGGGTTACGCTATGATGTATGGTTTATGATTATGTGGAACACATAAGAAAGGATTCATTATAAGATGGGTGGGACCTATATCTCCCTCCAATGCATTGGGTAAAGATTTTATATCTCATGAGATAGACATGGCTGGAATGGTAGGTTATACCGGTTCAGTGAAACAGGACTGAAACGAGGGTTACTCGATTCAGAAAGGGACTTTGTCCACTAAGATAGTCTTAGAAATTAGTCTTGACTAACAAGAAATGATTCTCTATGATTATGTGTGTATGCCACAAAGTTTCATGTTTTAAGTTATGATTATTGGGATTACTTTTCACTGCCATGATTTATCCCATGATTATGAAATTATGCTCTCTCTTTTGCAGGTTATGATTTCCAAAATGTTATGTTCTTATGAATATGATGTGATTGATATTTATTTTGTTTACCCTTACTGAGCATTTGAGCTCACCCTTTTATGTTTTCTTTTCCCCAGGATATAAAGAAAGGTTTTAGGTAAAAAAAAGGAAGATCTTTATGGGAGATTTTGAAGATCTTTCACCACGATTAGAAGATTATAGTCCGAGTTTCCAAAGACACTAAACTATTACGGTCCTTGTGTGTGTGTTTTTGTAATGTACTAAGTATTCCGCAAAAGTAATGTAATGTCAATGTACGTCAAGCTTCGGGTCTCTACATAGTATATCTAGTGACCTGACTAAACAATGATATGTAAACTACAACCCATTCCTATATGACACATGTGTCAAAAAGTTTCCTACAACAAGTGCCTTCATGTACCAACTCAACATGTTGGTTATCAAAGTACTAGTGAAATGTTTTTTCATCATCCGAACAATCCCTAGAGTCACTTTCCATAAACCAAAACTGAAAATAGTTTAAAATATTACAATAAATCTCAAACCAATCTATGTTAAAAGTCCAAATTCAAAACACTAACTGGAGAAATACCACCTTTGATACCACTCTTTCAAAACCCAACCCGACATGGATTGAGCTGCAAGTATCCCTAGAAATTCTCAAACAGTCTCTTGTATAGAAAATGGTGCTAAATGGGCATATCATGTATATTGGCGACATTATCCTAATGTTCCTATACGCATATGAACAACTCTAATACTATAAAATGCTGAAATATAAAAAAATAAAAATTTAGGAATAAATCTATAATCCAACAATCGAAGTATGAGATAATTTACTAAAAAACATAAAATGGGATGAATACATGGTCACCCAAAAATGGAACATATTGTCCGATGTGCTCAGAATGGAGGACTACAGTCAAATGAAATGCTAGATTAGACATCAGTCTATATAACCCAAACTAGGGTTCACTTACTCTTGGTCCTCTAAGGACTCCATAAAAAGGTCATCCATCTGCATAAGACATGACATGTGTGGGAAGATCCCCTGCAAGGGTGAGTATAACAAAACATAGTAGGACACACCAAAATCAACACGCATAAAGCATCATGATTAGTCATTTATCCAACTCAATTATGTCAAAAAAGATTTGATACATATTAATAACCATATATGTCTCATATATACTCATTAATAACCCTGAATTGAAAATGGTTTCTTCCACTACTAGTTTTAGATCCACTATGTGGTTTCAAGGTTGCACTGATCCAAGAGGTCTATCTCTATGAGCCCAACCATACCTAATGTAACTCAGCCAAGTTATATCACTCATCAAGTATTTAATGTCCTATTGTACATACCTTCAATGTAAGATATCACACTTGTCCGGGAGGTACTACTCAAGGAGATTTATTAACAATGCAGACAATCATCCCAGTAATCACGCTCATTAGGTCTGTCTTATAAGAAGCACATTGAAAATTGTGAGGGTTCATCTATGATACACGCTTAATCATAATAATACCCCATTGGAAATATTAGCTATCGATACATAGATAGGGGTGGATGAAAATGTATCACTAGGGGAACACCAAACCCTACTAAAAGCATCCTCATGGAAGGGGGATCAAGGACCATGTATGTGTTGGTTAGGAAAATTACTCAAACCCCACAAAAGGAAACATGAAGAAAAATGAGGATCACTGTGGGTGTCTTGAAGGGATATATGCTCAAATCCACAAAGGGTATGACATAGAAAAATAAGATGAATCACTAGCAAAAAATTGAACACTCCCACAATGAATTGATCATCAGGAAGATACATATGGGTAACCCTATTTAATCAAATTGAGATACTACATTGAATACTAATTTGAATAGACTAAGGTAAAACATTCAACTGATACTAGTCCAAGGAGGCTCACACTAGATGAAAATGAAGATGAGGTTAGAGGAAAGAGGAATCCAACCTATCCTCAAAGGAGGAAATGGAATTTACCCAGGGATACATGGAATATATCACAAAAAATAGACTTCAAATGTATCAAAATCACATGAAATTAAACTTTAAAAAATAAAAATTGTTTGTATATGTCGCCCTCACACTCGACATATTGTTATTCCCATTCCTATGTACACTAAGCCATGCCATGGTACTTGGTCATGTCCGAGTGCATGAATCCTCTGTCGTACTCTGTATTTCCCAAGTACTTCCCAATTACAATTCATGTAGGGCCACAAGGAATTCTGGGTGTGTTCTCCCTATACACACTAATCCATAAACCACCTGTTACAAAGAGTGTGGCATGGAACACACAACATGTAACACTACATGGACCCCTGGGTGTGTACCCCCTTGTACCCGCTGAGCATGTCAACTAATGGTCACATGACTTGTGACACATGGCATACATTGTGTGATACTTATCTCTACACAAAAACCCTAATGCTGTATAGAAGGGACTACAAACTATGTGTTCATGGGACTAAACAAAGGGTAGTCTTGTTTTTCAAAGAACTTGTGTGATTCTTCATGCATATTCACTCGCAGATCTAATATACATTGGATCTATCTCCAAAGTCATTGAAGAACAAGTATGTAGATCCATCCAAGATTGTGCATCAATATTGGTCAGATTCTAGCCATTACCGATGCCGAGGAAACAACCTCTGTCATAGCTCACCATTATCGTACACTATACCCAAACTAGGGGTCTCTAATATAAACCCAATCACCCTCCTTCATCACCAAAATCAATCCAATAATTGATCCTAAAAACCGAATCCATAGCAATTATCCATTGTTCCAATGATGGAACATGAAACTAGTGTTTTCTAGGTATTCATTGATCCGCAGTCCAAAAGAACACTGATGAGAAATGCATGTAAAATTGAGGGGACAGACCAGAAACCAGAAACCATAAACATGGAGATTAAAACTCATACAATATTCATGTTTTCATAGAATAATTTTCATATAGATAATAATGAAAATATATTTAAATCAAAAAAATAACGGTGATCCCCCAATTCCTAAATAAACAAACCCAATCCAACTATTCTATTGATTCACAAATAAATTTGATAGTTTATTGGTTCAGGTTCATCTTATGATAACAAAATTGGGATAAATAAACATATAACAAACATCATACCTCAATTAAAAACTATCTATGTTGAATAACAAGTACACATCATTGTCGTTTATGAGAACCAGAAGCTATGTGGGTGTGTGATTTTTGATCTGAACTCAATCTGATGTTGGTTGCCAATGATCCTCCAACAGATCCTCCCAAATCATTAGGGTTATGTGACTACCCTAATGGATTTGGAATAACCACATATTTGTAGAGGATCAATTGGTTTTCTATTTAAATAAAATAATCAAATAAATAATAGTTTATTTTTTTATTTATTTCACTAGTAATGGAACTCAATCCAAACACTCAATGCCCACAAAGGTTATTAGTTCCTAGGGTAAACCCATCATTTAGAACTAAATTATGGGCTTATATTTATGATATAATAATACATTTGGGAGTTATTACTCTTTCCTAACAAATATATAGATGTGGGATATTATTATATTTAATATTTTCAATATATAAATTTCAGGCTCATTGGGCCTCATAATCTCACGTTGCCTCATCACCTAGCTTGGGAAATATTCCAAATTCTTAAAATGAAAATAACCGAGACACTAAAACCAAAATCTATGGATATTTTACATTGCAATAATCATGTTATCTATAAATTACATACTATTGAATATGTTAATTAATAAAAACTAGTTTATCAATAAAAGGATGTGATTCATACATTGTTTTAGACATTTTCACCATGTGTGGAAGCTTTTAGACTTTCTCAGTAGTTTATCCTAATTGATGGATCATTTTTGTATGTAATGTATAATGGAAAATTATTGATTTCATCCACAGAAGGTAGTAATAAAAAACCAATATCATTAGAATATTCAATTTTTAAAAATTATAATTTCTAATATTGGAGTTGGTTGCAAGCATTCCATAGAGGTTTTATGACAAACATGGAAGAAATATGTCTTATTTTAAATCAACATCCAACAGTCAAGGGGGAAAAATTGATTGTAAGGACCTAATGTTTTATCAATGGTAATTAGTTACTTATAAATATGTCATATAATCACATGAAATCACAACACAATGAATAACTATGTACATTGTGACCTTTATACTTATGTTTTTCACTTCAGTGTTTTTGAATTTCAAAAATTATACATACACGTTTACGATTAGTAAGTTATTTCGAGTATAATTTGACCAACACAATTTTAATGAACAGTAACATAACTTTTTCAAAAGTAATGTTAACCTTAAGAATAGTGACTTAACATAATGAATAGTAACCTTAACTATGATAGTATATAAATAAGATTAAAGGGGGAGTATGGTATACTTATATCATGGAATAAGAGAATAAATGTTTAAAAATTGTTATTTCGAATAAATTATGATTTTAATTAAAATTAATTTAATAATATTGAGAAAATTATTTTTGAGAATTTGATTTCATTTTTGTATTATACACGTTTAATATTGGTTTAGGTGAATTTTTGGAATTTTTCATTAATACATGAATTTTTTGTCAAAAGTAAAATACATTAATTTACTGTATAAATGCATTATAGTTTAAATCCACTATTTTGGAAAACGTAAGTTATGTAAGCACCCAAATATCAAACACACATGCATATATTACTATTTTTGGTAATAAAATACACACTATTTATTAACATGTGATGAAGTAATAAATTAATTATTATAATTTTATGAAAACCTGCCTCCCCACCACTATAAATACCACCCATCTTTAACTATTCTATTCACTCCTCTCAAGCCTTGAGAATTTCCAATATTCTTCCCAAATAACTTCCCAATATCCTCCCCCAGGCCCAAAATCTCTTGGTTTCTTCAATATACAAAATCCTCTCCCCTTAAAAGTCTCTCAAAGGATGTAAATACAAGATGTAAATTCCAATTCCCAATTCTTTTATTTCTTTTAAGTTGTTTTCTTTTCTTGTTTATTTCTTCACATTCCTTATCCAGAATGGTATAATAACTCTAGTCAAAAAATATGTATTAAAATTATTTTATTCCAATGGGGTAATTCATTTTCTTCTCTTCTTTCCCCATCTTTTATTTTAATGAAATGAAAACACTGTTTGAGATGTGTTAATTTGACACAATCAAGGATAACGAGCTATCAATTTCTATTACCATCTTAAATTATGGTCATAAAACCATTTTCATTGTTGAACCAGAACATAATATATGTATTTTTCCTTATATATGGTTTTGTGAAACTTTTTTTCTCATGGTTTTGGTTTATAAAACAAAATGTGTTCTTTGTGGTCAAAAAACTGCCAATTAACCCAAATGGATGTCCCTAAAGTTTTATATAATGATTCATCACAACATAAAGTAACCAAAATATATTATCAACCATTTAACCAATTGGATGTTTAATAATAAAATATAAATTCCATTCTTTAAAACCATCATCATCATACCTCTTTATCTCGACAATAACCGATCATTAAAACCAAGAAAGTAAACAGACCCAAACATTGAAATTGAACATCTTAAGAAATCAAAATGATTATAAATGAACAAAAAAAAAGTTATAATATATATTTTAAACATATAATTTGTCATGTAATTATTATTTAATGAACCTAATTTTATTCATCAGGTAATTAAGTTCATGAAAAGATCGCCATCAAACTTAAGGTTAGGGATCCTCTCCATTTCACTTTTATTCAAGAATGTCCTCTATTCTATTCCATTTTATGTGCAATTCCTAATTTTGGGGTATGATTTATCACATCCACATACATCCCCCATGATGTATAAGTGATTAGAAACCCCTTTCATTATCATTAATCTCTCATAGGTAAAACTGATACCATAGCGATAATACGTAAGGAATTCTACCTAAATTTCCGTTATTCCTTCAGATTACTCTATATTTATTTTTTACCCATATGAAGTTGTTTTCAATTTTTATGTAAATCGTATAAATACTTCTTATTTGATCCAAATTCGTTTTTTAAGAACCTTCCCTCATTATTTTTAAGGGATATGCATTCTTTTATGTGAATCCCTCCTCAATATTTCCCAATAAAAAACTCATTTTATTAGAGATTCCCAAATTTCTTCAAATTTCATGTGAACTCCATCTTATATTTTAACCACAAATTTATTTATAAAATCGGAATTTTTATTTTTTAGAACCTTCTTGTTTCACTTCTGGTTTTATATAAAACATTTTTCTCTTTTTCTATTTGTAAATCTCTATAGTATTTTCAATAAAACCGCACAAAAATGTTTTAAATGCTAAAATTTCTCAAATACATTTCTTAAATGTTGTCCCCTCTGTTTGGAAAGAAATTCCATGATATATGACAATTATATCTAATGAAAGTACATGTATGTTCTAATTTCATTGTTTCATGGAAACTTTCATGATTCGCCCATTGGTTCTGCTTTATGTCATGATTGTGGTACCCAATTCATTTCATGGGTAACCCTAATGTTTAAGTAAGATTCATTATGTATGATAATATATGTGGAAAACATATTCATTAAATTTAATATGGGTGATCCCAGACACCACTCTAATGTATTGGGTAAAATTGAATCTCATGAGACGTTATGTGCGACTGTCTTAGCGGTTAGCCTTGGCTTGTGCTAATATGTGCAACAGTATTGGCGGTTTGCCATGTCTTGTCATACTATGAGAAATGGTCTTAGTGGATAGACATGACTCATACTAAATTCATGTTTTATGTTTCTACTACATTTCTATGATTTCATGGTTAAATGATTCTTTATTTATATGTTAGGATTCTATATGTTACATTCCATTTTATATCATCAGGTCATGCCTAATATCCCATGTGCTAATGCTTTTTTCATATTTTTATTCCATTACTGGGATTTTAGCTCATATATTTATTCTTATTATCCCTAGGTTATACTATGCATATGTATGAGAAGAATGGAATATAGGTTCTCAATATGGATTTTAAATAAAAATTTGTTTTTATAATCTTTTATTATCAACCTAGTTTCCCAAAACTCTAGACTTTGCAATCCTTGGAGTTTACACTAATGTATAATTATGCTTAAAATCATGTAATGGTATGTGTTAAAGGTTTAGGTCTCTGTTGTGGGTATCATAAGGGGGTTTAGTCATTTTTAGAGATTATGAATAGTGCACTTTAGTTAGAACCATATGGATGATATGAAGTATAAGATAAAATCTCTAAATTTTGGTAGTTATAGAGTAAGAGGTTTATCAGGAATATACATCTTTTCCTTGATAAAAATAGGTAGAGGTAGCTCTAGCACATATATACCTAGGGGTGAAAACACTGACAAGGAGTTTCAGGCCTGATTTGGGGTATCCTAGTACATGATAATGGGCCTTGCTACACTCTTGGTTTTACACTCCTCAGGGATATGATTTTGTAAATTCATGAGAGTAGTGAAAAAAATTATTAAGGGTATAAAAACTACCATAAAAATATAAGTTATGAAATAGATCTAGGATAACCTAGATTTAAACCCCAAGTAATGAATAGTAAGGATATACTTCTCCTCTACATGTTTATAAGCTTATCTTCAAAAGATTACTTTTTATTTTCAATTACTATGTATTCAAGACCTCTAATTGTATGTTTTCCTTTGATAATGGTGGGAAATAGAAGAACAAATTCCAAAAATTAATGGTATAGGAAATGTGAGTAATTCCTTAATGATATGTCTGATATGATGGGAATGGGTGCTCAAAACTTCTGGACAATACATGTTCAGCTTGATCATGTTATGAATAATAACATGAACCATGTGGAATGCCCTCTACCATGTAATGAAAAATTTACCGTATAATACTTCATGTAGAAAAGGCCTCCCATGTTTAACGGATCATCTGATCCCCACCTCACATAATAGTGGATTAACTCCATTTAAATTATATTCTTCATCCTTTAGTGCTCATATGAATATAATGTAGTATTGGTGGTCTGTAATTTTGATGGGGAAGCTGTCTAGTGGTGAACACAGATCAAGAAAACAAAGTCCCAAGAGGAAATTTATTCTTTGGATTGGTAAAAATTCAAGAGGATGTTTTTTAATTAATATTTTTCTCTTACCCCTTATCTCAAGTTATAAATAGAGATCCTCAGTCTCAAGTATAATGATGATGAGTCCATCAAGGCGTTTGAAAAAACATTACAAGTATTGTATGGTATGCCTCTGGCTTTTCCCTGAACACTGAAATTAATGTATATATCTTCTTTAGATGGCTAAACCTGAGTCTGTGGATGGTGTTGGTGATTCGAGACATTGAACATTATGATAAAATTTTTTGATGTTCCCTCAAAGTTTAAATTGATGTCGGAGACTCACAGTGCTCTCGTGGTCCCAGTTACAAGAAGTGTAAAATGGGGAAAACAAGGGTGGTTCAATAAAAAAATCCCTTGATGGAAGTAATCCTGAACATCCCACTTATAAAAGATGTGGGAAGAAGCTTCCTCGGAGCTATCTAAAGGAAACTTGGAATTTCTCCAAATGTGGAAAGCTAGGACATATGTCTATGTGCTATAGAAAGGACATAAAAAATCTCTCTAATGTGGAAGAATAATGGATGGTTCAGATCGACACTCAATCAGTGGTGCAGTGTTACAACTGTATAGAGCGTGGGCATTAAGAATACAATTTCCCTTAACCAAAGGTTGTTAGGGAAAATCAACAACAGCCTCAAAGATAAAAAGGAAGGGCTTATGCTATCACTACTACTGAGGTGGAACTGACAACAATGTGGTGAAAGGTACAGTAGTTATTCATTCAAGAATAGCTAAGGTATTATTTGATTCTAGATCTATTCATTCTTTAAAATCTTTCAAGTTTAGTAGAACTTTTAAAATGCCACCTCCAAATTTGGAGAAAATGTTTTCTATGAGAACACAGGATGAAAAATTATTGCATCCATGGTTTATAACTCCTACCCTATTAATATTTGGGGACATAACCTCCCAGAAAATGTTGTAATACATGCTTCATTGGAGTTTGGAACTATTCTGGGAGTGGATTTATTATCTTTATACAAATTCAACATCAACATTGAGTAAAGGGATATCCCTCGTCACATCTCGAAGCATCTACCAATTCTTCACAATTGTAAGGAGGAAGATGAGTCTTATTTAGAATCATCATAACATGTGTGGATATCACTTCCTTATGGGTACTCATATCTAGCCCAAATGATTTTTTGAAAAATAGATAATAATTCTTGAAGACATGCCCATCGTGATTGGATTACACTAATGTATTCCCTAATTAGTTTCCTTATCTTCCTCCTAGATGACAGGTTGTGTTCTCAATAGAACTTATTCCTGGATCTCTACCTATATTAAATACACTTTAAATAATGGCCATTGTAGAGCTACAAGAGCTGAACAAGCTGTTACAGGATAAAATGGGGAAGGGTTTTATCCCCCCTAGTGCTTCACCCTGGGATACACCAGTCCTCTTCATCAATAAGAATGATGTATCAATGTGACATTTCATTGATTATCGTGATCTCAAAAAATCACAATAAAGAACAAGTATCCCCTTTCTCGGATAGATGAACTATTCAATTAGCTTCGTCGGTCCAGTTATTTCTCTAAGGTGGACGTTCGATCAGGATATCACCAATTAAAGATTAGGAAGGATGATATTCCCATGTATACCTTTAAAACAAGGTATGGACACTTCGATTTCATAGAGATTCACTTCAAAGTCACTTATTCACAAGAAATAATCATGGATTAAATAAATAGACAATTTAGAGATTACCTTGAAAATTTTGCGGTAGTCTTTTTAAATGATATTATGATATAATATAAGAGCAAGGAGGATTAGGAGGGGCATTTAAATACTCTATTAAAGACTATGTAATGGGAGAAGATGTATTAAAATTACAGTAAATGTGAGTTATGGATGGAAAAAGTATCATTCATAGGAAACATTATCACCAAAAAAGGGAAATATTTGGACCCTTCCATGAAAATGAAAATTGAAGAGTGGCCCAGGCCAACATCTGTAACGGTGATCCATAGATTTTTTCTTCTATACAGATATTATTGATGATTTTTGAAGAAAATTTCATGGTATTAAAATACAATGACCAAGCTGACATGAAAGGGATTAATGATTGTCTAGACTCAGTAATGTGAATATTATTTTAAGAAGATAAAAAATAAGATAATCATTGTTTTAGTAACCACATTCCCAATGAGTTGAGAACTCTTTGTGGTGTACAATGATTCTTCAAATAATGTATTAGGTTGTGTGCTAATGAAATTTAATAAAGTGATAGACTATGCCTCAAGGTAGCTGTAAATCCATGAGAAAAACAATCCTACGCAAGATTTGGATTTCGTGGCGATGATCTTTGCATTGAAAATCTGGCAGCATTATCACTTCGGGGAGAAGTGTAAGATATATAATGATCACAGAAGACTCAAATATATATTCACACATAAAGATTTTAATATGTTCCAATGAATATGGAAAAATTTAATCAAAGAATATGACTGCCCAATAAACTAATGTCCTGATAAGGAAAATAAGGTGGCAGATACTCCAAGTAGAAAGGATCATGCATCTCTATCAGTGTTGAGAATTTAAAAGGATATGATATTCTTAGATATACACAGGATGTATATTGTAATAATTAATGGAGGAACATCATCAATCCATTCTGAAATGATTTTTTCAACTATATCTCATGGAGAAAATAAAGGATTCTCAAATAAAAGATGTGTATATTCTAAAAAGGGTGGAAGTTATCAAAAATGGGAAATCCATGGAGTTCATGATTGATGAGGAAGGAGTTCTAATATTGGGGTCACAATTATGTGTATCATCTTATCCAGAGATAATGAAGGATATTTTGAATGATGCACATAGCTTGAACTTCTCTATTCACCCAAGGAGCACAAAGATGTATTGTGATCTCTGAAAAACTATTGGTGGGACAATATGTAATGGGAGATTGTTGAATATACATCAATGTGCCTGGTTTGTTAGCAAGTGAAGGATGACAGACAAATGTCTAAGGGTAAGATGCAACCACTACCCATACAAACATGGAAGTGGGAGTACATCACTATTGAAGTTGTCACTAGACATCCAAGGATATTCAAAGGAAACAATGCTATATTGGTTATTGTGGATCATCTTATAATGATAACTCACTTTATCGCAATTCGATAGGACTTCTCATTGAATAATCATGCATGAATTAACATCAAAGTGGTGGTAAGACTTCATGGCATAACACTATATATGGAATCTGATTGTAATCCGAGATTCACAACAATGTTCTAGAAAATTCTCCAATATGCTCTAAGAACTGAGCTGAACTTCTATATGGCTTAACATACTCAAACAGATGGACAATATGAGTGATCCATTTAGACACTAGAAGTAATTTTTAAATCATGTTATATGGAATTAAATATTGGATGAGACCAACAACTTCAAGTGGTTGAGTTATCCTATAACAACAGTTTCCATATGAGCATCTGAATGGAACCAAATAAATCCATGTATGGGAAATGGTGAAGAAAACTAGTGTGTTGGGATGAATTTAGTGAGTGAAAGATACTAGGAACTTAAATGGTGGTCGAAGAAGTGGTGGAGGAGGTTAAAATCATTTAGAAACATATCAAGTAATCCCAAAGTTGATAGAAGAGTAATGGATACAATCTTCAACGAGACCATGAGTTCAAAATTGGACACATGGTATTTCTATGCACATCTCAATGGAATAAGGCCATGTTGTTTTGAAAGAAAATGAAGTCAAGTCCTAGGTACATTGGACCTATGAGATTCTTGATCGTGTCAAGGTTGTGGAAAATTGACTGGCACATTCACCTACCATGGTCAAAGTGCATGAGTTATTCTATTTTTCTTTTTTAAAGAAGTGCATACCATATCCACCACAAGTACTCTCTTCCAAGGTGGTACAGTCAGAGGATGATCTTTCTTTTGAGGAGTATCCAGTGAAGATCTTTGGTCCTAGAGTTGTGTAACAAGGCTACTCACCCAATCAAGGTACTATGGTAGAACTATATGTATGAAAAGGAAATATAGGAACTGGAGGAGGAAATGAAGGAAAAGTATTTTCACTGTTTAGGGATTATAATGTAAAATGATATTTTGAGGGTGAAATATACTAATGGGGGAAGAATGTAATGACCCAAAATTTTATCTATTGAAATTAATTTTGATAAATATGTCATATAATCAAATGAAATCACAACAGAATTAGCTACTATGTACTATGTGACCGTTAATCATACGTTTTTCACTTCTGTTTTTTGAATTTTGAAAATCTGACATACACAGTTGTGATAAGTATGTTATTTGGAGTTTAATATGACCAACAAATTTTTTGGTGAATTGTAACATGCCCTTTTGAATAGTAATATTACACTTATGAATAGTGGAATACCCAAATTAATAGTAACCTTGCCTATGATAGTATATAAATAAGATTCAATTGGGAGTACGATATACCAATATATTGAAATATGAAAATAAATGTTTTAAAATTGTTATTTTGAATAAATTGTGATTTTAATTAAATATTAAATTAATAATTTTTAGAAAATTATTTTTGAAAAATGTATTTCATTTTGGGATTGTAAATAAAAAAAATGGTATGAGAAATTTTTTGGGATTTTTAGAAAATACTAGATTTTTTTGTTGAATAGTAAAATACATTAATATACCGTAAAAATAAATTATAATTTAAATCCACTATTACTGACATCATAAGAGATTTAAACACCCAAATCACAAACTCACATTCATTTATTACTGTTCTAGGACATATAATACTCACTATTTATTATCATGTGAATAAATTATATATTAATTATTCTAATATTATGAAAACCCTCCTCCCAACCACTATAAATACCACTCATCATATCCTCTTCTCTGCACTCATCTCAAGACTTTTACATTTCCAATATTATACCAAAATATCTTCCAAATATTCATCCCCATTCCTAAAATCCCCCATTCACTTCAATATACCAAATCATATCCACTTAAAATGCTCTAAAAGGAGTTAAACTCTAGAGGAAAATTCCTCTTTCCAATTCATTTACTTATTTTATGTTCTTTTGTATTATTGCTTATTTCTTCACATCATTTCACCAAAATGGTATGATAACTCCATTTACATACATTTAATATAATTATATTATGCTAATTGGATAACTCATTATTGTCTACCCTTTCCCCATATTTTTTTTGAATGAAATGAAAACACTATTAGAGATATGTTAATTTAGCACAATCAAGGATGACGGGTTATCAATTTCCATTACCGTATTTAATTATGGTCATTAAATAATTGTAATGGTTTTAAAATACCATAATATATGTATTATGATTCATCTATGTTTATTGAATCCATTTTTACACATGGTTTAGTTTTATAAAACAAAATGTTTTTTGGGGGGTAAAAAAACTACCAATTAACCCAAAAGAATGTCACTAAAGTTTTATATAATGATTCAACATCACATTAAGTAACCAAAATAATATATAAAACATGTTAAAATATGGATTTTCTATAATATAATATATCTTTAATTTTGGTAAACCACCTTCATCATACATGTTTATCCAAACATGAACCAATCATTAAAACCAAGCAACGAAATAGACCCGAACAATGAAATTGAACCGATTAACCAATAAAAATTGTTATAAATAAATATAAAAATGTCATAATAAATATATTACATAAATAATAGATTTTTTAATTATTAATTTATTAACCTAATTGAATTTTTCAGGTCATTATGATCGTGAAATGATCCCCGTCGGACTTAAAGTAAGGGATATTCTCAATTTAACTTTTATTCAAGAATGTCCTCTATGATAAACAATTTTATGTGTAATACCAAATGATTGGGTATGATTTTTTAAATCCCACATAAATTTATAATGATGAATAATTGATAATAATCCCATTTCTCTCTCATAAACCCCTTTTAGGTACACCTGATACCTTGCTGATAATCCATAAAGAATTCTACCTAAACTGCCTTTATTCCTTCGGGTTTCTCTATCTTTCTTTTTACCCAAATGAAGATTTAATTTATTCTTATTTAAAACTTTTAAATGCCATTTATATTCTCCAAAATCATGTTTCTATAACCATACCTCATTATTTTTTGGTGATATACAATCATTTATGTAAATCCCTCCTCGATACATCCAACAAAACAAACTCGTTTTAAGGGACCTTCCCAAATTTTTACCCAATTTCAAGTGAACTTTATTCTATGTTTTAATCCACCATTGTCTTGGAAAAATCAGTCTTTTTATTATGAAAACAATATTGGTTTACATTTATTTTTATATAAATTATATTTCCATATTTTTATTTTTATCGCTCAATAGTGTATTCCTTAAAACCGCAAATAAATATTTTAAATAATAAAATTTCTCAAATACATTTTTTATATGTTGTCACCATTGTTTAAAATAATGTAACAATATATATGCCTTTTTAACTTATGAACATCCATGTATGTTCTAATTCATTTCTTTAAAAGACACTTTTATGATATGCTCATTGGTTATTCTTTTTGCCATGATTTTGGTACCCAATTATTTCCATGGGTAACCCTTATGTTTAAGTAAGATTTATTATGTATGATTTTGTATGTGGAAAACACATTCATGAAATATAAGAAAGGTTTGAATATATAGTGATCCAATAATTGGGTAATTTTGAGTCTCATGAGACGTTATGTGCGACAGAAATGGCTATTAGCCTTGGCCTGTGCAATTATGTGCAACGGTCCTGGAGGTTAACCTTGGCTTGTGATACTATGGGAAAGGATCTTGGTGGTTAGCCTTTACTCATACTAAATTCATGTTTTATGTTTTTTTCCACATTTATATGATTCTATGTATACATGATCCTTTGTTTACATTTTTTTAGTCCATATGTTACATTCCCTTTTATATCATCTTGCAAAGCCTTCTATCCCATGTGCTGATGATTCGTTCTTATGGTTATTCCCTTACTGTTATTTTAGATCATACCTTTGTTCCTGTTATTTCTAGGTTATCCAATATAGATGTATGAGAACAATGGAAGATATGATATCATTATGGTGTTTAATTAAAAATGTTGTTCTATAATATTTGATTATGTTCCCACTCTTCTAGGATACTAGACTTTATGATCAGGGATTTTACTGTAATGTATAATTATCTCTAAAATAATGTTATGTTATATGTTAAAGGTTGGGGTGTCTATATAATCTGAGGGTGTTTCAAGGACACAACCCTATTCCCACTGTCATTATTATATTAAATACAATACATGTAATATAAGAAATAAGTTAAATGATGATTCTATAAAGAAATAAATCTTAAAACTCTGTATGGATATCCTTTTTCTTTGGAAAACCAATTTCAGTAGTTATTTTTATAGGTGTTATGATTATTTCTCATATTTTACCATATGAGCCTAAATAATAGACTATAGGGGATCATTTTAAAGGTATTCTCATGAACTAATCAGGATATTTTTATCTACATGATGAAAATTACAAAGAATAAATTATCGTTCATGTATGATGATGGGAAGAGATATGAGCATATGATTGTCGTAATAATAGAATTTATTAATGGTGTTTTCAAGGGAGTTTGAAGACCAAAAAATAAAATATGATATTAATACAATATTTTAAATGTAAATTTAAATAATGTATATAAGTCCATCTATTACACTAAAATTATAATAAGGAATGAGGAAAGAAGACTGAAGAGGTTCTAAACAGAGTGATGTGATATATCCCCCATTTTTTTGTGAGATTGATAGGTCTCTTCAAGTTACAGTAAATTTTTTTGTTCACTCATTTTATCATAAAGGGCATATATTTGTGGTCATTGAGTTCCATGAACCTATTTTTTATAGTAGTGTTTCTATTCTTCTAATTTTACTAAATTAGTGTTTTTATGATTATGGTAACTTTCATGCATTGTAGTATCCTTGTTCACATGTGATCTCCCAATGAACTTCAATTCACTTATCTTTGGGAGAATTCTATTGATCTAGTTTAATTACAATATAGTATAAATAACTATTATGATTCTATATTCATTCCTATATATGAATATTAGATATTTGGTTTGATTGTTGACACACCAATACTTCTAATGAACATGACAAGGTTGTATCCAAGTAGGAGGACAAATTCAACCTATATTATTAATGATATTTATTTCCCCAGTGAATGGGTACCTACATGAAGGTTCAGTTTATACATTCCATGCATGGAAATATTTTCCTATATGTAGAAATAAGTAATCTAACAATTGAAATGATTGATTTAATCCAGATATTAATGTATGAAAATTTACAAGAAATTATATTTTTACTTTTTATCATTAAATGTAATATAATGGTATGTGTGAAATAGGATGAAATTAGGTTTTTTTATTTTAATTCATATAAGAAACCAAAATGAAATTCTGTCACAAAAGACATGCTAAATTTTTAGTAAAAAGCATTTTGAAACTCATTTTAGAATATCTTTTATACAACGTCATATAACCATGTATGATTTTAAAAAAAAAATTTCTAAATATTAGAATGAGTAAATGTATGAAATTGAAATTTTTTCATCAAAACAATTAATAATGTATTTCTAGAATAATATAATGAGTAATGAAATATTAAAACAATTTTCATTATTTGTTGGTCCAAGATGAATTTCAAAAGGTGGGATGAATTAGAGTACTAATATTTATAGTATTAGAGATGTGTTTTGTAAATATATAAGAAAAACTAGAACAACTCTTTAAAATGGAAAAATTCTTCGAAAAGTATAGTTATTTAGAATCTAGAGAGATAATTGGATTCATTTTTTCCCTCTTTTCATACCAATTTTTTTAAATAGAATATGTTATTGTAATTAAATAACCATTAATGTCTTATTAATAAAAAATATAGATAGAGGAGCCTCTATTATCTTCTTAGTAGTATCACATCTCATGTCTCATACTTATGTGATGACCTATTGGACAATTTATATATGAAGATCATATCATTTTGAACATGATACACTTATTTAATCCATCATACCAAACCTAAGACATTCAATATTTTATGTAGTCTCCATGTGTGAATTTAATACTTTTCACCACAATTTTTTTGTTGCGCTGGTTGAAAGATTGAAACCAGAGACATGAAAATTTCATCATCCTAAGGGAGAGGGGATGATTACATGGGATGTGTTCTACATACTCAGTCTAGTTATCCTTGTACTAGTAGTTACATGTGTGCCTATTGGCTATGGGTTTGTAGTCATACATCATATACTATGAACTGACATCCTCATCTTACTCTGTGTCTTTCAGGGTTCTCAATTAGGCATGGGCTGGCTTGATGACCATTTTTCTATGATTCCTCATGATAATGATTATGAGAAACTAATTTTACACAAAAATATGAATATTTTATGTCTAATTTAAGACATGTTTAGTGGAGAATACCCTAATACATTGGTACTTATAATGTACCTACCATAAATTGGGGATTTTGAACCGATAAGTAGATATAATTGATAATCCATTTTACTATCACATCTATGTAGAAAGATCTTTACAACATTTATAGTAGATTTTCATGAGATTAAGGGATTCATGGTTCTTCTATATATGTGGTCTTCAGTTTTTGTTCCACACATCACTCCTAGAGTTAATTCACCACTACCACAACATTTTTTTTCAAGGCTTCCCTCGGCTATTCTGGAATGTTTCGGTCATTAATTTGAGTTATTTTATAAATATTTAAATATTAATTAAATATTTATTGTATATTTAATTATTGTCCAGGTGGAATGAAGAACCATTGCGATAATTTTTATAACGATGTTTTTCTATTTTTTGACAGCTATTCTTTTTGTGTAAGAATATTTTTGATATTAAAAAATCAAACCCAATCCATCGTAATGTGTTCTACAAGAAAGTGGACTATTCTTGAAAGTCTGATCCCAAAAATTAAAGGGGTAATGTTTTATTTCTAATAAATTTGTATTCAAAACTAAGAAGATCATACTGAGATGCACCAGAATCAAAGTATCAGATCCATCTTCGTCAGATTTAAATAATTGAATAAAAAAGAGTTGGGCGAATAATTTTTTTTGCTTAAAGTTTTTGTTTCCAATAAATAGATAAAGAATGAAGTTTATGAGTTTGAAAGATCGAAGTTTCTTAGTTACTAAGTCATATTGTTTCTAAAGGTTTTTGAAAGAATATTTGGAAGTTAGGAGTTAATAATTTTTCATACAATCTAAACATTGTTAGATGATGGTTTTCTAGTCTTGGAGTTTATATAAGACCTATAACATACTCTTGATAAATGATTTTTAATAAAAGGAGGAATCATAATAACTCAATTGGATCCAGTGATCAAGAAAAATTATTCATAAGATTCAATAAATGTAAACATAAATGATCGGATCTAGAAGTCTGAATATTTGATGTTGATAATGTTTTAAGAGGTTAAAAGTTACTATGTGGATTAATCATTGAATACACTCTATTGTTATGGAAGAATTATTGTAATGGTATTTCCATAATAATGTGATAGTCCATCGAAATGAAAACTCCATAATAATGAGGTAAAGATGAATAGAAAATCATAATTATTTGAAGAAGATAGAAAAATCATAATGAGCTAAAGAGGAAATATAAAACATAATATGCTGAATAAGAATGATAAATCAAAATGAGCTGATGAACAAAGACATGTCATAATGAGGTGATAATGAAAGAAATATCATCATGATCTAATAAAGAATGGTCAATTTTAATGAGATGAGATAGAAAGGTATGTCCAAATGAGCTGATAATGAAATGTAGATCTTAATGAGATCAGAAACAAAGTAATATCATAAAGAGATGAGGAAGAAAATAATATCATAATAAGAAGTGGAAGATATAGCCAAAAAAATTTTCATCATAATGAACTGAGTAGGTTTCATTATACTTATGAAAAATAAGAAGTTCATGAGAGATTATTATAAAAAAAAAGAAGTTACATGAACAGTAAAACTGGTGAAACATGAAATCTAGTTTTTTATAAATCTTGGAGAAATGTGAGGAGGATTGATGAATTCCATGATGAAGATTAAATGCAAGATATTTTTAGAGTTTTGAATTATGAGGAAGAGGTTCAAGAATTATTTTTTCATGCACATTTTTTTTATCAGGTGGCCATAAGTACTTACTCATATAATTTTTTCATTGTTAACATTCATATAAGTGGAAAAATTGGAAGATTGAATAATTTGTGTGAAATTTTGTTCCAAAGTAAGATATCTGAAGAATACTAGACACCTGAATGATTTGTTTACTAGATAGGATAATTGTATTGAGTAAATCAAAATGAGGAATATGGTATTGAGAATTTGAGAAGAAATTGCGTTTTGTGGTTTGAGAATTGATTCATCACATTAGGTATATCATATTATGTCAATTAGACTAAGGAAAATTAGAATGATTGTTTGTGTAGAGTTTGGGAAGTTCATAGTGATTGAGGGAGAATCGTATTGTCCTCATCATATTGAGAGAATTGGATTCATCCAAATCGGAATGAGAATCCAAACTGTTCATTTTTGGAGAAAATTGAACAACCCTATTCTTTTGTTTTGAATAAATTGTTTTGTAACCTATCTTTTTAAATTGATGTGAGTCAGTATAATATTTATTATTGGGAGATATGAGTTATTTAACAGGAGTTAACACATTTTTTATTCATAATATTGTATTTCCATAGAAACACAAGAGTAGCTATGGAATGGATGTAGGTTATCACATGGAGGATAAACCTTGTAAATATTTTCTAATTTACTTGCATTATTACATTTCATACATGATTATTTACTAAAAATATGAAATGGAAATAAATATTAACATGTTAAAAGGTGTTTTTTTAAAAAGTATTGAAACATATAAATACTGAAAAAACTGATTCACCCTCCCCCTCTTAGTTGTTATTAAATCATTTGGAACTCTAATTAGTATTAGAGACCAGGTTACCTTATGGATTCCATATCATGGATAATAGCAATTCTTTCAAAAGTACAGGAATTCTAACATTTTTTGGAAAAAATTAATATGGATGGAAAATAGGATGATTCATTATCACGTATCAATTTTCTTATAATTTGTTGTTGATGGAACTATTGGTCTTCAATACTGGAAATTATACAATTTGTGATGGTCTATTTGTGATGGGAACTCATTGTAAAAGGTCCTTTTTGATGGGATCCCATCACAAATGGCCAATTGTAGAAAAAGGCATTGCAAAAAAATGTGACAGGATGTGGGCCCATCGAAAATTGTTTAACTAAGATTATTTAAAAACACATTTGTGAGGGGTCGTCGCAAATAATTTTTGTGACGAGGCTCCCCATCACAAAAAACCTCACTGCAAATATTTATCCTGATGTTTTATAAAAACAATATTTGCGACGGGGGTCCCCATTGCAAATATCTTAAAAAAAATTAAAAATTGAGTAAAATATTATTAATAAAAAATATAAATTAATATTGGAAATAATAAAAAAATAATATTGGAAAATAATAATAATAATAATATAAAAAATATTAATACATTAATAATTGTAATAAAATAATATTAATAATATTATTATTAATGAAATAATAATAATAATAATAAAATATTAATATTAATATTATAAAAATATAATGAAAAATTAATAACAACTTTGGTATTTTTAAAAAGAAAAACAATATAAAAATAAATAATAAAGCAATAAAAAATTAAATAAATTATTAAAATAAAAAAATTAAATAAATAATTTTAAATAAATAATAAAAAATTTAATATTCACAATTGTATAAAAAACATACTACATGGAAATATTAAAAGTTAATATTATAAAAGATGCATTCATATGTTTTTTCAAAAAAACAAAAATATATCACTAAGGGGGGTCCTCTAGAGGAGATGGTGGAGATGGTGGAGGTAACTCCATACATAAACAATAATTTAGAGGCTGCATATACTCTAATTAGTCCTGTTGTTGTTGCTTCCATCAATGCATCTCCTCCTTATCCTCCTCCTACTGTCAGCATATCTCTTCCTGCTACTCCTACCATTGGTGCATCTTCTTCTACTACCATGGTCACATCTCCTCCTGATCCCTATGCCTAATCTCCATAACCCCACTTTGAGATCATAGATTCTCTTGATATTTCACATCAGATGATGATGATTCTCCATGAGCTCCTCTCGATATTGATACAGACATCATAGTGGTACCATAGTAACTCACAAGCATCAATCGAGAGTTGATACCAAAAAGTTGTCCTTTCTTGATGCCATACTGGGTCGCCTGCATCCATGTTGCATCATAAATCGGTGGGGAATGGTCTGACCCTCAGTCTCTTCAAGAGTCTCAATTTTTTATTGAGATGCTGCAGCCTCATAAGAATCCTTCAATTGTAATTTAATACTTAAATAGTTAAAAAATTATTTGCAGTTAATTATAAAACTCAAAAATAAATTATACTGCCCAAAATCTGACACTGGAAGTCACCTCTAATATATATAGTGACCAGATCATTGTGAAACCTTCTATTAACATCGAGCTCTATAACATTGTGTTGTTCGACAACCTATTTGAATAATAAATAAATTTTTATATTTAAAGATATATAAATAAATGTTGCAATCTAGGTTTACACAGGAAATATCTCAACTAATTTATTGAAATCAATCAAGACTTTCCAAGTTGAACCTCTTTATACAGAAATTTTCCACATGCGGGTTAACATTCCAAAGACTTGTTTTCACTATAATATAAGATGAAATCTTTTTAACATGAATTAATCTTCTAATAACCAAGACTCAGATTACAAACCAGCCTCTTTCCCTCATAGAAATTTTTTGGCAATACAATTCCTTAAGGTAATAGTGATTTAACCAAATAGAATATCTGATCAAAATAGTTATTTGACATTCCATTATCTGGTTTTATAGCCATAAATTTTACAACCACTTCAAATTTTCTTATCTTGAATATCAAATATAAGGCTTCCTCAGAGGACCTCAAAAACTCATAAAATTGAGATGGTTCCAACATCATAGTTTAATAAACATCATCCATGGTTTCAGTTTGTTCAATAGAAGGGAACACCACATCATGTATGATTTTTGGAAATCGTGACGTCTTTGGAACCAATTTATTAGTCTCTTCTCTAGAACATCGTTCATCATGTTGATACCAAAAAAACATAATCTGGTTGAAATCTTAAACTCAATAGATGGCCCCAAATATTATCAAATGGGTCAAATGTTCTCAAAGCACATTTATTACAAGGAAACATAGCTGTACCATCTAATAAAATCTATTTTTGATGATGAAAATGATAAGAAATCATCAACACCCTCAATATATACAGGGTTGAAACCAAAACTATTTGGAATCTTATGCTTATCTATCCAAGCGTGATAATATAATAATGAATATTTTCAACTTCCTTGTTCCATATTTCTCTAAAAAATAGAAAAATAATAAGTTTTTTTTGAATAATTTGATATTAGACAAACACTATCAAAATATGATTAGAACTTTAAATTCACTTTTATATAAATTTATAAAAATTTCTATTCATTGATAGTTATTTAGAGTATTTTTTTTGATATTTATACTAATTTACACTAATATACACTAATTTATATTAATTAATTCTAATTATATCTAATTATTATTAATTACTATTAATTTATACTAATTACTGTTAATTAGGAGCGGCATAATTTCCATCAGAATGGAAATAACTCTTTTTCCTGATAGATCATCTCCTTGCAACATTCTCTAACTTAAATCACAATAAATAATCTTCTCTAATGTATGAATATCTATTTTTGTATGCATGAGAATGGAGATCATGGAGGCCTCTCCATGATTCTATACATTATCATGCATACTATAATGGATATTAAAATGTCAAAGCATATTTTTCACAGTGATTTTAGATAGATAATGTTGTAAAAAGATGAGTCTTAAGGAAAAAGTGCTTCTTTTCCCTGACAACTCATCTCCTTGCAACATTCCCTTGTTGAAATATATCAAAAAATATTCTTTGACTTATGCATATCAATTCTCATGAATACAAAAATGGATATTTTTATATTGGAGTATATTTTTTTGTGATTTCAGTGAGAGAAAGTTGAAAAGAGATGAGCGGTCAAGAAAAACGAATACCCCCATTCCACTAGAAATTGATCCAATTTATTGAAAATTTTTGCAAATTATTCCTAATTAATACAAATTATTTCGAATTAACCTTAATTATTACCAATTAATCCGAATTATTTCTATTTATTTCTATTTAATACTATTTTTTCATATTTATTAATATTTATTCCTAATTATTGTTAATTATTCCAAATTATTATTGATAATTACTACTATTTATTCATAATTGTTATTATTTTTTCCCAACTTTTACTATTTATTCATAATTATTACAAATTATTTCTAATTATTACTATTTTTATCTATTTATTCCTTTTTATTCTTAATTATTTCTAATTATTACTAATTGTTACTAATTAATAATAACTAATACCAGTTAATAATAATAATTCCTAGTTAATTATAATTATTCCAAATTAATCCAAATTGTTGAAAATTAATCATAATTATTCATAATTATGAATAATTAATCCTATTTATTACTATTTATTCCTACTTATTAGTAATTAATACTAATTATTGCTAATTATTACTAATTATTGCCGATTATGGATAGTTATTGCTAATTATTACTAATTATTACAAATTATTTCTAATTATTTCAAATTATTACTAATTATTATTAAAACTAAATATTTCTAATTAATACTATGTATTTTTAATTAATACTACTAATTGTTAATTAATAATAATTATTCATAAATTTTCCTTATTACTCATCATTATTCTATCTATTCCTAATCGTTACTAATTATTACTTTTTATTCCTAAATGTTACTATTAACTATTAATTAATAATAATTATTCAAAATTATTATTAATTTTTCTTAATTATAACTATTAATACATAATTATTACAATTTATTCCTAATTGTTCTATTTATTCCTAACTCTTCCAATTTATTTCTAATTATTCATAATTATTCATAATTATTCATAATTATTCATAATTATTCCTAATTATTCCATAGTATTTCTAATTATTTATAATTATTAGTAATTAATACTAAGTATTACTAATTATTATTATTTGTTAGTAATTATTCCTAATAATAAAAATTATTCATAGTTGTTACTAATTGTTCCTAATTATTATTAATTAATCTTAATTAGTATTAATTAATACTAATTAATCCAAATAATTAATAATTAATCCTAATTATTACTAATTATTACTAATTAATCGTAATTATTCAAAATTATTCATAATAATTGCTGATTCCACTAAAATATTCTTAATTATTCCTAACTATTACTAATTATTCCTAATTATTGATAATTATTCCAAATTATTCCAAATTATTCTTAATTGTTTTTAATTATTCCCAAAACATGGCGATAGGGCAGGCAACCCAATGCTCATGGCGAAGGGCGTAGTGACACTTCTCGAGGGCATGGAGGGTCTTCTCGATCTCTAAGGGGACAACATACACTGAAGTAGGTGAAGATTAAGGAGAAATACATTGATCTTTTCAACTAGAGGGACTCACAATCAGAATTTTAGTCTCCCGATGACGTTGCTACTTCTGATCATGACCCAAATCATGATTACGGGGATGCTTAAGTTGTTATCTTTATTTTTTTTTGTGGTATTGCCTTTCTTCTTTTCATGTTTCATGTACTGTTTATTTTTCTTTCTTTTATAACAAGGAGATTAACCCCGGACCTTCTTGTTAATACTAATTATTTATAATTAATCTTAATTATTTTTAATTAATCCTAATTGTTCTTAATTAATCCAAATTATTTTAAATTATTCTTAATTAATACTAATTATTCACAATTATTCCTAATTATTAATAATAGATCTTAATTTTTTGTAATTATTCTTAATTATTCCTAATTATTACTAATTATTTTTCTATTTATTCATATTTATTCGTAGTTATTCTTTTTTATTCTTATATATTATTATTTTTTATTAATTATTACTAATTACTACTAATGATTACTATTTACTACTATTTATTATTAATTATTAATTATTATTAATATTTATTATTAATTAAACATTTTTATTACTATTTATTACAAATTATTACTAAAGATTACTAATTATTATTGACAAAGACTAATTGATCATAATTATTGCTAATTACTAATAATTATTCTTAATTATTACTATTTATTCTTAATTATTACTAATTATTACTAAATAATACTAAATATTACAAATTATTACAAATTATTACTAATTATTACTAATTATTCTTAATTATTCCTAATTATTACTAATTATTTTTTATTTATTTATATTTATTCATATTTATTCCTACTTATTCCTAATTATTCCTATTTACTCCTAATTATTCCTAATTATTACTAATTGTATCTAATTATTCTTAATTATTCCTATTTATTCCCAATTATTTCTATTTATTTTCAATTATTCATAATAGTTCTCTATTATTGAAGATTATTTCTATTTATTCCTAATTATTCCCAATTATTACTAATTATTCCTAATTATTAAAAATTATTCCTATTTATTCCTATTTATTCTTATTTCTTGCTATTAATTCCTATTTATTAATATTTATTACTATTTATTCCTTTTTATAACTATTTATTCTAGTTTTTTCCTAATTATTTCTAATTATTCCTAATTATTACAAATTATTACTAATTATGCCTAATTATAACTAATTATTCCCAACTATTCCTAATTAATCAAAATTATTACTAATTATTCATAGTTATTACTAATTATTCATAATTAATCATAATTAATTCTAATTATTACTAAATAATCCTAATTAATTCTAATTATTACTAATTAATCTAGTTATTACTAATTAATCCTAGTTATTGCTAATTAATCCTAATTATTGCTAATTATTCCTATTTAATACTAATTATTACTATTTACATCTAATTAGTACTATATAAATCAAATTATTACAGTTTAATATTATTTTTAAAAATTTATTACAAATTACTACTTATTAACTCTAATTTTTAGTAATTATCGCTAATTGATACTAATTTGGACTAATAAGTAACGATAATTAATAAGTATTCTAATTATTACCTATGGCTACTAATTAACAATAATTAATATAACTATTAATTAATACTAATTAATACTAATCACATGTGTTCGTAAAAAGAGAAAAATAAAAGGAACTAATTCTAATTTAATTTAATTCCAGCTAATTAAAAATATTGATAACTAACATCAAATAAAATGAATTAATTAAAAAATAAAAGAAATAGATAATTACCATAAACCGGAATCTTTCAGAGGGTTTACGCTGCATATAATACACTGATTTAACATTTTATAAATAGAAAAATTTTGAGAGAGAAAATATAAGTAAAGAGGGAGGGAGGAGTAATCAAAGGGGTGGAGTAAGAGGAAAACAGTTGGACGTACGTATAGGTTAAATCAGTTGGAACGAGGTTTATTATTTATGGGATCCATTGCAAATACTAACCCCGATTAATTAGGGGTGTTGGTTAAAAAGTTATTTGCAATAGGTCCCATCAAAAATACCAACCTATAGACATACTATTTTCGACGAGGGATAAATCTCGTTGCAAATAAAAAAATCGCCTCTGGGTATTTGTGATGGGAATAAGAGCCTGTCACAAATACCCTTCTTGTGTTTTGGCCTGCAACTCAAGCCAACCATGTTGCGATGGGTACCGAATAATTATCAGAAATATTCCTTTTTTAAAGTGTTTCCACATATTAGGAAAGATTATCATATAACGTTGGTTGAAAAGAGAATTATATACATTGATAGCAAGGATAAAATGAAATCCTTATATCCTTATCTAAGAATGTTAATTAGAATGTGATGGGTCTCAAAAGTTTAAAAATGATGTAGGGTGAGGAAAGTTTTTTTGAACGGAATACAAAAGTGAATGAAGCAAAGCTAGACATCTGGCACAGTATGTATGAAGGCATCAGATTAATAGGTGAATAAACTATTGATGAATACTTCATTAGAGTAAATGAAATTGTTTGCAACATCATTGGATTGAGATATGTCCTACAAGATTATATAATTATGATGAAAAATATGTGAAACATCATGAATAGGTTTGATTCTAAAATTTTTAATTTAGAAGATAAGGACGATTAACCATTTGATGAATTTCATAACATTCTTGCTGCTTAGGAAATGATAAAGTCTCTAATAATTTTAAAGAAGATGAAAGACTAAACGGATTTTGAAGCCATGAGAAAGTTGAAAATTCATGATGTTGAAGATGTTGATCCCTGTGACCCAAAAGGTAAATAGGATGATGAATTGAATGATAAAATCATGTCTCTTATATCCATGATCTATTGTAGAGGAAGAGGAAAGTATAGAGGTAAAATTCCACTCAACTGTTTTGAGTGTGGTGGAATTGAACAATTTTCAATGAATTTCCCCAAGGAGAATGATAGAGAATATCAAGATGATTCTGATGAAAGGCCTCAAGGGAAAAGGTAAAACAAAATATCTAAAAAGGAAAATTCATCAAATAAATCCAAAAATAAATTTACATGGAAAAAATAAGTATTTTGGTTCGGATGAAGAATCAGACTCAATTGAGAATAATTATTTTGATGATGAATGTTCATAAAAATTCAGATCCTTCAATGAAAAAGATATGAATGTTGAATATTCTTCAAATAGTGATGAATAAGAGAGTAAATAATCTTATATAGTCTAACATTTCAGAACATAACTTCTTACATGTATTGAGAAAAAAATCTCCCAAGAAAGAAATAAGAATGATGATGAAATTTTGTGAAGAAGTTACCGAAGGATGAAAAGATGTCATCAGACAAAATGATGAATATATTCAGGATATCAAATAGTACAATCTTAGAATTTTTAAAAAAGGAAATATGGTTGAAGATCTCAGTAAGAATCTATTAGTTAAGGAATAATAATTTAACATGCTACTAGAAATACACCTTTTATCAAATAGCAAAACTTTTCGATAATTCTCTTTAGAGACCGCCTACAGACCACTATTGGCTATCATAGTTGACCTGATGGTGAAGACCATTAGCGACTAGAAATGGTGGTCACTATATATTGTGTACCGCTATTGGTTTGGCATACAAATACTTATTGCAACAACCGAAATCAGTTTCTATAGGTATGAATAATTTGAGGATAAAGCTACCACTAGAAGCGGTCGATATAGAAATATCATACTCTTAAATATCATTGTCTAAAAATTTAATGTCAGTCGTTGCTCATTGGGTTGGTTTTAACCCCAACACACATGAATTTCCCGTTATTACAACAATGATAATAGTTATGAAAATTATGTTTTAATTGTACCAGTCAATCTGCACCTCATATTAACACATTGTTGATTTTAACAGGCCAAAAATGTATTTAGGAATGTTTTCTAAAATTTTCACATTAATTAGAGGTCATTTTCTTGTTTTAACCCATTCGTGGGAGATATGTCATTTTAATAACACTAGGAATCATTTCATATTATTTTTAATCACACCGACCAACCTGATAATCAGATTGATGCGACATTGATTCCTATATATCCACAATGTCCTAATGATTTTTCTCCCATTATTTCATGACTACCTATGGGCATCAGGTAGGTATTGACATCTTTAATGTGATTTATCAGTTAACTCTTAATCTGAGGGGAAAACACCACTTTTGATCATACTGATCATTTTAGTTCACTAATCCACATATTGATTCTTCCTTCAGAATATAAATGTCTTAAATACTTTTTTTCTAAGATTTCATGTTAATCGATGCTCGTTTGGTTGTCGTTAAACCCCACACACATGATTTTCTCTTTATAACAAAAAATATAATATATGTGAAAATGAACATTTAATTGTATCGATCATTCCACACATCCGATTAACACACAATTGATTTAAATAGAACACAAATTCTTTTAGGAATGTTCTCCTACCTTTGCATTTCAATTAGAAGTTATTTTATCATTTTGACCCCAGCATGGGAGATGTGACCCTTTAATAACACTATGAAATGTTACATATTGTTTCTAATCATACCGAATGACATGAGCAACTGATTGATGCGCAATGATTCTTATATATCCAAAATGTATTGATGTTTTTTTCCATGATTTCATGACAACCCGAACACATTAGGTTGGTATTCATAACTTTTACGTGATTTATCAGTTAACTCCAAATCTGAGGGGAAAATGAAAATTTTTTTCATACTGAGAAATTCATCTATCTAATCTACATAAAAATTCCTCCTACTAAATATAAATGTCATAAATAATGTTTTCCTAGGATTTCATGTTAATCGGTGCTTGTATGGTCTGTTTTAATCGTTACACAGAAGATTTTCCCATTTTTACAACAATGATAATAGCTGTGAAAATGAACTTTTAATTGTAACGATTAATCCACACATCGGATTGAGACAAAAATTTTTTCAAAAGAAAACAAATTATTTGAGAATTTTCTCCTACCTATGCATGTCAATCAGAAGCCATTTTCATGTTATGATTGGATTAAACCATTGGTTGTTTCTCTAAAGCCTTTGGAAGTTGGGTAAAGAGTTAATAAATCACGAATGAAAGGTTACAAGAATAAGAATACACCTGAGATACACCAATATCAGTATCTATTAGAGGGAATATTACCAGAGTTTAAAGTCAAATTTATAGAAGACACTAACTTATATTGTAACATGTATATGGTAAGATATATAACCTATAAAGCAAACAAATGAATAGATTATTTCATTTCAAGAATAACCTTTCACCCCAACTGTTAAATGATCCATCCACATCCATTTAAAAGTAATTCACATATGTTCATTGATATTATATTGCTTGGAATTCCCCCCAATCCACCTACAATTTCCCCTCCCCTTGGACAGTTCACCTCTGCAGTTTCCCCCCTCCAGTCCCCCCTACATAGCCCTCCCACTCCCCACCAAAATCCCCCAACCCTCCCCCCATGACACCCCCTCCCCACATGAATCCCCCAAACCCCCTACACCCACACCTTCACCTTGAATAGCCCCTACCTCCTAGACAACCCCCACTCCCCCTATAGTTTCCCCTCCCCTAACCCCCTGCAGACCCCACATCCACCCCGCACAGACCCCCTTCCCCCCCCCCCCCCACACACACACTGCACCTGGAAAGCCCCCTACTCTCCCTACAGTTGTCCCTACCCGTATATAGTGCCCCTCCCCCATGTACAGTTCCCCAAACTACACATCCCTCACCCATCCCCACCAAAATCCCCTCCCCCACCCCACACACTGCCCTTAGATAGCCCCTACCCAACATGATCACATAACATCAATTGGCATTTACAATAGGATATGAATAAAAAATACATTATAATGGAATTAGAAGAAGAATAAGGAGATGAAAAATGGATGGGAGAGGAAGGATATGAGGAAGAAGTATCTCTCTTGTAAATACCACTTCCGTAGGGGCTTGCTGAGACCTCCCAAAGACAATCACATGTAGCTATGTCATCCCAGTAATAACAGGACCCACAACCATGGAAGAAAAAAAAGTGCCTCAAAATTCCTTAGTCACTATGTCATCCCAGAAATAATAGGACCCACAACCTCAGCATGTCAAAATACATAATTATGAATTCATGTTCCATAGGTCAATCTATATACATGCCAATCATGGCCAATATTACGACGGAATATGTCATCCCTTCAATTAGTAAGTTGTTGTTGGCCCTCTGAATGTTGTGGTAACTCACCATAAAATTGAGCCTAAGTAATATTAATATATATATATATTCATGTATGTATTCGTAACGAGTACAAGAACTTACTATAAGAGTTGCATCCTCGGGATCATTTCTATCATAAGTCCTCATCCACACCGACATTTTATTAGTCGGTGCACCTTTCTCCCATAACCGTATACCAATAAAATATTGAAATATTACACAAACCATATTAAATAATAAATTAAAAAGATTAATAATAAATACATCAAGTCATATCTGAGACACATGATGAGTCTCGAGTTTGTGGGGTGGTCCCTAAAATGCTCCATTCCTAGAATGATGTGCAGACACCTACTGCATGGAATTAAATCATTTTACAAAAAAATAAAACATCACACATTATTTAAAATATATATACCAAAATAAATAGACTACATGAAATTTCCTCAGTACACCAACATGCAACTAACTCACACCACTGATTTGGGAGAACAACTCTCGAGACTTTTTCCAGAATATCTAGGGAACCAAAATTTTGTACCCAGTGCTCCCTCTAGACTATGCCTTTATGATCATTCAAAATCTTATAATAATTGGACACACAATGGCCAAAAATTATCAAGGAACACTTTCAGATTATTCTATTTATGAAATCAAAATGACACATTTTAGCATTTTTTAAACATAGGGAATAAACTAAACTGTCCCTCTTACACGAACATCCCTCCATAGACTATCTAATGTATCATGAGGGAATGAAGCCCAGTTGTGTGTGGTCAATGAAAATCCATGTGGGTCATGTATTTTATGACCAAAATGACGAATAAATATGGGTAAGTGACACCCACATGATGATATCTCTCATCAAATGATATGTCTAAGGTCGTCTCGTAATTGAAAGATGAAATGCCACAACGAGCCCCTCTTTTACGAGAGGAAGAAGAGGTCGAGTCTGATCGTGTGGAAAAAAAATACACAATTAATAATATGTGAATATATAAATGTGTGTGTGTTTAGAAATTAATTAAAAAAATAAACACAACTACCTTCATACATATCTTGACCATGAGACGTAGACGGCTCGGCTGAATGATGTGGATCTGGTGCATATTCCCCTGACATGCCTGGAGTCATTGAAAACATTACTAAGGAAAGGATTAATTACCTATTAAAATTTCTATATTTATCTACCAATATAAATTAAAAAAATAAAATACAACCAAATTAATATATCCGAAGCATATCAAAGAACACAATTTCATGTTCAAATATGGTTAATCTCATGCCAGATAAAATAGTAAAAAGAAGATTAGAGTGACATAATCTATTTTTTTAATAAATTATTTATAAAATATTTTATTGAAAATTAAACAATCATATTGATTGGTTATTTAAAATTTATTGAAGAAATCAAAGTTAAAAAATTAAAGAAAAGGTTAAATAGTTTTTATGATTTTAACCAATTTTAAAAAATCATTAAACTGAAGAGAGGGAAAACCATTATACCATTAATTAAACTTGAAAATCAACCTTTTATCCAAAAAAAGATTTTCTAAACCAATAAATATATTATTCAAGATTAACTATGTTATGTCTATCAAGATGTTGTGCAACAAAGGCAACATTATCATGTTTATCTCATTCAAATAAAAACACTCCTCGCCATGACATTTTCATGGAAATGTTCCAACAAGGATTCAATGGAAGGGTAATGTAGAAAACATGTTTCAATTTTGAGGTAAAAATTTGAAAGTTTCATTATCAAATCATTCATTTCTGTATAACATATTGTTAAAATTCACCAATTTAAACAGATATTTATCGACATTACTATAATGAATTGGATCATCCCAATTACACTTGAACAATATGTATTTCAACCTGTGTGCATATACAAATTCAATGATATCTGTCAATTGACCATATGAATAACCAGAATTGATGATTGGGCAATCAATGCCACTCTTTTCTGTTTTGTGGTTATCATCAATATCTTTAATGTGGAATCGAATTCAATAAGCATATATAGCTTTATAGTGATGATCCATTATAGATGGACCCTCAGCTAGTTGGTTAAATTCATTAGTAAGCATGGGGTCACCTAAATCCCTCATGTTATGAACCTACATAATTCCCAGAATTCAATATTGATTTCTACATCAATAAATTAGTATTATACATCAATCATAATGAAAACCAATTAATATGTATAAAATCCTTGAAACAGCCCTAAAATGACGTATAATGAGATTGTTGAATTTGATACTCAGTAACAAGAGTCATATCATATTTTTGCTCATTAATGTGTTTCTTTCAAATGATAATGTGATGTTTAAATTATCATCATTATATATGAAAAAAACATGTAAAAGATAAAAAATAAAAGTAATAAGACACTTGCTGCATTAATCGTGCAACTGATGGAGTATTGAACATGATATATCGATAATCTTGTACCCACTCGATTTTGTAGATATAAAATATGGTTACCTTCCTAACTAGACCGTCATGAGTCTGAGAGGGCCTATATAATTTTTTTTCAAAAACCATAAGATATTCATCAAAAAAATTACTACACTCATCCATCAAATAACCATTAGATATTGATGCTTCTAGAAGAGCTCTATTGTGTACAAAAAAATTTCCATGTATTCAGATGCCTCTCAATAGGATACATCAACCTAAATTTCACTAGACCATCAACCATTAATTAACCACTTAGGGTACTTTGATGTGAACCATAACATCAAAAAACAGGGGGGGATATTTTCTCAAAGTAACAAAGCATAAGTAAAATTCTATTATATTTTTTTAAATCCCTCGTTCATTAATTTATTAAACAACATCGTCTAAAAAAAACTCATCTCAATAAACAGTTGTACAACATTGGGGGATAAACAATCAAAAAAATTGATGGGAATCAACTTATGAAGTAATATGTGATTTTCATGACTTTTCAACCCTTGTAATGTCATGTTCGTCAGATTTATACACTTTGAAATAATATTAGAGTAAACATTAGGCACCTTGAGCATATTCAATATAGAAATAAATGCCTCTTTATCATTTTTAATCTTTGTATACTATGCTGCATGGATATATTCCTTGTTTCCCTTATCTAACTATAAATGAAGCAGATTCCTTAAACCCATTTCATCCAATCACAACGTTCATTTACATGGTCCTTTTATTTCCCACTGACACCTAAAATGGTCCACAATATATTATCAAAAACATTTTTTCAATGTGCATGACATCCAAATTATGCTTTGGCGTGTTTCTTTTCCATTAGTGTGGATTGTAAAAAAATAATTTTCTTTTTCCAATTATTACTAATTTTTCTACCAGCACCATGAATATTAGGTAATGGATGAGCTACATATTCCTAAAATTCATATACCATGTGGATGCTTTCTTCCTAAATCTTCAATAATATTTATACTCTTTTCATGATTTTGGGTGTTGCCTTGTACTCTCTAGAACCATAAAATATCAATGTATCATTTCCAAACATATGTTTAGGGGGAGGGGGGGGGACATATATGACCCATGTATTCCCATTATATGGAATGTTTAAGCCATATTTGTTTTACTTTTAGTGCAATAAGGGAATGCAAGTTCTATTTTCATACTTCTGCCTAATAAATTTGCATATTCTTGGAATTCATTGATTTTACACAATAAATCATCCTAATGTTTAAATATTTCATTCATTTCACATTCATAAACCATCAAACCATTGCCCAAAAATTCATTCTACTCATCAATAAATGGATGAAGGGAAAAATTAATCTTATCTCTCATAATTATAGGTCCATCAATAAGAGTGGAATGTAATATAAACTATTGTTTCATATAATGCCACATTGGAAGATTGTACGAAACCAACACTATGGTCCATGTTATGTGATTTGATCCAACCATAGACATGAATGGATTGAAAAAATCTACTAAAAACCCCAATCAGACATTATGACCATCTTTAGAAAATCCAGGGTGTCTCTGATCGAAATCCTTACATGCACAAGAGTCTTCCAGGTGGGTTATCATATCATGCTCCAAATTTCATTCAAATTTCCATCTCATTAAATTAGAATCTTTAGATGAAATAAAAATTAATTTCAACATCGAATTTATGGGGAAGTAACTCATTTGATTTATGGAAATTTGTTTTCCCTATTTTACAGTCTAAATTTTATGAGCCTGATTTCCCTTGTTATGTTTCCACATGGAAGCGCCATAGACAGTAAAAATATCCCAATGGATAGTTTTCATTCTAAACAACATATAGTTTTTTCACATGCATCTATGGTCTCATATGTAAAACCTAAGTTCTAGGTCAACCTATGAGAATAATAATATGACTCTAGAATCTTAGTGCTGGTAGAAAGTGCATTTTTCAATAACACCAACAGCATGTCGAAGGATGTGCCTGACCACCAATTCAAAGTAATCAAATAAAACAACACCATGATAAAGAAAATTTATTGTAATATGTACATCCAGAATATAATTAGGTTTTTTAATAATAAAGTATTTGATTAAACCTTCTCAAATCACAATTTGTACCAACGCGTAGATTTATCTCACCAATCATAGCATTATGGATTTTAATGCCTTCACGAGAAAACCCATATACCATTTCATTAATACATTCATGAATTGGATCTTTCATCCTCACATCAAAATCCATTTTAACTCTAAATATTTTGATAATGAATATATTCTTTCCCATGATGATCCCAACTATTATAATTTTTTAGAAATCTGTTCTAGGATAGGATCTCCATCATGGTATCCTATGTAAATTGATATCTGTTTTTAAATTCTATACATGGTCAACTAATATAGTCACTTTGAAATCCCCCAGTGAGCTCAATAAAATCTCTAATTCCCTAGAAATGTTCTCTATACATTTGATTTAGAATATTAATCCAACTCTTATTCATATTAAAATCTTTATAACAATTAGTAACATTTACACAAGACATAATATTATAGGAAATTGTCTTATCACAAAACCTATTTAAAATAAATACTGACCAATTGCTTGTGAAATATTGATAAAATAAACAATTTATATATCTGAATAATAAATAGGATAATAAATATAAATGATGGAACAATTATATACTTAATCCATAGATAGTCATTTATGAATAAATCTTTCAAACCAAACCATAATAATTAACAATTTATATATTTAAGTATGAGATACACATTTAGGTTTAATGCATGTGATTATAATAAAAAAACAAAAACCCAATCCTAATTTTCCTCTCACCAATTCATCAAGGTATGCCCTATGGATCTTAACATTGAGCTTCTAAAAAATTACACGATCCAAGAGAATTGCAATGATATGTGTCCAAAATCAAAACCCTAAAATTGAAAATGGGGATTACCTAATGTCCTAACAAATCTATAACCATGTGAATATAAAGGTGGAGTTAGAGGAACTTCTAGACATGAGGGAGAGGGGGTGGGGATAATTGAAGGGTAGCGCAGCCCTTTGGTTTGGTTGCGATGAAGGGTGATGTGTGAGTAGAGGGAGCTGGAGAGAGGGAGGTTAAGGGAGAGGTGGGAGCTAGAGGCAGAGCTAGAGTCAGAGGTAGGAGTGGTGTGGGTGTTGTGCGGGCAAGATGATGAAGAGGATGGGAGGTGGAGGTGTTATCCGGGGGAGATGAAGGGTGGTGTAGAGTTTGACAAGGGAGGAATTTCATGAGAGATGGGGGAGCCGGAGGTGAGAGCGTGCTGGAGCAGTGAGGGAGAGGATAGGTGGGGGAGGTGAGCCAAAGGTGGTGGTGGGTCTAGTGGGGGAGAGGATCTATAATAGGGTTTGACAAGGTTGAATCATTTGTGGTTGTATCATGCATGGGGGTATAAAAGGTTTTTGTTTTTGGTCTTGTGCCCCCCAAAGGCGGTCGCTCATTCTTGGGGGCCTTGTGGCCCAAATTTTTAGTAGTGAAATCAAATGATTCTTTTGTTACCCATCATGATAAAAACATAATGATGTTGGATGATAAGTTATGATCCTTGAAACAGTCTTAATGAACAATAATGAAGAGGTTTGACTTAATATGATACATAAAGAAGATTTTCATTTCATGTAGCAGTTTGAGGATCAAATAAAACATGAATTTGGTTTTTAAGTCTATATACAGTCACACTACTATTGGTGATGAAGTGAGTGTTGAGTCTCCATTTTGTGATATTTTCCTATGAAAATAATGTACTAAAATGGAGGGAGGGAATAGAATATGTCATGCCATGAAAAGAGATGCCATGCCGCAATCAAAATTATTTGGAGAAGAATGGATAATTGATTGCATTGTGAATAAATTCTCCATTCCATTATAGTGACACTACATGTTTTTATCTATTGGTGCATGAATAAGAAGGAGTCAGATATCATTAGGCTTTGGGGGTTGTGGGAATGAAACGAGAACAAATATTTATTGATACCATTTGTTTAATGGAAAATTTAAATTGATAATAATTTATTCATTTACCTACATTTATTAAAACATGGATAAATGTGATAATTTTACCAAAATTTCTAAAAATGAAGATAATTAGGGATATGTTGTTTGATATTCATAGAAACCCATCTATTTTAAAATAAAAATAGAGTGAAATTTAATTTTTCAGGTAGTGATCATAGTGGGGGTACATAATGGTACTCTATATGTACAATTATATTTGATAAAGGCCCATGTATTTAGGGAGTTTTGGGAGTGAAAATGAAAAAAATATGGTGATATTAAGTTTGAAACAACCGAATTTAAATAGATAATATCTTATTCAATTACTTATAACTCTGAAAACATGGTTACGTTGGACAAATTTACCTATATTTCAAGAAATGTTTCTATGTGGGGATATATTTTATGATATTTCTAGAAACATGATATTGTAAAACAAAAATGGCATGTAATTAAATTTTTTAGGTAGTGATCACAGTGGGGTTATAAAGAACAATAGGTAGAGTGAGATTCAAAAAAGTACACAAGTCATGGTGGAACACAATATTTAGTTCCCAAAAATAATAAAATTATTATTTTTATCATATTTGGATTAAATATGGGTACTATGGATGATTCAAATCAATTGATTCATTGTTTCCCTTAAAGATAAAAACACCGCGATGTTGGATGACAAGTATTAATACTTGAAACTGGTCTTAATGATGATGAAAGAAGTAGATGAACTAACTATGTTCTAGAAAGAATAAGTTCAATTCATGTAGAAATTTGGGGGAGAAAGGAAACCTGAATTCGATTCTATGTGTTTTGATTTAGCCAGGCTATTGTGCATGATAAAGTGTGTGTTGTAGGAGGGCATAATGTCTTAATGTTTTTCCATGAAAATTAAGTACAACAATGGATGGAAGGAATATACAATGTCATTCTGTGGCAAGATATACTTTTCCATAAACCTAAGTAACTAGATTAGAATTAAATGGAGTGTAATACAATTTTTTAGGCAGTGATCATGGTGTGGATGCATAGTGGTGTTCCATAGGTAGAGTGACAATCAATAAAGTACCCATGTCATGGTGGTATGTAATATTCAATTTAACAAAACATACATATTGGTCATTGTTTCATAGTTTAATGGCACCCTGGATGATTCAAATGAAATGATGATTTGTTTCCCCTCAAGATAAAAACATCACGATGTTGGATGATAAGTTTTGATCCTAGAAACTATTCTTAGTTATAATTAAAGAAGATGATGAACTAACTATATTCCCTAAAAAATAATTTCTTCACATGCTATAGTTTTTGGATGAAATATAACCTGAATTTGGCTTTATAACTTTTGAAGAAACCAAACTCTTGTGCATGATGATGCAAGTGTTATAGGAAATCTCCATGTTGTGATGTTCTTTCCTAAAAATAATGTACTCCAATGGATCGAGGTAATAAAATATGTCATTCCATGAAAAGATATGTCAATTCATAATTATAACGAGTTGGATAATATTGAATATTTGATTATATTGTGATAAATTTCTTCATTCCATTAACATATCGTGGTAGTGAGGGTTTTCAATAGGAATTTAGGATCAAAAAAATTTTAAACTGGGTATGAAAAAATTAAAAAACAACTTCCAATAAATGGTAGGGTAACGTGGGATGACTAAGGTGCATTAATGGGAAATGATAAAGGATTGAATAGGAATATAGTGACAGTTACTGTGACAAAATTTTTTAACATTACATTCAAAAAATAAAAAAAAAACAACAATAACTAATACAATTATTAAATTTTTATTATGGAACAATTTCATATTGAAATTTATTGTGCACAAGATAAATCATTGATAGTGAACAATGTTAAGTGAGGGGGACAATGAGTGTAGATTTAGGTAAGAATATGATGGTGGGTGTTGTTGTGTGAATGAGGATGATGATGAGACCACATGAGGGAAGATCTATGATAATAAGTGAAGGTTATTAGTTGAAAGTGTGAATTGGTGACTGTGGTAAGAAGAATATGAGACAGGGTGATAAAATAAATTTACCAATTAAGGTGATATGAGTTTTTGATTGGATGATTCTTTGACCATGTGATCATAGTGTTCAACGAGGAAGAGTGGGCTACAATAGTGGGTGGAGTGAGACAATTGATTAGATTCTGAGGAGATGGTTATGGATGAGTTTAATATTAAGATATATGGGTTTTAAAAACAATTAAAATTAAAGAGACTACCATAACAGGTCACCAATACCTACCATTGGAGATCATCAATGGTGGTCTAGAATCCCCCCATCCCAATTTTATCATATTTCTACTAGTGCACATTTTTACTAGATGAACTGGAGTCCATGATAATAATGGACATGTAACCATGATCTTGTACAATGTAATGAAATAATGTTACGGAATCTAAGAAGAATTACCATAGAACATGTAATTTTTTGGACGTCTTGAAATAAAATTTAAATAGTAATGTAGCATCCTGTAATATTATAAAATTGCACAGAAAAAAAATTTGGGATTCTATAATATAACATAAAAACAATAGTCAAATAGATAAAAAAGATAAAACCGGAGAAATATGGAGCTTTGTGATGGGAAAAAACATTCTTGATATGAAGACTTCACATTCATATTTTTCTATTAATTTTTTTATTATTTAATCATATGGAGGTTAACCTTATTTCATTTATCTATATAAACATTAAATAGTTTTGTTAATTAATAAGGGTTTATCAATAAATTAATATATAATTATTTATCATATTTGTTAATAAAAATTTGATTTATCTAACCCCAGACAATTGATCCATTGGGAAAAGTGAGGAAAAGTCTAGTTAAATGCATTCAAGTTATAGAGAAGAAAAACATCTTACCTTAGTATTGGTGATTACCAAGGGAAATATTGAGAAATATGAATTAATGTATATCATTAATTAATTTCTCATCATAATAATTATATTAAACCGTATAGATACATACATTTTTTGGATGATGATATAAATTTGTGTCATTATAGTTAGCACTGTGTTGTAGTTGGAGTTTCTTGAGAAGAGGATATTCCATGAAGGGTTCATATGAATCATCAGTAAGGAAAAGGTATAGTGAGCTATGGGGGAAGGATAGTGGTTGCGGTGTGGGGTTTGGTTACATCTAGAAGCTGCTTAATTTTGAAGAACAAAGGGAAGGGACATGAAGGATGACTATCATCATCATGCGTATGATACACCATATCAATGCCTGGATGGATACATGTAAGATGGAGGTTGTTAAATAGTGAACTATCTACACTTTAGGGTTTATATTGGCTCAAAACATTAATATCCAGATATCTTTAGGCCACACACATGTTATAAGAAATATTTAGAGGAAAACATGAAGAATAGTTATGTAGGGACTTCCCTACACTAGGGGGGTCAAAAACTCCAAAAAATCAAGGAGAAGAGCCCAAGATGGAAGTAACATATTCAAAAAGATCATAATGAATTTTTAAAAAAGTGGAAAACTCATCCAACACCTTTTCGTTTTTTGAATATTGATATATTTTTAAATGGAGCAAGCCAACATGGACAACAACTAATATAGGATCCACAAATATCAGAAGGAATAAATTTTTATACACTATAATCAAAACATATAAATAAACTCTAATTATATATAGACAAATTCTAAATCACATAAATGATAGAAAAAATAATAACCAGCATGTGCAAGCGGAACATGAAAAAAATCATCAAATACCAATCTTGGACTATAAATCATAGAGACTATGTTAATGACTCCCAGTAAATCATAAAATATAATTTTTGGTGTAAGTGTCCAAAATAAATTTGGGATGACAATTCCCAAAATAATTTTGTGGTTGGAGTATTAATTTTTTATGGAAGTAACCAAAATAAATACCCTATAACTGAAATTCGGGATTACATAATGGCACGAAAAATCTAAAACCAATTTGAGATAGATGTTCCAATTTGTGGAAATGGTCCAGGAAGAGTAGAGGGACCTTGGATGAGGGAGGTGGAGGTTGAGGTGAGGAGGGGTGTTAGGGAGGGATATGGAGTTAGATCACATAGAAAGTGAAATGACAAGGGTGAATATGAGTTAGAGGTGGAGGCGGATGCGGTGAGCGAGGGGATGGGATGTTGAGGTCAGCTAGAGGTGGAGCTGGTGAGCCAAAGGTGGTGTGGCGAGGGAGAGGAAGAGAATCATATTAAAATATGAGGTAGATGTAGGTGAAGTGAGGGAGAGTGTGGGAGGTGGAGGTGAGCCAGAGGTGGAGGTGGTGTGGCAGAGGTTGTGGAGTGATGGATGGTATGGGCACATCATAGGGTTTCTTGAGGGAGATCATGAGGGAAGAGAGGGTGGTGTGGATGGCGTGGAATTTTTTTAAGCCCTGCGACATTCCAATGGAAGAAACCCACTCCAATAGCCTCCAAAACCCAAACATCTAATAATGGAAATTTTCAATAAAAACATATTGATTCTTAAAATACCTTGAGAAAGATGAATGAGAACATCGACAATGCCTTGTGTGTAAATTCTAATACTTCTAAAGTTGCTGAGAAGAATCCAATCAATAATTTGGTAAAATCCTCACCCAAAAAAATAATGTTTGGTCATGTTTTTCTAACATTATATTTTTTCTAAAATGTAATTGTAAATATTGGGTATAAAGGGTATGTGAGGAACCTATCATATCTACAAAAGTGGAAAACTCGCCTAGGAGAAATGATGGTCCACGACTAGAGTATGTTGAAATTGGATAACGTTTTCAACCTCAATAATGATTCAAAAAAATATCTTACTTCAATATAAAATCATGATTTCATGGATATTTCTAGTGTTGTGGAATCTAGGGCGACATAGCTTAAAATTTCAGGCATAACCTATCTCTTTCCGCATTTAGATTCAATGAAATAAGAATGAATAACATTCCTTATCCATAGTAAGTTATGAAATAAAAATCCAATCATGTGGGAATCCTTCAAAAAATAATCAATTAGAACTTTTGGATGTAGTTTCTAAAATATGTGATGAGGTTTTTTATGAGACAAAAAAATTTGGACACTCTATTTAAAAAAAGTTTCATATGATGGAAAAGAAAAGGAACTTGGAAAGAAGAAAGTTAAAGAATTTTTTTTGATACATCTTTAAAAGAAAGTAAAAGGAACAGACCTTGGATACATGATAGAGGTTTTTCTTCACATATGACATGTGATATGAAAATATTTAAACATCTTAAATTTCATGATGGAGAATCAGTTACCTTGGGTAATGATAGTTCTTTAAAAATTAGAGTAATCAAAATGGATGATATTAAAGAAGAAACATTGAAATCTATAGATGTTTTAACTTGTAGAGGGGTTAAATCCTAACATACATACTCTATGTCAACTTTTTGATGGTGTAAAAGAACAAATTTTCAAAAAAAAACTTGTGTTATCAAAAGTGTGAAAGAAGTTAAGGTTATTAGAAAAGGAGAGAGAACCTATGGAAAACTCTTCCAAATAAGAGAATTTAGAAACTCCTATTATTCAAATGTTGAATATGAAACATATTATGTCATTGAATAATTGTCCATCATGGAAATAAAAACATTAAAAACATTATGTAGTTGATTTTGATTGTTATTCTAATAGACTTAAAAGAAGATATGGTGATGTTTTTGTTACTTGTTAGAAGAGGATGATGACTAACAAAGTAATAAGTGGGTAGAGATTCAGTTTGCTAGGCCTCTTGAACATATTCACTCTGATTTATGTTGTATGATGAGGCATCAATAAAATAAAGGGGATTTATAATTTAAAATATTTATTTATTATTTCACATAGATGAAAAACTTCATGTTTATGAAACAAAAGTCAGAGGCTATAGAAAAGATCATGTTTTTTGGAAAAGAAGTTGATAAATAAATGGGGGTTTCTATAAATATTTTTAGGATATATAATGAAATTAAACTTACCGAAACTACTTTTTAATCCTATCTGATAAAACATGGTGAAAGAAAACACTATTTTTCTCCCTATAATCCACCAAAAATATATAAGTAGAAATAAATAATATTGTCTTGGTGGAAATGTGATGATGAATGTTAGTAGAATAAAAAATATCAATGTTTTACTTGAATGAATTTATTAGTAATGTTGTACATGTCTAGAATAGATTTTTTCTAAGACCTAAATCCAACATGTATTATTTTTAATTGTTGTATAAAAAAATTGTCATTGATGTACTTAAATATTTTTAGAAGTCCATGTTTACATAAAATCAAAAATCATAATTTGTGAAGGATCGATGAGAAAGATGAGAAAGAAACTTTTATGGGTCACTCACTAAATTAATCAGGTTAAAAATGTCAAAGAAAACATTTAAAAAAGTTTGTGGACTTTTATTATGTGATGATAATTGAAAATAAAAATTCCATACCAATTTTTTTGAGAATATTGAGGTGGATAAACTGTAGATTTTCCACTATAGTGATGGTAAGTCAAAACATCCTTACCAAGGTTCAAAAAATTTATGTGATAAAGAAAGATCAGTTGGGAAAGAAACATTGAAATTATAGACTTTACAAAAAAAATGATGAGTCTAAAAACATTATTAGAAATTATAATTCTCCAGTTCAGACAAGAATAAATTTGATATTAGAAAATCAGACTTCACCAATCTCAAAAGTTGAACCAGAATCAGTTTCATAAACTATTGACAAAAATGAATGGATGGGTTCTATGAATGTAGAGTTAGAATATATTGAGAATAAATAATCATGGTAACCTGTTCCATGACTAGTAAATAAAAATGTTAATGGAATGGGGTGGGTTTATAGAAATTTTTTGAATGAACATGGAAATGTTTCAAGAAATAGAGGAAATATTGTTTGTAAAGTCTATGTATAAGTGGGAGGTGTGGATTTTGAAGAAACATCTTTATGAGATACATGATTAGAAAATTATGGAATATTTCGTTCAGTAGTCACTCATTGGACCTAAAAATTTGATCAGGTGTTTGAAAATTAATACTTCTAAAATGGTGAGATTAAGGAAGATGTTTACATTGAACAACCTTGACGGTTTCTACATGATGAGGATGAAAACAATGTTTTGAAATTGATGAAATATTATTATGGGCTGAAACAAACTCCTCATTATTAGTATTAAAAACATATAAATATTTTGATAATGTAAAATTTTTAAAATTTAAAGGTTGATAGAAACTTATATGTGAATGATTTTGAATCTAGAACACAAATTTTAATTGTGTATGTAGATGATATAATTTTTTTGGGATAGAGAATATGTTTGTAAAACATTTTCTATGGAAATAAAGAATAATTTTGAAATTTATATGTTTGGAATATTAGCATTATTCTATGGATTATATGATCAACAAAAAGAAAAATACATTGTATTATCATAAGAAAAGCTTACCATGGAATTGTTAAAGAAGCATATAATAGTATAATCCAAGAAATTTTCTACTCCAATTCTAGTGAGATTAATTTTGATTAAAGAAGAATCCATAATAATTGTGAATTATAAATACTTTAGTAAGATGGAAGGAAGTATTCATTACTTACAGCCTCAAGACCTGATATTGTTTGTGTTGTAAACTTGTGTGCTAGGTATTAATGTAATCCAAAAGAATCTCAGATGTTGGTAGTAAAGTGGATTCTGAGAAATGTCAAAGGAACAAATTCACATGGTTTGTTATACATAAGAAATTGTGAGATGAAGTTTCATGGTTATACTGATGCCGATTTGGATTTAGATTATAATGATATAAAATTATCCTTAGGGGGAAACTTTTTCTTAGGTGATTGTTGTGAGAGTTTGAATAGTGAGAAGCAATGTTCAGTAACATTGGCCACATCTGAATATAAATATGTTGAAGCTATATTTAATTTTAATGAGTTATTATGGATGAAAGATCATCTAATATATTTGAAAGTAAATTTTTCTAAACCATTTATGAAACTTTGGGAAAATCAGAGTGCAATTAATCTTTCTAAAAATATTTTCCAACATTCCAGATCAAAACACATTGATATAAATATTCACTTTATAAAAGAGAAATTTTTTTTGGAGATGTTATGTTGGAATACATCTTATCAATGTATCCAATTGATTATATTTTTACAAAAGTCAGGCTAAAAGAATGAGTTGTCAAATTGAGACTACAACTACATGTTCCACCTCCCCCCATGACTTCATAAACCTCATAAAGAAGTACCACCATCATTATTTGACTTATATAGACAAAGGGGGAGATAATATATCAAATTTTGTTTGTAATAAGTATTTAATTATAAATATTTTATTAATATTTTGTTTTGGTTATCAAAAAATGGGGGAGATACAAATAAAAGTGAGAGAAAAATAAAATTGAGGAAATGTTATCTTTACATGGTTGAAAATTCTATTTTCCACATAGGGGTGAAATTTCTTAAAAAAAATTCTTTCATAAATAGTTTTAGGTGAGGAAACTCTATTTTGGGAAAGGATATGTTTTCATAAAATTAAAAAAAACATGAGTTGTTTACAAATTTTGAGTTGTGAAAAATTCCTAAGAGTTCAAGAATTCGCTAATAAGGGTTGTCATCAAATACAAAAGGGATATATTGAAGAACCTTTTGAGAATATCTTTTAACAAAGTTATTTTATTTTTTGATATCTAACATTTTAGTGTAAGAATGTTTTTGTTATTCAGGAATCTAACACAACCATTCATAATGAGTTCTATCAGAATGCTGAATGTTTTGGAATTCTTAATCCTAGACATAATGTGGGAGAAATATTTTATTTTTTAGAACATTGTATTTTGGACTCAAAGTATCATACTAAGAAGCACCAATCTCAAAATGACGGATCCATCTAAATAAAATTCAAATAATTAGATACCATAGAATTGGAAAAATTTTATTTACTAACAGTTTTCCATTTCTATAATCAGAGAATGAATGAAGTTTATGAGTTAAAAAGACAAAAGTTCATGAGTGACGAAGTCATATTCTTTCTGAAAGTGTTTTCAAAGAATATTGTGAATTCCAGAGTTTGAATGTTTTTATACCTTCAAAACCCAATCAGATTATGCTTTTCTGGTCATGAAGTTCTTATAAATCATGAAACATACTCATGATAAAGGTTTTTGATGAAATGGAGGAATCTTAATCACTAAATTGATTCTAGTGAACAATAAAATGTCTTCATTGGATTCAAGAAATACAAATACGACATACAGGATCCAGAATTCAGAATTTGTGAAGCTGATGGTGTTTGAATATGTTCAATGTTTCGAAGTGGATTCATCATTAAATACTTTCCAACAATATGAAAAAGTTATTGTAATGCAATTTCTATCATAATTGGAATTCCATATTAATGAGATGAAGAACAAAGATAGATCATAATTCATTGAAGAATAAAGACACATCGTAATGAGATAAAGAAGAAAGAAATATCATAATGATCTGAATAAGAATTTCCTATTATAATATGATAAGGAAAACAATATTGTAATGAGATGAGAAATATGGTATGATCATAATGAGAATACAATGAAAGCTATATCATAATCAGTTGTGAAAGGAAGGCATATCATAATGAGATGAAAACGAATGGTAGTTTGTAATGAGTTGAGAAAGAATGATGGGTCGTAAAAAGAAGATGGAGTTGAAGCTATGTATGTTTCATCATAATGATCTAAGGAAGATTCATTATACTAAAAAAATGTAGTAAATTTGAGAATAATGATTATAGAGAAGATGTTATTTGAAGAGTTTAATTGGTCAAACATTAAATTCAATTTTCATAATATCTCATAGAAACATGAGGAGGACTGAAGATGTCAATTTTGAAGATTAAATGTGTGATATTTTTGGAGTTTTGAAATTTATGGAAGCAGGGAAAGTTTTAATGTTTCCCAGTCTTACATTTATGTGTCACCAATAAATACTTTCTCAGACCATTCATTCACTATTAACATTCACATAGGCCTAAAAGGAAGAGCACTGAAGAATTCAAGTGAAATTTAGTTCTAGATTCAGATCTTAGAAAAAGACCAGTCACCTAAAAGTTTTGTTTACCATAATAAAGAATAAGATCAAGATAATCATACTGAGGAATATCATCGTCGAGAATTTGAGAAGAGTTTGAGTTTTAAAGATTAATAAATGGTTCCCCATATTGAGTACCTCGAATTGTGTGAATTGGAATAAGGAAGATCAAAATGAGTGTCTGAGAAGTATAGATTGATTAAGGGAGAATAGTATTAACCTCAACAGATTGAATGTATCAGATCTAGCCAAATTAGATTAGGGACACATAATGAACTTTTTTAGATAAAATTGTGCATTGTTTTATTATTTTACTTTAATTGTTTTGTAATCCATATTTATAAACTTGCAGGAGTCTGTTTAATATTTCTTATCAAGACACTGAAGGTGTCTAATAGGATTTGTAAGAAGTTTTATTAATATCTTCATAATATTAAATTTCCATAGACCCATGGAATTGGATATGTTGATGATGTAGGTTCTCACACTAAGGTCAAACCTTGAAAATATTTTGTTCTTTACATGAATTCATACTTTTCTATACATGGTTATTTAATAAAATTTTGATAATTAATTAAATCTTAACAGGTTATATGGGTTTTGATTAAAAAACTATAGAGATTTATAAAAAGTGGACAACTGATTCAACCACCCCTCTCATTTTTTATTTAGTCCTTTGGAACTTCCTGGAGTTTGGATCAGTGTTATTTAAATACCCTAAGGAATAGTTTGAATAAAATTCAATAAATATTTTATGTTATACATCATACTGATGTAAGTAAAAAATAAATAAAAATATAGAAAAACTACTTTTTATTTATTTTATAATATATTGAAATGATAACATAGTATCATTTTTGTGACAATCAATGAATTCATTTCTTTGTGGGAATTTTAGGTTCAATGAACCTCATATACTGGATTTTTCTATGAATAACTCCCCATATACTACACAGGTATATTTGGAAACTATGGTGTAATGATTCCATTCCTCCACTTCCACATGATTGTGTGGATCTAGATAAACCATGTCTTCTTTTTGTTTGGTTATATGAAAAATATTCCCATTTCACCTTGGAAGGTTGATTCATTACATTTTATTATGACTATAGGTAGGAAAGGAACAAATTGGCTGCACTATAATTCACATTACATTGAGTGTTGGGACACACAAACCCAATAGAGTATCATTCAGTATGAATATCCCATAGCTCACCTCTAGTTAACTGATCATGGTGAATATTCATATTAGTTCCAAAAACATATTATCATGTACCTTACACTCCATGGGATAGGTTTTCAGAAGTTATAATGTTTATTAACTATTATTATATCTTTTTTATTTTATTTTTAATATTAATTTTAATATTATTGGATTTCTGGATAGAGAAATTAGAGAAAATATTATATATCCATGATCCTCAATTGGGGAAATTTATTTGGGGATATGTAGTTCACTCAGATGTAGTGTCTCTCTAAGAATCTCTTTGTTTCATACATGATAGTGTTTATGATGAGGATCCACGGTTATATGCTAATCCACATGCTCTGGTTGAGGAACTTAGGGATGATGATATGTATATTGTGACCGCTGAGGATGATGAACCACTATATCCACAACCGATTAGAGGATAGAGATAAGTACAAGAGAAAATTTATAGTAAGGAATTGAGAGAACGGTTCTTGAGAGATGATCTTACACCACAGAAAGAGGATCATGCATAGTAGGCATATGATATTTCATAGTGGGGAGAGGTTTATGTGACATATACGACTGCATATATATATGATATACAATCATCAAATCAGATACGTCCCATGGTTGACCTCTATATATCTTCTATGGAGTGATACTTGACAATGGAAACACAGATTATGTAGACCTAGGGAGACAATTTTTGCAGTGGTGACATATTTAACGTCAAATTTTTCGCATCTTTTGGAAATTCATTGATGAATCTATAGTCATTGACACGTGGCTCCACATATGATGTTTTACAACTCCCTACTCAACAGAATGATGAGTCACTCATAGCACCATATATTAAGGTGTCAACATGAACATAGCAGTATAAAGCAATATCAGAACCACTATCGCATGTTCCCACTTTTGAGGCAGATACATAGCATGAGGATGAACCCATTCAAAATGTTGGTACACCGATATGACATATATTTTAGCACAGGGAACGTGGTTAATATATTTAGTTGGGGTATTGAGGGGCATCTGTGTTGATTTATTCAAGTGGTACACATTATATTTATAACAAACCTAATTGGTGAACAAATAAAATTATGCTATAAAATCTATTTTTAATATAAATTTTCAAATCTGAAATACTAAACAAGAATTTTATTTACAACCTAAAATTAAACAATTCAACATGAGTTGGGGAAAAGGCCTTACGAGCAATGATTCCTCTTCCGCAGCTAGTGAAAAGTTATAAAAATTATATATTGTAAATATAAATAAACATATATATGTGTGTCTGTGTGTGTTTATAAATAAAAATAATTATATATATATAATTATTAAATATATCTGTATTTATATTTATAAAAAATGTAATGATATTATAAAAATATAAACATAATTATAAATTTATAAATTTAAATATATTTATATTTATATTATTATATAAATATTACTATAATGATAAAATCATAAATATAAATATAATTATATATTTTTTAAATAAACATATATCTAAAAATAGATATATAAATATAAATATAATTTTGTAATTATATTTATATTTATATAAGTATACAATTGTTAATATGGATTTATTAATATTCTTATAATTATAAATATATTTATAATTATATATTCATATAAATATAAATAAAATAATAATAATAATTATGATTATAAATTTAAAAATAATGATAAAATTCTACATATAAATGTATTTATAATTATATAAATATATTAAAATTATTATTATATAAATATAAATATATTTATAATTATATAATTATTATTTTATTTATAAACATATATATAAATAAATTTATATAATTATAAAATACCAACACCAACAGAGAGAAAGAGCACCTATGATACCATTTTGTCATGACCTGACCCGACTGGGCTCAAGACACTACTACATAGAGCCCACCACCAATTGGAAAGGGATTAGTGATCAGTGTTGAGTGGGCATATAACACACATGATAAACATTATTCTAATATACTTGTACACACTAACACATCTCTGAGCCTATACAATGCTAAAATTTAAAACAACTGATAAAAATTCATGAATACATCTTGAAACCCCTAATCAGAGTAAAACATAAAGTATTGGAAAACATAAAAAATGGTTGAATACAAGATCACCCAAAATAAGAAAATAAGGTATCACCAACTCAGAAGGGTGAACCACTATCAATTGCAACATCGGTATACACCTTGGTTTATCTAACTCAAATTATGTCCCACCTACTCCTGGGACTACAAGGACTCTGTAAAATTTTCCACTATATGTATAAAACATGACATGTGATAGAAAATCCCATATAGGGGCGAGTATTACAATACCTAATTGAACACATCAAAATCAAAAAGCATAAAGCATCAAAATTATTCATCTCATTAAACATAGGTATGACAAACAAGATATGAAACATAACGATAATTGTGGGAATCCCAGATATACTCACAAACGAATATGGATCATAAAGGGTAAAAAACAATGTTATCCATAGATCTATTAAAAGGGTTCAAGGTAACACTCATCCTTGACATCTCATTACAAGAGTCCTGCCATATCTTATGGAACTCAACCTATATATGTCACTCATCGAGTATTGTTAAGCAGATTGAACATCCCTTCTATCATAGAGTTCATGATTATCTAGGAGGAACTACTCAACGAGCTATACTAACACTGATGAAACTAATCCTAGAGGTCATGATAATCATGTCCATCAAATAAGATGACATAGAAAAATTATAGGGTTCAACTGAGATACACACTCCATAATACTAATTCCCAATTTAAATGACCAGATCTCAATACAAACATAGGGGTAGACACCAAGGCTCACATGGGGAACACAAGACCCTATAACATACATCCTCCGGTATATGGGATCAATGCCTATCTATGTCTTGGTCTTTCCAATTCCAAAAACCAAACCTAAGGAATCATGATAGAATATGAGGACCTTTTTAGGCCTCTCATATGGATACATGATCCATGATCCTGCGGTTCTATCGAAGAAAATTAAGATGACTCAGTGCTGAATTACAGAACTCGGCTGCACTGTACTGATCTTCAGAAATCAATAACGGTGTCACACTCTATGATGATAATGATAAAATTCACTAAACCCTCATTGTAATGGACCAAGGAATCAAACTCATATAATAATGGTCCCAGAAGATCACAGAAGATCATAAATTCTCTATGATGAGAAGAAAGAGGGATATAGTTGTCCTCAAAGAAGTACATGGTATGTCCCATAGGGTATACTGTGTGTCCCACAAAACCTAGAACTACCCATTTTTGATGCTCACACGACATTTAATTTTCCAAATTACATGTTTTGTCCTTCTATGTACATGGTGTGTTGATGTATCCCTAGAACATGAAATGTATTTCTGTCAATTCATATGTTCAACTTTTCATTCATAGGTACTATGATATGTCTGAGTACATGGATCTACCTGTGTACCCTGGCTTTCCCGTGTACTTCCAAACTACATAGCATGTGGAAAAACATGGCCACCTGGGCATGTACCCCCTCTAAATGTTGAGTCGTTCATCACATGTTACACAATATGTGAATATAAATACATATTGTATAATACTACATGTCCTACTAGGTGTTAATCCACTCTACATTCTAAGATTGTTATATAAGGTTCACAAGGAATTTTTAATCTACCACAAGGTGTGTGATACTTATTTCAACATGGAAACCCTAGTGCCACATAGAAGGTACTATACGACATGTGTTCAAAGGACTACATTACATGTTGCATTATTTTTAACTAAACATATGGGATTCTTCATGAATCATCATCTACAAACTCAGTTTTATTTGAATCTACAACCAAACAATCCAAATAAAAATGATTTTGATCTATATAAGCACAACCATCACCATCAGCTAGATTCTAGCCATTCTAGCCTCTTGGGAAATATCTTTCGTCAAGCCTTTCAATTTTCACACACCATACCTAAACTAGGGGACTCTAATTTGGCCTCAATTTTCTATCATCTTTAGGAAGCACAATCCCACCACTAATCCTAAAACTGGATCCCCAGACGTGATCTTTTTAAAAAAAATGAATGTGTGGTGACTATCGTACATGTATTTGTTGATCCTCTAGAAAAAGTAACATCAATGAAAATTGAATGTTGAAAAAATAGAGAAAACCATAAACCAAAAACATGAAGAACATACCTCATCTAATGTGTTCATTGACCTTGATTCACTATTGTACGTAGATTAATGATGAGATAATTAAATCAAAACAAATAGTTATTTTCCCCGAAATCGTGGATAAAAAACCCATACTTGAAATTTGATCGATTCACGAATCAATTTTCTAGTTGATTGTTTTGTGTTCTTTTTAGGATAACAAAACATGGATATATCGACATGAAACAAACATCCTACCTTGATTTGTAACTTTCACTAATTAATAATGATTTCATGTCATTTTCATTAATTATATCCATGAGCTATGTTAGTCTACGATATTTAAATTTATCTCTATCTAATTTCATCATCCAATGATCTTACAAAGGATCTTTCCAAGTCACTAGGGTTATACGGCTAACCCAAAGAATTTGTAATAACGAAATATTTGTAGATATTTAATATGTTTTGGTATTAACTGATATAAATAAATAAACAATGTTTTGTTTATTTAATTATTTCTCCTACAATGGAACTCAAACCAAACAACTAACATCTTCCAAAGTTATGTCGCACCTAGGGTAAAACCCACATTCTAAACTAAATGGATGTCCCATATTTCCAATATGAGACTCCATTTTGGATTTATTTTACTTCTTTAAGAAAACAACTTGTGTCTGATTTTAATATATTTAATATTTTTAAAATATCAATTTCTGGTTCATTGAGCCTCAGAATCTCATGTTGTCTTATCAAAAATCACTGAAAATATTCCAAAGTATTGAACAATAAAATAGAGACATTACAACCAAAACTTTAAGATATTTTTCATTAAAATAAATAAATTATCTATTGGATATACACTATTGTATATTATAACCAACATAACCAAATTGATCTGTTAAAGGTAGTGCACGATATATTATTTTAGAAATTTTAACCATGATTTTTTGTTTTTAGACAATGAAAGATGTTTAGCAAGATTGATGGAACATTTCTATATGGAATGTATACTAGAACCTTATTGATTTCTACCATAGAACATTTTCATTGGTCCCCTATACATTTTTCATTTTCTATTGTTGAGAATGAGAGTTTATCTTCATGGAGTTGTTTAATAACATGAAATAGAGTGTTTTTTTAATTTAAGAAATTTGTCTAATTTTATATTGACATTTGGAAATCAAGGGGGTAGTGGAGTATAAGGTTCTTTCACAAACATGACCCCATTCCCATTATCAATACTATATTTGATACATTAAAAGAAAAATGAGAAATAAGTTAAAGGATTGTACTATAAATTATTCAATCATAAATCATGGTATAAATATCATTTTTTGGGAAAACAATTACGATAGTTATTGTTCTATGTGTTCTAATTAGTTCACGTTTTTTACCATATGAGCCTCGAAAATAGAGCATGGAGGGGTATTGTTATAATATTGTCTAAAATAATAATGAAGTTTTTGATTAAATGATTCTAATTACAAAGAATAAATGGTTTTTTATGTATGATGTTGGGTGGATATATATATATATATGTTGATAAACATCGTATATGTTTTTAATGGAGTTTTCCAAGGAGTTAAAAAGATACTTATCACATGTAATTAAAAAAATTAGATTATATATTAATTAGAAGACCCATAATTATAATATAATGTTAATATAATGTTTTAAATTTATATTACTAGCTTATTATAAGAGACCTTCTATACCCATAACATTCCCTGATTTGGAACTCTCTCACATGACCAAATAGATTTGTTAGGGGAACTGAAGTGCACTTCCCCATACGCCAGAGCCTACTTACTATAAATGGGGGTGATAAGTATAGTGGGAATATTATACCCATGATTTATATTTACAATAAAGAAAAAAATAAACAATATAAATAAATATCATACTAGCATTAAAAGATTAAACAATACAATAGAATAGATAAACCAGAAAATCCAATTGAATAATCCAATAAATAATATGTGAATAATGTCCTGACATGATGGAATGTAACTAAATTTTATGCTAGAAGTAATACTGAATAAAATACTATAAAGATCAAATAGACTCAAAATTCCCTATCTTGAGGCCCCATGTTAGTCCCATCTCCAAATATTTTACCATTTATCAAGAAAAAAATTATTAGCATGGTCCATTTACCTTATCTAATCTAACATCCATGAAATCTACTTCGGTACCAAAATGGTTTCCTGAGTAGGGTCTGCGTAAAACTCAGTTAGTCTACACCACCATTTATAAAAAATATTTTATTTATAACTATATGAAATAAGGTGATAAATAGGTGTATTAATTTATCAATTAATAAAATACATCAATCATCTTTATTCAGTACCATGTTGAAATGTATATGAGAATTTAACATAACAATTGAAGCCATATCCTTATGTCCATATAACCAACATCTATTCCATTCCACTATATCTCTTAGTATGTATCAAAATTGTGCTAAATATGACCATATTTCCATGGAAATCACCATATATGGATGACGACTACTATATATGAATTTCAACATGTGTGAGGGTATATTTTGATATATATTCATTTTAGCATGTGTCACTAGGAAAGCCTAATATTTAAGAATTTAAACATGAATCACTAGTAATATCCGACTATTTATGATTTTTAGAATGTGTTAAGGAATATCATGGTATATAATAATTTCATCATGAATCCCTGGTAATAGCCTGTAGTATAAGAATTTGAGCATGAATCACATAAATGTTCATTATAGAATGGATTTCACAATATCTCATCATAAGCATCAAATGTTAATTATGAAAAGTACCATTTTTATTGCAATTAAAATTTCATTTATTCTTCCAACAATCAAAATTCATATCAATATGGAAATAATCCACTAATTTGGGTTTTTTATCAATAAATTGTAAAATGTCTCCGGTTATACTAAACATTCTTTAAACCATTAGGCATGTTCTCCTTTTTCGATGTTCGTTCAACCTATGGATATCCATAGGACAATGTACATCAACAATTGAATCTAATTAGATCCAATTAATATTGTTATAAATTATTTTTACAGTTATGTATTAGTAAATCAATTATAATAAATGCTATATCAGTGCAATCAAAATATTGAATATACATCATAATTAAATTGACCGTAGGGTTAAGTTTAGACCACCTACCTTAAACTCACGTTTAACGCAATTCCTCAAAAGGGTAACACCAATGAAAAATATGGTGATTAATATTGAAAGAAGAACCTAAATAAACCAGGTCAAGATCTAAACCAATTGTGTTCTAAGGATTTCCACCACAATGATCTAGAATGATGTAAGAGAGGGGAAAACCTAAGCATATCTACTCATTATAGATTATATGTTGAAACAGAACATCAAAAATAGAAGAGAAGGATCCCAATTAACAAAGAAGGTACCTTGGGGAGAGATAATGGGTGTCAAAAATGAATGAAAAGGAAATCATTCACACTTCCCATGTTAAACTACTACTCTAGAAAAATAAACGGCTTGTATCCTATTTACACATCATGTATTCATTATTTAAAAGGATATACCAAAAACCCCATCACCATGGGTTAATATTTATCTTGACAGATAGTATCATGATTTTTTTAGGTTCAAATGTGTAACTACATCACATTATGAACTAGTTTGAATTAATTTCCTACTAACTATCACACATCTTGTTACAAATACACAACATGTAATATACACACAATGTGTAACCATCCAGTGAAAAGTTTGCAATCCAGTTTTTGTAGAAGGACATGAACCACCTCCAAATCCTTCCAAACCATGGAAATCCCTGGTAACCCCATTTGAAAAAATTTACTAGACTTTATTCATTCAAAAAATAAATATCCTAGAAAATTAGATCATTTTTTACAAAAAAGGAACTCTTTCTCTAAATAAGACTCGACCACCGAGGCTTAATGATAAAGGAAATACCAACAAAAAATGTATAATAAAAAAACACAAAAATAAATGAAATACCTAAAAATTGATACGATTTAAAAACCATTCCACCATATAACATCTCATTCACCAAAAAAATACAAGATTCATTGTGGGGACTCAGAAAACATGTATGGCCACATTGCATGGATATCAGAATCCCTCTCCCATGTCTACTCTAGAACATGCCCATGCATCCACTATACTCAATCCAATGGAATCACCCTACCGTAGATATTCTTTTCCCTACATTCCATAATCTATATTGTATGATATTCAATGGACCCATCCATACAAGTCTTGAGGCTATCGATATCAACCACATGATAAGGTACATGATAATATCATTGAAGCTAAAACACATGAAACACTTCATACATGGATATATAGAATTCTGGAAGGAATAATCGGTATGCCAAAAGACCAAACCTACCCACTATCTCAAACGGCTCAAAAAATGGGCTCTAACATTATTTATTTCCTAAAATGTGGTTTACCCAACCAATGAGGCACTTGTATGAAAACATGATGACCATCCTCATGCTCTAGAGGTCAACATTGATAGTCAATTTAATATATATGTGGGATCTACATGGTCACTAACTTTTTTCTAATCAACTGAACCTTCTCAAATGTATCATGAAAGACACTAGGTCCAACATGAACTAACTCACCTACCTCAAACCATAAAATATACAAATGACGCAGCCTTCCATACACGTCCTTGAATGATTCCATTTGTATAGATTCTTGTAAGTAGTTATTATAGGAAAACTCAATGATTTCTAAATTCACAACCCAAGAACCACTGAAATAAAATATAAAATCTCATAACAAACCCTTCAAAACCTAAATAGCCCTCTTATATTGACAGTAAATATGAGGATGATATGTTGTTCCCAAAAACACATGCAATCCCAAAGAATTCTATAATCCCTTCTAGAAACATGATTATGATAGGGATATCTATCAAAAATGTTACCCCTCGTAAAATCATGTAACTGGACTACAATGTGCACATAAATAATACATGTATAATCAGCTTGGAAGGTCTCCCTGATAGGAAAAAGTGGGATACCATCATTAGTTGATCCACGATCACCCATAATGAATAATTATTACGGGTTTTCCCAGAAAATCCTATCACAGAATCCATTGTGGAATTATCACATTTCCACTCATGGATAGGAAAAAACATCAAAATACCTGATGGCCTCTGAAGGTGTACTTTCATCTATAGATAGGTGAAACATCTTACTACAAAGAAAATTACTTCCTTATTCATTCTTGACCATCAGTATTGTCTATGGAAATAACGATACATCTTTGTCAAACATTGATATACCACCCATCTTGAAACACAAAAATATCTCATCAGCTCCTCGTGCAAGCCCATAGGGACCCATAGTTGGACAAAGAAAATAAGGGAATTACTGGTGCCAAGAAAGAATCAAGATGGTGTATCCCCACCATATAATTTGTTTCTCATAACTAAGACCTCCAGATATGATATCTTTTCTATCTTGATCATGTCCAATGGAATGGTTATAACATATATTGAATCTAGATCTATCCATACATAAGAATCATGAACATCCAAATTCATGTTTGTAAAGAGTTCCATCATCTACTACTCATTTCAAGACTCTCTCACAACCTCTATCTGCATCTTCTAGTTCAAATCATCAGTAATGATGTTTCCTTTTCTTGGTGTATAATCCAACTCAAAGTCAAAAGAAAATAGATACTTGACTGACCTCCACTATTGAAGGTTCAGGTCTCTCTAAGAAAAGATTTTTATATGAATCTTGTAGTCTATTTATATCACACACCTCTCATCGATGAGATAATGCCTCCAAAAACACAATGCATGTACCACCACTGCTAACTCAAGATTATGAGTATGGTAGTTCCTCTCATGCAGTATCATCTATCAAGAGCCATATTTTACCACTCTATCATCCTTCATCATAACCACTCCACGTACAACTTCAGATGCATTAAACTACACTATATATAATTTACCTATCAAAGGTAATGTGAGGATAGGTGTTGAGGTCAACAATCATTTTAGAACTTGAAAATATTTGTCACAAGAATTTGACCAAACAAAATTCATCTATTTCTTAGTTAACCCTAACATCAGTGCTTCCAGGAGGGAGAATTACTAGATATGGAATCGATTATTTCATAACATACCCATAAATATCCAAATATCAAATACATTATTGGGTCACTTCCAAGATACCATGAATAAAACATTCCTTGGGTCCACTAGAACTCTAACCATTAAGATATCAAGACCCAAGATGTTAACTCTATCAATCCAGAATCTACATTTGGATAGATTGGAATAATGACGATGCTCACACAATGTACATAGAATGATGTCAAGATGTGGTGCATGATTGTATGTTGACTGGGAGAGCACTAATATTTAATCACCAAAAAACCCAAAAATTAATCTTGGAAAAGGTTAAAAGAACAAATTCATCATGTATATGAATACCTCTAGTGAATTTCTCAAACCAAACGACATCACTAGAGACACATACTAGCCATAACTGCTCATAAAAAAGTATATGGTATGTTTGATGATCTCACCCTATATTGGGGGTAACTAGATCTCAATAGATCTTGGATAATAACTTAGATCATATCAACTAATAAAAAATATTGTCAATATTCATATGGGGATATCAGTTCTTGAACATCAGCTGGTTTAAACTATGATAATCCACACATAAGTGAAAAGTACCTTCATACTTTCGAGAAAAAAAACTAGAGATCTCCATGGGGATATACTAAGACTTATAAAACAATTAGTTTCTATATCTTACAACTGAATTTTCAACTCCCAAAGATCTTTTTGTTTCATTCTATAAGGCATGATTGAAATTGGCTCTACTCCCAGCACAAACACGATCATGAACTCAATCTATGGTCTCAGTGGTAAGCTATAGAACTTGTCAGGAAAGATGTCTTAAAATAGCCAACCACTATATGAAAATAATAATACTACATTCCATCATATTCTAGAGAATTACCAGATATATAAGCGATGATATAGTCTAATTGACACTAAAATGGTCCTTTATGACTAGCCTAAATATCTCACCCACCCTGATGAGAATAACTACCTCCTTTTGGAGATAAAAATGTAACTCCCCTCTAGAAAATGTAAATTTGATCCCAGTATATAAATAGCTAATCCATAATAAAAATCACAAAAAAAACTCTCATTTATAGTATAATGGATTATAAGAATAATTGGTAACCACCAATATTTAGAGAACATGCCTGCGACATTTGATATCCCCAAACCGCACTCCCTATAGTGTATAGATGGTTAAAACACCATATAATATTTCCACATCCCCAAAAACCATTTGAAAAAAAGTGATGATAAAAATGAATGTGATGGTCCTATATCAAAAAAAACATAAGATAGGATTGATTATATAACAATCATATTTATGATAGTAGACCATATGGAATCCCCAATAGCCGGAGTAGTCTACATAGCATGAAGCTAACTATCCACTCGGACTTGGGCACTATTTTAACTCCCATGAGTTATTCCTTATTCATTGTAATACTATTCCAGCACTAAGTACCTTGCCCCATTACTCAACCAAAACCTAATATGGAACTCCATATTCTTTTCATCATAGGTGTTTCTATGTCTTTACTAGGATTTGGTACGTGTCTTGATCCCCTATCACTACTCTACTACTGCAAGCCCCAATAAAACCTCATTATGAGGCTCATTCTACCACAACAACAACACTCCAAATCGTGGTACAAACATTGAGGCTATTTTTCCCATAATTCCACACTGATATCACTATAACGTAACATAGTCTTGAGTTGGCTTCCCACAGCCCTGACAACTCTTTCTATTGTTTCCTTGGTAAAAAAAATCATAACAGAGCTTCTTTCTACTAGAAGAAGAGTTCATAATTTTCCATGAAAAAACATCATGGCCACTAGTTAGGGCCACTATCAAATTCCATTCCTTGAGGAGTGAAAAATTCATCATGAACTCAAAAATTCTATGACAAAAAATGTTCACCTAAGACCTGATCTCCTAGAAAATTCCCTCCTAAAAACATCCCACCCTTGAGATGTTGTCACCTGTAAATTATGGTATGAATCATTGCAGTTTAGTGAAGCATTATGTGTAGTCTTGTATTGTCATACCCTCCCAATTCATGTGTATGTACCTAATATCATTTGTATCCCTCAACATTATGGGATAGAAGTGTTTTTTGGATGTTTTCATTATAGTCCTTTGAATATAAATCCTCTTAATTCCAAGAATACCCTATAATATCCTACCAATTCTTAGTAGGTCCATTGGTCATATATACATTATGATTCAACCACTTATCTATGGGTGTCTCAAGATGATTAAAGATCATATAAACTGACTCGATACGGGAATCATCTACTTGGGGGCCTCCATTCCTAGTAAAAGTAGGTTGATGCTGCAACTAGAACTCTCTCATCGTCACATACATAAATTAAATGATTTGAATATCTCCCTTATAAAGGATTGCATGACCCTCAAGTTGCTGTCATGAAGCCAGACATCCATATAATCCTTAAGATCTATATGAATATATTTTAGCAACATTAGCAGCATGGTGATTGACAATCCCTTATTTCTTAACTCAATGATGATAAGGAGGCATTTCACTACATAAAAAATATGCTCCTTTGAAAACTAGTTATAATAATAACGTCTACCTAAAAAGGAGTCAAAAATAAAAAAACACTACTCAAGGTCTCTCTAAACATGAATTATAGGAGTTTTTTCTTGAGATATAAGTTCTTTTAATTTCATTTATCAGGTATAATAAATATCTCATTTCACAATTCATAGACTCTAGTATATAACACATGCGGTAAATATGTCCCTATTAAGAACAATGCATGTTAATATATATCCCTATGTCTCTATCATGATAAATACATACTCATATCAGGCCATACCAGAAAATGAGTATAAATATAAAGATCCAACAAAATCACAAAAAAAATACCCTCACCCAACATGTGAATTTACTAAGGTTAAATAACATCAACTATAAAAAACAAATAGTATAAACAAAAATACCATCCTAGGGCCCTCGGATATGCCCCAAGGGTTAGCTACTCTCATGAACAATCCCATTACCATCTCCTGACACATCCTATTATCCTTTATAATTTTCCCAAATATTAAATATATAGAAAATAAACATGGTTTCATTTGATACCACCTTTTAATGTCCCTCAATCCTTCGCCATCTCAGATGTACAAAATAGGTAGTTTACGGGACCTCAAGTGCAACTCCTTATATGCTAGAGATCGCTGACATGAATGAGGGGTGTGATAAGTATAGTGAGAAGACTATAACCCCTGTTTCATAGATACAATATAGAAGAAATAGAAAAATATAAATAAATATCAATGTAATAGAAAATGTTGAAATAATACAATACATCAAATAAACCATAAAATCTAGTTCAAGAATCCAATAAATAATAAGTGACTAGTGTAATGGATATGTGGAATGTATCTAAATTTCATGGTAGATGTAATATAGAATAAAATAATATCATACCCAAATAAAGACTCAAAATTCACTTGTCCCTGGCCCCATCTCAGTCCCATATCCAAACTCTAACCCATATAATAAGGTAACAATCAACAATAAGGTCCCTTCCCCTTGTCAAATCCTGCATTCATGTCATCTTCCCAAATACCAAAATATCACCATGAGTACGGTGTGAGTAAAACATAGTTGGTCAAAACCATAGTGTGTAAACTAAACGGGTACAATAATATGTGTTTTTAATAAGTCAATAAATAGGTGTATTAATTTATCAATTAATACAATACAATAATCAACATGCTTTAGAAGCATTCTGAAATGCATCTAATCAAATAAAATAACCATGCCAACCATATACATATATATAAATAACCTTATTTGGAATCATGATGGTATATATCATAGCATGTATCACATACATGACAACTATAACCATATTTCTATAGAAATCAGTCAAATATAGGTGAAGCCCTCTATATAATAATTTCATCATGTGTTAGGGATTAGTCCTATAAATAAAATTTTCAACATAGGTCACTAGGCATAAATTTATATATAAGCATTTCAGCCTGAATCACTAGTCATAGACTGCTATTTAAATATTTCATTATGTGATAGGTCATAGCCATGTATATAAGAATTTCCACATGAAACACTGGGAATATCATACTATATAAGATTTTCAACATGAATAACTCAATGAGTCATAATAGTAAGGATATCACAAAATAACATCATAATCCCCCAATGGTTAATTATTAAAACTACCATTTGCCTTCAAATTACACATTCATTTATACCTAAAATGAACAATGGTCAAATAAATAATATAATAATCCATTTCTTTGGGATTATATATCATGAAACATCTAAAGGTATCTTTTCATAAAAAAAATGTAAAACCATTAGCTAGGATATCATTATTCAAGGTTCTCTCTCCATACAAGTAGCCAAAATCCAGGTTGTGTCAACAGTTGAATCCAAAGTTATCCAACCAATATTCTAATACATGATTTTACCATTTATCAATGAATAAGTTAATTAGAGAACACATTATGTCATTCCAATCACAATATTTCATATACCACACTACTAAACAGACCATATGGTTACGTTTATACCCCAACCTTAAACCAACATTTAATGTAGTCCATACAACAGGTAATTCTAATAAGAAATAAGGTGATGAAGATTAAAAGAATAAACTAAATCCACTCAGGTTAAGATCATAACCAACTCTGGTTCAATTATTTCCACAACAATGATGGAGAATGATGAAAATGATGGAAAAAATTATGTATATAAACTCAACAATGATGTGATGTGGAAATGAAATGTCCAAAATGGAATAGAAGGCTCCAAATTCACCTGGAATATACATAGGGTTGGGGGGAGGGGCTGATATTAAATAATGAATATTAAATAATTCACACATCCTACGTGAAACCATGTCTCGCAATAAATACATGGTTTTTAATCCATCTACATGTTTTGTGTTATGTTTTTAAAGGGATACATCAAAAAAACCATCACCTTGAGTAAATATTATTCCTAATAAAAAAATATTAAATATGTAGCTGGTTCACAATGTGTGACCACTTGACATTATAAACCAGTTAACAAAATGTGTCTAGCGGTGGTTACAAATTGTGTAACATATACATTCAATACAATCATCCACCATGTAGTTTTTAGCCCAGTTTACGCATGAGGACATGAACCAAATAAAAACCCTTTGGGACACTAGAAATACATTATAACCAAATTTAACACATTTTCCCAGACTCTATTAATTAATACAAACATACATCCATGAAATTTAGGTCATTTCCCCCAAAAATGCTCTCTGTATCTGAACAAGTCTCAACCACCAAGTCTTAAAGATGACTGAACCCAGAATGAAAAAAAGTAGTTTAATGTAAAAACACAAAGAGGGAGGATATCTCGAAAAATGATGAAATATTACATAATCCACGCCATATAATAGACCATCCCTGAGCTACTCCTAGAATCACTAAGGGGTCTCAGTAAACAATTCTGTCTAATGTTATCACATATTAGTATCCATATCCCAGGTCTCTTCCTGAACATTCACATGCTTCCACTACAAAAAAAACAATGAAATCTCCCTACCCAAGTTATAATTCTCACTATGGTCTATAATCTATATTGGATGATCCTCAAAGGGAGCATCATCACAATGCTCAGTGTCCACTACAAGAGAAGGATCATGATAATATCTCTAAAGTTATGACAAGTGAAACATTTCATGCAAGGAACTATAGCACTGTGGAAGGGATAATTGATATGCCACTTGACTGACCCTATCCACTATCTCAAATAGACTATCGAACCAGGGAACTAAAATTCCCTATTTCTTGATATGGAATTTCTGTAACCTATGATACACATGAATGAAAACATGATGTCTAGAATAAATCACAATAGGTCATCATTGATGGTCATCATAAAATTTTTATCTTATTTTCATGGTCAGCAACATCTTTCTGATCAACCAAACTGACCCAAAATCCTCCTATGTGAGACTAGGTCTAGCAAGCACTGAATCATCCACCTCCATCCAAAGAAGATCTAAATGACATGGCCTTCCATACTAGGCCTCAAAAGGATCCATCTTTATTGATTCCTAGAAGATTTTATTATATTCAACCTCTGTGAGTGTCACATATTTCTCCACAGAACCATCGAAATACAAAACAAAATTTCATAACATATCCTTCAAAAACTAAATAGTCATATTACATTGAACATCAGTCAAATGATAATAGGCAAAGCTCAAAATAACATATGATCCTATAGAAAATATAAGAAACATCTAAAACTGTGATGTAAAATGAGGATCTCTACCAAAAACTTTACTCCTTATAACACCATGTAGAAAAACTACTGCACACAAGTAAATACTACCCAAATTTTCAACAGTCTATTGATATGAAAAATGTCATCTAACATCATCCTTGGATCCGAAATCACCTATACTGCATCAGTCATATGGGTTTTCATTGGAAATCATATCACAAAATTCATCATGACATCAAACCATTTCCACTCAGGGATGGGAAAAGGCTGCAAAATCCCAGCTAGCCGCTAATGATTAGCTTTCCCCAGCTAAAAAGTGAACCATATTTCAAAAAATTCTACTACCTCTTTCTTCATTCTTAACCACCAGTACTATCTATTAACATCATTATAAATCATTGTCAAACTAGGATATACCACCCATCTAGAAGCATGAAACACTCTCCTCGTATCCTCACACAGGCTTGTAGGAACATATTCTTGGCCATATAAAAGAATGGAATTTTAAAGTCCAAGAGACCATCCAAATGGTGTCTACCCACCATATAAGCTATCACTCAGAACTATACCCTATAGATTAGATAACATCTCTAACATGATCTGGTCCAAAATCATGGGTATAATAGATGTCAAATTTAGAGATACTCATTATTTAGACACATGAACATACCAATTCACGTTTGAAAATAGTTTTGTAATCTTACACTAAACAAAAGACTCTTATACTACCTATATTTTTGTCATTCTAATCAAATTGTCAGCAAAAAAAGTCCATTTGATAGTGTATAATCCAACATGAAGTCAATACACTACAAATACAAGACCCATCACTTCTTCCAAATGATCAAGTACCACTAAGAAAATATGAACCTAAATATATTGTGCTCCATGTATACCAAAAACCAACTACCCATGATATAATACCTTTAACATCATAGGGAATGTACCATCATTGTGAACTCCATACCATGAGTAGGATAATTATCCTTGTTTGGTATTTGCTTTATAGAACCATAATAAACCACTCACCCTCATTCGTTAGAAATTATCTGAGTTCAAATCCATATGAATTAGAGTATATGGTATATTATTTAACCTACATAGATAATGTGAGGATTGGTGATGAGTTTATACTGTATGTTATTTACTAATAATAAATCTCACAAGCATAGAAAAAAACAAACTTCACCCATTTCTTTGTTATCCTTGACATATGTGCTACTAGATTGGAGAATACCTATATAAAGTGAAAATAATATCTTGTTAAAACCAAAAATCACTATATCTCAACCACATTCTTGGATCTCTCCAAAGATACCAATGTTTTAAACTTATCTGAGTTCATAGGCACTCCAGCCTCTAAGATAAAATAACCTAGGAAGGGAACTCTATCAATCTTGAAATTACATTTTTATAGATTGGCATAAAAACTATGCTCTCTCAGTGTACTCAGAACGATGTGATGATATTGGGAATGATCATATAGTGACTATGAGTAAAATAATATTTCATTCACAAAAACAAACACAAAGCGATCTAGGAAAGGGTGGGAGATCAGATTTATCAAGTCCATGAAAACCATCAGTGCATTCGTTAAACCAAATGACATCCCTAAAAACTCATACAAGGTATACCCACTCTTAAAAGTAGTGCGAGGTATGTATAATGGTATCACCATCAATTGGTGGTAACAAAATCTAAAATTGATATTGGATAATATCTTATAACGTCTCAACTGATAAAAAAAGATCATTGATAAATGGAATGGGATAATGATTATTAACCATCAACTAGTTCAATCTATGATAATCCACACATAAGTGAAAATAACCATCATCCTTCTATGAAAAAAGAACAGTAGATCCCCATGGATATGTACAGGGCCATGTGAAACCTTTAGCTTCTAGATATTCCTATTGAATCTTTAACTCTCATAGCTATGCTGGTGCAATTATATTATGTGGGATGGAAACTAGATTTACTCTTGACACCAAATAGATCATGAACATAATATCTCTTTCAAGTTGTAAGTCATAGAACTCATTAAGAAAAACATAATAAAATAGAGAGGTAACTCTCCTTGGGTAATAGTAAATATGATCCTGGTTGACTATTTGAATGAGATAGTCCAATCTTCACTAACATTGTCTGGTATGACAAGCCAGAAGATCCCACTCACCTTGATGATAATGGATGCCTCCTTGTGGAGATAGAAAGGTAACTATCCTTTGATAATAGTAAATATGATCCTGGTATAGAACTATAAAATCTAGACAAAGAATCAAATAAAAACCAATAATTTCCTACATAAATGGTTCCCCAATGAAATAGTACACATGAATATTTATGTAACACACATTTCAAGGTTTGATATTCTCATATCGAACTCCAAATGGTTTATCCACAGTTAAAACATGATCTGATATTTCCATATCCCATCTCAAACCATTTGAAAAACAAGTGGAGAAAAGGGAATCTAGTTATCCTATATAAAAGAAAATACAATCCAGGTTAGATGATACAAGAATAATACCAATGACAGTCAAAAATCATAAAACCATAGTAGCCGGATTAGTATGAATATCATGTAGCTAACTAGATCCTCTATCTAGGGCTCTAGTCGGACTCCCCTATATTGTTCCCTCTACCTAGTAAATTCATTCCAACTCTAGGGTACCACATCCCTGAACACAACCAAAACATCTTGTGTAACTCTAGCTACGTGTTAGATGAGGAGTAGTTGATTCATTCCTAGACCCCGGTACCTATATTGATCCGCTTCTACTACTTTGATGTAGTATACCAATACAAAGCCTCTATAGGTGGCCCATCCTGGTGAAAGAACATCACTCCAAAGTGTAGTATGGAGATTGAGTCCACATGTGGACCATCATTTCACAATGATATCACTAAAATTGAACATGTTCCTAATATTTCTTCACACTACCCTAAATACGCTTTCCACTATTTCCTTGGTAAAAATTATTGTACCGACGCTTCGTTCTCCTAGAAAAAGAGTTCCCAGTTCATTCTACTAAAATGATATAACAACTACTTAGGGCCCCTCTCATATTCTCTTCCATAATGAGGTCTTGATTAATTGCATACTCAATGCTGATCATATTGAAAAACATATTGAAAAAAAAGATCACATACAAAGATCACATTAGCTATTAAATATGGTAAAAACATCTCGTGATCGATGAAGTTTCCAGTATACTATAATACTAACATTTAATCATGTGTTAGGCACATGAAATCATGACCCTTCTCATACCTAAATTTATTAGTGTAGAAGTTGATCAATAACATCACCTTGAACTCCTTCTGTGATAAATCATCCTTCCACCCATCATGGTCAAGAATATCCAAAAAATTCCTGGAAAGTCTACGATGTATATATGTAGAAATCTCCACCATCCAACATTATAGTGTCTCAAGATGCATAAATATCATCTTGAATGACTCAAACCAAAACTCAGATACCTAGGGGATTCCATCCCCAGTGAAAGTAGGTAGATACTATAGTGGGAACTATCTCATCATCTTAGTCATCCATGGAACAACATGAACAATATCCCTTTCCATGAATCACATGACCCAAAAGTATATTCCATGATACTGAACATCAATATGATCTTAATGAGATACAGGAAGTTATATTTTCTCTAAGTTAGGAGGGTTTTTATTTCCACTCATCTAAAACTCAACTGAAAGATGATGAGAAGGAATTTTCTATATAAGACAAACACACTCCTTAGAACACTATTTATAACCACACGGTATAACTGAAATGTTAAAAAAAAGAACCACTTCTCCCTATATCAATAAACATGTATTATAGGTGTTTTAGAATGAAATATCAGTACTTTTAAAATAATTTATTAGATATAATAAATGTTTTATTTCGGAGTTTATATAGGAAATAATATAACACATTCAATACATATATCCCAATAATGAACAATGCATGTCAATATATATCCCTATGATTCTATCATGATACATGCATACTCATTGCATTCCAGATTGGTCCATGTGTATAAATACAATGAACTAGCAATATCATGAAATGATAACCAAACAAAACATGTGAATCACCCACAGTGAAATAACATCAACTGTAACAATATAAAAATATAAATATTAGTCCCATCCCCAGGTACATGGATTTTCCCCCAATCATGGGTTATCTACTCACATTAACAAGTTCATTACTGAGTCTCGACATTTACTATTCCCATTTATACCTTTCCATAATAGTAAAGAAACTCATTGCCACTAATACAACTTTGTAATGTCCCACTATTTAAAACTCACTCATGTGGCCAAAACAGGTTGGTTATGGGACCTCATGCATGCCTATACATATTCCAGAGGCTTTTCAATAGCATTGGGGGTGTGATAAGTTTAATTGGATGACTATAACCACTGGTCCAGAGTTACAATATAGTGGGAATAAACGATATAAACGAATATCAATGTAAATAAAAAAGAAGAAAACAAATATAATTCAGTGGATAAATCAAAAAATCCAAATTAATAATAAAATAAATAAAAATAGAATAATTTAATTATTGGTTGGAATATATCTAAATGTCTTGTTGGAATTAATATTGAATAAAAGTGTAGCAGACCCAAATAATGACTCAAAACTCCCCGGTCTCGAGCCCCACGTTGGTCCCCTCTACAAACTCTATCCCATCCAGCAAGAAAAAAATCAATAGAGAAGTCCCTTTCTGTTTTTTAATAATACATCCATGTTATCATCTTGGATACCAAAATTTCTACCCATGTAGGGTGTGTGTAAAAATTAGTAAGTCGAAACCATTGTGTAGAAACAATACCAGACTAATAATAAGTGTATGTAACACAACCGTGAAAAACATATCTATATATCCAAATAAATTTCTTTGGCACCACACCACTATAGATCCAAGAATGTATCACAACCATGAAGAAAGTCACCATATTTTCATGGAAATCACACAAATATTGGTCAATCCCTCAATATATACATTTCATCAAGTGTCAGGGAATAGACCGATATTCAAAAAATTACGAATGTGTCACTGGGAATAACCTGATATATAAGAATATAACCATGAATCATTGGGAATATCCCACTATATATTCATTTTAGTATGATTAAGAGAATATCATAATATATAATAACTTCTTCTTGAATCAGTATGCAAATCCAACTATATAAGTATTTTAGTATTAATCAATCAGCGAGTCATAATATCTAGAAGAACATAATATCACATCATAATCCTCAATGGTTAATTATGAAAATTACTATTTTCCTTTTTATTACACTTTCAATTATACCTCAAATGATCAATAGTAATATAAATAAAGAAATAATCCAGACCAATGGATACTATATCAGGTAGTTTATAAAGGCTTCGTATCATGCTAAACACATTTTAAACCATTATCCAGGTTGTCATTATTCATGGTTTGCTCACCCTTCAGGTAGCCATAAGCCAGGTTTCATCGTACATTGATTCCTAAGTGACCAAACTAATATTACTATCCATGATTTTACAATTTATCAATGACTAATATTATTAGAACACTTGTTACGTTAGCACAATCCTAATAAGGAATATAATTCACAATGAAACAGACCATAGGGTTAGGTTTATACCTCCTACCTTAAAATGGTGTTTAATATAGTGCTTAAAAAGGGTAGTTCCAATGAGGAATAAGGGTATTAATATCACAAGATGAACCTAAATCAACATAGGTTAAGATAAAAACCAATTACAGTCCAATTATTTCAACCGTAATGATGATGAATAATGGATGAATGGGTGAAATGTAGCAGGTCAACTCACTAGGGATTATATTTGAATATGGAAGATACCGAATAGAATATAAGGCTCAAAATTCACCTAGAGGTTGCATAGGGTCGATAGGAGGGGATGAAATGAAGGAATAAATAATAAATCATATTCACTAACCACGTAAAACCACTACTTTTAATAAATACATGGTGTTTAATCTATTTACATGTCCTATATTTTTTTAAAGGGATACACTAAAACCCCATCGCCTCAATTCAATAATTATCCCAATCAACATTATCAAGTCTTGTATTAGGTTCACGACTTGTGTACACATTACACCATGAACTAGTCTATGACATGTTTCTGGTGTAATTTTCTCATCATGTAACATATACATGGCCTATAACTACCCAATGAATAGTTTTCAACCATGTTTATGCCTAAAGACCCAAACGACCTCCAAATCCTTAAAAACCATAGAAAACCATCATAACACCATTTAGAATGATTTCTTAGAATCCATTAATTGAAATTAACATTAATCCTTGAACATTATGTCTTTTTCCCCAAAAAATTCTCTTTTTCTGAAAACAGGTCACAACTACGAAGGCATAATTATAAAGGAAAACCCAATGAGAAAACTAATATCGTAAAAACATAGAGGCACTTACCTAGAAAAATATGATATCTTTCAATCACACTATAAATTATTTTATGAAAGGAGGAAATAAAACCTAAGGGAATCTAAACATAGTGATGTGACATGGTCACCATGTCTAGTGTGACATTGATAGGGCCCTTCAAGATACATTAACATTTTTTGTTCAATAATTTGACCATATGGGGAATATATTTGGGTTCACTGAGTGCCATGATCCTATGACTGGTAGATGTGGTCAAGATCTTATTGTTTTATTAATTCAGTGTTACTATGACTATGGTAACTTTAAAACATTACAATGTCCTAGTGCACATGTGATTCCACAATGCGCTTCTATACGTTTATCATGGGAGAAGATCATTGATCATTTTTTTAAAATATGTTATTAATTTCTATTATGATTCTTTATGGATGCCCGTAGGGTAATGTCATAAGTTTGGTGAGTTTTTTGATGCACCTTCCCATCTACCGATAACGAATAGGCTGCGACCAGGGGGAGGCCAAGGTAAACCCATATTCAAAATGAGATTTATTTCCCTAGCGAAGGGGAACTCGAATGGAGGTGTTGTTTTTGTAGTCAGGAAGGTCACATGTAGAATCCCTTATTTCAGTAAACCTTTATTGATTCTTTTTATAAATGTAATGTGTTTGGCTATTGTTTGGGAGGGTTTAGAGGACTTTTGGGATGTTTGTGGACTTTTCTTGTGGTGTACAGTTTGAGCACACAGTACTACCAAACAAACCTTTAAAAGTGTTGGCCTTTATCAACACTAGAAAAAAGCTCTAATAATGTTGTCCTTTATCAGTGCTAAAAAATGTGATGATAAAGGGTACCATTTATCCCTGCTAAAAAAACGCATATAAATGTCACCCTCTATTAGTGATTTTTTAACTCTAATAAAGGGAAACAATTTTCTGTGCTTTTTTTAGTGTTGATAAATGGTTCTCTTCATCAGCACTTTATTTTTAGTATTGATAAAGGGTTATCTTTAGCATAACATTATTTTTAATAGTGACAAACTGTTGCCATTGTTATCACTTTTTTGTGATGATAAAGATTTTGAATAAAAATAATTATTAAACAAATAAAAAAAATATTAGCAATTTTATTATTTAAATAATTATTTATAAAAATGAATAAATTAAATATAAAAATATAAAAAATATAAATATAAATATATTTTATATTTTAAATATATAGATATGTAAAATGAATAAAATGAAATTAATTAAACAAATAAAAATGAGAAATCAGTAAATTAACAAAATATTAACTATTTTATTAGTTAAATAATTATTGATAGAAATGAATAAATTTAATATATATATATATATATTATAAATATTAATAAATAGTATATAATAAATATAGATACATAAAATGGATAAATTATAATAAATAAACAAAAAACAAAAAATGAGTTATTTGTAATAAATAAACAAAAAAATTTGAAAATGAAAAAATAAAAAGTATATTAAAATTTTATTTAATGAAACAATAATTAATAAAAATGGATAATTTCAATATATATATATATATATATATGTTATAAATAGTAATAATAAATATATATTAAATATAAATATATAGAAAATGAAGAAAATCTAATGATTAAAAACATATTAATGTCTTATTCATTTTTAATGTTGTGTGAATTTTCAATTTAACTTATATCAAACATGGGTTACATTGATTTCACATAAATATTTGTAATTAATTAATTTTTATGAAAAAAACCGACACAACTATTTACACAATTTATGAAATATTTAATAAAAACCCACAAGCCTAATATTTTTCTAATTTATTCACATTTTATGATATTTTATATTTTTATTATGACATGATACAATTAATATACGATGTTTTTAATTGGTCAATTTTATTTATTTGTGTTTAATATTAATAATTTTAGGTAATATTAATTCATTTATAATATTTTCTTATTTTATTATTCTCTATTTGTTTTTTTGGATTTTATAATTTTATTTTATTTATTTAATTATATTTATTTACTATGATTTAGTATTTTCAATATACATTCATATTTTCTTAAATATATATCCTTGTTTTTTAATAATTTATATTTAATTAACAAAACTTATCAATTTTTCAATATATTTAATGTGTACACATTTTTAATTACTCAATTTTGATCATATTTAAAATGCATGTATTTATGATTTTATATTAATTAATAATCATAAAAATATATTTTCAAATAATTATTTATAAATCTATATTTTCTGATGTTTATATTTACTATATTTATAAATTTATTTATTTATAATTATAATTAATAAAAAAATATTATTTTGTAAAAAAATATTTTATATAAAATAACTAAATAATTATACATATTTAAATAATTATTAAATTATAATAATATTTTAAAATAATGAATATATAATATATATATATATATATTTATTTATGATTATGTTTATATTTATATTTATTTGTTATATATATAATTATTTGAATATACATAATGATATAAATATATAAATATTATTTTTTAAAAGTATTAATGTAACGCCCCGACCCCAGTTACCAAGAGTCAGTGCATTATTGCGTAACATTGGCATGATCACAAAAGATCAAGTCTCGAAAGACGGATTAGTTTAGTAGCCTTGGAAACACTAGATACATTCATAAATGTTACATTACATCATAAAGTAAAAAACTACAATAACATAGTCTCTATTTTCCACACTCATATCCCCATCAGACTATCTCTACAGGTCATTCCAAAAATACTTCTTCACATCCTGGAAAAATTAAAACATTGAAAGGGGAGCTCAGATGCTCAGTAAGGATAACAATATTGCAGAAGCTTTTATAAATAAACATTAACATTTAAGGCAATGTATAACTAAAACAAAAGCCTTCTTAAACTTGAACTTCAGCATAATATTACAAAAATAAAATTAAATGATTCCATTTACTTATTCACATGGATATTCTACTAGTCGAATAATCACATGCAATATCAATAACCACTTTCATAATGATGGAATGCATAATGCCAGACTAACATAACCACATAGCCAAGGCGTCGTTCCAAGACTAAAAATAAGATTTTGTCAAGGCCTCATGCCAAGACACTAGTTTGTCTCATGAGACCTACCGATGCATCGAGGAGCTATAGCGAGCTCCACCCATCACTTATTAAGTCCAATGCATTCCTCATATGAACAGGTTTAAACATATCATAAACCATAACATAATTGTATCACATAAAACATGCATTAAGGAAACATAAGATTTCCAAAAATCAATCACAGAAATCAATACAACACATTGATATAATAAAAACTTTATCAAAACCATTTTCAATACCAAAATAAAAGAAAAGTAAAACATGGTATTTGTTTTTCTTTTAAAAAATTTATGGCTTATAGAGGAAGCCAAAACTCAAATAATAGTCACGGCGGCGGAGAAGTCGGTGTCACCGCATACGTAAGAAAAAACATTCCTTTTGTCGTTTAGTAAAAACGCTTCATATAAAAAGATTCCTTTTGAATAAAAGTAAAATTCAAAGGGGTTTATACACCGTATAAATGAAAGTTTTGTATAAAACCAAATATGCCTCAATGAAAGGATATTGAGATGAAGTACTTACAAAGATAATTTTTAAAATAAAATAGATCTATAATTTGTATTCAATATATGTACAAATAATGAAATTAGAAATACAAGATAAGACATAATAATATCATGACATAATTTGAAAGTAGGAGATTAACCCAAAGAATGGAAATTGGGTTAAGAAGTTCCCTTACCTCGTGTCCGACTTGACTCGATCGTTCTTTAACCACCTGAATAATAAACTAGAGTTAATCTCTACTTTCTTAAGAACATTTTTCATGTTAATTATCCCTTTTATATCACTTATTACAATGTTACGAAAATTATGTAGTCATTTAAGTTAATAATGGTCGTTTTGTCGATCTTTGGTACTTGAGTCAACAATAAAATTCTTATAAATAAATTTTGTTTATGTGGTAGAAATATCCATTATATACAGAATTATATTCATGATGTATATATAATATATATCATATACATCCATTATATACATGCATTTATAATATTACATAACATTTAGAGGTAAGAAATGAAATGCACCGTTCATGGAGACGGTAAGCCGTACGTACGCATGAACGCTACTTTGATTTCTATTTCGTATTTAATGGAATAAAATTATAATTATATAAAGTTATAATATAAATCCAGTATAATATATTGTATAATACCATTTACTCCATCCTTTATACATCCCACATATGGAAAAAACGATTCAAATCACTTTGAAGGTCCGGTAGTCCGCACTTCCTAAAATGAAATTATCGCGTTTACCCATAATGGAAATCGCAAAAGTATGCCATAAATGAAAAATACAGAATATTAAGTAAAACATAAACATAATATATATCATATTTAAACATATTGTCATCATAATGGCCACCATGAGAGGTGTTATATGAGTGTTGAACAATCATCATTTCGTGAGGCAGAAATTCACCATCCACAGAAACAGTATGTACTTTAACCGTTAGATATAGGTGTGTGTAAGTGTATCTAGAATACATATCATAAAAAAATCCTAGTATATTTAATATACTGGTTTTGTTACAAAATAAATGAATAAAAAGAGTTTAGGGGTTTGGAGAAGAAAAATAAAACAAAAGAACATTAAATAAGACATTACCTTAAAATTGGGTAACTCTTTTTGATTTGAGAGAAAGGCTTCCTTGGGAAGACTTATCCCCAAATTGAGGCTTCTATGATTAAGAGAGGGAAGTTGAGAGAGTATTTGGGCAGATTCTGGCCGAGCCAAATGGCTTGGAAGGTGCGAATAAGGTGGTAGTGGTGGGGGTCTTTTATAAGAGGAGAGGAGGGGCACTCTTGGAAAGTCATGAAATGTGACTTCATTATAAAATGTGTTTCGGATTTTAAAGGTCCCAAACCTATCTATTTCGAGTCTAAGGTGATAAGGGTTCAAAATATACTCATTAAATAGGTTTTTGACAAGTTTATGTCTTAGAGTTTACATTATCTTTTCATTTTATTTAAATCATTAATTAATGAGGTAATCGCGGCATCATCATAGTGTCACAAACAATTTAATTTATTTAATGTCTAAAAATTATAAAACAAATATAACAATGTAGGAAATCTTTTTTATCTTTCTAATGAATATTTATAGTAAAAAATATGACTTGTATAACCCCATTTAAAAAAAAAATTTAGTAAAAGAACTCATGTTTGTGACATTTTTATTTTAACAGTAAATAAAAAGTTTTTAATGTCATTTTCCTACCAAAGTGGCTCCATGGGGTCCCCAAGTTGACCCATGGATTTTCATGTTCGTAAATGACTCATCAAATAGTGTTAGGACAAGTGTAAAGGAATTTTCATATTTTTATAATATCATTTTTACCTTAAATTTCACTAATTACCTTTAATCGCGATTAGTTAAACTTAAAAGTTACTATTCACCAAAAAATTATTTTAATCCCATTGAACCACATTTTACTTCTTAATGACAACCATGTTTGTTAGATTTTTGAAAATCAAATCACAGAAGTGGTAATGTTTCATTTAAACAAAAAATCAGTTTTTTAACTACCACATAGTGGATTCACACTTAATCAAAAATTGATGTTTTTCAGAACAATGCCAAAATATCACCCTAAGCTATAATTGATATTCCGAATTCAAAAATGATGTCTATTTTACAAAATTCCAAACATATAAGATGCATTAATTAATTTTATAATTAATTTCTGATGTCACAACAAATAGCGTGTTTTTAAGAAACAATATATATCAAAATATTGACAATTGTTTATGTCCAATTTCAAAGCGAAATTAATTCTGATGACCACCATTGGATAAAATGGTAAAAATATATTCTAATTATACTCTAAAACCACTCAATATTATAATTTATCACTATAAATTATTTTTATTAAAAAAGTTGTTTTTAAGTATTTTTTAATATTCATAAAAAATTGGATGTTCTTAGAAAAATACCAAAAATTTTACATAGGCTAATTTCGATATTCTGAATCCAAAAATGAAGTCCATTTTGAAATATGAAATATATATAATTTCAAAAATTGGGTATTAATATTAATAATGGCTATTTTGATTGGCCGCGGTGTGTTAGAATCTCGTACTTGCATACAATGCAAGCTATGTCATTATTGAAAGAGAAACGTATCGTGGAAGCTCGGGGTGTTACATTCTCCCCTACTTTAATAAATTGCATCCTCGCAATTTGAAAATTTTCTTTGAAAATAAAAGGTTGAAAATAGAAAATAACTTTGTGGAAAACCCACATCAGAAATAAGGTTTATAAAAATATAACTTTAAAAGAAAGAAAGATAAGTACAAAGGTCACCCAAGATAGCCCATACTAGGATTCTATGAAAATATGGATATGGAAGAAAAACAAACCATCAAGGTCTGATAGAGAGTTGTAGAAAACAGGATTAGGAGAAAGTTAACCATAAGAAAATCAAAAACTTGTGGTTGGTTAAACGGTCATTGAATCCCCAGTTGGAAAAGTTATCCGGCAACATTTTTATTTTAAGTTACCTTTTATAAATTTGTGGAATTTATTTAGGAGATTTACTAAGAACGTAAGGGAATATACATACTTGTCATGTAGACTTTCTTTATTTAATAAATTTTTTCCATAAACCCATCTTTCACTCAAAAAGATAATAGAACTCAAAAATATTATATTTATCCTAATTGTACAAGGTTCAAAATATTAACACCTACCATTTAGATTAGGAAAACTATTTTTTAATAACTAGGGACTTCCTGTAGGATAGTGGTAGGTAATAAAGGCATGTCGCACTAGGGTTGTGGGTTCGATTCCTACAGCTTTGTCCGACACGACAGTTTATCCCCTGACCTACAAGTTGTCCTTTTCCTAAAACTATAGTATTATAAAATTCCAAAAATAATATTCAGAATTTTTTTAACCTTAAACAATGCAATCCAAGGTTCAAAATAATCCATTCCAACCTTTATAGTTATCCAAAATACTTCTGTCCAACTCACAGTCCAAATTTTATAAGGAAGGTAAACATAATGATGATCCTTTTTTTCCGCGTAACAACATGTGAACACCTTCATCATGTATTCTTTTAAAACACTGCAACATCCTGAATTACCATAAATCCTTATTGATTACATTCATGATCCATTATTCCTTATAGAATACTAGATATGCTCCTTCTATCAAAAAATTTATACAAATCATTAATCAGTTTCAAGGAAGTTAAGAATATCCAATATAATTTATCCAAATAAATCATGTCTTATTCCAAAATTACTATCTCAGTATCAGAACCATATTATGGTTTATCTTTCTCTCAACCATATATTTTCCAAAAATTTAACCTGCCGTGGAGTCACTTTTCTTGGTTCCACACAATCTCAAGTCTTTGATGAAATAGTACTGCAGTAAAATCCTTATATACTCCATAATTATTATAACCAGTACATCATTGATAAAACACTCAAATGAGAAAAATTTATTAATAAAAACATAAGAACTCTAATCATTCTTCCTAATCTGTGGTAGTATCATAACATGATTATTATCCAATAACATAATTTGTGGCATACTCTGATGATTTGGACATTGGTTTGCATAGTGTCCCCACTCCTTGTAGATGAAGCATTGTACTTTTGAAACCTTTTTCTTACCCTTGCAGTCACGCACTTGGTGTCCTTTTTCTCCACAGTTATAACAAACACCCATTCCCTTCAGGCAAGTTCCATGGTGTTTCTTCCAACAATTATCACATATTGGAAAATTCTCCTTTTCCCTAGTCCCTTTATCCGTCATTCTCTCTTCCATCCTTTTCATATCTTTATTTCCTTCAAAGCCATAAGACTCAGAGAATTATTTACTTATCTTATTTACACATGATACTATTTCTTCATATGTTGAGAACACATGGGAGACAATTTCCCTTCTAAATGTTGGCTTAATACTGTGAAAGATATGGTCCTTCTTACTCTTTGGATCATACGTATTTATGGAGTTCACATTCCTTCTACTGGGCTCCATTTCTATACAATGGAATATAGGATAGTTTATTAATTGTAATGAATAATTCCAAACCTGTAAAATAATTAATATAAATTGAACGGTTTATGGATATAATCCATAATCATAAAAAAAATTTCTTTGAGGAAGTATATATGCATAAACCCTTCATAATGGTTTGTAAAAAATACAAATTATCCTAAGAATATCCCCCCTAGAGTTTTGTAACCAAGAGTGCAGCAAGACCCATTGTCGTGCACCAGTTCCCGTTCGAGTCTAGCTCAAAGTGGTGTTTTCAGGTTTTACCCCTAGGTACATCCGTGCCAGAGCCGCCTCTACTTGCTCGTATCCAGACAGGGATGTATTTCTTAGAAAACTCACAAAATCTCTATAATACCCAAATTATAAGAAGTTCTTCTATACTAATCCCCAATTCTATCATTGGGTTATGTGTTCTAATCAGAGTTTATCTAAATCTAGCTTCCAAGGTTAGTACTAAACTGTCTCTAATACCAACTGTAACGCCCCGACCCCAGTTACCTAGAGTCGGTGCATTATTGTGTAACATTGGAATGATCACAAAAGTTCAAGTCTCAAAAGATAGATAAGTTTATTAGCCTTGTAAACACTAGATACATTCATAAATGTTACATAACATCATATAGTAAAAAACTAAAATAACATAGTCTCCATTTTCCACACTCATATCGCCTTCAGATTATCCCTTCAGGTCATTCCTAAAATACTTCTTCACATCCGGGAAAAATTAATACATTGAAAGGGGTGAGCTCAGATGCTCAGTAAGGATAAAAATATTGCGGAAGCTTTCATAAATAAACATTAACATTTAAGGAAATGTATAACTAAAACAAAAGCCTTTTTAAGCTTGAACTTCAGCATAATATGGAAAAAATAAAATTAAATGATGCCATTTACTTATTCACATGGATATTCCAGTAGTCGAATAATCACATGCAATATCAATAACCACATTCATAATGATGGAATTCATAATGCCATACTACATAACCATGTATCAAATGCCTCGTTCCAAGTTAATAAATAGGATTTTGCCACAGCCCAGTTCCAAGACACTAGTTTGTCTCATGAGACCTACCGATGCATTGAGGAGCTATAGCGGGCTCCACCCGTCACTTATTAAGTCCAATGCATTCCTCATATGAACAGGTTTAAACATATCATAAACCATAACATAATTGTATCACATAAAACATGCATAAAGGAAACATAAGATTTCCAAAATTCAATCACAAGATATCAATACAAAAGACTGATATAACAAAAACATTATCAAAAAAAATTTCAATACCAAAATAAAAGAAAAGTAAAACATGGTATTTTTTTTAATGTTATGGCTTATAGAGGAAGCCAAAACTCAAATAATAGTCATGGAGGTGGAGAACTCGTTGTTGCCGCATAGGTAAGAAAAAACATTCCTTTTGAAGTTTAGTAAAAAAACTTTGTATAAAAAGATTCCTTTTGAATAAAAGTAAAAGTCAAAGGGGTTTATACACTGTATAAATGAAAGTTGTGTATAAAACCAAATATGCCTCAATGAAAGGAGATTGAGACGAAGTCCTTACAAAGATCATTTCTAAAATAAAATAGATCTATTATGTTTATTCACTATAAGTACAGATAAAGAAAGTACAAATACAAGATAGGACATAATAATATCATGACATAATTTGAAAGTAGGAGATTAACCCAATGAATGGAAATTGGGTTAAGAAGTTCCCTTACCTCGTGTCCGACTTGACTCGATCGTTCTTTAACCTCCTTAATAATCAACTAGAGTTAATCTATACTTGCTTAAGAACCTTTTTAATGTTCATTATCTCTTTTATATCACTTATTAAAATGTTACGAAAATTTTGTATTCATTTAAGTTAATAATGGTGGTTTTGACGATCTTTGGTACTTGAGTCAACAATAAACTTCTTATAATTACATTATGTTTATGTGGTAGAAATTTACATTATATCCAGAATTATATTCATGATGTAGATATCATATATATCATATATATCCAGTATATACATGCATTTATAATATTACATAACATTTAGAGGTAAGAAATGAAATGCATCGTTCATGGAGATGGTAAGTCGTACGTACGCATGAATGCTACTTTAATTTCTATTTCATATTTAAAGGAATGAAATTATAATTATATAAAGGTATAATATAACTCCAATATAATATAATGTATAATACCATTTAGTCCATCCTTTATATATCCCACATATGGCATTAACGATTCAAATCACTTTGAGGGGGCGGTAGTCCGCACTTCATAAAATGAAATTATCGCGTTTACCCATAATGGAAATCGCAAAGGAATACCATAAATGAAAAATAAAGAATCTTAAGTAAAACATAAACATAATATATATCATACATAAAAATATTTTCATCTCAATGGCCACCATGAGAGGTGTTGTATGAGTGTTGAACAATCATCGTTTCGTGAGGCAGAAATTCGCCATCCACAGAAACAATATTTTCTTTAACTATTAGATGTAGGTGTGTGTAAGTGTAGATCGAATAATTATCATAAAAACATCCTACTATATTGAAGATACTGGTTTTGTTACAAAATAAATGAATAAAAAGAGTTTAGGGGGTTGGAGAAGCAAAATAAAACAAAAGAACATAAAAGAAGACATTACCTTAAAATCGGGTAACTCTTTTTGATTTGAGCCAAAGGATTCATTGGGAAGACTTCTGTCCAAATTGAGGCTTCTAGGTGTAATAGAGGGAATTTTAGAGAGTATTTGGGAAAAGTTTGGCCGATCCAAATGGCTTGTATGGTGTGAATAAGGTGGTAGTGGTGGGGGCCTTTTATAAGAGGAGAGGAGGGGCACTCTTGGAAAGTCATGAAATGTTACTTTATTATATAATGTGTTTCAGATTTTAAAGGTCCCACACGTATATATTTCGAGGATAAGGTGTTAAGTGTTATAAATATACTCATACAATAAGTATTTGACAAGTGTAAGTCAAAGATTTTACAATATCTTGTCATTTTATTTAAATCGTTAATTAATGAGGTAATCGCTACATCATCATGGTGTCATAAAAAATATAATTTATTTAATGTCTAAAAATTATTAAAAAAAACTATCATGATGTAGGAAATCGTTTTACCTTTATAATGAATATTTATAGTCAAAACTATGACTTTTAGAACCCCATTTGAAAATTGTTTTAGTAAAACAACTCATGCTTGTGACAATTTTATTTTAACATTAAATAAAATGTTTTTAATGTCATTTTCCTACCAAATTGGCTCCATGGGGTCCCCAAGTTGACCCATGGATTTTCAGCTTCGGCCATGAATCATCCAATAGGGGTAGGACATGTGTAAAGGTATTTTCATATTTTTATAATATCATTTTTACCTTAAATTTCACTAATTACCTTTAATCGTGATTAATTAAACTTTAAAGTTACTATTCACCAAAAAATTATTTTAATCCCATTGAAACACATTTTACTTCTTAATGACACCCATGTATGTCGGATTTTTGAAAATCAAATCACAGAAGTGGTAATGTTTCATTTAAAAGAAAAATCAGTTTTTTAACTACCACTTAGTGGTTTCACTATTCATCAAAAATTGATGTTTTTCAGAACAATGCCAAAATTTCACCCTAAGCTATAATTGATATTCCAAATTCAAAAATGATGTTTATTTTAAAAAATTGCAAACATATAAGTTGAATTAATTAATTTTATAATTAATTCTTGTTATCACAACAAATAGCCTGTTTTTAAGAAACAATATATATCAAAAGATTGACTATTGTTTATGTCCAATTTCAAAGTGAAATTAATTATAATGACCACCATTGGATAAAATGCTAAAAATATATTCTAATTATACTTTAAAACCACTCAATAGTATAATTTATCACTATAAATTATTTTGATTGAAAAAGTTGTTTTTAAGTATTTTTCACTATTCATAAAAAATTGGAAGTTCTCAGAAAAATACCAAAAATTCAACATAGGATAATTTCGATATTCCGAATCCAAAAATGAAGTCCATTTTGAAATATAATATATATATAATTTCAAAAAGTGGGTATTACTATTCATAATGGCTATTTTGATTGGTCGTGGTGTGTTAGAATCTCGAACTTGCGTACAATGCAAGCTATTGCATTTTTGAAAGAGAAGCGTATCGTGGAAGCTCAGGGTGTTACATTATCCCCACCTTCAATAAATTAAGTCCACGCAATTGGAAATTTTTCTTTGAAAATAAAAGGTTGAAAATATAAAATACCTTTGTGGAAAACCCACATCGGAAATAAGGTTAATAAAAATATAACTTTAAAAGAAAGAAAGATAAGTACAAAGGTCACCCAAGATATCCCATACTAGGATTCTATGAAAATATGTATATGGAAGAAAAAAACCATAAAGGTATGATGGAGAGTTGTACAAAACAGGATTAGGAGAAAGTTAACCACAGGAAATCACAAACTTGTGATTGGTTAAACGGTCATTGAATCCCCGTTGGAAAATTTAACCAGCAACATTTTTGTTCTAAGTTACCTTTTATAAAGTTGATGAATTTATTTAAGAGATTTACTAAGAATGTAAGGGAATATACATTCTTGTCATGTAGACTTTCATTCTTTAATAAATTTTAACCACAAAACCATCTTTCACACAAAAAGATAATAGAACTCAAAAATATTATATTTATCCTAATCGTACAAGGTTCAAAATATTAACACATACCATTTGGATTCGGAAAAATATTTTATAATAACCAGGGACATCTTGTAGGATAGTGGTAAGTAATAAATGCATGTCACACTATGGTTGTGGGTTCGATTCCTACAGCTTTTCTGACACGATGGGTTATCCCCCGACCTACTGGTTGTCCTTTTCCTAAAACTATAGTATTATAATATTCAAAAAATAATATTCAGAAATGTTTTAACCATAAACCATGCTATCCAAGGTTCAACTTAATCCATTCCAACCTTTATAGTTATCCAAAATACTTCTGTCCAACTCACAGTCCAAATTTTATAAGGAAGCTAAACATAATAAAGATCCTTTTTTTTCACGTAACAACATGTGAAGACCTTCATCATGTATTCTTTGAAAACACTCCAACATACTGAATTACCATAAATCCTTATTGATTACATTAATGATCCCTTATTCCTTATAGAATACTAGATATACTCCTTCTATCAAAAAAATGTATACAAATCATTGAGAAGTTTCAATGAGGTTAAGAATATCCAATATAATCTATCCAAATAAATCACATCTTATTCCAAAATCACTATCTCAGTATCAGAACCATATTATGGTTTATCATTCTCTCAACCATATATTTTCCAAAAATTTAACCTACTGTGGAGTCACTTTTCTTGGTTCCACACAATCTCAAGTGTTTGATGAATTAGTACTGCAGTACAATCCTTATATACTCCATAATTATTATAACCAGTATATCATTGATACAACACTCAAATGACAAAATTATCTAATAACAACATAAGAACTCTAATCATTCCTCCTCATCTGTGGTAGTATCATAACATGATTATTATCCAATAACATCATTTGGGGCATACTCTGATGATTTGGACATTGGTTAGTGTAGTATCCCCACTCCTTTCAGATGAAGCATTGTACATTTGAAACCTTTTTCTTACCCTTGCAGTCATGAACTTGGTGTCCTTTTTCTCCACACTTATAACAAACTCCCATTCCCTTCATGCACGTTCCAAGGTGTTTCTTCACACAATTATCACATATTGGAAAATTATTCTTTTCCCTAGTCCCTTTATCCATCATTCTCTCTTCCATCCTTTTCTTCTATTTATTCTCTTCAAAGCCATAAGACTCAGAGAATTCTTTACTTATCTTATTAACACATGATACTATTTATTCAAATGTTGAGAACACATGGGAGACTATTTCCCTTCTAAATGTTGGATTAATACCGTGAAATATATGGTTCTTCTTACTCTTTGGATCATACGTATTGATGGAGTTCACATTCCTTCTACTGGGTGCCATTTCTATACAACAGCATAAACTAGGTTAGTTTATGAATTGCAATGAATAATTCCAAACTTGTAAAATACTTAATGTAAATTGAACGGTTTATGGATATAATCCATAATCATAAACTAAATTCTTTTAGGAAGTATATACTCATAAACCCTTCATAATGGTTTGTAAAAAAATGAGAATTATCCTAATCATATCCCCCGGGAGTGTCGTAACCAAGAGTGCAGCAAGGCCCGTTGTCATGCACCAGTTCCTATTTGAGTCTATCTCAAAGCGGTGTTTTCAGGTTTTAACCATAGGTACATCCATTCCAGAGCTTCCTCTACCTACTCGTATCCAGATAGGGATGTATTGCTTGAAAAACTCACAAAATCTCTATAATACAAAAATTCTAGGAAGTTCTTCTATACTAATCCTCAATTCTATCTTTGGGCTATGTTATATAATCAAATTTTATCTAAATATAGATTCCAAGGTTAGTACTAAACTTTCTATGATATCAACTGTAATACCCCAACCCAAGTTACCCAGGGTCGGTGCATTATTGCGTAACATTGGCATGATCACAAAAGATCCAGTCTCGAAAGTCCGATTAGTTTAGTGGCCTTGGAAACACTAGATACATTCATAAATGTTACATTAAATCATAAAGTAAAAAACTACAATAACATTGTCTCCATTTTCCACACTCATATCCCCTTTAGACTATCCCTACAGGTCATTCCTAAAATACTTTTCACATCCATGAAAAATTAAAACATTGAAAGGGGTGAGCTCAGATGCTAAGTAAGGATAACAATATTGCGGAAGCTTTCATAAATAAACATTAACATTTAAGGAAATGTATAACTAAAACAAAAGCCTTTTTAAAATTGAACTTCAGCATAATATGGAAAAAATAAAATTAAATGATGTCATTTACTTATTCACATGGATATTCTACTAGTCGAATAATCACATGCAATATCAATAACCACTTTCATAATGATGGAATGCATAATGCCAGACTAACATAACCACGTAGCCAAGACCTTGTGCCAAGACTACAAATATGATTTTGTCAAGGCCTTGTGCCAAGACACTAGTTTGTCTCATGAGACCTACCAATTCATCGAGGAGCTATAGCGGGCTCCACCCGTCACTTATTAAGTCCAATGCATTCCTCATATGAATAGGTTTAAACATATCATAAACCATAACATAATTGTATCACATAAAACAGGCATAAATCAAACATAAGATTTCCAAACTTCAATAACAAGATATCAATACAACACATTGATATAATAAAAACTTTATCAAAACCATTTTCAATACCGAAATAAAAGAAAAGTAAAACATGTTATTTATTTTTCTTTTAAAAATGATATGGATTATAGAGGAAGCCGAAACTCAAATAATAGTCACAGCGGAGGAGAAGTCATTGTCTCCGCATACGTAAGAAAAAACATTCCTTTTGTCTTTTAGTAAAAATGATTCGTATAAAAATATTCCTTTTGAATAAAAGTAAAAGTCAAAGCGGTTTATACACCATATAAATGAAAGTTGTGTATAAAACCAAATATGCCTCAATGAAATGAGATTGAGATGAAGTCCTTACAAAGATAATTTTTAAAGTAAAATATTTCTATTATGTGTATTCACTATACGTACAGATAATGAATGTACAAATACAAGATATGACATAATAAATTCATGACATAATTTGAATGTAGGAGATTAACCCAAAGAATGGAAATTTGGTTAAGAAGTTCCCTTACCTCATGTCCGCCTTGACTCGATCATTCTTTAACCTCCTAAATAATAAACTATAGTTAATATATACTTTCATAAGAACCTTTTTCAAGTTCATTATACCTTTTATATCACTTATTACAATGTTACGAAAATTATGTAGTCATTTAAGTTAATAATGGTCGTTTTGTCGATCTTTGGTACTTGAGTCAACAACAAACTTCTTATAATTACATGTTGTTTATGTGGTATAAATATTTACTATATCCAGAATTATATTCATGATTTAGATATCATATATATCATATATATCCATTATATACATGCATTTATAATATTACATAACATTTAGAGGTATGAAATGAAATGCACCGTTCATGGAGACGGTAAGCCGTACGTACGCATGAACGCTACTTTCATTTCTATTTCATATTTAATGGAATGAAATTATAATTATATAAATGTATAATATAACTCTAGTATAATATAATGTATAATACCATTTACTCCATCCTTTATACATCCCACATATGGAATTAACAATTCAAATCACTTGGAGGGGGCGGTAGTCCGCACTTCCTAAAATGAAATTATCGCGTTTACCCATAATGGAAACCATAATGGTATGCCATAAATGAAAAATAAAGAAGCTTAAGTAAAACATAATCATAATATATATCATATATAAAAATATTGTAATCATAATGGCCACCATGAGAGTTGTTATATGAGTGTTGAACGATCATTGTTTCGTGAGGTAGAAATTCATCATCCACAGAAATAGTATGTTCTTTAACCATTAGATGTAGGTGTGTGTAAGTGTAGCTCGAATACAGATCATAAACACATCCTAGTATATTTTATATACTTGTTTTGTTACAAAATTCATGAATAAAATGAGTTTAGGGTGTTGGAGAAGAAAAATAAAACAAAAGAACATAAAATAAGGCATTACCTTAAAATCGGGTAACTCTTTTTGATTTGAACCAAATGATTCCTTGGGAAGACTTATGCCCAAATTGAGGCTTCTAGGAGTAATAGAGGGATGTTTAGAGAGTATTTTGGTAGAGGTTGGACGATCCAAATGGCTTGGAAGGTGTGAATAAGGTGGTAGTGTTGGGGGCCTTTTATAAGAGGAGAGGAGGGGAACTTTTGGAAAGTCATGAAATATTACTTTATTATATAATTTGTTTCGGATTTTAAAGGTCCCAAACATATATATTTCTAGTATAAGGTGATAAGGGTTCGAAATATACTCATAAAATAGGTTTTTGACCAGTTTAAGTCTTATATTTTACATTATCATTTCATTTTATTTAAATCGTTAATTAATGAGGTAATCACTGCATCATCATGGTGTCATAAAAAATTTAATTTATTTAATGTCTATAAATTATAAAAAAATTATCATGATGTAGGAAATCATTTTATCTTTCTACTGAATATTTATAGTCAAAAATATGACTTGTAGAACCCCATTTAGAAATTGTTTTACTAAAACCTCTCATGTTTGTGACATTTTTATTTCAACATTAAATAAAAAGTTTTTAATATCATTTTCCTACCAAAGTGGCTCAATGGGGTCTCCAAGTTCACCCATGGATTTTATTTTTCGTCCATGACTCATATAATAGGGGTAGTACAAGTGTAAAGTTATTTTCATATTTTTACAATATCATTTTTACCTTAAATTTCACTAATTACCTTTAATCGCGATTAATTAAACTTAAAAGTTACTATTCAACAAAAAATTATTTTAATCTCATTGAACCAAATTTTACTTCCTAATGACAACCATGTATGTTGGATTTTTGAAAATCAAATCAAAAAAGTGGTAATGTTTCATTTAAACGAAAAATCAGTTTTTTAACTACCACTTAGTGGTTTCACTATTCATCAGAAATTGATGTTTTCCAGAACAGTGCCAAAATTTCACCTAAGCTATAATTGATATTCCGAATTCAAAAATGATGTCTATTTTAAAAAATTCCAAACATATAAGTTACATTAATTAATTTTATAATTAATTCCCACTGTCACAACACATAGCGTGTTTTTACGAAACAATATATATCAAAAGATTGACAATTGTTTATGTCCAATTTCAAAGTAAAATTAATTCTAATGACCACAATTGGATAAAATGGTAAAAATATATTCTAATTATACTTTAAAACCACTCATTAGAATAATTTATCACTATAAATTATTTTGATTAAAAATGTTTTTTTAAGTATTTTTCACTATTCATAAAAAATTGGAAGTTCTCAGAAAAATACCAAAAATTCAACATAGGCTAGTTTCGATATTCTGAATCCAAAAATGAAGTCCATTTTGAAATATAAAATATATATAATTTCAAAAAGTGGGAATTACTATTCATGATAGCTATTTTTATTGGTCGGGTTGTGTTAGATTCTCAAACTTGCGTACAATGCATGCTCTTGCATTATTGAAAAAGATGTGTATCGTGGAAGCTCGGGGTGTTACAATTAATATATTTATAAATAAATAATTATATATTTAAGTAATTGTAAAATCATAATAAATATATGTATATAAAAAATATATGTACTATATATATGTATAATAAATATATATAATTATATGAAAATATATAACGATACAAATATATTTACAATTATAAATAAATAATTAAAAATATATCTAAATGTATATCTACAATATTTGAAAAATTATATATTTATAATTATAAATAAAAATATACTTTTTTAAAAAGTATTTTTTTAATTATAAATAAATATCTATATATTTAAATTATTATAAAACATAATAAATAAATATATAATTATATAAATACATTTACAAGGTTTTTTAATTATAATTTCAATTTTAAATCCTTCATCATCACAAAAACTTTTTTGATGATAATTGAACTTTTATTAGCATTTTTTTCACTCATAATGAACGAGGGTTATCAGCGCAAAAAAGGAATTGATAAAAGACATCTTTTCTAGCGATAAAACAATAGCATTGATAAAGAAGTATTTTTCCAGTGCTTCACCAACACTAATAAACAAGTATTTTGTTAATTCTTTTCTGTTTATCATTGATAATAGGGATCTTTATCAGTGCTTTTTTGCAAGCAATGATAAATGTTTCCATGGTCTATTTACAAAAAACCCTAACTATGACTATTTCAGTCATGATTTTCATGCCCACACAGAACCCCTTTTTGTAGGCACTCCTCCTCTATATTCTCTATGAAAAATTAATTATAAAATCAAATGTATGTTATTTTCTCCTTTACTTTAACCATTCATTACTTGTTTAGGTTCCATGGTTTGTATTTTCACACTGTTCTCTACCATGGCAGACCCTACTTCTCTTCTCCCATAGAGAACCAAGGATGTCAGCTAATTACTAACATTAAATCAATGATGATCAGTTTCACCATGTTGTTATGCTATTCTGAGGTCTGTGATGAGAGCCTGACAATGATTTTATCATTATTTTTAGTTTTCCAAGCTCTAATTCATGTTTCAATTGGGTTTTAAAATTAAATTTATTTTTCAATCCATTTGAAAAAGCATTGGAACTACTATGTACCCTTTTTTACCAAGAATTTGATTCCTTCTCTGTCCACACCATTCCATCACCTAATTAAATTTTGCTGACTGAAAAAATTATAAAAAAAGAGAAGCTGGTTGCAATTCATTATATTTGATTTATATTTTATATATTTTAACAATAGTGTTGAAAAATGGAAATGGATCTTGTCATTCACATATTATAGACCACTATGATTTTTATTTCACACATCCCTTTCTTTTTTCCAAATAGAGCTATATTGATAGGTGTATTTATTTATATACATATGTTAATGTTGTATGAATTTCAATTTAAAGTAACGTTTTTAAAAAAATATTTGGTTCAGACAATATTGATTCTCACCTTCTATTATTGTTTATAGTATTTTCTAAATTAATTTTGTTTTTTATAAAAGTTATTAAAAATTAACACTTCAATTTATTGAATTATTTTTTTTAACTGTATTATGTTTGAAGCCATAATTAAAATTTCATTTAGGTTATTTTTTAATACGAGTGGGTTTAGAGTACATATGGGATAAAGATATTTTTAAAAAATAATGATTGTTGGGTTTTTTTGAAACAAACGTATCATAATATTTTTGTTCTAATTATATATAACACATATTTTTCAGTTAAATATATAAATTACATATTTATTTCCTTTATGAATAATATTATCTATATAAATTTTACAATAATTATATTGTGTAGTATGTGTAAGAGTTTATAATGTATGTCTTCTAGTGTATTTTTTGAAAATATATGATTTCTTACTTATTGACCATTGAAATATATTATTCATGATTTAAATAATTCAACTCTATGTAAATAACTCCACCGATAAGGGGTTTGGATTATTTTTAAAAATAATCAATTATAGTGAATGGTTTTAATTATGTTAGTTTTTAGAAAAAATGGATTTATAGAATCTTGATCAATTATTATGTATTACACATTCAATAATAGAAAAATTTAAGCTGGTATCATGTTTTATTAATCAATTTATGATTTTAATGTTGAAAATAAAATATTTTTTATAGTCTTTATATATGTAATTAATATTTTATTTGTTAGATAAAATAGTTCATATTATATATATATATATATTGATAAGATAAATATATTATTTAAATTACATTACTATAATCATACACATATATGTTTTTCATAATCTTTATATTTTAGGATGAACCAATACACATTTATAAATAATTTTTGAGTGATAGAAAAATATGAATTTTATTAAATTATAATGTGTATTTTTATAGAAATTAGAATTTTGGGAAATGGGAATTTTCATTAACTTCTATTTAGTAAGTCTTCATTTTTATCTTTGTATAAGTTTTTTCTAGTTGGTTAACTAATTTATTTTGTTTACTTGTCTAATAATTCGTTCTCTCGAGTATTTTGTTTAAATTTTCTTTTTAAATGAAATATATAACTATTTTTTTGTTAAATTTGGATAAATCATTCCTTAAAATATTTTCTCCAAATAACCACTTGATATTATTTGAAATGGTTTTTAATATATTGATTAATATATTATTTCAATATTTTTCCATAAGAAATACATTTGTTGATATAATAAAAATAATTTTTCTCATGTATCAAAATATGATGGTTATTATGTGAGGTATTGGTATGATATGATAGAATGTGAGTTAATATAGACATGTTATTCATTCATCTTGGGCTAGGGTGAGGGTGATGTGATATTTGTGTTGTTTTTTGTTCTTCTATAATGTTTTTTATTTGTTAGGTTTAGCTAATGTATTGTGGCATCTATTAGGTGGTGCTTTCCGAAGGGAATAAATTATATTAAGACATCCCCATATTTGAAATGAACTTCCTACGAAAAATGACTATCTTATACCGATTTCATGATTTATATTCAATAACATCATGGGATAGAAATCCCTGACAGATTATCTTGGATTCTAGGGGTCTGAGGTTGAATCTTAGGGTACATGTGATGTGGTTATTTCCAGAGTGAGATAAATAATTTTTTCTCCTTCTAATATCAAAATGTTAACCACTTATTAATGACATTATTTTATTTCTAGGGAAAAACCATGAAATAAACTTATGGTATCCTTAATATAATTCATTAGAATGAAATGATGTCAGAACAATTGATTATAATCGTCTCCTTGTTTGTACACAATTACATGACTTAGATGTGTATTTTGAGTGTTAATACATTGAACATATACTCAAATATATGAATATTTTTAATATTTTAGGTGTTGTGTTAGTAATTTACTTGTTTGTTTTAATACTCACACAAAACAAAGGAACCTCAGTATATATAAAGCTTCTATATTTGAGATACATGTGTGGGAAAATGACTAGTATCATAGATTGGGGTCGGTTGAGCTCAGTGGGGATGATTTGATGTTCTCATGGTTGTGTTAGGGAACAAATTTAATTTTCAGATGATATTTGAAATTTTAAATTATGATGTGGTGATTTAAAAACTTTTAAGGAGGCATCTATATTCCTCACTAGCTTCATCTCCCGAACAATTATTATTACATTTTTTTTCCTGTGTCTCATCCCTAATATCTTCTATAACATTCACCTTTGTATAAATTTATAGGATAACACCATTTAGATTGGATTATTTATTTTCTTAAATTCAATTAACAATTTCCTTCAAAATGGATGTACAATAATCATTTGGAAAAAGAGTATAGAGATGGAGTTAAAGAGTTTATCATGATTGAAATAGAGCATTCATACGACCCTTATTCAATCCCATGAATGTATTTATGATTCTGTTATTCATGAAAAATTCAAAGTCCGACTACCCATGTTGACAATGTCTTATACACTTGATGTTATTAGAAATCCTGAGGAGGAATAGACGGTTTTTTATTAAACTATATAATTATTAGTTGATCAAAAACATGTTGATGAAAAAAACAACAATGACACAACATCAAAATTTTGAATAAAATTATCAAATAAAGAAGTGAGGTTATCAAATTTGAGGTTAGATGGAATCAACACGGTCATCATATTAACCCCAAAAAGTTAATGTCCATTAGTTATGTTGGTTCCTCAATGAGGATGAATACACCTATTGATATTGATTCCTTGTGCCACATCCAACCAATAATGAAGGAAACTATTTGGAAAGATATAATGGTAATGTTAAGAAATACTTTCTCTATTTTACAAAAAATATATATAATGAAATGTTGATTTAAATTCCATTATTCCTTAAGAGTTTTTTTATTTTAGATTATTTCCATATGAAATTTGTCTTAATGGACATCAAAAAAGACCATTGAGACTTCCAAACTCTTCTTTCCATGTTAAATCATAGGGATGCTAAGGTAAATGTAAATTCCCACCAACAAGTTAGTTTTGAACCCATTATAAATTGGGAAACATTGAATGAATTCATCAATCATCACAATGAAAATTCATTTTCGGTTCACTACAGTCGATAATATATTATTTTAAATTATTTTTTTATCCAATTTTATTCAAAATTGTTAATTTATGAAATAAAAAAAGAATACTAAAAATAAATAACATGCATAAAAACCAATTTAACCTTATCACAAAGAAAAATTGGGGTACGCTACACTAGGGAAAAAATGTGTTTGTATATAAAAACTATAATAAAATTTTTATGTGTAGTTGTGGGTTGGATTAGTTGTAAGCACCCTTTAATAGCACATCATGTATGGGTTTTCAAAACCCATTGGGAGAAGGTACTATAGTAGCATTGTAGATGTATATTAGTATACTATAGTGGTGGTCGAACTGTATACTAGTACAAAAACCTTTTTTTACGTCGGTTTTTTTCTTTTTTAACGTCAGTTTTTAGGCGACGTTATTGTGAGAGACGTTAAAAATATGATTTTTTACATCGGTTATTTAATAACCGACGTAAGAAACAGGGTTTCATGGTTTTTAAAATCGGTTTTTAAAAAACGGACGTGAAATAAATTCTGGAAATGGCCTTAAGAAGCCATTTTTAAGTCGGTTTATAAAAAAACCAACGTTAAAACCCCATTTTTTACGTCAGTTGTTTAATAACCGATGTTAAAATGTGTTTTCAACGTTATTTATTGAATAACCTACTTAAAAATGTTTACCATATTGTAGAAAATTTCCTATGCTTTCATTTGACAGGTCATAGAGCTTAAACGGTGTTACGGATCCAAAGTTATTACCATCAGAAGTTTGATATTTTTTTCGAGGATAGATTGAATGAGGTAACCGTAGCTTCATCTTACAAAGAATTTTTGAATCCATAGGGGGATTTGTAGTTTTACCATGATATAAAAAATCATCCATCATTGTAATAAATTAATAATCGATAAATTAATGTTATATCAATCATGGAAATTACTCATAGAAAATATAAATCATGGGAAAATAATTACAAATACCATGACGAGGACGCGGAAAAAAGAAATAATTGATTCAAGTGGAAGATCAAACAAGTTTATTTGCTGAAACGATGTTGGTTGAATGAAATGATCATAAAATGGTATATTAATTAAGAAAACAAATCATAAAACCCCAAAATCGTCGATATATGATTAAACATACCTTGAAAATATCGTGGAAAGAAGAAATAATTGATTCACATTGAAGATCAAATGAGTCGATTTGGGGGAACGATAATGGTTGAAATAAATGATAGTTAAATTATGATATGTGTATAATGGATACATATAATTGTGATTCTAAGAGAAAACGTGGTATTAAAAATTTTAGGCGGCAATTCAAAATTTCGATCCCGCGATGTGAAAAAATTGAAATTTCGCGTACACGGGATACTAAAATTATATGTCATGTCGATTTCATGATACCCGACGTGAATAGATATTAAAATTTACACTTATTTTTCACGTAGGTTATTTAATAACAGATGTGAAAAAGCCATATTTTTCACTTTTTCACATCGGTTATTAAATAATCGACATGAAAAATAGATTTTTATGACTTTTTCACATCGGTTATTTAATAACCGACGTGAATTTTTTTTACAAAGATGTAGTTCATTTCCAGATCTTTAATTTGACATCTCACGGAGCTTAAACAAAGTTACAGATTAAAATTTATGGCCTTTCGAAGTTGGTAATCTCTAAACGATGTCTTAAGGAAGTCCAACTTCTGAAGGCCATAACTTTTAATCCGTAACTCCGTTTGAGCTCTGTGACCTGTCAAATTAAAGCTTCGAAAATGAACAAAATTTTTGTATTGTTTTTCATGTCAGTTATCAAATAACCGAAGTAAAAAAGTCATAAAAATCGATTTTTCACGTCGGTTATTTAATAACTGACGTGAAAAATATACAAAAATGTTAATATATTTTTATGGAAATGGATTTTTCACGTTGGTTATTAAATAAACGACGTGGAAAAGTTATGTACATTGATTTTATAGGTCGTTTATATAATAACCGACGTGAAAAATCAAATAAAATGGATTTTTCACGTCAGTTCTTATATAGCCGACGTAAAAAACAATGAAAATGTATTTTTACGTCATTTATTTAATAACCGACGTGAAAAATCAATTTTTTGATATATTCACGTCAGTTCTAAAAACTGACGTGAAAAAGGGCGACATAAAAAAAGGTTTTTGTACAAGTGGTAGCACTAGGTAAACTATCGTCGTGGCATGAACTATATATGGAACTATAGCGATGATAGTAATATAGCCATTACTATAGTAGTCTGATTACTATAATAGTACTATTCACCCTATAGATTTTGGGCTAGAAATATTGGCCACTATAGCTTTATAATGGGATTTAATTCCCACTCATCCCACAGGGCATGTAATGGGTCTCATCAAGACACACAAAAAGATATTATTTCCATTGTTTCAATAAAAAAGCGGCTTCCACCCAAACTTATTTATAAAAGTTTTATGTGATTTGAAACAACATATTTTCCTCTATTTGTCTTCATATTTATGAAACAAAATTTAAATCCACTTCTATCCCACATCATGTTATACAAAATGAGGCTCGTGTAAATCATTAGGAAAAAAGTTGATGAAAACACAAAATCAATATGAGAAACTCGTATAATTATGACATAATAGTAATTCATTATTCTGTATAAATGTTTTACACAAAAGAATATGTTTCTTTTTATATTTTTTTATACAGTATAGACATAATAATTAGTAGTGACCATACTAGAATAAAAACTACTTTATGTTGAATTGATGGGGCTGAACAAATATATTCTTGTTAGATAATTGGGTTATGGATTGTATCCTCAAACAAATTGAGAAATTAAAACCATATAAATATATATATATAAGATGGTTGTTATCCCCACTAGTTTAAATAACCTAAGAGGGGTGGTGAATCAGGGTATGAAAGATTAAAATAACTGACTCTTTGTATATTGTTTTGTCATTAAACAAAACACACTTCTCTCCCTTTCCCATAGCAATGTATGAGTGGAAAATAAATCATGTATAACAAACAAAAATTTTACTAAATTCACCATTATCAGGCTTCATCTAATGATCAATGAATAAAAATTTTAAAATTTAACAAATCCACTAAGGCTCACATTGAAACTATTATAAATTCTAGACCACTTCTATGCCTAGACTCAATGCCTTTACATGTTTTAATTTCAACTCACTACATTCCCCAGGTTCACTCCCGGAGTCTCTTTCTTTGGCTCGTTACTAGTGGGAAGGATCACCTTATTCTTCTTCCTCTTCTTAGTAATCCGGAAAGGATCCTGTAGAGACATGAAACTTGACCTACATAGATATTAAATTACTTTTGCATAATACTTAATACATAACAAAAACAGACACACAAGGACCATAATAGTTTAGTCTCTTTGGAAACAAGGAATGTAATCTTCTAATCGTGGTAAAAGATCTTCAACATCTCCCATAAAGATCATCCACTTTTTGATTACTTACCTAAAACCATTCTTTTAATCCTATGGGAAAATAAAACATAAAAAGGGTGAGATCAAATGCTCAGTAAGGGTAAGCATGGATAAAATAAAACATACCATATACATTTGAACTTAAAAACATGAACATAATGTTTAAACATCAAAATATTGTGAAACGACATAAAACATGGAAGTACATAAGGAATAGATCATAATGGAACATAAATCATGATAATATATAATGGGAATAAAACATGTAATTTTGGCATCCATTAAGCACATGTAATTATTTCCATAGTAGCCAAGGCATTGATTCCAAGACCATCTTAGTTGACAAAGTCCCTTTCTGAATCAAGTTCACTCCTCGTTCCAGTCCTGTAATACTGAACCAGATTAACTTACCGTTCCCTCCATGTCTATCTCATGAGATATAAATTTTTACCCAATGCATTGGAGGGAGATATAGGTCCCACCCATCTCATAATGAAATCATTCTTACTTGTTCCACAAAATAAACATACATCATTCAAAAAAACCTAATAAATAAAATGGGTTTCATAAACATCATCCCATCATCACATAATCCATATAAAAGAAATGGATATCATTTCATAATAATAAAAGTGAAACCATGTAAATCATAGGTACATTATACTTGAAACATACACATATGAAATAATGTCATCTTAGATGAAAAATGGTTTTCATAAAACAATTGAAATGAATTCTTGAGGAAAATATCCTTCTTTCTTCAAAATCATTTTCTTTTCAAAAAATGTCGTTCAATTTTAAAATAAAAGTATTTTGTTGAAAATATTTATGAAATATTTTGAAGGATTATTCATGAAAATAAGGCTTTATAAAACCATAAAAATCCTTTCATGCCGTATATGTTAAAAAAACATTCTTCTCGTACTTTTTTCAGAAAAGTCAAAAAGTACCTTGTAGGGTAAATAAAAGAAATATTCCTTCCATACCATTGGGTAAAACTCAAAAGGGGTAAAAAGGACATTAAACATACATGGAATTTTTTTTTAATAAACATGGTCATGGATGATAATAATAAACCCAATAAATACTTACGAATAAACAATCTCAAATAAGAACGAGAATGGAATAGTTATCCCTTACCTTAGGTCTGATATGATTCGTATGGACCCGAAAATCCTGTATAATGAATTGAATAATGTCATTGACTTATTACATTATCATATTCGTTGTTATGATATCATATATGTTTCACGGATGACTTTATATTACCCATTCGTTTGTAAATTCCATGTTAAAGTAGTGTTTTGGGTAAAATCATTTCATTTATCGTATGTGTTTTGACTTTCCATTATTGATATTATTACTTATATCCTGATTTACATAATTCCAGAGTGTAAGAAATGATTTATATATAATATATATTCATCATATACATATATATTCTAGATCTATAAAAATAAAGGAAATACACCGTTCATAGAGACGGTAGGCCGTATGTACGCATGAACGTTGTTTTCGTTTCCTTATTGAATTGAATGAAATTAAATAGATGACATACATAAATATATACATAAATACAGAAGAATTATTATGTCATATATTTAATTAATATTCATTATATATACTTTATAATCATTCTTGAATGGTTAATCATGGAAAATGAATCTCATCGCGTTCGTGGAGACGGTAGTCCATACGTACGCACGAGTGATGATATCATTCCCATGATCGTGGAATTGTATTAAAGTGTATGTATAATGTTACAAAATCAATATCACTTTAAAATAATCCTATATATTTATTACTTTCACCATTATACTCAACCAAGTAAGGTGGTGGTGGAAAATAGATTACACCACAGCGTGGATACGGTATTCTGTACGTACACACGTGCGATGATTTCATTTTTCGTAGGATGGAGAGATGGTTAAATATGGTTTTTTCATACATATAATGACATATAATTATATTATTGATACTTATGTTATTACTTCCTAATTAAACAACTAAAGAAAAAGAATTGGAAGAAGAAATAAAGTTGAAAGAATCGGTAACAGACATTACCTCTTTTTTGAAGGGCCTCTTTGAGACCTCCTCTTAGGGAACTAAAATTGGTCGTTGAAGAAGACCAGGACCTCTAGGATGTTTCTAGGGAAGTGTAGAAGATAATTTGTCAGGGTTTGGCCGAGCTTGAAGGCTCAAAGTGGTGTGAGGAAGAGAGGGAGGAGGTGCCCTTTTATAAGGGAGTAGAGGGGCACCTTTAGAATAACTAAAAATGTTATTTTATTATAAAGCCATATTCGGTTTTTAATAGCTCCAAATTGAGTTATTTAGAAGATAAGGTTGGGATGGGTAGAAATACTCTAATAAAATATAATTAAGACAAGTTGAGGTTTCTATTTTAACCTTATAATTTACATTACCTTTAAGTTAGATAATTTAACTTTTACCGTGTCTTCTTGTTTTCTTACACTATAAGGTTTATAAACATACTGTAACAAGTCAAACGAACCCCAAGTTGTTTATTATTAATATATATAACTTTATCTATGTAATTTGGCTGAAACATAGATTTTTAGGAATAAAATAACAATTAATAATATAATATTTGTTTTAAAAACTATTTTGTGTCAATTTTGAAACTATTTGGTAATTGATTTTTGTGAAAATCATAACAGAATTATTAGTCCGAAAAAAGTTAAATAAGTCAATAATAACATGTTATATTAACCGATAAAATTAGTTTAATTCATAAAAAGTCTCAAATTACATTTATTTGGGTATTTATAACATCAATTATGTCAATATTTCATTAATAATATAATTATTGCATCATCTTTGTGTTAAAAATAAATTAAATTATTTAAAGTCTAAAAATTATAAAAAAAATACCATTATGTAGGAAATATTTTAATATTTCTAAGGAATATTTATAGTCTAATTTATCTTACGTATAACCCTATATTAAAAATTATTTACTTATTAAACATTGATTTTAACTATTTTAACCCTTCTTTAAATAAATTAATATTAAATGTCCTAATCTAATCCATGTGGGACTAAATTCTCATATTTTATTCCTAAGATTGTTTTTGGTCGAATTAAACTTATCCAATAGAATTATTACATGTGTTAGGGTAATAATAATATCCTTTTTACACTTAATTATCCTCTTTACTTTTACCCGTGGTAAATAAAAGTAAAAAGTTACTATTCACCAAAAAATATTTTCATCTCATTAAACCACATTTTAGTCTTTGATATTAACGGTTTCTCTTAGATTTTCAAAATTCCACTAACAGAAGTGGTAAAATTAAATTTTATGAAAAATTCAGTTTTTTAACTACCACTTAGTGGTCTCACTATTCATAAAAAAATGAAAGTTTCCAAAAAAATACCCAAAATTAGGCCTAACCTATATTTGATATTATGAATCCAAAAATGATGTCTATTTTACATAATTCAAAACATATTAGTTGCATTAATTAATTTAAAAATTTATTCCCGTGGTCAAAACAATTTGCGTGTTTTTAAGAGATAATATCTATCATTAGATTGACACTTGTTTATGTCTGGTTTAAATGTGAAGTTACATCAAATGACCTACATTGTATTAAATGGTAAAAATATATTCTAAATATACTTTAAAACCACTCAAATTAATAATTTATCACTATTAATTATTTTGATTAAAAAGGTAGTTTTTAATTAAAATTTAGTAACTTTCAGTATTCATCAGAATATGAACGTTATCCGAAAAGTACAAATATTTCACCCTAAGCTAATTTCGATATTCCGAATTCAAAAATGAATTCCATTTTGAAATGGAAAAATTTAAAAAATTTCAAAAAGTGGGTATTACTATTCATAACGGCTAGTTCATAATAATATTATAATAATATGTCGTTTAGTGAAACTCGTTATTGGGTACTACACATGCTATCGAGGAAGGTCTTTATTGCGTGTAATGCAAGCCAAGTCAGGGATGAGTGTAGTGAAATCTCTGTTTGGTGTTGCGTATAACATAATAAAAACTTATTTCATTTATACATTAAAAAAAATCTATACATAATATTGTGTAAAATAGCTTCTACAAAACGAACTTGAAATTGTGTTTAACATGAGCCAAAAATAGTGTTGCGTATACTGAAAAAAGATACGGTGTTGCTTATATCACAAGCTAATTTTGGTGTAGCGTACAACAGAAGACATTAAAAATAATATTTTTCATAAAATCTCGGGGTGTTACATTCTACCCCCCTTAAAATGAATTTCTCCCTCGAAATTCGTCGGGGTTATAAATGGTTTATAACATGAGAGTTTCTTTCATACAAACCCACATCGTAAAAAGGAATACTAAAACTTCATTTAAAATAAGAACGTTAGAAAGATAATGGATACCCAAATAACTCATCACTGGGTCTCCACATAGGAGAATATAGGTAAAAATATGGATATGGTGGAAAAATATAACCATCATGTTTTGATGGAGAGTGGTAGAGAACATGGCTATGAAAAATCCATCAATCACAAAGCCATAAATTTTTTATGATCTATGGTTCCATCTGATTCATCAGATGTAAGAGCACTAGGACAACATTTTTGGTTTTCAATATCATTTCCCTAAAGTTGATAATTTTGAATTAGAAGAAATATTTTCTTGATTTTGGTACAATCTCACTATTGTTCGTGCTTTGAACAATTTCTACTTCATCTATTAAATAAATTATGTTGAATTTGTTATTCGTGAAGTGTTAACAGATCATGTGATAGAATGATGGGTCATTCCATTTGTTTCAAACAAAAGGTTAGCAAAAGTTATCAAATATACATAAGTCAATCTATGGTGAGGTTAATCATATACGATTCCAAATATGAACTTATAATTTATATATCATAGCGCTTAATAAAATATAACAAGTTTATACTAACCAGAGACTTCCTATTGGCCAGTGGTAGGTGATAAATTCCAGTCGCACTTCGGTTGTGTGTTCGATTCCCACAGCCTTGTCCGACGCGATGGGCTATCACCTATTCTGCAGGTTGTACTTTTTCTAAAACTACATTACTATAACATCCCATCAACAATATAGAACTAACTTATGTCCAACATAATACATTCCAATCTTTAGGCTTATCTAAAATACTTTGGTCCAACCTCATAGTATAATGAAAATGATTACTTGAAATGTCACATAACAATCACATGAATGCCATCATTTATCCCACATATATCATAAGATATATCTTGTTGGTCAAATTACAAACATGTGAATTCCTTAGTCATGTATTCTCTTAAATAATGAATACCCATTGAACCTTAGTGAAAATGTGAATGTTGATAAATTTTAACACTTTCCACACACCCAAATCCCAAAAATTATATATACTCAAACTATAATATCACTTAGTCCTTGTATCAGACATGAGCTCATGATTACTATCACATTATTTTCTCCTTATCCCTTCATTATGATAATTTCATCTGCTTTCTAAAAATATTTCAATCACCTTTTCATGGTTACCAATACCATATAATTATTGAAAAACAATACATAGATATTCCAAAATTCCACAATAGCATAAATGAGATTCCATGATACTATTTTGAAATTCCATTACATAAACACTTATTCATTACACAACATCATTTTCATACTCAACATCACAAATAGTGATCACATGTGACTTACCGTGATCCTTTGCCTTAAGAGGTTACTCACGTTGATCATCATTAACCAGTGGATTAGGGAATTTATTAGCATAATGCCCCATTTCCTTGCACTTGAAGCATTTAAGTGTTGGTGGAGTGTTCTCTGTAGTCTTCTCTTTATTCACATCATTAGAAAATCTTTTCCCTTTACTTCTACAATCAACTGCTCGATGACCTTCTTTTCCACACTTGAAACATTTTCCAGTACCTTTTAGGAAATCTCCACCTTGCTTCTTTCCACACATTGAGCATAAAGAAATATTCATATTCTTTTCACCATTGTTCTGAGATTTCTCCTTGAACTCCATATTTCGTTTCTTGTCAAAACCATGAGATGGATATGTTACACCAACTTCCAGTTCCACCTTGATAGCACAATGCACAATTCCTTCATAGCAACTGAAGTCTCTTATAGCGAATTCCATTCGAAGACATGGTTTTATGCCACCGAAAAATCGATCAACTTTACTTTCAGGTTGGATGATATAGCTAGATGCATACCTTGCAAGTCTTGTAAAATTCGCTTCGTATATACCAACAGATTCATCATCCTTCTGCTTAAGCTCAAGAAACTCCTTTTCCATTTTTTTCGAAGAATACGAGGGAAGTACTTACTAAAAAACAATTCTTGAACTCGTCCCATTCCATGGACTCAATTTCATCTCTTTGCCTCATATTCTTGATAAGATTCCACCATTAATCAGCATCTCCTTCCAAACGATATACTGCTAAGATGACTTTATCATTCTTAGGACATTGTAGAACTGAAAATATCGTTTCAGTGGTACTAATCCATTGTTCAGCCACTAAGGGATCAGAAGACCCGCTGAATGAAGGTGGACGCAACCCCATGAAGGATTCAACAGAATGTTGCTCCTTTCTCTGCTCATTTTGAAATCCATAATGATTCATAGCTTGTGTAAGTATAGAAATAATATTGTTCACTCCATATCCCATGAAATTTGTTTGGTCAGGAGGACAATCATTGAATTGTCCTTTACATTGATCAACACAGTTCCTTCAGGTTCTAGCCATTGTCTAAAACCCAAAAATAATAGTGTGAAAGGCAAATACCATGCTAGGGAAAACAACATAATAAAGGGGGATTACCTTCAATATCTAACATCTTATGTTTAATTCTAAGATCTTTAGCGCAATTCTAGGACTATAACCTTTACGTATACTTAACCTTAGGGACATCCCTAGACATACCTTAGAAATATTTCTAGGGATCACACTTAAGTTTTCACATATTAGTTTCCAAAGGTTAAATAAACCTTTCCTCTGATACCAATTGTAGAGACTCGAAGCTTGATGTACATAGATATTACATTACATCTGCAGAATACTTAATACATAACAAAAACAGACACAGAATGACCGTAATAGTTTAATGTCTTTGGAAACATGGAATGTAATCTTCTAATCGTGGTGAAAGATCTTCAACATCTCTCATAAATATCTTCCACTTTTTGTTTCCTTACCCAAAACATTTCTTTTAATCCTGGGGGAAAATAAAACATAAAAAAGGTGAGCTCAAATGCTCAGTAAGGGTAAGAATGGATAAAATAAAACATACCATATACATTTGAACTTAAAAACATGAACATAATGTTTAGACATCAAAATCTTGAGCAACGACATAAAATATGGAAGTACATAAGGCATAGAACATAATGGAACATAAATCATGATAAAATAACATGGGAATAAAACATGTAATTGTTGTATCCATTAAGAACATGTAATGATTTCCATAGTAGCCAAGAAATTTCTTCCAAGACCAACTTAGTGGACAAAGTCCCTTTCTGAATCGAGTTCACTCCTCATTCCAGTCCTGTAATACTAAACAGGATTAACTTACCATTCCAACCATGTCTATCTCTTGAAATATAAATATTTACCCAATGCATTAGAGGGAGATATAGGTCCCACCCATCTCATAATTAAATCATTCTTACTAGTGCCACAAAATAAACATACATCATTCATAAAAACCCAATAAATGAAATGGGTTTCATAAAAATCATCATATCATCACATAATCCGTATAAAAGAAATGGATATCATTCCATAATAAGAAAAGTGAAACCATGTAAATCATAGAGATATTATACTTGAAACATACATATATAAAATAATGTCATCTAAGATGAAAAATTGTTTTGATAAAACACTTGAAATGAATTATTGAGGAAAATATCCTTTTTTCTTCAAAATCATTTTCTTTTCAAAAAATGCCGTGCAATTTTAAAAGAAAAGGATTTTGTTGAAAATAGTCATGAAATATTTTGGAGTAAGCTTAATGAAAATAAGCCTTTATAAACCCGTAAAAATCCTTTCATGCCTTATATGTTAAAAAACATTTTTCTCATAATTTTTTCGGAAAAGTCAAAAAGTACCTTGTAGGGTAAATAAAAAAATGATTCTTTCCATTAAATTGGATAACAGTCAAAATGGGTAAAAAGTACTTTAAACATACATGAAACCATTTTTAGGAAACATGGACATGGATGATAACAATAACCCCAGTAAATACTTACGAATAAACAATCTCGGATAAGAACGAGATTGAAATAGTTATCCCTTACCTTAGGTCTGATATGCTTCGTATGGATCTGAACCTCCTGTATAATGATTTAAATAATTTAATTGACTTATTACATAATAATATTTATTTTTATGATGTCATATATGTTTCACTTATGACTTTATATTACCCATTCTTTTGTAAATTCTATGTTAAAGTAGTGTTTTGGGTAAAATCATTTCCTTTATCATATGTGTTTCAACTTGTTGTTCTTGATATTATTACTTATATCCAGATTTACATAATTCCAAAGTGTAAAACATGATTTATATATAATATATATTCATCATATACAAATATATTATAGATCTATAAAAAGAAATTAAATACACTGTTCATGGAGACGGTAGGTCGTATGTACGCATGAACGTTGTTTTCGTTTCCTTATTGAATTGAATGAAATTAAATAGATGACATAAAAATATATATATAAATCTAGTACCATTATTATGTCATATATTTCATTATTATTCATTATATATACTTTATAATCATTCTTGAATGGTTAATCATGGAAAATGAATCTCATCGCGTTCGTGGAGACGTCAGTCCCTACGTACACACGAGAGATGATATCATTCCCATGATCGTGGAATTGTATTAAAGTGTATGTATAATATTACAGAATCAAAATAACTTTACAATAATCATATATATTCATTACTTTCACCATTATACCCATCCAAGTAAGGTGGTGGTGGAATATAGATTACACCACGGCGTGGAGACGGTATTCCATATGTACGCACGCGCGATGATTTCATTTTCCGTAGGATGGATAGATGGTGAAATATGGTTGTTTCATAATTATAATAAAATATCAGTATATGATTGATACTGATGTTATTACTTCATAATTAAAAAACTAAAGAAGAAGAAGTTGAAGAAGAAATAAAGTTGAAAGAATCGGTAACAGACATTAACTCTTCTTTGAAGCGCCTCTTTGAGACCTCCCTTTAGGGCACTAAAATTAGTCTTTGAAGAAGACAAAGACCTCCAGGATGTTTCAATGGAAGTGGAGAATATAATTTTTCAGGGTTTGGCCGAGATTGAAGGCTCAAAGTGGTGTGAGGAAGAGAGGGAGTAGGTGCTCTTTTATAAGGGAGGAGAGGGGCACCATTGGAATAACTAAAAATATTATTTTATTATAAAGTCATATTCTATTTGTAATAGCTCCAAATTGAGTTATTTTTAAGCTAAGGGGGGATGGTTAGAAATAATCTAATCTAATATAATTAAGAAAAGTTTAGTTTTCTATTTTAACCTTATCATTTAGATTTAACTTTAAGTTAGATAATTTATCTTTTACCGTGTCTTCTTGTTTTCTTACACTATAAGGTTAATAAACTTACTATAACAACCAAAACGAACCCCAAGTGGTTTATTATTAATATATAGAACCTAATCTAAGTAACTTGACAGAACCATAGATTTTGAGGAATAAAATAACAATTAATAATATAATATTTGTTTTAAAAACTATTTTATGTCAATTTTGACACTATTTGGTAATTTATTTTTGTGAAAATAATAACAGAATTATTAGTTCTAAAAAATTTAACTAAATAAATAATAACATGTCATATTATCCTAGAAAATTAGTTTAATTCATAAAAATACTCCAATTACATTTATTTTGGTATTTATAACATCAATTATGTCAATATTTCATTTATAAGATAATTACTGCACCATCTTGGTGTCATAAATAAATTAAATTATTTAATGTCTAAAAATTATAAATAAAATACCATTATGTATGAAATATTTTTAACATTCTAATGAATATTTATAGTCTAATTTATCTTATATATAACCCTATATTAAAAATTATTTACTTATTAAACTTTGATTTTAACTATTTTAACCCTTCTTTAAATTAATTAATATTAAAAGTCCTAATCTAATCCAAGTGGGCCTAAATGATCATATTTTATTCCTAAGGTTGTTTTTGATCTAATTACACTTATCCAATAGAATTAGGACATGTTTTAGGGTAATAATAATATCATTTTACCCTTAATTATCTTATTTACTTTTAACCGTGGTAAATAAAAGTAAAAAGTTACTATTCACCAAAAAATATTTTCATCTCATTGAACCACATTTTAGTCCTTGATATTAACAATGTCTCTCGGATTTTCAAAATTCCACTCACAAAAGTGGTAAAATTAATTTTTATGAGAAATTCAGTTTTTAACTACCACTTAGTGGTTTCACTATTTATCAAAAAATGAAAGTTTCCAGAAAAATACCAAAAACTATGCCTAAGATATATTTAATATTATGAATACAAAAATGATGTCTATTTTACCAAATTCAAAACATATCAATTTCATTAATTAATTTAAAATTTTATTCCCGTCGTCAAAACAAATAGCTTCTTTTTAAGAGATAATAACTATCAAAAGATTGACACTTGTTTGTGTCTGGTTTAAATGTGGAATTACATCCAACGACCAACATTGTATTAAATGGTAAAAATATATTCTAAATATACTTTAAAACCACTCAAAATAATAAATTATCACTCTTAATTATTTCGATTAAAAAGGTTTTTTTACTTAAAATTTAGTAATTTTCACTATTCATTATAATATGAAATTTATCCGAAAAGTACCAAAATTTCACCCTAAGCTAATTTCGATATTCTGAATCCAAAAATGATGTCCATTTTGAAAGATAAAATTTATAAAATTTCAAAAAGTGGGTATTACTATTCATAACGGCTAGTTCATAATAATATTATAATAATATCTTGTTTAGTGAAACTCGGTATTGCGTACTACACACGCTATCGAGGAATGACTTTATTGCATGTAATGCAAGCCACGTCAGTGATGTGTGTAGTGAAAGCTCTGTTTGGTGTTGCGTATAAAATAATCAAAATTTATTTCATTTATAATTAAACAAAATTTATACATAATGTTGCATAGAATAGTTTCTACAAAATGAACTTGAAATTGTGTGTAACACGAGCCCAGAACAGTGTTGCATATACAGCAAAAAAATACAGTGTTGCGTATATCACAAGATAATTTTGGTGTAGCGTACAACACAAGACATTAAAAAGAATATTTTTCATAAAATCACGGGGTGTTACATTCTACCCCCCTTAAATTGAATTTCGCCCTTGAAATTTGTCGGGGATATAAATGGTTTATTACACGAGAGTATCTTTCATAGAAACCCACATCATAAAAAGGAATAATAAAACTTCATTTAAAATAGGAATGTTAGAAACATAACGGATACTGAAATAACTCATCAATGGGTTTCCACAAAGGAGAACATAGGTGAAAATATGGATATGGAGTAAAAATCTAACCATCATGTTCTGATTGAGAGTGTTTGAGAACATGGCTATTAAAAAGCCATCAATCACAAAGCCACAAATTGGTGATGATCTAAGGTACCATCTGATACATCAGATATAAGAGCACTATGACAACATTTTTTCATTTCAATATCATATCCCTAAAGATGAATTTTTTTTAATTAGAATAAATACATGCTAGATTTTGGTATAATCTCACTATTGTTCGTGCTTTGAACAATTTCCACTTCATCTCTTAAAGAAATGAAGTTGAATTTGTTATTCGTGAAGTGTTAATAGATCATGTGATAGAATGATGGGCTATTCCATCTGTTTTAAACAAAAGGTTAGAAAAAGTTATCAAATATACATAAGTCCATCTATGGTGAGGTTAATCATATACGATTCCAAAAATGAACTTAAACTTCATATATCATACCTCTTAATAAAATAAAACTTGTTTATACTAACCAGGGACTTCCTATAGGCCAGTGGTAGGTGATAAAGGCTAGTCGCACTTCGGTTGTAGGTTCGATTCCCACAGCCTTGTCCGACGCGATGGGTTGTCGCATGTCCGGCAGGTTGTCATTTTTTTAAAACTACATTACTATAACATCCCATCAATAATATCGAACTAACTTATGTCCAACATAATCTATTCCAATCATTAGGCTTATCTAAAATACTTCTGTCCAAGATCATATTATAAAGAAAATTATTACTTGAAATGTCTGTTGACACTCCTTTTTGGTCACAGAGTCCAAAGGAATGTAAAGGGAAATGACTTAGCACAAATTGATTCATCCTTTGAAGAAAATATCAAAAATTGACAAAAGGGATGAACAAGGAGAATATTGCCCATAATTCATGCAAGTTTCCTCATAGTCGCGCATGTCCACTTGCGTGACCTAAGTGATAACCGCCCGGGGTCTTCTCTTGCATATAAATAGACCCTGTGGGCCCCCCATTCGGGAAGGATTTTTTCCAGAAACTCAGATTTGAGCTCCTAGCGCCCTAGTCCTTTCTCCAAGCTTCCAAAACACATCTAAGGTAATTTGTTACCTAGAACGGAAGATCAAAAGAGGGGGAGGAAGGCCTAAGTGTTGAAACTCATCAACACTTGCGCGCCTGAGTGGCCAACCCTTAAGGGAAAAGGGCCACACTTGCGCGCCGCCTTACTCTTTCAATAGATCTTGCGCACCCTTCTTCTGGAAGAACCTCAAGAGGATTCTAAAGGCTTTAATGAAGAGTCGCTCAAGTATTACCCTGCTGGTTAACCGTCACGCAAGTATACCATGTGTCGCGCATGCATACCTTCGCGACCAGGACTTGTGGGCCCACGCAGTAACTGCGCGCCTGCCCGGACTTTCGCACCCCTTCCTTTTTGGGTGCCCTTCTTGCCCATTTCACCCCTCTTAAGCCATTCCACCTTTCTATTCAAGATTCAGTCGTCAAGAAACTCTTCAAAACCATTTGTAGCATGATTTGTTGATTTTAATTCCTTATCTGAAAGGAATTCTGTGGAATATCTCTCAAAACCTAGTGATTTACACATCATTATGTCACTAAAGATTGAGATTTCATTAATCCAACCTCATCCTTTAAGATGAGAGAATCCTTAACCTGGACTCTTTTTCACGAAAAATCCCAAGTCATAAGTCCTCTAATTTGGGCATCCTCCTTTAGAGTAAGCCCTAATTCTTAAATGTTCCCGAATCTGGGCATCCTCCTTAGGAGTAAGCCCCAGTCCCCTAATTTGGGAATCCTCCTCAAGTGTAAGCCCCAAACCACAATTCTCTTAACCTGGGCCTCTTTTTCAAGAGTAATACACAGTCTCAAATATGGGCATCCTATTCAAGAGTAAACCCCAAGTCCCTTAATATTTCAAAACTCTTAACCTGGGCCTCCTTTTCAAGAATAAGCCACAGTCTTAATTTCTCTTAACCAGTCCTAATTTACCTTTGATCTGGGATTCCTTTTCAGGAGTAAAACCCAATCATAAGTCTTCCCCTAATTTGGGCCTCCTTTTCTGGAGTAAGCCCCAAGATAGAGTATTCAAAATCTCCATGAAGCACATATACCTTTATGGACCCTGTTCCTAGAATTTTCCCTAAAGTAAATCCTAACCTTCATTTATCTGGGTAGTCATACATACATAAGCCCCACATTATTTCTTATGATTGCATCTTTCATGGAACAATCGTCTAATTTTTACCAATACCTCTTTTTTCTCACATCGAGCATGACTCACGTGAGCTTGGAGTTTAAAAGTAATTGTGACATCCTTCTTTGAGCCATCAATCATAAACATCATAATCCCTTACTTGAACTACGTGGGTTCTAATTCCTTTTCTAAACAAAGGATACGTAGGTAGCCCGTCTATGGGTTCGATCCCAACTCTAAAATAATCCATTTCCTTCTGAATGAAAATAAACATCAAGTGCCCCACTGAGTGGCATTAAAACCAACATGGTCATCAAAATGACCAAGAGACTTCTGTATAAATGTGTCGAAGGGTACCATTGACCAAGAATATCTAATAAATACAGATGATTCTCTATCGATGAAGAACCTCAAAAACAAAAAAAAAATATTCTCTAAATTTCATACATATTTGACCGTTGATTGTCATATCTGAAGGAAAGCTCGTTTTATACTTGGTAATGTAATAAGGATTCACGAACATAACTTAAAACTATAAAGGGAGTCTCAGAGTAGAAAATAATTCCCCAAAAAAAGGTGTGATGAGTCCGACCTCCCATCCTCTCGTCCAGTGCAAATTCCTATGCCTCATCAGTCCACAAACTAATGAGAACCTACCTTTGGAAAGTAGGCCCGAATGGATGTGGAATCATTGGATGTTTCCGGTTCCACGAACAAACCTGTTAGAAACCGATTGGAATGTTTAAACCTCCCATCAAGGCGGTCATCCCCGAAGTCCAAGGGAAACAAAAATGGTGAGCCCGACGTGAATCCTTAACCAAGTTAAAATGATGTTTTACCTATTTGTTTGGCCCCTATTTAAAACTCAATGAGAGGGCCAACAAAAAAAATTATTGACATATGTGCTCATACAAAAGATGTAGTGGCTAAATTTATCTTAATTACGTCGGTTATATCAAACATGCACTCTTTTCCCAAGATCTTCTGCATTTCTAGAATGGCTGCTCTCAAGTTCACAGCTGTGAGTACTGCTACTGCAAATGCACTACTGCTACTCCTGCTGGATCGTCATCCGCTCTTAGGACGATATCACCTACTCAGCATCTTCAATGCTGGGTATCAAACGCACTGGTTAAGGAGTACCGTCAACACGGTACCATCCCAACTCTAGAGGCTGCCCGATAAGCCCTCCAATTAAACAACTCACATCGTTCGTCTAGACAACGACGACCAATGATCAAGAAGCAGGCGGTGTTGACTACCATCTCCAACTGTTTCGGGTCGTTATCCCCAGAACGCAATCACCATTCGCTCCCCTATTTTGGGGAGGCGAATGAGAAAGTCCCTCAGGACCTTAATTCAAACAGACAGGAGTCATTACTGAGGGATCCCACCAACAATTTCTGCCAGAATCATGCGGTAGTGTGCCCTCAACATGATGAGGGTACCGACTCCAGGCATTCGGCTCAGGTTCCTCGAACATGAGCAAGCAAGACGAACCACCCGAGGCAGAATCCGGTAAACAGTGAGCAGGTTCTCATCTCTGTCATCTCCGGAGAAGTCCACCAACCTATGTTGGTGGAAAGCAACGAGCAGGCACAAACACCTGCCCGTTTTAAACCCGCTGTCCAGAAGACTCGTCTGGCAGCATCATGCCAATCCCGCCTGGCAATTCCGGCGGAGTACTATAGGCAGGAACATACACCTGTTTATACATTATCAGCTAGTCAGCAGGCTCGTCTGACTACATATGATGGATCTCATCAATCACATTTGGAAAAGTGCAATCAACAGGCACATACACCTGCTAGTATTAATCAAGCCTACCAACAATCTCGCTTGGTATCATTCGGTGAAGTTAGTCAGAGAGCCCCGATAACAAATAGGAGGCAGACTCAACTCTCTACCCCCACACTTGAGTACTGTCAGGATTCACTAACAGGAAAAGGAGGAAACAAGCAGGCATATACACCTCCTCCAAGCCTGGAATGGACGTATATTCCCATTCCGGCAGCTGAAGTTACCAAGCATATTCTATCAATGGTGAAAGAGTAGAAGCAAATCCCTGCTCATATTCTGGATGGCTTCCTAGATATTATAACAACTTCAGCGGAATCTCAGGGAAAGACACATAAATCTATCTCTACCAGTTGAGTGATACATCAATAATTCACTCCGGAACAGACACACACATATGGTCCAGTACAAGAGGGTTATGGGGAATACTCCCCCATATCATACGGACAACCAAGTCAGGCACATACACCTGATTTGATAGGATATCATCAGCCTAACCTGGCCATCTTTCCTGATCAGGCACATACACGTGTTTAGAGTAGCCACTTTCGTCAACAAGTGGTTTCCAAGGTGAGTAAGAAGGCATCTAAGAAAAAGACCCGCCCAGCACAGTCAGGAGATCAAGAGCCAATCTGCAACAAGTCCTTTCTCGATGCGGGAGTTCATGAAGCCCTCATACAATTATCTTTTGGAATTCAAGATTCTAGTCCCTCAGTTTCCAATAGTGGGAACATTAATTCCGAAGGTCTTCAATAGACACTTTCTCATGAAGTCTTGCTTCATGACAATTTGGTCGATCTCAAAGTTTCATCTTCATATGAGAGACACAGGAACCCTCTGCGTGGTCAGAAGACCAAGGAGCAAGAGATCTCATCTTTTTCTGTAACCCATTATGTTGGTCCTCCCCATGATGATAAATTTCGCTGCGAAAGTCCTCTCCGCAGTAGTGATGCACATTGCCCGGGAAATGCTCCAGCATACAATGTAGTGCCGAGAAATACCTCTTATCTTGAGGCACTTGCAAATGAGAAACCAGTCATGTCTGAAGCTTCATCGCTAGCATTTGAAATAATTTCTCAATCAGAAGATAGCCCAGGGTGTAGGTCATTTTCCAAACCACCCCTAAGTCATGAATCATCTAGTCTGATTAATGATTTCTCTACCAATCATGTTGAATCCAATGAAGAAATAAGGAAACACCAACTCTGGTCAAATCAGGTAGAAGAATCTTCATCAAATGATAACGAGGAAATGCTGAATACGAAAAAACGACTGGCGAAAGGTGATGTGTCAGTCATTTGTTGGCCTCTGGCTGACTCTCAGTATAATATCCTAGAAATGTTGACAGAAGATGAAATTCATGATATTCGTCTCAACATATGGAAAACACTTTGTCAGTTGAAAAAGAAAGTATTATCTTATGATGAATATGAAAATCATCTTAAGATAATAGAAGGGTTACAACATCAGATTGATTTTGCGTCTCTGTCAGTCTCTCGATATCCTAATGCTGAAAAGCAGCAGAGATCCCTTCAACGTTCATGCTTTGGAGCACTAAGAAAATTGAGTCAATTAATTTCCAATGCCCCATCTGGTATTTGTGTCAGAGGATGGGGTGTTCATGGAGCGCTGCATTTCATGATGCTCTCCAGTCAGCAAATCCCGCTGAAAATGGTCTCATGTAATGTCATCGCCCATGGCCGGCCATAGTAAATGGGATTTTTTTGTAATCAAATGCTTGACCAAGAATAGGCTTCAACTAGTTCCTTTCAAAATAAAGAATACAGAGAACATGTTGTCGAATTACTCTTGCATCAAGCAAATGAGAATATTGAACAAGCCTCTTGTTTGAAGAAAGCACGTCACCAAGTGACAGAAGTGTCAGAAATCATTCAATGGTCTTTTGAACCAGGTGATAAAAGTGGATACAGATTAATGCATCCAGCTAATTTCTGGACTATGGTTTGCATGATCAGGAGGACTTTCAAGAATGTCTCAGACATAGCATGCCAAGAACCACCCTAGCTCGCCAGACTTGGGACTCTTTTGAACCAACCCTGGGAATCAACAAAAAGTATTCGGGGAGTTGAGCAAGAACAACAGGAACAACCACATTCCACTAGACTGGGGACTTTTTCAAATCGTCAATCCCCTCCTTAGAGAAAGTCTGTCTTTTCTCGATTGTGGAAAAATCTCAAGTGGAACGAAGAGCCAAATTATCAGGAGATTCCCTCCTAATTACGATTCATCAAGATGTTCCCGAGGGATTGAATCAACAAAAGGCAATGTCTCATCAATGACATGGAAGAAGACAATATCACAGAAATGATGATAAAAGGGATGCGATGAGTTATGCATCAATCAATGTCATCAATGTCGTTGTTGATGATCCACCAGATGTGGCTCACTCAGGGGACTCAGATGAAGAGGTTCCTACTCAAGAAGATGTACGCACCGACACAAATGAATAAGGTTTGCATACAAGAAATCAAAGGATTACTCAGAACCTAGGTAATCTTTCGAGTAACCCGCTTCCCCCTCTCCGAAAAAGAATCCAACAAAGGGAAGGGAAAGAACCAGGTTACATATACTTCCTCTGGAGAAGGTCAATCACTCTCACTAGAGCAGAGGTTTTCATAATAGGAGGAAGAAATGAAGCAATTAAAAAGGTTGAATGCAGAACTATTTCAGAGTAGTCTTCTTCTTAGGCATGCTGGAATCAGTCAACCAAATGAATTTGTTGTAGCTACTGAGATGGATCAAGAATGTCCTCCTCTATTAGTACACCCTCACAGGTCTAATCCTATGGGTCAAGTGTAACAACAGTTGGCAGTGCTACCATCATTTCTAGCACCAATCTCCACATCTGTCCAAGCTCCAGTCATTGCACCTACCCAAGTCGGTGTTCAACTGTATGTTTCTCAAATGTTAATAACTACTATTGAGTCATTAACATCTCGGTTAGAAACTATGTAAGGGAAGCGTGCACATGTTCAACAAGAAAAGAAAGTTTACCATGAATGGGTAGATTCAATTTCTCCTCCATCCAGTTTTGGGAACCTTGTATTCCATATTTTCAATGGATCATGCGATCCTGAACAACATTTGATGCATTACCTGTCTTGTTGCAATCCTGTGATGGGAACTCCAGAGCAGCAAGAAGTAGTGAAACTCAGATGCTTCGTGAGAACCTTGCAAGGACCAGCTTTTGTTTGGTATATAGGCTTGAAATCCCGATAAATTACCAGATGGGAGGATCTTCGGAAAAAATTCCTCCTTCAGTTCAGCTCAACTTTGCCAAAGACAACAGTTTTCGATCTAACAAATTATAAGCAATGAGAGAATGAAAGGGTCTCTGATTTCATTGCACGATGGAATGGATTAACATATTCCTTGAGTTTAGCACTCCCTCAAGAAGAATTGTTTCCAATATGTGTGGCAAATCTGCGTGACAAATTACGCACGCCGTTAATCCTTATGAAATACACCGGAGTGTTTTGAGACCTTACTTCAATCGCTCAGCAGATTAAAGATTCCCTTATACAGGACAAGGCTAAATCTTGTGTAATTCCATCACCTCTAGGAAGGAGAATGGGTAAAGCAGAAACTGCTACAGTTATTCTTAAACAAGCACCAAACCCTATTTCTACATCAAAACCTTCATCTTCTCGAAGGGCTCCACCTTCTGAGCGCCAAAAACAAAGGCTTTTTCGTCCAGATGATCAGAAAGATCAAAGACGAAAACAATTTGAGGATCTGAAGAGAAAAACATACTCTTTCCAAAATGAACAAGTTCCTAGTTATTTCATTTCGGCTATGGAAGAGAATTTGATTCAATTGCCAATACCCAAGATTCCAAACAATAAAGGAGATGAAGACCGTCCTAATTATTTCCCTTTAAATCAAATGTTGGGGCATCCCATCTAGGAGTGTTTTGTCTTCAAAGACCTCCTGAAAAATATGGTCGACTCGGGATAGGTCACATTGAAAGGCTCCTCAGCCTAGGTAGCATGTGTCACTAATACAGTTCCAGAAGAGGAAGATGAATGGAAGGAAGTCAAAATAAAAAATGCACAAAAGTATGATGATTGGATGGTCAGAAAGACAATCAATCAAACTCATGCTATTTTCCAAACAATATTAAGGAAACCAATTGTGTATTCTGCCATGAATGTTGCGGCAAAACCCTCTTCGTCAGATGGAATGTCCTCAAAGAAACGACATGATTCAAAGAAAGAAAAATAATCAGAAGAAGATTAGTATGTGTCAAAGCCTAAGTTGTCTTTGACTTTTCCGGACATCATGCCATCTACTTCAATGCCACGGGCACCGCCCCACCAAACGGCACAGCCTAAACAGGCTAATCAGGCAGAGACTTAATCAGATGAAGAGTTAATCTTTGGCTATATTAATATGATTCAATTAACATATCCATATGCCAATCGCAATTTCAATTTCAATGAGCCTGAATTCCCTATACCAAATAGAGGAATCAAAGGAAGTTCCAGGGGATCAGGTTACAGGGGAAGATGTGGATCTTTCAGAATCCACTATTCTAATTCTACCCCTACTAGAGCTGTGTACACATCAAAAACTCGTGGTAGAGCCCTTCAGTGAGCTCAGCAAGAACAAGCAAGTTCTTCTACCAATTGCAAATTCAGTCCTGGAATAGTTATTTTGGAAGACCGGTTGATGGTTTCATCTTCTTCCTCTCCGCAAGTAAATGGATCTAATCTGTCTAATCTTCTAAAACCAGGAATATTGCCAACTCCTATCCCAATACAAGATGCATCAACTTCAAAATAATCTTCTTCTAAGGTACCTGCTAAACCACATATTCCTATTGGGAAACACAGACCTCTGGATCAAAAGTATGATATATTGGAACACTTGGCCCATGTACCATCCAAGTTATCAATTCTGGATGCTCTGAATCTGTCAAAAGATCTTCGGTAAGCACTCATCGAGGCTTTGTCAAGTCCTCAGGAGTTTGAAACTGAAATTGCGGAAGCTGAAGTCTATCACATAGAGAATAATCCTGCAGAATTCCATGCAATAATATCCTTTACTGATGAAGATGAAGATGATGTTGTGCATGGACATATTAGACCATTGTAGTTGTCTGGAAAGTTCAATAGCGTGGATGTTCGAAGAGATTTCATTGACAATGGTTTAGAAGTCAACCTCATTCCCATTCATACACTTCGTCGATTGGGCCTCATGGAATCTGATTTATCTCCTTCCACAATGATGCTACTGGGATATGATAAAAATGAACAAGAACCACTAGGTGAAGTTACACTCAGAACTCAGTTTGGAGATCTTGTATCCAATTCATATTTCATGGTTGTTGATCAAGACTCAGCCTTCAACATTTTTCTTGGAAGACCCTAGCTACATCAACATGCAGTTATCCCTTCATCATACCATCAATGTCTCAAATATTGTTTTTATGGTTAAGTTGGGACCTTTTATGGTGATAAGGCCTTGTTCAAGACATGTTAGTCTCAATACATTGAGGTGGAGTTCTATCACATGAAGCAAAGGGAGAAATCCATAACAAAGAAGATTACCAAAGTTAATGCTTTATATGGTTTGGACAAAATTCCAATAAATCCATTTACACATGTGAGTATAGATTATGTGTTTCCTATCAGTAAAATTTACAAGATAGACCCAAATCAAAATACTCTTATGGAAAGATCCGTAATGTCAATTACAGCAATCAAGCCAGACAACATGGGAGAAATTGGTAATCTACCAAGCAGTGATGAAAGCACAAATAGTGACGTCTTCATTTCATCTGCTGAAATCCAACAAATTTATGCTTTTCCAATTAGGCCAGAAGAAGTTATAGCAACATCAGAGGTGAACAATGATGTCGATTCTCAATCCATCATCTCCTCTTTATTACACAAAGAAGACCCTTCATCATCAATCGGGTTGGAAATGGAAGCTTCTTCTTCAAAATATGCAAATTTTGACTTCTCTTCAGATCATGAAAATTCTACTTTATCATCTACTATGAAAGTAGAAAAGGAAGAAATAGCACATGATAAATAAGAAGAAGAAGATCTTAGAGATGTTCCTCCAGCATTTGAAGAGGGTATCTCTACGACTGTGGATGAACTCAGAGAAATAAATCTGGGTACAAAAGGAGATCCATGCCCCACTTTAATCAGTGTGTCCATGACCCTTGAAGAGCAAGAGATGTATATTTATTTTCTAAAGAAAAATAAATATATATTTTCCTGGAACTATACAGAAATTCCCAGGCTTGATCCTGATGTCGCTACTCATCATTTGGGTTTACCAGAAGAACATCGAGGATTTAAGAAAGCCGTGAGAAGAACACACCCAACTTATGCTTCCAAAATTGAAGCTGAAGTGGAGAATATTATCAAAGATAACTTCGTCAGAGAAGTTCAATATCCAAAATTGTTGGCTAATATTGTCCCTGTAAAGAAAAATAATGGACAAATTAGATTTTTCATCAATTTCAGAGATCTTAATCAGCATTGTCAAAAGGATGATTTCCCAGTTCTGATTACAGAACATCTAATTGATGAAACAGCTAGCTATGAAGCACATTCCATTATGGATGGATATTATGGATATAATCAGATTTGAATGGCCCCAGAAGATGAGGAATCTACAGCCTTTAGATCCCCTCAGGGTGTGTTTTTCTACCGGGTAATGCCCTTTGGCTTAAAGAATGCAGGTGAAACTTATCAGTGTGCCATGCATCGTATCTTCAAAACCTTATTAGGGAAGTTTGTTGAATGCTATGTAAGGGATTTAGTAGTTAAATCCAAACAACGTTCTAATCAATTGGCTGATTTGGAAGTCATATTCTACAAGCTTCAACAACATAATTTGAAGATGAACCCCTTAAAATGTGCTTTTGGGGTAACCTCAGGAAAATTTCTCGGATTTGTTTTACGCCATCATGGTATTGAAGTCAATCCTGAGAAGACCAAGTCAATCCTTGGTATGTCACCTTATAAAAATTTGAAATAATTAAGAGGAATTCAAGGAAACATAGCCTTTATTCGGCGTTTCATCGCCAATTTAGCAGGAAAAAGTTTACCCTTCACCAAATTGTTGATGAAGGGATTCACTTACTAGTGGATTGAAGAATGTCAAGAAGCATTCGATATTCTCAAGAAATTCCTCTTGAGTCCACCGGTACTCATGCCACCTGTCGAAGGAAGACCACTTATCCTCTACGTGACAGCTCTAGAGTGATCATTGGGTGCCTTTATTACTCAAAATAATGACGATGGGAATGAAAAAAGTCTCTACTATCTCAGTCGAACCATGCTTGAAGCAGAAACCCGGTATTCAAGTATTGAGAAGTGATTCCTGGCATTAATCTTTGCACTTTAGAAGTTAAGACACTACCTACAACATCACGAGGTCCAATTGGTATCTCGCAATAACCCGCTCAAATTTATCCTAAGTCATCCAATGCATACAGGACGTCTGGAAAGGTGGGAAGTTATTTTGCAGCAATTCGACATTCAGTATGTGTCTCAAAAGGCGATAAAGGGCCCAGCTCAGGCTGATTTTATAGTTGAACACCCTTCAGTGGAAGACACATCTTTAGATATTGAACTCCCTAATGAGGAATTCTTCTCTATTCGAGAAAGTCCTCAGGCATGGGAAACGTATTTTGATGGTGCTTCCAGAAGTCCAACAGGGAGGAAAATGGAACATCCTAAATTCAACAATGTTGGATTAGGAATTGTGATCATTTCTCCAGAAAAGGCAATGTTACCTTATTCATTCTTATTTTGGGAATGTGGTACCAATAATGAAGCATAATAACAATCTCTTATCATATGTTTGGAATTATCACTTCAAGCATAAGTGAATCACTTAAAGATGAAAGGTGACTTAGACCTGGTAATCAAACAAGTCAATGGGGATTATGCCATCAGAAAAGAAGAACTAATCCCTTTGTATGATTATGTCAGAGAGTTAATGACGGAATCCCCTTTGGAAACGACATTTTCTTATGTCCCAATATCACAAAATGCTCAAGCTGATGCTTTGGCTAATATAGCCACAGCTCTGGAAGATCGAAATCGGGATGAGACAACCATCAGTATTGCCCACCGTCGTGCAATTTCACCTTATGTTTGAATCAAAACTGAGGAAATTAATGAAATTTGTCCCACTCTTGAATAGTATGGTCATACTACAAGATCGATGTCACCTATCAGGGAATACCTTCAAAATAGAACACTTCCACCCGATAGAGCTGATAAAGAACAAATCTGGCGACCTGTGGTTAATTTTAATATTTATGATAGCCCAGATCACCTAGACAAAATTCTCTACAATCATGGTTTTGATGGATTTCTCTTCAGATGCATTGATGGTGAAGAGAAATTGGCTATCATGAAAGAAGTGCTTGCAGGAGTCTATGGTGCCCACCAGTCTGGACATAGACTGTCTGATCAGATTCGAAGGCTTGGATACTTTTGGCCTTCAAAGATATGAGATTGTGTCAATTTCACAAAGAAGTGTCATTCATGTCAAGTACATGCCAAATTAATTCATCATCCTCCAGATTTTCTTCATACATATAAATACTCATGGCCATTTGCCACATGGGGAATGGATGTGGTGGGACCTTACCCTTCGGCTATGACCAAGCAGTTTAAGTATATTCATACTGCTACTGACTTCTTTTCCAAATGGGCAAAGGCAATACCTCTCAAGGAAGTCAGTTCTAAATGCATTGTTAGCTTAATCAAGTCTAACATCATTACCAGATTTGGTGTCCCTCATACCATATTGACGGACAATGGAACCAATTTCTGTTCATCCGAGATGAAGAAGTTGTATCAAGATTACAACATCAAGTCCAACCATTCATCTCAGTATTATGCAGCGGCCAACGGCCAGATAGAAGACTTTAACAAGACTCTTTCAAATATACTGCAAAAGATGTTGGATAAAGATAAGAGGTCATGGCCTGATAAAATCTTTCTTCATTTATGGGCTTTTTGGAATACCACCTGCACTGTAACTCGGTCAACTCCATATTCATTGGTATATGGAACGGAAGCCGTCTTTCCCATTGAAGTTCAACTACCCTCACTCAGAGTTGCTATTTGTGATCAATCATCTACAGATGAACAATCTCAAAAGAGATTGAATGAATTGGAATAGTTAGAGGAGAAAAGATTGTTCACATTACACCACTTGTAAGTATATCGGAATCTAATAGCATGAGCTTTTAACAAAAAGTTCATCTTCATTCATTCATTCAGGGAGAATTGGTATTAGTTCTCCGAACTCCAATGATACTATGAAAGAAACCTCCCAAGATTGAGCCAAAATGGGAAGGACCTTATTCAATACATAGGCTCTACTCCAATGGAGCTTATTCATTAATCTCAATGGATGGAGAACTCATCACTACTCTAATCAATGCAAGATTTTTTATGAAGTATTTTGTATAAACTGAAATGTACCTTTTTTCGTCCTTTCTATATTACGTTAAACTATACAGCAACGGTCCATTCATATGACCTTAAACTATTTGTACTTTCATCCCACACGACGTTAAACTCTGAAAAAGTCCCCTAAATGGTCTAGTATGACCTTAAACTGTAACTAGGTCATGTATGACCTTAAACTGCATCATCAACGGTCCATGCATATGACCCTAAACTATTTGCAAGTCCCTTACGTCCAGCAAGACGTTAAACTGTGATGTCCTAACTACATGATGCTAAACTGTATAAATGTCCCTTACATCTGAAAAGACATTAAACTACATAATAATCAAAGGTCATGTATGACCTTAAAATACACTTTTGTCCAGCATGACATTAAACTGCACCATCCACGGTCCATGCATATGACCTTAAAGTATTTTCACTTTCGTCCAGCAAGACGTTAAATGGTGAAAAAAACCCAATGCATCCAACATGACATTAAAATGGTGCACTCTTTTGTCTTCACTGCATGACATTAAATTACACAGTCCCCCACCCTTTCTTCCAATATGACGTTAAACTCTATTGTCCCCATCGTCCTAACTACATGACGATAAACTATACAGAAAGTCCATCATACGTCCTACATGACATTAAAAAGTATTTTGTCCCTGCTACATGACACTAAACTGTGCAGCACCAATAGTTCTAACTGCAAGACTTTAAACTGCATAGTCCCTTTATATGTCCTACATGACATTAAACTATGCATCTTTAAGGTTGTTGTTACCTCTTGTTTCTCACACCGAGTATGGCTCACGTGAGCTTAGAGCAACCCTCAACCATAACACTCTCTTTGGGACACTAACCATGGGTAATTCCTAACATTTTTTAGGCCGTTGTCCCCAAGAACAACTTGATCATTAATTAATTCTTTAATTGAACTACACGGACTTTGATCCTTTCCTTCTATGCTGGTTATGTAGGAAACCTCCCAAGGATCAACCCTAAAACCAATCTCTTCATGTCGGTTTCTCTCCATCTCATACGATGATAATTTGTGAAACCGCCCTTAGAAACAATATCATTACATTGGATCACTTTCATCCTTGTTATACAATGTTAAACAATACAAAAATTTTGTCCAGTATGACAATAAACTACAAATTTCATTGATACCCTCACCTGAGAGGGAACCATTATTTTCATTGATTTTTCAATCATGTTTCATTTCAATGACTATGTGCATACATGGAAATGCCTGAACCTGTTATCTTGGGTTAAACCATCATTGCACTAAAGTCCCCTTTCACCCTTTACATGTATGAACCAAATTTTTAAAGAGGGTATTTCTAGAACTATGTGGGCTTGATTCCCATCCATATGGGATACTTAGGAACATTCGAGTGTCCCTCGAATCCAGTCCCAAGTCTTTGGGCCTAACCCCAAATTCCATTTTTTAGTCCCTTGGTTGAAAGTCCCTTTAAAAACACACACTGTGTATTTCATACAATGGTTCAAGCTCTATGACCCTAAACTAAGATCTCTAATACTTTTGTCCCACACGACGTTAAACTTTAGTTTAAGAACTACGTATGGCTTGATTCTCATCCTTATGGGATACGTAGTGAAGTACAACATTTCAATTCAGGACCCAGCCACAACATGATTATGGTTAGCATTGATCTATGTATCTCTGTATACATTTAACAATACCAATATTTACGTGTCATAATCTTAACCTTAAATATTTTCAGATCCTCATAACCCTTTTCATGACTTCTAGTCACAAAAATGTCAAACTTATGAGAGTTCTTTTCTCTGACTATGCTGCACGTGCCCATAGGTGGGCTTGCATAAACAGTCTACATAACAAACTTGTTAGCCAAAAGATACTATTATTTGACTATGCATCCAATACCCTTAGGTGGACCTGCATAATTCAACCCCTCGGATAGTGGTAACATTATTCTTGGGAAGAATGCCTCTTTTGTCCTTATTTGTCTTAAATGACAGTATGTAGGGATCTGAAAAAATATCCATCCTTAACATATTTGTCCCATATACTTTTTCATGATCTGAAAGTATTCATGTCTATGGTTTATATTCTCCTTCCCTACGTGTGGGTCAGAACTTCGTTGGAGTGATATTCATCCAGTTCTTCGATAATTTTGTTTGGAAATATTTTCTCCATATTCAAGTACCTCTTTCCGTACATCAAAATCTATACTTTGGAAGATTTGAATCTCCATAAACATTCACTGGATTTTAGCACTAGGAATGTAAATTTCTGAGAGTTATTTTTCCTAACTATGCAGCACATTCCCATAGGTGGCCTTGCATAAATAGTATATATAACAGAATTTTTCGCCAAAAGATACTATTTTATTTAACTATGCAACCTGTGCCCTTAGGTGGCCCTGCATAATTCAACCCCCTAACGGGTTTGTTAAATAATGGTAACTTCATTGTTGGAAACTACTTCTTATAATTCCTTTTAGCTCTTTTTCATATCATTCCTCAGATACAAATATTCTTAAGTCATAGCTTACATATTTTCCCTCATACTAGAGTATGGTAATATGTTTTTAGATGAATTTTCAAGGAATTGAGTCAATTATAATCCATTTTAGTCAATTCTATTTTGTCCTTAAACATTAGCCTTTTTTATGTCTGACGTGCATGACTTTAAACTGCCCACAAAAGATAGGGGAACTCTGAATAAAATTCAAGTTCTCAGCTCTCTAAACATACATTTTTTGTATGATTTAGGTTACACTGAGCAATTTAAAGGTTCGAAGTTTGTAGGGTTATTTACATTAATCCTAGTAAAAATAAAACTATGCTTACTAGGCCCATTGGTTTAGGTAAAATCTAAAGCATGTAGGAAAAGAGAATGTAGGTAAAAACGAGTGAAGGTGAAAGTGTTTTTTTCATTGATGCACAAGAGTTAGAAGGACATCCACAGACTGGAGTCTCTTCTCTTTTTCAAGAATTACAAGAGGCTTTCAACATAAGTCTTCAATTGATTAACCACATCCTGAGCTTCATCAACAACCACCTAGAATTCATTCATTTAATTGGATACAATAAGAGATGTAGTGATACCAGCTTTTCTTGGAACAATTGTAAAAGGATGTTCTTGAGTGCGGTTTGAGAAAATTTTTCTGCTAATCAAATAGTGACTTTGTTTCTGTCCAAGAGACTTGGAAGATGGATACATGGATTTGATAATGGAGCATTAGAAGTAAAGAGCCATTTGGAGAGAGTACTCTTTTCAGATATTTCTCTAATACCATGTTTGTCTTCTCTCCACCAAACGACAGTGGAAAACATTTCAGCCCATGGGTTTTCCATTTTCATATCTGCAAGGAAATGACATGGAGGAATAATTTGAAAGTTCACACCATTGTTTTTGCTCTTAATGAAAAACATAACTGAAATGAAGGAGTAGCAGTGCAGCTGCATTTCAGGTGTATAGTTCTTTGCATCTGGAACATTGAATCCTTGCAGATGACCATGACCATATAGAGGCAGGTAGATGCTCTGTGGGAAATTAAGATGATATTTCTTCAAGTAATTAGCCAAATCTGGGAGAGTACTGTCGCAGATATCATAGTAATCATGGAAAATGATGTTCATCATGTCAACAATTCGCTTGCTAGCCAGTTCAGCAGCCATTTTAATTCACTTGGGAGTTGTTGAATCTGCACAAAAGTTGAATAAACTAACTCTTAAATCGGTTTATTTTTCATAAAATTTGTTAAAAGAATTCAAAAAATGGCTAAGGCATTAAGGCGTGAAAGTCTAAACATGACACGCAAGTGTTCGTGTGCCGCGCTAGTTTTTGACGCGCAAGTATAAACCGCGCAAGTACAAATACGTGTACAGTAGCACGAAAGCAAAGAAACAATGGAAAACAGAGCAACCTGCGCGGCTAAGGTGACCTGCATGGTGAGAGATCGAAGGTTTGAAATCCGGAAATCTGGATTCTTTGTATGGAAATGAGGCCCTCTATTCATAGATGCGACTATGACCCTATGCGATCAAGGAACGTATCCTTGCGCACCAGAGCCTGCGTGTCCAAATCCCATTTGCACGCCCTAACCTTGCGCACCCCAATTTACTTTGGATGTCTTCGATTTCTTCAGAGTCAAATCCTCATTTCTTTCGGATCCAACTCAGAGGGGGTACTTTTGTTGACACTCCATTTTTGTCACAGAGACCAAAGAAATGTAAAGGGAAATGACATAGCATAAATTGATTCATCCTTTGAAGAAAATATCAAAAATCGACAAAGGGATGAATAAGGAGAAGATTGCCCATAAGTCGCCCATGTTTCCTCATAGTCGCACAAGTCCACTTGCGGGACACATTATGGTCGCGCAAGTGACTTGCGCAAACTAAGTGATAACCACCTAGGGTCTTCTCCTGCCTATAAATAGACCCTATGGGCCCCCCATTCGGGAAATGTTTTTTCCAGAAACTCATATTTGAGATCCTGGCACCCTAGTCTCTTATCAAAGCTTCCAAAACACTTATAAGGTAATTTCTTAACTAGAACGGAAGATCTGAAGAGGGGGAGGAAGGCCTAAGTGTTGAAACTCATCAACACTTGCGTGCCTGAGTGGCCAGCCCTTAAGGGAAAAGGGCCACACTTGCGCGCCTCCTTACTCCTTCAATAGATCTTGCGTGCCCTTCTTCTAGAAGAACCTCAAGAGGATTATAAAGGCTTTAATGAATAGTCACTCAAGTATTACCCTAGTGGTTAACTGTCGCGCATGTACACCATGTGTCGTGCAGGCATACCTGCGTGACCAGGACTTGCGTGCCCACGCAGTACCTGCGCGCCTACCAGGACTTGCGCGCCCTTGCCTTTTTGGGTGCCCTTCTTGCCCATTTCACCCCTATTAAGCCATTCCACCTTTTTTATTCAACATTCAGTCTTCAAGACACCGATCAAAGCCACTTATGGCATGATTTCTTGATTTGAATTCCTTATCTGAAAGGAATTTTGTGGAATATCTCTCAAAACCAAGTAATTTACCCATCTTTATGTCACTAATGATTGAGATTTCATTCATTCAACCTCATCCTTTAAGATTAGAGAATCCTTAACTAAGGCTCCTTTTCAAGAATAATCCCCAGTCATAAGTCCATTAATTTCGGCATCCTCCTTTGGAGTAATCCCCAATTCTTAAAAGTTCTCGAATCTGTGCATCATCCTTAGGAGTAAGCCCCATTCCCCTAATTTGGGAATCCTCTTCAAGAGTAAGCCCCAAACCATAATTCCCTTAACCTGGGCCTCCTTTTCAAGAGTAATCCCCAGTCTCAAATATGGGCATCCTATTCAAGAGTAAACCCCAAGTCCCTTAATATTTCAAATCTCTTAACCTGGGCCTCCTTTTCAGGAATAAGCCGTAGTCTTAATTTCTCTTAACTAGTACTAATTTACCTTTGATCTGGGATTCCTTTTCAGGTGTAAGACCCAATCATAAGTCTTCTACTAATTTGGGCCTCCTTTTCAAGAGTGAGACCCATGTTAGAGTATTCAAAATCTCCCTGAAGCACATATACCTTTATGGACCCTGTTCCTGGATTTCTTCCCTAAAGAAAATCCTAACCTTCATTTATCTAGGAAGTCATACATACATAAACCCCACATTATTTCTTATGATTTCATCTTTCATGGCTCAATTGTCTAATTTTTACTAATACCTCTTGTTTCTCACACCGAGCATGACTCACGTGAAATTAGAGTGTAAAAGTAATTATGAAATCCTTCTTTGAGCCATTAATCATAAACATCATACTCCCTTACTCGAACTACGTGGGTTCTTATTCCTTTTCTAAAAAAAGGATATGTAGGTAGCCTGTCTACGGGTTCGATCCCAACTCTAAAATAATCCATGTCCTCTTGAATGAAAATAAACTTCAAGTGCCCCACTGAGTGGCTTTAAAACCAGCATGGTCATCATAATGACCAAGAGACTTCTGTATAAATGTGTCGAAGGGTACCATTGACCATGAATCTCTAATAAATATAGTTGATTCTCTATCAATGAAGAACCTCAAATACATATAGAAGATTCTCTAAATTTCTTACATATTTAATCATTGATTGTCAGATCTAAAGGAAAGCTCATTTTATACATGGTAATGTAATAAGGATTCACGAACATAACTTAAATCTATAAAGAGAGTCCCGGAGTAGACAATAATTCCACTCAAAAAGGTGTGATGAGTCCGACCTCCCATCCTCTCGACCAATGCAAATTACTAAGCCTCATCAATCCACAAACTAATGAGCACCTACCTTTGGAAAGTAGGCCCGAATGGATGTGGAATCATTGGATGTTTCCGGTTCTACGAAAAATCCTATTAGAAACCAATCAGAATGTTTGAACCTCCCATCAAGGCGGTCATCCCTGGATTCTGAGGGAAACAATGTCACATAACAATCATGTTAATTCAATCATTTATCCCACATATATGATAAGATATATCTTGTTGGTCAAATTAAAAACATGTGAATACCTTAATCATGTATTATCTTGATGAATGAATACCCATTGAACCTTAGTGAAAAAATGAATGTTGTTAAATTTTAACACTTTCCACGCACCAAAATCCCAAAAATTCTATTTACTCAAACCATAATATCACTTAGTCCTTGTATCAGTCATGAGCTCATGATTACTATCATATTATTTTCTCCTTATCCCTTCATTATGCGCATTTCATATTATTTCTAAAAATATTTCAATCACCTATCCATGGTTAACAGTACCATATAATTATTGAAAACTAATACATAGATATTCCAAAATTCCCCAATACCATAAATGAGATTCCATGATACTGTTTTGAAATCCCATTACATAAACACTTAATCATTACACAACATCATTTTCATACTCAAAATCACAAATAGTGATCGCAAGAGACTTCCCTTTATACTTTTCCTTAAGAGGTTTCTCACGTTGATCACTATTAACCAGTGGATTAGGGAATTTATTAGCATAATTCTGTATTTCCTTGCACTTGAAGCATTGAAGTGTTGGGGGACAGTTCTCTATAGTCTTTTCTCTATTAACATCATTAGAAACCTTTTTCCCATTACTTAGAAAATCAACTGATCGATGACCTTATTTTCCACACTTAAAAAATTTTCTAGTGCCTTTTAGGCAATCTCCACCATACTTCTTTCCACACCATGAGCACAAAGAAACATTCATCTTCATTTCACCATTGTTCTGAGAATTCTCCTTGAACTCCATCTTTCGTTTCTTATCAAAACCATGAGATGGATATGTTACACCAACATCCAGTTCTACCTTGATAGCACAACGCACAATTCCTTCATAGCTTCTAAAGTCTCTTATAGATAATTCACTTCAAATACATGGTTTTAAACCACTGAAAAATCGATCAACTTTACTTTCATGTTGGATGATAAAGCTAGATTCATACCTTCTAAGTCTTGTAAAATTCTCTTTGTATATACCAAAAGATTCATCATCCTTCTGCTTAAGCTCAAGAAACTCCTTTTCCATCTTTGTTCGAAGAATACAAGGTAATTACTTACTGAAAACAAGTTCTTGAACTCGTCCCATTCCATGGACTCAATTTCATCTCTTTGCCTCATATTCTTGATATGATTCCACCATTGATCAACATCACCTTACAAACGATATACTAATAATATGACTTCATCATGCTCAGAACATTGTAAAAACTGAAAATATCTATTCAGTAGTATTGATCCATTTTTTAGACACTAATGTTCCGAAGACCCGCTAAATGATGGTGGACGCTACCTCATGAAGGATTCAACATAATGTTGCTCCTTTCTCTTCTCATTTTGAAATCCAGAATGATTAATAGCTTGTGTAAGTATAGAAATAAGACTCTGCACTCCATATTCCATGACATTGGTTTGGTCAGGAGGAAAATCATTTCATTGTCCATTACATTGATCAACACGGTTACTTCGGGTTCCAACCATCGTCTAAAACCCAAAAATAATAGTGTGAGAGGCAAATACCATGCTAGGGAAAACAACATAATAAAGGGGGAGTACCTTCAATATCTAACATCTTAGGTTTAATTATAATATCATTAGCGCAATTCTAGGACTATAAAATATACGTATACTTAACCTTAGGGACATCCATATACATACCTTAGAAATATCTCTAGGGATCTGACTAAAGTTTTCGCATCCTAGTTTCCAAAGGTTAACTAAACCTTTTCTCTGATACCAATTGTAGAGACCTGAAGCATGGCATACATAGATATTACATTACATTTTCATAATACATAATAAATAACAAAAAATAGACACACAAGGACCGTAATAGTTTAGTGTCTTTGGAAACTTGGAACGCAATCTTCTAATCGTGGTGAAAGATCTTCAACATCTCCCATAAAGATCTTCCAAATTTTGTTTCCTTACCTAAAACATTTCTCTTAATCCTGGGGGAAAATAAAACATAATAAGGGTGAGCTCAAATTCTCATTAAGGGTATGCATGGATAAAATAAAACATACCATATACATTTGAACTTAAAAACATAAACATAATGTTTAGACATCATAATCTTGAGCAACGACATAAAACATGGAAGTACATAAAAAATAGATCATAATAGAATATAAATCATGATAAAATAGCATGGGAATAAAACATGTAATTGTGGCATCCATTAAGCACATTTAATCATTTCCATAGTAGCCAACACATTGCTTCCAAGACCATCTTAGTGGACAAAGTCCCTTTCTGAATCGAGTTCACTCCTCGTTCAAGTCCTGCAATACTGAACTTGATTAACTTACCATTACATCCATGTAAATGTCATGAGATATAAATCTTTACCCAATGGATTGGAGGGAGATATATGTCCCACCCATCTAATAATGAAATCATTCTTACTTGTGCCACAAAATAAACATACATCATTCATAAAAACCCAATAAATAAAATGGGTTTCATAAACATCATCCCGTCATCACATAATCCATATAAAAAAAATGGATATCATTTCATAAGAAGAAAAGTTAAACCATGTAAATCATAGAGACGTTATGCTTGAAACATACACATATGAAATAATGTCATCTTAGATGAAAAATGGTTTTGATAAAACACTTGAAACGAATTCTTGATGAAAATATCCTTTCTTCTTCAAAATCATTTCCTATTAAAAAAATGTCGTGCAATTTTAAAAGAAAATGAATTTTGTTCAAAATAGCCATGAAATATTTTGGAGGAAGCTTCATGAAAATAAGTCTTTATAAAACCATAAAAATCCTTTCATGCCGAATATGTTAAAAAAACATTCTTCTCGTACTTTTGTTGGAAAAGTCAAAAAGTACCTTGTTGGGTAAATAAAATAAAGATTCCTCCCATACCATTAGGTGAAAGTCAAAATGGGTAAAAAGGAAATTAAACATACATGAAACCATTTTTATGAAACATGGGCATGGATGATAACAATAACCCCAGTAAATACTTACGAATAAACAATCTCGGATAAGTAAGTGATTGGAATATTTATCCCTTACCTTAGGTTTGATATGCTTCGTATGGATCCAAACCTCCTGTATAATGATTTAAATAATGTCATTTATTTATTACATAATTATATTCATTGTTATGATATCATATATGTTTCACTTATGACTTTATATTACCCATTCTCTTGTAAATTCCATGTTAATGTAGTGTTTTGGGTAAAATCGTTTCATTTATCGTATGTGTTTTGAGTTGTCGTTTTTGATATTATTACTTATATCCTGATTTACATAATTCCAATTTGTAAAAAATGATTTATATATAATATATATTCATCATATACATATATATTATAGATCTATAAAAAGAAAGTAAATACACCGTTCATGGAGACGGTAGGCCGTACGTACGCATGAACGCAGTTTTCGTTTCCTTATTAAATTGAATGAAATTAAATACATGACATAAATATATATATAAATAAATCCAGTAGAATTATTATGTCATGTATTTCATTATTATTCATTATATATAACTTATAATCATTTTTAAATGGTTAATCATGGAAAATAAATCTCATCGCGTTCGTGGAGACGATAGTCCGTACATACGCACGAGCGATGATATCATTACCATGATCGTGGAATTGTATTGAAGTATTTGTATAATATTACAGAATCAATATCACTTTACAATAATCATATATATTCATTAATTTCACCATTATACCCATCCAAGTAAGGTGGTGGTGGAAAATAGATTACACCATGACGTGGAGACGGTATTCCGTATGTATGCACACGCGATGATTTCGTTTTCCGTAGGATGGATAGATGGTGAAATATGGTTGTTTCATACTTATAATAACATATCCGTATATGAGTGATAGTGATGTTATTACTTCATAATGAAACAACTAAAGAAGAAGAAGTGGAAGAAGAAATAAAGTTGAAAGAATCGGTAATGGACATTACCTCTTCTTTGAAGCGCCTCTTTGAGACCTCCTCTTAGGGCACTAAATTTGCTCTTTGAAGAAGACCAGGACCTCCAGGATGTTTCTATGGATGTGGAGAAGATAATTTGGCAGGGTTTGTCCGATATTTAAGTCTCAATGTGGTGTGAGGAAGTGAGGGAGTAGGTGCCCTTTTATAAGGGAGGAGAGGGGCACCATTGGAATAACTAAAAATATTATTTTATTACAAAGTCATATTCTATTTTTAATAGCTCCAAATTGAGTTCTTTTGAAGCTAAGGGGGGGATGGGTCGAAATACTCTAATCCAATAGAATTAAGAAAAGTTTAGTTTTCTATTTTAACCTTATCATTTAGATTTATCTTTAAGTTGGATAATTTAACTTGTACCGTGTCTTCTTGTTTTCTTACACTATAAGGTTAATAAACTTACAATAACAACCAAAAAGAACCCCCAAGTTGTTTATTATTAACATATATAACTTTATAATAGTCATTTCATAGAACCATAGATTTTTAAGAATAAAATAATAATTAATAATATAATATTTGTTTTAAAAACAATTTTATGTCAATTTTGACACTATTTGGTAATTGATATTTGTGAAAATCATAACAGAATTATTAGTTAGAAAAAAGTTAACTAAATCAATAATAACATGTCATATTAACCTAGAAAATTAGTTTAATTTATAAAAAGTCTCAAATTACATTTATTTGGGTATTTATAACATTGATTATGTCAATATTTGATTAATATGATAATTACTGCATCATCTTTGTGTCATAAATAAATTAACCTATTTAATGTCTAAAAATTATAAATAAAATAAACTTATGTAGGAAATCGTTTTATATTTCTAATGAATATTTATAGTCTAATTTATTTTATTTATAACCCTATAGTAAAAATTATTTACTCATTAAACTTTGATTTTAACTATTTTAACCCTTATTTAAATAAATTAATATTAAATGTCCTAAACTAATCCCAGTGGGCCTAAATGGTCATATTTTATTCCTAAGGTTGCATTTGGTCGCATTACACTTATCCAATAGAATTAGGACATGTTTTAGGGTAATAATAATATCATTTTACCCTTAATTATCCTATTTACTTTTAACCGTGGTAAATAAAAGTAAAAATTTACTATTCAGAAAAAAAAATATTTTCATCTCAATGAACCACATTTTAGTCCTTGATATTAACCGTGTCTCTCAGATTTTTGAAATTCCACTCACAGAAGCCGTAAAATATGTTTTTTGAAAAATTTTGTTTTTTAACTACCACTTAGTGGTTTCACTATTCATCAAAAAATGAAAGTTTCTAGAAAAATACCAAAAATTAGGCCTAAGATATATTTGATATTATGAATTCAAAAATGATGTCTGTTTTACCAAATTTAAAACATATCAGTTCTATTAATTAATTTAAAAATTTATTCCCGTCGTCAAAACAAATAGCGTGTTTTTAAGTGATAATAACTATCAAAAGATTGACACTTGTTTATGTCTGGTTTAAATGTGAAATTATATCCAATAACCAACATTGTATTAAATGGTAAATATATATTATAAATATACATTAAAACCAATCAAATTTATAATTTATCATTATTAATTATTTCGATTAAAGAAGTTGTTTTTAATTAAAATTTAGTAATTTTCACTATTCATCAGAATATGAAAGTTATCTAAAAAGTACCAAAATTTCATCCTAAGCTAATTTTGATATTCCGAATCCAAAAATGAAGTCCATTTTTAAGGATAAAATTTATAAAATTTCAAAAAGTGTATATTACTATTCATAACGGCTAGTTTATAATAAGATTATAATAATATCTCATTTAGTGAAACTCGGTATTGCGTACTACACACGCTATTGGGGAAGATCTATATTGACTGTAATGCAAGCCAAGTCAGTGTTGCGTATAGTGAAATCTCTGTTTGGTGTTGCATATAACATAATCAAAACTTATTTCATTTATACATTAAACAAAATCTATACATAATGTTGCGTAGAATAGTTTTTACAAAACATCCATGAAATTATGTGTAACACAAGACAAGAATAGTGTTGCGTATACTGCAATCAAATAAGGTGTTGCATATATCACAAGCTAATTTTGGTGTAGCGTACAACACAATACATTAAAAAGAATATTTTTTATAAAATCTTGGGGTGTTACAGATCCACACAGAGTTTATGGGCATGTTGGTCCCTTCATTATCACTAATGAATGAATCTTCAACTATAAGTAGATGATATGTTGAGGCTTAACTCTCACCCCCTTAATTAATATTACTATATAATATATTTTTTTTGGAATATATTTTCAAAACATTCACAATGCTCAATACCTTTTCTAGATCACCTATTTAAGAAGCTCAAATAGCTTTCGCGAAGCATCCTCCTTTCATGAAGCTCACTTAGCCTATGAGAAGACACATCTTTTTTTCATATTTTTATAGTATTCATGTTAATCAACACTTAATTGATGAATACATATATTTTTTTGTTGCCATATCTTTCATGAACTACATTCATTCATTAAAATTTTTTCAGGGACAACATTCACAAATCCGGGGAAAGGATCCAGGGGAACTGCTGGTTGAAGAAAGTTCCACACATTAACCAAATAGAACCCCAAATATTGAGGTAATTCAATCACATAAACTCTATAAATTTCCCAAGGTAATCAATATTTTCATTTCAATTTTTCCTATATCTAAATCAGAAAACATCAGAAAAAATTATATTACTAAAATTTTGTAGGGTAAAGTTTTATGTGATTTGAATCTATCAACACCCATGAATAGAATTGTTTTGAGGGGTATTGTTTATAATATCCTTTGAGAAAATATACACCTGAAAGACCTCTCCAAATACCACATGATATTGGGGATTGAGGTAACTCATGAGCCAATGTCTGAATTTTCTATTCCCCTTGATGATCCAGTTATTACAATGGATAGATATGATATTAGAACATTCAAAACATGGATTTATTATCTTATAACGATACATGGGGTAAGCCTTTAACAAATTTTTACAAATAAAAAATCTATAATAAATGATAAAAAACACCTAAAGTGAGTTATAAAATGAAATATGGATAAAAATGTAGGGAAATAGATTGTTAGATGAAGACAATACAATTAATTAAACCACAAATAAAAACAACCTTTTAGTAGTACCTTCTCCCTACTAGTTCCCAATAAAAATTTATTATCATTAAATATCATATATAGACCACATTAAAAGTGGAAAATATGTGTTGAATTACAAAGGAAAAAAATTAATATATCGATGTTTTATGAAATATGTAATTGGTCTCGAGACTATAAATGGTATTCTCAAGTATGAACGGATGGGTGTATCTATTGTGAATACATACATAAGGTACATTTTCATAGTATATATAACCAAATAGTGATCTAATATGTTATTAAAAGAAAATAACTATTATTATTTTCTATATGTGTTTATATTACTATTATATAAAGAGAAAATTGTATGAATTATGACCTGGATTCATTAATTCATATATCATTTTTATGGGAAAACTTAATTTCAAAAAGGAAGAAATTGAGAATATACGATATGACCTAATCGAAGAGTTTGAGAAAAAAATATCCTACAAAAGACATTTTTTCATGTCTACAATGTAGAAATAATAATCTTCAATATAATCAAATAAAAAATATTTTTAATTTTTTTATTACATAATTTTTTTGAAGAACTAGATAATAATCACAATCAATATAAATACCATAAATACTTATTATTTGGATCCAATGCCCGGATATCAAACAAACCAACCAAAAAATATGTGTTTTATAAATTTTTAATACACAAAAAAAACATTTTATAGATAAAAAATGAATAATATGTTTAAATCTATGTCTTAACAATAATTTTCTTATGATAGGTTAGTTGCTAAATATATGCTAATTCATGGCATGAAGTTGGTGTATAAACAGATAATGTATGTGTATTGTTATAAATAGAAACCAATTTAGGTATATATAGAAATATATAACAATCAAAAAATATTTCAAAACAATTTAAAAATTTTGAAAAATGTTTCAATAGTGTCTAAAGAAAGACAATGGAATCTATTTTGGATATTGTGAATGAAAATTTATAACAGAGAACATAATGTAAGAAAATACTAGAATCCCTCAACAGGTAATTTTTTATAATAATTACATTTTCCTTAAATATATATGTCCATCCTTTGTTTTTATATATTTTCGTAGTACTATCAAAATTATTATAACCTTCATACTCAAATGATTAATTAAATTTGTTTAGAGATGAGTGGGAAGAATATATGGTGTCAAAATGTTTTCCGACGACAAATTTAACTGATTATCTAATATGTTTGTCATCTAGTATGATCTATGAACATAGAAATATATTTTGTGTGTGAAGAATTTGTGTTAAAATGTTTATATATTATTTTTTTATTTTTTCTCAAGAAGACGTATAATGGTGTAAATCAATTAGTTTAGAATCATAAGCTTACAAACAATATTACTATTCTGAAATGGTGGAGGTAGAATCAGAGGCAGAGGAAGAGGTGGGGGTGGAGGTGGAGGTGAAGGTGGAGATAGAGACAGAGTAGAAGTCAAATACCAAGGTGGTTGATGATGTAGAGGCAGATACCAAGGCAGAAGAGGAGATGAAACTATTCCTTGCAAAAAATAAAATTTATTTTAAATGGTTTAGAATGGGGATCATAAAAATTTTTTGTTTGTGTAATTTTTTGGAAAAGTGAACACAGAACTATTCACTTATGATAAGATCCATTGTGAATGTGTTTGATGTGTCTTATTGAAAAATGTTTTCCAACATTTGTTTAAGTGATTGTATATAGTAATTTAGGTGGATGGATTTCATTAACAATCAAAACAAAGACCACAAATTTTTTCATATTGATAATCATATGATATAATAACTATTATCACATTCAATGTAAGATAAAATATTACTAATGTGTAAAAGAATCCCCCCACTAAGAAGAATCTGAAAAAAATTCATTTTCTTACCCATGACTTATCTACCCTATGAAAAAGGGTAATATTAGTGGATCCAATAGACACTTGAGAGTTATACAACACCAATCCAATCATAAAATGGGTAAATAATCCAAATAAAAAGTTTTATTAAATATGTATCTAATAACCACAGAATATATAAAGTTTATGAGAGAACTATTGAAGGACAAATAGAAATGAGATATCATAGAAATTTAGGAGGGATGGTGTTAGAGGGAAAAAGAAATAAAATGAAAATTAACTGCCTTATTAATAAATCCTAAAAATGGAAAAAACCACTCCAAATGAAAGCATGAATCTAGAAAAATCCAAATTAAGACACCTTTAAAAAATAAGATGGTATCTTGATCAAAAACGTCTAAAAATAAACTCGATTGAATCCTGAATTTCAAAAAAAATAACAATATATTGGATTCACTATGGTGGGTGGTGGGATTATTTTTTCTATTTGATCATCAATTAGATGCGTGATATAATGTCCAAAATGCATGGGAAATCTATAAAAGAATTATATATTATAATTGTGCACATTCATTATGTAAAAGGATTCATGTTCACAAGATCATTAATAAAAAATCATCATCATTCCTAAAAAAAATTAGAATAGGGATACACTCATTTTGATGAAAAAATAATTATGATTTTATGTTAGAGATTATAATCACCCAAAATATTGGAGAGAGTATACAAATATATAGCACAATAAAATAGGACTTAATGGATTCAATATATTTTAGTATCATTTTTTTCTAATGAAAGGATATAATGATGTTTAATGCTGTCAAAAAGGGGTAAAAATTTTATAATCGAGTTTACTATCTTCTAAAAATACATAATTGTTCACAATGTAATTTTATCCATTGAAGAAGGTAAATGGATTATAATGGAGTTTTACCCTATATAGTGGTGAGATTGTAAGATAGATTTTTTATGTTCTAAAAAAACTCATAAGTATTTATTTTAGTCCAATAAATTAATGATGATTGGTTTACACTAATGATAATGTTTTTAGGAATAAACATCTTCATAATGAAGGAAGATTCACTCTTGTACTCTGATCATGAACTCAACAAGGATGATTCACTCATGATAATGCACTTTTATTTTTATTCTCCAATGTATTCAACATTTTGGGTTATCAAACTATGATATTATTAGATGACTTAATGTTTCGAATTCACTCTAGGATAAAAATACATAGTGGAATCAACCATACATCAAAGAAAATCATGGTGTACTAGGTATGACTCAAATTGTGTGGTTTTGGTTAAACATTGACATTTTTAAGAAATGGTTTCACAATTATGTTTAATTAATATATTCATAGTTTTAAAAACATGAGAATGTTTTATTTTATTTGTGGATTATTTTTCTTGATATGGGTTGGTTTGTTCAAGGCTATATGTTTTCACAAAATATTGGACTTCAAGGAAGAAAATGAGAAAACAACAATTAGAAAATGGGTCAACCATGTATATAACCATCATGAAAAGGTTAATTCTATCTTATAATTTAGTTAATTCTATTACCATTTTATCTACTATTATAAATTTAATTTCCATACCATTTTTATCTAATATTATTTTGAAAAGATATTATGGGAAGTCATATTTTTTCCTCAATCATCTATAATATATTAGAAAAGAGTGAAAATGGTTCTTTTGGATCTGGTGTTTCAGGTAGCATGAAGTTTTGTCTTCCATCCAAATGTAACATTTCCTTCTATTCTAGCTTTGTGTAGACAATTTAATGAAAATCACACATCACATACTCCATTATCCACACCACAATCCAATGCATGGTTTTACCAGTATGACTTAATGGGTATTTTTTTAGATTATAATTTAAATTTTATTTCAATAAAAACATCCCATACTCAAACCAATAAAATACATTAACATTTTTTTGATTATATTTGAAAACAATCCAAAATTCATTTTTTATGTATATGAATGAAACACACCTCAATCCGAAACATAATGTTCTTAATAAGACTAAAAGTGGTCGTTATGTGTTTAAAATTGACAATTATGTTAAAAAAACTTCATTCACTAAAAATAAAAATATGGAATCATATTGTGTTGATAATTTAGTAAAATTATTCATAAGTCATTCATGACATATAGGAATTAGTCTTATATCAAAATAGCACATAATGTGATCGGTCTTACTCAAAGTGTGTGATTAGAGTTTAAAATGATATTTTAGTAAAAAAACACAAGTGATGTACCCAAAGAATGAAAACACTTTGAAATTGTTTTGATATTTTAAGAAAATGATCCCTAATTCATTTTCCACATGTAGTAATCATCCAAACCTCAATATAATTCATGTTGTGACAAGTATTACAACAAGTACTTTTTTATTTATAATTAACATTAATTTTACCAAAAAAGAAAACTTACATACTCAAAACAGATCAAACACATTTGGATTGTTTTGATAATTTTTTTAAATGATTCATAAATAATTTTTCATGTGTATGAATCATCTGCAACTCAATCTAATACATTATGTTCCCATTATTAATCAAAGTTTCAATTATCAGTTTAAAATTTATGTTTTATAACAAAAAATTGTCACTCACTAAATACCAAGAAAAAGAACTCATATTGTCTTAATAATTTCATAAAATGATTCATAATATATTTTTGATGTTAAGTAGTTGGACTCACATTAAACCCATACATGATATGGCCAGTATAACACAAAGTGTATGTTTATAGTTTAAAATGACATTTTAGTAAAAATCCAAACTATCGTGATCAGAACCATGAAAATGAATTTTGATTATTTTGATTTATTATGAAAATGATTCATAAGTTATTAATTATGTATATGATTTATACACACCTTAATCCAATGCATGGTGTGACCGGTATGACTCTATGTGCATCTTTTTATTTAAAATTGAGCGTAAATTTAATGAGAAAGACAACTAACATAATCAAAACCAAGAAAACACTTTTTTATTGTATTGATACTTCATTAAAATAATAAATAAGTCATTTTTGACGTGTAGGAATCATCCAAAGATCAATATGATACAATATATTCCCAATATGACTCAAAGTGTTTGTTATCAATTTAAAATTGAAATTTTACTTTGAAAGAGTTTCACTCACTAAATACCAAGAATAAATGCATATATTTTCATTACAATTTTTTAAAAAGATTAATAATTTATTTTTGACTTTTAGTAATTTGTCTCATATCAAATCCACCCATGATGGGACTTCTATGAATAAAAGAGCTTGTTTCTTTTTCAAAACGACATTTTAGTAAAAAACACATGTATCATACAGAATATCAGGAAAACACAATTGGAATAATCCTACTCACTAGTAAAATAATCAATATGTTTTTTGGGAGATGTAAAAATCATAAACTCCTCAATCTAATGCACTATGTGACTGGTATGACTCCAAGTGTGTATTTTTATTTAAAATTCGCATTGATTTTAGTAAAAAATAAAACTGAGATACTCAAAACCAAGAAAACTCGTTAGGATTATTTTTATAAATATGGAAAATTATCCTTAGGTATTTTTTGACATGTAGGAATTATTATCACCACAATATATACATTATGTGCCTGGTATGAATCAAAGTGTCCACTATTAGTTAAAAATTAACATTTTAGTAGAAAACATGTCACTCAGTAAAAAAAAGAAAATATTCTCATATTGCATTAATAATTTAATATAATTATTCATGATTGATTTTTAATTTCCAAGAATCAATCTCACATCAGACCCACAGAATATGTGACCAGTATGACTCAATATACGGGTTTCTAGCATTAAATACTATTTTAGTTAAAAACAAAAGTGGCATACTCAATACTGAGTAAACACATTTGAATTGTTTTAATTAAATATTAAAATGAACCATAATAATTTTGGATGTGTATGAATCATCATCACCTTAATATGATGAATGATGTAATTATAATGACTGTAAGTGCATCTTTTTATATTAAATTGGCATTAATTTTACTAAAAAAGACAATTATCTTACTCAAAACCAAGTAAACTAATTTTATTTTTTTAATACATTAGGAAAATGAAATATACATCATTAGAAACATATAATAATTATCCACATATCAATATGATACATGATGTGCCCTCTATGACTCAAAATGTCTGTTATTAGTTTTAAACTAGCATTTATGTCCAAAAAAGTGTCACTCACTGAAAACATAGAAAACATGATCATATTTTCATGATGATTTGGGAAAATTGTTCGTAATTTATTTTTGATGTGTAATAATTAGTCTCATGTAAAACCCATACATTATCTGACTTGTATGGATTACTATTCTTGTCTCCAGTTTAAAATTAAATTTTATTATAATGAGTCACATAATCAAAATATAGGAAACACATTCAGTTTGTTTTGATACTTTATGATAATGATCCAAAACTAATTTTGGATGTGTATGAATAATATTCACATCCATAAGACACATGATGTGACTTGTATGTCTCAAAGTGTGTATTTTCAATATATAACATTAATTTTAGTTTAAAACACGCATCACATCGCCAAAACTGAGAAAATGAGCCTACAATGTTTTTTCATCATTCTATCTTATATTACAAATTTAATTTCCTTATTATTTTTATGTTATCCTTATTTAGTTAATTTTAGGAGAGATAATTCTTGAATATGAACAATAAATAGTGTGATGTGAAATAATCAACTGTAACTCAATCTAATACACAATGATCCTGGTGTGACTCAAATTGTAGTTTAATATTACTACTAATGTTTAGTTTTTTTTATTATTTCTAACATAATTATTTTTTTCTTATATGGGTTCATTATTTTTCGTCAGAAGGGGTGGTCATTTATCAGTGATGATAAAAGTGTGTTTTATTGTTTGTTCTAAAATTTCTAATGAAGGTGTTCTTTATCAATAAATTTTTGGCACTTATAAAGGGGTGATTTATCAGTGTTTTTTTTGCATGGGTAAATGACCCATTTATCTGTGATTTTTTAGTGCTGATAAAATCAAAGGGATTTTAACCATGCTGTAGTAGTCAACATGTTTTTAGTGATAATAAATTCATATTTTAATTATATTAAAGGATTATTTTTTAGTAGTTACAACTAGTATAATCAATGAAACCCCTCCATAAAACCAAGAAAACAAAGTCAGTGGGATCTAGGAAGGTACACCATTTTGAAAAATGTTTGGCCACCCCTTAAAATCATTATTTTAGGTGGATAGATATTCTACATAGTTGGGATATGGTTTTAAAAACCATTTGAGTCCACCATTAAAGTTTCTTTTTTATGTATAGGATTTTCCATGGTTAGCACACATTTTTCTTAATTGTGCAAGCTAACTATGCACTGCTAACCATTATTTTCAAAAATTGTGGATATAAGTCATTTTAGGCCCTTAAATCATCATTTTTCCTCTAATATGACCATAACTCGATTTCATCTCTTCCCAAAGTATTTTGAGACCATTTAACTTGATTTAGGAGTGATCCATTGGAAAATTATGGTGTGTTGAATCCTAGATTCCATGGTAAGTTTCTGTTCATGGTTGTTTTCCTTAGGTATCTTCTACACCCCTATCTTGGAATCATAGATCTGATCTGTTAGGGATAGATCTATTTTTTTGATTAATTTCATGTTTATATTTGTCTATATTGATGAAAGGGAATGATATAAAAGGAGGTTTTTTGAGTTTCAACCCATTTTGTCAAAGAATTTTCATCATTCTTCATTTTTTCAATAATTTACGAGGTATGTTGCTTCACTCTTCACTTCTCTTTTTAGAATATGAAGTTTTTCTTTCAAAATATTTTTTTGCTCTAATTTATTTGTGATATTATAGTGATATTTTTTATTGAAACCCTATTTAGTGATGTTTTATGAAATTGTGATAATTGGTAATTTTGGTGGAATGTGAAATTGGAACCATGATTTTAAAATGATGATTTTAAAATATTTTTTTATTTTTTATGCTTGGAAACATTATTGGAAAGTGTTTTCAATAAAATGCTTTTTTTATTGAAATGGTTTGGAAAATCATTTTGTTTTCATGATTGTTGGCTTAAATGGTTACACGTGAGTTCAATGGGATGGATAAGAGTCGTGAAGTACCACCATATAAGGGATGCATTATGGACATGAAGTTCCACTATCAATGGTAACAACAATCATGTGATTGTATGTATGTTTTTTTGAAATTGAATGGGTTGTGCCAAGTGAAATTTATAAATCGATAAATTACTTGTTTGTTCTCTTTCCTTGGAAATGGTTTGGGTTTATAAAAAAGTATTTTAGTTTAGAAAACTATTTTAGTATAGAAACGTGTTTCAGATTGGATTTTGGTTTTCCTTTGAGATAAAATCATTCAAATTGTTTTATATAAGTTATTTTATATAAATGTGCTAACATTTTCTATCCTAGTGGTGTGAGTATGGAATTCATTTAGGCAGAACCTGTTGAGTTTATTACTCACCCATTTTTGGTAAATTTGGTGCATTTGCAGATACCATTTATTGGGACACAGGAAAGGAAATTTATATCATTTATTTAGTGATCAAACTTGATACATTGAGGACTAGATTGTGGTGATGTGTCTTAGATCATGTTGGGAATTGTGGACTTGTATGATTTTTGGTCTCGAGCCTTCTTGGTTTTGTCTTCCGCTTTGTACTCTAATATGGTTATTAGTTTTTTTGTTGGCATTATTGTCCATTTGGTATTAAATTGGGTTTTATCATATTATTATCATGAATAAAAATGTGGTTTTATAGAGTCCCTAGCCTTTTAAAAAAGACATTACATGATTTTAAGCATAATTATACATCAGAGTACAAGCTGAGGTTCGTGAAGTCTCGTGTCTCTGAAGACTAGGCACATAAAAGTAAAAACCAGATACATAAACAACAATTCTTTATTTAATCTTCATTTTGACCTCCTAACATAAATTTTTCTCAAACATATACATTGGGTACCCTAGGGAAGAAATAAACAAAGTGATGATCTAAATAACATAGTAAGGGAATAACCATAAGAACAATGCATTAGCACAAGTAATAAAAGGCATGGAATGATGTTATAAAAAGGAATGTGACATATAGAAACTTAACATATATACATGGAATCATATAAATATGGAGTCACAGAAATGTGGTAGCAATATAAAACAATACTTTAGTACGAGTCAGGGATAACCGCCAAGATTGTTTCACATGGTAGCACATGTCAAGGCTAACCACCAAGACCGTCACACATAACATCTTATTAGACTAAAATTTACCCAATGTGTTAGAGCACAGTCTAAATACACCCACGTTAACTATTCATTAATTTGTTTTCAACATAATAAATCATACATAATCAATCTTACATAAACATAAGGATTTCCCATTGAAAGAATTGGGTACCATAATCATGACACAAAGCCAAACAAATTGGTGTAACACAAAAGTGTCCATAAAAAAAAGGTAACTAAAGTATACATGTATATTCATAAGGAAAAATATATATGTATCATTTTCAGTGAATTCAAGAATAATAGACAACATGTAAGGAATGTGAACATGATATCTTAACATAAAAACATTTTTTTGAGCGGTTTTTAGGAAAATACTATGGAGCCTTTAAAATAGAAAATGGATCAATCATTTATAAAAAACCAAAATTGAAATAGGATGGTTTTAAAAATATAATGTATTATTTTATAATTACAATTGTGGCTTAAAACATAAGATAGAGGTCAATTGAAATAGGGTGAGAATTTAGGAAGATCCCTCAAAACAAGTTTTCTTATTAGGAAGTATTGAGGAAGGAATCACTAAAATACATGAATATCCCTGAAATAAAACGATGAATAGAACCTATTACATGAGTTTATAACATTAACATAGAGTTTATAATATGAACATAATAATAAAATATAACCTCATTTATGTAAAATGAATGATAGAGAAACGTGAAGGAATAAAAGAGGTTTTGGTTGAACCTCTCATGGAATATCGACATAGTAACATGTGTTCTTAAGAGAGAATAATTAGAGATAAATGGGTTTCTGATTATTTAAACATAATGACGATAGTATTAGTGAGTTTTATAATAATACCTTGTCACTAGTAATTTCACTTAAATTGAAATAACATAATGGAAAATCTTGAATAAAACTGAAATACAGAGGATCCATTACATGAAATTCGATGGTGATCATTTCATGAAATTACTAACCATAATAAACAGATTAGTTTTATTAATTAATAATTCCATAAAAACTTATATATCTAATTGATTCCTTATACTATTTGTAAATTCATTCATGGCCATTTTAATGGGTTATGTGGTTCAATTTCATTGGTTGAGAATGTTCTTTTTTATAGTTATTTTGAACAATTCACTTGTATTCATGAATGGATTTTCATTTAAAACATAGATAAACTTAAAGATTTGAAATTATATTTTATTTATGATGTTACATAACTTGAAATTATCTTTAATTAATTTTTTTATACCATGATAATGAATCATTATAAAATAATTTAATGATGATCGTTTGGGTTAATTGTGAGGGTTTTTCAACCACAACAAACTTGTTTTGTTTAATCACATAGTAATATGTACATAAGTTAGTTATAGAAAATTAAATAGGTTAAAACAAATATAAATAATATGTTTCAACAATAAAAATGGTTTCATGACCTGATATGATGGTGGTAAAGGAAAATGACAACATGTCGTTCTTGGAAGTGATAAATTAAAACCACACGAAAAACATTTTCCTTTCTAAAATAAAAATAACAGAAGAAGGGGGTTGGATGATATACTATTCCAATAGTATCATAACATTCTATTATATTTATGATACTAGAGTTTCCATATCATGTGGATGAGTATTTGAGGTAATATATTTAATAAAATAACTTGAAATAGAAAGGAAAGTAAAGGAAAGAGAGATATGGGATTACCTCTTGAATCCTACTTAAGGCACCTTGGATTGGTCTTTTGATGAGACCGTAATCTCAAGGACGTGGGTTAGGGGATAAAGATGATGGTTTGTAAGATTTTAGGCAAGGATAAAATCTTGAGAGGTGTGAGGAAATGTTGGTGTGAATGGTGTTATTTATAGTGGAGAGGATAGGGGTTTTCACAATACTATATTCATTAATTTATTATTTCTCAAAAATAAAAGGAATTTTGGTGATTCCATGACAAATAATAATACTATGTGAATTTAAGTTCAAAAAAATTTCCATTTACATCATCCATTACTCAGGTATGATGCATAAATTCATTTATTTAACATATTTTGTAAATTATTGAATTTCACTATTCACCAAAAAATCATGTATTTTAGAAAAATCCCAAAAATTTACACTAACCATTTCTTGATGTGTAGAATCCAGAAATGAAATACATTTTTCAAAAATAATTTTCTAAATATTATTAATTTAGTTTTTAATTAAAATCATAATTTACTTGAAAAACAAAAATTTTGAAACATTTATTTTCTTACTCCCAGATATAGGTATATCATACTTCCACTTGAATATTATTTATATATTATAATAGGTAAGGTTACTATTTATTAGGGTATTTCACTATTAATAAGGGTAACATTACTATTCGTAATGGTATGTTACTATTCACCAAAAATTATGTTGGACATTTTAGACTCCAAATAACTTTCTGATTGCAACCATTTATGTTAGATTTTAGAAATTCAAATAATAAAAGTGACAACATTGTATTTAATGGTAACATTAAACTTATTATTTAATTATGTTGATATTTCATGATATTATATGACATAATCATAAAAATGAAATTTCAATTGAAAAAATTTGGTCACTACATTCTTCCCACCATAAAAAAATCCACCCTTAAAATTATGTTTTACATTCTAGGCCATAAACAGGTGAGGGTACTTTTCCATCATTGACGCCTCCTGTTACCATGTTTCCTCTTCATACTTTTGATTTTGTCATAGTACCTTGACCAAGTGAGTAGTCTTGTTACGTATAACTTTATCTCTATGATCCAAGATCTTCAATGGCTGCTCCTCATAAGAAATATCATCCTACAATTGTGCCACCATTAAAGAGAGGATATGTGATGGGTCAGGTATGTACTTACTTAAGAGGGATACATTAAATACATCGTGTTCTTTGGGCGTGGTAGGTGGATGTTCCATTCGATAGGCCACAACCCTGATATGATCAACAATCTCGAAGGGGCTGATGTACTTGGGACATAACATTAATTTCTTCCCAAACCTCATGAACATCATCCATGAAGATATGTGTAGAAATAAAATTTCTCAAACATTGAACTCAAGGTTCTGCCAACGATAGTCAACAAATATATTCTGTCTACTTTGGGATCCCTTGTTATGCTGCTGAATGGTTTTCTCCTTATCCACTATTTCATCAACAATTTTAGGTCCTAGCAGCTTACACTCACTTGCTTCATCCCAATACACCATTGTTCAACACATTTACCCATAAATGGATTCATATGGTACCATTTGAATAATCATGTGGAAACTATTTTTGTAGGAGAATTCAAGCAGTGGAAGATATTGGTCTTATCCTCCTTTAATGTTCACAGAAAATGCTCTCAACATATCATCATTTTTTTTGAATAGTTTCGTCTGATTGGCCATACGTTTTGGGATCACAGGTTGTACTGATGTTCAGTTCAGTGTTTGGAGCATGTTAGAGACTTTTCTAGAGCATCAAAGTAAATCTTTGATCACTATCAGATACAATAGATAGTGGTAATCCATGCAGTCATACAACTTCTTTGATGAAAATTTGTGCATGTTAATCCAATGATTAGTCCTCTCAAATTTCGATAATTTGGTTTTTCTTTGTAAGACTATCCACAATGACCCATATAGCATCATTTCCTCTAGATGTCCTTCGAAGTCTATTGACAAAGTCCATGGTAATGCTCCCCCACTTCCAAGTTCGTATGTGTTGTGGTTGAATCATTCCTTTATAATTATTTCATTAATAATTCACTTGTAGATAACCAGACACTTTGATGTATACTCAACAATCTCCTTCTTCATATTGTCTCACGAAAAGTTCTCTCAGAGATATCAATACATATTTTTTCTTCCTGAGTGAATAAAAAAGGTTGATATATGTGCTTCATTCAGAATCTCATTCATTATCTATTGATTGGATGGTACTCATAAACAAGATCCAAATCATACAAACCCTTCCTCATCAATCATGAACTCGTAGGATTTCCCATTTTTAACAACTTACACCTTTTTTTGAATTTGCACATCTTTTCTTTGAGCGTCCATTATTTTCTCCAAGAGGGATAGTTGAACAATAATTTGAGAAAGGATTGATGATGTTCCTTCCATAATTATTCCCATGTATATCCTCTTACGATCAATGAATATTGGATCCTTTCCAATTATCATAATTGATAAAGATGTAGTATCCTTTCTACCTATAACATATGACTCCGTGTTTGCCTTACCAAGATGATAGTGGATTGAGCAGTCATAATACTTGATGAGAATTATCCATCTTCATTAGTGCATATGAGGCTCTTCATGTGTGAATATATATTTGAAAATATTTTGATCAGTGTATATCTCAAAATTCATCCTATAGAAATAATGCCTCCATATTTTCAATGCAAAGATCAAAGCCGCCAACTCTAGATCCTTCATAGGATAGTTATGCTCAGGGATTTTTAGATACCTTGAGGCGTAGGCTATCGATTTATCATTTTTCACAATCACACAACCTAATCCCTTTTTTAATGAATCAATGTACACCAAAAAGAGTTCTACACTTGTTGGGAGTGTGAGTATTGGCGTAGAGATAAGCCTATTTTTCAACTCCTTAAAACAATCTTCACATTACTGAGTACAGACAAACATTACTCCTTTACATGTCTACTTGGATAATAGGTCTGAAAATCATTAAAAGATCTTCAGAAATCATCGATAATACCCAAATAGACCGAGAATGTGGTGGATATCCATTACATATGTTCGCCTGGTCCACTCTTCAATCTCCTTTGTCTTGGAAGGCTCCATGAAAATCCCATTGCTGGGGACAACATGCCCCAAGAATGATACGTCTTCTATAAATAATTAACATTTATTGTACTTTTTAGACTTCTTCTCCCTTCACAATGTTTTTAGCATAGTATCCAAATTATCCTCATGTTTCTCCTTGCTCTTGGAGTATATTATAACATCTTCAATAATGACTACCCAAACTTTATCAAGGTAATCTCTAAAGAATATATTATAGAGATCCTTGAATCTTTATTGAGTATTATTGAGTTCTAATGGCATCAATATTAACTCATTGTTTCTATACCTCATTCAGAATGCAGTCTTTGGGATATCTCCCTTTCTCACCTTCATTTGGTGATATACTGACCGAAGTTCCCCCTTAGAGAAATAACTGGCCCTAAGAATCTGATAACACTAGTCATATATCCGTGCTAGGGGGTACATGTTCATTATCCTGACATTATTGAGCTTGTGATAATCAATAAAAAGGAACATTGATACTTCCTTATTCTTGACAAAGAGGACTTGAGCACCCCATGGTGAAGCACTCTAGTATAAAGAAACCTTCTCCATATTATCATGTAACTACTTATTCAACTCTTCCAACTCTACAGTGGCCATTATTTAAATTGTATTTGATATAGGTAGATAGCCAGTAATATGTTAAATTGAGAAATCAACCTCTCAATCAGGAGGAATACTAGAAAACTCTCTAGGGTATACATCAGTTTAATCCCTTATAATGGGAATGTATTCACGAATGATTATATCCTTTGTATCAATCATTTGAGCTAGAAATACTTTCCCATAAGGAATTAATATCCACACTTGAGACACTGATCCAAAAGCATATTCATATCCATCCTTACACATGTAAATATTTGTAGGACATTTTGGGATGTGAAGAGTGATATCCCTTTCCCAAAAATTGATGTAGGATTTTTATGAAGATAGAAAATCCATGCCCAATATAGAATCGACCTCCACCAACAGAAGTACGAAAATATCTTCTAGGAGGTTTAGTCGGAAAATATTAACCAGGGAGGAGTTATAATCAATGGATGCAATAATTTCCCCATTCCCTGTTCTCATTGATAACTTATCCTCTAAATCTTGAGATAGTTTTTGAATATTTATAGTAAACTTGAAAGATATAAAATAATGTGTATAACTAAAATGAAATATTATGTTCTCTATTATTTAATGAATAACTATAATAAATGTCACCACATCATTGTTTGGTTCCACCTCAGTGGTAGTGATATCATAATCCCTTACTTGTTGTTTTGGATGATGTTGTTGATTTCCTCTGACAAACCTTGGTTTAGGGTAATTGTTTTCGTAATTCCCATGTGAATTTTAGTTGTAACACTGCACCACTAGATGAGTATTGACCTGGACCTTTCGTTCTTCTTCCACACATGTACTATTATTCATACCCCTTCAACAGTTCTTGGCTAGATGTCTCATCCTTTTTCATTGTATTTATTTTTTGGTTCCCTTTAGACAATTCCCATGATTCTTCTTCCCACAACTTTTTCAAGTGGGATATTCGAGATTCCGTACATCATTGGATTTGTTTATTAAACCACCCGTGTTGTTGTTCATTTTTTACTTCTTGTCATCAGACCCATGAGACCACTGAGAGTCTCCAATATCCATTTCAACATTGAGAGAACAATAAAAAAATCTCCCGATAACTGTCGAAGCTTAAGATCAGAAATAGCTTCTGTAGACTAGGCTTTAACCTGCTAAAGAAGTGATCCCTCTTGCTTTTTATGTTCATGAAAAAGATAAAGGTATACCTTTCATGCCTTGTATAGTTTACTTCATATGCCCTGATTGATTCATCTTTCTTCTGCTTGAGTATGGGAAACTCTTTTCCCATCTTGAGACAGAGGGTTCAGGGAAAATATTTATTTGCAAACATTCTCCTTATTTCATCCCAAAATATATAATCATTTACGAATTGGGACTATGTATTCTTGATCAATTTCCACCACTGATCAGCATCCACATCAAAATGATAGACCTCCATTACAACATTTTCTTCTTATAATAACTAGAGGATGGAGAATATCTTTTCAATGTAGTTAATCCACTGTTACGCGAGGAGGGGATCAGAAGATTCTCTATATATGGGACTCCTTTTCCGCATGAAATATTCTATAGAAATGTGATCTTTCCATGGAGGATGAGGACATTCCACATGATTCAAGTTATTATTTCTAACATGAACCAGGTGAGAAAGTATTTTCATGATGTTTTTATCACCCATTCACAATATATCTGAAATATCATTAGGGAAATGTTCAAATTTTCTATCACATTGGTTGTTGTAATGTGTTCTTCTATTTCCCTCCAATAACTAAAAATGTAATGTACAATTATAGGGATTTAATACTTAGTTATTGATCATAAAAAAGTAAAATTTTGAACATAAACGTATAAACATGTAAATGATAACTATATACTAATTTGTGATTCCATATGTTTAATTCTAGGTTATCATTGATATATTTCTTAACATATACTCTTATGAGCTTATTTTTATTCCCTTAATAATAATTTGTACTATTCTCGTTAATTTACCAAAGTATAAACTTCGATGGTGTCAAACCAAGAGTGAATCAGGGCCCATTTTCATGTACCAGGATACCTCGGGTTAGGCCTGAAACTCCTTGTCAGATTTTTCACTCCTAGGAACATCTATGCCAATTCCACCTCTATCTGTTTGTATCTAGAGATGGATTTATTTTCTTGGTAAACTACTTACTATATACTTACCCAAAATTGAGGGATTTTTTCTTATACATCATCAAATCCACAAGGTTCTTAATAAAGTGGTATATTCTTAATCCAACAAATAACTAGACCACTCTCTGATGCCATCTATAGAGACCCTATCCTTTTACATAATACATTACTTGATTTTGATCATAATTATACTTCAAATTATAAGCTAAGTATTGTGAAGACCTGTGTCTTTGAAGAATAGGTAAATAAAACTAAAAAAAGTAGACTAAAACAATTCTTTATGTAATCTTAAAGTTATTCTCCTGAATTTAATTACACTCAAAAATATTCCTAGGGTACCCTAGGGAACACGCGAACAAATAAATGATCTAAATATACCAGTAAGGTAATAACCATAATAAAAAATCGTTAGCACAAGGGATAAAAGGAATGACATGATGATATATAAAGGCATGTTATATATGAAAACATAACATGAAAACATGGAATCATATAAACAGGGGGTCATAGAAATGTGGAAACAACATAAAACATTAATTTAGTATGAGTTATGTCTAACCACCAAGAACACTTCAAGTAGTAGCACAAGCCAAAGCTAACTACCAAGACCGTCGCATATAAAATCTCATTAGACATAACATTACCCAATGAATTGGATTTTTATCTAGGTGCATCCATATTAATGTTTTATTTATATTTTTCCCACATAAATAATCATAAATAATCATACTTACATAAACTTATTATTTCCCATAGAAAGAATTGAGTACCATTATCATGACACAAAGCATAATAGATGGGTGAAACACAAAAGTTCCCATGAAAAAGGGGAACTAAAGTATAATTGAAATTCATAAGGGAAAATATATATGTATCATGTTTAGTGATTTCAAGTAGAAGTGACAACATGTGTAAAAAGTATTCAACAAATTTTATTGTATTAACATTTTTGAGTGGTTTTAACGAAAATAATATAGATCCATTAAAATAGAAAAAGGAAAAATCCTTTATACCATACCTGAAGTGAACCAATAATTTTTTCACTATAAAAAAGAATTATCCTATTAGGGAAATGGTGGCTAAAAATAGAATATATACTGCACTTGAAATCAGGAATGAATTTGTGATGCTCCTTCAAAACATGATTGCTTATTGAGAAGTATTGCGGAGGGAATCACTTAAAAAAATGTATATACATGAAAGATAATGATGAAAGGAAAATTTTAAATGATTTTGGAACATTAAATTACAATTTATAAGATAAAAATCGGAGTAGTAGATAACCTCCTTTAGTTAAATATAATTATAAATAAACCCAAAAGAATGAAGGAGGTTTTGGTTGAATCCCTTAATGAATATTGGCATGGTAACCTGTGTACTTAAGGGTGATTAATGATAGGTAAAGGGGTTTATCTTCATTTAAAAATCATTATTACGGTATGAAAAAGGTTTGTAATCATACCCCATCACTAGTAATTACACATAAAATGGAATAACATAGAGAGAAATCTTAAATAAAAATGAAATATAGAGGATCCCTTAACTTAAATTTGATGGTGATATTTTCATGAACTTAATGACCTGAATAAACTAATTAGGTTTGTTAATTAACAATTAAAAACCATTTCAATAATTAATTTATTTATTATACCATTTTTCTGTTCATTCATGTCTTTTTTAATGGGTTATGTTGTTTAATTTCATTGTTCAGGAACATTCATTTTTATCATTTTCTTGAATAGTTCAATTGTATTCATTAATTGAAGAATTTTTAAAATGTGGATAAAAATCCCTAATTTTAATTATATTTTATGTATTATTTCATAGAAAATGAAATTATCTAATAAATTATTTTTTATATACCATAATAATGAATCATTAGATAATAATTTAATGATGATCGTTTAGGTTAATTCGGGTGGTTTTTCCAACACAACAAACTTGTTTTGTTTAATCATTTAGTAATATGTAAAAAAATTAGTTATATAACATTAAATAGGATATAATAAATATTACATAACATTTTTCAACCATAAAAATGGTTTCATGACCATATATAAAGGTGGTAAAGGAAAATTAAAACATGTTGTTCTTGAAAGTGATAAATTTACACCTCATGAGCAACGTTATCCATTCTAAAATAAAAATAACAGAAGAAGGGGGATGGATGATATATTCTAACATTACTATAATAATATTAAATTATATTTAATATAATTTAGTAACCATTTCATGTGTATGAGTATAGGTGTAGATATATTTAATCAAAGAACATGAAACTGAATGTAAATTAAAGGAAAAGTGAGAGGGGGGGATTACCTCTTGTATCCTCTTTAAGGAACCTTGGATTAGTGTTTTAATGAGACCATAATATCTAGAACTTGTTGTATGGTCTAGGGATGAAGTTTGGGCAGATATTATGCATGTATTTAATTTTTAGAGGTGTGAGGAAAAGAGGGTGTGAAGGGTGGAATTAATAGTGGAGGGGAGAGGGGTTTTCACAATACTATATTCATTAATTTATTATTTCTCCACAAGATAAAAAATATTGATGATTAAATGACCAAAAATAGTAATAAGTGAATATTATTTCGTTTAAATGGAGATTTATATCATCCATGACTCAAGCATGATGCAGAAATTCATTTATTTAACATATTTTATAAATTATTTAATTTCACTATTCACCAAAAATTCATGTATTTTTGAAAAATCTCAAATATTCACCCTAACCATTTTTCGATGTGTAGAATCAAAAAATGAAATCCATTTCTCAAAAAATAATTTTATAAATATGATTAATTTAATTTTTAATATAAATCATAATGTACTCGAAAAACAATGATTTTAAAACATTTATAATATTATTACTAGAAATATATATATTGTACAGCCTCTTGAATCTTATTTATATATTATCATAGGTAAGATTACTAATCATTATGGTATGTCACATTTAATAAGGGTAACATTTTTATTCATAAGGTTATGCTACTATTATCCAAAAATAAATTTGGTCATATTAGACTCTAAATAACTTACTAATCACAACTGTATATACTGGACTTTTGCAATTCCAATCACAGAAGTGACAAAATTATATTTAAAGGTAATATATTACTTAGTAGTTAATTGTGTTGTTATTTCATGTGATTATATGAAATAACATTAAGAATGAAATTTTCATTGAAAAACATTGGGTCGTTACAGGTTTATGTTATGGTATGATAGGTTGTGGACGTTTTTATTTTCAATGGTAAAATCATTTCCCAATTGTATTGAAGACATGGGAATTTATTTCTAGAATTTGGTGTCTTGGGGATTTCACCTAAGGCCAAGTAATATCCTCCCACCTTCTCAACCCAATAATGAGTGGTTGGATGTTAGAAATATTATTAGTCTTGGATGGGCATCTTTCATTCTGGGAAAACTGGCACTGGTTTGTCAGTCTTGGAGTTGGAAAATAATTATTTATTTTTAAATGAGTTGGGATGGTAGAAAGGAGTAGGATCTCATGTTTTTAAAAATATATAACAAAATGTCACAACTAACATATTTATTTTCAACTTCATGTTTGTTGGGTGTTTGTTAAATAAGTGTTTTGAGACACTTATAGGAGTGTTGCCTCACATTCATGGGTTTATCCAATTAAAAGAGCCTGAAATGCATTTATAGAAATGACATCCCACTTAGAGTGCACAATTTTTTTTGAGTAATGATCTACGATTTGTTGTAAAATTTTTGATGTGTTTTCAAATGTGAGATTTTGAAAAGGCATGATCATGGGATTTTTAAAATGGGTAGATTTTCAAAATCATAGTGGAATTTTCAAAATCATTGTGGAATTTTTGAAAATGCGATGGATGTGGAAAAATGTTAAATTTTGGGAAGCCTTATTGTTATAGTTATGTTGTGGTAAATTTTAATTTCCAAGACATATGTTTATAGAGAGTGAGACTTATGAAATTTATTGTGTTGATCAAAAATGGAACCTGGTAGGAATCGTAGAAACCAACTAGAAGAAGCTACTAAGAATGTGGTTTCAGCTTATCCATTGGTGAACCAACATATTTTGTGTATTGAAGTCCAAGATTTTTAAGATGCGGATAGTTGAAACAAGTGGGATGAACCAAGACATGTGGATAATTCAATTCTATTCCAAAAAAAATTCCACCCATTTTTTGAGGTGATTCAGCACAAGAGATTGTAGAGGTGTAAAATAATAAGATGAATCAAATGTTTGATTTCCTAGTCACACCATCACTGTTGAATGTAATGTTAGTGATGTTTATGCTAGGGGATATTACACACTACTGCTGGGATTTAGTAGTTCCTGCTACGATAATCCAATTCATTTGATAGGATGTTTTTTAAGAAATGTTGAATAAACAATTCAATCCTCACACATTTAGGATTACTAAAAAGATGAAAGTTTTCACCTTGAAGTTTGAGAGAATCATAGTGATAGAGTATATGAATAAATTTATGAATTTAGTATACTTTTCACCCAATGTTTGTTAATTTTTATCCATGAAAGAACATGTTTCTGAATCAGGGTGAAGGCCATAAATTCGATTGAAGATTGTAGTGTTTTTATAACAATTTATATAGAGATGGTCAATAGAGGGATGGTGAAATAAAGGGAAATATCATGATATAAGTGTGGAGGTAGAATGATGATAACTATGGGAAATGGTGGAAACTCCAATGATGGGAATAATTAGAAAAGGGAAACCTATTTCCATGGTATTGGGATGACATAGAATCAGACAGGTGGATCAGTTATTCATTCCACTAAACCCAGGATAGTGTTAGGATGTTTCAAATGTGGTTCATTGGATCACATGAAGTGAGATTGTATGACATAACATATAGAATGACACAATTGAAAATTTATCTGAAATATTCAATTCTATATTTGTAGTGCTATGAGTGGAGGTGATCAAGATACATCTCATGTTTTGCTGAAGACTTATGATTTTATGGGATAAGGGAAGTAGATTATGTCTCATCAGAAAAACTAAGGAAGAGAAGGTTATTTCAAGAATACCATGCCTCCTTAGAAAAGTCAATATTAATAGAGCAATAAATAAAAGTGTTGTGAATAAGGAATTTTATGGATATGAGAAATTTATTTTGGATGATCAATCAGTACTATTGATAGTGAGATGTGAAATTCATTTGAATTACACTCTTATGTTTGATTTTTTTTGATATAGGTGTATCTCAGTCGTTTATTACCTCTTTTTCTATTGATATTCTATTATTTTAAAATGTTGAGATGATTCCTGCGGGTTTTAATCTTTAAATTCCTCTTGGTCAAATAGAATTATGAGCATATATATTCAAATAATGTCATAAAACTATTGGTGGTGCATAATTAAGTTGGTACTTATCTATGATTGAGAGGGATTTCTATGATATAATCCTAGGTATGGATTGGATGAAAAAATTCCAGGCTAACAGAAATTGTAATACCTAAATAGATAGTTTTATGACTGATGATGGTGTTGAATGTCACTTTAGAAGGGAAATAAATGTAATTAATGGTGAAATAGGATTTTTGTAATATAGGATTAAAATATCTCATACCAATTGACATCTCTGACCTTTTAATCAATTGATGAGTTCACGAATATCGAGTTTCTAATAGTTGTTGATCATTTTATGGATATTTTCTCCGATAACTTCTCAAGGATTCCACCAAAATTAAAGGTGGATTTTATGAATGATCTCTTACCAGGGGCTAATAATATATATAATTCTTCTTATCATATTGAATCAACATAAAAATGGGAATTGGAATTCTAGTTGGAAAAGTTGGAATGAAAAGCATTCATTCGACCTAGAAAATATCTATGGGAAACACCAGTCTTAATTGTGAAAAAGTCAGAAAGAACTCTTCAGTTTTGTGTGGATTATCATAATCTTAACCAATTTATGATAATTCATTTTTCACCATTGCAATTCATTAATGATATATTTGATCAATTTAGGGGATCCCAATGGTTCTCTAAAATTATCTTACAATCAGTATATCATTAATTGAGGGTTTACAAGGGCGATATTCCAAAGACAGCTTTCAGGAGTAGATATGTCCATTGTGAGTATGTGGTTTTTCCTTTTATACTTATAAATGATCCCACAATATTTATGGCACTAATGAATTGGATATTTCAAATATATTTGGATTATTTTGTTGTGGGTTCTATAGATGACATGTTGATTAATTTATTAATAAGGGATGAGCATGAGCAACACATGGTGACAGTTTTGGGACTTTTTTGGATCATCATCTATATCCAAAATTAAAATTGTATGATTTTTTATATAATATGTACATTTACATTGAAATGTAATCTGTAAAAAATATTTTTCTAAGGATCTTGAAAAAATAGAAGTTGTTATCTCGGGGAAGCTTCCAAATACTGTCTTTGAGAAAAATAGATTCCTTTGTTTATCTAGTTATTATAGAGACATTATTAATTAATTTCCATGAGTAAAATCACCAATGATATATTTGATAAGAAAAAATGTTCGATTCCATTTTAATGATGAATTTCATAAGTCTTTTCAGGATCTTAATGATCACCATACCTAATCACCACTCTTGATATTTCCAGAATCTAGAAAATGGTACAAGGTGTATTTCGATTCATTAGGATTGGGGTTGGGATGTATTCTCATGTAGAGAGATCATGTTTTTGTGCATGGTTCATGGTATTTATGGTTAAAAGAGATTAATTACCTAAAACATGATTTGGTGTTGGCTAAAATAGTCTTTTTTTAAGCCATGGCATCATTACCTATTTTGTTCAAAATTTACGGTGCTTACGAATCATAAGAGCTTGAAACACATATTATGAGAATGGGATTTGAATCTAAGATAATGAAAATGGATGGACAATCTCAAAATGTTTTAATTTGACTTTATGTATACACTTGGTAATGTAAACACTATAGTAGATGTATTAAGTAGGAAGTCATATAGTTTTTTATAAAAAGAGGCTTCAAATTAGTTGTGGTTGATATTAATGATAGCTAAAATGAACGTGGATTATGAAGACCAAATTAGTGTACCAGTTCTATTTATTTTATCACTAGTTCCAAATTTGGTGGAGATGATTTAAGAGGCACAAAAATCTATTTCCGAATGTGTTACTTTCAGGTCATGACTCAATCGTTGGGAGACCATTGAGGGATGGAAGCTAGATGGTAGTTTGGTTTTGTGGTTTAAAAATTGTATTGTTGTAACAATGGATTTTCATGAACAACTTATTCATGATTAACACCATTCAATATGAGATTTTAATCCTAGAATATAAAATATGTATAATTTATTAAAAGAACAATTTTGGTGGGTTGACATGAAAATAAAAGTGGATGAGTTTGTGATGATATACTTCACCTATCAGCAGCTTAAGGTGGGCCACCAAGGACTAAAAGGTATGTTTTCTTCCCATCCAATTACTCTATGAATATTGGAGTATATATCCATGAATTTTGTGATAGTTCACCCAACGATTGTGTGGAATCATGATACAAAATGGGTGATAGTTGATCGGCTCACAAAGTCATCCCATTTCATCCCTATTTTTGAATCTCATACGGTGGAGGAATTGTTTGAAATCAATATCTGAGAAGTGGTAAAGAGACATGGCCTACCAGTTTTGAGAGTATTTGGCCAAGATCTAAGGATTATGTATCATCTCTTGAAATCATTATAGAAAACCCTTGGGACTCAGTTGACTATGAGTATGAAGTATCACGCTCAGACAGATGGAAAATCTTAAATGATGATACAAACATTGAAACACATTATTAGTGACTGTGTAATTGATTTTGGTAACTCATAGAAGAATCACATACCATTAGTTTATATATCATGTAATAATAGTTATTATGAATTGATATATATGGTTCTGTGTAAATAATTTTATGGTTGTACTTATTGTTCTCCACTTTTTGGGTGGAAATTGGTAATTCAACTTTAGCTTGTCCAAACCATGTCTAAAAGACAACATAGAAGACTCAATTTATTAGAAAAGGGATGGAGACAACATAGAATTATTATAAATCATATACAGATCATTGTCGATGATATTTTTCATTCATGTGGAGTGATCATGTGTTCTTAAGGGTATTTCCAATGAAAGGTAATCATTTAATTGGAATGTAGGGAAATATATCTATTCAATACATAATCCCATTTGAGATACTAGAACTGGTTGCTGAGGTGAAATATTAGTTATCCTTTCAATCATGGTTCGGTTTTGTGAATAATGTTTTTCATGTATCTCAGTTAAAAGGTATCAACATGATCTGTACCAAGTGATACGATGGGATAACATTAACCAAGATCTAGATGATTTGTTGGTCTATATTCTGGTATATATTGCACATAGGAAATAGAAAGTATTTCATGGGAAATGTATAGGTATACTGTGATTTTTCTGGAAACATGGTCAGATTCAATAAGAAACATGGTAACGGGAAAATGAAATGGTCATGAAATGGCCCAAAATATTTCAGGTAATTGGGGGTTTTCTACATTCCAATTATAGAATTCCCTATGGTTGGTAGAATGCAGTACCACTTGTTTCAAGTAAATAACACATTATTTATTATTTTTTACCTGTGTAATAATATTGGGGGATGTTTGGGAGGGTTTAGGAAAAATTTTAAAAGTTTTTTGTGGATATTCTAGTGGTACATATTATGATAATAGATTGTAAGAATCATGAAACTCCTCTAGGAAACTATACAAAGTGAGGTTGTGGGATTTTGATAGGGCATGGTGTGGTCAAACTGTGTGGCCACCCAGTATAAACCATGTTTTATGGGAAATAGGAATTCTGCACGGTTGGCGCATAGTCTGTTTTACCATATAATCTAACCATGTGAGGTAATTCTTGAGTTAGGGGCTTATTCATATTTAGTTCATAATTTTCTTAACCATGCATGATAACTATGAAAAACAAAATGTAAGATATGAAAATTGTGGATCTAACTCAATTTTACCCATAACACAACTTTTTTCCACTAATATGACCCTAACTTAATTTCCTCTCTTCCCAAAGGCTACAGAGACTATTCCTCTTGATCAATGAGTGATCTATTAGTAAATCATTTCTTTGAATCCCATATTCCTCTGTAAGTCTTTATTCATGGTCATTTTTCTAAGAACACTTCTTATTTTCTCTATTAGATTCATAGATTTGATCTGTTGTGGATATATCTATTTTTCATAATGCCAATTATGTTTATATTTGTATTTTTTATGATAGTTAATCAGACCAAAGGTTTTATTTTGGAGTTTCAACGCAATGTATTGATGAATTTGTGTTGTTATTTATTTTAACCATTTTTTCTATGTTAGGTGGCTTCACTCTCGACTCCTCTTATTAGAACATGAAGGATAGATTTAAAATTTATAGTTTTTATTAAATTTAATTGTTAATTTTGTTTTAAAATTATTTATCAAACCTCTCTCTAGCGATAGTACATGAAATTGTGTTAATTTGTTGTTTTTTTATGAAAATGAAATTGGTAACATGAATCTAAAATCATGATTTTAATTGGGTTGTTCGTTTTTGATTCATTGAAATTTTTTTGGAAATTGTTTTCAATAAAATGATTGTTTTTATTTAAATTTTTTGTAAAAGATTATGTTGGAATTATTTTTGTGATAAATGTTTATGCATGAGTTGGATAGGATACATAATGTTCATGAGGTACCATCATCAAAGGGATGAAGTATGGACATGAATTTCCACATTCAATGGTAACTAAAAGCATGATTGTCTGTGTGTGGTTGTTTGAAATGTAATGCGTTATTAAAAAGGAATTTGGTAAATGGTTAAATGATTTTATTTTCTTTTATTCCTTGGTATTTTCTTGGTTTTGGAAAAATGTTTTAGATTAGAAAAATAATTTATTGTATAAAGCACTTTTTGTTTGGAAGTTAGTTTGGATATGAGATAAACAAATTTAATTTTTTTATATCCATTGTTTTTTATAAATATGATAAAATGTTTTATCCTGCTGTAATGATTTGGGAAGTCATTTGGGGAAACCCTACAATGTTTCTGACTCACCCACTACTTTGGAACTTTTGTGAATTTGTAGATACTTTTTATCGGGACACAGGTTAAGGCAATGAATCTAATTTATTTAGTGATTCATCTTGATACATTACAGAATATATTGTGGATTTGGAGCATGGATAATGTAGGGATATGTGGACATGGTTTCTCTATAGTTTTAAGCCATGTTGGTTTTTTCCTCCCCCTTTTTAATTTGATATGGTTCTCATTATTTTGTATATATTATTGTTATTTTGGTATTACATTGAGTTTTATTAAATTATTATCATGTATCATATAGTTCATTAGGTTATCATATGATTGGTTGTGGATGCTTTTTTTATTTTCAAAGATAAAATCATCCCCCTTATTTTATTAAATCACGTGGCATTTATTTCTAGCCTTCGGTATCCTGTGGATGTCACTGAAGGCCATGTAATATCCTCCCAACTTTTCAAGCCTAAGAGGAGGGGTGGGATGTTACATCACACATGGACATGTTTATCTTGACATATAGGGATGTCATATAACTGCCAAAATGATTGATTTAATCTAGTGATTAATGTAAAAAAAATACATAGTATTATTTTTTTGTTTTCTATAATTAAATTTAATGTCGTGGTCTCAATGAAATACAATGAAATAATGTTTTCAAATTTTAACTAATAAAAGAAATCAAATAGAAATTTCATCATAGATAACATATTACCTCATTAATAAAACCCAATAAGAAACTAATTTTATAAAATATTTTATACCCATTCACAAAAACAGGTATGAATTAAAAAAATAAGTGTTTTTAAATATTCCAATGAGTAAATGTGAAAAATTATATTTGCATCACCCTAATAATTAATAGATAATCATTAGTATAATAAAATTATTATTGACATATTAAGTCAATTATCATTATTTTTTATCCCATATGAATTAATTAAAGGGGGATGAATTAGAGTGCTTATTTTTTTAGTACTGAAGATGTGTTATGTAAATGTATAAGTAACACAAGTGAAACTATTTATAATGGAGAACTATATATAATGGTACATTTATCTATTAGTTGTAGAGGTGGTTGGATTCTTTGGTTCTCTCATGTCATACCAACATTTTTTATTTTTAATAAAATATTTTTTGTAATTAAATAGTTTTCATCATTAATTCCTTATTATTCAAAACATTATATATAGGATCCTATGTTATCTGCATAGTAGTCTCACGTGTCATGTGACGTGCTTGCATGATATCCTATTGGACATCATGCTATTGGATGAGATCATCATTTTCACCATGATACACCTTTTTACATCCATTCATTCATACCTTAAACATGCTATATTTTATGAAGTCTTCATGTGTGACATCAATACTTTTGACTATGATTTGATTATTGTAATGGTTGAAAGATTGAAACTAGACACACACACACATTTCATTTCCCTAATATGGATATGTCGATTACTTTGGATGTGGCCTACATACTCAGTCTACCCATCCATGGACTGATGGATACATGTGTGACTCTTGTTCATTGGATTGAGGTAATACATTGTCTACTAGGAACTGACATCGTTAGCATACCACCTTTCTTATAGGGTTCCCAATTATGTATGGGATGGGTTAATTGAGAATTTTTCCATGATTCCTAGTTATACTGTTGAGGAGATACATATTCAAAACACACATGCATATATTATATGGATGATTGGAGAAATTTTGTGTTTAGACTACAACACCAATTTGGTACACATAATGTACCAACCATTACATGAGAATCATGACCATACAGGTAGATACATTCACGTTCAACTGTATTATCACATCTATATAGATTCCTACATACATCTTTCCAATAATTTCTACATCATATTGAGGTATGTATATCCATGTTACATATGTAGGAATGGGAGGATTTTCCATTCATCGCTCCTAGAGTTATTGCACCACTTCCACTCCATTTTTTTGCAAGACCGTCCTTTGGTACGTTGGTATGATTACTTCATTAATTTGAGTTATTTTGTGAATTTATTAATATAATTTATAAATTTAATGAATATTTAGTTTTTTAACAATGTGGAATCAAGCTCAGCATTATATTCACACAACAATACATTTTGATCATAACATTTGATAGATATTTGATGCTATACAACCCCCTGATGTAAGTAAAAAATTTATAAAATATTGAAAAAATAATTTTATTATTAATTTTATAAGATATTAAAATTGTAAATTAGTAATATAATTTTGAAAATTTATGAATTTTTATTGTGTTGGAATTTTTGTCTTCAAGAACCTCATATACCAAATTTGTATACACATCACATCCATTACACTAGACAGCTTTGGTTAGACACTTTGGTGGAGAGATGTCACCCATGAACATGGATTTAAGGCCTAGTGCAACATCATGCATGCATCATCTTTCTTGTATCTCCATACATGAATCATAAATCCCATAAGTGTCTTTTCATGATGTGAACTATGGTATTTTGGATGTGTAATTATGGGTTTCACCACTCAGGTTCCATCTCAACAGCATAAATGTATTTATAATTATTTAAAAATAATTATTTTTAAAAAATTATATATAAATATGTTTATATAATATAAAATCCAATTTCAAGATATATTTCAACCTGATCATCCATCATTGGATTTTTGTGTGACTTCAAATATGGTAACTTTCACATTATTAATGTGAAATTACATACCATTTTTCCATTCATTGAAAAACAAATGAAAATAGCACCAGATGCGCTCAAACCCAATGTCGGATGTGACATCAACCCCACCACACATAATGACAATATATATTTATATTATCATCCCCACATTACATCACATCAATATATATTTATATTATAATAAAATTTCATAGAGGCCCCATGCATTCAAAGAAATATTCATCACTATCCCAGACAAAAATATAATTTTGATTCTTCCCCTCACCTCCCTATATTATATATATCTCACCATAACCACTTCTACTGTTGTGAAGTTGAGTGTGTAAACAACCTAATAATAATGAATGGAGTGTGTCTCCGTCCACATTGTCTTATGTTACTATGTAGCTCTGGTTCCCAGCAATCCTGATGTGGTCAGCTATCCCAACAGAGGAGTTGAGGAGATTATGATAAAGGAAGTATTTGACAAGATGCTACTTCACCAAAAAGAGAAACCCTTGTATAAGGGTTCCTTCTCAACCTACATATCCTTCATTCAGGCATCTGGTAGGTTTGATGGATTGGGATTGATGTGGTATCGTGACACCCTCAAGCATGAGGTTGCTATTGGGTTCTCAAATGATTGGCCCAATACTGCATCAATAATCATGTGATAAAATAAAGTACAAGATGTGGAAGTAAATGTACACAAGATGAAATTTAGAAAACCCCCTATAATTAAAGGGGTAAAAAATCATGGGAATATAGAAGGATCTCTATGGGTAAATGTGGATACACACTCCCTCACTATTATAATGATAAATCTCTTGTTAAAAGTCTCCCTTAAATATGAGGGGAAAGCACCTCACAAATACCGCATATAAATGATGTATTGATGATGATATGGTGAAGATGATGATAGAACCACTATGAGAGATCCCATTTTTTAAGATACCTATCCCCCTCTAGCTCATCTTCTCCTATTGGGTTTAGTGGGGTGGGCCACCCATCACCCAACCACATGCCTATCCCCCTTGACAAAAGAATGGGTAACATCATCCTTAAAAAACAATTTGTTGACGAATCACCAACTTGTGGATTAATTTTAGAAAAATAAAATCTCTATGCATTCTTTCTATCATCCAAGAATGTTTCTCACATAATAATGAGGCTACTTGGGAATCTTTACAAAATGAACTTATCAAAGTCAATCACCTTCACCAGGAAATCTGCTATATATTTTATGTGTGAATATTCTTCATGTCCACACATCCTTCCTCCACCACATCTCGTATAAACTATTTTTGTACCCCAATTTTTTCATCCTAGAATGAAAATATGGATTCTTTGTAATTCCAATAGTGCTATAACTTTCACAAAATAATGGAATCGTCTCTTATCTATTCCCAAGTTCTTCTAACAAACTTCTTATCCTAATTACCTATTTGAAATCCTACGTAGCTAACATATAATCTTCCTCCATCATAGATTAACCTGCAACAAACTATAACTTTGAAATACAACTCGCAAATCCTCTTGAAATAGTAAACATATAACCAATAGTGGATTTCTTCTAGTTAGTATCACCTTCAAATTCCGAATCAACATAGCCTCATATATTTAAATAAAATCTTCCATAACATAATGCATTATCAAATGAATCCATGATGTATCTCAGGATCGTCTTCACTATGATCCAATACTCCCATCCTAAATTTTCCATGTATCGAATTACTGATCTCACTATATGGGAAATGTCTGGTCTAGTGAAAACTATAGAGAATGTATGATTCCCCACTATTGAGGCATACGTTTCTCGAGACATCTCCATCATCATTTCATCACTACTAGGACTCATCATAGTGGATAAATTAAAATTCATGGGAAGATGGTTTGATATTATCTTAGATTATTTCATGTTGAAATGTTTCAAGAATATTTTTAAAATAATTATTATTTGAGAGAGAAATATTTCCATTATCTCTGTCTTGAAAAACCTTCATCCCAAGAATCATTTTTTCGAGTCCCTAGTCCATCATATCAAAATTCATAGCTAACTTTACCTTTATCTCATGGATCTGATCAATTTTGGTGCATGCAACCAACATGTCATCTATATACAAAGAAAGAAAGATGAAATCATTATAATCTAGACCCCAAAAATATACACAAGAATATTAATGATGTTTTTTGAAAACAAGGCTCATGATATTGGAATCATGTCAATTGTACCAACACCTTTGGTCCTATTTGAGTCCTTTTGGAGATTTTTTCAACCTGAAAAACAAGTTATCTTTTTTATTATTCTGTAAAACATCTTTATTGTAGAATATATATCTCTTCATCAAGATCTACATGGAGAAAAATAAGATCTCACATCCATCATTTTTATATGTAAACTATATGAAGAACACATCACCAGAACAATCCTAACAGTGGTAAATCTATCAATTGGATAAAATAATTCATTAAAATTAACACCTTCCTTCTAAGAATATCCATTTACCACTATTATTGAATGATATCTTTCCATCTGGTCCTTTTTATCCCACTTGGTCGTAAAGAATCATTTTTTCTAATAGACTTCATTCTTTGAGGTAATGGGACAAGATACCACCTATTGTTATTATGTGGGGCTTCATGTTCCTCTTGCATCACCGCTATCCATGAGGATATATCTAGACATTTAATAAACACCACTAAAGAAGATGGCTCTCTCTCCTCCATTATTATGAAGTATAGAATATTTCTCTTAGTTACATAGTGTGAGTTCCGTATTGGTTATCTTTTCTCCGGAGTTGACTATCATGGTCCAAAATCAACCGGTATAAGATTATTATGCTTTGGTAATGATTCAGAGGAAATAAGCTCCTCCATTGAGTTGTCCTCTACTTTAAATATTTTATTTTTTCTATTATTCATATCCATATATAGATTATTTTCCATTTTTTCATTATATTCAGCTAAAATTACATCTCTGCTGAATATATTTTTGTTGGAAGTGGGGTCCCACAAAAGATACCACTTAAAACCATCATCATATCCACGGAAGATACATTTCCCAGATCTCAAATCCAACTTTGATCATTCCTGGTCATTAAACAATGCATATACATGACTTATAATAGTTTGTAACTAAGAATATTCACTATGTTTACTAGTCCACATCTCCTTCAGTGTATTTAGATCAATATCCAGTGAAAGATATCTGTTGATCACAAAAAAGGTGGCATTAACTTCTTCTACCCAAAATGTTTCTCCAATTTCCATATTCTTGAACATCTCTAATGTTCAACCCAATAGGGTTTTTTTCATCCACTCTGCCACTCCATTCGGTTGAAGATTCTACCCCACTATAAATTGTCTCTTCATTCCTTTATATTGAAAAAAATATATCAAACTCATTACTTGGGTATTCTCATCTATTTTCAATCCATGGACACTTGATCTTCTTTCAAGATTCATGTTCCTTCCTGGAATGGAATGTTTTGAATACTTCAGAAACAAACTGTTTTCCCTTGATTGGGTATACCCAACATCTCTTGAAATTATCATCAAATAAGGATACAAATTACCTAGATCTACCCAATGATATAACTGGTTGTTTCCAAACGTCATAATGGATCAACATTATGATCTATCTTCTCCATATTTCTTACATCCGGAATATTAACCCATGTTTCATTCTAAAAAGGCAATGCTCACCAAAATTTAAGGATACCTTTTAATGACCAGGAAAAATCGTCTTTTCTGCAAGAATATTGAGGCCTTGTTCTATAATATGGCCAAGAATTTGATTCCATAACATTTTCAATGCATTTCTTCAAGTAGTTATTGTAACAACTACCTCCACCTCTATGACTGTTTCACCCATAAGAATGTATATTTTCTTCAAGAACCTCTTTCCATTCATTACCATAGGAACAATATTAATATTTATCATCTCTCCATTTTTGGTGTGATTCTTTCAATAGATATCATCAATTTGTCCCAAAGACAATACATTCTTCTTCAATCCCTTCACATGGTGTACACCTTAATGGTTTGAATAATACCATCATTCATATTTAGTATGATGGTATGAAACCCAATTGATTTCACGGTGTGATCATTAACCATGCATAAAATTCCTTGAAGGATGGTTTAATATTGATCAAACCATTCCCGTTGTGATGTCATGTTCCATGTTTCCCCTGATTCGATTATCCATGCATTGTTGAGATGCTGCCTACATCCAGCAGTTATTTCTACTTAACTAACTAGTGTATATCCACTTCAAGAAGTACTCACCACATTTATACTCATGTCTTGATTTTGGATACAACTCAAACCACACTCCATCATCACATCTGCTAGTATATTTCCAATTTTCTGTCAGAAATTATCCCTCCCCAACATTTTTTGCATCTTCATTTCCCATAATGGAAAATTATATCCATTAATTTTTTGATATTAAATATCGATGCAATCATGAAATTTTGTCATTCCATAACCTCTTTAATTTAACAATTAGGTATTAAATAATATCAATTAATTTTCCATAATATGATGGATCTACCAAATTAATAAACACATGAAATTCTCAAATTTATGAAAATTATTAATACCTAAAAAATGTGAAAAGAACCAGGCCAGAACATTCCTCTGATTGCACTTGTTGGGACAATAAATTATTGGCCCATCGGTGTATCCATTATAACCAGAGAAAATAATGTAAACATTTGAAAATAAATAGAAACCATATATAATGTTGAAACCCCCCAAAATGAAAGGTGTAAAAAGCCATGGGAAAATAGAAGGATCTCTATGGGTAAAATTATATACACACTCAATCACTATTACAAAGAGAAAAATCTTGTAAATTTTTTCTCTTAAATATGTGGGGAAAACAACTCTTAACAATACTCGAAAATAAAAAAAATTTGATAGCCATCTAAATGCCTTTGGCTGCCACATTTGTCCCATCGATATTAGAAATTAGTGACTGCCAAAGGTAGTCTCTATTGTCTTTTCCACCCTAACTATATAAGTAGTCCCTAGGAAGGATAGTAAGAACCATTACAGTGATCTCTAAAGGGCCAAAAAAAAATTATTTCAGCGACTGCCATTGCCTGTATCTCATGGTTATGAAAAATGGACCATATAGAAACTATATATGGTGGTTCTATGAGAGATTTTTTTTAAAAAAAATACAGGCTTATAACAAGAATTTGGAATTACATAAAAAACAACCTACAAAAAAAGAACAAAAAAAATTACTCTTAAACAAAATAGTGTTCCAAACAGCTGAAAATCCCTTCCAATATTTTTCTTCAATAAACCAACTGACAAGCTACCAAAAAACAATTAAACAATAAAAATAAAATTATTATAAATTCCATGATGACAGAAAATGGAAACACATTTCAGTTTATGTCTTGAAACACATCGAAAACCATTATTATGCCTTATAGGAGAGTCCACCCCCTTGATTAGAAATGAAAATTGTATAGTAAATAGATCATTATATAAAAAATAATTTACAATCTAGAATTCATATTTCCAAATCATAACTCCTTTATAATGTAATATATCAAGATTGGTTCATGATTTCTCAACATTATACGAATACATATAATTTCAAAGATATTAATGATCAATATATTCTATTGATGAAATTTATAATGAAAAAAATTTAAAATCATTGTTCTACCAGTGGATTTTAATTTAATCATATAAATTAATTGTAACAAAACAGATTATAATTTCTTTTAAAAAATAAAAAATATTCCCTATCATAGATTATAAAAACAAGTATATATGAATATTGTTGGGTGATTAAACAATTCAAAGTTAACATTAAAAAAGTATACAAACCGATGGGTAATATAAGGAATCAGAGTCATGATATGAAAAAAATTGAAATAAATCAAAAGCAAAATTTACCTCTCGATATTACAATAGGAATGCACTACATCTGTAATCATGTCAGTTGGTTGTACATGATGTTTTAAACTACCCAGTTTCTTGATGAAGTGTTAAAAAATTGCCACTCTTTTGAATATATAGATGTAATTAACTAGGGGTTTTGTCTCTATACATCTTGTAAATAGTATGGACTAAAGACACTAAAATTTCTTTCATGATCAAACCAAAAATTCATGTTTACTATAAAGGTGACACTATGTTTCTAACTCTGTGAAATGGTAACATAAATTATAATAAGTTGCATAAAGGGACTACAGATTAAAATAGATCCATATAAATGTATATTTGGAACAGCATTGGCTATATTGGGGATAGTTTTGTGTTTAATAAGATTAATAAAGGTAACCCTGCACATATATTGGTAACATAAAGGTCATCTAGAGGTTTCATTACCTATGTAATGGTAGAATAAGAGCTATGTTAAAGAAAATATGAATATCTAAAGGCTAAATAAAGGTAACTATGAAAAACTAGGACCTGCGCAAAGACAATGAGAATGTTATGAAAGCTACATAAGAGTTATTTGAATGTTCATTAAAGGAAACTTTAGTTGTGTAAATTTTATTCTAGTCTATGTAAGGGTATGATTGTGTTTTTAGAATTCATTTCAAATGATGGATATATTAGAAAGATGCTTTTTGGTTTTTCATTTATTAATAATTAATCAAAATATTAAAATATATATTGTTATCCTAGATTCTTAGTGTGATTAACAATCCATCATGAAGAATGTGAAACTTTTTCTAGGATTATTACATTTCTATAAGAAGTTGATAAATAATGATGCAACCACACCATAGTGTATTAACAATGGGAGTTTTAGTTACAATGGTGTCATTATAGTTTACCAATGTGAAATGGAAGGTATAAAACGTCAATATAATTTTTGAAAATTTTACTTTACAAAAAAATGTATTAGAACCCATAAAATATACTAATAATACGAGACAGTCAATTTTGATGACAAACTAGAAAGATAAAAAAATACACACTTCTTGAATCTATGGTGTCATGTAGGGAAATGGATTCTACCTTATTTTAATGTGTTAGGTTCATACAAAAAATTAAAATTGTGAAGATAATAATAAAGAAGTTAATAAAAAATAAATAAATGAATTCACTATAAACCTGTGTTATAAGATCTCATGCACTTTCACCCTGATTCACATATTTCTGCAGTGCTCAAACCATATTTAACAACTTCACATTTACCTCCTTAAAAGTACACATATGTGCCTCCAAGTCATTTATTTTTGTGTCATCTGAGAAAAAATAGGTTCACAGCCTCATCACAAGAAACTAAAAAATGGGGAATCCATGTTCTATTGGTAAAGTTGTATCCATGTCCATCACGACCAATAATGTGATGGAATATCTCTTCCCTTCACATAGAAGGTTTTAGTTAGTCCTATGGAATCATCGAAAACTCATCCTTAAATTGATCACATGTAATATATATATATATATATACATATTTTTTATGTATTGATAATTAGACCCATAACATACAATAAGAATTGCAACCTCTGAATCATTTCAATCACGATTCATCATCCACACCGACATTTTATCAGTCAGTGCAGCATACTCCTATAACTATATACAAATAAGATATAAATATAGAAAAAATATATAATAAATAATAAATTGAAAAGGAGAATAATAAATATATCATGTCAAATCTGGGACATGTGACGAGTCCTACGACTGTGAGGTGGTCCCTATAATGCATGATTCTTGGAATGATGTTCTTTCGCCTCGTATATTCAATTAAATCAATTATAAACCATGTAAAATTTTATATATTATTCAAATTTTATAAACTAAAAAAAATAGACACACTGTTTTAGCCCCAGTAGTCCAATATGAAACTAACTCATTCCCCTGATATAGGAGAACCCCTCTCGGGACTCAATCCAAAATGTATGGGGCCCACACATTTGGTATCAAGTTATCCCTCTTGACTCTCCCTTTATGATATTTCTACAATTTATGACATTGGTAAATACAAACAATAAAAAAATCATTTGGGAACACTCTATGATTATTACGTTTAAAAAAATATCAACCATGTCAGTATTTTTTAATAATTGCTAAGAAATTAAAATGATCCTCCTAACCAAACATCCATCTATAGTTAATATAATTTAACCTCATTTAAAAACTCTATTTCACATATAGTCAGTGAAAATATATTCGGTTTATTTATGATAGGATGCAACTGGTGAATAAATTCTTGGGAACCAACTCCCATGGGATGGTATCTCTTTTCATATGATACATCAAGGGTCATGTTGGAATTCCACGATGAAATTACCTAACTATGGTCACTCTTGTGAGAGGAAGAAGTTTTCAAGACTGGTACCATTGAATAAAATTTCATAAATAATTAGACAGATGTTCATATATATTTTTAAAGCATAATTAAAAAAACACATTTACATTCATACATAACTCAACACTTAAACATATATAGATCAGTAGAATTATGTTCATCATGTTCTTGTTCCCCTAACATTTCTATAGTCATAGAAAGATTTAGTATGGAAAGGATTAAATAAAAATTATAATGTAATATAATGTGAACAACAAAGGACTCGTGTAATTTTTATTTACTCGAAAAATATTTCCTCAAATATAAATAGGTGTTGATTTTTAATGATGATTTTATAGTTATAAGAAATTGTTATAGACACATATAATTGAAGATCTATTAGAGTCACAAGTGTCTACCATCAACAACATAAACCACCTAGCAGCACTAGAAACCATAAAAATTAATTATGGAATGATTCAAATGAATATTGGCCCATTAGAGAGACAGTGGGGTTCTGAATTTTCATATTATAGAAAAGATATCTTACTGGTGGGCATACTGAATATCTAGTTTCTACAAGAGATCAAGGATGATTCATATATAAAAACTTATGGATTATTTTCATAAATCACATGGCGATGTGAATGAGTATTCATAAAAATAATAATGTCACATGTATAAAATCTAAGGGAAGAAGATCCATAAGAAGGATATCAACAAATTGGGTAATCCTATTTAGATAAATAAATGTGATTACATATAAATACATCTCAATCTGACTTTGTGGAGGATGATCTATATAAATCTATATATGTCGATTTTATATCATTCAGTATGTTGAAAACGAATCAACTAATTCATGTAATAAATCCATAGTTTATTGGTGGAACCAATAAGATAACATTAAATGTTTTCAAAATTATGTGAATCTTCTAAATACTAAAATAGATAAGTACTATTCTTTTATAGTATACATAAGGGAAACTAATAAAATTATGATAAAAATAATTATTTTATTGAAGAAATAATTCAATAATGGAAATCTTTTATGGAAAATAAGAAACAACATGATGAATCCATGTTCATCCTCATGGAACATCAAGAAGGATATGTTGAGACAATATACAGTCAATGGAATTGGATCGTTTTGAATTTTGAGGGAAAACAAAGGGAAAATGTGTTACAAAAAAGGAAATATAAGGAAGAGCTTTATACCATAAGAAAGATGCAAGAAAATGATAAAGATATTGTGAAGAAAACCAGCATCTTGAAAATATGCAATGGGGTTTTAAGAAATATATAGTAAAGATCTTATGTAACTGAACTATGTGGAATTTAAGAAAATATTGGTATGAAATAATATTTATTGTGGGAGAATTATACACACTATGCGTGTTTTTAACAAATAAAGATATGTTAATAGATAATTGGATGTTGTTGTAGATTTATTTGTAGAATATTAATTGTCACATCTATCTTCTACCTAGTAAATAAAATATTTTATAAGTTTGTTTCCCAGTTTAACATGATGGTGTATAAGAATCAACTATCAACTATGTAAACATGATTTGATACCATGTAAATATTACTGTATACATAAATAAATTTTAAATAAGTTTCATCTAGACTCTATATATACATAAATTACATATGTGTAGATATAAATTCTATCAAAATGATATAATCTAGTGAGTGATTGAGACCTTCTAATATAAAAATGAAAATTTTCAACATAAATATTATTCTAGGAAATATATAAACATCCTTCCAGTTAGTATAATCATGAATCCTATCTACATAAATATGATGTGAGCTATGTAATCCGGAATTTTCAACAGTGTAGGAATTATATATCTAATGGATCCATTAGTTTGGGATTGATGATATATTACATTACCATCAACACTTATAAAAAATTAAATGTTTCTACAAATTGATAATCAGAGTTTCTAGCCATGTGAGAAGTAATAAATAAGGTTATTTTTGGCCAAGGAAATATACATGGTTTTGAATAAGAAGAAGAAAAATGAATATCTCAGTGAGATATCTACCTTCTTCATAAGCTTCAGTTATTTTGTGTTTATCCTTTAAAGATCTAAGGAGATACTAGAATCAAGAAGAGTAAAAGAGATTTTCTAAATAAGAAATCCTTGTGAGAAGGTTCATGAATATTATTGAATTAAATTTATAATTATAGACCAAGTCATACGTACAGTTCTTGAAAAACTTGTGTCATTAAAATACCTTTTTTATTATAATACACCCTTTTAGGGAAATTGAAAACCAATCGATAGAGATTACAAGTGAGTTGGAATAATTAGTCATAAAATGATTTTATAACTTTATGGATATCTCAGGAATAATAATGAGAATCCAAATACAATTTCCGTCATTTGGATAAAAGATATGTTTGAAATACATCATGCATCCATGGAAAACCATAACAAAGAATTTTAATTAGTGTAGTATCAAATATAATAAATTAAACATTTACACTACATGGGGGATATAGTTACCATACTATTGTTATTATTTTATTATCATAGTTTACATATATTTTATGGTTTTATGTGTTTTATTATATAATTATCATAGTAATTTTTTTTATATTTTTCTAAAAAATAATTCCTTTTACTATTTTTTCTCTAATTCATACCATTTTATATTAATGTTTATATCCAAGATATATTCAATAAATATAAAAAAATAGTTAAATGGATCATAAAACATTAAACGAAAAAAAATTATTCTGAAGAGTGGAAAATAGTTACACCTTTGATTAAACATGAAAATTGACCATTCCTCACTCAAAGGTTTCTCTTACCCAATGAATATATTATTTACATTGAACTATGTTGTATTGATCAAGTTTTTTTTTCAACAAAGGCAATGGTCATGGGTTTATTTTATTCAATTAAAAATACTCCTCACCTTGACATTTTAAAAAAATTCTAATTCTGAGTAGATGGATGGTAATAAAGAAAACATTTTCTACTTATGATGTCAAAATTAAAGGTTCATTACTAACTTATCCATGTTTGTATAACATATTGTCAGAATTATCCAATGGAAACTAATATTGATTTAACCTACTTACATGTAATGGATCGGCCCAATTACAGTTTGACAATATGTATTTCAAACTATGTGTGTATAAAACTTCAATGATGACTTTCAATAGACCATAGTAATAACCAGAATTGACTGATGGACAAACAATTCCACTATTTTGTGTTCCTCATTTTTCATTGGTATATTTAATGTGGAACCAAAAACCATTAGTATCTAAATATTTGTAATCATGGACCATTATAGATGGATACTCAACTACATGGTTAAATTCATCAGTTAGTATAAGGTCCTCTAACTCCTGGAAGTAATGAAAAAATATATTTCATGGATTTCAATAAAAATATATGTAGAAAGAAATTTGTAATATAATTAAATCATAATGAAAATAACCTTCTATGTATAAAATCCTTAAACCAATCATGAAATTATGCTTAATGGTACTCTTGAATTTGATAATCACTCACATGAGACATCACTTCTCTTAAATCATTAATGTGTTTCCTCGAAATGATAACACCATGATAAACTTTATTTAGGAAGACATAATAGGTTAGAGATAAAAAATAAGTGTGATAGGACACTTACTGCATCAATGGTGAAACAGATGGAGTATAAAACAAAATATATTGATGATCTTGTATCGACATGATGTTTTCCATTTCATAGATAGTTCCTCCACGAACTAGACCATCATGAATCCGAGATGTCTTATCAAATTATTCTTCAACATCCATAAGATATTATATACAAAAAGTAGTACACTAATCCCTAAAATAACATTTTGATGTTGGTTTATCTAGATGATCTATATTATATAAAATCCATTTCAACTTAATCAGATACCTCTCAAAAGGATACATCCACTATAAGTTCACTAGACCATCATAAATTACATCATTGGTTAGGTGCAATATCAAGTGAACCATAACACAAAAAATGAGGGTATAATATTTTTCCCATGTGACAAAGAGTATGTACAATTATGTTCTAAAAAAATTTAAAACACACATTTTTTGATTTAATAAACAAATATGTTTAAAAAATTACTCATCTAAATAAATGGTTGAACAACATTGGTTAATAAACAATCACGAATTGTGATTGGAATTAACTATTGAAGTAGTATATGATTGTCATGAATTTTCAACACATGAAATTTCCTTATCATATATCCACATGCTTCGAAATATTATATTTGTAAAAATTATGAACTGTGGTCCTCATCAAAATGGAATTAATTGTCTCTACCTTTTTTTCTCTTGGTATACTATGTCACAGGCATGTATTTCTTGTTTCCCTCACCCAATTTTAAATGAATTTTTTTCCTTAGAACCATTTCTTTTAAATCATGTTGTGCATTAACATGTTCCTTTTATTTTCCACAAACACCTAATATGGTCCAAAATATATTATCATAAACATTTTTTTTCAATGTGCATGACATACAAATTATTCCATATCATTTTATTTTTCATGTAAGGGTGTTTAAAAAAATACTTTTCTTCATCCAATTTTGATCCAGCTGCCTACATGCACCATGAATATTGGATAGTGGATTAGCCACCAAATCCTAAAATTCATATACCTTTTGGGTTTTTTCTACCTAAATTTTTAATAAAATTTATACTCATATCATGAACATTGGTGTTGGGTTGAATTCTATAAAACCATAAAATGACACTCTGTCCATTCTGAACTTGTGATGTGGGGGGAGAAATGGTATATGACTCATATATGTTAAATATTCTACAATACTTAATCCATGTTGAATTTAAACATTTATTTTAGTAAGGGAATGAAATTTCACCATTCATACTCCAACGTAAAAAATTTGTATAAGCTGGGTTGTCATTGATTTTCCCCAATAAAGCATCTTGTAGTTTTAACAATTCAATAATTTCATGGTCATAAGTCATCACACCATCTCCTAAAAAATAATTCAACCCATCAATCAATGTCATAAGTTAAAAACCAATCTTATCACCCAAACATATACATCCATCTGTAACTAAGGAATGTAATTGACAAATGTTATTTTAATAAAAATATATGGAGGAAGATTATATGGAACTAACCCCACATGACATGTGCTATTTGTTGCACAAACCATTGAATTTAATGGATTGAAACCATTTGATAAAAATACCAATCACACATTATGACTATATTTTGAAAATATAGGGTATCTCTGATCAAAATACTTTTGTGAAAGAGTGTCTATCGGGTGGGTTATCATATCACATTAGTTGTTTCCTTGCACATGTTATCTCATTAATTGATAAATTTTATTTGACATAAACAATATTTTAAACCACATATTCAGTGGAATGTAAAAAAATTTCATTTCTAGAAATATATTTTCTCTGTTTAATAGTATGACTATGATTAATCTGATTTTCCCTATTATCATTCTACCAGGAAGAGTAATAGATTGTACAATTATATAAATTCATAGTTTACATTCTAAAAAGCATATAGTTTTTTGCATATACATCAATAGTATCATATGTAAAACTTATGTTCTCTGTCAACTTATGAGACTGATAATATGTCTTAAAAATCTTAGTGTTAGTAGAAATTACTTTTTCAATAACACCAATAACATGTAAAACGATTTATCGGACCACTGATTCAAAGTCTCCAAGTGGAACAACTCAATTATAAATGAAAATTTACAATAATAAGTACACCCGAAATATAATGATAGTTTTGCATCATCAATTATTTCATAAAACTGCATGGAATCACAGTCAACACCCAATTAAGGGATAATCTCACCATTATCAACATTTTGGATGTTCATTTCTTCGGGATCCATACCACATACAATTTTAGAAAGTATTTCATGTGTATGATTTTCCTTCCTCACATAAAAATTCCGTCTAAAGTGTTTACGAATGATGAAAACAAATATTTCATTCCACAAAATAAGTCCAACTCGTATAAGTTTTCATAAACCCATCAATAATATCTTATCCCTCATGGTATGTTGTGTTAATTGATATTTGATTCACATTTTTCACATGGAAAATTGATATAGTTGCATTTAAATCATCTAGTGAAATAAATAAACTATATAATTACTTCAAAATATTCTCTATGGGTACTATTTGTAAGATCAATCTAACTCTTATCCATATTATTATCTATAGAACAAGACGTAACATTTACACCAGACTTAATTTTGCATGAATTTTTAGAATTTCATATCACAAAAAAATATTTAAAATAAAGACTAACCAATTGAATGTGGACTTCAGTTCATTATCATCCAAAACAAAACAATTCGCAAAAGACATTATCATGGAAATATATTTAATTATTTATACATTATATTTTTAAAGTCTTCTTTTTTACATGAATATGTATTTTGTTGGGAAGAACTTATAAAATATTTCTAGATAAAACAAATATTTTTAATAGAATGAAAATGATGATGAAATTAATTGATAAAATAAAACCCAACTACGTATTTTTGTTTTGAAATGAGAATTTTTTTGTTACACCTATTAATTGGAAAAGAAAATCAGATTATCTTGCTAATGGAAAATTAAATATATATACCAAAATTAGACTCAATTATAGTATATAAATGAAATCATTTTCAAGAAACCCAATTTAAAAATATTAATTTCCAAGAAATTTCAAAACACTTACACAATAGAATTTATGAAAACATATATGTACTCTATGATATTTTTAGGTTTTAAAAAGAAATAGAGCATTTTTCAAAATGTTGGGGCTGAAGCCTAATTTTTATTTTTTAAATCAAATCAAAGACCTCCTTAACTTGGTATAGGGAGACCCATTACATAGCCCGAAGGATGAATTTAATTATACTATAATTATATGATTAATAACATTCAATTATATATACTAAATCATCTATATAAAATAGTTAACAATTACTTTTAGTGGATTTATAATAATCACATAATATCTACACAAAATAGTTATAAAAATAATACCTTATCTTCCATTAATAGTTTATAATGAATATCTTACAATCATTAATTCCATTAAATTCTCTAAAATATGATATATACAACCATGATTTTCATTCCATTTTTATATTTTAATGATTTTAATTTCCTATAAGGAATAATTATTTAATTATAAATGTGTTTTTATTAATTTTGTGATATTTATATCCATCTTTATTATTAGTGAATACACACTTTGTGATTCCCAAGTCCAGATCATCATGTTTTTTTTTCATTTCGTTCTTTTTTTGTATTATGATTATAAAGGACTCATATAATTATTCTTTAATTTTATAATATAATTTATTATTTTTATAACTTATTATTTCTATAGTGGTGCATCATATCAATTATTTATTTATTATTTATGGAAAAACATTTATAAGTTGTTTTCATTCTCACATTCTTCGTCGATAAATATTATACACAAATATTTTAATCAGATCTCAATTTTTTAAAAAGTGTGACTATTGATCCATCATATCCTACTCTAACTCCGACATTGTATCTTATAATTTGTGATTCATTCACAATACCTTTACTAATCAAGTCACTCAATTTATCTCCATTATATCTTGTTATTCGATGAATTATAAAATTTATTCATTATATAATAAATAATTATGCTTTTAAATCTTAAAATGCTATAGAAATTCATTTGATATCCAATGAAAATATATAAAAGGATTACATGAACAATTTTATACAATTTAGAAATACTAGGTTATATGTTTCCACATTTTCATTCTCTATCAATTTAATAATTTTATAAATTAAGCACCTTGTATTATATGAACAGTAGGTCTCTTATTTAATATTGTTTATCGTATAATTTATTCATTTTTATTAATATTTTGGAAAACATATAGAAAATTTTATTGGGTGTTGGTTTGGCTAATCATTAAAATATGAAAATTAAATAACATTAACTAAATATACAAATTTTGTAAAATAAATTTGGATTCCTGGGATTTATACATTTTTCATCATCAAAACATTTAAAAAACAATGAAATTACATGTAATTCATATTTAATTTGGTTGGTTATTACATTGGTTGATGTTTTACTGAAATATCATAAATCCTATAGTAGTGATTTATAACACATTTTATTAATTGGTTATTTTTTATAGTAAAATGTTATGTTATCTTAATATAGAAACAAATTATATTTATTATATAGAATAATCTTTTTATATATGTACATTAATTTTATTCGTTCATATTTTTTATGTGATGTGATGTCAAGGTAGTCTTAAGGATATTGGAAATTAAATGGGTTGTTTGAGTTTGAAGTAATTTTAATTTGAGGACATAGTGATATCAACCCCCCAGTTACTATCAATTGTATGTCAATAGTTGGATGTTGAAACTAGTGTCATGATGACATTTCAAGCTATAACACAAGAGAAATAAAAAAGTAGACATCATAGCCAACAATGATCCCATTCCACTAATTTCCATCCAACCACGGAACACAATAGATAAATATTATTATCTAATAAGGATAATGATAGTATTAATTCACACATATTGATGGGATTTAGTAACAAAAATCAACATGGGTATATCAATCCTCATTTATGAATTCCCCATTCAATGAAATAAAAATTTATCATTATTTTCAATATCCATATCACCACCAATAAAAAATGGTTTTGTTGGGGATATATGTATCCATTGAGTCTGTGTAGTGAATTATATTTTATGACAAATACATATCTATTTCAATGATTTAGGTGGTTTAACTATAACCTTTATTACATCCTATTATTAATATGACATTATGGACATAATATTTGAAACTAATGAAAACTGTCTATTTCAAACAATGAAATGTAAATATCACCAATTATAATTTAATCATTGGAGGTAACATACACATATTGTTTCCCATGATTACTAAGAAATACATATAACTAATTATGATATCTAATAATTAATGAATAAAATAGGATAATTACATTGAACATAATCCATATCTCAATTATGATTTAATATATAATAAACTATACATAATGCCTCTAAAATATATCATATCTATCATAAATAATTTAATCTAAGACTCCAGTTCTTCCTTGATAATTATATAAGAGTAAGGGTTCTTATATATGTATGATACAAGCTATCTAAGAATGAGTTGGATGCCATTGACTATGGAAGTTCAAAATGTTTCATCCAGGGATGCACCCCTGATAAAAACTACACTTCACGTAAGGTTCCTAACTAAAATAAGTAAATCCTTAAAAGAAAATACACCTGCAGGATAGTCAAGGAAGGAGGAGGAGGTGATAAAGAAAACTAAATCCCGTATTAATATAGGTATATAATGAATCATATAAATTAAAAATAACCCATTAGAAAAATAATTATTTTATAAATTTTGACTACTAATATTTCATTTATTGTAATTGGATTTTCTTTTTTCCATATGTTTTCCTCCATTGAAATATCTTTACCATAAAACCACGATACATTGAAATATTTTTATTTCATAGTAAATTTTATTTTTTCTGGATTCATTTTTATGAAAAAACATGTTTAGCTTATTCTACACACAACAATGAGTTGACGTGTGTTACACGTAAAGCCCAGTCTAACTTAAAAACAATATATCAACAAATTATTATTATTTAATATAATATATAAACTATATGTTAAAATATAAAATGATAATAGTATTTAAAAAATTATATAAAATATAATTTTTAATATTCATTTTTTATGTTTTCTGTATATGATATATAAACAAATCCAATAAAATAAGTATTTTTCAAAAATGCAGTTTTATAACCTTTCTATGGCACACCCATTTAAAATGTAGTTTTTCAAATATTTATAAGTTATATTTGAAAAAAAATATTATTTTTATATGGAATAAGGGAATCAAATAAAATTGGTGGAGGTTTTGGTATTTTTATGATAAATTTCATATTTTAGTGAATAGTGAAAATACTATATTTTAATTCAATGTTTCTTTTTCATCTAATTTATTTATATTGTTATATTATCATTTTAGTTGGTGTTAAAGTATAATTTTATTTTGTTTTTATAAATAAAACCCATATAGTTCATTTTAATAAATTTTAAATTGAAATTATATATATAAACATTTCAGACTTTTGAACGTTCCACTTTAAAAATTATGATTTCTGTTTTGTATGTGGAATTTTATTAAAAAAAATTCTACCATTTATATAATTTAATTAGTTAAAATAGATTTAATATTTTTAATCAGAAGGTCTAAATTATTTTATCTGTTAAATTTCAATTTTAGGTATAAAAAGTTTTCTGTGGTAGAAAAAATTACCATTGTATATGTAAACTTATGATAGGTTTTAAAGTTAAAAGGTAAAATCTAAAAATACCAAAAACATTGAAACAATTCATTGTTGGTTGATGTGTTTATCTACCAAAAAAATCTTATAAAACATTAATTTCAATTCTAATTAATTGAAATTAATGCCACCTGAATGTGGTTATCTTTAAATACAAAATAATTATCAATTTAATCAGTTGAAACCACTTATAATCAAGTATAAATACCACCACTAACCCCCCCCCATTTTGACCCAAAAAGTAATTTAATTACTTAAATATCTAAAAAACTCCTCCTAACTCTCCCCACATACATGTGATTCTGGCATCACCAAATGTACAAATCCATGGTCTTTAGGGGACTTTCAAGGACGTTATATTCAAAAGGTAATTTTCTTAAAGTATCTTTCTTTGTTTATTTTCTTTTTATACATTATCCTTGACTAATTCGTGCATTGATTCATGGTAAATCTAGAATAATGTATAATTTTCAATTTTATATTTCTAATGGAATCTCTCATATCCATGTCGTTTCTCACCTCCTCTTATTCATTGAAAGGAAATTATTGTCCTAGTTATGTCAGTTAATCGACTCCATAAATATTGTTTTTTTCTATATTACTTCTTTAATGGATGGTCTTAAAGTATTTTTATGTTTAAATAATATTTTCATATATACATTGTAACCAATTCCATATTCTATGTATTTTATATTAAACATACCTTCATGATTTATTTATTGTGAATATATAGTAATTTCATTTGTGGAAGTATAGACTACCACCCCCTCAAAACAATGTGATTCATTCATGCTATACATGGGATATACTAAGGAAAAATTTAATAAAAATATGTAACATATATGACATAAATTTTTAACTAGATTTATAATATACATTTGTATCATTCACTTTTCAATATTTTAATAAGATAAAAAATGAATGCAGCGTTCATGCGTATGTATGACCTACATGCTCTATGAATAGTGAATTCTATTTCTTATCTACAAACATTATAGATTATACTAAATACATATATACTCAATATATAATATTATTAAGTCATGTTTTACAATCATTATATGATGAAATCATGATCTAAGTAATAGAAAAATCAAATAACATGTGAAAACATTCTTGAAAAAAGTAGGGAATTAACACCTGAAATAGTGAAATAATGAAATATTAGTAACAAATGGGTAAATATTTATTTTAAAGGCATGACATAAAAAATATAAAAATGATTATGCTTTTACAATAAGTTTTTAACAATATTCAAACAATTATATATATTTTTTAGAAATGTTTTAAGATTATCATACCGAAGGTATGGTGAATTACTTCTCACATTTAATTTTCAATAGATATAGGCCATGTTCAACAGTTATTTATTGTGTGTGTTGTATGTACTAACCCTATGATATTTCATATCATGAATACATTTATCCTCATGGTATTTAATGACTCATTTTAAGATATCAGGCTTATTATTTAAATAATCAAAGCAGTATGGGACATTTTGAATGTTTAAAGAATTAATCCTTTCTCAATTTCACTATTCATGATATTGTCACAAATTTTTAGTTATATGTTTATAAAGGATTATAAATAAAATTTAATGTCTATTTCTTAATTTAATTCAAAAAATTCCAAAATAATATTTTTAATGTTTAATATAAGACACACTTTAAATAAAACATTGTTTTAAATATTTTAAATTTTTATCCTTATTAATAATTATCATTAATGCCCATGTATTAAAAATAGTTTTAAAATTTATTTATATGGAAAATAATGTTTTAAAATGTTAATTTCATTAAAAATATTCAATGTTGTTTTGGAAACATGAATCAAAAATATATTTCTAAATGTATTCTCTTTTAAGTGCATGAATTTAGAATAAATGATTTAAAAGAAAAATTGGTACTTGTATCAAGATATTATTAACAATTTTAATATAGTATTTTCATTTATGTCAACATAAATTTTTGGAGCTTTTTCTTAATTGAGGTTGATCTCTTATGATATAATTTTTCATATTTTATTGAATGGTTTATGATTAGTATGAATTTGGATTTACTATTTTGATAACATTCTTGGTTTATGGTTAATGTATTAATATTTCATATAATATTCTTTAATATGAATGATTATATTGTTTATGTTTCACCATTTTCATATGAGGAATGTAATAGACTTAGTAAGATATGGGAGGGTCCCATTATAGACCCTTTATGAATCAAGAGGTTTCATTAAACAAAATAGATTTGGTTTTAGCCAAGGTCATACCCATTTATTAGATCCTAGGCAGGAAGCCTTGAATGTATTAGTTTCTTGGCATGATTCCTTGAAAATATAATATTATTGGCATGAATCCTTGATGTTATGTTTCAGATGTCTAACATTATGAAATCCCACATTATGAGATTAGTTATTGATATTGTATGTGACTATTTTACTAGTATAATATTTCTGTGAATGCTTGAATGACATTACTAGATTTATTATATACATATTTTTGCTGAAGATTGTGTTTGGAAGTATTGTGATTTAGTTTTATACCTTGATGAAATGTTTTTTATTACTTATGATATCTTCCTCTATATTGATCATCCTTACTGTGCATCTGATCTCACCCATTTCTTATGTTTTTTTCCTGAGATTACAATAATAAAATTATGATGATATGTAGGGTTAATCTAGGATAATAATGGAATTATAAAAATATTTTATGTACTATATTTTATGTCTTGAATTATAATTTAAGTTATATATATGTAATATAATTTTAAAAACTACTAAACATATCAATCCTTCCGGATTTGATTCTTTGTAATCATCACAATGTAATAAAATAATGAACTGACTTTGGGAAACTAGATATGGGGTGTTACCATTGTATCTAAATATTTTTAGTAACAACCTTTTAAGTTAGACGTAGAAATACATAGATCATGTAACATAACACTAAGATAAATATTGATGATAAATATATAATAACATTCCAAAGAAAACTTGTTTACGGTTATGAGACTAGATAAACTAAATTTTCTTAATTTATGTTTGAAATTTCACTTTTTGTCAGACTATACATAATTATATTATCTAATCTAGTGTATTACATAATTTTGAAATGGATCCTAGAGGATGGAATGGAAATAGTATCAGCAGACGTAATCCATGAAGGGATTGACCTCCTACGCAGGATACTACTAGTGGAAATGATAATACTATTGGTGTGGAAATACTTATAACTATATTGGTACAACTATATTAGGTTATGAACAATGAACTTACCCATATAGGGTGGCATAATACACAATTTGGTGGAACAATGTTACACTACTTCATGAGACAACAACATCCAACATTCAATAGGACTACAAATCCATTTATATTTTAACAATTTATATGTTCATTAGAGAGGATATTTTTTACTTTGGGAAGCAATGAAATGGATAATTTTGTCGTATAAACTTCTCTTCTCACAGGATATTTTGATAAATGGTGTCCAAATATTCAAAACACAAAAGAGGAGGATGATATTACCAGTATGGAATGGAAGTGTTTTAAGGAAATTTTCATGGAAAAGTAATTCCCTCATAAACCAAAAGCAGATATGGAGGGACAATTCTTCAATATAAGGCAAAAAGAGGATGATAATATTGGAAAATATGATGCAAACATCACAAGATTACAATGGAATTCTATAAAATACATATGTAACCTATGATGTAATTTTGATCGTTTATTTAATGAGTTAAAACCATTTCTCCAAAAGTTATTGGTCTCCCAAACTTTTTCATCATACGAAGATATAGTCTCATGTTCTATAAATGCATAGAAATAATTTTCTAAATCTTATGTCTTTAATGGAAATAAATAGTATAAGTGAACTATGGAGAAAGAGAAAAATAATGGAAAAAAGTGAAGAATGGATTTTTCCACATGTTAAAATTATTGAAGGAAACACCCTTGTGCTTTCTTAATAGAAAAATGAGTTTGTTTATAGTGTGGAGAAAAGTTCATCAGGCTCATTATTGTATAGAAAATAATGAATATTCTAATGTGCAATGTTTCCAATGTAAATATATGGGGAACTATGCAATTGAATTCCTTAAGTGTCATGGAAATGTAGCTCAGATAAATTAAAGGGATCAAGTCCATGATAATTTTATTCCTATAATCAAATAAAAGTAATTAATGTATTTTTGTTTTTGGATTCAAGAATTATGTTATTATATTCTATTTATAAGAATCATGTGATATATAAGTATTTTAATGTAGTACATTTTAATTATGTATTTGGGATCATGACTATTTTTTAAATCATTTAAATATAATGGTAATTATATATATTGGTATGTTAAAATAATAGAAACATTATTTTGTTTTTGTAAAATATTATGTTATGATATATTTTTCGAAATTTACAATCATATGTGTACTATTAATTTGGATAGAATAATTTTGGATAAGTCTAGATGTTGGAATTGATTAAGTTGAACTTTGGATGTTATTTTTTAAGGCTTAAAATTTTTTTAATGTTATTTTCATTGAATGTTATAATAATATCGTTTCATAAAAAGGACAACCTGCATGTTAGGTGACAACCCATCACATCCGACAAGGCTGTGAGACATAAACCCACAATCGAATGGCGATAAAGTTTCTTCACATACCACTGGCCTACGTGATGTACTTGTTAGTATAACATAGAGTTATTTATTTAAACAATATGACAGATTAAGTATAAGTACATTTTTATAACCCTATATGATTAATAGAAATTGAATTTTTTTGAATTTTTTTAACATTTTAAGAGAAAGAAGAGTTTTTTATAGGAATTAGTTAAAGGATTAAACTCTACTTGTAATATAAGTATAACTCCTTGGATTCTTAATGTACAAAGTAAATTAATTATTCAATTATAGGGACGGGGTCTTGAAACCATAAATTTTATCATATTACACTTCCAATTAATCAAATTATCCTTTAGATAATTGCATATTTAGAGCTTTATGATTGATAAGTTTCTCCTAATCATATTCTCTATCACTATCCATCAGAACTTAATGGTTAAATTATTCCTTCATGTCCATGTTTTCCAACACAAAACATTTGTATGTGTTACCTCTAGTGTCCTGCGTACTTCCTTTTATTTATTTCAATGTGGGTGTATCATTAATCATTTTTTCCAAAGTGGTATTTCATAAATGATTTAAATTTCAAAACGCCTAGTTTTAAATCCTATATTTAAATTGACATGATGAAATTTATTGAAGTATGGGTGAATTTAACACCCGAGACATTACGATAGTTTCGAATATAAATATATACAATTTTTTATCTTAAATTCTTTTTACACAAAACCATGTTAATATTACACTACACACAATAATGTATTGGCTTACGTTACACGCAAGGCCCATTTTTACCGAACAACAATGTATTTATAAAATATTATTTTTTAATATAATATATAACCTATAAATTAAATTATAAATAATGAATATTACTAAGAACATTATATATATTATAATTTTTAACATTAATTTTTTTTTCAATATTTGATATATGAACAAATCTAATAAAACAAGTTTTTTTTCAAAAATTTAGTTTTACAACATTTTGATGGTTCACCAATTTTAAATATATATTTTTGAATAATTTAATTTATATTTTTAAAAAAAATTTTCTTATTAGTATTTGTGATTTGAAAATTTATTTTGGCCAAATATTTGGTATTTTTATGATAAATTTCATATTTTTTGAATAGTGAAAAATACTGACTTTTAATACAAAACGTATTTTTCATCTAATTTATTTATATTTTCATATTACCATTTTAGTTCATTATAAAATATAATTTTATTAATTATTTATCATTAAATCCAATATATGTCATTGTAATAAATTTCAAATTGAAATTAGATATAAAATCCTTTCCATCTTTTGGACGTTTCAAGTTAAAACCCTGTTTTTTTATTTTGTCTGTGGAATTGTTTTTTAGATATAATTTTCCCATTTATGTGAATTTAAATAGGTAAATGGATTCCATATTTGGAATAATAAGGTATAAATTAGTTCCTATGGTCAATTTCATTTTTAGTTATAAAAAAACATACAAAGATAAAATAATAATTTACATTTGTCTAGGTAGAATTGTTAAAAGGGTTAAAGTTAAAAGGTAAAATTGTAACATACATAAAAATTGAAACATTTAATGGTTGTTTTAGGTATTTATTCACACTAAAATATTAGAAAAATTTATTGAATTTCTAATTATTTGAAATTAATTCCACTTAAATGTGGTAATCATTAAATATAAAATAATCAATAATTTAATAACTTGAACCCACCTCTCCTGAATTATAAATACCACACCTCACTTCCCCATTTAGACCCAAAAATAGTTTTATCACCTAAAATATATACCCAAAAAATCCTAATCACCCTACCCACATTCAATTGTTTTTGGTCTCACAAAAATACCAAATCCAAAGTCCTCAAGGGTCTTTCAAGGAGGTCATCTTCCATAGGTAATTTTCTTAGAGTACCACTCTTAATTTAATTTCTTTTTCTACTTTCACCTCACCACAATCATATATAAATTAATGATAACTCTAGAATAATGCATATAATTTAGTTTTATGTTTCTAATTTAATATTTCATATCCATATTGTTTATCTCCACTTCTTATTCAAAGAAGCAAAAAAAATCCAAGTTATGCAGGTTAATCGACTCCGTGAATATTGTTATTGTTCGTTCTCCATTAATGAAAAAATGGAAATTCATCAAACAATTTTTATGGTTAAATAATATTTCAATATGTAAATTATAACCTATTTCATATTCATTAAATTTTATATTAAATATACCTCTATGCTTTCTATATTGTGGATATACGATAACATCATTTGTGGAAGTGTGGACTACCGCCCCTTCAAAGCGATGTGATTCATTCACACTATACATGGAACATTTTAAAGAAAATTTTAATAAAATCATTTAAAATATATCAAATATATATTATACTATAATTATTGTATACATATGTATCATTCACTTTTCAATTTTTTAATACGACAATGAAATAAAAGTAGCATGCATTCGTACATATGGCCTACCGTCTCCATAAACAGTGCATTTCATTTATTATCTCCAAACATTAGAGATTATTATGAATAAATATTTACTAAATATATATGATAATTAAGTAATTATTTACATTCATTATGTGGTGAAATAAAAGTATTTTTAATAGAAGAAGAATATAACAAGTCAAAACATACTTGAGAAAACTAGTTAATTAATACGCAAAATATTAAAATAATGAAAGATTGTTAAAAAATGGTTAATAAGATATTATAATAGGATGATATAAAATATTATTAAAATTTTTATGGTTTTCAAACTACTATATAGGATTTTAAGACATGTATGGAGAGTATCAGACTAAAGGTATGGAGAATTACGTCCCACTTTTAATTTTCATGAGATATAATATATGTTCACCACATATTTCTTTTGTGTGGTATATTTAATGATAAAATTATATTTCATATCATGAATAAATTTATTATCATGGTATTTAATGATTCATTTGAATATATGGGGTCTATTATTTAAGTACTCTAAGTGGTATGGGATGCATTGAAAGTTTAAAGAATTAATACTTTATCTATTTCAATATTCTTGATATTATCATACATATTTAGTTATATGTATATAATGGATTATTAAGAAAATTTTATATATATTTATAATTTTATTCAAATATTTTAAAGAGGAATGTTTTTAAGGTTTTATGTAAGTGACTCTTTTAATAAAATATCATTTTAAATTTTTTAATGATTTATTCTTCTAAATATTTATCATTAATGTACATGTTTTAAAAATGGTTTTTAGGATTTTTTATATGGAAATTATTTTTTAAAAATATTAATTCCTTTCAAATGTTTCAAAGTGGTAAGGGAAAAATTGACTCAAAAATATGTTTCTAGATGTCTTCTTTTACAAGTGTGCATCTTTTGAATAGTCGATTTCAAAGAAAAAGGGGTATTTATCTAAAGATATTTTTAAATTTTTATTTTTTTTTTCATCTATGTAAACATCCTTTATTTGATATTATGATTTATTGAGGTTTATATATAATGATATCATTTATCATATTTTATTGAATAGTTTGTGATCAGTTTGATTGTGGATATTCTATTTAGATTCCATTCTTGGTTTGTGGTTTAAGTAGTCATATTTTGTATACTAGTTTTTAATTAAAATGATTATGTTGTTTCTGTTTCACCATTTTCATATGAAGAATTTAATGGACATAGTGAGTGATAGGTTGGGGCCACTCTATCCCTTTGATGTATCAGTAGGTTTGATGAACCAAAATAGATATGGGTTTTTCCATGGATTTTCCCAGTTATTGGATTATTGTAATGAAGCCTTGAAAGTATTAGATTCTTGGTATAAAGCCTTGAGAATATTTTATTCTTAGAATTTAGCCCCGATGATATGTTTCAGATGTCCAGTATTATGAAATCCCTCATAATGAGATTAGTTATAGATATTTTATGTGATTATTCCACTTGTAGAATATCCATGTGAATATTTAAATGTAATTATTTTATTTATTATATCTATATTATACTGAGGAATTGGTTAAAATAATTTTTCATTAGTTTTTTACCCTGAATTAAAAGATTAAAATTATTTATCGTAGCTTCTACTATATTCTTCATACTTACTAAGCATCTGAGATCACTTCTTTGTTATGTTTTATTTTTCCTGGATTCCAAGAACTGCATTATGACTAACATGAAGGGTTAATCTAAGAGAATAATTGAATTATCAAAAAATTATCTATACCATATTTTATGTTTTGAATTGTAATGTAAGGTTCATATAAGTAATCTATTTTGAAAGACTGTTAAACTGATCGGTCCTTCAGGATTTGATTCTTTACAGTCATGCCAATGTAATAATTTAATGTACAGATTCTAAGATAATATGGTCGGGGTGTTACATTTACACTATTTAATGGAGAAAACCCCTCAACATTGAGTTAAAGTGGAGATTTCAAGTGATATTTACCATTATATTTGAATATTATTTCTTGTTCTTAATCAATATTCACACTAAGTTTCTTAATTGTGATGTTAAACCGGTTGGGTGTGTTGATGTATCCTCTTACCTTACACACTTATCATATTATTCTCCTATACAGATGATCATTGGTTTCATTCACTATATTTTTCTTCATATTATGGAGTTGTATATATCATATTCCATATATAATGGGATCACTTCAGTTATTTGATCTGATGGGTGGATGATTCAATCAATTAAGAAACAAAATATATTTTATTGGGTGTACTAAAACACAACAATACAACATGAACAATAAAGATTTTTTGATCCACTAATATCATAAAAAATGTGCAATGTATAAATTTTGATACACTATAATAAAAAAATATAAAAAACTACAACTATAGATAGACAAATGCTAAAGAAAAAAATGAAACAAAATGTAATGAAATTTATGCCTATGTGGTACATGAAAAGAATCAAAAAATACCAATATTTGAATATAACCCACGGTTACTAGGCTATTAGATTTCAATATATCAACAAATATAATTCTATAAACTTTTAAGTTAATGAGTGTGTGTTTAAAACACTATGCATCATTGGTCAACCCCAATAGGTTAACAACCAAGACAACACTAAGCCTGATCTATAAATAAGAATCAAATTGTAGTATATAGTTACTTCTTCTGTAAAAAAATAACTCAAAATGTTAACAAGGTTGTAGGTCAACTAGTAAATTTTCTTGTCCCCATGTATCATCTAGTATTTTATAGAAGAAGACTAAATTATAAAATTATTTTTGTCGTTATCAATAACCATAGTTTTCTATTAAAAATTTTACACACCATTACCCATACTCATCCTCATTATGAATTATGTTCTCAAGATCAATATAGAAATAAATCATAAAATATTATAATATATATAGTAAAAAAGTAACCATCGAACTATTGGAGGGCCATCACAAACCAACTCTCACTAACTTAGTTTCCCATCTGAGTGATTGGAAGTTCCTTAAATCAAAACCCTAAAACCAAAATTAGGGATTACCTAATATTGAGTCAAATTCAGAACCAATTCAATGAAGAGTTGGATTCGGTTGACCAGAGATACATGATAGTGAAGCAGCAGTTTGAGAGGATGGTTTGCGCATGGTTCTGGTTCGGTTGTGGACATGGGAAAGGTGCGAGGAGAGGGAGTCACGGGTGAGGGAGGTGGAGGAAGAGGTGGGGAGGGGATTAATGGGGGATATGGGTCTTGGGATACTGGTATCCAGAGCTAGAGGTGGAGGTGGATGTAGTGAGGTAAAGGATGGGTGATATAGGTGAGCATGAGGTGGAGGTGGGTGTGGTGAGGAGATGGTTGTAATCATTGGTAGGGTTTGACAAGGGTGGTGGAGGTGAGATGGAAGTGGAGTGAGGTAAGCCAAGGGATAGATGGTAAGCCGAGGTTGGGTTTGAAGTGGAAGGTAGTGCATGAAGGATTTGGAGGGGGTGAAAGGATGTGTTAATTTCTTTCAAGGATTGTATCCATTATAAGTGGTCTCCAATTCCAGGGGCTCCAAAGCCTTAATTTCTAGTAGTGACAATATTGTACATAAATGATGAATTGGTGGTGACATGATTAAATTGGCAATAAAACCTCTAGGACAGAGACACAATTATAGGATTCATATCCCCCCTACTCAACCAATGCTAGTGGGTTTGGTGTGGTTGTACACGCATCACCCAACTACCCACCTACATCCCTTGAGAAAATAAAGTGGTGTCATCGTCCTTGAATAAAGAACTGATGTCACTCTCCCCTTTCCTATCCCAAACCTCCAATGAAACCTCAAGTCCCCCACTATCTCAAAAATCTTCTATTTTTTCTCCATTATTATTATTTTATTATGTATTTATTTTATTATCATGTGTATGGGATGGTGAACATGTTGGTTAGTATTCATGGGAATACTACAACATCAACGAAGGGTGGTGAGTGAATCTTGAGCTTCTGGAAGATTATTGTGATCCCAACAATTATTTTTCTTAGCATACTTGGTTAAAAGTACAATGGGTGGGGACCCTTTCACATAACATTGTAAACTACCCTCATCTCCTTATAATATTTCAATAAAAAATATTCTTCAATATGAGTATGGGGTGCAGGAAATATGATGATTAACTTTTTTAACTTGATGTAATAGAGCTTCTCAGTGATAAATTATGTGGCTAAATTTATGAATTTATTCTACTTTTCATCCAATGTTGTTGCATGTGTGTCCTTGAATGCACAAATTTTTGAATCGAAGATAATACTAGAGATTCAATTGAAGACTTTTTTTCTTCATATAATAGTTTATACAGAGATGGTCAATAGAGCGATAGTGGAAGAAAGGGGTATCTCATGAGCTAATGTTGGAAGGAGAAAGATGATACCTATAGGAAATTGTGGGAAATACAATATTGTGAATAAGTAGAAAAGAGAAACATATTTCTAGGGTTGGGAGTTGTCTTAAAATCTAACGGCTAAAATGGTTAATAATTCCCCAAAACCTAGGAGCAATTAGATATTTTTTCAATATGGTTCTTTGGATCATGTGAAGTTAAATTGTATGAGACAACCTAGAGACTGCCACAATTGTAACTAGATAGAACGTCTTCAATTCTATTTTCATAGTTCTCTAATGTTTGGTGTTTGGGACACATCTCATGTTTTATTGATGTCTTATACTTAGATAGGTTGAGGGAAGTTGAATACCTATCATTAGAATATATGAGGAAGCCAAGGTGATTCCATGAATACCATACCTCCTCAGTAAAATCAATATTAATAGTTCAATAAAGAACAAAATGTTTTGAGTATGTAGTTGTATGGATATGAGAAATTTATTATGGATGATCCTTCGGGACCATCGATATTGGGTGGTAAAATTATTTTTAATTATACTCATATGTTGTATTTTTTTTGATATAGGTGTGTCTCATTCATTTATTTCTTCTCGTTCTTGTGATATTCTGGGATTAAATGTTGAGAAAATTACTTCTGTTTTGAATCTTTAAACTCTTCTTGGTCAAATATAATTTCTATACTTTATGTTCAAAAAATGTTGTATAACTATTGATTGAGCATAATTAAGTTGGGACTTCTCTATGATTGATATTGATGATTATCATATAATCCTAGGTAATGATTGGTTAACATCATTCAAGGATAACATAGATTGTTATACATAAATAATTAGTTTTATCACCAATGATAGCGTTGAACATCACATTATATGAGTTTAGAAATGTAAAGAAAGGTGAAAATGGATTTTTGGCACTATAGGTCGAAACTATCTCATACTAATTGGAATATTTGACCTTGGAATCAATGGATGATATCCTGATTAGTGGGTTTCAAGTATCTATTGATCATTAATATGGTATTTTTTTAGATAATGTCTCTGGGATTCCACAAAAAACAAAGTTGGATTTTATGATGGATCTCTTACCATGGAACATTTCTATATCACTTTCATCATATAGGATGGAGCCAACAGAACTACGAGAATTGAAATTATATCTAGGACAATTGGAAAGAAAAGGGTTAATTCTAACAATAATATCTCTAAGGGGAGAACAAATAATTTTTGTCAAAAAGGAATATAGAACTCATTGGTTGTTTGTGGACTATCACAAGCATAGCCAAGTTATGATAAAGAATAAGTATACACTTCCATGCCTTGATGATCTGTTTGATCAACTAAGGGGATCCAAATGGTTCTCTAAAATTAACTTACAATCAAGATATCATCAATTGCTGGTTCGGAAGGAGGATATCCCAAAGACATATTTCATAAGAATATATGGCCATTATGAGTATGTAGTTATGCCTTTTGGTCTTATGAATACACCGTCAGTATTTATGGGACTAATGAATTGATTATTTGTAATATATTTTTATTATTTTGTGGTGGTATTTTTGGATGACATATTAATTAATTCAAGGACAATAGATGATCATGAGAAACAATTAGAGATATTTTATTGGAATTTTGTGGGATCATCATATGTATCCAAAATTATCAATGATTTATTTTTTTATGCAAGAATTAAATTTAATTGTCCATGTAATTGTTAAAAATGTTTTTATGTGGGTCTATAAAAAATAGAAATTTTTATCTCATGGAAACTGCCAAATAATGTCTTTGAGATACACAATTTTCATCATTTAGCTGGTTATTAAAGACACTTTATTAATGAATTTTCATAACTAGCTTCATCAATGACACATTTGACTAGGAAAAATATTCCATTCCAATTGAACAGTGAATTTCATAATACTTTTAAAGAGATTAATGTTCAACTAACCTCATCACCACTCTTGATATTGCTGGAATCAGGAAAAGGGTAGATAATGTATTATTATTCTCTGGGATTAGGGTTGGGATGTGTTCTCAAGAATATAGAGCACGTTTTTCTTATGATTCATAGTAGTTATGGTTCCATGAGAATAATTACCCAACACATGATTTGGAGAAGGATGAAATTGTCATTTTTAAGAGATACGGTATCATTACCTCTTTATGAGAAATTTATAGTGTTTACATATCATAAGAGAATCAAACACATATTCTCACAATGATATTTGAATCTAATACAATTAAAATGGATGGAGTATCTCTAAATTGCTTACTTTTACTTGACGTATACATTGGGTAAATGACATTTTGTGATATATATATTAATCAGGATTTCATATGGTTAGTTGGAAAAGAGGCTTCTGATCAGTGGTAGTTGATTCTAGTGATAGATAAAATACACATGTATTGTGAATAATAAAGTTGGGTAGTTTTTGACATTCTTATTTCTTTGGTTCTTGATTTTGGGGATATGGTTAATGAGGCACAAAATTCTAATTCAGAATGTCTTACTATGAGTTCAAGACTCAATTATATGGATACCATTGAGGGATAGAAGCTGGATGGGAGTTTAGTTTTGTTGTTTCAATATTGTATTTTCGTTCCTATGGATTTGTAGTAACAACTTCTTCATGATTAACACTATTCAAGATGAGTAGTTCTTTCTAGAATATAGAATACGTATATGTCATTGAAATCACAACTTTTGTGGTTTTTTATGAAAAGAAAAGTGGATGAGTTTGTGATGAGATGCCTTGCCTAACTAAAAGTTAAAGCAAAACACCAATGACCAGAAGGTATACAATAATCTTTAACTATTACTATATGTATGTGGGAGAATATAGCCATTAATTTTGTTATAGTTCTTTAAAGGATTATTTTGAAACACAATACCATATGGGTGCGAGAATACCATCACACAAAGTCACCCCATTTCATCCCTACTCGTGAATCTCATATAGTGGATGAATTGTATAAAATATATATCTGAGAAGTGGTAATGAGACTTGGATTACTAGTATTGATAGTATCAGACCAAGATATGAGGTTTATGTCTCATCTTTAGAATCCTTAAATAAACCCCTTAAGAATTATTTGACCATGAGTATAGCATATATCCTCAGAGAGATATAAAATATTAAGGGATGATACAAACATTCAAAGAAATTCTTGTGTATGTGTAATGTATTTTTGGTATCTCATAGTAGAAGCACATACAATTAATAATGTTCTCATCTAATAATAGTTTTTAGGACTCGATATTTTAGGCCATGATTGAAGCATTGTATGGGGTTCCTTATTATTTCTCCACTTTTTGGGATGAAATATGTTGTACATCACTGGTTTAACCAGTCCTTGCCCAAGAAAAAACATATATGATTTAATTGATCAGAAAAAATGATGGAGACAACTCATAGTTGTCTGAAATCACCTGCATATCATTTTTGATGACTATTTTCATTCATGGTGAGTGATCATGTGTTCTTGAGGATATTTCCAAGGCATGGACATAGTTGTTTGGTTAGCAGGTAAATTTATATCCTTAATTCATAGGCCCCTTTGACATACTAGAATGGGTTGTTTAGGGGGAATATATGTTGACTTTTCTACAATAGTTCTATTTAGGGAATAATTTTTTTAATGTATATTAGTTTAAAAAGTATCAGCATGATCGGGACCAAGTTATTTTATGGGATCATATTGACCTAATGCTAGATGCATCATTGGTTTATATGCCCCTATAGATTTTCGATAGGAAACATAAAGCCTTTCCTAGGAAAATAATGGGTCTAGTGTGGGTTTTGTGGAAATATTGTCGGATTTATGAAGAAACATGGGAATGGGAAAAGGAAATTGTTAATAAATGGCCCAAAATATTTCAAGGAAACGGTGGTTTTATATATTCTATTTATGGAAATTTCAATGGTGGAGAGAATGTAGCACTGATGGTTTCAAGTAAGTAACCCTTTATTTTTTATTTTTAAGTATGTAATGTGTTTGGGTGGTGTTTGGGGGGGGGGGGGGGTTGGGGATATTTTTCAATGTTTTGGGGCTATTATATAGGTTCATTGTTTGATTGTGGTTAGTAAAAACCATGAAACTCTTCCAGGAAACTACACTAAGTGAGGTAGTGGGATTTGGGTAGGCACACGGTTTGGTAAAACAATGTGTCCACCTAGAATAAACTGTGTTTTTCTGGGAAATTTGGCTTCTTCATGGTTGGTACACAATTTTTTTGTTGTGTGAGCCAAACATGTGAGGTAATTCTTGAGGTAGAGGCTTTTGCACAATCAGTGCATAGTTTTCCTAACCGTGCAAGCTAATTATGAAGGAATAAATGGAAGATGTGAGAATTGGGGATCCAAATTAGTTTAGCTCCTTAAATCATCAATTCTCCACTAATACGAACCTAACTAAATTTCCACTCTTCCTAAAGGAAATAGATATTATTCCTCTTGATCTATGAGTTATTCATTAGTAAATATCTTTGCGTTGAAGCCCTGATTCCTTATTATGTCTCTATTAATGGTCAATTTCCTTATAGCTCTTCTTCTTCCCTCTCTTGGATTTGTATATATGATCTATTGAGGACAGATATTTTTTGTTTAATGCCAATAATGTTGAGATTTGGATATGTTGATGATAGATAATAAGATCTATTGTGGTTTTTTGGAGTTTCAACCCATTATGTTGAATAATTTGGGTCATTCTTATCTTTCACCATTGTTTCTGAGTTAGGTGGATTCACTCTCAACTCCTTTTATTAGTACATGAGGTCTAGATTACAAATTGATTGTATTACCTCAATTAAATTGCGATTTTTTTAAATGCACGATAGAAACCCTATCTATTGAATTTTTTAAAAATTATGATAATTGGTTATTTTGGTGGAAAGATAAATTGGTTACCAGAATTTAAAATTGCTGTTCTAAAATTGTTTTTCAATTTTGATTCATTGAAAATCGATTAGAAAGTGATTTCAATAAATGTTCTGTTTTATTTAAATTGTGTGGAAATGGTTTTATTGGATTTATAGTTTTATTAAATTTTTAAGCATGAGTTTGATGGGATGAATAATGTTCATTAAGTACAACTATCAACAAGATTAATTGTTGATGTGATGTTCCACCTTCAATAGTAAATCCAAGCTTGATTGTGTGTGTGTGGCTGTGGGAAATGTAATGGGTTATTGAAAATGAATTAGGGAAATAGATAAATTACATTTTTGGTTTCTTTCTTTAGAAATGTCTTGATTTTAGAAAATCAATTATATTAGACAACTTTTTTAGTTTAGAAAACTATTTTTATTTGGATGTTAGTTTGGATTTGAGATAAATTATTTTAATTTTTTAAAATAAATTGTTTAATATAAATACGATAACATGTTCTATCCTAGAGGAATGAGTAGGGAAGTCATATGGGGAAAACCTATAAGGTTTTTACTCATCCCAAACTTGGGAACTTTGGTGCATTTGTAGATAGTGTTTATCTGAAAAAATATAAAGGCAAAGTATCTCATTTATTTAGTGATGCATCTTGATACATTAGAAAATAGCTTGTAGAGATGGATCTTGGAGTGTTTTTAGATGTTTGTTTGTGGTGTCATTAGAGACATAATTCTTATTTGTTTTTCCTCCCTTTTTTACATTGATATGCTTCTTAGTTTATTGGTTAGTATTGTTGTCAATTTAGTATTACATTTAGCTGTATTAAATTTTTATCATGCATCATATAGTGGTTTTGGTTATGGTATTATTGGTTGTGGTTTTTTATTATTTTCAATGATAAAATTTCCCCACCCCAATTTTATTGAAGCCATTGACATTCAGTGTTATCATCTGGTGTCTTATGGATGTCTCCTAAGGCTATGTAATATCCTCCCACCTTCTCAAGCCAATGGGGATGGATGGGATGTTACATCAGATGTGGACATGTTTCCCTAGAAATATAGGGTAGTCATCTAAAAGTCAAATTGATTGATGTAATGTAGTGATTAATTTAAATGTTTTTTACATGCTATTATTTTTTATTTTTTATCATTTAATGTAATGGTGTGGTATTAGTGAAATAAAATGAAATAATGTTTTTAAATTTTATATCATAAAAGAAACCATATAGAAATTCCAAAACAAATGAAACATTACCTCTTTAGAAAAAACCAATTAGAAACACATTTTAGAAGATATTTTATATCAATTAATGAAACAAAGTATGAATTAAGAAATCAATGTTTATAAATATTCCAATGAGTAAATGTGAGAAGTTTAATCCTCATCGTCCAAATAATTAAAAAAGAATTTATATAATAATAAAATGATTAATGACATATTAAAATAATTATCATTAATTTTTGTCCCAGATGAATTATCAAGAGGGGTGAATTAGAGTACATATCCTTATATTATTGGAGAACTATCATGTAAATGTACAAGAAACTCAAGAACAAATATTTAGGATAGAGAACTACTTAGAATGGTATAGTTCTCCATTGGTTGGAGAGCCTGTTGAATTATTTGGTTCTATCTTGTAACCCCAAAAATATTTTATTTACAATAAAATATTTTGTTGTAATTAAACAGATTTCACAATTACAGTCTTATTATTCAAAAATTTACATGGAGGAGCCTATGTTATCTTCTAAGAAGTGTCATGTATCGTATAAAATTCTTGAATGACAACCTATTGGACATATTGCTATTGGAAGAGTGTATAATTTTCACCATGATACGCCTCTGACATGCATTTTTTCACTCCTAAAACATGCTATATTTTATGGAGTTTTCATGTGTGACATCAAGAATTTGGACTATGATTTAATTATTACATTGGTTGAAAGAAATCAACCAGACACACAAAAATTTCATCTCCCTAAGGGAGAGATGGTGATTACATTATATGTGGACTACATACTCAGTCTACCCATCCATGGGCCGAAGGGTACATGTGAGACTATTGGTGACTCTTGTGCGGTCATAAATAATCAACTAGTAACATACATAATTAACATACCATGTGTCTTCTAGGGCTCTTAATGATGTTAGGTCAGGCTTGATGATCATTTTACCATGACTCCTAGGGATACTGGGGAGGAGATAATTATTCGAAACATGCATGCATATATTATATGTCTGATATGAAGAATGTTGTCTGTAGACTACTACACCAATTTTGTATACATAATATAGCTACCATTACATGAGGATCTTGACCAAATAGGTGTATACAGTTGTGTTCCACAATATTATCACATCTATATAGATTCCTATGAACATCAAGTCAATCAGATCTATATCATATTGGGGGATGTATAGCCATGCTACATGTGTAGGCATGAGATAATTTTCCATACATCTCTCCTAGATTTATTTCACCACTTCCACAATATATTTTTTCATGATAATCCTTGGAAACGTTGTTATATTTCCATCAATCAATTTGAGTTGTTTTTTGAATTTATTAATATCATTTATAAATTTAATGTACATTTAATTTTTTAACCACATGGAATCAATATAAAAGTTATGTACATACAAAGAGACTTATTGTTCATAAATTTTGATTGATATTGGACGATATAAAACCCCCAAATGTAAATAAAATATTTTAAAAATATAGAAAACTTAATTTTGTAATTAATTTTATAAGATATTTAAATCATAGCTTAGTGACGTTATTGTGATAATTTATGAATTTTTTTCTGAGTTGGTATTTCAGGTTTCTTGCACCTCATATATTAGATTTGTCTATACATCACATTTATTATACTGTGTAACTATGGTGGGATATTGTGGTGTCGAGATGTCACTCATCCACTTCCACATCATTGAGTGGCATCAGAAAGACCAATTCTTGCGTTTATTTGGCTATATTCCAAAATATTCTAATTACACCCCAGATGGTTGATGAAATACATTCTATTATACTTATTGGTAGAGAGGTAATGAATGAGCCATTCTATAATTCATGTTACATTGAGTGTCGGAATACGTATACCTAATAAAGTATCTTTCTAGACAGATATCCCAAAATACACCTCTAGATAACTATTCAAGGAGATTACACATATTAGTACCAGCGACACAATATAATGTACCTTACATGCCATGAGGTTGGTGTTCATTAGTTAATATGTTTATTAACTTTTAACATATCTATTTATTTCAAATTTCATATCAATTTGAATATTATTTTTTTTGAAGTGAGATATATTAGACTGAATTTTACATATCACTAATCCCCAGAAGTAGGAATTTATTATGTGAGATGTTGTTCACTTATATCTTGTGGCTCTCAGTGGTCCTCTCTATTTCATAAATGATAGTGTTTATGATGATCAACCAAAGTTATATCCTAATTCACATGCTTCTTCTAAGGCACCTTGGGATGATGATTTTCATTTTGAACCTGCTAAGGACGATCCACCACCACCACCACTAGTCAAATGATATATATGAATACATTGGTCATGGATGAGGTAATAATAGAGAGGGTGATCGATGAGAGATTCTCTTTCACCATAGATAGAGGATCATGCACATCATACAGATGATCTTTCAAAGCAGGGATAAGTTTATGTGTCATATAAGTCTACTTATACATATGATAAACAATCATAAACTCATATGTGTCTTGTGGTAGATATATATATATATATATCTTTGGTGGACTGAGACCAAAAAATTGAATCATGGCTCTTATAGGCCTTGGGTGACACTTTTTCCAATGGTGAAATATTTGATATCACATTTCTAACATCATCAAGAGATTGTTTCATGCCTCAACAGTCATTGACATAAGAATTCACATACAATGTTTTACAACCCTCTACTCCGTAGCATGAAATTTCACTCGAAACATCATATATTGCGATGTCAACATCAACAGAGTAGTAGAATGAAACATTAGAACCAATTTCATATGTTTCCACTATTGGGGTAGAGACACAGCATGAGGAGAAATTTGTGCCTATAACTAGTATATTGGTGTGACTTACTTGTTATATGCAGGTGTGAGGTTTATATTCTGATTTAGGGTACTATGGGGCATTGATGTTGATTTATCCATGTGATACGCACTGTATTTATAAAAAACCTATTCAATGAACAAATTAAATGTTTTTTTAAAATCTATATTTTTTTATTAATTTTCAAATCATAATCACTAAACTATAATTTAAATTACTTGATAAAACAAAACAATGAAACTTGAGTTGGGGAAAATTTCTTGATAGTGATGATTCCTCTTCCATATCTAGTGGAATGTTATGCATAGTATATATTATAAATGTAATTAAACACACACATATACACATACACAAATATATATGATTATAAATACAAATGATATAGATATAATTAAAAATGTAAATATATATATATATAAACATAAATTTAATTATAAAAATTTAATTTTAATTATAAATTAATAAATACATAATTATAATTATAACTATTTTTTATAATTATATAAACATATTTATATTTATAAATATACTTATAAGTATATTATATAATTATAATAATGTTATTTAATATAAATACATTTATTTGATTATATCAATAAAATTGTAATTATACTATTATAAATATAAATATATTTAAAAATAATAATTTTAATATATTTAAATATATATATAGAAATATAAATATATTTTATGTAATTATATTTATATTTATAAAATTATAAATTCATAAATATTAATTAATTTATATATTTATTATTATTATTATTACTATAATAATTATTATTATTATAATTATAATTATTTATAATTATAATTATAATTATAGTTATGTTTATAAATATAAATAATTCTATAAATGTAATTGGAAAAATAAAGTTATAAATATAAATATATTTCTAAAGTTGGGGCTGAAGCCTCTTTTTTATTATGAAAGAAAATACCACATTATATCTAGGAGGAAGGAGACTCATTACATAACCCAAAGGATGAAGGCCAGGTGGCCCATGAACATGGCTCAAAGGCCTAGTGCGTCATCATTCATGCATCATCTAGCATGGGTCTCTAGATATGAATCAAAAATCCCCTATGGGGATTTCTTGGATGTGAACCATTGTATTTTGGATGAAAAATTATGGGGTTTACCCCTCATGCACGAACTCAACTGCATAAATATATTTATAATCATATAACTATATTTATATTTATAAACATGTATATAAATATATTTTTTTAATTATAAAATACAATTTATAGATATATTTAAAACCAAACATCTATCATTTGTTTTTAGTGTCACTTCAAATGAAGAAACATGAACATTATTAATGTAAAATTACATATCCAGTTTTTCCATTCATTAATAGAAAAATGGGGGTAGTGCTTGACGTGGTTGGACCCGATGCCACAAGTCACATCCACCGCACCATGCATCATGTAAATATATCTCAATATTATCATCCCCATTGCACATCATATAAATATATATATTTATATTAAAATTGAGTTTCACAGAGGTCTGACACCATCAAATAAATATTCATCACCCTCTTATACAAACATTTAATCACGATTTATACCTAGAACTCCTTGACTTATATATATATATATATATCACCACCACCACTTCGATGGGTTCTAAACAACTCATTTATCATGAATGGAGATTTTTTCCCACCTCTTTTTTTTTTGTTACTGTGTAGCTCTAGTTCCTATAAATCTCATCTTCATCATCCATCCTGATGGAGGAGTTGAAGAGATCGTGATGGAGGAACTGTTTGACAAGAAGCTACTTCATTTGAAAGAGGAACCTTTGTGTGAGGGGTCCTTCTACACCTACAATGCCTTCATTCGATCAGTCAGTAAGGTTGACATATTCAGCTTGATTGGGGACCATGACATCTTCAAGCGTGAGGTTGCTATTAGGAGCATAAATGATTATCCCACTAGGGTAGTGATAATCATGAGATAAAAGAAAGTAAAAAATATGGAAATAAATGGACACCTAATGTAATTTGGAAAACCTCCCAAAATGAATGGGGTAAAAACCCACAAGAATATAGAAGGATTATTATGGTTAAATGTGGGAACACACTCCTTCACAGTTATAAGGAGAAAACTCCTCTAAAATAATCTCTTAAATATGTGGGGGAACCACCTTAGAATACCAAACATAAATTATGAATTGGTAATGATATGGTAAAGTTAATGATGAAACCATAAAGAGAGAGCCCCATTAATAGGTTTCCTCTCCCTCTCCAGCTCATCTCCCACTGGTGGGTTTAGTGGGGTTGGCCACCCATCATCAAACCACCCGCACGCCACCCTTGACAAAGGAAGGGGTGATTTCGTCCATCAATTAAGAACTACTAACACATCATTCACTTGTAGAATAATTTGAAAACAAATAACATATCCATGCATAATTTCAATCTTATAAACATGTTTCTCAAATATATAAAAGGTTTATTAATGATCTATTCAATTTTAAATTATCAAATTGAATCGTCATTATCAAGAATTATACAAAATTTTATTTAGTGAAAATTTAATGCATTCCCATATTTCCTTCCTCCACCAAATCTTCAAAAAATATTATATTTGACCCCAAGGTGTGTAGATATCCTATTTTTTTCTTTTAGACATTGTAATATTTCTATATATATTTCCAAATCAAGGCGCTGGGAAGGAAAGAAATTTTGAGGCCTAGTGTTCTCGGAATAAATTAATAAAAAATATTAAGTGTTTTTGCACTATGGACATGTCGGAAATAAAATATATCGTAAACTGTATCTTTGTTAAGAAATTGTATGCCCAGTTGAGTATGAAATATGTTATTTACCATAGACGAGGTATAATGTTTTTTGAAATAAGTCTTCTGTGAGAAAATATCCCTAGGGGGAAACCCCTAAATTAATTAATTAAAATTAATTATTTTATCTCGAATACCAAACCTAATAACTTTAAAATAGTTTCTCTGATTGGAAAAATAATAACATCATTGATTTTATAATGGGGTTTTTTTCTTAGTTGTGGCATAAAATGTTCTGGCTTGGGAGATTTGGATTTTGTGATCATTGTTGGGATCCCAAAATTTACTATAAATTAAAAATTTTCAGATTTGGATTAGGGTTATCCCTAATACCTCTCTCTCTCCTCTCCCCTCCATTCTTCTTTGTTCTTCAATGGATTGATGATCTATCATCACTAAAACCTTGGTGGATTGAATCGACAGTGTAGTGAATTCATCAGCAATGATATACAGATGAATCGAGGTAGGTTTTCTTCTACATTCATGTTTCCAATTCATGTTTTAATAGAAAAATACTTTTTTCTACTTTTTTCATTGTTTACAATTATCATCGTTGATGGCCACACTAATAATGCCATAAATCCACCCTTGAAAACAATTTTTCTCGTCGTTTTCTTCTCATGTTCTTTGGGTTCTTGAGCATTTAATTTTTATCATTTCAAATCTACAATAAATTTTTTAGAAAATCCCATAGTTGTGAAGATCTTATTCCAAGCATCCCGAAACTAGGTATAAAATAATTTTTGGACCTCTAATGTAATAATAGTGTCCCATGAAAGAGTCCACTAGAATACAGCAGCTGACGACAGTCCTAGGTGGAGGCGAGCCATAGGATCTATCCAGAGTGGTGGCTAAATGTTGTGGTCTAGGAGCAGGGTCAGGTAAAGCACTAGTAGGTGCATAGCGGCTAGGTTGAGGTGGTACCAGCGGCTACCAGAGAGGCAACCTGACAGTGGTATCGACTAGGGTAGCAAGCCGAGGTGGATGGAGGTGGCCAATGTAGAGGATCGGTAGGGTGGCATCCAATCGTGGTCTAGTGGCGAAAGGTGATGTGGGCCTATGGTTGGAGGTTCAAAGGGAGTGGCATCACTGGGGATACCAATGAGAGACTTGATGGGGGATTGATACATTCTCTTCATGGGTCCACCACATGGACGTAGGAGTAAGGGTAGGACTGTCCCCATGGGATCATCGGAGTCAGATGGCGGCGTGTGGGCTAGGCCATGATGGTTGGGTCGAGCTGCGGTAGAAGCTCTGAGGTGTGAACTAGATGCAACCGACTAGGCTGGCCTAGGCAGGCCATCCCACACGGAGTGGTCCTACCAGTTTGGGACTGACTAGCCCCAACTGGTCTAAAACACCTTCAAAATATCTTTTCTCCTAAACAACATATTCATTTGATGCACAGTCTATTGACATGGTTCCCCCTCATCAAGTCGGAACATTTAAGATTGATTTGGGGATTTTATTTCTTTCTCTCAAGTTTTAGGTATATAAAATGACATTGTTTAATAATATTAATTTAATTATTATTATTCTTAAATCTTGTTTTGTACCTGCATTCTAAACGGGATGGATTTTTGATGCATTGTTAGTGGTAGCATGACTATGGTCATTGGGTGAAAATTCCTAGACTGATTTCGGGAATTTAAAACATAAATCAGGTTGTGGCCCCCAAGAGGACTAGTTTGTGGGTTTTGGTGTCTTTTTCACCAGGTATCCATTTTGGATGAAAGGGTTGTCAATATTGTGTGTTTTATCAAGATATTTGTTATTGTTTTCTCTCTGTAACTTATTTCAACACCAAGTAATGGGACCCATGAGATGACTTTCAGGTGCAATGTGCCAACTTATGACTTTTCCATCGGATATCTGATTGGGTACAATGAATAATCAATCTTTTAGTTTTTTTCACAAGGATCACAACAGTGTGATCCTTTTAGTGGTTTGGATCCTTATTAATGATCTCATTAAATTTGGAAATATGAAAGGAATATTGTTGGAAGAATTTCACGACGTGTTTGAAGAGAACCCACAACTTGGGTCAACTTTGACTCTAGTGAGAGTAGTGAAGATATATGTAGAGATGTGTTTCAATGTTCTGGATCCATTCGAGGATGTGTATTAGTGAAATTAAGTTTTAACCCCTCGTATCAACAATGAGCATTGTTCACTCATTATCTTATTGGAACTTAATACCATGTACACTGGGAGTACACTGACATGCTTCGGGGTTCTTAATCATAGTTTACTACAAGAGAACAGCTAGGTACATGAAAACACATTGAGGTGGGGTCACATATTTTGTGGGAAATACGAGATCCATGTACTAATTTAGGAATTCTTATATCTCTCATAACTCCTTATAAACTCAGATTTTGAAATGAGAGTAGCCTATCCTATGTGTTTTTCAGTATCGGGTGTGATGGTTCCCTCTGTAGTGGCTTACAAGTTACAATGTGAGATGTTTTGGGTGTGACTCTAGCAGGGGTGACACTCAATGGTTGTATTAGTGTTTCATTCCTAATAGGTACAATCTAGTTAGGATGGCTACTGTTTCTTGATTCTTTTTTAGAGGTACCATCTGTTCGGGCTAGCCATTGTTCTTTGGCATGCTTTTTAAGAGGTTCCATCCAATAGGGATGGATGGTGTTCCTCAACAAGGTTTTTCAGAGGTATAATTTAGTAGGGATGACTAGAGTAGTTTCAATTTTACGTCAAACTGATCTAGGAAGTGGGTACCCTTTTAATTTTATATTTGTTTCCCCATGATGAATCAAGGTTTTGGTATCCTCTACAACTTCTACAAGAGTGGAATCCCCCTAACACATCTGGGTGTGGGAGGAATCGAAAAATTTTATCATAGTATAATCACCCTCACATATAAGAGTGTGGGTATATTATGTGATTACTAAGAGAGTGGAATTCCAATAATAGATTAGGGTGTGGGAATCTTCTACATTTTTACACAATCTCTCGATTGTGCGATAGTGATCAGATGTGCTTTGATGTGAATTTGGACTGTCAAGAAAGAGGGCTGTTTTTCCAGCAAGACCCATCCTTTTTAAGAGACATAAAATATTGAGGGTGAGATAGTTCCACACAATGTAGACAGTATCAAGTTGTGGTGATTGAGTCACATTGACTTGTAGTTTGGATAACATGTGTGGGATGCTAGGCATTAGTGGTTCATTTTCAAACTGTGGGTTACTCAATTTTCTTGGGCTGAGCTACTAATATTGAGAACCCTTGACTCTATTGTTTGGGTTTCTTTGATTGAGAATATATATATCTTTTATTTCATTTTCCCACTCCTTGGGTTATGGCCACTCTCCTTCAAGGATCGGCAAAGACGCATGGGCTATGCCACATGATTTTTGTGTCTAGATTCTCATGGTTGGATGAGTATACACCCCTGATATAGGTAGCAAATACTCAATGAGAAGTTCATCTTCTCACCATTTCTAGTTCCTTTTTTTGGGTGAGCTTACTTCAATACTTTATAGGGTTGAGATGCACTCATTTTTATTGTACCTTGTTCTCTCTACTATTGTTGGATTCTTCTGTTATATCTTTTACTTATCCCATCATTAGTACCTCTCCTTCTACTCCATAGATCCTTCAAGGCATCCTACTAGGTATCTGTATATTCACCCATGATTGGGATTATCTCTCACATGGTGTACCTTTATAGATGGAGGATAAGTTGATCATGACTTTAGATGAGCCTAGCGATATGAGTACATAGACCACATATGGTGGTCGTAGCATGGATTCCATGAGAGGGGATCTCCCAAATTCATTACTTTTTCACCTATTTCCTAGTTGTGCCACTTTTTCTAGTTGGGCGTGTGTTTTTCCACTCTCCCTTTTAGATTTACTTTTTTCGTACTTGTACTATTTATTGGTTTTTTTATGTTTTTGGTTTATATATAATAGTGTTGTATCTTTTTATCCTTTCCATATGCAATATTTGTGTTGATTTTGCAACATGTGTTTGTGTGTGTACAGTTTCTTAGGAAAATCCCTCCACTAGTTTTTTGTGCCATCAGTGCTATTCGAATACCCCAATCCTATGGTGGCAGGCATGGGGTAATTGCGTTATGAGCCATATCATTGGTTGGGACTTGCCAAATTCGTATCAGAGCTAGTTCGACCCATGGGATATTGTTCAAATGTTTCCCTAAAAAAATCATGGTTTGGTTTAGTGAAGCCATATCTATGTATCTCGAGAGTGGCTCTTAGGATTGGGAGTCTTGTGATGGTACATGCACCTGACATATCAATTCCCCAGGACCCGAAACACCCTCTGCTCATGTCGGCACCCTTTGACAGCTATTGTAGGGACCAATGGTACATACATAATATCAAATTGGGTCTTTGACTAAACTTCTTGAGTAAGCTCCATATCATTGTTGATATAACCATATCCTCAGCAGACTGTAGTACTTATTGATAACATTCAGGATGTCTCTACGATGACACCCATCTAGGATACTAGCTCTGGTTTGTGATGTATACAATGTGAGAAATGATGCCTCAATTCAAGACCCATCATGAAAGACCCTTTCCCTAGGTGGGAAGTTAGAAGCACCACCATGAATTGAATAACAGAGAGCACTAAGATATTGGGTTGAGGACGTGCGCAGGTTAAGTGCACTTCGTATGTAGCAGTGCTTGATACCCTTGGGTTTTTAAGAGATCCAGACCCCCATGCAGTAGGGGTTTGGTTAGTGTCAGTGGTTCGCTTCTTCAATGTTGCATTGACACTGACATATCGGATGGTTTTTTTAGCAGCTAGACTTTTCCACAAAGTAGTTGGGCATTGTTGGAGCTTGGTTACTCTGATACACGATGAGTCGTCAATATTGTGTGAATAATTTTAGCAGATGATTCATAAAGAGTTCTACCCCTCCTGCTTATGCTCCGTTCGACTTTAGGAGCTCCTTCAATTACAGTAGAGAGGGATAAAGGTGACTTAGTATGAGACCAGGTTCATAGACCTTGCACACTACTATCTATATATGATCTACAATGGTTACATCCAAGAAAAGAAGTTTGGGAAGGGACTCTATAGACATATATGTTCTATCATAGTACCCTTGTGCATCCCCACCTATATCAGGGTAATATAGAAGGAATATTTGACATAGAGCCTTCTTTAAGAGGGACACCATACAACTGTTTGTGTCAGAATGTGCAATAGATCTAGGACATCTTCATCAGCAAGTAGACGTTCGCCGACAAGATCTCGGTGTAGGAGGCCTCCCTATTATTGGTCTCAGGCATGTAGTGGTATGGGTTAGAGGTAGTGTAGAGTACTGGGATACCATGAGGTGGTTCAATGTTATACTTGTGATGGGTGATGTCTCTTGCCATGAAACATCGTAACCAAACGTGTTGAGAACATGAGTTGGGAAAAAGGTGGACCACCGCGGCAGAGACAATGATGTGATTAGGGTATTCCCCAGGGAGGTGGTGCTGAAAGATGAGAAGGAGGGGTTGAAGGTGGGGTGTGACATTGTGATGTCCTTCCACCACCACCAGGTATTCCACATCTGGTTTAGGAAGTTGGAAGTTGGGTCCATAGGTAGCTGGAAACCTTGGATTTATAGGATCCTACGGAGCACGAGATGATAAGAGGTGCCCCTTTTGTATTTTATACTATTTGAAGTAGAAATTTATAGACACTATGTAAAGTACTCTTTTCCCCCGGATCATTGATTGAATCTTTAAATGGATGACATGGGGTGTCGGTGTAACCATTTTTTTGTGTAGTTTGATGTATCTTTGAAGGCATCAGAAAGAGCCATCCTTCCCCCACTGAGTTTAATTTTTGTGATGTGATAAAAATTATGAGGGTGAGCTAGTGTCGCCCAAATAGAATAGTATTGAGGTGTGGTAAATGAATCCTGCTGAATGGTGCATTCGGGGTAGAGTATTTTTCATGGAGTGTCGTAAGTTGTCATGGCATTTCCAATGGATTTTATCCTTATTGACACTTTTTTTGGGAATTACTATAGTGGGTATGGTGGAGTGTTTGGTTTGGGGATTTATCTCCTTAAAAGGAAAGATAATAGACGTGGGTTATGCCACATGATTTTAATTTATAGATTCTTATGGTTTGATGAGTTTACTCTACTTCCCTATTTTTCGGTACCTTGTCTGCTCACCATCAACCATGATACAGTTGTTATCATGTACATGTCAAGGTGATGAAAACCCCATGAATAGAACTATGCGAATAACTATCTGGATCTGAAAGAGGTATTCTTCAACCTTATAATGTGGTGATGCTACCATTTGGGAGAGCGCTTAGTGCTTTTCATAGACCACCATAGTCTCAGGTACATCACAATATCGAGAGACTTAAAACTGAGGGGACATTGCTGGTTGAACATCCAGTTTGACTATGACTTCAAGATGGTCTATGCTCTGAAAGTGGGTAACGTCGTAGTGGATTCCTTAGAAGGAAGTACTGGGATCTCATATAGTAAGATGTTTCGGAGTCATTAGCTCCTCTAAAGCTGACCTCGGTGGAGAAAAAGGACACAACATTAATTCAGTCAATAGTGCTGACTCCTTTGATTATAGAGCGTGTAAGAGAGTGTTTGTTGTGATGCACTGACTATGAAATCATGTGTGACTAGATATCCTTGGGTGTTTTAAAAGATGGATATTTTAAAGGTGGAAATAAAGAGACCCTGTTCCAGGGACAAATAGTGATTCTAGTTGCGACATGGTATATAGATGTTTTGTCGGGGAAGTAACATTTTCCATGAGATTTTTGGGTTGTTTGGGACCATACAAAGAGATGAAAATATTGCATACTGACTTTCCCTACCCCCAATAGCTGGGGTGGGTGCGCGGTGTCTTCCATGTGTCACACCTGAGGATATATGTGTGTGTTTCTATGTACATCTTTGACAGGAGAAAACCTCACGAGGATATATCATTTTATTGGTTTACATGCTGTTACAACACGAAAAACATGTATGTGTTCCGATGAGTATGAGATCCATGTGTCAACTATATATCCAAAGTTGTTTCTATAGTTTCTCTTTATGAGGATGGAAATCCTGAATGAGGGAATGATATATGGACACTATTTTTTCCTTTTATGGATTTTTAGTATTTCTACATATATTTCTAGTGCTAGGTTCTAAGAAGGCATGCGATTCCAATCCTAGTATGCTCGGAATAAATAATACAAAACAATTATGTGTTTTTATACTACGAACATGTCAGAAATGGGATTTATCTAAAATAGTATATTGGTTCAGAAATATGAGGCCACATTTGAGTTCTTAACATGGCGTTTACCCTAGGCGGGGTATAATGTTTGTTCGTGCGGTGCTTCTATGAAAAATGGTCTCTAGGGGAAAAGTCATAAATAAAATAATTAAACATAATTATTTTATCTAGAATTCCAAATCCAATGAAAATGTAACAGGGAATTGGATTTGAATGTGGATACTTCCATTGAGTTCTAAATATGATGTTTTACCTAGGTGCAATATAAAATGAATGGGCAAAAGTTTTTCAGATTTCGCGACCACTGGTTGGTTTTAGGAATTATATATAAATAGAAAATTTATAGATTTAGATTAGGCTTAGTCCTAATCCATCTCTCCATATCTCCTATCTCCTAGGTTATTCTTTGTTCTATGATGGATATAGGAGAGATCATCACAAGAACCATGGTGGATAGAATCGGCAATGCAGCGAACGTGTCAGCAACGACAAACAGACGAATCGAGGTAGGGTTTCTTCAACTTTTTAGTTTACTATTAATATTTTAATCACTTGGAATTATCATCGTTGATGGAAACACTAACAAGGAAATCATTCTATCCTGGAAAACCATTTTAATTGTTGTTTTCATAACCCATTCTTTGGGTTCAGGAGCTTTTATATTCAAACAAGTCAAATCTACAATAGATCATCGAGTGAAGCCCGTAGATGCGAAGATCCCATCCAAAGATTCTTGGAACTAGGTCTAAAATAATTTTTGTACCTCTAATGTGATCAGAGTGGCCCTCAGAAGGGGCCACCAAAAAAGAGCCTCCAAAGGTGGTGGTCCACTGGAGCCGGCCGGAGCGGTGTCTGGAGATCGAGGTTCAGGGGTGGGGTCAAGCAGATTGTCCGTCGACACGCGGAGTCTTGGTTGAGGTGGCACTAGTGGAAGGCGAAGAGGCGGTTAGACAGTGGTGTCAACTAGGTGGCGAGCTAAGTTAGACAAAGGTGGCTAGTGGGAAGGAGATGTGGTGTGGCTGCCAGTCATGATTTGGCAACATAAGGTGAAGCTAACCGGCATGGGGAGGTACTGGTAGGGCAAGGTTGCTAGGGTGACCGGTGGGAAACTAATGAGTGGAATGAGACCCTCTCTTCATGTGTCCATAGAATAGATATGAGAGCAATGGTAGGATCGGCCACAAGGGCATGTCAATGTCGGAAGGTGGTGTGTGGGACGGGTCGCAGCTGTCAGGAAAGCTACATTTGATGGTCCAAGCCTCAAACTTGGTCACTGGCTAGCTAAAATAGGCCAAGCTGGTCCAAACTAGTCTGAAACACATTCAAAATCCCTTTTCTCCTAAATGTCATATTCGTTTATTGCTTTTTATGCGGCCATAGGTCCCTCTCATCGAGGTGGTCCTTTTAATATTGATTTTGTAATTTTATGTCTTTGTCTCATGTTTTGTGTACAAAATACTCCTATGTTTAATAATAATAATTTAATTTTTATTATTCTAAAATCTTGTTTCGGACCTACCATCTAAACAGGATATATGATTGATTCAAATTAAATGGCGGCATAGCCTTGGTCTTTGGGAGAACTTTCCAAGACTACTTCTAGACATTTAAAATAAAATTCAAGCTATAAGACCCATAAGGCCTAGTTTGGGGCATTTTTTTATGAAATTTCCACCAATTGACCATTTTGGATGAAAAATAAGTCAATATCATGTGTTTTTCAAGAGGATTGTAACAGTGAGATCTGTAAAACTTTTTTCATAACCGAGGTGTGGGCCCCATGAGATTCTTTTTGAGCATAATGCACCATCTTATGAATTTTCCATCTAATTTATATTTTTGGTGAATGATTAGTTTATATTTCAGGTTATTCCTCAAGAATCAAAATAGTGTGATCTGTTTGGAGGTACATAGCCTTATTCATGACCTCATTAATTGTGTAAATGTGAAAGGAATATCAATGGAAGATTTTTTTGATGTGTTTGAAGAAAACCCATGCCTTGGGTCATCTTCAAATCTGGTGATAGTGGAGAAGGTGTATGAATTGTTGTGGTTGAATGTTCTAGAGCTGTTTGAGGAGGAATATTAGAGAAATTACATTTTCACCCCTCATGTCAACAATGAGCATCATGTGCTCTTTATCTTATTGGCTAGGAATATCGTGTACTCTCGGAGTACACTGGCATTCTAAGGGGCACTTAATCAATGTTTAATAGCTATGAATGGCTAGGTACACGACAAGGCATTGAGGCTAGGCCACACATTATATGAACCCCACGTACATAGTGTACTACTTAACAATTTCTTATATCTCCCATAACTCTATCTTCTAAATATGGACTTTGTCATGAAAATAGCCTATCTAGAGTGTTTTTTTCGTGTAGAACATGATGGTTCCCTCCATAGTGGCTTTTGAGATATGATGCAAGATGTTCTAGGTGTGATGTCTATCTGAGGAGACACCAGATGGCTGTAGTAGGGTTTCTTTTCTGAGAGGTACCATCAAGTAAGTATGGCTAGTATTTCTCGATGCTTTTCTAAGAGGTACCCTCTTGTAGGGCTAGTTTTTCTCATCATGCTTTCTACAAGGTACCATTCAACAGAGATAGCTGGGGAATGTTAGGGTTTACCTCCAGCAAGGCTGGGAAGTCTGTCCTTGTTGACTTTTAGAGTGGAATCCCCCTGATTCATCATGGTGTGGGTAGCCTCTATGACTCCTACTAGAGTGGAATCCCTCTAACACATTAGGGATTCTATAGATTCTTTGAATTCTATCATAGTTTAATCCCCATGTCATATTAGGTCGTGGGTAGACAGTATGACTACAATTAGAGTGAAATCCCCATAACATATTAGTGTGTCATTATCCTCTACTTTGTGACATGATCTCTCGATTGTGCGACAATGATGAGATGTGATTTAATGTTTCTATGGATTCTCAATAAAGGGGGATTGTTTTCTAACCAATATAAATCCTTGTTATGTGACTTAAAAAGTTGAGAGTGAGACAGTTCCACCCAATAGGATTGTGTCAAGGTGCGGTGATTGAGTCCCTTTGATTGGAAATTCAAAGAACAACTGTGAGATTTTGGGCATCGGTGGTTACTTCACAAACTATTGGTGACTCAATTTTCATGGTGTGACCTGGAGATATGTACATCCCCTTAATCACTCCTTTGGGTTTCCTAGAATGAGAAAATATATATCCTTTTTCAAATTCCTAGTCTTTAGGTTTTGGCTACTCACCTTCCAAGAGCGGCGAAGACACGTGGGGTATTTCAAGTTCTTTCTCTATCTAGATTATCATGGTTGGATGAGTCTTCTGTCCTACTATAGGTAGTGAAGACTCAATGATAAGTTCATCCTCTCACTGTTTCTGGCTCCATGTGTTTGGGTGAGCTTACTTCACTCCTTTTTTTGGGGTGAACTTCACTCCATTTTTTGTCCCTTTTTCTCTATTCTATTGTAATCTTCTTCTATTACATATCTTGCTACTCCCATATTCAGTTCCTCTCTTGATTCTCCCAAGAGTATTCAGGGAATCCTACTAATTATCTTTATACTCACCCCATCTTGGGCTTCTCACGCACTTTTTGAGCCACTGCAGATGATGGATAGGTTGATCGTGACTTTAGAGGAGCATAGGGATACAAGTGATTGGACTGCATACGGTGGTCGTAGCTAGGGTTCCAAGAGAGGGTATCTCCCAAATTCCTCACTTTTTCACCTATTATCAGGTTTTTGAGCTTTTACTAGTTGGTTGTGTATTTTTCCCATTCCCTTTCATCTTTACTTTTTTGAACTTGTACTATTTGGAGGTTGCTGCTTGTTTATGGTTTACATATTACAGTGTTCTATATTTTTCCTTTCCATTTGAATTGTTTGCATTGAGTTGGTTGTGTGTGTGTGTAGAGGTTCTTAGTAAAAAAACTCTCCTAGTTTTTTGTTCCTTCAATGCTAGTCACCGGCCCCTGCCTATTGTGGTGGGCCTGGGGTAGTTGCGGCTTGAACCCCGACATGTGACATGTCATAATAATGTTCTTTTTTCTAGAATGAAAAGGTGGATTCTGTGGAATTTCCAAGGTTATCTGACTGTCACAAAACTATGGAATATATATATTTCTATGACCGAGATACTTTAACAACATTCTCATACAAATTTCCTATTATCAATCATGGCTAGTTATCATACACTCTAGCTCCATAATTTCTAAAAACACAACTGACTGTAACATTTAAATACAGCTCACAACTCATCCTATAAGTGTGAACACATAACCATTAGTGGATTACATTCTTACAGAATCACCTTTAAAATATAAATCATCATAGCCTGTTATAGGGAAATTAGATCCTCCATTAAATAATGAAATATTTAAGGTATCTATGATATATATTAGGATCCTATTCACTATTCTCAAATACTCCAATCCATGATTTTCCATGTACTGAATAATTGTTCCCACTGCATGTGCAATTTCTGGTTTAGTGCAAACTAAAGTGAAATTAAGACTCCCCACTGTTGAGGCATACAGTGCTCAAGACATCTCCATCCTATCTACTTCACTATTTGGACTCATCATAGAAGATAATTTAAAATTAACGGAATTAGGGTAGATATTGGATTTTAGTATTTCATGTTAAAGTGCTTCAATAATTTCTGTAAATAATTCCTTTTTGATAGCCATATATTCAAATTGTCTCAATCATGATAAATATTCATCCAAATATTCTTATTTTCTGGACCCATGTCCTTCATATCAAACTCCCTAACAAACTATACCATCCTCTCATGGATTTGATCAATTTTGGGACCTACAACCAACATGTCATCAATATGAAAAAGAAGTTTTTTGAAATAATTATCATCCAAAAACCAAAAATACACACACAGATATGAATGAAGTCCGTTGTATCCAAGGCTCGTGATATTTGAATCTAGTCTCTTGTAACAACACCTCAGGTCTTGTTTCAGACTGTACATTGATCTTTTAAACATGGAAGCCATGTTAACTTTTCTAGACAACAAGGTTCTGTTCAACTTATTTTCCACTCCATTATTTTGAGGATTTTACACCACCATGAACTATCCCCTTATGCCTTTATGTTGAAAAATAGTATCAAACTCCTAAATTTTATATACTCCACAATTTTCAGTCCTGAGATTCTTTATCATATTTCTAGATTCAAGTTCATTGTGGGGATTGAATGTTTTGAATACATCAAAGACACTCACCTTACTCTTGATTGGGTACACGCAACATCTCCTATAATGATAAAAAATGAAGAATAAAATGTACCTAACTCCACTGAGAGATATAACCAGTGATTGAAAAATGTTAGAATAGATCAACTCTAATATCTATTTTTCTTAATTGTTTTTGATGTACTAACCATTAATCTGTGTTGGTTTCTCAAAAAAATGCTCAAAATATTTTTAGGATACATTTGCAGTCCTTGCAAACAAATTCTTATCCATAAGAATCCTTAGTCCTTGTTATGATATTTGTCTAGGCATTCAATGAAATAAAATTTTCAATGAATCTATTGAGATAGTTGATGCACCCAATATCTATGTCTCATTGTTCGTTTCACCCACAAGAACATAAATGTTCATTGAGATCATATCTAACTTCATAACCATAAGAATGAAATTCAAAATTCTCATCTCTCCATTCTTGGTGTGATTATTTACATCTGATATCATCAAATTGTCCCAAGGATAGTATATTATTCTTAAATACCATATCATGGTGTACTCCTTGGATGGATCGACCAGTAACATCATATATCTTTAGTATGATGGTAAAAGCTCCAGTGATCTTAAAGGTATCATCATTCCTTATGCAAAAATGTCTTTCTAAGATGATTTCATGTTGATTAAACCATTCCCGTTGAGACGTCATGTTCCATTTTTCCCTCAATTCGATTATCCATTATTTTTTGTGATGACTCCTACTTATAGTAGTACTTTTCTATTAAATTAATAGTATATATCCATTTATAGAAGTACTCACCACATTTCTACAAACATAATAATTTTGGATCCCAATTGAACCACAGTCTATCATCACATCTTTCAATATTTCTCCAATTTTCAGTTTACAATTATCTTTCTGCAACATTGTCTTCATCTTCATTTCCCACAAAAAAAGTTACATCTATTTAATTTTTAGATCTTGAATTTCACTACCATCTGGACATGTCACCATTCCATAACATATTCAATTTCACAAATGTTTATTTAATAATATCAATTAATTTTTTTATGTGAAGGATCTTCCATAGTCACAATCACATAAAATACTAAAATTTATGAAATTATTAATACCCAAAAAAGTGAACAACATTAGGAAAAAACTTTCCTCTGATATAACTTGTTGTGACCATAAACGATTTTCTCACTAGTGAATCGATAATAATGATATAATATAATGTAAAAACTCACAAATAAATAAACACTAGATGTAAGGGGAAAATCACCCAAAATGAATGGTGTCAAAAGAGACAGGAAATAGAAGGATTGCTATGTGAAAAAGTGGGTACATACTCCCTCACTATTAAAAAGTTGAAACTATGGTAAAAATTATCGATTAAATATGCAGGTAAACAACCTCACAAGACTACAAGAAAATCGGCTATTAGTGACTGTCGTATGGATTCCTTTGGTGGTCATAGTTGGCCCATTGGTATTGGGAATTAGCGACTGCCATAGGTGGCCTCTATAGTCTTTCCCAGCCTGACTACAGCAGTGGTCACATGGAAGGATAGTAGAAACTACTCAAAGGGTTTCTAAAAGGCTGAAAAGAAAATTACATTCAATGACGCCATTGGATGTCTCTCATTGTCATGAAAAATAGACCCCATAGTGACTACCTATGGAAGTTACTATGTTGATGAAATTTAAAAAAACAACATTAATACATCTATAATACAGTCTTACAGATAAAAAATACATCCTTAAAAAATTGAATAAAAAATAGGACTCCTAAACAAAATAGTGATCCAAACATCTATAAATCCCTTCCAATCTTCTACCTCAATCAACCAATCGATAAGATACAAAAAAATGTAACAAGAAAAATAAAGTTAATATGCATTCCAAGATGAAATACCTTAAAAACACATTTCATTTTATATCTTGAAATCCATCCAATACCATTATTATGCCATCTAGGATGATTCCCCCCCCCCTTGATTAGAAATAGTAATTGAAAATTAAATATATAATTATATAAAAATGATTTACAATAATGAATTCAACCTTCCAAATCCCAACTCTTTTATAATGAAAGATATCAAGAGAAGATCATAATTTCTCAACAGCATACAAATGCATCTAATTTCAAAGGTATTAATTAACTATATATTCTATTGAAGATATTTATAATTAACCAAATTTAATATAATTGTTCTACCAGTAGATTTTAATGTAAACAATATATAAATTATGTGTAACAGAGTAAAAATTATTATTTTTAATATATACATAATATTACCTTTTATTGTTAATAAAAGTAAGTATATAATAATATTGTTTGTTGATTAAAGGATTCAACCCTACTATTAAAAAAACTATACAATCCTGATGGGTAATCTAAGGAATCAGAGTCGGGGTATGAACATAAATGGAAATAAATCAAAATAAGAATTTACCTATAGATACTATAATAGGCATGTGCTACATGTGTAATCATGCTAGTTGGTTGTGCATGACGTTTTAAAGTACCATGTTTCTTGATGAAGTGTTCAAAATATCCACTCTTTTGATATATAGATATTATTATACATGGGTGTTGTCACTATACATCTTGTCAATAGTATAGAAAAAAATATATACTCGAGTACATGATCAAACCAAAAATTCATGTTTATAATAAAGGTGAGATCATGTTTCTAACTTTATTTAATGCTAACATAAATAATAATGAGTTTTGTAAAGGTAGTAAAGAATTATATAGGTCTATATAATGTTATCTTTGGAACAACATTGGCTATAAATGGTTCAATTTTGAGTTGAATTGGATGCATAAAGGAAACACTAAAGTAATATTTGTAACATAAGGTTCATCTGGATGTTGCATTACCATATATTGGTAGAATAAGATCTATTTTATGGAAAATATGAATAACTAAATGATACCTAAGGTAACTGTGACAAACTAGGACTTACACAATGTTAATGATAATGTTATGAATGTTGCATAAGGGTTATTTGAATGTTTAGTAAAGTAATCCTGATTTGTTTATATTTTACTCTAGTCTACATAAATGTATGATTCAATTTTATGAATTTGTTTCAAATGAAGTATATATTCAAATGACACTTTGTGTTCTGTTCATTACTGCAAAAATTATCAAAATCCTAAAAATAGATTGTGATATTAGATTCTTAATGTGAAGAACTGTCCAACAAGAAGCAGTTGAAAATAGTGTTGAGATGAGTACCTTGTTATAACGACTCGTACTTTACATTAATTGTTAATAATTAAAAATTTATGTACATTTATTACAACATATAAAAAAACAATGAAAGGACCGTATAGGTATAGTGTCTTTAGAAACTGGGAAACATAAACAACCGGTTCATAAATCATCTACATTGTCTCCCACGTATTTCATCATATCTAGAGTCCCTTTTGTCATTTCCTACTTAATAACCTTCTTCCTAGCCTGGGGAAAGATAACTTACAAAAGGGAGAGCTCAAATTCTTAGTAAGGTTAAACAAAATAAAGAAACCAATCACATCATATTCATAAGAACATAACATTTATGAAATCTTAACCTGCAAAAGAAATCATAATTTCATAACATGGGATAAATCATAGTAGTGAAATGTAATCCCAATAATCATAATATAAAACATGAAACTTTGTTTCATACACACATAATCATAGAAAATCATTTCTTAGTGGTCAAGACTCATTGCCATGACTATCTTAGTGGACAATGTCCATTTTTGAACCGAGTTCACTCCTCGTTTCAGTCCGGTTTCACTGAACTGGTTTAACCTACCGTTTTAGACATGTCTATCTCATGATATATAAATATTTACCCAATTTATTGGAGGGATATATAGGTCCCACCCATCTAATAATGATACCATTCTTATGTGTTCCAAAAAATCATAAATCATACATCATTGCATAACCCATGTAATAAAAATGAAATTCTTATACATCGTGTCATCATAAAACAATTAATATAAGATAAAGTAATTCATAAAAATAATTCTATCACAACATAATCAAATCAATGTAATAATAGGGATAGATAAAGATCCCTATATTATCATAGATGGAAAATAATTTTGATAAAACACTTGAACTCCATTCTTAAAGAAAGTTTTTTTCTACTACAATTTTTTTCCCTTTCTTAACATGTCATACATTTTTAAAATAAAATAATTTGATTAAAAATAAACTTGAAAACTTGTAAAGGAAGATTCATGGAAATAATGTTCTATGAATCCATTCATTCCGTATAAATTAAGGAACATTCTTCTCGGACTTTGGCCGGAAAAGTCAAAAATTACCTCGTACAAAAAATGACAAAAGATTCCTTTCATATCTTTTACTAAAAACTCACCGAAGGGTAAAATTGGATTTAAACAATTATAGGTGGATGGAAATAATATTACATATTGTGGAAACGTGGATGTGGATGATAAATATTCCCCAGTAAATTCTGAATTATAAACAATCTCAGATAAAAATGAGATTGTGAGATTTTACCATACATTAGATCCGATTTGCTTCGTAAGTGTCTGATCCTCCTCTATAATGATTTAAATAATATCATTTACTTATTACATAATCATACTCATTGTTATGATATCTTATATGGTCATTTTCCTAGATTCTTATTAGTAATATTTCATTGCTAGTTGTTTTTCGGGTGTTTATTACTTTTTGTTCTTATGCGTGTTTTGTCGAATAAATTCTTATTCTTCTTTTTAGGTTATAGATACCTAATTTATAAAATTTTATTAGTGTAATATATATCATATTTATTCACTAAATTCATTTTTGTAATCATTATGAAATGAAAATCATGTAGAACGAATCGCATCACATCATGGAGACGGTATTCCGTACGTACACACGAGTGATGATATCATTCCCATGATCATGGAATTGTATTGGAGTGTATGTATAATATTTCAGAATCAATATCACTTTACAATAATCATATATAGTTATTATTTACACCATTATACCCATAAAATTAAGGTGGTGGTGGAAAATAGTGTACACCACAGCGTGGAGACGGTATTCCCTACGTACGCACGTGCGATGATTTCATTTTCCGTAGGATGGATAGATGGTGGAATTGGGTTGTTTCATACTTATAATAACAAATCCGTATATGATTAAAACTGATGTTATTACTTCATAATGAAACAACTAAAAAAGAAGAAGTGGAAGAAGAAATAAAGTTGAAAGAATCAGTAACAGACATTACCTCTTCTTTGAAGCGCCTCTTTGAGACCTCTTTTTTGGGAACTAAAGTTGGTCTTTGAAGAATACCATGACCTCTAGGATGTTTCTAGGGAAGTTTATAAGATAATTGTTAGGGTTTTTCCAAGCATGAAGGCTCAATGTGGTGTGAGGAAAAGAGGGAAGAGGTTCCCTTATATAAGGGAGGAGAGGGGCACCTTTGGAAAAACTAAAAATATTATTTTATTATAAAGTCATATTCAGTTTTTAATAGCTCCAAATTAATTTATTTCGAAGCTAAGGTGGGTATGGGTCGAAATCCTCTAATAAAATATAATTTATACAAGTTTATGTTTCTATTTTAACCTTATCATTTATATTTAACTTTAAGATAAATAATTTTACTTTTACCGTGTCTTCTTGTTTTCTTACACTATAAGGTTAATAAACATACTATAACAAGACAAAATAACCCCAAGTTGTTTATTATTAATATATATAACCTTATCTAAGTCATTTGTCCGAACCATATATTTTTAGGAATAAAATAGAAATTAATAATATAATATTGTTTTAAAAAACTATTTTATGTCAATTTTGACACTATTTGGTAATTGATTTTTGTGAAACTCATAACAGAATTATTAGTTCGAAAAAAATTCATTAAAGAAATACTAACATGTCTTATTAACATATAAAATTAGTTAAATTCATAAAAAGTCTCAAATTACATTTATTTGGGTATTTATAACACCAATTATTTAAATATTTAATTAATAAGATAATTACTGCATCATCAATTTGTCATAAATAAATTAAATTATATAATGTGTAAAAATTACAAATAAAATACCATTATGCAGGAAATCATTTTATCTTTATAATGAATGTTTATAGTATAATTTATCTTCTGTATAACCATATATTAAAAAGGATTTAGTTATTAAACATTGATTTTAACTATTTTTACCCTTCTTTAAATAAATTAATAATAAATGTCCTAATCTAATCCATGTGGGCCTAAATGGTCATATTTTATTTATATGGTGGTTTTAGGTCGAATTACACTTATCAAATAGAATTAGGACATGTGTTAGGGTAATAATAATATCATTTTACCCTTAATTATCCTATTTACTTTTAATTGTGGTAAAAAAAAGTAAAAAGTTACTATTCAAAAAAATATATTTTCATCTCATTGAACCACATTTTAGTCCTTGATATTAACCGTTTCTCTCATATTTTCAAAATCCCACTCACAAAAGTGGTAAAATTATGTTTTATGTGAATTTCCAAATTCTCTTAGGAGGTGGGTAAAAGACGGTGAAAAGTTCAATAAAATTTTTATATATCTAAAATTATTATAAAATGACTCCAATGAATTGAATTGAACTTATAAAGGTATTATGTATAAATTTTTACCTAAAATAAATTTAAATAAATAGTTAGTTTTAATATTGTAACCTAGTGTTTTCACTATTCATCAAAAATTTAAAGTTTTCATAAAAATACCAAAATTTCACCCTAGGATAATTTCGATATTCTGAATCCCAAAATTATGTCTGTTTTGAAAAATAAATATTTTAAAATTTCAAAAAGTGGGTATTCATTTTCATAACAGCTAGTTTTAATAATATTTTAATAGAATCTCGTTGTTTAGTGAAACTCGGTATTCCGTACAATTTAAGATATCGAGGATGGTCGCAGTTGCATGTAAAGCAAGGAAAGATAGTGTTGTGTGTAATGAAAGATTCATTTGATGATGTATATAAAATAAAAACAAAATATTTCTCATAAAATTCTCAGGTGTTACATTCTACCCCCCTTAAAATGAATTTCACCATCAAAATTTATCACTTTGTAACAAACAGATGAGGATACCTCTCCCTCATCATATCCTCAAGCTCCCATGTAGCTTCTTTTAATTGGTGGTTCCTCCATAAAACTTTCACCAAGAGAGTGGTCATGTTTTGTAGGACTTTTTCACTACGATCCTGAATCTCTATCGGTAGTTCTTCATAAGAAAGATCTTGTTCCAATGGTACAACTTCTGAGCTGAGTACATGTGAAGGATCAGGTATGTAATTTCTTAGGAGAGATACATGGAACACATCATGAACTTGAGAGAGACTCGGTGGAAGCGCCAATCAGTAAGATACCATCCCAACACGATCCAGTATTTTGAAAGGACCGATATACATAGGGCTCATCTTTCCCTTCATTCCAAATCTCATTACTCTCTTCCAAGGAGATATTCATAAGAACAATTTATCACCCACTTCAAACTCTAGGTCATTTCTTCGGTTGTCGGCATAACTTTTTTGTGGACTCTGAGCAGCTCTAATGTTTTATTGAATAGATCTGACCCTTTCTTCCATTTCATCAACAAGATCAGTTCCTAATAGCTTTCTTTCCCCAACTTCATCCCAGCAAGTTGGAGTCTTGCATTTCTTTCCATAGAGAGATTCCTAAGGAGCCATCTGAATACTGGAGTGAAAGCTATTATTATAAGAAAATTTCTCCAAAGGTAGGTTTTGATACCAACCACCTTTGAAATCCATAGAGCAAACTCTCAACATATCTTCTAGAGATTTAATTGTCCTCTCAGACTGATCATCTGTCTGAGGACGATAAGTAGTGCTGAAACTCAACTCTATATCCAGATTATGTTGACGACTTCTCCAGAACGTTGAGTTAAACCTCGGATCCCAATAAGATATAATAGAAAGTGGTACTCTATGCAATATTACCACTTTCTTTACATATATAATGGCAAGCTGATCCAGAGAGAAATATTCTCAAATAGCAATGAAGTGTGCAGACTTTGCAAGACGGTCAACTCTGACCCAGAAAGCATTATTTCCTTTGGATGTTTTAATGATGTCTGGTGAAAAAGTCCATAGTGATGTTTTCCCATTTCTATTCGGGTATGGGTAATGGTTGTAACATCCCCTTAGACTTTTTTCTCTCAGCTTTAACTTGCTGACAAACCAAGCATCAAGAGACATATTCATCAACATCTCTTTTCATGCCATCCCACAAGAAGTACTATTTTAGGTCCCTATACATCATCGTGATTCCAGGATTAATAGAGAATGAAGAAATATGAGCCTCATCCATCTCCTCCTTCTTTAATTCGGGGATGGGAGGAACACAAACCCAATTCCTGAACTTTATTATCCCATTATAATCATTGTTGAATTCAGGAACATTTCTCACCATCATTTTTAACTCTACATCTTCTTTCTGTTCCTCTTTAATCTTCACATGTATTAATGGTTGATCATTCATTTGAGAAAGATACGATTTTCCCCTTTCATTATAATTCCAAGATACATCCTTTGTAAATCCATAAGTATTGGATCTTTTGTGATCCTCATTATGGATAATCTAGCATGGTCTTGTCGAATTAATGCATCTTCTACCTTTTTTGCTTTCCTATGGTGGTAATGAATTGAGCAGTCGTAATCCTTAATCAGCTCCAACCATCTTCTTTGGCGCATATTCAGATCCTTTTGTGTGAAAATATACTTTAATATTTTATGATCAGTATGAATATCACACCTTTCTCCATACAGATAATGCCTCCAAATCGTTAATGCAATGATTACCGCAGCTAACTCCAAATCATGAGTTGGGTAATTTTTCTCATGGATTTTCACCTATTGTGAGGCATATTATATCACCATATCATTTTTCATAAGAACACACCCCAACCCCTTCTTGGATGCATCACTGTAGATCACAAAACTTTCTCCACTACATGGAAGTGTGAGTATAGGTGCACTGGATAACCTTCTTTTCAACTCCTCTAAATTCTCTTCACATTCCTCTGTCCAAACAATCTTAACTCCTTTCCGAGCCAACTTGGTCGGTGGATTAGATAATCGTGAAACATATTTCACAGAACGTCGATAATATCCAACCAAACCAAGAAAACTTCGGATCTCTGTTACTGTTGTTGGTCTCGACCATCTTTCAATAACCTCTTTTTTTTCTGGATCCATAGATATCCTCTCTTTTGAGATTATGTGACCCAAAAATGAATCTTTTTGAAGGAAAAATTCACACTTGGTAAATTTGACATAAAGCTTCTCCTTTATTAGGGTCTTCAATACAATTCTCAGGTGATCTTCATGTTCTTCCGTGCTCTTTGAATAGGCAATAATATCATCTATAAAGACTACCACAAACTAATTGTGATAGTCTCTAAAGACTCTATTCATCAGATCCATGAAGATAGCAGGGGCATTAGTAAGACCATATGGCATTACTATATATTCAGAGTGTCCATACCTTGTACGGAAAGCCGTCTTTGGTATATCCTCCTTTTTGACCCTTAATTGATGATACCCTAAATGAATATCAATATTGGAAAAGTATTGAGCTCTGTATAGTTGGTAAAATAAGTCATCATTGCGCGGGAGAGGATATTTTTTCTTGATCGTGATGTTGTTAAGTTCTCGATAATCAATGTCGAGTCTCATTGATACATCTTTCTTCTTAACAAACAGAACAAGTGCTCCCCAATGTGATACACTAGGGATTATGAATCACTTATCAAGATTCTCTTGGATTTTCTTCTTCAATTCCTGCAACTCAATTGGGGCCATTCTATAAGGTGTCTTTGAAATAGGAAAAGCACATGATACGAGTTGTATTGAAAACTCAACTTCACGATTCGGTGGAAGACCTGGAAATTCCACCGGAAAGACTACATCAAACTCTCGTACAATGGGAATATTCTTAATTGTGAGTTTCTCACCAACCATTGGAGATAAATAACCTTCATTTAGTGGAATAAAGAACCATAATATGGAAGAAATTTCTATTGGGAGGTTATGTTCATCCTTGCATCGATAGACGATCATAGATTGATCTGGAATATGAAATGTGACTTCCCTTGTTTAGAAATTGATATGAGCTCCATATAAAGAAAGACAATCCATGCCAAGAATCACATCAAATTCCACTATAGGAAGGATAACAAGATTTTCAGGAAGAACATTCCCACAAAATTTAATTGGAGAAGAATCATAAACTTTTGATGTGACTGTTGTTCCATTAGGGGTTCCCACAGATAACTTAACATCTAATTGTTGAGGTAATATGGCGATACCCTTAGAAAATTATTTAGAAATAAAAGAGTGGGTGGATCCAGAGTCAAATAAAACATTTTCTACTTTAGAGTGGATGGTATGTGTACCTTTCAACACTTCGTTATCGTACTCCACATCGCTGATAGAAATTACATGTGACTTTCCTTTGTCTTTGGCCTTAAGTGTTTGTTGACATCGATCATCATCAACAACCCTTGGATTAGGGATTGGATTGGCATACTGCCCCATTTCCTTGCACTTGTAACATTGAAGTGTAGGAGGTGCACTCTGTGTAGCATTTTCTTTGTTTTCATCACTAGACATCTTCTTCACATCATTGAGGCATTAAAATGCCCGATAACCATCCTTTCCACATTTGAAACATTTACTTGTCCCTTTAAGAAAACTCCCTCCATGTTTCTTTCCACACTTTTAGCATAAGGGAAAGATCATATTCTTTTCAGTGTGCTCTTTAGATTTTCCTTTGAAATCCATTTTACTTTTCTTATCAAACCTATATGACTGATGGGTTACTCCAATCTCCATCTCAAACTTGAGAGCACATCGAACAATTTCCTCGTAACTATAGAAGTCCCTTATGGCTAACACCCTTAGAAGACATGGTTTTATGCCACTAAAGAATGGATCGATATTACACTCAGGATGGATAATAATACCAGAAGCGTACCTTGCATGTATTGTAAAATTTTCTTCATAGGTTCCAACAGATTCATCATCCTTTTGCATCAGTTCAAGAAACTCCTTCTCAATCATTGTTCGAAGAATACGAGGGAAGTACTTATTGAAAAATACGTTCTTGAACTCTTCCCATTCCATGGACTCAATTTCATCTCTTTGACTCATATTCTGGATAAGATTCCACCATTGATCAGCATCTACTTCCAAATGATACCCTACTAAGATGAATTTATCATGTTCAGAACATTGAAGAACTGAAAATATCTTTTTAGTAGTGCTAATCCATTGTTCAGCAACTAATGGATCAGTAGACCCGCTGAATGAAGGTGGACGCTACCTCATGATGGATTCAACAAAATATTGCTCCTTCCTTTTCTCGTTTGGAAGTCCTTAAAGATTCATAGCTTGAAAAAGTTGTGTGAGAATGGCTAAAAGATTTTGCATTCCAGCTCCCATAAAGGTTGGTTGCTCAGGGGAACAATCATTGCATTGCCCATCGCATTCCGCATTAACACAGTTCCTTCGGGTTCCAGCCAGTGAATAAAACCAAGAAGAATAGTGTGAGAAACACTAATTATAATTGAAAAAATACATAATAAAGAATAAAATTTTACACTTAAGGTATTATAATAGGTTATTCATGGACATTTCTAAAACACTAATATTGTGTTCTATTCTTAAACATATCCTTAGGTTTCTTACTATGTCTTTCACATCCTAGTTTCCAAAGGATGACTATAACCTCCCTCTGATACTAACTATAACGACCCATACTTTACATACATTGTTAATACATCAAAATTTATGTACACTTATTACAACATATAACAAAACCATGAAAGGACCGTATAGGTATAGTTTCTTTAAAAACTGGGAAACATAAATAAAGGGTTCATAAAGAATCTATATTATCTCCCAGTTATTTCATCACATCTAGATTCCCTTTTGGAATATCCTACTTAATAACCTTCTTCCTGACCTGGGGAAAGAAAACATAGAAAATGGTGAGCTCAAATGCTAAGTAGGGGTAAAAAAAAGAAAAAAACCAATCACATCATATTCATAAGAACATAACATTTTGGAAATATTAACCTGCAAAAAAATCATAATTTCATAACATGGGATAAATCATAGTAGTGAAATGTAATCCCAATAATCATAACATAAAACATAAAACTATTTGTTATACACACATAATCATAGAAAATCATTTCTTAGTGGTCAAGACTCATTGAAAAGACTATCTTAGTGGACAGTGTCCATTTCTGAACTGAGTTCACTCCTCATTTCAGTCCTATTTCACTAAACCGTTTTAACCTTCCATTCCAGACATGTATATCTCAGGATATATAAATATTTACCCAATTCATTGGAGTGAGATATAGGTCCCACCCATCTCATAATGATACCATTCTTATGTGTGCCACAAAATCATAAATCATACATCATTGCATAACCCATGTAAGAAAAATGGGATTCTTAAACATCGTGTCATCATAAAAGAATTCATATAGGATAAAGGAATTCATAAAAATAATTCAATCACAACATAATCAAATCAATTTAATAATAGGGATAGAAATATAACCCTATATTATCTTAGATGGAAAATAATTTTGATAAAACACTTGAACTCCGTTCTTGAGGGAAATATCCTTTCTACTTCAAAAACATTTTTCCTTTCTTAACATGTCATACAATTTTAAACTAAAATAAGTTGTTTGAAAATAAATTTGAAAACATGTAAAATAATCTTCATGGAAATAATGTTCTATGAATCTATTCATGCCGTATAAGTTAAAAAACATTCTTCTCATACTTTGGCCAGAAAAGTCAAAAAGTACCTCATACAAATAATAACAAAATATTCCTTTCATATCTTTTACTAAAAACTCACCGAAGAGTAAAATTGGATTTAAACAATTGTAGTTGGATGGAAATAATATTACATATTTAGGAAACATGTATGTGGATGATAAATATTCCCCAGTAAATTCATAAGTATAAGAAATCTCGGATAAAAATGAGATTGTGAGATATTCCCTTACCTTAGGTCTGATTTTCTTTATAAGTGTTTGAACCTCCTGTATAATGATTTAAATGATGTCATTTAATTATTCCAGAATCATAATCATTGTTATGATATCATATATGGTCATATTCTTAGCTTCTTATTAGTAATATTTCATTGCTACTTGTTATTCAGGTGTTTATTACTTTTTGTTCTTATGCGTGTTTTGTCGAATAAATTCTTATTATTATTTTTAGGTTATAGATACCTCATTTATATAACGGTATTAGTGTAATATATATCATATTTATTCACTCAATTCATTTATGTAATCATTATTCAATGAAATCATGTAGAATGAATCACATCATATCGTGGAGACGACATTCCGTACGTACGCACGAGCGATGATATCGTTCCCATGATCGTGGAATTATATTGGAGTGTATGTATACTATTTTAGAATAAATATAACTTTAAAATAATCATATATAGTTATTATTTACACCATTATACCCATCCAAGTAAGGTGGTGGTGGAAAATAGATTACACCACGACATGGAGACGGTATTCCGTACGTATGCATGCGCGGTGATTTCATTTTCCGTAAGATGGATAGATGATGAAATAGCGTTGTTTCATAATTATAATAACATATAATTATATTAGTGATACTTATTTTATTACTTCATAATGAAACAAATAAATAAGAAGAACTGGAAGAAGAATAAAAGTTGAAAGAATCGGTAACAGACATTACCTCTTCTTTGAAGCGCCTCTTTGAGACCTCCTTTTGGGGCACTAAAATTGGTCTTTGAAGAAGACCAGGACCTCTAGGATGTTTCTAGGGAAGTTGAGAAGTGAATTTTTCATGGGTTGGATGAGCTTTAAGGCTCAATGTTATGTGAGTAAAAGAGGGAGGAGGTTCTCTTTTATAAGGGAGGAGAGGGGCACCTTTGGAAAAACTAAAAATATTATTTTATTATAAAGTAATATTCAGTTTTTAATTGCTCAAAATTGATTTATTTAGAAGATAAGGTGGGGATGGGTCTAAATCCCCTCATACAATATAATTTCAACAAGTTTAGTTTTCTATTTTAACCTTATCATTTAGATTTAACTTTAAGTTAAATAATTTCACTTTTACCGTGTCTTCTTGTTTTCTTACACTATATGGTTAATAAACATACTATAACAAGACAAACGAACCAGAAGTTGTTTATTACTAATATATATAACCTTATATACATCATTTGGCCGAACCTTAGATTTTTAGGAATAAAATAACAATTAATAATATAATATTTGTTTTAAAAACCATTTTATGTCAATTTTGACACTATTTGGTAATTGTTTTTTCTGAAAATCATAACAAAGTGATTAGTTCGAAAAACATTAATTAAATCAATACTAACATGTCCTATTAACCTCTAAAATTAGTGTAATTCATAAAAAGTCTCAAATTAGATTTATTTGGGTATTTATAACATCAATTATGTCAATATTTCATTAATAAGATAATTATTGCATCATTATTGTGTCACAAATAAATTAAATTATTTAATGTCTAAAAATTACAAATAAAATACAATTATATATGAAATCTTTTTAGAATTCTTAGTAATATTTATAGTCGAATCTATCTTATTTATAACCTTATATTAAAAATGATTTAGTTATTAAACATTGATTTTAACTATTTTAACCCTTCTTTAAATAAATTAATAATAAATGTCCTAATCTAATCCATGTGGGCCTAAATGGTCATATTTTATTCCTAAGGTTGTTTTTGGTCGAATTACACTTATAAAATAGAATTAGAAATTGTGTTAGGGTAATAATAATATCATTTTTACCCTTAATTATCCTATTTACTTTTAACCGTGGAAAAAAAAGTAAAAAGTTACTATTCACCAAAAATTATTTTCATCTCATTGAACCAAATTTTAGTCCTTGATATTAACCATATCTCTTGGATTTTCGAAATTCCACACACAGAAGTGGTAAAATTAAGTTTTATTTAAATTTCCAAATTCTCCTAGGAGGTGGGTAAAAGACAGTGAAAAGTTCAATAAAATTTTTATATATCTAAAATTAATATAAAATGACTCCAATGAATTACATTGAACTTCTAAAGGTATTATGTATAAATTTTGACCTAATATAAATTTAAATAAAATAAATTATTATTTAAATAAAAATTTGTCTTTAAATAGTATCATAGTGTTTTCACTATTCATCAAAAATTGAAAGTTTTCAGAAAAATACCAAAATTTCACCCCAGGATAATTTCGATATTCCGAATCCAAAAATGAAGTCCGTTTTTAAAAATAAAAATTTCAAAATTTCAAAAAGTGGGTAGTACTATTCATAATGGCTAGTTTTATTAATATTTTAATAGCATATCGTTGTTTAGTGAAACTCGGGATTCCGTACAACTTAAGCTATCGAGGAAGGTCACAATTGCGTGTAAAGAAAGCCAAGCTAGTGTTGTGTGTAGTGAAATATTCCTTTGATGATGTATATTACATAAAAAGAAAATGTTTCTAATAAAAGTCTTGGGTGTTACACTTGTTATAAGAAATAGATAAATAATGATGCTACCCCACCATAATTTGTTACTAGTGAGACTTTTAGTTATTATATTGAGTTTTTAATTTACCAATGTGAAACGGAATTTATAAAATGTAAACATAATTTTTATGATTTTTCAGTTTACATAAAAATGTAGTTTAACACCTAAAACATATAAAAATAAAAACGAGACATTCAATTTGAATAAGAATCCATTATGATAAAACAATACACAAATCTTGAATCTAATGTATCATGCAGGGCCATGGAGGCTACCTCTATCTGATGTGGTAAGGGCCTACAAAAAATAAAAAATATGAAGATAATAATATTTAATTTAATAAAAAATATTGAATTCACTATAAACCTGTGTCATAGGATCCCCTGGACCGACACCCAGATGCACGTATTGACGCATTTCTCTATCCATAATTAACAACATCACATTTAACTCCTTAAAACTACAAATTTGTGCCTCCAAATCATCCACCTATTATGTTATCATTGCAATAATATCATCCATATCCAAGGCACATGAAAATAAAAAATGAGGAATCTCTATTCCATAGGTCAAACTATATCCATGTCTGTCACAACCAATAATGTGATGGAATATCTCATCCCTTCACATGGAATGTTTTCATTGATCCTTTGGAAGAATATCAAACTCAAAATTAAATTGATAATTTTTAATATATAAATATATATGTATATGTATATACTGATGTTTGTAAGTATTGATAATAAGTACCCGAACTTACTATAAGAACTATAACCTAAGGATCATTTAGATCACAATTCCTCATCCACACTGACATTTTATGAGTCAATGCACCATACTCCTATAACTATATATCAATAAGATAAAAATATAGAACACAAAAACAAATTAAATCTTAAATTAAAAAATTTAATAATAAATATATCATGTAAAATATAGGAAACGTGATATGTACAACACTGTTGAGGTGATCCCTACAATGCATGATTCTTGGAATGATGTGTTGAAACCACATATATTAAATATATTCAAAAATAAAACATGTAAAATTCTACTCATTATTTGAAATATATAATCTAAAAAAATTTATTCAATGTTTTAGCCATAGTAGAGCAATATGCAACTAGCTCATGACACTAAGATAGGAGATCCCCTCTTGGGACTCTATCTAGAATGTTTGGGTAACCAATATTTGGTACCCAAATATCCCTCTTAACTCTCCCTTTATGATATTTCCACATTTTATGGAATTTAGACATACACACCAGATAGAAATCATTGGGTAACACTCTAAGATTATTCTTTTTAAGAAAAATATTATAGTACATGTTATTAATTTTTAAACAAAGCTAAGAAACTAAAATGATCATCTTACATTAACTTCCCTCCATAGATGATCTAATGTATCCTACGGGAATAACACACAGTCACATGTAGTCAGTAAAAATATATGTGGTTCGTGTATGATATGACCCAACTGGTGAATAAATGTATGGTCACCCACTCCCATAGTATGGTATCTCTCATAAAATGATACATTGAGGGTTGTGTTTCAATTCCAAGAAGAAATACCATGACCATGGTTACTCTAGTGAGAGGAAGAACTGGTTGACTCTGGTCCCATTGAAAACAATTTTATACATAATTAGACTGATGTTCATATATATGTTTGACGCTTAATTAAAAGACAAACACATTTACATTCATACATAACTCAACACTTAAACATAAATTTCCATTTAAATCAAGTGCATGTTCTCCTTCCATATCTACAATTATAGAATGAATTAGTAAGAAAATGATTCAATGGCTATTACAATTCAGTATAATATGAACTACAAAGGACTCATGTAATTTTTACTTATTGGACACATATTTCGTCAAATATAATGGGCAATTTAATTTTTATGAATTTATTTATAGTTTTTTTTTGAAAATTGAGCATGAGAACTCTTTATTAAAAATAAAATAAAACATAAAAGAGTCGGAAAGAGAGTGTTTTACATTTTTCCATAACTAGGGTTGGAAAGAGGACAGATGGAAGGATACTAGTGCATATGTGTCCCTCCTCATAGAATCTTTTGTTGGAAAGTCATTCTACAAGTTGATTGGACTCCCAGATGATGTGGGTGATGATGAAATTCATGGTGGTATTTTCTTCAAGAAGATCATCCATTTTTTCTTTATATTTTATGATAGATTAATAATTACCATCCTGGTGTCTTGAACAATTTTGGTTGTGTCACATTTGAACCATAATTTGTGCCAATCCTACTGATATGAAATGGAAATAACTTTGATAAAGCCCCGCATTTTTTCTTCCAATGCACTGACATTTCCAAATGGGCCATAAATGAATTCAACCATGTCACTATTGTGATATCTAAATATCGCACCCAAAGTGTATGGTCTCAGGCTCCCTCTTGAGGCATCATCAGTGTTTCACTTAAGCCATCCAGTGAAAAATGGAAACCAGAAAGTATCATGTGTGCCAAGATGTTTGGGGTAGTTACCTTAAACATTCAGTCGCCTTATGATGGTAAGGTCATGGAAAGAGTTGTTGAAGTAAGTAGAAGAAGGAAATGAAATAGTCTGGGAAACATTTATAATGTTTTCCATATCCATCATTGTGTTGAAATTAATGTTGTTATGTATTGCAGCATTTCATTCCTTCCAGATTACATGGAGTAACTCAGTACATGCCACAATGAGGAGAACATGACCCTGCTTTGAGAGTCTGAGGTCTCAAATGGCCTGCTTGAAAGAGTTCATTGATTCCATATGGGGAGGATTCCACTCAAAGAGGTTTCAAATAGCTGGAAAAATTGATGATGGTGTTTTACATCTCATGAACAATTGATCGACGTCTTCATGATTTTGATGACTTGAAAACACTGGGAACAAAGATAAATGCCAAATTGCTAAAGGTTCACCTCAACTGGGATTTTATTTAGAGAAAATATTTAAAGAAAAGTAAATATGGATGGAGTGATCTAGGATTTGTTAGATATGATAATCCATTTATGTTCACTCTGTAATATAAATTTGTAGAAAGTCATGGAGTTAAGCTGGCCATTCAGTGATTGGTCCCAAAAAATAATATCATCTCAATAGATGATGTCATGAGATACAACTATTTCAGCGACCTCATCCAGAAGTAAATACACTCTTTCAAGATGATATTTTATTGATATGTTCATATTTAGATCCATTTTCAAGGGTTTGACCCTGTTTTTCAATGGTTCAACCAACCAATTTGCGTTCCAAAAATTCAGATAGGAGTTAGTGATAACAAACAAGTGGGAGTGTCAATAGATTTTTCAAAAGAACTGTTTCAGCCCTGGACAGATGGAAGATCTCATTTAGTGAAATTTTCTTGCAATGAGACTAGGGACTAATCTGGATTTGAGTAAATGTATGGTAGGAATGTTTTTACTACCCAACTTCCATATGAAATGAGCCTGGAGTGACTGGTTAAAAGAATACGGGCTTTTAATTCCAAGGCCACCAAGATTTTGGGGTAGTTAACATTGCATACAAGGAGCTGTTAAAATATTTCTTCCTTCTACATTTCCACTCCAATAAAAATTTCTCATCATGGATTTAATATATTTGATGACTATGATAGGCCACATGTTCTCCATGGAAGAGTAAACTATCTTTTACACCACCACATGCTTGACCAGGCATATACATCTTTCCATTGAGAGAGACTTGTCCTTCCATGGTGAGAGGGTTTTTATAATTTGACTGACTGTGTTATAGATGTATGAAGATCTTTTATTTCCCCAAAACATGGTAACCCATGGGTAGGTAAATGGGATGGATCGTTCTTTTATGTCGAGTTCATTTATGATGGATCTTTTCCTTTCATCTAGAATGTGTTCCCCAAAGTAAACGTAAGATTTTATCCAACTGGTCTCCTACCCAGAGACTCTTGTATAGTGAGAGGGGAAATTCTTGATATTGTTGATATTATGTTTGTCCCCTTGGGTGAAAATGATGATATAATCAGACAAAAAGGGTTGATAGGGGTCAGAAAAACCTCTACCTACTCTGATGGGTGTCATTTTTCCAGTCTCCACCTGGTGATAGAAAACCTACAATAATAGTCTTCTGTGATGGAAAATTGAATGACTGAAAGTGGGTCCACCTATCAAAACCCCCTCGTACATTGGAAAAACCCTTTCTAGGAGCCGTTAAGGAGAATATATATATGGGCTGATTCTAGAAGTATTGTGATTCATCTTTTAAATTAAGTGTTAAAACCAAAGCTCACAAGAACATTATTGATGAAGGACCATTCAATGGTGTTGAAATTCTTTTTGATGTGCAGTTTAAGAGTGATGTTTCCACCTTAGGTGGGATTTTGGAGGAGGTTGACACACTTTGAGGCTGTGCGTAAAAAATCTTAATAGATCAGAACTTCTAGATTATGTGCTTAAATCATTTTACAATTTTCATGTGCTTTCAATAAAAGAATAATGTCCCTTGAATAAAAGCCAAGGGAAGAAGATCTATAAAAAGGATATAAATAAATTTGGTAATCCTATCTAGATAAATAAATGTGATTCAACATAAATACATCTGACAGTGACTCTATAGTGGATGCTCGGTATAAATCTGAATATGTCGATTTTATATAATCTAGAATGTTTAAAATGAAGAAACTAATCCAAGTAATTTATCCATATGTTATTTGTGCAAACAATAATATAACATTGAAGGTTTTAAAAATTAATAGACCCTTATAAAGACTTTAAGGATAGAAGTGTTTTTCTCTCAACATAGACTTTGAAGAAGTTAATAAGTTGATGAAGAAGAAAAAAATATTTTTTTGAACAAACAATTCAAGAATAGAAAGCTTTATGTAAAAGAAGAAATTGTAACATCCCAAGTAAGTAATGAATAATAGATATTTTTATCTATGTCTATTAATGAATTAGATAGTGTTTTAGAGGCTTAAAATGAGAATAAATCCAATCTTAAGAATGGAATACACTAATATTTTTAAAAGATTGTTTTTCTGCCTTTTGATGGAAAACCATTTTTAAATCTATATTTTGATAATTTTATAAGCTATATTTTTCAAAATAAATTTATTATTTATGATTGAGGCATTGAAATTTACTTTGGGTAAATTTTTGGTATTTTTCCAAAAATGTTCATTTTCTAATGAATAGTAAAATATACTACATTTTACATCAAAAATGCTTTTTCATCTAATTTAATTTTATGGTTAAAATATCTATTTAATTTTGTTTAAAGTGTAATCTGAATATATTTTTACAATTTAATCCAATATTGCTCATTGGAATTAATTTCACTTTGAAATTGGACTTAATCTAGTGTCAATCTTTTGATACTTATTGTTTCATAAAAACACGCAATTTGTCATGACAACGAGATTTAATTATTAAATTAATTAATGTAACTTATATGATTTGAATTTTCTAAAATAGACATTATTTTTGAATTCTGAATATCAGATATAGCTTAGGGTGATGTTTTGGTATTTTTCTGAAAAACATCAATTTTTGATGAATAGTGAAACCACTAAGTGGTTCTTAAAAAACTGATTTTTCGTTTAAATGAAATTTTACCACCTCTGTGTTTTAAATTTCAAAAATCCGACATACATGATTTTCATTAAGAAGTAAAATGTGGTTCAATGGGATTAAAATAATTTTTTGGTGAATAGTATCTTTTAAGATTATTAATCGCGATTAGAGGTAATTAGTGTAATTTAAGGTAAAAATAATGTTTTAATAATATGAAATGACCTAGAAACATGTCCTACACTTATTTTATGTGTCATGGACGACCAATAAAATCCATGGGTCAACTTGGGGACCCCATGGAGCCACTTTTGAAGGAAAATGACATTAATATCTTTTTATTTAATGTTAAAGTAAAAATGTCATAATCATGAGTTATTTAACTAAAACAATTTTTAAATGGGGTTATAAAAGTCAGATTTTTGACTATAAATAGTCATTTTAAAGATAATAAGATTTCCTAAATTATAGTGGTTTTTTTATAATTTTTAGAGATTTAATAAATTAAATTATTTATGACACCATGATGATGCAGCGATTACCTCATTATTTAATGATATAAATTAAATGAAAATATAATGTAAAATCTAAGACCTACACGTGTAAAAAACCTATTGGATGGGTGGATTTCAAACCCTTATCACTGTATCCTCTAAATGTATAATTATGGGACCATTGTTATCTGAAAATCATTTTATAGCAAATTATCTTTTCTTATCTTTCCAAGAGTGCCCCTCCTCTACTCTTATAAAAGGCCCCCACCTCTACCACCTTACCCACACTTCCAAAGCCTTTGTCCCGCCCAAACACTGACCCTTTGGTCTCTCCAAATCCATCTATAACTCTTAAAAGCTTCACTTTGGGTAGAAGACTTCCCAAGGAAGCCTTTGAGATCAAATCAAAAAGAGTTACCCATTTAAAGGTAGCGTTTTCTCTTGTGCTCTTATGTTTTATTTTGCTTCTCCAACCCTCTAAAATCTTTTTATTCATTTCTTTTGTAACAACACCAGTATATTCCATCTACTAGTATGTTGTTATATATAGTATTCGAGCTACACTTACACACACCTACATCTAACGGTTAAAGAACATACTGTTTCTGTGGATGGCGAATTTCTGCCTCACAAAATGATGATTGTTCAATATTCTTCTAACACCTTAAAAGGTGGCCATTAAGATGACACTATATTTATATATGATATATAATGTGTTTATGTTTTACTTATTCTTCTGTATTTTTCATTTATGGAATACCTTTATGGTTTCCATTATGGGTAAATGCGATATCTACATTTTAGGAAGTGCGGACTACCGCCCCCTCAAAGTGATTTGATTCGTTAATGCCATATGTGGGACATATAAAGGATGTAATTAATGAAATTATATATGATATTATACTGTAATTATAATATACCTTTATATCATTATGATTCCATTCCATAAAATACGAAATAGAAATGAAAGTAGCGTACATGCGTACGTACAGCTTACCGTCTCCATGAATGGTGCATTTCATTTCTTACCTCTAAACATTATGTAATATTATAAATGCATGTATATACTAGATATATATGATATCTACATCATGAGTATAACTCTAGATATAATGGATACATGAACAACTTGTAATTATAAAGAGTTTATTTTTGACTCAAGTACCAATGATCATTAAAACGACCGTTATTAACTTAAATAATTACATAGTGTTCATGACATGGTAATAAGTGATATAAAAGGAATAATGAACTTGAAAAAGGTTCTTAATCAAGTGTAAATTAACTCATGTTAATTATTCAGGAGGTTAAAGAACGATCGAGTCAAGTCGGACCCGAGGTAAGGGAATCCATCTCAATCTCCTTTCGTTGAGGCATATTTTGTTTTATACACAAATTTCTTTTATATGGTGTATAAACCCCTTTGACTTTTTCTGTTTATTCAAAAGGAATCTCTTTTATACAAATAATTTTATAAATGAAAAAATGGAATGTTTTTTTGTCATACGTATGCATCGACAACGACTTCTCCACCGCCGTGACCATTATTTGAGTTTCAGCTTCTTCTACAAGCCATACATTTTTTTAAAAGAAAAATAAATACCATGTTTTAATTTTATTTTATTTTGGTATTGAAAATGGATTTGATAACGTTTTTTTATATCAATGTGTTATTGATATCTTGTGATTGAAATGTGGAAATGTTATGTTTCCTTTATGCATGTTTTATGTGATACGATTATGTTATGGTTATTGGTCATTATTATGAAGACGGGTGGTTTCGTGATAAACTAAGGGCGGGAGAGCCCGATATAGCTCTCCAATTCATTGGGTAACACAAAGGAGTTAAATATTAAGGTTTCTCCGAAGAGATTTAGGGAATATACTGTGTTGGGTATTCCAAACGTAACAAAGAGGGTTACTCCCTACATGAGAATGTTATGAATGACTCAAGTTACCTTTATGTCTTATGATTTCTATGATTTATTCATGATTTGATGAGGTATGTTAAGGTTCTTATGTTTTATGAGTAAAGTATGATTTCATACATGGACTAATGTTTTTATTTCTAACTTTTATATCCCTTACTGATCTTTTTATGCTCATCCAAAGTTTTTGAAATGTTTTTCACAGGTCAAGGGAAAGGTATATGATGTGATGATAGTGTCAATGAAGTTTCAAGAAAGAATCCATGTTTATTTTAAATATGTTTCCACTGATGGGAAAAATGAGTACTATATTTTATGTAACCACTTTGTTTAAATGTGGTATGTAATGCATGTTTTATGATATAATTCTCTAAAACTGTAAACCTGAAAAGATCATCAAGGTGTATTCTTGAAATATCTCAAGATTAAGTAATGTTTATGAATGGGGCCTTATAGTTGGTATCAATGGTCGGTTTAGATAACATTAGGAGATAGAATTTTATTAAATGATTATCCAAAAATATTTTTTTATGGTATTATTGAAATGATATTGCATTTATAGATTACCGTGTTGCTTCACCAAAGGTATTTTAGTGTTAATAATGGGTTTTCGTAGAGGAAACATATAAGCTTTTTTGGGAAGGCAAACTGAGGGAAATGACCTTTCAAATCAGCATACTGAGATGGTCAGAATCAGAACTAAACATTTTTTTTTGCAGTGATGACTCAGTTGACTCAGGTGAAAAATGTTGGTTGTTTTTATTGATGATATTTTGGTGTTTTCTAAAATCAAAGGGGAGCATGATAGGCATTTAAGGGTTATTTTTCAAGCCTTGAAAGAAAATAAATTTTATGGGAAATTCAGCGAGTGTGAGTTTTGGTTGCAACAAATTTCTTTCCTTGGTCACATTGTTTTTAAAGATGGGATAACTGTTGATCATGCAAAAACAAAGGTTGTTGAAAAATGGCCAAGACCCACAAATGTAATAGAGATTCGAAGTTTCCTTGGTTTGGAAGGCTATTATCGAAGGTTTGTTAGAAATTTTTCACGATTATCTAGTCCAATGACTATGCTAACTCGGAAGGGTGTTAAGTTTATCTGGACAAAAGAATGTGATGATTGTTTTCAGGAATTGAAAAGAAGATTGGTGAATGCTCCAGTTTTGGCACTACCTTCTAGGAATGGGGAGTTTATTATCTACAGTGATGCTTCATTGAAAGGACTTGGTTGCATCCTAATGCAGAATGATCAGGTAATTTCTTATGCTTCACGACAGTTGAAAACTCATGAGATAAATTACCCTACATATGATTTGGAATTAGCTGCTGTTGTTTTTGCTTTAAAATTTTGGAGGCATCATTTGTATGGAGTAAAGTGTAATATATATACCGATCACAAAATTTTAAAGTATATATTCACTCAGAATGAATTGAACATGAGACAAAGGAGATGGATATAATTAATCAAGGATTATGATTTTACAATTCATTACTATCCAGGGAAAGCAAATAAAGTGACTGATTCTTTGAGTTGAAAAAGTAATGCTTCATTAATGATGTTACGTTTGGAACGTGATCCTTTGGTTAAGGATTTGATGAAATTTGGCATAGATGTTGTTGGTGCAGGATGTTCTTCAATTTTGTTTAAGGTATCAATGAAATCTTTTCTATCAGACAGAATCAAGAAAGTACAGAAGCAAGATAGTGAGTTGCAGAAAAAGGTAGAGCTGGCTCAGAAGGGTAAGTTTCATGAATTCATCATTGATAATGATTTTGTTTTGAGATTTGGGAAGAGATTGTGTGTGCCTTGTGATTGACAGTTGAAGATAGAGTTGTTATGTGAAGCTCATAGTTCTCCGTTTTTAGTTCATCCTGGAAGTACTAAGATGTACAGAGATCTGCGGGATTATTACTGGTGGGATGGAATGAAAAGAGATATTTCTGATTTTACAGTGAAGTGATTGAGTTGTCAACAGATTAAAAGCAGAGCGACAGTTACCGAAAGGGATGCTTCAGCCTTTACCACTACCAGAGTGGAAATGGGATAATACATCCATGGACTTCGTTGTGGGATTGCCGAAGACACACCTCGAGGTAATAATGCAATCTGTGTTATTGTTGATCGCTTGACTAAATCTGCTCATTTCCTTGCTATATGAGATACTTTTTCCCTAGATCAAATTTCCCATTTGTATCTTAATGAGATAGTCCGGTTACATGGAGTTCCTCTTTCCATTGTATCTGATCGTGATCCTAGGTTCACTTCTAACTTTTTGAGAGGCCTTCAGAAGTCGTTGGGTACTAAATTAAATTTTAGTACAGCTTTTCATCCCCAATCAGATGGGCAGTCAGAACAAACAATTCAGACTTTGGAAGATATGCAACGTGCTTGTTCGATGGATTATCAGGGAAGTTGGGACCAACATATTTTGTTGGTTGAGTTTTCTTATAATAACAGTTTTCATTCCAGTATACAGATGGAACCATTTGAGGCATTATATGGTAAATGGTGTCGAACACCAGCTTTCTAGGATGAAGTCGGTGAAAGGAAGTTTATGGGACCGAAATTGGTCGAAGAGTTGGCAGAAAAAGTTCAGCTGATACAGAAACACATGAGAACAAATTAGAGCGGGCAAAAGAGTTATGCAAACAACAGGAGGAAGGATCTCTCTTTTGAGGTAGGTGATCATGTTTTTCTCAATGTATCACTATGGAAAAGTGTGATGTGATTTGGTAATAAAGGTAAGATGAGTCAAGGGTTCATTAGACCATATTAAATTCTAGAGAGAGTTGGATCAGTTGCTTACCGAGTGGCCTTACCTCCAAGTTTATCTCAGGTACACAATGTTTTTCATGTTTTGATATTGAGAAAGTATATGCCAGATCCATCTCTTGTTTTGAGTCTAGAGGTAGTTCAGCTTGAAGAGAACATATCTTATGAAGAACAACCGGTCCAGATTCATGACCACAGGGAGAAAGTGTTACAGAATAAGGTGATTCATCAAGTAAAGGTTTTCTGAAAAAACCACATAATTGTGGAGCCAACATGGGAATCTGAAAATGCAATGAGGGCTAAATACCCCAACTTATTCGATAAGTAAATAAATTACGGGGACGCAATTTTTTAAATGGGGAAAGGATGTAACATCCCAAGTAAGTAATGAATAATAGATATTTTTATCTATGTCTATTAATGAATTATATAATGTTTTAGAGGCTTAAAATGAGAATAAATCCAATCTTAAACATGGAATACACTAATATTTTTCAAAGATTCTTTTACTGCCTTTTGATGGAAAACCATTTTTAAATCTATCTTTTGACAATTTAATAAGCTAAATTTGTCAAAATAAACTTATTATTTATGATTGGGACATTGAAATTTACTTTGGGTAAATTTTTGGTATTTTTTCGACAATGTTCATTTTTTAATGAATAGTGAAAAATACTTCATTTTACATCAAAACTGCTTTTTCATCTAATTTAATTATATGGCTAGATTATCTTTTTAATTGGTTTTAAAGTGTAATATGAATATATTTTTACCATTTAATCCAATAGTGGTCGTTGTAATTAATTTCACTTTGAAATTGGACTTAATCTAGTGTCAATCTTTTGATACATATTGTTTCATAAAGACACACTATTTGTCATGACAGCGGAATTAATTATTAAATTAAAAAATGTAACTTATATGATTTGAATTTTGTAAAATAGACATCATTTTTGAATTCAGAATATCAAATATATCTTAGGGTGAAGTTTTGTTATTTTTCTGAAAAACATCAATTTTTTGATGAATAGTGAAACCACTATGTGTTACTTAAAAAAATGATTTTTCATTTAAATGAAATTTTACCACCTCTGTGTTTTGAATTTGAAAAATCTAACATACATGGTTGTCATTAAGAAGTAAAATGTGGTTCAATGGGATTAAAATAATTTTTTGGTGAATAGTAACTTTTATGTTTATTAATCGCGATTAGAGGTAATTGGTGTAATTTAAGGAAAAAATAATGTTTTAATAATATGAAATGACCTAGAAAATCCATGGGTCAACTTGGGTACCCCCTGAAGCCACATTTGAAGGAAAATGATATTAATATCTTTTTATTTAATGTTTAATTATAAATGTCACAAACATAGTTCTTTTACTAGAAAAATTTTTACATGGGATTATACAAGTTAGAGTTTTGACTATAATTAGTTATTGGAAAGCTAATAAGATTTCCAACATCATAGTGTATTTTTATTATTTTTATACATTTAATAAATTAAATTATTTATGACACCATGATGATGCAACGATTACCTCATTATTTAACGATTTAAATAAAATGAAAAAATAATGTAAAATATAAGACGTACACTTGTAAAAAACCTATTGGATGGACGGATTTCGAACAATTATCACCCTATCCTCAAAATTTATAATTGTGGGACCTATTTTATCTGAAAATCATTTTATAGAAAATTATATTTTCTTAACATTCAAAGAGTGCCCCTCCTCTCCTCTTATAAAAGTCCCCCACCTCTACCACCTTACCCACACTTCCAAAGCCATTGGCTCGGCGAACCCCTGCCCATTTTGTCTCTCGGCATCCCTATCTAACTTTTAGAAGCCTCACTTTGGATAGAAGTCTTCTCAAGGAAGCTTTTGTGCTCAAATAAAAAAGAGTTACCTGTTTTAAAGGTAGTGTTTTCTCTTGTGCTCCTATGTTTTATTTTGCTTCTCCATCCCTCTAAACTCTTTTTATTAATTTCTTTTGTAACAAAATCAGTATATTCGATATACTAGGATGTTTTTATAATAAGTATTCGAGCTACACTTACACACACCTACATCTAATGGTTAAAGAACATACTGTTTCCGTGGATGGTGAATTTCTGCGTCACGAAATGATGATTGTTCAATATTCTTTTAACACCTTCAAACGTGGCCATTAAGATGACACTATATTTACATATGATATATAATATGTTTATTTTTTACTTAAGATTCTGTATTTTTCATTTACGTCATACCTTTATGGTTTCCATTATGGGTAAAGGCGATATCTTCATTTTAGGAAGTGCGGACTACCGCCCCCTCAAAGTGATTTGATTCATTAATTCCATATGTGGGACTTATAAAGGATGTAATTAATGATATTATATATGATATTATACTGGAATTATAATATACCTTTATATCATTATGATTCCATTACATGAAATATGAAATAGAAATGAAAGTAGCGTTCATGCGTACGTACGACTTACCGTCTCCATGAACGATGCATTTCATTTCTTACCTCTAAACGTTATGTAATATTATAAATGCATGTATATACTGCATATATATGATATATATGATACTAAATCATGAGTATAACTCTGGATATAATGGATACATGAACAACGTGTAATTATAAAGAGTTTATTTTTGACTCAAGTACCAGTGATCGTTAAAACGACCGTTATTAACTTAAATAATTATATAGTGTTCATGACATGGTAATAAGTGATATAAAAGGAATAATGAACTTGAAAAAGGTTCTTAAGAAAGTAGAAATTAACTCATGTTTATTTTTCATGAGGTTAAAGAATGATCATGTCAAGTCGGACCCAAGGTAAGGGAATCTGTCTCAATCTCCTTTTGTTGAGGCATATTTTGTTTTATACACAACTTTCTTCTATACGATGTATAAACCCCTTTGACTTTTGTTGTTTATTCAAAATGAATATTTTTTATACGAAGCATTTACTAAACGAAAAAAGGGAATGCTTTTTTGGTCGTACGTATGCGGTGACAACGACTTCTCCACCGCCGTGACCATTATTTGAGTTTCGACTTCCTCTACAGGCCATACCTTTTTTAAATGAAAAAAAATACCATGTTTTACTTTTCTTTTATTTTGGTATTGAAAATGTTTTTGATAACATTTTTATTATATCAATGTGTTCTTGATATCTTGTGATTGAAATGTGGAAATTTCATGTTTCCTTTATGCATGTTTTATGTGATACGATTATGTTATGGTTCTTGGGCATTATTATGATGATGGGTGGTTCCTTGATAAACTAAGGGCGGGTGAGCCCAATATAGCTCTCCAATTAATTGGGTAACGCGAATGAGTTAAACGTTAAGGTTTTTCAGAAGAGATTTAGGGAATATACTATGATGGGTATTCCAAACGTAACCAAGAGGGTAACTCCCTACGTAAGAATGTTATGAATGCCTCAAGTTACCTTTATGTCTTATGATTTCTATGATTTATTCATGATTTGATGAGGTAAGTTAAATTTCTTATGTTTTATTAGTAAAGTATGATTTCATACATGGACTCATTTCAAACTTTTATATCCCTTACTATGCTTTTTATGCTCATCCCAAGTTTTTGAAAGGTTTTTCACAGGTCAAGGGAAAGGTAAATGATGTGATGATAGTGTCAATGAAGTGTCAAGAAAGAATCCATTTTTATTTTAAATATGTTTCCGCTGATGGGAAAAATGTGTACTATATTTTATGTAACCAGTTTTTTTAAATGTGGTATGTAATGAATGTTTTATAATCTAATTCTCTAGAACTCTAAACCTGAAAAGATCCTCAAGGTATATTCTTGAAATATATCAAGATTAAGTAATGTTTAAGGCTGGGGCCTTATAGAAACAACAAGAGGAATCAATGATTTTCATCAAGGAACATCATTATGTATATGTGAATATAGAAAACAATCAATGGAATTGGAACATTTTAAATTTAGAGGGATAGTTAAGATAAAAAGTGTTATGTATAACGAATCATGTGGAGGAGCTTTATACCATAAGAATGATATAATAAAATGATGAATATCTTGTAAAAAATACAAGCAAAAGCTTCATAAGAAGATATAGTGTTTCAAGAAATATACAGTATAGATTTGAGGTGACTGAAGTAGGATAAATTTGAGAAAATAAGGTGATTAAATGATATTTTTTAGGGAGAAATAGTAACATTATGAGTGTTTGTAAGGAACAAAGACATGTTAATGGACAACTTGATATTTTTAAAGATGATTTTGTAGAAGATTAATTGGAAAATCTTTATTCTATCTTAAAAATGAATAATTTTCTGAGTGTGTTGCATAGGTTACCAATATGGTGTATAAGAATTAACTTTCCAAAGTATAAACATGATTTTATACCATGTAAACATTATTATATACATAATTTAATTTTTTGTAAGTATCATCTTGACTCTGTGTAAACATAAATTACATCTGTGAAGACATAGAGTCTGTAAAAATGATATAATATAGTGAGTTATTGAGACCTACCTATATAAAAATAAAACATTATTTTATAAAAAAAACATTCAAGAATATATATAAAAATCATTCCAGTTAGTATAATAATGAATCCACTCTACATAAATATGATGTGATCTATGTAATCCTGAATTTTCGTTACTGTTGGAATCATCTATCTAATGGACCCATCAGTGTAAGCTTGAGTATAGCTTACATAACCATCAACACTTAGAAAAAACTCAAGGATTATACAAATTAAACATTAGAGTTTCTATACATGTGAGAAATAAAAAATAAGGATATTTATGGCCTATGAAACCTTCTTGGTGTAGTTGGGGTTTGGATTAGTGGTAAGTACCCCTTAATTCTACATGAATAATGGGAGTTCAAAACCCATTGGGCACATGGTACTGTAGCAGTGGCAACACTGTAGCATCGGCGGGCACTGTAGCAGCAGAAAGCCACTGTAGCGGTGGTAGTGTACTATAGCAGCAGCGGGTAATGTGCAGTACTGTAGCTGCGCATGTATGGTAGCAGTACTACTCACAGAATGGGTCTTTGGCCAAAAAATGGGCCTACGAGCCATGTAATGTGCTAAATTCCCACTGGGCCTTTGGGCTATGTAATGGGTCTCCCTATACCTAGTTAAAGAGGTATTTTTTTGATTTAATAATAAATGATGCTTCAACCCCAATCTTTTTTTTAAAAAAAAGAAGAAGAAATAAGAAATGAGTGACAGATCCACCTTTTTTGTAAGCATATGGTATTTTTGGTTTGTCCTTTCCATATCAAAAGAGCTACTAGACTTTAGAAGATCAAACGAAATTAATTGAATAAGATACCCTAGATAGATAGTTCAAAATATTTTTATAATTGAATTATAATTGGATATTGAGTTATATATTCACATCTTGAACAACTTGTGGTATTTCAATACCTGTCTTTTTGATAGTAAACCCTTATGGGAATACTGAAAACCAATTGATGGTGACACCAAGTCTGTTGAAAAAACCCTAAATCAAATGATTCAACACCTTTATGGATATATGAGTAATAATAATGAGCATCCAATTACAAATCCATTCATTTGGATCAAAGAGATGTTAAAAATATATCATGCATTAATGGAAAATCATAACTATGAATAACAATTAGTGTCATATCACAGATAATAAATTAAAATTTTACACTACATGAGGGATATGGTTAACATATAATTGTTATTATTTTATTATCATAGTTTACATATATTTTATTTTTTTATGTTTTCTATTAAATTATTATTATAGGATTTTTTGTTTTAATATTTTTCTGAAAAATAATTCCATCGATTATTTTTTCTCTAATTCGTATCACTTTTCAGGCATGTATATGTCAAATATATAGACAATAAATATATAAAAATTTGTTAAATGGAACATAAAAATGTAAACAAAAAAACAAAAATTAAACTGAAGAGCTGGGTAAATATCGCAAATTTCATTAGACATGAAAATTTACTATTTATCATTAAATGGTCTCTATAACCCAATTAATTTATTCTTTACAATGAACTATGGTGTGTCGATCAAGATTTATTTAAAAAAGAAAATGGTATTGGGTTCAACTTGCTCAATTAAAAACACTCCTCACCTTCACACTAACAAATATCTAATTCTATGTAGATTCAATGTAAAAAAGAAAACATTTTCTTCTTGTAATGTCAATATTAAAGGCTCATTACTGACTCATTCATCTCTATACATCATATTGTTAAAATTAACCAATGTGAACTCATATTGATTAAATTTATATCTATATACTAGATAAATCCAATTAAACATTAAAAATATGTATTTCAAACAATGTCTATATAAAACTTCAATTATGTCATTCAATTGAACATAGTTATAACCCAAATCGACATATGGACAACCAATTCCACTATTTTCGGTTGCTCATTTGTCATCGACATATTTAATGTGAAACCAAAATACATTAGCATAAAATGCTTTGTAATAACAAACCATTATAGATGGTCCCTCGTTTAGTTGGTTGAATTCTTCAGTTACTGTATAGTCTCCTAACTCCCATAGGTTATCGACATATATATTTCATATATTTGAATAAAAATTTATACATAATCAAATTTTTATTATACATTAATCATAACGAAAATACCATTATACATACAAAATCCTTAAACCAATAATGAAATGATTTTTAATGGGACTATTAAATTTGATAATCACTCTCATGATACAGCACTTCTATTAGAACATTAATGTGTTTTATATAAATGATAATTCCATGATCAACTTTATATATGAAAACAAAACATGGAGAAGTTAGATAATAAAAGTTATAATACACTTACTTCAGCAATGGTGAAACTGATAGAGTATAGACCCTGATATATTGATAATATTGTATCCACTAGATGTTTTACATTATTTACATAGTTCCTTCACCAACAGAACCATCATGAATATGAAAGGGCTTATCTAATTTTTCATCAAAATCCATAAGATATTCAACATAAAATTTAGTACACTCATCCATCAAATAACCTTTTTCCATTGATTCTTCTAGATGATCTCTATTATATACTAACCATTTCAATGTATTTACATACTAATCAATAGGATACATCCACCTAAATTTCACTCGACCAACAATCATTACTTCATTGGTTAGATGCACTGTCAAGTGATCCATAACATCAAAAAATGTGGGTGGAAATAGTATCTCCAAGTGAAAAATCATAAGTAAAATTCTATCATGTAAAATTTTTAGATCACTCATTCGTTGATTACATAAAAAATTTGTATAAAAATTCCTCATCTCAATCAATAATTGATCAACATTGGGTGGTAAAAATCATGAAATGCTATTGGATTTAACAACTAAAGTAATATATGATTTTCATGAATTTATGACACATTTGATTTCCTTATCATCACATTTACAAGAGTGAAAATATTATAAGAGTAACCATTATCCACCTTGAGTGTATGGACCGAACCATAAACATTACATAATCTTGAATTATGTTAATAATTCACATTGAGGAGCTTTTTAGGTTTACAGCTTTAGAGAATTAGGACACAGCTTATACATAAAAATTTGAATATTACATGAAGACACATCTACTCACAATCTATTTTTTCATACAACAAAAACTCTTTAAAAATAAACATATCTAGTTCCATGTTTTAGACAACATGACTTTTCTTTGATCCCATCCTTGACCCTATTCAACTTAACTTCCTACAAAAAACATTTCAAAAGATGATATGAGTATAAAAATAATAGTAAGGGATATATAATAAGGAAAGAAAACATTGGTCCATCTATACAAACAAATCAATAAAATCAAACTTTTCACTCATAAAATATAATCTGTTTAACATACCTAATGAGATCATATGATTTATGAATAACACACAGAATCATAAATAATAAAGGTAACTTGTGGAATCTATAAAATACATACATTATATCTCTCATATCCACATAGGGAGTTAAGTTTAGAATACCAATCATAGTATATTCCATAAATCTATTAAGAGAAACATTAATGTTTACCTCTATCATGTTTCCCAATTCATTAAAGAGATATCTCGGGCTCACCCTCCATAGGTTTATCATTGAACCACCCATATTCGTAAACAATGCCCAAGAACCATAATGTAATCAGAGCACATAAAATAATCATAAAGGAAAGATAAGATGTCCAAATTTCAATAACAAGATATCAGTTGAAGACATTGACATAATCATTAATTTTTATAAAAACACATTAAAAACATTTAAAAAGAATATTTTTGAATGAAAGTGTCTCATACCACTTTGAATATTTTAAAATAATTAAAATTTTAAAACATTAATTTCCATATAAATAAATCAGTAAAACCATTTTGAAAACATGGAAATTAATGGGAAGTATTTTTATGATTAAATCTTTAAATTTTTTTAAAAAGTATTTTAGTTAAAGTGTCCTTTACCACTTTAGAAAATACATGAATAAAAATAATTAAAAAATAACATTACAAAAAACATATAATATAATTAAAATAAAGATAATTGTGATATAATATGTCAAAGTAGATTATATAAACCATATAAAAGTGAATTGGATCATAATAACAAATAAGTCTCAATAGAATACATATTGGGACAGAATCCCTTACAAAGATCATATAAATGACGTAATAATTTATCATTGTGGTGATTATGTGTTGAAAATGTATATCAACACTATGGGAAGTTTAAATTATAACATAAATAAAAAATCAGTGATTACACAAATAATATTGACATAATATAATCAGAAAAGTATGCATAAAAACAAATGAGAGGAAATTGAGCTTAGACATTCCCTTGCAAAAATTTGGCAGCCTAACAATGTCACATAAAATTTAGAAAAATGTGTTGATGAGATCGAAAATGGTATCTCACCACATGGACATAAAATTTATAGAAATAAGGATATAGAATAACATATCCTGATATAAGAAAATGGAAATTTTATAGCTATAACATACAATAATTCATTTACTAAAACAGAAGGGTAATTGGTTTCCTTATCTTGAGTCCAACTCTCCCCATATGTTCCTTCATTTACCAGAATAATAAATTGAAGTTAAAATATAATTTCATCAGAACCTTTTTCATGTTTATTATTCCTTTTATATCAATTATTACCTTGATATAACAATCATATAATTATTCAAGTTAAAATTGGTTGTTTTGTCGATGTTCGGTACTTGAGTCAAAAATGAACTTGTTATAAATACAAATTATCCATGTGGTCAAAAGTCCAGTATCTCCATAATTGTATTCATGATTTAAATTTAATATATATCCAGTATATATTTATATAGATCCATTATATATGTATTTATAATAGTCCAAAACAATTGTATATATGAAATTAAACGCACCATTCATTGAGACGGTAAACCGTACGTACGCATGAGCGCTAATTTCATTTTGTTTTCATATATAAAAGAATGAAAAATAAAATATACATCGGAATATTATAATTATATTATAATATACATGTTATATATGTTACATAACTTCATTAATTCCATCCTTTATACATTTCGGGTATAGCATGAATGAGTCATATCACATTGAGGGGGCGGTAGTCCGCACTTCCTCAAATGAAATTATCATATTAACGCTATATATAAAGCATAAAGGTGTGATTTAATGAAAAATACAGGATAATATAGAAAAAATATATATCATATATATCATATATAAATACATTTCCTTCTTAATGGCCACCATGAGAGGTGGCAAGAGATGATTGAACAATAATCGTTTTGTGAGGCAGTAGTCCGTCGTCCACAGAAACAGTATGTTCTAAATATATTAGATAAACGTGTGTGTGAGTGTAGTTATAATAATAAAAATAATAACATCATTATATATTTAATAAACTGGTGTCCTTATAATGGTATTTAAAAAATAGAGTATATGGGGTTGGAGAAGGGAAAATAAATGAAAGAAGCTAGAGAGAAGACATTACCTCAAATCAGGTAACTCCATTTGATTTAAGATAAAAGGCCTTCTTGAGTTTCTTTATGCACAAGATAAGGCTTCTTGGAGGAATATAATGTTTTTAAAAGCTTATTATTGTATCTTTTGGATGATTCAAGGGGTCTTTAGAGGTGTGAGAAAGGGATAGAGGAGGTGGCGTTTTATAAGAGGGAGGAGGGGTACTTTAGGAAAGAATGAAAGATTATTTTATTATAAACTGAATTTAGATTTTAAAAAGGTCCAAACCTCATTTAATTCAAATATAAGATGATTATTGTTCTAAATATTATCATATAAAAGTTTTTAGACTAGTTTTGGATTCAAATTGAACATTATCATTCATCTTTAACCCCTAGTTAACTTATTTGACTCTTACCATGTCTTCGTGTATATTAATACTATGTGGTTGATATAGTTTCTATTAAATGACAATATAACCTAAATTTGTTCATTAATGAAATTTTAATCCTTATATAAGTCATTTGGATGAATCATATATTTTTAATACTGTTATTTCAATTAATAAAATAGTATTTCTTTTAAAAACTCAATTATGTCAATTTTTATACTATTCATATATTGACTATTTAAAAATTTATAACAACATGATTCATTCTAAAAAACATCATTAATTCAAACATAATAAGTAATAATCAACTATAATAATTTTTTTCGGAAAAATATATTTAAAATAAATTTATTTTAATATTTATAATCTCATTTATCTAAAACATTCATTAATAAGATAATCACTACATCATCATTGTTTCATAAATATATTTACCTATTTATGTCAAAAAATTATAAATATTATACCATGATGTAGGAAATATTTTTAGAGTTATAATTAATAATTATAGTCGAAGATATCACTTATATATCCTCATATAAAAATATCCCCAGTAGAAGATATATCTTTAGTTTATATTTTCATCAACTATAAATTTAAAATAATTAAATGTCATTTTCACCAACAAGCCGCTCCATGGGGTCCTAAAATCGACCCAAGGATTCACATGGTCTGAAATATCTTATCCAAAAGGGTAAAGGACATGTTTCAGGGTAATATGTAATTATAATATTATTTTTCTACCCTTATTTATGGATTTACCTTTTAATCATGGTAAATAAAATATTTAGTAAATTTACTATTCATAATGTCTAAAATTAAAAGGTACCTATTTACAAAATTTGGATCTCTTGATACCATATATGGAAACGATTTTTCCAAATCAAAAACACAGAAGTGGCATAAATTAATTTAAAATTAATTCTTGTTGACATAACCAAAAAGCATGTTTTTATGAAGTAAAAACTACCAAAAGATTGACCTGATGTCATGTCCAATTTCATAGTGAAATTACATCCAATAAACAAAATTGTATTAAGTGATAAAAATTAATCCAATTACACATTAAAACCAATTATAATTAAAGTCTATATACATATATAAATTACATTAAAATGTATTTTTGAATTAGAATTTCTTAATTTTCACTATTATTCATTAAAAATGAACTTTAGAAAAAAAATACAAAATTTCCATCCAAAGAAAATTTGGATGTTAATATTCAAAATAAAAATTTTATTTTGTCAAATAAAACATATAAAGGTGTCAAAACTGGATTTAAAAAGGGTTCTCTATCAAAAGCCGGTAAAACTGCATTTTTAGAAAAAAACTTTTTTTATCCAAAAAAATGAATTTATTCTTATATCATATCTAGAAAACATATAAGATGAATTTAAAACATTACATTGAATATATATAATATATTTTTCATTAAATTAAAATCCATAAAGAGTGATATAAAGACAAAATTATTCTCTTTTAAATAAGTTTTCTTAAAAACACATCCATTATTTTCAATAGGTTTTTATTTCTTTTTCTAATAAATATGGAAACCAATGAATCATAATTTAAACATGTGTAAACCATATTTCAAAATTCAATTGATACTATTCATTTCTGTTATTCCAACAGGTTGGCATTAACTACCATTTAAAATAATAATAATATTATTTTAATATTTTTTAGTATAACATAATGTTGTGTGCTATGTATCATTTTGGAGAAGCCCATTATTTCATGTCAAGTACGCTATCCAAAAAAACGTCCCATTTAACTTAAATTTAATATATTTTTCAAAATTATTAATAGAACTAAAAAAATTATTATCATATAAATACATGGGTCATTACATCATTCCCCCTTTTGGAAATTGCATCCTCACAATTTTATAATTGGGATCAAAAACTTCATTGAAAGTCCCAAATCATAAATTCAATAAAACTATCACATTAAATGAAATAAAGATAACTATAAAGGTCCCCCAAGATTACATATACTTGGATTTCACGAAATCATGGATATGGAAGAGAAAAATAATTTTCATGTTTTAATGGAGGGTGAAATAACACATGATCCATAGAATGTTAACCACCAGAAAACCACAAACTTGTGATTGGTTAAATGTTATTTGATTCCACAGTGGGAAAAGGTAAAGGAAAACCCTTTTCATCATACCATTCATAAAGTTTGAGAATTTAATTATGATATTGACTAATAACATAAGTAAATATACTTACACTTCAAGTATTGTTTCATCCTTTAGTAAGTTCATACCAAATACTCATTTTTTATCCAAACGATGTGTATTTAAGATGACTTGGTCACACCTGAAGCACTAGAATAAAATACTAGAGAATAAATTTCCCACAAAATATGAAACATATATTTCCTTGGTCTTAATACATTATCCAAAACCAAAATCTTTAGTACAAGATCAGATAACCCTAAAAATGGATAATCATTTATATAATGAAATACAACTCTTAATCCCAAAAATTGAAAAAAACAATATCTAAAGTTCATCATTAACCTATCAATAAGAAATTTTATTTAAAATTTTTCAAATTAATCCAAAAAATATTGAAACACAAAATTTTTATGGATTTGATCCCATAGTCATCCACCATAAATCTTAACATTTATCTCCAAATATCATTGATTATACTTAAAGTATCATACTTAAAATTAATTAAACTAATCACATATTCTCAATGACAGGTTAATCATTTCAATAAATAACCCAAATATCCATATGTCTACAATAATAACATATATTCTTCCAAAATAAAATTCCACAATTACTCCTCATTTGAAATCCCAAAGTATTCTATTTTCCTTAGGCATATAGTGTTCCAAAAATAGCAAACATCTTCAAAAATAACCATTATCACTTAATCACCAAATAATTTTCCTATATTGTGGATATCTATTTTATAAAACAAAAGTTCCCAAAATAATCTTATTCATGATACCTAAAATCATTTGACCAAAAATAAGAAGTCATAATAACTAGGGACTTCACGTAGGATAGTGGTATGCGATGCATCCTTTTTTCCCTTCGGTTGTGGGTTCAATTCCCATGGACTTACCAGATGCGATGGGTTTTCACCCATCCTATGGGTTGTCCTTTTAATAAAACCATATCATTCTTAAGAAATTATCAAAATATATAAAATTTTCCCATAAATAACCATAATTTATTTTATCCTCAAAGGTTATTTAATACCTTTCATTTTTCATCCCAAAATATAATAACCATTTATCACCGCCAAAAATGATCATATGAACCCATAAGGTTATCCATTATGTCTACACAAGAAAAGATATATTTTTATGAATAAAATTTTCACATAAAAAATATTAGGGTTACACATACTAGAAAACGGTATCCCAAAGTAATCACATCATCAAAAGTTCCTTAATACTTTTAATAATTTTATCTTCTTAAAATATACCATAACTATTGAATACCTTATATGTACACTTTATACTCATTCAACATTCATTATGATTCATTTTTCATTATTTTCTAACTTATTCCGTAAAAATTCTTTACTAAAAAAATAATGAATCATACCCTAAGACTCAATAATGTGAAAACATCAGCTAAGAAATAATCAATACATTTTATTGGTCATTTTCAGTTTCCTCATCTTCTATTGGAATTGCATTAGGTATTGGTAAACATATATTTGTATGGTACTAAAAATACCATTATAGAACCTTATTCTTAGTATATTTTTTTGTGTATTTACCATGCACAACACATTTAAAACATTCAATTGATCCCTCGCTAAGAAATTCTTTCCCTTTCCTAGTGTCTACTGGACGATTCCTTTTGCCATGGAAGGTTCATACTTTGTGACCATCATTACCACATCTATATCATCTTCCCATCCATTTGAAGCATAATACTAGGTGATTATTTCCACATTCTTGAATCATTGGTTTTTGAATATAATTACATTATGATTATTACATGAACTTCCATAGGGATTCATTTCTCGCATATGTGATGCCCTAGAGAAATCACCAATGTTCGTGTGGTTAATCATGAATTCAGATAGTTTGTTGAGAATAAACACAAGATTTCTCATTGGAGATCCAATTTCATTTGGTTTCTTATTCAGAAAAACGTCACAGTTTTCGTCAGATCCATTGTTACTTAGGTACCTGCTATATCCAGCCATTTACAAAAACCAAAAAGGATCATGTGAGTATATTAGTAAAATTATCATATAATATCTTATAAAGAGGGTAAACACTAGGATATCTTTATTCATTTTATATTAAACTCATTCAATTTATCTAAAATAACCATGACTCTTTCTAATATTCTATCCATTATGGTTATGTCACATATGCTTAAATAACACCCTAAACTCTAAAGTTATCTAAACCAACCTCTGATAAAAATTGTAAGGCCACAACCTTAAGCATTACATAATATTGAATTAAGTTAATAATTCACACTGAGGATTTGGTTTAGAGATTTAGAGAATAAGGTCATAAATTATACATAACAAAAAGAATATTACAAGTAGACACTTCTAATCACTATCCATTTTTTCATAAAAACACACTTAAAAAAGCATGTCTAGTTCCATGTTTTAGACAACATGACTTTTACTATATCCCATCCTGGACCCTATTCATATTTATGTCCTATGAAAAACATTTAAAAACATGGGAAGAAAATAAAAATGCAAATTAAGGTAATAGAATAAGGAAAGAAAACATTAGTCCATTAATACATACAAATTAATGAAATAATAATTTTCACTCATAAAACATAAGGCCTTTAACATAACTCATGAAATCATAAGATTAATTAATAACACATAGAAATCATAAATCATAAAGAAAACATTTGGAATCCATAACATACTTACATTATTGCTTTCAAATCCAAAAATGTTTTCAAATTTGGAATACCCAGCACATTATATTCCCTAAATCTCTAAAGTGAAATATTAATGTTTACCTCTGTCACATAACCCAATGCATTAGAGAGATGTTTTGGGCTCACTTACCCTAGCATTCTCACAGAATTGCCCATATTCATAAAGAATTACCAAGAACCATAATATAATTCTAACACATAAAAGAATCATAAAGTAATGATAATATTTCCACAATAAAATAACAAGATATCAGTTCAAGATATTTACAAAAGCAATTCATTTTAAAAAAGCACTTATAAAACATTTAAAAAGATTTTTTTTGAATAAATGCATCCCATACAACGTTAAAACTTTTATAGGATTTTACATTGAAGAAAATTATTTTCCATACCAATAAATCCCTAAAACCATTTTGAAAACATTGACATTAATGGTAATGTTTTAGAAGATTAAATATTTAAAACATTTAAAAAAAATATTTTAGTTAATGATTCTTTTACCACTTGATAAAATACGTAAAAAAATAAAAGAATAACATTATATGGAGGTGTGTGTTAGTGTAGTTAGAATACTTGGAAAAATAACATCTTGTAATATTTAATATACTTTTTTTGTTACAAAATAATTTAATAAAAAGAGTTTAGGGGGTTAGATAAGGGAAAATAAATGAATGAATCTTGAGAGAAAACATACCTCAAATCGGGTAACTCTTTTTCATTTAAGCTAAAAGACTTCCTTGATTGTACTTCTAACCAAGTTAAGGTTTTAAGAATAATATATGGATTTCTTGAGTTCATTTGGGAATAGGATGGATGATCCAAGGGGTCTTGAGAGGTGTGTGTAAGGGATAGATGTTGTAGCCTTTTATAATAGGGAGGAGGGGTGCCTAAGGAACATTTGAAAGATTATTTTATTATAAACTGAATTTCGATTTTAAAAAGGTCCAAAACTGATTTAATTAGAATATAAGATGATTATTTCCCTAAATCCTGTCAACAAATAGTTTTTAGACTAGTTTTGGTTTCAAATTTAACTTTATCGTTATGCTTTAACCCTTAGCTAACTTATTTGACTCTTACCATGTCTTCTTATATATTCAAACTATATGGTAAATATAGTTACAATTAAATTCCAATAGAACCTTAAGTGGTTCATTAATGAAATTTTAAACCTCATCTACGTCATTTTTCTTGAATCTTGTATTTTTAAAAAAAATTATATCATTTAGTAAAATGGTATTTGTTTTAAAAAATTATTTTATGTCAATTTTATACTACTCATATCATGTCTTTTTAAAAATCAAAAACAACATGATTAATTCGAAAAAACCTCATCAATTCAAATATAATAAGGAAAACTCATCTGTAATATTTTTCAACAGAATAAAGAGTTTTAAAATTTATTTATTTTAATATTTATAATCTCATTTATCCAAATAATTGATTAATAAGTTAATCACTATATCATCATTGTGTCATAAATATATTTACTTATTTGATGTCAAAACATTATCAATAAAACACCACGATGTATTAAATATTTTCATTTTTCTAATGAAAATTTATATTCAAATAAATCACTTATATAACTTCATATAATAATAATTTTAGTAAAAGATACATCTTTAGTTTATATTTTCTGTAACATTAAATTAAAATAATTTAAATGTATTTTTCACAAAAAAGTGGCTCCATGGGGTCATAGAATCAACCCAAGGATTACTAGGGTCGAAAATATCTCATAAAATAGTGTTAGGACACGTGTTAGGTTAATTTTTTATTATATTATTATTTTTTTAATCTTATTTACTTGATTTACCCTTTAACCATAGTAAATAAAATATTTATTGAAGTTACTATACATAATGTCTAAAAAAAGGTACATATTTACCCAATTTGAACCTCCTAATTCTATATATGGAATCAATTTTTCAAGATTCAAAACAGAGAAGGGGCATAAATAAATTTAAAATTAATTCTTCTTGTCAAAACTAAAGTGCATTTTTTTAAGAAGTAAAATAACCAATAGTTTGACATGTGTTTATGTCCAATTCCAAATTTAAATTACATTCAATGACCAACATTGGATTATATGGTATAAATATAATCCAATTAAACTTTAAAACCTATTAGAAACACACTATATCTATTTAAATCAATTATATTAAAAGAATTTTTTGAATTAAAATGTAGTATTTATCACAATTCAATAAAAATAAACATTAGTTGAAAAATAATAAAAAATTAATTCAATGTAAATTTTTATGTTCCAATTCTAAAGAAGAAGTTTATTTTTTAAAATAAATTATATAATAGTTTCAAAAAAAATATTCGAAAATGTTTCTCCATCAAAAGGCGGTAAAACTACATTTTTAGAGAAATAATTATTTTGTAAAAAATAAATTTATTCTTATATCATATTTAGAAAACATATCAGATGAATTTAAAACATTTAATTGAATATATATCATATAGTTTTCTTTAAATTAGTATCTATAATGAGTGATCTGAAAACAAAATTATTCTATTTTAAATAGGTTTTCATAAAAACACATCTATTATATTTAATTGGTTTTTATTTACATTTCTAATAAATTTTGTAATCAATGAATAATCATTTAAACATGTCTAACCATATTTCAAAATTCTGTTGATACTATTAATTTTTTATATTCCAACCACTAACTATTAGCTACCATTTAAAATAATAAAAATATTATTGTATTATTTTTTAGTATAACTCAATGTTGTGTGCAATGTAATATTTCAAAGAAGCCCATTGTTGTGTGTCGAGTACGCAATCAGAAAAAATGGTCCCCTGTAACATAAAATTAATATCTTATTCATAATAGTTAATATAAATCAAAATGTATTATTTTATAAATACTTGGGTTGTTACATTGAGTATCGTCAAAATACAATGTAATGATTCATTCTCTTTTTTTCTCAGAGTATACTATTCTGTAGGAATATATTTTTTATTTCCCTCACCCAACTATAAATTATATTTTTCCCACAGAACCATTTCTTTTAAATCATGTTGTGCATTTACATGGACCATTTATTTTCCAATGACACCTAAAATTTTCCACAAAATATTATCACAATTATTTCATTCAATTTTCATGACGTCTAGATTAATATTTAGTATACTATTTTTCTAGTTAGGGATATTAATAAATTTTCTTCTTCCAATTTTTACTATGCTACCTACCTGCACAATGAATATTATGTAGTGGATGATCCACAAAATCCATAAAATCATATACTTTGTGTATTTTTTATTCCATAATTTTTTATAATAGTTCTACTCCAATCAAGAACATTAGAGACATGATGAATTCTTTAGAACCATTAAATGAAACCTTTTTCTTTCCGAACTTGTGATGAGGGGGAAGAAAAAATCTATGACTCAGGTATGTCCACTTTTTACAATGCTTAATCCATATATAAATTTTACTTTTATTACAGAAGGGGAATGAAAATTACACTTTCATACTCTAACCTAACCAATTTATATATGTTGGGAAATCATTGACTGTTCACATTAAATCATAATATTGTTTGAACAATTCATTCATTTCACAATAATAAGTCATCACACCATCACCCCAAAATTCATTCAACTCATCAATCAATGGGTTCATGTAAAAACAAATCTTATACCCCAATCTTATTTTCCCACCAATAACTATGGAAAGTAATAGAATTTTTTGTTTTACACATATCCATAGAAGAAGATTATACAGAACCAACCCCATAGGTCATGTGATTTGTGTTTCACCATCCATAGAAATTGATTTATAGAAACCATTTTCTTCCAATCCTAATCATACATTATGCCTATCATTAGCAAATTCAAGGTTTCTCTGATAGAAATCATTCCATTAAAGTGAGTCTGTCGGGTGGTTTACCATATCAGATTCATTATTTCTTTCCACATGTCATATCATTAATTGAGAAAAATTATTTTACATAAATAATAATGTAAATCTAATTTTCATTTTAAAATAACAGATTTTCTTTATGGAAGTTGATTTACCCTATTTCCTAGTCTAACTTTGATTAATCTGATTTTCCATTTAATCTGTCCATGTGGGAGAGTAAAAAACTATACAATTATCAAAATGGATAGTTTCCTTTATAAATATCATACAGTTGTTTTCACATTCATATATTTTCTCACATGTAAAAATTATGTTCTCCTTCATCTTATTAAAATGACAATCAAACTAGTTAATCTTAGTGATAGTCGGAATTACTTTTTTTAATAAAAATACAACATGTCATATGATGTGTCTTACCACTGATTCATATATTCATGTGAAACAACACTACAATAAATGAAAATTTAATATAAATTGTTCAAAAAGAATATAATTCATTATTGATTCATCGTGTATTTCATAAAAATTCACCAAATAATGATTTATACTATATTTTATGATGATCTCACCATTATCAACATTATGGATGTTAATTCTTTCAGGTGAAAGCCCACATGCCATTTTAGTATATATTTCATGCATAGGATTAGTCTTCCTCACATTAACATTAATTTGAACTTTTTTTGAATGGTTAAAACAAATATATTATTTCTTATGATGAATCTAACTCTTATAATTTTTTATGAACCCATTCCAGAAAAGGTTCTCCCTCATGGTATCTTGTGTGAATTGATATCTGTTTGCAAATTTTCTACATGGACAACAGGTAATGTAAAAATGAAATAATCTAATGAAAAAAATATCCTACAAAATTCATTCAAAAGATTCTCTAGAGGTACTATTTGAAAGATAAATCCATCTCTTATCCATATTCATATCTATAAAACAAGCTGTAACATTTAAACAATACTTCATATTGGATTCATTTTTAGAATTTAATATCACAAAAATATATTTAAAATAAATACTAACAAATTGAATGTGGACTTCAATTCATAATTATCAAAAAACAATTCAAAAATGACATGATCATTGAATTATATTTAATTAGTTATACATTTTTTTAAATTATTTTTTTATATGATTTATATTTTTGAGAGAGGAACTAATTAAACATTTATATATAAAAAAATATTTTTAATATAAGGAAAAAATTGATTGAATTAATATATAAATAATAACTGGAAGAAGATATATTTTTGTTATGAAATGATAATTTTTTCTGTTACACTTGTTAATTGGTAAGTAAATCAGAATAGCCAGGTAATGGAAAAGTTAATGTAAAGACAACAATCAATCTTGATTATAACATATGAATGAACAAATTTTCAAGAAACCCATTTTCAAAAAACCCATTTTCATTATATTTGAAAACACTTACACAAAATAATTTGTGAATATATATATGTACTCTAAAATTTTTTTACCAAGTATAAACATATAGTGCCTACATATTGATTTATTTCTACAAATAATTACACATAATTTGAAAAATCAAGTTAGATTAAACCCACATAAATAACATAAACACATTTCAATGTTTTTTAATAATAAATATACATCTAGGTGAGAGGAATTATAGAAACAATTAAAATTTTCTATTATTTTGATAAGTAAAAATTACATTATATTTTATTTTTATGATTAATTTATTTTAATTATATGTACCTAATACTCAATATAAAATATTTAATAATTAATTTTAGTGGATTCTTAATATTCACCTAAAATATAAACCAAATATTTATATAATGAATACCATATCATCCATTAATAGTATGTAATTAATTTCTTACAATCATAAATTCCATTAAATTCTCTAAAATATTATCTATAAAACCCTAATTTTCATTCCATTTGTTTATTTTAATGATTTTAATTTCCTATGAAAATTAATAGTTGAATTATAGACATGTTTTTATTACTTTCGTGATATTTATAGCCATCCCTATTAGTGAATACCGACTATGGGACTCCCAAATCAATATCACCATGGTTATTTTTACTTTTTTCTGTATAATGATTATGATGGATTCCTATCCTTATTCATTATTTTTTTATTATATTAAATAATTTTTATACCATATTATTTCAATAGTGGTACATCATAAAAAATATTTATTTATTCTTTATGAAAAAACATTGATAATTTGTTATAGTTCTCACATTCTTTACTGATAAAAATTATAAACATATATTTTAATCAGATTTCAATTTTTTAAAATGTGTGATTATTGTTCCATCGTATCCTTCTCTAACTCCCTATTCTATATTCTAATGTGTGATTCATTCACAACACCATTAGTAATAAAGTCTCTCTATTTTATACCACTGTAACTCTTTGTTCATGTATTTAGGAAATTTATTCATTATATAGTAAATAGGGACGTCTTTTAAATGAAACAATTTTATAGACATGCATTTTATATACCATGTAAATACATATAAGGATTACAGTAATAATGTTATATAGTTTATAAATAATGGGTTATATATTTCCACATTTTCATTATAAATGAAAAATAATAAGTTAAAAAATTAAACACATTGTAGAAGATGAATAATAAAACTTATATTTAATAATGTTTAAGGTATAATATAATTATTTTTATTAAAATTTTGGAACAAAAATAAAATTTTTTGGTGGGTTTTAGTTGTGATAATATTTAAAATATGAAAATGAATGAACATTAACTAAACACATGGTTTTTGAAATATAAATATGGGTCTTGGGATGTATACATTGGTTTTCATCAAAACATTACCAAAAATTTATAAAATTACAAGTCATTAAAATTTATTTTGGTTTGGTTATTTCAATTGTTTAGGTTATAATAAAATATATGAAATAATATAGTAGTTATTTAAAAAACATTTGATGAATTTTTTATTTCATATATTAAATGATAAGTGAGCTTAATATATAAAAACATTAGATTATTTATATTGAATCGTTTTTTATATATGTACATTAATTTTATAATTTTTTATTTTTTATATGAAGATGAGTCAGGGGAATCATATGGATATTTGAAATTAAATGGGTTGTTTGAGTAGGAGGTATTTTTTATTTGAGGACATGGTGATATCACCATGAATTACTATCATGTGAATGTAATGAGATGGATGTTTAAACTAATGAAAATATGATATTTCAAGCTATAACACATAAGAAATCAAAAAAATCAGATAGAATAATGATCCAATTACATTGATTATCATCCTACCATGGAATACAATAGATACATATTATTATCTAAGATAGATAATTATAGATAGAATTCACACATATTGATGTGATGTAGTGACAAAAATCAGAATAGGGATACCAGACATCATTTATGAATCCCTCATGCAATGAAAATATATTTTATCATCAATTTCAATATCCACATCACCACCAATCCAAAATAGGTTTTTGAGGGATATATTACTCTATAGAATCCATGTAATGAATTATATTTTATGAAAAATATGTATCTATTGAAATTATTGAGGTTGTAGGAATTTGACCTTTGATTACATCCTATCATTAATATGACATTATGGACTTACGATTTTCAACTAATGAAAATTTTCTATTTACAACTATAAAATGTAATTATCACCAATTATAAAATAATCATTAAAGGTGACAGACACATATAGTTTCCCATGATGCTCAATAAATTACTACCACTACTTCTGGTATATACTGATTAATGAATAAAATAGGATAATTTCATTTAACAGAATCCATATATCTATTATGATTCCTTATATCATAAACTATATAGAATTTCTCTATAATATATCATATCTATCATAAATACTTTAACCAAAGACTCGAGTGCCTCATTGATGATTCTATAAGAGGAAGGATTCTTAAATATGGTATATCAATTCTATATAATAAATATTCTTATTCCATTAATGAGGGAAGCTGAAAAAATTCTTACAAGCATACACCCATGATAAAAAATTAGTCTTCTTGCAATTTTCATAACTAAATTAGGTAATTCCTTAAAAGAAAGGACACATAGAGGATGGTCAAGGAAGGGGGAGGAGGTGATAAAGGGTAATATATCCAATATTAATATAGGTTGATTATGAATCATAAAATTGAAGTAAACCCTTTAGAAAAATAAATATTTTATAAATTTGGACTACCTAATTTTCTTTTATTGTAATTGCATTTCCTTTTATCCTATGTTTTCTTCCATTGAAATAACTTTATTGTAACACACTTATACCATTAAATATTTTAATTTATGAATAAATTTAATTTTTTCCTTGATTTATTTTTACAAAAAACCCTTTTAATCTTTTTCTACACACAATAATGAGTTGGCCTTCGTTACACGCAAGGCCCGGTTTTACTAAACAATGTTATTTTAATAAAAAAATTATTAAATATAATATAAAACCTAACCATTAAAATATCAAGATTGAGTAGTATTAATATAATTATATACAATATAATGTTAAACATTAATTTTTTTCTAGATATGATAAATGAACAAATCCAATAAAACAAGTATTTTTCAAATATGTAGATTTAACTCATTTTGATGGTTCACCCATTTTAAATATTTTTTTTGAAACATTTATAAGTTCTATTAGAGAAATTAATTTTCCTATTTGAAATCAGGACATCACAATTTATTTTGGTAGACCTTTTGGTATTTTTTTGATAAATTTCATATTATTGTGAATAGTGAAAAATACTGCATTTTAATTCAGAACAATTTCTCTATATAATTTAGGTATATTATTAGATTATAATTTTAGATTATTTTAAAGTATAATTAGATTTTTTATCGTAATATTAAATATTTGTCATTTTGATCAATTTTAAATTGAAATTAGACATAAAAACATTTCGAACGTTGGAACATTTTACTTTAAAATCAATTTTTCTGTTTTGTCTATGGAATTGTTTTTTAAAAATAAATTTCCCAATTATGAAAATTTATTTAGGTAAAGTGAATTATATATTTGAATAACAAGGTTTAATTGATGTTATAATATCATTTTCATTTCTTGGTATAAAAAATAGATACCATGGGAAAAAAATTACCATTGTATAGGTGAAGTTGCGACAAGTGTTAAAGTTAAAAGGTAAAAGCATAACATGCCAAAAAATTGAAACATTTAATGGTTTATTGAGGAGTGGATCAAACCTAAACATAATAAAAAAATCAATTGAATGTTTAATTAGTCTAAATTAATTTCACATCAGTGTGGTTAGCTTTAAATATAAAATAATCCATAATTTAATCACTGGCCTACGTGATGTACTAGTTAGTATAACATAGTTTAATTTATTTAAATAGTGTAAAATATGTAGAATAAGTTAATTTTTGGAACCCTATTTGATTAAAATAAATATAATATTTGGAATTTTATTAATTTTTTATGAGAAATTTATATTTCTCATAAGATTTAGTTAAATGATAAAACTATACATGTAAAGTAAGTATGTCACTTTTTGTTATTAGTCTATTAATTAAATTAATTATTCTACTCGAGGGAAAGGATCTTGAAACCAAAACATATAGCATAGTAAATTTTCCAATGAATAAAATGTTCCCATAGATCATCTCATTCTTAGAGAATTTCAATTTTTAAGTTTCTCCTAATAATGTTCTCTATCACACTTCATCTGCTGTAAATCGATAAATTTTCCTTTTATGTCGATGTTTTCTTAAATAGAACCCTTGTATGTGTAATAACTAGTGACATTCACACTTACATTAATTTATTTTAAAGTGGGTGTCTCATTAATCTTTTTTTTCAGATGTGTGATTTCAACAATGATTGAAATTTCAAACACCCAATTTTTTTATTCCGAGTTTAAATGGTAAAGACACAATTTATTAAAGGAGGGGAGAATATAACACCCCATGACATTTAAATATTTTTATTTATAAATAAATATAATTGTTTAATTTCTTTATTTTTACAGAAAACTATGTTAAGATTACACTACACACAATAATGAGTTGGCTTGGGTTACACGCAATGCCCTGTTTAAACAGAACAATAATATATTAATAAAATATTATTATTTAATATAATATTTAACCTAGTCAACAAATTAAAAATAGTGAATATTATTAACCATATAATATACTGTCTAGTTATTAACATTATGTTTTTGGGTTTTGTAGATATGATATATGAACAAATCAAATAAAATAAGTATTTTTCAAAAATGATGTTTTACTGCATTATGACAGAGCACCCTTTTTAAATATATTTTTTGACACATTTATAAGTTATATTTGAAAAAATTATTTTCTTATTTGGAAATGACACATAAAATGTTTCTTTGGTTGTTTTTTTGGTATTTTTTTGATAAATTTCATATTTAGTGAATAGTGAAAAATAATGCATTTTTATTCAAAAATACTTTTTCGTCGAATTTATTTATATTTTCATATTATCATTTTAGTTTATTTTAAATTATAATTAGACTAATTATTTCTAATTCAAACCAATATAGTTCATTTTAATGAATTTAAAACTGTAATTAGATATTAAAAAATTTCAAACATTTGAACGTTTAACTTTAAAAATATGTTTTTTCATTTTATCTATGGAATTGTTTTTTAGATATAATTATCCCAACAATATGAATTCAATTAGGTAAAATGGATTAAATATTTGGAATAATAATTTAAAAATTATTAAATAAGTAAAATTTTACTTTTAGTTATAGGAAAAAGATACCATGGTAAAACAACTATTTACCGTTGTATAGGTACAATTGTGACAAGGGTTGATGTTGAAAGGTAAATTCTTAACATACATAAAAATTGAAACATTTAATTTTAGGTTGAGTTGTTTCTTGAAGATAACTATTTCACACAACATTAATTAACAGTAATTTTTTTAAAATTCATGCAACCTCAATGTTTTTATATTTATAAATAAAATAATCAATAATTTAATAACGTGTTCCCACCTCCCCTCAAGTATAAATACCACCCTCACCTCTCCATTTCGACCCAAAAATCCTTTAATCTACTCAAATATCTACCCAAAAATATCTTTATCACTCTCTTCATGTCTATGTGCTTCTTTTCTCACCAAAATACCAAATCCAAAGTCCTAAAGGGTCATTCAACAAGGTGATATTCAAGAGACAATTTTCTCAAAGTACCTCTCTTAATTAATTTTCTTTCTATACTTTCTCCACACATCCTTCATCCATAAATTCATGATAAATCAATAATAATGTATATACTAGAGATTTATGTTTCTAATTTAATATCTCATATCAATTGAAATTCTCACCTCCTCTTATTCAACTAAACGAAATTGTTCTCTAATTTATGTCGGTTTATCAACTTTATGAATATTTTTTGTAATTTCTCCATTACTGCATTAATTTCAGGTCTTGAAACTATTTTTATGATAAATAATATTTTAATATGTACAATATAACCTATTATAAATTCTGTAAATATTATATTAAACATACCTTAATAATTTTTTTATTGGGGATATCTGATAACATCGTTTGTGGAAGTGTGGACTACTGCCCCCTCAAAGCGATGTGATTTTTTCACAATATATATAGAACATATTAAGGAATATGTTAAAAATATATGAAATATATGAAATATATATGATATTATAATTATAATATACATATTTATGATTCACTTTTCAATATCAATAACCTAATGAAAGTAGTGTTCAAGTGTACGTACGACCTACCATCTCCATGAACACTATATTTCATTTCTTATCTCCAAACATTATAGATTATTATAAATACACATGTACTCAATATATAAGATGATTAAGTTGTGGTTTACATTCTTTAGATTATTAAATCAGGATCTATGTAATAAAAGAAGCAAATAACAAGTCTAAGCATACATGACAAAACTAGGCAATTAACACCCTAAATAGTGAAATAATGAAATTTTTTAAAATAAAGGATAATAATATTTTATAATGAGACGATATAAAATATTATAAAAATTACTATGGTTCTATATTAAGTTATTAATACTCTTTAAACTATTATACAAGAGCTTTTGACACATATGGAGATTATTATACCTTTGGTAAGGGGAATTCAATTTCACATTTTTATTTTCATGAAATATATGTCATGTTCACCACATATTTCTTATGTGTGATTTATTTACTAATCCTATTATACATAATATAATTAATTCAATTATACTCATCAAATTTAATGATTTTTAGGAATATATCATCCTTTTTATTTAAATATTCAATGTTGTATGGGATGCTTTGAATGTTTAATGAATTAATCCTTTCTCAATTTTAATTTTCTAAATATTATCATAAAAATTTAGTTATATGTATATAAAGTATTATAAAGAATAATTTATTAAATTTTTTTATTTTATTAAAAAAATTTCAAATGCAATTTTTTAAAGGTTTTATGTAAGTGACTCTTTAGCCGAAACATCATTTTAAATGATTTAAAGATTTATTCTTCTAAATATTTATCGTTAATCACCATGTTTTAAAAATGGTTTTATGTATTTATTTATATATTCATTAATGTTTTAAAAAGTTAATTCCTTTCAAAATATTTAATCTGGTGTGTGATAATTTGATTCACAAATATGTTTTTAAATGACTTCTTTTGTAAGTGTACAGTTTTAGAATAAATGATTTCAAAGAAAAATGGGTATTTGCCTCAAGATACTTTTAATGATTTTAATATAGTTTTTTTATATGTCAACATCCTTGGTTGGATCTTATTCTTAATTGAGGTTGATCTCATGTGGTGTCATTTACCATATTTTATCGAATGGTTTATGATCAGTTTGATTGAGGATGTAATATTTAGATACCATTCTTGGTTTTTGGTTAATGTATTCATGTTTTATATACATGATTTTAATAAAAATGATTATTTTGTTTATGTTTAACCATTTTTATTTGAGGAATGTAATGTACTAAGTATGTAACAAGTGGGGCCCTCTACATCCTCTCGATGCATCAGTAGGCTTCATGAAACAAAATAGATATGTTATTTTCCAAGGCCTTATCCATTTATTAGATTTTGTGCATGAAGCCTTGAAAGTTTTATATTCTAGGTATGAACCCTTAGTGATGCTAGATTCTTGAGATGAATCCTCAATGGATAGTTTCACATATTCATCAATATGATAGCTTCCACTATATTTTTTATCTTTACTGAGCATCTAAGATCACCCATTTCTTGTTGTTTATTTTCCCAGAATTTGAAGAAGTTTATTGTGATAGAAATAAAATGTTAATCTTAGATAATAATGGAATTCTCAAAATATTATATATAATATATTTTAATTTTTGAATAGCAATGTAAGATTCATATAGGAAATCAATTTTCCCAGACTGTTAAATTGATCTGTCCTTTGGGATTCGATTCCATATAATCATTCCAATATAATATAATAATTAACTAACTCTAGAAATATTGGGTCAGAGTGTTACATTTTATCTATTTAATGGAGTAAAAACATCAATATTTATTTAAATTGGATATTTCCAATGAAATTTACTTTTATATTTGAATATATCTTTCTTGTTCTTAAATTATTTTCACTCTAATTTTCTTAATTGTGCAGTTAAAACGGCTTGTTGTGTTTATGAATCCTCATTAGAAACACACTTATCAAATTCCCCACCCATACATAGTATCATTAGTTCCCTTCATGATATTGTTCTTCAAATTATGGAGTTTGATAGATCACGGTCCATATATAATGGGATTACATTACTCATTTGATAGGATGGGTAGAGGAGTCGATCAGTTAAGAAACAAAATATATTTTTTCGGGTATACTAAAATATAGAAAGAAAAAATGAACAATAAGGAATTTTTGATCCACTAATATCATAGAAAATATGAAATGAATAAATGTTGATGCACTATAATCAAAAAATATATGGCAACTATAACTATAGAAATACAAATGTTGAAGCACAAAAATGAAACAAAATTTAATAACTTGCATGCCTATGTGGTGCATGAGAAAAATAATCAAATACCAATATTTGAATATAAACATTATTGACTATGCAAATGACTCCCAATATATCAACAAATATAATTCTATAAATTTTTAGGTAAAAGTGTGTGTGTGTGTGTGTGTGTAAAACACTATGCATATTTGGTCAACCGAAAAAGGTGAACAACCAAGTCAACAAAGACATGATTAATAAATAAGCATCAAATGTGTAGTACAGAGTTACTTATTCACTAACAAAAAATAACTCAAATGGTAAACAAGTTTGATGGTAAACTATTAAATTGTTATCTTCGAAAGTATAATCTAGTACTATATAGAAGAATACTAAATTCTAAAAGTAAATTCATCGCTATCAATAACACTATTTCATCTATTAAAAACCACACACCTTTATCCATAGTCATTTTCATTATGAACTATGTTCCCAAGATCACTATAGGAATAACCCATAAAATATAAAACTATATATAGTAAAAAACTAACCATCATAATTTTTAAGGGCCATCACAAACTAACTCTACCTAACATAGTTTACAATATGATTGATGGAAGTACCAAAAATCAAAACCCTAAATCTATGATTATGTATTACCTGATAGCGCTAAAGATCAAGAACCAATCAAATGTAAAGGTGGAGTTAGTGGACCAGAGAGACATGAGGGAGAGGCAGTGGTGAGGGTGGATGGGTTACATGTGGATCAAGGTCAGTTGTGGAGATGGGTGAGGAATGAAGAGAGGGAGTTAGGGGTGAGGGAGTAAGAGGCAGGGTTAGGGAGGGGAGTCAAGGAGGGAGAGGGATCCAGAGCTGATGGGAGCCAAAGTAGGGGGAGGAGGTGGATGCTGGAAGGGAGTGGATGGGAAACGTAGTTGATCTAGTGGTTAAGGAAGGTGTGGTGATGGAGAGGATGGGAACCCGAGGTAGTGTTTTATGAGGGCAGAGAAGGTGAGATGAAGGTGATGATAGGTGTAGTGAGGGAGAGGATAGGTGGCGGTTGTAGGGATTGGTGAGGGAAGAAATTTGTGAGGGAAGTGGGGGGAACAGATGCGTTTATTTATTTTTCATGGATTGTGACCATTAAATGTTGTCTCTTATTCCATGGGCTCTAAATAATTATTTCTAGTAGTGAAAATAATATACATAAGAGATAAATTTATGCTGTGATAATGAAACTAATGATGGAACCACTGGGATAGAACCCACTTTATAGGGTTCTTCTCCCCCTCCTTCTCATCCTCTATTGGTGGGTTTTCTAGGGTTGGACAACCATCATCCAGATACCCACCTTCATCAATTGAAAAAAGGGGTGGAGTTGACCATGAATAAAGAACTATCGAATGTCTCCCCTTTCCAAGTCCAAAACTACCAGGAAAAGTCATGTCCCCCAAATTCTCAGAAATATTCCATTTTTTCACCATAATTGTCATTTGATTAAACATTTGTTTTATTATCATGTGTATGGGATGGTTCACCTGATGGTTGGTATTTATGGGGATAATGTTATATCAAAAAACGGTGTGGGGTGAATCCTGGCCTTCTGGATGGTTATTGCATTCCCCATGATGCAATTTTGTTCTTGCATGGGAAAAATTACTATGGACTGGGACACATTCACCTAACATCATAATATATCATCATATACATGAAATATTTCAATGAAAAATGTTTTCCAATATGGGTATGAGGTGCAGGAACCAGAACTATGGCACTGCTAGAAAAGTCCTATGCAATGATCTCCTCCACTACATTGAACTTGTGGAAATCAATGGCACCATTTCCATCAAGATGGTGATCTGGATTTAAATGTGGTCATGGCTGCAGCAGTCATCATTTCACATTTTCATGGTCAGGATGTTCATGCCAACACCTATGGATCTATCACAGGGCCACTGGCCAACATTTGGGCTCACCATGGTCATCATCATAAGAAATGAAGAGTGAATCCACTGCCCTGACACACGCATCGAGAGGGACCTCCATGGGTTTTATGAAATTTACTTCAAGATCATGGCATCGAGTGAGGGGATACACCAAAATATATCCCTCCCCATTTCTATTTATACATGCCAGAGACTCATCTGATACCATCATCATCATTATATATAATCATATACAATTTGAAGATACATTGTTGTTTATAGTTTTTCAAGTAACTAATGATGAGAACTATGTACACATATTAACATTGGTTATGTATCAGTCTAAAAATAAAATTATATATTTGTATGTCATCATAGGAACTATGGATATTCTATTAGAATATATCACACCTTCGTGATAAAACATCATATCCTCAATGATTAACATGTAAAGATGTTGTGCCAATAATGGTAGTCCACCACATTCTTTGGCAATAATTTCATTTCATAATGTTCTGATATCTCATGGAGAATATTTTATTTATAAAGATAGTCCCCCAAATAATTTAAACTTTATGGTTTGAAATTTTAAGGATGATGAAAATTCAAAACAAAAGTTGATGAGGATGTAAAACAATCTAATGTCAAAGAACATTTTGATACCTCTCTAATAAGGTCCCACTTACCTTCGAATCAACCTACACCATTGGATTCATGGTCAACCAAAGTCATGTAATACTTAGCACAATTTTATTTCTTGATTTTTAATCCTAGTAAATAATTTCCGAGGATTATTGATGGCATAAATTGAGTTTCAATTGAAGGTGTTTTGTATATTGGAAAAGAACTTGATAGAAAATAAGTGGTGAAAATTATGTTAAAAAATCACATTAAACAATATTAAATTAATTTTTTAGAAGATTCAATGATATCTCTTTATATGATTTTGTGTGATAGATTTGATTCATACTATCAGATGAATTTGTAAGCTATAATTGACAATAATTTTCATTATTGGTGCACGACTATATTTACTCCACATGTGTTAACCCAAGCCTATCAGAGGATCACACAACATTTGTTTATAATTATTTTCAATTGTTATTTTTGTTATAATAAGATCCTGTCACAGAATTCGTATTGTTCTGGTGGTTGAGAGAATCAAACAACTTATCAAGTATCTCTCTTACTGGAAGGCATGGGTGGTATGATAGAAAGATATTATGAATTTTTATAGTGACTGGGGTGACTCTTATCTTGTTTTACCACTGTCATGACTCAACCCGATGGGGATCAAGATATAACTACCCCAAGACCACATCCAATAGGTCATGGGATGGCAACCAGCGTCCAGTGGGCATATCACATGCATTGAAGGTATTTTCTGAATGTAGCTATAAACATGCACACATCTCCAAGTCTATAAATTGTTAAATGTAAAATAACTAATAATAATGAATGTATGCATCTAAAATCCCAAAATTAGCGAAAAACATAAAGTATTGGAATGAATAAAAATTGGTTTCATACAAGAACATTGAAAACTAAAAAATATAGTATGCCCTTCTCCGAAGGAGGGGAATACTTTCAAATGAAACACTGGTAAACACCTCGGCTTGTCTATCCCAAACTATGCTCCATCAACTCTTATTCCTCCAAGGACTCCTTGAAAAGGTTAATCATCTGCATAGTACATGACATGTGAAAGTATATCCCTTTCTGGGGTGAGTATAACAATACCCAATAGGACACCTTAAAATCACCAAGCCTAAAGCATCATGTGCAGTCAACTCATTGAACACAAGTATGTCCAACAAGATATGATACATAACAATAACCAAGGATATCAAATATATGATCATAATTAAATCTAAGTCACAAAGGGTCTCCATGACCGCCAAACATAGATCGACTATGTTGTTTCAAGGTAACACTCATCCAGTTTATCTCACTCCATAAGTTGTTCCATCTCTAATGGTAGTCAAATGAGATATATCACTCATTGGCATCGCTAAGACGATGGAACATACCTACCATCTGGAGGTTATGCTCATCTAGGAGGGACCATTTTTGAGCTATACTACCATTGAAGAAACTCATCATTGAGGAAATTCTCGTCAAGTCTATCCAATAATAATCACATAAACAACTAAGAGGTTTTATCTGAGATGCACACACCATAGGACAAATAACCCATCAGAAAGATCAGATCTCTATATAAAGAAAGGAAGTAAACACCTAGGGCTAACTGAGGGAGAAACATACCCCACTAGAATCATCCTCCTAGAATGGGGGTCGACACCCATGTATGTTTTGGTCTAGCCAATTACACAAACCCAACCTATGGAAACATACATGAAAATGAGGGTCACTCCAATAATTTTAGAGATATACATCCTCCAAACATCTGAGGGTCTATTGAAGAGGAATGTGATGACACACTCAAAATAAGGGAACCCACCCACATGGAATATATCATCAGGAATCTATAGAGGGGTCACTATCTATGATGATTATGGGATACTCCACTGAACCATCATAAAAATGGACCAATAGAACACACCCAACTGTATACTACTCCAAGGAAGCTCACACAAGTTCACAATGAATATGATTTGAGAAGAAAGAGGATTTGAACCTATCCTCGGAGAAGTACATGGTGTGTCCTAAGGGTTACACGACGCATCTCACTAAACATGGAACCACCCATGTATTGGGCTTACATGGCATGAACTTTTCCAAAAATACACGGTGTGTTCCTCAAAGAACACGACAATTAGATGTCACCCGATCACTCAACGTTCCATTATGCATGTTTCCTTGTACAACAGATTGTTCCCATGTACATGGTCATGATTGAGTTCAAAGCTCTATCCATGTACTCCAGACTACCTGTGATATTCTTGATTACATAGCACGTGGGCCCAAATGGCCACCTTGTTGTGTACTCCCTATACATGAAGACATGTCTTCCATGCATTTCATAGCAAGTTACTAGGCACACATGGCATGTAACACTACATTTCTTTATATGTGTGTACCCCTTGTACATGATAATATGGTTAGATAAGGGTCACACAACATGTCACTTGTGTTTTATGGTGTGTTATACTTATCTCTACATCAAAACCCTATCATTACAAAGAAGAAACTACATTTCATGTGTTCATAGGACTACACATTGTGTAGTTTAGTTTTTCACATAACTTGTAGGATTCTTCATGTGTCTTCTCTTATGTATCGGATTTCCTTCAGATCTATACCGAAACTCATGGATTGACACTAATCTTAATCCATCTGAGTCAATCCACCACCACTGGTCTAATTCCAACCATTCCCACCACTTGAGAAATTACCTTCATCGTGTCTCACCACTATCACATGCCATACCTGAACTAGGGGTATCCAATAAAAACCAAATTTCATGATATCTTCACACACTATGATCCAATCACCAATAAAGAAACTAGATCCCTGGAAATGATCTTTTTTACCAAATATTGAAAGTGAAATGATTACTTTATTGATATTCATCAATCTTCTATCCAAAAGAACAATGATGAAAAATGCATGTAGAACATAGGGGGGAAACCATAAAACACAAACATTATGAATAAAACTCATCTAATTTTCAAGGTGAACTCAATTTTTTGACGTAAATTGATGAACGAATATATAATTAAATTGAAAATAATTAAATTTTATCCCCTAAATACAGGATAAGAAAACCCACCCAACAATTTTATTGATCCATGAATCAACTCTTTAATATATTGATTGATTTTGATTGTTTGAAAATAAAATGGGAATAAATTGAGATAAATATAATTTCATACATATATTTGGATCTCTCACTAACAAAGAATGATCAGATGTTTTTGTTGTTAATAAAATCCACATGCTGCGTTGGTGCACAGTCTTTGATTTTGATCTCAATCAGATGTTGTCTTCAAATGATCTTCTTGCGGCTCCTACAACTCTATAGGGTTATTTACATAACCCTAGGGGGTTGGAATAACAACATAGAGGTTTAATTGGTTTTTTATTTAAATGATATGATTCAAAAAATAATGAATTATGTATTTGATTATTTCACCCATGACGATGCTCAAGACAAACACATGACACCGACAAAGGTTATGTCATAGCTAGGGTAAACCCAACATTCCAAACTAAATGGTGGTCTCATATTTTGATCTAAGACTTTGTTTCAATGTTATTTTACACTTTTAGAAAAACTGAACGTGCAAGAAATTAATCTATTAAATATTTTTAAAATAAAAATTCTCGGCTCACATGGCCTTGGAATCTCATGTCGTTCATAACCTAGATCAAGAAATATTTGATAGAAATATTCAAATGAATTAAAAATAAAAAACCAAGACATAACATTAGTCTCATATTTAATGATTTTCTCCCCCAGAAAGAACAAGTTAAAAAAGAAAGTGATGATGTTGAACTGTCAACTAGGTCCCCCACTACAACAAGTTCTCATGATGGTTTCTTGTGCATCAAAATACATGCACCCATGAAAAATAATTTCCCATGAAGGGTCTTTCTATGTGGGTTCTCAACACCACTAAATCACTGAAAAAGTAAAATCCACTCTCACATACCATCTTCACCATGTCGATATAATGCATTGAGTCTTGAACATACCTCATCAATTGTGCTATATGGAGAGCACAAAGAAACTATAACTGGTATGGTGCTAAGGTTAAATTGTATACCACCTAACTAACCGATAATGGTAGCATAAAAATGGATGTGCCTCAGAAACATGGAGACAATCGAACACCCTGGATAAAAATATTCAACTGTACAACTCCAATGTCCTAAATTGTTGGCTTATAAATAACTATTGATTTTTCTGGGAAGTCTTCATCTGCCCCTTGATGAACTTTACCCTTATTACCATAACTAAACCCAAAAATATAGGCCAAGAAATATCACCCACTATAATCGACCCGTATGACAATGACCTATATGTTCCCTCATTCATAGGCTCAAAAAGGTACCACACTGGTGCTGTATTGGTAGACACTATGATTGAAAAACTACACCAATGGTATATAACCCTCTCATATATGGCCTAAAACTATCATGAAAACACTAATCATGTTCAAAACATCTTTAATTATTCACCTTCCCTTGGGAGATGACTGGGGTAAAATATTAGGCTCAACTGCAAATGTTTTCTCAAATAATTTGGGCATCCTCTACCAAATCATGATGTGATGTATGAAACATAGTCTAAAATTATTTTGAAGGGAATTACATGAATCCATACTACCTAATGCATGAAAAAGTGTCCCAAAATCACCATTAATCATTATTGTTAATAACCCTCATACATGAGGCAAAAAATGATTATAGAACTAAAATGTGCTTCGACACCCATGGATTCCAATCAATTCTATGAGATCATGGTACATCCTCACCTCCATAAAAAGAAAACTAATCAAAAACAACCTCCTCAACACCTCCTTATATAGCATGAATAGTTCAATTATCCATCCTTAAACAATGATGAAGTGTGTATTATCCTTCTTCAAAATCAACTTAGTAGTTCCCTTGAGACAGTTTACCACATGACCCCATTCCCTCCTCCCCATATTCCTAAGGCTGTATACTAGTAATGAGGTCCTAAGGTGTGTTCATGGGGATACTATTCCTTCATGATCATGCGTAGAGAATAGTGTCAAATAATAATGATAATAATCATAAATAAGAATAATAAATAAACCAATACAAATGAATATGTAGAAGATGAAGCAAAATAGATATAAAATGATGATGATCACATCATGCTTCTATAAAAAATGGGTTTATGGGATACAAGGAAAACAGAATATACCACATGCTAAACAAGAATACAAAATGACCAAAATATATTTCTACTTGCATTTTGAGCATAATATTGGGCCTCTGCTCTGGTAAATTATCCTTGTATTGAAAATCAATCATCAAATATATGATTATTCCCTTTATCTGCACCTAAAATAATGAAGACCTATCATGTACCAAGAGAGGACCAATCAGGGCATGGCATAAACTCATTAGGCTATCACCAATTATTTCTAGATCAATACATTATATATATATATATAATGATAAGTGTTCCAATTATAATAAATGCCAAGAAATAAATAAACAATACATTTCTATCCAAGTTCCTCATGGATACCAAACCGTTAATACCTGCTTCTTCCTAAGTAGGATCTATCTAAACCAAGGTATACCTATACAAATATGATTTTGGTGCAACAAGGGTTCATTATTAATTAACAATCAAGTGTGGACCTACCCATAGCAGTTGATTTTTCTTGGAGGATGTAGCTCTGGTATAACAATCATTCACTGATATACATTAATATAAAAGTCATCATTTGAATTTAATAAGATGAACCATGATCCCATCTAAGGAAATCCCAAAATTAATCCCACATATCACTTTGGGGTACTATAGATTCCAAATATTAGAGAATTCCATCCACGTTGATCCATAAATGGAATCGCAAGTATCACTCCCGACATGGTGTGAGACATAAACACTCTAATCCAATCCTGGATATCTCACATAGGGGAATGAGTACCATTCATTTCCTAGTATAACCATTTTGCCGCCAGGACTATCCATGGTGTCTCCCCTAGTGAATTGTTGTCACTCATACGATGGTAGTGAAACCATATGGTGAGCATGTCTAAGGAATACCTTGTATCGCTCCTAGTATTTTTACAATTCGTATAATATTTATATTTATTAAGAACGTTGAGAACATACAAGGATTCCCATAAGGATAAAAATATCTCCCTCAACATGGATGTGAGATATATACTAAATAATATATTTCATACATGTTACATAGGCATTGTATTTAATACACATAAATCATGTTTTCCATAACATTTTACTCAGATAAAGCCATTCTAAATTATTGCATGAGGTGTAGGGGTCTAAACTCATGGTCTATCATCTTTATAAATTCAATTAAAATATAAAATTAATTTAATACATGGATACACACTCCTTAATGGTGGTGAAATAATTTAAGTCAAGGTTCCTTTGACTACTTAATGATGGACACACACATAGGGGTGGTACATGTTGAGGAAAACACCCAGCAACATTACTTCGTAGGTATCTAGGGTATCACTATACATGAGAATAAACATTAATTTAATTAATTTAAAATTATGTTTATGACACTGAATTTTTTAGAGTATAGAACAAAAAACCTTATATGGAGATAAGATACTCAATAGAAAAGAACTATACCGTAGTCCTTAGTCATGTAGCACTCTCCTCAAATAGTGTCATCCCTTGAATTGAGCAAGAAAGGGAGATATTATAATAATGGATCAATTACCTAAAAATAAGGAAAAAACTCTCATGCCAAAATAACATAATATGTGGAAATATAAACTAATAATATAATTAATATTACTGTAGATCACCAAGATGAATCCAACACACCCGATGACGATTAAAACTATGTTTGGATGAGCGAATCGCATCAAAGCCTACCCAAAAAAATATATATTAGATCTCCACAAGATAGAATCTGGAGAAAATTAAGGGGGATAAGGGTTATGGGGTTGAAGACATTTTATGTTAAAAGTTTCATTTACCTTTTATGATGGGGTCACACAGTTTTCCTAAACTGTGCACCAACTATACGACAATCACTACGCAAAGGACCCCCTCACACAGGCTAGGAAGATGGAAAGACTAACCATATGAAAAACATGAAATATGGATCTATTAAAAATTCATTACACACCACATGGGTGTTCATCCGTTTTCCTAAATAATATTATTAACCACGTCCCATTGTGGTTTCCTATAGTTTTTGACGATGTGTTATAGCATATTGAAACCAAGATTTTAGCCCACCAAGATACCCACGGGCCCCTAAAAGAACTTATAATTGTTAATTTAATATTATTAAATTGGGAAGGATGTTATTAGTGGTGTATCAGCAAATAAAAATAGATTATATACTTAAACCACCTCTTAGTCCAAACAAAATATGTTGGGATCCTCAGAGTCATGTCCTGGTCTGACGAAAATTTGTATTGAACCTCATGTTCCAGTTCCTCCTCTAGGATTTGAGTCTCTTGTGATCACCATACATGATGGAGAGTATATTAATGGGATAATTATGTCAGGTTTTAATAAATACCAAGCCTAGATAAGGATGGTTAGAGGGGAACTGGGTGTTGATCCTATCATTTCTAAGTCTATTGAGCACAAACCGAGATTGGGGACTTGTCAGATGACAGAGATCCTCCAAAAGATGTGGAAATAGGTGGGTGATGTAATGTTTGCAAATATTTTAGAGGTGGAGGTGGCCATGTACTATAACCACCTAGAGTGATGAAAATTTTACGTTATAACTTTTAGAGGATTGGAAACCCACGAATGGTTTATACACATTGGTATTTGAGTTCAAAATATTTCCCTAACATAGTTTTTTGTATATGAAAATATGATAGAAATCAAGGATTCTAGGATTATATGTTCAAATATTGGTTTCATGAAAATCTTTTTTATTGGAAGATATGGGCACTCCGGAGGACTTTGTCACTTCTAGAAGAAGAACCTTGGTGTTAATATCACTAATTTTTTATGTAATAACAATTCAATGACTATTAATAATTATGGATCCTCGAATTGATGTTTTGTTGTATTTTATGAGTGGAAGGGTAGTCAAGATAAAGGAAAATATTAAACTCTATTGAGATAGTTGCGAGACTCTCTCAATGGTTCTCTATTGGTTTGGAGTGATTTTAATGAGGTCCTTCTTTTCCTTGAGAAATTAGAGGGATGCATGAGGAGGGGTGTAGTTATAAAAGAAATTAGTAATTCCATTTTGTTGAACACTCTTCATGGTCATGGGTTTGATGGATCTCCCTTTACATAGAATAGGTGTAGTTCATTGGAGAATCATATTGTTGAAAGAATGGATAGATTCGTGGGGACATATGACTGGAAATATATTTTATGTGCCTTCTCTATTGTTCACCTAACACCGATTTCATCCAACCATTTACTGATCATCTTTTCTACAATATCATATGAGGGTAAATAGGAGGCATGTGTGTGACTTCCACTTTGAAATTTTATATCTCCATGATAATAATTTTGAGGAGGTGGTTTGCTCAGAATGAGAGGGTCTAAATCAGTGCTTTACCTCCAATATATGCAATACTATTTTATGTTTAAATAAATATAGTTCGGTCCAATTCAGGGAAGTAAATAGATGCAATAATTCTATATGAAAATAATTGAATAGGATCCACTATATCCCTTTTTGTGATATCATTTTGACGGATATTTCTTTTTTTTGCGAAGGAATAGAATATAGTGTTGAGGGAAAGGGAGAGCTTTTGGTTTTTGAGGACTAGATAGTCCCATATAAGGGATGGGGATCAGAATACTACCTTCTTTCACCAAAAAAGTATCTATAAGAAGAAGAAAATCCATATTTCTCATCTCAAAGATCAAACTTGGAGGGTTTTTCATGACATTAATGATATTCACTCCATTATTTTGAATTTCATCAAAAGCCTCTATTAGGTAGAAATTATTGACAGTCCTTCATGTCTGAAAAGTTTCATTTCAAGAATCGATATAGAGGATATGAACAGATAGTTGGAGGGGGATATCTCTGATAATGAAGTTATCAGAGATCTTCAAATTAATCATTCTATGAAGGCACCAGGGCCATGTGGGTTCCATGTATTTTTTTTCAAATGATTTTGGAACATTATTGGGCCCAATGTGGTTGTCCTAACAAGGGAGATGTGGTCAAGAAGATCCTCACTTGATTCTATAAAATAAAATCTTCTTACTCTCATTCTAATAACCCATTGTCCTCAAAATATCACAAAGTTTAGAAAATATGTTTGTGAAATGTTGTCTACAAAATCTAATCCATGATCGTGGTGGTTAGGATAAGAGGCTTCCCACCCCTTCATGTTTCTAAACTCTGAAGTGTTTTTCTCCTAATGAGACCCATTAATCATAATGTTGTTATTTCCTATGAATTATTAAATTATTTGAAGACTCTTTCATCTTCAATAAAATTCATTAAAGCAATAAAATTATATATGATGAAGGCTTATGAAAGGGTTTAATGTCCTTTTCTTGAACATGTTCTTTCTAGGATGGTATTTGAGACTAAATGGATTTTTAATATCATGAACTATGATACAAAGGTGTAATTCAGAATTAATATGAATGGGGGCCTTTCAAGTATTTTTAAACCCTCAAGGGGATGGAATTAAGGGGATCCACTATCTCTTTATCTTTTAATTATGGTGTCTGATGGATTTTTTCATATCCTATTATACTCAATTGAGTAAGGATTCATCCTTGATAACATGGTATGTCGAAATGAATCCCGTATTTCTCATATATTTTTTCTAGTTGATAACCTCCTATTTTCTAGTTCTACCTAGAAAGAATGTATTTTAATTGTAAAGATCATTAACTTGTAAGAAAGTGCATATAGGAAAAAAATTAATCTTTTAAAGTGTGAATTATCGTTTAGTAAAGGTGTGTTACAATAGAATTGGGAGTATATACAGTGGGTGTGCAGGTTTCCTCTAGTTGAAAAACATCAAAAATACATGTTCCTTCCAACCCTTATCATAAGATATAAGAAACAAGTGTTGGCTTCAATTATGGAAAGGGCAGATAATGTGATATTATTAAGGTCTGGTAGGAAGATTTATAATTATGGGAAGTATATCCTCATTAAATCATAATCCCAAGATTTTCCATCTTATGTAATGTCATCATTCAAATTTCAGGAAACACTTTTTGATTAGATCCACTCTCATTTGGCTAACATTTGGAGGGGATCTCATGATGGAAAGCACAAAACCCATTGGGTGACATGGGATAAAAATTGTGTTTATATGTTTAGTATAGGTCTTGGCTTTAGGAATCTCAAGAAATTTAGCAATATTGTACTGTAAAATCAAGGAAGGTGCCTTTTATCCAGTCCAAATTTCCTCTTCTCAAAGGTTCTCCCTGAAAAACACTTTCCTCACACTTCTTTAATACATGTCTTGCAGGGGATGTAGCCATGTTTTTTGTGGAGAAGCATGTGGGGTTCTAAATAACTTCTTAAAAGTGGTTGTGGGGCGATAATTTCTAATGGGAATTAAATTAGTTTTTAAAATGATCAATGGCTGGGAAATGGTGTCAATTTGAGAGTTTCATTATGTTTTGTCTCGTGTTTTGAAAATGCAAGGGTGCACTATATAATCAACAACTCTGTGGTGGAGTGGGATCATGGAAATATTTGTTGATATTTTAATCATATTGATTTTAAACACCTTTTCAGTATTCCTCTCACTTTATGAATAGGCAAAGATAAGTTGTGATGGAATGCGTAATCTTCCAGGAGGTACTCAGTATGTTCAGGCTATAAATGACAGGTTCATGTGTTTACATGAATTCATTCAAATGATCATTATAAGAATCTATGGTCTCTATTTTCACCACCCAAGTTAAAATTATTTATGTGGAAGGTCTATTCTGGTGACCTACCAACCCACGACATTCTGGTGAGGTGACATCTAGAGGAGGACGATGTTTGTTCCATGTGTCTTTAAGAGGTGGAATCCCATTTTCATGCAATTATCTTCTATCATTAGGTGGAGGTCGTGTGGAAGGAAAGGAAATTTGATATTTAGAAGATCCTTGATTCTTCTTCTTTGTTGTCCCATAATTTCAATAAATATGTGTTCTCATTGGAACCACAAGTGGTGGGGTTGATATCGATAAATTTATGGTTGTTTTGGACTAGAAGAAATGAGTGGATATTCTAGAAGAAGGAAACTAAAGATGGATTATGATTTGAGAGGTCCGTCAAATGGATGAATTGTTTGATGTTTAATGATGTTTTGTCCTCTCTAGTTCGCATTCAACAATATTTATCTTACTGGACCCCTCCCACTGAAGGCATTATCAAAATTAATATAGATTCAGTCATTTTTATTGGATTGAGAGTGGAGTTTGGGTTCATTGACAGTTAAATTGATGGCCATGTGATTGAAACTCATGTCATGGCATTTCAAGCATCTTGGTTCCCCAAGTAGGTGGAGGTGTCTTCTATCCTCTATGTGACCCTTCTTGCTAGTTCAAATGGTTATAATAATGTTTTGGTGGAGTTTGACTACCTTGAAGTGACTAGTGCCTTATCTAAGAAGGGTGACGAATCACATCCTTTTGGTCATATTCTGAATAATATTTGGCATTTGTTTGAAATCTTATCTTTTTACAATTTTTCATTCATCAAGAGATGGGGTAATCTGGAAGCTCTCCATTTGGTGTGCTATGGGAAGTCTTGGGGTTACCATTATTAGGTTGATTATTTTTTTGATTGGATTTGTATGTCTGGTTTGATTGATCCATAATATATATTCTCCTTATCTCAAAGCAAATATAGACTAATATTCATAAATATATATAAATATCAATCCATGGATACAATTATTATAATTTAAAATAAATAATGATAAATATATGTAAATTATAAATAAATATACATAAATCTATAAAAGTACATACAAATATATATATATATAATATATAAAAAATCACCAATTGAGGGAAAACCTAAATAATTAGAACACCATGAAATCAATAGGAATGTAAATTAGTGGAATAAAATAAATGGTAACCTAAAATTCAAATGGAGACACTCTTAAATAAAGATAAAATCTCATCGAATGTCCAAAAATATGGATATCTGAACTAAAAATACGGTTCTAGAGGCCTTATGGGGATTTTTTTTCCTAAAACACTGTGGTGGAAGTTATCCAATGTATCCAATGAGTAGTTTTCTTTGTCGAATTTGATTTGATGTGATTTAGAGACCAAACGGACACATGAATCAAAAGTTATCAAAGTTTCATGTTGAAGTTTGATTTTTTAACTTTTCGTAAAACTATATTTTTTTCTATTAATAATTATTAAATTTTAATCTTATATGGTTGTATTTAATTTCATAATATTCTATTTTAATGGATTTGGTGATAAAACTAACAACCAGATCAAAATTTATAGTCATTTGATATTGAATTCTTATTTCCAAATTTTACAAGAATTAACTTAAGTTTCGAATTACTATTGAAAAATAAATATATATAGTTAATAATTAACACATCGTAATTAATTTGAATTATAATTAAAAATGAATAAAAATAATAAATAATACTTATGAATAATAAATCACTGTTTTTTATTTTATATTTTTTATTTTTTCTCAACAAATTATATGTGGATTTATAAAATCACAATTAAAAATAATTTTTTTTGAAAAATAATAAATTTAAATTATTGGTGTTTTAAAAAAGTATCCACTAAAAACCACCAAAAAAATAAAACCCCTTTTTTCTTATAGTGATAGAAATAAAATTATAAATTTTTTAAATATAAATATATTTAGAAATATATATATATATCGTAACTATATTTATTATCAGGTGGATGAGACGGTGCACCTGATGGTCGGTATTCATGGGGATACCCCTATTTTTTTTTAAAAAGCTTTGATATATTACTAACTAATCGAATCAGACCAGAAAATCCAATTAGGAAAATTATCAACCCAATTATGGTTACCCCAAGACATCCAGTAGCTTTCCAGTTGGTGGGCTTCTATATTACCCTCATATAAGATGAAGGAAAAGTTGCATATTGAGAATGAATTATCGAGAGACCGGATTTTCCTATGAACAAGACCAAACAGCTATGAATCCTCTCCATTTTTTTTGAAAAATCATTAATTGGTTCAAGAAAATCACACTCCAAAACCACCAGATTCCATCCATTATCCTGGGAATGGATGATCCATTGAAGAATCTTTGATGCTTCACAACAAAAAGGCTCCAACATTCATGGAAAACCATGCATCGAGAATCAATCACCTGGCCATGTGTTGTCAGACAACGAGCCCCACCCACAATTCGAGACCCTATTGAGACAAGTGAATCTACATTGATTTTAATTAATTATTTAGAAGGGGAAAGCCAGCAAGGTGGATCTTGTCACTATCAGAGAATTGATGATGCTTCCCTATTCGATATCTACTTGTTCATCCATTCAGATGCCCTATCCACCAAAATACGATCATGTGAGGACTTATCTATGAAAACTCACTTATTCTAAAGAGAGAAAACAATCCAAGAAAGTGTAAAAACTAGCCCCATAGGCTTTGGTTTAAAATAGGAAACCAAATCATTAAAAACAAGGGCCAACCGCAAAGATGGACCCAGGGAGTCATTAAACCCCAACGACCAGTCATCACACAGTATCTAAATTCCTAGGAATAAATGAATATCTTGAAAATAAGTTTCATTCCATTTAAATAATAGATTTAATGCATCATCATCCACCATGTGTCATCTGGTAAGAAGGTCGTGCATCGGAAAGACACCAATGAAAATTTTCCACCAAAAAAATGTGACTTTGGGGTTGAGGGTAGGGATCCCCAAAATATTCCTCCACTGGTCCTCTAGATGAGCCTGAGTAGACTCACGTACTAAATTTATGTACCCTGACCTAACAATGTACTTCCCATAAGAATCCCTAGACTAGAAAATTTTGTCACCTCCCACTACATATGTAATATAGAGGTAAATATAATACGTTGATCTATCTTGTTAAACTAACTACAAAATCTATCTCGATCCCACTCCTATAATGAATCAAAAATGTGGTTGCAAACATTTTCACCTTTGAACACCAAAATGACAGGCGAAGGGACTCACATTTGGACCACATTGACCGACCACTGTTCACTCCACACATTCACCTTATTCCCATTTGCAATCCTACAAACACTGTCATGGCTGAGAAGAGGGATAACACCCTCGAATCATCTCTACATAAATCATGGCCTTGGTACAGAAGAAGAATTAAGGAATTCATACTTTGTGAAATACTTAGCTTGAAAGACCTTAGTGTGTGATTAATCGTGAGCTTTTTTATGATTATTGTGTGCCAGCGATGTATTACCATGAATGTAGGGGAAAAAGTGCTACAACAGGGGACCTTTCACCTAACAACGTAATTTGCCCTCATCTCCTTGAAATATTTCATTGAAACCTATGACTAAATATCGGTTTGTGCTACATGAACTGTAACTATGAAATCGTCGGGGAATCCCTTGGCTATGACCTCTTCCGCCACCCTGAACTTGTGGAAACAAATTCCACCATCTGCTTCAAGATGATTATTAAGATATAGATGAGGTTGCAGCAACAGTGGACTTCTTTCCATGATGTCATGGATGATAATTTCAGTCCATCACTGATGGATCTATCATAATAATGTCAAAAATGATTTTATCTCACCATTGTCATCATCACTGACGAAGAGTTTGGTCTCCACCACGACCCACACATTGAGAGAGACTGCCTAGGGTTCTACGAAAGTTACTATAGGGTGACCAGGTGAGTGAGGGGCCGCACCTCAACTGCACCAAAATGAATCCCTATCGATTTTTGTTCATCGATGTCATCGACCTAGCCAAAAAAATCGCCACTATGTTTGTCTCACTCTATCTGCTTCCAGTGACTACAACTCATCCCTAGTAGCCATCTCTACAATCCATATCATTTATACCTTTTTTAATTAAATGAATTGGTTTCCCAAGTATGTGTTCCTATGTATAATAAATTCCAAAAGTTTTGATTTTAAAACATCTTTGAGTATTTTCTATGGTAATTACTTAAATAATAATTAAAACTTCATTACTAAAAATGTTCAAATTATTGATGAATTTTTACTAAAAAATCAATATAGAAAGTGTAATCATTCATTAAAATAAACACACTAAGATAAATTTGGATGTATGGTAAATATTTTGTGCTTATTTAATTTTCCTTTTCGTGGATAATATTAAGGGGCTCCTCTTTATTAATGTTATTTTTAAAGGCCCCTTTATATCAAAGAAAAAACACACAACAATGTTAATGAAAAATTCTAATTAATAGTAACAAACTTCTCGACCTTTCATCAAAGTACCTAGCCAATCTGCTACATATCCATAAAGTCCTTCTCAATCCCTGAAAATTGACAACTACTATTGGGAGTTCTAACATACATCACTGGGAAAAATTTCACCTGATAGAATGATAATAGAGGGACTTCTACTCCTATGTCAGAGCACCATCGGCACTAAATAATCACAAGTAGAGATCATGATTTACCAGCCCTGGGTTTTGTTAGCATGAAACATAAATTGTTGATAAAAGGGTAACATTTATCAGCTCTAGCTAAAAACACTAATAAAGGAAACTTTTATAAGTGTTAAACAAAGTGATGATAAAATTATACCTTTTTTTAATGTTGACAAGGGTGAATCATTAACAACATTTTTATTAGCCCTAATGTAATCTTTTAATAAAAAAATATTGTTAAAATATATAAAATCATCATATTTATTTCCAAAAATTAATTTTTATTTATATTCATTAAATACAAAATGCATTTATTTAATTAATATAAATATTCAAAATTAATATATATAAATATATATATATATTAATAATTTAAACAATATAAATATAAATGATGTATTTTTAATATATGATTTTTGAATTTATATATTTATATCAATACCTATTTATTATATATGTGTATGGATTATGTTTTGTGTGTGTGTTTTGTGTATGTGTACATATAGATGTTGTAGTGTAGAGATGTATTTATGTACGGAAATGTGCACATGTATGTGTACATTTATGTGTATTGAACACATGAACATGTTTTTAAGGACATGTACTTATTTCACATTTGATGTAATATTTTTTCATTCTTGATATAATATTTTTTGAATTTATTAGTTTTTTATACATATTTATATTTTACTATGTATTATTTTTAATATGTATTTAATTTATAGTATTATTATTTATTCAATTTTGTTTATGAAGTTTTACTATTTTTAAAATATTTAAAATATATATAATTAAGTTATTTAAATTCATTTTTTAATATTTTATTCATTTCTATATGTGCTTAAAATTCTTGTAGCTAATCATATATGAATTGATTTCTTAAAATCGGGTTTTCTATTAAATTTTATATATTCATTTTTAATATTTATTAATTTAATATTAGTATTTCATTTTTATATTTATTTTTTTATTACTTTTATAGAATTTAAACCATTTTAAAATACTTATTTATACATATATTTATTTACTATATATGTAATATTTTCCATATTTTGGAAATTTATATGAATTTCATTAATTCATTTTTGTTTATTAAGTTTTAAAATTTAAAATATTTTTAAAATTTATATAATTAATATATTTAAATTATTTTTTAATAAATTATTAATTTTAATAGTTAATATTTTTTGTACATTATTTAATTTTATTTAATCATTATTAATATTATTTCAGTTAATATTGTTTTAATTCTTAATATTTAATAATTTTTTGACATTGTTTGAAGGTATTAATTTTTTAATAAATTATACATATGTATTGAATACTATTTAATATTTTCAATATGTATTCATTTTATCTATAATATATATACATTTTAAATTTTGATAATAATTTTTATAATTAATAAAACTTATTTATTTTATAAATATTGCTGAAGTCTCCTCATTTTTAATTATTCAGTTTCACTCATTTTTAACATCCTTATATTTAAGTTTATATATTCATTAATAATGTTAAATATATATTTATAAAATATTTTTTAAAATAAAAATTTGTAAATAAATATTTATAAATAAATATATTTATAAAATCCCTTGGGTATAACCTCCTTCGCAGCCCAGAACTTGTGGAAACCAACACAACGATCTCCTCAACGGTAATGATCTGGCTTCGGATGAGGTCACAACCAAATCAGCTGTCATTCCACAACATCGTGGATGGGATTTTATGGCCCTCACTGATGGATCTATTGTAGGGCCTTGATTTAAAATATAAATTGAATAAAAATCAAGGGAAAAAATTAATAAATTGCAGTTTGGATGGTTTGTAGATGTAGAGTATTCAAAAAGTGTTAAATGTGGCTCTGACGGAGTATAGAAATCCTTGAATGATAAAATATGTAAATTTATGGGAAAAATATAATTTTATTCAATAAGGAAACATCAAAGGATGGAAATGGGATTCTCTAAAGAAAAGGGATGTAGAAAGTTGGGCATATCATAAACGAACCTATTGTCCCCATAGAGATAGCTTTATACCAAACTGAAAAGAGAGCTAAAAATAATCCTGAATTATCCAGAGATGATCACTGGACAAATACCTATAGAAAATAAGGGTACATGTTGAGAAATTGATGTGAACATATATTTCCTCTTATGAAATGTCAATTTTGTGGCTTTTCGTTCGTACCTTGTCTTGCTGTGAAGAGCCAAGGAGCTATCTGGATGGGGAAGCAACTAGAATCAAACAAGGGGGAATGAGACCATATCCTATGTCATATATAATAAATAATTTCTACGGACATTTTTCCTCTATTCTATCTTTGGTTTTATACCTATTTATTGCAGGAAGAGGAATGGTTGGGAAGAATAACTATAGAACCCTCAGACAACTCAATACCAGTCAACCAGAAAAATTACCATTGAGAATAGGTATTCTAATATGGAATAATAACATGATTATGATTCAACCATTAATTTTGAAAAGATATTATAAATAACATCTCATACCTTCACTCAATCTGGTATCTAATTGAAGGAAAACATAGAAGGATGAGAAAGACAACCTAGATAAAATTGATGTCAAAGATAAAAAAAACCTTAACACCCAAAATATTGATAATGGATGCTCCTCCCATTTGACAAGAAATGAAAATTTGTTGAAAAATGTTAGAAAAATGGTTGATGTAATAGTGAGATTCGACTACGATAGTTTCTTAAAAATCAAATGTAGTGGAAATACAGAATTAGAAAATGATGAGATAATGAAAACAAAAGTAATCTACATAGATGGTTTGTGTCACAATATCCTATGTATGATTCCACTATGTGACATAGGATTGATAGTGACATTAAATCATAAGGGCTTCACAATCAAAGGGAATATAGATAATTCTGTCATGAAAGGATGTAAGAAAAATTGTAACTTATAATAGGTTGATAGTAAAGAAAAAACCTATTTCATGAAAACTGAAGAGGAAAAAACTTATGCCATCAGAGGCTAGGTCAAATTAATCAATAGATATTGGAAAATATATACAATATAAAGGTTATTTAATAAATTCTCAATAAAAATTGTGATCAATAAAATACATGTGATGTTTTCATGTGAGGAAAGATGGTCCTGAATTCATATCGGTCAAAACATAAATAGGAATCAAATCAACATGATCTTGTCCACATAGATGTTTGTGGTAAAATGAATGTGAACATAACATATGTTGATAGGTACTTTATTAATTTTATTGGTAAATAATTTATAATTTGAGGTGTTATGTTTATGCAGTGAAAACGACAAGTGATTAACTGTATGAACAAATATATCCAAAGAGTTGATAATAAGATTTTCCATTAAATCAAGATACTATGATCTGATATAGGAACATAATTTACATCCATTGAATTTGAAAGTTACCTCAAAAAACATTATATCAATAATGGTGTATTTAATGAGAACACCTCAAAAAAATGGGGTCCTTGAATGCAGAAATTGATAGGTGAATAATATTGATAGAACTATGAATATTGAGAGTTTTGTTTCACATTATTACATGAAACATGTAATTTAGTTTATAGAGTACACTCAAAATAGAAAAGAGAAATTTATAGGATAGGAAATGACACCATAAAAGATATTTCATTGAAGAAAGTACTCACTAGATTATTTTCATGTTATTGGAAGTAAAGTTTTCATCTAAAACAAAGAAGGAAATCAAGTAAAGTATGGAGATGCTGTAAATGAGGGAATATTCCATGGATACTCATTGAAGTTTTAAGAATACAAATAATACAAAAATCATATTATAAATATAGTGAAAATAAATGATGTAAAAATCATTTAGGATAAACCTATGAATAAATTGTGGAGCACCTAAGTTGAAATGATTTACGATGAAGAAGAAAGTAAAAGAGGGGAAATTCAAATACATAAATTGTCGGAGGCTTTCATAACATTCAATGTTTTTAAAATGATGATGATTTAAATATAGAATCAATATAATAAACCATTGGTGATGAATCTAAATCATAATCTCCCAAGAAAAATATAAGATCATAATTTGAATTATCCAGCATCATTAGCAATTTGACTTTACCTACATAGATAAAGAGAATGAGGAATGAAGTAGAATCTACTCTCCTTTCAATTATTGCACAAACATAGTTTGAAGAAGGAGTGAAGTAAAAATAATATTATAAGGCCATTATTTATGAACTGGATTATATTGAAAAAAATAGACTTGGGATTTTTTCAAAAGACCATAAAAATACTATGTGATTGGAACATAGTGGATCTTTAAAAAATTATATTATTGGGGAAATGTGATTAAAAAACAAGGTACGATTGGTGTGTAAAGTCAATGTATAGAATAAAAGAACTGATATTGAAGAATGTTTTTCTCATGTAGCTAGAATAAGATCCATTAGGTTCTTCCAAGCCATGGAAATTAAAAGAGGGTACAAGGTTTGTCAAATGGATGCAAAAATGGAATTCTAAAATTCTTTTCTTGAAGAAGAAGTTTACATTGTTCAACCAATGAGATTTATTATTGTAAATTATGAAACAAAGGATTTTAGATTAAATAAGGCTCATTATGTTCTAAAATGGGAACCATGAGCATGGTATTCTTGATTATATTTTTTCCGATGAAGCTAAATATTAAAATAGGTGGTGTTGATCATAATATCTGTGTGAATAATTATCAAGGAGATAAATTTAAACTTATTTTTTATGTGGATGATGTTATATTTAGAGGAAGAAGGCATGTATCAGTGGAAGAATTTTCTCATCATATGAAATTAGAATTTGATATTACCATGATTGAAAAACTCATATTCTTTTTGGGATTTCAAGTGATTTAAATGAAGGAATACACCATAATTTTTTAGGAAATGTATACATGAGAGATTCTGATGAAATTGAAAATTCCTAACACTGAACCAATTTTAACTCTGATTTCAGTTGGGGAAGACATGGAATGAAGAAGGATAGGAAATATGTGGATACCACCTTGTACAATAGTATCATTAGAATCTTATTATACATGACAAAAACACAAAAAGATATCATCTTTGAAGCAAGTTTAGGTGTTTCCCCCAAAATTAATCTGGATGAGTATCATTTTTAAGTAATTAAAAGAATCATGAGATATAGTCATGGTACAATAAACTATGTATTATACTTTTTAGTAGGAAGAGATAATTAATTAGATGCATTCACTAATACTAACTAGGATGAAGATGCAGTGGAATGAATGACCAAAAGTGGACATTTATTCTTTATTAGAGACAAATGTGTGGGATGGTTGAGAAACAAACAATTAATAACTTTTCTTTATATAGATGAATTATAGTATATCTCTAGGAAAAATGAATTCACTCATCCATTGGGGATGAAGAATCAATTTACTAATATTGGTGATGAGGTGAAATAACTAATGGTGATAAACTATGAAATAAGAGCGCAATCAATCTTATGGAAAGTCGGGTTCAACACTCTCATACCAAATATATAAAGATCATATATGACTTCATTAAATAAAAATTTAAACAATGTGTGATTAAAATAGATCCTACTTGAACTAATGATCATGTTCCTGACATACTGACTAAGACTTTGGTAGAACCAATGTTCAAGAAACATTGGTTGAAACTCGGTGTTCAGCCACCTTCTATTATATGAGGAGGTTACAATTTATCCCATATCCCTATTTGTGTTAACTATTGTAATTTTTTTGTGGATTTGATGATGTTATATGGGGGAGATAAGATCCACAGTTATTTTTTTTAATATGGTACCAATATATGTTCTTTGGTTTTATTTCTCAAGTGGGAGAATAAAATTCAATTAGATGTAGGGTAGGTGGACAGACTGGTGGTCTATCGAGGAATGAAAATATCTTTTGCCACCATTATTTTCTACGCTGAACATTCCTCATATAGAATATTAAAAGAGGTGTCTTTATATGATTCAATGTTATAAATTTGTTTCGTACTATGAGATTCATTTATGAGATAAAATTGATAACAATTTTCATTGTTGGTGGATTATTAGATTTACTCCACACACATGTTTGAACCCAAGCCTATCACAACATCACTCATAATTAGATTCTATAATCATTTAAATTATTATTTTTTGAAATGGTAAGATAAATTCAATACATTCCTATAGTTCTGGTGGTGGATAAAACAAAATAACTTATGGAGTATCAATTCTCTTTATAGATGTCATGGGTTGCGTGATAAGATGTTTTTATGAAGGTTTTTTGTTGCTGGGAGGACTCTTATCTAGTTATACCACAACATAGTGAGTTTTTACATTACAATAATAAAGTTCTATATTGGTTAAATACTATTTAATATTCTAACCAATATAACCCATTTGATCAATCTATGGTAGTGTTTGATAGATTATTTTAGACATTTTTTCTATATGTGGCTGATTTAAGACATTGTAAGATGTTTGTTCATATTGATAGAACATTTCTGTATGGAATGTATACTAGAACATTATTTATTACTTTCACACAAGATAATAAATGATCCCCTTGACCTTTTTCATTTTATATTATCATAAATAACAACCTAGAATCTTTTATTTGGTTAATATAATGCCTTAGAGAGTTTCTGATAGACATGAAAGTAATTTGTCTTATTTCAACCCGATGTCATGAAATTAAGGAGGAAATAAAATATGATGGTCTTTCATGAACACCATAAAATTCAAATAATTGATATTGTATTTGATACATTAAAACCAATGTGTGAAGGAAAGTTATACACCGATACAATGAATAAATAAATCATAAAAATCGGTATGAATATCCATTTTTATCAGAAACCCCATTAAAGTAGTTATTGCTCTGTGTGTTATGATTAGTTTTTATTTTATACTATACTAGGCTCAACATAGATGTATGTAAAATAATTTTGTTGGTATTCTCATAACTAATTATAATTTTTATGTTTATATGATGTAATTTCTAAATAATAAATTTCCATTCATGTATGATGATGGGAAGAGATGTGGACATATGATTACCAACATCATGGAATGCGTTAATGGAGTTTTAAAGTGAGTCCAAAAGATACCCATCATATGTAACAAATAATATTAGAATATATGATAATTTGAATAATAAAAATTATTATATAATGTTGATATATTTTTTTAATGTAAATTACAAGTTTATTATAAGATACCTTCCATCACAGTGTAAAGTATTGTGTTGAATGAGAAAAACATATTGAATAGGGTCTAAAAAGAGTGATGTTATATGGTCACCATTTGTAGTGTGAGACTGATAGGGATATTCAAAAGACAGTAACATTTTTTGTCTGTTCATTTGACCAAAATGAGAAAAAATTTGAGTTCACTAAGTGACATGATCTTTTGGATGGTAACAGCAGTCATGGGATTGTCATTTTGCTGATGTAGTGTAACAATGATTATGGTAACTTTCAATAATTACAGTATCTTTGTGAACATGTGATCGCACCATGCGCTTTTGTACCCATATCATGGGAGAATATTGTTGATCCAGTTTGTTGACTAGAGAGTATTAATGACTATTATTGTTCTTTGTGGATTCATGTAGGGGAATATCATAATTTGGGATTGCCCATTGATGCATTGATGCTTCTACAAAACATGACTATTATGTGACCAAGAGGAGGCCAAAATCAGCCCATATTTGAAATGAGATTTATTAGCCTAGTGAACAGGAACCTATAAAAATGTTTGGTTTATGCAGTTACGAAGGCCGCACATGGGCAAGATTCCCTAGACGTATTGAGAAATTATCTAAAAGTTTAATTTGTTGATGTACTATAGTGATTAATGTTATTTTTTTACATGAAATTATTATTATAATTATTTTTTCATTAAAATAAATTTATTGGTATGATTTAAATACAATTAAATAAGGTTTTTTAATTTTAATTTTTTAAATAACCCAATCAAAAATTCCATGACAAAAAACATACAATATTTTTAGGAAAAACCAATTTGAAACACATTTTTGAATATTTTTATACCAAGTAATAAAACCAAGTATGGTTTAAAAAATAAGTGTTTTTTATAAATATTAGAATGAAAAAAATGTGAGAAATTTGATCTCCATCATCCAAACAATTAATATTGAATTTCTAAAACAATAAAAATTATTAATGACATATTAAAATAATTGTCATTATTTTTTAGTCCAATTGAAAGCCCTAGATGGGAATGAATTTGCGTACTCCTATTTATATTATTGGAGAAGTATTATTTCAATGTATATGAAACAAAACCAAAAATTGTTAGGTGGGAGACCTTTTTGGAATGGTACAGTTCTCTCTAGGCTTGATATACGGTTGGATTCCATGGTTCTCTCTTGACATACCAATATTTTTTTAATTTATAATAAAATATATGATTGTAATTAAAATATTTTAACCACTAATGTATTATTATAAAATAATTGGGGGTGCAACTATTATCTTCCCAGCTATCTCACGATTTGTGTGACATGCTAGTGTGGAAACTTGTTGGACATATTTTCATCTGATGAGAACATCAATTTTCACTATGATACACCAATAGAGGCCATTTTTCCATACCTCTACCATGATGGATTTTATGGAGTCCTAATTTTTTCTTTCAACACTATTGAACATCATTTAGTTGTTGAACTGGTTGAAATATGTCTACCAAAGATAAACAAATTTCAACCCCTAGAGGGGGAGATAAAAATTACTTTATAGGATGTGGCATACATACTCTGGCTACCCATCTATGGACCGTAGGTTACATGTGTTACTATTGGTGACTGGTTTCTAGTCATGCATCATTTACAAAGCATTGACATTGTAAACTTACCACAAGTCTTCTAAGGTTCCTTATTATGCATGGGATGGCTTGATGATCACTTTTTTTGATTCCTAAGGATGCTAATGTGGAGATACTTATTCAACACATAGATACATATATTATATGGTTGATTGGAGGAATATCGTGTGTAGACTACTCAAACAATTCGGTACATATAATGTACCTACAATTACTTGATGATCTCGAAAAGACAGGTAAATACAGTCGGGGATATATTGTACCATCACAACTATATAGATGCCTCTTTATAACTTATCAAGAAGATACTCATCAGATTTGGGGATGTATAGCTATGCTATATTTGTGGGTCTAGGTTCATATTTCATCCTTCCCTCATTGAGTTATTGATCTACTTCCACAACACATTTTCAGGACTATCCTCGAGGGAACTGGTATACTTTCATTATTAATTTGAGTTATTTAGTAAATTTATTAATAATATTTGTAAATTTACCATATCTTTATTTTTTTAACCAAGAGGAGTTAGACTGAGTGTTATGTACATACAAGAGGCATAGTGTGAATTATTTTCACCAGATATTTGGTGATATACAGCCTGTTGATGTAAGTTATAAATTCATAAATTATGAAAAGAATTATTTTATATTTATCTTATATGATTTTTAAATGATAAATTAGTAATATCATTGTGAAATGTTTTGTTTTTTTAGCAAAAATTTCAGGTTTCATGCAGCCCATATAATAGATTTTTCCATTCAGCATTTCCAACATACTGTGTAGTTATGGTTGGAGACCGTAGTTCAGTGATGTCACTCATCCACTACCACATCATTGAGTAGCTCTAGGGAGACCAGTTCATGCAGTTGTTTGTATATATGCAATGTATTAAATATGGGTTTTTTATAATGCTTTGAAATATAATAGTAAATATTTTCAAAGTAAAGAACTTAGACGGCGTGCGATTCTGAGGCCCAGTTTGCCCAAAGATAATTTAATAATAATATTACATATATTTTATATAACGCGCATGAAGTTTTTCTAAAATAGTGGAATAAATCTTGAATGGTGGATCAAAAAATAAATATGAGACCCACTAGTAGAAAAAACACCTATAGTGTGTGCCAAAAGCCATTGATAAGGGCCTATAGCAGTCTCACAGGAACCTCTAAATGGTGGAAACTTTTATCTTATCATTATTTCATATTTCATCCACCATTTAGAGGATGTTATAGCCTAGGTCAAGGTATCCTATTGTGACTTCCACTTGGATGTTTCTATAGACCAAATCAATGTTACCATTAGGGAATACCAAATGGAAATCACTATAGTCAAACCCAGCCATGGCTATAACAGATGTCATATCACAGTTGCTATAGGTTCCTTGGTTCTTTCCTATAGTGATTGTCATATAGAAGCCGCTATAATTTTTTTATTTTTTTAAATTAACATTATATTTTCAATAACTACCTTATTTTGAAAATATGATAAATATCTTCAAAATGTGTCAAACCACAAGATTCTAAATCTATGTTTTTAATCATATTCCAAGATCCACACCCATCATCTAATAAATCTATAGATTAAAAAAAGTAATAATATAACTAGTACAGTAAAAAATATCATAGAAAAAAAAAATAATTGAAATGAAATAAAATATTTTAATTAAATTTTAGTACAACAAAGTTAAGTAATATTATTTTAAAAATATATTAATAATTTATAATCATTATTTAAAATTTTATAACCATTTATTTAATCATTACGAGCAGATTGTGCATCTGATTTAGGATTTATTTGCTCATACACATTAAAAATAATAATAATAAGGTATATTTACATTTAATTCAATTCATTTAGAGGTCATTTTCAAATTGATTTAACTATAACATGGATGTTTGGGTGTTTCTAGACACTAAAAGTGAGTTTTACTTCATCAAAGGCAACAGACACCTCTGATTGAATTATCATCTAGTAAACAATTTCAAAATTCAATCTACAAATGTTTTTTTTTAATTTCAAGGAATTTGTTGATTTCTCAGTTGGTTTTGACTCCCCACTATGTGTTTTTAGTAGGGGTTAAACCATTAAATACCACATATTATGTCGTTCTGGGAAGAACACACATCTAATTGATGTTCCATGTCCTCATACTCATCAAAAATAAAAAAAATACGTGAGTTTCTTATAATTTCACATCATTTAGAGGTAATTTTCAATATATTTTACCATTTAATGTTTGTTTTGGTGTTTTATAACCCTAAAAGTGAATGTTTGATCCAATCGGATAAACCCCACCATATATTGACATTATTTATACTCGATTATTTTAAGATTCACTCCATTTTTTTCTCGTATCATTTAATGGAATTTTTATACCATTTGGATGATTTGGACACTCGAACAAAAAATTTTAAAGGATGACAAGCCTTTAAATACTTCATATTCGGTCATTCTAGGCAGACTGCTTGTTTGATTGATTTGTCATTTTAATTACATGTCAATAATAACAACAAGATATTTTTATTAAGATTTCAAGTAATTTTGTGCTAATTTTCTTTTTGATCTAACAAGTAAACACATGTTTTAGTGTTTTATGAAACTGAAAGTGTTTTTATATTGTTTTGGGAAAACTATACCTTCAATTTACATACCATCTACTCATCCACTTCAATATTCACTATATAGTTTATTTCATCATATTTTGTGGTATTTTGAGGTCGTTCAGTTGGTTTTGACCCCCTGTATATTTTTAATGGGTGTTAAACCTTTAAAGTTGTATAATCGGTCGTTCTGGGTAGGAAACACGACTGATTGATGTTATGTATGCTCTTATAGATCAATAATAATAATAATATAATTTTAATATGATTTAAAGTCATTAATTTTAATTTTATATGGATCTGACAATTAAACACACCTTTTTAATTTTTTTAACACTAAAAGTGTGTTTTCGAGCCTCTAGTGAAAACATCACCTTGTATTGATGTTTTTTCTACTCAACTATTTTATAATTAATTTTATGGTTGTTGGAGTCTAATTCATGGAATTAAAATCTCTTTTTATTGGTTTTGACCCATAAACACACTTTTTTAATGGGCTTCAAACCTTTAAAAACCACATATTTAGTCATTCTATATAGACCGCACAAATGATTTACATGAAATCTACACATATACATCTATAATAATAATAAGATGGTATCCCTATGATCTAAAGTCATTATGAGGTGATTTTCTATATATCTATTCATTAAACACATGTTTTGGTGTTTTATGACATTAAAAGTGTGTTTTCTATTATCATGGGAAAATAGAACATGTGATTGATATACTATCAACTTGACCATTTCAGAATTATATTTACGGTTTTTTCATCACATTCAACAATATTCGGAGGTTGTTAGGTTGGTTTTGAACTCTGTGTGTTTTTAAGGGGCATCAACCCTTTAAAAATGTATATTCAGTCATTGTAGGTATACTTCATGTTTGATTGGCATTATGTCTTCAATTATAGGCCATAAATAGTAATAATACATTTTTCCTCGGATTTCATGTTTTTCCACTATAATTTTCTATGGATCTAATCATTAAACATGTGTTATGTTTTTTTATGACACTGAAAGTACATTTTCGATCCTTCATGGAAAATTTCACATTGGATTGATGTTTCATTGATTAAAACGTTTTAGGATTCACTCTACACATATTTTATTCTAGTTTCATAGCATTTTTATGTCATTATATTGATGTATAAATTTACCTATTTTATCTATTCACCTGTCAATGGGTTGACTTTCAAGCCATGAATCCCCTTTCCCCATAATTAACAAGTTCATGGTGAGATATAGGCAATCCAATGTGCTCCACTATAGTGAAATAGCCTGTACAAATCTCTACAACCTCCTCAGAAACATACTTCTCAATAATAGATGCTTCAGTTCGATAAGGATTATTAACATACCCCATCAATATATGCATATAACCTTTAAAAGGATGCATACAACAAAGATATATGGGTCCAAAAATATTTTTTTCTCACATTAAGTGTACTATTACATGCACCATGATATCAAAAATAGATGGAGGAAAATACATTTTTAATTGACAATGTATAGAATCCACCTCATTCTCCAAAGTGTTAAAAGAATTCGGATCAATCACATTATTACAAATTGAATTGAAAAAATATAACACCTTCATGAAAGTCATTCAAACTTGGATGGAAAATATTCCAAACAACACACCTTGTAGGAGTTATTGTATCATGACGTGACAATCAGGTTATTTCATACCTGTCAACTTCAAATACATTAAAGTCACACAATTTTTTACATTTGGGGAATAACCATCAAGCACTTTGATATCATGAAGACATTGAAAAAATATAATTGTATCCCTCTTGAATAAGGTATGAAAATATAGGGGTCAGAATATTCTCCTTCCATCAAGAGTGGGATCCATCTCGAAATTTATTCCAATTAAGAGTAAGTTGAAACTTGAATTCAACTCATATTTATTATTTCCTTTAATATTTAATAATATTCTAATCAATTTGTCAAAAATATTCTTCTCTATGTGCATGAAATAAATGAAATGTTTGACCACATTATATCTCTAATATGGTAGCTCAAAAAATATTTTCTATTTCTTCCAAATATTTCTGTAATTTCCATATTTATGTGTCATTCTGAATGTCACAACCATTTTTTATACCCTCTCAAAAATATTGATTAGTGGAAAAAAGTTTTGGAGAAATATAAAATTCATGTGAGCCATTGAATTCCTTTTTTAATATTTGATAAGAGTGATCCAAATAAAAAAACTTTTGAGGAATTGTGTATATTTTTTTCTCCTATAATGTATTTTATAATATGAATTCTATTGTTCACAAATTGGAAAAAATATATGTCCTTTAACAATATATCCAGACAAATTTTCAAATTCCATGAATTCATTTATAGTGAAAATAATCATTTCATGTTGTAAAAAATTTTTCATTTTATAAGAATTTTACACCCTTATACCTTCCCCCCATAACAGTTTCAAATAATCAAATAATGGTGACAAGAAAAAGTCAATATCATTTCCAGACTATTTTGGTCTCGAGATCATTAAATTCATCATGACATATTTTCACTTCATACAAAATTGAAGAGATAATTGGTAAATTACCAATAAAATAGGCCCTGAACAATGTCTGCTACTATGGGTTCGATATGGATTCATTCTATCCATGAAAAATATAAGTCTGAAATTTATAACTTCATTTCCAAAAGTTGGAAACTAGTGATCAATTATCTTCCACTATGGATAATCAGTTAGATTTCATAATTTTTTCTAACATATACTCTCATCGGTATTCCGTCTTAACAATTTTTCATCATTTTAATTTGTAAATAAGACTTTCAATTGAAAAATTATATGAAGATACCAAAATGCCTAGGAAGGGGTCTCTGTAATGGTTTTATCAACCTATGATTTTTATTTTATCTTATATTGTGATGTCTTACAATTTTGATAGCTTCAAATAATTTTTTATACCTTCCTATATATCACACATTCATTCAGGAAGGCAAGTATTTTTTACCCTACTTCCATTGAGCACCGTATTGTCTTTGTTTTATAATGTGAATCTTGAAATTCATTGTCTTTAGTAATAATATCATTAAACAATTTTAGAAACTCTGTAAAAGTCTTGTCACTTCATCCCTATTTTCCATCAAGTTAACCAATCTTAACACCTTCGATAAACCTTAAATTCCATAAAAAATGATATAATGTTTTTTCATCGTCACCATATAAACTATCAATTGTTAATTCATTTTTAATTCCTCCGTTTCAATATCATAAATCATTTCTTCAATTTGGCCGAACTTATCATCATGAAAATAAACATTAGTAAGAGAGCCAAAATTATTTCTAGTTTCACCGTGCCACAGCCAAGGGCTTTAACTATGATTAAATCCATCACAAATTAAATGATCTTTGATCACTCTTATTTTTACATTATTCATGTTTAATCATTTAGGAATGGATAAAAAAGCTTGTCATTTAATAGAAAATTACATTTAGACAATTCCAAAAAAACAATGAAACCTTCTTCATATTTATCACTTTTTTGATGTTTCACAATCAATCATTGACTCATTATATATATATATATATATATATATATATCCAATATAATTATAATTTTAAATAAAAATTATACTTAAATATTCAGCACACTTTACATTTTTAATCCCAAATAGACCTACATATTATTTATATTGAAATAAATTATTAACTTAAAATAAATTTACATACAGTATGTCAAAAAAAAAATTCAAAAATAATTTATTTTAAAAAAATTAATTCATTTCAAATTATAATTTAATTAAAATATTCTCAATGAATGCCTTCAGAAAAAGAAAACTTTTTAAAAATATCAATTTCATTTAAAATAAAATCATATATTTAAATCAAATGTTGAACGAAATATTTCTTTAAATTTAATAAAAATCTTGTTTCCCTTACTAAAAAATTTTCAACAACCAAAGAATCATATCATTATGGCTTGTAATCAATGATTACCCATTATTGTGAATAATTTTAAAAATTCAGATATAACATTCTCAACATAACAAACCATAATATTATATATTATAAAATACTGAATAGAAAACATGTAGGATGCTATGTAACAAGAAACTAAATAATGGAGGGTAATATTATCAAGAAATCAACTATATGAATATTTTTTAATACTATACTATTTAGGCTGTAAACCACTAATAATAACATATACATATATCAGAGTGAATCTATTTATTTATATAACATATAATAAGGTTTTTAGGATAATTATGATTAATTTATGCATTTTTATTTAATAAATAATAGACATTCATATATAATATTAATTATACAGAAGGAATGTAGATAACCTTAGGTTCAAATAAATATATCATTATATTACATAATCAGGCCTTACAATTATATGATACTATGTTGAGGAAAATCATTCTGTCTATATGTAACATATAAATTAAAATAAATACAAGAGTACATTGGAAACCATGATAGGAATGATTATATGAGGAAACCAATAAAATGGATTTGTAATATTTCATAAAAATACACATTCAAGGTCAAAATTAATATAATTAGATAAGAGATAGAAAGTCATTTAGATTACCCTAAACCACAAATACGACTTTCTTTATTAAAGTGTGATTTAATACTATATCATAGTTAAATAAAACCCCATTAGAGTGATTAGATTAATTAAATTAATGTATCAATGAAATACCATCAAATATTAGTTTCAAAGTTTATTTTTCTCATTAATAGAATTTTACAAAAACAAGTTGTACGCATGTCATTTGAATAACCCAAAAAATTCACTACAATGGATCATACCACCAACTATTAACATAGTATGTCATTAAAAATCCAAATAATCATCAATTATCCCATAAAATACATAAAAAGATTATATAAAATATAACCCAATAAACTATTTATCATAACCCAATAATAATAAAACATAAGAAACCCTAGGTGGATAACTCAAAAATGATTATGACACCATTACTGTCGAAAGTGTTAATTCAATCCGTATGGTGATATTCCAATTCAAAAATATTATTTAGAAATAACTAGTTTAATCACATCATAGTCACTTCACATCCAAAATATGGTAATGCATTATTTGAATAAATGGAATTAAAAAAAACACAAGTTTAGGCGTCTGCAAGTGAGGATCAGTGTGTGAGGATTACAAGAAATTTGAGAGATGATCCAATCCAATTTGAAACAATGAGGCCGATGAAGCATGATGATGTTTGAAAGTGGAAAATTAAGATTGGAGACCTCTGGATCGATGAAACAAGCTTAGAGCTTCTACATGAGAGAAATGAGTTTTCTTTTGAGATATCGAATAAAACCAAAATGTTTTGAAATGGAAATTCATAAAATTTTAAATTATATATCAAAAAGGTTATATTATAAATAGCGTGTTACTGAAATTATTATTGTTTTATCACATCATTTATACTATACCAGAAGTTAATTTTTTTTAATCATGTCTGTTATCTTATAACGGACATGGTAAAGCAATGAATTTTTTTTATCACATTGTCTACTATATAACTGATGTGATAAAGCGGGATACAAGTTCATTCATTTCTTTTTTATGATAAACGATGTGATAAAAAATAATATACATGGATTTTTCACTTAGGTTAAGGATAATCGATGTGAAAAATATGACATTTCAATACATTTTGTATAATTGAAAGGTGGTCACACCATGTGCTTATATGCTCTAATATTCTTAGAAGTTAATTAATCCAGTTTATTAACTAGAGAGTTTTAACAACATTTATGGTTCTCCATGGATTCATGTAAGGGAATATCAAAATTTTTGTTTGTCTATTGACACACCAATGCTTATATCTAAAACGACTAGGTTAGGACCTATAGTGAGGCCAAAGTTAACCTATATTCAAAATGAGATGTGTTGGACCAGTGAACATGAAACTGCATGGAGGTATGATTTATGCATTCAAGAAGGTCACATGAGAACATGTTTCAATAGACATATAGGGTAGTCATCTAACATTCAAAATTATTAATGTAATATTTCAATTAATGTAAAAGTTTTTACATGAAATTATTGTTTTAATATTTATCATTTAATTTAATATAGTAGTATGACTAACATACAATATTTTTTTTATTTTTAAATCATAAAATAAACCAAAAAACAAGTACATCATATCATACATACTACATTTGTAGGAAAAAACAATTGGAAACTCATTTTAGAGTATCTTTAATACCATTTCATAAAACTAAGTATGATTTAAAAAATAATTTTTTTAACAAATATATCAATGATTAAATGTGATAAATTGAATTTTAAACATTAAAAAAATTAATAATTATTTTCTAGAACAATAAAATTATTAATAACATATTACAAAAATTATAATTATTTATTGGTCCTACATTAAAGCAGAAGAGCGGGGATTAATTGGATTACTCCTCTTTACAGTATTGGACAATTTTTATCTAAATGTGTAGGAAAAGTAAGTGCAACTCAAAGATCGGGGAGCTACATGGAATGGTACAATTCTCTATTGGTTGCGGAGATTGATGGATTCTTTGGTCCTATTTTTCCATGCAAATATTTTTCTATTTATAATAAAATTTATTAAAGTAATTAAATAGATCTCGCCTATAAATGTATTATTATTCCAAAATTTAGATGGAGGATCCATTATTAACTGTTCAACAGTCTCACATGTCGTGTGACAAGCTGGCATGATGTCCTGATGGACATCTTGCTATCTAAGGAGCATATCATTTTCTTCGTGAAGAACCTTCGACATGCATTGTTCCATAACAGAGACATGTTGGATTTTATGGATTCATCATGTGTAACTTCACGACTATTGACTATCATTTTATTATTGTACTGGATGAATGATGGAACCCAAAGACACACATATTTCATATCATTGTGGGGGATATGATGATTACTCTTTTGGATGTGGCCTCCATTCTTGTTCTACCAATAAATGGATCAGTAATTACATGTGCGACTATAGGCAATTGGTGTGTGGTCATACATCATCTACTAGGCATTTATGTCATCATCTTTCCATGTTTCTTCCAGGGTTCCCGATTATCCATGGGATCACTTGAGGAGAATTTTTCTTTGATTTCCATATATGCTGATAAGGAGACACTTATTCGACGCACACATGCATATATTATATGGTTGATCAAAGTCATATTGTTTGTAGACTATCCCATCACTTTGTTCTACATAATGTACCCACCATTCCTTTAGGATCAAGCCAATACATGTTGATACACTTGGGAGTCCCCATTACTATCACACATATGCGTCTTTTCAGCTTATTAAGTAGATACACATCATATTGTGGGATGTATGGTTATGTTACATATGTGGGTCTCGGAGAATTTTCTACGCATCACTCCTACATTTATTGCACCACTTAAACAACACTTTTTCAAGAATTTCCTACGGGACACTGGTATGTTTCCATTATGAATTTGAGTTATTTTTTGAATTTATTAATATCATTTATAAATTTATTATATGTTTTTTCACCTAGTGGATTGAGGATTGGTTTTATGTGCATACCAAGAGGTGTAGTGTGCATTCATTTTGATAGATATTTAACGATATACAAACCATTGATGTATGTTATAAATTTTAATTTTTTTTATAGATATATTACAATTTTTATTATTTTTATAAGATATTATATTGATAAGTTTGTATCATTGTTGTGTAATTATATTAATTGGTTTCTGAGTTATCATTTTTTGTTTCATGCACCCCGTATAATTGAATTGTCTACGCATTAATTCCACTATATTGAACAGCTATGGCTAGAGACTGTGGTTTAGTGATTCCATTCATCTACTTCTACTACCAAAAAATGGGTGTTTTTCTTTTTCTCCCTTTAGCAGTTCTAAAAATTGAGCTGAAAAAGACACTCCCATCACCAGCACTTTTTTTATTTTCGTTAAAGGGACCCCCTTTATCAGCATTTTTTAGTTGTGCTTATAAAGGGGGGTATTGATAATTTATTTTTTTACCTATGTTAATAAATCATATATTTCAAATAAATCACTAAAAATAATATATAAATATATAAATTTATTTATATATTTACACTGATATAAGTATAATATATATTCTTTTAAATATTTTTTAGATAAGTATAAATGGACATTTACACATAATATATAAGATATTTAGGGAAAATTGCTTATAAAATATTTTAAAAATATTATTAATTAAAAATTATCTAATTATTATCGATTAATAATCATTTAATAACAATTTGAAGTTAAAAAAATTATAAAATTAATAAAAGATCAAAAAATAAGATGAAAACATACTCAAATATCAAACATATGTAACTTTTGATCCAAGTGTCTGTTTGAGCCCTACCACATACAAATTGAATCATGTTATGAGCTCTATATACTATTAAGAAATTTGTAACCTTTAATATATTTGTCAAGGCTAAAATATTATTTGAAGGCCTCCAAAACTGAGTTTTTTTGTCAGGATATCCATATTTTTTAACATTTGATGAAAATCCAGCCTCGTTTAAGGGGATTTTTTCCTTTTTAATAGGTACTTGATTTATTCCCAAAGATTACATTCATATTTAAATTATGCATTTTAAATTTTACCTTTTTTTATAGTTTACTTTTATTTATAATCAATTGTATTAAGATATATACATAATTTTTATATATTTACACATAAAAATTTAATTTTATAAATAAATAGTAAAACATATTTACATATAAAATATATATGTCAATATATATTATTTGTCTAGAAAATATTATCCATCTTATTTAAAATATAAATATAAAGGTATTTATATACTTGTATAATGTGTGTGTGGGAGTACATATATATTACTGTGTGTCTATACTAACAAACTAATATATATTATCTATATATTCTAAAATAGGAATATACATATGAATATATAATATATGTAAATATATATAAATATATATAAATATGTACAATTATTCATACAGATACACATATATTTAACATATATACACGTGTTTGTAAGTTGTATATATGTATTTATTTTCTTAATTATAAACACACACACACAAAACATTTCATATAAATGATTTTAAAACTAATATTATAAATATATATTAATATAATAATAAAAATATGAAAAAAATATAACTAAATATATATATAAATTTAAATATATAAATATATATTAATATACAAATAAATATATATATTAATAAAACTAAATATATATATACATATATATATATATATATGTATTAATATATTTATAAATATACCTATATATAAGGATAAATAAATATATCATTAAATATAGAACAAAACAAGATTGGTGAGTGGTAAACGTGTAGAGGCATGTGTGTACGGGCAAGTGTAATGGGAGATCGCACTGTTAACGGCGGGGGCTTGTGCACCTAGTACTATTAAAGGGAAAATGGGGAGTATTTACCATCCTATTTACTGGTTTTTTATTATTTTTTATTTTTTAATGTTTATCAGTGCTTTTAAAAAATCCTTGACAAAAGGGACCCCTTTTAATAGTATCTCGATTATATTTACTTTTTTATCACCGATAATGTATTTTTTACGGCTAAAAAAATCTCTTTTTGTAGTAGTGTTCCACATCATTGAGTGTTACCATATAGGAAAATTCATAGTGCTATTTGAATATATGGAAAATATTCCCTTTGCAACCCGATAGTTTGATGCATTACATTCTATTAGGTTTACAAATATAAATAATTTTATAAATATAAATGTATTTATAATTATAATTATATAAATATATTTATATTTATAAACGTATATATAAATATGTTTATATATTTATAAAATCCAATTTAATTATATATATTACAAACCTCTAATCATACATTTGTTTTTTGAGTGACTTTTTTATAGACAAACCTCATAACATAGATATCACTCAAAGATAAAGTACAAAACTCCTGAGGGAATGAATAAAGACAACTCTTAAATCCACAAAGATTCCAAAATGTAGCCATATAATGATCCACATGATTAACCTCTCTCCTAAAAAAAGTGAAATAGTGGGAAGAGAAAAAGGGAACTAGAGATCTCATGATGTCTATAATGGACCCATAAGCTTAGTGGCTGCCTTTGTCCTCCTTCATTGCATTAATAATGACCAACATTCAGATTCGTCAATAGCATCCTTCCAGCCACGAGAGAAGGTAAACTACATACCCTTCTAAATAGCCATAGCCTCTATCATAATAGAATTCCATCAAGTAATGTCTAAGAAATGGCGAGTCACAATAATAGATCCAACATGATCCTGGAGGATAGCCACTAATCCAAAAGACCCATCCCCAGGAGCATCTACATAAGTTTTATGTTTGAGAATTCCCAAAGTGGTGGATCCGTTTGATAGGAGGGTGATTAATAGGAGAGGATGGTTGATTTCCCTCAGATACGCTACCCAGCGATAGTCTAAGAAGGAAAATATATATACCATTCCCCCACAATGATACACACATCTCCAAGACTCCTACATCGAATGAGATCATGTGATGCCCTTGGGGACCTGATTCTAGTGATCGGGGGTTGGAAAAAATGATACGGAAATCTGTCTCAGTAGTACCCCTATATGGTGGGAAAAGGTCGTTATTAAAGAGGTGTCTATTATCCATGAAAGCGTATGTGGGGAGGATACCCCTACATGTTTTCAAACAGAAAATATTGGCCCTTTGTAGAGCATTAATATTACAGATATGTTTCCAAAGGGGTGGGTACGTACCTTTTCCACCTATAATGCACAACACATCCACAAAACAGGCTTTCATCAGCACTAAAAAAAGACTATTATCAACACTAAAAAAGAACTATTAATCTAGCCACTATTAAAGGGGGGTTCCCTTTATCAATGCTAAAAAATGCTAATAAATGACCCCCTTTATCAGTACTATTAGAAGGGATGGTAAATTCTCCATTTATCAACACATTAATTAGTGCTGATAAAGGTGGGTATTTATCAGTGCTAACTGAAGAAAAAATAAAGGCTTCCCTATTGTGCATGTTGTTTATATAACAGCACACCTAGAAACTAGAAAAAAATAAACATCACCTAATAACATACCAAAATTACCAAACGAGCAAAAATAACCAACACAAAATAGAAAAAACATGCTAAAAAATAACAATTAATAGTTTATACAAAAGAACCTCATACACAATGAAAATGACTAAGAAACAAGTAGCACACCCAAAATTTTGGAAAACACTTATATATAAATTTATTTGAAATAATGAATACAAAAAATATTCACTCAGGATATATACCAAAAAAACAATTTTATATACATTTTTAACAATGTTTTATAAAATTACCTTTACAAATATCCAATAAACAGTTTAAACCAATAACATTTTCTCTCTTGACGTATGTGGTTCCCACAAATAAATGTCCTCCGATGGTAATAGACACTAAAAAATCATCACAACTTGAGAAAAAGGATCCATCTATATATGAAAACAAATATAACTTTAGTAGTACTATAAAAAAATTAATCATTAAAATGAAGAATACATTAAAAAAATGTCAGTTGTTAATAAAACTGTCGCATTTGGAGCTATACTTTTACATCGTGCATTGTATTGAGTTGGGGTTGATTCCTACATGTCACTAAATGACTGATGGATCTTTTTTTAATGTATTAAAACAATCAGAAATCATTTCATCAGTTTTTAGTAAGTTAGTTGTGTTTTTTACTAAAAAGTCATTTCAAATGGAAAACATGCTATTTGAGTCATACTGATTGGATCATGTGTTGGTTTTATGTGAGACTATATCATACATGTCAGAAAGTACATATGAATTGATTGCCCTAATTTGGGAGACAATCAGAGTGCATTTTCATAGTTTTTAGTGAGTGATATGTTTTGAGTAAAATATCAATTTTAAACTGATAGAGAACACTTTTAGTCATACTGGTCACACTGTTTTTCAGATTGAGGTGGGGTTGATTCCTAGACATCACAACTAACCCATGGATAGTTTTATAAAATATACAAACAATACGAATTCATTTTCTTAGTTTTCAGTGTGTCAGTTATGTTTTTTTTACTTGACTTAATGTCAATTTTATATAACAAGACATATGTGGAGTCATATCGGGGACAATGTGCATCAGATTGATTTGTAGTTGATTCCTACATGTAACAAATTACTGATAGATCATTTTTTTTCAAATTATTAAAATAATATAAATGCATTTCCTCGGTTTTCAGTATGTCAGTTATTGTTTTTACTAAAATGCCATTTCAAACTGAAAACATGATATCTTAGTCATACCGATTGCATTGCACAGCAGTTTGATATGAGACTACTTGATACACATCAAAAAGGACTTATGAATCATTTTCCACAATTAGGTTGACAATAATATTGTGTTTTTTTCTGTGAGTGGCATGTTTTGAACAAGAATGTTAATTTTAAACTTATAACGGGCACTATTAGTCATACTGATCACAAGGTGTGTCGGATTAAGGAAGGGGTTTGTTCTTACATGTCACAAATGACTCATGGATTGTTTTCCTGAAGTTTCAAAATAATATGAATGCATTTTAATGGTTTTCAGTATGTGAGTTGTGTTTTTTTAACTTAAATTATTGTCAATTTTAAACAACAAGACACATTTGGAGTCCCACTAGTCACATCAGACGTCGTATTGTGGTGTGGTTGATTCCAACATTTCATAAATGCTTGATAGATCATTTTTCATAGGCATGAAATCAATAGGAATTCATTTCCATGGATTTCATTATGTCAGTTGATATTTTTTACTAAAATGTCATTTCAAACTGAAAATGCGCAATTTATGCCATACCGATCGCGTAGTGCATTGATTTGACATGAGACTACTTCATACACATCCAAAAGGACATAAAAGTTGTTTTCATTAATTTATATGTCAATTGGAGTGTTTTTTTATTTTTTTCAGTGAGTTACAAGTTTTGAACAAAAAATTAAATTTTAAACTGATAGCGGACACTTTTAGTCATACCAGTCACAACATTCATAGGATTTAGGTGGGGATGATTCTTACACATAAAAACTGATTCATTGATCATTATCCAAAAGAATCAAAACAATTAGAATGTATTTTATAATTTTTCAGTATGTTAGTTGTGTTTTTTACTTGAATTAATGTCATGTTCAAATAACAGGACACATTTGGAGTCATACCAGGGACACTGTGCATCAGATTGAGGTGAGGTTGATTCCGACATGTCATAATCAACAGATAGATCATTTTCCTAATTTATCAAAACAATCGGAATTAATTTCCTTAGTTTTTAGTATGTCATTTGTGTTTTTTACATGAATTAAGGTCAATTGTAAATTATGACACATTTGAAGTCATATCGATGACATTGTGCATCAGATTGAAATGTGGTTGACTCCTACATATCATAAATGACTCATGGATCATTGTCCTAATGTATCAGAAAACATTTATGTAAATTTTTATTCCTAATAATCGTTGCACCCTTTCCTTTGAAACCTAAAAAATAAACCGGACCTACTCACTATGCCCAATCTACCCAGTTTAAAAGAATTATGGAAAAACAATTGATCCATGTACCATTGACATGGAATAACATCCTCCTTCTACAAAATTGTTTTATTTGGATCTGTGAAGAACCAACTATCATATATTTAGGACCTCCAAATGAATATATGGTAGTTGGTTCTTCACTGGGTAGATTAAGAGGAGAACTACCAATGTTGTAAATTAAATTGATATTTTTTTGAAGAAAAACACTTCTCATTGTTGAAAATGAGAAGAGTAAAGTATGATCTTATGACTATTATGTCTCAAGATGTCACAAAAAACCCAAGGTATGGGGAAACCCTTCTAGATACTTTTTAACATTTGTGGTCAATCCAATAAAGAGGAAGATATAGAAAACTAAATTTTTAAATTCTAAATTATTTAAAAAAATTATCATCTTAAATATATTTTTGTGCATTATTCCATTAGGAATGTTTCCCATTTGTTTCAAATCATATATATATCATCTTGTCAATATGACTATTTTCGATAGTCATGGTAGTACAGAAAAAATATAAATACACAAAGGATTAATAAATATTTTAGATGAAATTGTAATTATCTATTAAAATACGTCTTCATGGATGCTAATTTTTTCATTTAATATGATCTCTTTCATAAATTTACAAACATAATAACCAAAGTCTCAATCATTTTTTTGTTTTAGGAATTGAAATAACATTGATAAAAATAAGTAATTTTTAATACGTGTTTGGATAGAGATATCGTATTATGTATACCCTAATTTTATCCAATCGTAGTACTTGTAATTTTTCTTATCTTTTTCCTCTGTCCTCATTCCATGAGGTAGTTGATAGTCACACACCACCCTATCATAATAGAATCATCATTAAAAGATAATATAAATTCTAAAACTATATGTTTAGTTTTTAAATGTTTGATGTAGTGTATTACAAATTGACAAACTCCAACATTTGTGGTCGGTTTTTTGCATATCAATGCATTGAATCCATGAAATAAATCTATGTATTTTAAAAATTGACCGCAATGATAATCCAATGCTTTATAAAAACATAAATTGGAATAAGTAATGAAATAATTAATATATAATTGATATGATTAAATTGTATAGTGTTAGCCCTAAATTCTTTCAATAATTAAGAGTCTGTCATCTGTAATTTTTATGTTAAATTATTTGAGTAGGCCTACCACAATTTCACCCACTTTCTCAGAATTTATATCTATTAGTGTTGTAGAGGTGGCATGTTGAAAAATGAGTCCAAATTTTTGTTCATGAAGAAATCCCTTCAATTATTATTCATATATATGCCTATGAAAAATATGATATGTATTTAGTAATATTTATAAAAGTATATCATCTTTTGGAAAATCAAATCCCAAAAACATACATCATATAAACATTTTCAAAAGAGTTGCCGAAGCATTTATATTTGAGGATTTCAATTTCAATCTCAACACCAATGAAGTATGGATCTTCCCTCCATACATATTTTCTTCAAAATAAAAAATGTGAGTACCACCATCTTTCCACTTTGTATCCACATGAGCCTTCAATGATAATAAATGTTGATATTGAGTGGGGGTTAATGTGCTTTGGGAAGATCATTTTGATTAGTTGGTTTATCATCAAGATTGTTTTGAATCAGTCTTTTGTTTCAACCCCTTCCCTTTTACTTCCATAATAACATGCATTGGTTCAGACCTTTTTTCATTAAATGATTAAGGTTTAGTTTGAAAATTAAATTCTAAATGAATACCTCATTGTCAGCATATTTTTTATAAGATGTGAATGAAATGTGTTGAATGTTCCTATAAATTGTTAAATTGTATGAAAATATGCATCATTAATTGGAACATGTAGCTCAGTGCTCAACTCTAGGGAAATAGTAATTGACACTCTAACATGACCTTTCAAAAGTGTTATGTTTTATAGCATGTAATTATAGGTATTGAACATTGTATCCCTCGCTACAAGGCGATGGGTGTGTTTTCATATATATAAATCACAATCATTTTAACCTTTATAATATCAATAAAAGAAATGTATCAGTGTCTAGTGTCTATCTGATTCACATTTCGTGCAAAGAATTATAAGAAAATTGACTTCTTCGGTTAATAATTGATTTTGAGGGGAATGGCTCGCCTCAAAACTAGTGGGGGTGGGGCGATATCTTCACGTGAAAGTTTTTCTTGAGTTGTTTCTTCTCTTTTCCTTCCCCCATAAAACTTGTTTTCATCTCTCGCTTGTATTGTAATTATTCTTGAAACATGTCCAATGTTTCCATCATCTTTCTCATTTACTTATTTTGATCCTCTTGTTTTTTTTATCAAATTATGTTTGGGGTGTCACCCCAAAATCCACACCTCTAACATAGCCATACTTCTTTGGCTGCTTTAAGGCCATTAAAAGTATGTATGCATCTGGGGTGGGTGTTGTAGATAAATGTGACTATGTCAGACAAAAAATATAGGAAAATATGTAATAATTGTTATGTAATAGAAATTTAAATCAAAACAAATTTTTATTATGACATACTTACACATGTTTCCCACACTTTTTGTGTGTTTTCATCTATTAGTTTACCACAAGAACTGCCATGATATCCTTACAGTCAGACATAGTGAACCAAAGATTGAGACATTGAAGATCCCAGCCGGAAAGTTCATCAACTAGCATCTCTATAATAGTTTCAAACTCATGGTTTGGTGTAGGTGAAGAAGTGGGAATCAAGCCCTCCAAGGCAGTTATACAGGGATTGCGTCGGATATTGATCAAGTATCCATTGGAAATTATCCAAAAAAATGTGGTTCAGGATGATCATTGATTCCCAAACACTCCTCCAGAAATAGCTCTTGTTCAAGGAAAACCCACCGCTACTAGGCATTTAGATGGAGGATTTTAGGAGATCATGACAGAGGATTTGTTCAAATAGATATTGCATCACTAGAAAGAGTATCCTCTATGTGAGGGGTCATTCTACACCTAAAAAACCTTCATTTGGTCTGCCGGTAGTTTTTATGGCTTCGGCGTGACGGGGGATCACGACACCTACAAGCATGAGGTCACCGCTTTCCTAGCCCAATCCTACCGTTAAACCTGATGTCCCATGTCATCTGAGAAATCATCTTTTTTTATTACCTATTCTAATGATTTGTGTAAGTATTTTATTTATTATCATAATGATGGAATGGCACTCCTGATGGTTGGTATTCATGGGGGTACTACTATATCAAAGAAGATAATATGGTGATTTATAAGCTTCTGGATGTTTATTTTGATCCCAGTGATGCATTCCTGTGTGTTCATGGATGATTCCACTCTACTAGGGGACACTTTCACCTAACAACGTATGATACCCTCATCACTTTACAATATTTCAATGAAACTAGTGCTTTAATATGGGTATGGGGTACAGGAATGAAAACTATTGCACTACCAGAAAATCCCCCAGCTATGACCTCCTCTGAAGCCCTAAAATTGTGGAAACTAATACCACTGTCTCCTTTGATATGACAATCTAGAACTGGATGAGGTCACAGACACACCAACCGTCATGCCATGATGTCATGGCCTGGAAGTTTAGGCAAATGCCAATGGATTTGTTATAGGGCCTTCGGGTGGGATTCAGGCTTACCACTATCATCATCGTTTGAAACAACGACTGTGGTTGTCACCATGACTCGTGCATTGTGAGGTATCACCTGGGATTCTATGAAAGGTACTGCAGGATCAGGAGGGTGAGTAAGGGGACGCACTTCCACTTTGTGCTAGAATGTATCTCTTTCTATTTCCATTCATCCATGGCAGTGACCTAGCACAAACAATTGCCACCATAGTGGGATCACTATAAATGATGTAGGCACCTACAACTCATCGCTAGTTGCCAGCTAAACCACCCACTTCACATCTACCATGTATAATTAAATTAAGAGACTGCCCATATATGTGTATAATAAATGTTATGTGTGTTGATGTTAAAACATGTCAATCCCATATCTGTGTATTATTTGGCATGTTACTTAAATCATCATTAAATTTGACTAAATATTATGACATTATTAGTACAAATGTTCATATTATTGAAGAATATTTAGTAAAAAATTAATTTAAAAATTCTATCCATTCATTAAAAAAACTCTCTCACTACCAAAAAATAGGATTTTATCTGCACATAAAAATCCTTTATCAGTGATAAAAAGGAGCTATTAATCGATCTGTTATTAATGGGGGTCCCCATTATGAGTGCACTTTTTCCATAGTTAAAGTCCCCATTTATTAGTGCATTAATTAGCACTGATAAAGGTGGGCCATTATCAGTGCTAACTTATGCTCTGGAAAAGGTTTCCCTGTCTGGGGGTTCTTTTTAGATAATATCACATCTAGCATCCTACAAAAAATAAAGAGCACCGAAACAAAAGACCAAAATAACCAAACCAGAAAAAATAACAAGCACAAACTAGAAAAAACCTGCTAAAAATAACCTATTGTATTATAAACAAATGAACCACATACACAATTAAAATGATGAAAAAACAAGCAGTGCACATGGAATTTTGGATAACAATGTTGTATACACTTAATGTAAAACATTAATACAAAAATATACATACACGGTATATATAAAAACATGTCTATATAAATTTTAAATATTTTTTTATAAAATTACATTTAAAAATATCCAACAAAGAGTTAAATACGTTAATGTTTTCTATTTTGATGTCTATGTTCCCCTCTAAAAAATGTCATCTGATGGAAATAGTCTACGAACAAATCATCCCAAATCGAGAAAAAGGTTACATACATACAAGTAAACAAATATTATGCTAGTAATAATATAAGGAAATAATTTAAACAATAATATGAAGAATACATTAAAAAAGTATAATTTTAATAAAAATAAGACATTTGGAGTTATCTCGATCACATTGTGTGTTGTGTTGAGGTGGGTTTGATTCTTGTAAATCAAAAATGACTGGGGGATCATTTTCCCAATGTATCAAAACAATCGGAATAAATTTCTTTAGTTTCTATTATATCAGTTGTGTTTTATACTAAAATGTCATTTCAAACCAAAAACATGCAATTTGAGTCATACTTGTCGCATTGTGCATCAGTTGGACATGAGACTGCTTCATACATATCACAATGGAATTAGGAATATTTTTCTTTAATTGGGAATATAATTGGAGATGTTTTCTTGGTTCTTAGTGAGTGGTGAGTTATGAGTTAAAATGTCAATTTTAAACTACTAGGGGAAACATTTAGTCATACCGATCACAACATTATTCAGATTGAGGTAGGGTTGAACCTACATGTCACAACTGACTCATGGATCATTTCAATAAAATAAAGAAACAATACTAATGTGTTTTCTCAGTTTTTAGTATGTTAGTTGTGTTTTTTTAATTCAATTATTGACAATTTTAAATAAAAAGCCACATTTGAAGTCACATTGGTAACACGATGCATCAAATTGAGGTGTGGTTGATTCATACACATCTCAAATGACCAACATATCATCGTCTCAAAGTAAAAAAACAATCATAATGATTTTCATTTGTTTTTAGAATGTCTGTTGTTTTTTACTAAAATATCATTTCAAACTGAAAACATAGAATTTGAGTCATACGGTCGCTTCATGTGTTGGTTTGACGTCAGACTGCATGATACACATCACAATGATCTTACGAATCATTGTCCATTATTTGGAATAAAATCGGAGCACTATTTCATTGTTTTCATTGAGTGACTTGTTTTGAACTAAAATGTCAATTTTAAACTCATAACAGACACTTTTATTCACAACGATCACACAGTGCATCAAATTGATATGGGGTTGATTCCTACACGTCACAACTAACTAATAGATTTTTTTTCTAAAGTATCAAAAAATATGAATGTGTTTTCTCAGTTTGTAGTATGTCGGTTTTTTTACTTGGATTAATGTAAATATAAAATAACAAGACAAATTTGGAGTTATACCAGTCACACCATGTGTCGTATTGAGGTTTGGTTGATTTCTACATGCCACAAATGATTGATATATCATTTTTATAAATCATCAAAACAATTATAATGAATTTACTTGGTTTTTAGTATGTAAGTTGTGTTTTTTTACTAAAATGTTATTTCAAACTGATAAAACACAATTTGAGTCATACCAGTCACATCGTGCATCTGCATTACATGAGACTACTTTATATAAATCACAAAGGACATAGAAATTATTATCCATAATTTGGATGAAAATTGGAGTGTGTATTATTTTTTTTAGTGAGTGACACTTTTTGAACTAATATTAAAATTTTAAACTAATAGAGAATAATTTTAGTCATACCAGTCACATCTCTCATTGGATTGATGTGGGGATGATTCCTACATGTCATAACAAACTCATGGATAATTTTACTAAATTATCAAAACAATAAAAATGCATTTTCATGGTTTTTAGTATCTTAGTTTTGTTTATTTACTTTAATTAATGTTAATTTTAAATAAAAGGACACATTTGGAGTCATACTGGTGACACCATGCATTTGATTGAGGTTCAATTGATTCATATATGTCACAAATGATTGATATGTCACTGTCCTAAAGTATCAAAAACTATCGGAATGAATTTCCTTATTTTTTAGTATGTTAGCTATGTTTTTACATGAAATAATGTAAATTTTAAATAAAGATGAATTTGGAGTTTCATTGATGACAATGTGCATCGAATTGAGTTGTGGTTGATTCCAACATATTACGAATGACTCCTATATCATTTTCATAATGTATCACAACAAATTTTAAATGCATTTTCTACCTAAAAATAAATGCACCCTTGCCTCTGAAAACTATAATAGAGACTTGACCTACTCATTATTCTTAATCTACACTGTTTAGAAGGATTATGGAAAAACCATTGATCCTTGTATGGTTGACACTGAATAACATCCACCTTCTTACACCATTTCTTTAGTCGGCCCAGTGAAGAACAAATTTTCATATATTTAGGACCTCTGAATGAATATATGGTAGTTGGTTCATCACAAGGTTGCCTAAAGAGGGGAACTTCCAATGTTGCAGATTGAATTGATGTTTTTTGGAGAAAAACACTTATCGTTGTTGAAAACGAGAATATTTCAGTAAGATATTATTTTGGTTATGTCTGAAGATGTCACAACAAACTCAAGGGATGCGGAAACCCCACTTGGATACTCACTATCTTTTTTTTCTATCAAATAAATGAAAAGATAAGGAATAAAATATTATTAAAGTCAAAATTATTTGAGAAGCTTACCATCTTCAATATATTTCTGTACATTCTTCTATTAGGTATGTTTCCCATTTGTTTATAAGAATTCCTATATCATATTTTGAATATAAATGTATTAAACAGTCATGGTAGTACTGAAAAAATATAATTACACGAAGGATTAATAATTATTTTAAATGAAATAGTAATTATCTTCGAAAATACCTCTTCAGTGATGCAAGATTGTTCATGGAATATGGTCTCCATCATAAATTTAAAAACATAATAATCATTGTATTTATTTATTGTTTTTTAGGAATTGAGGGATCATTAAAAAAATAAGTAATTTTTTTATATGTGTTTTGATAGAGAAATATTATAATATATACCATAGTTTTTATCCAGTCATACTACTTGTCATGTTCCTTGCTCTTTCCCCCTAGAATCATTCCATGATGTAGACCATATTCACGCACCAACCTATCGTAACATAATCATCATTAATTGATAATATAAATTTTATTACTATATGTTTATTTCTTAAATGTGTGATTTGGTGTATTAAAATTTGAAAAACACCATCATTTGTGGTTGGTTTTTTGGATATCCATACATAGAATTAAAGAAATAAATCTTCATATTATCCAAATTTACAACAATGAGTATCCAATGCAGCCTAAAACAAAAAATGGAATAACTAATGAATGAAATTAAAATATATTTTATATAATTAAATTGTAGAGTTTTACTCCGGCATCATTGGTATTAAAAAGAGTTTGTCATATGTAATTTTTTTGTTAAACGATTTGATCATGCCAACCAATATTTCACCATATTTCTTAGAATTTATATTTTTTTGTGTTGTAGAGGTGGCGTGATGGCTAACGAGTCCATATTTTTGTTCATGAGGAAATCCTTTCAAATTTTTTCATATATATTCCTGAAAAAAATATTAAATGTATTTAGTCATAATTACCATAGTATATCATCTTTTGGAAAATCAAATCATGAAAACGTACCTTAGGTAATCATTTACCATGAAACCACCTAACCATTCATAGTCTAGGATTTCAACTGCACTCTCAAAACTAATGAAGTTTGGATCTTCCCCTCCTTATATATTTTCTTCAAAATAAATTCTATGAGTACAACTATATTTAAACTTTATATCCACATGATCCTTCAATGATAATAAATGAGGATTTAAATAGAGATTTATGGTGCTATGGGTATATTTTTTTGATTGGTTGGTTGATCTGTGAGATGTTTTTGAATTGGTCTTTCATTCCACCCCCTTCCCTTTTTCCATCAATAATAATATGAATTGGTTCAGATATTTTTTCATTAAATGTTTAAGGATTATCTTGAAAATTAAATTGGAAATGAATACCTCATTTTCAATATGTTTTTTACAATATGTGATGGCCATGTGGTGAATATTTCAAAATCTTTTTGAGTGTATAAATATATGCATCATCAATTAGAACTATTCACTGAGTTCTCAACTCTAAGGATAAAAGAATTAACACTATGACATGACCTATCAAAAGTGGTATTCTATGTATCATATCATTATGAATATTTAACAACATATCCCTTGCAACCAGGTGATGTGTGGAAGTGTGTAGATATAAATCACAGTCATTTTCACCATGTAAAATATCAATACAAGAAAGGTATCAGGGTCTAGTGTCTATCTGATTCACATTTCAAGAAACAATTATTATAAAATTTACTACTTTTGTTAATAATTGTTTTTGAGGGGAATGGATCACCTCAAAATTGGTGGGGGTGGGGCATGATCTTCACTTTTGGGTCATTCTTGAGTTATTTCTTCTATTTTCCTCCCCCCATAAAACGTGTTTTCATCTCTCTATGGTATTTTATTTATTCTTGAAACATATATAATTTTTATCTCATCTTATTCATTTCCTTAGTTTCATCCTCTTTTTTTTTCTTCTCAAAATATGTTTAGGGTGTCACCCCAAAACCCACACCTCTAACACGACAATACTTTTCTAGCTACTTCAAGACCATTGAAAGAATGTCTATATCCAGTGTGGGTGTTGTTGATTATTTTGGCTATATCAGATAGAAAATATATGAAAATAATTAATCATTATTATGTAATAGTGATTTAAATAAAAAAATTATTTCATACTTAAACATGTTTCCCACACTTTTTTTGTGCTTTAATCTATTAGTTTTCATCTTTAGTTAGACGCACCTCCTTCCATAGCACATGGTGTGGGATGGAAGTGGCTATGGATTTGGACTCTTTAAGCTGTATATAAACAAAATAACATAGTTATTGTGTTGTATTATGTCACATAAATGTATTATGGTATAATTAAAATACGTAACAAATTTTTTTCAAGTGATGCATACCCCATCCTTTCTTTACGACAGGGGTACACTGGTTTTGATGCTCGTTGTTTATATTCCGCACTCAGTTGTTGTTTTATTAATAAAACACTTTATATCAAAGTGAAGAATACACATACCATCAACCGACATATTACCAGACATAATGTACCTTAAAAAACTACATTTCACGATGGCTAGTAAACACATCCCACAATGCATGGGTTATCATGTTTGCATAACTAATATGGTGGTGTGGTTTTATATTACCTTCAACATCTCTAATATGATATTTTGTTAAATGTTTGTGAAAACCCCTATTAATAATTCCTGGAACCCTTAATATATAGTCTTTATGTGAGCCATCTACTATAAATTCACTTTGTAGGAGATGATATATTATAAGTCAATGTTTTATTATTTAATTTTTTGTAAACTAAAATAATGATATTATAATGTTACCATAATATCTCCCCACATCAGTGTCTTAATCAGATCCATAATACGGTGACATGAAGTGACATCAATTGCCACATGTTTCTTAGTGATGATTCCAATGTAACTATTAAACATGACCTTGTTGGGGTTAACATGTTGGTTCTACTTATTTCATACAATATCATATTTGAGGCCTTTCTCTTTAGCCTTAATGATTTTGGATAATACCTTCAAAATAAAGTTCTCCCATTTTTTCTAAATTGCATGTGATTCATCACCATTCATTTCCTTGGATCCACCATCATCAATATGTTCCTCTGGCTTCGGAGGTCTACCACCAGCATGAGCATATGGTGGTTGTACCTCTGCACTAGGAGCAACAATAGGTTGAGAAACCTATTGTTCGTCTACACTGTGAGCATTAGCAGGTTAAGAAACCTATTGTGCCTATGGATTGGGAGCATCATCAGGTACATAAGTCATTATCTACAAAATTGATTTTAATTTAGTTTAGATAACCTAAAATTAGCAGTGAATAGATATCAGTTGTGGTTCATGAAAATACTATAATTTTTTTGGTCACTAATAGGACCCTATGAGGATTTAGAGATTCATTGTGTAAGAGTCACTTCTAGGTAAGTGGATGGGTCCTAGAGTTACTCCATTGGGTTCACTGATGGAAACATGTATGAGAGTCACTATAAATTATTGTGAGTGTCAATATTCAGATTAGAATGATATATGTTCATGCTTATGTTTTGGTAGTTATGGAAATTCATAGTGCACATTGGGAGTGGTGTGTAGGTGAACCTAAACCGCAGGAAGAGGTGGTTGGTTTTTGTGTGTGCATAAGTGTCTATGTTCCACTAGTGGATGATTGATACTCAAGTAAGTGTATCGATTAGAGGAGATCAAGAATGAATTAATGATGTCAACCTATAAGGTGGTGATTAGGTTATTAGGGGAACTTGTTGATGGGAGTTAGTATGGATTGTCACATAGTTCAGGGGGTGAATCATGTGACAAATAAAAATGAAGTTTTATTTAGGCATCTACACTTGTGATATTAAGAAAACATGGTATTATTTCTTGTGAGAAAGAGAGGGAACCAGTGTGAGAGTTGTTCTTGGTGAATTCCTTCCCACTGTAGAGCATTTCTATTAGATCTATAGACGCCATTCCAAGGGATTTCAAGGAAAACAATTGCTTTTCCCTCAATTATTTTATTTCATATAAGAACTTCTCTCTTCTCCTTAGGAAATACACATGATCCTGAATTTCATGATTAAATTTATTAATTTTTACGTGATCTTTTGTGATTTCTTCTATATTCTAAGAAAATGAAGGTAGAAGTACATTTTTTTAGATTTTTATCATATTTATCTATATTTGATCACTATGTTGGATCTTTTTGTGTAATTATAAACCAATATTATCCCCTGACATGTTCTTCTTCTTGTATCTTCATTCTCGAATATATATATATGGTGATTTGGGGTTGGCTTTAGGGATTATTGGTGAATGATCTGGTTTTAGTTGGACAACCGTGATGTTAGTATTTGATACTCTTAAAGTTGAAATTTCCTTACTATGTTATTGAATTTATATATTATTTGGTGATAAAATATTATTGTGTGTTTGTTTGTATTACCATAATACTTTTCTTGGTATGACATTCTAGTGTGTGTGTGTGTGTGTGTGTGTGACCCATGAGACCTCTCTTAATAAGACAATATTTTCTATGTGTGTATGACCCATGATACCACTATTAATTTGACATGTGTATTCATCTGTATAGCTCATTAATTTCAATTTTTATAGCTTGTATTCTAAAATATGTGTATAGATGTAGACATATGTTATCATGTGTCACAGTGACATATATAACCTTCATGGCTTTATTAATCCTTAAGAGGGGAAGAATGTGCAATTTGATTAATGATTATTATGGTTGGGTATTGAATGAAAAATAGAGGGACATGATAGACTTTTGGCCCTACCTAATACAAGAATCAAGGCATGATGGACTTGCGGCTTGACATGTGATAATTGGTGGGGCATTATGGAATTATGGAATGAATTGTGATAGTTTGTGAGGCATGATGGACTTATGGATTAACCTATGTCATGATAGAATTATGGCCTATTATGAGACATAAATTATCCATATGGCCTATTATGAGGTTCGTGGAAACCATATAAAGCTTTTCATCTGATATGGAGTCAAAGATAGTGGGGTTGGGGTTTGTGAAAGCCCAGTTAGCACGTGATGACCCAACATGAGATTTTTTACATGTGAATTTACATTATTATCATCATATACACATATATATAAATATTTATCTTATTTTAATAACATATAAAGGTTTTCCTACTATGTTTCATACTCACACCCTACACAGGTATCTCAATTCATGTGTAGACTTCATTATCCTAGATTTTAGATGAGGGTAGTGGCCCTGCTTAAGGAAATTATACTGGAGGAGTAGGTTAATTGAGGTGATATCAGGATAGACTCCAATATACTTATAGAGATACCACTTTATTTATTGATATTTTCTATATTATTATTTATTGTTATACCACATATTGGGACCTCTTGACTTGTTGTGTTGGATATTATATGTCATATTTTTATATCATGGGTTGACGTTTTTGTTATATGATCTTTGTATTCCTTTTAGGTTCTAATTTTTATGTTCATTATTATTTCTACTATTCTTTACTCTAATTATTATTATTTACCAAGGTTATAGTATCCCCATGATTACAATTATGACCTCACCAATAGTTCGAGACATATTTTTTACAGGGAAGTATACATGATGTCATGTGACACATCGAAAGAGTCCTGGTGATTTAGTTTTGGGTGTTATAGTTGGGACATATCAAGTAGATGTTTTTAGATGAGAAATGAGACAGTTAGGTGGTTTAGGTTCTCAAATAAGATTTGGATCAGGATGATGGAAGTTAATTGCTAAAAACATTCGTCGATGATGTAATGTTTTGAAATTTATAATGTTTTTAGTAAATGAAGTTGAAATACATTTAAGAAATTTAATATTAAAAAAATAAATATAAACATAAAAAATACATAATGTTTTCTATAAAATATGTAGAAACACTTTGAAAAAATTTAATATTCAAAAAAATATTTAATAATGTAATCATGAAAAATGTAAAAGAGTAAAAAAAACTAGGAGTGGATGATAAAAATTTTATATTTGAATAAATGGGAAAATTTTTTGAATGTTTTTAAATAATCATGATGAAAACCCACATTACATTGAATATTTTTAAATAATCCAATTCAAAATAAGGTATATGAAAATTGAGTTTTACCAAATATAATTGGTGCGTAAACATGGACCACAAATGGAAATTTTTTTGACCGGTCGTTTAGCCCGTACAATTCACAACATCAAAATCAATGTAAAATTGTAATAAGTGAACCCAATGAGAATAAGGAGAAAACTAACCGTATAGGTGTGGTTCAGTATGTGGCAGAGGTGTGTTTGTAGTGTAGGAGAGGTGTGGGGGAGGAGAGGTATAACAGAGTGTTTTATGCCTTCCTTTTTAGCACATCGCGTAACTCCTCCGCCAACGGTGCTCACACGGTTTCTCTTTTAATGAGGTTTTTTTATTGTGGGCCAAGACCGTGGGAATTAATTTATGCGGTGACATGCTTTTGACACAGAGATATTATTTGATGCTGATTTTTTTTCAATATAAGGAGGCAGCATCAAGGAATTTTAACATCAATGGCACCAACAACACTAAGAGAAAATTCATTTTGTTGGTCTCCTTTCTTCGATGATCATCTTTACCGATCTCCGCCATTTTATCCACACTTTTATTCTTGGATATTACTTTTTAGATCCCTTCCATTTTTGGGAGTCTCTACCGTGTACCTCTTGATTTTAGTGGATCACTCTTTATGGACTAGCTCGTTTTTTTCCCTTTTGGGTTTTCCACGTAAAAATTTTGGTGTCAAATTTATTTTTCTACACTTAATTTTGTAATTACACATCCACTTTTATTTGGGGAGAAATATTTTATTTCTATAGCGCATTTGCCTTTTTATATTGTTTGTTCATTCATCGTTTTCTATCCTCCCCAACATCTGGTATGAGAGGGTTTGGTTTTTATTTCATATTTATTGTGGAGGCCAATTACAGTCCGATGATTTTTTTGAATGGTACAAAATACCATATGTGGTGACTTAAAATGAAGGATCAGGTTTTTGTCAAGCGAATGCATCTTCTAGTGTTTAGTACCCAGAAGCCAGAGAGGAATTCAAATGAATAATGGGCGTTCAATCATGAGATGGTTTGAGTCTTCTTTCTCTAATGGGTTGAAGACAATGTGATGAACCACATTGTCAATATCTCTCATTCTAGAACATTGTGGGAGGAACGTGAGATGACTTACACTTCCAAGACGGGAAACTATAAAATATTTCTTCTCAAGAAAATGATGAACATGAGGTACAAAGAAGGTAATTCTATTTATGATTATTTAGGTGAATATCAAGGATGTTTTGATCAGTTTTCTGGCATGGGTATCAATTTTTAAGATGAGGTTTTAGCTCTTTTGATGCTTAACACTTTACCCGATTCGTAGGAGAATTTGAGTGTTAATCTAACTTGTTCTACTTGTAATGGTTTTGTGACAATTATATTTTTCAAGTATGCTATTTCCAATTAAGATATTACGAGACGCACTCATAATATATCATATTTAGAACATTTAGTCACAAAGAATAGGGGGAGAAGCCAGGACTGGGGGCGGAGTAGTCGAGGTAAGAGGAGAGGTAGAAGAAAATCCCAATCAAAGTAGAGAGATTTGGAAGTTCATCATTGTTGTAAGAAGGGGCATATTAAGAAGTTTTTTTATCAGCTGAAAAGAGATAACAGATTGAAGGAAAATCCACAGAAGAAAAATGGTGATGGAAATGATCATGTCGCCACTACTACAGGGGGTGATCTGTTATTATTTATGACTCCATTAACATTTTTTCTGATGATTCTTGTTGGGCTGTGGAAAATGGTGCCTTTTTCACATTTCATCAAATAAGGAGTTCATTACATCTTACATACCATGTAATTTTGGGATTTTAAATATGGGAAATGATCGTCATACTGACGTTGTGGGCATCGGGACTTTTTTTATAGACCAGTACTAGAAGTAAGCTGATTTTGAAGAATTTTTGACATGCACCCGAGGATTGTTTGAATTTTATCTTTACCATCACTCTTGATGATGAAGGGTTTATCAGCACTTTTGGTGATTTCCAAAGGAATATTTCCAAGGGATCTTTGATTGTTTCTTGAGGGAAGAAGCAATCGGGTTTTTATTGAACTATAGATTCTATTTCTTGTGATATTTCTTGCATTGTTGAGTGTAGTGTTTCGTCCAATTTGTGGCATAGGAGTATCAATCACATCAGTGAGAAAGGTATTGGATGTTTAGAAAAGAGAAATCTTCCTCCATATTTGAAGAGTGTAAAATTGGACACATCTGATCATTGCATGGCTAGGAAATAGAGGAAAGTGAGTTTCAACAATCATCCTCCACACAGGAAGTCATAGGTACTTGAATTGGTACATTCTAACATTTTTTGCCCTTTAAAATCTAAGAACATCACTGGAAGTCATTGTTTTGTTGCATTTATTTATGATTACTCACAAAAGAACTGGGTTTATGTTTTAAATGCCAAAAGTCAGATGCTCAGTGTTTCTACAAAATTTCATCTTTCTGCTAAGAGGGAATTTTGTAAGAAATTGAAATGTATTCACACTGTTAATGAGGAAGATTATTGTGGTCAATGTGATCAGTATTGTAGGTAATATGGTATTCGTCATCATAATATGCCTCCAAATACACCATAACTGAATTATGTTTCTAAGAGGATGAACATACTTTGTTGGAAAGAGTTCATTGTTTTATTTCAGAAGCAAAGCTTCCAGGACACTTTTGGGGTGAGGCTTTACTTACTGCTGCTTATGTTATATACATATCAACTGTTGTTTCTTTTCTTAAAGACACTCCCGAAAATATTTGGTATAACAAAGAGATCGGGTACGATCAGTTTTTTGTTTTTGGTTACAAGGATTCTGTTCATGTGCCTGGAGAGGAGAGATCCATGTTGGATGGTAAGGCATGCTAGTGTATTTTTATTGTCTATGGACGTGATGAGTTTGGGTATAAGTTTTATGATCCTGTTTCGAAGTAACTTGTCAGAATCCACGATGCAGTGATTATGGAGGATCACACTATTGCAGACAATAATAAGGGAGAGATATATACTTCTCCATATTCTGATGGTTTTGTCATTCTTTATCCATGTTATGATTAACGTTTACCTCATATTGTTGATTCAGAAGATCATGTTGATGTACAGAATGATTCTCAAGGTGAACATTTTGGAGTTTATGTTTCTGATAACCCTTTGGTTTCTGATGATTTGGTTCCAGGGGTTATTAATGAACTCGTATTTCCACTCTAGAGGTCATATCAGCATCACATTGTTTCTACTCGATATTCACCCGATGAGTATGTACTCCTCACCTAAAGGGGAGAATCAGAATCTTTTGACAAGGCAATGGAATGTGAACAAAATGACAAATGGGTTGTGGTAATGGATAATGAGATGACATCATTGCATGAGAACCACTCTTTTGAGTTGGTCAGGATACCGATAGGGAAGAGAGATTTGAAAAATCTGCAGATTTATCAGTTTAAAAATTAAGAATCTAGTTATGTTCCACTATTCAAGGAAATGATAGTTGTCAAAGCCATATATCAGAAGAAAGGTAATTATTTTGATGAAATTTTCTCACCTGTTGTCAAAATGCCTTACATTTGGGATGTTCTTGGTTTGGCTTCATGTTTTGATCTAAAGATTGACCAGATGGATGGAAAGATATCTCTCCTCTTTGGAGATTTAGAATAGTAAATTTATATGGAGAAACTAGAAGGTTTTTTTGAAACATGTAAAGAAAATCATGTCTACAGGTTGAAGAAGAGTTTTTATGGTATGAAGCAAGCACCGAGGTAGTGGTATAAGAAGTTTGAATCTGTCATTTCTCATCAGGGTTTCAGAAAGACATCTTCTGATCATTGGGATTTTGTTCAGATATTTAATGATCCTGATTTTATTATGTTGTTACTTTATGTTGATGATATGCTCGTTGTTTTCCATGATACTTCTAGAATTGACAGATTAAAGAAGGATCTTTTTCAGTATTTTGCGATAAAAGACTTGGGGCCTGCACGACATATTCTTGGCATGAAAATCTCTGGTGAGAGTAAGGATAATAAATTATGGTTATCTTAGGAGAGATACTTTGATAAGGTTCTTCAAAGATTTTCAATCGATAGAGCGAAAGTGGTTAGTACTCTTCTTGATTTACATTGTAAGATCTATACCTGTCTGTCAACTTTTACAGATGAAGAGAAAGGGAAGACACAACACATACCCTATTCATCTACCTTTGGCTGTTTGGTGTATGCAATGTTATGTTCTATACCTGATATAGCTCTTGCAGTTGGTGTGGTTAGTCATTTTCTATCAAATCTAGTTAGAGATAATTGGAGAGTAGTGAATTAAATTTTTCATTATCTTTGTGATACTTCTTCATCTTATATTGTGTTTTGGAAAAGGGGTGCCTATGCTGTGTGGCTTCACAGATTTTGATATGGAAGGAGATATCGATTCGAGGAAGTCTACTTCATGCTATTTGATCACTTTTGTAGGGGGAGTTGTATCATGGCATTGTAGATTGTAGAGATGTGTTGATTTTTCTACCACAAAGTTAGAGTTTATTACAACTATTGAGGCGTTTAATGAATTTTGGTGGATGAAAACTTTTATTCGAGAGCTCAATTTAAATCAGGGCATGTTTGTTTTATTTTTTGATATTCAAAGTGCTATTTTTTTGGGAAATAATTTTACTTTTCCTGGTTGGTCGAAACATATTGATGATCGATATCATTGGATCTGCAACATCCTTGATTTGAGACTGTTAGAGCTTGATAAGATCTACACTGATGACAATGGGTTATCCATGTTGACTAAGAGTTCACCCATAGAAAAATTTGAGGCTTGCTGACTGATTTCAGGGTTGGCGGTGATCCCCAATTGATTTTAATGAGGTGATTTTAATGTAGGCCAAGATCGCGTGAATTAATTTACATGGCGATGCACTTTTTATGAGGAGACATTATTTGACACTGATTTTTTTCTATATATGGAGGAAATGGTAAGGAATTTTAACATCACCAGCACCAACTACACTGAGAGAAAATCCCATTCGTTGATCTCCTTTCTTCGACGATCATCTTTACCGCTCTTCGCCTTTTGATCCACACTTTTATTATTGTGTATTACTTTTGAGATCCCTTCCATTTTTGGTAGTCTCTATCGTGCACCTATTTATTTTAGTTGATCCCTCTTTCTAAACTAGGTCTCGTGGTTTTTCTCTTTTGGGTTTTCCCCGTAAAATTTTTTGCTGTCAACATTATTTTTTTGCACTTAATTTTGACATTGTTCATCCGATTTTATTTGGGGGAAAAGATTTTATTTCCAATGTGTGTTCTACTTTTTATATTGTTTGTGATTTCGTCGTTTTATATCATCCCCAACTTGGAGGAGAGGTAATAGAGGAGAAGAGTGGTGGTGAAGGAGAGGCATGGCAGAGGAGAGCCACTAGTGGAAGAGAGGCATGGTGGATGAGAGTCACGCGGAGAAGTTCGATTTGGAGTAGTAGAGGAGTCATCAGCCGAGGAGGAGGAGCAGGCAGGAGAGGAGGGATGAGATAACGGAGGAGAGGAGGTGGTGACAGCGGTATAGATCATCTTTTGTGAGAGCTTGTGGGGTGTGATGAAGGAGGAGAATGTTAGAGATTATTTATAAAACTCGGTGTCACTTTTATCAGTGTTGCAATTGAAAGCACTAAAAAACATGCCTTTATCAGTGGTAATAATGGCCCATTATTATCAGCGCTAAAACACATTGATAAATGTATGTTTCATCAGTGATTATTAATAAGCATTGATAAAACATGCCATTTATTCAGAATTTTAAAATTATAACCAATATATTTATTAAATTTATAATTTTATAAATATATATAATTAATATAGTTATTATAATTAAATAAGTTAAATTATATATATATATATATATTTGTGTTTTTATATAAATTATAATGAAATATATATATAATTTTATAATTTAAATTATTATTCAATATATATAAATATAAAATGAAAATTTTATTTTAATTTTAATTTCATAAGTATTTAAATATATGTGTGTGTGAGTGTGTGTGTTTGTGTGGGTGTGTGTTTGTGTTTATGTATATATTCATTAATGGAAAACATTTATAAATAAATATATTCAAAATGTATTCATAAATATATATTTAATATTTGAAAAAAAATATTGTAATTTTATAGTTATGCAAACATTTTTATATTAAATTACATATATATAATTATAATTATAAATAATATATTATAAAGATTATTAATTTATATATAACAAAATATTTATATGTTAAAATATAATAAATACATTTATTGTTTATTTAAATATATTAATCACGATTTTAAGTATTTATGAGAACATAAAGCTTCATATATATAAGAAATAAATGAATACGCCACATATATATAGTACTTTAGTATATATGACCAACATTAGGCTAAACAATGAACATATATTTATGAGAATATGAACGTATGCATCAACTGACACATTCATTTGGAAACATAAATTTATTTAAATATATATATTTAATAATTATTTATGTATATATATATATGTATATTAATAAGTATTTATATATAATTTTATAAACATACAGTATAATAAATATATAATAAATACATAACTATAACTAATAAACATAATAATCATAAATAAAATATAAACATAATAAACATGCATTTTTTATTTAATGTATACATATAAAAATTATTTTTGAATATAATTAAAATATTTTTATATAAATTAATAATATTTTCTATTAAAAAAATTTATCAGCACTATTATTAGCATTGATAAAGTCACCTTTTTTATCAACACTTTTTGTTTGGACTGGTGAAGGTGGTACTTTAGCAATGCTGATATTAGCGCTCATAAAGTGTTGATTTATCAGTGATTTTTTCTAGTGCTGATAAAATTTTGCCTTTTATAAGTGCTTTCTGATTAACACTGATAAAACACAATTGCTTCTCTTGCCCGCATTTGAGGTAGTGTTTATGATAAATTTTTATGGAAGTCACCTTGTGAAATTATGTTAAATATTTTTTTTATAAGTGCATGGATTTTGTGGCTAATATAAATGGGGCACTACCTTAATCGTGTTATTTTTTCTTCTCACAAAAAAATATTATTGAAAAATACTAAGCAATTAACTGGCTGGGTATATCAGCAGTGTACCTAGAAAATCTACTAAGTCTAGAAGTACATTCTCAATATTCGGATTCAAAGCTAGTGTCGTGGTATCAAACTCACATCATTGGGAACACTTTCACATGGTTAAACTATAATAGAGGGACGTCCACTCATATTTCGGGGCACCATCCACACAAAATAAGCCAAAACACATATGACACTTTATCCAGTCCTTGATTTTATAAGTGCTAAACATAAAGCATTTATAAAAAGGGTAATCTTTATCTGCACTAGCTGAAAGTGGTGACAAAGGTAACATTTCTTAGTAGTAAAGAAACCACTAATAAAAGGGTACCCTTTAACAGTGCACTAATAAAAAAATTTAATAAAACAATATTATTAATATATATAATTATCATATATATATTCAAAAATTAATGTTTATATAAATACATTAATTATAATATGCATCTATATAATTAATATTGATTTGATATATTAATATATATATATATTTATAAATTAAATGATATAGATATAAAATTATATTACTAATATGTGATATTTGAATTTATATATTTATATCAATATTTAGGTGCATGCATGTGTATTCATTACGTTATGTGTGTGTGTTTTTTTTGTTTGTGTATATATAGATGTTTCACCTCTTCATATGTATGAAAATACGTATATGTGCATAGATACATATACGTATGTGTATAGAAAATGTGTAATATGTATGTATGACATGTACTTATTTCACATTTGATGTATATTTTTTCATTTTTCATATAATATTTTTGGAATTTATTCATTTTTTAAACAAATTTATATTTTACTAATTATTATTTTTAATATGGTTTTAATTTATAAGATTTCAATTTTTTTAATTTTATTTATTTAGCTCTAATATTTTTTAAAATGTTTTAAATTTATATAATTGAGTTCTTTAAATGCCATTTTTTACATTTCCTCCATTTTTGTACTTTTTTATAATTCATTTAGTTAATCTTAAATATATTCATTTTTAATATTTTTTTGTCTATGAAATTCTATTTATCCATTTTTAATATTGCTTTCATTTAATATAATTTATTCATTTTTTAATTTTTTTTAATATTTGTTGGAATGTAATCATTTTTTTATATTTATTTATACCTATATTTATTTACTATACATGTGATATCTGCAATATTTTTATAATTTATATGAATAATATTTATCTTGTTTAGTTTATTAATTTTAAACATTTAAAATGTGTTTTTAAATTATAAAAATAACCTATTTAAATGTTTTTTTTGATAATTTTTTAATTTAAATAGTTAATATTTTTAAAATTAATTTATTATTTTAAGAAATTTTAAAATTAATTTACCTAATATTGATTTTCACATTTTTTTGATATTTAATATTTTTTTATATTTTGGGAATTTAGTCATTTTTAAAAATTCATACATATTTATTTAATAAGCTTTAATATTTTCAATATATATTAATCTACATTTTTATATATATTATTTTTAATTTTTTTTAATTATTGGTATAATTAATAAAAGATATCAATTTTTTATATTTCTCAAGTCCCTTCATTTTAATTATTCAATCTAATTTTTAAAGTTCAAACATTTAATTAAATATATTCATTAATAATGGTCAAATATATTTATAAAAAAACATGTGTAAATAAATATTTAAAAGTAAATATTTATAAATAAATGTATTTGTATTTATATATATATATATTTATAAATGTATATTTACTATATTTATAAAATTATAATTTTATAATTACAAATAAATATATATTTTTTAAAAATACTTATATAATGATAAATAATCAAATATATATTTAAATAATATTAAAATTATACTAGATATATTTAAATAATAAATATGTTAATTATATTTACCTTTATATATTTTTATATATTAATATATATTTATATATTTATATAAATATATAAAATTATATATATATATATATATAATTATATCAATATAGAGAATTATATAAATATATTTATAATTATATATAGAGGTGGACAAGATAGTAGAAAAGGTTGAAGAACCTAGGCCTAAGGATGCAAGACTCTTCCAGAAAGGAGCTCTTCTGATCTGAAGGGAAATGTCTCAAATCCAGAAGCTCTTGATGTGGAAGATGTTTCATCGGACATGGATGATCATGATGAAACTTGACAGGTCCCATAGCAATGGAAGAGGGGAGGATATCTAAGATGTCAGGGTGGCTCTCAAGGAAGGGGTGGCAGACATAAAATAATCTGATTGTTGAATGATCTTTTAGTTTTTGTGGCATTATTTTGGCCATCTTTTTACTTTGTAACACCCCGTTCCTCTTTTTTTTCATTGTTTGTGTACCTCCTTTTTTTATTATAAAATTTTCTAGGATCATGGATTTTAATTCATGGTTTGCACATTTTCTGTTATATATATATATATATATATTTAAATTCATATCTAAAGTTGTTTGAATATATTTATAATTATATACATTTATATTTTTTATAATTATATATATTATTTTGTTTAACTATACTAATCATGTTATTAAAATTATTTATATAGGTCTTTATCAAAGCTTATCATTTTAGTGCTGATAAAACCACTCTTTGTCTTCACTTTTCTAAAAGTGCTGATAAAACCCTATCTGATATTTTAAATATAACCCTAACCGAGTTCTCCATCCTCGAGGCATTCAACGTCTCATGAAATTGAATCTTTCTGGTCTCCCTCCCCGAAACATCTCATATGAATCAATACTCTCAAAACCCAATGTATGTGACTTTTGATCTATCACTCCACCTCAAACATCTTAATGTGTTTTCAATTTTCCCAAAGGGTTTTAATGGCATACATGAGCAATCCTATTTTCCTTGATCTATATAACTAATTTGTCATCCAATCTCCCTTGACAAGTGCCATTGTTGCTTCATTATCTCCCTCACCCTTACATTTATTTCACACATTCATCATAATTTCTCATTCTAATTGCATGGATATCCTAGTTATTGATTGTAAAAATTTTCCCACTTATCATGTAAGGAAGTGACAACAAATGATAATTAGGTACAATTTTTTATAGTGCATGGATGGCTTTCATCTCCAAGTCCCATGTATCATTCCCTATCTTGTGGATTAAAATCAAACAGTTATACCTATTTTCTTACATTACCAGGATGAAGAGATCCAATTATTTTATGTTTCATTATTTTATTTACAATTTTTATATGTATTATGAAATGGTTTTAATTTAGTTTTTATGATTTTTTCCAATTTTTTATTTAATGAATTTGGTAAATAATTATTTCATGATACTTTTGATACTTATACACATATACAGAGATATAAATATATATAATAAAAAAGCCCTAAGGCCTTATATTTTTATTGGTTTTTGGATAATCCCCTTTTTAAGGGTTGAGGGGGAACATTTACATGACCCGTAGACCTAGTGGAATAAGGCTCATACATGACCCGGAGTCCTAGAGGCACGAGGCCCTGTATATGAACTTTTTAAGGGACAAGACCTAACTACACTTTGAAAATTACCCTCCCCAGTATCCACATCTTTTAAGGCACCAAGCTCCCCACCTCGTATGGATGTTCAGCTAACATTTCCTCGTACAGACCAACATTGTTCCTGTTACTGATGGAAAGTGACATACCCTCTCATTCGTATAATATAGTTAGCTCTTCTCTGATGAATGATACTACCTTTTAATTCTCTTCTAGTAACTTCTCTTATGTGGTCATCCTAGACTACTTTTTAGTCGTTTGTGTCTTGAAGGTCAGGTGGCTTGAAAACCATTAGTGGCCAGAATTCTTTAAGGACCTAAAGCCTTGGTAGCTTGTAATCTCTTTGGCCTAAATTCCTTTGGTAGCCTGATGGCCCTAATACCCATAGACCCAAACTAGTGGAATGATGGCCCAAATCTGATAAAAAATTTTGACTGCTACAATAACACACAGTGACTTTTAAATTAACAGCTATAGTACTACTACAGTAACCTAGATATTCACCTTCACCCAGATTTGATCACTGGCCTTTTGGATGCCAGGTAGAAGCATCTACCACTCATTCCATTCCATATATTCACACTTCATTATGTGAAGATAAAAATAGTGATATATATATATATATATATTATTTCTTATCTTTATACAATTATGTTTGAATATATGCAATGAAATGAGTGGTATCTATATTTATAAATTCATACATGTGTAAGGATAATGGGTGGTTCAAGAACTCAAATTGTATATCTTGAAATTGGTTTTTAAATTTTTTTCTTAAAAATGGAATTCTCCAAATGGTATTTGAAAAAGCTTTTAGTCCTTAAAAATAAAAATTCCATAATTGTATTTCTTTACTTTCATTACATTTTTTATAAAATTCAATTTAATTGTTTAAACCCTTATTAAGATTATAATGATGGGGTTTTTATACCTCTTAGGTGGTTTATAATTTTAGTTTTATTTCAGAAATGTAATGTTTTAAAGTGGCATGTGGTTTTTAATGAATTTAATTTTTGGCATGGGTTATTGAAAGGACCCTTTGATAAAATTTTAACTGTCTAGAAAGGTAATAGAACATGGTAACCCATTCCAGAGACTTCAGGTTCATTTGATTTAAATTGATGAGTTTCATAAAATTTTGGGTTCCCAAGACCATGTGAGTGGGCCCTCTTGAAATTTTCATAATCTCAAAAAAGGATCATCTTTGGATCTTAAGAATCCTATCACTGAAACACTGCCTATTCTGCCACGTACCCAGTAAAGAAATGATTAAACATCAACTCCTCCCTCTGGTTGATTTCAATCACTCATATTTTTTCTATATCTTTTTTGGATATTTAATCATATGAGATATCATAAAATTTATTCATATGATATATCATCTAAATAATAAAAGGCATTAGAGAGCCCAAACAGAATCTTATGAGCTTCAAAAACTGGAAGAATCTACACGACATTGATATACTTGTGACCAGTAGCAATCATAATACCAGAAGCATCCTAAGAAACCAGGACAAAAACCTCCACCCTAAAACTCCTCAGAGATGTGTTGATATTTAATTTTAAGGGCCTCAACCACGAGGGGATCCCAAAAAAAACCTTACATGAACCTGCTATAGAAGTCCAATGATTTTATTATAACTTCCAAGAGTCCATCAAAATTCTTGTAGGAATCAATCTATGACATATCAGGTTTCCAGACCTAATGGAAAACATGGACATTTTTTCAAAACCAGATTTTCCAAGGTAAAACAAAAATTCAAAAGACCATTTCAATAGGGATTGATGATATCAATATGTCAATGGGAATAGGGATGTTTAAGTTATGATCTAAATAGTTATATAAATTCAAAATACAGATATATGAAACTCCTCCCACTCCATAACACGAGATAACAACATGTGATGGTGTCTCAATAGATTCCTAGAAGATAAGATGTGTAGGAACATCCACATAATTGTGGGAGAGGAGGAATACCATATAGGGAATAATTTCCTTAGAAACCTACCACCAAAAGAAGTTACATTTTGGAGTAATCAGGAGCTTCCACGACTTCTCCCAATGATGTTGTGTCCCAGTACATAGAGGGAGACATTCCAAACCATAAAATAATTTGATAGAATATTCCCTAGATGTTTCTTTACACTAGTAAGGGAGATCAATAAGGGTATTATCACCATAACAGATACTCAATATTGAGACCCTATCACCCTCATTAAACTAAAAAAGTATATTCTCCATCCACTAGCTACTCCAATCCAAATTCAATAAATCCCCCCACATCACATTACCATCCCAACAATGGAAGGGGTGGAATAATTTAGGCCATCATTATCTGTTTCCCATGCATCATGGCAGATGTTAATGCAGGTTCCATTGAAAATTCTCCAACACAACCCCTTCTCTAGTGTCACACAAGAACACCAAACACTTCTCCACAAATAGCATGGTCAATGTCCCAAACATGCTCCATAAAATGTATAATAAGTATAATATTGAGCGAAAAGCACATCATCATAAGGAGGATCTGGATTATTCAGAAGTCGCCACCCATTCTCTGAAAGAAATGCATCATTGAGACAGTAAAGATCACGAAAGTCCAGCCCCCATGATCCATGAGAATACAAATATTTTCCCATGAAACACCATGTTTATTATTATTACCAATATGATTACCCCACCAAAAATTTTCAATTTGGGAATATACTTCTTCTATAATATGGTCTGGGAGTTTAGAAAGAAACATTATGTAAGATGGAGTAGCTTGTTCCACCACATTAATCAATGCCTCCTTTCCTCCCATTGATACAAGGGCATCCTTGGACTCTATTTTTATTCCTATCAAGGATATTAGAGAAGAATTATTTCTTAGACAAACAAATAAAATTTGGAAGGAACAAATGCTTTTGATGATTCTTCACAACCTGAATAGAAATGGCCTAATGAAAAAATAGATTCTTTTCTCAAAGGGACCCTAGTGTCGAAAGAAATTTCTGATTTACAAAGATAAATTGATTTTCTTGAGGAATTTTAAAATATTTAATATGGAATTTAATCATTCTGAATTCTCATATGTTATCCCTTGATAATAGGAGGGTACCAGCGGCAAAAACAATGAGATATGGTTGGTGTAATAACCCAAACATTCATTAATGGAAATCCATATTGATCTAATTAAATGTCTCTTTATGTAAAATTTTTATATAAAATTTCAAATTCATTTGTTTTATGTTTTTGTATTTTAAAATATTGTTATGAACTGTTACCTTTGATAATATAGTACTTGAATGGTGATCACATGATTAGTATAAATATAAGGCATTAACAAATCAAATTCATTCAGACAAAAGAAGTGATGGCCTCATCCAGTAGACGTGCCCCATACAAAGCCCATTTGTCAGATCTCGGAAAGTAGGTTTCATCTTTGGGCATTGAACATGACCAAACCCAAGCCAAGATTCAATATGTTAAGCTTGAGTGGGATAGCCTTCGAGAGAAGTGGATGTTGACATAGATTACCACCCGAGAAATGTATTCTGAGCCACCACAAGAGTCTATCACCATTACACACCATACAATTCGGTCTTTTGCGTGTTTTATAAGTGTTTATCTATAAACAACCTATTACTATGTTTATTTACATTATTTTTGTATATTATAATGAATATAATTTCATTTTATTATAGTTACCTTGTAAATAGTTTTTAAAGAACAAATAGTATTTTTAGTTATTGTTCAACTAAGAAATATATTTTGATGAATTAATTGATTTATGAATTAAATAATATTTTAATAAAATATTATTATTATTTAATTAATTTTTAATAAATATAAATGAATGTATAATTTTATAAATTCAATTTTAATTTTTATTAAGGTTTGAAAGCCTTTTTTTCAAAACACATGAATTTTTTATAAATGTTGGTTTTTATTTTAAAAGTGAATATTAAAATATTTAGAAAATTATTTAGATAAAATGAATATTATTTATGGAATCAAGATGTTAAAATTATCCAATGGATACTTTTTCATAACTTTTTGAGACAATCAAATTTTTGGTAAATGTTAAATACCATTTAAATATATAACGTGGTTTATGACATCATAATGACCCAATAGTGATGAAATAAAATACTATAAACATTATTTTCATCATATATATGTTTTTATGTTAAAATAATGTGATTTTTTGTTTTTTTGATTTATTTAACAAAGCTTTAGTGGACCCTTCAAGACTTCTTAAACATTTTCTCTTTTTAAATTGTTTCCCTTGGGAGTGAGACTCACCTCCACATAAGCCACCCCATTATATTAAGAAGTTCGGACTTTGGCCTTATAAAATATTTTTTTCCACATTCATTTTCCAAAAATCATGGGCAAAACCATGGTCTACTTTGTGGTTAGGATTAACTTAATGAGATGTGTCCCATACCTTAATAATAAAGAATTCCCTCACCTTTCCAATATAAACCCACCCAAGCTCCCACTTCCTCCTCACTCAAAGACTTCGGAGTTCATCCAAAATCATCCCTCCTATCTCTAGAATCCTCTAATGGTGCCCCAATCTCCCAATAAGCCTCTCTCAATCCTCTCTCAGGCCTTCAGAATCACACTTCCAGGTAAGGGTTTTCATCCTTTCTCGTTTTTTTCCAATATTATTTAAATTGTTATAACCTTTTAATTTCAATTATAAATGTTGGGGTACGGTTTCAAACCTCCCAAATATATAATTATTTATGTTTTAATGATGGTATACCCCTTTCTCTCTCATTAAATGTCGCCCATGTACACCCGCTACTAGGCCGAAATTCCGAAAGAAATTTATATCCCCTAATTTACATTCAAGAAAAAAATTTGTATCATGAATCTAAATTCAATTAAATTTTTTGGTACATGTATCTATATGACCCCCTTACTGTCCATGTCATGTAAATATGATAAGACAACCCTTTCTCTCTCATCAACCATTTTTATGAGTTATAATGTCATGCTATTATGCTGCAGAAATTGCACTGTGCTTTTCCAAGCCAAAGTCATTGTGTAGTGAATACCATGCCCATTTCTCTATAAACGTTATTCAACTTTATACTAATTTACATATTCTTTAATTAGTTTCTTTTATGTGTTCCAAATTATATTATCTTGAAATAAAATATCAGGTTTAATGATTCAACGTTTTATGATCCATGTGGCACACTTATGCATGAAATGAAATGTTTTCTGAGGGTGCACCCTGATAGCACTCTAATGCATTGGGTAAAGTATAGTATCATGATACGTCATGTGAAATGGGTGTTTACTCATGATAATTCAATTTCAATGAGGGTTTACCCAAGATTCATGTGCAATAAAGTTTACTCATGCTCCATATACAATGAGCCTTGACTCATGCTAATTCCATGTTAAGTATTGTTACCACATTTCCATGTTATGATTATCATGCTTTATCATGCCTTTATGTTTATTCTTCTCTTGTTCTATATTGATATACCAATTTTCTAAAAATTATTGTATTCTTCATGATATTCCATTATTATTCCCTTACTGGGCTTTATAGCTCACCCTTTTCTTATGCATTTCCTCCGGTTATCCCATGCAATGCTAAGTACGAGGCAATATAGTGGTAATGTAAAGGATGTTTTCAATAAAGATGGTGTATTTAATGTTTTAAGTTGTTATGTAATGATCATGAGACCCAAAGACACTATACCTCTCAATATTCTGTGTGGTATCAAGTTATTTTTATGTAATAAATTATCATTAACTGTGTAATAAAAATCAGGTTTGTCATAGTTGGTATCAGAGGATAGGTTTAGTTAATTTTGAGATTAGAATTAGAATGCCCTAGTAAATCCCTAGAGACAAGAATAAGTATAATAAAAACATTTATGTGTTTTTGTGAGTTTTTTGTTAGTGTTTTATCAATAAAATACATCCCTTCCTAGATAGAGTAGATAGAGGTGGATCTGTCATAGATGTATCCTAGGGGTAAAACCGGAAAACACTACTTTGAGATTGACTCGAACGAGATCTGGTGCATGAAAATGGGCTTTTATGAAATATTGGTTACAACACTCCTAAGGGATATGATTTGGTAAATTCGCAAGCTTATTATGAACCATTATTAAGTGACAAAAAGTTCCCTTAGAATATATGTTAGAAAGTAGATCATGGATAACATAGACTGAATCCAACAGATTCATATGTTATGGAAATAAAAGTTAGTTGTATGTTATCAGTTTTTTCCATGGATTATATTTTATGTGCTACCCCTAACTTTCCTTTTATTCCAGCCAATGGCAGGTAATTGGAGGACTCAGTCTAAAAACAGATGTGAAGATCAATGTGATGACTTTACTAAAGAGATGCCCAATCCAATGGGAGCAGGAATCCTGAACATTGTCATGTTTCTCTCTTAGCTAACTCAAGATTTGAATAGAAAAATGGGTCAAGAGTAACTTTCAACCCCTCTATGAATGAACAAGTCGCTATCAAGATATTAATGAGACAAAGGCCCCATACATTTAATGGATCATTCGATCCCTCAATCGTTGAACAATGGATCAACTCCATTGAAAAGATCTTCTCCATCCTTTAATGTTCTCACCAAGAGAAGGTTCTCCTTGATTCTTATCGTATGAAGGGTGAAGATGATAAATGGTGGAAGTTGAACAAAAATAAAAAGACTAAAGATGAGATTGAGGCATTGGATTGAATGGATTTCTAGAAGATGTTTTTAGATAAATATTTTTCGTGCACCCTCTATCATAAGATAGAAAGGGAATTCTTTTCCCTCAAGAAAAAAGACGATGAATCTGTCGGAGTGTACGAGGAAAAATTCACAAGGATTGCATTATATGCCTCTGGCTTTGTCATTACCCCCGAATGCAAGGATTATTGATTCATTGGTGGGTTGAAACCTACCATACGAAAAGTGCTGGTGATCTGTGACTTCGTCACCTATGAGGAAACTGTCTAATGTGCCCTCAATGGATGAAATGGAGATCAGAGAATGTTAGGGGTATCATGGTGATAAGAAGCCTAAGGAGGACTTCAATTCTAGTGTTCCAATGGATAAATCCAACATTTCTAAGAATATCTAGCACCCCACTTTCCAATGGTGTGGAAAAAAGCACTCCAGAAACTACCTGAAGGGGGCGTGGAAATGCTTTAGGTGTGGAAGAGAGGGGCACCTGGCTATTAAATGTTGGAAAGAAAGTCTTGTGGCAGCAACAGAATAGAAGACTGCTCTGTTTGAACTAAAACTTGTGGTTCATTTCTACAGCTACAAATAACTAGGTCATCATGAAAATTAGTGCCCTAAGCCAAGGGTTTTCAGAGGTAACCAACAACCTCCAAGGCATCAAGGGTGAGATTTTGCCATCACTACTACCGAAGTGAACCCTGAAAACGAAGTGGTGATATGTAACTAGTTATTCATTCAAGAATAACAAACTTAATTTTTTATTTAGGTTCTATTCATTATTTTATATCTCAAAAGTTTAGTAGAACAATCTCAGCACCATCGCAAATCATGGAAGTGATGATGTCGATGAGTAAGGAAAATGGGTAAATCCTTGAATCCCATGAATATAACTCCTCCCCAATCATATTATGTGGATTAAACATCCCGGAGAACCTATTTATACTACGTATGGTTGAATTTGATGCAATTATTAGCATGTATTGGCTTTCATTATATAGAGCCAACATAAATTGTCATGAGAAAGAAATCACTCTTCATGTAGAGAATCGACCCCCGATTCATTATAAGTTCAAGGAGGAAGATAATCCTTTTTTATATCCATCATCTCATGTGTGGATATTACTACCCAATGAGAAAAGAGTATTTGGATCAGATGATTGAGTCTACGGAGGAAACCATTCTATAAAACATGCATATTGTGCGGGAATTTACTGATGTGTTCCCTGAGGAATTGTATGGTCTTCCTCATAGAATATATGTATAACTATCAATTGATCTTATACCTGGGTCATTAACAATATCTAAGACTCCATATATAATGGCTATTGTGGATCTTGAGGAGCTAAAGAAACAACTTCAAGAGAATATGGATAAAGGGTTTATATGCCCAAGTGCTTCACCATGGGGTGAACCAATCCTCTTCATCAAGAATAAGGATGGGTCAATGCACCTTTCCATAGATTATCATGAGCTTAAAAAATCATGATAAAGATCAAGTATCCTCTCCCATGAATTAATGACTTGTTCGATCAGCTGCATGGAGCACAATAATTCTCCAAGGTGGATTTGAGGTCGGGATATTATCAAATAGGGGCGGAGAAGGAAGATATCCTAAAGACTGCTTTTAGTACAAGACAAGGGAACTATGAATTCATAGTAATGCCTTTCGGACTGCTTAACCTTCTAGAAATATTCATGGACATGATGAATAGAGTCTTTAGGGATTACCTTGACAAATGTTTGGTAGTATTTATAGATAATATTCAGATATATTCCAAAACCAATAAGGATCATGAGGAGCATATAAGAAATATACTAGAGACCCTGTGGAAGGAGAAGCTCTATGAAAAGTACAATAAGGGTGAGTTCTGGTTTAAAGAGGTCTCATTCTAAGGCCATGTCATCACAAGTAATTGGATATCTATGGATCCCTCCAAAACAGATGTAATTGAGGCATGGCCAAGGACAACATTAGTAACAGATATCCATAGTTTCTTGGGGTCAGCTGGATTTTATAAATAATTGTTTATAAAATTTCTCATGATTTTCCAAACCTCTTACCAAGATAACTCGGAAGGGAGTAAAGTTTTCTTGGAATGATGAATGTGAGGAAAGCTTCAAGAAGTTGAAAAGGAGGCTTATCACTACACCCGTTCTCAATTTTCCAATATGTGGACACTTTTGGTGGTATTCATTGATGCTTGAAAGAAAGGAATTGGATGTGTTTTGATGAAAAATGAAAAAGTAATTTCCTATTCTTCATGAAAATTGAAATTTCATAAACAGAACTATCCAACACATGACCTCAACTTGGCTGCAGTGATCATCACTTTGAAAATTTGGTGACATTATCTATTTGGGGATAAGTATGAAGTATATATGGACCAAAAAAGCCTCAAGTATATATTGACACAATAATAGTTTAACATGCACCAACGAATATTGTTAGAGCTGATCATAGACTATGAATTCTCAATCCATTACCACCCTGGGATAGTGAACAAGGTGGCAGATACCCTATGTAGAAAGAACCCCGAAATTCAACAATTGATGAGAATTGAAAAGGATCCAATCTTCTTAGAATTGATGAAGATGGACATGTGAATCATAAAGAAGGGAACATCATCAATCCTTTCACAAATGATTTCTCAACCATCACTTTTGGAAAGGTTAAAGGATGCTTAAAAGGACGTTGAGAGAATTCAAGAAAAAGTAGAAGATATCGGAAAATGAAATCCATGGATTTTGATGTTAATGAAGAACAAATTGAGATATTTGGGAAAATACTATGTGTTCCATCATGTCCGAAGCTGATGATGAAATTTTTGGATGATGCCCATAGTTCAAATTTTTCTATTCACCCAGGAAACACAAATATGTATCGAGATCTCTGAGATCATTATTAGTGGGATAATATGAAGAAGGAGATCACTGAATATAAATCAATGTGCATTGTGTGTAAGAAAGTGAAGTCAGAGAAGAATAAGTCTATGGGGATGATGCAACCATTGCACATACTAGAATGGAAATGGGAGAAAATCACCATGGACTTTGTCACCGGACTTCCGAAGACATCCAAAGGCAATAATGAAATATGAGTTGTTTTGGATCATCTTACAAAGCCAACAAACTTCATTTATATTTGCGAGGATTTCTCATTGGATCAACTGACATGGATATATATCAGGGAAGTGTTAAGGCTTCATTGAGTACCACTATAAATTGTGTCCGATCGAGATCCATGATTCACCTTTATGTTTTGGAAGAGTCTTCAAGATGCTATGAATACTGAACTGAACATCAGTATGGCCTATCATCCTCAAGATGAAGTCCAATCCGAGCAGACTATCCAAACACTTCAGGACATGTTGAGAGAGTTCTCAATGGAAATTAAAGGAGTATGGGATCATCATCTTCCTCTGGTTGATTGCTCTTATAATAACAGTTTCCACTCGAGCATCCAAATGGAACCAAATGAAGCCCTTTATGGGAAAAGTGTAGAACACCGGCGTGTTGGGATGTGGTCGGTGAGTGTAAGATACTTGCACTATAAATGGTCAATGAAATGGTAGATAATGTGAAAAGCATTCAGAAGCATATCAAGCCAGCCTAGAGTTGACAAAAAGAGTTATGCAGATAACTTTCAATTATAACTTAAGATTAAAGTTGGATACATGGTATTTCTATGCATATCTTCATGGAAAAAGTTCATGTGGTTTGTAAAGAAAGGGAAGTTAAGTCCAAGGTACATCATCCCCTCCGAGATTCTTGATCGTATTAGGGTTGTGGCCTATCGACTAGCACTTCCACCAACCATGGCCAAAGTACATGATGTCTTTCATGTATCCCTCTTAATGAAGTACATAATAGACCCTTCACATGTACTCTCTTCATAGGTGGTAAAGTTATAGGATGAACTTCCTTATGAGGATCAACCAGTGAAGGTCATAGATCATAGTGAAAAAGTTCTACGAAATAAGACAATGCCCCTTGTTAAAGTGTTGTGGAGAAAACACAAGTTTCAAGATGCGACGTGGGAATGAAAGGAAATGTTGAAGCAGAGTAACCCACATCTGTTTTAGTGTGGGAAAAGAAAATTTCAAGGGAAAAAATTCATAAGTGGGGAAGATTGTAACGACCCAAACATTCATTAATGGAAATCCATCTTAATCTAATTAAATGTTGCTTTAGGTAAAATATTTATATAAAATATCAACATCATTGGTTTTTATGTTTTTGGATTTTAAAATAATGTTAATAATTGTGATCGTTTATAATATAGTCATTGAATAGTAATCATATGATACGTATAAATATAGGGTTTTAACAAATCCAATTTACTCAGACAAAGGAAGCGATGGTCACATTCAGTAGACGTGCCCCATAGGAAGCCCATCTGTCAGAGCTCAGAATGGAGGTTGTGTATTTGGGATTCACCCTTGACCAATCCCAATCTGATCTTGAATATATTATGCTTTAGCGGGACTGCCTACGAGAGAAGTGGAAGTTGATAGAGATTACCACCAATGAAATGTTATCTGAGCAACCCCAAGAGTCTGTCACCATCGCACACCTTACTATTCAGTATTATGTCACTGTTATGGTGATGAGGGTGTGGGGGAACCCATAGAGGAGATTTGTGCTAGGATTCTGGGACAGAAGGAGGTCATCCAGGCTATGGATAATTATATCGAGGGGGCTAGGCCTCTTTGCCCAATTTAAAGTAAGACTTCAGCCAAAGAAGGGAGGGGTAAAAACAAGACCAATGATAATAAAATGAAGGATTCCTTGTACATGGATATGGAAGAAGCTGTGACTGAAGATATGTGTTTCCCTCTATTGGAGATCAGCACTCCGAATAAGAGGCTAGGTAATAACACAGAATGCCCAGTTTCTGTTGGGAGGGAGCATCTTGGTAAAGGAAAGGAGAATTCTGGGGGAGGGAAAGACTTTTTGAGTGGCCCTGCTAGTCTTTCATTCAGTGATATTGTTAAGAATGGGAATCATAGAATGGTTGCTGGTGAAGGACCTTTGTCTAAACCATCAAGAATAAGAACAAGGAAGGATTACTCTCAACTTACGACACCGATGCAGACTAGATCTGCCTCTAAGCAGAGTGAAGAGGTGGTTCTTGCCTTGAAAAAGGGTAGAGTGGTCAAAGATGCTTCATCTGAGCTGCTGGATCTGGAGCAGCTTAGAAGCCGGGTTCAAAGTGAAAATTTTTGGAGGCACCCAGAGTGGGAATTTACTACGGGAGAAGAAGAATCATGCATGGGTTTTGAAGATGATTATGGCTATTATGATGTGTAATGTTGTGATGTCATGTGTCATTTTAGGTTCGTCCTTCTTGTTTGCAGTTATGGTTGTATGTGTGGGTACCGATCCCCTTTAAATAGGATTTTTAAATGAAAAAAAAAATTGGTGACCTTGTAAATAGTTTTTAAAGAACAAATATTATTTTTAGTGAATGTTTAACTAAGAAATATATTTTGGTGAATTAATGGATTGTTTTATTAAATAATATTTTAATAAAATATTATTATTATTATTCTTAAATTAATTTTTTAAAAATATAAATGATCATATAATTTTATGAATGAAATTGTAATTTTTATTAAGGTTTGGAAGCCATTTTTTGAAAACCCGTGAATTTTTTATAATCACGGTTTTTATTTTAAAAGTGAAAATTAAAATATTTAAAAAATTATTTAGATAAATTGAATATTATTTCTAGAATCAGGATGTCTAAATTATCCAATGGTGAATTTTTTATACTTTTCTGAGACTGACAAACATTAGGGTAAAAATTAATTACCGTTTAAACATATGACGTGTTTTATGACATAATAATGATCCAATAGTGAAGTAATAAAATACTAAAAACATTATGTTCGGCCAATATATGTTTTTAAATTAAAATAATGTGATTTTAGGATTGTTCGATTTATTTTAAAAAGAATTAGTGGACCCTTCAAGACTTATTAATCATTTATTCATTTTAAATTGTTTTCTTTGGGAGTGTGACTCACCTCCACATAATTAACCCCATTATTTTAAAAAGTTCATACTTTGGCCTTATAAAATATTTTTTTCCAATTCCCTTTGAAAAAAACCATGGTTTGGTTTTTGGTTTGGATTAGTTTAATGTGAGGTGTCCCAAACCTAAATAATAAATAATTCCCTCACATTTCCTATATAAACCCACCCAAGCTCCCACTTCCTCCACACTCAAAGCCTTTAGAGTTCATCCAACCTCTTCCCACCTCTCTCTATAAACCTCCCATGGTGCCCCAAGCTCCCATGAAGCCTCTCTAAAGACTCTCTCCAACCTTTGGAAGCACACTTCCAAGTAAGGGTTTTTCTTCCTTTCTCATTTTTGTCAAATATTCATCAAATTGTTATGACATTTTAATTTCAATTATAAATGTTAGGGTATGGTTTCACACCTCCCCCATACATCCCTATTTATGTTTGAATGATTGGAGACCCCCTTTTCTCTCATTAAATGCCTCCCATGTACACCTGTTACTATCCTGAAATTTCAAAAGAAATTTATGTCCCCTCATTTACATTCAAGCAATTTGTTTGTATCGTGAATATAAATTCCATTAAATTTTTTTGACATGTATCTATATGACATCATTATTTTCCATGTCCTTTAAATATGATGATACAACCCTTTATCTCTCATCAACCAGTTTTATGAGTTCTTATGTCACGCCGTTATGCTACCGAAATTGCATCGCACTTTTCAAGCCAAAGTCATTGTGTAGTGAATACCATGCCCATTTTTCTATCATGTTTATTCACCGTTATGAAAATTTCATTATTGTTCAAAGAGTTTCATGTATGTATTATATATTATTTTATCATGGAATAAATATTATTTTGAATGATTCAATGTTTTATGATCCATGTGGACCACTTCTGCATGAAATTAAATGTTTAAGAAGGGTGTTCCCTTATAGTGCTCCAATGCATTGGGTAAAGTATAGTATCATGATATGTCTTGTGCAATGGGTGTTTACTCATGATAATTAAAGTGAAACTAGGGTTTACTCATGCTTCATCTTCTATGAGTGTTTACACATGCACCATGTGCAATGAGTCTTGGCTCGTGCTAATTCCATGTTAAGTGTTGTTGCCACATTTCCATGTTATGATTATCATGCTTTGTCATGACATTATGTTTAGGATTCTCTTATTCTCTATTGATATGCCTATTGTCCAGCATTTCATGCATGCCTCATTTTATTCCATGATTATTCCCTTACTAGGCTTTATAGCCCACCCTTTTCATGTGCATGTCCTCAGGTTATCTCATGCAATGCTATGTACGAGGGAATATATTGGTCATGTAATGGAAGTTTTCAATAAAGATGTTGTATTTCATGTTTTATGTTATTCTGTAATGATCCTAAGCCCCAAAGACACTATAACTCTTGATATTATATGTGGTATCAAGTGAAGATTATGTAAACAATTATGTTTAATTGTGTAATAAAAAGAAGGCTTGTCATAGTGGGTCCATGCTGGCACACTTCGGCCCCGTGGATAGAATTTTTCAGAAATATAGCTGAAATAGGATTTGAAAAAACATTAGCAACAATAATAAATAGGAATAGAGATACTGGACCCCCTTTTTCATAGACCTATATTAGGGGTAAAACACTGAGGCTTTCCCCTAATAACCTATATATGAAATGAGACAGTTGTAGTGCATCACATGATCACATCAATCCACTTTGAACATAAACACTACCACATACACCCATTAATTTAGTGTGTGCAACTCATCATCCACTGCTAGGTGAACCACCCACATCGCATCTACCATGTATAATTAAATAATGTGACTTATCATGTACATGTAAATGTCTATAATAAATGAGATGTGTGTTTATATAGTACCATATACGATTTTTTCTACCATTATTACTTAAATATGGAATAAATTTAACTAAAATAAATTACAACTTTATTAATACAATTTTTCATATTTTTAACGAATATTTACTATAAATAAATATAAAAATTGTAACTATTTATTAAAATAAACCTTCTAATATAAATGTGGATGTTAGTCACCTTGTCAAATCATGTTAAATATTTTGTGTTTTTTTGTTTTGTAAGTGTGTTCCTTTTCGTGGCTAATATAAACAGGTACCTTCTTATTAATATTATTTTTTAACATTGATAAAGTCCTTTTTATAAAAAAACACATTTGGTACTAACTCAATTGTCACTTAGTGAACAATAAAGAAGACGAACTATGCCCCAGGTTTGAAACACTTAGTTTCATATGTTTTGGATATCCATAATATCATTATGAATAATAATTAATTATAGAAATTACGATCGAGAAATAGTTAGGATTTAGTGATGACTGTAAAAACAAACAAAGGTAACATTGAATTATATTAAATAAAAATTATGATTCTTTTATTAGAAATAATTAATGATAAATTTTTATTATAGATTAAAAATATGGATGCCTATATTTATTACAATGGTCAAATAATTAACGTTGAATAAGGATGTATTTATAATAGGTGTTTAGAAAGAGTTATAATGCTTGGAGAGTGTACAAAATTTGAATTCATTCAAAGAAAAATTCATTGAAGGTTAAAACTGAAGGCTAATCAAGTGATATGTTCGATAATATATATATATATATAATTTAATTTTTGTTTTTTGCATAAATCATATCCACTAACTGATGATGAAGAATGGGTACACATATTGTCATTAGTTATAAATCGATTTGTAAATCAAATGATGGAGTTGTATGTCACCATAACTATCCATCCAATGGCCTTAAGGTCTTTATTATTTATTGATTATGATAATACACCTTTGAAGGGGTGAGGTGGAACCCTTAAAAGTCTTGTAGGCATAAGCACTACATGGCCTGTAGGCCTTAGACGAATTCATTGCCCGTAGGCTTCAAACATTACATACAACCCAAACTAACTACATGGAAATGATCCTATCCAACATCCTCATCATGAAATTAGCTATCCACCTTTGCATGGCTGTTTGGATAGGCTATATTGTGTATGAACAGGCTTGTCCCGATGGCAGGTTCTGAACCCTCTTATTCTTGCAATCTATGTAGCATCTACTGTGGTGAAAGCTCCTTGATCATACTCCTATATACCTTTTTTGTAGGTTGTTTGGTTTACATCATCAGTGAAGGTGGCCCGTAGGCCTTGAGGTGGCCCGAAGGCCTTACTGGCCCAAATTATTGGCTGGCCCAAAGTCCTTAAAGGACTTAGGGACCAAATAAGTGGCTCAAAGGCCCAAACGGGGGAAAATCCCCAGTTGATACAATGCCAAATAGTTACTTCTACAGTTCCCGCTACAGTACTTCTATAGTACCCATAAATTGTGCCTCCACCTAAATTTGATCCCAGGTCACCTAGATTCACTTAAGAGTCCTCACCAACTGGGATAAGGCTCATGTTTTCACCATAACGACAATGGTAGTTCCATCGACATTAGTGGCCTATCACAGCTTAATGATATAATGTCATATCATCAAGTTGTAACATCTCAAGAAGTTATATAAACAGTAGTATTTTTTCAATCACATCCTTAGGATATAACTTTATATCCAAAATATGTGACATATTATTGAGAATGTTTTGTGAATGTGGAAATTTTTAAGGATGTCAAAATTTTAAAAAATTAAGATGAATAGGAAGTGGAAAAACAACAGAATGTCGATGTAGATTATAATACCCTCCCAATAAGGTACCCATATCCATTGAATAAACCTAAACCATTTTCATTATGGTATACTAATGGCATGAAACATCAAGCACAATTTTATTGTAAATTTATTACTCCTGGTATAAATTTCCCATGGATTATTGGTAGTATGAATTGATTTTCAAATGAAGGTGCTTTGTATACTATAAAAATGTTTTATAGAGAATAGGTAATGAAAATTATTTTAAAATAATATCACATTTAATGAAATTATAGTTATGTCGTAGAAGAGTCAAATAAATCAACTTTTAAGATTTGGTTCAACAAATTTAATTTATAATGTCAGATGCATTTGTGAGCTAAAATTGATAACAATCTTCAGTGCTGGAACATTACTAGATTTACTCCACACATGTGTGTGAACCCAATCCTATCACAGAATCATAGTTCATCATATGATAAATTCATTTCAATTATTATGTTTGGAATGATAAGATAATGTCAAGACTTTCCTATAGATTTAGTGGTGGAGAGAATAAAAAAGCTTTTTAACTATCCATTCTCATACTAGAAGAAATGGGATGCATGATATAAAGTTATTATAAAATTTAATAGTGATTGGGATGATTGTCATCAATTTTACCACAACATCGGGAGATTTTATGTCACAATAATTAGGTTGTCAATCAGTTACATACTATTGAATATGGTAACAAATAAAACCACATAAATCAGTCAAAGGTAGTGTTTAATAGAGTACTTTATGCATTTTTACCAAGTGGGTCTACTTTTTTACATTGAAAGATGTTTATGCTGAATAATAGAACGTTTCTATATGGAATGTATATTGGAGAATTATTTATTTTTTCCACCCAAGATAGTAATAAAGCTATTGTACCCTTGGAATTTTATGTTATTAAGAATGATACATTATCATCATAGATTTGGTTACTAGTATTCCTTAGAGAGTTTGGGATAGACGCATAGAGAATTTATCATATTTTAGATCATTATCGAGAAATCAATGGGGGTAGTATAGTCTCAGGGTCATTCATGGACACCACCCCATGCCCATCATTGTTACTACATGTTATACATTACAAGTGATGTGAAATAGAAGATCAAGTATGATTCCAAAAATAAATAAATTAATTAAAAAACTAGGTATGAATATCCTTTTTTGTAATAAACATTTTAGTAGTTATTGTTTAATGTATTCTAATAAGTTCTTTTTTGTTACTATACAAGCCTTAAAAATAGAGTATGGTGGAGAGTTGTGAAGGTATTCATGAATATAATCTGAAATATAATTATTACTTGATGAAAATTCAAAATAATAAATGGTCATTCATCTTTGATGATGTGAGGAGAATTGGATATATGTTAACAAACACTATAGAATTCATTAATGGAGTTCTCAAGGGAGTTAGAAAGCTACCCATCAAAGGTAATTATGAATATTTTATTATATGTTAATTAGAGACCCAAAATTATAAAATAATATTAATATAATGTTTTAAATGTATTTTAAAAGTTTATTATAGGAGACCTTATATTTCATTGTAAATTATTTGTTGGAATGATGAAAGAAGACTGAAGAGGGTCTTAATAGAGAGATGTGATATGGTCACCATTTATAGTGTGAGATTGATAGGGCTCTTCATGAGACAGTAAAATTTTTTTCCATTCATTAGACCATACGAGGCATAGATTTAAGGCCATTGAGTGTCTTGATCCAATGAATGGTAGTTGTGGTCTTGTTATTGTCATTTTGCTAAAGTAATGATACTATGATTATGGTAGATTTCAATCATTGATTTATCCTTCCACACAAGTGGTCACACTATAAACTCTATACTCTTATATTGGGAGCTGCTCTTTGACTCATTTTATTGACTAAAGAGTATTAGTGACTGTTTTGGTTCTCTATGGATTCCTATAGGGGAATATCATAATTTTGGTTTGTCTGTTAATGTACCTACACTTCTACTGAAAATGATTAGGTTGTGACCAAGAGGTGGGCCAAATACAAACCATATTCAAAATTATATACATTTTACAGCTGAAAGGTAAACTATATAGAGGTTCAATTTATGTAGTCAGGAATGTCACATGGTGAAACGTTTCCCAATATGTATAGGGAAATCATCTCACAGTAAAAATGATTTGTATACTCTAGTGATTAATGTAAATGTTTTTACATGAAATTATTATTTTAATTTTTATAATTAAATGAAAGGTATTGGTATGAGTGAAATACAATGAAATAGTGTTTTTTAATTTTAATTCATAAAATAAAATAAAGGGAGAGTACATAAAAAATAACATACTACCTTTCTAGGAAGTTCTAATTAGAAACTCATTTTTGAAGATCTTTTATACCAAGTCACAAAACCAAGTATGGTATAAAAAAATTATTTTTTAAAATATTTGAGTTAGTAAATGTGAGAAATTTAAATTTAATTTTGTTTTTAAGATGAATTTATATATTAATAAAATGATTAAGAACATATTAAAATAATTTTCATTATTTGTTGATCTTAGATGAATGGTCAAGAGGGGTATGAATTAGAGTAGTCTTATTTACACTACTAGAGAAGTCTTATGTAAATGTATAGGAAACACAGCTAAAACACTTTAAGAATGTGATTTGGTTAGAATGGTACAGTTCTCTCTAGGATGGAGGGATAATTGGATTTCTTGGGTATCTCTTGTCGTACAAGATTTTTTTTATAATAAAATAATTTATTGAAATTAAATATTTTCACCATTAATGTCTTATTATTAAAAAAATTATATTGATATGCCTCTGTTAACTACCAAGAAGTCTCACGTGTTGGGTGATATGGTGGAGTGATGACCAGTTAAGCATATTGATATTCGAAAAACAAATCATTTAACCATTATGAACCCCTGGAAATCATTGTTTCATACATACGACATGCTTAATTTTATGGTGTCTTCATGTGTTTCATCAAGAATATTTACAATCATTGGATTATTATACTTTTTGAAAGATGGAATCCAGAGACATAGAAATTTCATGTCATTGAGTGGGTTGAAAATTAATTTATAGGATGTGTCTTGCATACTCAGTCTACCTATCCATGGACCAGTAGTTACATTTACAACTATTGGTGTCTGTGGTGCATTTATACATCATCTATTAGGAATTGACGTCAACAGCTTACCATGTGTGTTCTAGGGTACCTAATTACACATGATCTGACTTGATGATAATTTTTCTATGATTCCTAATGATGTTGATGATGAGATACTTATTTGACACACACATGCCTATATTATATGGATGATCAGATTCATGTCGTGTGTAGACTAATCCACCACTTTGTTACACATAATATACATACCATTACTTGAGGATCTTCACTGGATGGGAAGATATAGTTGGTGGTCCACTATACCATCACATCTATATAGATTACTCTATATATCTTGTCTAGAAGATACGATTTATATAGGGGGATGTATAGTTATGCTACATATGGGGGTCTGGGAGTGTTTTCCACGCTTCACTCCTAGTGTTATTTTACCACTTCTACAAAACTTTTTTTTTACAATCATAGGGATGTTTTTATGTTTCTATCATTAATTTAATTTATTTTTTGAATTTATTAATATCAATTATAATATTATCATATATTATTTTTTTATCCTGGTGTAGTCAAGATCAACATTATTTACATACCACAAAACATAGTGTGCATAACGTTTTATAGATATTTAATGTTATATGGTCTCCAGAAGTAATATAAAATTATTATTTTTTATATAAGAATTAAATTTTAATTAAATATATAATATATATAAAAGATTACTTAGTAACATTTTTGTGATAATTTATGAACTATTTTCAGTGTTTAAATTCAGGATTCATGCACACTATTAAGTAGAGTTGCCTATCCATCAATTCCACTATACTGCACAACTATGGTTTGAGATCGTTGTTTACAGATGTTACTCATCCACTTCCACAACATTGAGTAGCACCATCCAGACCAAGTCAAACAATTATTTGTCATTATTCAATAGAGAGAATCTTGTTTTTTCTTATAAGACGTCAAAATATATTTATTAATATTTTCAGAGCCAGGAGCAAAGGCGGCGCGTGATTCCATTGTTAAATGAGTCAAAAATTAATTTTATTAAAATATTAAATATATTTTATATTATGAAAGCATATTTTTTCTAAAAAACATGAATAACTCCTAAAATGAGCCTCATGTTAGAAATTTGAGTGCATGGTTATATCTGGAGCATGGGGTTTAACCTAGGAATGACCTAAAGTTGTTCGGAAATGAACGTTCAAATGATGAAGCAATTGGCGGTTAAATTTAATTAAAATAAAAAATATATTTTTTATTGAACAACCATATTGAAAAATTTATGAATACCCTCTAATGATGGTTTTTCAAGGGTTAGTCACATAACCATTTCTAGATCATAGAAGAGGATGGGAGTTTTATTCATTAGTGGTTTGAGATTGTAGAATGATGGAATATTTGATCAAGGATAATCATGAGATGAATTAAAAACATAGTGGGATCATCACATTCATTGCTGGAAGATGCACTCTTCCCTAGCGATCGATCCATAATCGAGGTCGGGCTCGTCAAATGTCGTCTTTAACATATTTAATAAAATTTTGAGAATGGATTAATATATGATTTTATTGATATTTTATTATCTACCCTTTTCATGAGATCATTCAATAGTTTTATTTTCATTGATCAAATATTTACTTTGAAATTTCATTATATCACACTTGGTTCTACACCTATTGATTGATGGTCTAGGTTTCATCTTTCAATGATGACTATCACTTTTTTTGATTCTCTATCACCATTATTTGTGTTCTTTTTTGTTGAAACATGGGTTTGTTGTTAAGAATTGTTGGGGTAGGTTCAAGAATGATCAAACCTCAGAATCATGATAGTTGTTTAAAAAATGAGTGGGCTTGTGATTTGTGAATGGATCAAACTAGTATCACGGGTGCAGTTTCACAATCGAGGATGCGATCAAGGTGTGGTCAAAATGGTGGTTGATCAGAGGTTGTTTGATATCGGATCGGTGATCCATATTACTAGTTAATGGGTGGTGATGATGTGTGGCGTGACAAGGTCGAATAGGGGAGGTACATCTAGGGATGTTCCATTCTCATAGATGGATGTGTATGGTTTTCCTGCACAGAATGGATGGAATCTGATTTTTGTTCAACTGTAGTTTGCAGTATGTGTTATTATTATTTTTAGTAATAATAAAATTTGGAATTTATTATTATTTCTAATAATAGTAATAACATATTCTATTTATTATTATTTTTATTAATAAAAATGAAAAAATTATTTAAATAATAGATATTTCGATGTGGGTGGCATAAAAGTTATACATGAGCAAGAGACACTTGAACTGAATTCTTCCCTCCCTTTATTATTATTATCCTTGTTAATTATATTGATATTAAAAAATAAAATTGAAACGAGTTAGGTGGTGGGTTGCTTGTTGTAGGAGTATAAGGGGGTTTGTGGGTACATAACATTTAATAACATATATTAATAATAATAATAATATAAATTATTATTATTATTATTATTATTAAGACCAGAGTTGTAGCTCCTTCATCCGACGTCAGACTTACAATTCGTTGTGGCATCACGATCATAAAATTTAGATAATAAATTGAACACCAATGTTGGATACCTTTATCAAACATGTGGATTGGGTCCAAAAATCACCAAATAATTATTATTATTATTAATATTACTATTATTATGGAATCTAGTATATGATGTAACTTCTTCATGCACTATCAGAATGATGAATCATATATGGATTTACAACACTGATATTGAGAGGGATGTTTTGAGACCAATATCGGGAGTTTAATTCGAACTCATGGCTTGGGCCCATGAAACATCATTCGAGCGTGTTACAGTGAAAACCATTTTTTGACCAGATGTTTGATTTGGGTACGTGAATAGCCTATCCCATGTATTTTTCCATGATGATTGTAATAGTTTGATTCATTTGGCCATTCCTGGTCACTTTCATGACATATTGATGTTTTAATGGTTCATCCCTTTGGACTAATGACGAGCCTCATGTTTCCATCAGTATTTTTTATGGAGATGTTGTGTAATCTATGAGTACACTGTAACGCCTAGGGGTATACAGGCATAAACCAGTACCCATGCATAGCTAGGTACATGACCATGTGATAGCGTGGAACCACATATCATGATCACAGATTACACACATTGTATTTCTTAATAATATTCTACCTCTCATATATACTTCATTTGGACACATATGTTTTCTCATTGGTAGTCTATATTGAGTGTTATTCGACATAGAACAAGATATTGGTTTTTGTAGTCGCATTTGAGATATTATGTAAAATGTTATGAGCATGTTGCTTCTTTAGGAGACACTCAATAATGACAGTGATTTGGAAGAATAATTAGAGATATACAAGAATGGTACCACTTTACATACTAGGTAATGGGTCCTCTCTATATCTATCTATTTATTAGAGCCCTCTTTTGGATCAGAAAATGGGTCCCCTATTTATAGAGATAGTACTCCTCTATCGCATCAGGGTGTGGGTCCTCTATACTCATTATAAAGATAAAGACGATACTCCTATGTCACACTGGAGAATGGGTCCTCTATCCATAGATATGGTACTCCCCTATCACACGAGGGCATGATTCCTCCACACTCATTCTACATATAGAGATGAAACTCCCATATCACCACAAGGTGTGAGTCCTCTATCCATGGAGATGGTACTCCCCTGTCGCACCAAAGCATGGGTCCTCTATCCACTGTGATGGTACTCTCTTATCACACGCAGATGTGGTTCCACCAAATTATTTCCTCAAACATACAGATGATGTGTTGGAAATAGTTTATGGACTCCTGGAACTGTAGGCAGACTCATTGTTCTTAAGTGGGTTGTGGAGATGGAGGCCCCTATTCTCTCTCACTTGCAATTATTATTGAAAATATATGGGTTTATGTTATTGTTTTATTCTATTATATTTATTAAAATTCCTTATTAGTGATGATTTCAATACTTATATCTTGTTTTTATTTCCCCCTCTTCAGTTTTCCAAGCATCCTACTGGCTCTATATATACTCACCCATATATTCAATTTGTCCAGACATGTCATGTCTTAGGTAGATGATGGATGGATCAGAGGAGATTTGAGATAAGAATAGGGATACATGGGTGAATTTGAGCTTGTACGGTGGTTAGGACATAGATATCTATAGTTGGCCTCTCTCATCATTTCATTTCAAGTTGTTGTCTGGTTGGGACATCTTTTCTAGTTTGGTGTGAATTTTTTCCTATACTATTTAGACTACATTGTAATACACTTTTGTATTCCCTAGTGGTTATTACATGCATGAATTTTACTTATATGTTACTATCTTTAATAATTATTCATTTTTTACTTATGCATGGATATGGTTGCATGAGTGTGTATAGGTACTTTAAGTAAATTACTCTCATATTATTTATGAATTTTAGTGATTTTATACATATCCTAGACTATGGAGGTTGGAATGTCGTAGTAGAGGCTTGGCCTACCATTGGTTAGGTGAGTTTTGATGGGTCGGGCCTTGATGGATTGGTATTATATGTTGTCCGACCTCATAATGGAATTTTGTGTTTTGTACCATTATGAGGGTTGGTTTGGAACATAGGTCATCGGTGTCAAAGTTTCTCATTTCTGGCTTTCAGATTTTGGGACCTATTGTTTAGGTAGTTACAAATTTATATATACACCAAGACTCTAACTAATAGTGTGTCACTCGACATACTAAGATATCGGTTGCAGGGAACATTGGTGCATTCTTTATATAGGATTGAGTCCTTTGACTACCCTTATTGATTCATCTCCCTACATATGATCTTTTACCGTTGTATATCTTGAATGATTTCATGATGAATCTGTGATGATAGTCATCTATGATTTGAAGACAGTGTTTTCATGACAACTGGTTGAGCGATAAGGCCTTAGTTCAGGGACCTAATTAGGAGGTGATTTTCTCTTGGAGGCCACAGATAACTTTATCCAACTATTGAGTGGCACATATATCATTCTATAGATTAGGTAGATGATCATCTATGTGTTGAGAATTTTATTTCTCTTGCATGGTTGTATGATGGTATGCATAGGCCTAGTGTGTTACATGAGTTACAGTTATTAAGACCATTGAGATTTCATATTGAGATAGTCCCTCTGGAAGTAGAGGTTTGACTCAATGTAGAATTGTCAATTTTCTAGCTTGTGCAGCCCCCCAAATGATCAAATGGTTGTGTTGGTGATCAATCTTCTCTATTGGTCATCATTTGGATCCATATGTACCAAATGATGGAGAACCTATACTTAGTGAACTTCATGGGTTTTAGAGATAAGGATCGGCCTGTTTTCATGGTGATCAATAGTCCCCCTTCTCAAGTAGTTGAGGAGTAGCTAAACCTATAGATGAAAATGTATTATTTCAATAGGAAGATTATTTATGTAGTTCTAATGGAAAGAATTATCTTTGGTAACATAAGGTGTCAATAGTTCCATGTGTTGGTAATGTTCGTCATGGGTTTAGACAATTAAGAAAGAGGGAAACTCCCACCCACCAACATGAATTCTTATGGTATGATTAAAAACCATGGGGCCAATTCAGGACCACCTAAATTTGATTGTGTCATGTTGTGGTGGAAGAGTTCATTAACATGTATTGTTGAGGTAGTTCAAATGGGAGGGTGTAGGAGTGATCTCTTGTTAAAGAGAACAGATAGGTAGGGGAAGATGGCTTTAAGTAGTGGAGAATTGTGAACCTGATTCTTTGGGTGGGTTTCAGGCGTGACATGTGTCTTCTCTACAATCGGATGAATTTTTGGTGTATTGTCACATGCCACTTCTCATGTTAGTAGAACCGATTAAATACCTAATTATACTAGTGGGGGACTTTTTTCTTTACCCTCACGTGGGAATCTCCTACCTAGAGGATTAGAGGGCACACACTTCAAATAGTGTTACATGACTTTGGTATGATAGAGTGTGTTTCATAGAATCTTTTTATATACTGCAATGAGGACTATTGTGTTTTCCTCAATATGGGTTGTTTATTTAACATCCATACTCAGATGATTTCTACTAGTGAGTATAGAATTGATTCCTCTTTTTTGGGATGAATTTTTCCTCCATTGAGAAGGGCATGTCTCCGAGAAGGGAAAGATGATCTCAATAATAGGAGGTTATAACCACTTCCAAATAAGTTGTATAATATCACCCTTGGAGTAGCATAGTCTATAGGATTTCAGTCTCATGTGATGGCAGAGGGGTGTGAGGGAGTCCATATTGAGATCATGTAGGGATTACCTCCCCACAAAGAGTTTTTTTTTCAGCATGGGATTGAATCGTGAATGATCTAATTTATGTTTTATCATATCGAAGGTCCTTGCGTAGCTGTGAGAGATAGAGGTGTGGTTGGTGGAGTTTAGAGAGCAAGAGCTTTGTAAGACCTAGTGTGTTTTTCTAGGTGGACCTGTATTGTTCACCTAAGGAGAGGATAAGACCATGAAGTAAATTGTGGATTGATATTACTCAAGATAGGAAACTATCTGGAAGGAGTATCCATCCCAAAGAATCTATAACCTCTTTTCCTAGTGGATGGAAACAAAGTGGATCCCTGAGTTTTACCTTGGGATGTGTTATCACCATCTCCAGGTTTGAGAGGTTGATGTATGGAGCACAGATTCCTAGAGCCCCTATGGTTATTTTGAGCGCATGGTGATAAAATTTGAAATGTTTAATCCCCAGATAGAGTTAAAAATACTTATGAGTTGAATCCATAACCTTTCTAAAATATATTTAGGGAACTATTTTGTGATGGTAACCTCATTTCCCCGACATCATGGTTAGTTAATGTGAGACACAAGAGGATGGTTCTAGACATTCTCTGAGTGTTCTAGTCGAATAAAATATCCCATAGAGTCGATTCTATATTTAATGTTTCACTTCTTCTGATATGTATTCTTAGACATGGGAGTAATAATTTTCCCTACATAGGATGATGCAGCATGATATTGAAGGCCACCTAGGGTGTGGTCATGGTAGAAAGTTCTCATACCATGGATCTTTTTTGATGTTGTCGAGCTAGGTGATGAATAAGTTGACCCCTTTGTTGCTAACCCCAGTGGAGAAGAGGCATGTAGCTTATCTTTAGTGGATGGTGTTGAATCCAACACATCTCTAGAATTTGAGGGGGGATTATTTTCGAGACATCGACTAGGAGTTCATGTGTGACTAGATATCCTCAAGAGATTCAATATATGGATTATATAAAGGATGAAATCTTGTCATCATTTTCTATGGAAGATCAATGGTTTGATTCACATTGTGAGAGGAGGTGATGTGGGAGTTTCACACATCTCATTTGTCTATAGATTATAGTATAGTTAAAATGTATAGAGACCTTCAGTGGTAGTTCTAGTGGGTTAAACTGATGCATAACATGGATGTGTTTGTTGCTCAGTGTCTCACATGTCAATAGGTGATGGATGAGTATTAGGTTTTAAAAGATTTTTTACATCCCCTTGAGATCCTAGAGTAGAAATAAGATCAAGTAGGACAGATCCTTGGAGTATGAGAGCCATATGGGGGCTCATTATCTATATAATTTTCATTAGTTTGTTCTTTTTTAGAATGAGTCATTTTTTAGGTAATAATATAGAGACTCTAGTTTTTCCCTGTAAGACATTGAAATATGGTGCCAAAAGCTGAGACAACATGAGACTCTGATGCCCAATGATCCCATAATTAATTTTATAAAAATATTAAATATATTTTAAGTCACAATCGTGCATTTTTCTCACAAAAGTGTAATAACTCCTAAATGGAGCCTCTATTTGTAAATATGAGACCATGATTGAATCTGGAGCTTGGGGTTAACCCTAGGTATTGCCTAATGTTGTATGTTGCCAGATATTTGGATGAGGTATATATTGGCAGGTATATTTAATTATGATAAATAAATAATTTTTTTTATTAAATTACATAATTAATTTCTTTATAAATTCCCTATTATGATGGTTTGTCATGGTGTATCCACATAAAATGTTATAGATCTAAGATGGGGAGGGGAACATTAATCATTGGTGGATCCGGATTGGAGAATGATGGATTATTGAATTGATTATAATCATGAGATAGACGACGAATATAGTAGGCTCATCACCTTCATCACTAGTGGACGTGTTCTTCACCAACAATAGATCCATAATACATATAGGTCTCATAAATAGTGGTTTTCATAAATTTTCATAAAATTTTGAGATTGGATTCATATTTTCTTGAATTTAAATATGATTATATACCTTTTCAAATGATCCCGTTAAATAATTTGATTTGTTTAAATAATTTTTTTTATTCCAATATATCACCCCTGGTTATACACCTATCGGCAGTTGTCATGGATATTGTCGGTCAATGATGAATATAACCTTTGTTTTTGTGCTTCCCTCCACCATTATTTGCGTTCATCATCATTGGCCCATGGTTATATAGTTCAACATTACTAGGGAAGGTTCGAGTGTGATCAAACCCCATAAATCATGACGGTAGTGCGATCAACAAGTAGGATGGTGATTTGAGAATCAATCGGATTGGTATTGTGGGTGAGGGTTCACGATCGAGGATGCGATCAAGGTATAGTGAAAATAATGATTGATTAGAGTTGGTTTGATATTATATTTGTGATACCTACTGTCTTTATTAACACATGATGATCATGTGTGGTGCGATGGGGGTGATCCTAAGGTTCATGTTATGCAAGTTCCGGGATGCACGGTTTCCACAGATAGATGTGTATAGTTTTCTGGTGAAGAATGATTGGAATACAATTTTCTATTGGCCATGGTGGGTGGTTTGGGTTATTATTATTTTTAATATGAATAAAATTTGGTATTTATTATTATTTTTAATAATAATAACATATTATTTTTAGTATTATTTTTAATAATAAAAATGAAAAAAATGATATGAAAAAAACGAGATTCCCAGGTGGGTAGAGTGGCCATTGTACTCGAGAAAGAGAGTCTTGAACTGAATCAACTCCCCAATTGTTATTATTATCATTATTAATGACATAAATATAAAAAAAGATTAATGAGGATTCGGGAGTGGGATGTAGGAGTAGAAGGGCGATGCATGGTTACCTCCCTTTGAATAACATATAATAATAATAATATAAAATCTTAATATTATAATTGTTATTAAAACCATAATATGGTGGTAACTCATTATGTTGATGTTGTGTTGGTGATTCATTTGTGGTATTGAAATTATGAAATTAGGACAATCAATTCAAGAACAATTTTGGATACCATTTTCAGACTCTTGGATTTGATCCATGAAGCACCCAATAATTTAAATAAAAATAATAATAATAATCTTACTATTATTATGAAATTTATTATCTGATTTAACATCTTTATATGGTATCATAATGATAAACCATATGCATATTTTCAACCCTAGTATTGAGTTTCATGTTGTCATACCAATACCATATATTTAATTCAGCACAAATGCCCACAAAATGTCGTTCGAGCGTGTTATGGTGAAATTATTTTTTTCACACGGTGTTGAATTTTGGAATGTGAATAGACTATCCTAAGGATTTTTTACACAGATCACAAGGGGTTGATCCATTTATCCCTTCATGGGTGTTTATGATGAAATATCAGTGATTTAGCATTTTATCATGTCAGACCTATGATGAGCCTCCTACGTTTTTTAAGATTTTTTCCTGACACATCCTATGCTCTTGGAGTACATAACCACACATAGGGATATATGGGCATAGACTTCTACCTAAGAACAACTAAGAACACATCTAGGAACTGTAGTGGGGCCACATTATGTGTGGTCCCCTTTCCCACAATGTACTTATAATGAATTTTTTACCTCTCGTATCTCCTTCATTTGGAGTTGGATTTTGACCCACAAGTAGCCTATCATGTGTGTTTTTCTTAGTATAACATGATCGTGACCTTAGAAATGTATCTTGAGATACAATGTAATATTTTCTATTCATGATGCTTATTTATCAAACACTTGACAATGGTAGTGATCGAGGAGGATCATTAGAGAGAGACAAGAGCGGTACAACCATGACGAACTAGGGAATGGGACCTATATCTATATAATTATTGAGAGAAACCCTCTTATTGGACTAGGAAATGAGTCCTATATCCATAGAAGATGAACTCTCCTATCACAATAGGGAACGGGTCCTCCGTACTCATTGGGTATATGGGATTTTACTCCCCTATTATACTAGAGATTGGTTTTTCTGTCCATATAGATGATACTCCCATATCACACCAAGGATTTGGTCTTCTATAATTGGAGATGATACTACCATATCTCCCCAGTGTGTGATTCTCTATCCATATTGATTTTACTCCCCTATTGCTCCAGGGTGTGGTTCCTCCATACGACTTGTTCGTACATGCATGGAATATGTTACGCATAAATGATGGACTCTTGGAAATATTGGAAGACTCATTGTTATTAAGGGCCTATTTCTCTATCATTTGAGATTATTGTGGAGAATATCTGGGTTTTATTTATGGTTGTTTTCTCATATACATATTGAAAAACCTGCATTGAGATGATCTAACTACTTCTATCTTGTCTTATATTTCTCCCTCTTCATTTTTCAATCCATCATACTAGGTATGCATATACTCACCCCTGAAAGGGATTTTCATCCACATGTTGTGCCTTATGAAATGAAGGAAAAGTAAAAGGTAATTTCATTAGAGAATAGGGATACACGGGTTCATTTGACTCTATATAGTGGTTAGGGAATGGAGATATGAAGTCTGTCACTCTTGTCATTTCTTTTCTAGTTTTTGTCTATTTGGGACATCTTTTATGGTTTGGTGTATATTTTTACATTATATTTCAGATTATGCTATCATATAACATTATATTCCCTAGAGGTTATTATATTCATTTATTTTTCTCTATATTTTACTATATTTTATCTTTAATCCTTTGTACTTCTACTTTGAGATGGTTGGGGAGTGTGTTTATTGGTAATTGAGGTAACGGATTCCCATTTTAGTTTTGTACGTCGATGCTTGTTGTTATCCCCTAGCCTATAGAGGTAGTATTGGGGTATTTATGGACTAGTATTCTACTATCTTGGTGAGCCCTAGTGGGCCAGGTCATGAAATGAAAAGAATCACCACTACACCACGAAGGATTGATAAATTATATTCTATTATGCTTATAGGTGAACAGATGATGTATTGGTCACCATATCGATCAAATTACATTGAGTTCTTAAAAATTCAATCCCAGAAAATTATCTTTTAGAATGGATATACCATAGCACACCTCTACTCAAATAATTAGGGAGATCCTGTATATTAGTACCAACAACATGTTATCATGTACCTTACATGAAATGGGATAACTGTTCAGTGGTTAGTATTTTTATTAATTATTATTACATATTTTTAATTCATATTTTCTAAAGACTTAAATATTATTTGATTTTTAGTGAGAGATGTTATAGAGGCTTGAACATGTCATTGATCCTTAGTAGGAAAAATTTATCAGGAAAGTTGTGGTTCACTCACATATGGTGGATCTCAAAGATAATCTATATTTCATATGTGAGAGTATTTATGATGAGGATCCAAAGCTATATCCCAATCTCTATACTCAGGTTGAGGGACCTGAGGATTATGATGCTTATGTTATTCCTATTGAGGATGATGCACCACCACTACCACCACCGACCAGAGAACAGAGATGATGACATAGGCAAAGGATGAGGAAAGAATAGAGATAGATATTCCCAAGAGATGAGATTACTTAATAGAGAGAGGATAATACACAATAGATAAATGATTTTGAAGACTAGGGTAAGATTTATGTGTTATATACATCTTGTTATACATATGAAAAAAGCTTCACCTCAGATACCTCCAGCTGTTGACATATCTAGATCTTCGATGGAGTCATACCTGACTATGGTATCAAAAATTTTTCATACCTTGATCGATGCTTCTTTTGGTGGAAAAATATTTGATATCACATTTCTGGAATCTTTTGAAGATTCTTTCATTAACTACAAAAAAACAGGTCATAGGGGTATTTTATTAGTAGCGGTTCTAATAAACACCCCTAAATAAATCATTTTAAAATGTAATTATAATATATTAATAGTCATATAACCACCACTTTATTCTTTTTATTTTAAAATGTATTGATAGTTTTATTTAAATTGGTTCTAAATATTTTAAAAACCCCTAATTTCAACCCCCTACCCCTATCTCCTTCACCTCAAACTTCTCACCCCTTCTGCTCCCCTCAACAACCCCCAACCTTGACCCCCTTCCCCCAACGACTACTATCGTACGAAGATTATGCCTTCTTTGATTGGTGAGCATTTTGACCTCAACCCCCCTTCTATCAATAGTAACCACCGTGACCCTGATCCACTTCTAAATACTATTGTAACCCCCCCCCCATCCAGCTAAATTTGTGACCCCGACCCTCCCATCTGGCTACTAGTGATGGACACAACCATGATGACAACCCCCCTTTTGGATAATTCAATAACCCTAAACCCCCTGTCGACAACTGATGTGACCCTAACCCTATATCAGTGACAACGATGACACTGAATCCCTCTGGTCCTCGACAGCTGTAATGACCCAAATATTTATCAATGGGATTTCTCCCTTCATATAGTAATGTCACATAGTATAAATCGCATAAAATCACATAGATACCATATTAAAAGATTTATAAATTAATAATAAATGAAATAATATGTATTTATAATTGTTAAGGAACCAATACCAATTAAATAGTAACTTGACCTTATGAATAGTAATTATACTCTTATGAACAATAAACTAAAAAATAAATAGTAGACATACCAATGAAAGTATAAATAAAATTTAGTAATATTGTAAGTAAAATTATTGTACAATTATATAATAGTTTAATTAAATAAATGTTTTTATTATTTATTAATTATGTGTTGGTATTTTTATAATTCCTAAATAATTAATAACATTATTATGAATAATTTAATAATTTAAAATGAAATCTATTTTCAAAAAAAAATTATTCATAAATTAATATTTTTATGTCTTGTTATTTCATGATATATTTATGAGTCCTTAATTAATTTTTCAAAGTCTTATAATATTAGTTATAATTTTAAAAATCATTATTTTCCTAATAAATGATGATTTTAATTAAAAATTAAATTACTCAAAATTAGATAACTATTTTCATAAAATGGATTTAATTTATGAATTTTACACATCAAAAAAATTTTAGTGTTAATTTTTGGATGTTTTCTGAAATACATGATTTTTTTATGAATAGAAAAATACAATAATTTTCAATAAACTATAAATACATTAATTATGAATTAATGGATGATTAAATTATTATGTATTCCAAAATATCGAACTATAATTCATTAATGAAATATATTTTATGATAATTCTCAAACTACACATAGTCTAGAGCCAAAATAAAAAACTAATGATTAAAATAATGAGAAAACACCCCCTCCTCCACAATAAATACCACCCCTCACCCCTTCTCTCCTCACACCACTAAACACTGATTCCTAACTAAATTCTTCCCAATACTCGTCTCTAGTCCCTCCCTAACAACCAGGATATCTTGGAATCATTAAAAGACCAAGACTTGGTTCCTTGAAGAGGATCTCAAAGGAGAATTCAAGAGGTAAATCCCCTTTCTTTTTCTTTTAATTTCCTTTCAATACCAATTTATTTTCTTATTCTATCCTAACCGAAATTCATCCAAATTGCATTATAACTCCATTAAATTACACATAATATAATTATACCTTGTTCATGGAATAACTAACATTAAAATCCTTCCTCTCTCTCTTTTATCTTAAAAAATAAATCGTCTCCCATGATGTGTCCATTTACCGACATCATGGGTGATGCACTTTCATTTTCCGTGAACACCATATAAGATATTAATAATACCATTAAAAGTTTTAAAACATATTATAAATTGAATGATATAACCATTTTTATGTTTTGAAAATATCTTATACTCATTATATTTAATGATAAAATGAAACGAGTTTCTTGTGTTAAAAAAAGCCAAAATTAACCTAAAGCGATAATCATTGACATCTATCTATTGAATCACCCTCATATATATAACCAAATACATTTTAAGATCATTTAAGCTTATTTAGGATCATTAATAGCATATAATAACAATTAATTTTTTATCCTCATTATAAATAAACATCCATTCAAGAATATAAGTTAACCCATCATGAAAACAATGAAAATTAATGTTCATAAAAGATGAAATTAAACTCTATAACTCATACAAAGACCCATAAAATAACATAATAAAGAAATAGTGAATCATATTAATGTATAATGGAAGCTATAATTTCTAATTAAATAATATAATGTGATTATACAGGATATTAAGATGAAGTAATCTTTTAGACAAGAGGTAAGGGGATTTCTCAAACCCAACTCTCTTTTTTGGGGTTTCCCTCTTTCACCACATATTTAACATGGTTATTCCTTAAAAATAACTTTTTCATCATTATATTACCTTTTATGGGATATAAATGTTATCTACTTGAGTTTTTGACAAACACAATGTCTTCTGAAATAACTCTTCATTCAAAAAAAGAACACACCTTTTACTTCTCAAGATTGTTTCCTTCACTCAAGGTTTGGGGTTATTATATCAAGTATGATAATTCCTATTTCATTTGAGAACCAAAATATTATTAATTTATTCTTACAAAATTAAACCCATTTCATTCCAATGGTTTTTATATGTTCAATATTGATATATGTTCTATGGGTCATGCATGATGATGTAAATGTTGTGATGTGATAGATGTGCTATAAATTATATAGAACAATATAAATGTTATGATGTCGCAAGTGTGCCCAGAATTATACAATGATCCAATTCAATGGGTATTGTGAAGATCCTCATGATTAAAGTAAAATACTCCTAAACAAGATTTTATCCTTGTTCATAACTGGGTGCTGCAGTTTTCCACTAAGACATGTTGTTTAATTTTTATTCATTGCCTCATTTCATTCCTATATCTAGTGTTTCCTCTCATGATTATTGTCCTTTTCCTATGTTATTATTATATTGATTATTCTCACCCCATTTTTTTTGTTTCATGTCATTATCTATCCTCTTATTGGGACTTTAGTTCACTTCTTTTTGGTGTATATCCTAAGTTGACTACATGTACTGAGGAAAATAAATCATAATGTTTTATTATGAATATGTTATGTATGGTCCCATTTTTTCCAAAACACTAAATCATTGGATCCCCATTGTGTAATTATTTTATTTTTTTGGTCTTTAAAATTATGTAATAAGATATATAAGAAAAATTTGGGTATCTATAGTTTGTATCGGATGACAGTTATGTTTATTTGGGAATTAGGATTATAGAGCCATTGTGAAAATGCTCAGTATGAGACTAAGTAAAAGTGGGCACCCATGAAAAATTATTTATATAAAATTAGAAACATAGGGTTCCTACAATATATGCCTTTAGAATTAGATACACAAATGAATAAATTATTTATTCATGACTTGTTGGATTATGTTCTATTCTAACATTTTCTATTTTAGATAATGGTGGGAATTAGGAGAATCTTGGACAACAGCCTATAACAAGTAAAATACAATAATTCCCCAAATGAAATCCACAATTATTTAAGTGGTGGAGTTTAAAATATCATGGCAATGCATACCCAGTTATCTAAGGTTAGGAACAATATCCTAAATAATTATTAATGACATCCTTAACTAAATATGGAGAAATTGGTTTTTGAATGTTTTATGTCGCAATGGACACTAAAATTTTGTGGATCTTCCAATATATAAGTCATAGAGATGTGGGTTAACTTAATGGAGAAGATATTTTTTGTACTTCACTGTTCTAAGGCAGAGAAGGCGACTCTATATGTTTACCATCTAGATGGACAGGCCAATCAATAGTGGGCGCTATTTAAGAACACCAAGTCATGTGTCAAAATTCATGATATAGAGTGGGAAGACATTAAGATAATGTTTCCTAAAAATTATTTACCTCGGACTCTTCGAACAAAGAAGAAGAGAGAATTAATTAAACTAATGAAAAAGGAAAGAGAATCTATCACAGCCTATAAAGTAAATTTCACAAGTATTGCAAGGTATAATTCAGGTTTTGTTATAAAAAAAGATTTAAAACTTAATATATTCTTTAGTGGATTCCAAAAACACATTTTAATGGATCTTTAAATTCTAGAATTTGGGAGTTATGAATATTTTTTTTTCATTTTCTCTCAAATTGGATATGGAGTTTTTGAATAGTATCATGGACGTGGTGATAAGAAATGAAAGATTGAGTTTCAGGCCAAAGAATCGAATGAGATAAATGGAAAGATAAATCACCCACCCACATGTCAAAAATGTAAGATGAAGTGTCATGGGAACTTCCTCAAAGGGATAGGGAAATGCTTCAAGTGTGGTGGAAAAGTCCACTAAGCTCCTGAATTTTAAAAAGAAATGAAAAGGCAGTAAAATGTGGTCGAGGAAAGAGAGAACAACCCATGGCCCAATGCTACTACTATAGGTAGAAAGGGAACCATGAATGATAGTTCACTAAACCTCGAGTTCTCAGGGGGGGAATTTAGCTTTATCATCCACCAAATCCAAAGGAATAGTTGAAGGCTTATTCCATCACTATTGCAGATGTGGAACCAAAAAAAGAAGTTATACAAGGTACACTTCCTATTCACTCATGAATGGAAAAATTATTATTTGATTATGGTTATATGAATTACATTATATCTTTATAGTTTTTAAAACTATTAAATCAAAGACTCAAAACCAGGAAGTAGAGATATCTGTAAAAACACTAAGTGGTGTAATCATTGCAGGCAAGTGTTGGAATCTTTTCCTGTTGGTGTATGTGGGAATATTTTTCCAGCGAATCATGTGATACTTACCTTGGTGTAATTTGATGCTATAGTGGGGATGGACTGGATATCATTATATAGAGAACATATTAACTGTTGAGAAAAAGAAATATATTTTCATATTCTAGACCATACCATGCTCCTTTAAAAATATAAGGAAGATCATGATTCTCTTTTTAAAAATCCGTTAATGGTGTGGGTATTGATTATCTACAAATAATCATACATCACCCATAAGGATGATTCAAAGGAAGGTATCACCCTAGTGTAAATTCCCATTTTATGTGAATATAGTGATGTATTTCCAAAATAGTTACCTAGACTATCCCAAGATCATGACTTAAAGTTATCAATAGAACCCATTCCTGGAGATACTCTTTTCCCAAAGATTCCCAATAGGATGGATCCTATCAAACTAGAGGAGTTAATGAATTAGCTACCAGATCATTTATATAAAGGGTTCATATTCCCTAGTGTCTCATCATGGGGTGTGGAAGTTCTCTTTTTCAAGAAGAAGTATGGATCAATGTGGTTGTGTATCGATTATCTGGAACTCAATAGCATCACTATAAAGAAAATTTATCCTCTTCCAAGGAATGAAATATTTATTCGCTTAGTTTAAAGGAGCTTGAAAACTCTCAATGGTTGACCTATGTTCTAGGTATCATTAGCTATAGGAGAAGAAGGATGATATTAAGAAGACTACCGTCCATAAAAGGTATGGGCTTTATGAGTTTCTGGTGATTCCCTTCAGACTTATGAATTCCCCTATTATCTTCATGGATTTGATGAATTGAGTCTTTGGACATTACCTTGAAAACATTGTGGTAGTTTTTATTTATGACATTCTCATAAAATCCCATTGAAAGGTGGAACATGAAGAACATCTAAGGCTTGTGTTGGTGACATTAATGAAAGAGAAGTTGTACTCCATGTTCATAAAGTGTGACTTTTGGATGTATCAAGTCACATTCTTGGGACATTTGATCACAAGTGATGGAATTTATATGGACCCTTCAAAAAAAGGAAATTGAGGAATAGCTAGGACACTCCAGTGTCACATTAATCCATATTTTCTTTGTCTTAGTAGGGTACTATTGAATTTTTCTGTGGAATTACTCACGGTTTTCAATCCCACTAACTAATTTAACAAGAAAATGAGTAATTTTTTTGGATGGAATAATGTGAGGAAAGATTCATGGTGCTAAAGAGAAGGTTGATCACTACTCATATACTCACATTACCAAAAAGTGTAGAATTTTTTCTGTCATACAGTGATGATTCAATGAATTTATTGGGTTGTGTACACATGAAAATGATAATTCGATATAATATGCCTCATGGAAGTTGAATATACATGAGTAGAACTACCTGACAAATAATCTGGATTTAGCATCTATATTTGTTTCATGAAAATTTGGCGGCACTACCTCTATGGTGAGACGTGCGACATATATACTAATAAAATTATCCTAATTTATATATTCACATAAAAAGATCTCAACATGCAGAAAATAAAATGGTTAGATCTAATCAAATACAATTATTTCTCTATTCGTTTTCATCCCGTCAAGGAGAACAATGCAGATGATGCTCTCAACACAAAAGAAATTGCTACTCTATCCATGTTGTTGATTGAGAAAGACCATATCTTCATGGATATGAAATGGATGGATTTGGAAATAATAAAGTTATGAAATACATTCAAACTTGTACTAATGATTGTCCAAGAATCTATTTATGACATGATTAAGTAGGCACAAATAGATGATCCTGAGTTACAATATAAGGTGAATGCAATAAAGGAATGGAAGCTACAATAGTTCTATATCGATGATGATAGTGTGATTTGGTTTGGAATAAGTATTTTTTTCCTTAATCTCATAGGATAAAGAAGGATATATTGGATAATTCACACAGCTCCCCATTATTTATCTGTTTGGGGAGTGCCAAGATGTACTGTGATTTTTTAGAACTCTTCTTGGGGACAACAAAATGAAGGAGTTTTAGAATATATCTCAAGGTGCATGATATGATGGAAAGTTAATGTTGTTTGATAGAAGTCTAAATATATGATTAAACGATTTCCTATACCCATGTGGAAATAGGATAATTTCATTATAGACTTTGTCGCTGGAATCCCAGAGACATCCAAAGGAAATAATATGATATGGGTTTTGGGGTCACGACTCACCAAGACTGCCCACTTTATCTCTATTTGGATATATCTCTCGGTTGAACTTCTTTTTAATATATATATGAGAGAAGTGGTGAGACTTTATGGAGTTCCAATCTCAATTGTCTATGTTCGTGATCCATGGTTGACAAAAAAATTCTCGGGGAGTCTTCATCATGACATGAGTACTGAATTAAATTTCAACATGGCTTATCACCCCCAAACTGATGTCCAATCTAAAAGGACTGTTAAGATTCTCAAAGATATCCTAAGATCCTTCTCTTTAGGATTAAAAGGTGGATGGGATCAAAATATCTAATTTTTTGAGTTCTCATATAATAATAACTTTCACTTGAGTACTCAGATGGCTCTATAGGAACATCTATAGGGAAAGAGATGTAGAACTCCAACCTGTTGGGACAATGTTGGGGAAAGAAAGATACTTGAACTTGATCTTGTGAATGAGATGACAGAGATGGTTTAATTCATCTAGAAACCTATAAAAGCTGCTCATAGTTGGGAAAAGTTCTATACTGAAAACCATTAAAGGTACTTGGAGCTCTACATTGAAGATAAATTCTTCCTTCGAATATCACCATGGAAGGGAGTCATGTGGTTGGGAAATAAATAGAAGCTAAGCCCAAGGCACATTGGCCACTTTAAAATTATTAATTTTATAAGAGATGTGGCTTATAAGCTTGAAGTTTCACCGAATATGTCTCATGTTCATGATGTAATTCACATATCACTCCTAAAGATATACATACCAGATCCCTCACATGTACTGAAATTAGAGGTGGGATATCTTGAAGATGCTCTCTTTTATGAGGATTATCCAGTAAAGAATCTAGAAAAGAGAGATAAGGTTATACACAATAAGGAAACCCATCTTTTCAATGTGTTGTGGAATAAACATAATTAAGGATAAGATTCTCATGAACCAGAGGAGGCAATGTTGGAGAAGTACCCTCACCTATTTTTGTAAAATGAAATTCTTAGAGAGAAATTTCCAAAGAGGGGAAGAACGTAACAACATTAACTTTTATCAATGGAATTTCTCCATTCATATAGTAATGTTGCAAAGTATAAATTATATAAAATCACATAAAACCAATAGTAAAGTATTTATAAATGAATCGTTTATTTAATAACATGTATTTCTAGAAGATAGGGAACCAGTACCAATGAAATAGTAACTTGACCTTAAGAATATTAATATGACCCTTATGAATAGTAAACTAGAAAACTGAATAGTAACCACACCCATGAACATATAAATAAAATTTATTCATATTATAAGTAAAATTATTGTATAATTATATCATTTTTTAAGTAAATAAATGTTTGAAAATTTATTAATTAAGTGTTGGTATTTTTGTAAGTCGTAAATAATTATTTACTATTTATGATTAATTTAAAAATTTAAAAGAAAATATATTTTCAACAAAATTTATTTGTAAATTAATATTTTTATGTCTTATGACTTTATGATAATGTTATTTTACCTTAATTATTTTTTCAATGTTTTATAAGATCAGTTTTAATTTTAAATTCATTATTTTCCAAGTAAATGGATATTTAAATTAAAACCCCAGTTACTCATATTTATAAAATTATTATCATTAAATGGATTTAATTTTATAGTTCTACACATCAAAAAATAATTGGGGTGAATTCTTGGGATTTTTTTAAATTACATGAATTTTTTAGGAATAGTAAAATATGATAATTTTTGATAAATGATAAATACATGATAAATGGAGTCATAGATCATTTTATTGTGATATATAACCAATATATTGAACTATAATTCGTTATTTTAATATATGTGATGGAAAATATCAAACTATTCAAATAATTGAGCCGAAATACTAAACTAATGATTAAAATATTGAGAAAATATCCCTCTCCTCCACTGTAAATACCACCCCTCACCCCTCATCTCCTCACACTTCTCAAGATGATATCCTTGCCTAAATTATTCCCAAAACTCATACCTATTCCCTCACCCAAATCGAGGAGCTTTTTTTCCAATCAAAAGACCAATTTTAGTTTCCTTGAGGAGGATATCAATAGGATAATTCAAGAGGTAAATCCTCTCTCTTTTTCATTCAATTTCCATTAAATTTCAATTTCATTTCTTATTCATTCCTAAAATATCATATTAAAAACGAAATTATGACTTCAATACCTTAAATATACTATAATTATATCATTTTATTGGTATATACAACACTAAATTCATCTCTCTCTCTCTCTTCTATCTTAAAAATGGAATTGTCACTCGTGATGTGTCAATTTACCGACATCGTGGTCAATGCACTTCCATTTTTATTAAACTCATTCTTGGATATTAAACAAAACTAAATGATTGAAAAAATACTGTAAATTATTTTTTATAACCCTTTTGATGTTCTATATCTAAATTATACTTATTATACTAAATTATAAAAAGAAACGAATTTGTTGTGTTTCAAAAACAGCCAATATTAACCTAAAACAGTCATCATTAACTTCCATCTAACAAATAATACTCATGGTATATAACCGAATCCATTGAAATATCATTTAATATTTTTTAGGATCTTTAATAACATATTATAATATTTCTTGATGTCAATACTCATTATAAACGAACTTCCATTCATGAATACAAGTGAATCAATCATGGAAATGATGAAAATCAATGTTCCCTTATGATGGAATTAAATTCTATAAATCATCCATGTCCTAGAAAAGAAAATAATAAAACCACAATGAAACCGATTCATTTATAAATGTTTTTTTAATTTCTAATTAATTAATATAATGTGATTATATAGGATATTAATGTGAAGGAAGATTTCGGAAAAAAGGTAAGGGGCTTTCTCAAACCCAACTCTCTTTATATAGGGTTTCCCTATTTCAATTCATATTCAGTATGGTTATTACCATAAAATAATTTCTTAACAATTATATTACCTTTTCTAGGATATACATTTTTCTAATTGAGTTTATTAAAAACACAATGTTATCCAAAAGATCTATTCATTCAAAAAAAGGACACACCTTTTAGTTCTCAAGATTGTTTCCCTCACTCAAGGTTGATGATTCTTATATCAAATATGTTATTCCCTCATTCAATTGGGAACCCATGTTTTGTAAATTTTTTATAATGAAATTAAACCCATTCTTTTCCATGGGTTCTTATATGTTTAATATTGATATATGTTCTGTGAGGAATGCATGATAATGTAATTATTGTAATATGACAGATGCACTCAAAATTATACAGCACAATGTAAATTTTATGATGTTTTAGGTGTTCTTGGAATTATATATCACTCAAATACATTGGTTATTGTGAATAAACTCATTATTAAATTGAAATATACATGAACATGATTCTACATTTTTTCACAACTATGTGCGGTAGTTGTCCACTAAGACATGTTGTTTCATTTTTATGCATTGCCACATTTCAAGCCTATATCTAACATTTCATCTCATGGTTATGATCTGTTTCCTATGTTATGATGATATTATTTATTCTCACCCAATTTTTTATTGTTTCATGTTCTTATCTGTCCCCATAATGAGATTTTATATCACCCCTTTTGGGTGTATACCCTCATCTAACTACATGTACTAAGGAGAATTGAAGGGACAATAAGAATCTAGAGAGGAAGGAATTAAATAAATATATATGTTTTATTTTTTAAATGTTATGTATGTTCATAATGTTTCAAAGACACTAAACATTCAGATCATTGTTGTGTAATTATTTTATGTTGTGTTTCTTGAAAATTATGTAATAATAAATGTAAGAAGAAGTAGGGTTGCTATAACAATGACCTGTAGAGGCCTATATTCCCATTTTTTCAGGTATTGTGGCCTATGAAATCATTGTATGAAAGATTTATTTAATTATTCTATGGTTTTTACTTAAATTATATAAAATTATATGTAATATAATATATTTATTATTTTTTATTTTGGATGGAATCATGTTTATGTTGAATTTGTGTTATATCGAATTAAGACCCAACCATTATCAATGAATAATTTGGGTGATATGTAATTTTGATTATACTTATTTCATTAAATATTTATATCTTAATACCTTAATGTAAAAGTAGAATAGTGAAAATTTAACACATATGGATAAAATATTGTTTAATTTACCTCAAAATACACCTCGGTTTTCTAAGGTTTTAGAATAAGTTTTAGATTATGCAATTACAAACTGATCATTAGATGGTAGAATATAATGTTTGGGTCCTTATTATAAATTCAAGTGATGGTCTAATATAAATAAAGTATATGAAATTTGATATTGAAATAGTTTCATGCTCGATATGTATGTTTAATTTATTATATTGAACCGAATTTTTGGAATGTCAAAAAATTGAAAATACTGTAAATGAGACACAAAGTGACTCTCTAGTGGGGATATCAATTTAAAATTTGACAAATGACACATTTGGATTTTTAGGATAAAATGTTTCAGAATTTAATAGATCAACATAACCATCATTTGATCCTGATCAGGATAATCTTTCTTAGAACAATAGGGACACAAAAATGAGATTTATAAATTAGTTGAAGATGGACAACAAGAATTGTACGATGGGTGTGCCAGGTATGTGATGTTGTCTTTTCTACATAATTTCTATCATATCACGTGTATCTATGAAATTATTGAATAAGTAATTTCCATGCTTTTATAGATTCATTGTGATTCATCTTGGGATACTAATATCCCTACATAATTTTATGAGATGAAGAAATCCATCATCAAACATAGATTTGATTATAAAAAATATATACATTCCCTAATGATTAAAAGCATTAATGGGGAGAATAGTATCATAAAGAATAATTAAAAAAAATTCACAAAAAAAAGATTTAAGGTAATGAAATACAATGAGAGTATAACTTAATACAACCCCTAGAAGAAATAGATGAATAAAACTCCTGCAATGGTATTGCGTTACATTCCTCAAAAACCACGCTTTCAAAGATTCTTCATTTTTTCATAGCCTGAATATGAAATGAAGTGGCATGGTCAGGATAGTAATGATGGCTTTACAAGTCAGGAAAAATATTCAACATCTTGTAAGATGTTAAATTCATTATATCCATATTTTTCTTTGGATCCTGGGAATATATGATTGGGATTGGCTTCTTATGGTTTTAACCTGTTTGGTACATTAAGTAATAATTATTGAATTTGGATAGTTATTTGGATCCCTTATAATATTAATCTATTGATGTGTATAAAGAAAGAATATTTCATTATTTATATTATCATTCCTGGAAATAAAATTCCAAGAAATGACATTGATATATACCTTTATACTCTAATCAAATAATTTTGATAATTATGGGATGATGGTATAGAAAAATATGTTTCATCAATGAGAAAACTATTCAAAATTAATGTTTATTTAATGTGGAAAATTAGAAACTTTCTTGGACTATGAAATTTATCTGGTTGAAATACTCATACTAGTTTGTATTTTCAAATTTGTAATTTTGATTTTAAACCGCAATGATTACCTCATAGCATAAAATGTTTTTTTATGTGTCATGATCTTTTTCTTGATGCTTATCATAATTTTTGGTTTAGAAAGACACAATTCAATGGAGATATTGAATTGAGAAAGCCACCAAAGGTGTTATCTTGTTTAGAAATATTGGGAAAATGAATGAATGTTACTGAAAAATTTAGATATTTTAATCAATTTAAAGAAGGGGGAAAGGGTATGAGGTAGAGTATCCAAAGTAGATGAAACAGTACAATGGATGAAAAAGAGTATGTTTTTAAAACTTTTTTATTATGAGTGTAATTTAATACATCTTGATCCTGATGTAATGAATATTGAGGATAATTTCTCTGATAATGTAATTTTTATTTTTCTTGACGAACAGGGTAAATTGAAGCATCACTTTAACACTCAAATTGATTCAAAGTCAATAAATATAATGAATAGTTTGTGGAAAAAATAGAATGGAAAGTATCCTTTAGATATTTTTATAATAAGAAATCATGAGAAAAATGTATTTATTTGAACTTTAAAGAATGTAAAAGTTCAAAATTAATATTTAAGTAACATGTCATGGTGTTTTGACATAAAACAACCCAAGTTACATGGATTGAAAATTTATTGCTGGCATATTTTTATGGATTAGTTTCTATCTTCGAAATTGTGTAATATATTACCTAAAAAGTAACAGTTGTTCTAGTTTAGTTTTTTACCTTTTTGATAGAGATTTTTGAAAAACTCTACTTCAATATAACCTTGATAAACTACATGAAAAAATAGTTTTGAAATTTTATTCAATTGGAGATTTTATTTCACCCTTCATTCTTAATCATAGTGATTAATTTGACTATTCATTTGGTTGAGGAATCTAAATTTGGTGCACCGGTAAACTATTGATAGATGTATCCAATTAAAATGTGCATTGACATTATTTTTATTTTCATTGGTGAATTAAATTTTATCAAGTCATTGTGTAAAATTTGTTAATAAGTTTCTTTCTTTTCATCAAGAACATATGTGATTTAAAATCATATGTAAAAAATAAATCCCAACCAGAAGACTTTATTCACTACTACAAAATATGCCTTTAACAGCCCTAAAATTTTACTTTATCAGTGCTAAAAAAGTTCTAACAATCGAAGCATGATTAAAAATATTAGGATTTTATCAGATCGTCAAGAATTGATGATAAATGTTTCCTTTATTATCACTAAAAAGTATTAATAAAGGCTTCCTTTATTAGCACATTTAATAGCACTAATAAAGGGGATTGTGTGTTTTGTAACAACACACTATAGCACCAGAAATTGCACCAGAAAGTAGAAAAATAATTTAAAATATATATTTTAAATGAAATAAAATATACAACACAAATAAAAGAAAAAATATATATTATAGACATTTAAAACATTGGTGTATACAATAACATGAGTAAGTAAAAATTATCACATACATTCAAATCCATTAATGTTCATTTCTCCCCCTCACCTCATCTCATGTTATTGCTGAACAAAAAACCCCTTATCATGCTAGATAATGCACTCGTATAAGAAAAAAAATGTCATGTTAGTAATAATTTAATAAAATAAATTAAACTAAATGTGTTATTATTAAACTAAACTATGAGACATACCAAGAACATTGTGTATCATATTGAGTTGCAGTTGATTATTACACGTCACACAATTTCATGTTTTTCTTTCAAGCATTATCTCTATGAAAACTAACTAAATAATTATAAGATAAAATTTATAAGGAAAGTAATTATATAATTTTATATAAAATAATTAGAAATAAATCAAGTCTCGTTTACTCAATTTTGGTGATGTGTTGAACATTTTAAACTAAAATAAAACTTATATATTGAAAACATGCACTTTCATTCATACCGATCACACCATGTGTCAAATTAAAATTTATATGATCCCTACACATCCCAAATGACTTTTGGATCATTTTTCTAAATTATCAAAATAAAATGAATTTTTTCTTGGTTTTGAGTAGTCACTTGCCTTTTTTTACTAAAATGTCATTATAAACTAGAAAAAAACACATCGATTCATACCAGTCACATCATGTGTCAGTATTACATCACACATATTCCTAAACATAACAAATGAATCATGAATTATTTCACTAAATTACTTAGACAATATGAGCATGATTTTTTAGTTTTTCATTAGTGACACTTTTTAAACTAAAATATTAATATTAAACCCATAACAAAAACTTTGAGTCATATCGAGCACATTATATATCGGGATGAGGGGAAGCTGGTTCTTAAATGTCACAACTAACTTATGGATCATTTTTCTAAAGTATGAAAATATTCTGAATGAATTTTCGTGGTTTTGAGTGTGTTAATTGTCTTTTTTTCTAAAACTAATGTTCATTTTTAATAAAAAGACACTCCTATAGTCATATTGGTCACACAATTATTGGGATTGAGGTGTGTATAGTTATTAAATGTCTCAAATGACTTATGGATCATTTTATTAATGGATCAAAGAAATCTAAATTCATTTTCTGGGTATGGAGTATGTTGCTTGTGCTTTTTACAAAAATTTATTTTTAAACATGAAACATGCACTTTGAGTCCTAATAGTCACATAAGGTGTTAGTTTTAAGTGAGACTAATTATAATATGTTAGAAATGTTTTATTAATTATTTCTCTAAAATGTTAAGACAACCCGAGTTCATTTTCTTATTTTTTAGTGAGTGACACTTTTGAACTAAAATGCCAATTTAAAACTGACAATGAATACTTTGAGTCATAACAGTCACATAATGTATTTTATTTTGGGTAGGATGACTCTTATATATCAAAATTGACTTATGTATCATTGTATAAAACTATCAAAATAATATGAATGTGTTTTCCCAGTTTTGAGTATGTCAGTTAGCTTTGTTACTAAAATTAATGCCAATTTTAAATAAAAGAACACACAACGAGTCATACTGATCACGTCATGAGTCAGATTGAGTTGAGTCTAATTCCTACATGTCCCAAATTATTTATATATATTTTTTATGAAGTATAGAAACAACACTAATGTGTTTTATTGTTTTCACTATGTCACCTTTATTTTTCACTAAAATGTCATTTTAAATTGGAAACATACAATTTGAGTCATATCGGTCACATAATATGTTGGTTTGAAGAGATACTGAATCACACATGTCAAAAATTACATATGAATAATATTACTAAATTATCAATAAAATATAATCATGTTTCATTAGTTTTCAGTGAGTGGAACTTTTTGAACAAAAATGTCAATTTTAAAATGATAATGGAAACTTTGAGTCCTACCAAGAACATCATGTATCAAATTGAAATGTGGATAAATCATACATTCCCCAAATGACTTATGGATAATTTTATTAATGTATCAAGACAATATGAATGAATTTTATTAGTTCTAAGTACATCACTTGTGTTTTTTAGTAAAATTAATCTCAATTTTAAATACAAAGACACTTAATGTCATACCGATCACATCATGCATTAGATTGATGTTTGGATGATTCATAAATATCCCAAAGACTTTTGGATCATTTTAAAAAAAATTATAAAATCAATATGAATTTGTTTTCTTGGTTTTCAGTACAACACTTTTGTTTTATTCTAAAATTTCATTTTAATCTAGAAAGAGGCACTTGGAGTCATAAAGGTCACATCATGTGTTGATTTTATGTGAGACTAATATATACACATCAAAAATTAATTATTAATGTTTTTGATATATTATCAGAAAAATATTATCAAATTTTCTTGATTTTCAATGAATAATGCTTTTTGAACTAAAATGCAAATTTTAAACAGATAATGGATACTCTAAATCCAACCAGGCACATCATTTATTATACCATGATGGATATAATTCATACATATAAAAAATGACTGAAAATTTATTTTTATTTGATTTTCAAAAGCCGCTTTTAGGGTGAGCGGTAACCTACAGATGGGAACTAAAAACAGAGAATTCCCATTTATAATTCAAAGCTAAAACAGCATCGAGGAGATTGCATTCCATGATCACCCGAATCAGAAAAAAATCATTTCGCCAACATCAAAGGTCATGTCATCAACATGACTCACCACGAGTCACCACTGCCATCAATTCCGTCCTAATACAGACATAATCGTCACTTTCTAGAAACCACACCAGTCGCTGGAGACATCAGAGTCCATCGAATCCACCATAGAACACTACAACAATCCTTCATTATCACACAGTGAACCAGAAGCAAACAAGCCACTGAAACAGATTGATCTCTCCTCATCTCAAATCACGAAACATCGGAACAACACCATTGTGAGACACAGTGATGGCCGACACCATAACCAAACATAGAAAAAACCAAATCTGAACCACAAAATTGAATACAACTGAACAAGCATAAAAAAGATCGACCGCTAGGAAAAATCAAACAAACCATCATTGATATCATGAGGAAGAAAACTGAAAAAACAAATCCAACGTCGAGGAGCTCGCTCCTGGAACATTGATGGTCGTCGAACCACACATCCCAAAACCTCTTTGGAACCCCCACTCTAGATCTGACCATTATAGGAGCAGCAGAACGTAGGGTTAGAGAAATGGTTCAAGTGACAAAGGTCTTGGAACGAAGGCTTCATCAATGAAGCAGAAAAAGAAGGAACCATCAAAGCAGAAGCAGGGCAACCCAGACTGAAGATTACATAGAAACAAAGAAAATCGACGAAGATTTCGTCGATTCAAGGGCGACCGAAGAAGAACTCATCGATTCAAGGGAGACTGAGAAGATTTCGTTGAACCAAGGAAGACCGATGAAGATGCCGTCAATTCGAGGGTGACTGAAAAAGATGTCGTCGATTCGAGGGAGGCCGAAGTGCCTTCACCGGAGAGAAAGCGGAAGGTCGGACCAAAGAGGAAGAAACATGAACAAGTCATGCTGACAGGCGAAATGAGAGGAGGAAATGGAAAAAAGGAAGATGGACAGAGTAGCCACTGACCCCGAAGAGAAGGGTTCTTGGAGGAAACCCTATGTGGAGCCAAGAGCGAGTGGAGAGAAAATTAAGGTCAATTTAAAATAAAAATACATACTTGGAGTCATATCGGCTTCACCGTGCATTAGATTGAGGTGAGACTAATTCCTAAAAATACAAAATGGAATATGGATCATTTTATTAATTTATAAAACCTATAAAAATGTGTTTTATTAGATTTGAGTATTCCACTTATGTTTTTTACAAAAAAAGTCACTTTGAACTAGAAACACACACTTTAATTCATATTGGTTCATCATGTGTTCTTTTGACATGATACTGATTTCTACATGTCAAAAAAGACTTCTGAATAATTTTCCTAAATTATTAGGATAGTTTGAAGGCATTTACTTGGTTTCAGATAGTGAAACTTTTTGAATTAAAATGTCAAGCTAAAATTGATAAGGGGCACATTGAGTCATACCAGGCACATCATATATCAGATTGAGGTTTGAATTATTAATACCAGTAAAAAATTCCATAAGGATCATTTTTCTAAAGTATCAAAACCATCCAAACGTGTTTTCTTGGTTTTGAGTTTTTAAGTTGACTTTTTTATTAATATTAATGTAGATTTTAAAAAAAATACCCAATTGGAGTTATACCAGTCACACCCTGTATTGGATTGAGGTTTTTCTGATTTCTATACATCCCAAATGACTGATGGATTGTTTTCATAATGTATAAAAACAATCTAAATGCGTTTTATTAGTTTTGAGTATGTCACTTGTGTTTTATACTAAAATATCATTTTAAAATGGGAACATGCATTTTGAGTCATTATAAGGCCCCAGCCTTAAACCTTACTTATTCTTGAGTTATTACAAAGTACACATTGAGGATCTTTTCGGGTTTAGAGTTTTAGAGAATCAGATCATAAAACTTGCATTACATTCCACATATAAACAAAGTGGTTACATAAAGATAGTATTCTTCATTACCATCAATGGAAACACATTTAAAATAAAAAATGGATTGTTTCTTGACACTTCCTTGACACTATCATCATATCATGTACCTTTCCCTTGACCTGTGAAAAACATTTCAAAAAAAACTTGGGATGAGCATAAAAAGCTCAGTATGGGTTATAAAAAACATGGAAAGGAAACATGAGTTCATATATACATAAGAATAAAATCATACTTTACCCATAAAACATAGGCACGTTAACATACCTCATAAAATCATGAATAAATCATAGAAATCATAAGACATAAAGGTAACTTGAGGCATCCATAACATTCTTACGTAGGGAGTAACCCTCTTGGTTACGTTTGGAATACCCATCGTAGTATATTCCCTAAATCTCTTCGGAGAAACCTTAACATTTCACTCCTTCGCATTACCCAATGCATTGGAGAGCTATATCGGGCTCACCTGCCCTTAGTTTATCACGAAACCACCCGTTTTCATAATAATGCCCAAGAACCTCAACATAATCATACCACATAAAACTTGCATAAAGGAAACATAACATTCCCACCTTTCAATCACAAGATATCAATACAACACATTAATATAAAAACATTATGAAAACCATTTTCAATACCAAAATAAAATAAAAGTAAAACATTGTATTTATTTTTCTTTTAAAAAGAAGGTATGGCTTGTAGAGGAAGCTGAAACTCAAATAACGGTCACGACGGAGGAGAAGTCGTTGTCGCCGCATACGTATGACAAAAACATTCCCTTTTGTCATTTAGTAAACGCTTCGTATAAAAAATATTCCTTTTGAATAAATGTAAAAGTCAAAGGGGTTTATACACCGTATAAAAGAAAGTTGTGTATAAAATAAAATATGCCTCAATGAAAGGAGATTGAGACGAAGTCCCATACCTCGTATCTGACTTGACCCGACCGTTCATTAATCTCCTAAATAATAAACTTGAGTTAATATCTACTTGCTTATGAATCATTTTCAAGATCATTATTCCTTTTATACCGTGTTATGAACATCACGTAATCATTTAAGTTAATAATGTTCATTTTGTCGGTATTTGGTTCTTAAATCAAAAATAGACTTCTTACACTTACATGTTGTTAATTTGGTCAAAGGATCATTATATCCAGAATGATATTAATGATTTGGATAACATATATATCATATTTATTCCTCATATACATGTATTTATAATATTACATCACATTTAGAGGTAAGAAATGAAATGCACCATTCATGGAGACGGTAAGTCATACGTATGCATGAACGCTACTTCCATTTCTATTTCGTATTTTCTGGAATGGAATCATAATGATATATAAGTATATTATAATTCCAGTATAATAACATATATAATATCATTAACTTTATCCTTTACACATCCCAGATATGGTATTAACGAATCGAATCACTTTCAGGGGGCGGTAGTCCGCACTTCCTAAAATGAAGATATCGTGTTTACCCATAATGGGAACCATAAAGGTATGCCCAAAATGAAAAAAAACAGAAGCGTAAGGAAAATATAAAAATATTATATATCATATATAAAAGTAGTGACATCATAATGGCCACCGTTGAAGGAGTTAAATGAGTATTGAACAATCATCGTTTCGGGAGGCATAATTTCGCCATCCACGGAAACCGTATGTTCTTTAACCATTTGATGTAGTTGTGTGAGAGTGTAGCTCAAATAAATTTTATAACAACATCCTAGTATATTGAAGATACTGGTGTTGTTACAAAAGAAGTAAATAAAAAGAGTTTAGGGGGTTGGAGAAGCAAAATAAAACAAATGAACATGAGAGAATGAATTACCTTTAAAAGTGTAAATCCTTTTCATTTGAGCCTAAAGGCTTCCTTTGAAAGGATTCTGCCCAAAGGAAATCCTCTAGGATGAGGGGAGGAATGTGGATAGAGTAAATGGGCAGGGGTTGGCCGAGCCAAAGGCTTGAGGAGTGTGTGAAATGAGGTAGAGGTGGGGGCCTTTTATAAGAGGAGAGGAGGGGCACTTTTGGAAAGTAAAGAAATATGTCTTTATTTGAAAATGTGTTTCGGTTTTAAAAGGTCCCACATTGATATAAGTCATGGATAAGGTGATAAGGGTTCTAAATCCACTCATCCAATTGGTTTTGGACATGTGTAGTTCATATATTCTAAATTATCTTTCCATTTTATTTAAATCGTTAAATAATGAGGTCATCGCTGCATCATCATGATGTCATAAATAATTTAATATATATAATGTCTAAAAATTATAAAAAAAATACTAAGATGTAGGAAATATTTTTATATTTCCAATTAATATTTATAATCAAAAATCTGTTCTTTATAACCCCATGTAAAAATTGTTTTCGTAAAACATATTATGTTTGTGTCATTTTTACTTTAACATTTAATAAAAAGTTATTTATGTCATTTCCCAGCCAAAGTGTCTCCATGGGGTCCCCAAGTTGACCCATGGCTTGTATTGGTCGTCCATGACACAACCATTGAGGTTAGGACATGTGTCAAGTTCGTTTCATATTATTAAAGCATTATTTATACCTTAAACTACCCTAATTACCACTAATCGCGATTAAGAACTTAATAAGTTACTATTCACCAAAAAATTATTTTAATCTCATTGAACCACATTTTACTTCTTAATGACAACCATGTATGTCGGATTTTTGAAATTCAAAACACAATGATGGCAAAATTTCATTTAAACGGAAAATCTGTTTTTTTAAGTACCACTTAGTGGTTTCACTATTCATCAAAAATTGAAGTTTTTCAGAAAATTACCAAAAATTCACCCTAAGCTATATTTGATATTCCAAATTCAAAAATGAAGTATATTTTACAAAATTCAAAACATATAAGTCACATTAGTTAATTTAATAATTAATTCCCGCTGTCAGAGCAAATAGCATGTTTTTATGAAACAATAAGTATCAAAAGATTAACACTAGTTTGAGTCCAATTTCAAAGTTTAATTGATTCAAATGAACACCATTGGATTAAATGGTAAAAATATATTCATATTACACATTAAGACCAATTCAAAAGATAATATAATCATATAAATAAATTAGATTAAAAAGCAGTTTTGATGTAAAATGCAGTATTTTTCACTATTCATTAAAAAATGAACATTGTCAGAAAAATATCAAAAATTCACTCAAAGTAAATTTTGATGTCCTAATCATAAAGAATAAGTTTATTTTTACAATCATAGTTTATAAAATTGTCAAAAGATAGATTTAAAAAGGGTTTTCCATCATAAGGCAGTAAAACAATCTTTTAAGAATATTAGTGTATTACATGCTTAAGATTGGATTTATTTTCATTTTAAGCCTCTAAAACACTATCTTAATCATTAATAGACATAGATAAAAATATCTATTATTCATTACTTACATGGGATGTTACATCCTTCCCCCCTTTAGAAAATTTCTTCCCCGCAATTTATTTACTTACCAAATAAATGGGGGTACTTATCCCTCATTGCATTTTCAGATTCCCATGTTGCCTCTTCAATCATGTGGTTTTTCTGAAAAACCTTTACCTGGTGAATCACCTTATTTCGTAACACTTTCTCCCTGTGGTCAAGAATCTGGACTGGTTGTTCCTCATAGGATAGTTTCTCTTCCAGCTGAACTACCTCTGGACTCAAAACATGAGATGGATCTGGCATATACTTTCTCAACATCGAAATGTGAAAAACATTGTGTACCTAAGATAAACTCGGAGGTAAATCCACTCGGTATGCAACTGATCCAACTTTCTCCAGAATTTCGTATGGTCCAACGAACCTTGGACTCAACTTTCCTTTATTACCAAATCTTATCACACTTTTCCATGGTGATACTTTGATAAAAACATGATCACTTACCTCGACAGATAGACCCTTCCTCCGGTTATCCGCATAACTCTTCTTCCTGCTCTGAGCTGTTCTCATGTGTTTCTGAATCAGCTGAACATTTTCTTCCATCTCTTCTACCAATTCTGGTCCCATCAACTTCCTTTCACCCACTTCATCCCAGAAAGCTGGAGTTCGACACCGCTTCCCATATAATGCCTGAAATGGTGCCATCTGTATACTGGAATGAAAACTGTTATTATATGAAAATTCAACCAAAGAAAGATGTTGGTCCCAACTTCCCTGATAATCTATAGAACAAGCTCGTAGCATATTCTCCAATGTCCGAATTGTTCGTTCTGACTGCCCATCTGATTGAGGATGAAAAGCTGTACTAAAATTTAATTCAGTACCCAACGACTTCTGAAGGCCTTTCCCAAAGTTAGAAGTAAACATGGGATCACGATCCGATACAATGGAGAGAGGAACTCCATGTAACCTGACTATCTCTTTAAGATACAAACGGGAAAGTTGATCAAGAGATAAAGTATCTCGTATAGCAAGGAAATGAGCAGATTTAGTCAAGCGATCAACAATAACCCAGATTTCATTATTACCTCGAAATGTCTTCGGTAATCCAACAACAAAGTCCATGGATATATTCTCCCATTTCCACTCTGGCACTGGTAAAGGCTGAAGCATCCCTTTCGGTAACTGCCACTCTTCTTTAACCTGCTGACAAGTCAAACACTTCACAGTAAAATCAGCAATATCTCTTTTAATTTCATCCCACCAATAATACTCCCGCAGATCTCTATACATCTTAGTACTGCCAGGATGAACTGAAAACGGAGAACTATGAGCTTCACATAACAACTCTCTCTTCAACTGTGAATCACAAGGCACACACAATCTCTTCCCAAATCTCAAAACACAATCATTATCAATGTTGAATTCAGGCAACTTACCTTTCTGAACCAGCTCTACCTTTTCTTGCAACTCACTGTCTTGCTTCTGTGCTTGCTTGATTCTATCTGATAGAGAAGATCTCACTGATACCTGAAACAAAACAGAAGGACTTCCTGCAACAACAACTTCTATGCCAATGTTAATCAAATCCTTAACCAAAGGATCACATTCCAAACGCAACATTTCTAATGAAGCATTACTTTATATAACAAACTCACCATTCCTGGAAGGTAGTGCCAAAACTGGAGCATTCACCAATCTTCTTTTCAATTCTTGAAAACAATAATCGCAAACTTATCCAAGAACTCATAGAAAATTCTATTCATTAACTCCATGAATATAGCAGGTGCGTTGGTTATCCCAAAAGGCATTACTAAAAACTCATAATGGCCATATCTTGTACGGAACGCAGTCTTCGGAACGTCTGCTTCGTTTACCTTCAGCTGATGGTACCCCGATCTAGAGTCAATCTTTGAAAAATACTGAGCTCCCTGGAGCTAATAAAACTTCATTTGATGGCCCGACATCTGCTGAAGTAGTTGCAAAGGATTTCACCACCCATTTCTGCTTGTAGTCTAACTGATTCCCATCACTCAAGCTCTTTGTCGGACACTCATTTGCATAGTGACCCATCTCATTGCACTTAAAACATTTCACTAACTGTAAATCAAATTTGGTCTTACCTTCACCTTGATCCTTTTCAGTGCAATCACGTGCCTTATGTCCCATCTTACCACATCGGTAGCACTTTCCAGAATTCAGAAGACATTCCCCAGTATGCCTTTTGCCACATTTATCACAAACTGGAAACTTAGTTCTCTTATCATCAGAATTTTTTGAAGAATTCTTACCTTTCTCCTGCCACCTCAGTCTCTTCTTCTGCTGGTTGTTATAGAACACTTGGTCATCGGCAAACTCCATTTCCACCTTCTCAGCACATCGAACAATCTTTTCATAACATTTAAACTCTCAAGAAGCTAATGCCTTTCGATATTTTGGCTTTAATCCTGAGTAAAAACGATTGATTTTATAATCAAGGTCTCGGATAAAATTTGGAGCATACCTTGCCAATCGAGTGAACCTTTCTTCATAGGCAGCCACTGAGTCTTCCTCTTGCCTCAATTCCAAGAATTGCTTTTCCATCCTAAGTTGAACAGCCTTAGGAAAATACTTCTCAAGAAACATACCTTTGAATTCATCCCAGTCAAGAGAATCAATCTCATCGGCGTCCCTGATATTTTTAACCATCGACCACCACTGATCTGCCTCACCCTCCAAACGGTAAATAGCAAGACTAACCTTTTGATTGTCTGAACACCCCATGACATCGAAAATCTTCTCCAGTGATTTAATCCCCCCTTCAGCTAGCACAGGGTCAGATGATCCTCTGAATGATGGTGGATGTTGCCTCATGAAATGTTCCACCACTGACATGTTCCTCTGCGGTTGATCTGGCTGATCTCGTGCATGGATACCACCACCATTTATAGCCTGAGTCAACTGTGTCATTACTGCAACAAACTATTCAATTCCAATTCTGACCATCTCAGGATGCTGATTCAGAAGGTTATTTCCTTCTGTATGCCTTCCTAGCACTGCTTCCATGTTTCCTCTATGGAAAACCATTCTGAACAAACATGTCTTAGATGAAGCAACATGGTAATCTTCAAATGTTATATCATTTCAAAAAAAAATTTGGATAATAATTTAATAGAATTATAACTCCTAAATTTATCTAAACCGACCTCTGATACCAACTATAAGGCCCCAGCCTTAAACCTTACTTAATATTGAGTTATTACAAGATTACACATTGAGGATCTTTTCGGGTTTAGAGTTTTAGAGAATCAGATCATAAAACATGCATTACATTCCACATATAAACAACGTGGTTACATAAAGATAGTATTCTTCATTCCCATTAATGTAAACACATTTAAAATAAAACATGGATTGTTTCTTGACACTTCCTTGACACTATCATCATATCATGTACCTTTCCCTTGACCTGTGAAAAACATTTCAAAAAAAACTTGGGATGAGCATAAAATGCTCAGTATGGGTTATAAAAAACATGGAAAGGAAACATGAGTTCATATATACATAAGAATGAAATCATATATTACCCATAAAACATAGGCACTTTAACATACCTCATAAAATCATGAATAAATCATAGAAATCATAAGACATAAAGGTAACTTGAGGCATCCATAACATTCTTATGTAGGGATTAACCCTCTTGGTTACGTTTGGAATACCCATCACAGTATATTCCCAAAATCTCTTCAAAGAAACCTTAAATTTTCACTCCTTCGCGTTACCCAATGCATTGGAGAGCTATATCGGGCTCACCCGCCCTTATTTTATCACGAAACCACCCATTTTCATAATAATTCCCAAGAACCTCAACTTAATCATATCACATAAAACATGCATAAAGGAAACATAACATTCCCACCTTTCAATCACAAGATATCAATACAACACAATAATATAAAAACATTATGAAAACCATTTTCAATACCAAAATAAAATAAAATTAAAACATTGTATTTATTTTTCTTTTAAAAAGACGGTATGGCTTGTAGAGGAAGCCGAAACTCAAATAACGGTCACGATGGCGAGAGAAGTCGTTGTCGCCGCATACATACGACAAAAACATTCCCTTTTGTCATTTAGTAAACGCTTCGTATAAAAAATATTCCTTTTGAATAAATGTAAAAGTCAAAGGGGTTTATACACCGTATAAAAGAAAGTGGTGTATAAAATAAAATATGCCTCAATGAAAGGAGATTGAGACGAAGTCCCATACCTCGTATCCGACTTGACCCGACCATTCTTTAATCTCCTGAATAATAAACTTGAGTTAATCTCTAATTTCTTATGAATCTTTTTCAAGTTAATTATTCCTTTTATACCATGTTATGGACATCATGTAATCATTTATGTTAATAATGTTCATTTTGTCGGTATTTGGTTCTTAAGTCAAAAATAGACTTCTTACACTTACATGTTGTTAATTTGGTCAAAGGTTCATTATATCCAGAATGATATTAATGATTTGGATAACATATATATCATATATATTCCACATATACATGTATTTATAATATTACATCACATTTATAGGTAAGAAATGAAATGCACCATTCATGGAGACGGTAAGCCGTACGTACGCATGAACGCTACTTCCATTTCTATTTCGTATTTTCTGGAATGGAATCATAATGATATATAAGTATATTATAATTCCATTATAATATCATATATAATATCATTAACTTTATCCTTTACACATCCCACATATGGTATTAATGAATCGAATCACTTTCCGGGGGCGGTAGTCCGCACTTCCTAAAATGAAGATATCATGTTTACGCATAATGGGAACCATAAAGGTATGCCCAAAATGAAAAAAAACAGAATCTTAAGGAAAACATAAACATATTATATATCATATATAAAAATAGTGACATCATAATGGCCACCTTTGAAGGTGTTAAATGAGTATTGAACAATCATCGTTTCGGGAGGCAGAATTTCACCATCCACAGAAACCTTATGTTCTTTAACCATTTGATGTAGTTGTGTGAGAGTGTAGCTCAAATAAATATTATAACAACATCCTAGTATATTTAAGATATTGTTGTTGTTACAAAATAAGTAAATAAAAAGAGTTTAGGGGGTTGGAGAAGCAAAATAAAACAAATGAACATGATAGAATGAATTACCTTTAAATGTGTAACTACTTTTGATTTGAGCCTAAAGGCTTCCTTTGAAAGGATTCTGCCCAAAGGAAATCCTCTAGGATTAGGAGAGAAAATTGGAGAGAGTAAATGGGAAGGGGTTGGCCGATCCAAAGGCTTGAGGAGTGTATGAAATGAGGTAGAGGTGGGGGCCTTTTATAAGAGGAGAGGAGGGGCACTTTTGGAAAGTAAAGAAATATGACTTTATTTGAAAATGTGCTTCGGTTTTAACAAGTCCCACATTGATATAAGTCGTGGATAAGGTGATAAGGGTTCGAAATCCACTCATACAATTGGTTTTGGACATGTGTAGTTCATATATTTTACATTATTTTTCCATTTTATTTAAATCGTTAAATAATGAGGTCATCGCTGTATCATCATGATGTCATAAATAATTTAATATATATAATGTCTAAAAATTATAAAAAAATACTATGATGTAGGAAATCGTTTTAGATTTCCAATGAATATTTATAATAAAAATACTGATCTTTATAACCCCATGTAAAAATTGTTTTTGTAAAACATATTATGTTTGTGTCATTTTTACTTTAACATTTAATAAAAAGTTATTTATGTCATTTCCCAACCAAAGTGTCTCCATGGGGTCCCCAAGTTGACCCATGGCTTTTTTTGGTCGGTCATGACACAAACAATGTGGTTAGGACATGTTTCAAGTTCGTTTCATAATATTAAATCATTATTTATACCTTAAACTACCCTAATTACCTCTAATCGCAATTTTGAACATAATAAGTTACTATTCACCAAAAAATTATTTTAATCTCATTGAACCAGATTTTACTTCTTAATGACAACCATGTATGTCAGATTTTTGAAATTCAAAACACAATGATGGCAAAATTTCATTTAAACAGAAAATCAGTTTTTATAAGTACCACTTAGTGGTTTCACTATTCATCAAAAATTGAAGTTTTTCAGAAAATTACCAAAAATTCACCCTAAGCTATATTTGATATTCCGAATTCAAAAATGAAGTCTATTTTACAAAATTCAAAACATATAAGTCACATTAGTTAATTTAATAATTAATTCCCGCTGTCAGAGAAAATAGCGTGTTTTTATGAAACAATAAGTATCAAAATATTGACACTAGTTTGAGTCCAATTTCAAAGTGAAATTGATTCCAATGACCACCATTGGATTAAATGGTAAAAATATATTCATATTACACATTAAGACCAATTCAAAAGAAAATCTAATCATATAAATAAATTAGATTAAAAAGCAGTTTTGATGTAAAATGCAGTATTTTTCACTATTCATTAAAAAAATGAACATTTTCAGAAAAATATCAAAAATTCACACAAAGTAAATTTTTATGTCCCAATCATAAAGAATAAGTTTATTTTTACAAACATAGTTTATAAAATTGTCAAAAGATAGATTTAATATGGGTTTTCCATCAGAAGGCAGTAAAACAATCTTTTAAGAATATTAGTGTATTCCATGCTTAAGATTGCATTTATTTTCATTTTAAGCCTCTAAAACACTATCTTAATCATTAATAGACAAAGATAAAAATATCTATTATTCATTACTTACTTGGGATGTTACAGTCATAACGGTCACATAATGTGTCTGTTTAATATGAAACTAGGCCATGCACATCCAAAATGACTTATGAATCATTTTCCAAAATTATCAAAAAAATATATGAGTGTGTTTTCTTTGTTTTCAATGAGTATAACTTTTTGACCTAAAATGTCAATTTCAAACTGATAAACAACACTTTTCGTCATACTGAGAAAATCATATATCATATTAGGATGATAATTCTTAGAAGACAAAAATTAATTATTTATAATTGTACTAAAGTATAAAAACAATAAAAAGTGTTTTCTCTATTTTGAGTATGTCAGTTGTCTTTTTTACTAAAATTAATGTCATTTTTAAATAAAAACCCGCACTTGGATTCATATCATCCACACTGTGTGTCATATTGAGGTGTAGATGATTACTGCAAATCCCTAGTGCCTTATGGATATTTTTTCAAATGTATTAAAATACTATTAATTCTTTTTCTTTGTTATTATCATGTCACTTGTTTTTTTTACTAAAATGTAATTTTAAACTGGTAACACGCACTTTCAGTCATACTAGTCACATCATCTATAGGTTGTATGTGAAAATAATTATTTCAAATAAAAAATGACTTATAAATTATTTTCTTAAATTACCATGATAATCCAACTGAATTTTCTTGATTTTCAATATGTCACTTTCCTTTTTTCAAAAAAAAATGTGTCAATTTTAAATAAAAAGACACAGTTTGAGTCATATCGGGCACATCGTGCATCAGATTGAGGTGAAGATGATTCCTAAACATAAAAAATGATACATGGATTGTTTCCCTAATGTATCAAAATAATATTAATTTATTTTACTGGTTTGGAGTATGTTATGTGTGTTTTGAACTAAAATGTAAATTATAAACTAAAAAACATATAGTCTGAGTGATATATGGGACATTCTGTACTGGATTTAGGGGTGGTTGATTGAGTATATGATATTTCATTTTCTTTCAAAAATCTAAAAAAAGCCCAAAAATAGAGAACATATTCCATTCTTATGGGAGATTTAACCCCATGACGCCTCAAACACTTCATGCTTCAAGCTGCATGGGGTTTCCTCTTCCATTAGGAAGGAATAATATCTCTCTTTTCTATATCATTATAGATGGATGAAAGTAAAATTTGACTTCGAAAAATATATTTTAGAAAATATATAAGTATTAGAAAAAAATGACCATGAAATTAACATATAAATACTGGATAAAATGATGAACAATTTAACTACATAAGTAGTAGGAATTCACATCTTCTTGATGTTTGAATACATTATTGACCTATTTTTATTTTTTCATTATCTCAGTTGTAGAAATCAAGTCCAATATCTCATGAGAATCATCATTTATGAACAAACCACCCAAAATTAATCAAAAGAATACACATTTATATGAAAACAATACATATGTTATTAATACTAAAAATTAATAAATTAGACATAAATATAATACAATATATTACTTATATGGACAATGATTTTATGATGAAAACTACAATATTGAAAATCCTATTAAATATAATAAGTTATTAAAATATTTATAAAGAACCAAACAACCATGCTATATTTTTAATTAGTAATTTTTTTGATAAAATATAGATATAGGTGAATGTATTTTTGATATTGCAGAATGTGTTTTCTTATTTTTGAGTATATGATGTATGTTTTTAACTAAAATTTAAATAATAAACTAAAACCATATAGTTCAAGTCATACCGAGAACACTGTGTATCAGATTTAGAGGTCTCTAATTGTGTATGTGATGTTTGTTTTTATTTCAATCATCTGCATTAAGACAAAAAAGAAATAAATATTCCATTTCGATAGAATAGGAAACCACATGATTCCTGAAATTCTTTGTCTAACAGTTACATGTTCTTTCTTTTCTGGTGTTCTGTAGACAGTTGATGGAAAAAATGACATCCCAAAAGATATATGTAAAAAATAAATAATTTTTGATAAAAATGATAAGGAAATTATGTTTAAAATTTTATATAAAATGGTGAAAAAATTAACTAAATTTGTACAAGGAACTCACATTTCCAACATCATTGTAAAGGATTTAATCATCCTTATTGATGTAGTCATTTATTTATGATTTCTGTGAAAACTAACTAAATGATTATTATTTTAAATTAAGAAAAAATTAACTAAAAATGATGATAAATTGATGATAAATTAAACGAAAAGCCTATTTTTTCTAGTTAAATGTCATTAAACTAGAATATAATCTTTCGTGATTATCTAAAACTAAAATACAAGAAATTTTGTCAATATTACATGACCCTAATATAAAATATTTTAAAATCTCAATTCATACAACATGATATATTTGACCACTTTAAAATAACATAACATTCAAATATTACACAAAATTCCTATACAAACTTTTATCCTTTTAGGTTGGTGTAAAACTCATATATAAACATTTTATTTCTTATTTACTACAAAATACAATAATTACACATTATATATTCCTGGATTATACAATGCATTAATGTATCCCTTTATTTATTCCTTGAAAACATTAAATAATTATGTAAACCTATTATCATTCATTGATTTAACAAAAATAAATATTTTATTTTATTTTTTATCGAACATAATAAAATATATCTTTCCCTTCCACCATAATAGAGTGTAAAAACTCTGTGATAAACCATTTACCTTCTATGGTGGAAAAAACATCAGTGTGACCCATTATATATTTTCATAAGACACTGAACTCCATGATAAATTTTCTACCCATTTTTAACAGTATTAAGAATCAGTATAGAACTTTATAGCACCCAAATTACACTAAAATATATCACATCCATTAAGTATTCAAATATTGTACGTTATATTTGTATTTATTTTTCAATATTCTGAGTGGTGATATACTCTAACATTATATCTCATAATTTTTAATTAAAATGGGAATTTCCCTCTTATCATATATTTTTTATTGAGAATGATGATGAGTTTTTTATTAATTTATCTTGTGAACATTTGTCATTTTACATAATGAATATGTAGATTCATATTAGTCATGAACTAGTGCACGCATTTTTTTATGGTGATCCTATAAAAAAAGTAACTATATGCACAATAAGGATAGGATAAACACATTTACTCATGTAATTATTGTGTGATTTTATGACATATAAAGGTGGGATGACTTAATTTCACCTCAGGTGCATTCAAAAGAAGTAGTTTTATTCAATCCAATTCACTAATATAAAATTGATGTGTTACTTGTATGGATTTAAAAAGAATTTGTTATATTATATCATGCATCTAATATATTTTTGGTGGTTTCTTCATAATGTGTTTTTTTATTTGATTCCATGTTTCCATTGACACCAAATCTCCTTGATGAATATGATCTATCAATTCTAGTGTGCCTCCAATAGTTCACTCATACTCTTGATGGCTTCAGTGGCTAATTACAGAAATTTTTATTCAATCATTTCTGCTAGATTTTATACATTTTTAATTTGTTTGATTGATGTTTTATGACTCTTAAGGAACTATTGTATCCACTATATAATACATGTTTGGTTTCTATATGGTAGGTATATGTCAAATTTTTGAACAGCTTGTTGTTGCAATGTTGCATTATTGGTTTTATTTACATTTTTCACTATTATAGCTACAAATTGCAAGCTCTTTAGTGTTTATGATGTCTCTTTATCCATAATAATATAAAAGGATTGTGGACATGCAACAAGGAACATTCCTCCCATTTTTGTTTGTATGCATGCATGCATTCATCTGCATGTGATTTATTACTAGCACTCTACTTATATGATTTCGATTTTTTTGAAGTTATCTCAATTATGGATTTTATAGATTATTAATATATAAATTCTTAATGTAAATTTATGTATAATAATATTTATAAAGTTATTATTTTGTTTTTTATATGCTATTAACACCCTTTCATTGCAATATAGAGTATCCTTGGAGAAGCAGCTGCATCTATTTTTTGTTGTTTAATTTGTTCTTGGGTTGGGGTTTCTTTCACACTTCAGTAATATTTAATAGTACTTGGAATCTTCTAATATAAACTATAGCCTATGAAAATCAGTATAAAAAATAAGAGGTTTTTTATTTCTGAAAAAATTGCTCCGCTTAAATTCCTATACAAAACCACTTAAACAAGTGGAAAAAACATTTTTTTCAATACGCCACATGAAAAACATTCAAAATGGATCCTATATTAAGTGACAAGTGTTTTGAGAACTTTTCAACAATAGTTCACAAACACAACCTTGGAAGGATATCAGTTATACTCCATTTACAAATAATTTTATTGTTTGTATGCCAACACTTCTTCTCTTCCTCCAGATCAGTCTGTACCTTTTCCCCCTCCTATAGCTCGGTCTCCACCTCTGTCTCCACCTCTGCCATTGGCCAAAAAATTTATTGTTTGTAGGATAGTTCTGAAAAACAAATTGATTTACTCAATTATACTACTCCATGAGAAAAAAATAAAAAATATCATATAATAATTCTAATATTAATGCATAACATCCCAAATATATTTCTAAGGTCATATCCCAGACTAGATCACAAACATATTATTTAATCACCTAAATTTGTTTTTGGAATAAATTCAAACACCATTTACCATTCCCAATCATCTCCAAAGAAATTTAATTCTTTTGGGTATGAAGGATTCCAGAAATAGTGACTGTACTTAAAAATATAGACAAACAACAGATTATGAATTTTTTTAAGGAAATTTAATTACATTCATAACTTAACTCTTTAGGGATGTTTAACTTAATATGGTATATGATCTCTTTCATTAATTTACTAACATAATATCCACAACCATTAGCCTCATCTTTCTTCAGATACTATAGAAACATTGACCAAGATAAGTAATTTGTTTAGAAATTTGTTTTTATAGTTAAATATTTAAATATATATATACTTTAATCGGTTTCCATTTAATTTAATCCATTGGATTTTTTATGTTCAATCACTGACTTCATGCCATGATTTTTCCTGTATTTATAGGCTAACCTATCATAAAAATATTCTTGTTAAAACACATAATGAATCATATAATTCAATTTCTATCAATAAAATGTTGATTTTAGTGTATTAAATTTCAAAATACACATCATGTGTCATCAATTTGTTGGATATCCAAGCTTTTGATTGAAAAAAAGGAAATATTTGGGGTATCCAGATTGACTATGACCAACATCTAGTGCTTCTTAAAAATAAAAAATAAAACAACTAATACAAATAAAATATATATTTTATGTGATGAGATTGTAAAGTTTTACCCTTGAATTGTAGGGATAAAAAATGTTATATGTCAATGTTTTTCTCAAAAGCATCCTATAGCTCATTTTTTCTTCTCAATTTCATCCTTCAATAAAGAAGTTTTTTTCATAAAAATGATACAGGAATTAATGAATCAAAATCGTTCTTCACATAGTTTCCCCTTTAGATAGTAGTAATATAATGGCCTATGTAAAATTTGAATATTTATTAACTTTAATGAACATATTATACAATTTTCAGACAGAAGTATAATGAAAATTTGCCTTATGTATGTATTAGAAACTGAGACTCCCATCCATTAAAACCTGATATTCTCATTTAAACTCTCAAGGAAAACTATCTATATCATGAATGTTCAATATAATTGTTCACCATATTGAATGTAATAAATATTTTCATCTTTTAAATTTGATCTCCTCATAGAGTTGAAATGATAATAAATGTTTCTCTGGAACTACTGTGGAGAGGGTAATCTCGTAATGTTTTGTTGATTTCATGGTTGATTCACAAGATTGTCTTAATATGACCTTTTGTATCCCTATCACATTATCAATCTATAATATCATTGCTCACTTCAATTGATTTTTCATCATCTGTTATTGGTTTTTCATATGATTTTTTTAAACACATACCTCATGTATCTTTTTAAGATTAGAATTCCATGCTATGAAAGTTCCAATATCATCATTGACCATTTTGATATCTGAATCATCAAGTAGAATAGGGAACTTAGTGTTAATCTACTGAGCTACCCAAATCCCCACACTAATTGGATATTTTAGGATTTCATTATTCTGTATCTTATCTCCTAGGATATTATACATTGTACCCCTCAAAAAAATGTGGTGTGTGGGTGTTGAAATATATAAATCACATACATCATTAAACTATATAATTTTTGTCTTATAATGTTACCTAAAGTTATATGATTCACATTTATGAGAAAGAGTAGAGAATATATTTATTACCTAGGGTGAGGCATGCAGTCGAGGGGAATGACTAACATCAAAGCTAGTAGGGTCATTTGGTTTTTCATGTGTATATTTTTATTCCACTCTTAGTTCACTTCAATCCTTTCTTGTATATTAATCTTCCAAACCATAATGAACAATAATATGTTGAAAATCATATATTTGTCTCTTCAATACTTTCATCATCATATATGTAAATCATTGTGGTGTTTTCTTCTCGAAATAGGTTTAAGGAGTGACTCCAAAATATAATCCTCTAACATGACCATATTGTTCTATCCACTTCAAATCTACTAAAAGTAGTATTTAACTTGGTATGGTCTCTTTTGATTCCTGTGTTTAAACCATTTTAAATATATATATATATAAATAGTATTTTTTGTAATACTATTATAAATCTTAAAGAATTGGTATTATTTCACACTTACACATGTTTCCCTTAATTTATTTTTTGTTTTTATATACTACTTTACACCCCATATTTATGTGACCCTCCTTTCATTGCACATGGCATGGGAATGAAGTAGCTTATGATTTCAATTCATCGATCTCAAAATAAATAAATGAACATATGATTATTCATATCACATAAAGCATTTATTGTTGATTTAAAATACATGATAAAATATTCTCTAATGAGGAACACCCCATCCTTTCTTGGCAATAGGGGAACATTGGTTTTGATGTAGGTTCTTTATTTTTAGCACTCTGTGTTTTTCATAAATTATTAACTCTGGAACAAATTTGATAAAATAAATAATGTCAAATAATATATTAATTACTACAATGCACCCAAAATTATTTCTCATCATTATGACTAATGAAATCATTCCATTTTAATTCTTTATAATGTGTCCATGACTAATAGGTGGGTGGGGATTTACTTTACCCTCAGCAACCCTATGATGTAACTTGGTATGATGTATCTGGAAACCTCTATGGAATTTTCTAGTAGCCATCAAGATAAATATATTATGGAAATATTTTAAAATAAATGATATCTGCATGAGGTAATGAAAAATAAATAAATGTTTCATTATATAATTATTTTAGTAAAATAGGTAAAGTTTATCATAAAATTACCATTATATTATAGATATTTAAAACATTGGTTTATATAATTAAATTAGTAAGTAAAAATTATCACATACATTAAAATACATTAATGTTCATTTCGCCCCCTCACCTCAACTCATGTTATTAATGAAGAAACCACCCCTTATCAAGTCAGAGAATGCACTTGTATAAGAAAAAAAAATTCATGTTAGTAATAATATTATAAAATAAATTAAGCTAAAACTGTTATTGTTAAACTAATCTATGAGACATACAAAAAACATTGTGTATCAGATTGAGTTGTGATTGATTCTTACATGTCACACCATTTAATGTTTTTTTCAAGAATTATCTCTATGAAAAATAACTAAATAAGTATAAGATAAAATTTATAAGTAAATTAATTATGTAACAGTATATAAAATAATGAGGAAAAAATATAGCCTCATTTACTCATTTTTTTATGTGTTGAGCGTTTTAAACTAAAATAAAACTTATATATTGAAAACCTGCACCTACATTCATACCGATCACACCATGTGTCAAATTGAAATTTAGATGATTCATACACATCCCAAATGACTTTTGGAACATTTTACTAAATTATCAATATAATATGAATTTTTTTCTTGGTTTTGAGTATTCACTTGTCTTTTTTACTAAAATGTCATTATAATCTAGAAACAAACACATTGATTCATACCAGTCACATCATGTATCAGTATTACAACACACTTATTCCTATACATCACAAATGACTTATGAATTATTTCACTAAATTACTTAGACAATATGAGCATGATTTTTTAGTTTTTCATTAGTGACACTTTTTTAACTAAAATATCAATATTAAACACATAAAAAAAATTTGAGTCATATTGAGCACATTATGTATCGGGATGAGGGGAATCTAGTTCTTATATGTCACAAATTATTTATGGATAATTTTTCAAAAGTATGAAAACATTCCGAATGCATTTTTCATGGTATTGAGTTAGTAAATTTTTTTTACTAAAATTAAGGTTAATTTTCAATAAAAAGACACTCCTAGAGTCATACTGGTAACACAATTCTTCGAATTGAGGTGCGTATAATTCTTAAATGTCTCAAATGACTTATGGATCATTTTATTAATGTATCAAAGAAATCTAAATTCATTTTCTTGGTATGGAGTATGTCACTTGTGATTTTTACTAAAATGTCTTTTTAAACATGAAACACGCACTTTGAGTCATAATAGTCACATCATGTGTTAGTTTTAAGTGAAACTAATTCTTATATGTTAAAAATTTATTATTAATTATTTGTCTAAAATTGTAAGACAATATGGATTCATTTTCTTATTTTTTAGTGAGTGACACTTTTGAACTAAAATGTCAATTTTAAACTCATAACGGATACTTTGAGTCATACCAGACACATCATGTATTTTATTTTTGGTAGGATGATTCCAATATATCAAAAATTACTTATGTATAATTTTAATAAAGTATCAAAATAATATGAATGTGTTTTGTCAGTTTTGAGTAGGTCAGTTTTCTTTGTTACTAAAATTAATGAAAATTTTAAATAAAAAAACACACATTGATTCATACTGATCACATCGTGAGTCAGATTGAGTTGATTCTAATTCCTACATGTCCCAAATGATTTATAGTTATCTTTTATAAGGTATAAATAAAATCCTAATGTGTTTTCTTTTTTTCATTATGTCACCTTTCTTTTTCACTAAAATGTCATTTTAAACTTGAAACATGTAATTTGAATCATATCTGTCACATAATGTATTGGATTGAAGTGAGACTGATTAACACATGTCAAAAATCACTTATGAATAATATTACTAAATTATCAAGGAAATATTCATGTTTTCTTAGTTTTTAGTGAGTGGAACGTTCTGAACAAAAATTTCAATTTTAAAATGATAATGGAAACTTTGATTCATACCAAGAACATCATGTATCAAATTTAAATGTGGAATAATCTTACATTCCCCAAATGACTTATGGATCATTTTATTAATGTATCAATACAAAATGAATGCATTTTATAAGTTCTGAGTACGTCACTTCTGTTTTTTACTATAATTAATGTCAATTTTAAATAAAAAGACACTTAATGTCATACCGATCACATCATGCATTAGATTGACGTTTAGATGATTCATAAACATCCCAATGACTTTTGTATCATTTAAAAAAAAGTATAATATCAATATTAATGTGTTTTCATGGTTTTCAGTACATCACTTTTGATTTATTCTAAAATTTAATTTTAAACTAGAAATAGGCACTTGGAGTCATAAAGGTCACATCGTGTGTCTCTTTTGTGTGAGGATAATTTATACACATCAAAAATTACTTATTAATGTTTTCCATATATTATTAGAAAAATATTATCAAATTTTGTTGATTTTCAATGAATGATGCTTTTTGAACTAAAATGTAAATTTTAAACTGATAATGGATACTCTGAGTCGTACCAGGCACATCATTTATTATACCAGGATGAATATAATTCAAACACATACCAAATGAAGTATATAACATTTTAATAAAGTATTAAAACAATCCAAACGTTTTGCATTGATTTTGAGTACTTCTCATATCTTATTTATTAAAATTAAGGTCAATTTAATATAATAAGACATACTTGGAGTCATATCGGCTTCACCATACATCAGATCGAGGTGAGTCTAATTCCTAAAAATACAAAATGGATTACAAATAATTTTATTAAAGTATAAAAACTATACAAATGTGTTTTATAGGTTTTTGGTATTCCACATATGTGTTTTGAAAAAAATTCATTTTGAACTAGAAACACACACTTTGAGTCATATTTGTACATCATGTGTTTATTTGACATGATACTGATTTCTACATGTCAAAAAAGTCTTCTGAATAATTTTCCTAAATTATCAGGACAATTTGAGTGCATTTACTTTGTTTTAGATAGTGACACATTTTGAATTAAAATTTCAAGATTAAATTGATAAGGGGAACATTGAGTCATACAAGTAACATAATATATCAGATTGAGGTTTGAATTCTTAATACCAGAAAAAATGACATATGGATAATTTTTCTAAAGTATCAAAACAATCTTAAAGTGTTTTCTTGGTTTTGAGTATTTAAGTTGACTTTTTTATTAAAATTATTGTCCATTTTAAATAAAAATACATAATTAGAGTAATACCAGTCACACCCTGCATTGGATTGAGGTTTTTATGATTTCAATACATCCCAAATGACTTATGTATTCTTTTCATAATGCATAAAAACAATATAAATGTGTTTTATTGGTTTTGGGTATGTCACTTGTGTTTTATACTAAAATATCATTTTAAATTGGGAACATGCATTTTGAGTCATACTGGTCACATAATGTGTCTGTTTAATATGATACTAATTCATGCATATCCAAAACTACTTATGAATCATTTTCCAATATTAAAAAAAATATGAGTGTGTTTTCTTGGTTTTCAGTGAGTGTAACTTTTTGAACTAAAATGTCAATTTTAAACTGATAATGGACACTTTTAGTCATATCGAGAACATCATGTATCAGGTTAGGGTGATGATTCCTAGATGTCACAAATTAACTATTTATCATTGTACTAAAGTATAAAAACAATAAAAAAGTTTTTTCTTTATTTTGAGTAAGTCAGTTGTCTTTTTTACAAATATTAATTTCATTTTCAAATAAAAACACGCACTTGGATTCATATCACCCACAGAGTGTGTTGGATTGAGGTGTGGATGATTATTGCACATCCCTAATGCCTTATGGTTATTTTTAGAAATGTATCAAAATAATATTAATCCCTTTTCTTGGTTATAATTATGTCACTTGTGATTTTTACTAAAATGTAATTTTAAATTGGAAACATGCACTTTGAGTCATACAGGTCACATCGTCTATAGGTTGGATGTGAGAATAATTATTTCAAATCAAAAATGACTTTTAAATTATTTTCCTAATTCATCAAGATAATACAACTGAATTTACTTGATTTCAATATTTCACTTTCCCTTTTTCCAAAAAATAATGTCAATTTTAAATAAAAAGACACAGTTTGAGTCATATCTGTCACATCATGCATCAGATTGAGGTGAGGATGATTCCTAAACATAAAAAATGATATATGAATTTTTTTTACTAATGTATCAAAATAATATTAATGTATTTTACTAGTTTGGAGTATAATAGTTGTGTTTTGAACTAAAATGTAAATTATAAACTAAAAAACATATAGTCGGAGTGATATAGGGGACATTGTGTATTAGATTAAGGAGTGGTTGATTGTGTATGTGATATTTATTTTTCATTCAAAAATCTAAAAAAAGATAAAAATAGAGAACATATTCCATTCTTATGGAAGAGTAAACCCCATGCCGCCTCAAACACTTCATGTTTCAAGCCGCAGGTGGTTTCCTCTCCCATCAGGAAGGAATAAGATCTCTCTTTTCTAGCTCATTGTAGATGGATGAAAGTAAAATTTTCTTCCCAAAATATCTTTTAAAAAACATATAATTATTAGAAAAAAATGACCATGAAATTAACAGATAAAAAGTAGATAAAATGATAAAAAATTTAACTAAATAACTACTAGGAATTCCCATTTTCATGATGTTTGTATACATTATTGACCAATTATTATAATTTCATTATCCCAGTTGTAGAATTAAAGGCCAATATCGCATGAGCAAAAGCATAAATGAACAAACCACCCCAAATTATACAAACAAAGACACATTTATAAGAAAAAAATTCTTATGTTATTAATACTAAAAATGAATAAATTGAACATAAATATAAAAAAAATACATTACATATATGGAAAATGATTTTATGATGAAAACTTCAATATTGGAAATCCTATTGAAGAAAAGATGTTATTAAAATATTTATAAATAACCAACCAACCATGCTATATTTTAAATTATAATTTTTTTGATAAAATATAGATATAGGTGAATGTATTTTTGATCTTGTGGAATGTGTTTTCTCAGTTTTTATTATGTGATGTATGTTTTTAACTAAAATGTAAATAATAAACTAAAAACATATAGTTAATGTCATACTGAGAACAATGTGTATCAGATTTAGGGGTCACTAATTGAGTATGTGATGTGTGTTTTTCATTCAACCATCTGCATTATCCCAAAAAAAGAAATAAATATTCCATTTGGATAGAATAGGAAACCCCATGATTCATGAAATGCCTTGTCCAAAAGGAACATGTTCTCTCTATTCTAGTGTTCTGTAGAGGGTTGAAGGAAACAATGACTTCCAAAAAGATAAATGGAAAAAATAAATAATGTTTGATAAAAATTATAAGGAAATTAAATTTAAAATATTGTATAAAATGGTGAAAAAATTAACTAAATAAGTACAAGGAACTCACATTTCCATGATCATTGTAAAAGAGTTAATCATCCTTATTGATTTAGTCATTTCTTTATGATCTCTGTGAAAATTAACTAAATGATTATTATCATACAAGGAAGAAAAAATTATCTACAAATGTTGCTAAAATGATGATAAAATAAACTGAAAGGAAATTTTTTCTAGTTAAATATCATTTAACTAGAATATAATTTTTCTTGATTATCTAAAACTAAAATACAAGGAATTTAGTAAATATTACATGACCCTAATATAAAATATTTTAGAAGCTAAATCCCTACAACATGATATATTTGACCACTTTAAAATAACATAACATTCAAATATTACACAAAATTATTATAAAAACTTTTATTCTTTTAGGTTGGTGTAAAACTCATATATAAAAATTTTCCTTCTTATTTACTACAAAATACAAGAATTACACATTATATATTATTTGATTATACAAAATATTAGTTTATCCCTTTATTTATTCATTTAAAACAATAACAAAAGATTTAAACTTATTATCATTCATTGATTTTACTAAAATAAATATTACATGTGATTTTTTCTCTTACATAAAAAAATATATCTTTCCTTTCCACCATAATAGACAGTAAAAACTCCATGATAAACCATTTACATTCTATGGTGGAAAAAACATCAGTGTGGCCCATTATATATTTTCATTAGACACAGAACTCCATGATAAAATTTTTACCCCTTTTTCACCGTATTAAGAATCATTATAGCCCTTTATAGCCCCCAAATTACACTAAAATATATCACATCCATTAAGTATTCCAAGATTGTACTTTATATTTGTAACACCCCAGGTATATAACGAATATGAAATTTTCATATTTATCCATATTTTGGAATAAAATATTAATATTACTCTAAAGGGGGTGCTATGCTCGATGGCGTACCCCATATGTAACAACGTGTTTCATGGGAATCTTACGTTTCACTCTAATAATAAAATAATATTATTTTAAATGGTAGTTAACACCTAGCCGTTGTAATGGCGGAAATGAACGGAACTATTTAAAAAATTATTATTTATGTTTGTCAAATATTTTTTACTTTTATCCAATAAATGTTTGAGGCTTAAAATGTGAATGAATCCAATTTTAAGCGTAAATATTCTAATATTCTTTAAAATGTCAATTTACCACCTTTTGATGGCGAATGCTTTTTTAAATCCACTTTTTGACAATTTCATATGTTATATTCGACCAAATAAAATTCTTCTTTATAATCAGGAAATCAAAATTTACATTTGTGTAATTTTTTAGTATTTTTCCGATAAAGTTCATTTTTTAACGAATAATGAAAAATTTTGTATTTTAATTCAAAACCTCTTTTTAATCTAATTTATTTATATGATTATATTAACTTTTTAATTGGTTATAAAGTCAAATTATAATATATTTTTACCATTTAATATATTAGTGGTCATTGGAATTAATTTCACTTTGAAATTGGACATAAACTAGTGTCAATCTTCTAATAGATATTTTTTCTTAAAAACATGCTATTTGTTTTCACAGCGGAAATTAATTATTAAATTAATTAATGAAACTTATAATTTTTGAATTTTGTAAAATATACATAATTTTTGAATTCGGAATATCAATTATATCTTAGGGTGATGTTTTGGAATTTTTCTAAAAAACTTCAATTTTTGATGAATAGTGAAACCACTATGTGGTACTTAAAAAACTGATTTTTCATTTAAATAAAATTTTACCACCACTGTGATTTGAATTTAAAAAATCTGGCATACTTGTTTTTCATTAGGAAGTATAATGTGGTTCAATGGTATTAAAATAATTTTTTGGGGAATAATAACTTTTATGTTTTTAATCACGATTAGAGGTAATTAGTGTAGTTTAAGGTAAAAATAATGTTTTAATAATAGTAAATGACCATGAAACATGTCCTAAACTTATTGGATGTGTCATGGCCGACCAATACAATCCATGGGTCAACTTGGGGACCCCATGGATCCACTTTGGTAGGAAAATGATATTAATAACGTTTTATTTAATGTTAAAATAAAAATGTCACAAACATGAGTAGTTTTACTAAAACACATTTTAAATGGGGTTATAAAAGTCATATGTTTGACTATAAATATTAATTATAAATATAAAAATATTTCCTACATCATGATATATTTTTTATAATTTTTATACATTAAATAAATTAAATTATTTATGACACCATGATGATGTAGCGATTACCTCATTATTTAACGATTTAAATAAAATGAAATGATAATGTAAAATCTAAGACCTACACATGTCAAAAACCTATTTTATGGGTGTATTTCGAACTCTTATCACCTTATACTTGAAATATATAAATTTGGGACCATTTAAATCCGAAAATCATTTTATAATAATGTAACCTTTTATAACTTTCCAAGAGTTCCCCTCCTCTCCTCTTATAAAAGGCCCCCACCACTACCACCTTACCCACACCTCTCTAGTCTTTGGATAGCCCAAACCCTGCCAATTTTGTCTATCCACATCCCTATATTACTCCTAGAAGACTCACATTGGGCAGAAGTCTTCCGAAGGAAGCCTTTGAGCTCAAATCAAAAAGAGTTACCCATTTTAAAGGTAGTGTTTTCTCTTGTGTTCTTATGTTTTATTTTGCTTCTACAGCCCCCCTAAACTCTTTTTATTACTTTTTTTTGTAACAACACGAGTATAATAAATATAATAGAATGTTTTTATAAGAATTATTCTAGCTAAACTTTCACACACCTCCGTATAATGGTTAAAGAACATACTGTTTCTGTGGATGGTGAATTGCTGCCTCACAAAATGATGGTTGTTCAATATTCTTTTAACACCTTCAAAGGTGGCCATTAAGATGAAACTGTATTTTTATATGATATATAATATGTTTATGTTTTCCGTAAGCTTCTGTATTTTTCATTTATGGAATACCTTTATGGTTTCCATTATGGGTAAACGTGATATCTTCATTTTAGGAAGTGCGGACTACCGCCCCCTCAAAGTGATTTGATTCGTTAATGCCATATGTGGGATGTATAAAGGATGGAATTAATGTTGTTACATATGATATCCTAATAGAATTATAATATACCTTTATATAATTATTATTTCATTCCATTGAATACAAAAGAAAAGAAATGAATGTAGCGTTCATGCATACGTACGGTTTACCGTCTCCATGAACGGTACATTTCATTTATTATATCCAAATGCTATTTACTATTATAAGTACATATATATAATGGATATATATGTAATATATTACATAGAAATTATGTATATCATTATGGAATTATAATATATAAATATCCCTCATTTTTTTTTAATTTCATTAATATGACAAAAAATTAAAGTAGCATTCATGCGTACGTACGACCTACCATCTCCATGAATGGTGCTTTTAATTTATTATCTCAAAATGTTGTGGAATATTATAAAATGAATATTTACTGGATATATATGATATTTAAAATATCAATACTATTTTGGATATGATGTACCTATAACTACATAAAAATTCTTTTCCAACAAGCTCAATTTTTACTCATGTACAGAACATCGACAAAAACGTCTCATATGAACTCACTTTGTTAACCAATTATTATAACATTATAATATGTGATATGAAGTGAATAATAATATTTAAAGGAGGTCCTTAATTAATTATAAATTGACCAAATTTTATTATTCAGGAGATTAATGAACGATCGAGTCATGTCGGACACGAGATAAGGGATCCTACTCCTATCTTTCTTTTTAAGTACACTCCTTTATGTCATTCCTTTTAAGCTCATCTTTTTTATGATTGGGATGTTATTTTATATTAATCTTACTGTAATTTTTATGTTCATATGATAAGAGACCCTATTTTCTCTCATCAATCCATTTTGAATGTTTTGAGTGGCGCCGTTAGGCAGCCGAATTTTCGTAAGAGATCTAACCTCTCTCTTTCTTTTTAAGTACTCTCCTTTATGTCACTTCTTCTAATATCCTCTTTGTTATATTGGGGGATGTTCTTATATATTCCTCTTGATTTAAATTTTATTTTAATATGATTATAGACCCTATTTGATCTCATAAATCCATTTTTGGATGTTTTAAGTGGCATCGTTAGGCATCCGAGTTTTCGTAAGGTATTTTTCATCTCACTTTTATTACTGTGACATTTATGCTACATTTTCCACCAGTTTATTTGAGTGGTGTATGTACTGCCCATTATTATACTCTTTTTTTAATATAATTTCATTTATGGGTATTTACATATTCATTGTAGGACCCTTCTTCAATGGGGTGTACGTTTCGAAAGTTACCCAAGTCGGTAAGGGAACCTTTCACCCTCCTCTTTTTAAAAGACTTATTTTGTTATGTCTTTTAATTCAAATAATATTATGTTGGGATATGTTCTTATATATCCTTATTCATGTAAATTTAATGTACAAGTGATTAGATACCCTTTTTATCTCTCATCAACTCATTTTATTAATTTTGAAGTGACGTCGTTAGGCTGTCGAATTTTTGCAAGGGAACTTCTTAACCCAATTTTGATTCTTTGGGATAAACTTGTACTCCTTGAATATGTTGTTCTATGAATATGTGTGAATAACCTATGATTTTTTTACTCTTAATATCATCTTATATTTGTTTTATTCATTTGTCACACATAATTTTGTAATTGGATTATTCTTAATCCAAGGATACCGTCTTTATATGGGACTTCGTCTCAATATCCTTTCATTGAGGCATATTTTGTTTTATACACAACCTTATTTTATACGGTGTATAAACACATTTAACTTTTAAATTTATCCAAAAGGAATATTTTTATATGAATCATTTTATCAAACGACAAAAGGGAATGTTTTTCTCATACGTATGCGGCAACAACGACTTCTCCGCTCCCGTGACCATTATTTGAGTTTCGGCTTCCTCTACATGCCATTCCTTTTTTTTAAATGAAAAATAAATACCAAGTTTTACTTTTATTTTATTTTGGTATTGAAAATGTTTTTCATAATGTTTTTATATCAATGTGTTTTATTGATATATTGTGATTGAAAAGTGGAAATTTTATGTTTCCTTTATGCATGTTTTATGTGATAAGATTGTGTTATGGTTTTGGGAATTATTATGAAGACGGGTGGTTCCGTGATAAAATAATGGCGGGTGAGCCCGATATATCTCTCCAATGCATTGGGTAACATGAAGGAGTTAAACATTAAGATTTCTCCGAAGATATTTAGGGAATATACTGTGATGGGTATTCCAAATGTAACCAAGAGGGTTACTCCCTACGTAAGAATGTTATGAATTCCTCAAGTTACCTTTATGCCTTTTGATTTCTATGTTTTATTCATGACTTGATGAGGTATGTTAATGTGATTATGTTTTATGAGTAAATTATGATTTCATTGATTCTTATGTATACATGTACTCATGTTTCCTTTCCATATTTTTATATCCCTTACTGGGCTTTTTGTGCTCATCCGATGTTTTTTTGAAATGTTTTACACAGGACTTAAAGATGAATAGGGTCATGGATGGGATCAAGTAAAGACATGCTATCTAAAACATGGATGTACACAAGATTATTTTAAGATTTTTTTTATTTATGGAAACTTAGTAGAAGTGTCTACTTTGTAATATTTTGAGATGTAATAGTTATGTCCTAATTTTCTAAAACTCTAAAGCTGAAAAGATCCTCAATGTGAATTATTCATTTAATTAAATAATAATTAAAGTTTAAGGGTGGGGCCTTATAGTTGGTATCAGAGGTCGGTTTACATAACTTTAGAGGTTAGGGTATTCTCTAAGCATAAGTGACATTACCATAATGGCTAAGATTTCAGAAAGAGTTATAGTTTTTAGATAAAGTGAATGAGTAATTATATCTTAGTGTTTATCTTCTTCATTAGTACATGATAATTTTGTTGATATACTCACACTGACATTTCTGGTTTTATTAAAAGGAAGGATCTAGCAAGCACCAAAGTGACAATGGGTTTGAAGGAAACTGTGGTGGTTCTCTGATTAAGAGATCGGATGAAATGGGGGATTCAATGAGGAAACTCGTGGTTGTTCTAAAAAAACTATCAATGATTCATGATCAACCACTTTAACCTTGGTGTGTTCTGTAATGAATCATGTATGAGATGACCAATCAATATGGAAGTTCAGGTAATAATTATAAAGGTAACCATTATGGTTTATATGATCCTTACTTTTGAAGTAATTATGGGTTACTATATGTTATGATGGAATATGAATGACTTGAGATAAAATTGAGGATAAAACATTTTTGTTTTTTTTTTGAGTTTTATAAAAAGGAAAACACATAGACCGTGTGACAACCTGTCGCGTTAGACAAAGCTGCAGGAAGCGAACCCACAACAAAAGTGTGACTGGTATTTATCGCCTACAACTAGACTACGTGAAGTCCCTGGTTAGTATGACTTATTCATTTTAGTTAGACGATTTTATGAATAAAGAGTAAGCTGATTTTGGGTTATCTATGGAAATTATTAACCTATCATGGAGGATATGTGATTAGGTTAATTACTTTTCAATATGAGACTTTAAGAGAAACTGATGTTATTTGGAGATAAGTGTTAATTTTTTACCTTGGAAAACTATGTGATTAAATCCTTCAAATATTTGGGATTCAATCTATGTTTGTTTTACTTTGAATAATTTTACAGACAAATTGTTTAATGAATGGTATTCGTTGAACTTTGGGTTTTGTTCAAAAAAATTTAGAGATTAAGAATAGATTTTCTTTTTATAAAGGATTATCCTTTTGTGGATATTGTACTAAACTTTTTGTTTTTGGTTTTGGTTAAAGTCTAAAGACATGGGAAGTATATATTTATCTTTGGTGGATTAGGTGATTCTCTAGAAGTTGATTATAGCTCTCCTAATGTAAACAAGTCTTCCAAAATACTCATCATTTGGGGAAAGTATGAGTTTGTGTAAGAAATATAGTAAAAGTTAAAAGTCAACATGACAAGTAAGTATGTTTCCATAAGATAAAAAATAAATTCCTCAATGAAATGTAACTTAAAACAAAAATGTTGTCTATCAACTTTTCCTACTAGAGAATCGAATACCGTTTAACCCACCACAAGTTTGTGAGTTTCTTGTGGTTTACTTTCTCCTAACCATGTTTTCTATCACTCTCCCTCAGAACATGACCCTTTGATTTTTCCTCCATATCCATGTTTTCCTATATGGAATCCTATTATGGGTTAACTCGGGTGAACTTTGTACTTCTCTTTCTTTATTTTAAAGTGATAGTTTTACTGACTCTTGTTCTGATATGGGATTTTCAATGATGTTTCCAAGCCCAATTTTAAAAATTACGAGGAAGCAATTCCCAAAAGGGGGGAGGATGTAACACCCCAGGTAAATAAAGAATATGAAATTTTTATATTTATCCATATTTGTGAATAAAATATTAATATTACTTTATGGCATAACCAATACGCAACAATGAGTTTCTTGGAAATATTATGTTGCACTCTGATAATAAAATAATATTATTTTAAATGGTAGTTAACGCCTAGCCGTTGTAATGGTGGGAATGAACGGAACTAACTACAAAATGATTATTTATGTTTGTCAAATATTTTTACTTTTATCCAATAAATGTTAGAGGCTTAAAATGTGAATGAATCCAATTTTAAGCGTAAATATTCTAATATTCATTAAAAGGTCGATTAACCACCTTTTAATGGGGAACACTTTTTTAAATCCACTTTTTGACAACTTCATATGTTATATTGGACCAAATAAAATTCTTCTTTAGAATCGGGACATCAAAATTTACATTTTGTAAATTTTTGGTATTTTTCCGATAAAGTTCATTTTTTAACGAATAGTGAAACATTTTGTATTTTAATTAAAAATATTTTTTTAATATAATTTAATTATATGATTAGATTATCTTGTGAATTGGTTTTAAAGACCAATTATAATATATTTTAACCGTGTAATCTAATAGTGGTCATTGGAATTAATTTCACTTTGAAATTGGACTTAAACTAGTGTCAATCTTTTAATAGATACTGTTTCTTAAAAACACGCTATTTGTTTTGATAGCGGGAATGAATTATTAAATTAATTAATGCAAATTATACGTTTTGAATTTTTTAAAATATACATCATTGATGAAGTTGGAATATCAAATATATCTTAAGGTAACTTTTTGGTATTTTCTAAAAAGCTTCAATTTTTTGATGAATAGTGAAACCACTAAGTGGTACATAAAAACTAATTTTTCATTTAAATGAAATTTTACCACCTCTATGTTTTGAATTCAAAAAATCCAACATAAACTTTTGTCATTAGGAAGTAAAATTCGGTTCAATGGGATTAAAATAATTTTTTTTGTGAATAGTAACTTTTATGTTTTTAATCTCGATTAGAGGTTTTTAGTGTAGTTTAAGGTAAAAATAAGGTTTTAATAATATGAAATGACCATGAAAAATGTCCTACCCTTATTGGATGTGTCATGGACGACCAATAAAATCCATGGGTCAACTTGGGGACCCTATTGAGCCACTTTGGTAAGAAAATGACATTAATAACTTTTTATTTAATGTTAAAATAAAAATATCACAAACATGAGTTGTTTTATTAAAACAATTTTTAAATGCGGTTATAAGTCATATTTTTTACTATAAATATTCAATATAAATATAATAATATTTCCTATATCATTACATTTTTTTATAATGTTTAGACATTAACTAAATTAAATTATTTATGACACCATGATGATGCACAGATTACCTCATTATTTAACGATTTAAATAAAATGAAAAGATAATGTAAAATATAAGACCTAAACAGGTAAAAAACATATTGGATTGGTGGATTTATAACTCTTATCACCTTATCCTTGAAATATTTAATTTTGGGTCCTTTTAAATCTTAAAATCATTTTATAATAAAGTAACCTTTTATAACTTTCCAAGAGTGCCCCTCCTCTCCTATTATAAAAGGCCCCCTCCACTACCACCATAACCACACCTATCAAGCCTTTGGCTCAGACAACCACTGCCCATTTTGTCTCTACACATCCCTATATTACACCTAGAAGCCTCACTTTGGGCAGATGACTTCCCAAGGAAGCCTTTGAGCTCAAATCAAAAAGAGTTACCTGTTTTAAAGGTAGTGTTTTCTCTTGTGTTCTTATGTTTTATTTTGCTTCTCCAACCCCCATAAACTCTTTTTATTACTTTTTTTGTAAAAACAGAAGTATATTAAATATACTAGGATGTTTTTATAAGAATTATTCTAGCTACACTTTCACACACCTCCGTCTAATGGTTTAAGAACATACTGTTTCTGTGGATGGCGAATTACTGCCTCACGAAACGATGATTATTCAATATTCTTTTAACACCTTAAAAGGTGGAAATTAAGATATCACTATATTTATATATGATATATAATATTTTTATGGTTTCCTTCAAATTATGTATTTTTCATTTATGGAATACCTTTATGGTTTCCATTATGGGTAAACGCGATATCTTCATTTTAGGAAGTGTGGACTACCACCCCCTCAAAGTGATTTGATTTTTTAATTCCATATGTGGGACATATAAAAGATGGAATTAGTGGAATTACATATGATATCCTACTGGAATTACAATATAACTTTATATCATTATTATTTCATTCCATTGAATACAAAAAAAAAAGTAGTGTTCATGCGTACATACAACTTACCGTCTCCATGAATGGTACATTTCATTTCATATCTCCAAAATGTTATATACTATTATAAGTACATATATATAATGGATATATATGTAATATATTACATCTAAATGATTTATATCATTCTGGAATTATAATATATATATCTCTCTCATTTTGTTTTAATTCCATTAATATGACAGAAAATGAAAGTAGCGTTAATGAGTACGTACGGCCTACCGTCTCCATGAATGATTATTTTAATTTTTTATCTCCAAATGTTATGGAATAGTATAAAATGAATATATACTGGATATATATGATATTTAAAACATCAATACTATTTTTTATATGATGTACCTATAACTACATGGAAAATTCTTTTCCAACAAGTTCAATTTTTACTCATGTACCGAACATCGACAAAAACGTCTGATATGAACTCACTTTATTAACCAATTATTATAACATTATAATATGTGATATTAAAAGATTAAAAATCGTTAAATTAGGTCTTATGAAATTAAAATTTACCAAATTTTATTATTCAGGAGATTAAAGAATGATCGAGTCATGTCGGACACGAGGTAAGGGATCCTACTCCTCTCTTTCTTTTTAAGTACACTCTTTTATGTCATTCCTTTTAAGCTCATCTGCCTTATGATGGGATGGTATTTTATATTAATATTACTGTAATTTTTATGTTCATATGATGAGAGACCCTTTTTTCTCTCATAAATCCATTTTGGATGTTTTGAGTGGCGCTGTTTGGATGCCGAATTTTCGTAAGAGATCCAACCTCTCTCTTTCTTTATAAGTACTCTTCTTTATGTCACATAATCTAAGCTCATCTTTGTTATATTGGTGGATGTTATTTTATATTAATTTTGCTATAAATTTTATTTTAATATAATTATAGACCCTATTTGATCTCATCAAACCATTTATGGATGTTTTAAGTGGCGCCATTAGGCTGCCGAGTTTTCCTAAGGGATTTTTCATCTCACTTTTATTCTCGTGAGATTTATGCTACATTTTCCACCAGTTCCATTTAGTGGTCTATGTACTGCACATTATTGTACTCTTTGTGTAATATAATTTCATTTATGGGTATTTACATATTCATTGTATGACCCTTCTTCAATGGGGTGTACGTTTCGAAAGTTACCCAAGTCGGTAAGGGAACCTTTCACCCTCCACTTTTTAAAAGACTTATTTTTATTTTGTCTTTTAAATCACATACTATTATGTTGGGATATGTTATTATATATACTTATTGATGTAAATTTTATGTCCAAGTGATGAGATACCCTTTTTTATCTCTCATCAACCCATTTTCTGAATTTTGAAGTGACATCGTTAGGCTGTCGAATTTTTGAAAGGGAACTTCTTAAACCAATTTTGATTCTTTGGGATAAACTTGTACTACATGAATATGTCGTTATATGAATATATGTGAATAGCCTTTGATTGTTTTACACTTAATATCCACTTATATTTGTTGTATTATTTTTTCACACATAATTATGTAATTGATTTATCCTTAATCTAAGGATACCATATTTGTATGGGACGTCGTCTCAATGTCCTTTCATTGAGGCATATTTTTCTTTATAGACATCCTTCAATTATACAGTGTATAAAACCCTTTGACTTTTACTTTTATCCAAAAGTAATCTTTTTATATGAAGCATTTTACTAAAGGACAAATGGGAATGTTTTTGTCGTAGGAATGCAGTGACAACGACTTCTCCACCGTCGTGACCATTATTTGAGTTTCGGCTTCCTCAACAAGCCATACCTTTTTTTTAAATGAAAAATAAATACCAAGTTTTATTTTTATTTTATTTTGGTATTGAAAATAGTTTTCGTAATGTTTTTATATCAATGTGTTGTATTGATATCTTGTGATTGAAAAGTGGAAATGTTATGTTTTCCTTTATGCATGTTTTATGTGATACAATTATGTTATGGTTTTGGGAATTATTATTAAGACAGGTGGATCTATGGTAAACTAAGGGCAGGTGAGCCCGATATAGATCTCCAATGCATTGGGTAATGTGAAGGAGTTGAACGTTAAGGTTTCTCCAAAGAGATTTAGGGAATATACTGTGATTGGTATTCCAAACGTATCCAAGAGGGTTACTCCCTATTTAAGAATGTTATGAATGCCTCAAGTTACTTTATGCCTTATGATTTCTATGTTTTATTCATGACTTGATGAGGTATGTTAAATTGCTTATGTTTTATGAGTGAAGTATGATTTCATTGATTCTTATGTATAGATGTTCTCATGTTTCTTTTCCATATTTTTATATCCCTTACAGAGCTTTTTATGCTCATCCCAAGTTTTTTTGAAATGTTTTACACATGACTTAATGTTGAATAGGTTCAAGGATGGGATCAAGGAAAGACATGATATCTAAAACATAGAAGTAGACATGATTCTTTTAAGGGTTTTTTATTTATGGAAACTTATTAGAAGTGGCTACTTTGTAATATTTTGAGATGTAATAGTTATGTCCTAATTCTCTAAGACTCTAAACCTGAAAAGATCCTCAATGTGAATTATTCATCTAATTCAATAATAAGTAATTTTTAAGGCCGGGGCCTTATAATATTTGTATTTTATTCAATATTCATAGTGGTGATAAACTCTAACATAAAATAGAAACTTCACTATTACCATATATTTTTTTATTGAGAATGATGATGAGTTTTTTATAAATTATCTTATGAACATTGGTCATTTTACATAAGGAATATGTAGATTCATATTGTTGATGAACTAGTGGACACATTTTGTGATGGCGAGCCTATAAAAAAAGTAACTATATGCACAATAAGGATAGTTTAAAAACATTTACTGATGTAATTATTGTGTGATTTTATGATATATAATTGTGGGATGATTAAATTTCACCTCAGGTGCATTCAAAAGAAGTAGTTTCATTCATTCCATTTCACTAATATTAAATTGATGTGTTACTTCTATGTATTTCAAAATAATTTGTTATATTATATCACCAATCTAATATATTATTGCTGATTTCTTCATGATGTGTTTTTTTATTTGATTCCATGTTTCCATTGACACCAAATCTACTTGATGACTATGATCTATCAATGCTAGTTTTCCTCCAACAGTTCACTCATACACTTGATGGCTTCAGTGGATAATTACAGAAATATTTATTCAAACATTTTTTCTAGATTTTATACTTGTTTAATGGTTGGATTGATGTTTTATGACTCTTAAAGAACTATTGGATCCACTATATAGTATATGTTTAGTTTCTATATGGTAGGTATATGTCAAATATTTGAACGTCTTATTGTTGTAATGTTGAATTATTGGTTTTATTTACATTTTTCATCATTATAGCTACAAAGTGAAAGCTCCTTAATGTTTTTGATGTCTCTTTATCCATAAAAATATAACTGGATTGTGGACATGTCATAAGGAACATTCCTCCCATTTGTGTTTGTTTGCATGCATGCATTCATCTGCATGTGTTTTATTACTAACACTCCACTTATATTATTTCTATTTTTTTGAAGTTATCTCAATTATGGATTTTATAGATTATTAATCCCTAAATTCATAAAGTAAATTAATGAATAATAATATTCTGAAAGTTCTAATTTTGGTTTTTATATGATACTAAGACCCTTTCATTGCAATATAGAGTATCCATGGGAAAGAAACTGCTTCTATTTTTTGTTGTTTAATTTGTTCTTAGGGAGGGGTTGGTTTCACACTTCATTAATAATTAATAGTACTTTGAATGTTCTAATATAAATTGTATCCTAAGAAAATTAGTATAAAAACTAAGAGGTTTATTTGTTTCTGAAAAACATTTCCTTGCTTAAATTCCAATACAAAAACACATAACAAGTGGAAAAACGTTTTTTCAATATGCAACATGAAACACCTTCACAATGGATCTTATCTTAAGTGAAAAGTGTTTTGAGTAATTTTCAACAATATTTATCAAACAAAACCTTGTTTGGATCCCTATTATACTCCATTTACTAATAATTTTATTGTTTTTATGCCAATACTTCTTTTCTTCCTCCAGATAAGTCTCTTCATTTTCCCCCTCCTCAACCTCGGTCTCCACATCTGTCTCCACATCTTCCATTGGGAAAAAATTTTATAATTTGTAGGATAGTTACTATAAATAAATTGATTTAGACAATTATACTTCTCCAAGACCAAAAATCAAAAATAACATATAATAATTCTAATACAAATGCATCACACTACAAATATATTTCTAATGTCATATCTTGGACTAAATCACAAACATAGTAGTTAATCACCTAATTTTTTTTGGAATACATTCAAACACCAGGTACCATTCCCAATCATCTCTAAATAAATTTACTTCTTTTGAGTATAAAGGATTCCATAAATATTTATTGTACTTAGAAAATATAGACAAACAACTGAATAAGAATTTTTTTTAAGTAAATTTAATTACCTTTAAAACATACCTATTTAGGGATGTTGTACTTAATATAGTATATGATATCTTTAATTAATTTAAAATCATAATATCCACAACCATTATCCTCATCTTTATTCAGATACTTTAGAAACAATGACCAAGATATGTAATTTGTTTTGAAATATGTTTTTATAGTTAAATATTTAAATATATATATACCCTAATCAGTTTCCATTTAATTTAATCCATAGGATTTTTATGTTCAATCACTGACTTCATGCCATGATTTATCATATATTTAGAGGCTACGCTATCATAAAAATATTCTTATTAAACCACATATTGAATCATAGAATTTAATTTATATAAATAAAATATTGATTGTAGTGTATTAAAAATACAAAATACACATCATGTGTCGTCAATTTGTGGGATATCCATGATTTTGATTGAAGAAAAGAAATATTTGGAGTATTCAGATTGAATGTGAGAAGCATACAGTAATTCATAAAAATCAAAAATAAAACAAGTACTAGAAAAAATAAAGATATATTTTTTGTGATTAGATTGTAATGTTTTACCCTTGAATTGTAGGGGTCAAAAAATATGTTATCTGTTATGTTTTTCTAAAACGCATCATATAGCTCATTTTTTATTCTCAATTTAATTCTTCAAAAAAGAAGTTTCTTGCATAGAAATGGTTCAAGAATTAATGAATCAAAATTTAACATCACATAGTTTTCCATTTAGATAGTAGTAATATAAACTCCTTTGTAAAATGTGGACATTTCTTAACTTTAATGAAAATATTATATAATTTTCAGATAGATGTATAATGAAAATTTACCTTATTTATGTATTATAAACGTAGACTCCCAGGCATTCAAAATTGTGATAATCATTTAAACTCTAAAGGGAAACTATTTATATCATGAATTTTCAATATAATTGTTCTCCATATTGAATGTAATAAATATTTTCATCTTTTAAATTTTATCCCCTCATGGAGTTTGAATGATAATAAATGTTCCTCTGGAACTGGTGTGGAGAAGGTACTCTCATAATGTTTTTTAGATTTCATGGTTGATTTAGTAGATTTTTATAATCTGAACTTCTGGATCCCTATCACATTATCAATCTATAATATTATTCCTCACTTTAGTTGATTTTTCATCAACTGTTATAGGTTTTTCATATTATTTTTTAAACACATTATTCATGTATCATTTTAAGATTATACTTCCATGCTATGAATGTCCCAATAGAATCATTGACCATTTTAATATCTGAATCATCAAGTAGAATAGGAAACTCAGTGGTCAAATATTGAGCTACCCAAATCCCCACACTAATTTGATATTTTAGGAGTTCATTATTGTGTATCTTATCTCCTTGGATATTATACATTTTACCCATCACAATAATGTGGTGGGTGGGTGTTGACATATATAACTCACATAAATCTTTACACTATAAAATTGTCGTATTATAATGTTACAGAAAGATATATGTTTCTCATTTAGGAGAAAGAGAAATGAAAAATTGATTACCTTCAGTGAGGCATGTAGTTGAGGGGAAGGACATTCCCCAAAGCTAGTAGGTTCATTTGGTTTTTCATATATAGATTTTTATTCCACCCTCTGTTCACTTCAATCCTCTCTTGTATATTATTCTACCAAACCATAATGTATAATAATATCATGAAAATCATATATTTCTGTCTTCAATACTTTCATCATTATATATGTATATCCTTATGGTGTTTTCTTCTCGAAATATGTTCAAGGAGTGACTCCAAAATATAATTCTCTAACATGACGATATTTTTCTATGCACTTCAAATCTATTAAAAGAAGTTTTTCTCGTGGTATGGTCTCTTTTGATTCCTGTGTTTAAACCATTTAAAAAATCTATATATACCTAAATATATATTTTTATAAAATAATATTATAAATCTTAATTAATTTCTATTATTTCATAGTTACACATGTTTCATTTATTTTTTTTGTGTTTTTATATACTATTTTACACACTATATTTATGTGAGCCTCCTTCAATAGCACATGAAGTGGGAAAGATGTAGCTTCTGATTCAATTCATCGATCTGAACAAAAACAAATACACATATGATGATTCATATCACATAAAACATTTATTATTGATTTTAAATACATGATAAAATATTCTCTAGTGAGGCACACCCCATTCATTCTTGGCAATAGGGGAACATTGTTTTTGATTCAGGTTCATTATTTTCAACACTCTTTGTTTTTCATAAATTATTAATTTTGAAACAAATATGATAAAATAAATAATTTCAAATAATATACTACTGACTACAGTGCACCTAAAATGATTTCTCATCATTATTAATGATGAAATCATTCCATTTTCATGCTTTATAATGTGTTCATAACTAACAGGTGGGTGGGGATTTACTTTACCCTCAGCATCCCTATGATGTAACTTGGTATGTAGTATCTGGATACCACTATGTAAATTTCTAGAGGCCATCATGATAAATTTATTATGGAAATATTTTGAAATAAATGAACTCTGCATGAGGTAATGAAAATTAAATAAATGTTTCATTATATAATTTTTTTAGAAAAATTGGGAAAGTTTATCGTAACATTACTATTTTATATCCCCAAAGGGTTTCCCTAATTACAATCTTGATGTAGTGCCATGAATCAATATCTATTAGAACATTCGTCCTCATTGTGATCCCAACATAACTAATAATCATTGATTTTTTGGGGTCAACAAGTTGGTCATGTTGATTCCACCCAACCTCAAATTTTAATCCCTTAATTCTTTCAATGATAATTTTATTCAACATTATAATGCATCAACATTGCATTTTTTTCATCAACATGTTTTCACTCACCAAATAATTCTGCAAATTCAGCATCAATAGTTAGTTCTTCCCTAGGATTGTTAACATCATCATGGGTAGAATACATTGTTTTCTGTATGAGGATTCAAACATTTAATTTATATTATGTTAATCTAGTAGAGAATACATAATATCATGAGAAAAAAAGTATATTAAAACACTTTTACTTTCACACTGGACTATAATTCCTTTTTTAAAGGATGAAGGGATTTTGATCTTCAATAAAGAATCCATACTCCCTCTTTTTGGTCCCCTATTATATACAAGTTATTGTCTACATAGGGATTGACATGAATTGATTGTGATCTCCTAATAAAAGGGTTATCCTCAATTGACTTTTTATCTAACATTATACGTGTTTTAGTTACTAGTAGAAAATATACCAATTCTTTTTTATTAAATATGAGATATAAAATACTTTCATTGATTATGAGTCAATTATAAATAGATCATATTTTTTTCCCTTCCATGCTAAAATTCAACTTCACAAATACCATTTCATAAAATTTCAATGCACTCTTATTGTCATCCCATTTGAAACATAATATTGACACTTGAAATTGTGTATAATCCATCTTTTATATCTATTAAATAATGCTAAAATATGAAATATTCACATATATTGGATTTCTGTACTTGGGAACCAGATATGTGCATCACCTCTACCACAATAGTAACTCCACTATTTTTCATCCTACTTAAATCATTGTTTTATTTTATATGTAACATATATTTGTTGATTAAAAAATTAGTGTAAGATATAGCATTTGGAAATTGAATTTATCCCTATGTATATCAATCTATGTCAATTAGAAATTAAATTTTATTTTTAGATAATTCCTTATAAATTTGTTCTTAGAACCATCTTATAAATTGTTGATTATGTGTATTTGATATCCATCCTTCATCCCTTGATGGATTCAAATCTCTAAGAATTTTTTTGTGGGATTTAACCTGTGGATCAACATCTTTACTATTATGTAAAATGTAAAGGTGTGTTTTCCCACGATTTGTGATGGAAATTGTAAGAACATCTCTTTTAGAAATCCCTTCACACACACGGAATCTACGATGGAATGACTTTGGGGGATTGATTTTTTCAACATATGATATGTAATCGATATAAAATTCAATAGATTCTTCAACAATATATCATTCTTCAATACAAACTTCTTGCTAACTTTGATTCTTGACATACCCTTTCAAAATATTCATATATTATTCAATGGGGTACATCTATATATAATGGATAGGACCACATAGTTGATCATCTCTAACCATGTGAACTATTAGGTGGACCATTATATCAAATAATGAGAGTGGGGATAACATATATAATTCAAAAATATGACTACAACCACCTTATTCGTTGTTGTAAACTTTATCGGATTTATAGATTTAATTTATATGGATTTTCCAAGAAGTAGAGTTGGGTTAATGTATGTTGTACATTTTTAGGAAAAATACCATAGAAATAAATGAGCCTAAAATCTGGCATCAAATCATGAAAGTTATGTGATTTTAGTCACTCTAACATCAAATTAGTCAATAACAGAAAATTCTTGAAATTTTATGAATACCCCTCTTGAAATTTTTCACTAATAAGGAAAATTAAAAATTATAATTTTTTTATGGATGAAGGGTAGGCTACAAGAGGAAGAAAATTCGACCCTTTACCCTTCATTACTTCCAAATCTTCTATTACCCCTATAGCAATCATGTCCAACCTAGCTTTGATTCCATCATTGGTTTTTTAAGAACATTTAATAATGTACCAATAACTCTATCAAATACATTTTTTTTTTCTATATTCATGCCATTAAGAAAATCTCTAACCTACAAACAATTATAATATGATAATTCAAATAAAATCGATCTGTTCTTATAAACTAATTTCATATGGTTTTTCAAAAAAGTTTTACCAAAAATAATTTCAATGTCTTTTAATATATGAAATAGTTGATCACTTTTTAGTGGAGAAGGTGTTGTACCTTTTTTGGTATTCCCATCATATTTTTTCACATGATATCGGAATTTATGTCATTGAGGTAAAAATTTATGCCCTCGGAGGAGGCTAAGGTGGCACGGGGGGGTGGGGTGGGGTGTGGGGCATCTGTCATGGGGTTGAGTCCTCGGGTGGTTTTCTTTTATAGTGTGTATAGTAAATAGAACTACAATTTAATAGGCTAGGTAAAAATTTATGCTATCATTAAAACATGTTCGTTTAGGAATGATTCAACCAAACTGAGTGTGCACATTCTTCACAAATGGGACTCCCAAACATTAATTTAATTATATATCCTTAAAAATTTCAATAAGTAGGATATTCATTCACCATTCCAAACAACATGGCCCACAATGTGAATTCCTAACTTCTATAAGCATCATACATTGTAACAAATGTATCCCACATCAATTTATTATCTACAATCAATGGATCCAAATATTCATCAATATCATTACTTGTTTTCTTTGGTCCAGATATCAGTAGAGACAAAATAATGTATTTTCACCTCATGCATAACCATTGAAAAAAGTTATAATTTACCAATAAGTTTGGGAATGTACTATGAGTCACTAATACAACTTAGCAACTTATCAGTGCTAAAAACCGACTTTAACAGCACTAGAAAAGGGATTTTAATTCAGGAGTAGATAAAGGGTTGGTCCCCTTTATCAATGCTCCAAAAATTGCTGATAAAGGTGGAGTTTATCAGCGCTTTCGAAGCACTAATAAAGGGGACCCCCACCTATTATCTATGATGGCGTTAACAGTGCTTTTCTAGTACGGATAAATGGGTTCCTTTGTCAGCGCTATCTTGAGCACCGATAATAGGTCCCTTTATCAGTGCTCTTTTAGTGCTGTTAATGGTATCATTTAACAGCGCTCAAAAAAACACTGATAAAGGCACCTTCCCCTACACCTGCACAACCAGAACTTGCATATCATCACACACGCACAATCCAGCACTTGCACACCTGTATAAAATAGCACCTGCACACGTGTAATAAATAGCACCCACACACAATATTTTGACAAACAATTCTATATACATTTACTTAACATCATGAATACAGAAAAACACATTGCTATATACATTTCAAACAATGTTTTACATGGTTACAATTACAATTATCCAACAACAGTTATAAAAATTAATGTTTCATCATTTGATATCTATGATCCTCTCCCAAAATTTGTCGTCCATGGTATTTGTTGACGAACAAAGCATTCGAACTCAAGGAAAAAAATTCACCTATATAAGAAAGAAAATATTATGTTAGTAATACAATAATGAAATAAATTAGAACATTAATATGAAAGAATACATTAATATGGAAATGTGAAACTAGAATATGGAAATGATAAACTAAAATGTTTTCATTATGATAACAATGAAAGGGTATAATATAAAATCAATATGTTTTTGGATGGTTTATCTCATTTAATAAATACTGATTCTTTATCTAATGAACAGATTTACCGGTCACACTATGAGTCATATTGAGGTTTAGTTGATTCGTACACATCACAAATGACTCATGGATCGTTTTCCTAAGGTATCAAAACAATCCAAACGTGTTTCCATGGTTTTTCGTATGTCGCTTGTGTTGTTTTCTAAAGTATATGTCAATTTAAAACTGATATCAGAAACCATTAGACTGATCGGTCACACCGTGTGTCGGATTGAGGTGCGGTTGATTTTGTACATGTCAGAAAAGACTCATGGATCGTTGTACTAAAGTTTCAAAACAATACGAACGCATTTTCTTGGTTTTACGTATGTCACTTATGTTGTTTTCTAAATTTAGTGTCAATTTGAAACTGATATGAGACACTTTTATCCATATCGGTCACACCATGCGTCGGATTGAGGTGTGGTCAATTCATACACCTCAAAAATGACTCATGGATCATATTCGTAAAGTATCAAAACAATATGAATGCATTTTCTCGGTTTTTTGTATGTCACTTGTGTTGTTTTATAAAGTTAATGTCAATTTCAAACTGATATCAGACAATTTTAGCCATACAGGTCACACTGTGCATCGGATTGAGGTGCGATAGATTCATACACATCACAAATGAATCATGGATCATTTTCCTAAAGTATAAAAACAATATGAACGCGTTTGTTCGGTATTCCGTATGTATGTAGTGTTGTTTTCTAAAGTTAATGTCAATTTGAAAATGATATCAGACACTTTTTCCTCATACCGGTCACACCATGCATTGGATTGTGGTGTGGTCAACTTTTACACCTCAAAAATGACTCATGGATCAATGTCCTAAAGTATCAAAACAATCTGAATGTGTTTGCTCAGTATTCTGTTTGTCAGTAGAGTTGTTTTCTAAATTTTATGTCAATTTGAAACTGATATCAGACACTTTTAGCCATACCAGTCACACCATGCTTCTGATTTAGGTGATGTTGATTCTTACACATCAAAAATGACTCATGGATTATTTTACTAAGTATCAAAACAATCTGACTGTGTTTTCTTGGTTTTCCGTTTGTCACTTGTGTGGTTTTCTAAAGTAAATGTCAATTTGAAACTGATATCAGACACTTTTATCCATATTTGTCACACCGTGCATCGGATTGAGGTAAAATTGATTCTTACACGTCTTAAATGACTTATTTATTGTATTCCTGAAGTATTAAAATTATCCAAACGTGTTTTCTCGGTTTGACGTATTGTTTTCTAAAGTTAATGTCAATCTGAAAATGATATCAGACACTTTTAGCCATACCGGTCACACCGTGCATCGGATTGAGGTGCAGTTGATTCGTACACGTGATAAATTACTCATGGACCGTTTTCCTAATGTATAGAAATAATATGAACGCATTTTCTTAGTTTTTCGTATGTCAGTAGTGTTGTTTTCTTAAGTTAATGTCAATTTCAAACTGATATCACACACTTTTATCCATAACGGTCACACTGTCCATCAGACTGAGGTTCAGTCGATTCATACACCTCAAAAATTACTCATGGATCATTCTCCTAAAGTATCAAAACAATCCAAATGTTTTTTCTTGGTTTTCCGTATGTCACATGTGATTTTTTATGAAGTTAATTTCAATTTGAAACTGATATCAGACACTTTTAGCCATACCGGTCACACCATGCATCGGATTGAGGTTTGGTTGATTCTTACATGTCCAAAATGACTCATGAATCATTTTACTATAGTATCAAAAAAATACGAACACGTTTTCATAGTTTTTTGTTTGTCACTTGAGTTGTTTTCTATAGTTAATGTCAATTTGAAACTGATAGCAGACACTTTTATCCATATCTGTCACACTGTGTGTCAGATTGAGGTGTAGATGATTTGTAAACGTCAGAAATGACTCATAGATCATTTTCCTAAAGTATCAAAACAATATGAACACTTTTGCTCTATTTTCCTTATGTCACTTGTGATGTTTTCGAAAGTAAATGTCAATTTGAAACTGATGACAAATACTTTTAGATATATTGGTCACACTGTGCATCGAATTGAGGTGTGGTTGATTATTACATGTCACAAATGACTCATGGATCATTTTCCTAAAGTATCAAAACAATATGAATGTGTTTTCTCAGTTTTCTGTGTGTCACTTTTGTTGTTTTCTAATGTTAATGTCAATACGAAATTGATATCAGACACTTTTAGACATATATTGGTCACACTATGCATTAGATTGAGGTGTGACTGATTCGTAAACGTCACAAATGACTCATAGATCGTCTTCCTAAATTATCAAAACAATCTGAATGTGTTTGCTCTGTTTTAAGTATGTCACTTATGTTGTTTTCTAAAATTAATGCCAATTTGAAACTGATATCAAACACTTTAAGACATACCGGTCAAAATGTGCGTTTTATTGAGGTTTGGTTGATTCTTACACGTCAAAAATGACTCATGTATGGTTTTCCTGAAGTATCAGAACAATACAAACGAATTTTCTCAGTTTTCCGTATGTCACTTGTGTTGTTTTCTAAAGTTAAGGTCAATTTGAAACTGATATCAGAAACTTTTAGCCATACCAGTCACACTCTGTGTTAGATTGAGGTGTGGTCAATTTGTAAACTTCAAAAATGACTCATAGATTGTTTTACTAAAGTATCAAAACATCCCGAATGTGTTTTATTTGTATTTTGTATGTCACTTTTGTTGTTTTCTAAAGATAATATCAATTTCAAACTGATATCAGACACCTTTAGCCATACTGGTCACACCGTGTGTCGGATTGAGGTAAGGTTGATTTGTACATGTCAAAAATGACTAATGGATCATTTTCCTAAAGTATCAAAACAATCTGATCGCATTTTCTCAGTTTTCCGTATGTCACTTGTGTTGTTTTCTAAAGTTAATGTCAATTTGAAACTGATATCAGACACTTTTTGCCATATCGGTCACATCGTAAATTGGATTGAGGTTCAGTTAATTCAGACAGGTCAAAAATGACTCATGGATCGTAGTCCTAATGTATCAAAACAATCCTAACGCATTTTCTCTGTTTTCTGTATGTCACTTTTGTTGTTTTCTAAAGTTAATGTCAGTTTCAAACAAATATCAGACACTTTTAGCCATACCAGTCACACCGTTCATCGGATTGAGGTGAGGTAGATTCTTACACCTCATAAAAGACTCATGGATTGTTATCCTAATGTATAAAAATAATCTGAAACGTTTTCTTGGTTTGCTATATGTCACATGTGTTGTTTTCTAATGTTAAAGTCAATTTCAAACTAATATCAGACACTTTTATCCATACCAGTCACACCGTGCGTCGTATTGAGGTGATGTCGATTCTTAAACATCAAGAATGACCCGTGGATCATTTTCCTAAAGTATCAAAACAATCTGAGCACATTTTCTCAGATTTCTGTATGTTAGTAGTGTTGTTTCCTAAAGTTTCTGTCAATTTGAAACTGATATCAGACACTTTTAGCCATACCGGTCACACCATGTGTCATATTGAGGTGTGGTTGATTCGTACACATCAAAAATGAATCATGGATATTTTTCCAAAAGTATCAAAACAATCCGAATGCGTTTTCTTGGTTTTCCGTATGACACTTGTGTTATTTTCAATAGTTAATGTCAATTTGAAACTGATATTAGATGCTTTTATCCATACCGGTCACACCATGCATCGGATTGAGGTGTGGTTGATTCTTAAATGTCTCAAATGACTCATATATGATTTTCCTAAAGTATCAAAACAATTCGAATGCTTTTTCTCTATTTTTTCGTATGTCACTTATGATTTTTTCTAAAGTTAATGTCAATTTCAAACTGATATCAGACACTTTTAGCCATACCTATGACACCGTGCATCGGATTTAGTTGTGGTTGATTCGTACACGTCACAAATGAATCATGGATCGTTGTCCTAAAGTATCAAAACAATAAGAATGAATTTTATCTGTTTTTCATATGTAAGTAGTTCATAACAGTCTCTCATTAAGTTATTCTTTACTAGAAACTCAAATCATTTTGAGAACCATATTTCATAATCTAAATATTATGAAACTTAAGAAAGGGAGATCATAAATTCTCAATAAGTTTAAACAAGGGAGATATCAATGATCATATAAATATAACATAAGTAGTAGGAATTCACCTTCATTGTCCTATTTGTTTACATTCTTCCATTAGGTATACTGCCCATTCATTTCTAAACACATCTATATCATCTTGTGAATATGAGTATTTGCGACAGTCATAGTAGTATTGAAAAAATATAAATACACAAAAGATTATTAAATATTTTAAATTAACTAGTAATTATTTTCAAAAATACCTCTTCGGGATGTAGTTTTTTAATGAAATATATTCTCTTTCATAAATTTATGAACATAATAACTAAAGTCCTTTTCATTTGTTTGTTTCAGACACTGAAGAAACATCTAGAAAAATAATTAATCCATTTTGATATGTATTTGGATAGTGTAATATAATTATATATACCCTGATACTTGTCCATTTTTAGATCTCGTGCGCCTTGTCGTCCTTAGACCATGGGTTCATTCCAGCCTTTAGATGATATTTATACACAGCCCTTTCATAACAAAATCCTCATTAAAAGATAATATAACTTATATAACAAGATATTCAGTTCTAAAAATTTGGATCTAGTGTATTAAAAATTGACAATCGCCATCATGTGTGGTCGGTTTGTTGGATATCCATGCAGTGAATCTAGAAAATAAATCTTTGGAGTATCCAAATTGACTGCAATGAGCATCCAATGCTTCCTATGAACACAAAAAAGAATAATTAATGATAGAAATGAAAATATAATTTATATGATTATAATTTAGAGTTTTACCCATGCAACGTTGGTATTAAAAAGAGCGTGTCCATCATAATTTGGCACTGAAACGTTCTGAGCAGGATTAATTCAGCCAGAAAATCGGAATATATTTCTTGTTGTTGTGTAGACAAGGTGTGAGGACTAACAAGTCAAAGTTTGCATTCACAGGAAAATCCCTTCAATTTATTTTTATATATACTCCTGCGAAAAATATAAAATTCATTTAGATATAATTAGCATAGTATATCAGCTTTTGTAAAATAAAATCCTGAAAACATGCCTCATGTATACATTTATGACTGATGCACCTAGCCATTCGTAAGTGATGATTTCAACTACAGTATCAGCACTAACGAAATCTAATGTTTCCTCTCCATACATATCTTTTTCACAAGAAATTTTGTTATTATTTCTACCTTTCATTTTCGTATCCACATGACCTTGCAATGATATTAAATGTGGATATAGAACAGGTGGGGTGAAGGTGCCCTCAGTAGATCGTTTTGATCGGTTGGTTGATCCTTTTGAGTTGTTATTTCGTTTTAGCTCCTTCCTTTTTTCCTTATATAATAACATTCATTGGTTCAGCCCTTTTCTAATTAAATGTTAAAGGTTCTTCCTAAAAAATTAATTGTAAATGAATACCTCCTGGTCGACATGTTTTTTTACAAGATTCGACGGCCATTCAACGAATGTTACAAGAGTGTTTTCCACTATATGAATGTCATCATCGTCATTTCGCATGGGTAGCTCGGTGCTCGGCTCATTAGCTACATTAATCAAAACTTTGATATGACTAGTTGGAAGTGGTCTAGAGTGCAGCGTGTCATTCTGCATTTTGAACACTGTAGCCCTCACTACAAAGAGATGGGTGGGAGTGGAAGGATATAAATCACATTCATTTTCACCCCGTAGAATATGATTACAAGAAAGGTATCAGTGTCTATGTGATTCACATTTCACAGAAACAAATATTATAACATTTATTACCTCGGTTAAGTCAGGTCTTTGAAGGGAATGGCTCGCCTCAAAGCTGGTGGGGGGTGGGACGGGTTATTCTTGAGTTGTTTCTTCTCTTCACCTCTCCCCCATCAATGTTTCTAGCAACTCTCCCTGACTTTGGAATTTGTATTCATGGGTAGCTAGTCTATCAATCATAATTTTAATTTCTTCAGTTTGTTCCTCCTCTGGTTTTTTTCTGAAAATATGTACGGGGTGTCACCCCAAATCCTGCACCTCTAACACGACCATACTGTTTTGGTTATTTCGAGGCTGCTGAAAGTATGTCTGCATCCAGTGCGGGTGTTGTTGATTCATGTGACTGTGTCAAATAGAAAATATGGGAAAATAATTAATCATTGTGATGTAATTGTGATTTAAAGAAAAAAAAATTATATTATGTCATACTTAAACATGTTTCCCACACTTTTTGTTTGTTTTCATCTACCAGTTTCCCCTCTTTATTAACACAAGCCTCCTTTCATAACACATGGAATGGGATGGAAGTGGATTGGGATTTTTATTCATTAAACTGCATATAAATAGATAAACACAGTTAGAGTGTTGTTTTATGTCACATAAAAGTATTATAGTACTATTAAAATACGTACCAATTTTTTTCAATTAAAGCATACCCCAGCCTTGCTTTACGGTATGGGTACGCTGGTTTTGCTGCCCGTTCTTTATTTTCAGCACTCAGTTTCTATTTCATAAATAAAAAACTGGCAATCAAAGTGATGAACACAAGCAATGTTAAACAACCTATTACCAAACACAATGTACCTGAAAGTTCTGCTCCACACGACGGTTGCAAAACGCATCCCACGCTCCTTGGGATATCAAGTGTGCATAAATAAGAGGTGGGTGCAGCTTGATTTTCCCTTAAGCATCTTTCAGATGAAATTTTTTTAAATGGTGAAAAATCCTCTATGAACCCTTCCTACCAGTCTTAATACATATTCTTTATGCGAGATATCTTTTATAAATGCACTATGTAGGAGATGATGTAGAGTTAGTCAATATTTCATTATTTTATTTTATTTTATTTAAAAAATTAAATAAATGATATCGTAATGTTACTGTAATCTCTTCCCACATTAATGTCTTCATCCTGCTGACAACATGGTGCCACTACTCTATATCAATCGGCACGCATTTCTGAGTGAAAATTCCAAGGTAGATACTAAATATGGCTTTGTTGGGGTTTACATGTTGGCCTCGCTTATTCCATCCCACCTCATATTTGATTCCTTTTTCTTTTTCCTTAAGGATTTTGGCTAAAACTGTCAAACTATGGCACACATTTTTTTTTGTACTGCCAGGGTTTCATTGACTACCATTTCCTCAGTTTCTACATCATCATTATGTTCCTCTGAAGCTCTAGCATCGGTACTGGGACCAAAACCAACAGGTTGAGAAACCAGTTGTACCTCATCCGTGGGACCAGCAGCAATAGGTTGAGAAAACTGTTGTACCTCAGTAGTGGGACCAACTCCAACAGGTTGAGAGACCTCTTCTACCTCAGCAGTGGGACCAGCTGCAACAGGTTGAGAAACCTATTGCATCTTATGATTGGGTGCATCAGTAGGTGCAGAAGTCATTATCTGTAGAAGTGGTTTAACATTTAATTTAGATCACATAAAAGCAGCAGTGAATAGATAAAAACATAATGTAACAGAATCCATATTAAAATAAAAAAATAACCTTATTATTGAACTCTTTTTTTAAAGGATGAAGGGATTTGACCGCTCTATCGACTACCCATATCCCTTCATTGTGGTCTCCTCTGATATACAAAACATTGTCTACATTGACATCACTGTGAAATGATTTCGATGTCCCAATGAAAGGTTCATCGTCCATTTAATTTTCATCTAACTCTCCAGTTGTTTTGGTCGATAATAGAACAATTGACCAGGTTCAGTTTGCGGGATCTAGAACATGAAATGCTTGCACTGCCTGTGATGCCATTATAAACGGTTCGTCTTTCCCTCCATCCTTACTGAAATCAAATTTCATTAATCCAAATTCATCTATTTTAACATCACTCCTATTATCAACCCACTTTCATTGAAACATCAGAGCTTGGAATTCCGTATAATCAAACTCTCATATTTATTTCATTATGCCAAAGTATGACATATTCACATAAATTGGATTTCTGTCCTTAGCACCGGAAACATGCATCACTTCATCCACAAGTGTTACCCCACTATTCTGCATGGTATTGTCTTCATCATGTTCATTAGTATAAAATGTATAACCATTAACTATATAAAAATCGTAAGATAATACATACACACTTGGTCCTCCGACAAGCCATCAAAGTTCTTCTGAAATTGACTCTAGATTTTCATCTGACTACTTAAAAATATGGTCCTAAAACTATCCTATATACTATTGATTATGTGTATCTGATATCAATTTTTCATCCCTATGTGGATTCAAATGCATAATAATTTCATTGTGGGTTTCAACATATGGGTTAACGTCTAAATTGTTATGAAAAACATAAAGGTGGGACTTCTCCTAATCTGTAATATTAATTGTGACAACCTATCTTCCAGAAATTCCTTCACCCTCATGAAGCCCAGTGTGACAAGATTTCGATAGACAAATGCTTTACACACCATACATGTATTCAGTACAGAATTCAAGGGCTTCCTCAACAATATATCGCTCCGCAATACAACCCCCTATCCGACTTCCATTTTTGACATACCCTTTTAAAATCTTCATATACCGTTCAATGGGGTACATCCATCTATAATGTACAGGACCACATAGTTGAATCTCTCTCACCAATTGGACCATCATATGAACCATCAGATGAAAAAATAAAGGTGGGAAGAACATTTCTAATTCACATAATATGACGGAAATTTCTCTTTCTATAGTTGTCAATTTCAGCGGGTCTATAACTTTTCTGCATATAGCTTTGATAAAGAAACACAGTTTTGTTAATGTATAGCAGAAATTATTGAGAAAAATGCAACTTAAAGCAATAGGAATGATATCTTGCAACAAAACATGGCAGTCATGTGATTTCAGACCTTTTAACTTCAAATTCCTCATTGGCACGAGGTTCCTAATATTTGACGAATACCCCTTTGGAACCTTTACGTCATTTAACAAGTTGAAAAACTGATATCTCTCCTGTGTGGAAAACTTGTAGGCAGAAGGAGGAAGAAAGGTTCTTTTTTCACCCTTCAAAGGTGAAAACTCTTCTCGTATTCTCATTACAACCATGTCCAACCTAGCATTAATTCCATCTTTTTTCCATGTGTATTTAGCATCATGCCGATTCCACTATCAAATACATTTTTTCTACATGCATAACATCAAGAAAATGGTTGATGTACATACAATTTCAGTATCGTAATTCAAAAAAACTAATCCCTTTTTCCAACCAATTTTCCTAAGGTTTTTCGAAGAAGGATTACCAAAAGTAGTGTCCACATTTTTAACTTTCTCAAACAATTTATCACATGTTAGTGGCAACGGTGATGTACATTCTTCTGAACATCCATCAAATGATTTATTCCAAGATTGGTACTTATTTCATCAGGGTAGAAATCTGTGATGTCCTAGAAACACGGTTTTCGATGAATGTTTCTACCTAATTGATTGTGTACCTTGTTCTCAAACGGGACACCCTTGAGTTCCTTTAATGATATATCTTGACAAATTTCCATAAGTAGGGAAGTCATTTATCATCCCGTACAACATGGCTCTCAAAGTGAAATCTTCCTTTTTGTAAGCATCATGCAATGTAACACCTAAATCCCACAATAAATTCAAATCTTCGATCAATGGATCCAAATAAACATCAATATCATTACCCGGTTGTTTTTGTCCTTATATAAGCATAAATAACATGATGTATTTTAATTTCATGCATAACCACAATGGTAAGATATATTTTACCTAAATAACCGGCCATGTACTGTGACATTTTCTTTGAAAACCAAAAGGATTCACTCGATCTGTAGATAATGCAAGAAGAAGGTTTCATGACTCGTTTCAAATTCAGGATAATCATGATCAATTCTCTTCCAATGAGGACAGTCTATCGGGTGATGTAGTATCCCATATTTAATTCTTGTATCTGTGTGCCATGTCAGTTTTCCTACAGTCTCCCCACTTCTATATAGGTGCCTAAACATTGGAATGGTTGGAAATTACCATAAAACATTTTTAGGACTGGATTCATCATTCTTATATCAATAAGCACCACACATAGGGAATTCATTAAGTGATTTGGGGTCCTTGAGAAGCAGTATACAGTCATTCGGGCAGGCGTGTATTCTTTCAGAGATCATACCCATCAAGGGTAACATTCGTTTGGCGTCGTATGTTCGGATTGGGAGCTCATTATCTTTTGGGATAACATCATTCAAGAGATCATGTAGTTCCGTAAAACTAGAGTCACTCCACCTATTGTCTGCTTTCAAATTATACAGCTTTAGTACGGCTGACAGTGCTGTATATTTAGTGTAACCAGAATATAATGGAATCTTTGCACAAATTTGTAACTTATCAAACAATTTTGGGAAATCATGAAGTTCATCATCAAATGTCCTGGTCATTTCCTCAATATGATCTTCATCATCATTAAAATCTGTAATCACATCCTCCATATGGTCATCATCATTGTTCATACTTGTAATCATATCAGATGATCCATAAAACACAGCGTTATCCCAGCCACTACCTACATTCACTATTTCCACATGTTTATTCCAAAATGTATAAATCTGATCTATTCTGTGACAGTTCAAGTGTTCTTCTAACTCCTCTGGACTAATTTTTTTTATAACAACAGCGTAAACACAGACAAAGGATTTGGGAATGTTCATATGCATGATCTTTTGAAAACATGATGAACTCTTTCACTCCTTCTTCATACTATTTTTTGAACTGATTGGCATTCTTCCATTATTTATTTATATTCATCCTATTTGAAAAAAAAGATGAGTATATAGGTTAGGAGAGACGGAATATGATTATAATTTAGAAAAAAAACTAGATACTTCAAAAATGGTGGGGGTGTTCTCATTAATAGAAAATCGTGGGTGGTTCTTGGGTTTCATCCATTCTCTTCCTCTCTTCAATCCCCCCTGATGAGGGGTTTTTCATGGGAGTTTTTTATAGTGCGTTAGTGATTTATTCCCTCATACTTACTCCATTACTATTATCCTTTTTTCCCTATGATTTGGGATGATTTTAACTAGGATTTGTGTAATGAATTCACTATATCATCTTCAAATCACTTCAGATGATGTAGATTTTGTTTGTATTGTCTACAAGTTATCCTCGTATGATGAACGCACCATGTTTTGTGTGGTTTAGGTGGTGTTGTGTCTCCCAGTGAGTTTTTAAAAGATAATTCCTAATTGTATTAATGTGAATAATTGATTATACGTTTCTATAATTAATTATTTGGGAATTCTGCCTTGACATTAGGTCCAAATAATTGGTACAATATTAGATAATGCATGTATAGTCTTGGTTGTGGATGAGTTGATCATGGTGAGTGGGTTTCTCCATTTTTTGAGGTAGGTGGACCCTATAATATAAAACCATGTTCCAATTTATGCATGATTTTTCATTCATGAAAGAGTATATGTGTTCCAGTTAAAGGGATAGAAATCAAGAGCAACTTAGGTAAATAAATATGTTGTTTTTTACCCACCAAGAGATAGAGTGAGGGTTCAATTGAATGTTTGTGATTTTGTGATCATCCAGATATTATTTATCCATGTAGGTGAGGTTTCTAGTTTGGTTTATGAGTGGATCGGGTTTGGTATGTGATTATTATATCCTATTTAGGTTTTCTAAGGCTATTTGAGTAGGTATTAGAGTCCTAGGCCTAAAGAAGATGGACAATATCATTTTATATATCACGTATGATGGGGAACACCCTCTTAAGGATATATAAGAGTCATGGTGTGTGTGATGAGTAGGATATTCCATAGAGGGATTGGTGAACTGTTACATTGAGGATTTCCTCCTTATAATTGGATTAAGAGATCTCAATATGGTACCTAAGTGAGGGTCATGGTAATAGTCTGGATGACTTAGCATAGGGTATCCAAGGATCTTAGTGTGAGTTTCCTATGATGGTCATAGTTTAGTTTTAATGAGTTTTAATGTGGGAATTAGAAGATGATATAGACTAGACTATTGAGGCCCAGATCAAGTATAGCATGTGGGTTGTGACATTACCATGTAGAGATGAGTGTGTGTTGGTATCAATGAGTAGAGATGGGTTAGGTTTGTAGAACCTAGTAGATTCCCTTATAGGCGGAATTAGAATGTTGATAGCTTGGGAATAATTTTCATGTATAACCTAGATGGTTTTAAGAAGATTATTATGCAATGCAAAATGGATGGTGACTTTTATCATTTATGGTCAGCCCAACTTAGATATTGGGACTTCTTATGGCTTTCACCTAGTTGAAGAATGATCATCGATGGGGCACACCTATTGATGATGTGGTTTAGCTAGTACGAGAGGTTGGCTATCTAGATACCCTCCTTAGATTACTATTTATATGTTTTGTGGCATCAGACAAGATGGGTGGACATTATTTAAGTGATAAGGTGTTGGTAGGACCCTAATTTGAGTGAGCAGGAATTGGTCTAAGGGGATTGGTGTGTGACTTCCCTGGGATCCACCTATTGATGGTGAATTTTGACTTATGATAGAGGTTGGATACTGTGATTCCCTCCTTAGATCATTTTTTGTATGATAATAATATGTGAGATATAGAAATGGGGATCACTTAGTATTGGTTTGGAGTAGTTTTGTGAGAGGTTGTCTATAGATATTACCTCCTCAAATTGTTTTTTATGTGATGTGATGGTGAGACCCACCGTATGTGAGAGGGGAGTAGGTACTATGTTGTGGAATTAGAGGATATGTGAATCACACCCAATGTGAGAGGTTGGTGGAACTGTTATGTTATAAGAAAGGATGTGAAATTTAAATTTGTATATGACCCAACCCAAATAATAGTGTACAATATAGTGTACAATATAGAACATACTAAACATATGTCTTATCTCGTTGGCATGCCTCACATGATGACATGAATTCACCAACATGGACAGTTCAAACCCTACCATGGCTAACTATGGGGTAGTATCCAAAATAAGAAAAAGATCCATACTAAGAGCCACTAAACGGAGTGAAATCCTAATCTAGTGTAACAACCTTTCACAAAAAATACTCTCTCTATTTAGGTTTCTATCACAAGGCTATAGTGGGGAGAGATAATCAAGATCAAACAAGTGACCAACCACATATATATACATCACACACACGGGCATCATGCATAAGAATCACGCCAAATCATAAGGAATATCAATATTGAAAATAAATGAAAACATAATTTATTCATGAAAATACTATTTTACTCACCTTAAGGAGGTGGACCCAGTGGCGGAGGAGGAGGAGGAATCCATAGAGGAGGAATTCGGGGCAGCGTAGGCAGCACGGAGGCAGTGGAGGCATCTCAGAGGCAGTGGAGTAGGTGGAGGAGGAGGAGGAGGAGGAGGAGCCGCTTGTGGAGGAGGAGGAGGAGGGTAGCCGTGGGGGAGGAGGAGGAGGAAGAGGAGCTACAGCAGAGGAGGAGGAGGAGAAGTAGACACCAGAGGAGGAGGAGGAGGTAGCTGTGGCGGAGGAGGAGGAGGAGAAGGAGGTAGCGGTGGAGAGGAGGCAGCGGAAGAGAGGAGGCAACGGCGCAGGAAAGGGAATCTGCGAAATCTTGACAGGGTGTGGGGAGGAGGAGGAGGACCCGATGGATTTTATAAATCCTGTGAGGACCTTTATCAGCGCTACTAAAAAGTGCTAATAAAGGGGGTATTTATCAGCGCTAAAATGAAAATCCCTGATAAAGACACTCTTTATCAGAGATTTTTTAGCGCTGATAAAGGATAGACTTTATCAGTACTTTTGTAGCACGGATAAAGGGTGACTTTATCAGCGCTTTTAAATTTAGCGCTGATAAAGAACCTCTTTATCAGCACTTTTTTAGCACTGAGAGAGACATACTTTATCAGTGATAATAAAAGCACTGGTAAGTGTATAAATTTAATAATTTTTTTATATTATTATATATATTTAAAATGATATTTATGATAAATATTTATTTATTTATTTATAATTATAACTCTAAATAAATATATCTTTATTTATACTTATAAAGTTATTTGAAAGGTATATTTATATATATATCATTGAAAATATAATAAAATATATATTTCTTTTTTAAATATAATTTCATTTTATTTATAAGTGTACATATTTTAGAACATATATATTATATGGGTAACATAATGAATTATAAATCAATAACAAATCTATGTGAAATGTAATTATAATCTATAAATGAACATTATTCAGGCACATATATTTATATATATATGCATGGTATATTAATTGACCCTAATTTATTGGAAAACACATATATATTCAATAATTTTAATTATACATGTATATTAAAAAGTATTATATATTTACAAATAAAACAAATACATTAAATATAAAAAAATATAATGAATATATATATTAAATATAATGAATTAATAAATATAATAAATATAATGAATTAATAAATCTTATAATTCTTATAAATATAATAAATATATTTATTATTAATCTTATAAATATTTAATTATATATATAATTTAGTTATAACATGTGTTTTTTATTTAATGTATACAATAAACATTATCAGCGCTAGGAGAAGCACTGATAAATGTAACCATTATCAGTGCTAAGAAAAGTACTGATAAAGGGATATTTAAAGCACTCATTAATGGACCCTTTATCAGTGCTAAAAAAAGTGTTGATAATGGGTTCACCTATATCAGCACTTGTTTTAGAACTGATAAAGGGTATATTTATTAGCGATTTTTTTAACGGTGATAAAGTCCTACCCCTTTATCAGCGCTTTTCTGTTAGCGCTGATAAAGGAAGGAGCCTACCTTGCCTAATTTTGTGGTAGTGAGTACTACTTTGTACACCAAAAGGATTTATTCTGTCTTTATATAACACATGAAAAATGTTTCTCATCTCATTTCCAAATTTATGATACTTGTAATCAATTTTAATCCACTGAGAAGAATCTGGTGGATGATGTAGGTTCCAACCTTTAATTATTGTATCTGCATGCCATGTCAATTTTCATGTGGTTTCCTGATATTCATATAGTCTTTCAAATCATATAATTATAGTAAAGTAAAATACATATTTTAAGGACTTGATTCTTTTTTTTTTGTCGATCTACACCACACATAGGGTATTTTATGAGTGATTCATAGTCCGTGTGAAACAATATTCAATCATTTGGAAAAGCATGTATTTTTATATAGACCCTTCCCATTGAATATAAAAAAATAGCATCATATTTTAGACATGGAATTTCATTTTCTTCTGGTAGCATATCATTCTAGAGACAAAGTAGTCATATAAATCTTGTGTTGTTCTTTCCACATCCAGCTTTCAAATTATATAACTTCTATACAGTATAATTTTTTTTATTTAGTTCAACTAGTATACATTGGTCTCTTAGAATAGCTATTTAACCTCTCAAACAACTTTGAAAATCATGAAGGTCATATTTAATTTACATAGTAATTTCTTCCATGTCATCTTCATCATCATTTAATCAACTATTTATATCAAATAATCCATAAAATACAATATCATCCCAATTAGTGTGTACATTCAGTTTTTCCCCATGTTCTGTCAGAAATTTATAGCTCTGATCTATTCTATGAAAAATAAAATGTTTTTACAACAGTTTCAGACTAATTTTTCCTCAATAAAAACAAATTAAACACAAACAAAGGATTTGATAAGGGGATTGTGAATTCTATGTCTCAATCTTGATGAACTCTATAACTCCTTCTTCATAATATTTTGTCAAAAAATTATCATGCATCCATTTTTATTCATATCCACCCTATTAGGTTCATAAAATTTTTATTTTGTATAATAAATAAATAACTACATATAAGATATTCATTTTAAAGGTGAAAGTTATAGAAAATTATAATAAGTGGATCACATAATTTGATTTTCCATAATAATTTCTGTATGCTTTGAAGGAAATGAGTAATTGAACATAATAAAATAATTACTCTGCTATGGTAGTTTTTATCATCTGAATTCAACCAAAATTAACATTAGTACCTGTTATGGGATGAAAACATCTCAAAGTAGTTAATGAAACAAAACTACATGTCCAAGAGAGATGGGGGATGAGTCTCAAACAACATAATTCATTTACAACTATTCGAGAGATGAATTATATGTGGATGATAGTTGTCTCCTTGAATATTTATAAATCACCAAATCGTAAATTTAAATTTCAAATATTATCTCAAAACCACTTAATAAATTCAAAAGGATGTTTTTAAAAAATTTAAAACCCCTCTTGAAATTTATTTTTCTAATTCCACATGAAAATTGACCAATTTTTTTCATAACAGATAATGGTATATAAACCCCCTTTTCTATTGAAAATATTAGCATTAAGTAAAAAATCATAAAATCATATTCAAAACACATTAACAATAAATTTTATTTTTAAAATCAATTTTGGTTAAAATGAGCATCTCAACAGGGGAGTGAATTGAGTGTCCAATATAAAATTCTATTTAAAATGGATTATTTTGAAATTCCACTAATATTTAAAAACGGCATACTTTATCAAAATAAGTATTATGATATGGATCATAATCTTTTTAAATTTTTCTATAAAGATTTATTAAGTCTCATAGGAATAATATAAAATATTATTGGATCCTTTTAAATCAGTGTACTTGATCAAACCTTAATATAAACAAAAATTATGATAAGCTATCAAAGTATATATATTTTTTACATTTATAAAATTTCAGTTTTTAAGAATAAAAAGTAAAATTGAATTAAAGCACACAATATAATGAATGAATACAAGATGTTCAGTCTCATGTTGAGGCTTAGTCCTCTCCACTTGGTAATCACCCACCACTGAGATATTTTTATGAAATAAATATGTTGATCCACAACATGGATCATGTTTTTCAAAATTTTACAATTATCATGGTCATACATGACCTTTTTCACAATTATTCATGGTTGTAAAAAATAAACAAGATGCATAGTGACCTTTAGCAATCTTATCTATGGGAGAAACAAATATGAAACGATATTTAGAACATATTTATTATCTTATAGTTTAGAATATGAGATATTTTTTGTGTGATAAATTAGTTTTTGTACACACACTACACAAAATGTAAAAAAACTAAACAGTATCGAGCAATCTAGATTAGTAGAATTTATAAAATATCGGTTTATTGCAATGTAGCTTGTGAATCCTGATTTGATTCTGCAATGAAGCTAAATTAATGTTCTCTTGAAGAATTTACAAAAACAGAGTGTCACAGACTCTTGTTCCTTGAATTCAAGGAAGACACTAGATGTGATGGTACAATTCAACTTCCCATTTGAATGTTTTTAGTTGGTTTAACTCTATGTGTGTTCAGGAAATTTGCGATTTTAGCTTTCTACCAGTTCACTTCATTCACTATCATGTATGTTAATCTATTTATGTATATGCACATCTATCTTCATGATGGAGTTTGTGACACCTTCATTCATAGCATCAAGAAGAATATCTAGATGAGCTACTCTCTCATAATGCATGGTATGACACTGTCTTCAATGCCTTCTATCGATCATTTTAAAGAAAATAGTTAAAATTGTAAATTCAATTAACATCAAAAAATATAGATGTTAGAAAAATTTAATAAAAAAATATAAGTTGAAAAATTAGTGGTGGTGTCTTAAGTTCTGGTGGTGTATCTTTCTGATAGTGTCTCGCTCTGGAGGTATCAAACTGGTGGTATAACATTGTTTGTATATTATTTATAGCCAAATTTCCACTATACTGGCGGTGTATCAACTAGAAGTGGAAATTTTGGGGGTGTGAGGTGGTATGATGTCTCATAATTAGGAAAACTTATGGGTTAGCAGTATGATATTTGAAGTACCTCATCTGTTAGTATGTCAAACATGGAGTAATTGTAGTTTTGGAAGCATTACAACCTAACGATTTGTTGTATGACGGTGTCTCAGACTTTTTCAAATTTTTAGACCAACAGTTTTACATCCTAGTGGTGTGATATCGTGATGGTGTCTTGTAATTAGAAAGATTTTGAGGGTGCTAGTGATTCATGTAAAATGGTGTCTCGAGTTGGTGGTGCCAACCTCAATGGTTTCTCGTACTTAGGTAAATTTTTCACCTGGCTCAGAATATAGAAAACATACAAAAAAACATGAAACTTGTTAATAACATTAGAATCATTATTTTGTATCAGTAAAGTAGGAGGTTAACAATTTCCATGAAATTTTTACACATTCAAAGGTTTAAAACATTACAAGATCACTTTGATATCACTTCATGAGTTTTAAACCAATAACTACATTTTATCTTATTTAAGGGAAAATATCATTTTTTCATTTCAAAACCCACATTATCATTTAAATCCATGTTTCCTTTATAAAAAATGAAATTTAAAATAGTCATGACCATAAAAATTATAAGTAGTCCACCACCCAATAAAAATAAAATCATGATTATTAAACATTTCATAATCATTTTATAAATCTTACATGAATAAAATATTTTTCAGAAGACAGTGGTGAATTAACAATTTGAATCCTAACATCATTGTCCGTAGTATCTATTTAAATATCAATGTTCCCATGGGATTATTTCAAAATTCAATCAAGGGACTACTCATTTATTAAAAACTTCTTTCATCAAATATCACACAAGAAGCCTCAAATACAAGATTTCACATGCCACACAATTTATTCAATATTCAATATCAAGAAGTTTTTACAAGTATTAATGAAATTGAAAAATATTTTCCAAAATATCTTGAGGTGTTATACAGAGCCTATGTCTGATATCGGACATAGGTATGATTTGAACTTATTTTAGTGCGAGTCGAATTGGATGTGCTTTAGTACATGGGGTGAGAGAACAATAGTGGATTTGGTTTTTGTTTGGAAAGGTAACACCCAAGAAGTCACATCATGTTTAATGTTTGAAAATCTTTGTGGTTATTTAAAAGATCATGGGATGGTTTCATTTGTTTAGAAATTGTGACAATGTGATGAGATGTCTCATCAATTGGTGACATTGATAATTTTTAGTGAAAATTTAGCTAGACGTGGACCCAATAATTTTTTTTCATGAGATGGGGTGGGGTGATATGTAAACCACAACACGAATTTTGTTTACATTATGTATTTAATCTTGGTTTATTTTATAATTTTTGTTAAACATGTTTACTTGTTTTAAATCATGAGTTTAAATGTTATGAATATACTTAGTTAAGTATTTCATTTTATACCTTGAGATCATAACCTCATATGGGTGAAAATATTATTACAAAATAATCCTTGATATAAACTAAGGATACCATTTATCAAATACCCAAAAAAATAGTTTGAAATATACATAGAGAATATTTTTTTATACTTTTATGAAAATTCCACCATGATCTTTTCCTGACATTGACATTTAAAAATGAATAATATTTGGAACAACTATTTAGAAATATTTATTAAACTATTTACCTTTTCCTTTTAAATGAAAAGAATCACTTGAAAATCATTTTACTTATCCCATTCATAATTTATTAAAATAACATTTAAAAATACCTTTTTGATTTATTTTTAAATAAATGGCACTAAGAAGGAAAACTAAGTCAAAAAAATTGTAATTAAAAAAAAGAAATTAATTAAAAAATTCAAATAAGAAACTAAAGTGTAAAAGATGTAAGGAATAAAATTAAATAAGGGAAATAAAGACAACATTTCATAATAGATAAAGTGGGTACCAAACAATATATATAAAACTAAAAGTATTATACACAACACATGGGGAGGATCTCTAGACTATAGGTTCTAAAGGTAATTTAAATTCTTATAAAATACTAGTCAGTTATGTGACAAAAACATGTAATACAACTCAAGCCTCTTGAGCATATTGAAAATGACCCCTAGCTAATACCTCAATTTAGTTAGAGCATCACCCATTTATTTACCATTCTATCTATGGTCAACCTTGTGAGTCCCACAAAACATCCACATAGAAATTTTCCATTTTACTAACAATAACAACGAACAATCAAGAAAATAATTTAAATAATTATTCCTTTTGAAACCCCAATTAAAATATCTCTATAAAAGCAATCATTTTTCTTGAGCCCATTCTAAAAAAACCTTTAAGCTCAAAACTATTTTTAAATGAAAAAATCACTTAAAACCCCATTTTTAAAAACCTATATAATAAAATAAAATTTAATAAACATGTTTAAATTTATAAAGTTATCTTTAAATGTTATAAACATATGCAATTACACACATTCATATCATAATAGATCTCAATCAAAATATTCAGATATTTCTATGTGAATATGTGCATGTGTCTAATATATATATATATATATATATATATACATACACACACCAATAAATATGTGTATAAGCATAAAACATGAAAATATAAATCCATAACATTGGATAATAATATATAACATATGAATAAAATAAAACATAAGAGAACTTATCAAATAAAAATCCCAATAAATCAATGTCATGGAATCATGCATTACCCAAACTGATTTCATAAAAAAGATCAAATAATTTTAAAACACCAAATTACACTATGAAAAACATAATAAATATTTTATTGGACAAGAATATAATTTATCCTTTGAACGCAAATTAAATTCAAGGCCAAATCCACAAGAACCCAATTGGTAATCAATTATATCCCCTAAAACCCTTGAGCTACAAGAAAATTTAAATCCAAACCCACAATAACCCAATTTGAAATAAATTATAATCCATTAAAAACCCTAAGAAACAAGAATATTTAAATTCAGTTTAACCCAAATAACAATTATAATTTTAGATAACCCTATTTCAAACACCCATTTACATGAAAAAATAGGGAATAGAAAAGGAATAAATACACCTACCTAAATATATAATAGATGATTCAAAACCTTCAACAATATTGAGTGGAAGGCTTGAAGAATAAGGAAAAGTAGCGATGGAAAATATGTAATAAAAATAACCTTATCTATAATGAAAACATGAAATCAATGACAGAGGGGGAGGAAAAAATAACATACATTGGATTAAATCTTTGATTAATCTTTGAGAAAGTAGAGGTATCATGAAACCTTGGATTCATTCTCTCATTGGATTCATTCAAACCATGATTCGATTGAGTCTTGGATTTATGTTATGACCACCTACCAATAAAGATTCCCCTCATGATCTGTTGATGAAGTAAAATAGATAATGACCCCCAAGTCCCCCCTCTAGTAGTCCTAAGGGTGGGGACTATCACCAAGTGTATCGAAATCTCAAAAAAAAGGAGGCATTACCATTTTTTTGTAACCATGATTGGGAGATAATATGAACCAACCCCAATAAACTCCAAGAAGGATATATATAGATAATTGAAAAGCCAAACCATCCCACATTCTGTTCAAAATGTAACTGATACAGAAGTAAGATTCTCCAAAGTAAATACCAAATGAAAATCTAAGGAGTGACACAAATATTATCCCCAAGATCCAAGCTAGTACGGTCGATCATGATCCATGTAATATTCCTAGAAACCTGAAAGAAATTTTATATACATAGGCTGAGAGTACAAGTATAATTAGTAAAAAAATAAAAACTCTCACATGAACAAGTGTAGAAGCATAGTAATTCCCCCAGGAGAAAATAGCTAAAACCATAAGCACCTAATAAGGTATACTAGCCTCCCCAACCTCCCTGAAGGCACATTCACCAAATAACAAATGTCAAGTAAAGTTATATAGAGCACATATATTATAGGGTACCCTATACCACTTTACCACTATTTATCCACTCTCACACCCTAAAAAACATCATTGTGCTTCCACCTCTTCTAAACATACCACACCACATTCATCTCGCAGACACCTGGGCCTCACAATCACATGTCATCCTGCCGGTAGACACCTCCGCCACAAACCACACTGCATTCCACCTGCAGACACCTAGTATACAAACCACACCACATCTCATCTCAAAGACACCTGGGATGCACAACTCACTCACACACACCTGGGCCTCAAAAACCACAACCTACCTGAAGAGTCTTGGGATATCACCACCTGGAAGAGGGATCAAGGAATATCGGTTGACCATCAATCCATCCTCTCATTGGGTTGTTGGGTAAATACACCCTCCCCACTGATAATGGTGGTGTTAATCATATAGTTCTCAATTAGGGTGGGTTGTGTAAATAAAACAAAAGAAAATACATGTATATTTATAGGTAACAAACACTCAACCCAACCTATGGGTTCTCAAAACAAAAAAAACAGCCCAAAAGACAAAGTTTTCAACTAACTCTAAATATACATAATAGAATAGATGATGGTCACTTCCAAATATGATAAAATAAATCCACTTAACACCCAAAAATTTTGAAGTTATTAATAATTTACTAATTAATCTATCCCTAACAAGGAAACTAACAACCACATCACATAACTAGCCTCACAACCCAGCCAAATAGAGGAAGAAAATTGGGATAAAACATCCCACATCCCACATCACACTCCCCCCCCCACATATCACCCAAGTCAACCACCGCCATTATCATTCCTCAATGTATTGTTTCCCTATCCTTTATCTCAATAAAAAACCCCCCAATTTATAGACAATCCCCGAAACACACCACATCAAAACCAACATGATAGCCCTGTTGTATAATAGTACCACACACAGTTACATAAACATATCACAACTCAAACCTACAATCTCTCTGATCAAACTCTTCCCATCCATTCCACAAGAATTCAATCTCTCAACCTGATATTTCATTACACCACATGTACCACATCCCACACACGACCACGCTCTCAGCCACATCACCACACAACCTACATGGGAAAAAATATAATAAATCTAAACATAGCACCCAGACACACAAATAGATAAAGTTGTATTCATATTTAACCAACAATCATTCTTTAATTCCACTTCGATAATTTAGGGGTGATCACATAATAAATTCATTCTCGAGGCATCAATTTTTTTAATCAATATTTACATGGTTAAGTAAATTCCAAATTATAGCACTTCAATAGGGGATCAATAATATGTATAAAGCATCACCCATGTGCATATAAATACCACCAACAAAAATGATTTTTAAATGGATTATATCCATTTCCAATCACAACATGGGTCAATGATACAATATAAAATAATATGATTGTCATTATCATCTTCCCATGCCTTCTTTTATCTTTGTCAAAATTGGTTTCATCTGTACCCATAAAAATACATCGATACACCCACCCCACATAATAAATAAAATGAGAGAGATGAAGTAATAACTACATCATGAAAAAAATATTGACAACTCCAACTAGCGCAAAAACAGGGTGTGTGCGAGTAATAAAAAGACTCCAAAGAAAAATTGGATCTGAAGACCACATCACAACACATGAATCCATAGGAAAAAACGCTCTAGATGAACCATGAGAAAATGGAAGGGTAAAAGGAAGAGAGGATCTCTTATTTAGAAAATTTTTGGACATATATCAATAGAAGGGAGAAAATTTCGATGGGCTTAAAAGTCAGGTCGTGGATAAGACCACATGCCTAGGATATTTAAAAGTATTTGGGTGTGTTAGGATATTAAAGATATAATTAAAAATCATTTAATAATATTTATAAATGGTCAAATAATTTTTTAAACTCTATTGACATCAAATAAAATATAAGAGGGGTGAAACTTGAAAAACTAGGAAAAGATGGAAATGAAACACCATTGGGTGAGTCACCAATGCCACTCATTAATGCCACCTACTGATGCCACTCAATTATGCCACTCACTGACATTTATTCACTGATGAAACCTACCGACATGAGCTACTAACGCTGATCCACATATGTTTAGCTATCGATCTGAGCTACCATCACTAAGCTATCGATACTGAGCGACTGATGCGAGCTACCATCACTGAGTCACCAACACAAAAAACTGATAGTGAGTCACCGACATGACCCACTATCACGACCCACCAATAGTGAGTCACCAACACGACCCACCAATGTGACTCATCAATACTACCTACCGACAGCACCTATTGATGCCACCTACCAATGGAAAACTGGATTTTTGAAAAACTCCTGAAATGAGTCACCATTGCCTCTCAGAACACCTAAAAACTAGATTTTCACAAAGGAGTTGCCTAGGGAGGGCTGGGGAATTACATCAGAAAATTCTAAAAATATTTTATTACTTGAGAATCCAAAATCAAACCTAGAAGAAAGTGGCGATTGAACAATCACCCCATGAGATACCTCTCAAGGATAAACCACCCTGTATTACACAAAAGCTGAAGTGAAACCTCAACATAAAAGAACACCTCCTCCAACATTTACTCCCCCAACTAACCATAATACACAACAAACATACACCAAAATACATAATGACTAAACACATTAATCAAGGAATTCCTTCCTCCATGTTAGGATATTATCTACATTGGGAAGCACTGACTCGCCTGCATGGGTTTAATAACATCTGAATTAATGCTTCTTGATTAAGTATCAGGTCCTCCACTCTTCATATGCCAATACATTATCTCAAATTATGTAATAAGGCATTGAATAATTTCATAGAAAACAAGGTCACATAATAAGGAAATACATAAAAAAGAAAAACTCGAAACAACTCTAGGTACTAACTATGAATTTGATCTTCTTGCTCCAAAGTATTCTCCTCCAGGCCATTATGCCTCCACAACATGAGAACCAAAGGAATGGTACATTCACATAGCATCTTCTCCCAATGATCCTAGATCTCCACCAGCTGCTCCACGAATGTTGTGTTGTCCACGATATCCAACTCTCCCCTGTTAATTACATGGGAGTCATCACGATTATACCGACGAAGTTGGGAGATATTAAGAACATCATAAATCCTCTCTAACTATAGTAGAGGTTCCAATTGGTATTCCACCTCGCCAACTCACCCCAACACCTCGAAATGTCTGATGAACCTTATATAAATCATGCTTCCTCTTCCAAATTTCTGCTACCCTGGTAATCATTTAAGAACACATGGTACCAACATCAAACTCCAAGGGCCTCCACCTATGATTGAAATATGACTTCTTACAGTCTTCTTCTTCCTTAACCCTCTCACGGACAAGATAAACCTTCATTTTCATGGTTTTCACTACATCGGGACCAAGAAAAGCTGTATCCCCAACCATTTTCTTGACCAAGGGTAAATGACATGGTCTTCCATACAAGGATTCAAATGGAGTGATACTAATTTAAGAGTGTTATCTATTATTATAAGAGAAATAAAACAAGGGAACATGTCTCATGAAAGACCCACAAAAATCCAAGATGCATGATCGCAGCATGTCCTCCAACATCTGTATGTTCTACTCTGCCTTCCCATATATCTGAGGGTGGAAGGACATGATAAGGAATAAATTAGTTCCAAAACAAATCTACATTCCCCTCCACACTCGTTAAGTAAAGCGTTTATCCTGGTCCTAGATAATGGACCACAAAATCCATGTTGAAGGACCCTAGAACACCCTATGAGGGGTGAGGTGAATCAGGGTGTCAAATTTTTCTTTTGAATGTTGTGGATCTTGTTCCCACATTGGTAAGAAGTTGTTAAATCTTCTAAACAAATTAAATCAAGGATATGACACATCAATTTTACATGCCTCACCCCAAAGGGCTACATCCAAGGAGAATACGCTGAAAATGAGTCGGTCGTACCTAAATCCAGTCATCTTTACTAGTTTAAGGATTTCAAGATTCTTTCACAATCACTATGTGTTAGGAACATTGCCTTCAAAAAGGTTCAGGGATAGCTCACTATGTCCCTTAGACCACTTCCCTCGACTCCCCCTAACTCACTACCTTGAGAGAATTCAAACTTAGTTTATTGACATGGAGGTTGATTCAATAGATATTCATTGAAGTATTTGTCTCTCTTCAACATGGCACACTGCTTGCATCGAAGTCCTCAATTGATGCACATAAAAGCACTGAACCACTAAACCAGATATTCAAAATCCTTTTAGAATCATAACATTTTGCTTGCACGCAATACCTAAAATTGCATGCAAGATTTGGTATTTTTCACTCAAGATTACATTTATACAACCCATACTTTTCACATCACACTTATCTTTCATACAACTACACTGAAGGGTTCACTTGGTATTTTTAGACTAAATGAATACCATCAGTACAAGATTAAATCTCTTCCAATATTCCGTATGCCAATATTTTACACGGAAGAGAACCATTTTGTCATTGAAAAATTATTAAGTCTTCCTTGGGGGTAGACACCTATTTATAGGTCATGATGACCCTGCGTGGAATATTATGAAGCATCTTTTTCATTGTGCACAATATTATTCCTCATCACTCAAAAGCCCTTTTGACGCCACATTAGCCACGTAAGATTATTTGGTGTCACCTTATCTTTCATGCACATGTAAGACTTGCACACACTTTTACCTTTGCCATATTTTCACATTTTGATCCCAAATAAGTCATTGCACGCAACTTTTTAAACACCTTTTAAACGTGTCTGCAAATCCATTTTACAAAAACACATTTCTCCATTTTCTAATTTTCAGGCCCAAAATTTGGGAAAACACTGGGAAACGATATCACATTCAAAACTATTGTCCGGTTGAACTATATGATCCCATTCTTGTCAAACAATCTGAACTTATAATGAGGGTTGAAAAAAACAAAAACCATACTTAATTTCAATCATAGAACGACCATGGTTCCAACAATATCCCCCTTTGGTTTTATTGAAAATCTACGAATAAATTCAACAGAGCTCCAGCCACAAGAAAACATTAAATGCAAGAATAAACTCAGACAAAACTCTATGTTTACATGAGAAATTATTGGTGTAGAAAAAAGAGGGAAATATTGAATTGGGTTCCCTTGTTTTTGAATCCTTAAATATTCCCAGGCTGTTCTCTTATTGTGTCCCAGAATCATTACATGCCCTGAATGAATTCTTTCTCCTCCTAGCACCAAATTCTCATCAGGTCACAAAAGCATTACATGTCCATTACATGTCATCATGTCACAGATTCATTACATGTCCATTACATGTACTGAAATCATTACATCTCTATTACATGTCCTGAATTTATTCATTCTCCCCCATTGAAAATAATACCAAAGACCAGTATTTGTTCATTACACAAGTAAAAAACCCCAAGGATAGTATCTCCCCCATAAACATGCATCACCTTCACAATCGGATTAAAAAAAGTTAATATAACTAGGGAGAGGGGAATTTCGTAACCTTCTTATGCTATAGTACGTGGTTGAACACAGATGTTCAACCGATGTTTCTCAAACACAGCCGCTGATAGTGGCTTGGTCCAGATATCAGCCACATGCTCATCGGTTCCCACATGATCCATTTTAGTCATGCCTTGTTCAAATTTTTCTTTGATAAAGTGATATCATATTTCAATATGTTTTGTACGAGAATTCTGAACAACATTCGTTGTAAGATAAATTGTGCTCTTGTTATCACAGTAAATCACCATTGGTTGTTTTACCTCATCACCAATATATGTCAGTTTTTTCTTCAGCCGTAGTAGTTTAGTGCATGCCTTTGTATAAAAGATATACTCAGCTTCAATATTAATAATATTAGTACATTCTTGTTTCTTTCTCAACCACCCAATACATTTTTCCCCAATATAGAATGATCCACCACTGGTGGACTTTCTTTCCACTACATCTCCAGCCCAGTCAGAATCAAAGAACGCTGATAATTCACAGTTCTTTCCTACGACAAAGTATAACCAATAATAATGAGTAACCTTAATGTACCTCATTATTATTTTTACTGCTGTTATATGTTCTTCCTTCAGATTAATCTAAAATAGGGCAGATAATAATGTTGCAAAGACAATATCAGGTCATGTCGCTATTAGGTATAGTAAGCTTCTATCAATCCTCCTAAACATGGTGGGATATATAGATGTCACATTTTCATGATTTCCATCTTTGGTTCCAACCTCAATCAGAGTTGACATTGATTTGGATTCATTCATATTAAATTTCATTAATAGCTCTCTAGTGTACTTTTCCTGGGAAATGAAAGTGTAATTATTCTTTTGAATCACCTACAGCCCCAAGAAATATCTATTTTTCTTAATCATAGACATTTCAAATTCTAATTTCATGTGATTGGAAAATTCATCCACTTATTTTAGCCTACTGCCACAAAATATATTGTCATCAACATAATCTGGAACCATGAATTGATTTTTCAGAGAATTCATCGTATATAGATTTTGATCTACTCCTCCTCTTTTTAATTCCAGATTCTTTATATAAGAATCCAGCCAGGAATATCATTATCATGGGTGCTGCATCAAAACATAGAGGGCCTTCTTTAGTTTACAAAACTTTGATTCATCAATACCAAGAAGAAAACCTACTTTTTGTTTTGTGGTGGGCTTCTTCTTTGAGAACAACATTCAATAATATTGTCTTGACATCCATTTGATATACATTATATCATCATTGGATTTCCATGTCAAGAGAAATATTGATTGAATCCAGTCTATAAACTAGTGTAAATGTTTCTTCAACATCGACACCTTCAATCTGTGTATATCCTTTACATTCTAGTAATTCCATGTTTCTGATAACACTTCCATGCCCATCAAACTTTTTCTTTAAAATCCACTTTTTACCAATCACATTATGACCTTCGGGTTTCTAGACTAGATCTGATGTCTGATTCTGGTCAATCTGATCTAACTCTTCATTCATGGCTTTCACCCATGTTTCATCCATTGTAGATTCTTCAAATGAGGACTCATCCACAACTGAAAGAAAGGTATATTTTGTGTTATTATGCATTCTCCTTGTTTGGGTGGCTGTAGTCCAATCATCAATAATGTTGGATTGATCAATTTATTCTCTTTAATTCCTCCATTGAGATTCAACTGCATTCTCTCTAGCCAAGGTTTCCTCTTTAGATTCTTCTTCTGAGTGAACATCATGATGTGACTCCTAATTGTTTTGTACACCTTCCTCTATTTATGTATTTTCATTTACTCCACATTCACTTTCTTCCTCATTTTCTATCACATCAGCATATGATATCATTCAACCATTTGTGGTTTTCTCTTCAATGATCCTAACATCGATTCTTTCCATAATCCATCCTAAGCACATGTTGGAACACTAGTAGGATTTCCTATTCATTTAATATCTAAGGAAATTTCCTTCATCTACATTGCCTCCATTCTTAACTTGATTTACTTCTTTGTTTTTGATGAAACATTTACATCCAAAATACAGAAAATTATTTCAATGTGGGATTTGTTCCATGCCAAAATTCATATTGTTTCTTAGTCTCTCCCATATAAAGTCATGTTCAATTTTGAATATACACTGCAGCTTGAATGGCCTCTTTCAAATAATGTCGTGGAATATGACTCTCAATTTGTATAGTTCATTCAATGTTGTTCACATGTCTATTCTTGCGCTCAACAACTCCATTTTGTTGTAGAGTTTTTATGGTATCTACCTCATGTTTTATCCCATATGTCTCTAGGTAATTTTCAAATTCAAGGGATGTGTATTCCCCTCCATTATTAGATCATAGCACTTTGATAGTTTGTCCAGTATCATTCTTGGCGATTCACCTATATGTTTTCATACAATAGTGAAGTTGTTACTTCTTGTGTATAACTATTACACATGTCATTCTACTATAATCATATATGAAAAGGACGAATTACCTTTATCTATTAGATCTGGCACAATTTATATGGCCACATAAATCTATATGAATGAGATCAAGAAGATGAGATTCCCTTTTCTTTTTTAGATGACATAAACTGTAGACCAACTTCCCCTGAATGCAACCATCACAAGACCTCTCATGTTTACACATCAGTTTGGTATTGTCTACGAAAATTTTCAGTTTTGATATTTTATCCATGTCATGCTGATTGGTGTACCCCAATATCCAATACCAAAAGTTATTTTCTTCCTCAATTGTCATGTAGAATATTTTTTCTTTGCTATCCACCTGATACTGGTTTCCCTCTATTCTGTATCCCTTCATAAGTGAATTTCTTGTTTTTCCATTGATGGTGTAGCCTTTCTGATTAAAAGTTACTATAACTCTTGAGTTACAGAGTTGACTCACACTGAGGAGATTATGATGTAGTCTATATAAATAAAGGACTTATGTTTTCTTTATCTCTCCATTAGCTAGTTTAGTACTTCCACTGCCTTTGATTTTCAGAGTTCCATCATTACCAAATTGTACAGTTTCATCAACCCTCATCTTGACATCTATTAATGGGCCTGCATTACCTATTATATAAGAGGAACAAACACTATCCAAAATCCATGGGTTTTTGCTTTTTTTAGCTTTGAGGATTACCTATGAAATGTTGGATTTCTCAATTTTCTTCTTTTCTTTCCATGAGACATTGGATTAAGTGAAAGACACTAATGGATTTTCAGTTCTCTCTTCTATGTACATGGTTTCTTCATAGTTAAAATATTCTTCTATAGGAGGAAACCTATTTTTAAGAGAAACATTGTCTTGTTGATGAGCTTTTACTTGACTCGAACTCCGGTACGTGGTCTCCATCTCCCTCCTCTACAATCAATGGCCACGTGAAAAATGTTAGAACAATGTAAACAATATCCATAGAAATTTTCTCTTCTAAAATATTTAGGATATGAATTTTTTCTCCTTTTTTGAACTCTCATCTCTTCTCCATTAAAATATCTTCTTGTCTCCTCTCAATAAGGCACGGTATAGTCTAGATATCCACATAAGTAACACTTCATGAGAGGAAATATCTTCACACATATGTTTATCCTCATTCCTTATTTTTTGGCCTATTCGTAAAGGACTGAGGATAATATTCATTTCTTATTTCATATTGAATTGGGGGTTTCTTTTTCAGCACTTCATGTGACTTTTCCATATGACCCACTTTCAGCTTTCCTTTATTTTGTTCACCTTTATTTGAAACATTCGATGATTCTTCCTCACAAATGATTCCCCAATTTCTTATGTAAGCGTGTCTTTGATCATTAATAATATTTTCAACTCCATTAGAACCACTTTTTTCTCTCTCCTATAGCGCAGCATCTATGAACCTTCTAAACTATATTTTTTCCCATAATCCTTTTGAAAATTTTTCACTCTCAAGTTTACTCCTAAGTGTAACAACTTCTTTATCAAGCCCCTTAGAAGTATTGGACTTCTCTTCTTGTCTTGAGCTGAGGTCATTGATGACCTTTTCATTCTCTTAAATTCTCAAATTCAAATCCACAACATCAGCAGTACTTTTAAGAATTTTAGACTGTACATTCACAAATTCTTCTGATCGTTCAATTTCAACATTGAGATTATCAACATATTTAGATGATTCCTATATGATTTCAGTCCTCTTATTGAAACTCTTACATTTAATATTAAGCTTACTAGCAGCATCCTTATGTTTCAATGTGGTATTGGCACTAGATGTCAACTTATTTTATCCACCATTATCTTCTGATGGTGATGATTTTTTAACAGTGTCCATCATGGAAGCATGGTTTCCATTTTTTAATTATGGTTCTTCTTCTTCTCAAAATACATTATTATCATCTTTCTCTTCATAGAAAAAACTGTTCTTTAATACTTTCTTCTAGATTTAACGACTCCCTTTTTGAAAAAACTTTTCTTGGGATTATTAATGTTTTCATCTTCGCAGTCATCAGCATCGATCTTTATTAATCACTTATAGGAAATGTTCTCAACTTTTCCACCATGAATGAATGCTACAGTTAAATTCCCTTTGAATTTCCATTTTCCATTCTAGAACTTCTTGTCAAAGAGAGAAAGAATTTATTTTTCCATGTCATTTTCACCAGTACTATCTGTTGAAATTTTCAGTTTCTCAATGGCTTTGAACGCCATTTCCTTGCTCACTCAAGTCGTAGAATCTTCTAGTTTGACTCTCATTTAATATTCTACCAGGATGATTAGTAGATCATCTAGAGAATGTTTGGAAAGATCTCTTTACTCATGGGCTGACACCTTTTCATTGTACATGGGTGGAAGCCTTATAAATATTTTCTTTACAATGTCAACATCTATGATTTCTTCACCTGGACCCTTTATTTCTCCAACCACTTCAGTAAATCAATTAAAGAAGGAGTTTACATTCTCATTAGGATGCATCTTCATATCGTTAAACCTATTGTGCAGGACTTTTAGTTTCACCTCCATCAATTTTATATATTATTCATAAATATTTTCATTTTTATCCCACATGGACTTTGCTGAGGTGCAACTAATCACCTTTAGATAGATCTGATCAAAAAGGGATGTGGAGGAGCATTCTGCGCTTTATCATATACATCAATAATTTTCCTGCATGCACCAGTCATAGCCAACCCTATAGGTTCAGTAACTTGTATACCTTGAACAGTGGAAAATAGTAATTCCATTCTAAGGTATATTAGATGAGGTCTCATTATATTCTTCAAAATCTAAATATTAGTTCCATCAAATTGGGGGACTCTCCTGACACTAGCTGAATTCTCTATGATGGTAAAAGATAGATCAAATACCATGAACCTACCTCTAATACCACTTGAAGGACCTAGAAACACCCTGAGAGGGTAGGGGTGAACCAGGGTGTCATCTTTTTCTTTTTAAAGTTGTGGATCTTGTTCCCACATTGGTAGGAACTAGTTAAATTTTTCAAACAAATGAAAGTAGGGAGATGAAATAGTAGTTTTACTTGGTCACCGTAAAGGGATACATCTAAGGATCATATGCTGAAAGCATGTCAGTTATACCTAAATTGAATAATATTTACTAGTTTTAGGATTACAATACTCGATCAGAGTCACTGTGTTCCTAGAAAACTTCCTTTACAAAGGTTCATGGATAGCTCACTGCATCCCTCATATCACTTCCCCTGACTCCCCATAGCTCACTACCTTGAGAGAAGTCAAACTCATTTTATCAACGTGAAGTTCACTTCAATAGATTTGCATTGAAGTATTTGTCTTTGTTCATCATGAGACACTAATGCATAAAATTCCGAAATTGATGCACTTGAAAGCACTGAACCACTAAACCAGATATTAAAAAGCCTATTAGAATCTTTACTTTATGCTTGCACACAATACCTGAACCTGCATGCAAGATTTGGGATTTTTCACTCAAGTAGACTTTCACACAATCCCTAATTTTTTAACAACCCTTTTATTTTGCACAACTGCTCAAAGGGTTCACATGGTCTTTTTAGACTAAAGTATCACCTTTCATGCAAGATTAACTCTTTACCAATCTTTCGCATGCCAATATTTCGTGTGGTTGAGCAACCAGTTATTCGTTCAAAAATTCTTAAGTCTTCCATGGGGGTAGCTTCCTATTTATAGGCCACGATGACCCTACATTCATGTGTTTGACGCATTCTTTTCAGTGAACACAAGATTCTTTCTGAGTGAAAAAACCCCCTTTTGGTGCTGCATTGGGCGCATAAGGTTCTTCCATACAACCTCATCTTTCATGCACATGTATGACTTTTGCACACTTTTTTCGTTTGCATATTTTGACATTCTGGTCCCAAACTAGGCATTGCACGCAAATTCCTAAACACCCTTTAAACATTTACACAACTCCCTCTTCCAAACACACAATTCTCCATTTTCTGAATTTCAAGCCCAAAAATTTGGCAAACACTGGGAAAAGACGCCACCTTCAAAACTATTGTCTGCTTAAACTATATGATCCTCTTCCTGGAAAGCATTCTGAACTTCTAATGAGGATTGAAATAAACCCTAGACCATAATCTATTTCCATACTAGAATGGACATGGTTCCAACACATGTAGCTACTCCACAACATCCAAATACCCCATAGCCATGTCATCCAATGTTCTTGATTCCTTAATTTCCAAGAAGTGTGCTGATTTAGTTAGTCGATCCACTACTTCCCAAATAGCATCATAGCATCCCTGATCCCTGGGTATCCCTATGATTAAATCCCTCAATATTTTATCCCACTTATACTCAGGGACATTTTAGGGCTGTAACAAACCCCCAAGAACACAATGCTCAACCTTCACTTTCTAGTACTCCAAGAATTTTTTACAAACTCAACCAAAACCCACTTCATCTGGGGCCCCTAAAAATGCTCCCTCAATCCATGGTACATATTGGAAACTCATGGGTGTACCTCTAAGGGTGATATTTGAAACTCACAGAGGACTCCCTTCTACATTGCTACATGAATAAATAGCCTCCCATGAAACACCATCTTATTATGACTATCCTTCGTCCATCCTTCTGGAGCATCACCCTGGTCAACATGACCACGCATCACCTCTTCCTCCAAGTATCCCCACTGACACTCTTCAACCTTCTACAACAGATACGACTAAAATATCATCAAAAACAAACAACATATTCCAACATCCATTCTTGTTACTAAATTCAAGGCTGCCAACTCCCCCATAACATTCCAAGAATCTAGATATTCCCAAACTACCTCTCTCTATGAATTTAATCTTGAGGAATAAACTAAAAAATTACCCTTTTGAGGTGTAGGAGAACTCAAAATCATATTCTTGAATAAAATTAATCCACCTCTACTATCGAAAGTTCAAATCTCTCTGGGAAAATATATACTTAAAGCTCTTGTGATCTGTGAGGACCATATAACACTCCCTAATGAGTTAATGTCACCATAAGTTTAGTGGAAGCAAGACCACTTATAGATCCAAATCATGGGTGGGATAGTTACATTCATTGGGATGTAACTAACTTAACCCATATAAGATCACTCCCCATTGTTTTATCAATACATATCCCAATACTAGATAAGAAGAACCACAGAACTCCTCAAATATCACCCATTCTTCTAGAAATCAGAGCACTGGAGAACTAACCAAATTCCCTTTAAGACAGCCGAAAGATGCCTGATACTCCTCACTCTACACAAAGGCTTGGTTATTCTTGGTTAGATCCATCAAAGGTGTTGTAACTTGAGAGAAATCTGGTACAAATATCTTGTAATATCCTACTAGACCAAGTAAACTATGAACCTCTATACTGCTCTTGGGTGCTGCCCAAGAAACTATTGCCTTGACCTTTAACTAGTCTACTGATACACCTTGTTGAGACACCACATTCCCAAGGTAGTGTACCTATTTTGTCTAAAACATGAACTTAGAAAACGTTTCACAGATATGGTGTCATCGAAGAACCTCCAAGACAATCCTAAGATGCTCGGTATGCTCCTCCTCTAACATTGAGTAGATCAGAATGTCATTGATGAATATGATGATTAATCAATCTAAGAACTCACAAAAGAAAGAGTTCATATGTCACATGAACACATCTGGTGAATTCATAAAACCTAATGGCATAACCATGAACTCAAAGTTCCCATACATGCACTAGAAATAGGTATTTATGATGTAACCCTCCTTCACCCTCAATTGGTGATACCCAAACCAAATATTGATCTAAAAAAACAACATTATCACCTTACCTGGTCGAAAATATTGTATGTCCTCGGGAGAGGGTAGAGGTTCTTAGACATCACCTGATTCAACCCATGGTAGTCTATTCACATCCTTAGTCCACCATTTTCCTTCATTGTGAACAAAACTGGATCAGTCCCCAAAAACACACTAGGCCAGATAATTCCCTTCATCATCAAGTCATCATCTTAAATCTTCAACTCATGCAACTCAGAAGGTTCCATCTAATAAAGAGCCATCGAAATCGGATAGGAATCAGGTTGCAGGTCTATCCTGAACTCGAAATCACATCGATCGGGTAGAGTCACAACCTTCTCTAGAAAATACATATAAGAACTCCTAGACAATTCGTAGAACCTCCACCGTTTTAGCATAAACCAGTTCCACTAGAAGCTCATCCAATAAGGAATAAAGCGGCTCCACATTCCAACTACCCACCTGACAACCTCACTTTCCAAAGAAATCTACATGCTTGCTATCCATGTTTGAGAACAGAACTCTCCTCCATAAGTAGTAGATGATAGGATGAACAAAAATAAACAGTAGATTCTTTAAATGAAATCATATAAATATAACTGTTGCAATAAAATATCCTCCTAGGACTGATGTGGCCCCATCATCATTCTACATCCCTAACATATATCAAACAAGCTGGTCTCACCTCGGAATGGTGTGTTCAACAACAGGGGAAGAAAAATAATCTCTATTTATATTATAAGAGCATGTGCTAGAGTGGGTGAAATGAAGGAGTGTGATGCTCCTGAATTAAACAAGTAGCAAGAAAGTTTATTAAATTATATAATTTTACCTCGAATGATCTCTAGTCCCATTGGGATAGTTACCTTTACGGTGTGTAACTGACCATGCGCAGCTCCTATACCCCTCTACTGATGAACTCCTCCTTGATTGTACCAGCTTCAAGGTTACTTAGAAACACCCTCAGGTCATACGCCACCTTCTCCATCTCCCCTCGTTGGTGTATGAGTTTTTTATCCCTACTGTTGAAATATCATGGCCGAAAATTGCTACTGAGGTGGGAGCTGAACATGACAACCTCCACCATACCAAGCTCTAATGGCCAAAATTCAGTAACTCTAATGGTTCACATGTACTCCATAGACAAATCACATTTTCCCCAATCCTATAGGATAGACATAAAGACCAGATGGTCGAAATGGAAACTACTGGGATCAACTCCCTAACGATCAATAATTTAGAGGCCCTTACTCCTGAGACCTATTACGGGTGGCCTTTGCCTTCAAATAACCATATTTTATACCCTATCATGGTAGACCTCATCATGACTAAATTCTCTCAACAACCACTACCTTTTTATGGACCTCTAGGTATGCCAGCAATGTGAAGGGAGTAACTACGTACTTCAAAGAAGAACGAAGTGACTCCTCTATGCGTCTCGCCCAGGAATCCTCATCAGGGAAGTGATCTGGAAAAAAGGGAAAGAGACCCTCAAAATTTATCGATAACTACCATATCAACATACTCCCATTTTGTAGATAGAGTAGCTCCAATCTCTTCTCAACACTCATGGTCAAATAATGGAATTCTGGTTAGAAATTATTCTCGAAATCAACAAACATAATATTAGCCTCCTTTATGTTCCCTAGGTACTGTGTCCGCCCCTGAGGAGTATCTCCCCTCATCTATCTAACTTCCAATAGAACCCAGTAAACCATCAGAGCCAGGATCAATCTGATGGTGATCTCAAGCTCCTCGATCTAGCTCTTAGTCTCCATGTACAAGAAACTTCCCTTTTACATTCCCAAGGTTTACCAAAAGAAAACACTTAATGTTCTCTAACATAGGTTGTCCTCCTCCTCTAGATCAACCCGCCATGGACTATCCAGATTGTCCTACTATGCCTCCACTTCTTATACTAGATGAGGATGACGATCGGGTGTCATGGCTGAAAGATAAACAAGGAACTCCTAATCTCGTGTAGTATGGAATTTTATTTAAGATTCATTTAAACTCATTATTTATTTAAATTTTATAAAACTCTCAATTTGAACATGAACACAAGTCATCATGATGTGTGTACCTTTCCTAGGTTTTCTACCCTAAAAATAGTGTAACATCACATGGTCGTTCGATAATATTAGAGTCTTTATATCAGATCACGGGGGGGGGGCTAAAATCCCATGTCCTACACAATCTTCCCTAGACTATGTCATGTTCCAAGGTCACCTAACACCATTTCCCTACCAACCCATGCAATCCTCATTGTGCCTAACTCTAAACTCCATCCTATCTCTCAACCATCCCCTTTGATACCATTCTATCATGACCCCCTCCCTCAAAATATTCCCCTCCTTAGACGGAAATGAAGGAAGAGAGATAAGGACCCCTAATTACTTCCTCCAGTAGGCCCCGGGGGGCGAATATCACCAAGGGTGTATAAATCCCACAATATGGGAAGAATTGCCCTTTTTGTACCCATGATTGGGAGATAACATACACCATCCTCAAAAAATTACAAGAAATATATATATAGATAAAATAAAATCCAAACCGTCCAACATTCATGTTCGAAATGTAAATGATACAAAAGAAAGAGTCTCCAAAGTAAATACCCAAAGAAAAGCTATGTAGTGACACAACAACTGCACCCAATGTCTTAGCTAGTAAAGACCAGCATGGTCCATGTAATCCTCTTAGAAACCTGAAATTAGTTTTATATACATAGGTTGAGAATAAAAGTATACTCAGTAGGAAAATCCAAATTCTTTCATGCACATGTATAGAATCATACTAATGCCCCTATGGAAAAACATCAGAAACCATAATCACCTAATTAGGTTTACCAGCCACCCGAATCCCACCAAAGTCACACTCCCAAAATAATTTAATTCAAGTAATGTAATATAGAAAACATCCATGATAGGGTACCCTAGAGCACTTTCCCACTGATTAGACACTCTAAAACCTTAACAGAAAACATCTTGGAACATCTCCCTCTTCTGAACATACCACACCACATTTCTCCTACAGAAACCTGGGCCCTACAACCACATCTCATCCTTCCGACAGACACCTGGTCCAAAACCACAGCACATCCCACTCGAAAACACATGGGCTACAAACCATACCACATCTCATCTCGAAGACACCTTGGAAGACCAACTTTCAAGTACACACCAAGTCCTCACAAACAACAACCTACCTAAATATTCTTGGGCTATCACCACCTAGAAGAGGAAGTTGGGAATAGTAGGTAGGAAACCATCCATCTTCCCATCAGGATGTTGGGGAAAGACACTCTCCCCCTGATAATTGGGGTGTCAGACATATAGTTCTAAACTAGGGTGGGGTTTGTATAGAAAACACAAGTAAATACAAGTATATATATAGGTACAAACACACATCCCAACCTATGGGTTCTCAAAACAAACAACCAACCCAAAAAATAACCTTTTCTCGTATCTCTAAATGCACGTAATAGAAAAAATGATTGTCACTTCTTAATTTGATAAAAAAAATCCTCTTTGCACCCAAACAGTATGACATTATTAAGAATTTACCAATTATTCCATACCTACCTAGGGAACTAATAATTACAGCACACAACCAGCCTCACAACCAAGCCAAACAGAGGAATAAAACATTGATAAACCACCCCACACCACACTTCCTCCCCACTTAGCACCCTAGATAACCACTTCCATTTTCATTCATCAATGTAATGTCGCCCTGTCATTTCTCTCAATATGAAAACCCCCAAAATACAATGAAACCTTACAACACACCTCATGACAACCAACCTGATAGTCCTACTGTATAAGATGACAATACCCAGTAATGGTGCTCTTCAATCCAAGAACACGTGAAACCTCATTCATAAGAACTCTCCTTAGACAAATTTTCTTCGAGCTCATTTCCTTAACAATCTTAGAAATAATCACTCTCACATTATCACATCCTCTATTTGGACTTCCATTTAGAACACATTCACACATCTTATGAAAAATTCCAGATAGATGGATTGCAATGATTCAAATTTAATGTTTTGGTTGGATAACTGGACTGGTGCTCCTCTGATCTACTTAATTCCCAATAACCAACCTACTCTACAATTAAATGACACCATTAAGAACATAATTCATTTGAAAAACTCTTGTTTACCAGAGGATATCAAACACATTGTTGATAGTTATCCCTTCACTAATACAGATGACTTTATTATTTGGGAAACTGCTTACAATGGGGGTGCTTGACTCTAAAAATTACTTCAATCACTTTTTCTACAATGACGAAAAAAAATTATCCTGGTTAAAAATGTTCAATAAATCTTAGTTATATCCCTTGTGATTCACTCTAGTTTGGTGTATCACCCATGGAAGAATCCCCATAGTTACCTACTTATAAGCTTTCGGGGTTAATCTCTGTTCTAAATTTCGTATGTGTAAACAACACCGAGAAGATATTAATCACCTATTTCATTCTTGTGATATGGAAATGGCTCTATGGAATTATATTATGGACATTATTGAGTGAAGATGGTTGTTTTTTACTTCTATTACCTCGCACATTCACCGGTGTATGGACCTACTTAACTCCCAATGTATCAAAAATCTTTTTTTCATAGCTATACCTGAGCTTATTCATGTGATCTGGTGTGGTAGAAATGACCTTACCTTTCATAAAAACTCATTCCTTCTAAATATAGGTAAAATAAGAATTTTCATCATGATTCAAGAGGCAGAATCTATTCAAAATGATATTTTCAACTATTCTGTGTGTGACCTTGGGATTCATCAGCATATTGGGGTTGATGGGAATTAACCTCGCCCTAGATCTAATTTTGATGTTTTTTGGAAGCCCACTCCACCAGGATGGATCAAAATCACTATGGATGGTGCCTCTAAAGGCAACCCTGGCCCAGCGGGTTGTCGATCCATCTTCAAAAATCACCTTGACTAGACGCTCAACTACTTCTATGGATCTTGCAATTTTTCTTCCACTTTGGAAGTTGAGATGATGAGCGTTATCCATGCTATCTCGTTCACCAATCTAGACAAGTGGAACAATATCTGGATCGAAAGTGACCCCACTGTGATTGTCTAGGCCATCTGGAATGGTACCATACATCTTTCTTGGATGCTCACTACGCGCTGGATGGACTGCCTAAACTCTCTTTCAGATATCAACTTCATCGTCACTCATATTTATCGTAAAGCAAACAAGATCACTGATGGGATTGCTAATATGGGTGTTGCTCATGATATTCCATAGAGGGATGATGTTTCTTCTGAGTTACTCCCACATTATGCTAGGGATTTCAACAATGGTCCTCATTTCAAACATGTGTAACGGTTTGTTTTTATCAATAAAATATGTGTTCTAGTCATTGACCAGAACTATACATTTAAAAAAATTAATCTATCAACATAATATTTCATTACACTACATGTACCACATCATACACACATCTACGCTACCAACCACAAACCACACAACCCGCACAGGACAAAAAATAGAACAAATCTAAACACAACACACAACCACACCAGTAGAGCAAAGTATATTAATCTTTAACCAACAATCATTCTTTAATTCCACGTTGATAATTCATGGGCGGTCATAAAATAAGTTCAATCCTCAGGCATCCATTTTTTATCTTTTTTGGTGTGGTTACAAAAATTCACAATTATAGTAGTGAACCAGGGGATCAAAAACAAGTATAATGTATAACTCGTATGCAATAAAATACCACCAATGACCCTGACTTTCAGATGGCATATGATGAATCCCATTCACATCATGGATCAAGGATAACATAAAAAAATACAATATTCATTTTCATCTTCCCATCCCTTCATATATCTATGTTAAAATTGGTTTCAGTAATACCCACATGAAGAAATCAGTACACCCACACCTCACGATACACCAAATAAGAGAGACGATGGAATCCCTACCTCAATAACAAGCAATCAGAAACTCCTCCTAGAACCAAATATGGGGGTGTGTGAGTAATAGGAAGACTCTAAGGAAAAACTAGATCCAAAGGCCACAACAGAACACATGACTCTTGAAGGAATAAAGGATCATGGAAAACCAATAGAAAATGGAAGGGTTAAGGGAAGAGAGGATCTTAGCTTTAGAAAAGTGAAGATCTTATACTGATGGAAGGGAAACGATTTAAAATTACATAAAAGTTGTTTCCTGGAAAAGACCATGAATCTTGGCTACTTCAAAGACTATGGGGTGTTAGGATATTAAATATATATTCAATATCCATTGAAATTGATTCATAAAGGGTCAAATAAGGTTTTGAACTTGATTTACATCAAATAAAATATACGATGGGTGAAATAGGAAAATCTGGGAAAAGCTAGAAATTACTCACTGTTTGGAGATTCACTGACACCACTCACTGATGACACCTATTTACACCACACACCAACACCACTCAAGGATAGTGAGTCAACAACAGTGAGTCACTGACATGACCTACCGACATGAGCTATCAACACTGAGCCACCAACGTTGAGACACCAATGTTGAGCCACCAACACTGAGCTACCATCACTGAGCCACCGATGTTGATCTACCGACAGGAGCTATCATCAATAATATATGAAAATGACATACCAACAATGAGTCACTGACGCAGCCTACCAATAGAGAGTCACCAATGTGACACACTGATGTGACACACTGATGCTACCTACCGATGGAACCTACTGACGCTGCCTACCATTGGAAACTAGATTTTTGAAAAACTCTTGAAATGAGTCACCATTGCCTCCCAAAACACCTCAAACACTAGATTCTCAAAATAGAATAGACCAGCGAGGTCTGGGCCATTACAATTCGATCCATGGATTGGTTTGACACCTGAGTCGTGCATTGACTCGGACCATGGATTCGAGGAGAAGAGTGCCAGCAGCAGGGGAGTTCCGCAGAAGCTTGAGATATCCGAACTCATTTAGTTGTGGATGTTGTTTTTAAATAGACTGAGGAGACTTTAATCAGTGCTTTTAAAATTCTACGGATAAAGATACCTTTCATCGACACTAAATTAATAAGCCCTGATAAAATATATCTTTATGAGTGTTTTTTGCACTAATAAAGATAGAGATTTATCCGAACTAAAAATGCACTGATAAATGATTTATAATTATAATTAGAAACAAAAAATATTAATCATATTTGTATGATTATATTTATTTTATGATTTTATAATTTTTTAAATATCTAATTATTTATTTTGTGTTTTATAATATTTTTTTAAAAGAAATAGATTTTTTATTTAAAATTATAATTTTATAATTTTATAAATATAGTACATATAAATAAATAGATATATTTGAAAATGTATTTATAATTATAAAAATATTTATATAATTATATATATATGTATAATATATTTAAATATAAATATGGTAAATATATTCATTATTTAAATATATATATTATAATTTTATAAATATAAATATATTTATATCATAAAATATATTTAATAAATATATATATATAGCATATATTCATCATTTAAATATATTTATTATACTTTTATAATTATTTAATTTTATATATATATTTATTTATTATTATATAAATAGTTATTTAAAAAATATATCTATTTATTTCTAATTATAAATATATACCTTTATAGATATAGTAAATAAACATTTATAAAAAAATTATAAATATTTAATTACAAATACATTTTTAACATTATTAAAGAATATTTAATCTTAAATGCATGCATGTTACAAATGATAGAAATTGAACAATTAAAAATGGTTACACTTTAAAAATATTTAAAAAAAGAATATGTCAAAATAATTAAATATAAATTATTAAAAATATATGGATATATATTGAAATAAAGATTAATACATATTCAAAATATTAAAATATAGTAAATATATAACAAAAATGATAGAAAATGATTAAATTTCCAAGAAATAGAAAATAAAAAAAATATTAAAAATGAATTAATACCTAACTATAAAAATATTAAAAATAGAGAAATAAAATTTATTGATTAAAACCATAATATATTAAATGTATCATGTTAAAACGAAATTCTAAAATGAGTACTATAAGAACAAATTACATAAATATTAGATATATGTGTCCCTATATTTGATTTCATTAATTACAATAATATTTTTATGTGGGTTGTATATAAAAATGCATTAATTACATGTATATTTTTGTGAAATCAATGTAACACGCACTTGAAATATATTAAATTGAAAAATAAAATGACATTTCATTATGTCCATTACTCGATGCAATTATTCGTTATTTTTAATTAATATTTATTTTAATTTATAAATCATTTTTTCACTAAATATATGATTTATTTAATGTAAAGCCTAAATATTTTGTATTATATATATAATATTTTATAAAATATTATAAACATTAATATATATAGAAATATATAAAACTGTTAAAATTTAATAAGACATTAATATGATTTTAATTATTGCATTTTATTCATTTTATATACATATATCTAAGTAGTTAGGGTTTGGATTAGTGGTAAAGCACCCCATAATACTACATCGAGGTTGGGGGTTCAAAACCCCTTGGTACAGGTACTACAGCTACACTGTAGAGGACTATACCATACTGCAGCGGTGGTGGGACTATAGCATTGACAACATTGTAGCAGTGGTGGGCACTATATCGGGCATTGTAAGGGCAGAATCATTGTAGCAAGTAATGTAATAGTTAGGGTACGGTAGCAGCACTATTCACTAGAGGGCCTTTTGGTCAAAACGTTGGGCCTTCATGGCCATGTTATGGGATTTCATGCCCACTGGGCCTACGGGCCATGTAATGGGCATCATACCCACTCGCCCTATGGACCATGTACAATATAAATAAGGCTTGATGTGTGGCTTATCCTCTTAGGGGGCTATGGCCTGCCTTTCGAGCATGTGTGTGAGGTGTGTGCGTGTGTGCGTGTTTGTGTTTAAATGTAATGGTACCCTCAAGAACATAATATATATATATATATAATATTATTTATTACTATTTATGATTAATATATATATATATTAAACTTATTTATTTTGATTAACAATCGTTTCATTAATAAATCTTTTAATAATTTTGTAATTTATTCATTTTTATTTTTTAAAATTATTATAATTTATTCATTTTATATGTCCATATTTAATATACACTATTCGTTAATATGTATAATCTATATATAGATAAATTAAATTTATTCATTTTTATAAATAATTATTTATTTATTAAAATGTTTATTATTTTTCTTAATTTACTCATTTGAATTTTTATTTGTTTAATTATTTAAATTTATTTATTTTATATATCCATATATTTAAAAAATAATATTTATTAATATTTATAATTTATATATATGTATATTATATATTTTTTATTTTTATCAATAAATATTTAATTAATAGTTTTTTTAATATTTTTTTAATTTTAAAATTTTATTTGTTTAATTATTACATTTTATTTGGGAACTTTATTAGTGTTAAAATAAAGCATAGATAATGGGTACCATTTATCTTTGCTAAATAAAATCATTGAAAAATGTATGCACTATTAAAGGATTGTTTTATAGTAGTGATTTTTGATGGTTACGTAGTTGAAGAGTGTTTGACCTTCTGTTCTAGGTATTTGGATTGGATTAAGACTAGATTAGATAGTTTTTTGTCGTATTGATGATATCTCCACTAATTATCATTCTAAATACCATTAATAGGATTTTCCAACTATTGTATGACCAATTGGAATGGGGTCATATTTTACACTAACTGAATTAGAGTTGTTACAAGCATGTAGATATGTGGTACTCAAGTGTATTACTACATATGCATTTATAGAAGAATTGTTATTGCAAACAAAGATGCAACTAAGGAGTTGAGCTCCAAATGACCTAGAATTTTGAAAATCTATTAATAGGGACATTTTAAAATGGTTCTCTGATCATGTAATTATATAATCATATTCATATTTTTGATGTGTAGTTATTTTGTCTATGTTAAAAGTAACACCTTATATTTTATTTTCTAGATTAAGAATGTTGAAAATCAACCTAAAATATCAAATGATGTGAAGTTGTTGGCCCTAGGTCCTCTATTATAGGCTAATAAATTTGATCCCTAAAATATTTGTGGCTTTAGGTTTGATACAATATATCATTAAGAAGACTTGAAAACTCAAAATAGTGGTGTATTTTTACTTATAATGCTGGTATACTGTGGAAAGATGAATGATATAATTGAATTAAACTATCTTGTTCAATTATTAGTTATCTTGTTCAAATGAATGTGGTTCAACATTGATAAGGGAATAATGAAAGATTCATTATTTTTTACTTATGTCAACTTCTTTTACTTGATCCATATGAGTGAGCATGCAGAGCATGATTGTTGGAAAAAATACATTAAGGTAACATTGAAGAATTTTTTGGTTGACTGTGTTTGTTGAAAAAGGAGGTTTCCAAGGTATGTTTTGGAGTTCCAAGTATTTTTTTACATTTTATATTAAAAAATATCCAAGACAGAGGAATGGATTCCCTAGAAGCGATACAGAAAATTATATTCACAACATCACCCCGTTTCCCAATGTTTTCCAAATTTTTGGAGTCCAAAAATTGGGGGATGGGTAGCATCGTGAAAATTTAATTTTCGAGAAGTCCTTATGAAAATAAAAAAAAGTAATCAGTTTTTTGAATAATGGGTTTTGAAATGGTTATTTCGTGAACACATAAAGAAGATGATGGTAATCTCTGCAACTACGACAAGCATCACGAATGGGAATTTCTCATGGTGTTTCGCAAGAGAGGGGGAATCATGAATGATATGAGGGAGAATAATGAAATAGTTATGATGTGGATGAATTCTTCTATAATTGGAGGAATCACATATAGATAGGCCTCTACTCCTTTCAGAATGTTAGTGAGACATAACGAAGATCTTAACGATTCAGATTTGCAAAGGTGGTTGTTGTGAAAAAGTTCACAAAGAAAGGGAGTTCATGAAGGCTATAAAATACAACTAAAAATTGTGAGATTCTGGAATGTAATCATGATTGTGTATTCTATAAAAATATGACCAAATTTTTGGGGCTTTTTGAATTCAAAGTGGGATTAATTAAAGGAAGTTTCTTCATGAATGTTATTAGAGCTTTGTGAAAGAAGGGAGCATCACGAAGGTAGTGAGCATCGTGAAAGTATTGAGAAGATATTTCTTAGTGGAACTATGTAAAAGTGGTATTAATCAAGTTCATAAAAGTGGATATAAATATAGAATCTATCTATAAATGAAGATTTATTCAATATTGATAATGAAGGTACCAACAAGTCAACAAATTGTGGGTGAATCCGTTCTAAGAGAAGTGAGAAACAGAAGAGGAATATGATTATCATTTCCACTGGTAATGATCCAGTTAAAGAGACATAGGGAGTGAACCCTAGGAAGGCATGGATCTAACCATAAACCTTATAAATAAATTGATTCTTATCATATAATTGATATTTCCCAAACCTTGTATTTTGGAAGTGAGCCTTAGTGGATTTGGTACATTGGCACATTATCATTGTATTCTCCTTGGACATAACTTGATGAGGATGAGTCAAGTCTCAGGAATGATTTCATTTATTTTCATTAATTTATATGGGAAAGGGAGAGGATATATGTTTTTTAATAATTAAACAAGATACAAAGGGTCATTTATTTTAATTTTTCATATGCTCCCCCCTATGGGTATTTAACCTAGTTGGGCTAACTATGATCTATTTATCATGGAATCACAAGAAGATATGGTTTATTATGTGGATGATGAAATATATTTTGGTTGGAGTGTTTTTTAAACTTAATGAATAGATACATACATGATATATGTGATGAACATCCATTGGTACTTTGTGATAGTGAACATCATCAACAAAAAAACATTGAACAATTTTTTCCTGACAATATTGAAACAGTACAACTTATAAGAGAGGGTAAAAATGAAGAATCTGTTGTAATAGAGGTTGATAAAAATGAATACAATGAATATGAAGACAATTGATTATATAAATTAGTGAAAAAAATATTTCAATTTCTCATCGATAAGTGATTCATATATATATTAATTATTTTAATTTTTCCTTTTCTTTTTTCATTTTTTTCATTTTTTATACATTTAATATATCTAATTGTTTGAATTATTAGAATTCCAAAAATGAAAAAAATTAAATATACTAGTATATTATTATCTTAGAGCATGTCACCCCTACCATCTGCATCAATGGATCTGAGAGTTTTTTTATACATGAGACTACTATAATGTTATTTGTTTTCTCAAATGTTGTTAATATCTCACCATTCGATTCACCTCTGGTGATGGAGTAGTTATTCTCCCCCCTATCTAGGGGATTTTGGTGAGTTACCAATAATAGTATATATGTCATTGTACAAAAAAACAATATATTTTATTAATTTCCAATTTCATTTTTCAAACATATAAAGATAATAATAGAATGGATATAAATATGAACATGATAGATAAATGGGAAATTAAGGACTTCAATATTATAAATCCATTTGATGAGTTTTGGATGCTCACTGGTGGCGGTGCTGGAATCTATGGGAAGATTCTTGGGTATCGCCCTAGTGAGACCGTGAGATTTACAAATAATTATAAATATTGAAGGAATATTCCTATTACTTGGAAAACTGAGGCCTTTGATACTCATGTAAAGGTAATATTAATTACATATTAATTGATAACAAATTTAAAATATCGATTTACAATTTATTAATATACTTATAAAGTGTTTTCTTATATCTATATGTTTTTTCATTTTGAGGTCCTTGGTTCTATTTCACACCCATGGAATCTAAAAAAACCAATCAATAAATGGAATGATTTTAAAAGGAGATTTTGGCATTAGTTTAATGAAACATCTCTGACCTTATGATAGATGTATTAGAAAGTGCCTAAAAGAATTTATCAGGGGAAATGGAAGTTCTTTGTTGATATTAAAAAAGATTCATCTCAGGAGTTAATTTCATATTTTACAGTATCTTAATGACATAAACTCAATAAAACTATATTTATTACTAATTTTGTTAATTTTCATAGGAATTATCTAACAAATATTGTGAATCATGAGAAACAAGTCATTCCTAATATCGCTAGGCCTCAATGTTTTTTTAGAAAATGAATAATTTGGGTATGTATTTTTTTCATTGTTATTTATAAAATTTTATTATAAGTCATGGTTTTATATATTTTTTATATTTTTTATAAAGGCTAATGAATTAGGTCACTCTGTTGGCTGAACAAATATGGATTTGAATGTGCCTAGGAAACCCAATGATAGTTTTTCAAATGACCCAACTAATGATGTTGGAGGGTGTACTTTTCATTACTATTACATGTTATTTAATTACTATAGAAACTTAATAATTAAAAATACCTTATAAAAAAACCCATAAACTCAATTAAATGTGGTTGGCTATATGGATAAAATGATTCCAATTTGGCATCGATTAATACATATAGCTGGCCCCAGTTAATTGGGTTTCAGGATTGTTTGTTGTTATAATATATTTTTCAATGATATGTTTTTATAATAATAAAATAACAATAAAATTTAATGAAAAATTTATTAATTAGATAATATTATAGAGTTCTTATTTTTTTTAAAAATCAATCTTAATAGTTTTGTATTAATAGGATATAATTTAAGAAGTCAAGGATGTGATGTAGGTTCTGGGTGCAGTGGAAGCGCATTGGTGGGTGTACCCAACTTAATTTTAGCTTTAACAATGATCAATCTGAGATCTATCACAATAAAACAATTCCAAATATTTGGAATAGAACAAACAACATAAAAGAAATAGGGGTTTCCCATTACCATAGATAGGATCATCATATGTTGGTTATAATTAATTTAATTAATTGGCAACAATTACCTTGATGGAATTCTTTCTTCGTTGATGTTTCTGGTCACGATCCAATGTGATTCGTCATTATGTCATAGAATCCAAGTGTAGGATTCCTCTAGCGGTGATCCAAACGTTCTCCATGTATCTCTGGACGTCGCTGATGGGATCTCTAGGTGCTAGCGCAGAAGAGCCTTCGCTTGCGATGTCCACCTTTGGGCACCTTGATCCGATGGAGGAGGATCTCACTCTCTCGAATCTTGAGACCATTCTGGGATCCGGTGTACACAACCACCACACAAAAAATGTCTAGGATAATGAGAATGATATAATTGGTATTTTAATCACATAGAATTATAAAATGAATTAATTACCCTAAAGTATTTATTAATTTCATTTAATTCTTAGTAATACCCCATTTCTAATAATAATAGTTATCTTTTATTATAACTTGACATGTGCCCACAAAATTACACTAAATATTATTTAATTAATTAAAAAATATTATTTCACATAAATTCCCAGAAAAAAATACACAACCTGTATATTTAATATAAAAAGTGTGTACTTTTTCCATTTTTCTTTATTTCCTCCACCACATTTATTAGACCTTGAATTATGGATATTTATTTCTAAAATAAATATCACTACGTTACTCGCTAATAAATATATTATTTCTCCCACAATATATTGTCACGAATAACTAGTGTCAGATTAAATCATATAATGCATCCTCAAATAATTATTAAACCACAATAGGGAATAATCATTATTTAACTTGTTAAATTAATATTTAACTGAGATACTTAGACACACTTAGTGTGTGACCCTCTAGGCCTCTTTCTCAGTGGCATTAGGCAGAGAATGCCTAATGTTCAAGGTTAGCGTATAGAAACATGACAAGGTACCAATTGAGAAAGAAGATAACACCGCAATGATGGGTCACCTCCTTCAAATGCATACCATGTAATATAAGCCCTTTGTCTCAATATCTCGAATCAAGCTGGTTGCATGCTATTGCCATCAACCCATGTGCTTGATTATTCTTTCTTTGACTTTTCGAAATTGAACTCGCCCATCCCTTACAATGACCATGGATTTATTTAGGCTATATCAATTCCATCAAAGGGCCTGAGATATCTACTTTAGTTATGGAATAGAAGGGACAAATCCTTTCTCGCATTATCTATTAACGCAGTATCACTCATGATGCACCCAATGTATCCTACCTCACTGTGAATAGTGTGTCATCCCAGTTTTCATCAATACATCTAAGTGTGTGAGTTGTAATACCCATTAATAATAATTTTAAAGTCTAAGGACCAATACACACACCCAAAGTTAGGAACATCCAATGACACTGTGAAATGTGGATTTCCCACTGGCGGGTCTCATTATCATAATATCCTACTGGATATTTCCAAGGGTTCACACCATGGGTAGGTGCCTCAACGTTTTATGAGTCCTCACCCCTAATGGCCTGTATTATTTGTGTCCTTCAAAAAACACCATCCAGCTAAATAGCATATATTCAAGAATAGTGTTTTGGCACTTCTGGGTTCTCATCATAGTAGGGATCGGCTATGAACCTTTATTGTAGCTTTTGTCCTTAAGACATTATCACAAGCATTTTCAAGAAGAATAAAAATCAAGATGTGATAATGTATTTATTAATGAATAAATTACAAAGTGGTTGGTTCTTGGTGACCAGCTCAAGTAGACTCCAACTTGGACTAGAGCTAACTTCTAAAAACTTTTAACCAGCTAGCTCTCACATGATATTCATGCTTCTACTGAGATAGGCCTTTAGTCATGGGGTCCACCACATTTACTTCTATGGACACTCGTCTCATCGCAACTTCACCCCTTTGATAAAAATACCTCAAGAGGTGATACTTATGGAGTATGTGTTTTGTCCGTTGATGTGACCTTGGTTCTTTTGCAAGAGTCATCGCTGTAGTATTATCACAATATAACATGATAGGATCTTTATTGATAGGCACCAAATCAAGATCTAGGAAAATGTTCCAAATACAAACGGCTTACATGGTTGCATGAGAAGTCTCTATATATTCAGACTCCACTGTAGAATCAGCGATAACTAGCTGTTTTGAAATGTTCTATCTCACAGCTCCTCCATTGAGACAGGAAACATATCTAGATTGCGACTTCAGATCGTTCTGATGTATCTAAATACGAGCATCAGCATACCCTCTAATGAAAAGCTCTTCTTCTGCTCTATGCACTAGGAACATATCCTTTGTTCTTCTCAGATACATAAGGATAGTCTTAACAACAGTCCAATGATGTTCTCCTAGATCTGCTTGATATCTACCTAGCATGCTCAGTTCATAGGCAACATCAAGCCTGGTACATAACATGGCATACATGGTGGGTCCTATAGATGAATTATATGGGATACTACACATTCTATCTTTCTCTTTTGGTGTCTGAGGAATCATTTTCTTAGAAAGATGTAGGCCATGTGACACTGGAACCAATCCCATCTTGGATTGTTCCATACTAAATCTCTTTAGTATCTGGTCAATGTATATAACCTAACATATTCCAAGCTGCCTCTTGGATCTATCACAAATGATATTGATCCTTAGAATGTAGGTTTCTTCACCCATGTTCTTAATAGAGAAACACTAGTTCAACCAGTCCTTAACTGACTATAAGACTGGTACATCATTTCTAATAAGAAATATGTCATCAGCATATAATACTTGTATAATGACTAAATTTCCATTAAACCACTTATAAACACATGGCTCAAATTCATTCTTAATGAAACCAAATTTCTTGGTGGCTTTATTAAATTGAATTTTCCATGACCTGGATTCTTTCTTTAAGCTGTAAATGGATTTTTGCAACTTGAAAACTAGATTAGCTTCCCCTTGTGTCACAAACCCTTCAGGATGTGTAATATAGACATCTTCCTGAAGGTTCCTGCTAAGTAATGTTGTTTTGACATCAATTTTCCAAATCTTGTAGTCATGGTAAGATGCTATGGAAAGTATGATTTTTATAGATTTAAACATGGAAACTGGAAATAATTTTTCATCAAAGTTAATTACATGACACTGTCTGAATCCTTTAGCCACTAGACTTGCTTTATAGGTGCTAACATGACCATCCATTTCTATTTTTCTCTTAAATTCTCATTTTCATCGAACATGCTTTACATCAACAGGATCATCGACCAAAACCCATACTTGGTTCTGATACAAGGACTCCATCTCATAATTCATAACATCTAGCCATATTATGGCTTTTGAGATTTCTACTTCTTCCTTGTAGGAGAGAGGATCATCATTTTCCAATAATAATGACTCACCATCCTCAGTGACTAGAAAACCAAATATCTCAGGTTCCCTTACATCTCTTGAGATCCTACTCAGCACTTCTGTTTCTATAACCTCTTCCACAGGTACTTGTGGAAATTGTTCCTGTACCAACTATTGTATATCGTGAGCATCAACTTCTTCGATTTTAATCTTTATCCCACTATCCTTTTTGGTTATGTGCTACTTATAGAGAAAGACTGCTTGTCTGGAAACATTCACTTTATTGTCTAAAGTGTTATATATGTAATATCCTTTCATTTCCTTGGGATATCCTATAAAGATACACTTCATGCCCCTGTGTCATAGTTTTTTTCCTGATAAGGCCTTAAAAAATTCCTTGCATCCCCATACATGTGTGTGTGACAAAATGGGTTTCTTTCAATTCCATAACTTAGAGAGAATACAATTTCCCACCTTTGTTGGTACTCAGTTTATTGTGATTGTTGTAGTCTGCAATGCATATCCCCAAAAGGATAATCGAATATCTACATGAATCATCATCGACCTCACCAAGTCCAAAAAGTTGTTGTTCCTCCTTTCACTAACACCATTTCAATGTGGTGTATAAGGAGTGAGCTGAAAAAGACTCCCAGACTCCCATAGAAGATTGATGAACTCTTGGTTCAGATATTCTCTACCACGATCTGATCGAAGCTTCTTTATCTTCTTACCAAGATGATTTTCTACTTAATTCTTGAATTCCTTAAATTTCTCTAATTATTGTGACTTATACCTCATTAATTATACATTTCCATATCTACTGAAATCATTAGAAAAAGTAATGAAGTATGAATACCCACATCAAGATTTTGCTAGAAAAGGTCCACACACATCTGTGTGAACCAATCATAGACGCTATGTGGCCCTTTCACCCTATACACCAAAAGGTGGATTGGTCATTTTACCTTGTAAAAAAGTGTGACATCTATCAAGCGGTTTTATCCTAGTAGATTCTAAATAGGCATCTTAGTAGATATTTTTCATGAACTTCTCGTTTACATGGCAGAGATGGTGATGCCACAACTAGGTGATTTATGAGTCATGTGAGATTGTTTCGTTATCGATTTCCAACACTTGGTTTTTTTTATTTAGTACATACAAACAATTATTTAAATGTGTCATACCATAACATAAGTATTTCTAATAAAAGAATAATGACTTATTTCCAATCCTGAAAATAAATCCATCCATATACAAACATGACACAGAAATTATGTTTTTCATAACATTACGCACATAATAACAGTTATGTAAAACCAAAATCATCCAAGTTGTTAATGAGAGGTTGTAATCATCAATGGATAATGCAACCAACCTTTTTTTATTGTAATCTAGAAGATCCACCTCTCCTCTAGAAATCATTCTAAATCTACTTGGTTACATGATTTGAATATAGATGTGAGGCCCGCAAGCTTTATTTAATACCCAATGTGTAGAAATGGAATGATTACACTTGATAACGAATTCACCTTTAGTTTCCCCATGCTTCTGGGTGAAACTCCTCTTCCAGTGGCCTTGCTTGCCACATGAAAAACATACCGCCTCTAGTTCCTTTGCCTACCTCAGAATATTCCCCTTCTTGGAGGGACGGTGCTCGGGGGATTCAGACCATTTATAAGTCCTTGGCCCCTTTTCCAAGTCCTTCCTTTCCATAATCACTGTAAGGACTGTGGTTTTGTCACACCCCATGTCCTTATCTACTTGGAGAATTATGTTCAATTTTTTTGATAAAGTCTACTCATCATTTCTCTTGTTATAGTTGATAATAGGTCTAGAGAAGGTCTTGGGAAGTGATGATAGGATATTATATGTACGTAACTCATCCGGGAACATAATCCCTAAGATGTTCAGGAATTCAATGTAGGCAATAAGATTGACTAAATGAGGGATAGCTGGCACAGACTCTCAAAGCTTATTTTTAAACAATGAAAATGAGATCTCATATCTCTCCTATCTCTCTTTCTCTTGATAGAGATCCTTAAGGTGATACATCATGCAAATCAAGTTCATGTTTTCATATTTCTTCAAGAGCTCATTAGACATGGCCGATAGCATTAAACATTGGATATATGTGCCATCATCCATTTGTTTCATATAGAGAGATAGTTCATCATCACTAGCCTTATTTCTAGATGCAACTGAAACATACTCTTCTAATATATACAATTTCTTCCCATGGTGAATGATGATGCATAAATGCCTCTTCCATTCTTGGAAATTGGTGCTAGTGAGAAGGTTTTCCATCTCATGTATGGTTTTCAATGATATGTTTGAAGTTATATTTCTTACTGTTTATAAAAATTAAGATGAGAAAAGGTTTAGTATTTTATCAAGATAAAACTGAGGCAAATAAATAAATTAATACTTATTAGCCTCCCATTATTTTATCGAAATCCATTAGCCCTCACCATTGACATTGGAATTTTTTGTTGCATAAATATTCTAGTGTAAAGGATCCATATTTCCCTTCAAATTACCCCAAATAGGGTTGGTCAAACAACTTCAAGGGTTTTAGGTAGGAATTCTAAATGCCAACTACATTAACTCGTAGCATCTTGATCCACTGAGTGAAATCCCCAATCCAAAAATCCTTTTATTTTTGGATTTCATCCACCTTTTCCTCTTGGTCACACCAAGTCCTATTTTGGAAGTAAACCCTTGAGGTGGAACATGTCATGTCAACCCAAAACCTTGGATTAGAATTCATCGATAATAGAAATCACCCCATCTAGGGTTGGTTAAGCACTTTGAGCTATGGTTTGATTCTAACTAAGATTATGGAAGGCTATACTGAATTAATATTTCTTTGAGGGATTTATCCTAATGAATAATTTTTATTATCTTCTATTGATTGCTTGTTAATATTATGTGGGATATACTTAAGTGATTAACCATGTCTAAGATAATATTTTACGCATAAGTTGTTCTTATTTTAGTCCCATCTTGCATGTTTTTTTAATTCATTAATTTTAAGATCATGACAACAAACACACAATAGATAAACCATGAAACTGATAAGAATAAAATAAATTTTATGATCATGAGCTTGTTCTATTGGTTAGTTTTTCTAGTAGTTGATAAACTACCCCAAGGCCTAGGTGAAAAACACCTCGAACCTTTTGGGTTCATGTTTATAGCTTTCCACCTGTCCACCTTTAGGTCTCCTTGGATTGGTTTCACCATGGATCCTATCTTAATCCACCTCCACATGCTAGGGAGCTCCATCCATTACATATGATTTTATCTCCCATGTAGGTATAGGGTAAAATGGTATTTTACATAAAAAAATCATTGGGCATGCAGCCATACATATTAATGAGGATAAGGCTTGTAGGTTAATAAATTTTTTTATTAAATAAATTAAAAGAAACCATTCACATACAAAGTTCTTGGTCTATCTCATGATCTTCCATACATGCAACGACTTATATTCATAAATAAATCTAGCATTTAATTCTTTAATCATTCTTGTTTAAGATAAGTCATGCTCAAATAAATTAATTATCTTTACTTAATCAATAATTTGATCTTAAACTCATTTTTGAATTTTCATTGAGATTCTCATCCATCATAATTTTAAAAAATTAAATTCATTTATAATTATCTTTGTACGTAACTTGTACCATGGAGGCAACCCGGTGAATTCCTGTTCATAACTACCCAATGAGTAGAAAATATCATTAGAGAGATATAAAATAAAACACATATATATAAAACACCTATCATGTGTTGTTCCTCATCTTTACGCATGCACTATGGTACTTATATCAAGGGTTATTATAATATAATAATATATTTTAATAAATCGGTGTAATTTGGATGAGTACACGACAAGTAGTTCCGACTACATGGTGTGTACTTTTGTTCACCATCCTTCTGAAGTACACGTCCAGGGACATGGCATATAGATGTACTTAGAAAATTTTTGGAGTACACGGTGTGTTCAGTGGGACACATGCCATGTAGTATCCGCATTACACGATTTCCAGTCAGGAAAGATGTGTATGGGGTACATGGTCTAACCCTAACCTGAAGGGACTACATGTCGCGTTCCATAGGCCACACGGCATGTAATCCGGAAATCGTTTGCCACCTATTTCTGGTCAACATACAGAGTCTTTAAGACATAGATAGGATCAATTTAAATGGCCTGATTTGGCGGACTAGTCCAATGCATTCAACCCAGACTACATGGTGTTTACTTCCTATTACACACCATGTAATATAGTGTTGTATGGATAGGAACATTTGGATCATTCGAATGTGATCCTCTATTTTATTTTAATCAAAATTAAAAGAATTTTTTTTTCTGTATAGTGAATGAGAAACGAGAGAGGAGGAACAAATCTCGACATTTAGATTTAAATAACGATTAACTTGAATTGCAACAACTAAATTATTAAATGCATAAATCACCAACAAAAAACTAAATAATTATAATCAATGATATTACTCCCTCTAATACCACTTGTAGGTTTTGGGCACAGCAGAAGCACATTGGTGGGTGTAACCAACTTAATTTTAGTGTTAAAAATGATCAATAAAAGATTATTTACGATAATAAAATGACAGATCATCAGAATAGAATGAATAATGAAAAAAGAAAGAAGGGAGTCCCAAAACAATAGATATGATCATCATATGTTGGTTATAATTAATTTAATTAATTGAAATAATTACCTTGATGGAATTAATTCTTCGTTGATGTTTCCGTTCATGATTCAATGTGATTCGTCACTGCGTCATAGAATCCAAGTGGAGGATTCCTCTAGCAGTGATCCACACATGCTCCACATATCTCTGGATTTCGCCGAAGGGATCTCCAGGTTCTAGCACCAAAAGCCTTTGCTTGAAATTCCCACCTTCGATCACCTTGATTTGGTGGAGGAGGATCTATCTATTGATGCAAGAGAAAATTGTTAGAGTGATTGTGCACAAACACCATATAAAAATTTGCAAGGCTAATGAGAATTATATAATTGGGATTTTAATTACGTAGAGTAATACATTGAATAAATTACCCGAAATAATTTATTCATTTCATTTAATTCTTATTAATACCCAATTTCTAATAATAACAGTTGACTATTGTTATAACTTGACATGAACCCAGTGAATGACACCAAATTTTATTTTATTAAATAAATAATATTATTTATAATAAATTCCTAGAAAAAAGTCATGGCGTGTATAATTAATATACATGGAGTGTGCTTTTATTTTTCCATTTTTCTTTATTCCCTCCACCACATTTATTAGACCTTAAATAATGGCTATTTATTTCTAAAATAAATATCATTTCTTTACTCGCTAATAAGGATATTATTTTGCCCATAATATATACTCATGAATAACTAGTGTCAGAATAAATGAGATGAGGCATCCTTAGATAATTATTAAACCACTATTATGAATAAACTTTATTTAACTTTTTAAATTAATATTTAACTGAGATACTTTGACAAACATACTATGTGGCCCTCTTGTCCTCTTTTTCAGTGGTATTAGGCGGAGCCTGCATAAAGACCAAGGTTAGCGTCTAGAAACACTCCAAGGTACCCATAGAGAAAGAAGATAACGCCGCAATGATGTGCCACATCCTATGAATGCTTACCATGTAATATAATCCCTTTGTTTCGATATCTCGAATCAAGCGGGTTGCATGCTAGGGCCATCTACCCATGTACTCGATTATTCTTTCTTTGACTTTACAGAAATAAACTCGCTCATTACTTACCATGGATAGGGATTTATTTAGACTATATACATTATATCAAAGGGCCTGAGATATCTACTTTAGTTATGTAATAGAAGAGACAAATCCTTTCTCGCGTTATCTATTAATGCAGTATCTATCATGAAACACCCAATGTATCCTACCTCACTGAGAAGAGTGTTTCGTCACAATTTTCATCAATACATCTTAGTGCGTGAGTTCTAATACCCATTAATTATAATTTTAAACTCTAAGGACCCATACACACACCCCCAGATACGAACATACAATGAAACTATGAAATGTGGATTTCCAATTGGTGGGTCTCGTTCTCATAATATCCTCCTAGATATTACCCAGGGCGCACACCATGGGAAGGTGGCTCAAAGTTTTATGAGTCGTCACCCCTAATGGCATGAAATATTTGTTTCCCTCAAATTACATAATCTAGACAAATATAATATATTCCAGAAGAGTGTTATGACACTTCTGGGTTCTCATCATAGAAGGGATTCGCTATGACCCTTTAGTAGAACTGATATCCTTATGACATTATCACAAGCATTGTCATGAAGAAGAACAATCATGATGTGATAAGGTATTTATTAATGAATAAATTACAATGTAGTTGGTTCTAGGCCACAAACTCAAATATGTGAATGCTTCAAAATCATCATCGGTTTCCCAAAATAATGCAGTTATAATTATTTTATGAAAGGAGCATGTTCTATGTGCATGAGGGATGGGTTATAGGCCAATTCCATTAGTTTTGTTTCGTAGGGAATAGTCATTAGTTACTACTACACCCAGTGGGGGTTCGAGTAATGTCATTGATCAGGAATCACAAAGTTAAATTATATGGTTGAAATAAAAAGTATCGGAACAAGACTCTTATAGGAAAACATGGGATCAATGGTGGTCAAAAATGAAAAATGCTTTAGTTTCATTATTTTAGTAGATGACTATCATGGTCCCCAAGTAAATTGTCATGCTAATAGCTCATCCAACTAAGGTAAATTTTAAATTACATATATCATTCAAAAAATTTCAAAGAACACATACAACTTCGATAAATAAAACTAAAATGTCAATTTTATATTAAAAACACACATTTTGATTCTAAAAAACCAAATCATGTTCCTGATTGATGTCTAGTTGATTCCTAAAAGTCAAAAATGAATTATAAATCACTATCCTAGTGTTTGAAAACAATTCAAGATTATTTGTTTGATTTTGAATCAGTAAATAGTTTGTAAAGTTACCAAAGCTTTTAAAATATTATGTTGGGGGAGCCAAACAAATGACGTCATATTTCCATGAAATCATAGGACAATGACTGTAGATTTATTTTTAAGATGTATAAATCGATGGAAATTCATTCTGAATAACGATATGACTGGTATGCATGTAAACACATTTTCGGTATATTAAAACACCAAAAAATTCATTTAATGATCCCAACCATAGAAATTGATCTATGATTAACATGAAACCATGAGGCAATAACAACTAAATTATTTTTTATGTGTATGCATAGACAACACAACAATCTAACTTGTAGTGTGGTTGGAATGACTTGACAAACAATTTTTAAAGACACTAATACCTTTAAAAATGTGTGTTAGGGGGGTACAACTAGGAAAATGAAGTTGTATTTCCATGGAATCATATGAAACCAACCTGGGATTTATTTTTGAAATATTGGAATTGATAATAGGTCATCCTGAGTAAAGGTTTTCATAGGATGCCTATAAAAATGTTTTTAGTGTTTTAAAACAATGTGACGTTCATGTAATAGATTAAAACATAGAAAATGACCTAATATTGACATGAAATCATGACATTTTTTTAATTATTAGTGACATGTACATGTAGACAACACATTAATTCAACTAGTGGTGTGGTCAAAATTACTCTGTAAACAGTTTTTAAATGTATCAAAGCATTTCAAAACGTGTGTCGAAGGGTCAAAACCAATAAAACGATGTCGAATTGGTATGAAATAATTGTAAAATTACCATATATTTATTTTTTTTGTAATTTAGGAAATAACAGCACATCATTATGAGTAACAGTTTTCCTGGGATGCCCAAAAACACATTTTTAGTGTATTAAAACACTAAAACTTATGGGAATTGGTCAAACCCATTGAAAATGATCTCAGATTAATGTGAAATCATGGGAGAACCATATTTGAGATATCATTGACGTGTACGCATTGATAACACATCAATATGATGTGTGGTGTGGTTGGAATGACTCGGTAAACAATTTTTAAAGGTATAAATGCCTTTAGAAACTAGTGTCAAGGGGTCGAAACAAGTTAAAAAATATAGGATTGCCATAAAATCATAGGAAAATAACAGCAGAATTATTTTTGAAATGTAGGAAATGATGTACCATCCTTCTAATTTATGGTTTTCTCAGGATGCCCATAAATGTGTTTTTAATGTTTTAAAACACTAAAAGGTGTGTGTAATAGTCAAAACCATAGAAAATGGCATCATATGGATTTGAAATCATGGGACGACAACCATGGCGTTATTTTTTATGTGTATTCATAGACAAAACATTAATACGATTTGTGTTGTGATCAAAATGATTCGGTAAATAGTTTTTAAAGGTACAAAATCCTTTAAATATGTGTGTTAGGGGGTGAAAACTAGGAAAAAAAATTGTATTTACATGAAATTATTGGAAAATTATTGAATATTGATTTATGGAATGTAGGAATTAAAGGCATGTCATTTCAAGTTACGGTTTGTCCAGGATGCCCTTAAACGTGTTTTTAGTGTTTTAAAACACTTAAATGTGCATGTAATGGTAAAAACCATAGAAAATGATCATATATTGGTGTGAAATCATGGTACATCTCTTCTTGAGCTATATTTTATGTTTATTCATAGACTACACATCAATATGACATCTAGTGTGCTCAGAATGACTCGGTAAATATTTTTTAAATGCACTAATGCCATTAAAAATGGGTGTTGGGGGTCCAAACCAAGAAAAAATAGTCATATTGACATGAAATTATAATAAAATGATCGTAGATTAATTATTTAAATTTAGGAACTAGTGAAACGTCATCTTGAGTTACGATTTTACCAGGATTCCCATAAACATGTTTTTAGTATTTTAAAAAACTAAAATGTGTGTGTTATGGTAAAAACCATAGAAAACAACATTATATTCATGTGGAATCATGGTAAAACCACTATTGAGTTATTTTTTTGCGTATGCACAGACAACACATCAATCTGATGTGTGTTGTGGTCAAAATGACCCCTAAAATTGTTTTTAAAGGTACCAAAGCCTTTAAAAACATGTCAGGGTACCAAAACCAGAGAAATGATGTTAGATTGACATGAAATCATAGGACAACTACCTTATCTTGATTTTTAAAATGTCGGAACTGATAAAATGTAATTTTTTTGGTTTTCTTTGGATAACTGAAAATGTGTGTTTAGTATTTTAAAACACTAAACGTGTTTGTAACGGTAAAAACAGTAGAAAATAACCTCATATTGATATGAAATCATGGGAAAAACACTGTTGATTTGTTTTTGACATGTAATCCTAGACAACTCATCAATCCGATGTGTGGTGTGGTCATAATGAATCAGTAAATAGTTTTTAATAGTATCAAATCCATTAAAAACATGTATCGAGAGGTCAAAACAAGATTAATGACATCACATTATCATGAAATCAAAGGAAAATGACTGTAGATTGATTTTTTGAAATATAGGAAGTAAAGAAACATCATTCGGAGTTATGGTTTTCTCAAGAAGTCTATAAATTCTTTTTAGTGTTTAAAAGCACAAAAACATGCATGTAACAGTCAAACCCATAGAAAACAACCTCAGATTAATATAAAATCATGTGACAACAATTGTTGAGTTATTTTTTCTGTATTGGATATACCTTTGTATCAATGTCTTTAAATTTTGTTTATTAAGTAAATTTCAATCACACTGTACGTCGATTTAAATATTAATTAGAATGATATATACTTATTAATTATTAGTTTCATGTGTTGAATCATATCTTAAATAGGTATGTTTATGTTTTAAAATTATTATTCATGACATATAATTTGTTTTATGTTAAAATTTATTAAGTTTTATTAAAAAATATAAAATTTTATGTGCAAAATTCTAAATATATTCTCTGACTTTTCTCTTTAACATTTCTTCTCATAAATAATATGCTTTTTATTATAGGTGGCAGATGCAGATAGTAGGAAAGAGGTTGATCGTTCTGATCCATGAAATTTTTTAGAAGGCATTCATGATGGTTCATAGTTTCCAGGGTATGTTTAAATTTTATCAATAATTCTACTATAATTTTGATTTATTATCTTTAGTTTTAAATTCATTATTTTTTTATTATAGATGATGTGATGATGTGGCCGGATTCAATTGATGAGATGATGCAGAGGTAGAAGGATGCAACAGAGATCACATTGTGGATGTATATTGAACATGAGTTATTTTTGAACATATTTTATATGTATATATTGATGATTGTGTTATGGGTTGACTGAGGATATCAGTTGACTGAGGATACAGTGACTGAGGTTATACTAACAGAGTATATGATGAATTTGGATGTTTGATGTATTATGTGCTTATGATGGGTTTATTATGCATATTTTTTTTTGGTTTATTACATGTTAGAGTTTTTATATTTTTATTTTTTTTAATATTTAAAAGATAATAATTTAAGATATATATTTAGTGGCGGTTTATAAAGACCTCTACTAAATAAATTATTGAAAATATTCATTAGTGGCGGTTTCTATTAACCAATTCTATATTTATTAGCGACGGTTTCGTTCATCTTATCTATTTAATTTTTGAGTAAATTTTAAAAATAACACCGCTAAATCCTCCAAAAATGACACATATAGAATCCACTATTAAAAGAAAAAAACCCACTAAATCCCTATTGACCATATAATTTGCAATGGTTTTAGTAACCGCTGCTAAATGATTAAGTGGAAGTTTAAATTGCCAAAATTTGTAGAAAAACCCACCACTAACTCTTGCTATTTTTTAGTGATGCCACTATATTCATTGACATATGGCTCCACATATGATGTTGTACAACCCTCTACTAAGCAGTATGGCGAGTCACCCAAAACACTGTATATTGAGCTATCAACATTTACAAAGTAGTATAAAGAAATATTTGAACCACAATCGTATGTGATCACTATTGAGGTGGAGACATGATATGAGGAGTAACATGTGTCTATAGTTTGTACAATTGTGTGACATACTCGTTAGATGCGGAGTGGGAGTGAGGTTTATCTGCTGAGTTGGGGTATCGAGGGGGCATGGACGTTGATTTATTCAAGCTGTGCACATTATAATTATAAAAAATATGATTAATGAACAAATTAAATGTTGTTCTAAAATACATATTTTTATATAAATTTTCAAATCAGAGTCGCTAAACAATCATTTTAATAACATGATAAAATTAAATAATTCAACATGAGTTGAGGAAAATCCCTTACCATTGAATATTCATCTTCTATAGCTATCAGGGAGTAATGAATATTATATATTATATTATTATAATAATTATTTGGGGTACAATTACATTCAAATACACATGCTACACACACATTGCCAAGAAAGGTATGTCAAAGCCCCCAAGGGATAAACCCCCCAACCAGCCACTTTATTACATTAAATATTTACGCTCGAAGGCCCGATGGGAATTAATCCCCTTACATGGATCATTGGCCCACCATTGGATGGATCGAAGGCCCTTCATGCCTCATGTTTGTGTAACCATCTACACGTCATGTTTACATCGTTGCCGCCTTGATGGCCCGAAGGCCCAGTGGCCTGATAGCCCAATCGGTATGAATAGTACTACTGCTACAGTACCCCGCTATAGTATTATATTAATAAAAAAACTAACTAATGACCAAATTAAATGTTATTTTAATATCTACATATTTATATAAATTTTCGAATCAGAATAACAATACTAAAATTTTAATTACTTGATAAGATTAAGCAATTCAATGTGAGCTGGGGAAAAGCCCTTACCAGCATTGATTCATCTTCTATAGCTAGCAGTGAGTAATGAATATTATATATTATATTATCATATTAGTTGCTTGAGGATACAATTACATTCAAACACACACACACCCACACACACGCATCATACACACGCAGGTCTGAAAGGTAAGTCATAGCACCCTAAGGGATAACCAACCCAACCAGCCATTTTATTACATTAAATATTTTGGCCCAAGGCCTGGTGGGAATTAAGGATAGTAAATGGCCCATAGTCCCACCATTAGATGGAACAAAGTCCCTTCTTTCATCATGTCTCCATAACCACCTACTGGTCATGCCTGTGTCACCTCCCCCTTGATGGTCCGAAGGCCTAGTGGCCCGAAATCCAAATCATGATGAATAGTAAATCTTCTATAGTACCTCGCAAAAGTATTATATTTATAAAAAAACCTCATTAATGAAAAAAATTAAATGTTGTTTTAAAATATAAATTTTTATACAAATTTTCAAATCAAAATAAATAGACTACAATTTTAATTACATAATTAAATTAAACAATTAAACATGAGATGTGGAAATTCCCCTACAAGTGATGATTCCTCTTCTATATCCAGCGGCGAGTTATGAATATTATATTAAGTTTTTTAGGGTACAATTACATTCAGACACACACACACACCGCACACAAATGCTTGAAAGGCAGGTCATAGCCCCCTGAGGGATAACCAACCCATCCTACTACTTTATTACATTAAATATGTTGGTATGAAGGCCCGGTGGGCAATAAACCCATTACATGGATCATAGATCAACCAATCAGGATGAGTAGTACTACTGCTACAACACCCCACTACACTATTATATTTATAAAAAATCCTCTTTACTGAACCAATTAAATGTTGTTTTAAAATTCACATTTTTATATAAATTTTCAAATCATTATCCCTAAACTAAAATTTTAATTATTTGATAAAATTAAACAATTCAAAATGAGATGGGGAAAATCTTTTACCAATGATGATTCCTCTTCTATAGCAAGTGGCAAGTTATGATTATTATATATTACATAATCATATTATGTGTTTGAGAGTATAATTACATTCAAACACACAAACACACACACACACACACACACCCCCACCTAGACATGCCTAAAAGGAAGGTCATAGCCTCCTCAAAAGATAACCCACCCAAGCAGATGATTTATTATGTTAAATATTTTATCCCGAAGTCCCAGTGGGCATTAATCCCATAATATGGCCCATAGACCCCCCATTGGATGGCCTGAAGGCCCTTATTGCATCATGTCTGTGTCACCACTTGCATGTCATGCTTGTGTCACCGCCCCCTTGATGGGTCGTTGGCCTAGTGGTCCGAATTCCCAATAGGGATGAATATTACTGATGCTATAGTACCCCCACTATTATACCTGCACTGCTATAATGCCTCCGAAAATTCGCTCCCATCTATATTTAAACTCGGGCCTGATGCAGGATTACGGGGAGCCATTACCACTCAGGTAGGCTTCCAAATGATATTCTAGATTATAAATAAAAATAAAAATATGTGTGTGTGTTTATAAATAAATATAATTATATAAAAATAATTAAAAATATATAAATATAAATATAAATATAAATATTAAAAACAAATATATTTATATAAATGTAAATATAAATATAAAATTATAAAGATAATTTTTTAAATTTATATTTATATTTATACTTATATTTATATAATTATAAATATTTTTTAATAATTATAATTTTAAATATTTTATTATATTTATAATTATAATTATGTTTAAAAATAAAAATAATTCAATAAATACAAATATAATAATAAAATTATAAATAGATTTATATGTATATTTATAATCATATATATAAATATGTTTATATAATTATAAAAGCCAATTAAAATATATATTTCAAAGCCCTCATCATGCATTTGTTTTTTGGGTGACATGAAACGCGACAGCTTTTAAATTATTAATGGGAAACTACAGATCCTTTATTTTTTTCCATTCATTGAAAGGCAACCCACGGTAGTGGCGGATGTGCTCGGACCCGACCCAACATCTGTCATGCACTCCACCATGCATCATTTCAATATATCATTATATTATCATTCCCACCACGCATCATCTTCATTATATCTTTATATTATCATCAAGTTGCACATAGGTCCCCTAGCATCAAATAAATATTCATCATTGCCCCAAACTAAAATATAATTATTATTCATCCCCTGTCCCTCCACTTCATCTTCTATTCCTGTGAAGCTCTGCTTCCCAACATTCATGCCGCCACCAGCTGTTCGGATGGAGCAGTTGAGGAGATTATGGTGAAGGTAGTGTTCAACCAAATTCCGCTTCACCCTAAATAGAATCCTCCATGTGATGGGTCCTTCTACACCTACAATGCCCTCATTCAGGCCGCTGCTAAGTTTGATGGCTTCCGCGTGATGGGGGATCGTGACACATGCACAGGTGAGGTCACTGCTTTCCTAGCCCACACCATCAATGAAACCTTAGGTCTTCTGTCTTTTTAGAAATCTTCCATTTTGTTTCTCTATTCTAATGATTTTATTATGTGTTTGATTTATTATCAATTGGATGGGATGACTCACCTAATGGTCGGTATTCATGGGGATACTGATATATCAATGAAGGGCATATGGTGAATCTTGAGCTTCTGGATGATTATTGAGACCCTAGCAATACATACCCCTGCGTGCTTGGGAAAAAGTACTGTGGTTGGGGACCCTTCCACCTAACATCATAAGCTTCAATAAGGGTATGCGGTGTAAGAATGAGAACTAAGGCATCGCCGGAAAATCCCTCGGCTAGGACTGTTGGTAGAATTTTCCCGGGATGGTGTGGCCCCTTCATTTGTCAAAGGAGGTGGGCTAGTGGTAGATGGTGGGTGGCCAACCCCCACCCAATCTTCCAGTAAGAGAAGGCATGGGGAAGGGGTGACAAGTCCTATAATAGGAGGCTCTCCCCTCTTCCAATGATCATCCCATCATCAGTTCTCATCACCAGTACAGCAGATCCCATAACAAAGTGGTTTTGTGAGAATTATTTCCCCACTTATTCGAGAGAGATTTTACGAGGTTTTTTCCTTGTAATTGTGAGGGACTGTGTACCCACTTTTACCCCATAGCTATCCTTCTATTTGCTCATGGTTTTTTACCCCTTCCATTTGGTGAGTTTTTCCACGTTACATCTAGTGTTATTTATTTTTCTTCATTTTGCACTTTATTTTTATCTCGTGATTATCGCTACACTAGTGGGCCAATCATTTACAATCCTAACAAGTGGTATCAGAGGAAATGTTCTGGCCCGGTGTTATCATGTTTTTGTGTATTAATAAATCTCATAAATTTTAGTATTCTCTATGATTACAACTCTGGTTGATCTATCACATCAGAATTTTTTGAGATTAATAAATAACCCATCTTGAAATGGAGGAGGTTCTGGACTGATGGAATGTCCATATGGCGGTGAAATTTGAGTTCAAAAAATTGAATAGGTAAAATTCTTCATTGTGGAAAATGAGGATTCAGGAAGTGCTGCGGAAGGATAATTTCCTACTAGAAATTGGAGAAAAGATGACAGGTGTGACGGAGGAGAAATGGAATGATATAGATGGGAATGGTCTTGCCAATATCTATTTGTCTTTGTCAGATAGGGTTCTATCGATTATAGCGGAGAAAAAGATGACGAAGGAAATATGTGATACATTGATGAAGCTATATGATGCCAAGTCACTACACAACAAAATTTTCCTAAACAGAAATTTGTACACTCATCGGATGGAAGAGTCATCATTGGTGACTGAACACATCAAAAACCTCAATACCCTGTTCGCTCAAAATAAGGCATTGGGCTATAAAATTGTGGATACTAAACATGAAAGGATTATACTTCACTATTTTCTATATTCATATAAACAACTCGTCATCAACCTCACCAACAATATTCGGACAGATATGATACTCTCTAATGATGTTGCTGTCGCGGTTCTTGAAGAAGAAAGTCGGTGAAAGAACAATGAGGACAGACAGACAACTTCTCACCAAGCAGAGGCTCTGTTAATAGAGAGAGGAAGGATGATGGAACGTGCTTCCAGTGGGAGCCAAAATCATGGCAGGTCCAAATCAAGGAGTAAGAAGAATAATGTCACATGTTTCAATTGTGTCAAGAAGGGAACATCAAGAAGGATTTTTGGAATAATAAGAGTGGTGAAAAGAGCTCTCAGGGGAATGTGGTGAGTAGTTCCAGAAAAGAAAATATACTAGTTAGTGAAGTAGAGATTACTACTGGAAGCAGGAAGCATATTGACGATGCATGGATTATCAACACAGGATCAACATGGCACAAGATGTCTCGACGGGAATGGTTTGACCAAAATGAAACCATCCTGGAAGGACTTGTGTACATGGGAAATGATCACACTCTGAAGATCGTTGGAGTCAGTACCATCAAACTGAAGATGCATGATTTCATAGTACGGAGCGTCCAAGGAGTACGTCATGTGAAGGGACTGAAGAAGAACATATTTTCTTTGGGACAATTTTATGAAATCAAATGCAAGACTCACATAGATAAGGGAGTGATTAGAATCTTGAAGGGCGCACTTGTGGTAATAAAGGTAGAGAAGATCTGAAAGAACTTGTACATGCTTATGGGTGAAACGTAAAAGGAGGAGAAGATAGTTTTTTCATCAACTACCTCGACGAAGGTGTTGACGATTTTATGGCATCAGAATCTTGGCCATATGTCAGAACGAGGCCTGAAGATTCTTGTGGATCTGTCATTTCTTCCTGGTCTTACAAAGGTATCCTTACCATTTTTTGAGAATTATTTTTTGAGCAAGTATCATAGGTTAAAGTTCGGGATTTCAACAACAAGAAGTGATGATATCTTGGAGTTGATCCATTCTGATGTTTGGAAAGCACCAGTTATATCCTTGGGAGGAGAAAGGTACTTTGTATCTTTTACTGATGATTATTCCTGGAGATTTTGGGTGTACCCAATCAGGAGGAAAGCGGATGTTTTTGATGTCTTCAAAACATTCAAAGAGTGGAAGGATATTGACTCCGAAAATAAGATCAAGTGTCTGAGGACTAAAAATGGCATAGAATATACAAGTGAGGAGTTTGATACTTTTTGTCAATAGGAAAGAATCAAGAGATAGTTCACAGTGGCGTACACTCCTCAGCAGAATAAAGTGGCAGTGCCGATGAACAGAACCTTGTTGGACAGAACAAGGGCGATGGTGAAGTCTACAGGTATTGTCAAAACTTTTTGGGTAGAAGAAGTGAATACCACCTGTTATGTGATCAATTGATCTCATTCCATGGCGATTGAGCTGAAAACACCGATGGAGATGTGGACTGGTAAACCCGCTAACTATTCTGAGTTACATTCTTTTGGAAGTTCTGTATATGAAATTTTAAATGACCAGAAAAGATCAAAGTTGGACTTGAGATCCAGGACATGTCGCTTCCTGGGGTATGCTGATGGTGTGAAGGGGTTTCATATGTGGGACCCCACTTTCAACAAATTTCTCATCAGTAGAGTTTTCATTTTTGTAGAAGACAAGGTGCTAATGAAAATTGATCGAGACATGGAGAAGGAGAATACAGAGACTACAACAGTCTATGTAGAGGACAATAAAAGAGAAGAATTAGTTTCCTCTGAAGCATTACTAGAGCACGATGGCCAAGTACCGGTTGAGTCTTGACTACGATGGTCAACTCGGGAGAAAAGATCACCAGTATGGCACTCAGACTATGTCACTGAGAGAAAAATTGTGTACTATTATTGATAGTGGATTGAGATCCATATTCTATTGTGGTGGTGACCCAAAGTCCATATGTATCCTCATGGATGGAGGTGATGCAGGAAGAACATGAAGCCCTACATTGGAACAAGACTTGGGATCGTGTTCCATTACTTCATGGAGGGAAGGCTATTAGAAACCAATGGGTCTTTACGATCAACCGAGATGGAAAGGATCAGGTGGAAAGATATCGTGCATGATTGGTTTCCAATGGATTTTCTCTAAAGGAAGGTATTGATTTAAATGAAATATTTTCTCTTATTGATAGACTGGCAACTGTTCGGTTAGTTCTGGCGATGTGTGCAACATACAGCTTACATCTAGAGCAGTTGGATGTGAAGATAGTGTTTCTACATGGTGATCATGATGAAGAGATCTATATTCTCCAACCAAAAGGTTTTACAAAAGAAAGCAAAGAGAACTTGGTTTGTAGGTTGAACAAATCTCTGTACAGTCTCAAACAGGTGATGAGGTGTTGGAACAAGAGATTTCATTCCTATATCATTAGTCGTGGATATGACAAACTTCATTCAAATCCTTATACATATTTAGAGGGTTATAATGGTAATTATTTTATCATTATTCTATTTTATGTGGATGACATGTTGGTTCTAGGCTCCAACAATGATCAGATCTAGGAGATGAAGGCACAGTTGGCTAGGGAGTTTGGTATGAAGGACTTGGGACCATCAAACAAGATTCTTGGGATGCAGATTTACCAAGACGGAAATAATGGAAATATTTGTCTATCATAGAAGAGTTACTTACAGAGAGTCTTGAAACACTTCAACATGAAAGACTGTAATCCAATCTGCACCCCTCTTCCCATTAATTTCAAGTTATCTTCCATGATAAGTCCTAGCAGTGAAGAAGATAGGATGGAAATGTCTCATGAACCATATGCATTTGCAGTGGGTTGTCTAATGTTCACTATGGTTTTTACTAGACCAGACAGTGCACATGCAATGGGAGTAGTTAGTTTGTACATGTAGAATCCAGGACAGATGCATTGGATCATAGTTAAGAGGATCCTGAGATACATCAAGGAGACCTCAGATTCTGCATTATGTTATGGACGATCATATTTTACGATCATAGGATATGTTGATTCAGATTTTTTAGGTGATTCGGACTAGAGGAAATCCACTAATAATTATGTGTTTACTCTTGCAGGAGTAGCTGTGAGTTGTCTTTCGAAGTTACAGTTAGTTGTGGCCTTATCTATGATGGAGGTAGAGTAAATGGCAGCGACATAGGCTTGCAAAGATGAAATTTGGATGAGAAGGATGTTGGAGGAGCTCGGGAACAGATAAGAGAAACTTCCACTATTTTGTGACAGTCAGGGGGCCTTGCACATTGTAAGAAATCCATATTTTCATTCTAGGATGACGAACATTGGGGTGCAGTATCCCTTTGTCTGAGATGTGGTGGAGGAAGTATGTTTGGACATGCAGAATATTCACACTAAAGAAAATATGGAAGATTTCATGACGAAGGCAATTAACACTGATATGTTTACATGGTGCAGATCCTTGAGAGACCTTTTAGAGACTTGAAAAACATGTGTGTACAATAGAAAGGATTTGGGGATGTGATTTGTTTACAATCAAATCTCCAAGTGGGATATGTGTTGGCAGAATCTTCCACGGACGGTGCAGCCCCTTCATTTGTCAATGAAGGTGGGTTGGTGGTAGATGGTGGGTGTCCAACCCCTCCCAATATTCCAGTGGGAGAAGGCAAGGGGAAGGGGTGAGGAGGCCTGTAAAATAAGGCTCTCCGCTCTTCCAAATATTATCCCATCATTGGTTCTCACCACCAGTATATAAGATTCCATAGCAGAGCGGTTTTGTGAGGTTTATTTCCCCATCTATTCAAGAGTGATTTTTCAAGGTTTTTCTCTTTGTAATATTGAGGGAGTGTGTACCCAATTTTACCCCATAGTGATCCTTCTATTTGCCTATGGTTTTTTAACCCTTCCATTTGGGGGGGTTTTCCACATTACATTTGGTGTTATTTATTTTTCCACATTTTGCACTTTATTTTTATCTCGTGATTATCGCTACACTAGTGGGCCAATCATTTAAGGTCCTAACAAGGACCTCCTCGGCTGCACAGAGCTTGTGGAAACCAATTCTACAGTATCCTTCAAGATGGAGATCTGGCTTTGGATGAGGACAAGCCCACAGAGGCCATCGTGCCACAACGTCATGGCCGAGATGTTCATGCCATCACCGATGTATCTGTCGTAGGGACACTGAGAGATATTCAGTCTCACCACTATCATCATCACCGCCGATGAGGAGTACGACCACCGCCATGACACGTGCAATGAGAGTGACTGCCTGGTATTTTATAAACAGTACTACAACATGATGGGGGTGACCAAGGTGCCATACCACAAATGTTCCATAATCGATCCCTATCCATTTTCATTCATTCATGGTAGCAACCCAGCACAGACAGTTGCCACCATGGTGGGTTCTCTATAGCTGCTTCCAAAGCCAAAAACTCTGTAGCAGCCAAATCTACAGTCCATGCCATGTCTCCAAAGTACAATTAAATAAAGCGACTGCCCACATGACCGTGTATAATAAATGCGACGTGTGTTGATGTTAAAAAACGTTAATTCCATCACCGACTATTTTTTTCTCTATGGATGACTGTAAAAAATTGTAATGTTGAAATATTTTATATTCAAATTTTTTTTCTTTTATGAGAAATATTTAACATTTAAATTTAGATAAAAATTTGGTTTCTTATATTTATTTTAATGATCAGATAATTGACACATAACAAGAATGTAGTTATAGTAGACTCGTTAAAAAAGTAATTCATCTAATGATAAAACTAAAGCCTAATCATGTGATAGAGTCCATCATATATAGACATAAACAATATAATGATTGGTTGTAGAAAATAGGCAATCCTATAACTGATGATGAGGAATATATATACATATTGTCATTGGTTAAGAATCAATCTGAAAATCAAATAATAAAGTTGTATGTAGTCATAGCTACTATGGAAGTTCCATCGACATTAGATTTTGGTCTATCACAGATTCACCTATCCTCAACTTGTATCGTATGAAGATGTTATGACTACAATGGTAGTTGTTTCATCAGATCCTTAATGTTATAATTTCATATCCTCAAGTTGTGACATCTCATATAGAAAGTTTCGTAAGGATATTCCCCAACATAATTTTGATTTGATGGTGGAAATTTATAAGGATGGGGAAAATTCATAAAAACAATATGATGAGGAAGTGGAAAATCAAAAGAATGTCTAAGAACTTTTTAATCCCACACTTATAAGGTCACTCTTACCATTTAATCAAGCTCTACCATTTCAATCATGGTTGACTGTTAGCATGACACACTTACCACAATTTGATTGGTTAATTTTTACTCAGAGTAAAATGTTTCAAGGGAATATTAGTGGCTATAATCGAGTGCCGGATGAAGGTGTTTATCATATAAGGAAAGATTTTGATAGAAAATAAGTGATAAAAATTTTGATAAAATAATATCACATTGAAAGAACATATAGTAATGTTATAAAAGAGTCAAAGATATCTCTTTATATGATTTGGTGTGACAAATTTGGATCATATTATCATATGCATTTATGAGAAATAATTGATATCAATTTTCATTATTGGAACATTACTAGATTTACTCCACACAGATGTGTGAACCCAAGCCTATCAAAGGAACTGTTATCATTAGATGCTAAATTTATTTCTTTTATAATTGACTAAATGATAATAGCATGTCAAGGTGTTCCTATAGTTCTGGTGGTGGAGAGAATCAAACAACTTCTCGAGTATCAAATCACTTACTAGAAGGCATGGGATGCATGATATAAAGTTGTTAGGAATGTTTATAGTGACTAAGATGACTCTTATATAGTTTTACCACAACTTATGGAGCTTTTATGACTTAGTAATCAATTTATCTATCAATTACATACTAGTGAATATGTTAACCAATACAACCAAGTTGATCCTTCAAAGTTAGTGTTTGATATATTATTTTAAACATTTTTACCTTGTTTTTCTACTATTCGACATTCCAAAAAGATAATCTATATTAGTGGAACATTTGTGTAAAAAAATTATACCAAATCATTATTTATTTATGCCACAAATGGTAGTAATCAATCCCATGTACCTTCATCATTTTCTATTGTTAATGTTGAGAACCTATCATTTTGGAGTTTATTACTTGAATGCATTAGAGAGTTTCTAATGAACACATAAGGAATCTGTATTATTTTAGATCGACGTCCAACAATCAAGGAGGTGGTACAGTTTGAGTGTCTTTCACGGACACCAGCCCATTCCCATCATTGATATTGTATTTGTTACATTACAAGAAATGTGTGAAAGAAGTTATATGATGAGTCCATGAATAAGTCAATCATAAAACCTTGTATGAATATCCTTTTTCATTATAAAAACCATTGTAGTAGTTATTATGCTATGTGTTCTGATTGGTTATTGTTTATTACCATACGAGCCTCAATAAAATACTATGAAAGAGAATTTTAAAGGTATTCTCAAAACTAATCAAGAAGTTTATGATTTAGTGATGAAAATTCCAATGAATAAATGGTCATGTATGATTATGGGAGGATATATGGACATATGATTACCAACATCATATAATACGTTAATGGGGTTTTTAGGGGAGTTTGAAAGCATCCTATCACACTTAATTAAGAATATTAGATTATATTTTAATTAAAGGACCCACAATTATAATATAATGTTAATATAATTTTTTAAATGTACATTACAAGGCTAGTGTAAGAGACCTTCTATCACACTATAATGTATTTTTTGGATGGAGGAAGATAAACTGAAGATAGTATAAATATAGTGATGAGATATGGTCTACATTACTAATGTGAGATTGATAAGGATATTTAGTGGACAATAAAATTTTATGTCTGTCCATTTAGTCGTATTGGGTGTAGATTTGAGGTCACTAAGTTCCATGATCATATAACCAGTAGCTGTGGTTGTGGTCCTGTCGTTTTACTGAAGTAGTGTTTCTGTTATTATGGTAACTTTCAATCATTACATCATCCTTGTGAACATGTGATTGTAACATGCAGTTCTAAAATATTATCTTAAGAGAAGCTAATTCATCCATTTTATTGACCAGAGAGTATTAATGACTGTTACAGTTTTCCGTGGATTCATGTATGGGAATATCAGAATTTTAGTTTGTCCGTTGATACCTACGCTTCTACCAAACATGACTAGGTTGTGACCAAGAGGGAGGCCATATTCAAACCATATTAAAAATGATATGTATTGGCCAAATGAATAGGTACATTGTTTTGGTTTATGCAGTCAAGAAGGTCACTCAAGGACATGATTCCCAAGAATTATTGGGCATTCATCTAATTGTTAAAATGACTGATGTACTCTAGTGATTAATGGAACAGTTTTTACATGAAATTGTTGTTTTAAATATTTTATAATTAAATGTTATGTAGTTGTATGAGTGAAATACAATGAAATAAGTTTTGTTTTATTTTTAATTCATAAAATAAATCAGTCCAAAATTCCACCACAAATAACATAATACCTTTTAATGAAAACAAATTAGAAACTAATTTTAAAAGTTATTTTATACCAAGTCATAAAAAAGTGTGATTAAAAAAATATGTTTGTTTATAAATACTAGTATGAGTAAATGTGAGAAGTATAATTTCCAACATCTGAATAATTAATAATGGATTTCTAGAATAATAAAATGATTAATGACATATTAAATTAATTATAATTTTTTTGGTCCCATATGAATGCTAAAAATGTGGGATGAGTTAGAGTAATGATATTTATTGTATTGGATATTTATGGTATAAGATTATTGGAAACAAAAACACAACTATTTATGTAGGAGAGTTGCATGGAATGGTACAATTCTCTCTAGTATAGAGAGATGGTTGGATTCTGGAGTTCTCTCTTGTTGTACCGAATGTTTTTTAATTTATAATAAAATTGTTGTTGTTATTAAATATTTTTCACTATTAATGTCTTTTTATTCATAAATTTAGATGGTTGTGCCTCTGTTAATTTCCTATCTATCTCATATTTCATGTAACATTCTAGTATGATGACCTTTTCGACATCTTGTTATCAAAAGAGCACATCATTTTCCCCGTGGTTCACCACCAATAGCCATTGTTCCATACCTCTAACATCATAGCTTTTATAGTGTCGTAATGTGAGACTTAAATACTATTAAACATCATGTTAATAGTTGTACTTGTTGAAATATGGAAACCAGAGATACAAAAATTTCATATCCCTGGGGGAGATGACAATTAATTTTTTGGATGTGGCCAACATAGTTGGTCTACCCAGCCACACATTGTAGGTTAATTGTGATATTATTGGTGACTAGTGTGTAGTCATATATCATCTACTTAGTGTTGACGTCATCCACTTACCACATGTATTTTAGGGTTCCTGATTATGCATGGGCTGGCTTGGTGATTACTTTTCCAGGATTCCTTATGATGATGATGAAGAGATACTTATTCGGCACAGACATGTGTATATTATATGTCTGATCAGACAAATGTTTTGTGTAGACTACTCCAAAGCTTCAGAACACACAATGTTCCTACCATTAATTATGGATCTTGACCAAATAGGTAGATACTGTTTGGGGTCTTTAATACCATCACATCTATATAGATGCCTCTATATAGCTTGTTGATAAGATACACATCATATTGGAGGATGTATGGTTATGCTACATATGTGGGTCTGGGAACATTTTCCATACATCACTCCTAGATTTATTCCACCACTTCCATAATACTATTTTAAGGATTGTCCTCGGGGATTCTAGTATGTTTCCATCATTAATTTAATTTATTTTGTGAATTTAATAATTTCATTTATAACCATACCATATATTTATTTTTTACGAAGTGTAGTCTTACTCAGTATTATGTACATACCATGAGGCGTAGTGTCGATAATTTTCAACATATATTTGATGCATGTAAGATAAATTTTAAAAAAAAATTATAGAATTTTTTTTAATAATTTTATAGGATATTGAAATTATAGCTTTGTAACATTGTTCTGAAAATTTAATAATTTTTTTTTCTAAGCTAGAATTTCATGTTTCATGCACCCTCTATATTTGACCTGTCTTCACACCACATCCATAATACTGCAATGTTATGGTTGGTGATTGTGGTGTAGTGATTTCACTAATCCACTTCCATATCATTGAGTGGCTCTAGATAGACCAAGTCATGTAGGTGTTTGATTATATACATTGTAGAGACTTTGGTTTTTGTTTATAAGACATTGAAATATTTTAACAAATATTTTTAAAGCCATATACTTAGAGGACATGAGATTCTAAGCCTTGGTGTGACCAAAATTAATTTTATAAAAATATTAAAAATATTTATATCACGCACATGTAGTTTTCTTAAAAAATTGGAATAAATATTGAATGGTGGTTCATATCAGAAATATGAGATGGACTAGTAGTAAAAAGGCCTAAAGTAACCCCCAAAATCCATCACTAAAGGCCTATATGGATCTCCCAGTGACCGCCAAATGGTGGACACCTTTGTCCCATCACTATTCCCCATTGTTTCTTCCATTTGGCAGACAGTATATCCCAGTTCAAGGCCACCTATACTAAATTCCATTTGGATTTCGTTGAAAATGTCCTATTTATTGTTTGTTTAAAAATATGTAGTGATACTCAGTGATATGTACTTACCATGAGTCATAATGTTCATAATATTTAATAGATATTTGATGCCATAAAACCCAATGATCTAAGATAAAAATAAAAAAATAAAAAAAATTAATTTATTTATTAATTTTATATGATATTGAAATGGAAACCTAGTAACATTATTATGCTAATTTAAGAATTTTTTTGAGGTAGAATTTTCAGGTTTCTTGCACCTCATAAAAAATATTTGTCTACCCATCACTTCCACTATACTGCGTAGTTATGTGTTGTGTTATGCACCTACATAGGTTTCAATTCAATTACTTTAATCTTATTCATGCTATGTATTCATATTGAGAGATTTATATTTTCCTGCGGATGCTTATATTTTCATGGGGACTATTGACATGTTTATATTTTCATGGGGGATGTTCACATGTAATTCCATTATTTATTCTGTTTCAGTTATTTTTTCTAATGGAATTCCTATTTTTCCATACTTGAATAGCGATTGAATGAAGAAAATTTATTATAGGACATTCAATGACTCTAGACACTCCACATTTTTCATCTTTTGTTCGACCTTGATCCGAGCTACCTCTGTTGTTCCAATCTAGTGGTTCTAATTATCCCATGCATTATACCTCTTCTTGTTTTGCGAGCTGTCAGATTCATCAGGGCTATCCACACGGCTTTGATCCTATGATCCTTTATACATTGTATGACACTCCATGGTACACCACCATTGACCTCATCATCATTCCTTGATTAAAGGGTGATCAATCACTTCATTTTATGAGTTTCTTCTGGTTCGGACTATGGGATCTTGGTGAGAAAATACTTTACTATGTAGAGGCGTTATCCAAGAAAAATAAGTATAATCGAGGAATACTAGCCACCCGTACTCCCCATTTTTTGAAATCATGCCACCTCAAAAAAAATAGAGTACCTCTCGAATAGAGAATTGGTGGAGATCGACTCAATCGTGGGTCTATAATGACTGTTCATCAAAGAGGTTCTACTTCTTGACTCATTTTTCATCATGCCCTAGTTTCAGTTTTGAATCTTGGAATTACAAACATTCATTTCTTTCAGTCAGGTATTGATCTTTATCCTTTTTCTTGTGTGGGAGAGTCTATCCAGGAGTATATGATGTTGAATCTACATGGAATATTTGATCATTGACACCTATTTCAATAGGGACAACCTCCTTGGATAGTTTCTCTAGTTATCTTCTTCTTGATTCATCGAGTATATAAATTTTTTCATTCCTTTTCCTTGCTAATATAAAATATGACCAGATTGGTGTTATCGCCATGCATGTAGGATCATATTGATCTGAATCACATTATAACTACAGTTATTTCCTTTCTGTTCTTTCTAATTTACCTCTTCCAATACCTCGATTAAAGATTTTTTTTTCAATTTCTTGCTCACCAACTGTTTAATGGAATATATTGTATCTTTAACCCAGTAATACATGACAGTGGGTCCTAGATGTTGAAGGTTTAATCAGATCAACCTCAAAATATTGTATTAGATCCTACTATGAAATAAATAATGGGTTCTATTAAATATTATATTGATAAATTTGAAGGTGAAAATGATAAAATCTATGGGGAATTAAAATAAAAACCCCACTAGGTCATAATGATTTAATTGATGTTCTTGGTGTATCTAAAAAAATTCACCACCCCTATGCCAGATGGGCAGACTACCATCACTTATGTTGATGTCACTAAATAAACTCTTATGAAATCGGGTATCTTAATTATTTTATCTTTGGGATATTAGGTTCTTAAAGAGGTTGAATATGTGTCTTCTATCGCTAGTATGTGGCCAAGACAAGAATCCCTTTACACGACTATGTATCTTTTTGGTAGATTATAAAAAATTGAGATTATATACTTTCAAAATGCATTCTAGAACTATAGTCAAGATACACATTGATGAATTTAACAAATCTAATTGGATATATCCAACAAAAAAAAGTCGTTGATGAATATGAATACATAATACTATAAACTTCATTAGATGATTCTTTAAATTCTCATAAAGATTATATGATATATAGAAAATACACCCTTACCCTGAAAGTTGTTAAATTAACTTTACTCTCTAAATAACTTCAAAGGAATTTTATTGTTAAGGATGAGGCATAGGGTATGAATATTAGGGGAAAAATGAATCTAGGGGTAGAAGTGTGTCCAGGGGTAGAAGGAAAGATAGGGTTCAATCCAAGAAGCAAAGGTATTGCAATAATAACAAAGTAATCAAATGTTTTAAATGAAAACAACCTGGTCACATTAATAGGAATTGTCCTAATAAAAAAAGACGACTATAGAGAGAATAGTAATGAACATGTTGTTTTTATTGAAAACATTTGATTAGGTTGTTCTTATAATTATACCAATGCTTATTGGACTAAACCCTATCTTTCCTTCTACCCAAAGGTGACTATATATACTATAGTAATGGCCATTCTTTGTATATTGAGAAATAATTTGACATTGTTGATGTGTTAAATGTTTTTCACATTTCCATCTCTGGTGAATGTATCATTGATCAAGAAATTCATTCCACATGTGTCCTAGGAGGGAATTCTACACTAAGTTGAGGGAAATCCAATTTGGTGAGTTATTTCTATGGAATAACAGGAGCTGTAATTTTATAATAATAGACTCAGTTTCATTTGAGATTCGTGATAGGGATGTTAAACTCTTTAGGGGTTATATGGGTACCCAAAATAAAAAGAAACCTCGTCAATCTAGGAATACTTGACCAAAAGGGATAAATATTTAAGTTGGACCTCGAGAGTCTGAGGGTTTCCCAAGGATCCCCCACTATCATGAATGGAAAGCATTATAAAGGACTTTATATGTTAGATGGTAATGTTTATTTAAGTCATTTACACACCTCTTTTGATTTAGAACATGATAAAGCTACCCATTATTAAAGAAGGTTCGGGATCATTGGGGCCAAAGGACTTAATGAACATAAAAAATAACCTCTGAGTAATTTCACTCCTTGAAATATTCCTTTCTGTGAAGATTTTGTATATGGAAAGTCCAGATGTGTCAGTTTTAGTAGGTAAATATATAAGGATAAATATCCCCTTGATTGTATCCACAATGATATGTAGGGTCTTTATAGGGCCATCTCCCATGGAGGAGGCCTATATTTCATGTCATTTATTAATGACTAAAATAAGAAAGTATTTATTCATATATTCAAACATAATTCTGATACCTTCCAGACTTCTAAGAAATAAAAATATGGGGTAGAAAGTTAATCTGGTAAGAAACTCAAAGCCATTAGAACCGATAACAGTTTAGAGTATATATCAAAAAAAATTGAATTTTTTTAATCTGAGGGAATCAAAAGATACCAAACTATTATGGAAACATTAAAATATAATGCGTTAGTAGAGAGGATGGACATTAATGTTCTTGAGAGGTTAAGGTGTATGATCTCCCACTCTAAACTACCCATGTCCTTCTGGGATGAGGATGCCTCAACATCAGTTTACTTAATTAATCATTTCCCATATTGTGCTAATTCAATTAAGATATCTAAAGAAATATAGAAATGTTAACCCCCAAGTCTTTCACACATTAGGTTATTTGGATCCGTAGATTATTCCCACACCTATACATATAAGCTAGATCCAAGGGCAGTGAAGGGTATATTGATGGGTTATCCAGAGGGTGTTAAGGGGTATTATCTTTGGATAGATAAACTAGGTTATCAAAAGTGCGTAGTTAGTCGATATGTTTTGGTTCATGGGTATGGTCTCTCCAATAGTAATGGGGAAGAATCTGTGGATTATTTTGATTATAATTGATAATATTGTCAACCTTAAACACCTTTTGGTATTAAAGTTACTTTAGATCATAAACACCAATCCCAATCCCAATCAGGGAATGGCTCTCCTCCTCCCCTTACCCATACTCAATGTAAATACAATTCTAATTTAGATTCATAAATTCAAACTGTAGATCCAGATGATATGAGAAATTTTCAACTCACCTGAGATAGTGTGAGAATAGTAATTAGGCCTCCAACCCACTTTAATTAGGCTGAAATTTATATCTATGCATTTAATGTTTCTCAAGATATTTTAATGATGGACCTCAAACAAATAAGAAATACATTAAGTCCAAAGAATACACTATGTGGTTAGGTGTAATGCACAAAAATGTGAATTGACACATTATGAACAACACCTGGGTTGTTGTTTAGAAAACTAATAACCATAATATTATATGTTATAATTGGATATTTAATAACAAAGAAATTTATTTGGAGGAACTAAAATAAAATTCAAAGAATGAATGGTTACAAACGGATTTATTCAATATAAAGGCATTGATTATGGTGATATATTCTCTCCAGCTGTTAAAAATTCATCTATAAGAATTATTATTGATTCTACTCCCAAATTTTACTTTCATATTGAATAATTGGATGTGAAAACTGCTTTTTTTCATGGAGCCCTTGATGAAACAATTTATATTCCTTGTCCTGAAGTATTTTCAAATCTTTTAAAACCCAATCATGTTTTCATTCTTATGAAGTCTTTATACGAGATTAAAAATTCTTAATATAAATGACATAAAATGTTTGATTCTTTTATGATTGAAATTAATTTTTACATATGTAATTTTGATGCCTGTGTATGCTATAAAGTTCTCAAAAATGAATATGTTTACCTGTTATTATATGTTGATGACATGCTTTTAATCTATAAAAAATGAGGATTACAAATTCAGTGAAGAACCAATTGAACTCTATATCTTCAATTAAATACTTATGACAAGATAATCATATCTTTGTTATGGATATAATTAGAGATAGAAATGCCAGAACCTTGTACTTATCTCAATTTTCTTATGTTTAGAAGATATTAAAAAGGTATCTGTTTGAGAACATTAAACCTATTATTATTCCTTTAGGACAACATTTTAAATTTAATTCGGATCACTCCCCAAGAAATGATGATGATGCTTCCTTCATAAATAAGATTCCACGTGCTCATGTAATTGGGAGTCTTATATATGCTATGGTTTGTTCTAGTAACGATATAGAATTGGTTGTTTTTACATTGAGAAAGTTTATGGGGAAACCTAGTAAGCCTAATTTGCATGTATTAAAGTGGTTCCTAAGTTATGTATCTATGTATGATAAATTCTTTATTCATTATGGATTAAATAGTTGTTTTAATGATGACATTGTTGGTTTTTTTGACTTTATTTATGATGAAAATGTTGTCACCTCAAAATCAATCACTAGTTTTGTGTTTCTTGCATATAGAGGACCGGTCTCATGGAAATGAAATATGAAATCATTGGTTCCACTCTCCACTATTTAGGTAGAGTATATATCCTTGAAAAAATCCATTAAAGAGGATATACTGCTAAAAGGTTTTCTTTTTGAGTTGTCTTTATCTACTGATAGTCTAACAGTCCATTGTGATTGAAAATATTCATTGCATCTATCTACAAACTATGTGTTAGATGGTAGATCGAAGCACATTAATATTAAAATTAATTTTTAGGGATATTATAGAATATGGGACAATGAGTTTTAATGTGATACCTACTAGGTACAATCAGACCAATAGTTTGAATAAGGCCACACCAATTTCTAAATTTTTTCATTCTCTTAAATTAATGAATCTATTACGAATTATATTAGTTACGTTGTGAGAACACCAATATTATATAAATTTAATTACAATTTGGAGCGTTTTTATTTTTCCCTTGCATATGTTTCAATTCAATTCCTTTAATCTTATTTATTTTATGTATTCACATTGAGAGATGTATATTTTCATGGGAGTTTTTATATTTTAATGGGGGTTTCCATGTGATTATATTTTCATGGGGTCTATTCACTTGGAATTTATTTATTTACTCTTTTATGAAATTTTTTTTAGAATTTCCATTTTCCTTTCCTATATAGAAGTTGAATGATGACCATTGATTATGGTTCATCCGATAGATTTGGACACTCCTCATTATGCTTATTTGGCTTGGCCTTGATTTAGTATGCCTTCATTGTGTTAATACAACGGAGACACATATCCCATAGGTTGTCCCAATTTTTGTTATGTGATCCATGAGCTTCACCAGGGCCGTCTATGTGGCTTTGATCCCCTAATTTTTTCTGCATCGTCTGATGCTCCACAAAATGAAATCATTTCCCCTGTCAACATAACATGATTTGAGATAGATCGATCTCTTTGGATCATGAGTTTTGTTTGGTTCAGCCTATGAGCTCCCAGTGAGAAGATCATTTTCAACGTAGAGGGGTTCTCGAAGAAGAAGAAGAAAGAGAATCAAGGCATTATAGCCACCCTCACTCCTCGCTGTCGAAGTTGTTCCACCTCGTGGAGCTGAAGTACCTATCCGGTGGAGAATCAGTGGAGATCAAATCGATCTTGGGACCTGGATGACTGCACATCAAGGAGGTTCCCAATCTTGACTCATATTTCATCATAACTAGGTTCCGATTTTGAATCTTCAATCTGTAGTGATTAATTTCTTTCTATCATATATAGATCTATATACATTGTGGGTGTTTTCATGAGTAAATTTAGGAGTGGAAAACGTCGAACCTACGTGATATATTTGATCACTTCCACCTATTTTAGAAGGGCCAGCCTCTTTGGATGGTTTCATTGATTATTTTCTTCTTGATTATTTGAGTCGGTATTATTTTTCTTTTTCTTAGTAATATAAAATCTGACATGGGTGGTGTTATTTTTTTGAATTTTGGATCAATCTAATATGAAGCATGTAATATCTAGTGTTATTTCCTTTCTGTTATTTTTTTTTTCATTCTTCAAGTAGCTCTATTGAAGAAAATTCTTGTTCTGTTTCTTTATGACCGACTATTTAATTGAATATATTGAATCTGGAACCGGGTATTATGTGACAGTGGGTCCTAGAAGATTTAGGGTTATGTGGCTTAACCTCTACATTATGGTTGGGGATTGTGATGTATTGATTTTACTCATCCTCTTCCACATCATTTAGTGCTCCCAGCTAGACCATGTCATGTGGCTATTTGGATATATGAATTTTAAATACTATGGTTGTTCATTATATGACATTGAATGATATTTGAAAATATTTTTAGAGCCTGGAGCTTAGACGACATGTGATTCTGAGGCCCGGTGATCCCAAAATTAATTTTCAAAAAATATTATATATATTTTATATCACACACATATAGTTTTAATGGAAAGGTGTAATAAATATTGAATGATATCTTGGATTTGAAATCTGAGACCCACTAGTAGAAAAAAGTCCTATAGGGACCGCCAAAATCCATCACTAAAGGCCTATAGAGGTTATCTAGTGACCTCTAAACTGAGGATGCCTTTGACCTCATTTTATATCGTATTATGTTTACCATTTGGAAGACTCTATAGCCAAGGTTGGGGTAACCTATTGAAACATCCATTTGGAGTTTTCTATAGACTAGATCAAGGTCACCTTTAGTGACCACCAAATAGTGGTCACTATAGTTCAACCAAGACGAGCCTATAGTGGCAACTATGGTCACTATAGGTTCTTTGTTCTTACCTATAAATATTTTTATATGGCATGTGATATTATTTTTTTATGTTTTTTTTAAAAAAAATAGCATATTTTCAAAAACCACTATATTTCAAAAAGAGAATAAATATTTCGAAAATGCGTTAAACCACATGCCCATAAATCTCTTTATTAAATCATAATTACAGCTCCACACCCATCATCGAATAAAAATCTATATAAAAAAACAAAATAAAATAATTACTACACTAAAAAAATATCACAAAAAATTAATAATTTAAATGAAATAATATATTTTAATTATAAATAAGCCCAAAATACTGAAGTTATTTATTTTTGAAAATGTATTAATAATTTAAAATCATTTTTTAAAAATTTAATACCATTTATTCAATCATAACAAGAAGAAAATGAATTCGACTGATGTTTTGTCTACTCTTAAATTTTTTAAAAAAGAAGATGTATTTTCTTTAATTTCAAATCTGTTTGAGGTCGTTTTCTATTTGTTTTTAACGTTATTTAAGAATTTTGTTGTTTTATGACACTAAATGTGATTTTCTCCTTCATCATATGAAAAAGACACCTTCTAATGACATATTACCTGGTTGAACATTTCAAAATTAATTCTATAGTTGTTTTCATCTAATTTCATAACATTCATTGGTAGATTAGTGGGATTTGACCCCAACCAACAAATTGTTAAAGGGGATCAAACCATTAAAAACCACATATTAAGACATTATGGGAGGACTTCATGTCTTATTGATGTTTTTTATCCTAATACAAATCCAAAATAATAATTAGAAAATTTTCCTATGATTTCACAACATTTCAAGGTCGTTTTCTTTGGATATGATTGTTAAATGTGTGTTTTGATGTTTTATGACACTAAATGTGAGTTTTCAGTCCACCTTTTCTAACACCACGTCATGTTGAAATTTAGTATACATAACCATTTCATAATCCTCTCTATTATTTTTCTCATCTCATTTCATCGAATTCATATCCCATTCGGATGGTTTTGACACCCATACACACCTTTTTAAGGGGCGCTAAACCTTTAAAAATCAAAAATTCAGTCGTTATGGGTAGACCACATTTTAGATTGATGTTTCTCCTACACGTACATATTAATAATATTAATAAGATAGTTTTATTCTAATTTCAAGTAATTATGAGGTCATTTTATATTGAAATTACCGTTAAATGAACGTTTTGGTGTTTTATGACACTAAAAGTTCTTTTTCCCATTATCCTGAGAAAATGACCCCTCCGATTGAAGTACCATCTACTCATCCATTTCACAATCCACTCTATATTTTATTTCATCTGACTTAACAGTATTTAGAGATCATTTGGTTGGTTTTGACCCCCTGCCATTTTTAAATGGCATCAAACCTTTAAAACAGTATATTTGGTCGTTCTGGACAGACTACACATCCGATTGATGTTCCATATACCAACACACATCAAAAATAATAATAAAACATTTTTTATATGATTTAAGGCCACTTTGTGTTTGTTTTATATGGATATGAACATTAAACTTGTGTTTCAGTGTTTTGTGTCAGAAAAAGTACTTTTTCTGTCCTCACAGTGAAACATCACCTAAGATCGATGTTTTTTATTCTTGACTATTTCTCTGTTTAGTTGGGTTTTTTCTCATTTCATAGAATTCAGATGTTGTTCTGTTGGTTTTGACCTAGGGATGCACCTTTTTAAAGGGCATCAATCTTTTAAAATTTTCATATTTGGTCGTTCTGGGAAAATCACACATCTGATCAACATGAAGTCTACTCTTACACATCCCTAAAAATAATAAGATGATTTTTCTATCATTTTAAGTCATTCCAAGAACATTTTCTATAGATCTGATAATTATATGCATGTTTTTTGTTTTATGACACTAAAAGGTTATATTCCATCATCTAAGGAAAGCAAGAACCATTGATTGGAATATTTTATACTAAACAATTTCACAATTCAATTTATAGTGGTTTCCATGTACTTTCACCTTATTTGGATGTCTTTAGGTCTTTTTTGACCCCTGCTTGTTTTTAAAGGGTGTTAAGCCCTTAAAAACTAAATATTCGGTTATTCTAGGAAGACTACACGTCCGATTGGAATATAGTTTCCTCAAACATGTCAACAATAATTATAAGATGGTTTTATTGTGATTTCATGTCATTCAACAACCATTTTCTATGGATTTGATGATTAAACTTGCATTTTAGTTTTTTATGTATCTAAAAGTGTGTTTTCGGTCCTCTCAAGAAAAAAACACCTTGGATTGAAATTTTGACTACTCAACCAATTCAAAATTCATGGTAATGTTATTTTAGTCTAATTTCATAGAATTTTGAGGCCATTCGTTTGGTTTTGACACATGAATGCACCTTTTCAATACTGTCAAAACTTTAAATCCCACATATTCGATCATTTTGGGAGAAATACACATATGATTGATGTGTCTTATACTTGTACAAATCATGAATAATAATAATAAGATTTTACAATGATTTCAGTTCATTATGAGGATTTTTTATATTTGACCATTAAACATACGTTTTGGTGTTTTATGACACTAAATTTTTTTTTCCATCATCCTTGACAAAAAAACACTTCTGATTGAAAATCCATCTACTCGAGCATTTAGAAATTTACCTTATGATTTTTTTTCATGGTATTTTTATGTCATTTGGAATGTTTTGACCCCTACCCCTATATGTTTGTAAAGGGTGTCAAACCTATAAAAACAATATTTTTGGTCGTTCCAAATAGACCACATATTTGTTTAATATTATTTTCCTTTTACTCATCAAAAATAATAATTATATGATTTCCCTATGATTTAACATCATTAAAGGGTAATTTTATATAGATTTGATATTTAAACATCTTTTTTGGTGTTTTATGACACTAAAATTGAGTTTTCGATCCTTTCGGGAAAACACCACCACAGTTTGACACTTATTCTTCTCAAACATTTCACAATTCACTCTCTGGGATTTATCATATAAATTAATGACATTAAAATGATATTTGGTTGGTTTTGACCACATTTACACACCTTTATAAAGGGAATAAAACATTTAAAAACTGTATATTCGGGCATTTCGAGAAGACCACTTGTCATATTGAAATTTTGTCTACTCATACAAGTCACAAATAATTATAAAAAAATTTACTATAATTTAAAGTCATTTTGAGGTCATTTACTTTATATATAACAATTGAATTCATATTTTGGTGTTTTATGACACTTAAAGTGTGTTTTTCATCATCCATAGAAAACAAAACCGCCATTGGCATACCGTCTACTCAAAAATATAACAATACACTCTAAAATTGTTCTAGTTTTATATCATGGAATACAGAGGTCATTCAATTTTATTTGACCCCCCACCCCCATATTTTTAGAGGGTTTAAAACCTTTAAAACCCCAATATTCTGTCATTCTAGGGATAACCATGTTTGATTGACATGTCATCTTTTCATACACATAAAAAATATTAATTAGATAGTTTTACTATGATTTCATGTCATTTATGGGTTATTTTATATGGAGGTGACTTTTAAATGCACATTTTTTTGTTTAATGAAATTAAAAGTGTGTTTTCTGTCCTACTAGTAAAAATATTACCTCATATTGATGTTTTTTTCTTAACCATTTCAAAATTCACTCTTTGATACTTATTGACCAATTTCAAAGAATATAGATGTTGTTCAGTTGGTATTGACCTCCAGGCACACCTTCTTAAAGGAAATAAAACAATTAAAAAGCATATATTAGGTCATTTAGGTTGAACGCATATCTGATTGATGTGTTTTCTACTCATATATACCAAGAATAATAATATAATGGTTTTCCTATTATTCCAAGTCATTCTGATGTCTTTTTCTATAGATCTGACCATTAAATGTACGTTTTGGTGTTTCATGACATGAATAGTGAATTTTCCATAATATCAGGGAAATGACATATCCAATTGACATACTGGATTCTATACCATTTCAAAATTCACTCTATAGTTTTTTTTGTCTGATTTCTGGACATTCTGAGGTGATTTAGTTGGTTTTGACTCCCACATGTTTTTAAAGGGTGTCAAACCATTAAAAACCACATATTCTATCATTCCAGTCATACCACATGTCTGATTTTTGTATCGTATCCTTATACACATCAAATAAAATAATAAAATGGGTTTTCTATAATTTCACATCATTCCGAGGTTGTTTTCTATAGTGATGACAGTTAAACTCGTGTTTTATTGTTTTATGGCTGTAAAAGTGTGTTTTAAGTCCTCTAGGTAAAAATCCACCTTAGATTGATATTTTATCTACTTGAAGATTTAAAAATTCACTCTATGATAGTTCTACTCTCATTAATGACATTCAGATTCTACTCGGTAGGTTTTGACCCTGACACACACCTATTTAAAGGGCGTTAAACCTATAAAAACCGCATATTCGGTTGTTCTGGGCAGACCGTGAATCTAATTTATGTTTCATATACTCATGTGCATCAATAATAATAATAATAAGATGATTTTTCTTATGATTTCAACTCATTATGATATTTTGTTCAATAGATTTGACAGTTAAACACATGTTTTTGTGTTTTATAATACTAAAATTATGTTTTATGTCATCCCAAGAAAATGGTATCGTCGATTAATATATTTTCTACTTGAAAATTTTAAAATTCACTCTATAGTGTTTTTGTCATATTTCATGGTATTTGGAGGCCAGTTGGTTTGTTCTGACCTCGCCCTTGTTTGTTTTTAAATAGCATAAAAACTTTAGAAATTGTATATTTGGTCATTCAAAGAAGATCGCGCTACTCATTGATGTGTCATGTACTCTTACACATAAAAAATAACAATATGATAGTTTTATTATGATATGACATCATTACATTGCGTGTTTATAGGTTGGATGTTGCTATTGTGACAATACTTATTTCTTTAGGGACCATGATGGGTTGCTAGATCCCGCCCTTGGTATGTGAATACTATTCACGGTTGTCGAAATAGGGGCCTACAGTGTCACACACAATAGCGTATTCAAGGATCTACCCAATTCAATTGAATAGAAGTTTTGGACATGGTGGGACCCGCTACAGTGGTCCGGGATTTGTCCAAAGTTAAACGATCACCAATGAAATAAATAAATTCATATTATTCGAGTTTAGAATAATGAGTATTGAATTTATTAATTAAATGTATTTACAAGTTTTAAGTAAATACATGAAAAAATATTAATTGACGAATATTTAATAATTCAAGGGTTAATTAATATTTATGGGAATGATGAGTCGAGTTAATGACTTAATTATTATCATGTAATATATTTTTATATATTACAAGTAAGTGATAATAATATTTATGACTCAGATAAGTAATCATAAAATTTCATTGATAGTGTGTTAAGTATTCAGGGTCGGCGAGGTGGTACAAGGTATTTTAATTAAGCACTATAAATAAAAGCGGAGGTGTATTTTTCAAACACTATTTATGGAGCTTCTATATCTTATCCTCTATCCCACACTCTATATAGAGATGCTCTGAATCCAAAGAGCTCATATAGAGCTCTCTCTTGGGCATCACTAGCGAAGCGATGCGATGATCGTTGGAACGTCAAAGGCATCGTTGGTATTCCGCACAAGCACCCAGACTACGATGAATATTGCTCTTGTGGATTCCTTGAATAACGTGTGGACGATATGGTGGAATTCGTCTTTGGATTCTTCAAGAAGCGATCTCCAATGACGAGCAGACATCGTGTGTGGCTTCAGATCCAGACCAGGTATTTTTACGGTTTATGTTTGTGCTTAAAATCCTACACACGTGATCATCAGCTAAGACTGGGCTACTATTATCTGACGTCGAAAAGTTTACGTCGACTTTCGGTGGAAAAATGCTAAAAGCCCACCTATTTGAGGCTTCCCCTGCATGACCGATTCCATGAATTATGAGGTCTTTTTTTATATATCCAACTTTTAAACACATGTTATTGTAATTTTATGACACTAAAAGTACGTTTGAATCACCGCAGACAAACGACACATCTAATTGATATATCGTATAATCAACCATTAAATAATTAAATATTTAGTTTCTTTCATCTAATTTCATGGAATTAATATTCTTTTCATTTGGTTATGACCCCCGGAGTAGGGGTATCCATGGGTTGGGTTGGGTTGAGGGTCGTTTCGGACCTGACCTGACCAAAAGGGAACGGGTCGGGTCACATGCTTCATGAGAAGTCAGCTTGACCCAACCCAACCTATGGGGTGCCAGGTTATGTGATGCATGAAAAAATGACCTAACTAGACCTCTCCTATTGTGTTCCAAGTTGGGTTAATTGGGTTATTAATGTATTATTGATATGCATGCCACCAGGAAGAATTGAGATAGACAATCATTGGTGGGAATTAACACCCCTAACATTTCCCATCTAATATATGAATTAGTATCAAACAAAAAAACCACTTGGAGCTTATAATCTAGAATAAATCCACTTATATATGTGATATAAATCACTTTAGCACTATGAAATTGGAAAGAACACACACAAAATCCCTAATTCAAACTGATTTTTCAAAAACAAAACAAACTAGATTTTTTCAAAAAGGTTATCAAAATAACATAAGAAGCTCCTAAAAGTATATTTGAATGGTTACCACTACTATAATAGAAATATATGATAACAAAAACTACCCTTATTCAAACATTTCATCATAAGAGAGTGATAGGTGTTATAAGAAATTTCAAAAAAGTGTAATCAGATATATATATATCATTATAAATGTGGCCACTTTTAATTAAAAAAATATAAAATCTATCTATATGGTTCCCTACTGTACCAACAAAATCCAGAAGACCTAGAATTGGGTTATGATTGGGTTCCAAATATCAGTTTAGATTAGTAAGGGATATTGATCATCAAGCATATTCTAATCCATGAAATTTGTGCCAAACAAAAAAATTTAGGCTATATTCCAAACACGTAGCATAATCATGCATTAATAAAGAAATAAACAACATAAAGTATAAAATTAAACATGTAAAATTATTTCAAAATGGGAGTATATTCATTGAAAAAGTAGTAACACAACTTTAGGTAGTTTTTAGGACCCTAATAATGTTGAAACATGTGAAATGTTTTGGAATAATTCTGCTTAGATTTGACAAATCAATCTGACACACCTTTAAGGTATTAAGAGTGCTTAAGTGATGATGGAATTTCTAGAATAAATTGGGTCTTTTTTTCTATGTAGTAAGATTTTATATAACCAGTCTTGAAGAGCTAGTCCATATATCCAACACACCATTGATATGTGAAGAGAACATATTCCAACTTGAAAATTCGGAAAATTAGAATCACTTTAGTGAATTATAGTAAGGCTTTATACAGGCATAGCTCCCACTGAATGATGATTGAATGGTATTATTGAACAAGACCTACCCTAGGACCATACCCTGACATGAACACTATCTAAAACACATAGAAACACCTACAATAAGCTCCTAAAAACTTATAGTGAGATACATACTAATAAGGAATCGTATAGTTATCTCTGAAGACTTTATTTTCTCAAAAACATCTATATAATGTGTCTAATTTAAATGAAAAAACAAAATCTAAGATGAATGGAAAGATAAATGTTTAAACTAATGAAATGGGAATGATGCTTAAATATATTAAGGACGATGTGGTCACATTTATCAGTAAATTTAAAAGTGGACCAAAAATTAAAATATGATGTTTGGATTCTTAAAAAAGATTGAATGTTAATTTTTTTTATAAATCCTCAAATAAACTTGAAAAATGTTAAAGAAGGACAAAGATTTATTTAACGGGAATGAATTTTCTTGGAGATTATGGAAAAATATTGAAAAAATTAAATACAAAGGAAATTATAAAATGAATCATTATGAACAAAAATTAAAAGCATAAATAAAACAACTAAACAAATATAGTGAGAGTATTTCAAATATCACGGAGATCTACAACTAAACATGGGAAAAATTTAATAAGATTTACTATTGGTGATTTCTTGATATTATGGATATTTGGTTCATATGATGACTTGTTTGAATAATTCTGAAAATCATTTTTTATGTAATGTGGTTGTAAAAAACAAACATGATAAATAATAACCTGGGCATGGACATTTTGGAAATCCTGTGATGTCGTGTGAGTCCATTAGGTCTGAATAGATAACAAATAATTATTTTGACCTATACTTTTTGGCTTCCAGACATTCAATGTATTTAAATTAAATTGAAACAAGAATATTTTAATGGAATTAACACTATGAATCAAACAAAAAATAAAGAAATATTTGTATTCCCAAGGACTAAATAAATGTATGCACTGAAGAATTTATAAAAAAATTAGAAACTTATACCTTCACAATGAGTTATCCATGCTTCTATTTTAGACAGTAAAACTCTTAAAATGATTTAGGGATGATGGATTATCTTAAAAACACAACTGATATCATTGATATTTACAATCACAAATCTATTTATAGAAATATTTCAAGAGGTAATGTCAATATAATTAATGATTTAAAATTACATGGTAGACCTAAGTAAGGGGAATTATATTTTCTATTACTCCTTTTCCTAAGTTGAGAAATAATGAAAAAATAGTGTAATAACTAAGAAAAAAATTAGAATTATATAACTTTACCTTTGTGTGTAATTTATAATGAGTACAATACATTGATGATGATGTGATATGTCAATAGGGATGCAATTCGTCAATGTGATTTAATGGATGGCGATAGTCAATAGATTCGATAGGTTAAAAATAAGGCAAAGGTGGAATAACCTATAGTCAAATCAGATATAAATTATAAAATAAATCAACATTTATACCTAGTGAAAAACAAGTCAATGAAATTAATACTTTCTGGTGAAATAATCATTACCCATCTTAATTTTAAATTAAAAGGAATGATAATTGATTTATGTTTCTTAATGTTTAATGAACTTTCATATATAAAAACATTTAATATGATTAAGTAACTAAAAATTTATAGACTTATTAAAAATCATGAATGTAAATAATATAGAAAATATAATTACATGAAAATTTAAGATGAGGCTCTGATATTCTCGGTGCAACCACATGCAACATACCATATTCCATCTAGACCATAATAAGATAAATAAAATGAACTAAAAACAAATGAATATAGACCAATGATTGATAAATAAAATTAAAATTAAATAGATGAATCCAAACTAAAAATGGAATGTTTAATTTGTAATTTAATGACACGTATAAGAATATATCAAGACATTCCTGGATTAAATCCATTGTAACTGAGTTTAATTACCTTCCATAGATTTAGAATTAATTTAATAAGAATTAAAAATATTGGGAACTTTTATGCAAGTCATACATATTAATAACATCTCGAAAATTGGTGATATCGATAAATCGAAGGGAAAGAGAATAGTGGTGTAAATAAAGGTAAAAAATCTTAGTTAGATGTGTTATGATGCAGGTATAAATGATTGAAGAAACAAAAATATGTTAAAAAGTTAGTATTAGATAGTAGAAATAGTAAACAATTGTATATTTACGAAAAAAAATTTAAAAAAAATATCTTGAATCTAAGTAATTGGATTACAATATGAATTAACAATTAACGTAGTTACAATTATAAAAAAGTATAAAATATATATAATAATTATTGTGTTTGTCATTTTTATATATGGATTAAGTTTTGTTACAATTTAGACTACTCTCCAACCTTTTAAGAAATCGTATTTTCATGCATATAAATTTTAAAACTATAAAAGGATCATGTTCTGACAAAAAATAATGTCCCAAATGTAGATAAGTACACCATAATTCATTGTAATATTTTATGTTTGGATGATTGGGTTACAACATGAGCTTAATGTGATTTAGACATCTTGTAATAGAAAATGAACTGAAAAAAGTTTAATTGAGAGATTTTTGAAGATACCACACTATATTTGAAAGTTTTTTAAAATCTAGATACTGGGATATAATATTATCATCATGTCATTCAAACTTGAACACTACAATAGACAATGATTGTATTAAACAATTAAATCGAATCTTTGGATTTCATTAACATAATTGTAAATGAATAAATTCATGTGACAAAGACATTAGAAATGTAGTTTTTATATCAAACAATATAAACAGATACTATATTATGAAATTAGAAAATAGTAAATAAATTGAAATCGTAACCTTAGTTGTTAAATTCTACTTCAAATGTTTCTATGTTTCCCTACTGCAAAATAGGCCTTTAACAACGTCATCTTTTATCAGTGATATCAAAAAGTGTTGATAAAGGGGGATTTTATCAGTTCTTAAACAAATGCTAATAAAGGGTACCTTTTATTAGTTAATTTTTATAGTATTGAAAAATTGTACCCTTTATCATTATTTTTAGCACCAATAATGGTCCGAAAAAATGAAAAAATTAAAAAATTAAAAAATAAGAAGGAGTTTATTAAAAAATATTAAAAAATATATCAATTAAATAATTAATGATAAAAATGAATAAACTAGTTGTAGTATATATAAATAATAAATACTAACAAATAATATATATTCAATAAACAGATATATGTTAAATGAAAATTAAACAAATAAAAATTAAAAATAAATAAATTGAGAAGAATATTAAACATTTTATTAATTAAATATTTTTTGATAATGTTAATAAATAGTATATATTAAATATATAGATATATTTTAATGTAAATAAACATGATTTATATAATACAAAATACTTATTCTTTATATTTAATAGTTATATATTTAGTGAATAATGGTTTGTATTTAGAAATTAATATGAATTAAAAATACTGACTAATTACATCACGTGATGGACATAATTGAATGTCTTTTGATTTTTCAAATTAGCATAGGTAAAACATGTGTTATATTGATTTAATATATATATATATATATAATTCATTTTTATAAACATACACACAAACAAATATTTACACAATTAATGAAATCTTATATAGAAACCCATACACCTAATATTAATGTAATTTATTTAAATTTTTGTATTCATTTTAGAATTTCTTTACAACCAGACACATTTAATATATTATATTTTTAATCAGTAAATATTACTTATTTATTATTAATATAATTAAATTTATGTATTATTTATTCATTTTTATTATGTTTTATGTTTTTTTATTTTTTTGGGAATTTAATTAGTTTCTGTTATTTATTTTATATTTATTTATTTACTACTATTTAAAACCTTCAATATTTAATCATCATTATTTCAATGTATATACATATTTTTTAACAATTTGTATTTTATTAATAAAACATATCCATTTTTTCAATTTTGTAAAAGTGTACTCAATTTTATTTATTAGATTTTATTTTCAATATGCATGCACTTATGATTAAATATTCATTAATAATGTTAAATATATATTTGTAAAAAATATTTATAAATAAATATATTTATAAATTTATATTTACTAAATTTATAAATTTATAATTATAAATAAATAAATATTTTTTAAAAGTATTTATATAATTATATTTAAATAATTATATATATTTAAATAATTATATATATTTAAATAATTATAAAATTATAATAAATTTATTTAAATAATCAGTATATTTACTATAATTATATATAATGATATAAATATTAATTTTTAAAAAAATTATTTATATTATTATAAATATATAATTATATATTTATATAATTATAAAATTATAATAAATATATTTAAATAATGAATATTATAGATATATATATAGTCATATAAATATATTTTCAAATAAATTATTTATAATTATAATTATAAATCCTTTATTAGAGCTTAAGTAATAAGTACTGCTAAATGGAATATTTATCATCTATTTTTAGGGCTGATTAAGATAGGGAGTTATCTGTACTAAAAATTGTTGATAAATTCATATCGATCTATTTTAGGAACCCTAACCCTCGTGAACTAGTTTTTGATATCGGAAGCCCTCTCTAGAAGACACCTGTTGTTGGCACTCCTCATGATCGAATCCAAGATCAAATCTAGTCTAGAATCAATGATCCAACTTTTCATAGGATTGAATACAAGGCTTGAATGATTAAAGGGTTGAACACAGCCAAGGCATGAATGATATCCAGATTTTTTTTATATCTATTCATTACCCCGATTATCCACTCAACATTACAAGTCCACATCTGGGTATCCCAACAACTCCAGTAGTACTATCCTATAATAAAACATCCCAAAATTTATTATTTTTTAGATTTATTGAACTATCATCTTCCCCAATAGACAGTAGCTCTTCTTAAGACAACATTGGGACTGCGTGACTTGAAATATATCTAACCCAATGTTGGTAAATGTTTTTTTGAGGTATATTAGACTCCCAATACCTATATTCCATGAAATCTACCTATTTGAAATCATCAAATTTTGAAAAAATCAACCATATAGTGGTTGGTGTTTTCATTGATTTGAAATATTCCATTGAAAGTCACTTGGGAACCTATTTTTCATATTTTTATTGAGAAAATAATGTGTTAGGATTCCCTCAATTAACATATAAACCATGTAAAATGCTTCACTAACCAATCATAGATATATTGATATCGTACCTCAAATGATCAACGAAAAAATTGCATTTTTCTTTGTCCAATTATCAAATATTATGACTTAGACATATATGAGTACCAACATGATTTTATCATTATCCTTCTTAATGTAGAGTCTGGGATCCAATATACCTCGCAAAAAGAAAATAAATCTTTATTATGTACTTATCTAACATTAAATACAGGGTCCTCGGTGATTTCTTTATTACCTATAATAAATTATTTAATTGGAACACCTTTCTAAAATTTTCATACTTAATAAACCCATTTAGTTTTTAGTTTATAATCCCCCTTATGAACTCCATTGAGGAACATATATTTGATATCCATTTGATGTACTTTTAACTACATTTTCACTGAAATGGACATGAAAATTCATATAGTTTCCAACTGGGATATGGGAGAAAATTTATCATAAATATAAACGCCTTTGATCTAGGAATTACCTTTTCACACTATCCATTCATTATTTTGAACCAATTTTCTTTAGTCAATTATTTTATTACATAACACCCACTTGGTTCTGATAGCATTTCATTCTTCTATCCTTAGAATAATTTCCCATGTCTCATTGTTCTTATTTTGATTAATCTACTCATACAGAAACATTTATCCAATATTCATCCTTATTTTCCTCTCCAAACGATTTCAGCTCTACTTTGGAAAAAATAGGTTTTTTGTAGAAATATGGGCCTAGAGTGTCACACACAATAGCGTATTAAAGGATCTAACCTATTCAGTTGAATATGAGTTTTGGACATGGTGGGCCCCGCCACAGGGGTCCGGGATTTTTCCAAAGTTAAACGATCACCAATGAAATAAATAAATTCATATTATTAGAGTTTTGAATAATGAGTATTGAATTTATTTATTAAATTTATTTATGAGTTTTAAGTAAATACATGAAAAAATATTAATTGACGAATATTAAATAATTCAAGGTTCAATTAATATTTATGGGAGCGACGAGTCGAGTTAATGACTTAATTATTATCATGTAATATATTTTAATATATTACAAGTGATAATAATATTTATGACTCTGACAAGTAATCATAAAATTTCATTGATAGTGCGTTATGTATTCGGGGTCGGCAAGGCGATACCAGGTATTTTAATTAAGCACTGTAAATAGAAGAAGAGGGGTATTTTCCAAACACTATTCACAGAGCTTCTTTCTCTTATCCTCTATCCCACACTCTATAGGGAGATGCTCTAAATCCAAGGAGCTCGGATGGAGCTCTCTCTTGGGCATCGCTAGCGAAGCGATGTGGTGATCGTTGGAACGTCAAAGGCATTGTCGGTATTCCGTGCTAGCACCCAGACTACGACGAACGGTGCTCCTGTGGATTCCTTGAATAACGTGTAGACGATCTAGTGGAATTTGGCTTCAGATTCTTCGAGCAGCGATCTCCAATTACGTGTAAACATCGTGTGCAACTCAGATCTAAACCAGGTATTTTACAAGAACTATGGTGCCACTAGAAAATCCCTCATCTATGACTGTTGGAAGAATGTTCCACGGATGGTGTATCCCCTTCATTTGTCAAAGGAGGTGGGATGGTGGTAGATGATGGGTGGCCAACCCCCACCCAATCTTCCAGTAGGAGAAGGCAAGGGGAATGGGTGACAAGGCCTATAAGAGTAGGCTCTTCCCTCTTCTAAAGATCATCCCATCATCGGTTCTCATCAGCAGTACAGTAGATCCCATAGCAGAATGGTTTTGTGAGGTTTATTTCCCCACTTATTCGAGAGATATTTAACGATGTTTTTCTCCTTGTAATAGTGAGGGATTGTGTACCCACTTTTACCCCATAGCGATCCTTCTACTTTCTCGTGGTTTTTTTACCCCTTCCTTTTGGGTATTTTTTCTAGGTTACATCCGGTGTTATTTATTTTTCCGCATTTTCACTTTATTTTTCTCTCGTGATTATCACTGCACTAGTGGGACAATCATTTACAATCCTAACAAGTGGTGTCAGAGTCAAGGTTTTGGACCAGTGATGTTAATGTTTTCATGTATTAATAAATCTCATAAATTTTAGTATGCTCTATGATTGAAACTCTTGTTGATGTGTCACATCAGAATTTTTTTTGAGATTAATAAATACCCCATCCTGAAATGGAGGACGTGTTGGACTGATGGCATGTCCAGATAGCGGCGAAATTTGAGTTCAAAAAATTGAACAGGAATCATTTTTCATTATGGAAAATGAGGATTCAGGAAGTGCTTCAGAAGGATAATTGCCTACTATAAATTGGAGAAAATATGGCGGGTTCCACGGAGGAGAAATGGAATGATATGGACCAGAATGCTATTACCAATATCCATTTGTCTATGTCAGACGGGGTCCTATCAAGTATTGTGGAGAAAAACATGGCGAAGGAAATATGGGATACATTGATGAAGCTATAAGAGGACAAGTCACTACACAACAAACTTTTCCTAAAGAGAAAATTGTACACTCATCGGATGGTAGAGTCATCATCGGTGACTGAACACATCAACAACCTCAATACCCTTTTCACACAACATAAGGAATTGGGCTATAAAATTGTGGATAATAAACGTGCAGAGATTCTACTTCAATGTTGTCAAGATTCATATGAAAAACTCATCATAAACCTCACCAACAATATCCGGACAGATATGCTACTCTCTAATGATGTTGCAGCTGTGGTTCTTGAAGAAGAATGTCGGTGCAAGAACAAGGAGGATAGACAGACAACTTCTCACCAAGCAGAGGCTCTGTCAATAGAGAGAGGAAGGATGATAGAATGTGCTTCCAGTGGGAGCCAAAATCATGGAAGGTCCAAATCAAGGAGTAAGAGGAATATTGTCACATGTTTCAATTACGGCAAGAAGGGCACATGAAGAAGGATTTTTGGAATAAGAAGAATGGTGAAAAGATCTCTCAGGGGAATTTGGTGAGTACTTCTAGAAAAGATGATATACTAGTCAGTGAAGGGGCGATGAATACTGGATGCAGGAAGCATCTTAATGATGCATGGATTATCAACTCAGGATCAACATGGCACAAGACGTCTCGACGGGAATGGTTTGACCAAAATGAAACCATCCCAGAAGGACTTGTGTACATGGGAAACGATCACACTCTGAAGATATTTGGATTCAGTACAATCAAACTGAAGATGCATGATTTCATAGTACGGACCGTCCAAGGATTACGTCATGTGAAGGGCTTGAAGAAGAACATATTGTCTTTGGGACAATTTAATGACATTGAATGCAAGACTCACACAGAGAAGGGAGTGATGAGAATCGTGAAGTGTGTGCTTGTGGTAACAAAGGTAGGGAAGATCTCAAAGAAATTGTTTGTGCTTATGGGTGAAACGTAAAAGGAGGAGGAGATAGTTTTTGCATCAACTACCTCGACGAAGGTGTTGACGATGTTATGGCATCAGAATCTTGGACATATGACAGCACAAGGCCTGAAGATTATTGTGGATCAGCTGTTTCTTCCTAGTCTTACAATGGTATCCTTAGCATTTTTTTTGAATTTTGTTTTGAGCAAGTAACATAGGTTAATGTTCGGTATTTCAACAAAAAGAAGTCATGAGATCATGGAGTTGATCCATTCTGATGTTTGGCAAGCACCGGATATATCCTTGGGAGGAGAAAGTTAATTTGTATCTTTTATTGATGATTATTCCTAGAGATGTTGGGTGTACCCAATCTGGAGGAAATCAAATGTTCTTGATGTCTTCATAACATTCAATGAGAGGAAGGAGCTTGAGTCTGGAAAGAAGATCAAGTGTCTAAGGACTGAATATGGCGGAGAATATACAAGTGAGGAGTTTGATACTTTTTTCAATAGGAAGGAATCAAGAGATAGTTCATAGTGGCGTACACTCCTTAGCAGAATGGAGTGGCAGAGCGGATGAACAGAAACCTGTTGGATAGAACAAGGGTGATGCTGAAGACTGCAGGTATTGTAAAAACTATTTGGGAAGAAGCAATGAATGCCGCCAGTTATGTGATCAATTGATCTCCTTCAATGGCGATTGAGCTGAAAACACCGATGGAGATGTGGACTGGTAAACCTGCTAACTATTCTGAGTTACATACTTCTGGAAGTTCTATATATGCAATGTTAAATGACCAGTAAATATCGAAGTTGGATTCGAGATCTAGTAAATGTCTCTTCTTGGGGAACGTTGATGGTGTGAAGGGGTATCATTTGTGGGACCCCACTTCCAACAAATTTATCATTAGTAGAGAGGTCATTTTTGTAGAAGACAAGGTGCTAATGACAATTGATCGAGACAAAGAGATGGAGAATACAGGGACTAAAAAAGTCTAAGTAGAGGAAAATAACAAGAAAGAATCATTTTCCTGTAAAGCATTATCATAGCACGATTATCAAGTACCGATTTAGTCTAGACCACAACGGTCAACTAGGGAGAAAATATCACCAGTATGGTACTCAGAACATGTCACTGAGAGAAATATTTTTCACTATTATTGAAAGTGGATGGAGAGCTATATTCTTTTGTGGAGGTGACCCAGAGTCCATATTTATCCTCATGGATGGCGGTGATGCTGGAGGAACATGATGCCCTGCACAGGAACAAGACTTTAGATCTTGTTCCATTACTTCATGGAAGGAAGGAAATTGGAAACAAATGGGTCTTTAAGATCAAGAGGGATGGAATGGATTAGGTGGAAAGATATCATGCAATATTGGTTGTAAAATAATATTCTCTGAAGAATGTTATTGATTTAAATGAAATATTTTCTCTTGTTGTTAGACAGAAAACTGCTCGGTTAGTTCTGGTGAGTCGTGCTACAAACAGCTTACATCTAGAGCAGTTGGATGTGAAGACAGTGTTTCTCTATGGTGATCATGATGAAGATATCTATATTCTCCAACCGTATGGTTTTACAAAAGAAGGAAAAGAGAAATTGGTTTGTAGGTTGAACAAATCTCTGCACAGTCTCAAACAGGTGATGAGGTGTTTGTACAAGAGATTTGATTCCTATATCATGATTTGTGGATATGACAGACTTCATTAAAATCCTTGTTCATATTCCAAGGGTGCTGATGGTAATTATTTGATCATTATTCTATTGTATGTGGATGACATGTTGGTTTTAGGATCCAACAATGATCAGATCCATGAGATGAAGGCACAGTTGTCTAGGGAGTTTGGTATGAAGGACTTGGGACCATCAAACAAGATTCTTGGGATGCAGATTTATCGAGACAGAATTAATGGGAAGATTTGGATATCATATAAGAGTTACTTATAGAGAGTCATGAAACACTTCAACATGAAAGATTGTAATCCAATATGTACCCCTCTTCCCATTAATTTCATGTTATCCTCCATGATAAGTCCTAGAAGTAAAGAAGGGAGGATGGAAATGTCTCGAGTACCATATGCATCTGCAGTGGGTTGTATAATGTTCACTATGGTTTGTACTATGCCATACATTGCACATGCAGTTGGAGTAGTTAGTTTGTACATGTAGAATCCAGGACAGATGCATTAAATCATAGTTAAGAAGATCCTGAGATACATCAAAGAGACCTAAAATTCTGAATTATGTTATGGAGGATCATATTTCACTGTCATATGATATGTTGATTCAAATTATTTAGGTGATTCTGACAAGAGGAAATCAACTACTAGTTATGTGTTTACTCTTGCAGGAGGAGTTGTGAGCTGGATTTCAAAGTTACAGTCATTTTACGCATTATCCATGATGGAGGCAGAGTAAATTGCAGCTACACAGGCTTACAAAGAGGAAATTTGGATGAGAAGTTTGTTGGAGGATCTTGGGAATAGACAAGAGAAAATTCCATTGTTTTGTGACAGTCATAGCGCCTTGCACATTGCAAGGAATCCATATTTTCATTCTAGGATGAAGCACATTGGGGTACAGATCCCTTTGTCTGAGATGTGGTGGAGGAAGGAAGTGTGTACATGCAGAAGATTCACACTAAAAAAAATCTGGAAGATTTCCTGACGAATGAAATTAACACTAATAAGTTTATATAGTGCAGATCCTTGAGCGACCTTGTAGACACTTGAGAAACATGTTTGGAAGATATAACCAATGTGTAGATTTGATTGGTTTACAATAAAATCTCCAAGTGGGATATGTGTTGGCAGAATCATCCACGGATGGTGCAGCCCCTTTATTTGTCAAAGGAGGCAGGTTTGTGGTAGATGGTGGGTGTCCAACCCCACCAAATATTCCAGCGAGAGAAGGCAAAGGGAAGGGGTGAGGAGGCCTATAAAATAAGGCTCTCCCCTCTACCAAAGATTGTCCCATCATATGTTCTCATCACTAGTATAGCTAATCCCCTAGCAGAGTGGTTTTGTGAGGTTTATTTCCCCACTTATTCAAGAGAGATTTTATGAGGTTTTACACCTTGTAATATTGAGGGAGTGTGTACCCAATTTTACCCCATAGTGATCCTTCTATTTGACTGTGTTTTTTCCCCTTCCAATTGGGGGGGGGGGGGGTTTCCAAGTTACATTTTTTTTTCCACATTATTTACTTTATTTTTATCTCATGATTATCAATGCACCAGTGGGCCAATCATTTATGGTCCTAACAAGGACCTCCTCAGCTGCCCAGAACTTGTGGAAACCAATGCCACAATCTCCTTCAAGATGGAGATCTGGCTCTGGATGAGGACAAGGTAGCAGAGGCCATCATGCCACAGTGTCATGTCCAGGAAGTTCATGCCATCACAGATGGATCTGTCATAGGGCAGCCGGGAGATATTCGGTCTCCCCACCGTCATCATCGCCGCCCACGAGGATTATGGCTGCCACCATGACTCGTGCATTCAGAGGGACCGCCTCTTATTTTATAAAAGATACTACAACATGATGGGGGTGAGCAAGGGGCCACACCTCAACTGTTACAAAATCAGTCCTTATCCATTTTCATTTATTCATGGTAGCGACCCAGCACAGATGGTCGCCGCCATAGTGGGCTCTCTATAGCTTCTTCCAAAGCCAAAAATTCAGTAGAATCCAAATCTACAGTCCACACAACGTCTGCAAAGTAAAAATAAATAAAGCGACTACAAACATGACTATGAATAATAAATCTGATGTGTGTTGATGTAAAAAAAATTTAATTCCATCACCAACTATTTTGTTCTCTAAGGCTGACTGTTAAAAATTTGTAATGTTGAAATATTTTATATTCAAATTTTGATTCTTTTATAAGAAATTTTTAATATTTAAATTTAGATAAAAAGGTGGTTTCTTATATTTATTGTAATGATCAGATAATTGACACATAACAATAATGTATTTATAGTAGACTCATTAAAAAATTAATTCATCTTATGATAAAACTAAAGCCTAATCACGTGATAGAGTCCATCATATATAGACATATACAATCTAAAGATTTGTTGTGGCACATAGGCAATCCTATAACTGATGATGAGGAATATGTATACATATTTTCATTGGTTAAGAATCAATCTGAAAATAAAATAACAAAGTTGTATGTAGTCATAGCTACTATGAAAGTTCCATCAACATTAGATATTGGTCTATCACAGCTTCACCTATCCTCAACTTATATCATATGAAGAAGTTATGACTACAATGGTAGTTGTTCCATCACATCCTTAACGTTAGAATTTCATATCCTCAAGTTGTGACATCTCATATAGAAAGTGTTGTAAGGATATTCACCCACAGAATTTGGATTTGATGGTTGAAATTTATAAGGACGGGGAAAATTAATAAAAATAATATGATGAGGAAGTGGAACAACAAAAGAATGTTTAGAACTTTTGAATCCCACACTTATAATGTCCCCCTGACCATTGAATCAACCTCTACCATTTCAGTCATGGTTGACTGTTAGCATGACACATTTAACACAATTTGATTTGTTAATTTTTACTCAGAGTAAAATGTTTCATGGGAATATTGGTGGCTATAATCGAGTGTCGGATGAAGGTGTTTTTCATATTCGAAAAGAGTTTGATAGAAAAAAAGTGATAAAAATAGGATAAAATAGTATCACATTGAATGAAATTATAGTTATGTTGTAAAAGAGTCAAATATATCTCTTTATATGATTTGGTGTGACAAATTTGATTCATATTATCAGATGCATTTATGAGAAATAATTGATATCAATTTTCATTATTGGCGAATTACTAGATTTACTCCACACACATGTGTGAACCCAAGCATATCAAAGGATCTATTATCAGTAGATGATAAATTCATTTCTTTTATTATTGATGAAATGATAATATCATGTCATGGAGTTCCTATAGTTCTAGTGGTGGAGAGAATCAAAAAACTTCTCAAGTATCAAATTAGTTACTAGAAGGCATGGGAAACATGATAGAAAGTTGCTAGGAAAGTTTATAGTGACTAAGATGACTCTTATATTGTTTTACCACATCTTATGGAGATTTTATGTCTTAGTAATAAATTTATCTATCAGTTACATACTATTGAATGTGTTAACAAATACGACCAAGTTAATCTTCCAAAGGTAGTGTTTGATATATTATTTTAGACATTTTTACCATGTCTAGCTACTTTTCGACATTCCAAGACGTTTATCTATATTAATGGAAAATTTTTGTACAGAATTTATACCAAATAATTATTTATTTATGACACAAATGGTAGTAATCGGTCCCCTATACCTTTATCATTTTCTATTGTTAATAATGAGAAACTATCATCTTGTAGTTGGTTACTTGCATGCCTTAGAGAGTTTCTAATGAACACATAAGGAGTCTGTCTTATTTCAGATCGACGTCCAACAATCAAGGAGGTGGAACAGTTTGAGTGTCATTCACGGACACTAGCCCATGCCCATCATTGATATTGTATTTGTTACATTATAATAAATGTGTGAAATAAGTTATATGATGATTATATGAAGAAATCAATTATAAAACCTGGTATGAATATCCTTTTTTATTATTAAAACCATTGTAGTAGTTATTGTTCTATGTGTTCTGATTTGTTATTTTTTGTTACCATACGATCCTCAATAAAATACTATGAAAGAAAATTTTGAAGGTATTCTCAAAACTAATCAGGATGTTTATGATTAAGTGATGAAAATTCCAAAGAATAAATGGTCATGTATGATGATGGGAGGAGATATGGACATACGATAACCAACATCATATAACATGTTAATGGGGTTTTTATGGGAGTTCGAATGCAACCTATCACAAGTAATTAAGAATATTTGATTATATGTTTATTAGAGGACCCACAATTATAATATAATGTTTATATAATTTTTTAAATGTACATTACAAGTTCAGTATAAGAGACCTTCTATCACACTATAATTTATTTTTTGGAACAAGGAAGACAAACTGAAGACGGGCTAAATATAGTGATGAGATATGGTCTACATTTCTACTGTGAGATTGATAAGGATATTCAAGAGACAATAACATTTTATGTCTGTTCATTTAGTTGTATTTGGCGTAGATTTGAGGTCACTGAGTTCCATGATCATATGACTGGTAGCAGTGGTTGTGGTCCTATTGTTTTACTGAAGTAGTGTTACTGTTATTATGGTACCATTCAAGCATTACAGTATCCTTGTGCACATGTGATTGTAACATGAGGTTCTATAATATTATACTAATAAAAGCTAATTCATCCAGTTTATTGACTAGAGAGTATTAATGACTGTTGAAGTTTTCTGTGGATGCTTGTATGGGAATATCAGAATTTTGGTTTGTTCGTTGATATCTATGCTTATACAAAACATGACTAGGTTGTGACCAAGAGGGAGGCCAGAGTCCAACCATATTAAAAATGATATGTATTGGCCAAATGAATAGGTATATAGGTTTGGTTTATGCAGTCAAGAAGGTTACTCAAGGACATGATTCCCTAGACTTATTGGGAAGTCATCTAATAGTTAAAATGACTGATGTACTCTAGTGATTAATGGGAAAGTTTTTACATGAAATTGTTGTTTTAGTTATTTTATAATTAAATGTAATGTAGTTGTATGAGTGAAATACAATGAAATATATTTTTTAATTTTAATTCATAAAACAAATCAGTCCACAATTCCATCACAAATAACATAATACCTTTTAATGAAAACAAATTAGAAACTAATTTTAGATGATATTTGGTACCATGTTATAAAAAAAGTATGATTAAAAAAATATTATTGTTTATAAATACTAGTATGGGTAAATGTGAGAAATTTAATTTCCAACATCCGAACAATTAATAATGGATTTCTTGAATAATCAATTGATTAATGAAAAATTAAAATAATTGTAATTGTTTTTTGGTCCCATATGAATGCTAAAGAGGTGGGATGAATTAGATTAATTCTATTTATTGTATTGGATAAGTATTGTATAATATTATAGGACACAAAAACACAACTATTTATGTAGGAGAGCTGCAAGGAATTGTACAATTCTCTCTAGTATAGATAGATGGTTGGATTCTGGAGTTCTCTCTTATCGTACCGAATTTTTTTTAATTTATAATAAAATATGTCGTTGTTATTAAATATGTTTCACCATTAATGTCTTATTATTGAAAAATTTAGATGGTGGTGCCTCTGTTATCATCCTAGCTATCTCATATTTCATGTAACATTCTGGTATGACGACCTGTTGGACATCTTTTTTATCAAAAGACCACATCATTTTCCCCGTTGTTCACCACTAATAGCCATTGTTCCATACCTCTGACATTATAGATTTTATAGTGTCGTATTGTGAGACATAAATAATATTAAACATCATGTTGATAGTTGTACTTTTTGAAAGATGTACACCAGAGATATAAACATTTCATATCCCTGGGGGGAGATGACAATTACTTTTTTAGATGTGTCCAATATACTTGGTCTACCCAGCCACACCCTGTAGGTTAATTGTGAGACTATTGGTGACTGGTGTGTAGTCATATATCATCTACTTGGTGTTGACATCATCCACTTACCACATGTATTTTAGGTTTCCTAATTATGCATCGGTTGTCTTGGTGAGCACTTTTCTTGGATTCCTGATGATGATGATGATGATGAGATACTTATTCGGCACACACATGTGTATATTATATGTCTAATCGGACAAATGTTTTGTGTAGACTACTCCATCGATTTGGAACACACAATGTTCCTACAATTAATTGTGGATCTTTACCAAACAGGTTGATACAGTTGGGGGTCTTTAATACCATCACACCTATATAGATGCCTCTATATAGCTTGTTGATAAGATACAAATCATATTGGAGGATGTATGGTTATGATACATATGTGGGTATGTGATCATTTTCCATACATCACTCCAAGATTTATTCCACCACTTCCATAACACTATTTTAAGGATTGTCCTCAGGGATGCTAGTATGTTTCCATCATTAATTTAATTTATTTTGTGAATTTAATAATTTAATTTATAAACATACCATGTCTTTCTTTTTTTACCAAGTGGAGTCATACTCAATGTTATGTACATACCATGAGGTATAGTGTGGATAATTTTCAACATATATTTGATGCATGTAAGATAAATTTTTTAAAAAAATTATAGAAAATAATTTTTTAATTATTTTATAGGATATTGAAATGATATATTTGTAACATTATTCTGAAAATTGAATAAATTTTTTTCTAAGCTGGAATTTCATGTTTTATGCACCCTCTATACTTGACTTTTCTACACACAACATCCATAATACTGCAATGTTATGGTTGGTGATCGTGGTGTAGTTATTTCACTAATCCTCTTCTACATCATTGAGTGGCTCTAGCTAGACCATGTAATGTAGGTATTTGCTAATATACATTATAGATACTTTGGTTTTTCTTTATAAGACATTGAAATATTTTAAGAAATATTTTTAAACCTAGATTCTTAGATGACATGAGATTCTAAACCCTGGTGTGACCAAAATTAATTTTATAAAAATATTTTAAAATATTTATATCGTGAACATGTAGTTTTCCTAAAAAATTGGAATAAATATTGAACGGCGGTTCATATCAGAAATATGAGTCGCACTAGTAGTAAAAAGGCCTAAAGTGACCATCAAAATCCATCACTAAAGGCCTATATGGATCTCCCAGTGACCGCCAAATGGTGGACGCCTTTGGCCCATCATTATTACCTATTGTGTCTTCCATTTGGCGTACATTATAGCCTAGTTCAAGGAAACCTATACTAACTCCCATTTAGAGTTCGCTGAAAATTTTTCATTTATTGTTTCTTTAAAAAGGTGTAGTGAGACTCAGTGATATGTACTTACCATGAGTCATAATGTTCATAATTTTCAATAGATATTTGATTCCAAACAACCTAATGATCTAGGATAAAATAAAAAAAAAATTGTTTATTAATTTTATATGATACTGAAATGAAAACTTGGTAACATTATTGTGCTAATTTAGGAATTTTTTTGAGGTATAATTTTCAGGCTTCATACACCTCATATACTATATTTGTCTACCCATCACTTCCACTATACTACATAGTTATGTGTTGTGTTATGTTCCTATATAGGTTCCAATTCGATTCCTTTAATTTTATTCATGCCATGTATTCATATTGAGGAATTTATACTTTCATGGGGATGGTTATATTTTCATGGGGACTATTCACATGTTTATATTTCCATGGGGGATGTTCACATGTAATGCCATTATTTATTCTGTTTAAGTTATTTTTTTTAATGGAATTCCTGTTTTTCCATACATGAATATCGATTGAATGAGGAAAATTGATTATTGGACATTCAATGACTCTATACACTCCTCATTTTTCATCTTTTGTTCGACCTTGATCTGAGCTACCTCTGCTATGCCAATCTAGTGGTTCTACTTATCCCATGCATTATACGTCTTCTTGTTCTGCGAACATTCATCTTCATTAGGGCTATCCACATGGCTTTGATCCTATTATCCTTTATACACTGTATGACACTCCCTGGTACACCACCATTGACCTCGTCATCTTTCCTTGATTGAAGGGTGATCAATCTCTTCATTTCCTGAGTTTCTTCTGGTTCAGCCTATGAGCTCTTGGTGAGAATATCCTTTACTATGTAGAGGGGTTCTCAAAGAAAAAGAAGTATAATTGTGGAATACTGGCCACCTGTACTCCCCATTTATTAAAATCATGCCACCTCAAAAAACCAGAGTACCGCTCCAATAGATAATTAGTGGAGATAGACTCAATCGTGGGTCCAAGATGACTGCGCATCAAGGAGGTTCTAGTTCTTGACTCATATTTCATCATGGCCTAGTTTCAGTTTTGAATCTTGGAATTACAAATATTCATTTCATTCATTCATGTCTTGATCTGTATCAATTTGTGTGTGCGGGTGAGTCTATCCAGAAGTAGATGATGTTGAATCTACATGGCATATTTGATCATTGACCCCTTGTTCAATAGGGACAACCTCCATGGATAGTTTCTCTGGTTATCTTCTTCTTGATTCATTAAGGATATAAATTTTTTCTTTCCATTTGCTTGGTAATGTAAAATATGACCAGATTGGTGTTATTGCCATGCATGTAGGATCAGATTGATCTGAATCACATTATAACTACAATTATTTCCTTTTTGTTCTTTATAATTTACTTCTTCCAATATCTCCATTAAATGTTTTTTTCTATTTCTTTCTCACCAAATATTTAATTGAATATATCGAATCTTTAACCCAGTAATACATGAAAGTGGGTCCTAGATGTTGAAGGTTTAATCATATTAACCTAAAAAGATGGTATTAGATCCTACTATGACATAAATAATGGGTTCTACTAAATATAATATTGATAAATTTGATGGTGAAAATGATATAATCTACGTGGAATTAAAATGAATACCCCACTGGGTCATAATGATTTAATTGATGTTCTTGGTGTATCTACAAAAAATTCACCACCCCTACCCAAGATGGGCTGAATACCATCGTTTATGTTGATGTCTATAAATAAAATCTTATGAAATCTGGTAGCTTAATTATTTTATCTTTGGGATATTAGGTTCTTGAAGAGGTTGAATATGAGTCTTTTATCCCTAGTATATGGCCTAGACATGAATCCCTTTACACGACTATGTCTCTCGTTGGTAGATTATACAAAAAATGAGATTATATACTTTTAAAATGCATCCTAGAACTATAGTCAAGATACAAATTGATGAATTTAACAAAAACTAATTGGATATATCCAACACAAACATAAAAATAGGTGATTAATATGAATACATAATACTTTAAACTTCATTAGATGATTCCTTAAATTCTATTAAAGATTATATGATATATTGAAAATACACCCATACCCTCAAAGTAGTTAAATAATCTTTACTCTCCAAATACCTTCAAAGGAATGGAATTATTAAGGATGAGGCATAGGGTATGAATATTAGTGAAAAAATGAATCTAGGGGTAGAAGTGAGTCTAGGGTTAGAAGGAAAGATAGGGTTCAATCCAACAAGCAAAGGTATAAGAATAATAACAAAGTAATCATATGTTTTAAATGAAAACAACCTAGTCACATTAATAGGAATTGTCCTAATAAGAAAGATGACTATAGAGAGAATAGTAATTAACATGTTTTTTTTATTGAAAACATTTGATTTTTTGGTCTTATAATTATACCAATGCTTATTGGACAAAAACCAATCTTTCCTTCTACCCAAAGGTGACTATATAGACAATAGTAATGGCAATTCCTTGTACATCGAGATGTAATTTGACAATATTGATGTGTTAAATGTTTCTCAAATTTCCATCTCTGGTGAATGTATCAATGAACAAGATGTTCATTCCACATGTCTCCTAGGAGGGAATTCTGCTCTAAGTTGAGGGAAATCAAATTCGGTGAGTTATTTCTATGGAATAATAGGAGGTGTAATATTATAATAATAGACTCTGTGTCATTTGAGATTCATTATAGGGATGTTAAAACTCTTGAGGGATTATATGAGTACCCTAAATAATAATAAACCTCATAAATCTAGGAATCCTTGACCAAAAGGGATAAATATTTAAGTTGGACCTTGAGAGTCTCAGGGTTTCAAAGGATCCCTCACTATCATGAATGGAAAGAATTATAATGCCTTTATATGTTTGATGGTAATGTTTATTTAAGTAAGTTACACACCACTTGTGATTTAGAACATGATAAAGCCACCAATTATTAAAGAAGGTTAGGGAAAATTAGTTCCAAAGGACTAAATGAACATAAAAAAGAGCCTCTGAGTAATTTCACTACTTGAAATATTACTTTCTGTGGGGATTTTTGTATATTGAAAATCCAGAAGTGTTAGTTTTAATAGGTAAATGTATAAGGATAAATATCCCCTTGATTGTATCCAATATGATATGTAGGGTCCTTATAGGGCCTGCTCCAATGGAGGAGGCCTATATTTCATGTCATTTATTAATGACTAAAATAAGAAAGTATTGATTAATATATTGAAACATAATTATGATACCTTCTAGACTTTTAAGAAATAAAAATATGGGGTAGAAAGTTAATCTGGTAAGAAACTCAATGCCTTAAGAACCTATAACAATTTAGAGTATATATCAAATAAATTTATTGATTTTTTTAATCTGAGGGAATCAAAAGATACCAAACTATTATGGAAACATTAAAATATAATGAGCTAGTAGAGAGGATGAACATTAATGTTCTTGAGAGATTAAGGTGTATGATCTCCCACTCTAAACTCCCCATGTCCTTCTGGGATGAGGATGCTTCAACAGCAGTCTACTTAATTAATCATTCCCCATCTTATGCTAATTCAATTAAGATATCTAAAAAAATATGGAAAAGATAACCCCCAAGTCTTTCACACATTAGGATATTTGGATCCGTAGATTATTCTCACACCTATTCATATAATCTAGATCCTAGGGTGTTGAAGGGTATATTCATGGGTTATGTAGTGGGTGTTAAGGGGTATTATCTGTGGATAGATAAACTAGGTTATCAAAAGTGCGTAGTTAGTCAAGATGTTGTGTTTTAGGGGTATGGTCTCTCTAATAGTAATGTGGAAGAATCTCTGGATTCTATTGATTATAATTGATAATATTGTCAACCTTCAACACCTTTTGGTATTGAAGTTACTTTAGATCATAAAGACCAATCCCAATACCAATCTGGGAATGGCTCACCTCCTCCCCTTACCCATACTCAAGGTAAATACAATTCTGATTTAGATTCATAATATCATTCTGTAGATCTAGATGATCTGAGAGATTTTGAACCCACCTGAGATAGAGTAAGAATAGTAATTAGGTCTCCAACGCAGTTTAATCATGCTAACATTTCTATCTATGCATTTAATATTTCTCAAGATATTTTATTGATGGACCTAAAACATATAAGAAATCCATTAAGTCCAAATAATACACTATGTGGTTAGGTGTAATGCACAAAAAGATGAATTGACTCATTATGAACAACACCTAGGTTGTTGTTTATAAAACTAATAACCATAATATTATAGGTTATAAGTGGATATTTAATAATAAAGAAATTTTTTTTGGAGGAACTAAAATAAAATTCAAATAATGAATGGTTACTAAAGGATTTATTCAATATAAAGGCAATGATTATAGTGATATATTCTCTCTAGTTGTTGAACATTCATCTATAAGAATTATTATTGCTTCTACACCCAAATTATACTTTCATATTGAATAATTGGATGTGAAAACTACTTTTTTTCATGGCACCCTTGATGAAACAATTTATATGACTTTTCTTGAAGGATTTTAAAATCTTTTAAAACCCAATCATGTTTTCATTATTATGAAGTCTTTATATGGGATAAAAATTTATTAATAGAAATGGAATAAAAGGTTTGATTCTTTTATGATTGAAATTCATTTTTCCATAAGTAATTTTTATGTCTGTGTATTCTATAAAGTTATCAAAAATGAATATGTTTACATGTTATTATATGTTGATGACATGCTTTTAATCTATAAAAAATTGAGGATTATAAATTCATTAAAGAACAAATTGAACTCTATATCTTCAATTAAATACTTATGACATGATAATCATATCTTGGTTATGGATATAATTATAGATAAAATGGCTCAAACCATGTACTTATCTCAATTTTCTTATGTTTAGAAGGTATTAAAATGGGATCTGTTTGAGAACATTAAACCTATTATTATTCCTTTGGGACAAAATTTTAAATTTTATTTGAATCACTCCATTAGAAATGATGATGAAGATTCCTTCATAAATAAGATTCCACATGCTCATGTAATAGGAAGTCTTATGTATTCTATGGCTTGTTCTAGTACAGATATAGAATTGGTTGTTTTTACATTGAGAATGTTTATTGGGTAACCTAGTAAGGCTCATTGGCATGAATTGAAGTGGTTCCTAAGTTATGTATCTATGTATGATAAATTGTGTATTCATTATGAATTAAATAGTTATTTTAATGATGAAATTGTTGGTTTTGTTGACTCTATTTTTGATGAAAATGTTGTCACCTCAAAATCAATCACTAGTTTTGTGTTTCTTGCATATAGAGGACCGATCTCAATGAAATGAAATATGAAATCAGTGGTTTCACTCTCCACTATTGAGGAAGAGTATATATCCTTGACATAAGCCATTAATGAGGATATATTGCTGAATGATTTTCTTCTTGAGTTGCCTTTATCTACTGATAGTCTAATAGTCCATAGTGATTGCCAATATACATTGCATCTATCAAAGAACTATGTACTAGATGGTAGATCGAAGCACATTAATATTCAAATTCATTTTTCGGGATATTATATAATATGATACAATTAGTGTTACTATGATACCTACTAGGTACAATCACACCAATAGTTTGAATAAGGCCGCACCAATTTCTAAATTTTTTCGCTCTCTTAATTTAATAAATCTAGTACCAATTAGATTACATATGTTGTGAGAACACCATTATTAAATAAATTTAATTACAATTTGGAGCTTTAATATTTTTCCCTTGCATAGGTTTCAATTAAATTCCTTTAATCTTATTTATATTATGTATTCACATTTAGAGATGTATATTTGCATGGGAGTGTCTATATTTTAATGGGGGTTTGTCATGTGTTTATATTTTCATGGGGTCTATTCACTTGGAATGCCTTTATTTACTCTTTTATGAATGTTTTTTTAGAGTTCCCATTTTCCTTTCCTATATAGAAGTTGAATGAGGACCATTGATTATGGTCCATCCGATATATCTAGACACTCCTCATTATGCTTCTTTGGCTTTGAATTGATTTAGTATGCCTTTATTGTGTTAATACAATGGTTCCACCTATCCTATAGGTTGTCCCACTTTTTGTTATGTGAACCATGAGCTTCACCAGGGCCATCTATGTGGCTTTGATCCCCTAATTGTTTCTACACCTTCTGATGCTCCACGGAATGAAATCATTTCCCCCATCAACATGACTTGATTTAAGATATATCGATCTCTTTGGATCAGAAGTTTTGTATGGTTCAGCATATGAGCTCCCAGTGAGAATATCATTTTCAATGTCGAGGGGTTCTCGAAGAAGAAGAAGAAGAAGGAGAATCAAGGCATTCTAGCCACCCTCACTCCTCGTTGTTGATGTTGTTCCACCTCCTAGAACTGAAGTACCTATCCGGTGGTGAATTAGTAGAGATCAAATCGATCTTGGTTCCAGGATGACTGCACATCAAGGAGGTTCCGGATCTTGACTCATATTTAATCATAACTAGGTTTCGGTTTTGAATCATCGATCTATAGTGATTAATTTATTTCTATCATATATAGATCTATATACTTTTTGGGTGTTTACATGAGTCAGTTTAGGAGTGGAAAACATTGACCATACATGATATATTTGATCACTTCCACCTAGTTTAACAGGGCCAACCTCTTTTGATGGTTTCATTGATTATTTTCTTCTTGATTCTTTGAGTCGGTATTTTTTTTCTTTTTCTTAGTAATATAAAATTTTACATGGGTGGTGTTATTTTTTTCATGCTGGATCACTCTGATCTAAATCATGTAATATCTAGTGTTATTTCCTTTCTGTTATTTTTTTCATTCTTCAAGGAGCTCGATTGAAAAAATTCTTGTTATGTTTCTTTATGACCCACTATTTAATTGAATATATAGAATATATAACATGGTATTATGTGACAGTGGTTCCTAGAAGTTTTAGGGTTATGTGGCTTAACCTCAACATTATGGTTGGTGATCGTGATGTATTGATTTCAATCATCCTCTTCCACATCATTTGGTGCTCCATGCTAGACCAAGTCATGTGGCTATTTGGATATAATCTTTTTAAAGACTATGGTTGTCCATTATATGACATTGAATTATATTTGGAAATATTTTCTGAGCCAGGAGCTTAGACGACATGTGATTCTAAGGACTGGTGATCCCAAAATTAATTTTCAAAAAATAATAAATATATTTTATATCACACACATATAGTTTTAATGAAAATCTGTAATAAATATTGAATGACGTCTTGGATTGGAAATCTGTGACCCACTAGTAGAAAAAAGACCTATAGGGACGGCCAAAATCCATCACTAAAGGCCAATAGCGGTTATCTAGTGACCTCCAAATTGAGGATTCCATTGACCTGTCGTTATATCCTATTATGTCTACCATTTGGAAGACTCTATATCCTAGGTTGGGGTAACCTATTGAAACATCCATTTGAAGTTTTCTATAGACTAGATCGAGGTCACCTTTAGTGAACACCAAATAGTGGTCAATATAGTTCAACCGAGACGAGCCTATAGTGGCCATTGTGTTCACTATAGGTTCTTTTTTCTTACCTATAAATATTTTTATATGGCATGGGATATATGTTTTTTTATGTTTTTAAAAAAAATGAATAACATATTTTCAAAAACCATTATATTTCAAAAATAGAATAAATATTTCAAAAATGCGTTAAACCACATGCCCAAAAATCTCTTTATTAAATCACAATTAAAACTCCACACCCATCCTCAAATAAAAATGTATACGAAAAAATAAAATAAAATAATTAGTACACTAAAAAATATCACAAAAAATTAATAATTTAAATGAAATAAAATATTTTAATTAAAAATTAGTACAAAATACTGAAGTTATTTTATTTTGAAAATTTATTAATAATTTCTAATAATTTTTAAAAAATTTAAAACCATTTATTCATCATCTCAAGAAGAAAATGCATTAGATTGATGTTTTTTCTACTCTTAAATTTTTTTAAAAAAAATAATAAGATGTATTTACTATAATTTCAAATCTGTTTGAGGTCGTTTTCTATTTTTTTACCATTACACGGGCATTTTGTTGTTTTATGACACTAAAAGTGATTTTTTCCTTCATTATAGGATAAGGATACCTTCGAACGACATATTATCTGGTTGAACATTTCAAAATTCATTCTACAGTTGTTTTCATCTAATTTCATAACATTCATAGGTAGTTTAGTGGGATTTGACCCCCACCAACAAATATTTAAAGGGGATCAAACCATTAAAAACCACATATTTAGTCATTATGGGAAGACCTCATGTCTTATTGATGTTTTTTATCCTAATAAAAATCAAAAATAATAATTAGAAAATTTTCCTTTGATTTCACATCATTTCAAGGTCATTTGTTTTGGATATGACTGTTAAACGTGTGTTTTGATGTTTTATGACACTAAACGTGAGTTTTCAGTCCACCTTTGCTAACACCTACTCAAATTGGAATTTAGTATTCATAACCATTTCATAATCCTCTCTATTATTTTTCTCATCTCATTTCATTGAATTCATATCCCATTCAGCTGGTTTTGACACCCGTACACACCTTTTTAAGGGGTGCTAATACTTTAAAAACCACATATTCAGTCGTTATGGGCAGACCACATTTTAGATTAATGTTTCTCTTACATGTACATATCAAGAATATTAATAAGATATTTTGATACCAATTTCAAGTAATTATGAGGCCATTTTCTATTGAAATTACCGTTAAAAGCACGTTTTGTTGTTTTATGACACTAAAAGTTCTTTTTTCCATCATCCTGAGAAAATGACACCTCCGATTGAAGTACCATCTACTCATCCTTTTCAAAATCCACTCTATATTTTATTTCATCTGACATCACAGTATTTAGAGATCATTTTGTTGGTTTTGACCCCCTGCCATTTTTAAAGGGCATCAAACCTTTAAAACTATATATTTGGTCGCTCTGGATAGACTACACATCTGATTGATGTTCCATATACCCACGCACATCAAAAATAATAAAAAAAAATTCTATATGATTTAAGGCCACTTTGTGTTTGTTTTATATGGATCTGAACATTAAACACGTGTTTCGGTGTTTTGTGACAGAAAAAGTACTTTTTAGGTCCTCATAATGAAACATCACCTAATATTGATGTTTTTTATTCTTGAATATTTCTTTGTTTAGTTGGGTTGTTTTTTTCTCATTTCAAAGCATTCAGATGTTGTTCAGTTGGTTTTGACCTAGGGATGCACCTTTTTAAAAGGCATCAAACCTTTAAAAGTTTCTTATTTGGTCGTTCCGGGAAAATTACACATCTGATCAACATGAAGTCTACTCTTACACATACCTAATAATAATAAGATTATTTTCCTATCATTTTAAGTCATTCCAAGGAAAATTTCTACAGATCTGATAATTATATGCATGTTTTTTGTTTTATGACACTAAAAGGCTGTCTTCCATCATCTAAGGCAAACAAGAACCACTGATTGGAATATTTTATACTAAACCATTTCACAATTCAATTTATAGTTGTTTCCACATACTTTCACAATATTTGGATGTCTTTAGGTATGTTCTGACCCTTGGTTGTTTTTAATGGGTGTTAAACCATTAAAAACTAAATATTCGGTTATTCTAGGAAGACTATACATCCGTTTGGAATATAGTTTCCTCAAACATGTAAAAAATAATTATAAGATGGTTTTGTTGTGATTTCATGTCATTCAACAACCATTTTCAATGGATTTGACCGTTAAAAATGCGTTTTAGTTTTTTATGAAACTAAAAGTGTGTTTTCGATCCTCTCAAGAAAAACCCACCTTGGATTGAAATTTTGACCACTCAACAATTTCAAAATTCATGAAAAAAGTTATTTTAGTCTAATTTCATAGCATTTGGAGTCCATTTGTTTGGTTTTGACACATGAAAACATCTTTTTCAAGGGTGTCAAACCCTTAAAACCCACATATTTGATAGTTTCAGGAAAACTGCACATCTGATTGACGTGTATTATACTTGTAAAAATCATGAATAATAAAAATAATATTTTACAATGATTTCAGGTCATTATGAGAATTTTTATATTTGACCATTAAACATATGTTTTGGTGTTTTATGACTCTAAATATTTATTTTTCATCATCCTTGATAAAAAACACTTCTGATTGAAAATCCATCTACTCGAGAATTTATAAATTTACTCTATGATTGTTTTTTTATTTGATGGTATTTTTAGGTTATTTGGATAGTTTTTACCACCACCCTTGTATGTTTGTAAAGGGTTCAAACCTTTGAAAACTATATATTCGGTCATTCTAAATAGAACACATATTTGTTTAATATTCTTTCTCCTTTTACTCATAAAAAATAATAATTATATGGTTTCCCTATAATTTAACATCATTAAAGGGTAACTTTATATAGATTTGATAGTTAAATGTCTTTTTTGGTATTTTATGACACTAAAATTGAGTTTTCAATCCTTTTGGGAAAACACCACCTCAGATTGACACTTATTCTTCTCAAACATTTCACAATTCACTCTATGGGATTTATCATATAAATTAATGAAATTAAAATGTGATTTAGTTGGTGTTGACCACAATTACACACCTTTTTAAAGGGAATAAAACCTTCAAAAACTGTATATTCGGGCGTTTCGAGAAGACCACATGTCATAATGAAATTTTGTCTACTCATACATGTAAAAAATAATAACACAAAAATTTTACTATGATTTCAAGTCATTCTGAGGTCATTTTTTATATATCTAACTATTGAATTCATGTTTTGGTGGTTTATGACACTTAAAGTGTGTTTTTTTATCATCCCTAGAAACCAAAACCCCCCATTGACATACCATCTATTCAAAAATATAACAATACACTCTAAAAGTGTTCTAGTTTTATATCATGGAATTCAGAGGTCATTCAATTTGATTTGACCCCCCTCCATATTTTTATAGGGTTTAAAACCATTAAAAGCCCAATATTCAGTCATTCTAGGGAGAACACATGTTTGATTGACATGTCATCTTTTCATACACATCAAAAATATTAATTAGAGTGTTTTCCTATGATTTCATGTCATTTATGGGTTATTTTATATGGAGGTGACTTTTAAATGAACAGTTTGTTTTTTATGAAACTAAAAGTGTGTTTTTTGTCCTCCCAGGAAAACTCACCTCAGATTGACGATTTTTTCTTAACTATTTCAAAATTCACTCTATGATACTTCTTGACCAATTTCACGGAATATGGATGTTGTTCATTTGGTATTGACCTTCAGGCACACCTTCTTAAAGGAAATCAAACCATTAAAAAGCATATATTAGGTCATTTAGGTTGAACGCATATCTGATTGATGTGTTGTCTACTCATATATACCAAGAATAATAATATTATGGTTTTCCTATGATTCCAAGTCATTCTGATGTCTTTTTCTATAGATCTAACCATTAAATGTAGGTTTTGGTGTTTTATGACACAAAAAGTGAATTTTCCAAAATATCAGGGAAATGACATATCCAATTGACATACTAAATTCTCTACCATTTCGAAATTCACTATTTAATATTTTTTGTCTGATTTCAGGACATTCTGAGGCGATTCAATTGGTTTTGACTCCCACATGTTTTTAAAGGGTGGCAAACCATTAAAAACCACATACTCTATCATTCTAGTCATACAACATGTCTAATTTATGTTTCTTATCCTTATACACATCAAATATAATAATAAAATGGGTTTTCTATAATTTCACATCATTCCGAGGTTGTTTTCTATAGAGATAACAGTTAAACACATATTTTATTGCTTTATGACCATAAAAGTGTGTTTTAAGTCCTCAAGGAAAAAATCCACCTTATATTGATATTTTATCTACTTGAACATTTAAAAATTCACTCTATGATAGTTTTACTATCATTTCATGACATTTAGATTCTACTCGATAGGTTTTAACCCCGATACACATCTTTTTAAAGGGCGTTAAACCTATAAAACCAAAAAATTTGATTGTTCTGGGCAGACCGCGAATCTAATTTATGTGTCTTATACTCATGTGCATCAATAATAATAATAATAAGATGATTTTAATTATGATTTCAACTTGTTATGAGATTGTTTTCAATAGATTTGATAGTTAAACACCTGATTTTGTGTTTTATAATACTAAAATTATGTTTTCTATCGTTCCAATAAAATGGTACCGTCGATTAATATATTTTCTACTTGAAATTTTAAAAATTCACTCTATAGTTTTTTTTCATATTTCAAGGTTTTTGGAGGCCGGTTGGTTTGTTTTGACCTCGACCACGTATGTTTTCAAAGAGCATAAAAACTTTAGGAATTGTATATTTGGTCATTCAAGGAAGACCATGCATCTGATTGATGTTTCATGTCCTCTTACACAAAAAACTAATAATATGATAGTTTTCTTATGATGTGGCATCATTACATGGCCATGTTCAATGGATCTGACCATTAAATGCACACTTTAGTATTTTATGACACTAAAAGTTTTTTTTTGATTCTCCAAGGAAAACTCCACCATGGTTTGATGTTCCATCTACTCTAACATTTTAAAATTCACTCTATAGCTTTTATTGCCTAAATTTACAGCATTCGGATGTTGTTTGGTAGGTTTTGACCCCTATAAACACCTATTTAAAGGGTGTCAGACCTTTAAAAACTTCATATTATGTTTCTCTAGGAAGACGACAAGTCTGGTTAATGTGTTGTCTATTCATACACGTTAATAATAATATTAATATGTCTTCTATATGATTTTAATTCATTGAGAGGTATTTTTATATAGATATGTTAATTGAACAAACATTTTGGTGTTTTATGACACTAAAAGTGTGTTTTCTGTCAGCCTAAGAATATAACACCTTAGATTTATGTATTTTTTACACAACCACTTCATAATTCACTATATAGTTTTTTCATTTGATGTCATGGTATTTGGTGTTCGTTCATTTGGTTCTGACCCCCACCCCTAGGGTGTGTTTTTAAAGGGCTTCAAAAATTTAAAAACCACATGTTCAGTCATTCCTAGAAGAATACACGTATGATTGACATGCCATCTTCCCATAATGCATGTTTGTAGGTTAGTTGTTGCTGTTGTGACAATCCTTATTTCTTAAGGGACCATGATTGGTTGCTAGATCCCGCTCTTGGTCTGTGAATACTTTTCACGGTTTTCGAAATAAGGGCCTAGAGTGTCACACAGAATAGTGTATTCAAGGATCTACCCTATTCATTTCAATAGGAGTTTTGGACAAGGTGGGCCCCGCTACAGGGATCTGGGATTTGTCCAATGTTAAACGATCACCAATGAAACCAATAAATTCATATTATTCGAGTTTAGAATAATGAGTATTGAATTTATTTATTCAATTTATTTAAGAGTTTTAAGTAAATACATGAAAAAAATATTAATTGACGAATATTAAATAATTCAAGGTTCAATTAATATTTATGGGAGCGACGAGTCAAGTTAATGACTTAATTATTATCATGTAATATATTTTAATATATTACAAGTAAGTGATAATAATATTTATGACTCAGACATGTAATCATAAAATGTCATTGATAGTGCGTTAAGTATTCAGGGTCGGTGAGGCGATACTAGGTATTTTAATTAAGCACTATAAATAGAAGCGAAGGGGTATTTTCCAAACACTATTAATGGAGCATCTATCTCTTATCCTCTATCCCACACTCTATATATAGATTCTCTAAATCCAAGGAGCTCATATGGAGCTCTCTCTTGGTCATCGCTAGTGAAAACGATGCGGTGATCATTGGAATGTCAAAGGCACCGTCGGTATTCCGCGCTAGCACCCAGACTACGAAGAACGGTGCACCCATGGATTCCTTGAATAACGTGTGGAAGATCTAGTGGAATTCGGATTTGGTTTCTTTGAGAAGCGATATCCAATGACAAGTAGACATCGTGTGCGGCTTCAGATCTAAACCAGGTATTTTACGGTTTATGTTTGTGCTTAAAATCCTACACGCGTGGTCCTCAGCTAAGACTGGGCTACTCTTCTCCGACGTTGAGAAGTTTACATCGACTATCGGTGGAAAAATGTTAAAATCCCACCTATTTGGGGCTTCCCCTGCATGCCCGATTCCACGAATTATGAGGTCTTATTTTATATATTCAACTTTTAAACACATGTTTTGGTATTTTTATGACACTAAAAGTACGTTTTAATCACCCCGGACAAACAACACCTCTGATTGATATATCATATACTCAACCATTAAATAATTAAATCTATAGTTTCTTTCATCTAATTTCATGGAATTAAGATTCTGTTCATTTGGTTTTGACCCACGGAGTACAGGTGTCCATGGGTTGGGTTGGGTTGAGGGTAGTTTAGGACCTGACCTGACCAAAAGGGAAAGGGTTGGGTGACATGCTTCATGAGAAGTCAGCTTGACCCAACCCGACCTATGGGGGAACAGGTTACATGATGCATTGAAAAATGAAAAAACTCAAACTCGCCTATTGTGTGCCAAGTTGTGTTAATTGGGTTATTAATGAATTATTGATATGCATGCCACCAGGAAAAATTGAGATAGACAAAAATGGGTGGGCATTAACACCCCTGACATTTCCCATCTAATATATAAATTACTATCAAACAAAAAAACCTCTTTGATCTTATACTCTAGAAGAATTCCACATATATATGTGATTGAAGGAACTTTAGAACTAGGAAATTGGAAAGAACTTACACAAAATTTCTAATTTAAACTGCTTTTTCGAAAAAAAAAACAAACTAGATTTTTTCAAACAGGTTATCAAAATAACCTAAGAAGCTCATAAAAGTATCTTTGAATAGTTACCAGTACTATAATAGAAATATGTGATAACAAAAACAACCCTTATTCAAACATTTCATCATAAGCGAGTGATAGGTGTTATAAGAAATTTCCAAAAAAGTGTAATCAAAAATATATATATATATTATTATAAAGGTGGCCACTTTTAATTGAAAAAATATAAAATCTATCTATAAGGTGCCCTACTGTATCCACAAAATCTAGAAGACCTAGAATTGGGTCATGATTGGGTTCCAAATATCAGTCTATATTAGTAATGGATATTGATCATCAAGCATATTCCAATCCATGAAATCTGGGACAAAAAAAATATTTAGGCTATATTCCTATCACGTAGCATAATCATGCATGAATAGAAGAAATAAACAACATAAAGTATTAGATAAAACATCTAAAATTATTTCAGAATGGGAGTATATTCATTGAAAAAGTAGTAACACAACTTGAGGTAGTTTTCTAGGACCCTAATAATGTTGAAACACGTGAAATGTTTTGGAATAATTCTACTTAGATTTCAGAAATCATTCTGACACTCCTTTAAGGAATCAAGAGTGCTTAAGTGATGATGGGATTTCTAGAATAAATTGGATATTTTTTTTCAAAGTAGTAAGATTTTATATAAACAGTCTTGAAGAGCTAGTCCAAATATCCAACACACATTTGATAAGTGAAGAGAACATATTCTAACTGGAAAATTCAGAAAATTAGAATCACTTCTTTGAGCTATAGTAAGGATTTATACATGCATACATCCAACTAAATGATGAGTGAATGGTATTATTGAACAAGACCTACCCTAGGACCATACCCTGACATGAAACTCTATCTAAAACAGCTATAAAAACATACAATAATCTCCTAAAAACATACAGTGAGCTACATGCCAATAAGGAATCGTATAGTTATCTCTGAAGAATTTATTTTCTCAAAAACATCTATATAATGTGTCTTATTTAAATGAAAAAACAAAATCTAAGATGAATGGAAAGATAAATTTTTTAACTAATTAAATGGGAAAGATGCTTAAATATATTTAGGAGGATGTGGTGACATTAATCAGAAAATTTAAAAGTGGACCAAAAATGAAAATATGATGTTTGGATTCTTAAAAAAGCATGAATGTTAAATTTTTTTATAAATCCTCAAATAAACTTGAAAAATGTTTGAGAAGGACAAGTATTTATTTAATGGGAATGAATTTTCTTGGAGATTATGGAAAAACTTTGAAAAAATGAAATACAAAGGAAATTATAGAATGAATCATTATTAAGAAAAATTAAATGCATAAATAAAAAACTTAAACAAATTTAGTGAGAGTATTTCAAATATCAACGAGATCTACAACTAAACATGAGAAAAATTTAATAAGATTTACTATTGGTGATTTCTTGATATTATGGATATTTGGGTCATATGATGACTTGTTTGAATTATTCTGAAAATTATTTTTTATGTACTGCGGTTGTAAAAAACAAACATGATAAATAATTACCTGGTCATGGACTTTTTGGCAATCCTTTGAAGTTGTGTGAGTCCATTAGGTATGAATAGACAACAAATAATTATTTTGACCTGGACTTTTTGGCTTTTAGACATTCAATATATTTAAATTAAATTGAAACAAGAATATTTTAATGTCATTAACACTATAAATCAAACAAAAATAAAGAAATATATGTATTCCCAAGGACTAAAGAAATCTATGCACTGAAGAATTTATAAAACAAATTAGAAACTTATACCTTCACGAAGAGTGATCCATGCTTTTATTTTAGACAGTAAAACTCTTAACATGATTTATGGATGATGGATTATCTTAAAAACACAACTGATATCATTGATGTTTACAAACACAAATCTATTTATAGAAAAATTTTATGTGGAAATATTAATATAATTCATGATTTAAAATTACATGGTAGACCTATGTAAGGGGAATTATTTTTCTATTATTCCATTTCCTATGTTGAGAAATATTCCCAAATAGTGGAATAACTAAGAAAAAAATTAGAATTATATAACCTTAACTTTGTGTGCAATTTATAATGATTACACTACATTGATGATGATGTGATATGTAAATGGAGATGCAATTGGTCCATGATATTTAATGGATGGCGATAGTTAATAGATGTGATAGGTTAAAAATAAGGCAAAGTTGGAATAACCTATAGTCAAATCAGATATAAATTATAAAATACATCAACATTTATAACTAGTGAAAAACAATTCAACACCATTAATACTGTCTAGTGAAATACTCTTTACCCATCTTAATACTAAATTAAAGGGAATAATAGTTGATTTAATGTTTCTCAATTTTTAATGAACATTCATATATAAAAACATTTAATATGATTAAGTAACTAAAAATTTATAGAATTAGTAAACATAATGAATGTAAATAATACAGAAAATATAATTACATGAAACTCTAAGATGAGGCTCTGATATTCATGGTGAAACCACATGCCACATGCCACATACCATCTTCCATCTAGACCATAATAGGATAAATAAACTGAACTAAAAACAAATGAATATAGACCAATGATTGAAAAATAAAATTAAAATTAAATATATGAATCCAAACTAAAAATATAATGTTTAATTTTTAATTTAACAACTCGTATAAGAATATATCAAGACATGCCTGGATTAAAGCCATTTTAACTAAGTTTAATGACCTTCCATGGATTTACAATTAATTTAATAGGAAATAAAAATATTTGGGACTTTTATGCAAGTCATACATATTAATAACATCTAGAAAATTAGTGATATCTATAAATCAAAGGGAAAGAGAATATTGATGTAAATAAATGTAAAAAATGTGAGTTAGATGTGTTATGATGAAGGTATAAATGATTGAAGAAAAAAAATACGTTAAAAAATTAGTTTTATATAGTAGATATAGTAAAGAATAGTAGATTTAAGAAAAAAATGTCAATAAAATAGCTAGAACCTAAGTAATTGGACTAAAATATGCATTAACAATGAACGTAGTTATAGTTATAAAAAAGTATAGAATATATATAATAATTATTGTGTTCATCATTTTTATATATGGATTAAATTTTGTTACATTGTAGACTACTCTCTAACCTTTTAAGAAATCATATTTTCATGCATATAAAGTTTAAGACTAGAAATGGAACATGTAATGAAAAAAAATATTGGCCCAAATGTAGATAAGTACACTATAAATCATTGTATTATTTGATGTTTGGATGTTTGGGTGTCAACATGAGCTTAATGTGATTTAGGCATCTTGTAATAGAAAATGAACTGAAAAAAGTTTAATTGAGAGATGTTTGAAGATACCACTCTATATTTTGAAGATATTTACAATCTAGATGCTAGGATATAACATTATCATCATGTCATTCAAATTCGAACACTATAATAGACAATGATTGTAGTAAAAAATTAAATCAAATCTCTGGTTTTCATTAACATAATTGTAAATGAATAAAGTCATGTGACGAATACATTAGAAATTTAGTTTTGATATCAAACAATATAAACAGATACTATATTATGAAATTAGAAAATAATAAATAAATTGAAATCTTAACCTTAATTGTTAAATTCAACTTCAAGCGTAGTTACGTTTCTCTACTGCAAAATAGGCCTTTAACAACATCATCTTTTATCAGTGATATCAAAAAGGGTTGATAAAGGGGGATTTTATCAGTTCATAAACAAATGCTAATAAAGGGTACCTTTTAATAGTTCATTTTTATAGTACTGAAACATTTTACCCTTTATCAGTATTTTTAGAACCAATAATGGTCCGAAAATATGAAAAAATGAAATAAATATGAAGTAAGAATTAGTTTATTGGAAAATATTTAAAATTTTATTAATTAAATAATTAATGATAAAAATGAATAAACTGGATGTATTATATATAAATAATAAATAATAACAAATAATATATATTCAATAAATAGATATATGTAAAATGAAAATTAAACAAATAAAAAATAAAAATAAGTAAATTGAGAAGAATATTAAACATTTTATTAATTAAATATTTTTTGATAATGTTAATAAATTTTATATATTAAATATATAGATATATTTTAATGTAAATAAATATGTTTTATATAATACAAAATATTTATTATTTACATTATATAGTTATATATTTAGTGAATAATGGTTTGTATTTAAAAATTAATATGAATTAAAAATACTGACTAATTACATCACGTGATGGGCATAATTGAATTTCTTTTGATTTATCAATTTAGCATAGGTAAAACATGTGTTATATTGATTTCACATGTATATATATATATATATATATAATTCATTTTTATAAACACACACACACAAATATTTACATAATTAATGAAATCTTATATAGAAACCCATACACCTAATATTTATGTAATTTATTCAAATAGTTGTATTCATTTTAGAATTTCATTACAACCAAACACATTTAATATATTATATTTTGAATCAGTAAATATTACTTATTTATTATTAATATAATTAAATTTATGTATTATTTATTCATTTTTATTATGTTTTTTTTTTGGGAATTTAATCAATTTCTATTATTTATTTTATATATATTTATTTACAACGTTTTAGAAATTACAATATTTAATCATCATTATTTCAATGTATATACATAATTTTTTTTAACAAGTTGTATTTAATTAATAAAACATATCCATTTTTTCAATTTTGTTAAAGTGTACTCAATTTTATTTATTCGATTTTATTTTAAATATGCATGCACTTAAGATTAAATATTCATTAATAATGTTAAATATATATTTGTAAAAAATATTTATAAATAAATATATTTATAAATTTATATTTACTTAATTTATAAATTTATAATTATAAAAAAATAAATATTTTTTAAAAAGTATTTATATAATTATAATAAAATATTTTTATATATTTAAATAATTATAAAATTATAATAAATTTATTTAAATATTCAATATATTTACTATATTTATATATAATGATATAAATATTATTTTTTTAAAAGTATTTATATTATTATAAATTTATAATTATATATTTAAAAAATAATAAAATTATAATAAATAAATTTAAATAAAGAATATATTATATATATATAGTTATATAAATATATTTTCAAAAAAATTATTTATAATTATAATTATAAATCCTTTATTAGATCTTAAGTAATAAGTACTAATAAAAGGAATCTTTCTCAACTATTTTTAGGGCTGATTAAGATAGGGAGTTATCTGTACTAAAAAATCGCTGATAAATGTGTCTCGATTTATTTTAGGAACCATAACCCTTGTGAACTAGTTTATGGTATCTGAATCTCTCTCTAGAAGACACCTGTTGTTGGAACTCCTCATTATCGAATCCAAGAACAAATCTAGTCTAGAATCAATGATCCAACTATTCATATGATTGAATCCAAGGCTTGAACGATTCAATGGTTGAACACAGCCAAGGCTTGAATGATATCCATATGTTTTTTATATCTATTCATTACCTTGATTATCCACTGAACATTCCTAGTCCACATCTGGGTATCCCAACAACTCCAGTATAACTATCCTATAATAAAACATCCCAAAATTTATTATTTTTAAGATTTATTGAAGTATCATCTTCCCCAATAGTATGTAGCTCTTCTTAGGACAACATTGGGACCACATGACTTGAAATATATCTAACCCAATGTTGGTTAATGTTGTTGTGAGGTATAATAGGCTCCCAATACCTATATTCCATGAAATCAACCTCTTTTCAATCATCAAATTTCGAAAAATTCAACCATATAGCGGTTAGTGTTGTCATTGGATTGAAATATTCCATTTAAAGTCACTTGGGAACCTATTATTCATATTTTTAATGAGAAAATTATGTGTTAGGATTCCCTCGATTAACCTATAAACCAAGTAAAATGTTTAACTAACCAATCATAGATATATTTATATCATACCTCAAATGATCCATGAAGAAATTGTATTGTTCTTTGTTCAATTCTCAAATATTATGACTTAGAAATATATGAGTACCAACATCATTTGATCATTATCCTTCTTGATGTAGAGGCTGGGATCCAATATACCTCGCAAAAAAATAAATATTTATTATGTATTTATCTGCCATTAAATACAGGGTCCTCAGTGATTTCTTTATCACATATAATTAATTATTTAATTGGAACACCTTTCTAACATTTTCATACTTAATAAACCCATTTAGTGTTTATTTTATACTCCCCCTTTTTGAACTCCATTGAGGAACATATATTTGATATCCATTTGGTGTACTTTTAACTACATTTTCATTAAAATGGTCATGAAAATTTACATAGTTTCCAACTAGGATATGGGAGAATATTTATCAAAAATATAAAAGCCTTTGATCTAGGAATTCCCTTTTCACACTATCAATTCATTATTTTGAGCCACTTTTCTTTAGTCAATTATTTTATTACATAACACCCACTTGGTTCTGATAGCATTTCTTTCTTCTACCCTTAGAAAAATTTCCCATGTCTCATTGTTCTTATTTTGATTAGTCTCCTCATACATAAACTTTTATCCAATATTCATCCTTATTTGCCTCTCCAAACGATTTAGGCTCTACTTGGGAAAAAATGAGGTTTTTTGTAGATCCTTACTCCTCTGTGTTTTCATAGAAACGATCTGATCACCAAAAAAAATTATTCATTGATTTCATCCTTGCTAGTATTTCTTATAATAAATCTATCATACTAGTCAACTTCATATTTCAAATAGTTTTTATTATAATTTTTTTAATGAGACTCACCCCCATCTCTTTTATGTTTCTTTTACAACTCTTGTTATTATCCATCCCATGAATCACTACTGTTTAATGTATTATAATCCCCATAGGTACATATCCGAAAGTTATGGAGGATGTGGTTCAAACAACAAAAAGTTTGGGAGATATGTTTATGCAGATGAAAGTTGTTTTTAACATTCAAATTTTAATGAATTTAGAGTATAAAACCTACCATAGTGGATTAATTATTATCTAATATTTAATTACACATTTTCTTTAAAGTGTAATTAAATTCAATGAAACAATAAAATATTGGGTTTCACTTATTATAATTATCAATAACATTCACCTTTGATAATGAATATCTTATGTGTATTTATTTATTTATTATACAAAATGTATATTTTCTGAACCCAATTTAATGAATATAAATCGAAAATAGATGCATGCTAATATTTTGAAAAAAGAGTATGGATAAAAAGTTAAGTAGTTTATTAAATTTTCAATATAGAATGCATACAACACTTATCAATTATTTTTTCCTTGATTACATTGTTTTTATTCAAGAAAAAACAGCTTGTAAGAGTTGGAAGAACATTTGATTTGTCACAGAATAGATTAGACCTATAAATATTAAACTAAACAGAAGGAAAACTGAACATGCACACTAATTGGGGTGAAACTATAGTTTATGATTCATTGGATATGAGTATAAATGTAAATGATGATAGAGATCACATGGAATAAATGACAATGTAAATTGAATATATCCTTCGTGATTATCCAACATTTCTTAAGAAGTTAAATAGCTATTCTAAGAGACAATTGTATACAGGTTGTACTAAATACATAACTTTTTGTGTTTTTACATTCATAATGTCATAAAAAAGTGCATGTATTTTTTTCCTAGATGCAGCAAACAAGAATTGGTTGATTATTCTTTTGGTGACTAAAAAAATATTAGGTTAGATGAAAATTCAATCATGGATAAACATTTAATTGGGAGATGACAATTAGTTTATGATGGTCCCAATATAGAAAATTCCTTGAATGTTATTGGGGACCAAAAAACAAGGGACTTGTATTCTCAATAGAGTAACTAGATCCCTAAAACCATTAAAAAAATATAGAGAGTTCAATGAGAAGGTAAAAGTGTTTTTTAATATACTATGTTTTTTCTCATAATATTATATGTTCTATAATGTATTAACATAATTTCTATTAAATGTTTGAATACACATGTATAAAATGTCTTCTTCACATGATGACATTACCTATACCTTAGAGGAACAAACTATAAAAAATGAAACCCTTAGGAAGGATGTAGAGGTAATGTTATGAAATACTTTATCTATTTTACAGAAAACATATATAATGAAATGTTGATTTAATTTTCATTATTTTTTGTAGAGTTCATTTATTATAGAAATTTTTTATCAATATTTCATGACATTATACACTAAAACTTAAACTAACATATTCTCTCTGATAAATTAAGAATATAATATATAAGTCATTTGTGACATGTAGTAATCATCTGCACCTCAATCTGATACACTTTGTGCTCGGTATGACTCAAAGTATTCGTTATCAGTTTAAAATAGAAATTTTAAATCAAAAAGTGTCACTAATAGAAAACCATGAAAACAAGATTTTATTTTCACGAAAATGTTGGTTATATATTCATAAATCATTTGTGATATGTATGAAGGATTCTCACGTCAAACCGATACATGATATGATCATTTTGAGTCAAAGTTCATGTTTCATGTTTAAATAGATATTTTAGTAAAAAGAGAAGTGGAATAACCAAAACTGAGAAAATGTATTCATATTATTTTGATACTTTAGTAAAATGATCTATATGTCATTTGGGATATCTAAGAATCGGTCATACCACAATCTGATGCACAGTGTGACCAATATGACTATAAGTGTGTCTTTATTTAGAAATAAAATCAATTTTACTAAAAAAGAAAACTAACCTACTAAAAATAAAGAAAACTTATTTATATTGTTTTTATACTTTTGAAAAATGATCCACAATTCATTTGAGTCATGTAGGAATCATACATACATCAATTTGACGCATGGTGTGACCTATATGACTCAAAGTGTGTATTTTTATCCAAAAATAACAACAATTTTAAAAAAAAGGACAACTGACCAACGCAAAAAAAATCCATATTGATTAGATAATTTAGGAAAATGATCTATAATTCATTTTTGACACAAAGTAATTATATGTACATCAATCTGATACATAATGTTCTCAGTATGACTCAATGTGTCCGATATCAGTTAAAAATCGACATTTTAATTAAAAAAATGTAACTCACTGAAAACTAAGAAAATAAACTTATATTTTATTTATAATTTAGGAAGATTATTCATAATTGATTTTTGACATATGAGAATTAGTATCACATTAAACCGACACATGATTTGACCAATATCAGTCAAAGTGTCTGTTTCCAGTTTAAAATGACATTTTAGTAAGAATGTAAAATGACAAACTAAAAATCAAGAAAACTCATTTGTATTGTTTTATACTTTATGAAAACTATAAATAATTCATTTTACACATGTATTAATTAGTTCCACATCATTCAGATTCATGATGTGTCTAGTGTGACTATAAATGCATCCTTTTTATTTAAAATTGACATTGATTTCAGTAAAAAGGACAATTATCCAACTAAAAAACAAGAAATAAAATTCTTATTGTTTATTTAATTTATTAAAATAACCCATAAGTCATTTCTATGTGTTGAAATCATCCTCACATCAATCTAATACACGATGTGCCCGGTATGACTCAATGTGTCTATTATTAGTTTAGAATCGACATTTTAGTTTAAAACATTTCAGTCATTGAAAACCAAGAAAGTGTTCTCATATATTATTGATAATTTATGAAATAGATTCATAATTAATTTTTAACATTTATCAATTGGTCTCACATCAAACTGATATATGATGTGATTGATATGAGTCAAAGTGTGTGTTCCATGTTTAAAATGAAATTTTAGTAAAAAAGGAAACTGATGTACTCAAAACTGAGAAAACACATTTGAATTATTTATATAAATTATAAAATAATTCCTGTCATTTGGGATGCACAGGAATCAGCCTCACCTCAATATGATGCACGGTGTGACTGGTAGGACTCTAAGTGTGTCTTTATATAAAATTGACATCAATTTATGTAAAAAGTAAAAATCACCTACTCAAAATTGAAAAAACTCATTAATAGTTTTTTATACTTTTGGGAAATGATCCATAAATCAATATTTGTCTGTATGAGTCAACTGAACCACAATAAAATTCATGATGATTCTGGTATGGCCCAAAGTGTCTATTATTAGTTTAAAATTGAAATTATAATCCTAAAAGTGTTACTCAATGAAAACTAAGAAAACATGCTTGTATTTTATTAATAATTTATGAAAATTCTTTATAATTCATTTTTGATGTGTAATAATTAGTATCACATAAAACCAATACACTATGTGACTAGTATGAGTCTAAGTTTGTGTTTTCAATTTAAAATGACATTTTAAAAAAGAAAAATAATATACTCAAAAATTGTGTGAACACATTCAGATTGTGTTGATACTTTAGAAGAATGATCCATATGTTATTTGAGATAAGTATGAGTCATCCACATTTCAATCTGATAGATGGTGTGACATTTATGACTCCAAGTGTATCTTTTCATTATATAAGTGTCATTTTAGTTTAAAATGCACATCACATCGCCAAAACTGAGAAAACAAGCCTAAATAGTTTTCTCATCATTCTATCTGCTATTACTCTATTGATTTACTTATTATTTTTATCTTATAATTATATATATTACATCATTCGGGGGAGGAAAAATAAAAAAATAAAAACAACCTAAATGCGCACGAGGAAGCTCAAAATCAAGACCTCCTAAACACCACTACTGGACACAACCACTGGGATATGCCAATGGGAATTTATCTTATACATATTTAATTAATTTCAATATATATTCTGCTTTAATATGAACAATAAATGGTGTGATGTGTAAGAATCAATCACAACTCAATCAGATACATAGTGTTCCTGATATAAATCAAAGTTTTGTTTAAAATTTATTAACACTTTCTCTTAATTTATTATATTATATTATTACAAAAAAAAGAATTTGATTCCTATATAGATGATTTATTTTTCTCGAGTATGGGTGGTTTGTTTGTTAATAGAACGATTTGGGGTCGGGATAAAATGAAAAATAAACATTGATGTTTTTAAATTTATGTAATAATTTGTATTTATTTATTTGTATAAACTAATGATTGAAATTTCAAAAATATAGTGTTTTTTTCTTGTATTTGTTTTTTAAATTTCATTTAATTTAAATTATGTATTGGTAATTAATTTTTTTGATAACTTGAGTTGTTTTTGGTGTTTCGGTGGGCTGCTATAGTACATTTCACTAGTGTTATAGTGTGATATTACAGAAAACTACAGTATGACCCTTTATTAATTTTAAAAAAGTGCCGATAAAGGAGTAATTTATCAGTGATTTTACAAATTCCAATAAAGTAACCCTTTATTAGTGTGTTTCAAATCGCTGATAAAGGTTCCTTTTATCCATGCTAAATAAAATCACTCATAAATGTGTCTTTTATTATCCTTTTTTAAATTAATTGAAAAAAGGACACTATTATCAATTCCTTTTTAGCACTGATAAATGATCCCTTTATCGGTGCTTTTTTAGTGCTGATAAAGGAATAAGGATTTTAATCTCACTCTTGTAGTTAGTGCTTCTCTAGCACTAACAAAGGAAATTTATAATACTATTAAAGGCCTGTTTTTTAGTAGTTTGTGTTTCAGAATAAACTCATGGTACAGGACCAAAAGGGATTCGATGTAGTGTTTAATTAAATGAACAAAATATAGACATTGAATATGAAATTAGTTTAATCAGTAATGTATACCCCAAATATTTATTCTTTTAATTAGTTCACTGATTTTAATAAATAGTGATGTTTGATATATCTCTTTCAGTTATCTGAACATGTGTATATTGAAAAAATTGTTCTAATACATAATGAGTACAATCTAAAGCTTAAGAATATAACTTACTACATATAAAATATATATAATTATCTGACCTAAATTGATATTTTCTCCATGGAAATGAAAAATTAGGGACTATATCTGACATGTCTATATGGTATTTCAGTTCACAGTTTAAATTTAACAACTAAAACATATATATAAATACATATTGATTACACTATTCTAAATTACTAAATAAATTATTAATATATTATAATGTTAATATTCTTGGAACAAAGAATTTATACAATGACTTAAACTTCATAAGTTTTTTCAAGAATTTGTATGCTTGAAATTTAATCCCTAAACTACACCCCTAATCTTTATTCAATGAGTTACATCCAGTGGTTTAAAAATTAATGAAGTTGGACATTTAACAATAAATAATATAAATTTACCTTTCCATTTAATGTAATTAATATAGAATGCGTACAATATAAATCACATTGATTACATAAACTATATACAATAAGAGGGATTATATAAGAAAATTCAATATTAAAATGCAGTGTATATTTTTTATTTAATAACATAATCATATATCTAAAAACATTACAACGTGACTGGTTTCAAATATAATTGAAAGTATAAATATATTAAAAGAAAAATATGTTAAAAATTAACATTTTTATATTGTATTTGACTACATACACTCTCTCTATAATCTATATGCAATAAATGTAATCACTAAACTATACTTCTGTTATTTATTCGACGAATTAGAACCCATATCTTTAAAATTACTGAAGTTGGATATGTCACAGTTAATTATATGATGCATATAAAGATTCACTATGATCTAATGAATGCACTATGAATACTATATATACAATACAAATATCATAAAATGCATTCAATATATGTATATAGCTTTTATATGTCTGTATATTATAACCATAATAGTGAAAAAAATGAGATATTCTATATGAGACAACAATATGATAATGTTGTTTATATGTAAAATTTAACTTATAAAATATTTATATAAACACAAAACGAGTGTATAAATATATGAGTTCTATAATATATCATAAAGGAAACATTTACTATGTATTAAACTGCAAAACTTGATATTTCACATTATTTTATTCAATGAATTAGAATTTGTATTTTATAAATTAGTGAAAATTGATATTTCATGGTAAATTAAATAACATCTGTGTATATTCAATAAATTATAATAAATCCAAAATTAATAAAATATACAACATTAAAATAAAATTAACTTCATACAATATACATATATAGTTCTTACCTAACTCTATAGGAGTGGATAAATCCAAATAATTATATTTGAGACATCAATATGGTCATGTAGGGTACGTTTTCAATTTAACACCTAAAATATCTATCTAAAGAGATATTGAGGCGACTAAAATCAAAATTAAGATGAATTAAAATTATAACAGAATCATAATATGTCATAAATCATTTAAATAGTGTTTGTATACATTTTTCAACAATCTATATGGAATTGGTGTAATCACTAAACTATCCCATTCAGAAAAAATTAAATGGTATAGTTTAATATAGAATTAATAATGAACCATTTAATTTGTAAAAATAAATCCAAAATTTTGGGGATTGATGGTGGTGGGAGAGGGGGTAGAATGTAGTGGGGGTTGGGTGATGGTTGGAGAGTGGGGAGCAGGCAGTTGGGGTTGCATGACAACAAGGAAGGGCCGAGTAGGCAGCAAGGGCAGTATGGTGGGGGAGGGGGAAGCTGGCAGCACAGGCATCATGGTGGTGGGGACTCAAAAACAATGAGAGGGGGAGTGGGAATCTTGTGTCAATGTTGTGGGAAAGGGGGAGCATGCAGTTGGGGTTTACGTTGCATGAAAGGGTGGAGAAGGAAGCAGGGCACAACAGTGGCGGTAGGGGGAGCAGGTGGTTGGATATTGGTGGGGTGGTAGAAGAGGGGAGATCAGTCGAATAGGGTATGATGGTGGTGTGGTTCGATGATGTGGCAGAGTAGGGGGATGGCGGGGGGAGTTGGGAGAGTGGGGAGTGGGCGGAGAGTCTCAACGGTACGGATGAGGGGGTGCGAGAGGAGGGTGGGGGAAGAGATACATTGGAGGGGTTCTATGTAGGATGAATGATATTTGGAAAAAATAGAGCGACCGCCATTTGTAGATAGCTAATACAATCAACAGATACCACTAAATGGTTTTATCCAAAACCTCCTTGATGTAAAATCCAAAATTCTAGTAAATAATAAGATTGAATATGGAGAATGGGGTTTGTCCAAGACTCAATCTCAATTTGGTTGGAACTAGATGTTCAGATGAGGTAGAAATTGGAAGGTTTGTTTAATTATTATAAATAAATAAATATTTTGTTTGTTTTTTAAATAAACTAATTAAATCCTCTATAATACATACTTATTATGGTTTGTTAGGTGTTAGCCACATAACCCTTTCTAGTGATAAGAAAAATATGAGATATTTCTTCATTTCTAGATCGATATCAGAGAATGAAAACTAATTAAATCAAGGATAATCCTGAGATGAGTGGAGAACATAGTAGGATAAATACCTTTATTGCTAGTGGATTCTTTATTCACCAATGATCAATCCATAATCAATGTAGGGCTATTAAATTGTGGGTTTTTCCCATTTTATTAAAACTTTGAAGATGGATTCATATTTTCTTTTATTATTATGTTATTATATTTCCTTCGCATGAGCCCTTTTAATAATTTTATTTATTTAAATAAATTATTTTCTTTTCTATTCCATTATATCACACATAGTTTTCTACATATTGATCATTGGTCAGAATCTCATCAGTCACGATGAATGTCACCTTTGTTTTTGTTCTTCTCCCCCACTGTTATTTGAATTATTCGTCATTAGACCACATGATCATGATTCAACCTTACTAGGGAAGTTTCAAGCATGATATAACCCACAAAATCATTATGGTTTTTAAAAAAATTTGCGGGATGGTGATTTTTGAATAGATCAGATTGGTATCGCAGGTGCGGGTTTGCAATTGAATTGTTACTAAAATATCATAATTCTTATTTCACCTGGTTTTGGGTCCTCTATCAACTGAGATGTCACTCCCTTTTTATAATAGGGTTGAGTTTCTCCATATTATTTCTTCGGACATACACCTGACATACTGGGCGTCAATTATGGAATCTTGAAAATATTGGCATACACATTGTTCTTAGCTAGACTGTGGAGATGGAGATCCCTTTTCTCTCTCACTTGGGATTCTTTTTGTACATATATGGGATTTGGATATGGTTATGTCTCATATAATTATTTACATACCATTATTGTGATGATATAACTACCTTTATCATGTTTTTTATTTCCCCATCTTTGGTTTTTAGGATGTACTATTGGGTATGTATATTCTCACTTCTGCATGGGATTTTATAATACGTGTCATGTATTATACAGATAAAAGATAGTAAAGATGTGATTTCAATGAATAATAGGGATTCATAGGGTAATTTGACCTTTTATGGTAGGAAGGGTTTGAAGATCTAGAGTTTTGCTCTCATATACTTTATTTTGTACTTGTTATCTAGCTGGGACTTCGTTTTTGGTTCGACATGTATTTTTCCATTTACTTTTTAGATTATGGTGTCATAATATTATGTATTCCCTAGAGTTTATTACATGTATTAATTTTACTCTATATATTACTATATTTTATTATTATTCTACTATATTTTTTATATGTATGGTTGGGTGCATTCATACAAGTACTTTAGGAAACCGCCTCCCATTTTAGTAACACCTTTTAGTTATTTTCACCAACCCTTAGCCTATCGAGGCAGTCATAGTGTAGTTATGGATCGACTTTTTGCTGGCTAGGAGGGTCTATATGGGTCAGGTTGTGACATATTGGTATTAGAGGTGGTTCGACCTTGGGATGATTTTTGTATTTTTTCCCCTTATAAGGTTTTGTTGGGAAATTAAGGAATCTTTTTCAAAGTGTATTGGGTTCATATTTTAGGCTTGGTAATAATTTATTGGTGTGGAGGATGACATATCCATAAACTAATACTCTGACTACCTTCTTATAAAATCATCATATGAAGACATCGGTTGCACAGAACATTGGTGAATGCATCATATAGAATAGTGCCCTATGACTCTCTCTCTTGATTCATCTCACTAGATATTCTCTTTTACTGTGGTACCTCTTTATAACTATCAAGATGTTTCCATGATGAAAAATAACTTGGATTTTCAAATAGTTTCATGATGAATACCAGTTGAGTGATGATACCTCATTTTAGGGACCTACCCCTGAGGTGATTTTCTCTAGGTGGGAACCGAGCAGTGATACCACCTTTTGAGTTGTTCATAGATCATACTATTGATAAAAATGATCATTAATGTTTGGAGAAGTCAATAGATCCATAAGGGTAAGACAACGGTACATGAAGTCTTATAACATTACATGAGTTCTAGAGATAGAGACCAATGAGGTTTCAAAATGATACATGACCTCAGTTTTTGTAGGTTTGAATCATATATGTACTAAAAATTTTGAAACATATTAAGACCCCGACTAATTAGATGGTTGGGTTGGAGATTAGTCTTCTCCCTGGAGCAGCTTTCTGAGTCAGCGGTACTGACAGATGGTGAACCTATTCTGAGTTCAAATAACAAGTTTTAGTGATAGATATTATCTATGTTTTGTGGTGATCAAGGATCCACAATCCCATGTAGTAGAGGAATGGAGTGAGCCTAAGTTGGGAATGTCCTGATTGGATATGACCCCTCCCGGCAGTGGTCCAAGTGGTGAAACTTCTATAGGGGGACATGGTGAATCAGTAGAACCGTATATTTTTTATTTTCAACATGGATTTATAAATTTCAGAAAGTAGGACACTATACCCACTGAGACATGTTCTTATGACGTAATTAAAAACTGTGATGGTGAATAACTGCTCCCCAGAAGCAGATACTTTTGAGGTGGGGTGGAAGATTACCTTAGATTCTATGATTGAGGTCATTTTTATAGAAATCTATTATATGGATCCCTTATTAAGGATAATAGCAAGGTAGGGGAAATATATATTCAAGTAGTGGATACTTGTGACCCTAAGTATCTAGGTGTATATATTCTCTACTACCGGTTTCTGTTTTGGTGCATGGTTGTAAGCCAATTTCCATAGGCATAGCCCCTTTTTGAGACCTAGATATACCACTAGGGGACTTTTTTACTCAACCCTTTTACAAGAGGATCCCATAGATAGGATCAGTAATTAGACACTTATGATAGTGTTACCTAACACCTTTAGGACAGAGAGCCTTGTGTCTAATATTTTCATAGCCATCAGTGAGTATTATTATGTTTTCCTTGGTATGGGTTGGTTGTTTACCATCCATGATCATATAATATCAACCAGTGATTGTAGCAGAGCCCATGTATTTTTGGGATGGAGTTTTTTTAATTTGATAAGGAGTGATCTCTGAGAATGGTAGGATGATATCATTCATTGGAGGTTATAACCACATATTTATCAATTAGCTAGTATTACCCTTGGAGTAGAAGATGCTTTAAGATTTCATTTTTCTATGATAGTGTTGGTGTATTAGGGAGTCCATCATGAGAATGTGTCATGTTTACCTCCCCATAGAGAGTTTGTTTTCTGCATGTACTTTCAGCATGGATGATTTGATATCAATGAAACCATATCTAATGAACCCACGTATCTACGAGAAATAGATATGTGTTTAGGGGAGTCTATATAGTTGAGGATTCATAAGACCCAGCGTGTTTTCCTAGGAAGATTTATGTTATTCACTTAAGGGATGGATGTGAGCTTGAGGTCAAGTGTGGATTGAAATCACATGATGTGGGTGACTATCTGGGAGGAGTATCAACCTCATAGAATTGATAAACTCTTCTCCCAGTGGATGGAGGTGAATTAGATCCTAGAGTGTGACCTCAGGATGATTTATCACCAACTCGAGGTTCAAGAGGTGGATGTACCGAGCATGGATTCCAAGATCACTTATGATTTGTTTGAGATCATGGTGATACCCTTTGGCATGATAAACACCTCTGCAGTGTTGGAAATACTTATGATACATATCCTTAACCTTTCATGGATCAATTAGTTATAGACTTTTTCCATGTTATCCTCATGTCCTTAGCCTTAGGGTGGGAGCATTATAGACATAAGAGGATGGTTCTAGACATGCTCTGAGAGTACTTGTTGCATGAAAACTCTCATGTAGTCATTTCTAAGTTGGAAGTTCCACCTCTCAAGATTTTTCTTCTCAGACATGGGAGTGATAGTGGAACCCACAAAGGTTGATGTAACATAAGATTGAGGGCCACTAGGGATGTGGTCGTGGCAGAAGATGCTCACAACAAGATATTTTGTCTGTTGTTGTCAAGCGATGTGATGGGTAAGTTGACCTCTTTATAGCTAACACTGGTGGACAAGAAGGGTGAAACTTATCATCAATCAATGGCATTTAATCCTACACTTCTCAAGTGTGTGAGGGATACCAATTTGGTAAACATTATCTTTGAGGTCCTAAATGCCTAGATATCCTTAATAGCTCCCCATATGGATTATCTGAAGGAGGTAATCATGTCATCCTTTTCCAGGGATGGATGGTAATCTGGGTCACATTATGAGAGGAGGTGATGAGGGATTTTAACACTTATCCTTTAGATATACATCCTAGTGTGTTGAAGCTGTACAATGACCATCACTGGTAGTTTTGGTGGGATGGAATGAGGAAAAACACAGAAAAGTTCATCTCTTAGTATCTAATATTTCAGCAGTCGAAGACTGAGAATCGAGTTCTAGAATGTTTTTAATAGCCTCTTGAGATCTTGAAGTGGAAATGGGAGTATGCAAGAGAGATCCTAGGAGCAGGAGAGCCGGATGTGGGCATAGTTTCCCCATCGATTTGTTTTGTTTGTGATTTTCTCATATGGAAATCATTGAATTAAGGAATTTTTTTGATACTAGATTTTTTACTTATAACAATTTAAAATATATTAAGAAATATTTTTAGATCAAAAAACTGAGACAACACACGATTCCATGTCCTAGTTACCCCAAAATTAATTTTATTAAAATATTGAATGTATTTTATATCATGGACATGAAATTTTCTTGAAAAGGTGAAATAACTCTTCGATGGAGTCTCATATCAGAAATCTAATAACAGAGTTGAATCCAAAGTGTGTGTTTTACCCTAGGCATGACCTAAAGATTGTTGACACTAGATATTCATATGTGGTATATATTGGCTGGTATATTTTATTAATAGAGGAAAATAACTTATTCAATTGTTTGATTAGAGTGACTAATTAAATTCTTTGTAAATACACTCTTATGATAGTTTTTTGAGGGTTATATTTATAAAAAATATATAGATCTAATAGGAGGATGTGAGATTTATTTATTAGTGGATAATTATTGGAGAATGATAGATGATCAGATCAAGAATAAGCATGAGATGAAAAATAATTTTAGCCGGTTTATCACCTTGATTGCTAGAAGATGTGTTCTTCACTAAGGATCAATCCATAATTGAGGTAGGGCACTAAAATTGTGGTTTTATCTCTTTTTATTAAAACTTTTAGCATGAATTCATATATTATTTTATTAATATGTGATTATCTTCCCTTCTCATGAGCCCGTCCAATAGGATTTATTTTTTAAAATTGATTATTCATTTTATTATGTCATGATATCACTCATAGTTCTACAAATACAGATTATTAGATGAGATCACATTGGTCAATGATGAATATCCTTCATGAGATGTCAAATTGGTGATTCTTATAGGGTATGAAGATCATGGAATTGATATGGTCAATTCAAGACCAATTTTGGATACCTTTTTTGGACTCATGGATTGGGTACAAAAAGCATACAATAATAATAGTAATAATAATATTATTATAGAATTTAGTATCTAACATAACTTTTCCATAAGATGTCAGAATGATGAACTGTCTATAGATTTGTAACTCTAATATTGATGTAGGTGTTTTGAGACCATTATCGAGTGTTTAATTCTAACTCGCATCTTAGGCCCATGAAACACTTTTTGAGAATGTTATAGTGAAATGACTTTTTATTTTCACAATTTGTCCAATTTGGGAAATTGAATATTCTATCATGAGTGTTTTTCCATGAGGATCACATTAGTGTGATTAATTTGGAATCTCAATGTGATTTTCAATGAAATACTTGTGGTTTGACTTTTTAACCCTTTAGAACAATGATGAGCCTCATGTTTTTGTCATGATTTTTTTAGACATTCCACGTACTCTGGGAGTACATAGGTTTTCCCAGGGGTAAACGGGAATGGGCCAATACTGGGACACAACTAAGTAAATGGACATGCAGTGGAATAGGACCACACATTATTGGGACCCCCTTACACACCATGTAATTTTTGATAATATTCTATCTCTCATATCTCATTCATTTGGACTCATATTTTGGCCCACGAGGAGCCTATACTAATTGTTTTTTACATAGAAAATGATGGTGGAATTTGTAGATTATTTTGATATATTATGTGAAATGTTATAGGCATAAATCCTCTTTAGGTGATGCTCGATTATGGAAGTGATCAGATAGGATCATCAGAGAGAGACCAGAGTGGTACCCCTTAATATACTAGGGTGTGGGTCCTCTATCTATCTACCCATTTAGTAACACCCTCATTTTGGATCAGTGGATGAGTCCTCTATCCAAGGAGATAGTACTCCTCTATCACACCAAGGACTGCGTCCTCCATAATTTTTATATATATAGAGATGTAACTCCCTAGTCTTACCAAGGTTCAGTTCCTCTATCCATGGAGACAACATTACTTCATCACATAAGGTAATATGTCCACTATAATCATTTCACATATAATTATGGTACTCCCCTCTCTCACCAAGGCATGGGTCCTATATCAAGGGATACGGTACTCCCCAATCACCCTAGGGAATGATTCCTCTATACTCATTGTGAAGATATAGATGGTACACCCCCATCACACCATCGCATGGGTATTATATCCACAGATAAGGTACTCCTTTTCCACACTAGGGTGTGGTTCCTCTATACGACTTCTTTGGATAGACATGTGATATGTTTGGAATCGATGATTGACTCTTGGAAACATTGGAGGACTTATTGTTATTAGATGGTCTATGGATAAATAGATCCCATTTCTGTCTCATTTGATATTTTTGTTGAGCATATCTTGGTTTCTGTTATAGTTTTTGTCTCATATATTGATTGAAACTTCTTTTTTTACGATAGTATAACTAATTCTATATTGTTTTCTTTTTCTACCTCCCTAGTTTTTGAGGCATCCTACTAGTTATGTATATACTCACACATGGAAGAGATACTTGGGTGTACTTGACTAAATATAGTGGTTAGGGCTTGTAGATCGGGGGCCAAGATCTCTTTGAATTTATTTTCCATTATTTGTCTATCTGGGACATCTTTTTAGGTTGGCTATGTATTTTTTCCTTTACTTTTCAGATCACACAATTTCTCTCTTTATATTCCTTATATGTTATTATACACATAATTTTTACTTTATATTTTGTTTTCTATTATCATTATTCCAATGTACTACTATATAGATATGGTCGGTTTCATACGTACTAGTATCATAGGAAAATACTTCTCATTGTAGTTATGACTTTCGGTGCTTGTGTCCAGCCCTTGGACTATGGAGGCAAGCTAGGGGTAGTTGTGGCTCATCCTTCCATCAGACAAGCAATATCGGGTGGGTCAGGTCATAACATGCCAAATACCACCATTTCACCTTGGTAGGTTGATGCATTACATTTTATTATGATTATAGGTGGACAACTGATAGATTGGTGTTGTTTCATAATTCATACCTCTTAATTTTCGATTCCTTTTATTTTTTAAATCATAAAAACCTTTCTTGAAACTATATTTACTATCTTTCATATATCAGAAGTTTTTTAGTATGTTTCATTTAGAAACATTACTTTTTTTCAAATGTTAAATTTTTTCCAATATAAACAAATATAAACTTTTCATTATTAATTTGGATCCATCATACTGAATGTGTGTACAAAATATTGGACCAAATAGTGGTTTTTTTAGTGGTTAGACTTATGTTCTTCTAAAAAAAGTTGTGACCATCAGACTGAACCTGGTAAAGATTCATCAGGATAATACTTATACAGTTTACTGGATTGAAAATCAACAATGAATTTCATAATACTATCAAAAGTTTATAATTAGTTTGGTTAGAATTATATATATCATAATGAATAAAAAATGTCAATGTAATGGTTCTAAAAATGATGTCGAACATTCAGTTGCAAATGAGTTGCCTGGTTCATTCTATCTATGCTGAAATATGACCATTGGTGTTTAACCTATAAATAGATGGTAATATGAAATGTTGGTAGTAGAAGTATTTTTAAACTAAAGTCATCTAATGGTTAATAAACATAAAAACTCATTCATAGTATTTATGATACTTTAAAGTTTTTATGTTCTATATAATTCTTGTCAATGTTGTTTCCTTATAAAAACATTCTTTTGTATTATGTGTTCGATCATCGTACTGATCAAGGCCTTCTGGGAATAATAAAATGGTTAATCTGATCCATCATATCGATGGATTTCAAGGTTAGGAAGAAAGACACATATCATCATATCGAGGGATTCCATGGATAGGAAGATAGATCTACTGATTATCTAGTTGAGGGCTTTCCTTGTATAGAAATACAGACCTCTATAAGAGGTATAAAAAATATGGATACTTTTTTCAGGGTTTCTGGACACCTTACCTATTAAGGTTTAAAAAGTGAGATCCTTTAATATATATTGAAAGTCATTCTTACTATTAATATTTGTACATATAGTTTATGGAAGTTAAATTTTTCCACTATGCACTGTATAAGGGAGTTATTTGTAATACTTATCTTCCTAAAAAACCATTTATTTGTGTATATGTGATATCGATTAAACATACTCTGACATAATCAGTAAATTTCTTATTCTGATTATCATACACAAATCATCAGACAAGGCCAAGTTCAATCATTTTTTACGTAATAGGATTTGTGTGTTTTGTTTAGTTAAATTTTCTAAACAACAATTCACCCCCATCTCGTATGCATCTCTAAACTCTCATGATCCAAAAATCGCTATAAGAGCAGGTTCTACTATATACACTTGCTGATTTTTTTACTTCTTTTTTCAACTTCATGTTTCATTATTTTTTAATATAAACTTATTTTTTATAAATTGGTTACACTAACATGTTAGTAGAAAAATAGTTTCTATTGTTTTTACGATGGTAGGGTTAAATATTGGAAACCTTGAAAATATCAATCCTAGCATACCACCTATATTTGATGGTGTTGACTATTAGTACTAGATGGATCATGATGAAAAATTTTGTTATCAACACTAGAGTAGATAATTTTTTGATGATTACATGAAATTACAATAATCTGGATAAGGATTTTTCTACTTTCAAAAATCAAGATAAGTTGGAATATCAACGCTACTATAGCATAAGAAGTACTCTATTATATTCCATGACTAGAAGTATATATTGTAAGATTTCATCTTGTAAAGATACTAACAATATTTGGAAAAAGTTAGAAGTCAAACATTTTGGTACTTCCAAATTCATTGATAAAAGAAGATATATTCTTCATTTTGATTATAAAGCCTCTGAATTTATACCTTCTGAGATAATTTCCAAGATTCACAAAAGGTTTAGGATTATTATCAATAGTTTAAAGTGTCTTTGAGAGAAGTGTCTTGATGATAATATTTTGGTTGAAAATATTATTAATATTATTCATAATGAGTGGTAATTTAAAATAACTATTGTAAATGACATAATAAATATTATGAATCTTACACTTGATGATCATATTACTACCCTAAAAAATATGAAGGATGATTAAAAAGTGATGCTGGAATGGAGAAAAAAATAATTGTGGTGTAGATTTTGCATCAACATCTATTATTCCTAGTAAAGTCAAATCACTTTAGAAATGTGTGAAATATACAAATAAAAATTCTGTATTTGTTCAATAATACTATATTTCTTCACAATAACTGTTAATTAATTGTAAAATCTTTCATGAAGAACGAATAAGTTAATTATGAAGAAATATTTAAATTATAGATATAAAAATATTTATAAGGACAAAAATGATAAGAAAGAATCATCTAAAGTGACAAGTTTTGATTATAAAAAGACATGACATATTAGACATAATTTTTTCTAAGCTCAAGAGAAGGAAAGGGAAACAGGGGAATTTTGATAGAAATTAAAATAAGTATTACAAGTCCATGAACATGAAAAGTCAAAAATATTTTGACACTTGGAGTGAAAGTGGAGGATACAGTTATTTAAAATTTATTCCAAAAATAATAATTCTAGATAGTAGAATATTTTTCTCATTGCTGACATAAATTTGTTAAAACGAATTAATGTCTAAGGTACACAGTGTTGAATCCCTTAATAATATGTCTTTTAATGACAACTCGCATGATGAAAGAAATTATACATCATCTAAAAAAGAATATTCCTCAGCAAATGAAGATAATACTCAACCTATTTAAGAGGATGTTTCTAGGATTTTAAAACCTCTAGAAATTGAAAACTCTAAAGTTTGTAAAAAACATGATAATTCTAAAAAATATTAAATTAGGCTCAAGGATTATTATTTATCCAAAGAAAATATCAGGTATTTCAAAATATCATTATAAAATAAATTCTGAAAAAATTACATTCAACAAATGTAAAAATTATTATTTTTTAGGAAAATTATTTAAAAAATGATTTTTATAAAATGAATTATAATAGCATTTCCAATGAGGAAAAAACATAGTTGTCAAAATAAAATATTAAATTTACAATTTTTATAAATTTTTGTCTATATTTACCACTGGAAAAAAAATATTGACAGGATATTCCAAAAAATTAGACATTATAGTAATAACACAGAAATAGGTTTTAGTCACAAAAATATGTTTTTAAAAAAATTTACTTTGTTCCTAAAAGTAATATATTATTCACTAAATGCTAAATTTGGGGACATTTTAAGAATGATTTTTCATTAAATAGAATTTAAAATTTAGGATTTCATAAATCAAATTTTTTTAAATAAAAGACATTTTCTAAATGTTGTATGGTTGGAAAAATATGGTTACCTAAAATCCTATTTACTAATGAAATCAGACCAAAAAATCTTTGGGTTTTGAAAAACTATTTTTTTATTTTCATGAAAATCAAGAAAGTACCAAAAACAATAAGATTCAAAACATGGATAGTGGTTTTTCTTGAAAATATCTAAAAATAAAAACTTCATTAAGAATATTATCAAGATGAAAGGTGGAAAAATATATTCCGAATATAATGCTCAAGGATAAATCATTGGTATAAGTAACATTGTAGTTATTGGAAAAGCATTAATTTCAAATGTTTTATTTTTTGTAGGACTTAATAAAATCTTATAAGAATAAGTAAATTATTTGATGAAGGTTATCTTGTAAACTTTTGGAATGATAAGTGTACAATACGTTGTTCAAAAGATTAATTTATTATTTCTTCCAATCGGTATGAGAATGTTTACACACCAAACATAGAATACCTTAAGTGCCATGACTTACCCATCCTTAGTGATTTGGAAGATCGATATTGGTTATGAAATAGAAGGTTAGAAAACTGTAACATTAGAAATATATATATGTTGACTACGAAAGGAATTGTAAAGGAACTACTAGAACATAGGTTTGATTCTTCAAATGTTTGTGATCATTATCACTTCGATAAGAAACATAAGTAAAGATTTAAATATGATAGTGAAGTCAAAAATTAAGATGCTTTACAAATAATGAAAATGGGATTACTTATTCCTACAAAAATTGGAATTATTTTTGTAAAACACTACTTATATGTCTTAGTTGATGATTACATTAGATACACATGGGTATATTTTCTAACAAGAAAATATAAATCCTTTTGTATTTTAAATTTTTTTTATCAAGAGTTAAAAATGATAAAAACATCTCCTTGATAACTATTCCTAGTATTTTTGGTGGATAATTTGAATTTTTTTAATCATTTTAAAGTAATAATGGTATTGAACACAACTTTTTATCACCTAGAACTCCCTAGAAAAATAGAGTAGTCATAAGAAGAAATAGAATTCTTTAGAATATTACTAGAACCATTATGAGTGAATAATTAGTTGATAAATATTTTTGGATGAAGTGGTTATTACTGCCTATTTTACTATAAATTGAGTTTTAAATTATATATCATATTAATAAGAATCTTTATGAGTTTTGGATAGGAAAAAAACGAAAATTTTATTACTTTGATGTTTTTGAAGCAAATTATTCATCCGAAATACTAATGATAATTCAAATAAGTTTACACCCAAATCCAATGAAAGAATTTTGTTAGGTTACTCTACATCTAGTAAGGATTATAGAGTCTTTCATTAAAATTCTTATATTGTGGATAAAATAGTGCATGTTATGTTTTATTAAATTAATCCCTATGTTTTCAAAGAACCTCAACCTATATCATTTAATATTATTCCTAAAATTTATTTTCAATATTTGGTATAAATTTCTTGTCAAACAGAAATAACCCAAGAATATTTTTATGAATGTCATCATCATGAATATTTTCAACCTACTATTAATGAATAGACTTTTGAAAACCCAGGAAGTCAATTTTTCTATAGTAATCATCTTAGTGATAATATAATTGGTGATGTGAATCAAAATTATAGGACTATAAGTTCCTCAAGAAATTAAATTGAACATCTAGCTTTCTTATCTCAATTCAAACCTAAGAATCCCAACGATGCTCTAGATGAGGACGATTGGATAAAATAATTTCATGGTGAAATCAGTGAATTTTAAAAGAAAATGTCTGGATTTTAATTGAGTATCCTAAAGACACTTATGTAATTGGAGTAAAATAGGACTTTTGGAAAATATGTGATGATAATGGAATAATAGTTAGAAATAAAGATAGAATTTTTCCTAAGGGTTATAACCTACAAGAGGGTATAGAATGAAAATAAACCTATGATCTGGTAGTAAGACTTGAAGCTATTCATATAATTTTATCTTATATAGTATTCTTAAATTTAAAACATTTTCAAATGAATGTGAAGTTTGATTTCATTAATGGATATTTTTAGGAGGAATTTTATGTAGAACAACTCACCTAGTTTTGAAAATACATAACATCTAGAACATTTTTATAAACATACCAAGGAACTTTTAAGACATAAACCATCATCTAGAGGTTGGAATGATAGATTAACTAGATTTTGTTACAAAACAATTTTTTAAGGGAGATGAGGATCAAACTCTTTTTACAAAGGAAGTTAATAAAAACATTATGATTGTACAAATATTTCTTGACGAAATTATAATTTTTTCAAATCAAAAATCATTAACAGATTTATGTTCAGATCATATGAAGTAAAATTTTCAAATGTGTATAATGGGTGAGTTAACATATTTTCTAGATTTTCAAATATCACAAAATCCAAAAGGAAAATTTTCATCTCAACAAAAATATATAAAATACATACATAAATGATTTGGACGTGAATACACTAAAATAATTAGAACTCCCATTGTTTCCTCCAGTACATTAGATCATGATGAGGTTGGGAAACCAATTTAATAGAAAACTTTTAGAGGTATGATTGGAATATTACTTTACATAACATCTAGTTGTCAAGATTTAATGTTTCTAGTCGCTTTATGTGCTAGATATCAAGCTAATACAAATGAATCCCACCCAAAATCTATTAAAATTATACTTCATAATCTTAAAGGAACTATGAATTTAAACTTATTATATTCTTATAGAAATGATTTTTAACTAAAAATTTTGTCGAATGCTGACTTTGGTGGATTAAAATGGATAGTACAAGTACATTCCGGGCATGTCATTTTTTAGGAGGTTCTTTAGTGACATGGTCTTGTATAAAACAAAACCCAATAGAAATTTCGACCATTAAAGTGGAATATGTTACTGTTAGAAGTTATTGTGGATGAAACACGCACTTATAGACTATGGCGTGAGTTTTTATAAAACTCAAATACTTAATGACAAGACAAGATCCATTACATTATATACACTACTACAAAAACGGTCAAGGGAAGCGCGCCCTTATAACAGCGCTAAGCAAAACCTCTGATAAAGGATACCCTATATCAGCGCTAACATTACAGCGCTGAAAAAGCTAATGTTTATCAGCGCTTTCTTAGCGCTGATAATAGTAATATTTATCAGCGCTAGAAAAGCGCTGATAAATGTGATCTGTATCAGCGCTAAAATTTTAGCGCTGATACAGTTGGTCTTTATCAGCGCTTTTTGAGCGCTGATAAAGGTTCTCCTATATAAGCGCTAAAAAAGCGCTGATACAGAACACCTCTATCAATGCTCAAATTTCAGCGCTGATATAGGGTATCCTTTATCAGCGCTCAAAAAGCGCTGATAAAAATTATCTTTATCAGCGCTATAATTGTAGCGCTGATACGGGGAATCTTTATCAGCGCTTTTCTAGCGCTGATAAATCATAATATTATCAGCGCTAGAAAAGCGCTGATAAAGCTAGATTTTATCAGCGCTATAATTTTAGCGCTGATAAAGGTAGCCTTTATCAGCGCCTTTTTAGCACTGATAAAACCTTAGTCGACTTTTTTATAAAGTCGGTCGCACAGTGCCCTCGTTTTATCACAGCTAAATCCCTCGCGGAACTGTAACCCTGCTACTCTTCTCCAGAATACCGCTGCTGTGTTCGCTTCGCCGGAGCTTGCCGCCCTCGGTACACTCGCCGTCCTCCGCCGCCCGCAACACCCTCGGCCGACCTCCACCGCCTGCCGCCCTCGGCTGCCCGCAACGCCCTCGGCCGCCGTTCTCTGCCGCCCTCGGCCGCCCTCCGCCGCCCTCGGCCGCTCTCCGCCGCCTCCGTCGCCCTCCACCTCACTCGGCCGCCCTCGGTCGCCCTCCGCGGCCGCCTTCCGCAACCCGCAACGCCCTCGGCCGCCGCCTTAAGGTAACAATCTATGAAGAAGATGTATATGTTTTCATATAGATAGATTGTGTATACCTGATTCTCTCTAAGTGTACTCATGATGATGTCCAGATGTTGGGAATGATCATCATTATTTTTGTATTACACCAATATGTCATCCATAAAACAACTACAATCTGGACTAGGTACAAGTGAAATATTCAACTCATCAAGAGAATAAATGCCATGGGGAATTCGTCAACACAAATTTTATTATGAAGAATTCATAAAAACTATACATGATTTCAAAATTAGTTTATAGTATATCAGAATTTCTCAACCTCAAATGATGATAAACAAACCTTAGATCAATCTTAGAGAACAATATGGAACCCCTCAGCTGGTCAAATAGATCAAAAATACAAAGAAGTGGATATCTGTTCTTAATTTTCATCTGATTCATATTCTATTAATAGAAACACATATGTAATGTTCTGTCATCCTTCATGGAAAATAAAACATGAGATCCCCAATATGGAACCCCTCAGCTGGTCAAATCTCTTCAACCTTTGAAAAAAAGAAAGAGAGTTCAGTAAACAGGGTATATTTTGTTTGTAATATAGATCTTGTTATCTCATGTTATTATCTTATCATTACAGAATTTATGTAATTTGAATGAATTGTTCAACCAATTTTGCAGATAATGACTTCTGCACATTCTGGTGCTCCTAACCTTGAGACTGAACAAGTCTCTCAAGCAGCTGCTGCTCCTGCTGCTCCTGCTGCTCATTCTGCTGCTACTGTTGCTCCTGATGCGGCTCCTGCTGCTTCTATTGCTGTGGCTTCTACTCCTCCTCCTGCTGTGGCTCCTGGTGCTCCTACTGCTCCTGCTGCTGCTCTTACTGCTGCGGCTCCTGGTGCTCCTACTGCTCCTCCTGCTGTGGCTCCTGGTGCTCCTACTGCTCCTACTGTGGCTCCTGGTGCTCCTACTGCTCCTGCTGCTGCTCTTACTGCTGCGGCTCCTGGTGCTCCTACTGCTCCTGCTGCTGCTCTTGCTGTTGCGGCTCCTTCTCTTAGTGTTGAGGTCCAACAACCATCAGCACATGCCGTTGATATCATAGTAGATGAACATATAGATGATGTTGATATCGATGAAATGGTCGGGAATGAAAGACCGAAGTCGCAGAAATCACAGGTGCGTCGTAGTTTGACAGTGTTAGCCAAAATTCTTAAGGAGAAAAGCAAAGGCATCAAATTTGAAGTCGGATGGAATGCACGAGGCCAGCATGTGAATCCCAACAAGGCTATGTTTAGCAGTTACATTGGAGTTGTCACTCGGCAACACGTGCCGATTGACATAGATTCATGGCACCATGTTGTGTCCGGGTTGAAGGTTGTGATCTTGGAAGAAATTACGGTAACATTATGAATTTATTTCTTTAATTAACTAGAAAATAAAATGATGAAACAGTGTCTTACTCTTCTCAATCTCTTGCAGAGTACATTTATAGTAGACGACTCACACAATGATTATGTACTAAGGCTTGCAGGAAAGATTCATCGAGGTTTTCGTACTATTTTAACAAGATGTCACCTGAAAGATTCTAAAGGTAAAATAAACTCGCACCCACCCATTGTCTATGCGCACCTGATATCCCAAGAAGCATGGGATGCATTTATTGGCCGTCGTGGGGATGAGAAGTTTCTGGTACATTGTGAGTGATAATATGTTGTTTGAGGATACCTGTATTCATCACTTTGATTGTCAATATTTCATTTATGAAACAGAAACTCTGTACTGAAAATAAGGAACGTGCATCAAATCCAACATACCCCTATCGTAAAGCAAGGATGGGGTACGCTTCATTAGAAAAGAAAATGGTACGTATTGTAAATTTACAGTAATATTGTTAGGTGCCAATAAACAACATCATAATTATCTTTCTATGTTTATATGTAGATTGATGAATCTAAAACCAAATGCACTTCTATCCCACGTCATGTGCTATGGAAGGAGGCACGTGTGAACAAAGAAGGGAAGTTGATAGATGAGAACACACAAAAAGTGTGGGAAATATGTGTAAGTATGACACGATGATAAAAAGATTTGTTTAAAATTGCTATTACATAAAAATAATTAGTTTTTTTCCTATATCTGACAGTCACAGGAATCAGCTACTCCTGTAGCTGATACAGACCTATTATCGACGGCTTTGAAGCAGCCAGAAAAATACGGTCGTGTCAGAGGTGCAGGGTTTGGGGTGACACCCCGAGTATATTTTGAGAAGAAGATAAAATAGATGATACAGAGAAAAAATTAGAACAAATGAGCGAAAAAATAGCAACCCTTGAAGAACAATGGCAATGGCAGGGAGAGTTGCTAGCAACTTTTATGGGTGGGAAGCAAAGGGAGGACACAACTCAGGAACAACCACCGCATGAACATCCTGCCCCACCCCCCACCAGCTTTGAGGCGAGCCATTCACCTAAAAAAATGTCTTAGCCGTGGTAATCAATATTCTAATAACGGTTCCCATGAAATATGAATCAGACAAACACTGATAATTTATCTGTACTGATCTTCTACAGGGTGATAATGATTGTGATTTATATCTGTCAACACCCACCTATCACCTTGTAGCAAGGGCTACAGTGTTCAATATCCCAGATGCCACACTGCATAATAGACCACTTTCAAAAGATCATCTGAAAGTGACGATTACTGTAGCTCATGAGCCAAATGCAATGCTACCTATTCCACTTGATGACGATGATAGTCATACGGTTGAAAAGGCTATTGGGACATTCATTGCATGGCCGGCACAACTTGTAAGAGTACATGCAGACAAAGAGGTATTTATTTCCTTTTATTTTCAAGCTAAACCCTTAACAATTAATGAAAAGAGTGTCTGAATCAATGATTGTTGTTATAGACGGAGAAAGGAAAGGGGGTGACTAACATCGGCTCGAAACCATCTAAAGGATCGACCAATCGATCCCAAGGAGCTACTGAAAGCACAATAACACCACCTGTTCTCTTTCCACATTTACTAGCTTTGAAGACTCATGTGGATACGAAGCTAAAAGATGGTAATAGTCATATAGTGATTTTCGAAGATAATATATACGGAGAGGAAAGTCAAGATTTCGTTGCTGCTGAAAATGTAAATGAAATCCTTGAAAATGGTTGGTTAGGCGTCACTGTTGTAAATGTATATATGAGGTATGTTTCCATGAATTGATTTTCTAAAAGCTGATCTAATGTGCAAATTATGACTAAATGCATTTTATATTGTCGACAGACGCATTTATGAAAAACAGTTGAAGGGATTTTCCCATGAGCCAAGATTTGGACTGGTTAGTCCTCATATCACATCAACACACCAAACAAAAATAGAGTCATCAAAAAGGGATACAATAGTGAAGGACTTGCTGAAAACATTTGAACGCAAGATTACAGATGATAGAATTTTCCTAATACCAACCATGCAGGGGTAATACTCTACGATTAAAGCATATCAATTATATTTTCACTTTTTTTATTACTTATTCCTTTTTGTGTTTTTAGGCATCATTGGTTGCTAATTTCGGTGAACTTGGATACTCCGAAGATTTATTTTCTGGATTCAAAGCTAGGATATCCATCAAACCGACCATACATGATGGAGTTTGTGAATCTGTAAGACACTACATCTTACGTTTTAGGTCTAAACATCAATTTATATAATATATATTATCGTCTACTGAGGATTCTGTTATGATAGGGCGGTGTACCAATATCGTCTAAATCATGGTATGAGGACAGGGGCTAAGCATAAGGAGACGAGAAAGTACTACGTCTGGACAAATATCAGGGTATATATAATAAAATTTCACTATCCAAACACACCTCAACACAAGTTATTTATTCTCCTAATGATCAATTTTTTTGCAGTGTCCAAAACAAACAAACGATAATGATTGCGGTTATTATGTTTGTAAATTTATGAAAGAGATCGTTTTTCATCAGCAAACTAGCATCCCTAAAGAGGTATTTTCAAAAACAATTACTAGTTTGTTTAAGTTATTTATTAATTCTTTATTTTTTTATTTTGCAGTACTACTATGACTACTGAAAAGCCTCATACTCACAAGACGATATAGATGTGTTCAGAAACGAGTGGGCCGCATACCTGATGACAGATTGTACACAAATACAATGATGATCTGACTTGGGGACATGTATAATTGGTGGTCATCTTTGAGAGGGGTTAAGGGGATCAAAAGATGAAATATTGTTGTTTGTAAATGTTCGTAGCAAAATTGTAATTGTTATTAAATAAAACATTCTTTCTCCAATGAGTCATTTTTCCATTTTAACAGATGATATGCACCAGCAACATGCAAGAATGTTGAACCACTAAAATGGTCGCTCTCTTGTTTAAAATGGACACCACTTTAATTGAAAACAACAACTGACCTACGGAAATCCGACCAGACGCATCTGGATTTCCTTCATCCTTTAGGAGAACGATCCACGGGTCCTTGGTGACGTGTACGAGTCAACTCCGCCTCAATCCGAGGCACGGTGTGACCGCTACCACCCAAAGCGTCGCTCTTTTGTTTAAAATGGACACCACTTTAATTGGAAACAACAACTGACCTACGGAAATCCGACCGGATGCATCCGGATTGCCTTCATTCTTTAGGAGAACGATCCACAGGTCCTTGGTGACGTGTACGAGTCAACCCTACCTCAATCCGAGGCACGGTGTGACCGCTACCACCCAAAGAGTCGCTCTCTTGTTTAAAATGGACACCACTTTAATTGGAAACAACAACTGACCTACGTAAATCGGACCAGACACATCCGGATTGCCTTCATCCTTTAGGAGAAGGATCCACGGGTCCTTGGTGACGTGTACGAGTCAACCCCGCCTCAATCCGAGGCACGGTGTGACCGCTACCACCCAAAGGGTCGCTCTCTTGTTTAAAATGGACACCACTTTTATTGGAAACAACAACAGACCTACGTAAATCTGACCAGACGCATCCGGATTGCCTTCATCCTTTAGGAGAAGGATCCACGGGTCCTTGGTGACGTGTACGAGTAACATGCAAGAATGATGGACCACATTTCTTTGGCCTTTGGACAAAAAAACCAGTAAAATCTCCAAAATACCTTCATATCATGCATGAACCAGTAAAATCTCCAAAATACCTTCATATCACGCAGTTCTGAAAAGAGTCACTATTTAAAAGAAAGTCACAAATTTAGATACATCTCGAGATGGTCAGTTGTTGATTTCACTTAAAAATAAGTCCATTTTTAACAAAACAGTGACACTGTGAGTGGTGTCGGCCACACCGGGCCTCGGATTGATGTGGTATTGAATCGTACACGTCACACATGAGTCATTGATCATTGTGAAAAAGTATCAACGCAATCAGAAGCCGTTAGATCGATTTGGCTTATGTACGTAAAATATTGTCCATTTTAAACTAAATACATACACTTGGAGTGATACCGGTCACACCGCGCCTCGGATTGAGACCCCACCCTTTCCCCTCGGCTGTCAAAAATCATAACCAGATATTCGAAGGGTGATTTTGACAGCTGAGGGGAAAGGGTGGGGTCTGAAGACATTGTAGGATATGTCGAAGGGTGATTTTGTGTGTGACCGGTATCACTCCAAGTGTATGTATTTAGTTTAAAATGGACAATATTTTACGTACATACACCAAACTGGTCTAACGGCTTCTGATTGCATTGATACTTTTTCACAATGATCAATAACTCATGTGTGACATGTACGATTCAACACCGCATCAATCCGAGGCCCGGTGTGGCCGACACCACTCACAGTGTCACTGTTTTGTTAAAAATGGACTTAATTTTAAGTGAAATCAACAACTGACATATGGAAATCTGACCAAACACATTGGGATTCTATTGAAACTTAAGGAAAACTATCCATGGGTCAAATGTGACGTGTAAGATTCAACCCCGCCTCAATCAGAGGCGCGGTGTGACCGGTATCACTCCAAGTGTATGTATTTAGTTTAAAATGGACAATATTTTATGTACATACGCCAAACCGATCTAACGGCTTCTGATTGCGTTGATACTTTTTCACAACAATCAATGACTCATGTGTGACGTGTACGATTCAACACTGCATCAATATGAGGCCCGGTGTGGCCGACACCACTCATAGTGTCACTGTTTTGTTAAAAATGGACTTAATTTTAAGTGAAATCAACAACTGACATACGACAAACCGACCAAACGCATTGGGATTCTATTGAAACATAAGTACAATGATCCATGGGTCAAATGTGACGTGTAAGAGTCAACCCCGCCTCAATCAGAGGCGCGGTGTGACCGGTATCACTCCAAGTGTATGTATTTAGTTTAAAATGGACAATATTTTACGTACATACGCCAAATCGATCTAACGGCTTCTGATTGCATTGATACTTTTTCAAAATGATCAATGAATCATGTGTGACGTAACACCACATCAATCCGAGGCCCGGTGTGGCCGACACCACTCACAGTGCCTCTCTTTTGTTCAAAATGGACTTATTTTTAAGTGAAATCAACAACTGACATGCGGCAAACCGACCAAACGCATTTGGATTCTATTGAAACTTAAGGGCAATGATCCATGGGTCAAATTTGACGTGTAAGAGTCAACCCCGACTCAATACGAGGCCCGGTGTGGCCTACACCACTCAAAGTGCCTCTATTTTGTTCAAAATGGATTTATTTTTAATTGAAATCAACAACTGACATACGGGAAACCGACCAAACGCCTTAGGATTGTGTTAACACTTTAGTACAATGATCCATGGGTCATATGTGATGTGTACGAGTCAAACCTGGGGTGGATTACATGGCTTTCCTACATGGAATATATCCCACTAAACGTCTTTAATGAGCCAGCTACGCAGTTTATCCCTTGTACAGATACACAGGAAGAATCACACGAGATCGACGTCATGTACTAACATAGGGCAAGGGTGCATAAGAGGACACAAGATCAAAGGGTAACACGTATATGTTTTTTAACATGCCATGTAATTTCCTATTGATATGACATGTATATTCACACAGGCAGCTGAACATTGGAGTTACCCAGGGTAAAGCGACAAGGCATGTGACCCTTTAAATGACACATAATTTTATGTACCATGATTGATCTCTTTGAACACTATATCAAGGACATATTTCATTAGGGTTGGCTCCCATGATCCTTCCTAGGATGGTTTTGGTATCTTTTCCGACTTACGGTAGTACGATCGCTTCAGCAGGACGTCCTAGACATAGTTGGAGTCTCTCTGAAAGTCCTGGAGTGAGATCATATATCTATTTTTGAGGTCCAGGTAGAGTCATGTATCAACGCAACCAATCCTACCAGACATCGATCCTATATATAGAATGTTAATCTTGATGTCTCATTAAAGTCCCCCAATTTATGATATGTTACCTTTTTTGTATTAATATACATAATTACTAAGGGTGATGGTTGGGAGAGTTAGGATATCCTTTTTATGTATTGCAGAATGATTCAAGGAGCATGGGCTCTGCACGATTTGTCAAAACCAAGTGGCAATCCAAGGAGAAACAATGCATAGTGGAATGTTCTAGTATTTATCTTCTGAGTTGTGTAGGAATATTTTGTGATACTATGTAATGAGGTAGTTTTGGTTTCTGGGTAGATGGTATCTAACTCATGGTAAGAACACTGTTTGGTTGGGTTGTGATCGGTTGATGACATGCTTGTGGTTGATATACTGGTTTTTGTGCAGGTATGTGGTTGATATACTGGTTTTTGTGCAGGTCTGCTCGGCTGGCTGTACTAGTGCAGGTTTTTTATTAGCAGCAGGCAGGGATTTAACAGCGCTTTTTTAGCGCTGTTAAAGGAGACATTTAACAGCGCTAAAAAAGCGCTGTTAAAGGAGATATTTAACAGCACTAAAAAAGCGATGTTAAAGGAAACATATAACAGCGCTTTTTTTGCGCTGTTAAAGGTTTCCTTTAACAGCGCTTTTTTAGCGCCATTAAAGGTGACATTTAACAGCGCTTTTTTAGCGCTGTTAAAGGTGACATTTAACAGCGCTAAAAAAGCACTGTTAAAGGACCCCCCCCCCCCCCCTTTATCAGTGCTGAGCTTTACAGCGCTTTTCTAGCGCTGTTAAAGCCCGATTTTAGCGCTGTTATTGCCCGTTTTTGTAGTAGTGATACAAACCCAAAACATCAATCAAGTTATTAGAACATAGATATAAGACACAATTTTTATAAATATCACACACTTAAAAGAGATATTATTCTATAATCCATTATAATGAAAGGACAACTTTCAAAATTTTTAAAAAAAACCGTAGTTCTAATAGATTTGAATCTATTAATTGAAATCTAGGAATGATCAATATTAAGTGATTATTAATATCTATTTCATGTTTTCTAAATTATTACATTAATATAATACATTTTATTTGAGTTTATATGAGTTTTTAGATTTATAAAATGATTTATTCTTCTACAAAATTTTATAGTTTTTAGAGTCTCGATCGTAATCAGTTTTTTTTTAAAATATTATAATCCATTCTTTTACTGATCTGGTCCATATAAAATTATTGAGGAATGACTTGAATCATAGTAAAAAATATTATTATTATTTATGATGTGTATGAGGATACATAACTAACCCTTAAATATGACCATTGGAGATTCACTTATAATAGCTGGTTATTTGATGATTTGGTAGTTGAAACAATTTAAAACTCTTGTAATCTAATGTTTACTCATTGTAAAAACTAGTTCATGGAATTTATAATAATTTAGAGAGTTGAAGTTATAAGGAATACTTTTCAGGGTTTTTTCATTTAGAAAAAATTTGATTTTTAGTTATACATCTGATAGTAGTACCGATCGAGGGATTCATGTGATAGGAAGAAAGTGATTTTGATCCATTAGATTGATGGATTCTTAGACTATGAACACGTATTTAAATCATCTTATAGAGGTTTTCTAGGGATATGAAGATATAGTTGCTGATAATCATATTAAGGGCATTCCTATTAAGGAAAGACATACCATTATAACAGGTATTAAACTGTGGATATCATTAGTCCGGGATTCTGGAACCTTAACTATTAAGGTTTAAGAGTGAAATATTTTAAAATATCTTGTAATTAATTATTAATTTTATGATTTTCATATTTTATTTTTTCATGATCAATTTTTCCATTGTTCATTGTATAAGCATGTTAGTTGTAATACTTGTCCTTATAATAAACCATTTATCGACATTTCTTTTATATCAATAAAACATACTCTAATGTAATTGGAAAATTTTTATTATGATTCTAATACTCTGGTCATCAAACATCTCTATGTGCAATAATTTTTTACTTAATAGGATGTTTTTATTTTTTATTTTTTATTTTATTTTTTAAAACTAAAATTCACCCCCCTATTGCATACCACTGTAAATTCTTATGATCCATCAATTTGTCATACAATCATTCATGTAACGTTGAGTGTTGGGACCTGCATTCCAAATGAAATATCTTTTAGTAGGAATATCCCAAAAAACAACTCCAATTAAACGATTAAAGAGATTAGACATATTAGTACAAGCAATAGACTAAAATGTACCTTAAACACCATGGGATAGGTGTTCAATATTTATCATATTAATTAAATTTCATTATATCTTTATATTCCATATTTCATATTAATTTATATATTATTTGATTTTTTGTGAGAGATATTAGTAGGGATTGTGCATATCATTGATCCTTAGGAGGAGGAACTCTTTAGGTGAGATATAGTTCACTAATATCTGGTGGCTCTCAGAGATCATCTTCATTTCATACATCAGAGTGATTATGATGAGGCGTTGTATTTATATCATGATCCACATACTCCAACTAAGGCACATGGGGATGATGATGTTCACATTAATCATGATATGTACAAAATACCACCACCAAAAAAATTGTATGGAGTATAGAGATGATTACATCATGAAGGGAATAGGTAAGAATTGAGAGAGTGATGCCCGAGAGGGGCTCCTGTGCCATAAACAAAGGACAATCCACAACAAGAAGATGATATTACTCTATATGGAGAAGTCTATTTTTCATATATGTATTTTTATACATATTAATACTAGAATTTATGTAATACTAAAAAAATAATTTCAATGTTTACATTATTGTATAAAAAGTTATGGTTGAAATACAGAATAATAATAAAATAGTTAAAATATAAAATATTCCATTTTTGAAACTAAGATCAATATACCACTAAAACCATAATATGTGAAAATTTACAATAAAATAATAATTTGGTGGTATTTAAAAAAATTAAATTTAATTTAAAATAATTTAAAAAATTCTCTATATCAATTCCCCCATGCTTAAAAGTTGCACTCATAGGAAATCATCCTATTCCACAGTCAAAAAAACATCCCAAAGCATAAATGACAACCCAACTCAATTATCCCATATAAGGAGAATATAAATCCTCATACATGGATAGTATATCCCTAAATCCTAAATAATCAAAAAAAATCCATTCAATCTCAATTTAAATATTACAGGCATATTGTACCTACCTCTCCAAAAAAATATTTCTCTCCTCACTCAATGATTTTTGTGTGCATTGTTTTTCTCGTTCTCAAGAACATGTGTGTCTTTCGTAGGAATGATATCCTCATAGTATCACCACCTCACATAGTCACAAATGTTTCAATAATGAGGTATCTTTTGAGGGTTTTTTAGAGGATGAGGGTTGGAATGTTTTAAATGTTAAAACATCTAAGGCAAAATGAGGATGGATAGGCTCTAAAGTGAAGTAAATGCATGAAAATAGTTTTTCTCAAGAATGGTGTGATCCTCAGTTAGCACAAAAATAAATTACCTCAAAACACATCTTTCTGACATTGAAAAGTTCACACTTGTAATTTTCAACATAAATGATTTTTTCACTCTTTTACCCAATTGTAACATTGTTTCAGCTTGAATTCAGATCTATATTTCTCTTCAGAATCTTATTTTTTAGGAAAAGAGAGGATTATTTTGATCTTAAAATATTGGTGAAGACCCAAAACATATTTTTAATTATATTTTTTCCAACCATCCATCTTTCCATCATAAAATTTCTTCTATGAAATCATTAATAAATATAACAACATTATTTTTTCATATTTTGGATCAAATTGATTTTTTAGGAAGGAAAAATACAACAGCACATCTTCTCCCTCCCCCACACTTGAGTTCAACAATCACTGGTGGAAATCCCGCTTATAGCAACACCTACAACCCAATGTTTTCAAATCCATTGGTTTATGAAATAATTTGATGTGTTTTCCCAACGGTTTCATTAAACCATTGGGAATAGATTACATTAGCCAATATTTTACTATGGTTTTTAGAAGACATAGGGAAACCAACCCCACAAATATTATTTTTCTATGGTTTTACATACTTTTGGGAAAAAACCCCCCCAAATAATAGTATATAACCCACGAATAGATTTCTCCGCACATCATTGAACAGATCTCCCCTCCTCCAAACCCAACTTCCCGAGCACGAACCTGTGACCTCACTTCCTCCATTGAACGGAATCTCTCCTCAAATATATATCTCCACTAAATGAGATCTCCTCCTCCAACAAGATCTCTCGTACAACCTTAACTCCCGAGCATTAACCCTACCTTGTGATCTCACTTCCTACTTCGCGATATCACTTTTATCAGAACAGATATCTCCATGCTTTCAACCCTTATTCATGTTTACCTCATTTGAAAGATACCTTGAATCATAGATCTCTCAAAACAATCTTCGATTCAAACATCTAGATTCATTGCGTTCTGCTCGAAATTTGTGAATTCCTTTTATTTTCCACTTCGATATTCTTCTAATGGACTTTATGTGGTGTATTTATCAGTTTACATATGTGATTATGGGAGATTAAATTAATCAAAATTTTATGTTTTTGGATTAATATTATTTGTATTGAGGTGGGTGATTTGAAAAATCTCCCTAATGTCTTCATTGGTTTTATAGTATCTGCGTCATGTATGATAGTGTCATCATGTCATGTGTGTGACCTCTTCTATTTAGAATCCATGGAAATTTCTCAAATCCTCACTGTTAGACCTTGCACATTTCATGTTGGTTCCATTGGTGATGAAGACCATGATTATTTGGCCACCAAAGAGGCGTTCTTATCAATAACCTTGTGTTAGAGCATGGATGGTATTATTCTAGTTCATTATATCGGGAATGAGAAACTGATTAAGGAATGAATAGAATTATTAATTGAATTTTTTCTTCTCATGACAACTGAATTAGAATTTTTAATTATCAGTATGTGAATTATAATTGAAATAATTGAAATGTGAATTGATAATGTATCATGTAACTATATAATTGGTATGAAATTGGAAAAGACACAATTTTATATTGGCAAGAAATAATATTTGACATAATGGAATATGAGGAATGATAATTGGTAATTTTAATGAATTAAAAAATGTGTCATATGTCAAAATATTTGTCATGTTTTGGTGTTTTGTTAGGTGTTTTCTCTTGGTTGTTCATGATGCATGGTTATATAATACCTGGAATGGTTACTCCACACTTAGCATTATTTATTCTCCTTGGTAATGTAATCTTTACTATAATAAGAATTCACATAAAGTCCATTAACCCATGGAAGATGAGAGATATCCCAGGAATTGGTAATGTTTGTTAGGTCAGTGGTCCATGGAAGGGGTAATGTACCTTGTCATGGTTCTTTGTTAAGGAAATCATCATGGATATTTGTAGGCATGAATAGAAATATATGGAACTCTATTGAATCATGTTTGGCATACCCTGGTTGTCAACCTGGAGCACAAGTGATGGCAGGATTATTTGATGTTCAACATTAAATTAATGAATTCATGAAAATCAATATCATACTGTGATATATAATTGATTATGGTTTTCTAAAAACATGAAAATAGTTATCATTGTATAGTTTTTAGATATAAATCATTCGAATTTCACAAAGAAGATACAACGAGAACATTATTTATTTGCGATTTAGGTGAACAATATATGATATGTTTCTAGTTTCATAAAGAATATCATATTCTATATGAAATCTTTTAGAGCTCATAAAAATGTTATGAATATTTTATGTGTAGAATTATTCATACCATTGATGCTTTGTGGATGCAGTTGTCATGTGAATGGACTGTTATAATTTTCAAATAAAAATGTTATCTAATGAATACTGTTTTAATTTGTTCATGATGCATGTCAAGGGAAATTATTTTTTGGATAAATGTGTTGTTCTTTTTGGATTCACATACTGTTGAATGGGTAAAAATATTTTATTAAATTATAAAGTTTTATCTAGATGAAAATTTCCCCATAAATATGGCATTAACTCATGGGAAAGGTGTTGACACTTTTCTAGAGATGCGATTAACAAGAATGTATTTTCATATTTTCTCCATGTTGATTTTTTCAATGGAATAACAACAGTATATAAAGGATTAATATTGAAAAATTATTTTCCTTCAAAAAAAATATTTGTGTGTGAAGTGCGTGTTATGTGAAATTTCTATTTGACTGTTGTTTTAAAGCAACAAGTATGGTAATAAGGCAGTTTTATCAACTTCTATGTTATTAGGATTTTTTCTCAACACTGGATCACTTTTCATTATAGCTCAAAAGTGTTTGATTTTATTTGTACTATTTTATTTCTCATATTCTAAACATTTATATTGAGGAACCATGGTTTTCACTTCTTTCACGTGTTTATTATTGTTTGAAAATTTTATATTCACTTGAGAAATTAAGGAAATCTCGATGTTTTTTACTTTTTTGGTTTATCCTTTTATAACTCATCAGACTATATGATCAAACATTCCTTCCTATCATGTTCAACCTTCTTCATAGGTGTGGATCCATTTTTTGTTATGATATATTCTATTCTTTTAGAAATTTTGTCCTCTAGTAATCTTTTCTTATCGGGTGGGATAAAAACTTGTATTGAAAAAAATATAATTAAGCTGAAAATCGATCCAAACTAATTATATACCATTAACTGGAAGAATAATTGTTAATTATCAAAAATGTACTATTTGATAGTATCATTTTGAAACATGGATCTATTTCCCCCTTTCTTGCAAGAAAATGATTTGACTCATAGGGAATTATGGTTCATATATGTTGGGTGGTGACGAGTATAGTCACCAGAGATAGGTATGTTTTAGTTTAGTTTTTATTTTATTTTCTTTATCGCATTGTCCACTTAGGTTTTTACTTCTTTCTATAGAAAAAGGGTAGTTATTTTCTGTGAAGGTGGGAAAATGGGGTTTATATTGTTTTATTCTGTTGGATTTGATCCGAGGTAATATTATATGGTTACTAATTGTCTCACACCTCATGTATTTGGATATTTTTGTGTTTTTGACTCCATATTATGTTTTTAGTAGGGCATTGGATCATTTCGTGTTGGTTCGGGTGGATTTGGATCTCCCAATCGAGGTAAGAATTTAATGTTTTTGGTTGGTTTCTCACTGGTTATATAGAATCATTTATGTGTTTTAATGTTCCTAATATCCTTTGTGTAGTGACATCCCTACTCTTTTGTTTCGAGTAGACAAGTTAAGGGAGACTCGCCTGCATGTGCATCGGTAAGAAAGTATATGTATGTGGGTTCCCCCGTTATGTGTATAGTTAACCATTGTAGTGATTATGCATGTATGGGGATATGTTCCCATGTATATATATATATATATAAATGCATACGCAGGTGAGTGGAGACTGGTATATGCATATAAGCATATGTGAAAGGATCCCCTTGCACATGCTCATGGCCATGCAGGTGTGTGAATAGGGGATAGGTGTCCTTGAATGTGTGTGAAGGTGCGTATACTTAGTGGGGGAGCAGAAAATTTTAGTTAGAAAGCACCAAGAGCTGAAGTGGATGGTTTGGTTTCACCTTGAGGTAGGATCCCTCTTCTATCCTCTTTAATCCAAGAATGCTTTAAATTGAATTTAGCTTCTTTCTTAATTCCTATTAATTATATTTAATTGCATATCTTGAATAAATTTTCAATAATATAATTGTTTCGTTTGATAAATAAAGTCATGTTATTATAATAAAACCCCTCTAATAGAGGTGCACAGTCTATGAAAACACACAATGATATTTATGTTGATCTAGTTGCTTAAATTATTGCATTTGATTTGTGATGAATGAGTTTTAGAATAAATGTTAAATATAATTAAATGAATTATTTGATAAATAAATTCCATGATTTTATAATAAAACCCATCCAACAGAGGTTCACTGTCCTATAAACCAATGAGTATTGATAGTTATTTTCATCATGTTTAGATTTGGTTTGAGACTTTCATATGCCTCTTGTTGGTGTTTGTTTTGTGGCTAGTTAGTTTTTGTTTTCTTTGAATAATATGAATAGGCTTATCATAATCGTTTAACTATAATGACATTTCCTGAGTAGGCATATTCCTTGACCATGAAACTTTCCTTTTCATGCTTTGAATATTATAAAAATAATTTCCATGTTTAGGCAATGTGAATGAATTTGTAAAGGGTTTGTGTAGGGTGTATGATTCTTTTCCATCATTTTGTTCCCCTTTAAACGTTTTGTCATTGTTCCACTCACTACAACCTTTTGGAGAGCCCATGTTATAGCATATAAAATAGTTGATTTGTTCTATCATCTATCGGTGGGGTGATGGCCGGAATGTTGCCTCACCTCGTCTAGCTCCATTCACTCCTGGATGGAAGATACTGCCCCACGGATGTCACTGGACCGGGCCAACATGCTGCAGTCACGCGGCAGTCATGCCGCGGTCACGCCGTGGTCACTCCATGGTCACTCCATGATTTGTACCTACTCTAGGATGACTCCCCATGGTAGTTCCCAGTGATTGTATTCAATGAGTCTTGTGATCAATGTTGAGGCTGACTAATCATAATTTATACCGACGAGGCGATGCCCGGAATGTTTCCCCACCTCCTCCTACTCCCTTCAATCCTAGCTAGAAGATTTTTCCCCATGGATGTTGCTCAACTAGTCCAACATGCTACGGTCATGCCGCGGTCACGCCGCGGTCATGCCGCGGTCACACCGCGGTCACGCCGCGGTCACACCACGCTCACGCCATGTTTTGGCCCTACTTTCGGACGACTCCCCACGGCTATTCCAAGTTATTGTATTAAATGAGTCTTATGATCAATGTTGAGGCTGACTAATCACAATTTCTACCAATGATGTGATGCCCAGAATGATTCCCCACCTCCTCCTACTCCCTTCACTCCTAGCCAGAAGATGTTGCCCCGCAGATGTCGCTGGACTAGGCCAACAAGCTATGGTAACACCACGGTCATTCCACAGTCCTGTCATGGTCACGCCGCATTAATGCCATGCATTGGCCATTTTCTAGGACGATACCCTGTAGAATTTCATAGTGATAGTATTCCATGAGTCTTGTGATCAATGTTGAGACCTACTAATCACAATTTCTACCGGCAGGGAAACAACTGGAATGTTTCCCTACCTCCTCCTGCTCCCTTCTCTCTTGGCCGGAAGATGTTGCATCGTGGATGTCACTGGACCAGGCCAACACACCGTGGTCACGCCGAAGTCATTCCATGGTCACACCGTGGTAATTCTGTGATTTTTCTCTGCTCCAGAACAACACCCCAAGGCGGTACTCAGTGATAGTATTCCATGATTCTTGTGATCAATGTTGAGATTGACTAATCACAAATTCTACCGGCGGGGCGATGGCCAAAATGTTTCCCCACCTCCTCCTGCTCCCTTCACTCCTGGACAGAAGATGTTGCCCCATATATGTCACTATACTAGGCCAACATGCTACAGTCATGCCGCGGTAACTCCGCAGTCCCGTTGTGGTCACTCCGCGGTCACATCGCAGTAATGCCATGATTTGGCCCTTTTCCAGGATGATACCCCACAACAATTCGTAGTGATAGTATTCCATGAGTCTTGTGATCAATGTTGAGACTGACTAATAAGAATTTCTTCCGGTGGGGAAATGTCTAGCATGTTACCCTACCTCCTCTCACTCCCTTTGATCTTGGCCGGAAAATTCTGCCCCACGGATGTCACTGGACAATGCAAAAACGTCGCGGTCACGCTGTGGTCATTCCATGGTCACACCGCGATAATTTGGTGATTTGTTCCTTCTCCAGAATGACACCCCATGGCGGTTCGCAGTTATAGTATTCCATGATACTTGTGATCAATATTCAGACTGACTGATCACAATTTCTATCGGCGGGGTGATGACTGGAATGTGGACCCACCTCCTCCCTCTCCCTTCACTCCTGACCGGAAGATGTTGCCCTGCGGATGTCCCTGGACCGGGCCAACACGCCGCGGTCAAGCCATGGTAATGCCTTGATTTGGCCCCGCTCCTACCACATCCATCCCACACCATCCCCCTTCCACCTTCATTTTAGCTTGCTGCCACCAGCATTCCAACCCGCAACAGCCCCCCCTCTCACCTTCGAATCAGCCCGCACCATCCCCCACCACTTGCAACAAGCCCCCTTCCACCAGTATTCCAGCCCCCTTCCACCTAAATTCGAGTTCTCACCAGCCCCCAGCCACCTACAATCCAGCCCGCACTAGGCACCACACCACGCACCATACCTGCCCCAACCCCAGCCTCCTAAAAACACTCTTTTGAGCCCTCTTCCACCTGCAGAACAGCCCCAATAACCAGTTTCAGCCCTCACCAGCCCCGACCTCCTTCATCCCAGCCCACACCAGCCCCTTCCACATGCCCAAAAACCCCCATCCACCAGCAATCCAGCCAACACCATCCCCTTTCCACCTATTCTAGCCTGGACCTTCCCCTACCATCCCTTGGCCGCCTGCCTTCCCACCCGCATGAGCCACTCCAGCCCGCACCAGCCACCACACCAGCCCCCACCATCCTGCATTCCAGCCCACACCAGCCACATGCCACCTACAATACAACCCCATGCAACTTGTTCATACCCGCACCTTCCCCCAACCAGACCCCTTCCACCAGCATTCCAACCCACAGTAGCCACTCCAGCCCCCTCTGCCACCTGTATTTCTAGGAATGGTTCATTTAGCATTTCATTCATAATTTAGTGAAGGGACTGATGGCTATAGAATTTTCTAATCTCTAGTAAGGATATGAAATATTGTTCGAGTATAGAAATAATTTTATCCAGTTGGTTCCATACATTCCTAATCTAGACTTGGACGATTCCTTAATGGATTGGTGGTTTATGTAAAGTCTTTGATGACTTGTCACTAGCAGTTTTTTCCAATGGAATACACTCCAATAGAGTGATTGTGAGATGATCTATCAATGTTGATGCAAGATTAGTGGGGTCAACAATATTGTTTCACTTATGACTTTCAGTCGGCAACACTGTAGCACTTTTGAAGAAGTTTTCAACCGTCCACTATAGCAGTGCAGACTTCCTGTTCGGAATAGTGGATCATCTTCTCCATATATAGCCCATTTTCAGGATAAGGATTCTAACCATCAAAACTCTACAATTTTTACTCTTGGTTTTTAGTGAGAATTATACCTCTCCGTGCATGTAGAAATTATTCCCAAACCAAGTAAATTTGTGTGTTCTATGTGCTTTCTTTCCTTCTGCATTTTCTTTCATTTATCATTTCTATCATTGCAACTCCTGAAGATTATGAAATCGTTATTTTCTATTTCTTTTATTCCGGTATCTTCTATTCTTGGGTGTGGTGGAGGAGTATCCAACAAGGGAAAAAGGAAGTGTTATGTCATACCTTATAAGTGGTGGATTAAAAACTATATTTTTTTCCCACTTATTTTTTCTAGGATAAAATACATGGTTTTATATCAGTGCCAAAAATAAGGAAATAAGAAACTTTTTTAGGATTGTCATGGGTATTTTTTGTTATAGTACCAGATGAAGTCTAAACAATGTGAATATATTGGACTACATGAATCAATTAAGACTACCAGATTGACTATTGGGGATACTGAATCCAACGAGGTGATTCATATTTGTTTTGTTATATTGGTTAATATATTAACTATCTATAATGAAATTTTCGCTATACTAGGAAAACAAGAAGGTTTTTGTGTAGTGGCTGGAAGCCTTGGGGGTGCAGGGGGGTCTGCATGGAATGGGGGAGGGTGCAGGTGGGGTGTATAAGTGGGGTTATCCAGGGGGTGTCTAGGAGGGGCTGTCTGGGGAGGAGGGGTACCGGGGGGGTCTACATGATAGGGGGAGGGTGCAGGTGGGGTGTCTAGGAGGGGCTGTCCAGGGGGTGTCCAAGGGTTGTCCGGGGGGGTCTGCAGGGCAGGGTGTAGGTGGGTGTCTAGGGAGGTGTCTTGTGGGGTGTCCAAGGGCTTTCTGAGGGTTGGGGATGTCGGGGGGGACTATAGTGTAGGGGAGGGTACATTTGGGGTGTCTAGGAGGAATTGTCTAGGGGGTGTCCAAGGGCCATCTTGGGGGGGCTGCATGGAAGGGTGTAGGTGGTGTGTGTAAGAGGGGGTGTCGGTGGGTGTCCAAGGGTTGTCCGGGGGGTGGGGTGACAGTGGCTCTACAGGGTAGGTGGAGGGTGCAGGTGGGGTGTCTAGGAGGGGCTTTCCAGGGGGTGTCCAAGGGCTCTCTCGGGGGGGGGGGGTCTGCGGGGTTTATATGGAAGGGGGCAGGGTGGAGGTGGGGTGTCTATGGGGACGGTCCAGGGGGAGTCAAAGGGTTGTTGGGGGGTGACCAGGGGTTGTCTAGGGGGTATGCAGGGTAGGGGGAGGGTACAGGTGGGGTGTCTATGAGGGGGTGTTCAGGTTCTGTCAGCGGGGGGGTGTCTAGGGGGTTCAAGTGGGGTTTTCCAGGAGGGGTGTCCAGGGGGAGGGGGTGTCCAGTGGGGGTGCAAGGGGGTTGTCCAGTGGGGTGAAAGGGGGTTGTGTAGAGGGCATGGGGGTGTTCAAGGGAGGTACAAGGGGGCTATCCATGGGGGGCATGGGGGTCCAAGGGCATTGGGGAGGAGGGGGTGTTTTGACCCATGTAGATAAAATTTTTATACACTATATATTTTTCTCTGTGAGAATAGTAAACAACACACACCTCATATAGTGTAGTTGGAGATTTCTACCACAATGGGGAATCTAATGGATGATCAACTCTGAGATAGTATTTCATGAGTCTTGTGATCAATTTTGAGACTGACTAATCACAATTTCTGTCGATGGGGCGATGGTCATAATGTTGCTACGCCTCCTCCCACTCCCTTCACTCACAGCCAGAAGATGTTGCCACACAGATGTCGCTAGATCGGGCCAACACTCTATGGTCACGCTGTGGTCACCCCACGGTCATGCCTCAGTCACGTCACGGTCACGATGCGGTCATGCCACGGTCATGCCCTGGTCATGCCGCGGTCACGCCGCAGTCACACCCTAACCACCTACAATCCAAACCACACTAGCCGCCACACCAGCCCCCCCCCCCCCCCCCCGGCCTCCTTCAAAACACTCATTCCAGCCGTCTGCCACCAGGAAAACAGCCCCAGCCACCAGTTCCAGCCCTCACCAGCCCCATGCCTCCTACATCCCTTCTCGCACCAACCCCTTAGACATTCCCAAAAGCCCCCAGCCATCTGAAATCAAGCACACACCATCCCCCTGCCACCTATTCCAGCCCACACAATCCCCCTACCGCATACCTTCCCACCCGCACCAGCCAATCCAGCCCGCACCAGCCCCCATCCTCTTACATTATAGCCCACACCAACCCACTTCCAAAAAAAACAACCCCATACCACTTGTTCCAACCCGTAGCACCCCCTTCCAGCCCCCTGCCACCTGCATTCCAACCCTTAGCAGCCACTCATGCCCAAACCATCCACATACACCAACCACAGCAGCCAGAAACCCCAACCCCTACGCACCACCAGAAGCCACCCAAATCCACAAAAAACCAACACCCCATCCCGCAAAACACCATTGCCTCTACATACATCCAAAACAACCATCCTGCAAAAAAGTACTCCAGCCCCTATCCAAACCACACATCCAGCACCTAAAAAATAGCAGGCCACCCCCAGAGAAAGCCAATGAAGGACATTTCCAAAGAATATTACTAAGGGTGGCTCCAATAGATTTTACCACTCTCTTGGGTAAGATGAATTGATAACAGTAACAAGCTTCCATACTGAAAAGGACCCATTGAAAAATCTGTAAACGCACACCATACGAGAGTGATTAATTAGTCCAAAATTTAACTCTTTGAACAATTTTATCTTCCAAGACCACACAATTAGAAGCTCTAAGTTTTGAAGTGATGAGGGGAACTCTAAGTTAAAAAAGTGGAAGAGACGCCTTTTTAACCCCCATAACAGCCTGAATAGAATCACAAATGTCAGGAGAGATCCCAGCCGCAGACAATAGTTACATGGAAAGATTAACATTCAATGCAGATAGGGAAGAAAAAAGATCCAAATCATACTTCAAGATAAAAAATGAATTCAAATCATCATAAGAAAATAAGATAAGGTCATCTGCAAAACAATGGTGAGAAATAATTGTTTTTCCACATCTCTATTGAAACTTTTAAGCATCTAAAGATGAAATAAGGGAGTCTAGGATGCGCTAGAAAAATCCATGCATATCACAAAAAGGAAAGGAAAAAGTAGATCCCCTTGATTGAGCCCTCTTTTCCCCAAAAAGTAGCCATGTAAACTGCCATTAATGTTCACCTAGAAAATTGGGGTAGAGACGCATCTTTTAACCCATGATAAGAACCTACCCGGAAAGCCGAGCAGATCCAAAGCATACCATAAGGAGTCCCACCTGACCAAATCAAAAGCCTTGAATAAATCGATCTTGAAGGCACACCTAGGAACCCAAGAATCAAGATGGTAGCCACACAATAATTCTTGGGTAACAAGATTCTTAGGATGAATTGGTTTTGTTACAGAAGGTTGAGGATATTTTTATCTAGCTTTAGATTTATGAGTCTCTTATGGTTATTTTTGTAGCAATCCTACTAGAGGGTCCGAGCTATAAGTGGTGTATGTATATTATTCAGGCTAAGTCATACAAAGACTATTCATAATGTTTCAAGGAATTTTTCATTTATAATTCTTTTATAATGAAGTTGAGGCACTTATGGATATAGAAATTTCTAAGAGGGGTTGTCCGGGTGGGGTGTCCAAGTGTAGTTCGTGGGGGGGGGGGGTTCCGGGGGGTCTGCAGGGTAGGGGGATGGTGCAGGTGGGGTGTCTAAGAGGGGCTGTCCAGGGGGGTGTCTAAGGCCTGTCCGGGGGGGGGGGGTCTACAGGGCAGGGTGTAGGTGGGGTGTCCAAGGGTTGTCCGGGGTAGGGGTGATGGGGGGTCTGTAGGGTAGGGGGAAGGTGCAGGTGGGGTGTCTAAAAGGGGATGTCTAGGGGGTGTCAAAGGGTTGTTCGGGGGGTTTTGGGGGTTCTGTAGGGAAGGGGTTAGGGTGCAGGTGGGTGTCTAGTGGGGCTATCTAGGGGGTTGTCCAAGGGCTTTCCGGGGGGCTGATTTGAATCGATAAACCCATGAGAAATGGTACCTAATCTCATAACAATAATTATTATAATGATTTTTAAAGGTATTCCCAATATCAATAGGTCTGAAATCCTTTACATCCGCAACATTTTCCTTCTTTGGGATCAGGTAAATAAATTTGGAGTTGATTCCATTGGGCATTGAGGCATGGTTAAATAACTCCCTCATAGAGTTAAGGAGGTCATCATGAACTATGTCCCAGTATAACATAAATAATTTATTTTTGAACCCATCAAGTCTAGACACACTCTCATGATTTAAGGAAAAATGGAACTCTTAACCTCCATCTCATAAAGGGATGCAACAAGGGAGATTGTTAGATTGGTGTAGCCCGATCATGTTGGGCCACATACTTATGGCTCGCAACTATCGAGGGTTGATCTCTATGGTGAGCTCATTGGGGGTTGCAGGAGCAATGCTTCCCTACTCCAGGGGTATAGAGGCCGAAGGGCCCCGGTCCAATTTTTTTTAAAAATAGTAGAAACTTTTACCACTGTAGTTGTGTGGACATTGTAGTCCACTTTACTATTTCACTTTTGAATTCCAACCACTAGCCACTTGAGTATTGGATACATATCGGAAAGGATTTATAATATTGAAAAGAAAATAATAAAATTTCCTCATCTATCCATACTACTAATGAAATCTTCTCTTTCTTGAATAGCTTGAGTTGAGTTGTCATCACTTTCAACTGGTCAACCTATTCCTTGAAAGCCATTATACAGAATCTACCTCAATTAATCCTAATGAGATGAATTAACATCACCTATAAAAACATGGAGATACTATTTTACTATAGACTAGATCGGATTAGCATTAACTAAAGCTGGTGGAGGTGGAGCAATAGATGTAGATGCAACAATAGGAGGTTCCTGATAACTCAAAATTCCACTAAAATCTAAATGAAGTCCTTCTCTGAAATATTATAAATATACTATGGATACAAAATTTGAAGGCATTGGGAAAACAAATCTCTCAACACTAGGTAAAGAAGCCTCTACAGGTTATGATTTTGTAGGTACATCTTTGGAAAAATCCTAGAGCTCACCTTCTTGGTCAATCTCCTTAACTAAGGATCCCTTAGGATATGTCCCAACATAAAATGAGATAGTAGGTCCACCATGCTCTGGTGTAATACTATGGCCAACACCATCACTATCTCCATATGAGTCTATATATGATAGTCTAGGCAATTTGGAACCAGAGGAGGGATCCCCCTTACATTACACCTCATCCTCTACAAGGTAAAACCACCCTGAGCATCTCTATTGTCTCCATCATCATTTTCATCATTTTTAGACTTTGAATAATCTAAACCAAGATGAAAAAAACCTAGTGACTATTCCCACTCATCATTTGAAGCTGCTTCAATATGAGGTGCATGATGGTGCAGGTTTACAGGAGCTTTGGAAGACTGTTATAGGTGCAGGTTTATAGTTACAGGTGAAGGTTTATAGGTGTAAAGTGTGCTTTGGAAGGCTGTTAGAGGTGTAGGTTTACAGGTGCATGATTTATAGGTTTAGAGGAGTAGGTTTTATAGGTTCAGAGGTGCAGGTTATACATGTTCAGAGGTGCATGTTTTACAAGTTTAGAGGTGCAGGTTTTATAGGTTTAGAGGTGTAGGTTTACTGCTCAAAGTGGGTTTATGTGTTTGGTTTATGTCCTTTGACTAGCTTTGATGTTAGCTGGGGAGTAGAGGATATACCAATGGTTCACAGAACCGTTGGTATTCAAATTATGGACAACATAAACCAACGGTTTACATAACTGTTGGTATTCACTCTGGACAACATATATTTCAACAGTTTTAATGAAACCGTGGGGATAGAATATCTACCAATGGTTAAAAAACCGTTGGTATGAATGTTTAATGGTATGAATAACAAAGTTTCTTGAACTTTTGGTACACATATATACCAACGGTTTTAATTAAACCATTGGGAAAGATTAATTTCATACCACCTATACCAACAGTTCACCCAAAACCGTTGGTATAAAGTTACTACAACGCCCTGCTACCATTAGTTCCTAAAACCATTGGGAGAGGCTATCCCAATGGTTCTGAGGGATATTCCAACAGTTTTAAACCATTGGAATATGTGAAATTTATAATAATTAATAATGATGCATTTTTCTTCTAGAGTAGGTTGTAAAATGATAAATGGCATATAATGTGGCTTCTAAATAAGGTATTTTATAGATTATAGGGGCTTAATAAAGTCCAGATGGAAATGTTGGCCAAAATTAGGGTTCAATGTAAAAGGTATTTCATATTGGTGCCTTAATCATACTTATCCCATTTCATGAACTCTAAATGATTCCAAAAAAGATAAAAAACATGTTATGGATCACAAAATATGACTAAGGACTCTCAAGAAAAATAGAAATGTAACAAATATGTCAAATAGGAATAGAAACCTCTATGGTTGGGAATCATTTCATATTTGGACAATACTTGTGCACAAGAGTTTCACAATAAATCATACTTCATAAAATGAAAAGATTGGAAATCAAGAAACAAAATCCATTCATTGATCATTTTAATACCCAAATACCGAAATCAAGAAATTTTCCAAAAACACTAAGATGGTTTTATTTTTCCAAAGTATTTGATTCATCTCTAGAGTCCAAAAAACACACAAAAAATGGAAAAAGAAAACAGGAAACGTCCATAAATACTGTTGAAGAAAAGTTGAACATAAAATTCCTTAAAATTGATTAATAACCCCAGACTTATTCCATTTAATACCATTTTTTTATTTAAAATTTGACAATGTTTTTCATGAATAGTTTTAATTGGACAAAAAATAAAATAATGAAAAGGAAATAAAAAGGCTAATTTATTTTTCAATTACATCCTTGAGTTATGCTCTTACCTGCTACCACTTTAAAATCACAAGAATCCATAAACCAAGACATAAAAATAAATAAATAAAAATAAATATTATTTGGAAATAAAAGAAATAATTCTAGGTTTATACCCCCAAGAGGGAAATAGACTTTTAATTCCCCTTGTAAGAAATTTTCAGTGGATTATCCACAATTAGAAGGTGGGTGTGGTTTTTTAGATGAACCATCATATGTGACTTCTTCTAGTTTCCATGAGTAAAAACCAATATTGGAAAAACACAAATAAAATATGAAGGTTCCTAAACCCAAATAAAAAATAATGAAATAATTTGAGATCCTATGTGGGAGGGAAAATAAAATATGGTTTCTCCCTATTAACTTCGATGGTGTCCTCCTCCACATGATATGTAAGTTGTTGTAGAGGAAGTAGCTGCACCACCACCAGATTATAGATATCTTTTCTTATATCACCTCCTCTATGCTAGTATATTCATTAACATCCAAGGACTAGTCCATTGGGTTTTGTTAGATATTTTAGAAAATAATAAGTTAGAAGAAAATTCTTCTTGAATAAAATTAAAACATGAAGAATCGATAAAGAAATATTACCTTTCAAGTAAGCATGCCTAGTAGTTGATCTCATTTAGAAGGACCATTGGAAACTCAATATTATCAGGTAAATATTCATTGTCTTCATCCAAAGAATGATATAGGTAGAGGGGTGCTGATTTTTCATTATCAAGGATGGAAAGATCATGTTTTAGGTTATCTTTAACAAAAAAGTTCCATGATTTTTCCAAAAAATGTTGATCTCACATAAGTGAATCAACTGACATGTGTTCTTTATGGAACTCGTTAAGTAATGATTGAGTCTACGATGCTATTATTAATTACTTTATTATCTCCTTATCAACTTCCTCAAATTAATTAACATTGAAAATTATTGGTGAAATCTCTTCCACCACACATTTTTAGTTGAGGTTCTAGCATCGTTTTTTGTTTCTCTTGACATGAATCAAAATATTCCATTATCCATTTCCTTTTTCTCTCATGTCTCTATATTTATTCTCAAAGTTCTTAAATCTGATATTTTTTTATTTATTCTTATTGTTTCACATGATAGTATTCATTCCATATATAATAATCACAATTTTAATACATCATAGATAAAAATATTTTTTTTATTGTTTCTAAAATTTATGTTTTTATTTGTTTTCTTTATGAAAAAAAGAAAATTATTTTAAAAAATTGAATAAAAATAGTGAGTGATTAACAAATGGATAGCTATAAACAACAATAATTTTAAGAAACATTGTAATGTGCACTCTCAAAATATTTATAACTGAGTGAAACATAGGAGATGACCTTGGTTGTTCTCTTAAAAATACATTGTAGTCAATCACTCGCTACTTCTAATTCACTATTTTTTATTTTTTTATTAAAAAATACTATAGTAAATGAGGACTGATAATTCAATAGAAAAACTAAACATGAAAATATAATGCAAACAGAATGACAATAGGCAGAATGATGTTAGACAGAAAGAAGATCCTCATAATATATTACCCAAAGTGAACCTTCATCTTCTCTTTATTAGTTTAAAATATACTTAATAAACATGCTCTATTATATCCATTAATATACTCTCCTTCCCATGTTGTGAATATACGATACATTCAATGATCATCAAGTGTCCGGACATCCACCTCCTTGGTCAAAAGAAAAATATTGCATCAAAGAAATCTAAACCTCACATTCCAAGAAGAGACACAATAATATCTCCCATGGCCTAACTATAATGAAATAAGAAAAATTAAAAACGATATCTCAAAATCATTGGCTCAAAATTGGTTTGATACCTTGATAACCTCCACAGGTTAGTTACTCATGATCATGAGTATAATAGATGACAGTGGAGAAGAATCATGTAAAAACACAAAAGATAAAAATATGGGAGAATGAGGGGAATAATAAGAATAACATATACTAATAATTCATAATATTATTATAGATAAATTAAATACAAAAATATACTTAAAATGGACACCAAGAGTTCCAACCCCTTGAAATGAATAAGAAAATCATTTTTATAGGAAAAAGGGGTGGTGTTTTATTCTCCAAATCTATCCACCAAAAGAATGTGTCTAGTAGCCTCATTTAATGACAGAATTAGGTAATAGTTCCTTCTTAAAAAAATTTCATTTATGTATCTTATTTATACCTGAAATATTTGAGCTTCCTTGGATATATATGGAGATATATATTTCCAATTTACTCTGGGAATGTATTCTATATAGGTCATTGTTTGTATTCAAATAATTCATTTTACCATGATTTAATTACCATGAATAATTTAGAATCAGGTGGTTCCACAGTTATATAATTTTTCCCCTATATTTTCTCTATATCCTTGTTGAATTTGATTATCTTTTACTAGGACCTTTGTGAGATATGGTCCCAAAAATAAAAATCTCCAGATCTAAACATCAATTTTTAGTTCGGTCATGTGATATGGATTTGGGCCTCAAAATAGAGGATTATTATGTGTTTCTAGAAGAATTAAATTATTTTCATAATGTATGTAAGCATAAAAAATAATTTCACAATTTAGATTAGTGTTCAAAAAGTTATGGCTGAAATACATTATAAAAAAGAGTTAAGATCCAAAATAAGCCATTTTTGCAATTAGGATCAAAATACCACTAAAACAACAAAATGTGATACTTTACCATAAAATAATACTTTAATGGGATTAAAAACATTTAAATGAAATTTAAAATAATTTCATGAAAATTCTATGTCAATATCTCCCATGATCAATATCTCTACATTTTCGATGGTGTAAGATCTGAGTATGGTATCAAAGCTTCTATTGACCTCAAGAATAACTTAATCTAGTGGTGACATATTTGATATCACATTTATAACATTTTTTTGGAGATTATTTCACTCCTCTACAGTTATTGAAATTTGGATCCATATATAATGTTGTACAACCCGCTACTCAGCAGTATGACAAGTCACCTGCAACACCGTATATTGAGCTGCCAGCATCAATAGAGTGGCATACAACAATAGTAGAATCACTATCATATGTGTCCACTATTGAGGAAGAGATACAACATGAGGAGGAACCTATTTTTATATCTGGTACACTGTTTTGACATGCATTCTAGACTCAGTGTGGGCATGCGGTTTATATGCTATGTTGGGGTATAGAGGGGCATCAAGATTGATTTCTTCAGGTGGTACACATTATATATATATATATATATATATATATATATTAATGACCATATTAAATGTCATTTTAAAATATATATTTTTTTTATAAATTTTCAAATCATAATCACTAAACATCAATTTTAGTTAAATGATAAAATTAAACAATTCAATATGAGTTGGAGAAAATCCATTTCCAGTAATGATTCCACTTCCATTGCTAGCGGTGGGTTATGAATATTATATATTATTAATCTAAATAAAAACACACAAAGACATAATTATATATATTTATATTTATTTATAAATAAAAATATTAAGAAAAATTAAGAAAAATATATAATTAAATATAAAGATAACATATAAATATATTTATATAAACAGAAATGTAATTAAAAAAATATAAAGATAATTTGTTCTTGTTTGTCACCGTAAAGGCCACAAAAACAGTGTATGGAGGATCCTTTTGAAGGTTTTCATGTAATTAATCATTAAGTTGACTATTACATGATACAAATTTAAAATAATAAATGACTCTTCATGTATGATGATGGGATCAGAAATGGACATATGATGACCAAAATTTTGGAATATGTTAATGGAGTTTTCAAGGTAGTTCAAAATCTACCCATCATAGGCAATTAATTATGTTATATTATATTTTAATTAGAATACCCAAAATTATAATATAATGTTAATACATTGTTTTAAATTTAAATAACAAGTTTAGTATAAGAGAACTTCTATCACATAATAATGTTTTCTGTGTGGAATAAAGAATGTATACTGAAGGGGATCTAAAGGGAATGATATGATATAGTCAACATTTCTAGTGTGAGACTGATGGGGCTCTTCTAGAGATAGTGAAATTTTTTGTCTATTAATTAGACTATATGGGGAATAAATTTGATATAATTGTGTTCTATGATCTTATGGCGGGTAGTAGTGGTCACGATCTAGTAATTTTATTGATGTAGAGTAACATTCTTATTTAAAATGGAATCCGTCGGTGTGGCCTTTTATAACCCTTCCCACCTGGAATCCCCCATCCCCATGGAGGGATCTCTCTGAAGAGAGCCCCAACTAGAATGTAGTCGTCTGTAGCCAAGATGGTAGAGCGTCTTAGAGGGTGACAGCCCAATAGGCGATGGATCGACACAACAATCCATAATCATAGGTGGGTCTTGCCTCAATTTACCCACCTAGTCAAGAACCGGGTGACCCGACATAATGAGTAGATCTCAGGGGAAGGAGAAATTCCCCCCAAGAGCATTGAAGTAGTGTTACTATGATTTTGGTAACTTTAAAGCATTAATGTATCCTTGCAGACATGTGATCACACCCTATTATTAAATATGCTTGTCTTGGTAGAATTTCATTGATCCAATTTATTGACAAGAGAGTATTAAAAATTTTAATAGTTATCCATGGATGCATGTAGGGGAATTTCGTTATTTTTGTTTGCCTGTTGATGCACCTTTGATTTTACTGGACACGACTATGTTATGACCAAGAGGGACTCCAATGTCAACCTATATTCAAAATGAGACGTATTAGCCCAACAAATGGGTCCCTATATGGATGTGTGGTTTATGCATTCAGGAAGGTCACACATAGACATGTTATCATAGATGTATAGGGAAGTCATCTAATAGTCAAAATTAATGATGTGATCTATCAATTAATTTTAAAATTATTTACATAAAATTATTTTTTTATATTTTATCATTAAATTTAATGTAGTGGTATGAGGGAAAAATAATTAAATAAGGTTTTTTAATTTTAATTCATAAAAACCCAAATAGAAACTGCATCACAAATAACATACTACCTTTTTAGATAAAAACAATGGGAAACTAATTTTATATTCTCTTTTATACCAAGTAATAAATAAAAGTATGATTTAAAAAATTAGTGTTATTTATAAATATCTGAATGATTAAATGTAAGAATTTTAGTCTTCATCATCCAAATAATTAATAATGAGTTTATAGAATATTAAAATTATTAATAACACATTAAAATAATTTTCATTATTTGTTGATCCTAAATGAATTCTAAAGAGGGGGGATGAGTTTCAGTACTCCTCTTTATAGTAACATAGAATTGTTATGTACATGTATAGGAAACACAAGTGTGACTCTTTAAGCAGGAGAGTAGCTTAGAATGGTATATTTCTCTCTTAGATAGAGAGTTGGTTGGATTACATAGTTCTCTATTATCATACTGACATTTTTAATTTACAATAAAACATATTATTTTAATTAAATTTTTTTCACCATTAATATCTTATTATTCAAAAATTTAAATGGGGGGACTCTGTTATCCATTAAATAGTCTCAGATGTCGTGTGATGTGCTAGTGTGACTACCAGTTGAACGCCTTTCTATCTGAAGAGCATATCACTATCACTATAATGAACATTCAGAAGCCGTTGTTTCATACAAAAAAACATACTAGATTTTATGGAGTCATCATGTGTGACTTAAAGACTATTGAAAAACATTTTATTGTTGTACTGGTTTAATGATATCAATTAGATACCCAGATATTTCATCTCATAGTTAGGGTGACGACGATTATAGTATAAGATGTGTCCTATATACTCGGTCTACCAATCAATGGATTAGTGGTTACATGTCAATTGTTTGCTACTATGGTGTGGTCATACATCATCTACTAGGCATTGATGTTTTCATATTACCGTGTTTCTTCAGGGTTCTTGATTACACAAGGGATGGTTTCATGACCATTTTCTCTTGTTTCTAGATGATGTTGATGAGGAGATACAAATTCGCCACACACATGCATATATTATATGGTTGATCAGAGGCATGTTTTTTTGTAGACTACTCCACCACTTTGGTATACATAATGTACTTACCATTACTTTAGGATCTTGACATGACTGGTAGATCAGTTGGGGGTCTGTTGTACTATCACACCTATATAGATGCGTCTGTAGAACTCGTTGATAAAATAGGAATCATATTGGGTGATGTATGGATATTGTATATATGTGGTTCTGGGATCATTTTTCATGAATCTCTCCTAGACATATTGCACTGCTTCCACTACACTTTTTCTAGGACTCTCCATTGGGATGTCGGTATGTTTCCATCATTAATTTGAGTTATTTTGTGAATTTATAAATATTATTCCTAAATTTACCTTATGTTTCTTTTTTTAACCAGGAAAAGTTAGGCTCCACGTTATGTACATACGATGAGGTATAGTATCTATAATTTTGAAAAATATTTAACGTGATACAACATAATGATTTAAATTAAGACTTAATTTTATTTTTAGAAAAATTAATTTTTTTATTAATATTATAATATATTAAAATGATAACCTATTAACATTATTGATTTAATTTATGAATTCTTTTTTGAGTGGGAATTTTATGTTTGATGCACCCCATATATTATATTTTTCTATGCATAAATTCTACTATATTACACATCTATGGGTTGAAGGTGTGGGGTAGTAATGTAACTCATCCACTTCAACATCATTGAGTGTCACCATCTAGAAAAATTCATGTGGTTGTTTGGCTATATGAAAAATTTCCCCATTTCACTTTGACAAGTTGATGCATTATATTCTATAATGTTTATAAATATAAGTAATTATATAAATATAAATATAATAATAAATTTTTAGATACAAAAATATTAATTTTTATATAAATATAAATATATTTATACTTATAAACATATATATAAATATTTTTATATTATTATAAAATCCAATTTAAATATATATTTCAAACATGTGACTGAAAATTTGTTTTTGGCACCACTTGAAATATAAAGCATGCAAATTATTAATGTCAAATTACAGATTCTTTTTGTTTTGGAAAAAATACCTATATAACAAAAAAAATTCCTTAAATATGGTTTGGGGTAAGCAATTTCCCAAAAAACGAAAATGACGGGGATGGGATTTGGAGGAGGGTAAGTGCCAGACTTTCATTTGCCTTAATTTAGTAGAATTTTGAAGAAGGTGACTATTAAGAAGGAACCTTCTTCAAAGGTATTTTAAAAAGGATCCATCTTTACATGTGCCTTCTTTAAAATACCAATAATGAAGGTTCTCTCCGAATATGCACCTTCTTCATAAGGGCTTTTAAGAAGGCAATGTTTGAAATAGCTCCCTCCCCTATATTTTTTATATATTTTTTGTTTATATATATATATATATATATATATATAATATAGCACATTTTCAATAAATAATAATAATGATAATAATTTTTATTATGTATAAAATAAAATAAAATAAATAGAATACCAATAATATTTTTATTAAATATCAAAAATATAAAAAATAAAATTATGTTAATAATATTACATATAATAAAATAATTGTAGTCAGCGGCTTGATTATGTGGTAAAAGGCTTCCTGTAATCCCGCATCAGACCCAGGATCAAATCTGGGTGGGAGCGAATTTCTACTTACAGGTGGTGATGCATGCATGATGCAAGCAGATGGTGACACAGGCATGATGCAAGCATGATGCTACACTAGGTCTTTGGACCAATTTGTGGGCTTTTGGGCTATGTAATGGGCTTCATGCGCATTAGACCTTTGGGTAATCTACTAAATAAATAAGGGTTGATGGGTGGGCTATCCTTGGGGGGGCTATGGCCTGCCTTTTCAGCATGTGTGTGTGTGGTGTGTGCGTCTAACGTAAGTGTACCCCCAAGCACCTAATATATATAATAAAATAATTTTTTATTTAATAGAATAATTAATATTTTCTTTTTATAGTCAAATAAATGACAATCATATAATAATTAAATGTTATTATCATTAAATAATAATTATGATCATATGATCATTTTGACTTAATGATTATTTATAATTAATAAAATTATTAATTATATTTTTATTTAGTATTATTTAATACATAAATAATTAGACTGTATATAATATTTAAAATTATTATTTATCTATTTGTTTGTTATTAAAATTATTTATAATAATAATAACGGTAATATATTTAATATTTTAATAAAAACAAATAAATAAACTACAACCCAAATATTAATAAAAAAATAAATAGATTATATATAATATTTAAAATTATATTTTATTTATTAATTTATTATTAAAATTATTTATAAAAATCCTAATATTAATATATTTAATATTTTAATAACAATAAAATAAATAAATAATGACCCTAATAGTAATAAATAAATAATTAGATTATATATAATATACAAATTATTATTTATTTGTTTTTTTGTTATTAAATTTAATTATAATAACCCTAATAGTAATATATTTAATATTTTATTAAAAATAAATAAATACATAATAACCCTATTAGTAATACTCAAAATGTTAGATTATATATAATAATTAAAATTATAATTTTTAATTTTTTATTATTAAAATTATGTATAATAACCTTAATAGTAATTTATTTAATATTTTAATAATAAAATAATAAATAAATCATAACACTATTAGTAACAAATAAAAATTAGTATCTATATAATAATTTAAATTTAAATTATTTTATTTTTCTATATAATTATTTATAATAACCCTAATAGTAATACATAAATAGTTAGATTATAAATATATTTTTTCGAATGCTTCTTATTATTTTTTTAATATTAAAATTATTTATAATAACCCTAATAGTAATATATTTTATATTTTAACAATAAGAAAATAAATAAACAATAACCTTGGTAGTAATAAATTAAATAATTAGTTTATGTATTATATTTTAAATTACTAATTATTTATTTTTTAATGTTAAAATTATTTATAATATACTTAATAGTAATATATTTATTATTTTAATCCTAAAAAAATAAATAATTAATAACCCTAATAATAATAAAAAATAATTAGATTATACATAATATAGAATATCATTATTTATTAATTTTTTATTATTAAAATTATTTATAACAACCCCACTGGAATTATATTTTATATTTTAATAATAAAAAAAATTAATAATAATCATAATAGTAATATATAAATAAATAGTTTATATATAATACTTAAAATTACTATTTATTTATTTTTTTATTATTAATTTTATATAATAACACAAATAGTAATATATTTAATATTTTAATAAAAAAAAAATAAATAAATAATAACCCTAATAGTAACACATAAATAATTAGATTTATTTAATATTTATTTTTTATTTCTTTATTGTTAAAATTATTTATTATAACCCTAATATTAATACATTTAATATTTTATTATTAGGAAAATAAATAAATAATAATTGTAATAGTAATTCCTATATAATTATATTTTATATAATAATTACAATTATTATTATTTAATTTGTATATTATAAAATTTTTTCATATATATTAGGTACTTGGTGGTAAAATTACATTTAAACACACACACGAGACACATAGGCTGGAAAGGTAGTCCATAGCCCCCCTAAGGGGATATACCACCCATCATGCCTTATTTATTTTTCACATGCTTCATAGGCCTAGTGGGCATGAAGTCCATCACATTGCCCGAAAGCCCAGTGCAATATCATGCCTGAATCATCCTGTTTGTGTCACCAAGCATGCATCATGCCCATGTCACTGCTTTCTTGCATCATTCTCATGTCAACGCCTTCATTGTACTATATTAGGACATGTTCCCACCCAGATTTGAACCCTGGGTCAATGTAGAATTACAGGTAGCCTTTACCACTCAGGTAAGCCCCTAACTATTTATAATTATTTATAATAACCCTAAAAGTAATATACTTTATATTTTAATAATATTTAAAAATAAACAAAACCCTAATAGTAATACATAAATAATTAGATTATATATAAAAATTAAAATGACTATTTTTTTAATATTATAATTAATCATAATAACTCTAACAGTAATATATATAATATTTTAATAATTAATAAATAAATAAATAATAACTCTAATAGTAATACATATATAGTTAAATTATATAAAATATTTAAAATAATTATTTATTTATTTTTTATAATTAAATTTATTTATAATAACCCTAATAGTAATGTATTTTATATTTAAATAATGTTATTAATTATAAATAATCATTTAGTCGAAATGATTATTTGTATAAAATTATTATTTAATAATAATAATATTTAATAATAATTTTATAGTAATTTATTTGCCTATTAGATGAAAATATTAATTAATCAAGAAAATGAAAGATTATTTTATTATATTTAATAATAATATAACTATTTTTTTATTTATTATGTTTAATAATAATAATAATATTTTATTTATATTATTTTAGTTACATACATCGTTATTATTATGATTATCAGTATTATTATTTATTGAAAATTTGTTATATTATATTTATATATATAAACAAAACATAAAAAAATATAATATATATATATATATATATATATATGAGAGGGATATGTTTCAAACAGCACCCCTTTAAAATCCCTTATTAAGAAGGTTCTTGTTCAGAGAGAACTTTATTTAAACATGTTTTAAAGAATATGTCTGTAAAGAGAGAGCCTTATTTAAAATACCTTTGAAGAATGCTCCTTCTTAACAAGAACCTTCTTCAAAGTTATACTGAAAGAAGGCTCCTAATATTCAAGCACTCACCCCCTCCAAATCTCATCCCCAACATCACCTAGTTTGGGAAATTGTTTCCCCAAATCTAATTTAATGCAATTGGGTTTTTATGTTGTATGGGGAATTTTTCCTTTTTCCCATTCATTGAAAGACAAACGGGGGTAGTTCTAGATGTGCTCGGACCCAAATTCTCATGTTGCATCCACCCCACCACACATCGTATCAAAATGCCTTTATATTATGATCCCAAACATGCATCATATCAATATATCCTTATATTATCACTGAGTTTCACCAAGTTCATGTACCTTCAAGTAAATATTCATCACCATCCTAGACAAACATATAATTTTGATTCAGCCCCTATCCACCATGCCCTATATATATCTCACCACTACCTCTTTCAAAACTGTGGACTTGAGTGTATAAACCAATCATTAATAATAATGGAGTGTGTCTCCCTTCACTTTATCTTTTGTTTCTGGGTCTAATTATTGTAATCCAATGTTGTTGTCGACCATCTCGTCGGAGGGGTTGTAGAGATTGTGACAGAGGAAGCATTCAACTAGATGTTTCTTCACCAAAAAGAGGATCCACCATGTGAGGATTCCTTCTACACCTAAAATTCCATCATTTGGGCTGCCGGTAGGTTTGATGGCTTCACCATGATAGGGGGTCGTGACACCCACAAGCGTGAGGTCACCACGTTCCTAGCCCAAACCTCCCATGAAACCTCAGGTCCCCCACCCTATCAAAAATCTTAGGTTTTGTTACTATGTGCTATTATTTTGAAGATTTTTAATTATTTTTTTAATTATGAGGCAGATAATATGGTGCTTCTAATGGTTGGTATTTATTATGTGCGTAAAAAATTCAATTGTGTTCATTCAAAGTAAACCCAACAGAAAGGAATAGTTGATTTTAACAATGTCAAAAGAAACAGAAATCAAAATATAGTAATGTAAAAGGAACAAATATGATTTATGTGGTTTATAACTTTTATATCATACTTCCCAGAAAGAGTACAACAACTGATTTTATTTTTATGGAAAAGAAACAAATAACATACAAATAGTGAAGACAAAGTAAAGAAACCATGAACGTAGACCATTGAAACTATCAGAGAATAGATAAATCATCAACACCCAGTGATGAATCCTTTTGTAGAGATAACAACATACTCCACCGAACTGGATGGGATCACACACACAACCCCAAGAACAAAATAAAGAAAAAATATTAAATAGAGAATTTGAATAACAATAAAAGTGACAAATCATAAAACCCAAATTGTCAAAAGAGAGATAGAACTTCTAGGGTTAAAGGTACTTGAATCTAATGTGGTTAAAATAGAGCTTGTGAGTTTCAATTTCTCCACTAAAAGTCACTAAAATGAGAAAGGCATGATGTCATGGAAGCGGTGGATCACAGAAATACCAAAACTCCTCCTTTCTCAACCATCTAAATCACAGATATTGAAGATGAAGAACCACACCTCTATAAGAAAAGAGTCACTGATAGTTATAATAGAATAGGTAGAGTGGAGGTAATGGTCTAACATGCATGGGATGTGAGGGGATGTGTGCATGGTGGAGGGCGATCAAGACCATCATGAAGCCATGTTATCTCAATAGATCATGAGAAATCCAGGACACATTGAAGGTACAGAGTAAGTTTACGACTATAGATAAGATCACCGAGAAGCATAAATTGGGCACATGACAGCTGTGAGATGACAACTTATCAATGGCCAACAAAGCACATATCACTAGAGGGGCATGATAAAAGGAGGCAGACAACCATAACAATGACCCAGGAAAAACAACCCAACAAAATAGCATGTGCTTCAAGATCCAATATGGATCTTATCACCCATCCAAAGTCACGATGACATAAGAATCCCAATAGTGTCGAAATACCAATGTAGTCCAGGCTAGTAGAAAATAATCCTAAATTGAATAATCAAATAATATTCATAATAATAAAAAATAATATACTTTTTCATGACAAATTCCTAAAACAAGTCTTTTAAAATGAAAACAAAAAAATGAACAATATAAACCATTTCAATTTTTCTAAAAAACATGATGGTGTTCTAGAAATCCAAAAATAATCTACTAGTGGGTTCAAATGGTATTTATTTAATAAAAAAACCCAAGTTTATAGTGCCCACCCAACATTGAAACACTTAGTGTGTGCCATTGTGGCACACAGACTGTCCATTCCCACCCTTCTACTAATTATAAAATAGCTAAAACATACATATAAGGTAAGATAATTAAGAAACCACAATAAGTAGAGCTCACCAACAATACTTATGTTTCCACTACAAAACACAACTCCCAAGCATGAAAATTCCTGCAATCAAACAACCATTCTAAATGATAAAACATGGTAAATGATAAAACATGGTAAATGATAAAACTGGAAAAAATATAAACAAATGAAAGTAATAACAAAAGGTAGATACACACAGAAACCAAAAAAAACTAGAAGCCAACAAGAGAAGAGTCTCCACCTAAGCCCAAATGGCTTAGACCAACCTTCAAAAAACCCTATCCCCAACTGGGTTCCCTGCAAAGAATAGTAGGTTCAGTCCTAGGTTCAAAAACTAGAGAAAAAAAGAGATTATTCTTAACTATAATAAAGAGGCTTCTAAACAATAATTAAATAACATCCATATAGTCATACCTGGGGCACACCACAAGGGACTGGGTAGTATTGTATCTAATTTTCTTGTCTGTATAATATCCTTTTATATGGCCAATCTTTCCACACTCAAAACACCGGAAATTCTTAAACCAGTTCCTATGTTTCATTCCTTTATATTTCATTGGACCCTTAGTGTACATCAATTGAGGTTCAATATTAAAACCATTATTTTATTCTTCAAACCATGTGTTTGAAGATCACGAGACAACATAACAGACATTAATTCTTCTAATGTAATTTAATATCTACTATACATAATGGAATCTTTCATCAAATTAATATAATAATCATGATATGATAAAATAATTAATGTTTAATCATCCTATTTAGCCTCTATATATGTTAGGAAATATATAAAGTGATGAATGGGCAAACAAAATCAAACTGAACAGGAAAAAAAATCATTCTCTCTAGACAAACGTGGATTCACAGTGACCAAAAATTCAATGTGCAGAAAATAAATATTGATATTCAATTTTTTACGTGAAAAACACAAATTGGAAAAACCATGATACCGATTCATGAAATAGGGATCCAGTAAAATGAAGAAGTACAAGGTATAGGTCCCCTAAAACGCAAGGTATGTAAAAATTAATAGTTATAAAAATAGTGGATCTAAGGAAGATAGTTAACAAAAATGACTGTTGAACAAAAAGAAATCACCAAAATAATCATCTCTTCGTGTGTTGGTTTGTTTTTAAAATCCTTGGTGTTACATCCTTTCATAATGAAAAATGTTCACGTGAATATTCATAACTCCACAAAAAATGCTTCTTTGACCCATGTGAAAATCATGTCTCTGTGTGAATTAATTCACAAGGTCTTGACCTACGTAGTTCTCCATTTGAGAAGAAACCCCCAAAACACCCCCCTTCAACTCAAGTGGGGATCACAGCCAAACCTTCAATCAGTCTGAATGTCTCAAATTTATCTTTGGGTAAAATCTTGGTCAGCATGATTGACCCATTATCATCATTGTTGATATTATCAAGCTCTTACTATCTCAAATCAAGGATGTTTAATATCTAAAGATACTGACCATAAATATGTTTCGACCTTCAATGAAAAGTGTAATTATTTCCCAAACAAATGTCACCCTAACTATCAAAAAATAAAACATACATGTACTTATTTAAATAATTCTCTTGAATAAATGTTTTTATCCACAAAAATTATTTTTCATGCCTCTGTATCTGAAATAAACTCTAACTCTATGGTTGATAAATTAACATATCTCTGCAATCTAGAATCACATGATACAACTCCCCCTGCCAAAGTGATCAAATAGACTGAAGTGGACTTCCATGAATCGATATCTCTTACCATATCTGAATCTACAAATCCAAAAACCATATGTTCCTCATTTCCAAAACATAATCATATATTAGAATTACCATGAAGTGAACAAAAAATATACTTCACTTCTCTCTAATTCTCTCTACATGTATTTGATAGAAAATAAATTACCACACCAACTACATGAGCTATATCAGTTCTAGTATATACCATCAAATACATGAAATAGATAACGACAGATGAATAAGGTATGTGATGCTTCTCCTCTCTGTCTTCATCAAAAGAATGTGACTAAATAGTATTGAGCTTAAAATCTAAATCAAGAAGAGTATTGAAAACTTTATCTATGTCCATAAAAAATATTTGAAGAACCTTCTCAATGTATCCCTCTTGTGATAACCATGATTTCTTGGCCTTTATATCAAGGGATATCAACATTCCAAGAATCTATTATGTTGGTCCCAAGCCTTTTATCACAAAATACAAACAAAGATCTATCTTCAATCTGTAAATTATAGAAGCATCATGACCAACAAAGATCATACCATCAACAAAAATAAATAATATAATAAAATAATCATTAGTAAATATCTAAAAAAACAAATTGATCAGGTGATGTCTTCCTAAACCCCTAAGGAAAATTGTTATATTCAAACTTCTTATATTAATACCTTGGATCTTGCTTCAACCCATACAAAATATTCTTTAACCTACAGAAATGAATCCCTTTAAATTTTTCAATACAACCCTATGGCTGCTCTATATAAATATACTTCTCTAAATATATGTGGAGGAAATCTATCTTCATAGCCATCTACTCAATATGCAGATCCAAACTAGCATCCATACCAAGAACAACTTGAATGGAAGACATATTGAAAATATGTGATAAAATATCATTAAAATAAATACATTTATTCTGATGAAAGCCTTTAACAACTATCCCTGCCTTGTATCGTGGAACAAAACTGGATTCTTCATTTTTAATCCGATAAATCCACCGATTTTGCAAATCTCTCTTACTAGTTAGTAAATTCACCAACTCCAAAGTATGGTTTTCATGCAATTATGAAGAGTTATTTCTCAATATTAAGTAATAAAAATATTAATAATTTTTGGATTAATTTTATATGGGGACTTAGTGTCTATATAAGAGGATGCGGTAACACATTTTTAATGGGGTGCCACCATGATGTTGCCAGTAAGTGAGAATTGAGATGGGGTTGTTGCGTTTGTGATGGCCTATTGTTTTAGATATGTGAAAGTATCTCCAATCGAGATGCGCATATCTCATAATAATATATGGTGAAATCATATTAAGTCTTAACTTAGTGTTTTTCAAACTTTCAACTGGATAAGATCTCCATGTATGATAAGTTTTCATCTATGGTGATCTTTGATATGTTCCAGGTTCTTTTTCATCTGCATTTTTTATTCATACAATGAAAACCTTCTATACCTAGTCATATTTATTTGGGTTTCATTACTAGGATGAGTTCTTCCTTTTAGGATACCTTCAAATGACATTTTTTTCCAAATTTGATACTTGATACTAGGAAAAAGTGTAAGTGATGAACATACAAAAAAATAAAAGAAAACGTGAAGCAAAAATGAAATCTTTACCTCAAAAAATCAATGATGGGGAGAAACCAAAAATAAATGTGCAGAAACTAAAAGTTGAAACCCAAATTTTTACGTGGGTAACCCAAAAGATAAAAACCACATGACCTATTATAGAAAGATGGAGCCACTAAAATGAATTAGTACATGATAAATACACACCACAAATAGATGGGATCTCAAAATTAACACTCATAAAATTAGTGTATCAAAGGTGGAGAGTGAATAAAACTGATGGTTAAACAAAAAGAGATCACTAAAAGAATATTATCTTCATATGTCAGTGAGTTGTAACATGCCTTTATGAAACCTCCTTTTATAATAAAAAATGTTCATGTGAAGATTAATAACTCAAAAAACACTTCTTTCACCCATGTGCTACTCCATTTGAAGAGGAAGCCCCAAAATACCAATATTAGCAACATCCACAAGGAATTTATCAAAATGATCAATACGAACACACATAAAAGGTGCAAACATCATTTTGATGTTATATAACTGCATGTTTTTATACAAACATCCAATAAAGGATTTGGTCATTTAAAAATGTCCTAGTTTAAGCCAAATAAATTTTCTATTAGTTTCATGTCTGACCTCATGAAAAATTTATTCTCCTAATGTTAACAGAATAGTGGAATGATAATTTTTCAGTATAATAAAGTTGATTTAACCTCAGGTAGTGGTGGAGTGACCATTTTTAGATGTGTCCATTAATGGGTTTTACTACCATGTAAAGAATATGCATCTCCATTATGAACTAGTAGTGCCCAAATTTTTCATCTCCATGGATTGAAGTTATTTTCACCATTAAATTTTCTAACTTCAAAATTTAATAGACAGTGTTAAAATGATTATAGGCTCTAATACTAGTTGTTTTGTTCGTAATAGGTTCACTTATATTTGTCCTAAGTAAATGATATACAAATGAAGAATCAATTTTATCAAATATGGAATAAATAGAAAAATAAATGTAGAAAAGTAAAAGAAACAAAGATGATTAACATGGTTCAGAACTTTTAGGTCCCAATCCATGTAAATAACACCACCACAGATTTTATTATTATTAAGAAGTAACAAATAACATACAAACCGAGAAAAAAAATGTAATGAAACCACACATACATACCATAGAAACTATCCAAGAACAAGGACCTCATCACCTCAAGTGACAGTGATGAATCCTAGCTCATAGAGAGTAAAGTACTCCCCCAAACTGGACAGACTCACACATGAAAGCCCAAAACACCATACTAAAAATAATTAAAGAACATACAATAAATAAGGAAAATAAAAAATGTGATAGATCACAAATCCAGAAATGTCAAATGAGAGACAATGTTGCTAGGGTTAGAGGACCTTGAAAATAAAGTCATCCATACAAAGATCCTGAGGGCCACGATCTTCATCTAATGTCATCGAAATGGGGAAGGCATGATGGCATGGAAGTGGCAGATCACAAAACCACAAAAAAATCCTCCTCTCTAAACTATTTGAACCATGAATTCTTAAGATGAAGAACCAAATAGCCAAAAGAAAGGAGTTGTAGACAGTAATAATAGCATGGGTAGAGATGAGGTGACAAGTTGATAGGATTGGGATGAGATGGGATGTGTGGACTGTTGATGGAGAGCAGAAAAATCAAAATGTTAAGTGATTTCAACAGATCATTGGAAATCCAAGACACGTAGTAGGCATAAAGAAAGCGAGCATCTGCATATAAGATCCTTGAGAAGAAATAACAAGGCACATGAGAGTTGTATGACAAGGGCTTATCAACAGCTAGCAGAGCACATATCACCAGTGTGGCCCAATAGAAGGAATCAGGAAATCAGATTAACGGGCTGAAAAAAAAACAACCTAGAAAAATAGCTTGTGCCCTAAGTTCTAGCATGGATCCCAGCACCTAGGAAGAGGCCATATAACACAGGATACCCAATAGTACTGAAATACCAAAGGAGGCCCATCCAACAGAAAAGAATATCATATAGTGTAAATAAATAATTTTCATAATAATAAAAAAGAAAATAATTTTTCATGAAAAATTCATAATACAAAACTTTTAACGAAGGGTGTAGGGTAAATCCTGAGCATCTAGATGATTATCATAAGACCAACTATGAATTTCCATACATAAATGGGAAATGTACTATTTATAGGGACCATTTTGTTGTATTTTTTCCCTTTCCATGTTTCATTTAAATTTCATTTTTAGGATTTTTTCATATTACAATTACAGAATTATATATATGCATGGGTTATAGAATTTTTGAACCATGCATGGCACTATTCACATGTTGTTTTCATTTTCTATTGTTATTTCATTTACCCATTTATTATGCATCCCTTTTATTTGGATTCCTTATCTATATAGCAGCCCAAGATTTTGAGTCTTGATAAACCAAGATCAAACTGATATTGTTTACCCCATTTTTGTTCTTTGGTTGAATTCGATCTATTGTGCCACCACCATGCCTATCCTGCTATGCCACCTATCCTGGTCACTATTGTGCCTTTAGTTACACAATCCATTGAGTTGGTTTGAATCATCCATGCGGCTTTCATCCCATGTATCCCGCTCCACCACATGACTCTATATAGAGTGAATTGTTTGTGTTGTAAGCACATTAATTCTAGATTGGCACTCTATTGTATTGGAGGCTCATTGGGTTCATCAAGGGTTCCCCTCTACATGGTTCAGTTCTTGATTTTGTGAAGAATAAGGAAGATATCTAGGTCTTACTATCCACCAAAACTCTACTATGCCAATATCATTTCTCCTCTGGTAACTGGAGTACTTATTCGGTGGAGACTCAGTGGGGAATCGACTTGGTTATAGGTTCTAGATGATTGTGCATCAAGAAGGTTTTAAATATTGACCCATCTTTAATTTTAACCATGATTCAGTATATATTCTTATCACTATATCAATTTAATCTATTTTGTCATGTATTATTCTGTATCCATTTTTGGTGTTTGTGTGAGTCCATCCAGGAGTGGACATGGTTGACTATACAAGCTAGGATTCACCACTTCCACCTTGTTTAACAAGTCCTACAACCTAAGATGGTTTATGTGGTCCTTTTATTATTTTATATCAATTCTATAATTTCCTTGTGTGATTTATTGCTTCTTAATAAATCTATTACCTACGTGGTGTCCTCATCGTGCACATTGGTCTCAAAGGTACCAAATCACATTACATCTACTGTCTCCTATACAATTCCAAAATCTATATTTTTTTATTCCAGTAATCCATTTGTGAATAAGTCTTTATTTTTTAATTTATAATCACTTGTTTAATCAAACTTATCATATAAACAACCCACCATACAAGATAGTGGGTCTTGGGAATTTTAGGGTTTCAGTGTTTAACCCCAACAAGTTGTATCAGAACAAACTGTAACATTAGTTATGGGTTCTAATATATTAGATATTGATAAGTTCAATGGTGAAAATGACTTTAATATATATTGAATTAAAATGATATCTTTACTAGACCATAATAACCTAATAGAAGCCCTCGCTGGTACTAAAATGAAGATAACCACGATTGCCACTTAGGGAAGGTTATCATTTCATATGTTGATGTCTATAAAGAAACACTTATTAAAACTCATATTTTAATACTCTTATCTTTAGATGATGATGAGTTAAGTGATGTTTCATATGATTCCTTTACCATTGTTATATGTTCAGGGCTTGAATCCCTTTATATGACTACGTCCTTTGTTCATAGATTATATTGGAAAATGAGACTATACACTTTCAAAATTCACCCCAGAACTACAGTCAGGGAGAATATTGATGAATTTAAAAATATTATATTAGATATAGCCTACATAGATATTAAGATTGATGATAAATTCCAATCCTTTATATTGTTGACATCTTTATATGATTCCTTTAATTCTGTTAATTACTCTATGATGTATGGAAAAGACACACTTACTCTTAAATAAGTCAGATGTTATTTACTCTCTAAATACCTTCAAAGGAAGGTTAGAGTAATGACTTACGCTAAGGTTTTAATTTTTAGGTAAATAAGTGAGTCTAGAGGAAGAACTGAGTTAAGTGGTAGGAGAAAAGAAAGGGGTTAATATAAAAAGAAAATATATAAGTCTAAAAAAGATATTAAATGTTTTCAATGCGAAGATCCTAGAAATATTAAAATGATATTTCTTAATAATAATGGTGACTATAGGAACAATAGTAATGACAATTCCATGTTAGTTGAGAATTATTTTGACGTTGTTGATGTGTTAAAAGTTTCTGACATTTCCATCCATGATGAATGGATCTGTGATTTAAGTTGTTCATTTCACATGTGTCCTAGGAAAGAATTATTTACATACATGAGGGAAATTGAATTTGGTGAGGTATTTCTATGGAATAATAGTAGCTATCACATTATGGTTATAGGATCTGTTTCATTAGATCTTTTATATGGGACTATTAAATAACATTAAAAAGCTAGGTGGGTACCCGAGGTAAAAAAAACCTAATATCCCTAGGAATCCTTGAACAAAAGGGCTAAAAATTTAAGTATGATTCTATATGTCTTAGAGTTTCCTTTGGATCCCTCATAGTTAGGAATGTATCCCTTCGCAATGGTATTTATTTGTTATACAGTAATGTTAATAGAAGTTGGTTGAACACCTCTTCTAATTCGGAACTTCATTCCATATCTCTTTGGAATAGAAGATTAGGTAACGCTAGAGATAAGGGAATTCGTGAACTCAAATAATAGGGTATTTTGAGTAACATCAGCCATAATAGTCTATGATTTTATGAGGATTATGTATATGGGACTTCTAGAAGATTCAGCTTCAGTATGACTGCGTATAAGGCTAAATAACCCCTTGAATGTGTACATTCTGATTTATGGGTTCCTTCTAGGGTCACCTCCCATGGTGGAGGATTATAATTTGTGATGTTCATTGAATATTTCTCTAGGAATATCAGGATTTATAAACTCAAACACAAGTCCAATACCTTTCAAACTATTATAAATTACAATGTTGGGGTAGAGGGTGAGTCTAATCGGAAACTAAAATCATCAATGACTGATAGCGGTTTCGAGTAACTATCCACAAAATTTATCATATGTTGTTAATATGAGGGAATAAAGAGATACTAGACTGTAGTGGAAACCATGAATTAGAATGTATCAGTAGAGATAATGAATAGGAATGTTCTTGAGAGGTTAAGGTGTATGTCCCCCCCCCAAACTCTCCTTTTCCTTCTGGGATGTGGCTGCTTCAATGGAAATATATCGTATCAACTGTTTACCATATTCCACTAATTTTTATAAGACACCTGAAGAACTTTGGATGGGAACACCCTCGAGTCTAGAACACTATATGAATTTTGGATCCATATCCTAGGCTCATACACATACTGATATGATATCCCTTATGGAAAGTAAATATATATTTGTTGGTTACCTAGTGGGTTTTAAGGGGTATCATCTATGTGTATATAAACTAGGTTATCAAAAATGTATCATTAGCCAAGATGTATTGTTTCATGAATATTTTATATCAAAATATTAGGTATTTGAACCTGTATATACTCCTGGTGATACTTTAGGAACTTCAAAATAAACATGCCCTCTTGGTGTTGAGTTCCCTTTTGAATCTAGTGACTATTCCCATTCCACATCAGGTCCTGCTCCCACCCCCCCATTTTCTAGACCCAACTTGAATACGATTCCAATTTGGATTCGAAACCCAAATCCAAATAACCTGATGATTTGATCAATTATCATCTCACTCATAATTGATAAAAGAGAGTTATTATACTTCCATCCCATTTTAATAAATAATACATTGCTAACTATGAATTTAATATAGCAAAAGATTTTTTTAAGGATGAACCTAAAACATATTAGAAAGAAATAAAATTCAAAGAATCCACTAGATGGATGGGTGAAAAATAAGAAGAGGTGAATTATCTTATTAAAAACTACACTTGGGTTGTTATCCCTAGACCCAATAACCAAAATATCATTGGTTATAAATAGTCTTACAGGAAAAAATAATACAATATTTGTGAAACAAAAATCAAATTCAAAGCCCGAATGGATGCTAAAGGCTTTAATAAATTTAAAGGTATCAATTATAGTGAAATTTTATATCTAATTGTTAAAAACTCATCTATTATAATTCTTATTGCTTTTTCTGCCAAATTTCATTTTCATGTTGAACAATTAGATGTAAAAAATTATTTTTACACCGTACTGTTGATGAAACAATGTATATGTCTACTACTGAAGGATTTTCAAAAATTTTAAAACCTAACCATGTCTTTATTTATCATAATTATTTATATAGGATTTAAAAATCCTCATGATAATGGTATAGTTGGTTTTATTAATTTATGATTTAAAATAAGTTTTCCATAAGTAAATTTCATGCGTGTGTATATTGTAAAACTATTAAACATAAGTCTATTTACCTGTTGTTATACATTTTTGACATGCATCTAATATTTAAAACATAAGGATAATAAATTATATCAAACACCAGTTGAATTTTATTTTTGAAATGAAATACCTAGGGCATGATAATCAAATTTTAGACATGGATATAATAATATATAGGAAATTCATACCCCTATATCTATCTCAGTTGGCTTATGTTATAAATGTATTAAAAGATACCAATTTGAGCATGCTAAAACTATTAGAAATCCTTCAAAAAAACACATTATGTTATCATTATTTAAATCTAAAAGAAATGATGATAAGGGTGAATTCATGAGTAATATTCCATATGATAATTTTGTAGGATATCTTATGTATGAAATGGTCTTCTCTACGCCAGATATTTCCTTTTCTATTTTCACTTTAAGCAGGTTCATGGGAAACCCTTGAAAGCCTCATTATCATGCATTGAAATGTCTTCTCATGTATGTTTTAGTGTTAGATAAATTTTTCATTCTCTATGGATTAAATAGTAGATTTGATAATGATATAGTTTGATTTCTTGACTCTGATTATACTACAAATATTGACACCCAAAAGATTATCACTGGTTTTATATTTCTTGAATATGGAGGATTGGCCTCCTGTATGTTTAATATATAATCAGTGGTTTCCCTTTCCTCTACCCTAGAAGAGTATATTTCCCTAACAGAAGCCAAAAAAGAGGAAATATGGATGAAATTTTGGCATTCTGAGTTTTCATTATCTACTAATAGCATAATAGTCCACTGTGATAGCCAATCTGATATACACTTATCTAAAAACTATGTATTCCATTATTTATTGAAGAACATTGAAATTAGAAGTCATTTTTGTGCTATTATGGAAACTGAGATAGTGACTGATGCAAATATACCCACTGGAGACAATTCGTTTTATTGTTTGACTAAGTCCATAACATTGTCTAAATTCATTCATTTCCTTAAATTTATGAATTTAGTCCCAATTCTATAATTTTGGTTGTGTGAACATCATCCTTATATTTCATTTAATTACAAAGTGGAGATTGTTTTTTATTTTGTACGTTTTCATGATTTATTTAAATTTAATTTTTATGATTTGTTCATATTACACATAGAGAATTATATATTTCCATGGGTTATGAAATCTATTCACCCTACATGGCACTATTCACATGTGGTTTTCTTTTTCTATTGTTATTTCATTTAACCAATTATTATGCATCCCTTGTATTAAAATTCATTACCTATTTAGTATCCCATGGTCTGGACCATTGATAAACCGAGGTCAAACGACCATTGTTTTCCCTGGTTGTGTTTCCTTGCTCACCTTCAATCTGTTGCACTGATGCCACAACTATCCTATTGTGCCACTTGTCCCATGTTCTTTCCCACATTATATTACTTGAACCATTGAGTTTATATGAGTGGTCACTATGTCTGTCATCCCAGGCATCTCATGTCTCCACCTAACTCTCTATGAAATTCATTGATTGCGACGTCTGTAACTTTATTCCATGTTGGATCTCTCTTAGTTTTGTGAAACATCATGTTTTTTGTGGGTTCACATCTACATGGTATTGTTCTTGATTTTTCGGAGAAGAAGGAAGATATCTAAGGGTTTCTAGCCACCCACACTCCCCCCTAGTGAGATCGTGACACCTATTGTAACTGAAGTAATTCACTAGTGGAGACACAGTGGGGAATCGACTTGGTTCTGGGTTCCAGATGACTACTCTTAGAGAAGGTTTTAGATCTTGAAACATCTTTAATATTAACCAAGCTTTGGAATATATTCTTGGATCTGTCTCGATTTAATGAACTTTTTCATGTATTCTTTTATATTTTTTTGGGTGTTTGTGTGAATCCATCCAATAGTGGAGGAGGTTGACTCTTTGTGATAGGCTTCACCACTACATCCTTGTTCAGTGAGACTAGCCTCCTCAGACAGTTTATGTTGTCTATTTTATCCTTTTATCTCTATTATATAATTTCCTTGTGTGATTTATTTATTCTTAATAATCTTGTTACCCAAGTGGTGTTATCTCGATGAATTTAGGTACCAAATGGACCAAAGAACATTACATATTATATCTATTTTACAATTCTAAATTTTCTATTTTGTTATTCTAGTATTATTTTTGTGACTAATACTTGATCTTTTCATTTTCATTAAATTTATTAATCACAATTATCATATAAATAATCCATTATATGCCATAGTGGGACATGGGTATTTTAGGGTTTAAGTATTTAACCCAAACACATTTCACAAAACAACGTAAGCTAGCCTCATCACTTTTTAATATTTTAATGAAACATGTGCTAAAATACTGGCATGGGGGCGGGAACTAGAACTATGGCATCATCGAAAAATCCCTTGGGCATGAACTCCTCTACAACCCTCAACTTGTGGAAACCAACACAGCGGTCTCATTTGAGATGAAAATTTGGCTCTAGATGAAGTTACAGTCATAGTGATTGTCTTTCCATGATATCATGGTTAGGAAGTTTGGACCATCACTGATGAATCTATTGTTGGGCCATCGAGCAGGATTCAGGCACACCACCATTATCATCATTGATGATGAGGAGTGGGGCTTTCTCCACGACCCGCACATTGAGAGGGGTCGCCCAGGGTTCAATAAAAGGTACTATAGGATCATAGTGGGGATATAGGGGCTACACCTCAGCTATTCCAAAATAGATCCTTATCCATTTTTGTTCATCCATGGGAGTAACCCAGCCCAGACCATCGCCACCATCATGGGCTCGCTGAAGCTATTGTTGGTGCCTGCAATTCAGTGCAGGCAGCCAGCTAAACCATACATGTGGTGTCAAGCATGTGAAATTAAATAAATAAACTACCCATGCACATGTATAACAAAATAGATGTGTTATGATAAAAACGTTAGTCCCATCTCTGAGTATTTTTAGCCGTTATTACTTAAATCTTGATTAAATTTGACTAATTTTTTTTAAATTTATTAATAGAACATGTTCATATTATAGAAGAATATTTATTATAAAATCAATATTAAAAGTGTAACCATTCATTATAATAAACCCAATAAGATAATTTAGTAATCCCCCTTGTAAAATCATGTTAAATACTATATTTTTTTAAGCCCCATAGATGCAGCCTAGTGGTTGCATCCTTGTGGTGGTGTTTGTGAGGTCTTAGTTACAAGTCTCCCTATGCGCAATTAGAGTATATTTTTATTTTTCACCCCTCCCCCATTTATGTAATAATATTTTGTGTATTTTTATGTGTCTGCCCATTAGGTAATATAAATTGGGCACCTCCTCATGAATGTTATTTTTTCACATTAATAGGGACTTTTTTCAAAAAAAATACAAGGCAATATTATTGAAAAATACTAAATAATAGTAACAAACAACCCCATTCTATCAACAATGAACCTAGCCAATAATCTATACAAGGTTGGAAAGTCATTCTCAATCCCTTATTGATAACTAGTGTTGGGCATCAAATGTACACTGTTGGGAATAATTTCTCCTAGTAAAATGATAATAGAGGGACTTACACTCTTAAGTAGGAGCACCATCCACACAAAATAAGTAGAAACACATATCACGTTTTATCGAGCCTTGACTTTTGTTAGCACTAATCATAATGTGCTAATAAATGAGTAACCCTTATTAGTACTATCAAAAAGTGATGAAAAATGTAACTTTTACCATTTCTAAACAATGCGTTGATAAAATTTTACCTTTTATTAATACATATTTTAGAATTGATAATGGTGAATCATTTTCAGTATTTTTCATAATACTGATAAAAACTTTTAATAAAAAATATTATTAATTTATATAAAATTGTACCACTTATATTGAAAAAATAATGTTTTTTAATACATTAATTACAAAATTCATGTATATAATTAATATAAATAGGATATATTAATATATATAGATATTAATAATTTTAAAAATATAAATATAAATGATGTATTTTTAATATGTGATATTTGAATTTATATATTTATGATGTAGGTGCTAACACATGAACTGACATTGGCGGCAGTGATGCAGTTAGACGGTGACGAAGGCATGATGCATACAAATTTTTCTAGGGCCTAAGGTTTATGTGATGGGTCTCCTTCAGCATTAATAGAATGTGGCCTTTTATTTTATAATAAAAAAAGAATCTGAACCCAACATTACAAATTATATGTGTATAAAACATGTGTACATGTGTATGTATGACATGAAATTATTTAACTTTTGATGTATATTTTTTCATTTTTTGATATAATATTTTTGAAATTTGTTCATTTTTTATGCATATTTATATTTTACTAAATATTATTTTAAATATGTTTTAAATTTATATTATTAGTATTTATTCAATTTTATTTATTAAGTTGTAATATTTTTTAAATGTTTAAAATTTATATAATTATGTGTTTTAAATAGATTTTTTCACATTTACTTCATTTCTGTACCTTTTTACAAATCATGTAGTTAAACTTATATGAATTCATTTTTTAAAATAGTTTTTTCTATAAAATTATATTTATTCATTTATAATACTACTTACAATTGATATCATTTATTATTTTTTTTAATATTTATTTATTTTTGTATATGTTGGGATTTAATAATTTTTAATATTCATTTAATGCATATTTATTTACAATACATATATATTTTTTAATATGATTCTAATTTATATGAATAATATTTGTATTTTTTCATTTATTATGTTTTAACATTTAAAATTTTTTTGAAATTTATATATTTAATCTATTTAAATGATTTTTTAATAATATATCAATTTAAATAGTTAATATTTTTTTAATTTAATCAATTTTATTTAATAAATTTTAATATTATTTAAATTAATATTATTTTTTTAATTATTCATATTTATAATTTTTTAAAATTTTGGAATATATTCACTTTTTAAAATTGATACATATTTATTTAATAATTTTTAATATTTTCAATATTTATTCATCTTTGTTTTTATATATATCCATTTTTAATTTTTCTAATAATTTAAATAAATAAATAAATTATCCAGTTGTTTAATATTTTTGATGTCTCTTCGTTTTTAATTATTCCATTTCACTCATTTTTAAATTTATGCATTTAATTTCATATATTCATTAATAATGTCAAATATATATTTATAAAAAATATTTGTAAATAAATATTTGTAAATAAATAATTATAAATACATATATTTTTATTTATATATAAATATATTTACCAATCTATGTTTACTATATTTATAAAATTATATATTTATAATTAAAAATAAATTAATACATATTTAAAGTATTTATATAATTATAAATAACATTAAAATTTTAATAAATATATTTAAATAAAAATATATTTATGGTATTTAATATTATATATATTTATATATTAATAAATAAATATATTTAGTTGTATAAATATATATAATTATATAAATCTATTTATAATTATATATATTTAAATTAATTTAACATTATATTTATTAATACATATTTTCAAATCATTAAATATATTTATAATTATATAAATATTTATTTATAATTATATATATTTATTTTATAACTATATTAATTATATTACAAAAATTAATTATATAATTCATTATTAGAGAATAAAATAAATCACTAATAAAACATATCTTTATCAGCACTAAAATTCTAGGGCTGATAAAGATATGTTTTATCAACGCTTTTATATTTATCATTAATAAAGATAATTATTTATCCCGACCTATTTAAAAGAATTGATAAAATTCATTCTAATCATTTAAATAGAAACTTAAAAGAGTCATCTTGATGTCGTTGATGCTCTCTCAGAATTGAAGGTTTTCCATTTCCCTCCCTTAAACATCTCAGATGAATCAACACTTTGAAAACCTAAGGTAGGTGACCTATGATCTATCACCCCGAACATCTTTTGTGTCTTTTTAATTTTTCCCAAAGCGTTTTAATGGTTTGCATGATCAATCTTACGATTTCTCCATCTACCTTGCTGACTCTCCACATAATCTTTCTCACCTCGTGCCATTGTGGCTCCACCCTCTCCCACACCCCCACATTCATTTTACTCATTAATCATAATTTTTCACTCTGATTTCATGGAGCTCCTAGATGAGTACTAGAAAAACTATTACCACTTATCATGTATGGTGGTGAAAAAAATGATAAATTGGTACACTTTTTTACAGTGCACAGATGGAAATATGTTCAATGTTCTAAGTATCTTTCTCACTCCAATGGATTAAAATAAAATAATTCTATGTTGGAGTTGGTTCCCAAGAACCTACTACTATGTACTTTATGAAACCATGTATTCATGGTTTTTAATATTATTAAACAACTTATAACATCATTATTGTTCTCCTGCATAACATTGTATGTGATAACTTCCTAAGACTAGTCATTGCACTAAAATTTTATAGCAGTTCCCCGCTATGATGAGAACCCAAAAACACCCTGACAATATTGTTAAATATATGTTTTTTTGGCAGATGAAAACATTTTAAAGAAAAAAATTATTTAGGCTATTAGGGGTAGAGACTCAGGAGACATTGAGGCACCTTCTCCTAGAGTACGCCCTTGGTAATATCCAATTTAGGATATTATGAGAACAAGACCCGCTAGTGAGAAATATGCATTTAAATGTTTCATTCAATGTTACTATATTTATATGTGTGTATTGATCCTTAGACTTTAATATTGTTGTTAATGAATATTATAAGTCACTTGATTTGATGTATTGGTGAAAACTATGACGACATATGTTCACAGTGAGGTAGGATACGTTGGGTGCGTCACGAGTAATATTGCATTAAAGAATAATGTGAGAAAAGATTCCCCATTCTCATATTTAACAAAATTTTATGCCTTAGACCCATTAATAGAAATGATATTGCCTAAAAAAATCCAAGGCCATGGTGTTCTATAGGCAAGTTCAATTTCTAGAAATTGAAGGAAAGGGGCATTGGGCACATAGGTTGATGGAACCAACATGAAACCTGCTTGATTAGAGATATCATGATAAAGATATTATATTACACTTTATGTATTCGTATGAGGTATTATTTTATTATGAAATTAACTTCTTTCTCTATGGGAATCTTGACGTGTTTCTAAACATTAACCTTCCACTTTAGTATGTTTCGCCTAATGCCACATAGAAATAGTCCTAGAGGGTCACACACTATGTGTATCCAGAATCTCAGTTAAACAATATATATTATGAGTTATTATTTTACATATAGAATAAAAATTATTCCCACACACTGTCTATTAATTATTCATGTTTTATTGATCTCGTATATCCCATCACTAGTTATTCGGGAGATTATTATGAGAGTAGAATATTTAATGAATATTTATTTTCAATCTAGTGAATATAATATTTAATTATTTATTGGTGAATAATGTAGTGATATTTATTTAATTACTAGACAATATTCAAGGCCCAATAAATATTGTAAACGATTGACAGACTATTCTTTTAATTCTGATGAGAAATTATATATATTGAATATTATTTGAATAAATAATATTTAATTTTAATTTTCAAGTTAAGCTCATGTTGAGAAAAAATAATTATTATGTTATTGTAGATATGGGGTTCTGTAAGGGATTAAATAATAATAAAGGGAAATTTTTTATTTATTTATTTCTAACCCTAGTGAAATATAAACACAATTATATAATATTTTTCAGGATATCCTTTTCATATTTTTGTGAATTTTTTTTAGAGAATCCTCTTGAAGCCCTACAGGGAGTTTTTTCTCCAACAACGTGTTGGAATTGCAAACCAAATACATCCGGTAGAATTTCAAAGGGTATTCCAAATGTGGTTGCTCATTAATTTAATGTGTCCATTTAATGTGTCTATTTTGTTCTTTAATGTGTTTGTTTAATGTGGATTTTTAATTTCTTTAATATGTCCATTTAATTTGTGTATTTCATTTCATTAATGTGTCAGTTTAATTTCTTTGTAAATGCCTTTAAATTTTTGGAAATTGTAGTCCAAAAAATATGTGCAATACAATCTTCAATGATTCTTTATGTTCTCTCCAATTTTTCTTTCTCACTTGACTAACCTTATATAGCCAACAAACTGGTATCAAATGATATTCCAAGGCATCATCAAATTTTTGAAGATGGACACCATAATTTAACTGCAAGTTTTGAATTTGTCTAAGGAAAACTACAAAAGGTTGGGCATCCAAGGGAAGGCGTTATTCAAATCACAAGATTTACGGGAGATCATTCCTGATGGGTATACATTACTCACTATGGAGGAAGAATCCACCTTCACAAATGAATAAAATATGACTCTGAAAAATAAAAGGAAGAAAGACAACAAGGCATTGTTCCTCCTCTGTCAAGGGTTGGATGAAATAAAATTTGAAAATATTTCCAAAGAAACATCAAGAAAGAAATCTTGGGTTACCCTTGAAACTATCATCAAGGGTGTTGATCGAGTGAAGAAAGTTTATCTTCAAACACTGAGAGCAGAGTTTGATGTGTCCCACATAAAGGATGGTGAGAGTATCTCTAATTAATTCTCAAATTTAATAGTTATTGATAAAAATTTGAAACTAAATGGTGAAAAAGTTGAGTACGTTTATATCATTGAAAAATCACATCGATTTTTCACAACCAAATTTGAGCATGCTGTTGTGAAAATCAAAGAATCAATATATTTTAAAAAACTATCCATTTAATAACGAATGGGATAGTTGAAATTACATGGGAAAAGAATGAAAAAGAATTTGGGTTCAATGATTAAGCATGAATTAGTGTCTATATTGACTCTTTAAGAAAGAAATAATTACCAAACGTAATGAGGTGTTCATCGTTAAAGAGGAAGAGGGTGTGGATATCATCGAATAAATCAGATAAAGCAAAAAAAATTACTAGATTCCATGGATGAGGAAATGGTGGAGACTGATTCATGTATGGTCGTGGAAACTCAAAGAATGTCCAATGCCACAATTTGAAGAAATTTTTCCATTATGCCTATGAGTGTTGGATAAAAATGAATCATGATGAAGCATCACACCATGAAGAAGTAGTCACCACACTCCTACTCACACAAGAAAAGGCATGTGAACAAAAATATTTTTTGTATCTCAACATGGGTGAAAGAAACCATATGAGTGGTAACAAAACATTTTTCAAAGAACTCATAAAATAAGTTCATGGTGATGTTAGTTTTGGTGACTCAGCAAAGGTACTTGTGATTGGTAAAGGTTAAATAAAAATCTATTAGAGGAATGGTGTGTCAAATTATATCTCTAATGTTTATTACATGCTAAGCATAAAAAATAATATCATTAGAATCGGACGACATCTTCATAAAGAGTATGTCATACACATGAAAAACATTTATTTGTCTAAAATTGATGCTCACAGAAGACTTATTTCTCAAGTACAAATAGTGTATAATCACATGATTCCACATCATATAAAAATAATGGTTGAGGAGTGTCTCTTTGGAATCATGAAGAATGACACGGGGAGGTGACATCTACGCTTTGGGAATCTCTATTTCAGTATCCTTAAACTATTATTCCCGTCAATCATGATGTGTGGATGGTCAATAATTGATATTCCAAATCATGTGTCTGTGGTGTGTACACTTAGTAAAGAATAAAGGAACTCCTTCCCAAGTGGAGTGTTTAGAAGATCAAAGGAAACACTTGAGTTGGTTCACACTAATATTTGAGAACCACTTGAAACATCCATACTTAGAGATAATAGGTTATTTATTACCCTCAATGATGATTTCAAATGAAAACATTAGGTGGATTTCACCAAAGAAAAATCTTCTTCTTTTACTATCTTTAAAATTTTCAATGCTTCTGTGGAAGTAGAAAGTGGTCTAAAGATCAAAGTACTCAAATCTTAAAGAGTGGATAATTCAATTCAAATGCATTTCAAGATTTTTGTAGGGAATAGTGCATCATGAAAAAATACAATATATCCTACACACCACAATAAATTGGAATTTCATTGAAAAATAATCGCAGCATCTTCAACATGATGAGGACCATGCTGGAAAATAAAGGGCTACCAAAGAGCTTCTAGGTAGAGGCAGTTTCATGTACTTCCTATCTACTCAATCATTGTCTAACCAATATTTCCATTAATTTGACACCATATGAGGCATGGAGTGGTTACAAACGAAGCGTGAAACACCTAAAAATCATGGGGTGTGTTTCTTGTTCTCAAGTTCTAGAAGAAAGAAGAAGGAAGCTTGATGATCATGGAAGGAAGTGAATATTCATCAGCTATAGTGAATCATCTAAAGCCTAAAATCTATACAATACACTAACTAATAATGCATTGTTCAGTAGAGATGTGGTCTTTATTGAGGTAAAAGCATAGAAATTGAAGGATTAAAAATCAAAAAAATTTGTTCTAACTGAAATAAAATAACCTAGATAAAGGTATGATCATTAGGAGAAAATGAAAGAAACTCCTTCCTCAGGTGCATCATCAGTACACAGGAGTCCAGAAGTACATTCCATCACTCCTAAAATCCCTCTATCAATTAAATATTTCACCATATCTCCCTCACTTATGGATATTATAAGGATAAAAAATTAAGATACATCTATGATAAAATCAAAGAGGTAAATATTTCATGCTTATATGCAAATCATGAGCCTCTGACATTTTTGGAAGCCATATAGGAAGAATGTTTGATAATTTATATGAAATAATAAATTTATTTAATATAGATAAATGACACATTGGATATTAATATACTTTCGAATATCTAGAAAACTGTTTATGTCAAATGGGCATACAATCTCATGTGAAATGATAATGACAAGATCGATTGCTACAAGGAAAGGCTCATAGATAGGGGATATAAAAAAAAGTATGTGGTGGACTATGAAGAATTATTTTATCCATTTTCTATCTTTGAAACTATGAGGATGATTATCTACCTTGTATTCCATCACTATTGGATGATCTACCAACTAGTTGTGAAGTTTTCAATCCTAAATGGAATTCTAGAAGAAGAGTTTTATGTTGACCAACATGAAGTATTTTTTATGCAATGGGAAAAATAAAAGGTGTAACAAATCAAAAAATCCCACTATTGGTTGAATCAAACTCCACATTAATAGAATTCATGCATTGAAAACTATATTCAAGAGAAAGGATTTTCCAACAATCCATATGAGCATGCATTTTACATCAAGAATAGTGCTCATGGTGAAATTCTTATAGCATTCTTGTATGTTGATGTTTTGTTGTTTATAGGGAACAACCGACCGATGTTCGATGAATTCAATAAGTTCATGTTTAAGGAGTTAAAGATGACCAATGTAGGTATTATGTCCTTTTTTCTAGACATAGAATTAAAGCAACAACATGGTGGAATCTATATACCTCATAAGAATTAGGGCAAGGGATTTCATGAAAATTTTAATATGGCGAATTGCAACACCATAAAAACAACTGTATCAACGGTCTTAAAACTGAAAAAAGATAGAGAAGGAAGAAGCATTGACTCCTATTTCTTCAAGAGTTTTATTGGAAGCCTTAGATACCTCACAATCAGAATTCTAGATATCATCTATAATGTTGGGCTTCTAAGAAGGTACATGGAAGAACCACAAGAATCACATTGGCTACCATTAGAAAGAATCCTCAAGAAAGTCAAAGGAATAGTGGAATTTGGTATTTTCTATCCATACAATGACGAATTAATTCTATATGGATACTCATACAGTGATTGGGGAGGTGACGAAGATAAAATAAAAACCACCATAGGATATGTATTATTTCTTGTAATGAATACTTTCACATGAAATTTGAATAGGAAAAGTGTTGTAACCCTATCCACATGGGAATTAGAGTACACAGCAGAATTAGCCACTATTTGTGAAGGAATTCGGTTGAGAAAGCTACTGAAGGAGTTGAAGAATCCATATGATGGATCCATTTTCATATATGTGGATAACAAGTCTACAATAGAATTGTCCAAAACATTTTATGCATCATGGAAGAAGAAAACACATTGATACCTGATATCATTTTTTGAGAGATCATGTGATGTAGAAAATGTTAAAATTTGACTATTTCCATACTACCGAATAGATTTCTAATATTTTCCAAAAGGCATTACAGACAGATGAATTCAAATAGCAAAGAAAGAGGCTCGGAGTAAACCATATTTTGATTTTAATGGGGGTGTTTGAATTGCAAACAAAATACATCCGGTTGAAATTCAATGGGTCTTCCCCATGTGGATATTTCATTTCATTAATTTGTATGTTTAATGTGGATTTTTCATTTCCTTAATTTTTTATTTTAATATGGCTGTTTCATTTCATTAATATATACATTTACTTTGCGTATTTAATTTTATTAATGTTTTAGTTTTATTTATTTCTAAATGCCTAAAAATTAATAGCAACTGTAGTCTGAAAAAAAATGTACAATGCAAGATTGAAATATTAATTTTGTTCTCTCCCATTTTTCTTTCTCACTTTTCCCTAATTTAATGGACAAAATAATTCTCCCATGAACATATAGATATATTCCTAAATCTCCAACTCTCAAGTCAAGAGAGATCATGGAGAACACATTGTAAGTGATTCTAAAGGCAATTATGGGGGAATGGAACAAGATAAAGGGTTTGGGGTGCTAGAACTCATATATTCCTACAGTGACATTCTGAAATTTGTGGAAGATTTGTGGATCATTACTATAAAAAATCTTCTCTTTATTTCTAAAACTAAACAATGATGCAACATAGTTCTATTTTCATATCCATTATTGAAAAATAATTCTCTCATGTTAATTCTTTAATTTATTTAAAATAATTATAAATAATATGTGATGATACTACACTTGGTTATGGTGTTTTCTCCATTTTTTTATTTCATTGATTCAATTCTATTGATCATGACGTTTATCATCATGTAAATCATGCATTAATCATGAATCATAACAAAAGAAAAGTTGGTCCTGACCCATTGCAATGCTTCCAATATTCCCAAAACCGACATGTGGTAGTCGAGAGGTCACATAATTATTTATAATTATTTAGATATTTTTTATTGATTTGAAAATGTTTCACTTGGTTTATCAATTCAAGTTTAATTGTTATTTAATTGAATTTGATATATCTTCTTTTTAATCTTTCGTTTCTCATAATTATAATCAAAATGATTAATTTTAAGAATGAAAATTGAAGATCTCAATTAGAGGTGCCAAGGATTGTGGTCGGATAATACAAGAGTCCTTGCTGTGTAACTCAGAGGTACATGACATGTACTAGTGTTCAATGTACAAAGAATTAATTTAGAATTAATTCAATGTGTGTGAAATTTTTCCATTTGGTGAGTTTAATTATACAACACATGATGACCAGGGTAGCCTAGCACACGACCAGTCAGAGTACACAACGTGTAGCCCACATGCACGACTCATAGTACTTTAGTCATAGATTGAATGTGTATCTTCTTATACAATGTACTTGACTAGTGACCATGTAACTAAGAGACATACATTGTGTAGTCCATGTACATGCTATGTAATCCAATTTTTTTCCTAAGTAATAGTTACACGCCAATTCGTTAGGCGTGTTCCATTGATTGATTGTGAGAAACATGCATGTTGTATATTTTTCTTCCACAAGTCGTGTACTTATACCAAGTTACAAAAAAAATTATTAAATTGTGTAAACCTTATCAATAAGTGATTTCATGTTATGGGTTTTAATATATATATATATATATATTTAATTAATATTTGTATAATGTTCATGTCTTTATATCATGTGTGAGTAATATTACATGTATTACTCAATGTGCAATGAAGCATAACATGTGATAGAAAAATCATGTTATCCATGTAATCACTATGTTTATAGCACACATCATAAAATTACATGATAATTATTGTGTTACATATGTCTTAAGAGTAAATAGAATATGATTATAATACTTGTTGGAGAGATTCAAGCAAGTATTCACCATGTTTACTCCAAGGTATATTTATGTACACAATTAATTATAAATATTTTTTTCATTATTTTTAAATTATTATGGATTAGAATATAAATAAATTAATATTATAATTAAGGTAAAATAATTTATTGATTAAATAATATGATTAATTTATTTGATCAGGATTTATATTAAATAAGAGCAATTATAATTTAATGCTAATTTTATGAAATGTGAAATTCATTGGATGTTAATGGATGATCATGATATTAGACCAATAAGTTTGTATATGACTACTTTCATTTAATTTATTATTAAATTAAATTTTTGATCTGTGTGCCATCTCTCCTCTTATTATGTAAGGGTATATGTGATCACAGTTTCTTTTATGTAAACCCATTCCCCTCACATGTGTCTGAGTAAAATCATATTTAACGAATAGAGCTCCGAAGATAATGGAGGAGGTTATTTTGTTGAATCTGAGGCAAAAACAATTCAAGAGAGATAGATAGGTGGATACATGGGAAGCTCTAACACAACCCTTAATTGGTTCAAGGTGTTTTTTCCCCAGGTTAACGATTAGTTTTTCATCTTCTAGATAAACTAACCATTACTAAAAGTTGATGATCACACCAATTAATATTTTATTACTATCAAGTTTCATGGTTATTAGATTATGGATTTTTTTCCATGATCACAAGATTTAATAAATTTACAATAATTCTTGATAGAACTAAAATAAATTGTATTATGAATAAATAGTTTCTAAGACATGGTAAATCACTTAATTAATCCATTTAACATTAATAATCATGTAATAATGATAATAATTGTAAATTTATGCATAAAAGATAAAATCCGTCAATATATAATAATTCAGTATAGCCTTCTACTACTTTAGTTAAAATCTAACCATAGTTCAAAGTGCTAGAATAGCCAAAGTTGGGGTGCTTTCAATTATTAAGGAATTATAACATGAAATTTTGGGTTGACTTAACATAGTTTACATCAAGGTTCGACTGAAAAAGAAGGACTTGGTGTAACTAAGAGCCAATGGTTGAGAAAATCCAATTTGAGGATTTCAAGATTTGGGAGTCCAATCAACAGATAAAGGAACTATGAGTTAATGCATTTGGAACTTGGAGTGCCTACCAAAAACCATTGAAGTTTCTTGACCAACCAAAGTTGCGGAAATGATAAGGGGAATATGGATCCTTTCCACTAGAATGTCCAAGCAACAATATATTCCAAATTCAATGGTGAGGGCTATTGGGTTTTGATAAAATAGTGGGAGATTAAAAAAATATAGTATTTCTTTATTTGTATAAATTTTATCATATAATGTACTAAAATTCTACCCATCTTATTGGTAGAAACAATAATAAAATTACTTCAAACATATCACTGTGATCTATACTTGAGAAGGATAACCATCTAACAGGAAATAATTTCCAACAATGGAAAAGGTTCTATCATTTCATCTTTTTCTATGAAATGAAATTGTATGTGCTACAAGAACCTATTCCTTATGCACCTGGTAAAGAGGCTAGTGATGAATAATTATCTCTCTATGAGAAACATCAAAATGATTCTATATATTATCAACATTTCATGTTATTATCCATGACCAATGATCTTTTATAGCAACATGAGGACATGGATGTGTATAACATAATGTCTCGGATTTGGGATATCTATCATGAGAAGGTGAGAAAAGAGAGATTTGAGATATCTAATTATTCATTTACAACTATGCTTTGAGTGTCTATGCTAGTTAGGCCTCATGTATTCAATCTTATTGGATACTTTGAACCCTTAGAAATAATGGGGATTAAATTCACAAATGATTCCCACTCATATCTCATACTGTCATTACTACCCAAGACCTTCTCTAGTTTTATTAATAATTATAATATGATAAATAATGAGAAGTGTCTTTGAGATGATATTACTTTAATTATTCATTTAGATAAGGACACATGGTGTGAAAAACCCATTATCATTATGGTGAATAAGAAATGTAACAACAAGTATATGGGGCCCAAGACTCAAAACGAGTCTAAAACTCCTGAACACCATCCTTCCAAGAAGTGGAAGATCCAGAGGCAGGGTACGGAAAATGAGGAGATATGTTTTGCATGTGGAAATCAAGGACACTAGAAGATAAATTGTGCCCCAAAGTAAGTGGAAGCTAAAGGTCAGTACGTTATCGAGTGTAATCATTCAATATATACACACAGGTTATTAGATACATCTTGTGGTGATCACATCTATATCAAAATTCATGAACCATGTAGATAATATAATATTTCCAGAGGAGAGGTGGATTTACGGGTTACCAATGGTGAAAGTATGGATTCTCTTACAAATGGTGACTTCCACCTTTCGTTCCTAGTAAGAATGATTTTTGTTTTAACGGATTATTATTATGTTCCAACAGTTACCAATAACAAAATTTTGGTATCATGTCGAGGTTCATATGGTTTTATTTTAAATATTGGAAATAAAATTTTTTTATTTCAACATATGTTATGGTATATAATATTTAAATAAAATTACTTATGTATTAATTTATAAAAACAAATTATTGGAAAAAGCTAATAAATCATTTTTAAATGAATCATATAACACCCAACTACGGCATCACCATCTTAGTCATGTAAATGAGAATCATTTTATAAAGATATTTTAAGATTCTTATTTAGACTCCTATGAGATAAAACCACTTGAAATATTTCATGCTTTCTTATAAGGAAAAATGACCAAACCACTATTCAGTGAAAATGGTGAAAGGGATACAGATCTTCTAGTATTAGTGTACACTAATGTGTGGGAACCATTTCTATTAGAATATAGTGGTGGGTATTCTTACTTCACAACTTTTACTAAATACTTGGGAAGATATGTTTATGTGTAATTCATGAGGTATAAGTCTGAGTATTTTGATAAATTTAATGAATTAAAAAATTAAGTAGAGAATCGACTTGAAAAGAAGATAAAGAAGCTTCAATAAATTCGAGGTGGTGAATATCTTAAACAATATTCTATTGAATTTCTATGAGAGTTTTAGATTCTATCTCAACTCACTCCACAGTACACACCATAGTGGAATGGTGTTAGTGAAAGGAGGAGCCATACCTTGTTAGACATGGTAAGGTTGATGGTGAGTCATACAGAAATTACATTATCCTATTGGGGATATTAATTACATTTTGAGTCATACACACTAAAATGAGTACCAACTAATGTGTAAAATTGAATTCCCATCATGTTGCAGAGTGAAAAGGAACTTGTTTTGTCACATATAAATGTATGGGGTTGCTATAAATTTTTTAAGGGCATCTTGATAAAATAACTAGCACCTCGAAGAACAAAGTGTATATTTATAGGGTATCCCAAGGAAACAAAGTGATACTACCTATACAACCCCTCAAACAAGAAAGTGATTATCATAAGAAAAGCCTCCGTTCTTGAGAGGGAGAACATCCAAGAAAAATGATAGTGGAGAAATATTTAATTCAATGAAGTCGATGCTCAAGATACAGAAGAGTTAGTATAGGAACAGATTCAATAGGTCTCCATTAAAGAAGTAGTTCCTGAAATATAAGTACTCCATCTGAGAAAAAGATAGTTAAGATAACTAGAGAGACATGGGTTTCTATTCATTGAAAGTAGTGACTCATTATTAGTTGACATTGATGAACTTCTCTCCTACAAAGAGGAAGTAGAGAGATTAGAAGCTAAAATATGGAAAAACTCTTGAATTATAAAATGGATTCGATGTATCAAAACAGATCTTGGGTTTAATTTGATTCACTGGTGGATGTAAATATCATAGGCTGAAAATGGATAATCAATAGAAAACTGGACTTGGAATTTAAATTAAATACCTATAAAGAAATTATAGTTTATAAAGTGTTTAAATAACACCAAGGAATTTAATTTGAAGAAACATTTTCACCAATTTTCATGTTTACATCCAAAAAAAATTATACTTGATATAACAACCTACCATGTCTATAAAATTTGGCAGATGGATGTTAAAAACAGACATCCTTAATGGGAACTTGGAGGGATATTTCTATATAAAACAACTAAAAGGGTTTTGATTCTAAGAGATGCCAAAAATATTTTCAAGTGGCAGAGATCCATTTATATATTGAATAAAACATCCATATCATGAAACACTTAATTCGATAAAGATCTAAAATAATTATGTTTTCTAAAGAAAAGATGTGATCCAAGTGAGAGCTAGAATACTGAAGGTTGTTTGTAGTTTGCTCTGGTGTAAGTGGGAGTCTGTTAGAGTTGGTTCTCTAGAACAAGATTATGTGTAATTTATGATAACCTATAATCATAGTTTTTAATATTAATAAAATTTTTATCATGTCATCATTGTTCTTCTATGTATCAGAGTATGTGATAATTTCTTAAGAGATGTTGTCACACTAAATGGTCGTTGCAATTCCCCCCTATGATGATATCCTAGAAGTGCCACTAAAATATTTTTAAATATATGTTCTATGGTCGGATGATATCATTTTATGTACAAAAATTATTAAAATTATCATCGGTGGATACTAATAGGGATTTTAGTCATATTCTCATGGTGTACTCCCTTGGTAATATCCATCGTAGGATATTATGAGAACGATACCTGCCAGTAAGAAATCCACATTTAAATGTGTCATTGGAATTTCCTATCTATATAGGTGTGTATTGATCATTAGAATTTATTATCATTATTAATGAGTATTATAAGTCATGTAATTTGATATATTGAAGAAAATTGTGGTGACATATGTTTGTGATGATGTAGGATATATCAGGTGCATCATGCGTAATATTGCATTAATGAATAATGAAATAAAATATTTTCCCCTTCTGTTATTTAACATAATTTGATGGATTAAGCCCTTTTATGAAAATTATATATCCAAAATAAATCCAAATACATGGTGTTCTATAAAAATGTTCAATTTCTGTAAATTAAAAGAAAGAGACATTGGGTACATAGGTTGATGGTACCGACATGCAACTTGATTGATTAGAGATATCATAATAAAGAGATTATATTACACAATAATCATTCACATGAGGGATTATATCATTACAGCATTAAATTCTTTATCAATAGGTGTCTTGACATGTTTCTAGTCACTAACATTGGGATTTAAGATACTTTTTCCCTAATGAAACAAAGAAATAGGTCTAAAGGGCCACACACAATGTTTATCCATAATAATAGTTAATTAATATATATTATTTATTATTATTTAACAAGTTGGATAAATATTGTTCGCTCATGTGATTTATTAATTCTTCATGTTTCTTTTATCTCATATATTCTATCACCACTTATTCAATAAAATATTTTGTGAGGACAATATTAAATAAATATTTATTTCCTATTAATTGAATATAATATTTTTTATATATTCCAGATTAATTCATTGATATTTATTTAATAAATAAATAGACATTATTCAAGGTCCGATAAATATCATGGAGGAATGGTGTACCATGATTTTAGGTCTGGTGAGAAATAATATATATTTAATATTATTTTAATAAATGATATTTAATTTTAAAACACAAGTTAAGAAATTGTCAAGAAATAGTAATATTATTATTATTTTATACATGTGGTTCTACATGGAATTAAATAAATAATAAAGGGAGCTTTTTCAATTATTTATTTATAACCCTAGTGATGTATAAACCTCTCTATATTATATTTCACGAGAGACAATTCATTTGTTCTATTGTGCAAAACAAATATAGGTAATCCTCTCAAAGACCTAGTGAGCTCCCTTATCCAAGAACTCTCTCAAGAATGGAGAGTGATCTTCCTCGGCCTTCAAATCTCAAGTCAAGAGAGATCTAGAATAATAATTTGGAATTAATTATTGGAGATATTAAAGGAAAATAAAAAAAATGATAGGATATGTCGTAATATCACCTATAGAATCCTACAATGGTGTTTGGGGATTTTTGGAACATGTGTGGATCACTGCTAGAGGGAATATTCTATTTATTATTATAATTAAATTATGGTACAACATAGATATATTATTATATCCATCAATGAATAAATATTTCTCAAAAGTTAATTCATTAATTTATTAAATTAATAATAAATAATATGTGATGATCCCGTTATTGGTTATGAAATTTTATCCCTTGTCTATTTTCTTTTATTCAATTACATTGGTTAATGAATTTATTATCATTTAAATCTCATATTTATCATCAACCATGATGAGAGAAAAGGTGGTAACTGCCCAAATCAATGCTTCCACTGCACTCAGAACCTACATTATGCCCATTTTCTTCCATTATTAGGCTGAATAACCCCACTCATTTTAATATATCATGATTTATTTATAATTTTTATATTAATTATAAAATGGTTTAAATTTATTTTATATGACTTGATCCAATATTTTTAGTTTACATGCTTGATAAAAAATAATACCATGATGGTTTTGATACTTACACATGTATACATAAATATAGATATAGATACATTATTGTTTATATTTAAACAATGATGTGTGAATATGTGAAATGTGATGAGTGTTATCTATATTTATAAATGCATACATGTGTAATGAAAAATAGTGGTTTAGAAACTCAAATTTTGTATCTTGAACTTGGTTTTTAAATTTAGTTCTTAAAAGTGGGATTATCAAATGGTATTTTCAAAAGTTGTAAATCCTTTCAAATTAAAATTCTCCAATTGGATTGTTAAACTTTAATGTCATGTTTTATAAAAGGTTATTTAAATGTTTAAATATTTTTTTTGGTGGTAGTGATGATTTTTTGTGCCACTTTGTTTATTTGAAAAATTTTAATTTGATTTAGGAAAGGTAATGTTTTAAAGTGGAATGTTGTGTTTAATGAATTGAATTTCTTGGCATGGTTTATTGAAAGAACCCTTTGATAAATTTTAAACTATGTAAAATTGGAAAGAAAAATGGGAACCCTAGCTCGAGACTTCTAGTTCATTTGATTTAAATTTAAGAGTTTAGTCAAATGTTGGGTCCCAAAGAGTATGTAATTTGTCCTTGTCATCATTTTCATCATCAGATAAAAGTTGAACATCAAATCTTAAGAAATATATAATTAAAACACCACCCGGTTTTCCACGTACTAAGTGAAGAAATGAAGAAACATCAACTCCTCCCTCTTATGGATTTTAATCACTCAATACATTTTTTGTATCTTTTCTATCTATTTAGTAATGTATGATATCATCCAATAAATCCTATATGAGATCTTATTTCAAAAATTTATTACTTCATTTGTATGGAGCTCCTGGATGAATGATTATGTGGATGAAAGGAACCCTAATCCTTTTTATATTTTCATTATCATGAACATATATGATATAAATTTTTCAACACAAACTGCTAACCTCATGTTCAGTTAAAAATGAATTCTTGTAATAATGATACCAAAATAGAGTGTATACAATTTAATGTTTGAAATTATTATTATGTTGGTTAATTCAACTGATTTTTGATTATTAGTGTCATAGTTTTGAAAATTTTCACTTGTAATATTGGGTTCCCCATGATGAAACCATTTACCATTCATTACACTTTCATTTCAACCTCGGTTACAATTATAAAGAGGGTCATTCTTTTATGTGTGTTCTTTTAATGTTTCCCAAATTCAAATCTAGTATTTTTACAAAGCTGATTATCATTATTGGTTCCAGCAATTTTAAGTTTTGTTTTTAGGTTATCCTAGGTAGTTGGGAATATACTCCAATTATTTGTGTGAGATGAGGCTTTCTCATAAACCCATAGAGGAACATATTTTACTTGTGATGAAGTTGATTATTCCTTATAGACCTAGTATGAGTTTTTATTTCTCTTATTTAAGGCTTCATCGAATTAATGTGTGTTTAAAAATGAACCTTATATAAAACCCAAATTATATTTTTCATTGGTTTTTATAGTATATTTATGACCCCATCATGGGACATTGGGTTCATTTGATTTAAATCCATGATTTTACTAAAACGTTGGGTTCTCAAGACCGTGTGATTAGTCCCTATCAATGTTTTCATCCTTTGAAAAAAAAATATAATCTCTGGATAATAATAATTATGCCACTGAAATACCACTTGATCCACCATGTTCCAATTTAATAAATGAATAAACATAAACTTCTCCGTCATTTTAAAATTTCACCTAAAAAAGATAGAGACACGGTTTTAATATTTATGTTTTTAAATAGAGATAAATTTAATTTAATAATTTATCAATTTATATATATCACACATTTCATTTCTTCAATGATTTTAACTACAAAAAAACAATCTTAATATGCATTATTTTAATCTCATTATCTTAGAACAATGAATTCATATGTCTTAAATTATTTTTGAGAATGAACTTTTATGGGATCTAAGGTAATTCAATTTTTATGTTTTTCTTTATTTTGTTAAATATTAATATTACTAAATCAAATAAGATATATATGAATAAAAAGTGGATTAATTCTAATAATATGACAAAATAGTATGAGTATGGAGTCAAATAGTTCACCAAGTTTGCAATACATTATGTATATGACCCTTCTCAAATACTTCTTCCTTATTTATCCTATTTTTATTCAAGACTAATTAGTCCATAGGTGTTGGAAGATCACTTTATTTTTCATGGAATAGATAAATGTTATAAATTTTGGACTAAACATAGGGAAAAGTTGAGTTTAGATAGTGATGGTGATAATGCTATTTTTTATGGATCATATGATATGATTAAAAGTGTGAACAATGAAGAAGATTTTAACATGGATATGATTACATGTGTGATTGATGATGAAGACTGTATGGGAAATTAGATTGAAAGTTGAAGAAAAACATCTTGATTTTCGAAAAAATTCTTGTGATGTTAAAGATTTATTCAAGGATTATATTTTATGCTAGATATACTAAATATACATCATTGATAGCCACAGTGAAGCTGTATAATATAAATTCTGGCAATAGATGGAGTGATTATAGTTTTACTAAACTACTTTCTCTGTTGATTGATAGGCTCCAAGAAGATATTGAGATTCCTTGATGAAAATATAATGTTAAATAAATGATACATTCAATGGGTAAAAATATCTGAAAAATAAATGTCTATCTAAATAACTGTATACTTTTTTTCGAGGACCAAAAATCACATAAAAATTTCTAATGTGTTGTGTGTCTCAATACAAGAAAGATACACTAGGTCCTAATAAAGTTGTGTGGAACTTTTCAATCATTACATGATTTATGAACCTATATGGAAATGAGGATAATTCAAGGTCATTGAAGTTACATGTTGATAAATGAATTAAATATGAGAAACTTTATCACCTGACATACACTCCTTAGTGGAAGAAAATTTATCATGAGTATCCTAATTTGGGAAATGAGTTGAGAAATCTTTACTGTATACTATATACAGTTGGACTGAATCCTTCTGGTTTTTAAAGAAATACTCAAAATAAAAAGCTGGTTATGTTGGTAAATTATAACATTCCGCCATGTTTATGAATGAAAAGGAAATACAATATGTTATCTATGATTATATTAGGGACAAAACAATGAGGTAATGATATGGTTTTTTATTTCGATCCATTGATAGAAAATTTGAAATTATTGTGGGAGTTAGTTGTTATATTTTATGATTCTTACAAAAAATAATGATTTAACATTGCGTTATATATTGTAAGGGATGATAAATAAATTTTGTTCTAGTGTAATTTTTCAGGATATTGAAGTTAAGGAACTCAAGGGTGTCCCATTTTTTTACCAATGTACACATTCAATTAGGTTGAAACATTAATTAAAGAATGTGTTTCTAGGAAATTATATATTTCTACACCGAAAACATAAATATCGATCTTGGAAGACATCTTTTGATGGGAGTTTAGTGTAATGTACAACACTATCTCCACTAACAGGTGATCAGATGCCTGATAATGTAATAATATGGACACCACATTTGGTAAAACGTTTTCATAAAACCATTAAAAACTGGTTATAAAGAGAAATAATTTTTTTAATTACAATACTATAATTATTTATATGCGAAAAAATTTCATGATGTCAAGCATATAGAAATAAATGTATGTTGTAGTGTCGTTGGCACGTTACAAATTGCACTAAGTAAAAAAAGTAAAAAATTAAGGCTTTTTATCATTTGATTGGCATGGGGATATAGGAATAGTTTCCACCATTAAAGAGATAAATATAGGTTTTTCTTCATCTAACTGCTTAAATTATTTCTAAGAAAGAGAGATATCAATTTTACATATTCCTGAATGATTTAAAGTTTCTATATGAGTATTCATCAAATATTAAGAACATCATTTCAATGACTAATTTAAAGTTATAGGGTCTGAAATCACATGATAGTCATATTTAGATGCCTGATCTAATTCATATATCTTTATATTGCATTTTTTCAAGAATTTCCATCATACATTAACCATGTACTATTTATTTTTCAATGCTATATGCAACAAATTTATAGACCTGATAAAATTTCCATGTGTGGAAATTGAAATATATTTTTTATTATGTGAATTAGAGATGTTCTTCCCACCGAATTTCATTAATATTTTTGTTCTCTTAGTAAGAGATATTCTACTATTTGGTAATGTGCATTATATAAGGATATGTCCCATTAAAAAATATATGAAGATTTTGGAAGGGTATGTCAAAAATTGAAGCCGTCCAGATGGTTTTATTGTGGAGCGATATGTTGATGAGGAAGCTATTTAATTATGTACTAAATACCTATTCGATGTGGAGAGAATTATTCTATCAAAATACCATCACACTGGGTGACTTATGGGTGAAGTAATTTCTAGAATAGATGTTTTCATAGTTACTATTAGAATGTAGGAGAAGGGTCACCTTTATAATTTTCAAAATAGTTTAGAGGTTGTGTTACACACTGAAACCCACAAATTAATTCTTAGGTATTTTAATACATCAAGGGATTAATGTTGGATATCAAATAAAAATAATCAATAGTTTATAGGATGGTTTTAAAAACATATTTTTAAGGAGTCATCTACAAATTTGGATTCAATTTCATAACATCTTCAATGTCTAGCCAGAGGACCTGGTGTGCACGTATTATTATAATTATTATGTAATTAAAGGTTATAAATTCTATAAAAATTAATATTATGAATGATATACCATGATAAATAGTTAATTTACACTTATGGATGGAGAAATTCTTGTATATGGTATAAATTACATAAATCCAATTTATGAAAATATGTCATACTTTAGCATCATAAAAAATAAGAGAGTTAGATTAAAAAAATTAATAGTGTAGATTTTTAAATTAAATTGGGTTGATAAATGTAGTATAGTTGAAATAAATGAACATGGATTTGTAAAATTATATTTTAGTAATGAATGGTAAAAATATGTTCCATTTATAATGGAATTAAAAGAATTATATGTATTTTATGTTATATATCATTTATAAAAATAGTGGTCAATTGTTTTTTTATCGACTAAAAACATTGAACGGTTATATGTCAATTCAATTGGTGATGAACCTTTCATTGGGATATCATAATCATTTTTTAGTGGTCGCAATGTCAATAGGGTCTTGTATTTTAGAGGAGAACATAGTGAGGGGATAAGGATACTCAATAGATGGGTCAAATAACTTCAACCTTAAAAAATAGAGTTCAATAATCTGGTTATATTTTTGTAATATGCATTGAATTACCTCATATTATTATCTATTAACTACTACATTTACGTATTCTAATTTAAATATTCAACCACTTTTGCAGATAATGAATTCTAGTCATGCCAATTCCCCCAATACCAATGAACAACATGTTACTCAACATGATAATGCTCCTAATGTGGAGAAAAACAACCTTATGCACATGTTGATGCTACTAATACATAGTAATAATACATTAATAATGTTGTATATTAGGAAACAGTAGGTAGTGCACAATCTGTGCCTCAGAAAAAACAAGAGCATCATAGTTTGATGGATTTAGAAAAAATTATTACGGTGAGAAACAAAGGAATCAAATTCATGGATGGATGGAATGCATGTAGTAATCCTACTAACCCCATCACTAATGTAGATCAGACCTCTAACTACACCTTAAATGGGATTTTAATGTGCTAAAAAATAATTGTTCTTCTTAGCACCGCTAATAGTAATTCCCCTTTATCAGTGCTAAAAAAGTGCTGATAAAGCCCCCCCATTATTAGTGTTATAAACAGTGTTGATAAAGGCCAACATTATACAGTGTGTTGTTTGAATAATGAAAAAATGCTGCAAATACACATGTAACTTATATAAAAACACATATTTAACCTATATAAAACTACACCTGCAACCTGTATGAAAATACATAATTTAATTGAAAAAAAAATTACTTCAAAAATAAAAAAAATAATACTATATTAATTTCAAATGGTGTTTTGCATAATTACATTTAGAATTAATATCCAAAAACATTTAAAACATTATGGTTTCAATTTTTTTAGCACTCATGACCACCTCTCAAAATAGACAGACCATGGTATCAGTTTCCAAACAAGCCACCCCAACCCGATCAAGATAATGAACCTATATAATATAAATATTGAAAGTTAGTAACACTATAAATAAATAAATTAAATATAAATATGAAAAAAAATACCTTAATAAAATTTCAATTTAAAATAAAAGGACACACTTATTGTCACACCAGTCAGACTATGCATTGTATTGGGGTGAGGTTGATTCCAACACATCACAAATAACATACTAATCGTTGTTCTAAAGTATCAAAAAATACAAATTTGATTGTTCATTTTTCATCATGTCAATTGTTCTTTCTACTAAAATTAATGTTAATTTTTAATAAAAATACACACATGGAGTCATATATGTTACATTGTGCATCATATTAAGGATTGGATGATTTCTACACATCAAAAATGACTTATGGATCATTTTCTAGAAGTATCAAAACTATTCGAATATATTTTCTCAATTTTCAGTATGTCACTCATTTTTTTTTACTAAAATGGCATTTCAAACTAAAAAAATACACTTTGATTCATACTGTTCATATCGTGTATCGGTTTTATATGAGACTTCTTCAAAAATACCTCAATTGACTAATGAATCATTTTTCTAAATTATCTTGATAGTCAGAGTGTGCTTCCTTAGTTTTCAATAAGTGGCAGATGTTTTGAACTAAAATTTCAATTTTAAACTAATAATGGACACTTGAGACAAACTGGTCACATCATGATTCAGATTGTTGTGAGATTGATACCTAAACGTCAAAAAGGTTTTATAGGTCATTTTCCTTAATTATCAAAATAATAAAAATGTGTTTTCTATGTTTTCTATATTTCACTTGTTCTTTTTACTAAAATTAATGTCCAGTTTAAATAAAAATACACACTTTGAATCATATCAGTGACATTGTGCATAATATTGAGGTTTGTTTGATTCCTACACATCAAAAATGACAAAAAGATCGTTTTCCTAAAGTATCAAAGCAATCCGAATGCATTTTATTAGTTTTCAATATGTTACTTGTTCATTTTATTGAAATTAATGTCAATGGGGTGGTTGGGGTTAGAGGTTTTTGGGACGTGCATCACAGGTTCGAGTCCCTGGGCACGTTTTCTTTCCTTGCCTCTGTTTTAAAGAAAAAATTAAAATTTAGGTCAATTTGAAATAAAAAGACACACTTGGAGTTATACCGGTCACATCGTCCATTGGAATGAGGTGGGAATGATTCCTACACATCATTAATTAATTATGTATAATTTTCCTAAATTATCAAAACAATCTGAATGCATTTTCTCATTTTTGATTATGTTACTTATTATTTTTACTAAAATTAAGGTTAATTTTAAATAAAAAGAAACACTTTGAGTCATATCGTTCACACCGTGCATCAGAATGAGGTGCAGTTGATTCTTACACTTAATAAATGACTTATGAATTGTCTTACTAAATTATCAAAAAAATTAATACTTTTTCTTGGTTTTAAGTATGTCACTTTTTTTACTAGAATTTAATTTCAAACAAGAAACACACACTTTAAAACATGTCGGTCCCATAGCATGTCTGTTTGAAATAATACTTCTTTCTACAAATTAAAAAATGAATTATCAATCATTTTACTAAATTATAAATACTATCAGAGAATAGTTTATTGGTTTTCCGTGAGTGACACACATTTTTAACTTAAATTCCAATTTTAAATAGATAACAGATACTTTGCGTCATACCGGTCACACCATACATCAGATTGAGTTGTAGTTTACTCCTATATGTAAAAAATTAATTATGGATCATTTTATTAAAGAATAAAAAATCTAATGTGTTTTTTCATTCATGATTATTTCACTTTTACTTATTACTAAAATTAATGTCAATTTTAAAGAAAAATACACACTTGAAATCATATTGGGCACAATGTACATATGATTGAGCTGGGGTTGATTCCTAAACATAAAAAATTAATAATGGATCATTTTATAAATGTATAAAAACTATATGAAGTCACTTGATCAGTTTTTATTATGAAACATGTTATTTTTACTAAAATTAATTTCAATTTTAAAAAAAGGCACACTTAGAGTCACATCGCTCCCATCGTACGTCAGATTGAGGTTCAACTAATTCCAACATGAAAATTACTTATGACTAATTTTTCTAATGTAAAAATACAATCCAAATTAATTATCTCAGTTTTAAGTAAGTCACTTTTTATTTTTACTAAATTAATGTCAATTTTGAATTAAAAAACACACTCTGAGTCATAACAGTCACACCGTGCATCGAATTGCGATGTTGTTGATTCCTACTTTCCAAAAATAACTTATGTATTTTTTTTTCTAATGTATCAAAATAATATGAATGTTTTTGAATGATTTTAAGTATCTTTCTTGTTCTGTTTACAAAAAATAATGTCAATTCAAAATAAAAAACACCCACTTGGAGTCATACCGGTGACACATTGCATCAGATTATGGCTCAGTTGAACCCTACAAATCAAAAATGACTTATAGATCATTTTCCTAAAGTATAAAAACAATTCAAATGCGTTTGATCGATTTTTATTCTGTCACTTGATATTTTTACAAAAATTAATGTTAATTTTAAATTAAAAGACACACTTGGAGTAATATTGTTTACAACGTGCATCAGATTGAGGTGTGGTTGATTCCCACACATAAAAAAAGTATTATTAACCATTTGTATAATGTATAAACAACCTGAATGTGTTTTATTTCTTTTCAATATGTCCCTATTTATTATTAATAAAATTAATATCATTTTTAAATAAAAATATACCTTTAGAGTTATACTAGTCACACAGTGCATCAGATTGTGGTGGGATTAATTCTTACACATCAAAAATTATTTATGGATCATTTTACTAGAATATCAAAACAATTTGAATTCATTTTCTCAGATTTTAGTATTACACTTGTTCTTTTTGTTAAATTTAATGAAAATTTTAAATAAAAAGACATAATTAGAGTCATATCAGGCACACCATTCACTAAATTTGGGTGAGGCTGATTCTTACATTTCAAAAATTAATTATGAATCATTTTACTAACATTTAAAAACAATTTGAATGTATTTTATATGTTTTCAATATAACACTTGTGTTTTTTACTAAAATGTCATTTCAAACTAGAAACACACACATTGAGTCATATAGGTCACATCATGTGTCAGTTTGATGTGATACTACTTCCTACAAATCAAAAATGAAATAGGAATTACTTTCCCAAATTATCAATACAATTGAAGTGCCTTTTTTGTTTCTAGTGATTGAGGCACATTTTGAACTAAAATGTCAATTATAAACTGATAATAGACACTTTGAGTCATATCGGTCACACCGTGTGTTAGATCGATGTGTGGTTAATTCTTATAACTCAAAAATGACTTATGGATCATTTTAATAAAGTATCAAAACATTTAAAACACATTTGTTTTTAGTGTTGAAATTTTTATTTTTACAAATATTTATTTCAATTTTAAATAAAAAGACAAACTTTGAGTCATACCAGCCACACCGTGCATCGGATAGAGGTTAAGTTGATTCCTACACTTCATAAATGACCTTTTCATTCATTTCCTAAAATTTCAAAATACTATTAATTACTTTTTAAAATTTTTAGTATTTGATGTGTGTTTTGAACTAAAATATATATTATAAAATAAAAATATTCAATATGAGTCACTCCATCTCTAGATAGCACAAGAAAAAGGTTCATGGAATGTTTCCAAATTCAAGATACTCTTGATCAAGTCTATTAACATAAGTAGTGACTTTCATGTGATTAATTTTCCCATATTTATTTCTTATATATGTGTGCCACATCAATTTCTGTGTAGTATTCTCACTTAAATATAGGCACCTAACCCTTTGAATGATTGTAAAGTACCATAAAACATTCATAGGTCCTGATTAATATTTATTGTATTAATATTAAGCACAATTTGGCCATTCTATAAATGTTTTTGGATTTTTTTTAAAAAATAGTATACAGTCATTTGGGCAGGTATGTATTCATTCAATGATCAGACCCATTGAATGTAATATTTTTCTAGAATCATATTTTCATCTAGGAAGCACATTATCCTCCAGGATCATATCATTCAAGAGAGTGACTAGTTCATTAAAACCCACATCACTACATTAATTTCCACCTTTTAAGTTAAACTGCTTTAGTATGGATGAAAATGCTATATACTTAGAACAACTAATATGCAATGGTGTCTTTGAAAACTCTTTAATCTCTCAAAAAAATTTGGAAAATCGTGAAGTTAAAATTAAACTTGAATTTTAATTTCATCAATATGATATTCATCATCATTCACACTTATAATCACATCCTCAATATGGTCTTCATAATTTTCCAAACGTGTAATCATATCAGTTGATCTATAAAACACAATGTTATCCCAATCACTGACTTTATTCGGTTTTTCTCCATATATAGTCCAAAATTTATAACTTTTATCTATTATTTTAAAAATAAGGTTGTCTTCTAACTCCTCTGTACTAATTAATCCTTAATAAAAATATCTTAATCAAGGAAAAAGTATTTTACTAGGGTCACATGCTTAATCTTTTGGAAACCTGATAAAATCTTTCACCCGACCTTCATACTCTTTTTTTATATGATTGAAATCCATCCAAATTATATTTATAACCATAATATTTTATTTGGTCATATTAATATCTAGAAAAATAAATAAATACACAAAATGGGCCTTTCAAATAAGGGGAACCCAATATTTGAGGGTTTCAAATAATTTCATCATGATTTGAAGGAAATAGGATCTACTATTGGTAGGTGTTATCATCTAAATTCATCCATAACATTAATAAGTACATGTTATGGGATGAAAAATTCCCAGAGTAGTTCATGAAACACAGGTTCATGTCTATAAGAGAGAAGGGATGAGTCTCAAGTCCTAAAATGCAATAATAACTTTTCGGTAGATAAATATGATGAGGATGAAAATTATTATTTCATTTTGATACCTGAGAGTAATCCCCTTTAAATCTATATGAATTTAGAGAGAAGATGTAGTTGTTGAGGAATCTACTAATTTAACCCACGCGGGAGATATTGGATGCACGAAAAGTAGTTTTAGATGTTTTAATGGGGTTGACCATTAATTCACCATTTGTGGAAGTGATATAATGATGAATATCCTATGGGTTGGATAAAGTTATTGAAATTCCATTTCCATGATGTTGTTATCAATCGATATTAGGAAGTATGTGATATTTTTTGTATCTTGGAGGTTATTGAAAGATAATATGATCATATAAATATAGAAATCACCCTTTTAACATACACATGATTGAAATATAGATACCCCTTAACCAGTTTATAGTTTATGCTAAATTGTAAAAACACCAATAAATATATTGACACTAATTAAAAATAAAAAACTCCATTTTAAAGTCAATGTGAAATTTAAAAATCATTTATCTAGATCATCATTGAAATCCAAAATATCTTATTCATTCTGAAACATCATAAAAATCTAATTTATTATTTCAAAACCAATAATTTATCCTTAAAATCATATTTATATAATAAAACTGATTTAAAATTAATGTTTTATTAATAAAGACCCCCTCTTAAGGGATAAGAGGAAAACCATCAGGACTTCAAAGACATAAGGACAAAAGAGGCCCCTTTGGATCAAAATTCATGTCAGAATCACCTTTCTCACAATAAGGAAAATCCCTATTCAACATCAAAAATGTTTATATCAACATCCAAATTTCCATCGCATTTTAGCATGTTGTCCTATGATGAAATCCAGGATCCATGTACCAATGGACAAGGACATAACCTCTCAAAACACCAAATCTAAATTGTATTGGTTTGGAAGAAACTCCATGATTTGAATCCAATATGAAGCCACCCCTTGAGGAAGAACAGGATGAAAGAAACCTTAACTGTGGACCATAGAATTCATGAGCAGAATTACAGTTCCCCAACTCCATTCAATACCAATCAAACAGACAATCATATAGAAATCGACACCGCAAAAAATTATAAATCAACAAAACCTTCATCTAGACTATGATCACAACCCAGCACAAACACATATCACCATAACACATCCAAGAGCCGCATCAACAAGCACCTCCAGATGAGTTCAGAACAAACAAGCTCGCTTCCAACCCCAACACCACCGGAGCGCCTCCTACGGCACCACTAAATCTCCAACACACCAAACCAGAAACCCTAACTGATGAACCATATGTCTCAATACCATAGAGTGTTAATCAATGCCACCCTAGGATTTAATTTCCTACAATGAGGTCCAATTTCATCACCAGATAAGGGTTCTTGGGAAAACTAGAAAGAAAATTCCGTTCTGGGCTAGGATCTACAGAGTCGTGCACCATAGAACACCTAAGCCATGGGAACATGGACAGGGAGAAAAATGGGTCCAGAACAGGGAGGCAGGAGGGAGAAACTGTGGGGATAAGGCCCATCCATGGAAACACCGAAAGAGGGGAGAACATATGATATGGAGGGGGAGACACCACTGAAACTGATGATTAAACCCCCCCTCTAAGCCTCTACCATGCCAGAAACCCTAAAGAAGAGAGAGGGAAGAGAATAAGCCACTCTAAGGCTTCCCCAATAGATCAAACACTAGAAATATCTCTTTTTTTACATTATAAAAAACCAATGAAAATATGACTATTGAATCTAATAATGTAATAAATCTATATTATTTAAAAACCATTTTTATAATAGAAAATATGTCTATTAAATATAATTATGGTTCCACAAATTTAAAATAAATATTCTATTTTTTAAAATATTTTCAGCACTGAAGTTGAATTTTCAGTTAGTATGTTCACACTCTGATTATTAATAAAAAGAAAATTGATCAAATATCATATCCTTCACATCACACCTCTTAGGTCTATCAACAATTTCTAGTTGTTGACTTATTTCTCTGTTATGGTGTCATACCTCATAGTTGGTTTGGAATCCAGCTCTAGTGATACGATAACATACTTCTTTATGATTAAACCATTGTATACAAACACAATTATAAAAACTAATCAAATTAGTTCCCCCTTATATACATTGTGGCACATGAAATCCATAAAAATCACACCTAATTTTGAAACTCATTCAACACTCAGTTAAAAGCCTACATCCCACTTATATCTGTTATGATTTAAAAAAAATATTGTATATAATAAAATAACTATTAATTGGCCAAATTAATTTTATGAAAAAATAATAATCATATTAAAAAATTATAGAAAATATATAATTTATATAATTAAAATTTATGAAAGTATAAAAGTATTAAAAATTGATAAATTGAAAAACTATACAGGTATAAAAGTATAAATTGAAAATTTATATATATATATATATATATATATATATATATTAGTACATAAAATTATATATATATATAAGTACAAAATTATTTATAATTTGTAAATGAATATATATTTTAAAGAAATATATATAATATATAAAAGTATATAAATTTATCAAACTATATAAAAGTGCATATATGTTATAAAAGTTTAAATAATTTATATAAGTATATAGTTTTAAAAATATATAAAAGTAAAAAATTATAATATATATTTGTAAAATTTATAAAAGTTTAAAATTATAATAATTTTTAACTAAAAAACAATAATTTTATATTAATTTATAAATATTGAATATGATAAATGTATAAATAACTAAAAAAATTTATATTTAAACTATATATGTAAATATGATATACTATAAAATATAAAAAAGTACACAAATTTATAAATTAATAATAATATAAGAGTACAAATAACAAATAAAAATTATCATTAAATTATATTAGTATAATATGATATATTACAAAATTTATAAAAGTACATAAATTTAAAATCATATAAAAAATAAAATTATAAACCTGAAACACTTTAAATATGTCAAAATACATTTTCATATCATGAATTTTTTATTCAAAATTAAACTTGATACACTTTACAACAGTTTGATTTTCAGGTATTACTTGAAATTCCAGGTAAAAATTATAAACCACTTGAAAATTATTTTTGAAGACCAGAACATCATTTTAAATTTCGAACATCCTTCATAAGGGTTATTCAAAAAAAATTACAAACACATAGTGCACAATAATAATGAATTTTTTTTCAACTTATATTTATTAATAAAAAAATATTTTTGATTCATTAGAAACTGAGGGAAAACCTTTATTTCATCCTCTAGATTCCACTAACATTAATAATATTTTTATTAGAAGTCAAAAACAAGAGTTAAATGGCCAAGAAATCAACAGATACAAAATTTAAGGGATGTTCACGGAGAAACCATGTTACAACTCACTACATTCAACAAGGGAGGAACAACTATACCCCAACTGAGTCCATAAAACCCAAAAGAGATATCACACATTCTAGTCCCACGAAAAAGAATTAAAAACCGATTATCACTACAGCGTAGATTTTGGAATATAGAATGTGCAGTAAGGGGAAGACAATAGAAGCAGAGGATATAGAAGAGTGAGGATAAGAGACTCTTACTGAGGCCAAATACTACAAGGATGGTTTTTTTTTGGTGCGCAGAAGACATGCGTGATATTGGGTTCATCGAGAAGACATGAAGGCGTGCACAATAAGGTTTAGTGAGGTGAGAATGAAAAAATAGTGTGGGTGAAGGATTTTACAAGATAAATTGGCACATAATATAAATTTCGAGAGATATATTCATCAAGAATGTTGAACGACAGTAGTAGTAGGGTCCGATGATAGCGTTGGCAGTGGTGGTAGGGCACTAGTTCCGCGAAAGCTTGAAGGCTCGAGCGACGACACCACTCTGTTAGGTTTATTCTTATAAGAAACCGAATGAATGTTAAAATTGATTTCAAAAATGAGCTAATAAATAGGAGTTTTGTCAGTGATAAAATATAAAGTGCTGACAAACTACTATTTATGAGCTCTTTTTTAAAATTGATAAATATACCCCTTTATCAGCCCTAAAATTTTAGCACTGATAAAGAGTTGTTTCATTTTTATTTATATTATTATATATATTTATAAAATTATATATGATATATATATAATTATAATTATAAATATAAATTAATATTTTTATAAATATTTTCATCTATTTACATAATTATATATATTTATAAAATTGTAAATACAATAAATATATCTATTTTAATTTTATAATTATATATATTTATTTATTTATGAATAAATATATCTATAATTATTTGAATAATATTATAAATATATTTATATATTTAGATAATTATATATATATATATTAATACATAAATATATATATTTATAAAATTATAATTATTAGATTTATTATAATATTATAATTATTTAAATATATATGAAGTAGGTATACCTAGAAGTCAAAGCTTCTGACCATTTATTAAAATAAAATAAGTGGGAACATGTATAAGATTATGGAAGGAGTCAAACAAGGTATTTCCTCATCTATAAGAAACTAAAAATTAAGAAATTGAGGATCATTCCTATAATTACTATCAGATCTATCATCCTAATCAGCAGCATCCCACTCTGAATTTGAGTTTTTATGATTTATGATCACAACGTACTTCTACCTAATCTTTAACTTCTCTAGTGTGAGCTTATTCTCAGCTTCTGTGCAAAAATATCTTGCTGAAATACTTCATCCACACCCCCGATCTACAGCCCAGTAATCTCGGCCACATCCTTGACCATAAATTTTTGGATGCCTCTATTTTCTCCATAATATTTGATTCCACATGACTTCAGGTTCATCCTAATCAACAATTATTCAAGAAGAATCATTTGTCTCGACTCCTCATTGAGTGAATAGAGCACCCGAAAACTGTTTTTCTCTTTTATTGGCTGACCATGTTTTTAATCAGAAGCCTCAATTATCTCATATTGAAGGCCAAGTTTTCTATGAGTAATCATTTGAATTAATTCACTGTTCATAGAGACATTGACTTGAGTTTTCCCTTTATCGTTATCTTCAGTTGGGGAATTGGATATTTCTATTTTCTTACCTATTTTGGCTCTTATCATTTGACTATGCATGAAGCATTCATCATCCTGACATTACGCATCAATCTCTCTGGTGTATTGATTATATATATGTCTCTATACCATATTTGTTTGGAAATCATGGAGAATTCAGTCAAAAATATTCACCTTTTCACTTTTTCCTTATATAGAAACAATATAAGATGGGTGCATATTGTTATACCACTGAGCAGAAAGTGTTGCAGAAAACTGTACATCAACTTTCCAGACATCTCCTACATGAAAGACATCATTCCCTATATTTATGTCAAAGGAAGAATTATAAGACTACTTTGCATAATTAAAAGAGACAGGAACATCACTAACCAAAGCAATCATTCTAGAGGATGAACCCCCATTTTATAGCATTGTATATTCATCATTCAAAACTTCATAAAGAGCCAGATTATTTATTTCAGCTGAAATAAATCTTATAGGGGACTTTCCATCCGCTTGTAACACCTTTTACTCATCAAACATAATCCATATACCATCTCTTGCATTTTTGGCACAGATAGACTGATCCATCCTATTGAAGTTAATTTCCTCATGGCCACGAGCTGAATATAATGAACAAGAGACAAATCTTCTATAATTCACATATTCATTTCCAATTATCTTTCATTGTGTGTAGAATTTTTTTACTTTATCATATTCAATTTTAAGATCAATCTCATTAGATTCAGTGGAGAGATAAATTATGTCAACCATGGTAGCACTTTGATCAACCTTAATCAGAATTCATTCATAGTTTTCAAAGAGAGAATGATTAGTTTCATTATCATGTTTGATGGAAATTCCAATTGAAAGAAAAATATCATACAAGATCATCAGGTGACACAACAACCATTTAAGACCAGAAACATTGACACAAAATCATGAAGATGAGTTGCATACCTCCAATGGGATGAAGCTTTTGTACCATTCATAGAGATATAGTATGTTAGTCTTAAGGGAGATGGACCCAAATCCCCATTCTCACAATTTAAAATCCTCTCTGGGAAATAGAATGTGGAGGAATCCTATTCCCATTTAGACACATATCCATTTATCAAATCCCTGTAATGATGATAGTCGTATGACCAAATCATCTACTTTCTAATTTATGGAGCCCTTGGGTAAAATAAATCTTGTAATAATTGAATGGTTACCAAGCTTCATGTGTTTGAAGATCACTTCACCATCGGCTCCCCAATGAGCGATGCTCCCTTTATGAAGAATGTCCCCAACATAAGACCCTTTACAAATAGAAAAATCGATCTTTTTTACAATATCCATAACTGAGACATTTGACTTGAAATCATTCTGAGTGGCCTTGAAAACTTCAAATCTAAAAATTCCATATGTATGCGAGTCGAAATGTACCCAACCCAAAGTTTCTTTAGTAAGAGAATGGCCAAATCGGGTCACCATATACTGAAAAACCTTGAAGACGTCAACATTCTCTAGAGTGATCGACATTCACAGAGACCCCATCTAATCATTGAAACATAGATTTATATATTTATAATTATATTAATAAATAAATATATTTAAAAATGTTTTTATATAATTATAAATATATTTATATAATAATACATATTTATATAATTATATCTCATAGTCTGCACCACTTTGGTATATTTATATAATTATATATGTTTATATCTATATATAAATATTTGTAATTATAATTATAATAACTATTTTTATTATATTAAAATATTAATTTATAAATATAATTATAATTAAATATATTTAAAATTAATTTATATTTAAATAATTATATATATATATATATTAGGTGATTGTTGGAATAATAACATTTAAACACAGACACACACCTCACTCACAGCCCAGAAAGTCATACCATTGCCCTCCCAAAGGACAACTCATCCACCAGGCCTAATTTATTCAGTACACAGCCTGTAGGCCTAGTGTGCCTGAAATCCATTACATGTCCAGTTGGCCAAGTGGGCATGAAAGTCCATTACATGGCTCGTAGGCCTAGTGGGCATGAAATCTCATTACATGGCCCTAAAGGCCTAAAATATTTTACACAAAGGCCCTCTGGGGAATAGTGTCACTACCTTACCTGTTATAGTGCTATCGCCACTATAATTCCGACTATAGTGCCTGCCACTGCTACAGTGTTGCCTATCAAAAGTTCCACCACTACTACAGTATGCTAAAGTACTACTATAGTATCCTAGGCCTAATTGGTTTTGAACTCCCATTTTTAATGTAACATTATAGCAATCTTACGAGTAAGCCAAGCCCCAACTATAATATATATATATATATACATTTATAATTATAAATATCAAAAATATATTTATTATTTAAATATATTTATTATAATTTCACAACTATTTAAATATCTATTTATTTATTTATAATTTTATAAATACAATTAAAAAAATATATAGGTTTATAATTGAATAATTAAATATTTAAAATAAAAAATTATTAAAAAAACATTTTAATTGGTTTATTATATAAATTTCAAACATATTTTAAATTTTAAAACTTAATGAATAAAAATTAATAAATATTAATCATATAAATTACAAATATATTGAAAATATTACATGTATAATAAATAAATATATCTATGAATAAATATTAAAAATAATTAAATATATTTTTTACATTATTAATGACTATATAATAATAAATAAATAAATTAAATTAAATTAACTAAAAAATATTAAAAAGTGAATTTGTAACATTTTCATGAATTAAAAATATCCATATGTATACATACACATCTACACACAATAACAAACACACACATATATACATACACACACATATATACATACACACACATACATACATGATGTTTTACAAGTACATATATTTTTAAAAAATTAATGTTTATGTAAATATATATCTAAATAAATATATTCATTTATATATTATATAATCATTTGAATAAAATGATAATATATTATTTGTAATTTAATTATGTACACATTTTGAAATAAATGTATATAAATTAACTATTAAAAATTTTGACTAATATAAACTTGATAATTTTTTGTATATAAAATTACTTATAGATATATAAATAAATATTTATTTTTTTATATATATAATTATGCATAAATATACTTATAAATATTTGTATATAGTTATAAATATATTTATATGACTTTATATTTTTATTAATATGTAAGTATATATAATTATAAATATAATAAATATGCCTTATTTAAAAATATGTATTATTATTTTAAAATTATTGAAATACATATATCTATTTATGTTTCTTATTGTAAATAAATAGTTTTATAAATACATTTTTATAGATATATATATATACTTATATAATTATATATATTTATATAATTATTTAATTATTTAATATATATTTATTATTTTATAATTTTATAAATACTTTTTTGAAACTTTATATATATTTGAATTATTAAAAAATATTTTTTTAATATATAAAATTTATATTAATTATAAACATGTGTTTTTTAATTAATATATATAAATAAAAAGTATTTTTTTGAATATAAATATAATACTTTTATATATTTTAATAATATTTTTTATTAAAAAAATTTGTCAGCACTAAGAAAATTTCTGATAAAGGTCAACCATTATCAGAAATGAACCTTTATCAATACTTTTTTCACACTGATAAAAGTTAACATTATCTGCACTTTTTATTTAGCGCTGATAAAATTTGGTGTTGCCCATGCGCTGATTTGTGGTAGTGTAAGAAGCCCATGTTTAATAGTTACATTACTCTCAACATTGGAATTCATGTGTTGGTTGATGTAGATTCTTGTCACTATGTTGTGTTAGTGGTTAATGCACAAATTTGTGGACATATTAGGGCAACAAGCATTGAAGTGGTGTGACTAGTGGCCACAATCCCATCCTCTCATCTCGTCGGCTGCCATCGCTACACCATATTCTACCGCAGTCGTCACCCCTCCCTAGACTTACACAACCACATCTGCTTGTTGCCACATCCCCCTACCTCACCATCACTGCAACAGCTTCAGATTCACCACCCTCCCCCTAACCTCACAATAACCCATTATCCCTTCCTGATCGTCTCCCTCACTCGGTCATCACACCCCCTGCTGGAGCGACCACTGCCCCTCTCTACCACCACCCCCAATCTAGCCACAACCTACAATTGTCTTCATCCCCTCATGGTGAGGTTGTACCATCCATCGATTTATTACTTGGTTCTGAATTCCTATTGGAAAACCATAATTTTGGCCTCTGATCAGTTTTTATTTTGTTTTCCATGATATCAAAACACCTGATTCCAAACCCTGTTTTTATTGTCTCATGGACCATGCCTTATGAAGAATTAGGTATCCAATTCAATCTCATACACTTTATTTTTTGTTTGGTGAAATAATTTCTTATATCAATGCATATATGATTATTTTGAGTAATTAGATATGATTATATTTTTTCATTCAGTTATATTGTGATTTTATGATCATAGATGTTTCATATTTGACTCAATGGTCGCAAAATCAATAATGTACCAAACATGATTTTGGGAAACTTAGTGTGATCCTTCAAAAAAAAATACTCTATCTTTCTTCGGTGCAATTAGATTCCCAATCTGATTAACTCAATTTTAATTTTATTTTAATTCGTGTTACCATTGGAAGTAGTTTTATATTTTTTCCAACATATGATGTGATATTCTAGGTAATGTATTAAAAAAATTTACATGATCTTGTAATACGATATTATATTTAATTTTTTCACTTGATTGTAAATTTTTATTGGATGAAAAGCCCCTCAAAAAATTTTAAATGGATTTCCATTTTATTTAAGAGTATCTATTAACATCCAAGCATGCATTGAGGTGATAATTGTATTTATTTATCTTGTCTATGTTCAAATATACTTCATGAAACAACTTTATGGATGTTGTAATTTTTTATACATTATTTTATATGGTTTTAAAATAAATATTATTTTCATATATATTTTTCAAATATATTTTATGATACACCATTAATATATATATGTTTTTTAATTTAGTAATTGAATTCTATAATATTAAATTACAATTGAATGTACTATATCAATGTCTTTACTTTTAGATATCGTTCAAAAATATTTGTTGAAATGAATACAATGTCATCTAGAAATTATGGATTACAAAATTCAATATTATTTCGATTATCAACTACAACATTACAAGGTTTTTTTAACTTTTCCCTTTTAAATAATTTTATTTATTTCATTATTTTTGTCACACAAATTTTAACTCATTTATAATGTAATGAGGTTATTCAATAGGGTTATTTAACCTAGATGTATGTATTAAATAACATTAAAACGGGATTCAAAATGTATTTAGATATTAATTATTTTCATTTATTATTTTTATTTATTTCAGGAAATTATAAAGATTGTGATACAATAATAATACACCCACCATCATGGGGACACCTAAAACCTATGATACTTATTAGTGTAATTTATTTTTAACACATCAATCATGTTCATATTCTATTAGATATATCACATGTATGTAATTATTTATTTATCATAACCCTTAATCATTATTAAACCACTATTAAAAAAGAAGAACCTTTCAGTAGGTAATCATGTTGACAAATTAAATTTTGTTAATTCAATAGGTACACATTTATTTTACATTTTCATTAACATATTTTTATTTACTCATAATCCATGCCAAATTTTGTGATTAACATTTTCAATTCTATTAAACTTTTAATTACTATTAACCTTTTTTACTTTGGTATTTACACATCATTTTTTCTAAGGTATTTTTTATAAGATTCATTAATAGATTCAAGAATGGAAGACAAATCACTCAAATTTCTCATATGCATAACTCAAAAAATTCCCCATCCATAATATCTTTGAATTCATTAGCAACTACACTCTTTAGAGACATCTATCACATGGAATGTGTCTTCTTCTTGTAAATAATTATCTTTAAAAAAACTTATAGAATCACCCATTATTTATGAAAACCTATTAAATTATAGTGACCTATGTTCATCATAATATTGATCACATTGTCAAACATATCAAATTAAATGTCTAGTTTTTATTAGAATTTTTGTAGTATAGAAAGAACCCAAGGTCGTCTGTCAATGAAGCCTTAGATCATTAATTTAAAAGGAAATTTTTTATTAATAAAAATGGTAATGGTTTGGTAATAAATTTGGGTTTTGTTTATTTAATATGAAACCATATAAAAGAAATTGATACAAGAAATCAAAAATTGATATATTTGATTAAGTGTGATCAAACCGGGGAAATCTCATGATGCTCATCCTTCAAAAATTCAATAGATAGAATTATGATATTTTAATATCCATTTTTAAACACCTATAACCAGGATATTACAATGTTTACACTACGATACCTCTTTATGTACACCCTAAAACACAATAAGATTCACCGGATAACATCAATGATTGGGTGAGTCGTGTTCGACGTTATAGCTAAAACTCACCAAAGAAAAAAATGAAGAACTCAATGCAATATACAGGTTTTTAAGATATTTATTTTTGATAAAATGAAATAAATTTTCATGGCCTCAACAGTGATTATGAGAACTCAATTGACCAATATTAACAACAAGAACGCTGCAATTACATGAGTGAATAAGAAATGGTGAACGATGTGTGAAACATCACCTGAAAGTGTACCCCCAAACATGATCATAGGAGTTTGAGATTGACCTAATAGTACATAAATAAATAAAATAATAAGTGTTTATGATGAAAAATAAAACAAAATACTTTAATTTAAAAATTTATTCAATTATTACAAAAACAAATATCTTGATTTACAATACGTTCCTCCCAGGGTGATTACTGGGTGTTTAGAAATCCTTGGGAGGGAAGGAAGAAAAAGAGGTTGAATTATAACATCCCATAGCCTCCAAAAATTATAGGGATGATTCAAGGACTCGATTGGGACTCCAAAATGGATTCACCTTTTTTCCTTGTCTAACTCTAAAATTTGGGGCCCAAGGTGTCCTTTTATAGCCAAAATGGGTGGTGGTTTTGGGAACCTTGATTTTTAGAAAACAATTGGGACATGGTTTTCGGACAATATCCAATATTATCTCCCTTTTCAAAAAACTAAAAATATTTTGAATGACCGAATTTATATCTTCGTATAAAATTTGGAGTCCATATAATATATATAATAAGATATATTTTTAAAACAAAAAGGAAAATTTTTGACTCCATGAATGTTCATTTTATTGGACAGATTGTTTTGGTTTGGCCTTTTAATGGATGAATTGGTATTAGGTTACTTCATGAAATTTTTATCCAAATAAATTTTGGATCCGATCACAAAATTTCAACACATAAAATATTAATTTATTAGTATCAGTGTTTTGTTGGGTCCACTAGTGTGCGTGGATTCTTGCACAATTTGGACGGTATTTGTTGAAATTCATTGTGGATCCTCAAAATCACATCCACTTACAATGAAAAAATCAAATCAACTAAAATATAAATTTTGAAAAGTGAAAAATATTGAATTATTTAATCAATAATAAAATAATTTTTTTTATAATATTTTGAATTTAAAATATAAAATCATTCTAACATAAAGAATTGATGGTAAAAAAGAATAGGAAATTTTGGGTCGATCACACCCCCACAACTAAACATTTTCACTCCTAGGAAATGAATTATATCCTAAAAATGTATCATTCAGAAATCAAAGGTGAGAAAACCTTCAACATTATTTTGATATAAAATTCATCATGTATCATCTATGAAATACATTTTTTTATCATTCTTCTTCGGTCACATTCAAATTTGTTAAAATTCATTTATTCTCCCATGCAATATGTTGTAGACTACATCACTTATAAATTTTACCTTTTCACTTGAGGAACATATGAAATTAGAGTTATGTTATTTCAAAGAGTTTTGTGATCTTACCCTATGCTTTAAAAGATTCTAATTTCTTTACCAGCAGAAACTATTATGTAACTCAAGAGGACTTCTAAAAGGTAGTTCTAAGGTTCAAGGGTTGGTAGGATTTAATGTATAAAAATATGAGGTATAAGAAGAGTGTTTAATCTCTCAAGTAAAGAAAATAAAAATTTAGTAAGTGTTCACAATTAATATACAAACTCAACCACTATAAAAATGTATCATATACAAATCAGTATTCTATGTTGTCCATTTTGGTGGGTCACAACCGATCAGTGAATAATAATGATAAAACTTCCACTTTTCTCCTTCTTTTTATTTTGTTCACTTTTTTTCAATTTACAGAACTGTAATTATTTTATATGTTTTCTTATATATAAATATGGAAAAATATTTAATCAATGATACAATATGGCTTGTTAACCAACTGCCCAAGGAAAATGTAGGCACCATTTTTATTGACCCATAATAATGATTATTTACTGATAATTCCCATTGAAACACCCTCTCCTCCACACTTACTGAATTAAAAACAATAATGTAGACAATAGATAGGTAGTTAGGGATAAATTATATTGTATTGTGGCTACCTAATAGGGATTTCATGGTCTCTACATCTTAAGAAGGTTAAAATTTTAAGGTGGCCAAAAATAGTGGTTAATTGTACAAAGGGATTTTCAATGAATGATGGCCTATATCCTGAAGGTTTCACACTTGAATCTTATGGCTTCAAATATAATCAAGGAAATTTATAGATTATCTACATTACTTAAGACTCTCAATAAAGTGTTTAAATGAAATAATATGAAATTAAGGTCTTAGAATGTCTCTAGAGTAAGGGATTAAAATATTGGTTAGTTCTAATGATGCATGGGTTTAAAAAATGCATTAAACTCATATGAATGGTTTTAAAATACACATTCTAGAAAAAATATTCCTTATCAACATTAATTTGATTTTTTTTCCAAAAAAACAGAATTCTCCACAAAATCAACTCAATAATGAAAAATGATAATGGATATTATATTTAACATCAATGATAATCTAAAAACAAAATGAATAGAAATGTAAATAAAGGTAGAGAGAAGGGAAAATTTACTATGTGGTGTCATATGTTGCATCCTTAAGTTCTATTTCCTCCATGAGATTCTTTGTAAAATCATTGTAGAAGTGTCTGGGACTCTTCCCATTGATTGTAATCCAATATCCATTCTTCTAATGAAAAAAATAGTCTTTCACCAAAAGGGTAAATATAAATAATAATATAAGGATTGATCCAACGAGAATGAAGCTTACCTAGGTTGAACATTAGCCTATAATAGTACATGAGGACCTTATCACCAATATAGAAATTTCAGTGACAAATAATTACATCATATATATCCTTTACATTCCATTTTTAGATCTGGGAGTTTTCATATCCATCACATCAAATTTCTTCCAACTATGTAATCTACAGCTACAAATGCTCACCTACATCAGAAATATTCATATTATATTGTTTAATATACCAATATGCACACTATTATACCTCCACTGGAAGGTGGTAATCCTTTATAAATACAATAATATATGGTGATATTCCAATCGGGGTTTTAAAAGTTGTATGGTATGCCCAAAGTGCATCATCCAAGTAAAAACTCCAATCTTTTTTATTGGGTTGTACCATTTTTTCCAAGATTCTATTAACATCATGATTTTAGTTTTTTCTCATTTGTTAGTTTGGTGGTGATATGTAGTGGAAACTTTATAAAACACCCTATACTTTCAGAGAATGATTTTATTATTATGATTGCACAAATGTGAACCCTGATAACAATTGATGAATTGTGGAAAACAAAACCAGCTAAAAATTTGGGACCTCAAAAAATCAATAACCACTCAAGAGTCATCAGTCCCAGTAGGCTTATCTTCCACCCATTTAGAGATGTAGTCAACATCTTGTAATATTTACATCAATCCAAATGAATTTTGAAAATTCCCCTTGAATTCAACACCCCATGCATCAAATATTTCACAAAATAACCTGGGATGTTGGGGAATTTCATTCATATTACAGATATTCCATGTGAATTGAAATCGAGTACATGAATTAAAAATATAATGGGAATCCCTATAAATTGTTGTCCAATAAATTCCTAAGTAATGGACCATTATATATTTATATTGAGATCCATAGCATCCCCCACATGCCAAATTTTGGTAGAAGGTCAAAACCGAGGTCAAATCATGGACAAGGACGCACTAGTGAACAACTTGGTGGAAAAAAATAGTCTATAAATATGGTTCATTCCAAATGTACCATCATGAATCATTCTTATGTCATTATTATTTTGAGCAGATAAAATTTGGGTGGAACCTAGATGTTTCTAGAAAAATTAAAATGTCCACATACCAAGGGGTAAGGTCTGCAACATCACATAGGTTCTCATGAGGATAGAATTCTACAATGGAGAGGGATGAGTCAACATGGTGGTCCAATGGTGGAAGAATCCAGCTAATGTGTTTTGCTGCCACAATCCCCACCTCTCCATTATCTCTAATATTAAGGTCAATATCTCGGAGGAAGATCATGCATTGATTGAGGTGGGGATTAGCTTTAGTTTTCATTAGGAGAAAATGAAAGGAAGCAATATCATAAAAGATAATGATTTTTGATCCAATAAGATATGAATGGATCAAAAAACTATATAAAGTAGTTCTTTTTTAGTAGCCATGTAGTTCTTTGAGGTAGGATCAATGGTATGGGAGTAATACAAAGTGACCGAAGGAGACTTATCAACCCTATATGATAAAACTGCCCCAACTATAAATTTAGAGGCATCACACATAAGTTTGAAAGAGATATCCCACCTTGGTGGTCAGATTATGGGAGGTGATGTGAGAATCTTTTTTAGTGAATTGAAAGCATCCTCAAAATTTTTATCAAATATAAATGTAGAATCCTTTTGCAACAACCAAGACTTGGGAAGTGTGATCTTACTAACTTCATTAATGAATCAGTTGTAAAAACCAACATGAACCATGAAATATCATACTGTACAGACACAATTTGGATATGGAAGTGATAAAATTAATTCAATTTTTGGTTTATTGACTTGAATTACCACTCTTGGAATAACATTCCAAATAACTATCCCCCACTCAACAATGAAATGGAATTTCTCATAATTTAATATGAGAGCTTTTTCAATGAACCAGTAGAGGACATATTCTAGTTGTGAAAAATAGTCATCAAAGTAGGTTCTATAAACTATGAAATAATCCATAAAACATCCATAAAATTATCAACATACTAAAAAAATAATACTAAACACACATCACTAAAAAGTACTAGGAGAATTAAAAAGACAAAGAATAATCATTTTGTTTGTAAATGTGCTGAATGGATGGGTAAATGTTGTCTATTCATGATCCAATAGGGCTATATGGATATTAAAATAACCTAAATATCCATCAAGAAAACAATAATGAAACTTACCATCAAGTCTTTCTAAAATTTATTCAATGAAAGGTAGGGGAAGTTGGTCCTTTTGCATGGCTTGATTCAGTATACACCGGTCAGTATAGACACACCAACTGTTTTTCACACACGTTGGAACAAATTTATTCCTTTCATTTGACAATACTATTATTCAATGTTGTCATCACAATTTGAACTATCATAACCCATTTACTATCAGATATAGGACATATGATCTTAGGATCATGTAGTTTAGTGACCTCCAATTTTACCACTTTAAGGAGAGTGGGATGCAATAGGTGTTGATATTTTCTTATAGGCATGGCATCATCATCTAAAAGTATATAGTGCATACAAATTGATGGGATAATCCCTTTAATATCATCCAATTTCCATCCAATTTATTTTTAACACTCTCTCAAAAGGATGAGTAGTTTTTTTTATTTTATTGGAGATAGTTTATTGAAAATAATTATGGGAAATTCGTCAATTCCCTCAGGATAGCCATATTTTAAATTAGATGGAAATGGTTTTAATTCCATCACCGGTGGTTTTTTGGATTGAGGGAGGATATTTAGGGGGAGTGGGTTTTATTAAATAGTCTATATAATCATTTTTATTATATAAAGAAAGATAATAAATGGAAGAAATATTTTTTGAATCCTCGACAGTCATGGGTACCTCAAGATGAACACTCTATTAAATTAAAAAAACAATTTACACTTTTTTGAACCCACACAACACTCAAAACATGAATCAAAGATTAAATAATCAAAGTTTAAATAATAGGAAAATGAATCATATTATGGGTTGATGAGAGATTGTTGTGTGTGTGTTATTAGAGAGAAATTCCATTGAATAGATAGTAAAAGTAGAGTCCTCTTCTATAGGGTGTTTCATGGAATCAAGGATATTAAAACATACCTTTTCTCTACTGAAATCCATATAAAACATAACATTGTGAATGTTTATTATTTTCCATGGTATTTTTAGGAATGTAATCCCATGTATGAGAGGGGTATTTCCTTGGGTTCGGATATCCTCTATATCTAGACTATATAAGTCTACAAGGAAGATTATATTCTACACTCTTACAAGGACATCCTAGATCACTCCAAATGGGTTTGTTGTACTCCAATTGGAAAGATTCAGGATGATGCCCACCAGTTGAATCTATCCAAAATGTAGAGAGGTGTACACATAGTAAGGCATCACATTAATCGAAGCACCCAAATATAGCATTGCATTAGAATGGAAGGTCTCCCCTACAGTTCAAGCTAAAATTAATGTTCGTTGATCCTTGAATTTGGTATTAATTTCCAGTTGTATTAAGGTTGACACATCATTCTCATGTTTACTCTCTCATCCCCCATCACTCTCAATTTATGGGTTCAAATCTATTTACGATATTTGGAAAATTGAGGGATCTATTTAACTGCATCCAATAAATGAATATTAACTTTTACTTTTTTAAATGTATCCATTATTTCACTATAAATCCCATTATCAAAAAATTTATTTCATTTAGAGAGTCTTTGGGGTAAAGGAAGTGGAATATGTTGTTTTGGTGAATCCTCAATGTTAATTTTTTTACCCTTTTTGCCTTGTTTGTCTTCATTTGAACCTTTTGTTGGTAGAGAAAGAGAGTTTTTAAGAGGAGGATATACCTATTGAGTTGAATCATTGTATGAAGAAACATACCACTATAAATTGTGATTTCACAAACATTACCTTTGTCTTTTGTATTATAAATAGTTGGTGATGGTAGTTTTCCCGAACCTTTCATATTTATCTCACTTATAGTGTTTTCAAATTTTCCCACATGAGTTCGTAGGTTCATAATACCTGATTGTGTGGTCTGTTGGAATTGGAGGTTTTGGTTTTCCATTTTATTCAACATTTCCTCAAGGAATTGATCAAATTTGGAGGGAGGATTATTTTTTTGAGAATTTTAATTATACAAATAATCCATACCTTCTCCTTGTTGATACCTATTCTGTTTAGGGTAGCTTGATTTTCCACATTGTTGGTACTATAGTTGTGATTTTCACAGAAGTATAGATTTGGCCTACATGTTTCTTGTTTGAACAGTGGTTCATGCTAAAAAGGATGCCTTGGAAATACTACTGCACAACACTCAGATGAATCCTGATGTTGCGGGCACTGGTCAGAAAAATGAGTGTTATTAGAACAAATAACACAATGTAATGGAATATAAGGTGAGTGAGAATTACATTTAACATGATCTAATTAAGTTAGAAGGGTATGAATCTCACCATGTTTATTGTACACGTTTTTTTCTTGGGATGATTGACTTACTTCATTAACTAATTATGTTGGTGTAATTTCTCATGTACCAAATTTTTGTGAATTTTGAGCCATGTTGTCTATTAAGTCATGAGAGAAAGAAGGAGTTTTATCAACTAGGGAACCACAAGCTATAGCATCTATCATTCAATAATCCATGGGGACAAGTCCCTTATATAAGAATTGAATTATCAATTGATCACTACTTTTGTGGTTGGGAAAACTTGAGAAAAGTCTTTTGAATCTCTCCCAATATTCATGAAGTGTCTATTCTTGTGATTTCCTAATTCCACAGATTTTTATAATTGATTATGATTGGGAGGTAGGGAAAAGTTTCTCTAGAAATCATTATTTAAGGTTATTACAACCCCCAATTTTGGTAGGAAGATAGTATATCTAATATTTGGCTACACCATGAAGGGAGAAAGTGAAGACCCTAAACATTATGATATCCTCATATACATTTTGGGTTTTCATGGTGGAGCACACTATATTAAAGTCCTTAAGATGTTTTTGAGGGTACTCACTGAGATGACCATGGAATTTAGGTAAGAGGTGGTTTAAGCCTGATATCAGCTGAATGTTGGATACTTCTTTAGGATATTGGATGTACGTAGGTTGGTACTCGACATCTGGGGTTGTTAGTTCTTTTAATGTTTGACTATTTGAATCCATGATTTATGGGGTTTGAATTGGATAAAATTATGATTGTTTTGGGACCACCTGAGGTTACAAAATGGGTTCCATAGGTTTACTTTATTTTCCAAATCTAGATGACCGATTTTGTGAGTGAAGTGTCTTTTCAATTTCTGGGTCAAATTCACGCAGTTTTCCTTTTTCTAAAAAGTTCATGCAAATAAGTTGTGATGTTTATTTTTTTTATTTTTTATTTTTATTATTGAAGATGGATAAAATAAAATCAGTTAATATGGTTGATAAGAAATTTAATATAGGATTTTATACTATATAATTATAGCTATATATAAAGATAAAAAGAGAGAGAAGAATAAGAAACACAAAAAAATAGAAAAAATAAAAAACAAAAACAAAAACAATAAATATGGACGAGGGGATATTTAAATAATTAATAATGAATAAGTAAAATAAATAAATAAAATTAAATAAAGAGAAAAATAATTATCTTTTATCCCTATCAATAATGAAAAAATATGATCGCATTGTCTAGCACGTCAAATTAAATGTTTAGTTTTTACAATAATTTCTACAGTATAACAGGAACCCTAGGTCATATTTTGATGAAGCCTTAGATAATTAATTTAAAAATAATGTTTTGATTAAGAAAATGAGTAATGTTATTTTATTGAATTTGGGTTTTTTATTTAATATGAAATCAAATAAAATAAATCGATTCAAGAAATCATAAATTGAAAGATTTGATTCAGCGTGATCAACTCGAGGAAAACTCATGATGCTCATCCTTCATTACATCAAAATTCAGGGTAATGATCTTTTAATCTCTATATTATAACATATATAACTTTTACATTACTAATTTTACACCAGGAAACCTCCCGGGGTCCAGCTGAAAACACAATAAGATTCACCGGATACCAACGATGATTGGGTGATTTGTGTTCAACTTCATAAAAAAAAACTCACCAGGGAAACACACGAAGAACTAGATGCATTGTATAGGTTTTTAAATTATTTAATTTTGATACCATGAAATAAATTTTCATTGGATTGAGAGTGTTTATTAGAGTTCAATTGACCAATATGAACAGCAAAAACACCGTAATTAAAATAGGGATGAAAAAATGGTGAATGGTGTGCGAAACATAACATAAAAGAGTACCCCTAAACATGATCATATGGGTTTGAGAATAAAATACTAGAACATAAATCAATAAAATAATAATTTATGATGTTTAAAAAAATTAAAATACCTATAATTTAAAATACCATTCACTTAATACAAAAAAACTCGGTATTTTCAACTAGTTCTTCTTCATGTGATCACGAAGAGTATAGAAATCCATTGGATTGGAGGAAGAAAAATATGTTTAATTATCACTTCCCATAGCCGAAATAACATATATGGATGATTATAGGACTCATATGGGACTCTAATATGGAATAATCTTTCTATCTGGTTGAACTCTTAAATTTTCTACCAACAACGTTATTTTGTAGCCAATATGGGAGGTGGTTTTGGGAACCCTGATTTCTAAACACCAATTGGACCATGGTTTTTGGACAATAGAAAATCGTGACTCATGTTTCACAAAATAAACAACTTTTTTCAATACCTTCTTTATATATCCATGTCAAATTTTGATGCCATATAATTTAAATAATAAGAGATATTAGAAAAATACAATGGAAAACTTTTTACTCCATGCCGATTCATATTATTGGACAGATCTGTTTGGTTGGGCCTCTTAATGGATGAATTGGGATTGAGTTACTTCAATAAATTTATATCCCATTAAATTTTGGAACATATCATAGAATTTAAATCCAACTGGATTCATATATTAGTCACATTTTTCGGTTGAGTCCACTGGTGTGTCTGGATTCATACGGAGTTTGGGCTGCATTTCTTGAACTTCATTGTGGATCCTCAAAATCACATCCAACTATAATGAAAATAAAAAATAAAGTGCAATATCAATTTTTAGAAGTGATAAATATTAAATAATTGAATCAATAATGAAGTGAAATTTTTTATAATAATTCAAATTTTCAATACACAATCTTTTTAACACAGTGATGTATGGTTAAAAATGAATAGGAAAGCATTGTGCAATCAACTACATGTGATGTTTTTCATATATAGAATCATTCATTAAGAAAAAACCCCTTAGGGTTATTGATCATTATAAATCTCCAATTATGTGTATCCTTTTGATTATTGGGATGAAATCTATACACACACTGGTCAGTTCATCTTTTGTAGCATCCTATTATAAAACTATTATAGGAATCTTTTCATACCACAATCCACACACATCATACTAAATATCTGTAGTTTTAGTATGAACAACATTTTTTTGGTAGGAATCCATTAGATTCAAAGTATTCATTTTATGTATTGTATTTGAAATTACATCAAATTTTGTTTTGAGAATATTTAGTGGGGAAACCTATTCAAAATATAGTGACAAAATGTAACTATATCAAACTATCATATTTGTAAGACTTAACTAATTTAAGTTACAGTTCAGTATTATCATTCAATGACGATCCCCTTTAGATCGTATTGATGACTCTTTTAGTCTGGACGATTCTTTATTCATATTGTGTGGAATCCTTCTCTTATAAAACCCACTCAAGTTGTCATTCATTTTAATATTTGATAGTTCCCTATATTAAGCATGGACGAACTTTTTGACAAGATTCTTTCATATTGAATATATGATCATTTTTGTGGGAATCATTATTGGGGACCTTGATACTGAACCATGTACCCTTATATTTAAACATTTTGGATATTTTCAAATGGAAAAAATTAATAAGTCCATATGATTATTTCCTTTGTGACCACTTGAATAGTAAATGTATCCTTCTCAATTGAATGAAATAATTTCTGAAAAATTCACATTGACCTTTAGTCATACAGTGTTCTTCATGTCATTAGATAACTCAATATTGTATTATATAGTTGATATAACAACAATATAAGTTAATGGAAAACACAAATAGTCCTCAATAAGTAATTGTGAAAATTTTATATATCTCACCAACATAGTTTCTTTTCTAAAATTTATAAAAAAACATTAAGAAAAATTATGCCCTATTTACCATATAGCCTCAAATTTTCATTAGACTTATCTCTAACTCATAAAATTTCTTTTATTTATCATTTATTTTTAATGTGACACCCCCAATAATATAATTTTTACCCCCTCCAAGTTCCATATCTCTATGAATATGATTTCAATATATTTGAAATGTTTATTATGTAACATATTTTTATTATCTATTTGACATAAGTTTATAAGATCTTCTCTAATTTGATGTCAAGATTCCAAAATATGTGAAATTTTCCTTCTTTATTATGTATTATATATTCTTATCCTTCTACAAAATGCATGAATTCCCTTTAGCAAAATATATTTTATAATTTTTATAAATTCAACGATATCTATTACATTTCCATTATTAATTAATCTATTAGTGTGTAATTTTATATCTTTAAATTAATGAAAAACTATATCATATTCAATATATAATATTTGAATCGTGTGATTTTTTCATTGAAAACAAATCATCTTTCTTAACATGTATGTTGGATGATAAGAATGGGGGGAATACAATTAAAACATTTCTTATTTCATGTGTTGTTCTTTATTTTACCTGAATGGTAGATAAACCAATAAGGTATGAATTGATATGATATGGGTTTTAATAGACCATTTCATCATTTTAATAACATTGTAGTGGTGAATTGTTCCCTACATTTATTCCATATAATACCCTTTTCATTAATTTTTATCTTTCATACATTGGGTCAATTTCATTACTATTTTTTAATTAGATTATGTAATGGTAATATACTTTGAATATTATATATTAGCACATTGATAAATATTTTTTTTACATAGTTAGTAGCTACATAAAAATTAAGAATTATATTATTTAAGGAAGACTCATATTCCTTCTAACTACTCAAAAAAATACCATCATGTTCTATTAGTTACCCAACAATGGGAGAATATGCATGAAAATAATTTTGAGTCGTTGGAGTAATACAAAAGTTACTCAAAGAATGTTTTTAAATGCACCATTTCCTAAAATATCCCACCAACAACACACTATACTAGTATCTTGACGAGAATCATAAAAAGAAAAATATTTTTTGAAATAATATAAAAATATATAGAGGGATGATATTCCTACCCTAATAAAATATATTTTCCATGAGTCCATAAAAGGATTATAAGTAGTAGACCAACTATTAAATGAGTTTTAATTTTATGGATGACATGATACATCCCATAAAATTCCTCCCTATGAGAGACACAAGGATAGGGTGGATTCTTATGCAGTGAAGGTGATGGAGGATTTGATGAAATCATATGTCGGGTTTGATGCGAAGGTTTTGAGAAAGATTCCCAAGGGGATGAAAGACAAGAAGAAGGCTTGAGGAGGGTGTGGGTTAGGTTTTGTTTCTCTACTAGACATATTCCATTCCAATGGATTTTATTTTTTCTTTGCTTTGGTTGTTTTACTATATTTTATCACTTATCGTCTCTCTTCAAAAGTATTGAATTAGAATATGGAACATTAATCCACTGAAACTAACATTAATACATCGGGGTATCCATGTTCATCGATACATCTTGTGATTTTATATGATTTCCAATATTATAACTGTAACAGCCCATGATTTTATAAAAAATATTCTTTTTAATTTTATTAATGTCTTGTGTTGTACGCTACACCAAAAGGAGCTTGCACAACACGCATCCTTGACTTTCCTTTCATTACACGCAATCGCGACCTTCCTCGATAGCGTGTGTAATACGCAATACCGAGTTTCACTAAACAACGATATGCTATTAAAATATTATTAAAACTAGCCGGTATGAATAGTAATAACCACTTTTTAAAATTCTGTAAATCTTATTTTTCAAAATGAACTTCAATTTTGGATTCGGAGTATCGAATTTACCCTAAGGTGAAATTTTGGTACATTTCGGATAACTTTCATATTCTGATGAATAGTGAAAATTACTAAAAAACAACTTTTTTAATCGAAATAATTAATAGTGATAAATTATTAATTGGAGTAGTTTTAAAGTATATTTAGAATATATTTTTACAATTTAATACAATGTTGGTCATTGGATGTAATTTCACTTTTAAACCAGACATAATCAAGTGTCAATCTTTTGATAGATATTGTTTCTTAAAAACACGCTATTTGTTTTAACAGCGGGATTTAATTATAAAAATTAATTAATGCAACTTTTATGTTATGAATTTGGTAAAATAGACTTCATTTTTGAATTCGGAATATGAAATATAGCTTAGGATGAAATTTTGGCATTGTTCTGAAAAACATCAATTTTTGATGAATAGTGAAACTACAAAGTGGTAGTTAAAAAACTGAATTTTTCATAAAACTTAATTTTACCACTTCTGTGAATGGAATTTCAAAAATCCGAGAGACACGGTTGATGTCAGTAAGTAAAATGTGGTTCAATGAGATGAAAATAATTTTTGGTGAATAGTAACTTTTTACTTTTATTTACCACGGTTAAAAGTAAATAGGGTAATTAAGGGTAAGAATGATATTAATATTACCCTAACACATGTCCTAATTATATTGGACAAGTTTATCTCGACCAAAAACAACCTTAAGTGTAAAATATTATCATTTAGGCCCACTTGGATTAGATTAGGACATTTATTATTATTTAATTCAAAGAAGAGTTAAAAGAGTTAAAATCAAAGTTTATTCACTAATGCATTTTTAATATGGAGTTATACATAAGATAAATTAGACTATAAATATTCATTAGAAATATAAAAATCTTTCCTACATAATGATATTTTATTTATAATTTTTAGATTTTAAATAAAGTAATTTATTTATGACACAACGATGATGCAGTAATTACCCTTTTAAGGAAATATTAACATAATTGATGTTATAAATACTCAAATGAATGTAATTTGAGACTTTTTATGAATTCCACTAATTTTATAGGTTAATATGATATATTAGTGTTGATTTAATCAACTTGGTTTGAACATATAATTCTGTTATGACTTTCAAAAAAATCATATATCAAATAGTGTCAAAATTGACACAAAATAGTTTTTAAATCAAATATTATATTATTAATTGTTATATTATTCCTAAAAATATAAGGCTCGGCCAAATGACTTAGATAAGGATATATATATTAATAATAAACAATTTAGGGTTCGTTTGGCATGTTATAGTAAGTGTATTAACCATATAGTGAAAGAAAACAAAAAGACACGGTAAAAGTTAAATTATTTAACTTAGAGTTAAATCTAATTGATAAGGTTAAAATAAGAACCTAAACTTGTCTAAATCCTATTGGTTGATAGGATTTCGACCCATACCCACTTTAGCTTCGAAATAAGACCCTTTGGAACCATTATAAACCGATTTTTACTTTAATATAAAATAATATTTTGAGATATTCCTAAGGTGCCCCTCTCCTCCCTTATAAAAGGGCACCTCCTCCCCCTCCTCCTCACACCAATTTGAGCACTCAAGCTCGGCCAAACCCTGCCAAAATCTCTTCTCCACTTCCCTAGAAACATCATAGAGGTTCTGGCCTTCCTCAAAGACCAATTTTATTTCCCTAAGAGGAGGTCTCCAAAAGGCGCTTCAAAGAAGAGGTAATTACCGTTACCAATTCTTTCATCTTTATTTCTTCTTCCACTTCTTCTTCTTAGGTTGTTTCATTAGGAAGTAATAACATCAGTATCACTCATATACTTATATGTTATTATAAGTATGAAACAACCCTATTTCACCATCTATCTATCCTACGGAAAAAGAAATCACCGCGCGTGCGTACGTACGGAATACCGTCTCCACGCCGTGGCGTAATCTATTTTCCACCACCACCTTACATGGATGGGTATAATGGTGTAAAGAATAACTATACATAGTTATTAAAACATCATATTGATTCTGATATATTGTATAATCCACTCCAATTCAATTCAATATTTATGGAAATGATATCATCGCTCGTGCATACGTACGGACTACCGTCTCCACGACGCGATGAGATTCATTCTCCATGTTAACCATTTAAGAATGATTATAAAGTATATATAAGAAATAATAATGAAATATATGACATTATAAAGCTACTGGATTTATGTATATATATATATTTATGTCATCTACTTACTTCCATTCAAGACAATAGGGAAAGGAAAACTGCGTTCATGCGTACGTACGAACTACCGTCTCCATGAACGGTGTTTTTAATTTCATTTATCTATCTATTATATATATATATATACTGAATATATATGATATATAAATCATATTTTATATTCTGGAAGTAAGTAAATCATGATATAAGTAATAATGATGTCAAGAACAACAAGTCAAAACACCTACGATAAATGAAACGATTTTACCCAAAACGCTTCTTTAACATGGAATTTACAAAAGAACGGGTAATATAATGTCATAAGTGAACCATATATGATATAATAACAATGAATATGATTCTGTAATAAGTCAATGACATTATTTAAATCATTATACAGGAGGTTCGGACACATACGAAGCAAATCGGACCTAAGGTAAGGGAAATATCACAATCTCATTTTTATCCGAGATTGTTTATTCGTAAGTATTTACTGGGGTGTATTTTATCATCCACATCCATGTTTCATCAATATGTAATATTATTTCCATCCACCTACAATTGTTTAAATCCATTTTTACCCTTCGTTGAGTTTTTAGTAAAGAATATGAAAGGAATCTTTTGTCACTTTTTCGTACGAGGTGATTTTTTGACTTTTCTGACAAAAGTACGAAGAATGTTTTTTTAACTTATACGGCATGAATGGATTTTTAAAACATTATTTCCAAGAAACTTCCTTTACAAGTTTTCAAGTTTATTTTTAATCAACTTCTTTTATTTTAAAGTTGTATAACATGTTATGAAAGGAAAAATGTTTTTGAAGAAGAAAGGATATTTTCCTCAAGAATGGAGTTCAAGTGTTTTATCAAAATTATTTTCCATCTAAGATAATAAAGGGTTATGTTTTTATCCCTATTATTAAATTGATTTGATCATGTTGTGATGGAATTATTTTTATCTTATATGAATTGATTTATGATGTCATGATGTTTCAAGAATCCCATTTTTGTTACATGTGTTATGAGATGATGTATGTTTTATGATTATGTGTCACACATAAGAAAGGATTCATTATAAGATGGGTGGGACCTATATCTCCCTCCAATGCATTGGGTAAAGATTTTATATCTCATGAGATAGACATGGCTGGAATGGTAGGTTATACCGGTTCAGTGAAACAGGACTGAAACAAGGGTTACTCGATTCAGAAAGGGACTTTGTCCACTAAGATAGTCTTGGCAATGAGTCTTGACTAACAAGAAATGATTCTCTATGATTATGTGTGAATGCCACGAAGTTTCAAGTTTCATATTTTGATTATGGTGATTTCATTTTCACTTCCATGATTTATCCCATGTTATGAAATTATGCTCTCTTTTGCAGGTTATGATTTCCAAAATGTTATGTTCTTATGAATATGATGTGATTGATATTTCTTTTGTTTACCCTTACTGAGCATTTGAGCTCACCCTTTTTTGTTTTCTTTTCCCCAGGATAAAAAGAAAGGTTCTAGGTAAAAAAAAAAGGGGAAGATCTGTATGGGAGATACTAAAGATCTTTCACCACGATTAGAAGATTACGTTCCGAGTTTCCAAAGACACTAAACTATTACGATCCTTGTGTGTGTGTTTTTGTTATGTACCAAGTATTCCGAAAAAAGTAATGTAATGTCCATGTACGTCAAGATACGGGTCTCTACAGTAGGTATCAGAGGAAAGGTTTAGTCAACCTTTGGAAACTAGGATGCGAAAACGTTAGTGAGATCCCTAGAGATATTTCTAAGGTATGTCTAGGGATGTCTCTAAGGTTAAGTATACGTATAGGTTATAGTCCTAGAATTGCTCTAACGATCTTAGAATTTAAGCTAAGATGTTAGATATTGAGGGTACTACCCCTTTATTATGTTGTTTTCCCTAGCATGATTTTTGCCTCTCACACTATTCTTTTGGGGTTTTAGACGATGGCTGGAACCCGAAGGAACCGTGTTGATCAATGCAATGGACAATGCAATGATTGTCCCCCTAAGAAACCAAACGATATGGGAGCTGGAATGAAAAATCTTGTAGCCATGCTCACACAACTTTCTCAAGCTATGAATCATGCAGGACTTCCAAACGAGCAAAGGAAGGAGCAACATTCTGTTGAATCCTTCATGAGGCAGCGTCCGCCTTCTTTCAGTGGGTCTACTGATCCATTAGTTGCTGAACAATGGATTAGTACTACTGAAAAGATATTTTCAGTTCTTCAATGTTCTGAACATGATAAAGTCATCTTAGCAGTATATCGTTTGGAAGGTGAAGCTGATCAATGGTTGAATCTTATCAAGAATACGAGGCAAAGAGATGAAATTGATTCCATGGAATGGGACGAGTTCAAGAACTTGTTTTTTAGTAAGTACTTCCCTCGTATTCTTCGAACGAAGATGGAGAAGGAGTTTCTTGAACTAAAGCAAAAGGATGATGAATCTGTTGGTATATACGAAGCGAATTTTACAAGACTTGCAAGGTATGCATCTGGCATTATCATCCAACCTGAAAGTAAAGTTGATCTATTTTTCAGTGGCTTAAAACCAAGTCTTCGAAGGGCATTAGCTATAAGAGACTTCAGTAGCTATGAAGAAATTGTGCGTTGTGCTATCAAGGTAGAAATGTAAGTTGGTGTTACATATCCATCTCATGGTTTTGACAAGAAACGAAAGATGGAGTTCAAGGAGAAATCTCAGAATAATGGTGAAAAGAAGATGAATGTTTCCTTATGCACAAAGTGTGGAAAGAAGCATGGTGTAGATTTTCTTAAAGGGACTAGAAAAAGTTTTAAGTGTGGAAAAGAAGGTCATCGAGCAGCTGAGTGTCGAAGTAATGGAAAAAGGGATTCTAATGAAGTGAATAAAGCAAACACTGCAAAGAACGCACAACCAACACTTCAATGCTTCAAGTGCAAGGAGATGGGACATTATGCCAATAAATTCCCTAATCCAAGGGTTAGTGATGATCGACATGAGCAACCGCTTAAGGCAAAGGACAAAGGGAAGTCACATGCGATCACTATTGGCAATGTTGAATATGACAATGATGGGGTGAAATGATTAAGTTTTTATGTAATGGGATTCCAAAATAATGTTGTATCATGGAATATTGGAATATTTATGTATTGGTCTAATGTGGTATTCAAAGTGATTGAGATATTATGCGCATAATGAAGGGAAAACGATAAAATGAAATGTTTAACAGTATTCATGAGCTCATGATTGATATAAGGACTAAGTGATATCATGGTTTGAGTATATAGAATTTTGAGGATTTTGGTATGTGGAAAGTGTTAACTTTTAACTGCATTCAAGTTTTCACTAAGGTTGAATGGGTATTCAAGAGAGTACAAGATTAAGGACTTTAAATGTTTGGAATGTGTCCAACAAGATATATCTTATGATATATGGGGATCAACGATGGTATTAAATCTCTGGTAATCGTTTTCACTATGTTATGAGAATGGACTGCAGTATTATGGATAGGACTAAAGATTGGAATGGATTATGTTGGACATAAGTTAGTATTGTTTAAGGATAGAAGTTTTTTCGATATTATTTATGGGATGTTATAGTATTATAGTTTTAGAAAAAGGAAAACCTGCAGGACGGGCGACAGCCCATCGCGTCGGACAAGGCTGTGGGAATCGAACCCACAACCGAAGTGCGACAGGCCTTTATCGCTTACCACTGGCCTACAAGAAGTCCCTGTTTAGTAGAAACTAGTTTTATTTTATTAAGCGGTATGATATACGAAGTATAAGTTCATTTTTGGAACCATATACGATTAATCTAACCATAAGATGAACTTATAACTTTTCGAACCTTTTGTTTGAGACAGATGGAATGACCCGTCATTCTATCACATGATCTGCTAACACTTCAAGAATAACAAATTCAACTTCATTTATTTAAGAGATGAAGTAGAAATTGTTCAAGGCACGAACAACAGCGAGATTGTACCAAAATAAAGTAAGTATTTATTCTAATTCAAACTCTTCATCTTTAGGAAAACGATCTTGAAAACCAAAAATGTTGTCCTAGTGCTCTTATACTTGATGAATCAGATGGTACCTTATATCACCACAAATCTATGGATTTGTGATTACTGGATTTTCCATAGCCATGTTCTCTACCACTCTCCATCAGAACATGATGGTTAGATTTCTCTTCCATATCCATATTTTCACCTATGTGGAAACCCAATGATTAGTTTATTTGGGTAACCGTTACGTTTCATACTTTTGTTTTTAAAGATTGGTTTTGATATTCCTTTTTACGATGTGGGTTTCTATTAAAGAAACTTTCAAATAGTAAACCATTTATAACCCCGATGAATTTCGAGGGCGAAATTCATTTTAAGGGGGGTAGAATGTAACAGCCCAAGATTTTATAAAAAATATTCTTTTTAATTTTATTAATGTCTTGTGTTGTACGCTACACCAAAAGGAGCTTGCACAACACGCATCCTTGACTTGCCTTGCATTACACGCAATCGCGACCTTCCTCGATAGCGTGTGTAATACGCAATACCGAGTTTCACTAAACAACGATATGCTATTAAAATATTATTAAAACTAGCCGGTATGAATAGTAATAACCACTTTTTAAAATTCTTTAAATCTTATTTTTCAAAATGAACTTCATTTTTGGATTCGGAGTATCGAATTTAGCCTAAGGTGAAATTTTGGTACATTTCGGATAACTTTCATATTCTGATGAATAGTGGAAATTACTAAAAAACAACTTTTTTAATCGAAATAATTAATAGTGATAAATTATTAATTGGAGTAGTTTTAAAGTATATTTAGAATATATTTTTACAATTTAATACAATGTTGGTCATTGGATGTAATTTCACATTTAAACCAGACATAATCAAGTGTCAATCTTTTGATAGATATTATTTCTTAAAAACACGCTATTTGTTTTAACAGCGGGATTAAATTATAAAAATTAATTAATGCAACTTTTATGTTATGAATTTGGTAAAATAGACTTCATTTTTGAATTCGGAATATGAAATATAGCTCAGGATGAAATTTTGGCATTGTTCTGAAAAACATCAATTTTTGATGAATAGTGAAACTACTAAGTGGTAGTTAAAAAACTGAATTTTTCATAAAACTTAATTTTACCGCTTCTGTGAATTGAATTTCAAAAATCCGAGAGACACGGTTGATGTCAGTAAGTAAAATGTGGTTCAATGAGATGAAAATAATTTTTGGTGAATAGTAACTTTTTACTTTTATTTACCACGGTTAAAAGTAAATAGGGTAATTAAGGGTAAGAATGATATTAATATTACCCTAACACATGTCCTAATTCTATTGGACAAGTGTATCTCGACCAAAAACAACATTAAGTGTAAAATATTATCATTTAGGCCCACTTGGATTAGATTAGGACATTTATTATTATTTAATTCAAAGAAGAGTTAAAAGAGTTAAAATCAACGTTTATTCACTAAAACATTTTTAATATGGGGTTATACATAAGATAAATTCGACTATAAATATTCATTAGAAATCTAAAAATATTTCCTACATAATTATATTTTATTTATGATTTTTAGACTTTAAATAAAGTAATTTATTTATGACACAACGATGATGCAGTAATTACCCTTTTAAGAAAATATTAACATAATTGATGTTATAAATACTCAAATGAATGTAATTTGAGACTTTTTATGAATTCCACTAATTTTCTAGGTTACTATGATATATTATTGTTGATTTAATCAACTTGGTTTGAACATATAATTCTGTTATGACTTTCACAAAAATAATATATCAAATAGTGTCAAAATTGACACAAAATAGTTTTTAAATCAAATATTATATTATTAATTGTTATTTTATTCCTAAAAATCTAAGGTTCGGCAAAATGACTTAGATAAAGATATATATATTAATAATAAACAATTTAGGGTTCGTTTGGCATGTTGTAGTAAGTGTATTAACCATATAGTGAAAGAAAACAAAAAGACACGGTAAAAGTTAAATTATTTAACTTAGAGTTAAATCTAATTGATAAGGTTAAAATAAGAACCTAAACTTGTCTAAATCCTATTGGTTGATAGTATTTCGACCCATCCCCACTTTAGCTTCGAAATAAGACCCTTTGGAACCATTATAAACCGATTTTTACTTTAATATAAAATAATATTTTGAGATATTCCTAAGGTGCCCCTCTCCTCCCTTATAAAAGGGCACCTCCTCCCCCTCCTCCTCACACCAATTTTAGCACTCAAGCTCGGCCAAACCCTGCCAAAATCTCTTCTCCACTTCCCTAGCAACATCCTAGAGGTTCTGGTCTTCCTCAAAGACCCATTTTAGTTCCCTAAGAGGAGGTCTCCAAAAGGCGCTTCAAAAAAGAGGTAATTACCGTTACCAATTCTTTCATCTTTATTTCTTCTTCCACTTCTTCTTCTTAGGTTGTTTCATTATGAAGTAATAACATCAGTATCACTCATATGCTGATATGTTATTATAAGTATGAAACAACCCTATTTCACCATCTATCTATCCTACGGAAAAAGAAATCACCGCGCGTGCGTACGTACGGAATACCGTCTCCACGCCGTGGTGTAATCTATTTTCCACCACCACCTTACATGGATGGGTATAATGGTGTAAAGAATAACTATACATAGTTATTAAAACATCATATTGATTCTTATATATTGTATAATCCACTCCAATTCAATTCAATATTTATGGAAATGATATCATCGCTCGTGCGTACGTACGGACTACCGTCTCCACGACGCGATGAGATTCATTCTCCATGTTAACCATTTAAGAATGATTATAAAGTATATATAAGAAATAATAATGAAATATATGACATTATAAAGCTACTGGATTTATGTATATATATATATATGTATGTCATCTACATACTTCCATTCAAGACAATAGGGAAAGGAAAACAGCGTTCATGCGTACGTACGGACTACCGTCTCCATGAACGGTGTTTTTCATTTCATTTATCTATCTACTATATATATATATACTGAATATATATGATATATAAATCATATTTTATATTCTGTAAGTAAGTAAATCATTATATAAGTAATAATGATGTCAAGAACAACAAGTCAAAACACCTACGATAAATGAAACGATTTTACCCAAAACGCTTCTTTAACATGGAATTTACAAAAGAAAGGGTAATATAATGTCATAAGTGAACCGTATATGATATCATAACAATGAATATGATTCTGTAATAAGTCAATGACATTATTTAAATCATTATACAGGAGGTTCGGACACATACGAAGCAAATCGGACCTAAGGTAAGGGAAATATCACAATCTCATTTTTATCCGAGATTGTTTATTCGTAAGTATTTACTGGGGTGTATTTTATCATCCACATCCATGTTTCATCAATATGTAATATTATTTCCATCCACCTACAATTGTTTAAATCCATTTTTACCCTTCGGTGAGTTTTTAGTAAAGAATATGAAAGGAATCTTTTGTCACTTTTTCGTACGAGGTGATTTTTTGACTTTTCCGACAAAAGTACGAAGAATGTTTTTTTAACTTATACGGCATGAATGGATTTTTAAAACATTATTTCCAAGAAACTTCCTTTACAAGTTTTCAAGTTTATTTTTAATCAAATTCTTTTATTTTAAAGTTGTATAACATGTTATGAAAGGAAAAATGTTTTTGAAGAAGAAAGGATATTTTCCTCAAGAATGGAGTTCAAGTGTTTTATCAAAATTATTTTCCATCTAAGATAATAAAGGGTTATGTTTTTATCCCTATTATTAAATTGATTTGATCATGTTGTGATGGAATTATTTTTATCTTATATGAATTGATTTATGATGTCTTGATGTTTCAAGAATCCCATTTTTGTTACATGTGTTATGCGATGATGTATGTTTTATGATTATGTGGCACACATAAGAAAGGATTCATTATAAGATGGGTGGGACCTATATCTCCCTCCAATGCATTGGGTAAAGATTTTATATCTCATGAGATAGACATGGCTGGAATGGTAGGTTATACCGGTTCAGTGAAACAGGACTGAAACGAGGGTTACTCGATTCAGAAAGGGACTTTGTCCACTAAGATAGTCTTGGCAATGAGTCTTGACTAACAATAAATGATTCTCTATGATTATGTGTGAATGCCACAAAGTTTCAAGTTTCATGTTATGATTATGGTGATTTCATTTTCACTTCCATGATTTATCCCATGTTATGAAATTATGCTCTCTTTTGCAGGTTATGATTTCCAAAATGTTATGTTCTTATGAATATGATGTGATTGATATTTCTTTTTTTTACCCTTACTGAGCATTTGAGCTCACCCTTTTATGTTTTCTTTTCCCCAGGATAAAAAGAAAGGTTCTAGGTAAAAAAAAGGGGACGATCTTTATGGGAGATACTGAAGATCTTTCACCACGATTAGAAGATTACGTTCCGAGTTTCCAAAGACACTAAACTATTACGATCCTTGTGTGTGTGTTTTTGTTATGTACCAAGTATTCCGCAAAAGTAATGTAATGTCCATGTACGTCAAGATACGGGTCTCTACAGTTGGTATCAGAGGAAAGGTTTAGTCAACCTTTGGAAACTAGGATGCGAAAACGTTAGTGAGATCCCTAGAGATATTTCTAAGGTATGTCTAGGGATGTCTCTAAGGTTAAGTATATGTATAGGTTATAGTCCTAGAATTGCTCTAACGATCTTAGAATTTAACCTAAGATGTTAGATATTGAGGGTACTACCCCTTTATTATGTTGTTTTCCCTAGCATGATTTTTGCCTCTCACACTATTCTTTTGGGGTTTTAGACGATGGATGGAACCCGAAGGAACCGTGTTGATCAATGCAATGGACAATGCAATGATTGTCCCACTGAGCAACTAAACGATATGGGAGCTGGAATGAAAAATCTTGTAGCCATGCTCACACAACTTTCTCAAGCTATGAATCATGCAGGACTTCCAAACGAGCAAAGGAAGGAGCAACATTCTGTTGAATCCTTCATGAGGAAGCGTCCGCCTTCTTTCAGTGGGTCTACTGATCCATTAGTTGCTGAACAATGGATTAGTACTACTGAAAAGATATTTTCAGTTCTTCAATGTTCTGAACATGATAAAGTCATCTTAGCAGTATATCGTTTGGAAGGTGAAGCTGATCAATGGTGGAATATTATCAAGAATACGAGGCAAAGAGATGAAATTGATTCCATGGAATGGGACGAGTTCAAGAACTTGTTTTTCAGTAAGTACTTCCCTCGTATTCTTCGAACGAAGATGGAGAAGGAGTTTCTTGAACTAAAGCCAAAGGATGATGAATCTGTTGGTATATACGAAGCGAATTTTACAAGACTTGGAAGGTATGCATCTGGCATTATCATCCAACCTGAAAGTAGAGTTGATCGATTTTTCAGTGGCTTAAAACCAAGTCTTCGAAGGGCATTAGCTATAAGAGACTTCAGTAGCTATGAAGAAATTGTGCGTTGTGCTATCAAGGTAGAAATGGAAGTTGGTGTTACATATCCATCTCATGGTTTTGACAAGAAACGAAAGATGGAGTTCAAGGAGAAATCTCAGAATAATGGTGAAAAGAATATGAATGTTTCCTTATGCACAAAGTGTGGAAAGAAGCATGGTGGAGATTGTCTTAAAGGGACTAGAAAATGTTTTAAGTGTGGAAAAGAAGGTCATCGAGCAGCTGAGTGTCGAAGTAATGGAAAAAGGGATTCTAATGAAGTGAATAAAGCAAACACTGCAGAGAACGCACAACCAACACTTCAATGCTTCAAGTGCAAGGAGATGGGACATTATGCCAATAAATTCCTTAATCCAAGGGTTAGTGATGATCGGCATGAGCAACCGCTTAAGGCAAAGGACAAAGGGAAGTCACATGCGATCACTATTGGCAATGTTGAATATGACAATGATGTGGTGGAATGATTGAGTTTTTATGTAATGGGATTCCAAAATAATGTTGTATCATGGAATATTGGAATATTTATGTATTGGTCTAATGTGGTATTCAAAGTGATTGAGATATTATGCGCATAATGAAGGGAAAATGAGAAAATGAAATGTTTAACAGTATTCATGAGCTCATGATTGATATAAGGACTAAGTGATATCATGGTTTGAGTATATAGAATTTTGAGGATTTTTATATGTGGAAAGTGTTAACTTTTAACTGCATTCAAGTTTTCACTAAGGTTCAATGGGTATTCAAGAGAGTACAAGATTAAGGCCTTTAAATGTTTGGAATGTGTCCAACAAGATATATCTTATGATATATGGGGATCAACGATGGTATTAAATCTCTGGTAATCGTTTTCACTATGTTATGAGAATGGACTGCAGTATTATGGATAGGACTAAAGATTGGAATGGATTATGTTGGACATAAGTTAGTATTGTTTAAGGATAGAAGTTTTTTCGATATTATTTATGGGATGTTATAGTATTATAGTTTTAGAAAAAGGACAACCTGCAGGACGGGCGACAGCCCATCGCGTCGGACAAGGCTGTGGGAATAGAACCCACAACCGAAGTGCGACTGGCCTTTATCGCTTACCACTGGCCTACAGGAAGTCCCTGTTTAGTAGAAACTAGTTTTATTTTATTAAGCGGTATGATATACGAAGTATAAGTTCATTTTTGGAACCATATACGATTAATCTAACCATAAGATGAACTTATAACTTTTCGAACATTTTGTTTGAGAGAGATGGAATGACCCGTCATTCTATCACATGATCTGCTAACACTTCACGGATAACAAATTCAACTTCATTTATTTAAGAGATGAAGTAGAAATTGTTCAAGGCATGAACAACAGCGAGATTGTACCAAAATAAAGTAAGTATTTATTCTAATTCAAACTCTTCAACTTTAGGAAAACGATCTTGAAAACCAAAAATGTTGTCTTAGTGCTCTTATACCTGATGAATCAGATGGTACCTTATATCACCACAAATCTATGGATTTGTGATTACTGGCTTTTCTATAGCCATGTTCTCTACCACTCTCCATCAGAACATTATGGTTAGATTTCTCTTCCATATCCATATTTTCACCTATGTGGAAACCCAATGATTAGTTTATTTGGGTAACCGTTACGTTTCATACTTTTGTTTTTAAAGATTGGTTTTGATATTCCTTTTTGCGATGTGGGTTTCTATTAAAGAAACTTTCAAATAGTAAACCATTTATAACCCCGACGAATTTCGAGGGCGAAATTCATTTTAAGGGGGATAGAATGTAACAGCCCAAGATTTTATAAAAAATATTCTTTTTAATTTTATTAATGTCTTGTGTTGTACGCTACACCAAAAGGAGCTTGCACAACACGCATCCTTGACTTGCCTTGCATTACACGCAATCGCGACCTTCCTCGATAGCGTGTGTAATACGCAATACCGAGTTTCACTAAACAACGATATGCTATTAAAATATTATTAAAACTAGCCGGTATGAATAGTAATAACCACTTTTTAAAATTCTTTAAATCTTATTTTTCAAAATGAACTTCATTTTTGGATTCGGAGTATCGAATTTAGCCTAAGGTGAAATTTTGGTACATTTCGGATAACTTTCATATTCTGATGAATAATGAAAATTACTAAAAAACAACTTTTTTAATCGAAATAATTAATAGTGATAAATTATTAATTGGATTAGTTTTAAAGTATATTTAGAATATATTTTTACAATTTAATACAATGTTGGTCATTGGATGTAATTTCACATTTAAACCAGACATAATCAAGTGTCAATCGTTTTATAGATATTGTTTCTTAAAAACACGCTATTTGTTTTAACAGCGGGATTTAATTATAAAAATTAATTAATGCAACTTTTATGTTATGAATTTGGTAAAATAGACTTCATTTTTGAATTCGGAATATGAAATATAGCTTAGGATGAAATTTTGGCATTGTTCTGAAAAACATCAATTTTTGATGAATAGTGAAACTACTAAGTGGTAGTTAAAAAACTGAATTTTTCATAAAACTTAATTTTACCGCTTCTGTGAATGAAATTTCAAAAATCTGAGAGACACGGTTGATGTCAGTAAGTAAAATGTGGTTCAATGAGATGAAAATAATTTTTGGTGAATAGTAACTTTTTACTTTTATTTACCACGGTTAAAAGTAAATAGGGTAATTAAGGGTAAGAATGATATTAATATTACCCTAACACATGTCCTAATTCTATTGGACAAGTGTATCTCGACCAAAAACAACCTTAAGTGTAAAATATTATCATTTAGGCCCACTTGGATTAGATTAGGACATTTATTATTATTTAATTCAAAGAAGAGTTAAAAGAGTTAAAATCAACGTTTATTCACTAAAACATTTTTAATATGGGGTTATACATAAGATAAATTCGACTATAAATATTCATTAGAAATATAAAAAGATTTCCTACATAATGATATTTTATTTATAATTTTTAGACTTTAAATAAAGTGATTTATTTATGACACAACGATGATGTAGTAATTACCCTTTTAAGGAAATATTAACATAATTGATGTTATAAATACTCAAATGAATGTAATTTTGAGACTTTTTATGAATTCCACTAATTTTCTAGGTTACTATGATATATTAGTGTTGATTTAATCAACTTGGTTCGAACATATAATTCTGTTATGACTTTCACAAAAATCATATATCAAATAGTGTCAAAATTGACACAAAATAGTTTTTAAATCAAATATTATATTATTACTTGTTATTTTATTCCTAAAAATCTAAGGTTCGGCCAAATGACTTAGATAAAGATATATATATTAATAATAAACAATTTAGGGTTCGTTTGGCATGTTATAGTAAGTGTATTAACCATATAGTGAAAGAAAACAAAAAGACACGGTAAAAGTTAAATTATTTAACTTAGAGTTAAATCTAATTGATAAGGTTAAAATAAGAACCTAAACTTGTCTAAATCCTATTGGTTGATAGGATTTCGACCCATCCCCACTTTATCTTCGAAATAAGACCCTTTGGAACCATTATAAACCGATTTTTACTTTAATATAAAATAATATTTTGAGATATTCCTAAGGTGCCCCTCTCCTCCCTTATAAAAGGGCACCTCCTCCCCCTCCTCATCACACCAATTTGAGCACTCAAGCTCGGCCAAACCCTACCAAAATCTCTTCTCCACTTCCCTAGAAACATCCTAGTGGTTCTGGTCTTCCTCAAAGACCCATTTTAGTTCCCTAAGAGGAGGTCTCCAAAAGGCGCTTCAAAGAGGAGGTAATTACCGTTACCAATTCTTTCATCTTTATTTCTTCTTCCACTTCTTCTTCTTAGGTTGTTTCATTATGAAGTAATAACATCAGTATCACTCATATACTGATATGTTATTATAATTATGAAACAACCCTATTTCACCATCTATCTATCCTATGGAAAAAGAAATCACCGCGCGTGCGTACGTACGGAATACCGTCTCCACGTCGTGGTGTAATCTATTTTCCACCACCACCTTACATGGATGGGTATAATGGTGTAAAGAATAACTATACATAGTTGTTAAAACATCATATTGATTCTGATATATTGTATAATCCACTCCAAATCAATTCAATATTTATGGAAATGATATCATCGCTCGTGCGTACGTACGGACTACCGTCTCCACGACGCGATGAGATTCATTCTCCATGTTAACCATTTAAGAATGATTATAAAGTATATATAAGAAATAATAATGAAATATATGACATTATAAAGCTAATGGATTTATGTATATATATATATATTTATGTCATCTACTTACTTCCATTCAAGACAATAGGTAAAGGAAAACAACGTTCATGCGTACGTACGGACTACCGTCTCCATGAACGGTGTTTTTCATTTCATTTATCTATCTATTATATATATATATATAATGAATATATATGATATATAAATCATATTTTATATTCTGTAAGTAAGTAAATCATTATATAAGTAATAATGATGTCAAGAACAACAAGTCAAAACACCTACGATAAATGAAACGATTTTACCCAAAACGCTTCTTTAACATGGAATTTACAAAAGAACGGGTAATATAATGTCATAAGTGAACCATATATGATATAATAACAATGACTATGATTCTGTAATAAGTCAATGACATTATTTAAATCATTATACAGGAGGTTCGGACACATACGAAGCAAATCGGACCTAAGGTAAGGGAAATATCACAATCTCATTTTTATCCGAGATTGTTTATTCGTAAGTATTTACTGGGGTGTATTTTATCATCCACATCCATGTTTCATCAATATGTAATATTATTTATATCCACCTACAATTGTTTAAATCCATTTTTACCCTTCGGCGTGTTTTTAGTAAAGAATATGAAAGGAATCTTTTGTCACTTTTTCGTACGAGGTGATTTTTTGACTTTTCCGACAAAAGTACGAATAATGTTTTTTTAACTTATACGGCATGAATGGATTTTTAAAACATTATTTCCAAGAAATTTCCTTTACAAGTTTTCAAGTTTATTTTTAATCAACTTCTTTTATTTTAAAGTTGTATAACATGTTATGAAAGGAAAAATGTTTTTGATGAAGAAAGGATATTTTCCTCAAGAATGGAGTTCAAGTGTTTTATCAAAATTATTTTCCATCTAAGATAATAAAGGGTTCTGTTTTTATCCCTATTATTAAATTGATTTGATCATGTTGTGATGTAATTATTTTTATCTTATATGAATTGATTTATGATGTCATGATGTTTCAAGAATCCCATTTTTGTTACACGTGTTATGCGATGATGTATGTTTTATGATTATGTGGCACACATAAGAAAGGATTCATTATAAGATGGGTGGGACCTATATCTCCCTCCAATGCATTGGGTAAAGATTTTATATCTCATGAGATAGACATGGCTGAAATGGTAGGTTATACCGGTTCAGTGAAACAGGACTGAAACGAGGGTTACTCGATTCAGAAAGGGACTTTGTCCACTAAGATAGTCTTGGCAATGAGTCTTGACTAACAAGAAATGATTCTCTATGATTATGTGTGAATGCCACAAAGTTTCAAGTTTCATGTTATGATTATGGTGATTTCATTTTCACTTCCATGATTTATCCCATGTTATGAAATTATGCTCTCTTTTGCAGGTTATGATTTCCAAAATGTTATGTTCTTATGAATATGATGTGATTGATATTTCTTTTGTTTACCCTTACTGAGCATTTGAGCTCACCCTTTTATGTTTTCTTTTCCCCAGGATAAAAAGAAAGGTTCTAGGTAAAAAAAAGGGGAAGATCTTTATGGGAGATACTGAAGATCTTTCACCACGATTAGAAGATTACGTTCCGAGTTTCCAAAGACACTAAACTATTACGATCCTTGTGTGTGTGTTTTTGTTATGTACCAAGTATTTCGCAAAAGTAATGTAATGTCCATGTACGTCAAGATATAGGTCTCTACAGTTGGTATCAGAGGAAAGGTTTAGTCAACCTTTGGAAACTAGGATGCGAAAACGTTAGTGAGATCCCTAGAGATATTTCTAAGGTATGTCTAGGGATGTCTCTAAGGTTAAGTATATGTATAGGTTATAGTCCTAGAATTGCTCTAACGATCTTAGAATTTAACCTAAGATGTTAGATATTGAGGGTACTACCCCTTTATTATGTTGTTTTCCCTAGCATGATTTTTGCCTCTCACACTATTCTTTTGGGGTTTTAGACGATGGCTGGAACCCGAAGGAACCGTGTTGATCAATGCAATGGAAAATGCAATGATTGTCCCCCTGAGCAACCAAACGATATGGGAGCTGGAATGCAAAATCTTGTAGCCATGCTCACACAACTTTCTCAAGCTATGAATCATGCAGGACTTCCAAACGAGCAAAGGAAGGAGCAACATTCTATTGAATCCTTCATGAGGCAGCGTCCGCCTTCTTTCAGTGGGTCTACTGATCCATTAGTTTCTGAACAATGGATTAGTACTACTGAAAAGATATTTTCAGTTCTTCAATGTTCTGAACATGATAAAGTCATCTTAGCAGTATATCGTTTGGAAGGTGAAGCTGATCAATGGTGGAATCTTGTCAAGAATACGAGGCAAAGAGATGAAATTGATTCCATGGAATGGGACGAGTTCAAGAACTTGTTTTTCAGTAAGTACTTCCCTCGTATTCTTCGAACGAAGATGGAGAAGGAGTTTCTTGAACTAAAGCAAAAGGATGATGAATCTGTTGGTATATACGAAGCGAATTTTACAAGACTTGCAAGGTATGCATCTGGCATTATCATCCAACCTGAAAGTAAAGTTGATCGATTTTTCTGTGGCTTAAAACCAAGTCTTCGAAGGGCATTAGCTATAAGAGACTTCAGTAGCTATGAAGAAATTGTGCGTTGTGCTATCAAGGTAGAAATGGAAGTTGGTGTTACATATCCATCTCATGGTTTTGACAAGAAACGAAATATGGAGTTCAAGGAGAAATCTCAGAATAATGGTGAAAAGAAGATGAATGTTTCCTTATGCACAAAGTGTGGAAAGAAGCATGGTGGAGATTGTCTTAAAGGGACTAGAAAATGTTTTAAGTGTGGAAAAGAAGGTCATCGAGCAGCTGAGTGTCGAAGTAATGGAAAAAGGGATTCTAATGAAGTGAATAAAGCAAACACTGCAGAGAACGCACAACCAACACTTCAATGCTTCAAGTGCAAGGAGATGGGACATTATGCCAATAAATTCCCTAATACAAGGGTTAGTGATGATCGACATGAGCAACCGCTTAAGGCAAAGGACAAAGGGAAGTCACATGCGATCACTATTGGCAATGTTGAATATGACAATGATGTGGTGGAATGATTAAGTTTTTATGTAATGGGATTCCAAAATAATGTTGTATCATGGAATATTGGAATATTTATGTATTGGTCTAATGTGGTATTCAAAGTGATTGAGATATTATGCGCATAATGAAGGGAAAACGAGAAAATGAAATGTTTAACAGTATTCATGAGCTCATGATTGATATAAGGACTAAGTGATATCATGGTTTGAGTATATAGAATTTTGAGGATTTTGGTATGTGGAAAGTGTTAACTTTTAACTGCATTCAAGTTTTCACTAAGGATCAATGGGTATTCAAGAGAGTACAAGATTAAGGCCTTTAAATGTCTGGAATGTGTCCAACAAGATATATCTTATGATATATGGGGATCAACGATGGTATTAAATCTCTGGTAATCGTTTTCACTATGTTATGAGAATGGACTGCAGTATTATGGATAGGACTAAAGATTGGAATGGATTATGTTGGACATAAGTTAGTATTGTTTAAGGATAGAAGTTTTTTCGATATTATTTATGGGATGTTATAGTATTATAGTTTTAGAAAAAGGACAACCTGCAGGACGGGCGACATCCCATCGCGTCGGACAAGGCTGTGGGAATCGAACCCACAACCGAAGTGCGACTGGCCTTTATCGCATACCACTGGCCTACAGGAAGTCCCTGTTTAGTAGAAACTAGTTTTATTTTATTAAGCGGTATGATATACGAAGTATAAGTTCATTTTTGGAACCATATACGATTAATCTAACCATAAGATGAACTAATAACTTTTCGAACCTTTTGTTTGAGACAGATGGAATGACCCGTCATTCTATCACATGATCTGCTAACACTTCACGAATAACAAATTCAACTTCATTTATTTAAGAGATGAAGTAGAAATTGTTCAAGGCACGAACAACAGCGAGATTGTACCAAAATAAAGTAAGTATTTATTCTAATTCAAACTCTTCAACTTTAGGAAAACGATCTTGAAAACCAAAAATGTTGTCCTAGTGCTCTTATACCTGATGAATCAGATGGTACCTTATATCACCACAAATCTATGGATTTGTGATTACTGGCTTTTCCATAGCCATGTTCTCTACCACTCTCCATCAGAACATGATGGTTAGATTTCTCTTCCATATCCATATTTTCACCTATGTGGAAACCCAATGATTAGTTTATTTGGGTAACCGTTACGTTTCATACTTTTGTTTTTAAAGATTGGTTTTGATATTCCTTTTTACGATGTGGGTTTCTATTAAAGAAACTTTCAAATAGTAAACCATTTATAACCCCGATGAATTTCGAGGGCGAAATTCATTTTAAGGGGGGTAGAATGTAACAGCCCAAGATTTTATAAAAAATATTCTTTTTAATTTTATTAATGTCTTGTGTTGTACGCTACACCAAAAGGAGCTTGCACAACACGCATCCTTGACTTGCCTTGCATTACACGCAATCGCGACCTTCCTCGATAGCGTGTGTAATACGCAATACCGAGTTTCACTAAACAACGATATGCTATTAAAATATTATTAAAACTAGCCGATATGAATAGTAATAACCACTTTTTAAAATTCTGTAAATATTATTTTTCAAAATGAACTTCATTTTTGGATTCGGAGTATCGAATTTAGCCTAAGGTGAAATTTTGGTACATTTCGGATAACTTTCATATTCTGATGAATAGTGAAAATTACTAAAAAACAACTTTTTTAATCGAAATAATTAACAGTGATAAATTATTAATTGGAGTAGTTTTAAAGTATATTTAGAATATATTTTTACAATTTAATACAATTTTGGTCATTGGATGTAATTTCACATTTAAACCAGACATAATCAAGTGTCAATCTTTTGATAGATATTGTTTCTTAAAAACACGCTATTTTTTTTAACAGCGGGATTTAATTATAAAAATTAATTAATGCAACTTTTATGTTATGAATTTGGTAAAATAGACTTCATTTTTGAATTCGGAATATGAAATATAGATTAGGATGAAATTTTGGCATTGTTCTGAAAAACATCAATTTTTGATGAATAGTGAAACTACTAAGTGGTAGTTAAAAAACTGAATTTTTCATAAAACTTAATTTTACCGCTTCTGTGAATGGAATTTCAAAAATCCGAGAGACACGGTTGATGTCAGTAAGTAAAATGTGGTTCAATGAGATGAAAATAATTTTTGGTGAATAGTAACTTTTTACTTTTATTTACCACGGTTAAAAGTAAATAGGGTAATTAAGGGTAAGAATGATATTAATATTACCCTAACACATGTCCTAATTCTATTGGACAAGTGTATCTCGACCAAAAACAACCTTAAATGTAAAATATTATCATTTAGGCCCACTTGGATTAGATTAGGACATTTATTATTATTTAATTCAAAGAAGAGTTAAAAGAGTTAAAATCAACGTTTATTCACTAAAACATTTTTAATATGGGGTTATACATAAGATAAATTCGACTATAAATATTCATTAGAAATATAAAAAGATTTCCTACATAATGATATTTTATTTATAATTTTTAGACTTTAAATAAAGTAATTTATTTATGACACAACGATGATGCAGTAATTACCCTTTTAAGGAAATATTAACATAATTGATGTTATAAATACTCAAATGAATGTAATTTGAGACTTTTTATGAATTACACTAATTTTCTAGGTTACTATGATATATTAGTGTTGATTTAATCAACTTGGTTCGAACATATAATTCTGTTATGACTTTCACAAAAATCATATATCAAATAGTGTCAAAATTGACACAAAATAGTTTTTAAATCAAATATTATATTATTAATTGTTATTTTATTCCTAAAAATCTAAGGTTCGGCCAAATGACTTAGATAAAGATATATATATTAATAATAAACAATTTAGGGTTCGTTTGGAATGTTATAGTAAGTGTATTAACCATATAGTGAAAGAAAACAAAAAGACACGGTAAAAGTTAAATTATTTAACTTAGAGTTAAATCTAATTGATAAGGTTAAAATAAGAACCTAAACTTGTATAAATCCTATTGGTTGATAGGATTTAGACCCATCCCCACTTTAGATTCTAAATAAGACCCTTTATAACCATTATAAACCGATTTTTACTTTAATATAAAATAATATTTTGAGATATTCCTAAGGTGCCCCTCTCCTCCCTTATAAAAGGGCACCTCCTCCCCCTCCTCCTCACACCAATTTGAGCACTCAAGCTCGGCCAAACCCTGCCAAAATCTCTTCTCCACTTCCCTAGCAACATCCTAGAGGTTCTGGTCTTCCTCAAAGACCCATTTTAGTTCCCTAAGAGGAGGTCTCCAAAAGGCGCTTCAAAGAAGAGGTAATTACCGTTACCAATTCTTTCATCTTTATTTCTTCTTCCACTTCTTCTTCTTAGGTTGTTTCATTATGAAGTAATAACATCAGTATCACTCATATACTGATATGTTATTATAAGTATGAAACAACCCTATTTCACCATCTATCTATCCTACGGAAAAAGAAATCACCGCGCATGCGTACGTACGGAATACCGTATCCACGCCGTGGTGTAATCTATTTTCCACCACCACCTTACATGGATGGGTATAATGGTGTAAAGAATAACTATACATAGTTATTAAAACATCATATTGATTCTGATATATTGTATAATCCACTCCAATTCAATTCAATATTTATGGAAATGATATCATCGCTCGTGCGTACGTACGGACTACCGTCTCCACGACGTGATGAGATTCATTCTCCATGTTAACCATTTAAGAATGATTATAAAGTATATATAAGAAATAATAATGAAATATATGAAATTATAAAGCTACTGGATTTATGTGTATATATATATATATATATATATGTATGTCATCTACTTACTTCCATTCAAGACAATAGGGAAAGGAAAACAGCGTTCATGCGTACGTACGGACTACCGTCTCCATGAACGGTGTTTTTAATTTCATTTATCTATCTATTATATATATATATATACTGAATATATATGATATATAAATCATATTTTATATTCTGTAAGTAAGTAAATCATGATATAAGTAATAACGATGTCAAGAACAACAAGTCAAAACACCTACGATAAATGAAACGATTTTACCCAAAACGCTTCTTTAACATGGAATTTACAAAAGAACGGGTAATATAATGTCATAAGTGAACCATATATGATATCATAACAATGAATATGATTCTGTAATAAGTCAATGACATTATTTAAATCATTATACAGGAGGTTCGGACACATACGAAGCAAATCGGACCTAAGGTAAGGGAAATATCACAATCTCATTTTTATCCGAGATTGTTTATTCGTAAGTATTTACTGGGGTGTATTTTCTCATCAACATCCATGTTTCATCAATATGTAATATTATTTCCATCCACCTACAATTGTTTAAATACATTTTTACCCTTCGGTGAGTTTTTAGTAAACAATATGAAAGGAATCTTTTGTCACTTTTTCGTACGAGGTGATTTTTTGACTTTTCCGACAAAAGTACGAAGAATGTTTTTTTAACTTATACGGCATGAATGGATTTTTAAAACATTATTTCCAAGAAACTTCCTTTACAAGTTTTCAAGTTTATTTTTAATCAACTTATTTTAATTTAAAGTTGTATAACATGTTATGAAAGGAAAAATGTTTTTGAAGAAGAAAGGATATTTTCCTCAAGAATGGAGTTCAAGTGTTTTATCAAAATTATTTTCCATCTAAGATAATAAAGGGTTCTGTTTTTATCCCTATTATTAAATTGATTTGATCATGTTGTGATGGAATTATTTTTATCTTATATGAATTGATTTATGATGTCATGATGTTTCAAGAATCCCATTTTTGTTACATGTGTTATGCGATGATGTATGTTTTATGATTATGTGGCACACATAAGAAAGGATTCATTATAAGATGGGTGGGACCTATATCTCCCTCCAATGCATTGGGTAAAGATTTTATATCTCATGAGATAGACATGGCTGGAATGGTAGGTTATACCGGTTCAGTGAAACAGGACTGAAACGAGGGTTACTCGATTCAGAAAGAGACTTTGTCCACTAAGATAGTCTTGGCAATGAGTCTTGACTAACAAGAAATGATTCTCTATGATTATGTGTGAATGCCACAAAGTTTCAAGTTTCATGTTATGATTATGGTGATTTCATTTTCACTTCCATGATTTATCCCATGTTATGAAATTATGCTCTCTTTTGCAGGTTATGATTTCCAAAATGTTATGTTCTTATGAATATGATGTGATTGATATTTCTTTTGTTTACCCTTACTGAGCATTTGAGCTCACCCTTTTATGATTTCTTTTCCCCAGGATAAAAAGAAAGGTTCTAGGGAAAAAAAGAGGAAGATCTTTATGGGAGATACTGAAGATCTTTCACCACGATTAGAAGATTACGTTCCGAGTTTCCAATGACACTAAACAATTACGATCCTTGTGTGTGTGTTTTTGTTATGTACCAAGTATTCCGCAAAAGTAATGTAATGTCCATGTACGTCAAGATACGGGTCTCTACAGTTGGTATCAGAGGAAAGGTTTAGTCAACCTTTGGAAACTAGGATGCGAAAACGTTAGTGAGATCCCTAGAGATATTTCTAAGGTATGTCTAGGGATGTCTCTAAGGTTAAGTATACGTATAGGTTATAGTCCTAGAATTTCTCTAACGATCTTAGAATTTAACCTAAGATGTTAGATATTGAGGGTACTACCCCTTTATTATGTTGTTTTCCCTAGAATGATTTTTGCCTCTCACACTATTCTTTTGGGGTTTTAGACGATGGCTGGAACCCGAAGGAACCGTGTTGATCAATGCAATGGACAATGCAATGATTGTCCCCCTGATAAACCAAACGATATGGGAGCTGGAATGCAAAATCTTGTAGCCATGCTCACACAACTTTCTCAAGCTATGAATCATGCAGGACTTCCAAACGAGCAAAGAAAGGAGCAACATTCTGTTGAATCCTTCATGAGGCAGCGTCCGCCTTCTTTCAGTGGGTCTACTGATCCATTAGTTTCTGAACAATGGATTAGTACTACTGAAAAGATATTTTCAGTTCTTCAATGTTCTGAACATGATAAAGTCATCTTAGCAGTATATCGTTTGGAAGGTGAAGCTGATCAATGGTGGAATCTTATCAAGAATACGAGGCAAAGAGATGAAATTGATTCCTTGGAATGGGACGAGTTCAAGAACTTGTTTTTCAGTAAGTACTTCCCTCGTATTCTTCGAACGAAGATGGAGAAGGAGTTTCTTGAACTAAAGCAAAAGGATGATGAATCTGTTGGTATATACAAAGCGAATTTTACAAGACTTGCAAGGTATGCATCTGGCATTATCATCCAACCTAAAAGTAAAGTTGATCGATATTTCAGTGGCTTAAAACCAAGTCTTCGAAGGGCATTAGCTATAAGAGACTTCAGTAGCTATGAAGAAATTGTGCGTTGTGCTATCAAGGTAGAAATGGAAGTTGGTGTTACATATCCATCTCATGGTTTTGACAAGAAACGAAAGATGGAGTTCAAGGAGAAATCTCATAATAATGGTGAAAAGAAGATGAATGTTTCCTTATGCACAAAGTGTGGAAAGAAGCATGGTGGAGATTGTCTTAAAGGGACTAGAAAATGTTTTAAGTGTGGAAAAGAAGTTCATCGAGCAGCTGAGTGTCGAAGTAATGGAAAAAGGGATTCTAATGAAGTGAATAAAGCAAACACTGCAGAGAACGCACAACCAACACTTCAATGCTTCAAGTGCAAGGAGATGGGACATTATGCCAATAAATTCCCTAATCCAAGGGTTAGTGATGATCGACATGAGCAACCGCTTAAGGCAAAGGACAAAGGGAAGTCACATGCGATCACTATTGGCAATGTTGAATATGACAATGATGTGGTGGAATGATTAAGTTTTTATGTAATGGGATTCCAAAATAATGTTGTATCATGGAATATTGGAATATTTATGTATTGGTCTAATGTGGTATTCAAATTTATTGAGATATTATGCGCATAATTAAGGGAAAACGAGAAAATGAAATGTTTAACAGTATTCATGAGCTCATGATTGATATAAGGACTAAGTGATATCATGGTTTGAGTATATGGAATTTTGAGGATTTTGGTATGTGAAAAGTGTTAACTTTTAACTGCATTCAAGTTTTCACTAAGGTTCAATGGGTATTCAAGAGAGTACAATATTAAGGCCTTTAAATGTTTGGAATGTGTCCAACAAGATATATCTTATGATATATGGGGATCAACGATGGTATTAAATCTCTGGTAATCGTTTTCACTATGTTATGAGAATGGACTGTAGTATTATGGATAGGACTAAAGATTGGAATGGATTATGTTGGACATAAGTTATTATTGTTTAAGGATAGAAGTTTTTTCGATATTATTTATGGGATGTTATAGTATTATAGTTTTAGAAAAAGGACAACCTGCAGGACGGGCGACATCCCATCGCGTCGGACAAGGCTGTGGGAATCGAACCCACAACCGAAGTGCGACTGGCCTTTATCGCTTACCACTGGCCTACAGGAAGTCCCTGTTTAGTAGAAACTAGTTTTATTTTATTAAGCGGTATGATATACGAAGTATAAGTTCATTTTTGGAACCATATACGATTAATCTAACCATAATATGAACTTATAACTTTTCGAACCTTTTGTTTGAGACAGATGGAATGACCCGTCATTCTATCACATGATCTGCTAACACTTCACGAATAACAAATTCAACTTCATTTATTTAAGAGATGAAGTAGAAATTGTTCAAGGCACGAACAACAGCGAGATTGTACCAAAAAAAAGTAAGTATTTATTCTAATTCAAACTCTTCAACTTTAGGAAAACAATCTTGAAAACCAAAAATGTTGTCCTAGTGCTCTTATACCAAATGAATCAGATGGTACCTTATATCACCACAAATCTATGGATTTGTGATTACTGGCTTTTCCATAGCCATGTTCTCTACCACTCTCCATCAGAACATGATGGTTAGATTTCTCTTCCATATCCATATTTTCACCTATGTGGAAACCCAATGACTAGTTTATTTGGGTAACCGTTATGTTTCATACTTTTGTTTTTAAAGATTGGTTTTGATATTCCTTTTTACGATGTGGGTTTCTATTAAAGAAACTTTCAAATAGTAAACCATTTATAACCCCGACGAATTTCGAGGGAGAAATTCATTTTAAGGGGGGTAGAATGTAACAGCCCAAGATTTTATAAAAAATATTACTTTTTAATTTTATTAATGTCTTGTGTTGTACGCTACACCAAAAGGAGCTTGCACAACACGCATCCTTGACTTGCCTTGCATTACACGCAATCGCGACCTTCCTCGATAGCGTGTGTAATACGCAATACCGAGTTTCACTAAACAACGATATGCTATTAAAATATTATTAAAACTAGCCGGTATGAATAGTAATAACCACTTTTTAAAATTCTGTAAATCTTATTTTTCAAAATGAACTTCATTTTTGGATTCGGAGTATCGAATTTAGCCTAAGGTGAAATTTTGGTACATTTCGGATAACTTTCATATTCTGATGAATAGTGAAAATTACTAAAAAACAACTTTTTAATCGAAATAATTAATAGTGATAAATTATTAATTGGAGTAGTTTTAAAGTATATTTAGAATATATTTTTACAATTTAATACAATGTTGGTCATTGGATGTAATTTCACATTTAAACCAGACATAATCAAGTGTCAATCTTTTGATAGATATTGTTTCTTAAAAACACGCTATTTGTTTTAACAGCGGGATTTAATTATAAAAATTAATTAATGCAACTTTTATGTTATGAATTTGGTAAAATAGACTTCATTTTTGAATTCGGAATATGAAATATAGCTTAGGATGAAATTTTGGCATTGTTCTGAAAAACATCAATTTTTGATGAATAGTGAAACTACTAAGTGGTAGTTAAAAAACTGAATTTTTCATAAAACTTAATTTTACCGCTTCTTTGAATGGAATTTAAAAAATCCGAGAGACACGGTTGATTTCAGTATGTAAAATGTGGTTCAATGAGATGAAAATAATTTTTTGTGAATAGTAACGTTTTACTTTTACTTACCACGGTTAAAAGTAAATAGGGTAATTAAGGGTAAGAATGATATTAATATTACCCTAACACATGTCCTAATTCTATTTTACAAGTGTATCTCGACCAAAAACAACCTTAAGTGTAAAATATTATCATTTAGGCCCACTTGGATTAGATTAGGACATTTATTATTATTTAATTCAAAGAAGAGTTAAAAGAGTTAAAATCAAAGTTTATTCACTAAAACATTTTTAATATGGGGTTATACATAAGATAAATTCGACTATAAATATTCATTAGAAAGCTAAAAATCTTTCCTACATAATGATATTTTATTTATAATTTTTAGACTTTAAATAAAGTAATTTATTTATGACACAACGATGATGCAGTAATTACCCTTTTAAGGAAATATTAACATAATTGATGTTATAAATACTCAAATGAATGTAATTTGAGACTTTTTATGAATTCCATTAATTTTCTAGGTTACTATGATATATTAGTGTTGGTTTAATCAACTTGGTTTGAACATATAATTCTGTTATGACTTTCAAAAAAATCATATATCAAATAGTGTCAAAATTGACACAAAATAGTTTTTAAATCAAATATTATATTATTAATTGTTATTTTATTCCTAAAAATTTAAGGTTCGGCCAAATGACTTAGATAAGGATATATATATTAATAATAAACAATTTAGGGTTCGTTTGGCATGTTATAGTAAGTGTATTAACCATATAGTGAAAGAAAACAAAAAGACACGGTAAAAGTTAAATTATTTAACTTAGAGTTAAATCTAATTGATAAGGTTAAAATAAGAACCTAAACTTGTCTAAATCCTATTGGTTGATAGGATTTCTACCCATACCCACTTTAGCTTCGAAATAAGACCCTTTGGAACCATTATAAACCGATTTTTACTTTAATATAAAATAATATTTTGAGATATTCCTAAGGTGCCCCTCTCCTCCCTTAAAAAAGGTCACCTCCTCCCCCTCCTCCTCACACCAATTTGAGCACTCAAGCTCGGCCAACCCCTGCCAAAATCTCTTCTCCACTTCCCTAGAAACATCATAGAGGTTCCGGTCTTCCTCAAAGACTAATTTTAGTTCCCTAAGAGGAGGTCTCCAAAAGGCGCTTCAAAGAAGAGGTAATTACCGTTACCAATTCTTTCATCTTTATTTCTTCTTCCACTTCTTCTTATTAGGTTGTTTCATTATGAAGTAATAACATCAGTATCACTCATATACTGATATGTTATTATAAGTATGAAACAACCCTATTTCACCATCTATCTATCCTACGGAAAAAGAAATCACCGTGCGTGCGTACGTACGGAATACCGTCTCCACGCCGTGGTGTAATCTATTTTCCACCACCACCTTACATGGATGGGTATAATGGTGTAAAGAATAACTATACATAGTTATTAAAAAATCATATTGATTCTGATATATTGTATAATCCAATCCAATTCAATTCAATATTTATGGAAATGATATCATCGCTCGTGCGTACGTACGGACTACCGTCTCCACGACGCGATGAGATTCATTCTCCATGTTAACCATTTAAGAATGATTATAAAGTATATATAAGAAATAGTAATGAAATATATGACATTATAAAGCTACTAGATTTATGTATATATATATATATGTATGTCATCTACTTACTTCCATTCAAGACAATAGGGAAAGGAAAACAGCGTTCATGCGTACGTACGGACTACCGTCTCCATGAACGGTGTTTTTCATTTCATTTATCTATCTATTATATATATATACTGAATATATATGATATATAAATCATATTTTATATTCTGGAAGTAAGTAAATCATGATATAAGTAATAATGATGTCAAGAACAACAAGTCAAAACACCTACGATAAATGAAACGATTTTACCCAAAACGCTTCTTTAACATGGAATTTACAAAAGAACAGGTAATATAATGTCATAAGTGAACCATATATGATATCATAACAATGAATATGATTCTGTAATAAGTAAATGACATTATTTAAATCATTATACAGGAGGTTCGGACACATACGAAGCAAATCGGACCTAAGGTAAGGGAAATATCACAATCTCATTTTTATCCGAGATTGTTTATTCGTAAGTATTTACTGGGGTGTATTTTATCATCCACATCCATGTTTCATCAATATGTAATATTATTTCCATCCACCTACAATTGTTTAAATCCATTTTTACCCTTCGGTGAGTTTTTAGTAAAGAATATGAAAGGAATCTTTTGTCACTTTTTCGTACGAGGTGATTTTTTGACTTTTCCGACAAAAGTACGAAGAATGTTTTTTTTAACTTATACAACATGAATGGATTTTTAAAACATTATTTCCAAGAAACTTCCTTTACAAGTTTTCAAGTTTATTTTTAATCAACTTCTTTTATTTTAAAGTTGTATAACATGTTATGAAAGGAAAAATGTTTTTGAAGAAGAAAGGATATTTTCCTCAAGAATGGAGTTCAAGTGTTTTATCAAAATTATTTTCCATCTATGATAATAAAGGGTTCTGTTTTTATCCCTATTATTAAATTGATTTGATCATTTTGTGATGGAATTATTTTTATCTTATATGAATTGATTTATGATGTCATGATGTTTCAAGAATCTCATTTTTGTTACATGTGTTATGCGATGATGTATGTTTTATGATTATGTGGCACACATAAGAAAGGATTCATTATAAGATGGGTGGGACCTATATATCCCTCCAATGCATTGGGTAAAGATTTTATATCTCATGAGATAGACATGGCTGGAATGGTAGGTTATACCGGTTCAGTGAAACAGGACTGAAACGAGGGTTACTCGATTCAGAAAGGGACTTTGTCCACTAAGATAGTCTTGGAAATGAGTCTTGACTAACAAGAAATGATTCTCTATGATTATGTGTTAATGCCACAAAGTTTCAAGTTTCATGTTATGATTATGGTGATTTCATTTTCACTTCCATGATTTATCCCATGTTATGAAATTATGCTCTCTTTTGCAGGTTATGATTTCCAAAATGTTATGTTCTTATGAATATGATGTGATTGATATTTCTTTTGTTTACCCTTACTGAGCATTTGAGCTCACCCTTTTATGTTTTCTTTTCCCCAGGATAAAAAAGAAAGGTTCTAGGTAAAAAAAAGGGGAAGATCTTTATGGGAGATACTGAAGATCTTTCACCACGATTAGAAGATTACGTTCCGAGTTTCCAAAGACACTAAACTATTACGATCCTTGTGTGTGTGTTTTTGTTATGTACCAAGTATTCCGCAAAAGTAATGTAATGTCCATGTACGTCAAGATACGGGTCTCTACAATAACTTCGTCTCTAATGTATTTTTTGATGAATTTATTCATTTAATATTTTGTTAGTGAAATCCAGAGAATAGGTTTAATTCCTTACTACATCCATTGCCTATTATCATGTTCAATTTTGAATGAAAAGATGCCAATGTTAAATTACATTATCCAGATAGAAAAAACCATCTAATGTTGGTTCTTCATCTTCAAACATATCTCAATTTTACTCTTTCCATTTGATAATTTTTTTCATGTAATTTCCTAATGGATTCAAGGTCAGTGTTTTATATTTTATTTATTTAAAAAACCCTTATATTATATTTTTGATTATCCAAACATGTATTACCTTGTAGGTAGTTAGAAAATATCACTTTCCATTATTGAAATTTGTTTTATTTTCAAGATAAAAATTGGGAACATCATATTAGGGTATGTTATCAAGGTAAATCAGGACTACAAAATTCAAAAGATAATAAATTTTTTAGATGATTATGATCAATTTATATTTCCTAATTTTGAAATCAAGGATCATTAAACCTTTATGATTTTATTATTCTTTAGATGAATTGTTTTTTTGAGATATAATTTTCTCATGATTAATAATTGTGAAATAATTAATAGTTATAATTTGTAGGTATATCCAATGTGATGAATGGTTGGAATCTTCTAACCTGACCCAAGGTCTATTGTTTTTTTTTTCATCACCAAAAAAATCATATTTGTAAAACCTCAAGATTTTGTGATAATTTCTTTGATGTCTTGTGATGTAAACTACACCAAGACAAGATTTCACTATACACAACACCATATTTTCTTGTAGTATATGCAAACATTATTCTTGGCTTATGTTGCACACAAAAGTGACCTTCCTCAATAGCGTGTGTTGTACGCAATACCGAGTTTCACTAAACAAAGATATATTGTTCTAATATTATTATGAACTAGCCGTTATGAATAGTATTAACTGCATTTTGAATTTTATAACATTATAATTCATCTTAATAATTTTCTAGAACAAGTTATGAGAAAAAAAATCAATTCTTCATATAAAGGAAATATATTTCCAAAAATAGAGTTTTGCCACCTTTTGATGGTGCACACACTTTAAATCTAGTTTTTGACATGTTTATTAGTTCAATTTGAAAAAAATAACTTATTCATTCTAATAATTATATATAAAAATTCTCTTTGGATAAGTTTTTAATATTTTTCTGTTAACTTTCATATTTTTCTGAATAGTAAAAATATACTAAATTTTAATTGAAAACAACATCTTTCATCAAGATAATTTATATGGTTAAATTATAATATTGAATAGTTTTAATGTATAAATAGAATATATTTTTACCATTTAATATTATGTATTTCATTATCTTTAATTTTAAATTTAATTCATAGGTAAAAACATTTCAATCTTTTGCAGTGTTTTAACTTTTAGAACCCCTTTTCTCAACAGCAGGATTAATTTTAAATTAAATACTAAAACATCTTTGTTTTGAATTTGGAAAAAAGGATTCCATATTTGTAATTAGTGGGTCCAAAATATGTTAATAGGCTACTTTTTATTTTTATACGTTATGAATAGTAACTATGGTAAATTTTATTTACTACATTTAAAGGTAAATCGGGTAATTAAGGGTAAAAATAAGATTATAAAATTTCTTTAAGCCCTGTAAAAATTCTATTGGATGAATAAAAGTCTACCCATATCACCTATGGGTCGTAATAGATTCATTTCATGAAATTTTTACCATGAAAAAGATTTCATTATTATTAAAACCAACGAAAGTGACAAGATGTCACTCTCTTATACTTTATAAGTGTAATAATTTTAATTTAGTGATAAACGTCATAAAACATCAAAAATAAATAGTCAAAATAAACTAAATAAAATTATCTACAGCATATAAATTTATTTAAACTTTTTAGGGATTAAATAATTATTATTAATTGTGACACAATAGTGATGTAGAAATTATTTTATTGATTGAAATATCAAATAAATGGTTTTAAAAATATTAAAATAAATATTATATGAACTCTTTAATGTGATCCAAGAATTTTCTAGATAAATATGACATGTTATTAATCTATTAAATATTTTTTTCAAATATATCCTCCATGTGGATTTTATTTAAATTCAAATAAATGAATAGTGACAAAATTGAAACTATTGTAATTTTATAAAAATAGCATATTATTAAATTGTTTAAAAATCACAAAATTATTTAAAAATTATAAATTGAAATTTATATGGTCTATAATGTCATAAAGAATCCAAATATAGACAATTCACAACACATAACTAATTATATATAACAATTTAAAATTTAGAATATTAATACCACAATTAAAATTAAATAGATTTAATAAGGATAAATCAAGTTGATAAGGTTTAAAATAAATTCCCAACATGGATAAATTTTATTTTATAATGTTATTACAAACAGATATCATCTCATATTATAATTTGAGTCATTTTGGAGGTTTTTAGGTGGGATTAGTGTTTATTATAAATTAATATTTTAGAGGATTCCAGAAGTGCCCCTCTCCTCTCTTATAAAAGGGCAGCTCCTCCCTCTCCTTCTCACCTAATTTGAGCCTTAAAACTCGGCCAAAAACGTTTCATTTCCCTTATAAAGTTACCTAGAAACATAATAGTGGTCCTGGTATTCTCAAAATACCATCTGTAGTGCCCTAAGAGGATGTTTAGAAGAGGCGCGTCGAAGAAGAGGTAATATCCTTTACCGATTCTTTCAAATTTCTTTCTCCTTCAACTTATTATTTTTTATTTGTTTCATTATAAAGTAATAAAATAAGTATCATTAATATACTTATATGTTATTATAAATATAAAACAACCCTATTTCACCATTTCTCCATCCTACGGAAAATGAAATCACCACGCATGCGTAGGTATGGAATACCATCTCCACATCGTGGTGTAATCTGTTTTCCACCACCACCTTACTTGGATGGGTATAATGGTGTAAAGAATAACTATATATTATTATTATAACATGATACTAATTTTGAGATATTATATCATCCACTCCCATTCCATTCAATTATCATGGAAATGATTTCATCACTCGTTTGTACATACGGATTACCGTCTCCACAATGCGGTGAGATTCATTATCCATGTTAACCATTCAAGAATGATTATAAAGTATATATAATAATTAATCATGAAATATATTACATAATAATGATGCTATATTTGTGTACATATATGTTTGATTTACTTAATTTCATTCAATTCAATAAGGAAACGAAAACAGTGTTCATGCGTACGTACGACCTACCGTCTCCATGAACGGTGTATTTCATTCCATTTATCAATCTACCACATATATTTGTTTACTGAATATATATTATATATAATTCATGTTTCATTTCTGGAATTCGGTAAATCATTATATAAATAATAATATCATGAACAACAAGTCCAAACACATACGATAAATGAAACGATTTTACCCAAAATGCTACTTTAACATTGAATTGACAAATGAACGGGTAATTTAAAGTCATAAGTGAATCAAATATGATATCATAAATATAATTATGGTTCTATTACAAGTTAATAATATTGTTAATCCCACTATACAAGAGTTTAAGACATGTATAGAATAAATTGGACCTAAGTTAAGCGATAATTTTTTAATAAAATTTTTATCCAAGATTGCTCATACGTAAGAGTTTACTGGGGTTAAATTTATCATCCATGTATGTGTTTTATAATAAAATTTTCAAAAAGTGTTTCAATTTCTTCCATTTAATTTTAAATTCATGTTTACCCCTTTTTTACTTTTACTATTTATTCTGGAAGGAATCTATCTTTTTTTTACCATACGTGGTACTTTTTTACTTTCCAGCAAAAGTACAAGGACAATGTTTTTTAAATTATATGGCATGAATGGATTTTTAAAGTTACATAACGCATTATTTGCATGAATATTCCTCTACAATATTTCATTATTATTTTCAATGAAATTCTTTTATTTTAAAATTTCATGATATTTTGAGAAAAGAGGCTTATTTTGAAGAAGAAAATATATTTTTCTTCAAGAATTCATTTCAACTGTTTTATCAAAACTATTTTCTATCTAAGATGAAATTATTTAATATGGGTATGTTTGAAGTTCATGTTTTGATTTTTTATGATGAAATGATATCCATTTATTTTATATGGATTATGTTATGATGGGATGATGATTATGAAACCCGTCTTATTCGTTGGGTTATGATGAATGAATTATGTTTATTTTATGGCACACAAAATAATGATTTCATTATGAGATGGGTGGGACCTATATCTCCCTCCAATTAATTGGGTAAAGATTTATATCTCAAGAGATAGACATGGCTGGAATGGAAATTAAATCTGGTTCAGTAATACAGGGCTGGAATGGAATGTAAACCTGGTTCAGTAATGGACTTTGTCCACTATGATGGTCTTGGTAGCAATGCCTTGGATAATATGGAAATAATAACATCTGATTAATGTTTTGACATAATTACATGTTTTATTACCATGATATTTTATCATTATTAATGTTCCTTTATGATCTATGCCTTATGTACTGCCATGATTTATTTCATTACTCATGATTTTGATGTTTTATGTTCATGTTTTTACATTCAAATGTTTCTGGGTTGTTTTATGTTCTCCATGTTTTCCCTTACTGAGAATTTGAGCTAACCCTTTTTATGATTTATTTTCCCTAGGATATAAATAATGGTTTTAGGTACGAAAAAAAGTGGAAGAACTTTATGGGAGATGTTGAAGATCTTTCACTATGTTTAAAAGATTTTGTTCCATGTTTCCAAAGACACTAAACTATTACAGTCCTTGGGTGTCTGTTTTTGTTATGTACTAAGTATTCCACAAAAGTAATTTAATTTCTATATATGTTAAGCATTGGGTCTATACAGTTGGTATCTGAGGAAAGGTTTAGTCAACCTTTGGAAACATGGATGTAAAAACTTTAGTGAGATCCTTATAGATATTTATAAGGTCTATCAAGGGATGTTCGTAAGGTTAATTATAAGTATAGTTTACAATCCTAGAATTATGATAACGATCATGAATATCCCTGGATTAAACCTAAGATGTTAGAGATTAAAAGTAATCCGTTTTATTATGTTGTTTTCCTAGTGCGAATTTTAACTCTCACACTATTCTTTTTGGGTTTTAGAAAATGGTTGCCAACAGGAAGATTCACGATAATGGAGGATATAATAGACAATGGAATGATATTATTCATGAGTAACAAAATGAAACGGGGTTTGGAAGTCCAAACATCATTATTATGCATAATCAGTAATCTCATAATATGATCAATAATCTCAACTTTGGTAAGTTTCTTAACTCAGCTAATAAGAGATAGATGCAGTTTCAAGATGATCCTAGAGGAAAGAAAGTTCAATTTCCATCATGTAAATCATGTGCTAAGAGGCATCAGGGAGAATGTTTCAAAGGAACTGGAAGATGATTTGGGTGTGGAAAAGAAGGTCACAAAGCCAGTAATTGTAAAGGAAATGGTTTAGTTAACACCATGGACAAGGATAATGGTATTTCTAAGACATCGACGATGGTTAAATGTTTTAAACGTGGAATGTAAGAGCATTATAAAAACCAATTCCCTAAGGGAAAATATCCTAAAGATAATCAGCATGGTCGTATGGGTAGTATTTATGCTGATGATGGTGAAGAGACTACAAATGATATATGAGATGAAAGAAGTGTTGAGGAATAAAATGATGAAGCTCGGTTAATAGTTTAAGAAGGTAATGGAATGATTGTATGTTTTTCAAGATTATTTTTTGTATTGGTAATTAAATGGTACTATGGAATAAAGAAACATCTAAGGATTATTACACTATTGTTTTTCCTAAAGTATTTGAAAGTATATGTTGAATGGTACTGATAACCATGAAATGTTATTCAAAAAATTTTGGAAAGTAGATGAAACGTGCATAATGAAGGGATAAGGATAAAATAATACGTTTTATAGTATTAATGAGCTCATGACTGATATAAGGACAAAGTGACATCATGGTTTGAGTGTATAGAAATTTTGGGATTTTGGTATGTGGAAAGGGTTACCGTTTGACAACATTCATGTTTTTACCAAGGTTCTATGGTAATTCATGTTTCAATACAATACATGATTAAGGTATTCACATGTTTTGAATGTGACCAACAAGATATATCTTATGATATATGGGGGATAAATGATGGTATTTACATGCTTGGTAGATTACCTCTATAGTAATATTTTTCTTTATACTATGAGATTGGACAGAAATATTCTGGATAAGCCTAAAGATTGGAATGGATTAATTTAGACATCAGATAGTATTGTTTAAGCCTAGAACTATTTTATATTATTTCTAGAATGTTATAATTGTATTTTTTAGAAAAAGTACAACCTGTAGGACGAGCGACAACCTGTCGTGTCAGACAAGGCTACAAAAATCAAACCCACAAACGAAGTGCGACATGCCTTTATCGCCTACCACTAGCCTACAAAAAGTCCTTGATTAGTAGAAATTAGTTTTAATTTATTAAGTGGTATGATAGATGAAGTATAAGTCCAGTTTTGTAACCATATACGATTAATATCACCATATATGGACTTATGTATATTTGATAACTTTTGTTAACCTTTTGTTTGAGACAGATGAAATGACCCATCATTCTATCACCTGATCTGCAAACATTTCAAGAAGGACAAATTCAACATCATTTATTTAAATAAGAGATGAAGTGGAAATTTTTAGTGGAATGACCAATGATGATATTACACTGAAATCAAGTAAGTATTTATCCTTATGAAAAAATTCATCAACTTTATGGAAATTATCTGGAAAACCAAAAATGTTATCCTTGTACCCTCATATCCGATGAATTAGATCGTACTTTAGATCATCACAATTTTATGGCTTTCTGATTGTTGACTTTTTCATAGTTGTGTTCTCTACCACTCTTCATCAGAACACGATGGTTAGATTTCTCCACTATATCCATATTTTCACTTATATTCTTCTATGTGGAAACCTAGTGATTAGTTAATTTTGGTTACCATTACGTTTCTTACTTTAATTTTTAAAATTAAGTTTTAGTATTCTATTTTATGATGTGGGTTTCTATGATAGAAACTTTTATGTAGTAAACGATTTATAACCTCGACGAATTTCGAGGAAGAAATTCATTTTGAGGGGGGTAGAATGTAACACCCTGAGATTTTAAGAGAAATATTATTTTTAATTTCTTTGATTTATTGTTTTGTACGCTACAACAAGATTATCTTGTTCTATACACAACACCGTATTAGATTGAAGTATACACAAACACTATTCATTGCTTGTTTTTCACACAAGAGTGACCTTCCTCAATTGTGTGTGTTGTACGCAATACCGAGTTTCACTAAACCATAATATATTTTTATAATATTATTATAAACTAGCTGTTATGAATTTTATTAACTGAATTTTATATTATATAAGATTATAAATCATCTTAATCATTTTTTAGAACAAGTTATGAGAACATAATCAATTTTTCTTATAAAGGAAATATTTTTCCAAAAATACAGTTTTGCCAACTTTTGATGGCGCAAACACTTTAAATCTATTTTTGACACATTTATGAGTTAAATTTGAAAAAATAAACTTGTTAATTTCAATAATTATATAAAAAATTACTTTGGATAATTTTTAAATATTTTTCTGTTAACTTTCATATTTTGATGAATACTAAAAATACGATAAATGTTAATTAAAAACAACTTTTTTCATCAAGATTATTTATATGGTAAAATTATAAAATTGAATAGTTTGATATTATAAATATAATATATTTTTACCATTTAATATTATTTATTTCATTATCATTAACTTTACATTGAATTCATAGGTAAAAACATTCCATTATTTTGTGATGTTTTAACTTTTTGAGCCCGTTTTCTCAACAGCGTGATTAATTTAAAATTAAATACTAAAACTTTTGTGTTTTAAATTTGTAAAAATGGATTCCATATTTGGAATAATTAGGTCCAAATTTGTTTAGTAGGCTAATTTTTTTTAGATATTATGAATAGTTACTACGGTAAATTTTATTTACTTCAGCTAATGGTAAATAGGGTAGTTAAATGTAAAAATAAGATTATAAAATTAAATTACCACCTTCCAAAATATTATTGGATGAATAAAAGTAGACCCATATCACCAAATGGTTGGAATAGATTCATTTAATGGATTTTTTACCATGAAAGGATGTAATTATTATTAAAACCAAAGAAAGTGACAACATGTCACTCTCTTATATCATATAAGTGTAATGATTTTAATTTAGTGATAAACTTCATAAAACTTAGAACATAAATAGTCACCAGAAATATAATAAAATTATCTAGATCATGTTAATTTATTTATAAATTTTAGGGATTAAATAATTATCATTAATGCTGACACAATAATGATGCAAAAATTATTTTTTTATTGAAATATCAAATAAATAGTTTTAAAATTATTAAAATACATATTATATGAACTATTTAATGTTATCCACAAATTTTATAGATAAATATGACATGTTATGAATCAATTAAATTTTTTTTAGAATATATCATCTGTGTGGAGTTTATTTATATTGAAATAAATGATTAGTGACAAAATTGACACTATTGTTATTTTATAAAAACAACATATTATTAAATTTATTAAAAATCACAATAGTATTTAAAAGTTATAGATTTAAATTTATATGGTCTAAAATGTAATAATGTATCCAAATACAGACAATTCACAACACATAAGTAATTATTTATAACAATTTAAAATCCAGAACATTATTACCGCAAATAAAATTAAATAGATTAAATCAGGATAAATCGAGTTGATATAGTTTAAAATAAATTCCCAAAAGGTCTAAATTTTATTTTCTGATGAGATTAAAACCCTATCTCATCTCAAATACAAATTTGAGTCATTTTTGAGGTTTTTAAGTTGGGTTTGTGTTTATTATAAATTAATAATTTTGAGGTTTCTAGAAGTGCCCCTCTCCTCTCTTATAAGATCACACCTCCTCCCTCTCCTAATCACACCATTTTGATCCTTAAATCTCTGCCAAAAACTAAACATTTCAATTATACACTTCCATAGAAACATAATAGTGGTTCTGTTGTTTTCAAAAGACCAACTTTAGTGCCCTAAGATGAGGTTTAAAAGAGGCGCGTTGAATAAGAGGTAATATCCATTACCGATTCATTAAAATTTATTTCTCATTATACTTCCTCTTTTTTATTTGTTTAATTATAAATTAATAACATAAATATCACTCATATACTGATATGTTATTATAAATATGAAACAAACCTATTTCACCTTCTATCCATCCTATGGAAAATGAAATCACCGTGCGTGTGTACGTACGGAATACAGTCTCCACACCGTGGTGTAATCTATTTACCACCACCACCTTACATGGATGGGTATAATGGTGTACAGAATAACTATATATTATTATTATATCATGATAATAATTATGAAATATTCTTTCATCCACTCCAATACCATTCAACAATTATGGGACGGATATCATTGCTCGTGCGTACGTACGGATTACCATCCTCACGACACGATGAGATTCATTCTCCATGTTAACCATTAAAGAATGATTATAAAGTATATATAATAAATAATGAATAAATATATTACATAATAATGTTATTGTATTTGTGTACATATATTTTTCATTTACTTTATTCTATTCAATTCAATAAGGAAACGAAAACAGCGTTCATGTGTACGTATGACCTACCGTCTCCATGAACGATGTATTTCATTCCATTTATCGATCTATCATATATATTAATATGATTAATATATATTATATGTAAATAATGTTTTACATTCTGGAATTAAATCAAACAGGATATAATTAATAATATCAAGAATAAGAAGTCTAAACACGTATGATAAATGAAAAGATTTTACCCAAAACGATGCTTTAACATGGAATTGACAAAAGAATGGATAATATAAAGTCATAAGTGAATCATATATGATATCAAAAATAATTTTATGGTTCTGTTAAAAGATAATAATATGTTTAGACCCACTATACATGAGTTTTGGACACGTACAGAAGAAATTGGAACTAAGGTAAGGGATAATTTTGCAATCTCATTTTTATCTGAGATTGCTTATACGTATGTATTTACTGGGGTTATATTAATCATCCATGTCCGTGTTTTATAAAAAAAATCATAATGTGTTTAATATTATTCCATGTATGTTTAAATTCATTTTTACCCCTTTTTGACTTTTATTATGTATTATGGAAGGAATTTTTCTTTTGTTTACCATACGTGGTACTTTTTGACTTTCTGAAAAAATTACAAGGAGAATATTTTTTTTAAATTATATGGCATGAATGAATTTTTACAGTTTCATAATGCCTTATTTCCATGAATCTTCCTCTAAAATATTTCAGGGTTATTTTCAACTAAATTATTTTATTTTAAAATTTTAGAATATTTTGAGTAAAGAAGATGATTTTGAAGAAGAAAATATATTTTCTTCAGGAATTCATTTCAAGTGTTTTATCAAAACTATTTTCCATCTAAGATGACATTCTTTAATATGGGTATTTTTCAAGTACAAGTAATTATGTTTTTCATGATGAAATGATATTCATTTATTTTATATGGATTATGTTGTGATGGTATTATGTTTATGAAACCCATTTTATTCGTTGGGTTATAATGAATGATTTATGTTTATTTTTTGGAACACGAAAGAATGATTTAATTATGAGATGGGTGAGACCTATATCTCCCTCAAATGAATTGGGTAAATATTTATATCTCATGAGATATACATGGTTGGATTGGAAATTAAATCTGGGTTAGTAATACAGGGGTGTAGTGGTAGGTAAACCCGGTTCAGCAATAGACTTTTTCCATTATGATGATATTGGCAGCAATAGCTACTAGGGAAATAATAACATGTGCTTAATGGTTTTTCACAATTACATGTTTTATCCCCAGGAAATTGTATCATGATTAATGTTCCTTTATGATCTATGCCTTATGTAATGTCAAGATTTATGTCATTACTCCTGTTGTTGATGTTTTATGTTGATGTTTTTAAGTTCAATAGTTTATGGGTTGTTTTATGTTCTCCATGTTTTCCCTTACTGAGAATTTGAGCTCACCGTTTTTATGTTTTCTTTTCCCCAGGATATAAATAAAGGTTTTAGGTAAGAAAAAAATTGGAATAACTTTATGAGATATGTTGAAGATCTTTCACCATGTTTAGAATATTTTCTTCTGAGTTTCCAAAGACACTAAACTATTTCGGTCCATAGGTGTCTGTTTTTTTATGTATTAAGTATTCCAAAAAAGTAATGTAATGTTCATGTATATCAAGCATTGGTACTCTACAGTTGGTATCAGAGGAAAGATTTAGTCAAACATTGGAAACTAGGATGTAAAAATGTTAGTGAGATCCCTATAGATATTTATAAGGTATGTCAAGGGATCTTCGTAAGGTTAAGTATATGTATAAATTATAATCCTAGAATTATGATAACGATCATGAATAACCTAGGGTTAAACCTAAGATGTTAGAGATTAAAAGTACTCCCCTTTATTATGTTGTTTTCCTAGTATGCATTTTTCCTCTCACACTCTTCTTTTTGGGTTTTAGAAAATGGCTGGCAACAGGAAGATTCATGATAATGGAGGATATGATGGAAAATGGAATGATATTTTCATGAGTAACCAAATGAAACAAAATTTAGAAGTCCAAAACTCATTATTATGCCTAATCAAAAATCTCATAATATGATCAATAATCTCAACATTGGCAAGTTTCCTAACTCAGCTAATAAGAGAAAGATTGAGTTTCAGGATGATCCTAGAGGAAAGAAAGTTCAATTTCCATCATGTAAATAATGATTTAAGAGGCATCTCGGAGAATGTTCCAAAGGAACTGGAAGATGCTTTGGGTGTGGAAATGAAGTACACAAATCTAGTAATTGCAAAGGAAAAGGTTTAGTTAATACCATGGACAAAGATAATGGTATTTCTAAGACATCAACGACCGTTAAATGTGTTAAATGTGGAATGTACGGGCATTATGCAAACCAATTACCTATGGAAAAATCTCATGAAGAGAATCAGCATGGTCGTATTGGTAGTATTTATGTTGATGATGATGAAGAGACTACAAATGATATATGAGATGAAAGAAGTGTTAAGGAATAAAATAATGAAGCTCGATCAATGGTTTATGAAAGTAGTGGAATGATTATATATTTTTCAAGAGTAATTTTGTATTGGTAATTAAATGGTACTATGGAATAAATAAACATCTAATGATTGTTACACTATTTTTTTCCTAAACTATTTGAAAGTATATGTGGAATGGTACTGGTAACCATGAAAGGTTATTCATAAAAATTCAGAAAGTAGATGAAATGTGCATAAAGAAGGGATAAGTATAAAATAATATGTTTGATAGTATTAATGAGCTCATGACTGATATAAAGACAAAGTGACATCATAGTTTGAGTATATAGATATTTTAGGATTGACTATGTGGAAAGTGTTATGTTTTGATAGCATTCATGTTTTCACCAAGGTTCTATGGTAATTCATGTATCAGGAGAATAAATGATTATGGTATTCACATGTTTGGAATGTGGACAACAAGATATATCTTATTATATATGGGGGATAAATGATGGTATTTACATGCTTAGTAGATGACCTCTATAGTAATCTTTTTCTTTATACTATGAGATTGGACAGAAATATTCTGGATAAGCCTAAATATTGGAATGGATTTAGTTAGACATAAGATAGTATTGTTTAAGCCTAGAACTATTTGATATTATTTCTTGAATGTTATAATAGTATTTTTTTAGAAAAAGGAAAACCCGTAGGACGGTCGACAACCCGTCATGTCGGACAAGGCTACAAGAATAAATCCCACAATCGAAGTGTGACATGCCTTTATCACCTACCACTGGCATACAGAAAGTCCTTGGTTAGTAGAAATTAGTTTTAATTTATTAACTGTTATTATAGATGATGTATAAATCCATTTTTGGAACTGTATATAATTAATATCACCATATATGGACTTATGTATATTTTATAACTTTTGTTAACCTTTTTTTTTGGGACAGATGGAATGACCAATCATTCTATCTCATGATCCGATAACATTTCTAGAAGGAAAAATTAACCATTATTTCTTTAAATAAGTGATGAAGTGGAAATTTTTCATGGAATTACCAATGATGATATTACACTGAAATCATGTAAGTATTTATCCTAATGAAAAAAATTCATTAACTTTAGGGAAATGATCTTTAAATCAAAAAACATTATCACAGTACCCTCATATCGGATGAATCAGATGGTACCTTAGATCATCAAAAATTTATGGCTTTGTGATTGTTGACTTTTTCATATCCATTTTATCTACTACTCTTCATCAGAACACGATGTTTAGATTTCTCCTCCATATCTATATTTTCACCTATATTCTTCTTTGTTGAAACCTAGTGATGAGTTAATTTGGTAGCCATTGAATTTCATACATTACTTTTTAAAATTAAGTTTTAGTATTCATTTTTATGATGTGGGTTTCAATGAAAGAAACTTTCAAGTAGTAAACGAATTATAACCCCGATGAATTTCGAGGAAGAAATTAATTTTAAGGGGGGTAGAATGTAACACCTTGAGATTTTAAGAGAAATATTCTTTTTAATTTCTTCAATGTCTTGTGTTGTAAACTACACCAAGATTGGCATTCTCTATACGCAACATTGAATGAGATTTAGGTATACACAAACAATATTCTTGGATTGTGTTGCACACAAGAGTGGCCTTCCTCAATAGCGTGTTTTTTACGCAATACCGAGTTTCACTAAACAACGATATATTGTTCTAATATTATTACCAACTAGCCGTTATGAATAGTATTAACTGAATTTTGAATTTTATAAAATTATAAATCATCTTAATCATTTTATAGAATAGGTTATGAGAACAAAATCAATTTTTTGTATAAAGGAAATATTTTTCCAAAAATATAGTTTTTCCGCCTTTTGATGGATCTCCAACTTTAAATCTAGTTTTTGACACATGTATGAGTTCAATTTGAAACAATAAACTTATTAGTTTCAATAATTATATAAATATTTACTTTGGATAATTTTTTAATATTTTTCTGTTAACTTTCATATTTTCATTAATAGTAAAAATACGCTAAATTTTAATTAAAAAAAACTTTTTTCATAAAGATAATTTATATGGTGAAATTAAAATATTGAATGGTTTCAAAGTATAAATAGAATATATTTTTACCATTTAATTTTATTTATGTCAATATCATTAATTTTACATTGAATTCATAGGTAAAAACATTTCAGTCTTTTGTAATATTTTAACTTTTAGAACTCATTTTCTCAACAGCCTGATTAATTTAAAATTAAATACTAAAACTTTTGTGTTTGGAATTTATAAAAATGGATTCCATATTTGGAATTAGTAGTTCAAAAAAAAATTATTAGGCTACTTTTTATTTTTAGACTTTATGAATTGTAAAAACGGTAAATTTTATTTACTTCAGCTAACCATAAATCGGGTAATTAAAAGTAAAAATAAGATTATAAAATTACCCTAACACCTTCCAAAATTCTATTGGATGAATAAAACACGACCCATATCACATATGGGTCGGACTAGATTCATTTTATGGACTTTTGACCATGAAGAGGATGTAATTATTATTAAAACCAAATAATGGGACAACATGTCACTCTCTTATATCTTATAAGTGTAATAATTTTAATTTAGTGATAAACTTCATTAAAATTTGAACATAAATAGTCAAAATTAATATAATTAAATTATCTACATCATGTTAATTTATTTATAAATTTTAAGGATTAAGTAATTGTCATTAATGGTGACACAATAGTGACATAGAAATTATTTTATTGATTGAAATATCAAATAAATGGTATTAAAAATATTAAAATAAATATTATATGAACTATTTAATGTTCTACACAAATATTTTAGATACATATGACATGTTATGAATCAATTAAAATTTTTTGTTATAATATATACTCTTTTTGGATTTTATTTAAATTGAAATCAATTAAGAGTGACATAATTGACACTATTGTTATTTTATAAAAACAACATATTATTAAATTGATTAAAAATCACAAAATTATTTAAATATTATAAATTGAAATTTATATGGTCTAAAAAATCCTAATGTATCCAAATATATACCATTCACAACAAATAAGTAAATATTTAAAACAATTTAAAATTTAGAATATTATTACCACAAATAAAAATAAATAGATTAAATAAGGATAAATGAAGTTGATAAGGTTTAAAAAAATTCCCAAAATGACTAAATTTTATTTTATGATTGTATTAAACCCCTATCGCATCTCATATACAAATTTGAGCCATTTTTTAGGTTTTTATGTTGGGTTTCAGTTTATTATAAATTAATATTTTAGAGGTTTTTAGAAGTGCCCCTCTCCTCTCTTATAAAAGTGCACCTCCTCCCTCTCCTACTAACACCATTTTGAGCCTTAAATCTCCACAAACCACCAACCATTTCCATTATCCACTTCTATAGAAACATAATAGTGGTTATATAATTTTCAAAAGACCAAATTTAGTGCCCTAAGATGAGGTTTAGAAGAGTCGCATCGAAGAAGAGGTAATAACCTCTTCTGATTATTTCAAATTTATTTCTCCTTATACATCACATTTATTATTTGTTTCATTATAAATTAATAACATAATTATCACTAATATACTGATATGTTATTATAAATATGAAACAACCATATTTCACCTTCTATCCATCCTATGGAAAACAAAATCACCGTGTGTGCGTACGTACGGAATATCGTCTCCACGTCGTGGTGTAATATGTTTTCCACCACCACCTTACATGGATGGGTATAATGGTGTAAAGAATAACTATATATGATTATTATAACATTATAATAATTCTGAAACATTCTATCATCCACTCCAATAACATTCAATAATTATGGGAATGATATCATCGCTTGTGGATACGTACGGATTGTCGTCCTCATGACGCGATGAGATTCATTCTTCATGTTAACCATTCAAGAATGATTATAAAGTATATATAATAAATAATCAAGAAATATATTACATAATAATGATATTTTATTTATGTACATATATGTCTCATTTACTTAATTCTATCCAATTCATTAAGGAAACGAAAACAGCGTCCATGCGTACGTACGACCTACCTTCTCCATGAATGGTGTATTTCATTCCATTTATCAATCTATCATATATATTTATATGATTAATATATATTATATATAAATCATGTTTTAAACTCTGGAATTAATTCAATTAATATATAAGTTATAATATCAAGAACAAGAAGTCTAAACACGTACGATAAATGAAACAATTTTACCCAAAACACTACTTTAACATGGAATTGACAAAAGAACGGATAATATAAAGTCATAAGTGAATCATATATGATATCACAAATGTTATTATGGTTCTGTTACAAGTTAATAATATGTTTAAACCCACTATACAAGGGTTATGGATATGTACAGAAGAAATTGGAACTAGGGTAAGGGATAATTTTTCAATCTCATTTTTATCCGAGATTGCTTATACGTAAGTATTTACTGGGGTTATATTTATCATCCATGTCCGTGTTTTATAAAAATGTTTTCATAAAGTGTTTAATATTATTCCATGTATGTTTAAATTCATTTTTACTCCTTTTTGACTTTTACTATGTTTTATGGAAGGAATCTTTCTTTTGTTTACCATATGTGGTACTTTTTGACTTTCCGGCAAAAGTACAAGGAGAATGTTTTTTAACTTATACGGCATGAATGGATTTTTACAATTTAATAATGCCTTATTTCAATGAAGATTACTCTACAAGATTTAATGAATAATTTTAACAAAATTCTTTTATTTTAAACTTTCATGATATTTTGAGAAAAAAATATGATTTTGAAGAAGAACATATATTTTCATCCAGAATTAATTTCAAGTGTTTTATCAAAACTATTTTCCAACTAAGATGACATTCTTTAATATGGGTATGTTTCAAGTACAAGTTTTTATGTTTTTTATGATGAAATGATATTTATTTATTTTATATGGATTATGTTGTGATTGGATGATGTTTATGAAAACCATTTTATTCGTTGGGTTATAATGAATGATTTATGTTTATTTTGTGGAACAAGAAATAATGATTTAATTATGAGATGGGTGGAACCAATATATCCCTCCAATTCATTGGGTAAAGATCTATATCTCATGAGATAGACATGGCTGGAATGACAATTAAATCTGGTTCAGTAATATAGGGGTGGAATGACAAGTAAACCCGGTTCAGTAATGGACTTTGTCCACTATGATGGTATTGGTAGCAATCCCTTAAATAATACGGAAATATTCACATGTGATTAATGGTTTTCCACAATTAAATGTTTTATTCCAATGATATTTTATCATGATTATGGTTCACTTATGATCAATTCCTTATGTACTGCTAATATTTAGGTCATCACTCATGATTTTGAGGTTTTATGTTCTTGTTTTTAAGTTCAAATGTTTATGGGTTATTTTATGTTATCCATATTTTCCCTTACTGAGAATTTGAGCACACCCTATTTATGTTTTCTTTTCCAAAGGATATAAATAATGGTTTTAAAGGTTGTTAAGGTTGTTGAAATACATAATAATTTTTTTATTCCCAAAGAAATCATATTAATTAATGCTACCAATCCCATACATTAAACATGAACCAAAAGAGTATTTAATTTTTTTAGAACTATATATTTTCTAAATCATGTGTTTTATAATATAATTATCTGTTTTTTGGTTTGAATTTTTAGTATCATAGACATTTGATATTGTAAAATTTACTTAATAAGTTTGTCACAAAATTGAAAATATTAAATTTTAAAATTTCATGGACTAACAAAAACTATAATTTTTTTAACAGAATACATGGATTTCTTGCATTCCATTTAGGAATTTGGTTTTCCATCCTCAGTTAGCATGGCCTATAACCTCTTTTTAGAGATCATACCTTATGATTAAGATGTATGGACATGTAGAGGAATGATCTGTAGGAAGATTTATAAATGACCTGACTATGTTAGTTCTACATTCAGATTCTAGTGATGAAATAAAGCGTGAGAAGAAAATCATCATAAATATAGTCTGCACAACAAAAACAAGATAATGTTGGTATCCAAAAAAACATAATAAACTAATTTTATTCTTAGTATTTATTTTCAAATAAAATATTCTCCATTCATTCTTTGTAATTGTTTCTAGAAAATTATGATCGTCAATTATTAAATAAATTCCATATTTGTAAATGGACCAATTTTATGGATATGTGATATCATATTCAATATACTTGTAGCAAGATCCTGTGATTTGTTTCTCTAAAAAATTCAATATATCTGCTATTCAAACTCTATTTCCTCCCTATAGTGTTGTCAGAATAGTTTTATACATGTTTTTCCCACAATATCCACTACCTACAAATCACATATTGAAATTTTTTTTAAAAAAAAAAATAATGAGTAACCTGTATTTTCAAGTGCTCATATTTATATAGGTTCAATCAGGAAAAGTGTACAAGATTTCCATTTACCCAATTATTTCAGTTTTCACTAATTTTTTTACATTTTAGTGTCAAATAACTCAGCTTCATTAAAAATCTAAAATTGCATGGGTGTGGTATTATTGCATGGTTTCTAACATAGAATTATAAATAAATGCTACTATAGACTTTTTTTTCTTCGCTTCTGAAATTTCTATGGTTTTATTTTACTTTGGTCACCTATAGATGAATTAAAAACATCAACATATACACCATCACCTCTATTTCTATAATATTGGAAGAATCTATAAATATTTGGATTTCAAGTTTTTTATTGATTTTTGTTATTTTTCTGCTTACAGTTGGTGGTTTTTTTTGGATATTTGGATGCTGTAAAAATGTATATTTTTTTATAAAAAAAATCCCAGGTTAGCAACCTCCTTAAGAGGTCACTAATGATTTCATTTTTTCGGAGTATTAGTAACCACAAATGTGTCCTATTGTGAAAACACTATAACGACCACCAATGTTGGTTGGTATTAGCCTTTAGAGATGGGCCAACGACAACCACCATTGGTGGTCAGTTGGTGGTCACTATAGACCATTAGAGATCTCTTTTAGCAGTTAATAAATGAAAATTTTTTAGTAGTTATCCAACATAGACATGAAAATCATCACTAGATGCGCCTGATGAACAACTACTATTAGTGGCCTTGAAGTGGACATAACAGTATGATCACATCCGAGGTGCAGGTTTAGGGGTGTCATACTAAAATTATTTTGAGAAAATAAATGAACATGAAGATAAAGATATGAAAATTGAAGAGATATAAGAACCATTATATTCTCAAGAAAAAAACATAATTGGAAGTCTGATTTGTTAGAAAAAATGTTATGGGATGGAATCAAAGAAAATAAAAAACCTAACAAAAACCACTACGTGAAGATCCCCCACCCCCACATGCTTTGTGGTGAGTCATTCCCTCTAAAATGGATATCCTAAAAGAGTTCATAAATATTTTAATAATTTTTTTCTATGAAATATGATTTAGGCATACACTGATATCTTTCTTATATTTATATTATAGAGGGTGAAAATGATTGTGATTTATATCGATCATTACCCACCCATCTCCTGGTCATGATGGGTACCATGTACAATTTCCAAGGAGATGTTATACACAACAAACAACTTCCAATAAGTCATTTTAGATTGGAAATTCATATACCTTATGATTTGAGTGCCAATTTATTGGTTACACTGGATTATATAGATATTCATATAGTTGAGATTTCAATGGAAACATTCATATCATGGTCGTTTTATCATGTAAAAATACATGTCAATAAAGAGGTCTTACTTAGAAATTTATTTTTTATGAAAACCATTAACAATTAATGAAAAAATTCTTGAACCATTTAATGTTAATATAGATAAAAAATGGGAAGGGGTGAGGTGGAAGGTGAAATAAAAAAATACAAATAATCAACCATCCACTCGAAAAGATCATTAGAAAGTTCTTTTTCCCCACAATTTCAAATTCTGAATTTATTGACATTAAATGTTCAAGAAGATACAATGTTAAAAATTAGTTTTGTGACCATAATTTATTTTGAAGAAAAAATTGATAGAGATTCCATTTAAGAATATATTTGTCTTTATAATGTAAATGAAATCCTCAAGCATGAATGACTAGGAGTCTCAGTTCTAAAAGTATACATGATGTTCATTTTCATGTTTTTTTGTCTAATAGCTAATCTACTGTGTTAATTATGAATAAATACTATTCATAATTCTTGTAGGTTTATATATCAATACTATTTTAAGGGAAACTCTTTGAATATAAATTTGGAAATATTAGACCTCATATCACTTCTACACAACTATTCTCATTGGAAAAAAATCAATATGAATTAATTGTGGGAAAACTGGCCACAATGTTCTAAAAAAACTTACATATGAAAAAATATTCTTAATAACCATGATGTAGGATTAAAAATATTCAATATAATCATATAAAATATATTTTCATTCATTTAATTACATAATTATTTTTATTTTTTCAGAAGCATTGGTTACTCATTAAAATCTATTTGGATACTCCAAAGATTTATTTTATGGATTTAATGCATAGATACCCAAAAAACAGACTTCGAGTGATTTTATTTGTAAATTTGTAACACACTACATGAAAAGTTTCTTTAATAAAATTCAACTTAAAAGTTTTATTTTATGCTTTAATCAAAACTATTTAATGATAGGATGATTTTTTAATAACATAAAAATCATGACATGAGGACAGTCCATGATCACAAAAATCCTATGGACATCTAAAATGGATAAGTATTAGGTTATATATAATAACATTCCACTTTAAAAAAATATGTCAAAACTAATTAAATATTTTTCTCAATGTTTCTATAGTTCCTGAAACAATCTAATGGGAAATATTGTGGTTATTATTTTTACAAATTTATGAATGATATCACATTCCATCAATAAACTAGCATCCCAAAAGTGGTATTTCTGATGATAATTAAAATTTCATTTAAATTTTTTATTAATCCTTTATTTATATTTTTTAGTACTATTGGAATTTTATATAGTCCTTATATTCACAAAGGGAAATATATTTGTTTAGATATGAATTGTAAGAATGCATGGTGTCCGAAAGTATACAGACATAAAAAAGTGGGGACTTCATATGTGTCTACTATTGAGATAGAGACACAACATGAGGAGGAACATAGGCCTATATAAGGTGAAATAGTGTGACATACATGTTAGACATGGAGTATGTGCAAGGTTTATATAATTAGTTATGGTATTAAGGGTTATTGATGTTAATTTATTAAGTGGTCTACATTATATTTATAAAAGCATTATTAATGAACAAATTAAATGGTGTTTTAAATATATATTTCAAACCTATAATCTTGCATTTTTTAGGAATGACTTGAAACCAAAAATCTTACACATTATTGATGAAAAATTTTGTATATTGTTTTTTTCATTCATTGAAATACAAGAAATTGAAATGTCAGTCATGCTCTCACCTGATGCCACATGTTACGCCCACCCCACCATGAATCATATCAGTATATCTTAATACTATCATCCCCATCGCTAAATTATTTAAATATAACTTTTAATTATCTTTGAGTTTCACAATGCTCCATAACATTCAATGAAATACTCATGACCATCACAATCAATCATATAATTATGATTCAGCACTTTCCCTACTCGTACTATATATATTTCACCAGCTCCACTTTCATAACTACATAATTGAGTTTTTAAACCACTCATTAATAATAATGGAGTGTGTCTTTCTCCAATTTATCTTCTGTTCCTACCAAGCTCTAGTTCCCTGCAATCCCACCGCTACAGGCCATCTCGACTGAGGATTTGAAGAGATTGTGATGGAGAAGTGTACAACCAAATGATTCTTCACCAAAAATGTAAATTAAGGTTTTATAAATTCAGTTTTTTATATTAAATTTTCTGAATTGTATGTATATGTTTCCAGAATATTAATTTTTTAACACCATGCTTTCCAGTATAAATATCCATTTTGGATATATGCTGCATTGGGACTATTTGATTTGTTGTCCTTGTATCCTATAGGACTTCTTGTATTTGAGGCATTTTTCATATACCATATGTGTCACGACACGTTCCCCGGGAGCAATGCGGTGACTACCACAAGCCCACCATCCATAGGCTAGGGGATGGCGACTAGCACCGAAGGGATACTCTCTAAAACTAGGAAGAAATTGCCTTTATAACTTGTAAACACACAAAACCAAACACATAATAAGATACAAAAACAAGTAAACTGTATAGGAAAAATATTTCTAAAAGTAAAATGGTCGGGATATAATCCCAACTGTAAAGGTATAGGTACAATTGTAATACGATACAACTAAAGAAAATGAAAGGTAGGTACTAGGTTGTCCTCCTGAATTTCTACTTGAAGGGTAGGTAAAGATCACCTCGTTAGCACTCTACGCCTGCCCATATCCTATGCGTTCTGACACGCTGTATGGTCCACCTCTGCGAACTGTCTAGTCCTGGTACCCTCAGCCTTGATCAACGCTATCTATCGTCTACACCAAACACATCAAGGTACAAGAATAGCCCGTGTAGGGGTGAGTATAACGATACTAATTAGGGACCTCGAGACCCTTATGGTCTCACAAAATCCACAAAGGATAATCCAAAAGTCTTGAAATCAACTAAAAACCCTACATTGATATATTCCCATACATATACCTAAGTTATCAAATATACCCATCTCAATCATTAGGAAACACAAAGTCCAACTCAAAATCCCAAATCTCAACTGCTCCACAAAGGAAGGAATACCATGATGGTAAATACCACTGAGGTATGCCACATAGAAAAATACCTCCAAGGTAATACAAAAAAGGAAAGTACCGCTCAGGTATGGACTCACCTCACACTAGGTATAACTTAAGTACAAAAGTACAAATTATTAGTCGTAAAGTTAAATTATCTTATTCTGTCAAGAGGCTCTGCTGCTGAACCATGCAGGATCGCTTGGTGTTTACCCACAGAGGATCACAAGGTGATAACCCACACAGGATCACTCGGTGTTGAACCACACAGGATCTCTCAGTGTTGACCCACACCAGATCCCTCGGTTCTAACCCACACAACATCGCTAGGTGCTTAACCACACAGGATCGCTAGGTGATGAACCACAAAAGATCGCTCAGTGTAGACCCCCACAAGATCACTTTGTGCTGACCGACATAACATTGCTCAGTAAAGACCCACACATGATCCATCAGTGTTTACCCACATAGGATCGCTAGCTGCTGACCCACACAGGATCGCTCGGTGCTGACCCGCATAGGATCAGTATTCATTCTTCACGTCACAACCACCTACTGGGTTCCCGAACTAAGCATGCTCATCTTCGAGAGGGTCCGCTCCTCAATCCACTGGTCGATACTCCTACTACTACGAAGTCCCATGAAGAAGTATCACAAAGGACCGACACACCATTGGGTCTTCAATGTAATATATGGTGCGTCAATCGGATTCTTGGTCTGTGAGTTATTAGCATTTTAGTCCCGACAGCTCGGTTGGATTCGTGCTCGATCCAACCCAACTGTACTCCGACATTATCCAAATATCTAGTGGGGTATACCTAAAGGACCATCTCACTCCAAGGATTCTAGTGCCATAGAAGGTTCGTCAAACGGACACTCGGTGCCAAAGTTATAACTGATAGAGAGAAAAGTTCAAAGTTGGCATGGGTCTGATCTCACCGGGTCAGACCGACCCGACCTAACACGGCCTGGGCCGACCCAACGTGATTCGGGTCAACCCAGTCCACTGGGTCTGGCCCAGCCTACACTGGGCGGTCTGGTCCACTGGGTAGCCTAGCCTGGGCAGAGGCCCACGGGAGGGCGGAGCGATCGCAGAGTCCAGGGTTGGGGCGGGCCGGCGGAGGCCACAGGGGCCGTGAAGGCCACAGGGTTCATGAAGAAGTGAGGCCGTGGGGTGGCATGGAGGGCTGAGGGTCAGTGTTGAGGGATTTGGGGAGTCGAGGTCTTGGGGAGGCATGGAGGGTCGCAGGGCGGCGAGGTTGCGGGGTTGTGTGAAGGGTCGCAGGGAAGCACAGAGGGACATGGGGAAGTGAGGTCGCGGGGCGGTGAGGCCATGGGGCGGCACGGAGGGCCACGGGGCAGTGAGGCCACGGGGCAGCACAGAGGGTTGCAGGGGGGATGTCCGCAGAGCGGTGAGTAATAGGATAACGATGTCGCGGGGCGCCGTGGGGCGAAGAGGATCTGCGGCACCGTCACCTTCGTCATAGCCGATAATCTGTCGGTTGCCGCATCTGTTTGTCATCATGGTATAAAGATGCCTTCTTCCATCACGAATAACACACCATTCAAGAAAAATGGTGTAGGGGGCGGGCCATGTTTTTTTGGGACACACCCTCTGCGTTAGAGAGGTATCAAGTAACTCAACAAAATCTTGAATGAAGAACGTCAAACCCTACAACCTCCCACAATTATTATTCCCAAACCCACAAAAGAAAACATCTGCAGATTAACTAGTTATATGGTTGATCCACATTCTTTGTTTTATAAGGGATGAACATGGGAATATATAATCATACACAACTAAAACCCTACCTCGGAGGATTGTTTATGGAGGTAGAAAGGAAGGATACAAAGTCATTGGGGATAATGGCATCGGCGTTTGTCGCTTCCACAAGACACTTACAAAGTCAACTCAAACGTCATCTTCGTTCTTCAATTCCAGAGTGTGTTCTTCATTAGAGGATGAAGAATCCCTCCAAGGTTCTCTCCCAATTTTCCTTTGCCAAACCATTCCCCAATTCCACCAAAAAACAAAATCCAACATAATTTTAATTAATTTGATCAATTATGATGGCTCAATTAAATTACTGACACTTCACATTAATTGTTATTTTGGTCCAACAATTAATTGGGGAGATATCATAATTGATTTAGGGAAGTTGAGAGGTTTTCTCCCATTAAAGGTGTTTGGGTGGTCCCCACCACAAGAATTCAAATTGGGAGGTTTTAAGGTTGGTGGTCCCCACCTCCATAAACTTCACATAAGAGTTTCAAATAAAAATAAAAATGTAAAAAAAAATTATTTTTATTTTTCCATGAAAATGTGAAAAAAAATATTTCACCCTCAACCTACTGTGATCGTGGTGAAGGTCTCATTAATTGAATATCGGCACTTCGAGTTCATCGATGCCCTCATAGTTAAATTCTAAGCACCTATTCAAAAGATACAAAAAATCGCTCGTTTTTATATAGAAAGTACCCGAAAAAATGTTTAGAAATTCATTCCAGGAACACTAAGCCTCAGAATCATGAGTCGTCAATGTTTGTGGACTCATAAAATTTCCATATACTAAAAAATATTACATGGAAATTCTGGGTCATTACATTCTCCCCACCTCAGGTTTTTGCATCCCCAAAATCCACATCAAAAAAACTAGTGAAAAAAGTGGGTGTACTGAGCACGAATATGAGCCTCCCACTCCCATGTTCTCTCCTATAGGTTCTTTTCCTTCCAGTGAATGTGCACCAGAGTTATCTACCGCCCATGAAGGTGACTCCCCTGTTGATCCTCAATCTCCACTAGAACATCAAAAAACATCACCCCATCATCAATGTCCAGCTTTCCATGGTCGATGACGTGAGATTGGTTGTGAATGTATCTCCTCAGGAGGGATATGTGGAATACGTCATGCACCCAGTGCAACTAAGGGGGACGTTCTAAGAGGTAATCCACCTCAACAACTCTATTTAGGACCTGAAAGGGTCTAATGAAATTTGGAGATAACTTTCCACCCTAACCAAATCTCTGCAAACCTCGTCGAGGTGAGACCCATAAAAAGATATGGTCGCCATCCTAGAACTCTAGAGGTCTCTATCTCTTGTCTGAATAAGACTTATGCCTACTCTGTGTAGTCTTCATCCACTCCTGGATGATCTTCACCTTCTCTGTGGTATCCCATACCATCTATGGTCCCATGAGTGCTTACTCTCCTGTGTCAGTTCGGCACAAAGGTGATCTACAAAGCGCCCATACGATGCCTCAAAAGGTGCCACCCCAATGGTGGAGTGATAGTTGTTGTTGTATGCAATCTATACCAAAGTAAAGTGATCCTCCTAGCTATGACCAAAGACGGGGACACAAGCACGAAACATTTCCTCGAGGGTATGAATGGTCTGCTCAGTCTGGTCATCCATCTAAGGATGGAAGGTGGTGCTCAAAAGAATCTACATCCCGAAAGCCTCCTACAAAGCCTTCCATAGTCAGGAAGTAAAACGTGCATCATGATCGGAGACAATCTTCGAGGGTACTCCATATAGCCTCATCATCTCCGGCACATACAGGCATCCCAAGATCTCTACTGAACCCTACTCTCTGATTGGTAAGAAGTGGGCTGACTTGGTGAGTCCATCGATGATCACCCAAACAGAATGATGACCTCTAGATGTACGCGAAAGTCATATCACGAAGTCCATGGATATCACATCCCACTTCCAATCAGGGACCTCTAAAGGATGAACCAAGCCTGCTGGTACCTGATGTTCGGCCTTCACCTACTGAAAAGTGAGGCACTGAGAGACAAACTCTACTACTGCTTTCATCATTCCTGGCCACCAGTTTTGTCGTCGCAGATACTAGTACTTCTTCACCACTCCTGGATGTACCAGTAAGGGGTATTTTTTGAACTCCTTCAACACTTCCTCCTGAAGTGAAACTGGTACAATGGTACGTCCTCTGAATAAAATGACGCGCTGCTCACCTTCAAAAAATCCATCAGGTTCTTGTATTGTGGATTTCTGAGCACATCGATCCTCGAAGTCAGAATCACCATGTTGCACCTCCCTGACACTCTGAAGAAGTGGGGGAGTGACTGTAAGATACTGAAGAAAATATGCTCCATCACGATCCCCAAATGATATTCGCAAAGTGGCCACCTACTCTATTGCCTCACCTAGAAGTTGTATACCAGATCTCTTACTATGTGAACCAGTTACAACATTCCTTTTCCCAGGAGTATAGACTATCTTGAAGTCATAATCCTAGAGTAACTCAAGCTAATGTCACTGTCTGAGGTTCAGGTCCTTTTGAAAGAAGATATACCAGAGAATATTGTTATCCAAGTAGATTGCAAAACCCTCTCCCATCAAGTAATGTTGCCACATCTACAAGGTGAAGACCATTGCAGCTAATTCCAGGTCATGGGTAGCGTATTTCTGCTCATTTTGTCTTAGCTATTGATAACCAAATGTGATCATTGCTCGCTCCTGCATTTGGACACATCCAAGCATGGTCCCTGATATGTTGCAGTAGACTACATACCATACGCCCTCCTCCGGTAGCCTCAAGATTGGAACACTTGTCAGCCTTTGCCTCTTCTCATGAAAACTCCCTTGGCATCTCTCCGACCAGAAGAAGGGTTTCCACTTCTTAGTTAATGCTGATAAAGGTGTTTCTACCCTTGAGAAGTCGGGTAAAAATTTCTAGTTGTACCTATCCAAAGCATACATCCCTCTCCCTTTAGGGAGGTATTCCTAGAAACATTTTTTTAAAATATGTCCCCATTCTCTGACACTCTGGTTTGGAACTAAAAACTCAAAAATACTATGCTTGAGTTTATCCTGTGCTACCCGATTTCTCTTTTTCTCCGACAAAGTAAAACCCCATTCAAATGTTATTGGTAAACCAAAACCTTTTTTCATAATATAGTCAATCTGATAATGAACTGTGGATGTCCAGTCCATACTAAAACTAACATCGTAAGGCCTCGACGCAGCCACCAATAGGTTCCAACCGAAACTCTCGCCTCAAGCATCAAATCACATTGTCGGTGTATGTGTGATTATAGAGTATCCTCCCAAAGGTATCTCTATATGTGAGGGTCAATTAAATAGTTTAACAAGAAACTCTAGGTATTGGAAAAGATTCTTAGAAGGAAGGAATGATTGGTACCTATTTCTATTGATATGGCTACTAGTAATAGACACAGACCATACCTCGAATCATTCCTAGAGCCCTTTGGTTGCACTCCTTGACCGCATGCAGTAACTCTCTTCCCTTGTCCTCTAGCTCCCTGAGCCTGGTGGGGTCAACAAAAGGGGGTGGTTGTGACATGTCAAAATTTACACCACCTCATTTTGCACTCCTATCCCTGCTTCAACGTCTTCCTCCCTACAGATTCATCTGTCCTTGTCACATGATCATCCAGAAATATCTTACAAGCCCAAGTCTCTGAGACTAGAACTAGTTTCCTGCTTTTCCACTACTAACATTCACTGTCTATATCTACTCATCCAAATAACATTCAACCACAAAAGTTCTCTCTATCACCCTAGCATCTGTAGGAATGTATAGAGGAATAGTTCTGGCTCGGATGTATTTAAAAATAGCTCACTCAGATGTCCGAGCCCTGAAGCACTGATCGTATCTTATTAATCGATTACTAGGAAAGGTCGGTACACCTCGATGAATACTCAGCTATCGACATGTCATCCTTCCAAAGCAATTGAAGCTCTAAAGAACTCTCAACCACCTCCTCAAGACTGTCCTCAGCTTCCTATGAGTTGGGATCACCACAAAACTTGAGGGGTATCTAATGTTGAAGCTCGTGTAAGGCACTAAGACTATATGTGTCCTTTACTGGTCTATATCGTGTTATGGTCCATGTAATGATGTCTCATCACTATGTGGACCATCCTCATGGTCACTTAATGAAAAAGACTAGTTATTAAGATCACCATCTGCTCTACTGGTGTCTCAACTAGGTAGAAAACTCTACCAACAGCCTCTAGTCAGCCCTCAGCTGCATGGGAAACTGTCTCACCTCGAAACCTCGAAGGCCTCTACTGCTGGAAATTGTGCATCATGCTCAGTTGGCATGAGTTGTCCGCCAGACTGGCTGGTGGTATCTACTACCCAACGGTTGGTGGTGCTTCTAGTACACCACCTGAAGGTGCCAACATAGTAATATGGCCCTACACCGGATCCTCGTCGCTCGGTGGGCCGTCATTGTGTACTCTCTCTGGAATCCTAGCTGGCTATCTACGCAATGGAATCCTGAAAATGAACAGGTTAACCACATCCATTTAGTTATACCTGGTGAGTTTACTCAAGAAAACACAAGAAATATTTTCAAAACACACACACAATCAGGGTTTTCGTGCACTTAGTCAAAAATCAGAAGTCCGGGTCCTAGTGTATAGATACGCCGACCGCTGCACCAACACTGGATTCCCAATACTGATAACCACACTCACTACAATTAACACTATTTCCATTAAAAAGATCAGATTACAATGTTATATGGTAGAACCGACTCCTCTGATACCAATTTGTCATGACCCGTTCCCCAGGGGTCGTGTTGTGACTACTTCAAGACCGCCTTCAATAGGCTGGGGGATAGACACTAGCACTGAAGGTGTATTACCTAAAAATAGGAAGGCATTGCCTTTATAACCTCTAAACAAAAAATCTAAGAACACAACAAGATACAAACACTAGTCAACTATATAGAAAAAAGAGTGTTGAAAGTAAAAGGGTCAGGATACAAGCCCAACTGTAAAGGTGCAAGTACAACTAAAATACAATAAACTGAAGAAATAACAAGACAACTATTGGGTCGTCCTCCATAATTCCTACCTAGAGTGTAGGTACAGATCGCCTCCTAGGAACTCCACATCTGCTCATCTCCTCTGCGTTCTGACGTGTTGTATGGTCCACCTCCAAACACCATCTAGTCCTGGTAACCTCATCCTCAATCAGCGGTGTCCATCATCTGCGCCAAAAACAACAAGGTTCGAGCATATCCCATGTATTGGTGAGTATAACAATACATAGTGGGGACCCCGAGACTCTCAATGTCTCACAAAATCCACAAAGGATAAACCACAAGGCATGAAATCAACTAACAATGCTACTTAGGTATATTCCCATAAATATACCAATGTTATCATGTTTGCCCATCTCAATCATGAGGAAACACAATGTCCAACTCAAAATCCCAAAGCTCAACTATTCCTCAAAGGAAGGAGTATCATAATGGTAATTACCACTCAGGTATACCCCACAGAAGAATACCAACAAGGCAATACCACAAAGGAATGTACCACTCAGGTACAGACACTGATCAAAACAAGTATAACTTAAGTGCAAAATTACAAATGATTAGTCATAAAGATAGATCATCTTATTCTGTCAAGAGGATCTATTGCTGACCCACACATGATTGCTCGGTGCGGACCCACACATGATTGCTCGGTGCTGACCCACACAACATTGATCGGTGCTGACCCACACAGGATCGCTCGGTGCTGACCCACACAGGATAAATAGGTGCTGACCCACACAGGATCACTCGGTGTAGACCCACACAAGATCACTTAGTTCTGACCAACATAGGATCAGTCGGTACTGACCCACACAGGATGGATTGGTGCTGACCCACATAAGATAACTAGGTGTTGACTCACACAAGATCGCTACTGGGTTCCCACACTAAGCTTGATCATCTCCGAGAGGGTCTTTTCCTCAACCCACTGGTCGATACTCCAAATTCCACAAAGTCCCAAGAAGAAGTATCACAATATAAGTCTACATCGTAGGGGTCTCAATGTAACAGACGGTCCGTCAATCAGATGCTCGGTCTGTGAGTTATTATCCTTTTACTCCCAAGGGCCCGGTTGGATTCATGCTCGATCCAACCCGAACATACTCCATCTTTATCCAAATCTTCAGTGGGGTATACCAAAGTTACCATCTCTCTCCAAGGTTTCTAGTGTTGTAGATGGTTCGTCAAATGGACACTCAGTGCCAAAGTCATGACTGATAGGGAAAAAAGTTTGATGCTGGCCCAAGTCTAGTCTGACCCGATCAGACCGACCCAGGACGACCTGACCTGAGCCTACCCAACCCAATTTGGGTCGACCTATCCCAATGGTTCTGGTTTGGCCCACTGGTTCCGGCCCGACCCAATGTGTCAAGCCCGTCCCGCTGGCTCCGCTCTACTGGACGGCCCGACATGGTAGCCCGGCCTGGCAGCCCAACCTGGTGGCCTAGCTTGGAAGTGGTCCATTGGGTGTTAGGGATTCCACAAAGGCCGCGGGGTTTCGCGGGGAGGTGGAGGCTTTGAGGGCTGAGGAGGCCGTGGGGGCCACAGAGGTCACAGGTGTCATGGAGCAGCAAGCCCGTGGGGCGGCGCGGAGGGTTGCGGGGTGGCGTGGAGGGCCCCGGGTCGGTGCTGAGGGCCACAGGGCGGCGAGGTCATGGGGAGTCAAGGAGAGCCATGGGGTGGTGAGTCCTTGAGCCTCCACGGAGGTCGTGGGGTGGCGAGGGACCATAGGGTCGTTGCCTTCGTCGCGGTTGGTGATGTGTCAGCTGCCGCATATGTTCATCGCTGTGGAACAAAGCCGCCTTCTTCCATCGTGAACAACACACCATTCAATATGAACCGCAGAGGGTTTGGGCCATTTTTTGTTTATCATGAACCCTCCGCATTAGAGTGTTAGTAATCGGCTCATTAAAATCTTGAATGAATAATGTCAAACACTGCAACCTCCCACAATGATTATTCCCAAACCCACAAAAGAAAACATCCACAGATCAACTAGTTAGAGAGTTGATCCGTGTTCTTTGTTTTAAAAGGGAAGAACATGGGAATATATAATCCTAGAAAAATAAACCCCTACCTAAAATGTTTTTTGATAGTGGTCGCGAGGAAGGAGACAATGTCGTTGGGGATAATGGTGTCAGCGTTCGTTGCTTCCGATGTCGGCTCGAATGTCATCCTCGTTATTCAATTATAGAGTGTGTTCTTCGTTGGAGGATGAAGAATCCTTCCAAGGTTCTCTCCCAATTTTCATTTGCCATCCCTTTCCTCAATTCCACCATAAATGAAAATCCAACATAATTTTAATTAACTAAATCAATTATTTTGGCACAATTAAAATGCCGACACATCTCATTAATTGTTATTTGGCTCCAACAATTAAATGGGGAGTTGGCATAATTGATTTAAACAATTTAGGAGGTTTTCTCCCATTAGGGGTTTGGGTGGTCCCCACCACTATAATTCAAATTGGCAGGTTCTAAGCTCGGTGGTCCCCACCTTCATAACCTTCACATGGGAGTTTCAAATAAAAATAAAAATGTCAAACAATTTTTTTTTACTTTTCCATGAAAAACTGAAAAACTATCTTTCACCCTCGACCTACAACAGTCGAGGTGATGGTCTACTTAAGAAAATACTGGCACTGCGAGTTCAAAGGTGCCCTCAGATTTTAATTCCGAGAACTGGTTCAAAAGTTAGAAAAACCCGCTCGTACGTTTACTGAACGTACCCAAAAAAAAAGGTCAGAAAATCATTCAAGGCACACCAAGACTCGGAATCACGCGCCATCAATTTTTGTGGACTCGTAAAATTCCAATATACTAAAAAATTATATGGAAATTTCAGGTCCTTAAAATATGAATTTTGGGAAATCTTTGATTTACTATCTACTTTTGTGCACTATTGATCACTTGCACTATCCTTTGAGGTCCATCCATCCACTTGGTTCCCAACTATTTGAACCTCTGATTTTTGTTCAGCTTTTCAATTTCACAATGAAACCATGGCACACTTGGACTGGGTGCTCTGATTGAAGATGAAACTAGTGTTAAGAGGTTTTATCACCTCTTTACGGTGGTGCTTCATTGAGGGAGTATTGATATCTCCTTCAGCATAGTGCTTTCGGTCTTCCTTGATGAAACCCTAGAACCCCTATAGTTTTGTCATTCAGCCTCCTCCTCAGAGATGTATCATAGCATGTAGGTCTCCCTCATCCCCATCTTCATGGACAATGTATGGTTGATACTATGTACTTCCTAATGGAGGAAGTGTGTCTTCACGGTGAAGGTTTTAAGAACTACAGTGTGAGTGAAGCACTGAAGCTTCATAAGATCTAAAAGATAATGCAATTCTAATTTCCTTGAATAGAACATGACTTCTGGACACTCCATTATCTATCAAAATAAGTATTAGGGTTGTAGTTTCATTTTTCATTCGAATCTTATAAATCATGCTTCCTATTTTTGTTCTTTTTTCTTATCTTCTTGAAAAACCGATTGCATTACACTATTTCCATTTTATCTTTGAGATAAATAATACACACAGGTGTGTGTGGTGTTCTTGTTGTGTATTAGGACCGCTAAAGATTCAAAGCACAGTAAATCATTTGTTACCTTTATTTTTCTCTCCACTATTCAATTCTTATTCGGTTCATTCATTATCGACTTCGAGTACCAATTAAATATTCCTTCATATTTTGGTTGTATGGATACCCTTTCATTGAAATTATACCAAAATAAGTGGTATAAGAGATTCATTGGCCTTCTGTGTCATTTTTATTTCAATAAATTGCATACCTACTTTCAGTTTTCAGTTTTTTAGAACTACTTTTATGAAACTACTATTTATAGTTATCTGTCCCTGTATAAAGTGTAATTAAACATGTTTCATCCTTATAATGAATCTATTTCTTTGATAGATTTCATATCTATTTATAGTTTTTTTATACTTGGTTTCCAGTATTATGTTTATTACCTCTTATATTATATTTTCTGTTTTTTTAGCCCTTTTGTCAAGCACCCTTCTTACAAATTTATTAAAATTTTCTCGTTGTATTTTGTTTATTTCATATTGTAATCTGATTATAGTTTCTTTTAATTTGGGTCACTACCATTATTCTTCTTAATTTAATTCTTTTTTTAATTCTACCTATTTACTTGATTGTTGTGGTTTTTATTGAAATCAATGTATTCTTTGAAATTATTCTCTTTTCATATCTCACGATACATGTTTACCAAGTGAGATTGGCCAGTTATTGGGGGTGTAATCCTAACGTAGTCCCTAACAACACAACATCCCCTCATCAATTTAAACATGTATACAATGCTTTAAAATATCAAGAATGAAAATGGAGACAACTACTTTAATTTATGGTTATTTAAAATGAGGGCATTTCATGATCAAAAAGGACTAATATATGACCTATCTAGGGCCATGAAATCTGTCACAACAATTAATGAAAATGGATATACCATTATAGAGTACCAACAAGCCCCCCTAATATAATTATTAAGGCCCATATTTCCCTTTTTTTCCTTAGGTGATGAGGTTCTTAGGGAAAATGATTATGAGTATACCAGTGTATGAATATATCTTAATCTAGAAAAGTTATACATTTATATCTCCCTTGTAAGAAGAATTTATAAGAAGAACCAAATGGTAACTTTTAAAATGAATCATGATACTTCTGTAAAAACCTATCATGGTGAATTTAATAGAGTCATGTTATACTTGAACTATATCAAAAAATCTACAGATGATGAGTATCAGGTGATGATCCCCCTAATATATCTTGACCATAGTAATATCACACTGATCGAGACATGATTTATGGTCATGGCTCCTTAACTTTAGAAGAAGTTAAATCAAACCTTCTATCTAAATAACATAATTCTAGACCTAAGGTAGAAGGTGACATTCAGAGTTTGTTTACTAGGGGAAGACATCAAGTTAATGGTAAAAAGAAATATATCAATAGAAATAAAATTAATAACAATAGAGAACCTAAATAGAAGGCTAATTACAAGGATAAAAAAGTCACATTCTTCCACTGTGGTAAACTTGAGAACAATATGCCTTAGTGTAGAAAGCTCAAACGTGAGAAAGAACACAAAAAATCTAATGACTGGTCTCTTCTGGCCGACATAGACTATGAAACTGTTAAAGTATTGAATGTTTCCTACCACACAATCAATCAATAGTGGTTCTCTGATTCTAGATGTTCCTTTCACAAGTGTCCGTATATATATTATTTTTCCGATATGGTTGAGAAGGTAGAAGGAGATTTCATTTTTGAAAACAAAAAAGGGTGCAATGTTTATTGTAGAGGATATGTTCTTATACATTTTGATGACCAGTTGATCATTTCCTTACTTTATTAAATGTAGGTCCCCATCCTACAAATAAATCTAATTTCTTAGGGGTCTTTGATCAAAAAAAATTCACTTTTAAATATGAATTTAGATGTCTCAAGATCTCTCAAGGATACAAAACCATCTTTAAACGATACCTTACCAATGAGATGTATGTTTTGAATGGAAATTCTTATTCAAGGAAGTTGGGTAGTTTTTATAATAAATACACTGAAAATAATATAGAATGGAATAGAAGCTTGGAGAAATTTATTTCCAATTACCTAGAGGAACTCAACAATAATGGGATGTTGAGTGACATCACAACTGTCAATCTTTAATTCTTGTGATGATTATGTGATGGGAAAAGAGAAAAGAGTGAGTTTTAATAGGTCCTCCATCAAAGCATCCATCCCCCTTGAGTATATCCATTCAGAATTATAGGGGCCATCTAGGAACACCTCTCATAGTGAAGGATCCTATTTCATCACCTTTATTGGGTATTTCTCCAAGAATATTTTGATTGACATATTAAAAAATAAATCTGATGTTTTCTAAACCTTCATAACCTCAAAATCATCGGCTGAGAATCAAACACGAAGAAAAATTAAAACCATGAGAATGGATAATTGGATATAGTTTTTTTCTAAATAATTCATTTAGTATTCTGAGTCTGGATGGATTAAAAGGCATAGGACGGTTAGGGAAACTCCCCAATAGAGTGGTCTTGTAGATAGGATGAATATGACTATTAAGGAATGTGTATAGAGAATTCTTGAATTCTCAGCGCTATCCAAGTAATTATGGTATTATGTTAGGAACACTTTTGTATACCTTATCAATAGGTATACCTCATCTTCAAATCAGTTCAAAACTCTTAAAGTGCCCTAGACCGGAAATCCCCCTTCTTATTCCTACCTAAGGTTTTTTGGTTTTACAGCCTATTATCATGTCAAGAATAATAAATTAAAACCAATATACCACAATTGGATCTTCATTGGTTATCTAAAGTGAGTAAAGGGATAAAAACTCAAGGTAGATAAACCGGGATACAATATGTTTATTTTTTTAGGTATGTCATCTTCGAAGAGTTTTCCTATGCTAGGACCAAAACTCCCGAACCTGAAAGTAGTGAACCAGACCAAGATAAGACTGAAAAAGTTGAACCCACGACTCACTTTAAGGCTGATTTCAAGCCTACTTAATCTCCCCATCCCACTGATGTGGTTTATTTTGAGATCATTTCTAGTGCAGATTTATATTCTAAACCTTCTACTATTCATCAAGATTATAAATTGACCCCTGATAGGAAAAAGAGAGTCCATAGACCACTTTCCCACTTCATCTAGTATGATATGGCATTGTATGCCTTTCATGTAGAAATGGATCTTATTGATGATGATCATAAGTCTTATAGGTAGGCTTTAAAATGAAAATACTCAAGGAAGTGGGTATTTTCTATCAATGAAGAAATTAAATCCTTACAAAAGATCCATAAATGGGATGTTGTGAACAAACGAAATAATGATAACTTAATTGGTTCAAAATGGATCTTTAAAAGAAAGGAAGACAACACTAAAGGAAAGTAAAATAAATTAAAATCTAAGACAGTTTCTAAGGGAATCCGTTAAAGATAATGAAGTTACTATTTTGAAAATTTTCCCCTTGTTTTCAGGCATTATTCTATTCATATTTTTTACACTTTTGATGCTTATAATGGATTTTATATAGAGTAATTAGATGTTAAAACTTCTTTTTGGCATGGTGATTTAATATAAAAGATGTATATGACACCTCCATATAGTTATCCTGGTGAATTTAAATCAAATGAAGTTTTCCTTTTGGATAAATCTTTTATGGCTTGAAACATGCCTCTAGGAAATGGCAATTAATGTTTCATTCATTCAAGCTATGTAGTAAATATTTTAAGAGTGGGTTTGATTATTGTGTTTAATTTAACCCAACTAAAACCTAAATCACTTGCCTACTTTTTTATCTTGAGGAAATTATCATTATATGAAAAGATATAAATAAAATTTCTTCAATAAAATCCCAACTAAAAAATCACTTTTGAAATGAAGGACTGAGGTTCTACAAAACAAATCCATTGTGTTGAAATCATAAGAGACAGGCTGAAAAATACTTTATCTATGTCATCATGCTTATGTTTTAAAAGATTTCAAGGGGTGTATTTTTGAATCTTTAAAGCCAATTAATATCCCTCTTTAAAAACATTTTAAACAATATTTTTCATAAGATCCTACTCCTATAGTATATAATGAATTTGTGTCTAGAATTCTTTATGATGACATATTAGGTAGCATAATGTATTCTATGATTTGCACTCATCCTGCCATTTCATTTTTTGTTTTCACTCTAAGTAGGTTCATGGGAACTACATGAAAGACACATTGGAATGCCCTTAAGTGGATACTTAGGTATCATTAATGTACTTCTAGTATTTCTTTGTTCTACGGTAGAAATTTAGATACTACTAAATGTATCATTGCTTTGTTGGTACTGACTATGCTAGAAATACTGATACTCATAAATCTTTAATATGTTATGTGTTTAATACTTTTTGTGGTGCTATTTCCTCGAAGTGAAACCTGAAATATGTTGTTTCACATTCAACAATATAATCTAAATACATTTATTTAACTAAGGTAGTAAAAGAAGCCCCATGGATTAAGGGTATATGTTCTGAAATTTATATTTTAGTTATTATATTAAAATCTATTCTGATATCCATTTGGAAAATCATTTATCTAAAAATATATTTTTCCATGGTAAGTCTAAGCACATATATATTAGGTTACATTTTATTATATATTTCATAGAACCTGGAATCATGTGTATCAATAAGATACATATTGACATATACCCAATAGATAGTTTGACTAAAGCTGTGTTTTTTTCTATGATTAATTTTTTAGATAGGTTAAACTTGGTTCTAGTTATATGACCCCAGGGTTCAATAACAACACAAAATTTAAATGAAAATATTTGAGATTTTTGATATAAGATTTTCTAAATTTTGTTTTTCGTATTAATTATTTTGGTTAATATGTATATGTTTCCAACCATTTTATTTTTTATCACCATGCTTACCTATAAAAATGTTCATACTGGATATATTCTATATTGGGACTATTTTATAAATGGTCCATGTATCTTGTTAGCCCACCTATATTTGAGGCATGTTTTCCATCCTGCATGACTTGTTGGTAATTTGTTTTTTACCACCTTACTTGGTGCACTGTTGATCACTTGCACTATCCTTTGAGATCTGGTCATCCAATTGGTTCCCAACTATTTGATCAATCAAAGCTTGTTGGGTTGTGTGGTTTAGTTTTGTCTCTATTTCACCCTTGGATTGGGTGCTCTGATCAATGTTTTAGCCTGTGTCAGGGGGTTTCATTACCCCTATATGGTAACTCTTCACTGAGAAATCATTCAGATCTCCTTTGGCATGGTGCTTTTGGACTTCTATGATGAAACCCTAGTGGAAATCTAGTTCTATGATTTATCCTCCTCCTTAGAGACTTATCCTAGCCTGTCAGTCCCCCTCATCCCCAACTCATGTCCAGTGTATGGTGGAGACAACAACCTTCTTGATGGGAGAATTGTGGCTTATCGGTGATGCTTTTATGAACTACATAAGGAGAATGGAATGGAAGATTCATTAGATCCATGGGATGAAACAATCCTCCCCACCTTAAAGAGATTAGGACTGTTGGACACTCAATTTTCTAACACTATAAGTATTAGTGTTGTAGTTTTATTTCTCATTCAAAACGTGTAAATATTGCTTTCTCTTTTCATTCTTATTTCTTCTCTTTTTGCTGATCTGATTACATTTTGATGTTTCCATTTTTCTATTTTGAGATTAATAATACTCATTATTGTGTGGTGTTATTATCCATAAGTTTTAACCCTAAGGTTTCTACGTGTGTTAAATAATTGTGCCCCTTTATTTTTCAACACTTTTCTATTGCAGTTTGGTTCTTGAATTATCCACCCATAATGCCAGTTCGATCCTTATTCATATTGTAGTTGTTCGGCTACCCTTTTATTTCTATTCAACCAAAAAAAGAAAGAGGAAAATTCATTTTAGGTGTCCTTCTACACCTACAATGCATCATTTTGGATTCTTGTAGGTTTGATTTCATTGACGTTATTAAAAATCGTGACACTCGCAACCGTGAGGTTGCCGCGTTTTTTGGCCAAACCTCCCATGAAACCCAGGCTCCCCCACACTCTCAAATATATTCCATTTTTTCACAGTTATAATGATATAATTAATTAAATATTTTATTATTAGGTGTATGGGATAGTGCACATGATGGTCGGTATTAATGGGGATACTGTTATATCAACATAGAAAATAGGGTGAATTATAACCTTCTTGATGATTACTGCAAGCCCAGTGATGCATTCTCTTCTGTTCATGGGAAAAAGTACCGTAGCCAGAGAAACATTCATCTAATATCATAATCTTCCCTCATATCTTTTAAGTATTTCAATGAAACATATGCTTCAATACTGTTATGGGTTGAAGGAACAAGATCTATCACACTAAGGAAAAATCCTTCATCTATAACCTCCTTCGTACCCTTAAACTTGTGGAAACCAACACCACCAAATCCTTCAATATAAAGATCAATCTCTAAATGAGGTCATGTCCATCATGTAACAATTCCATGGTCAAGAATCTTAGGCCATATTCAATGGATCTATTGTAGGGCCATCCGGTTGGATTCAAGCTCACCACTATCATCATTGATATAGATGATGAGTGCTTGTGCCACCATGACCTGCACACCAGGAGGGACATCCTAGGGTTTTTGGAATGGTACTACAGAATCATGGGGGTGAGAAAGTGGCCGCACATTAGCTACACCAAAATGGATCCCTATTCGCTCCCATTCATCCATGGTAGTGACCCATCCCAGACGATCGCCACCATGGAGGGATTGTTATAGCTATTTCTAGTGCATTCATCTCATCATCGACAACTGGCTATGTAGGATTGTTTTTTCTGATAGAGAGTGTGAATATTTTGGTGCCTCCATGTACCCACATAGAATCCCAATATTATAAATAATATCTGGAATTGTGATTGTGAAGTTCCTTAAGCTTCCAATCAGACTCTTGAACAATGTCAAGTCAATGATTTTTCATTCTTTGTATTTTGTGAATTCTAATCCCATTGCTACATATTTTTTTACTATATTGCAGTTGGAAATCATTAACTTCTCAAGAAATTGTTTGGAATACTTCTTATGAGATATATATTTTCCTCCATGATGTTGCTTTACTTTTATTCCCATAAAAAGGACATGTGACCACCATCAGTCATCTTGAACTCCTTAAACATTTCCTTATTCAATTCGCCAAACATCGATCAATTGTTCCTTATAAAAAACAAATCACAATATACATGAATGATTTATGTATATCACCCCCAAAAATATTCATGATGTAAACTATACGCTCATATGGGAATTGGGTAAAGCCATTCTCTTGAAGATAGTTTTCGATGATTTCATATTAAGGACATGGATATTGCATCAAGACATAAAGATATTTCTAAAATAGATATTCCTAGTGTTCCTATCCTATAATAAAAAATCCTTTAGGCTGGTCAATATAGAGATCTTCTTCTTGAATTTCATTTAGGAATGCATATTTCAAATCCTGTTGGTAAATCATCGAACTGTGATGGACATCAAGGGAGATAATCATCCACATAGTGTCAAGGTGAGAAACATGAGAGAAGACTTTTTCATAGTCCAACCCATACTTATATTTATATCCCTTTTTCTATAATCCTTTCCTTGAAGTGATTCATCTCACCATCATAATTTCTCTTGAACTTGTATACCCATTTGACGTAATGGTTTTCTGACAATTATGAAGTGTAGTAATCTACCAAGTGTAATTTTTCTCTATGGAATTAATTTCTTCTTCCATTTACATTCTTTAACATTCTTCTCTTATGGATTCATAAAATGTAAGAGGCTCATGATCATCATACATGCATGAAATATTTACCACTTATATTTTCCCATATATGTCGCTTATGTCTTTAATTTTTATAAGCACCATGGGTGAGGATGAGATGACCATATTTTTGTTGATGGAGTGCTTTCAGGAGTGATGGAATATACTCATGGACTTATTTCTATTGATTATGTAGTCAAGGATGGTGTAGTTGGAATTTTCTTCTGATTTTCATTCCTTTCTTCAGGATATTCTGATTCAACTGGAATATCATTGTTTGGTTCTTCATAATTCCATTTATAAGATTCTTCCTCATGAATGATCAAATCTCTACTCACCAATACTTTTTAGTTAGTTGATTATAGAGCTGGTTGTCTTTAGATGCTTCACTCTAGCCAACAAAGATGTACTTTTCAGCATGATCATCAAGCTTCCTTCTTTTTTCTTCTGGATAATGATCATACAAAACACAAAAAAAATTATTAGGTGTGCAATGATCAACTTTTAGTCTCTCTATAACTATAATGGTGTGAAATTTCTAATGATCTTGGTTGGACACTGATGGAGAAGGTAGGAAGTACATGTAACTATCTCTACCCAGAAGCTCTTTGGCATGCCTTTCTACTTCAGCATGGTCGTCATCATGTCCAAGATGGTTAGATTATTTCATTATAAAAATTCCATTTTACTGTGGTGTGTAGGATGTAGTGTATTTATTCTTTATTCCTTATTCCTTTAGAAAATACATTGATTTTGTGACCACTTTATTCTTCAACATGGCCTTTGAAAATTTTAATGATAGTAAAAAAGGAATATTTTTCTTTGATTCAATACAAAAAAAATTTCTACTAAAATCATCAATGAGGGTAATAAAGTACTTATTACCTCAAAGTGAGGGTATTTCAGGTGGTCCAAAAATATCATTGTGAACCAACTAAAGTGGCTCTTTTTCTTTTTTGGACACTCAACTTTGGAAGGAATTCCTTTATTTATAAACGAGTGTACTCTCCTCACACACATGATAATTAATTTCAATTTATATCAATATATGCACCATTATAAATGAGGATATTAGTTTAAGTCCACTAAAATGGAGATTCCCAGAGTGATGATTCCATCTCCATGAGTCATTATTCATGAGTCCAAAGAGACACTTATAAACTATTTAGTTAATTTGTAGTTGAAACATTCGATAATTTTCCATTTTGAATTGAGCAGAAAGTCTCTTTTCAGCTTATATTATAGAGAGTGAATAGTTTTTCATGTGTTGGACATACCCCTTCTCAAGGATTTAGCTGATATTAATGATATTACTTTTCATGTTTGGTAGGTAATGCACATTTGAGATGTAATTCAACTCACATTTCTTATGATGTATTTTAATTATTCAATTTAGAATCATGGGTACCTTAGATGAGTCATTAAATCTCAAGTTTCCATGAACTTCTTCTCTGGGTTCCTAAAATAGTTATTTGATAGCACTCATATAGTTTCTTACACCATGTCGAGATACCACACATCTGGTCATTCTCATGCCATTTCTCATGTGAGGAGGAGGGTTTTGATTTATTATTCGTGGTTATATGCTTAAAAATTGTTGGATCATTCATCTTGACCCATTTTACTCAAATACTTGGAAGAATAATGGTCAAATTTCTTTCAATTGTGACATTGAATGTTCTTTTTTGTTTCCACCACCATGCAGGAATTGGCCTCCATCGTTTCCTCTTCCATTGAAGCTGGTAAAATTTTGTGGTTTTTATTGATGTATTGGATGATATCCATACCCTATTCCCTTGAAAAATCCATACATCCATGACCACCTCGTTGTGTATAGACATTATTTTTTTCTTATAGAGTCAACATAGACTCTAAGTCATGCTCAAGCATTAAATTAGTATTCTTTTTCATTAATTTTTCATGCACTAGAAATGATCCTATCAATTCTAAATGGGATAGTTTTTTTAAGTCTTTTGATTCTTCAATTTCTATAAAAAAATTCTAAAATGTGGTTGTGGTAGATCACAATACCTTTTAATTGACACGAATGACTTCCACTTTTTCACTATTTATTTAAAATTGTTAAAAATAAAAATTAAACATAAGATGTAGTTATAGATACTATCACCTTCCTTCACGTGCGCCGCATTGACCTCCACTCTTAGTGTTTGAAGACTAACCTGTTTCACTTGATCAACACCCTTGAATATGGTTCCAAGCATATCTCAATCATTCTTGATTGATGTTTATTTGGTAATATTTTCAAATATTGATTCATTAAACCCTTGATATATGAGGAACAATGCCTTTTTGTCTGTATTCCATTGATTTTTGAGAGCATCCTTTTCTTCATTTTTGACGGTGGTTTTTCCTTCATAGTGGGTACTATATAACCATTAGTGATGATATCCCATACTTCCTATGACCCAAAAAACATTAATTTTGATGCACCATCATTCATAGTTGTTTATAGACAACATAGGAACTTGTAGATTAATTGTGGTGGCCATATTTATAAATTGGAGGATTCCTTGGTTGTGGACTTTAACACTAGTTTGTTGTCTATACAAGCTAGGAATCATGAGATAAAAAAAGAAACTTACCAAAAATATACTACTTTCAAGCTTGTTATTCTCACACCTCATACGGACTAAAATCCCTACAATTTATATAATTTTCTCTAAAAAATGAAAATATTTCAAAACATGATAGCCACATAAAATTTATTAAAGGAACAAAAAACAAAGCCAAAATATTGAATATCTTACATAGGAAATGAAACCTATGCGTGGGGAATTATTCTTACTTTGAAAAACCAAAAAATTCTTTTTTGGTTTTCATTTCCAAGAGGTTGAATCATCCACATCGCATCTACCATGTATAATTATATAAAGTGATTAACCATGCACACATGAACATGTATAATAATTTTTTTTGTTCATGTTAAAACATGTTAGTCCCATCTCCGATAATAATTTACTATAGGTTTTTTAAAAATAAACATGGTTTTCTTCTACGATACCCATCATCACTGTGGTGATGGTGGATGAACAATTTCACATATGGTTTATTAACATATTTGGGTTTGGGGTCTTAGGCGGCACCTACTGCCCCAGATATGGAAAATTTATTTTATTTCTATTTTTCATCCTTTGTTTAAGTGTGTGTTGTATCCCTATAAATAGGTTATATTTGGTCCATTGTATGTTAATTAAAAGATAATAAATACATATTAGTTTGTTTTATTGCGTTTGATTTACTATAATCACCTCTAGTGATCTGAATTTGTGTCTGTGTGGTTGTGTTAATCACTACCATAAACCACCTTCATTATGGATGACAATAAAAATAAAAAAATTTACATTAAATACTTTAAATTCAATTATGTTTCTTTTATTATAAATAATTAATACTGAACTTTTGTTATAGATAAAAAATATGGTTCCCTATATTTGTTGTAATGGTCATATAATTGATAATTAACAAGGATGTGGTTATAGTAGACTAGAAAGATTTATAATACTTTGAGTGTAAATATTTGGAAGTTGTTCAATGAAAAATTCATCTAATGTTAAAATCAAATGATAATAAAGTGATAGAGTCCATCATATATAGGCATATTCAATTTAATGATAGTTTGTGGAATATAGAATATCTAGTAACTTATTATGATTATTATTTACACATGTTGTATTTGGTTAAGAATCAATCTGAAAATCAAATAATATATTTGTGTCATCACAAGTACTGTGGATGTTCCATTGGAATTAAATGTTGGTATATCAAAACTTCATGATACAATGTAATATCCTTGAGACTATAATTTTAAATCCACAAGTTGTGATATCTCATAGAGAAAGATATATTTTTAGGGATAGTCCTTCAAATAATTTAGATTTCATGGTGGAAAATTTTAAGGATGATGAAAATTCAAAAAAGAATATAATGTGGAAGTGGAAGAACAATAGAATGTCAAATAACATTATGATCCCACCCTAATAAGGTCCCACTGATCATTGAGGCAACCTCCACCATTGACATCATGTTCTAACAGAGTCATGTAATCATTTCCAAAATTGGATTGGTTAATTTTTCATCCGAGTACAAAATTTATAGGGATTGTTGGTGGAAGGAATCGAGAGTTGGATGAAGGTGTATTTTCTATTGGAAAAGAGTTTTATAAAAATTAAGTGATTAAATTTGTGATAAAACAATATCACATTGAAATAAATTATAGTTTTTTTGTAGAATATTCAATGAGATTAATTTATATGATTTAGTGTGGCAAATTTGATTCATAATATCTTATGAATTTGTAACCCATAATTGATTACCATTTTCATTGTTTACACACAACTGTGGACCCATGATTATCATAAGATCACTAATCATTAGATGCTAAATTATTTCAATTATCATTATTGAAATAATAATAGAATTTTAATATATTCATATAGCTCTGGTGGTGGAGAGAATCAAACAGCTACTCGAGTATCAAATCTCTTAATATAAGGCATGAGTTGCATGATAGAAATTTATTATGAATGTTTATAGTGACTCAGATGAATATTATCTTGTTTTACCACTATCATAACATGAACTGATAGGATTCAAGCTGAAAATACCCCAAAATCACCTATAATAGGCTAGGGGATGGTGACCAATTATTAGTGGGAATATCACCCACAATAGAGGCATTAGATGATTGTTCTTGTACATTTGGACACATCTCCATGTTTATACAATGTCGAAATGTAAAACAACTGAAAAAAATTCATACATACATCTATAATCCCACAATCAGAGTAGGACATAAAGTACCTGTAAGAATTAAAAGTGTTCTAATACCAGATCACCAAAAATTGGAAAATAAATTTTGACTTACATAGAAGGAGGGGACTGTTTTCAAATGATATATTGAAATACATTTCAATATGTATTTACCAAACTAATCCCCACCCACTCCTGGTCCTCCAAGGAATCTATAAAAAGGTTCATCATCTATATAGGACACAACATGTGTGAGAATATCCAATGTAGGGGTGAGTATAACAATATCCAAAAGGACACCACGAAATCACCAACCACTAGCAAAAAAAATTTATAACATCACCTTCTCATGATGATTATTTTTAACCAACATGAAAATCTATGTAAATTTCTTTCCCAAATAGGTTATTATATAACCGATTTAAAAACTCATCAGCACTTATTTATTAATCTAGTTGTATAATAAATGATTCGAAGAAACCATTTTCCCCTCAGTTATATAAAAATTGACATTGTATATCTTCTATAATTTGATAAATCGTATGTGGATTTACTTTGTGGTGTTTCATTCTCATGACACAGGTCTCATTTCTCTCTCACCCAATCCATGACTCTCTCATTTATTTTATCCAGTGGTCCATTCTCACAATACGATCTTAATACAACAATATGTTTCATCGGTCTCGTCTTATTCATCGATGATTGATATGATCATCACTAAAGTAAGCCTCACATATTGTCATTTCTCACATTTCATTCATTAATTTCCATAAAGTCCGTACAATCATTTTTGAGATCCAGTGTATTCCATTGTAGCATTACCATATTCATATAGTTTTGGGTTTTTTTGGCCTCATCGTTATGAATTTGATTATATATCTGGTCATCTCCAGATATCTCATCAAAAGGTTCGAATATATATTTGAAATTATAAATTATTTTTTCCCTGTTTTATTTATAGTGTAAATTATTTTTTCCCATTCAATATATTTTTCCTTGTTTGGATTACATTGAAATTATTTTATAGAATGTTTCATGTTTGTATTTTGATTATATATTCATTTATATATGTATATTTGTTTCTTTATTTTCAAATCAAGTGCAAGGGAAATAATATTCAGATAAACTATCTGTAGTTTCATCTTTTTTGAAAGGGAGAGTCAAATGAATATTCCAATGGTTCATGATATATATAAATATACATATCCCTAGTTATATATTCCCTATTATTAAATCATGTAGCTGTTTCCCTATGAAAATTTCCCCTCTTTATGAATATTCAGACCATATATGTGTGTTTTTCTCCCACATGTTTTGACTGAGAGGATATAATCTTTATGGTTGGACTTCAATCTATGCTCAATGAAAGTATGTTTGATTTTACAACAATTCAAATAGCTTCTATAAAGTAAAAACATATTAATAGTTTTGTTATTTATTTTCTATAAATTTTATATAATAATTATTATTTTTTATTTTCCCATTTACCTATTTTTGGTGGCTTCTTCTTACAACATGTTTTGACAATAGATAGGTAAGGGTAATTTGGTGACCATGTACTATGTAGGATGTAGTCACACATAATTGTTTCATGTATGTTGAATATTCTTAATCTCATTTTTTGAAATGAGAATAATGTTACTCCATGTCTATATTATATATATTGTTTTATGGATATCATTAAATATATTTTTTAATTTCATAAGGTTATATTTATTTTTTTCTTCCAAAATTGTTGAAAGGAATAATTTTTGTAATTACTTCTACATGAATGAATTTTTTCATCATGAAATTCTATATTAATTCTACTGATTCCCTTTTTTCTTTCGTATATTTTTCAATTTCATTTCCAATCTCAACATTTTATAAATTAATCACTTTATAATAAAGGTTAATAATAAATTTAAATGTAATATCTTATTATATTTAAATGTAATTTTAAAATCCTATTATAGTGTAATTTTTTTCAACATCAACACCCTTTATTGTTTCTTACTATCCACTTGATATATATACCAATAACACCACCCAGATTCTTTTTTAGTATAGATTATGATCAATTTTTAAGAAATCCTTTTTTATTCAATTTTTTACCCTCTGTTCAATATAATATGTTAGTATTATCATTATTTTCTCATATTTGTTCTATAAATATGTAACATTAAAAATTATTTTATGTGTGAATGTATTATATCCATCAATGAATTGGAAATTTATTAGGGTATTTAACACTATATTATCTTAAATGTGTTTAGAAAATTTTACCTTCTATAACATTAAAAACTTGAGTATCATTGATATAATCTACTATTTCCCCCTCTAAATTACTTTTATCCCCAATATATTATTTTGAAAAGATATTTGTTTTGGGTATTTATTTTTTATATTTGTAATAGATAATACTATATCAATGTTGGATCACTCCACCATGAATAAGTGATGATTATAAGGAAGGTGTCGATACTTTTCTGGAATTTTCTAAACAAAATGTTCCAAATAAAAACATGTTTTTTGTCCATGACTAAAATTTTTTAATTTAAAGAATTTGAAATGCAGAGAGATTAAAGATCATTTAACTTGTCATGGTTTTAATCACAGTTACATGCCTTATATTTTTCATGGTGAAATTGGGCCAAATTTTGGATGTATTGATGACGGTACTTTCCAAGATGATAAATCTTATCAACTTGATGAAATGATTCATCATATTAAAGTATAGAAAATTGAGAAAGAACAAAAAATTTAGCATCTCTATGGTGATTTAAAAAAACCATTGTAAATGGTTTGTATGAGACTTAAATTTTATCGATAGTGTAAACATTGATTAACCTAAAGGTGAAAAATGGATGGAGTGACAAGAGTTTTACATAGATACTATAATTGTTGAAAGATATTATTCCTAAAGAAAACAATCTTCTAGATACACATTATAAAGAGAAGAAAATATTATTCGCAATTGGATTGGGGTACAAGAAAATACATGTCTTCTTGAATGGTAGTGTTCTATATAGGAATGAATATGAATTTCTTTCAGAGAGTCCTAAATGTTGGATGTCATGGTATAAGTTAAAAGAAAAATCACAGGCTGATTTAGCTGTTATGGAGACCCCTACCAAGGTATTTTGGTATCTTCCTATAATTACTTGTTTTAAATGTTTATTTACAAATTCACATGATATAAATAGGTTATGATGGAATGTAGATGAGTGGATATGTGATGGAAAATTATGGAATCCATATTATTGTCCACAGTGGAAGAAAATTGATCATCAGTCTCATATATTAATAAATGAAGTTATAAATATTAGAATTTGACTGTGCATAGATGGAATTAACCCATTTCAAAGTCTTTTTAGAACACATAGTTCAATGCCTATTTTATTGGTAATTTACTACTTATCTTATATATTTTATATTCAGTGAAAATATGTCATGTTGGGCTTAATTATTTATGGACCAAAAAATCCCAGAAATGATATTTATGTTTTCTTTTCAACATTAATTAATGATTTGAAATTTTTATAGGAGGAAGGTATTAGGGTGTATGATTCTTATAAAATGGAATATTTTAAACTGCAAGCAATGATTTTGTTCACTATAAATTACTTCCCATCATATGAAATTTTTTCTAGATACAGAGTTAAGGGGCATAAATCTTGTCCAATCTATGAACAAAATAAATCATATTATAAACTGTGTCATGGGATAAATTCATTATACATGGTTCATTGAAAGTTTTTGTCTATGGATCACTCTTATCAAAGATTTAAAAAGGAATTAAACAAATCAAAGTAATTTTTAGTGCTCCAAAACATTTATCCAACAAACAATATTTTTAGATAGAGAAAAACAAGGATGAGACTTTCAGAATGAAACAAAAAAATTGGCAATGATATAAATATTTGGAATAAATGTTAAATAGTATTTGAGCTACCATATTAGAGATATCATGAGGTCAAACATAACATTGATGTCATGTATGTGGAGAAGAATATCTATGAAATAATGTTTAGAAATTCGTTAGATATTAAATGAATGGATTAAGATGGGTTAAATGAAAGATTTTACTTACTCTCAAAGGAAATATATTTGGATTTCTCTCCAACTCATGTTGGAAGGTGAACATTCCTTCCCCCAGCTTGTTATACATTTTCCAAGAGGGATAAAATTATAATTTTTCAATGTCTTTTTTATATAAATTCTTTGTAGGTTTATTCATAAAATGTTAAAAAAATGTGTTTCTTTAAAGGATTTGATGTTGATAGCTATGAAATATCATGATTGTCACGTCTTGATGAAACAGCTCCAAACAGTTTAATTGAATGGAGTATTTCCCATATTTGTCAAAATGGTTATCATGAAGGTGTGTTATTTTTTCAATTCAATTTGTAATAATGTGATTGATCTAAACACATTGAACAATTTGGATAATGAATTAGTTTATATAATTTTTCCATTAGAAATGTATTTTACTCCATCCTTTTTAATGTCATTGTGTGTTTAATGGTTCATTTGGTGTGATAAAAATCTTTACGGGCCTGTATAACTATGTCAGATTTATACTTTTTAAAGGTATATGAAGATATTAAAAGGTTTTGATAAGAACCCATATCGACCTGAAGCCTCCATCTTTGAGAAGTATATTTTTGAAGCATTTTTTTCAGTGTTGTACAAGTGACTTGACTATAGTTGTGCACATAAATTTGCCTATATCCTACCATGAACTAGTCAATTATGGGGGAAAGGGGATTTGTGGCTTTAAATTAAAATTTTTGACATTTGAATATGTCACGACCCGACCCTACCCGGGCTCAAGCTGCAACTACCCCAAGCCCACATCCATAGGCTAGAAGCTGGTGACAAGCCCCGAAGGATATACAACTCTGGGAGGCCTTTTCCTGAGTACCTATACACGCACATGCAGCCCACTCGATGCAGAAATGTAGAGTAAAAGGAAAAGTAAAGTACTAACTATTATAAACCACCACAAAAGTTCATTGACCTCTAAACATTACAAAAAAAATGCTCAAGGTAAATTGAAAAGAAAAAGGGAAAAACACGCACCAAACTAGAAAAGTGACAGAACCCGACAACAGGTAAACAAAAGTACAACAGCTAGGAGGGTCCCTCACCTAGATCCCGACTACCATCACTATACGTGGTCTAAGCTCACGAACTCCTAATATCTTTTGAAGTCACGATCAATCTGTTCGTCGTCTGCAAGGCTACACCAAGTGTGGGCATAGCCCAAGCAGGGGTGAGTATAAAAATACTTAGTAGGATACCCCAAAGGCTCAAGAGAGAAACAAAGGAGGTACTGGAGAGGTGAGCAGTAGATCGAATAGGTAATAGTAAAATAGAATGACAGAGAGTGCAGTAAAGAGTACAGTAGAGTAACAGCTCAACCCAACAAGAGAAAGGAAGTAGACTCACCCAAACACAAGGAGCTAGAAACGGTGAGAAGATGAAACTTATCGTCGAGTCTTCACTACCTATAGTAGGAGAGTAGACTCATCCAACCATGAGAAGATAGACATATAAAGCACATGGCATACCCCGCGCGTCTACGCCTCTCCTGGAAGGAGAGTAACCAAACCCAAGGAGTGGGTACTAGAACAAGGTATATACATATCCATATGATCAATAAAAAAACGTGAATAGGATTGTAAGGGGATCTACATCCCATAGCTCATACTAAGAAAGTGAGTAGCCAACAATCCCAGAAGTAACCACCATCGATGCCCAACATCCTGCACATCTACCCCAAACTACAAGCCAAGGGTCTCAAATCACCGCACCCTGACACTATCTGCTTTGGGTGGCACTGACACGCCCACACAATTTTAGGTCTCTTTACAAGGATGCATCATTATGGGGAAAGTTCCCCACGTACTTGAGTGTTCTGGGGAAAGTTAAACCACACCTCTTCATTGTCACACAGTCGGGAGGTCTTCTCAAAGTCAGAGTTGTCACATCACTGACCCGTACAACCAAGTGTCCCGCTCTAGTAGTCACGGAGAAAACCCATAGACTAGCCAAACAGAAAGGACTGAATGTGAAAGAACTCGTCGGGTAACCCACTACCCAGTCCCGCTAGAGGGTAAACCCTAATAGGTCATTAGGTAACCCACTTCCCAGTCTCTAATGGAGGGTAAACCCTAAGAGGTCATCGGGTAACCCACTGCACAGTCTCTGCTGGAGGGTAAACCCTAAGAGGTCGTCGGGTAACCCACTGCCCAGTCTCTAATCGAGGGTAAACCCTAAGAGGTCATCGGGTAACCCACTGCCCAGTCTCTACTAGAGGGTAAACCCTAAGAGGCTGTTAGGTAACCCACTACCCAGTCTCTGCTAGAGGGTAAAACCATAGAGTTCTTCAAGTAACCCACTACCCCGTCTCTGCTGGAGGGTAAACCCTAAGAAGTTAATGAGCAACCCACTACTTCTCCCCTCTAGAGGGTAAACACGAAGAATTCGATGATCAACCCACTGCCCATCCCCACTGAAGGGTAAACCTAGAACTGCTCTGGCCATCCCTACTGGATGGTACAACACTTGCCAAAAAAACACGGAGTGGGTATCACGCAACTGCCCAACTCCAGAACAATTCACCTAGTAGAATTTCAGCGCCCATGTAGTGTGGGTCACGCCGGTACCTGGAGCTCGGCATAGGGAAACATGTCACTGTAGATTATGGAAGGTGGGTATGATCTCGATACTCAACTAGGGAATCTGCACCCAGGATCACTGGGGATCCGTACCCTACTAGAAACAACATCCTGTGTAGAGGATAGGTGCCCGTGTAATTTATTTTTCACACATAATCCACAATAACCCTACCAGGGAACACGAAGGTACAAGATACCAAAATCCCACATGGCTAAAGAAACAGGGAAACCCAAAAAACTCCACTGATCAAACTATCGAGAAAAAAACCAGGGAAACCACTCAACCCTGCTAGTCTAAACCATCGTTAACAGATGGACCCTCTGCGTCACGAGAGGTCAAAGGTATGTAAAGTAGAATACAGTACATACATGGGTCACCCACGAAGTGTGGCCTTATCTCATCTCCAAACGACGTACAAAAACATTCTCGGGTACAACTACAACATGTACTTTCAGTAAAACCTGTATAATCCCAGAGTATACCACATTTCCAGCCCAATGGATATCGTGCACATGGTTTCCAACGTCCACGCCAAAAGGGAAAAAATGTAACTTCTCCGACTTGCATCCACAATGGCCCTAGAATGGCCAACCACTCCTCTTTAAACTCTGACTTCACTCTCATAGGAGAGAATGCGGTCACACACAAAGGGTTCCCTACAAACACTGCAGGAAGAACCGCTACTAGTACACCTTTCATGCTTCCACAATTAATGAGATCACAAATGAGACTCTAAAAATCCAAATGGATCAAACCATTGTAATCCTCGTAGAAAAACACACAAGATAGACTATCCACTCACCTAAAATGGATATCTGACATAAACGTTTTCCAACATCGCTTTACACCCAAACGACATCCCGTGGTCCCGAGCCTCGGTCCGGAAAAGAGTCGAGCGCATCGCACCATTTTGATCCCCTCAAAAAAACACGTCAAATTGACTGCTTACACGCGTGGAATGGATGTCCGGAGAAGAAGATGCATTTCACCACACCACACACGAGCGGTGCTACATGGGACCGGCATCACAGTCATGAATCGAAACAAATGGATTTCATCATTGCGATCCTCTCGGTAAAGTACAAAAGATTGACTAATCACTAGTCCAAAACGAACACCCAGTGATAAAGATGGAATTCACCGTCAACGCCAAAAAAATGACCCTCATGGGGCCCACAACATCATGCTGAATTAAAGTGGTCATATTGCACCATTGCAATGCCCTCATAAAAACAACTAGGATCGACTAATCGCAAGCCCCGAACTGACGTCCGATAAAAAAATTTAAAACTGCTTCTCAAAGCATAAAAGACAGGTCATGGGGCCCATGCCTCAACTCCATTTTCAACGTTTTAAACCACCCTGGAAAACTCCACCTCTGCGCTAGGGTCCCAACGCCGCTGACGGCGCTCAAATAAAAGATCGGATGTTCATGCGCCATCCAAAACAAGAACCCCAAGAAAAACGCCAATCCACTTAACGTGTTTTTCGTGCCACCAAGGCCCTCGTCTTAGGAATTAAAACCCCTGAATCCATCTCAAAATATTTTCCTCAAGCCGAGGATTCAACTGCCATAGATGGAATGCAAAATGGACACCTGTAGTAAAAGTTACGGGTGTCTGAAGTCAGAGGGGAAGAACCCCTTGGGATGGACTGGCATGGTCCTCCCAATCTACACGGTCTAGGGCGGCCCACGCCGGCCAGCCCGGCTAGAAGCGCCGGTCCGCAGCTTAGTCACATGTCCAGACCGTGGACCTAGGGTTTACGCAGTGCCGACTAGCCATGAGGGGTCGGTCGTGGTCTTGCGCGGAGACCCACCAAATTCGGGTCTCTGTCCCACACGAGGTTCCGCACCATGACCCTGCCCTCGTCACGCCCCGGCGAGCTCGCCCGCCACCTAGAGCCACCGCATTCCGCCTCCTAGAGCCACCGCGCACCACCACCTAGAGCCACCACGCGCCACCGCCGGACCGGCCAGACCCTCCGTAAAACCACCCGAAAACCCTCGGAACATCATCAGACCGCTGTGGTCGCCTCGGGACTCGGGTTTTGAATCCTAAAAATGAATTGGAAAGTTTAGAACAAATCCTATGCATCTCTAGGATTCTCTCGGAAATATAACGGCAATTAGACGCATATATTTGAATTCAAAGAATTTGAGAAAGTTTAAAATGAAATACGCACGATCCTATCTTGTTGGGCACAGCTCGTCACTTCACGAGGGATCTAATGTCGTCGTAGCCGAGATCTCTTTGATTGGAGAGGGAGGATGATGTATTGAGCTTCCATTTATAGGGTTTCTCTAGAGGAAGTGGAATAGGGATGAAGGTTGGATTGGGTTATGGCTTAAGTAAGGAAATGAAATCAACTTTTATTAATTTTTTTCATACCCACTAGAAGTCCCCTACCCAAACTCTCATCAGGGTCAAGGTTAAGCCTCCCATAAGGTAAAAACCACCTCCCAAGAACAATGGAGGCCTTGTAATTTCAATCCAAGGCTCCGTTAGAATGTTATATATTCAACACCTGAGGCCACTGAATTTCAAAAACTCCCCTGGTGGCGTTTTTCACAGAAGGGTCGCGCCCGTGAAAGTTATACCCCTCCTAGGGAAAAAGGCACGTTCCAGACTGAACAGTGCCCTAATTTTTCCCATCCGAGCAGCCGTTTAAGAGTAATCTTGTTTATTTGGAATATCTAGTGTGAACGCACATAAAATTTATTTCCAGCCACACCAGGGCTCGGAATTGCACGACGTCTGAAAGCCCTGCTCTGTAATAACATCATGAATTTTCCAAAGTATTTTATATAAAAAACCGGGTTCTTAAATCATTCACTACATCAATATTTTCATCCCTGAAAAGAAAAACCAGGGAATAACATAGGGTACTAAGCCCACACCTAGCTCTCCCATACCTAGGAAAACTCTTTCATACTTCTGCGTCACCGCACACAATGTATTTGATTCGTTCACGCGATGCCTGCCCTTGCCGATGATGTGCATAGGATTATGCACAAATCTCCTCAGGTATGTCACATGGAAGGCGTCATGCACCCACTATAGACATTGGTGGGTTAGGGAAAGGTGGTAGAAAACCTCTCCATCCCTTCGTAGGGTCTCAAATGGCCTGAAGGCGCTCAGGGGTAGCTCACCTCCCCAGTCGCACCTCTATATTGTACGCTACGACTTGAATCAATGTTTGGACTGAGGACAAAGCCCGGTGATTCCCTTTTTCATAATATCCATATGGTGAAACACCCAAGGATATCTGGTCACGCATGATTTTATAGTCGATGTCTCACAACCAAGAATATCTTACACACTTGGAAAGTGGTGGAGTCGACACCATCGACTAACAGAAAAGGTTATATGCCTCCTACTCTACCAACACAGGGTTACACCTGATGCCCTGCATCACCCTGCTAACAACTCAAGAAAGGAGAAGAGAGAAAAAGAATTTCACACACATAGTCTAAAAATTATACTACAAAAAGTAGAAGAGTCATAAAGCGTACCTCTTGTCACTTCATTCTCTGTAGGATCGTAAACATCAAAAGCTCGCGGTTGTCCCGGTCCCAACTGTATGCTCTTAAGGCCTGACGTGGACTGCCTGGTGGTGATGGGAAGACCTTATAATGTCATCCTCCGCTTCCAGATTCTCTCGCTCCTCTTCTAGCACCACCTCTCTGGTTGCCACTCTGATCATGGCGATGCCTCTGTCATGGTGGTGCACATGCTGCTTGCCTAAAGTTCTCATCATACCTGGTCGGGCAGTCCTATGCTAATTGACCTCTCCCATTGCAAGCATAGCATCGACGCTCTCTTGGATACCCTCATGTCCTCTGACGATATTGTGGTGTACGACCCTACCCCTAGGTCTGCTCACGGAAGGGTCTCCTTGGCTGAGCCCCTATACTTTTCTGCCACAGTGGTGCATGGCCACATCTCCAAAACCGTCGGGTGGAAGGCCGCCTGCATCGAGGTTCTATCTGCTGACACTTGCTAGCTGCAGCAGATGTCTCAGCACAGTCATTCCTACTGCCACCACCAACTGTGAAACGTGATAGGAAAATCTCCATCACCAGTGCCTACTCTAGCACCTCGGTATAAATGCGGATTCAAAAGGGTACGATGATGGAACGAATCTCTCTACAGAGATCATGTTCTAAATTCCATGCTTGTAAGTTGTTGTCATGGACCAAGTCTAGGTAAAAGTGTGCACAGTTCGTGAACATAGTCGCATACTCAGTCACCATCATCCCTCTCTGCTGAAACTATAGGAGCTCCTTGATCTAAACGGAGAGTAAGCATGAGGGGTAAAAATCCCCATGAAATAGTAGCTGGAAGTCACCCCACGAAAGTGACGACTCATCAAGTAACTGAGTCACTAGACTCCACTAACGCCCAGCTGCTCCGTGGAAAAGGTTGGTTGCTAAATACACCCTCTGATCTAATGGTGTCTTCAAAAGCTTGAAGAGGCGAACCACTGTGTCTAGCAAAACCTCTACTGCCTGAGGCTCGGACTCACCGCTGAACCTCAGCGGTCAAGGCTGCTGGAACTCACGGAGCGCGCTCAAGCTCAGTCTACTCTACTGACGCTATCTACTGCTCACCAGGAAGGGGTGTGGCTACCGGCCCACCCAGAGAATGGGACTCGCATGATGGGTCCTGGACTGATGCCTCATCGCTCACAGGGTCGTCGCCACAAACCAAAGTAGGTATCCTGGCTGGCTGTCTTCATGGGGGAATCCTGAATGTTATCAAGGAGTACCACGATCAGATGATAATATATGTATACGATAGTAACAACAATGGGGAGCTGACTCAATAAGTACAGTCAAAGACTCAATCCTTTTTGATTCACCAACCAATTTTTCCTACAACGGGTGTCTCATCATCCCGAGTCGACAAGCGGGTTATTAGGGTCCTCGTGAATGGAACATCGGCCACTGCACCATCACTGGACTCCCTGGCCTGAGATCCACTCTCGAGACACGTTGACACCATTTCCCTAGATCCCAACCAATTCATTTTTAGGGTCGTCCAAACAACATCTTATGGAACAAACCACCTCTGATACCACTTTTTCATGACCCGACACTACCTGAGTTAGAGCCGCAACTACCCTAAGCCTGCCTCGATAGGCCAAGGGCTGGAAAAAGCGTCGAAGGCTAAAAAACTCGAGGAGGCCTTTGCCTGAGTACCTATACACACACACGAAGCCCAATCGATGAAAAAGTGGAGAGTAAAAGGAAAAGTAAAGTACTAACTACTATAAATAAACACAAAAGTGCATCGACCTCTAAACAGTACAAAGAAAATGTTGAAGGTAAACTGAAAAGGAAAAGGAAAAAACACGCGCCCAACCAGAAAAGTGCCACAACCCGGAAAAAGGTAAACAAAAGTACAACAGTTGGGGGGTCCCTCACCTAGAACCCGATTATGACCATTATATGTGGTCCAAGCTCCCGAACTTCTAAGCTCCTCTAATGTCACGATAGAACTGTATGTCATCTGCAAGGGTGCACCAAGTGCGGGCAAAGCCCAAACAGGGTTGATTATAAAAATACTCAGTAGGATACCCCGAAGGCTCAACGGAGAGAAAAAGGAGGTACTGAATAGGTGAGCAGTAGATCGAACTGGGAATAGTAAAAGAGAATGACAGAGAGTATAGTAAAGAGTACAGTACAGTAATAGCTCAACCCAACTAGAGAAAGGAAGTAGACTCATCTAAACACAAGGATCTAGAAATGGTTAGAAGATGAAACTTCTCGTCGAGTCTTCACTACCTATAGATGGAGAGTAGACTCATCCAACCATGAGAAGCTAGACATGGAAATCACGTGGCATACCCCGTGTGTCTTCTCCTCTCCAGGAAGAAGAGTATCCAAACCCAAGGAGTGGGTACTGGAAGAAGATATATATATGTATCCATATTCTCAGTCATGAAACCCGAACAAGATTGTAAGGGGATCTCCATCCTGTAGATCATCCCAAGAAAGTGAGTATGCAACAGTCCCAGAAGTAACCACTATCAATGCCCTGCATCCTGCATGTCTGCCCCTAATTGCAAGCCAAAGGGCTCAAATAACCGCACCCTGACACAATCCACTTTGGTCAGCACTAACTCCCCTGCACGATTTTAGGTCACATCACAAGGATGCGTCTTGGTGGGCAATGCACCCCTTGTACTTTTGAGTTCTGGGGAATGTCAAAACACACCTCTTCATTGTCACACAGTTGAGAGGACTTCTCAAAGTCATAGTTGTCACATCACCGACCAGTACAACCAAGGTTCCCGCTCTAGTAGTCATAGAGAAAAGCCACAGACTAGCCTAGTAGAAAGGGTTGAGTCTGAAAGAAGTCATCAAGTAACCCATTGCCCAACCTCGCTGGAGGGTAAAACCTAAGAGGTCGTCTGGTAACCCACTTCACAATCTCTAATAGAGGTTAAACCCTAAGAGGTCGTTGGGTAACCCACTACCCAGTCTCTACTGGAGGGAAAACCCTAAGAGGATGTCGGGTAACCCACTGCCCAGTCTCTGCTGGAGGGTAAACTCTAAGAGGCCATCTGGTAAACCACTACCAAGTCTCTGCTGGAGGGTAAACCCTAAGAGGTCTTCGGGTAACCCACTTCCCAGTAGCTTCTGGATGGTAAACCCTAAGATGTCGTCGCGTAAACCACTGCCCAGTCTCTACTGGAGGCTAAACCCTAAGAGGTCATCTGGTAACCCACCACCCAGTCTCTGCTGAAGGGTAAACCCGAAGAAGTAAATGAGAAACCCACTTCCCAAACCCGCTGGACGGTAAACCTGAAGAAGTCGATGAGCAACTCACTGGCCAGACCCACTGGAGGGTATACCCAGAACTGCTCTGGCCATCCCTACTGGGTGGTACAACACTGGCCAACAGAACACAAAGTGGGTATTGTAAAACAACGCAACTCTAGAACAATTGACCTAGTATATGTTCAGCGCCCGTGTAGTGTGGGTCATGCCGGTACCTGGAGCTCTGCCTAGGGAAACACATCACGATAGATCGTGGAAGGAGGATGTGATCTCGATACTCGAGTAGGGAATATGCGCCCAGGGTCATTGGGGCTTCGTACCCTATTAGAAACAACCTCATGGGTAGGGGATTTGTGCCCTTGTAATGTATTGGTCATACCGAATCCACAATAACCCTACCCGGGAACACGAAGGGACGTGATACTAAAAGCCCAAACGGCAAAAAGAATAGGGAAACCCAAACAACATCGTCGATCAAACCGTCGAGAACAGAACCTGGGGAAACCACTCAACCCTGATGGTCTAAACCATAGTTAACAGAAGGACCCTCTACGTCATGAGATGTTAAAGGTATGTAAAGTAGAACACGGTACGCACATGGGTCCCCCATGACATGTGGACCTATCTCATCTCCAAAACACGTACACAAACATTCTCGGGTACAACTACAACATGTACATCCAGGAAAACCCATATTCTCCCGGAGTATACCACATTTCCAACCCAAAGTCTATCATGCACATGATGTCCAATGTCCACGCAAAAAGGGTGACAACGTAAGTTCTACAACTTGCTTCCACCGTGGCCCTAGCATGTCCAACCACTCTTCTCTAAACACTAACTTAACTCTCACACAAGTGAACGTGATCACACGCCAAGGTTTCCCAAAAAACACCGCAGTAAGAACCACCACCAGTACACCTTTCATGCTTCCACATTTAATGAGATCTCTAATGAGACTCATCTCATCCAAATGGATCACACCATTGTAATCCTTGTGAAAAAACACGCGATATTGACTATACACTCACCTCAAATGGATATCTGATGGGAAAGTTGTCCAACAGCGCTTTACGCCCGAACGACATCCCGTGGTCCCGATCCTCAGTCCCGAAACCAGTCGGGTGCATCACACCATTGCAATCACCTGGGAAAAACACGTCAAATTAACTGCTTTCACGCATGGAACGGATGTTTGGAAAAGAAGATGCATTTCACCACACCACACACGAGTGGTGCTACGTGGGACCCACATTACGGTCCCGAAATGAAAAAAATGGATCGCACTGTTGCGATCCTATTGGAAAAGTACACAAGATTGACTAATCACTTGTTCAAAATGGACACCCGGTGATAAAGAGGGAATTCACAATCAATGCCAAAAAAACAACCCTCGTGTGGCCCGCAACATTGTGCTGAATTAAAATGAGTGGATGGCGTCATTGCAATGCCCTCGAAAAAACACCCAGGATCGATTCCTCGCACGCCCCGAATGGACTTCCGATGAAAAAGTTGTAAAATGATGCTAGCAGCTTAAATGATGGGTCATGTGGCTCACACCTCAACTCCAGTTTCAATGCCTAAAACCAACCTAGAAAACTCTGCCTCGTCACCAAATTCCCAACACCACTGACGGCACTCAAATCAGATATCGAATGTGCCTGCGCCCTCCAAAACAACAACCCCCGAAAAAACACCAATCCTATTAACTGGCATGTCGCGCCACCGAGGCCTCCGTCTTGGGAATTAAAACCCTTGAAACCATCTCAAAAAGATTTTTCTCGAGCCTAGGACTCCACTACCGTAGACGGCACGCAAAACGGACACCCGTAGCGAATGTTACGGGTGTCCGAAGTCAGAGGGGATGAACCCCTTGGCCTAGACTGGCCTGGTCCGCCCAGTCCTCCCGATCTGTGGTGGCCCGCGCCGGACGTCCCAGCTCACAGGGCCGGCCCGTGGCTCAGCCACATGGACCGTCTGTGGTCCCTAGGTCCACGCAGCACCGACTGGCCATGAGGGTCCGGTCACGGTCTTGCGCGGAGACCCACCGAATGCGGGTATTTTTCTCGCACGGGGTCGCACATCGCAACCCTGCCCTCATCGTGCCCTGACAAGCTTGCCCGCCGCCAAGAGCCACCGCGCGCCGCCTCCTGGAGCCACTACGCGCTGCTGCTGGACCGGACAGAACCGCCTGAAAACCACCCAAAAACCCCCTCGGAACTTCATCAGACCGCTACGGTCGCCTCGGGACTCGGATTTGGAATCCGAAAATTGAATCGGAAAGCTTATAAAAAATCCTACGAATCAATGGGATTCTCTCAACAAGATATTGGAAATTCAACACACATATATGATTTCAAAAAACGTGTATAATGTTAAAATGAAATATGCACGATCATACCTTGTTAGGCGTAGTCCGTCATTTCACAAGGGATCCGCCATCACCATAGTCGAGATCTCCTTGATTGGAGAGGGAGGATGAGGTCTTGAGCTTCCATTGAGAGGGTTTCTCTAGAGGAAGTGGAATGGGGAAGAAGAGTGGAGTTGGTTATGTCTTAAGTAGAGAAATAAAATCAACCTTTATTAATTTTTTTAATACCCACTAGAAGTCACGTACCCGAACTCTCGGTGGGGTCGAGGTTAAGCCTCCCCTAAGGAAAACACCACCTCCCGAGCACAATGCATGTCTCAAAAATTCAATCGGAAGCTCCATTTGAATGTTATATATTCAACGCCCAAGGCCACTAAATTACAAAAATGCCCCTGGTGGCGTTTTTCACAGAATAGCCGCACCAGCGAAAGTTATACCCCTCCTATGGTAAGCGACACGTTCTAGACTAAACGATGCCCTCGTTTTTTTATCCGAGCATCCGTTTAGGAGATATCCGGTTTATATGGCATGTCTAGTGTGAATGCACTTAAAATTTAATTCAAGCCACACCAGGGATCGGAATTGCACACCGTCTGAACACCCTACTCGGGAATAACCTCAAGAATTTTCCAATGTCCTTTATAGAAAAAACTGGGTTCTTACAGATTAGAAAAAGAAGGTACATTTGTAAATATTTAATAACATAGATGAATCTCAACTATATATAACATTTTTTATTAATGTATTGAAACATTGTTTTACAAAGAAGATAGATATGTGGATTTTTAATGATCATAAAAAACTTTTTTGATGGTTAAAAGAGATCATGATTTATAGATCAGTTGCATATTAATCTTTAAGGTGGTTTATGGGAGGTCCTAGATTAAATTTTAAAACATAGTCCAAGTATAATATTTATGGAACACAAAGTATCTTCTAGTCTATGATGAGGATTTGATGAATACATCATTTTTAAGGAAACAATGTTGTAATCATCTAATGGAATTATATGTGGTGATTTTTGATATTTATGTTGTGCAACCTACTACTATAGAACCATGTTATGTGATCCTTGAAGAATTATTTACTTAGAAACACTCTCATTCATTTCCTAATCATATGAATCATGTGATAGAAACAAATTATTAAGAATATGATAAACATTTGGAATTAAATGTAAGGTACATACCTATGGGCACTACTGATATACTTAATGATAGTTTATCTAATGAGGTAGTATCTACTGAGGCATCATTATATGATTTGGGTGAGGTTGATGTGGGGAATGAACCTTATAAGGTTCATATGAAATATTGGAATTCACCAGTTAGTGTAAATCATCATACACTATTTATTTACATAGCCAAAGAAATGTCGTGTGCACAGTATTTTGATTGTGATGTCATTACCAATATTACTAAATTACCTAGAATCATAGGGAATAGATCTGCATCAACTGATAACACCATTTATGTATGGTTAGAGTTTGAATGTTATGTTTCCATGAAAATATGATAAAATAATACCACATATACCAACATTTATCATTTTTGGTTTATGAGTCGAAAATGGAAAAATATCTTATTCTATGTGAAAATATGTGCTTGAATGTAAAATTTTATTATCGGAAAAATATGATAATTTTTTTTCATGTTTGAAGATAACCAAATTTGAAGGTCCGCACACTTGTGTACATAGATGATTATCATGGGCTCACTCATCACTTGATATAGATTTTATATCAAATGTTTTTGTAGAGATGATATAAAAGTGTCAAGACATTCCTATGTCCCCTGTTTGGGATCAAATACAACAATTTTTTAATTATAAGATATTGTGGAGAAAATATTGGAAAGAAAAACAAAAGGTAATTGTAAAAATTTATGGTGATTGGGATGAATCATTTGAAATTTTTTCACAAATTATGATTTTTTTTCTCTCTCAACAATCAAATCATTTATCATTTGGAAACTATTGAGTATGTACCCCCCCAAACACTGCGTTGATCAATAAAAGCTGAAGTTCAATAGGATTTTTTGGGTATTCAAGCCATGTATCGATGTGGTTTTATATTGTTAAAAATTAATTAAAGAGAATAGAACTTTCTTTTATGTTATGTATAAAATTATTGTACTTATTGTTTACAAATAGGATGGCAATTGTTCTCCACTACCACTTTTATTTTCTATTGTTTAAAAGGAGAATTTTGAATCTTGGAGTTCATTTTTTACATGTATAAGCATTCATATCACACAAAATTAGGATTTTTGTCTAATATATAATCATAATCGAGTGATTATAGAGGACATTAATAGTAATTTAATTTCATGGAGAGAATCGAATGCATATCATCAATATTTCATTAGACATATTGCATGTAATGTGAATAAGTATTTTATAGATGAGGCAATAAAGAAGGTGATCATCAAGTTGGGTATGTTTTCTAAACTTACTTTTTTAAGTAAAATTTAATATACATTTAAATAAATTATTCTATTATGGTTTTAGCATATGATCCTCAACAAGAAAGGTTTTATCAATATCTTTATGAAATTCAAATGGCTAATAAATATGAGTATGATTATATGATCCAGATTTCAAATGATAAATGGTAATTAGCATATGATGGTGGATGCCGATATAACCATATGACCAATAATATATTGGAGTGCCTAAATGGGGTCCACGAGGGTGTGTGAAAACTACCAATCACAGGGTGAGTGAAAGAGATATTTCATGTATATTTGATATACTTTATTGAACGGTCCCTACATTCTTATCAAAGGATGGAATATGGGATGTGTTTTACTAATCATTTTCATAGATTCCTTGATAAAATACTACATTGTACATGAATATTGCATGTTATAACCTTTGACCAGGTATATATATGCATTTAGGTAAGAGAGTGATATGACCGGGTTACATGCAATAGTGATCGTGGGATGGTGGTCATGTTAGATAATAGGTACTGTGATTATTGTAACTTTTAGGCATTGAGATATCCCTCTGCACATGTTTTTGTAGTTTTTTCATAGATGAACTTATCATGGGATCCATATGTAGACCTAGTGTATCACGTGATCACTTTGGTTAACTATTATAGGGCATCTTCAATGTTTGTTGGTAACATTCATTTTATCACCTAGTTTTCTGATCAGTCGACTGTCATCCCTGATATATTCAGGTTTCGTATTTTGTTTTTATTTTACTTATGATTTTTTTCGTTTCATTCATCTTTAAATTATTATCTTGATATTAACATGTTTTTCCCCAGGTAAGATCAATGTATACCCAAATCGAAAATGAGATAGAATGGACTTGAAAATATGGAGGGGGTTGTGATGCAATATTTTTCATACAGAAGGGAATACTCATAAGTGATGTTCCCAAGTTTCTATAAAAATATCCACTTCTCACCATCCATGATCGAGTTTAGATATTTTATCATGAATTTCTATGTTTTTTTCATATGAAAAAGTTCTATTAATGAATCCTTCTATTAATGACTTGTTTAATTTTTGACATGTTTCTACTCTACTTTGCTTCATTTTTGGATTCAATTGGAAATACTTTTTTAACATACTGTAACTATTAAAAAAATAAACAAATAACAAAAATTAATAAAAAGATGTTCATCCCAAAAATGAATTCTCACCAAACCTATCCTTCAATTCAAATAGTAGATTGAATATATCATATAGCCACATTTTCTATGTGGGCTTTTCGTAGTGGTTGATTTGTATAAAAAAATAGAATAAATTAAACTTCACTGGAGATCAATCAAACAAGAATTTAATATAATAAATGAAAAACATCAATCACATATATTTTTTTGCTTATTTTTTCATCATGATGATGAATTATACATTATCTACCTACTTTTAAATATTATATATTTTTTTAAAATAGTTTTCAAATTTTATTGAATTAACTAAAAAATTGATGATGGAATCAAATATATAGATTGAAGATCCTTCACTGCTCGCATTCCAGTATAGACATGTTTCAGGATGGTTTTAGAGGAACTTATAGTGCCTAATTTGTGTGTACAAAGATCTCATCATTTCAATCATGCTGCACTACCTCTTGTTATCATCCTCCATGTTCATCATGTGGGGTTATGTGGTGTAGTGATGTGTGACCTCACATTTGTTGATCATCAACTCATTGCTACTTTCTTAGATAGAAGGAGTCCAGAGACACATATATTCCATTTCACAGAAGGGGAGATGACTATTACACTCAAGGATGTGTCCATTTTGTTGGCACTCCCCATCGATGGTGTGGTTTTGATAAGCCAAGTTGGAGAGGATTGGTTTCAGCTGGTTCACAGATTACTAGGAATTGAGATCCACTATGATGACAGGACTTTCGGTAGAAGTAGATTACACATGCCATGGATAGATCATCACTTCACTCATCAGAAGATGATGTTGACAAGATATTTATTCCGTGATTTGTACGTTCATAAATTTTGAGGCTGATCGGTGGAATGGAATTCATTGATTATTATACTACATTTTTACATTTGATGAATTTACCTTTATTAGGGGACTTGTACTAGGCCATCCAGTATTATTGGAAGTCTGCATGACTCACATATATATACAGAGTGTTATGTAATATATGTTGCATCGATAAGATACAGATCATAGGATATGTTCTTCTTATATATATATAAGGATATGGGAGAAAATCTCTCACTTAGATCCACATGCACATGCACTATTGCCTACTGATATTGTAGCAGAGTCTCCGCATGGATTATGGTATGTAATTTCTTTCTTCTAAGGTTTAAAAAAATGTATAACTTTTTTTATGAAGTATAATAATAATAAGGTTATCTAATGGTAGAGTCTGTCACATTGACATTCAGATACAGTCGTAAATGATATCCATGCTTAAAAACTTATCCAAGACAGTCTTCAGCAAGATGATGCAAGTGGTTATAATTTTTATAATTATATATTTATTTTGTACTATACATGTATTCATTTATTAATTAATTATTCATTTTTTTAGATTTCATGGATGCCATATACTAAGGATATCATCCAAATTCTACCACCGTATTGTACGGTGATGCTTTCTGTCAGCTCATTCATTATTACTTTGATTCATTTTCATATTCTTAAGTGGCTTGAGATTGATTAGGTTATGAGACAATTTGGATTCTATCAGCCGATTCCTACACTTCCCCATAAGTTACCTTCACTCCATTCCCAAAAGATTTCAGGGAAGAATAACTTTGATTGAATGAGGTATCATGTAAGATATATTGGCATGTGGGACAGAGAACACGATTCTTGATATCGAGGGGAGAGAACTGTATGCGTGCATTTATTCGATATACTAGATTATACACCTTGTTATTGAAAGTCCCTAGTCGAATTTCTTACATGGCATATATGGGGCTCTCGTGATGTGGTAATAATTCTTACTTCCACTGTTGAACATATTTTTCATTAAAATTACTTAACAACCTAATTTTTTGCAAGATGTTCATATCACCCATATCCTTCACATATTTGATCCTATAGAGGGAGACACATTTGACCAATAATATTTTTATAGATTTGTGATGGAGTTGGTTCCTCCCATGGAAAAGATTTTTCAGAGGATTTTCTTTGATCCACCATGCATACTGAGGTTCTTGAGCCTGATATAGATATGTTATGGGTGACGACCCTGTTGTGGATGCAGATGTGGCACAAGAGGAGGGTGTTCATCATGATTATCTAGATGTTCCTACAACTCCTATTGAATATGAGCCACAACCACAACCAGATGCATAGGAACATACAATGGTTGTCAACATGTTTTATTTTTTTCACAAATAAATGCTAACTAGTCTATTCTACACACTGTATTAGCCTATGATTCGAAGAAATTCATAGAACAACAATCATCTTCTTCCTAATTTAATGTGATTCACTGCTAACGGTCATTATCCTTAGAGGCAGGATAGGGTACAGGTGGCGAGACTATACATCCCCTGCCTCCCACACATGATGATGTGGAGGCGGGTGCCAGTGATGATATACTAGTGTAATGTACGTCAGAACATATACATATACATACACGACATAAATGCATCTTATATACACCTGGTTGTACCACATAGAAGCATCTAAACCACTGATGTAGGTTAGATTGATGATACATGTTGTATGTTTTTGAAATCCTTATTTGTACATTATTTAAAAGCATATTAATATATTCCATAATGTTGTATGAATCAATTAATTGATATAATTGGAAACTCATACAAATTATTTTCAACAAATAAGTAACATTAATATTAATAATTACATTGGTAATACTAACAATTACTAGTTGTTTTTTATATTAATAATTTTTATTATAATCAATATTATGTAGAATAAATAATATTCTCAAATTTATTATTAAATATTAATAATATTATTATTTTGAATCCAATAAATATTTTTAATATTTAATAATTAATTTAATATGATTACTTATTATATATAATATGGATTATAATATTAAGTATTTGTATAATAAATAATCATCTTAAATTAATTATTAAATATTAATAATATTATTGTTTTCAATTCTATAAGTATAATTAAAATTAATAATAAATATTATATTATTTTTTATATATATAATTATTTAATAATACGACATAATATATTAATAATAATATAATTATTAATTAGATAATATTTTTTTAAATACAATTTATTTTATTTATATTATTATACAAAAAATATTAGCTACAATGCCATTTATTATATTAAAAACCTAATAATAAATTATTAATTAATAGAAATTAAAACAATTGATAAATAAAAAAATTAAATATTATTATATTAATAATAATTATATCAACAAAAAAATTAAACAATGATTTATAATTAAATTCATATAAATATTAGTTTTCTAAAATTAATTAATTAATAACATAACAATATAATATTAACTGATAATAAATAACATGATTCATTGTTGAATGACCAAAAATCAGGTGAGGGCATATATATATGTTAGATTAGTAGTGAAGAGACTATTTTCTATGAGAATCTCATCACAAATAGTAGTTTTACGACGAGACCTATTGCAAAAAATTCCCCTCCTAAATAAATGTTTCAATGATGAAAAAAATTCTATACGAAGGGTCTCATCATAAATACTTTTCCACTAAAACATTATTTACAATGAGTTATCATTCTCATCATAAATAACAATAATAAATAAATATATTTGTGATGGGAGTAAATACACATCGTAAATACCTTTTTCCACTGTTTGGTGGAGAGGCGCACCATAGGTGATTATGAAGGGAATGATTTTCCATCGCAAATAATTATTTATTTATGATTATTTGTGATGGGAAATAAATATCATCACAAATTATCCCACCATAAGTACTATTTGTGATGGGCGATGGGACCGTTGTAAATAACTCCTTACAAAACCCCCTTTTCCAGTAGTTCACATTTTATAGGTCTCAGATCCACTTTCTCCTATAGTGACAGATTCTATATCACTTTTCTAGTATCTTTAGGAGATTCTTTCGTGTTTCAATAGTCATTGACATATTACTCTACATATGGTGTTGTAAAACCCTCTACTCTGCAGTATGAGGGTAATTATAAATATAAACATAAAAGTAATTATAAATATAAACATAAACGTAATTAAAATTTTATAAACAAATTTATAAATATATTATATAATTATAAATATAAACCTAGAAGTAATTATAAGTTAATAAATATATCTCTAAATATATTATATAATTATAAATATAAGCATTAAGGTAATTATAAATGTAAACATAAAGGTAGTTATAAATTTATAAAGATATTTTAGATATACTAAAAAATTATAAATATAATTATATATTTGTTTATAAATATAAATATATTTATATGACTATATAAATATAAATATAATTGGTAAATTCTGAATATAAATATATTTATAAATTTTTTGAATATAAATATTTATAAAAATATAAATATAAATAAAAATATAAATTTTTAATTATATTTATATTTATATAATTATAAAATGATAAATAAAAAATTATTTATTTAATTAAAATTATAAAAATAATTATATTTATATAAATATAATTATATTTATAGTTATAATTTTATTTATAAATATAAATAATTCAATAAATATAAATGTGATAAAAATATTATAAATGTAAATATATTTATATTTATAAACAGATATATATATATATTTATATATATGTGTGTGTGTGTGTGTGTTTATATAATTATAAAATCCAATTTAAACGTTTATTTAAAACCTCTCATCCCTCAACATGAAACATGGTAGGTTTTACATTATTAAAGAAAAATTATAGATCCTTTTTTGTCATTCCATTCATTGAAAAACAAATGAGGGTAATGGAGGGAGTTTTTTAATCTATTTTCTGAAAACGAAATGCATGGGTTGAATTTTTTTAAAAAAAATTTGCAACAAAGGAGACATCCCTACTACCGCCTCTCCCTTCCTCCACTCGCGTTTGGCCCAGATAGATGAGATTAAAAAGGTGGCAGGGGTGCTGTCTTTCGCCTTTGTGCAAGGAGAATGGCAGCATCAGCTGTTCCACCTTTCACCTAATAGAAAGGCGAAAGAAATCACTGCCAATGACACATTTCCCTCAATTCCCTATAAAAGGGAACCTTCTCCCTTCTCATTACATTGATTTCCACCATGTCTCTTCCTTCCACGGGTTTTCTCTCTAACAAAACTCCTTTTAACGTGCACTGGAGTCGGTGGTCCAAAAGAGGGCACATTTTTTTGTGAAGCTTCATTTAGAGGTATTTTTTATTTAATTTGATGTTTTTTATTTATTTAATTGAATTATTTTTTAGTTCTAAAAATTCCATTCTTTAATTTTTTTAGTTAGTTCTAAATATTTTGTTTATTAAGTAGTTGAATTAGTTATATATAGTTTTAAATAATAATAATTATTAGTAATGATTAATTATTGATTAATTATAGAATAACTTAGGGTTAAATATTGTAAAATTTTGGTAGCATAAATATTATTTGGTTATCTAATAAATCAAATCCCTATTTGGATACAAACAAGTGGATGCGGCTCTGGCACAAGATGTACCTAGGGGTAAAACATGAAAACACTGCTTTGAGCTAGACTCGAACGAGAACTGGTGCACGAAAACAGGCCTTGCTTCACTCCTGGTTTGACACTCCTAGGGGATATTCTTTAGGTGATTCATATTTTTATTTATAAGAGACTAAAATACCTAAGAAAAAATGAAATCTTCATATTTATCAATGATTAGATGATAATTATGATGATATAAAATAAAATGGACACGGACAAAGGCATTAAATAATGAATGTTATTATTTGAAATTGAATTATTTTTAATTAGTTTTAAATATTTTATTTATTAAATAGTTTAATTAGTTATATATAGTTTAGAGATACTACTTATTAATTAATTAAAAACATTGGATTAAAAAAATGCCTACATACAATGTTATGCTAATAATAATTAACTAATTAATATCATATGATCAACGATTGGAGAAGGAATTATTATAGAGTTATTGAAGAATGATCAACTAATTAATAAAATAGTAATGATTAACTTGTGATTAAATAATGTTTAACATAGTAAAAACAGTACTAAGAATCATTATTATCATATTTTAGGATATAAGAAAATGTTTTAAAATTTTAGTATCATAAATATTTTATAGTTTAGACAAAATAGTTATTATTAGTAATGATTAATTATAGATTAATTAATGAATAACATAGGATTAAAAAATGAATACATATAATGATTATCTAATAATACTTATGATCTTATAATGTAAAATAGAGAAGAACAATCACATTAAATAACAAATTAATTCTTTAAAAAATACATCAAATACCTTGACACTTTTTAATAGAATGTGGTTTGGATAATATTAGCCTCACTTCAGACATGAGGTAAAATCCATCTTATTTTCAATTGGTAGCTTAATAACATATTCGACATATAAGTATTTAACTTTGGAATTTTAGAAATCTTTCAACCTTCAAATAAAATCTATGATAACATCTAAGAAATTTTATTATATGGATGAATGATTGTCAGAATTACATAGTTAAATACACATCTTTCAAAGATTTTATTAAGCTACTATTTGAAAATAAGATAGATTTTACCTCACCTCTGAAGTGATGCTCATCTCATCCAAACTAGGATATATTGATAAATGTATAGGATTTTTTGTATGTTGTAAATCATTAATGGGTTATTTAATGACTTTTTTCTTCTACATTTCACTTTATATGATCATAATTTTCATTTCATCAATGACAACTAAACTAATTTGATATTTCCTCTTCTTTTTACCTGGGTTTCCAAAACATTCTATGACTTATATTCTAATAAAAGTTTATATAATGTAACATTAATATCATATTTTTGTGTATAAAAAGATGTCCTAAAATTACATTATAATAAAAATTATATGGTCAACCATCATTGTTAATATTTGATACACTATCATAATCTTGAACAGAAAAACATTTTTGATGTATAGAGTTGTGTTTTCCTATTTGTACTGCAACAGAGTGGTTATTCAAACTAATTAACGATCTTCTTACAGTAAAAAGAAAAAATTATTGGTTAGTACACCTGATTGTGTATCCCTAAGTGACCTTCAAGATAGAATTAATAGTTCCTTAAATCTAGGACCCGATCAAAAGATCAGGTCTGTGAGTTATTTACATTTGTAATTCCCAGCAAAACTGTGGAATCTAGCTTGTCCATTGGATGTTGATGTGCAGTGGGTCCATGAAATAAATTTATTTTCTTAGTATTCAGATGGTAACATTATGGATTTATATGTTGATGTTTCTATTGTCCAATAAAACATCTAGTTTTACTAATACATAGAATTAAATGAGTGGTTTAAGATGGTCTACCCCATGAAATTGATCATATTCTAAATAATGAATAAGATGACAACCTAGATGATCTCTTGGATATACATGTCAATCCGACTTTCGATGAGGATTTTTGTAATGATGGAACTAATGGCGACAACATTGCTGATGAGGAGGGAGCAATGGATGTTGGGGGGGATGTTTCAAGAAATTAATTAGTTGTAAAGTAGTCTTAACCCACAATAAATCATCAAGTACTCTTTGCATCTTTGTCAGAAGTAATGACACATGTTTCTGAATTCGACTACAATGTTCTCAAACCCACAACTAGGTTTCCTGAAGTTCTACCAGATGGGTTTAGTGAGCTAGAAAAAACCTTATATGTTGTAAGGAATTTTCTAAGTAAAGACGCATTAAAAAGAACACTAAAGAGATTTCACATTGAGAGGCAGAGTAGTTATATAGTTCTAGAATCAGGCTATAGTAAATATTGTATATGGTGTGATAAGTATCGGTACGATTATAGATTACTCTAGAGGGTGATTCTAGTCATTTCATTTGGAGGTTGGAGAATCTAGATGATTTAGGTATCTCATACTTGAACTCAACCAATCATGTCACAAGATCATACCTCATTGGAAGCATAATTTGTTTCATCAATTATTATTTAGATGATTAAGACATGCCAAGATGTTCCTATATCCCTAGTGCAGGAGAGGATACAACAAAAATTTGATTATAATATTTTCTATAATAAGGCATGGATGGAAATTGTGAAGGTCTATGGTGATTGGGATGACTCATGTCAGGTTTTTCCGAAATATCTAGCCATACTGAGGCACCAAAACCGAGTTGTCTTCCATCATGATACAAAGAAACATGTGTCTCAAGATAACCTACTTGATCCATCTCGTGTTCAATTTCATCAGTTGTTCTGGGCTTTCCTCCCCTGTATCTCTACATTTCATTTCAACAAATTGTTAATTCATATTGATGAAACGTTTCTATATGAAAAATATAAGGGCGTATTTTTTACTACGGCATCCCAATATGGAAACTGTTCACCCCATCTTCTTGGATTTTCCATTATGGGGATGGAAAACTATGAATCATGGAGTTGGTTTTTGGCATGTATCATCTACCATTTCACCCTCATTTACGGTGTCTATTTAATATCTGATTGGTATTGGTTAATAAAGGAGGTAGTCAATGCTGACCCTGATACATGGAGACCCCCAAATTCACATCATAAGTTCTACATTAGAAACATTTCTAGCAATGTGAGGAAAAAATTTGACAATGAACCTATAAAGAGGCTAATCACTATGATAGGTATTCAATGTCTTTTTTATTTGTAACCATTTAAATGTAAATATAAAAATAATTTAGGTAAAATATGATCACTACAATGTAGCATATGATCTGGATCATTGGTGGACTGAATAATGTTTTGAACAAATCTGCAATGCATATTTAAAAAGAAAAATGGGCATTTGTATATGACAAGGGGAAGAGGTAAAAACACATGACAAAAAATAATGTGGAGTGTATCAATGGTGTCTTCAAGGTTCTTCACAAGTTACCTATAATTTCTCTAGTTCAGGAGACATTTATTCAATACACGAATCACTTTTTTGATAGATAAAAACTATCCTTAAACAAAATTCAGTATGGGCAACGGTATGAAAGAAACATTCAACGAGAGATTGAAAATAAAATTTAAGATGATTGTGTTTATCAGGTCATACTTTTCTACTGAAAATACTCTCTATTGAGGTTCAAGATCATTCAGACCCCCTCGCGAATAAAATCGGTGAAAAAATGGTGGTAATATTAGAAATGAGGTAATGCCATTATGGAAATTTTAGTCCTTAGAGTTTCATTCGCACACACCATCGTAGCATGTGCCTATGTGAACATATCATGGGAAGCATATTTTGATCAAGTGTACCAGATGGACACCATTTATAACTGTTATGTTGCACCATGGATGCCTATTAGGGAGTTTTGTTATATCCAAATTCTGAAAGGGTAACTGATAGTGATACCTGACATCAATCGGTTGCCTACCCATGGGAGACCCAAGGATAGTAGGATGCGAAATGAGAAGCATTAGCCACAAGAATAATGGAAAAGTTTGAGATGCACCATATGTCATTAAAAAGGTCATAACCTAAAATGATTCTCTAATATTATTGGGTCTATTTCACACTCTTAGCAACAATGATATATTGTATACATTGTGATATTATCATAATGTAAATTATATGGTGTTATCTCTTATTTTTACCTCAGTTTCAAAAATATTTTGGGGCTGATATAATAATAAACTTTTATATAATGAAACAATAGTATCATATAATATTGTATAAAAATTAGTTTTAAAATATTAGTACAATAAAGATTATATGATTAACTATCTTTTTCAATATTAGTTACTCTATCATAATCGTGAACAAAACCCATTTTCAATGTAGATAGTCATGTTTTTCTTATGTTCACTTCTAAAAGAAGGTTATTTAAATAGAGAAAAGAGATTATTCTAGTACACAACCAACAAAAGTTGTTAGTATAACTAATTCTATAACACTATATGAACTTCTAGAAATAATGCGTGGTAAATTAACCATTACTTCAGTGTAACAGTGACAACGATGATGGTTATGGAATGATTTTTCATCATCACCATCATTGTTGTCACTATTTATCCTATGTCATGGTTCTTCTCCCATAAATTATTTCATGAAGTTTAGTTATAGATATATAATTATCTATACTAACAATGGTTGTTTGTTGTTTACTATAACAAGCTTCATTATTAGTTTGAAGACATTCCCTTTTTTCATTTGTTATTCGTTCGTCATCGTAGCATGTGCATCTATGAATAAGATTCTTCATTTTGTATAATTTTTAGAATTTTCCAAATATTTTACTATAAAATAACAATATTCCATTTTTAGTGGCATTAAAAAGAATATGACAAGTGCATTTTAGGTGACATTAACGCATAATAAATATTTCCAAGGCTAAACCATAAAGTATACATGTGAGAAAATAATCATGAAACATACCATCGTATGGAAATTCATACATAAATTACAAATCACACCATTTCTAATGATAATTTACATAACAAATACAAAATTTTAATATATATATAAATATTTAAAATCATATCTTACAAAACACCCTTTTCTAAGAAAAAGAATATCTTAACAACACTTTAGTAATATACTTTGAAAAACATGAAGACATGCCCCTTTATTTGGTTAAAAATAACAACATAAAATAATGAGAATAAATATGACATTAATTACATTCAAAAAATTCATAAAATTATGTTGACCAAAACATTATATTTAAATTTTAAACTTACGACTCATTTCATTTGTTTATATAGAGATGGAGGATTCCACACTACTCACTAAGTAGTATAGGCATGTTTCTTAGGTCATGTTAGATGTTGGTTAGGATTGACCAATCAAGGTTTGTTTTGCGCATCATTTTCCTCACAAAGAGCCTCCACATTCCATTAGATTATACTTGTACCTTGCAGGATTCTACAACATTGTCGTATCAGATTTCAAATTTTTTGACCATTACCTTATTATTGTATTCATGGAGAGGTGGAGACCAGAGACACAAACATTCCACCTGCCTAATAGAGATATGACCATCACCCTCCAAGATGTGGTTGTGCTTCTCAGACTTCATATCCATGGGGAAACCATTATTGGGCCCATCTGTTCATCTTTGCATGACCTTGCTTAGTGATTGTTATGAATCGACATTTTGGCCGACCGTAGGGCTATAGATGGTGGGTCGATATATATGCCTTGGCTTGAGATGCACATTCATCATTGGCCCAATGATGTGGATGACTATAATATCTTGTGTAATGCCCATGAATATATGTTATGGCTCATTGGAGGGACCCAGTTTGATGATAACTCAGGAGTGCATGTGCACATGTTGTATATAGCCCTACTAGAGGACTTTGATCAGGCCATGATGTACAACCAAGGATCGATTTTCTAAGAATACACATGCAGATCATTATGTAGGGTATCCCGTGGTGACTGCACATATCTTAGGGGATGAAAAATCATTCTTTAGATGTGGACGTGGGAGCGCTTCACCTCATTCCACTACCAACACCTACAACTCATCACCGGTAGCCCACTGAACCACACACATTGCTTCAACCATGTATAATTAAATAAAGCAGTTACTATTCTACATGTGAGCGTGTATAATAAATACAAAATGTGTTCATGTAAAAACATGTTAGTCCCATATTTGAGTATTTTCTACCGTTATTACTTAAATTTTTATTAAATTAGACAAAAAACAATGTGTAACTTTAATAATACAACATGTATATATTTTTAAATAATCATTATTGAGAAATCAATATAAAAAGGGTAACCATTTATTAAAATAAACCCACTAAGATAAATGTGGATGCATGTCACCTTGTCAAATAATGTAAAATATTTTGTGTTATTTGAAGCGGATTTTACAAAAGGGAATTTAATATTTTAAATTCTTGTTATGGTGATAGGGATGAGTATTTTATAACTCTTGGGTTTTTTACATAGATTTTGTAAATGTAATGATTTAAAATGGATGTGGTGTTTAATAAATTGATATGCTTCAAATTGGTTTTTTAAATGCTCTTTTAAAAATATGTCAATTGTCTGAAATGGGAATGGATCATAGGAACCCCAACTAGAGACTTATTGTTCATTTTATTTAAATAATTTAATATTTTAAATTTCATTTTCCCCCAGAATGTATGGCATAAATTAGCCAATATCTATTTCTTTTTCAAAACTATATACAACAATGTTTTATACTCAGAAAAATTTCTATGGAACAATAAATTGTGGTCATATTTTTTAAATTGGATATGTTCAACCCACCAACATTCATTGAAATGATTATTTAATTGATGTTTCACTTGGAAAAATAGATTCAAATATTTGGTCTTGTATATTGTATATACTGCTACATAAAACGGTGGTAGCAATGATGAAAAAAATGATTCGGAGAAGAGTAAAAGGGAAATACAAAAGAATGAGAAGATGATATTAGAATATTTAGATTTTAAGTGGTTTGGGAAATGATATCTATGTCTATGTAGAGGCATAATTTCACTAGTTTCAGGAGAAAGAAATAAGGATATCTCTATTGAGTCAAAATTCTTATTTTTAATTTTCTATTCGATTATTTTTGGAAATCACCAACACCTTCTTAAAACTATGTTTAATAAATTTTTATACACCATTTGTTTTTTATGTTTTTGAAAAAACTAGTACTTTTTACGATACATATAAATTTTTCCAATGTATTTTAAATATAAACACTTTATTATTCAAACAGATCTTTTAAACTGAAGGTGCATCTGATCCATCAGACTAACCATTGTTCTGACCAATGGTTAGACTTATTTCTTGTCTATCATACTGAAAAAAGACATGTCCATCAGACTAACCTCGGAACTGATACGTTGGATTAACCCTCATTCATTTTATCTGATTTAAAATCAATAAGGATGGACATTATAATATCAATGTTTATAATTGGGATATGTAGATTTGTTTTCATTGAATGGGACCCAAAATAAAATTGTAATTATTCTCAACAGAACGACATTTGACATTCAATTATTCAAGATCACTATGAATTTTCAAGTGAGAGATGTCCAAGGACACTACAACTAACTCTGGGATTTGACAATTAGATGTTTTCCTATAAATAGAAGCACATTTGAATAGTTTAGTGTTGATTGATTTTCAACTCAATTATTCTAAATTTTACTCTACGTAAAATTCTCATTCTTATTCATTGTAATACTTTAGAGAGTTGAAGTTATAAAGAATAAATATAATGATTATAGGTACATTTTAATGATTTTACTTTAGTAATCACTTATCTGATTATGTTAAATATTGAGGGCTTCAAAGGATAAGAAGATGAAGAATTTGATCCATTGGATCAAGGGCTTCTAAAGTATGAAGATAGACATCGATCATCATATCGAGGGATTTCTTGATCAATAATGATAGAGTTGACACTAATCCATCAGATTGGGGGATTCTGGGTTTTTTTAATACAAATCTATTGATCATTGTATCTATGGATTTTCTAGTAAATAAAGATAGAACATAAAATAGGTATAATATTCGGGATACTATTAGTCATAGTATTTATGAATACCTTGACTCTTAAGGTTAAAGAGTTATTTGTTTTAGTAAAATCTTATGAGTAATTATTACTTTTATAAGCTTTTTATTTCTTGTTTGTGAAAGATTTAAATTTTCACTGTGCATTAATTAGAAGGATATTTTTGAGAAAAATCTTTCTAAATTTTTTCTGTCGGTATATCTCTTATAATGATCAAACATATTCTGATAATCGGATAGTTTTCTGATTTCTATTTTTTACTTTGATCATCTGAAGATCTTTGTATTTGATCATTTACTAAAAAGAGATTTTTTATTATTTGTTAGTTAAATTTTTTAAACTACAGTTCACCCCCTCTTATTTGTCATTGTCAACTCTTTTTGTTGAAAAATTTCAATTTTTAACACACAAAATACTAAGTATGAAATTGGATAATAAATAAGATAATTTATTGTGCCATGAACCACATAGAATGTCTACACTGCTATAGTGAAGAGGGTTTAAAAGTCCAAATAACTATAGTGTTGTAGCCTCCCAATACCATGTTGCTATAGTGGATAACGACAACAAGTTTGTGGATCTATAATATAGTTATCTCCAAAGTATTCACTGCTACAATTTCGTACCGGTTTTTTTTTTGTCAACTCTGCTATAGTTAATTAGAGTTCCTATAATTCCCCCAAATTTGGATAGAGGTTCTTCGGCCCCTTGATCCCTAGAGTAGGGGTACATTGCCCTGGAATCCCCCAACGAACTCACCATAGAGCTCAACATCCAATATTTGAGGCTTGGTGTGTTGTATGTATTATAAGTATTTAGGCCAACCCCATCCTAGAGATATCATACTATACCAATCCAATAAATGGATGTACCCCATTGAATAATATATGAATATTTTTAAAGGGTATGTCAAAAATAGAAGTTGGTCAGAAGGTTGTATTATAAAGAGATATGTTGTTGAGAAATCCATTGAATTCTATATTGAATACCTATCTGATGTGGAAATAATTGGTCTACTAAATTTTTATCACACCAGGGGTCCTGTGGGTGAGGAATTTGAAGAAAACATGATGTCACAATTACTATTACGGAGCGGGAGTAGGACAAAATTTGATTTTTTTCATAATATTTTAGAGGTTTCACTATATGTTTAAACCCATAAAGTAGTTATAAGGAATTTTAATCCATAAATGGATAAAATTGAATATCAAACAAACACAATTCACATTTTATAGGATGCTTTCACGACAATATTTTTTTTGAGTCAACTGCAAATCCAGATTCAATTTCAGATTGACATCGATTTCTAGCCATAGGACCAAGTGTTCATGTATTAAATTATAATGGTTATGTAATTAATGGTTATATATTATATAAATATGAAGATGATGAATGTAGTACCCTGAAAAATAGTGGACTTATACATATGGATGAATCGATGCATGTATTTCGTACCAAGGATGTAAATCTAGTTTATGAGAAAATTTCAAACTTTGGCATCATCAAAAAAATATGGGAGTTGGATTATAAAATGTTCTAAGGTAATAATTTTCAATACAAGTGGGTTAATAAAGAAGTGCAATTAAAATAGAAGAATTCAGATTCCTGAAATTATATTTTAGTAACAAAGGGAACAAAGATGAACCATATATAAATTTTTTTTAAAAGGAAATGCCTTTGTCAATGACCAAGACAAAAAAAATATTTAAAAAGGATGGAAACAATTACAAGAGTCTGAAAGAGGAAATTTTATTACAATCTTTTTCATAGTAAGTAAGGAGCTCAACCGGTAAATCATCACTAAATGTAATTTCTTGGTTGATACCCTTATTGGCGAGACCATCAGCCACCATTTTTTCTTCCCGGTAGGTATGTGTGGCGATGTATCTAAGATCCTAGAGCGAGCTAAGACAATTCATCCAACATGCTATAAGAGACCAAGCAAGGTGAACCACACCATTACAAATAGCTTGGATAAGGGTGGTGGAATCACTTTCAATCCAAATATTATTCCAACATTTTAGCTTAATGAAGTTGACGATGTGAATCACCGCCATCATCACAGCCTCCAGGGCGGAGGTAGATCCACAGCCCCCAAAGAAGCAGCCATGAAAATTTCCAAGGGAGTCTCTGGAGATGTCCCCATAGCCAGTGGGACCTGGATTTCCTTTAGAAGCACCATCAACATTGATTTTGATCCAGCCAGGAATCGGAGCTTTCCAGAACACTTCAAAGAAGAGCTTTGGTTGCTTGTAGATCTTGTTGATTCTAAGCCGACGAATGATGACAAATTCAGAAACCGAGTTAGCACAGGGGGCTTTCTGAAGGGTGGACACGTCCCTGATAGCAATAAGAATTCTTTCCCGACCTGTATCAAGATTAATAGAGGCACTATTGTGGATAATATCATTTCTATCATACTAGATATTGTGGATGAGCTCAGGAACTACGGATAGAAAGAGATTTTTAATCTAAGGTGAGAGATCCAACTACACACAAAATTTGAGTAAAGAGAAAATAGAGTTAGAAAGTAACCATCTATAATCAAATATGTCAGTAACAAGATTCCAAAGAGAAGTGGTTGTGCCAAAAGAAAAAAATAAGTGATTAATGTCTTCCCTATGTTGATGACATAGGTGACATATAGAACTGAGTAGGATACCAAAGGGTTGAAGTAAAACCTCTGTAGGTAAGTGCTTGTGAGCAATACGCCAGAAAAGAGTAAGCCTGGAAAGTTTAATCCAAGGGTTATCAAACGAATTCAACTAAGCAAAATTATATTTAGAGGAGGAGAAAAAGTGATTGTAATAAGTTTTTGAATCAAGGGCCCCATTGTGAACTGGTTCCCACATAAGACTATCTTCATCATTATAAAAGGTGTAGTCATCGACTACATGTTTGATATGATCAGGGAGGTCAAGGTGAGGTGAATGTAGAACTTCCTTTATAGAATAGTTGATAGAATCTGGAAGAACATTTTAAAGAAGCACTAAATTGAGGGGGATTCCAGCCCAGTTGTCAAACTAGAAATTCATGGTAGAATCAGAGTTAACCATCTATCTGGAGTTGCGCATAATATTTACAAATGAGTTTATAATGGAGGTCCAGAGGGAAGAATTCACATAATTCAAATTACGGGATTTGAGCTTATCCAGGAAATTATTTTAAGGAAAGAAATGGAGTCTGATTTGTTGTTTTTTAAATTCTAGGTGATTCTGTCCTGGAGAGCTTCATTAAAAAGCTAGAGGTTTTTTATTCCAAGCCCTCCATTATCGAGGGGTTTTCAGCACTCAGACCAAGAAACAGTGACAAGATTTATATCAAGGATACTCCTAGTCAAAACAAAGTTCATGATGTAGGTATTGATTTTCTTAAGGAGACTGGCAGGCCATCTGTAAATCATAAGAGAATAAACCATTTTTGAGACAATATAAGCTTTCACCAGGTAGATTCTACCCACCATAAAAAGAGATTTTCCTTTCCTAGAAGAAATCTGATTAATGATTTGGTCAAGGAGATCATTAAAATACGAAGATCTAGGCCTACCCCAAAATATAGGAACCCCCAGATAAGTAAAAGGAAAGTACCCTTCTTTGATACCAAGGATATCAATGATGTAACTTTTTCTAGAAATGGGGAAATGTTTTCCAAATAAGATAAATGATTTTTCCAACTAATGGATTGACCCGAGATCTCTTCATAGTGAGATAAGGTAGCATTGAGATTAGTGATTTTGTGTTTTCCACCATTAAGGACAAGAATAATGTCATATGCGTAAAGAAGGTGGGTCGGGAAATTAAGGATTTGGGCAGCTTGGATGGGTTTATTTTTGTTTTGAAGCACAAGAGAGGTGAGGAGACGACTAAGGTAATCCTCCGCAATGGAAAAAAGGATGGAAGAGACGGGATCAACTTGTCAGACTCTTTTTGATCATTTAAAATATCCCTTAGGGGATCCATTAAAAAGAATGGAAATAGATGCCGAGTTAAAAGCGAGTTAATCCCGATAATGAAAACATCATGGAAGCCAAAATCCCGAAGGGCCTTCAAAATGAAACCTCAGTATATGGTATCAAAATAATTTCTAATTTCATGCTTAATAGAAATGCTACCTCCTCTGGGGCTTTTATTGAGAGCATTGGTGGATTTGGAAGCAAGGAAGATGCAGTCTTGAATAGACCGCCCCTTGATGTATCCAAATTGGTTCCAAGACATAATTCTGTTACACAAGGAGGAGAGCCTATTGGCCAAAATCATGGTAATAATTTTATAGAGGGATTTGATAAGAACAATAAGTCGAAAAGGGTGAATTTCAGAGGAATTGGGTACCTTAGGTTTTAAAGTAAGGAATTGGGCATTGATACCATGAGGAAAGAACCCATTAGAAAAGAAAGTCTTGAAAAGTTTATAAACATACTTTTGAATAACATCCTATTGATGATGAAAGAAACCATTGTTTAAACCATAAAGTCCAGGAGCATTATTAGGGTTGAGGCAAAAAAACAGTGTCTTTAATCTCATTGTATAGGGGAGTGATTAAGAGAAAATTGTTGTCTTCCTCCTGTACCAGAGATGGGATGACCCATGGGATGAGGTCCTTGTTAATACGAGCCCCATTGAAGACATTATCAATGTAAGAGACCACATGATTGGAAATGGAGGACTTAGATTCTAAGAGAATGGAATTGTCCTTTAAAAAAGACAGTGGAAGACAGACTTTCCAAACCATTTGTAGAGCATTGTAGAATTTAGTGTTACGATCACCATTAGAGAGCTATTTAGTTTTGAAAACTTGTTTGTGAATGTTATCCTTAAGAACTAACAAGGAATTGAGCTTTATGGAAATGTTGATCTCATGCTGAGGATTAGAGGAGAAGTCAGAATGGGTGACATTATTTTGTAAATGGTTGAGGTCTTTTTCAAGAGTGTCTATGTCTGTATAACTTTTCTTCAATTTAGCAATACACCAACCCTTGAGACGAAGTTTTAGATGATTGAGATTTATAGAATAAGTAAATTCTTCCGAGTTCTAACTCATCGAATTCTAGCAATTTTGAATAACAATGGAACACTCTAAGTCACCTGACCAAGCACTATTAAATTTCAAGGGAATAATGTTTTTGGCACATTTAGAGTGAAAGCTTACCAAAATAGGATGATGGTCCATGAAAAGTCTATGTAAGGTGATACTAGAAATAGAGTCCCAGGCATCGAGCACCATGAGATTCACAAGGACCCTATCAAGTTTACTAGAAACCATCCTATTATATTGCTTTCTATACCAAATGAACTTGGCACCAGTGAGATTAACTTCAACCAGATTACAGTTTTCATTTAAGGATCTAAACTCTCTGGAAGAGATTTGAGAATGAGAAGGACCATGTTTTTCATAAGGGGAGAGGATGGCATTAATGTCTCCAATCACTAACTAGGGGGTAGAGATAGAATTAGATAATAGAAACATGTCATCCTGAAGGGGCCTACGATCCTGGTAGCGATTCTTAGCATAGAAAAAAGTGCAATACATATGTAGGTTGTCAAAACAATACTCAAAAGTGAGAATTTCATCATTAGTATTGTGATTTTTAACATCTTTCAGAGAAGAGTGATAAAAGATCCAGAGGGATTAAACCATATTTTTATTAATACAAGAACCTAAGAAATTATAACCAGAAGAAGAAAAATGCATAAATTTCAAAGATAAGTTAACTTTTTGGTTCAGCAAGATCAAAAAGTTTTGGTTTATGAGTCAAGATATCTCTTTTAAGAATAGAAATAGTGCTAGTGTTATCTATACCATGATAATTCCAAAAGATAACATCCATTAATACCTGTGTTTGGAGCCTTGGCTCATTTTTTTCTTCTTGGACCCACCCGAGCCTTGGTTTCACTTTGATCTTCCAAGATTTGAGGAAGAGGTCAGAGTAGTCTTCAAAATGTTTTTACTCATTGGGGAATAAGACAAAGGTTTAGAATCATTTAAGATAACAGTTTCATTCATTTTGGTGGGAGACTAAGTAATTGTATCATTGCACCTGGAGGGATCAACCATCTCGAGAGGATTTCAAGATTGAGGAAGAGCAGACAACACAGGAGTGGCCTGCATGTCCGCTGTCCCTGTCAATAGTAAAGCAGTATTCTTATCATTTTGAGTAGATGATGGAATGCACAAGGATTAAGTTTAAGGATACAAAAATTTAATAGTACGAGAATTTGAGAAAACTGGAACTTTTTTGAGATTCATACCTTGAGAGGCATCCTGGACAGTGAGCGTAGAAGTGCCATTTGTAAGAGAGACTGACATAGGTTCTGAAACCATCGGGACAACACGAACAACATCTAGGGGAGAGGTCGTGGAAATACCGCCTTCCATAATAACTTCTTTTGATTTTGATTCCTCTAGAGAACCATGTGGGTCGCTCACTTTCACCATGGGCTCAGCATGCTCTTGCACCGATGAATCAAAATCATTCTTTGAAGAGGATTTCAGAGGAAGTTCACAAACGCCCAGAACCATCTATTGAATATCTTCCGAGATATCACGGTCAAGTTTAGAATCTTCCTCTGCTTCGACATTCTCTGCCCAGGTAATTCCCGAACTCTCTCCTAGAATATTGAATCTCTTGACCCAAACTTCCGAGCACTTTTTTTGAGCATCAGGAATCATTGGATTCGAGGATTTGTTCTTCTTCTTACGATTAACTTTCGTCCATACATCATCAACGGTCTGAGACATTTGACTTTTCACCACCCGAAATTTCTGAATGGAGTGGACGATGATCTTACAGTACTCGCAGTATGGAGGCATTCGTTCATTTTCAACACGAATTTCAGTTTTATACTAATTCGCTGTGAAGGAAATGACATCAAGGACCTTAGAGGAGATATCGACCTCGGCCATAACTCTCGCATAGAGACTGATATCATCATTCAAAGTACGTGGATCGATTTTGAGTGGCGTACCTATGCACGAATCGATGTCGTTGAGGATTTTGGGATGCCAAAAATACCAACATAGCCTGTGTAGTCACACCCATATCTGAACCATGGAATTTCTTGCAGTGTTTGGGTTGAATCTGAAGTCCCAGTCGTAGATGCGAAGTGCCCCCAGCTTTAGTTGCAGATTCCCTAACCTCCAAGCATGGTCAAGCGCCCCTTGTGATTTTAGTATCATGTGGTAATACCCTTTGCCGATGGGAACCAATTTCCAATCAGAGAAGCCCCAGATGTGTGTGATTCTTGCTTTGAGCTCTTGATTCGACCAAGGATTATCACCTTTGAGGTACTCTATGTGACCCATTAATGAGAATTTACACATCTGTGAGCATTGCTGCATCGCTTCGGAGTCAGCCTCAATAATATATTTTCCATCATCGATATTTTTGCAGAGGGAGGTGCGTGTTACCGAGGTAGTACCGATAACCACACCTCTAAGAGATTTGATGAAGGAGATGCCTTTTGGCAAACCCACCATCGAAATTTTTTTCTTTTGTTCATTGATTTTACAAACCACAGAGGCGGTCTCCCATTCAGGGTCAAATCTAGCCATTAGAGAAGATCAGAGTGAGACCAAAAGAAATTAGCGCAGTCGTGATTCGAAGAAACCCTAGGGTTGATGAAGAAGGTGGCGAAGTTGAGAGAGAATCGTCGAACAGTCATTTTTCTCTCCTGAAAGAAAAAAAATCAAAAAAAATAAGGATTCCCCTCTCATTATAACATCAAAATCATTTCATAGTGATCCCAATATAGACGGGACATTTATGTTAGATCAGTACACAATGAGGGAATTGGTATAATCGATGGGGGGTTCAAATCCCTTCAACCATTAAAAAAATATTTCAATAAGTAGGTTATATTTTTTTATTATAAATTGTGTTACCTTGTATTATTATATTTTCACTACTGAATTTGAACAATCTAAATTAAATGTCCAACCACTTATGAAAATAATGACTCATACACATGTTGATGCTCCCAATCTTGAAGAACAACATGTTTCTCAGCATGTTGATGCTCCCAATGTAGAGGAACAACAGTCTTATGAACATGGTGATGCTACCAATACATTGGAACAATATATTGATCATGTTGAACACGAGGAAATGGTAGATGGTGAACAAGAAGTCTCCTATAAACAATATCAGTTTATTAGCGTGATAGTGTTAGAAAAACTATTATGTTGAGAATAAAATTCATCAAATTCAAGGTTGGATGGAAAGAACAATACCAGATTGCTAACCGCATTAAGTCCATAAACAGTAGTTACATTGGTCTCACCACTCAAATTATTGTTCTAGTTTGTATAGATTCATGGAAAAATATTGTTCACATAATTAAAGAACTAATTTTGAAAAATATTTCGGTGTCATTATATATACTTTCTTTATTTTATGAAAAAATAACATAATGCAATTTTGATTTAATGTTCATTATTCCTTTTAGATTGCATTTATAGTAGAGGACATCCAAATGAAATTTGTATTAATACTTGCTGGAAAGGTTCATAGAGGCTTTATTAAAGTTCTTATTAAGTATTATATGAAATTCGTTGAAGGGAAAATAAAACCACACCGACTATAGATGTATGAATGCCTAATAAACCAACAAACCTGGAATGTGTTTATCGTTCATCTTGAGAAAAAAAATTAGGTACATTGTGAGTGGAAATTAATCGCTTGATAATATTTTTTTTAATCACTCTGATTAATAATTATAAATTTATGAAACAAAATGTGAGTGAAAAAAATAATCAAAATGCATAAAAACCAACGTACAACTACAATGAAGTAGGGATGTTGTTTCTATCACTTGAAAAAAGGGTACATATTTTAAATCTACAATAAAACATTAATTTTTAATGAAATAACAACATAATTATAGACCTTTTTCATATTCATATTGATGAATCAAAATCCAAAGACACTTTCATCCCACATCATGTGCTATGGAAGGAGAAAATGTAAATACAGATGGGATACAAATAGATGAAAATTTCAACAAAGTGTGGGAATCTTGTGTAAGTATGAAATAATAAAAACTTATTTTAATTAAATTGTAATTATATAAATATATATATATTTGGATCTTGGGGTAAAATTACATTTAAATAAAGACACACCACACACACTATCAATGTCCTTAAAGTGGCCTGAACAGTATGACCACATTAGAAGTGTGGGTTTTGGGTTATCACCATAAACATATTTTGAGAAAAGAAATGAATTAGGGGATACAAATATTAAAATGGAATAGATGTCGAAATGATTAGGTTCATTATAATAAAATTTATTATTATTTTGAGTTCTTATAAATTGTTATGGTATGGAATCAATGTGAAGAAAAAACACAAAAGAAACTACTACGTGAAGACCCCCCACCCCCAAAAGCATTGAGTATATACATTACCCTGAAATGGATATATTAAAAGAGGTAATCAATATTTTAATAATTGTTTCTATAAAATTCGAATCAGTCAGACACTAATACCTTTTTTTTCTAATATTTTATAGGGTTAACATGATTTTGATTTATATCTATCAACAATCATCCATCACCTTATTAATAAGGGTGTCATGTAAAATATAAAAGGACATGTTTTACACAAAAAAATTTAATAGGTCAAGTGATAGTGGGTATTCACATAGATCATGAATCTATAATCGAGCTATATGATTAACTTGACTATGCCGACATTTATACAATCGATCTTGCTATTGGAACTTTCATAGTATAACCATTTGATTTTGTAAAAATTCATGTCCAGAAGAAGATATTCCTTTCCAATTTTTTTATGGAAGGCCTTTCATAGTTAATAAAAAAATACTAGAACAGATGAATGTTAATAGAGATGTAAAATTGATAGGTGAAATAGAAATTCAAATCAAAACGATTTAAAGGATCAACCAATAAATCAAAAAGATCTTAAAAAAGAATCTTTTTCTCCTCACATTCAACATTCACATTTAATTACATTAAAGGTTCATGCAGATACAATGTTAAAAAATAGTGATAGAGCTACAATTTATTTTAATGAAAAAATATATTGAGAGTCCATTACAAAATCTCTAGGTATCGAAAATATTAATGAAATCCTCAAGAATAAGTTTCTAAGAGTCTCAATTGTAAATGTATTTATGAGGTGTGTTTTTATGAATTTTTTATCTAATAACTAATATACTCTTTTAATTATGAAAAAATATTATTCTTGAAATTTTCATACATATATCAATAATATTTGAAGGGAATCCCCTTTGAATAAAAATTTGGAATCATTAGTCCTCACATAACTTTTATACAACTATTCTTAGTATATCTAAAGAAATATGAGGTAATAGTGGTACAACATTCCATGATGTTTAAAATAAAATATATATTTTACATACTCTTTTTATTATCTGGGATAGAGGGGTAAAACTCTACAATTTAATCATATCAAATATATTTTAATTCATTTCATTACATATTAATTTTTTAATTTTTAGGAAACATTGGTTACTCTTTACAAGAATTTTTTATGTTACACAGATTTATTTTATGGATTCAATGCATGGATACCCAATTAACCAACCAAACGTGATGAAATTTATCATTTGTTAATACAATACATGAAATATTTTACAAATAAAATTTCAATTTTTACTTTTTATATTATGTTTTAATGAACATTATTTAATGATATGGAGGTGTTTAAATATCATAAAAATCATTTCATGAGGATAGACCATGATCACAAAAAACTATCAACTTCTAAAAATGGATAAGTATTAGGTTACATATAATAAAATTCAATTATAAAAACCAATATCAAAATAAATTTCTTATTTTTATCAGTGTTTCTATAGTTCCAAAAAAACTAATAGAAAATATTATAGTTATTATGTTTTCAAATTTATGAAATATATCATAGTCCATAAACTAACTAGCATCAACAAAGTGGTATGTCATCTGATAATTTCAATTTCATTTAAAATATTTATTAACCCTTGTTTTATTTATATTTTTCAAATACTACTAGGACTATTGAGACTCTTTGTATTTGCAAGAGGTGATATATATTTTTACAAATGAATGGTAATAAAACATGGTGTCATAATGTATACATTCATCATGAATATGTAACTTCCTAATACTTATTTAGTTAGATTTATCATCTTTTTATCTAATTTTTTAGTTAATTTCTTATCACATTTGTCTAGTACTTATTTTGTTAATTTTCATAGAGATCACAAAGAAATGACTCCATCTTCAAGAATGATGCACTCATGATGATGTAATTTTATTTTAATTATTTAATTCATTCAAAATTCTGGGTTATCAAACAATAATATTGTTAGATAACCCAAATTTTTAAATGCATTGAAGATCAAAAAGATATGGTGGGATGTGTAGGAATAAACTGCAAGTCAATTAGTTACAGGTTGTTCGTATTTTGACATGAATTTTATGTTTTTAGTTTAAAATTAATATTTCAGTTCAAAATTCATGTTTAATACTAAAAAATGAGAAAACACATTTATATTTCTTAATACATTAGGAAAACGATTTATTATTCATTTGTGACGTGTATGAATCAATCACACCTCAATCCAATACATGGTGTGCCCAGTATGACAGAGCTAGTAATATATTCAATGATGTTGATGCTTGGGAGAGATTTTACTTTGAGACAAAAATTGAGATAATAGGTATAGGTAAATGGGTCAATAATATATATATATATATATATTATAAAAAGGTTAAATTCTACTACTTAATTAGTTAATTTTTTAATAATTTTATCTATATTTTTAAGTTAATTTTCTTATTATTTTAATATGATACTTATTTAGTATTTTTCACCAATATTTTGTGAAATAATATTTTTGTTTTAACTCTCTACAACAAGATAGAATGTGGTTAAAATTTTCTTTTATAATAGAAGAGGAAATTTCATGCTACCTCAAATGTGAAGTGAATCATAAGGATGAATCTACTAAGGTATTTTTCAACAGTTTAATTGAAAAGTTAGACTTCCCAAAAAATATTTCATGAACATTGTTGTTAACTATGTAGGAATCCACCATGAATAAATTATATAAAACTCAATCCTATACACATTATGTGTTGTATGACTCGAACTGTATGTTTTTAGTTTATAATTTACATTTTAGGTCAAAACACAAATATGATACTGAAAATTTATCAGAAATATTCATATTGTTTTGATAATTTATGGAAATGATCCATAATTCACTTTTTTATTAGTAGAAATCAACTCAAACTCAGTTTAACATATGGTGTTTCCGTTATAACTCAAAGAGAGTGTTTTAATTTAAAATTGATATTTGAGTTCAAAACACATGAGACATAATCGAAGATGATCAAACACATTTGTATTTTTTTGAGACTTTAGAAGAATGATCCATATGTCATTTTTGACATATAGGAATTTTCTTCACCTCAATCCAATACAAGGTGTGCCTGATATGACTCAATGTGTATGTTGTCAATTTAAAATTGATATTTTAGTTCAGAATGTGTGTTACAAACTGAGAAGTGATAAAACACACTTTCATTTCCTTGATAATTTAGGAAAAGGATTCATAAGTCATTTGTGACATGTAATAATTAGTTTCACCTAGAGATGACACTTAATGTGACCAGTATGACTAAATGTGCATGTTTTTAGTTTAAATTGAACTCTTAATAAAAATTCATGTACTCAAAAATGAGAAAACACATTCATATTATTTTTATACATTTGGAAAATGATCTATGGGAAATTTTTGACATGTAGGAATCAACCACACATCAATATGATGCACGGTGTCACCGGTATATCCCAAAGTGTATTTTTATTTTAAATTGAAATTTTAGTTCCAAACACAAGTCAAAACTAAGAAAACACATTCATATTGTTTGAATACTTTATATATGTATGCATAAATAATTGGTGACATGTAGGAATCAGCCACACGTCAATATAGCACATGGTGTTCCAAATATGACTCAAAGTGTATATTATCAATTTAAAATTAACATTTTAGATCAAAACATGTGCCACTCACTAAAAACTGAGAAAATAAACTTGTATTGTCACTACTAGAAAATAAGTCTATAACCACATTTTGTAAATATGGTCATAGACCCCAAAACTATAGATATTTATAATAGTCGTGGTTTAACGAACTATTTATTGTATTAAAAAGGCTATATGGAAAATACTATAGCCACGGTTTGAACTGTGGAAATAGGGATATTTCCATGGTTTGGAACTGTGGTAGTATCTTCATCCACACAAACATATATCCATGGTATAAACCATGGAAATATAGATACTTATAGGGTTAAAACCCATTAATAAAGTCTCCAAAATCAATAAAAAACACCATGATGCAACCTCATATCCTCCCCAGCAGCTTCCATAAAAATAACATACATGTTCTTGGATAAGTGGACCCAAAATAGTCTTATAGAAAATAATAAAACAAGGTCGCACCTAGATACCTCCAAAACACATGAAGAGTAACCTATTTAATTTTGTCTACATGAGAAACCATCACTCACATTAATAATTAACACTGACCTGGAAAAAAATAGAAAATAGGGAATAAAGTAGTAAATCAACAACATAATTTACATTCTTCTATCAAATTGATAAATGTGGACGGGATAGGGGCATCGGGGTTCCACTATACATGTAAACAAGGGAAAATATATGTACAAACAACAGTATACCAAAGACCATAAAAACCCTAGCCTATTATAAGATAAAATTACAAGTACAATAATAAGTACTAATTACCAAGAATTTGGGTCAAAGCCTCCAACATCGTGAGTAGCTAAACCTGATGACCATTGATGTGCATGTTCCCAATCTATAAGAAAATAAGATCTTATATCCCAAAATCAATTCTATAGGATCAATCCTGCATTAACTAACACCTCAAAATCCATCCAAGGTAGTAGGCTTGGACTCATGGCTAGTGAAGATGGGTAGTGAACAACAACAATAGATCCAAGGGAATTTGTCTCAAAATAGAAAATGCAAGTGAGAAGAAAAGGAAACCATAGGATTGAAATTTATCAATATATAGGACAAAAACTATGAATTGGATGATATGACCAATAGCATGGGATAAGTAAAAAATCCAAATTTATATTTTCACCACTGTAGTACCTTCACAAATTATTTGAAACTTTAAAAATCAATATGAATCAAAAAACGGTCAAAATGAGGTGCATGCTGAATGGGTTAAATAAAACATTATTTACTCACATATCATATTTACAATGAATTTTTTATTTGATATTAATGAGACATTTTTTTAGAACTCATTTTTTGTAGTTTCAGTTAATTTTTAGAAATATGAATTGAAAAATTCTAATGAGAAATGAAAAGTACCAGATGTTTCATTTATTGTAAAGTCACATACAAAAAATAAGAATAAGTTTGGACAGAAGTAAGATCAAAATAAAAAATCACTGCATCTATGAGATGGATCTAGTGATGAGTTATATAATTTAATTGATTCACACCGTGTTTCTTGGAGATAAATACATAATGATATTAAAAATAATAATGAATAAAGGGTTACTTGAAAGCCTTATTTTAGTTTCAGAAAGGCATAAGATAAGGCATTGATAAAATAGACACATTTGAAGTTATTCAATGAAAATAATAAGAAGTTGTATTCTTGGAATCTATTATAATCAGATATTTCTAGATTTATATTATCATATATTAATATTAAAGTTCATACTAAAGTGGAAGAACCAATGTAATGAAATATATATTTCATTAGAAAGGGGAAATGGACTATGATGGAAGAACCTAAAACCCTTCATCACTCTCTTCTAATCATTAAGAAATATGTGAGGCTAATGATAAATCTATGAAATTCATTTCACTGGAATTCAATCCATCATAAGTTCATTCCATGGAAGTTCATAAAAAAAGTTTCCTTAGTTGTGGAAGTTGATGTTTAAATGGAAGGATCTGAGAAAGAAGTAGAGAAAGAAATTATGTAAGTAACTGAAAATGATTTTGAAAAATAACATTTTAAGGAGGAGTATTATGTTTACCAATCAATTTTCATGACTTCCTCCCACTTTAGAAACTTCATTAAAAGGAAAAATATTTTTATAAGAAACATCTAAATTGAGTTCTTCTCCATCATCAACCAATTTAGGATTAGATAAATTAAATAATAAATCATCATAATGAGATGATATGATTGTAATAGATGTGTAAAATTTTGATGAATTTATCAAAATATTTGATAAAAATCTAAGAAAATACATGACCGTGAATGATTAACTAGTAGTAAAACCAGGAGGATATGTAGATCAAAAAAAATAGTTCATTGAAATCTCATGTTAGTACCGGTTTAAAGAGAATTGAATGGTGTTTCAAGGAAAATTGTCATGGGGAATTGGATGATTGATCCTCATTACTCACACTTAAACATCGAATTGAAATGGGAAATTATACTTACATGGAAATGAAAACCTTACTAAAAAACAAACAAGAGTCAAAATTTCCCATGAACCTCATATTCAAAATATCAACTCATTCAAAACAATTATAATATTTCACCATAATGCACTTAAATTATAAATAAACAACAAATACACATATTATGTGAAATAAAGTGGGATATAATCAATGAATTATAATTTAAAATTTTGAAAAAGTGATGTTAAATCACCCCCAATACATTTTTTATTTCCCTCCTCCATAATTATCAATGATGAACATCAAAAAAACAATCTACAGTCCAAATTTTACACTTCCAAAACTATATTTAGTTTCAAGAAACAAAATTTTTCAACTTGTCAAAATATTTATCAATATAAAGTTACTATTTTAGAAAATTAAATTAAGACCCATGATATTAATTTCATAAATTAACATTCTAAAAATATGTGAAAATTGAAGCCAACCTCAAGCATGTAGACTCCAAACATTCCCAGAAAACAGTGAAAGTGTTTCACTCAAATAGGCATATTTTCTTGAAATAGATGTCTTAATAAAATAATTTAAAAAATAAAAATTTAAGAAGATCAGTATTAATTCAATTTAGTAAAATATAGAATATTTTAAATCCCCTACAAAAATTAACAAGAATATAAAATTTCTCAAATGTTCATAGACTAAACAGCTTAGAAACCTCTGAATCAGATGTAATATATACTATAACCCTGTGACACATGGAGTTTTTTGTTATTGAAAATATAAAATAGGATATTATCATGGTTTAATCTCCTACAGTCACACTATTCATATCAGTGACCCAACTGAGGAAGCACATCTATTATATTTTCATCTCATCTATTGGTTATACACCTAGGGTAGAGAAATTAAATATCGATTATTTTGGTTATTTGACATGAAGATCCATGTCAATACACACCTTATTAGTCTATAGGTCCAATAGATATTCCTTAGGGGTTTTTATGTGAGATTATGAGTAGTTATCATGTTTTGATGCGTCTGAAATGAACTAAAGGCATGGTTAGATGGGTAATTAGGATGAAAAAACAATGACTGAAGGTTTATGATTCTAGGGTGTTGTATATGTTGGTATAAAATGGTGTCGGTAGGTTGAATATCTAATGGGTGTGCTTGGATGGAATGGGAACTATTGAGTATGAAATTCATATAATAATAATTAATCATTTCATAGGGTATTATGGTGGGATTTGGGTTATCATATGAGGAAAGTGGTGTTATGTGACCTATGATTACCCTATGGATGGTGGGACTACAATTTAATTAGCTGTGAGTTTCATGTGAGGGGTTTTATATGTGAGTTCCATATGTAATTTCATGGGGATTGTGATTTTATCATAGTTTATAGTAGGAAAATAATTCCCAAATGATGTGGATGATTATCCCGGATTCCTTGAGTTGTGTTGGTTTTTGGAGGTTATGATTATTTAGAGGATTGAGCTGGTGGTTATTATAAATATTTGGATATGAGAGGTGAAAAATGATATGGATGGAATACCCATCATTATGTAGGACTTAGGTCTTGATTAGTTTAAGAGGTGGCCCTCTTTGATGTGGGAGACATAAAAAATTGATTTTAGTACCATGGTATGACCAATATGTGTTTGGTCCATGATAAGTGTTCTGAAGGATTGGATGAGTGTGGCCTAGGAGGAGAGGTGAACATGTGATGAAGGAACCCGTTGGGATTGATTTGTTATGGATACCAACACATAAGTGGTTATGGTTTTTTGGTGCTTGGATGTGATATAATGGGTTAATTAGGGAAAATAGAATACACATAGATTTCAGTACAGGGTGATGAGATTCATATTGGGTTAGTGTGTTATATATGTGGAAGAATCTAGATATGGGATGATGGTTGGGTGGTACAACCAAATCTGTTTTCCATAAATAGGATTCTAGGGTGACTAGGTTTGTCATTTATTAGTGCTCAGATATATAATCTCTGAATTTATTTGAGTTACTCATCATATTAAATATTAATACAAACTAAAATCTCAAACAAAAATATAAAAATAAAAAATACAAATATTATCATAAATGTAAAAAATAATAGTTAATTTTAGGTAGAGTTTAATATTGATGGTTAGTAAGTAGGTGTGTTGAAGGTATCTCATAGGGTTTTAGTGACAAAGTGGCTTGAGGATTATTTGAGAATTTTCCTGGATTAAGGTAAGGGTGACACTACTATATGATACTCCCTGACCTAAAACATCAATAACTTATTTAAAATATAAAAACCAAACCATCAAAAAAAATATAAATTGAAACATCTATTTGAGTGATTTTGTTAATATAGATGTAAATGATATATGAAATAAATTATATTACCCACCATTAGTAAAAATTTTCACCCAAGAGATTAGATCATCATTCTTACACTTGTGAATGGAAGTAATACATATTCAATCATTAACTATAATAAAGAAAAATATGCATATACAAAAAAATATGATGATTTTATATGAATTAACACTAGTATTATGAAACATAAACCATCCTAATGTTTAAAATATAATTTTAATATGACTATTGTTTCTCAATATCCACCTTTCGGTAACCACAGTGACCCCAAAACCCCTGGAAAACATAGTGACCCCGACCCTCCATACCAGCTACTTCTATGACCCTGACCCTCTACTGATGACTGCCATGACACCTTCCCCCTTGCCGATGACCGTGGTAAACCTGAGCCGCATGCCAGATATGACGCTGACCCTAACCCCCCCCCCCCCCCCCACCGATGACCATAGGGACCCTGAACCCCCTTTTAGCGACCACCATGACTGTGACTCCCTATTAGCAACTGTCATGACCCCGATCCCCCCCCCAACTCCTCAATGAAAACCCCCAAAGGCCTTTCTTCCCCTTTTTCTAGTGAATGTGACTGCCGAAGTCATTGAAGGTATGACTGATTGAATATTTCTATTTTTTTAATTCAATTATATAATGATCTATGGAATTGAGTGTTTTTTTATGTTTGTTAATGTTGGATTGAAACATTTTTATGTTTAATTTATGTTATGTCGAATCAAGACCCTACCGTAGTCAATGAAAATTTTGGGTGATGTTTAATTTTGATTGTACTTATTTGATTAAATATTTTTCTCTTTATATCTGAATGTGTAAGGATAAGAGTAACAATCCAATACCTATGGATAAAATTTGGATTAATTTATCTCAAAATAGGCTTTTGTATGCCAAGGGTTTGGAAGAATTTTTAGATTATTAAATTTCAAATCAATCATTGGATGATCGAATAAAATGTATGTGTCAGGTTTTTAAATTAAAGAAATGGTTGAATAGAAATTAAGTATATGAGAATTTGATATTGAAATTGTTTCATGCTTGATTTTTATTTTGGACTTTTTATGTTGAATAAAATGTTATAGAAAGTCAAAAAAATGAAAATACTATTTACCAAACACAATGTGTCCTTCTAGGGGAGAATTATCTTTGAAATTTTATAAAAGATGTATTTTTATTCTCATGATACAATGTCAATGATTTTAATAAATCATCATAACCATCAGTTGATCCGAGCTAGGTTAGTCTTACTCAGGTCATCAGTGGCAAAAAATGGGTTTTATGATGTTTTTAAAGATGGACAGAAATATATATATGACGGGTGTGCCATGTATTTGATGTTTCCTTTTCTACTTAAGTTATAAAATATCATGTGTCTCTATGGAATTACTATCAAAGTAATTTCCATGATTTTAGAGTTTCTTCATGATCAATTTTGTGAATCTAAGATCTTTGAATCATTATATGAGATGAATAAAGTTGTTGAGAAACATTTAATTGATTATACAATGATATATACATGCCCTAATTATTACATTCTTTACTTAGGAGAATAGTCTGATTTAGAAGAATTCATAATATTTAATTTATGAATATGGAAGTTAATGAACAACAATGAGAGTATAAATTAATGAAACCCTAGGAAGAAACTGACATAGAAAACTATTGCAAAGGTATTGCATTACTTTACTCTAAAACCATGATTTTAATGATTATTCATGTCGTCTAAGACTATATACGACATAAAGTTCCATGCTCAATATAGTAATGATGGATTGACAAGACATCCAAAATATTTAATATCTAGAATATTTTTGCTTAATTATATCCATATTTTTCTTGGGATTCTTGGAAAATACTTTTGGGATTGGATTTTTATTTTTTTATCACTTTTTTTACATTAATAGCTAATAATATCATTTTTTATCTATTTTGATTCCCTATAATCTACCTCCATGGATGCGTGTGAAAAATACATCGTTCATTATTTTATGATTATTCTTGGAATGAATACACCTGTAAATGATATTTTTGTATACCATAAACCTCTAATATATTATTTTAAGAATTATGGGATGATGGAATGGAAAATAATGTTTTTAATGATAAAAATAATCAACATGCATATTGATTTAATATGAAAAATTATTGACAGTATGGGACTAGTAAATTTATCCGGTTGGAGCATTCAAACTGGACTGTCTTGTCCATTATGTAGTTTCGATTTTGAATCTCAATGTTTACCTCAAAGAATAAAAGGGTTTTTTATGTGTAAATATTGATTTCTGGATAATTTTCCTTAATTAAGGTTAAACAATGCACAATTAAATGGAGACATTGAATTAAAAAATCAAATTAAGATTTTATCTAGTTCTGAAATATCATGGAAATTAATGAATGTCATTGAAGCCAAAAATTGGTAAGGACATATTTTTTTTATTAATTTTGGATAAACCCATTTTTAGTTCGATTGAGGGGGAACCTAATATAGACTATAGGCCCAAGGCACTTGGCCTAATATGTGGCCATTGAATTCCTAGAGATTAGAAACCTAGTAGAAATATCTACCCTAGACGATTAATTTTTCTTCTTCTCCAACGTGGCCAACATGTAATTATACTCAGAAAGAAATCCCCATACATGACATCATGGAACCTAGTACCAAAGGAAAATCTATATCCTCTTATTCATCCAATATGAGTTCATTACTATAGGATGATTAATAATCTGGTCTCATCTGGGATAACACTTTTGTATATGACCCATAATATTTTTTTCTCATTCTCTTCCTTCCATCGAGGCAGCCCCCTAAAGACCATTGCCCACTCTGCATGGACATCATGCACTCCACTACCTGAACCGACCAACTTTCCCCATTGAGGGACACTGATGAAGATGGCCTTGAAGGTTTCACCTTATCATGATATCATGGTATTTTTCATCCACCGCATGAGTCAAGTCATGAGGGATCCTGCCTGCCATCATCTGCATCCCTGATGAACATGAGACTGAATCTCATCTTAAGCCTCTCCATAGAACAGATATATTGATTACCTACACATAGGATCATGTTGGGTATCCTAATGACCCTATTTATACTTGATATACACCACTCCCCGACATCCATCCATACCGTCATCGAAACCCCCTAAGGCCCACCTACTGCACGCCTGGGCCACCACCTATGTTAGTTAAAACCAAGTCACATTCCACCTGAAATTATCTATTATCAGGACTCGAACTTGGTCTTTTTTATGTAGGGTTATAGGTTATATTTTCCCCAATAATATAACCCATACTACAATGAATGTAACTGATGAGTTTTCAAAATGTAACCAGTATAAATAATGGGGAAAATGGTATGTGTTAAAATATCTAAAGGGACTGGTACAAAAAAATGGAAGAAAAGGAGTATAAAATTAAAACTTTATTATTCGATGTTTAATTTGATACATCATAATCTTGATTTAATTCATATTTAGAGGAACATCTGTGAGAATGTAATTTCTATATTACTTAATGAGATGGGTAAATTGAAGGATCACCAAAATTCTCATAATGGTTTGGAGTCAATGAATATAAATTATGGATTGTAGGAAAATGAGAATGGAATGTATCCTTAAACTATTTTTACAATTAGAAATCATGAGAAATGTGTATTCCTTCAAAAATTAAGAAATCTAAAAGTGTTATATGGATATGACACTAAAAAATCATTGTGTGTTGACTTAAAACATTGAATGTCATAGGGATTAAAAAGTGTTGAATTTGTTGTTGTTTCCTTAGCATAATAAATTACCTGAAATAGTGATTTTGGATCCATTTATGTTTTATAACTTTTGAAGAGATATTTGTGGAAATAATATAAATCTAACTAATATTAATAAACATTAATAAATATTTTTTTCATACATTTTCTTCTGGATATTTTATTTCCCACTTCATTCTTTATAGTCAGCATTCAATTGACTATTCATTTGGTTGAAGAAGATAAACTTGGTGAACTGGAACACTACCGATGGATTTATACAATTGAGAGGTATATTAAAATTTGTATTATTTCCATTGGTGAATTAAATTTTATCAAATCATTTTTTAATCTTTTTTAATATATTTCATATGTGTTCATGAGGTACTTAGGTTATTTTAAATCATATGTGAGTAATAAAGATCAACTAGAAGGATATATTTATAATGGTTACATAGCTGAAGAGTGCTTAAAATTTGGTTCTATGTATTTATAAGGTATTGAGACTATATTGAATGGTTTTGGAAGAGTTGATGACATCTCTACTAATTATTTTTCTAAAAACTTATCATGAGTATTTCCAACTATTAGATGACGAATTTGAAAGGGGATTTATTTTATTTTTAATAAATTGGAGTTCCTATAATAATATAAATATGTGTTACTCAATAGACTTATTATATATCCATTTATTGAAGAATTAAAATTGAAAACAAAGATAAAACTAAGAGGTCTCCCTAGAAATGAGTTGGAATTAACAAAAACAAGTAATTGGGGGATTGTAGAATGGTTCTCCCATCATGTAAGTATATACTCCTATTCATACAATTTACATGAATGTATTGGTCTATGTTAAATGTAACACCATATATTTTTTTTCTAGATAACGAATGATGAAAATTGAACTGAAATATAAAATGATTTGATGCTTTTGGCTTAAGGACCTCTAAGATAGGCTAAGAGATTCGATGGCTAAAATATTCATGGCTTCAAGTTTCGTAAAAATTATGATGAAGAAGACTTGAAAACTCAAAATATTGGTGTATACTAACTTTCAGATGTGGGATACCAAGGAAATATGAATAATATAATTGAATTAAACTATCATGGTTAGTTTTATGTTTTCTTATTCAAATGAAAGTTGGTCGACATTGATAAGGGTGTAATGAAATATTCATTACATATTACTTATGTCAACTTCTCTTACGTGGTCCATACTGGTGAGCATGCAGAGCATGATCCATTTTTCTTGGCATCATATGTGAAGATGGTTATTATGGGGATGAAAAAATACATGACGGTTGGAGTGTTATTGTACACATAAATCAGAGAGATTTATATGATATGGGTGATGAAGATCAATTGGTAGATTATGATAGTGAACCACATCAACCACAAAACATTGAACAGTTTTTCCTAACAATATCAAAATAATATAACTTTCAAGATATGGTGAAAATGAAGCACTTATCACAATGGATGTTGATAACATTTAATATAGTGAGGATGAAGATAGATGAATGTATAAATTGGAAATGAAAATATATTTCAATTTATCATTGATTCTTATTTTGTAAATATATACATTTTTCTAGTTTTTATTATTTTTTTACCATTTATTAGTTTTCCATTTTGTATACATTTTACATGTATGAACCAATTGAATTGTAGAAATGTTGATAAAAAAAATCAAGATCCTAGCCTATCATCATCTCAGAGCACGCAACTACTACTATCAGCTTCAGTTGATCCGAGTGATTCTATTGTACCCAAGACTAGTTTAAAGCCAGCTATTTCCATAGATATTATTGGTGGCCTACCCTCCAATTCACCTTCAAAGATGGATTAGTTTTTCACCCCTCCATCTAGGGGATATTGTTGAGATACCATTACAGTTATGTATGTCATTGAACAAAAAAAATAATACATTTTATTAATTATTTAATGAATTTTTCAAATAGATAAATATAAAAATAATTGGAATATAAATATGAACATTTTATTAGTATGGGACTTAAAGGACATTAAGATTATCATATCATTTGAGGATTTCAAGGAACCTACCAGTGACACTATCGAAATCTAAGGGCATATTTTTCCATCATTCTTGTGAGATGGTGAACATTCCCATTAATTATAATTATTAGAGGTATATTACTATAACATGGAAAAAATTATTTATTTTATACTTGTGTAAAAATAATATCAATTCAATATTCATTGATAACTAATTTAAGAGATATAAGAAAAATTTTGTAATATACTTATAAATTGTTATATTTTTTATTTATAGATTTTTTTTCATTTTGATTTCCTTGACTGGGTTTAATGCCCACGGACACTAAAATGTTTTGGCAACAAATGGTAAGATTTTAAATGAATATTATGTAATGATTTTAATGTCACATCTCTGTGCTCATAATACATTTAGGAGAATGTGCCTGAAGGCATTTCTCATGAGAAGTGGATGTTTTTTGTCGATATTAATAGAGATGCATCTCATAAGGTAATTTTATATTTTATAGTATCCTAATAACATAAACACAGTAAAATTATAATTTTTATTAAGGTTTTTTTAGGAATTATCTAAAAAAATGTGAATTGTGAGAAACAAGTCATTCCTCATATATCCAGGTCTTAGAGATTTTTCAAGAATTTTTTTTCATTTGTTCTTTATCTAGTATTATTTATATCATTTTATTATAATTCAAGGTTTTTTCTAACTTATTTATATTTTTTATAAAGGATATTGAATTAGATCACTCTTTTTGCCAAACATAGACTCGGTTTAAAGTTCATAGGAAACCCAATGATTGTTTTGTATATTACATTAACAAAAACATTGGAGTATGTAATTTTCGTTAATATTTCATGTTATTTCATTCCAATAAAAACATAATAATAGAAACATTTTTATAAAAATATACAAGCCTTGATAAAAAATAAATGGGACTGACTACATGGATTAAATAGTGCCAATTTGGTGCTGTTTGATACATCTAGTGGGCCCAAATTAATTGGGTATAAGGATTGTTTGTGGTTGTAATATATTTTTCAATATAATGATTTTATAGTAATGAAATTATAATAAATAGTAAAGAAAATTTTATTAATTATATAATATTGTGAAGTTTAGAGATTTTAAAATTTCATTGTTAATATTTTTACACTAACATGTTAAAATTAAAGAAGTCTATGATGTGAACTCTTCACAATCATCATCAGTTTCCAAGAATGATTCAGTTACAATTGTTTTAAAGAAGGATAATTTTGGACATGTATGGGGGATGTGTTCTGGGCATACTCCATTGCCTATCTTTGGTATAGTGACTTCATCAGTTACTTCCACACACATTGGTGGATCGAGCAGTGTCATTGAACAAGAATCAAAAAGGGAAATTACAAGGTTGAAAGAAAAAGTACAAGAATAAGACTCTTATAGGAAAACATTAAATTAGTGGTGGTCAAAATAGATATTGATTTAGTTTATTTATTTCAATGGATGATCGGTGTTATCCCTTAGGAAATTTACATCCTTATAGGTCATACTATTGTGTTAAATTCTAAATTCCATAGACCATTCACACATTTTAAATGGACACATAAAATTTCCATAAATAAAACTAAAATGAAATTTTTATACTTAAAACATGACATTTGACTAATACAGACCACATATTGTGTCATATTGTCATGTGGTTGATTTCTACAAATCAAAAATTGATTTATAGATTATTATACGTAAGTTTGAAAATAATATGAGCTCGTTTTCTTTGTTTTGACTCAGTAAACAGTTTATAAAGGTACCATAGCCTTTAAAAACATTTGTTGTGGTCAAAATAAGGAAAATGATGTCATATTTTCATGAAATTAGAGAACTGTGACCATATATTTATTTGTAAAATGTATGATCTGACGACACTTTATTCTGAATAACAGATTCCCAGGATTCCCGTAAACATCTCTTCAGCATTTTAACAAACTAAAACATTCATGTAACATTCCAATCTATAGAAAATTATATAATATTAACATTAAATAATTTTAAATCCATAGTTGAATTATTTGTGATGTTTATGTGTAGGCAACATGTCAATATAACTTGTGGTGTGGTTTGAATGACTTGATAAATAGTTTTTAAAGGCACCAAAGCCTTTAAAAACAAGTTTCAGGGGGGGTTAAATCTAGGAAAATGATGTCAAGATTTGATTAAATCATATAAAAATATTTATGAATTGATTTGTGAAATATCGAAACTAACAACATGTCATTCAGAGAAATAGTTTGCTTAGGATGCTGGTAAACACATTTTTAGTTTTCCAAAAAACTAACACATGCATGTAATGGTGCAAACCATATAAAATGACCTAATATTGATGTAAAATCATTTAACAACAACATTATAATTATTATTTAAGTGTAAATGTAGCAAAAAAATCCGCTTGACTTGGGTTGTAGTCGAAATTACTCAATAAATAGTTTTTAAAGGTATTAAAGCCTTTAAAAACATGTGTCAGGGGTCAAAACTAATAAAATGACTTCATATTAGACTAAATACTTGTAAAAAAAATTGATTGATTTTTTAAATGTAGGAATTAATATAACGTCATTCTGAGTTACAATTTTTTAGGGATGCTTCTAAACATGTTTTTAGAGTTCTATTCCAATAAAATGTGCATATACCGATCAAAACAACAGAAAAAGACCTCAAATTTATGTTAAATCATAGTAAAACCACCATTGAGTTATTTTTTATGTTTATTAAATGAAAATAATTCAATCTAACATGGGGTGTGGTCAAAATGACTTGGTAAACAGTTTTTATAGGTATCAACGACTTTAAAAACTTGTGTCGGTGGTCAAAAGCTTGAAAACGACATCATATTGACATGAAATTAGAGAAAAATAACCTTAGATTGATTTTCAAAATATAGGAATAGATGACACTCCATTTCATGTTATGTTTTTACAAAGATTCCTGAAAACGCATTTTTAGTGTTTTGAAACCCTAAAACAAGCTTGTAATGGTCAAAACCGCAGAAAACGACCACATATTTATGTGAAATCAAGGGAACAACGCAATTGAGATATTTTTGACAAGTATTCATAGACTCCACAATAATCTAACATGTGATGGGATCGAAATTACCCAGCAAATAGTTTTTAAATGTATTAAATTCTTTTAAAAAATTATTGGGGGTGCCAAAACTAGAAAAACGATGTTGGATTGATATAAATTCAAAGAAAAACATAATTAGATTTATTTTTGAAATTTAAGAACTAAAGTCACATTATTCTGAGTTACAGTTTACTCGAGATTCCTGTTAACACAGTTTTAGTGTTTTAAAACTCAAAAACATGCATGTAAGAGTCACACCTATAGAAAATAGCATCATTTTGATTTGAAATAATGGGAAAACACCATTGAGATATTTTTGACATGTAAGCCTAGAAATATTTCAATCCGACGTGTTATGTGGTTGGAATGACTCAGTAAACAGTTTCTAGAGGTACCAAAGATTTTAAAAACATGGGTCAAGGGAAAGAACCAGGAAAATGTGGTCAGATTTACATGAAATAATACTAAAATGACCATAGATTTATTTTTAAAATTTTGGAACAAATATAACATCATTTTGAGTTATATTTTTCAAGGGATGACAATAAATGTGCTTTTAGTGTTTTAATACACTAAAATATGTGTGTAACAGTCAAAAGAATAGATAAAAATAACATATTGGTGTGAATTCCTGGGAAAAACACCATAAAATTTTTATTTACACATAAACCTAGACAAAAAATAAATATGACTTGTGTTGTGGTTGGAACGACTTAGTAAACAATTTTGAAAGGTACCAAAGTTGTTATAAACATGTGTCGGGGCATCAAAAGTAGGAAAATGATGTTGGATTGACATAAAATCAAAGTAAAATGACATTATATTGATTTATGAGATGTATGAACCAAATACCTATAATTACGAGTTATGGTTTTCCCAAGATGCTTCAAAACTTTTTTTTAATGTTTTAAAACACTAAAGCATGCATGTAATGCTGAAAACCATATAAATGACCTCAGATTGATGATAAATCCTGAGAAAAATTTTTTGAGTTATTTTTGACATGTATTAATAGACAATGCGTCAATCTAACTTGCGGTATTTTTAAAATGACTCAGTAAACAGTTTTTAAAGGCATTAAATACTTTAAAAATGTGTGACAGGGGGACACAACCTAGAAAAGGATGTCGTGTTGTCATGAAATCAAAGAAATCATACTGTAGATTATCTTGAAAAATATAGTAACTGATGACATTTCATTCTAAGTTATGATTTTCCCAAGATGCTCATAAATTAATTTTTAGTCTTTCAAAACACTAAAACACGTGTGATTGTCAAAATCTTAGAAAACGACCATATATTGACATGAAATAATGGGACAACCACAATTGAGTTATTTTTAAAATATAGGACATGTTTTCATATCCATTTCTTTAAAATTTGTTTATTAACTCAATTTCAAGCACACTACTATCCGATTTAAAAATTAATTATAATTTTATATACTTATCCCTTTTTAGTTTCAAGTGTTGAATCCGATATTAAATAGGTATGTTTATGTTGTCAAAGTATTTTTCGTAATATATTATTTGTTTTTTGTTAAAATATTATCTGATGTATTAAAAAAATATCAATTTTTATGTGAAATATCTTGAATATATTCTTTATCTTTTCTTTTTAACATTTATTTTCTTAAATGTTCTGGTTTTTATTGTAGGTGATAAATGTTGGTTGTATGCTAGTGGTTGATCATTCTAATCCATGGTATTATTTAAAAGGTAGTCTTTATGGTTCTTAGTTTCCAGGATATGTTTAAATTTTTTCAATGATTCTATTATAATTCTGATTTATTATATTTGGATTTAATTTCAGCCTTTTTTATTGTTACAGTTGATGAGGTAATGTTGTCTATTTCTGTTGATGAGATGATGTGAAGGGAGATGGATTCAGCGAAGGACATGGGGTGGACGTATATTGGGCATGGGTTGTTTTTGGGTGTATTTTATATTTATATATTGATGACTGTCAAAGGTTGATTGTGGTTATCAGTTGAGTGAGGTTATGCTTACATAGGTCATGATGATTGTGGATGTATGTGTATATAGTTGTGGATATATGAGGTATAATTTATTATTAATGGGTTTATTATGCATTTATATTTTTGTTTATTACATGTTAGAATTTTTATATTTATATTTTTTATTAAATATTTTATTCAAAATAAATTTTAAGGGAAATATTTAGTGGTGGTTTTAAAAAACCTCAACTAAATAAATAAATAAATTTTTTTTAGCAGTAGTTTCTATTAACAGTCACTATATATATTAGTGTTTAATAGGTTCATCTTATCTATTTTTTTGGGTTAATTATGTAAAAAAAATTACTGCTAAATCATCAAAAAATGATACATACAGAAACCAACACTAAAATAAAACAACCGCCACTAAACGACTATCTACTATGCAATTTTTGGTGGTTTTAGTAATCATCTCTAAATTATTAAGTTGTAGTTTAACCTCCTCTAATAGTAGAAAAAATCACTAAAATGCCTACTTTTTTTAGTGATTCCTCTACAATCATTTACATATGGCTCCACATATGATGTCGTACAACCCTCTACTCAGTAGTATAAAGTGTCACCCAAAACATTATATATTGAGTTATAAGTATCAACAGAGCATTATAATGAAACGTTATAACCACTGTCATATGTGCTCGTTGTTGAGGCAGAGACACAACATGATGGGGAACCCATTTCTTTAGTCGATACACCGGTGAAACACACATGTTAGATGGAGAGTGGGAATGGACATTATATGATGATTTTGGGTTTCGAGGGGCACTTACATTAATTTATTCAACTAGTACACATTATATTTATAAAATAGATATTAATGAAAAAATTAAATATTGTTTTATGATATAGAATTTTATATAAATTTTCAAATGAGAACCACTAAAATATAACTTTAATTACATGATAAAATTAATCAATTCAACATGAAAGGGGGAAATTCCCTTTTAAGCGATGATTCCTCTTCCATAGTAAGCGGTGAGTTATGAATATTATGTACTAAAAATATAAATAATCATATATATGTGTGTGTGTTTATAAATAAAAAATTATTATATAAGTATAATTAAAAAATTTAAAATAAAAATAAAAATAAAAAAATAAAACAAGTGAGGTATGGTACCTTTTGCATCCTCAAATCCTTGGGGATGTTGCATGTTGGGGTTCCAATTATGTTCAATAATTAAACAAAATGAGTGAGGTATGGTCGATTTACTCACATTCTTGTTAAAATTGACATGTGTTAAACTATTATTGATATAGTGGTGTTGGTAAGTGTTGAATTTTCTTTTGATTTGCATATTGATATTGAAAATTTGACTATTTTTGTCAAAAGTGTTGGAATATTGGACATCCTATTAGTAAATGTAAAAAAGTTTGATATGCGATAATTGTATGAGGGTTAGTAATGATATTATTAACTATAAATTGTATCTCCAAATTGGTGGATCTGTAAAGGATATAGGAATCACTACTACATATAGTTATTTTATCAGTGCTAGAAAATTCTTTTAATAGTTCTAGAAAAGTGTTATTAATCATAGTAAAGATAGGGGGCCATTTAACAATGCTAAAAAAGTGCTGATAAAATATGTCCTTTGTCCACACTAAAAAAATAACAGATAAAACACATTTTTATCCATGCTATTTATTGCGCCAATAAAATACCACTTTATCATCACTTTAATTAGCACTGATTAATAGTTCCTTTATCAACACTCAAAATAGCCATGATAAAGGGGGATTTTATCATCACTAAAAATAGAACTGATAAAGGACTAGCATTCTGTGATGCGTTATACATATAATAGAATGCCCACCAACAACACCTGCATAATATACACACTCCACCTACACAAAACTTCATCTACACAACAAACATTAGAACAAAGTAGCACACACAACAATGCCCGAAAGAACAAAGAATCACACACAAGGGTTTATAAATCAATGCTCTATACATTTGAAACATTTTTTTATATAATTACATTTACAATTATCCATCATGTAGTTAAAAAAAATTAATTTTCATCCTTTGACATCTGTGATCCCATCCCAAAAATTTCCACCCAAGGTATTAGTTGTCGAAAAAATCATCCCAATTCAAAAAAAGTTTCCACCTTTATATGAAAACAAATATTATATTTATAATACTATAAAGAAATAAATTAAACATTAATATAAAATAATACATTAATAAAATGACAATTCTTAATAAAAAAAGGCACCTTTGGATTTATATAGGTCACATCGTGTAGTATATTGAGGTTGGGTTGATTCTTACATGTCACAAATGAGTTATGGATCGTTATCTTAAAATATTAAAACAATCTGAATGGGTTTGCATTGTTTTGAGTATGTACCTTGTTTTTTACTAAAATTAATATCAAATTTTAATGACATAGTTGGATTTATACCAGTCAAATGGTTTGTCAGATTGAGGTGTGGTTGATTCATACATGTCACAACTAACTCATGGATCATTGTTATAAAGTATCAAAACAATCAGAATGGGTTTTCTTAGTTTTCAGTATCACTGTTTTGTTTTTTTACTAAAATATCGTCTCAAAATGGAAACATGCATTTTGAGTCATACTGGTCGCATTGTGTTTCAGTTTGAGGTGATACTTCTTTATACACGTCACAAATGACTTACGAATCACTCTCTTAAATTATGAAGGCAATTGGAGGGTGTTTTCTTAGTTTTCAGTGAGTGAAATGTTTTCTACTAATATTCCATTTTTAAACAAAGAATCGATAATTTTCATCATATTTTCCTCACCGTGAATCATATTGAGGTGTGGTTGATTCCTACACATCACAGATTACTCATGGATCATTTTCATAATGTATCAAAACAATCTGAATGTGTTTTCTCTGTTTTCGGTTTGTCACTTGTTCTTTTTAACTAAATTAATGTCAATTTTAAATAAAAACATATTTCGATTTATATCAGTCACATCATTCATAATATTGAGGTTTTGTTGATTCCTACATATCACAAATGACTCATGAATCATTTTTCTATGGAATCAAAACAATCCAAATTTGTTTGCATAGTTTTCATAATATCAGTAGTGTTTTTTTACTAAAATATCATTTCAAAACAAAAACATGATTTTTGAGTTGTACCTGTCACATCATACATCAATTTGATGTGGGACTACTTCATAAATTTCCAAAAGGACTTAAGAATTACTGTCCAAAATTTTGAAGACAATCGAAAAGCGTTTTCTTGTTTTTTAGTGAGTGACATGTTTTGAGCTAAAATGTAAATTTTAAACTGAGAGAAAAAAACATTAGTCATGTCGGTCACATTGTGATTTACATTGAGGTGTGTTTAATTCCTACAGATAAAAAATAAGTCAAGTATCATTTTTCTCAAGTATCAAAACAATACGAATGCGTTTTCCTGGGTTTTAGTATGTCAGGTGTTCTTTTTACTTAAATTAATGTCAATTTTAAATAAAAAGACACATTTATATTTATACCGGTCACATCGTTCATTTTATTTAGGTGGGGTTGATTCCTACATGTCAAAAATAACCCATGGATCGATTTTCTAAATTATAAAAATTAACTGAAAGTATTTGCTCAATTTTCAGTATGCTAGTTTTGTTTTTTTACAAAAAAAATAATGACAATTTTAAATACAAAGAGACACTATGAGTCATACTAGTCACACCATGCATCGAATTTATGTGATTTTAATTACATCACATCAAAAATTACTTATATATCGTTTTCCTAATGTATCAAAACAATCTAAATTCATTTTCTTAGTTTTTAGTATGCCAGTTGTGTTTTTTTACTTAAATATCATTTCAAACTAGAAACATGCATTTTGAGTCATATCAGTTGTATCATGCATTGTTTTGACATGAGACTACTTCATGCGCATCACAAATAACTTTACAATTATTTTTCTTAAATTTTTAAGATAATGGATGTGTGTTTTCTTGGTTACTAGTGAGTGAATATTTTTTAGCATACATGTCAATTTTAATCTGATAACTGACACTTTTAGTCATATTGGTCACACCATTCATTATATTGTGGTTTGACTGATTCCTATATATCACAAATGACTGATAGATCATTTTCCTGAAGTATCAAAATAATACAAATGAATTTTCTATATTTCCAGTATGTCACTTGTTCTTTTTTCTATATTTATTGTTAATGTATTATAAAAATACACACTTAATGTCATAAGAGTCACACAATGTGTCGGATTTAGGTGTGGTTGATTCCAACACATCACAAATGACTTATGGATTGTTGTCCTAAATTATCAAAACAATCCTAAAATATTTTCTTAGTTTTCATTTTGGTACTTGTTCTTTTTGATAAATTTATTTTTAATTTATTATAAAAATATGAACTTAAAGTCATAACACTCACACCATGTATTATATTTTTGTGTCATTGATTCCTACATGTCACAAATTACTTATGGATCATTGTACTAATGTATCATAACAATCCGAATGATTCTTTTCGGTTTTCATTATGTCAGTTATTATTTTTACTAAAAATAATAACCATTTTAAATAAAAATAGACACATCAAGTCATATAGGTCACATATTCATGCTATTTCTATATATTATTCCATCAGGTAAGCCTCACATTCATTTCTAAAAAATCTATCTCATCTTGTGAATAGGATTCTTTCGACAATCATGGTAGTACTGAAAAAATATAAATACACAATGGATTAATAAATATTTCAAATGAAATAATAATTCACTTTGACAATACCACTTCTGGGATGCTGGTTTGTTCAAGGAATATGATCACTTTCATAAAATTACAAACATAATAACCACAGTATTTATCTTTTGTTTATTTCGAGCACTGTTAAAACATTGAGAAAAATAAGTAATTTTATTATAAGCATTTGGATAGTGAATTCTTATTAAATATACCCTAATTTATATCCAATAATAGTACTTGTGATGTTTCTTGTCCTTTTCCACTGGCCGCATTCCATGATGTAGATGATATTCATGCACCGCCCTATCATAACATAATCATCATTAAAAGATAATATAAATTATATAACAATATTTTAAGTTCTAAAATTTTGGATGTAGTGTATTAAAAATTTAAGAAAACCATCATTTATGGTTGGTTTATTGAATATCCATGCATTGAATCCAATAAATAAATATTTTGAGTATCTAAATTGACTGTAATGATCATCCAATGCTTCCTAAAAACACATAAAGGAATAAGTAATGAAAGATATTAAAATATATTTTATTTGATTAAATTGTATTGTTTTAATCCTTTATATTTGGTATTAAGAAGAGTCTATCAGGAATAATTTTGTTGTTAAATTAGTTGAGTCGGCCTGGCAATATTTCACCCTCTTTCTTGGATTCTATATGTGTTTGTTCTATAGATGTTATTTGAGGACTAATGAGTCTAAATTTTTGTTCATGGGGAAATCCCTTCAATTTTATTCATATATATGCCTGCGAAAAATATGAAATGTATTTATTCATAATTATCATAGTATATCATCTTATGGAAAATTAAATCATGAAAACATACCTCATGTATATATTTTCAACCAAGATTCCTAGCCAATCATACTCGAGGATTTAACTTACATTGAAAAAATTAATAAAATATGTATCTTCCCCAATGTACATATTTTCATAAAAAATAATTTTGTGAACCCCATCATCTTTCAACTTCATATTCACATGCGCCTGTAATGATAATAAATGTGGATATAGAATGGGAGGGTTTAAGGTGCTTTCAGTATATCTTTTTGATCTGTTGGTTGATCCATGATATGGTTCTGAGTTGTTATTTATTTTTACCCCAATCCATGTGTCTGTCTATAATAACCTTCATCACTTCAGAACATTTTCATTAAAATTTAAAAGCTTTATCTTGAAAAAAATTGAAAATGAATACCTTCTTATCGTCATGTTTTTTTACAAGTTGTGATGGCCATGTGATGAATGTTCTAAGAGATTGTTTGACCTTATGAATATGTTCATCATCAATTGGAATAGGTAGCTTGGTGGTCGGCTCATGGGATACGTTAATAATCACTTAGACATGACCATTTGGAAGTGGTTTTTTGTGTAGCATGATGTTCTAGATACTGAACATCGTATCCCTCGCTACAAGGTGATGGTTGGGTGTTGAAAGATATAAATCACAGTCATTTATACCCTATAAAATATCAGTATATGAATGTTATCAATGTCTATATAATTCAAAATTTACAGAAACAACAATTAGAACATTGATTACCTCATCTATGATTAGTTTTGAGGGAAATTGCACACCTCAAAGCTAGTGGGGGTGGGGCGATATCTTCACGTGTTGTTTGTTATTGAGTTTTTTCTTCACTTTTCCCCCTTTCCATTATATATACCATTAAATCTCTCTACATTTGCATGTGCTATTCAAATTTAGAAATTATTTCTCTCGACATTTTTATTTCTGAACTTTTATCCTCTTGTTTTTTCGAATCAAATGTTGGGGTGTCACCCCGAAACCCACACATTTGACGCGTCCATACTTTTTTGGCTACTTCAAGGCCACTGAAAGTATGTTTGCATCATGTTTGGGTTTTACTAATTCCTATGACTATGTTAGATATAAAATATAGGAAAATAAGTAATCATTTTTGTATAATATCGATTTAATGAAAAATAGATATTTATTTTATCATACATACATATGTTTCCCACTCATTTTCTGTGTTTTCATCTATTAGTATCCCATCTCAATTTACAACCTCCTCGTTCCATAGCACATTTATGGGATGGAAGTGACATTGGATTTGGATTCATCAATATAAATATTAATAGAGAAACATAGTTATAGTTTTGTTTTGTGTCAAATAATTGTATTACAGTAGATTTAAAATACATACTAATTTATTTCAAGTGAAGCTTACCCCATTCTTGATTTATGGTATGGGTATACAGGTTTTTATGCTCGTTCATTATTTTAAAAACTGAGTTATTTTTTCCTAAATATAAAACTATCAACCACCGTGATGAATACACTTATCGTCAAACAATGTATTACCAAACACAACGATTCTGAAAAGACATCTCCTCACAATGGATAGTAAATTAATCCCATTCTCCATGGGTTATGTAGTGTGCATAAATTGTAGGTTGGTGTGTGTTTATTTTCCCTTCCACATCTTTAAGATAACATTTTGTTAAAATTGTGCAAAAGCAACTGTGAATGCTTCCATAAACCCTTAACTCATTGTCCTTATACAAGTCATAAAATATAAATGCACTCTAAAAGGTATGATGAAGAGTAATTCAATGTTTCATTATTTTATTTTTTAGTAAATTAACAATATGATATCATAATGTCCCATAATATCTCCCCACATCAGTTTCATAAGCCCGATGACAACATAGTTTCATGACTGTACATCAATCGGCATGCGTTTTATAGTGAAATTTCCTATCTAACTACTGAACATGGCCTTATGGAGGTTAATATGTTGGCCCCAATTATTCTATCTGACCTCATATCTAAGGCCTTTCACTTTTTCATTAATGATTTTTTCTAACACCTTCAAACTACGGTGCTCCTGTTTTTTCTGCACCACCAATGTTTATGTGCCTACCATTTCCTCGATTTAAACATCATCAATATGTTACTTTAGATCACTAGAATCAAAATGTGAATATGGTGGTTGTACCTCTACACTAGGGGAAGTAGCAACAACAGGTTGAAAAACCTATTGGTCCTATGCACTACGAGTAGTAGCAGGATGAGAGGCATGTTGTGCCTCGAGATTGGGAGCATCATCACATAAAGAATTCATTATCAGTATAAGTGGTCCAAAATTTAATTTATATTACATAAAACAATAAATGATCTGATAATTTAATAAGGTAATGTGATGTATATTACAAAAATATATATAACCTGATTATTTAACTCTCTTTTTTTAAGGCTGCAGGAATTTGAATCCTATATTGACTATCCAAATCCCTTAATTTTGGTATCCTCTAACATAAAAAACAATCTCTACATTGGGACCACTGAAATTATTGTGGCATCCCAATGAAAGGGTCATCCTTTATTGAATTTTCATCTTACCCTTCAATGATTTTGGTGGATAATAGAACAATTGACTGGTTTTGGATTGTGGGATCTAGAACATAAAATACTTGTACTGCCTATGATTCCCTTTTTAATGGATCATATTTGTATTCTTTATTACTGAATTCAACATTCATGAATCCCAACTAATTTATTTTAACAACACTCCTATTATCAATCCACATGCATTGAAAAATTAGCACTTTGAAGTTCATATAATCCAACACCCATATTTGTTTGATGATGCCAAAGTATGACATATTCACATAAATTGGATTTCTACCCTTAGCATTGGAAACACGCATCACTTCAGCTACAAGTTTAACTCCGCTATTCTGCATGGTACTATCTTTATCATGTTCATTTGTATATAACGTATAACCATTAATTACATAATCATTATGAGATAATACAAACAGACCTTGTCCTCTGGCTAGACGTTGAAGTCGTTCTGAAATTGACTCTAGATTTTCATGTAACACCTTAAATATATGGTCTTGAAACCATTCTATAAAATGTCGATTATGTGAATTTGATATCCAATTTCCAGCCCTTGATGGATTCAAATTCCTTAAAATTTATTTTTGGGTTTGGATATATAGGTCAACCTCCAAACTGTTATTCAAAACATAAATGTGGGCCTTCTCTTGATCTATAATATTGATTGTGAAAACCTCTCTCCTATAAATTACTTCACACACAAGCCACCTAATGTGACACGATTTTGGTAGAACAATTATTTCCACACCGGATAGATATTTGGTATAGAATTCAACAGCTTCCTCAAAAATATATCACTCCTCAATGCAACCCTCGAGAAAAATTTGATTTTGGACATACCTTTTCAAAATCATCATATACTTTTCAATGGGGTAAATCCATCTATAGTGTACATGACCACATATATGAATCTCTATCACCAAGGGAACCATCCTATCAATGAATTTCAGTGAGAATAACATTTCAAATTCACATAATATGACAAGAATTTCACTTTCCATACTTGTAAATTTCGTCAGGTAAGTAAATTTTCTGCATATAGCTTTGAAGAAGAAACATAACTTCATTAATGTATGATAGAAATTCATGGTAAAAGTTCAATGTAAAGCTATGGGAATTAGATCTTGCATCAAAACATGGAAATAATGTGATTTCAAACCCTTTAACTTTAAATCAGTCATTGAATTGATGTTTTTGATTTTCGATGAATACACCTCTTGAACCAATACATCATTCAAGAAGTTGAAAATTTGATATCTATCTTTATTAGAAATATTCTATGCATTTGAAGGAAGAAAAGTTCAATTTTTTCCCTTCACTGGAACCAACTCATCTCATATTCCCATGTCAACCATGTCCAACCTAGCCTTAATTCCATCCTTTTTTTCAGGTTCACTTAGCAATGCGTCGATAACACTATCACATACAATTTTTAATCATGAATAACATTAAGAAAGTTTCTGACGTACAGAAAATTCCAATATGGTAGTTAAAAAAAATTCCTTTCTTCCAACAGGTTCTTTTATGGTTTTCTAAAAATGGTTTACCAAAAGTAGTGTCCACATATTTTACTTTCTCAAATAGTTGATCACTAGTTAGTAGAGACAATGTTGTATGTTCTTCTAAACTCTCATCGAATGATGTCATCCAAGTTTGGTACTTATGTCTTCGGGGTAGAAATTTTCGATGTCCTAGAAACACCGTTTTCGATTAATCTTTCATCCTAATTGACTGCATACCTTGTTCACATATGGGAGACCAATTAATTCCTTTAATGCTATATCCTAAAAAATTATCATAAGCAGAAAAGTCATTTATCGACCCTTATAATAGGACTCTCAATGTGATATTTTCATTTCAATAGTCATCATACAATGTAACTACTGAATCCCACAATAATATCGACTCCTCGATAAATGGATCCATATAACCATCAATATCATTACCTAGTTGTTTCGGTCTTGATATAATCATAGATATCATGATGTGTTTTCATTTCAGAAATAATCGTGCTAGAAAGTTATAATTTACCAACCTAACTGACCATGTATATTTAGTGCTTCTTTGAAAACCAAAAGGATTCAATCCATCTGTAGATAACGCATGATGAAGGTTTCTCAGCTGGTTTCCAAAATTAGGATACTCAAGATCAATTCTCTTCCACTGAAAAGAGTCTAACATGTGACATAGTTTCCCCTCTTTATTTCTTCTGTCTGCATGTCATGTCAATTGTCCTGTTGTGTCCTCACTTACATATATGGGCCTAAAGGTTGGAATTATTGGATGGTACCATATAACATTTTTAGGATCCTATTCATCTTTCTTGTATTGAGAAGCACCATACATTTGGAATTCAATAAGTGATTTGTGGTCCTTTTGAAATAGTATATAGTCATTTGAGTATGTGTGTATTCATTCAGAGATCATACCCATTGAGCGGAGCATTTGTTTAGCATTATATATTAGGCTCAGGAGCTCATTATCATCTGGGATGATGTCATTAAAGAGACAAAGTAATTTGGTAAAACTAGAGTCACTCCATCCATTTCATTCTTTCAAATTATACAGCTTTAGTATTGTTGATAATACTATATATTTAGTGAAATCACCATACCAAGGCATCTTTTCACAACTCATTAACTGCTCAAACAATTTTGGGAAATCACATAGATCATATTCAACTATCCTTGTCATTTCTTCAATATGATCTTTATCATAATTCATAGTTATAATCACATCTTTAATACAGTCTTCTTCATTGTCCATACTTGTCATCATATTAGATGTTCCATAAAATGCACTTTTATCCCATCCACTAGCAACATTATTTTTTCCTCATGTTTATTCTGACATTTATAACTTCTATCTATTCCATGATAGGTCAAGTGTTATTCCAACTCCTTTTGAAAATCTTGTCTTGAATAACAACAGTGTAAACATGGAAAAAGGATTTGATAAGGGTCATATGCATAATCTTTTGCAAACTTGATGAACTCTATCACTCCATCTTCATACACTCTTTTCAAATGATTGACATCCATCCAATATTTATTCATATCCATACTATTTAATTTATTGATATTAATTTTCAAAAAAGTTAATATAAAAAAACATTGATATAAAAATTAACCAAGGCTAAAAATAGTTATAGGATTTAAGTATCCTTTTAAAAATATTTATAAAATCACAATTTAAATCCCATAAAAAACCTAACGATTTACACAAATTCTTCTTTAAAATAATGTGCCCTTTTAAAAATAAACCAATTAGTTTCAAACACTATTTCTCAAACCCCAATTCATTTTTTATAAATAATTTAATGAAAATTCATGACCTGATAGTGTTAGTAGTTTAATGTGAGTGGAAACCCTCAAAATTTTACAAATCTTCCTTTAAAACTTCACACACCCCTTGTTAAAATGAATCCATCATTACATAAACTTTCAAAACATTCATATCACATTATGAAATCCAATCAGGTGAGTTGAGAAACACTTCACATCAACTTATGTCAATGGAAAGTGTTTAAATCATTTAAATGTTATTTAAAACACAGAAAATGTATGTTGAGCACACTTTTTTTAGTGTATTCTAGTAACACATCATTGAAGGAACAACTATTTCCTAATCTAGGAAAGGATATGGAAAGTTTTAATTATGTGTTTGAAACACCCAATACTTTTATGAGAAATATTTTGTTTTTATGTTATATACATCATCAAAGGAATTATTCACTACACACAACACTAGCTTGGATTTCTTTACACGTAATTGCAACCTTCCTTGATAGCTTGTGTTGTACGCATTACCGAGTTTCACTAAACAACGATATGCTATTAAAATATTATTAAAACTAGCCGTTATGAATAGTAATACCCACTTTTTGAAATTTTTTAATCTTTATTTTTAATAACGGACTTCATTTTTGGATTCGGAATATCGAAATTATCCTAGGGTGAAATTTTGGTATTTTTCTGAAAACGTTCAATTTTTGATGAATAGTGAAAACACTGGGTTACTATTTAAAAACCGACTTTTTATTTAAATAATTATTTATTTTATATAAATTTATTTTAGGTCAAAATTTATACATAATACCTCTATAAGTTCAATGCAATTCATTTGAGTCATTTTATAATAATTTTAGATATATAAAAAGTTTATTGATCTTTTCACCGTCTTTTACCCACCTCCTTGGAGAATTTTGAAATTCACATAAAACATAATTTTACCTCTTCTATGAGTGGAATTTCAAAAATCCCAGAGACACGGTTAATATGAAAGACTAAAATGTGGTTCAATGAGATGAAAATAATTTTGGTGATTAGTAACTTTTTTACTTTTTTTACAACGGCTAAAAGTAAATAGGATAATTAAGGGTAAAATGATATTATTATTACCCTAACACATGTATTAATTATATTGGATAATTTTAATTCATCCAAAAACAAACTTAGGAATATAATATTACCATTTAGGCCCACATGTATTAGATTAGGACATTTATTATTAATTTATTTAAAGAAGGGTTAAATAGTTAAAATCAAAGTTTAATAACTAAATCATTTTTAATATAGGGTTATAAATAAGATAATTTAGACTATATATATTAATTAGAAAGATAAAAATATTTCCTACATAATGGAATTTTATTTTTAATTTTTAGACACTAAATAATTTAATTTATTTATGACACAATGATGATGCAGTAATTATCTTATTAATGAAATATTGACATAATTGATGTATTAAAGACCCAAATAAAAGTAATTTGAGACATTTTATGAATTACACTAATTTTATAGGTTAATATGACATGTTATTATTAATTTAATTAACTTTTTTATAACTAATCATTCTGTTATGATTTTCACAAAAAATCAATTACCAAATAGTGTCAAAATTGACATACAATAGTTTTTAAAACAAATATCATATTATTAATTGTTATTTTATTACAAAAAATCTAAGGATCGAGAAAATGACTTAGATATGGTTATATGTATTAATAATAAACAACTTGGGGTTCATTTGACTTGTTATAGTATGTTTATTAACCTTATAGTTTAAGAAAACAAGAAGACATGGTAAAAGTAAAATTCTTTAACTTAAAGTTAAATATAAACGATAAGGTTAAAATAGAAACCTAAACCTGTATAAATTCTATTGGATGAGAGTATTTCGACCCATCCCCACCTTATCTTCAAAATAAATCAATTTTGAGCTATTAAAAACCAAATATGACTTTATAATAAAATATTATTTTTAGTTTTTCCAAAGGTTCCCCTCTCCTCCCTTACAAAAGGACACCTCCTCCCTCTTTTCCTCACACAACTTTGTGCCTCCAAGCTCGGCCAAACCCTGCAAAATTCTCTTATCCACTTCCCTAGAAACATAATAGAGGTCCTGGTCTTCTTCAAAGACCAATTTATTTCCCTAAAAGGAGGTCTCAAAGAGGCGCTTCAAAGAAGAGGTAATGTCTGTTACCGATTCTTTCAACTTTATTTCTTCTTCCACTTCTTCTTATTTAGTTGTTTCATTATGAAGTAATAACATAAGTATCACTCATATACTGATATGTTATTATAAGTATGAAACAACCCTATTTCACTATCTATCCATCCTACGGAAAACTAAATCACCACGTGTGCGTGCGTACGGAATACCGTCTCCACGCCATGGTGTAATCTATTTTCCACCACCACCATACTTAGATGCATATAATGGTGTAAATAATAACTATATATGATTATTGTAAATTGATATTGGTTCTGAAATAGTATACATACACTTCAATACAATTCCACGATCATGGGAAAGATATCATCGCTCGTGCGTATGTACGGAATACCGTCTCCACGATGTGATGCGATTCGTTCTACATGATTTTCATTGAATAATGATTACATAAATGAATTGAGTGAATAAATATGATATATATTACACTAATAACATTCTATAAATGAGTTATATATAACCTAAAAAGAAGAATAAGAATTTATTTGACAAAACACGCATAAGAACAAAAAGTAATAAACACTCGAATAACAAGTAGCAATGAAATATTACTAATAAGAAGCTAAGAATATGACCATATATGATATCATAAAAATGATTATGATTATAGAATAAGTCAATTACATTATTTAAATCATTATACAGGAGGTTCGGACACTTATGAAGCAAATCGGACCTAAGGTAAGGGAAAATCTCACAATCTCATTTTTATTTGAGATTGTTTATACTTCAGAATTTACTGGGGAATATTTTTCATCCACATCCTTTTTTCCTCAATATGTAATATTATTTCCATCCACCTAAAATTGTTTAAATCCAATTTTACCCTTTAGTGAGTTTTTAGTAAAAGATATGAAAGGAATCTTTTGTCATTTTTTGTATGAGGTACTTTTTGACTTTTTCAGGCAAAGTACAAGAAGAATGTTTTTTTAACTTATACGGCATGAATGGATTCATATAAAATTATTTCCATGAAGCTTCCATTAAAATCATTCATGTTTATTTTTAATCAACTTCTTTTATATTAAAATTGTATGACATGTTATGAAAAGAAAAATGTTTTTGAAGTAGAAAGGATATTTTCTTCAAGAATGGAGTTCAAGTGTTTTATAAAAACTATTTTCCATCTAAGATAATATAGGGTTATGTTTCTATCCCTATTATAACATTGATTTGGTTTTGTTGTCATGGAAATATTTTTATGAATTTCTTTATCTTATATTAATTGTTTTATGATGACACGATGTTTAAGAATCCCATTTTTATTACATGGTTTATGCAATGATGTATGATTTATGATTTTGTGGCACACATAAGAATGGTATCATTATGAGATGGGTGGGACCTATATCTCCCTCCAATTAATTGGGTAAAGATTTAAATCTCACGAGATAGACATGGCTGGAATGGCAGGTTAAACCGGTTCAGTGAAACAAGACTGAAACGATGAGTGAACTCAGTTCCGAAATGGACATTGTCCACTAAGATAGTCTTGGAAATAAGTCTTGACCACTAAGAAATGATTTTCTATGACTATGTGTGTATGACACAAAGTTTCATGTTTTAAGTTATTATTATTGGGATTACATTTCACTTCTATAATTTAACCCATGTTATGAAATTATAAATTCTTTTGCAGGTTAAGATTTCCAAATGTTATGTTCTTATGAATATGATTTGATTGGGTTTTTTCTTTTAATTACCCTTACTGAGCATTTGAGCTCACCCTTTTGTATTTTTTCTTTCCCCAGGTCAAGAAGAAGGTTATTAATTAGGATATGCCAAAAGGGACTCTAGATAGGATGAAAAAAGTTGGAGAAAATGTAGATTGTTTATGAACCAGTTGTTTATGATTCCCAGTTTCTAAAGACACTATACATATACGGTCGTTTCATGGTTTTGTTATATGTTGTAATAAGTGTACATCAATTTTGAAGTATTAAAAATGTATTTAATGTATGGGTCGTTATAGTTGGTATCAGAGGAAAGGTATAGTCAACCTTTGAAAACTAGGATGTGAAATCCTTAGTAAAAAACCTAAGGATATGTTTAAGCATAGAACACAATATTAGTGTTTTATAAATGGCCATGAATAACCTATGATAATACCGTAAGTGTAAAATTTCATTCTTGATTATGTGTTTTCCTATTATAATTAGTGTTGCTCACACTATTCTTCTTGGTTTTAGTCAATGGCTGGAACCCGAAGGAACCCTGTTAATGTAGAATGCGACAGGCAATGCAATGATTGTCCCCCTGAGCAACCAAATGTTATGGGAGCTTTAATGAAAAATCTTATATCCATGCTCACACAACCTTCTCAAGCTGTGAATCATGCAGGACTTCCAAACGAGCAAAGGAAGGGGCAACATTTTGTTGAATCCTTCATGAGGCAGCATCCACCTTCATTCAATGGGTCTACTGATCCATTAGTTGTTGAACAATGGATTAGTACTACTGAAAATATATTTTTAGTTCTTCAATGTTCTGAACATGATAAAGTCATCTTACCGGTGTATTGTTTGGAAGGAGATACTGATCAATGGTGGAATCTTATCAAGAATATGAGGCAAAGAGATGAAATTGAGTCCATGGAATGGGACGAGTACAAGAACTTATTTTTCAATAAGTACTTCTCTTGTATTCTTCGAACAAATATGGAGAAGAAGTTTCTTGAACTGAAGCAAAAGGATTATGAATCTGTTGGTACCTATGAAGAAAATTTTACAAGACTTACAAGGTACGCTTCTGGTATTATTATCCAACCTGAGAGTAAGATCGATCGATTCTTTAGTGGCTTAAAACCAAGTCTTCGAAGGGAGTTATCCATAAGGGACTTCATTAGTTAAAAGGAAATCGTTCGATGTGCTCTCAATGTTGATATGAAGATTGGAGTAACCCATCAACCATATGGCTATGATAAGAAGAGGAAAATGGAATTCAAAGGAAAATCTAAAGAGCACACTGAAAAGAAGATGAGCTTTCCCTTATGCTCAAAGTGTGGAAAGAAACATGGAGGGAGTTGTCTTAAAGGGACAAGTAAATGTTTCAAATGTGGAAAGGAAAGTCATTGGGAATTTTAATGCCGCAATTATGGGAAGAAGATTTCTAGTGATGTGAACAAAGAAAAGTCTACACAGAGTGCACCTCCTACACTTCAATGTTACAAGTGCAAGGAAATGGGGAATTATGCCAAACAATTCCATAATCCAAGGGTTGTTGATTATGATCGGTGTCAAAAAACTCTTAAGGATAAAGACAAAGGAAATTCACATGCAATTTCTATCAGTGATGTGGAGTACGATAACGAAGTGGTGAAAGGTACACTTACCATCCAATCTAAAGTAAAAAATGTTTTATTTGATTCTGGATCCACCCACTCTTTTATTTCTAAAGAACTTTCTAAGGGTATCACCATATTACCTCAACAATTAGATGTTGATTTAGCTGTGAAAACCCCTAATGGAACAACAGTCGCATCAAAAGTTTATAATTCTTCTCCTATTGAAGTTTGTGGGAAGGTGCTTCATGAAAATCTTGTAATCCTTCCTATAGTAGAGTTTGATGTGATTCTTAGCATGGATTGGATTTCTTTATATGGAGATCATATCAATTTCCAAAGAAGGGAAGTCACATTTCATATTCTAGATCAATCTATGATCGTCTATCGATGCAAGGATGAACATAACCTTCTAGTGTAAATTTCTTCCATCTTATGGGTCTTTATTCCACTAAATGAAGGTTATTTATCTCAAATGGTTGGTGAGAAACTCATGATTAAGAATATTCCCATTGTATGGGAGTTTGACGATGTCTTTCGAGAGGAATTTTCAGGTCTTCCACCAAATCGTGATGTTGAGTTTTCAATAGAACTCGTATCGGGTGCTTTGCCTATTTCGAAGACACCTTATATAATGGCCCCAATTGAGTTGAAGGAATCGAAGAAGAAACTTCAAGAGAATATTGATAAGAGATTCATACGCCCTAGTGTGTCACCTTGGGGAGCACATGTTCTGTTTGTTAAGAAGAAAGATGGATCAATGAGACTCTTCATTGATTATCGAGAACTTAACAAGATCACGATCAAGAACAAATATCCTCTCTCGTGCATTGATGACTTATTTGACCAACTACGCGGAGCTCAATACTTTTCCAAGATTGATCTTTGTTTAGGGTATAATCAATTCAGGTTCAAAAGGGAGGATATACCAAACACGGATTTCCATAAAAGGTATGGACACTATGAATATATAGTGATGCCATTTGGTCTTACTAATTATCCTGCTATCTTCATGGATCTGATGAATAGAGTCTTTAGAGACTATCTTGATTAGTTTTTGGTAGTCTTTATAGACGATGTTATTGTCTATTCAAAGAGAAAGTAATAACATGAAGATCACTTGATAATTGTATTGAAGACCCTGAGAAAGGAGAATCTTTATGCCAAATTTACCAAGTGTGAATTTTGGCTTCAAAAAGTTGCATTTTTGGGTCACATAATCTCAAAAGAGGGGATATTTGTGGATCCAGCCAAAACAGAGGTTATCAAAAGATGGTCGAGACCAACAACAGTAACCAAGATCTGAAGTTTTCTTGGTTTGGTTGGATATTATCGACGTTTTGTGAATTATTTTTCACGATTATCTAATCCACTCACCAAGTTGACTCGGAATGGAGTTAAGTTTGTTTGGACGGAGGAATGTGAAGAGAATTTCAAGGAGTTGAAAATAAGGTTATCCAGTTCACCTGTACTCACACTTCCTTATAGTGGAAAAGGTTTGTGATATACAGTGATGCATCCAAGAAGGGGATGGGGTGTGTTCTTATGTAAAATGATATGGTGAAACCTTATGCCTCACGATAGTTGAAAATCCATGAGAAAAATTACCCAACTAATGATTTGGAGTTAGCTACGGTAATCTTTGCATTAAATATTTGGAGGCATTATCTTTATGGATAAAGGTGTGATATTTATACTGATCATAAAAGTTTAAATTATATTTTCACACAAAAGGAGATGAATATGCGCCCAAGAAGAAGGTTGGAGATGATTAAAGATTACGACTGCTCAATTCATTACCACCCTGGGAAAGCAAACAAGGTGGAAGATGCATTTAGTCGACAAGACCATGCTAGCTTATCCATGATGAGGATCACCAAAGATCCAATACTTATGGATTTACACAGGATGGATCTTGGAATTATAATGAAAGGGGAAAAATCATATCTTTATCAAATAAGTGTTCAACAATCTATACATGTGAAGATTAAAGAGGCACAGAAAGAAGATGTAGAGTTACCAAAGTAGTTGAGAAATGTTCCTGAATTCAACCTTGAATGTGATGGGATAATAAAGTTCAGGAATCAGGTCTGTATTCCTCCCATCCCTGAATTAAAGAAGGCGCTGCTGGATGAGGCTCATAGTTCTTCATTCTCTATTCAACCTGGAAGCACGAAGATGTATAGGGACCAGAAAGAGTACTTCTGGTCAGATGTCATGAAAAGATATGTTGCTAAATATGTCTCTCGATGCTTGGTTTGTCAGAAAATTAAAGCTAAGAGATAGAAGTCTAAGGGGATGTTACAACCATTACCCATACCCGAATGGAAATGGGAAAACATCACTATGGACTTTGTCACCAGACTTCCTAAAACATCCAAATGCAATAATGCTATCTGGGTCATAGTTGATCGTCTTACAAAGTCTGCACACTTCATTGCTATTAGAGAAGATTTCTCTCTGGATCAGTTTTCCAGGATATATGTAAAGGAAGTGGTAATATTGCATGGAGTACCACTTTCTGTTATATCTGATCGGGATCCGAGGTTTACCTCGGAGTTCTGGCAAATTCTTCATCATACTATAGATACTGAGTTGAGTTTCATCACTGCTTATCATCCTCAGACAGACGGTCAGTCTGAGAGGACAATTCAAACTATAGAAGATATGTTGAGAGCTTGCTCTATGGATTTAAAAGGTGGTTGGGATCAACACCTACCTTTGGTGTAATTTTCTTATAATAATATCTTTCACTCCAGTATTCATATGGCTCCTTATGAAGCTCTTTATGGAAAGAAATGTAGGACTCCAACTTGCTGTGATGAAGTTGGGGAAAGAAAGCTATTAGGACTTGATCTTGTTGATGAGATGGAAGAAAAGGTCAGATCTATTCAACAACACATTAGAGCTGCTCAGAGTCGACAAAAAAGTTATGCCAACACCCGAAGAAAAGACCTAGAGTATGAATTGGGTGATAAAGTGTTCTTAAGAATATCTCCTTGGAAGAGAGTAATGATATTTGGAAAGAGGGGAAAGCTAAGCCCTAGGTATATCGGTCCTTTCGAAATACTAGATCGTGTTGGGAAGGTAGCTTACCGATTGGCGCTTCCACCGAGTCTCTCTCAAACTCACGATGTGTTCCATGTAACTCTCCTGAGAAAAGTACATACCTGATCCTTCACATGTACTCAGCTCAGAAGTTGTACCACTGGAACAAGATCTTTCTTATGAAGAACAGCCGATAGAGATTCTCGATCGTAGTGAAAAAGTCCTACGGAACAAGACCACTCGCTTGGTGAATTTTTTATGGAGGAACCACCAATTAGAAGAAGCTACATGGGAGCTTGAGGATATGATGAGGGAGAGGTATCCTCATCTTTTTGTTACAAAGTGACGAATTTCGAGGGCGAAATACATTTTAAGGGGGGTAGAATGTAACACCTGAGACTTTTATAAGAAATATTTTGTTTTTATGTTATATACATCATCAAAGGAATATTTCACTACACACAACACTAGCTTGGCTTGCTTTACACACAATTGCAACCTTCCTCAATAGCTTGCGTTGTACGCAATACCGAGTTTCACTAAACAACCATTTGCTTTTAAAATATTATTAAAACTAGTCGTTATGAATTGTAATACCAACCTCTTGAAATTTTTTAAATTTTATTTTTTAAAACGGACTTCATTTTTGGATTCGGAATATCGAAATTAGCCTAGGGTGAAATTTTGGTATTTTTCTGAAAACTTTCAATTTTTGATGAATAGTGGAAACACTGGGTTACTATTTAAAAACCGAATTTTTATTTAAATAATTATTTATTTTATTTAAATTTATTTTAGGTAAAATTTTGTACATAATACTTTTATAATTTCAATTCAATTCATTGGAGTCGTTTTATAATAATTATATATATATATATAATTTTATTGAACTTTTCACCATCTTTAACCACCTCCTAGGAGAATTTGGAAATTCACATAAAACATAATTTTACCGCTTCTGTGAGTGAAATTTAGAAAATCTGAGAGACACAGTATATATCAAGGACTAAAATGTGGTTCAATGAGATGAAAATATTTTTTTGGTGAATAGTAACTTTTTGCATTTTTTACCACAGTTAAAAGTAAATAGGATAATTAAGGGTAAAAATGATATTATTATTACCCTAACACATGTCCTAATTCTATTAGATAAGTGTAATTCGACCAAACACAACATTAGGAATAAAATATGACCATTTAGGCCCACATGTATTTGATTAGGACATTTATTATAAATTTATTTAAAGAAGGGTTAAAATAGTTAAAATAAAAGTTTAATAACTAAATAATATTTAATATAAAGTTATACATAAGATAAATTAGACTATAAATATTCATTAGAAAGATAAAAAGATTTACTACATAAAGGTTGTTTATTTGTAATTTTTAGACATTAAATAATTTAATTTTTTTAATGACACAATGATGATTCCGTAATTATCTTATTAATGAAATATTGACATAATTGATGTTATAAATACACAAATAAATGTAATTTGAGACTTTTTATGAATTAAAATAATTTTCTAGGTTAATGTGACATGTTATTATTGATTTAATTAAATTTTTTATAACTAATCATTCTGTTATAATTTTCAAAAAAAATCAATTACGAAATAGTGTAAAAATTGACATAAAATAGTTTTTAAAATAAATATTGTATTATTAATTGTTATTTTATTCATAAAAATATAAGGTTCATCCAAATGACTTAGATAAGGTTAAATATATTAATAATAAACCACTTGGGGTTCTTTTGTATTGTTATAGTATGTTTATAAACCTTATAGTGTAAGAAAACAAGAAGACACGGTAAAAGTAAAATTATTTAACTTAAAGTTAAATCTAAATGATAAGGTTAAAATAGAAACCTAAACTAGTCTAAATTCTATTGTATTAGAGGATTTAGACCCATCCCCACCTTAGCTTCGAAATAAATCAATTTGGAGCTATTAAAAACCGAATATGACTTTATAATAAAATAATATTTTTCGTTTTTTCAAAGGTGTCCCTCTCCTCCCTTATAAAAGGGCACCTCCTCCCTCTTTTCCTCACACCACTTTGAGCCTTCAAGCTAGGGAAACCCCTGAAAAATTATCTTCTCCACTTCCCCAGAAACATCCTAGAGGTTCTGGTCTTCTTCAAAGACCAATTTTAGTAACCTAAAAGAGGTCTCAAATAGGCTATTCAAAGAAAAGGTAATGTCTGTTACCGATTCTTTCAACTTTATTTCTTCTTCCACTTATTCTTATATAGTTGTTTCATTATGAAGTAATATCATCAGTATCAATAATATACTGATATGTTATTATATGTATGAAACAACCCTATTTCATCATCTATCCATCCTATGGAAAATGAAATCACCGCGCGTGCGTACGTACGGAATAACGTCTCCACGCTGTGGTGTAATCTTTTTTCCACCACCACCTTACTTGGATGCTTATAATGGTGTAAATAATTACTATATATGATTATTTTAAAGTGATATTGATTCTGAAATAGTATAAATACACTCCAATACAATTCCACGATCATGGGAACGATATCATCGCTCATGCGTACGTACGGAATACCGTCTCCACGATGTGATGTGATTCGTTCTACATGATGTTCATTGCATAATGATTAAATAAATGAATTGAGTGAATAAATATGATATATATTCCACTAATACCATTATATAAATGAGGTATCTATAACCTAAAAAGAAGAATAAGAATTTATTCGACAAAACACGCATAAGAACAAAAAGTAATAAACACCCGAAAATCAAGTAGAAATGAAATATTACTAATAAGAAGCTAAGAATGTGACCATATATGATATCATAACAATGAGTATGATTCTGGAATAATTCAATGACATTATTTAAATCATTATATAGGAGGTTCTGACACTTACAAAGCAAATCAGACCTAAGGTAAGGGAAAATCCCACAATCTCATTTTTATCGGAGATTGTTTATACTTCAGAATTTACTGGGGAATATTTATCATCCACATCCATTTTTCCTCAATATGTAATATTATTTCAATCCAACTACAATTTTTTAAATCCAATTTTACCCTTCGGTGAGTTTTTAATAAAATATATGAAAGGAATCTTTTGTTGTTTTTCGTACGAGGTACTTTTTGACTTTTCTGGCCAAAGTACGAGAAGAATGTTTTTTAACTTATATGGCATGAATGGATTCATAGAAAATTATTTCCATGAAGATTACTTTACAAGTTTTCAAGTTTATTTTTAATCAAATTCTTTTAGTTTAAAATTGTATGACATGTTAAGAAAGGAAAAATGTTTTTGAAGTAGAAATGATATTTTCTTCAAGAATGGAGTTCAAGTGTTTTATCAAAATTATTTTCCATCTAAGATAATATAGGGTTCTGTTTCTATCGCTATTATTAAATTTATTTTATTATGTTGTGATGGAATTATTTTTATGAATTCCTTTATCTTATATGAATTCTTTTATGATGACATGATGTTTAAGAATCCCATTTTTATTACATGGGTTATGAAATGATGTATGATTTATGATTTTGTGGCACACATAATAATTGTATCATTATGATATGGGTGGGACCTATATCTCCCTCCAATTCATTAGGTAAAGATTAATATCTCATGATATAGACATGGCTGGAATGACAGGTTAAACCGGTTCAGTGAAACAGGACTCAAACGAGGAGTGTGCTCGATTCAGAAATAGACATTGTCCACTATGATAGTCTTGGTAATGAGTCTTGACCACTAAGAAATGATTTTTATGATTATGTTTGTATGCCACAAAGTTTAATGATTTAAGTTATGATTATTGGGATTACATTTCACTACTATGATTTATCCCATGTTATGAAATTATGATTTCTTTTGCAGGTTAAGATTTCCAAAATGTTATGTTCTTATGAATATGATATGATGTGATTGGTTTCTTTCTTTTGTTTACCCTTACGGAGAATTTGAGCTCACCCTTTTGTATGTTTTCTTTCCCCGGGTCAGGAAGAAGGTTATTAAGTAGGATATGCCAAAAGTGACTCTAGATATGATGAAATAAGTGGGAGACAATGTAGATACTTTATGAACCTGTTGTTTATGTTTCCCAGTTTCTAAAGAAACTATACCTATACGGTCCTTTCATGGTTTTGTTATCTGTTGTAATAAGTGTACTTCAATTTTGAATTATTAACAATGTATGTAAAGTATGGTTCGTTATAGTGTTCTTAACTATATGAACCCATAAGCAACTAAATGACCATCATGGATAGAAACTGTTCAAATCCTAACTTCTCATACATCAAAATATAAGCCATACTCATTACCCAACTCATTTATGGTTAGGATTGGTGTTCTCATCAATCTCCAATTATGATCATAGATGGATCACTCATGAATACATAAATACTCATATTGAGTTAAACAACTAAAGTCTGGTCTTGAATAATGCCATGCCCATTTTAGTGGTATAATCATTGATGGAAGTTTGAAGTTAGTAGTTCATCCATATTTCATATAATTCTAATATAATCTTAGAATCCTCCACCATCTCACATAGAGTCTTATCTAATACCATACCTTATCTAGTCCATCAATGTAGGGAGTATAACTAGCCTATGCAAACATAAGAGTTTTTACAAAGGGTAGTTATTGAGAACCCACTCTCGACCGATCCCCTCATTCCTAAAAAAATCATAACTCATTCTTATTAAAACATCCTAAAAGTAATGCTAAAATAGAATAAAAACGCAAATAACTCCAACATCAACAATAGTCACCCCAAGTAACTTGCCACATCCCATCTTCCAACCATGGACCAATCTGAGCATCAAGAATAAAACAAAATAGGGCAATAAAAAAGGAGATATAAGAGCACCATTCACTCTCATCCCCCAGTTCATATGACGGAAGTGAGCTAAAAATTCTTTATATGATATCATAAATAATTATCTTTGAATTCGTTCATAATATGGTTTATAAAGTTCTAGTTTTAACATAAGGTATAAAATATATTTTCACATGAATTAAAAAAAATGAAAATAAATAAATATACATATTTTAGAACAAACACCCTTTTTGTAATATAAAAATAAGGATGACTAAAAATTTGAAATAAAAATATCAAAAAATGGAAAGTGGGCCTTTAAAACCATATAAGATGTGTCAAATCACAGTTTATCCCACTTTTAGAACATTTTTTTAAAAAACGCTTATTCATATATAACCATAATGAAAAAGAATTTTCTTATTACTAATTTAACAAATAACCAAAAAAATATTTTTTTTAAATAAAACATTTTAACCATTTAAATCATCAAATTTCAAAGTAATAAAATACACATTCGAAGTGAATCAATGGTCATATAGAGTATCTAATTAAACAATGAAACATAATCCAAAAAACAACCAAATGATGGTGCATATAATCAAAAAATGTAGATGAATACCATCTATCCAAGAAAATAAATCCCCTAAAGTGTCATAAGAATGATGTAACCATCATATGAAACTTCCTTAGACTCATGTATTTGGATCCTGAACTAGAGATTATGAACCTAGGTCGATACTATTATACTTTTCATGTCCAAATATTCCTATAGAAATCACTAGGATCTATCATGATCATTGGATCAAAAGAAACCTTGGTCCCTTCTAGTACATTATAGGGACACAGAAACATCTCAGAAACTCACTCAATCTAACTGGGTCCTTACACTAGGTAATGCACTCCACACTAAGGATTTCACTTATCTAGATCCATACCAGTCTCCTAGGACACCCATGATATTTCAATAGTGGAAGTGAGAAACCAATGAAGTGATAGATTATCACATAAATATAATTTCAATATATGGAATTTAAACTCACCCCACCTCCTACACCCTAACAAGAAACAACCCCTATCATATCCTTTTATGAGCTTCACAATATCCATAAGAATACAAAGAATCCCCCATGGGGTCAGGAGACACAATAGGAATAATAATTGCCTTGAATCAATTGAAGGTATCCCATAATTATAATATAACTTCCTTTAAATAACCAACTAGGATTTGAAAAATGTGCTCAAGAAGAAAATCCATTTTCACCCCATTTGATATCAACAATTCAAATTTCATCCAATTTTTTTTTATCAAAATACACTATAAATACCATTTTTAAACACATCCATTTTCTATAAATAAATTATTAAAATAAAAAATCCTTTTATAATTTAAGGAAATATGTTCTATGAACCTTTTATTAATCTTCAATATCCTTTTGAAAGCATCATAATCCACCATGAGAGTTGTGGGTCTCAAAACCATTTAAATAGGTTGAAGGTCAGTTCCATTTGTTTTGAAAAAACTTGAGATTAAAATATCTAATATTCACTTTAAAGGAAAAAAATTATGATCAAACTTTAAAAATATTTAAATTCCTTTAAAAATTCACTTAGGACTTTTACAAAAACACTTGGCATGTGACATAAGTCTATGCCATGTCTTTAAAGATTTTTCAAGCCAATTGAAATAGAAAAAAACATAACATAGGATTATAATTTCATACGATGTCATTTTAAAACATCCAAGAAAATAATAACATGTATTACAAGGGTTTTCCAAAGAAACACATACCTCACTCAATAAAAATCGAAGCTAAAACTTGTCGACATTAATGGAGAACACATAAATATGTCAAGTAACATACTACTCAATCCCAAATGAAAAAAATACTCATCATTAAACATAAATTACACAATGACCTAGTGAAATCACACTTCAAATCCATAACTGAGTCTCATAAAATCAAAGCAAAAAATATGAATAGGAACACCTACCAACATGGAATTCATTTAGTGTTCAAACAAGGACCACCAACAACCATTATTTTCCGCGGGGAGTTTATCCCATACAATTCACAACATATAATCAATATCAAACTATAATTACAAGAGAAAAAGACAAAAAAATGACAAAGAAGAGGAAACTCACTACATAGGAGTGGTTCAGCATGCAGAGAAAGTGCGTTCATGGCAGAGGAGTGGCACGTGGTGGAGGGCTCCTCTAATAGAGGAGATGCGCACAATAGGTGATATGCATAGGTATTGGAGAGGCATGCAGTAGAGGAAAAGCACATGACAAAGGTGTGGAATGTGGTAGAGGAGAGGCTCACGATTGTCCGGTTCATGCACGGCGGAGGTGTGGCATGCGGAAGAGGAGATGCCCATGACAATGGGGTTCACGGTGGAGGAGATGTGCATGGTGGAACTGTGGTTCAAGGTAAAGGAGAGGCGGAATGAGAGGAGGAGAAGGAAAAGGATGAGGGGGAGGAGACCCAGTGGTGATTATTTGCTTTTGTGAGAGCTTGAGGGGTGTGTGGAAGGAGGAGAAAGTTACAATTTTTTATAAAACCTGGTGAACCTTTTATAAGCGCTAACTAAAAAGCGATGATAAAGGTATGTTTTGTCACCACTAAAATAGATCGTTCTAACAAAACATGACTTTATCAGTGATATTTTAATGCTGATAAAAGCCTATCTTTATCATTTCTAAAAATATAGTGTTGACAAGGATTCTTTTTATAAGAACTTTTTTAGCGCTAATAAACAAAGCCCTTTATCAGCGGTAAAAAAGCGCTGATAAAGAAACAGTGTTGCCAATTTATTAATATTATTACATATATTTATAATATCATATATATGATAAATATTTATTTATTTATTTATAATTATAATGTATATATATATATAATTATAATTTAAATAATTATAAATTTATAAGAAAAATACTTATTATATTTATAATCTTAGAAACATATAACAAATATATCGATTATATATATTTATAATATTATAGATATATATAACTGTATTTCTTTTAATTTTATAATTATTTATATTAATATATATTTATTTTTAATTATAATTACAAATGAATATGTATTTATTTATTTAAATAATTGATAAATTATAAAAAACCTATATTTAAAATATTCATTATTTTATTAATATATTAATTATAATTTTATAATTATTTAAATAAATTTTTTTTAAAAATTATAACTACTAAATAAATATTTATTTATTTGTATTTTAAAATTATAATAAGTAAAAATTTATTTATAGTTGTAATTATAAATATATTTATATATCTAATTATAAAATTGTAACAAATATATTTATAATTTTATAAATATATAAAATTAATATAATTAATATAATTTTTTAAGTAATTAAATATATCAATATTTATTTAGAATTATATTTATAAATATTTGTATTTATTTAAACATATATATATATATTTAATTATATATTTATACTTTTAAATTTATATAATAAAAATATTTATTATAATTTTATAATTATTTACATAAATATATATTTATTTATTTATAGTTATAATTATAACTATAAATAAATATTTTTTTAAATATTTTTGTAAATATTTTTATAAAATTATAAATATATTTATATATATGTAATTATAATATATGAATTTATTGTAATTTTATAATTATTTAAATATATATAGTTATAATTATAATTAAAAATAAATATATTTAAAATGTAATAATATATAATTAAAATTAAATAATTATAAATAAAATAAATATATTTAGTTATTTAATATATATAATGTAATTTTATAAGTATTTTTTAGAACTTAATACTATATATGGGCAACATGTATTAATTGTATATAGCTAGTATTAACATATACATAATAAAAAACAATCCGTCAATAGAAATCATAATGAATAATAATAATGGTTTAATGTATAAATGAACATTCAAGATGATACATAACATATATGCACCCATGATCGATCAATATATTTATTGAACAAATTCATTAGAATCATATATATATTTAATAATTATAATATAAATATAAATATATTAAAAGTATTTTGATATATATTAATTATAAATAAAATAAATATATTTAATATTACAAATATAATAAATCTAATAAATCTAATCAATCTAATCAATCTAATGAATCTAATAAATCTAATAAATCTAGTAAATCTAATTAATATATTAATTATAAATAAATTAAATAAAATAGACACAATAAATATAATTAATATAATTAATATAATTAATATAATTAATATAATAATTCTTATAAATATAATAAATTTATTCATTATTTAATGAAATTTATTATAATCTTATAATTATTTATATATATATATATATATATTCAATTATAATCTTAGAATCACTTTTTTTAAAACATTATATATCAATTTGAATTATTAAAAAATTTATATTAATTATAAACACGAGTTTTTTATTTAATGTATGAAATAAACATTATTTTTGAATATAAATATAATAATTTGATATAAATAAATAATTTATTTTATTATAAACTTTTATCAGCACTGAATTTAGCACTGATAAATCTATCTTTCAACAGTGTTGAAGAAAGTACTGATAAAGGTTCGATTTATCTGCGCTTTTTTCTAGCGTTGATAAAGCCCCCCCCCCCCTTATCAACACTTTCTGCTTGGTGATGGTGAAACCTAGTGCTGCCCTTGCCCCATTATGTGGAAGTGTATAGTTCCATGTGGAAATAAGAACCATGGTGACGTTTCACATGTTATTGGATAGGAAGTTATGCTTGGGCAGGCTGATGACGTTCCACATTCTTGCACTTATGATCCTGCATTTCTTATTCCATGATTATTTGTTGTTATTTTAAATGCTAATTCAAGTAAATTACCTCATCAAAACAACACTCAAAATTATATACAAGTCAAAAATAGTTCTGGACAGGAAGATCAATCTCGGAAGAGGATTTAAGATCCTATACAGGAAAAAACCTCTTATGTTGATGTTGATAGTTCTTTAGGTTGTTAGAGAAGTAGTACTAATTTGATAAGTTTGTTGGCTATTAAAACCACCTATGAACACACTGCTTTAAATGTTGTCAAAAAGAAATATGGATAACAAGATATATCTGGGCAGGGGGTTTTAGATGACGACATCTTATGTTGATGTTGATAATATATCAGGACATGAGAGAAGTAGTACTAATGAGCCATATTTTTGCTGGTCGTTAAAACTACTAGTGAATTACCTCTACATTCTCATACTCTTGCTATGTAAATTGGTCGGGACAATCACACTAGGTAGAGGATTACGGATACCGCAGCACAAGTTGGGTCCTCTAGTGTTGTTTCCAGGACAAACCAAAATGTAACAATACAACTCACAATTTTTTTTTGGATATTTAGTTGGACCCAAAAGGGGTATCTGGAAAAATAAATGGTATTAATTCCATGTCTCATGAGGAGGATGAAATTGGAAGGGATGTTACCAAATTTATGACCATCATGACTGCAAGTAGAGGTATTTTGGAGCTTAGACAGAGGGAGAGATCAAATAAATAGGTGTTACAGACACAGATGAGAAATCTTCATATGATGTTCATGAACCATGGTAAGGAGTGAAACTTTGGTAGTATGGTCATCATCCATGTGAAAGACCTCCTCATGGTAGGGATAAGAGAGGTCTTAATCTCACTCATGTGGTTGATCTGCCAGACTTTTTGTATCTTTTGATGCTTTATGTTGGGGTATTTTACTAGGCTTCTTGTTGTAATTATTCTCCTCCATTTTGTTTCTTCTTTTATTTTAATAAAAGTAATCTTTCCTTTGTTCAAAAAATAAAATAAAATAAAAATAATTATAGATATATTATATTATTATAATTATAATTATAAGTATGTTTATAAACATAAATATACTTTTATGATTATATGAAGATAAATATAATTATAAAATTATATATATAAGTATAATTAATTATATTATAAAAAATAAATTTAAAAATATAAATATAAATATAAATATAATTTTGTAAATATATTTATATTTATATAATTATAAAATTATAAATATAAATTTATTTATATAATTATAATTATTACTATAAATACAATTTTATAAATAAAAATAAAAATATAATTATGTTTATACATATAAATAACACTGTAAATATAAATATAATAATAAAATTATAAATATAAAATATTCATATAAATATATTTATAAAAAACATATAAATATGTTTATATAATTATAAAAGCCAATTTAAATATATATTTTAAATATCTCATCATGCATTTTTTTATATGTCTTCAAACACGGATGCATGCACATTATTAATGTGAAATTACAGATCCTTTTTTTTTGTTTTTCAATTCATTGAAAGACAAATGAGGGTAGTGTGAGACATGATTTGACCCGACGCTCCTTTTCACATCCACTCCACCAAGCATCATATCAATATATCTTTATATTATCATCCCACCACGTATCATATCAATATGTCTTTATATTATAATTGAGTTACAATGGGGTCTTGTGCCTTCAAAGAAATATTCATCACACTCCCGTACAAACATATAATTATGATCCAACCCCTCTCTCCCTGTCCTATATATATCTCACGACTTCCACTTACACCACTACAAACTTGAGTGTCTAAACTACATTAACCATGATGAAACCCACCTCCTTGTTCTACGTCTCCTATTTCTGCGTAGCTCAGGTTACGAGAAATTCTACAGCTGCCGGTCGTGGAGTTGAGGGGATTGTAGTGGGGGAACTGTTCAATAAGATGTTACTTCATTGGAAAGAGGAACCTCGGTGTGAGCGTTCCTTCTACACCTACAATGCCTTCATTCAGGCCGCCTCCAGGTTTGATGAATTTGGCAGGACAGGGGATTTTGACACCCCCAAGCATGAGGTCACCACTTTCCCAGCCCGAACCTCCCATGAAAGCTCAGGTCCTTTGTCCTCTATGGAATCTTCTGTTTTGTTTCTCTGTACTAATGATATGATTAAATATTTGTTTTATTGTAAGGTAAATGGGGCGGTGCACCCGATGGACAGTATTCATGGGGATTCTGCCACTATATCAACGAAGGGAATAGGGTGAATCATGAGTTTCTGGATGATTATTGTGAGCCCATCCCCGCATTACCATGCATGCATGGACAAAGTACATTTTTTTATACGTTTTTAAAAAATAATTTTTTAAAAAAATGGCTAGGGAAAAAATTTTCAAAATGATCTGTAAAGGCAGCATTTGCGATGCCGCCTTCACATTTTGGGTGAAAGGAAGCATCACCGTTGCCGCCTTTTCACTACGACTGAAAGGCGGAACCCGTGATGCCGCCTTTCCCCTAACAAAAAAATGAATTTTTTTATGTTTTATTTTGTTTTGTTTATATATTTATTTATATTTATAATTCATAAAAAATGTTTAGGAGGATTCCACCTTTCACCTAACAAAAACATTATTAGTTTTTAAAATTTTGTTTTGATTTTTTTTGTTTTTTTTATATTTTTATTTATATATATAATTCATAAAAATTGTAAAAATTATCATTTTTGAAAATTTTGTTTTTGTTTTTTGTTTTTTTTTTTTGTTTATATATTTATTTATATATATAATTCATAAAAATTGTTTAGGAAAAATAATTTATATGCTTTCAAAACCACCTACTTTAAAGTTAAAAATGATTCAAGTACATGACTTTGAAAGACTATAAAATATAAACCATAAGACTAATATTAAAAAAACCTTAAAAATTCATTAAAAATATAATAAATTCTTGAAAACAAAAAGCATTACCTAAAAATTATTCATGAAAAATTATTTAACACTGCCTACTTGAAACATAAAAATGTTTCAAGTACATGACTTTGAAAGACTATAAAATATAAACCATAATACCAATATAAACGAAACATTAAACATTCATTAAACATATAAGAAATTATTGAAAAAATAATACTTTCATAAAAAATGTACATGAAAAATAATTTATAAGCTTTCAAAACCGCCTAATTGAAACTTACAAATGTTTCAAGTACGTGACTTTGAAAAACTATAAAAAAAATAAACCATAAGACCAATATAAATGAAACATTAAACATTCATTAAACATATAGTAGTCGACCCCGCATCAATAGGATGCACGGTGTCACTAGTATCACATACATCTATAATATGTGATGCATGAGAACATATTATATCTCCTTTAATGGGACAACGAAATCCATTCTTCCACCCGCCATGTCCATATCCATATCAAGATCTGGCCGCATAAGGGTATGGTGAATGATATGCCACATGAAATGCCCATCTGTTCCCATTATTGCAAATACGAACCCCTTCAATACCACCATGAATCCAACCATTATAATTTCTTCCACAATTGATACCACATTTCCCCAGGCCCAGTTGATCAGATGAAAACACCAACGATTCCACATATCCCATAGAACTCTTCGTCACCAAATCTTTATCCTTTATCATCTTCAAAAGGCTACTGTAGGACCTCCTTGATATATCCATTCCAAACACTCACATACAAGTATACTATAAACATAAAAACAAACAAATATTCATGTTTTTTCTAAAAATTTGTTGGTTTTTATGTTTATTGTATAATTGTATGTGAGTGTTTGGAATGGATAGATCAAGGAGGCGCTAGAGTAGCCTTTTGAATATAATAAAGGATAAAGATTTGGTGTTTAAGAGTTCGATGGGCTATGTGGAATCGTTGGTGTTTTCATCTGATCAACTTGGCCTGGGGAAATGGGGTGACAATTATGGAAGAAATTATAATGGTTGGATGCATGGTGTTGTTGAAGGGGTTGGTATTTTCAGGAATAGGAACAGATGATAATTTCATATCGCATATCTTTCACCATATCCTTATGCGGCTGGATTTTGATATGGATATGGATATGGCAGGTGGAAAATTGGATTTCATTATCACATGAAAGAAGATATAACATTTTCTCATGCATCATATATTATAGATGTATGTGATACTAGCGACATCGTGCATCATATTTATGCGGAGTTGACTCCTATATGATTAATAAATTTTTAATGTTTCATTTATATTAGTCTTATGGTTTATATTTTATAGTCTTTCAATGTCACGTACTTGAAACATTTTTAAGTTTCATTTTGGTGATTTTGGAAGCTTATAAATTATTTATCATGCACATTTTTTATGAAATGATTTTTGTTTTTAATAATTTATTATATTTTTAATGAATTTTTAATGTTTATTTTATATTGGTATTATGGTTTATATTTGATAGTATTCCAAAGTCACGTAATTGAACCATTTTTAAGTTTCAAGTAGGTGGTTTTGAAATATTATAAATTATTTTTCATGAACATTTTTCAAGAAATGATTTTTTTTCAACATTTTATTATATGTTTAATGAATTTTTAAAGTTTTGTTTATATTGGTCGTATGGTTTATAGTTTATAGTCTTTAAAAGTAATGTACTTGAAACATTTTTAACTTTCGAGTTGGAGGTTTTGAAAGCTTATAAATTATTTTTCATTTCCATATACATAAAAAATATAAATGAACATAAATAGTAAATGTATATGTCTATGGTGAGGAGATCCTATCCCACATAGTGGTCTAATAATAGGACATCCATGATAAGATCTTTGGGGAGTCTAATGACATAGAGAGGGTTGGTACTCAGGCGCTGTAACGTCGACTGTCATATCCTCCACCTATGTGCTAGTGGGAGAAAATGTTAACTCCACCTCACACTTCCCTCCTGATCATTCTCCCACTTCGATGACAGAAAGACCTGACATCATCGTAGTAGGGAACAAATCATGTGGTGAAATTGTACCCCAACTCTGCAATGGGTCTGGACCCCAAGGTTGTGATGACTCTAGACCCAATTTTTGTGATCCATATGGACCCCACGATGGAGAAAACTGAGGTTATCCCATCAAAAAAGATGGATCCCATGACAGTTGAGAAACATCCTGCATCGGCTCAAATTGGACTACTAGAGGGCCGACCTCTTCCTATGGAACTGGTGAGGCCTAATGTGCAAGACGATGTTGTCTACGTCGCTGTGGTCGTGGCTCCTCATCACCATCAGCTACTACATGATATTCCTCTATGGCAACAACCTGTTGTCTCTATTCCAGACTCTCGAAGAGGCTCTCGGAAAATGCATGGATTGATGACCTCATCTCTAACACTTGAGAATGAACGGCTTCCTGGCTCAAGACTCTATCCTCAGCCTCATCACTCATATGAATAAGACTGTCTATGTGACTCTCCTGTAAATAGATTAAAAATTAATTAGAAAATAACTCAATAATCATAGTAATATAATTTAATTGACTTACAATCATATGAATCTCTTTGTCGACTCGTGTAAGATACAGTATAGACTTCAATTTATACCATGGCTCATACTCATGTTGTGATGAAAGATAGAACTGCATCGTAAGAACTCCCTGGATACGAAACTTTATGCCTCTATGCCAATAGTCGAGAAATACAGCATGTACTCAATGCCAGTCATCATCCAGCCTTCCTGTTAGCTTTATCCCATGAAGCTAATATGTCTGCCTCGGCGATAATGGAATCCGTTGAGTCATGAAAAACTAGCGCATGACTCTGTCTGGATGGTGCCACTCAATAATATAAAAGTGAATGAGTGGCACTACAACCGTAATATCGTCAAGACCAACTATGCAGTATGGAGGCAAATGATCTATAACAGACAAGTATGGAACCCTTGATATCTGAAATAACATAATTCCCTTGTTAGAAAAACTCTTAACTAAAAAAACGATGCTATTATTAAATTTGTTAGACAGTTATAGATTGTATATATATACCTGATGGGGTAATAGAATGTCCAACTTGAGCCGATATATGACTAAATTGTGTCTTAGAACTGCATTGAAATTATTTCACTGTCACCAACTATAAAATACAACATTGATAGTGATAAATAATGAGAAATTAAAGTCAATAACTTGTAGTAGCATCAGAAAATGATATAAATGAGTGATCATACCAGCATCCACGCGGAACACCATGCAGCACCGCCATCTTGACCGGCAGACCAGCATGATCAGGGCAGAATGTGGGGATGTGCTCCCATGCCCACATCTAAATAAGGATGACGCATCCCTCGAGACCAGTGTGCCGCATATAGGATATCCTGAATAATGCTCTGCATGTGTATGCCAATCAGGTGGATCCTCAACTATATATCCATGCCTGATCAAAGTCCTATAGTAGGGGTAGATATATCATGTGCACATGCATCCCTGAATTATATGTACACATAGTTCCTCAAATAAGTCATAATATATATGCATGTGCATAACGCATCACCATCTGCTCGTCAGCATCATCAGCTAAAAGTGGAATCTATGACTCCAGCCAAGGCATGGATATCGATGCTTCATCGGTAGTACTACGATCAGACAAAATGTCAATGCCAAACAAGCACTGAGCAAGGTCAGGCCAAGATGCCTGAGTGGATCTAATAACGGGTCTCCCCTGGATACGAAGACCATGAAGCACATCCACATCCTGGAGGGTGATGGTCATATCTCCCTTGGGAAAGTGGAATGTGTGTGTCTCTGGTCTCCACCTCTCTACAAGTGTGGCTTGCATGTGATGGTCTACAAATGTAAAATATGATACCAAAATACCATAGAATCCAGCACAATACAAGTATGGTATAATGGAAGGAGGAGGCTCCGTGTGATGAAAATGGTGTGCTCGATGAACCCTGATCAATCGATCTGGACCACCCTCTATCACAACCTGTGAACAATGGGTAGCCTGCTGACTGAGTAGTACGGTGTCATTCATCTGCATATAAACAAATGATGTTTTTTCACAAAAAGAAAGGGGCATGTATTCATGTTTTTCAAAGCATATAACTAATGTTTATTAATATGTTCTTTTACCTAGAATTGGGTGTTTTGTAAGATATGGTTTTATATATTTATATATATAAATCATTTGTTTTTGTTATATAGATGTTTATTAGAAAAGGATGTGATTTATAAATTATATATGATTTCCCACATGATTATATGTTTCATGATTATTTTCTCAATCACATAATGTTTTGAAAACTGATGTAAAGGGGAGATTTTTTTGGGTTTATCATTCATCTTTTTGATTTTAGGATTTAGAGATTAGGGTTTCACATTTTGCCTTTTGGATCTAGGATTTTGGATTTTTTTTAACTTTTTACGGTTTAGGTTAATGATTTGAAAAAATATTTTCAGGATTATGGTTTAGAAGGTTAAGATTACAATATATAAAATATTTTTTTGGGTTTACTATTTTGATTTTCATTTTTGGGGGTAAGAAAAACAAGGTAAAAGGAAGAGATAACAACATAAAATTTACAACATGAGAATCTCCCAATAATGACAGTACATAATTGTGTCTTAGAGTGTGAACTCGACCCAACAATGTTATGGCATTGTTTCCGATTATGACCTTATTGATGACATATGGTGCATCTCAAACTCTCTCTTTATTCTTGAGGCCAGTCCATCTCATTTTTCATCCTGCTGGCCTTTGGTCTCCCATGGGGACGCAACCGATTCATATCAGGTACCACTATATTCTGAACTTCGGGCATTGGTAAATAATGAAACTCGCTAATAGGTGTCCATGGGACAGCATCACAGTTATCAATGGTGTTCATCCATTACACTGGATCAACATATGCCTCCCATGATATGTTAATAGAGACACATATTGTGATGGCGTGTGATCATGGAAACCGTAAGTCCTGAAAGTTTCCACATTGACATTGCCTCATTTATAGTAATACCACAATTTTTTCACCAATGCTATTTTTTGTGGGGTTCGAGTAATCATGAACTTCAAATCAATAATCTTCTCATCGAAATAGGCATACGTGATAAACATGAGCTTCTTCGATATTCTTTTCAATCTCTCGTTGAAAAGGTCTTCCGTACGTTAGCCCCTGATGTATTCCATCTGATGCAAGTTTTTGTCTATAAACAAAGTACTTCATGTAAATATTTAATGTCTCATGAACTAGGGCAGTTATAGGTAGCTTTCGAATCTCTTTGAAGAAACCATTGATGCACTCTACAATTTTGGTGGTCATGTGTTCATACCTCTTCCCCCATCATATTCCAATGTCCATTTTTATTTGGAATTCGCATCATATAATTGTAAACTTCTTCATTAACCTGACGGATTAGTTCAAAAAGTTCTTCAAACCATCGTTGATCTGACTCATATGCTACAAAGAATAGATGATATTTCACATATTTTGAATTTATCTTTACATTGATATACAAAAAAATAACAAATACAATGCGTACCAAGTATGGTGATTGCCTTCTTCATCGGTTCGTTGTGGAATTTTTTATGAATGTTGCTATAAATGTGTCTAACTCAAAACAGATGATGTGAATTTGGGTAACTCCATGTATCAGGATCTGCATTGATTACCTCATTAATTTCCTGATGCCGATCAGATATCAAACAAACACCCCAAATGATGGGGAAATGGTTGTTGATACATGCCAAAAACCAACTCCATGATTCATAGTTTTCTTTCTCTACAATGGAAAAGGCAAGCCGAAGAGGTGAAATGTTTCCATCTTGGTTTGTCGCAATCAAAAATACGCCCTTGTATTTTCCATATAGAAATGTTCCATCGATCTGAATGAAGTGTTTTATAAAACTAAATGCGAAGATACATGGGAGGAATGCCCAAAACAATCGATGAAATTGAACACGAGATGGATCAAGTCTATTATCATGAGACACATATTCGTTTGTATCAATATGGAATATAACTTGGTTATGATGACTCAGTGTAGCTAGAAAATGTGGCAATACTCGATATGTTTCATTCCAAACACCATAGACCTTCATAATTGCCTTCTATTTCACTATCCATGCCTTATTATACGAAATCTTATAACTAAATTCTTGTTGTACCTCTCTTGCACTAGGGCTATCAGAACATCTTGACATGTCCTAATCATCTCAACAACAATAGATGACACAAATTCTGCATCCAATGAAGTATGATCTTGTGTCAGGCTTGGCTGAACGCAAGTATGAGCTGCCTCAATCCTCGAGATTCTCCAACCTCCAAATGCAATTTCCGGAATTGCCCTTAATCGAAATCTACAATCATACCCATACTTCTCACACCGTATGACATATTTTGTATGGTCTGATTCATAATCTACATAGCTACAGTGCCTCTCAATTAGAAATCTCTTTAGTGTACTTTTTTATGCATCTTTACTTGGAATATTCCTTCCAACATATAAAGTTTTTCCATATCACTAAACCTATCTCTTATAACTCTGGGAAACTCTTATGCTGGTGTGAGAACATTATCTTAGAATTCAGGCACACGTGTCATTGCTTCTGACCAAGATGCAACGAGCGGTGGATGGTTTATTATAGGTCAAGCATGCTGTAAAACTAATGAATTTCTCGAAAGTTCCATTGTTCCTTCCTCATCAGCACTATTATCACCATCTGTTTCGTTATTACAAAACTCCTCATCAGATTTCGGGTGAACATGTATATCTGGGAGATCAAGTAGGTTGTCCTCTTCTGCATCATTGGGAATAGTCTCAACTTCATGTGGTGGACTATCTTCAACGACTTTTTTAAGTCTATGTCTTTGTACAATTGGATGTTGTTGTTGTACAGTAGAAATATCAACATATAACTCCATCAGGGTACTATCTGACTATTGAGAAAACAAATTAATTGTTTGGATCCATTCCACATCGTCATCCAATGGACAAGCTAGATGCCACAATGTTGACGGAAACTGCAAATGTCTACAACTAATTAACTTCATATTTTGATCGGGTCCAAGATTTAATAAGTCATGAATTATTTCTTGATGGTCACTTTGGGTTACACAATCAGTTGTATTAACCACTGTTATTGGTTCTGTACTGTAAGAAGCTCCTTGCTCAGTTTGAATAACCTCCCCATAGCAGTACACAGAGTCAAACATTACGCTCTACGTAAAAAAAGTTTTCTGATCAAGATTTAGATAGTGTAAGTGACATTCAGAATGATGGTTACCAATATAAGTTGGATTTTATTATTTGAAGATGTAATTAAACTAATTATTAAAAAGAAGTTGGATTTTACCTCATGTTCAAACAATAACTATTACTTCTAAACTATACAATCTTTATGATAAATAAATTTTAAAAGATCTTATATCCTAAACTAGGATATTTCATATTACACTTTTTAATTAGTTAATCATTCTTCAATCATTAGTTATTCCGTACTAAAATATTAATTAGTTATTCAATATCATAGTGGAGTTAAAATATAAATAACATAAAGTTAAAAAATAAATAACACCATGTTTCGAGCTTCTCACCTTTATAGTAGTGAATTGGATATCAAAATTTCAGAAAACCCGTTGTCACACGGGCGTTCTAAAATTTTGATATCCAATTCACTACAATAAAGGCCAGAAACTCGAAACATGAGGTTATTTATTTTTTAACACTATGTTATTTATATTTTAACTCCATGTTATTTATATTTTCACTTTCACTCCATGTTGTTTTTTAACTCCATGTTGTTTTTTAACTCCATGTTGTTTTTTAGATCCATGTTCTTTTTTAAATCCATGTTATTTTTTAACTCCATGTTCTTTTTTAACTCTATGTTATTTTTTAACTCCATGTTATTTATTATCATTTGAACTGTAGTTTTATTTTTAACTGTGTGTTATTTATTAATTAGTTTCTAATTAATCATTACTAATAATAACTATCAAAATCATTACTAAATTATCAATTTATCATTTATTTTATTAGATATTTTAGTAGTTTATAATGAAATATGCATATTATAAGCATATCCCCTAGGATTTTCAAAACAGAATGCAGCAAGACCCATTATCATGCCCCAGTTCCTGTTCGAGTCTAGCTCAAATCGGTGTTTTCGGATTTAGCCCCTAGGTACATCTGTGACAGAGCCACATTAACTTGTTTGTGTCTAGAAAAGGATTTGATTTCTTAGATAACATAGTCTATATGCTACCAAAATTTCATTAAAAGAATCCTAAATTAATTTATATTAATGATAATTATAATTCCTAAAAATATATAACTAATTAAACAATCTAATAAACAAAAAAAATTAAAAATAACTAAACTACTAAAGAATGAAAATATTTAACTATAAACAATTCAACTAAATAAAAAAACATTAAATTTAAAAAAAAATTAACAAAAAAAATTCAACGAAATAAAAAACATTAAATTAAAAACCATACCACTAAAACCCTACCAAAAATTTTCATCCATAAACTTCACCGCAAAAGGGAGAAAATTAGAGGTAAATGGGTGTTTGGAAGTGAGGAGAAGGGGAGGGTGCGCTACCCTTTGATAGGTAGTGGAGTCCAAGGCGGGACCCACGGTGTCGCCTTTCATAATATCATCAGGCAAAAGGTGGCACCCACAGTGCCGCCTTTCAGACGACGTTCTGTAGAAAGGTGGCACCGTAGGTGCCACCTTCGCCACATCAACGATCTGCGCTGGCAGTGCAAATGTGGCATCCGCGATGCCGCCTTTTACCCGAAATGAAAAGGTGGCATCGCGGATTCCACCTTTGTGGCGCACTTTCAAATTTTTTTCGCCCTAACCATTTTCTATAAAAAAAACTAAAACATATAAAAACTCACCAAAGTATTGTGGTTGTGGACCCTTTCACCTAACATCATAAGATACCCTCATCTCCTTACAATATTTCCATGAAACATATGCTTCAATATGAGTATGGGTTACATGAATGAGAACTATGGCGCCCCTTGAAAATCCCTCAGCTACGACCTCCTCCACTACCCTAAACTTGTGGGATCCAATGGCACGGTCTCCTTTGTGATGGTGAACTGGATCGGGATGAGGTCATGGCCACAGCAGTCGTCATGCCATGATGTCATGGTGGGGAAGTTCAGGTCATCAATGATGGGTCTGTCGCAAGGCCACTGGGCAGGATTTGGGCTCACCACCATCATCATCATCAGCAATGAGAAGTACGGCTGCCCCTAGTACCCACATATCGAGAGGGACGGCTTGGGGTTCTATGAAAGGTACTATAGGAAGGGATATTTTTAATATTTTTTCAATTTTTTTTAAATGTCTAGGTTAAAACTATTTTTAAAAATATTCCCCAAGGCAGCATCAGCAATACTTCCATTGACCATCACTCGAAAGGTGGCATAAGCGATGTCACCTTTCAAATAAACCCAATTTTTTATTATATATATATATAAGAAAAATAATAAATAATAAATAAATAAATAAATTTCTATAGTATTTGTCTGCTATTTAAAATCCAACAGTACTGTCATTACAATAGTCTAGATTCTGACAAAGTTCTCACCAAGGGATACCTTTTATAAGAGAGCTTACACTAGAAATCAATCTACATTTCTGATCAGGGATTTTTTTCTCCCATTCATGCATAGAATATTCGGCATTTCCTATATGGGATTCTATTTCAATTATGTGTCTTTGGAAGACTATAAAATATAATCTATAAGACTAATATAAATAAAACATTAAACATGGATTAAACATATAATAAATAGTTGAAAAAAATATAATTTCATAAAAAATATTGATGGAAAATAATTTATAAGGCTTCAAATACACCTACTTGAAACTTAAAAATGTTTCAAGTACGTGACTTTGAAAGCCTATAAAATATAAACTATAAGATCAACATAAATGAAACATAAAAATGGATTAAACATATAAAAAATAGTTGATAATAAAAATAATTTCTTAAAAAATATTGATGGAAAATGTTTTATAAGTTTTTAAAGACAATTTTTTGAAACATAAAAAAGTCTCAAGTACGTGACTTTGAAAATATGTAAAATATATACTATGAGATGAACATAAATTAAACGTAAAAAATGGATTAAACATATAAAAAATATTTTAAAATAAAAATAATTTCACAAAAAATGTTGATGGAAAATAATTTATAAGATCTCAAAGTCACCTACTTGAAACTTAAAAATGTTTCAAGTATGTGACTTTGAAAGCCTATAAAATATAAACTGTAACACCAATATAAATAAAACATAAAACATGAATTAAACATATAATAAATTACTTAATTATTTAATTAGTATCATTAATAATTTATTATATAATTATTAATTGGTTAACTAGTAATTATTAAAAATTAATTATACAATAATTAATTAGTCAATTAGTAATATTAATATTAAGTATATAATAGCTAATTTGTTAATTTGTATTATAATTATAAATTATATTTATTCAATATATTTATTAGTAACTAGTAATTATTAAAAAATAATTATATAATAGTTAATTAGTTAATTTTTTTAGAAATTTCCCGAATGCCATTTATTAAAATGAAAGGAAAGAAAAAAAATGAAAAGAGCAGATGGGGTCAGACAGAGCATCACTGCCCTCATTAGAAATTCAAAGACCAATTTTTTCCTAATATTAGCTCTAATATTATTCTCTTCTTCTCAAAGATCAATCCAATTTGTCCCTCACCCACACCCATTCCCACGATCACGACCTCTAGAATAACACTCTTATAATCTTTTTTCTTGTTAGAGGAGGCTTTCAATGTCAGTGTTATCCAAATTAGAATCAGTCAAGGGTTGTGAGACTTCTTTATTAGCAGTCCAATCAGCCCGTACATGCCCACGACCACGACTCTGAGGATAATGGCTCCACTTCTATGTTTTGGTTTGTTGACAAGTTTCTTCTAGTTCATCTTTTTTTGAATTAGTTCCTTCTTTTGCTATGGGAGCCATCACCTCTTATTCAAGGTCATCATTTCCCATGAAAGTGGCATTGCTTTTCCAATTCCCTTCCTGGAAATTCTTGCTAGCATCATGTTTAGGTTGAGTGGAAATTGAGGTTTCTATCATAATCTGATTGCCATTGCATGCTGCAACATCATCAATATTGGAGTCAGGTTGTGCAGGTTCCATCATTTTGATTTGATCAATAGTCAATGTCTGAGCTGCCATTTCATTTTCCTTTGAAGTAAAGGCTGAAGTTTTCATAGAATAAGCCTACTCAACTGTTTCTAGAACTCGGTCATCATGGTGACACATGCTTGGGGTAGCATGCACCAATTTGTTGGATTCACCCGCATAATACTTAATTAGTTAATTAGTAATATAATTATAAATAATAATTATTCATTATAATTATTAATTAGTAATTATTAAAAATTATTATATAACAATTAGTTCATTAGTAATATAATTATTCTTTAAAATTATTCATTAAAATTATTCATTATAAATATTCATTATAATTATTAATTATTAATTATTAAATAGTTAATTAGTAATATAATTATTATCTATATAATTATTAATATTATAATAACTAGTTAGTTAATTAGTAATTATTAATAATTAATTATATAATAAATAAGTAAATAATTAGTAATATAATTTTTAATTATTATAAAATTATTTAGTTACTTATTAATAAAATTATTAATTATATAATAATTAATTAGTTAATTAGAAATATAATTAATAATTATGAAATTACTAATTATTAATTAGTAACTATTAGTCATTAATTGTATAATAATTAATAAGTTAATTGGGATATATAATTAGTAATTATATAATAGTTAATTAGTTAATTTTATGAGAAAGATAGAGTCAAGGCCATTTTTATAATTAGTTAATTAGTAATATAATTACAAATTACAATTATTCATTATAATTATTATTTATTATTTATTAATATTTATTATATAATAATAATTAGAAATATAATTATTAATTATAAAAATAGTAAATTAGTTATATATTAATATAATTATAAATTATAATTTTTCATCATAATTATTAAATAGTAATTGTTAAAAAATATTATATAATCATTAATTAGTTAATTAGTAATATAATTACTCATTATAATTACTCATTATAATTATTAATTATTAATTAGTAGTTAATAATCAATGATTACTAATTAGTTAATTAGTAATAAAAGTATTAATTATAGAATTATTAATTATATAATAATTAGTTAGTTAATAAGTAATTATTATTAATTCATTATAAAATAATTAATTAGTTAATTACTAATATAATTATTAATTACATAATGACTAATTAGTTAATTAGTAATATAATTATTAATTATAATGAATAATTAAATTAGTAATTAACTAATTAATTTTTATATAATGAACAATTAATAATTCACATTAATAATTATATTACTAATTAACTAATTAATTATTATATAATCAATAACTAATAATTATATTACAAATTAACAAATTATTTTTTATAATTAAAAAATAAATTATTAACTAACTAATAAATTATTATATAATTAATAATTTTATTACTAATTAAATAATTAATTATTATTTAATTAGTTATTTATAATTAATAATTAATAATTAAAAATAATTAATATTTTATTAATTAACTAATCAACTATTTTATAATTAATAATTATATTACTAATTATCTGATTAATTACTTTTCAATAAATAATTATATTACTAATAAACTAACTAATTATTATATAATTAATAATAATATTACTAATTAGCTAATTAATTATTATATAATTAATAATTATATTTTTAATTCATTATTATATAATTAATATTGATATTACTAATTAACAAATTAATTATACAATAAATAACTAATAATTGTAAATTAATAGTTATATTACTGATTAACTAATTAATTTTTATATAATAATAAATTAATTATTATATAATTAATATTTAATATTTAATATTTAATAATTTATAATAATTTATCATTATATTACTAATTAACAAATTTATTATTATAATTAAAAGTTATATTACTAACTCTATAATTAATTATTATATAATTAATTATTAATAATGAATAATGAATAATGAATAATTATAACTAATAATCAAATTACTAATTAACTAATTAACTATTTTATAATTATTTATCATATTAAAAATTAACCAACTAATTATTATATAATAAATAATTATATTACTAATTAACATATTAACTATTTTATAATAAATAATTATATTACTAATTAACTAATTAATTATTATATAAATCATAATTATATTGCAAATTCATTATTATGTAATTTATATTGATATTACTAATTAACAAAATAATTATATAATTAATATTTAATATTTAATATTTAATATTTATAATACTGATTAACTAATTAGTTATTATATAATTAATAATTATAGAATTAATAATGATATTAGTAATTAAATAATTAATTATATAATTAATATTTAATATTTAATAATTTGAATTTGTATTACTGATTAACTAATTAACTATTATATAATTATTAATTATATAATTAATAAATATATTACTAATTAACTAATTAATTACTAACTATTTATTATAATTTTAATCCATGATTTAAGTTTCATTTATATTTTTCATATAGTTTATATTTTATAGTCTTTCCAAGCCACATACTTGAAACATTTTTATGTTTCAAGCAGGTTGTTTTAAAAGCTTATAAATTATTTTTCATTTAAATTTTTTAAGAAATTGTTTTTATCTACAATAATTTATTATATTTTTAATCCATGTTTTATGTTTCATTTAAATTGTTCTTATAGTTTATATGTTGTAGGTTTTCAAAGTCACATACTTGAAACATTTTTATGTTTCAAGTAGGTGTCTTCGAAAACATATAAATTATTTTTCATCAACATTTTTATGAAGTTATTTTTATTTTCAACTATATCTTATATGTTTAATCCATGTTTTATGTTTCATTTATGGTGGTCTTAAAGTTTATATTTTATTGACTTTCAATTTCATGTACTTGATACATTTTTATGTTTCATGTAGGTGTCTTTGAAAAGTAATAAATTATTTTCCATCAACATTTTTTTGGATTTTTTTTATTTTCAACTATTTGTAATATGTTTACTCTAGGTTCAAGGTTTCATTTATGTAGATCTTATTGTTTATATATTATAGTCTTCAAAGCCCGATACTTGAAATAATTCTGAATCTCACATGGGAAATCCAGAATGTTCTCTACATGAATGAGAGAACCATAATCCCGCATCAAAAATGCATAATGATTTACATGGTAAGCCCTCTTATAAAAGGGAGACCCTCATGAGAGCTTCTATCATAATACAGACTATTGTAATGGCAGTACTGCTAGATTTTAAATAGCATATGAATTGTGTTAAAAAATTATTTTTTTTTGTTTTATTAGAAAGGGAGCATCGGCGATGCTTCCTTTGGGGAATATTTTTAAAAATATTTTTAGCATAGCCATTTTTAAAACAATATTTTTTAAAAAAATATATTAAAAAAACTCTATTGCAGGATAATGTGGGTGAGTGAGGGGCCGCACCTCAACTGCGCCAAAATGGATCCCTATCTATTTCTGTTCATCCATGGCAGTGACCCAACCCAGACCATCGCCCACATGTTGGGCTTACTGTAGTTGTTATCGGCGCTTGAAACTCATTGCCTGTAGCCACCTAAACCGTCCATGTCCTATCTACCATGTATAATTAATCAAAGTGACCACCCATCCGCGCATGCATGTCTAGAATAAATGCAATGTTTGTTAAAGTTAAACCATCTCATCTCCCACTAAATAAGTTTTGTTTTTGATAAAAAATATGTTTACTTATATTTATTGAAATGATCAAATAATTGACACTTAGCAAGGATCACTACTACAGATAGTGCTTTTATCAGTGAAAGAAAATAGTTCTTAACAATGATTTTTTAGCATTATTAATTTTAGCGAAGATAAAGGGGGGGTCCCTTTTATCACCTCTTAGAAAAGCGCTGATAAAGGCCCCTTTTATCCACCCATACAAAAGCCCGGATAAAAGGGTCCTTTATCATCGCTTTTCTAAGCACCGATAAAATACCCATTTTATAAGCGCTTAGAAAAACGATGATAAAATTCAAAAAATGTAAAAAATAAATTAAAAAATACAAATATTAGAGACCCATTTTAATAGCGCCTGCCACCCCCTTTCAAAAGTGCTTTCCACCTTCCATCCTTCCTTTTACAGTGCTTTCCCTAGCCCTTTAACAGCGCTAGCCCTCCTGCACTTATGTGCGCGCCAGTTCCATTCCCTGGATTCGAACTCGAGACCTCTTCCCTTAGCAGGGGACACTTTACCACTCCTCCATAATACTTCATTCATCATTTATTGATATATCTCTATATATATAGTTATATTTCTTCGTATATTTAAATATGTTTATATTATTATATATATATTTAGTTATATTAATATATCTATATTTATTCTTATATTATTATCTTTTTATATATATAGTTAAATTTTTAATTTTTATATTTATTCATATATTAATATATATTTAGTAATATATTTTTCATATACTAATATATATTTGTATGATTAGTTTTAAATACATTTATAAAATATGTTTTTTCATGTGTGTTTATAAAAAAACAAATAAATACATACATAAATACACGTGTATATATTGTATATATATGTGTAAGTATAATTATACATGTTTATATATATTTGTATATATTTACATAATTATATATTAGTATGTCTATTTGTATGTTAGAATATATAGATAATATTTATCATTTTTCTAAAACACAATCACACACAAATATATATATATATATATATACACACACACAGATTATATAGGTATATAAATATTCATATTTTGTATTTTAAATAAAATGGATATTTGATTTTATTTAGATAAGTCATATATATTAACAAATATATTTTATATGTAAATATTTTTAATGAATTATTTATAAAATTAAATATTTTAGGTGTGAATATATAAAAAATATGTATATATTATTATATATTTGATTATAAATAATAGTCCATTGTGAAAAAGAAAAAAAATTCAAAACCATTATATCAATATGAATTTAATACCTATTAATAAATCTAGTCCCCACAAAATAGAAAAAAATAACCCCATAAATTAGCCTGAAAATCCATCAAATGTTAAAACATCGGAGTACACGGACTAAAAACCCAGTTTTAGAGGCCTAATGGGCCTTTTTTTCCTGAAAATTTTTTGGTTTTTATGTTTATAGTATACTTGTATGTGAGTGTTTGGAATGGATATATCAAGGAGGTCCTACAGTATCCTTTTGAAGATGGTAAAGGATAAAGATTTGGTGATGAAGAGTTCGATGGGATATGTGGAATCGTTGGTGTTTTCATCTGATCAGCTGGGCCTGGGGAAATGGGGTGACAATTGTAGAAGAAATTATAATGGTTGGATGCATGTTGGTGTTGAAGGGGTTGGTATTTGTATGAATGGGAAAATATGATCATTACATGTGGCGTATCTTTCACCATACCCTTATGCAGCCGAATGTTGATATGGATATGGATATGGCGGGTGGAAGAATGGAGTTCTTTGTCCCATAAAAGAAGATATAACATGTTATAATGCATCAAATATTATAGATGTATGTGATACTAGTGACACCATGCATCATATTGATGTGGGGTTGACTCCTATATGTTTACTCAATGTTTAAAGTTTTGTTTATATTGGTCTTATGGTTTATATTTTATAGTCTTTCAAATTTACGTACTTGAAGCATTTTTAAGTTTCAAGTAGGTGGTTTTTAAAGAAAATAAATTATTTTTCATGAACATTTTTTATTAAATGATTTTTCTTTTCAACAATTTCTTGTATTTTTAATCAATTTTTAATGTTTTTTATATAATGGTCTTATGTTGTATATTTTATAGTCTTTCAAAGTCATGTACTTGAAACATTTTTAAGTTTCAAGTAGGTGGTTCTGAAAGCTTATAAATTATTTTTCATGAACATTTTTCATCACATGATTTTTGTTTTAAACAATTTCTTATATGTTTAATGAATGTTTAAAGTTTCATTTATATTGGTCTTATGGTTTATATTTTATAGTATTTCAACGTAATGTACTTGAAACATTTTTAACTTTAGAGTAGGCGGTTTTGAAAGCTTATAAATTATTTTTCATTTCCATAGACATAAAACATATAAATGAACATAAACAATCAATGTCTATGTCTATGGTGAGGAGATCCTGTCCCATATTGTGGTCTAATAATAGGATGTTTGCGGTGAGATCTTTGGGGATTCTGATGACCTGGAGAGGGCTGATACTCGGGCACTATAACGACGATTGTCATATCCTCCACCTCTGTGCCAGTGGAAGAAAATATCAAATCCACCTCGTACTGCCCTCATAATCCTTCTCCCACTTCAATGGTATAAGTACCCAACATCATCGTAGTGGGGAACAAATCGTGTGGTGGAATTATACCCAAACTCTGCGATGGGTCTGGACCCCTAGGATGTGATGACTCTGGACCTAAAGGTTGTGATCCATATGGACCCCACGATGGAGAAAACTGAAGATATCCCATCAAAAAAGATGGATCCAATGACAGATGAGGCACATCCTGCATCGGATCATATTGGACTACTAGAGGGCCGACCTTTGCCTGTGGAACTGGTGAGGGCTAACATGTAGGACGACGTTGTCTACGTCTCTGTGGTCGTGGATCCTCAACACCAACAACTACTGCAGGATCTTCATCTGCGGCAGGAACCTGTTGTCTCTGTGCCGGACGCCTGAAGTGGCTCTCAGCAAACGCATGGATAGATGGCCTCAGATCCAACGCTTGAGCATGAACGACATCCCGGTTGAAGACAATATCCTCATCCTCATCACTCATATGAATAAGACTGTCTGTGTGACTCTCTTGTAATCAGATTAAAAATGAATTAGAAAATAAATCAATAAACATAGTAATATAATTTAATTGACTTACAATCATATGCATCTCTCTGTCGGGTCGGTTAAGATACAGTATAGACTTTAGTCTATACCATGGATCATACTCATGCTGCGATGAAAGAGAGAACTGCATCGTCGGAACTCTGTGGATACGAAACTCTGTGCATATGCGCCAACAGTTGAGAAATACAGCATGTACTTGATGCCAGTCGTTATCCAGCCCCCCTGACATCTTCATCCCATGAAGCTGATCTGTCTACCTTTGTGCTAATGTAATCCGCTGAGTCAAGAGAAACTAGTGCATGACTCTGTCAGGCTGGTGCCACTCAACAATATGAAAGTGAATGATTGAAACTACAGTCATAACATCGTCAAGACCAACCGTGCAGTATGGAGGCAAATGGTCTATAACAGACCAGTATAGAACCCATGAAATCTGAAATAACATATTACCCTTGTTAGAAAAACTATTAACTAAACAAATGATGCTATTATTAAATTTTTTAGACAGTTATAGATTGTATATACATACCTGATGGGGTAACAGAAAGTCCAACTCGAGCTGATATACGGCCAAATCATGTCACAGAACCACATTGAAATTGTGTCGCTGACACCACCTATAAAATACAACATCGATAGTGATAGATAATGAGAAATTAAAGTCAATAACTTGTAGTAGCATCATAAACTTATTGAAATGAGTGATCATACCATCGTCCACGCGGAGCATCATGCAGCACCGCCATATCGACTAGAAAGATCAGGGAAGAATGCGGGGATGTGCTCCCATGCTCACATTTGAATAAGGATGACGCATCCCCTAAGACCTGGGCACCGCCTGTAAGATATCCTACATAATGATCTATATGTGTATGCCAAGCAGGCGGATCCCCAACTGTACATCCCTGCCCAATCAAAGTCCTCTAGCAGGGGTAGATAAATCATGAGCACGTGCATCCCTGAATGATATGTACACATAGTCCCTCCAATATGTCATAATATATATATGAACGTGCATAACGCATCACCGTCTGCTCGTCAGCGTCATTAGCTAAAAGTTGAATCGGTGAATCTAGCCAAGGCATGGATATCGATGCTCCATCGGTAGCACTACGATCAGTCAAAATGTCAATTCCTAACAAGCACTGAGCAAGGTCGGGCCAAGATGCCCGAGTGTATCCAATAACAGGTTTCCCCTAGATAGGAGGACCAAGAAGCACAACCACATCCTGGAGGGTGATGGTCATCTCTCCCTCAGGAAGGTGGAATGTGTGTGTCTCTGGTCTCCAACTCTCCATGAGTTCAGCTAGCAGGTGATGGTCTACAAATGTAAAATATGATACCACAATACCATAGAATTCAACACGATGCAATTATGGTATAATGGCAGGAGGAGGCTCCGTGTGATGAAAATGGTGTGCTCGACGCACCCTGATCAATCGATATAGACCACCCTCTTCCACAACCTATGAACAATGGGTAGCCTACTGACTGAGTAGTATGGTGTCATTCATCTTCAAATAAACAAATGAACTTTTTTTTACCAAAAGAAAGGGGCATGTCTTCATGATTTTCAAAGCATATTACTAAAGCATATTAAGATATGATTTTACCAATAATTGGGTGTTTTGTAAGATATGGTTTTATATATATATATATAAATCATTTGTCTGTGTTATATAGATGTTTATTAGAAAATTATATGATTTATAATTTATAAATGATTGTCCACATGATTTTTTGTTTCATGATTATTTTCTCAATCACATAATGTTTTGAAAACCAATTTAAAGGAGAGATGTTTTTGGGTTTACAGTTCATTTTTTGATTTTTGGATATAGAGATTAGGGTTTCACATTTTGACTTTTGGATCTAGGCTTTTGAATTTTTTTTAATGTTTTACTGTTTACGAGAATGATTTGAGAAATGATTTTCAGGATTATGGTTTAGAATGTTATGATTACGGTATAAAAAAGATGTTTTTGGGTTTACTGTTATGATTTTATGTTTTGGGGGATAGAAAACTTTGGTAAAAGGAAGATATAACAACATATAATTTATAATATGAGAATCTCCCAATAATGACAATACATCATTACGGATTAGAGTGTGAACTCGACCCAACAATGTTAGGGAATCATTTCTGATTATGACCTTCTTGATGACATATGGTGCATCTCAAACTCTATCTTTGTTCTTGAGGCCAGTCCATCCCATTTGGCATCCTGCTAGCCTTCAGCCTCACACGGGGACGCAACTGATTCATATTAGGTACCATTATTGGCTGACCTTCGGGCATTGGGAAATAACGAAACTCGCCAATAGGTGTCCATTGTGCAGCATAACGGTTAGCAATGATGTTCATCCAGTACAATGGATCAACATATGCTTCCCATGATATGTTAACAGAGGCACATGTTGCGATGTTGTGTGAGTATGGAAACCATAAGGCCTAAAAGTTTTGAAATTGGCATTTCCTCGTTTTTATTAATACCACCATTTTTCACCAATGCTACTTGTGATGGGGTTTGACTTCTCATCAACTTCAAATCGAGAGTCTTCTCGTCGAAATAGGCAGACATGATAACCAGAAGCTTCTTCAATATTCTTTTCAATCTCTCATTGAAAATGTATTCTATACGTTAGCCCCTGATGTGTTCCATTCGATGCTGGTTTTTGTCTATCAACAAAGTAATTCATGCAACGATATAATGTCTCCTGAACTAGGGCAGTTATGGGTAGCTTTTGAAGCCATTTGAAGACACCATTGATTCTCTACAATGGCGGTGGTCATGTGTCCATACCTCTTCCCCCCATCATATGTCAATTTCCATTTTTCTTTTGGAATTTTCATCATATAATCGTAAACTTCTTCATTAACCTAACGGATTTGTTCTAAATTTTCTTCAAACCGTCGTTGATCTGACTCATATGCTACACAGAATAGATGATATTTCACATATTTTGAATTTATCATTACGTAGATATGCAAAAAAATAACAAATACAATGCATACCAAGTCTAGTGATTGCCTTCTTCAGCGGTTCGTTGTGGAGTTTTTTATGCAAGTTGCTAGCAATGTGTCTAATGAAGAACCGATGAAGTGAATTTAGGTAACTCTATGTATTAGGATCAGCATTGATTGCCTCATTAATTGCCCGATGCCGATTAGATATCAAACAAACACCCCACATGTTGGGGAAATGGTTGTTGATACATGCCAAAAACCAACTCCATGATACATAGTTTTATTTCTTTACAATGTCAAAGGCAAGCGAAATAGGTGAACAGTTTCCATCTTGGGTTTCTATAATCAACAAAATTCCCTTGTATTTTCCATAGAGAAACGTTCCATCAATCTGAATGAAGTGTTTTCTAAAACAAAATGTGGAGATACATGGGAGGAATTCCCAAAACAATCGATGAAATTGAACATGATATGGATCAAGTCTGTTATCATGACACACATATTAATTTGTATCAAGATGGAAAAAAACATAGTTATGATGACATATTATAGTTATACATTGCGGTAGTACTTGATATTAGTCATCCCAATCACCATAGACCTTCACAATTTCCATCTGTTTCACCATCCATGCCTTGTTATACGAAATCTTATAACCAAATGTATTTCATATCCTCTCTTGCACAAGGGCTATCAGAACATCTTGAATTGTCCTAACCGTATCAACAATAATGGATGACACAAATTCTGCATCCAATGATGTATGATATTGTGTCAGGCTTGGCTGAATGCAAGTATGAGCTGCCTCAATCCTAGAGATTCTCCAACCTCCAAATGCAATGTCCGGAATCGCCCTCAATCAAAATCTACAATCATCCCCATACTTCTCACACTGTATGAAATATATTCTATGGTCTGATTCATAAACTACATATCTATAGTGCCTCTCAATGTGAAATCTCTTTAGTGTACTTTTTAATGCATCTTTACTTGGAAAATTCCTTCCAATATATAAAGTTTTGTCCATCTCACTAAACCTATCTCGTATAACTCCGGGAAACTCATTTGTCGGTGTGAGAACATTATCTTCAAATTTAGGCACATGTGTCATTGCTTCTGACCAAGATGAAAAGAGTGGTGGATGATTTTTTATAGGTCGAGCCTGCTGTACAACTAATGAATTTCTCAAAATATCCATTGTACCTTCCTCATCAGCACTATTATCACCATCTGTTTCATTATTACGAAACACCTCATCAGATGTCGAGTTAACATGTATATTCAAGAGATCAATTAGTTTTTCCTCTTATGCATCATTTGGTATAGTATCAACTTCATGGGGCAGACTATCTTCAACGACTCTTGTAAGTCTATGTCTTTGTACAATTGGATATTGTTGTTCTATAGTAGAAATGTCAACATATAACTCCATCATGGTACCATCTGACCATTGAGAAAACAAATTAATTGTTTGGATCCATTGTGCATCATCAACCAATGGACAAGCTAGATTCCACAATATTGACGAGAACTGAAAATGTCTATAACTCATTGACTTGATCTTTTGATCGGGTCCTAGATTTAATGAGCCATGAATTTGGTCTTGAAGGTCACTTAGGGTTACACAATCAGTTGTATTAACCACTTTTATTGGTTGTGTACTATAATAATCTCCTTGATCAATTTGAATAACCTCCCCATAGCAGTACACACAAGAAAACATTACGCTCTACGTAAAAAAAGTTTTCTTATCAAGATTTTGATAATGTAAGTGACATTTAGAATGATGGTTAACAATATAAGTTGGATTTTATAATTTTAAGATGTAATTAAAATACTTATTAAAAATAAGTTGGATTTTACCTCATGTTCAAATAATAACTATTACTTCTAAACTATACAATATTTATGATACTTAAATTTTAAAAGATCTTATATACTAAACTAGGATATTTTTTAGTACACTTTTTAATTAGTTAATCATTCTTCAATAATTAGTTATTCCTTACTAAATTATTAATTAGTTATTCAATAACATAGTAGAGTTAAAATATAAATAACATAGAGATAAAAAAATAAAGAACACCATGTATCGAGCTTCTCCCCTTTATTGCAGTGAATTGGATATCAAAATTTCATAAAACCCGTTGTCACACGGGTTTTCAAAAAATATTTATATCCAATTCAATGCAATAAAGGCTATAAGCTCGAAACATGAGGTTATTTATTTTTTAACTCTATGTTATTTATATTTTAACTCCATGTTATTTATTTTTTCACTTTCACTCCATGTTGTTTTTTAACTCCATGTTATATTTTAACTCCATGTTTTTATTAAATCCATGTTCTTTTTTAACTCCATGTTATTTTTTAACTCCATGTTATTTTTTATCTCTATATTATTTTTTTACTCCATGTTGTTGAATATCATTTGAACTGTATTTTTATTTTTTTACTCTTTTTTATTTACTAATTAATTTCTAAATAATATTTCCTAATAATAACTATCAACATCATTACTAAATTATAAATTTATCATTTCTTTTCATAGATAATTTTGTATTTTATAAAGAAATATGTGTATATTAAGCATATCCCCTGAGATTGTCAAACCAGAATGCAGCAAGGCCTGTTGTCGTGCACCATTTCTCGTTTGAGTCTAGCTCAAATCGGTGTTTTCAGGTTTTACCCCTTGGTACATCTATGATAGAGCCACATTCACTTGTTTGTATCCAGACAAGGATTTGATTTCTTAGATGACATGGTCTTTATGCTACCAAAATTTCATTAAAATAATCCTAAATTAATGTATAAAAATGATAATTATAATTCCTAAATATATATAACTAATTAAACAATCTAATAAACAAAAAAAATTAAAACTAACTAAACTACTAAAGAATTAAAATATTTAACTATAAAAAATTCAACTAAATAAAAAACATTAAATTTGAAAAAATATTTGACTAAAAACAATTCAACGAAATAAAAAACATTAAATTAAAAACCACACCTCTAAAAGCATTCCAAAAATTTCAGACCACAATCTTCACCACAAAAGAGAGAAAATGAGAGGTAAATGGTTGTTTGGAAGTGAGGAGAAGGGGAGGGGAGTACTTCCATTTAAAAGGGTGTGGAGGAAAAGGCGCCACCCGCGGTGCCGCCTTTTGCAATGTTGTCAGGTGAAAGGCGGCACCCGCAGTGCCGCCTTTCGGATGACATTATATAGAAAGGCGGCACCGCGGGTGTCAAAAACCATACCTCTAAAAGCATTCCAAAAATTTCAAACTATAATCTTCACTACAAAAGAGAGAAAATGAGAGGTAAATGGGTGTTTGTAAGTGAGGAGAAGGGGAGGGGGGCGCTGCCCTTTTATAGGGCGTGGAGACAAAGGCGGCACCTGTGGTGCCGCCTTTCGCAATGTCGTCAGGCGAAAGGCGGCACCCGTGATGCCGCCTTTCGGATATCGTTATCTAGAAAGGCGGTATCGCGGGTGGCGCCTTCGCCACATCAACGATCCATGTCGGCAGTGTAAAGGCAGCATCCGCGATGCCTCCTTTGCTGTGCACTTTGAAATTTTTTTCGCCCTAACCATTTTTTGTAAAAAGATATAAAAACGTGTAAAAAACTCGCCAAAGTATTATGGTTGTGGACACTTTCACCTAGCATCATAAAATACCCTCATCTCCTTACAATATTTCAATGAAACATGTGCTTCAATATGAGTATGGGTTACAAGAACGGGAACTATGGCACCTCTTGAAAATCCCTCGGCTATGACCTCCTCCACTGCCCTAAACTTGTGGGAGCCAATGGCACGATCTCCTTTGTGATGGTGATCTGGATCTGGATGAGGTTGCGGCCGTAGTGGCCATCGTGCCATGATGTCTTGGTGGGGAAGTTGAGGTCATCAATGATGGATCTATCGCAGGGCCACCGGGTAGTATTTGGGCTCACCACCATCATCATCATTGGCAATGAGAAGTATGGCAGCCGCTAGTACCCACATATCGAGAGGGATGACTTGGGGTTCTATTAAAGGTATTGTAGGAAGGGATATTTTTAATACATTTTCAATTTAAAAAAAATGGCTTGGTTAAAAATATTTTTAAAAATATTCCCCAAATCCAGCATCATCAATACTACCATTAACCATCACGTGAAAGGTGGCATCAGTGATGCCGCCTATCAAATAAACCCAATTTTTTTATTTCTTTTATTTTTTTTATTATATATATATATAAGAAAAATAGTAAATAAAAAATTTTCCATAGAATTGTCTGCTATTTAAAATCCAATAGTACTGCCATTAAAATAGTCTATATTCTAACAAATTTCTCACCAAGCGCTCCCTTTTATAAGAGATATTACCCTAGAAATAAATCTTCATTTCTGATCTGGGATTTTCGTACTCCCTTTATGCTTAGAATATTCTACATTTGTTATGTGGGATTCTATTTCAATTATGAGGCTTTGAAAGACTATAAAATATAAACTATAAGACTAATATAAATGAAACATTAAACATTGATTAAACATATAAGAAATTGTTGAAAAAAAATATAATTTCATAAAAAATATTAATGGAAAATAATTTATAAGGTTTCAAACACACCTACTTGAAACTTAAAAATGTTTCATGTGTGTGACATTGAAAGCCAATAAAATATAAACTATAAGACCAACATAAATGAAACATAAAATTGGATTAAACATATAACATATAGTTGATAATAAAAATAATTTCATAAAAAATATTGATGGAAAATGTTTTAAAAGTTTTTAAAGACAGCTTTTTGAAACATAAAAATGTTTCAAGTATGTGACTTTGAAAATCTATAAAATATATACTATAAGAGGAACATAAATTCAACGTAAAACATGGATTAAACATATAAAAAATAGTTTAAAATAAAAAAAAAATTCATAAAAATTGTTCATGGAAAATAATTTATAAGATTTCAACGTCACCTACATGAAACTTAAAAATGTTTCAAGTATGTGACTTTGAAAGCCTATAAAATATAAACTGTAACACCAATATAAATAAAACATAAAACTTGAATTAAACATATAATAAATTACAAAATTATTTAATTAGTATTATTAATAAATTATTATATAATTATTAATTAGTTAATTAGTAATTCTTAATTATTAATTATACAATAGATAATTAGTCAATTAGTAATATAATTATTAATTATATAATAGTTTATTAGTTAATTAGTAATATAATTATAAATTATATTTATTCATTATATATATTAATAATTAGTAATTATTAAAAAAATAATTATATAATAGTTAATTAGTTAATTTTTTAAAATTGCCTGAAAGCCATTTATTAAAAGTAATGGAAAGAAAACAAAGAAAAGAGCAGATGAGGTCAGACAGAGCATCACTACCCTCATTAGAAATTCAAAGACCAATTTTTTTCCTAATCTTAGCCCAAATCTTCTTCTCCTCTTCTCGAAGATCAATCCCATTGGTCCCTCACCCATGCCCATACCCACGATCGCGACCTCTAGAATATATCTCTTATAGTCTTTTTTCTTGTTAGAGGAGGCTTTCAATGTCAGTGTTATCCGAATTAGAATCAGCCAGGGGTTATGAGTCTTCTTTATTAGCGGTCTAATCAGCCCATCCACACCCGCGACCACGACTCTGATGATGACGACCACGCTTCTATGTTTTGGTTTGTTGGAAAGTTTCTTCTAGTTCTTCTTTTTCTGAATTAGTGCCTTTTTTGATATGGGTGCCATCACCTCCTATTCAATGTCATCATTTCCCACGAATGTCTCATTGCTTTTCCCGTGCCCTTCCTGGAAATTCTTGCTAGCATCCTGTTTAGGTTGAGTGGAAGTTGAGGTTTCTATCATAATTTGATTACCATTGCATGCTACAACATCATCAATATTGGAGTCATGTAGTGCAGGTTCCATCATTTTGATTTGATCAATAGTCAATGTTTGAGATGCCATTTCATTTTACTTTGAAGTATAGGTTGTAGTTTTCAAAGAATGAGCCTACTCTATTGATTTTAGAACTCGGTCATCATGGTGACATGTGATTGGGGAAGCATGCACAAATTTTTTGGATTCACCCACATAATAGTTAATTAGTTAATTAGTAATATAATTATTAATAATAATTATTCATTATAATTATTAATTAGTAATTATAAAATTTATTATATAACAATTAATTAGTTAATTAGTAATATAATAATTCTTTATAATTATTCATTACAATTATTCATTATAAATATTCATTATAATTATTAATTATTAATTATTAATTATTAATTATTCAATAGTTAATTAGTAATATAATTATTATTTATATAATTATTAATCTTATAATAATTAGTTAGTTAATTAGTAATTATTAATAATTAATTGTATAATAAATAAGTGAATAATTAGTAATATAATTATTAATTATTTAATAATTAATTAGTTACTTATTAATATAATTATTAATTAGTTAATAATTAATTATTAAATTAGTAATATAATTAATAATTATGTAATTACAAATTTTTAATTAGTAATTATTAGTCATTAATTGTATAATAATTAATAAGTTAATTGGTAATATAATTAGTAATTATATAATAGTTAATTATTTAATTTTATGAGAAAGATAGAGCCAAGGCCCTTTTTATAATTAGTTAATTAGTAATATAATTATAAATTACAGTTATTAAACATAATTATTAATTAGTATTTATTAAAATTTATTGTATAATAATAATTAGAAATATAATTATTAATAATATAATAGTAAATTAGTTATATAGTAATATAACTATAAATTATTATTTTTCATTATAATTATTAAATAGTAATTGTTAAAAAATATTATATAATCATTAATTAGTTAATAAGTAATATAATTATTCATTAAAATTATTCATTATAATTAGAAATTATTAATTAGTTATTAATAATTAATGATTACTAATTAGTTAATTAGTAATAAAATTATTAATTATATAATAATTAGTTAGTTAATAAGTAATTATTATTAATTCGTTTTAAAATAATTAATTAGTTAATTACTAATATAATTATTAATTACATAATGACTAATTAGTCAATTAGTAATATAATTATTAATTATAATGAATAATTATATTATTAATTAACTAATTAATTTTTATATAATGAATAATTAATAATTCAAATTAATAATTATATTACTAATTAACTAATTAATTATATATAATTACTAACTAATAATTATATTACAAATTAACAAATTAATTTTTATAATTAAAAAATAAATTACTAATTAACTAATTAATTAGTATGTAATTAATAATTTTATTACTAATTAAATAATTAATTATTATATAATTAGTTATTAATAATGAATAATGAATAATTATAAATAAAAAATATTTTATTAATTAACAAATTAACTATTTTATAATTAATAATTATATTACTAATCAATTTATTAAAAACTATTCAATAAATAATTATATTACCAATAATCTAACTAATTATTATATAATTAATAATTATATTACTAATTAACTAATTAAGTATTATATAATTAATAATTATATTTATAATTCATTATTATATAATTAATAATGATATTACTAATTAAAAAATTAATTATACAATAAATAATTAATAGTTATATTACTGATTAACTAATTAATTTTTATATAATAATAAATTAATTATTATATAATTTATAATTTATAATTAATAATTAATAATTAAAAATAACAACTAATTATATTACTAATTAAAAAATCATTATTATATTTGAAAATTATTTTACAAATTATATAATTAATTGTTATATAATTAATTATTAATAATGAATAATGAATAAATATAACTAATAATTAAATTACTAATTAACTAATTAACTATTTTATAATTAATAATCATATTAATAATTAACTAACTAATTATTATATAATAAATAATTATATTTCTAATTAACTAATTAACTATTTTATAATTAAAAATTATATTACTAATTAACAAATTAATTATTATATAAATAATAATTATATTACTAATTCATTATTATGTAATTAATAGTGTTATTACTAATTAGCAAAATAATTATATAATTAATAATTAATAATTAATTGTTATATTACTGATTAACTAATTAGTTATTATATAATTAATAATTATATAATTATTAATGATATTAGTAATTAACTAATTAATTGTACAATTAATATTTAATATTTAATAATTTTAATTTGTATTACTGATTAACTAATTAACTATTATATAATTATTAATTATATAATTAATAATTATATTACTAATTAACTAATTAATTACTTACTATTATTATACGTTTAATCCATGATTTAAGTTTCATTTATATTTGTCATATAGCTTATATTTTATAGTCTTTCCAAGCCACATACTTGAAACATATTTATGTTTCAAGCAGGTTGTTTTAAAAGCTTATAAATTATTTTTCATCGAAACTTTTTAAGAAATTGTTTTTATCTTAAATAATTTATTATATATTTATTCCATGTTTTATGTTTCATTTATATTGTTCTTATAGTTTATATTTTATAGGTTTTCAAAGTCACATACTTGAAACATTTTTATGTTTCAAGTAGGTGTCTTTTGAAAGCTAATAAATTATTTTTCATCAACATTTTTTATGAAGTTATTTTTATTTTCAACTATATGTTATATGTTTAATCCATGTTTTATGTTCCATTTATGTTAGTCTTAAGGTTCATATTTTATTGACTTTCAAAGTCATATACTTGAAATATTTTTATGTTTCATGTAGGTGTCTTTGAAAACTAATAAATTATTTTCCATCAACATTTTTTTGGATTTTTTTTTTATTTTCAACTATTTGTTATATGTTTGATCCAGGTTCAAGGATTTATTTATGTTGGTCTTATTGTTTATATATTATAGTCTTCAAAGCCCCGTACTTGAAACAGTTCTGAATCCCACATGGGAAATCCAGAATGTTCTCTACAGGAATGGGAGAACCATAATCCAACACCAAAAATGCATAACGATTTACAGGGTAAGCCCTCTTATAAAAGGGATCCCTATGTGAGAGCTTCTATGAGAATGCAGACTGTTGTAATGGCAGTACTACTGGATTTTAAATAGCATATGAATTGTGCTAATTTTTTTTGTTTTAGTAGAAAGGAAGTATCAACGATGCTGCCTTTGGGGTATATTTTTAAAAATATTTTTAGCCTAGCCATTTTTAAAACAATATTTTTAGAAAAAATATATTAAAAAAAACTACTACCGGAAAATGGTGGTGAGTGAGGGGACTCACCTCAACTGCTCCAAAACATATCCCGATCTGTTTCTGTTCATCCATGGCAGTGACCCAAACCAGACCATCGCCCACGTGTTGGGCTTACTATAGCAGTTGTCGAAGCTTGCAACTCATCGCCTGTAGCTGCCTAAACCGTCCATGTCCTATCTACCATGTATAATTAAGCAAAGTGACTACCCATCCGCGCATGCATGTGTATAATAAATGCAATGTGTGTTGATGTTAAACCATCCCATCTCCCACTAAATAAGTTTTATTTTTGATAAAAAATATGTTTACTTATATTTATTGAAATGATCAAATAATTGACATTTAGCAAGGATCACTACCATAGATAGTGCTTTTATCAGTGAAACAAATAGTTCTTAATAATGATTTTTTAGCATTATTAATTTGAATGAAGATAAGTGGGGTCCCTTTTATCATCTCTTAGAAAAGCGCTGATAAAGCCCCCTTTTATCTGCCCTTACAAAAGTCCTGATAAATGGGTCCTTTATCATTGCTTTTCTAAGCGCCGATAAAATACCCCTTTTATAAGCGCTTAAATATGATGATAAAATTCAATAAATGTAAAAAAAATAAAAAAAATCCAAATATTAGAGACCCCTTTTAATAGCGCCAGCCATCCCCTCTCAAAAGTGATTTCCACCCCCCAACATTCCTTTTACAGTGCTTTCTCCTGCCCTTTAACAGCGCTAGCCCTCCTACACCTGCACGCGCGCCCGTTCCTTTCACTGGATTCGAACTCGAGACCTCTTCCCTAAGCACGAGACACTTTACCACTCCTCCATAATACTTCGTTCATCATTTAATGATATATCTCTATAAATATAGATATATTTCTTCATATATTAAAATATGTTTATATTATTATATATATATATATTGTTATATTAATATATCTATATTTATTCCTATATTTTTATCTATTTATATATATAGTTACATTTTTAATTTGTATATTTATTCGTATATTAATATATATTTAGTAATATATTTTTCATATACTAATATATATTTGTATGATTAGATTTAAATACATTTATAAAATATGTTTTTTCGTGTGTGTTTATAAATAAATAAATACATGCATGCATACATACACATGTATATATTGTTTATATATGTGTAAGTATAATTATACATGTTTATATATATTTGTATATATTTACATTATTATATATTAATATGTCTATTTATATGTCAGAATATATAGATAATATATATCATTTTTCTAAAACACAATCACACACAAATATATATATATATATACACACACACACACACACATTATATAGGTATATAAATATTCATATTTTGTATTTTAAATAACATGGATATTTGATTTTTTTTTGATAAGGCATATATACTAATAAATATATTTTATATGTAGATATGTTTAATGAATTATTTATAAAATTAAATTTTTAGGTGTGAACATATAAAAAAATATGTATATATTGTTATATATTTGATTATAAATAATAGTGAATTGTGAAAAATAAAAAAAAATTCAAAACCATTATATCAATATGAATGTAATACCTATGAATAAATTTAGACCCCATAAAAAAGGAAAAAAAGAACCCCATAAATTAGCCTGAAAATCAATCAAATGTTAAAACATCGGGGTACACAGACTAAAAACCCGATTTTAGAGGCCTCATGGGACTTTTTTTCCTAAAAAACCTCTCATAGGCCCCCCAGCCACAGTGGCATAGAGCTCATCGCAATCTTTGATTTGATACATGGTAGAGCTCAAACGGACACCCGGATCAAATGTTATAGCCGTTTGAAATTTGAGTTTTCTTCAACATATATTAGATCTTTAATTTATTTATTTACTTATTTTATATTCAGATTGTTACTAAATGACTATATTTGATAAAAATAAAAATATTATTAATTAAAAATTATTTTTTAAATTATTTCATTTTCTTTTTTTATAAATACCATATATATTAAGTTAAAATTTCTATTTATCCTTATCTAAAACACATTTAAAAAAATATTTTATTTATATCAATATCAATATATTAATATATTATTATGTTACTTTTAATGAATTTCTTTGAAATATACCCTTCATCTGCATCAGTAATAAAAGAGGTGATAAAGGGGTACTATTAAAAATTCTTTTTTTGCGCTGATAAAGGGTACGCCCTTTATCAGTGCTTTTTAGCGCTATTAAAGGGGTGGTACTGTGAAAACCCAAATCTATTGTAGTGTATATAGTTATGGTATCGTACCATAAAAAATTATAATACTTTGGAGTGTATAAATTTGGAAGTCATTCAGAAAAAAATCATAAGGTTAAAATTGAAGGCTTGTCAAGTGATGGATATAGACCTATAAAATTTTAAGATAGTTTGTGGCATATAATCTATCCTATAACTAATGATAAGGACTGTGTACACATATTTTCATTGGTTAAGAATCAATATGAAAATCAAATGATAGATTTGTATGTCATCATAGCTAATATGGATGTTCAATTGGCATCTATCACAGCTTCATGATACAATGTCATACACTCAAGTTGTAACATAATATATTATGACAACAATGGTAGTTATCAACCATAGGCTATAATTTCATATCCTCATGTTGCAACATCTCATAGATAAAGGGTTTTTTTAAGGACAGTCCCCAAATAATTTATATTCGATCGTGGAAATTTTTACAGATGATGAAAATTTTAAAAAAATTGTGGCATATAGTCTATGCATTAATTGATGAAGAGAATTGTACAAATATTTTCATTGTTTATGAATCAATATGAAATAAAATGAAAGATTTTTATATCATCATATCAACTATGGAAGATCAATTGGCATCTATCATTGCTTCATGAAACAATGTCATATACTCAAGTTGTAACATAAGAGGTTATGACAACAATGGTAGTTGTCATCCTTAGGCTATAATTTCATATCCTCTGGTTGAGATGTCTCATAGAGAGAGGGGTTTTTTTTAAGGATAGTCCCCACATTATTTCAATATTATGGTGGAAATTTTTATGGATCATGAAAATTACTAAAAAAAGATGACGCGGAAGTTGAAGAATGTCGAATAACATTTTGATCCCACCCCGATAAGGTCACACTGGCCTTTGAATCAACCTACACCATTGGAATCAGGGTTGATCGAAGGCATTTCACACTTACCACATTTTGATTGGTTAATTTTTACTCCAAATACATAATTTCTAGTAATTAATTGTGGTAGTAATCGAGTGTCAGATGAAGGTTTTTTGAATAATGGAAAATATTTTGATAGCAAAGTGATAAAAATTTTGATAAAACAAACACATTGAATGAAATTATAGTTATTATTCTTGAAGATACAAATATATTTGTTTTTTTAGAGGCATAAATAAATCTATAATATCACAATCAAATTATGACATAATGTACTGGAATACAAAAAAAAGGGACTAAATACAATCTTACACAAAATTGGAAAATAAAGTCTGGCTTGCTCAGAAGGAGGGGGCGGCTGTCAAATGCGACACCAGTATACACCTCAGTCAGTTTGGCCAAAACTAAGCTCCTACTACTCCTGGTCCCACAAGAACACCATAAAAGGTTCATCATCATCATAGAACATGGAATGTGTGGGCATAACCATTGCATGAGTGAGTATAACATTACCCAATAGGAAACCCCAAAATCACCAATCATAAATCATCAAGTGTAGTCAGCTCATCAAACATAAGTTTGTCAAACCAGACATGAGACAAAAAGATAACCAATGATATCCAAGATATACTAACAAATTACTCTGAGTCACCGAGGGTCTCTACGACTGCCATCCATAGATCTAATGTGAGCTTTCAAGGTAACACTCTTCCAGGAGATCAAACTCGACAAGTTTTATATCACTCATCGGGTATAGCTAAGCCGACGGAACATTCTTTCCATCCAGAGGTCATGCTCGTTTGGGTGGAATTTCTCCCATATCTGTACTGACACTGATAACATTCGTCCCAGAGGTCACACTCATCTGGTCTACCAAAGAAGAATCACATAGAAAACTAAGAGGTTTTATCCAAGATACACACTCCATTAGATTATTACCCTGTCATAAAGATAAGATCTCTGTATACAGGGTTCAATTCCTAGGGATCACTAGGGGAACACCATACCCTACTGAAAACATCTTCCTATACAGGGGTTTGAAACCCATGTAACCTCTAGAAAATGACCATATACCCATATTTTTTGAAAACTGTGTGTATAGGGATTGTATGGGAACCTATACACACAGTTTTGGAAAACCACAGTTATAGGGTATTTTTGAAGACTTATGCCCATAGTTTTTCCAAAATCATGGTTATATGGTTTTTCTATTAACCTACACCCACGATTGTCCAAAAACCATGGGTATACGTCATGCCTATACCCATGGTTTTGGAAAACAATGGGTATATCTTTCCCATGTTAAGGAGAGAATTTTGTTTTTCTGCGGGACACTAAAAATTCAATAGAACACCTATTTCCAAGATTTTTCTACTATATCCATGGTTTAGATAAATATATACATATAAGTAAATATATATGTATATACCTATAAGCCAATTTCATGTATTGGTTTCGCACATGAATCATATACAGGCGTTCTAGGGGTCAAAACCCACGATGAGAAATTTTTTAAATCCTATGTCCACTGTTTTGAAACCATGGATATATGGTTAATGATACGGTGGATTAAGCCTATTCCAATGCTTCATAACCATGGGTATATAATTTTTCAAACCATGGGTATAGCTCAGAACTATACTGACACCTTAACAAAGCACGGTTTTGAAAATCATGGGTATAACCAATACCCACAGTTTTAGGTGATATACCCACGATTTTAAACTGCTAGTATAGGTGGATTTTCGAGTAGTTTGTAAGTGTTGGTCATTCAAGTTCCACAAACCCTACCTAAGGAAACACAATGGAATATAAGGATCACTTTGGGCGTCTTGGGGGGATACATCCTCCAAGCTGATGAGGGTCTATCAAAGTAGAATGAGATGACCGACTCAAAATAAGGGAACTCTCCCACACAACACCGATCATCAGGAAGTTGCAAAGGGGTCACAATTAATATCGAAAATGGGATACTACACCAAACCCTCATAATTATGGACCAAGGTAACATACTCGGCTGATAATATTCCAAGGAAGCTCACACAATCTCACATTGAATATGATCTAAGAAGAAAGAGGATTTCAACCAGTCTTCAAAGAAGTACATGGCGCGTCCTGAGGGGTACATGATGTGTCTCACTAAACCTGGCACTTCGCTTGTCTCGGGATTGCATGACATATACTTTTCAAAAAAAACATGGTGTGTCCCTCAAGGTACACGACATGTAAATGTCAGCAGGTAACTCTGCGTGTCATTGTACCTATGCCCGTGTACACCAAATCGTGCTTGTGTACGTGGTCATGTCCGGGTAAATGACTCTACTCATGCACTCCAGACTGCCTATGTACACGCTGAGCTATCTTCCATGTGTTACCCAGTGTGTGACTAGGAACACAGAATGTGTACCACTAAATGGCCTCCTAGGCATATACCCCCAATACACATTGAGCTTGTCACACTACCAATGATTAGCACAAGGGAAGTGCCAAATTTTAGCAGTGCTATGAAAAAAGTGTTGATAAAAACCTCAACTTTATCAATGCTAGCTAAAAGCGCTGATAAAATCACTTTTATCTTTCCTAAAAATGCGCAGATTAATGTTTTTAATAATTTTTTTTAATTTATATACAATTATTTTTTTATTCTAAAAAATAATGTTTATTAATATGCTAAGAAATTCAAGGTATCGAGCATTATCGGTCCTAAAAAATTATTAATTAAAATAGAATTACACCCGAAACAAATTATATGACACATGGAATTCCAAAAAAACCACATAAAGTGGCTAAGTGACCATTAGAAAATAAAACACAGAAAAACCCATATCATAGACCCCAAAACCCATGATTATTCCTGAAATAGTAAGTCGATATCCATATATAGTCATCATAATACCAGATATCTCCATCCATGCACCCAAATCAATGCTAGTCGGTCGCTAGAAAACCACAGAATCAAGTCCCAAAGTCTTCCTCGGTGTGTACCCCACATCCTGAGGTCAACTGCTACCATCACATCAGTCTTCACCATCCTCGTGCAACCCTCTTTCGCCGCCTTCCCTATACCCGATGCTTCCAGCCAAGTATTTGCAACCTATTCCTTGTGGTCATCTCTTCTTGATCCTGCCAAGGTCCTCGCTCGGTCATCTCACCAGCCGTGATCACCTCCTCGCCTTCGACCACATCCATCCGACCTGTCAGAACCTGCGGGAACACCCCATCATCCTGTCGACACTAGTTTCTCATAGGTCGGCCTTCATTAATACTCTGGCACGCTAGATGAAGGTGATACAATATAGATCAAATATTTCATTATTCCCAACCACATCACAAGAGGATCGATCATCCTCCCAAATGCTAGATTTGAAATGATCTCCAAGATTGCTTAAAAATGAAAGATAGAGAAGATCTCCAATCTCCATAATATATATTAAATAAAAAATTCATGTTTATAATTAATATATTTTTTTAATAATTCAACTATATATAATGTTTTTAATAAAAGTATTTATTAGATTATAATTAAATAAATATATATATATAAAAATATAAAATTATAATAAATTTTATTAAATAATAAATATATTTAATATATTTATAATTATATATATATAATTATATATTTATAGTTGTATATATATCATTGAATATTTATAATTAGTAGTTGGGGTGGTTTCCAAGTTGTAAGACCACCCAATAATTCTGCATCTGGTATAGGGTTAAATTCCTAAATGGTTCTAGTTTGGGGTTTCATTGTGGTATTTCCACTGTTGATAGTTGACGGCGTCTCAACAGAGGGAAATGTGCTGGGCTCAGCGGCGTTTGGTGGCACGTGTTGTGCTACTGTAGTGGCATTGAGAATCGGTGAGGCTTTCATCCTTTGGTGAAGGCGTGCATAGCAGCAGTTGGTCGTTGCGGACATGCTTCAGCCTCCAGAGACATGGGCAGGGTCATGAAGATAATGGTGGTGACACAAGCCTACGGTGGCTTTGAGAATCAGCGAGGCGGTCGTGTTTGTGGTTGATTAGGGTTGTCTGAATAGCGGGATAGACACTTCAACTGGTCAGACAGACAGATGAAGGTGGGGTAGTGGGTGGCGATACCACTATGTCTAGATAAGGATGGCCGATGTGTGGCAACGACGTATGGTCGATGAGCCGTAGGGATGCGTGGCAGATTGAAATTTGATGAATCGGAAATGTGGCACCAGCTTGTTATTGGGGCATATATTGCACTGGGATTTCTAGGCCCATGGGTCATATATTAAATAAATAAGGGAATTAGGTGCAGCCACTTTTGAGGTGGGAACTGGAGTTGACTATTGTATGGGAAGAAATGGTAGGCGAGCATGAATTCACATGAGGCACATGGTATTAGAGTGGTGGTTCAATCATGTGCAGTGGAATGGTGTTAGAGAAGACAACATGGGTCGATGCCAGTGAGGATTTGAGAGCGTACCCCAGTAATCACTTCTACCAAGCTGAAGGAATGATAAAATAAATAAGGAAGCACTCAACCGAGTGATATTATTATATGGGAAAATGGTGACACAATCATTGTCTCTCCACTAAAAACATGCAGACATTTACACAACAGTTTGATCTAACTTTTTCAAGTTGTCTAATTAGTGAGAACCTTCTTCCCTTTCTCAAGGGTTTTATAGAGCATTGGTTATCTACCATTGATGAGTCACAAAGATCATGGTTGGGAATCCTTGGATAAAACCAAGGACCCTTCCATATTAAGAAGTCCATGATGAACTTATAATATCCAAGCATGATCCAAGAACAAGTCATGTTCAATATTCATGCATTGTCGTGCATGAACTGAAGGATCCCAAGACTTTTGATGAAATAGAGTCTTCAAATGAAGTAAGATGTAGATTTAATGCCAAGGTACAATCATGATAATATATTCATGAAGTTACAATTTCATTAATATAATTTAAATAATAAAATGAATAGTTCATGTGATGAGAGTAAAAATTTAATCTAAAATGAATATCCTATGTGATGAAATGTGAAACATAAGTATTCGGGTGATTAGAAGATCATATTTTGATGAATCCACGTGAATCAGATTCCTACATGAGTTGTAACATTTATGTGAAGAATGGAGAAGACCCGAGCATTGGGTATTTTTGATGAGTTTTTGTATTTTATTATGTAATTAAATATGAGTTACATGTATGAATATAGATAATGATTCATAGAGATAGACACCACATTAAGAAGAAAGAGGGGAACCTTAATCCTTCTAGTATTCTTTATGAGTTGCATGAAACAAAATACCCACAGAAACTAATGGGGCATTCAATATGAGGAAAATATGATACCACTACTGATGAGTATTCATATATAAATGTGTAATTAAATGTGTTATTACGAAACAAATTTAAATAAGGATTTAAATGATTGATTTTAAATCATGTAATAATGATATATTACCCATGAACAATTATTGTTTGTTTTGTGAATAAAGTGTGTATGAAGGTGATGAAGACTCTGTGTTGAATTGAAATATTATTTCTGATAACTCGATACAATAATGTATCAGGTAAATACAGAAAGATGAATTGATGAGTTCTTGATTATTTGAATATTGAGGAGAATCTAGATTGCACAAAATCTGAAAAGAGTCTTAATATAATAATTTCTAAAATTATTGATAAAGTACACAAGGTAGGAGTGACTAGATTTCTTATAGAGTAAGTCTATTTGAAGAAGAACTTCTTCCTAAATTTGGAAGTAGATGTATCTTTTGGATTATAGAGTAGAATGAATCTCCAATGTATTATGGAGAAAGAGAGTGTATAGTGGATTATTTTTTGTTATAGAGAGGAAAAATGGATTGTATGTCATTGTATTAACTTGTGGAGATAGTGAATAATACATGTTGGGGGGTATAACCAATATAGAAATGAGTAGTATTTTCAAAATAACCCTGTAAATAACATGTGATTCTCCCTATTTCATTACAACTACACTTGAGGAATGATTGAGAGTTTATATTGAGTGGATCAAAAACCTAAACAAATTTCAATAGGTTGAATTTAAAAAAAGAATTAGTAAAATAAGGCTACCACTGATTCACCTCCCTCTCATTACCACCTAATTGATCCTTGGCCACTAAAAATATCTCTTTGTATCAATAGATCTTGGTGAAATAGGTTTACACACATCAATTTGCATTAGTTCAATCACTCTTATTGACCATTGATCTTTAACCTTTTATATATTTCAAATAATCTTCCCTTGTTAGAAAGAATCGCATGTATGAGTATGATCACATGATAAATTAGAGAGATCTTGAGCAGTGTCACATTTCAACAAATCTTCCATGTATGATTGGCTCATATAAACAATAAATTTATACCACAACCTATTTTCTTCTTCCTTGGATATAAAATACATATCTTCTTGTCCACTCAGAAGATATAGATTCCCCTTTGTGTGTTTTCCTTACAAAACAACTCCGCTATATTTTCCCTTGATAATACACACCTTATTTGTAAATATTATAGTGTGTCCCAAGTCACATAGCGACCCTCAAGGCTATGAAATGAGCATTCTAAGAATTCCCCATATTTCCACAAAAATAATATTTGATAAATGGTTTATACATGTGCATCACTAATACACCACTCATTATTCCTTAAGATCAATAAATATTCTGATTCTAATTCATACCAAAATAAATCTTTATCCACATAACAGGCTCTTGTGTTCTGACACCAATCATTACTGCTTTCTGTTTATGAACAATAACCATACCATTTGTGGCATTACGATGTATCATTTTCTTCCCTAAACATTTTTTAACTATTTTTTGGACCTATGAACCATAATTTCCCTTTTTTCCATCACTTGTGTGACCTAATTTCCTAATATCATATTAGGAGTCAAGAGTTTCTCTTGATCCTATATTTAATTGTAGGCCAACAAAATCCTCCTAAAGTTCTTCAAAACATTTTACTTGGTCTTTTAATATGTTATTCATAAAATAAATAGCCTTGGATTATTATTTAACCTTTATGTTGAACTTATTGAATTTATATGAGTATTATGGAATTTCTAATCATATTATTTATTATACACATATATATATACATATATACATTGGTAGATAATTTGATAACAGTAAGACACTTATTAAAGGTATAACAGAAGTCTAGATAACAGTAATACACATACAAAACGTATCATAAATCAAATGTCAACCTAATCTACGCCTCCGGTGTGGATGCTCCTCTGTCCCACAGTCAGGCGTATACTGGATGCGTCCACGCCGTGTCTGTCTACGTCTGTGCTCTGGCGTACGCTGCGCATCCTCATCGACAGCCACCTCCACATCCTCCTGTGTGACAGACGGTGGATGTACAGTCTCACCGCCTGTACCCTGGCCTGCATCTAAGGATAGTGGAAGCTGGCTGGAACTCTCACCAATATAGGAAGTAGATGGCTGCTCTGCTGTGGATGACTGCAATAAAACATCGAACTCAATCCAGTCAGCGTCTGTAAGTACCTGTGGCTGTGCCTGAGAAGCTGGAGGAGCATATGACTGGTCATGCTGAACACCCTCCTCCAGTGGAATAATATCATGTGGCTGAGCAAGCTGAGCAGCCTCATCCTGTGGAACAACAGCAGGCTCCGCGGCCTCCGCAGCAGGCTCCGCGGCCTCCGCAGCAGGCTCCGCGGCCTCCGCAGCAGGTGGTGGATCAAAGAAAATGCCATGATAAATCTCGTCCATCGACGGTAGCATCTGTCGTACAAGGCTGTGAAAATATGCTGGGTCAAAGGCAGCTCTCTCCACTGGATCAGACATATGCAGTAGATGACAAATACGAGCATCCTGCGAAAACAAATTCTGTTATTAACTAATTTGAATAAAAAATATGTTGAACTGTGAAAGAAAGAATGCATACCAAGTCATGGAAGCCCCGTCCGTGTCGTGTCAGAAATCTGACGGGAGACCTGATGTACCAGCCTGCATAATCCATCTGATCCATCAAATGAAAGCGTACTGTCCCTGCCCCTCGCAACTGGGACTCTCGTCGCCTGTCCCATAACGCTACATATCTCGCATGGTAGCTCCTCCAATCAAAATCTCTCTTCCCTGACATCTTCAGGGAATGCAATGAATCCAACTGACTGGGCGGGTCAGGAACTGGCTGAAGGAAGCCAAACTGTCTCATAACCCTATCTGTCTGATGCCACTCGACTATATGAAAATGAATCAGTGGAACCATGCAAGAGCCGATATCAAGCATCACTGTACAGTATGGGGGCAGACTCTGAAGGATAGCATCTGTATATGGCATCCATGTAATCTGAAAGAAAAAATGAATAATCAATTAATAAATGAATAGATTTACAGTAAAGAGTAAAGATTTAACAATATAAATAATAACCACTTACATCGTCTGGTCGAATGCTGTCTAGCATAAGTCTGTAGGCGTGAACATCATGTCTGGGAGAATCTGAATGTCGATGCGCCTGACTCCACCTGTAGATAACATTTTTTTTACATTTCATAAAAGAATTTTATATAAGTAAGTTAGATATTAGAAAGAAATAATAACATACCAACGTCCACGTGGAGCCTCTGCTACAATATCTACGGGTAATGGCGCACGAGCATGTGGAGCTAAACGAGGTATGTGCTCCCATACCCACATCTGTAGAAGAACCATGCATCCTGTGATCTGCATCTTCTCGATGCGACATGCGCTGCATAGGGCTCTGTATGTATATGCTAGGCAGGCAGACCCCCAACTATATCGACCTGCCTGGTCCAAATCCTCTAAAAAAGATAGATACATCAGGTGCACAAAAGTAGTAGAGTGGTCAACAAAAAGCGTGCCACCGATCAGCCTCAAAATATATGCCCGTGCAAAGCGCAGCACGGTGACGTCATCAGCATCATCTGGTAAATGTGTGAAGTGCTGGTCTAACCAAGGCATCCGCAATCTACCACCGACGATGGTCCTGCCATCATCCTGGACCTCTATGCCCAGAAGTCTATGAACAAGCTCAGGCAAATCTGATGGAACTCGGCCTGTCAAAGCATGTCCGTCGATAGGGAGGCCCAACATAATAGCCACATCCTGCAATGTAATAGTCATCTCTCCCTCACTGAAATGGAAAGTATGTGACTTTGGTCTCCATCTCTCGACAAGTGCGGCAATGAGCTGATGATCAAGAAACGTGAAGTCGCACATCGCTACGCCATAAAATCCAGCTCGACGAAGATGTGGGACGATAGCGGGAGGTGGTGCAGTATGATGGAAATGGTGAGATCTACGTACACTCAAGGGAGCCACAGGACGTCCCTCTAAAAGCAGTCGTGATACATGAGTAGCCTGAGATGTAAGCAATGGAAAACCTGCCATCTGCACACATGATATCATCGTTACTTATTAATAGTGGAATCATGATATATTCATTTTTATTTGGTGTCACAATCAATATTAGCCTAGTCTCACAATCAACATTAGTTAAGGATGCTCAGACACTCAGATGCCATTACTAAAACTAGACATCTTATAAGAAAACCATAATTTAAAAGTGAAAAATTAATTATTCCTTCTTATTTGTGAAATTACGTTTGTTAATTTATCAATTATCCATTAAATAACCATCAACATTATTCCACATTAAAAATTAACAGGAAAAAGTGAAAAATTAATAATTTCTTTTTATATGTGAAATTAGGTTTGTTAATTCATCCATTATCCATTAAACAACCATCAACATTATTCCACATTAAAAATTAACAGGAAAAACTGAAAAATTAATTATTTCTTCTTATTTGTGAAATTACATTTGTTAATTTATCCATTATCCATTAAATAACCATTAACATTATTCCACATTAAAAATTAAGAGGAAAAAGTAAAAAAATTAATTATTTCTTCTTATTTGTGAAATTACGTTTGTTAATTTATCCATTATCCATTAGATAACCATTAACATTATTCCAAATAGATCAAGTTCCTAAGTAACTATAGAAACTTCCACAATATGTTATTCAACCACAACCTCTTCCTCTTAGAGCAGGTACACAGACTCGATCATGGATGATGAGATTTGGAACTCTGTCCTGCCACTTGGGGACATCTCTTACGAGTATGTCCTTCTGCGTGGCAGATACTGCATCGTATTCTCCCTCCTCGTTGCCGAGGCCAATCCATCTCATTTCTGATGCGAGTTGACTTCGGTCTTCCTCGAGGCCGCAACCTAGTAGCATGAAGCCAATAATTTTAAAAATGACACACATTGAAAAAATTATAAATGATACCAAAACCGACTTATGAAAACCTGGAAATATCAGGGACAATGGTCGGTTGATCAGCAGGCAATGTGATAGAATGGAAGTCACCAACAGGCATCCAAGCAGCACTATAACAGTTAACCAAAGTGCTCATGTGATACACCGGGTCAACATATGGCTCCCACGATATATTTACCGAAGCGCAAGCTGTAATAACATGTACACATGGATATCTCAATGCCTGAAAGCTGCCACAATCACAGTACCTGTTATCCAACATCACGACAAACACTCCACCATTAGTGCATGCACCCTGGTCGTAGCACTTTCTTACCCGAAAACTCCTCTTTTCCCTGTCAAAGGCTATAACATTCCATCGTGAAGCCTCATTCCGTATCCGGTCAATATCAGTTTGAAAATGCTGAGTAAAAAGCATTCCATTTTCCATCCTCTGGTAGGCCTTTTGGGACCGGTCAACAAAGTAGTGAACACATCTAAAAAATGTCTCTTGCACTAACCCTGTGATTGGGAGTTTACGCACACCCTTGAGGACCCCATTTACGCACTCCACTATATTAGTGGTCATATGCCCATATCTCATGCCACCATCGTATGCTAATGACCATTTTTCCTTTGAAATTTGTACCATATATTCATATACCTCCTCATTAACTGTTCGGATCTCTTCAAGACGCCGATCAAACCTTTCTTGTTGGGGTTCATATGCTGAAAGCATAACAAAATAATGTATTAAAATGGATAGTAAATTTTGTTAAAAAAAGAAAGTTTAGAAAACCATACCCAATTTGAGGATCGCCTTCTTTATGGCCTCATCTCTAAACTGCTTATGCACATTACTTGCAATATGTCTAATGCAATAACGGTGATAAGCATTCGGCTCAGTCCAAGAAACCCCATCACTACTCACGGCCTCTATAATCGCTCGATGACGATCAGATATCAGACACACGCCCTGTTTCTGCGTGACATGAACACGTACACATGCCAAGAACCAGCTCCAGCATTCAAAATTTTCTTTTTCAACAACAGCAAAAGCAAGTGGCAGAGGAGCGCGATTACCATCCTGTGTGGCAGCAATGAGTAGAACACCTGTATACTTTCCATAAAGGAATGTGCCATCTACCTGAATAAATTGTTTACAAAAGGGAAATGCAGCAATGCACGGTCTGAATGCCCAAAAAATCCTCTTGAACTTCACCTTTGACCGATCAACTAGATGATTTTGGGATACATACTCAACAGTGTCCAACTGATAAACAATCTGATTATTGAGAGACAACAATTCCATAAGCTGTGGCAACAACGCATAAGACTCATCCCAATCACCATACACTTTTACAATGGCTTTCTGTTTTGCATTCCAAGCTTTGTTGTATGATACCTTATAGTTATACAACTGTTGAATTCTTTCCTGAATAAGGGCAACAGGAACATCCTGACTTGTTCGTATCATCTCACAAATAACAGTAGATATAAACTCTGCATCAAGAGAAGAGTGATCTTGTGCCAAGCTGGGATGCAGACAAGTGTGTGGGCCTTCTAATTTGGTTATCTTCCAACATCCATAACATTTATCAAATACTGCTCTTAATCGAAATTTACATTCTGACCCATATTTTTCACAACGAATGAGATATTTGGTCTTCTTTGACTCATAAACCACAAATGTGAAATGTCGCTCAATGTGGTATTGCTTTATCACATTTTTCATTACCTGTTTAGTTTCGAACTCCTGCCCAACATATATGGCATTATCATTTGATGCAGGCATATTCCCTATAATGCCAGGGAATTCAGAAGCTGGTGTAATGACATCCCAATCAAAAAGTTGTTCACGAGACATTCCTCCAACTAAGGAACTCAAAACTGAAGGCTGATTACCACTAACTGGTGGATGTAGTGGATGTCTGTCTCTCAAAGGAACCTCAGAAGGTTCATTTCCAACCACATCATCTCCTGCTGACTCCCCAGATTCTTCTTCCTCAGATAAACTTTCTTGCACTATATCAGCACAGAAAGGGATGTCATCTACATTTCCTTCCAAATTTTGATGATCTTCCTCATTACATTCTTCCACAGGAGTCGAATGAGAAGGAGGCAATAAAGAAGACTGTTGTGAAGGACCAACTTCTATAGCGGTCACAAAGCATGGTTCTGTAGTAATCGATTGCACCACATCAATATCAGAAATGACAATAAATAATTCCATCAAACCATTAATACACTGTTGCCTGAATAACTGAGAAGCCTCCATCCAATCCTCATCATCGACTATAGGGTAGTCGCTGTGCCACATACGCTCAGGATATTGAAGATGTCGGTATCTAATTGAAGTGATTGTTTGTCCTCCACTCAATTTTAACCGACTATGAATCTTATTACGAACTGCATCCAATGTCATACAACCATGGAGATTTACCACTTTGACAGGTGGCACACTGTAGCTAAAACCCTGCTCGGTACAAATTACCTCACCGTTGCAATATATTTGAGCAGACATAATTACCTATTAAAAAAAATTTAAAAATATTATACACTACATTAAAATTTTAAATTATTTATTTTGGTTTTCAATAATTGATTATCTTGAGACTTTTTTATGTATTGATTTATCACTGTTAAGGTATAGTGATTGTGATTTTAGCACAAAAGCAAATTTAATATAATGTTTCATAAAGTTTGATTACTTATGAATATATAATCATGACTTGATCTTGAGACTTGCGATTAGTTTATCATTATCTGATAAACTAACCACAATTTATATGAGTAAACTCCTATCTCTATTATCAAATATTGCAGCGACCGCCAATCTCCTGTCAAATAGCAACGCCACCTCTCGAACGAGTTCTCAAATGCCTCTTCGTCGACACCTCTTCGGGGATGCCTCTTCGTCGACACCTCTTTGGGGCGTCAGTCTTTTATTTACAAATTTACTCACATGCATGTGAGGGGGTCTAGGGGTATGAAATACATAAATTAATTTAAACGGACACGCAGGTCCTTACACTTACTGAGAGATGACTCGCAGGTCATCAATACCGAAAAAATGCAATTATTACAAATTGAATAACAACATACACAAAATAAAACATGCAATTTCAATTATGCATGGTCGGTCGTCTCAAGATCAGTCATCACTCATACCGTGTTTTTTGGTATATTTATTATATTATCCGTATTATATAAAATCTATATTAAATACTACACCTATTTTACAAAAATTTAACTTCATGTGTATATATATATATATATATTTATATTTATTAAAAACATTAAATAAATTTTATTATAACTGATCTAATTGAGATTTACATAATAAAAACTTTTGTTATTTTAAATTTTATGAAATTGTAATGTTTTTTGGCCATTCTTCTACTTTTCAAAATATAAGTAAATATATTTTATACTTTATTGATTAAAAATATTATTACTAGTAAATAAAAGTAATTTAATTTACACTTACATCAAAACCATCCATTAAAATAAATTTCTCCAACATAAATTACTTTTTCTAAACATTAAAAAGTTTAGACATAACATAAAACATTCAATATTTAGACAACAGACATTCAAAAAATTAAATCATACGAACATTCAACATCAAGAAAATTAAATCATACAAAACATTTCATGCATAACATATGAAATAAATAAATCATACACACAATTACACATAAAAATGAAATAAATAAATACAATTAAACATACAAATGAAATAAATAAATACAATTAAACATACAAATTATTAAATAGAAATTTTACCTCAATAAAAGCAGCAAATATTTGTTGAGAAAGAATTTCTGCAGGGCTTCGCAACGAAAATCAGAGGAGAACAATGGATATTGGGGGGGGGACCCCTCCTTTTATAACTTCTCTCGGCCAGATGCGTGAACGCCGTTCACGCATCCTTCAGCTCGTCCGCGAAGGATGCGTGAACGGCGTTCACGCATCCTTCGCCGCGGAGAGAAGCGTGAACGCCGTTCACGCATCTTTTCCCGCGCAAGGATGCGTGAACGGCGTTCACGCTTCCTTCAGCTGGTCAGCAAAGGAAGCGTGAACGCCGTTCACGCATTACCGTCGGGGTCCGGGATGCGTGAACGCCGTTCACGCATCCTTCGCCGCGGAAGGATGTGTGAACGGCGTTCACGCATCCTGGACCCAATTTTAAAATTATCCGAACCCTAGCCCCTTTTAGCATATTTTAAATTTTTTAAAACCCAGAAAAAAAAATTACTCGTCTTCACCATCCTCGTGCAACCCTCTTTCGCCGCCTTCCCTATACCCGATGCTTCCAGCCAAGTATTTGCAACCTATTCCTTGTGGTCATCTCTTCTTGATCCTGCCAAGGTCCTCGCTCGGTCATCTCACCAGCCGTGATCACCTCCTCGCCTTCGACCACATCCATCCGACCTGTCAGAACCTGCGGGAACACCCCATCATCCTGTCGACACTAGTTTCTCATAGGTCGGCCTTCATTAATACTCTGGCACGCTAGATGAAGGTGATACAATATAGATCAAATATTTCATTATTCCCAACCACATCACAAGAGGATCGATCATCCTCCCAAATGCTAGATTTGAAATGATCTCCAAGATTGCTTAAAAATGAAAGATAGAGAAGATCTCCAATCTCCATAATATATATTAAATAAAAAATTCATGTTTATAATTAATATATTTTTTTAATAATTCAACTATATATAATGTTTTTAATAAAAGTATTTATTAGATTATAATTAAATAAATATATATATATAAAAATATAAAATTATAATAAATTTTATTAAATAATAAATATATTTAATATATTTATAATTATATATATATAATTATATATTTATAGTTGTATATATATCATTGAATATTTATAATTAGTAGTTGGGGTGGTTTCCAAGTTGTAAGACCACCCAATAATTCTGCATCTGGTATAGGGTTAAATTCCTAAATGGTTCTAGTTTGGGGTTTCATTGTGGTATTTCCACTGTTGATAGTTGACGGCGTCTCAACAGAGGGAAATGTGCTGGGCTCAGCGGCGTTTGGTGGCACGTGTTGTGCTACTGTAGTGGCATTGAGAATCGGTGAGGCTTTCATCCTTTGGTGAAGGCGTGCATAGCAGCAGTTGGTCGTTGCGGACATGCTTCAGCCTCCAGAGACATGGGCAGGGTCATGAAGATAATGGTGGTGACACAAGCCTACGGTGGCTTTGAGAATCAGCGAGGCGGTCGTGTTTGTGGTTGATTAGGGTTGTCTGAATAGCGGGATAGACACTTCAACTGGTCAGACAGACAGATGAAGGTGGGGTAGTGGGTGGCGATACCACTATGTCTAGATAAGGATGGCCGATGTGTGGCAACGACGTATGGTCGATGAGCCGTAGGGATGCGTGGCAGATTGAAATTTGATGAATCGGAAATGTGGCACCAGCTTGTTATTGGGGCATATATTGCACTGGGATTTCTAGGCCCATGGGTCATATATTAAATAAATAATTCTTAATGAGTGGGCTATCCCCTTATAGGGGATATGGATTCCCTCTCCGGCAAATATATAATTTAAAATTCAACAAATATATGTATTATAATTTTATAATTATAAATAAATATATAGTTATTTATAATATTTAAAATTTTACAAATATATATAAATATATACATATACTATATATATATATAAATATATATATATATGAATAAATATATATTCATTTATAGTTATAATTATAAATAAATATATATATATATATTTATTATATATATAATTTCATAAATATATATAATAATATAAATAAATTATTAACATTGCATCTTTATCTGCTCTTATTATTGTTGATAAAAATATGCCTTTATAAATGTTAAAAAAACCTTGATAAATTGTGTATTTATCAGTGCTATAATTTTAGTGCTGATAAAAATATTTCCTGATTTTATAAATGAACCCTAAAAGTCAGCTTCTCCTTCACACACCTTCAAGCTTTCGTGGAAGCCTTCATCTGCCGCACCGCCACTCTCGCCTTCACCGTGCTCGCCGCTTCCGTTCTAGCCTCCCTACTCACCTCCACTACTCTACCCCTGATTCTCACCATCCCTTCTCTACCCACATCTCTTTTCCCTTCTCACTCGTTGTTCCCCTCTCGTCGCCACCTTTCTCGCTGGTGCTCTCACCGCCGCCACTCTCGCCAATGTCGCTCCCAGATGTACCCTCACTACCCTACCATCGCTTCACCTTCATGGATGAACCCAAAGGTAAGGCTTGAACTTTTTCTTTTGATTTAATGGTTTCTAGGGAATTTGAATAATTTTTTGAGCTCTGTTCATCCTATATTTTAATTTACAGACCATTCATCATTGATTTGTGATATGTTACCCCATGTGTTTTCCATTGAATTTGAGAAAAATGATTGTTTTCATGTTTAACACCATGTTTTTTATAACAAGTAATAACATTAAATGTTTTTATGTGTTATCGTAAAGGTTAATCATGTTTTATAAAATTTTCATTTCAATTCCAAGGACATCTCAATTGTGGAAATTGTTAAAAATATTTTTTAATAAAACATGCACACCATGTGCTTGAGAAATTGAATGAAATGTCTTTATAAATAAATTCTACGGTTTTATAAGGTGTTTTGTTCATCAAAGTGAATTCTAAATAGGCACAACATTTTTACTTTTAATTTAAAGAAATACTTGAAATTCCACGCATTGATTAAATATTTAACAATATCATTAAAGTATAATGTGATGTTTAATGAAATATTATGAATTAAAAACCAATGGTAATTACAAGATTTATGGTTTTAAAATTATTATTGTGTTAATTGGATTTCAAGCCAAGAGTTTCGATGATTTTAATGTGTTAAAATGTTGGAAAATGTTGTTTTTTAAAGTGGTGAGTTGACCCTTGTGATCTGTATTTTAAATAACTTTTTTTATCTTTGGTTAATTTTTATATCAACATTTTGTGGTGTTTAATGATTTAAATATTTCAAAATGAAATGAATAATTTTAAAAGGGGGGTTTTTCCCCATTTTGGTTGTATTTTGAAACCTATTGTGTCATCGAATGTTTTTCAATGGCTATTTAAATAGCAGTGTGAATTCTCATTTGAGTTTCAAAGGTATTTTGAAAAAATTGGTCCCAAGAGTAGATTGAGATAACTTTTTTAAATGATAAAATGACTTAGAATTCTAATAATTTTTTGAAAAGAGAAGTTCCTTTATAAATTTTGAGAAAAATGATTTCTCATATAAGGTGTGATACCCTCTTAATCTCCATTTATTCTTGTATGAGCATTGTAGCTTATGATCCCATGTGGGGATGTTTCTTATTGATGAATTGTATATGTTGTTTAGGTTTTATGTATATGGGGATACAAATAATAAGGGTGGGAGGTTAGGCCTAAGATATTTTAAATTATTTACAGGTGATGCATGTAGTTTATTGACTATTGTCACCGCCATTTGAATCATAATAGGAGTCTTAGGTAGATATGATGTTAGAATTGTTTGGGAAAACCCTAGTGTGATAGAGGGATGACTGGGGAAGCATTTCCTGGCTACTTCCAGATGGTTAGGCTCAAAGGAATATGAGGCCCTTATGCTAGTAGACACTTTTTATGTGTTCCTATGGGTGAAGGAATCCCAGAAAAATTATCTTTATTGATCCTATAGATGAAGGTGTTTCAAGGATAACACCTTCAATGATCCCATGGAATTTTTCATTATAAGAACACTATCTTGGGGTAGTTTGATGTGACTTTTTGGGGTCTGGATAAGATTAATATTTATGACTAGGTTTCCTTATCTCCAGTTTAAGTCCTTTTATTAATAGATCCTAGTGACGATGCCCATGATGCTAGAATCCTTTTTAGGATCATTTATGGGATTTATCTCTCTACATTTACTTTATCCCTAGCTATTTATGTTATTTATTGAAAAATATTTTCTATTAATTTTCCTTATTTTGTGAGGCATGACATAGTGGTACTTGACCATGTGATTTCTTCCTTCTTTACATGGTTTTCCTTTTAATTTTTTTGAAAATGGATTGTGAAAGGTTTTTAAAGAAGGAATAATAGAAAGCACAATTTTGAAGTGTTTTCATACTATTTTAATAATTAGGTTGAGAATTTAGCTCAAATGAGAAATGTTATAATGAATTTTATTGGCTGAGGGAATTATTTTCCAAGTGATTGTTTTTATTTAATGAAAACCTTTAAAAAAGAGTTTTAACACACTTTTATGTGTTACTACTTATTTGGTAAAAAATTATAGAAAATTTTTATTTATCTAATTTATTTCAAACTATATTATTTAGGATGTAATATGAAAGTGATCCCTAAGATTTGGTAGATCTTTGTGACCTACTAGAAATTTAGATAAAGCCTATATTTTATAGGTTCAGGTTTATTCTAGATTATTTCACTCCCTTTGGATCCTATGAGAGGGATATATGGTTGGATGGTGACCCGAGTTGAACATATTTTGTGTATTTATTTTGTTAAATACTAATATTAATAAATCAAATATGATGGATATGAATATAGAGTGGATGGATGCCGATCCTATGATAAAAGAGTATGAAGATGGAGTGAAAGAGTTCACAAAGTTTTTAAAAGATGATGCATATGATCATTATCAAATCCTTTGTCTATGTTAAAAATTTTATTATTCAAGAATAATTAGTCTATAGAAGTTAGAAGAATACTTGATCTATAATAGAATAGATCAATGTTATAAATTTTTATTAAACATGGGGTAAAAGTGAATGTAGCATGTGGCTGGGATAACACTGCATTTTATCTATCATCTAATATGATTACAAGTGTGGATAATGAAGAAGGTTGTATCAGGGATGTGATTACAAATGTGAATGACGATGAAGATCGTATTGAGGAAATGATAAGGACATTTAAAGATGAACTCTGTGATTTTCTAAAATTGTTTGAGAAGTTAAAGAGTTGTTCAAAGATGTCATTGTATACTAGTTTCACTAAATACACAACACTATTTTCCATAATGAAGCTATTTAATTTGAAAGTATCCAAGTGATGAAATGACACCAGTTTTAGGATACAAATTTCTCTCTTTAATGACATGATCCCAGAAGGTAAGGAGCTCCCTTGCTAAACATATGATACCAAACGAATGCTAGGCTTGATGGGTATGATCTCAGAAAAAATAAATGCATACTTGAATAACTTTATACTATTTTTCAAGGACCGAAAATCAATCACATAATGCCCAAAATGTGGTACTTCTCGATACAAGAAAGATGAATCAGGACCTTCAAAACTTTTATGGTACTTTCCAATCATTCCAAGTTTTATGTGCCTATATAGAAGTGAGGAGACTGTAGGGAAATTGATGTGTCATGTAGATACAAGAAATGTATATGGGAAACCATGTCACCTAAAAGACTATCCTTAGTGAAAGATAATTGATCTTGAGTATCAAAAATTTGGAAATGAGCTGAGAAATCATCATCTTGCATTATCTATAAATGGAGTGAATCCTTTTGGTTTTCAAATCACCACTCACAATACATGTCTAGTTATGTTGGTAAATTATAAATTTCCACCATGTTTATGCATGAAACATAAATACATCATGTTATCTGTACATATATCTACACCAAAACAACCGAGTAATGATATTAATATTTATTTGGATCTATTTATCTAGGATTTGAAATTACTGTGAGATTTAGGTGTTATGTTGTATTATTCTTAGAGAAATGAAGATTTAACATTGAGATCCATATTGTATGGGATGATAAATGACATTCCTACTTATAGAAGTTTGTTAGGATATATAAGTAAATAAAATCAAGGATTCCTTGTTTAAGAATAGGGTACAGAGTCACTTCTGCAGAAACATTTATCGAAGACTGTGTTTCTAGGACATCAAATATTTCTACCCAGATGACATATGTACTTATCATGGATGACATAATTCGATGGAAGTTTAGAAGAATGTACAACAATGTCTCCACTAAAAGGTGATAAATTTTTTGAGAAATTAAAATAGGTGGAAACTGCTTTTGGTAAACAATTTTCAAAAAACCTTATGAAAATCAATTGGAAAAAGAGATAAGTTTTTTTTAATTACCATACCAGAATTGTCTACATGTCAGAAATTTTCTTGATTTTATGCATGCTGAAAAAATGTATGTTCTATTTTCATAGTCACTTTGGTAAATGCACATGGAAAATAAAGTACGAAATTAAGGACAGTTTGGTCATGGTCGACATTGGAATATGTGAAGATTTGGCACCAGTGAAGGGTGAGAATGGAACTTTTCTTCCTCCAGATACTTATAGTATTTATAGGTAGGAGAGATATCAGTTTTTCAACTTCTTGAATGATGTAAAGGTTCCATAGGGGTATTCATCAAATATCAATAATATTGTTTCAATGATTGATTTAATGTTAAATGGTACAATATCACATGAAATACATGTCTTCATGCAAGATCTAATTCATGTAGCTTTACATTACATTTTCCCAAGAATGTTCATCGTACATTAACAATGATATATTTATTCTTAAAATCTATATAAAGCAATGTAGTTCTCCTAGTAAAATTACCAACTACGGAATTAAATTTCCATCAAATTATGTAAATTGGAATTGTTCTTTCTTCTACAATTCTTTAATATGATGGTTCACTTAGTGAGAGATATTCGACTATGTGGTCCTGTACACTATAGATGGTTGTACCCCATTGAGCAGTATATGAAGATATAGAAAGGGTAAATCAAAAATCTACGTTAGCTATAGGGTTGTTTGGAGAAGTTATATATTGTTGAGTAATACGTGTAATTCTGTATATACTTCCTTTCTGATGTGGAAAGCAATGGTCTACTGAAATCTCATTACACCAGGCGGCTTAGAGTTGATGGAATTTGTGAAAGAGATGTTGCTAAAATCAATATTAAAGATTGGGAGAAGGCCCAAAATTATTTTTTTCATAACAATTTAGTGTTTTCCCATATGTTGGAATCTAGAAATAAGTTCTAATTAATTTGAATCCATCAAGGTCTAAAAGATGGATATCAAATACACATAATCTACAATTTATAAGATGGCTTCAGGACCATATTTTTAAGGAGTCTGATGAAAATATGGATTAAATTTCATAATAACTTTTAAGGATCCCTCGTTGACCAAGTTTTTAAGTATTATCATACAATGGTTATGTAATTAATGGTTATATATTCAATAAAAATGAACATGATAAAGGCAGTACCAAGAAAAATAGTGGAGATACACTTGTGGTTGAAGTGATGCCAGTTTCTGGTAATAATGACATAAATAAGATTTTTTTGTGAATATTTATAATTTGGAATCATCAGTCAAATATGGGAGTTGGATTATACAAAATTTAAAGTTCCAATTTTCAATGCAGGTTGGTTGATGATAAGAGTGTTGTCAAAATAGATGAATTAGGATTTGTAAAATTGGAGTTCAGTAAGGAAGGGTACAACTAACTGAAAATTGATTTTTATTATAAGATTGGCCAATGGCCACAAAATACCACCCAACCAAGAATTCAAGGAGGGATAAAATGGTGTAAACCAAGGGCATCCCATTTAAAAAAGAAATAAAATCAAATGGACTGGATCCAACACTATCATAAACAACGAGCACTGGCTCTTGCCTGCCAACCTATGTGAGCGCATCAGCCGCATAGTTAACCTCCCTCCAAAAATGCTTAACAATTCACCCAAAATCTGTTGCAACTGCACATTTTAGAATCTCATACACTAGGTCCCTGGGTGGTTCATAACTACCTTTCGCTGATCTGACCAGGACTTTCGAGTCTGAATCCACTTGAAACCCGCCCTCCAACAAACAGTGATTCCCGTGAGAAGCGTTTGTGTCTCCGCTCCCAAAGAACATCAAAATCTAAAGTATACGCTGAAGGCCACCAAAATTGATCCACATGAATCTTTCCACACCCCACCGCCTCTCATAATCCCATTTATCAGAGAATAGTCCACATTCAGTTGACACCACACGCCGGTGGGTGCCATCTGATCCATCGGCCTTCCTGGCTTCCATGCCTATTTGTTACATTTGCTCGGGACTGACCCAGGAGATGCTGCCACCCTTTTAACATAGGCCCCAACTCAAAGAGAATAGATTTCAATCAGACCCAGAGGTAAAGAGGAGGCCTCCCATCGCCCAGATGAGAATGGGTCCGAGCCTCCCAGATGAACCAGCAGATGGAGGAAAGAATGAAACACATTACCTTGCCTTCCAAGGAGATTTTGTCCAGACCATGAAACCAAGAGGCCATGAAATCATGGAAGGAGGGATGAGAATGATAAATGCATGGATCATGAGAGAAATGAGACCAAAGAAACATCGACCAATCACTCTGACAAAAGAGGTGCACCACAAATTCCTTTTGAGGCTTCCTACAACAAAAGAAAAGATAGGACAAGTGAACTCCCTTCTTCTGGATGCAATCCTCCTTAAGAAACACACTGTTAATGATGCAACAAACTAGCAGGTTCATTTTCAGGGTAATCTCTTTGCACCAACACTTCTACACCCAAACGTCGAGTGACGGCTCCCCCTAAACCTGCTTCCTGTACTCCTGGATAGAGAACTTACCCGAACTCGACCCTGCAAAACAGCACCTGTCCTCCTCATCGTTCAAGGAAATATTCTTGTAAAGTATTTTATGCACCTGATTCAGAAAATACTAGAAAGATCGGGTGCTCTGACACTTATTTGAAGGTAATATCTAGAGTCGGACACCATGGAAGAAACAACCGTTCTCTTGACCAATTATCTTTCCAGAAACCGATGTCACCTTTCTCAATTATCCACCAAGATGATCCCTGCAGTTCATCCATACACGAGCACATACGCATTACCAGTGCAGTCAGCGGTGGCTTGCTGGAATCGGAAACCAACCCTTTCCCCCATAGCGATTTTTGAAGGAGTCCCACAGAGAATTACCAACAATAATATCCCATGCAAGCCTTGCTTGCAAGCCCTGTATGGTGTCATTAATGTCACGTAACCCAACTACCCCCTCCTCAACCGGCTTCTCTAAGTGAGACCGTGAAGCCAAGTGACAACGACCTGTGAGATTAACATCCCCAAGAAAGGCATTAAGAACCTTTTCCATTCTTTTAATGGTCCATTTCGAGAGTCTAAGGACTGAGAAGACATGCATAGGGACGGCGGACAACATGCTGTTAATCAAGGTTACCCTCTCACTGAATGATAATAACTTGTTCTTCTAGTTAAAAATACGCCTAATCACCCAATTAATTGCATCCTAAAAAAACACTTTTTGACGTGACCACATTCCAGTAGGAATCCAAGATACAACATAGGGAGTTTTTGTTTTGGACAATCCAATATTTCTTGAAAACTCCTGCATCGACTACCCGGGCACTTGTTAGAAATAAAAACAAGTCTCTTCCTTGAATTGATACATTTACCACTCAAAAGGCCATACACATTAAAAATCGCCATGAGACCCCTCAATGAGTTCCGCCTTCCATTAATGAAGATCAAGATATCATCAGTGAACATCAAGTGAGACACGCCTACCCTGCTGTTCTTTCCGAGAAAAGGGAACAATCTTCCGCTCTCCATTCATCTATGTAAATTCCTTATTAAGGCCTCTTGTGCTAAGATAAAGAGGTTTTCGGAGAGGGGGCCACCCTGCATAACCCCATATACTGATTTAAAAAATCTAAATAATCCCCCTTTTAGAGATATGGCGAGCCATGGAGAAGAATAGCACCTGAAAGAGAGATCTAAAAACCATTCATGGAACCCAAAACGTCTCATCACCCGAATAAGAAAGATCCATTTCACTTTTTCATAAGATTGTTTCATATCAACCTGGAAGATGACATTTGAACCATCCACCCTTCTATTTAGATCATAAACTAACTCACTGAAAATCGCCACTGCCACTAGGATATTTCAGCCTTTAACAAAAACATGTTTCTCCCTAGACACCAAACTTGGAATGACCCAGTTCAGCCTACTCGCAATCAGAGTAGCCAGAATCCTATAGGACACATTACACAGGAAAATGGGCATATACTGGTTTATGTAAGTAGACTCTTTAACCTTTGGAATCAGCACCACCCTTGAAGCAAAATCCCCCCTAATTGAGTGCACCTCCCTAAAAAAGCCTTGTATCGCCCTGACCACCTGAGGACCAATAATACCCCATGTCGCGACATAGAAAGTCCACGAAAAACCATCTGGACCAGGAGCACTGTCAGGGGACAAAGCCAGAACCATTATCTTTGTAACACCCCAAGCTTCCACGGTACGTTTCCCTTCGAATAATGCGATAGCGTGTGTTGTACGCAACCTCGAGTTCTAACACACACCACAACTAATTAAACTAGCCGTTGTGAATAGTAATACCTACTTTTTGAAATCATATATATTTTATATTTCAAAATGGACTTCATTTTTTGATTCGGAATATCTAATTTACCCTAAGGTGAAATTTTAGTACTTTTCGGATAACTTTCATATTTTGATGAATAGTGAAAATTACTAAATTTTAATTAAAAACAACTTTTTTAATCAAAATAATTAATAGTGATAAATTATGAATTTTAGTAGTTTTAAATTATATTTAGAATATATTTTTACCATTTAATATAATGTTGGTCATTGGACATAATTTTACAATTAAACCGAATATAAACAAGTGTCAATCTTTTGATAGTTATTATCTCTTAAAAACACGCTTTTTGTTTTGACAGCGGGAATTAATTTTAAATTAATTTCTGCCACTTCTGTGTTTTGAATTTAGGAAAATGGATTCCATATTTGGAATCAGGATTTCCAAATTATTTAAATAGGTAACTTTTATTTTTACACATTTTGAATAATTACTGCGGTAAATATTTTATTTACCATGGTTAAAGGGTAAATCCGGTAAATAAGGGTTAAAAAATAATATTATAATAATACAAAATTACCCTAAAACGTGTCGTAACCTTATTGGTGGACACATACCCGACCATGGGCATCCTTGGGTCGATTTGGGGACCCCTTGGAGCCACTTGTATGTGGTAGGGACACATTATATTAATAAAGTTAAAATAAAAATAAAAATGGCATAAGCTTACATCTTTTAGAAGAACAATTTTTACATAGGGTTATACATGTTGGACTTTCGATTATAAATATTCATTAGAAAGCTAAAAAGATTTCCTACATAATGATATTTTATTTATAATTTTTAGACATAAAATAATTTAAATTATTAATGACACAATAATGATGCAATGTTTACCTCATTAATAAATCATTTAAATAAATAAGATTATAATGATTAAAATATTATCTAAAACCTGTCCAATTCTTATTGGTTGATGTTATTTAGAATATGAGTCATCTTATCTTCGACCTCAATGATTTTTGGACCATTATAAACCGAATATAATTATATTATAAAGTAATACTTTCACTCTTTCCTAAAGAGCCCCTCCTCTCCCTTATAAAAGGAGACCACTTCTACTCATTCCTCACACCTCTCAAGCCACTTGGCTAGTCCAAACCCTGCCCATATAATCTACCCACATCCCTATCCTCATCTTTGAAGCTTCCCCTTAGGCAGAAAGCATTTCAAGAAGTCCTTTGGTTCCAACCAAAGTGAGTTACCTAAATTAAAGGTAACGATTTCTCTTAAATTATTTTCATTTATTTTGCTTCTCCAACCCCCAAAATCTTTTTATTTCCTTTCTTTTGTAACAAAAACAGTATCCAAAATATACTAGGATGTTGTTATAAGAAGGATTCAAACTACACATACACACAACTCCATCTAATAGATGATGAACATAATGTTTCTGTGGATGGCAAACTAACGCCTCACGAAACGATGATTGTTCAAATACATCTTACCGCCTCTCATGGTGGCCATTATGATGGAACTGTAATTAAATATGATATTAATGATATATATTTTATATATAAGCTTCTGTAATTCCATTTTATTTCATACCACTATTCGTTTCATGTTGTATATACATACGATAATTTCATTTGAGGAAGTGCAGACTACCGCCCCCTTAAAATGATATGACTCGTTCATACCAGACATGGAACGTATAAAGGATGGTGTTAATGAACTTAAGTAACATATATAAAATATTATATTATACTGGAATAGTAATATACCTATGTATCATTTGGATTCGATTCTTTTAAAATAAAAATTAAATGAAAGTAGCGTTTGTGCGTACGTACGGACTACCGTCTCCACGAACGCGATGAGATTCATTCTCCATCGTATCCATTCAAGTATTATTCTCATTTTAGGGTTAAAAATAATGTTAATATCATTCTGATTATGAATAAGATATAATCTATCCATTACAAACATGTCTTACGTAACCAAACATTTAAGAAGAACGAATCGATTATCACCCGAAACGACGATAATACTAAGATATTATTAATAAAGCAATGTTAAAAGATCATATATGATATCATATTAATGTATATGATTCTTGTATAATTTAATAACAATTATTTCACCATTATACAGGAGGTTAACCTACCCCAACAAAGGAAAAGTACAAGGTAAGCGTTATTTCACAATCTCTTCATTATCCAAGGTTGTTTATACGTAATAATCTACTGGGATCCCTTTATCATCCACATCCATGTTTTCTTCAAAATGTATTTCAAAACATATTTATTATTTACAAGAATATGGGTTAAAGTCATTTATACCCTTGTTTGACTTTTTATAAGAGGTTTATAAAGGAATCTTTCCGTCGTTTTCAAAACAAGGTCCTTTTTAACCTTTTCGACAGAATTAAGATAAGAATGTTTTTTTAACTTATACGGCGGGTGCGGTTATTTTCCGCCATTATAAAATCGTCAAAGCTTCCCTTACAAGCTTATAAGAATATTTTCAAGAAAATGTTTTATTTTATATGGCTCTTAAATGATTTCAAAAATAGAAAGAGATATTTCTCTAAAAAGTGTTTTGATTTCATCTATGTCAACATCCTTTGATGGATTTTACGCTTATTTGAAGTTGATTTATTATGATACAAAACTTCTATATTGTATTGAAGGTTTTGTGATATGTTTGACTGTGGATATGCTATTTTTATACCATTCATAGTTTATGGTGAAATTATTGACATTTCGTATGCTAGTTTTAATACGAATGTTTATGTTATGTTTAAACCTTTTCATATGGGAATGCATTGGACTTAGTAAGTGACGGGTGTAGCCCGCTATAGCTCCTCGATGCATCGGTAGGTCACATGAGACAAACTAGTGTCTTGGCACAAGGCCTTGGCAAAATCTTATTTGTAGTCTTGGCACGAGGCCTTGGCTATGTGGTTATGATAGTCTGGCATTATGCATTCCAACATTATGAAAGTGGTTTTTGATTTTTTCATGTGATTATTCGATTAGTAGAATATCCATGTGAATAAGTAAATTGAATTATTTCATTTTACTTTTTCCATACTATGTTGAAGTTCAAGTTTAAAAGGCTTTTGTTTTAGTAATGCATTGCCTTAAATGTTTATGCTTATTTTGAATGTTCTGCTATATTGTTATCCTTACTGGCCATTTGAGCTCACCCCTTTTCTATGTTTTATTTTTCCTAGGATGTGAAGAAGTAAGTTATGAATGACCTGTAGGGATATTATGAGGGGATAATAGTGTGGATTGTGGAAACATTATGTTGTTGTATTAGTTTTTCATTTTATGATGTAATGTAAAACTTATGAATATATCTAGTGTTTCCAAGGCTACTAAACGAATCGGTCTTTCGAGATTTGATCTTTCTTGTGATCATGCCAATGTTATGTAATAACGCACCGACTCTGGGTAACTGGGGTCGGGGCGTTACAGTTGGTATCAGAGGAATTTTAGTACAAACCATGGAAGCTAGATTTAGATAAACTCTGATTAGAGCACGTAGACCTAAGATGAACATTGAGGATTAGTATAGAAGAACTTCCTAGAATTTTGGTATTGTAGAGATTTTGTGAGTTTTCCGAGCAATACATCCCTGTCTGGATACGAGCAGGTAGAGGCGGCTCTGGCACAGATGTACCTAGGGGTAAAACCCGAAAACACCGCTTTGAGGTAGACTCGAACGAGAACTGGTGCACGACAACGGGCCTTGTTGCACTCTTGGTTACGACACTCCCGGGGGATATGCTTAGGATAATTCTCATTTTCTTTACAAATCATTATGAAGAGTTTATGAGTATATACTTCCTCAAAGAAAACATTTTTATGATTATGGATTATATCCATAAATAGTTCAATTTATGTTAAGTGTTTTATAAGTATGGGATTATGTATTTTGATTCATAAACTGATCTAGTTTATGCCATTGTTTAGAAATGGCGCCTAGTGGAAGAAATGGAAACCGTATCAATGCATGTACTCTATGTAGGGATTTCCCTCCTGCTCAAGATAATTATAGTGGGGCTGGTGATGCAACTGGTGCCGATCAGCTAATCACCATACTGGGACAACTTACTCAGGTTATAAATAATAACCTTACCCGTATGGAGCACCCTGATCCGCAGCGTGGAGGATCAATGTTAGATCGATTCATGAGGCAACAACCACCAACGTTCAATGGGAGTACAAATCCCTTAGTAGCTGAGCAATGGATAAATTCCCTAGAGAAAATATTTCAGGCTTTGGGGAGCAGTGAAAGGGAAAAAGTTATCATGGCAGTTTACCGCCTCACTGGAGATGCTGATCAATGGTGGTCATTCATTCAAATTATGAAGGAAGATGATGAAGTATCAAATATGGAATGGAGGGAGTTCAAAGATCTGTTTTTAGAAAAATACTTTCTTCATGACCATCGAGCGGATATGGAAAGACAATTTCTGAGTCTGAGACAAAAGAAGGATGAGAATGTCACAAAGTATGAGGCTAACTTTACAAGGTTAGCGAGGTATGCTGGAGATTATATTCGCAACCCAAGAAGTAAGATTGATCGTTTCTTTAATGGGTTAAAACCATTTCTTCGTCGAGCATTAGTCTCACAATCCTTTTCATCGTACGAAGACATTGTCTCATGTGCTATCAAGACCGAAAAGGAATTCTCTAAGTCTTATGACTTTAAAGCAAAGCAAGAGATGAAGAGACCTTCTGATCAATCTGGGAATGGAAATAAGGGGAAGAAGGGAAAGTTTGAATATCCATCTTGTGGTAAATGCGGGAAGAAACATCCTGGTACTTGCTTGAAGGGAATGGGAGTCTGTTACAAGTGTGGTGAAAAAGGCCACCAAGCTCGTGATTGCAAGGGGAAGAAGGAAGCTACCAACGTTCAGTGCTACAATTGCAGGGAGATGGGACATTATGCAAATGCATGTCCTAAGCGTCAGGAGAACATACCTCAGAAAATGCTAAGGGATCAAGGCCAGGCTTATGCTATCACTACTGCAGAGGTAGAAGCTCCGAAAGACGTGGTGGCAGGTAATTTAATGGTTTCCTCAAGTTTAGCAAATGCATTATTTGATTCTGGATCATCGCATTGTTTCATATCTTCCCAGTTTGCTAAGAAAATTATATATTTCCAATTTGATTTAATAAGGGAGTTGTCAGTTAAAACTCCTAAGGGAGGTATCATTGCAACAAAGTTTTGTGAATCAGTCTCCATTAGAGCACATAAATTTTCTTTATCTGCTGATCTCATCGTCATACCTATGATTGAGTTTTATATAATCCTCGGTATGGACTGGCTTTCGGACTATGATGCGAAGATTTATTGTAAGAAGAAAGAAGTTACGATTCTTGATGATAATGATAAGGAACACCTTATTTTTAGAGCAGAATCGTCACCACTTAATTCTTATTTAGATCCACCCCCAGTATCTCAACTTAATTCAATTATTGGGGAGGAAGAGAATGAAATAACTGTCGGTGAGGAAAGGAATGTTCAAATAGAGGATGTACCTTTTGTGAAAGAATTTGTAGATGTATTTCCAGAAGATTTACCTGGACATCCTCCAGAACGAGAAGTTGAGTTTTCTATTGATTTGATTCCTGGATCAAGGCCTATATCGAAGACCCCTTATAGAATGGCCACTATAGAATTAGTCGAACTAAAGAAACAACTAGAGGAATTGAGTAATAAGGGATTTATTCGCCCTAGTGTTTCTCCATGGGGAGCCCCTGTTCTTTTTGTTAAAAAGAAAGATGGATCTATGAGGTTATGTATCGACTACAGGGAGATCAATGCTATAACGATAAAGAACAAGTATCCCCTACCACGTATTGATGATTTATTTGACCAACTGCATGGAGCTCAATACTTTTCAAAGATTGACCTTCGATCTGGATACCATCAGTTGTGTGTGAAGAAGGAAGACATTCCGAAGATAGCATTTCGAACCAGGTACGGGCATTACGAGTTTACCGTAATGCCGTTTGGATTGACTAATGCACCATCTGTATTCATGGATCTGATGAATAGAGTTTTCAAGGAGTATCTCGATGAATTTTTGGTGGTATTTATTGATGATATATTGGTATACTCCAAAAACTACGAAGATCATGAAAATCACTTGCGCATTATCTTGAAGACTCTGAGGAGGCATGAATTATATGGGAAGTTTAGCAAGTGTGAATTCTGGCTTCAGGAGATTTCTTTTCTTGGCCATATTGTCTCTAAAGATGGAATCTCTGTTGATCCTTCTAAGACCAAGGCAATCCAAGAATGGCCAGCACCTACAAGTATAACTGAGGTACGCAGTTTTATCGGTTTGGCAGGTTATTATCGACATTTCGTCCAGAATTTTGCCCGATTGGCTAACCCATTAATGAAGCTCACACGTAAAGGGGTTAAATTTATTTGGACAAAAGAGTGTGAAGAATGTTTTGAAGAACTGAAGAAAAGATTAGTCAATGCTCCTATATTGACTCTACCATCGGGGAATGATGGGTTCGTTATTTATAGTGATGCATCGAAGAAAGGACTTGGTTGTGTCCTTATGCAGAATGATAGAGTTATTGCCTATGCATCACGACAGTTGAAAATTCATGAACAAAACTATCCTACTCATGATCTCGAGTTAGCAGCTGTGATCTTTTCTTTGAAGATATGGAGGCACTACCTCTATGGTGAAAAATGTGAGATTTATACTGATCACAAGAGTTTGAAGTATATTTTCTCACAAAAAGAACTCAACATGAGGCAAAGGAGATGGCTTGAATTACTCAAGGATTATGATTGCACGATACACTACCACCCGGGGAAAGCAAACAAGGTGGAAAATGCTTTGACCAGAAAAGACCATGGTGTTTTGAACAATATGAGAATTGAAAGGGATCCAATTTTCATGGATCTAGTGAAGATGGACATGGGAATAACCAGGGAAGGCGAAACATCATTTCATTTTCAAATGGTTGCCAAACCATCTTTAATAGAAAGGATTAAGAGTTCTCAGACCGATGATGAAGAATTCCAAAAGAAGATTAAAGCTGTGAATGATGGGAGATTGAGAGACTTTGTGTTTGAAGATGGAATTTTGAAATTCGGGAAGAGACTTTGTGTTCCCGATATACCTGATCTAAAAAGGGAATTGCTGGATGATGCTCATAGTTCCAATTTCTCTATACACCCTGGGAGCACCAAAATGTATAGAGATTTGAAGGAACATTTTTGGTGGGACAACATGAAGAGGGAGATTGCTGATTTTGTGTCAAGATGTATGGTTTGTCCACAAGTGAAAGCTGGAAGGCAACAGCCTGGAGGAGTCATGAAACCTCTTCCCATACCGGAGTGGAAATGGGACAATATTACGATGGAATTTGTCATGGGGCTAACAAAGACTCCTAGAAGGAATGATGCAATATGGGTTATTGTTGATTGTCTTACCAAGTAAGCACATTTTCTTGCTATAAGAGAAGATCTACCCCTGGAACGTCTAGAAAGACTATATATTAATGAAGTTGTGAGACTTCATGGAGTACCCTTATCGATTGTTTCTGATCGTGATCCCCATTTTACTTCAAGATTTTGGAAAAGTCTTCAGAAATCCCTGGATACTGAACTTCATTTGAGCACTGCTTACCACCCTCAGACAGATGGACAATTAGAACGGACTATTCAGACCATAGAAGTCATGTTGAGATCTTGCTCACTTGATTTTCAGGGTATGTGGGATCAATATTTACCACTGGTAGAATTTTCCTATAACAATAACTTCCATTCCAGTATTCAAATGGCACCATATGAAGCGTTATACAGAAAGAGATGTCGTACACCAACCTGTTGGGATGACGTTGGTGAAAGAAAACTTGTAGGCCCAGAACTGGTGGAGGAAACGGTGGAAAAGGTGAAAGTAATCCAAAATCACATCAAAGCAGCTCAAAGTAGGCAGAAGAGCTATGCCGATAATCGAAGGAAGGATTTGGAATTTCAAGTCGGTGATCATGTTTTTCTGAATGGATCTCCGTGGAAGGGAGTCATACGTTTTGGTAAGAAAGGTAAATTGAGTCCCAGGTACATCGGACCTTTCGAAATTCTAGAACGAATTTGGGTTGTAGCTTACCGATTGGCAATGCCGCCAAGTCTCTCCAAAGTTCACAATGTGTTCCACATATCTCTGTTGAGGAAATACATGCCTGACCTAACGCATGTACTCACCTATGAAGAATTAGAACTGGAACCCGATCTGTCTTATTGCAAAGAGCCCGTCAAGATTCTTGATACGAGAGAACAAGTACTGAGAAACCGGACGACGCGTCTGGTAAAAGTTCTATGGAGAAACCATAAGATGGAAGAGGCAACGTGGGAACCCGAGGAACTTATGATGAAGAACCACCCAAGTCTTTTTATGCAGTAATACCCTGGAAATTGCGAGGACGCAATTATTTGAAGGAGGGGAGAATGTAACACCCCAAGCTTCCACGGTACATTTCCCTTCGAATAATGCGATAGCGTGTCTTGTACACAACCTCGAGTTCTAACACACACCACATCTAATTAAACTAGCCGTTGTGAATAGTAATACCTACTTTTTGAAATCATATATATTTTATATTTCAAAATGGACTTCATTTTTTGATTCGGAATATCTAATTTATCCTAAGGTGAAATTTTAGTACTTTTCGGATAACTTTCATATTTTGATGAATAGTGAAAATTACTAAATTTTAATTAAAAACAACTTTTTTAATCAAAATAATTAATAGTGATAAATTATGAATTTTAGTAGTTTTAAATTATATTTAGAATATATTTTTACCATTTAATATAATGTTGGTCATTGTACATAATTTTACAATTAAACCGAACATAAACAAGTGTCAATCTTTTGATAGTTATTATCTCTTAAAAACACGCTTTTTGTTTTGACAGCGGGAATTAATTTTAAATTAATTTCTGCCACTTCTGTGTTTTGAATTTATGAAAATGGATTCCATATTTGGAATCAGGATTTCCAAATTATGTAAATAGTTAACTTTTATTTTTACACATTTTGAAAAATTACTGCGGTAAATATTTTATTTACCATGGTTAAAGGGTAAATCCGGTAAATAAGGGTTAAAAAAATAATACTATAATAATACAAAATTTCCCTAAAACGTGTCCTAACATTATTGGTGGACACATACCCGACCATGGGCATCCTTGGGTCGATTTGGGGACCCCTTGGAGCCACTTGTATGTGGTAGGGACACATTATATTAAAAAAGTTAAAATAAAAATAAAAATGGCATAAGCTTACATCTTTTAGAAGAATAATTTTTACATAGGGTTATACATGTTGGATTTTCGATTATAAATATTCATTAGAAAGCTAAAACGATTTCCTACATAATGATATTTTATTTATAATTTTTGGACATAAAATAATTTAAATTATTAATGACACAATAATGATGCAATGTTTACCTCATTAATAAATCATTTAAATAAATAAGATTATAATGATTAAAATATTTTCTAAAACCTGTCCAATTCTTATTGGTTGATGTTATTTAGAATATGAGTCATCTTATCTTCGACATCAATGATTTTTGGACCATTATAAACCGAATATAATTATATTATAAAGTAATACTTTCACTCTTTCCTAAAGAGCCCCTCCTCTCCCTTATAAAAGGAGACCACTTCTACTCATTCCTCACACCTCTCAAGCCACTTGGATCATCCAAACCCTGCCCAAATAATCTCCCCACATCCCTCTCCTCCTCCTTGAAGCTTCCCCTTAGGCGGAAATCATTTCAAGAAGTCCTTTGGTTCCAACCAAAGTGAGTTACCTAAATTAAAGGTAACGATTTCTCTTAAATTATTTTCATTTATTTAGCTTCTCCAACCCCCAAACTCTTTTTATTTCCTTTCTTTTGTAACAACACCAGTATCCAAAATATACTAGGATGTTTTTATAAGAAGGATTCAAACTACACATACACACAACTCCATCTAATGGATGATGAACATAATGTTTCTGTGGATGACAAACTAACGCCTCACGAAACGATGATTGTTCAAATACATCTTACCGCCTCTCATGGTGGCCATTATGATGGCACTGTAATTAAATATGATATTAATGATATATATTTTATATATAATCTTCTGTAATTCCATTTTATTTCATACCATTATTCGTTTCATGTTGTATATACATACGATAATTTCATTTGAGGAAGTGCGGACTACCGCCCCCTTAAAATGATATGACTCGTTCATACCAGACATGGAACGTATAAAGGATGGTGTTAATGAACTTAAGTAACATATATAAAATATTATATTATACTGGAATAGTAATATACCTATGTATCATTTGGATTCTATTCTTTTAAAATAAAAATTAAATGGAAGTAGCGTTCGTGTGTACGTACGGACTACCGTCTCCACGAACGCGATGAGATTCATTCTCCATCGTATCCATTCAAGTCTTATTCTCATTTTAGGGTTAAAAATAATGTTAATATCATTCTGATTATGAATAAGATATAATCTATCCATTACAAACATGTCTTACGTAACCAAACATTTAAGAAGAACGAATCGATTATCACCCGAAACGACGATAATACTAAGATATTATTAATAAAGCAATGTTAAAAGATCATATATGATATCATATTAATGTATATGATTCTTGTATAATTTAATAACAATTATTTCACCATTATACAGGAGGTTAACCTACCCCAACAAAGGAAAAGTACAAGGTAAGGGTTATTTCACAATCTCTTCATTATCCGAGGTTGTTTATACGTAATAATATACTGGGATCCCTTTATCATCCACATCCATGTTTTATTCAAAATGTATTTCAAAACATATTTATTATTTACAAGAATATGGGTTAAAGTCATTTATACCCTTGTTTTACTTTTTATAAGAGGTTTATAAAGGAATCTTTCCGTCGTTTTCAAAACAAGGTCCTTTTTAACCTTTTCGACAGAATTAAGATAAGAATGTTTTTTTAACTTATACGGCGGGTGCGGTTATTTTCCGCCATTATAAAATCGTCAAAGATTCCCTTACAAGCTTATAAGAATATTTTCAAGAAAATGTTTTATTTTATATGGCTCTTAAATGATTTCAAAAATAGAAAGAGATATTTCTCTAAAAAGTGTTTTGATTTCATCTATGTCAACATCCTTTGATGGATTTTACGCTTATTTGAAGTTGATTTATTATGATACAAAACTTCTATATTGTATTGAAGGTTTTGTGATATGTTTGACTGTGGATGTGCTATTTTTATACCATTCATAGTTTATGGTGAAATTATTGACATTTCGTATGCTAGTTTTAATACGAATGTTTATGTTATGTTTAAACCTTTTTATATGGGAATGCATTGGACTTAGTAAGTGACGGGTGGAGCCCGCTATAGCTCCTCGATGCATCGGTAGGTCTCATGAGACAAACTAGTGTCTTGGCACAAGGCCTTGGAAAAATCTTATTTGTAGTCTTGGCACGAGGCCTTGGCTATGTGGTTATGATAGTCTGGCATTATGCATTCCAACATTATGAAAGTGGTTTTTGATTTTTGCATGTGATTATTCGATTAGTAGAATATCCATGTGAATAAGTAAATGACATTATTTCATTTTACTTTTTCCATACTATGTTGAAGTTCAAGTTTAAAAGGCTTTTGTTTTAGTAATGCATTGCCTTAAATGTTTATGCTTATTTTGAATGTTCCGCTATATTGTTATCCTTACTGGGAATTTGAGCTCACCCCTATTATATGTTTTATTTTTCCCAGGATGTGAAGAAGTAAGTTATGAATGACCTGCAGGGATATTATGAGGGGATAATAGTGTGGATTGTGGAAACATTATGTTGTTGTATTAGTTTTTCATTTTATGATGTAATGTAAAACTTATGAATATATCTAGTGTTTCCAAGGCTACTAAACCAATCGGTCTTTTGAGATTTGATCTTTCTTGTGATCATGCCAATGTTTTGTAATAACGCACCGACTCTGGGTAACTAGGGTCGGGGCGTTACAATCTTAGTTTCCTCCTCACTCGGTGGAGCCACTAAAAAATCTTTCTCAGGACCCTCCACTATGTGGGGTATGCATTTCCAGAAGCCCAAATCCACTGAGTTATCCTCAAGATCCTCGTACCTGGAAGAAACCCGTCCTGCCAAGAGTTCTTCAATGTGATCCAGCACCAATCGTCCTACCACATCCACATTAGAAAAGAAGAATCTGTTACCCAGGTTGATATTGAGCCTCATGTTATGCCTTTCTCTCAAACAAGCCTAGAAAAAAGCACTGTTACAATCCACCTCCTTCAACCATCTCACCCTGGATCTCTCCTTGTAATCTCTCTCAACCTCCAATAGCTTCTCTGCAAGAAACCTGCGCTTCTCCCATAAAACAAAGAACATGTTATCATCCCAATTAAAATGTAGTTCCTCTTCCAAGTTCTCCATGTCTTCCTGGATAGAATTAACACCCGAAAAGTCATTCGACCTATTGGCCAACCAGCCCTGAATGACTCTCTTAAGGAGTCTCAAATGGTTCTGAAGTCGACGCCATGTGTTTTCAATCTCCTCACACTCCCAAAATGATCTTACTAGGTCCATGAAGCCTTTAGCATGATGCCAGTTACTAGAGTAGTGAAATTCCTGTCTCCCAGCACTGTCCTGTCTAACTTCCACCAGCAGCGAAGCAAGATCCGATAATGAACGAGATAAATGAGTTATCGTCGACCTAGTAAAGAAATCAAGGCCTTGAGAGTCTTTGAAGCATCTATCTAGCCTTCTCCATATACGTTGTGACCCCCTGTGATTATAACATCACGTGAACCACTTACCCTTGAACCCCAAGTACAGCAGACCGGTCACATTGATGAAGTCACAGAAGTCCTGCATGGCGTCCATAGAAATGATCGAACCACCCCTCTTCTCTTCTGTATCCACAATCATGTTAAAATCCCCACAAAAAACCAAGGGAGGGTGCATGTTTAGAAGGACCCCAGAAAACTCCAAAGCTCTGTCCTCTTCGGTGCAACATTTCCAGCATACACAAAGGAAAACATCATCTCTCCCCCAGCACTAGAGATCTTCGTATTAATACATTGAGACCAAAGGCCCACAATCTCTACCTGAACATTTGTTTTCTAGAAAATCCAAATATGAGAGTTAACGGAAGCACCTTGTAGAAACAAAGGAAAACCTATGTTCTTCGCCATGGAGGGAAGCTTCCGAGGAGCCATCTTGACCACAAGAATGACCACAATCGATGCTCAATTCTTTCAAGACTCAACCGCCAAGAAATCATGCTTTTCTTGAGCCCCAAACCTGTTGGAATTGCAAACCAAAAACATGAGTCAAAGCTGCCTGCGGTGTCATTTATTACTTGCACATTTTTTTCTTCCATGGGTCAACCTCCATTTATTTTCTTTGAATAAATTTAAATGCTTTGCATTTAAAGATTTGGTATATCTTTGTACTGTCATAAATGCTCTGCATTTAGTATTTTGGTCTTTCCTTGTACCGTCATAGATTCTCTGTATTTTATGTTTTGGTCTTTATTTATACCAACATAAATGCTAGGCATTTAATGTTGTGGGTCTATAAATTGATGTAATTGTAGCCTGAAATTTAAATTGTGAAAATTGTGAAAATTGTGAAGTTGTGTGAAATACAAAGCTTGAAAGCTTCTTTGTGCCGTGTGCCAATTTTTCTACCTCTTTCATTCTTCCGCTCATATTTCTCGGCTTGTATAGCCAACAAATTGGTATCAGAGGCCAAGTTACCAAGATCCTCCAATTTTTTTTAAGATGGCCGCAATCCAGCCGCAAGTTCTGAAGCTGTCTAAGGACAACTACGAAAGGTGGTGCATCCAAATGAAGGCGTTATTCGGGTCACAAGAATTATGGGAGATCGTTACCAACGGGTATGATGTACCCACTATGGCGGAAGAAGCTGCCTTCACGAATGAAGAAAAGGCGACCCTCAAAAATCAAAGAAAGAAAGACAACAAGGCGTTGTTCCTCCTCTATCAAGGGTTGGATGAATCAACGTTCGAAAAGATTGCCGAAGCAACATCAAGCAAGCAAGCTTGGGATACCCTTGCCACCGTCTTCAAAGGTGTTGATCGAGTGAAGCGGGTACGTCTTCAAACATTAAGAGCAGAATTTGAAGCGGCGCACATGAAAGAAGGTGAGAGCATTTCTGATTATTTCTCAAGATTAATTGTTATTTTTAACAATTTGAAAAGGAATGGTGAAAAAATGGAGGACATTCGAGTTATCGAAAAATCACTTCGATCTCTCACAACCAAGTTTGAGCATGTGGTTGTGGCAATCGAAGAATCAAAGGATTTGGAGAAACTATCCATTGAAGAACTGATGGGGTCGTTGCAAGTGCATGAGCAACGGATGCAAAAGAATTCCGGTTCAACAATAGAGCATGCCTTGGAGTCCAAGTTGACTCTACAAGAACAAAAGAATGGCCACACGCAACGAGGCGGTCATCGTGGAAGAGGAAGAGGGCGTGGATATTATCCAAGCCATCAACAAAAGCAAAAAAATCCTACCAGCTTTCGTGGAAGAGGGAATGGTGGAGGACGATTCACGCGTGGTCGTGGAAACGCAAAGAACATTCAATGCCACAACTGTAAGAAATTTGGGCATTATGCGTCTGATTGTTAGAGCAAAGTGGATCATGATGAACAATCCAACTATGCTGAAGCATCTCATCATGAAGAAGAAGGTACCACACTCCTCCTCGCACAAGAAAAGGCATGTGAACGCCCCAATGTTTGGTATCTCGACAAGGGTGCAAGCAACCACATGAGTGGTAACAAACAACTGTTCGAGGAACTCACCGAAGAAGTTCGTGGCGACGTGAGTTTTGGCGACTCATCCAAGGTACCCGTGAGAGGCAAAGGTAAGATCAAAATCTATCTGAAGAATGGAGAGTCGAATTACATTTCTAATTTATATTACGTACCAAGTATGAAAAATAATATCATCAGTCTCAGCCAACTTCTTGAGAAGGGGTATGTCATACACTTGGAAAATTCTCTTTTGTCTATAAGAGATGCTCACAGGAGACTTGTCGCTCAAGTCCAAATGGCGAAGAATCGCATGTTTCCGCTGCATATCAACACAAAGGCCGAGGAGTGTCTCTTGGGACTCATGAAGAATGACTCATGGAGATGGCATCTGCGATTTGGACATCTGCATTTTAGCGGGCTTAAACTTCTATCCTCATCAAACATGGTGTGTGGCTTGCCAATGATTGAAGCTCCAAATCATGTGTGTGAGACGTGTACACTCGGCAAGCAACAAAGGAACTCATTTCCAAGTGGAGTGTCTAGAAGAGCAACGGAACCACTTCAGTTGGTTCACACCGATATCTGCGGACCACTTGAAACACTGTCACTTGGAGGTAATAGATATTTTATTACCCTTATTGATGATTTCAGCAGAAAGTTGTGGGTGTATTGCATCAAAGAAAAATCTTCCGCTTTCACTGTCTTTAAAACTTTTAAAGCTCATGTTGAAACTGAAAGTGGCCACAGAATCAAAGTACTCAGATCTGACAGAGGTGGAGAATACACCTCAAATGCATTTCAAGATTTTTGTAGGGAACATGGCATCAAACAACAATACACTGCAGCCTACACGCCACAGCAGAATGGCATTGCAGAAAGGAAGAACCGCACCATCCTCGACATGACGAGGACCATGCTGAAGGAGAAAGGCTTGCCAAAGAACTTCTGGGCGGAAGCAGTGGCATGTACTGCCTATCTGCTCAATCGGTGTCCAACCAAGAGCGTCAGAAACATGACACCACAAGAGGCATGGAGTGGCTACAAACCGAGCGTAGCACACCTAAGAATCTTCGGGTGTGTTGCCTACGCTCAAGTTCCAGAAGCGAGAAGAAAGAAACTTGATGATCGTGGTGAAAAGTGCATCTTCATCGGCTACAGTGAAGAGTCTAAAGCCTATAAGCTCTACAATCCACTAACCAATAAATTAGTGGTGAGTAGAGATGTGGTCTTTAGTGAGGAAGAAGCTTGGAAATGGAATGATGAAGAACCAAACAAAGAGATTCCAGTCGAAACAGAAGATCCTGAAGAAAGGCGTGATCATCAGGAGCAAACGCCAGTAACACCTTCCCCGGGCACATCATCAGTACACAGGAGTCCAGGAGGACATTCCATCACTCCTGAAAGGACTCCATCAAGTCAAAATTTGGCGAGCTCATCCTCACCCATGGTGCCCATAAAGATGAAAAGCTTAAGCGACATTTATGAACAAACCGAAGAGGTAAATCTTTTTTGCCTGTATGCAGATCATGCGCCTCTGACGTTTCAAGAAGCCACAAGGGAAGAATGTTGGAGAATGGCTATGGGAGAAGAAATTCGTGCCATAGAGAAAAATGACACATGGGAGCTGACCACACTTCCTAATAGCCAGAAATCTATTGGTGTCAAATGGGTGTACAAGATCAAGCGAAATGCTAATGGTGAAATCGATCGCTACAAGGCAAGGCTCGTAGCAAAGGGGTACAAACAAAAGTATGGGGTGGACTATGAAGAAGTCTTCGCTCCGGTTGCTCGCCTTGACACTGTGAGAATGATTATCTCTCTTGTTGTTCATCACAGTTGGATGATCTACCAATTGGATGTGAAGTCTGCATTCCTGAATGGAATTCTAGAGGAAGAGGTCTATGTAGACCAGCCTGAAGGCTTTGTTATACAAGGGGAGGAAGACAAAGTGTATCGACTGAAGAAAGCTCTTTATGGGTTGAAGCAGGCTCCTCGTGCTTGGAATGCACGCATTGACAGCTATCTTCAAGAGAACGGCTTCACCAAATGTCCATATGAGCATGCAGTTTACATCAAGAAGAACGATCCTGGCTGAAACTCAGAATGATGCTCGGAATGAAGCCGGTTTTGGTTTGAAGGGGAGTGTTGGAATTGCAAACCAAAAACATGAGTCAAAGCTGCCTGCGGTGTCATTTATTACTTGCACATTTTTTTCTTCCATGGGTCAACCTCTATTTATTTTCTTTGAATAAATTTAAATGCTTTGCATTTAAAGATTTGGTATATCTTTGTACTGTCATAAATGCTATGCATTTAGTATTTTGGTCTTTCCTTGTACCGTCACAGATTCTCTGTATTTTATGTTTTGGTCTTTATTTGTACCAACATAAATGCTAGGCATTTAATGTTGTGGGTCTATAAATTGATGTAATTGTAGCCTGAAATTTAAATTGTGAAAATTGTGAAAATTGTGAAGTTGTGTGAAATACAAAGTTTGAAAGCTTCTTTGTGCCGTGTGCCAATTTTTCTACCTCTTTCATTCTTCCGCTCATATTTCTCGGCTTGTATAGCCAACAAAACCCACGGGCGTTCCATATAATCACTAAAAACATAAAATAAGATCTCTCCTAGCCTTCGATCCAGAAGCACCGTGCGGAGAAAAAGAAAGTAACAGACCTGCCTCCCTTGATCTGGACCTAGTGATAGGGCTTGCGGTCTCCTGTGAGGATGATCCTTTCCACACATCAAGCACCTTATTCTTGTTCGGACTCCCCAATCCCTCCAGCAGTGGGAGACAAGATGCTGGAATTAGAGAGAATGCCACATCTTCCTGTAGAAGAGAGACCAAAAGAAGGCTATGAGGATCAGCCCTCACGGATAGAACCTGATTCCTCACACCAACTGGGGGTGACTCCATCTGCAGAGGACTCAAAGGAGAGGACGACAATCCAGGGAGAAAAGAACGCTTAATGAAATCTGGTGATAATTGCGATGAGATACGGAACTCTGACGGTGGTGACAATAATGGCCTGGAGGGGCGAAGGAGCGGGAGGTCCCAATGGTCCCAGGAAACCTCTACCTCAACCAGCAGCCTGTCGGCCACAACGATATTAGCATCAGGATTCTCTGGAAGCGACATTGAGATCAGCCTGGCAGGCAGAGAAGGACCACCCGACAAAAGATCCCCCATCTCACGATACTCATCGACCTCCTCCGGCGCGTGGGATCCACCCTCGAAAGTAAAAAAATACACTCCCGCCCCAATGGTCACCTTCTCCGCTGGGGCCCCTGACTTGCTCGACGGGACGACGGGGTTGACACCCCGTGAGCCTGAACTAGAAGAACTCTCCAAAGACAGCTTCCTTCTGTAGATGCTTTCCGAGTGACCGTGAATCCCACAAACCACACAGAAATGCGGAAAAACTTTGTAAAGAAGCCTTTTCCACCAGCTCAGCCCCTCACCTAACTGTAACAAAAACTTTGACGGGATCTTTGATGAGAAATCCATCTCTACGCAAATACGAGGATCGGCTGCAGCTTGTAGATGAGCCGTGTCATCATCCGAACAAAGGAAGGCTCCCAGGGAGTCACCCACCACCTTTAGAATCACCGGATTATGAAAGGGAAGTGGAATCCCAAACAAGACAACCCACACCACCGTTGAAGAAGATTCTCTACCACAGTGAAACTACAAAGACCAACAAAACAAGGAAAAGTGCCACGAACCACACCTTAGGTCTTCCCTCACCCAAGCCCTCGCAAAGTCCTCCTTCGAGGCAAAATGAATGAAAAAAAGCTATCCTGGACAACTTTGAAACCACCACCAGGTTACCAAGACCCCAAGACCCAACCGACTCCTTGAACAGGGCCGGAGGCGGCTAGTTGCGACCGAACCTCATACTGACTCCTTGGTCAATTATTCTGTTATTGACCAAAACCACAGAAGGGTCGGATGAAAATTCAACTAAGGATAACACATTCAATGAGACATCACAATTATTTCACAGTGGTCCCAATGTAGATGCAATTTTTTTATGTCATAGGAGACCATAGTGAAATAATTTTGATAACTGATATATGGGTCAAATCTCTGAAGCCTTTAAAAAAGAGAGTTCAATAATCAGGTTAAATTTTTTGTAATATAAATTTTGTTACCACATGTTATTATTTGTTCATTGACGTATTTTTTTAAATCTAAATTAAATTTTAGACCACTTCTACATATAATAACCTATGCACATGATAGTGCTCTCAATCCTGATGAACAACATGTCTCTCAACCTGTTACTACTCGCAGTGCAGAGGAACAACGACCATATGCACGTGCTGGTGCTCCCAATCCAAACGAACAACACTTTTCTCAACCTATTTCTAATTTGACTGTAGAGGTACAATGACCATCTGCACATGCTGAAGCTAATGATCTAAAAGAACAACATAATTATGATTTTGAATTTGAGGAAATGGTAGGAGATGAAGGACCAATGATATATAAAAATAGGATAATTGTAGTTTGACGATGCTATTAAAAACCATTAAGGAGAAAAATGCACTACTGGAAAGATGATCTTTCCCAACACTTCTATACCAACGGTTTGTAAAAACCGTTGGTATAGCTACCCTTTCCCAACGGTTCACCAAAACCGTTGGGAAAGGGTCCCTTTTCCATCCTCTTTCCCAACAGTTCACCAAAACCGTTGGGAAAGGGTCCATCTTTCCCTCCCCTTTCCCAACGGTTCATCAAAACCGTTGGGAAAGGGTCCTCTTTCCCAACGGTTCACCAAAACCGTTGGGAAAGGGTCCCTTTTCCCTCCCATTTCCCAACGGTTCACCAAAACCGTTGGGAAAGGGTCCTCTTTCCCAACGGTTCACCAAAACCGTTGGGAAAGAGAGGAGATAATTTCAGCCTTCGGCAAACTAAAGTTCAACCCACCCAAACCTATCTCAACGGTTTGGAAAACCGTTGGGAAAGGGCTTTCCCAACGGTTTTCCAAACCGTTGGGATAGATTCATTAATTTTTTTCCAGGCCTTCTAACCAAGAACATTATATAAATAAAAATTTTAAATAATTATGATAATACATATATATATTTATGAAATTATGTTTACAAAGTGATGTTAGGTTAGTGGTTAAGTAGTTCGATTATAAACGAGGGGTCCTGGGATCAAATCCCAGCGGATGTTTTATTTTTTGGAATTTATATACCAATGGTTCCATTACCGTTGGTATAGATTTCATATTACCTATACCAACGGTTTCCAAAACCATTGGTATAGGTCTATACCAACGGTTTTTTGAAAACCGTTGGTATAGACCTATCGCAACGGCTTACTTGGCTACGGTTCTCCAAACCGTTGGTATAGGCTATACCAACGGTTTGGAGGCCTATACCAACGGTTCCAAACCGTTGGTAAAGGTTAGTTTTCCAGTAGTGATGACATAAAATATAAGGTTGTATGGAATGAATGTGGCCTACATGTTAACCCCAACAAAGCCATGTTTAGTAGTTACATTGGAATAATCACTCGGAAATGTGTGTCGATTGATATAGATTCATTGAACCATGTTATTTCCATGTTTAAGACACTGATGTGGGGAGAGATTATGGTAACATTATGATATCATCTATTTATTTTACTAAAAAATAAAATAACAAAACATTGAATTACTCTTCATCATCGCTTTCAGAGTGAATTTATAGAATATGACTCCCACAAGAAATATGTATCAATTATTTTTGGAATGGTTAATAGATGATTGATCATAATTATAACAACATATCATCTTGAAGATGTTGAAGGGAATATAAATCCGCACCAACATCTTATGTATGCACTCATGATAACCCAAGAAGTGTGGGATTCATTTACTGGCCGTCATATGAATGTTTTCTTAGGTACATTATGGATGGTAATACAATGTTTGACAATACATGTATTCATCACATTGATTGAGAATTTATTATTTATCAAACAAAAAATGGAGAGATAAAATAATGAATGGGTTGAAAAACCAACATACCCCTACCATAAATCAATGATGGGGTAAATTTCACATGAAAAAATTATATGTATTTTAAATCTACCACAATAGTTTTATTTGACATGAAAGAACAACATAATTATATTCTTATCATTATATGTAAATAGTTGAACCTAAATCCTAATCTACTTCTATCCTATGCTATGTGCTATTGAAGGTGGCATGTGTAAATAAATATGGGATACTAATAGATGAAAACACAAAAAGGGTGGGAAACATGGGTAAGTATGACATAACAAAAATTAGTTTTTATTTAAATCTCTCTTACAAAATAATGATTACTTATTGTTCTATAAATTCTTTCTCACATAGTCATAGGAATCATTAACACCTATACAAGATGAACAAATACTATTGGTGGCCTTGATGTGGCCAGAACAGTATGGGCGCGTCAGAGGTGTGGGTTTTGGGGTGACAACCTAAACTTATTTTGAGAAAAAAAAACAAGTGGTGGATTAAGGTGAAGAAATAAAAGAGATTAAAGTAAGATTATCTTCCCTTAAATAAAAATACCAATGTAAGAATGAGTTTCTAGAATCTTCTACAGGGAGTAAGAAAAGAGAGGAAACAAATAAAGAACAACCATTGCATGATGATCCCCACAACCACCCAACCATATTTGAGGTGAGCCATTCCCCTCAAAGAGTTGTCTTAGTTAAGGTAATCAATTCTCGAATATATTTTTTTGAAATGTGAATCATACAAACACCAATAACTTTCCTATAATGATATTCTATAGGGTGACAATGACTGTGATTTATTTCTATCAATAACCAACCATCGCCTTGCAACACATTATATAATGTTCAATATAGAAGATGGGAGTCTACACAATAGACCACTTCCAACAGGTCATGTGAGAGTGGGGATTAGTGTAGCTCATGAGATGAGAACCAAGATACATATTCCACTTTATGATGATAATATTCACACGGTCGACCAATCTGTTATAATATTTGTCACATGGTCATCACATCATGTAAAAACATGTCAATAAAGAGGTATTCAATTCCAAATTATTTTTCAATCCAAACCTTTAAGAATTAATGAAAAAGGTATGAACCAACGAATGATATTATATATTGATAAAGGGAAGGGGGTTAAATGAAATACTAGCTCGAATCCATTTAATGGATCGACCAACTGATCAAAAAGATCTTCTGAAAACACCTTTACCCAACCCATTCAATATCAACATTTACTAACATTGATGGTTCCTGTGGATACAAAGTTACAAAATCGTAGTAGTCACATTTTTGATGAAAATTTTACAGAGAGGAAGGTATACACTACATTACTATTAATAATGAAAAAGAAATAATCAATTATTAATGGCCAGGAGCCCTAGTTGTAAATGTATACCTGAGGTATGTTTTCATGATTTGATTTTCCAAAATCTGATATACTATGTTAATTATAACTAAATACATTTTATATTTTTGGAAGGAGTATATATAAAAACCAATTTAAGGGATTTCCACTTGATTTTTTGGACTTGTTATTCCTCATGACACCTCTATAGAACAATAAAAAATAATCTATAAAAATGGATGAAATAGTGGCAGACCTGGTCAAATTGTTCGAATGAAAAGTCACAAATGACAAACTCCTATTAGTACAAATGATTCAAGGGTAAAACTCTAAAATTTAATCATATCAAATATGTTTTCATTTCCTTCATTACTTATTCCTTTTTTGTTTTAGGAATAATTGGATTCTCATTGCGGTCAATTCGTACATTTCAAAGATTTATTTCCTATATTCAATTCATGGATACCCAACAAACCAACCATACATGATGGAAATATTGAATAAGTAATACAATAAATGAATATTTTAAAAATAAAATTCATGCTATATAATTTAGATTATTTTTTAATAAATATTTTTTTTGTGATAGGGAGGCGTATAATTATCATAAAAAACAAGGAATAATGATTGGGGTTAAGCACAAGGATCCAAACAAATTCTTGAAGTGGACAACTATCAATGTATATAAATTTATATTTCACTATCCAAATACATATAAAAATAATTACGTGTTTTCTCAATGTTTCTACAGTTTCCAAAAATAATTAAATGGAAATTATTGTGGTTATTATGTTTGTAAATTTATGATAGAGATCATATTCAATCAACAAACTAGCAACCCCAAAGAGGTTTTCTCAAAGATAATTATTATTCAATTTAAAATATTTATTAATACTTTGTGGATTCATATTTTTTTTCAGTACTAATATGACTATAAAAAAGAATCATATTCAGAAGACGACATAGATCTTCTTAGAAATAAACATGCATAATACTTGATGGTTGAATGTGCACAAATAGCATGAATATTTGACTTCCATAAAAGTAGTGGGTTGTTTCAAATTTATGTTTAATTTACTTATTTTTAGTATTACTCAGATAAGAATTTTTATTCTTGTATAGGTGGATTCCTTCGTTCATGTTGGGGTGGTTTGTTCAAATCTGATCATGCTCGTGAGAGATTGGAGTATGAGAATGAAACCGACATAATAACAATAAAGAAATGGATCAACAATGTATACAACCATCATAAAAATTTGAGTTCCTACTACTTATTTAATTAATGTTTTCATCATTTTGTTTATAATTTGTAAGTTAATATCCTTATTGTTTTTATCTAATACTTATTTAGTTTTCTTCACATATATTTATAATTTCCATTGATTTTTTTTTCAAGATTCCAACACTATATAGAGTCGATATTCTTAGAAAAAACGTTCTCCATGAAATCCAAAATATTATTGGAATATCATGTTTTCATTGCAGTGACTTCTCGTGATATGATAATCACATTGTCTTCCTTTTCTATCCTATATTTAAACAATGATAATGTTTTTTTCAGCTATGAAAATTGTGTCAATTTGTAGTGTTGATAGTTCTAAAAAGAAAGGAAATTTAAATTAGGATAACATATGTTGTTGAGGGTTTTATTAAGAATATGGTTTGTATAGAAACCATCCAAGCCTCAATACGACACACGGTGTGATCAATATGACACCACGTTCTTTGTTCTATTTATAATTGACATAAATTTTAGTAAAAAATACAACTGACTTACTCAAAACAAATAAAATATATTCATATCATTTTTATAATTTATGAAAATATTCCATATGTTATTTTTTAGATGTAAGAATCGAAAGCACCTCAATATGATGCATTTTGTGACCGATATGTCTAACAGTGTTTGTTTCTATATAAAATTGTCATTAATTTTAGTAAAAATAACCAATGACATACTACAAATAGAGAAAATGCATTCATATTGTTTTGATACTTTAGGAAAATTATATATATTTAATTTTTGACCTGTAGGAATCAACCTCACAACAATGTTATTCTTGGTGTGACAACTATAACTCTAAGTGTGTTCATTTATTTACAATTGACATTGATTTAGTAAAAAGAAAAAGCAACATACTAAAAACTAAGAAAAAAAATATTCATATGGATTTGATAATTTATAAAAAACGATTCATATTTCATTTATGACATGTTGGAATCAACCCCACTCCAATATGATGCATAGTGTGACTTGTATAATTTCAAATGTGTGTTTATTTTTAAAATTGACATTAATTTAAGTAAAAATAAATGGTGACAAACTAAAAACTACGAAAATTCATTCATATAGTTTTGATACGTAAAAAAAATTATCTATAAGTTGTTTTTGACATGTATTAATCAACCAAATATCTATATGATGCACAATGTGACTTATATTACTAAAAGTGCATGTATTTATTTTAACGTGACATTAATTTTAGTAAAAAGAACAAGTGACATATTGAAAACTGAGAAAACATATTCATATTGTTTTGATACTTCAGGAAAATAATACATAACTCATTTGGGAAATGTATGAATCAATTGAACCTCAATCCGATGCATAGTGTGACCTCTATAACTCTAAGTGTGTCTATTTATTTAAAGTGTACATTCATTATTGTAAAAATAAAAAGTGTCATACTGAAAAATGAGGAAACACATTAGGATTATTTTGATACTTTAGAGAAACAATACATAAGTCATTTTTATGTGTAAGAATCAAACACACCTCAATATGATGCATATTTTGATCGGTATGACTAAAAGTTTGTCTACTTTTTAAAAAATGACCTTATTTTTTTTAAAAAATACAAGTGACATACTCAAAACAATGAAAACACATTCAATTTTTTTCATATTTAGAAAAAATGATCTATAAGTTATTTTTGATCTGTAAGAATAATACTCACCTAAATATGATGCATTATGTGACCAACATAACTAATTTTGTGTCAATTTATTGAAATTTAAAATTCGTTTAAGTAAAAAGAACAAGTGACATACTGAAATCTAAGAAAACAAATTCATATTGTTTTGATAATTTAGGAAAATAATATGGAATTAATTTTTAATGTGCAGGAATAAACCACACTTCAATTTTATGTATGGATTGAACATTATAACTCTATGTGTGCCAATTTATTTAAAATTTACATTAACTTTAGTAAAAAGATAAAGTGACACACTAAAAACCAAGAAAACTCATTCAGATTATTTTTATACTTTAGGAAAATGATTTATAGGTTATTTATGACATGTAGGAATCAATACCCCCTCAATATTACACACAGTTTGATTGGTATATTTCCAACTATGCCTTTTTATTTCAATTTGACATTAATTTTAGTAAAAAGAACAAGTGAAAAATTGGGAAATGAGAAAAAATATTTTAAATATTTTTGATACATTATAACAATGACCTATACATAATTTTTATGTTTAAGAATCAACTGAACCTCAATATGATGAATGATGTGACCAGTTTGACTAAAAGTGTTTCTCTTTATTTAAAAATGACATTAATTTTAGTAAAGAGAATAAGTGACATACTGAAAACTACAAAAATGAATTCAAATTATTTTTATACAATAGGAAAATGATCTATATGTCATTTTTGATGTGTATAAATCAACCAAAACTCAATCTGATACACAGTGTGGCCACTATAACCTTATCTATTTCTATTTATTTAAAATTTACATTAATTTTAGTAAAAATTACAAGTTACATAATACCTTTCAAGAAAATGCAGTAGTATAGTTTTTATAATTTAGTAAAATGATTGATAGGTAATTTTTAATGTTTAGTAATAAACCCCACCTTAATATGATATATGGTGTGATCAGTATAATTCCAAATATGTGTATTTATTTAAAATTGACATTAATAAGAGACATAAAGAAAATCGATAAAAAAAATTAATATTGTTTCGATACATTATAACCATGATTTATACATCATTGTTTACATTTATAAATCATATTTACTTCAATATGATTCATTGTGTGACCAGTATAACTAATAGTGTGTCTTTTTATTTAAAATTGACATTAATTTTCTTAAAAAGTACAAGTGACATACTGAAAACTAAGCAAACACCATTCGATTTTTTTTGATAATTCAGTAAAATGATCCAGAGGTCATTTATGTTGTTTAGGTATCAAATTCACCTCAATCTAACACATGATGTGACCGATATAACTCTTAGTGTGTTTGTTTACTTAAAATTGACTTTAATTTTAGTAAAATGATCATCTCACCTACTAACAACTCAAAAAACACTTTCATATTGTTTTGATACTTTTGAAAAAATATCTATATGCTATTATGGACATGTAGGAATCAACCTCACCTAAATATGACAAACTGTGTTCCTGGTATGACTAAATGTGTATCTATTTAATTAATATTGACATTAATTTTTGTAAAAAGAACAACCGACATACTAAATATGGATAAAATGCATCCATATTGTTTTTATAAGTTTTAAATACAAATCATAAGTCATATATAATATGTATTAATCAACCTCACCTCAATATTATACATGGTGTGATTGCTATAACTCTATGTGTGTATTTTTATATAAACTTTACATTAATTTTAGTAAAAAGAACTAGTGGAATACTAAAATCCAAGAAAACACATTCATATTTTTTTGATAATATAGGAAAATAATTTGTTAGTCATTTATAATGTTCACGAATCAAACTCACCTCCATTTTATTCATTTTGTGACTACTATAACTCTAACTGTGTCTTTTTATTTAAAATTAAAATTAATTTTAGTAAAAAGAACAAGTGACACCCTGAAAACCAAAAAAACACATTCATATTGTTTTCATAATTTATGAAAAGGATACATAAGTCATTTATGATGTTTAGAAATAAAAACCACCTCAATATTATTCACAGTGTGACTGGTATGTTTCCAAGTGTGTCTTTTTATTTCAAATTGACATCAATTTTAGTAAGAAGAACAAGTGACATACTTAAAACTGATAAAACACATTCAGATCATTTTGATACATTATAAAAATGATCTATAAGTCATTTGTGACATGTAGGAATCAACAAAACCTCAATATGATGCTTGGAGTGACTGGTATAACTAAAAGTGTGTGTATTTTTTTTATAAATTTACAATAATTTTAGTAAAAAGAACAAGTGGAATACTTAAAATTGGATATTTTTAAATGTAATTATATATAAAATTTATTGAAATGTATAGATTATTGTTTTTATAAATTCATGATGTCAAATTGATTTCAATTGATTTATATATTTTTCATTTATAGGATACATGGAGATGATGGCTATATACAAACAATTGCTATATGTTTTGGGGTGTAGACACACCATATGGAAATGATGGTAATATGTAGACAATGGAAAAACATTATACATTGGGAATTTTTGTACACTATCAATATATTGATATCCAACCAAAGAGTACCATTAAGTCCTCATAAACATGGGTTACCTATTGGAATGAAATTGAAACTAAAATTTATAATGAATTTATGAATTATAGGCTAAGTGATGTTATTTTTAACATTATTTTTGTGCGTCTAGATATAAATGTTATCTATGTTGTTATTGTATCTTATTTTTTATAGGATACATGTTATTTCTTTTCTAGGTTTACTGTTACATAAGTAGTACAATACATGAATCTAGAACTTTATCATCACTATTTCTAGTGATGATAAAGGGCCCCATTATCTGTGATATGGAAAGTGCTGATAAAGTGGGTCATTTATTTGTGCTCAAAATATCATTGATAAGGGGGGTCACCTCTTTAACAACTCTGAGATAAACAACACTTTTTAACACTGTTAAAATTCTTTTTTCACACTGTTAATGGAAATTTCAGTAGTAGTGTCAGCTAATGGTCACACATCATGTGACACGTGTCACAAGGCATTTGATACTTGTCTTTGCATAGAAACTCCAGTGACAAATATAAGGGAGTACATGTCATCTGTTCATAGGAATACATGCCATGTAGTCTGGTTTCTCATAGAACCTATAATATTCTTCAAATGCCTTCTCCCATAGCTCCAATTTCCTTTGGTTCTATCTCTAAACTCACCAAAGAAAACAAATCTTGATTTGGCTAAGCCCGTCCATCACCATCGACTGGATTCTATCCATTCCCACCATTTGAAAAATGATTGTAATCACTTATCACTATTTTTCATGAATTATATGAGTTAAGGATCTCCAATGTGACTACAATCTCCCTCCATGATCATGAACTAGAATCCCATCTTTGATTTAGAAACTGGATTCGTGGAAATGATCTGTTGTGCCAAAGATTAAATGCACAACAATTGTCTTATGGGTAGTCATCGATCTTCTACCCAAAAGAACACTGATGAAAAATATGTGTATAATGGAGGGGTAAACCATAAATCTTAACTATTAGGAATGAAACTCATACAATTTTCATGTTGGGATCAATTCTTAGACCTTGCCGATAAACAAAGAGATAATTAAATCAAAACAAATAATTGTTATCCCCCAAATCCTAGATAAATAAACCCAAACCTACAATTTGATCGATCCATGAATAAATTATCTAGTTTACTAATTCAAATTCATCATAGGATAATAAAATGGAAATAAATCCACAAAAAAATGTCTTGCCTCGATTTGGTTCTCTCACTTATGAAGAATGATCACACGTCATTGTTGTTAATGATATCCCCAAGTTTTGTTGGCGCCCAATCCTCGATCTTTTCTAGATATGATGTCATATTTGAATGATCTATGATGGTGCGTTATCTATATAAAAATTGTAACCATTTATAAAAAAACTGTTATATTATTGAAGAATATTTACTAAATATATATATATAATGTGTAACCATTCATTAAAATAAATCTTATAAGATAAATTTGGATGTAATTCACCTTTTCAAATCATGTTATATATTTTGTGTTTTTTGATTTTTTAAGTGTCTTACTTTTGGTTTCATCTAGAATATAAGGTCCTATATCCATGTGGATCAACCATTATCATATTTTTGAAGGTCTAAGTGCTTAGAAGTGGGTCATAAGAAGTTTGGAGAGGTTCGGTTATGTAAAAGCTTGAAGGAGGGGATTGCATGTCATGTAACTGCATTACATGTCATGAAATCCTATTTCATGGGCTGTTTCATGGCATGAAATAAGGATTCATGGTGTGAAATACTCTGAGGTCTAAAAAATAATATAAAGCGTTGAGACGATGTGGTTTTTGACAGAACTTGACCTCAAGGCATTTCATGACGTGAAAGGGGATTACACGTCGTGTAATTCTCCAATGCTATATATTCTAAGTGTTTTCTAGTCGCTTGGGTTTTTTCATTCCTATGGATGTAGATGATCTCCCTCAACCCTATGAAACCCAACGACCCTCTCTTCATCATTTTGGGGATTCCATCATCAACGAACGATCCCTAGCTCCCTCTTTCGATCTGTAGTGTTCATCTTTGATATAAGGTATGATCTACCTCAATTCTTGAAGATTCATCAATATGTTTCTTTATTTTTCTTCTTTCCATGTGATGGTCTGTAATCTACATGTTTCTAATGGATTATTATTGGTGGTTGGTTGGTATGGTTTTGTCATAGTGTCCTCGGGTGGATGTAGTTGTTACGAGCGAGGTGATTATGATATGTTTCTTTGATCCATTCTCATGTGAATAATGTCAATGACCTTTTGAGGTAGGGGATTCAATGCTTCCCTATTTATATACGTAAAATCATAGATATATCATGATTTATCCCTTAGGATCACAATTAAATTGACCTAATAATTATATGAATCATATTAAAGAAATTGGTATTGATTTTATGGAGATGTTTTTTCTTTATACCATGATAATAGTTTGCCTATTGATTTACTAGATAGTGTGATATCTATGCCTTACTTGGTTATAATATTGTTCTTGATGGTAATTGTTAAAGAATGTAAAGATCAAATTAATCAATAATTAATTGGACAAAACAAAAAGAGTCATTTTTAATGAATCTAGTTTTTTTAATTTGATGATAATCGAATTGATACAAGTGGGAATGTTGAATTGAATTGATTTATTAACCAAAAGCATGATGATTCATGTTGATAAAAGAGTTAAAAGGCATGATAAATTAATTTTTAATTAATACAGTGATATCTTTTTTCTTAGTTTTCCTATAGTTGGAAGTTATGAATAATGAACTAGTCAATTAAATATGGAATAAAAACCGGTTGTGTGATAAATTTAATGCCTTATGGTGCCTTAGTTTCCCATTTGTTTGTAAAGGAAGAGTTCCTATGCTTTGGATCCATGAGATTTCATTGTGAATAAATTATTAATTACTTTTTGTTTGGGACTGAGATCAAATTTCCATGTTTTTTCCTGCTACTTGTGATGTGCTCTGGATACAAGAGTTGTGGTTGTGGGGACAGGGAAGCCCAGATGTGATGTAAGCCTAGGATGGATGAGCCTGGAGAGCTGTTGTGGTATGGGGGTAGGGAGGCCCAGGGGTTGTGGTAGAATTTGACACCTAGACTAGCAAGATGCATCCTTTTATGCATGTGGGTGTTAAAGAGTACACTAGGGATGATGGAACTGGTTGAAGATGGGTTTACTTGTTGATGTGAAAGTGGTTGTTGTTAAATCTGTTATTTTTTATCTACTTTAAATTACCAATTTCTTATGGCATATGGTCTTTCTTAACCACCTTTTAAAATAGGAAAATAATCATGGGGTATTCCGTGTTCTTTTCGTGTTTAGCTTCCCGATGATTGATGGGTCTACACTCCTTCTATAGGTGAAAAATAATCGATGAGTAGCTCATCAACTCACTATGTTGTGCCCCTTATGTTTTGTAGCTTAAAGTGATTTTCAAGAATGCCTGAGAATATTGAAAATGGGAATTTTTCTAAATAAATGAATAAATGATTTTTAACCCATGGGGTTGTAGCTAGTTGGGATGTAATGCTGAGGTTATATCTTATGAGAAACCATGGACTTAGTTTGGTTGTTACTAGAGGGCATGGAACTTTGGTGTGATGTTAATAGAATGTGATTTGGTAAAGGATAAGAGTTAATTAATTATTAAATAATTAATTAAAGTAAATTGAAATTTTTAAAAAGGGATAAAGTAACATAGACTATCTCCTTAAATAGTTGTGAACTTATAGGATATCTAGTATTAGAATTGGTAGTTGGGAGTCCGAGAGGCATAAGCTATTGATGATTCTATGAATAGGTTGTGCCCATAGTGTGGTTGTGATCTATATTATATCCTTTACTTTTTGTGTTTCAATACACTACTCCCCTTTTTCGGTTAGGGGAAACTGGAACCTTAGGAATTCTAAACCTTGGGAGGGGGATGTTTTCCCCAACATCTCGATGGGAGGATGGATGGCTGACTACCCCCTTTGTACCATCTCTCTTCTCTTGGTAGTTTCATGTGTTAGTATGCACGATGGTTATATTTCACCATATATCTAGGAAGAGGGACATAATGTATTGTGTTTATTAACAGACATATATTCTATATATAGTTTTTTATAGACTACTATTGGTGTAACATGTATATGATGTGATGTCTTGAGAATATTTACTCAGTGTATGGGATATGATGGATTGAGTTATAATACCCAATGTATGATACATGTTATAATAGCTATGGTGGCCCTCGGAAACTACCTAGTTACTTTTGGTTATGTGAATATGGAGGTTTTTTTTGCACGATGTGCATGTTGTGGTGCTTCTCCTGGGTTTCTTCAGGCAAGACTTTTTGGAGAGAGACTCTTAGGACAAGCGACGATGGGGAAAAGCATAAAAATAGGAGAGAAATGGTAGCAGAGTACCCTTGATATTCTTTATTATATTATACACTCTTGTATGCGATACTTGGTGAGTGTATCCATGGTGAGCCAGCAAACATAGTCTACCTGGTTAGGTGACAATTTAGTTCCACTTTTTGTTAATTATGATTTAGCGTGATTTCTTTACTTTTGCACAAGAGGCTCTAGGAAGGATCCTTCTGTGTATACTATAATACTCACCTACATTATATAAACTAATTTTCATTTCACTTGGAGCTGGTTTGAGATGAATCTCGTTACTACTAACATGGGATTTTTTCATGAGCTATTTGGGCTTTATGGTCACTACCATCTACTTTCCTTTGATACATGAAGTTTTACTATTTCAGTTGTAGTAGTTTTTCCTGAAATTAAATATATGTAATTGGGAATTCATTTATATTTTAGTCTGACCAAGAGTTTATTAGTGACTGTATTATCTCTCTCATTTACATGTGATTTCTTAAAGGGTAGTGCCTCCCATCCATGTGTTTACTATACCCTCGGTGCTAGTTGCCAACCCAAGGCCTATTAGAGGCGAGACTTAGGGGGTTATTATCTCTCTTATCTCATTGTCAGCCTAGGAGGGGTACACATTGCGGGGAGGGGGTTGTGACAGAGTGGTATCTGTGGTTTGGTTGAGGGATCGAATAGAGTTTGGAGTTAGGTAGATGTGACGTTGCATGGGCTGGTTGGGAAATGGTGTTAGTCAAGTTGAGAAATCATTGTAAACAATAGATACTGGCTAAGACATAGGTATTTAGGGACCCCTCTGATCCGATGCACATAACTTTATGATTATAGAGGCTACTAAACAAGGTGATACTTGTTACTTGGTAGAGAGATTGGAATAGATCATACATCATTCTTTCCAGTTGTGTTCGAATGGGTAAAAATTATCATATGGTAACCTAAAATAAATAAAATAAAAAATTTAATTAATGTTAAAATATTCCATATTTCATGTTTAGGATCTCTAAATGTTTTTTCTTTTCCAATTATGGATCCAAGTCGACATCCTCTTCCGGATCACATGGATGATGTTCAACAGGTTGTGCCAGTAGATCACTCTAGAGTAGAGGTTGATGACTATGACACTTTGAGGAGGAAACATAGAGACTTTCCATGCCTAATTTTGCATAAGTACGAGGGTTCTTTTTAATATGCTATCATGGATGATTGGTTGGAGGAGGTAGAGATAGCTTTCAATTCAATCTATGATCTGTAGGAGCACTGTGTGTCTTTGGTTGTGTCGATACTATGTGGGGTCATTGAGGTAGTGGCGGTTCTTGTTCCTCAGGGATTACAAGGAGTCAATAGTCTCATGGGAGAAGTTTTGAGAGCAGTTTAGGGCTGAGTTTCTTTCTTTGACTATGATAGTGGGCAATTGTCAAGAGCTTCTTAACCTTTAGCAGGGGAGCTCTAGTGTGTGAGAGTTCATGATCCATTTTAGGAACCATATACGATATGATTCAAACCTTTTTCTAGATGAGAAGGTTAGGGTGAATAATTTCAAGGAGGATTTCTATCTTGAGATCCAGCACCAGGTCACCCCGTTTATGGTGATGACATATCTTGATGTGCTAGAAAGGGCAGAGGTTTTTGAGAGGACATTATCCAAAACTAGATCATCATGATAGGGTAGTCATCTGGATTCATTATAATGTTGATTTTTTGTATGGGGGTCTCGATTTTTAGGGAATAAGAGTTTCCGATCAGCTGGGGGTAGGTATCAGCCCTCAATGTATCATTTCTTCAGGGGTAGAAGCTCCCAGGCCTATAACATGGGATCAATAATATGTTTTTATTTTGGAGGTTGAGATCATTAATAGTGAAAGTGCCCAACCATTTTGACAGTCCTCATGTGCTATGTGTTCTGCTTCAGGTTCCTCCATTGAGGCAGATCCATTTGAGGTATCAGTAGTAGGTTGCAACAGTTTTGGATATGCATATAGGATATGGGGAAGGTAGAGGATATACCCATGACACTTTTTATCCTCAGAGATCAGAGTGCAGTTATGGAGGTTGTCGTTAGTAGGGTCATAGAGGCCATGGAGCAGGTTGTGGTCAGCTTCATGCTTTAGCATTTCTAGTTCCAGGAAAACTAGACATTGTTCGAGGTACCCTTTTCTTGTTTTCAATGTGGGTTCATTCCTTGTTTGATTCAGGAAAGAAACACTCCTTTATATCACATTCCCTTTTCCACGGTTTAGTACATGAGGTAAGGAGGATACATGTTCCCCTTAGTGTTAACTACACCAGTTGGAGGTTGATCTAATTGTATAAATTTTATAGAGGTTGTGATCTAGTGTTGAGGCATCACAACTCTTGTTGAAATTTCCTATGATTACGAATAAAACCATTTGATGTCATCCTTGGCATAGATTGGTTGTATTAGGTGCATGATATTATTGATTGATTTAGGAGGGAGGCAGTGCTTTTTAATGTTGATGGAGATCCATGGGTGTTTGTTGGCGGGTGAGACCCTCAAATGGGATAGGGGAATGCTCAATCCTTGTCATCCTTGATGAATGAGTAGATGATGAGTTTTTTAGAAATTCAATAGTTGGAATTTCCTATAGTCCTAGAATAGTACACTAATGTTTTTCTAGATGAGGTTGTAATGTTACCCCATCGATGAGAGATCAATTTCAGGATCGAAATACATCATGGTGTGCCTCATATCCTAATGTCTCCTTATAGGATGTTGCCTTTTGAGTGGCAGGAGATACAAATACAACTCAATGGTCTGTTATAGAGTGGTTTCATTTGGCCAAGCATGTCACCGTGGGGTGTACTAGTTTTTTTCTTGATGAAGGCTAATGGATGTTTTTGGTTGGGTATTGATTATTATCACTTGAACTGAGTGAAAGTGAATAACTATTATCCTCTTCCACAGATTGACGATTTATTCGATTAAAGGGTGGAAGAAGGTAATCGAAGATCGATTTGCGGTCAGGATATCTCAAGATGTGTTTCAAGGATCATGATATCTCGAAGACTTATTTCTGTTGTCGTCATAGGAATTATTAGTTTTTTGTGATTCTTTTTGGTGTGATTAATGCTCTAGTCATGTTCATGGGGTTAATGAACATAGTGTTTTGTGAGTTCTTGAATAATTTCATTGTGGTTTTCATTGAAGAAATCCTCGGGTAATCTACATTGAAGGATGAGCATGCATAGCATCTACATTCCATTTTGGGAGTTCTTCTTCAACAAAAAATATTTGAGAAGTTGTTGATGTGTGATATTTGGGCTCATGAATTCTATTTCTTAGGTCATGTTATAATCTAGTAGGGAGTATCTATGTATCCATTGAAGGTAGAAGCAGTTGTCTATTGGGAAGCCCCTAAAATAGTGGTGGAGGTGTGAAGTTTCCTTGGTATTGTAGGATATTACATGAGGATTTCAACCAAATTCACTTGGTTTCAAATCATATAATAGTGTTGACCAATAGGCGTTCTTGTGGACTGATTAGTGTTATACAACTTTTGAGTATCTGAAGGAGAAGTTGGTCAGGGATCCAGTTCTTTTTCTGCTAGCAGAGGAAGATTAGTTTGAGTTTTATTGTGATTATTCTCATCTGGGGTTAGGTTTTGTTATGATGAAATAGATTTCGATCATTTCTTATGGGTATCAGAAGTTGAATCCCCACAAATTTAACTATTCCACCCATGATCTCAAGTTTCAGGTACTGGTGTTTTTCCTGAAGTTGTGGAGACATTACCTCATCAGTGAGCATTTTGTGTTCTTCACCAATCATAATATCCTGAGGTATGTTTTCCCCTAATGTCAATTGATCTAGAGACATCATAAATGGATGGTGTTCTTACAGGACAATGAATTTTAAATTCTGAATATGCCTATAAAGAGGAATTTTGTAGACGATGTGCTAGGCAGGAAGTCGCGTAGTGATGTAGTTTCTGAATTAGGTGATTCCTGGAGATTGATGGAAGAACGTTCATAATTAAATCTGGATATAGGAGAAATTGGGGGTAGTGGTTTTCTATTTCAGATAATGGTGATGTCATCTATGGGTCATCATGTAGAAGAGTCCCCATTGGGGGATCTTGAGGTGGATGTCTAGAGAGACCGAGTTGTATGTGGTAAGTCCTCATATGGTTGGTATGAGGATGAAAAACACTGAGTGTTGTTTTAGCAAAAGTTTTTTGTTCCTTAGATATACATTGGATGGTTCTTAGAGAGTTCTATAGTTCACCCTTAGTGATGTCTCATGGTGTGAAAAATATGTACCGAGCCTTGAGTGTTTAGTTTCAGTGGCACTGGTTGAAGCATGCAGTTGCAGAGTTTGTATCGCGGTTTTTGGTCTTCTAGAAGTTGAAGCTGAGCACTGTGTTCCCTATGGTTTTTCTTCAACCGTTAGATGATTCTCTATTGAAGTGGGAGGACATGACTATGGAATTTGATACTGTTTTCCCTCTATATTAGAGACTCTATGATTCTATATGGGTGTGAGAGGATCTTCTGATGAAATAAGCCTACTTTATAGCGATCAAAGAGTCAATATTAGTAGAGGTTCTCTCAAGGATGTATATGGAGGAGGTGGTAAGGCTCCATGGAGTCCAAAGGAAGATAATTTATGACTGAGTTCCTCGTTTTACCTCCATGATGTGGAGAGGTCTGTAGCGTGATTTTTGTTCTTAGTTATTCCATTACACTGATTTTCATCAATAGATGGACATTCAAACAGAACAGACCATCCAGACTCTTGAAGACATGTTTTACTCTTGTGTCCTAGATTTTGGAGGTTTGAGGATGAGCCACCTACCATGTGTAGAGTTCACTTATAATAATTGTTTTCTCTCCACCATTGGTATGGGACCATTTAAAGCCTTGTTTTTTCAACCATGAAGTTCTCTATTATGCTGGACTGGTGTTATAGATTCAAAAATTCTCAGTCAAGAACAGGTACATATTACGACAGAGATGGTTTAGGTTATTTTCTAATGGAAAAAGGCAATGCAATATTGTCATAAGTATTTTGCAGATAATAGGAGGATACCACTGGAGTTCTATATTAGGGATCATGTGTTTTTGAAGGTGACTCCCCATCATGGGTAGGAAAGTATTGGTCATGGTGGTAGGATTTACACCCATTTTTTTGGTCCTCTGAAGGTGTTGGATCATTTTGGAGTCATGTAGTATCAGGTATCACTTCCCCCATAGATGAGATGGATAAATAAGGGTTTTCACATGTCATAGATCTTTTATTATATTCATGACCATTCTCACATCATTGATTGGGGCTAGACAGATGTTGGAGATGATGAAACCTTCAACAAGTGGCCTATAGAGATCCAAAGACTGCTAGTGGAAGGTGTTACGTTGAAATGTTATACCCTTACTTCCAGTCTAATGGGTGAACGGTGGCATGGCGGAGAGTACCTGGGAATGTGACTTAATGATATGAACTCAGTACCCTGATCTATTTGATGTTTATCTCTTCTCCTATAACATTGTTTGTTTTATGGTTGTAGACCCCTTTCTATTATGATATTAACGTTTCATGTTTCTTGTTGTTGATATCTCTCTTTTGGGAGGTATCTCCCCTAGGAGAGTGTTTAGGAGCTTTTTTTGGTTGTCATGTGGTTTTTTATTGTTCTTCTTTTGAAGAGATTGAGCTCCTGTGGTTGGGAGAACCTTGAGAGGCACCTCGTGGGGTGGCTATTTGGATGACCCCATTCTATTTCCTCAAGATTTGGTGTTTCATTATCTTGGAAGAGAATGTTTTGAGAGGTATTTTATGTATGGTCCAAATTCCACATGGATCATACATTTACATGTTTTTGAAGGTCGAAGTGCTCAAAGGTGGTTTGGAAGACGTTTAGTGAAGTTCAGTTAAGTAAAAGATGGAAGGAGGGTATTACACGTTGTATAACTGCATTACACAATGTGAAATATTGTTTTATAAGATGTTACCTTGTGTCAAAGAAGGGTCCACGGTGTGAAATATATTGGGATCTATAAAATAAAATAAAAAATTGAGGGAATGCATTTTTTGGAAGAACTCAACCTCGAGGCATTACATGATGTGAAAGGGGATTACACAGCGTGTAATGCTCTGATGCTGTATGATTTAAGTGTTTTCCTGCCACTTGAGTTTTATCAAGAATACAACTACAACGGCTCTCCCTCGACCCTATAATACCCGATGAACCATTCTTAAAAAGTTTTGGGATTCTATCATCAATGAATGATCCTTTTATCCCTCCTTCAATCCATAGTGATCCATCTTCTATATAAGGTATGATTTTTCCTCCAATCTTGAGGTTTATTCATATCCATGTATTTAATGGCATATTTTTGGTAGTTAGTTGGTGTGGTTGTGTTGCGTCATCCTCAGGTAGATGCATTTGTTGCGCGATTGGTGATCTGGATTCGTTGCATTGATCTGTTCTCTTGAAAAAAACATAAACAACCATTTGATGATGGGGATTCCTTGATTCTCTATTTAATTATTTTCAATCGTTGGTCTATCATGATTTATCTCTTTGTATTGTAATGAAATTGACTTAATAATTATATGAACCAGATTATATAAATTGGTATCAATTGTGTAGTGATGTTGTTGTTTTATACCGTGATAACGGTTTGCCTATTGATTTTCTAGATAGTGTGATATCTCTGCTTTTATTGATTAGAATATTTTTATTGAAGGAAATTGTAAAATAATTTAAAGATATAATTAATTAATAATTAATTTTCTAAATGATGAAGACGAATGTTTAATGAATTTGGTTGTTGTTATTTTAATTTGATGATAATAAAATTGATGCAAGTTAGCATGTTTAATTGAATTGTTTAATGAACCCGAATCATGTTGATTCTTGTTGATAAAAGAGTCAAAGGCATGATAAAATAATTGTTTAATTAATTTGGTGACAGATTTTTTCTTAGGTTTCCCATAGTTGGAACCTATGAATAATGAATTGGTTAATTAAAAATGGAATAAGAAACACTTGTGGGATAATGTTAACACCTTGTAGGACCGTAGTTTCCCACTTTCTTGTAATGGTCGAGTGCCTGTGCTTTGGAGCTGTGAGATATCATTGTGTTTAATGGTTGAATGCCTTGATTTGGGGTCAAGATCTTGTTTCTATATTTTTCATGTTGCTTGTGGTGTGTTCTGGATATGAGACTTGTGGTTGTGGATGTAAGGAGACCCGGATGTGATGTGAGATTGGGATGGTAGAGCCAGCAGGGATGTTGTGGTATTTGAGGTCAGGGAGGCCAAATGGTTGTGGTATCAATTGATGCCTTGAGTGGTGTGATGCATTAGTTTATGCATGTCAGTGTCATGGAGGACACTAGGGATGATGGAATGTGTTGAAGCTGGGATTACCCATTGATGAGAATGTGGTTTCTGTTTAATATGTTGTTTTTTTATCTACTTTACATTCCCCACTGATTGGGGTAGATATTCTTGATTACACGCCTAAAAAAAGAGGCGAATACGCGCTAGGGTATGCCATTTTCTTTCTGTTTTTAGCTTCCTGAGGATGGATGGGTCTCTACTCCTGTTATAGGTGGAAAAGACTCAAAGGGTAGACCATCTACTAACCTTGATGATCCCATTGTGTTTGGTATCTTATAATTCACTTCTAGAATGCCTAAAAGATTAGAAAATGCGAATGTTGTTAAATAAATGAAGAAATAATGTTTAACCTGTGGAGTTGGATCATGCTGGGATTCAAGGCTGAGGATATTTCTTTTGAGAATCCTTGGACTCAGTTTGGTTATGCCATGAGGGCCCAAAACATGGTTGTGATGTAAATGTAATGTGATATGGAAAAGGATAATGGTTAATTAATGGTTAAATAATTAATTAATATAAAGGAAAATTGGTAAAACGGGATAAAGTAACTTAATGTAGGTCTTGAAATGGTTGTCTGCTAATAAGATATCTAGTCTTATCATTGGCTGCCAGGAGTCCAAGAGACATTAGCTACATATGAGTCTAATACTAGGTAGTTCCCATAGTGTTGTTTTGAGATATATTATATCCTATACATTTTGTGTTTTGATACACTATTCCACCCTATCGGTTCGGGAAAATGACGCCCCGAGAATTCTGAGCCTTGGGGGGGAGAGGTGTTTTCCCAACATCCTAATGGGAGGATGGATGGCTGAATACCCCCTTTGGCCCCACTCTATTCTCTTGGTATTTAATTGTGTTGGAATGCATGATAGTTAGTTTTCCCCATATATGTGTGTATAAAGGTGTAATGGATTATGGTTATTCACACACAAATATAATGGATATAGTTTCTAATGAACTACTATAGGTATAACATGTATAAGATGTGATTGCTTGATGATCCTTACTCAGTGTATGTGATGTGATGAATTGAGGTATAATACCTGATTTATGATACATGTTATACGAGAAGTGGTGGCTCCAGGAATCTACTTGGTTACATTTGGTTATGTAGAAATGGTGGTTATGTTGCATGAGGTGAATGCTGTGGTGCTTCACCTAGGTGTCTTCAGGCAATCCTTTATGGAGAGAGATGCTTAGGATGTGAGATGTTGGAAAAAAGCAGAAAACTAGTGGGGAAGTGGTAATAGGGTACCCTTGATATTTTTATTATATTATATACTCTTATATCAAATACTTGGGAAGAGTAGCCGTAGAGGGGTTAGGAACTTAGTACACCTTTTCAGGTGACGAGTTAGTTTCACTAGTTGTTTATTGTTCTTTAGCATGATTTTATTACTTTGGCACGAGAGTCTCTGGGGAGGATCTAACTAAGTATAATATTTTACTCAACCTACATTATTTAAATTGTTTTCTGTTCACTTGGAGTATGTTGGAGATCAAGTTGGTTGCTACTAGCCTAGGGTTTTGTAGGAGCTGTTTGGAATTCGTAGTCACTACTGTTTTACTTTCCTTTGGAACTTACAATTTTTCCCTTTCAATTGTAGTAGTTTTTCATGACATTACATATGTGTACATGGGATTTATTTTATATTTTATTCTTATAAGGAGTTGGTTGGTGTCTTTCTTATCTCTCTCTTTTTCATGTGTTCTCGTATAGGGTAATACCCCCCATCTGTGTGTTTACTGTACCCTCGGTGGTAGTCACCAACCTAGGGCCTAATAGATGCAGGAATCAGGGTTCATAATCTCTCTTCTCACATTGCCGACCTAGGAGGGGTACACTTTGTAGGGAGGGGTTTGTGACATAGATGATCATTAGAATAACAAGTAATCTGCTCGTGCATTCGCACGACACTATAAAAAATTTATATTATCAATAATAGAATACTAGTTTTGAAACATAATAAATCATATTAATATTGGAAATGTTTAAAACAAAAAATGAGTGGTACATATAATGGAAAATAAGGTACAATAGGAAGTCATTTATTGAGATAAAAATCTTAGAGTAACAAACAACATGTCATAAACAAAATCTAAAAATTAAGATAGCAATGACCACAAAGTCACCAGAATACTGCATCAACCAACTCCATTCCAAGAATATGTAGAGGATAGAAAATGCTCCCATCACAGGATCTCTCATAGTTGTTCTGTAGTGACATGATTCCAAAACCGATTACCACCGTTTCTATATCAAACCTAAAATATTTTAAAATAATAGCTTCAGTGATAGATAATTATGAATATAAAAGGAAAATAATAACATGTATCATAAATTATATATGTAATGGATTGAAAAAAAAACCCTGATGTAATAATAAATAGTAAAATAATAGACCGTGAAGAAATTTCCACACCAATTATTTAATGAAAATAATAGAAAATGAAGAAAAATAATTAATACCTGAGTGGACTGAGTTGGTGTGCCCATACAGGAGGAAAAAGAGCAGAACCTAGAATGTAGGAGTATTAGTAACAGATTATGAGGAAAAAAAACATACATAATGAGAAACCTTGTATATGAAATACATAATGAGGAAATATATATAATACAAATACTGAATAACTAAGAACATAAGTTAATAAATTGAGTATTGAAAGTTACATATTGAGCAGTATGTACTGTAATAAGAGGTTCTAGATCCCCAAACTGGAATCTGTATCAACTATACAGAAATTCAAGATGCCTAGGAACAACTCCAGGATTCTCTTCCTCCACCAGAACCATAATTTCTTGCATCAAAACAACTTTTAATGAGTCAAAATTATTTTATATTGTTCATGAAGAAATAGATGTAACAGTAAGGCAGACTGAGGGAAAAAACAAATCAAATTGAACCCACTATGAAAAAGTTTGATACCCCATTCAAAAAATACACCATTTTACAAATTTACATTACTTCCAAAGGTTATGAAATAGTAATGAATTATTCAAATTGCAACAAATTCAATAATTATGCATACCTTTTTAACATATGATTCATTGTAAGACAGTGCATGTGTACTGAATAATAATATATTTACCTCTGGAACCCTTCTAAATGGAAATATTAGGATCCTTCTAAACAGGAAATGGTTTTTTGTTTCGTGCCCAACCCTTATTCTGTTTCAGACCTGATCCTAGTAAGGTACTGCAAACTCGGAGAAAAATCCATTAGAGTAAGTAGGATACCCAAAAAGCATTCCAATAAAATTGAATGAAAACTCACTGTAAATAAAAATAAGAGTTAGTATGTACTGATAGAAAATAGTTTTACCGAGTGCTTTAAACTAATGTAGTGGACATGTTTTATAGGACAGTTGTGTGACATTAAATGTCGGTTAATATTATGTGTGTTATGTGGTTAGAACATTTAATATTAATTAATCACCTATCATAATGTCATAATACTAACTATTTCATCTTCTAGTCATATATAACAATTATCACCATCTCTTATAAAATGTGGTGCCTTGTTTTTATACATCATGAATGATTCATGCAATTTCCTCATTTTAGAACATGGCCTTGTGAACCAAGCATGTGAAAGAGGTTTGATACCACTAAGGGGGTTGAAATGATCAAAAGACACTAATTTATCTTATAGTACACCATAAGAATCCAAAAATCCTAATAACACCATGCATGAAACCCAAAACCATAATGTATATTAAATATAGAACCAATCTGTATACCTTTCAGTGGACTTTACTTCTATAACATTCTTCATTCTCATTTTTTGATGAATATCCCTCCAAATATTCCCATAGAACCTCCCTCTACAGAGTATCTTCTGGCCAACAGGAATAACTCAATTCTTGAGGAAGATTTTACAACATTCCAAAATACTGTGTGAAAAAAGTTACAAATTATGTTAGTACATATGTAATATATGAATATCTAAAGATCTATATAGTAAATTTTAAAACAAAACAACCATAGAATTTCTGTTAAAAAATTACAACCTGTTTAATAATGAAGTGTGCAATGTGCATGCAGTCCATCCAAATAAGGAAAGTTGGGGGGGGGATTGGATGGAATGTCTCCATGTAAACCTATTATAATATCAGTCATCTGCTGAACGATCTTTCGATCTTCACTGTAGCTGTCATAGCATCGAACCCATATTGGGTGTCTGCAGACCTCTGTTAAAGATGGGGTGAAGAGGAATCTAATTAGAAAAATCACCAATTAGAAATAGATTTATCCCAGATTCAATGCAATTTGATGGACAATTTGATTTGTATAATTACACCTATACATGAATCAAAAGTGTACCAAATGTGTACCAAATGGTGGTGGCTCTGACTACAAGAGCAGTTGCAACTATAATTTGATTCAAAATTTCATGATGCCTGCATGGAAAGAGACAGGAACACATTATTGCTAGTTGAACACATATAGAACCTCTATTTCCCTATAGTAAAACCACACTACAAGAGAATTATGTTTATAAGTGAGAATATATATAATACATTATTACGGGTTGAACCCATATACTATCTCTTATTAATCATGTAACATATCCTACTCCTCTAATGAATCCACCACCTGAAATAAAACCCTATAAAAAATAGGGAGAACCCTAACTACTATGATTCCTTTCTAATAGTGGTTCATCCACACTACTACGGTAGTGATAGTGAATTCTTACATTGGTTTGGAAATTTGGAACCATATATTATCTACAAATATATGCTTTTCATTTCCAACATCCTTGCTATATTAATCTCTATATAGATATTATGTAAATATATGAAATACAGTTCAATATCTGTACATATACATTAAACAATATCTGTACATAGATATTAATATATACACTTTTTGGGTAATTAATCTCTGTACACAAATATGGTGTTGAAGCCCCCTAACATGCAGGAAACATGTATGATTTTTTCCATGAAAATATATAATATTTTAAATGTTAGTGGCCTCGTGTACTTGATATAAAATGATGTCCGATAGCCTATCATGATTTAAATTCTTTTAAATCAATCTATATAATAGTGCGAACCCAATGTAAAGTACTCAAGAACCTACAAACAAAAAAAGGATCATAGGTGGATAAGAATGAAACGAAATTAAATTAAGTATTGAAACGACTACTCACCCATGCTATCAAGAATAGGATTAATGTCAACAGATGAAGCCTATATTTTAATTTATATAATAGATTAGAAACTAATAGATAAAACATCTTCATTGAAGGGGTAATTGAACAAAAGGAGTCAGAATTTGGTGAATGCAAATTAAAAGAAATCAATTTACCCCAAATATTATAATTGCATCTGTGCTTCCACAATGTGTAACAGTAGTTTCAAAATCCTTGATATCCCACTCTCTCCAATCACCAATAATTATTCATTATCCCACTTGCCACTGGGATCCATCTGGGACATGCACAAAAACTAGTGTTTATTTGTATGGTGTTTTCCAAGTCAACCAGGCTCTGTTTGACAACCCTACTGAAAACTGTGTATAAAACTTATCAGTATGTGATAATCACTATAAGATGTTTTTTTAAGTGTTGTCAAATGAAACCTCAAAGAATATTAGCATGCACATTATAAACAGAACCACTTTACTATCATGACCACATAAAAATAGATAGTATAGTAAAGGCAGTAAACAATATTTAAATTGAAACAAATATAGGCCTATAAATCCAAGAGATTAGTGCCCAGACACTGAGAGAACCATCAATATCAAAAAAAAAAAAACAGAAAACTCAAAAACTGGGAACTGGGGGAGGTATATGGATTTTAATCAATTTCCCATCGATCACTTTTTATACAACATACTAACCGACCCTAAAATTGAATCTGAATCAAGATAAACAAAACAAAAAACTACTCATACAAAGAAATATTAATTTTAAAAACATGATACATCTGTTTTAACAGCAGAAAATAGGTTTCATGGATTTTTAGATGACATTACCAGCAAGTTAAATATACCCCAAACACAGCATTGATACATTATCTTCATTTTGAACATGACATCTTATTACATACAATGCACTGCAATGTTAGTTTAGAAACAATCATTATCCTCACTTCACAGTAATAATTTTTATGAAATGTATCAAATAGCCCCTGAACTGAATCTAAACCAAAACAAACCGAAAACAAAACTACCACCCATATAGAGAAAGACTGATTTAAAAAACTTATCATACCTGGAATGCATTTGCCTTAGTAGCAGAAAAGTGGTCAATAATATGGTTTCAATGAACAGAAAGAGAAGATAATATAATTTTTATTAACACATCATTTTTTTATAGAATGTTTACAACAGGAAACCTTTCATGCTGAGAAAATATTTTAGAAATTGAATATTTGTGAATAGGTAGAAACAACCAAAATAACTGATACGAAGCAGGGATGTATATTTGTTGAGTAACATCAATACAATACAGTACTCAAGCACCTACAAACAAAAAAATCATCAAAGGTGGATAAGAATGAAACAAATGAAATTAAGTATTGAGATGACTACTCACCCAAGATATCAAGAATGGGCGTCATGCCAACAGATGAAGCCTATAATTTCATTTATATAACAGATTAGAAATCAATAGAGGAAACATCTCCATTGAAGGGGCGAAGTTGAATAAAAGGAGGCAGAAGTTGGTGAATGCAAATTAAAATAAATCAACTTACCCTGAGTATTATAATTGCAACTGGGCTTCCACAATGTGTAATAGAAGTTGAAAAATACTTCATATCCATCACAAATATATTAACCAACAGTGATGAGTGATGCTGAAGGAATAAAAAACTAAAATAAATTCTTAAAATAACATGGAAACGTCACGGATAATTACTATAGAATTAAAAAGTAACTGTTTAGAAAGAAAAACATAGCACTGAGACCTCCAAAGGCTTTGCCAATGGAATAACATCAACTTTTATGCCTGATAAAAATCCAACAATAAAAAATACACATCTATTATCATTGCGATCCTTCACTTACGAAAGTACCTAAATTATGTTTTAAAGGGATATTGAAGTCATCAACTTCACGTTCTTTCCAAAATCTTAAAGAGAAGTGGTGATATTGGCTAAGAGAGAACCTCTTTAAATTTGCAAGTCAGGGCATCTCATCCAATGATTCCAGTAGATGAACAGGTATTGATAGGTGTTCTAAAGCCCAACATTTGTGTTATCTAAAATCAAAATAAAAAAAATCACAGTCCAATGAATATGAGCATGCACACATACAACAACCAGAATCGTTAATAAGAAAAATTGACTTCGGAATTCATACGAGTAGATGAACGAGTCCCAATTCCAAGTTAGGGCATACAATGCATGCGATGGAAAAATGAGGTTGAATCGGCACAGATAGAGCCTTACCTAAATCCTCTTTTACTGCATCCTAATCCATCAAAATTTAGCAAGGAATACAAAATGGGTGGGAAGTAAATGAACGATCTAATAATGCATAACCAAATTTAAAATCAAAACAAATGCCAACCATAGATACAATAAGATAATAAATTGATACAAAGAAAACATAGACGATGGAAAAAAATTGACTTGCATGATATGAACTAAATATAGCATACCATACAACTTAAATCAAATAGAGGCTGACCAAAGTGATTCATCATAGTTCAAATGGTGGAATGGGAAACTGCTTGGACATGAAGGGGTGAGTAGGAGGTGGCCACCGAAAGAAAAAAAAATCAATGGTTTATAACCATAAATATGCACATAAATCTAATATCATCATATAAAATCTTGGGATTAACATCTCATCATAATTAATATATAAATAACCATAAAACCTTGAAGAAAATAAAATGATAGTTGAAGAAGAAATGTGAAAGAATATATTTTCAATACTGATATAAAAAAATAGAATGGGAGTCAATGAACATAGAAAACGGATAAATAAAAGATGACTTGTGCTAATTTAACCTCTATTGGATGGCCTAGTACCACAAGCTGCATAAGATAGACCTTTTTTTAGACTCTCATGCTTATGCCGATCTATTACAAACATCTGGGCATTGAAAAAACACCAAATCAGTAAAAATATATTCCAATGGGGAACAAGTTGTCTATCATACTATAGCCAGAAAATATATATTATCGAAGGAAAATATGTTGATACCATAGAAGCTGGAGATAATTTAGAAACTGTAGCGAGGAGAGTCTCATAGTGGTGGGAAGTCTATTGCGTAGGAATAGAGGATGACTGGAGATGTCGAAATAACTATATAGTGAATAAAATATTGACTGGGTTGCACAATGTGGAGGATGGAGCACTAAAAATGTAGAGGGAACCCTGGAACAACCAACAAAAATCGCAAGCATAAGGGACTTCAAAGGTATGGATGATCTATAGAAGAAAAATACCTAATTGGTGAGGAAGATAGCTTCTGTGTTGTGCGGGTACAGATGGTGGGAGGGGAAACATGAGCGGGAACCCTAGGAGCAGTCATATAGGGGTAACGTAGCTAGAACCATAAAAGGGGGGATGGAGGGGAAACATGAGTAAGATTTGTAGGAATCATGGTAGAGGTAAAACAGAAAGCAAGAATAGTGGGTGCCAGAATAATAGGAGCACCGTTGGAGGTGAAATGGGAGTACGAACACAAGGAGCAGTGGAAATAAATCCCAGTGGGAACCCTAAAATGGAGGGAGGTAGCGTGTGCTAGAGGAGTACCTGGTCAACTACGAACTGAAAATCGGAGGTGCGGGATCCATTGGAAGAGATGAGGGGTTTCGCAAGAACTATCCCATGGAATAGAAGAACAGAATCATGAGTATGACATTGTGGTTTGCGGGACCCTTTGATTGGAGGGGAGGGGAATTGTAGAGGGATGACAGCAGTGGTTCGCGAGAACCCTAGAATGGAGGGGAGGGGAATTGCAGTGGGACAGGCGTCGGGAGAAGGTTGATACAGGCGTCGGGAGGAGATTGATGCAGGAATAGGGAATTTGGGGGAAGTCTAGGCCGCAAACATCATAATACTGTCTGCAACCAGAAGAATTAAATATGAAGAGATTGTAGTTCAACTGAGGAGAAGGCAGATGTTGGAGAAGGAGGGCTGCAGACTGCGGGTTGATTAGGAGAGGGAGGATGACAGCGGCGGGGTCGTGGGAAATCTCGGTTGGGACCTCGGAAATCGTCAGCGGGATTGGGAGGTGGGGAGAATATGAGGTAACACGTGGGGTGACCTGGGTAATTGGAGAGAGGACACATAGAGAAAATATGATGTAGAGGAATGGGAGATGGACACGTGGTAGTGGGAAATACCTAAGATTAGTATATATATAGATATCAGGTCACTATTTGCACCATCCAAGGTAAAATTATTCTTGTGGAAGGTTTGTTATTTTGTCCTACCTACCCACGGATTTCTGATGAGGCGACATCTATTATAGGATGACATTTCGACCATGTGTCTTTAAGAGGTGGAATCCCATTTTCATGCAATTATCTTCTGTCATGGGGTAGAGGGGTGTAGAAGGAATGGATGTTGGACTTTCAGAAGTTCTTTGATCTATCCATTTAGTAGTCCCATAACTTCAATAAATATGTCATATCATTGGAACCATGAGTGGAGGGGTTGATGTGCACAATTTCTTGGTTATTTTGGACTAGAATAAACGAGTGGATCTTTCAGACGAAGGTGACTCAAGATGGATTATGGGTTGAGAGGGCCTTGGAATGGATGAATTATTGGAAGATGAAAAATGTTGCATCTTATGTGGGTCTTATTCAACAACATTTATCATGCTAGACCCCTCCCCCTGAGGGATTTGTCAAAATTAATACAGATGCAACAGTTTCTGCAAGATTGAGTGTGGGGGTTGGGTTCATTTTTAGTCAAAGTGATTGCTAAGTGAGGGAAACTCATTGCATGACGGTTCAAGCCTCTCGGTACCCTATGATGGAAGAGGTGTCTTCTATCCTCTATGGTACCCTTATTATTCGTTCCAAAGGTTGGAACATTTTTTAGTAGAGTTTGACTACCTTGAAGTGATTGCCACATTATATAAGAAGGGTGAGGACTCGCAACACTTTGTCCGTATTCTGAGAAAGATTTTTTCCTTGTTTGAAAGCTTATCTTCCTATAATTTTTATTTCATAAAGTGAGGGGGTAATATAGAATCTCATCATTTGACTTGCTATGGTAAGTCTTGGGGTGGCCATTATTTTGTTGATTCTTTTCTTGATTGGATTTGTATATATGGTTTGATGGATTAGTAATATATATTCTCCTTTTCTCAAAACAATATAGACTAATATTCACAAATACATATAAATATCAATAAATGGATACAATTATTTATAATTATAAATAAATAATGAAATATATATATAAATTATAATTAAATATACAGAAATGTATAAAACTACATTCAAATATATATATATATATAATAGATAATAAGTAACCAAAAGAATAAAAATCAAAATAATTACAACACCATATATAAATAGCAATGTAAATAAATGGAATAAAATCATAGATGACCTAAAATGAAAATGAATACACTATTAAACAAATATAAAATCTCATCGAATGTCTAAAAATCATGATATCAAAACTAAAAATACAGTTTTAGAGGTCTTATGATAATTTTTAGCCTCGAGATAAGTGACTGAAGTTCCCCAAAGTCACCTAAGAGTATATCTCTTCAGGGGATTTGATTTTATATATGGTAGAGACCAAATGAACATTGAATGAAAAGTTATAACCGTTTGATGTTAATGTTTGATTTTCAAATTTTTTTAAAACTATAAATTTTTTATTCTATTAGTCATTATCAAATTATTATCTAATATGGCAATAGTTCATTTCATAATCATCAATTTGAATGGTTTCAGATCCAAAATGGACACCCGTATCAAAATTTATAGTCATTTCATATTGAATTCATATTTTCAACTTATACATGAATAAATTTATGTTTCGGATTAATATTAACTAATAATTATATACAGTTAATCAATAACACAATGTAATTAAAAACATTCTAATTAAAAAAATGAATATAAATAATAAATAATACTTATTAATAATTAATCATAATTTATTATTTAAGATTTAATATTTTTTCTCATAAAATTAGCAGCAGATTTTTAAAAACCAAGGTTAAAAATAATTTTTTTAAAAAATAAAAAATCTAAATTGGTGGAAGTTTAAAATATTCTCCACTAAAAATCATCGAAAAAAACACACATTTAGTGTTGGTTTTAAGACCTGCCTCAAAATCCCATTTTTTCTTATACTGATATAAATATAATTATACAATTTTTAAATATAAATATATTTCAAAATAAAATTTAAATTTAAATATAATATTTTAATTATATTTATATTTATATAACTAAAAAATTATAAATATATATTTTTGAATCTAATTATAATTATGAATACAAATATATTAATATAAATATAAATATAATTATGTTTATAAATATAAATAATTTTTTATAAATATAAATATAATAATCAAATTATAAATATAAATATGATCATATAATTATAAAACTCAATTTAAATATATATTTCAAACCTCTCATTATTCATTATTTTTTGGCACGACATGGAACATGGGAGCTTTCAAAATATATATATTTATAAGATTATAGATATAATCAATATATATCTAAAAATTTTATAATTTTTAAAATGAAAAAATATATATTTTTATAATTATAACTATAAATAAATAAATATTTATTTATTTAAATAATTATAAAATTATGAAAATTTATTTATTATATATATATATATTAATATATATATTATAAATTTACACTTATCAATAAATATATATTTATTTATAGTTATAATTATAAATAAATGTATATTTATCATATATATAATTTTATAAATATATATAATAATATAAATAAATTATTAACATTATATCTTTATCATCACTTTTTAGCATAGATAAAATTTGTCTTTATCAGAGCTATAATTTTAGCGCTGATAAAGACAACTTTTATCGGCACTGATAAAGGCCTATCATTATTAGCCCTAAAAAAGCACTGATAATGGTATGTTTTATCAGCGTTTTCTATTATAGCACTGATAAAACAAACCTTTATCAGCACTTTTCAACTAGCGCTGATAAAAGTTTCACCTGCTTTTGAAAATAAACCCAAACAGTCTCCACTTTCTCTTGCATACCTCAAGCTGTCACATAATCCGACATCTACATCGTCGATATTTCCTCTACCCTGACCTCACATTTACATCCACTGACACCTCCTCTACTGAAAACCCCTCCTCCGCTACCGGCTCTTCTACCACCATGAACCCCACCTCTATCGCGAACCCTCATCCGCCACTCCTTGGTTGCGAACCCTCATCTACTGCTCCTCTGTCGCGAACCCACCTATGTCACGGGCAGAACACCACCTCCTACCTTGAATCCCTCCTCCAACATGAACCATTCTTTACCGTGAACCCACCTCTGTTGTGAAACCCACCTCCGCTATGAACCCCTCCGTTGTCGTTGCTGCTACTGTCTACCCGGACTCCACCACCACTGGACCATTATGTTTACATGAGTGGGGTATGCCATTTTTTCCACATTATTATGATATTCAAATTTATAGATAGATTTAGTCTTGGATTTAGTCTCTGATTACTTTACATTTAATATGAATGAAATTCCTAATTGTGTTCCTTCATGTTGCAACTTCATCCCCTTTCATGTTTTTCATCATTTAATTTGTTGCATTATGAGTATTTTAGGTTTGCATTTTTAATTCTATACAGCCTTTTAGACTAGTTTATTTTTTAATGTGTGAATCTCAAAGATGTTTGAGGTACTTATGGAATACCTTGCGGAGAACAAGCATGGTTATAATATTTTCCTTGATAATTTAAATATTTCCATTGTAATGGGAAAATAAATTTTTTAGTTGATAAATTCAAAGTTGTGGTGCCTTTAGTTTCATAAAAAAGATAAATGTTTTCCTTATACATGACTATAATATTTCATTGAATTAATATTTATATAAATTAACATAATATTTAATGTTAATAATAATAAAAAACAATATTTTCATGCTTATCTTAATAATTTTTCCAACATAATTTATAAATAATGATTTTTCTAAGTTCAACATAATTTATAAATAATAATAACAGTCAAATATAAATAAATTTGATGAATTTTATATAATTTTTTTTATTATAACTAATAATGTGTATATAAATTATCATAATTAATTAATAAATAATTTTGATTATAGATAATTTTTTTATAAATAATTATGATTATCTTGAATTAATAGTTTATATAAATAATTTACAAATAATTTTGAATTAATAAATTTTTGAATGAATAATTTTGGATTAATAAATTTATTGAATTAGTAATTATTATGAAGTAATAATTATTTTGAATTAATAATTATTTTGAATTAATAATTTTTTTCAATTAATAATTTTTATTTTAAAATTTTGATTACCTTTAATTAATAATTTTGAATTAATAAATTATATAAATTATTTTGATAATCATTAATTAGTTTTTTTAATTTTGAAACATGTACTAATATATGTTCATAGATTAATGTAAATATATTTATATCACATAGAGATTATTATCTTTTTTGACAATAAATTATTAATTTCCTTGGAATATAATTCACATTAAGAGGTTATAATAGTTTCCCACTAAATGAGAACATAGTTATTCCATAGAGATACTTTTAAATCAATATATCATATAGTCTAGATACATCTATCTTATTTGACATAGATGATGGTTGAATATTAGGTGATGGAGTCTCATATGAAATTGATAATCTTCTCCTGAAGTTCACACTTGGTGATCTATAAGAAAAATGGTACCAAGGAAAGACCCACTAACATGATTCCACTTGTTTTATGTGTCATATGATATTAAAATATACAAGAATGTTTATTTTCCCTAAAACTAGATTTTTTTGGTTTGTCTTATAGATTTATATAATATAAAATCTTGGTTCTTTTTTGATTCATGTATATTTTAAAAGTGACTCTCTAGGGATTTAATTGTTTATGATAATTTCTAAACACCATTTTTAAAATTATTCAAGTGTTTCAAAATGTTTCTTAAAAACTTATATGTGTTTGACATACTTTTTTTTGGTTTTAAGTATATTTAAAATGATTTAAACACATGGCATGGACTTCGGTTGCATGCCTTTTATTTTTCAACTCACCCAATTGAGTTTTATAAAGTGATCAGAATGTTTTGAAAGCATATTTAATGTTGGTTTCATTTTAAGAAAATGTGTGTGAATTTTTAAATAAAATTTTAAAATATAAAGGTTTTTCAATCATTTTAAATGATTAAGACTATTAGTTCATGAAGATTCACTGAATTCTTAAAAAAGTAACTATGGTTTTATGAAAGAGTTCCTCAAATTTATTGGTTTATTTTAAAAAGGGAATATTATTTTAAAGAGGAATTTGTTTAAATGGTTGATTTTTTAAATGAGATTTAAAATGTGGTTTTATAAATAGTTTTCAAAGGACATTTTAAATTTAGTCTTTCCATAATAATTTAAGTTTATATTTGTATATAATTAGGAAAATAAATAAATTATATAGGAAGGACAAGTAGATTGATAATAACATCATAAAAAGGGAATGCCACGAACTCTATCAAACCCACTAGAAATCCATCCTGACTTTACTCCTGCAATAGGTGAATTAATGATTAACCCCATTGAAACTCATAAACCAACATTGTATCCAAAATCACATGCATGGTTTAAATTAGGGATCCCCTTGTTTGATAAGTATATTTAGGCCTTTTACCTCATAGGGATGTGATTGATTATTAATATGAAATGCCTGATACTTATTCATGGATGTGAAAATGGTCTATTTATTAGGAGGGTGTTAGATTTGGCATGTGATTTAATCTTTATATTATATTTAGTCATGTGATGATTATTGTCTTGTTGTTCCTCACTTCCACTTTCTTTGTTTCATAGGAACCCTATGAATTTAGAAATTGGTCCAGATGTATAATACACTCATTAACTCATACACTAGATAGTTTCCCCTAGTTGTATGGTTTTCTTAATCTATAAGAGTGTCCATAAAAATGAAGTGTGGGTCAGTCAGGTGTATTTTATATTTTTTAGGATTCAACCGAGGCTGACTAGTTGTAAATGTATTTAAATATATAAAAGTATTAGATTTTAGTTAGATTTTTGTCTCTTGTAGTAAAGAATATAATAATTCATATGGTTTTAGAATAGGTTTCCATTGAAGGATTATTTCTAGAAAAAAATGAGTTTAGTGATTATATTCCTTAATTTAGATTTTGAGGAAGAGATCTACATAGATCAATTGGAAGGTTTCAGGTGAAATAAAATATAAGGTTCGGTTCGAGTCTCAAATGGATTTTCTGTGGGATTAAGTTGGTACCAAGATATTATAACTTTAATTTCAACTATTTCATGGTAGAATTAATGTTTTAATAATGTAATGAAAATAATTTATACTATATGAAGGTGTATTATGATGAGAGTTTTTTCATTTTACCTTTTCATGTGGATGAATTTATATTAGTTTGACCAATGATGGAAAATTGATATTGTGGATAAATATTGGATGAGAGTTAAAGTATATAACCTTTTTTATTTTTTATTAATTTTCATATCAATGTTTTGTGTATTTATTTGGTTAAATATTAATATTACCAAATCAAATAGTATGAATATGAATAAGGAATGGATGGAATCCAATCATCTGACAAAATTGTACAAAGATGGAGTGAAAGAGTTCATCAAAATTGAAAAATATCATGCATATGTCCCTTCCAAAATCATTTTTTTCAGGTTTACGCTATTGATATTACTGAAAAATTTGTCTATAGGAGTTGGAAGAACACTTGATCTATCATGGAAGAGATCAATGTTATAAATTCTGGAATAAATAGAAGGAAAAAAGTGAATGTAGCTAGTGGCTGTAATACCACTACATTTCCTAGATCATATGATATGATTACAAGTCTGAAAAATAAAGAAGAGCATATCAAGGATGTGATTACATATGTGAAAGATAATGAAGATAATATTGAAGAAATTACAAGGATAGTTGAAGATGATCTTCGTGATTTCCCAAAATGGTTTGAGAAGTTAAAGAGTTGCACAAATAAGACATTATATGCCAGTTTCACTAACCATACAACATTTTCATCCATACTGAAGTGGTATAACATGAAAACAGGAAACGTATGGTGTGAAATTTTTTTATGGAACTAATTTCTCTCTTGAATGACATGCTCCATGAAGATAATGAAATCTAAATTCAAAAATAAAGTTCCAAAAAAATTCTATGCTCGATGGGTATGATCATTGAAAGAATACATGCCTACCCAAATGACTATATACTATTTCTCAAGGACCAAAAAGAACGTAAAAAATGTAGAAGGTGTGGTGGTTTTTGATACAAGAAAGATGAATCTAGTCCGATTAAATTTATATGGTACATTCCAATCATTCCACGTTTTAGGAACCTATATGTAATTGACCAGTTTGCAGGGAAATTGATGTGGTACACAGATACAAGAATTAAAGATAGGAAACTACATCCCTTGAAAGAGTATCCTTAGTAGAAGATAATTGGTCATGAGTATCCTGAATTTGGAAACGAGCCGAGAAACCTTTATATTGCATTATCTATAGATGGAGTTAATCCTTTTGGTTTTTAAATAATTACTCATAGTGCAGGTCTGGTTATGTTGATAAATTATAACTCACCACCGTGGTTTTGGATGAAATGAAAAAAAATCTTTTTATCAATGCTTATATCCGGACTTAAACAACAGTGTAATGATATTGATGTTTATATGGTTCTATTCAATGAGGATTTGAAATTATTATGGGATTGAGGTGTTATGTTGTATGACACATACATAAATGAATATTTCACATAGAGATCCATGTTTTATGGTATGATAAATGACATTCCTTCTTATGGAAAATTTTTAGGCTATAACATTAAATAAACTCAAGGGTGCTCCATATGTGAACAAGGTACACAATCAATTAGATAAAAACAATCATTAAAAAACATGTTTTTAAGACATCCCATATTTTACACCGAAGGAATAAGTATTGATCTTGGACGGAATCATTTGATGAATGTTTAAAAGAATGTACATTATCATCTCTACTAACAGGTGATCAAATGTTTCATAATGTAGAAGATGTGGACACATCTTTTGGTAAACCGTCTCTAAAAAACCTTACAAAATCAAGTTGAAAAAATAGATTAGTATTTTTGAATTACCATACTAGAAATGTCCGTATGTCTAGAATTTTATTGATGTTATTCATGTGGAAAAAATGTTTGTGATAGTGTCATTAGAAAATTCCTTAATTCACTCATAGAAATGACGGAATTATGGCCAGGTTTTATATGGTTGAAATGGGAATACAATAATATTTGGGGCCAGTGAAGGGTGAAAAAAACTTTTCATCCTCCAGCTAGTTACACTCTTCCTAGGAAAAATATATATAACTTTTTCATCTTCTTGAATGATGTAAACCTTCCATAGGGGTATTCCTCAAATATTAAGAACATCATGTCAACAACCGATTTAAAGTTAAAGGGTCTGAAATCATAGGACTTATATGTTTTGATGAAAGATCTAATTCCTAGATATTTATGTTACATTTTTTTCCCAATAATGTATATCATACATTAAGTAGGCTCTTTTTCTTCTTTAAAGCTATATGCAATAAAGTAATAGACTTGGTGAAATTTCTGACCATGGAAAGAGAAATTTCTATCATATTATGTGAATTAGAAATGATCTTTCCTCTAAAATTAACTGATATGATGATTCATTTGATGGTTCATTTGGTGAGAGAGATTCAAATATGAGGTCCTATACAATATAAAAAAATATACCCCATTGAATGGTATATGAATATTTTGAAAGGGTATGTCAAAAATCAAAGTAGTTTAGAGGGTTGTATTATAGAGAGATTTATTTTTGAGGAATCCATTTAATTATGTATTGAATACTTATCCATTGTGGAAATAATTGTTATACCGAAATATATTCATAATGGGTGTCTTACAAGTGAAGGAATTTCTAGAAGAGATGTTGTCACAATAAATATTACAGACCAGGAGAAGACTCTCCTTTAAATTTTTCAAAATAATTTATATGTTTCCCCATATGTTGAAAACCACAAATACAGTCTTAGGCATTTTAATCCATTAAGGTATGAAATATGGATATCAAATAAACAAAATCAATAGTTTATAGGATGGTTTCAAAACCATATTTTTAAAAAGAAAAATGAAAATCCTGATTCAATTTCAGAACAACTTTGATGGCTAGCCAAAGGAAAACTGTGTATGTATTAAATTACAATGGTTATGTAATCAATGTTTATATGTTCTATAAAAATGAGAATGATGAAGATAGTACAAGGAAAAATAGTGGAGTTACACTTGTGGATTAAGAAAATCATGTTTTTGGTACTAAGGACATAAATCTAATTTACGCGAATATGTCATACTTTGGCATCATCAAACAAATATGGGAGTTGGATTATATAACATTCTAAGTGCCAGTTTTTCAATTCAAGTTTGTTGATAGCGGGATTACTGTAAAAATAGATGTTTTGAGATTCATAAATGTTGATTTGATTAAGGAAGGGTACAAAGAAGAACTATTTATATTGGAATCCCATGTATTACAAGTATTTTATGTTCCAGAACTTGCAAACCTAAAGTGTTCAATTATTCTATTATCGATCAAAACCCATGAAGGTTCAGATTAATATTCAACTAAGTATGACCCTTTCATTAGGATGCCACGATCATTTTGTTGAAGTCCCAATGTAGACAGAATTTTGTATGTCAAAGGAGACCACAATGAAGGTATTTGGATAGTCAATAGAGGGGTGAAATCCCTTCATCCATGAAAAATAGAGTTCAATAATCAGGTCATTTTTCTGTAACTTACCTCATGTTACCTCATGTTATTATCCATTTTCTTCATTATTTGTGCACTATAAATAAAATCTTAAACCACATATTTAAATTATTACTTCTTCAAGTAATATTGCTCCCAATCCTAAGGAACAACATGTATCACAACCTACTACTACTCATAGTGTAGAAGAACGATGAAATTCTTCATTTGATGATGCTCGCAATCTTGAGGCACAATAGGTCTCTCAACCTACTTCTACTCACAATGATGAAGAAAAATGACCTCTGCCACATGCTGGTGCTCCCAATAACGAGGAACAAAAAGTTTTCTCAACCAGTTACCGCTCCTCTAGAAGAGGCACCACATCAATATTCACATGCTGATGATACCATTCCATAGGAAAATATTGATGAAGTTGAAAAAAAAGGAAATGGTAGGTGATGAACTATCAGAGACGCATAAAAAACAGGAGCATCATTGTTTGCCAGTGTTATCAAAATTCATTATGGTGAAATTCAAAGACATGAAATACATGGTTGAATGGAAGTCATGGGGACAACATGTTAACCCCAATAAGGCCATGTTCAGTAGTTAAATTGGAATAATCACTCAAAGACACATGTTGATTGATGTAGATTCGTGGAACTATGTTGTTAACGCACTTAAGGAACTAATGTGGTATGAAATTATGGTGACATTATGATATCATTTATTTATTTTACAAAAAAATAAAATAATGAAACATTGACTTATTCTTATTCATCCATTGCAGAGTGCATTTATAGTAGATGACCCCCACAAGAAATATGTATTTATTCTTACTGGAAGTATTAATAGAGTATTTCTCACAATTCTAACTAGACATAATCGTAAGGATGATAAAGGGAAAATAAACCCACACCCACTACTTATCTATGCACACCTGAAAACCTAAGAAGCATGAGATACGTTTACTAGTAGTCATACACATGTTTCTTTTTAGTAAATTGTGTTTAGTAAAACTTTGATTGAAGATATGTGTATCCATCACTTTGATTGACAGTTTTTTTATTTATGAAATAATAACATGGTGTTGGAAATAATGAACGAGAAATAAAACTAGTGTATTCCCACTATAATTCATGGATGAGGTACACTTCATCTACAAAAATTGTTTTTATTTTGAATCTATCGTAATAATTTTATGTGACATGAAACAACACCATAATTGTATTCCTCAATTTATATGAAGGTTGATGAATCGAAATCCAAATTCACTTCCATCCCACCCCATGTGCTCTAGAAGGAGACACATGTAAATAATGACGGGATACTAATAGCTAAAAACACACATAACATGTGGGAAACATGTGTAAATATTACATAATAATATTTTTCTCTTTAAATCTCTATTACATAACAATGATCACTTATTTTCATATATTTTATACCTGATGTAGTCATAGGAATTAGTAACACCTATACATGATGAGCATATACTATCGGTGGACATGAAGCGGTAATAACAGTATGGGCAAATTAGAGGTGTGAGTTTTGGGGTGTCATCCCAAACTTATTTTATGAAAAAAGAGGGAGATCATAGTGAATTAATAAAATAGATGAGAGAATGAATATCTACCCTTGATGAATAATTCAAATAGAAATAGAAATGATGAAAACTTTAATGGGGGGAAGCGAAGCGATGAAACAACTCAGGAACAACCACCACACGTAGATCCCACCCCACCCCACCAGCATTGAGGTGATCCATTACCCTCAAAGAGATGTCTTAGTTGAGGTAATCAATGTTCTAATAATTTTTTCATTGAAATGTTAATTAGACATGAAATGATACCTCTCCTATAAAGATATTCTACATGGTAATAATGACTGTGATTTATATCTATTATCACCCACCCATCACCTTATAGCAAGGGATATGGTGTTCAATATCCAAAATGAAATGATACAAAATAGAAAACTTATAAAAGGTCATGTACAAGTGTCGACTAGCATATCCCATGAGCTGAGAACCGAGCTACCTATTCCAATTGATAAGGAAGGTATTTATATAGTTAAAAAAGTTGTTGAAACATTCCTCTCATGGCCATCAAATCTCGTAAAAAACATTTTTATAAGGAGGTATTCATTTACAATTTATTTTTCAATATAAACTTTTAGAAATTATTGAATAAATGCCTAAAATGATGAATGATTTTACAGATCAAAAAATGGATGAGGTGAAATGAAATACTGACTAAAATCCATCTAAATGATCTACCAAATGATCGAAAATATCTACTAAAATCACTATTAACCAACCCATTCTATATCCACATTTACTATCATTGAAGTTTCATGTGGATAGAATGTAATAATATGGTTATAATCACACAATTGATTTTGAAGATCATATGTAGGGAGGGTAAGATCAATACTTCATTGGATTTGGGAGTGTAAGTGAAATCCTCAACTATTATTAGCTAGGCGGCTTAGTTGTAAATGTATACATGACGTGTGTTTTCATGATTTTATTTTCCAAAAGCTGATATAATATGTTAATTATGACTAGATACATTTCATATTTTTGGGAGGCATTTATATGAAAAACAATTGAAGATATTTTACATGAAATTTTTTTAGTCTTTAGTACTCACATATCATCTATAGAACAACCAAAAAATAGATACCCAAAAAAAAGGATGAAATAGTGGCAGGTCTGATCAAATAGTTTGAAAGAAAAACTTCATATGATAGAATCTATTTAATACCAATGATATAGGGGTAAAAATAGCTAATTTAATCATATCAATTATTTTTTTATTTCCTTCATTACTTATTATTTTTTGTGTTTTAGGCAGCATTGGATGCTCATTGCATTGAATTTTTATACTCTAACGATTTATTTCCAAGATTCAATACATGGATATCAAATTTTTTTTCCACACATGATTATAATTTCCTATAAGTAATACACTACATCAATTGTTTTAGAACAAAACCTCATGTTATATAAATTATATTATCTTTTAATGAGTATTTTATTATGATAGGGTGGTGCATAAATATCATGAAAAACAAGGAATGAGGCCAGGGGATAAGAATGAGATAGAAGACAAGTTATTTGATTTGACATGTATGAAAGCATATATAATATTATTTCAATTTCAAAACACATATAAAAAATTTACTTCTTCTCCCCAATGTTTTTCAGTGTCCAAAACAAACCAATTGAAAAGATTACGGTTAATATGTTTGTAAATATATGACAGAGATCATATTATTTGAACAAAATAGAATATACGAAGAGTTATTTTTTATGATAATTATAATTTCATTTAAAATCTTTATTCATAATTTGTGTAATTATATTTTTCCAATACAACTATTATTTTAAAAAAGACTCATATTCATAAGACGATATAGATGTTCTCATAAATGAATGGGAAGCATGATTGATGAAAGAATGTACACAGATAGGATGAAGATATGAATTCCATAGAAGTAGTGTATTGTTTCATATTTATGTTTATTTTAATTATTTTTAGTATTACTCACATAAAAATTGTTTTCTTATACAGGTGGATTCATTTTTTCATGTTGGTGTGGTTTTTTCAAATATTCTCATGCTCCTGAGATATAAGACTTCGTGGCTACTACTCAGATAATGAAAAAAAATAAATGTGTACTGAATGTATATAGGTTAATTCCTACAACATATGTAATTAATTAATTGTTTTACCATTTTACACACTCAAAACCTATAAAAAAGAACAAGTGACTAGTATCAATCAAAGTTTCTCTTTTTATTTAAAATTGACATATTTTTTTATTAAAAACAACAAGTGATATAATCAAAAATGAAAAAAGGAATTCAGATTGTTTTGATACATTAGGAAAATGATCCATAAGTCATTTTTTATGTATAGAATCAACTGTACCTCAATCTAAAGCACAATGTGACCTATATGACATGAAGTGTGTATTTTTTATATTAAATTGACATTAAATTCAACAAAAAGAACAAGTGATATACTAAAAAAATAAGAAAACTAATTTTTATTATAATTATAATTCAATATAATGATCCATGAGTAATTTTTGTTATGTAGGAATCAACCACAACTCAATATGACACATGGTGTGACCGGAATGACTAAAAGTGTCCGTTATCAGTTTAAAATTGACATTCTAGTTTAAAATGTGCCATTCACTGAAAACTAAGAAAAAACACTTTGAATGTATTTATAATATAGGGTAGTGATTCATAATTCATTTTTTATGTTTTTGAATCTGTCTTATGTCAAACCGACACACGATGCGATCGATATGACCCAAAATGTTTGTTTCTAGTTTAAAATGGCATTTTAGTAAAAAAACAACTGAAATACTGAAAACTGAGAAAACACATTTGTATAATTTTAATAGCTTATTAAATTATCTTAATGTTATTTTTATGTGTATGAATCAACTACACCTTGATATGATGCTCAGTGTGGCCGGTATAACTCAAAGTGTCTCTTTTTATTTAAATTGATATTAATTTAAGTAAAAACAACAATTGAGATACTAAAAACAAAGAAAACGCATTCAAGTTGTTTTTATATTTTAGGAAGATGATCCATGACACATTTTTGATGTCTAGGAGTCAACTGAACACCAATAAGACACACAGTATGACTGGTATGACTCAAAGAGTGTCTTTCAATTTAAAATTGACATTATTTTAAGTAAAAAAGAACAAGTGGCATATTGAATACAAAAAACAACCATTTGTACTGTTTTTATATTTTAATAAAATTATCCGTGATTCATTTTTGATGTATAGGAGTCAACCGTACCTCAATAAGACACATGGTGTGTCTGGTATGACTCCAAGTGTGTCTTTGTATTTAAAATTGACATTAATTTAAGTAAAAAAGAGCATGTGACATACATAAAACCATGAAAACACATTTCTATTATTTTGATACATTAGTAAAATGATCCATGAGTCATTTTTGATAATTACGAATCAACCAAACCTCATTCCTATGCACGGTGTGACTGATATGTATAAAAGTGTTTGTTGTTAGTTTAAAATTAACATTTTAGTTAAAAATGTATCTCACACTAAAAACCAATAAATTTCACTATAATTGTATTGATAATTTATGAAAACAACACATATATCATTTTTATGGGAGTGATGTAGTCTCACATCAAAAAGAATCATGATGCGAATAGTATGACTCATTATACATGTTTCCAGTTTGAAATGACAATTTAGTAAAAAAACACAACTGATATACTGAAAGATGATATAAAATATTCATATTGTTTTGATACTCTAGGAAAATGATCAATATGTCATTTTTTATTTTAGGAATCAAATGCACCTCAAAACGATGCATGTTGTGGCCAGTATAACTCAAAGTGTGACTTTTTATTTAAAATTGACATCAATTTAACTAAAAACAAAAAGTGACATAATTTTAAAAAATAAAATTCATTAAGATTGTTTTTATATTTTCTGAAAATTATCCATGAGTAATTTGGGACATGTAAGAGTCAACGAAACTTCAATATGATGGAAAACATGACTAGTATGACTCCATATGTGTCTTTTTATTTAAAATTGACATTAATTTATTTAAAAAACAACATGTGACATACTGAAAAAATGAGAAAATGAATTCAGATTATTTTGATACGTTTGTAAAATGACCAATGAGTCATTTTTGACCTATAAGAATAAAAAAAACTGCAATCTGATGCACATTGTGACCGTTATGACTAAATGTGTTTTTTATCTATTTAAAATTGACATTTTAGTTCAAAACACGTTACTCGCTAAAAACCAAGAAAACACACACCGATTTTCATGATAATTTAGGAGAGTGATTAATAAGTTATTTATGACATGTATGAAGTGGCATCATGTCAAAATGATGCATGATGTGACTGGTATGACTTGTAATGTGTGTTTCCTATTTGAAATGTTATTTTAGTAAAAAAACACAACAGGCGTACTAAAAACTAAAAAAACACATTCAGATTGTTTTGATACATTATTAAAATTATCTATATGTCATTTGGGATGTGTAGAAATCAGCTTAACCATAATATGATGCATGGTGTGGCCGGTATAACTAAAAGTGTCTCTTTTTATTTAAAATCGACATTATTTTAAGTAAAAAAAACAAGTGACAAAGCGAGAACTGAGAAAATGTATTCGAATTGTTTTGATATTTTAGTAAAATGATCTATTAGTCATTTGTGACATGTTATAATTATCCGCAATTCAATATGATTCATGGTGTGGTTGATATAGCTCAAAGTCACTTTTTAATTAAAATTTCCATTAGTTTAAGTAAAAACAACTAGTGACATACTGATAACTGAGTAAACACACTCATATCATTTCGATATTTTGGAAAAATGACCCATGAGTAATTTTTGATGTTTATGAGTCAAAACATCTTCAATACAACACACCATTTGACCGAAATAACTAAAAGTGTCTGTTATCAGTTTAAAATTGACATTTTAGTTCAAAACATGCCACTCACTAAAAACCAAGAAAATGTCTATATTTATTTTGATAATTTATGAAAATGATTCATAATTCCCTACAAATGTGTATTAATTAGTATTACATAAAAATGATGCATGATGCGTTCGATATGACTCAAAATGCATGTTTTCAGTTTGGAATGACATTTTAGTAAAAAATACAACTGACATACTAAAAACTGAGAAAAAACATTCAGATTGTTGTGATATTTTAGGAAAAAGATTAATCAATACCTTTTGATAGTTAGGAATTAGCTGCACTACAATCTAATACATGGTGAGAACAATATAATTCCAAATTTATCATTATTTAAAATTGACATTAATTTTAGTAAAAGAACAAGTGACATAATCAAAACTGAGGAAACACATTTGAATTATTTTGATATTTTAGGAAAATGATCCAAAACTCATTTATGACATATAGGAATCATCCCCATATCAATAGGATACATGGTGTGGTCGGTATAACTATCAATGTGTCTTTTTTATTAAATTTTGATATTTTATTTATATATTATTTCCTATTAATGTTTAATTTATTTTATTATAGTACTACTAACAAAATATTTGTTTTATTATATAGGAGTAACATTTTGCACGGATTGAGATGATTTGTTTAGAAACTGATACTATGGGTGGTCATTTTGAAGAGGGGATCACAAGCATCAAATTATGAAACATTATTATTTTTAAATGTTTATTGGGTAACTATATATGTAATTATATAAAACATTTTTGGAAATGTATATATCAGTGTTGTTTTTGTATATACCATGGGTAGAAATTTTTGTATTCCTGGTGTCACATTAAATCTATATTGCATTGTTTGAAATTACCTGTTTTTACACGTTTTTACTGGGTGTGATGTAATATTAACAACACATTGCTGCCAGCTAGGCCCTTATCAGTGCTAAAATATCACTTATAAAGAAGACCATTTATCATTGTTTTTAGCATGGATAAAGGTTCCCATTTATGAGTTCTTTTGAAGAACTGATAAAGGGGGACCCTCCTTTATTATCAGTACGATTAACAGTGCATTTTAGCATAGTTAAAATCCATTTTCACCCTTTTAAAGGGATTAAGTGTGGTAGTATAGGTTCTAACCATGAGGGATGCCAGAGCCAACCCATATTCAAAATTAGATGTATTGCCCTAGTAAATGGGTAAGGAGGTTCGGTTTATGTATTCAAGAAGGTCACACAAGGACATGTTTCCCTAAATATACAGGGAAATCATCTATCAATCAAAATGATTGATGTACTCTAGAGATTAATTTAAATGTTTTTACATGCAATTATTGTTTTAAAAATTTTATCATTAAATATAATGTAGTGGTATATTGAAATATAATGAAATAAGTTATTTAATTTTAATTCTTAAAAGAAAAAAACAACAATTCCATCACAAGTAACATACAACCTATTTAGGAAAAACCAATTAGAAACTCATTTTAAGAAAATCGTTTGTTTGAATTCATAAAACAAAGTATGATTTAAAAAATAATTGTTTTTTATAAATATTTTAATGATTAAATGTGATAAATTTAAATTCTGACATCCCAAAAATTAATAATAAATTTCTAGAATAATATATTGGTAAATGAAAAATTAAAATAATTTTCATTATATATTAGTCCCCGATGGATGATCAAGAGGTGGGATTAATTAGAGTAATCCAATTTATTGTATTGGATAAGTATTATGTAAATTTAAATGAAACATAAAGACAACTCATTAAGTGGGAGAGCTGCTTGGAATGGTACAATTCTCTCTAGGCTGGAGAGCTAGTTGGATTCCTAGGTTCTCTCTTGTCGTAAAATATTATTTTAAATCATTTTAAATTATTTTATTGTAATTAAATATTTTCACCATTAATGTCTTATTATTCTAAAATTTAGATGGCGGTGCCTCTGTTATCTGCCCAACTGTCTCACATATCATGTGACATGCTAGCGTGATGACTAGTTTGACATCTTATTATCTGAATAGTACATCATTTTCAGCATGGTGCATCTCCATTATCCATTTTTCAATACATCAGACATGCTAGATTTTATGGAGTTGTCATGTGTGACATTAAGAATTTTGATCATTATTTGATTGTTTTACTTTTTGAAATATGGAAACCAGAGATACACACATTTCATCTCCCTAAGGGGAAGATGGCAATTAATTTATTGGATGTGGAAAACATATGTGGTATACCCATCAATGGACTGAAGTTTATATGTGAGAATATTTGGGTCTAGTGTTTAGTCATATATTGTCTACTAGGCATTGGAATCATCAACCTACCATGTGTATTAAACAGTTCATAATTATACATGGGCTGGAATGGTGACCACTTTTCCTTGTTTCTTGATGATGTGGATGAAGAGATACTTCTTCGACACACACATGTGTATACTAAATGGATGGTCAGAGGAATTTTGTGTGTCGACTACTCAAACACTTTGGTTCACCTAATTTCCCTGCCATTAATTGAGGATTTTGAGAAAACATGTAGATATAGATGGGGGTTTTTTGTACCATCACATCTATATAGATACCTCTGTACATCTTATCAAGCAGATACACATTAGATTGGGGGATGTATGGTTATGCTACAAATGTGGGCCTTGGAAAATTTCTCATGCATCATATCTATATTTATTGCACCACTTCCACAACACTTTTTAGGACTATCCTCGAAGACATTGGTATGTTTCTATTGTTAATTTGATTTTTTTTGTGAATATATTAATATAATTTATAAACATACCATATATAGAATTTTTTAACCAGGGGTAGTCAGAATCTGTGTTATGTATATACCATGAGGCAGAGTGAGCATAATATTCAACAGACATTTTAAACTCTACAACCCACTGATGTAAGTTAAAATTTTAAAAAAAATTATAGAAAAATTATATTTTTTATGAATTTTATATCATATTGAAATGATTAATTAGTAACATTGTTGTGCTAATTTATGAATTTTTTTCAGCTGGCATTTCATGTTTCATGCACCCAATATACTATATTATTCTATAAACCACTTACACTATAAAAATTGTTAAGGTTAGAGATGGTGGTGTAGTGATGTTTCTAATCCACTTCAACATCATTGAGTGGATTCAGCAAGACCAATTCATGAGGCTTTTTGTCTATATGCATTGTATAAACTTTTTATTTTCCTTATAACACTTTTAAATGTATTAAGAAATATTTTCTGATCCAGGTGATTAGACAACTTGTGATTCCTAGGCCTAGTGAACCCAAAATTAATTTTAAAAAAATATTAAAAATATTTTATATCATGCACTTTTAGTTTTCTTGAATAAGTGGAAAAAATATTGAATGTTGGCTCTAATAAAAAATATGAGACCCACTAGTTCAAAAAAGCCTATAGTGACCACAAAAACCCATCACAAAAGGCCTATAATGAACACCCATCGATTGCAAAATAATGAATTATTTTGGCCTGTTGATATTGCCTATTGTGTCTTCAACTTGGCAGACCCTATAGACCTGGTTAGGGTCACCTATATTGATTTATATTTGGAGGTCACTATAAATTTACTATTTCTTACTTTTTCAAACCAAGTGGAGTGAGACTCAACATTATGTACATACCACAAGGCATAGTTTACAAAATTTTCAACAAAAATTTGATGCAATACCGACTGATAAAGTATGTTAAAAATTAAAAAAACATAGAAAAAATATTTTTTTATTAATTTTATTTGATATTGAAATGATAACTTAGTAACATTGTTGTGAAAATTTATGAATTTTTTTATGAGTATACATTTCAGGTTTCTTTCCCCCCATATACTAGATTTTTCTACACATCCCTTCTACTATACGGCATAGTTATGTTGTGTTTTATGCCCTTTTATAGGTTTCAATTTAATTCATTTAATCTTATTCATATTATGTATTCATATTGAGGGATGTATATTTTCATGGGTATTGTTCACATGTTTATATTTTCATTGGGGATATTTATGTAGAATGACTTTATTTACTCTATTTTGATTACTTTTTCAATTGGAATTCCATTTTACCTTACATTTACATTTTTTGAATGAGGACCATTGATTATGGGCCATCCAAGGGATCTAGACACTCCTCACTATGCATATTTGGCTCGACCTGGATCCAAGATTCATTCATTAAGCCAACCCCATGGTGCCACTTTTCCCATGAATTTTATTGATTTCTGTTATGTAAACTATCAACATCATCAAGGAAATACATGTGTCTGTGATCCCATGATTATGTCTGCATCATATGACACTCCCGGGTGCGCTATCAGTGTCCCCATTATCATGCCTTGATTCAAGATAGATCAATCTCTTCAGCTAATGAGTTTCATTTTGTTTATCCTATGAGCTCCCACTAAGAATATCCTTCACTAAATAGAGGGGTTTTCAGATAATAAGAAAGATAATGGAGGCATTTTTTCACCCACACATTCCATTGTTGAATTTGTACCACCTCATAGATGTACAATACCTCTTAGGTGGACAATCGGTAGAGATAGACTCGATTTTGGGTTCATGGAGACTATGCATCAAGAGGTTTCATATCTTTACTCATATTTCATCGTAACTTGGTTTAGATTTTGAATCATAGCACGATAGAGATTCATTTATTTCGATCATTTATAGATCTATATCCTTTTTGGATGTGTGTGTGAGTCCATCCTAGAGTGGATGATGTTGACTCTACATGAAATATTTTATTGCTGCCACCTAGTTCACTAGGTCCATCCTCCTTGGACAATATCTCTAGTTCTTTTCTTCCTGATTATTCGAGTCTATATTTGTTTTCTTTCCTTCTTCTTATTAGTTTAAAATATGACCACGATGGTGTTTTTAACATGAACATAGGATCACATTGATCTGAATCACAATATATCTGGTGTTATTTCATATCCGTTCTTTTAGTTTTCATTCTTCCAGTAACTCAATTAAAGAAAAAGTTTTTTATGTTTATTTTTTACCAAGTATTTAACTGAATATATTGAATCTGTAACCAATAATATTCAATAGTTTGTCCTATATGTTTTAGGATTAAGTGGATTAACCTAAAAAAGTAGCATCAGAGCCTACCGTGACATAAATAATGGGTTCTACTAAATTTGATATTGATAAATTTGATGGTAAAAATGATTTAATCAATATAGAATTAAAATGACTTTCCCACTAGATCATAATGATTTAGTTGATGCCATTACTTTCTTTAAAAATAAATTTACCACCCTTACACTGGATGGCTAGACTACTATAACTTATGTTGATATACCTAAAGAAACTTTTAAGAAATACCATAGCTTAATTATTTTATATTTGGGAGATAAGGTTCTCATAGAGGTTACATATGAGTCTTCTACCACTGACATATGGTCTAGAATTGAATCCCATTACATTACTAAGACTCTTGTTGGTAGATTATACAAAAAATGGGATTATATTATTTCAAATTGAATCTTAAACTATAATTAGGATACACATTGATGACTTTAATAAAACCATGTTAGATCTAGACAACACATACATTAAATTAGTTAATGAAGATAAATCCATAATACTGTTAACTTCATTAGAAAATTATTTTATTTCTAATAATGATTCTTTGATATATGGAAAAGACACCCATAACCTCAAAGAAGTTAAATCAACTTCAATATCTAAATACCTTAAAATGATGGGTAGAGTTAAGACTAAGGAATATGGTCTAAATATTAGGGAAAAATATGATTCTAGGGGTAGAAGTGAGTCCAGGAGAAATCATAATGATAGGGGTCAATCCAAGAACCAAAGGTATAAGTTTGAGGATAATGTAATAATAAAATTTCAATGTAAACAACCTGGTCACATTAATAGTAATTTCCCAAATAAGAAAGGTGAATATAGAGACAATAGTAATGGACATTCCATTTTAGTTGAGTAGGAATTTGACACTACTGATGTGTTAAATGTTTCTCAAATTTCCATATCTGATGAATGGATCCTCGATTCAATATGTTCACTCCACATGTGTCTTAGAAGTGAATTCTTCACAGAGTTATGGGAAATAAAATCTGGTGAGGTATTTCTAGGGAATAAAAGGAGATTTATTATTATGGTAATAAACTTCATTTCATTATAGATTCATGATTGGACTGTTAAAGCTCTTGAGGAGGTTATATGGGTAGCCTAACTGAAATGAAACCTCATCTCTTAAGGAATCCTTGACCAAAAGGGATACAAATTTAAGTCAGACCTTGAGAGTCTCATGTTTTCTTGAGGATCCTTCAATGTCATGAAAGGGACCCATAATAATTGACTTTATGTGTTATATGGTAATGTTTATAGATTCCAGTTAAACACCTCCTAATATTCAGAACATGATAAAACCACCATTTGAAATAGAAGGTTAGGCCATGTTAGAACCAAATTCCTTAATGAACATTTCGGGCAATGTTACTCGTTATAGTATTTCATAATGTGAATATTATGTAAATGGAAAATCTAGAAGAGTTGAATTTAGTAGGTCAATGTATAAGTCTAAAAAACCCCTTGAGTGTATCCACTCTGATATTTGGGATCCTTCTAGGGTCATCCACCCTAGTGTAGGCCTATATTTCATGTCCTTTATTGATTTCTACTATAGGAAAGTCTAGAATCATGTACAAAAACATATGTATGATACCTTCTAGACTATTAAGAAATGGAAAGCTAGGGTAGAAACTAATTTTGGTAACAAACTCAAATCCTTATGAACTGATAACAGTTTAGAATATCAGTCTACCAAATATTTTTAATTTTTTGAATATAAGGTAATCAAATGTACCAAACTGTTGTGGAGAAACCATAACATAATGGGTTAAAAGAGAGGATGAACATGACTATTATTGAGAGAGTTAGGTGTACTCTCTCCCACTCTAAACTCCCCAAGTCCTTTTTAGATGAATATTCCTCAAATGCGGTCTACTTAATTATGAGATTCCCATATTCTAATAATTCATCTATGACTCCTAATAAAATATTGAAAGGTTCACCCATGATTCTCTTACATGTTAGATTATTTTGATCTATATTTTATTCTCATACATGTACAAATAAGCTAGATCCTAGGGATGTGAAGTGTGTATTAATGAGTTATCTATAGGGTTTTAATGTGTATCATATGTGGATAGATAAACTAGGTTATCAAAACTACATATTCATCCAATATATTGTGTTTCATGATTATATTCTCTCCAATATTAAAGGAGCAGTGTATGTGTATACTTTTGATAAAAATGGATAATCTTATCAACCTTCAGTACCTATTGGTGTTAGATATCTTTTAAAGATTAAATACCAATCCGAATCCCAATTAGGAACTGACTCTACTCCTCACCTTACCTAGACTCATGGTGATTCTGATTTTGATTCAGATTATGAACATGAAACTATAGAGCCATATGATCTAAGAAATTATCAACTCACCCAAGATAGAGAGAAAATAGTAACAAGGCATCCAGCCTACGTTAATGGGATAATATTTCTATCTATGCATTTAATGTTGCTCAAGATCTTTTTAAGGATGGACCTCAAACTTATAATAAATACATTAATTCCAAAGAAGCAACTCATTGGTTAGGAGAAATGTAAGAATAGATGAATTCAATATTTAATAACAACACTTGGGTTGTCGTTTCTAAACCTGATACCTAGAAGATTATAGGTTCTAAGTGGATATATAATAAAAAATAAAATAGTGTTGGATAAAAACAAATCAAATTGAATGCTCAAAATGTCTCTAAAGGCATTATTCAACGTGAAGGCATTGATTATAGTGAGATATTCCACCTATTTGTTAAATATTCATATATATGAATTAATATTTCTTTTACTTCCAAATTTTATTTTCATATCTATCAATTGGATGTAAAAACAATGATTTTTGCATGGTACCCTTAATGAAACAATTTATATGACTCCTTCTAAAGTATTTTCAAATATTTTTAAACCCAATAATGTTTTCCTTGTTAATATGTATTTATATGGACTTAATCAATATTATAGGCAATGGTATAAAAGGTTTGATTCTATTATTATTGAAAACCATTTTTCTTGAAGTATGTTTGATGCTTGTGTATACTATAAAACTATTAAACGTGAATATGTTTACCTATTATTATATGTTGATGACATGATTTGAATCTATAAAAAATGTGGATTATAAATTCATTTGAGATCCAATTGAAATCTTTATTTGAAATGAAATAATTATGAAAAGATAATCATATATTGGGTATAGATAAACTAGAGATAGGAAGGCCTGGACCATGTACATATCATAGTTTTCTTATGCCAATAATGTATAAAAAGGTATATGTTTGAGCACATTAAACATATTATTATTCTTTTACGACAAAATTTTAAATTTTATTTGGATAAATCCCCTAGAAATGTTGATGAGGATTCCTTCATGAATAAGATTCTATATGATAATGTTGTAGGATGTATTATGTATGTTGTGGTCTATTCTAGGTCAGATATAACATTTGATGTTTGTACTTTGAGTAGGTTTATGGGGAAACTTAGTAAGCCACATTGGCATACAATGAAGTGGTTACTCAATTACATCTGTACGTATGATAAATTTCGTATTTGTTATAGCTTAAATAATAGTTTAATTATGACAATTTTTGTTTTTTTGACTCTAATTATTCCGAAAATGTTGACACTCAAAAATCGACCACTGATTTTGTGTTTCTTGTATATAGAGTACCGGTCTCCTGGAAATGAAATATACAATCAATGGTTTTACTCTTCACTAAAGATTCAGAGTATATTGCCATGAAAAAATCCATTAAAATGGATATATGGATGAAATGTTTTCTTTTTAAGTTGTCTTTATCTGCTGATAGTATAAGAGTCCACTATTTTATCCAGTTTGCATTGCATCTATCTAAAAATTAGGTATTACATGGTAGATAAAATAACATTGATATTAGACTTCATTTTTAGGGATATTATAGAATATTGGATAGTTTGTGTCATTAAGATACCCATTGGGGAAAATCTAGATAATAGCTGGACTAAGACCGCACCATTGTCTAATTTTTTTTCATTGTCTTAAATTGATTAATCTAGTACCAATTCAAAAAATTTGGTTGCGAGAACACCATTACTAAATACATTTATTTCCAAGGGGAACATTTTTTTATTCTCCTGAAAAGGTTTCAATTCAATTCCTTTAATCTTATTCATATTAGGTATTCATATTAAGGGATGTATATATTCATGGGAATGTTTATATTTTTATGGGGGACATCCATGTTTTTATATTTACATGGGGGATGTCCACATTGAATATATTTATTTACTCACTTCTGATTATTTTTTCTATTTGGAATTCCTATTTTACCTCAACAATTTATAGTTGAAATGAGGACCGTTGATTATGGGCTATCCAAATGTCATTGTTGTGCTTATTTGGATCATCCATGATTTGAGCTACCTATGTTGTGCCATTCTCGTGGTGAAAAATATCACTTACATTATAACACATTTTTATGTGAACTATTAGCTTCATTAGGGTCATCCACATGACTTTTATCCCATGATTTTTTATATGTCATCTGACACTCCATGGCACAACATCATTGCCCCTTCCAACACACCTTAATTTGAGAGAGATCATCTCTTCAGCGTAGGAGTTTCATCTAGTTCATCCAATGAGATCCCGATGAGAATATCCTTCATTACACAAAGATTTTCTAGGAGAATGAGGAGAATCAAGGAATTCTATCCACCCTCACTCCCCATTGTCAAATTCATGATGCCTCCTAGAACCGGAGTACCACTTTGGTAAAGAATCAGTCGATATTGAATCTATTTTAGGTCTAGGATGATCGTGCATCATGGAGGTTATAGATCTTGACTCATCTTTCATCATTTCCATGTTTTAGTTTTGAATCTTTTATCTATTGGGATCCATTTCTTTCTATCATGTATAGATCTGTATCCTTTTTGGGTGTGTGCATGAGTCCATCTAGGAGTGGGAAATGTTGACCCTACACGACCAATTTGATCACTATCATATACTTCAAAAGTTCTAACCTCCTTATATTGTTTCTCTGGTTATTTTATTCTGGATTATTTGACTATATATTTATTTTATATCCCTTTTAATGGTTATATAATATCTGACTTGGGTGGTGTTCTCACTATGCATGTAGGATCATGTTGATCCGAAGCATGTTATATTTGGTGTTATTTCTTTTCTATTTTTTATCATTATTTTAGTAGCTAAATTAAAGAAAAAGATTATTCTGTTTCTTTATCATTAATTTTTTAATTGAATATATATAATTTGTAACCCGATAATATATGATATTGGGTCCTATATGTCTTAGGGTTAAACGGAATAACCTAAACATTATGGTTGTAGATCGCAGTGTAGTGATGTCACTCATCCACTTCCTCATCATTAAGTGGCTCTACCCAGACCAATTAGTGAAATTATTTGTAAATATATATTTTATTGACATTAGTTTTTCCTTATAAGACCTTGAAATATATTAAGAATTTTTTAGAGCCAGGAACTTACATAGCGTGTGATTTCGAGGCCTGGTGAGGCCAAAATTAATTTTTAAAAATAGTAAATATTTTTTAAATCAGGTACATGTTGTTTTCCTAAAAAAATGTAATGTCTCTTTAATAGAGTCTTGGATCCGAAATATAAGATCCAATAGTACAAAAAAGGATAATAGTGACTACCAAATACCATCGTTAAAGGCCTATAATAGCCACCCAATGACCACTAAATGATGGACGCATTTGGCCAGTGGATATTGCCTATTTCACCAGCCATTTGATGGATGTTATGGCCCAGGTCGAGGTCACAAATTGAGATTTCAATTTGGATGTCACTATAGATCAAATTGAGGTCACCTTTATCGATCACCTAATGGAGGTCACTATAGTCCAACCCCGCTGAGCCTGTTGTAGCTGCCATATGGCTGTCTCTATAGGTTCATTTATTCTCCCTAGAGTGACCATATTATAGACACCACAATATTTTTTTTAAAAAAATTAACAGTATATTTTTTAATACTATCATATTTCTAAAATATAATAAATATTTAGAAAACGAGTTCATCCATAGGCCCATAAATCTCTTTGTTTAATCATATTCCAATCTTCACACCCATCATCCAATAAGAGTGCATAGGAAAAAATTAATAAAATAATTATTACACTAAAAAAATATCGCACCAAACAAATAATTGAAATGAAATAAAAATATTATATTTATAAATTATTACAAGAAAAGAATGTTATTTGGTTTTTAAAATATATTAATAATTTCTAATAATTTATTAAAAAATTAAAACTATTTATTCGATCATTCTGAGAAGACCATGAATCTAATTGATGTGTTGTATTATTTTACATGTTAAAAATAATAATAATACATCATTACATTGATTTAAAATCATTTTGAGGTTTTTTTATTTTATTTGTCTGTTACACGCATGTTTTGGTGTTTTATGAGACTACAAGTGAGTTTTCCATCATCATAGGAAAACAAAACCTCCGATTAATATATCATCTGGTTTAACATCTCAAAATTCACTGTACAATTGTTTTCATGTGATTTAATTACATTCAGAGGTCATTCAGTTGGTTTTGACCCCCAATGTTTTTAAAGGGAATCAAACCTTTAAAAACCACATATTCTGTCATTCTGGGAAAACCGTAGATTTGATTAATGCTTCATCTACTAATACACATCAAAAATAATAATTAGACATTTTTTCTAATATTTAAAATCATTTAAAAATTGTTTTATATGGATTTAACCCTTAAACATGTGTTTCTGTGTTTTATGATATTAAAAGTGAGTTTTTGGTCCTCCTGAGAAAACACCACATCGAATTGACATTTAATCTACATGAACATTTCACAATCCACTCTATGGTTCTTCTCATCTCACTTAATGGAATTAGTATGGTTTTTAGCTAGGTTTGACCCCCAGAAAAACCTTCGTAAGGGGATTCAAACCTTTAAAAACTGCATATTCTGTCATTCTGGGTAGACCACATGTTTGAATGATGTTTCATCTGCTTTTACATGTCAGGAATAATAACAAGATATTTATATTTCAATTTCAAGTAATTATGAAGTCATTTTCTATTTATCTAACTGCTAAACACACATTTTTTATGACACTAAAAGTGCTTTTTCCCAGCATCCCAGGGAGAAACACCTCTGTTCAATGTACCATATACACAACCATTTCACAATTTACTCAATGGTATTTTCATCTAACTTCATGGTATTCGGAGGTCATTCGTCTGGTTTTGAACCCCCTGTGGTTTTTAAAGGGCATCAAACCTTTAAAAGCATATATTCAGTCATTCCAAGAAGTCCACAAATCTTATTGATGTTCCATATCTAGATACATGTCAAAAATAATTATAATATGGTTTTTCTATGATTTTATGTCATTGTTCGACCATTTTCTATGGATATGACCATTAGATGTGCATTTTGGTGTTTTGTGACACTAAAAGTGTATTTTCAGTCCTTCCAAGAATATGTCACCTAATATTGATGTTTTTTATTCTCAACTATATATCAATTCAATATACTATTTATTTTTTCTCATTTCACAACATTCAGATGGAATTCGGTTGGTTTTGACCTTGGTATACACCTTTTTAAAGGGCATTAATCCTTTAAAAACCGCATGTTCCATCGTTTTGTGCAAACCGTGCATTTGACTGACATGTAGTCTACTCTTAAACATCAAGAATAATAATAATATGATTTTCCTATGATTACAAGTAATTTTGAGGTTGCTTTTTATAGATATGACTATTAAGCACTCGTTTTGGTGTTTTATGACACTAAAAGTTTGTTTTCCATCATCCCATGGAAACAGAACCTCTGATTAACATATTGCTTACTCGACAACATAAAAATTCAATTTACAGTTTTTATTTGATTTTACATCATTTTGAGTTCATTCGAATGGTTTTGACCCCTACGTATTTTTAAACGGCGTCAAACCTTTAAAAACTACATATTCTGTCATTCTAAGAAGACTGCATGTTTGATTGGAATATCATATCCTCATACATGCTCTAAATAATAATAAGACAATTTTATATAATTTCATGTCTTCTAATTACCATTTTTTTGTATATGATTGTTAAACATGAGTTTTGGTTTTTTATGACACTAAAAGTGTGATTTTGATCCTATCTAGAAAATGACACATCAGATTGACATTTCTTCTTCTCAACCAATTCAAAATTCACTCTAAAATTATTTTTGTCTAATTTCAAAAAATTTGGATTCTATTCGATTGGTTTTGAGTCTTATATTCTCATTTTTCAAGGGTTTCAAAGCTTTAATAATAGTATATTAGGTCATTCCAGGTAGGCCACACAATTGATTGATGTGTACTCTACTCATACACATCATGAGTAATAATAATATAGTTTTCCTATAATTTGAAGTCTTTTTAAAGATATTATTCTATATCTGACTATTAAATGAATATTTTGGTGTTTTTATGACACCAAAAGTGTATTTTCCATTATCCTTGGAAAACAACACCTTTGATTAACGTACCATTTAATAGTGCCTTTGAAATTCTCAATATGTTTATTATTATTTTTTTAAAAGGTTTGAGCCGAAGCCTCAATTTATTATTTTAAAATAATGACCTCTTTAGACTGGGTAGAGGGAGACCCATTACATATCCCGAAGTCCCAAGTCCAAGTGGCCTGAATACAAGGCTTGAAAGCCCATTTTTTGGCCCAAAGGACCCCTCGGTGAACAATACCGCTACATTACCCGTACAGCTACAGTACCTACTATAGTATCACCAGCACTACAGTATCTGATATAGTCCCTCCACCACTACAGTGCTGCCACTACTACAGTGCCACCTCTGCTACAGTGCCTGCTACAGTACTCATGTGTTTAAATGGTTTGAAACCATTAAAAACATATATTTGGTCTTTTTCAATAGACTGTACATCCTATAGATGTTATGCCTCCTTTTAAACATCAAGAATATTAATTATTAGGTTTTCATATGATTTTACATCATTAAAGTGTCATTTTATATAGATCGAATAGGTAAACTCCAATTTTTGGGTTTTATGACATTAAAATTTAGTTTTTTATCCTTATGGGAAAACACAACCTCAGACTAATACTTATTCTGATCAAATATTTAACAATTCACTATATGGGTTTTCTCTAATAATTTGATTTAATTAGAATGTTTTTAGTTGGTTTTAAACCCATGTACACACCTTTTTAAGGGAATAATACTTTTTGAAACCACATAATAAGGCATTTTGGGAATATTGCATGTCTGATTGATGTGTCATCTACTCGTACATGTAAAAAATAATAATAAGACATTTTCTTATGATTTAAAGTCATTATGAGGTCATGTTCTATAGATCTGACCATTGGACATGAATGTTGGTATTTTATGACATTAAAAGCGTGTTTTCCATTATCTCGGGAAAATGAAACCATCATTGACATACCATGTACTCGATCATTTCACAATTCACTCTAGAGTTTTTCTCGTTTTATTTCACATCATTTGGAGGTCGTTCAACTAGTTCCCCCCATGTGATTTTATAGGGTGTCAAACCTTTAAAAACCTCATATTTGGTCATTCCAAGAAGAAGACACATTAGATTGACATGTTGTCACCTCATAAAAATAAAAAATATTAATTAGATAGTTTTTCTATGATTCGAGGTCATTTTAGGGTCATTTTCTATGGATATGACCATTAAACACGTGTCTTGTTGTTTTATGACACTAAAAGCGTGTTTTTAGTCCTCCTAGGAAAACATCACCTCAGATTGATGTTTTTTCTTAACCATTTAAATATTCACTCTATGATTGTTCTTTTTTTATTTCATAAAATATGGATGTCATTCGGTTGACATTGACCCCCCAAGAACATGCTTTTAATGGACACTGAACCATTAAAAGCACATATTTGGTCTTTTTTTGTAGACCACAAGTTTGATTGATATTTTTTCTACCCAAAAAGTCCTAGAATAATAATAAGATGGTGTTCCTACGTTTTCAGCTTATTTTGATGTTTTTTCTATATATCTTAACATTAAACACACATGTTGGTGTTTTCTAACCATAAAAGTTCATTTTCCATCATTCCAGGAAAATGATATCTCCGATGGACATACCACCTTCTCGAATATTTTAAAATTCTCTCCACAATTTTTTCATCAAATATCATGAAATTTTGAGATTGTTTGGTTGGTTTTGACCTTATTCGTGTTTTTAGAGGATGTCCAACCATTATAAACTACATATTCCATCATTCTAGGGATACCACATGTGTGATTTCTATGTAGTATCCTCATACATATCCAATATAATAATAATATGGATTTTCTACAATTTCACATCATTCAGTGGCTATTTTCAATGGACATGATCATTAAAGGAATGTTTTGGTGTTTTATAACCCTAAAAGAATATTTTATGTCCTCCAAGGAATATACAGCCTCATATTGTTGGTTCTTCTACTAAAACATTTCAATATTCACTCAATAGTTATTCTTGTCTCTTTTCACGGTATTTAGATTTTTCTTGCTTGGTTTTGACCCCAAGATGCACATTTTTAAAGGATGATCAAAAAATTAAAACTAAATATTCGATCTTCCTAGGAAGATAATGTGTTTGATTTATGTGTCATCTAATCTTGAAAATAAATAATAATAATGATAATAGTAATAATACGGTTTCCTATGATTTCAAGTCATTATAAAGTCATTTTCTATTGATCTGACCGTTAAATGCAAGTTTTGGTGTTTTATAACACTAAAGTGTGTTTTCCATCATCCCAGGAGAATTGAACATCAGATTTATATTCCGTCTAATAATCCATTTTATAATTCACTCTATAGTTTTTATGTCTGATTTCACGGTATTTGGAAGTTGTTCTATTGTTTTAGACCCACGTGTGTTTTAAAGGGCATAAAACAACTAAAAACTACATATTTGGTTGTTACAAGAAGACCGCACTTCTAATTGAAGTTTCATACAATCATACACATCAATAATTATAATAATAAGTTATTTTTTCTTTGATTTTACATCATTATTGGGTTATTCTCTAGGGATCTGGCCATTAAATGCGCATTTTGGTATTTTTGACACTAAAAGTGTGTTTTTGGTTCTCCGTAGAAAATACTACCTTGGATTGAAATTACATATAATAAAACCATTCACAGTTCACTCTACGGTTGTTCTCATATAAATTTATAACATTCATATTCTGTTTTGTTTGTTTTGACCCCCATGAACACCTTTTTACTAGGTGTCAAACCTTTAAAAACTGCATATTCGGTCATTCCGGGCAAACCACAAGTCTAATTGACATGTTTTCTGTTCATACATGCCAATAATAATAATAATAATAATAATAATAATAATAATAATATGGTTTTACAATGATTTTAAGTCATTATGCGGTATTTTTCTATATATATAACAATTTAACACATATTTTGGTGTTTTAGGATACTAAAAGTTTGTTTTTTTAATCCCGGGAAAACAACACCTTCGATTGAAGTACTGTTTTATCAACTATTTGAAAATTCACTATATAGTATTTTTTATTTTATTTCATGATATTCAGAGTTTGTTTGGTTGGTTTTGAACCCCATTCATGTTTTTAATAGGCCTCAAACATTTAAAAACCACATGTTTAGTCGTTCTAGGATGAGAGACCGTCAAATTGACATTTCTTATTCCTATATACATAAAAAATAAAAATAATACAGTTTTACTATGATTTCACAAAATTATTGGGTTGTTTTCTACGGATATGACCATTGAATGCGTATTTCGGTGTTTTGTGACACTAAAAGTGGGTTTTCAATCCTCCCAAGAAAACACCTATTAGGATTGATGTTCGATAACTTTAAACAATTAAAATTTCACTCTATAGTTTTTATCATGTAATTTCATGGCATTCATATTCTGTTTAGTCATTTTGGATCTACAGACACCTTTTTAAAGGGCGCAAATCATTTAAAAATAACATATTTTTTCGTTCTAGGAAGAACTCATGTCCAATTAATGTGTATTATGCTCCTACAAGGTAATAATAATAATAATAATATGGTTTTCCTATTATTTCAAGTCATCATAAGTTAATTTTTATAGATATGACTATTAAACACACATTTTTGGGTTTTTCACACTAAAAGTACATTTTCCTTCTCCAGGGAAAATGAAACCTCTGATTGATATATTGTCTGGTTGAACATTTCACAATTAAATCTATAGTTGTTTTAGTATTATTTTCGAGCATTAAGTAACTATTAATTTGGTCTTGAACCCTATACTGAGGGCATCTGTGGGTCGGGTCGGGTCAGGTCAAGGGTGGTTTTGGACCTGTCCCAACCAAAAGAGAACGGGATGGGTCAAATCATCATGAGCAGGAAACCCAACCCAACCCACCATATGGGGGACGAGGTTACATGATACATGGCCAAATGTCTCAACCCAACCTTACCAGTTGCGGATCAAGTTTGGTTAATTGGGTTATTGATGCATTATTGATATACATGCCCACATGATGAATTGAGACATACCGCCATTGATGGGATTTAACACCACTGGATTTTTTTATCTAATATAATAATTACTATCAGAAAAAAAAACTTTTCACTTATATTCTCGATGAAATACACTTATATATGTTATAAACATGTACTTCAGAACATGGGAAGAACTTACACAGATGCACTAATTCAAACATCTTTTTTAGAAACAAAACAAATAGGCTTAATTCAAATAGCTTATCAATAAAACCTAAAAAGCTCCAGAAAGTAGATTTTAATAATTACCATTAGTAGAATGGAAGTATTTGACAACACAAATAGCCCTTATTCAGATAGTTCATCATAAGTTTGTGATAAGTGTAATAAGAAACTTCCAAAAAGTGTAATCAAATAGACTTATCTTTATTAAGATGGCCACTGATAATTGAAAAAATAATAAATTTATCTATATAGTTCCTTGATGTATCAACAATATCCACAATACCTAAAATCAAATCAGGATATGGTTCCAAATATAATTTTAGATTAGTAATGAATAGTGATCACCAAGAATAATCCAATCTAATAAATCTATGAAAAGAAAAAATAATCATGCTATATTCCTATCACATAGCATTAACATGAATTAATAGAAGAAATAAACATCACAAGGTATAATAAAAAATAAGTACAATAATTTCAAAATGGGAGTATATTCATTGAAAAAGTATTATTACAACCTGAGGTAGTTTTTTTAGGACATTAATAATGTCAACAAAACCTATCACTTTTAGGAATAATTATTCCCAAATTTGAGAAATAAATTTCACCCACCTTTAAGGGATCAAGAGTGCTTATGTGATTTTGGAATTTATGGAATAAATTTGAATTTTCATTTGATACAATAGGAGTTTATCCAACCATTCTAGAAGATTTGGTCTTAATATCGAATACACCTTTGATAAGTGAATGGAACATATTCAAACCTAAAAATTTAGAAAATAAGAATCACTTCAGGGAGATACATAAAGGGTTTATACAATAACCAGACATGGAAATCTATCTAACACACCCAAAAACACAAAAAATGAGATCTAAAATAACTTATAGTGATGTATACACCAGCAATGAAACCACAATGATCTCCAATGAATTTATGTTCTCAATAACATCTATATAAAGTGTCCAATTTAAATAAAATACAGACACTAGCTAAGATGAATGGATATCTATATGGTTGAACTAATGAAATAAGATATGTGATTAAATATATTAAATATGAAGTGGTCACATTAATTAGTAAATTTAAAAGTGAACCAAATATGAAAATATGAGGTTTGGATTCATAAAAAAGTGTTAATATTGAAAAAATTAATAAATCCAGAAATAAACATAATAAATGTTTTAAAAGGATAAGGATATATTTAATGTCAATAAATTATCTTGGTGATGATGGAAATTTTTTGAAAAAATTAAATAGAATGGAAATGCTAGAATGAATCATTATGAAAGGAAAATAAATAGATAAACAAAATACCTAAACAAATTCTGTTAGAGTATTTCAAAAAACCAAGGATATTTTAAGTGAAACTGTAGAAAAATTGAATAAGATTTTATTATTGGCGGTTTTTTGATATTATGGATATTTGGGTCATATGATGACATGTTTGAAGAGTTCTGAAAATATTTGATATGTAAGGTGGTTTTGAACAAACAAATATGGTAAATAATTTCCTTTTCCTGGTCATTTTGGCAATTATTTGAAGCCGTGAGAGTCTTGGAGGGACGAATAAATAGTAAATAATTATTTTGGCAAGTAATTTTTGGCTGTAGCACATTCAATGCATTTAAATTAAATATAAATGGAACATTTTTGTGTAATTAACATGATGAATCAAACAAAAATAATCAAAATGTTTATATACCCAATGAAAAAAGATATGTAATCACAAAAGAATTTATAAAATAATCAGAAACATATACATTCCTAAAGAGTGATCCCAGCTTTTATTTTAGATAGTGACACTCTGAACATGAGTCATGGATGATGGGATATCTTAAAAACACAACAAACATCATTGATGTTTATACTCCCAAATCTATTTATAGAAATATTTCATGAGGAAATGTTAATATAAATCATGATTAAAAATTATATGGTAGACCTAAGTGATGGGAATTAATTTTTCTATTCATCCATGTCGTAAGCTGAGAAATAATTATCAGATAGTTGAATAATAAAGAAACAAAATTTATAATTATATAACCTTGCCTTTGTATTAAATTTATAATAAGGAAACTATGTTTTTGTTGATGTGAGATGTCAAAAGAGATGTAATTGGTCTTTGGGATTCAATGGATGGTGATAGTCCATGGATGAAAAAGGTTAAAAATAAGAAAAAGGTTGAATAACCTATAGTTTTAATTATATATAAATTAGAAAATAATTCAACATTCATACATAGTGGAAACAACAATTCAACACCAGTAATATTGTCTAGTACAATAAGATGCACCCATATTAAATATAAATTAGAGGGAATAATAATTGATTTTTTTGTTTCTCAAGGTTTAATGACATTGCATATAAAAAACTACATAATATAATTACATAACTAAACAGTCATCGAATCAGTGAACAGTTTGAATGTAAATAATACAAAAAATATAATTACATGAAACTTCAAGATTAGGGTCTGATATGCTTGGTGCCACCACATACAACATACCATCTCTTATCAGGACCACAATAGGATAAATAAAATTAACACAAAACAAATGAATACATACCAATGATTGATAAATAAAATTAAAAGTAAATTGATGAATCCAATCTAAAAATGGAATTTTTAAATTTTAATTTAAAGACTCATATCAGAATATATCTAGACATGCCTTGATAAAATCTAGATTAACTGAGTTTAATGACCTTCCATGGATTTATAATGAATCTAATAAGAAAGAAAAATATTATTATATTTTATGAAAGTCATACATATTAATAACTTCTATAAAACAAGTGATATTTAGAAATCAAAGGGGAAGAGAACAGTGATGAAAAGAAAGGTCCAAAACATGAGTTAGATGTGTTGTGATAAAGGTGAAAATGAATGAAAAAAATATTAAACAGTTAGTTTCGAGATAATAGATATAGTAAAGAATAGTATATCTAATAAAAAAATATCAAATAACATATATAGAACATAAGTAATTAAATTACAATATTCATTAACAAATAATGTAATAACAGTTATAAAAACTATAAAATATCTACGATAATTATTTTTTTCATCATTTTTATATACATAAATTTTTTTTTACAATTTAAACTACTCTCTATCCATTTGGAAAATCATATTTCCTTTCTTATGAAAATTTGAAACTAGAAATAATACATGAAATGACAAAAAGTAATGTCTCTAATATAGATAAGTACACCATAATTAATTGTATTGTTTGATGGTCGTATGATTGGGAGTCAACATGATATTAATGAGATCTAAACATCATGTAATGGGATATGACATGAAAAGAGTAAAACTGAGAGAAGTTTGAAGATACCACACTATCTTAGAAATATTTTTACTATCTGGATATTGGGACTTACCATTATCATCATGTCATTCAAACTCGAACAGTATAATAGGAAATGATTATATTAATAAATTAAATCTATACTTTGGATTTCATCAAAAAATTATAAATGAATAAAGGCATGAGACAAATAAACTAGAAACATAGTTCTAATATCCAATAATATAAATTGATAATATATTATGAAATAAGAAAATAAAAAATAAAATGAAATATTAAAATTAATTGTTAAAGATAAATTCAAATGTACATATATTTCACTACTACAATATTGGCATTTAACATAATTGATTTTTATTAGCGCTAGGGAAAACGCTCATAAAGGAGGTCTTTATGAACACTAAAACAAGAATTGTAAAAGGGTACCTTTTATAAGAGATTTTTTATAGAACTTATAAAGGATACAATTTATCTGCAATTTTCTAGCCCAGATAAAGAGTACCCTTCATTAGAGCATTATTTTTAGCACTGATAATGGATAACTTTTTCAGTGCATTATTTTTATCTCCTATAAATGGATCCTTTATCAGTGCACTTAGCGCCAATAATGTTATGAAAATATGAAATAAATAAATAAATAATAAAAAAGAATTTATTAAATAAAATATTATTTTTTAATTAACTAATTATTGAAAAAATGAATAAACTGATTATACTATATATAAATTATAAATACTAAAAATTAATATATATAAAATATATAGATATATAAAAAATAAAAATTAAACATATAAAAATTAAAAATAATTAAATTGAGAAAGATATTAAACATTTTTTTAATTAAATAATTATTGATAATGTTAATAAATAGTAAATTATATATATGTGAATTCATATAAACATGATTTATATAATATAAAATATATATTCCTTAAATTTAATTGTAATATATTTAGTGAATAATGGTTTATAATTAAAAAATAATATGAGTTAAAAATACTGACTAATTGAATCATGTGATGGACATGGTTGAATGTCGTTTGATTTTTCACTTCATCCCAGATCAAATGTGTGTTGTATTGATTTCACATACATATACATAAATAATTAATTTTTAGAAAGACACAAACATGTAAATATTTACGTAATTAATAAAATAATATATAGAAACACATACACCTAATATTTGTGTAATTTATTCAAAATTTAGTATTCATTTAAGAATTTCATTATAACATGACACATTTAATATAATATTTTTTAAATAATTATATCATATTTATTTATTTTTACCATTATTAATGTTATTTATTATTTAATCATTTTTAATTTGGTTTTTAATTTTTTGGGAATTTAATCAATTTATATAATTTATTTTATATATAATTATTTACTGTGTTTTAATATTTTCAATATGTATTCATATTTATTTCAATATATATCTGTATTTTTTTAATAATTTTTATTTAATTACTAAAACTTATAATTTTTTCAATATTGTTAAAGTGTACTAATTTTTTGTTATTAAATTTCATTTTTTACATGCATGCACTTACGATTAAATATTCATTAAAAAATATAAATATATATTTTTAAGAATATATTTGTAAATAAAATTATTTATAAACTGATATTTACTATATTAATATATTTTTAATTATTACTAAATAAATATTTTTTTAAAAATTATTTATATAATTATAAATAAATAATTATATATTTTTATAAAATTATAAAATTATAATAAATTTATTTATATAAAGAATATATTTACTATAATTATATTTATATATATTTATTATATGTATATAATTATATAAATATATTCAATGATAAAAATTTTATTTTTCAGAAATGTATTTATATTGTCACAAATAAATAACTATATATTTAAATAATTATAAAATATATTTAAATAAAGAATATATTTACTATATATCTATGGTAAATATATATAATTATATAAATATATTTTAAAAAATATTTATTTATAATTATAATTATAAATAATTTATCTACCCTTTTGTAATAAGAGATGATAAAATGAATCTTTATAATCTCTTTTTAGCACTACTAATGATAGAGATTTATTAGTGCAAATAAATCACCAATAAAAGTGTCTTAATCTATTTTATGAACGGTAATCATCACAAACTTGTTAGTGATGTCTGAAGCTCTTCATGGAAGTCACCAACTGTTGGCGCTCATCGTTGTCAAATCCAAGCTCTAATCTAGGTTAGAATCAAGGCTCCAACTATTCAATGACTTGAATCCAAGGATAGAATGATTAAAGGGTTTAACAAAACCAATTCTAGAACAAAATCTAGGTTTTTGATATCACTAATTTCCCTCAGTTATCCACTGATCCTTCCATGCCAACATCTGGGTATCCAAACAACTCAAATTGCACTATCCTATAACTAAACATCCCAAAATTCACTGTTTTTTAGATATATTGAAGTATCATCTTCCCTGATAGCATTTATCTCTCCTTCGGACAATATTGGTACTATGTGACTTGAAATATATCAATCCCAATGTTGGACCATGTTATTGTGAGGTATAATTGACTCCCAATACCTATATTCCATGATATCTACCTCTTCGAAATCCCCCAATTTTGAAAAATTCAACCATATAACAGTTATTGTTTTCATTTGGTTGGAATATTCCATTTTAAATCACTTGGGAACATTTTTTTTTTATTTTTATTGAGAAATTAATATGGTATGATTTCCTTGTTTTACCTATAATCCATGGAAAATGATTAACTCACCAATCATAGACATCTCGATATCGTGCCTCATATGATACAAAACAAATTGCATTATGCTTTGTACAATCCTCAAATATTATGTCTTCAACATATATGAGTACCAAAATCCTTTGATCATTCTACTTGTTGATGTATAGGTTGTGCTCAAATCTACCTCGCTAAAAACAAAGGTTTCTTAGGTATTGATCCAACCTTAAATACCAGGTCCATAGTGATTTCTTTATCTTATAAAAAGAATTTATTAATTGGAACAAATTTATCTCATTTTAATCCATAATAAACCCATTTAGTTTCTCAATATATACTCCCCCTAAAGAACACCATTTTGGAACATAAATTTGACATCAATTTGGTATAATTTTAACTACATTTTCACTCACATAAACAACAAAATTAAAATAGTTCCCAATTGTGATATGGGAGTAAAATTAAAATAAATATAAATTCATTTTATCTTGGAATTACCTTTACAAACTAACATTTATTTATTTTAATCCACTTTTACATAGTAAATGAGTTTATTTCAGAACACTTACTTGGTTCTGATAACATTTATGTCTTCCAGCTTTTGAATAATTTCCCAAGTCACATTGTTTTTATTTAGATCAAACTCCTCATGCATAAAATTTGATCGAATTATCATACTTGTTAGCATCTACAAGTTATTTATCCTTCACAAGGAATAAATTATGTTTTTTAGATTCTTACTGCTCTAAGTTTGTACTAAAACTGTCTGATCACCAATGAAATTTTATTAATTAATTTTATCCATGCTTGTTTTTCTAGCAGTACAACTGCCATCCTCATAAACATCATATCTAAAATAGTAATTATTTTTTTCCTTGAGAGTCATCCCCCATCTATTTTATGTTTTTTTACTACCAAAATCATTAGTCATCCCATGAATGACTAAGGCTTAGAGAATTTCAAGTAACATCGGTGCATGTTCACAAGAGATGGAGGATGTGTGTTAGACAATAAAATGAAGGGTAAATGAGTTTATGAGGATGAAATATGTCTAAAAATATAAACTTTTGATTAATTAATCAGAAAAAACCTACCACATTAGAGTAATTCTCCTCTTAAATTCAATTACGCATTTCCTACAAAGCATATAGATTTTCTTTGAAATAATCAACTGTTGGATTTTCCTTATTAAAATTATCTATAACATTATACTTTGGTAATGAATAAATTATGTGAATTTATTTATTTACAATAGTAATTTAATATTTTATAAACCCAATAGGATGAATATAAATCTAAAATGGATGCATGCTAATTATTTTACAATATAGTATGAAGATAGAGTTAAAGAGTTCATCATGTTCTCAATAGAGCCTGCATATGACCCTTCTCAATACATTTTTTTGCATTTGAGCTATTTTTATTCAAGAAAATTTAGTCTATAAGAGTTTTAATAACATTTTATTTGTCATAAAATAAATAAAAGATATAAATATTGGACTAAACATGGGGAAAACTAAACATGTACATCGGTTGGGATGATACTACAGTTTATGAATAATTTTATATGAAAATTAGTGTAAATGATGATTGATATCACATGGAATAAATGAAAATTGAAATTAATGATAACATTCATGATTGTACATAGTTGTTTGAGAATTTAAATATATGTTCTAAGAGACCATTGTATACTAGTTGTACTAAATACACAACTTGTTCCGTGTTTCCATTCATAATGGAATCAAAGTAGTGAAATTATTTTATATCTCAAATATAGCAAATAAGAATTGGTCTATTGTATTATTGGTGACTAAAAAAATGTCTAGTTAAATGAATATTCAATCTTGTATGAACCATTCATTTGGAGATTAAAATATGTTCATGTTGGGCCCAACAAATATAGAAAATTTCTTGTACCCTAGAGGGGTCCATAAAAAGTGAATTTTGATTCATGATAGAGGAACCAAATCCCTAAAATCATAAAAAAGAATATGAGGTTAATGAAAAAACAAAATTGTTTTTTAATATAGTATTTTTTGTAAATAATATTATATGTTATATAGTACATTAACATAATCTAAATTAATTGTTTGAATACTCATGCAAAAAATGTCTTCGGAACATGATGATGTTACCAATCCCTCAGAAGAACAAACTATAATAAAAGAAACCAATTAAAATGATGTAAAGGTAATACTAAAATATAATTTCTCGATTTTAACAAAAAATAATATAATGAAAAATTGATTTAATTTTCATTATTACTTACAAAGTTCATTTATCTTAGAATATTTCAATCCATATTTCATTCCTTTCTACACAAAAACATCCACGGAATTATTCTCCCTCAAAACATTTTCACCCATACAGTGTTGGCATTGGTCACATTCCTTCCTCTTCCCTCCACTGAAATTGTAGGAAGACCAATGATACTACCTATTGTCAATAACAGAGGTAATATTGATGTTTTCATAGTAAAATATTTATCTATTTAAATAATTTATTGTTTTATATTTATGTATAATTTATTTATTTATAGTATTACTCACATTAGAACTGTTTTCGTATACATGTGGATTCATTTGTTCAAGTTGGGGTGGTTTTTCCATCATTCATTCCTTTCTACACCCAAACATCCATAGATTTATTCCCCCTCAAAACCTTTTCACTCACAATGCTAAAATTTATCACATTCCTTAAAGTTCCCACCACTACTCAATCTGAGAGGTGATTTTATTATTTCCAATGTAAAAAATTTTTCTATAGAATTAATATATTTTTTATTATTTATTTTTAAATTTTTTATTTTTAGTATTAATCATATAATAATTTATTGTTCATATATGTGGAGTCTTTTGTTCATGTTAGGGTGGTTTTTTAGAAGCTACTCATGCTCATAATATATTAGAATTTGAGCTTAGAATTGAGATAATGACAATAAGAAAATGTGTCAAGAATGCATACAACCATCATAAAATGGTGAAATCCAATTACTTATTTAATTAATTTTGTCATTATTTTATCTAATATTTATAAGTTAATTTCCTTATCATTTTTTTCTAACACTTATTTCGTTTTTTCATAGATCTTTTGGGAAGTCATATTTTTCATTCAATTATCAACAACAAGCCAAAAAAGAGATAAAATGTTTTTTTGTTAATGTTACCATGATTTCTATTGCCTTTATTTTTCGACATTACAATAATGAATATTCAGTCTAAATTCATGGTCAAAAAACCATTCTCTTTGAATGCAAAAAAGAGTAAATGAAGCTCATGTACCCATTGGGGTGACTTATTATGATATACTAGTAAGGGTCAGGATTTGAGCATACTCGGTCCCAAAAATTTATTTTGAAAAGTGAAATGGAAAAAACAAAACATAAATGTGTCATAAGCACCACCAAACACAAGGTGGCAGGATAATGTTTCCCACAACACAACCAAAGAAAATGATAAAAAAAATAAAAATACTGAAAATGAACAAAAAATATTTGGCCATAGAAAGGTCCTCCAGAAGATGCATCCAAAGTTTAGCCACACGGTAAGTAATGCATATTATGGTCAAGAAAACTACTTCACCTCCCGCATCCCAAGGCCATGATTTTTGATCACTAGTCAACCGCTACTCCCACCCATTCGAGTTGAGGTCCCACACGCAGTCATCTTTGCCTACACCCCAGGATATCAACATCCATTCTGCCAAAAAACACTAAAAAGACGAAAAAAATCCTTCTCAGATAGCTTGTATACAATGAAAGCCCAATACTAGGTCGGTGCTCCAACAGGTCCAAATTAAATTCACCGATTCACATTGGGAAGGCCCATTTTTTAACCTCCTGTGGAATCTCTACCAGCCTGCAAATCCGCACACTAGATCAACTAATCCCCCAACACACCGTACCTGTCACCAGAGGTAGCCAGATTTCCCCACCACCTGGAACCAAAACTGTCCTCCATAGTGAAACCAACAACCAAAATGTCATCGCATACAATACCCTCAAACTGAACACATCATGTGGCCCCTACACGCATAGACCGAAATTGGTGCATCGCAACTAAGGCACAATCTTTTTTCATGCCACTAACTTTCCAATGTCGTAGCCCATCAGGATCCAAAATCCACCGGGATCCCCTCTCATCTGACTCCATAGCCCACATGGAACTCAGATCTTGAAGGATCCCCTTGAATATGATGAAATATCCCACCAAGATCTTAGATCCACCGGTCATCCCCTGTATCTCATTGTCATCCCTCACAGGGATACACCTCATGTATTGAGAACCTGCAAATATCACCATCACGAATCGAGTAAATCCACATTCCAAGACATTCTTTGTGCACCACAACATAAATCCCCTAAAAATCGTTGATATACGCTATCAGCCACCTCCTTCAAGGCATTGTTATTCAAGGACTCTCTCACAGCCATTGCACAGTCACTAGTCACCATGGTCAAGCCTCCCTCACCAGAACTCTAACCAGGTGACTACTATGAATTAGAGGGATGACTTCTGATAGTGAATTCTTCAAATAACTCATAACGACCAAAAATTTGTCCTTCAATAACTTCATTTCTAGTTCAACATTCTTGTATAAGAGAGGGTTTCTCTCGAGTTTTCAGAGAGAAACTCTACATATTCTCTTAATATAATGGTAACATGAGTTTCCTCTACACTATAAGTCATTTGTGACATGTAGGAATCATATTCACCTCAATCTGATACACAATATGCCCTGTAGGACTCAAAATATCTGTAATCATTTTTATATCGTCATTTTACTTCAAAACGTGTCACTCAAGAAAATCCAAAAAAAAATTATTGGATTTTAATAATAATTTCATACATAAATTCATAAATAATCTTCTACATGCAAGAATTGGTCTCACATCAAACTGATACATGATGTGATTTTTATGAGTGAAAGTGCATGTTTCAAGTTAAAAATGACATTTTAGTAAAAAAGACAAACAAAATACTAAAAACCATGAAAATTAATTCATATTGTTTTGATACTTTTTTAAAATGATCTATAAGTCATTTGGGACATCTAGGAATCAGAAAAATGTCAATCAGACACACATTGTGACCAACATGACTCTTTGTGTTTATTCATTTAAAACTGACCTCAATTTTAGTAAAAATGAAAAATAACCTACAAAAAATCAAGAAAACAAATTATCATTACTTTTATATTTAATAAAAATGATCTATATGTCATTTTAGATGCGTAGAAATCAGCCTCACCTCAATCCAGTGCCCTATGTGACCGGTATGAATCCATGTACACCATTTTATTTATAATTGAAATCAATTTTAGTAAAAAGGAAAACTAACCTACTCAAAACCAAGAAAACACATTTTCTAGGAAAACTATCTTGAAATAATTTTTAACATGCATCAATCATCCACACATCAATTCGATACATGGTGTTCTTGGTATGAATCAAGGTTTTCGTTATTAGTTTAAAATCAATATTTTTGTTCCAAAAATGTCTCTCACTAAAAACCAAGATAACACTATTGGATTCTCTATATAATTTAGGACAATAATTCATAATTAATTTGTGAAATCTATGAATCAGTATCACATCAATTCTATACAAGTGTGACCAGTTTGAGTCAAAGTGCATGTTTCCAATTTAAAATGTCATTTTAGTAAAAAAAGAAAAATAACATAATAAAAACCAATAAAACACATTTGAATTGTTTTTATACTTTATTAAAACCATATAAATGTAATTTGAGACATTTAGGAATCATCCACACCTCAATCTGAAGCACGGTGTGACTGGTATGACTGTAAGTGCGTCTTTTTATAAAAAATTGACCTCAATTTAAGTAAAAAGGACCATCGACAAAATAAAAACCCTAATTTTTTTATTTTATTAAATAATATAGTAAAAATATGCATATGTAATTTAATATGTGTAGTAATCCTCCACAAATCAATCTAATACATGATATTCCTAGTATGACTCAATGTGTTTGTGATCAGTTTAAAATCAACATTTTATTTCAAAAAGTGTCACTCCCTGAAAACTGGGAAAATGGGATTATGTTTTATTTATAATTTAGGAAACTGATTTCTAAATCATTTTTTACATGTTAGAATAATTCTCACATCAAACTCACACACGATGTGATTGGTATTAGTTAATATGTGGGTTTCATGTTTAAAACAATATTTTAGTAAAGAAGACAAGTGACATAATCAAAATCAAGAAAATATATTCAGAATGTATTGATACTTTTGTAAAACTATCCAAAAATCATTTAGGATGTGTAAGAATATACGGTACCTCAATCCGTTTCATGGTGTGACTGGTATGACTCTAAGTGTGTCGTTATTTATAATTGACATCAAATTTAGTAAAAAGGAAAACAAACCTTTTCAATACCAAGAAAAAACATTCCATTTGTTTTGATACTTTATAAAAATTATCCATAAGTATTTTTTATGTATAATAATTAGGCACACATCAATAAAATACATGATGTTCTTGATATGACTCAAAGTGTCAGTTGTCAGTTTAAAATTGGAAATTTAGTTCAAAAAGTGTCCCTTACTAAAAACTGAGCAAACACACTCATATTTTATTAATAATTTCGGAATAAGATTTATAATTAATTTTTTTTATGAATTTGTATCATTTTAAACCAACAAACGATATGACTTGTATTATTGAATCTGTGTGTTCCCAATTTAAAATGACATTTTAGTAACAAAGACAAATGATGTATTCAAAACTAAGAAAACACATTCATATTGTTTTCATATTTTATGAAAATAATATATAAGTCATTTTAGATAAGTATTAAATATATTCACATCAATCTGAAACACAGTGTGACCAGTATGAATTTATGTGTATCTTTCTAATATAGAAATGTCATTTTAGTTTAAAATGTGCATCACATCACCAAAACTAAGAAAACAAGACTAGATTGTTTTCATAGCATTCTATCTGATATTACTTAATTTATTTACTTATTATTTTTATCTTATACTTATTTATATTTCATTAGTCTAGGGATGTGAAATAAAAAAAATGAAAACCTACCAAAATGTCCATGGGGAGGCTCGAAACTAAGACCTCTAAAAGAATACCACACGAAACAACCACTAGGTTATGCATATGGAGATTTACATTATACTTTTTTAATTAATTTTCATAGATATAATGACTGAATATGAACAAGAAATGGTGTGAAATGTAAGAATCAACCACAAATCAATCTGATACACTGTGTTCCAAGTACGAATCATAGTTTAGTTCAAAATTAATTAACACTTTCTATTAATTTATTTATTTATATTACTACAAACATAAGATTTTTTTTATATAGGTGCATTATTTTTCTCGAGTAGGGGTGTTATATTTGGAAATAACATGAGTTGAGGTACAGATCGAAAGAAAATTTAATAGTAATGTTTTTTAATGTATGTAATAATTTTTACTAATTTAATTGTATAAACAAATTTTTTAAATGTCTATAATATAGTGTTTCTTCCTTAAATTTGTGTTTTAAATTTCATTTTATTTAAATTTTGTATTGGTACATGATTATTTTCATATCTAGAGGTGTTCCCAAGGCTACTGTGTGATATTACAACACATTACATATGTGCTTAAGTGTATAGTTAAAACACGGTCTAGTGTGACCCTTTATTAGCGCTAAAAAAGAACGAATAAAAAAGTACTTTATAAACTCTTATACAAATGCCGATAAAGTTACCCTTTATCAGTGCTTCTAAAAGTTCCCATAAAGGTTCTCTTTATTTGTTCTAAATAAAACCACTAATAAAGGACCCATTTATCTATGATTTTATTATCCCTGATAAAGGATCCCTTTATCAATGCTTTTTAGCACTGATAAAAGACTATGGATTTTAATATCACTCTATAAGTTAGCACTTCTCTAGCGTTTATAAAGGAAATTTATAGCATTTTTAAAGGCCTATTTTTTAGTAGTGTTTGTTTTAGAAAAAAACTCATGGTACATGGAAAAAGGATGTGATATAATGTTTAATGAAATATACAAAATGTAGAAATTGAATACGAAATAAATTTAATCAGTAATCTACACCACTAATCTTTATTCATTTAGTTTAACTACATATAGTTTTTTAGGAATATTTATTCAGTAAACATACTCAGTAATCTATACCCCTAATATTTATTCAATTAATTAGGTCAGGTATTTTTACAATTAGTGAACTTCAATATATCACTTTCAATTATTTGAACATGAGAATATTGAGAAAAATGTACTGAATACATAATAAGTACAATATATATCATACATATATCATTTACTACATATAAAATATGAATACATCTCTTACCTAAATTGATATTTGTTCCATGTAAATGAAGATGTGAGGTATCATATTTGACACATCAATATTGTATTTCAGTGTACATTATAAATTTAACAGCTAAAACATATATCAAAATATATATTGAAAACACTATTTTCAAATATTAATGAAATTATTAATATATTATAATGTCAATATGTCAGGAACGAAACATTTATACAATTAACTAAACTACATAATGTTTTTCAAGAATTTCTATATCAACAATTTAATCCCTAAACTACACCCCTAATAATTATCCAATGAGTATATCTAGCGGTTTGAAAATTAATGATGTTGGACATTTCACACTAAATAAAATAAAGTGTACTTTCAATTTACATTAATTAATTTATAATGTGTAAAATATAGAATATATAGAATATATAAATTATATACAATAAGAGTGATTATATAAGAGACGTTAATATGTGAATGCAGTGTATATTTTTAATTTGGTATCTAATACATATATCTTAAAACAATCTAATGTGACTGGTTTCAAATATAACTGAAAGTATACATTTATTAAAAAAACCATATATATTAAAGGAAGAATTTTAATATTTTATTTAACAGCATAAATATTTTCTATAATCTATATGCAATCAATGTAATCACAAAACTATACTTATTATATTGTTCAATAAATTAGAGCCTGCGTATTTTAAATTATTGAGGCTGGATATGTCACATATAATTATATGAATCATATACAAATTCACTATGTTGTAATAAAAGCAATATTAAATCTATATACAACATTAAAACACCATTAAATGCATTTAATATATGAATATAACTTTTAGCTGTCTATATATTAGAATTTTAGAAATGAACCAATGAGAGATTCTGTCTAAAAATATAAATATGACGATGTTGTGTAAATAAGAAATTTAACTTCTAAAAGATTTATATAAACACCTAATTAATGTTTAAATAGATTTGTACTATAATATCTCATCAATTAAACATTTATTGTATATTAAACTATACAATATTCATATTTTACAATATTTTATTCAAGAATTAGAATTCGTATTTTAGAAATTAGTGGAACTTGATATTTCATGGTAAATTTTAAAAGGTGTGTGTATATTATATAAAATAAATTATATTGAATCCAAAATGAATAAAATATAAAAATAAAAATAAAAATATCTTTATATAGTATACATGTATACTTCTTACCTAACTCTATAGTAGTGGATGAATCCAAATGATAATATTCAAGGCATCAATATGATCATGCATGGTATATTTTCAGTTTAACTCCTAAAACATTTATCTCAATAGATATTTAGGTGATTGAAATAAGAACTAATATGAATTAAAATTTTAGTAGAACTCTAATATGTTAGGAAGCTTTTAAATAGTGTTTTTATACATTTCTCAACAATCTATATAAAATTGTTGTAATCACTAAACTATCCAATTCAGAAAAAATCAACAGTAGCTTATAATATATAAATGAGAATTCACCTTATACTTTTTAAAAATAAATCTAAAGTTTTGGTGCTTGGTGGTGGAAGGATAGGGGGCAGAACGAAGTGGGGGATCCATGATAATAGGAGAGCGGGGAGAAGGTAGTGGGGGCTGATCGACGGTGGGGATGGGGGGGAGAAGTCCATGAGGTCTACATGACAGGGGAGGGGGAGTAAGAGGTTGGGGATTCATAGTGACAGGTACTCGATGACGATGGGAGAGGGGGGAGCATGTGGGTGGGGTTGATGTTGCGAGAAAGGGTGGAGTGGGCGGCGGGGTTCAACGATGGTGAGAGAAGGGGAGTGGGTGGTGGGAACATGGTTGTAGGGGTATCCAAAAGTAGGATAGGGGAGTGAGGGTGACTGGGATTTGGTGGTGGTGAGGGTTGATGGTGTGGGAGATTGGGGAGACGACATGGGGATGGTGGGAGAGGGGAGTTGGTGGAAAGGCTCAATGGTTCAGGTGAGCGGGGTGCAGAAGGAGTGTGGGTAAAGATATATGTGGGAAGGTCTTGATGCTATACAAAAGAAATTGGGGGAAAATAGAGTGACTGCCATTTAGAGGTCTCAAATAAACTCAATAATGTCTGAAAAATGTTGTTCTCCCAAACCTCCCTCATTAAAAAATCCAAAAAGCTTGTACTGAATACCTTTGAATCCAGAGCACGTGGTTAACCTTGGATCGATATAAATTTGGTCGACGATGTATGTTTGGATGAGGCAGCCATTGGTGGGTATGTTTAATTAAAATATATAATTTTTTTATTATATGAACTAATTAAATCATATATAAATACCCTCTTATGATGGGTTTTCAAGGGTTAGTCGTACAACACTTTCTAGATATAAGAAGAGTATGAATGTTTTCTTCATTTCCGGATTACGATAGGTTAATGACCACTAATCAGAGAGAGGATAATCATGATACAAATGAAAAACATAGTAGGATCATTACTATTATCTCTAGCAGATGTATTATTCAACAATGAATAATCCATAATCTGCGTAGGGATCTTCAATTGTGGTTTATTCTCGTTTGATTAAAATATTGGGAAATGATTTATATCTTCTTTTATTTTTATGTGAATATATTTTCTTCATATGATCCATTTTAAAAATTTTATTTGTTTAAATAAATTATTTATTTTCTATGTAATTATATCAAACATGAGTTTTCACATATTGATCATTGGTCGGGATATCATCAGTCAACAATTAATATCACCTTTGTTATTGTGCTTATCCCCCACCGTTCTTTGTGTTGTTCATAATTGGACCATAGGGTTGTGGATCAACATTACTATGGTGGTTTCTATCTTGATAAAACCCCCAGAATCATGTCAGTTTTGAAAACGAGTTGTATGGTGATTTGTGAACAGATCAGATTTGTATCACAGGTGTATGTTCCTGATGGGATTGGTACCACAATATGGTACTCCCCTATTTCACCTGGGTGTGAGCCCTCTATCCATTGATATGCTAAAATTTTGTCACACTTAGGTGTAGGTTCTCCAAATGATTTATTTGGACATACACATAACATGATGGGCATTAATGATGGACTCTAAGAACTATTTTAATACTCATTCTTCTTATCTAGGATATAGAGATGAAGATCCCTTTTCTCTCTCACTTGGTCATCTTGTTGAGTATATATAGGTTTTGGATATAGTTGTTGTCTCATATACTAGTTCACATGCAATTTTTGTGACGATATAACTACTTTTATCATGTATTTTATTGCTCCCTCTTTGGTTTTTAGGACGTCTTATTGGGTATGTATATTCTCACCCCTATATGGGATTTTCCCACAAGTGTAATGTCTTATGTAGAAAAAAGATATGTCAGACGTGATTTTAGATGATCATATGGATACATGGGTTTATTTGACCACATATGGTGGGAGGGGCTTCACGATCTGGAGTGCGGATCTCTTAAAATTTCTTTTCAAGTTGTTGCCTGATTGGGACATATTTTTTGGTCAGCTGCAGATTTTTTCTTCTAGTTTTTAGATTATAGTGTTATACTCTTTTGTACTCCCTAGGGTATGTTACATGAATTCCTTTTACTCAATATTTTACTGTATTTTATCATTATTTTTCCATACTTATGCATATAAGTGGTTGGGTGTGCGCATAAAATTACTTTAAGTTGAGGGATTCCATTTTAGTTATGCCTTTAGGTGATTTTAACCAACCCATAGCCTATTAAGGTAGGATTATGGTTGTTGAAGATTAGCCTTCCATCGTCAAGGAGGGTCCTGGTGGGTAAGGTCCTAACATATTGGTATCAGAGGTGGTTCATCCTCAGGATAATTTTTGTAGTTTTGTCCCCTTATGAGGTTTGGTTGGGAACTTAGGGAATAAGTGTCAAAGTGTCTTTAGTGAAACTTTTAGATCAGGGAACCTAGTGTTGGTTAAAAGTCTTACTAATCCATACACCAATACTCTGACTACCTATTTTTTTAACTTGGTATATCGATACATCAATTTTAGGGAACAATGGTGCATGCATCATATAGGATTGAGTCCTCTGATTATCCCTATTATGTCATCTTCCCAGATATGATCATAGACCATGGTACCTCTTCGTAACATTTAAGAAAAATCCACAATGATAGATACCTAATATTTTTATATATTTTCATGATAACTACCGGTTGAGTGAAGAGGCCTATGTTCAGAGTCCTACTACTTAGGTGGTTTTGTCAAGGTGGAAACAGAGTAGTGATACTACCTGTTGAGTGGTGCATAGATCATTATATGGATCAAGAATATAATCGTTTGCATGTTGAGAAGTCAATACATACACCAGGGAAGGAAAATGGTATGTTTTGGCTTAGTACATTATGTGAGTTCCAGCGATGGAGACCACTGAGGTTCTGCAATGAGAAATTCCCTCAGGTGGTAGAGGTTTGACTTGTGGTAGTGGCTTAGGTTTTTTGTTTTGTTCAGACCATGACTATTTAGATGGTTCAGTTGGAGACCTGTCTTCTCCATGGAGTATATTTAGTATTTAGAGGTACTAAAAAATGGAGAACCTATGTTTTGTTCACATCATGAGTTTTAGATATAGATAATGTCCATGTTTTGTGGTGATCTAATCTCCCCATTCTCATGTAGTAGAAGATTGGAGTGATGATGAGGTACAAAGGTCCCTGTTGGATATGACCCCTCTTGGTAGTGGTCATAGTTGTGAAACTTCTCTAGGGTGAGGTGGGGCACTGTTAGAGACCTATATTAGAAATGTTCAACATGGATTCATACATGTAATAAAAAAAGGCACTTACCCCACCGAGACGCATTCTTGTGATGTGATTCAAATCTATGAGGGTGAATCAGTGCCACAAAAAGAGGGAAGCTTCATGGTGTGGTAGATGAGTTCATTGGATTTTATGTTTGAAGTTATTCTGATAGGAAGGTGTTAGGGGGATCCCTTGTTATGAATAATATGAAGGTAGGGGAAAAGACAGATTCAAGGAGTAGAGACTTGTGACCCTGATGATCTAGGTGTATTTGAGGTGTGACCCACATCTTCTCTACCATCAGTTTAGGTTTAGGTATATGGTTTTAATCCACTTTCCAAAGGCATATCCCATTTTTGAGATCTAGAGATACCATTGGGGGCCTTTTTTCTCAACCCTTGTAATGGAGGAACCTATATAGAGGATAAATGATCTCACACTTTTGATAGTGTGACCTGACTCTAGGATGAGAAATATCCTTGTGTGGAATATTCTCATTGCTGGTGGTGAGGACAATGATGTTTTCCTTGGTATGGGTTGGTTGTTTTCCATCCATTCTAAAATAATTTCAACCAATGAGTGTAGAAGTGCTCATGCATTGTTGGGATGGGGGGTTCATCCATTGATAAGTAGTGATCTCCGGACATAGAAGGATGAGCTCATTTGTTGGAGGTTACAATCACTTCTTTATTAGTTATCTAGTATTACCCTTGGAGCAGCATATGCAATGAGCTTTTATTTTCATAAGATAGTAGATGAGTATGATGGATTTATCTTGATTAAATTTTGGGTTTACCTTCCCATCCAGAGTTTTTTTTCTACATGGAAAATAAATAAGGATGACCTGATATCTATGCTACTATATTGGATGAACCTATGTAGCTTTGAGAGCTATAGGTGCGGTTAGGGGAGTATATAGAGAAAAGGATTTTGTAACACCTAGTGTGTTTTCTTGGGATGATTTTTGTTATCCACTTAAGGTATGGATGAGATCTTGAGGTCATGTGGGGATTGGAATCACCTGATATAGGTGACTATAGGGAGGAGTATCCACCTCTTATAATTGATAACATCAAACCCCAGTGGATAAGGTAAAGTGGATCCCAATGCTTGACCTCGTGATTGTTTATCACCAGCTCAAGATTCAAGAGGTGTGTGTACCGAGCATGGATTCCTAAATCCCCCAAGGTTACTTTTAGATATGGTGATACCCTTTGGCATGTTGAACACCTAAATAGAGTTCTCAAGACTTATGATCAATATCTTTTATCTTTATTAGATTATTCCATAAATGTATTTTTTTGATGGTAGCCTCATGTCCTCAGCATTAGTATCAAAGCATGTGATACCCAAGAGGATGGTGCTAGATATTCTACGAGAGGACTAGCTGAATGAAAGATCTCATGGAGTAAGTTATAAATTATATTTTCCACACCTTATGAAATTTCTTCTCGGACATTGGAGTGATAGTGGAAACTATAGAGGTTGAGGCAGTGTGATCTTGAGGGCCACCCAAGATGTGGGCGAGGTAGCAGATGCTCACAAACATGTATTTTGTCAACTATTATTGAGCGAGGTGATTGGGAAGTTGACCTCTTTGTAGCTGACCTTGGTTGAGAATAGGGTGTAACTTATCTTTGTTAAATGGTATTAGATCCTCCACTACTCCAAAGTTTGAAGGAGAGTCAGTTGGGAGACATCGACTATGAGGAACTACATGCCCATATAATATCAAGAGATTCACAATATGGATTCTGTGAAGGAGGGAATCATGTCATCATTTTCTTGGGATGGACAGTCATTTTATTGACATTGTGAGAGGAGGTGATGAGGGATTTTTACACATCACCTTTATCTATACATCCCAATGTAGGGAAAATTTACAGAGGTATTTAATAACCATTTTTATGGGATATCATGAGGGAGAAAATGGACGAGTTCATCTCTAAGTTTATAATATTTTAGTAGGTATATACTGAGTATCAACTTCTATCAGGATTTTTATAGCCTCTTAATATCTATGATTAAAAATGGGATCCTAAAAGAGATAACTTGGGAGAATGAGAGCAAGATGTGGGCTCAGTATCCCCATATTTTATTAATTTATGCTTTTCAGGGAAAAAATTCATTGAAGGAGAGAATTTCGTGGAGACACTATTTATTACTTATAAGAATTTAAAATTTGTTAAGAAATATTTTCAGATCTAGATGCTGAGACGACACACAACTCTGAGGTCCGGTGAGCCAAGAATTAATTTTATAAAAATATTCAAAATATTTTACGCCATGAAAATGCATTTTTTCTGAAAAGGTGAAATAACTCTCAAATGGAGTCTCATCTCAAGAATATAAGACCATGATTGAATCCATTGTGTGGGGTTTTCCCTAGAAATGACCTAAAATTAATCGGCGTTGGATGTTTAGATATGGTAGCTATAGGATAGTATGTTTAATTAAAAGAAATAAATAAATAAATATTTTATTAAACTACCTAATTAAATTCTTTATAAATACCATCTAATGATAGGTATTCAAGGGAAATAGGCATATACAATTATATATCTATGAGGAGTAGGAGAGAGTTATTCATTGTTCGATCAGGATTGGAGAACAACTGATTAATGTATTAACGATAATCTTGATATGAACGATGAATCTAACAACCCATGCTTGATGCACATGGAAATTACATCAAATTTTTAGAATACTTAAAACATTACACAAACACAAGACCAAATATCGTATTTGTTAAGTGAATACGAAAAATTGGAACACATTTTTCTAATTTGGTGAAGGATTTTAAAAATATCACATAAAGATCTTCCCATTTAGTTTTACTACATAAAACCGTTCTTTATATCCTAGGGAAAATAAAACATATAAAAAGGGTGAGTTCAGATTCCCAATAAATGTAAAAAAGAAAATATCAAAGCAAACATGAATATAATAATGTAAAAACATAAACATATCTTTTTAAAATCATACCATGTATATCATATATCAAAATATTGAGCCATGAAATATATCTTGGTAGTTCAAAAGGTATGAATCATAATGGAAAATGAGCGATGAGAAAATGGTATTGTAATAAAACATGGAATTTTGTAAAAAACATAAGAATATAAAACCATTTCTGTATTAGCCAAGGAATATTACCAATACAAACATAGTAGACAAAGTCCTTTTCTAAACTGAGTTCACTCATTATTCTAGCCCTGTATAACTGAACCGGGTTTACATACCATTCTAGCACTATATTACTTAACCAATATCATTTCATATTCTAGCCCTATATTACTGAAACAAGATTATTTCTCATTCTAGTCCTGTCTATCTCATTATATATAAATCATTACCCAATGCATTGATGGGATATATAGGTCCCACCCGTCTTATAATTAAATCATCCATAAGGGTGCCATAAATCCTTCATCATAACATAACCCAATACAAAAATGGGTTTCTTAAACATCATTTCATTATAAAATAATCCATATAAAACAATATAGAATTTATAAATATCATTCCATCATTAACATAATCAAAATATAAGAAATAATAGGGATAATATACATGAAATATAACCCTATTAAATAATTCCATCTTTAATGGAAAATAATCTTAATAGATATCTTGAAATTATTTATTGAGGAAAATATACTTTCTTCTTCAAAAAAATTATTTTCTTAAAATACCATGAAATTTTAAAAGAAAATAACCTTGAAATATTTTAACGAAATATTTGGGGAAATGAGGCATTATGAAAAATTAAAAATCTATTCATGTCACATAAGTTAAAAAACATTCTTCTCATACTTTTTCAAGAAAATTAATAAAGTACTCCATTTTGAAAACAAAATAAATATTCTTTAAAAACAATGTATTAAAAATTTAAAAATAGATAAAAATGACTTTAAACTTCCATAGGAAAATAGTAAAACATTTTATGAAATAATTTTTATAAAACATGGAAAGGGATGATAAATAATCTCTAGTAAATATTTATATATAAATAATCTCAGATAATACTGAGATTGTGAAATTATTCATTAACAATTTAAAATTAGACAAATATTATGACTCATAAAATAAAGAAGATTATATGAATATGTAAATTCCATAACCTTAAGAATAAGAATCATGAAAACATTCATGGGAAACATAAACACCACACAAATGAATCAAGTGGTGTATAAGGCATATGTACCATAGAAATAAAAGTGAGAAAAAGTGATCCCATACTTTCGATCTTTATAACGACCCATACTTTACATAAATTTTTAATACTTCAAAATTGAAGTACACTTATTACAAAATATAAAAAAACCATGAAAGGACCGTATATGAATAGTGTCTTTAGAAACTGGGAAACATAAACAACTGGTTCATAAAGCATCTACATTGTCTCCCACTTATTTCATCATATCTAGAGTCCCTTTTGGCATATCCTACTTAATAGCCTTCTTCCTATCCTGGGGAAAGAAAACATACAAAAGAGTGAGCTCCAATGCTCAATAAGGGTAAACAAAAGAAAAAAAAACAATCACATCATATTCATAAGAACATAACATTTTGAAAATCTTAACTTGCAAAAGAAATCATAATTTCATAACATGGGATAAATCATAGTAGTGAAATGTAATCCCAATAATCATAACTTAAAACATGAAACTTTGTGGCACACACATATAATCATATAAAAATCATTTCTTAGTGGTCAAGACTCTTTTCCAAGACTATCTTTGTGGACAATGTCCATTTCTGAACCGAGTTCACTCCTTGTTTCAGTCCTGTTTCACTGAACCTGTTTAACCTGTCATTCCCTCCATGTATATCTCATGAGATATAAATCTTTACCCAATACATTGGAGGGAGATATAGGTCCCACCCATCTCATAATGATACCATTCTTATGTGTGCCACAAAATCATAAATCATACATCATTGCATAACCCATGTAATAAAAATGGGATTCTTAAACATCGTGTCATCATAAAAAAATTCATATAAGATAAAGGAATTCATAAAAATAATTACATCACAACATAATCAAATTAATTTAATAACAAGGATAGAAACGAAACCCTATATTATCTTAGATGGAAAATAATTTTGATAAAACACTTGAACTCTATTCTTGAGGAAAATATCCTTTCTACTTCAAAAACATTTTTCCTTTCTCAACATGTAATACAATTTTAAACTAAAATAAGTTGATTAAAAATAAACTTGAAAACTTGTAAATGAATATTCTTGGAAATAGTGTTTTAAAAATCCATTCATGCCGTATAAGTTAAAAAAATATTCTTCTCGTACTTATGTCGGAAAAGTCAAAAAGTACCTCGTACAAAAAAGACAAAATATTCCTTTCATATCTTTTAAAAAAAACACATAAAAGGGTAAAATTGGATTTAAATAATTGTATATGGATATAAATATTACATATTGAGGAAACATGGATGTGGATGATAAATATTCCCCAGTAAATTCTGAAGTAGAAACAATCTCTGATAAAAATTGAGATAGCGAGATTTAACCTTACCTTATGTCTGATTTATTTTGTAAGTGTCCGAACCTCCAATATAATAATTTAAATAATGTCATTGACTTATTCCATAATCATACTTATTTTTATGATATCATATATGGTCATATTCTTAGCTTCTTATTAGTAATACTTCATTGCTACTTGTTATTCAGGTGTTTATTACTTTTTGTTCTTAAGCGTGTTTTTTCGAATAAATTATTATTCTTATTTTTAGGTTATAGATACTTCATTTATAGAATGCTATTAGTGTAATATATATCATATTTATTCACTTAATTCATTTATGTAATTATTATGCAATGAAAATCATGTAGAACGAATCGCATCACATCGTGGAGACGGTATTCCGTACGTAGGCACGAGTGATGATATCATTCCCATGATCATGGAATTGTATTGGTGTGTATGTATACTATTTCAGAATAAATATCACTTTAAAATAATCATATATAGTTATTATTTACACCATTATACTCATCCAAGTAAGGTGGTGGTGGAAAATAGATTACACCACGGCGTGGAGACGGTATTCCGTACGTACGCACGTGCGGTGATTTCATTTTCCTTAGGATGGATAGATGGCGAAATAGGGTTTTTTCATACTTATAATAACATATCCGTATATTAGTGATACTGATTTTATTACTTCATAATGAAACAACTAAATAAGAAGAAGTGGAAGAAGAAATAAAGTTGAAAGAATCGGTAACAGACATTACCTCTTCTTTGAAGCGCCTCTTTGAGACCTCCCTTTAGGGCACTAAAATTGGTCTTTGAATAAGACCAGGACCACTAGGATGTTTCTAGGGAAGTGGAAGAAAGAGAATTTGGCAGGTTTTGGCCGAGCATGAAGGCTCAATGTGGTGTGAGGAAAAGAGGGAGGAGGTGCCCTTTTAAAAGGGAGGAGAGGGGCACCTTGGGAAAAACTAAAAATATTATTTTATTATAAAGTCATATTCTGTTTTTAATAGCTTAAAATTGATTTATTCCGAATATAAGGTGGGTATGTGTCTAAATAATGTCATCCAACAGAATTTAGACAAGTTTAGGTTTCTATTTTAACATTATCATTTAGATTTAACTTTAAGTTAAATGATTTTTCTTTTACCGTGTCTTCTTGTTTTCTTACACTATGAGGTTAATAGACTTATTATAAAAAGCCAAAAGAACCCCATGTTGTTTATTATTAATATATATAACCTTATATAAGTCATTTGGCCGAACCTTAGATTTTGAGGAATAAAATAACAATTAATAATATAATATTTGTTTTAAAAACTATTTTATGTCAATTTTGAAACTATTTGGTAATTGATTTTTGTGAAAATCATAATAGAATTATTAGTTCGAAAAAATTTAATTAAATCAATAATTACATGTCATATTAACCTATATAATTAGTGTAATTGATAAAAGTCTCAAATTACATTTATTTGGGTATTTATAACATCAATTATGTCAATATTTCATTAATAAGATAATTACTACATCATCATTGTGTCATAAATAAATTAAATTATTTAATGTCTAAAAATTAAAAATAAAATAAAATTATTTAGGAAATATTTTTATATTTCTAATGAATATTTATAGTCGAATTTATCTTATATATAACCCTATATTAAAAATTATTTATATATTAAACTTTGATTTCGACTATTTTAACCCTTCTTTAAATAAATTAATAATAAATGTCCTAATCTAATCCATGAGGGCCTAAATGGTCATAGTTTATTCCTAAGGTTGTTTTTTGTCGAATTACACTTATCCAATAGAATTAGGACATGTGTTAGGGTAATAATAATATCATTTTTACCCTTAATTATCCTATTTACTTTTAACCGTGGTAAAAAAAGTAAAAAGATACTATTCACCTAAAATTATATTAATCTCATTGAACCACATTTTAGTCCTTGATATTAACCGTGTCTCTTGGATTTTCAAAATTCCACTCACAGATTAGGTAAAATTATGTTTTATGTGAATTTCCAAATTCTCCTAGGAGGTGGGTAAAAGACGGTGAAAAGTTCAATAAAATTTTTATATATCTAAAATTTTTATAAAATGACTCCAATGAATTGCATTGAACATATAAAGGTATTATGTATAAATTTTGACATAAAATAAATTTAAATAAAATAAATAATTATTTAAATAAAAAGTCGGTTTTTAAATAGTAACCCAGTGTTTTCACTATTCATAAAAAATTGAATGTTTTCAGAAAAATACCAAAATTTTACCCTAGGATAATTTCTATATTCTGAATCCAAAAATGAAGTCTGTTTTGAAAAATAAAAATTTCAAAATTTCAAAAATTCGGTATTACTATTCATATCAGCTAGTTTTAATACTATTTTAATAGCATATCGTTGTTTAGTGAAATTCAGTATTGCATACAACGCAAGCTATCGAGGAAGGTCGCAATTGCCTGTAAAGAAGCCAAGCTAGTGTTGTGTGTACTGAAAGATTCCTTTGATGATGTATATAACATAAAAACAAAATATTTCTCATAAAAGTCTTGGGTGTTATATTCTACCCCCCTTAAAATGAATTTTGCCCTCGAAATTTGTCACTTTGTAACAAACATATGAGGATACCTCTCCTTCATCATATCATAAAGCTCTCATGTAGCTTCTTCTAATTGGTGGTTCCTCCATAAAACTTTCACCAAGCAAGTGGTCTTGTTCCGTAAGACTTTTTCACAACGATCCAGAATCTCTATCGGCTGTTCTTCATAAGAAAGATCTTGTTCCAGTGGTACAACTTCTGAGCTGAGTACATATGAAGGATCAAGTATGTACTTTCTTAGGAGAGATACATGGAACACATCGTGAACTTGAGAGAGACTCAGTGGAAGTGCAAATCGGTAAGCTACCTTCCCAACACGATCCAGTATTTCGAAAGGACCGATATATCTAGGGCTCAACTTTCCCTTCATTCCAAATCTCATTACTCTCTTCCAAGGAGATATTCGTAAGAACACTTTATCACCCACTTCAAACTCTAGGTCTTTTCTTCGGTTGTCGGCATAACTTTTTTGTCGACTCTGAGAAGCTCTAATGTGTTGTTGAATAGATCTGACCTTTTCTGCCATCTCATCTTCAAGATCAGGTCCAAATAGCTTTCTTTCCCCAACTTCATCCTAGCAAGTTGGAGTCCTGCATTTCATTCCATAGAGAGCTTCATAAGTATCCATCTGAATACTGATGTGAAAGCTATTATTATAAGAAAATTCCACCAAATGTAGGTGTTGATCCCAACCACCTTTGAAATCCATAGAGCAAGCTCTCAACATATCTTCTAGAGTATGAATTGTCCTATCAGACTGAATGTCTGTCTGAGGATGATAAGCAGTGTTGAAACTCAACTCTGTATCCAGAGTATGCTAAAGACTTCGCCAGAACATTGAGAAAAACCTTGGATCCCGATCAGATATAATAGAAAGTGGTACTCCAGGCAATCTTATCACTTCCTTTACATATATCCTGGCAAGATGATCTAGAGAGAAATCTTCTCTAATAGCAATGAAGTGTGCAGACTTTGTAAGACGATCAACTATGACCCAAATAGAATTATTGCCTTTGGATGTTTTAGGAAGTCCAGTGTCAAAGTCCATAGTGATGTTTTCCCATTTCCATTCGGGTATGGTTAATGGTTGTAACATCCCCTTAGACTTCTGTCTCTCATCTTTAACTTGCTGACAAACCAAGCATCTAGCGACATATTCAACAACATATCTTTTCATTCCATCCCACCAGAAGTACTCTTTTATGTCCCTATACATCTTCGTGCTTCCAGTATGAATAGAGAATGAAAAACTATGAGCCTCATCGAGCATCTCATTCTTTAATTCAGGGATGGGAGGAACACAAACCTGATTCCTGAACTTTATTATCCCATCACAATCAAGGTTGAATTCATGAACATTTCTCACCTTCTTTTGTAACTCTACATCTTCTTTCTGTGCCTCTTTAATCTTCGCATGTATAGATGGTTGAACATTCATTTGAGAAAGATACGATTTTCCCCTTCCAATATAATTCCAAGATCCATACTTTGTAAATAAATAAATAATAGATCTTTTGTGATCCTCATCATGGATAAGCTGGCATCGTCTTGTCGACTTAATGCATCTGCCACCTTGTTTACTTTCCCTGGGTGGTAATGAATTGAGCAGTCATAATCCTTAATCAGCTCCAACCATCTTCTTCGGCGCATATTCAGCTCCTTTTGTGTGAAAATATACTTTAAACTTTTATGATCAGTATAAATATCACACCTTTCTCCATAAAGATAATGCCTCCAAATCTTTAATGAAAAGATTACCGTAGCTGACTCCAAATCATGAGTTGGGTAATTTTGCTCATGGATTTTCAACTATCATGAGGCATAAGCTATCACGATATCATTTTTCATAAGAACACACCCCAACCCCTTCTTTGATGCATCACTATAGATCACAAACCTTTCTCCACTACAAGGCAGTGTGAGAACAGGTGCACTGAATAACCTTCTTTTCAACTCCTTGAAATTCTCTTCACATTCCTCCATCCATATCAACGTAACTCCTTTTCAAGTCAACCTAGTGATTGGATTAGATAATCTTGAAAAATCTTTCACAAAACGTCGATAATAACCACCCAAACCAAGAATACATCAGATCTCAATTACTATTGTTGGTCTCAACCATCTTTCGATAATCTCTATTTTTGATGGATCCACAGATATCCCCTCTTTTTATATTATGTGACCCAAAAATGGAAATTTTTGAAGACAAAAGTCACACTTGGTAAATTTTCCATAATACTTCTCCTTTCTCAGGATCTTCAATATAATTCTCAAGTGATCTAAATGTTCTTCCTTGCTCTTTGAATATACAATAATATCATCTATAAAGACTACCACAAACTAATCACGATAGTATCTAGAGAATCTATTCATCAGATCCATGAAGATAGCATTGGCATTATTATGACCAAATGGCATTACTATAAAATCATAGTGTCCATACCTTGTACGGAAAGTTGTCTTTGGTATATCCTCCCTTTTGACCCCTAATTGCTAATACCCTGAACGAAGATCAATCTTGGAAAATTATTGAGCTCTGCGTAGTTGGCCAAATAAGTCATCAATGCACAGGAGAGGATATTCTTTCTTGATCATGATCTTGTTAAGTTGTTGATAATCAAGCCAGAGTCTCATTGATCCATCTTTCTTCTTAACAAACTGAACAGGTGCTCCCCAAGGTGACGCACTAGGGAATATGAATCCATTATCAAGATTCTCTTGGAGTTGCTTCTTCAATTCCTGCAACTCAATTGGGGCCATTCTATAAGGTATCATTGAAATAGGAAAAGCACCTGGTATTAGTTCTATTGAAAACTCAACTTCACGATTTTGTGGAAGACCCGACAATTCCTCTGGAAAGACATCGTCAAAATCCCATAAAATGGGAATATTCTTAATCGTGAGTTTCCCACCAAACATTTGAGATAAATAACTTTCATTTAGTGGAATCAAGACCCATAAGATGGAAGAAATTTCCACTGGAATATTATGTTTATCCTTGCATCGATAGACGATCATAGATTTATCTAGAATATGAAATGTGACTTCCCTTATTAGGCAATTGATATGATCTCCATATAAAAAAGCCAATCCATGCCAAGAATCACATCAAATTCTACTATAGGAAGGATCACAAGATTTGCAGGAAGCACTTTCCCACAAACTTTAATCGGAGAAGAATTATAAACTTTTGATGCAACTGTTGTTCCATTAGGGGTTGTCACAGCTAACTCAACATCTAATTATTGAGGTAATACAACGATACCCTTAGAAAATTCTTTAGATATAAAAGAGTGGGTGGATCCAGAATCAAATAAAACATTTTCTACTTTAGAGTGGATGGTAAGTGTACCTTTCACCACTTCGTTATCGTACTCCACATCGCTGATAGAAATTGCATGTGACTTTCCTTTGTCTTTAGCCTTAAGAGTTTGTTGACATCGATCATCATCAACAACCCTTGTATTAGGGCATTGATTTGCATAATTTCCCCATTTCCTTTCACTTGTAACATTGAAGTGTATGAGGTGCACTCTATGTAGCCTTTTCTTTGTTCGCATCACTAGACATCTTCTTCCCATCATTGCGACATTCAAATGCCCTATGACCTTCCTTTCCACATTTCAAAAATTTACTTGTCCCTTTAAGAAAAATCCCTCCTTGTTTCTGTCCACACTTTTTGCATAATGGAAAGCTAATCTTCTTTTTAGTGTGCTCTTTATATTTTCCTTTGAATTCCATTGTCCTCTTCTTATCAAACCCATGTTACTGATGGGTTACTCCAATCTCCATCTCAACCTTGAGAGCACGTCGAACGATTTCCTCGTAACTATTGAAGTCCCTTATGGCTAATGTCCTTAAAAGACTTGGTTTTAAGCCACTAATGAATCGATCGATCTTAATCTCAGGTTGGATAATAGTACCATAAGTGTACCTTGCAAGTCTTGTAAAATTTTCTTTATAGGTACCAACAGATTCATCATCCTTTTGCTTCAGTTCAAGAAACTCCATCTCCATCTTTGTTCGAAGAATACGAGGGAAGTACTTATTGAAAAATAAGTTCTTGACCTCGTCCCATTCCATGGACTCAATTTCATCTCTTTGCCTTATATTATTGATAAGATTCCACCATTGATCAGAATCACTTTCCAAACGATACACTACTAAGATGACTTTATCATGTTCAAAACATTGAAGAACTGAAAATATCTTTTCAGTAGTACTAATTAATTATTCAGCAACTAATGGATCAGTAGACCCGCTGAATGTAGGTGGACAGTGCCTCATGAAGGATTAAACAGAATGTTTCTCCTTACTTTGCTCATTTTTTTAGTCCTGCATGATTCATAGCTTGAGAAAGTTGTGTGAGCATGGCTACAAGACTTTTCATTCTAGATCCCATAATGTTTGGTTGCTCAGGGGGACAATCATTGCATTTTCCGTCGCATTCTGCATTAACACGGTTCCTTCAGGTTCCAGCCATTGACTAAAACCAAGAAGAATAGTGTGAGCAACACTAATTATAATAGGGAAAAAACATAATCAAGAATAAAATTTTACACTTAAGGGATTATAATATGTCATTCATGGCCATTTCTAAAACACTAAGATTGTGTTCTATGCTTAAACATATCCTTAGGTTTCTTACAAAGTCTTTCACATCCTAGTTTCCAAAGGTTGACTATACCTTTCCTCTGATACCAACTATAACGACCCATACTTTACATACATTGTTAATACTTCAAAATTAAGGTACACTTATTACAACATATAACAAAACCATTAAAGGACCATATAGTTATAGTGTCTTTATAAACTGGGAAACATAAACAACTGGTTCATAAAGAATCTACATTGTCTCCCACTTATTTCGTCATATCTTGAGTCCCTTTTGGAATATCCTACTTAATAACCTTATTCCTAACCTGGGGAAAGAAAACATACAAAAGGGTGATCTCAAATGCTCAGTAAGGGTAAACAAAAGAAAAAAACAATCACATCATATTCGTAAGAACATAACATTTTTGAAATCTTAACCTGCAAAAGAAATCATAATTTCATAACATGGGATAAATCATAGTAGTGAAATGTAATCCCAATAATCATAACTTAAAACATGAAACTTTTTGGCATACACAAATAATCATATAAAATCATTTCTTAGTGGACAAAACTCATTGCCAAGACTATCTTGGTGGATAATGTCCCTTTTTGGACCGAGTTCACTTCTCGTTTCAGTCCTGTTTCACTGAACCGGTTTAACCTACCGTTCCAGCCATGTCTATCTCATGTGATATAAATTTTTACCCAATGCATTGGAGGGAGATATAGGTCCCAACCATCTCATAACGATACCATTCTTATATGTGCCACAAAATCATAAATCAGACATCATTGTATAACCCATGTAATAAAAATGGGATTCATAAATATCGTGTCATATTAAAACAATTCATATAAGATAGAGGAATTTATAAAAATAATTACATCACAACATAATCAAATCAATGTAATAATTTGGATAGAAACAGAACCATATATTATCTTTGATGGAAAATAATTTTGATAAAACACTTGAACTCCATTCTTGAGTAAAATATCCTTTCTACTTCAAATTTTTTTTCCTTTCTTAACATGTCATACCATTTTAAACTAAAAGAAGTTGATTAAAAATAAACTTGAAAACTGGTAAATGAAGCTTCTTTGAAATAATTTTTTAAAAAACTATTCATTCCGTATAAGTTAAAAAAACATTCTTCTCGTACTTATGTTGGAAAAGTCAAAAAGTACCTCGTACGAAAAACGACAAAAGATTACTTTCATATCTTTTACTAAAAACTCACTGAAGGGTAAAATTGGATTTAAAAAGTTGTAGAAGGATATAAATATTACATATTGAGGAAACATGGATGTGGATGATAAATATTCCCCAGTAAATTCTGAAGTTCAAACAATCTCAGATAAAATTTGAGATAGCAAGATTTTCCCTTACCTTAGGTCCGATTTTCTTTGTAAGTGTCTGAACCTCCTGTATAATAATTTAAATAATTTCATTGACTTATTCCAGAATCATACTTATTTTTATGATATCATATATGGTCATATTCTTAGCTTCCTATTAGTAATATTTCATTGCTACTTGTTATTCGGGTGTTTATTATTTTTTGTTCTTATTCGTGTTTTGTCGAATAAATTCTTATTCTTCTTTTTTAGGTTATAGATACCTCATTTATAGAATACTATTAGTGTAACATATATCATATTTATTCACTCAATTCATTTATGTAATCATTATGCAATGAAAATCATGTAGAGCGAATCACATCACATCGTGGAGACGGTATTCCGTACGTACGCACGAGAGATGATATCGTTCCCATGATCATGGAATTGTATTGGAGTGTATGTATACTATTTCAGAATTGAAATCACTTTAAAATAATTATATATTGTTTTTATTTACACCATTATACCCATCCAAGTAAGGAGGTGGTGGAAAAATAGATTACACCATGGCGTAGAGACGGTATTCCGTATGTACGCACGCGCAGTGATTTTATTTTCTGTAGGATGGATAGATGGTGAAATAGGGTTGTTTCATACTTATAATAATATATCAGTATATGAGTGATACCGATGTTATTACTTCATAATGAAACAACTAAATATTAAGAAGTGGAAGAAGAAATAATGTAGAAAGAATCGGTAACAGACATTACCTATTCTTTAAAGCGCCTCTTTGAGACCTCCTTTTAGGGCACTAAAATTGGTCTTTGAAGAATAACAGGACCAATAAAATGTTTCTAGGGAAGTGTAGAAGAGAATTTGGCAGGGTTTGGCTGAGCTTGAACGCTCAATGTGGTGTGAGGAAAAGAGGGAGGAGGTTCCCTTTTATAAGGGAGGAGAGGGGCACCTTTGGAAAAACAAAAAATATTATTTTATTATAAAGTCATATTCGGTTTTTAATAGTTCTAAATTAATTTATTTCGAAGCTAAGGTGGCTATGGGTCTAAATCATTTCATCAAATAGAATTTAGACATGTTTAACCTTATCATTTAGATTTAACTTTAAGTTAAATAATTTTACTTTTACTGTGTCTTCTTGTTTTCTTACACTAAGAGGATAATAAACATACTATAACAAGACAAAAGAACCCCATGTTGTTTATTATTAATATATAAAACCTTATCTAAGTCATTTTTCTGAACCTTAGATTTTTAGGAATAAAATAACAATTAATAATATAATATTTGTTTTAAAAACTATTTTATGTCAATTTTGACACTATTTGGTAATTGATTTTTGTGAAATTTATAACAGAATTTTTAGTCCGAAAAATGTTAATCAAATCAATACTAAAATGTCATATTAACCAAAAAAATTAGTGTAATTCCTAAAAAGTCTCAAATTACATTTATTTGGGTATTTATAGCATCAATTATGTCAATATTTCATTAATAAGATAATTACTTCATCACCATTATGTCATAAATGAATTAAATTATTTAGTGTTTAAAAATTAAAAATAAAATACAATTATGTAGTAAATATTTTTATCTTTATAATGAATATTTATAGTCTAATTTATCTTATGTATAACCCTATATTAAAAATTATTTAGTTATTAAACTTTGATTTTAACTATTTTAACCCTTCTTTAAATAAATTAATAATAAATGTCCTAATCTAATCCATGTGGGCCAAAATGGTCATATTTTATTTCTAATGTTGTTTTTGGTCGAATTAAAGTTATCCAATATAATTAGGACATGTGTTAGGGTAATAATAATATCATTTTTACCCTTAATTATCCTATTTACTTTTAACCGTGGTAAAAAAAGTAAAAAGTTACTCTTCACCAAAAATTATTTTCATCTCATTGAACCACATTTTAGTCCTTGATATTAACCGTGTTTCTTGGATTTTTAAAATTCCACTCACAGAAGTGGTAAAATTATGTTTTATGTGAATTTCCAAATTCTCCTAGGAGGTGGGTAAATGACAGTGAAAAGATCAATAAAATTGTTATATATATAAAATTATTATAAAATGACTCAATGAATTGCATTGAACTTATAAAGGTATTATGTATATATTTTGACCTAAAATAAATTTAAATAAAATAAATAATTATTTAAATAAAAAGTCGGTTTTTAAATAGTAACCCAGTGTTTTCACTATTCATCAAAAATTGAATGTTTTCAGAAAAATACCAAAATTTCACCCTCGGCTAATTTTGATATTCTGAATCCAAAAATGAAGTCGATTTTGAAAAATAAAAATTAAAAAATTTCAAAAAGTGGGTATTACTATTCATAACAGTTAGTTTTAATAATATTTTAATAGCATATCGTTGTTTAGTGAAACTCAGTGTTGCGTACAACGCAAGCTATCGAGGAAGGTCGCAATTGCGTGTAAAGCAAGCCAAGATAGTGTTGTGTGTAGTGAAAGATTCCTTGATGATGTATATAACATAAAAACAAAATATTTCTCATAAAAGTCTTGGGTGTTACAGTCTTTGTTTCTTAATAAATGTTTAAAACTCCTGGATAATGGTTTAAATAATGTTATTAACTTATTTCAGAATCATATTCATTTTTATGATATCATATGTGATCATATTATTACCTGTTTTTTTAAAACATTACTACTCATCTTTCGGGTGTTAATTTCTTCATGTTCTTATGAATTTTTTGTCGTATAAGTTTCATTTTATGCTCATAGGATAAAATAATTATATTTAAAGAATTATATTAAGGGAGTAAATATCATATTTATTCATTATATGAATTGAAATAATCATTATTTCATGGTGAATAAAGAAAATAAATTGCATCATGTCTTGGATATGGTAGGTCGTATGTACGCACAACCAATGATATCATACCCATACTTGTGAAATAGTATAGAAGTGGATGTTATATATTTTATAAATAATAAAAAATCATGTTATAATAATCATATATTGTTATTATTTACTTCAATATACACATCCAAGTAATGTGGTGGTGAAAAACATATTGCACCACGACATGGAGACGGTAAGCCGTACATACGCACATTTGGTGATTTCATTTTTAGAAGGATGGATATAAGGTGGAATATGATTATTAAATAAACATTATAACATCTCATCATATATGTGATAATTTAATTGTTAATTTATAATGGAAACAACTCATGAATAGTATGCAGAGAAGAAATATGTTTAAAAGAATCGGTAGAGGATATTACCTCTTTTTCAATGATCTCCTACTAGATCATCTCTTCGTTGCACTAGAGATGATCTTTTGAGAAGAAAAACAACTATAGAATGAAAATAAAGAAGTTGATAAGGTAGTTGTGTTGGTAATATCTGAGCATGAAGGTTCAATGTGAAGTTTAGTAATGAGGGAGGGTGTTCCCTTTTCTAATTGAGGTGAGGGGCACATTTTGAATCTCCAAAAATATTAATTTAAACTAATATAAAAAGCCATCCAAAACCCCAAAAATGTCATATTTTATAATTTTATATTATATAAGTTTTTATTACCATCATCCAATAATTTTTTTACAACATGTTTTGTCAATATACAGCTTATCATTTTAATTAATCCATAATTATTATATTTTAATTTTAACTAAGGTAGTAAGTATTTCAATATTAGAACACTATAATATTCACTAATTTTTGTCAATTATACCATAAATGAAAATTTTAGAATATTTTAGACAATATAATAATTTTTTTAAATTTTCGTAAATATTTTATGACTTTTGAATAATTCATTAAAACATTATTTTGAAAAAATATTAAGTGTCAATTTTTAAGCTTTTCATTTCCTGAATTTATAAAAATATTAAGATAAGATGTTATCCTCAAAAAAATATTTTATTACATCTATATGGGATCAAAGTAATCTAGAAATTTTTTTTGGATATATTAATTATCAATAATTATATTTATTTTAATATTTTTTAAAAAATTAATTTAATATTTCCATTAATAAAATAATTACGACATTAGTTTTGTGTATTTATTTAATATACTTATTTGGTGGGTAAAAATATAAAAAATACCATGATGAAGATAGATCTTCTAGATTTAATAATAATACTTATATTTGAATATACCTTCTCAAAAATACTACATTAAAAATGTTATATGTATTGAAATATGAATGTAACAACTTTGACATCAGTTTAAATAAAATATTATAAGGGTCGTAATCTATTCCATGTGACTCTAAATGGTCAATAATTCGACCCATGAATTGTTATGGTCGATATATACTCGACCAGTAAGATTTTATCAAGTATTTTTTTCTTTTAAAGGTTATTATCATTTAAAAAATTTATTTTAATAATTTTTAATTAATTAAATATTTTCTCTTTCATCAATGTATAATTATTTAAGGTAATTATTTATAACCTAGAAATTATAGAAAAATTATCCTGATAAATAAAAACAATTTATATTTTAAATAAGTATTTATAGTCAAACTTATATTCTATATAAACTTTTATTAAAAGCGATATAGTTATTAAAATTTGAGTCGGACATATTTAACTATTATTTAAATAAAATATAATAAATGTCATCATCTTACACAAGTGGCATAAAAAGGACCATTATTTCAGCCTAATATTGATTTTGGTTGAAAAAAGATTATCCATTTAATTGATGACAAGTATTATTCTAATTTTATAATATTATAATATTATTTTTACCTTTAATTACCTCACTTACCCTTAACCATGGTAAATAAAAAATTTCTTAAAGTTACACTTTATATGCCAAAAAATAAGAAACCCAATTTACATAATATGGAACCACTTATTCTAATTATGGAATAATTTTTTAAAAATTTAAAACATAGAATTTGCAGTAATTAATTTAAAATTATTTTTCTTGTGAGAATGAGAAAACATGTTTTAAATGATAAAATATTTCAAAATATTGAAATGTTTTTACATACAAATTCAATGTAAAATCAATTCCAATGAGCTAAATTATAATAAATGATAAAAATAAATCTATTTATATTTTAAAATAATTAAATAATATAACTTAACTATACATTTTATTTCTATGAAAAAGTTATTTTGAATTAAAATTTAGTATACTTTACTATTCATCAATACATGAATATTATCAGAAAAATATAAAAAATTCATCAAATTTAAATTTTGATATCCTACTTCCAAATAAGAAGTTTATATTTTCAAATATAATATAAAATGGTGTTTAAAACTAGATTTTAAATTCCTGTGCAATCAAAAGTCAGAAAAACTGCATTTTTTTGAAAAATACATATTTTATCTTAAAAATTCAATTTGTTCTTATATCATTTCTATAAATAATATAAGATGAATTTTAAACATTATATTTACTATATTTCGTATATATTTCATTAACAAAATCCATCCAGAGTGATTTTACTATTTAATAAGCTTACTTATTTTCATTTAAATAGTTTTTCTGATAAACATTTCATTTAATTTAAAAAGGGTTTTATTTTCATTTATTATTCTTTCCTCACCAATGAATTAATTATATATACATGTGTAGAGACTATTTTAATAATTTAGTTAATAATATTCATACTCTCCATTATAATTTCTAGGTTATATGGAAACAAAATAATATTTATTTGTTCACTTAAACTCGGTCTTGCATTAAATGAATTCTATGAAACTAGCTTGAAATTGTGCGTAACACAATCTAAGCATAACGTTATGTATACCTCAAGGTAGTACAATGTTTCATGTATCACAATATTATCTTAATGTAGTGTAAAACACAAGATAATAATGAAAATAAAAAATCTATCTCATAAAAATCTTGGGGTGTTACATTCTATCCCCTTAAAAAATGAGTTTCAACCTCGAAATTTGTCTAGGTTATTAAAGGATTAATACTTGAATGTTTCTTTAATAAAAAACCGCATCATAAAAAAAGATTAAAACTTCATTTTAAAAAGAAATAGTTGGAAAATAATAGTTAATCAATGTAAATCATAACTAGGTCTCTACATAAGAGAACATAGGTGATGATTTGTCCATGGAGTAAAAGCATAAATAGTCATAGATAATGATAAATATCACCTATCATAAGAATGTGGGTGATCGAGATAATGTTAACAATAAAAAAACCATAAACTAAAGAAGCATGAAAGAGGTCACCGATATTATCAAAAATGATGTTAATAAGAAACCCTTTTACATCATGATCCCTTTTCGGAATGTTAATTAAATTGTATGAGAAGATATACTTACATGATTTTGGTAAAATATCACCATTGGTCATGGCTTGAACAATTTCCACTTTATCTCTTATTCAATTAAATAACATTGAATTTTTCATTCTTTATGTGATATCAGATCATGTGATCTATAAATAGGATGATAATTCATTCTAGCTGTCTTTATCATAACAATAATGGTAAAAAATGTTATCAAATATGCATAATTCCACCTATGGTGAGATAATACTTTATTCTAAAAAACATCATATGATGGTTAACATAAACTTTCCATAACATTATAACCTTGAAATCCTTCTAAAATATGAAAATAAAATACTTTAAAAAGAGGTGCACTAACTGCTCTTAACATTTATTCCCCATATATCATAAGGCCTCTCTTGTTGGTCACATTCCAAACATGTGAGAACCTTAATAATGTATTCTATTGATTCAGGGTAACAACATGAATTACCATATATCCTTCTTTAAAACATGCATGTATCCTTATTTCAATTCATATTGGATACATTACTTATATCCCAAAAAAGTTGTACACTTCATTCACGATATTGTAACACTCTTGAAGACAAATCCACAATTAGTTCCCAATAAAATATTATCATCTAATTTACTAATTCATATCCAACATATATTTATCAAAAAATAATTATCTTAACATAAGGGACATATTATGGGTTATATTTTCCTTAATAATATGTACTTCAAATACATCACTATACCCTTAAATCACTTTTCTAGGTCTTTAAAACTATTCAACATATCCTTTCCAATCCTTAATGAAAAAAATATACTGAAAACACTTATAAATTTCATGATTCTTATAATATAATATTTGAATTCTGAAACATATACACCTAAATCATATAACATTATTCTTAATTCATAACTCACGATCCATCATCTAATAATTTCATAAAATATGAATCATGTCTTATGGTTCCTAAACCTTAATCTAACCATGATTCCTATGTTTAATGTAACCAATAATTCTATAAAATCCCACAACAGTCACATAGCATTTACATTATCTTTATCCTTAGTAGTAAACCAATACTAATACCCCCATCATTATTCTATTCAAGACATTTTTACTTCCGAAATCGATTTTCATAATTCCCAAACTTTCCACATCAGAAAAATTCAATGTTAACCATTTTTTATATTGACTAATAAAAAAATAAAAGTGTATGAAATAATTATCATAGAAAAAAATAACATAAAAAAAGGAAATTAAATATAATATTTCAACATATGACACCATAGGTTTAAAATTATGTTATTTATGATTGTTAACAAAATTCTAGGATTGAAACATATAGTTAGACTTATCCTTAGAGACATTCCTAGACATATCCATAGAAATATCTCTAGAGACCTCACAAATATTTCACATCCTTGTTTCCAAGGGATAACTAAACATTCTCTCTAATACCAACTCTCACAACCCATGCTTAACGTACATGGACATTACATCAAATTTTCAGAATGCATAAAACATTACAAAAAAACATCCCCAAAGATCATATTAGTTTATTTACATTGGAAACATGGACCAAATTATTCTAATATGTTGAAATATCACCAAAAAGTCCCTTAAATATCTTCCCCATTAGTTTTCCTACCTAAATCCTTTCTTTATATCCCAAGGAAAAGAAAACAAATGAAAAGGGTGAGCTCAGTTGATTTTTAAGGTTTAGCAAGAAAAATATCAAACGAATATTGAACATTAGAATGTTAAAACTATAACACAACTTTTGAAAATCATACCTCTTATATCATATATAAAAAATATTGAGCGATTAAATAAATCTTCGCACTTTATAAGGAATAAGTCATGATGGAACATGAGACTTGAGATACTAGCATTGGAATAAAACATGGAATTGTTGAAAACACATAAGCATAGAAAATAATTTCCATATTAGCCAAGGCTCATTTCAAAGACCATCATAGTGTCAAAATTCCATTACTAAACTATTTTCACTCTTCATTCCCGCCCTGTATTACTAAATTGGGTTTACTTACCATTCCATCCTCATACCACTTAACCAAGATTAATTCTGGCTCCATCCATGTATTACTGAACCGATATTATTTCATGTTCCAGTCCTTTATATCTCATGTTACATAAATATTTACCCAACATAATGGAGAGAGATATAGGTCCCACCCATCTCATAATTAAATCATTCTTACTTGTCATATAAAAACATAAATCATATATCAAGAATAACCCAAGGAATAAAATATGTTTTCTAAACATCATTTCATCATAACACAATCCATGTAGAAAATTGGATTTCATAAATACAAATCCTTCATAATCACAATAAACTTTAAGAATAATAGGGATATTATACTTGAAACATAACCCTATTAAATAAATCCATCTTAGATGGAAAATAATTTTGATATAACACATGAAGTTAAGGTGTTATGTAAGCATAAAAATACATTCATACAATATAAGATAAAAACAACATTCTTATTGTACTATTTTCAGAAATTTAAAAAATACCTTGTTTGGAAAATGAAAGAAAGATTATTTTTAAACATGAATTAAATAGTCAAAAATGGGTAATAATGACGTTAATCATCCATATAAGAATAATAAATCATTTTATGAAGTCATATTTTAGAAAAAATGGACATGGATGATAAATAATCCCCAGTAAATATATACATATCAACAATATCAGATAATAATGATATTGTGAAATATTCTCTTACCACTTATAATTAGTTGAATAATAGGAATCATAAAATAAAAAAAATTATATGAATATTTAAATACCATAACCTTCATAATAATAATCATAAAAAAATTCATGTGAAACATAAACAATACAAAAAAGAAACAGGCGGTGTATGAGTGATACGTCCATTATAAATAAAAGTGAGGCAAACTAATCCCTTAAATTATGTCTAATTTCTTTTTTTACATGTCCAAACTTATTGTATAATGGTTTAAATAATCTTATTAACTTATTCTACAATCATATTTATTTTTATGATATCATATGTGATCATATTATTACTTATTTGTTAATAACATTATTACCAAACTTCAAGATGTTAACTGCTTCATGTTCTTATGCATGTTTTATTGTATAAGTTCGGAATATGCATATAAAATATAGTTATTTAATTTAAACAATGATATTAAGGTAGTAAATATAAAATTTATTCATTCTATGCATTGATGTAATCATTATTTAATGGTGAATATGGAATATGAATCCCATCGCGTTATGGAGACGGTAGGCTGTGCCTATGCACGAGTGATGATATCATTACCATACCTGTGAAATGGTATAGAAGTGTATTGTATATATTATTTTATAGAATATATATATCATGTTATGATAGTAATATATAGTTAAAATTTCCATCATTATACCCATCGATGTAATGTGGTGGTGAAAACCATATTACAACACAACATGTAGATGGTAAGTCGTATGTATGCACACATGGTGATTTTTTTTCGTAGGATAGATAGAAGGTGGAATATGGTTGGTAAATAATAATAATTAAATTTTATCATATAATTTATACTGTATTTATTACTTTATAATGGACACAACTCATGAAGACGAAGTAGAATAATAAATAAGTTTGAAAGAATCGGTAGAGGAGATTACATCTTCTTCGACGAGATCCCTCTAGATAACCTTTTAATGGCACTAGATTAGGTATTTTTTGAAAAATAGAACCTATAGAATATGAGAAATGAATTTTAGAAGGTAAATTGTTAGGGTATATCTGAGCATGAAGTATAAATTTTATGTTAAGTTGTGAGGGAGGATTTTCCCTTTTAAAATTGAGGTGAGGGGCATATTTGGATTCTCAATAAATATTAATTTATAATAAAATAAAAACCCATCAAAAAACAAAAAAATATAATATTTTATAATATTATGTGAGATATGTTTGTATAACCCTAAACCAAAATAGTTAGATAAGTTTTGTTGAAAATTTATAACATATAATTTTAATTAAGCCTTAGTTATTCTATTTTACTTTTACCTAAGGTAACAAATGTATCAATATTAATAGAGTGTAATTTTTAGTAATTTTTCTTTTCAACTAGAGAATAAATAAAAAATTTTGAATATGCTATAACATAATAATTATTTTATATTTTTATAAATATTTTATTATTTTTAAATAATTTAATAAATCTTTATTTTGACCAAATATCAAAGGTCTCAATTTTTACACTATCCATTTTAGGGAATTTAAAAAATATAAAGATAAGCCTTTATCCTAGAATGAAATATTTTATTATATATCAAAGGGATAAAAAAATATATAAAATTAATTGATCAAATTAATTATATAAAAACATATTTATTTTAAAATTTTAATGACATTAGTTTGATATTCCATTAATAAAATAGTTACAATATCAGTTTTGTGTAATTATTTAATATATTTATTTTTGGGTAAAAATTTGAAATAAAATACCATGATGAAGATAAATTTTATATATTTCATAATAATACTTATATTTTAATATATATTTTTGATATTCCAATATTAAAAATTTTATGTGTATTAAAATGTTAATGTGACAACTTTTACATCACTTTAAGTAAAATATTATATGTGTCATAATCATTTCAATGTGCTTCCAAATTATAAATAATTCAACCATTAGATGATTATGGTTGATAGAAACTTTTTCAATAAGCTTTTTTATATTTTTTGTATCATTTAATGGATATGTTAATTTTAATAAAAATTAATTTCTTGATTTTTCATTAATTGAATAATTTCAACATCATCAATGTATATGCCTTTAAAAAAATTATTTATATACTAAAAATTACAAATAAATTACCATGAAAAATAAAAACAAATAAATTTAAATGAGTATTTATATTATAATTTAGATTATGTATAACCCTACCTTAAAATGATATAATTATTAAAATTTGAGTAAGACACATTTAACTCGTCATTAAATAAAATATAATAAAAGTCATCATCTGTCAAAAATGGCTTAAAAATGATCATAATTTCAGTCTAAGGATGATTTTGGTAGAAACCCACTTATCCAAAGAGTTTATGTCATGTTTTAGGGGAATTATAAAATATCCTAATATTATTTTTACCTTTAATTACTTGATTTAACCTTAACCATGGTAAATAAAAATTTACAAAAGTTACTATTCATATGCCTAAAAATAAAATATCCATATTTAAATAATTTGGACCCACTGATTCAAATTATGAAATAAATTTTGAAAAATTAAAAACACATAAGTTTAACTAATTATTTTATAATTAATCTCATTGTTGGAATGAGAAAACGAGTTTAAAATGTTAAAACATTATAAAATAATAAAATGTTTTTATATCAAAATTAGATGTAAAATTAATACCGATGACCTAAAATATATTAAATGATAAAATAATAATTTATTTATATTTTTAAATAATTAAATAATATAATGTAACCATGTATATTATTTCAATGAAAAAACAATTTTCAATTAAAATTTATTAAATTTTACTATTCCTCAAAACGTTAAAGTTATCAGAAAATATAGAAAATTCATCCAAAGTAAATTTTTATATCTCTATTCCAAATAATATGTTTATTTTTTAAAATATATTATAAATTTTTTAACACTACATTATAAATGGGTGAGCCATAAAAAGGCAGAAAAACATTATTTTTTTAAAAATACTTCTTTTATCCAAAATAATAAATTTGTTCTTATATCATTTATATAAACATATAAGATGAATTTTAAAAATTATATTTAATATATTAAATATATATTTCATTAATAAAATCTATCAAGAGTGATTTTATTATTTTATAACGTTACTTATTTGAATTTAAATATATTTTTCAGAAAAACATTTCTTTTTATTTATTGAGTTTTATTTTAATTTATTATTAATTTCTCACCAAATAATTTATTATATATACATTTGTAAATTATATTTTATAATTTAGTTAATAATATTCATTCCCACCTTTATAATGGCTAGGTTATAAGGTAACATAATAATATTCAGTTGTTTTCATTAACTCGGTCCAGCGTGAAATGGATTCTATCAAAAGAACATAAAATTGTGTGTAACACATGATACACATAGTGTTTTTTATACCACAAGATAAGACTTCGTTTCATGTATCACAAGATTGTCTTGGTTTATTGTGAAACACAATACATCAAATAAATTAAAAAATATATATCATATAAATATCGGGGTGCTATAATGAATGTAGTAGGGTCATCACCTTCATCGCTAGCAGATGTGTTCTTCTTCAATGATCAATCCATAATTGAAGTAGGGATCATCAATTATGGTTCTATATTATTTTATTAAAATTTGGTGCATGGATTCATTTATTATTTTATTTATATGTGATTTTCATTCCTTTTCATGATCCCATTCAATCAATTTTATTCTTTTAATTCGATTATTTATTTTATTACACTATTATATCACTCTTATTTCTGCACCAATCAATTGTTGACAGGGATTGCATTGGTCAATGATGAATATCATTCATGAAATTCCAGATCCATGATTATTTTGTGGAATCACGATCATGTAATTGAAATGATCAATTCAAGACCAATGTTGGATACCTTTTTAGTCATGTAGATTGGGTCCACAATGTGCCAAATAATTATAAAATTATTATTATTGATATTATTATAGAATTTTCTATCTCACATAACTTCTCCATATAGGGTTATAATGAAGAATTGTATGTAGCTTTGCAACCCTGGTATTTTTATAAGAGTTTTGATAAAAATATCTGGTGTTTAATTCTAACTTGTGTCTCTAGCCCATGAAACATCATTCAATAGTGTTATGGTGAAATGCTGTTTTTATTTTCACGAAGTGACTGATTTGGATAAGTGAATAGTCCATACTGAGTGTTTTTCTTTGAGGATCTCAATAGTATGATTCATTTGGCCACTCATGGGAATATACAATGAATCATTAGTGGTTTGAATTTTTAACCCTTTAGACCAACGATGAGCCTCATGCGTTTGTCAGGTTTTTGGCTAGAGATACCGTGTACTCCTGGAGTACACGGGCATACCGAGGGGTACAAAAGAATATACTAGTACCTAAAAAAACTAAATACATGTCCTGGTAGTGGAGTAGGACTTCAAACTTTGTGGATCCCATACACACCATGTAATTCTTTATAATATTATATCTCCAGCATTTTTTTTGTTTGGACTCAAATTTTAGCTTGTGAGTTGCCTATCCTAATTATTTTTTTCACAAAGAATGTGTTGGTGGAATTTGTAGTGGATTTTAAACAATGATGTGAAATGTTCTAGGAATAAATACTCTTTCGGAGATGCACAATTGTGGAAGTGATCGGGCATGTTCATCAGAGCGATACTAGAGTGGTACCCTCGTTCAGACTATGGAATGGGTCCTCCATCTATCTACCTATCGAGTAACAACCTTTTATTGGATGAGGGAAGGAGTCTAATATCCATTTAGATAGTACTCCCCTGTCTCACTAAGGCATGATTCCTCTTAAATTGTTATGCAGATAGATATGTCACTCCCCTATCATACCATGGCGCATATCCTCTATCCATGGAGATGGTACTCCCCTATTACATTAGGGAATGAGTCCTCTATACTCATTTAAAATATATTGATGGTACTCCTCTATCGTACAAGGGTGTGGGTCCATTATCCATGGAGAAGGTACTCCCATATCACACTTGGGCACATGTCCTCCATACTCATTAGGTAGATATAGACAGTACACCCCTATCACATTGTTCCATGGGTCCTCTATCCATGGAGATGATAATCCTCTATCACACTAGGGCATGATTACTCTATAAGACCTCTTTGGATCGATATTTGTTATTTTGGGAATCGATGATGGGATCTTGGAACCATTGAAAAAATTATTGTTATTAGCTAGGATGTTGATAAGGAGATCCCATTTCTATCTCATTTGAGATTGTTTTAATCATATATGGGTTTATATAATGGTTTTTGTCTCATATACTGATTCATATGACTTCATTGTGATGAGATGACAACTTCAATCTTGTCTTTTATTTCCCCCTCTCCATTTTTCAGCGCATCCAATTGGGTATGTGTGTACTCACCCATGGATGGAATTTTCCCGCATGTGTCATGGTTTATGGAGATGAAGGGCACGTCAATGGTGATTTCAAAAGATTATAGGGATACATGGGTGTATTTGACTGCATACAGTTGTTGGGGCTTAGAGATCAAGAGTTGTGATATCATAGCATTTATTTTCCAATTGTTTTATTTTTGGGACATTTTTTCTAGTTGGGAGTTTATTTTTTCATTTAAATTTCAGATTACACTATCATACTCTTTTATATATCATAGAGGTTATTATATTCTTGAATTTCACTATAAATTTTGTGGCATTTTATCATTATTCCTCTGTAATTATACATAGATATTCTTGGGTGTGTACATACATGTATCTTAGAATAAGATCAACCATTTTTGTTATTTCAATCAGTTCTTTTCACCATCCCATGGCCTATGGAGGAGAACTTGGGATATTTTTTTATCTTGGCCTTCCACTAGTCCAACGAACCATGATGGTTGGGTCATAACATGAAAAATATTCCCATTTCACCCTGGTAGGTTGATTCATTATAATCTATTATGAATATATGTGGAAAAGTGATATATTTATATTGAGTGAGAAGTATAACTTCTTAATTTCCCATTCCTTTACTTTTTGAAATCATAAAAACCTATCTTAAAACCATTTTTACTAAATTTCGTATATCCCAAGTGTTTTAGTATGTTTTGGAGAAAAACATTAAATTTTACCAAAGATAGAAATAGTTCTAATGAAAAAATATAAACGTATTATTATTTATTATGATCTATCATTATAAATTTGTGTAGGAAACATTAGACAGACTAATGGTTTGATTAGTGGTTAGACTTATATCCTTCTAAAAAAAGTCGCGACCATCAGAACAAACCTAGTATAGATTCATCATTCTAATACCTATATGGTTTATTATATTGAAAATAAACAAGGAAATATATTGAACTATCCAATGTATATAATCTGTTTTATTAGAATTGTATATATTATAAGAAATAAAAAATCTCTATGTAATTGTGCTCAAAAACTGATATTGAACATTCAGTTTAGATGATATATCATGTGAAATTAATTTTATGTCAATGAAACTAACTTTGAAATATGACCATTGGAGTTTCATGTATAAATATCAAGTCATTTTAGGATTTATTAGCAGAATAAGTTTTATACTCAAGTCATTTGAAGTTTACTAAATGTGAATAACTTGTTCATAATCATTATCATACATTAGAGAGTGGAAGTTGTAAATAATCCTTATAAATGTTTATTTCATTTTAACAAATTCTATTTTGTATTCTATATTTGATAATTGTACCAATCGAGGTCTTCTAAAGGTAGGAAGATGGCGAATCTAATTCATTATATTGAAGGATTTCAGGGCTATGAAGAGAGACACAAATCATCATATCGAGGGATTCCAAGGATAGAAAGACTGAGCAACCGATCATCATACTGAGGTATTTCCTAGAAAAGAAAGACAAACATTTATAAGAGGTATAAAAATATGGATACTTTTTTTCAGGTTTTTTGGCTACCTTAACTCTTAAGGATAAAGAAGTGAATTATTATAAATAGCTTGTAAATCATTCTTACTATTAATCTATTTATAAATTATTTATGGAAGATATATTTTTTTCACTTTGAGTATTATAGTAGATTTAGTTATGAGAGTAATATTTCTAATAGACTATTTATTGGTTTGTTTGTGATACTGATAAAACATACTTTGATATAATAAGATAATTTGTTATTCTAATTTTAATACTCTGATCACCAGAAAGTGCTGAGTCTGATTATTTTTTACTTAAGATAATTTGTGTATATTATTTATTTTAATATTTAAACAATAATTCACCCCCTATTGTATGAATTGTAAACTCTTAAAATGAAACAATTGGTAATAGATAAGGTTTTAATGCTTATACATTCTGATTTTTTTCTTATTTTATAAACTACAAGTTTTCTTATGTTTTAATATAAATTTCTTGTTTACAAACTCTTTACACTTACATGTCTGTAAAATTTTTAAGTGTTGAAACCCATGAAAAAAGGCCACCTATATTTTATGGTGCTGATTATCATTACTATAGAGATCATATGAAATATTTTGTTATCGACACTGGAGGAGATAATTTTTTAATACTTATCTGAAATTACAAGATTCCTAGTAATGATATTTCTACATTAACAAATTAAGAGAAGTCAGAATATCAACTCTATTACAGAGTAAGGAATACTCTATTATGATCCATGACTAGAATTACATATAGTTATATTTTGTCTAGTGAAGATGCTAACAGTATTTTGAAAATGTTAGAAGTCACATATTTTGGTACTTCTAAATTCTTTAAAGAAATAATAGCTATGCGTCGTGCTGATTATCAATCCTTTAATTTTATACCTAGTGAGTAAATGTACAAGATGAAAAAAAAGATTATGACTATTATTAATAGTTTATAGTCTCTTGGATACAAATGTGTTGATGATAATATTTTGGTTTAAAAGACTTTTTATATAATCTCCAATGAATGGGAATCTAAAAGAACTGTTGTAGATGACCCAAGAAATATTATGAATCTAACACTTGATGATCTTATTAGTAACCCATAAAATATTAAGGAATATTAAAAATAGATAATAAAAAAGAGAAAAAATAATGGGGATGTATTTTTTTCATTAACATCTATTTTTCCTACTATAGTTCAATCACTTGAGAAAGTTGTGAAATCTACAAAGAAGAAGAATTTTTTTGTTTAGTGTGACTCTAGTTCTTTACAAAAAGATGGTAATGAATTAAAAAATCTTTTAGGAATAATGAATAAGTTCATTAGAAATAGTGATTTCTAATAATGTTATTAAAAAATCCATAAGGTTACAAATGATAATAAAGACTCATCTAAAGTGACTTTTTATAAATGTTAAAAGACAGGAAATATTAGTCTTAATTGTCACAAGCTCAAGAGAAAGGAATGGAAAGAGTGGAATTATGATAGAAATACAAAGATGTATAACAAGTCAAATAATAATAAATGCCTTAAAGATTATGACACTTGGAGTGCAAGTGGAAGATATAGTTCTACAAAAAGTTATTCTGAGAAGAATAATTCTTGAAAAAGGAATATTATTATCTTTATAGAAATACCTTTGGTAAAAAAATGTTTAATTGATAAGGTACACACTAATGAATTCCTTAATAATATGTCTTCAAATTAATACTATCATGAAAAAAATATACATCATCTGATGTATAATATTAACTTTTTAATGATGATAATGCACTCCCTAGTTACGAGGATGTATCAAATTTATTAAAACTTCTAGAAAATAAAAATTCTAAAGTTTATAAAAAACATGATAATTCAAAAAAACAATAATTTATACTCAAGGATTACTATTTTAACTAGTAAAATATCATATATTTAAAAATATATTGATAAATTAAATTTTGAAAAAAATTACATTCAACAGATATTAAAAATATTATTTTTGTGAAAAAATATTCAGAAAATGATCTTGATAAACTCTATTAAAATACTATTTCTGATGAGGAATAAAATATAGTTGTAAGACTAAAATCTGAAATTTCTTGTTCGAAGAATCTTTTGTAAAACTTTACCACTGGTAAAAAACAATGAAAAGGAATACAAACAAATTTTACCACAAGGTAATAACACTAGAATATGTTTTACTCATAATACCCCTATTTTAAAAAATAGTTACTTTTTTCCTAAAAGTGCTCCATTTTTCACTAAATAAAAAAGTCCAGGGACATTATAAGAAGGGTTTTTCATTAAATAGAAATCAATATTTAGGATTTCATAAGTCATATTTTTCTAACTAAATGAAATTTTCTCAATTTAGTAATGTTGGAAAAATGTGGTTACCTAAAATTTTATTTTCTTATGAAATTGGACCCACGAAGGTTTTGGTATTAAAGAACTAATTTTATTGTTTCCATGAAAATAGAGAAAGAACCATTAATAATAGTATTAGGTAAATTGAATGTGGTTTCTCTGAGAATATGACTTAAAATAAATACTTCTATAAGAATATTATCAAGATGAAATGTTGAAAAGTAACTTTCAAAGATAATTATCAACAAGAAATCATTTTTATAGGTAACATTGTACTTCATGAAAAAATTTAATTTCAAATGTTTTATTTTTTGTAGGAATTAACCAAAAACATATAAGAGTAAGTAAATTATGCGATGATGTTTATCTTGTGAACTTTAGGAATGATAAGTGTTTAATACATAGCTCAAAAGATGAATTTATTTTTTCATCCAATTGGTATGAGAATGTTTACTCTCTAAACATAGAAGACCTTAGGATCAAATAATTTCCTACCTTAGTGGTGTATAATATTAATATTAGTTATGGAGTATAATTTTAGGACACTATTACCTTAAAAAATTATTTAAGTTGACTATGAATGGTCTAGTGAAGGATCTACCAGAACATTAGTGTGATTATTTGAACTTTTGTGATCCATATCACTATAGTAATCAAAATAATTCAACTTTTAAATCAATAAGAAAATTAAAAGCATCTAATTATTTTACTTTAATGCACGTGAACTTATTTATTCCTATACAAATTGGAATTATTTTTTGAAAATACTATGTATATGTCTTAGTTGATTATTACACTAGTTAAACATTAGTCTATTTTATAATTATAAAATATAAAGACTTTAGTTATTTTAAAACTTTTTTATTGGGAGTGAAACGTGAGAAAAACCTCTCTTTGAAAACTATTAGTAGTGATAATGGTGTAAAATTTGAAAATTTTGATTATGATACTTTTTATAGTAAGAAATGTCATGAACACAACTTTTTAGCACCTAAAATTCCATAGAAACATTGTGGAGTCAAAAGAAGAAATAGAATTCCTTGAGAGATTACAAGAACCATGTTGAGTGAATACTTAGATGATAATAATTTTTGGGATTAAGAAATTAATACTACCTATTATACTATATATTTAGTTTTTATTAGAATTTTTATTAATAAAACTCTTTATGAGTTTGGGATAGGAAGAATACCAAAATTTTCTTACTTTGAAGTTTTTCGATGAAAAGTATTCATCCTTAATAATAAAGGCAATTTTCATAATTTCTCAGCAAAATACAATAAAGGAATATTAGTAGGTTACTCTACAACTAGTAAGGCTTATATATTTTTTAACAAAAATTATTGTACTATTGAGAAAATAGTGCATGTTATGTTTGATTAAATCATTCCCTTTATTTTAAAAGAACATAAACACACATCATTGGTTGTTATTTCTAGAACTAATTTTCATCCTATAGTATAATGTTATTCTCATAGGGAAAAACCCAAGTTTTTTTTAAAATTTTTCCCTTATGAAGATTTGAAACCTATTGTTGAAGAACATACTTTTGAAAACCCAAGAATTTAGTTGTTCCTTAGGAATCATCATAGTGAGATTTTCATTGGCAATGTAGATAAACTATCTAAGACTAGATGTTCCCTGAGAAATTAAATTGAACATAAAACATTCTAATTTCAATTCAAACTAAAAAATATTAATGAAGCTTTAGGTGATGGAGATTGGATAAAAGTAATGAAAGATGTACTCATTGAAGTTTAAAGGAACAAAGTCTGTATTCTAGTTGAACATACTAAAGACACTTCAATAATTATTATAAAATATGTCTTTCGAAATAAATTTGATGAGAATGGAATAATAGTTAGAAATATAGATCGACTTTTATCTAAGGGTTATAACATATAAGAGGGTATATAATACTAAGAAAAAGATTCTCTAGTAGTAATACTTGAAGCTATTCATAAACATTTAGATTATATAGAATTCTAAAATTTCAAACTTTTTCAAATGGATGTGAAGTGTGATTTAATTAAAGGATATGCTTAAAAGGAATTTTATATAGATCAAATCCACTAGATTTGAAAATACAAAACATCCAAAACATGTTTATAAAATTACTAAGGAGCATTATGAACTTAAGAAATCCCCTGGATATTGGTATAATAAATTAAATGAATTTTTCATACAAAACAATTAATTTAAGGTATTTGAGGATCCAACTCGTTTTTATAAAAGATATAAATAAAAAATTATGATTGTAAAAATATTTGTTGATGAAATTATATTTGGTTCAATGAAAAAATCATTAATATATTTATATGTGGATCCTATGATGTCTGAGTTTGAAATGTTCATGATTGGTGAGTTAACATATTTTCTATATTTTCTAATAAAACAAAAACTAGAAAGAACTTGTATATCTCAAAATAAATATATAAAAGACATACTTAATCAAATTGTATATAGAAACACTAAAAGTATTAGTACTCAAATTAGTGCCCCAATACATTAGACCTTGATGAGGTTGGGAAACAAATTAATTAGAAAACTTTTAGAGTTATGATTGGAAGCTTACTTTACTTAACAACTAGTTTTCCAAATTTAGATCTTTTAGTCTCCTTATGTTCTAGATATCAAGTTAATCCAACGAATAAAACATAAAAGTTGTTAAAATAATATTTCAATATCTTAAAGGGGAAATGAATTTAGGCTTACTATATTCTAACAGAAATTATTTTGAACTAATTTATTTTCAACTGATGAATTTTGTGGATTTAGAATGGATAGAATAAATATATATTAAAAATTTCATTTCTTATGATATTCATTAGTGACATGGTATTGTAATAAAAAACAATCAGTATCACTTTCCACTACTGAAGTGAAATATGTAGTAGATGGAAGTTATTGAGATCAAGTCTTGTGGATGCAACTCACACTCATAAAATATGACATGATTTTCTAAAAACTCCAATAATTTGTTACAGCACAAGTTCCATTAATTTATTTTAAAATCAACCACATCAGTCAAATTTTAAGCACATAGAAATAATAAACCATTTTTATTAGTATTACACACTTAAATAAGATATAACTCTATAATTCATTGGAACACAAGAATAACTTTATGAAATTTTAAAAAACCCCTTTGTTCTGATAGATTTGAATACATTAAACAGAAAGTAGGAATGATCAATATTGATTGACTATTCATATCCACTTCTATTTATCAATATCCTAACATTAATATACTCATTTTTATATGGGGAGTAAATTTGATTCAAATTTTCTAAAAATTTTGAATTATAAAATTTTTAATGATTTCAAAATGTCTCTATCGTAATGAGTGTTTGTTTTTGAAACTGTCATAATAAAAAATTTTAACAGTCGGGTTCAAAGAAAATGAATGAGTCATGAATTTAAATCATAATAAAACTGTATTATTATAATTTTCGACGTGTATGAGGATACAAAACGAAATCTTAAATATAACCATTACATATTTTCCTATAAATAGTCAGGTAGTTGAAGAGTTAGTAACTGATATAATTTGCAACACATTTTATATAAATTTTACTCTATGTGAACAACTCATTCCTAGTATTTATAAGAATTTAGAGAGATGAATTTCTATGTAATCCTTGTCAAGGTTTTTTCCATTCGAACAAGTTCTCTTTTTTATTTTGTGTCAGATTATTGTACCGATCGATGGATTCTTAGGAAGGAATATGGTGAATCTAATCAATATGATCAAGGGATTATGGGAATTAGAAGATAGATGTAGACTGATGTATTTAGGGAGTCTAAGGATAAGAAGATCGGGTTACTAATCTTTGTATCGATGGATTTCCTAGTATGGAAAGGCAAACCTTTACAAGAGGTATAAAACTATGGATACCTTTAGTCAGGGTTTCTAGAAACCATAACTCTTTTGTTTAAAGAGTGAAATATTTTAAAATATATTTTATGTAATTATTACTTTTAATCTTTGTATATATTTTTTATTCAAGATTAATTTTTTCCTCTATGAATTGTATATGAAAGTTTATTGTAATACTTATCTTTCTAATAAACCTTTTATCAGTGTTTTGATGATACCGATAAAACATACTTTGATATAATCAAACAATTTATTGTTTTGATTCTAATACTCCGATCATCAGATAGTGCTTTGTCCAAAAATTTGTTACTTAATATGATTTTGTTATTTTTTTCAGTTTAATTTTAAAAACTAAAATTAACCCCACCCCCTCTTGTATACCATTATAAATTATAAAGATCCAAAAATTGGTCATACTATCATTCATATTGCATTGAGTTTTGGGACACGCATGCCCAATAAAGTATCTTTTTGCAGGAATATCTTTTAAAAGTCCTCTAATTAATTGATCAGGAAGATTACACATATTAGTACCAGTGACACACTATCATGTACCTTATGCGCCATGGGATATGTGTTCCATAATAAGTATGTTTATTAACTTCAATTATATATTTTTATGTAATATTTCCTATTTAATTGAATAATATTTTATTTTTAGTGAGGGATATTTGAAGGAATTGTGCACATAACTGATCCTCATGAGGAGGAAATTATCATGTGATATGTAGTTCACTAAGATATGGTGGCTCTTATATATCCTCTTCATTTCATATGTGAGAGTGTTTATGATGAAGATCCAAAGTTATATCCAGATCCACAAACAACAACTAAGGAACCTAGGGATGATGATGTTCATGTTATGCTCGCCAAGGAGGATGCACTGCCAAAACCATTATCGTCTTGATGATAGAGATGAGAACAAAGGCGAGGGTAGAGGAAATAATAGAGAGAGCGATGCCAGACATATACTTCCAAGCCACAGAAAGTGGATCATGAACAACATACATATGATCTTACATAAATGGAAGAGGTTTATTTTTAATATATTTCTTTTTATACATATGATATAAAATATTCATCTTAGATACCTGATGAAAAATTATCATACAAGCTCTTAAAATATTTATTACTAAGTGCAGAACATGATCTAACCTAGGGCATTCACTTGAGGAGATTTTTCAGTCAATCACTCACTACATCTAATTAACTTTTTATATATTTTTATTTATGAAATAGTACTACAATAAATGAGGTTTTATAATTGTATAAAAAATTAAACATGAAAATACAATGAAAATAGAATGAATGCAGACAAAATCATGTTTGACAGAAAGCATATCCTCCTAGTAGATTAAAAATAGTGAACCTTCAACATCTCATTATTAGTTTCAAATATAAATAATAAAAATGGTCCATTGTGTGCATAAAATTCCTCCCCTTCTGATTTTTTAAATATATGGTACACTCAATGATCAACGAGTGACCGCACATCCACCTCCTTATTTAAGGGAAAATATTAACAAAGTAAAAGCTAAACCTCGGGTGGCCAGTGGAGAAACAAAGGTGCACTTACCATAAAGATCCTATTTGGCCTAACTCAATGAAAATAAGAAAAATAAAAATGATACCTCAAAAACTGGGCTCAACATTGTATTGATACTGTAGGAACTTCTTTAGGTTAGTTACTCATGTTAAAAAGTATATGAGATCACAGTGGAGAAGAACAGGGTGAAAAAAATAAGAGATAAAAAATATGATAAAAGTGGGTGAATAATAAGAATGAGATATAATTAAAATTCATAATATTATTAAAAAATTAAAACAACAAAAATCAACTAAAAATGGCCACCTAGAGTGCCATCCCATTGAAATGAATAAGAAAATAATATTTATAGGGAAATTGGGAGAAGTTTTAATCACTAAATATGCACACCAAAATAATGCATGTGGTAGCCTCAATTAATTACATTATTATAGAATTGTTCCTTATTTAAAGTTTTTCATTTATGTATCCTATTTATACACACCAAATTTATCCTTTATTGGCCACATTTAGAGAGCGATATTTTTATTTTACTCCATAAATTTATTATGGATAGGTGACTGTTCGTATTCAAACACTCCACCTTACCATGTATTAATGACCATTAATAATGATGAATGAGATAGATGCATAGTTAAATATGTTTTTACCCTTGATTTTCTTTAGTTCCATTTCAGATTTGAGCTTTTTTGGTCATACATTTTATGATATATGGTCAAAACAATAAAATTCTCCAGATCTGTTCACAGATTTTGAGGTCAGACTTGTGATCTAGATTTTCACTTCAAAATGGTGGATCGTTATATGGTTATAGAAGTATTAAACTAATAACATCATGTATGTAATCCTAAAAATAATAATATCATGATTTAGATTTATGAAAAAATGTAATGGCCAAACAACAAAATAAAAATAAAAAAGTTAAAATCCAAAATAGGCGATTGTTTTCAATTAAGATCAAAATACAACTAAAACCATAAAATGTTACAATTACCAAAAAAATAAATTTTTTTTGGGATTAAAAAAAATGAAATGAAATTTTAAAAAGTTTAGAATTTTTTCTCTGTCAATTCCCCCAGGCTTAAACATTTCAATCATAGAAAATAATCTTACGCAAAGGTCAAAAAAAACTTCCCAAAGCATAAATGACAACACAAATCAATTATCATATGTAAGGAGAATATCATGCCTTTAAAATGGGTAAAATTTACCTAACTGAAAATGATAAAAATACATTCAATATTATTCTAATTATCACATGCATGTCACACCTACCTCATCAGAAAAATATTTATATCTTAACTCAAGGATTTTTTAGGATTTTTTCTCATTCTCAAGAACATGTTTGATTTCCATAGGCTTGATATCATCTTGGTATATCTACATCAAATTGTCACAAATGTTTCAACAATTATGTCTTTTTCTTGGGTTTTTCTGAGGATAAGGGTTGGTTTTTTTTAAATGTTAAATCATCTTAGAAAAAATGTGGAGGGTGAGCCTATAAAGTAAAGTAAACAAATGAAAATAGTTTTTATTAAGCATGATTTTCCCACTAATCATCTCAAAAATGAACAAACTCAAAACACCTCTTTATTTCTTTGGAAAGTTCACACTTATATTTTCGAGCAAAAATTATTTATTTCACTCTTTTCCCTAATAGTTTCATTGTTTCAACTTGTATTCATATCTATATTTCTCTTCAAAATCATATATTTGAGGAAAAGGTAGGAAGTTTATGATATTCAAATATCGGTGAAAAAACCCATATTTGTAATAATATTTGGGACACCCATCAATCTTTACATCATGAAATTTCTTCCACCAAAGTATTAATTAATACAGAAACACTTTTATCAGATTTCAGCTAAAAAAATTCTTCAGGAATGAAAAATATAATTAATCTTCTCCCTCCCTCAAATTTGAGTTCAACAATAATCAAGCATTGAACATCAAGAGAAGGTTGAAAAGGGATAAATATCATGTAATTTGGCTACCTAATAAGATATTTTATCGATTTTGGGGGCTTAATAATGTTCAAATTAAAAGGTAAGCCAAAATTAATGTTCAATGTAGTAGGGATTTCAAATAGGTTCCTCAATCTTACTTAACACATATCATGAACCCTAGAATATTTGAAAAATAGAAAATTAAAAAAACTAGACCACACAATGGGTCTCCAGACTCTCAAGAAAAAGGGAAATGTCGAAAATATGTCAAATAGGTTTCGAAAACTCTCTGGTTGAGAAACATTTTAAATTTGGATAGTTCTATTACAAATGAGATTAACTATTAATCACACTTCATCAAATGAAAATCATAGAAATTATAAAAAAAATACATTTATCAATCTTTTAAATACTTATATACTAAAATAATGAAATGATACAAAATACCTAAGATGGAATTAATTTTAAAACGTATTTAATTTAGCTCAAAAATCCTTAAAACACACAAAATCAAAAAAGGAAAAAAATTAAAAATTCATAAAAAGACATAAAAAATAGAGGCATACAAAATATTCAGAAAAATAGATAAAAATCCCTCATAATTATTTTATTTAAATCACTATTATGAATTAAAATTAGATAATTTTTTTCATGAAGAATTTTAATTGAACAACAAATAAAATAAAGAAAAACGAAAGGCACAACCATATTTTTTTTTAGTGGCAGTCTTGAGTTAATAATCTAGCAGCTACCACATTAAAAATACAAGAAAAGGAATGTACCAAAACATAAGAAAAATAAATAAAATAAGTAGATAGTGGAAATAAATGGTATAATGCTTGGTTAATAACCCAAAGTGGGTGATATGTTTTTACTACCCATAGTTAGGCAATTGTAGTGGATTATCCTCAATCAAATGGTGGGTGTGGTTTCTTTTATATGAACCACCACATGTGTCTTTTTCCAATTTTCATGAGTATACACCAATAATAGAAAACACAAAATAATAAAATACTTTTCCTGAAACCCACTAATGAATAAATAAATAATTTGAGATCCAAAGTGGGATAGAAAATAAAATAGGGGTGCTCCATGTTAACTTCTATGATGTCCTCCATCATATAGTATGAATTTTATTGAATGGGAGGTAGCTTCACCACCGCAATATTATCCATATCTTCTTCTTATATCACCAGATATTTTTAAGTATATTATTTTACATTCAACACTAGATTCATTTTTTTTGTATTAGAAATTATAAAAAAATCATGAAACAAATCAACCTGAATAAGATTAAAACACGAAGAATCCATAAACAAATTTTCCTTTTCGAGTAAGCCAGCCTTGTAATTGATCTCATCTATATGGACCGTTGTATACTCAATATAATCATGGTAATATTAATTTTCATATTAAAAATCACGTGGTAGTTAAAGAGGTTATGTGTTTTTTTATCAATGACAGGAAGATCATGTTTTAGGTTATTGTGAATAACGCAATTAAAAGACTCTTCCAAAAAATGTTGATTTCCAAAACCTGTGTCAGATGACATGTGTTCTTTAGGGACCTACTTGAAAATGGTTGAGTATAAGATAATGTTATAAATTATTTTATTATCTCTTTATCAACTACCTCAGGTCCGTTATCATAGAAAATTATTTGGGAAATATCTTCCACCACTCATTTCGGTACGGGTTCTGGCTTTAGTTATAGTTACTCATGATATGAATGAACATATTCCATTATCCATTTAAATTTTCTATTAAGGACCTAAATTTATTCACAATGTTCTTTCCTATAAATTTTTTGATTTAGTCTTCTTGTTTCACCTAGGATTATTCATTCCATACATAATAATTTCAATTTGAATACATCATGGATAAAAAGTGTTTTTTAGTTTTGGAAATTTATGATTTTTTTTATTTTTTAAAATGAAATTTATTAAATTTTTTTTATAAAATGTGAATAAAAATAGGGAGTTAAGACCACTGGGATTTCTGGAAATGACTCCAATTTGATGAATCAATGTCATACACACTCTAAAAATATTTATTTCTAAGTGTAGCCTAAGAGATGAATGAGATTTTTATCTTAAGGAGCCTTTGGAGTTAATAACTCACTAATTATAATTAAAATTTTTATATTTTTTTATTAAATAATACTAGAATATATGAGGTTTGAGAATGAAATAAAAAAAATAAACATAAAAAATTAATTAAAATAGAATGAATGCAGACAGAATGATGTTAGACAGAAAAGAGATCCTCTTAGAAAATTACCCATAGTGAACCTTCGTCGTCTATTTATTATATTCAAATATACTTAATAAAAATACTCCATCATATGAATGGTCATATTATCATAACCATTTTATGAATATATGTTATTCTCAATGATCAAAAAGTGACAGAACATCCACCTTGTCGGTCGAGGAAAAATATTATAGAAGTGAAAGCTAAACCTCAGGTTGCTAGTGGAGACAAAAATGCATCTTGACCACTAAAACCCCCTTGAAAAAAATCTAATAAAATAATAAATATTAAAAATTATATCTCCAATACAAGGGTTCAAAACTATATTGATCCATTGGGAACTAGTTTGGGTTAGTTACTCATAATCAGGAGTATAAGATATGATAGTGGGGAAACGGGGTGAGAAACCCAAAAGATAAAAATATGAGAGAATGAGGGGAACAAGAAGACTAACATATACTAAAAAATAATAATATTATTACCTAAATATAATAAAATACAAATCTACTAAAAATGGAGGCTTAGAGTGCCAACCCCCTGAAATTAAGAAGATACTCATTTTTATAGGCAAAAGGCACGATGTTTTTTCCTCCAAATCTTTCTACTGAAATAATGATCATGGAAGCCTAATTTAATGATAAAATTAGGGAAAGGTTACTTATTATAAGTAGTTCTTCTAGGTCAGATCATTCTACCCAAAATATTTGAGCTTCATAGGCCATATGTGGAGCTATATGTTTCCAATTTACTCTGGGAATTTATTTTGGATAGGTGACTATTTGTATTCCAATTATCCACTTTCACATGCATTAATGAACATAGAGATTGATGAATCAAGCGGGTCCATAGTTAAATAATTTGTTTATAAAGATTTTTTATGGCTCCTTATAGAATTTTATATTCTTTGGGAAACACCTTTATGATATATAGTCCTAATAATAAAATTCTCTAGATCTATACACAGATTTTGAGGCGAGATTTGTGATCTAGATTTGGGCCTCAAAATGGTGGATTTTTCTTTGATTCTAGAATAACTAAATTAATTATATCCTTTATTTATTCCTTAAGAAAATTCAAAATTTATATCAGTGTATAAAATGTTATATCCTAAATACATAATAAAAATAAAACAGTTAAGATCTAAATATGCCATTTTGAAATTAAGATAAAAATACCACTAAAAGCATAAAATGTGAAAAATAAAAATAAAATAATAATTTTTTGGGGTTAGAAACATTAAAATTAAATTTAGAATAATTTAAAATTTTTGATTTTTCAATACCTCTCACCATCGAGATTTCTAGATCTTCGATAGAGTGATGTCTGAATATGGTATCACAACTTTTGTAGACCTCAGGTGACACTTCCACCAGTGGTGACATATTTGATATCACATTTCCATCATATTCAGAAGATTCATTCATGCCTCTTTGGTCATTTACATATGGCTCCAAATATAATGTTGTAAAAACCTCTACTCAGTATTATAAAGAGTCACCTGCAACACCATATATTGAGCTGTCACCATCAGTAGAGTAGTATAAAGCAACGTTATAATCAATGTCTCATGTTCCCACATTTGAGGTACAGATACACCCAAAAGAGTAACCTATTCATGAAGCTTGTGCACCAGTGCGACATACATGCTATACACAGGGTGGGAACGATGTTTATATGCTGGGGTGGTGTACTGCGGGGTATCGATGATGATTTATTCATGTGATATACATTATTTATATAAATAATTGATGAAAGAAAAAAATAAATGTTGGTTTATAATCTCTATTTTTATATAAAATTTCAAAATAAAATCATTAACTTAAATTTTAATTACATGATTCATTTAGACAATTCAACATGATCTGGGGAAAATCCATTGCCAGTAATGATTAAACTTCCATAGCTAGTAGTGAGTTATGAATATTATATATTATAAATATAAATAAATACATACATATATGTTTTTAAAAACAAAAATAATTATTAAAAAATAATTAAAAATATGTAAATATAAATATAAAAATAAAAATAAAATGTATTTATATTTATATAAAAAGAAATGTTATTATAAGAATATAATGATAATTCGTTATTGTTTGTTAATATACAATCCTCAATAATAGAGTATGGAGAATATTTTTGAAGGTATTTCAGAAACTAATCATGAATTTTACTATTACATGATGAAAATTCCAAAGAATAAATGATCATTCAGGTATGATGATGGGTGGAGATATGTACCAATGTTAACCAACATTGTAGAATATTTTAATGGAGCTTTCAAGTGAGTTCAAAAGCTACCCATCAAAGGTAATTAAGAATATTAGATTTTATGTTAATTAGAAGACCCAAAATTATAATATAATGTTAATATATTTTTTTAAACATAAATAAAAAGTTATTATAAGATACCTTCTATCGCATAATAATGAATTTTGTGGAATGAAGAGAGTAGATTCAAGAGGGTCTAAATAGAGTGATGTGATTTGGTCAATGTTTCTAGTGTGAGATTGATAGGGATATTTTGGAGATAGTAATATTTTGTGTTAAATAATTTTACCATATGGGGAATAAATTTTAGATCACTATGTTCCATGATCTTAGGACTGGTAATAGTGGTCACAAGATTGTCATTTTATTGAAGTATTTTTATTGCATTTTCTAAAAGGGAATCACTAGGTGTGGCCTTTCCAAAACCCCTACACTAGGAAACCCCATCCCAATGAAGGGATCAGTATTGAGAGTGACCCAACCTGAAAAGAGCCACTTATAGACAATATGGAAGAGCATTTCAGAGGGTGATGATTCAATAAGCGATGGTTTGATACCGCAATATATAAGAAAAGGTGGGTCTCACCTCATTTAACCCTCACAGTCATGAACTGGGTGACCCAATAATATGAGTGGATCCAAGGGTAAGGAGAAATTCACCAAAGATAGATGATGTAGTGTAGCTATGATTTTGATAACTTTCAAGCATTACTTTATTGTTGCACACATGTGATCTCACAATGTGATTCTATATTCTTATATTGGAAGAATTTCATTTATACAGGTTATTTACTAGAGAGTATTAACAAATGTAATGATTCACCATTGATTCATGTAATGGAATTTCAGAATTTTGACTTCTTAGTTAACCCTCCTATGATTCTACCGAACATGACAAGGTTATGACCAAGAGGGAGGCCAAAGTCAACCTATATTAAAAATGAAATGAATTTCCCCAATGAATGGACACCTACATGGAGGTGTGTTTTATGCATTTTGGAAGGTCGCACATAGACATGTTGATGTAGAAATATAGGGAAGTCATATAATAGTCAAAATTATTTATGTGATTTAGTGATCAATGTAAATGTTTTCACAAGCAATTATTATTTTAATTTTTATCATTAAATGTAATGTAGTTGTACGAGGGACATATAATGAAATAAGGTTTTTTAATTTTAATTCATAAAATAAACTAAATAGTAATTCCATCACAAAATACATTCTATTCTTTTAGGAAAATCTAATTGGGAACTCATTTTAGAATAAATTTTATACCAAGTCATAAAACAATTTATGTTTTAAAAAATTAGTGTTATTTATAAATATTCAAATTAGAATATGTGAGAGATTGAATTTTCCTTATCCAAATAATTATTAATGATTTTTCAGAATAATAAAAATTATTAACAGAATATTAAGGCAATTATAATTTTTTTATTCTAGATGAATACTCAAGAGGGAGGATGAATTCGAGTACTCCTCTTACAGTATTGAAGAATTTTTATGTGAATGTACAAGAAACACAAGTGAGACTCTTTAGGAAGTAACACTATTTGGAATGGTAGAGTTCTCTCTAGGCTAGAGAGTTGTTTGGATTCATTGGTTCTCTTTTTTCATACCAATTTTTTTTATCAATAATAAAATATGTTATTTAAATTGAAAATTTTTCACAGTTAATGTATTATTATTCAAAATTTTAATGGAGGAGCCTCTGTTATCTATTCAGAAGTCTCATGTGTTGTCTGACATGCTGGCATAACGACCTATTGGACATATTTCTATCTGAGGAGAATATCATTTTCACTATGATGAACCTTCAAGAGCCATTGTTCCATGACATAGACATGCAGGATTTTATGGAGTCATCATGTGTGACTTCAAGACTATTGACATTTATTTTATTATTGTAGTGTCTGAAAGATGGAAACCTTTGACAACCATATTTCATGTCACTTTGGGGGAGAATAATATTAATTTATAGGATGTTTCCTAAAGACTTAGTCTACCCATCCATGGATCAGTGGTAACATGTGCGAATATTGGTGACTGGTGTGCGGTCATACATCATCTACTTGGAATTAATGTCTTCAGCATACCATATTTATTCTAGGATTCTCGGTTATTCCTGAGATGGATTGATGAGAATTTTACAATGATTCCTAATGAAGTTGATGAGGCTATACTTATTCAACACACACATGCATATATTATATGGATGATCAGATGCATGTTGTTAGTAGACTACTCCACCACTTTGGTAGAAAATATTCACCTTCCATTACTTTAGGATCTTGAAATGACAGGTATATTAATTGGGGGTCTGATGTACTATCACACATATATAGATGCATCTGTAGTACTTGTAAAGAAGATACATATCAGATCAGGGGATGTATGACTATGAAACATATGTGTTTCTGGGAGCATTTTCAATGCATCCCACCTAGAGTTATTCCACTATATACACCACACTTTTTCTAGAACATTCCACGAGGATGCAAGTATGTTTCCATCATTAATTTGATTTATTTTGTGAATTTATTAATATCATTCATAAATTTATCATATGTTTCTTTTTTAACCAGGTGGAGTAATGCTCAGTGTTATGTACATATGATGAGGACTAGTTTGAATAACTTTTGACAGATATTTGACGATATACAAACCACTGATGTTAGTTAAAAATTAAATTTTTTATAGGAAAAATATTTTTTATAAAATTTTACAAGATATAGAAATGATAACTTAGAAAACGTTTTGTGTTAATTGATGAATTCTTTTCTGAGTTTTCATTGTAGGTTTCATGCACCACATATACAATATTTTCCTACACATCAATTGTACTATATTACACAACTTTGGGTTGAAACCATAGTGTAGTGATTTGAATCATCCACTTTCACATCATTGAGTGTCACCAAACAAACAAAGTCATGCGGCAATTTGAATATACGCAAAATATCCCCATTTCACCTTGATATTTTGATGCATTAAATTCTATTATATTTACAAATATAAAGAATAATAATAATATAAATATAATAATAAAATTTTATATATAAATATATTTATAAATTTATATGTATAAACATTTATATAAATATGTTTATATAATTATAAAATCCAATTTAAATATACATTTCAAACCTATGATCAGAAATTTATTTTTGGCACAACTTGAAACAAGTAGCCTGCACATTATTAATGTGAATTTATAAAAATTTTTTTGGAAAAAACCACATATGGAATAAAAAAACAAATGCCCTAAATAATGTTTGGGGAAAAAATTACCCAAACTAAGGTAATATTGTTGATTTAATTTCCAAGAAGGTGAGAGCCTAACTATCATGGGCCTTCCATTAGTAGAATTTTGAAGAAGGCGCCATCTTCAAAGGTATTTTAAAGAAGGAAATATCTTGAGTGACACCTTCTTTATGATACCTTTGTATATGGCGCTCTCTGAATAAGAACCATCTTTCTAAGGGATTTTAAGAGGGTGTTATTTTAGACAACGCCCTCCCCTATATTATATATATATTTTTTATTTTTTGTTTATATAAATATATATAATATAACAGTTTTTCAATAAATTATAATAATAATGATAATAATTATAATTACGCATATAACTGAAATATGATAAATAAATTATCACTATCATTATTCTTATTATTATTAAATAAAAAAAATAACAATATTATAATCATTAATATAATAAAATAATTTTTTCTTTTAAAAAATAATTAATATTTCAATTTTATAGTAAAATAAATTACAATCATATTGTCGTTAAATATTATTATTATTATTAAATAATAATTATGCATATATAATTATTTCTAATTAATGATTATTTAGAATTTCTAACATTATTAATTATATTATTATTTTTTATTATTAAATACATAAATAATTAGACATTATATAATATTTAAAATTATTATTTGTTTGTTTGTTTGTTATTAAAATTATTTATAATAAACCTAAATTTATTATATTTAAAATTTTAATAATAAATAAATAAAGAAAAAATAACCCTAATAGTAATACATAAATAATTATATTGTATATAATTTCTGAAATTATTCATTAATTTTTTTTAATAAAATTATTTATAAAAATGAAAACGTTGCAGATAATGGGTTATCAGCCCGTGGTCCCAAAATTTATTCACATAAAATAAATCAACATATAAGATAGAGATGACATATAAACCCAGTGAAAGGACAATATTATAAATACATAAAAAATAACCCTAAAATTAATGTAATCAACATTTTAATAATAAGATAATAAATAAATAATGACCCTAACAGTAATACACAAGTAAATAGATTATATATAATATCTAAATTATTATTTATTATTTCGTTTATTATTAAAAATATTTATAATCACCCTAATAGTAATATATTTAATATTTTTTTAATAAGAAAATAAATAAATAATAACATTAATAGTAATGCATAAAAAATTAGAATATATATAATAATTTGAATTAGAATTATTGTATTTTTTTATTATTATAATTATCTGTAGTAACACTAATTGTAATATATTTAATATTGTAATAATAAGCTACAAAATAAACTATAACAATAATAGTAATACATAAATAATTAGATTTTATATAATAATTAAAATTTTTATTATTTAATTTGCTTAATATTAAAATTATTTATAATTACCATAATAGTAATATATTTAATATTTTAATAATAAACAAATAGATATATAATAACCCTAATAGTAATAAATAAATAATTTGACAATATTTAATATTTAAAATTATTATTTATTTCATTATTTATTATTTAAATTATTTATCATAACAATAATCGTAATTTATTTTATATTTTAATAATAAGAATATAAATAAATAATAACCCTAATTGTAATTTATAAATTATTATTTCATATATAATATTTTAAATTATTATTTATTTATTTTTTAACTATTAAAATTATTTATAATAAACTTAATAGTATTATATTTAATATTTGAATAATAACAAAAAAAAATAAAAACCCTATTAGAAGTAAAGAAATAATTAAATTATATACATTATTTAATTTTGTTATTTATTAGTTTTTTGGTCAATAAAATTATACATAATAACACTAATAGTAATATATTTTATATCTTAATAATAAGAAAAGAAAAAAATATCCCTAAAAGAAATACATAAATTTTTAGTTTATATATAATATTTAAAATAATTTTTTTTCATTTTTTTATTAAAATTATTTATAATAACCCTAGTAGAAATAAATTTAATATATTTATAATAAAAAGGTAAAATAAATCATTACCCTAATATTAATAATTAAATAATTAGATTTTATATAATATTTTAGAATGTTATTTATTTATTTATTTATTAATAAAATTATTTATAATAATCCTAATAGTAATTTTTTAAGGCTTTATTAATTATAAAATAAATAAATAATTACCATAATAGTAATTCATAAATATTTAGATTATATATAATAATTAAAATTAATTTTTTTAAATTTTTATTATTAAAATTATTTAAATATTTTAGGTGTTTGGAGGTATAATTACATTTAAACATACACACCGCACACAAACGTTTGAAAGACAATCCATATCCCACCTAAGGGGACAGACCACCCATCAATCTTTATTTATTTAGTACATGGCACATAGGCCTAGTGGGCATGAAGCCCATAACATGGCATGAAAGCCCAGTGCAGCGTTGTGCCTGCATCATCATGTTTGTGTCACCAAGATTGCACCATGCCTATGTCACCGCCTGCCTACATCATGCCTACATCACCACTTCTATGGTACTATAATAGGACCAACACTCACCCAGATTTGAACCCCGGGTCTAATGTAGAATTACAAGGAGATTTTACCACTTAGGTAAGCCACCAACTACTTAAAATTAATTATATTTACCCTATTTGTAAAATATTTGATATTTAAATATTAAAGAGATAAATAAACAATAACCCGAATAAGAATAAATAAATAATTAGATTATAGATAATAATTAATTTTTTTTTATTTTTTTATTTAAATTATTTATAATAACCCGAATAGTAATATATTAAATATTTTAATAATTAACAAACAAATAAATAATAACCCTAATAGTAAAACATAAATAATCAGATTCTATATAATATCTTAAAATATTATTTATTTATTCGTTTGTTATTAAAATATTTTATAATAACACTAACAACAATATATTTTATATTTTAATAAGGTTATTAATTATAAATTATTCTAGTAAATTAAAAGTTATTTTATATTACTCAAAGTGGTGGAGACCATGAGTTTTAGCTCATGGTCCCCAAAATTATTATTAAAAAAAGGTAAGTGTGCAGAAAAAATAACGTGACATGATAGTTACCCCCAAACAAAACAGTTTCCCACATGAGTCCCAACAAGAATGAGATCCAAAAACCCAATAAAAGGTACCAAAAGGCACAAAAAACTGGCCCGAAGACCATCCTAGAAACAAGTCTGAAGCCGCTTGAGATCTCATGATGCCACCGTGAGCCTGCCTCCGGAAAAGGCCCTTGCATACCTGAATCCCAAACAAGCCATGAGACTCCCAAAATAATAAAGTGAAACACAAATCCATAATAGCCAAAAAATGGACCAAAAAAACAAAAATGTCCCAAAAATGGCCCCAAGCCTACACATGGAGACTCCACCCAAAATAACCTTAGCTTCTAGTAGTCATGTTGGAATAACCTCATCCTAAGGCCATTCTTCACCTCCCAAAGTCATCCATATCTCCATATCGAGATCAGATCTAGCATCGATCCATAAGCCTTTCCCCATATTGAGGTAGCACATCCCATAGTCACCACTGAAGTAATGCGAGGTCGACACTAGAGAACCTTGCACCACCATCGCGTCGATCTTGCCGCCCGCATTATAGTACACAAACTGGTTTCCAGAGAAAAGATATGTCCGATCTAGTACCACCACCATGGTTAGAATCCTCTATCGGTATGCCCATAACAATACCGACCATAATAGCCCCCTGTAATCACTATCCACTGCGTAAGGACGGTTCCAGCCAAAGAAACCACTGACTACCCAGGAAATATCCAAATCCGGCAAATTCGTTAAAGTCACCATCAAAGTAAGGCCCATCTAGTAATGCCACCAGGATCCCATATCATCCTTTTCAACACTCCATCATCAATAGTCCATCATCCCTTGGTCCATACTATTAGTTCTAAGGGTGTTGTCATCCACAAATCTACATTGTGCACATGAAGAAAAACCATAGACATCCTAGGATCTGAGGCTCTTCTTGCCTCAGTAGAACACCGTCCAACATTCGATCCGAACATCACCATATTGGAAAGATACTGTCGAACACCACTCCTCCCATGGTGGTCATCGCCACCCAACCACTACAAATCAATATTCCCAAACACTACCAGTCTACTGCATAAAATCCTCCGCAAGGGTTCAATATAAAAACAAGAATATTCACCCTTCCAAAACAGAAATGCCTTTTCATTAGTCTCAAACAAAACCATCTTAAATTACCTTTTTAAGAAGGCATCATTACACAGATATCCTTCTATATTGATATTATAAAGAATATTTCTATTAATATATTTCAATGTTTGAGATATATTTGAAGAAGGATCCCTTTTAACATGCACCTTCTTGAAAGTTACACTTAAAGGAAGGCGCCTGATAGCCATGTACTCACCCTCCTACAAATCTCATCCCTATAATCACATAGTTTGAGAAATTTCTTTCCCAAATCCATATTTAGGGATTTTTTTTCATTATATGGGGATATTTTTCCCTTTTTACCCATAATTGAAAGACAAAATGAGTGTAGCATCCGAAGTGATCGGACCCAACACCGCATATTGCATCCACCCCAGCACACATCATATCAATATTTCTTTATATTATCATCCCCAACACAAATCATATAAATATATCATTATATTATCATCAGGTTTCACCGAGGTCTTATGCCTTTAAATAAATATTCATCAGCGTCCCAGCCAAATATATATTTATGATTCGGCCCCTAACCACCCAACCTGATATATATCTCATAATTACCTCTTCAATAAAAGCATACTTGAGTGCCCAAACCACTCATTAATCATGATGGAGCACATCTCCCTCCTCTAAATCTTCCATTTATGCATCTAGTTCTCAGAAATCTCACCACTACCAGCCATCCAGGCGGAGGAATTTGAACTATTATGACTAAGGATGTGTTCAACAAGATGTTGCTTAACCAAAAATATGAACCCCTATGCGGGGGGTCCTTCTACACCTAAAAATCCTTCATTAGAGACTACAATTGGATCGATGTGTTTTTGGCTCTGGGGGATGGTGACACCTGTAAGTATGAGGTCACCACTTTCTTTGCCCAAACCTCCCAAGAAACCTTAGGTCCCTGACCCTCTCAGAAATCATCCATTTTATTCACTATGCTAACATTTTTAAGATTTTTAATTATTTGTTTTATTATCTGTAATATGAGTTGATACACATAATGGTAGGTATTTTTTATGTTTTTAACAGATTCAACTATGTTCATTCGAAGTAAACATGATAGAAAGAAAGAGTCAATTTTGAAAAATCTAAATGAAATATAAAATAAAATGCAGAAAATTAAAAGGAACAAAGATGACATACATGGTTTAAATCTTTTTGGACCTACATCATGATGAGAACCACCACAAATTTTATTGTTTTGAAAAATAAACAAAGAACATACAAATAGGGAAGAAAAAGTAAAGAGACCATTCATGATGACCATATAAACTATATGATAACATAGAACCCATCATGATAGGAGTGAGAAATGAATTCTGGCTCAGAGATAGAGACATACTCCCAGGAACTGGATGGGCTTAGACACGCAACCCCAAGAACCCTAATGAAAAGAATGAAAGAACATACAACGCATAATAATAATATAAAAAAAAGTAAAAAATCACAAAACCAAAAATGTCTAAGGAGAGATGACACTAATAGGGTCAGAGGTCTTTGAAACTAATTTTTTCCAAATAGATCTCATGAGTGTCGAGCTCTCCACTAGAGGTCACCAAAATGCGGAAGACACAATGCTATTGAAGAAGTGAATCATAGAACCACCATAATTCCTTATATCTCAACTCTGAAAACCACAGATGAAGAATATGAAGAACCACACCACCAAAAAAAAGAGTCATGAACATTAATAAAATCATGGTTAGAGACAAGGTGACATGATGATAAGCACAGGGGGTGAGGGGATGCATTGATAGTGGATGGTGATAAGAACCATCATGTAGCAAGATGATCTCAATAGATCATGAGAAATTTGGACACACATCAGGCAGAGAGAATGTGGGCGGTTGCATATAAGATCATTTAGAAGCACAAAACGAGAACTTAAGAGCTGTTAGAGTGAGAATTATCAAAATACAATAGAGAAAAAATCACGAGTGTGGTATGGAAAATGTACCCAGGGAAGAAGATCAGTGGCTCGATCAATACAGCCTATGCCACATGATCCAGCATGGGGCCTAGCACCAAATAGGAGGCTCGATATCACATGAATCCCAATAGTACCGAAATACCAAAGGTGTCCCATCCAGAAGAATAAAAATACCATATAGAAGAGTCAATGAATTTGGAAAACAATAAAAGAAAAAATAGTTTTTCTTCAAAAATTCATAAAACAAAAAATTTAAATTGAAAATGAGAAAACAAAAAATCTCAACATTTTTAATTTTTTTTAAAAAAGTTGAATGTGTTCTTGAAAACCCTAACTACCCTACTAGTGGGTTTAGATAATTTTTTATTTAACAGTAAATAAAACGAAGTCTACAATACCCTCCCGACATAGATACACATAGAGTGTGCCACAATGGAACATAGACTACCCATACCCACCCCTCTACAACTTAACAAAATTACTAAAACATGCTAAAAAGGTAAACTAACTAAGAAACCACATTATATATATATTACTAACATTAACCATGTGTCCACCATAAAACAAAAAGTTAGAGCATTAAAATTATAGAAAAGAAAAAAAATTACTCAGGGATAGAACATGGTGAAAAATAAACACAGTGAAAATCACAAAAATTAAAGTAATAACAAGCAGAAGAAACACACTGTAACAAAAAAATAGGAAACTGAAAAGAGATGAGTCTCCACCTAAGACCGAATGGATTAGACCAGCCTACAAAAAACCCTCCCTCCCAACCGGGTTCCCCCAAAAAGAAAAGTAATGCTGGTCCTAGGATTGCATAAGAGAGAAAACAAAGAGTCTATGCCTAACACTAACAATTAGGTTTCTAAAAATAAATAAATAATATCCAAAATGTAACAACTTGGGCATACCACAAGGTACTATGCAGAAATGTATCTATTTTTCACGTATAGACACTACACTTTTATATGGATTGTTCTACCACACTCCAAATATCATAAATTCTTAAACCGGTTGTTATCGTGACTTAATTTATTTTTCATTATAACCTTACTGTACATCAATTGAGGTTCACTATTAACACCATTATGTTATTCTTCGAACCATGTGTTTGAGGATCACGAGACAACACAAGAGACTTTACTTCTTAAAATGTAATTGAATATCTAACTTGCATCATGAAATCTTTCAAAAAATTAAAAGAATCTTCAAAACAAGTTAAAAGAATTAATGTCTAGTCATTGTATTTAATCTCGATATCTATATTAGCTAGATCTAGAAGGAATTTATTAAAATCGTCGTTATGAAAACACATAGAATAGCCAGGAGTAATTTTAATGTTATATAATTTCATCTTTTTATAAAAATGTCCAAGAAAGAATTTTTTCATATAAAAATGTTCACGTTTAATCAAAATAGATTTAGGAGTAGTTTTATGTGTGACTCCAGAAAAAAATTATATTTTAAGGTCAAAAGAACAACGCAATGATCCTTTTCCGGCATACTAGGGTTGACGTCAACCAAGGAAGTGGTGGACTGGCCATTAGAAGAGATGGTTACTGTAGGGTTTGTTGCTACCATGAAAACATCTACAATTCCATTATTAACTATTAGGGAACAAATCATTACTCTCTAAAAATTGATATTATTTTCACCACAAATTTAAACATCAAATTTAATAGAATTAAAGAAACTAATTACAGGTTTTGATACCACTAATTAAGTTTATAACTAGTTCACTTATGATTGTTCTAAGTAAACACAATAGAAAGAAATAATTGATTTTAGAAAAGACTAATGAAACATAAAAATATTATAGAATGTAAAAGGAACACAGATGATTTACGTGGTCTGGTTCATTTAGTTCCTACTGCATAGTAAGAACACCACTACATATTGCATTATTATGAAAAAGAAAAAAATCACATAAAAAAAGATAATGAAAAATTAAAGAAACCACACACACAAACCATAGAAACTATCCCAGCCCAAGGACCTCATCATCTTGACAGCCAGTGAACAATCCTAGGTCAGAGACAACACTGTACTCCCTTGAACTGGATGAACTCATAAATTCAATTCAAATAACCATAATGAAAACAAAATAAGGACAACAAAATATTGAAGGAAAATACAGAAAAAATTATTGGATTTGGTGGCCTAAAACCAACAACTTTTTACTTTATTCATTAATAAATACCATATCACATATTGATTTTTCATCTGCATGAAAATTCATGTGTTAATTTCCAAAGGATATCTATTTCATTAAAGGCTCATAGTGGATCCCTACTGTGATGAGAACCTGAATGTGCCACAACACTATTCATGAATATATGTTCTATGGACAAATGATGTTATTTGCGGGACACAAATAATACATGCCATTAGGGGTGAGTAATCATAAAACATTTAGTAATATTCTTATGGTGTGCACCCTTAGTAATGTCCAGGATGATATTATGAGAATGAGACCCGCCAGTAGGAAATACACATTTTATAGTGTTATTGGATTCTCCTATCTACAGACATGTGTATTGGTATGTAGACTTTACGATTATTATTAATTGTTATTAAAAATCACACACAATGATGTATTGATGAAAACCATGATGACACACTGTTCGCAGTGAGGTATGATATGTTGGCTGTTTCATGAGTAATACTGCATTAATAGATAACACAGGAAATGATTTTTTTCATTTGTTCCACAATGGAAGTAGATATCTCAATCCCTTCGATGGAATTGATATAGACTAAATAAATCCATGGAAATGGTAAAGAATGGGTGAGTTAAATTTTGAAAATTCAAATAAAGAATTATTGAGCACATGGGTTGATGGAACTAGTATGAAAACCACTTGATTCTAGATATTGAGACAAACAGAATACATTACATAGTAAGAATTTGTAGTAGGTGACACATCATTTCAGTGCAAGCATCTTTCTCTATGGGTGCCTTGGAGTGTTTCTAGATGCTAACCTTGGACTGTAAGTAGGATCTACTTAATTCCACTAATAAATAGGCATAGAGGGCCACACACTATGTGTGTCCAAGTATCTCAATTAAATATTAATTTAACAAGTTGAATAAAGATTATTCTCGATTATGGTTTAATAATTCTTCAAGGATTCTTGATCACATTTATTTCGACACTAGTTATTCAAGAGAAAATATTATGGGTAAAATAATATATTTATTTGCAAGTAATGAAGTGATATTTATTTGAGGAATAAATAGAAATTATTCATGGTCTAATAAATTTGGTGGAGGAAATAATGAAAATGGAAAAACAAAATTACACACCACGTATATTAATAAACACGCTATATAATTTCTCTAGGTATTTGTGAAAAATAATAATATTTAGTTAATTAAATAACAAAAGGTGTAATTAGCTGGGCACATGTCAAGTAATAATAATATTCAACAATTATTATAAGACATGGGGTCTTACTAAGAATTAAATGAAATGTATAAATTATTTCGATTAATTAATTAATTTTATTATTCTATGTAATTAAAATCCCAATTATATAATTCTCATTCACCTAGACACTTTTTAGAGGTTGTGCACAACAGATCTACATAAATTTATCTATGCAAGAGAGAATTATTTTCTTCCAAGAATTCTCTCATTTTACAAGAGATATCTTCCTCCATCAGATCAAGGAGAGTGCTTTGCAAGCAGCTCTCAAGGAAATCAAAGGAAAACATCACAAGAAAAGGATATTCCACGCTAGCACCCAAAGACCACTTCAGCGATGTATAGAGATATTTGGAGCACATGTGGATCACCGATAGAGGAATCCTACACTTGGATTATACTATGCAATGAAAAATCACATCGGATCATGACCAGAAACATCAACAGATAGAGAATTCCATCAAAGTAATTCTTGTATTTTAATTAAATTAATTATAACCAACATATAATGATCCCCTCTCTGGTTCTGAGACTCCCTTACTTTTATTTTATTCTTCATTCAATTCCAAATATTGGGAGTTGTATTATCGTGATAGATATTGTATTGATCTTTGTTAATGGAAAAATAAATTTTGGGTACACCCACCAATGCACTTTTGCTAACCCCAAAACCCACAAGTGGTACCAGAGTGGTCAGATCATTGATTATAATTATTTAGTTTATCATTGTTAATTTATGAATATAACAATTTATTTGTTTCAATTCAAGTTAATCATTCTATAAATCCAAATCTAGATATCTATTACTCCACTTTCATTTCCCGTTCACCTTATAGAAACAATTTTTTCTTTTAATTTTGATTAAAATAAAATAGAGAATCTCATCTGGGGGTGCCAAATTTCATGTTTCTACAACACCAAAACACACGGTGTGTATTTGGATGTACACGCCATGTAGTATTGGTTCCATGCATCTTGATGGTTCACCAGACGAGGCCGTGTCATTTTATTCTTTCTATGTCTTTAAGACTCTATGTGTTGACCAGGAAAAGGTGGAACATGGTTTCCAAATTACACGTCATGTGGCCCACTGAATATGATATGTAGTCCCTTCGGGTTAGGGTTATATCATGTACCACGTACATCAGTTTCCTGTCTAGAAATTGTATAATGTATATGCAACACGGCGCATTTCCCATTGAACACACCATGTACTCCAATGATTTCCAAAGTACATCTACACGCCATGTCCCCGTGCATGTACATCGTATGGATGGTGAACAAAAGTACACGCCGTGTAGTTGGAACTACATGCCATGTACTCATCCAACTTATAAAAATTTAACAAAATTTATTATTATATTTTACAAACCCTATGAACACATACCATAGTGCAGGTGTAAAGCTGAGGCATAACACATGATAGGTGTTATATATATGTGTGTTTAATTTAACATATGTGTAATGTTCATTTCTACTCATTGGGTAGTTTTGAATATAAATTCACCGAGTTTCCCCCAAAGTAAAAGTTATGTACAAAGATAATTTTAAATTTATTTATTTTTTTAAAATTATGATTGATATGAATCTCAAGGAAATTCAAAAAAAGGGTTTCAGATAAAATGATTGATTAATTAAAGATAATTAATTGATTCGAGCATGATTTATCATAAAAAAGAACGATTAATGAATTGAATGCTTGTTTTATTTATGAGTAAATATCGTTGCATGTATGGATGATCACAATCTTACCAAGACCTTTGTATGTGAATGGTTTCTTTTAATTTATTTATTTAAAATAAATTTTTTAGCATCCGAGCCTTCTCCTCAATAATATATAGGGCATGCATGACCAAGGTTTGCTCTATGTAAAACCTCATATTACCCCTCACCTACGAGTGAGATAAAAGCATATGTAATGGATGGATCTCCCAAACTATTGGAGGCAGCTTAAGTGAAGAGACAAGGTGAAACCAATCCAAGGAGATACACAGGTGGATAGGTGGAAAGCTGTGAAAAAGAACCCAAATGGTTCAAGGAGTTTCTATCCTAGGTATTGGGTTAATTTATCAACTACTAGATAATGTAACCAATAGAAAAAGATCATGATCATAACATTTATTATATTTATATCAGTTTCATGGTTTATTTGTTATGGGTGTTTTGTTACCGTCACACAATTAATGAATTAGTCAAACAAGTAAGATGGGACAAAAATAAGACCCGCTTATGCATAAATATTATCATAGACATGGTTAATCACTTATGTACATCCGAATTAATATTAAAAATATTTTAATAAAAGTTAATAAAATGATATTTTAGGTATAAGGATAAAATCTCTAAAAGAAAATATTAAGTTGGTATAGTCGTCTATAATTTTGGATAGAATCAAACCCTAGTTTAATGTGCATGACCAACCCTATTTGGGGTGCTTTCAATTATCAGGGAATTATAATTAAGGTTTTGGGTTGAATTGAATTGGTTCGCATAAAGGTTTGACTTCCATAGCAGGAGATTGTGTGAACAAGAGGCAAAGGTTGAGGAAATCCAAAATAAAAGTATTTCAGGATTGGGGAGTCCACTCAACAGATCAAGGAGCTGTGAGTTAAGGCAGTTGGCATTTGGAATTCCTACCTAAAACCCTAAAAGTTTCTTGACCAACACTATTTGGGGTAATTAAAAGGGAAATATGGATCTTTTCCACTAGAATATTTAGACAACAGAATATTATGAAGTCAATGGTGAGAGATATTGGATTTAGATAAAAAAAGTGGGAGACTAATAAGTATTAAATTATTTATTTGTCTCAGTTTTATCATGATAAAGTACTAAACCTTTTATAATCTTAATTTTTATAAATGGAATAAAAAATTAATTCAAAAATATCATTTTGAACCATACATGAGAAGGAAAACCTTCTCACTAGCACCAATTTCTAGGAATGACAGAGGCCTTTATACATCGTCCTTCGCCACAAGAAGAAATTGTACATGATGGAAGAGCCTATTCTAGTTGCACCTGGAAAAGAGAATGATGATGAAGAACTATCTCAGTATATGAAACATATGGTTGATGCCATACATGTAAAATATTTCATACTAATGGCCATGTATAATGAGCTCTTGAGGAAACATGAAAACATGGACGCATATAGAATGATGTATCGCCTTAAGGATATCGATGAAGATAAGGAAAGAAAAGAGAGATATGAGATATCCAACACATTATTTAAATATAATATTGGAGATTCTATGCTAGCAGGGCCACATGTAGTCAATATTATTGTCTACATTGAATGACTAGAAATCATAGGGATAACGTTCTCAGATGAGTTACGTACATATCTCATCCTATCATCAGTACCCAAGACCTTCTCTAGATTTATTGTCAAATACAATGTGGGAATCTTTTAGAAGAGACTATTGAAACTTCTGACCTTAATTTTTCAAGTAGATATGGAAATGGGGTGTAAAAACCCATAGTCATTACGGTGCAAAACAAAAGGAAATATAAGGAAAATGGGACCAGGATTTATAAATGTTAAGAAGCCCCTTAGTTCCATTCCTCCCAGAATGGGATGATCTAGAGGTAGGGAAAGGAACGAGAGGTGGTATGTTTTACAAGTGGAAAGCCAGGCCACTGGAAGAGGAATTGCACCCAGAATCATGGGGATGCAAAATGTGTGTTTGTTATTGAGGGTAATATTTCCATTTTTACACATTGGGCATTAGATACAGCTTTTGGAGCTCACATCTATATTCAAATGTATGAAAAAAGTAGGTATAGAATGATTTCTAGAGGAGAGGTGGATCATAGAGGTACCAATAGTGCAAGGATGGCTGCATTTTCCATTGGTGATTACCATCTCTCATTTCCAACTGGGATGCTTTAGGTTTTACATAATTGTTATTATGTGCCCAGTGTTACAAAGAACATAATTCTGGTATCATGTTTGGATATGGATGGATTTATTTTTATGTTTTTAAATAAGGATACATTATTTTATAAGAAAAAAAATGTTATGGTATGGCACATTTAAATAAAAATTTGTCTATATTAAATTAAAAAAACAAGTGTTGGAAATCGATAACGAAACAAACTCACATGACTTATACATCACCCAGTTGTGGCATCACTATCTCGGTCATGCAATTTATAAGCGGTTGAAAAAGCCCTACCAAGATGGTTATTTAGACTCTATGGATCTAATACCACTTGATAGATGTCATGATTGTTTACAAGGTAAAATTACCAAGCCACCTTTTAGTGGATATGGTGAAAGGTTCACAGAGATTCTAGGATTGGTGCACACAGATGTGTATGGACCATTTCTAGTATAATCTAGAGGTGGATATTCTTACTTCATTACATTTACTAATGATTTGAGTAGATATGGATATATCTACTTAATGAAGTATAAGTCTGAAGAATTAGAGAAATTTATGGAATTCAAGAATTAAGTATGGAATCAGCTTTAGGAAGATAAAAAATCTTCAATCAGATCTAGGTGGAGAATATCTGAACCAAGAGTTCATCAATATTCTATGGGATTATATGATTCTATCTCAGCTCACTTCTCCTTATACACTATATTGGAATGGTGTTATTGAAAGGATGAACCACACCTTGTTGTACATGGTGTGGTTGATGATGAGTCATGTATATATTCCATTATCCTTTTGGGGATATGCTTTACAAATTGTATCATACACATTAAATCGAGTACCAACTAAGGTGGGAAATGGAATTCCCTCTCAGTTATTGAATGGAAAGAAACCCATTTTGTCACACATAAGTGTATGAGGAAGTGAGGTATTTGTTAAGGAATTATTAGGAAACAAACTAACACCCCAGGGCACAAGGTGTATCTTTATATGATATCCCAAGGAAACGAAAGTATATTAGCTATATAACCCTTGAGAGAAGAAAGTGATTGTCACCAGACAAGCCATATTTATTGAGAGGGATTGCGTCCTCAAAAATTATAGAGGGAGAAATATTGACTTTGAAGAAGTTCATTCTCATGATATATAGGTGTTGGTACATGAACAAGTTCCACAGGTCCCTATAGAAGATGTTCCAAAAACACAAGTACTACGTAAGATCTCAAGAGTGGTAAGGGAACCGGAGAGATTTGGTTTCCTAGTCACTAAGGATGGAGGTTCATTATTATTGGAAAATGATGAACCTGTCTCCTACAAGGAAGTAGTATGAAGATCAGAACCTGCAAGATGGCTAGAAGATCTGAATTTTGAGATAGATTTCATGTATCAGAACCATATCTGGGTTGTGGTTGGTGAGCCAATTCATGTAAAGTTTGTTAGATGAAAATGGGTATTCAAGATATATTTGGAAATGGAAGGTCATGTTAGCACCTATAAAGAAAGGATAGTGGCTAAATGATATAAAATGTGTCATGGAATTGATTACGATGAAACCTTCTCACTAGTTTCCATGTTTAAATCCATAAGAATCATACTTACCATAGCAGCTTACCATGACTTCAATAATTTATAGATGGATGTCAAAACAACATTCCTTAACGGGTACCCTCAGGAATATGTCTATATAACACAACCAAAAGTGTTTGGGACACCAGGTGATGATAAATGGGTTTGTAAGTTGCATAAATCCAGGTATGGATTAAATCAAGCATCCAGGTCTAGGACCATTTGATTTAATGATTCCATAAAAGAATTTGGTTTCATTACAAATGAATGTGAGATATATGTTAATAATATGTTTAATGGTAATGTGGTCATTATACTAGTAGTATATGTTGAAGCCATATTACTTATTGGAAACGATGTACCAATATAATGGTCAGTTAAGGACTGGTTGAACAATTTTTTCTTCATGAAGGACTTAGGTGAAGTAGCCTACATTATAGGGATCAAGATCATTCATGATAGATCCAATATGTCTCTTGGAATATGTTAGGGTACTTACATTGGAAAAATAATAAAGATATTTAGTATGGAACAATCCAAGAGGGTATTGGTTCCAGTGTCACATGGAATACATCTTTCTAAGAGAATGTGTCCTCAGACAAAAGAGGAGAAAGATAAGATGAGTAAGATCCCATATGCTTCATATATAGGATCTATCATGTATTCCATGTTATGTACCAGTCATGATGTTTCATATGCACTGAGCATAGTAGGTAGACATAAAGAAGATCCAGGAGAACAACATTGGACTTCTATTAAGGAATTCCTTGATTATATGAGATGAACTAAGGATATGTTCTTGGTATATGAAGGAGATGAGGAGATTTTTATTAGAGGGTATGTCATTGAGGGTTTTCAGATAGATCAGAATGATCTGAAGTCATAATATGGATATGTTTTCTATCTCAATAGAGGATATGTGGGATTGAAGAGTTCAAAGCTACCTGTTATTGCCGATTCTACAACGAAGTCCATATATATAGCTGCTTATGACATAGCCAAGGAATTCATCTAGATTAAGAACATAGTCCATGAGCTTTATCTGGTTACCTGATGTAAATATCATATCACAATGTATTGTGATAATACTGAAGTAGTGGATCTTGCAAAAGAACCAAGGTTACATCAACAGACAAGGAACATACTTCAGAAGTATCACCTCTTGAGGGATTTCTATAAAAGGGTCGACGTTGCAGTGAGTAGAGTGTACACATAAGTAAATGTGGTAGACCCCATGACTAAAGTTCTATCTCATAAAAATCATGAATATCATGTGAGGGATAGCGAGTTAAAGGTTGTTAAGAGTTGTCTCTTGTCCAAGTGGGAGTCTGTTGGAGTTAGTGGCCTAGAACCAACTACTTTTTACATTATTCATTAATAAATACCTTCTCACATCTCGATTATTCTTCTATTTGAAAATTCATGTGATAATTTCCTTAAGATAGCTATTTCAATAAAGGTTCATAGGGGATCCCTGCTATGATGAAAACCCAAAAGTTCCACAGCACTGTTCGTGAATATTTGTTCTATGGACGAATGATTTTATTTGAGAGACACAAATAATACAAGCCATTATGGGTGAGGAATCATAAAAAATTGACGCATCTTCTCATGGTGTGCTCCCTTGGTAATGTCCAGGATGATATTATGAGAATGAGACCAACCAGTAGGAAATCCACATTTCATAGTGTCTTTGGATGTTCTTAAATGCGGACGAGTGTATTGGTCCTTAGACTTTAAGATTATTATTAATCAGTATTACAAATCATGAATTTAGATGTATTGACTAAAACTGTGACGACGCACTATTCGTAGAAAGGTCGGATATGTTGGGTGTGTCATGAGTGATATTGCATTAATAGATAATGTGAGAATTAATTTGCCCCTTCTATTCCATAATGGAAGTAGATATCTTAGGCCCTTTTATGGAATTGATATATCCTAAATAAATCCATGTCCATGGTAAGGAATGTGTGAGTTCAATTCCAAAATGTCAAAGAAAGTATAATCGATCAAATGGGTTAATGGTACAAGCATGAAACCCACTTGATTCAAGATATCGAGACAAAGGGATTACATTACACGGTAAGTGTTCATAAGAGGTGACACGTCATTATGACACTAATTTATTTGTCTATGGGTTCCTTGGAGTGTTTCTAGATGCTAACCATGGACTTTAGATAGGATCCACCTAATTCCACTGAGAAAGAGGATTATAGGGTCACACACTATATAAGGCCCCTATCTTAAACATTACATATCATTGAATTAAGTTAACAAATAAAATTGAGGATCTTTTTTCGGTTTCGGGTTTTAATGAATTAGGCCATAACTATTACATTAAATTTTAATATTAAAAAGTAGAAACTTCTACTCAGTATCCATTTTTTCCTAAATTAAACTTTTTTTAAAAGAAAACAATAATTCTTTTCTTGATATAAATCTTCTTAAATTATTCCTTTCTCTTACCCAGCCATATACCCTATGAAAAATATTTCAAAAACTTGGGATTAGCATGAAAAGCTCTGTAAGGGTTATAAAATAAAGAAAGAAGTAATTTTCCATAAATATATACAAGACATAAGCTCTTTTACATACCTCATCAAATAATTAGATTTATGAATAATAGATAGAAACCATAATTCATAAAGGTAACTTTTGGAATCCATAACATACAAATATTGTAGCTTTCACATCTACATTGGGAGTTATATTTGGAATACCAATCACAGTATATTACATAAATCTCTTTGGAGAATCATTAAAGTTTACCTCTGTCATGTCACCCAATTCATTGGAGAGTGATCTTAAGATCACCCACCCTAGTTTTATCATGAAACCTCCCATATTCATAAACAATTCTCAAGAACCATATCATAATCACAAAACACGAGCAAACATAAAGGAAAGACAACATTTCCACATTGCAATCACAACATAACATTTCAATATATTTACATAATCAATCCATTATCAAAACCATTTTCAATACCAAAATACATAAAAATATTATATGGTATTTATTTTCCTTTTAAAAACACTACGGCTTGTAGTAGAATCCAAATATCAAATAATGCTCACGGCGGCAGAAAGGTCATTGTCACTGCGTATGTTAAAAAGAAATATTATTTTTGTATTTTAGTAAAATTATTTGCATTGAAATAATTCCTTTTCAATAAACGTAAAACTCAAAGGATTTATACACCGTATAAATGAAATTTGTGTATAAATCAAAATATACCTCAATGAAAGATGATAGAGACAAAGTCCCTTACCTAATCTCAAACATGACTCATTCGGTATATATTCTCCTGAATAATAAACTAAAGTTAATTTATAATTTCTTTAGAAGATTTTTCAAGTTTATTATTCCTTTTATTTCACTTATTATCACGAATTAAATATTATATAATCATTTATGTTAATGATGGCCGTTTTGTCAATATTTGGTACTTGAATCAAAAATGAACTTCTTATAATTACAAGTTGTCCATGTGGTCAAAAGACCATTATCTCTAGAATGGAATTAATGATTTAGATATCATATATATAATATATATCTATTATATATATGTATTTATAATAGTACATAACATTTTAAGATAAGAAATGAAATGCACGGTTCATGGAGACGGTAAGTCGTACGTACGCATGAACACTACTTTCATTTATATTTAGTATTTAATGGAATGAAAACATAATAATTAATAGTTTTATTATAATTCCAGTATAATATCATATATAATTTCATTAGATCCATCCTTTATACGTCCCACATATGGCATGAACGAGTCAAATCACTTTGAGGGGGCGGTAGTCTGCGATTCCTCAAATGAAATTATCGTATTTACCCATTATGGAAACCATAAAGTTATGATATTAAAAAAAATAAGAATAGAAAAAATATAAATATAATATATATCACATATAAATAGAGTACCATCATATTGGCCACCATGAGAGGTGGTATGATATTATCAAATAATCATTGTTTCGTGAGGCCGCAGTTCCCTGTACACAGAAACAACATGTTCGTATCCATTAGATGGAGGTGTGGGTAAGTGTAGTTTGAATAAATCACAATAAAACAAGCTATTATATTGAGGATAATTTTGTTTTTATGAATAAAACTAATAATAATATCATAGGAAGTGAATAATTAAAATTAAATAAGAGAATCAGAGGGAAGATGTTTCCATTAAATCGGGTAACTTCTTTTGATTTAAGACAAGGGGATCTCTTTAATTTCCTTCTTATTATGGTAAGGCTTCTATGAAGAATAGAGGGATGTAGGGATATTATTTTTGCATAGTATGGATGAGCCAATGGGATTGATATTTGTGAGTAATGTGTTAGAGGTGATATCCTTTTATAAGAGGGAGGAGGGGCTTCTTAGGAATGTTTGAAAGTATTATTTTACTATAAAATTATTTTTCAGTTTCAAAATATTCAAAACACATAAAATTCATATATAAGATGAATATAAGACAAAATAAAACCATCCAATAAGAATTATACAGGTTTGGATATTTTTTAATACTTATCTTTTTTATTTAACCCTTTGTTAACTTATTTATGTTTTACCATGTTTTCTTGTATATTCATACTATATGGTGAATATAGTTACAATAAAATTTTAATAGAACATAAAGTGTTTCATTTATAACATTTTAAAAAATATCTAAGTCATTTGGAAGAGAAGTTTTTAGGGCTATTTTATCATTTAATATAATATTAATTGATTTAAAAACTCATTTATGTCAATTTGTATATTATTCATATCAAGACTTTCTAAAAAAATCCAACGCAACTTGATTCATTCCAAAAACCTTCATTAATTCAAATATAACAATCCATAATCATCTGTAAAATTCATGTATTTCCTAAAAAGATTCTAAAAAAATTTATTTTAATATTTATAATCTAATTTATTTAAAACATACATTAAATAAGTATTCATTACATCATCATTGTGTCATAAATAAATTTACTTATACGATATCTAAAATTTTTAAATAAAATACCATGATGTATGAAACTTTTTTAGATTTATAATTTCTATTTATAGTATAATATATCAATTATATAACCCCATATTATGTTTAATGGAAAAAATAATGTTTATGATATTTTAATTTTTACTTTAAATAAAAAGTTATTAATGTCATTATCTTACCCAAATTGCTTTAAAAGGCCAAACGTTCTACCCAAGGATTGTATTCGTCAGGAATTACACATCCAATAGGTTATTACAAGTGTTAAGGTAATTTTATATTATTATAATATTATTTTTAGCTTAATTTACCCAATTTAACTTTAATCACGGTAAATAAAAATCAAAAGCTATTATTCACAAAAAATAATTTTCAACTTATTGAACCAAATTTTACTTACTATTGAAAACCATGTATGTTAGATTTTTTAAATTAAATTCATAGAAGTTGTAAAATTTCATTTAAATGTAAAAGTCTGTTTTTAACTACTATACATTGTTTTTCACTATTCATCAAGAATTGAACATTTTTAGAAAATTAGTAAAAATTCACCTCAAGATAATTTTGTTATTTTGAATTCAATAATAATGCATATTTTACCAAATTAAAATCATAGATGATTCATTAATTAATTTAAAATTAATTTCTGTTGTCAAACTCGAAAGAGTGTTTTTAAGATTTAAAAACTACAAAAAGATTGACTTGTGTTTATGTCCAATTTCAACGTGAAATTACTTACAGTGACCAAAATTGGATTAAATGGTAAAAATATAATCCAATTAAAATTTAAAACCATTTAAAATGATTATCTATCCATATAAATTTATCAGATGAAAAGATAGTTTTGACATAAAATGCAGTATTTTTCACTATTCATTAAAAATGGACATTATTAGAAAAATACCAAAAATTTACCCAATGTAAATTTTGATGTACCTCTTATAAAGAGGAAGTTTATTTTGTCAAATTCAATATATAAAAGTGACAAAAAGTAGATTTAATAAGGGTTTCCCATTAAAAGGCGGTAGATATACCTTTTAAAGAATATTAGAGTATTTATTCTTAAAATTGGATTCATTCACATTTTAAGACTATATATTATATTTAATAAATGTAAAAATGATTAATAAACATGTTTAATAATAATAATATGGTTAGTCCTATTCATTCTCGCAAAAAGGCTAGGTGTTAACTACTATTTAAAATAATAATATTATATTATTATTTTTCAGTATAAGTCAACATTGTGTAAAACATAAGACTTCCGAGAAATACATTGTTGCATGTCGAGTGCACAATCTAAAATAGTATCCCCTTTAAATTAAAATTAATATTTAATTCACAAATATTAATAAATATGAAAAAGTCATATTCTTTATTCAGCTGGGATGTTACATCCTTCCCCCCGTTTGGGAATTGTGTCCCCGCATTTCTATTCACTAATAAAATAAATGGGGGTATTTATCCCTCATTGAATTTTAAAATTCCCGCATTTCCTCCTCAACAATATAGTTTTTCTAAAAAAACAGTTACCTAACGAATTAACTTATTCTGCAACACATGCTCTCTTCGGTCAAGAATATGGACTGGTTGTTCCTCATAAGAGAGATTCTCCTCCAACTAAACTACCTCTGGACTCAAAATATGAGATGGATCTGGCATATAATTTCTCAACATTGAAACATGAAAAACAAATTTGGAGTACATCTACTCTGTAAGCAACAGATCCAACATTATTTAGGATTTCATAGGGTCCAATGAACCTCAGACTCAACTTTCCCTTCTCACCCAAACGCATCACACTTTTCCATGAAGATACTTTGGGAAATTCATGATCACCAACCTCTAAAGAAGGATCCTTCCTCTTATTATCCACATAACTTTCCTACCTGCTATGAGATGTTTTCATGTTCTTCTAAATCAATGGCATATTTTATTCCATCTCTTCTACCAATTTTGGTCTAATCAACTTTCTTTCACCTACTTCATGGAAATAATCTGTAGTTCGACACCACTTTACATATAAATCCTCAAATGGAGCCATCTATATACGACAATGAAAAATGTTATTATAAAAAAATTCAACCAATGAAGGAATTTGGTCTCAACTTCCCTGTAAATCCATTGAAAAAAAGTGTAACATATCTTCCAATTTATGAATTGTTCATTCTGACTGCCCATTTGATTTTGGATGAAAAGTGGTATTAAAATTTATTTCAGTACCCAATGACTTATAAAGGCCTTTTCAAAAGTTATAAGTAAACCTGTGATGATGATCAGATAAAATGGATTGGGGAACTCCTTGTAACCTCATTATCTCTTTAACTTACAACCGAGAAAGTTGATCTAGAGACAATGTATCTCGAATAGGAAGGAAATGATATTATTTAGTCAATCGATCGATAATAACCCAAATTTAATTATTACCTTGAGATGTATTTGGTAATACCACAATGAAATACATGGACACATTTTCCTATTTAATATCTGGCACCAGTAAAGGCTGAAGCATCACTTTTCGTAACTATCTTTCTCCTTTAACATGTTGACAAGTCAAATATTTCACAATAAAGCCAACAATATCTCTTTTCATTCCATCCCACTAGTAATAACCTCAAAGATATTTGTACATATTAGTACTAATAGGATGAACTAAAAACAAAGAACTATAAGATTCACATAACAAATCATTCTTCAACTATGAATCAAAAGGCACACATAATCTCTTCCCCAATCTCAAAACTCAATCTTTATCAATGTTAAAATCATAAAAATTAACCTTATGAACCAAATATACCTTTTTATACAACTCACTATCTTTATTCTATGCATGATTAATTCTGTCTGATAGAGATGACTTTTGTGAAACCTCAAACAAATCATAGGAATTTATTGCACCAATAACTTCTATGCGAATGTTAAAAAAATCTTTAATCAAAAGTTCATGTTCCAAAAATAACATGGTTAATGTATCATTAATTTTTCAACTGAAAGTATCAACCACTTTATTTTTCTTTATTGGATGGTAATGAATTGTGAAATCATAATACTTGATTAATTCCAACCATCTTCTATATCTCATGTTAAATTTTTTCTGAGTGAATATATAAATCAATATTTTGTGGTCAGTATATATTTTAAATTTTACTCTACAAAGATGATGCATACAAATTTTTATATAAAATAAAACATCATCTAATTCCAAATCATGTGTAGGGTAATTTAAATCATGAGGTTTCAACTAACGTGAAGCATTAGAAATTACATGATCATTCTTTATTAGAACACAACCAATTCTTTTCAACAAAGAATCATTGTAGAAAACAAATTCACCATCTCTTGAAGGATGTGCCAAAATAAGAGCATTCGAAAATGTAAATTTCAATTCCTGGTAAAAATCCTCACATTGTTTTGTCCAAATGAACTTAACACCATTTTGAGTTAACTTAGTCATTAAGATACATAACCATGAAAAATTTTCATCAATCCTCTTTTAATAACCTACTTAACCAAGAAAACTTTGGATCTCAGTTATATTTTTGTGTCTTGGACATTATTCAACATCCTTTGTATTAGTAGGATCAATAGTTATGCCATTTTTTAAAACAATGTGACCACAAAATGAAATTTTTTTTAACCAAAACTCATACTAGATGAATTTACCCTACAATTTTTTTTCTATTAAGGCTTGCACAAAAACTCTTAAATTATTTTCATGTCCTATTTACTTTTGGAATAAACAAAAATATCATAAAAAAACACAACCAAAAACTTATCCAAGAACAATTAGAAAATTCTATTCATAAGATTCATGAATACAATAGGTGAATTGGTTAACCAAAAAGGCATAACTAAAAATTCATAATGGCTATATCTAGTATGAAACACAATCTTTGGAATATCTACTTCATTTACTTTCAACTGATGGTACCCTGACCTGAAGACAATCTTTGAAAAATATTGAGCTCCCTGGAGCTGATCAAAAAAATCACCAATATGAGGCAAAGGATACTTGTTCATTATAGTGATGTTATTCAATTCTCTATAATTAGTGAAAAGTCTCATTGAACCATATTTCTTTTTAACAAACATGACAAGATCACTCCATGGTGATGTTCTAGGTCAAATGAATCATTTATCTAATAACTCATGCAATTTCTTCTTTAACTCTAAAAGTTCAATTTGAGGCATTCATTAAGGGGGTTTTGAAATTGGCTTACCATCAGGGAAAATTTCAAAAGTAAATTCACCTTCCCGATTCGGTATCATACGAGGAAACTTATCAGTAAAGACATCAAGATACTTATTTACCACTGGAACATAATTAATCTATGTAGTTTATTTGTTTTTAGTATTATGTGCAAGGTAACATTCATTTCCTTCTTTTACAACTTTCTTAGCTTCATGATATGTTATCAAAATTAAGGGTTCATTAATGTACACAAACTGAAATTATTTCTGAAAAGAAACTTATTTAGCTCTTCAGTCAATCATAGAATGATAAAAAAAAGTAATTACATATCCAAAATAAAATAAAACACTACTAGACGAAAAACAATAAGGTTTGTAGGTAGATTCTTTCCACACACAATGACATGAAGGTTCTTATAATTTCATTTTGTCTCAAAGTTTCCTCCCATGGTTTTTACCATAAGTTCAAGATTTATATCTTGAGATGGAATTCTCAATTTACTAGAACGTTTCTCAGAGAAGACAGAATGTTTAGACCCTGAATCTAACAATACATTGGTATAATCTGAATAAACAAAAAGTGTACCAGATACTACTTCATTTGATGGCCCAACATCTGCTGAAGTATTTTAAAAGGAATTCACCACTCCTCTCTGCATGTAATCCAGCTGCTTTCCATCAGTTGAGTTATTTTTTGGACACTCATTTTTATAATGACCCATTTTCTTACACTTAATATATTTTAGTGACATTAAATCAGATTTTTATTACCATCACACTATCATTTTTCAGTGCAATTACGAGCCTTATGTCTCATTTTAGAAAATCAGTAGCACTTATAAGAATTCAAAATTCATTCATCGGAATTCTTTTTACCACAATTTTCACAAACTATACACTTATGTTTCATACAATCAGACTGTTTTGAAGAGTTCTTACATTTCATCCGCCACCTCAATCTCTTATTCTGTTGTTTTCCAAAGAACACATGATCATAGAAAAACTTCATTTCCTCCTTCTCTGCATATTGGATAAGTTTTTCATAATATTTATACTCATGATAATCTAAATCCCTTAGATTATATGGATTGAATCTTGAGTAAAAATGGTTGATTTTAATATCATAATCTCATATGAAATTTGGAGTATACCTTGCAAGTCGAGTGAATTTTTCTTCATAACCATCCACTGAGTCATCCTCCTACCTCAATTCCAATAACTTTTTTCCATCCTATGTCGAACCTCCTTAGGAAAATATTTCTCAAAAAAAACATACCATTAAATTCATCCCAATCAAGAGTAACAATCTCTTCACTAGCCCTAATATTTTTATGTGTTGACCACCACTGATCGGCTTCACTTTCAAAACTGCAAACAACAAGACTAACCATTTTTTGTTCTGAACACCCCATGACATTGAAAATATTTTCCAGTGCTTTAATCCACCCTTCAGCTAGAATAAGGTCAAATTATTCTTTGAATTACGAGGGATGTCACCTAATGAAATGATCCAATACTAACATGTTCCTCTGTGGTTGATCAAGATGACCTCGTGCATAGATACCACCACCATTTGGAGCCTGAGTCAACTATACCATCACTACAACAAACTATTCAGTTCTGATTCTGACCATCTTAGGTTGCTAAATTGGAAGGTTATTTTCCTCTCGATGTCGTCCCATCATTGTTACCGTGTTTCCTCTGCGGAAAACCATTCTGAACACAGAAGCATATTAGGATAAGCAACATGGTAATATGTAAATGATATATCATTTCAATCTTACCATAAATTAATTTATGGATATTAATTTAACAATATCCTAACACATATAAATCATATGATTTATGAATACCACATAGAAATCACAAATCATAAAGGTAACTTGTGTCATCCATAACATAGTTACATTGTAGCTTTCAAAGCTACGTAGGGAGTTACATTTGGAATACCCATCACATTATATTTCTCAAACATCTTTGGAGAAACATTAACGTTTACCTCTGTCAAGTTACCCAATTCATTGGAGAGCTATCTCAAACTCACCCGCCCAAGGTTTATCATGGAACCACCCATATGCATAAACAATTCCCAAGTACCATAACATAATTATAACACATGAACTAGCATAAAACAAAGATAACATTTCCACTTATATTGAAATAATAAATCCATTCTCAAAACTATTTTCAATACCAAAATATATAAAAATATTATATGGTATTTATTTTCATTTTAAAAACACTATGGCATATAGAGGAAGCCAAATATCAAATAATGCTCACTGTAGTGAAAAGGTCATTATAACCACATACATTAAAAAGAAACTTTAATTTTGTTGTTTAGTAAAAAGCTTCGTAGAGAAAATATTCCTTTTGAATAAAAGTAGAAGTCAAAGGGGTTTATAAATTGTATAAAAGAAAGTTGGTTATAAATCAAAAATATGTCTCAATGAAAGGATATTGAGATGAAGCCCCTTACCTTGTGTCTGACTTGACTTGTTCATTCATTAATCTCTTTAATAATAAAATAATGTTAATTTATACTTGAATAATAATCTTTTTCAAGTTTATTATTCATTTTATATCACTTATTACCATGTTATAAACATTATATAATTTTTTAAGTTAATAAGAGTTGTATTTTCAATATATGGTACTTGAGTCAAAAATGAACTTCTTTTAATTACATGTTGTCCATGTAGTCAAAAGACCATTATATCTAGAATGATATTAATGATTTAGATATTATATATATAATATATATCTAGTATATATATGTATTTATAATATTACATATCATTTGGATATAAGAAATAAAATACACCATTCATGGATACCGTAAGCCGTACGTACGCATAAACACTACTTTCATTTTGATTTCATATTTAATGGAATAAATAATTCATGATAAATATATATATTATAATTATAGTATAATATCATATATAATTTTATTAACACCATCCTTTATACGTTCCACATATGGCATGAATGATTCATATCACATTAAGGGGGTGGTAGTCTGCACCTCCTCAAATGAAGTTATCATATTTATCCATTATGGAAACCATAATGATATGATATAAATGAAAAATTAAGAATAATAGAAACAATATGAATATAATATATAACACATATAAATATAGTTCCATCATAATGGACACCATGAGAGGTGTAAGGATATAATCGAATAATCATCTTTTTGTGAGGCAACAGTTCGCCATACACAGAAACAGTGTGTTCTTAACCACTAGACGGAGGTGTGTATAAATGTAGTCTAAATAATTCTCATAAAAAATAAATAGTATTTTTAGTATATTTGTGTTGTTATGTAAAAGATAAATATTAAGAGAATAGGTATTGAAGAGGTAAAATAAAATAAGATAACTAGAGGGAAGACATTACCTTTAAATCATGTAACATCTTTTTCATTTCAGTCAAAGGGATCTTTTGAATTGCTTCCTTCCTAATAGAAGGCTTATAGGAGGAATAAAGGGGTGTTGGGAGCTTATTTGGGAATAGGATGAATGAGACAAGGGTCTTGAGAGGAGTGAGTAATGGGTTAGATGTGATGTCCTTTTATAAGAGGGAGGAGGGGATCTTTAGGAATGTTTGAATGTATTATTTTATTATAAAATAATTTTCGGTTCCAAAAGGACCACAAATCATTAAATTAAATTATAAAGTGAATTTTAGTCTAAATAAAATCATCCAATAATAATTGGACAAGTATTGGATATTTTTTAATCCTTATCATTTTTATTTAACCCTTTTTAAACTTATTTAACTTTTACCATGTCTTCTTGTATATTCATACTATATGGTTAATATAGTTACCATAAAATTCCAATCGAACCTCAAGTAGTTAAATAATAAAATTTTCCAACTTATCTAAGTCATTTGACTGAATCTTATATTTTTAATACTATTTTATCTTTTAAGAAATTATTAATTGATTTAAAAACTCATTTATGTCAATTTTTATACTATTCATATCTTGAATTTTTTTAAAAATTCCAAAGAAACATGATTCTTTTGAAAATCCTTCATTAATTCAAACATGACAAGTCATCCTCATCTCTGAAATTTGTGGATGGCCAAAAAAATTTAAAATAAAATTATGTTAATATTTATAATCAAATTTATTTAAAACATTCATTAATGAGGAAATCATTACATCATCATTGTTTTATAAATAAATTTATTTATATGATGTCTAAAAGCTATAAATAAAATACGATGATGGAGGAAATATTTTTAGCTTTCCAATGACTATTTTTTGTCTCAGATATAAATTATATAACCACACATTAATTTTTTTTGAAAACAATATATGTTTATCATATTTTTATTTTTACTTTAAATAAAAAGTTATTAATATCATTATCTTACCCAAATGGCTTTCAAAGGCCAAAAATTCCTCTCAAGGATTGTATTCGTCTTCCATTACTCATCCAATAATTTTAGGACAGGTGTTAAGATAATTTTATATTATTATAATATTATTTTTACCTTGAATTACCCAATTTACCTTTAACCGCGGTAAATAAAAGTCGAAAGTTACTATTCACAAAAAAACTATTTCTATCTGATTGAACCACATTTAACTTACTAATGACAACCATGTATATTAAATTTTTGAAATTCAATTCACAGAAGCAGTAAAATCTAATTTAAATGAAAAAGACAGGTTATAACTACTATGTTGTGTTTCTCACAATTCATCAAAAATTGAACGTTTTCAAAAAAAATATTAAAATTCACCTAAAGCTAATTTTGATATTCCTAATTAAAAAATGATGCCTATTTTACCAAATTAAAAAAATATAAGTTTCATTAATTAATTTTATATTAATTTTTGTTGTCAAACTCGAATGTGTGTTTTTAAGAAGAAAAAAAATACAAAAATATTGAGATGTGTTTATTTCCAATTTCACTATTAATTAAAAATGAACATTATCAGAAAAATACAAAAAATTTAACCAAAGTAAATTTTAATGGCCCGCTTCTAAATAAAAAGTTGATTTTGTCAAATAAATCATATAAAAGTTACAAAAACTAGATTTAAAAATGGTTCTCAATCTAAAGGATACAAATCGACCTTTTAAGGAATATTAGAGTATTAATTCATAAAATTGGATTCATTAACATTTTTTTTTCTCAAAATTTTATTGGATAATTGTAAAAAAAGTTCACAAAGATGTTTAATCATAATATTGTTTGTTCTTTTCATTCATGTCAATAAAATATCCAAGAATTAACTACCATTTATAATAATAATATTATATTTTGATTATTTTTAGTATGACTCAGCATTGTGTGCCACGTTAGACATCGAAAAAACCTGTTGTTGTGTGTCAGGTATTCCATTGAACATAGAATCCCCTTTAAAGTAAAATTAATATTTAATTCACAAATATTAATAAATATGAAAATTTCATATTCCTTATTCACCTGTGACATTACACACTAATTGTGTCCAAGTGTCTCTGTTAAATATTAATTTAATAAGTTTAATGAAGATTATTCTCAATTATGGTTCAATAATTATTCAAGGATGCCTAATCACATTTATTTCAACAATATTAATTCTATAGAATATATCCTAGGTGAAATAATATATTTATTAGTGAGTAATGCATTGATATTTATTTGATAATTAAATATCCATTATTCATATTCTGATAAATTTGGTGGAGGAGGTAATGAAAATGGAATAACAAAAGTACACGCCATGTATATTAATATACACACCATGTAATTTTTCAAGGTATTTTTGAGAAATAATATTATATATAAAATTAAAAAATATTAGGTGTATCTTGATGGGTTCATGTCAAGTAATAAGAATAGTCAACTGTTGTTATTAGAAATGGGGTCTTACTAATAATTGAGTATAATTAATAAATTCTTTCAAGTTATTAATTCATTTTATTATACTACGTAATTAAAATCCCAACTATATAATTTTCACTAGCATATCCATTTTTTAGTGGTTGTGCACAATGGATCTAGAGAATGATCTCAAGCCAAGAGAGAATTATTTTCTTCCAAGAACACTCTCATGGTACGAGAGATATCCTCCTCCATTGGATCAAGGAGAGCGCTTTGAAAGCGACTCTCAAGGCGATCGAAGGCAGAGATCTCTAGCGAAGGCTACTCTATGATAGCACCCGAATATCCCTTTAGCGACCTCTGGAGATACATGGAGCATGTGTGCATCACTACTAGAGGAATATTACACTTGGATTCTATGACATAATGATGGATCATATCAGATTGTGACTGGAAACATCAACAGAGAGAGAATTCAGTCAAGGTAATTCTTGTCTTTTAATTAAATTAATTATAATCAACATATGATGATTCTATCTATTGTTTTGGGACTCCCTTCCTTTTCTTTAATTGTTCGTTCTCTTCCGAAGACACGAAATCTTATTATCGTGACAGATCTCGGATTGATCATTGTTAACAAAAAAAATTAAAGTTGGGTACACCCACTAACACACTTCCACTGCTCTCAGAACCTGCAAAAATTTGACAAATCAAAAAACTAGGGATTTCGAAGGAGAGAGGGTGATCCTAGGGTTACAGGTCCTTCAAACTAAAGTGGTCTAGATAGTGTTCGGGAGTGTTGTGCTCTCAACTAGAGGTCACTGGAATAGGGAAGACATGTTGACATGGAAGTGGTAGTTTAGAGAACCACCGAAACTCCTCCTCTATCAACTCTATGAACCACAGATGCTGATGAAGAATAATCAAACATCCAAAAGACAAGATTTTTGGACAATAATAATTGAATCCAAAGATCCGATAATATGGGATAATAGGAATGGGACATGAAGGGATATGTGGGAAATGGAGGTTGAGTTGAAAAATTGTGAATCTAGATGAGATCAACAGATATTGAGAAATCCAGGTCATGTGGTGGGAATAGAGCCAATGAGCAGTTATAGAAAAGATAACCGATAAGTACAAATAGAGCACATGAGAGTCGACAGGTGATGTCTTTTCAATAGACAACATCGTATTGATCACTAGAGTGTAATAACAGAATGAAGAAGGAAAATAATAAATAGCTATAGAAAAACAACCCATATCCCATGTTCCAACAAGGATCAGAGAACCCAGGAAGAGGCCTGATAACATAAATCCCAACATTACCAAAATCATAAAGGAGGACCAATCAATAAAAAAATATATATAGAATAATAAAATAATTTTCATAACAATAAAAAACTGAAATAATTTTGCATGAAAATTTATTAAAACAAAACATTTAAATTGAAAAATAAAAAAATAACATCATTCATGGGGATACTTCAATATCAGAAAGGGTATTGTGGTCAATCTTGAGCTTCTAGACGATTATTGTGATCCCAATGTATTCATGTGAATTTATGAGAAAAGTACTACAACTGGGACCCTTTCACTTAACATTGAAAGATACTCTCATCTCCTTGGAATATATCATTGAAACGTGTGCTTCAATATGGGAATGCGGTGAAGGACCAAAACTATTGGCCGCTAGAAATTTCATCTGGTACTGTTGGAGGATCAAGGAAAGTAGAAGCACGGGTGAAGATCACTGGAGTTGATCGCAGTAAGTCAAATATAGTGGCAGCAACATGGTATTTATTTCTTATAACTTTTAATGAAATAAAACACACACAACATACATTTTTATAGACTTACAATTTCACACCAACCCAAACAAAAACAAAGATAAGTAATTGTCTGCAGAGTAGGTTCCACCCAATCTTGATTTTCTAAGAAGAATTCATTGAATTCATTAAACCTCCATCACAATAGTTTATTTTTGGCACTATCTAAGGACTAACTATTTTAATATCCAACACCCCCCTTAAAATTGTTATCCTTATAACCCATGAATTTTAATCATATAGGGGTGGCTGAACAACTAGTGTAATGAATTCACCATAGTAAAAGCCTTCCTTTTTCATGTAGCCTTTGGTTGCATCATTGAGGTAGATTACCACATCTATAAATATTCTCCACATTTCATTGGTTTTAGCTTCCTCTAAGCTAACTGAATCTGAAATTGTCGAGAGACAATACAAATTTACATACTCCACTATTTTTTGTTCTATCATATATATCCACAAGGCTTCGAATGTTTTGAGAATTTATATGAGAGAGTCTTCGTTATTTTTCGTCAGATTCCAGATTATGTGATGGAATCAATGGTTCTTTAGTTCATTATTCCTCCATTGGTACTTGTTTAATGATTTCTCTATCTTCTAGAATGAGTTGTACCTCTATGGAATCATCATCTTGATTCAACTTCCATGACTCCTTTTCATCAAAGATAACCTCTCTAATTAATATTATCGTTTTAATGATGGGATTATATAGCCGATATCCTATTACTCGATCTCTATATCCAATAAAAACACACTTCATTCATTTTTCTTTGAGTTTTGTTCAGTTTGCCTTCAGGATCATGTTATAGACAATAGAACCCGAAAATCTAATTGAATCAAACTTGGATTTTGAGTACTCCTAGTTTCATGCAGAATCTTTTATTTAAGAGTTTTGGTTAGGAATATATTTATTTGATACACCACACATGAGGCTGTTTAAACTCATATAGTCATGGGAACTCCTTTGTCTTCCAAAATGATTCTTTCCATGTTGATAATGGTGTGATTTCCCTCTCCGCTACTCCATTTATTTGGGGTATGTAATCTGGTGTCATATGCAGACGAATTCCATGATGCTTAAGGTACTCTTGATAACCATCAGAGTTGAGCTCCCCACATCGATCAGATTGCAATGTTTTATGTGATGATTGTTTTGATTTTCCACTAGTGCCTTGAATTCTTTGAATACGCAAAACACTTCTAAATTCATTTTGATAAAATATATCCATGCATTCATGTTATAATCATCAATAAATGTTAGAAAATAAATACTTTGTACACTTGATTTTGGATTCAACAGACCGCACATATCGGTGTGAACTAGCACCAGTGGTGTAACTGCTTTTCGGTTGGCCTTCATTGCAATTCTTTTTATATGTTGTTTATGTAGAACACAACATCAGAAATTTGATTTGGGTGTTAGTTGACAGGAATCACATTCACCATCTAATTTATCCCCCATAATCTTAATCTTTCAAAGCATAAATGCCCGAACACGATATTCCATATCCAATCTTTATAATCACGCACCATCACCAAACATTTTGGTATGTCAGGTTGGATCATGGGTGGAAACATGTGGTTCTTCTCTATCTGTACTTTTGTGATCAACCTAACTCTGTCATCAAAAATCACCATTTGATTATTTTGAAGGCTTATGTGAAAACCTTTTTCCACCAACTGACTCTTAAGATGTTGGTCTTCATGTCGGGTACATAATAGATGTCAAATATGAAATAATTATTTTCATCTTTTTCTTGATTATAACATATCCTCTTCCATAAAAAAATATTATTTAGAGATAGCAAAATGAAATATCTCATCAAAACAATACATACAGGTTTATAAATAGGTGTTTGTGCCCTGTCATGTGATTGCAATCTCCAGAGTCAATATACCACATACCTTGATTTTGTGTCAATCATTGTCCCATCAACACATGGGAATCGACAAAAAAATCTTCTTCTTTGATGATATGTGCCTCCTCGGTGTCATTCTCCATGGGTTTCTCGTACCAACATTCAATACTATAATGTCAATATTTTTGAAAGCTATAGCATTGAATGTTTATTTTTCCTGGTTGGCGATTGTTAAATCCACCACTTCTTACTCATCCATGTTCTCATGGAGTATATGTTTCATATTCACGACCTCCTTAGGTTGGGATTCTTCCACTATGTCCTCCTCATCCTCTTCTTATAGGATCAAATTTTTCTCCATGGAATCCCCTACATTTGTTGCTCCGAGATGCACCCTTACTCCTTTTTTAGAGTTGTTGATATACAACTTTGATTTATGAGAAAGATCCACTCCATTGATATCGCTGTGACATTTCATATTAAATTCATGGGATTCAAGAGACCCCATGAGTCATTCGATAGATATCATCTCCATGTTATTTTTTTCTTCTAGGGAAATGACTATGTAATCTAATTTTGGATGAATTAATTGAAAAGTGTTCTCACATACCAACACGTCAGCAATATATTCTCTATTTATTCTCAATTGATTCCCATAACCATTACACATGTATAATACTTGGAAATAGTTTCAAAAGTTTTCATAAATAGGTATTCAGACTCACCTCATAGAGATTGAAGACAAATCTGCTTCACATTATAGGTTCCTTGTAGAGCTTTTGAAAGAGCATCCCAGATATCCTTCGAAGATTTCAGAGAAGCGATAATTTCAAAAGTCGCTTCATTAAGGCGTTGATAAATGTTGGATTTTTCCTTCCAGTCTCACATTCGTTCCACCTGAGGAGTGTCATTTTGATCATCTTGTAGTGCAGCCTATGCTGCTTTGGATTCTGACTCTGTGTATCCATCCTCCGTGATGTCCATGACATCTAAGGTTCCTAGTAACATGCCCATTTGGATGCACCAATTATTATAATTGTTCTTATTCATCTTCAAGATCACAACATGTGAAAATGAATTCTCCATGGTGATAAATTATTTTGAAGTTGGGGTTGCAACCTATTAGATTTTTTTTCTAACATATATGAGATGGGAGGAGGAGAAAAACCCAGATGGGATTTTTTTTTAGTGACAAATGAAAGGGGGCGTGCGGGACTATTTTGTGTATTGATAAATTGGAAAGAAAAAAATCCACATTTGAAAAATGAAAAAATTTAAAAGAGAATGATGAAAATTTTCACATCAGATTATGAATAGTTGTAACTATTCATCTTCATCATTAATTTATTCTTAGGAAGGTTGATAGAACCTTAGACGATACTGGTTTGATTAATCTCACATAAAACTGGCACAAACACCTTCAACGTCCGTTGATAACTCTGATGGAGAATCAAGCACAGCAGAAGCACATATATAGATCACTAGAGGTGATTGCAGAATGAAAAATATAGCGGCACTGATATGGTATTTATTTCTTCCCTATGCTAATGAAATACAACACACATGACATACATATTTATATTAGTATAATCAAACACCAACCCAAAAAAATAGATATAAGTAATCTTTTTTAGAGTAGGTGCCGGCCAATATTGATTTTCCAAGTAGCATTCGCTAAAGACTTTAAACCTCCATCACAACAGTTGAGGTTTGGCACCATCCAAGGACTAATGAGTTCAATATCTAATAGGTATGACCTCCTCCGCATCTTTGAGCTTGTGGAAACCAACTCCACTATCTTATTTGAGATGGAAATCTGTCACTAGATGAGGTCATGGTTGCAGCAGCCATCATGCCAGGACGTCATGGTCGGGGAGTTCAACCACTATTGATGGATCTGTCATTGGGCTATCAGGCAGTATTCGGTCTCACCACCACCATCATTGCTAGCGATGAGGAGTTCACCCGCTGCCATAACCTGCACATAGAGAGGGACCACTTGGGGTTCTCAGAAAGGTACTACAAGGTCATGGGTGTTAATGATAGGTTGCACCTCTGTTATGCTAAACTGGATCCCTATCTGTATCCCTTAATCCATGGTAATGACCCATCCCAGAACATCACCACCATGGTGGGCTCGCTGTTGCTATTATTGGTACCTATAATTCATCATCGGTAGTCAGCTAAACCATAAAATTCATGTCTAAAATGTGAAATATAATAAAGTGATTGCTCGTGAACGTGTATAATAAATGCTATGTGTGTTGATATTAAATAATGTTAGTCCCATTTCTGAAAAGATTCTGCTGTTATTACATAAATATTGATTATATTTGACTAAAAAAAAGTATATCTTTATTGATACAACATATTTATATTTTGAAGAAACTTTATTAATAAATCAATATTAAAAGTGTAACCATTAATTAAAATAAACCCAATAAGATAAATTTAGAAGTGAACTTGTCAAATCATGTTAAATATTTTCTATTTTTTGATTCCCCATTGGTGTAGCCAAGTTGTTGTGTTTTTATGGTGGTGTTTGGTAGGTCTTGGTTTGATGTATCCCCACCTTCATTCAACTTATATTTTTGTTGTTCCTCTCACTCTCCCACTGAGGAAATAATATTTTTCGTGTTTTGAAGTGTGCCTATTGCATAATATAAATCGGGAACATCCTAATAAATTTTATTTTCTGAAATTTATAAGGCCTTTTGTTAAAAAATTCACAACGATATTATTTAAAAATACTAAATAATAGTAATAAAAAACCACAGGCTATCACCAAAGTACCATGCTAATATTCTATACAAGGCCTGATGGTAATTCCCAATCACTGATTGAAAACTAGTGTTGGGGAATCATACGTACATCGTTGGGAACAATTTGGCCTGGTAAAATGACAATAGAGGGACTTCAAATCCTAAGTAAAAGTGTCGTCCATAAAAAATAAGTAGAAACACATATCACATTTTATCCAACCATGATTTTTACCAGAACTAAACATAAAGTGATGATAAATGAGTATCCTTTATAAACACTGCTTAAAAGCACTGATAAAGGTAACTTTTACTATCACTAAATAAAAAAATTGATAAAATTACACCTTTTATCAAAAAAACATTTAACACTGATAAAGGTGAATCTTTTTTAGTTCTTTTATTAGCACCCATAAACACTTTTAATAAAAAAATATTATTAATATATATAAAATTGTCGTATTTATATTGAAAATATAATGTTTATTTATATACATTTATTACAAAATGCCTGTATATAATTTATATAAATTGGATATATATATATATATATTAAAATTTTAAATAATACAAATATAAAGGACGTATTGTTAATATGTGATATTTGAATTTAAATATTTGTGATGCAGGAACTAATGCTGGTGCTGACATTGGCGGTGGTGACATAGGCAGGCGGTGACCCATGCATGACACGAACAACTTTATCTTGAGCCTAAGGTTAATGTAACGGGTTTCCCTTAACCTAGATAGAATTTGGTCTTTGATTTCATAATAAAAAAAGAATCTAACCCAAAATTTATAAATTATATGTGTATAAAACATGTGTATATGTGTATATATGACATACGCTTTATTCACATTTGAGTATATTTTCTAATTTTTGATATAAGATTTTTGAAATTTATTTATTTTTCATACATATTTATTTATTACTAATTATTATTTTTAATTTATTTTTAATTTACATGATTGGTATTTATTCAATTTTTTATATTATGTCATAATATTTTTGAAATGTTCAACATTTATATAATTAAAAATTTTAATGCACTTTTTATCATTTTCTTTATTTCTCTATGTGTTTAAAATTCCTGTAGTTAATCTCATATGAATTAATTTTTTAAAATAGTTTTGTCTATTAAATTATATTTCTTTATATTAAATATTTCTTTCATTTAATACTATTTATTCAATTTTAATATTTATTGATTTTATTATTTGTTAGATTTATTCATTTTCTAATATTTAATTATATATAATATATATTTACTATAAAAATAACACTTTCTATATTTTTTTTATTTATATGTATTTTATTTGTTCATTTTTATTTATTAAGTTTTATCATTTAAAATATGTTTTAAAATTATACAATTAATCTATTTAAATGAAATTTAATTTAAATAGTTAATACATTTTTTTATTTTTTAATTTTATTTAATTAATATTAATATTATTTAAGCTAATATTAATTATTTTTTTGTTTTTGATATTTATTATTTGTTTATAATTTAGGAATTTATTCATTTTTTAAAAATTATACATATTTATTTAATAAAATTTAATTTTTACAATATTTATTCATCTTCATTTTAATATATAATCATTTTTTTTATTTTTTATTAATTTTTATAATTTTTAAAAATTGTACATTTTTTAATATTTTTAAATAATATTCATTTTTAATTGATTAATATCAATCATTTTAAAAATTTAGGCATTTAAGTTTATATATTCATTAATTATGCTAAAAATATATTTATTAAAAAAATTTGTAAATAAATGTTTATATATAAATAATTATAAATAAATAAATATTTATTTATATATAAATATATTTATAAAAGTTTATTTACTATATTTATAAAATTATAAATTTATAATTACAAATAAAAATATGTAATTTTTTAGACTGTTTTTTATATAATTATAAATAAATAATTATAAAATTATAATAAACATATTTAAAAAATATATATTTTTGTTATATTTATAGTCATATATATTTAAATATTGATAAAAAATCTATTTAGTTATATAAATATATATAATTTTATAAATATGTTTTTAATTGTATGTATTAATATTAATTTTCATTATATTTCTAAATACAAAATTAAAATTATTTAAATATATTTATAATTATATAAATATATATTTATAATTATATACATTTACATTTTTTAATTATATTAATTATATTATTAATATTAATTATGTATGTCTTTATTAGAGCTAAATATGAAGCACTGATAAAACATATATTATCAGCGCAAAAATTCTAGCGTTAATAAAGATATGTTTTATCAGCACTTTTATATTCAGAGATGATAAAGATTATCCTTCATCAACGGTTTTTAAAAGTGTTGATAAATTATTTCTGATCTTTTAAATAGAATCTTAACCGAGTTCTCCATCATCTTGACATTCAACCTCTCGCGGAACTGAAATTTTTTCATCACCCTCCCTTGAACATCTCATAAAAATCAACGCTTTCAAAATCCCTGGAATGTGACCTGTGATCTATTTCCCACCAAACAAAATTGATTATTTTTAATGTTTCCCAAAGGGTTTTAATGACATACACAATCGATCTAATTTTTCATTGATGTATCTCGCTGATTCTCCACCTAATCTCCCTCACTTCGGACCATTGTTGCTTCAAACTCTCCCTCACCCCAACATTCATTTTACTCATTCATCACAATTCCTCACTCTGATTGCATGGTTCTCATATCTATGCACCATAAGAACTCTTCCCACATATCATGTAAGGTGGAGACTACAAATGATATGTCAAAAGTGTTTTTTCAGTGCCCAAATGGTAATCTGATCTATGTTCCAAGTATCCTTCCCACTCCCATGGATTAAAATCAAACAATTCTGTGTGGGAGTTGGTTCCCTAGAACCAAATTTTGTGTACTTTATGAAAACTTTTATTCGAAGTTTTGAATATTAATAAAATTCTAATCACATGTTTATTCTTATATGTGATAAATTATGTGATCATTTCAAAGAGTAGTCATCACAATAAAAGGTCATAGAAGTTACACACTATGAAGAGATGAGAACCCATAAGGTTCATGATAGTATTATTAAATTCATGTTCTATGGATGGATGAAATCCTTTGAATGACAAAAATGATTCAGGTTGTCAGGGGTGGAGACTCAGGGGACATTGAGGCACCTTCTCATAGTGTATTCCCTTGGTAATATCTAGTGTAGGATATTATAAAAATAATATCGAGTAGTAGGAAATCCAATATTAAATTTGTTATTGGATTTTCATAGATGTATATGTGTGTATTGATCCTTAGACATTAATATTGTTATTAATTATTATTATATGTTGCACAATTTTATGTATTGGTGAAAATCATGATGATGTATGTTCACAGTGGGGTAAGATACGTTTGGCGTGTCATGAGTAATATTGTATTAATGAATAATGTGAGAAATGAATTGCCCCATATTTTCTTTAATGAAAGTTTTTGTCTTATGCCCATTGATGGAAATGATATATCCTAAATAGATCTATGACCATGGTGTTTTATAGGCAATTTTGATTTCTGGAAATTCAATGAAAGAGACATTGTGCACATAGGTTGATGGCACTAGCATGCAACCTATATGATTAGTGATATAATGTTAAAGGGATTATATTACATAGTAAGTAATCATATGAGGTATTATATCATTATGAAATTAACATATTTCTCTATGGGTGATGGTTGTGTTTCAAGACATTAATTTTGGACTTTTGGCTGTTTAGCCTAATGCCACTAAGAAAGAGGCCAAGAGGATCACACACTGAGTATATCCAAAGTCTCCGTTATACTATATATATATATATATTTATTATTTATCATGTTGAATAAATATTATTCCCATGCATGTTTTAATAATTATACATTTTTTCTTGAACACATATATTCTTACACTTGTTATTTGAGAGAATATTATGTGAGGAAAATACTTAAAAAATATTTATTTTCTATTTAGTGAATATTATATTTATTTATTTATTTAAAAATAATGTAGTGATATTTATTAAAAAAATATTTAAAATTCAAGGGTTGAAAAATATTGTGGAGGAATAAAGTACTGAGTATTTAGGTCTGGGGAGAAATAATATATATTGAATATTAATAGAATAAATAATATTTAATTTTAATTCACAAGATAGTCACATGTCGAGAAATTATAATAATATAATTATTTTAGACTCGGGGTTATACAATAGATTAAACAAATAATAAAGGGTACTTGTGATGTTATTTATTTTTAACCATAGTGACATATAAAAACAATTATATTATTTTCCAAGTGATCCAATTCATTTTTTTTGTTGTGCATAAAAAATATGGGGAATCCTCTCGGAGCCCTATAGGGATTTCTTCTCTAAAAACAGAGATCAATAGGCCTCTACCTCCCACTCTCAAGTCAATATAGATCAAAGATAAAACTTTGGAATCCATTCTCATGGCGATCAAAGGTGAATGAAAAAATTGATAGGATCTTCCATGCCAGTACATGAAGATTCCTACGATGACATTATGATATTTGTGGAACACATGTGAATCACCACTAAAAGGAAGATTATATTTATTTGTACAATGAAACAATGTTATAATGTAGATCTCTTGTCATATACCATTAATGAATAAATAATTCACTCAAGGTAATTCTATAATTTATTAAATTAGTTATAAATAATATGTGATGATCCCGCACTTGGTTCTGGAATTTTATCCCTTTGTTTTATTTGATTAAATTTTGTTGATCATGGCGTTTATCGCAATGTAAATATTGAAATGATCCTTGATCATGAAAAAAGTAAAATATGGGCATGAACCATTACAACACATCCATTCTTCCCAAAACCTACAAACGGTATCAAAGGGATCACATGATTATTTATAATTATTTGGAGATAATTGATTGATTTACACATTTTTCATTTTGTTTTTCAATTCAACATTAATCATTATTTAATTAAAATCGTTATTTCTACTTCTTATTCTTTCATTTATCATAAATATAATGAAAATAATTAATTATATGAATGGAATAAAATGTATGATATCATCAGGAGGTTCAGAAGATTTTGACTGGATGACACAAGAGTACACTATGTGTAACTCAAAGGTACACAACTTGTACTAGTGTTCAACACACCAAGAATTAATTCATAATTGATTCAAGTTAGGCGAGTTTATTAGATGCTGTGAATTTAATTATGAACCACATGTTGACTAGGACAACCTAGATCATGGTCATCTGAAGTACACATCGTGTTGCCCATGTACATGATCAATAGTCCTTTTGTCATAGACGATCCGTGTACCATCTTATACTAACTAATTGACTGGTGACCATGTAAATTAGAGACCACACATTGTGTATCGCATGAACATGATGTGTAATTCAATTTTGTTTCTTGTGGAAAAGTTACACAAAAATTACTTAGGAACTTTCCTCAAATAGATGTTGAGAAATATGGAAGTCATGTAGTTGGATTGTACATGCCATTTACTTATACCAAATTACACAGAATTAAAATAATTTTATTTTATTGTGTAAACCTTATCAACATGTGCTTGCGTGTAGTCTTTAAGTTTATAGGACCTAAAATGTGATGGGTTTTAATATATATATATATGTATATATATATGTATCTAAGTATGTTTAATTAATATCTGTGTCACATTTAGATATGCATATCTTGTGAAAGCCATATTACCGATATTAATCTCTTTTCATTGAAGCAATACATGTGAAAAAAAATAATGTAATCCATTTATTGGGTATGTTTATTGAACTCATCTTGTAAGTACATGATAAATTTTGTATTCCATATGTCATAAGAGTAAATAGTATATTATTATAATACATGTTGGGTAAATTCGGATGGGTATTCCTAATGTTTCCTCTAAGGTATTTTTATGTACACAATTATTTTTAATTTTTTTAAATTTATTTAAAATCATTATTTATGATAATCTCAAGTAAATTCGGATGATAATTAATATAAAATAACGGATTATTTTATGAATATGATTAATTGATTGGATGTGATTTATCATAAATAAGAACAATTAGAATCCTATTCTAATTTTATTAAATATAGAATTTGTTGCATGCTAATGGATGATCATGAGCATAGACCAATACATTTTTATGTCATTGTTTTCATTTAATTTATTATGAAATTAGATCTTTTATCTGTGTTCCATCTCTCCTATTATTATATATGGGTCTATGTGCCCATAGTTTTTTATGTAAACTCTTTCCCTTCACCAATGTATGAGTAAAATCATATATAATGGATATAGATATGAAGCTAAAAGAGGTGGATCATGTTTGGAGTTGAGGTGATACCAGTCTAAGAGAGATATGTAGGTGGATATCTAGAATGCTATAACACAAACTTTAATTGGTTCAAGGTTTTTTTATCTATATCTATAATTATATTGCAATCCACTAGATAATCTAAAAATTAGTAAATTCCCATTATCATACCACTTATTTTTTTTCATGTCATGTGGTTATTAGATAATGGATGTTTTTCTTCAATCACATGAACTAATTAATTAACAAGCATAAAAGATTGAAATAATATAAATTAGCTAATGTGTAAAAAGTTTCTAGAACATGGTTAATCACTCAATAAATTCCATTTAATATTAAAAATAAAGTAATAAAAAAAATAGTTTAAAATTTATTTATAAAAGATAAAATCCCTCAATTATATATATTATGTTGGTATAGCCTTCCACTACATCAGTTAAAATTAAATGATAAAGTGTGTGACCTACCAACTTTGGAGTGCCTTCATTTATCACGGAATTAAAACATATATTTTTGTGTTGAATTAATGTATTTAACATCAATTGTTTACTTTCAAAGTAGTGCTTGGTGTAACTCCGAGGAAAATGTTGAAAAAAAAATCCAATTTTGAGATATCAATATTTGGGATTACACTCAACAGATAAAGGAATTATGATTAAATTGAGTTGGTACTTGGAATTCCTATAAAAAACCATTCAAGATTCTTCACCAACCAAAGTTGAGGTAATTATAAGGATAATATAGATCATTTCCACTAGAATATATAAGAAATAATATATTTTTAATCCAATGGTGAGGACTATTTGGTTTTGATAAAATAGTGTGAGATTAATATAGTATTTATTTGTTTTTCTGAATTTTATCAAATAAGGTACTAATGTTTTTCTCATCTTATATGTAGAAACAATAATAAAATTTCTTAAAATATTTCACAGTGATCCATAAAAGAGAAGGACAACCTTCTCAGTGGTAAAAATTTCCAAGAGTGACAAAGGATCTTACACGTTATCCTTTTACATGAAAGGAAATTATATTTTCTAGAAGAAAATATTCTAAATGCACCAGGTAATGAGTATAGTGATGAAGAGTGTTTGTCAAGGTGGATAATCAAGAGGGGGGGGGGGGTCAATTGAGTTCCTATTAAAAAAATTCTATTTAAAATATTTATATTTAAATCCCCCAATTCATAAAACAAGTTAAACTATAGTGAATTTATAAATATTGTAGGTGTTCGATTAGTTTCCCAAAGATTGTTTATTTCTCAGTTAACATAATCTTAAGATTAAGTTAGCTTTTCAAACTAACTTACTAGTTCAAAATAATTACAAATACTTTATAGTTCAACTATCAGAGTTACTTTAAAACAGATTTGAATTTCAAAGTATTTAGCAGTAGAATATTTAAAATAGTTTAAACTAAGATAAGAAGCACAACAGTTTTAACCAAGAGGTTTAGTCTCAAGCTGAGAATTAGTCCTCTGAATAATTTTATATAAAATATTGATCCACACCCTGGATCTGGGTTTACAACAGTACTCAGACTTTCCAGGTCTTCAGACCTCTACCACAGTTCTTCATGGGAAAGCCATTACAATAGCACACAGGCTGTCCAGGTCGTCAGACCTCTACCACAGTTCTACATGGGATATAAAAAGTCGTAAAGAGTTTGGTGTGAGGATTTCTGTATCATTCAGTTCAGTTCAAGAGTAAGTGTGTGGTCAAACATACATAAGCATACACACTGCTCGTAATGTAATAAAAATGATCATAGTAGAGCAATAAGATGTGGAATAGTTTATAATTATCTTGAGTGGTGTCAATGCAGCTCTGTACTTATTTGGATTGAAGCATATGAAGCTTTGAGTCCTTCTCTAGAAGTTGTTGGGAAAACAAAGTATCTTAATCTTGTTCCTTCACTTCCAGTTCATGTGTGTAGCTTGAAATGAGAGAGTATTCCTTACAGCACTTGAACCCCCTTCTCAACTTCTATTCTTGATTTGTATGAGTGTTCTCTATGTTTTTCATGTGAGCTTTTTGTATGTGTATATCTCTATCCAATCATTACTACAGTAGCTCAATATTACTTTTAATCCTCGAGCTCCGAAAATGGGAATGATTACCGTTTACAGGTACATGGTAAGGTTCCCTGACATCCAACAAACATTATTAATTAGTTTCCAAGATAAGGAGTGATTACATCTATAGGTATGGGGTACGATTTCCTAATATCCAATAGACATCATTAATTAATTTCAGTTGCATTAAAAGCACCAAATATGACCATTTCTAATAATCAAGCAGAGAGATAGAGTTTAGAGAAACATTTACTCGTTTCCATTCATGGCTCATTGTATCGGTGAACTTGTAGAGGTGGACTTGTAACGGTTGGTCTTGCATAAGTAGCTGTTACTCTCTGTAATGGTATCATGCTTGTATCGGTAACTATTTGTGTAGCTATATCTTTCTTGTATTTGTAGATCCATGTATCGGTAGCTCTTCATAATGGTGAACATCTATCGGTATCTCTTCCTTGCTATCAGTAGCTGTTAAAATCGGTTGCGGTAGCTCTCTCTATCAGTAGCCTCTAACATCGGCAGTGATAACTTTCTCTATCAGTGGCTTCCTATATCGGTAGATCCATTCTACCGATAGCTTGTATTAGCGACCTTGTCTATGAGTATACTTAGTCTATCGATGACCTTTTCTTATCGGTAGCTCTTTATTTATTAGTGAATTCAAAACATCAATGCTTATAAAGTATCTGTTCTATACAATTCATTTTCAAATTCAGTTAGTTATCAATATTAATCATTTATAATCATAAGTAAACATTAAATAAAATATTCCAATGATATGATATGATCATTTTAATATTCATATCAACTTATTAGTATGATAACATAACATGAAAGTATAAATAATATATAAATAGACATTATTTGGGATTATCAAAGCATATCTAAACATAATTGAGATTATAAAAACATGTGAGTCCCACAATCCCCCCCTTTTTGATAATCAAAAATTACGACATTATAATCAAGAATAAACTATAATGAAACAGAGTAAAATACATCTAAGGGAATTTCTCAGTGCATTCAGATCATAACTCTCAAATGTATTAGAGTTAAAAAATGAACAAACATAAAGACACATATTATAAATTCCTCCCCCTTAGTGAAATGTCTCTTAATTTTTCTCCCCCTTTGTCATTAACAAAAAGATAAAAACAATGGTTCAGAGCATAAAAGAAGAAGAGAGAAACATGCATTTGTATTGCACATGACAAAGGTACATGAGATAGCACAAACGAAATACAATAGGTATAATGATTCCTATAAAATGACCTAGCCACTAATCAATCAACCTCCTCAATAGGTAATTTGGATTTGTCTTTGGGATTAGAAGAGGATTCAGGATTGGTAGGCATAGGTGAAGGCTTGGGAACAACAGTGATGTTCAATGGTGGTTGAGCTACTGAAAGAATGTCGGTCCTATAATGGGTACTCCTTTGTGTGATCATAGGAGTAAGAATTCTGATAGCTTGTTCTAGAGTCAACTGAGGTGTAGAACCAGACTAACTAGAGTCAGGCAGGTCTATAGGTACAATGATAGGGGTACTGTCCACTTGTGGAAAGGGCAGTAAGAGATTTCTAAAATCCATGATAATACCTCCCCCTCTCTCCATGGTAGAGATGAAATCATCCTTCTTCTCCATAAATTATTCCAAAGTCGGGGTCAACTCCCCGAGCTTACTAACATGTTGTTTGAAGGCTTGAGAAACTAGAGGTAGTTTCTGATTTTTTAATAGCAACTTGAAATGATTGGTCAGTTCATGGTTGGTGTACAATCTCTAAAAATAGTAATCAATTTTGTCTTTGATTTCCTTCTGGGCTGTAGTAGTATCTCTCATATAGTCCTGAATGATTTTTCGGAGATCCCTAGTGGTAGTAATTACATAAGAATCATATGAGATACTGGTATTAACTTGACCAAGTTCTTCCTTATGCATAGATCTAAACTGTTCAACATCAACTGAAACTCTGGACATAGAAAGACGAGCCACAATAAAAGCTACTGTTTCTTTGAACGACTGAGTCAAATTACTTATCAAAATTTTCCCAACAAAATTCTAAGTACTAACATGCGTTTTTATGGTCTTCTTAAAATCTTCAAACACATCCACAAACTATTTCACTACACCTTTAATGTAGTTGATTTTAGTATCAACTTGAGATTTAGAAATCTTGAAGGTATCAAATGAAGTAACAGACTACTTCAAAGAATCAATAGCCTCTGTCAAACATTTAACTTGATTTTCACATTCTTTTACTTCATACATCACTTCTGTCACAACACCTGACATAACACTTCCCAGAGAAGATACCAAGGAACTTTACATCTTACTTAGATCATCAACAAAATAGGTTTTCAATTCTGAATTTAGTGCCTCATGATCTCCTTTTCTCACAATGTCTTCAGGCAGAGCAAGAGGAGCTACTGGTTGAGAAGTAACTTCTTCTGAGAAAATATCATAAGAAACATGATGTATTCTAATGGATGTATCATCATCAGAATCAGTATAGTCTACTCCCAACACAACAAATCCTAGATCCACAGACCAATCTTCCACTTCACAGGTCACAGAAACTGATCATGTCCTTATAAGATTCTCCCCCTCAACCTAAACATCCACCAAAATATCTGCAGCAGTAGAAGCATCATTGGGTACTTCCTTTTCAGAAGATTCTTCTACAACCATATTCATATCCAAACCAGGTCACATAGGCTGGGGTATGTCAGAAATAGGTATTGGTCTGTCCGTTATAAGAATCTCCTCAATATGCATAATAGAGTTCTCAATCCAAGGACTGAGACTCAAAAAGGTACTTCCATTCCCAGATACTTCTCCCTCTTCATCATCACTATAATTGGAATATGGAGCAGTCTTCCAATGATATACTCTAGGAAGGTCTTCCTAATTTATAGATATTTCTTCAATAGTTTCTCCTTGAACTACTTCCATTCAAGGTAAGGTCACAGGTGAACTTGCCTTTCCACATGATACATTTTCAGCAGCTGGGCTTGGAGGAAAATCAGGATCCCCTCCCTCTTCTATAGAGGTATCCTCCTCCTCCTCCTCATCACTATATTTAGGTTCTTACTCATAAGGTCCTAGACCTGGATCTCTCTTATCTCTTGGCCGATTGGGATGCTCAATAGGGTTAAATTTCTCATAAATTCTATCATTATCATTTACCCATTCCCTTTTCCATGGGTTTTAGCCAGTCTTCATGTACTTACAAACTATTTTTGTAATACAAAAGTTGTCTCTTACAACCACTGCCTCTCCTGATACTCAGCCACACCTTTTACCTTGATCATCAAAAAGATTAGTTTTGCAAAGAATAAAGCATTTGTTTTCGACTTTGGCGTGGTCATATATTCAAGTTGTATCATCAGCAGCCTACACAAATTTACTTTGACACCATACCCTATCAGATACAGCCATAATATAACTTAGAATCTGAGTTTTGAAAAATCCCTTCTTCTGGGACTTAACACATGCTGGATAAATTTGAAGGTAACAGGTTTTCGCCATCCATTTCTACAGGAACTAATTTTCTAGGTGTTCCATCTCTAGTGAGCTCTTCAAAATTAGCTTCATACTCAAAAATGTCACTAGTGGGAGGTATTTACTTTGAGAAATATCCAAACTCACCCTTGTGTGGAACTTTCAAGCACTCATCCCATTCAATGGAAGAAAAAGATATTATCATGTCATCCACTACTGATACCATACTGTTCTCATTTTCCAATTTCTGAAAATGATCAAACTCATAGAATTCCTCTACCAATTTCAAATAATAAAAACATTTGTTATTTGCAAAACATTCATTCCACCCTTGTTCCTCCAAAATTATTAGAATCAGCGATTTTCTAGGCAGGCGCTATTCTGCACAGAGTTCTTTCCCAACTACTATTTCCCTTTTCATGAGATACAAGTTTACAGGTTTCTTCACTCCATTGTCACCACAACACTATCCTTTGAGTCTCTTGGTATTTGTATCAAAACCTTCTTTACTGACAGACGGTCTATTCACTCATGCCATTTTGCGAATCGCGAGGTTTAGAGTTTGAGAGAAACAATGGTTTGGGAGCTAAGGTTTGAAGTTAAAGGGTTTGAGCTGGATTGAAATGAGGTTAAGACAAATGTTTTATCGTTTAAAAATCAAGAAATGAATAAATAAAACATAATAAATATAATACAAATGATACAGATTCTGGAGGCTAAAAACAACTAAATGTAAAATAGTGCACACTTGTGATAACATATACCAGTGAGGATTCCTAATGGTGACATCCTCTAACAATGAGGTCACAACGGTGAGGTCCATACCAGTGAGGTATAACGGTGAGATTCATACCAGTGAGGTATAACAGTGAGGTTCATACTAGTGAGGTATAATGGTGAGGTTCATACCAATGAGGTATAACCGTGAGGTTTCTACTAACTGTGAGGATTTTCTATCAGTGAGGATTCTCTAACAGTGAGGTTTCACTAATAGTGAGGATTTTACTAATGGTGAGGATTTTACTAACAGTGAGGATTAAGAAAAGTTTATCATTCCTAACTCATGTATAATGTAACTTAGCCATTATGAACTTAAAGTCTTGGTGAATATGTCAGGTAATTGATGTTCAGCGCCTATAAATTCAAAATTAATATCACCCTTTTGATAATGATCCCTCAAAAAGTAATGTCTCACATAAATGTGCTTTGTACTAGAGTGATATATAGGATTCTTATAGATATTTATCACACTAGTGTTATCATAGTTTATATATTCATGCCTAAATTAATATCCATAGTCTAATAAAGAATGTTTCTTCCACATAATTTGTGTACAGCAACTACCAGCAGCTATGTACTCTACTTCAGCATTAGACAATGCAACAAAATTCTCGTTTTTAATACTCCATGATACTAAAGACTTACCTAGAATATTTAATTTTCTAGAAGTACTCTTCCTATCTAACTTTAAACCAGCAAAGTCAGTATGTGAATAACTTGATAAATCGAATGATTGTCCTTTTGGATAAAATAATCCTAAATTTTTAGTATGTTTAAGATATTTTAAAATCCTTTTAACAGCAAGCAGGTGTGACTCTTTTGGATTAGCTTGAAATATTTCACACATAAACACACTAAACATAATATTCGGTCGACTAGCAGTAAGATAAAGTAAAATCCCAATCATACCTCTATAATTGGGTTGATCCACTAGTTTCCAAGTTTCATCTGCATCCAATTTACAAGTGATGCTAATAGCTGTATCAATTTATTTATTACTATCCAAAAAATAACATTTTAAAATATCCTTTGTATATTTACTTTGATATAAAATAATACCATTTTCATTTTGAAAAACTTGAAATCTGAGAAAATATTTGAGTTCTGCCATTAAAATCATTTCAAATTCACTTTGCATACTCTTTGAAAAATCAATACATAAATCATTTTTAGAGGATTTGAAAATAATATCATCAACATAAATTTGTACTATGAAAAAATCTATTTAAATCCTTTTGATAAAATGAGTTGGATCAGAAATCCCTTTAATAAAACATTTTGAAATAAGAAAATTACTAAGTCTATCATACCAAGCACGTGGAGCCTGTTTTAAACCATACAAAGCATTATAAAGTTTAAAAACTCGATTTGGAAAATGAGTATTTGTAAATCCCAGATGTTGTTCAACAAAAAACATCTTCAATTATAAAACAATTTAGAAAATCACTTTTTACATCCATTTGATATAACTTGAAATTCAGATGAGCATCATAAGCAATTATAATTATAATATCTTTTAACCTATCTAGTGGTGAAATGGTTTCCTCATAGTCTATTCCTTCTTCTTGAGTATATCCTTGTGCATATAACCTAGCTTTTTTTCTAAATATATATCCAGATTCATCATCTTTATTTCTAAAATTCCATTTAGTGCCTATGGTCAAGGTGTCCTTAGGTCTGTCTACTAATTCCTATACTTTGTTTCTTTCAAATTGATTTAACTCATCTTGTATAGACATTACCCAAAATTCATCATTGATACCATCATTGATATTTTTAGGTTCTGACTATGAAAGAAAGGCTTGATTTCAACCTGATTTCGTAGAGAAGATATAGTTTGTGTTCCTTTATATAAATCTCCTACAAAAGCATCTAATGGATGGTTTTTGAGGCTCTTAGTTAGTCTAGAAAAGGAAGGGATAGAAATTTCAGATTCATTTACAGGTTCGGGTTCAACAGAAACTGGTTCTGGAATGTTTCCAGAAATGGTTGTCCTAACAACAGGTTCACTATTTTTGTCATTAAGGTTTAAAATTGACATAAATTCTTCAAGATTTTCAAGAGGGGTATTAGGTTCATGTGGATAAGTTTCATCAAATTTTATGTGTAATGAATCTTCCACACATTTGGTCCTCTTGTTAAATACTCTATAATATTTTCTAGATATAGAATAACCTAGAAATATTCCTTCATTGATTTTTGGATGAAAAGTTATCAAGATTATATTTAGTATTGAGAATAAATACTTTTCAACCAAAAACTCTAATTTAACTAACTTTATGCTTCCTATTATTCCACAGTTCAGAAGGAGACTTTTTAAGAAATGCTCTAATCAAGACTCTATTTGTAATATAACAAGCTGTATTTATAATTTCATCCCAAAATTAAACAAGTAAGTCATACTCATTGAGCATAGTTTTTGCAATTTACTGAAGGGTTATAATCATTTATTCTACTGCACCATTCTGTTGAGGTTTCCTAGGGGCAGAAAAGTTTTGACTATAACCATTATGTGAGTGATAGGTTTCAAAGTCATGATTTTCAAACTCACAACCATTATTAGTTCTCAGGGTCTTAATATTAAGTCCACTAAGGTTCTCTACAGACTTGGAGTATTTAATAAAATAAGAACAAGATTCACTTTTGTGATCAAGAAAGTATACCCAAGTTTACCTAGAAAAGTCATCTACTAGAACATAGACATAGTGCTTCCCATTTTAACTATTAACTCTAGATGGTCCAAATAAATCTGTATGAACCAACTTGAGAGGTTGAGAAGATGAAAATTCTTTCTTTTATTTGAAAGAAAATTTATGTTTATTTCCCTTTTGATAGGGATTACAAACTTTTTTTGTTAGGAATTTTAGTTTGGGTAGGTCTCCAATTAAACCTTTCATAATCAGTTTCTTAAGTGAATAAACATTGTAGTGTCCTAATCATTTGTGTCATAGCCAAGATTCTTTATGAAAAGCATTTAAACAAGTAAACTTTTGTTTATATAATGAATTCAGATCTACAACATATACATTTTCATTTCTTGGTGCAGTAAATACCAAAATACTTTTAGAATTAAATACATTGAAAGCATCATTTTCATATTTAACATTGAAACCATCATCACACAACTGAGAAATGCTTAGTATATTGTATTTTAGTCCATCGACAAATAATACTTTAGAAATTAAAATTGAATCATTGTTACCAATCTGGCATAAGCCGATGATCTTTTCTTTTGAGTTATCCCCAAAGGTGACATGTCCTCCATCAATTTTGATTAAGATCTTAAAGAACGAGTAGTCTCCTATCATATGCCTTGAACATCCACTATCCAAGTACCATATCTTCCTATAGGAAATATTCATGCAAGTTTCCTACAAAACAGATTTATATAGAGGATAACATTGGTACCCAGATTTTCTTGGGGCCAGAAAGGTTAGAAAGTAAAACTTTAGGCACCCATATTTGTCTAATTGGTTTTTTATAAATAACAGATTCAAATGATTTTGATAAATAAACTTTGTTTGGTTTGTAAGAATACGAATATCTAGATGAAGCATAAGAATTGCCAGAACTTGAACTAGCAACATACTTTCTAGATTTTGGAATAAATTTATTATTAATAATCTATCTCTATCATGGTTGGTATCCTAAAACAGTAGTATACATAGGTTCAACTTTTTTTTCTAAGCATTTGAGTGAGAGTATTCTATCCATTTATGAACTTATCTATGTCTTTTATCAGTTTCTCATTAAACAATTAGAGTTCAGTTTTCTCCTTTAACAGTTGAGAATTATTTTCATTTTCTATACTAAGATCATATTTAACAGTACTAGTCAAGGAATATTTTTTCTTCAATGATTTTTACTTGTATTTTATCTCATTACAAGTATCTTCCAACATATTGCAATATTCAAATATTTCAGAATTATACATATTATCATCAATGTTTGAATCACTTTCATTCCCAGAATAATAATCATTGTGCATATTGGAATTACGTGCTACCTTAGATGTTTTATTCATGAAACACATGTTTGCATGATTCTTCTCCTTAGAATTAGAATATTCAGATCCACTTGAGCTGTCTTCTGATGCACTCCATGCAGCTTTCATATCTTTCTTACATTTTATGTCATTGATATCATATTTCTTCTTAAACATCAATTTTGGATAGTCATCCTTAACTTGTCCTTTCCATTTACATTCATAACAGACTATCTCATCATATTTATTAGATTTCTTCCAGTCTCTCTTCCAATTACCTTGTTAGTCATACTTACCCTTATAATTTGATTTTATGAAAAATTTATTCTTCCTATAGAATTTCTTGAATCTCCTGGATATATGAGCCATCTCTTCCTCACTATCAAAATATGAACCTTCACTTGTTGAGCTCTCGACATATGACGACCCATACTTTTCATACATTGTTAATACTTCAAAATTGAAGCACACTTATTACAACATATGACAAAACCACAAAGGACCGTATAGGTATAGTGTCTTTAGAAACTGGGAAACATAAACAACTGGTTCATAAATCTTCTACAGTGTCTCCCATTTATTTCATCATATCTAGGGTCCCTTTTAGCATATTCTACTTAATATCCATCTTCCTGACCTGGGGAAAAGAAAACATAAAAGGGTGAGCTCAAATGCTCAGCAAGGGCAAATAAAGGAAATAAAAATCATATCATATCTTTTTGAAAATCAAAACCTGCAAAAGAGATCATAATATCTTAACATGGAATAAATCATAGAAGTGAAAATGAGATCCCCATAATCATAACATAAAACTTGAAACTTTGTGGCATGCACACATAATCATGGAAAATCATTTCTTGTTAGTCATGACTCATTTCCAAGACTATCTTAGTGGACAAAGTCCCTTTCTGAACCGAGTCACCCTCGTTCCAGTCCTGTTTCACTGAACCAGTATAACCTACCGTTCCAGCCATGTCTATCTCATGAGATATAAAATCTTTACCCAATTCATTGGAGGGAGATATAGGTCCCACCCATCTTATAATGAATCCTTTCTTATGTGTGCCACATAATCATAAAACATACATCATAGCGTAACCCATGTAATAATAATGGGATTCTTAAACAACATGACATCATAAAACAATTCATATAAGATAAAGGAATTCATAAAAATGTTTCCATCATAAGATAATCAAATCCATGTAATAATAGGGATAAAAACAGAACCCTTTTATTATCTTAGATGGAAAATAATTTTGATAAAATACTTGAACTCCATTCTTGAGGAAAATATCCTTTCTACTTTAAAAACATTTTTTCTTTCATAACATGTCATACGACTTTAAAATAAAAGAAGTTGATTAAAAATAAACTTTAAAACTTGTAAAGGAAGCTTCTTGAAAATAATGTTTTAAAAATCCATTCATGCTGTATATGTTAAAAAAAACATTCTTCGTACTTTTGTCGAAAAGTCAAAAAGTACTTCGTACGAAAAACGACAAAAGATTCCTTTCATACATATTACTAAAAACTCACCGAAGGGTAAAAATGGATTTAAAAAATTGTAGGTGGATGGAAGTAATATTACATATTGATGAAACATGGATGTGGATGATAAAATACACCCCAGTAAATACTTACGAATAAACAATCTCGGATAAAAATGAGATTGTGATATTTCCCTTACCTTAGGATTGATTTGCTTTGTACGTGTCCGAAGCTCCTGTATAATGGTTTAAATAATGTTATTGACTTATTCCAGAATCATAAATATTGATTTGATATCATATATGGTCATATTCTTAACTTCTTGTCAGTAATATTTCATTGTTACTTGTTACTCGGGTCTTTATTGCCTTTTGTTCTTATGCGTGTTTTTCCGAATACATTCTTATTCTTCATTTCAGGTTATAGATACCTTATGTCCATAATGGTATTAGTGTAACATATATCATATTTATTCATTCAATTCATTTATTTAATTACTATGTAATGATGATCATGTAGAACGAGTCGCATCACATCGTGGAGACGGTATTCCGTACGTACGCACGAGTGATGATATCGTTCCTATGATCATGGAACTGTATTGGAATATATATATATTATTTCAGTATCAATATTACTTTATAATAATAATAAATAGTTACTCATTACACCATTATACCCATCCTTGTAAAGTGATGGTGGAAAAATAGATTACACCACGGCGAGGAGACGGTATTCCGTACGTACGCACGCGCGGTGATTTCATTTTTCCGTGGGATGGATAGAAGGTGAATTAGGGTTGTTTCATATTTATAATAAAATATCAGTATTTAAGTAATACTGATGTTATTACTTTATCATGAAACAACTAAAGAAGAAGAAGTTGAAGAAGAAAGAAATTGAAAAGATCGGTAATGGATATTACCTCTTCTTTGGAACGCCTCTTTGAATCCTCCACTTAGGGAACTAAGATTGGTCTTTGAAGAAGACCAGGACCTCTAGGATTATTCTAGGGAAGTGGAGAGGAGAAAATGGCAGGGGTTGTCCGAGCATGAGTGCTCAAATTGGTGTGAGGTGGAGGGGGAGGAGGTGCCCTTTTATAAGGGAGGAGAGGGGCACCTTAGGAATATCTCAAAATATTATTTTATATTAAAGTCATAATCGGTTTATAATGGTTCCAAAGGGTCTTATTTCGAAGATAAAGTGGGGATGGGTCGAAATCCTATCAACCAATAGGATTTAGACAAGTTTATGGTATTATGTTAACCTTATCAATTAGATTTAACTCTAAGTTAAATAAATTAACTTTTACCGTGTCTTTTTGTTTTCTTTCACTATATGGTTAATACAATTACTATAACATGCCAAACGAACCCCAAATTGTTTATTATTAATATATATATCCTTATCTAAGTCATTTGTCCGAACCTTAGATTTTTAGGAATAAAATAACAATTAATAATATACTATTTGATTTAAAAACTATTTTGTGTCAATTTTGACACTATTTGATATATGATTTTTGTGAAAGTCATAACAGAATTATATGTTCGAAACAAGTTGATTAAATCAACACTAATATATCATAGTAACCTAGAAAATTAGTGGAATTCATAAAAAGTCTTAAATTACATTTATTTTGGTATTTATATTATCAATTATGTCAATATTTCAATAATAAGATAATTACTGCATCATCTTTGTGTCATAAGTAAATTAAATTATTTGATGTCTAAAAATTACAAATAAACTACCATCATGTAGTAAATCTTTTTAGCTTTCTAATGAATTTTTATAGTCGAATTTATCTTATGTATAACCCCATATTAAAAATGATTTACTTATTAAACTTTGATTTTAACTATTTTAACCCTTCTTTAAATAAATTAATAATAAATGTCCTAATCTAATCCAAGTGGGCCTAAATGGTCATATTTTATTCATAAGGTTGTTTTTGGTCGAATTACACTTATCCAATAGAATTAGGACATGTGTTAGGGTAATAATAATATCATATTTACCCTTAGTTACCCTATTTACTATTAACCGCGGTAAAAAAAAGTAAAAAGTTACTATTCACCAAAAAATTATTTTTATCTCATTGAACCACATTTTACTTACTGATATCAAACGTGTCTATCGGATTTTCGAAATTCCATTCACAGAAGCGGTAAAATTAATTTTTATGCAAAAATTCAGTTTTTAACCTACCACTAAGTGGTTTCACTATTCATCAAAAATTGAAAGTTTTCAGAAAAATACCAAAATTTCACCCTAGGCTAATTTCGATATTCTGAGTCCAAAAATGAAGTCCATTTTGAAAAATACAATTTATAAAATTTCAAAAAGTGGTTATTAATATTCATAACGGCTAGTTTTAATAGCATATTGTTGTTTAGTGAAACTCGGTATTGCGTACGACGCAAGCTATCGAGGAAGGTCGCGATTGCGTGTAAAGAATGCCAAGGAAGTGTTGTGTAGAAAAAGATTTCTTTGATGATTTATATAACATAAAAGTCTCGGGTGTTACATTCTACCCCCCTTAAAAAGAATTTCGCCCTCGAAATTCGTCACTTTGTAACAAACAGATGAGGATACTTCTCCCTCATCATATCCTCAAGCTCCCATGTAGCTTCTTCAAGTTGGTTGTTCCTCCATAAAACATTCACCAATCGAGTGGTCTTGTTTCGTAGGACTTTTTCGCTACGATCCAGAATCTCTATCGGTTGTTCTTCATAAGAAAGATCTTTCTCCAGCGGTACAACTTCTGAGTTGAGTACATGTGAAGGATCAGGTATGTACTTTCTCAGGAGAGATACATGGAACACATCGTGAACTTGAGAGAGATTCGGTGGAAGCGCCAATCGGTAAGCTACCTTCCCAACACGATCTAGTATTTCGAAAGGACCGATATATCTAGGGCTCAACTTCCCCTTCTTTCCAAATCTCATAACCCTCTTTCAGGGAGATATTCGTAAGAACACTTTATCACCCACTTCAAACTCTAGGTCTTTTCTTCAGTTGTCGACATAACTTTTCTGTCGACTCTGAGCTGCTCTTATGTGTTGTTGAATAGATCTAACCTTTTCTGCCATTTCATCAACGAGATCAGGTCCTAATAGCTTTCTTTCCCCAACTTCATCCCAGCAAGTTGGAGTCCTGCATTTCTTTACATAGAGAGCTTCATAAGGAGCCATCTGAATACTGGAGTGAAATCTATTATTATAAGAAAATTCCACCAAAGGTAGGTGTTGATCCCAACCTCCTTTGAAATCCATAGAGCATGCTCTCAACATATCTTCTAGGGTTTGAATTGTTCTCTCAGACTGACCGTCTGTCTGGGGATGATAAGCAGTGTTGGAACTCAAATCTATATCCAGAGTATGCTGAAGACTTCGCCAGATCTTCGAGGTAAATCTCGGATCCCGATCATATATAATAGAAAGTGGTACTCCATGCAATCTTACCACTTCCTTTACATATATCCTGGGAAGCTGATCTAGAGAGAAATCCTCTCTAATAGAAATGAAGTGTGCAGACTTTGTAAGATGATCAACTATGACCCAAATAGCATTATTGCCTTTGGATGTTTTAGGAAGTCCTGTGACAAAGTCCATAGTGATGTTTTCCCATTTCCATTCGGGTATGGGTAATGGTTGTAACATCCCCTTAGACTTTTGTCTCTCAGTTTTAACTTGTTGACAAACCAAGCATCGAGAGACATATTCAGCAACATCTCTTTTCATGCCATCCCACCAGAAGTACTCTTTCAGGTCCCTATACATCTTCGTGCTTCCAGGATGAATAGAGAATGATGAACTATGAGCCTCATCCAGCAGCTCCTTCTTTAATTCGGGGATGGGAGGAACACAAACCAGATTCCTGAACTTTATTATACCATCACAATCAAGGTTGAATTCAGGAACATTTCTCACCTTCTTTTGTAACTCGACATCTTCTTTTTGTGCCTCCTTAATCTTCGCATGTATAGATGGTTGAACATTCATTTGAGAAAGATAAGATTTTCCCCTTCCATTATAATTCCAAGATCCATCCTTTGTAAATCCATAAATATTGGATCTTTTGTGATCCTCATCATGGATAAACTAGAATGGTCTTGTCGACTTAATGCATCTTCCACCTTGTTTGCTTTCCCAGGGTGGTAATGGATTGAGCAGTCATAATCCTTAATCAGCTCCAACCATCTTCTTTGACGCATATTCAGCTCCTTTTGTGTGAAAATATACTTTAAACTTTTACGATCAGTATAAATATCACACCTTTCACCATAAAGGTAATGCCTCCAAATCTTTAATGCAAAGATTACCGCAGCCAACTCCAAATCATGTGTTGGGTAATTTTTCTCATGGATTTTCAACTGTCGTGAGGCATAAGCTATCACCATATCATTTTGCATAAGAACACACCCCAATCCCTTCTTGGATGCATCACTGTAGATCACAAACCATTCTCCACTACAAGGCAGTGTGAGCACAGGTGCACTGGATAACCTTCTTTTCAACTCCTTGAAATTCTCTTCACATTCTTCCGTCCAGACAAACTTAACTCCTTTCCGAGTCAACTTGGTGAGTGGATTAGATAATCGTGAAAAATCCTTTACAAAACGTCGATAATATCCAGCCAAACCAAGAAAACTTCGGATCTCAGTTACTGTTGTTGGTCTCAACCATCTTTCAATAACCTCTGTTTTTGCTGGATCCACAGATATCCCCTCTTTTGAGATTATGTGACCCAAAAATGCAACTTTTTGAAGCCAAAATTCACACTTGGTAAATTTGGCATAAAGCTTCTCCTTTCTCAGGGTCTTCAATATAATTCTCAAGTGATCTTCATGCTCTTACTTGCTCTTTGAATAGACAAGAATATCGTCTATAAAGACTACCACAAATTGATCAAGATAGTCTCTAAAGACTCTATTCATTAGATCCATGAAGATAGCAGGGGCATTAGTAAGACCAAATGGCATCACTATAAATTCATAATGTCCATACCTTGTACGGAAAGCCGTCTTTGGTATATCCTCCCTTTTGGCCCTTAATTGATGATACCCTGAATGAAGATCAATCTTGGAAAAGTATTGAGCTTCGCATAGTTGGTCAAATAAGTCATCAATGCATGGGAGAGGATATTTTTTCTTGATAGTGATCTTGTTAAGTTCTCGATAATAAATGCAGAGTCTCATTGATCCATCTTTCTTCTTAACAAATAGAACAGGTGCTCCCCAAGGTGATGCACTAGGGCGTATAAATCCCTTATCAAGATTCTCTTGGAGTTGCTTCTTCAATTCCTGCAACTCAATTGGGGCCATTCTATAAGGTGTCTTTGAAATTGGCAAAGCGCCCGGTACGAGTTCTATTGAAAACTCAACTTCACAATTTGGTGGAAGACCCAGGAATTCCTCCGGAAATACATCATCAAACTCTCGTACAATGGGCATATTCTTAATCGTGAGTCTCTCAACAACCATTTGATATAAATAACCTTCATTTAGTGGAATCAATACCCATAAGATGGAAGAAATTTCCACTGGAAGGTTATGTTCATCCTTGCATTGATAGACGATCGTAGATTGATCTGGAATATGAAATGTGACTTCCCTTCTTTGGCAATTGATATGAGCTCCATGTAGAGAAAGCCAATCCATGCCAAGAATCACATCAAATTCCACTAAAGGAAGGATCACAAGATTTGCAGGAAGCACCTTCCCACAAACTTTGATCGGAGAAGAATTATAAACTTTTGATGCGACTGTTGTGCCATTAGGTGTTGTCACAGCTAACTCAACATCTAATTGTTGAGGTAATACGGTGATACCCTTAGAAAATTCTTTAGAAATAAAAGAGTGGGTGGATCCAGAATCAAATAAAAAATTTGCTACTTTAGAGTGGATGGTAAGTGTACCTTTCACCACTTCGTTATCGTACTCCACATCGCTGATAGAAATTGCATGTGACTTTCCTTTGTCTTTAGCCTTAAGATTTTGTTGACGTCGACCATCATCATCAACCCTTGGATTTGGGCATTGATTGGCATAATGCCCCATCTCCTTGCACTTGAAACATTGAAGAATAGTAGGTTCATTCTGTGTATCCCTTCCTTTGTTTGCCTCATTAGACATCTTCTTCCCATTATCACGGCATTCAAATGCCCGATGACCTTCTTTTCCACATTTAAAACATTTACTTGTCCCTTTAAGACAAATCCCTCCATGTTTCTTTCCACACTTTGACCATAAGGAAAATCTCATCTTCTTTTCTGTGTGCTCTTTAGATTTTTCTTTGAATTCCATCTTCCTCTTCTTATCAAACCCATGTGACTGATGGGTTATTCCAATCTCCATCTCGACTTTGAGAGCACATCGAACGATTTCCTCGCAGCTATTGAAGTCCCTTATGGCTAACGCCCTTCGAAGACTTGGTTTTAAGCCACTAAAGAATCGATCGATCTTACTCTCAGGTTGGATAATAATACCAGAAGCGTACCTTGCAAGTCTTGTAAAATTTTCTTCATAGGTACCAACAGATTCATCATCCCTTTGCTTCAGTTCAAGAAACTCTTTCTCCATCTTTGTTCGGAGAATACGAGGGAAGTACTTATTGAAAAATAAGTTCTTGAACTCGTCCCATTCCATAGACTCAATTTCATCCCTTTGCCTCGTATTATTAATAAGATTCCACCATTGATCAGCATATCCTTCCAAACGATACACTGCTAGGATGACTTTATCATGTTCAGAACATTGAAGAACTGAAAATATCTTTTCAGTAGTACTAATCCATTGTTCAGCAACTAATGGATCAGTAGACCCACTAAAAGAAGGTGGGCGCTGCCTCATGAAGGATTAAACAGAATGTTGCTCCTTCCTTTGCTCGTTTGGAAGTCCTGCATGATTCATAGCTTGAGAAAGTTGTGTGAGCATGGCTACAAGATTTTGCATTCCAGCTCCCATATGGGTTGGTTGCTCAGGGGGACAATCATTGCATTGCCCATCACATTCCGCATTAACACGGTTCCTTCGGGATCCAGCCATTGACTAAAACCAAGAAGAATAGTGTGAGAAAAACTAATTATAATAGGAAAACCACATAATTCAAGAATAAAATTTTCATGCTTAAGGTCTTATCCTAGGTTATTCAAGGCCATTTCTAAAACACTAATATTGTGTTCTATGTTTAGACTTATCCTTAGGGTTCTTACTAAGGCTTTCACATCCTAGTTTCCAAAGGATGACTATACCTTTCCTTTGATACCAACTATGACGACCCATACTTTACATACATTGTTAATACTTCAAAATTGAAGCACACTTATTACAAAATATGACAAAACCACAAAGGACCGTATAGGTATAGTGTCTTTAGAAACTGGGAAACATAAACAACTGGTTCATAAATCTTCTACAATGTATCCCATTTATTTTATCATATCTAGGGTCCCTTTTAGCATATTCTACTTAATATCCATCTTCCTAACCTGGGGAAAAGAAAACATAAAAGGGTGAGCTCAAATGCTCAGCAAGGGAAAATAAAGGAAATAAAAATCATATCATATCTTTTTGAAAATCAAAACCTGCAAAAGAGATCATAATATCTTAACATGGAATAAATCATAGAAGTGAAAATGAGATCCCCATAATCATAACATAAAACTTGAAACTTTGTGGCATGCACACATAATCATGGAAAACCATTTCTTGTTAGTCATGACTCATTGCCAAGACTATCTTAGTGGACAAAGTCCCTTTCTGAACCGAGTCACCCTCATTCCAGTCCTGTTTCACTGAACCGGTATAACCTACCGTTCCAGCCATGTCTATCTCATGAGATATAAAATCTGTACCCAATGCATTGGAGGGAGATATAGGTCCCACCCATCTTATAATGAATCCTTTCTTATGTGGGCCACATAATCATAAAACATACATCATAGCGTAACCCATGTAATAAAAATGGGATTCTTAAACAACATGACATCATAAAACAATACATATAAGATAAAGGAATTTATAAAAATGTTTCCATCACAAAATAATCAAATCCATGTAATAATAATGATAAAAACAGAACCCTTTTATTATCTTATATGGAAAATAATTTTGATAAAATACTTGAACTCCATTCTTGAGGAAAATATCCTTTCTACTTAAAAAACATTTTTCCTTTCATAACATGTCATACGACATTAAAATAAAAGAAGTTGATTAAAAATAAACTTGAAAAATTGTAAATGAATCTTTTTGAAAATAATGTTTTAAAAATCCATTCATGCTGTATAAGTTAAAAAAAACATTCTTCGTACTTTTTTCGGAAAAGTCAAAAAGTACTTCGTACAAAAAATGACAAAAGATTCCTTTGATACATATTAATAAAAACTCACCGAAGGGTAAAAATGGATTTAAACAATTGTAGGTGGATGGAATTAATATTACATATTGATGAAACATGGATGTGGATGATAAAATACACCCCAGTAAATACTTACGAATAAACAATCTCGGATAAAAATGAGATTGTGATATTTCCCTTACCTTAGGACTGATTTGCTTTATACGTGTCTGAAGCTCCTGTATAATGGTTTAAATAATGTTATTTACTTATTCCAGAATCATACATATTGATATGATATCATATATGGTCATATTCTTAGCTTCTTATTAGTAATATTTCATTGTTACTTGTTACTCGGGTCTTTATTGCCTTTTGTTCTTATGCGTGTTTTGCCGAATAAATTCTTATTCTTCTTTTAAGGTTATAGATACCTTATATCCAGAATGGTATTAGTGTAACATATATCATATTTATTCATTAAATTCATTTATATAATTACTATGTAATGATGATCATGTAGAACGAGTCGCATCACATCGTGGAGACGGTATTCCGTACGTACGCACGAGTGATGATATCGTTCCTATGATCGTGGAACTATATTGGAGTATATATATATTATTTCAGTATCAATATTACTTTATAATAATCATAAATAGTTACTCATTACACCATTATACCCATCCTTGTAAAGTGATGGTGGAAAAATAGATTACACCACGGCATGGAGACAGTATTCCGTACGTACGCACGCGCGGTGATTTCATTTTTCCGTGGGATGGATAGAAGGTGAATTAGGTTTGTTTCATATTTATAATAACATATCAGTATGTAAGTAATACTGATGTAATTACTTTATCATGAAAAAATTAAAGAAGAAGAAGTTGAAGAAGAAAGAAATTGAAAAGATCGGTAATGGATATTACCTCTTCTTTGGAACGCCTCTTTGAATCCTCCACTTAGGGAACTAAGATTGGTCTTTGAAGAAGACCAGGACCTCTAGGATTATTCTAGGGAAGTGGAGAGGAAAAAATGGCAGGTGTTGGCCGAGCTTGAGTGCTCAAATTGGTGTGAGGAGGAGGGGGAGGAGGTGCCCTTTTATAAGGGAGGAGAGGGGCACCTTAGGAATATCTCAAAATATTATTTTATATTAAAGTCAAAATCGGTTTATAATGGTTCCAAAGGGTCTTATTTTGAAGATAAAGTGGGGATGGGTCGAAATCCTATCAACCAATAGGATTTAGACAAGTTTAGGGTATTATTTTAACCTTATCAATTAGATTTAACTCTAAGTTAAATAATTTAACTTTTACCGTGTCTTTTTGTTTTCTTTCACTATATGGTTAATAAACTTACTATAACATGCGAAAAAAAACCCCAGATTGTTTATTATTAATATATATATCCTTATATAAGTCATTTGGCCGAACCTTAGATTTTTAAGAATAAAATAACAATTAATAATATAATATTTGATTTAAAAACTATTTTGTGTCAATTTTGACACTATTTGATATATGATTTTTTTGAAAGTCATAACAGAATTATATGTTCGAACCAAGTTGATTAAATCAACACTAATATATCATAGTAACCTAGAAAATCAGCGTAATTCATAAAAAGTCTTAAATTACATTTATTGTGGTATTTATATTATCAATTATGTCAATATTTCATTAATAAGATAATTACTGCATCATCTTTGTGTCATAAATAAATTAAATTATTTGATGTCTAAAAATTACAAATAAAATACCATCATGTAGCAAATCGCGTTATCTTTCTAATGAATATTTATAGTCGAATTTATCTTATGTATAACCCCATATTAAAAATGATTTACTTATTAAACTTTGATTTTAACTATTTTAACCCTTCTTTAAATAAATTAATAATAAATGTCCTAATCTAATCCAAGTGGGCCTAAATGGTCATATTTTATTCATAAGGTTGTTTTTGGTCGAATTACACTTATCCAATAGAATTAGGACATGTGTTAGGGTAATAATAATATTATATTTACCCTTAGTTACCCTATTTACTATTAACCGCGGTAAAAAAAAGTAAAAAGTTACTATTCACCAAAAAATTATTTTTATCTCATTGAACCACATTTTACTTACTGATATCAACCGTGTCTGTCGGATTTTCGAAATTCCATTCACAGAAGTGGTAAAATTAAGTTTTATGCAAAAATTCAGTTTTTAACCTACCACTTAGTGGTTTCACTATTCATCAAAAATTGAAAGTTTTCAGAAAAATACCAAAATTTCAACTTAGGCTAATTTCGATATTCTGAGTCCAAAAATGAAGTCCGTTTTGAAAAATAAAATTTATAAAATTTCAAAAAGTGTTTATTACTATTCATAACGGCTAGTTTTAATAGCATATTGTTGTTTAGTGAAACTCGGTATTGCGTACGACGCAAGCTATCGAGGAAGGTCGCGATTGCGTGTAAAGCAAGCCAAGCAAGTGTTGTGTAGAAAAAGATTTCTTTGATGATTTATATAACATAAAAGTATCGGGTGTTACACGACAGGTAGGTGGACTTCCTCCTGGTCCATGATCTTTAAGGCAGTAGACTTAAATGCCACTGAATTTTTCTTAGGTTCATCATCTTCCCCTTTTTTTACCATTAGCTCTTTTGTATACATCATCAACTTACCAATATTCTCCTTGACAGGTATCTTTCCATTGTCACATGATTCTTTTATAGAGAAAGTGGTTCCTCTCCATCTGTCTGGTAGGCATCTTTGTATTCTCATGATTTTCTCTTTTGCTGGAACAACATTTCCTAGTGAGATCATTGTATTGAATATCACATTATACCAGAGATAGATATCAAAAATAGATTCATCAAATTTAATTCTAAAATTATAATAATTAATAGTGTTTGTATTTAGTCTCATTTCCTTAACATTTCTTGCTCCCTCATGGGAAACAGCCAGATTATCCCATATTTTAAAATCAGTCTTACAGGTAGATATTCGATTAAATTTTTCATCTCATAAAGCACAATACAGAGAATTCATTTCTTTACAATTATTATTGTAAGAATCTTTCGTAGGTTCATAACAAGTAGTTCTAACAATTTTTGGAATCTTATAATGAGTCTATATAGTATCCCAAATGTCAAATCCCATAAATTTTAAATGAGTTTTCATTTTGATTTTCCATTGGGAATAATTAGCACCATTAAAAAAAGGTGTCCTGTTGGAAGATACACCTTAGAATCTGTTATCCATAATAACTATGTTTTAAAACAAAATGTATAAAGATATATAAATTTATAATTAACATAAATTTTGAGATCTTTAAGATACAACTAAAATCACAGTTGAAAAATTTTCAAAAACAGAGTGTTTTGAAAAAATTTTATCAACTCCTCTGATACCAAATGTTGGTCAAAGTGGATACTCAAGAGGGGGTGAATTGATTTCCTATTAAAAAAAATTATGTTTAAAATATTTATATTTAAATCCCCCAATTCATAACACATGTTAAACTGTAGTGAATTTATAAAGATTGTAAGTGTTCAATTAGTTTCTCAAAGATTGATTATTTATCAGTTAACATAATCTGAAGATTAATTTAGCTTATGAAACTAACTTACTAGTTCACAATAATTACAAACACCTTCTAGTTCAACTATCAGAGATACTTTAAAACAGATTTTAATTTCAAAGTAATTTGCAGCGGAATATTGAAAATAGTTAAAACTAAGATAAGATGCACAACAGTTTAAACCAAGTGGTCTAGTCTCAAGATGAGACTTAGTCCTCTCAAACAATTTATATAAAACCTTTATCTACATCCTGGATCGGGGTTTACACCAGTACTCAGACTGTCCAGGTCTTCAGTCCTCTACCACATTTCTTAGTGGGAAAGTAGTTACAATAGCACATAGGCTGTCCAGGTCCTCATACCTCTACCATAGTTCTACGTGGGATACACAAAGGTGTAAAGAGTTTGGTGTGGGGATTTCAGTATCCTCCAGTTCATCTCAGGAGTCAGTGTGTGTTCAAACATACATAAGCACACAAACTTCTCGTAATGTAATAAAAATGATCACATCAGAGAAATAAGATAGAGATGATTTTAGAAATCTCTTGTGTGATGTTAATGTAGCTCTGGACGCATTTGGATTAAAGAAGATAAAGCTTTGAGTCCTTCTATGTATGTTTTTTGAAAAACAGAGTATTGTGGTTTTGTTCCTTCACTTCCAGTACAGGTGTTCAGCTTGAAATGAGGGAGTATTCTTAGCATCACTTGAACCTCCTCCTAAACTTCTGTTCATTATGTGTATGAGTGTTCTTCAAGTTTTTCATTTTTTCTTCTTGTATGTGTATATATTTATCCACTCCTTTCTCTAGTATCTCGATATTCCATTTATTCCTTGAGCTCTGTCAATGGAAATGATTACCTTTTATAGGTACGAGGTACGTTTCCCTAACATCTAACAAACATAATTAATTAGTTTCCGACATAAGGAGTCATTACTTCTGCAGGTATGAGGTATGGTTTCCTGATATCCAACAGACATCATTAATTAATTTTAGTTTCATTAAAAGCACCAAATATGACTATTTCTAATAATCATGCAGAGAGATAGAGTTTAGAGAAATAGTGACTGGTTTCAATCGGTAGCTCCTTGTATTGGTGAACTTTTACTGGTGGAATTGTAATGGTTGGTCTTACATCGGTAGCTATTACTCTCTATAACAGTAGCATGCTTGTATTGGTAAATATTTTTGTAGCTGTATCTTACTTATGTCAGTAGCTCCATGTATCAGTAGATCTTCATAATGGTGAACTTCTGTTAGTAGCTCTTCCTTGCTATCAGTAGCTCTTAACATTGGTAGTGTTAGCTCTCTCTATTAGTAGCTGCTAACATCGGTAGCAGTTGCTTTCTCTATCTGTGGATTCCTCTATCTGTAGCTCCATTCTACCATTATCTTGTATCAGTGAACTTTTCTATCTGTAGACTTAGTCTATCAGTGACCTTTGTTTATCGGCAGCTCTGTCTGTATCAGTGACTTCAAAACATGAATGCTTATAAAGTATCTTTTCTATGAAATTCATTTCTATATTGAGTTAGTTATCAGGATTAATCATTTTTAATCATTTTTAATCATTAAAAACATATTCCAATGATATGATATGATCATTTTGATATTCATATCAACTTATTAGTATGATGAAATAACTTGAATGTATAATTAATATATAAATAGACATTATTTGAAATTATCAAAGTATATCTTAACATACTTGAGATTATCAAAATAGGTGAGTCCAATAAAGGGTCATATCTCTATGAGAAAACTCTGAATGATACTATATATTTTTAATGTTTCATGCTATCATCCATGACCAATGATATTTTAACGCAACACCAAGACATTGATGTATATTGCATGATGTCTCACCTTCAATACATCTATTAAGAGTATGTGAGGCAAGAGTGATATGAGATATCTAATTCTTTTTTTGAAACTAATATTTGAGAGTCTGTGCCAGTTGGGCCTCATATAGTCAATCTTATTGTCGACATTAAACTCTTTGACATTTTTGGGATTAAATTCCACAATGAGTTTTGCACATATCTCATACATTCATCACTACCCAAGAAATTCTCCTATTTTATTATTAATTATAATATAAGAAATAATGAGAAGAGTCTTTCAAAATTTCTTACATTAATTAACCATGTAGATAAAAAAAATTGATGTGACAAACCCACAGTCCTTTTAGAGAATAAGAAAAGGATAAACAAGGAAAAGGTTCCCTAGACTAATAAGAAGTCTAATGATCCTAAGAATTGTCCTTCCAATAAGATAGAGATCCAAAGGTACGGAATGTAAAAGGAGGCATTTCGTTTTTCATGTGGTAAGAAAGAAAATTGGATGGGGAACTCCACCCAAATGTTAGGGGAAGCTAAAGTCACATCCATTATTGATTATACTCTTTCAATATCTATACATCAGTTATTATATACAGATTTTGGTTTTCACATCTATATCCAAATTAATAAACCAAGTAGATACTAAAAGATTCATAGAGGAGAGGTGGTTTTGTGAGATGCCAATGGTGTGAGGCTGTATGCTCTATCCATTAGTGGTTTCCACCTTTCACTGACAATAAGAATTCATGTGGTTTTAATGGATTGTTATTATGTACCAACATTTACCAAGAAAATAAATTTTTTATTTTTACTAGACGCATATGGTTTTAATTTCAATTTTTTAATTAAAAGTTGTTTATTTTATAAATACAATATATGTTATGGAATGTAACATTTATATAACATTCTTTATATAATAAATTATGAAACCCAAGTATTATAAATAGATAAAGAATCATTTTCACACGACTCATATAATACCTAGTTATGGCATAACTATCTTGGTCATGTAATCAATAATAATTTTATAAAGCTCCATTGGAATGGTTATTTAGACTCTTATGACCTGAAACAATATCAAATATTTCAGCCATGGTTATAAGGAAAAACGACCAAGATACCATTCTGTGGAAAGGGTAACATGGATAGATAACTTCTAGTATTAGTACAACCAGATTGGTGAGGACTATTTCCAGTAAAATCTAGAGGTGGGTAGTCTTACTTAGTAAATATTACTAGTGACTTGAGTAGATGTTTTTATATCTACTTAATGAGTAATAAGTCTACATCATTTTAGAAATCCAATGAATCCATAAATTAAGTAGATAATCAACATGGAAAGAAAATAATTAATCTTTGATCAAATCATGGAGGTGAATATCTTAACTAGGATTTCATCAACTTTCTACAGGATTTTGAGAATCTATCTCAACTCACTCCATATTCCACACTACTTTGGAATGCTGTTAGTGAAACGAGGAACCGTACATTATTAGATATGGTATGGTTTATGGTGAGTCATGTAGATATTCCGTTATACTTTTGGGGATATGAATTACAAACAAAGGAATACACACTGAAATGGTCACCAAATAAAGTGAAAAACAAAATCCCTTTAGAGTTATGGAGTGAAAAGAAACCCCTTTTTTCACAGACACATGTATGGGGTTGTAAGGAATTTGGTAAGGCGTTATCGAGAAACAATCTATCACCCCAAGGAATAATGTGTATATTTATATGGTATCCAAAGGGAACAAAGGGAAACTACATATACAACTCCTCAATCAATAATGTGACTATCACCAGATAATTTTTTTTCAATAGAGGGATAATTTCCTCAAAAAGGATAGTGGGGGAAAGATTGACTATGATGAAATTGATGCTCAAGATATATAAGAGTTGGAACATGAACATATTCCATAGGTCCCAATAGAATAACTAGTTTCCGAAATATACGTAATGTGTAAGAGTATAAGAGAGGTAAGAGAACTAGGGAGACATGGTTTTCTAATCACCGAAGATGGTCACTCATTATTAGTGAACAATAATGAACCTATCTCCTACAAAGAGGAATTAGATAGCTTAGAAGATACAATATGGAAAGAACCCATGAATTATGGAACCGATTTCATGTATCAAAACCAAGGTTGGGTTGTGGTCAACACGCTAGTGGATGTAAATCCCGTAGGGTTCAAATGGGTATTGAAGAGAAAAATGGACCTAGAATGTAAATTAAATATATATAAATCAAGGATAATTGATAAAGAGTTTTATCAAAACCATGAAATTGACTATGATAAACCTTTTCACTGATTTCATGTTAAGATACATCATAATTCCATTTTGCATAGCAAATTAATATGACTATGAAATTTTTAACATGGATGTAAAAACTTCCATCCATAATGGGAACCTTGAGAATAAGTCTATGTGACACAACCAGTAGGGTTTTAGACTCTTGTTGATGCCAAGAATATTTTCATGTGGTAAAGATAAATTTTTTTATTGAATAAATCATCCAGTTTATGGAACATTAAATTCTATTAAGCTATAAAATATTTTAGTTTTATTAATAATCAATGTGAGACATGTGTTTACAATAGGTTTAATGAGAATGAAATCATTATCCTGCTAGTATATGTTGATGAAATATTATATATTAGAAAAGTAGTATGAGTATTACAATTTTTTAAGGACTCAATAAATAGGTGTTTCCCCAGGAAGGACTTAGGTGATGCAACCAATATTCTAAGGATCAAGATCATTCATGATAAATCCAAGAGGATTCATAGACTATATCCACGTAAATACATTAATGAGATACTAAAGTGATTTATTATGGAAAAATCCAAGAGTGTATTGGTTTTAGTTTCAAATGATATAAATATTTATAATAAAATATGTCCTTAAACAAAATAGGAGAACAAGTTAATGATTAAAATACCATAAGTCTCTATGATAGGATCAATCTTCTATGACATATTTTGTACTACACTTGATGTTGCATATTCTTTGAGAATGGTAGGCAAATATCAAGCATATCCATGAGAAACACATTGGTCTATTGTCAAGGATATCCTGAATTATCTGAGAATTACTAAGGATATGTTCCTGGTGTATGGATGATATGAGGAGACGATTATCATGGGTTATAATGATGCTAGTTCTCAAATAGATCTGAATGATCAGATGTTGCAATCAAGATATGTTTTATGTCTCAATAGAGGATCTGGGAGATGGAAGAGTTCAAGGTATCTAGTTTTGTCTGATTATACAGTGGATTATAATTATATATCAACATATGATGTATCCAATGAATCCATTTGGATATGTTAATTTTTCTAGGAACATGATTTGTTACCTAGAAGAAAAGATCTTATCACATTTTACTCTGATAATACTGCAATGGTGGCTCTTTAAAATGAGAAAAGGTCACATCAATTTATAAAGTACATAATCTGGAAACATCACCTCCTGGTGGATTTTTCTAAAAGGAGTGAAGTTGATGTAATCATAGTTCTCATGGAAGAAATCATGGTGGATTCCTTGTCTAAAGGCCTTTCTCATCAGATGCATGAGTATCATGTGAGAGCTATAAGATTGAAGGTTATTAGTAGTTGGCTCTGGTGAATAAGAAAGTCTATTAGAGTTAGTCCCCTAGAACAAAATCAGGTTTACTTTATGATAACTTATATTCATAGGTTTTAATATTAATAATTTTTTTATCACAGTCTGATTGTTCTTCTACGTAACATAGTATGTGATAATGTCATAAGAGTATTTTTCACACTAAAAGGTCGTAGTAGTTTTCAATTAAGATGAGAACCTAGATGTACCATTATTTTAATCTTAAATATTTGTTTTATGGTCGAGAGAAATCATTTGAAGGTCACAAATGACTCAAGATATTAGGGGTGGATACTCGTTGGACATGGATTCATATTCTCAAGGTGTACGCCCTTGGTAATATCTCTTTTAGGATATTATGATAACGAGACCCACCTATAAGAAATCCAAATTTAAATCTGTCACTAGAATTTTTAACTGTGGATGTGTGTATTGATCCTTAGACTTTAATATTATTATTAATGAGTATCTTAAGTCTTTTAATTTCATGTATTCATGAAAACTGGGATGAAATATGTTCACGGTGAGGTAGGATACCTTAGGTACATCACGAGTAATATTGAATTAATGAATAATGAAGGAAAATAGTGTTAGCTTATGTTAATTAACAGAATTTAATATCTTAGTCTCATTTATGCAAATGATATATCCTAAATAATTTTTTGTCCATGGTGTTCTATAGGAAAGTTGATTTCTGAGAATTAAAAGAAAGGAACATCATGCACATAGGTAGATGCCACCCGCATGAAACTTTTTTGATTAGAGAAATAATGGTAAAGAGATTATAATACACAATAAGTATCCATATAAGTAATTATGTTATTCCAGCATTAAATTATTTATCTATGGATCAGTTGGTATGTTTATGGACGCTAACTATAGACTTTAGGATGCTTCTCCTAATGCCACCAAGAAATAGGCCTAAAGGGCCACACACTAAGTGTATGCAAAATCTCAATTAAACAATATTTTTTAGTTATCAAGTTGAGTAAATATTATTCCCACCTGTTGTTTAAAAATTATTCATGTTTTCTTAATTTTATATATTCCATCACCAGTTGTTTGAGAGAATATTATGTGAGTATAATATTTAATAAGTATTTTTTTTCTATTTAGTGAATATAATATCTATTTATTTATTAGTGAATAATGTATTTATATTTATTTAATAAATATATATATATATATATATATATATTTCAATGATTGATAAATATTGTGGAGGAATGGAAGACCATGTAATTTTGTTCGTTGAGAAATAATATATACTGAAAATTATTTAAATAAATAATTCTTAATTTTAATTAACATGTTAAGCACATATCGAGAAATAATATTATTATTATTTTAGACATGGGGTTACATAAGGGATTAAATAAAAAATAAATGGAAATTGTGAAATTATTTATTTCTAACCCTAGTGATATATAAACCAAATTATTATTTTTTAAGAGAGCTAATTCATTATTTTTTTTGTGCATAACATATCTGTAGAATCTTCTCAAAGCACTAGTGAGCTCCCTTCTCCCATAAAACTCCAAGGAATGGAGGGTGATCTTCCTCCAACTTCCACTCTCATGTTAAGAGATATAAAAAATTATTATTTGGAAGTGATTCTTGTGGTGATCAAAGGAGAATGACACAAAAGATAGGATCTATAGTTGTATAAATTGGATATTTCTACAGTGAAGTTCGATGATTTTTGGAACACATGTGTATCACCACTAGAGAGAATATAATCTTGATTCATATAATTAAATGATGGTATACCATAGATCTATTATCAGATCCATCATAAATGAAATAATTCTTGCAAGGTAATTCGTTAATTGATTACATTAATTATAAATAATAAGTGATGATCTAGTGATTGGTTCCAACATCTTATCCTTTTTCCATTTTATTTGACTCAATTACATTGATCACAACACTTATTGTCATGTAAATTTCATATTTATCATATATAATGATAAAATAAATGTTTTCATGACCCATCACAATGCTTGAGCTATGCTCAGAACCTACACAAATCCCATTTTCTTACATTACCTAGATGAAGAACCCCACTCATTTTAATATCTCTTGATTTTTTTATAGTTTTTATAGGAATTATGAAATAGGTTTAATTTAGACTATATTATTTGTTCTGTTTTTTTATATTTATCATCTTGATAAAAATATTCATGATTTTTTTTCATATATATGAACATATACATATATATATATATATAAATATTGATACATTATTGCATATATTTACAAAATGATGTGGGAAAATGTAAAATGGGATGAGTGGTATCTATATATATAAATCCATACATGTTTAAGAAAAAATGGAGATTTAGTAACTCAAATTTTATATCTTGAACTTGGTTTTTAATTTTAGTTCTTAATAGTGGGATTCTCCAAATGGAATTTTCAAAATTGGGAAACCCATTTACATTAAAATTCTCCGATTGTCTTGTTTAACTTCCATTCCATTATTTATAAAATTTAGTTTAATTATTTAAATCATTTTTATGATGACAATTATGGTTTTTTATAAATATTGGGTTATTTTAAAATTTTTTACTTTGATTTAAGAAATGTGATGTTTTAAACTAGATTTTAGTGTTTAATAGAATGAATTTCTTATAATGGGTTATTGAAAGGTCCCTTAGATGAATTTTTAGATATCTAAAATGGGAATGAAATATGGGAACCCTAGCTTGATAATTATATTTCATTTGATTTAAATTCAAGAGTTTCTTCAAAAATTGGGTCCTCAAGACTATGTAATTGGGCCCTATCAACATTTTCATCACATAATTAAATATCAACATCAAATATTAATAATCCTATCAATGAAGCACCAACTATCCCACCAAATACCAAATGAAGAAATGAATAAACATAAACTCCTCTCTCTTGTTGATTTCAATCACTCACTACATTTTCATGATCTTTTATATCTATTTAATCATATGATAGATCATCGAATTAATCCTATGTGATATCTTATTTCACAAATTTCTTACTCTGATTGTTTGGATATCTTGATTTAAGGAGGATTTGGATAAAAGGACCATTGTTTCAATGAATAAATCCCACCCACTTATCATGTAAGGTGGTGATTTCAAAATATAAGTAGGTAGCGTTTTAACAATGCACATATGGTAATATTCTCCAAGTTCCAATTATGATTTCTTCTCCCATGGATTAAAATTGAAAAAATCTACCCATTTTATTCCATTACCATGTATAATAACCCTAACACTTTTTATATTTTCATTGTAGTGAACATCATTGATCAAAATGTTTCAACACAAACCACTAACCTCATGTTTTGTTAAAATTTTATTCTTATAAGAATAATAGAATAATTGAGTGTATACAATATAATGCTTTAGATCATTATTAAGTAGGTTAATTAAACTTGTTTTTAATTTTAGTTCCATATTTTTGTAAATTATCACTTGTAATAGTTTCTTCCCCATGACGACTCCATTGAGAATCCATTCTACGTTCATTTAACCCTCTATTCTAATTAGCATGTGGGTCTTTCGTTTCAGTGTGTTATTTTCATTTTCCCCAATTTAAACTTTGGTATTTTTATATAGTTTATCCTATTTATTGGTTTCACCATAGTTGAGTTTTGTTTTCTAGTTACCCTAGGTATTTAGTCCCATAGTCCAATTATTAGTGTGAGATAAGGCTTTCTACTAATCCCATCGGGACACTTCTTCAACTTGTGTTGAATTTGATTGTTCCTTCTAGACCCAACAAGAATTTTCATTTCTATTCTTTAAGGCTTCAACAAATTTATGTCTATTTCAATTTGAAGAATCTTTAAAACAAAAATTATATTTTTCATTGGTTTTCCCAATAGCTTTACAACCCCATCCTTAGACATCTAGATCATTGAATTTAAATCCATGAGTTTCTTCAAACATTGGGTTGTCAAGACCATGTTATTATATCCTATAAAAGTTTTATTCATCTAAAAAAATATAAAATTTGGATCATAAGAATCATCAACTAATATTTAACATGACCCCCACACACCAATTGAATAAATGAATAAAAATAAACTCCTCCATCAAGTTGTAATCCCATCTAAAAAAGTTACAAAAACCATCCTCGATCTCTATGTTTTTCAATATAATAAAATTTAATTAGATTACTTGTAACATTATATATATCAAAAATTTCATTCCTTAAATGATTTACAACCCTAAATACAATCTTTAGATGCATTATTCAAATATTATTATCTTAGAACAATGAATTCATGTAGCTTAAATGATTTTTTAGGAATGAACTTTTATGGGTTCTAATCTCATACTTTTTGTGTATTTATTTATTTTTCTAAATATTAATATAAATGAATTAAATAGGAAGGATATAAATCAGAAATGGGTGGATTCAAATCATATGACAAAATAATATGAGTATGGAGTGAATTATTTCATCATGTTTTAATAAGATAAGGTGTTTTTCCCTTCTAAAATCATTTTTCCATGTTTTAATTGTTGTTATTTAAGACTAATTAGTCCATAGATGTTGAAAGAACACTTAATGTTTCATGGAATATATCAAATTTATAAATTTTGGGCTAAACATATGGAAAAAATGGATTTATCTAGTGACTAAGATAACACTACATTTTATGGATCATATAATATGATTATAAGTGTGAACAATAAAGAAGATTGTATCAAGGATATGATTACAGATGTGAATAATGATTAATATTGTGTTGAAAAAATGACATCGATAGTTGAAGATGAACTTTTTGATGTCTAACATTATTTGAGAAGTTATTTGTGACAGGATTCAATTTTATGCTGGTTTTACTAAATATACATCATTATGAGCCACACTAAAGCTGTATAATATAAAGGCCGGAAACATATGGAGTGAGTCCAATTTTACTAAACTATTTTATCTCTTGAATGATATGCTCCAAGAAGATAATGAGATGCCTTAATGAAAATTTGATGCTAAAAAAATGTTACGTTCAATTGGTATGATATATGGAAGAATACATACATGTTTAAATGATCGTAAAATATTTTTCAAGTACCACAAATCACTTTAGAATACACAAAGTGTGTTGTGTATTAATATAAGAAAGACGAATCAGGTCCTATGAAAGTTGTGTGGCACTATTCAATCATTCCAATGTTCATGAACCTATATATAAGTGATGATAATTTAAGGTAATTGACGTGATATGTATATACAATAATTAAAGATGAGAAACTTCATCACTTGACATACTCTCTTCAGTGGATGAAAATTGACTATGAATATCTGTATTTTTGGAAACGAGATGATAAACCATTATCTTATACTATCTACATATGGATTGAATCATTTTGGTTTTAAAATAAACAATCATAGTACAAGGATGGTTATGTTGGAAAATTATAACTTTCTATTGTAGTTATGCATGAAAAAGAAATATAGTATGCAATCTAAAATTATATCAGGACCAAAACAACTAGGTAATGATATGGATGTTTATTTGGATCCATTGATTGAAAATGTTAAATTATTGTGGGATTGAGGTGTATGATTGTATGATTCTTACAAAAATGAATATTTCAGATTGATTTCTATGTTTTAGGGGAAGATAAATAAATTTCATAATTATGGATTTTTTTTTGGATATTGCATTAATGGAACAAAAAGGTGTCCCATTATTGAAAAAGGAAAAATTAAATTAGGATGAAACTTTAATCAAAGGTTGTGTTTCTAGTATATCACATATTTCTACCCCAGTGACATAAATACCAGTCTTGGAAGAAAAAATTCGATGGGAGTTTAGAAGAAATTACAACACCATCTCTACTAATATGTGATCAAATATTTTAAAATGTAAAATATATGGACAATAATTTTGGTAATAATATTTTAAAAAAAATTAGAAATATTGGTTGGAAAAAGAGATCGATTTTTTTGAATTAGCATACTATATTTTTTTAAACCATTAATTTTCTTAGTGTTATTCATGTGGAATGAAATTTATGTGATAGTGTCATTGGCACATTACTAAATGCACCCAAAAGAACAAAGTATGAAATTAAGTCTAGTTTGGACATGATTTAAATGGGGATACAAGAATAGTCTGTTTCAATGAAGAGTGAAAATAAACTTTTATTCCTCTAATGACTTAAACTCTTTACAAAAAATATAGATATCAATTTTACAACTTATTGAATGATTTAAATGTTCCATAGGGGTATTCATTAAATATAATGAATATCATGTAAATGACTAGTTTAAAGTTAAATTGTATGATCTCATATGTGTGTTATGTTTAGATTCATAGTCTAAAGAATTTAGCTTTAAATTTCCTTTTCCCAAGAATTTCCATAATACATTAACCAAGAACTATTTTTTAAGATATATGCCACAAATTTATAGACCTAATAAAATTTCCCACTATAGAAAATGAAATTGTTTTAATATTATGTGAATTAAAGATGTTCTTCCTACTATAATTATTTGATATTTTTGTTAACATGGTTAGAGATATTCAACTACGTGTTCAAGTACATTATAAATGGATGTATCCCATTAAACAATATATAAATATTTTTGTAGGGCATGTCAAATACTTAAGTCATTTGGAAGGTTGTTTTGTGGAGTGATATGTTGTTGAGTAAGCTATTAAATTATGTACTGACTACCTTTTTTATGTGTAGAGAATTATTCTATTGAAATCACCTCACAGTAGGTGACTTGTCGGTGAAGGAATTACTAGAATAGATGTTTTCACAGTTACTATTATAGAGAGGGCGAAGGATTAAATTTATGTTTTTCCTAATAGTTTAGAGGTTGTGTCATATGTTGAAACCAACCAAGAAATTATTAGGAATTTGAATCCATCAATGTATGATATATGGATATTAAATAAACATAATAAATAGTTTATAGGATGGTTTTCAGACCATATTTTTAAGGAGTCAACTGAAAATTAGGATTCAATTTTTAGAATGACTTTGATTACAAGCCAGATGACCAAGTGTGCATGTATTATTTTATAATGGTTATGTAACTAATGGTTATCTAATTAATTGTTATACATTCTATAAAAATCAACATGATGAACATAGTAACATGAAAAATCATGGAGTTACACTTATGGATGAAGTGATGCATGAATATGGTACCAAATACATACATCCGATTTCTAAAAATATTATATTATTTAGCATCATCAAAAAATATAGGAGTTGGATTATAAAACATTCCATGTGCATGTTTTTAAGTTCAAGTTGGATAATAAATGAAGTATAGTTAAAATAGATGAATTGTTATTTGTAAATGTGTATTTTAGTAAGGAAGCGTAAATATACTAACTATTTATAATGTAATCACATGCATGTATATGTATTTAATGTTCTAGGTCATGTATACTAAAAGTGGTTAATTGTTTTATTGTTGACAAGAACCAGTGAAGGGTTAGATGTCAATTCAACTAAGGATAACCATTTCATTGGGACTTAAAAGCAGTCCCAATGTAGATGGGGTCTTGCATATCTAATGAGACCACAATGAGGGGGTTTGGATACATGATAGAGGGGTCAAAACACATGAACCTTAAAAAAGAGTGTTTACTAATCTAGTTATATTTTTTGTTATATACTTTTAATTATATCATATTATTATACATACAGAGTTGAATTTATGTATTCAAAATTAATTGTTCAACCAATTTATTAGACAATGAATTTTGGACATGCTGACGCTCCCAATACTAAGGAACAAGAGGTTTCTCAACATCATGGTTCTCCCAATATAGGGGAATAACAAGCATCTTCACATGCCAATGCTACTAATCCATAAAAATAATATATTGATGATTTTGTAGTTGAGGAAATGGTAGATTGTTCAAAAATTTTGTCTTATAAAACACATGAACTTCATAGATTTATTGTGTTAGGAAAAATTATTAAGGTGAGAAAAAAAGGCATCAAATTCGAGATTGGATGGAAGGAATATAGCCAACCTGTTAACCCCAATACTGCTAAAGATGATACCTTTAAGAATGCACAAAAAGGGTTTTGACAATCCTAAAAAGAGTTGTTGTGCTTAACACCATTAAAGGGGTCCCCTTTATTAGTGATAATAAGAAAAGACAAAGGCCCCCATTTATTAGTTTCAGAAATAGTGTTGAAAATGTCCAACTTGTTGTAGTGTTCTATTTGAATAACAATACACTGCAGAAAATACACATGTAATCTCTACGAAAATACACATATAACCTATATAAGAATACACCTATAACCTATATGTAAATGCACAATTTAATTTAAAAGAACAATTACAAAAAAAATACCAAAAAATATTATATTCATTTCAAATAGTGTTTTTATAATTACACATACTATTAATATCTAAAAACATTAAAAACATTAATGTTTCATCATCTTTAGTATCCATAGACCCCTAAAAAAATAGCACAACCATGGTATCTATTTTGAACAATCCACCATAACCAGATCAAAATAATCAACTTATATAAAAAAATATTATGTCAGAAATACAATAAATAAATAAATTAAACCTAAATATGAAAGAATACATTAATAAAATTTCAATTTAAAAAATTGGACATATGCAGAGTCACACTGGTCAAACATTGAATTGGATTGAGGTGATATTGATTCCTATACATCACACATGACATACATATCATTGTACTAATGTATCAAAAACATAAGAATGTGTTTGGTTATATTTTATCATGTCAATTGTTATTTTTACTAAAATTATTATCAATTTTAAATAAAAATATACACTTGGAGTCAAATTGGTTTCACCATGAGTCATATTAAGGAGTGGATGATTCATACACATCAAAAATCACTTATGCATAATTTTCATAATGTATCAAAATTATTTGAATATGTTTTATTAGTTTTGATTATGTTATTTTTGTTTTTTTACTAAAATGTAATTTCAAACATGAAACATTCAATTTGTCTCACACTGGTCACATCATGTGATGGTTTGACAAGAGGCTACTTCATAAATGTCACAAATGGAATATGAATAATTTTCCTCAATTATCAAGACAATCAAAATTTGTTTCCTTGGTTTTTACTAAGTGACACTCATTTTGAATTAAAATTCCATTTTCAAATTGATAACAAACACTTTGAGTAATACTAGTCACATCATGCATCAGATTTATATGAGGGTGATTCCTACCTGTCAAAAATGACTTATGTATCATTTTCATAAATTATCAAAATAATATGAATACATTTTCTATTTTTTCTATATGTCCCTTTTTTTACAAAAATAATTCCATATTTATATAAAAAGACAAAATTTGAGTCATATCTATTATACCATGCATCAGATTAAGGTTTATTTCATTCATACACATCAAAATTGACTTATGGACCATTTTCCAAAAGTATCAAAGCAATATGACTGCATTTTCCTAGTTTTCAATTTGTAAATCATTCTTTTTACTAGAATTAATGTAAATAGGGTTGTTGGGGTGGAAGGGGTTTGGGGTGTCTGTCATGAGGTCAATTATTCGGGCACGTTTTCATTCATTAAATGATTTTTAATGAAAAAAATAAAATTAATTTCGATTTTAAATAAAAAAACACACTTTGAGTTATACCGATTCTATCATCCATCAGACTGAAGTTGGGTTGATTCATATACATCATAAATTACTTATGGATTGTTTTCCTAAATTATTAAAAAATTATGAATGCTTTTTCTCATTTTTTGATTATTTAACTTATTATTTTTAATAAAATTAATGTCAATATTAAATAAAAAGTCAAACTTGAAGTCATATTGGTCACACCATGCATAAGATTGAGGTGTGGCTGATTCCTACCAATTAAAAATGACTTATCAATTATTTTACTCAATTATCAAAAAATAAATTAAATTAATTTTCTTGGGTTTTATTCTGTCACTTTTGGTTTTAAATAAAATTTCTTTTCAAACTATAAACACACACTTTGAGTCATATAGGTCACATAGTGCGTCGGTTTGACATGATACATCTTCCTACACATTATAAATGAAATATGAGTAATTGTACTAAATTATAAAGACTATTAAAGAATGTTTTCTTAGTTTTTTGTGAGTGACAAAAATTTTGAACTTATAAGTATATTTTTAACTGATAATGGATACTTTGAGTAATACTGGTCACACCATGCATCAGATTGAGTTTTGGTTGATTCCTAAATGTTAAAAATGACTTATGAATCATTTTACTAAAGTAACAAAACAATGAATGTGTTTTTTTTCTTTCATGAGTATGTCACTTTCCTTTTTACTAAAATTTATGTCAATTTTAAATAAAAATATATAGTTGGAGTCATATTGTTCATATTGTGCATCATATTTGGGTGGGGTTTACTCCTAACATCAAAAATTACTTATGGATCATTTTACTAGTATCAAAACAAAATGAATGTACTTAATGTTTTTTTAGTATGTCACTTGTTCTTTTAAATAAAATTAATGTTAATTTTAAATAAAGACACGCATGGAGTCACATCGCTCAAATCATATATCAGATTGAGTTTCTGTTAATTGCAACCTGTTAAAAATTACTTATGGATAGTTTTCCTAAACTATAAAAACAATCCTAATGTGATTTATTGGTTTTCAGTACATCACTTGTTATTTTTACTAAAATTAATTTAAAATTTAAATAAAAAGACATACTTGGAGTTGTAACAAACACACCATGCATTGGATTATGGTATGGATAATTCCTACATGTAAAAAAACATATGGATATTTTTCCTAAAGTATCAAAATAATATGAATGAATTTGAATGGTGTTTAGTATGTTTCATTTTATATTTTCTAAAATTAATGTCAATTTTAAATAAAAATATACAATTGGAGTCATACTGGTCACAAAGTGCATCAGTTTGAGGATTGATTGATTTTGACAAATCAAGAATGACTTATGGATCCTTTTCCTAAAGTATAATAACAATCCAAAGTCATATGACCAGTTTCAATATGTCATTTGTTATTTTTTACTTAATTAATGTCAGTTTTAAATAAAAATACATACATGAAGTCATATCAGTTACAATGTGCATCATGTTGAGCTGAATTTGATTCCTACACGTCAAAAAAGAAGTACTTACCTTTTTTCTTTAGTATAATCATTTTGAATTTATTTTCCTGGTTATCAATATGTTACTAGTTATTTTTACTAAAATTAAAGTCAATTTTAAATAAAAAAACAGTTATATTGGACACACTATGTGTCAGGTTGAGGTGGGATTGATTTCTACACATAAACAACTACATACAGATCATTTTCATGATGTATTATAACAATATAAATTTGTTTCTATAGTTTTTAGTATGTCGATTGTTTTTTTAGAAAAATTAATGATAATTTTAAATAAAAATACACTTGGATTCATATCAGGCACACCAAGCACTAGATTGAGGTTTAGTTGATTCCTTCATGTCAAAATTTACTTTCGGATCATTTTTATAACGTATCAAAACAATATAAATGAATATTCTTATTCTTGAGTATATCAGTTGTGTTTTTTACTAAAATATCTTTTCAGATTTGAAACACACACATTGAGTAATATCGGTCACATCATGTGTTGGTTTGATGTGATTCAACAACCCACACATCATAAATGACTTATAATTGATTTTATAAATTATCAAGAAAATTACAGTGTTTTGTTGTTGTTAGCGAGTGACACTAATTCTGAAATAAAATGTCAATTTTGAACTGATAATAGACACTTTTGGTCATACTAGTCACATTGTGTCTCATATTGAGGTGTGGTGGATTCTTGTACACCACGAATGACTTATGGATCATTATATTAAAGTATCAACATAATCCAAATGTGTTTTTTTAGTATATCAATTTTTATTTTTTACTTAAATTAATTTCAATTTCAAATAAAAAGACACACTTGGAGTCATACCCGTGACACTGTGCGACGGGATGACGTGTGGTTGATTCCTACCCATCAAGAATGACTTATGGATTGATTTCCTAAATTATCAAAACAACCTTAATGTTTTATGTAAATTTTGAGTACTTGATGTGTGTTTTGAACTTAAATATAAATTATAAACTATGAAAATACAGTCTAAGTCCCTCCATCTTTAGATAGTGCAAGACGAGGGCTTCTCATCTTATTTACAAATTCAGGATACTCATGATCAATTCTATTCCACTAAGAACAGAATTTTAGGTGATTAATTTTCGGAGCATTATTTCTTATATCTGCATGCCATGAAAATTTCTTTACAGTATCCTCACGTATATATAGGCACCTAAAACATGGAATTATGGGAATGTATCATAAAAAAATCATAAGACATGATTCATCTTTATTGTATCAAAAAACACCACAATTTGGTCATTCTTATGTCATTTGTGGTCTTTTTGAAATATTATACAGTAATTTGGATATGCATGTATTCATTCAAAGATCCTACCCATTGAATGTGTCATTTCTTTATCATCATATGTCTAGATAGTTATCAAATTATCTTCTAGGATCATATCATTAAAGATAGAAAGTATTTCATTAAAACTCATGTAACTCCATCTATTTATAGATTTTAAAATATACTACTTTAGTATGGCTAACAATGCTATATATTTATAAAAACCATCATTCAATAGAAATTTTGCACAAATCTTTAGCCTATAAATTTTTTATACAATCATGAAGTACATGTTCAACTATCATTTACATTCCCTCAATGTGATATTAATCATCATTCAGACCTATAATAAAATCCTTGAAAAAGTATTCTGAATTTTCCACACTTGTAATCATATCTGATAATCCAAAAAACTTAGTGTTGTCCCAATCACTATCTACATTTAGTTTTTCTCCGGGGTTAGTCCAAAAATAATAACTTTGATCTATTTTGTGATAAATCAAGTGGTCTTCCAACTTCTTTGGAATAATTAGTTTTTAATGAAAACATTGTAAACATGGAAATGGTTTTTTAGAAGGGTCATATGCATGATATTCTGCAAACATGATGAAATCTTTCACCCCATATTCATACTCTTTTGTCATATGATCGGTTTTCATCCATTTTCTATTTATATCCATCATATATTATTCGGTAATATTAATATTTAACAAAATAAATAAATACGCAAAAGGGGAATTTAGAATAGGGGGCACCCAAAACATGAATATTTTAAATAATTGTATCAGGCTTTGAAGGAAATGGTTAATTGAATTCAAGAAAAGAATTACTCTGCTAAGTGGTAGGTGCTATATATTTAATTCATTAAAAATGTTCACTAGTACCTAGTTTAGGATGACTACTTCTCAAGGTATTTCATGCAACCAAGGTACATGTCCAGAAGAGATTACGGAAGACTCTCAGGAAACAAAATTAAATAATAACTATTTTGGATATAAAGCTGATGAGGATAATAATAATTCTTTCACATTTTTTTTCAAGAGAGCCATCCCCTTAAAAGCTAACAAAAAACTAGATATAGGGTGTAGTTATGGAGCACTCTTTGAATTTAAACCATGTAGGTGATGTTGTATGTATGAAAAGTAGGTTTAAGAGTTTTAACAGGGTTAAACATTAATTCAACTTTTTTGGGAGTGAGTTCAAAATGGATATACAATGGGTTGGATAGAGTTAGTGAAATTCCCTTCCCATTTTGTTATTATCAATCTATATTAGTTAGGATGTGATATTTCATGTATCTTGGAGGTCTCTGAATGTTAATATGATCATATAAATATAGATATAACCCTTTTTCATTGCACATGTTTCCTTTTATAAATATAGATACCACTCATCACGTTGATAGAGAATACTAAATTTTTAAAAAACTTTTGAATCTATTCACACTAATTACAAATAAAAAACTCCATTTTAATGTTGTTGTGAAATTTAATAGATCAGTTATTTAGATCATCATTGAAATCCAAAATATCATCCTCACTCTGAAGCATCGTAGAAAACCAATTTATTACCATAAAACCAATCATTTACACGTAAAATCACATTTACATTATAAAAAACCAAATAAAATATTACTAATGAATGTAATAATGTAAATAATATATATATATATATATATATATTATTATAAAACCATTTTTACAATTGAAAATATATTAATTTAATATAATATTTTTTTCACAAATTAAAAAAATTATTATAATTTATAAACTATTTTCAAAAATGACATTGTTTTTTATTTCATTATGTTCATACTCTAATTGTGAAAGAAAATAAAACTGATCAAATATCATATCTTTCACATCACACCACTTTAGTCTGTTAGTATTTTATAGTTGTTGATTTGTTTATCTATTATGGTGTCATAACACATTGTTGGTTTAAAATATAACTCTAGTGATATGATAACTTACTTCTTTATGAGTAAACCATTGTCTACCAATGTATTTATATAAAGTAATCGAATAAGTTCTCCCTTATATAAATTGTTGAACATGAAATCCAAAAAAAATATAAATCTAAATTTGAAACTCATTCAACAGTCAACTAACATTATACATCCATCTTATATCCGTTAGGAATTAAACCATATAATATTTTATATATTAATTTAACTCTTAATTAGCCAAATGATTTTTTTGAAAAAATAAAAATCATGTTACAAAATTATAAAAATATAAAAGAATATTTTCTAGAAATAAAATTTATGAATGTATAAAAGAATAAAACTATTGATAAATTAAAGAAATTATATAGGTATAGAAGTATAAATTAAAAATATATTTTTATTTATATATCTGTATATAAAATTATCGATGTATACAGAAGTATAAAATTATTTATTATTTGTAAAAGAATGTATATTCTAAGGAAATATACATAATTTATAAATGTATATATATTTATAGAACTATATAAAAGTGCATATATATTATAAAAGTAGAAATAATTTATTGAAGTATACAATTTTAAAAATTCATATAATATAAAATTATAATATATAAATATGAAATTAATACATGTATAAATTTATAATAATTTCTAACCAATAAAACTTAAATTTTATATTAATTTATAAATCTAGAAAACAATTAAAGTATAAATAATTTAAAAAATTATATTAAATCTATATATGTAAATATGATATACTATAATTTATTTAAAATTATTTAAATTTATAAATGAACAAAACTATAAATTTTTATGTATTTAATAAAAAATTATTATTAAATTATATTAGTATACTATGATATACTATAAAATTTATAAAAGTGTATAAATTTAAAATCATACAAAACTATAAAATTATAATCTTGGAAAACTTTAAAAATATCAAAATAAAATTGCATAAAATAAAGTTTTTATTCAGAACTAAACTTGAAACACATTATAATAAATTTCATTTCAAGTATTAATTGAAATTATAAGTAAAAAATTATGAACCAACATAAAATTATTTTTGAAGACCAGAACACCTTTTTAAATTGCACACATCCTTTATAAAGGTTGTTCAAAACATTTAACAAACACATGGTGCACAATACATTTGAAAACCAATTTAAAACATATATTTTTTAATATAAAATTATCTACCGTTCATTGGAAACTAGTAGAAAACCTTTCTTTCATCCAATTGATTCTACTAACATAATTAATACTCTTATTAAAATCCTAAAACATGGATTAAAAGTCAAGTAAATCAACAGATCTGAAATTAAAGAGATACGTGTGGTTAAAACCTTGTTACAACTCATTGTCTTCATTAAGGGAGGCCCAAGTCTACCCCAACTGGGTCTAATAAACCCATAAGAGAGATCAAACATGCTAGTCCCACAAAAAAATGAAAAATCAACAATCCCAGCACCCTAGATTTTGGGATACAGTGTGCGCAGCAAGGGGAAAACAATAGAAGGAGAGGATGGAGATGGGTGAGAATAAGAGACTCTTACTTAGACCAAATAAAATATTGATGGTTTTTTGGGGCCCATAAGACACGTTCACAATATGTTTTTTCAAGAAGAAGTGAAGATGTGTGTAGTAAGGTTTAGTGAGGTGTGACTGAAGAAATAGTGAGGTCAAAGGCATTAAAAAAATAAATACATTTTTAAAATGTTATATGTATATATTTTAATTATTACATATATATATTAGTAATAAAAATTCAATTTAAATTAATTCATATAAAAAATAGTATTTTTTTAATATAAATATAATACTTTTATATATAATAATAATAATTTTTTTAAAAAAATATCAGCAATACACCTTTATCGGTACTTTTTTTAGCACTGCTAAAGGATACCATTATCAGTGCATTATGTTTTGCTCTGATAAAATCAGGTGCTTTCCATGCATAGATTTTTGGTAGTTCATGAACGATATGTTTATTATTCACATTGGTCTTCCCACTCAACTGCACATGATGGTTGATGTATATTTGGGTCACCATGATGTTTGAGTGCTTAAGGAACTTATTTGGGAATATATTAGGGAAACATTGTGATATAATTTCATTATTTTAATAAGAAACAAAATAATTAAACATTGATTTACCTTTAATTATCAATTTCATTGTACATTTATAGTAGATAGATCCTAAATTAATTTTTTTTAATGCACTCTAGAAAGGATAATATAGGATTTAAGGCAATTTTTATGAAGCATCATCTCAAAGATGAAGAAGTTAAAATAAACCAACACCCACAATGGATGTATACACACATAATATTCCAAAAAAAAATTGAATGCATTTATTGGTCTCCATGAGTAGATATCATTTCAGGTACATTGTGATTGGTAAAACATTGCTTCAAGAAATGCCTCTTAGCCACTTTAATTAAGAATTATTAATTTATTAAACAAAAACTAATTAATTAAACTAAAAAACATCCACCAAATCCAATGTAACCTTTCTATAATGCAAGGATGGGGTACACATCACTTGAAAAAATGGTAAGTATTTAAAATTTTTAGATATACTTTTTTGTGGCATAAAACAGCAACATAATTATTCTTCTTTGATTATATGAAAATTGATAAACAAAAATCAAAAATACACATTGAACCAATATAATGCGCTATGGAAGGGGAATTGTGTAAATAAAGACAATCTACTAATAGATGGAAGCACACAAAAAGTGTGATAGTCATTTGTAATTATGACATAATAAATTTTTTTTATTTAAATCGTTATTACATAACAATGGTTACTTATTTTATTATATTTTATATCTGAATTAAACATAGGAATCCTTATTAGCTGTACCAGATGAAAAACTACTATTATTGTCCTTGAAGCGGCCAGAACTGTATGGTTGTGTTAGAGGTGAGGGTTTTGGGGTGCCACCCTAAACATATTTTAATAAATGAAATGAATAGTGGGTAAAGATAAGAAAATGGAAGAGATACATGCATGATTATATTCTCTAGAAAAAGACATAATTTGAAGTATGGGTTTCTAGAATATGTTATGGGAAATAATCAAAGAGAAAAAACAACATAACAACAACCACTCTATGAAGATCCCCCACCCCTATCAGCTTTGAGGTGAGCCATTCCCCAAAAAGGGATATCCTAAAAGAGATAATCAGTATTATCATAATTTTTTTCTATGAAATGTGAATCAGGTAAACACTGATACCTTTATTGTATTGATAATATAAATGGTGAAAATGTTGGTGATTTATATCTATCAACACCCACCATTTATACTGTTGAAAGGTGTACCATGTACAATATCCAAGGATATATTCTACCAAACAAAAAACTTGTAATAGGTCATGTGAGAGTTTGGACTCATATAGTTCACGATCCAAGCACCAAGCTACCTATTCCACTTGATGATTTAGATATTCATATAGTTGAGCTTGCTATGGGATCTTTCATATAATGACAATTTGATCTTGTGAAAATTAATTTTGATAAGGAGATATTACTTATCAATTTATTTTTTATGACAAACTATTAACTATTAATAAAAAAAGTCATGAATCTGTTAATGTTAATACAAAGGAACAAAGGGAGGGGTGAAATTAAAGCTTGAATAAAAAAGATCAAAAGGATCAACCATCCAATAGAAAAGATCTTTATAAATTAACTTTAACTTTACCGTTCAAATTTGGTATTTATTAAAAATTAATGTTCAAAAAGATATAAATTTAAAAATTACTGATGCGAGTATAATTTATTTTGAGGAAAAAATTTAGGGAAATTACATTACAAATTATATTAGTCTTAATAATGTAAATGAATTACTCTAGCATGAATGACATTCAGTATTAGTTATAAATGTATACACGATGTGCATTTTCATGATCCATTTGTCTAATAGTTGATCTACTATATTAATTATGAAAAAATAAAATTCAGAATTTTTTAGGTTTATATATCGATACTATTTAATGTGAAAACCATATGACTAGAAATTGTGTCTCATTAGTATACACAACACTTCTATATGACTGTTCTCATTGGAACTAAATCAATATGAATTAATAGTGGAAAATCCAGAAATAATGTTTGAATGTGAACTTATATGTGACATAATATTTATAATACCCACAATGTAGGAGTAAAACTATAAAATTTAATCAAATTAAATATCTTTTCATTCCTTTAATTACATATTACTTATTGTTTTAAGGAATCATTGCTTACTTGTTAGTCTCAATTTGAAGAATCTAAATATATATTTTCTAGAATAAATGCATGGGTACCCAACAAACCAATCATACATGATTTTATTTATCTATTTGTAACACACTAAATGTAAAACATTAAAAATAAACATTAATTTATAAATTTTTTTTATATTTAAAAAAACTCTATAATTATAGGATGATGCTTAAATATCATCAAAATCATGGTATAAGGACAGTCCATGATCAAAAAAATAAAATTTACTTCTAAAATGGATAAGTATTAGGATATATATAACAACATTCCAATATAAAACAATAGTAAAAACAAATTACTTATTATTCTCAATGTTTCTGTAGTCCCTAAAAAAACTAATGAAAAGGAATGTGGTTAATATGTTTGAAAATTTAGGAAAGATATCATGTTCCATTATAAAAATAGAATTCCCAAATACTCATTTTTGATGATAATTAAAATTTCATTTAAAATGTTTATTAATCCTTTTCTTATTTATATATTTTCAGTACCATTAAGATTTTCTCAAATTCTCATATTCACAAGAGAAAATAGATTTGTTTAGAAATTAATTCGAATAATAAATGGTGTCAGGATGTATACCGGAATCATACAATGGTGACTTCATATGTACCCACTATTAGAATAGAGATAAAACATGAGGAGGAAACTATTCTTATATTAGGTACACTAGTGCAACATACACATTGGACATAGAGCATGCATGAGGTTTATATGTTTATTTGGAATATTGAGGGTTATAGATGTTAATTTATTAATTGGTACACACTATATTTATAAAAAACATAATTAATGATCCAATTTAATTGTTGCTTTAAATATATATTTCTAACATATCATCATTCATTTATTTTTAGCATGACAACTTTCACATTATTATTGCAAAATTAAAAATACTAATTTTTTCATTCATTGCAAGAAAAATAAAGGGAAGTTCCATAATCTGTCAGACCTGATGCCAGTTGTAGAATCCTCCTCACCGTGCGTCATATCAATATAACTTTATTTTGTCATCCCTACCACACATCCTGTCAATATATATTTATATTTTCATTGAGTTTCATAGAGGTACATCACCTTCAATGAAATTGTTGGATAATAAAATCATTTATTCTCTATATAAATCCTATTATCCACTATAGTTATAGAGGATCATAGATCTTAATGAAGACATCATGACATGTGTGGATCCAGATGATTGAGTAGAACCTACTCCACCAAAATTATGGACATTTATTTTTATTTATTTTTGATTATTTGTTTGGTTGTAAGTTCAAATCCTTATAAATAGGCAGTATATTGTGTGTTGTAATATTAATCCCTTTTCATGAAATAAATATTGTGTTTCTATTGGTATATTTATTTTATTATGATCACCTCATATGATCAGAATCTATGCATGTTGTTTTGTCAGCCACTGTCAGATCCTCCATTAGTGGTTTGAAAAGAAGTATGAATAAGTACTTGTGATATTTTCTTCTTCATTCACTTGAATTTTCTGAAAATTCATGGGTTTCAAGGAAAACATGTTTAAGGGGGGGTTTTGGATAATAAACTCATTTATTCTCTAAAATACACCAACTATCTACACTAGCAATGGAGTCTTGGTGATCTTTAACAAATATTTCTGGACGTGTGTGGATCGGGATTATTAAGCATCACCTACTCCACCAAAATTTCCTTCTATTTCGGTTCGTCTTTGATCATTTGTTTTGGTGTATGTTTAAATCATGATAAATAGGGAGTATGTTGTGTTTTGTAATATTAATCATAGTTCCTGAAATAAATATCGTGTTACTGTTGGAAAATTTTTGTTGTTTTGATCACCACAAGTGATATGAATATGAGCATGTTGTTGTGTTAGCTAACGTGATATCCTCCATCAGAGACATTCATCACCATCCTAGAAAAAAAATATTTATGATTCCACCCCTTCCCTCCCTTTACTATATATATCTCATCACCACCACTTCCTCATCTACGATTTAGTGTTTAAACCACTCATTAATCAAAATGGATCAAGTCCCAATCCTCTTTGTCTTGTGTTTATGGGTAGATCTTGTTCTTGTAAAACACACCACTGATTGTTGTTCAGGCAGAGTAGTTGAGGAGATTATTACGGGGGAAGTATTCAACTAGATGATACATAATAAGAAATAGGAACCACCTTGTGAGGGGTTATTCTACTCCTACAATGACGTCATCTGGTCTACTATTAGTTTTGATAGATTCGGTTGGATGGGGGATTGCAACACCCACAAGCATGAGGTCACGGGTTTCCTGGCATAGAACTCCCATGAAACCTTAGGTCCCACGCACTCTGTGAAATATTTTGTTTTCTACCTCTTTATTAATGATTTGAATATTTTTACGATGTATTTTTTTAATTATCTGGTAGATTGGATCATGCATGTGATGGTTAGTATTCATGGGGATACTGTTATATCAACAAAGGGAGTAGGGTGAATCCTTGTCTTTTGGATGATTATTGTGAGCCCACCAACGCATTACCCTGCATGCATGGGAAACATTACTATGGTCAGGTAATATTTCACTGAATATTGTAAGATACCATCATAATATTTCAATATTTCAGTGTAACCTATTCTTTTATATGGGTATCAGGTTCAGGAATAAGAACTATGGCGCCACCCAAAATGCCATCGATTATAACCTCCTCAAAATCCTTGAGCTTTTGTAAACCCATTACACCATATGTTTTGATATAGTGATCTATCTCTTGACTATACCTGATGGGTATGTTGGAAATAAAAACCATAAAGGTGTTTGTGGTTTCATCCTAAGCAGCCTGTGTCTTCCATACAGTGTGTATTCTCTATATGCATTTTCCCAGTTTTTTATCTATACGTGTCTGATTAATGTGGCTTTTTTTATTTAATTAATGTGTCCATATAATATAACTTTTCTATTTCTTTAATTTTTTCATTTAATTTGGCCACTTTATTTCGTTGTAAATGCCTATAAATTGTTTTTAGTTTTAGTCTGAAAAATATGTGCAATACAAGATTGAAAGATCCTCTGTGTTCCCTTCCATTTTTTCCTCAATTTTTCTTGGCTTGTATATCTAAAAAACTGGTATCAAAGCTGGTTTACCAAGGAATCCTTTAATTTATTTTAATATGGCCACAATCCAGTCAAAGGTTCCAAAGCTGTCTACAGATAACTACAAAAGGTGGTGCATCCAAATGAAGGCATTATTCGGGTCGAAAGAATTATGAGAGATCATCGTCTATGGGTATATTGTACCCTATACATAATAAGAAGTCACCTTCACAAATGAAGAACATATGGGTCTCAGAAATCAAAGGAATATAGACAAAAAGGTGTTGTTCCTCCTCTATCAAGGGTTAGATGAATCAAAGTTCAAAAAGATTTTTGAAGCATCATCAAGTATGCAATATTGGGGTGACCTTTTTACAATATTCAAGGGTGTTGATCAAGTGAAGTTGGTACGTATTCAAACATTAAGAGAAAAGTTTGAAGCAACACACATGAAATAAGGTGTTAGTATATATGACTAATTCTAATGATTGATTCTTATTGATAGTAATTTTAAATGAAATGTTGAAAAAGTGGAGGAATTTCAAGTTATTGAAAAATCACTTCGATCTCTCACAAATTTGTTTGAGCATGTTGTTGTGGAAATAAAAGAATCAATGGATTTGGAGAAACAATCTATTGTAGAACTGATGGGTTAATTGCAAGTGTTTGAGAAATGAATTAAAAAGAATACAGGCTCAATGTTGAAGCATGTCTTAGAGTCCAAGTTAACTATAGAGGAATAAAAGAATAGCCAGACACAATGAGTTTTTCATCATGAAAGTGGGATAAGGCATTGATATCATCCAAGATATCAAAAAAATAACTAAAATTTTACCAGTTTCTGTGGAAGAATAAATTATTGAGGTCGATTCACGCGTGGTCATAGAAACACAACGAACATCCAAATTCCACAATTGCAAAAAAAATCATCCATTATGTTTCCGAGTGTTAGAGAAAAAATGGTCATGATGAGCGATCTAAAAATATTTAATAATCTCACCATAAAGAAGATGGTACCACACTCCTCCTAGCATAATAAAATGAATGTGAAGGTCCTAATGTGTGGTATCTTGACACGCATGCAAGAAACCATATGAGTGGTAATAAAGAATTTTTCAAGGAACTCATAGAAGAAGTTCATGGCGATGTCAGATTTGGCGACTTATCAAAAGTACCAATGATTGTAAAAGGTAAAATCAAAATCTATTAGAAGACTGGTGGGTCAAATTACATTTCTAATGTGTATTAAGTACCAAGAATGAAAAATATTATCATCAGTCTCAGCCAACCCCTTTAGAAGGGGTATGCCATACAATTTGGAAACTCTTCTTTGTCTAAAAGAGATGATGAGAGGAGGATTTTTTCTCAAGTCCAAATGGAAATGAATAGCAAGTTTCCACAGTATATTAATATAAATTTTGAGGAGTGTCTCTTAGGAATCATGAAGAATGACTAATGGGGATGGAATATGGGCCTTTTTCATCTGTATTTCAGCGGCTTTAAACTTATATCCTCATAAACTATGGTGCATATATTGCAGGTGATTAATGTTTCAAATCATGTGTGTGAGGCGTTTACCCTTAGAAAACAACAAAGGAACACCTTTCGATTTGGAGTGTCCAGAAGGAAAAATAAACCACTTCAGTTGGTTCACACTGATATCTGTGGACCACATCAAACACCATCACATGGAGTAAATAGGTATCTTATTACCCTCATTGATGATTTTAGCAGCAAACTCAGAGTGTATTGTATCAAAGAAAAATATTCTACATATGCAATATTTAAAATGTTCAAATATCGTGTTGAAGTTGAAAGTTGTTTTGGAATCAATGTTCTCATATCTAAAGGAGGTGGAGAATACACTTCAAATGCATTTAATGATTTTTGTAGGGAACATGGAATTAAAAAATAATACACTACAACCTACATGCCACAACAGAATTTCATTTCATAATGAAAAAACCCACCATCCTTAACATGATGAGGACCATGATAAAAGAGAAAGATCTACCAATGACCTTCTAGGAAGAGGCAATGGTGTGTACTTCCTACCTTCTCAATCAGTTTCTAACAAAGAGTGTTAGAAAGTTGACACCACAAGGGGAAGGGAATATCTACAAACTGAGTGTGATGCACCTAATAATCATTGGATGTGTCACTTAGATTCAAGTTCTTGATGAAAGAAGAAGGAAACTAGATGATAATGTCAAAAATTCCACCTTCATCGGCTATACTGAAGTGTGTAAATCTTATAATATCTAAAATCCACTAACCAATAAATTAGTGGTGAGTAGAGATGTGGTATTTAGTGAGGAAAAATCTTATAAATGGAATGATTAAGAATCAAACAAATATATTCCAGTCAAAATAGAAGATTTTGAAGAAAGGCATGATCATCAGGAGCAAATGTCAGCTACACCTTCCCCAGGCACATCATTAGAAAATAGATATTTAGTAGTACATTCCATGACACCTAAGATGACTACATCTAATAAAAATAAATTCTCGCCCATACTCACCCATGGCACCCATAATAATGAAAATAATAAGAGATATCTATGAGAAAATTGAAGTGGTAAATCTTTTCTAACTATATGCATATCATAAGCCTCTAACATTCCAAGAAGCTACAGGAGACGAATGTTGGAGAATCTCTATGGAATGAGAAATTAATTCCATAGAGAAAAATAACACATGGGATCTAACTACACTTCCTAAAAGTCAAAATATAATCAGCCTATAACAACCCATACTTTACATACATTGTTATTACCTTAGAATTGAAGCACACTTATTACAACATATAACAAAACCAAGAAAGGACCGTATAGGTATAGTGTCTTTAGAAACTGGGAAACATAAACAACTGGTTCATAAAGCATCTACTTTTCCTCCCATTTATTTCATCATATCTAGAGTCCCTTTTTGGCATATTATACTTAATAACCTTCTCCCTGACCTGGGGAAATAAAACATACAAAAGGGTGAGCTCAAATGCTCAGTAAAGGTAAACAAATGAAATATCAATCACGTCATATTCATAAGAACATATCTTTTGGAAATCTTAACCTGAAAAAGTGATCATAATTTCATAACATGGGATAAATCATAGTAGTGAAATGTAATCCCAATAATCATAACTTAAAACATGATACTTTGTGGCATACACACATAATCAAAGAGAATCATTTCTTATTAGTCAAGACTAATTTCCAAGACTATCTTAGTGGACAAAGTCCATTTCTGAACCGAGTTACCCTCGTTTCAGTCATGCTTCACTGAACCGGTATAACCTACCATTCCAGCCATGTCTATCTCATGAGATATAAAATCTTTACCCAATTCATTGGAGGGAGATATAGTTCCCACCCATCTCATAATGATACCATTCTTATGTGTGCCACAATATCAGAAACCATACATCATATCATATCCCATGTAATAAAAATGGAAATCATTAAACATCGTGACATCATAAAACAATTCATATAAGATAAAGGAATTCATCAATATATTTCCATCACAACACAATCAAATCCATGTAATAATAGGGATAGAAATAGAACCCTTTATTATCTTAGATGGAAAATAATTTTGATAAAACACTTGAACTCCATTCTTGAGGAAAATATCCTTTCTACTTCAAAAACACTTTTCCTTTCTTAACATGTCATAAAATTCTATACTAAAAGAAGTTGATTAAAAATAAACTTGAAAACTTGTAAAGGAAGCTTCTTAGAAATAATGTTTTAAAAATCCATTCATGCCGTATAAGTTAAGAAAAACATTCTTTTCGTACTTTTGTTAGAAAAGTCAAAAAGTACCTCGTATGAAAAATGACAAAAGATTCCCTTCATATCTTTTACTAAAAACTCACCAAAGAGTAAAATTGGATTTAAAAAATTGTAGGTAGATGGAAATAATATTAAATATTGAGGAAACATGGATGTGGATGATAAAATACACCCCAGTAAATACCAAAGTATAAACAGTCTCGCATAAAAATGAGATTGTGATATTTCCCTTACCTTAGGTCCGATATTCTTTGTACATGTCCAAACCTCCTGTATAATGATTTAAATAATGTTATTGACTTATTAAAGAATCCTAATTATTGTTATGATATCATATATGGTCATATTCTAAGCGTCTTTGTAGTAATATTTCATTGCTACTTGTTATTCGGGTGTTTATAACTTTTGGTTCTTATGCGTGTTTTGTAAAATAAATTCTTATTCTTCACTTTAGGTTATAGATACCTCATTTCCAGAATGGTATTAGTGTTATATATATCATATTCATTCATTCAATTCATTTATATAATCATTATGAAATGAAGATCATGTATAACGAGTCGCATCACATCGTGGAGACGGTATTCCATACGTACGCACGAGTGATGATATCGTTCCTATGACCGTGGAATTGTATTGGAGTGTATGTATACTATTTCAGAATTAGTATCACTTTATAATAGTCATATATAGTCATTATTTGAACCATTATACCCATCCAAGTAAGGTGGTGGTGGAAAATAGATTACACCACGGCGTGGAGACGGTATTCTGTACGTACGCACGCGCGGTGATTTATTTTTCCGTAGGATGGATAGATGGTGGAATAGGGTTGTTTCATACTTATAATAACATATCAGTATATGAGTGATACTGATGTTATTACTTCATAATGAAACAACTAAAGAAGAATAAGTGGAAGAAGAAATAAAGATGAAAGAATCGGTAACAGACATTACCTCTTCTTTGAAGTGCTTTTTTGAGACCTCCTTTTAGGGCACTAAAATAGGTCTTTGAAGAATATCAGAACTTCTAGGATGTCTCTAGGGAAGTGGAGAGGAGAAAGTGTCATGAGTTGGCCGAGATTGAAGGCTCAAAGTGGTGTGAGGAAGAGAGGGAGGAGGTTCCTTTTTATAAAGGAGGAGAGGGGCACCTTTGGAATAGCTAAAAATATTATTTTATTATAAAGTCAAGTTCGGTTTTAAATAGCTAAAAATTGACTTATTTCGCTGCTAAGGTGGGGATGGGTCGAAATCCTATCATCCAACAGAATTTAGACAAGTTTAGGTTCCTATTTTAACCTTATCATGTATATTTAACATTAAGTTAAATAATTTTACTTTTACCGTGTCTTCTTGTGTTCATATACTATAAGGTTAATAAACTTACTATAAGTAGTCAAACGAACCCCAAATTGTTTATTATCAATATATATCACGTTATATATGTCATTTGGCTGAACCTTAGATTTTTAGGAATAAAATAACAATTACTAATATAATATTTGTTTTAAAAACTATTTTATGTCAATTTTGACACTATTTAGTAATTAATTTTTTTGAAAACCATAACAGGATGATTAGTTCTAAAAAAGTTACTAAAATCAATACTAACATGTCATATTAATCTATAAAATTAGTGTAATTCATAAAAAGTGTCAAATTACATTTATTTTGGTGTTTATAACATCAATTATGTCAATATTTCATTAATAAGATAATTATTGCATCATCATTGTGTCGTAACTAAATTAAATTTTTTAATGTCTAAAAATTACAAATAAAATACCATTATGTAGGAAAGATTTTTAGATTTCTAATGAATATTTAAAGTCTAATTTATCTTATGTATAACTCCATATTAAAAATGATTTACTTATTAAACTTTGATTTTAACTATTTTAACCCTTCTTTAAATAAGTTAATAATAAATGTCCTAATCTAATCCAAGTGGGCCTAAATGGTAATAGTTTATTCCTAAGGTTGTTTTTGGTAAAATTAAATTTGTCCAATAGAATTAGGACATGTTTTAGGGTAATAATAATATCATTTTTACCCTTAACTACCCTATTTACTTTTAACCGTGGTATAAAAAAGTAAAAAGTTACTATTCACCAAAAAATTATTTTCATCTCATTGAACCACATTTTACTTACTAACATCATCCGTGTCTCTCAGATTTTCGAAATTCCACTCACAGAAGCGGTAAAATTAAGTTTTATGAAAAATTCTGTTTTTTAACTACCACTTAGTGGTTTCACTATTCATCAAAAAATTGAAAGTTTTCAGAAAAATACCAAAATTTCACCCTAGGATAATATCGATATTCCGAATTCAAAAATGAAGTCCATTTTGAAAAATAAAATTTATAAAATTTCATAAAGTGGTATTTACTATTCATAACGGCTAGTTTTAATAATATTTTAATAGCATATCATTGTTTAGTGAAACTCGGTATTGCGTACGACGCAAGCTATCGAGGAAGGTCGCAATTTCGTGTAAAGCAAGCCAAGCAAGTTTTGTGTGTAGAAAAAGATTCATTTGATGATTTATATAACATAAAAGTCTCGGGTGTTACATTCTACCCCCCTTAAAATGAATTTTGCCCATGAAATTCGTCACTTTGTAAGAAACAGATGAGGACACCTCTCCCTCATCATATCCCCAAGCTCCCATGTAGCTTATTCAAATTGGTGGTTCCTCCATAAAACTTTCACCAATCGAGTGGTCTTGTTTCGTAGGACTTTTTCGGTACGATCCAAAATCTCTATTGGTTGTTCCTCATAAGAAAGATCTTGCTCCAGCGGTACAACTTCTGAGCTGGGTACATGTGAAGGATCAGGTATGTACTTTCTCAGGAGAGATACATGGAACACATCGTGAACTTGAGAGAGATTCGGTGGAAGTGCCAATCGGTAAGCTACCTTCCCAACACGATCCAGTATTTCGAAAAGACTGATATATCTAGGGCTCAACTTCCCCTTCTTTCCAAATCTCATAACCCTCTTCCAGGGAGATATTCGTAAGAACACTTTATCACCCACTTCAAACTCTAGGTCTTTTCTAAGGTTGTCGGCATAACTTTTCTGTCGACTATGAGCTGCTCTTATGTGTTGTTGAATAGATCTGACCTTTTCTGCCCTTTCATCAACGAGATCGGGTCGTAATAGCTTTCTTTCCCCAACTTCATCCCAGCAAGTTGGAGTCCTGCATTTCTTTCCATAGAGAGGTTCATAAGGAGCCATCTGAAAACTGGAGTGAAAGCTATTATTATAAGAAAATTACACCAAAGGTAGGTGTTGATCCCAACCACCTTTGAAATCCATAGAGCAAGCTCTCATCATATCTTCTAGAGTTTGAATTGTTCTCTTAGATAGACCATCTATCTGAGGATGATAAGAAGTGCTAAAACTCAACTCTATATCCAGAGTATGCTGAAGACTTCGCCAGAACTTCGAGGTAAATCTCGGATCCCGATCAGATATAATAGAAAGTGGTACTCCATGCAATCTTACCACTTCCTTTACATATATCCTGGCAAGCTGATCCAGAGAGAAATCCTCTCTAATAGCAATGAAGTGTGCATATTTTGTAAGACAATAAACTATGACCCAGATAGTATTATTGCCTTTAGATGTTTTAGGAAGTCCTGTGACAAAGTCCATAGTGATGTTTTCCCATTTCCATTCGGGTATGGGTAACGGTTGTTACATCCCCTTAGACTTCAATCTCTCAGCTTTAACTTGTTGACAAACCGAGCATCGAGAGACATATTTAGCAACATCTCTTTTCATGCCATCCCACCAGAAGTATTCTTTCAGGTCCCTATACATCTTCGTGATTCCAGGATGAATAGAGAATGAAGAACTGTGAGCCTCATCCAGTATCTCCTTCTTTAATTCAGGGATGGGAGGAACACAAACCCGATTCCTGAACTTTATTATCCCATCACAATCAAGGATGAATTCAGGAACATTTCTCACCTTCTTTTGTAACTTGACATCTTCTTTCTGTGCCTCTTTAATCTTCACATGTAAAGATGGTTGAACATTCATTTGAGAAATATACGATTTTTCCCCTTTCATTATAATTCCAAGATCCATCCTTTGTAAATCCATAAATATTGGATCTTTTGTGATCCTCATCATGGATAAACTAGCATGGTCTTGTCGACTTAATCCATCTTCCACCTTGTTTGCTTTCCCAGGGTGGTAATGGATTGAGCAGTCGTAATCCTTAATCAGCTCCAACCATCTTCTTTGGCGCATATTCAGCTCCTTTTGTGTGAAAATATACTTTAAAATTTTATGATCATTATAAATGTCACACATTTATCCATAAAGATAATTCCTCCGAATATTTAATGCAAAGATTACCACAGCTAACTCCAAATAATGAGTTGGGTAATTTTTCTCATGTATTTTCAACTGTCGTGAGGCATAAGCTATCACCATATAATTTTGCATAAGAACACACCCAAACCCCTTTTGGATGCATCACTATAGATCACAAACCTTTCTCCACTACAAGGCAATGTGAGCACAGGTGCACTGGATAACCTTCTTTTCATCTCCTTGAAATTCTCTTCACATTCCTCCGTCCAAACAAACTTAACTCCTTTCCGAGTCAACTTGGTGAGTGGATTAGATAATCGTGAAAAATCTTTCACAAAACGTCGTTAATATCCAGCCAAACCAAGAAAACTTCGGATCTCGGATACTGTTGTTGGTCTCGACCATCTTTCGATAACCTCTATTTTTGCTGGATCCACAGATATCCCCTCCTTTGAGATTATGTGACCCAAAAATGAAACTTTTTTAAGCCAAAATTCACACTTGGTAAATTTGGCATAAAGCTTCTCCTTTCTCAGGGTCTTCAATATAATTCTCAAGTGATCTTCATGTTCTCCCTTTCTCTTTGAATAGACAAGAATATCATCTATAAAGACTACCAATAACTGATCAAGATAGTCTCTAAAGACTCTATTCATTAGATCCATGAAGATAGCAGGGGCATTAGTAAGACCAAATGGCATCACTATAAATTCATAGTGTCCATACCTTGTACGGAAAGCCGTATTTGGTATATCCTCCCTTTTGACACTTAATTGATGATACCATGATCGAAGATCAATCTTGGAAAAGTATTGAGCTCCGCGTAGTTGGTCAAATAGGTCATCAATGCACGGGAGAGGATATTTGTTCTTGATAGTAATCTTGTTAAGTTCTCGATAATCAATGTAGAGTCTCATTGATCCATCTTTATTCTTAACAAACAAAACAGGTGCTCCCCAAGGTGACGCACTAGGGCGTATGAACCCCTTATCATGATTCTCTTGGAGTTTCTTCTTCAATTCCTGTAACTCAATTGGGGCCATTCTATAAGGTGTCATTGAAATAGGCAAATCACCCGGTACGAGTTCTATTGAAAACTCAACTTCACGATTCGGTGGAAGACCTTGTAATTCCTCCAGAAAGACATCATCAAACTCCAGTACAATGGGAATATTCTTAATCTTGAGATTCTCACCAACCATTTGAGATAAATAACCTTCATTTAGTGGAATCAATACCCATAAAATGGAAGAAATTTCCACTGGAAGGTTATGTTCATCCATGCATCGATAGACGATCATAGATTGATCTGGAATATGAAATGTGACTTCCCTTATTTGGCAATTGATATGAGATCCATGTAGAGAAAGCCAATCAATGCCAAGAATCACATAAAATTCCACTATAGGAAGGATCAGAAGATTTGCAGGAAGCACTTTCCCACAAACTTCAATCAGAGAAGAATTATAAACTTTTGATGCGACTATTGTGCCATTAGGTGTTGTCACAGCTAACTCAACATCTAATGGTTGAGGTAATACGGGGATACCCTTAGAAAATTCTTCAGAAATAAAGGAGTGGCTGGATCAAGAATCAAATAAAACATTTGCTACTTTAGAGTGGATGGTAAGTGTACCTTTCACCACATCGTTATCATACTCCACATCACTGATAGAAATTGCATGTGACTTTCCTTTGTCTTTAGCCTTAAGAGTTTGTTGACGTCGACCATCATCATCAACCCTTGGATTAGGGCATTTATTGGCATAATGTCCCATCTCCTTGCACTTGAAGCATTGAAGTGTAGTAGGTTCATTCTGTGTATCCCTTCCTTTTCTTGCATCATTAGACATCTTCTTCCCATCATCACGGCATTCAAATGCCCGATAACCTTCCTTTCCACATTTGAAACATTTACTTGTCCCTTTAAGACAACTCCCTCCACGTTTCTTTCCACACTTTGAGCATAAGAGAAAGCTCATCTTCTTTTCAGTGTTCTCTTTAGATTTTCCTTTGAATTCCATTTTCCTCTTCTTATCAAGCCCATATGACTGATGGGTTACTCCAATCTCCATCTCAACATTGAGAGCACATCGAACGATTTTCTTGTAGCTATTGAAGTCCCTTATGGCTAAGGCCCTTTGAAGACTTGGTTTTAAGCCACTAAAGAATCGATCGATCTTACTCTCAGGTTGGATAATAATACCAAAAGCGTACCTTGCAAGTCTTGTAAAATTTTCTTTATAGGTACCAACAGATTCATCATCCTTTTTCTTCAGTTCAAGAAACTCTTTCTCCATCTTTGTTCGGAGAATAAGAGGGAAGTACTTATTGAAAAATAAGTTCATGAACTCGTCCCATTCCATGGACTCAATTTCATCCCTTTGCCTCATATCCTTAATAATATTCCACCACTGATCAGCATCACCTTACAAACGGTACACTGCTAAGATGAATTTATCATGCTCAGAACATTGAAGAACTGAAAATATCTTTTCAGTAGTACTAATCCATTGTTTTGAAACTAATGGATCAGTAGACCCGCTGAATGAAGGTGGACGCTGTCTCATGAAGGATTCAACAAAATGTTGCTCCTTCCTTTTCTCGTTTGGAGGTCCTGTATGATTTATAGCTTGAGAAAGTTGTGTGAGCATGGCTACAATATTTTTCATTCCAGCTCCCATAACGTTTGGTTTCTCAGGGGGACAATCATTGCATTGCCCGTCGCATTCCGCATTAACACGATTCCTTCGGGTTCCAGCCATTGACTAAAACCAAGAAGAATAGTGTGAGAAACACTAATTATAATAGGAAAACCACATAATCAAGAATAACATTTCACACTTAAGGTCTTATCCTAGGTTATTCATGGCCATTTCTAAAACACTAATATTGTGTTCTATGCATAGACTTATCCTTAGGGTTCTTACTAAGGCTTTCACATCCTAGTTTCCAAAGGTTGACCATACCTTTCGTTTGATACCAGCTATAATGACCCATACTTTACATACATTGTTATTACTTCAGAATTGAAGCACACTTATTACAACATATAACAAAACCAGGAAAAAACCGTATAGGTATAGTGTCTTTAGAAACTGGGAAACATAAACAACTGGTTCATAAAGCATCTAATTTTCCTCCCATTTATTTCATCATATCTAGAATCCCTTTTTGGCATATTCTACTTAATAACCTTCTTCCTGACCTAGGGAAATAAAACATACAAAAGAGTGAGCTCAAATTCTCAGTAAGGGTAATCAAAAGAAATATCAATCACGTCATATTCATAAGAACATATATTTTGTAAATCTTAACCTGCAAAAGAGATCATAATTTCATAACATGGGATAAATAATAGTAGTGAAATGTAATCCCAATAATCATAAATTAAAACATGAAACTTTGTTTCATACACACATAATCATAGAGAATCATTTCTTATTAGTCAAGACTCATTGCCAAGACTATCTTAGTGGACAAAGTCCATTTCTGAACCGAGTTACCCTCGTTTCAGTCCTGCTTCACTGAACCGGTATAACCTACCGTTCCAGCCATGTCTATCTCATGAGATATAAAATCTTTACCCAATGCATTGGAGGGAGATATAGGTCCCACCCATCTCATAATGATACCATTCTTATGTGTGCCACAAAATCAGAAACCATACATCATAGCATAACCCATGTAATAAAAATGGGAATCATTAAACATCGTGACATCATAAAACAATTCATATAAGAAAAAAGAATTCATCAAAATATTTCCATCACAACACAATCAAATCCATGTAATAATAGGGATAGAAACAGAACCCTTTATTATCTTAGATGGAAAATAATTTTGATAAAACACTTGAACTCCATTCTTGAGGAAAATATCCTTTCTACTTCAAAAACACTTTTCCTTTCTTAACATGTCATAAAATTCTAAACTAAAAGAATTTGATTAAAAATAAACATGAAAACTTGTAAATGAATCTTCTTGGAAATAATGTTTTAAAAATCCATTCATGCCATATAAGTTAATAAAAACATTCTTTTCGTACTTTTGTTAGAAAAGTCAAAAAGTACCTCGTATGAAAAACGACAAAAGATTCCTTTCATATCTTTTACTAAAAACTCACCGAAGGGTAAAATTGGATTTAAACAATTGTAGGTGGATTAAAATAATATAAATATTGAGGAAACATGGATGTGGATGATAAAATACACCCCAGTAAATACCAAAGTATAAACAATCTCAGATAAAAATTAGATTCTGATATTTCCCTTACCTTAGGTCCGATATGATTTGTACATGTCCGAACCTCCTGTATAATGATTTAAATAATGTTATTGACTTATTACAGAATCATAATTATTGTTATGATATTATATATGGTTATATTCTTAGCTTCTTAGTAGTAATATTTCATTGCTACTTGTTATTCGGGTGTTTATAACTTTTTGTTCTTATGCGTGTTTTGTCGAATAAATTCTTATTCTTCTCTTTAGGTTAAAGATACCACATTTCCAGAATGGTATTAGTGTAATATATATCATATTCATTCATTCAATTCATTTATATAATCATTATGAAATTAAGATCATGTAGAACGAGTCACATCACATCGTGGAGACGGTATTCCGTACGTACGCACGAGTGATGATATCGTTCCTATGATCGTGGAATTGTATTGGAGTGTATGTATACTATTTCAGAATTAGTGTCACTTTATAATAGTCATATATAGTCATTATTTACACCATTATACCCATCCATGTAAGGTGGTGGTGGAAAATAGATTACACTACGGCGTGGAGACGATATTCCATACGTACGCACGCGCGGTGATTTCTTTTTCCGTAGGGTGGATAGATGGTGAAATAGGGTTGTTTAATACTTATAATAACATATAGGTATATGAGTTATACTGATGTTATTACTTCATAATGAAACAACTAAAGAAGAAGAAGTGGAAGAAGAAATAAAGATGAAAGAATCGGTAACGTACAATACCTCTTCTTTGAAGTGCTTCTTTGAGACCTCCTTTTAGGGCACTAAAATAGATCTTTTAAGAAGACCAGAACCTCTAGGATGTCTCTAGTGAACTGGAGAGGATAAAGTGGCAGGGTTTGGCCGAGCTTGAAGGCTCAAAGTGGTGTGAGGATGATATAGAGGAGGTGCCCTTTTATAAGGGAGGAGAGGGGCACCTTTGGAATAACTAAAAATATTATTTTATTATAAAGTCAAGTTCGGTTTTAAATAGCTCCAAATTAATTTATTTCGAGGCTAAGGAGGGTATGGGTCTAAATAGTCTCATCCAATAGAATTTAGACAAGGTTAGGTTCCTATTTAACCTTATCATGTATATTTCACATTAAGTTAAATAATTTTACTTTCACCGTGTCTTCTTGTGTTCTTATACTATAAGGTTAATAAACATACTATAAGCAGCCAAACGAACCCCATGTTGTTTATTATCAATATATATAACCGTATCAAAGTCATTTGGCCAATCCTTATATTTTTAGGAATAAAATAACAATTACTAATATAATATTTGTTTTAAAAACTATTTTATGTCAATTTTGACACTATTTAGTAATTAACTTTTGTGAAAATCACAACAGAATTATTAGTTCTAAAAAAGTTAATTAAATCAATACAAACATGTCATATTAATCTAGAAAATTAGTGGAATTCATAAAAAGTGTCAGAGTACATTTATTTTGGTGTTTATAAAATCAATTATGTCAATATTTCATTAATAAGATAATTACTGCATCATCTTTTTGTCATAACTAAATTAAATTATTTAATGTCTAAAAATTAAAAATTAAATACCATTATGTAGGAAATATTTTGAGATTTCTAATGAATATTTATAGTCTAATTTATCTTATGTATAACCCCATATTAAAAATGATTTACTTATTAAACTTCGATTTTAACTATTTTAACCCTTCCTTAAATAAATTAATAATAAATGTCCTAATCTAATCCAAGTGGACCTAAATAGTCATATTTAATTCCTAAGGTTGTTTTTGGTCGAATTACACTTTTCCAATAGAATTAGGACATGTGTTAGGGTAATAATAATATCATTTTTACCCTTAACTACCCTATTTACTTTTAACTGTGGTAAAAAAAGTAAAAAGTTACTATTCACCAAAAAATTATTTTCATCTCATTGAACCACATTTTACTTACTGACATCAACTGTGTCTCTCGAATTTTGGAAATTCCACTCACAGAAGCGGTAAAATTATGTTTTATGAAAAATTCATTTTTTAACTACCACTTAGTGGTTTCACTATTAATCAAAAATTGAATGTTTTCAGAAAAATACCAAAATTTCACCCTAGGCTAATTTTGATATTCCGAATTTAAAAATGAAGTCCATTTTGAAAAATACAATTTATAAAATTTCTAAAAGTGGTTATTACAATTCATAACGGCTAGTTTTAATAATATTTTAATAGCATATCACTGTTTAGTGAAACTCGGTATTGCGTATGACACAAGCTATCGAGGAAGGTCGCGATTTCGTGTAAATCAAGCCAAGCAAGTTTTGTGTGTAGAATAAGATTACTTTGATGATTTATATAACATAAAAGTCTCAGGTGTTACACAACCTCAAATGGTTGAACTAGATAAAGAGAAATGATGGTGGTGAGATCGATCGACACAAGATTAGGCTCGTTGAAAAGGGGTTCAAACAGAAGTACGAGGTGGACCGTGAAAAATTATTTGCTCTTATTTCTTTCCATGACATAGTGAGGATGATTATCTACCTTGTTGTTCATCATTATTGGGTGATCTACCAACTGGAAGTGCAATATGCATTCCTGGATGGAATTATAGAGGAAGATGTCTATGTTGAGTATCTAGAAGGCTTTGTTATGCAAGGGGAGGAAGATAAGGTGTATCATCTCAGGAAATCTCTTTATGGGTTGAAGAAGGATCCATATGATTTGAATGCATGTATTGACAACTATATTCAATAGAATGACTTTTCCCAATGTCTATATGAGCATGCAGTTTTCATTGAGAAGAAGGATCGTGGCGATATACTTATTTATTGCTGGTACGTCGATGATTTTTGGTTTTGAGAGAACAGTGAACCAATGTGTTATGAATTCAAGGGGGCCATGTTCAAAGAGTTTTAAATGACCAGAGAAGGTATCCTATACTTTTTCAGGGTCTTTGAAGTAAAACAACAACATGGAATCATCTACATATATCCGAAGAGGTATGCGAAGGAGTTTCTTGAAAAGTTCATGATGGGAAATTGCAACACCATAAAAACCCCACTAGCAATAGGCTTAAAACTGAAAAGAGATAGATAAGGAAGAAGAATTGTCTTGATTTTTTTGAAGAACCTGATTGTAAAACTGAGGTATCACATATTCATAAGGATAGTTATTTTCTACAGTGTTTGGATTCTTAGAATTTACATGGAAGCACGAAAAGAGTCACACTAGTAGCAGCAAAACAAATCCTCAGGTACAACAAAGGAATGGTGTATTTTGGTCTATTTAATCCATACAATGGAGAATAAAATCTATATGGTTACTAAAAAAGTGATTGGGGTGGTGACCAAGATGAATTAAAAAGAACCACCACATATGTATTTCTTCCTAGATCGCTTACTTTCACAAGAAATTCAAGGAAGAAGAGTGTGGTCATCTTTTCCACATGTGAAGCAGAGTACATGGCGACATCAATCACTATTAGTGAAGAAATATGGCTAAGAAATATGTTGAAGGATATGAATCATCTGTATGATGGATCTATAGTGATATATGTGGATAAAAATTCATAAATTGAACATTCCGAAAATCCAATGTAGCTTGGAAGAAGAGAAAATATTGATACCTGATTCCATTTTCTGAGAAATCATGTGAAGCATAAAATGATAAAATTAGAATATTTTCATAATACGGAATAGGTGGATAATATTTTCATAATATCATTATCAATATATTCATTAAAAAAAATTCAAAATGATGCTTGGGATGAAGCCGATATTGTTTTGAAAGGGAGTATTTTAAATACAAACCATAAAGGCGTCTGTAGTTTCTTCCCAAGAATCCCATATTTTCCATGCAACATGTATCCACTATAAGAATTTTTCCACTATGTTTTTCTCCCCACATTACTATTTAATGATTTTGGTTTGTTTCTTTAATGTGTTTGTTTTATTTATTTAATGATTCCATTTAATTTTGTGGTTTCATTTCTCTATAAATTACTATAAATTGTTGGAAATTGTAGTTTGAAAAATATGTGCAATAAAATCATGGAATATCCTTTATGTTATATTTCATTTTTCATTATCTATTTTGTTAGGATCATACAGAATTAGAGAATTGAGTCAATGATAATTGAAATAAATAAATCACTTTTAATGGTGGATAATTAAAATAACGTTGGATGTAACTTGGAAAAACCCCCAAATGAAAGTGGTAAAAACCCACATTCAAATAGAAAGATTTCAATATTGTAAAATGTAGGAACTAACTCTCTATCCCTCTCAAATACAAGGAGAAAAAATAGAAGAAATCATTTCTATAAATTATAGAGAAACACCTCACAAAATACTACACTCAAGGATGAAGCTGTGTTTCTTCTGAATCCGATGATAAAAATTAGTAGAGTAGATCCCCTTTTATTGTCCACCTGCACCCTCCTTTGGCCTCCCCTCTATTAAATTTTTGTTACCAAATTAAATGGTGGAATTAAAGGTAGTTTGTCACCAGAATGTGTCACCGTGATTTTTCCAAATGAATGTGGTGACCATTATTAATAAATCCTCTCTCCATAATGTCTTCCAACATATCTCACTTATTGAGATTTGATTAAGTTCCAATTACATATCTACACTTCCTTTCTATCTACCAAACCTAATGCTCATGTCTCTGAAAGGCCTCCTGAGTATCTACACCATCAGAAATCATCAAAACCAATCAAATTTGTTAGGAAATCTGCCAAATTTTCTTTAGTGTGAATTTTTAGCATGTCCACACTCTCTTATTCCACCAAATCTCGAACTAAATGATATTGTACGCTGATTTGATTCATCCTGGATTGAAATTATTGATTATAAGAAATGTTCAGGGGACTCTTACTATCCAAAAATAGTGAAATATGATCTTTTTTTATCCTGAGATACTCCAACAACCCTTTTTTCCAAATTTCAACTTTTCAGGAATGTGTAGCTTTCCTATACTCCACCTCTGTCATGGATAAATCCACAAATTAATACAACTTTAAAATCTAGCTCAACGCACTTCCATAAAGAGTAAAAACATAACTAGTAATGGAAATCATCTAGTCAGAATCATCTCCAATATCTGAATCAACAAAGCCTCTAATAGTGAAATTTTATCCTTCTAAACATAATGCAACATCTGATGTTTCCTCAATGTCTCTCAGAATCCTCTTAACCTTTCTCTGACACTCTCATCCTGGATTCTCCATGTACAGACTAACTACTCCCACTACATGTGAAATGTATAGTCATGTAAAAACTATGGAGAACATTAGACTCCCCACAATAGATGTATACGACACTTGAGACATTTCCATCTTATCTATTTTACTACTAGGACCCATCATGAATGTTAAATTGGAATTAATGAAAAGAGGTGTAGAAATTAGATTATAGTCTTACATGTTGAATGGTTACAAGACATTCCTCAAAAATTCTTCTGTGATAGCCAAATCTTTCCATTTTTACTGTCTTGGTAAATTTTTTTCCCATGAATCTTATTTGGGAGTCTCAAGTCCTTCATATCAAACTCACTAGCCAAATGTTCCTTTATCATCAATATTTGATCATTGTTAAGGCCTATAACCAACATTTCATCCACATAAAATAGTAGAATGATAAAATCATTACCACCTAGACCCTGAAAATATGTACAAGGGTCTGAATTAAGTCTGTTGTATCAAAGGCTCATGATATGTAAATCAAATCTCTTGTACCAACACCTTGATGCCCGTTTGAGACCGTTAAAATAATTTTTTCAACCTGAAAACCAAGTTCTCTTTACATTATTCAGAAAAACCATCTAGTTAGAGCATATACGTTTCTTCATCAACATCACCACAGTGAAAAGTTGTTTTCACATCTAGCTACTCTAGATGCAGAGTGTATGCAACACACATCGCCAAAAGTTCCCAAACAGTCATTAGCCTAACAAGAGGACAAAATATTTCATTGATATTGATACCTTCTTTCTAATAATATCCTTTGACCACCAATATCATATGATATCTTTCAACCTGGTGTTTTTAATCCCTCTTGATCTTTTTGACCCATTTGTTCCCAATGGCCATCCTTATGTGAAGTAATGGAACAAGATCTTGAGTCTTGTTATTATGAAGGGTTTCATGTTTCTCATGCATCACTACCATCAATGAAAATGCATCTAGACTCTGGGTCACCTCTACAAGAGCTGATGTCTCTCCATCTTCTGTCAATAATAAATTTGAATCATTCCTCTTAGTGACATAATAGAAGTTATACATTGGCCCATTTTTATCTTGATTTGACCATTTTATTCTTGTATTATCTGGTACTTGATCATCATTCTATGGTAATTCCTCAGAGGAAACTAGTTATTTTATTGTTTTATCCCTCACCTCGACTACTATGGTTTATGTACTCTCTTTCTCTATGTATTTATCAATATTCATTTTCAGTTTGTATTAGGAAAATATGACATCTCTACTTTTGATATGTTTTTGGGTAGTGTGATCCCACAAATGATACCCCTTTACACCATCAACGTATCCCAAGAAGATACATTCCTTGGATCTTGATTCCATCATTGATCATTCTAGGTCATTAAATAGTTCATATATTGGACATCCAAACGTATGTAATTGAGAATAATTAGCGAGTTTACCAGTCCACATCTCCATCAGCTTCTTCAGATAAATTTCCAATGTAGGGGATCGATTAATCACATAGCATGTGGTACTTATTACTTCTGCCCAAAACGTCTCGGTAACTCCTACAGTCTTCAACATCACCCTTGTTCTATCCAATGAGGTTCAATTAATCCTCTCTATCACTACATTCTACTGATGATTTTATTCCACCATGAACTTCCTCTTGATTCTTTATTATTGAAAAAACAAATCAAACTCCCCTCTACTATATTCTCGACCATTATCAATCCTCAAACACTTAATCTTCTTTTCAGATTCAAGATCCTTCTTCTCTTTGAATGTTTGGAAGACATTAAAGACATCAGATTTCCTATCGATTGTAAATACCCAACATCTCATGGAATTTTCATCATTTAAAGTTACAAAGTACCTTTATCCTCTTAGGTACACGTCTAGTACTTTCAAAACTTCATATTGTGTTTCTTACACAAAACACAATTCTTAAAAACAAGTACGGATACCTTAGTAAGCCTGGGAAACAACTTCTAATCCACAAGAATATCCAAGCCCTGTTCGAATATATTTCTAAGAATCTGATTCCATAACGACGTCAACTATTCTATTGAGGTAGTTGACATAACAACTATCATGGGTTCCTTTTATGTTTCACACATAAGCATGTACTGGTTCTTTGAGATCTTCTCTACCTGCATCACCAAAAGTACTCCATTCAAAATCTTCATCATCCCTTTCATAGTGCGAGGCTTGCAAATGATATCATCAAATTTTTACAAGGAAAAAATGTTCTTCTTGAGAGCCTCTTCATGGCATAATCCATGGATTGTTCAAAAAATTTTATCATGCATCTTTAGTTTGATGGTTCTGAATCAAATAATTTTTCAATGTATGATCATCCCCCATGAACACAAGTTCTTCTGAGATAGTTTCATTTTGTTCGAACTCTCCCAGTCGATATTTCATGTGCCATGTTGCTCTTAAGTCAATAATCCATGTGTCATAGAGATGTTGTCTTCCTTCAGAAGTCATTGCAACATCATTGGCTAGTATTTCTCCATTTCAAGATTTACACTCCACATTACCTTGAGAGTTCTTTTCACCAACCTTATTATTCCAATAGTATTTACGGACATGCACCATCTTACTGCAATTGTAACATTTCAAATTTTTCTTCAGGCTCCATGATTTGGACCTTCCATGATTCTGGATCCCACTAGAACCATGATCCATCATTCTTCCCTTTCCATTGACAGATCCTCCACTTGTTGAGAATTTTTCTTCATGTCTTCATTTTTCTTGCACCAAAATTCTTCTTCAAGAACCTTAGCTACATCATCTTGGAAGGTAAACATATCCTTTATTATATTATTGGTGAGTTTGATGATAAGTTGATAATTAGAATATGGAAAACCAATGAGTAGAATTTCCACATGTTAAGTATCCAAAATTTTATATCCCAACGTTGTTTGCTGAGAAAAAAGGGTATTGAGGGTGTTGATGTGGTCAGTCATCGATGATGACTCCTCCATTAGAAGAGTAAATAATTTTCCCATCAATAAAATTTTGTTGTGGAGTGTCTTTTCCTTATACTTATTTGTCATATTATCCCAAATTTCTTTTTCTGTTTTCTTCTCTGAAATTTTTTACAAGACCTTGTCTTCTAAAGACAAATGGCTGTTTGCAATAACATTCTCATCTATGTCACTCAATTCCTCCTCCATCTCACCCACTGGTTTCTCTTCAATCACATGTTGGAAATTATCTTCCCACAACATCACTTTCATCTTCATTTTCCACAATGAAAAATTATTTCCATTGATTTTTTCGATCTCCTATTTCACTTCCATTTGAACATATCAATGGTCTTGAATTTCCTCAGGACAAAACCTTATTCCTCTAATAACACTTCGTAGGATCAAAAAAAAATTCCCAATCGAGTCAACGATAATTGAGAGATAAAAATAAAGTGAAAAAGTGCAGAATTAAAATAATATCGTATTTAATTTGGAAAACCCCCATATTAAAGGAGTAAAAAAGTACGGGAAAATGTAATGATTTCACTATTTTAGAATGTGGGTATGATCTTTCTCTCTATCAATTAAAAAGTGAAAAAACACAAGAAATAATCTCTTGAAAATATTAAGAAACACCTCACAAAATAAAACACTTATAGAAGAATATTTGTTACTTATGAATCCAATGATAAAAATGGGTTGAGGATATACCTTTTTATAGCATGCCTTCATACTCTTTTGGCCAACCCACTATTAAATTTAGGTTACCAAATTAAATGGGGGAGTCAATGGTTGGGTGTCACCATGACATGTCCAAATTAATGTGGTGACCATAAATAATATTTTCTTTATCCATAACATCTTCCAACATCTTTTTCCCAGATTTTATAGCCTAAAGGATATGTTTGATGGCTGCCATATGGTATTCAAGCTCACCACCGCCTTCATTGTCGGTGAAGAGGAGGGAATCGGCCATCATGAACCACACATTGAGAGGTACCGCCTAGGGTTATAATAAAGGTACTATAGGTTCATTGGGGTGAGAGAGGGACATCACTGTAGCTTTTCCAAAATGGATCCTTATATTTTTCCGTTCATCCTTGGTAGTGACCCAGTCCTAACCATCAACACCATGTTGGGCTCACTGTATTCGATGTAGGTGCATAAAACTCATCATTGGCAGCCAGCTGAACCACCCACATCGTGTCTACCTTGTATAATTAAATAAATAAACTTCCCATATATGTGTATAATAAATGCGGTGTGTGTAGATGTTAAATCATTTCAGTCCCATATCGAATTATTTTATGCTGTTATTACTTATTTTGATTAAATTTGAGTAAAAAATTATAACATTATTGATACATAAATTCATATTATTGTATAATCCTTACAAGAAAATCAATATAAAAAGTGCAACCATTCACTAAAATAAACCCCTAAGATTTTCTTTGATAAGGAATAATCAACTATATATAATGAGCATCACCCAAATGAGCCAGTCCTAGAAGACGTAAAACCAAAAATGAAAGCTACCAGAAAAAACAGAGTATTCCAAACATTGGGAAACACAATTACCTTCCCACATAATAATGTAAAAAAGAGTGTATAAAAAATAGGAAGGGATCTAATTTTTACAACCTGTAGGAAAAAATGTTGAAAACTAATATTTGGTGTTCTTAAGGTGTTGATCAAAATATGAATATCAAACTCCACTATGATATATCTCTACCATCTCTCCAAGGAAATAGAGATTCCAAGAAAAATTACATGTGGTTCTACCCCTGTAGCACTCAACTTGGCATTGATGAACCGGTGACCAGTACCAATCCAAGATCCAAAAGTATCCTGAGAATTCATGTCACAACCCACAAACCTATAACTCCTTAGACACATGTCAAAATTGATTTTAAGGGCCTCCTCTAGGGAAAGAACAATGAAAAAATATTTACACAAACCAGTGGTAGAGGTCCCATGTTTTTCATCTTATTTCCCATAGTCCATCCAAAACCTAGAAGAATCAATCTAGGACGTATCATGTTTACCTACCTGATTGAAAACATGTTCATTTATCCTAAACCAATTTGGTCAGGACATAACATAATGACAGAAGACCATATCAATAGGGAGTTATGATATCCATCTTTCAAGTTTAATAGGGAGGTTGATGTTATGATACAAATTTTTAGATAAATTTCAATTACAGGTCTTCCATATGCCTCTCACTCTAGAACATGACATAACAACATGTGATGTAGTCTCAACAGATTACAGGTAGAGTAGACATGCAGGATGTTCGATAGAATGGATAGAGAGGAGGAATTTATTATAGGGGAGATTTATCAGGAAAATATGCCACCATAGGAAACAAGATTTCAGGGGAATTGTGTGGTTCGATAACTTCTCCCAATGACAGGACATCCCAGGACATTGAGGGATACATTCCAAACCATAACCTTATTTAACAGAATATTCCCTAGACATTTATTTATACTACTAAAGGTGATTATAAAGGGAATCTACACCATATGAGATAGTCATATTTGAGTCCCTATCAAGCTCATTGGACTAAGAAAAGAGCTTCTCCATATAACAGTTTATCCCATACTCATTCAATAAATACCTTACCTCTTCATTCTCTATCCCTACAATAGAATGAGAGGAAGCCTTAGGCTAATTATTATATCGAAGCCATGAATCATACCATGTGTTAACGTTAGTACCATTTCCAATTCTCCAATATTACCCCTTATCTTGGAGCACACTGAAAACCAAACAATTCTCCACAAAACGTTTGGTTGAGGTCCCATCCATGATTCATAAAAAGTATAATAAGTAAAATATTTAGCATGAAGGGCCTAAGAACAATTAGAATCTGGATTATTCTATAGTATCCAACCCTTCATGGAAGTAATGTCCTCGTTGAGATGTTTATGATCCTGAAATACCACCCCCCTAATCCTTAGGAAGTCAAGGATTTTCCCATGCAAAATAGTGTTTATTATAATTACCACTATGAATAACCCACAAAAAATTTGTAATACGAGAAAGGAAATCATATATAATGAGGTCTGTGAGTTTGAAGAGAGACATAATGTAAGGTGGAGTAACTTATTCCACATCTTTAATCAAAACATCCTTGCCTACCTTAGAAATTTGTTTACAAGACCATCCCTGGATTCCCTTTTGCCACCCGATCAAGGATATCAGAGAATAATTCTTTCATATACAGACCAATTATATTAGGAATGCCTATATACATTTCATGCTTCTCCAAAACCTTAATATTATAGGCCTCATTCAAAGAAGCTCTTTTTCTCAAAGGGATACCCGAGTTGAAGGAAATTTCTGATTTGGAATTATTAACAGATTGTACTAAGGACATCTCAAAATAGTGATTAAGGTGTTTAATAATTCCACATTCCTCCATGATATCCCAAGAAAATAATAGGCTATCATCTATAAATTAAATGATATATGGGGGGTCCCTATCAAGACACTTTGTCCGCATGGATAGATTTATTTCATACTATTGTTTAAATAAGAATTGAAATAACATCAGAAATAATAATAAATAGGATTGGAGATAGTGGACCATCTTGCTATAGGCCCCTTGTGGGGGAAAACACTGAGATAGATCACCATTAATCCATATAAAAATGATATATTTGTAATAAATCACATCATCACATTAACCCACTTCAAATAGAAACCCAGAGACAACCCACTGTTAATCTGATGTGTGCAACTCACCGCTAACAGCCGGCTAAACCACCCATATTGTGTCTACCATGTATAATTAAATAAATTTTCTACACATGAATGTGTACATGTGAATAATAAATGTTGTGTGTGTTGAGGTATTTCTATCTCGGAGTATTTTATACGAGTATTAGTTAAATCTTGATTAATTTTTAATAAAATCAAATTATAACTTTATTAGTAAAACTATTCATATTATTGAAGAATCTTTAATAAAATTAAATTTAAAAAATGTGACCATTTATTAAAATAAACCCTCTATGATAAATATGGATGTAATTTTCCTTATCAAATCATGTTAAATGTATTTTTTTTTATTTTTTAAGTGTGATCCTTTTATTGGCCAATATAAACAGGGCTCCTCTTATTAAGTTTATTTCTAACATTGATAAAGGCATTTTTTTTAAAAACACATTGTGTATTAACCCAATCAATACTCATTGAACAATAAAGATGCCTAAATACACACTAGGTTTGACACACTCAGGGGATATGTTTTGGATATTCACATACTTATTAAAATTAATAATTACTTTGGGAAGTTAATTAGGATCATGAATCATTTGTGATTTAGTGATGAAAATAAAAATAAATAAATGTAACACTAAATTATTTTAAATTCATATTATGCGTATTTTATTATAAGTAATTAATAATGATGTTTTATTGTAGATAAATTTTTTCCGTATATTTATTGAAATTATTAGGTAATTCGCAATGAACAAGGATGTATTTATAGTAAATTACTAGAATGACTTATAATTATTGGATAGTGTAAAAATTTGGAAGTCATTCAATGAAAAATTAATCGATGGTTAAAACTGAAGGCTAATCATGTTATAAAGTCCATCGTATATACGTATTTACAATTTAATGTTAGGTTTCAGCATATATATTATCCAGTGACTAATTATGAGGACTGGGTACATGTATTTTCATTGGTTATGAATCAATATGAAAATAAAATGATTGAGTTGTATATCCCCATAGTTACTATAGTAGTTCCATCATCATAAATAGTATTTATATCACACCTTCATGATATATTTTCATTTTCTCAATTTGTAACATCTCATGATTTTATGTCAAAAATCGTAGTGTTTCCACAAAATCCTTTTTCTATAACATCATATACTCAAGTTGTGACGCCTCATAAAGAAAGTGTTGTGTTAGTGGAAAATTTTGAGGATGATGAAAATTAAAAAAAAGATGAAGAGGAAGTGGAACAACAATAGATTGTCAAAGAACATTTTAATCCTATCCTAATAAGGTCCCACTAACCTTTTAATCAACATTCACCATTAGCATCATCTTCGACTGTAGGCATGACATACTTACCAAAATATTATTGGTTATTTTTACTCCTATTACATAAAAATATGGATTATTAGGGGATGAAATAGATTTTCAGATAATGGTGTTTAGTGTATTTGAAAAGGAATTTGATAGTAAAGAAGTGATGGAAATTATGATAAAATAATATCACACTGAACGACATTATAGTTATGATGTATAATATTCAGAGAGATCTACTTGTAATATTCGGTGTGAAAAAATCGATTTCATATTGTCAGATTCATTTACAAGTGATAATTGATAAAATTTTCATTATTGGAACATTACTATATTTACTCCACACACATGTGTGAACCCAATCCTATCATAGAATCATTCATCATTATATTCTAAATTCATTTCAATTGTTATTTTTGAAATGATAATAGCATGTAAAGATGTTCCTAGAGTTCTGGTGGTGGAGAGAATCAAACAGCTTCTTGATTATTAAATCACTAACTAGTAGGCATGTGCTACATGCCATTAAGTTATTACGAATGTTTATAGTGATTGGGATGAATCTTATCTAGTTTTACCACAACTTATTTAGATTTTAAATAATAGTACTCAAGTTATCTATCTGTTACATAATATTGAATATGTTAACAAATAAAATGAGGTTGATCAGATAAAGGTAGCGTTTGATATATTATTTTTGAATTTTTTACCATGTGTGGATACATTTAGACATTCCAATAAGTTTATCCAGATTGATTGAACATTTCTATATGGAATATATATTGGAAAATTATTTATTTATTCAACACAAATTATTAATTGAGCCTCAATACCATTTGAATATTATATTGATATGAATGAGAAATTTTAATCTTGGAGTTGGTTACTAGAATGAATTAGAGAGTTTGTGACAAACAATGAATTTTATTTATTTCTGATTGAAATTGAGAAATCAATGAGGCTGTATAGTCTGAGGGTATTTCATGGACACCACCCCATGACCATCATTGATACTATATTTGAAACATTACTATAAATATTCTAATGAATTTTAAGGATGATTCCATAATAAAAATAAATCAAAAAACATGGTATGAATATCCTTTTTTGTTGGAAAACCCATTGTATTTGTTATTCTTTAACGCATTCTGATTAGTTATTGTTTATTAACATATAAGCCTCAACAACAGAGTATGGAAAATAATTTTTAAGGTGTTCATGAAACTAATTAATAAATTTATGATCACATGATACAAATTCCAAATAATAATTGTTCATTCATGATTGATGATAGGCGGAGATATGAACATATGATAACCAACACCATAGAATGCAATAATTGTGTTTTCATGGGAGTTCAAAATCTACCCATGAAAGGTAATTAAAAATATTATATTATATGTTAATCAGAAGACCCAAAATTATAAAATAACAATAATAATATATTTTAAATTTATATTAATAGTTTATTCTATGATACATTCTACTTCAATGAAAATTAATTTGTGGAATGAGGAAAGAAGACTGAGGAGGGTCATAAGAGAGTTATGTGATATGGACTCTATTTCTTGAGTGATATTTATATGGATCTTCAAGAGATAGTAACATTTTATGTCTATTAATTAGACCATATGGGGAATATTTTTGAGGAAACTATGTTCCATGATCCTACGACTGGTATCAGTGGTTGTGTTCTTATCGTTTTACTAAAGTAATGTTACTGTGATTATGGTATCTTTCAAGCGTTATTGTATCCTTTCACAAGTGTGATCACATTGTGCTCCCTATACTCTTATATTAGGAAAATTTTGTTGATCTAGTTTATATACTAGAGAGTATTAATGATTTTTGTGATTCTACTTGGATTCCTGTAGGGGAATATTAGAATTTTGGTTTGTCGGTTAATGTACCTACGCTTCTACTAGACATGAATAGGTTGTGACCAAGAGGGAGGACAAAGTCAACCCATATTTTAAATATGATGTATTGTACTAGTGAAATGGAACCTATACAGATGTTCATTTTATACATTCAGGAATTTTATACATGGACACATTTCACTAGATGAATAGGGAATTCATCTTATAGTCAAAACGATTGACATACTCTAGTGACTAATGTAAAAGTTTTTACATGAAATTTTTGTTTTATTTCTTATCATTAAATATAATTTTGTGGTATGAGTGAAATACAATGAAACAATGTTTTTTAATTTTAATTCATAAATGAAACAAAAAAAAGACCATCGCAAATAAAATATTACCATTTCAAGAAATACCAATTAGAAATTGATTTTAAAATATCTTTTATACCGAGTCATAAAATATAGTATTATTTTAAAAATAAGTGTTGTTTATAAATATTTGAATGATTAAATTTGAGAAATTTAGTTTTCATCATTCTAATAATTAATAACAAATTTATAGAATAATAAAATTATTGATAGCATATTCAAATAATTTCCATTATTTTTTGGCCTCATATGAATTCCCAAGATGGGGTAAATTAGAGTAATCCACTTTTCAGCATTGGAGAACTGTTAGATAAATGTACAGGAATCAAAAGAACAACTGGTTAAGCAAGGGAGAATCTTATAATGGTATAGTTCTTTGTAGGCTAGAGAGACGGTTGAATTCCTAGGCTATCTCTATTTGTGCTAACATTTTTTATATATAATAAAATATCCTATTGTAATTAAATATTCTTAACCAATAATTTCTTATTATTCAAAATTTTAGATGGAGGAACCTCTGTTATCTACCCATAAGTCACAGGTGTTGGGTGATGTGCTGGCATGATGACCTATTCAGAATCTTTCTATCTGAAGAGAACATCATTTTCACCATTGTGAAACTCTAGTATCCATTCTTCCATACCTCATACTAGCTAGATTTGATGGAGTAGACATGTGTGACTTCAATAATATTGACATCATTTGATTGTTATATTGTTTGAAAGATGGAAACTAGAGAGTCACACATTTCATCTCCCCGAGGGGGGATGACAAATATAATATAGAACATGGGATGCATACTCGGTCCACTGATCCATGGACTGAAGGTTACATTTATGACTATTGGAAACTAGAGTGCAGTCAGAAATTAGCTACTAAGCATTGATGTTGTCATCTTACCATATGTCTTCTAGGGTTTTTTATAACACATGGGATGACATGATAAGCATTTTCCATGATTCCTGATGGTTCTAATGAGGATATACTTATTCAAGAAACATATTCTTATATTTTATGGATGATCAGATGCATGTTGTGTGTAGTCTACTCCCCCACTTTTTGTTCACATAATATACCTACCATCACTTGAGGATCTTCACAAGAGAGTTAGATACAGTTGTGTGTCCACTATACCATAACATCTATATTGATTCATATGTAACTTTTCTAGAATATATTCATTAAATTGGGGGATTTATGGACATTATACATATGAGGGACTGCTAGGATTTTCAACACAATGCTCCTAGAGTTATTTCACCACTTCCACAACACTTTTTATGCACTTATCTTGGGAATGATAGTATATTTCCATCATTAATTTGAGTTATTTTGTGAATTTATTACAATAAAGATCTATCCAGAATGAAATATCTTAACATTTTCTTAAATAATAGAAAAAGATAGCAAGAGAATTAGATTGGGGACAAAGGGACTCACCCACATCCAGAACACCAGTTTAATAATCATAATATGAAGGATAATTCTCATAGTCATAATCATGTTCATCTATAGTTTCCTACTCATACTGTGAGTTACCTTAGTTTATAATCATAAGGATCACATCATTGGACCTTTCCAACTTTATGGTGAGCTTGACATTTTTAGCCTAGGAAAAAGATATGGTAGACACATTCCTTGGTAGACTGGAATAATATTTCCACGACCTCTTTTTGGGGGGTTCAGTCTTCACTTTCCCAGTGATAACATCCTTAAAAGAAAGACCACTTCCCAAAGTCCTAAGATGATCGGTCTCTAATAAAACCAATTGTTGATCTTTATCACCACCTTCATATAAAATATTACCCAACTTGTCAATTCATGAAGAGTAGAACACATTCTGAATTTATTAATGATAATTCATATCCTTCTGAATAGCATATGGTCTGGATCCATCATCATGTGATGCTTTCCCTGAACAATCTATTTCTAGTGGTTGTATTATAATACCCTCCCCTTCATGTTGTGAAGAACCATATCCTTGTACAACACACTAAACTAGATCCTCTTTTGTAGTTTCCTATAGCGTTGTACAATGTTGAGTGTTATCCCTTGTCTGTTTCCCTTAAATTTTTATTCTATTAGAAAAAATAAGGACCATCATGGCCAGAGGTAGGGAAAATGTTTGTCTTTCCACCTTCATCACTTGTTTATCTAGCACTAACATGTTTCTTACCCCTTTTAGAAGATGATTTCTTGTCACCAAAAAAGAATTTTTCTACACTATAATCCTCCTAAATTTCCTTCTATAAGAGGACTATGGATTCCCTTTTAAGGATAAAAAAACACCCAACATATGTACAACAATTATCCATGACATGAACAATAATTTGACAGTCTAGAAAAATAACAGGTAGTCTCTCATATTCCACCTTCAAAGAAATTTAATCATCCAATGCAGAAAAAACTATGTTATAAATCAAGCATGAGCTCAAGTCAACATCCATTAGAACCCTTGCATAATGATTCTTTTTTGGAATCTATAGTTTTCCTATCCATTTTGATTAGAATTTCCACGATAGAGGCTATGTTATATAAAATATTATGATTCTATAAAATCTAGTTCAAAACGAATGTTTTTTATTCAGACTTCAACCCTATTATTTTTAACTGTAAATGGATTGAATCGAACGTACCATTACTTAATGAAAATCATAAATGGATCTAAAGAAATTAATCAAGTTCCCTAGGAACTATGTTTCAAATCCTCTGATGGGAGAAATATATGAAAGAATCCATATCCTATAGGTATGAATCTCTAATCATAGGATCCCCACAAAGAAGTTGGATTTCGAACCAGTTTATTTTTTTTCTAGAATCTTCCTCCAGTAGGTAGAACCATCCTAGTTATAATGGAGTGAAAAAATATTTTAAATAAGGCAATGATAGACTCCCAATTGGAAACCACACGAGCAGTGTCACCCTTTCTCAAAAAATATTAGGAGAAACATCTCTTATAGATGCAAAATGTATTTTATTTGATCCCCTATCAGTTGTCACATGATCGAATTAGGGATCAATCTTATTGATAGATCCTTCCATAGATTCCAAAATACCCAATCGATTCAAATAAGATGGATCAGGTTGAACCACCACCACCGTGGTAGCAGTAACAAGTAGAGTTAGGCTCAACATTATGTATATACCGTGAGGTATAATGTATATAATTTTGAATAGATACTTGATGCTATACATCCCACTCATGTAAGATAAATATTAAAAAAAATTATAGAAGAATAAATTTTCTTGATAATTTTATATGATATTGAAATGATAACCTAGTGACATTTTTGTTGTAATTTATGAATTATTTTTTGAGTTGGAATTTCAGGTTTCATGCACCCCGTATACATGATTTTTCTACACATCACTGCCACTGTACTTCATAGTTATGTTTTGAGAATTTAGTGTAGTTATGTCACTAATCCACTGACACATCATTAAGTGGAACCAGAGAGACAAAATGATGTGGTTTTTATATATGCAATTTATAGATTCCTTTTTTATTATAAGACATTGAAATATATTAAGAAATAATTTTGGAGCTAGGCACTGAGATGTCACATGATTCTGTGGCTCGGTGATTCCAAAATTAATTTTATAAGAATATTAAACGATAATTTATATCCTCCACTAATATTTTTTATGAAAAATTTGAATTACTCTATAAAGGATAATCATATTGTAAATATAAGATGAAGGTTGAATCTGGAGTTTAGGTTTTACCCTAGATATGACCTAAAGTTGTTTGGCACTAAACGTCCAAATAAGGTAGCAAGTGATGCGTATATTTAATTAAAATAAATGAATATTTTTTTGTTTAAATTATTAAAATAACTAATTAAATCCTTTATAAATACCCTATTATGATGTATTTTCAAGGGTAGGTCGCATAATTTTTCCTATATCTAATAGGAGAAGGGCATCGTTATTTGTTGGTAGATCAGGATCACATAATGACAGAAAATTAGATCAAGGATAATCGTGAGATGAATGTATAATGTAGTGGGATCATCAAATTCATCGCTAAAAGATACATTATTCACCAAAGGCTAATCCACAATTGAGGTATGTCTCATCAATTGTGGGTTTTTCCATTTTGATTAAAATTTTGAGCATGGATTTATATCTTTTTTTATTGATGTGTGATTATCTCTCATTCACATTACCCCATTCAATAATTTTATTTGTTCACATAAATTATTTATTTTTATTACATTATTATATCACACATGTTTCTTCACCTATCAATCATTCTTAAGGATATCATCATTAAATGATGAATGTCACCTTTATTTTTGTGATTATCCCCCACCGTTCTTTGAGTTCTTCGCTGTTGTACCACGAGGTTGTGGTTTGACATTGTCATGGTAGGTTCGAGCGTGATCGAACTTTCGGAATCGTTATGGTTGAGGAAAAAATGTTTGGGATGGTTATTTGTGAACATATTAGATTGGTATCATGAGTGTGGGCTCACAATCGAGGATGTGATGGAGGTGTGCTGAAAATGATAGTTGATTAGATGTGGTTCAAGAATATATTGGAAATCCTTGATTCCTAGTTGATGTGTGGAGATGATGTGTGGTGCGATTGGGTTGAATTGGGTTGTCACATTCGTGGAATTTTGGTTGTCATGGATGTATGTGTATGATTTTCTAGTGAAGAACAATAAGAATCTAATTTCTAACTGATCGTGGTGGGCGGTGTGTGTTATTATTATTATTATTCATAATAAAAATGGTATTTTTTATTATTTCTAATAATATATTTTATTTAATAATAATAATAATTTATTTTATTATTAAAATTATTTAAATAAATGATATTTCTTATTTGGTGGAATGGAAGTTTTACCGGAGAAAGTGGTGCTTGAATTGAAGCCTTACCTCCCTTCATTATTATTATCAATATGAATCGTATTAATCTAAAAAAGATAATGGGGTTAGGGGTGGGTTGCATGTTTTAGCAGTCGAAGGGGGAGGCATGGGTACCACCATTTGAATAAATAATAATAATAATAATAATATAAATTATTATAATTATTATTATTGTTATTATTATTATTATTAAAAATATAATATGGTTTTAACTCCTTCTTGCGTTGTCTGAATGACAATTTTTCTGCAGCATCGCAATCATGGAATTGAGAAGATCAATTCCAGACCAATATTGGATACCTTTCTTGGACTCATGAATTGGAACCATGTAATGCCTAATAATAGCTATAATAAAAATAAAAATAAAAATAAAAATATTATTATTATTATGAAATCTAGTATCTAATGTAAGTTCTTCATGCATGGTTAGAATGATGGATCGTGTATGAATTGGCAACCCTGATATTGAGGTGGATGTTTTAAGATCAATGTAATGTGTTTAATTCTGACTCATTGCTTGGGCCCATGAAATGTCATTCGAGTGTGTTATAGTGAGTTGTGTTTTTTTCACTGGGTGTTCAATTTGTTCGAATGAATTTCCTAGCCTAAGTGTTTTCCCATGAGGATCACAATGGTGTTATTAATTTGGATATTCATGGGAATTTGAAATGACATATCGATGGTTAGATATCGTATCCCATTGGAATAATGAAGAGACTCATTCAACTTTCAGGATTTATCCAGACATGTCGTGTGCTCTGGGAGTACACTAGCACACCTAGGGGTACACAGACATGACCTGGTACCCAAATATAGCTAGGTACACATCCAAGCTGTGGAGATGGAAAACATGTCATGTGGACCACCTTACATGCCTTGTACTTCTTGATAATATTCTACCTCACATATCTTCTTTAATTTGACTCATATTTTGGCTCATGAGTAGCCTATCCTTAGTGTTTGTCAATGGAAAACATGATCATAGCCTTTATAGTAGCTTTTTAGATTTGATGTGAAATGTTCCGAGAATGAAACATCTTTAGGAAACACTCGATGACAACAGTGATTTGGAATGATTATTAGAGAGAGACTATAGTAGAACACCCAAGATAAACTATGGAAAGGTCCATCTATCTATATATTTATTGAGTATAACCCTCCTATTATATCAGGGCATGGGTCCCATATCCATGGAGATTGTTCTACTTTGTGGCATTAAGATATGAGTCCTTGAAAATCATTGTGCATTTAGAGATGGCACTCCACTATCACACCGGGGTGTGTGTCTTATATATAGGGAGTGTAACGACCTGAACTTTTAAATAATATTTAATTCTAGAATTTGTGTGTTATTTTATTTTATACTCAACAAAACTATATCCTTTAATTATTTAAGTGAGTATAATTAATTGACATGGTTGGGTTTTGAATGCTATATGGCCATTGGTAAATATGACCATTGGAAACCAAATTCTAAACATTAAAATTATTGTTTATAAAATCAAATGATCTCAGTTAATTAATATATAAAGAAGAGTTGATGGAATCACCCAGTAGACCCAAACCCTATGATGCCCATCTGTCGGAGTTTGGGAAGGAGGTAGCATCACTGGGCTTTTATCTGGACCAAGCCCAATAAGAACATCAACATGTGAAGCTAGAACGAAATCACATAAGAGAGAAGTTCAAGCTGATAGAAATCACAACTCGGGTGATGTTGTCCGAGCCACCCCAAGATTCTATAACCATAGCACACCTTACACTTAGGTCCTATGCAGGTGTTATAAGGGACTGTGTAACAAATCCTTAGTTACATTCTATAATCCTTTTGAATAAATAAAATTTCTACTTCTTACTATGTAAAATTTTTTAATTTAAAATGTCCGGATAAATATAGGATGAATTTATAGAAGTTCCATATTATTGATGAATTTTGGAAAAAGGGGGTATTTTAAAATACTTTTGTATTATTTAAATAATTAATAATGTGAATTGATTTTTAGAAAATGGTCATTTACAGTTGTGTTCATTAAGAAATTTAGAGTCTAATAATATCAGCTTAATTTTTAGTGATTCTTAAAGTATAAATAGTAACATACCCATATGAATAGTAATTAATAGTAAATCGACCAAAAAAATAGAAACTTCACCCATTAATGTATAAATACATTTTAGACTTCATAAAAGTGAAAAAATGATTATAGTTTATGTTTCGGTATTTTTTAATGTCATAAATATTTTATTTAAAATTTAATAATTAATTTAATAATTTAAAATAAAAATTTATTTTCATAAAATTTAATCATAAATTGTTACTTTATTTTCTTATGGTTATACGATAATTTTATCGGACCTTGATTACTTTCTTAAGGTGTTACAAAATGAGTTATAGTTTTAAAGTTGTATTTTTGGAATAAATAATGATTTCATTTAATAAATAAATTAAAAAATTTTAGAAAATTATTTTCATAAAATGGAGTTAATTTTTTAATTCATAGCATTGATATTAGGTTAGAGTAAATATTTGGGATTTTCCTAAAAAGTTGATTTTTTGGTGAATAGTAAAAATACAGTTTTGAGTTTCGGGTGTTTAATGACATCATCGATGATGTAATCATGATGTAAATAATCTGGAAAAACTTTTTAATAGTATGATATGTTATTAGGTGTCCCATCTGGCCAATACCATGGGAAAATACCATGGGAAAGCCCATGGTTTTATAAATACCCCCGATGAGGTGTCCCTTGGAAATCAATAATTTATACCCTCATTTTTCCTATAAATACAATGCCATTACCTCATTATTTTCATTCTATAATCCTCCTCAACGAATCTCTGGTCTTTCTACCTCCCAGGTAGTCCTCCCAAGGTTCCCCCGAGCCTCCCAAGGTCCCGATCATCATGATTTGGAAGTTACTCTTCAAGGTAAAGAAACCTTTCACCCTCCTCTTTTAAGTCATGAATTCCTTTATGTTATGTCTTCTAGATTCCATTTTATTATGGGTGATTTGTTCTTCTATATCCCTACTAAATTCTATTTCATGTCCAAATTAAGGGATACCCATTCCACTCTCATCAATTTATTTTCATAATTTTTAAGTGACATCGTTAGGATGCTGAAATTTTTGTAAAAGAAATCACATCTTTCCTCTCAAGTTTCTTTTTCATGTGGTATGTCATTAAAATTATCATAACTTGTTCTTATATCCATGTTATTCTGTATTTATACTGTATTATAACTTATTTTTGAGTGGTTTACCCTTGTACACTCTCTTTTTAATGTTTTCTAAAACCATGTTATATAGAAGTTATGCTGCATAATTTTTATCTCAAATCACTCTTTTTTTTGATAAATTCTCTTGTATTGTTTATGAGAATACCCAAATATATTTTTATTTCCATTTGTATTCATCAGTACATAAAAAAATCTATTATATTCTGTAATTGACATAAATATAACCATCACTCCCTTTCCATGGGTTATAAATGATGTAACGATCCAATTTTTAAGAACTTTTAAAACGTCCTGATTTTGAAATGAATCCCATTTCTTTTATTATCTTTGTGTTATTTATAAAATGTTTGATTATGATTTATTTTGATCACATGAAAATAAAGACATATTAAGGGTGCACCCAGATAGTGCTCCAATGCATTTGGTAAAGAATTTAATCTCTAAAGATGACAAGTTTCACGATACCTTTGTGAATAACGTTGGTAATTTTTATGACACTTTGGGGATGATACTTGGTGATATGTTCAAGAATTTTTAAATTAAATGTTGTAGAGACATAAAACTGTTATTTTTAAAGTTATTTTCATTATGAAATCCATCTACTTCCATTTCTCATTTCTTACATTTTTATCAAGTTCTTATTGATTTTACATAAAAACTGATTCCCTTGTTTTCCTTACTGGGCCATCTACTCACCCTTTCCTTGGATGTATGTCACCAAGTTATAAGATACAATAATTTTACTTTGGTTGAACCTATAATTAATCCTTATAAGTGTATTAGAAGGATTTTTTATGTTGTTTTCATGTATTATGTTCCTAATTTTCTAGAGAGTAGACTATAAAGATCATTTGTATATAAAATGTAATGAAAATTTATGTAATAAAAAGGCAGGATTTCATAATTAGTATCAAAAGGTTTTTTAGTTATTTATGGAAATTTGTTTATGAAAACTTTAAGAAGAATATTACAAAATATTTAAATATAGGAAAACTTCCTGGTATTTTGGTGAGTATTGATTAAGTGGTTTATCAAGCAAATAAATCTCTATCTAGATACTAGTAAGTAGAGGTGGCTCTAACATAGAGGTACCTAGGAGTGAAAATACCAACAAGGAGGTTTGGGCTTGACCTGGGGTATCCTGGTACATGACAACAACCCTTTCTGCACTCTTGGTTACGACACTCCCAGTGGATATGTTTGGTTAATCATAATCTTTTTGTGAATCATTATGAAATATTTATAGAGAAATGTAATTTTTTAAAGATGTTTTAAGACATAAAATTATTTATAATTAAAAATTCTTAAATAAAATATGTTTATCACTAAGGTTTTATTCGTTTAAAAATGGCAGGAAATAGGAGGAATTATGTAAATAGTGACCTCCATGGACCATGTGCTGACGACCCTCAAATAGAAGACGGAATGAAAACTTTCATGCAAATGATGAACCAACTAACTCAAGTTATGGGAAATAACATGAATCAAGCTAAGAGACTGATCTCACTGTGAAGGGAAAAACTTTCTACTATATCTTTTATGTGTCAATGCCCACCAAACTTCAGCGGATATACAGACCCATTGATTGTTGAATAGTGGATCAGCTTTATCGAGAAGATCTTTTTTGTGATCTGATGTTCTGAACAAGAGAAGGTTACCCTCGCTGTATATATCTTAGATGGAGAAGATGATCAGTGGTGGGAACTGACTAAAAGCACAAGGTCAAGAGGTGAAGTTGAAGCTATGGAATGGGAATAGTTCAGAGGAATATTTTTCAACAATTATTTCTCTAGATCAATGAGAAAAAGAATGGACAAGGAGTTTCTTGAGCTGATGTAGAAGAAGAATAAATCTGTGGGAAGCTACGAGATGAACTTCACAAGGCTTTCACATTACACCTCTAGCTTTGTCATGGGTCCAAATGGTAAGGCTGATAGATTCTTCAGTGGAATGAGACCTCATATTAGGAAGAATCTAGCCATCTAAGACTATGATAGCTATGGGAAGATCGTTCAGAGTGTGATGAATGTTGAGCTAGAGTTTGGTAAGACATAGTGGTCTCATAAATCTAACAACAAGAATAGATCGGTGGATCCCAGGTTAGGGAAGTCCTTTGACCAGGGAAGAGGAGGAAAGCAAGTGAAACATACCACATGTAATAAATGTGGGAAAAAACATTCAGGGAAATGCCTGCTCGGGAGTGGAAAATGCTAAAAGTGTGGAAGAGAAGTCCATATTGTAAGGAATTGTCACAGTGAGGTGAAACCACAACTTCTAAACACTAACAACAAGGGGAAGATAGTGCAGTACCTACCAGATGTCCATTGCTTTAATTGTGGAAAACTTGGGCACTTTTCCAATTATTATCTAAATCTGAGGTAAGTAGAGGGGAACCATCATCAGCCTTAACAAATTCCAAGAGGGAAATGTCATGCTTTGTCTATTACGCAGCTAAAGTTAAAGCTCTGAATGATGTGGTATCATGTACACTTTTTATTCTCTCAAAGCTAGCAAGTACCTTGTTTAATACTGGTTCTACACATTCCTTTATTTACTCAATGTTTTCAATGAATTTAGAATCAACCCCTGATTTTTTAAAAGTAGAGTTATCAGTCAAGACCCCATGTGGGATTATCCAAGAATCGTTAGTATTTTTAAACTCTAGCATTTACATTAGTGAGAACAATATTATCACTAATCTAGTAGTCATTCCCATGATATAATTCGACATTATACTAGGGATGGACTGGATCTTAACGTATAATGCTGAGATCAAATGTAGAAGTAAGGAAATCTCAGTAGGCTTTAATAGAGAACTTGCTGTTATCTTGAAAGGAGAGATATGTCAACCTGGTCTTTGTCTAGAAGAACCTCCTATATCCTTATTTATAGAGCTTATTGGTGAAGAAGAATAAGGAAATGAGAGTTTTAGGATTAAGAATGTCCCCATCATCCAAAAATACATTGACGTATTTCTTATGGAGTTTCCTGGACCTCCCCCAAAAAGAGATGTAGAGTTATCTATTGAACTCATACTTGTATTTCATCCAATATCAATGACCCCGTATAAGATGGATGATGGGGAGCTTGGGGAATTAATGAAAAAACTCCAATATCTTTTGGATAAGGGGTTTATCCTACTGAGTGTGTCTCCATGGGGAGAAGATGTTATCTTTGTGAAGAAGAAGGATGGATCTATGTGGATATGCATTGATTATAGAGAACTGAATGGGATCATAGTGAATAAAAAATACCATCTTCCAAGAATTAATGACCTATTTGAAAAACATTGTGGGGTTCAATTCTTCTCTATGATTGATCTTCGATATGGTTATCTTCAATTGTGGGTAAAGAAATAAGATATTCCAAAAACTGCCTTCTGATCAAGATATGAGAATTATGAGTTTGTTGTTATTCTCTTAGGAATGACTAATCCAACATCTATTTTTTTAGATCTGATGAATAGAATCTTTAAAAACTACATTGATAACATTGTGGTAGTTTTTATTGATGATATTATGAAATATTCCAAAAGTCATGAGGAGAACAAGGATCATCTAAGGGTTTTTTTTCAAACTCTATAAAAGGAGAGGATTTTTGGAATGTTAAGTAAATATGAATTTTGGTTATAACAAGTTGCTTTCTTGGGGAACATTATTACCAATGAAGGAATCATAGTTGACCCTACAAAGATAATAGTTGTAAAGGAGTGGCCTCAACCTACAATAATAACTGAGATTCGTAGATTCCTTGGATTAACAGGATATTATAGGAGGTTTGTGAAAAACTTTTCATGAATTTCTAATCAATTAACCACGTTTACCTAAAAAGGGGGTATTTTAATCTGGAAAAAGGAGTGAAATGAAAGTTTAAAAGAGTTGAAGAAGAGATTGGTTACTTCACCCATGTTAACTCTTCCCTCAAGTGGAGAAGGATTCATTATTTTTAGCGATGCATCTTTGAAAGGGCTTGGGTGCGTCCTCATGAAAAATGACAAGGTCATTTCTTATGCATCTCGATAGTTGAAGACTCATGAGTAGAACTGTCCTACGAATGATCTTGAGATGGCTGCAGTAATGTTTTCTCTAAAGATATAGAGACACTATCTTTATGGTGAGAAATGTGATATATACACAAACCATCAATGTTTAAAGTATATTTTCACACAAAAGGAATTGAACATGTGACAAAGGAGATGGTTGGAACATCTAAAAGACTATGATTGTTCAATTCATTATCATCTTGGAAGAGAAAATAAAGTTACTAATGCATTAAGCAGAAAAGAAATAGTTGTACTTTTCATGATGAGGATTCAAAGAGATCATTGATCAATGACCTAGGAAAACTAGACCTAGGAATTATATGGTAAGGGACATCATCAACCATAACCCAAATGATTTCTAAACCGTTATTACGAGAGAAGATCAAGAAATCTCAGAAAGAATATCCTTTGTTACAGAAGAAGTTAGAGGTTGTGATGTATGGGAAGTTTCTTGCCGTTTTATATTGATCAAGAAGGTGTACTAAAATTTCATACAAGACTATGTGTTCCATCTACTCTGAAAATAAAGATGGAGCTGATGGATGAAGCTCATTGCACTACTTTCTCTATACATCCTGGAAGCACAAAAATGTATAGGGTACTTTGTGATCATTTTTTATGGGATAATATGAAAAGAGAGATTGCTGAATACACTTCACGGTGCTTGGTATGTCAGTAAGTGAAGGCGTAGTGACAACTTCCTAAAAAGGTATTGCAACAACTACCCATATCAGCCTAGAAGTGTGATGATATAACTATGGAATTCGTCATTGATCTCCCAAGAATATCCAAAGGAAATAATGAAATATTGGTTATTGTGGACCCTCTCACCAAGACTGCCCATTTTATCATATCTTATCATGACCCAAGGTTCACATAAAAATTCTGGTGAAGTCTTCAATATGCTCTGAGCACTTAATTGGATTTCAGTACGACCTATCACCCCCAAACCGATGGCCAATCTAAAAGGACTATTCAAAAACCTGTGTATATGTTGAGAACTTGCTCAATGGAACTTAAAGGTGTATTGGATCAACATCTACCTTTAGTTGAGTTCTCTTACAACAACAACTTCCACTCGAGCATTCAAATGGAACCCTATGAATCTCTATATGGGAAGCGATGTATAAGTACTACTTGTTGTGATGAATCTGGTGAGAGAATGATTTTGGGGCCTGATGTTGTGTAAGAGATGACATGAAATGCTCATTCCATCCAGCAACACCTTAAGGCTGCTCAGAGTCGACAGAAGAGCTATGTCGACAACCGTCGAAGGGACTTGGAGTTTGATGTTGGTGACAAATTATTTCATCGAATTTCACCTTGAAAGATAGTCATGAGGTTTTGGAATAAAGGGAATCTCATCTCTAGGTACATTGGCCCCTATGAAATCCTAGATCACGTAGGAGCAGTGGCCTATCTACTTGAACATCCTCCAAATATAGCACAAGTTTATGATATCTTCAACATATCCCTCTTGAGAATGTACATAGCCAACCCATCACATGTACTAATTCCATAGGTGGTACAATTGGAACATGACCTCTCTTATGACAAGTAGCCGGTGGAGGTCTTGTATTGTAGATACAGGGTTCTACACAACAAGACTACTCACTTTGTTAAGTTTTTGTGGAGGAACCACAAATGTGAGGAAGTCACATGGAAACTAGAGGAGTCTATAAGGAAGAATTACCCACACATTTTCTTTTCTTAGGGTACAAGTTGAAATTTCTAGGATGAAATTTCTTATGGGGGGAATAATTTAATGACATGAAACTTTTAATAATATTTATTTCCTAAATTTGTGTGTTATTTTATTTTATATTAAACAAAATAATATCCTTTAATTATTGAAATGATTATAATAAATGATACTGATGGGTTTTGACTGTTATATGTTCATTGGTCAATATGACCATTGGAAACTAAATTCTTAACGTTACAATTATTGTTTATAAATTCTAGTGTCCTTGGTTAATTAAAACATAAAGAAGAGTCAATGACATATTCTAGTAGACTTGGGCCATATGAAGCCCATCTGTCAGAGCTTGGGAAGGAGGTATAATCACTCGGCTTCACTTTGGACCAAGCCCAAGCTGAACATAAACATGTGAAACTTGAACGAAATCACCTAAGGGAGAATTTTGCGATGATAGAAATCACCACTCGGGCAATATTTTCAGAGCCACCCCAAGATTCTATCACCATAGCACATCATACACTTAGGTCCTATGAAGGTGTTATAATGGTCTATTTAACAAAGCCTCAATTACTTCCAATAATCCTTCTGTATAAATAAAATTTTTACTCCTTATTATTTTAAAATTTGTAAATTTCAAATGTCTGGATAAATTTAGGATGAATTTATAGAAGTTCTATATAATTGATGAATTTTGGAAAAAGGGGGTATTTTAAAATATTTTTTTTTATTTAAATAATTAATAATGTGAATTTATTTTCAAAAAATAGTCTTCTATAGTTCTGTTCGGTAGGAAATTTAGAGTCTAATAAGATCAACATAATTTTTAGTAAATAGTAATGTATGAATAGTAACATACCCGTATGAATAGTAATGAACAGTAATGAATATTAAATCGACCAAAAACATAGAAAATTCACCAATGAATGTAAAAATACATTTTAGGCATTTTAAAATGGAAAAATGATCATAGTTTAAGTTCTATAATTTTTTTATGTCATAAATACTTTATTTAAAATTTTATAATTAATTTAATAAATTAAAATGGAAATGTATTTTCATAAAATTTAATCATAAATTGTAACTTTATTGTATTATGGTTATATAGTAATTTTATGAGAACGTGATTACTTTCTTAAGGTGTTACAAAATCAGTTATAGTTTTAAAGTTTTATTTTTAGAATAAATAATAATTTTATTTAAAAATTAAATTAAAATTATTTATAAAATTATTTTAATAAAATGGAGTTAATTTTTGAATTTTGGGAATCGATATTATGTATGAGTGAATTTTTGGGGTTTTTCTGAAGTAGTTGATTTTTCGGGGAACAGTAAAATAATAGTTTTGAGTTTCGAGTGTTTAATGACATCATTGTTGGTGTAATCATGATGTAAATAATCTAGTCTACTTTAGAATAGTAATATATGTTATGATGTGTCCCAAGTGGCCAATAAAATGGAAAAATACCATGGTAATTCCCATGGTTTTTCAAATACCACCGATGAGGTGTCCCTTGAAAATTAATAATTTATTCCCTCACTTTTCTTATAAATACCAAGACATTCCTTTAATATTTTCATTCCAAAATCATCCACAATGAAGATATTATATTTCTACCTCCCAAGGAGTCCTCCCATGGTTCCATCAAGACTCCCAAGGTCCCAACATTCATGCTTTCAATGTTTCTCTTCAAGGTAAGGGAACCTTTCACCCACCTCTTTTAAGTCATGACTTCCTTTATGTTATGTCTTCTAGTTTCCTTTTTTATTATGGGGGGGGGGTTTCTTCTATATCCCTACTACATTCCATTTTATGACCAAATTTAGTGAGACCCTTTCCACTCTCATTAATTTATTTGATGGATTTTTAAGTGACATTGTCAGGCTACCGAATGTTTTGTAAAAGAAATCGCATCTTCTATTTCCTCTCATGTTTCATTTTCATGTGGTATGTCATAAAATTTCCATACCGTGTTCTTATATCCATGTTATTATTTTTTTATCACGTATTATATGTTATTTACGAGTGGGTTACACTTGCACCCTCTCTTTTTAATGTTTTTTAAAACCATGTTATATAGTCGGTATGCAACAGAATTTTCATTTCAAATATCTCTCTTTTTCTCAAGAAATTCTCTTGTATTGTTTATGAGAATAACCAAATATATTTTAATTTCAAAGTGTATTCATTGATACATAAAATTGATCTATTTTATTCTGTAATTGGCATATATATAACCCTAACTCTTTTTACATGGTTTATAAATGACGTAACGATCACGTTTTTAAGAACTTTTAAAACATCACAACTTTGAAATGAAACCCATTTCTTTTTTTCTCAATGGGTTATTTATGAAATGTTTGAATATGATCTACGTGGATCACAAGATAATAAAGTCATATTAAGGGTGCGCCCCGATAGCACTCCAATGCATTGGGTAAAGAATTTAATCTCTAGAGATGACAAGTTTCATGATACCTTGGTGAATAACCGTGGTAATTTTTATGACACCTTGGAGATGAACCATGGTGATATATTCATGAATGTATAAATTAACTATTATTTCCAAATATTCATGTTATAGTTCATATATTTTTCATTATTAAATACCTCTACATCCATTTCTCATGTCTTTACGTTTTTATCAAGTTCTTATTGATTTCACATGTAAATTGATTCCCTTGTTTTCATTACTAGGCCTTCTGCTCACTCATTCCTTTGATGTATGTATCCAGGTTATGAGATGCAGTAATTGTACTTAAGATTAACATATGATGAAGCCTTACAAGTTAATTAGAACAATGTTTTATGTTTTTTTTCATATATTATGTTCTAGATTTCCAAGACACTATACATTAAATATCCTTTGTATGTAAAATGTAGTGAAAGTTAAGTAATAAAAATGTGGGATTCCATAGTGAGAGGGTACTCCCATATCATACTAGGACATGAGTCCTCCATACTCATTATTCAGTTAAAGATGGTAATCCCATTTCATATAGTGGCGTGGCTCCTCTATCCATGGAGATGGTACTCCCCTATCGCACTAGGGTGTGAGTCCTCAATCCCTTATGATGTTACACCCATATCGCACGAGGGTGTGGGTACTACATACTATTTCTTTGATCATACATGTGAGATGTTGGACATCGGTGATGAAATCTTGGAACTTTGTAAAATTTGTAATTATTTGATGGTTTGTGGAGATGTATATCCATTTTCTATCTCTTTTGGGATTCTTATTGAGCATATCTATGTTTACGTTGTTGTTGTTTTATAATATATTAATTGACATACCTCTATTGTGATGGGAAGAATAATACTATTGTATCTTCTATTTCCCACTCTTCAGTTTTTGGGGCATCCTACAGGGTGTGTATATACTAACCCAAACATGGGATTTATCTGAATGTGTCATGTCTTATGCAAATGATGGATATGACGGAGGCGATTTTAGAGAATCATAGGGATACATGGAAACATTTGACCATATACGATGGCTGGGACATAGAGATCTAGAGTTACGATCTATCAACATTTCTTTTCCAGTTGTTTTTGGGTTGGGAAATATTTTCATGTTGGGTGTGTATTTTTTAATATACATTTTACATTATACATTCATTATCATTTTTACACCATAATGGTTATTACAAGAATGAATTTTATTCTATATGTTACCCTCTTTTATCATTATTCATATGTACTTCTACATGGAGATAGTTGAGTGTGTGCGTACAGGTACTTTAGGAAATGTCATTTAATTTTATTTTTGACATTCTGCACTTGTTTCCTGCCCCTGGCATGTGGATGTGAGCTTGGGGTAGCAGAGGCTCGACCTTCCACCAACCAAGTTGGTCTTAGTGGGTTAGGTCATAAACAATTGGATTCAGAGTTAGTCCAAACTGAGGATGACGTTGGGATTTTTTCTCCTTGTGAGGTTTGGTTGGGAATATATGTCAGTTTCGAAGTGTCTTGAGTGAATATTTCATGAAAGGAAAATTAGTATTGGGATAAAGACCAAAAAATATATTCACCATGACTCTAACTACCTACATGTCAGTTGACATACCGAAACATATGTTGTAGGTAACATTGGTAAATTCATTATATAATATTGTGTCCTTTGACTATCCCTCTTGATCCATCTCACTATATTAGATCTTTGACCATGGTATATATTGATAACTTTATAGATGACTCCATGATGATATCCAGATAGGATTTTGAGATAAAACTATGATGAAGACTAGTCAAGAGACGTGTCCTTAGTTCAAGGACCTAATCATAAGGTGATTTTTTCTAGGTGGGCAACGAGAAGTGTTACCACCTTTTGAGTGGTGCATAGATCCTTATATGGATCAGTAAGATGATCATCCATGTGTTGAGCCTTCAATAGCTCTAGTAGGGTAGGGTGATGATACACGCAAGTTTATTGCATTACGTGAGTTACAGTGATAGAGATCATTGAGGTTATATGATAAGAGAGATCCTTAGGAAGTATAATTTTGACTAGAGGTAGTGTTATGGGTTTTCCAGCTTGTCCATACCCTAACTAATCAGATGGTTTTATTGGTGATTAGTCTTCATTGTAGATAATATTTTTTCTCCAGAGGAACCGACAAATGATATACCTACTTTGGGTTCACATCATGGGTTTTAGGGATAGATATCACCTAGGTTTCATGGTTATCTACTCTCCCCCTTCCTGTGTAGTTTAGGAATGGTGCAAACCTGATGTGTAAATGTCATGGTTGGATTGTCCCTTTCCTGATTTGGTCCTAGTGGAGATACATCTATAGGGTGACACCGGGTGTCGATTGAGCCCTGTGTTTTTAATGTTAGACATCGATTTGGAACTAGAATAAAGAGGGAAACTCTCCCACCAAGATGTATTATTAGGATGTGATTAAAAAATGAGAGGTTGTGTCTGTTCCAGCGAAAGTGGATAGTGTTAAGGGGTGGAAGACAAGTTCCTTGACATTTATGTTTGAGTTAATTATGATGAGAAGGTATTGGAGTGAGATCTGGTTTTGGAGAATATATAGAAATGGGGAAATATGGATTTAGGTGGTGGAGACTTTTGAACCCAAGCCTCTTGGTGTGTTTGAGGTGTGACCTGCATCTTCTCTTCTATCATTTTTAGTTTTGGTGCACGGTCACATGGTACATTCCATGGATGTAGCCCCTATTAATTTCCTTATGATATTGGTTGGGTCCTTTTTTCTCAACTCTTGTCTTGGTGTATCCCATAGAGTGGAATTGGTGACAACATAATCCTAGAAGTGTGACCCGACTCTATTAAGAGAGTGATCCTTACATAGAATCATTCTGTATCAAGCAGTGAGGACTACAATGTTTTCCTTAGTATGAGTTAGTCATTTACTATCCATGCTCATATGATATCTACCATTGAGTGTAGAGGTTTTTCCACTTTTTTGGATATTGTTTTACTCATTTGATAAGGATTGATCCCTCGTTAGGGTAGGATGAGATCATTCTCAATAGGTTACAACCACTTCATTATTTTTGTCTAGTATTACCCTTAGAGCAAGAGATGCTATGAGATTTCTGTTTCATGTGATGGTGGAGGAGTAGAAGGGAATCCATCTTGAGAACATGTCGGGTTTACCTCCCCATCATGAATTTTTTTCTGCATGGGCTTCCATTAGGGATGATCTGATATGTTTTCTTGCATATCGGATAACCCCATATAGCTATGAGAGCTAGATATATAGTTGGGGGATTCTACATAATAGGGTCTTTATACTACCTAGTGTGTTTTTATTGGAATCCATGTGTTTTTCACCTAATGGGAGGATGAGAGATTGAGGTCATTTGTGGATTGGCGTTACCTGAGATAAGTGACTATATGGGAGGATATACATCATTGAGAATTGATGAAATCTTTTCCTTGTGAATGAAGGTGAAGTGGATCCCATGTTTTGATATTGGGATGAGTTTTCACCATCTCCTGGTTGTAGAGATGGATGTACCAAGTGTGTCGTACTAGAGTCTCTATGATTTAATTGATCTCTTAGTGATACCATTTTCCATGTTGAACACCCCAACAAAGTTCACAAGACTTATGATCTGAATCAATATACTTTCTAGGATAGGGTCATGGTATTCATCTGTGATGTTACCATCTTGTCCTTGATATTATGGTTAGAGAATGTGAGACATATGTGGATGGTTATAGACATGATTTGAGAGTCCTAGTCACATAAAATTTATCATGTATTCAGTTCAATATTTGAATTTACACGTTTTAAGATATGTCTTCTCAGAAATGGGAGTAATAGTGGCCCCTTTAGAGGATAAGGTAGCATGAGCTCGAGGGCCAACCAGTGTGTGTTTGTGGAAGTATATGCTCACAATAAGATATTTTGTTCAGTTTTTGTCGACCAAGGTGATGGATTAGTTGTCATTTTTCATTTAACCCAGGTGGAGAATAGGGGTGCATCTTATCTTTCGTCAAAGGGGTTGACTCCTATTCTTATGTATCATTCTAGGGGGACACATTTGGGATATATCATCTATGAGGTTGTACGTGACCAGATATCCTTAGGATTTTCACCAAATGGATTATCTAAAGGAGGGAATCACATCATCCATTTCTCGGGATGAATTCGTGGATTTTTTTACACTGTGAGAGGAGGAAAAGAGGGAGTTTCACAGTTCCCCTTTGCATATATATCTCAGTGTAGGGAAGATATATATAGAAATTCATTGGCAATTTTGGTGGGATGGCATGAAGTGTAACATGGATAAATTTTTTACTCAATGTCTTTAATGTCAGTAGGTGAAGGCTATGTATCAGCTTCTAATAGATTTTTTTCAACCTCTTGAGATCCCAGAGTGGACATAGGAACATATGGAAGAGCTCCTAGGAGTGAAAGAGAAATATGAATGCTCAATATCCCCATATTTTTGTCTTGTTTTTTCTTTTCATGATTGAATGGTTTTGAAGGATGGAATAATTTGGTGTCTCTAGTTTTTTCTTGTAAAACATTTAAATAAATTATGAAATTCATTTGGCACCTTAAGCTAAGAGAGCATGTGATTTTGATTCCCAGTGCGCAGAAAATTAGTTTTACAAAAACATTAAATATAATTTGTATCGAATCTCTATAGTTTTCCTGAATAAGTGTAATAACTCTTGAATGTATCCTTATATTGGAAATCTGAGACCATGATTGAATTTGGAGCAATGGGTTAACCCCAGTTGCAACATAAATTTGGTATGTTTTGGATGTTCAGATGAGGCAGCTGTTAGCGGGTACATTTAATTAAAATAAAAAAAATAATTTTGTTTATTAAAAAACCTAATAAAATCCATCATAAATACCCTATAATGATTGTTTTTCAAGGTTTATCTAGATAATACATTCCAAATCGTTGTGTAGGAGAAAAATGTTCTTCATTGGTGGATCAAGATTGGAGAATTATGGACAATCAGATAGAGGTTCATCATGAGACGGAAGAAAAATGCAGTGGGATCATCAAATTCATCTCTAGTGGGTGTGTTCTTCATAAAACATTGATCAATGATTGATGATGGTCTTTTCAATCATGTTTTTATACCTTTTGATTGAATGCTTGAGATTGGATTCATATTTTTTTTATTTATCTATGATTATGTACCCTTCATATGATCCCATTCAATAATTTGATTTGGTTAAATCAATTATTTATTTTTTATGAAATTATATCACCCATGGTTATACACCAACTGATCAGCAGCTTGGATCATGTTGATCAATGATTATTATCTTTTTTGTTTTTACGCTTCCCCTCTACTATTCTTTGTATTCTTTTTTGTTGACCAATGTGGTTGTTGTTTGAAATTACTGGGGTAGGATTTAGTATGATCGAACCCTCAAAATCATGATGGTTTTGTGAACAGAAATAGTGGAAGTTATTTGATAATAGATCAGATTGGTATTATTGGAGATGTTTCATGATCAAGGATATGATCTAGGTGCGATGAAAATGGTGGTTGATCAAAGGTGGTTTGGTATTGGATTAGTTATCCCCATTTTATTGATTAACATTTGTCGATCATGTACGGTGCGATAGGGTCGAGTAGAAATCACATGGGAAGTATGTCTGGGATGTTAAATTATCACAAACAGATGTCTATGGTCTTCCAGAAAAGAGCAGTCATAATCTGATTTTTAGCAGATAGTGGAGGGAAGTGTCTGTTATTTTTTTTAATAGTAATAAATTGTAGTATTTATTATTATTTTTAGTAATAAAAAAATATTTTTTTTATTTGAAATGATAATAATGAAAAAAATGATTTGAATAAATGAGATTCTTATGTAGTCAATGTTGCTGTTGTACCTAAGAAAGAGGGGCTTGAACTAATGTTTTCCCTCACCTTTATTATTATTATCATTATTAATGATATTAATTAAAAAAATAAAAGAGAAATTAAGATTTGAGGGATATAAGAGTGGAAGGGGGATGCATGGGTACCTCTCTTTGAATAACATATATTAATATTATTAATAATAATAATATAAATTTTAATTATTATTATTATTATTATAACCAGAAATTCTGTTCTAACTCCATTGTGCGAAGATGGATTACTGATTCATTTACGGTACTGTGATCATGTAATTGAGATAATCAATTCAAGACCAATGTTGGATTACTTTTTAAGACTCTTGGATTGGATCCAAAATGAATTCGATAATAATAATAATACTATTATTGTTAATAATATTGTGGAATTTAGTATCTGACACAACTTCTTCATACGGTATCGAAATGAAAAACCTTATATGGATTTGAAACCATGATATTGAGGTCGAAATTTTGAGAACAGTGTCATATTTTTATTTCAGACTCATATATTGTTCCCACGAAACATCATTTGAGCATGTTACTATGGAATGTGTTATCTCATTGGGTGATAGATATGGGAAAGTGATTAGACTATCCTAATGTTTTCTTATATGAGTATAACAATTGTGTGAATTATTTATCTATCCATGGGTGTTTTCGATGACATAACGGTGGTTTGAAATTTTATCCCATCAGATCAATGATGATCCTCAAACATTCATTAGGATTTTGACCAGACATTTCATGCACTCTGGGAATACACGGTCACACCGTAGGGTGAAATTGAATAGTCCACTAACCTTTTACAGCTAGTTTCATGTACTAGTAGTAGAGTGGGACCACATTCCCTTTAGACCCCCTTACATGCCATGTACTTATTAGGAATCTTCTACCCCTCGTCTCTCCGTCGTTTGGAGTCAGATTTTGATCCACGAGTAGCCTATCCTATGTTTTTTTGGGTAGAACATGGTGGTTGAATTCATAGTGTATTTTGAGATATTATGTGAAATTTCCATATAATGATGATTCTTTAGGAAATACTCAATGATAAAATTCATTGAGGAGGATCATCAGAGAGGGAAAATAGTGGTACTTCCTTGATGGACTAGGGAATGAGTCCCCTATATATATACCTATTCAGTGACACATGACTAATGGATCGGGGCATGGGTCCTCTATCCATGGAGATAATACTCCCCTATTTTATTAGGTAATGGATCCACTAAAATTATTGTTCAAATAGAGATGATACTCCTCTATCACATTGAAGTGTGAGCCCTCTATCCTGGGAGATAGTACTCCCCAATCGCACCAGGGTGTTGGTCATCCATTAGTGGAGACATTACTACCCTTTTGTATTGGGGAATGAGTTTAGTATCCATGGTTATGATACTCCCCTATTGTACGAGGGTGTGGGTCCTCCGTATTACTTATTCGGACATACATGCAAGATGCTGGTCATTAATGATGGATTCTTGGAACTATTGGAAGAATCAATATTCTTTGGGTCCTATTTCTCTCTCATTTGTGATTTTATTAAAAATATCTGGGTTTTCATTGTAGTTTTTGTCTCATATAATGATTGGCATAATTTCATTATGATGAGATGGCTACTTCTATCGTGTCTTCTATTTATTCCTCTTCGTCTTTCCTGGTATCCTTCTGGATATTTATATACTCACACTTGCATGGTATTTTCTCGCACGTTTCATGTCTTATGTAGATGATGGAAACGTCATAGGGGAATAGGGATACATGGGTGAATTTTACCATGTAATGTGATTAGGGATTAGAGCTATGAATAATCTCTCTCTCAAAATTAATTTTTTTGTTGTTGTCTAGTTGGGCATGTATTTTTTCTTTTACCTCTCATATTACATTTCCATATTATTTTATATTTCCTATAGTTTATTATGTTCATATATTTTACTATATATTTTACAATATTTTTTCAATATGCCTTTTTTTTATTCTACATGGGGAAAGTTGGGCATGTGTGTACATGTACTTTAAGTAAAATCCTCCCATTTTAGTTATGTATTTCGACACTTGTCACCAACCCTGGCCTATGGAGGTGGTCTGGGGGTAGTTATGAATTAGCCTTATGTTGGCCAAGTGTTCCCTAGTGGGTGAGGTCCTGAAATGAAAAATATCTCCATTTCAGCTAAATAGGTTGACCCAATATATATTTTTATGCTTATAGGTGGATAGGAAACGAATTGGTCGCACTATCATTCATGTTACATTGAGTGTTGGGACATGCATGCCCAATAAAGTATCTTTCATCAAAGATATTCAATATCATGAATCATGTTAAATGATCCAGGAGATTATTCATATTGGCACCAGCGACACACTATCATGTACCTTACATGTAATGAGATAAGTGTTAGATAGTTAGTATTTTTGTTAACTTTTATTATATTTTTTTATTTCATATTTCATATTAATTTTAATATTATTTGATTTGTAGTGATATTTAATAGAGTGGATGTCACATATCACTGATACTTAGAGAGAAGAAATTATTAGGAAATATGTAGTTCACTCATATCAGGTGGGTCTCATAGATCCTCTCCATTTCATACGTGAGTGTGTTTATGATAAGGATCCGCAATTATATCTTGATCTTCATGCTCTAGTTGAGGCACCTAGGGATGATGATGTGAATGTTATACCCACTGAAGATGATACATCACCACTTCCACCACCATATAGAGAACAAAAATGAGTACATAGGGAGAGGCAGAGGTAAGAATATAGATAGAGAGATGACTGAGAGGTGCACTTTCATCACGGAGAGAGGATCGTGAATAATAGATATATGTTTTCTCAAAGTTGGGACAAGTTTATGCGTTATATATGTTTGATTATACATATGATATATAGTCCTCATCTCAGATACCTCATGTGGTCGACATCTCTAGATCCTCGATGGAGTGAGACCTGACTATGGTATCAAATATTCTATAGACATCAGGGAACACTTCCGACGGTGGTGAAATAATTTATATGATATATCTTGAATCTTTCAAAGATTCTTTCATAAACTTCAAAAAAACTGATCGTATCAGTGGTGTATTAGTAGTGGTTTTAATAACCACTTCTAAATAAAACTTATTTAAAAAATTATAATATAGTTGCAGTTTCATATCATCACCGCTATATTTTTATCTAACATTTAGCGACAGTTTTATTTAAACTATCTCTATATACTTTTAAACCCCCTATTTTTGACTCCCTCTCCTATCTCCTTCTTCTTGACCCTCTCCCAACTATTTCTCCCTTCAGGGACCCCTGACGTTGACCGAATAATCTCGACAATATCTATCATGACCTCAATGCTTTCTTCTCCCATTAGTGATTGTTGTGACCCCAAACCCCTTGTCGACGACCTCTATGACCCCAATTCCACTATTTCCTACCACCATGACCCTAACCCCCTACTACTGACAGTGACTATCATGAACTAGACCCCCTTTCTAAAGACTATTGTGGCCCCGACCCCTCCCCCCCTTCAAAAAAATGTTCTAACCCCTTACCCTCCATGTCGCCTACTATAATGGCCTCTATCCTCCCTTCAGACAATCTCCAAGACCCTAAACCCCCTTTGTCAGAAACCATCACATCCCTCAAACCCTTGATGGCTATTTTTATGACCCCGACCCCCCTTTACAGTGACTCCTATGACCCCGAACCCGAACATCCAAAAACCACTATGACCCCAACCCCCCAGCTAGCCACTCTTATGATCCCGACTCCCCCAGCTCCTCGACTTTGACCCCTAAAGGCCTCTTCTCCCATTTTTTGGGGATTGCGACCCCTAACATCATTCAATTTATAATTGTATAAATTATTCTACGGGTTTTAATTAAATTATATATAATTCTGTGTAATTTAGTGTTGTTTATGTTTTTAATGTTGGATTGAATCATTTTAATGTTGAAATTGGGTTATGTAAAATTGAGACCCTAAATTGGTCAATAATGAACTAGGGTGGTGTATAATTTAAATTTCACTTGGTTGATTAAACATTTATATCTTAAAATATGAATATACAGGGAGAAGAGTAAAAATCTAATAACTATTAATAAAATTTGGATTAATTTACCCCAAAATTCACCCCGGTATGCCAAGGGTTTGGAATAATTTTTAGATTATGCAATTTCAAACCGATCATTGGATGGTAGAAAAAAAATGTTCATGTCATGATTGTAAATTCAATCGACTGCCGAATAGAAACAATGTATATGAGCATTTGATATTAAGAAAATTTATTTCTTGATATATATGTTTGATTTATTATGGGGAATTGAATGTCTTGGAAAGTCAAAATAATGAAAATACTATCAATGAAAAACAAATTGATCCGCCAAAGGAGAATTCAGTTTGAGATTTGATAAATGACATAGTTAGATTTATAGTATACAATATATATTGTTTATAGATCCACACAGCATTCAGTTGATACAAAGTAGGGTTATCTTGCTCCAAACATTAGTGACCAAAAAAACAAGTTGTATAAATTAATTGAATATGAACAACAAGAATTGTATAAAGTCTGGCCTAAGTAATGGAAGTTGTATTTTCTACTTATGTTTTATCATATAAAGTGTATCTTTTGAATTAATGATAATGAAATTTACATTATTTTAGAGTTTATTTAGGATGCATTTAGTGAAGTTATATTCCCTACATCATTTTGTGAGATGAAAAAAAGTTATAAACACAAATGGACAAGATTATACAAAGATATATACATGACCTAATGATTTAATACTTTGATAGGGTAAAGAGTATGATAAATAAGAATACATAAAATTTCACAAAAGAAGATTGATGTCAATGAAAAAAGAGAGAGTATAAGTCAATGTATCCCCATAAAGAAATTGAAAAGAAAACTCCTACAAAGGTATTGTCTTACAATACATTGAAACCACATATGCAAAGTTTATTCATGTCATTTAAGCCTACATAAAAAATGAAGTGGAATGCTACATATATTATGATATAATTTATGATAAATCCAAAATAATCTACCTTAAGGAAGATTATTGATTCATTATATAATCATATTTTTATTTGGATTCTAGGAATGAATGATTTGGATTGGATTCTGATGGTTTTAACCCTTTTGGTACTTTAAGTCCTAATTATATCATTTGGAAGGCAGCTTTGATCCCTTATAATCTACCTCCATGGATGTGTATGAAGAATAATTATTTCATTATTTCAATAATTATTCCTAGATATAAAATTAATAGAAATGACATTGATATATACCTTCAACCAATTATCAACAAATTGTTAGAATTATTGGATGATGGTATGTAAAAATAATATGTTTTAATGAGAAAACTATTCAAAATTCGGGTTTCAATAATGTGGAAAATTAGTGACTTTCCAAGAATAGTAAATATGTCCGGTTGGAAAGCTCATATAGGTTTGGCTCATCCAGTTTGTAATTTTGATTTTGAATCTCAATGATTATATCATAGAAAAAATGTTGTTTTATATGTCCTCATCTATTTCTTGATTCTTCTCATAAATTAAGGTTTATCAATACACAATTTGATATATATATTAAATTTAGAATTCCTCCAAATTTATTATATATTTCATAAATATTGGTAAAATTAATTAATGTCACTGAGGAATTTTGAAAATTTAATCAATCTACAGAAGGGTGGGAAGGGTATGAGGTACATTATCCAAAGTTGATGGAATGAAAATGGATGAAAAAGAGTAAATTTTTCAAACTTATTTATTTGGAATTTAATTTTATACGTCATAATCTTTATGTAATTTATATTGGAATGATTGTTTTTTGAAAATTTAATTTTTATATTTCTTAATGAGTTGGGTAAATCGAAGCATTACATTAATGCTTGTAAGGATTTATATTCCATGAATATAAATAATGTTTTGTGGGAAAATGATAATGGAAAGTATATTTTGGTTATTTTTACAATGAAAAATCATGATAAAGACATATTCCTTTTAAATTCAAATATCCATATGAAATTTAAAGAATTTAAAAGTTCTAGAAAGATATTTATGTAACATATCAAGGTGTGTTTACTTAAAACATTAAAAGTTACATGGAATAAAAATTAATGGATCACATATTATGATGGAATAATTGTTTCCATTAGAATGTTTTAGTACATTACCTAATAAATTAATTATAGTTCTATTTGAGTTTTTTATGTTTTTATAGAGCTTTGTGGAAAATCTCTAAATCCATCTAATCTTGAAAAACATCATGATAGAACTCTATTGAAATTTTTATATTGAAGGATTTTCCCCCTTCATTCATCACATCCATGATTCGCATGACTATGCACATGGTTGAAGAAGCTAAACATGGTGGATCAGTATGCTATCGATGAATGTATCCAATTAATAGGGATGTTGATATTATTTTTATTTTCACTATGAAATTAAATTTTATCAGATCATTGAATAAATTTATTAAATATGATTCTTATTTTTTTTAATCAGGTACTTAGGACATTTGAAATAATATGTGAAGAATAAATCTCAACAATAAGGCTCTAGTATCTATTAAAATATTGGTCTTCAATATCCCTAAAATATTGTTTTATCATTGCTCGAAAATCATTCACTACTGAAGCATGATTAAAATACATGGACTTTTATCTATACATAAAAAAATGATGATAAAGGAACCCTTTATCAGTAATAAAAAACACTAATAAATGATAACTTTAATAATTCATTTAGTATTGCTGATAAAATATTCTTTTATTAGTGAATTTTGTAGAATTGATAAAAGGGTTTTTGGTGTTCTGTAATATCACACTGTAGCACCATAAATCATAAAAATTATGTTAAAAAGTAGATTGTAAATGAAATTAAAATTTACAAAAAAATTAATAGAAAAAACACTCTATTATAAACATTTCTAAAATTGGTTTATACAATTTCACGTGTAAGTAAAAAATTATCACTTAAATTGAAAAACATAAATGTTACCTTTTCTTTTTTCTCTAACACCATCTCTTGTTATTTCCAAACAAACTACCCATGATTGAGAAAAAAGATTCACCTATTTAAGAAAACAATTATTATTTTAGTAATAATATAAATAAATAAATTAAATTGAAAGTGTTAATTTTAAACCAAAATTTGAGTCATAATAAAGAAAATAGTGTATCAGATTGAGTTGTGGTTGATTCTAGAACATCACACCATTTATTATTTTTCTTCAAGAATTATCTCTAAAAAAATTAACTAAATAAGTATAAAATAAAATTGATAAGGAAATTAATTAATTAAATTATGGTAGAAAGATGAGAAAACAATATTGGATCGTTTTCTCAGTTTTGGTGATGTGATGTGCATTTTAAACTAAAATTACACTAATATATTGAAAAAATGCACATGGAGTCATATTGGTTACACCATGCATCAGATTGAGGTTCAGATTATTTATACACATCACAAATGACTTATGGGTCACTTTCATAAAGTATCCAAATAATCTTATTATGTTTTCATTAACTTCGGTAATTCCCTTATCTTTTTTACAAAAATATCATTCTAAACTGGAAACATGAACTTTAAGTAATCTCGGACTCATCTTGTGTTGATTATACATGAGACTAATTCCTATATGTCAAAAATTAATTCTAAATTTTTGTACCAAATTTTTAAAAAAATATCTATTTTCTCAGTTTTTAGCAGGTGACACATTTTTAACTAAAAAATATATATTAAACTCATAACAAATACTTTGTGTCATAATGAGAACATCGTGTATCAGATTGAGATGAAAATAAATTCTACATTTCACGAATGACTTATTAATCATTTTTATAATGTAAAAAAACATTTTTTAATGTGGTTTCTTGGTTTTGAGAATGTGAGTAGTCTTTTTTTGTTAAAATTAATGTCAAATTTATATGAAAAAAAACACATAGAGTCATAGTAATTGCATAGTGCATTATATTGAGGTATGGATGATTTCTTCAGGTATCAAATAACTTATGGATCATTTTACTAAGGCATCAATACAATCCTAATTTTTATTCTCAGTATTGAGTAAGTCACTTGTGTTTTTACTAAAATTTAATTCTAAAATGAAAACACTCTATTTGGTCATGCCAAGAACATAATGTGGTGGTTTGAAGTGTAACTAATTTATACATTTTAAAAATGACCTATGAATAATTTTCCTAAATTATGAATACAATATGATCTAATTTTTATAGTTTTCAGTGAGCGACACTTTTTGAACGAAAATTTCAATTTTAAACTGATAACGGACACTTTTAGTCATGCCAAACACATCATGTATCGTATTGTTGTTAAGATGATCCTTGCATGTAAAAAATGTCTTATAGATCATTTTTCTAAGTTACCAAAACAATAATAAGTAATTTTCTTAGTTTTGAGAAGGCCAGTTGTCTTTATTACTAAAATTAATGTCAATTTTAAATAAAAAGACACACTTGGAATCATACCTGCAATACCATGCATCGGACATAGGTGTGGTTGATTCCTACATTTCCAAAATGACTTATGGATAATTTTTCTCAATTATCAAAACAATATGAAAGATTTTTCTTGATTTTGGGTATGTCACTTTCCTTTTTTACTAAAATGTAATTTCAAACTAGAAACACACAATTTATGTCATAGCAGTCACATAATGTGTAGGTGTCATGTGAGAATGATTCCTATATATCAAAAAATAATTATGAAGAATTTTTCAAAATTACCAAAAAATATATGACCACATTTTCTCATTTTTTTGTTCGTGGAACGTTTTAAACTATAATGTAAATTTTAAACTGATAACGAATACTTTGAATTATATTTGGAACATCATGTATCAAATTGAGGTGTGGTTCATCCCAACATGTCCCAAATGACTTATGTATTATTTTCGTAATGTTTCAAAAATAATCTTAATGTAATTTATTATTTTGAGTACCTCACTTCACTTTTTTACTGAAATTAATTTCAAATTGAAATAAAATGGAACACTTGGAGTCCTTAAAGTCCCACCATGCATCAGATTGATGTTTAAAAGATTCCTATATGTCACAGATTACTTATAGATCAATTTAATAAAGTATGAAATCAGTATAATGAAATTTTCCATGTTTTGTGTTTGTCACTTTTTTTTACTAAAATGTCATTTTAAATTTGAAACACACACTTCATGTAATACTAATCACATCATGTGTCAATTTTATGTGAGACTAGTTCCTGCCCCTCACAAATGACTTAATAATTTCTATCTTAAATTATAAATACAATCTGATCATTTTTTTATTTTATTTAGTGACACGTTTTGAACTAAAACGTCAATTTTCAACTTATAATAGACAGTTTGAGTCATACCACAAGCATCGTTTATCGGATTGAGGTTCATTTGATTCTTACACATGAAAAATTAATTATGTATCATTTTTTAATGTATCAATATAATTAAATGCCTTTTATAGATTTTGAATACATCACATTTCTATTTTATATTAATTAATGTCAATTTAAAATAAAAAGGACACACTTGGAGTCATACCGATCGCACCGTATGTTGGATTAAGTTTTGGATAATTACAACACCTAAACAATGTCTTATGGATAATTTTTTAATGTATCAAAACAATTCGAATTCATTTGGTTTCTTTTGAATACATCACTTTTGTTTTTTTACTAAAATGAAATTTTAAACTGGAAACACGAAATTTAAGTCATACTGATCACATCATGTGTTAGTTTGAATTTATACAGATTCCTACAAGTAACAAATTAATTATGAATAATTCTCCTAAATTATAATGATAATCCCATTGATTTTTCTTAGTTTTCAATGAGTGACATTTATAAAATAAAATGCTAATTTTAAACTGATAACGAACACTTTGAGTCATACTTAGCACATCACGTATCATATTGTGTTGAAGATTATTATTAAATGTCCCAAATTAATTATGGATCATTTTACTAAACTATCAAAACAATCCAAATGTTGTTTCTAAATTTTGAGTATGTCAGCTATCATATTTTCTAAAACTAAGGTCTATTTTAAATAAAAATACACACTGTGGGTCATATTGGTCACACTATGATTTGGATTGAGGTGATGATGATTCCTAAACATCCAAAATGACTTCTGGATCATTTTACTAAATAAAATATTAACAAATTTTCATTGTTTTTAGTAAATCAGATTTATTGTTTACTAAAATTTTATTTTAAATTGGAATCATGAACTTTGAGTCATATCGGTCACATCATGTGTCAGTTTTACATGTGAATAATTAATAAACCTAAAAATTATTTATTAATCATTTTAATAAATTATCAATTCAATTCAATTGTGTTTTCTTAGTTTTTTGTGTGTGACATTTTTTGAACTAAAATGTCAATTTTAAACTGATAATGGACACATTGAGTCATATTGGGAACATCATGTGTCTGATGGAGTGGTTGATTCCTACACATTAAAAATGAATTATGTATCATTGTCCAAACGAATCAAAAAATAACAGTATTTTTTCTTGTCATTTAGTATGTTAGTTATACTTTATACTGAAATTAATGTAAATTTTAACTAAAAAGACACACTTTGAGTCATACTGGTCACACCGTGCATCATATTGAGGTGTAGCTAACTTATAAACAAACAAAATTACAAATTATTCGTTTTCAAAATCTATCAAAATAATTTTAATGTTTTTCCCGATTTTTTAGTACGAAACATGTTTTTTTACAAAAATGTCATTTTAAACCGGAAACATGCACTTAGAATCATATTGGTCGCATCATGTGTCGGTTTTACATGAGACCAATTCTAACACAACAAAAATTACTTATTAATTTTTTTTCTAAATTATACTGATAATACGATCATGTTCACTTGATTATCAGTATGTCAATTATTATATTGACTAAAATTAATGTCAATTTTAAATAAAAAGACATAGTTGGATTCATATCAAGAACACCATCTATCAGATTGTGGTGTAAATAATTTCTACACATTACAAATGACTTATGAATTGTTTTCATAACGTTTCAAAATAATATTAATTTTTTTTCTCAGTTTTTGTATATAATGTTTTTTTGAACTAAATTGTAAATTATAAACTAAAAAAATATAGTTTGATTCATACCGAGAAAACGATGTATTGGATTGAGGTATGGATGATTGAATATATGATATGTGTTTTGTTTTCAAATTTTTAAAAAAATCTAAAATAGAGAGACCATTTTTCATTCTGATGGAAGTGTAAACCTCATGATACCTAAAACACTTCATGTTTCAGGAAGCATGGAGTTTCCTATTCCAAAAAAAAGAAACATGCTCTCTCTTTTTTGGCATGTTACTGATAGTTGAAATCAATTTATGACTTCCTAAAAGATTTGAAAAACAAAATAAGTATTAGATAAAAATGATAAGTAAATTAACTTATAAATTGTAGATAAATGATAACAAAATTAATTAAATAATTAGTAAGAATTCACATTTTTATGTTTTTTGGATACATTATTGAACCTTTTTAGGTTTTCATTATCTCAGTTTCATCCTCAAAGTCCAATCTCTCATGAGCATGAGCAGCTTCTAACAAACCACCCCAACTCAAACAAAGGAATCTGCCTTTATAAGAAAAAATTTATCATGTTAGTAATACTAAAAATATAAAAATTAAACATAAATATGAAAAAATAAATTACATCTATGGACAATGATTTTACTGTGAAAACATCAATATTGAAAACCCTGTACAAGATAAGAAGTACTTTAAATATTCAAAAAGAACTAACCAACCTACCTATATTTTAACTCACTATATTTATATGATAAATTATAGTAATAGGTGAATGTAGTTTGGATCTTTGGGAATGCGTTTTCTTTGTTTTGAGTATGTGATGTGTGTTTTGAAATAAATTTTAAATTATAAACTAAAAACATGTTGTTCATGTCATACCAATAACATTATGAATCAGGTTTGAGGTGTGATTGATTGAGCATGTGATGTGTTTTTTTCTTTAATCCATCTTCACTAAGCCCAAAAATAATGGATTGTTCCATTTATATGGAAGATAAGAACCCATGCTACCTGAGACTCCTCATCCAAAAGAAACATGTTCTCTCTTTTTTGGTTTGTTTTATATGGTTGAAGTAAAAACATGACATCCCAAAATATATGGGAAAAATAAATTTAATTAAATATTAGATAAAAATGATAAGGAAATAAACTTTCAAATAGTAGATAAAATGGTGAAAATAACTAAATAAGTAGTATGAATTAACCTTTTCATGATCTTATTAATCGTGTGAATTATCCTTATTGAGAGAGTCATTTATTCAAGATATCTGTGAAAATTAGAAAAATGAGTATTAGATAAAAATCATGAGAAAAATAACTAAAAAAATTAGAAAAATGGTGTGAAAATAAAATAAAATAAAATTTATTCTAGCTATATATCATTAAACTATAATATAATTATTCTTTATCATATGAATCTAAATTACAATAAATTTATAAAATCTTACATTACCCTAAAATAAATTTTTTTAAAAGCTCAATCCCAATAACATGATATATTTAACTACATTAACAAAATATAATATTCATATATTACACTAAATTACAATAATAAATTTATCCTTTTGGGTTTGTGTAAAACTCATATATAAAAATATACCATCTTATTTACTATAATAAACTTGTATAACACATTATATATTCCTAGATTATATTAAACATTTTTGTTTCCATTTATTTATTCCTAGAAAATATTTACCCTTAGTGTAAAATAATTATAATTCATTTATTGAACTAAAATAAATATTTAAATTAGTGTTTTTCTAGAATATAAAAAAATATATATTTTTCTTCCAGCATTATAGAGAGTACAAACTCTATGATAAAACATTTACCTTCTTTGATAGAAAATAACATCAACGTGAACCATTATGTATTTTTAGAATACACAAAACTCCATTATATATTTTTTACTCCTTTTTTATACAATTAAACATCATTATATCCCTTTATAGAATCAAAATGACACTAAAATCTAGTGAATCTATTAAGTATTCTAAGATTGTGTTTATAATTGTATATATTTTTCAATATTCTAGGTGATGATAAACTCTAACATAACATCATCATCATTTTTTAATCAAAAAGGGAATATCCCTATTTTCATGTATTTTTTATTGATAATTATTATGTGTAAATCATTAATGTGCTTGTGAACATGGATCATTTTACATAATTAATGTGAACATGCATATTTATGATGAACCTATGGAAACATTTTTTGATGGTGATCCAGGGAACAAGTATCTATATGTATAATAAGGATATGGTAAAAACCTCTAGTAATGTAATGATTGTGATATTTTATATGGTATAATTGTAACATCCCAAGTAATTAATGAATAATAGATATTTTTATCTATGTCTATTAATGAATTATATAGTGTTTTAGAGGCTTAAAATGAAAATAAATCCAATCTTAAGCATGTAATACACTAATATTTTTTAAAGGATTGTTTTACTGCCTTTTGATGGAAAAACATTTTTAAATCTATATTTTGACAATTTTATAAGCTATGTTTGTCAAAATAAACTTATTCTTTATGATTTGGACATCAAAATTTACTTTGTGTGAATTTTTGGAATTTTTCTGACAATGTTCATTTTTTATGAATAGTGAAAAATATTGTATTTTACATCAAAACTGCTTTTTAATCTACATTATTTATATTATTATATTATCTTTTGAATAGGTTTTAAAGTTAAATTAGAATATATTTTTACCATTAAATCCAATGGTGGTCATTAGGATTAATTTCACTTTGGAATTGGGCATAAACTAATGCCAAACTTTTCATAGATATTGTTTCAAAAAAACCCGCTATTTGTTTTGACAACGGGAATTATTTTTAAAAAAATTATTTCAATTTCTGTGTTTGGAATTTGGTAAAATGGATTAAATATTTGGAATCAGAAGGTCCAAATTATGTAATCAAGACTCTTTTGTTTTTAGACATTATGAATAGTAACGACGGTAATTATCTTTAATTATCTTGATTAATGAGTAATCAGGTAGTTAAGGATAATAAAATGATATCATAATAATACAAAAAGACCACAAAATGTGTCCTAAGGATACTGGTTGTCTCATGTCCGACCATGGTATGCCTTGTGCCAAACTTGGGGGCCCCATGGAATCACTTTTGTGAGAAAGTGATTTTTTATCTTTTTATTTTTGGAGAATGTTAAATGTGACAAAGAATGTATCACCTAAGTAAAATATTTTTAATTTTGTCTACGTAAATGATCTTTTGGACTATAAATATTCATTATAAAGCTAAAAATATTTCCTACATCATGATATATATTTTTTAATTTTTAGACATCAAATTTATTAAATTATTTATGACATCATGATGATGCAGCGATTACCTCATTAATAAAGGATTTAAATAAAATGAAATGATAATGTAAAATATATGACCTAAACATGTCCAAAACTTATTGGATGGGTGTATTTAGAACCCTTATCACCTTACCCTCGAATTATATCAATGTGGGACCTTTTGAATCCGAAAAGCATTTCCAAATAAAGTAACATTTCCTTACTTTCAAAGAGTGCCCCTCCTCTCCTCTTATAAAAGGCCCCCACCTCTACCTCCTTACCCACACTTCCAAAGCCTTTGGCTCGGAAAAACCCTGCCAATTTTGTCTCTCCACATCCTTATATTACTCCTTGAAGCCTCACTTTGGGCATAAGTCTCCCAAGGAAGCCCTTGAGCTCAAACCAAAGGGAGTTACATGATTTTACGGTAATGTCTTCACTTGGGTCCTTTTGTTTTATTTTTCTTCTCCAACCACCTAAATTATTTTTATTAATTTATTTTGAAACAACTACAGTATCTTCAATGTACTAGTATGTTTTTATAATAAGGATTATAGCTACACTTACACACACCTACATCTAATGGTTAAAGGACATACTGTTTCCGTGGATGGTGAATTTTTGCCTCCCGAAACGATGATTGTTCAACATTCTTTTAACACCTCCAAAGTGGAAATTAAGATGTCACTATATTTATATATGATATATAATATGTTTATTTTTTCCTTAATCTTATGTATTTTTCATTTTTGGCATTCCTTTATGGTTTCCATTATGGGTAAATGTGATATCTTCATTTAAAGAAGTGCGGACTACCGCCCCCTCAAAGTGATTTGATTCGTTAAATACCATATGTGGGGAGTATAAAGGATAGAACTATGATATTATATATTATATTATACTGTAATTATAATATACATTTATATCACTATGATTCCATTCTATAAAATACGAAATAGAAATGAAATTAGCGTTCATGCGTATGTACGGCTTACTGTCTCCATGAACGGTGCATTTCATTTATTACCTATAAATGATTATGTAATATTATAAATGCATGTATATACTAGATATATATGATATATACATCATGATTATAATTCTGGAAATAATGGATACATGAACAACTTGTAAATATAAAGGGTTTATTTTTGACTCAAGTTCCAATGATCATTAAAATGACCGTTATTAACATAAATAATTACATAGTGTTCATGACATGGAAATAAGTGATATAAAAGGAATAATGAACTTGAAAAAGGTTCTTAAGAAATAAGAAATTAACTCAAGTTTATTATTCCGGACATTAAAGAACGATCGAGTCAAGTCGTACCCTAGGTATGAGACTTCTTCTCAATCTCCTTTCATTGAGGCATATTTTGTTTTATACACAACCTTCTTTTATACGGTGTATAAACCACTTTGACTTTTACTTTTATCCAAAAGGAATCTTTTTTATACGAAGCATTTTACTAAATGACAAAAGGGAATGTTTTTGTCGTACGTATGCGGCGACAACGACTTCTCCGCCGCCGTGACCATTATTTGACTTTCAGATTCCTCTACAAGCTATACCTTTTTTTAAAAGAAAAATAAATACCATGTTTTACTTTTCTTTTATTTTGGTATTGAAAATGGTTTTCATAATGTTTTTATTATATCAATGTGTTTTATTGATATCTTTTGATTGAAATGTTGAAATGTTATGTTTCCTTTATGCATGTTTTATGTGATACGATTATGTTATGGTTCTTGGGAATTATTATAAAGGCGGGTGGTTCTGTGATAAACTAAGGGCGGGTGAGCCCGATATAGCTCTCCAATGCATTGGGTAACACGAAGGAGTGAAACGTTAAGGTTTCTCTGAAGAGATTTAGGGAATATACTATGATGGGTATTCCAAATGTAACCAAGAGGGTTACTCCCAACGTAAGAATGTTATGAATGCCTCAAGTTACCTTTATGTCTTATGATTTCTATGATTTATTCATTATTTGATGAGGTATGTTAAAGTGCTTATGTTTTATGGGTAAAGTATGATTTCATTCTTATATATATATGTACCCATGTTTCCTTTCCATATTTTCATATCCCTTACTGAGCTTTTTATGCTCATGCCAAGTTTTTTGAAATTTTTTTCATAGGTCAAGGGAAAGGTACATGATATGATGATATTGTCAAGGAAGTGTCAAGAAAGAATCCATGTTTTATTTTAAATATGTTTCCTTTGATGGTAAAGAAGAATACTATCTTTATGTAACCACTTTGTTTATATGTGGAATGTAATGCAAGTTTTATGATCTAATTCTCTAAAACTCTAAACCCGAAAAGATCCTCAATGTGTAATCTTGTAATAACTCAATATTAAGTAAGGTTTAAGGCTGGGGCCTTATAGTTGGTATCAGAGGTCAGTTTAGAGAACATTAGGAGTTAGAAAAGTGTTAAATTATAAGTTAATTTATGGTATGATTGAAATGAGATAGAATTTAAAGATTACCATGTTGCTTTGCCAAAGATATTTCTGTGTTAAGAATGGTTTTATGTAGAGGAAACAGAACAGATTTTCTAGCAAGGCATACAGAGGGAAATGACCTTTCAAATCAGTATCCTGAGATGGTAAGAATAAGATCTAACCAGTTTTTTGCAGTGATGGCTCAGTTGAATCAGTTGAAAAACATTGGTTGTTTTTATTGATGATATTTTGGTGTTTTATAAAAGTAAAGTGGAGTATGAAAGTCATTTAAGGGTTATCTAGCAAACCTTAAAATAACAGAAACTGTATCGAAAATTCAGCAAGTGTGAGTTTTGGTTACAAGAAATTTCTTTCCTTGGTCATATTGTTTCTAAAGATGGGATAACCGTTGATCCTGCAAAAACAAAGGTTGTTGAAGAATGGCCAAGACCCACAAATGTAACAGATATTCGTAGTTTCCTTGGTTTGGCGGGCTATTACCGAAGTTTTGTTAGAAATTTTTCACAGTTATCTAGTCCAGTGACTAAGCTAACTCGGAAGGGTGTTAAGTTTATCTGGACAAAAGAATGTGATGATTGTTTTCAAGAATTGAAAAGAAGATTGGTGAATGCTCCAGTTTTGGCACTACCTTCCAGGAATGGGGAGTTTGTTATCTACAATGATGCTTCATTAAAGGACTTGGTTGTGTCCTAATGCAGAATGATCAGGTAATTGCTTATGCTTCACGACAGTTGAAAACTCATGAGGTAAATTACCCTACAGATGATTTGGAATTAGCTGCTGCTGTTTTCGCTTTAAAAATTTGGAGGCATCATTTGTATGGAGTAAAGTGTGAAATATATACCGATCACAAAAGTTTAAAGTATATATTCACTCAGAAAGAATTGAACATGAGACAGAGGAGATGGCTAGAATTAATCAAGGATTATGATTGTACAATTCATTACCATCTGGGAAAAGCAAATAAAGTGGCTGATACTTTGAGTCGAAAAAGTAATGCTTCATTAGCAATGTTGCATTTGGAACGTGATCCTTTGGTTAAAGATTTGATGAAAATTGGCATAGAAGTTTTTGGTGGAGGAAGTTCTTCTGTTTTGTTTCAGGTATCAGTGAGATCATCTCTATCAGACAGAATCAAGCAAGCACAGAAGCAAGCTAGTGAGTTTCAGAAAAAGGTAGAGTTGGTTCAGAAGGGTAAGTTGCCTGAATTCAACATTGATAATGATTGCGTTTTGAGATTTGGGAAGAGATTGTGTGTGCCTTGTGATTCACAGTTGAAGAGAGAATTGTTATGTGAAGCTCATAGTTCTCTGTTTTCAGTTCAGCCTGGCAGTACTAAGATGTACAGAGATCTGCGAGAGTATTACTGGTGGGATGGAATGAAAAGAGATATTTCTGATTTTACTATGAATTGTTTGACATGTCAATAGGTTAAAGCAGAGTGGCAGTTACCTAAAGGGATGCTTCATCCTTTACCAGTGCCAGAGTCGAAATGAGAGAATATATCCATGGACTTTGTTGTGGGATTACCAAAGACATCTTGAGGTAATAATGAAATCTGGGTTATTGTTGATCGCTTGACTAAATCTGCTCATTTCCTTGCTATATGAGATACATTTTCCCTAGATCAAATTTCCTGTTTGTATCTTAAAGATATAGTCAGGTTACATGGAGTTCCCCTCTCCATTGTATCTGATCATGATCCCAGGTTCACTTCTAACTTTTGGAAAGGCCTTCAGAATTCATTGGGTACTGAATTAAATTTTAGTACAGCATTTCATCCTCAATCTGATGGGCAGTCAGAATGAACAATTAAGACCTTAGAGGATATTCTATGAGCATGTTCGATGGATTATCAGGGAAGTTGGGACCAATATATTTCTTTGGTTGAATTTTCATATAATAACAGTTTTCATTCCAGTATACAGATGGCACCATTTCATGCATTATATAGGAAGTGGTGTCGAACTCCAGCTTTTCGGGATGAAGTGGGTGAAAGAAAGCTGATGGGGCCAGAATTGGTAGAATAGTTGGTAGAAAAAGTTCATATGATACCGAAACACATGAGAATATCTCAGACCAGGCAGAAGAGTTATGCGGACAACAAGAGGAAGGATCTCTCTTTTGAGGTAGGTGATCATGTTTTTCTCAAAGTCTCGCCATGGAAAAGTGTGATGTGATTTGGTAAGAAAGGAAAGTTGGGTCCAATTTTCATTGGACCATATGAAATTCTGGAGAGAGTTGGATCAGTTGCATACCGGGTGGCTTTACCTCTGAGTTTATCTCAGGTACACAATGTTTTTCATGTTTCGATGCTGAGAAAGTACATGCTAGATCCATCTCATGTTTTGAGTCCAGAGGTAGTTCAGCTGCAAGAGACCCTATCTTATGAGGAACAACCAGTCCAGATTCTAGACCATAGGGATCAAGTGTTATAGAATAAGGTGATTAATCAGGTAAAGGTTTTGTGAAAAAACCACATGATGGAAGAGGCAACATGGGAATCTGAAAATGCAATGAGGGATAAGTACCTCCATTTATTCGATAAGTAAATAAATTGCGGGGACACAATTTTCTAAAGGGGGGAAGGATGTAACATCCCATGTAAGTAATGAATAATAGATATTTTCATCTATGTCTATTAATGAATTAGATAGTGTTGTAGAGGCTTAAAATGAAAATAAATCCAATCTTAAGCATGGAATACACTAATATTTTTTAAAGGATTGTTTTACTTCCTTTTGATGGAAAACCATTTTTAAATCTATATTTTGACAATTTTATAAGCTATGTTTGTCATAATAAACTTATTCGTTATGATTGGGACATCAAAATTTACTTTGTGTGATTTTTTGTTATTTTTCTGACAATGTTCATTTTTTTATGAATAGTGAAAAATATTGTATTTTACATCAAAAATGCCTTTTAATATACTTTATTTTTATGATTAGATTATCGTTTGAATTGGTTTTAAAGTTAAATAAGAATATATTTTTACCATTTAATCCAATTGTGGTCATTAGGATTAATTTCACTTTGGAATTGGGAATAAACTAATGCATAACTTTTCATAGATATTGTTTCAAAAAAACCCGCTATTTGTTTTGACAACGGGAATTATTTTTAAATCAATTATTGAAATTTCTGTGTTTGGAATTTGGTAAAATGGATTACATATTTGGAATCAGAGTGTCCAAATTATGTAATCAAGTCACTTTTTTTTGGACATTATGAATAGTAACGACGGTAATTATCTTTAATTATCTTGATTAATGAGTAATCAGGTAGTTAAGGATAATAAAATGATATCATAATAATACGAAAAGACCAAAACATGTGTCCAAAGGCTACTGGTTGTATCATGGCCGACCATGGGATGCCTTGTGCCAAACATGGGGGCCCCATGGAATCACTTTTGTGAGAAAGTGACTTTTTATCTTTTTATTTTTAAAGAATGTTAAATGTGACAAAGAATGTATCACCTAAGTAAAATATTTTTAATTTTGTCTACATAAATGATATTTTGGACTATAAATATTCATTAGAAATCTAAAATGATATCCTATATCATGATATTTTTTTTATAATTTTTAGACATTAAAGTTATTAACTTATTTATGACATCCTGATGATGCAGCGATTACCTCATTAATAAATGATTTAAATAAAATGAAATGATAATGTAAAATCTATGACCTACACATGTCCAAAACCTATTGTATGGGTGTATTTCGAACCCTTATCTCCTTACCCTAGAATTATATCAATGTGGGACCTTTTGAATCCGAAAATCATTTCCAAATAAATTAACATTTCTTTACTTTCCAAGAGTGCCCCTCCTCTCCTCTTACAAAAGGCCCCCACCTCTACCTCCTTACCCAAACTTCCAAAGCCTTTGGATCGGCCAACCCCTGCCCATTTTGTCTCTCTAGATCCCTATTTTACTCCTTGAAGCCTCACTTTGGGCAGAAGTCTTCCCAAGGAAGCCTTTGAGCTCAAACCAAAGGGAGTTACCCGATTTTAAGGTAATGTCTTCACTTGAGTCCTTTTGTTTTCTTTTGCTTCTCCAACCCCCTAAACTCTGTTTATAATTTTCTTTTGTAATAACTCTAGTATCTTCAATATACAAGGATGTTGTTATAAGAAGGATTTGATATACACTTACACACAACTACATCTAATGGTTAAAGGAAATACTATTTCCGTGGATGGTGAATTTATGCCTCCCGAAACGATGATTGTTCAACATTCTTTTAACACCTTAAAAGGTGGCCATTAAGATGTCACTATATTTATATTTGATATATAATATGTTTATGTTTTCCTTAAGCTTCTGTATTTTTCATTTTGGGCATACCATTATGGTTTCCATTATGGGTAAACGTGATATCTTCATTTAAGGAAGTGCGGACTACCGCCCCATCAAAGTGATTTGATTCGTTAAATACCATATTTGGGACGTATAAAGGATGGAACTATGATATTCTATATGATATTATTCTTGAATTATAATATACCTTTATATCATTATGATACCATTCTATAAAATACGAAATAGAAATGAAAGTAGCGTTCATGCGTACGTACGGATTACCGTCTCCATGAACGGTGCGTTTCATTTCTTACCTCTAAATGATTATGTAATATTTTAAATGCATGTATATACTGGATATATATGATATATACATCATGATTACAATTTTGTATATAATGGATACATGAACAACTTGTAATTATAAAGGGTTTATTTTTGACTCAAGTACCAATGATCGTTAAACCGACTGTTATTAACTTAAATAATTACATAGTGTTCATGACATGGAAATAAGTGATATAAAAGGAATAATGAACTTGAAAAAGGTTCTTAAGAAATAATAAATTAACTCATGTTTATTATTCAGGACATTAAATAACGATCGAGTCAAGTCGGACCCAAGGTATGGGACTTCGTCTCAATCTCCTTTCATTGAGGCATATTTTGTTTTATACACAACCTTCTTTTATACGGTGTATAAACCCCTTTGAATTTTACGTTTATCCAAAAGTAATATTTTTTATACGAAGTGTTTTACTAAACGAAAAATGGGAATGTTTTTGTCGTACGTATGCGGCGACAACGACTTCTCCGCCGCGGTGACCATTATTTGAGTTTTGGATTCCTCTACAAGCCATACCTTTTTTTAAAAGAAAAATAAATACCATGTTTTACTTTTCATTTATTTTGGCATTGAAAATGGTTTTTTATAATGTTTTTATTATATCAATGTTTTTTATTGATATCTTGTGATTGAAATGTGGAAATTTTATGTTTCCTTTATGCATGTTTTATGTGATACGATTATTTTATTATTCTTGGGCATTATTATGAAGACGGGTGGTTCCGTGATAAACTAAGGGCGGGTGAGCCCGATATAGCTCTCCAATGCATTGGGTAACGTGAAGGAGTGAAACGTTAAGGTTTCTCCGAAGAGATTTAGGGAATATACTGTGATAGGTATTCCAAACGTAACCAAGAGGGTTACTCCCAACGTAAGAATGTTATGAATGCCTCAAGTTACCTTTATGTATTATGATTTCTATGATTTATTCATGATTTGTTGAGGTATGTTAAAGTGCTTATTTTTTATGGGTAATTTATGATTTCATTCTTATGTATATATGTACCCATGTTTCCTTTCCATATTTTTATATCCCTTACTGAGCTTTTTATGCTCATCCCACATTTTTTGAAATGTTTTTCACAGGTCAAGGGAAAGGTACAAGATATGATGATAGTGTGAAGGAAGTGTCAAGAAAGAATCCATGTTTTATTTTAAATATGTTTCCATTGATGGGAAAGAAGAATACCATCTTTATGTAACCACTTTGTTTATATATGGACTGTAATGCAAGTTTTATGATCTAATTTTCTAAAACTCTAAACCCAAAAAGATCCTCAATATGTAATTTTGTAATAACTCAAGATTATGTAAGGATTAAGGCTAGGGCCTTATAATAATGGTGGGATGATTTAATTTCACTTCATGTAAATTAAAAAAAAGAATGATATTTAGTCAATCCATTTCATTAATGTAAACTTGATGTGTTACTTGTGTAGATTTCACAAGTGTTTGTGATATTATATCATGCATAAAATTAATTTTTGAGGATATATACATAAATCAATTTCTTTTATTTTGATTCTACATTTCCATTGATTCCCACCCTCCTGAATGACCATGGTCTCTCATGGTTGATTGTTCTCCAATAATTATCTCATACACGTTCTGGCTTCAGTGATTGATTACCCACATATTTATTCAAACATTTGAGTAGGATTATATACATGTTTGTGTATTGTAATGGAGTTGTATGACTCTCAAGTTACTATTGGATCCACAACTTAAAACATGGTCAATTTTTATATGGTATTTATATGCCATATTTTAAAATTCCTTATTGTTGTAATGTTTTATTATTGGGTTTTGTTAAATTTAACTTCTTTATAGCTTTAATGTGTGAGCTATTTAATTCTTGTGATGGCTATTTCTCCTTAATAAAATGAATGGATTGTTGACATGGCATAAGAAACTTTCCATTCATTTGTGTTTGTATACATACATGCATTCGTCTAAACATGTTTATTACTAATATTCCACCTATATAATTTATAATTATTTTAAGTTACCTAAATTATTGAATTTGTAGATTATGAATCCCAACATTATTATTAGAAAATTATATGTATGAATATTTAATGGGTTATTATTTTCATTCTTGTATACTACTACGACCCTTTATTTATATTATAGGGAAGCCTTGGGCAATTAACTATATCAATTTTTTGTGTTCGGTTTCTTCTCAGCGAGGGGTTTCATTCACACTTCAGTAACATTTGATAGTAATTGGAATGTGCTAATAGAAATTTTAACCCATGATAAACTGTTTAAAAATATTAGTGGTTTTTTTTGTGTCTGAAAACAATTCCTCCACTTAAATTCTTGTACAAAATCAATTAAATAATTGGTAAAAAATAATTTTTTCAATAAGAAACCTAAAACACGTTCATAGTAGATATTATCTTAAGTTAAAACTGATATGAAAATTTTTCAAATTTTTTATCAAACCAAACCTTTTTATGATACAAATTCAACTCCATTTTCCTATAATTTTATTCTTTGTAGGCCACTTCTTCGTCTCCTCCTCCACCTCAGCCTCTTCCTTAGCATCCTCCTTTACCTCAGTCTTCACCTCTACCATCACCTCCACCTCCACCTGTGCCTTTTCCACTACCTTCATATCTGACTCCATCTCTTCCTCTTGTATTTCTTAAAATCTTTATTATTTGTAGGCTAACACTCCTAAAAAATTTATTTCCTCTATTATACTTATCCTTGAGATAAGATCAGAATTGAAATATAAAATTTCTCATACTAATTATTCACACCCAAAATATATTTCTAGGGTCATAGATCATACTGGATGACAAAAATATTAGGCAATCACCCGAATTTATTGGCATGAAATATTCTGACACAATGTAGGTTTCCCACTCAACTGAAAAAATTACTTCTACTTTTTTGTATTAAGGTTGTTAAAAATCATGGTACTACAGAGAAAAATTTGAAAAATAAACAATTAATAAATATTTTTTTTATTAAATTATAATTTCCTTCATAACTTATTTCTTTGGGAATTTCGGTGTTCAGATGGTTTATGATCTCTTTCATAAATTTTAAAACATAATATCAATAATCATTGTCATTATCTTACTTCCAACTCTATAGAAACATTTAAAAAATTAAGTAAATTATTTAGAAATGTGTTTTAATATTTAATTATTTTTATATAGACCCTAATCTATTACCATTTTAAGTAATAAATAGGATTTTTATGTTCAGTCGCTGACTTTATGACATGATTTAGCCTATATTTAGAGATCTCCCTATCATAAAAATTCATTATAAAAAATTTGAAACATATAATTTGAAGTTTATTTATTAAATTTTTATTTCATTATATTAAAAATTCAAAATACACATCACGTGTGGTTTGTTTGTTTTATATTCTATATTTGGATCTAAAAAATAAATATCTTGAGAATCTAGTTTTAGTACGATCAACATACAATGCTTCCTAAAAAATAAGTAAATAATGAAAAAAATAAAATATATTTTATGTGATTAGATTATATAGTTTTAACCCAACATTTTAGGCATAAAAAATAATGTAATCTATTATTTTTTTTTCAATCACATCATACTACTCATTTTTCATCTTACCAATTTCTTCCTTTTCCAAATAAGTTTCTTACCTATAAATGATAAAATAATTCATGAATCCAAATCATGCTTCTTACAATATTCACTTTATATAGTAATAATATAATCACCTATATAAAATATGTATATGTATTAAATTTATGAACATATTATATCATTTTTTGGATAGATGTGTAATGAAAATGCACCTTATGTACATATTCACAATTGAGACTCCAAGACATCCAAGCATGGGAATCTCATTTACACTCTGAAGACCAACTATGTATGTCATTATAGTTCCATATATTTCTTCTTCATATAGTATTTAAGACCTATTTTCATCTTTAAATGTGATATTTGTGACAATTTGTATTCATAATAAATTTTTGTTTAGAATTGGTTGGGATAAGGTACACCTAAAAGGTCCTTTTTTATTTCATGGTCGATTCGCTAGATTATATTGATCTGACCTTCTATCTCCCCATCACTTTATCCATTTGTAATATCACACCTCACTTCATATTTTTTTCATCAAATATTATAGGATTTTTATATGAATTTTTTTAAGGACATACCTCATAAATCATTATAAGATTAGATGACCATGCTACAAAAGTTCTAGAAGAATCATTGACCATTATAATATCTGTATCATCAAGTAGAATCGGAAACACGGTAGTCAACTCATGATCTACCTCAATCCCTACTCTCATGTTTTATTTTGGGAGTTCATTATTATGTATCATGTCTCCCATGATATCATACATCGTACACCTCAGAATAAAGAGGTGAAAAGTGTTGATAGATAGAAATAACATATATCTTTATGATTTAGAATTTCAGTAATATAAAGCTTTCAAAATATGTTTGATTCACATTCAGGATAATGTGTAATTAAAAACTTAATTTCCTCAGGTGAGTTATATGGATTATGGGAATTACTAATCTCTAATAAAGTAGGTTCATTTGGTTCATTATGTACAGATTTTTCTTTGATATCCATCTCGCTTCAATCCCTTATCATATATTAGTATTCCAAATAAGACTAGAAAATAATATCATAAAAAGAATATATTTGTGCCTAAAATCCTTTCATCATATTATATGTGTCTTCTTATGGTTTTTTATTCCCAAAATATGTTCAAGGAGACACTCCCAAACCTACTCCTCTAAGGTGACTATATTGTTCCGACTGCTTCAAAGCTACTAGAAGTAGTTTTTCATCTGGTACAATCATTATTGATTATTATGTCTAAACTATATATAAAACATATAAACATAAAATGATATTTCTATTCGAAACTATTATAAAGTATAAAGAATTAATATAATGTAACTATTACACATGATTCACATAATGCATTTGTATTTTCATCAACTAGTTTACAATCATTATTTTCATGAACCTCCTTCCATAGCACATGAGGTGATTTTTATTCTTCAATAAATATATAAAGAAGGTAAAATATGTTTTTTCATGACATATAAAATATTTATTGTATATTTGAAATACATACCAATTTATTCTCTAGTGAAGCGTACCCCATCCTTGCTTTTCGATAGGGGTCCATTGGTTTTGATGCGTGTTCTTTATTTTTAGAACTCTTTTTCTCTTTCATAAATTAAATTTTTTGAATCAAATTTGATAAAATAAATAATTTCAAATAATATATTATCGACTGCAATGCACCTAAAATTATTTCTCATCATGATGACTTGTGATAGAATTTGACATATCCTTCTTTATAATATGTAAATAACTAATAGGTGGGTGGGGATTTTCCTTACCCTTACCATCCCTTAGATGTAACTTGGTAAGAAGATTTTGGAAGCCTCTATGAGATATTCCAGGGACCATTAAGACAAATTTAATGTTGAAAAATTGTAAAATAAATGAACACTACAGGGAATAATGAAAATTAAAACTAATTTTAATTATAATTTTTTTCGTAAAATAGGGAAAGTATATTGTAACATAACCTTTATATATTCCTCATGGGTTTCCTTAATTATAGGCTAGTCAGGGGACCATGAATAAAAATCAATCATCCCATTCATACTGTTTTTAACCTCAACATTACTAATGAACATTAACTTGTTGGGTTTAATAGGTTGGTTGTGTTGATTCTAGCCAACCACAAATTTTATAACCTTACATCTTGCCTTTATAATTTCATTCAACACTACGATGTTGTGTTGATCTAATTTTTTTCATAAGCATTCAATATAACCCTTAATAATTCTATAATTTTAGCTTAAACAGTATGTCCTTCCCTAATATTGGTTTCATCATCATGTGAAGAAGACAATATTTGTTTATATGACCAGTAAAACATTTAATTTAGATTATGTTAATGTTGTCAAGAATAAATAATATTATGTGAAAAAGAAAAAATATATTAATAAACAGTTGTACCTTCTCATTAAACAATATTTTTTAAAATGTTTAAATAGATTTTGATCCTCTATCATTAATCCAAATTCCCTCTTGGTGGTCCTCTCTAACATAAAAAACATTCTCTACATTGGAACCGATATGAACCGATTGTGACCTTCTAATGAAATGGTCCTCCTCCAATGAATTTTCTTTTTATCCAACAATTGTTTTAGTCACCAGCAAGAAAATTGACCAATTCTTGTTTACTGAATCTATGAAATAAAACACTTTCAATATTTGTGATTTCATTATGAATGGATCATCCTTTTCCGCTTACATGCTGAAATTTACCTTCACAAATCCCATTTCATCAACATTCACTACACTCCTATTTCCAACCCATATGTAATTGAAAATCGATATTGGAATTTTTCATAATCCAACTCATACGTATGTTCAATAAATTATAATATATGATTGATTCACAAATTATGGATTTCTATACATGGAACCAAATATGTGCATCATTTCCTCCATAAGAATAATTCCACTATTTTGAATCATACTTCAGTCATAATGTTCTTTGGTATAGAACATATATCTATTGATTAAAAAACCTGTCTAAGATATAATATTTTAATTTGGAAAAATTTCTGGATGTTGAATTCATTCGGCAATTGATTTCATATTTTTTGATAACTATTTATAAATTTGTTCTCAGAACAATCCTATAAACTATTGATAATGTGTATTTGATATCCATCCTTCTGCCCTTAATGGATTCAAATCTCAAATAATTTATTTTTGGACTTGAACATGCGGATCAAAATATTCACTATTATGTAAAATGTAAAGGTACACTTGCTCCCTCTCTATAATGGTAATTTTAAAAAAAAAATCATCCAGAAATCCATTCTCTAATAAGGAATGCACAATGAAGAGACTTTTGGGGATGATGTTGTCAACATGGGATAGTTAATTGATACATAATTCAATATATTCTTAAACAATACATCATTTTGAAATACAAACATCAGGAAAACATCGATTATTGACATACCCTTTCAAAATTTTCATATATAATTCAACGGGGTACATCCATCATTAATGTAAATAAACACATAGATGAACCTCTATAACTAATTGAACCATCAGGTGGACCGTTATATCAATGAATGGTGTTGGCAATAATATATCTAATTCACATAAAATGACTGCAACCTCTTTATTCATTATTGGATACATCATTAGGTCTATAACCATAATTCACATGGATTTGAAAAATAAATAGAGTCTTGTAAATGTATGTTATACATTTTTTGTAGAATGAAATAGAAAGAAATGGGAATCAAATCTTTCATCAAAACATGCTTGTCATGTTATTTTAGTCCCTGCAACATTAAATCTGTAATTAACAAGACATTATTGATATTTGATGAATAAACTTTTGGATATTTTACACCATTAATGAAAATAAAAATTGATTTTTTTATCTAGATAGAGTGTAAGCTTCTATATTAAGAAAAGTGCACCCTTTAACCTTCGTTGCTGCCAACTCTTCCCTTATCACCATATCAATCAGGTCCAAGAAATATTTAATTCCATATTTTATTATAGGTACATATAGTATTGTTCCATTAATACTATCAAATATTTTTTTATACATATATGAAATCAAGAAAAGTCAAGGCGCAATCAATTCCAATACAATAATTTAAAGAAAATTGATATCTTCTTATAAACTAATTTCATAATGTTTTTCAAAAGTGGTTTACTTAAAACAATGTCAATATCTTTTAATTTATCGAACAGTTGATCACTTATTAGTGGAGATGGTGTTGTTCATTGTTCAGTATTCCAATAAAATATTGTCGTCTAGGATCAGTATTTATATTTTCGAGGTAAAATTTTTTTATGTCCTAAAAACACAGTCATTGAGGAATGTTTTAACCGAACTAAGTGTGTGCATTCTTCACAAATGGGACTCCCCAAAATTTATTTAATACTATATCCAAAATAAATTATATAAGCAGGATATTCATTCATCATCCCACATAACATGGCCATCAATGTGAATTTTTAACTTTTATTAGCATCATACATTATAACACCTGTATCCCACATCAATTTCAAATCTTTGATCAATGGATCCAAATAGATATCAATATCATTACTGGGTTTCTTTGGACCAGATATATGAAGAGATAACATAATGTATTTCTACTTCATGAATAACCATGGTGGAATGTCATAATTTACCAACATGATGGTTCATGTACTAAGAGTACTACATTTTAGACTAAAAGGATTTATTCGATTTTTAGATAATGCAAGACAAATGTTTCTTCGATCATTTCCAAATTTAGGATACTCGTAACCATTTATCCACATTTGAGGAGAATCTTGTAGATGATGTAGGTTCCCAAAATTAATTATTGTATATGTATATCGTGTCAATTGTCTTTCGATTTCCTAACATCTTTGTAGTCTTCTAGACCATAGAATGATAGGAAATTACCATACATATTTCAAATTAATTGATTCCTTTTTTAGAATCAATTTTCACCATACATCGATCATTTTATGACTGATTCATGGTCATTACATAAAAAATAGGAAATAATTTGGACAAGCATGTATTTTTAAGATATCATTTCGGTTGAACATAAAATTAATTTAGCATAATATAATTGGAATGAAATTTTATTTTATTTTAGTATCATATCATCCTATAGTCCAAGTAGTTCTGTAAATCTGTTGTCGCTCCATATATTGCAACAATTAAAATTATATAACTTATAAACATCAGACAATTTTGGGTATTTTTTACAACGAGTATTCAATGGTCTCTTATCCATAAATTTTAACATCTCAAACTAATTAGGACAATCATGAAGGTCATCTTCAATTTCCATTTTCATTTTTTAATGAGATATTCAACATAATTTACATTGGTATTCATTCCAAATGAATCATAAATCTCATTATCATCACAATCAGTCTGAAAATTTAGTTTTCCCCCATGTTTATCCAATATTTATAGATCTGATATATTCTATGAAAAATTAAATTTTCTTCCAACTCTTTCGGACTAATTTTTCTTGAATTAAAACAATGTAAACATGGAAAAATGATTTTGATAAGGGTCGTATGCATGCTATGTTTCAATCATGATGAACTCTTTAACTCCATATTTATTCTCTTTTGGCAAAATATTAGTGTGCATTAGTTTTTTATTCATATCTGTCCTATTAGGTTTAAAAATACTTATTTTTTATAATAAATAAATAAATACACATAAGATATTCATTATCAAATGTGAAATCTATAGATAATTCTAATAAGGGGAACCCAAGATTTGTTTCATCCAAATAATTTCAGTATTCTTCAAAGTAAATGGATAATTGATGTAACACCACGAGATTTTATGAGAAGTATTCTTTTTAATTTATTTTATTTCTTGTGTTGTAAGATTTACCAAGATTATCTTGCGCTATACACAACACTGTATTAGCTTGTAGTATACGCAACACTATTCTTGGATCGTGTTACACACAATTTCGAGTTCATTTGATAGAAGTTATTCTATGAAACATTGAGTGTGTGTGTGTATATATATATATATTCAATGTATAAATGAAATACGGTTGAATTCTATTATACACAACAAAAAAGGAATCTTGCACTACATGCAACCCTGAATTGGCTTGCTTTCCACGCAATTGCGACCTTCCACAATAGCGTGTGTTGTACGCAATACCGAGTTTCACTAAACAATGATATGTTATTAAAATATTATATAATCTATCCATTATAAATAGTAATACCCACTTTTTAAAATTTTATAAAATTTATCTTTCAAAATGGACTTCATTTTTGGATTTGGAATATCGAAATTAGCTAAGGGTGAATTTTTGATATTGTTTTGAAAACTTTCAATTTTTTATGAATAGTTAAAACACTCGGTTACAATTTAAAAACCGAATTTTTATTTAAATAATTATTTATTTTATTTAAATTTATTTTAGGTAATAATTGATACATAATACCTATATAAGTTCAATGTGATTCATTGGAGTCATTTTATATTAATTTTAGATATATCAAAATTTTATTTAACTTTTCACCGTCTCTTACCCACCTCCTAGGAGAATTTGTAAATTTACATAAAACATAATTTTACCACTTCTGTGAGTGGAATTTCGAAAATCTGAGAGACACGGTTAATATCAAGGAGTGAAATGTGGTTCACTAAGATAAAAATAAAATTTGGTGAATAGTAACTTTTTACGTTTATTTACCACGGTTAAAAGTAAATAGTGTAATTAAGGGTAAAAATGATTTTATTATTACACTAAAAAATGTCCTAATTCTATTGAATAACTATAATTTGACCAAAAACAACCTTATGATTAAAATATGACCATTTAGGTCCACATGGATTAGATTAGGACACTTATAATTATTTTATTTAAAGAATAGTTAAAAGAGTTAAAATCAAAGTTTAATAAATAAAACGTTTTTAATATTGGGTTATATATAAGATAAATTCGACTATAAATATTCATTATAAAGGTAAAAAATTCCTACATAATGGTATTTTATTTATAATTTTTAGACATTAAATAATTGAATTTATTTATGACACAATGATGATTCAATAATTACCTTATTAATGAAATATTAACATAATTGATGGTATAAATAACCAATAAATGGAATTTGAGACTTTTTATGAATTACACTAATTTTATAGGTTAATAAGACATTTTAGTATTGATTTATGTATTTTTTTTCATATTAATCATGTAGTTATAATTTAAAAAAAATCAATTACCAAATACTGTCGAAATTGACATAAAATAGTTTTTAAAACAACTATTATATTATTAATTATTATTCTATTATTAAAAATCTAAGGTTAGTCCAAATGACTTAGATAAGGATATAAATATTAATAATGAACAACTCAGGGTTCTTTTGTCTTATTATAGTATGTTTATTAACCATATAGTGTAAGAAAACAAGAAGACACGGTAAAAGGTAAATTATTTAACTTAGAGTTAAATCTAAATGATAAGGTTAAAATAGTAACCTAAACTTGTCTGAAACCTATACTTTGAGATTATTTAGACCCATCCCTACTTTATATTCGAAATAAATCATTTTTGAGCTATTATAATCCGAATATGAGTTTATTATAAAATAATATTTTCAGTTTTCCCTAAAGTGCCCCTCTCCTCCCTTATAAAAGGGCACCTCCTACCTCTTCTCTTTATACAATTTTAAGCTTTAAAGCTCGAGAAAACCATGAAAATTTCCCTTCTCAAATTCACTAGAAATATTATAGAGGATTTTGTCTCCTCAAAAGATCTACTCTAGTTCCTTAAGAGGAAACTTAAAAGAGGTGTGTCGAAGAAGAGGTAATCTCTTCTACCGATTCTTTAAAGTTTTATTTCTTCTTAAACAACTTATTCTTTAGTTGTTTCATTATAAATGAATAACATCAGTATCAATAAAACACTGATATGTTATTATAAATATTAAACAATCCCATTTCACCTTCTATCCATCCTATGGAAAACAAAATCATCGCGCGTGCGTACGTACGGAATACCGTCTCCACGTCGTGGTGTAATCTGATTTTTTCACCACCACCTTAATTGGATGGGTATAATGGTGTAAAGAATAAATATATACAGTTATTATAACAAAATACTGATTCTGAGATATTATATCATCCACTCCAATTTAATTCAATAATTATGGGAACGATATCATCGCTCGTGCGTACGTACGGATTACCGTCTCCACGACGCGATGAGATTAATTCTCAATGTTAACCATTAAAGAATGATTATTAAGTATATATAATGAATAATAATAAAATATATTACATGATAAAGGTACTGAATTTATATATATATATATATATATGTCATCTACTTACTTCCATTCAAGTCAATAAGGAAAGGAAAACATCATTCATGCGTACATATGGCCTACCGTCACCATCAACGGTGTATTTCATTTCATATATCTATCTATTATATATATATATACTGAATATATATGATATATAAATCATTATTTACATTCTGGAAGTAAGTAAATCATGATATATGTAATAATAATATCAAGAACAAGATGTCCAAACACGTACAATAAATAAAATAATTTTACCCAAAACTCTTCTTTAACATGTAATTTACAAAAGAACGGGTAATATAAAGTCACAAGTGAACCATATATGATATAATAACAATGAATATGATTCTATAATAATACAATGAAATTATTTAAATAATTATACAGGAGGTTTGGATACGTACGAATTATATCAGACCTGAGGTAGGGGAGATCTTTTCCAATCTCATTCTTATCCTAGACTGTTTATTCGTAAGTATTTACTGGGGTTATATTTATCATCCATGTACCTATTTTCTAAAAATGGTTTCATGTATGTTTAATGTCCTTTTTACCCATTTTTTACTTTTACTACAAGGTATGTAAGTAATATTTTTTTTGTTTACCATACGATGTACTTTTTGACTTTTCCTGCAAAAGCTTGAGAATAATGTTGTTTTAACTTATACCGCGTGAACGGATTTTTACGGTTTTATAAAACCATATTTTAATGAAGATTAATCTACAATATTTCATGGTTATTTTCAATAAAATACTTTTCTTTTAAAATTACATGACATTTTGTGGAAAAAAATGATTTTTAATAATAAAGGGTATTTTCCTCAAGAATTCTTTTCAAGTGTTTTATCAAAACCGTTTTCCATATAAGATGACATTATTTCACATGTGTATGATTCAAGTGTAATATATCTATGATTTACATGGTTTCAATTTTCTTATGATGAAATGATATCCATTTTTTTATATGGGTTATGTTATTTTGGGATGATATTTATGAAAACCATTTTTATTCTTTGGGTTATGATGAATGATTTATGTTTATATTGTGGAAAAAGTAAGAATGATATCATTATGAGATGGGTGGGACCAATATCTCCCTCCAATGCACTGGGTAAATATTTATATCTCAGGACATAGACATGTATGGAACGACAAGTTAATCCAGTTCAGTGATACATAACTGGAACGAGGAGTGAACTCGATTCAGAATGGGACTTTGTCCACTAAGATGGTCTTGCCAGCAATGCCTTGGCTACTGTGAAAATCATAACATGTGATTAATTATTTCCACAATTACATGTTTTATTCCCATGCTAGTTTGTCATGATTATTGTTCCTTTATGATCTAGGCCTTACGTACTACCTTGTTTTATGTCATTGCTCAAGATTTTTAAGTTTAATCATTACATTCATGTTTTTTTATGTTCAAATGTATATGATTTGTTTTATTTTCTCCATGCTTACCCTTACTGAGCATTTCAGATCACCCTTTATATTTTTTCTTTTCCCCAAGATTTAAATAAAGCTTTTAGGTAATAAAACAAAAGGGGAAGATCTTTAGGGGAGATATTGAAGATCTTTCAAGCAGCTGAGTGTCGATGTAATGGGAAAAAGGTAGCTAATGATGCGAATAGTGAAAATACTACAGAGAATGCTCACACAACACTTCAATGCTTCAAGTGCAAGGAAATGGGGTATTATGATAATAAATGCCCTTATCCAAGGGTTAATGATGATCGAAGTGAGAAACCTTTTAAGGAAAAGGACAAAGGGATGTCACATGCGATCACTATTGGCGATGTTGAGTTTGACTAGGATGTGGTGGAATGATTATATGTTAATGTAACGAGATTCCAAATTTTTAGTGTGGAATGTCATTTTAGTATTGTAGAATATTGGAATATTTATGTATTTGTCCATTTTGGTTTTCAATAATTTTATGGTACTAGTAACCATGAAAAGTGATTGAAATATTTTTGGAAAGTAGATGAAATTCACATAATGAAGGGATATGGAGAAATTGATTTGTATGACAGTATTCATGAGCTCATGACTGATATAAGGGAAAAGTGATATCATGGTTTGAGTATATAGAAATTTTGGGATTTTGGTATGTGGAAAGAGTTATCTTTTGACAGCACACATGTTTTCACTAAGGTTCTTTGGTAATACATGATTAAGGTATTCACATGTTTGTAATGTGACCAACAAGATATATCGTATGATAAATATTGGTTTTCACATGCTTGGTAGATGACATTTCTTGTAATCATTTTCTTTATACTATGATATTGGATAGATGTATTTTGGATAAGTCTAAAGATTGGAATAGATTATGTTGGACAGAAGTTAGTATTGTTTAAGGCAAGAAATTTTTGATAATATTTTTTTAATGTTATAATAGTATAGTTTTAGAAAAAGGAAAACTCATAGGATGGGCGACAACTCGTCACGTCGGACAAGGCTGTGGGAATCGAACCCACAACTGAAGTACGATAGGCCTTTATTTCCTACCATTGGCCAATAGGATGTCCCTGGTTAGTATAAATTAGTTTAAATTTATTAAGGGGTATGATATATGATGTATAAATACATTTTAGGAACCATATACGATTAATCTCCACATTTATGGACTTATGTATATTTAATAACTTGTAATATAGGCAGATGGAATGACCTATCTTTCTATAGCATGATCTTCTAACACTTCGAGAATGACAAATTCAACTTCATTTCATTAAATAAGAGATGAATTGGAAATTTCTCATAGAATGAACAACAATGATATTACACTGAAATCAAGTAAGTGTTTCTTCTAATTCAAATTTTTCTACTTTAGGGAAATGATATTGAAAACCAAAAATGTTGTCCTAGTACTCTTATATCTAATGAATCAGATGGTACCTTAGATCATCACAAATTTATGGCGTTGATATTGTTTGATTTTTCATTTCCATGTCCTCTACCACTCTTCATCAGAAGTTGATTGTTAGATTTATCTTCCATATCCATATTTTCACCTATGTTCTTCTATGTGGAAACCCAGCGATGAGTTAATTTGCATAAACGTTGTGTTTTATACTCGACTTTTAAAATTAAGTTTATTATTCCTCTTTAAGATGTGGGTTTCTATGAATTAAACTTTCAAGTAGAAAACGATTTATAACCCCGAAAAATTTTGAGGGTGAAATTCATTTTAAGGGGGGTAGAATGTAACATCCCTATATTTTATGAGAAGTATTCTTTTTAATTAATTTTATTTCTTATGTTGAATGCTACACCAAGATTATATTTAGCTATACACAACACCGTATTAGCTTGCAGTATACGTAACACTATTCTTGGATCATGTCACACAAAATTTCATGTTCGTTTGATTGAAGTTATTCTACGCAACATTGAGTGTATATATATATATATTCAATGTATAAGTGAAATACGGCTGAATTATATTATACACAACAACAAAGGAATCATGAAACACAACCCTAACTTGGATTTCTTTACACGCAATCACGACCTTCCATGATAGCGTGTGTCGTAAGCAATACCGATTTTCACTAAACAATGATATGTTATTAAAATATTATATAAACTAGCCATTATGAATAGTAAAACCCACTTTTTGAAATTTTATAAAATTAATCATTCAAAATGGACTTCATTTTTGGATTCGTAATATCGAAATTAGCCTTGGGTGAATTTTTGGTATTTTTCTGAAAACTTTCAATTTTTGATGAATAGTGAAAACCCTGGGTTACTAGTTAAACACCGACTTTTTATTTAAATTATTATTTATTTTATATGAATTTGTTTTAGGTAAAAATTGATACATAATACCTATATAAGTTCAATGTGATTCATTTGAGTCATTTTATAAAAATTTTAGATATATAAAAATTTTATTGATCTTTTCACCGTCTCTTACCCACCTCCTAGGAGAATTTATAAATTTACATAAAACATAATTTTACCACTTCTGTGTGTGGAATTTCGAAAATCCGAGAGACACAGTAAATATCAAGTAGTAAAATGTGGTTCAATAAGTTAAAAATAATATTTAGTGAATAGTAACTTTTTTACTTTTATTTACCACGGTTAAAAGTAAATAAGGTAATTTAGGGTAAAAATGATATTATGATTACCCTAACACATTTTCTTATTCTTTTGGATAAGTGTAATTCGACCAAAAACAACCTTAGGATTAATATATGACCCTTTATGTCCACTTGGATTAGATTAGGAAACTTATTATTATTTTATTTAAAGAAGAGTTAAAAGAGTTTAAATCAATGTTTAATAACTAAAACATTTTTAATATAGGGTTATACATAAGATAAATTAGACTATAAATATTAATTAGAAAGATAAAACTATTTGTTACATAATGGGATTTTATTTATAATTTTTATACATTTAATAGTATAATTTATTTATGACACAATGATAATTAAGTAATTACCTTATTAATGAAATATTAACATAATTGATGTCATAAATACCCAAATAAATGTAATTTGAGACTTTTTATTAATTACAATAATTTTATAGGTTAATATTACATGTTAGTTTTCATTTAATTAATTTTTTTTCGAACTAATCATGCCGTTATGATTTTCACAAAAATCAATTACCAACAGTGTCAAAATTGACATAAAATAGTTTTTAAAAAAATATTTAATTATTAATTGTTATAATTTTCATAAAAATCTACTGTTCGGTGAAATGACTTAGATAAGGTTATATATATTAATAATAAACAACTTGGGATCGTTTGTCTTGTTATACTAAGTTCGATAACCATAAATTGTAAGAAAACAAGAAGACGCTGTAAAAGTTAAATTATTTAACTTAGACATAAATTTAAATGATAAGGTTAAACTAGTAACCTAAACCTGTCTAAAACCTATTGGTTGAGATTATTTCAACCCATACCCACTTTATCTTCTAAATAAATCAATTTTGAGCTATTATAAACCCAATATCACTTTATTATAAAATAATATTTTATGTTTCCCCTAAAGTGACCCTCTCCTCCCTTATAAAAGGGAACCACCTCCCTCTTCTCTTTACACAATTTTGAGCTTTCAAGCTCGGACAACCCCTACCCATTTACCTTATAAACTTCCCTAGAAACATTATAGAGGTTATGGTCTCCTCTAAATACCTACTCTGGTGCCTTAAGAGGATGCTTAAAAGAGGTGCGTCGAAGAAGAGGTAATCTCTTCTACCGATTCTTTCAAGTTTTCTCTCTTTTTCAACTTCTTCTTATTTAGTTGTTTCATTATAAAGTAATAACATCAGTATCAATAATATAATTATATTTTATTATAAATATTAAAAAACCCCATTTCATCTTCAATCCATACTACGGAAAACGAAATCACCGCGCGTGCGTATGTACGGAATACCGTCTCCACGCCGTGGTGTAATCTGATTTTTCCCCCACCACCTTACTTGGATGGGTATAATGGCGTAAATAATAACTATATATAGTTATTAAAACATCATACTGATTCTGAGATATTATATAATCCACTCCAATTCAATTCAATAATTATGGGAATGATATCATCGCTCATGCGTACGTACGGATTACCATCACCACGACGTGATGAGATTCATTCTCCATGTTAACCATTAAAGAATGATTATAAATTATATATAATGAATAATAATGAAATATATGACATGATAAAGCTACTATATTTATTTATATATATATATATCACCTACTTACTTCCATTCAAGTCAATAAGTAAAGGAAAACCGCGTTCATGCGTACGTACGACCTACTGTCTCCATGAACGGTGTATTTAATTTCATTTATCTATCTGTTATATATATATATATACTGAATATATATGATATATAAATAATGATTTACATTCTGGAAGTAAGTAAATCATGATATATGTAATAATAATATCATGAACAACATTTCCAAACACGTACGATAAATAAAACGATTGTACCCAAAAATCTGCTTTAACATGGAATTTAGAAAAGAACGAGTAATATAAAGTCATATGTGAACCATATATGATATCATAACAATAAATATGATTCTTTAATAATCCAATGAATTTATTTAAATCATTATATAGGAGGTTCGGATACGTATGAAGCATATCAGACCTAAGGTAAGGCATAACTTTTCCAATCTCATTTTTATCCGAGATTGTTTATTCTTAAGTATTTACTGGGGTTATATTTATAATACCTGTACTTGTTCTATAAAAAATGGTTTCATGTATGTTTAAAGTCCTTTTTACCCAATTTTCACTTTTATTACAAGGTATGTATGGAATCTTTTTTTTACAATACGAGGTACTTTTTTATTTTTCCGGCAAAAGTATGAGAATAATGTTTTTTAACTTATACGGCATGAATAGATATTTACGGTCTTAAAACACCTTATTTTCATGAATATTACTCTACAATATTTCATGTTTATTTTCAATAAATTCATTTTCTTTTAAAATTGTAGGGCATTTTGTGAAAATAAAATGATTTTTAAGAAGAAATGATATTTTCCCCATGATTTCTTTTCAAGTGTTTTATCAAAACCATTTTCCATCTAAGTTAACATTATTTCATCTGTGTATGTTTCAAGTGTAATATCTCTACGATTTATATGGTTTCAATTTTCTTATGATGAAATGATATCTATTTGTTTTATATGGATTATGATAAGATGGGATGATGTTTATGAAAACCTTTTTTATTCTTTGGGTTATGATGAATGATTTGTTTTTTATGTTGTGGCACAAGTAAGAATGATTTCGTTATGAGATGTGTGAGACCTATATCTGCCTCTGATGCATTGGGTAACGATTTATAACTCATGAGATAGATATGGCTAGAACGACAAGTTAATCTAGTTCAGCGATACAGGACTGGAACGATGAGTGAACTTGATTCAGAAACGGACTTTGTCCACTAAGGTAGTCTTGGTAGCAATGTCTTGGCCACTATAGAAATCATAACATGTTCTTAATGGTTGCCAAAATTACATGTTTTATTCCCATGCTAGTTTATCATGATTATTGTTCCTTTATGATCTATGCCTTACGTACTGCAATGTTTTATGTCATTGCTCATGATTTTTATGTTTAAACATTATGTTCATGTTTTTTTAAGTTCAAATGTATATTATTTGTTTTATTTTCTCCATTCTTACCCTTACTGAGAATTTGAGCTCACCCTTTATATGTTTTCTTTTCCCCAGGATTTAATGAAAGGGTTTAGGTAAGAAAAAAAAGGGGAAGATCTTTATGGGAGATGTTAAAGATATTTCACCATGATTAGATGATTATATTATGGGTTTCCAAAGACACTAAACTATTATGGTCCTTCTGTGTCTGTTTTTGTTATGTATTAAGTATTCTGTAAAAATTAATTTAATGTCAATGTACATAAATCTTGGGTCTTTATAGTTGGCATGAGAAGCAATGGAGGTAGGAATGAATCTGATCCTTGGTAACTCTTACATGTGAGAGTTGGACGAATCATGGCTCTCCGCCCAAGGGCTTCATGAGGAAATGGATGCCACTCTGGATGGTGGTGTGTCCCGCCCAGGGGGTGTAGCCACCCATGGAGTGCCCTGATAGGTATGATTATAGTCCACTGAATGTAATTCTATACCATTACTATTGAATTTATGAAATGAATTTCCCCACTATGGTAGGTTTTATCTATGAATTAATTGAATATGTTCACTAGTACTCTGTATGGGGTGACTACTTCTCAATGTATTTCAAGAAATGTAGGTTCATATCAAGAAGGTACGGAGGATGAGTCTGAAATAAAAAAATTAAATAATAATTATTGGGAGATGAAGCCGAGGAGGATGATAGTTGTCTCCTTAAAATATCTTAAATCAGCACATACTTTTTTAATTTTCAAAACCCCATTGGAAATCTATTTTTTTAATTCCACATGAAAATTGACCTATTTTTTTCAAAACACATAATTGTATAAAGACCCATTTTCAATAAAAACCGTTAGAATCAAGTAATTTTTTTCAAAATCATATTCAAAAACTATTTATAATAAATTAAAATTTTAAAATAATTTACATGGATATATGTACACTTTGAAATGTTTAAAACATTATAGGTTCACTTTGAAGTCACTTCTTGAGTTTCAAATAATGAATCCATTTTAGTACATTTTAAGGGAAATCCTCATTTTTTCATTACAAAAACAACTTTAACATTTAATAGCAATTTTTATTTTTAAAAATTTAAATTTAAAATAGGTATGACCATAAAAATTATAAGAAGGACACCACCCAGTCTAAAGGAAATAACGATTATTAGAAATTTTAAAAAGCTAACATGAATAAATCATTTTTTCAAAGACATTGTGAATTAACAATTTAAATCCTAACATCATTATCCTAGAATACATACTAAAATATCGAGGATCTCATCGAGTTATTTAAAAATTAAATCAAGGGATATTTCATTTATCAATAACTAGTTTCATCAAATATCACATAATAAACTATGAATGCAAGATTTTTCATGTCATACAATTTATTCAGGAATCAACAAAAAGACGTTTTTACAAATATTCATGACATTGAAAAATATTTTAAAAAACATCATGAGGTATTAAACAGAGTCTATGTGTGATATCAGGCTATGGTTTCATTTGAATTTATCTAAGTGTGAGTAAAATTAAAGGTTCTCTAGTACTAGGGGAGAGGGAATCATATCGTATTTGGTTTTTGTTTGGCCTAGAACCAACTAGGATGTTACACCAAAATTTGAGTTTGTGCATTATAGTGGGTGTTTAGATGATTGTGGGATGATTTTAGTTTTTTTTAGAATTGTGATAGAGTGATGAGATAGACCTTCAACGGGTGACACAGAGCATTTTCAATGAAATTATATCCACAGGAGTACTGAATAATGTTTTTACAAGAGATTATGTGGTGTTATATGAAAAGCACAACGTGTGTGTTGTTCGTATTATATATTTATTCTTGGTTTATTGTGTAAAGTCTATTAAACATGTTTACTTGTTTTAAATCATGAATTTAAGGGTATGAATATACATAGTTATGTATTTACTTTTATACAATCATATCATAACCTTAGGTGGGTGAAATCCTATTACATAATCAACTATATTAAAAAATAATGATACCATTTTTCAATTACAAAGAATGCTAGTTTGAAATACATATAGAGAATATGTTTTTATTCTTTTAATAAAATAAATCCAATGTATTTTCTTAATATAGATCTTTAAAAATGAATAATATATTAAACAATCAATTTAAACCTCTATTAAAATATTTCTTTTTTTTCTTTTAAATGAAAAGAATAATTTGAAAATCATTTTGATTTCCCGAAAAAATATTTATTAAAAAGGATTAAAAATCCCATTTTCATTTGTTTTTAAAGAAATGGAACTAAGATGGAAAACATAGTATAAAAAATTCAACTAAAGTGAAAAAAATCAAATCCAAATAAGAAACGAAAGTGTAAAATATGTAAGAAATAAAATAAATAAGGGAGATGAATAAAAAATTACATGACTGTGAATGTGGGTACCAAAATATATATATATTAGCATAAGTATAAGCCAGAATACATGGGAAGAAGCTATGGACTATAGGTTCTAATGGTAATTGACTTGCTGATCGAAAAACTAGTTGGCTATGTGACCAAAACAAGTAATGCAACTTGATCCTCTCATGGAAGCCCAAAACAACCCCTAGCAAATACCTCAATAAAGTTATAGAAGCACCCATCTATTTACCATTCTATATATGGTATCCCATGTAAAAAACAAAAATCAATCCATATAGAAATCATCAATTAAATTAATAATAACAAACCACAATTAGGAACACAATTAAAATCATACCTCCTTTCAAAAACCCATTCGAAATCTCACTATAAAAACAATAATATTTCTTATGGAATTTTTTAAAAAATTGGTATCTTCAAAAATGTTTTTAAATGAAAAAAAATCAAAATCCCATATTTAATATCATATAAATGAAAACCATATTTAATCAACATGTTTAAATTTGAAAACATCTCATTAAATGTTATAAAAATGATTAATTACACACATAAATATCTAAACAGATCTCAATACAAATATTCAAATATTTTAATGTGATTATGAGAATGTGTATAATATATATATATACTAATACATATGTGTATAAGAATAAAACAAGAAAAGATAAATACATAACATTGAACATTAACAAATAACACAAGAACAAAATAAAACATAAGAGAACTTCTCAGACCAAAACCATAATTAATCAATGCCATGAACACATGTATTACCCCAATATATTTCATAAAAAACCTCAAATAATTTTTAAATAGAAAATTAATTTTTGGAAACAATCATGAATATTTTATTGTCCAAAAATAAAATTTATTTATTGAATGAAGATAAAAAACCTGGCAAAATCCACAGGAGCCCAATTAGAATCAATAATAATCCCTTAAAAACATTTAGCAGCAAGAATATATAATCTAATTAAACCCAAATAAAAATTATGATTTTAGAAAAACCAATTTCAAACACTCAAGAACATGAAACAAATTATGGAACAAAGGAATCATAAATACACCTACCTATGGATGTCATAGATGATGCAAAACCTTCAATAATAGCGAGTGGAAGGCTTGAAGAAGAAGAGAAATAAGTGATGGAAAATATATTGTCAAAAGAACCTTACAGATAACCCAAACAAGTAATCAATGAGTGAGGAGGAGCATAAAATAACATTACTTTGATATAAGCTTTGATTTGTTTGAGAGAAATTTTATATATTGTGAATGCTTGGATTCATTCGTGCCTTAATTCGTTTGAGCCTTGGATTTGAGCCTGGGATCTGTTTGAAACTTTATTCGAGCGTTGATTTGATCCTTGGATTCAAGGAGAGCAGTGCATGAAGCAAGGGAGTTCCACAGAAGATTGAGATATCGTGGCTGATTCATTTGCGGTTACGGTTCTTTAAATAGACCAGGGATAATTTTTTCAGCACATCCAAAAAGGCATAGTTAAAGACACATTTTATGAATACTAAATTAATATGCATTGATAAAATATATCTTTTCAAGAACTTTTTTAACGTAAATAAATATAGAGATTTATCAACATTAAAAAGAAACGATAATGGATTTATAATTAGAATTATAAATAAAATAATTTGTAAATATATTTCTATGATTATATATATTTTTTATAATATCATAATTTTTTAAATGTATAATTGTTTATTTATAATTATATAAATAATATTTTTAAAAAATTTTATTTGTCGTAATTATAAATATAATATTTGATAAATATTTTAAATATAAATTTATAAATATATTTTCAAATATATTTATAATTATTTATATATAATTATAAAAATATTTATATCATCATATATATATTTATATTTATATATTAAATATATATAAATATAAATATAAAAAATATAATCATTATTTTAAAATATTTTTTATAATTTTATAATTATAAATATATTTATATCATCTAATATATTTATATAATTATGTATATATTTAATCTATATGTATATGTAATATATATATATTTAACAAATATATATAAATGTTAATATAAATATAGTAAATATATTCATTATTTAATATTATTATATATAATATTATAATTATTTTAATATATAATTATTTATTTATAAATATATAAGTAATATTAAAAAAAGTATTTAAATATTTATATGATTATATATATTTATATCATTATATATAATTATATCAATATATATATTTACATCAAAATATAAATTTATATAATTACATATATATAGTTAATAAATAAATAAATATATAGTAAATGTATTCATTATTTAAATAAATTTATTATAATTTTAGAATTATTTCAATATATATAATTATATGTTTATAACTATATAAATAATTTTTTAAAAAATAATATTTATTTATTTGTAATTATAAATATATAAATTTATAAATATAGTAAATATAAATTTATAAATATATTTATTTACCAATGATTTTTTATCATTATTAAAGAATATATAATCTTATGTTAATGGATGTCAAAATTTGGTGAAATTGAATAATTAAAAATGAGTACACGTTAAAATTATTGAAAAATTAGATATGTTTTTTAATTAAATATAAATTTATAAATAAAATATGGATATATATTGAAATAAAGATGAATACATAAAGAAAATATTAAAACATAATAAACAAATATATAAAAAAAATAATGGAAATTAAATAATTCCTTAAAAATTTATATTAAATGTTAATTAATACTGAAATTTAATAATAATAAAAATAAATAAATAAAATTTACTAAATAAAAAATTGATATATTAAATGTATCTTTTTATAATGAAATTAAAAAATGAGTACCAGTAGAATAAATTACCTAAAGATTAGGTCTTTGTGGTTCTTGATAAGATTTTATTAATTACAAAAATATTTGTGTGTGTGTGTGTGTTGTATATAGATATTCATTAATTATGTATATATGTATGTGAAATCAGTGCAACACACATTGATATATGTTAAATTGGAAAATCAAATAAAATTCAGTTAAGTCCATTACTCTATGCAGTTGTCATTATTTTTAATTAATATTAATTTTTAATTATAAACCATTCTTCACTAAATATATGACTTATATAATTTAGAACATAAATATTTTGTATTATATAAATAATATTTTAGGAAATATTATATAAAATCATGTATATATATATATGAAAATATTTATATATAAAAAGTATTAATGAATAATTATGTATAAAAACCATTAAAAATAATAAGACATTAATATGTTATTAATTAATACTTTTTATTCATTTTATATATTTATATTTAATATATACTATTTATTATTAATATATATATTAAACGTATTCATTTTGATTAATAATTGTTTCATTGTAGTTGGGGTTTGGCTTAGTGGTAATGAAACCTTGTAATACTACACGAGGTTGTGGGTTCAAAACCCATTGGGTGCAGGGTACTGTAGCCAACTAAGCCATTGCCAGGTACTATTGTTGTAGCAGGTATTGTAGCACCAGTGGGCACTGTAGCAGTGGTGGGTGACACTGTTACAGTAGTGAGTACTATAGTGAATACTGTAGTGGCAGAATTGTTGTAGCTATTATAGTAGCCATATACTATTCACATAATGGGCCTTTATTCAAAAATTTGGGGCCTACATGCTATGTAATGGGATTCATGTCCACTAGGCCTTCAAGTCAAAATATATGATCTAAAAAAATCTGCTGGTTGGGTGGGTGATCCCATAGAGGGGGGTTATGACCAGTATTTTAGAGGTATGTTTGTGTGCTGTTTATATGTTTAAATGAAATTGTGAATCAAATAACCTAATATATATTAATAATTGTTTCACTGAAAAAAATTTCATAATTTTTTAATTTCCTTTAATTGTTACAATTTATTCATATTTAATTTTTTTGTTTAATTATTACTGTCTATTCATTTTACATATCTATAATCAATATTTACTATTTATTAATATTTATAATATAAATAAATAATATATTTATTCATTTTTATAAATAATTATTTAATTAATAAAATGTTAATATTTTTCTTAATTTACACATTTTTAATTTTAATTTGTATATTTATTTCATTTTTTACTTATCTATATATTTAATATATACAGTTTAATAATATTTAAAATTTATATATATGTGTATTAAATTTATTTATTTTTATCAATGAATATTTAATTAATAAAATATGCAATATTTTTATTTTTTTTGGTTAATTATTTCATTTTATTATGGACCATTATCAGTGAAAAATATAAAGCATTGATAAAGGGTACATTTTATCAGCACTAAATAAAATTGCTAATAAAGGACAAAACTATCAAAGTCTACTTTTGTAGTTGTAATTGCTGAATGTTGCATAGCCGAAGATTTCTTGACATTATATTGTAGGTATTTGGATTGGATTGACACTAGATTCAACCGTGTTGGATGTGTTTACTAAATCACTACTAATTCTTATTTTGAAAACTAGTCATCAGTATTTCTGACTATTACATGAAAAATTAAAAAGGGGTAAGATTTTACCATGGATGAATTAGAGTATCTACAAGAACATAGATATGTGATACTCAATAGTATTATTGAAAAAACATTTATTTATGAATTGTAATTGCAAACAATGTGGTGACTAAGTGGTCAAGCTTGAAATGAGGTGGAATTAACAAAATCTATTAACAATGAGATTGTGGATGTAACACCCCGAGATTTTATGAAAAATATTCTTTTTAATTTCATTAATGTCTTGTGTTGTACGCTACACCAAAAGGAGCATGCACAACACGCATCCTTGACTTGCCTTGCATTACACGCAATCACGACCTTCCTCGATAGCATGTGTAGTACGCAATAACGAGTTTTACTAAGCAACAATATACTATTAAAATATTATTAAAACTAGCCGTTATGAATAGTAATAACCACTTTTTGAAATTTTGTAAATTTTATTTTTCAAAATTGACTTCATTTTTGGATTTGGATTATCGAATTTAGCCTAAGGTAAAATTTTGGTACTTTTCAGATAACTTTCATATTCTGATGAATAGTGAAAATTACTAAATTATAATTTAAAAAAACTTTTTTAATCGAAATAATTAATAGTGATAAATTATTAATTTGAGTGGTTTTAAAGTATATTTAGAATATATTTTTACAATTTAATACAATGTTGGTCATTGGATGTAATTTCACATTTAAACCAGTTATAAACAAGTGTCAATCTTTTGATAGTTATTATTTCTTAAAAACACGCTATTTATTTTCACGACGGGAATTAATTTTTAAATTAGTTAATGTAGCTGATATGTTTTGAATTTGATAAAATAGACATCATTTTTGAATTAATAATATCAAATATAGCTTAGATCTAATTTTTAGTATTTTTCTGGAAACATTCATTTTTTGATGAATAGTTAAACCACTAAGTGGTAGTTAAAAAATAGAATTTTTCATAAAACATAAATTTACCGCTTTTGTGAGTGGAATTTCGAAAATCCGAGAGACATGGTTGATGTCAGTAAGTAAAATGTGGTTCAATGAGATGAAAATAATTTTTTGGTGAATAGTAACTTTTTACTTTTTTTACCACGGTTAAAAGTAAATAGGGTAATTAAGGGTAAAAATGATATTATTATTACCCTAAAACATGTCCTAATTCTATTGGACAAGTGTAATTCGACCAAAAACAACCTTAGGAATAAAACATGACCATTTAGGCCCACTTGGATTAGATTAGGACATTTATTATTAATTTATTTAAAGAAGGGTTAAAATAGTTAAAATCAAAGTTTAATATGTAAATAATTTTTAATATGGGGTTATACATAAGATAAATTCGACTATAAATATTCATTAGAAAGCTAAAAAGATTTCCTACGTAATGGTATTTTATTTTTAATTTTTAGACATTAAATAATTTAATTTATTTATGACACAAAGATGATGAAGTAATTATATTATTAATGAAATATTGACATAATTGATGTCATAAATACCCAAATAAAAATAATTTGAGAATTTTTATGAACTAAACAACTTTTCTAGGTTACTATGACATGTTAGAATTGATTTAATTAACTTTGGTCGAATTAATCATTTTGTTATGAGTTTTAAAAAAATCATCTATTGAATAGTGTCAAAATTGACATAAAATAGTTATAAAAACAAATATTATATTATTAATTGTAATTTTATTCCTAAAAACCTATGGTTCGGCCAAAAGACTTAGATAAGGTTATATATATTAATAAAACACAACTTGGGGGTCGCTTGGATGTATATGGTAGGTTTATTAACTATATAATATAAAAATACAAAGTGACATGGTAAATGTCAATCTAATTAACTAAGAGTTAAAACTTAAAGATAAGGTTAATATAATGACCTAAACTTGTCTAAATTCTATTGGATGAGAGGATTTCTACCCATCCCCACCATATCTTCGAAATATCATAATTTTGAGCTATTTAAAACTGAACATGACTTTATAATAAAATAATATTTTTAGTTATTCCAAAGGTTCCCCTCTCCTCCCTTATAAAAGGGAACCTCCTCCCCCTCTTCCTCACACCACATTGAGCCTTCAAGCTCGGCCAAACCCTACCAATTTCTTCTATCCACTTCCCTAGAAACATCCTAGAGATTCTGGTCTTCTTCAAAGACCTATTTTAGTGCCCTAAAAGGAGGTCTCAAAGAAGTACTTCAAAGAAGAGAAGGTTCGGACACGTACAAAGCATATCGGACCAAAGGTAAGGGATATATCACAATCTCATTTTTATCCGATATTATTTATACTTTGAAATTTACTGGGGTGTATTTTATCATCCTCATCCATGTTTCCTCAATATGTAATATTATTTCCATCAACATACAATTGTTTAAATCCAATTTTACCCTTCGGTGAGTTTTTAGTAAAAGATATGAAATGAATCTTTTGTTGTTTTTCATACAAGGTACTTTTTTGACTTTTTCGACAAAAGTACGAGAAGAATGTTTTTTTAACTTATACGGCATGAATGGATTTATAAAACATTATTTCCAAGAATCCTCATTTACATGTTATCAAGTTTATTTTTAATCAAATTCTTTTAGTTTATAATTGCATGACATTTTAAGAAAGGAAAAGTGTTTTTGATGTAGAAAGGATATTTTACTCAAGAATGAAGTTCAAGTGTTTTATCAAAATTATTCTCCATCTAAGATAATAAAAGGTTCTGTTTTCATCCCTATTATTACATTTATTTGATTATGTTGTGATGGAATTATTTTTATGAATTCCTTTATCTTATATGAATTGTTTTATGATGTCTCGATGTATAAGATTCCCATTTTTATTACAAGGGTTATGCTATGATGTATGATTTATGATTTTGTGGCACACATAATAATGGTATCATTATGAGATGGGTGGGACCTATATCGCCCTCCAATTCATTGGGTAAAGAATTTATATCTCATGAGATAGACATGGCTGGAACGGTAGGTTATACCGGTTCAGTGAAACAGGACTGAAACGAGTAGTGAACTCGGTTCAGAAATGGACTTTGTCCATTAGGATAGTCTTGGAAATGAGTCTTGACTAATAAGAAATGATTCTCTATGATTATGTGTGTATTCCACAAGGATTCATATTTTACGTTATGATTATTGGGATTTCAATTCACTACTATGATTTATCCCATGTTATGAAATTATGATCTCTTTTGCAGGTTAAGATTTACAAAAGATATGTTCTTATGAATATGATGTGATTGATATTTATTTTGTTTACCCTTACTGAGCATTTGAGCTCACCCTTTTATGTTTTCTTTTCCCCGGGATATAAATAAATGTTTTAAGTTGAAAAAAAGAAGATCATTATGGGAGATGTTGAAGATCTTTCACCACGATTAGAAGATTATATTTCGAGTTTCCAAAGACACTAAACTATTAAGGTCCTTGTGTTTGTGTTTTTGTTATGTACTAAGTATTCCGAAAAAGTAATGTAATTTCCATGTACGTTAAGCTTCGGGTCTCTACAGTTGGTATTAGAGGAAAGGTTTAGTCAACCATTGGAAACTAGGATGTCAAAACGTTAGTGAGATCCCTAGAGATATTTCTAAGGTATGTCTAGGGATGTCCATAAGGATAAGTATACGTATAGGATACAGTCCTAGAACTACGGTAACGATCATATAATTTAACCTAAGAAGTTAGATATTGAGGATAGTCCCCCTTTATTATATTGTTTCCCTAGCGTAATTTTTTCCTCTCACACTATTCTTTTTGGGTTTTAGATGATTGCTGGAACCCGGAGGAACCATGTTGATCAATGTAATGGAAAATGCAATGATTTCCCTCCTGAACAAACAAATGTTATGGGAGATGGAGTGCAAAATCTTATTTCTATACTTACACAAGCTATGAATCATTCTGGACTTCAAAATGAGCAGAGAAGGGAACAAAATTCTATTGAGTCCTTCATGAGGCAACGTCCACCTTCTTTCAGTGGGTCTTCTGATCCACTTGTTACCGAACAATGTATAAGTACCACTGAAAAGATATTTTCAGTTCTTCAATGTTCTGAACATGATAAAGTCATCTTAGAAATATATCGTTTGGAAGGTGAAGCTGATCAATGGTGGAATGTTATCAAGAATACGAGGCAAAGAGATGAAATTGAGTCCATGGAATGGGACGAGTTCATGAACTTATTTTTCAGTAAGTACTTCCCTCATATTTTTCGAACAAAGATGGAGAAGAAGTTACTTGAACTAAAGCAAAAGGATGATGAATCTGTTGGTATATACGAAGCTAATTTTAGAAGGCTTGTAAGGTATGCATCTGGATTTATCATCCAACCTGAATGTAAAGTTGATCGATTCTTTAGTGGCTTAAAACCAAATCTTTGAAGGGCATTAGCTATAAGAGACTTCAGTAGCTATGAAGAAATTGTTCATTGTGCTATCAAGGTAGAAATGGAAGTTGGTGTTACTTATCCATCTCATACTTTTGATAAGCAAAGAAATATGGAGTTCAAGGGGAAATCTCATAATAATGGTGAAAAGAAGATGAATGTTTCCTTATGCTCAAAGTGTGGAAATAAGCATGGTGTAGATTGTCTTAACAGGACAAGTAAATGTTTCAAATGTGGAAAGGAAGGTCATCGGGCATTTGAATTCCGCAATGATGGGAAGAAGATGCCTAATGATGCAAACAAAGGAAGGGATACACAGAATGAACCTACTAAACTCCAATGCTTCAAGTGTAAGGAAATGGGGCATTATGCTAATAAATACCCTAATCCAAGGGTTAGTGATGATCGACATGAGCAACCACTTAAGGCAAAGGACAAAGGGAAGTCACATGCGATCACCATTGGCGATGTTGAATATGACAATGATGTGGTGGAATGATTAATTGTTTATGTAATGGGATTCCCAAATAATGTTGTATATAGTATCGTGGAATATTGGAATATTTATGTATTGGTCTATTGTGGTTTTCAATAATTTTATGGCATCGGTAACCTTGAAAAGTGATTGAAATATTTTTGGAAAGAAGATGATATGCACATAATGATGGGATAATGAGAATCTAATATGTTTGATAGTATTCATGAGCTCATGATTGATATAGGGACTAAGTGATATCATGGTTTGAGGATATAGAATTTTGAGGATTTTGGTATGTGGAAAGTATTAACTTTTAACTGCATTCATGTTTTCACTAAGGTTCAATGGATATTCATTCTTCAAGAGAATACATGATTAAGGTATTCACATGTTTGTAATTTGACCAACAAGATATATCTTATGATATATGGGGGATAAATGATGGCATTCACGCGATCATTTTCTTTATACAATGAGCTTGGACCGAAGTATTTTAGATGAGCCTAAAGATTGGAATGGATTATGTTAACCATAAGTTAGTATTATTTAAGGATAGAACTTTTTTTGATATTATTTATGTGATGTTATAGTAATGTAGTTTTAGAAAAAGGACAACCTGTAGGACGGGCGACAGCCCATCGCATCGGACAAGGCTGTGGGAATCGAACCCACAACCGAAGTGCGACTGGCCTTTATCGCCTACCACTGGCCTACAGGAAGTCACTGTTTAGTAGAAAATAGTTTTATTATATTAAGCAGTATGATATATGAATTATAAGTCCATTTTAGGAACTATATATGATTAATCTCACTATAGATGGACTTATGTATTTTTTGATAACTTTTCTAACCTTTTGTTTGAGACAGATGGAATGACCCATCATTCTATCACATGATCTGCTAACACATCACAAATGACAAATTCAACTTCATTTCATAAAGAGATGAATTGGAAATTGTCCAAAGAACGACCAATGGGGAGACTATACCAAAATCAAAAAAGTATTTCTTCTAATTCCAATTTCATCAACTTTAGGGAAATGATCTTGAAAACCAAAAATGTTGTCCTAGTGCTCTTATATCTGATGATTCAGATGGTACCTTAGATCATCACAAATTTATGGCTTTGTGATTACTAGATTTTCCATAGCCATGTTCTCTACCACTCTCCATCAGAACATGATGGTTAGATTTCTCTTCCATATCCATATTTTCACCTATGTGGAAACCCAGTGATTAGTTTATTTGGGTAACCGTTACGTTTCATACTTTTGTTTTTAAAGATTGGTTTTGGTATTCCTTTTTACGATGTGGGTTTCTATTAAAGAAACTTTCGAGTAGTAAACCATTTATAACCCCGACGAATTTCGAGGGCAAAATTCATTTTAAGGGGGTTAGAATGTAACACCCCGAGATTTTATGAAAAATATTTTCTTTAATTTCATTAATGTCTTGTGTTGTACGCTACACCAAAAGTAGCTTGCACAACACGCATCCTTGACTTTCCTTGCTTTACACGCAATCACGACCTTCCTCGATAGCGTGTGTAGTACGCAATAACGAGTTTTACTAAAATACAATATGCTATTAAAATATTATTAAAACTAGCCGTAATAAATAGTAATAATCACTTTTTGAAATTTTGTAAATTTTATTTTTCAAAATGGACTTCATTTTTGGATTCGGAGTATCGAATTTAGCCTAAGGAGAAATTTTGGTACTTTTTGGATAACTTTCATATTCTGATGAATAGTGAAAATTACTAAATGATAATTAAAAACAACTTTTTTAATCGAAATAATTAATAGTGATAAATTATTAATTTGAGTGGTTTTAAAGAATATTTAGAATATATTTTTACAATTTAATACAATGTTGGTCATTGGATGTAATTTCACATTTAAACCAGTTATAAACAAGTGTCAATCTTTTGATAGTTATAATTTCTTAAAAACACGGTATTTGTTTTAACGACGGGAATTAATTTTTAAATTAGTTAATGTAGCTGATATGTTTTGAATTAGATAAAATAGATATAATTTTTGAATTAATAATTTCAAATATAGCCTAGATCTAATTTTTGGTATTTTTCTGGAAACTTTCATTTTTTGATGAATAGTGAAACCACTAAGTGGTAGTTAAAAAACTGAATTTTTCATAAAACTTAATTTTACCGCTTCTGTGAGTGGAATTTCGAAAATCCGAGAGACATGGTTGAAATTAGTGAGTAAAATGTGGTTCAATGAGATGAAAATAATTTTTTGGTGAATAGTAACTTTTTACTTTTTTTACCATGGTTAAAAGTAAATAGGGTAATTAAGGGTAAAAATGATATTATTATTACCTTAAAACATGTCCTAATTCTATTGGACAAGTGTAATTCGACCAAAAACAACCTTAGGAATAAAATATGACCATTTAGGCCCACTTGGATTAGATTAGGACATTTATTATTAATTTATTTAAAGAAGGGTTAAAATAGTTAAAATCAAAGTTTAATAAGTAAATCATTTTTAATATGGGGTTATACATAAAATAAATTCGACTATAAATATTCACTAGAAAGCTAAAACGATTTCCTACATAATGGTAGTTTATTTGTAATTTTTACACATTAAATAAGTTAATTTATTTATGACACAAAGATGATGCAGTAATTATCTTATTAATGAAATATTGACATAATTGATGTTATAAATACCCAAATAAATATAATTTGAGACTTTTTATGAACTAAACAACTTTTATAGGTTAATATGACATGTTAGGATTGATTTAATTAACATTGGTCGAAGTAATCATTCTGTTATGAGTTTCAAAAAAATCAACTATTGAATATTGTCAAAATTGACATAAAATAGTTTTAAAAACAAATATTATATTATTAATTGTTATTTTATTCCTAAAAATCTAATGTTAGGCCAAATGAATTAGATAAGGTTATATATATTAATAAAACACAACTTGGGGATCACTTGGATGTATATGGTAAGTTTATTAACTATATAATATAAAAATACAAAGTGACATGCTAAATGTCAATCTAATTAACTAAGAGTTAAAACTAAAAGATAAGGTTAATATAATCACCTAAAATTGTATAAATTCTATTGGATGAGAGTATTTCAACCCATCCCCACCTTATCTTCTAAATAACTTAATTTGGAGCTATTTAAAACTGAACATGACTTTATATTAATAAAATATTTTTAGTTATTCCAAAGGTGCCCCTCTCCTCCCTTATAAAAGGGAACCTCCTCCCCCTCTTCCTCACACCAATTTGAGCCTTCAAGCTCGGCCAAACCCTGCAACTTTCTTCTATCCACTTCCCTTGAAACATCCTAGAGGTTCTGGTCTTCTTCAAAGACCTATTTTAGTGCCCTAAAAGGAGGTCTCAAAGAAGTACTTCAAAGAAGAGGTAATGTCTGTTACCAATTCATTCATCTCTATTTCTTCTTCCACTTCTTCTTCATAGGTTGTTTCACTATGAAGTAATAACATCAGTATCACTTATATACTGATATGTTATTATAATTATGAAACAACCTTATTTCAACATCTATCCATCCTACGGAAAATGAAATCACCGCGCGTGCGTACGTACGGAATACCGTCTACACGCCGTGGTGTAATCTATTTTCCACCACCACCTTACTTGGATGGGTATAATGGTGTAAAGAATGACTATATATGACTATTATAAAGTGATATTGATTATTAAATAGTATAAATACACTCCAATACAATTCCACGATCATAGGAATGATATCATCACTCGTGCATAAGTACGGAATACCGTCTCCACGATGTGATGCGACTCGTTCTACATGATCTTCATTTCATAATGATTATATAAATGAATTGAATGAATGAATATGATATATATTACACTAATACCATTCTGGAAATGAGGAATCTATAACCTAAAGAGAAGAATAAGAATTTATTCGACAAAACACGCATAAGAACAAAAAGTAGTAAACACCCGAATAACAAGTAGTAATGAAATATTACTAATAATAAGCTAAGAATATGACCATATATGATATCATAAAAATAAGTATGATTCTGTAATAAATCAATAACATTATTTAAATCATTATACAGGAGGTTCAGACACGTACAATGCATATTGGACCAAAGGTAAGGGAAATATCACAATCTCATTATTATCCGAGATTGTTTATACTTTGAAATTTACTGGGGTGTATTTTATCATACTCATCCATGTTTCCTCAATATGTAATATTATTTCCATCCACCTACAATTTTTTAAATCCAATTTTACCCTTCGGTGAGTTTTTAGTAAAGGATATGAAAGGAATATTTTGTCGTTTTTCGTACAAGGCACTTTTTGACTTTTCTGACAAAAGTACGAGAATAATGTTTTTTTCACTTATACGGCATGAATGGATTTATAAAACATTATTTCCAAGAAGCCTCATTTACAAGTTATCAAGTTTATTTTAAATCAAATTCTTTTATTTTATAATTGTATGACATTTTTAGAAAGGAAAAGTGTTTTTGAAGTAGAAAGGATATTTTACTGAAAAATGGATTTCAAGTGTTTTATCAAAATTATTTTCCATCTAAGATAATAAAAGGTTCTGTTTTTATCCCTATTATTACATTTATTTGATTATGTTGTGATGGAATTATTTTTATGAATTCCATTATCTTATATGAATTATTTTATGATGTCTCGATGTTTAAGATTCCCATTTTTATTACAAGGGTAATGCTATGATGCATGGTTTATGATTTTGTGGCACACATAAGAATGGTATCATTATGAGATGGGTGGGACCTATATCTCCCTCCAATGCATTGGGTAAAGATTTTATATCTCATGAGATAGACATGGTCAGAACGGTAGGTTATACCGGTTCAGTGAAACCGGACTGAAACGAGTAGTGAACTCGGTTCAGAAATGGACTTTGTCCACTAGGATAGTCTTGGCAATGAGTCTTGACTAATAAGAAATGATTCTCTATGATTATGTGTGCATGAAACAAAGATTCATATTTTATGTTATGATTATTGGGATTTCAATTCACTACTATGATTTATCCCATGTTATGAAATTATGATCTCTTTTGTAGGTTAAGATTTCCAAAAGATATGTTCTTATGAATATGATGTGATTGATATTTCTTTTGTTTACCCTTACTGAGCATTTGAGCTCACCCTTTTATGTTTTCTTTTCCCCAGGATATAAAGAAAGGTTTTAGGTAGAAAAAAAAGAAGATCTTTATGGGAGATGTTGAAGATCTTTCACCACGATTAGAAGATTATATTCCAAGTTTCCAAAGACACTAAACTATTACGGTCCTTCTGTGTGTGTTTTTGTTATGTACTAAGTATTCTGCAAAAGTAATGTAATGTCCATGTACGTTAAGCTTCGGGTCTCTACAGTGGAATGGTTCATTCATCGTTTAATTTTATACTAATGTTAATAATATTAACATGCAATTATATTGTCTATGTTAAAAGTAACACCATATATCCATTTGACTTGATATTGAATATTGAAAATTAAGCAGAAATATAAAATGATTTGAAGTTGTTGGCCCAAGGTCTTCTAATACAGGAAAAGATATTCACTTCCAAATATATTTATGGCTTTAGGTTTCGTACAATTTGTTTTTAAGAGTTAAAAACTCAAAATAGTGTAGTATTTACACTTTAAGAGGTGCGGTACTACAGAAAGATGAAAGATATAATAGAATTAAAATATCATGGTTTGTTTTCAATTGTCTTATTCAAAGGAAAGAGGGTCAATATTGATAGGGGTTTAATGAAAGACTTTTTTCATTTAAATTATGTCAACTTCTCTCTCTTGATCCATACTAATGAGCATGTAGAGAATGATCCATTTATCTTGGATTGACAAGAATGGATAGTTTATCATATAGATTATGACATAAATGAAGTTCAGAAATTTTTTGTACACTTAAAACAAAGAGACTTACATGATATGGGTGATGACGATCAATTAGTACTTTGTGATAGTTAATTGCATCAACCAAAAAACATTGTATAGTTTTTTCCTGAAAATATTGAAATAATATAACTTGTAAAACAGAGTGAAAATGAAGAATTTGTTATAATCGATTTTGATAACAATAAAGACAACTAAGATGAATATAATGGAATGTAATAATTGGTAATGAAAATATATTACAATTTCTCATTGGTAAGTGTTTCTTACATATATACATTCTTCTAGTTTTTCTTTTCATTTTTTTTGTCATTTTGTATTCATTTAATATATCTAAACCATTTTAATTTCTAGATTGCTGAGAACAAAAAAATTTCAACATTCCCTTTTATTAGTATCTCATAGAATCCCATCACTATCGTCATCTTCAGTGGATCTGAGTGATTCTATTCTACCTGATACTACTAGTGATCCACCTGATTCCCTAGATATTGTTGTTATCACACCATATGATTCACCTCCAGTGATAGAGTAGTTGGTCACCCTCCATCTAGGGGATATTGGAAATTTATTGTTATTGGTATGTATGTCGTTGAACAAAAAAATAGATTTTTTATTAAACTAATAATTAATTTGTCAAAAAGATAAATATAAAAATATGAGGCATATAAATATGAACACAACATATATATGGGACCTAAAGGAATTCAAGATTATCATTCCATTTGATGAGTTCGGTGAGCCTATTAGTGATGGTGCTAGAATCTACAGGGCGATTCATAGGTAGTTGGCTTGCGAGACGAGGAGCATTCCCATTTATTATAATGATTGGAGGAATATTCATATAGCTTGGAAAAATTATGTCTTTTATACTCAAGTAAAGGTCATATTAATTTAATATTCATTGATAAATAATTTAAAATAAATGAGTAAAATTTAATAATTTATATATAAATTGTTATGTTTATTATTTCTAGATGTTTTTTATTTTGATGTCCTAGACTCTGTATCACACTCATGGACTTTAAAAATTTTGGGTAGGAAATGGATAGATTTTAAATGGAGATTAGTCCATGAGTTTAATTTTTCATCTTTGATCCCGTGAGAGATGCAGGAGAAAGGGCATGAAGGAATTTCATATGAGCAATAATAGTTTTTTATCAAAATTAGCATAGATGCATCAAATGAGATAATTTAATATTTTATATTATCTGAATAACATAAAAAATAAAATTATAAGTTTTATTAATGTTTCTATTTTTCATAGGAATTATCTAAAAGAATATTGTGAATCATGAGAAACAATTCATTCCACATATCGCAGGGTATCAAAATTTTTCGATAAAAAGATAATTTTTGGAATGTATTTTATTCATTATTATTTATATAATTTATTATAAGATGAGATTTTTTCTAACTTGTATTATATTTTTTATAAAGTCTAAATAATTAGTTCACTTTGTTGGCCGAACCGAGATGTGGTTTAAAGTGCTTAAGAAACCCAAATGAAATTTTGTAAATGACTCTACCAAAGATGTTGGAGTAAGTACTTTTCATTATTATTTCATGTAATTTCATTAATATAAGAACATAATAATGAAAAATTATATTATAAAAATAAAACAACACTTAATAAAAATTAAATGGGGCAAGCTACATGGATTATCTGATTCCAATTTGGCATCATTTGATACATCTAGTCAAACCCAATTAATTTGGTTTAAGGATTTTTTGTTGTTATAATATAATTTTTATTATTATGTTTTTATAATAACAAAATTATAATAAATAGTAATGAAAAGTTTATTAATTAGGTAATGTTTTAAAGTTTATATTTTTTTTAAATAATTTTTAATATTTTTGTATTAATAGGTTAACATTTAAGAAGTTTAGGATTAGAACCCTTCATAATCATCATCAATTTCCGAGAATAGTGTAGAGGAAATAGTTTTAGGGAAGGAGCATCCCAGATGTGTATGGGGGATGGGTTTTAGTCTTACTCCCTCAGTTTTCTTGGGTGGGTAATCGTCATCTGTTACTGTTACACCATATGGTGGTGTGGGTACTTTTGTTGATTGGGAATCACAAGGACAAATTACAATGTTGAAAGAAAATATACAAGAACAAGACTCATATTGGAAAACACCGGATAAATGGTGGTCATCAATGGAAAATGATTTAGTTTCTGTATTTCAACAAAAGGTCGACCAGGTCCCCAAGCTAACTGAAAGCCTTAAATAAAACCCTGTGAGGTAAATTCTAAATTCCATATATCATTTACACATTTGAAAAGAACACATACAACTTCTTTAAGTAAAAATAAAATGAAACTTATATATTGAAAAAATGGAATTCAAATCATTCTAACTGCATATGGTGCCAAATTGACATTTGGTTGATTCCTACATGTCAAAAATGAATTATAACTCATTATCCTTATGTTTGAAAACAATATGGTCTTGTTTCCTTAAATTTGACTCAGTAAACTGTTTGTAAATGTACCAAATCCTTTAATAAGTTGTGTGGGAGTGGGGCTCAAAACTACAAAAATGACATCATATTTCCATGAAATTAGATTATAATGACCGTATACTAATTTGTGAAATATAAGAAGTGATGAAATTTCATTACCAATTATGGTACTCTCAATATACATATAATCAAGTTTTTAATGTTTTGAAACACTAAAATGTGCTTGTAATGATCTAAACCATAGAAAATGATCTAATGTTAACATGAAATCTTTGGACAACCACTGTTGACTTATTTGGGACTTGTACTGTTAGAAAACACGTCAATCTGACTTATGGTGTGGTCTGAATGACTCAGAAAATAATATTTAAAGGCACCAAAACCGTAAAAAATGTGTATCAGGTGGGTTAAAACAAGAAAAATGAGTTAAAATTTCCTTAAAATCACAGGATAATGACCATGTATTGATTTTTGAAATGTAGTAACTGATGACATGTCATTTTGAGAATTAGTTTTCCCAGGATGCCCATAAACACGTTTTTAGTGTTTTAAAAAACTAAAAGAAGAATGTAATGGTCCAAACCAAATAAAATGACTAATTTTGGCATTAATTCATAGAAAAACTATGGTTATGTTGTTTGTGACATGTACCTACAGAAAAGACATCAATCCAACTTTTGGTGTGGTCGAAATTACTCGATAAAATTTTTCAAAGATATCAAAGCCTTTAAAAACATGTGTCAGGGGGTCAAAATTATAAAGATGATGTTACATTGGTATTAAATCAATGTAAAAGAACCATATATTTATTTTTGAAATTTAGGAACTTATGACACATCATTTTCAGTTACGGTTTTCCTAGGATTCCCGTGAACATGTTATTAGTGTTTTAAAACACAAAAAATGTATGTGTAATAGTCCAACCATAGAAAATGATATTAAATTGAGAACAAATCACTAGAAAACTATAGTTGAGATTTTGTTTACATACATCCATAGATGAAATGTCAATCTGATGTGTGGTGTGGTCTAAATGAATCGGTAAACAATTTTTAAATAAACCAAAGCCTTTAAAAACATGTTTTGGGGTTTTAAAACCAGGTAAAATATATTAGATTGCCATGAAATCAGGGGAAAATACTATTTTTTTTGATATGTAAGAACTGATGAAACATCATTTTGAATAATAATTTTCTCAGGGTTCATATAGTTGTGTTTTTCGTGTTCTTAATCACTAAAACGAGCGTGTAACTGCCAAAACCATAGTAAAAAATCTCAAATATATGAGAAATAAATGGAAAACTGCCGTTGATTTATTATTTATGTGTATTCATAGAAAACATGTCAATCAGAAGTGTGGTGTGATCGAAATGACTTCGTAATAAGTTTTTGAAGTTATTAGAGCATTTAAAAACATGTAGGGGGTAAAAACAAGGAAAAAAATTAGATTGATATGAAATCATAGGAAAATGACTATAGAATGATTTTTGAAATATAGGAACAGACGACTTTTCAATCCGAGTTACGGTTTGACCGTAATGCTTGTAAATGCATTTTTTATGTTTTAAAACACTAAAATGCTCCTGTAATAGTAAAAACCATAGAAAAGACATCATATTAACATGAAATCATAGTATAACTACCATTGAGTTATTTTTTATGTGTATTCATATACAACACATCAATCTGATGTGCGGTGTGGTCGGAATGACTTGATAAATAGTTTTTAAATATACCAAAGCCCTAACAAATGTGTGCTGAGGGGGGTAAAAAATAGAAAAAAAATCAAAATTGACATGAAATCTAATTAAAATTACTGAAGATTGGTTTTTTAAACATTGAAATTGACGAAATTTCATTCTGAGTTATTGTTTTTCCATGATGACCATAAATGCATTTTTTGTGTCTTAAAACACTAAAATGTTCATGTAACTATCAATACCATAAAAACAACCTTATATTTGTGTAAAATCATGGGACAACCAAAACTGAGTTATTTTTGACTTGTATGTGTAGAAAACACATTAATCGAATGTGAGGTGTGGTCGAAATGAATCGGTAAACAATTTTGAAAGGTACCAAAACCTTTAAAAACATGTTTTAAGGGGTCAAAACTAGGAAAAGAATTATGGATTGACATGAAATAATATAATTAATACTATATAATTATTTTTAAAATGCAGTATGTAACAAAACATCATTCGGAGTTACAGTTTTCTCAGGATGTCTGTAAGCGTGTTGTTAGTGTTTTAAAACAATAAAACATGCGTGTAATGATAAAAACCATATAAAATGATATTATATTGATGTTAAACCATGTTAAAACAATATTTGTGTAATTTTTGACATGTACACGTAGAAAACAGATCAATCTGATGTGCGGTGTGTTCATAACGACTCAGTAAACATTTTTTAATGGTACCAAAATCTTTCAAAACATGTGTTAGGGGGGTCAAATCTAAGAAAACGATCTTATATTTTCATGAAATCAATGTAAAGTGACTGTATATAAATTTTTGATATGTAGGAACTGAAAAAACATCATTCCTAGTTACGGTTTCCCCGGTATGCCTGTAAATGCATTTTTAGTGTTTTGAAACAGAAAAACATCCATGTAACGGTCAAAACTAAATAAAATGATGTTAGATTGATGTGAAATCATGATAACCCCACTATTGATTTATTTTTAAAATATAGTACATGATTTCATATCAAATTCCTTAAATTTTGTTTATTAGGTAAATTTCAAGCACATTGTGCGTTGATTTAAAAATTATCTAGAATGTTATATACTTATCTATTTTGAGTTTCAAGTGTCCAATCATTACTTATTTAGGTAATTTCATATTTTCAAAGTGTTTTTCCTGATATATTATTTTTTTTATGTTAAAATTTATTTTTTATTATCAAAATAAAAATTATTATTTGCAACATTCTAAATATATTTTGTGTCTTTTCTCTTTCACATTTTGTTTTATTAATTTATCTAGTATTTATTGTCGTTGGAAGATGCCTTAAGTAGGTAGAAGGTTGAACATTTTGATCCCTGAAATTCTTTATAAGGAAACATTATAATTCATAGTTTTCATTATATGTTTAAATTTTATCAATAATTCTACTGTAATTATGATTTATTATTCTTAGTTTAAATTTATTATTTTTTTATTAAGGTTGTTGAAATTATGTGGTCGATATCAATTGATGAGTTGAGGTGGAGTAAGAACGATGCAGTGGAGTATGAGGGGTGGGATTATATTGTGGAGTAGTTATTGGAAATATATATTTTATATGTATATATTGATGATTTGGGTATGGTTTGACTGCGGTTATCAGTGGACTGAGGTTATGGGGACTGAGGTTATCATGACTATGGATGTATGATGTATGATATATGTAATATGATTTTATTATGCATTTATGTCTTAGTTTCTTACACATAATAGTTCTTAGAACTATATTTTTGATTAAATATTTTTAAAAAATAATTTCTAAGAGATATATTTAGCCGCGGTTTTTAAAAAACTATGCTAAATAAATTAATAAAAATCCCAATTAGCAGTGGTTTATACTAATCACCCCTTGTCACGACCTATACCTCAGGGCCCATGTCGTGACTACTCCATGCCCACCACTCGAAAGCTAGGGGCTGGTGAATAGAACCAAAGGCATCAACCTAAAAGTGGGTGGAATTTTCTTGAATACCTGTACACACTTACACACACCAAACCAAGACCCACACACTAAAAAAACTAGTATCACTAAAATAGATTTGAGTACAACTAAAAATATTTCAAGTGGGAAAAAATACAACACCAATAAAATAATTTAAAATAGAAAAGTACAAAAAGGAAACTCTGGCCATCCGTGGAAAACCCCACCTCATTGTGAGAGTAGTGTAACTACTGGAAGCTAGAGTAGAATGCCCTGTCTACCCAATCCAACTGGGACCCACCTATTCATAGGCCACCATGTACACCATTGTAGTGTTTATCGGTCATGTCTTCCTAAGAACCTCAGGGTCTTGTTCCACCAATGTCTCTATAAAAATGATGATCTCTTACACGGGACACGACACGAGTTGGCAGAGATTATTCATGGGTGAGTAAGGTGATACTCAATAGGGAACCCAAAAAAAGGGAATACCACACCAAAATACTCAAGGTAAATCATGAAGCACAAGACATATCACACCTGTTATACATTTAATGTAGTGATAGAAGAATAATTAGTCACATTATTTAACTCCTCGAATGCTGGAGAAGTCCTCCTCTACCAAGTATAGTGGGCCTGCCAGTTCTCATAGAAGCCTCCTTCTACTAACCATGGATTATTGTGGTACTCATCACTAATGAGTGTCATGGGTATGCTAGATCACATAGCGACAATCCCCACCGTGGGCCTACTGAGTCACATAAAGCCACTTCCCACTATGGACATATTGAGGTACTCCAACTCTTGAGTATCGTGTGTTTACCAGATCACACAGAGCTACCCCCCAAGATGGTACAGTTGGGTCACAAGGATTCTCTTCCCACTGGGCTATCATCTAGTCACAGAGAATCGATAGTCAGTAGTCTTCACACCTCATCCAACCATAAGATTTCGTATGTAGTGCACTTGGGAGAACTGATCCTCAATCCATTCATCTTATCTAAACATCCATGAAATCCTCCTTATGTTATTTGAAAAGATATACCTCATCGAGGGGGTCTCAAGGCCGTAAAAGTCTCATCAATCAGACAAATTGTTTGAAAGATACTAGAGTTTTAGTAAAATGGGGCCTATTGCGTCTGGGCTCGGCCTGACCCGACTAACCTGGCCTAGGGGCCCCACATAACCCAATTTAAATTCAATGAACTCGGCCTAACCCAGTTTAGGTCTGGGTCAGTCCGGTCAAACCTGGAATATGTGCCATGCCTAATGGGCCTCGTTAAACCTGTACAGGTTTGGTCGAGGGTCCAACCCATCAAGTCGCCTTGTGACCCATCTCGTCTATCCTAGCCCACCGACACAGGTCCGTCCTTATAGGAATAATAATGGTCATTTGGGTCAATGGTTCGACCCATTGGGCATCGGAATGGCCTATTGGGTCGTGGGTCTGGCCCGGGGACTGGGGGAGTAGCTCGCTGGCTAGGGGTGCGACCCGGTGTATCTGGGCGTTGCTCACTGGCTAGGGGTGTGGCCTGCCAGTCAAAATACTAGCCACATGGACCATCATTGGGGTGATCCAGGGACGCGACAGCTAGCCACATCCAGATTCCCTCCTACCCAGCGGACGCATAAGGCTCCTCCAGCCATGTTCGGGAAACCACAGCTCGCCAGCCACCCAAACGGGCCAGACAAGGGCCATCATTACATGTGGCACGCATCTGGTGCCATGTCATCCCACTGTTGTGGCCTCTTTTCACCTTGATGCATTGATGGGTGCGCCACCATCCTCTACATGCGACCTCCATCGCGGGACACCACCGTCCATTGTCTCCAATGTCGGTGAACCGGTGGTCCCTTCATAGGGCCACCAAAATTGCACTAGTTGTCTATTTTCAAATATTTTTATGCCTCTGGTCTTTATGGGTTTCCACCACCCCTGTCTATGCCCCAGGATTCCTCTTGTTGTCACTTTGAGGATACATCCAAAACTAACGCATACGGTGGAGGTGCTCGGGCCTTATTCGTGTCATCCTGTGACCTTCGCATTAGATGTTTAAAAAAACATGGGAGGTATTGAGATTTCAGTTCAATCAAAAAATGATAATTTCAATCATGGATGACAAAAATCTCAATAAAAGTTACCCTCCCACAAAAATGCATGATTCGTGGATCAACCTATTCATGGGTTTATCTATTTTCTCTGTTTCTATAAAAAAATGGAGAATAACATAAAATAAAATAACCCCTACCTCTTTGAAGTTCGGTGTCATAGTGTTACATCCTTGTGGTTTCAAGACGTCGACATCATTCGTCGCTTCCGGCTCCGTTCTTTGAGATGCATCAAATATGTTTGACATTCATCAGTGTTTGTCGATCGTTTTTGGAGAGCAAGTTCATCAGCGGATTTTCAGAGAATCCTCACTGTTTAATTGCTCATTCCGCAAACACGCCAACAAAAATAAAAGGAAAAACATTATAGTGTTTCTTTTATACTGTTTCATTTATGAAAAGCATCTCTATTACACATCATTAAAGTGTCGTTATGCTGTGAGTTAACAAACCATTAATGAGCCTCATCAAATGTGCCTCGTCATTGCACTACATTATAGCCGTCAATCTCTCAACGGATGATAAAATAAAATAAAATAACTTTTTAAAGTAATTTTATTATTTTTCAAAAAGTCTGGAAGTTAACTTTTCTATTTGTCCCTTTCCAACCAAAGTTATGTCCTTTTTAGGAGAATCCTAACATTCTGAATTCAACGGTGTCCTCAGATATTCGATCCAAGCATCGGTTCAAATGTTATAAAAACTTGCTCGCACGTTTACTTAATCATGCATAAAAAAAGTTCAAAGTTCCGTTCTAGGATCATTGGTCCTCGGAATGACGTTCCATCCAAGCGTGTGGTCTCAGAATAATTCCATATAATTTAAAAAAAAAAATACACAAAATTTCCAAGACATTACAACACTAAACATAACTACCCCTACATATATTAGCGATGGTTATGATCATTTCATCTATTTATTTCAGGTTATGTTTTTACAACCACCGTCACTAAATGCTCCAAAAATGAAATATATATAAATGGACGCTAAATTATTGACATGCGTGTAATATGTGGTGGTTATAGTAACCCCCACTAAACGAATAAGTGGCAGTTTAAACCTTATATAATGCCTGTTTTTTTTAGTGATTCCTCTATAGACAATGACATATTTCTTCATATATGAAGTATTACATCCCTTCACTGAGAATTATGATGAGTCACCAACAACATTATATGTCGAGATGTTAGTAGAGAAGTATATACCAACATCATATCCACTATCGTATGTGTCACTATTGAGCTGGAGACATGACATGAGGAGGAACCCATGTATATAGCTTGTAAATTAGGGCGATATAAACATTATGCGCGGAGTGGGAATGAGGTTTATATGTTGAGTTGGGGTACCTAGGAGCATCAATGTTAATTTATTCAATCGGTACACGTTATATTTATAAAAAAACTAGATTAATGAAAAAATTAAATGTTTTTTTAAAATCTATGTTTTTTTATAAACTGGTACTCTTCCTATGAAAATGCCTAAGACTATTCAATTTTCCTTCAAATAATCTAGTTCATCATCATTAAAAAATGTATTTCAAGTAACTCAGAACAATGTTTTTGAATAAAATGATGATAATGAAAATATGAATACAATATCTGTTTCTCTAAAATACGTGATCCACTACTCTAAAATACCGGACCCACTACTCTAATAAATGATGAACTACTCTAATAAAACACATAATCCACTACTCTACAAAATTTGTAATCCACTACTCAAATAAAATCCATCATCCACTGATCAAATAAAATACATGATCCACTACTCTAACAAAATTATCCAGTAGTGGAAAAAATACATGATCCACTTCTCAATGAAATTAAAAAATCCACTACTATTTAAACTAACTAATATCTCAAAGAAAATAAGATAATACACTACTCTAACATATGTCAATGCTCATGTATTCCAGTGAAATATAGTTTCACTCTACCCTATCACCTTGTATACAGGATCAAAACCCAGTATACAGAATCAAAAACTTTCATCCACCTCATTACTCCACCTTGTCACCTTGTATACAGGATAAAAAATTTTCATCCCCAATGGAATGGTTTACTAATTTTTTTATTATGATTTTAAGTACACTATAATTATTTTTGACATATGGATGTAAAAAATGTGAAGACCAAAATAAAAATAGTTCAAAAAAATAAATCTCATCTTTTACCGGAATTTTATTTGTTAGGAGTTGTGGTGGTGGAATAAGAGGTAAAAATCTATGATCTCACCACCTAAAAAATCTACCAACATGTATCTATACAGATACAAAAATGTTTAAAATTAATAGTACATACAAATAAATAACGAAATATTTGAATTGAATGTTCAAATGATAGATAAGTGATATAAATAAATATGAAGGTATTAATATTATGTACAGAAGGCATGTTTTGTGTTGTGCCTTTCCTTTTCTTTTCATTTTATATACTGAATATTGTCATTGAGGTTAATCTTCAAATTTCGGTCATTGAGAAATAGTTCATTGATTTCTTAAGTTTTGTAAATTTTATGCTCTTATCTAGTTTACAACCCTTTTACGTTGGTTACAGTCCCATATCTGATTGTCTAGTATTTATCAATTATTGTAGCATTGAAATTATTTTTTCATCCCATAGTTGAAAAAATATGTACTCGAATAATGCCCAACTATTTTTTGTACACAAATAGAAATTTGTTTCTACCATTTTTAGTTAAACACAGATATATGAAGTCTGGGAAGGCCCATAAGTACCTTTACCATCCTTCAAAGATATATCAGTTTCCATTTATGCATAATCATCAAGAATCCCAACCTCAAGATATATGTGACAGAACTTCTTCCTCTTCCAATTTACAACTATGATTTTCAATTTTGGCCTTTCAGTTGAACACTGTCATGAATAAATGTTTAAATAGTGATTTGTGTGAGTATGGTGTGGTATATGAAATCACCATGTATTATAGAATTTCTAAAAGAACAACCACAAGTAAAAGAACTATATTAAATATTTTTTAATTATAATGATCAGAATATGGTCGTATATAATGATTTTAAAATAAGATACCTTCCACCTAGTCAAATTACATCTTGTTTCATGGTTAATACATTACATCCACTCGAATCCCCCCACGATCATGATAAATCAAAACAAAATAAACTATTCTAATTGGGAAACCATAGTGAGAAATAGATAAATCCATTGTTTGGGATTCCAATCCAAGTTAAGTTTAAACATAAGATTTATCTGTCAATTCTACATAAAAATAGAATACATGTAAATGTTAGTTCTCTCTTTCATTTTCTAGTTGAATATCCTAAAAGATATATTATGATAATTATGGAGTGGGATATATGGACATCAACTACTACCTAGAAGTGTTAGTCATATCTTTATTGAATTCCACACATCATTCACCTATAAAACATAGGTCACATATCAGTTCAATAAATAAGTATATACTCTTAAAAATATAAATATTCATGAAGGGAGAAAATCACTCATGCTAAGAAGCATCAAAAAATATTATTCAACCACTTCATAAGACCAGATAACATGAAATTAAATAAAAAATAGATGATGACATATTGAATGTTGTTGTTTCTTAACTCAATGTCATGAGTGTTGTGTTGTTGGTTTTATTACTTTCCTGAACAGCGACCAATAATGGATAAGTGGAGGGGCAACGAGATTTGTTTTCAATGATTGGAGACATTCACTCATGCTAGGAAACATTAACAGAGAGCATTCAACCACTTTAGAATACTTTCTATCATTAAATTGAATTATAAAAATATATAGAGAAATATTTAATATTTGTGTAGCATGAGAGTAAATATCACCATTCAATAAAAATTAAATACTATATAAATAATAAGTGCATATAGAATATGCAAAGAAATATAAGTGCATATATTTTCCAAAATCAAAAAATTTTCTTACTATATCATTTCCATCATCACTACTTGTGTTTAATGGGTGATCATTAGATTTTATCCCATGCATGTGAATAACCCAATGAAAAGTGTAGTCGAGCATGGTTTTGCAATAAGTTGAATCATTGCCTTGATTACTGCATGATAAATAATGAGGGGAAATGAAAAAATCTTCCAATGACCATATTTTCTATACCTATTAAAAATGAATGTAAAATTTTAATATGAATCATTTTGCATGTTTCTAATAGAAAATAAAAGATCATATGTTTCTATACTTGAAAAAAAAATTATGATAGAAAGTATTGTGGTGATCTGAATTCCATACTATGATGTGGTACCAAGGAAGTCTTTATTAATGAAAAAAAATTAAAGGAAAAAATAAAGTAAAACATGATCCACTACTGCAAGATAAACTAATAACTAAAATAAAATAGAAGAAAATGTTCCATGATAAAGAAAATATATACATAAAAGAGGGTCTACATTATGGTATTTCGATATATATTGAAGATATTTTGTGAGAGTTTTATTTTTTTACTACTACATAATGGTAAGAAAATATATACACCGAAGATGTTAGGGTGACTAAAAATACCATTCCTATATGGTTTGGATATTTACTACATCTTGATGACTTCTAGAAACCCAAATTTCCCTAAAAACTCCAAAAAACACTAAAACTCTAGACATGTAATTAAATCAAATGAAATGCAATAAAAGATGGAAGAGGGATGAAAATAATTATAATTCCGAAATTTATATTCTTCAATTTTCTAAAAAATATCATATTTTCTTTATTATAACACATAAATAATTTTTTAAAATACTATTCACTATTGGTTATTTAACACAAACACTGCCCTAAAAGAAATTATTCACTGCTCTTTAAAATGATCCATTTATCTAATAAAACACATGATCCACTGGTCAAAAAATAACATGATCCAATACCCAAAAAAAGAATGATTCACATGCTCAATGAAAAAACATGTCCCACTACTCTAAAAAATTATCCCATAATTAAATATCATACACAATCCACAAATCAATGAAAATAGAAGATCTAATGCTATGAAAAAAGATCCACTGCTATAAAACATGTCATGTAAGATTAGTAAAAGGGAAAGAAAATAAAAATATTTTGATGGTAAATGCTTGATGACCAATATTAAAGAATTTCTATAAAACTGAGTTGTTGTTGTATATGGTTTTTAAGTTATGAGAAGCAGTTATTGTGGTGGAAGAATAGGTAATAAGCTAGGAGATGAGCACCTACACATTCGTCCAATATGTTTACTTACATATGCAATAATGTTTAAGAAGAAAACATACTATATATGAATAATAGGGAAACACTACAATAATATGTCTAGAAGTATGTATATGATTTCTTTAAAATAACTATGTATGAATAATTGGGATACACATAAATAAGCAATATAGAAATATATATGTATTACTAATAGGAAAACACTTACATATAAATAATATAGAATTTGTTATGTTTCAACAACCTGTAATAAATTATGGTAACTTAAGTCCCATTTGAATAAATGTGCACCAAAATGTTATCTCTAATAACTACATTGACAAGCTATGTAAAAGCATATAGATAAGTCATTGGGGATAGAGCTGTATCCAAGACAACAGGTTCCACTGAAAGATATTCCTCCACCACTATTTTTCTAGGAGAAGACTCATATTTCCCTGTATAATTTAGTTGGCATCCCCATAATTCTCAGAATATCAACCTTTACTAAAATAGAAATCAACCACTGAAAAAAAAATGAAAACTCACAAACACTCAAAGACAGGATGCACTACAACAACAGAAAAGATAATAACATAATCGAATTTTATTTCCAACCATATTGTGAGTGAGGGTTATTGAAGATTAGGTAGACCATCCGGACTAATCAAACTGAAAAAAAATCAGAGAATCATTCAATACATTCTAATTCTGGATATGAATATATTAATATCAACCTAAAATGGTTACCATAAGAAATATGGATAAATATTTGTATAAGCAATATGTAAATATATTTTCATAAGAAATATGGAAAAATATTATCATAACCAATTTAACGAAATCAAGGAAAAAAGAAATCTTGTATAAACTCTTTGTATGAACCATTGGGAAGTAGTTGTCTAATAAATATAGAAAATAGATATTTTATAATAAGTTAACCATAACAAAATGTGTATAGATAAGGTTTTCTTTCAGAAAATAATCTTGAGTTATTCTTAAACATAATCTACTTATGGCAATTTTTTGGTGTTTTATTCGGAGAGATGGTTTCATCCGCATACTAATTAATAATTGGAAGCATGTTATTCTAAGTAAATGGTTTATAAGAGTGGGGTCAACATTGCTGCAGTGGATCCCCCATTTTGGATATTGGGTTGACAATGTCGTGGATCCCTATAGCAGTTAATATGGGGGGTTAATGTGATTTATGCTGTATATAGTGGATATTCATGTAATAAAATATATTTATATAAACATGAATGAAAATTATAGGAAATCCACATAAATGAAACTGAAAAAATTATTTATTGAACATTAGCAGTTAGTCATACCTAAATAGCAGAGCGCTTCTATGTGGTGGTGGAGTTCTATATAAACCCTGATAAGAATTATAGATGATGAAACAATGGCTGATCAAAAGTTGGAAAATTTGTAAATGGAGATTCAATATAGGATATATATTGCAGTAATAATTGAAAAAATATTGGCTAACTGGAAATACTAACACATGAATAGAAGGGATTTTTTTATAAAAAAATAATGATAGGACATCTTTTGCAGATTTTTGATCTTTAAGATCTATGAATCTTTGAATAAATAAATAGGTTGAGACATGGTGGGAGACTGAACATAGTGGATCCCTAATTACTGATTCATGAGACATAATATTTCATTAAATTGTGGAAGCTTCATATGAATAGATATAAAGGGATAACTGAAAATAAGAGCAAAATCATATAGAGTAGTTATGAACCAAATCATGACACATGCCAAATGCGTTCGGAAATAGGTGAATCTATTTCATGTGTAAATGGGCAGACATCAGTGAGATAGATGATGATAGAGTAAGATATATTTTTAAAGGAATGTGTTGGTGTGATTGATAGTGAAGTGCTTCGCGAACCAGTTGGGGGGGGGGTCCTCAATGGTGGTCGATGGTGAAGAGACATTCACACGACTTGCAGGGGTAGATTTCGGAGGAGACAAAATTACTGAGCTCCTCAAGAAGAAGATCAGAAGAGGTGAGTGCAAGCGAGGGAAATAGACAAGTAGAGACGTCGTTTTTTTATTTTCATAAAAGTACAGAAGAAGGCTATTTATATCCATGGTTACAAGGAAATATAAAAATAAAAAAATAAAAAACAAAACGGAAGAAAATAAAACTCTATAACTCCCCCTCAAGATGGATTGTAAATATCCAAGACAGCCATCTTGGACATCAAAGAGAAAAGATGAGTAGAATAAAGAGGTTTAGTTAGCATGTCTGCCAATTGATATTGAGAATGAATGGGAAACAACTTATGAACTCTAGAAGCAATCTGTTCACAAAAAATGGAAATCTATCTCGATATGTTTAGTGCATTCATGAAAGACTGGATTAGAGGAAATATGTATCACAACCTGATTGTCACAATATAGCAATGCTATAGAAACAACATTGACCTAAATGTCAGGATGAAGTTGTTGTAGCCAAATAATCTCACTAGCATTAGAAGATAGGGCTCCATACTCATCCTCAGCTGAGGAACGAGAGACAATGTTTTTCTTTTTTGTCCTTCCAAGAGACTAAAGATTCTCCAATAAAGAATAAAAACCCTGTAATGGAGTGTCGAGCATTAGAAGAAGATCCCCAATCAGCATCAGAAAATTCTTTCATCTGTAAGGTGGAATTAGAAGAAAACAATAACCCTTGACCGAGACTTCACATGAGATAACAAATCAGGTGATGCACTTCCTAGAGATGAGGAAGTCGAGGTTGAGCCAAGAATTGAGTGAGCTTGTGTACAACAAAAGTAATATCTGGGTGAGAAAATGTAAGATAATGAAGTTTCCCAACAAGATGCTGATAGTGAGTTATATCAGGAAGTATATCACCGTTAGTGGCAGTGAGATGATGTTTTGGATCCATGGGAACAAAAGTTGTCTTAGAACCCAAGTAACACGCATCTTCAAGAAGCTACAAAGTGTAGTGGTGTTGAGAAACAAAAACACCATGCTTGGACTTCACAATTTCAAGACTAATGAAGTAATTTAGACAACCAAGATCTTTGAGCTTAAACTGCGTGTGCAGAAAATCGTTGAGCTTAGAAATGGCTTGAGATAAAGGACTAGTATGGATGATATCATCCACACAAACTAGGAGAGCAATAAATGAGGATCCATAGCCTTTGGTGAAGAGAGAGTAATCAGACATTGACTGAAGAAATCCAAACATGATTAAAGCTTAAGAAAATTTGGAATACTACTGTCATGAAGCTCGCTTGAGACTATAAATTGACCTGTGAAGCTTACATACTAATCTGAGTTGAGATGAAGAATACTCTCGTTGTCGAGGATAACCAAGAAGTAGATCCATTTAAACATACTCAAAAAGATCACCATGTAAAAAGACGTTATTGACAACAAGTTGAGTAAGATGACAATTATGCAAGGTAGTAAGTGCAAGAATAACTTTTACAGTCACCAATTTATCCACGGTAGAATAGGTTGCAACAAAGTCTAAACCTTCTTGTTTTGTATATCCTTTTTCTACCAAACGAGCCTTATTACACTCAATAGATTAATCTGATTTATGTTTGGTCTTGTAAATCCATTTGAACCCAATGGTATGCTTGTCAGGTGGAAGAGAAGTAATATTACAGGTGCTATTGGCTTCCATAGCTTTCAACTCTTCATGCATAGCCAATATCCATTCAGGAAGCTTCACTGCTTTATGATAGTATTGAGGCTTAACATGAGAGGATACACTGAGCACAAAGTGTTTGTGAGAATCAGAAAGAGCGTGATAAGAAATTTAGTTGGAGATGGGATAATATTCACTAGTGGCAATAGAAGAAGAAGGTATTGCAAGTGAATTTCAATGATAATCCTTCAATTAATGAGGTTGGAGATTCATTATGGTAGATTTTCGAAGAACACCACCACTAGACGGAACATCAGTAATTGTTGGAATGTTATCAACTAGAATATCAGTAGGTGGAGCCTCAGCTGTGGAAAAATCACTTATAGAAGCAGGATGATCAATGGAAACATCAGAAGTAACATGTGGATATGGATCATTTGAGGGATCAGATTCCATTAAATTTGTAATAAAAGAAGAATGAAAAAAAGAATGTAGAAGAACCAAATCTGGAAAGGGATCCATAAATTGATCAGAACTAGTAATAACATGAAAAGGAATCCCTTCCTCATGAAACACCACATCACATGAAAGAAAAACTTGTTTGGTCTCTATATCATAGAACTTATAACCTTTCACACCGGGTGGATAACCAAGAAAAATACATACTCAAGCACGAGGATGAAACTTTGTTCAATGAGCAGCCAAGGTAGAAACAAAGGCTAAACATCCAAAAACTAAAAAACGAGCATAATCAGGAGCTGTTTTGCATAGAAAACGAAAAGGTGTGTTGTGTCCCAAAATTGGAGAAGGGGTTCTGTTAATCAAGAAAGCTACTATAAGAGCACAATCTTTCCAAAAAGAAATTGGAGGTCGGGCTTGAAAAAATAATGACCATGCCACATTCAACAGGTGTTGATGTTTTCTTTCCACAACTAAGTTTTGTTGTGGTCTAAATACACATGAAAACTGATTCAAAACTACTTGATCTTGGAAAAACTCAGTAAAAGATAACTCTAGTGCATTATCAGATCGAAATACCTTGATTTTGGCAGAAAACTGAGTTGAAATCATATTGAAAAACTTCAGTATCACAGAGATAAAATCAGATTTATTTTCAACAAATAAACCCAAGTAAAATTAGTGAAATCATCAACAAAATTCAAGAAAAACTGATGACCAGTATAAGATACTATTTTATATGGTCCCCAAATATCACAATGCACAGGATCAAAAGGAAATTTTGAAAAATGATTATTGGATTCAAAAGGTAGCCTCCTTTATTTAGAAAGAGGACAAATGTAACATGGATTTGATTTATGCAATCTAGTTACATCACATTTCAACTGTTCTTTCAAAGAAACAAGTCTATTAAAAGAAATATGTCCTGACATATTATTACAAATATGAGCAGAAATGTTATCGACAAAGGCATTAGAGAAAGGACTCAAACACTTGGCATTAAGAACATATAGATCTTAAACTTTGTCACCCCTGCTAATCATCCTCTTGGTTGATAGATCTTGGTTATCAAAATAGTCAGGAAGAAAACTCACTGTAAGACTAGTTCCAGTAACTAAATCACTAACCGAGATCAGATTGAATTTGAATTTTGTAGTAAATAATACATGCTTAAGAACAAGGTCAGAATGCAATTTAACATCACCAGAAAAATGAACCAAAATCCGAGAAGGATTTGGCAAATTGATGGTTGTATGACGAATAGGATGCAGAGAAGTAAAAAAACTGGCTTGTGAAAAAATATGTTGAGTTCCTCCTGAGTCTAAAATCCAGAACCGATTCAATGAAAATAGAGGATTCAAGGAAATAGAGAAATAAATACCTGCTAGAAAATCATTTTGAGAGGAATTAGGAGCATTGGTGGCCTTCATTGAGCTACTCAAATGTCTAGAAAGCATGGTCATTAGCTGGTAATATTGACTAGAGTTTAGATTCTGAAAAAAAACTCCAAAAGAATTAAATTGATCTGATTTATCATAAGTAGTAACATCATTTTCCGCAGCATTAGATTTGTTTTTGGATCTGAACTTAAAACCAGGAGGATATCCTTGGATCTTGTAGCAATGATCCAAAGTATGTCGATGAAACTTGAAATGTGTACAATATGACATGTCTTTTTTCTGATTCTTAGAACCAATGGAACTGAAATTATGATGCTTTTGAATGCCCGATCCATTAGATTTAACAACATCTATTTTAAAAGAAAAATCCATTGTTTCAGTAAGATTTCTCAAATCAAAGGATGGAACAGACATTCTACGTTGTTCCTCTAGAACAATCAGAGAAAAAACTTGATTGATAGGAGGCATCAGATCCATAAGAAGCAACTGGCCACGAATCTGAGAGAAAGAATAATCAAGTCCCATTAAGAAAGACATTATATACTCCATTTGATGATGATCATTTAGATTTTTAACTCCATCACAAGAGCACTTTCCACAAGGACAATTAGGTCTGTAATTACTCAGCTCTTCCCATACGGTTTTTAGCTTTGTGAAGTAAATACTAACATAACTCTGTTCTTGGCACAAATTCATCAATTCAAGTTTAAGCTGAAATATTCTAGGTCCATTCCTCTGTTGAAAAAGACCCCTAAGATCAAGCCAAATTTCTTGAGTGAAAGTAGCAAAAAACAACACTAGCAGAAATTTTTTTCAAACTGAATTTAAGATCCAAGATATTAAAATATTATTATTGCGAATCTAAGAATTATGTATATTACTATCATTACCTTGAGGCTCGAGAAGAGAACCATCAATAAACACCAATTTGTTCTTCACGGATAGAGCAATTATCATTGCACGACTCCAATTGGTGTAATTCTCACCGATGAGTTGTTGCGAGACAAGCATTTATCCAAGGCTATCAGAATGATGAAGATAGTTGGGATTTGAAGGTTCAAATGTGGTTGAACGGTTTGTATTGGTATTCTCCTTTGAATTTGAATCACTCATCAAAAAATTAGTCGCCATTACAAGGAAGAGAAGAAGCAGCAAATTTGCAGCGGATTAATTCTGCTTTGATACCATATTGAGCTCCTGGAGAAAAAGGGCAGAAGAGATGAGTGCGAGCAAGAGAAATAAACAAGCAGAGATGTTGTTTTTCTTATTTTCATAAAATTATATAATATGGCTATTTATAGCCACGTTTACAAGGAAATATAAAAATAACAAAATAAAAAACTAAACAACAGATAATAAAACTCTAAAAGAAATAAATCGGGAACCACGGGAGAAGGTGACAAAACTCTCAAGTAAGAGGTTTAGGGATTGGGTTGACATAGAGAGATTGTAGATAGAGGGGGAGAACCTGGTCTCTGATGTAGTAGAGATCGACGGCCGTGTGGGAGGTACAGTTTTGAGCAGATGATTTTTAGAGGGGACCCTAGTAGATGGGGAGAGAAAGTGCGTGGGGGGTCGATTTGGTTTGGATGGAATTAGCACGATGAGAGTCATTGTAGGGATTAGAATGAACTAGTGAGTGACACGTGTCCAAAACTACCCCGCTTTAGAATAGATATAGTTTTTCAAGCCAAAATAACTAAATTACAATTTTAACAACTTGATTTAGGGAAAATCCCTTACCAGCTAAGATTCCTCTTCTATAGCTAGTAGCGAGTTATGAATATTATATATTATAAATATAAATAAACATATCTTTATATATATTTATAAATAAAAAGAATTATACAAATATAATTAAAAAATATAAAAATAAAATAAAAAATAAAAAAAATAAAAACATTTTTATATAAATATAAATGTCATCATAAAAATACAAAGATAATTACAAATTCATAAATATATACATATATATATATATATATTTATACGTATTTATAATTAGATAAATATATTTTTATTAAAAATGATATTTTTAGATATATTATTTAAATATAAGTATGTTTATAAATATAACTATTATTAAATGATTATATAAAGATAAAAAAAATTATAAAATTAAAAATATAATTAGATTTTTTTTGTAAATATAAATTTATTTAAAAATGTAATTATAAATTTAAATATAAATTTTTAATTATGTTTATATTTATATAATTATAAAATTATAAATGTAAATTTATTTATATAATTATAATTTTAAATATAAATATATCAATATTCTTATAAATATAAATATAAATGTAATTATGTCTATAAATAAAAAAATTTCTATATATATTAATATAATAATAAAATTTTAAATATAAATATATTTATATTTATAAACAAAAATATAATTATGATTACATAATTCTAAACGGCAATCTGGCTCTGGATGAGGTCACAGCCGCAGTGGTCGTGATGCCACAACGTCAGGGCTGGGATGTTTAGGCCATCGCGGATGGATCTGTTGCAGTGCCGCGTTGTGGGATTCGAGCTCAGCATCATCATCATCGATGGAGAGGAAGAGTACGACATCCACCATGACCTGCACATCGAGAGGGACCGCCTGGGGTTCTACGAAAGGCACTGCATCATCAGGAGGATGAGAATCTTCTCCACCTCAGTGGGTGAACTGAACATCCAGTACCTTAAAAGTCCACCAGAAAAAGACAAAAACCTAGTTCCGGTGAACAGGTAAAATTCCATCCTGATTTTTGTCTCATTTTAGTGGATCGGCTCGTCAAGCTCACTGGTTGGAGTGGAGACGATATTCTGCGAGGGCGAGGGAGGGGCCGTACAACAGCTACACCAAAATGGATCCCTATCCGTTTCTATTTGATTCTATTTTCTATGAATCAATTCCTATAGATTATGTCTTCTATTTTAATGAGAATTAATTGCAAGGCTTTGATTATTGCAATTGCCACTACAAGTATGTATTTGAATAAGCCACTATTTTATGTGTGACTCTTATTCAATTTTTCCTTAAATTGATTTGAATATATTCGATTTGATAGTATGAAAGTGAAATTTAAATATTTATCATTATGTTTCCCTTTATCACTTATCATGTAATAAACTGAAAATAATCCATTTTTTCATTTCGGATTTTATCGCACCGAAATGCCCAATTGATCCTGGGCTATTGCATGAGAAATCCTTTCTCATAGGGGAGTCACCCACAACATAGTTGTATCAAAGCCTTTTTGGGATCATGTTTTATTGCTAAAAAAATTGAAATTTCTTGTTTGTTTCTTTCAAATTATTTTTAGTGGCTTTTTCATTTTGCAACATGCATTGATTTTGTTTAGAAAGGTCATTAGCACACTTTGGCTACAATTTAATTCTATTGTTGATAGTTTGATTCCTTTCTATTTCCCTATTTTTCTTTGTCTTTCTGGACCTTAAAGATACATCTTGGTACTTGCTACCTATATGTGTCTATGGTTTCGGTGTAGAAATGAGTTCTGTGTGAGGGTTTCCTATGTTATAGAACTGGTTAGTAGTAAGGTCTGGGCAGGATCTAGTGTCTCTAGTGTCTTCCTTTTTTCAAGGAGGTGAACTTATGTTTGCTTCAACATATTCCTATACATCCTTTAGGATTTTTTGCTCCAGGTGGAGTCTTGTAGTGAGTTTGGTGTTTGGGCTTGGGTAGCTTGTTGGTGTAATGCTTTTGTTGGTTTCCTTGCTGATCACCATGATTATTTGTTATTGTTCGACTTTATTTAGTGGCTTTAATTGGCTTCCTAAGACCCTTATTTGGATACTTAGTCTAAACTATGATGTTTGGAACTTTATTGTGTTGTTTTCCCCATGTTTCTAGGTGGCTCCCAGCCTTTGATCTCACGTGTTTGAGTAGTCGTAGGATGTTGGGACTATTTTCATGTTTCCTTGTTGTTTCCTTTTGTTTGAGGATGTCTCTTTTTGGCTATTTGTTTAAGAGTTCATCTCCTTAAGTGGAGATTCTGAATACATCTATTAAGGGTCTCCCAGTGCCTTGCGTCGAGAGACTTCTTATTAGTGTTTTTGGCGGTGTTTCTCGGTTTTAATGTCGGCGTTCATTGGTGCTTTGATCATTTTGTATACTTGTGGGTTCATGTGGAGATCTATTTGGGTTATTTCATTTACTATGAATATTTTCTCTTTTCTTTCTCTTGTATGCAACTTCATTTCTGGATATCTCTTTATTGCACTATTTTGTACTGAGCTTAATTCTATGTGAATTTCTCTATGTTTTTTTACATGTTTTATGTGAGGATGGATATTACTCTATTTATTTGTGTTCTATAAGAAAAAATGATATGGTTCAAGGACCTGTTGGTGTATGATTTAATGGTCTATGATGTCCTTGTTGGCATTGTCTCAGAGTGAGACTTATGTATGTTTAGTTATGACTTTTATCATGCATTTTTTTGAATTATTTAATTCTGAACTTTTTTATTATCCTTACAATGTTAGTCAATTTTGGAAACATGTGTCACATTGATAGATGGTAGGGGGACTATTTGGGTCATTGAGATAATTAGAACCTACCAAGATTTTTCTTTAGACCTTATGTAAGAGAGGATACATCAAACTTTTGGTTATAAGATTCCCTGTAATAAGGCCTAGATGATGAAATAAAAGGAAATTTTGAAGGTCTATGGTGATTGGGATGAATCGTATCGGGTGTTTCCACAATTTCCATATTGAGACACAAAGACCATGCTGCATTCCATCTTGATATGAATGAACATGTTTCTCAAGATAACCAAATTAATCCATCTCATGTTCAATTTCATCTGTTGTTATGGGTGTTCCTCCCCCATATTTTTGCATTTCATTTCTAAAAAAAGTTTATATAGATTAATGGAAAATTTCTATACATAAAATAAAAGGTAATATTGTTGATTATAGTAACCTAAGATGGAAACCATCCACCTATTCTTCTTAAATTCTCCATTGTGGAGAAGGAAAACTGCAAATCAAGGAGTTGGTTTTGGGCATGTATCAACAACCATTTCAACCAAATTCAGGGAGTCTATTTGATATCTGATTGTCGTAGGGAAATCAATGTGGAAATAAATGTGGATCCTGATATATAGAGACATCCAAATTCACATCATCATTACTACATCAGACACATTTCTAGCAATGTGTGAAAAACATTTCATAATGATCCTATGAAGAAGGAAATCACGAAGCTTGTAAAGAAATGTAATTATTATTTTTCACTATATCAACAGAATGATAAAATGAATTTATATGAAATAAGATCACTTATGTGTAGCATAAGAGTTTTACCAAAATGTTTTATACAAAATTTTGAAGGAATCTACAAGGGTAATCAATGATTTTATGATTATATGATACAGATTCCAAAAGAAAAATGGACATTGGTATATGATGGGGAGAAGAGGTGTGAACACATGACCAAAACCATCATGGTGTGCATCGATGGTCTCTTCAAGGGCCATTGCATGTTACCTAAAACAATCTTAGTTCAATAGGTATTTTATTATTGAGTGAAGTACTTTGTTGAGAGATAGATACAACCCTCAGACAAGATTCAGTAGGGGCTAAGGTATGAAAGACACATTCAATGAGAGATTTAAAAGATCATTGAAAAATATTCTTCTCATAAAGTGTTCCTTTTCCACTGAGAAGACTTTAAATTTGATTTTCAAGAGTGTCTGGACCCATCAAAAATAGCAGCGGTCAAAAAATTGTGTTATTAGTGGAAGAAATGAAATGTAAATATAGAAAATTCATGGAATTGCTGTTTCTTTGTTCACACACCATCATCGTGTGTGCCTCTATGAAGATATCATGATAAGTATTTGTTGATCCAATGTACTAGCTGGACATCATTGATAACTTTTTTTCTGCACCAAGGACATCTATTGGGGAGTTTTGATATTACCCAATGCCCTAGGATCAGCCGATATTGATACCTAACATCTATAGTCTACGTAAACGAGGGAGATTGAAGTCTAGCAGGATACAGAATGAGATGGATTGGCCCAAAAAAGGAAATTTTTGTGATGTATTATATGCCACCAAGATTGTTATAACAGGAAACAAATCCCTAACATTACTAGTTTGAGTTCACACTCCCATCAATAATGATGTATTTTCTCCAATGTGATATTTTCATATTTTTAATTACATTTTGTTAATATAAAATCCTTCATTTTTTAGAATTTTCAATCATTTATGAATAATTTTTCTATCAAATAACAATAAGACTTTAATATTCAAATTACAATGAATACGATAAGTACATGTGAGGTGACATGAAAATATAATCAAACTATCTATGGATAAACTATAAATAAATCTTGTGAGAAAATAATTTGGAAACATACTGTCATTTGATAAATCATATATAATTTAAAAAGCAAACCATTAGAGATCTAACTTATTAGTTAAAGTCAAACTAAGGTTTTATTGGGTTATAAATATCATTTTTTCTTCATTATCTAAAAGTTTATTAGAAAATAAGTCATAGATTTTTTTATAAAGTAAGGAAAAAAGAAGGTAAAACACCAAATCAATAAATTTATCCAAGATAAAATAAAAATTATGATCATATAAATAGGAATGAACAAGAACAAACCCATTAAAGAACACATGAATTCATTTCAAAATAAATGATATATCACCAAATTTTCTAACATAACATCATTTGGATGAGATGAGACTGAATATATAAGTGAAGTAAAATCAAGCTTATTGTCAAGTGGTATCTTAATAACATCTTCTAAAGGGATGTACTTAACTTCGGAAATTTTAAATGCTTTTGACCTTTTAATGGCAGTGATCCCCATACGGTAAAGATTTCATTAGAAGGAAAACAAATTTTATTAATTAAAAAGTTAGGTACATTTATTTGGAAGATGCTCTTAAGACACCACTTGAAAATAAGATGGATTTAACTTCACTTCCAAAGTCAGGCTCATCAAATCCAATCATTGGTCTGTTGAAAATTATCATGTTATATCTTATGTATTATAAAAAATTAATGTGTTATTTAATGCATTAATTGTTGTCCATTTCACTTTGTATGATGAAAATTGTTATTTCATTTGGGATAAATAAATTGATTTTACATTTTATTCTCTTTTTACCTCACTTTCCAAAACATTCTGTGACTTATTTTTAAATAAAGTTTTATATAATGAAGAAAAAATGTTATTATATATAAATATATAAAACAATATCTTCTATAGAACCCTTTTTAAGGATAAAACATATTTTAAACCAATTCATAAATATGATTTAACAAACATGAAGAAATTCCCTTCCCTTTTGGTAAAAAACATCATAAAAAAGGGAATATAGATGTTGTGTCTTACATTATACCAGTCATAACATTCTGCTGACCATAAAATTATATTTACATTTAATTGTTAAGACATTTTTTATTTTCTTATATAGAGAGGTGGGATACTAATATACTCACTTAGAAGTATATGCATGTTTCTCGTGATGTGCTATTGGGATGTGAGGTTCAACAAATCAAGGTACTTTGATCACACCATTATCATCACATTCTACTTTTATATTCCATTATACCAAACCTATGTTGTTATGGCTTATATGGAATTGCGATATCTAATTTTAAATTTGTTGATCATCACCTACTTTCTTCCCACACCAAGAGATGGAGGCCAGATACAAATACATTCCACATGACTGAGGGAAAGGTGATTACCACCCATGATGATGTGGAATTCTTTCTTGATATTCCTATCTAGGGGGATACAATTATAGGACCCACTTGTGGACACTATCCTGAGCATGTACAATGATTTCTAGGATTTTAAATTTTGGGGGATGATGATGCTATAGATGGTGGGTCCATATCCATGAGATTGGTCAAGATGAATTTTTCATAGTTACCCATTGATGCTGACAAGCATACTATCATGTGTCATGACCATGCATATATCTTATGAATTATTGGAGGGACCTTGTGAACTGATCACCATTTTATACATGTACACATGATGTATTTTGGCCAACTAGAGGATTTTGATCTGGTCAGGAGATATATATGAGGATCTCCATTCTTGGCATACAAATATAGGTCCTTATGTAGAACATGAAAATCAGATCTTAGTGATATCAAGGGAGGTGTCATCCTTTTTCAGACGTGAACATGGGATAACATATCTCCGTTATACCCTATTATTTCTAGACAATAGCATCACATAGATGAGTTGCGTGACGCTCCATGTGGATACTGGTATGATCACTAATCTCTACTGGTTTTTGATTCTATAAGGATTTATTGAATTGAATTTCTTATTATTTATCACTTTCAATGTTGTAGTTTACAGGTGGTGTAAGAAACACAACTTCATCAGGGCCCTATGATAAAATTTGGGTGCATATTGCCTCATTATAGAAAATATAATACCCACTAATGTAAGTATATATAATCATTATTTGACTAAATAATTTCATAATAATATAATTTTTTGTTTTTAGTAATAAGTTTTTTTGAAAAATCTCAAATTTCAATTTAGATTTTATGGATGACATACTAGGCTTTATTGGACCAGTCTCTAACATGTTGAACTATTGGACTAAATGATGCAATGGATATAGTTCCTCTTATTCACATTCATATTATTGAGTGACACTAGCCTAATAGTGTCATGCCCCAGTTTGGTTATGTGAAGCGTATTCCATTTTCACTAAGACAATCACTGTTGTTTCATTCTAGGAAGCAGATAAGGTGTTAGATATTTACCCAAGATAATTAAATGCCAAGTATCTTGACCTATGGGACAAATGAAAATTATTTCATGTCAAGGGTGTGAGTACAATTTGATTCCCTATATTAGATAAGACTGAGTATGATCCCTAGTATAGACTAATGTATATAATGTATCTTACTCTACATGAAAGATGGATTTATGATATGGTAAGTTAATAAATATACATTATATTGATTATATTACTATTTTCTAATTCGTTTTGAATATCTTTTTTGCATACTCAACTACAATATATTATTAACATGTCTGATCCATAGGAGGACGAGGATTCTATCTGGAAAGAGATCCGTGCTACAATATAGGGGTGATGCCAGCTTATCTTGTTTTTCATGATATTATCTTTGATCATACACCATATGGAGATGAAATTATAGTCAAGGGAGTGTATTTTCCTACTTAGTAACTTCCTCTAGTAGCCGCTGATGTTGGGGAGCCACAATAATGATGACATAGACCACATCGTGTTCCACATGAGGGATCACCTCTTCCACAGTTATATGTTGACCCTCTAGAAATAAAACCTCAGTCAATTGGGGATGTGCATCATGATTAATGTGTTAAATTTTTTCTTTTAGGATATCCACAGTTTTTTTATGTAAAAATTATCCGTGCTTATATCAGGTGTCATTTATAATGCCTTCATATTTTATGCTCAATCCTTAAAAGGTTATATGGTTCCTCAAAAAGACGATCGAAGGTTCTTTTACTCATGTTGTGGGTGATGGATTGGGTGGAAATGATGAAATCTAGTTAATTACTCCTCCTGATGAGTCACTACCATAGAATTTGATAGTCAAGTTTCTAACACCCGAGGAAGAGCCCTCTCCATGTCATCATACTCTTCCCTAGAATAGAAGTCGGTGATCTCGATACGAGCATCCCATTCTCACAACATCATGTGGGATGAGACCTCATCATAAAAAAATGATTGTACTTATTTATTTATATGTGTTATGTGGACCTAAATTATTTGAAACAATAATTTATTTTATCCTCTATATTATTGTCTGTCTATTAAAATGATAAAATTATTTTTAAAAACAACTATTTTTACATGTTTTGCAACTATTTCAATTTTCATTTATAATTTAGGTACACTTTATGTTTTATTAGATTTCAAATTTGACTACTTGAAACAAATGAAAAACTTATTAAATTTCAAGTAGGTAACATTAAAATATTATAAAATACAAACTATAAAAAAAATATAAATAAAACATAAAAACTTGCTTAATCATATATTTTTTTAGGAAAATAAAATTAATGTCATAAATATTATAAATAATTAAAAATTAAAATAATGTTAAAAAATTTAATAAATAAAAATGTAAAGATTAAAAACAACAATATATTATGCAGCAAAAATTAATTTTAATTAATCGTGTTTATGAAATTATTGTTATTTTGAATTTTTTTATATGTTCAGTAAGTGTTTAATATTTTATTTAGATTGTATTTATACTTTATTCTATATATATTTTCAATGACACCAACATAAAACATTGTGTTGTTTCATGTAGGTGACTTTGAAATAATATAACTTATAAAATATAAATACAGTCCATATTTTATTTTAAAAGGAGAGTCAACATATGGAACATAATTTAAAATAAAAAAATAAATGTAATAAGTAAATCCTAATTTACAGGTCAAAAAATTTATTTCTTATAAACATATCATTTTAACTTTCAAATATTAATGGATATAATTTAAAATAAAATAAAATAAAAACAATATATATATCAAAATATAAAAAAATACATATTTTTAAATATAAAAACATGTATATTTAAAATAAGTTTTTTGTGTGGAAATACGGCATCAATGATGAGGAATATCTACATTAGTTATCAAAAATATCTATAACCTTGACTCATTTATATAAATATTAGAAAAACATATATAGAAGAAACTTGATGTCTTTTGATGTTAAAACATTTCAGTCCCATCTCTGAGTATTTCCCACATTTATTAATTAATTTTTTATTAAATTGGACTAACGAAATTATAACTATATTAATACAATTTTTCATATTATTGAATAATATTAATAAAAAAGAAATATAAAATGTGTAACCATTAATTAAAATAAACCCGTAATATTTTTTTGATAAGGAATAATCCTATAGATATTATGATCATCACCGAAATGAGATATTCTAAGAAGATGTTGACCAAAACTACAAACCACCTTAAAAAACATGCGGGATGAGAAATAGTGGGTAACATAATTACCTTCCAATAGAGTAATGAAAAAAGTGACTGTAGAATAAAGTGTGAGGAGGGATCAAAATTTTTCAACCAGCTAGCCAAAAGGTTTTAAAATTGATATTCAACATTCTTAGGGTGTTGGTCACAATTTTAAAATCAAACTCCACAATGATTGAGCTCCACCACCCTCCTAGGCAACAATGAGATCAAAAAATTGCATGATATTTGGAAACTGGAGGACTCCCATATACATTGAAGGACCGATGACCAATAGAAATCGCAGAACCAGAAGCATCATGAGAAATATTACTGCAACCCACACCCAATAACTCCTTATAGATGCATCAACGTTGATCTTAATGGACTTCGCTAGGGGGGAACCCAACAATAATCCTTACAAGAACCAGTGGTGGAGGTCCAATGATTTTCATCTGATTTCAATGAGTCTGTCCAAAACCAGGAATAATCAATCATGAATGTATCATGTTTACATACCTAATTGAAAACATGGTAGTTTGTTAGAAACCAAATTTTCTATGAAATAAATGGAAAGATAGAAGACCATATAAATAGGGAGTGATAATATCCATCTATCAAGGATATTGTGGAGGTCAACTTTATGCTCCCAATAGTATGATAAATTCAAATTCCAGGTCTTCCATCCGCCTCTCACTCCAGTATATGAGATAAAAACTAATGATGGGGTCTAAAAAGAATCCTATAATAGAATACATGTAGGATATCCCACACAATGGTGAGAGACTAGGATGTCCTTAGAGTGAATAATTCCCATGAAAACCTACCACCAGAAAAAAGAGAGCTCTTAAGGGAATCATGATATTCTAAAACTTCTCCCAATGATGAGAAATCCCAGGACATGGAGGGATACAATCCAAACCATATCCTTATTTGACCGAATATGTATCAGATATTTCTTTTGATCAGTATAGGTGATCAGGAAGTTAATTAGCTCCTCATGGTATATTCAAAATTGAGTTCCTATCATGCTCTTTGTACTAGGAAAAGATCTTCTCCACACACCATCTGCTCCCATACTCATTCAACAAAATCCATCACCTTTGCATTATCCATCCCTAAAATGGTAGGTAAAGATGACTTAATGACATAATTATCCGAAATCCACATGTTCTACAATATTTAAACCGTGGTACCATTTCCAATTCACCAATATAATCCCTTCTCCAAGTGAACATAAGAACCCCAAACACTTATCCTTAAAAAGATTGGATGATGTCCCATCCATACATCATTAAATTTAGAATAAGGAAATTTTTTAGTAGAAATCACCCGAGCATAATGAGAATTATGATTTCTCAAAAACCTCCACCCCTGTTTAGAAATAATGTCATCATTGATATGGCTATGTTCCATAAATCCCAACTCCCCATGATCCTTGGGAAGAAGAGATTTTACCATGCAACCTAGTTTTTATTATTCTTAACCCTATAAATTCCACGCCAAAAAAGTTCAATACAGGAATGGATTTCATATATAAGGAGGCTTGAGAGATTAAATAGAGACATAATTTAAGATGTAATAGCTTGTCCCCCCTTTATAAGAACCACATTTCTTGCCTAAATGTTTTTTTACAGGACCATCCTTAGACTCTCTTTACCACCCTATCAAGGATATTGGAGAATACATCATTCTTAGACCAACCAATAACAGTATGAAGGCCATGATACTTTGGATGCTTCTCCACAACCTAAATACAAGAGGAATCATGCAACACCACTCTTTTTCTCAAAGGGACATTAGAGTTGTAGGAATTTAATGATTTTAAAATATTAACTGATTGTGTTATGGCCATCCCAAAATAATGAATATGGTGTTTAATCATTCTATATTCCTCCATGGTATCCCTAGAAAAAAAGAAGATATCATCCACAAAAATATATGATTGATGTGGGGTTCCCATAGAAACCCATTGGCCACATACATTTAATTATTTCTAGATTCAACCAAAATAAGACTTGAAAAAACATCACAAAAAATAATAAACTAGAGTGGAGATAGGGGATCCCCTTTGCGTAAACCCATGTAGGGAACACTAACATAGACCACCATTAATCCATATATGAAATAAGAATGTTTTAACACATTACATGATTACATAAATCCACTTCAACCAAAAACAGTAAGATATACTACCATTAATCTGGCACGTGCAACTCATCATCAACAACCTACCGAACCACCCACATCGCATCTAACATGTATAATTAAATAAATAATTTACTCATGAATGTGTGTATGTGTATAATAAAATTTTATGTTTGTTGATTTATTCCCATTTTGATTATTTTTTTATCAATATTACATATATATTTTTTAATTTTGACTAAAAATTATAACTTTATTTGTACAAATGTTCATATTGTTAAATAATATTTACTAAAAATAAATTTAAAAGTGTTACCACTCATTAAAATAATCATGCTAAGATAAATTTGGATGTATTTAACCTTGAGAAATCATGTTAAATATTTCGTGTTTATTGATTTTGTACGTGTGCACCTTTTAGGGGCTAATATAATTGGGGAACATCCATATTATGGTTACTTTTAACATTGATAATGACCTTTTTTTAGAAAAACACATTGTGTATTACAAAATTCATCACTTAATGAATGACAAGGACTCTCAACTACACACCAGGTTTGACACACTCATGGGATGTGGTGGAATATCCACATGCACTTTAAAAATCAAAATTACTTATAGAAATTTGGATTAAGAAACATTTTTTCTTTAGTAATGACTGTAAAAATAAAAAATGTAATGTTGTATTATTTTAAATTAAAATTATATTTATTTTATCAGAAATAATAATAACATTGTTTTGTTGTAGATAATAAATTGATTCCTTTATTTATTAAAATGGTCAGATAATTAACCCTGAACAATGATGTATATATAGTAGAAGACCAAAAAGAGTTGTCATACTTGGAGAGTGTATAACATTGGAAGTGATTCAATGAAAAATTCACCAAAGATTAAAACCTAGGGATAATCAAGTGATAGAGTTAATCATATATAAATATATACAATTTAATGATAGGTTATGGAATATATCGTATCTTGTATGTTTCAAACCAGCATGGGAACCCCAATAGCTCGATAAAGGAGACGACCCTAACATAGCCCCAAGGGAATTCTGGATCCCCATGGGTCGATGACTAGTACATGGAATCATACAAAATAAAAGTGAGAATGATTTTTCCACAAACAATGTTGAAGTAAAAGAGATAAGTTAGTAACCATTAAAAATAAACTCCAATGGGAGAAGTTTATTTGAAGTAAAACAAGCATAAATATCAAATGTAGTATATAAATGTACTAGGGAAACTAGAAGACAAACTACCCAAGACCCAAAGGGTACAACTCCCCAAGTCCAAATATCAATAGTTATAACCACCTCCATGTGGTGGCATTACCCTACCCAAACCAGGAAGGATGTAATATATAAACACTCTAAGGCACAGGTAGGGTGTGAGCTAAAAATCTGAGTAGGGTGTCCCCAAGGATTCCATAATAGATGCTAATATTAAAATAACCAAAGAGAGATTTAAAATTTCATATAAATAGGTTTGGCATTTCAAAAAAAATAATTAAAAAAAATCATGATTTACATTTCACAATATGGAAATACATTAAAAAAATGATTCACATTTTAATAGATAGAATATCTCTAAAATAATGGAACTTTTCAAAAATGGCTCTAATAAACACTTTTATATAAAATATTTTTATAAATCAGAAGGATTTTAAAATAGTTTTAAACAATGGAATATATTAATTTGAAATACAAACAAGAAATCAAAATTGTCTTAAGCCTTAGAAGGTACGACAATTCTAGGTTATAGGGACTCTACACTCAAGTTGACACAACAATTTTTACAAAAGCCCCATTGAACTCAATCGAAATAGGACTCATCACCATAAACTAAGGGACGTTATGTGCTAAATTTTTATTTTGGAACATTGTAATGTGTAAAGTCCCATCCAAATAACTCACAAACCACCTAAGGCCAGCATGTGATCAAGTTCAAAACAGTAATAGACAATTTATTTCATGAAACCTTAAAATCTAATTAATCCCATTCCCCATTTCGAATATTCAAATTTCCATTTAACGTCTATAAAATGAGTTATTAATAAAAAATATTCCTTTTCCAGGATAGAACTACAAAGTTCCTATCAAAACCATTTAAATCCATTTTCTTAATATAATAATTTGAAATCAATTCAAAATTAAAAATCAAAATTCACTTTCATAATTAAATTCAGCAATTTAATTTTCACAAAATTCTATCAGTTTCACAATAAACCAATAACTGAATGGAATCGTGGTTTTTCATAATTTTCCATTAAATTCACTTTTCACAGTTAAATTCAAAAATTTATTTGAATCAATTTCCATCAAATCCAAAATTTAAATTTCAAAATTTTCTATAAAAAACCCCAACAAATATGAATTTGGGGTTATCCAATTTCATGCCAAAAACCCATTTTTGAAACCCCAATTCAATGGACATGGGATTTTCCAACAAACCAAATGAAATGAATTTAATTAAAATCATGAAATTGCATTAAATTCAAATAATTTAAATTAATTAATGAAATTTATATTTAAAAAAATTGGGCATCGTAATGAAACCACCTACCATGGGATTAATGAAACATGCTACACCAAAAACTAATCTAGATTTTTCAACGAAGAATAATGATCATGTAATCCAAGAAACAAGGATAAAAAATGGGTTTATAATCCGAAAATGGAGGGTATTATATCAAAAAATCAACATGAGGATCCAAAGAACCCTAGGGAGGAAGAGAGAGATTGCTTAAGAATGAGAACAAGTGGAGGAAGCTAACAAGGTGTAGATCGCACAACATTCCTCTAGCTTTGAATTACATCTTGGAGGGATATGAGGGGCTAAAAAATCTTCATGGGAGCCTCAAGGAAGAGATAAATTGAATATGGATCATCTTTATCCATCAATGACCCGGGGCTTCGAGAATTTTTAATAAAAATTATGATTAATTTAAAACTCATACGTATGGTTTGCTAGGAAGACTCACATAGTTAGACCAAACCTTGCACCCTGAGTATGCCCACATTTCAAATGGGAGTCATGGTTTCCCCTATGTTGGTGCATGGTCTTAAAATCCATGCACCAATCATGAAAAACCACACTGTCTGGGTTTTCATGATTGGTCTTGAGAGGTCGCATGGTTTGGTAAAATCATGCACCAATCATGCAGTAGCCTAGAAACATCAATTTTTTTTTAAAATTTCACCTGGTGCCACCCCAAAGGAAACTACAACAAATAATGATTATAATAGGTGTTTATAAATACCTAAAAATAGTAGCATAATGTTAAAACCTCCCCACTATATTTAATTTCTTTCCTCAGAAACCCTGTAAAGTAGATTCCATGCCAAAAAGATGAGGCCCATGATCTCTAATAGGTGTATCCCTCTCCAACATATCATGATAATTTGAACTATTATACCATTGCATACAAACCATTGGAATAATAATAACTTGATGTACCTAGGATTCATAATCAACTATCTGTACTAGCTGTTTAGTCATAGATAAATTAGGGTTGACCTCAACATCACTCAATATTAGATCATGAAATGGATTAGATAAAAATTTTTGTAGAAGAGATACATAGAAAATGTTATGTATTGATACGGTGGAAGTGATAAACGTTATGAAACCTTCCCCACCTACTCAACAACTTTGAAAGGTACCCCAAAATGAGGAGCGGGATTCCCTTTCCTCCCAAGTTTTTGATCACCCAGTCGGGGTGTAACTCTTAGGAACACCTGTTACACCAACCTAGAATTCCAACGGTATATGGAGACGATCCACATAAAAATTATATCAGCTCTCTGCCATCGATATCCTCTAAAAAATTAGCTAAGATTTTTCTATCATTTCCTAAACCAATCACTATCCCCGTAAAAAACTTCCACCAATCTCAGACCAAAATAAAAGATATTTTCAAGGCCATTCATACACGGCATCAAAAGGATACATTCTGATCACAAACTAGTAAAATCTATTATAAGAAAACACATCAAACCCCAAATGATCATTCCATGCCCATCCAAAATTTGAGAACATAGGTGTGAATCATATCCTCAAGAATTTGTATTGCTCTTTATGTTTAGTCATGTGACTATGGATGATATGCCACACTCAAATGAACAAGAGATCCTAGGGCCTCTTGAAGGCCTATCAAAAATTGACATGATATACAAGGATACATATTAGAAATTATAGAATATAGAACTCTTCACAAGAAAAAAATCTCTTTCAAATAGAGATTTCCTAACTCCACGACTTTGGTTGTAACATGAATGGGAATAAAGTGTTCCAACTTTGTCATCTAATCAATCAAAACTCATATCATATTCTTCATTCTCTAGCTACATGGAAACCCAAAAACAAAGTCAATATAGATCTCATCGCACAACCCTATAGGGACTAGAAGTGGATAAAAAACCCAAATTTTTATAGTGATAAAAATTAACATGGTGTAATGTATACTAATGAGAGACAAATTCATTAATTCCTCATCTCATACCTGGCCACCATAATTTCCTCTGCATGTTATAGATCACCGTAGTGGTTCCGTGGTTCCATAAACATTGGTAATTACTATAGTTCCATGTCTCATATTTCCTTACCACTAAAACCACAAAAAATTCTTCCAATAACATAGAATTACCATGGTGGATAATTTCCAATCAGGCACGATCTCCCCACAATGAAGAGAGTCTCTAATACTTCGGAAATTATCATCAATATATTTTTCCAAAAGAATCATCCCAAGTATATAATATTTCAACTTAAAACTGGACATGTAAACCCAATCCCATAATTCCTAGACACCAATATGGATCATTATAAAGATATCCATCAAATTACACTATTCTGATGATTCTTTCACTCCTTGGGTTGAATGTTTCTTGCTCAAAGCCTCTACAATGGCAATCCATCACCACATGGTATATGTGATTTCAAAATAAAAATATTGAAAGTACTCCAACCAACACCTCTGGTATAGATTCAAATATTTTTTAGAGATGATATAACTCATAATATTGTGGTCGGAATACATGATAATCCTTTCTATGAAATGTTAATTCCACAAACTCTTAAGAGAATGCATCACAACTCTGAGTTCTAGGTTATGGGTTAGATAATTATTATCATGAGGAAAAAGAATACAAGATCCATAATAAATGACATGATCACCCTACATAATAATGAAAGCCAAAAAAATCCAAATACATCGAAGAAGACCACAAAGCCCTGCTCGACCTCTAGAAGTGTCAACATCACCTAGTATTCAACATACATTTCATCTTAACCGAATAACTATGAAATTTTGCATCCAAAGAAAACATTACTCTCTTATTCTTTAGAGATGTCATAAGAGAAGCCAATATTGAAATGCCCTTAATAAATTAGAGATAATGACCAGTTAATCCTAAGAAACTTTGAGTCTCAAAGACATTACATGGTTGTTCCCATGGCATAACATCCTTCACCTATTACAGATCAACTAAAATACCATGTTTTCACACCACCAGTCACGAGAACTCTACTTCAAAAATCCAAAAATCACATTTCAATAGCTTGGAGAAAACTAAATGGTTTCTAAAAAATGTTAGAACCATTCTTAAATGATTCAAATGATCCTCCTTGGACATAGAGTAAATGAATATTTCATCCACAAAGGCCACCATGAAGGCAATATACACATGGAAAATTCTATTAATCAAATATATGAATACTATAGAACCATTGGTTGGGAAAAAGGTCATGAATAGGAACTCATAATGGACAAACCTACTTCGAAAGGTGGTTTTATGAATGTTAAATTCCTTTATCTACAACTGATGGTAACTAGATAAAAGTTCAATCTTTGAGAACCACATTTCCTCTTTCAATTGATAAAATAGAACATAAATCTCTTACAACTGATGCTTTTTCTTTATTGTAAATATATTGAGTATTTGGTAATCAACACAAAGGTGAAGTGGACCATCAACTTTCTTAGATAAGAGAACTGGCACTGACCAAGGTGACACACTCGAGTGTATAAAGACTTTCCCTATAAGATAGTTTAAATGGGACTTCATCTATTACATTTTAAATGGTTCCATATGGTAAAGAGTATAAATTTGCTGAGTACCCAACATTCAGTAAATAGAAAAATATACCTCCCTTACCAGTGGAAAACCAAAAAAGTCAAAAGGAAAAAGATCTAGAAACTTGATGAAAATTATAGGGAGATCACCACTCAAATATTCCCACTCCAAATTAAAGGAAAACACATATATCACTTTTCCAAACTCTAGATAATAAGGTTATGCTCTGCTCGACCATGGATCCAATTATCCTTGGAAGATATGGCACACACCATCAGGTGTAGTAAAGAAGTCCCATTGAATATAAAACTAAATCAAAAATTTATTTTCAATGAACCAATATATCCTTAATATGATGTCATGTGGTTTTATGTCGATAACTAGAAAACATCAAGTTATGTCGACATCTGATAGAGAGAAGAAAGAAGAGGGAATATAATGAAACTACTCTATCATGATACCAAGGGGTGTAGTAATATCCATTTCACAAGATAAAAGATTCATAGTAAGATTTATAAAATTAGAAATATTGGTTGAAATAGGTGAATGGGACACACCATTATCAAATAGAGAAGCCACTAATGATGAAGCTATAGTAATGGTACCTATCATAGTCGCTGGACCTGTATCTACTTCATCTAGAGACTCTTCCACTATGTGGAGAAGCTTAGTTTTGGATTCCTATGATGGAAACCCTTTTACACATGATACATAAGATTTTGATAGAGTTCTCGAAGGTATCTATGATCTCGTGCTACTTTGCAGAGTGGAGTAAACATGGAATAACCTTGGAAAGTGACCTGAACATCCATAGGAGCCACAGTTCTTGGGTGCCCCAATGCAATCCCTCTATGAATAACCTAACCTACCACAATGGTAAAATGCTAAAGGAAATCTACTAGGCACTATAAGAGGTCTAGAATGACCCAATTATTTAGAACCACCATTAGAATCATCACACTTTCTCTTTCCCTTGGAGGAATTCATGCTACCACTCAGAGTGCAAGAAACTCCTGACAACCCTAACTTTCTAGATAAGTCTATCTTGACCATTTGTGATCTATCCAGTAAATCATCATAATAAGGTAGTTTCAGTATGAAAACTTGATGGAGTCCCAACACAAACCTTCAAGCCTTCATCTTCAAACTCGAAACTATTTCATCTCCGAAATGTATGAGCTAAAAAATGGCTTTCATACTCCCTCGTGGTCCTATCAGCCTTCTCAAATTTGAAAAACTATATATTCTTGTCCAATAGAATCAACATTTTATAGAAATGTTCGCTGTAAAAACATTGATGTTTCTTCACTCTAATCCATCATATTTCTTCATCATCACCAACAAGTCCCACCATCTCCTGATCAGTCCTTCCATCATGAAGGTGGTTCACATCACATTGATTTCATCGACTGTGTCCAAGAAAGAAAACAAATGGTTCATCCTTGTCGACCAATCCTTAAACTCTTTAGGATTATTTGAGTCTTGGAAATTTTCTTGGGTTTGGAGAAGGAACACTTGAGAACAAATCTTGATAAAATCTATCCGATGTTCCAAAACAGGTGCCTGAATAGGAATTAGAGGTGGTACCTGTCCTAGAGCTCAGACAGTGTGTAAAATCACCTCATCCAGGTTCAGGTCCACTAAAGGATTATCTCATTGTGTTTCATCAGAAACTTCCTCTTAGATTCAAATTTCAATTATTCTCAAAGGCATGAGGCTACAAAACATTAGTATACAACAAAGAAGACATAATATTAACACTCATATAAGGCAATAAGGGAAATTAATCCCAATAAATTGACAAAACACTTTGATTTCAATCTCTCCAAATCAAAATCAAGGAAAATAGTATAACTAATCATCAAGACATATTTCCCCAAAGTACCCATGGTGACTTAAGGTTCATTGTGGTGAGAGATATCCAAGAAATCAATTGAAATTACAACATAAGTCCCAATAACATTACAAAATGCGTAATAAATTCATGACAAGAGGCTCAACATGGATCTATTATACCACTTTTTCCTAAACAAGATTGGTTAACTTGATAACTCGATAATGGTGTCCACCCTGATATATCTTAAAGGGCATTTCCAATACCCCCGGTCTATGATTAACACATAGAATCATAAAAAATTGAATTGGGAATTATTTTTCCACAAAAAATATAGAAGTAAAAGAGACAAGTCAATATGAATAAAAAAGAAACTCTACTGGGAGAAATCTACCAGTAGTAAAATAGACATAAATAAGATAAATTACTATATAAATTTACCAAAAAAATAGGATTAAAAACTACCCAAGTCCCAACAACTGCAACTCTACAGCTCCACAGATCAATAGCTAGAACCACTCCCAAGTGGTGCCTTTCCCATGATCGAACGTGAAGGATAAAATATAAAAAAACAAGAAAGTACAAGTAGGGAATGATATAAAAATTCTAGTAGGTTATGACTAAGTATTCCATAGAGATTCTAATATGAAATTAATCAAAGAGAACTTCGAATTTTCAAATAAACCTGTTTGGAATTTTAAAAGAACAATTAAAAAATTGATTATTTTATTTTCAAAAGAATTAAATATGTTATGAAAAGGATTCAAATTTCAATATATGGAATATTTTTAAAATAATGTAAATTTTCAGCAATAGCTCAAATAAATACATTTATATAAAATAGTTTATAAAAATAGAAAATCAGTTAAAATAGTTTTAAAAATGGCATATAATCAATTGAAATTCAACCAAATGAGTAACATAGAAATATTTTTATAAAGGTATGATATATCCAAGTTATAAGAATTCCACACTCAAGGTGACATGGAAATATGTACATAATTTCCTTTAAGATCATCCCAAATTTTACACATCATCATTGACTAAGGGGCATGACGTGCTACATTTATGTTTTGGAATGTTGTAAAGAATAATGTTCCATCCAAATAAATCACTGACTGGCTAATCCTTTTATGTAATCTAGTACAAAAAAATAATGGGAATTTTATTTCATGTAACATTAAAATACAATTAATACCATTTTCCATTTCAAATAATCCAATTTCCATTTATAAAACATAACACAGGTTTTTAAAAAAAACATGCATTTTCCATGACAAAACTCTTATGTTCCTATCAAAACAATTTTAATCCGTTTTTATAATTCAAGAATTTTAAATCTTTTCACAATTCAAATTTATAATTCAACTTCACAATTAAACTCAACAGTTTTATTTCCACAAAATTCCATCAATTTCATAATTAACCATCAATTCAACAGAATTTAGGTTATTCCCAATTTTCCAAAAAAAGTAACTAATCAAAATTAAATCGAACAATTTCATTATAACAATTTCCATCAAATAAAAAATTTAAATTTTAAAATTTTCCATAAACACACCCCAACTCAATGGAATTGAGGGTTTTTCAATTTCATGACAAAATCCCATTTTTAAAACCACAATTTAATGGAGTTGATTTTATTACAAAAAAAAATTAAATAAATTTATTTAATATCAGGAAATTTAATTTTATTTAAACATTTAAAATTAAATAAGGTAATTTATTTTTTAAAAAAAATTCAAGAATCATAACGGAACCACCTTCCTTGGGATCAAAAGAACTCACAATGCCAAACCCTAATCAGTATATGTCCATGAAGAAAGAAGATCATGTAATCTAGGAAACAAGGATCAAACCTAGATTTATAATCCCAAAATAGAGGGTATTAGTTCCACAACGTGATATGAGGATCCACAGAACCATAGGGAGGAAGAGAGATATCATAGATGAATGAGAATTGGGTGAGAAAACTAATGAGGAAAATATCAAACTATGTTCTAATATCTTTAAATTGATTATAAGAGGGATATGAGGGGTTACTAACATTGATTGGGAGCTCCAAGGAAGGGATAAACTAACTACGGGTCATTCTAGTCCATCGGGTCCTAAATGGAAGGTACAAGAATATTTAATCAAAATTCAGATTAATTAAAAAAATTGTATGCATAGGTTGTCAGGAAGACCCACATGGATAGGCCGAACAGTGTGGAATGTATGTGGGTATATTTTAAAAGGGATGCTTAGTTTCATCTAATAGGGAAGATGGGCTAACAATTCATGTTCCAGATGTGAGAAAACATGTTGATTTGGTTTGCATTGTTTGTCCTGAGAGGGCACATTGTTTGGGAAAACCATGCACCAACCGTACAATAGCCCATAAACATCCAAAATTTTAATAATTTCACTAGAAGATACCCCAAATGAAACCCCACGAAATCATTATTAAAAATAGGGGTTTATGAATACTGGAAAATAGTAACATGGTGTTACATAGTAACTGATGATGAAATTGGTTAGGAATCATTCTAAAAATCAAATGATGTAGTAGTATGTCACTATGGCTACTATGGTAGTTCCATCGACATTATAAGTTGGTATATCACAACCTCATGATACAATGTCATATCATCATATTTTAGTAGATCAATATGTTCTGTCAACAATGGTAGTTGTTCAATCACACCCTTAGGTTATAACCTCATTTCCTCAAGCTGTGACATCTCATAGAGGAAGTGTTGTGATGGTGGAACATCTTTAGGATAATGAATATTCAAAAAAAGTAGATGAAGAGGATACAAAATAATAGTATAATGTCAATTTAAATTCTAATACCATGCCTACAAGGCCCCAATAACCTTTGAATCAACCTTCACCATTGGAATCATGGTTTATGGAAGTCACGACACACTTAACATAATTTGATTTGTTAATTTTTACTCCTAGTAAAAATTTTACAGGTATTATTTGTGGAAAAAATCAATTGTTAGATAAAGATATTTTTTATATTTGAATAGAACTTAAAATAAAATAAGTAATTAAAATTATGATAAAAAATATCAAATTGAACAAAATTATATTTATGTTTTATAAGATTTAAATATATAATCATATATGATTCATTGTGACACATTTGATTTATATTATCATATGAATTTGAAAGCTATAATTGATAACAATTTTCATTGTTGGTGCATTACTAGATTTACTCCACACACATGTGTAAACCCAAGCCTATCACCGAATCACTCATCATTATATGTTAAATTAATTTTAATTACGTTTTTTGAAATGATAATATCATTTCAAGACGTTCCTATAGTTCTTGTGGTGGAGAGAATCAAACAACTAGTCAAGTATCAAATCTCTTACTAGTAGGCATGCGATACATGAAATAATGTTATTATAAAAATTTGTAGTAACTGGGATGAATCTTATCTAGTTTTACAACAACTTATGGAAATTTTAATTCACATTAATCAATTTATCTGTTGGCTAAATACTATTGAATTTATTAACCAATAAAACAATGTTTATTAGTCTATGGTGGTGACTAATATATTATTTTAGACATTTTTATCATCTTTGGTTGCTTTTATACATTTAAAGAATTTTATCAATATTGATATAACATTTCTGTATGGTATTTATCCAATAATATTATTTATTTCTTCCACATAAGATAGTAATAGAGCCCTTATAACTTCTTCATTTTATATTGTTATGATTGAGAAATTATCATCTTGGAGTTGGTTACTAGAATGAATTAGAGAGTTTGTGATTAAAGCATAAAGAATTTTTCTTATTTTAGATCAACATTAAGAAATCAAGGAGGCAGTACAGTATAAGGTTCTTTCAGGGACCCCAACCCATTCCCACCATTGATACTATATTTGATACATTATAAGCAATTTGAGAATTAATTTCAAGGATTATTCTATAAATAATTCAATCATAAAACATGGCATAAATATCATTTATTTTTGGATAACCATTTTAGTAGTTATTGTTCAATTTATTTTCAACAGTTCTGATTTGTTACTGTACGAGCCTCATCAAATTAGGATAAAAGGGAATTTTGAAGGTATTCACAAAACTAATCAGGACATTTATGGTTACATGATGAAAATTACAAATAATAATTGGTCATTCATGTATGATTATTGGAGGAGATATGGGAATATGATAACCCACATTGTAGAATGTGTTAATCAATTTTTTCAAGGGAGTTATAAAGACACTAATCATTTTTAATTAAGAATACTAGATTATATCTTAATTAGAAGACCCACAATTATAAAAAAAATAATATAATTTTATAAATTTAAATTACAAGTTTAGTATAAGAAACCTACTATTGAACTATAAATTATTTTTTGGAATGAGTAATGCATATTGAATAGGGTCTTAAGAGAGTGATGTGATATAATCACAATTTCTAGTGTGATATTGATAGGGATATTCAGGAGATAGTAAAATTGTGTGTCCATTCATTAGACCATATGGGGTATATATTTTAGTTCACTAAGTTCCATGATCCTATGATTGGGAGTAGTGGTCATGTGCTTGTTGTTTTAATAAAGTAATATTATAGTGATTATGGTAACTTTCGATCATTACAATATCCTTGCACACATGTGATCACACCATGTTATCTATAATCTTATCTTGGAAGAATTTCATTGATAAAGTTTATTGAATAGGTAATATTAAAAAATTTACAATTCCCCAATGATTCTTGTAGGGGGATATCAGAATTTTGGTTTGTCTGCTGATGCACCAACACTTATACTGAAGATAAATAATTTTTGACCTAGTGGGAGGCCAAACTCAACCCATATTATAAACGAGATGTATTTTCCATATGAATGGTAACCTATACAGAGGTGTGGTTTAAATAGTAGTTATGGTCACATGTGAACACGATTCCCTATAAATACATTGCATTCCTCTGATAGTAAAACTAATTGATGTACTATAGTGATTAATATAAAAGTTTTTACATGAAATTATTTTATTAATTTTTCTCTTAAAATATTATGTAGTGGTATGAATGAAATACTATGAAATAAGATTTTTTATTTTTAATTCATAAACGAAAGAAAAGATAAATCCCATAAAAAATAACATACCACCTTTATCAGAAATACCAAATAGATACTCATTTTTGAATATCTTTTACACCAAGTCATAAAAAAGAATATGGTTTTAAAAATAATTATTTTTTATAAATATTCAGTTTAGTAAATGTGAGAAATTTAAATTTCAGCATAAAAAATTAATAATGAATATTTTGAAAAATAAAATAATTAATAACATATTGAAAAAATTGTAATTATTTATTGGTCTCAGATGAATGCTTAATAGGGGGATGAATTAGAGTAATACTCTTTATAGTATTGGAGAATTGTAATGTAAATGTATAGAAAAAACCAAAACAACTCTTTAGACAGGAGAGCTACATGGAATGGTACAATTCTCTCTAGGATGGAGAGCTTCTTGGATTCCTTGGTTATCTCTTATCGTACCAACATATCTTTTATTTATAATAAAATATGTTATCATAATTAAATATTTTTCTCCACTAATGTCTTATTATTATAAAATTTAGATGGATGTGCCTTTGTTACCTTCCCATCAATTTTGAATGCCGGGTCATGTTCTGGCATAATGACCTATTATACATATTGTTATCCAAAGAGCACATAATTATCACCATGATTCTACTTCAATAGACATTATTTCATACCTCAAATATTCTAGAATTATGGGGTCATATTGTGTTAATTTAGGACTACTGACCATCATTTATTGGTATAGTCCGTGAAAGATTACAACCAGAGACACATGAATTTCATCTCCCAGATGGGGGATAGAATTTACATTATAGGATGTGGAATACATACTCGGTCAACCAATTAGTTGACCGATAGTTACATTCATGACTATTTGTGACTAGAGTATAATCATAAATCATCTACTATGAATTGATGTCATCAACTTACCATGTGTCATCTAGGGTTCCTGATTACGCATGGGTTGTCTTGTTGATTTATTTTGATTATTGATAATGATGATAAGAAGATACATAATATACATACACATATATATAATATATGACTTATCTAATAAAAATTTTAGGTAGAATAATACAAAACATCAGAACACATAATGTACCAACCATTAATTTTGGATCATTACCAAATGGGTATAGATTATTGGGGGTCCACTGTACCATTAGATATATATGGGTTCCTTTTTAAAACATGTCTAGATGATATATATTAAATTGGGTGCTGTATGTCTTTGATACATATGATGTTCTCAGAGCTCCTTCCTTGCATCGATCCTAGAGTTATTGCACCAATTCCACAACACTTTTTAGGACTTTCCTTAGGGAATCTGGTATGTTTCTGTCATTAATTTATATTTCTTTGTGAATTTATTAATACCATTTATATATTTACCATATATTTCTTTTTTAACCAGGTGTAATTATGCTCAAAATTATGCACATACCATGAGGTCGAGTGTGAATAATTTTCAATAGTTATATGATGCTATGAATCCCAAGGATATAAGACAAAAATTAAATTTTTTTATAGAATTATTAATGTTTTTATTATATTTATAAGATATTTAATGGATAATGTAGTAAAATTATTGTGAAAATTTATAAATTATTTTCATATTTTGAATTTTTGGTTTCATTAACATCGTATATAGGATTTTTCTACGCATCACTTCCACTGTACTTCACACATATGGTTTGATACACTAGTGTGGTGATGACACTCATCCACTTCCACATCATTGAATAGCACATGTTAGAGAAGTGGTGTGGATTTTTTCCTATATTCAAATTATATATTCTATTTTTTTGTTATAGAATTTGAAATATATTAAGAAATATTTTCAGAGCTAGGTGTTGAGTTGAAGTAGGATTATGAGGCTCAGTGAGCCTGAAATTAAATTTATAAAAATATTAAATGAATTTAATATATTTTTTATAAAAATTTTATGAATAAGTGTAATAAATTGTAAATTGATCCTCATATTTGAAATTTGAGACCATGGTTGAATTTTGATTGTGGAATAATTTGTTTGTTTTTTTATTAAAAATCATAATTAAATTCTCTATAATAAAAATTTCATGATGGGTTTTCAAGGGTTAGTCATATAACCCTTTCTATATCAAAGAGGAGGAGTTCATTCTTCGTTTCTAGATTAGGACTATAGAATGATGATGAATTTCATTAAGGATAATCGTGAGATGAACAATGAATATAGTTGGAACATCCCATTCATCGCTAGCTGATTCATTCTTCACAAATGATCGATCCATAAACAAGGTAGGCATCATTAATTTTTTTTCTCCATTTTGATTAAAAGTTTGAGAATGGATTCATATATACTTTTATTGATATCTGATTATCTGCCCTTAACATGATCCCATTCAATAATTTAATTTTTTTAGAGAAATTATTTATTTTATTATGTCTTTTTATCACACGTGGTTCTGCACCTATATATTGATGGTAGAGATTGTATCAGTCAATGATGAATATCACATTATTTTGTGATTCCCCCACCATTACTCACTTTCTTCCCTGTTGGACCATGGGGTAGCAGTTCGACATTATCTGGGTGGGTTCTAGTGAAATAACCGATGTCACTAGGAATCCATGCATTCTCGATGATGTCCACTATCACCATGTATTGAGAACCAGTAGATCTATCCTTTGTAGTCATCGTCCAACCCCATAATTGTCGGCTGCACACACCTCCATTTTTGAACCCTGCCATAGCTGGTCGTATGGGTCCCCCCATGTTAACTTGACACCAAATCTAGATTCTGACATGAAACCCCACATTTTCCACAGGAATCCACCTCCATGTGATGATGATGTCATCCCCATCAACCATTGTTCGTTGAGGACACACTTCACTGTGCCCCACCTATAGAAGAATATATCCGGCTCACCAGTCGAGGACCACCTTATTGCCTATAGTCACACACACACTAGTGCTGGAAAACTGCCAAACCACTCCCAAGCACCCACAAACATCAGTTAAAGATCCATGAGAAGGAATAAAACCCAATCCAAATATAATATTCCCTATCAAATGGTGATCAATTATGATAACCTCTCTGATGATGGCGACGAGTCTTGGATGAAAGTCAAAACATGGAGAAGAGAAAGACACCCTTGTGGTTGGGGTGGGTGCATTGCTCATCATAGCATGAATACTAGATCTAGATTCACCTAATATCTGATGGATTTCTAGATTATTATTTTATATAATGGTGATGTATTTTTACACCTCCACCTTTCTTTCCCTTTTGATTAATAAAGAGGCCTTTCGAGCCTCAATGTCTTCCAAAAAAAGATGCAGTATTGTGAAGTCCTCTTACAACTGTGTTAAGCCCCAATTGCAATATATACATATATATAATTATATAAATATATAATTTTTTAAAATAAATAAATAAAAATATTTATAATTATAATAATTAATATATATATAATTATAAAATTATAGTTAATATATATAAAATATATATATTAATTTTATTTATAATTATATATATATGTATATTTATAATTCTATAAATATCTAGAATTATTTAAATATATTTCTAATTATATAAAAATATTTATAAAAATATTTATTTTTAATTATAAATATAAAAAGATAAACAAATATTTATATATTTCTAAATAATGTTTATATTATTATATATATATTAAAATTAATATATAAATATGAAATATATATATATATATGGTGCTTTGGTAGTGCAATTACATTAAACACCTTCACACATAACAAACAGGACGGAAAGGCAGACACTAGCCCCCCCCCCCAAGGGTATAACACACCCAAAAATCCTTCTTTATTTTTACATCAATGATTCAATGACCCACAAGGCATTATATCCCATTACAAGCCCATTACAACAGGCCAAATCCTCACCTATATGTCATCTCGCACACCCTACTCACACGCCACTAGATCCACCATACACCGCCTTTTCATCACACTTCATCGTCTTCCCATACATCATCACTGGGCAGAACAATCGGAGAACCATCATCTCTACATCTTTATCACAAGCAGCACCCTTGTGCAACCATCCACTACCTCAACATTGTCATCACGGGAATCACCATCGTGTCTTCAACCATCATCCACCTCCCATATGTCATCATCCATGGATAGAGCATTATCAGAGCACCATTGTCCATCCTTGGGAAGCACCATCATTCAATGAGCACCTGAACCATTTGGTCATCACCCTTAGAAGAAACCCATGTAGCTGGCATCAATGTGGTGCTAGCCAAACCAATGTCCCATGTGACAAATGAAATCTCATCCAAACAATGGACATTTGTTGGTATTGGTAGGGAATCAAACCCAACCTCATTGGATGCACTTGAAGATACCCAAAAAACCAGGCTGGGACACATGTGCATATGAATTATACAACTCTTAATAGAAAAATGAATCTTATTTTCATTTTTTATATTAAAAAATTTAATAAATTTGTATTAGTCAAAATGTCTATGATTTTATTTAAATACATTGATTACAAAATCTGTCTAAAAATTAAAATAAATATAAGATAATAATATTTTTGTTAAAAAGATATATAATATATAAATTAATATATATATTTAGATAAATATTTATTTTGATTTTATGTAATTTAAAATATATGTACATGCATAAATGTATGTATGTATGGGTATGTGTGTACATACAAGTGTGTTTGTATATGTGTGTGTGTGGATGTGTATGTGTACAAATGTATGTTTATAGTTCACATAAATGTTATCTACTCACTTTTTAATATTTTTTAATTTATTTAATTTATTTAATTTATTTATTGTAATATATTCATTGATAATGTTAAAAATATATTTAATCATTTTGTAATATTTATTTATATGTATTAATTTACTATATATGTAATATTTTCAATATGTTTGTAAATAATCTGGATAATATTTATTCATTTTTATTTATAATGTTTTAACATTTAAAATATGTTTTAATTTTATATAATTAATCCATTTAAAATATTTTTTCAATAATTTATTAACATAAATATTTAATTATACAATAATAAATATATATAATTTTTAAAAAAAATATTTATGAAATTATAAATAAATATATATATTTAAATAATAATGAAATTATAATAAATAAATTTAAACAATAAATATATTTTGTATATTTATAATTATATATTAATAAATCTATATATTTATATAAATATATTTATAATTACATAAAAACACTTCTTAAATATATTTATTTATAATAAATATTATATATAAATAAATATATTTTTAAATAATTATAAATTAATATTAAATATATTTAAATAATGAATATATTTATTATATTTATAATTATACTGAAAAAATTTTATTATATATTTATTTATAAGTATAATTATAAATAAATATATCGATTTAAATTGTTTTAAAATTATAATAAATATAGTTATTGTATATATAATTACATATATTTATTCAATGTGGGTCTAGCCCGAGGTCGAAGCTATTGACCATTTATTAAATAAAATGAAAAAATATAATAATCACATGACAAGATGGATGGGGTTAAACAAGGGAAAGAATCTATCTACAAAGAAAAATAACAAATAAAGAATCCCCAAAATCTTGATCAGAGTCCTGACTTGGATCATTAGAATCACTGGTAGACTCTCCCTCTGACTGTGAATTACTCTGGTTAAAGACTGCTATGTACTTATCCTTAATCTTCACCTGCTCTGGAATGAGTTGGTCCCTAAAAGATCTAGAAGACACACTTCTACCACACCATCAAGTTGAATCATCTTGGCCACCCTGGCCTCGACCATTTGGATGACTACCCCATCTCCATGTTCTCTGATGCAACATTACATCATGTCCACCCTTTTAATCATTAATAATGTTTTCAGACAAATGAATGACGTCATCATTAAGAAATTTAAGTACCTCAAAACTGTTAACATCTATGACATTATTTGACTAATCAAATTTCTGACTAGAAACTTTAGGTGACTTAGGATTAAATCTAATTTTCCTTGGAACCATTTCAAAAACCTTCATTATTCATATTCTGTTTATCTTTATGAATTCTTGAGATCATTTCCTCATGCCTGATGGACTCATCAGTCATGGCTTGCATAGATTCTTCCCTCTTAATAAACACCATTATGTTTGACAAAGAAGAAGCATCCATAATCTCATTGTTTTTTTTAACATTTCTAGATTTGTTTTCTTGGAGGATTCCACCCACTTTATTAGTTCTTGATGCTTCATCGTCTGCTTTCATTTCAATTTCCTCGATTTCATGTATTCCCACCTTATTTATAGACAAAGCGACATAAATAATTTTACTGGGTTCTTGAGCATTCTAGACAAATTATTCTATAATAAATACTTCACCATCCACAATATATGACCATAATTTTTCCATATACGAGCACTACACTATTTGGAAATTCTCATCACTTAATTCCACTTTTATTCCACCACTATTCTACCCATTATATTGTACATTAGTATGCCCAACACTAGCATCTGTAGGTCTAATATCCAACTGCCCAGAGGTGACATATTCATCTTTATGATAAAGAAAACAATACTAACTTATTTAGTAATCTCTTGGCCTACAACCATAGCACTACCTAGCTACAGAGAGCCTCCCCCATCAACATTATGTGAATTACAATATATGGTATACTACATTCCACAATCAGTCTATCCATTTTGTTCGACATCAGTATGACCAAAAACAACATTAAAATTTATCTCCAACCATCAAAAGAGAACACCTACACCAGGTGATCTACCCAACTATCGAGAGACTTCATTAGCATTAAGTACATCATGCATTGCAATTGAATCATTTCCCTTCTACATAGAGACTCTGTCTTGAGCATTCTTTTCAAGATAATATTTGACTGGTTTGATACGTCATTTCAATCATGAATTATTCAACCTCCTACAGCTAGCACTATCATTCCTAATTATATCACATTCCATGTAGAATTTTGGAATCCTCTCATAAACAATCCTTAATTCAAATTCCTCATCAACAGTGGACAAAAACACCCGATCAACCAATTTTGAAATAAATTCAAGTTCAACCAAGAACCGGGCAGAATTTCCATAAATTTCATCTTTAGTTTCCATATCCATATTTATGGGACGTCCAAGAGACATAAAAATGTCATGAATAATCATTGTATGTCAAAGCATCTAATGCAATCCATATACATTAACCCAAACATGAACATATGAACTCCCCATGTTAAACGGGTCATATTTCTTACTCTTGTCCTTTATATGAAGGAATCCTGACTTTAGGGATTCTAATCTATATCCCCATACCTATGATTTCAATTACTTATAGGAGAAAATAATGTGAAACAACCCACATCCCTGTGAAACATTACACCAGTTGGAGAAACCCCAAATACTCAATAGCCAGACAACCAAATCATCAATCTTAAATGGAACATATATTTTTATATTAACAATAATATATATAATTATATACATATACCAAAGGGGTGTGGACCTTGAGATATAATTATATATATATATATAATTATATAGAAATATTTTAACATATTTTTTTTGAAACTATAGGAACAAAGACCCTTTATTAAAATCAAGGAAACAGAGAAATGAAAAGATAGGGTCAGACATGACAAACGTCCCACATCAACAAATAGACAAATACCGATTTTTCACTAATCCTAATACTGATATTGCATTCCTAATAACGTATTTCATTCCAATTAATTCATCCATGCCCACATCCATGGCCTCGACCCTTGAAATGATAGCCTCTCCTCCATATTTTAGCTTATTATAAGAGGCCTTCAATGTCTGTGCATACCGAGTCAGCATTCTTAGCCTCTCATTAATCCTCCATACTCTTGTATATATTATTACTCAAACTCCCTTTAGGACCTCTCTTGGTGGCAGTCTGAGCTGTATCAACCTATAAACCGCATTCATGCATATCATTATTTACTTTTAAAGGCTTCGAGGGTTGGGACTGCATCTTCCGGGAAGCCACCTGAACCTCTTCTACCTGACATTATTTTTTTAACTTCATTGAGAATGTCAATCAATTGAAATAATTATAAGATTACAATAAATATTTATCAATAATAAATATATATATTATATATTCATAAATATATATATTTAAATATTAATAAATAAATATATTATATATTCATAAATATATATATTTATATATTAATAAATAAATATAATTATTGACATATATATATATATAATAATTATAATTATATAAAAATATTAATAAAAATAAAATAAAAATAATTAAATAATAAATATATTATTTATATTTATAATTTTATAACTATATAAATGTCAATAATTATATTTATTTATTAATATATAAATATATTTATAAATGTATAGAATTTTTTTAAAATATTTTTTTTATAATTATAATTACAAATAAATAATTATATTTTTAAGAATAAATAATTTTCATTGATTTTATATAATTAATAAAGATATGTCATAATTAGTTATTAAAAAGATATTATAAAACCACTCTTTATTACTACTAGAATTTTAGTGCTATTAAAGATTCATTTAGCAATGATTTTTTGGGCTGATAAGGGGGAATCTTTATCGCCACTTTTTTGAAAGTGCTCATAAAATCCGTATAAGTTTTTTTAAAAAAACTGAATAGTTTCACCCTCTCTTTCACCTTTAAGATCTCACGAAACTGTACTATTATCACTACCAATCTCCTTATCGTTACTCCCTTCTATCACTCTCTGTCGTCACTATTTCTTCCTCACAGAACCTAACCTCATGGAATCAAACCCTCTATGCATTTCATCAATGAATCGATCCTCTCATGATATAATGTACGAGATTATTTCTTTTCATCTTTAATTGCTTTCTCAATATTGGTATTTATCCCCTTCGGCCTTCATGCATGTAGTAGCAATGAGGTCGTTTCCTTCCCATGTTAGGTGTTCACTATAAATGTTGTGGCATTTCCATTTAGATGATGTAGGTGTTTCTATAAAACCTTTATTATAATTAATATAATTCCACTATTAGTTCTTTAAAATGTTTTCTTATGAATTCATAGGGATATGGCATACACTTAGTGGGTTGGAAATGTTTTCCAAATGGTTTTTAATGATCATCATGGGAGAGTTTCTAAATAGATTTTTCTTTAATTTAAATTGATTAAATGTAATATAAAGTGTTTTATGAAAGGTCCAAATGTACAATTAAATTCAATTCAATGTTTTAAAAGAGGTTATTGGAACCAATTTTTTTAAATGTAGGATTTTTTCTTTTAAAGAGGTGTGTTGAAACCAATAAAATTGTTGTATATCTTTCTAGCATGTGAAAAAAATTAGATGATTTATGGAAAATATTTGGTTTCCAAATAAATTTCAAATCAGTATTTGATCATTTTTTTCATAGGATATTTTGAAATAGGATTTCAAATGGTGTGACATGGCATGGAATTCTGAGAATCTTTTAATATCCCAATTATAACTTTTAAATATTTTTTTTTTCAAAAACATGTGACATACCCAATTCCACCCCTTATGATTGATATGCCTATTCTGGCTTGTCACAACTTGGGGGATGTTTGGAATTATTTTCTCTTTATATAACTATTATGCATGGTAGTGAAATTGGATATTTCTTGCGAGGGTATAAGAGGTGAGATGAGGTTTATTTTATGTTATTTAGGCTTATTATTTTCACTTTTCAGAATTGATTACCTCTATTAATTGATATCATGGGATTCCTAGGAATATTTAAATTATATATATTTGTGAAAAATTAAGCTCAATAGGACTACAATATAGATATGTTTGTTTGGGTTGACCTAGGATTTGTATCACGAGTTTAGATCATGTTACATGGGTCCTAGGGAGTTTCTTATGATACATGGGTTCTTTTTGGATACTTTAGAGGATTCCATCCTATAACCTATTTGTATCACCCAATTCTCAACTTCATTTCATGGATTCCTCACTAGTGTTTCATTTGTATTCACATTTTAAAAAACTTGCTAATTGTTTTTGTGTGAGTGTTTCTATATTGTTAAGTGATATTGGAATACTTTTTAAAAAAACCAGCATAAAAAAATTATATAATTTATATGTGGTATAAAATATATGATATTAAACAATTTCAAGTAGTACTACTAACTAAAAAGGGAATTGATGGATTTGGTTTAATTTTATATCATTTAAAAGAGTTCATACCTTTCATTACTCTTGGCAAATTGATTGGGAGAGCCAATTGATGTTTTTTTCTTTTCTGAAAAAACAATTTCATTTAATTTTTTTTAAAAAATATTAAAGAAGATTTAGAAAAAAAATATTTTCCAATAAAAATTTCAGGAACCATAAATGGGTGAAAATAATTTTAATTATTATTTTCAAATGCACATTTATTTTATTATTGATGCAATTAAAAAACATTTATCACTAAGAATAGTTGTTTTTAAGAAAAAATGATAGTTTTTTTTATTAAATAACATTTATAATTTAATTCATGATGAAAATTATTCAATGTACAGAAATTATTTATTTTTCTTAGATTATGTAATTCTTTTTTTAAGATGAAAAAATTATTGAGATTCTATTAAAACAACATTTAGCATCATTTAAAACATAGCCTAATGTTTGAAAATATTTTCACATCCTCTTTGTTTCATATTTATCAGCAATAAAAACATATTTTATTGAAAAAATAAACTTTTTAAAATTATTGCATATTTTTACATTGAAAAAAATATTTTTATAAAAAAAATTCTACATATCAAAAAAAATATTGTTTAATTTTCCAAAAAAATTATTATATTTTTAAAACTAATTTTGAAATTTATACAATAGTGTTTTTTATTATTTAAATAGAAAATATTTTTTCTATTTTCTCAGTCAATTTTGAAACTATACTAAATTAAGTGAAATTTTTAATATTGAAACAAGTGTTTTTCTTCAATAAAATTATTTTCGAAGTAGGAAAATATTTTATTTTGTTTTTTAATAATAGAATAACACATATGCATTAAAAAATTGTAGAAACAATGTCAAACATGATTGTGATGACCAAGACTCTAAGAACCTTTTGTTTGAATCCTCTTACCTCGATAATTTCCCTCATAGGATAAAAATTTCCCAACAATCTATAACAAAACAATCTCATCCAACTTTTATAATATTTAAAATGTTAGTCCAAGAAACCAAGACATTTGAATAATGTTGAAACTCTATTTATAGATATGAATATCGAGATAAAAAACAAAAGAGAAATATGAAATACAAAATTTCTTCCAAAGATAAAATATATATGATATAACTAGTCAAATAGATCGATCTTTGATAGTTTCATACTCTTGTTATTTAAGAATTATAAAACTATATTTAAAACTAGATAATAGTCTTTTTAATTTCACTAATTTTAAAAAATAGTCCTTGCAATGATAATTTTTTTCAAAGGTGATGTTAGTGACACATAAAAATATCCAATGTATATTATTCTAAAAATGATGGAAAATATGTTCTTATTGTAGTTAAATGGATGTTATGGTCTTCCTAGAAATGAAAAAAATATATTACAGAATAGTTTTAATAATAGAAAAAAATAATTAATATAGTTGAAATTTTATTTATAAAAAATAATAATGAGATACAAGAATCGAGATATATTGAAAACTAAAAATTCAAACTACTCAGAAATTGATAGGTTCTACCTTTAAAAAACTTTCATAGATAGATCACTATCTTAATTATTTAATCACCCAAATATATTGGAAACAAAAACTCCTTATTAAATTAAACATAAACCTTTCTATTTAATGTAACCAAGAATAACCCCGCTATATTTTAAAATTTATTTTTGAAATAGTTATTCTTCCCTCACACACATTAATAAGAATTGTCCCAATGATTTACTATGACATAATCATCAGTATTTTATAATGTAAATGTGATTTTAAGGGTAAAAAATTGGTTTAAAAGTTAATAAATTAGATTTTAGTGATGTTTCATAATGAGGATGATATTTAAATTTTTAGTGAAGATCTAAATAAAGGATATTTTAAATTTCATATTGACTTTAAAATAGATCTTTTATTTGAAATTATATTTAATAGATTCATCATTTTTTATAATGTAGTATTCTCTATCAGCAATGTTCAAGCCATATCAACCATATTTTATTATTCTATTTAAAAACAACATTTTATTACACGGTATATGGTACACTATGTTCATGGTAAATATAATTCTTGTCAAAGTAATCATCAATTGATACCCTTATAAATTCCATACCATTATCTTTCGAAATTATCTATAAGGAGAAATTCTAATCCTTCTTTTCTTTTTATCCAAAACATTTAATCATATTTATATCCTATTATTTATGTATCAAAAATAAATAAGATTTAATTTATCTAACTTTATCAATAATAGATATAATATACTTCTCTTTATGGAATGTTCATGTCACTAACTCCATGAAACCCATAGGATATCCATAATGTCCCCACTCCTGCAACCTTGGCCTCATAAAAATCTAAGCAGTATTGAAATTCATTCCTAATACCAAAATCTATTTAATTTTAATTTAGTAATTGAGTTATTTATTTGAATGTTGAAAGTACAATAGTTGTCTCAGCAAGACTGTGTGTTCGACCGTCCAACTAAGGCATCTCATGGTCACACTAATCAAAGAGCCCCATGGGGTATGCAACACCTATTTTTTCTTTTTCCATATTTTGACAAAAAAATAAGAAATTTTGTATGGTGGTTTTCCAAATCCCCATCTTGGGAACATTTATATTTAAGGAGACAACTATCATCCTCATCATCTTCATCTTCAAAATAGTTATTATTGTATTTTTTCCCCTAATACTCATCCCTTATTCTTATGGACATGCAACTATGATTATTGAACTGCCTTGAGTGGTATTCATAACAAACAAGGTATTGGTGATATGTTTGGATGAATTAAGAGGATGAAACCTTACCTTTGTGGTTTAATTCTTTTCTTAAATTCAATTACCCATTTCCTTCGAAGCATGATGAAATTATTTTAAACATTAAAATGTTTGGTTCCAGATATTTGATAGTCCCCTTTTCTGTATTTATTTATTATTTAAAATTTAATATTAAAAAATAAAATTGGGTTAATATGAATTGAAAATTTATGGATGTCAATCATATGTTAATCCAATAAGAATATGGGTTGAAAGAGATCATAAATTTTTCAAATATAGGGCATATGACCCTTCTCAAGTACTTTTTCCTTGTTTACATTATTTTTATTCAAGACTAATTAGTCCATATGAGTTAGAAGAACACTTTATCTATCATGGAATATATTGAAGTCATAAATGTTGGACTAAAAATGGGGAAAATTGAATGTATCCAGTCATTGAGATACCACTCTATTTTATGGATCATCTGAGATGATTATAAGTGTGGAAAATGAAGAATAACATGTTGAGGGTGTGATTATAGGTGTAAATGATGATAGATATCATATTGATGAAATGAAAATGATTGTTTAAGATGAACTTCATGATTTTCCATAATTGTTTGATAAGATAAAGAGTTGTATGAAGATGCCATTTTATCTCATTAATACTAAGTATACAGTATCAGAAGTCTTACTAAAGCCGTATAATCTAAAATATTGCAATGGATGGAGTGATTGTAGTTTTTCTGAACTACTTTATCTCTTGAATAATATGGCCCCAGATGATAATGATCTTCCTAGTAAAAAATATGATGCAAAAAAATTCTACGTTCAATGGGGATGATCTCTGAAATAATATATGGCTTTAAAAATGACTGTGTATGATTTTTCATGGACGAAAAATCACTTAAATAATTTCCAATGTGTGGTGTTTCATGATACAAGAAAGTTGAATAATGTTTTATGAAATCTGTATGGTACTTTCCAATCATTATAAGGTTTTGGATCCCATATATAAGTGAGGATACCATAATAAAAATGACATTAAACATAAATATAATAAATAAATATGGGAGACTTTATGACATAGTAGACTATCCTAAGTGGAATAGAATTGATCATGAGAATTCTAAATTTAGAAATGATCCAAAAAACATTAATCCTGATTTATCTACATATGGAGTGAATCATTTTGGTTTTCAAAGAATAAATCATAGTACATCTCTAGTTATGTTGGTAAGTTATGACTTTCCATCATGGTTATGCATGAAATTAAAATATATTATGTTATCTATGCTAATATCAGGACCCAAAAAACTAGGTAATGATATTGATCTTTGTTTATCTCTATTGATCGATGATTTGAAATTATTGTTGGATTTTAGTGTTATATTGTTTAATGATTATAGAAATGAAGATTTCACATTGAAAACCTTGTTTTATGGGACAATAAAGGACATTACTGGTTGTTAATTTGTATACCGGATATAGCATTAAAATAACACAAGGGTGTTCCATTTTTGAACAACTTACATCGTCAGTTAGGTTGAAACATTCATCGAAGAATCTATTTCTAAGGCGTCATATATTTCTACCCCAGTGAAATAAGTATTGATCTTGGATGACATCATTTAATGGGAGTTCAAAATAATGTACAACACCATATCCACTAATAAGTGATCAACTATTATATAAAGTAAAGGATATAGACACTTTTTTGTAAACCTTTTTCAAAAAAATTAGTAAAACTGATTAGAAAATGAGATTAGTTTTGTTTGAATTACCATAAAATCATTGTTTGTATGTGAATAATTTTCTTGATGTTATGCGGGTTTAAAAATATGTATATGACAGTTTTTTTGGAAAGTTACTAAATGCTCCAGAAAAAATAAACGATGTAATTAAGGCTAGGTTGGAATTGACTTTCATGGGAATATTGGAAGTGTAGGCTCCAGTGAAGGGCGAAAATGAAATTTTCTTCCACCAGCTTCTTACAGTCTTTCTAGGAAGGAGTGATATAAGTTTTTAAACTTCTTGAATGTTATAAAGGTTCCAATGTTTTATTAACAAAATATCAAGAATATTTTTTCAGTGACTGATTTAATGTTGCAGGATATGAATTTATGTTACTATCCTGTTTTAATGTAAGATCTAATGCTTTTAGGTTTATGTTATATTTTTACCAATAATTTCCATCAAACATTAACATGCCACATTTATTTTTCAAATTTATAAGTAGAAATGTCATAGAATGGATCAAATTAGAAACTTTGGAAAAAGAAAATTACTATCATATTATGTTAAATGGAAATTTTCTTCCCAAATGTTTTCATTGATATGATGGTTAACTTGATGGTTGACTTGGTAAAAAAGATTATACTACGTGATACTTCACATTATAGATGGATGTAAACCATTTAATTGTATATGAATATTATGGTATGTCAAAAATTGATGTCTACTAGGGGGTTGTATTGTGGAGTGATATATTTTTGAGAAATCTGTTGAATTCTATACCAACTACCTATCTGGTGTGGAACGACTTGGTCTACCAAAATCTCATCACACATGAAGGCTTATGGGTGAATTATTTTCTCTAATATATGTTTTCACAATAACCATTATATATTATGAGTAGGCCCACCATTAAATTTTTCATTATAGTTTAGTAGTTTCCCCATATGTAGAAACCCATAATTAAATTTTAAGGAATATAAAATCATTAAGGTAAGAAAGTTATATATCATACACACATTATCGAAAATTTATAGGATTTTTTGAGATAATATTTTTATAGACATAGATGAAATCTACATTGAAATTTAGAATGACTTTGATGGCTATCCAGAAAAACCAAGTGTGCACGTATTATCTTATAATGGATATGTAATTAATGGTAATACGTTGTATAAATATGAAAATGATGAAGGTAGTACCATGAAAACTAGTGGAGTTAAAAATGTGGATAAAGGAATGCTTGTTTCTAGTACCAAGGACAGAAGTACAATTTTTTTAAATATATCATACTTTGGAATCATCATATAATATTTGAGTTTCATTATAAAACAATAAAAGTGTTGATTTTTCAATACAAGTGGGTAGATAATTTTAGTTTTGTAAATTTATTTTAATTGGGATTCATGAATGTGGATTTTGGTAACCAAGGATGTATTTAAAAACCATTTATAATGGCATCAGAGGAATTAACCTTATTTTCCATTCCAGATCCCACAAACTGTAAGTGGTCAATTATTTTGTTATCAACCAAAACCACTGAATCATTACATGAAAATTTAATTGATGATGACCCTTTCATTAGGATTTCACAATAATCTCATAGAGGTCCCAATATAGATAAGGTCTCTTATGTTAAAGAATACTAGAATGAAGGGATTTGGATAATTGATAGAGGGTTCAAATCCGTTTAACATTTAGAAGAAATAGTTAAATAATCATGTTATATTTTTTTTGTAATTTAAAATGTGTTACCTTATATTATTATGCATTAACTACTGTATATACATATTATAAATTAAATAATAAACTACTTTTATAGATAATGACTTATGCACATACTGATTCTTCCAATCCTAAGGAAGAACTGGATTCTCAACCTCCTTGTGCTCATAATATAGGGGAAGAAAAACCATCCTCACATGTTGATGCTACAAATACAAAGGAACAATAGATTGATGATGTTGAACATCATAAAATGGTAGCCAATGAATAATTGATGTCCAATAAAAAACAATAGTGTTGTAGAAGGATGATGTTAGAAAAAATTATTAAGGAAAAAAATAAAGGCATAAAATTCGAGTTCGGATGGAATGTGTATGAACTACCTTTTAACCAAAACAAGGACATGTTCAATAGTTTGATTGGGCTCATCACTTTCCAATGAGTGCTTATTGATTTAGATTTGGGGAACCATGTTGTACCCATGCTTAAGAAACTAATTTTGGAAGAGATTAAGGAAAAATTATCTTATCCATTATTTATTTTACAAAAAAATAAAATAATGAATCATTTAATTACTCTTAATTATCCATTTCAAAGTGTAATTTTGTAGATTACTGCAATAAAAAATTTATTTTAATTATTTATTGAAAGGATCATAGAGGCTTCCACACAATTATAATAATGTTTATTCTCAAAGATGATGAAGGAAAAATAAACCCACTACCAATGCACATGCATGAACACCTGACAAGGCAAGAAGTGTCAGATGCATTTACTGGATATCATGAGAATACATCTTTTTAGGTATATTGTGGTTGTTAATACATTGATTAATGATATGTGTATTAACCACATTAATTAAGAATTATTAATTTATGAAAAAAAAACTGAGTTTTGAAAATAATAAATAGATATAAAAATTGATGCGACCCAACCAAAAATAAATTATAGGGTATGATTCACTTGAAAAAAAATTGGTACATATATTAAATCTATCGTAATTCTTTTATGTGCCATGAAAAAACAACATAATTATGTTCCTCTATTTATATGAATAATGATGAACCCAAATCTAAATCCTTTTCTATCCCATATCATGTGCTATGGAATGAGGCATGTGCAAATAAAGATATGATACTAATAGATGAAAACACACAAAAATTGTACGAAACATATTTAATTATGACATAATATTTTTTTTAAATCGCTATTACATAACAATGATTACTTATATCACTATAATTTCTATCTTCATTATACATATCAATCAATATTAGCTATAACAGATGAACATATACTATCATTGTACATGAAGTGTCCAGAATAGTATGGTCCTATCTGAGGAGCTGGTTTTGGGGTGGCACCTCAAACATATTTTTTAGAAAAGAAACAAAAACGTGGATAAAGATTAAGAAATGGAATATATGCATGAATGACTAGTTCATATTGGAAAAAATTTCATTATTAGTCTAATTTTCTAGAAAATGTTTTAGGGTTTATGGAAAGATAAAAAAACTCAATAACAATCACCATGTTTTGATCCCCCCATCCCCCACCACCTTCGATTAAAGTCATTACCCTTAAAGAACTATCTTAGAAAAGGTAACAAATATTCTCATAATTGATTCTGTGAAAAGTGAATTAGGTATACACTAATACATTTTCATTAATGATATTATATAGGGTGAAAAATATTTTGATTTATATCTATCAACAATAATCCATCATCTTTTTTTGAGGGATACCGTGTACAATATCTAATAAGACACTCTACACAACAATCATGTTCCTATATTTCATGTGAGAGTGGGGATTAGAATATCTCATGATACAGACATTAAGATATATATTCCATATGATGATACATATATTCACATTATCATGTAATATATTGGAACATTATTATCATGGATATTATATTTTGTAAATAATACATGTCAACAAAGAGGTATTAATTTCAAATTTATTTTTCATACAAATCCATTTACAATTAATGAAAATAGATCTGAATCGATGCATGTTATTATATACAGATAAAGGGAAGGGAATGAAACGAAATAATATATCAAAATAATCAAAAGGATCAACAAAAAAATAAAAAAATATTCACAAAGCATCTTCACCCCACCCATTCTATATCTACATTTACTAACATTAAAGGTTCATGTGGATAAAAGGTTACAACGTAGTAGTAATGTCAAAGTTGATTTTGAATAAACAATGAATGAAGAAGCCATTATAAATTACATTGGTCTTGACAATGAAAATTAAATCCTCAAGTATGATTAGATAGTAGTCATATTTTTAAATTTTTACATGATGTGTGTTTTCTTGATTTTTTTTCAATAGTTGATCAACTATGTTAATTATGGCTAAATAACAATTCATATTTTTTTGGATATCTATATCCATACTATTTAAAGGGGAAACCCTATGAACATAAATACAGACTCATTAGTTCTCAAATCACTTATATATAAGTAATCTAATTCGATTCAGTTCAAATTGATGCAAGAGTGAAAAAACTGTCCATTGTGTTTGAAAGCAAACATATATACGATGTGATTTTATTATTACCAAAAAATACATGGCTAAAACACAAAAATTTATTCATATCAAATATATTTTCATTATATCATTAAAAATTACTTTTTTATTTTTATGAAACACTGGAAACTCATTTTAATTAATTTGGATACACTAAAGATTTATTTTTTGGATTTGTTGTATGAATACCCTGCAAACCAACCACATGTAATGATGTTTTCCAATTTTCAATACACTAAATCCAATTTTTTACAACTAAACATAAAGATATATATTTTATATTATGATTAAATGATAATAATTTAATGATAGGTCTCTATTTGATATTATAGAAATCTTTCCCTAAGGATAGTACATGCATACATGGAGCCTCTCGACTTCTAAACGTTGATATGTATTTTGGTATATATAATAATATTTCACTATCCAAAGACATATCAAAACAAATTACTTATTTTTTTCAATTTTAATGCAGTGTCTGAAAAAACAATGGAAAAGATTGTGGTTTTTAGTTTTAAAAATTTAAGAGAGATATCATGCACCATTAATGAACTAGTATCCTCAACGGGGTATTTTAGATGATAATTACCATTTCATTTTATATATTTATTAATCACTTTGTATTTGCATTTTTCTAGAACTACCGTGAATATAAAAAGACCACAAATTAAAAAGATGAAATAGATTTATTTGGAAATGACTATTTTGAAAACCAATTTCTATAATGTACACATATATCATGAAGATGTGACATCCTACTAATTATTTAGTTGGTTTTCTCACCATTTTATTTATTTTTAGTTAATTTCCACATTATTTTTATCTGATACTTATTTTGTTAATTTTTGCAATGATCATGGATAAATAAACTCATAAATAAGGATTAATCACTAATTTAATATGATCATGAAATTTAGGATAAAAATGTATGGTGGAATCAACCATACCTAAATCCAAGCCATGGTGTACCCTGTATAACTCTAATTGTATGGTTTCAGTTTAAAATTACCATTTTATTAATGTATTTTTTTATATTAATGTTCAATTTATATTTTATAGTATTACAAACATAATAATTATTTTATTATATAGGTGGTTTCTTTTTCAAAGTCAGATTTTACATTAAACTTTCTATAGAAAGCTAAAAGATAGAGAACATGTTTTTTTGGACGAGGTTTTTCATGTAGCATGGGGTTTCCTCTTATATCTAATATAAAAAATTATCTATTTTTTTCTTAGAGAATATAGTTGAAAGTTAAACACACATCACATACTCAATCATCTATATCCCAATAAAATACATAGTGTGATCAGTATGACTCAAAATCTATGTTTCTAGTTTATATTTTATATTTTCGTTCAAAATAAACATCACATAATAATAATTGATCAAACACATTAATATTAATTTAAAAAATTAGTAAAATGATATATATTTAATATTAGATTTTTAAAGAATTAGCCTCACCTCATTCAGACACATGGTGTAACTGGTATGAATCCAAGTGCATCTTTTTATTTGAAATTGACATTTATTTTAGTAAAAAACACAAATGGAATACTCAAAACTGATAAAACACATTTTGACTATTTTGATACTTTAGTAAATAGATCCATAATTATTTTTTGATGTGTATGAATCAGACGTACCCCAATACAATTCAATGTGTTCCTGGTATGATTCCAAGTGTGTATTTATATTTAAAATTGAAATTAATTTTAGTAAAAAAGAAAATAGACATACTCAAAATTGAGAAAACTCATTCATATTGTTTTTATAATTGAGTATAATGATCCATAATTCATTTGTGACCTGTATGAATCATCTTCACCTCATTGTGATTCAATATATTTCTTGTATTACTAAAAGTGTCTGTTATGATCTTAAAATTGACATTTTAGTTCAAAAAGTGAGTCACTCATTGAAAAATAAGAAAAAATTCTCTTATAACCATGATAATTTATACAGAAATTCATAAGTAATTTGTGAAAAATACTAATTATTCTCACATCAAAACAACTCACGATGTGAATGGTATGAATCATAGTTCATGTTTCCAGTTTGAAATGACAATATATTAAAAAACTCAAGTGGAGTACTCCAAAATGAGAAAAGAAATTCATATTGTTTTCATGATTTATAAAAATAATCCTTTAATTTTTCATGTGTAAGAATCATCCACACCTCAATCCGATGCACGGTGTGAGCAGTATGACTCCATGTGTGTTTTTTATTTAAAATATATACTAATTTTAGTAAAAATAATATCTGGCATTCTAAAAAAAAGAAAAATAATTTTTATTGTTTTGATACTTTAGAAAAAAATCCATATTTTATATTTGATTTGTATGAATCAACCGTACCTTAATCTGATATACAGTGTGACTGATATTACTCAGAGTGTCTGTAGTGAGTTTAAAATTGAAATTTTAGATTAAAAAGTGTGTCACTCACTGAAAATAATGAATATTTACTCTGATTGTCTTAAAAATTTAGAAAAAATATTCCTAAGTAATATTTTACTTTTAGGAATTATTCTCACATCAAATAGACATATCAGGTGACCGGTATGACTCAAAGAGTGTCTTTCTAGTTTGAAATGAAATTTTAGTAAAATAAAAAAGTGACATACTCAAAACTGAGAAATCACATTTGTATTGATTTAATGCTTTAAGAAAATGATCCATATGTCATTTTTATGTGTAGGAATCATCATAAACTCAATCTGATTCATGGTTTGACTGGTATGGCTCCATGAGTTTCTTTCTATTTAAAATTGACATTAAATTTAGTAATAAAAACATGTGAGATACAGAAAATTGAGAAAAAGAATTCAAATTGTTTTGATACTTTAGTAAAAATGTCAATAAGTCATTTCTGATGTGTAAGAATCAAACAAACTGCAACATGATTCACTATGTGATTAGTATGACTCAAAGTGTGTCTTTTTATTTAAAATTAACATTAATTTTAGTATCATTGACAGCTGACATACTCAAGACTGAGAAAATGAATTCAGATTGTTTTTAAACATTAGTAAAATTTTCCATAATCCATTTTTGATGTGTAGGAATCAGCCTCACCTCAAATCGATTCATCATGTTCCTAGTATGTCTCAAAGTATCTGTAATGAGTTTAAAATTTACATTTTTGTTCAAAACATGTATCACTCACTAAAAACCAAAAAAAATCTCAAATTATCATGATAATTTAGGAAAATGATTTAAAATTCATTTGTGATATGTATGAATTAGTCGCATGTAAAACTGACTCATGATGTGACCAGTATAAACCAAAGTGCATGTTTTCAGTTAAAAATGACAACTTCGTAAAAACCACAATTGACATACTGAAAATCCATAAAAAGCAATAAAATTGTTTGTATGATTTAGTAAATTTATCCATAAGTTTTATTGACATGTAGTAATTAATTATATCTTAATACGATGTGTGGTGTGATAGGTGTGAATCCAACTGTGTCTTTTTATTTAAAATTTACATTTTAGTAAAGAACACTAGTGAAATACGAAAATTGATCAAACACATTTGGATTGTTTTATTACTTTATGAACATAACCCATAAGTCATTTTTGGAAAATATGAATTAGCCACACCTTAATCTGTTACACAGTGTTGTAGGTGTGACTCAAGGTGTCTACTATTAGCCTAAAATTCACATTTTAGTTCAAAACATGTTTCGATCACTAAAAATCAAGAAAATGTTCTTGTATTGCCTTTATACATTATGGAAATTATTCATAAGTATTTTATGAAGTGTAACTATCAATCTCGCATCAAACCGAAACACGAAGTGACCAGTATGACTCAAAGTGTGTTTTTGGAGTTTAAAATAACATTTTAGTAAAAATGGAAAGTGACATACTCAAAACCAAGAAAATTTATTCAGATTATTTAAAAATTGGGGAAATGATCCATAAGTCATTTTTAACATGTAGCAATTATTCCCAATACAATCTGACACATGGTGTGACCAGTATGACTCTAAGTGTATCGTTTGTCAATATTGGAATTTTATTAATGTATTATTTCATATTTGTGTTTTATTTATTTTTTTTATATTATTATAAACATAATAATTTGTTTCTTGTAAAGGTGGATTCTTTTTCTTGGTTTCCTGTGGTTTTTTTTCAAACAGATACCATGGTTAGGCATTTTTTAGAGGGGGTCATAGGTGTGAAATACAATAAAACATTGATGTTTTTAAAAGATTTTGGATAGTAATTGAAACTTTAATTATAAAAAACATATTTTGAAATGTATAATTTTTTTATATTTGTTATATAAATTTTATTTCAATTAAATAATGAATTTTCATAGATGTGTATTTACATACAGGTATTTTTGTTGCATTGTGTCGTTTTTAAAATAGCACACTATAGTAGTACGAACTTTATTAGCGATATTTCTAGCTTTGATTAAGGGATATATATTTTAATGGAACAAATGAAAACATTGATTTTTAGTGCATTTAAATCTTTTTTTTGTGCACTATTAAAGGGCATACCTGTGGCAGTGAATCCTCCTATTAACTGATCACATAGATTACACATATTAGTACAAGTGACACACTATCATGCACCTGACACACCATGGGATAGGTCTTCGGTATATAGTATGTTTATTAACATTTATTCTATCATTTTATTTCATATATAAAATTAATTCCAATATTATTTATTTTTAGTGATAGATATAAGAGAATATTGTACATATCACTAACCCTCAAGAGGAGGAATTTATCAGGTGAGATGTAGTTCAATCTGATCTAGTGTCTGTCTCATATCCTTCCTATTTAATATGTGGGGTGTTTATGATGAAGAGCTACAATTATATCCTAATCCAAATGTTCTGGCTGAGGGAACTGGGGATGATGACGTGCATATTGTGCCTTGTGGGGATGGTGCAATTCCACTACCCCCACCAGTCAAAGAATAGAGACAAGAACATAGGTGAGTTCATAGGACTAAATGGAGAGACCAGCACCCAAGATATTCTATTGAATTATAGATAGAGGATCACACACATTGGGTAGATGATCTTGAACTACAAGGAAATTTTTATGTGTCATATACATATGATATAAAATCTTCATCTCATATATGTCCTACAGTTGAAAAATCTAGATCTTTAACAGAGTGGTACCTGAAAATGGTATCACATCACTATTGGATTATAAATTATTTTTTTGGGCCGTTTTAAATGGGATCCCCTCTCATATAGTCATTTGTGACGGGGTATCTTCATAAACCGCTCGTAGCTAAAAAATGCATCGTAAAAACTATTTCTTGTAGTAGTCCATCATAAATTTTTTTTCGTAATGGGGACCCAATCAAAATTTCAAACAAGTTTAATGATTGTATATATATATATTTTTTTTTTGCGATGGGAGATTAATTCCACCGCAAATAATAAAAAATATTAAATAATTATCTATTATGAGAGATCAATCACATTAAGAATAATAATAAAAAATTTAAAAATTTAAAAATTTAAAAAATAAAAAAAAAAATAAAATAAAAAATAGAAGACATCACAAAAATTTAAAAAAATATAATAATAAAAAAATAAAAAACAATAAACAATATAACAATATCAAAAAAGAAATATATAAAACTATAAATTTCTAAATTAATAACAATATTCATAAAATAATTTACATTCAAATTGATATCATAAAAAATGCATCGAAAAAAATTCTCAAATCACTGAGGATGGGGAGGGTTATCTAGAGGAGGTGGTGGATGTTACTCTATCCCTATACCTTATTATATACATTGCATGTACTCTATCAACTATTTTTGCTATTGTTCATGTGTTCGACATTAATGCTCCTACTACTGCTCATGCTATCAACGAAACTCTTCTAGCTCTCTACACATGGTCTATATAACCTCATCCTAACCTCATAGCTTCTCCTCATAATCTTCATCAGATGATGATGACTTTCCATTAGCTCCCCTGAAGCTTGATGAAAACTATAGAACAATACCATAATATGTTTCTTGGATAAATTGAGAATTGATAACAACAACATGGTCTTTCTCGATGGCATACTATGTTTCTTGCATCCATGGTGTGTCATCAAATCCTAATGCACTGGTGGTCTGACCCTTGGTCTTGGCCTCACTCGCATCATGTATTTGAGAATTTTTTACCTCAAATTACTCCTTAAAATTAAATTAGAAATTAAAATAGTTAATATATAATTTTCAGTTAATTTTAAAATTGATTTTTTTTACTGACCACAATCTAACACTATCGACCACAAATAATATCTCTAGTAATTGGTTAAATGTATATCCACTTGTAAACATTAAAATCTACAATATCGGGCTCCTTAATGGCCTATATGAATAATAAAATAAACAATTTATATTTATTGTTATATAAATTATTAAATAAAATCACTTATGAAATTCCGTTGATGAGTACTGAATGTGTGACTACCAGTTCTATGTATAATCTCTTGTCTCCCTCAGTTCTTCCAACCAAATGATGATATCCTCCAAAATATATCTATCATATAGTATGAGTACAATCCATACCAAACATGATAAGAGATGTAATCTGGTTGATAGATGCAGCAAGACTGAAAAAATCGTGACTCCATATTTCTTCATGGCTCTCTTCCTCAGATTGCACTACAACTAGACACAATGGGCATGCATACATGCCTCCCATGCCTCCAAGATAAATATCCTCATGGTATCATCTATTAGAATCCATAAACCATACAAATAATTAATAATAGCAAGTTAATACCAAAATAAATTTTAAAATAACTATTACATACTTACAAACAATCCAATGATCAAATAGGTGATGTTGAAGATCATTGAGAATATGATCCCACATCACCCATGATCCGGAAAAATAATTCTTCAGAATAGATCTCCACTATCAAACATCTATATATAAAAACTATGGGAAAAAGAAAATTTAATAAAAAAATAATATATAAATAAACTAATGGAAATTAATGATAATGAAAATTAACTAAATTATACAATTGAACATAACTCTAAATCTGTGGATCAAAATCAAGATTTATATATCACTTAGGAATGGGGATTATATTCATCATTATCGTAGGATAGTGACCCCTCTAAGTTGATGCACCACCTCCAAATTTTGGGTTGGATGAAATACTATTTGGCTTGTCACTATGAAGTATGGCCACCTTGAGGCAAGAAAACATCGAATCATAAGTCTCATCAACAAATTGAAAAATTAAAACAATTTTTTTAGAAAATAATTGAAGATTAATATTACATATATAAATATATTATTACTATAATCAACATGAAATTGTTTCATTATTCATCTTCATCCTCATCTTCATATATGATGGTGTAAATATCTTCATCTTCCTCCTCAGTATCATCAATTTCCATTGGATTTTTAGGTTTATCACCTCTTTTTAATTCAAATTAATTTTTTACATAATCAAAATTATCATCACCATCAACCCATAACTGTGGGGTGTCATCATCAATATTAATTTCTCTTCTCCAAAAAATGTATTTGGATCTATCTAATTAAAAAATTAAATTACTTTCACTTCAATAGAAACCCATTTACATTTCATAAATTGACTTTCATGGGATTTCATTATTATAATGCTCTACCAATCAATTTAATCTCTCAAAGAAGCACATTAATTAGAATAATGAATTTGATATGTATGATGAGTTAAAAAAATATAAAAGTCACTATAATAATTATTTTTTATTTAATGTCGAAAATTTCATGGCATAAATGAACACGAAATCCTAGATCAGTATTATACTATTAAATTTAAAAACTATTAAATAATTTTTTATCAGATAAAACGGTTCAATTATTTAATCAACAATGCCAAGAAGTCATCTTCACTTTTTCTATGATGGGATACACTCAATAAAACACCATTATTCATTTTTTTTCTATTCAACATATGCAAATGTATAAAATCCAAAACCATTCACCACATTTTCATTATAATATTTAACAATTTTGGATGGTGGTTTACACAATACACAATATATTATCAATTTTACTGACACGTTTTGATACCCACTTTTTTTAAAATATAAATATAACAAATAATAAATTGATTACATATGTTAAACAATACAGAATTTACTTTTACATTCATTGAAATCTGTAGGAAAATTTATTTTGTCGTTGTTTTTCATGGGAATATACTATAATTGTTTGCAAATATTTCATAATATGATTATCATATAATCTAAAATCTAAATAATGATAATTTAATTAAATAAAATAATAGCAGACAATATCAATCAATCTACAAATTGTGTAATTTATTCATATTTGAGCAGAACATATTCATGATCCCTATGATGTTTATCATCTGAAATCCATCGTTCATTAAGTCCACCAATTCCACGGTCAAGATGATTACAAACTGATAATAAAATGTTCAGTTCATTTTCTATATTTCCCACATTACGGTTCATTTGGTTATGTTTTGAAGTATATTTAAGTCGTAAATAATGGGAATTGAAAAAATAAATTTCCACTTTTAAATAATTTTATACAATTTACCCTACAATTGATACATTATTACGTACTTTTTTATTCAATTTCTACATGATTCTCTTATATGGGTACATTAATTGGAACTATTTCGGTCGTCCCCATATTTCTTCATATGGAAACTATAATATCAAATTTTCTATTGAATTAATAAAAAATATATTTTTTTTTCATAGTATACATAAAATTAAAACAATATCTTCTTTTAGCCTAATAATAACTTCATATTCTATTGTCCATATCAAAATGTCTCAGAAAAAAATTATATTTCTTTTAGCACATTACAAATTGAAGAATTTAACAATCCGATAAATCCAATTAGCATAATTATTTCCAATATGACATAATAATCATGATTTTTTAATCTGGAAATAGGGATACATTTGAAACATCTCTCTAAATTAGAAACATAACCATCTTGTACCCTCAAATTTTTAATACATTAACAAAATAATAAATGGTTTTCCATAGAAAATATATGTTCTAATTTTTAATTAATTAACTTAAGTGATCTCTCATTTTTAAGCAACTCAAATTCTGGTCACCTGAATATTTGGGCAAGATCCAATCGTGCCTTTACATTATCATTGGTGTTACCAGGTGTGTCCAAAATTATATAAAATATATTATCCAAATAGGTATTCTCAATATACATGACATCCCACAAGTGATGGAACAAAAAATAAAAAAAATATGGGAGATCCTAGAAAATACTATGTTCAATCTAATTGTCCTATTTCCCAAAACCCTAATTTTTTTAATAGTTTATAGTATGTATGAAGGACATGGGATATACTTAAGATACAATAGATTTTTAATTAGTACCTATGATCAGTACATGATGTCCATCTCTTTCAATTTTACCTTGTCTGAAATGATTTTGGTTCCTTCAGAATTGATGATCAGTAGGAATAAATTGATAATGACAGTGGAAAAAATAAGTTTCTCCCATTGATGAGAATAAATTCTTTGTTTTCACTCATATAGTATGGAAATGATTTTAGATCATGTTCACCCTATCCATCTAACATATCATATGTTGATAATTCAAAAAATTTCTACATTGACACTTCTTTCATTAGGAGATTATATTTTGAAAAAACATCATATGTAATGACTCCATTACTCCATAATAAATTTTAATCATCAATCAATGGCTTCAAATGAACATTAATATTATTTTTTTGTATTTCAGATAATTGATAATGTCAAAAATATATATGGTTCATTAATCAATATCCAAGGAGGATATTTGTATGAAGTTATAAAGATGGGCCAATAAGAATATTTTCTACCATATAGACTAAATGTATAGAAATCATATGTGGAAAGACCCAATACCAATTTACAGGATTCAAAATAAAAAGATTGGCGTACATGCTAAATATGATTCCATGAATCAAAATCTCATGGTTGGTTTATGATTTTATCAGTTAAAATATATGATTTATTCTATAGAATCAATGATGTTGTGTTCTGTGTCATAAATAAACATTTCATGTTGGGTGTAAGTAGGAAATATTTGAATTGTTTAATAGGAACCAATCCATACTTTTCATATTGATACTCCTTGTACCTCAATTGTAGACTTGTAGAACAACAAACTAAGAATCATTTTGACCATATTATAAGATGAAATCATGTGAAAATGCATGAATCATCTAATAAAGGATACCCAAATTGTGAACCATCCTCTTTATCTCATAGGAATTGGTAGAAAACACATATATTTTAGGTAACATATATTTAACCAAAGAGAATATATGATAAAAATAGATACCTGAAATTCCATTATCTGATTTAACATCCATAAATTTTATAACCACTTTAAATGTGATTATCTTATAACCATGACAAAAGGAGTCTAAAACAAACTTTAGCAAATTATAAAATCAAGATGGTTCTAACTCAAGAGATAAATAAAAATCATTTTTGAGTTTCTATTCCTTGAAAAGATGGACTAGAAACCTGGTGTACTAATATTTCAAACTAGGATGGATCCAGAACCAAATTATTAGTATCATATTCAAAACTATGTTCACCATGTTAACACTCAATTACATAATCTTTCTCAACGAAAAATTAAATAGATGACCCCCAACATTGTCAAAATTTTCAAACATCCTCATATCACATTTCTTACATGGATTGTTAATTTTCAATTCTGAAAAATTCTATATTATTTGATGAAAATGACAAAGAATATTAATCAACCTCAACTTATAAATGATTTATACCAGAATCGTTAGGAATCCAATAATGATTTATCAGAGCATGATATTATAATGAAGTCATTTTTCTCCATGTTCAATATTTTTCTGAAAAATAGAAAAAACATATTTCTTATGAATAATCTAAAATAAGGAAGTGACCATCAAAAAAATTTAGAAGATAAAAAATCAAAATACTCCTAAATATAAGAGATTCTATCAAATTACCACAAATTTTTTAAAATTCTACAAATTAGTGCTAATAATTTCTAATTACAACTAATTTTTTATAATTACCAATATTTTTCTTCTAATTACTATTAATTATAATTAAGGGAAAAATAATTCCAACCTAGGGGCATGAGGGAAGTAAGGAGAAGATAAGATAAAGGTCATGACAGAGATAATAAATTATAGTGATGCTCTATTCAGACCATTTAGAGGAGGGTCAGTCATGGATAAATGTGTGTGTTTACCCATTACCACCTCTCTTACAAAAGTTCTGAATACAAGGGAACAAAAATTATTTCACTCTAGATTCTTTTTCATACTCTCCACTCCATGCTTTCCTCGAGGAAAGCAGGGAGTGGACGTGTTAGAGGTTACCATAGGGAGATATAATTTCGGCATCATAATTCTTTCACTCCATCACCCCCTTCAACCCCTCTACATCATTCTTCCCTCATGCTTCTTGTTCAACCATCTATGACTAATTGCTGTTAAATATGGTTAATTTTGGTTAATTGTTAGTAATTGTGGTTAATTGTTGTAAAATAAGGTTATTATGGTTAATTGTGGTCAATTGTGGTTAATTGTGATTAATTGTGGTTAGTTGTGGTTGATTATGGTTTATTGTGGTTAACGATGGTCAGTTATTGTATTTTTTTAGTAAATACCGCTTATTACTAGTATTTTTTACAAAATATGACTCATTACAATTTTTTCCCTAAATACTTCTCATTTTCAGTATTGTTTACTAATTATTTCTCATTATCGATATTTTTTACTAATTACAACTCACTGTTGGTAATATTTACCAATCAATGCTCATTTATGAAAAAATTTATTAAATAATTCCCACTCCCGCTAAATTTATATAATTAACAATCATTTCCACTAGTTTTTATTAATTCCATCTTATTTCCACAAATTTTTTAATAATTACAGCTCATTGCCAATATTTTTTACTCATTCCCACTGATTACCAGTATTGTTTACAAATTATTGCTCATATCTAGGTATTTTACAAGTTAACACTATTTTATGCTAATTTAAACTAATTAATAGTAATTTCCATTAATTTTAACCAATTAAATCTGTTTTATTATGATATTCAATAAATATAACTCATTACTGCTAATTTTTAATAATTACAATTTGTTTCTGCTAATTATTGCCAATTAACGCTCTTTTTTGGTAATTTTAACTATTTGACATTCGTTTATATTTATTTTTAATAATTCCTACTCACAACCACTATTTTATGATAATTACTTCTCATTATGATTATTATTTACTCATTATCATCCAATACAAATATTATTTTACTAATTACCACTATTTATGGTATTTTTTACTAATTAATGATCGTTTTTGCCAATTTTAACTAGTTAATGCTCATTTAAGCTAGTTTTAATTGATTAATGCTCATTTACTCATATTTTTAATAATTTTATCCCATGATTTTTTTAATAATTCTTCTTCATTAATGCAAATTTTTAATAATTACCACTAATTTCCAACAATGTTTACAAATTACCTATCACTAGCGATAACTTTTATTGTTTTCCACTCATTATTGGTTATTTCTACTAATTACTACTCATTCCTGATAAATTTAGCTAATGAACACTCATTTTATATAATTTCTAATAATCAAATCTCACTCTAATTTTTAATAATTTTAGTCATTTTTTCTAATTTTTAATAATTCTCATTCATTTCTACTAATTTTTAATATATAACACTCATTTTCACAAATTATTACTAATTGCCACTCATTTTTTCTAAGTTTGACTAATTAAAACTATTTTCTACTAATTAATTATAATTTCTAATAATTACCTTTACAGTTTATGTATTATCGCTAGTTTTATTGATTACTGCTAATTTTTACTGATTATTGCATATTTTTTATTAATTATTTTTAAATTATTAGTATTTAGCATTAATTTTTGAAAATTAGTCTTCATAGGTACTAATTACAAAATACTGCTGATTATTTGAAATTACTATAAATTTTTATTACTTTTTATTATGATCTATAAATTATACTATTTTCTATTAATTAGTACTATTTATTTATCAATTATAAGTAATTTTATATTAATCACAACTACTTACAGATAATTATAACTAATTACTACAAATTAAAACTAAATATTTCTAATTAAAAATAACTAAATCTAATTAAAACTAAATATTAATTATTAAAAATAAATAAATTCCCATTAAAATTTATTACTTCTAATTAAAACATGTTATTTAAAATTATATCTAATTACTTCTAATTAAAAATAATTACTACTAATTTAAACTAAATATTTCTAATTTAAAAAATAACTGATAACTAAATTTAATTAAATCTAATTAAAAATAATTACTACTATATAATAATACTAATTTCTAATATATAAAAAATTAATTAAAAATTAAAAATGTTAAATAAAAATCTCAAAATTGTTGTTTTTATCAGATGCAAATATAAAAAATTGATTCCCTATAAAAATTTAAACTTTTAAACGAATAAATAAAGATGTGGATATGAGAGAAGAGGAGAAGAGTGAATATTAGATGAGGAATTAATGTCCAAAAATGAGGTGGGGGTATATATATATATATTAGATTAGTATGACGAGACTATTTCTGATGAGAATCTCATCGCAAATAGTACCCCTCCTAAAGAAGTGTGTCGATGATAAAAAAATTGTTTACTACTGGTAAAATGGGCAATACATTTATTATAACACATTATTTGCAACGAGTTTAAATTCTTGATGAAAATAACAATAATGATGAAAATTATTTGCGACGAGAGTAAATACTTGTCACAAATACATTTTCATGTGCTTTGGTGCACATGCGCGACAAAAACATTTGCGACGAGAATAATTTATTACCACAAATAATTATTTATTTTTGATTATTTGTGTCTATAAAAGATTCTATTTGCAAACTGTCCCATGGTAAGTAGTATTTTCAACCAGTGATGGGCCTATGGAAAAATCCATTTTTTCTCGTAGTGCACATTTTGTAGGCCTCGAATGCCAGGACACGACCCATGTCAGGGCTTGAGCTGCAAATACCTCAAGCCCACCTTCATAGTCCAAGGATGGTGACTAGTGCTGAATGTATATCTAACATGGGGAGGCCTTTTACTAAGTACCTATATGCACATACAGACACATATCAATGTATAATTTCAGATGGAAAGAGTAAAAGATTCAATAAAACTAGAATGTAAACCAAACATGCATACCCTCTAGGATGTACAATAGTACGACAATGAAAACTCAAATGTAAAGGGGAAAAATAAACTCGCAATAAGAAATATGACCTAACCTAAAAAAACTGTAAAGTAAAACTGCTAAGGGAGCGTAGCTCTTTAATACCAAGTTACAACCACCATACGTTGTCCAAAGTAAAAGGTATCCCTAATCTCCTTTGAATTCATCGTCGACCTGCCTGTCATCTGTATATGTCATGACACGTATGGGAAAATCCCATGTAGTGGTGAGTATATATGTACCCAGAAATACACCCCAAAAGCATGAGGGGGATCTGTAAGATAGACAAGAAGAATAGAAAGACATTAGAGGAAAGATACAAACAAAGGGAATAACTCAACCCAAACCAAGAGTGAAAGTAACATCTTCTAAACACAAGGGGATCGAAAAAGTGAGTCGGTGAACTACACATCACCTATTCGCTAACTATTGAAAGGGAGTTGACTCATCCAACCATGATAAGTTAAAAAAATAAAATACATGTCATAAATTGCACATTTTGGCCCCTCCTGGAAGTAATGTAACCAAATCCAAGGTGTGGATCATAGCTCAGAAAAAGGATAATAGTGGAAAACAATTTTTAAAGACCATCAATAATGCATATCATCTCATGCATATACCAAGATGTATATGTCCATGTCATACCATTCCTCATCACTATTTCACATAGTTGATGGGCCCCAATCTCAATGTATAGGACTCACACCATAGTGCATTAGGGGGGTTCCCCTCTAAAAGTATTCATAGAGAACATTCTCCCTAGTGCGTCAGGGGGGTTCTCCTTTGGTGTCATGAGGACCTTAACCTTATTTGATAGGGGGTCCCACTTGGTAGGTATATGACCTACACCCACGATGATAAGGGGCTCCACTTAATAGGTTGAAGGCTCTCTCCCTAGTGAGACAGGGGGTTTTACACTAGTCATTGAAGACCCACATCCAATTTGATAGGGGGTTCCACTATGAAGGTACCTATAGAGGGACTATTCGAAACCCGATGGAGGGGTTCCACTCCAGTGGTTACGGACCCACACCCTAGTGCGTTTGGGGGGGGGGGTAAGATGTAGTCATCCAGGACCCACACCCTATATTATAGGGGGTTCCATTCCAAAGGATTTGTAGAGGACCCAGAACATAACTGATGGGGGGTTCCACTCTAGTGGTATCTTATGATGTTATGCTTTATCACTACCATTTTTGAGCATCATATGAAAAAAGAATTATTCATAAAACATTCCATGTCATATACAAAAATCCAAAACGAAGGGAATCATCATGGTATATGAAATAAAACACTCATGATATGCTACTCATGGGCAAAAATTTATGTCCAAATGATGGAGATACAAAACCATTAAGTGTCCTAAAAATGAACCAAGGAATGCACAATGTTTGATGGGACCCACACGATGAGTGGAACCGCTAAACCGCCTATCAGTGTCCCTAGAGAATACAGGGTTACCTGTCCATATTGCAGTATAAGTTGTGCAGGTTGACTAGATGTCATGTCCAATATAACTTGGACTGACAGGCATCTTTCTGGTTGTGTCTATGTACTTATGTACACAGCATGTCGCCTAACATGGGGTTCCACCTATGTGACCTGGCTAGGTCCGTTTACTCGGGTATATAGTCATGTAACTAGCCTTGTAAATCTATATGGGAGCCCATCCATGTCATCCACCACGTGGGCTTCCTATCCAAGGAATGGAAACATAACATATCAGATGGCTATATGTCGTTCCATACTTTTCTTTGTCCAAAACCCTAGTCATCTTATATAAAAGGATACCTGGCATGTGTTCAACCATGTACACAATGTGTAGTTGAGTTTTTCTCTAGATCTTCATATCTTATTCCAATTCCTCAAATCAAGACTCACCACTTTGAATTTATTCCCATCTCCGTTGGATCGAAATAATGAAGGATGATACTAATTGTAGTATCATATGATGATAAATATACAAGAAGGGGGGTGAATTGTATACTTCAAAAATTACTTTGGAACTTTTAAAGATGGTTATGTTTAATAAGGTTAAACAAGGTAATTTACAAAACCTCTAGTTCTAAACACTTTCTAGATTCTGGAAATATGATTCCGAGAAAGTGATTCCAAAAATATGGTTCTGGAAAAAATAAAACTTAATCAAAGTTTAAAAAGATAATGATTCTACCTTAAAGCATATAGAATCTCACTAAATCACATTATACAAGTATAAGGAGGTATAAGATAATTATACTTTCCTCAAAAAATAAAATGCAGTGGAAAACATGTAACAGAACATGTAACAAATAGTAAATATTTTAACCCAATGATAAGGGTATCCAACAACCTTGGATAAAGGTCCCTTGATTTATACTTCCAAGAAAGTCTATCTTACCCACACCTGGGTAAGCCCTTAATACAAAGATCAGAGTCTGTCTTGTTATCCCCACAAGCCCTAACTTCATGGTAGTCAGCACCTCTGTCTTCCTCAGTAATGAAGCCCTCGAACTTTAAGGTAATTGGCACCTCTGTATTCCTCAACAAATAATCCCTCGATCTTTAAGGTAGTCGGAACCTCTTTATTCATATCTCCAGAAGCCCTCGACTGTAACCAGAAATATTCAGAGTCGCACAAAGCAATTCTGAACAAGATTTTGAGTATGCACAAACCGTGGGAGTCTCTCTCTAGAAATCACCTCAAAAACATGTAATATCTAGAGTAATAAACAGTTCATCAAAGTTATGAGCTCTTTTAAAATAGGTCATATTTATAGGCATATCTCCAATAGTCAATTCCCTCCGCCAACGGTCATATTTTTCCTTGAATGTCAAAGGGACCTATACACATGTCACTCAAACAATGGTTAGTTAGAAACAGAATGTACAATATCATTTAATAACTATATCAAAGATGAGAAAAATATGGTTGTGTAATCAAAACCAATTTTTAGGAGTCTATGAAAAATAAAAGTTTGGACTCTAAGTTACAATATTAGGATTCTATACTACAAGTTATTCTGATTCTGTTTATTATCAAATTCGGAGTCAAAACTAATAGGAATTTGTAACCTAAATTCGGTGTCAGAACTTATAAGAATTCATAACAAGAATTTAGAGTCAGAATTCATAAGATTTTGTAATCAGAATTTGGAGTCTAAATTCATAATAATTTGTAACTAGAATTCAGAGTCTGAATACATAAGAATTCGTATTAATAAGTTGAATTCATAATTCATAATAATTCATATTCCGAATTCAGAGTCAAAACCCCAGACACGACCAATGTATAGGTTTTCTACCATTCCATAACTCATAAATAGTTTTATTAAGAAAAATTCTAATTAAAATAAATTTATAGTATAACAAGCAGTACTTAAAGAATCAGCCTAAAAGTGTCTAGCTACTGAATACTCACTCAACATGGTTCTTGTTATCTCTTGAAAAATTATATTTCTTCTTTCAATAACACCATTCTGTTGAGGAGTTCTTGGTCCTGAGAAATTGTGAGTAATGCCTTTTTTACTACAAAAAGTATCAAAAATATAATTTTTAAATTCTCCTCCATGAATACTATGAATAGTTATAAAAGAAAGGTTTTCAAATTTTTAACTTGGGCTCTAAAACTTTTGAAATAATAAAAATCTTTAGATTTCTTTGCTAGAAAATAGACCCATGTAAATCTAGTGTAATCATCAACTAGAACAAATACATAATACTTTCCTCCAATGCTTCCAGTTTTTGTTGGAAAAAAAATATCCATATCAACTAAATGTAATGAATCAGTTTTTGAGACTACACCGACTGATTTAAAACATGATTTATGTTGCTTGACATATTGACAAGGATCACAGACATTTGAAGAATCAAATCTAAGCTCTGGTGATCCTTAACTAATCTTTTCTTAGAGAGTTTTCATAGGTTTCTAAGGTTACAATGTCCAAACCTTCCATTCCATAACCAAGAATGATCTTCCATTTCACTAAGGCAAGGTAATTCTTGGCTCCTAAGGTCTTTTATGTTTAGTGTATATACATTCTCTTGCCTATTGGCTTAGAGAATAAATTCTTCCTTGGAATTCTGTACTAAGCACTTGTCATTCCTAAAATTCAAAAGGTATCCTTCATCACATAATTGACTTATTCTAATGAGGATGTGCTTAAGGCCCTTAACAAACAAAAACATTAAAATCAACTTTTTCCAAAGAAGAACAATGTTACCTATACCAATGAATTTCTCCCTAAGCATTACCTCTGAAACTTACCTTTCCACCTTTCATCTTGATAATCATTTCAAAGTAGTTTTTGTTACTTGTAATATGCTGGAAACGTACACGATCCATGTACCAAGTATTGTTGTTGGTACTTTCGTTATTTTCATGAAAACAAAAGAGTAGGACTTTCGAAAACCAAACTTTCTTCGATCCGGAAATTTCAGAATGAAAAATCTTAGGTACCCACATTTTCATAGAAAAATAGGTGTTATGAAATCCTAAACACTAGGTTTTTTTTAATGAATAAGTTTTTTCACAGTTTCCACCACACTGACACTTAGTGCAAAATGGAGCACTTTGAGGAACAAAACAATTGTTAACAAAAATCTGTAGAGAACTTTTATAACCAAAACCAGAATTATTCCTTAGAGGTCAGATTTGAGAATACATCTTATAAAAATTTTCCTTACCTAAGTTAATGTTTGACAAACACTTCTTTTAAGAGAGAATTTCAGAATTTAGTCTAATAACAAAGTTATTGTCTTTAAAAACATTAGCTTTAGAACTAGAGTTATGCTCGAAAACATTTTTCTTAGAAATTAAATTTTCTAGATATTTAGAATGTTTATCCTTCTCAAAATTTATTTCATAATGATTTTTTGAAATACTTTAAAAATAAAGGATTTTCTTATGACGATCTTTAGAAAGATCTTATATCTCCTAAGTAATAATAGTATTTCTAGAATTTTCTCTATCATGTTTTTTCTTGAGTTTGGAATTATCATTCACCAGAAGCTTAGCAATCCTAGAAACTTTTTCATAGGTAGGTAAAGTATTATCTTAATTGGAAAAATATTCTTCATCCCAAGATTCATAGTATTTATCATTACAACAATTTTCATTCAAAGAAACATTGGTCATTGATTAAACATTTTGCACCTTAGACATTAAGTAATGATTATCAATAGGTAGTCTGGCTATTAGACCAAGATTCTTCTATCCAGAAGATAGGTAATCTGATGATTCATCTGATGAGTCTCCACCACTGGCACTCCATGTGTCATTAGATTTTAAGACTTTCTTAGCTTTAGCTTTGTAGAACTTCTTTCTGTTTCTCTCAGAATGCTTTTCCTTTCTTTCCTTTCTTTTAACCATATGACAATCAGGTCTTATATGTCCTGCTCTCTTGTATTTGTAAAAAGTGAATTCTGAATATTTCTTGTCTTTCCTTTATTTTTTTTATATTTTGATTGAAAGTTATTCTATCCAAAAATCTTGTTCATCCTTTGAGAAATATTTTCTAACTCATTTTCTGAAGATTCACTTCAACTAGATTCAGATTGTACAACAATATTATTATATTTGGATCAATTAAATCTCTTAGGATTCTTGGATTTCTTATGATTTGAAGTTGTAGTAAAATCAAAACTACCATTCCCATTATTCTTCATTACATTATCAGAATATCTCTTCATTATAGTCTCTTGTTGAAGAAGAGTTCCAAAAATTTCATCAAGAGAAATCTGAGTAACCTTTCTGTTCTAATCAATAGCAGTCCTTTTGGACTCCCACTCATTGGGCATGATGTCAATGATCTTCTCAACAAGGGATTCATTATCTAATCCTTTCTCACCCATAGATTGTAAACTGTTAATAATAGTCATGAATCTCTGTTGCACCTTACATATGGGTTCTCCATAAGGAAATCCAAAAACCATGATATTCAACTCTGAGCATGGATGTTCTAGTTTCGATAACTTTTGAAGTTCCAAAGTGTGTAACTTCAATATTCTTCCAAATACAACTTTCTGCTTCACAAGATGAAATTTGGATATATATATATATATATATATATATATATATATATATATATATATATATATTTCTTGTCATGGAACAATGCAATGTTTTTTGTACCTTATAATTCAGTTGATATTCATGCTTTTCATGTTTGGTGAAGGTACTGACTTCCTTGTAAGGGATTTTATAACCTCCAATAAGCATAACAAAATTATCCAATATTCGTAATCATTCCCTTCAAAAATAGGTGGTCTTGTAGGATTTAAATTGTCTATGTAAGTAACATTGATTCCTACCATCTTAAGGAAAAGAACATTCCACACAAACATATTAGTAGTAAGGTTATGGAAACAAGGAAAATATTCCAAAGCGAGGAAAATATAGAACAAGAAAAAAATTGAGAAACAAAATCTTATATGTGAATAGAATTATTTCAGAGACCTCCTTTGATACTAATTGTTGGATCGAAATAATGAATTAAGATACTAATTGTAGTATTGTATGATTCTCAATATATAAGAGGGGGGGGTGAATTGTATACTTTTAAATTTCTATTTGAACTTTTAAATATGGTTATGTTTAAAAATGTTAAACAAGGAAATTCACAAAACATCTAGTTCTACACGCTTGCTAGATTCTAGAAATATGATTCCAAGAAAGTGATTCTGAAAATATGGTTCTGAAAAAATGAAACTTAATGAATATTTAAAATGATCAAGTTTCTACCTTAAAGAGAATAGAATCTCACTAAATCAAAGTATACAAGTATAAGGAATCATAAGATAGTTATATTTTCATCAACAAATAAAATGCAGTGGAGAACTTGTAACAGGACAAGTGACAAGTAGTAAATCTTTTAACCCAAAGAGAAGGGTATCCAACAACCTTGGATAAAGGTCCCTTGATTTATACTTTAAAGAAATTATTTCTTACCCACACCTGGGTAAGCCCTTGATACGAAGATCAGAGTCTTTCTTTCTATCCCAACAAGCCCGCATCTTCAAGGTAGTCGGCACATAATTCTTCCTCAGCAAGGAAGCCCTCGAACATTAAGGAAGTTGGAACCTCTGTCTTTCTCAGCAAGGAAGCCCTCAAACATTAATGTAGTCAGAACCTCTGTCTTGTAGTCCCCGTAAGCACTCAAATGTACTCAGCAACATTCAGAGTCGCACAAAGCAATTCTGAACAAGATGTTCAATATGCACAAATCATGAGAGTCTTTCTATAGAAATCATTTCAATAGCTTGTAATATATAGATTCATAGAGAATTTAATCAAAGTTATGAGATCTTTAAAATGAGATCATACTTATTGGCACATCTCCAACAGTCGTCTCCCTCCTCCAATGGTCATATTTTTCCTTGAATTTAGTAGGGACCTGTTCTCATGTAACTCAAACAACGGTTAGTTAGAAATAGAATGTACGATAAAGTTCATAACTATATCAAAGATGAGAAAAATATGGTTTCTTAATCAAAAACAATTTTCCGGAGTCTAAGAAAAATAAAAGTTCAGAGTCTAAGTAATAATATTCAGTGTCTATATTATAGGATATTCAGATTTTGTTTATTAAAAAATTAAGAGTCATAACTCATAGGAATTCGTTACCTAAATTCACTGTCAGAACTCAGAATAATTCGTAACAAGAGTTTAGAGTCAGAATTCATAAGAGTTCGTAATCAGAATTCAGAGTCTGAATTCATAAGAATTTTAAATAGGAATTCAGAGTCTGAATTCATAGGAATTATTATTCAGAATTAGGAGTCTGAATTCGTAAGAATTTTTATTCGTAATTCTGAGTCAGAATTCATAAGAATTCATATTTAGAATTCAGAGTCAGTACTATGAAGAGTTTGGAGTCTGAATTTAGACTACTTGGAGTCAGAACATAGAAGAGTTCTGAGTCTGAATTTAGAGAACATAGATTCAGAACTCATAAGAATTCAGAGTTTGAATTCAGAGAACTCGGAGTCAGAACTCAGAAGAGTTCAGAGTCTGAATTCAGATAACTCGGAGTCATAATTTAGAAGAGTTCTGAGTCTGAATTCAGTGAAATTGGATCCTAAAATAGAATGCTTCATATCTTGGTAATTATAAGATTCTGATGTGTTTTATACAAAATGAATATTACATTTATAAAATTTATTATATAAACAATGGAAACATTTTAAGGATAAATTTTCCTTAAGAATGAAAAATAGGGGAAGTAGAAAATTTTCCTTGAGGAAGGAAAAGTTTCCTTATGGAAGAAAAAATTTCCCTTATCAAGATAAAATTAATTTTTCCTTAAAATAGGTGTTTTTGATTTTTAAAACATTAGATATGGTTGTGGATTGTTGTTTATGGACGTCGCTCCAAGGAAATCGTGTTTTCGTGGTCCTTAGGGACTTCTCCATTCAACCTATATGCATCTCACCTCTCAGTCTTAATTTTCATGATCAAAAGTATTCAGAACGATCACCCTTTCCTACCAAGGATTCTAGATCTGGCCGTAGTTAATATATCCATGCCTCATTTGTTGATCCGTCATGATTTTGGCGGTTTGATCGGGCTCAGTACCGCGTGACAATATCAAACTAGGACTGTATGGTCATACCGGTGATGAACATGAAGAGAAAATTAGGATAAATATACTAAAACAATTGTTTATCCAATGTTTTCTAGAATTTTTTGTCCATAGATAAGGAATGGTGATATCAGGGTTAGAAACCAATGTAATAAATCAATATAAACCGGTATTTAGGCACATTCTTCTACCACAATTTCCATATATCTTAGAATAGGGATCCGTCTATTAATATATTTAAGGAAATGTGAATAATTTACCAAATTGATGAGTCCTACAATGATATTTGATCATTATTAATTGAATAATGTTCATGATAATGATATAAGGATGTTGTTGTATTTCTTACCTCCCAATATACTTTGATCCCGAGATTCATCATCCTTCAATGTGATCTGACAACAGAAGTAGGAATAAGAGTGTCATTCGTGATTCTAGGATAATGAGGCTAACCCGGGCCAATTTTATATGGCGGTGTATTTATAGAAATGATTTAGGTCAAATGTTATTTATTATATAATTTAATAAATTAATCAACTCCACTGAACATACCTTGAAAAAGAAAGGAGTCTGAATTCCCCACGATGACTCATTTTATGTTGTGCTTATGGTAAACATAACATTACATGCTCATATATGGTCTTCAATATCTAATTATAGATTTTGTATAATATTTCCCCATTTATTTTAAGAATCATCATGCACACAATATAAAATATGTTTAATATTTTTATCAAATTAATTGTAGGAACAATTTTCCATAGATTAGAATGTTGTCTCACTACCTAGCTCTGAATATATATATATAAATATTTCAAAGTCGTATAAGTAATCAATTAGGTCTCTACCTCATTCCCTCCATTCAATTCTTCCACTAAAATCAAAACTAGTCAAACAACTTGGGATACTAAGTTTTCCTCTAGCTTCCCATTCTCTTCGGGACTCTCCTATACGTTCACGTGCTTCCACAACAAGAAAACCATGGGAATGGTTTTTACATGCATGGTCCTATCATGTCATTCCTCGATATCCACCGAGTTCTCCATGAATGTGGTTCCATCCTCAATGTCCATCTCATCGAAGTAGATGACATGCATTTGGTCATGCATGTATCTCCTCAGCTATGACCCGTGTAAGACATCATGAACCCACTCTAGCTGTGCGTGTAGGGTGAGGTGGTAATCAACCTTTCCAACCCTCTACATGATCTAAAATGCGCAAATGAACCTCTGGGATAGATTTTCCCCCATCTGAACTCCCTCAATCATTGTCAAGGGTGGACTATAAGGAAAATATGGTCTCCCTACTCAAAATAAAAGGGCCTACAATTAATATCTTTTAAGTATTTATGTCTACTCTAGTTTTTCCTCATCCACTCTAGGATAAGTTGGACCTTATCCATCATCACCTACACCATTTCAGGGACCAAAAAAGTTGTCTAATGGATTTTTATCCAACAAAAGGGTGGCCTGTATGGTCTCCCGTATAGGTCCTTAAAAGGTTCCATGTTGATGGTTGAGTGGTAATTGTTGTTGTACATAATCTCTACCAATGGAATGTGATCCTCCTAGATTTGGCTAAAGTCTGACATGAAATCCATCAACAACTCCTCCAACACATGGATAATGTTCTCTATCTACCATTTGGTATAGGGTGAATGGATATACTCATCCTCATTTTGGACCTGAATTCCTCCCATGGGCCTCTCTACAACCATGACATAAATTTTGTGTCATGATCGGATATGATCATTGAAGGAAGCCCATGATGGAGAAAAATCTCCCACACATACAAAATCCCAAACTCTCCACCAAAATCTTTTCCCTAATACAAAAGAAGTTTTCTGAATCAATGAATCATTAAACTATTACATAGATGGAATCAAATCTCTTCACTAGGCATGGAATCCATAACACAAAGTCCATGGATATTCCATCCCACATACACTCTGAGAAATCAAGGGGATGCAACAATCCTGTTAGAAATTGCTTCTCAACGTTCACCTGAAGATTGGTGAGGCACTAAGAGACAAACCCATTTAAACTTAGTCTCATGTTGGACCACCTAAACCACCTTTTATGGTCCCTATACATCTTCCCCACACTAGGATGTATAGACAGGTGAGATGGGTGGAACTCTCACATCACCTCCTCTCATATTGTGATTGGGACCAGTGTCCATCCCTCAAAAAGTATAACTTGATTACCTCCTTCATAATATCTTTTTGGTGAGTACCCCATGAATATTTGGTCATGAAATATCTCGTAGTCGATGTGTCACAGCTTGGACTATCTCACACATTCGAGAAACAAAGGATTAAACACCATCTACTTAAGAAAGGTTACACCGACTGGTTCCTCCAGGATTATCTACAATGGGGGAAACTTCTCTGAAGCCTCCTTCACCAAGAAAGCCTAGAACTTCTTTCTAATGGAATCTAAAATGTATTTTCTATTTCTTATATTATATACTATCTTAAAGTCATAGTCCTATAAGAACTCCAACCGGCACCATTGTGTCATGTTTAGGTCCCTCTACTTGAAGAGGCACCTAAGACTCTAAGGGTCTGGGTAAACCAAAAAGAGCTCAAGAAGAAGGTAGTACATCTACAAACTCAGAGAGAATACTACTGATTCTATCACTAGGTCACAAGTAATATAGTTATACTCATGGGTATCAACTATCATGACTCTTATGTGATAATATCATGTCGCTGCATCGACATCTACTTGAGGCCAACTCGTATGGTGTCGCAATACACTGCATAATCCACACTATAATCTAATAGTCTCAACAAAGGAGAACTCATCAACCATAGACACAACTCCTCAAAGGCGTTATTTAACTTCTTAGAATTGGTAAACAATGTCCCTTTCTATGTCAATGTAGTCAAAGGGGATGTAATTCGAGATAATTTTTCCATAAAACTCATGTATTACCCCAAAAGACCAATAAATATTTCCACCTATAACACACTCTGGGGTGGCTTCCATGAAAGAAAAATATCTATATTCACTAGTTCATTAGAGAAACCTTGTTTACAAATAACATTCCCCAGAATGTAAACCACATGAACTAGAACTGGGGCTTCAACAGGTTCCCATAAAACTGGTTCTTTTGAAATACGTTTTGGACCATTCTCAAGTGTTCTAAATGATCCTCCTCTGATTAAGAGTGGATGAGTATGAAATTGATAAAGACAATAATAAGCTATAAAAATGTTCCATTTATATCTATAATTCCTAGTTCATCAATGTCATAAACACGATGGGGGAATTTTTCACATCAAATGACATCATACGGAACTCATAAAATCTGAAGTGACATCAAAATTCCACATTTGGAATATCATCCCAACAAACCCTCAATTAGTGGAATTCATACCTAAGATTGATCTTCAAGAACTATCTTTTACATCACAACATGTTAAAAATGTTATTAATCCTCATCTAGGGGTGATTGTTCTTTATCAAGGAATGGTTTAGGTGATTATAGTCCATAAAAACCAAAAATACCATATCCCTTCTTCATGAACAATAATAGAAATTCCCAAGGGGACAGATAGGCACAAATGAAACCATTCTCTTGAAGGTCCTCAAACTATAAATGAAACTCCTAAGGCTCGGTAGGAACAATCCGATATGCCAAAAAAGATATTAGAGTGGTTTCAGGATGCATGTTAATGAAAAACTCCATCTCCTTCCTCATAGGTAGTCTTGGTACATCCATGGGGAAGATGTCCATGTAATCCTACACAACTGAAGGAATACAGATTCTTGAAGAGCCTTCTTCACCAAGTTCTAGACTCACCAACTGATGGGTGATGGGATTCAGTCTCCATCTTGTAAAAAATGTTTTCCTTTCCATGAGATCTCTTTCACCCAAAAAGGTGAATCTCATCACATATGGGCATAGACATCTGACTAGTCTGTGATGATAGTCATTTTATTCTTGGACCATATAAATATAATACATACCCAAGATGATTTCATAGGTTTCCATTATGATTACCAAAAGGTCCCATGTGAACCTCTCTCCTCCAAGAGATAGCTCACAATTCTATAAGATGAAAGATATAGTAGAAGTATTATTTATAGGAACCTGAAGAAACATTTCAAAGGATTACACCATAGAAAGGAGCTAACACTCTCACACTAGGTGTATAGAAATGAATAAATGAAAATAAATTGTGTCTACTAATAGTGGATAATGATTAGAAAAAACACAAATCATACATATATTCATATCGTATTCTATGGGGTCTTAAACCACAAAATAAAATAGCTGTCCATGGACTCAGCTACCGGATACCTAATCCTAACGTGGGATTCATAGTGGTGGTGGATGAATGATCTAACAACATCATCAACCAACAATATCCCCTACTACTCCTCTTTCAGCTCTTCCTCCCTTTGGTCCACCCTGTACTCGTCCAGAAAGTCCCTAATCACAGTTCTAACTCTAACATTGTTGTATTTCATCTCTCTATCTCTACTACTTGACATGTTTGGTTGGGGAATATCATTCAATATGACTCAACCCATAATATGAGAAACACTGCCCCCATCTATTCTTCCCCTGACCACATGCCTGATCATACTCGTGGTAAGGTCTCCAACATCGAGACCTTGGAATCGAGTGTTGGCATGTTGTTGTAGGCGATTCAGCTCTATGATGCCCACTACCAGCTCCAGCTGTCTAGAATCCCTCTGATAGAAATTTCTCGGTCAATATTACCTTATCTATCACCTCATATTAGGTAGGGATACACTAGGGGAATACACTAGAAGAGTTCTCTCAATAGAATCCTTGTTCAAACTTCTTTTCTCAAAAGTAGCCATCTCAGATCATGCCAACGGAGTACCATGTAATGTCTGTAAACCTCACTGCATACTATTACATCATCTTACCTCCCAAATACAACTCCAAAATCTCATAAATATAATCTAAGTGTAAGAATTAGGGGTAGTATGCCTCCCGAAATAGTTTTTGGATGTAGGTCCATGAGAGTTTTGAAACATCTTGGATCTGTGTAACAAGGATCCACCAGTATCCAACTACTATGTGTAAAAGAAAAGATTCAAGTGAAACCACCAAATCTATCAGTGTCCAGATGAGACAAAATACATGGACGGATGACACTATCCAATTATATACTACATGAGGATTTGTCTCCCCATGGTACCTTAGTGGACTATGGTGCTGGATCTCACGGAGAATGCTAAACCTATGTGCATCCTTACCCTACTCTGCTAGAATGATATGATGTGCGACTGGTAGAGGTGTTTCTACCTTCCCACCATGAGAAATTGGTTCATGAGATGGACATTGTACTGAGGCACTGTCGCTTATAAAACCATCTTCGCGATTGGGAACTAGTATCATAGCTGGCTATCATCATGGAGGAATCCTAAGATTTATCATGATGTACGATGGTCAGAAGAGCATATATATAGATATATATTAGTAATTAAGAGCTTAGTCAATAAGGGAAACCAAAGACTCAATCCTATATGATTTATTTACCATTTATCTCTATAAAAATTGTACCAATATACCAATTTCACAAGTATTTAGTGAGGGTCCACCGTCAATAGATTTCATGGAATGAGATCCACACTCAAGACACACTAATTGTGTTTCCCTAAACAAAAAAAAACAAGATAAGGTAACTCATATGAATGATGTCCCAAAGAATGAACATGCTATTATATCAATCTATCATGACCTAAGATAAGTTGGGGCTCAATATGTAACTACCCCAAGCCCGCCACAATTAGATAGTGGGTGGATACCAGCACCGAATGCATATCTAACATGGGGAGTCCTTTTCCTAAGTAACTATATGAACACACACAACCTTCTTGATACAGAATTGTAGAGGGAAAGATTAAATTGTGCAACATAGATAGAATTTAAACCAAGGATGGATAACCTCTTAGGTGTTCAAAAGTACGACAGTGAAAACTAAAAAGTAAATGAGAAAAATTAAACAACAAACCCAAAATAGTCCCGAACCTAAAAGAACTTGATTGATAAACTGCTAAGAAAGACCATCTCTTGAATACCAAGATACAACCACCGTATGTCCTCCAATGTACCAAGAACCCTTACAATACTCTAATGTTACCATTTTTCTATCCATCATCTACATAAGAAAGAACACGTGAAGCCAAATCCCATACAAGGGTGACTACATAAATACCTATTAATATCCTATTAATGTTGAAGTGTGAGTAGTAAGTGATACAATATAAATATAAAGATAGTAGATCCAATATACAGACAAATAGAATAGCTCAACCCAATCCATGAGTGAAAGTAACTTCATCCAAACACAAGGGTCTCAACATGGTGAGTTGGTGAAAAATTCATTGAGACTTCTCCACCTATAGTAGGAGAGTAGGCTCATCCAACCACAATAAACTATACACAGAAAGTAAATGGAACACCCCACATGTTTTTCCCTATCCTCGAAGGAAAGTAACCAAATATAATGTTTGGATATAGAAGAATACATATATGCTCAATAAAAAAATATCAATTGAGAGATTAATGGGATCTTCATCTCACAACTCATTCTAATATGAAGAGTCACCAAAAATTCCAAATGATTGTCGATGATGCCCAACATCTCGTGTATATGCCCAAAAGTATCTATCCATGTCATACCATGTCTCATCACTACGTCACACAATCGAGGGCCCCAAAAATCAATGTAGAGGACCCGTGCCCATGTGTGTTAGGGGGGTTCCACTGTATATGTATCCATGGAGGATACATGTCCAAGTGTGTTAGGGGGTTCCACTCTTGTGTCACGAGGACCCACACCATATCCGATAGGGGGTTCCACTTAGGTTGTAGACCACTCGAACCAATGTTGATGGGGGATTCACTCTATAGGTATAGGACCAGTGCCCTGTGGAGACAGGGGGTTCCAATCGAGTGATTAAGGACCCTCACCCTATCAGATAGGGGTTCCACTATAGTCAGGGTGGTTAGAGTGTAGTCATCTAGGACTCACACACTATCTAATAGAGGGATTCCACTTGAGATATGTTATAGAGGACCTGTGGCCAAGATTATGGGGTCTTCTACTCTAGTTGTCTCTGGTGATCCTATAATTGATCACCAACTTTATTGATATTCTCATAAAATAAGTGTCATTCCCATAAAATTTTATATCATAACTCCAAATACACAACTGATGAAACTGTTATGTTCTACATGAAAAAAAATTCAGGATAGGCTACTCATTGGTAAAACATCAAGTCCAAATGAAAATGATATATATCCTTGATGTTTCCTAAAAAGGAACCAAGGGATACACAACATGTGAGGGGACCCACATAGTGTGTTGATCAACTCAACTACCTAGCTGTGTCCCTAGACAGTACACGAACCCCTTTCTGTGTAGTAATACATGCCGTTTAGGTAGACTACATAGTGTGACCATGCAAATCGGGATCGAGCCATGTCCTTCTGGCCATGTCATTATACTTACATGCATGACTTGTTGCTTCACACTGGGTGTTTCCCATGTGACCTGGCTATGTTCATGTACTCGGGTACACATCCATGTACTTGGACTAAAACTTCTCTATTGGATCCCGTTCGTGTGATCCACCACTTGGGTTTTCCCTTCTGGGTAAGGGGTTCATAGCATGTGGGATGGGTCCATGACGTTCCATCCTTTTCTTTTTCCAAAACCCTTAACACCACACATAATGGGCTACATGCCATGTATTCATACCTAGAAATGGGGTGTAGATTAGTTATTATCCATATCTTCATATCCATTTCCAATGCCTTGAGTCAAGCCACACATCATTGGTTCCAGCCATATCTCCTACCCAATGCATTTGATATTGCCATGTTGTGTGGTTTCTGGCCTTCTCATGCTGAAAATTAGGTTCTCATGGTCCTCATGGGTTTCCTTATTCAACCCATACACATTATGCATCTTCGCCTTCGATTTTATGATCTCAAATCATAGGAATGATCATCATTTCCTTGTAACGATTCCATATCTAGGATTAAATTGCCAATCAAAGCTTCGTTAATTGATCTATTGTGATTCTGAATGTTCAATTAGGATTGAAACCCCTTGGAAATGTTGAATTGGGATCGTCGGTTCCAATTGTAAACGAACACGAAGAGAAATTCAGGATAAAGGTACAATAACAAAGGTTTATCTAGCATTGGCCAAGTATTCTAGGCCAATGATCTTGAACATTGATATAAAGGTTATAAACCAATGAAATAAATCAATATAAACAGGTACATAAGTGAATTCTTAGGCCCTAATAAAAACATATCAAGGAATAGGGATAGATCTTCTTGATATATTTAATCAAATGGGTGTAAATGATCATGTTGATCAGTCCTACCTAGAGATTTTATTTTTTGTCATTTTAGAAAATTCTCACCAATGATCAAAGGAATTTATTGTGTTTGTTACATCTCAATTTTCTTCGATCTGGGGTTTTGACATCATCCAATGTGATCCACCAATAGAAGGGGGAAAGAGAGTGTCTTTGGCGATGCCATGATTATGAGACTAACCCTAGAAAATTTTACATGATGATGTATTTGAACATATAGTTTAGATCAAATGATATTAATTAATTAATTTAATAAATTAATTAAATAAAATGAACATACCACCAATGGGTGAGGAGTTAAAATGCCCTGTATTGACTCATTTTATATTATGCCAAGGGTAACTACAGCATTCTAGATTCATCTATGGTATTGGGTTTTTGATCCCACCTTCTATTTAATTTTTACCCTATCTCTTTTAATAAGGTGGGTGTAATCAATATATGATAAATTTAATATCTTTTTCAAATTAATTTCACGCACACCTGGCCTTGGAATCACATGTCATCTCAACAGATTGCTTTAGAAATATATATTGAAATATTTCAAGGTTTTAGAAGGAAAAATGGGTCTTTAAATCAGGTAACACTTTTTCTAGTGGTGAAATATTTGATATCACATTTCTAGCATCTTTATTAGACTATTTGATGCTTCAATAGTGAATTACATATGGTTCCACACCTGATGTTGTATAACTGTCTAGGCCCAAACCTCCAATGAATCCTCATGTCCCCTACCCTCTTTGAAATATTCCTTTTTGTTTCGATGTGATAATGATTCTATTAATTAGTTGTTTTATCATCAAGTGGATTGGATGGGGAACATGATCGGTATAGCATGGGATACTGCTATATCAACGAATAACGTAGGGTGACTCATGAGAATTTGGATGATTATTGCAAGCCTAGTGATGTGTTCTCATGCATGCATAGAAAAAAGTAATATGGATGAGGACCATTTCAGCTAAAATCATAAACACACACACATATAATTTCAATATTTCAATAAAACCTATTCTTCAATATGGTTATAGGGTGAAGGAACCTGAAATATGAAGCCCCCAGAAAATCCCTTGGGTAGGACCTCCTCCGCATACCTAACCTTGTGAAAACCAACACCACCATCTCCATTGAGATAGAGATCTGGATATAGATGAGGTCACGGTTGTTATACCCCAATTTCATGTCTTAGAATATTAGTACATCTCCGATGAATCAATTTCAGTGTCTCCAGGTGAGATTCGGGCTAACTACAATCGTCCTTGTAGGTGATGAGGAGTGTGGGAACCAACAAGACCTGCACATCGAGAGTGACTTCTTGGGGCTCTGTGAAAGTTACTAAATTATTATTGGGGTGAGTTAGTGGAAAAAATTATCTATGGAAAAATGGATACTTATATGATTAAATTCATCAATAGAAACAACTCATCCCATACCATCACCACCATGGTGGGCTCATAGTAGATGTTTTCGGTTCCTCTAACTCAATGTCGATATACAGCTAAACAACCCACATAATGTCTAACATGTATAATTAAATAAAGTGACTGCCCATGAACATGTATAATAAATAGGATGTATATAGATGTTAAAACATGTCAATCCCATATCTGAGTATTTTCTTCTTTTATTACTTTTTCATTATTATATTTGACTAAAAAGAAATTATAAATTTATTAATACAAATGTTCATATTATTGAAGAATATTTACTAAAAATGAATATAAAAAGTTTAAGCATTCATTATAATAAACAGATATATTTTTTGATAAGGAATAATCAACTAGATATAATGGGAATCACCCAAATGTGCCTGTATAGGAAGAACAACGGACAAAACTGAAAAGCACCTAAAAACCATTGGATTCCAAATAGTGGGAAACAAAATAACCTTATCATAGAGTAAACTAAAAATAGTGTAGAAAAAAGGGGGAGGGATCTATTTTTTCAAACAATTAAGAAAAAAGGTTAAAAACTTAGATTTATTGTACGTAATGTATTGATCACAATATGACAATCAAAATCCACTATGACAGATCTCCACCCCCTCTCAAAGGAAACAAAGATCCCAAAAATTCACAAGAGATTTTAAAACCATAGGACTCTCCTTTTCATTGAAGGACTAGTGACTAGTAGAAATCACAGAAACAGACGTTTCCTGAGTAGTCATTTTAAATCACACCCCCCATAACTCCTCAATGACACATCGATGTTGATTTTAAGGGCCTCATATGAGGGAGGAACCAAGAAAAAATCCTTAAAATAACCAATGTAGGAGGTTCCATTATTTTAAACTGATTTCAAAAGGTCCATCCTAAACCTAGAGGAATTAATACAAGACATATGAGGTTTACATACCTAATTGTGAACACATTCCTTTTTTTAAAACCATATTTTCTAGGCCAAAATGTAATGACAGTAGACCTTTTCAATAGGATGTGATGATATCCTTATGCCAAAGATAATAGGGACGTCCACCTTATTCTCGAAATAGTCAAATAAATTTAAATTACAAGTTGGTAATACACCTCTCACTCCAAAAAATGATATAACAACAAGTGGTGACATCTCAATAGATTTCTAGAATAGTGGACATGTAGGATCTATCGTGATTCACTGATCAAGAAGAGAGATTAATGAAAGAATAAACTAGAATAAAAATGGGCTTTATTTAAACATGAACAAATATTACAAAACTCTAACATACACCTCTATCTTTCTCACAAGGATCTCCCCACGCTCTCAAATACATTGAAGATCTCTGGATTGGATATTATGATTGAAGAAAGATCTCATAACCCTCCTTAAATAGCTATGGTGGGGTTTTCATGTGTTTCACAACTCTCCCACCAACCTCCACCAATCCCCATCTACCATGGAATTCTCCAGTGGATGAAAATTGAATAGGGGGTACACATGTTTAATGTCTAGTAACAATGTTCATGGGTTGGTGAGGTCGGTGCACCAGCCACCAACAAGGAAATAGGAAAATTACTACATCAATTCTCTCCCTCTAGCTGCAATCTATTGGAGTGTCTACAAATGTCCAGCTTCTCCCAAGAAACATCCTTTATCAACATATTCTTTGCGTTCTCCTTCATGTGGATCCTTAAAACCTTCAGCAGCATTTGATCCATCACTTCACGTATCCAATGAGATTGAATGTCGATATACTTATTGATACCCTTACATCTCCCCATCATGAGTCAGCAACAGGTATTCTAACTCTGAATATTATATTGATGGAATCTTTCCTCGTGAAGATCTTGGAACCTGTGAAATGTTAGGTTCATGATGAAAAAGCATCACCTAGCTCCTTGATTGTTCTATAACTTCATGTAGAGAGGATTGAGTTCCCCCTACCCAATATCATCCTCCACTACCTCCTGGACCACAACTAATGAGACATACATAACCTCCTCTTCTTCATTGATAGGTTGTGATTTTACAAGTATTGGATCATGAATTGATTCCACAACACATTCCCTTTTAAAATTTTAAGTATTTTGAATGTCCTCAATTGTCTAGTTCTCCAGGAATGCAACATATTTTCTTCTGATCAACTTCTTTTCGTTCATGTCCCAAATCTTTTATTTGAACTACTCATAGCCATACCCAATGAAAATGCATGGAGTTGATCTCACATATAGCTTCTTATTGATCTCCATGGATACATGGGAAAATGCCTAACATCCAAATACTTATAAATGAGAGTAATATAGATGTGGAATATAAAATATATTCTATGGAATATGAAAATCTGATGGGATCGATGGTGATCTATTGAAGAGATGGTATAAAACATGAACATCTTATCCCTAGAATGGAATAGGAATCTTATACAATCTCATCATGCCTTTGACATTATCCATGATGGTTATTTTCATCCTTTTTTCAACTCTGTTGTGTTGTGGAGTTCATGGGACTATCCTCTCATATCAGATGCCCAAACTTCAGAAATAGACATAAAATTTCTTGGATTTTTACTCTCTTTCGATGTACAAATGAAGACACATCATATTCATTCTAGTTTCACACTTCAACATGGCGTGGAATATCTTCATATATTCTATTACTTGGTTTTTCATCAGCAAAAAGACCACCCATACCCTTCAATATGCTTCATCAATAAATTATATGATGTACTTTTCACCTCACATTGATTCCACCTCTATGGGTCCACATACATAAGAGTTCACTATATCCATCAACTATAATCTCATTGACTAATTAGTATTGAATGAGACTCTTACATGGTGATTAGTAGTCATGTCAGCAAGGCTTAGTTTATTACGCAATAGTGAGTTTATATCTTCTATTTAATAGTGTTGTAGTTCCCTTTTGCGGTGTTCGGATCCATGTGGCTTGTATGGAGTAAAGACTATAACGACCCTGCCTTTTGTTACATTAATATTAAATCATTTCAATGATAAAAAACATAATAGTATTACACATGGAGGATCCATAAGTTTAGTGTCGTGGGTAAACTAGGACCATGCATGACAAATACAACATCAACCATAAACATTTATTTAACTTCTTCTTCACTAGCTTCTTAGTGTCACTTGTCCTCTCCTTAGTACATGTAGCCACCGGAGGATATACATCAAAATGGGTGAGCTAGAAGTCCAGTAAGAGGATAGATAAGAACAATATGTCATGGGGTGAGCATAATCATAACATAGGAAAAAGATCATGATCATGAGAGGAGCATAAGTAAAAGACTTGAAATGTGGCAATGTATAAAAATGAAACATCATGTCTTAGTGGTTAACTACCACACATACTTGTGAAAAAATCTAGAATCATTTTCACACATCATTTCACATTTACTCATGAGATTCATCACTTTACCCAATGCATTGGAGCGCTATATAATTCCAGGCGCACCCATCACATTTAAACATTCATATTGCGCTATATAATTCTGGGTGAACCCATCACATCATAACATTATCATTATCATGATTGACACCTAGAATACATATAAAACATGTACATAAATAACCCATGGAAAGGAATGGGTTTCATCTCATAACAACACATTCATGAGCTTGGGTTCCCAAAAGAAAAAGGGAACAACATATTTGATACAAGAACCATCAACCTTGAATGAGAGGTAAAAGGTGAGATCTTGAAAGAAGAGTTCTTTTGGAAAACATTTTGATGGACAGAAAAACTAGTGAAAAACCTGTATATCCTAGAAAAGTAAAGGAAATGATGAAAAAATGATCTTTGAGGATTAACCATATCAAAAATGGAGTGAAAGAGGGAGAACCCGAAGGAAGAAAATTGGGTTTGAGATTTCCCCTTACCTTGTACTCGAATGCCTCCTTCTCATTAATGTCCTGTATAATGACATTATATTCATTAATTAGAAATCTAGAACCATGTGTACATTAATAGGGTCCATTCGGTTTTCATTATGTTATATTATGTTCCTTTGGATGACTTATTGAATTTAAAAAACATTGATCGGGGATGTTCGTTTTCATGGTTTTCTTGAGTGGTTCACTTGTATTCTTAAATGGATGTTTGGGTAAATCATGGATAAACATCCAGAACTGATATTACATGTTATTTATGATATTACAGAAGCTTTAATGATTTTATAATGGGTTATATTATATCCCTGTGGACGAATCATTAGATAAGATTTTAATGATGGTTATTTGGGTAAATTTGGGTGGTTTTTGGATCACAACGATCTTGTTTTACCATTTAACATAGTAATAAGGCCATAGGTTATTTCCAGAAATTAAAATAGAATATAATACATATAAAATATTCTGGTTCAACCATAAAAGGTTTTCATGACCAGATTGAAGGTAGAAATGGAAGAAGAGAACATGTCGTTTTTTGAAAGTGATAAATTTAACACCTCATGACCAACGTTCTCTTTAATAAAACAAATGGAAGAGGTAAAGGGTGTGGGGTGATATAATATAACATTAGAATCATAATATTACAGTATATATATAATACTGGATTTACAGAACAATTTGAATGAAGATAGGTAGGGAGAGATTAAGAAAGGAACTTGAACTTGAAAGGAAATTAAAGGAGAAGAGAGAGAGAAATTACCTTTAGAATCCGCCTTTTGAGATCCTCTTTAAGGAAGCTAGGCTTGGTATTTTGATGAGACCAGCAGCTTTTGGAAGTGTGGGATGATCTAGGGAAGGTGTTTCGGCAGAATTTAGTGAAGTCTTGTAGCTTGAGAGGTGTGAGGAAAAGAGGGAGTGAAGGCTGGCTTTTATAGTGGAGGGGAGAGGGGTTTCCTTAATATAAAATTGATTAGTTTATAAATTTCACCTAAGACAAGGAATAGTGAATCATGGATGACCAGGAATAGTAAAAAAGTCATGTGAGTTCGGGATTTGGGTGCTTACATCACTTGTGATGTCAGGAATAGTGGGTTTTAATTAAAATGTATTTATATGGTAAATTAATGTATTCTACTATTCACAAAAAATTCAAGTATCTCAGAAAAATCCAAAAAAATTAACCCCAACCATTTTTCGATGTGTAGAATCCAAAAATGAAGTCCATTTTTCAAAAATAATTTTCTAAATATTATTAATTTAATATTTAAATAAAATCCTAATTTACTTTAAAAAAACAGTTTTTAAGATTAAAACTGAATTTATAGTTCTTTCAAAAATGACGTAGGGTCTTATAAAATTATCTAAAAACTATTAGACATTGATTCAATAATTTATGAATACATTACGGGAAAATAAATATTAGTTTAAATTATTTAATTAATTGTAATTATTTATTTATGACTTATAAAATACCAAAAACGTTTTCTAAGGTCAAATTGTCAATTTTTATGATGTCAAAATTTTATTTTATTATTCATAGGTAATGTTACTCTTACTTACTATTCATAAGAGTCATATTAATATTCATAAGGGTAGGATACTATTCATAAGGGTAGGTTACTGTTCATAAGGGTAGGTTACTATTCACCAAAAATTATTTTTGTTTCATTAGACACCAAAAAACTATCTTGAACACAACCGTGTATGTCGGATTTTTAAAATTCCAAACATATGGGTGAAAAAATTATGTTTAAAGGTCTCTTATCACTTAGTAGTTCATTATTTTGTGTTTTTATGACATAAATACTTTGGGTCGTTACATTCTTCCCCCCTTAAGAAATTTCACCCCTGAAACTTTACTTTACACAAACAGGTGAGGGTACTTCTCCTTCGTTGCCTCTTCCGGTTTCCAAGTTGCTTCCTCAAACTTATGGTTCCTCCACAACACTTTGACAAGGCGGGATGTCTTTTTGCGTAGAACCTTATCACTTCGGTCCAAAATTTTTACCGGCTGCTCCTCATAGGAGAGATCATCATCCAGCTGTACCACCTCTGAGTTTAGTACATGTGAGGGGTCTGGTATGTACTTCCTCAGCAGTGATACATGAAACACATCATGAACTTGAGCCATATTCGTTGGAAGTGCCAGACGATAGGCCATGGCTCCTATATGATCAAGGATCTCAATGGGGCCAATGTACCTTGGGCTTAGCTTCCCTTTCTTCCCGAATCTCATGACTCTCTTCCATGGAGATATTCGAAGGAAGACTTTATCTCAAATGTCAAACTCCATGTCCCTTCGACGGTTGTCAGCATAGATCTTTTGCTGACTTTGAGCAGCTTTGATGTGTTTCTGGATGACTTGAACCTTCTCTATCATCTCCTGCACAAGATCAGGTCCAAGTAGCTTTATTTCTCCAACTTCATCCCAACAGGTTGGAGTTCTACATCGCTTCCCATAAAGAGCTTCATACGGAGCCATCTAAATACTCGAGTGGAAGCTATTGTTATATGAGAACTCAACCAATGGAAGGTGCTGATCCCAACCACCTTTGAATTCAAGAGAGGAGGCTCTTAGCATATCTTCAAGCATCTGAATAGTCCTTTCAGACCGGCCATTAGTTTTGGGGTGATAGGTCGTGCTGAAATTTAATTCAGTACTCAATGCATGTTAAAGGATCCTCCAGAATTTAGATGTGAACCTTGGATCACGGTCAGAGACAATCGAGAGTGGATCACCGTGCAATCTCACTACTTCCTTCACATATATCCTTGCAAGTTGTTCAAGTGAGAGGTCTTCCCGAATAGCGATAAAATGGTAAGTCTTGGTGAGTCGATCAACCACAACCCATATCACATTATTTCCCTTTGACGTCTTCAGGAGACCCGTGACAAAGTCCATAGTAACATTTTACCATTTCAACATGGGTATAGGCAATGGATACATCATACCTTTGGACTTTTATCACTCAGCTTTAACTTTCTGACATACCAAGCACCTTGATATGTATTCCACAATCTCCTTCTTCATGTTATCCCACCATAAGTGTTCTCGGAGATCACGATACATCTGGGTACTTCCAGGATGGATAGAGAAAGTTGAGCTATGTACATTATCCAATAGCTCCTTCTTTATCCCGGGTGATGAAGGCACACAAAGCCACATTCCAAACTGAACCACACCATCATCGTCGATATGGAACTCTTGCATCTTCCCTTCCTTTACTGCATTCACCCTCTTGTGTATCTCCACATCATCCCTGTGTGCTTCCTTAATCTTATGTTGGATGGATGGTTGCGCAATCATTTGGGCATGGTAGGATGTATCCCCTTCCCTTATGATTCCCAAATCTATCCCTTACATATCCAAAAGATAGGGTCTTTCTCAATCCTCAACATGGATCGAGTAACAGGTTCATTCTTGCTTAGAGCATCTGCTACCTTATTCGCCTTCCCAGGATGATAGTGAATAGAGCAATTGTAATCCTTGATTAGATCTAACCATCTCCTTTGACGCATGTTGAGATCTTTTTGTGTGAATATATACTTTAGGCTCTTATGGTCGGTGTATATGTCACACTTCTCGCCATAAAGGTAGTGCCGCCAGATTTTCAAGGCAAAAATCACAGATGCCAGCTCTAGATCATGCGTCGGGTAGATTTTCTCATGGATCTTCAACTGTCGTGAGGCTTAGGCTATCACATTATCATTTTTCATGAGTACACAACCCAAGACTTTCTTTGAAGCATCGCTGTATAGCACAAAACTTTCTCCACTTTTCAGTAGTGTGAGTACAGGTGCAGTGATAAGCTTTCTCTTTAGCTCCATGAAGCTTCCCTCACATTCATTTGTCCAAACATACTTTAACCCTTTCCTTGTTAGCTTAGTTAGCGGGCTTGACAATCATGAGAAGTTTCTCACAAAACGTCGATAATACCCAGCTAATCCAAGAAAACTACGGATTTCTGTGACACTAGAGGGCCTGGGCCATTCTTCAATCGCCTTTGTCTTTGAAGGGTCCACAGAAATTCTCTCGCTTGTGATCACATGTCCCAAGAACGTGACTTGATTCATCCAAAAGTCACACTTGCTAAACTTGGCGTAATACATCTCCTTTCTCAGTGTCGCCAACACAAGTCTTAAATGTTCTTCATGTTCCTCCGTGCTCTTGGAGTAGATGAGAATATCATCGATAAACACTACCAAAAATTTATCGAGGTAATGTCTAAAGACTCTATTCATCAAATCCATGAAGATTGCAGGGGAATTAGTAAGTCCGAAGGGAATCAACAAAAACTCATAGTGCCCATACCTTGTACGGAAGGCTGTCTTCAGAATATCTTCCTTCTTCACCTTTACTTGATGATATCCAAAACAAAGATACACCATTGAGAAGTATTGAGCTCCTCTTAACTGATCGAACAAGTCATCAATCCTTGGGAGAGGATACTTGTTCTTTATGGTGATCTTGTTGAGTTCTCGATAATCGATACACAGCCGCATGGTACCATCCTTCTTCTTCACAAAGAGCACTAGCGCACAACAAGGTGATGCACTAAGGCGTATGAACCCATTGTCCAGATGATCTTTCAGCTGCTTCTTTCACTCCTACAGTTCGATATGAGCCATCCTATAGGGGGACTTCGAGATAGGAGTGGCTCCGGGTATGAGTTCAATTGAGAACTCTACCTCACGATCCAGGGGAATTCCGGGTAACTCTTCAGGAAATACATCGCCTTATTCCCTTACAATGGGAATTTCCTCAAGGTTGGAACTTTACTTTGACTCAAACATTTGGGCGAGGTTTGCTTCTTCATAGGGAATCAACACCCAAACCATTGAAGGATTTTTCAAAGGATATTCGTGATCTTCCTTGCATTTGTAGAGGAGGATGGGATGGTTCAGAATATGAAAATATATTTCCTTTTCCCGACAGTTGACATGTGCTCTATATAAAGAGAGCCAATCCATTCACATTATAGCGTCGGATTCCACCAAGGGAAGTATTACGAGATTTGCTGGAAGAATATTCCCACATACGTCAACAGGAGAAGAATCAAACACTTGGGTGGAAATTACTGCACCACTTGGTGTTTTTAAAGATATCTCTACTTCAAGGTTTCGGTGCTTCGATTCTATAGTTCTAGCAAACTTGCAAGATATAAAGGAATGTGTATAACCAGAATCAAATAAGACTTTTTCCATTCCTAAGTGAATAGTAAGTGTACCTTGTATGACTTCATTATCATGTTCCACCTCCGCAGTAGTGATGGAATAAGCCTTCCATTATTCCATTGGCTTTGGTGGTTGTTGGCACTGATTACCCTCGAGAGCTTGAGGTTTAGTGCACTGGTTTGAATAGTTCCCTAGCTCCCTACAGTTGTAGCATTGAACCACGAGTGGTTCTTTCCTTTCATCGGCTACATTATCCTTCCTTTTCATGTCTTTTCGACACTCGTGAGCTTGGTGTCCTTCCTTCCCAAACTTAAAGCATTTCGCCGTACCTTTGAGGCATTTTCCATGGTGCAACTTCCCACATTTTTGGCATGTGGGTCGATTTTTCTTCCCACCTTTGTCACTAGATCCACCAGCTTGAAACTCCATATTTCTTTTCTTATCACCATAACCATGGGACCATTCTCCAAACTCCATATCCACTTTGAGAGCACACCGAACAACTTCTTCATAACTCCCAAAGTCTCGAATTGCAAGAGCCTTTCGAAGATGTGGTTTTAATCCACTAAAGAATCTATCAATTTTCCTATCATTGTTGATAACAAAACCTGAAGCATACCTTGCAAGCCTTGTGAAATTTTCTTCATAGGTTGTGACATATTCTCCTTCTTTTTGCTTGAGCTGTATGAATTCTCTCTCCATCTTCGTGTGAAGAGTTCGTGGTAAGTACTTATTAAGAAACATTATCTTAAAGTCTTCCCATTCCATCTCTTCAATTTCCTCCCTTGGCTTGGTGTTCTTAATCAAAGCCCACCATTGATCAGCTTCTCCATCTAGACGATAAACGGCTAGAGTAACCTTCTCCGTCTCGGAACAATGAAGAACAAAAAATATCTTCTCCATGGTGTTGACCAACTGTTCCGCAACTAGTGGATTGGAAGATCCACAAAACGTCGGTGGTTGTTGCTGCATAAAACATTCGATAGCTAGTTTCTCCCTCTTTAGTGAAGGAGGACATTCCCCATTATTATGGTTATTATTCATAACCTGAGATAATTGGGTAAGCACCTCCATGATGTTTTGAACTCCACCTCCAAAATCATTGGGGATCTCGTTCGGGCAATCGTTGCATTGGCCCTCGCAATAGTTGTTGGCCTGATTTCTCCTAGTTCCCACAATTCTCTAAAATAGAAAAGGTTTGAAAAAAACATAAGTAAACAATTAATTAATAACATATTCATTTAAACAATTATACCAAAATATAACATATGGGATCCCTAGGTAAATATCCTTGTGTTCATATTTGTACTTAGTCTCATGTTAGAGGTTTTCTTTAGGGTTCTCTAATCCTTATTCCCAAATTAACTAAACCTTTCCTCTGATACCAACTATAGCGACCCTGCCTTTTCATAAATTACTATTACATAATTTCAAAGAAAAACAACATAATAGTATTACACATGGTGGATCCATAGGTTTATTGTCTTGGGCAAACTAGGACCATGCATGACAAATACAACATCAACCATAAACATTTATTTAACTTCTTCTTCACTAGCTTCTTAGTGGCACTTGTCCTCTCCTTAGTACATGTAGCCACCTAAGGATATACATCAAAAGGGGTGAGCTAGAATCCCAGTAAGAGGAAATATAAGAACAATACGTCATGGGGTGAGCATAATCATAACATAGGAAAATGATCATGATCATGGGAGGAGCATAAGTAAGAGACTTGAAATGTGGCAATGCATAAAAATGAAACATCATGTCTCTGTGGTTAACTACCACACATAATTGTGAAAAAATATTGAATCATGTTCACACATCATTTCACATTTACTCATGAGATTCATCACTTTACCCAATGCATTGGAGCGCTATATAATTCCGGGCGCACCTGTCACATTTAAACATTCATATTGCGCTATATAATTCTGGGTGCACCCGTCACATCATAACTTTATCATTATCATGCTTACCACCTAGAACACATATCAAACATGTACATAAATAACCCATGGAAAGGAATGGGTTTCATCTCATAATAACACATTCATGAGCTTGGGTTCCCAAAAGAAAAATGGAACAACATACTTGATACAAGAACCATCAACCTTGAATGAGAGGTAAAAGGTGAGATCTTGAAAGAAGAGTTCTTTTGGAAAAAATTTTGATGGACAGAAAAACCAGTTACAAACCTCTATATCCAAGAAAAGTAAAGAAAATGATGAGAAAATGATCTTTGAGGAGTAACCATATCAAAAATGGAGTGAAAGAGGGATAACCCGAAGGAAGAAAATTGGGGTTGAGATTTCCCCTTACCTTGTACATGAATGCCTCCTTCTCTTTAATGTCCTATATAATGACATTATATTCATTAATTATAAATCCAGAACCATGTGTACATTAATAGGGTTCATTATGGTTTCATTATGTTATATTATGTTCCTTTGGATGACTTATTGAGTTTAAAAAACATTGATAGGGGATGTTCGTTTTCATGGTTTTCTTCAGTGGTTCACTTGTATTCTTAAATTGATGTTTGGGTAAATCATGGGTAAACATCCAGAACTGATATTACATGTTATTTATGATATTACAGAAGCTTTAATTATTTTATAGTGAGTTATATTATATCCATGTGGACAAATCATTAGATAAGATTTTAATGATGGTTATTTGGGTAAATTTGGGCGGTTTTTGGATCACAACGATCTTGTTTTAACATTTAACTTAGTAATAAGGCCATAGGTTATTTCCAGAAATTAAAATAGAACATAATACATATAAAATATTCTGGTTCAAACATAAAATGATTTTATGACCAGATTGAAGGTAGAAATGGAAGAAGAGAACATGTCGTTTTTGAAGGTGATAAATTTAACACCTCATGAACAACGTTCTCTTTAATAAAATAAATGGAAGAGGGAAAGGGTGTGGGGTGATATAATATAACATTAGAATCATAATATTACAGTATATATATAATACTGGATTTACAGAACAATTTGGATGAAGATAGGTAGGGAGAGATTAAGAAAGGAACTTGAAATTGAAAGGAAATTAAAGGAGAAGAGAGAGAGAAATTACCTTTAGAATCCTCCTCTTGAGATCCTCATTAAGGAAGCTAGGCTTGGTCTTTTGATGAGACCAGAAGCTTTTGGACGTGGGAGATGATCTAGGGAAGGTTTTTGGGCAGAATTTAGAGACGTCTTGGAGCTTGAGAGGTGTGAGGAAAAGAGGGAGTGAAGGGTGGCTTTTATAGTGGAGGGGAGAGGGGTTTCCTTAATATAAAATTGATTAGTTTATTAATTTCACCTAAGACAAGGAATAGTGAGTCTTGGATGACCAAGAATAGTTAGAAAGGAATGTGAGTTCGGGATTTGGGTGCTTACATCACTTGTGATGTCAGGAATAGTGTGTTTTAATTAAAATGTATTTATATGGTAAATTAATATATTCTACTATTCAAAAAAATTCAAGTATCTCAGAAAAATCCCAAAAAATTACCCCAACCATTTTTCGACGTGTAGAATCCAAAAATGAAGTCCATTTTTCAAAAATAATTTTCTAAATATTACTAATTTAATATTTAAATAAAATTATAATTTACTTTAAAAAAATAGTTTTTAAGATTAAAACTGAATTTATAGTTCTTTCAAAAATTACGTAGTGTCTTATAAAATTATCTAAAAACTATTAGACATTGATTCAATATTTTATGAATAAATAACAGGAAAATAAATATTCTTTTAAATAATTTAATTAATTATAATTAATTATTTATAACTTATAAAATACCAAAAACGTTTTCTATGGTCAAATTGTCACTTTATGTGATGTCTAAATTTTATTTTATTATTCATAGGTAATGTTACTCTTACTTAGTATTCATAATATTCATATTACTATTCATAAGGGTAGGTTACAATTCATAAGGGTAGGTTACTATTCATAAGGGTGGGTTACTATTCACCAAAAATTAATTTTGTTTCATTAGACTCCAAAAACTATCATGAACACAACCGTGTATGTCATATTTTTATAATTCCAAACATAGGGGTGACAAAATTATGCTTAAAGGTCACTTATCACTTAGTAGTTCACTATTTTGTGTTTTTATGACATAAATACTTTGGTTCGTTACAAAGACTATGATTGGTTACATGGCAACAAGCATTAGATTTGGACATTCTTCAGTAACAGAGGGTTTCTTGTGTGTGCTATCAAGGATGAAGATGGAATCTGATCGGTCTATAGACAAAACCAAGATACAACAATTTTTGAATCCTAAGTTAGTCCCATGAATTAAGTCATATCAAACTCATTTCATGAGAATTTGTGATCTATGAGTTCCAATCTAGATCTGAGTAGAATAAAGATGAGATAGGTGAAGGTTATTTTGGTTAGTATTGCTATTGTTCTCGAATGAAACTAATGCACAATTTGATGAATATGATTTCCAAAAAATTTCAAGTGTTGCAATTCAAATTACTCTAATATTATTTTCGGTTTGTTTCACTTTTTATCTTTTGCGTAAAACCCATATTTTGTATGGATTCATTTCTTTTTTACAACATTTGTTATGATCCCGATGAATATGAAGATGTTCAAGTCTAGTGGGATTATTATGGCCTACCGCTAGAACAGTGAGGGAAAGTGATGGTGGTTGTGGTTCCTGTCCCTGTGTGCTTTTATGATTCTTGAGAGGCATCAATGATGCGTGTCTCTAGTTGATCTTGGGGTTGAATGATATTATTTTTTGGCTACTACAATCACCCCTACAATACACATTTCAGTTTCTCCAGTAGTGTTTGTGATGTGCTTCGGGCTTCTCTGGTGGCTTTTTCCTCTCCCACTTGGTGTTATGTTGGTTTTGTGCTATTTTTTGGTTCTGGTCTTTATGATGTAACATTACGCTATACCAGAGGAATCTGCGATTCATGTATCTGGTCGCCCCAATGGCCTCTGTGATGTGATTTTCACCTACTCTAGTCACCTCTATGATTCACATTTGGTTTTCTCTAGTTTCTTACATGATGCACTTCATGATGATTTTTTGGGTTGGATTTGATGTCATGATGATGAAGGTGATGGGATGGGGATGAGACATTGGGTCAATGATGTTTTTTCCTATCTCAATCTTCCGGGTTATTTTCTATTGTTCCACAATTCCTCTATTCTCTTTATGGAGAAGTAGTGTAGTGGACCTCATGGTCCTTTGGGATGTGAGTTCAAGTGGCCAATTTAGGGAGATAGAAGATGATTATTGGTTGATGGTTTTTAGTGACTTTAGATTTCATATTTATAAATTTATCAAAGGTGGTTTTTTAAATCTAAAATAGGAGGGATAAGTTACATTATTTGGTTTTGTTTTTTCTTTAATATTGGTGGTGAATGGAACCACTATTCTATAGGGATATACTCTGTAACACCCTGAGATTTTATGAAAAATATTATTTTTAATTTCATTAATGTCTTGTGTTGTACGCGACACCAAAAGGAGCTTGCACAACAGGCATCCTTGAATTTCCTTGCATTACACGCAATCGCGACCTTCCTCGATAGCGTTTGTAGTACGCAATAACGGGTTTTACTAAACAACAATATGCAATTAAAATATTATTAAAACTAGACGTTATGAATAGTAACAACCACTTTTTGAAATTTTGTAAATTTTATTTATCAAAATGGACTTCATTTTTGGATTCAGAGTAACGAATTTAGCCTAAGGTGAAATATTGGTACCTTTCGGATAACTTTCATATTCTGATGAATAGTGAAAATTACTAAATTATAATTAAAAACAACTTTTTTAATTGAAATATTTAATAGCGATAAATATTAATTTGAGTGGTTTTAAAGTATATTTAGAATATATTTTTACAATTTAATACAATCTTGGTCATTGGATGTAATTTCACATTTAAACCAGTTATAAACAAGTGTCAATCTTTTGATAGTTATTATCTCTTAAAAAAAGGCTATTTGTTTTGACGACTGGAATTAATTTTTAAATTAGTTAATATAGCTGATATGTTTTGAATTTGATAAAATAGGCATCATTTTTGAATTCATAATATCAAATATAGCTTAGATCTAATTTTTGGTAATTTTCTGGAAACTTTCATTTTTTGAAGAATTGTGAAACCACTAAGTGGTAGTTAAAAAACTGAATTTTTCAAAAAACATAATTTTACCGCTTCTGTGAGTGGAATTTAAAAAATATGAGAGACACGGTTGATGTCAGTAAGTATAATTTGGTTCAACGAGATGAAAATAATTTTTTGGTGAATAGTAACTTTTTACTTTTTTTTACCACCGTTAAAAGTAAATAGGGTAATTAAGGGTAAAAATGATATTATTATTACCATAACACATGTCCTAATTCTATTGGACAAGTGTAATTCGACCAAAAACAACCTTAGGAATAAAATATGACCATTTAGGCCCACTTGTATTAGATTAGGACATTTATTATTAATTTATTTAAAGAAGTGTTAAAATAGTTAAAATCAATGTTTAATAAGTAAATCATTTTTAATATGGGGTTATACATAAGCTAAATTCGACTATAAATATTAATTAGAAAGATAAAATTATTTCATACATAATGGTATTTTATTTGTAATTTTTAGACATTATATAATTTAATTTATAAATGACACAAAGATGATGCATTAATTATCTTATTAATGAAACATTGACATAATTGATGTTATAAATACCCAAATAAATATAATTTGAGACTTTTTATGAACTAAACAAATTTTCTAGGTTAATATGACATGTTAGGATTTATTTAATTAACTTTTGTCGAAGTAATCATTCTGTTATGAGTTTCCAAAAAATCAACTATTGAATAGTGTCAGAATTGACATAAAATAGTTTTAAAAACAAATATTATATTATTAATTGTTATTTTATTTCTAAAAATCTATGTTTCGGCCAAATGACTTAGCTAAGGTAATATATATTAATTAAACACAACTTGGGGGTCTCTTGGATGTATATGGTAAGTTTATTAACTATATAATATAAAAATACAAAGTGACATAGTAAATGTCAATCTAATTAACTAAGAGTTAAAACTAAAAGATAAGGTTAATATAATGACCTAAACTTGTCTAAATTCTATTAGATGAGATTATTTAGACCCATACCCACCTTTTATTCGAAATAACTTAATTTGGAGCTATTTAAAACCGAAATTGACTTTATAATAAAATAATATTTTTAGTTATTCCAAAGGTGCCCCTCTCCTCCCTTATAAAAGGGAACCTCCTCCCCCTCTTCCTCACACAACATTGAGCCTTCAAGCTCGGCCAAACCCTGCCAATTTCTTCTCTCCACTTCCCTAGAAACATCCTAGAGGTTCCGGTCTTCTTAAAATACCTATTTTAGTGCCCTAAAAGGAGGTCTCAAAGAAGTACTTCAAAGAAGAGGTAATGTCCGTTACCAATTCTTTCATATATATTTCTTCTTCCACTTATTCTTCATAGGTTGTTTCATTATGAAGTAATAACATCAGTATCACTTATATACTGATATGTTATTATAATTATGAAACAAACTTATTTCACCATCTATCCATCCTACGGAAAACGAAATCACCGCGCGTGCGTACGTACAGAATACCGTCTCCACGTTGTGGTGTAATCTATTTTCCACCACCACCTTACTTGGATGGGTATAATGGTGTAAATAATGACTATATATGACTATTATAAAGTGATATTGATTCTGAAATAGTATAAATACACTCCAATACAATTCCAAGATCATAGAAATGATATCATCACTCGTGCGTACATACGGAATACCGTCTCCACGATGTGATGCGACTCGTTCTACATGATCTTCATTTCATAATGATTATATAAATGAATTGAACGAATGAATATGATATATATTACACTAATACCATTCTGGAAATGAGGTATCTATAACCTAAAGAGAAGTATAATAATTTATTCGATAAAACACTGTTGACGCTCCTTTCGTCACAGAATCTAATGATCGGAAAAGGGGAATATCTGAGCTCAAAGTGATTCATCCTTTGAAGAAAACATCAAAAATCGACAAAGGCAGGAAGAAATGATCAACAACAACTGCACCATGCAAGTTATCTGACTGTCGCGCAAGTATACTTGCACGACACCCTTGGTCGCGCAAGTCACTTGCGCGACCTAAGTGGTAACCGCCCGGTAACCGCCCAGGGCCTTCTTTTGCCTATAAATAGACCCTATGGGCCCCCCATTCGTGAGGATCTTTTTCCAGAAACTCGGATTGAAGCTCCTGAAGCCCAAGTCTCTTATCAAATCTTCCAGAACACTTCTAAGGTAATTTCGTACCTAGAACAGAAGATCAAAAGAGAGGGAGGAAGGCCTAAGTGTTGAAACTCATCAACACTTGCCCGCCGCCTTATTCCATCAATAGAACTTGGGCATCCCTTTTCTGGAAGAACCTCAAGAGGATTATAAAGGGATTTATAAAGAGTCGCTCAAATATTTTAATGATGTTTGAGAGTCGCGCAAGTATCCCACATGTCGCGCAAGTATACCTGCGCGACCAATACTTGTGCACCGCCGCAATACTTGCGCGCCTTTCAAGACTTGCACGCCCCTACCTTTTTGGGAGCCCATCTTGCCCATTTTACCCCTCTTAAGACATTACACCTTTACTTTTCAAGATTCAGTCTTCAAGACACTCTTCAAAGCCATTTATGGCATGATTTCTTGATTTGACTTCCTTATCTGAAAGGAATTCTGTAGAATATCTCTCAAAACCTAGTGATTTATACATCTTTATGTCACTAAAGATTGAGAGTTCGTTCATTCAACCTCATCCTTTAAGATGAGAGAATCCTTTAACTTGGGCATCCTCCTCAGGAGTAAGCCCCAATTATAAATCCTTTAACTTGGGCATCCTCCTCCTGAATAAGCCCCAATTATAAATCCTTTTACTTGGGAATCCCCCTCAAGAGTAAGCCCCAATCTCAAACATGGGCATCCTCTTCAGGAGTAAGCCCCAAACCTTAATTCCTAACCTGGGCCACCTTTTTAGGAGTAAGTCCTAGTCATAATCTTGGGCATCCTTTTCAGGAGTAAGCCCCAAGTCCCCTAACTTGGGCTTCCTTTTCAGGAGTAAACCCCAAGCCCCTTAATTTCTCTTAACCAGTCCTAAATTACGTTTGATATGGGGTTCATTCTCTGGAGTAAAACCCAATTATCAATCCTCTCCTAATTTGGGTTTCCTTTTCAGGAATAAGTCCCAAGTTAGAGTATTCAAATCTCCATAAAGCAGATATACCTTTATGGACCCTGTTCCTGGATTTTCTCCCTAAAAGTAAATCCTAAACCTTCATCTATTTGGGCAGTCATACATACATAAGCCCCAAACAATTTCTTATGATTTCATCTTTCATGGCACAATTGTCTAATTTTTACCAATACCTCTTGTTTCTCACACCGTGCATGACTCACGTGCGCTTAGAGTGTAAAAGTAATTATGACATTCTTCTTTGAGCCATCAATAATAAACATCATACTCCATTACTCGAACTACGTGGGTTCTGATTCCTTTTCCAAAACAAAGGATACGTAGGTAGCGAATTTATGGGTTCGATCCCAACATTGAAATAATCCATTTCCTTCTGAATGACGATAAAATTCAAGTGCCCCACTGAGTGGATTTAAAACCAGCCTGGTCATCATAATGACCAAGAGACTTTTATATAAATGTTTTGAAGGATACCATTGACCAAGAATCTGTAAATAGATATAGATGATTCTCTATTGATGAAGAACCTCGAATACATATAAAATATTCTCTAAATTTCATGCATATTTAATCATTGATTGTTAAAACTAAAGGAAAGCTCATTTTATACTTGGTAATGTAATAAGGATTCAAGAACATAACTTAAATCTATAAAGAGAGTCCCGGAGTAGACAATAATTCCCCTAAAAAAGGTGTGATGAGTCCGACCTCCCATCCTCTTGACCAATGAAAATTCCTAAGTCTCATTAGTCCACAAACTAATGAGCGCTTACCTTTGGAAAGTAGGTCCTAACGGATGTGGAATCATTGGATGTTTCCGGTTCTAAGAACAAACCCGTTAGAAACCGATCGGAACGTTTGAATCTCCTGTCCCGGAGGTCATCCCCGGATTCCGTGCGAAACAAAAAATGGTGAACCCGACGTGAATCCTTAACCAAGTTAAAGTGATGTTCTTCTTATTTGTTAGGCCCCTTGGGCCAACAAATCAATCATTGACATGTGCTCATCCAAAAGATGCAGTGGCCAGATTCATCTTGATTATGTCTGTTATATGGAACAAAAACTCTTTTCTAAAGATCTTCTGCAAAATGGATTTTCTTAAATTCACCCCTGTGAATACTGCTACTGTGAAAACCTCTACTGTGAGGTCTGCTGCTGTGAAAACCAAAGCTGCTACTCCTGCTGGAACATCGTCCGCTCTCAGGATGACATCGCCAACTCAGCGTCTTCAACGCTGGGTTTCTAATGCACTGGTTAAGGAGTACCGTCGCAATGGTACTATCCCAACTCTGGAGGCCGCTCGTCAAGCCCTCCAAGTTAACAACTCTACCTGGTCGTCCGGACAACGGCGGCCAGCAATCCAGAAGCAGGCGGTGCTGACTACCATCTCCAACCGTTTCGGGTCGTTATCCCCGGAACGCAATTTCCATTCACTCCCTTACTCTGAGGAAGTGAATGAGCAGGTCCCGCAGGACCTTAATTCAAAAAGACAGGAGTCCTTCTCGAGGGATCCCATCAACAATCGCCGCCAGACTCGTGCGGTAGTGTGCCCTCAACATGATGAGGGTACCGACTCCATGCATTCAGCTCAGGTTTCTCGAACCCGAGCAGGCAAGATGAACCGCCAGAGACGGAATCCGGTTAACAATGGGCAGGTTGTCATCCCTGCCATCTCCGGAGAAGTCCACCAACCTAACTTGGTGGCAAATAACGAGAAGGAACAATCACCTGTCCGTTTTAATTCTGCTGTCCAGCAGACTCGTCTGGCAGCATCACGCCAATCCCGCCAGGCAATTCCGGTGGAGTACCATAGGCAGGAACATGCACCTGCTTATACATCACCAGTTAGTCAGCAGGCTCGTCTGACTACATATGATGGATCTCATCAACCGCGTTTGGCGAAGTGTAATCAGCAGGCACATACACCTGCTAATACTAATCAATCCTACCAACAGTCTCGCTTGGTAGCGCACAGAGAAGTCAGTCGGAAAGCCCCGATGACAAACCGGAGGCAGACTCAACTCTCTGCCTCCACACTTGAGTACTGTCAGGATTCACTGACAGGAAAAGGAGGACAGGAGCAGGCACATACACCTACTCCAAGCCCAGAATAGACGTATATCCCCGTTCCGGCGGCTGAAGTCACCAAACATATTTTGTCAATGGTGAAAGAGAAGAAGCAAATTCCTGCTCATATCCTGGATGCTTTCTAGGATATCATAACAGCTTTAGCATCATCTCAGGGACAGACACATAAATCTATCCCTAGCAGTGGAGTGACACATCAACAATTCACTCTGGAACAGACAAACACATCTATTCCAGTCCAAGAGGGTTATGGGGCATACTCCCCCATATCATACGGAAAACCAAGTTAGGCACATACACCTGATTTGAGTGGAGATCGTGAGTCTAACCTGACCATCATTCCTGGTCAGGCACATACACCTGCTCAGAGTAACCACTTTCATCAACAAGTGGTTTCTAAAGTGAGTAAGAAGGCATCTAAGAAAAAGATCCACCCAGAACAGTCAGGAGATCAAAGGCCAATCTACAACAAGGCCTTGCTCGATGCTGTAGTTCTTGAAGCCCTCATACATTTATCTGTCTGAATTCAAGATTCTACTCCCTCAGTTCCCAATAACGGGAACATTAATTTTGAAGGTCTTCAACAGACACTTCCTCATGAAGGCTTGCTTCATGAAAGTTCAGTCAATCTTGAAGTTTCTTCTTTAGATGAGAGACACAAGAACCCTCTGTGTGGTCAGAAGACCAAGGAGCAAGAGATTTCATCTTTGGTTGTAACCCATTATGGTGGTCCTCCCCATGATGATGAACTTCGCTGTGAAAGTCCTCTCCGCAGTAGTGATTCACATTGCCTGGAAAATAATCCAGTGGATAATGTAGTTCCGAGAAAGCCCTCTTATCTTGAGGCACTTGGAAATGCGAAACTAGTCATGTCAGATGCTTTATCGCTAACAAGTGAAATACATTCTCAATCAGAAGATAGCCCATGGTGTAGGTCATTCTCCGAACCACCCCAAAGTCATGCATCTTCTAGTTTGATTAATGATCTCTCTACCAATCTTGTTGAATCCGATGAAGCAACAAGGAAACACCAACTCTGGTCAAAACAGGTAGAATAATGTTCATTTAATGATAAAGAGGAAATGCTGAACATGAGGAAAAAACTAGCAAAAGGTGAAGTACTAGTCATGTTTTGGCCTTTGGCTGACTCCCAGTATGACATTCCAAAGATGTTGATAGATGATGGAATCCATGATATTCGTCTCAACATGTGGAAAAATCTTTGTCAATTAAAGAAGAAGTTATTATCATATGATGAATATGAAAATCATCTTAATATAATAGAAGGGCTACAACGTCAGATTGATTTGGAATCTCTATCAGTCTCTCGGTATCCGAAGGCTGAAAAGCAACAGAGAAACCCTCAACGTTCATGCCTTGGCGCACTAAGAAAATTGCGTCAGTTAATTGCCAATTATCCATCTGATGTTAATATCAGAGGATGGGGTGTTCACGGAGCACTACATTTCACAGTGCTTTCCAGTCAGCAAAGCCCGCCGAAAATGGTTTCATGCAATGTTATTTCCCATGGCCGGCCACAGTCAATGGGCTTTGTTCATAATAAAAAGCTTTCTCAAGAACAAGCTTCAACTAGTTCCTCTCAAAATCAAGTATATAGACAAAAATTTGTTGAATTGCTCCTACATAAAGCAGGCGAGAATATTGCAAAATCCTCTCGTCTGGAGCAAACACGTCATCAAATGACAGAAGTTTCGTAAATCATCCAACGGTCTGTTGAACCTGGTGATAAAAGTGGCTACAGGTTAATGCATCTAGCTAATTTCCGAACTAAGATTCGCAAGATCGAGAGAGATTTTAAGAAGATCTCAGACATAGCATGTCAAGAGACACCCCATCTTGTCAGACTAGGGACTTCTCTAACCCAACCCTCAGAGTCAACAAATGGGATTCGTGGAGTTGAACGGAAGCAGCAGGAAAATCCCCAGTCCACCGGACTGGGGACTTTTTCAAATCCTCAATCCCTCCCTCAGAGAAAGTCAGTATTCTCTCGATTAGGGAATAAGCCTCAAGAAGAACGAAGAGCCAAGCTATCAGGAGATTCTCTCCAAGTGACGGTTCTCCAAGAAATTCCTGAGGGATCAAGTCAATGGAATGCCATGTCTCATCATGGACATGGAAGAAGAAAATATCAAAGAAATACTGAGAGAAAGGATTCCATGCAATATGAATCCATTAATGTCATCAATGTCATTGCTGCTGATTCACTAGATGAGGATCAATCAGAGGGATCAGATGAAGAGGTTCCTGCTCAAGAAGTTGCGTACACAGACCTAAATGAAGAAGGTGTGCGCACACGTAATCAAAGGCTTACCCAAAATCTAGGTATTCCTTCAAGTAACCCACTTCCCCCTCTCCAAAAAGGATCCAATAAGGGGAAAGGAAAGAATCAGGTTACTTCTCACCCTTCCTCTGAAGGAGGTCAATCGCTCTCATTAGAGCAAAGGTTTGCACAACAGGAGGAAGAAATGAAAGAATTAAGAAGGTTGAATGCAGAACTACTTTAGATTAGTCTTCTTCTTAAGAATGCTGAAGTCCGACAGCCGAAGGAATTTGTTGTAACTACTGAGATGGATCAGGAATATCCTCCTTTATTAGTACACCCTCAGAGGTCTAATCCTACGGGTCAAATTCAACAACGGTTGGCAGCACTACCATCAGTTGCAGCACCAACCACCACGTCTGTCCAAGCTCCATTCATTGCACCTACCGAAAACCAAGTTCAACCTGATGTTTCTCAAAAGTTAATAACTACTATTGAGTCATTAACAACTCGGTTAGAAAATATGGAAGGGAAACGGGCGCAAGTTCAACCTGAAAAGAAAGTTTACCCTGAATGGGTAGATTCAATTTCTCCTCCATCCAGTTTTGGAAACCCTGTTTTCCCTACTTTCAATGGATCAGGTGACCCTGAACAACATTTGACACATTATGTGTCTTGTTGTGATCCTATGATGGGAACTCCAGAGTGGCAAGAAGCAGTGAAACTCAGATGCTTCGTGCGAACCTTGCAAGGACCAGCTTTTCTCTGGTATACAAGCTTGCAATCCCGGTCAATCATCGTATGGGAGGATCTTCGTCAAAAATTCCTTCTTTAGTTTAGCTCAACTTTTCCAAAAACGACAGTTTTCGATCTTACAAACTTCAAGCAAAGGGAGAATGAAAGAGTCTCTGATTTCATTGCTCGTTGGAAGGGATTAACGTATTCCCTGAGTTTAGCACTCCCTCAGGAGGAATTGTTTCCAATCTATGTGACAAATTTGAGTGACGAATTACGCACGCCATTGATCCCTGTGAAATACACAGGAGGGTTTCGAGACCTTACTTCAATCACTCAACAGATTGAAGATTCCCTTATACAGGATAAGGTTAAATCTCGTATAATTCCATCAGCTCCAGGAAGGAGAATGGGTAAAGTGGAAACTGCTACAGTTATGCTTAAACAAGCACATGTACCTATTTCTACTTCAAAACCTTCATCTTCTCGAAGGGCTCCACCTCCTGAATGCCAACAACAAAGGCTGTTTCGTCCAAATGATCAAAGAGATCAATGACGAAAACAATTTGAGGATTTGAAGAGTAAAACATAATCTTTCCGAAGTGAGAAAGTTCCTGGTTACTTCATTTCAGCTCTGTAAAATAATTTTGTTCAATTACCAGTGCCCAAGAGGCCAAACAAGGAAAGAGATAAAGACCGTCCCAATTATTGTCCCTTTCATAAAATGTTGGGGCATCCCATCCAGGAGTGTTTTGTTTTTAAAGACCTCCTGAAAAAGATGCTCGACTTGGGACAAGTCAAATTGAAGGGTTCTTCAGCTCAGGTAGCATGTATTACCGCTACAGATCCAGAGGAAGGGGGCGAGTGGCAGGAAGTCAAAAGCAAAACTGCGAAAAAACATGATGATTGGATGGTCAGAAAGACAATCAATCAGACCCATTCCTTTTTGCGAACACAATTGAAGAAGCCAATTGTGTCTCCTACAAAAGCTGTAGTAAATCCTCCATCAAAAGACAAATCCTCAAAAGGGCAGCGCAATTCAAAGAAGAAAGAGGAATCAGGAGAAGATGAGTATGTATCAAAGCCTAAATTGTCTTTGACTCTGGAAGATTTCATTCCATCTACTTCAAAACCACGGGCACCACCCCATCAAACGACACAGCCTAAACAGGGTAACCAGGCAGAGTCTTTATCAGACGAAGAGTTAATCTTTGGTTCTGTTAATATGATTCAATTAACAGATCCATATTCCAGTCTTGATGAGCCTGAATTCCCTGTATCAAATAAGGGAATCCGAGGAAGTTCTAGAGGTTCAGGATATAGGGGAATATATGGATCTTTCCGAAGCCACTACTCTAATTTTACCCCTGCTAGCACTGTATATGCAGCAAAAACTCGTGGTAGAGCCCTTCAACGAGCTCAAAAAGAACAAGCAAGTTCTTCTGCCAATGGCCAACTCAGTTTTGGCACAATTATTTTGGAAGACCGATTAAAGGTTCCATCTTCTTTATCTCAGCAAGTAAATGGATCTAATCAGTCTAATATTCCAAAACCAAGGATGTTGCCAACTTCAATACAAGATGCATCAACTTCAAAAGCATCTGCTTCCAAGGTACCTGCTAAACCACATATTCCTATTGGGAAACAGAGACCTCTAGATCAAAAGTATGATATATTGAAACACTTGGCCCAAGTACCAGCCAAGTTATCAATTTTGGATGCTTTCAATCTGTCAAAAGATCTTCGGGAAGAACTCATCGAAGCTTTGTCAAGTCCTCATGCGTTTGAAGTTGAAATTGCTGCAGCTGAAATCTATCACATAGAGAATAATCTTGCAGAATGCCATGCAGTGATATCTTTTACTGATAAAGATGAAGATGATGTAGTGCATGGGCACATAAAACCTTTGTACTTATCTGGAAAATTCAATGGTGTAGATGTTCGATGAGATTTCATTGACAATGGTTCAGGAGTCAACCTCATGCCCATTCGTACACTTCGTTGATTGGGCCTCACGGAATCTGATTTATCTCCTTCTACCATGATGTTACAAGGATATGATGAAAATGAACCAGAACCACTGGGATAAGTTACACTCAGAACTCAGTATGGAGATCTAGTATCCAATTCGGATTTCATGATTGTTGATCAAGACTCACCTTTCAATATCTTGCTTGGAAGACCCTGGCTACATCAGCATGCAGCTCTTCCTTCATCATAACATCAATGTCTCAAATACTGTTTTGATGGTCAAGTTGGATCATTGTATGGTGATAAGGCCTCGTTCAAGACATGTGGGTCTCAATACATTGAGGCGGAATTTTATCACATGAAGGGAAGAGAAAAATCTACAATGAAGGAAATTACAAAAGTTAATGCTCCATATGGTTTGGAGAAAATTCCAATAAATCCATTTTTACATGTGAGTACAGATTATGTGTTACCTATCAGTCAAATTGACAAAATAGGCCCAAATCAAAATACTCTTATGGAAAGATCCATAATGTCAATTACGGCGATCGAGCCAGACAACATGGGAGAAATTGGTAACCTACCAAGCAGTGATGAAAGCATAAGTGGTGACGTTTTCATTTCATCTACTGAAGTCCAACAAGTATATACTTCGCTAATCAGGACAGAAGAAGTTATAGCAACACCAGAGGTGAATAATGATGTCGATTCTCAATCCATCATCTCCTCTTTATTTCCCAAAAAAGACCCTTTATCATTAATAGGGTCGGAAATGGAAGCTTCTTCTTCAAAATGTGAAAATTTTGACATCTCTTATGATCATGAGAATCTCGTTTTATCATCTACTTTTCAAGTAGAAACAGAAGAAATAGCACGTGATGAAGAGGAAGAGGAAGATCTTAGAGATACTCCTCCAGCATTTGAAGAGGGTATCTCTACCACTGTGGATGAACTCAGAGAAGTAAATCTGGGTACAGAGAAAGATCCACGCCCCACTTTAATTAGTGCGGCCATGACCCTTGAAGAGCAAGAGATGTATATTTCTTTTCTAAAGCAAAATAAAGATATTTTTGCTTGGAATTTTACAGAAATGCCTGGGCTTGATCCTGATGTTTCTACTCATCATTTGGGTTTACCAAAAGAACATCGAGGTTTTAAGCAAGCCGCGAGAAGAACACACCCAACCTATGCTTGCAAAATTGAAGCTGAAGTGGATAAGCTGATCAAAGACAACTTCGTCAGAGAAGTTCAATATCCCAAGTGGTTGGATAATATTGTCCCTGTAAAGAAGAAGAACGGACAAATTAGGGTTTGCATCGATTTCAGAGATCTTAATTGGTATTTTCCTAAAGATGATTTCTCAGTTCCGATTACAGAACTCTTAATTAATGCGACGGCTGGCTATGAAGTACTTTCTTTCATGGATGGATATTCCGGATATAATCAGATCCGAATGGCCCCAGAAGATGAGGAATATACAGCCTTCAGAGCTCCTCAAGGTGTGTTTTGTTACCAGGTGATGCCCTTTGGTTTAAAGAATGCAGGTGCAACATATCAACGCGCCATGCATCGTATCTTAAAACCTCTTTTAGGAAAGTTTGTTAAATGCTATGTAGATGATTTGGTGGTTAAATCCAAACAACGTTCTAATCACTTGGATGATTTGGAAGTCATATTCCATAAGCTTAGACAACATAATTTGAAGATGAACCCCTTAAAATGTGATTTTGGGGTATCCTCAGGAAAATTACTCGGCATTGTTGTACGCCATCGTGGTATTGAAGTCGATCCTAAGAAGACCAAATCAATCCTTGGTATGTCACCTCCTCAGAATTTGAAAGAATTAAGAGGACTTCAAGGACACTTGGCCTATATTCGGCGTTTCATCGCCAATTTGGCAGGCAAAAGTTTACCCTTTACCAAATTATTGAAGAAAGGAGTCACTTACCAGTGGACTGAAGAATGTCAAGAAGCATTTGATGTTCTCAAGAAATACCTCTTGAGTCCACCAGTACTCATGCCACCTGTTGAGGGTAGACCGCTTATCCTCTATGTGACAGCTTTAGAGCGATCATTGGGTGCCTTTCTCGCTCAAAAGAATGATGCTGGGAATGAAAATAGTCTACTATCTCAGTAGAACTATATTTGAAGCAGAAACCCGGTATTCAGGTATTGAAAAGTGCTGCCTAGCATTAATCTTTGCAGTTTAGAAACTGAGACATTACCTGCAACATCACGAGGTCCAATTGGTATCTCGTAATAATCCGCTCAAATTCATCCTTAGTCTTCCAATGCTTACAGGACGTCTGGCAAGGTGGGCGGTTATTCTACACCAGTTCGACATTCAGTATGTGTCTCAAAAGGCAATTAAGGTCCAAGCTCTGGCTGATTTCCTGGATGAACATCCTTCAGTGGAAGACACGTCTTCAGATATTGAACTCCCTGATGAGGAATTTTTCTCTATTCAAGAGAGTCCTCAAACATGGGAAATGTATTTTGATGGTGATTCCAGAAGTCCAACAGGGAAGAAAATGGAAAATCCTAAATTCAAAAAAGTTGGTTTAGGAATTGTGCTCATTTATCCAGATAAGGCAGTGTTACCATATTCCTTTTTATTGTGGGAAGGTGGTACCAATAATGAAGCTGAATACCAAGATCTCATTACAAGCTTGGAGTTAGCACTTCAAGCACAAGTGAATCACTTAAAGGTGAAAGGTGATTCAGACCTGGTAATCAAACAAGTCAATGGGGATTATGCCATCAGAAAAGAAGAATTAATCCCTTTGTATGATTATGTCAGAGAGTTAATGTCGGAATTCCCTTCAGAACCGACATTTTCTTATGTCCCAATATCACAAAATGCTCAAGCTGATGCACTAGCTATTATAGCCACGGATTTAGCAGATCCAAATCGGGACGAGACAACCATCATTATTGCCCACCGTCATGCAATTTCACCTTATGTTCAAGTCAGAACAGAGGAAATTAATGAAATTAGTCCCATTCTTGAACTGTATGGTCATACTACAGGATGGATGTCACCTATCAGGGAATACCTTCAAAATGGAACACTTCCACCTGATAGAGCCGAGAAAGAACAAATCCGGCGACGTGTGGAATTTTACTCTTTATGATAGCCCAAACCACCTAGAGAAAATTCTCAACAAATGTGGTTTTGATGGAGTTCTCTTCAGATGCATTGATGGTGAAGAGACAATGGCTGTCATAAAAGAAGTGCATGCAGGAGTCTGTGGTGCCCACCAGTCTGGACATAGACTGTCTGATCAAATTCGAAGGCTTGGATACTTTTGGCCTTCAATGATACAAGATTGTGTTAATTTCACAAAGAAGTGTCATTCATGCCAAGTATATGCCAACTTCATTCATCAACCTCCAGAGTTGCTTCATACAGCTAAATACTCATGGCCATTTTCCACATGGGGAATGGATGTGGTGGGACCTCACCCTTCAGCTACGACCAAGCAGTTTAAGTACATTCTTACTGCTACTGATTTCTTTTCCAAATGGGAAGAGGCAATACCTCTCAAAGAAGTCAGTTCTAAATGCATTGTTAGCTTCATCAAGTCTAACATCATTACTAGATTTGGTGTCCCTCATACCATATTGATAGACAACAGCACCAACTTCTGTTCTTCTGAGGTAAAGAAATTGTATCAAGAATACAACATTAAGTCCAACCATTCATCTCGATATCATGCGGCGACTAATGGCCAGAAAGAAGCCTTCAACAAGACTCTTTCAAATATACTGCAAAAGATGGTGGATAAAGATAAGAAATCATGGCCTGAAAAACTCTTTCATGCTTTATGGGCTTATCGGACCACCACCCGCACAGCAACGCGGTCAACTCCATATTCACTAATATATGGAACAGAAGCAGTTTTTCCCATTTAGGTTTAGTTACCTTCGCTCAGAGTTGCTATTTGTGATCCGTCATCTACAGATGAACAATCTCAGAAGCGGTTGGATGAGTTGGAACGATTGGACGAGAAACAATTGTGCACTTTGCACCACTTGGAAATCTATCAGAATTGAATAGCACGATATTTTAACAAAAAAGTTCTTCTTCGTTCATTAATTCAGGGAGAATTGGTATTGGTTCTCAGAGCACTAATGATACCAGGAAAGAAGCCTCCCAAGCTTGAACCAAAATGGGAAGGACCTTATTCAATACATAAGGTCTACTCCAATGGAGTGTATTCTCTAATCTCAATGGATGGAGAACACATCACGACTCCAACTAATGCCAGATTTCTGAAGAAGTATTTTATATAAACACAAAATATTGTTCCCAGAGCCAAAATAGTCACATTGGTTCATATTATGTCCTACATGACACTAAACTGTATTACATCCTACATGACACTAAACTGTATTATGTCCTATCTACATGACATTAAACTGTACAAAAGTTCCTTATTTGTCCTAGATGACATTAAACTATATTTTGTCCGAGATGACATTAAACTATATTGTGTCCTAGAAACATGACATTAAACTGTGTGGCACTTTCATCGTCCAACATGACGTTAAACTGTGTCAGTTCCCTTATCGTCCAACATGACATTAAACTGTCACATTGGTTACTATTATGTCCTATATGACACTAAACTGTATTATGTCCTACATGACACTAAACTGTATTATGTCTTATCTACATGACATTAAACTGTATAGAAGTTCCTTATTTGTCCGAGATGACATTAAACTATATTTTGTCCGAGATGACATTAAACTATATTGTGTCCTAGCAACATGACATTAAACTGTGTGGCACTTCCAACGTCCAGCATGACAATAAACTGTAAAAATTCCCCAGAACTGATATCCTCATATTGGTTCACCTTAGTCCTAGCTACATGACTTTAAACTGTACAACACCAGTTCGTCCTTGCTATATGACGTTAAACTATACAGAAATGGTCCAGTATGACTTTAAACTGCAACTTCGTCGTACACGACATTAAACTGTGAAAAAGTTCCCTAAACCGTCCAGCATGACCTTAAACTGCATCATCCCTGGTCCATGTATATGACCGTAAACTATTTGAAAATCCCTTATGTCCACCAAGATGTTAAACTGTGACGTCCTAACTACATGACGCTAAACTGTATAAAAGTCCCTCACGTCCGGAAAGACGTTAAACTATATAATCTCAAAGGTCCAGCATGACATTAAACTGCACCATTCATGGTCCATGTATATGACCGTAAACTATTTGCACTTTCGTCTGACATAACGTTAATATGGTACACTCTTTTGTCCTTACTGCATGACATTAAACTGCACAATTCCCCTTTTTTGTCCTACATGACATTAAACTTTTATTTTGTCCCTGCTACATGACACTAAACTATGCCGCACCGATAGTCCTAACTGCAAGACTTTAAACTGCATAGTCCCTGAATATGTCCTACATGACGTTAAACTGTGCATCGTTAAGGTTGTTATTACCTCTTGTTTCTCACACCGAGTATGACTAATGTGAGCTTAGAGAAAACCTCAACCATAACACTCTCTTTGGGCCCCTAACCATGTGTAAGTCCCAACAACATTTTTTATTAGATCATTGTCCCTAAGAACAACTTGATCATTAATTCATTCTTTAATTGAACTACACGAACTATGATCCTTTCCCTACAGGCTGGGTATGTAGGCCACCTCCCAGGGTTCAAGCGCAAAAATAATCTCTTCACATCGGTTCACCACCATCTCATATGATGTTGATTCGTGAAATCGCACCTAGAATCAATATCTTTACTTTGATTCACTTTTGTCCTTGTTATATGACGTTAAAATATGCAACACTTTTGTCCGGTACGACAATAAACTACAATATTCTTTGATTTCTTCATTTGAGAGAGAACTATTATTGACATTGATTTTTCAATCATGGTTTTCATTTTCAAAATACTACATGCATACATGGTAATGCCTAAACTTTTTATCTTAGGTTAAACCATCATTGCACTAAAGTCCCCTTTCACCCATCACATGTACGAACCAAATTTGTAAAAAGGGAATTTCAAGAACTACGTGGGCTTGATTCCCATCCTTATGGCATACGTAGGAACGTTTGAGTATCCCTCAAATCCAGCCCCAAGTCTTTTGGGCCTAACCCCAAATTTCACTTTCAGTCCCTTAGCTGAAAATTCCTCATGAAAACACACACTGTGTATTCATTATTATGGTCTAAATTCTATGACCCTAAACTATGATTTCTCATACTTTCATCCTGCATGACGTTAAACTGCATTTCAAGAACTACGTATGGCTTGATTCTCATTCTTATGAGATATGTATTGAAGTCCAAGTTTCAATTCACGACCCAGCCACAACATGATTATGGTTATCATTGACCTATGCATCTCTATATACATTAGACAATACCCATATTTATGTGTTATAATCCTAACGTTAAATATTTTCAGATCTTCATAACCCTTTTCATGACTTCTAGTCACAAAAATGTCAAACTTCTGAGAATTCTTTTGCCTGACTATGCAGTACGTGCCCATAGGTGGCCTTGCATAAATAGTCCACATAACAGACTTGTTAGCCAAAATATACTATTTATTTGACCATGCAGCCAATGCCCTTAGGTGGCCCTACATATTTCAACCCCGTAACGGGTTTGTTAAATAATGGTAACTTCATTCTTGGGAGGAATGCCTCTTTTGTCCTTATTTGTCTTAAACGACAGTATGTAGGGATCCGCAAAAAATAGCCATCCTTAACATATTTGTCCCATATCATTTTTCATGATCTGAAAGTATTCAAGTCTATGGTTTATTCTTCTTCCCTACGTTTGGGTCAGACCTTCGTAGGAGTGATATTCATCCAGTTCTTCGATATTCTTGTTCGGAAATATCTTCTCCATATTCAAGTACCACTTTCCATACAACAAACTCTATACATTAGAAAATTTGAATCTCCATAAACATTCACTGGCTTTTAGCACTAGGAAAGTAAATTTCTGGGAGTTCTTTTGCCTGACTATGCAGCACGTGCCCATAGGTGGCCTTGCATAAATAGTCCACATAACAGACTTGTCAGCCGAAAGATGCTATTTATTTGACCATGCAGCCAATGCTCATAGGTGGCCCTATATATTTCAACCCCCTAACGGGTTTTGTTAAATAATAGTAACTTCATTATTGGAAACTACTTCTTCTAATGCCTTTTAGCTCTTTTTCATATCATTCCTCAGATTCAAATATTCTTAAGCCATAGTTTACATATTTTCTCTAATACTTGAGTATGGTAATATGTTTTCAGATAAATTGTCAAGGAATTGAATCCATTTTTAATCCATTTTGGTCAAAGATATTTCGACCTTAAACATTAGCCCCTTTATGTCCGGCGTGCATGACTTTAAACTTCCCACAAAAAAAAGACAAAGGAACTCTGAATAAAAGTCAAGTTCCAGCTCACTAAACATACATTCTGTTTGATTTAGGTAATATTGAGCAATTAAAAGATTCAAAGTTTGTAGGGTTATTTGTAATAATCCTAGTAAAAATCAAACTATGCTTACTAATCCCATTGGCTTAAGTAAATTTGAAGCAGGTAGTAAGAGAATGCTGGTACAAATAAGTGAAAGTGAAAGTGTTTTTCATTGATGCACAAGAGTTAGAAGGACATCCACAGACTTGAGTCTCTTCTCTTTTTCAAGAATTACAAGAGGCTTTCAACATAACACTTCATTTGATTTACGGCTTCCCGAGCTTCATCAGCAACCACCTGGAATTCACTCATTCAACTGGATGCAATAAGAGATGCAGTGATACCAGCTCTTCTTGGAACAATTGTAAAAGGATGTTCTTGAGTGCAGTTTGAGAAAATTTTCTGTTGATCAAACAGTGACTCTGTTTCTGTTCAAGAGACTTGGAAGATGGATACATGGATTTGAGAATGGAGCATTGGAAGTAATGAGACATTTTGAGAGAGTAATCTTTTCAGATATTGCTCTAATACCATGTTTGACTTCTCTCCACCATCCGGTAGTGGAAAACATTTCAGCCCATGGGTTTTCCATTTTCATATCTGCAAGGAAATGACATGGTGGAAGAATTTGAATGTTCACACCATTGTTGTTGCTCTTAATGCACAGCATAACCAAAATGAAGGAGTAGCAGCGCAGCTGCATTTCAGGTGTATAGTTCTTTGTATCTGGAACATTGACTCCATGCAGATGACCATGACCACACAGAGGCAGATAGATGCTCTGTGTAAAATTAGGATGATATTTCTTCAAGTACTTAGCCAAATATGGGAGAGTGCTGTTGCAGATATCATAGTAATCGTGGCCAATGATGTTCATCATGTCATCAATCCACTTGCTAGCCAGTTCATCAGCCGTTCCAATTCCCTTGGGAACCACTGAATCTACACAAAAGATGAATAAATTAACTCTTAAATAGGTTTATTTTTCATAAAATTTGTGAAAGAAATTTGAAAAAATGGCTAAAGCATTAAGTCGCGCAAGTCTAAAAAATGGCGCGCAAGTATTCGTGTGTCGCTCTAGTTTTTGACGCGCAAGTATAAACCGCGCAAGTACAGATACCTTTACCGTAGCGCGACATCATGGAAAACACTAGAAAACAGAGCAACCTACGCGGCTAAGGTGACCTGTGCGGCGAGAGCTCGAAGGGATGAAGTCCAGAAATCCAGATACTTGTACGGAGGTGAGGACATGTATTTATAGGCCATGAGGCCTATCTGCGCGCCGTACCCAGAGCGCTTAAGGCCTGCGCGACGATAACTTGCGCGCCGCCCTCTGTGCATTGAAGACTTGCTCTCCCCCTTTTCCTTTGGATGGATTCAATTTCCTCAGAGTCAAATCCTCATTTCTTTCCAGATCCAACTCTGAGGGGGGACTTTTGTTGACGCTCCTTTCGTCACAGAATCTAATGATCGGAAAAGGGGAATATCTGAGCTCAAAGTGATTCATCCTTTGAAGAAAACATCAAAAATCGACAAAGGCAGGAAGAAAAGATCAACAACAACTGCACCGCGCAAGTTATCTCACTGTCGCGCAAGTATACTTGCACGACGCCCTTGGTCGCGCAAGTCAGTTGCGCGACCTAAGTGGTAACCGCCCAGGGCCTTCTTTTGCCTATAAATAGACCCTGTGGGCCCCCCATTCAGGAGGATCTTTTTCCAGAAACTCGGATTAAAGCTCCTGACGCCCAAGTCTCTTCTCAAAGCTTCTGGAACACTTCTAAGGTAATTTATTACCTAGAACGGAAGATCAAAAGAGAGGGAGGAAGGCCTAAGTGTTGAAACTCATCAACACTTGCGCGCCGCCTTATTCCTTCAATAGAACTTGCACATCCCTTTTCTGGAAGAACCTCAAGAGGATTCTAAAGGGATTTATAAAGAGTCACTCAAATATTTTAATGATGTTTGAGAGTCGCGCAAGTATCCCACATGTCGCACAAGTATACTTTCATGACCAATACTTGCGCGCCACCGCAATACTTGCGTGCCTTTCAAGACTTGCGCGCCCCTAACTTTTTGGGAGCCCATTTTTTCCATTTTACCCCTCTTAAGACATTACACCTTTCCTTTTCAAGATTCAGTCTTCAAGACACTCTTCAAAGCCATTTATGGCATGATTTCTTGATTTGACTTCCTTATTTGAAAGTAATTCTGTAGAATATCTCTCAAAACCTAGTGATTTATACATCTTTATGTCACTAAAGATTGAGAGTTCGTTCATTCAACCTCACCCTTTAAGATGAGAGAATCCTTTAACTTGGGCATCCTCCTCAAAAGTAAGCCCCAATTATAAATCCTTTAACTTGGGCATCCTCCTCATGAGTAAGCCCCAATTATAAATCCATTAACTTGGGCATCCTCCTCAAGAGTAAGCCCCAATATCAAAAATGGGTATCCTCCTCAGGAGTAAGCCCCAAACCTTAATTCCTAACCTGGGCCTCCTTTTTAGGAGTAAGTCCCAGTCATAATCTTGGGAATCCTTTTCAGGAGTAAGCCCCAAGTCCCCTAACTTGGGCTTCCTTTTCAGGAGTAAACCCCAAGCCCCTTAATTTCTCTTAACCAGTCCTAAATTACGTTTGATATGGGGTTCCTTCTCTGGAGTAAAACCCAATTATCAATCCTCTCCTAATATGGGTTTCCTTTTCAGGAATAAGTCCCAAGTTAGAGTATTCAAATCTCCATAAAGCAGATATACCTTTATGGACCCTGTTCCTAGATTTTCTCCCTAAAAGTAAATCCTAAACCTTCATCTATTTGGGTAGTCATACATACATAAGCCCCACACAATTTCTTATGATTGCATCTTTCATGGAACAATTGTCTAATTTTTACCAATACCTCTTGTTTCTCACACCGAGCATGACTCACGTGAGCTTAGAGTGTAAAAGTAATTATGACATTCTTCTTTGATCCATCAATCATAAACATCATACTCCATTACTCGAACTACGTGGGTTCTGATTCCTTTTCCAAAACAAAGGATACGTAGGTAGCCCATTTATGGGTTCGATCCCAACTTTGAAATAATCCATGTCCATCTGAATGACGATAAACTTCAAGTGCCGTACTGAGTGGCTTTAAAACCAGCCTGGTCATCATAATGACCAAGAGACATTTATATAAATTTTTTGAAGGATACCATTGACCAAGAATCTCTAAACAGATATAGAAGATTCTCTATTGATGAAGAACCTCGAATACATATAAAAGATTCTCTAAATTTCTTGCATATTTAATCATTGATTGTTAAAACTAAAGGAAAGCTCATTTTATACTTGGTAATGTAATAAGGATTCATGAACATAACTTAAATATATAAAGAGTGTCCCGGAGTAGACACTAATTCCCCTCAAAAAGGTGTGATGAGTCCGACCTCCCATCCTCTCGACCAATGCAAATTCCTAAGTCTCATTAGTCCACAAACTAATGAGCGCCTACCTTTGGAAAGTAGGTCCAAACGGATGTGGAATCATTGGATGTTTCCGGTTCTAAGAACAAACCCGTTGGAAACCAATCGGAACGTTTTAATCTCCCGTCCAGGAGGTCATCCTCGGATTTCGTGCGAAACAAACACGCATAAGAACAAAAAGTAATAAACACCCGAATAACAAGTAGTAATGAAATATTACTAATAATAAGCTAAGAATATGACCATATATTATATCATAAAAATAAGTATGATTCTGTAATAAGTAAATAACATTATTTAAATCATTATACAGGAGTTTCGGACACGTACAAAGCATATCGGACCAAAGGTAAGGGAAATATCACAATCTCATTTTTATCCGAGATTGTTTATACTTTGAAATTTATGGGGGTGTATTTTATCATCCTTATCCATGTTTCCTCAATATGTAATATTATTTACATCCACCTACAATTTTTTAAATCAAATTTTACCCTTCGGTGAGTTTTTATTAAAGGATATGAAAGGAATCTTTTGTCGTTTTTCATACAAGGTACTTTTTGACTTTTTCCGAAAAAGTACGATAAGAACATTTTTTTAACTTATACGGCATGAATGGATTTATAAAAAATTATTTCCAAGAAGCATCATTTACAAGTTATCATGTTTATTTTTAATCAAATTCTTTTAGTTTATAATTGTATGACATTTTAAGAAAGGAAAAGTGTTTTTGAAGTAGAAAGGATATTTTACTCAAGAATGGAGTTCAAGTGTTTTATCAAAATTATATTCCATCTAAGATAATAAAATGTTCTGTTTTCATCCCCATTATTACATTTATTTGATTATGTTGTGATGGAATTATTTTTATGAATTCCTTTATCTTATATGAATTGTTTTATGATGTCTCGATGTTTAAGATTCCCATTTTTATTACAAGGGTTATGCTATGATGTATGGTTTATGATTTTGTGGCACACATAAGAATGGTATCATTATGATATGGGTGGGACCTATATCTCCCTCCAATACATTGGGTAAAGATTTTATATCTCATGAGACAGACATGGCTGGAATGGTAGGTTATACCGATTCAGTGAAACAGGACTGAAACGAGTAGTGAACTCGGTTCAGAAATGGACTTTGTCCACTAGGATAGTCTTGGCAATGAGTCTTGACTACTAAGAAATGATTCTCTATGATTATGTGTGTATGCCAAAAAGTTTCATATTTTAAGTTATGATTATTGTTATTTCAATTCACTACTATGATTTATCCCATGTTATGAAATTATGGTCTCTTTTGCAGGTTAAGATTTCCAAAAGATATGTTCTTATGAATATGATGTGATTGATATTTCTTTATTTTACCCTTACTGATCATTTGAGCTCACCCTTTTATGTTTTCTTTTCCCCTGGATATAAATAAAGGTTTTTGGTGGAAAAAAAAAGATCTTTATGGGATATGTTTAATATCTTTCACCATGATTAGAAGATTATATTCCGTGTTTCCAATGACACTAAACTATTACGGTCCTTGTGTGTGTGTTTTTGTTATGTACTAAGTATTCCGCAAAAGTAATGTGATCTCCATGTATGTTAAGCTTTGGGTCTCTACAGTTGGTATCAGAGGAGAGGTTTAGTCAACCTTTGGAAACTAGGATGCGAAAACGTTAGTGAGATCCCTCGAGATATTTGTAAGGTATGTCTAGGGATGTCCCTAAGGATATGTATACATATAGGATACAGTCCTAGAACTATGGCAACTATCATAGAATTTAACCTAAGATTTTAGATATTGAGGATACTCCCCCTTTATTATATTGTTTTCCCTAGCGTAATTTTTGCCTCTCACACTATTCTTTTTGGGTTTTAGACGATGGCTGGAACCTGAAAGAACTGTGTTGATCAATGTAATGGACAAGGCAATGATTGTCCTCCTGAACAAACAAATTTTATGGGAGATGGAGTGAAAAATCTTATTGCTATACTCACACAAGCTATGAATCATTCTGGGCTTCCAAATGAGCAGAGAAGTGAACAAAATTCTATTGAGTCCTTTATGAGGAAACATCCAACTTCTTTCAGTGGGACTTCTGATCCACGTGTTTCTAAACAATGAATCAGTACCACTGAAAAGATATTTTCAGTTTTTCAATGTTCTGAACATGATAAAGTCATCTTAGCAGTATATCGTTTGGAAGGTGAAGATGATCAATGGTGGAATCTTATCAAGAATACGAGGCAAAGAGATGAAATTGAGTCCATGGAATGGGACAAGTTCAAGAACTTATTTTTCAATAAGTACTTCCCTCGTATTCTTTGAACAAAGATGGAGAAGGAGTTTCTTGAACTAAAGAAAAAGGATAATGAATCTGTTGGTATATACGACACGAATTTTACAAGGCTTGCAGGGTATGCATCGAGATTTATCATCCAACCTGAAAGTAACGTTGATCGATTCTTCAGTGGCTTAAAACCAAATCTTCGAAGGGCATTAGCTATAAGAGACTTCGGTATCTATGAAGAAATAGTGCGTTGTGCTATCAAGGTAGAAATGGAAGTTGGTGTTACATATCCATCTCATAGTTTTGATAAGAAACGAAAGATGGAGTTCAAGGAATAATCTCAGAATAATGGTGAAAAGAAGATGAATGTTTCGTTATGCTCAAAGTGTGGAAAGAAGCATGGTGGTGATTGTCTTAAAGGGACAAGTAAATGTTTCAAATGTGGAAAGGAAGGTCATTGGGAATTTGAATGCTGCAATGATGGGAAGAAGATGCCTAATGCTGCAAACAAAGGAAGGGATACACAGAATGAACCTACTACACTTCAATGCTTCAAGTGCAAGAAAATGGGGAATTATGCTAATAAATGCCCTAATCCAAGGGTTAGTGATGATCGACATGAGCAACCACTTAAGGCGAAGGAAAAAGGGAAGTCACATGCGATCACCATTGGCGATGTTGAATATGACAACGATGTGGTGGAATGATTAAGTGTTTATGTAATGGGCTTCCCGAATAATGTTGTATATAGTATTGTGGAATACTGGAATATTTATGTTTTGGTCTATTGTGGTTTTCAATAATTTTATGGCATCGGTAACCTTGAAAAGTGATTGAAATATTTTTGGAAAGCAGATTATATGCACATCATGAAGGGATAAATTTAATCTAATATGTTTGATAGTATTCATGAGCTCATGATTGATATAGGGACTAAGTGATATCATGGTTTGAGGTTACAGAATTTTGAGGATTTTGGTATGTGGAAAGTATTAACTTTTAACTACATTCATGTTTTCACTAAGGTTCAACGGATATTCATTCTTCAAGAGAATACATGATTAAGGTATTAACATGTTTGTAATTTGACCAACAAGATATATCTTATGATATATGGGGGATAAATGATGGAATTCATGTGATCATTTTTTTATACTATGAGCTTGGACCGAAGTATTTTAGATAAGCCTAAAGATTGGAATGGATTATGTTAACCATAAGTTAGTATTATTTAAGGATAGAACTTGTTTTGATATTATTTATGTGATGTTATAGTAATGTAGTTTTAGAAAAAGGACAACCTGCAGGACGGGCGACAACCCATCGCGTCGGACAAGGCTGTGGGAATCGAACCCACAGCTGAAGTGCGACTGGCCTTTATTGCCTATCACTGGCCTACAGGAAGTCCCTGTTTAGTAGAAACTAGATTAATTATATTAAGCAGTATGATATATGATGTATAAGTCCATTTTAGGAACTATATATGATTAATCTCACTATAGATGGACTTATGTATTTTTTGATAACTTCTCTAACCTTTTGTTTGAGACAGATGGAATGACCCATCATTCTATCACATGATCTGCTAACACATCACGAATGACAAATTCAACTTCATTTCAGAAAGAGATGAAGTGGAAATAGTCCAAAGAACGACCAACGGTGAGACTATACCAAAATCACTAAAGTATTTCTTCTAATTCCAATTTCATCAACTTTGGGGAAATGATCTTGAAAACCAAAAATGTTGTCCTAGTGCTCTTATATCTGATGATTCAGATGGTACCTTAGATCATCACAAATTTATGGCTTTATGATTGATGGATTTTCCATAGCCATGTTCTCTACCACTCTCCATCAGAACATGATGGTTATATTTCTCTTCCATATCCATATTTTCACCTATGTGGAAACCCAATGATTAGTTTATTTGCGTAACCGTTACGTTTCATACTTTTGTTTTTAAAGATTGGTTTTGGTATTCCATTTTACGATGTGGGTTTCTATTAAAGAAACTTTCTAGTAGTAAACCATTTATAGCCCTGACGAATTTCGAGGGCGAAATTCATTTTAAGGGGGGTAGAATGTAACACCCCGAGATTTTATGAAAAATATTCTTTTTAATATCATTAATGTCTTGTGTTGTACGCTACACCAAAAGGAGCTTGCACAACACGCATCCTTGACTTGCCTTGCATTACACGCAATCACGACCTTCCTCGATAGCGTGTGTAGTACGCAATAACGAGTTTTACTAAACAAAAATATGCTATTAAAATATTATTAAAACTAGCTGTTATGAAAAGTAATAACAACTTTTTGAAATATTGTAAATTTTATTTTTCAAAATGGACTTCTTTTTTGGATTCAGAGTATTGAATTTAGCCTAAGGTGATATTTTGGTACTTTTCGGATAACTTTCATATTCTGATGAATAGTGAAAATCACTAAATTATAATTAAAAACAACTTTTTTAATCGAAATAATTAATAGTGATAAATTATTAATTTGAGTGGTTTTAAAGTATATTTAGAATATATTTTTACAATTTAATACAATGTTGGTCATTGGATGTAATTTCACATTTAAACCAGTTATAAACAAGTGTCAATCTTTTGATAGTTAGTATCTCTTAAAAACACGCTATTTGTTTTGACGACGGGAATTAATTTTTAAATTAATTAATGTAGCTGATATGTTTTGAATTTGATAAAATAGACATCATTTTTGAATTCATAATATCAAATATAGCTTCGATCTAATTTTTGGTATTTTTCTGGAAGCTTTCATTTTTTGATGAATAGTGAAACCACTAAGTGGTAGTTAAAAAACTGAATTTTTCATAAAACTTAATTTTACCGCTTCTGTGAGTGGAATTTCGAAAATCTGAGAGACACGGTTGATGTCAGTAAGTAAAATGTGGTTCAATGAGATGAAAATAATTTTTTGGTGAATAGTAACTTTTTATTTTTTTTTACCACGGTTAAAAGTAAATAGGGCAATTAAAGGTAAAAATGATATTATTATTGCCATAACACATGTCCTAATTCTATTGGACAAGTTTAATTCGACCAAAAACAACCTTAGGAATAAAATATGGCCATTTAGGCCCACTTGGATTAGATTATGACATTTATTATTAATTTATTTAAAAAAGGGTTAAAATAGTTAAAATGAATGTTTAATAAGTAAAATCATTTTTAATATGAGGTTATACATAAGATAAATTCGACTATAAATATTCATTATAAAGATAAAAAGATTTCCTACATAATGGTATTTTATTGGTAATTTTTAGATATTAAATAATTTAATTTATTGATGACACAAAGATGATGCCGTAATTATATTATTAATGAAATATTGACATAATTGATGTTATAAATACCCAAATAAATATAATTTGAGACTTTTTATGTACTAAAAAAATTTTCTAGGTTAATATGACATGTTAGGATTGATTTAATTAACTTTTCTCGAAGTAATCATTCAATATGAGTTTCAAAAAAATCCACTATTGAATAGTGTCAAAATTGACATAAAATAGTATTACAAAAATATTATATTATTATTTGTTATTTTATTCCTAAAAATCTAAGGATCAGCCAAATGAATTAGATAAGGTTATATATATTAATAAACCACAACATGGGGGTCTCTTGAATGTATATGGTAAGTTTATTAACTATATAATATAAAAATACAATGTGACATTGTAAATGTCAATCTAATTAACTAAGAGATAAAACTAAAAGATAAGGTTAATATAATGACCTAAACTTGTCTAAATTCTATTGGATGATAGGAGTTCGACCCATCCCCACCTTATTTTATAAATAACTTAATTTGGAGCTATTTAAAACCGAACTTGACTTTATAATAAAATAATATTTTTAGTTATTCCAAAGGTGCCCCTCTCCTCCCTTATAAAAGGGCACCTCCTACCCCTCTTCCTCACACCGCTTTGAGCCTTCATGCTCGGAAAAACCTGCCAATTTCTTCTCTCCACTTCCCTAGAAACATCCTAGAGGTTCTGGTATTCTTTAAAGACCTATTTTAGTGCCCTAAAAGGAGGTCTCAAAGAAGTACTTCAAAGAAGAGGTAATGTCTGTTACCAATTCTTGCATCTCTATTTCTTCTTCCACTTCTTCTTCTTAGGTTGTTTCATTATGAAGTAATAAAATCAGTATCACTTATATACTGATATGTTATTATAATTATGAAACAACCTTATTTCACCATCTATCCATCCTACGGAAAACAAAATCACCCCGCGTGTGTACGTACGGAATACCGTCTCCACGCCGTGGTGTAATCTATTTTCCACCACCACCATACTTGGATGGGTATAATGGTGTAAATAATGACTATATATGACTATTATAAAGTAAAATTTATTCTGAAATAGTATAAATACACTCCAATACAATTCCACAATCATATGAATGATATCATCACTCGTGCATACGTACGGAATACCGTCTCCACGATGTGATGCGACTCATTCTACATGATCTTCATTTCATAAGGATTATATAATTGAATTGAATGAATTAATATGATATATATTACACTAATACCATTCTGGAAATGAGGTATCTATAACCTAAAGAGAAGAATAAGAATTTATTCGACAAAACTCACATAAGAACAAAATAGTAATAAACACCCGAATAACAAGTAGTAATGAAATATTACTAATAATAAGCTAAGAATATGACCATATATGATATCATAAAAATATGTATGATTCTGTAATAAGTCAATAACATTATTTAAATCATTATACAGGAGGTTCAGACACATACAAAGCATATTGGACCAAAGGTAAGGGAAATATCACAATCTCATTTTTATCCGAGATTGTTTATACTTTAAAATTTACTGTGGTGTATTTTATCATCCTCATCCATTTTTAATCAATATTTGATATTATTTCCATCCACCAACAATTGTTTAAATCCAATTTTACCCTTCGGTGAGTTTTTAGTAAAGGATATGAAAGGAATCTTTGGTCGTTTTTCGTACAAGGTACTTTTTGACTTTTCCGACAAAAGTACGAGAAGAATGTTTTTTTAACTTATACGGCATGAATGGATTTATAAAACATTATTTCCAAGAAGCCTCATTTACAAGTTATCAAGTTTATTTTTAATCAAATTATTTTAGTTTATAATTTTATGACATTTTAAGAAAGGAAAAGTGGTTTTGAAGTAGAAAGGATATTTTACTCAAGAATGGAGTTCAAGTGTTTTATCAAAATTATTTTCCATCTAAGATAATAAAAGGTTCTGTTTTCATCCCTATTATTACATTTATTTGATTATGTTGTGATGTAATTATTTTTATGAATTCCTTTACCTTATATGAATTGTTTTATGATGTATCGATGTTTAAGATTCCCATTTTTATTACAAGGGTTATGCTATGATGTATGGTTTATGATTTTGTGGCACACATAAGAATGGCATCATTATGAGATGGGTGGGACCTATATATCCCTCCAATGCATTGGGTAAAGATTTTATATCTCATGAGATAGACATGGCTGGAAGAGTAGGTTATACCGGTTCAGTGAAACAGGACTGAAACGAGTAGTGAACTCGGTTCAGAAATGGACTTCGTCCACTAGGATAGTCTTGGCAATGAGTCTTGACTAATAAGAAATTATTATCTATGATTATGTGTGTATTCCACAATGTTTCATATTTTATGTTATGATTATTGGGATTTCAATTCACTACTATGATTTATCCCATGTTATGAAATTATGATCTCTTTTGCAAGTTATGATTTTCAAAAGATATGTTCTTATGAATATGATGTGATTGATATTTCTTTTATTTACCCTTACTGAGCATTTGAGCCCACCCTTTTGTGTTTTCTTTTCCCCAGGATATAAATAATGGTTTTAGGTAAAAAAGAAGAAGATCTTTATGGGAGATGTTGAAGATCTTTCACCACAATTAGAAGATTATATTCTGAGTTTCCAAAGACACTAAACTATTACTTTCCTTGTGTGTGTGTTTTTTTATGTACTAAGTATTCCGCAAAATTAATGTAATGTCCATGTACATTAAGCTTCGGGTCTCTACATACTCTATATGAGGATATAGAGGAGAATCATTATCAGAGCATGACCATTCAGATTTGGATGAATGAGAGGGTATGTATTTTCCATTGGTACGAGTCTCATGAAACCTTGTGCAGGACATCTTGTCGAGTGGTCATGTGAGGTGGAGTCTTGACATAATGACATAGTCAATGGGGAGGGGCAGTTCCTAGTATTCTTGATCTAGTTTACTTCTTGAATGTATTTTTAGGTTTTACACTTTTTACTCAAATTTGCTTTTGAAATAAAAAAATTAATTTTCATTCAATCAATGAGACCTTATGCCAATTACCATATATTTAGTATTTACTAGGATGAAGTAATTCATCCATGTTAATATCGATGTAATTATTCTTCATAAGTGTAGAAAACCCTCTTTTACTCATTCGGTAGAGTCTCCTATGCCACATATTGGATGGCATCTCTCCTTCCACCTTGTTGAGACTTTCTGCACAAATATTCACATGATTTTCTACAACGTACACATATTTGTCATTGGAAGATGATGATGAATCATTTTTCCTTCCTACATGCTCCATTACTGAAGATGTTTTCATAGATTTGTCAGTCAAAGGATATTCAAAATAATAGGTTGGTCTGAAGTCTTATAATATGTCAAACATTTATAAGGATGATTGTGTATCCAACATTTTTCTTGACATAGATATCACACATTCCAACAATCTCCACCGAACTGGTATTTGCCATATTGAATACACCAAATACACCATCTTGATAAGTTAATAAATACTCATGATATGAAGTCATGTGGTAAGATGATGTATTATCGAGCATAGATTATGTGTCTGGTTCATATATTTGATAACATGTCTCTTCTTCATATTTGGACCAAATAAAAACTTCTCTGGTGATGCACACATGTGCGTCTTCATTTCTTCATTTATTTTTTTTCACTTTATCCCATTTCTTGTTGAAACATTTGATAGTTATTCTTCATGTGTCTTCCCATTCCACAACAGTAGCATTTTTATGATGGTCTCCTACCATCTGTGGATCTCCCACAACTCTTACTTCAGCCTATAATTCATACCCCTTAACATCCTCCTTGTTTTCTCCCTCACTTATAAAGAATGAGTTGTTGTGTTTGGTTGTAACTTATGTCCTACCTTCAGGCCTTCTCATTAAATAGTGCATCATTTACCATTTCCATGGTATGTTTTCTTCTGTGTTCTGAGATTCTAAGTGATAGGAAAAATGTATCCTAGCTATCAGGAAATTTGAATTATAAGTCTTTTGCCAAATATTCATCATTTAAAGACTTACCTGCAGCCACAAATTGGTTCACAATGTTTTAAAACAATCCAGTGTAATTGTCCATAGATCTTCCACTACGTAGTCAATGAGTCATCAACCTCTACAATAATAGGATCTTGTTCTGGGAGGTCTTTTACTGGTACATATTTTCTATATTCATCCAATGTTCGTACATATTAGTCTCTTGTGAAACATGGTTGTAGACGCTATGATCGATCCATTGGTGGATTTGACCAATCATCTTACTGATAATACTATTCCATTATGATAGATTTTTTTACATTAGGGTTGACTCCCTTTTTCTCAATGGGGTCAAAAATATCCTTCACATTAATAAGATAATTCATTCCAGACTTTGAAATGAGGTAGTTCAAAGATATAAACATGATCATACCACTCGATGGTCCCTCCCTTGAATTTTAGTTATGTAAAAATTGATATATAATTTAAAAAATTGGAGCTCACTGTTTTATCTAGAACAATTAGAATAGGTGGAATTGACTCTTGGATTATCAAAATCAGCCACCAGTTGATCATGATATGACCAAAAAAATTCTAACAAACTTGATCATCTCATGATATGGAGAAGAAGTGGAGATGATGTGGTGTAATAGCGTATCATCAATAATCTTGTTGGAATAGTACATTATTCTATAGAAAGGGAGAATTGTAGCACCTGATGTTTGAACAAACATTGACCATGTCTTAGGAGCTCATTTTAATTCTTTTTACAACATTGATTACATTGTTATAATTGGATTACAATGAAATTTTGGAATCTTCTTTCAATAAAGGATTTTGAGAAACATTAATATTATATCCAGTAAAAAACTCATATTTTCAACAAGATTTCACTAGAATTGGATCTGGTACCATATTCTATGATTCACTAGTCATGAAGAGATCTGGATGAAACAATAAAATGGAATAGTAATTGGTTTCATTTCAATAGGAAAGAATATTACAAAAACTCCCTCTCTACACCTAAATCACTCTCCCATAGATCTCTCCCATCACTCAAATACAATAATGATCTATGACCAGGATCTAATGATGGAATAAAGCTCCCATGGACCACCTTAAATAACCATATTGGGGGTTTAATGTTTGTCACTACTCCCCCACCAACCCCCACAAATCCCCATCCACCATGGTTATCTCCTATGGCTGCGAAATGAATAGGGGATGAACATATAGATTGTGAAGTATCCATGTTAATGGTTTGGTGGGGTAGGTGAATGAGCCACCAATAATGAAGCTGAAAAATACTCTATCACGATCATCCGTGAAATGAAGGGATAGGAGAAAGTCCTTAGAGGGAATAATTCAAATGCAAACATGCCACCATAATAAGTGAGCTTTTGGTGGAATCGAAAGCTTCAAAAACTTCTCCCAACAACAATACATCTTGAGACATGGCGTGATGCATGATAAACCATTACTTGATTTGATAGAATATTCCCCATATTCTTCTTTCAACTAGTAAAGGTGATTAGTAAGGTAATAATCACCACAAGGCATACTCAGAATTATGTCACTATTGCACTCGTTGGACAAGGAGAACAGCCTCTCCATACACCAGCTTATCTTAAACTCATTCTATAAATCATTTACCTTCAGATTCTCCATCCCTACAATGATATGGGAGGAAGAAATAGGGACATAATTTTCCTATATCCACACATCATACATGATTTTAATACTGTTACCATTTCCAATTATCCAATCCAACCGCTTCTCTTGGAGCACATGGGAACCCAAAACACTTCTCCACAAAATGATTGTTTGAGGAACTAGTATTGATTGACAAAATTTAGAATAAGGAAAAAATTTATCACAAAGCACCTCACCTCAAGGGGAATCATGATTATTTATAAGTCTCCACCCTTTCTTGGAAACAAATGAATTATTGAGATATCTAGGATCCTAAAATCCCAACCACCCATGATCCTTAAGAATAAAATTATTTTCCCATGAAACCCAATGTTTTTTATTCTTACCAATGTTAATTACTCACTAAAAATTTGCAATACGACAATTGATTTCTTATATAATGTGGCCCCGAAGTTTAAAGAGATACATAAAGTGAAATTGAACATCTTGTGCCACCGTTTTAATAAAAACCTCCTTGCCCACCATTGAATTTTTGTACAATACCATCCCTAGAATATCTTTTTCACCCTATTGATGATATCAGATAAGACTTATTTCTTAGACCAACGAATAACATTTGAAGGATATTTCTGATTTTGGGAGATTAACTGATTATTATGAGGCTATCTCAAAATAGTGAATAAGGAATTTAATTATTCCACATTCATCCATGGTCCTCTTAGAAAATAAGAGGTTGTCTTCTTCAAAAAATAAATGAGAGATGGGGGTCCTCATCCACACACATTGGCCCTCTCGATATAATTATTTCAAGCTAAAACTGAAATAAGATTTGAAATAACATCAACAACAATAATTAATTGGTATGGAGGTCGTGGATCCCCTTAATGTAGAACCATGGTGGAGGGGGGACATTGAGATCGACCACCGTCAATCCAACTACAAAATGATATAGTTTTAATGCATTTTAGGATCACATCCATCCACTTCAAATAGAAACACTAAGGCAAACCAGGATTAATCTGGTGTGTGAACCTCATCATCGACAGTTAGCTGAACTACCAACATCACTTCTAATTCTTAATAATTTCAACTTATTTCCACTAATTTTTAATAATTCATTGTCATTTCTACTCAATTTTAATAATTATCTATCTTTTTTACAAATTTTTAATATTTACCCTCGTTTATTAAAATTTTTACTAATTACCATTATTATCTACTAATTACCGATAATTTCTAATAATTACCATAACTTTTAAGGATTACCACTACTTTTCCTATTTACCGCTAAGTTTTAATGGTTACCAATAATTTTTATTAAATGTTTTAAAATAATTATTATTTAGCATTATTTTTTAACAATTAGTGATAATTAGTACTAATTACTAATTACTTTTAATTATTATAAATTACTATAAATTATTATTACTTATTATTAATATCAATAAATTATTACTAGGTACCGTTAATTTGAACTAATTAGTAACCAATTATAAGTAAATTTTTGTTAATCACAACTATTTACTAATAATCATAACTAATTACTACAAATTAAAACTAAGTATTTCTTATTAAAAATAATTACTTCTAATTAAATTGAAATATTTTTAATTTAAAATAATTACTTTAAAATAGAATTAATTACTTCTAATTAAAACTAATTACTGGAAATTATAACTAATTACTTTTAAATAAAAATAATTATTGCTAATCAGAACTAAATATTTCTAATTAAAAAATACTACTAATTAAAATTAATTACTTCTAATTATAAGTAATTACTGCTACTTGATAACACTAATTTTTAATATAAAATAATATGAATGAATTAAAAATTGGAAATAGTAAATAAGTTTCTAAAAATTAAAGATTTATCAGATGAAAATCTAAAAATATTCTCCATTTTAAAAATTTAAACATTTAAAAAATGAAATTTAGTGGAGAAGATGAGAGTGGAGGACAATAGAATAGCTCAGATGATGAATAAATGTCCAAAAATTAGGTGGGGAAATATATATATCTCTCTGTGTCTGTTTGTTAGATTAGTAGTGAAGGGACATTTTTGCAAGGAGAATCTCATCGCAAATAGTTCACCTCATAGATAAACATTATACTGATAAAAAAATTTATTTTCAATGGGTTTCATCAAATATAATTTTCTACCAACACATTATTTGAGATGAGTTACAATTCCTGTCACAAATAAGATTAATGATGCAATGGTAGTAAATACCTGTTGAAAATACCCCTTCCTGTGGTTTAGTACATAGGAATGCAAAATGTATTTGCAATGAGAATTTATTTCAATGACAAGTAATTATTTTTTTAGAATTATTTATTATGGGAAAAAATTTCATTGCAAATATTCTCAGGGTAAGTACAATTTGAGATGGGAAATGGGCTCATCAAAAATAGCTTGTTGAACACCCCCCTTGTTTCTGTAGTGCTCATTCTATATTCATTGAGTGACACCTTCTCCAACAGTGACATATTTGATATCACATTTATGTAATCTTCATGAGATACTTTCATGCTTCAATAATTAATGAAATATGGCTCCACATATAATGATGAGATCATTTTCCATTTCATGATGTTTTGAGCATGTGGTTAAAATCATCCTCTGCCGAAAAAGCACAAATCATGTATTCACTTTGATTTGGATGCACGTGATTATCCCGAAAATCACTCGTTGCATACATATATAGCTATAGATGAAAAAACATGGTACATTCTGATTCCCATGGGTGAAAAATCATGGTTTCATGTTGATCCCAAATGAAGGGATTCATTCATTAAAAGGGTTTTTTAGTGGGCATGGTGTCATCCAGATGTGGTGATGGTGAATCTCAAGGTCTGTAGATATGATTAGAGTTTCATCCATAAAGGTGGCTCTTTTGTCATGGTGGTAGAATTTCTAGGGTTCTGGTGACGGGGGCTTGATGAGGGAGCAGGGTGATATCTGGTCTGGTATCCTAGCTGTGGTTATTGCTAGTATCGGTGAGCATGACTTCTTTGGTGTAGATTTCTAATCTGATGGATTGGATAGATCTGGCTAGAACTATAACATTGGTCGATGATCCTGATGATCTTGGGGATTTTTATATTTAGTTTTGATATCGTTTGGATGAACTCATGTGGAGAGTCTTCCATTGGGGGACTAATAAATTGGAGTTTCTACCAAAATGAATCTGTTCAATGATGGTGGACAACAACAGACCAGGCAGGCAACGAGTGTCAGTAAGGTTATAGTCAGGCTTTCCTCATGGAAGAATATGATTTTTTCATGGTAATGTAAGTCATTGATGATGTGGAAATTATTGTTTTGGTATATTTTATTGTCTGACATCATGATGAAGCATGGAGATCCCTTCAGGTCAATAACCGGTGCGATTATTGTAGCTTCTCTGGTCCAATAATGGTTGGGTGGATAAACATCAACAATCACATGTACCAGGGACTGTTCGAATCACACATGGGAGTAGTATAGTGACAAGTAGATGTATGAACTTGACTTGGGAGACCTTGGACTTGGCGTTTCATAATGGGATATATACCTGGTGACTTTGAGATATGGTAAGGCCGACACTAGGCTAGCACAAGATTTCTCTAGGAGATGTGAGCTTGGTGTTTTATTGGGAGGATTCTTTTTTTGGGCTGTGTGGAAATTTATATTAGATGTGGGTTGGTTGGTTTGTGCCTCCACTCGATGTTTCTAAGGACAAAAAAAACATGAAAACCAACACCAAAGAGAAGGCACAATTGAAATAAATTCTCTCACTCTAAAAAATTGTTTATGGGCTGTGATAATAAAAATATTTGTAGAAAATAAAGATTGAAACAAAAAATATTAACATGGAATCCCCAAAAGGGAAAAACCCCAGGAAATAGTTTTTAAAGGGGTATCCACTAAAATCAAGTAGAACATTGTATAGAATCCCCAAAATGGAAATGGTAACAAAATTAATAATAAGATAAAATAGTGGATCAAAGTCAGAGATGAGATGCAGCCTGAAGAAAAATTTTCATCAAACAAAGTTGATCACCAAATAAATCCTCTCCCCATATTTTCAAGTGTTTTAAGAAAATATTCGACACATCCTTTTATAAAAAATGGTCTAAATCAAAGATATTAACACCTAAAAAACAACATCTATGACCTCCTTAAAAATCATGTGAATTTCTACTATTCAAAGTGATGCATGGGAGCACCATTTGAGGAGGTGACAGACAAACTCCCCTCCCAACCCACGTGGGGATCACTACCAACCCTACAGTTGGTCGAAAAGCCTCAAATTTACGTATAGGTAAACTCTTGGAAAACACGTCTAACCTCTCATCATCAGTATGGATCTTCTAGAGCTCTAATTGTCTCGAATCGTGGATGTTGCAGATCCAATGATACTGAACATTGATATGTTTCGACCTTCCATGAAAATATTATTTCTTCCCCAAAAAAATAGAACTCTAACTATTAAAAAAATATAACATACCTATCCTAATTAATATTTAGCTCTCGAATAAATGTTTTCATCCACAACAATTCTTTTCATGTCTCTATATCTGAAATAAACTCTTACTCACTGTCGAATAAAGTTAAACATCTTTGCAAATCTAGGCTGCTAAGATATATGTCCCCCTAAAAAATTTATCAAATTGCCTGAAGTATACCTCCTTGAGTAGATATCTCATTCTATATCAAAATATGTAAATCCACAAATCATATGTTCCTATTTCCCAAAAAAACAATCTCATATCAGATGTACCATGATGATTTTGAAATATAATCTTCACTGCTCCCCAATGCTCTCTTCCTAGATAAGATAAAAAATGACTAACCACACCAACTACATGAGCTATATCCATTATTTTACATACCATAGAATACATCAAATAGACATCAAATTACGAATAAGGTATATGATGCATCTTCCCTCTCTCTTCTTTGGTAGAAGGTGACAGACTGGTACTGATCTTAAGATGCAATGAAAGTGGATCTCTAACCACTTTCTCTCTATATATAGTATATTTTTTAAGAAACTTCTCAATATATCTCACCTGAGATAACTACAATTTCATAGCGTTTTTTTCATTTGAGATCAACATGCCATGAACCGGTCATGTTTTCCCCAAGTCGTTCATTGAAAAAGGATGACAATGATACTTCTTCAATCTGTTAATTCAAGAAGTATCATGGCCAACACTGAGCTTATCATAAACATAATGTAATAGTATAATAAAATCATTATTTGTAAATCTATAATAAAAAACACAATGTTCCAAAGATATATTCCTAAAACCTTGATGAAAAATGATAGATTCAAACTTCTTATACCACTTCCTCAGAGCTTTCTTCAAACCATACAAACTCTCCATTAACATGAATACATGATTCTATTTACCTATTTCAACAAAACTCCTCGGATTCTTCATATAAATCTTCCCAAAATATCCATAGATGAAACATTTCTTCACATTGATCAAGTCAATTTGCAGATCCATACTAGCATCCATACCTAGAGCAACTTGAATGGAATATATTTTGACAACATGAGAGGTAATATCATCAAAATCAATACCATTCTTCTAAAAAAATCCTTTTACCACTAACCGTTCCTTACATCATGGAACAAAATTGAATTATTTATTTTTAAACAGATAAGTCCACTGATTTTTCAAATCTCCATTATCTGTGTATAATTTCACCATCTCAATGGTACGGTTATTGTAAAAGGATGTCATCTCATCATCCATTGTTACAACCCATCTATCCTTTTGATGACATTCTATCATCTCATAAAATGATTCTCATCCTCCCCCTTAAGAGAGGATCACATACTCATTAGGTGAATATCAATTAGAAATGTTACGATGTCGAGATGACCTCCAATGTATAACTTAAGGTTCATTAATACCCCTAGGACCAGATAATCAAAAAAAGGTTCATCAGATATATCAACTCCAACCTATTCACCATGATCATCATTTGACGCATCTACATGATCATCAAAATCACCAATATAAGGTAAATGTGAATCAGAAACTATATCATGATTGATAAAACCCACATAATATAGAGTGGATTTTTCTCCCTTATCAATATCTTCAATAGTATGATTCCATTAAACAATGAATCATAGATTACAAAAAGTTTCTTCAATTTATGATCATATAATATATACCAAAACTCATCTTACCCATAGCCAATAAAAATACATAGGTGTAACATACCATCTAGATTGGATCTCTCATCTCTAAGCCCATGAACAAAATCCTTTCAAACAAATCCCGCAAGTGATCGTACATGATCTATTAAACATTCCAAAATGTGTCTAGAGTGTCTATATAAAAAGTATCCACTAGTGAAAAATTGATAATATAAGCATTAGTAATTAATGCCTCACCCCAAAAAGTCCACGCAACATTGCTTGCGAAAGTAAACATCGAACTATTTCCAACAATGTCATGTTTATCCAATCAGCAACACCATTCAGTTGAGGAGTCTTGGGAGTTTTTTCTGATGTTGAATACCTTATTTCATATAATAATAGTCAAACAAATCACAATACTCTCCCCCATTGTCATTATAAATACATTTCTATTTCTCTCTAGATTCCTTCTTTTTAGACACTTAAAAATGCTTAAAAACACTAAGCACCTGAATTTTAGAATTCAAAACATAAACCCAATTATTATGTTAGTAATCATCATTAAATATACAAAAAATATAGACTTCCACCAAAGGTATTAGAATTCAAAGGAACAAAAACATCAGAATGTACTAATTCAAATACCTATGACTTCTTGTGTAAAAGGTGACTACTAAAACTCACTTTGCTATATTTTCTTTCCATACAATGATCAAATATTTCCAATTTGAAAGTATTCAAATATAGAATAATATTTATCTTGTACAAACAACCAAACACTTTCTCACTAATTTTACTAAGCCTCTTATGTAATGACTTGGGTGAAACACTGCCCTCAACAACGAAAGCAGTATCACAAGAAATAGAAGCAATAGTTCATTAAAAACCACAATACTTATTATCTAAAGCCACAATCAATGAAATCATGGAAATAATCCATTATAAATCATGAAATTTACTATTTAACACTTCATAATCAAGAAAGATAGTACAAATAAGATTCAAGAAATCCCCAGGCGCATGTCAAACATTTGACAAAACATATTTAATTCCTATTAGAGTATTTAAATAAACAGTCCTAATACTTACAACATCCACAAGACCATCATTATCCATATTCAAAATCCCAAAATTACACAGGTTCCTTGATGTAATGATCTCCACACTCGATGTCACATAAAAATAGGAATCACTATCAACATCCCATCACGAATCATCAGAACCAATATTAATGGAATCATAAATAATAACAAGATCACCCCTATAATGGTGGTGAAATGATCATCTACATAACCATTTTCTTATTCTAATGTCCCTTCATTATATTTTCTCTTTTCAACTGATAAGAAAACTTCTTAACATTCCCTTTATTACCACAATGATGACATTCAAATTCTCTCTTCTTTGACCTGGATTTGATTTTTCATTTTCTCCTACCTCAACTATTCTTCCCCTGATTCTGGATTATCTACATGTTCTATGTGACTAAAAGATATGAAAATGATTTCTCATGAGTTCGTCACCTGAAATATTTATTCAAAACAATTGACTTAGAAAAACTGAATAACACATCCCCATTAGGATTTGAACCAGTTAGAGTAACAAGTAAATTCTCCCAACATCCGGGTAAAGTGTTATGTAATGAAATCTCTAAAAGTTCAAATTCAAAATTAATACGCATAAGTGAATACTGATCAAAACAACCCTGATATTCACTAAAATAGTCAGAAATAAATATAACTTATATTTACCTAATATTCATCATTTGTTTGATAAGAAACAATTTATTATTTCCTCTATTAAAAGCATAGGTAGTCTCAATATTTTCCCACAAAGTTCTTTCATGATAGGTGATAACAATATTTTTCATCACATTATCTTCAAACCATTGGATAATGAAAACACAAACCATCTCATGATTGAACACCCATTTTTAATTTAATAACCTTTATTGATTCTCAGTACTAAACATTGGAAGATGTATTTGACTGAAAAAATAATATCCTTCATTTTAGTCACCACATATGGTAGTTGTTACCATTCCACAAATCATCCGACTATAATTGGATTACATATAAAATATGAAATAAAAACTAAACCCTCTGATAACATATGTTGTGAAAGATGGAATGTGACTAATGTGCAAACAAGCACCAATGGGAATACACAATAGAAACAAATTCCTTCCCTCCAAACAACAGTGGATGTGCAGTGATAAAAAATATGTGTTGAAAATTATGGTTGACGTAGAAACTTTTAATTTGGAAAATACCAAAGGGAAACCCATAGAACCTCTTCTAGAAAGGGGGTACCACTAAAATAAAGGTGTACATGGTATAAACTCACCAAAAATAGATGGGATAAAAAAATTAATACTCCGATAAAATAGTGGATCAATGGTGGAGATCATATGCAGTTTGGGAAAAAATGATCATTGAATAATTCTAACCATCAAATGAATTTTCTCCATATATTTTTGGGTGTGTTAAACAAACAAGTTGATGCCTCCTTTTATAACAAAAATGGTATGCGTTAAATATTGTAACACCAAATAAATATACCATGTCTTTGACCTCATTAAAAATATTCTGCATTTCTCTTTTTTAAAGGGATGTACAGGAGCACCATTTGAGGAGGTAACCAACACTCAGTATGAGGATGTTTGTTGCTAGAGGTTGCGGGATTTCTAGGAGTAGTATGGAACATCATTGGTGTAGTTCTCTTTGGAAACACACGATGTCATTGGTATGGGATAATGGAAGTGAATATTTCATATTGATGATGTGAAGACTAACATATCTGACATTGGGAATCAGGGACAAGAATGATTGTGAGTGATAACACAGAAAGGCATGAAGATATCCTTATATGATCTCTCCATTCATGATGATGTCCATGGGTGGTGTTCTGTTTGTTTTCTAAATCAATGCATCTGGGTGTACATTGTCTTCATGGTAGGAAGTTGTCGGTCGACCCCATGGTTGTAAGTCATTGATGTTTTTGGGTATTTGGGTATTTATTTTGTTTTCTTTGGGGTCTTATAAAAATGTGGGTCTATGGGCAATGCTATGTGGTTTGTTTGACATTAATTTTTAAATATAATTTCATGGGGTCATGGATTTGGGTTACAAAATCCTTGATCAAAATAGTCTTCATTTAAAGAAATTTATTTATATAATTTTAATTATAAATGGAAATTTATTTATAGAATTTTACTTATAAATATATTTATATTTATGTAAATATAATTATAGTTATAATTATAATAATTTTTATAAATATAAATAATTTATGTAAATAAACATATAAAAATAAAATTGTATATTTATTTTCAAACATATATATAAATATGTTTATAAAATATAAAAACCAATATCAATATATATTCCAAACCTCTCATCATGAATTTATTTTTGGCTCGACATGAAACATGGCGAGTTACACAGTATTAATGAAATATTATAGATCCTTTTTTACCATTCATTGAAAGACAAGTGTGGGTAGTGTCGGACATTCTCAGAACCAAGGAAGCATGTCGGATCCACCCCACCACGCATCATATCAACATATATTTACATTATCATCGCTGCCACACATCATCTTAATATTTATTTATATTATCATCTAGTTGCATATAGGTCATGTGCCTTAAAATAAATATTCCTCACCTTCCCAAAAAAATAATAATTATGATTCAGCCCATGTCCTTCCTGCCCTATATTTATATAGTTTTTATGGTTTATTTGATTTTTTTAAATGTGCCTAGGTTATAATTTTTTTGAATTCTACAGCATAAAAGTAGCAAGTTCCCTTTTACCTTGGGGTATTTTTATCTCAAGACAAAGTCCTCAAGGGAATTTCTTCCCTTGACAAAGTGAAAAAAATAATTAGTTTAAATATATATTTGTACGTTTGATATTTTTTTATTCTATTTTGTATTGTTATATATATATATATAATAATTAGCATAATTTATATATAATTTTATATCCCACATTACCATCATTAAGGCTATCTAGAATTATGATAGAAACCATCTCCCAAGGCCCCCTTTTATAAGTGGGAATGCCCTGGAAATCATTCTGGATTTCCGATGTGGGATTCAAGTTCCCCATTTTCTGTGAAGAATTATTAATATATTATTATTAATAATTTCTAATAAATTAAAAATAAATATGAATTAATAATAAATAATAATTAAATAGTAACATTTACTAATAAATATTAATTATTATCTAATTTTTATACTTAATATTTTAAAGAGTTTTAATAAATTCTGTTAATTATAAATTAATAATATTATAAAACAGATAATTAATTTATAAATAGCCAATAATAAATAATTGGTTTAAATTAATTATAAATTAAATAATTTATAATTAATAAAAAATAAAATTAATAATAAATAAATAATAAATAATAATTACATAATGTATAATAATTATTAATAATAACTTGTAATTAAAGAATAATCTAATTTTTTTAACTATAAATTTTTATTTGAAATGAAAATTACTTGATAGTATGTAATATTATTTAATTAGTATAATTTAGTAACAAACATTAATTACCATCAATTATTTAATTAAATAATAATAATTTACTAATTATTTTTTAATCTTTACTATTTTATTAATTTAATCATTATTAATAACATTTAGTAAGCAGTTTTGGGCTTACCTGAGTGGTAAAGGCTTTATGTAATTATGCATCAGACCCATGGTCAAATCATAGAGGGCACATGTACTATTACTGTACTATGCAGGCGGTGAAACAGGTAGGCGGTGACGCAGGCATGACACTATATTGGATTTTCAGTCCATGTTATAGGATTTATTCCCACTTGGACAACTATTCATGTACTAAACAAATAAGTTTTGATAGGTGGGTTATCCCTTTGGGTGGGCTATGACCTAGCTTTCCGACCTAGGTATATGGTGTGTGAGTGTGTTGGAATATAATTGTAACCCCAAGTACCTGGTACATATAATAATATTGAGTAACTAAATAATATATTTATATATTTATTAATAATTATCTAAAAATAATTATTTATAATAATTAACTAATTATTAATTAATTTATTAATTTTTACATAATATTATTACTCATGAGGTTTAGGAGAAATGTGATTCTGCCCCAAAAAAATTTATTAGAAAAATAATGAGGAAAAAGTAACAAGGATGTATGAGGTAAAAAAAGAGTTATTCTGTCATCCATAAAGTAAAACTACAATTTAAGAACAGAATCATTTTTGTAATCATGGTCAGAGCCATCATCTTCATGAGAAGATTCTCACTCTCACTATGAGTTCCACTGATTGAATATCACATAGTACTTATCCTTGATCTTTTTCTGCTCTAGAGGTACCCAAATCTTCAATTCCATGGAAGATGGCTAGGTATTATCATTTCAGCCTTGCCCTCATGAAACAACCCACTCCTCTCTACCACATCCTCAACCATAGCCTTTTGGATGCCTACCCCATCTCAATGATTTTTGATGAAAAGTTCCATCACGTTCATCCCTCTCAACATCTATATTTTCCATCACTTATGGAACATTCCCACCCTCTATAAAATCCATATTCATTTATGTGATCATTTCCACCTCGAACACATCTTCATCAGTCACTTTCATCCCACGTGTGTCAATATACAAATCATTAACATTCCTAAGAATGCAAGTTCCAATAACCAAATCTATGCTTTCTGAGGAAATAAATTTATGCCCCTTCATGTATGGGGTGATATAGAGCTTATATTAATATATAAAACAATTTTAAAATCATCCTTTTCAATAAAAATTTTTGTGATTCCATGCTTCGAACCACTTCTAATAAGTGATTCTTTAAAAGAGACTCTACCATATTTAGTTTTTTGATTGTCAACCTTCCTTGTAAGTTGTCTTACATTATAAATATTAGATTCAATCAAGAACTCATCCGTCCTAATAGGATTAGTAGAGTGTACATCTAATCAGTTATGGGTCAGTGCTTGTGTGTCAATCCTCTTCACCTTCGGATAAACATAACTTGCTACATCCTTCCTCACATGTGAGGGGGAAGGAGGATTCCTAATTGAAGGACGTGAGTTACCATCATGCTTGATTTGAATATTTTAGACATTATTATAATTTGATACCTCCTTCCACACAATCCTGAAGAAAATAAAAACTACTGGAATAAATTCATATTCAAATTTCACCTCATTTTTAACACCATTTCTACAAATGTGGAAGAGTGAGGAAAATGATTAAGCATGTCATCATCCATAAGAACCCTAAAAAAATAAGAATATCATCCATAATCCATGTTCTAATCAATCTTTATGGGAACACTAGTGTAATAAGAATATCATTAAGAATAATAGGATTCCAATTTATCCCACTAAGACCCTGAATTCTGGTCCATATCTACGTAGTTTTCTGCTTATGTTCTTCCTGTGATCCATTTTTCTTTTTGGGATGTCCAAGAATACTTATATGGTATCTGTCTACTAACCCATGTTATTTCTGATATTTTACTGGTAACCAAAGGTATTACCTAGTAGTTGGCTATTGAGACAATATATATATATATATATATATTGTGGGGATGACCATAGGTGAATCTTGGTATCCAAATATTGAGACTTAGTTGATGATTTTGTTAATACAAATGTTTTCTCCACATGATTTGATTATTTTTAACCATGTAATAGTGTAATTTACATGTGTGGTGAAACATGTTGAAATTATGATACACTCTGTGTGCCACAGAAACATGTTGAAATTCTGATACACCAGGATTAGCACTAAACCATGTTGAAATGCTGATACACCAGTATTTGCCCTGAAACATGTTGAAATACTATTATACAGGGTTTTACCCTGAGACATTCCAAAATGCGGATACACTGGGATTGGCCTTGAAACTTTCTAAAATGATAATACACCAGGATTGGCCCTGAAACATGTGGAAATGTTGATACACTAGGCATGAACATGAAACATGTTTCAATGATTATAAAATGATTTTTACCCTGAGACATGATGAAATGATGATATATTGGGCTTAACCCTATAAGAATGATTTGACTGCGGTCAAGGTTTTTCTATGTCTACTGGAGAGTTTCTGATATGCCTGCGGGTGAGGTTTTTTGGGTCTCATTTGGAATCCTAGGCTTATGCACTATGTTTTCAACCATTTACCTTTTACAGAATTTACAATCAGTATACGGTATCCTAGTTACTGATTGGTGGCAACTAGGGGTGAACCCAGGTGTAGGATGAGGATCCCCCTATGGTGGCATAGCTTACTGAATGATAATTCCAGTGATGGATGAAGAAGGTACATGTTGACGGGATTATAGGCCCAATGATCGAATTAATGATACACAGGTTGAGTGACACGATGAGTAGCTCAATTACCCTATACGGGATACTGAGTCGATAAGGCTTATAGACCCTAGGATCGACTGTTGATGTGGTTTCTTATTATTTGATTCATATACACGTGAATATTCAAATTTATGTATATGTGTATCGGTATGGGATTATAAATGTATAAATATATAAAGATTTACATCCATGGTGGAACTTTCCCAGTTGACAAGGATTATAGACCCTGGGTTCGACTATGGCTGCGCGTTTGGTTTACTTAAATTTTTTTTGTTCCAGTTAGGTTGAGCATGTTGCGTTTGCAAAAACTTTTAGCTAAACAGTTATAGGTTTCTTATCAGGGTGGCCTACTGAGATTATTTCTCACCCATACACATTTTCCTTGGTTTAGATGTATACCTTTTTTCTAATTTTCAAGATGAGCATGAGTTGAATGGTGTATAGGCCTAAAGCCCAGCGTTACATGATCGAGTGGAGTTGCTAGAGTTATTCTACTGATCTGGTAGGTGCAATTTGATAGTGTGTGCCTTCGAGTGGTTCTCCTCGTCCATTGTTGTATGTCAGCAACCTCTGGCATATGGGGAGTCATGCTTGAGGCCTTGGGGAGAACTTCCTTAGAGCACCAGTTTAGTGGCTTCCGGGTTGGGACGTTACAATGTGGGATCAAAGGAGTTTATTTTCCTTGTATTTACTATTTTGTATTTGTTGTACTTGAGTATTAGTAATGTATATGAACCTGTGATGGACATCAGACTAGTGCATTGAGAACACTTGTTCATGTAAGAAGTCCCGGTTTCTAGGGTATGGGATTGTTGTTCTGATTCTGCAATGTAATAGTTGTATAAGATTTTCTTCTTGAGTGGCGAACGTGTTGTGTGTTTGTGTTTTGATTTACTATGGGTATATGGATCATGACCATGGGTAAGAGGCCAGATATTGTGATTCACACATGGCCATCAATGTCGAAAGGCATCTCAAGAAATATACTATGCATATAAGGTTCACAACATATAGTCCTGGTAGTGTGTGTTTTTACTAATGATAGAGACCTTTGGGTATTCTTACACTAATTTTTATTATGATGGAAGGTTATGTGGATCTATGTAGAGGTGTTTTTGTTGTGATATTTATGACTCATTCCTCATTCACCTCTTTTACAGTGACCATTGTATGTCAATATGGCATGTAATGCCTTTCTATTTAACCCTTTGTTGGGTGTTGTTTCACGAGTCTATGGTTATCTAGTCAGATTGCTGAGTACAATGAAAATTGATACCAAGTCTTTTAATGTAAACTGTAAATCCTTGGTGTATTTCCGTATGTGTATAATTGATGATTTTTAGTTCACCTTTTTTCTTCTACATTAGTTGTGACCTCCCGGGAGCAGTTCCTTCTGGTAATGGTTGAAGAGGGTTAGGGCCCTCAAATATTGTGTTTTCCAGTTTTGACTGTCGCTGGTCGTTGTGATATTTAACTTATTCTATGAGGTTTTCAGATATTTTGGTCATGGTGGTTACACCTTCTGCCCCATTTGTGAGGATTGTTTTGTAGGGTTTGGTGGGAGACCTAAGGAACCCTGGTTTTGAATCAAACCCTTGTAGGTTGACATCTATTTTGTTCAAGGGAAGCATACTTGATGTTTGTCCTGTGCTTTCTGAGGCCCTTTTCGACAGTGAGATTGGTTTTATTCCCTCTTTTTGATAGAGTACTGGTCGGTGCTAAATTTTTCATTATAGGTTTGTTGATGTCATTAGATTTTGAGGAAGAACCCATCATGCTTTTTTCTTTTGAGATTGGATTCAATATATAAGAATTTTTAGGTACCTGGCTGGGTCGACTAGTGTTTATGCTATTACTAATGTTGTTAGAGTGTGGGAAGATTGTCATGATTTGAAATAATCCATGAGTATGGGTTGGGTGGAGAAGATACACATGGTTTGTTTGTGGTATCATTTGATTCTAAATCGGTTAGTGGGTGGGTGCAATCTAAGGACTGATGTTTCAAGACTTGTCATGGTCTCAGATCCTGGAAGTTGTGATGGAATGTCCCTTCATGGTATATGTGAAATCATGGAATAAATTAGGCATTGTAAAATTGTTGAATAATGGTTGACTTTTAGTCAGGTTTTGATAGGATGTTGAGCGTGGCTTAGAGAGAGTTATACATGACTTCATGGAAATATTAGTGTACTCCTATAAGATATGATCATGCGCTTTCTTGATTTGTCTTGAGTATGCTGAGAGAGCTTCGACCATACGCATATCTAATTTTTGTTATTAATGGTCTTCCATGTTCAGAAGGGAACTAGTTGTGGTTTCGTACTAGGAGCGGTGTAAAGAAATCCATATGGTGGGGAGTGCACCATTAGCCATTTGAGGTTGGTTTTCCACATTTCAGTTAAACTTCAGTGTTTTTCATGAGCTTTTGAGATAAGGAATTTCCTTTAGAATGATGATAGGGGTATTCCTAGGGTGGGAGTACAAGATCGGTCAGAGTTAAATATCTTCCATGTATGAGATAGTTGTTATTAGTATAATGCTAATATTTGTCCAGTCCAAATAACTTGGTTGTGTAGATGCTCGGTTTGGGAGCATGGATATTTTACCTTTCACTGGGCTTATCAGGGATTTGAAGGAATATGGCGGAGGAGTTTGAAAGGAACTGTGTTTTTTCGAAAGTAAGTTTTGAGTATAAATTTGAATTTTTGATATTGGATGCTCATGATGGATAAAATAGACATATTCCCATACCATATTACCTCAGATACATTTTTTAACCACTCTGTTTGTCCAACAATAGAGTGTTTACCCTAGGATAAGAGTTTTTTGGAAATATGAGTTGTTTGGAATTTAGTGGAAGAAATAATATTTAATATTATTAAATTAAATATTAAATTATTCATGTAGGTTAATTTAGAGATAATTTTTAAATGGTTCAACGGATGGATATTTCATATATACCTTTGAGTCCGGAATAGGTATTTTATCCTAGGTGAGGCATAAACTCGAGTCAGGTGTTGGGGCCGGCCTGGGCCCCTTTTTCTTTCATTTTCTTCATTTGTTTCTTTACCATCTTCTTTTTTTCTCCTACTAAATTTGTATTCCACATGCATGATCCTCCATTAACACTCCCTATTGGAGAAAATTGGGATTGAGAAATAGAGGGAGATGGATGACGAGAGAGGTACTGTTGCGATGATCTTGACACACTGAGTCGGCGTGCTGCATCTGTGGATGGTGAAATCAACCAAACAATCAACAGTTTATTCCCGTATGTAGGTATGTTTACGTTTTCAACATAAATACCATTGAAATATATTTTTTATGTTTTTAAATCCTTTTTATACATTCTTGTGTCCTATTAAGTTTGGATCTTTTGCTATGAGGGTGAAAATGAGTGTTTCAGGCATTGTGAAGGTTTTCCTTTCCGAAAACTAGGATACATGGTCTGTGTTCCAATAGAACATGCCATGTGTTCCTCCTATTTGGTGAAGAAGAAGTTTTCTTAGGTACACTCCATGTACTCTAAGTATATGTTGTGTGGTGGCAGGGTAGTGTGTCCAACTGTGTGACAAAGAACATGAGTTTTTTGTTTTAAATAGTACACTTCATGTACTTTGAAGTAAAAACTATGTACTTTTACATAAGCATACCCTATTTGTTCTTTCAATTTATATGTACACATCTAGGGGGAAGAATAATTGTACATTATGTGTACTCTGAAGTACATTCCATGTACATTTTCTAGCATAGTAGTTTGGGGTATTTTGGGTGCTCGATGTCAGAATCGGGCATGTGAGTAGTCAATTCTAAGCATCATTTCATGTAGATTGAAATGGTGGAATCCTCTAAAAACTTAGAGGTCATCTAAATGGTTTTGCGGGATTTAATAAAAATGGATAGGTTCTAACTCCGGTTATCGAGTTCAGTTCTCCCCGGAGAGTGGGACTTGGTGTGGATTATAGGTTGGGTGTTCGGACCAAACACTTTGAGAATTTTTATCCAAGATTAGCAATGGGATATCTCCCATGACCTATGATTTTTAGGAAGTTCCCCATGTGATACATTCCCTTATGGCCAATGATATTGCAATATGGGATACTTCCAAGGATCCACTAAGGTATGATTTATCTTATGTGCTGACCTAGGGAGTCCCTTGTAAGATCTCTCTTTTTTCCTTTGAGAGAATCCATGTAATATGATTCTTTTGTTGTTCTTACTTTGAGGATCCCCTGTAAGATTTTTCTATTACTCTTCTCTAAGGATCTCTGGTTGGATTCCTTCTCTCTTGTTTACCTGTAGGATCCTGGGTAGGATGCCGTTAAAGTGTTTGACTTGAAGAAACCACCGGGTTCTCGTGATTTCACCAACCTTGAGTTGTATGTCGGGTTTGGGGTAGAGATGGTGTTAAGGTGTCACTTAGAACTCATGTCAAATTGGTAATCCCATTAGGGTGTCGATGAAGTGTTTGATTGGGAATTCGGGCCATCGTCACTTGATGTTATGTTCACTTGTGTATTGTTGATGAAATTATGTTCACAATAGGTGCTTCCTGGTTTGTAGTTGTCGATCTTGATGAGAGGTGGCTTTCTTCCTTTTAGGATGCCCAGATGTTCTTCCTAGGAACTTTTTTACTTATTAGGATGTCCAGACATTCTTATGTGCTATCTGGCTTCTATCCCAAGTTGTTTATATTTTTCACCAGTACCCATAGGTATTACCATTGAGTTTTCTATAGATAATGTTTAGATATATATATATATATATATATATATATATATATATATATATTTATTGAGGGTATGACCAGAGGTGCTTCCTGGTTTCCAAATAATAAGACTTACTTGATTCCTTTGGTTATATATATGTTTTTACCACATGATTTTATTATCGGTAACCATGTAATTGTGTAATTTACATGTGTTGTGAAACATACTGAAATACAGACCCACCGAGCTTGGCCCTGAAACATGTTGAAATGATAATACACTATTTTAGTCCATGGAACATGCTAAAATGTTGATACATCTAGCATGGCCCTGGATATTGATGAAATTCATATATTCTGGGTTTTACCATGATACATGCTGAAATGCTGATACAATGGGCTTGGCCCTGAAACATGCTAAAATGTTGACACACCAGGCTTGGCCCTGAAACATGATGAAATGATGATACACCCAGCATGGTTCTGAAAGATGCAGAAATGATTATATACCATGTTTTACCATGAGATATTATGAAATGATGATATATCAGGCTCGACCTTGTATCACTGATATGCCTGCGGGTGAGGTTGTGTTGTTCCTACGAGCGAGGTTTTCATATGCCTATGGGTGAGGTTTTTGGAGTCTCGGTTAGACTCATGGGATTGTGCTCTATGTTTTCAACAAGTGACATTTTATAGTATTGAATGTTAGTATACATTATCCATGTTATTGATTATATATGACTATAGGTAAACCCAAATTTAGGATGAGCATCCCCCTGTAGGGACGTAGCTTGTTGAGAGATAATTACATCATTGGTAGAAGCATGTATATGTTGATGGGATTATGGACCCAATGATCGAATTAATGATACACAAATTTATTGGAATGATTTAGAATGTAATTCCCTTGCATAGAATGTCTAGGTGATCACGCTTATCGACCCAAGGATTGATTGCTGATTTGGTTTCTTGTCATTTGATTCACATTCTCATGAATATTTCTTATTTATGAAAATGTGTATTGGTATGAGATTATACATATACATGTATATAGATATGGAAATACATGGTGGAACTTTCCCAGTTGATAGTGATTATAGGCCTTGGGCTTGACTGTGATTGCACATTTGGTTTAAATTTCTTTATTGTGTTCCAGCTAGGCTTACCACATTTCTATTATAAACACTTTTTGAAGCATAGTTATAGGTTTCTTTTTGGGGTGTCCTTATGAGATTATTTCTCACCCCTTCATGTGCACCTTGGTGTATGTGTAGACATTTTGTCTTCATTTTTGGTTGACCATGAGTTGCATGGTGGATAAGGATGAAGCCTAGTGTTGGATGACCAAGTGGAACTCCTCAAGTGGTTCTACTGATCAGGAAGGAGCAGTTCAACAATTTTTGGAGGTCAGGTACATGGTTTGGTTCGAAGTTTGTAGTTGATCCTTTTAATTTTAATTTCAGTTTCTTTTATACTTGTATTTGTATGGTCGGCCCAGTGGGTGAAAAGTGTTGGATTGTATTGCATAGATGTTCATGATTTTACAACATTTTATGATTAGAGATTGTCCTATTTCAGTTTTCTATTGCTTCTAAACTCTGTTTATATTCCTCTATGTATGATATAGAGTTAGTTATGCTCTTTTATACTATAATATGAGGGAATAGTCTCCCCACTATCACCTATTGTTCCCTTTCTTCTAGTCGGAATCCTCTAGAATATAGGGAGGCATGCTTGAGGCCTTGCGGTGAACCGGCTCGGAGCACCAGTTTAGTGTCTTCTAGGTTGGGATGTTACAGTAACAGTCCAAACCATATAAAATGATATTTGATTAACATGATATCATGGGACAACCACCATTGAGTTATTTGAAATGTGTATGTGTAGAAAACACATCAATCCAACATGTGGTGTGGTCAGAATGGCTCAGTATGCAATTTCTAAATGCACTGAAGCCATTAAAATGTGTGTCATAGGGTTAAAACTAGAAAACAAATTTCCAGTTACCATGAAATTAGAGGATAATGACTATGGATTGATTAGGGAAATGTATGACTTAAAAACACATCATTCATAGAAATAGTTTTCCCAGGACGACCACAATCACGTTTTTAGTGGATTAAAACACTAAAACATGCATGTAACTGTCCAAACCATATAAAACTAGATAATATTGACATGAAATCATGGGTATGAAACCATTAACAAATATGTGACAAGTATGCATAGAAACATGTCAATATGACTTGTAGTGTGTTCAAAATTACCCAGTAAATAATTTTTAAAGATATCAATGCTTTTAAAAAAATGAGTGACGGGGGTTCAAATCCAAGAATATGATGTAATATTGTTATGAAATCAGTTTAAAATGACTATTTATTGACATTGGAATTGTAGAAATTGAATACAAGCTATTCCGAGTTACGGTTTTCATGAGGTTCCCGTAAACACATTTTTGGTGTTTGGAAACACTAAAATGTTTGTGTAATGGTCAAACCCATATAAAAAACATTATTTTGAGATGAAATCATTGGAAAAATATATTTTTGATATTTTTTACAATTACTTATAGATGAAACGTCAATCTGTTGTGTGGTGTGGTTGGAATGACTCAACAAACCATTTTTAAAGGCACCAAAACCTTTAAAAACCTGTGTTAGGGGATAAGTACTTAGTAAACATCACTAGATTTCCCGAAAATCAGAAGAAAATGATGGTAGATTTATTATAGAAAAGTAGGAAATGATGACATATCACAATGAATTTTATGTTTCCTAAGATTCTCGTAGTCGAGGTTTTAGTATTTTAAAACACTAAAATGAGCGTGCCATGGTAAAAACCCTAGAAATGGTATTAGATTTATATGAAATCCTACGAAACCCACTATTGAGTTATTATTTATGTGTATGTAGGGAAAAATCATCAATTGAACATGAATTTTCATTGAAATGGATTTCTATGAAAATTTTAATGGTATCAAAGTCTATAAAAACATGTGTTGGGGGTAAAAACGAGGAAAATGATCTTGAATAGACATGAAATCAATGGAAGATGACTGTAGATTAATTTAAATAATGTGGGAATTGAGGACATGTCATTCAAAGTTATAGTTTTCCTGCAATACTCATTAACACATTTTTATTGTTTTAAAATACTAAAACATGCATTTAATGGTAAAAACCATATAAAACAACATAATATTTATGAGAAATCAGGGAAAACCCATCCTCTATGTTATTTTGGATGTCCAGAAATAGACAACACATCAATGCGATGTGTGGGGTGGTCGGAATGACCTGATAAATAGTTTTTATATTTACTAAATCCTTTAAAAACCCACCATTGATTTATTTATGATGTGTATGTGTAAACAACACATCAATCCAACATGTGGTGTGGTCAGAATGACTCAGTAAAAAAATATTAAATGTAATAAATCCATTGAAAACATGTTTTTGGGGGGTAAAAACCCAAAAAATGATGTTGGATTGATTTTTAATTAGAGGAAAATTCTCATATATTTATTTTTGAAATGTTGGAACTAATGACATGTCATTCCAAGTTACGTTTTTCTTGGGGTGCCCATAAACATATTTTTAGTGTATTAAAATAATAAAACGTGCATGTAACAATATAAACTATAAAAAATGAGAATATGTTGATGTAAAATCATGGGAGAACCGCTATTGAGTTATTCATGACATATACGTGTAGAAAACATGTCAATCTGATGCACAATTTGTTTAAAATGACTCAGTGATTAGTTTATAAATGTACCAAATCCTTTCAAAATGTTCTTCGAGGGGAGGGGGGGTTAAAACTAAAAATAAAATGTTAGATTATCTTGAAATCAAATTGAAATGATCGTAGATTAATTTTTGAATTGTAGGAACCAATGAAATGTCATTCCGAGTTATAGTTTCCCAGGGTTGTCTAGAAAGAAGTATTTAGTGTTTGAAAACACTAAAACAAGCATGTAATGATAAAAAAAACCCTATATTGATGTGAAATCATGATACAACCACTATTGATTTATTTTTGAAATATAGTACATGATTTCATATCAAAGACTTTAATATTGTTTATTAAGTAATTTTCTAGCACACCACACATCGATATAAAAATCATCGAGAATTTTATATACATATCATTTTTCTATTTTGAGTGATGAATCAGATATTAAATAGGAAAGTTAATATTCTAAAAGTGTTTTATGTAATATATAATTTTTTATGTTAAAATTTCTTCAGTTTGATTAAAAAAATAAAAAAATTTATGTGCAACATTCTGAATATGTTCTGTTCTTTTTCTCTTTAACATTTCTTTTCTTAAAATATTTACTTTTTATTGTAGGTGGAAAACACTGGAAGAAGGAATGAGGTTGAACATTATAATCCATGACATTATTATAAATTCTAATATGGTGGTTCATAGTTTCCATTGTATGTTTAAATTTTATTAATAATTATATAATAATTTTTATCTATTATCTTTATTTTTAATTTTACTCTTTTTTTGTTATAGTTAATGAGATGATGTGGACGATTTCCATTGATGAGATGGTGTGGAGGATGAAGGATATAGTGTAGGTCATGGGGTGGATTTATATTGAGCATGAGTTATTATTGGACACACTTATATATATATATATATATATATATTTATATGTCTATATTGATGATTGGGGTATTGGTTGACTGATGTTATTAGCTGACTATGGTTACGCTGAGTGATGTTATTATAACTCTCAATGTATAGTGTATGATGAATGTAAGATTGGTGTATTATGAATTTATTTTTTATTTTATTACATGTTAGAGTTCTAATATATATATATTTTTTATTAAATATTTTTAAAAGAAATTAAGAGAAATATTAACTATGGTTTTTATAATCCTCTGCTAAATAAATTACTAAATTTTTTTTTAGTGGCTGTTTATATTAACCACTACTGAACATAACTTCCACTACCTATGTTAGTATTGGTTATATACATTTTACTATTTTATATTCGGGTTTCTTTAAAAAACTGCCACTAAATTACTCGCGAGTGTGTAATATGCGGTAGTTTTAGCAACCATCACTAAACGATCAAGATGTGGTTTAAACCTTCTCTAATGACTATTTATTTGAAGTGATGCCTTAATAGTCAATGATATATATCTCCAAATGTTTCTTTTGTAAAACCCTTTACGCAACAGTATGATGAGTGACCCACAACATTGAATATTGAGTTGTTAGCATCAGTAGAAGAATATATAGAGACATCATTGCCACTATCGTATGTGCTCACTATTGAGGCAGAGACATGACATTATGAGGAACCCAGGTCTATATCTAGTACACCGGTGGGACATACACATTAGACACGATGTGGGTGCGAGGTTTATATGATGACTTGGGGTTAACGAGGGGCATTGATGTTCATTTACTCAAGTGGTACATGTTAAATTTATATTAAACCCGATTAATGAACAAAATAAATATTATTTTAAAATCTATATTTTTATTTAAATTTTCAAACAAAAATCACTGAACAATATTTTTAATTACAATATTTGGGGAAAATTTGTTACCAACGATGATTCTGGTTCTATATCTAGCAGCAAGTTATGAATATTATATTATATATATATACATATATAAATGAAAAATAATATATAAATATAATTATGAAAATATAAAACTAACAATAAAAATAAAAATAAAAATAAAAATATATGTTTATAAATATAAATGTAATTATAAAAATCTAAAGATAACTATAAATTTATATATATAAATAAAAATATAAATATATAATAATATTTATAATAAGATAAATATACTTATATTAATAGAGATATTTATAGATATATTATACAGTTATAAATATAATTATAACTATATTTATAAATATAAATATATTTATTTGATAATATAAAGATAAATATAATTATATAATTATAATAATAATTATAATTTTTTAATATAATTATATTTATTAATATATATATATATATATAAATTTTTAATTATATTTATATTTTTATAATTATAAAATTACAAATATAAATTTATTTATATAATTTTAATTGTAAATATACATATATTTATATAATTATAATGTTATTTATATGATTTTAATTTTAATTATAATCTTGTTTATAAATATAAATAATTATATAAATATAAATAAAGTAATAAAATTGTAAATATAAATATAATTTTATTTATAAACATATATATAAACATGTTTACATAATTTAATAGCCAATATATATATATATCTCAAACCTCATATCATGAATTTGTTTTCGGTGCGACTTGAAGCACGATAGCTGGTACCTTATTTAACTGAAACTACATATCCTTTTTTATTGTTTTTCAATTTATTTTAAGAAAAATGGGGGTAGTGGCCGATGTGCTCAGACCTGACATCACATGTAGCATCCACCCCACCACACATCATATCAATATAGAGTTTTTTAATAGTTTGTTTGTAATTTTATTTAAACAACATATGTTAATTTTTTTAAATATACGCCTTAAAGGTTGCAACGTTGATGACACCTTTTACCTAAAGCAATTTTTTTTCTATTTTAATTATAATTCATTATATATTTAAAATTTTAATATTTTATTACTATTTTTAGGTTTATATATATATATATATATAACAAAATGTCTCAGCATAATTTATCTCTTATTTAAGTACACGACATTACTAGCCTATAAAATATAAAATATATGACCAGTATAAATGAAATTTTAAACAATGATTAAACATAAAACAAGTAGTTGAAAATAAAAATAATTTCCTAAAAAATATTGATGAAAAATAATTTATAAGCTTTATAATCCACCTACATGAAACATAAAAATGTTTCAAGTATGTGACTTTTCTATCCTATAAAATATAAGCATTTAAACCAATATGAATGAAATTTTAAAAATTGATTAAACATATAAAAAGTAGTCAAAAATAAAAATAATTTCTTAAAAAATGTTGATGAAAAATAATTTATAATATTTCTAATATACACAATTAAAACATAAAAAAATTTCAATTACGTGACTTTACTAGCCTATAAAATATAAACTATAAGATCAATATGAATGAAATTTTAAAAATTGATTAAACATATAACAAGTCTTGAAATTAAACAAAATCATAAAAAAGCATGATGAAAAATAATTTAAAAGATTTCTAATCCACCTACATGAATGTTAAAAATAATTAAAATATGTGCCTTTTCTAGCCTATAAAATATAAACTATAAGACCAATATGAAAGAAATTTTAGAAATTGATTAAAAATAAAACAATTAAATGCAAATAAAAAAAATCTTAAAAAATGATGATGATAAATAATATATATGCTTTGTAATCCAGCTACTTGAAACATAAAAATGTTTCAAGTATGTGACTTTGCTAGCCTATAAAATATAAACTTTTTGTCTCATTTGAATGAAATTTTAAAAATATATTGAACATATAACAAATAGTAGAATTATTAATTTTTATTTATATGGGTGTTATAGTTTATATTTCATATTATTTCAATGTCAAGAAGGTGTCTTATGATCCTCCTCGACATTCCTTCTTTTCGTTCTCATTTCGGAGTGGCTTTTCTTACATTCCTTTCATTTTCATTTATTTATTTTATTTATGAAACACTTTATTTTAAATAAATTTTTATATGATTAGTATATCATTTAAATTTTATTTACATTGTTTTTATACTGTATATTTTGTAATCTTTTAATGTTATCAACTTGAAATTTAATAATTATTAATATGTTTCTAGTAGTGGACTTGGAAAGCTGTCAAATATAAAATGTGCCTAAAATATGAATGAAAACAAAAATACTGGATAAAAATATAATAAAGGATGATATTAATAATAATATTTTCATTTTAATAGACATAAAACATATAAATGAACATGTAAAATAAATGTCTATGTATATGGTGAAGAGATTCCATCCCACATGTTGGTCTATTAATAGGATGTCAGTGTCGAGTTTGCTGTGGAATCTAATGACCTCGAGAGGGATAATCCTTAGGAACTGGAACATTGAATCTTGCAACCTCCACCTCTGTGTTAGTGGGAGGAGTTATCGACTGCATCTCATTCTTCCCTCTTGATCCTTATCCCACTAGGGTGGTAGAAGGACCTTCCATCATCATAGTGGGGAACCAAGCTTGTGATGGAGCTATAACCCAAGGATATGATGGATCTGGACCCCAAGGTTGTGATGGATCTAGACCCCACGGTTTTAATGGATCCGGAACCCAAGGCTATAATGGATCAAGACCCCATGATTGAGATATCAATTGATATCCTATCATGAAATTTGGATCCCATTACACCTGAGGTGCATCATGAATTAGTTAAGGCTACAACACTAGAGGGCCAACCTCTGCCTATGGAATAGGTGAGGCCTCCTATGCAGCATGACACTATCTATATTGTCATGGTCGTGGATCCTTAGCACCAGCAGCTAGTGCAGGATATTTCTTGGGGGAAGGAACCTCCTCTCTCTGAGTTGGATGCTCTATGATTCTCTCGGAAAGTGCACAATTAGATTCCCTCAACACCATCAATTTAGTATGAACGGATGCTTGACTAAAGACGCCCTCCTCCTATTCATCACTCATGTGAAAAAGATTCACTAAGTGAATGACCTATAAAGATATTCAAAATGAATTAGAAAATATTTAATTAAAAAATTTAATGTAAATTTATTTTCTTACCATCCAATGCATCTCTCTTCCATGTTGGTTAAGATACAACATAGAATTTAGTCTATATCATGGCTCATACTCAACCTGCTCCGAAAGAAATAATTGGTTCGTAGGTACACCCTAAATACGAAACTCTGCACATTTATGCTAGAAGACAAGAAATCATGCATGTACTCGGCCCCACTCCTCATCCTAACTCCCTATTAGCTTCATCCCATGAAGCTGCTCTGTCTGTCTTAGTGGAAATGGAATCAGATGGGCAATGAAAAACTGGCGCATGACTGTCTCAGTATGCTACCACTAAATAATAAGGATGTGAATGACGTGCACTATTTTAATGCACCAAACCTATTTACCCAGAGTTAGTGCATTATTACATAACATTAGAATGATCACAAGACATCATGTCTTTAAAGACCAATTATTTTAGTATCCTTGAATGTACTAGATACATATATAAGTTTTAAATTACATGATGAAATAAAAAACAAGAACAACATTGTGTACCATTGTTAAAATTCAGATCCTTTAGCCTATCCCTATAGGTCAGTCATAATATACTTTTTCTCATCCTAGGAATAATAAAACATGGAAATGGGTGTTCTCATATGCTCAGTATGGATAACAATATAATGGAAACTTTCATATATAAACATAAACTTTTAAGAAAATTTATAAGACTAAAACACAAGACTTCTAAACTTAAGCATCAGCATAATATGGAAAATATAAATAAAATAATGCCATTAACATATTCACATGGATTTCTTACTAGTTTAATAATCTCATGTAATATCAATAGCTAATTTCATAATGATTTAATGCATAATACTAGACACCATAAGCACATAGTCAAGGCTGCATGCTAAGTCTACAAATAAGATTTTTTCAAGGCCTTGTGCCATGACACTAGTTTGTCACTTGATTCCTACCGAGGCATTGAGGAGCTATATTGGGCTCCACTTGTCACTTACTATGTCCAAATAATTCCTCATATGAAAAGGATGAAACATAATATAAACATTCGTATTAAAACTAGAATACAAAATTTCAATACATTAACCATATACCATGAATGGTGTAAAATAGAACATCTATAGTCAAACATATCACAAAACCTTCAATACAATATTTAATATTGTTTCATTATAAATCAACATCAAACAAATATAAAATCCAATGATGGATGTTGACATAGATGAAATCAATCCAAAAACTATCAGAGTTAAATATCTCTTTCTATTTTTTATTCATTTAAAAGTCAATTAATTGTAAAAGAAAACATTTATTTTGAAAATATTCTTATAATATTTTAAGATAATCTTATAATGTTTTATATTGGTGGAAAATAGTTGCACCCTCCATATAAGTTAAAAACATTCTTTCTATAATTTAGTCGAAAAGGTCACCAAGTACCATGTTTGGAAAACGACGGAAGGATTCCTTTAAAATAATTTTATAAAAAGTAAAACAAGTGTATAAATGACTTTATCCCATATTATTGGAAATAGTTAAAATGTTTTGAAAAACATTTTTAAGAAACACTGATGCGGATGACAATGAGGTCCCAGTAGATACTCATGTATAAACAACCTCTAATAATAAAGAGATTGTAAAATTATCCCTTACCATGCACATTTAATTATTCAAGGGTACCTTATCCACCTATATAAGGGTTAAATAATGTTACTAAAAAAACGAGAATCCACATACATAAATATGATATCAAATGTGATCCTCCAATATTTCTTTGTTAATAATATTTTAGTAGTATCACTTTTTCAGGTATTAACTGATTCATTTTACTTTAAATGTTCTGTTACATAAGTTAGGTTTTTTATGGATAGAATATATTTTATTCATACACATAATGATATTAAGTTCTTTAAACATTATTTTTAATCATCAAAAGAAAATTATTCATGAATGGTTACAATGGGGAATGGAATCTCACTGCATTGTGTAGACGGTAAGCCGTACGTACGTACAAGCGACAATATCATTCTATTGATGGTGAAATAGTATGTCATTGGATGGTATATTACATATTTAGAATCATTAACATGCTATATTTAATATTTAAATCAATAATACTCATTATTATATCCATCCAAATAATTAAGTGTTTAATGAAAAACTACTCCACGACGTGGAGACGGTAAGATGTACGTACACATGTATGGTCACTTTGTCATTCATAGAATGGATAGAATAATGAATACAGTTGTACCATATTTATAATAAAATTATTTTATGTAGAATTTATTGGAGTTATTATTTTGTTTTGGAAACAACAAATAAGTAGGAAGTGGAAGAAGAAAATAACATTGAAAGAGGTGATGAAATTATTACCTCTTCTTCGGGTGCTTCCTTTTAGATTTGATTAGAAGGGCTCAATAAGATGGATTTATTATCAATGTAAGACCTCTAGGTTTAATTTAGGGTAGTTAGTAATATATTTGAGTAGGGTTTGGAAGAGCCAAATGGCTTTGTAGGTGTAATTTTTAGAGAAGGGTAAGTATCCTTTTATAAGAGAGGTGAGGGTCACTTTTGTAAAATCATGTAATATTATTTTATTATTAAAATAATTCTGCTTAAAATGGCTCAAAATGGATTTATTTAGAGGTTAAGGTGGGTATGGGTCTGAAACTTCTCAACCAATGGGTTTTATACAAGTTATTTCATCATATTGACCTAATATTATAGATTTAACTTTCAAATTTTTTCTTGTATTTTTATATTACATGGTTAATAAGCTTACAATAAAATTCAAAAGAAACCTCTAGTTGTTTATTAATGAAATAAATATTATTATATAAGACCTTTGGTTGAACCATATTTTTTAGGAATATTATATCATTTAATAATATAGTATTTTTTAAATGATCATTTTGGAACATTTTGACACTATTTAGTATTTGGTTTTTGTGAAAGTCATATCAACTATATCACATTGAAAAAAAAATTATTTAATCAAACCTAACAAGTTATATTATCCTTCAAAATTCGAGGAATTTATAAAAAGTCTCAATTTACATTTATTTTAATATTTATAATATCAATAATTTTAATATTTCATTAATAATGTAATTAATCCATCGTCATTGTGTCATAAATAAATTTAAATATTTAATGTATAAAAATTAAAATAAAATACTATAATTTAGAAAATATTTATATTAGAATTTATCATATGTATAACCCTATATTTAAAATGGTTTAGTTATTAAAATTTGAATTTAACACTTTTAACTCTTCTTTATATAAATTAATAATAAATGTTGTAATCTTATCCATGTGGATAAAAAAGGACCATATTTTATTTATAAGGTTTATTTAGGTAGAAATTCACTTATCCAATAGAATAAGGATATGTTTTAGGGTAATTAAAATATGATTTTTACATTTAATTACCCTATTTACTTCTAACCATGGTAAATAAAATTCAAAAGTTACTATTCACCAAAAAATATTTTCATCCAATTGAACCACATTTTACTTACTGATGTAATATGTGTCTCTAGGATTTTTTTAAATTCAATTCATAGAACCGGTAATATTACATTTTATGCAAATTTTCTAACATGCCTAGAAGGTGGGTAATAAATGGTTAAAAGTTCAATAAAATTCTATACATCCTGTCTTATTATAAACTGACTCCAATGAATTACATTGAGCTAGTATAGATATTATGTATCGATTTTGGCTTAAAACATTGTCACAACCCCCTCCCAACAATGTGTACCCCTCATGGCTGGACAATGTGAGAAGGGAGATAATGACTCCCTAGTCCCGCCTCCAGTAGGCCCTGGGTTGGCGACTAGCACCGAGGGTATAATAAACACACAAATAAGAGGCATTGCCCTCTAAAAGAACACATATAGAATAGAAAGATAAGATACACACCAACCTACTCCAACTCAACTAGTGAGATAAAAGAAATACCATGCAAACATATGAAATGTTATGAAAAACTACTACAAATGAAAGGGGAAAAACTCAATGTACCCAAAAGAATGTAAAACAACCATAGCCATAAGCCCGAATAGCTCCTACAACCACAAGTTAGTAGTGACCATCCTGATCTCCAACCTTCTCCAAGTGAACAGAAAATATAGTTTACATAAACATAGGGTGAGTATAATAGTATACTCAGTAGCATCCTCCCCAAAGTCTCTCATGAAAAATTAAAGAAAGCATGCTAAAGAACAGTGAAAAACAAGTGAAACTAACTCATCATCTAAACATGTATACTATGTTCCAAACCTCACCATGGATACTCTCACCAAGTAACACATACAAGAGTATATAATATAATATTGAATATCAAGGGTACCCCGCTACTAAATCCCCACTGGTTTGCTACTTTTCCCCAACGTCACATGTCTTAAGAATCACCCTCAAAAAAGGCTTTCTCGTAGACACCTAGGTGAAGTACGACAACATGCAACTCATGAAAAAAACCACCACATACATGTAATCAAAGTAACCAGGTAGTTTTTGGGATCCAATATAGTGCGGATAATGTGTATCATACATCGTGTATTATACCTCAAGCCCTTACAACCCATACACCAAGTAAGGATCCTCAATCCATCCCAACCTATACACGTTACACCTATAGTAGTCTATAGAAAACAATATCTAGAATATATGTGTGTGAATAACCACAAGCCATTATATCCCTCTACACACATATTTGGGGAAAACTAACCAATGTTCCTGCTAGCACAGGTAACTACAAATATAAGAGTGAGGGGCCAAAGGGTGTAGTCATCCATTCATCCTCCCTCCATAATGTTGGCGAAAACAACCCCCAGGGATTATAATCCCCATGGTGTCAGTATCCCTTACTGATAGGGTGGAGTATAGTATAGAAACACAAAAAGTACAGGATATACTATATCTCAAAACCACACTATGGGCATAACCTTGTCTTAGACTCAACTGCAGCTAACGTCTCTCGGACTCTATGATGATACCTCTAATAATTGGTATCCTATAAGAACACAACCATTTAAAGAGCTTTAATAGATCATTTCATTCAATTTTTTATCAGTTACCCTTTACATTCATTAATTCTTTAAACATTAATTAACCATTTACAATTACATGTTAAACTTCGTTAGCATCACACCCAAAGTTCACCGTCCCTTTAAAATTACAACCTCATCATTGTGTTCCAACAACTCCAACCCCAAGGGTTAACATCATTTATTCAATTTTTCATTACATAATTAGATTCTAATAATCCATGTAATTCTAGAAAAACAACAATCTATGATACTAAACAAAATAGGGATCAACACGGTGAGTAGATGTACTATTCATTGAGTTTTGACCCCATATATCAAGATTGTAGACCCTTCCTCCCTTAATAAGCTAAACACGGAAAGCACATGGCATACCCCATACGTCTTTGGCTCTTTCGGATGATGTGTAAGAAAGACCAGCTTCCTTGAGTAGTGGGAAAATGTAAAGCAGGTAATCAACCTATAAGAATGAGAAATCATCTAACAATAACATACATCTTATTCCATAATCACTAGGGTCCACCTCGACACCGACATGTATACACCGATGCATCTAACCACTCAAAGAGTCATCTGCTGCCACAACCAAAGGTCTCCATGCCCCCACATACCACAATAGCCATTTAGGCTCACATCATTGCACAATCAGCTCGAAAAACAAACATCTTAACAATTGGGCTCTTTTCCCTTTAACAATCAAGGGGGTAACTCAGAACCCTTCAAGAAATTTTAAAAAAATCAGTTCATTAATCCATTATAAATTAACAGATTTATATTCATAGGTTCTAAATTCATGAAACCTAATCAGTAAGCTATCAAAAATGATTAGACATGATTTCTGCACCAGTATGATTAAAATCAATTTACAACAAGGAGAACTAGATTCAATCACATTCCTCTTTATCTTTAAACCAAAAAATTATCAATTAAATGTTGTTTACTTTCCTTAACAATTTCCATCAAGAATGAAATTCTAAACATAGGAAGCATTGATATCACACTATCTAGAAAAAAAAAGAGGCAATAACATAAGACCGATATCAATTGGTTTATCCTGATTAAATATTTATTAGGTCAATTCTATTGTGATCTAGTGGGGTAAATCATCCTAACAATAAAGTTACATGTAAAAGAAGATTGAAGCAATGAATCCCCTACTTCAAATGGTTCTTTATGTTCTTTATATGAGAATAGTCTACACAACGGTTCACAATCCTCCTCTCGCGACAACTGTATCCACCTGAGGATGCCACGGTACGTCCACACCAACCGAAACCCTGGAAAACTCCATTACAATCATGAAGATCACATGCTATAATATGGAAGGATAAACATGAGAATGTGAAACCCAAAAAGAACGATGATAAAACATAACTTATATCAAAGATTGATCGATACAGCTTGGTTGCATCAAAACCGAGCGGAACCAATCTGAGGATGAAAGTTTGATTGTGAAACTCCTATGATAAGAAATTGGATGTTCAAGCATATCACACTCGAGAACAATGAGAAATAATTAGGGAGGAAGATATCCTTTCCCTTTAGAATATTTAATGGAGCGACGGTTTAAGATACACTTAATTTCCCATTAAAAGCGGATCGTAGTAAACCATGTGGTTTGGCTAAGTAAAAAATCCCAGGCCTTAGGGATAATTAATATGAGAGTTATGGCCTTAGAATAGGCCTTAGATTCCTTAAAGTGAGGATTTAAATGCTTTTTACGTCAAAAGAAACATCAATGTGGTGAAACAGTAGGAAGTTGGAAACAATGTTCACCGTTTGAACCTCACCGTTCTAGAAACACTGTTCATGAACCTCACTGTTGGAACCTCACTGTTCTGTAAACACTGTTCATGAACATCACTATTGGTACCTCATCATTGAAACCTCACCATTCTGGAAACACTATTCATTAACCTCACCATTGAAACCTCACCGTTGGAACCTCACCATTCTGGAAACACTATTCATGAACCTCACCATTGGAACCTCACTATTGGAACCTCATCATTCTGGAAACACTATTCATGAACCTCACTATTGGAACCTCGCTATTTTGGAAACAATTTTCATGAACCTCACCATTGAACTATTCTTCTAAGGCTACCATTGCAATGTTCATAGAAGGTTAATGTTGACACTGTTCACCTGAGGTTACCGTTGCACTGTTCACAACAGTCTACTGTTGGAACTGTTCACAGAAGGTTAATATTGACACTATTCACCTAAGGTCATCGTTGCACAATTTACAATTATCTTCCTTTGGAACTATTCATAAAAGATCACCATTGCATTGTTCACAATGGTCTATCGTTGGAACTGTTCACCTAAGGTTACCATTGCACTGTTCACAATGGTCAACCGTTAGAACTGTTCACCTAAGTTTACCGTTGCACTGCTCACAAAAGGTTAATGTTGACACTATTCACATAATGATTCCGTTTCATTTTTTACAATGGTCTACCATTGGAACTATTCATAGAAGGTCATTGTTTCATAGTCCCCAATAGTCTACCATTGGAACTATTCACCTAAGGTTACCGTTGAACTATTCACAATGGTCAACCATTGGAATTGTTCAACTAAGGTTAACGTTGCACTATTCACAATGGTCTACCACTAGAACTTTTCACAGAAGGTCACTATTACACTGTTCACAATGGACTACCATTGTAACTATTCACATGAGGTTACCGTTGCACAGTTCACAATGGTATACTGTTGGAACTGTTCATAGAACTATAAATTTGGAAAAGTGTTTGGGATAAGTCACCTTGACCTCCCAGAACACATCAAACACCATATTTTCAAAAAATAATGGATCAAAGAGGTCCAAGACATTACAAAAATTAAATAAAATAAATAGTTATTTAAATAAAAATCACGTTTTAAACAATAACATTGTTTTTTACTATTCATAAAAAATTGAATGTTTTCCTAAAAATACCAAAAATTAACCCTAAGCTAATTTGGATATTCGGAGTCCAAAAATGAAGTCCATTTTAAAAAAATTATAAAATTTTAAAAATTGTGTATTATTATTCTTAACATCTTTTTAAATGGCTAGTTTGATTGGTCATGGTGTGCTTGATCTAGAAGTTTCATACAATGCAAGCTATTGTATGATTCAATGGGAAGAGTACTATAGAAACATGGGGTGTTACATTCTTTCCTCCTTCAAATAATTCTGTCCTCAAAATTTGTAGAATATTACTGCATAAAATGTTTATGGTGGTTCTTCATCATATTTTCCTCAGGTTCCAATGTTTCCTATTCCATTTTATGGTTTCTCTAATGAACTTTTACTGGACGAGTCATCCAGTTTCTCAACACTTGTTCTCTAATATCAAGAATCTTGACAGGCTCTTCTCAGTAAGATAAATCAAGTTTCTATTCTATTTCATCATAGGTGAGTACATTTGTTGGGTTAGAAATGTATTTTCTCAACAATGGTACGTGGAACACGTCATGAACTTTCGAGAGAATTGGAGGAATTTCCAAACAGTAAGCTATAAATCCAATTCATTCTAGAATTTCAAAAGGTCTGATGTACCTAGGACTTAATTTAACCTTCTTACCAAATCGTATAACACCCTTCCATAGATATATCTTTAAGAAAACCAGATCTCCTACTTTAAATTCAAAATCCTTTCTTTAGTTATCAGCAAAGCTCTTTTTCCTACTTTGAACTGATTTGATGTGGGTTAGGATAATCTTCACCTTTTCCATTGTTTCCATAAAATGTTATGGGCATTCAAGTTTTCTATCACCATCAGCATCCAAACAAGTTGGAACGCGACATCTCTTTCCATATAATTCTTCATATGGTGCCATATAAATACTTTAATGGAAGCTATTGTTATAGGAAAATTCTACCATAGTTAAATAATGATCATAAATACCTTGAAAGTCATGTGAGGAAGATATCAACATTTCTTATAAGGATTTAATAGTCTTTTCTGATTGTCCATCAGCTGAAGGGTGGTAGGTAGTGCTCAAACGAAGTTCAATATTCAGGTCATTCTGATGACATTCCCAGAATATTATTGTAAAATGGGGATCATGATCAGAAACAATCGATAGAAGTAACATGATGTCGTACTACTTCATTTATATATAGTATTTCTAAAGGTTCAAGTGTTAAATCTTTTCTTATTGCAAGAAAATGTTCTTACATGGTACGATGATCAACAGTGACCCATGTTTCTTCACTCTTTATATGAGTCTTTGGTAGCCCCATGATAAAGTCCATCAAAATATCATCCCAATTCCTCTCAGGTATAGAAAGTGGTTTCATGACTCCTCTAGGATGGTGCCTTCCAGCCTTAACTTATTGGCAAACCATACATCTTGACAGATAATCTACAATCTCCCTTTTTATGTTTTCCCACCAAAATTATTCCTTCAAATATTTATATATCATAGTGAAACCAGTGTGTATAGTGAAATGGGAGCTATGAGCATCATCCAACAGTTAACTTTTTAGATCAGTTAAATTGCGAACACTAATCCTTTTCCAAAATTTCAGAATTTCATCTTCATATATGATGTCAATCAATCTCCAATCATTCAAAACATTAATTTTCTTTTGAAACTCCTCATCATCAATCTGAGAACTTTTTATTCTTTCTAGTAAAGTTGGTTTGGCAACCATTTAAAAAGTATAATTGTTTCACCTTCCATGATTATTCCCATATCCATCTTTACTATATCTATGAACATTGGATCCCTTTTAACTCTCATCTTGTTCATAAATCTAAGATCCTTTCTACTCAAAAAATCAGCCACCTTATTTTCCATCACCATGTGGTAGTGCATAGAGAATTCACAATCCTTGAGTAGTTCACGCCGTCACCTTTTCCTCACCTTGAGTTATTTCTATGAGAAAATATACTTCAAAATTCTGGAATTGGTATATATCTCACATTTATCACCATATATATAGTGTCTCCATATATTTGGAGAAAAGATTACATCTACTAACTCAAGATCATGAGTGAGATAGTTTTGTTCATGAATTTTTACCGATCATGATGTATAGACAATAAATCTATCATTCCACACAAGGAAACAACCAAGCCCATTATTTTAAGCATCACTGTAAATAACAAATCCATCATTCCCTGATGGAAGAGTCAAGATCGGAGCATTGAATAATCTTCTCTTCAGTTCTTCAAAACATTTGTCCAAATAAATTTAACCCCATTACGTGTGATCTTGGTTAATGGGTTATCCAATCTTGAAATATTCTTGACAAAACATTGATAATAACCTACTAAACCAATAAAACTACATACCTTAGTGACACTCATATGTTCTATCCATTCTTGTATTTCCATTGTCTTTGAAGGATCAACAGAGATTCCATCCTTATAGACAATATGACCAAGAAAAGAAATATTTTGAAGCTAGAATTCACACATGTTAAACATCCCATATAATTCACTTCAGCTATGAGTCTTTATAAAAGTGAACAAGTGATTTTCATGATCATCGTAGCTTTTGGAGTATATAAACATATCATCAAAAAAATACCACTACAAAGTCATCAAGATATTACTTAAAATCTATGTTCATTAGATCCGTGAAGACAGAGGGTGCATTAGTCAGTCCAAAAGGAATTATTGTAAACTCATAATGCACGTACCTGGTTCGAAATGTTGTCTATGGAATGTCTTCATTTTTCACATATAACTAATATTTTGTAGATCAAAGGTCAATATTTGAAAAATATTATGCTTCATTAAGTTGATCGAATAAATCATTAATGCGAGGTAGGGGATACTTGTTCTTTATTGTTATAACATTGATATCCCTGTAGTTTATGCACAACCTCATAGATCCATACTTTTTATTAATGAAAAAATAGGGGCTCCCCATAGGGAAAAATGATGGATAATAATTTCTTTATTACTCAAATCTTCTAGTTGTTTATTTTATTCAAATAATTCCATAGTGGACATTCTATAAGGGGTCTTCAATATGGGCCTTGAACCAAGAATTAAATCAATGGAAAACTCAATTTCCCATTCTAGAGGATGTTGATGTAAATCCTATGGAAACACATCAACATATTCTTTCACAATATTTACATCCTCTATTTGAACATTATTTTCCTCAGACCTAGTTATTTAACCCCCTTCCCCCTAATAATTTAATTTAGTAGAGCTACTGGGGGTGGATCTAGATAAGAATTATATGATGAAGTTTATTCCCTAAAGATAATGTATACCTTATCATCAAAAAAATTTTAACCTCTTTCTTCTTACAATAAGTTTTCATATCATGGTCCAAAATCCAATCCATACCGAGGATTATATCAAATTCCATCATGGGTATGCCAATAAGATAATCAAATAATGAATTTTTATATTCTATAATGGTAACTGATTCACAAAAAAAATTGTTGCAATGATATTTACCTTAGGATTTTTGACTAACAACTCCCTTTCCAAATGAAATTGAAAATATCTAATTTTCTTGGAAAACTGGGAAGATATGAAATAATGCGATGATCCAAAATAAAATAAATCATTGGCTAAATTTGAAGAAATTATTAATGTACCTTCCACCATGTCATTTAGAACATCAACCTATGCAGTTTAGATCACAAAAACTTGACCTTACTCCCTTGTCCTTTTCTGAGGTAGTTTTCCTCAACACTTAGGAAAATCATTTTCATAATTCCCCCTTTCTCTACAATTATAGCATTAAACATTGAAAGCCCCTTTCTTTCCTATAAAATCATGTGCTTGGTTCCCTTTTTCAACACACTTGTAAAAAACTCCAATTCCCTTCAGGAAAGTAACAGAGTGTTTCTTCCCACATTTACTATAGGATGTATATTCAACTTTTACCTTCCTCACCTTATTTATTATCAAGATTGTTAAATAGATATCTTCTTCACTTTCCATGATTTAATGTTGTAATACTTAGATAATTCCTTTTCTATCTTGATAGCACATGAGACTATATATTTGTATGATGAGAAGGATTGTGAGACAAATGGTCAATGGATAAATGTTTCTAACCCATAAAATTATCAATCATTTTTACTCCCTGGGTTACGTATATAATACACAACAATCCTTGCTAACCTTTTAAAGTTAGCCACATAATTTATGACATTATCATCCTCATTTTGCCTTAGACTCATAAATTATCTTTCCATATCCGCTTGATGGTCACAAGGAAAGTATTTTTCTATGAAAATATCTTTCGACTCCCTTTATTCCATATTTTATACTCCTTCATCCTCCCTTTTGTTCTTAATCAATGTCCACCATTAATTTGCATCGCCTATGAGGTGATAAATTGCAATGAAAACATTTTCCCTTTTGTTACTCCCTAAATCATGAAATATTTTCTCAAAAGAACTTATCCATTACTTAGCTACAAATGGATTTGTAGTCCCATTTAATGTTGGTGGTTTTTTTCTTTAAGAAGTTGTCTAACATTGATCCTCCACATTGTAGATCAGGGTAATCCATACAGGTAAGGTTATTATTCATAACCAGATTGAGTTGTCCTAGTATGGTTATAAGTTGTTTAACACTATTTACATCACCAACTCTACTATAATTATCTTGAGTAGGAGGGAAATACCTACATGTATTACATGCATTGATACAGTTTTCATTCCTTCCACTATCCACCATTGATAAAAAATGGCATACACTAGATTAGTTTATGAATTGGAAAACATAATTCGATGTTTGTAAAATACATAACATAAATTGAAAAATTTATGCATATAATCCATAATAATAAAAAATTATTTCTTTTAGGATGTATTTAGTAATAAATCCTTCTTAATGTCTTATAAATAAAATGTGATTTATCCTAAGCATATCCCCCGGGTGTGTCATAACTAATAGTGCAACAAGGGTCATTGTCGCATAACAGTTCCTGTTCAAGTCTAGCTCAAAGCGGTGTTTTTAGGATTTACCCCTAGATATAACTTTTCCAGAGCTTACTCTACCTGCTCGTATCTAGACATGGATGTATTTCTTGGAGAATTAACAAAATCTAAAAATTAAAAAAACTCTTGTAAGTTCTACTATATTAATCTTCGATGTTTATCTTAGGGTAATGTTCTCTAATCAGAGTGTTTCTAAAGCTAGTTCCCAAGGATTGTACTAAACATATTGTTATACAAACTATAAATCCCCAACCCTAGTCACCCATAGTTTGTGTATTATTACATAACATCGGAATTATCACCAGTGATCAAGTATCGAAATACCAATTAGTTTAGTATCCTTGGAAGTACTAGATACATACATAATTTTTACATTACATCATGAAATAAAAAACAACAACATTATGTCTACTTTGAGAACCCTCATATCCCATTGCCTATCCCTACAGGCCAGTCATTATATATTTTGTCACTTACGAGGAAAAATAAAACATAGAAAGGGGGGAGGTCAGATGCTCAGTAATGATAACAATATAGTGGAAACATTCATAAATAATCAAAAACTATTACGGAAATGTATAAGACTAAAACATAAGAATTTTAAACCTAAACATCTGTATAATTTGGAAAATATAAATCAAATAAATCCATTTACATATTCACATGGATATTTTACTAGTCGAATAATAACATGTAATATCAATAGCTAATTTCATAATGTTGTAATGCATAATTTTGGATATCATAACCACGTAGTCATCGCCTCATTCCAAGACTACAAATAATATTTTGTCAAAGCCTTGTACTAAGACACTAGTTTGTCTCATGAGACCTACTGATGCATCGAAGAGATATAGAGGGCTCCACCTGCCACATTCTACGTCCAATGCATTCATCATATGAGAAGGTTGAAACATAATATAAATATTTGTATTAAAAATAGCATAAAAATGTTAATAATTAATCCATAAACCATGAATGGTATAAAAATAGCACATCCATAATCAAAAATATCACAAAACATTCAACAAAATATGGATGATTTTTTCATAATAAATCAAATTTAAGAAAACGTAAAATCCGACAACGGATGTTGACATAGATGAAATCAATCCAAAAACCATTTGAGTGAAATATCTCTTTCTATATTGTATTCTTTTAAAAGTCATGTAATTATAAAATAAAACATTTATTTTGAAAATATTCTTAAAATCTTGTAATTGATGTTTTGAAGGTGTTATATTGGTGGAAAATTGCTTCACCCACCGTAAAAGTTAAAAAAATTATTTCCTTAATTTTGATGAAAAAGGTCAAAGTACCTGGTTTGGAAAACGACGGAAATATTCAATTCGATTTTTTTTTATAAAATGTCAATAAGGATATATATTAATTTAACCCATATTCTTGGAAATAGTAAAAATGTTTTGAAATACATTTTTATGAAACACAGATGTGGATGATAAAGATGTCCCAGTAGATACTCATGTATAAAAAACCTCGGATAATAATGAGATTTTCAAATTAACCCTTAAATTATACTTTTCCTTAGTTGAGGGTACATTAAACATGTATATAATGGTTAAATAATTTTTATTAAATTATACAAGAATACAAAAACATAAATATTATATCATACATGATCATCTAATATTTCTTTGTTAATAATATTTCAGTAGTATCATTGTTTCGAGTGTTAACTAATTCGTTTTAATTTAAATGTTTTGTTAAGTAAGACATGTTTTTTGTGGATAGGATATATTTTATTCATATCCAGAATGATATTAAGTTCTTTAGACATTATTTTTAGTCATCAAAAAGAAATTATTCTTGAATTGTTATAATGGGGAATGAAATCTCACCGCCTTGTGGAGACGGTATGTCGTACATACGCATGAGCGACAATATCATTTAATTGATAGTGAAATCATATGTAATTGGATGGTATATTACATATAAATAATAATTAAGATGTTATATTTATTATTTACATCAATTATACTCATTATTATACCCATAAAAATAATGAAGTGTTGAATAAAAAACTACACCACGACGTGGTGATGGTAAGCTGTACATAAGCACTAATGGTGACTTCATCATTCATAGGATGGGTAGAATAATGTATTTGGGTGTACCATATTTATAATAAAATCATAGTATGTAGAAGTTTCTAGATTTATAATTTTGGTATGGGAATAACAAATAATGAGGAAGCTGAAGAAGAAAAGAACTTTGAAAGAGGTAAAGAAATTATTACCTCTTCTTCGGGTTCTTCATATTGATTTGATCAGAAGGGATCCATAGGTTGGATTTATGATCAAATTAATGCCTCTTGGTTAAATTTAGGGTAGTTAAAAACATATTTGAGTAGGGTTGGAATATCTAAATTGCCTCAGAGGTGTGATTTTGAGATAAGGGGATGTACCCTTTTATAAGAGAGGTGTGGGTCACATTAGGAAATGCTTGAAATATTATTTTATTATAAAATAAATTTCGGCTTATGATTACTTGGAATGGATTTATTTCGAGTGTAATCTAGGTATGGGTCTAAATCCACTCAATCAATAGGTTTTATAAAAGTTTAGGTCACCATATTAACCATATATTTCAGATTTAACTCGTAGTTAAATAGTATAAATTTTACAATATCTTCTTGTAATTTTATATTACATGGTTAATAAAAATACTATAAAATTCCAAACGACCATAAATATGTTCATTAATGACATATATATTGTTATATAATCCCTTTCTCAGACCCATATATTTTTAGGAATATTATATCATTTAATAGTATAGTATTTGTTTTTAAAAACTCATTTATGTCAATTTTGATACTATTTAGTATTTTGTTTTTGTGAAAGTCATATCATATTTATCACTTCAAAATAAATTTATTTAATAAACCCTAACACATCATATTAAACTATAAATTTTTTGTAATACATTGAAAGTATTAATTTACATTTTTATTATTATTTATAATATCAATTATTTTAATCTTTCATTAATAAGTAAATTACTACATCATCATTATGTCATAAATAAATTTAATTATTTAATGTCTAAAAATAATAACTAAAATACCATAATGTAAGAAATATTATTTTCTTTCTATTTATTATTTATTGTCTAATTTATCTTATGTATAACCCAATATCAAAAATGGTTTAGTTATTAAACTTTGAATTTAACAATTTTAAATCTTCTTTAAATAAAATAATAATAAATGTCCTAAACAAATCCATGTGGATCAAAAAGGATAATATTTTATTTCTATGGTTTATTTAGGTCGAAATACACTTATCAAATAGAATTAGGATATGTTTTAGGGTAATCATAATATCATTTTTACCTTTAATTACCATATTTGTTTGTAACGGTGGTAAATAAAATTCAAAAGTCACTAATCACAAAAAATTATTTTAATTTTATTCAGTCACATTTTACATACTGATGTCAATCGTGTCACTTTTATTTTTGAAATTCAATTCACAGAAGCGGTAAAATTATATTTTATGCAAATTTGTTAATGTGCCTAGAAGAAAGATAAAAGATGTTAAAAAGTTCAATAAAATTTATTCATCTAATATTATTATAAAAGGAGTCCAAAGAATTACATTGAACAAATATAGGTATTATGTATAAATTTTGACTTAAAATAAATTTAATTTAAATATATAATTATTTAAATAAAAATTTGCTTTTAAACAATAAGGTAGTGTTATTCAATATTCATCAATAATAGAAAGTTTTTAGAAAAATACCAAAAATTCACCCTAATCTTATTTTCATATTTTGAATCCAAAAATGAATCCAATTTTGAAAAATAAAATTTATAAAATTTCAAAAAGTGAGTATTATTATTCATAACTACTTCTAACGGCTAGTTGGATTGGTCGTGGTGTGTTGGAACTCGATGTTGCATACAAAAAAAGCTATTGTATTATTCCAAGAAAAGCGTACCGTGGATGCCTGGGGTGTCAAAATTATAGACACATCATCCTCAACCCAACAGTGTAGTATGGTTGAAACTGGTCCATAATAGTCCAGTATAGAATCCATGAAATCTAAAATGACATGTGACCTTTTTTAAAAAATATCCTAACTCAAAACAAAAATTCATGCTATTATTAAATATTTTATATAGTGATATATTGTATATACATACCTGGTTAGGTAAGAGACATTCCAACTAGAGCCGATATATGCCCAACTAGTGTCTCGGAACAACATCAAAATTCTTTCGCTAACACCACCTATAAAATACAACATTGATAGTGACATATAATGAGAAATTAACGTCAATAACTACTAGCATAATCAGAAACCAATAGAAATGAGTGATCATACTAGAATCCATGCAGAGTATAATGTCTCACCTCCATCTTGATCTATGGACTAATAAGCTCCGGATGAAATGCAGGGATGCGCTCCCAAGCCCACATGTGAATAAGGATGACACATCCCCCGAGACCTGTGCGGTTCCTGTGGGATAGAAAGCATAATGCTCTGTACGTGTATGTGTAGCTTCCTGATCTCCAACTATACATCCCACCTTGGTCAGTTTTCTATAGTAGGGGTAGATAAATCATGTGCACATGAATCCCTAAGTGATCAGTAAACATGGTCCCTTAATGAGTCGTAATATATATGCATGGGATTAACGTATGACGATCTTCTCATCAGCATCATCGGGTAAATTTGGAATATGCACCTCCCACCAAGGAATAGATATTGGCGCTCCATCTGTAGCCCTACGGCTAGACAAAATGTCAATGCCTAACAAGCGCTGAGCAAGGTCAGCCAAGATGCTTGAGTGGTTCCAATAGTACCTCTCTTCTGGATAGGATGACTGGGACACACTCCCACATCCTGGAGGGTTATGGTCATCTCTCTCTCAGGTAGGTTGAATGTGTGTGTCTCTATTCTCCACCTCTCCTCGAGGGTAACATGTAGGTGATGGTCTACATATGTCCAATGTTATATGGAAATGACATTGAAGACAACATGGTGCATGTATGGTCTAATGCCACGTGGAGTCTCCCTATGAAGAAATTGGTGCACTCGACACACTGTGATCGATTGATCTTCACCACCCTCTAGCATGACCTAGGAAATATGGGCACATTGTTGAGTGAGTAGTGTTGTATCATCCATCAGCATATAAAAAAATGAAATGAATCATAACTACAAAATGTAAATATAATGTTACGGTCAACAGAATGTTATGAATTATAGAATTCAAGAAATTCTATGTTTATTCACATTATTTTATGATGTTATTTTTACCAAAATAACCGGTCTTGTCTTCATGTTTTTCAAAGTATATTACTAAGGTGGTGTTATGATATGCTTTTACCTAGAAAAGGGTGTTTTGTAAAATATGGTTTCATATTTTTATATATATAAACTATAACACCTTGGGATTTTATGAGATAGATTATTTTTAATTTCTTTGAGGTCTTGTGTGATACACTACACCAATGTTTTCTTGCGCTATATGCAACACTGTATTAGCTTGCACTATACGCAACACTATTCTCGGCTTGTGTTGCACACAATTTCAAATTTTTTATAGAATTAATTTCACACAACACTATGTATATATGTGGTTCAATGAATAAATGAAATATTTTTGTATTATGTTGTAAGAAACACCAATGGAAGATTTCGCTACACACAACACTGACACTGCTTACATTAAACGTAAGAGAAACCTTCCTCGATAGATTGTGGGGTACGTAATACCGAGTTTCACTAAAAAAGATATATTATTAGAATATTATATAAAATAGAAATTAGTAATATTATTAACCATATTTTAATTTTATATAACATTATCATTCAACTTACACATGATATGACGAAAAAAAAAATTCTGATAAAAGAAGTGTTTTTCAAAAAAATGCAGTTTTACCGCCTTTTGAAGGCGCACCCATTTTAAATATAGTTTTTAACACTTTTGTAAGTCATATTTTACAATATAAAATTCTTCTTTTGAAGCAGGAAATAAAAATCTACTTTTGATTATTTTTTGATGTTTTTTCTGATAACTTTTATATTTTGAGGAATAGTTAAAATACGCTAAATTGTAAATGAAAAGAACATTTTTCATCAAAATATTTCATATGGTCAAAATATATTATATAATGGTTTTAAAGTATAAATAAAACATTATTTTTTATTTTATGATAGTGAAAGTCATTGTCATTAATTTTACATTGAATTCATATGAAAAAACATTCCAATCGTTTGAAATGTTTTAAATAAAAACCCATTTTTTTGACAATCTGGTTAATTTTACATTAATTACTGAAACTAATGTGTTTTGAATTTTCAAATATGGATTCCATATTTTTAATTATTATGTTAAAATTATTTTAACTGTTTACTTTTATTTTTTGTGATTTTATAATAGTAACTTTGGTTATTATTTGTATTACAATAGTTAAAGGTAAATTGGGTAATTAAGGGTAAATATAATATTATAAAATTACTCTAACTCATGGAAAAATTATATTTTATGAATAAATGTCAACCCATATCACCTAATGGTAGGAATAGATTCACGTAATGGACTTTTTCTATGAAAATGATGTAATTATTATTTAAAAAAAATTGACAACATGTCACTCTTATATCTTGTAAGTATATTAATTGTAATATAGTGATAAACATAATAACACATCCGAAGTAAAGAGTCACTAAAAATATATTTAAATTATATAAATAATGTGAATTTATTTATAATTTTTAATATTGATGACACAATAGTGATGTAAAAAATATTTTATTAATAGAAATATCAAATAAATGGTTTTAAAAATATTAAAATAAATATCATATGAATTAATTGAACTTATCCAAGAATTTTATAGGTGACTATGACATGTTAGGAATGTATCAAATTTTTTGTTTTGAATTTATCTTTTTTTTATTATATTTAAATTCAACTAATTGAATAGTGTCAAAATTGAAAATATTGATATTGTATAAAAATAACATTTTATTAAATTATTTAAAAATCATAAAAAGATTTAAAAATAAGAAAGTGATAATTATAAGATATAAAATTTCCTAAAATAACTATTTATGGTCAATTATCACCATATATGTAAATATTAATAACCATTAAGCATTTAGAATGTTATTATCAAAATTATAATTTAATAGAATAACTAGGTGTCAATTAAAACGATAAGTTTTAAATTGAAAAAAAAGTTGTCCAAAATTTATTGGTTGATGAGGTTACAACCCTATATCCTAAAATAGTTTAATTTGGTACACTTTGGAGGTTTTTGGGAAGTGATTGATTTTTTTATAAATTAATATTTTTTGAGTTTTCTAAACTGCTCCTCTCCTCTGTTATAAAATGGAACCTCATCCCTCTCTTATTCACTCCATCGTAAGCCTTCATTGTCATCCAATCCTTTAAAAAAATTTATAAACATTACTAGTTATATTATAGAGGTTCTAGACTTTTCAAAAGTCCAACTCTAGTGCTCTAAGAGGAAATTTAAAGGAGGCACGTCATGGAAGAGGTAATCTCTTCTGCCAATTCATTCAAATTTATTTCTTCTTATACATCCTCTTCATTAGAAATTTCATTTTAAAGTAGTAACATAAGTATCACTAATGTAATTATATGTTATTATATATTTTAAAAAACCATATTTCACCATCTATCTATCCACGAAAAAATCATCACGTGTGCGTACGTACGACTTACCTCTCCATGTCGTGGTGTAATCTGTTTTTCACCACTACCTTACTTGGATGGTATAATGGTGGAAGTAATAACTATATATGATTATTATAACATGATACTAATTCTGAGATATTATACACCATCTAACTTAATACCATTCAATAATTATGGGAACGATATTACCGCTCGTGCATACGTACAACTTACCGTCTCCACGATGCAATGATATTCATTCTCCATGTTAACCATTAATGAATGATTATAATGTATATATAACAAATAATCATGAAATATATTAAATAATAATTCTACTGGATATATATATATATATAATTCATTTACTTACTTCCATCCAATTCAATAAGGAAACGAAAATAGCGTTCATGTGTACGTACGGCCTACCATCTCTATGAACGCTGTATTCAATTTCATTTATCTATCTATTATATATATATTTATATAATGAATATATAAGATATATATAAATCATGTTTTAAATTTTTTAAGTAATTAAATCATGATCTATGTAATCATAATATGAATAAAAAATCCAAACACGTATGATAAATGAAAGGATTATTACCCAAAACGTTTCTTAAACATGTAATTGAAAAATGGACACATAATATAAAGTCATAAATGAATCATATAAGATAGCATTATTAGGATTATGGTTTTGTAATAAGTTAATAATATGTTTAAACCCACTATACAAGAGTTTCATACATATACGTAAGAAATATGAACTAAATTAAGGGATAATTTTGCATTCTCATTTTTATCTGAGATTACTTATACGTAAGTATTTACTAGGGTTATATTTATCATTCATGTCCATGTTTTCTAAAAGTTATTTCATAAATTGTTTACTATTATTCCATGTGTGTTTAAAGTCATTTTAACAATTTTTCTGACTCTTACTGCATAGTATGGAAGGAATCATTCTTTTGTCTACCATACAAGGTGATTTTTTGACTTTTCTAGAAGTAGTATGATTAGAATGTTTTTTTGAATTATACGACATTAAAGGATTTTATGGTTTCATGATGACTTATTTACACAAATATTCCTCTACATTAGTTCATGTTTATTTTCAACTAAATTATTTTCTTTCAAAATTGTGTGACATTTTGAGAAAAGAAATCATTTTTGTAGAAGAAAGGATATTTTTCTTAAGTAATATGTTCCAATGTTTTATCAAAAGTATTTTCATATAAGATCAGATAGGGTTATTTTTCAATTCCTATTATTACTTTAATTTTATTTTTTTTATGATGGAATTATTTTTTATGAATTCAATTAATCTTATAAAGATTATGATATGATGACATGATGTTTAAGAATACCATTTTATTTTATGGGTTATGCTATGATGAAGGATTTATGTTTCTGTGGAACTTGTAATAATGATTTCATTAGGAGATGGTTGGGACCTATATCTCCCTCCAATGCATTGGGAAATTATTTATATCTCCTGGAATAGAAATGACTGGAATGAAAGGTAAATTCTCTTCAGTAATACATGGCTGGAATGACAAGTAAACCTGAGTAAATAATGGAATTATCCACTAAGATGGTCTTGGAGATAGTGTCTTGGCTACAATGGAAATCATATTATATGCTTAATGGTTTCCCAAAATTCCGTTTTTATTCCCATTATATTTTATCATGATTGATGATCATTTGTTATATATGCATTACGTACTGCCAAGATCTATTTCATGACTCGATATTTTTATGTTTAAACTTCATGTTCATGTTTTTAAATTCAAATATATATGTTTTGATTTATTTTTTCCATGTTTACCCTTACTAAGAATTTGATATCACCCTTTTTTGGTTTTTTCCCTAGGATATAAATATAGGTTTTATATAGGAAAACAAAAGGGGAATATATTTATGGGAGATGTTGAAGATATTTCAAAATGTTAGAAGATTATGTTCCATGTTTCCAAAGACACTAAACTAATACAATATTTGGGAATATTTTTGTGTCTTTTATTAAGTATTCTATAAAAGTAATGTAATTTCTATATACATCAATCATGGGTCTCTATAGTTTGTATCATAGAGAAGGTTCAGTCAACCTTTTCAAACTAGGATGTCATAACATTTGTGAGATTCATATAGATATTTCTATGATATGACTTGGGATGTAAAAAAGGTTATGTATAACAATAGGATAAATTATGAGAATTATGGTAACAATAATAAATAATATATGATTAAACCTAAGATTTCAAGGATCGAAAGTACTCCCCCTTGATTATGTTGTTTTCATAGAATGATTTTTCCCTCTCACACTATCATTTTTGTGTTTTAGTCAGTGGAGGGAACCAGAAGAAATTAGGTAAACATTGAATCCGATGAAACAATTGGTGACTATGAGCAACAAAATTGTTTAATGAAATGTGTGAATGATATTTTGATTATGCCAAATCATACATCCCGTTATATGGTTAACAAGGTGAACTTTAGTGGTATTATTATGTCATCGAATAAAAGGAAGATGGACATTCATTCATGATCACATGGTGAGGAACATAAAGGAAAGAATATTAAGCTTCCTACATATCAAGAAGAATGGAAGAATAAACTTGAGCAATAACTTAAATGTAGGGGAATATGTTATCTCAATGGAAAAAATGGTCCTAGAGTGATGAATTGTTTTGGAGTTCAATGTCTCATTTGTGGAAAACATGGGCATTACCCAACTCAATTCCAAGACATAAGTATATACTTATAAGACAAGTAAGGAATTATTCCATGCCTACCATTAAAGTATAAGGATTGAATTATTTATGTATTTTAATCCACAAATGATGAATGGTGAATTATATGAGATTTGTTAGTCTATGTTCTTCGCCAAGGATTTTCAAGAATATGTTGAATAGTTATAATGGATAAGAAAAGTGATATAATGAAAAGTAAGGAACCATTATATTGCATGATCTTCTAACACATCAAGAATGAAAAATTCAACTTCATTTCATTAAATAAGAGTTAAAGTGGAAATTTTTTAGGGAATGATCAATAGTATTGAAATCAAGAAAGTATTTCCTTTATGAAAAAATTCATCAACATTAGGAAATGGATCTTGAAAACCCAAAATGTTATCCTAGTACCTTATTATCCGATGAATCATATGTTCCCTTAAATAATTGAAGACTTATGGCTTTCTCACATTTAACATTATGCAAACCATGTTCTATATCACTATCCTTCATAACTTGATGGTTAGATTTCCCTTCTATATCCACGATTTCACTTCCCACCTATGTTCTCCTATATAGAAACCTAGTGATCAGTTACTTTGGGTAACCGGTTTGTTTATAACATTCATTTTCAAAATGAAGTATTAGTATCCCTTTTTACGATGTGGGATTCTATAAAATAAACATTCAAGTAGTAATCCTTTTATAACCCCGAAAATTTTTGAGGGAGTAATTTATTTTAAGGGGGGGTATAATGTAACACCCTGAGATTTTAGGATATTGAATATTATTAATTTCATTGATATCTGTTGTTTTTAACTACACCAAGATTATCTTGCGATATATGCTACACCGTATTAGGTTGCAGTGTACGCAACATTACTCTTGGCTGGTATTTCACACAATTTCAAGGTCATTGATTGAATTCACTTCACTTAACACTGTGTATAGATTTTGATCAATGTATAAATTAACTAAGTTTGGATTATGTTATAAGAAACACAAAAGGAAGGTTTCACTAAATGCAACACTAACAAGGATTGCGTTACATACCAGAGGGACCTTCCTCGATACGTTGTGTGGTATGCAATACAGAGTTTCACTAAATAGTGATATATTATTAAAAAATTAAAAAAACTATTAACTATGAATATTATTGACCAAATTTTGAATTTTGTATAACATTATCATTCAACATACGCATGATATTAAAAAAAATAATTTGTTTCTCCTAAAAGAAGTATTTTTTAAAAAAATGTAGTTTTACAAACTTTTGATGGCACACCCATTTTAAATCTAGATTTTAACCCTTTTATAAGTGGTTTTGGACAAGATAAAACTCCTCATTGGAAGCTGGACATAAAAATTTACTTTTAATAAATTTTTGATGTTTTTCTGACAACTTTCCTATTTTGATGAAAAGTAGAAATATGATAAATTTTAATTGAAAACAACTTTTTTTCATCGAAGTAATTTTTATTGATAATATATATTATTTAATGGTTATAAAGTATCAATATAATATATTTTTATATTTTAAGACAATTTAAGTCATTTTCATTAATTTTACATTGAATTCATATCTAAAAACATTTCAATCTATTGCAATGTTTCAAACAAAACCCCGTTTTTTTCGACAATGGGATTAATTTAAAATTAATTACTGAAAGTTCCATGTTTTTAATTTGGAAAAATGGATTCCATATTTGGAAAATTTAGTTCCAAATTATGTTAATGGGATACTTTTATTTTTTTAGGATTACGAATACTAACTTTGGTAATTATTTGTATTACCATAGTTAGAGGTAAATTCGATATTTAAGGGTAAAAATAATATTATAAGAGTCCCCTAACAGCTTCCAAAATTCTATTGGATGAATAAAAGTTGACTCATATCACATAAGGGTTGGAATAGATTCATTTCAGGGACTTTTTCCCAGAAAATGATGAAATTATTATTAAAACAAAAGAAAGTGACAACATGTCACTCTCTTATATATTAAAAGTGTAATAATTCTAATTTAGTGATAAACATCATAAAACTCCAAAAGTAAATAGCCACTAGAAATATATTTAAATAATCCACATCATGTGAAATTATTTATAATTTTTAGAGATTAATTAATTATCATTAATGATGACATAATAGTGATGTAAGATTTTTCTTATTAATAGAAATATCAAATTAATGGTTTTAAAAATAGTAAAATAAATATCATATGAACTAATTTAAATTCTCCAAAACTATTATCGGTGACTATGACATGTTTGGAGTGTATTAAATATTTTTTACTAAATTTATCTTTTTTGAGGATTTCATTTAATGTCAAATAAATGAATAGTGTAAAAATTTATACTATTGATATTTTATAAAAATAATATTTTATTAAATTATTTAAAAATCACAAATATATTTAAAAATCACATAGTGGTGATTATAAGATATATAATTTTATAAAATATCAATTTATGGTAAATTAACACCATATATGTAAATATTTATAACCATTAAACATTTAGAATGTTATTACAAAAATAAAACATTTAACTGAATAACTAAGTGTCAATTAAAAAGATATTGTTTAAATTGAAAAAAATAAGTTTTCCAAAATTTATTGTTTTATGGGATTAAAACCCTATATCATTTAATTTTCGAATTTCAGATACTTTGGGGTTTTTTGGAATGGGTTTTATTTTTTATAAATTAATTTTTTTGAGAGTTTCTTAAAGTTCCCCTCTCATCTCTTGTAAAGGGAACCTCCTCCCTCTCCTCTTCACTCCATTTTAAGCCTTAAAACTCTTCCAATCCCTATAAATTTATATTTACAACTTCCCTAGTTACATTATAGATGTTTTCATCTTCTCAAAATACCAACTCTAGTTCTATAAGAAGAAATTTAAAGGAGTCACGTCAAGGAAGAGGTAGTCTCTTCTACCAATTATTTCAAATTTATTTCTTCTTATACTTCCTCTTATTTAGTTGTTTAATTTAAAGTAATAACATAATTATCACTCCTATACTAATATGTTATTATAAATATTAAATATTCCTATTTCACTTTTTATCCATCCTATGAAAAACAAAATCACTGTGCGTGCGTACACACGGCTTACCGTCTCCACAGTGTAGTGTAATCTACTTTTTCACCACCACCTTACATGGATGTGAATAATGGTGGAAATAAAAACTATATAGTATTATTATAAAATTATACCAATTCTGATATATTATACACCATCCGATTCAATACCATTCAACAATTATGGGAACTATATCATCGCTTGTGCGTACATACGACTTACCGTCTCCACGATGGGATGAGATTTTTTTTCCATGTTAACCATTCAAGAATGATTACAAAATATATATAATAAATAATCATGAAATATATGACATAATATTTCTACTGGATTTATGTGTTTATATATTTATATCATTTACTTACTTCCACTGAATTCAATAAGGAAACAAAAATAGTGTTCATGCGTACGTACGGCCTACAGTCTCCCGGAATGGTGTATTCCATTACATTTATCTATGCATTATATATATATATTTATATAATGAATATATAAGATATATATAAATAATTTTTTAAATTATTTAAGTATGTAAATAATGATCTACCTAGTCATATGATGAATAACAAGTCCAAACACGTATGATAAATAAAACAATTATTACCAGAAACATTCCTTTAACAAGGAATTGACAAATTAATAGGTAATATAAAGTCGTCAATGAATCATATAAGATATCATAAATATTATTATGGTTTTGTTACAAGTTAATAATATGTTTAAACCCACTATAAATTAGTTTTGGACATATATATAAGAAATATGACCTAAGGTAAGGGACAATTTTTCAATCTCATTTTTATCGGAGATTGCTTATACATAAGTATTTACTGGGGTTTTATTTATCATCCATGTACATTTTTTCTAAAAAAAAATACATTAAGTGTTTACTATTATTCCATGTATGTTTAATTTAATTTTTAACCATTTTTTAACTTTTACTACATGGTATTGAAAGAATCGTTCTTTTGTTTATCATGCGATATACTTTTTTGAATTTTCTAGCGAAAGTACGAGGAGAATCTTTTTGTTTAACATATATGGCATGAATAGATTTTATGGTTTTATGATGCCTTATTTACATTAATCTTCATCTACTTTATTTAATGTATATTTTAAAATAAATTCTTTAATTTTAAAATTGAGCGGAATTTTGATAAAATAAAACATTTTTTACAAAGAAATGATATTTTCCTCAAGAACTATGTTCATGTGTTTGATAAAAAGTATTTTCTATCTAAAATGAAATACGACTATGTTTATATCCCTATTATTACTTTTAATTGATTTTTTTATTATTGAATTATTTTTAGGAAGTCCATTTATCTTATATGGATTTTTTTATGATGACATGGTGTTTAGGAATCCAATTTTATTTCATTGGTTATTCTATGATGAATAATTTATATTTTAGTGTCACATGTAAGAATGATTTTATTATGAGATGGGTGGGAGATACATCTCCCTCTATTGAATTGGGAAAATATTTATATCTCTCGAGATATACATGACTATAAGGGTAGGTAAATTCAGTTCAGTAATACATGGCGGGAACGACAAGTAAACCCAATTTAGTAATGGAATTTGTCCACTATGATGGTATTGGCAAAAATGCCTTGGATACTATTGAAATATTATTATTTTCTTAATGGTTTTCCGAAATTCCATTTTTTATTCCCATGATATTTTATCATGATTAATTTTCCTTTGTGATCTATGTCATACGTATTACTAAGATTTATTTCATGACTAAAGATTTTGATCTTTAAAATTTATGTTCATGTTTTATCATTTAAATATATATGGTTTGGTTTATTTTCTCCATGTTTACCCTTAATGATCATTTGAGATCACACTTTTTATGTTTTCTTTTCCCCATGATATAATGACAGTTTTTTTTGGTAGGAAAACAAAAGGGGATGATTTTTATGGGAGACATTGAAGATCATTCACAATTTTAGAAGATTATGTTCCATGTTTACAAAGACACTAAACTAATACAGTATTTGGGAATATTTTTGTGTCTTTAATTATGTTTTATTCAAAATAAATGTAATTTCCATGTACTTCAAGCTTGGGTCTCTACATAAACAATTTGTCTTTTTTATGTAGATGTTTATTAGAAAATGGTTTTCTTTGTAATTTATGTATGACTGTCCATGTGATGATAAGTTTCATGATTATCTTAGAAGACATAAAGGTGATTCCTTATCACTAACTGAGCTTTACGAATTATTTTGTGGGAAATAAAACACGGTGTGGGAGGAATGGGGACAATGACGATGGTGATGATTCAAACTCATTCCATCATAGTCATCATTTCCACTCTTCCTCCTACGTGGTGGTTCATTTCTCACAAATTAATTCATGACTTTCGGTTAGTGTTATAGAATAATTTTTACTAACATCTACTATTGATTGTGTACTATAGAAAGCTATTTTATTAGTTTGTATAACCTCCCCATAGTAGTACACACAGGTAAAACGTGACTCTATACATCGAAAATGTTTTCTGAACATGATTCTAATAGAGTAACTAATATTGATAATGATGGTTGATCAAATAATATTTATTACACATAAATTTTATAAAATATTCTTGTACAGTAATATATTATACTATTATTTTGTTATATAAATGTTTATTAAATTATCAGTCCCAGAATGTTTTGAAACCCGAGGTAAAGGGAAAATGTTTTTTGGTTTATAGTTCATAATTTAGGTTTTAGGATTTGGAGATTATGGTTTTAGATATAGTGTTTTAGCTCTAGGTTTTTTTATTTTTTGTAAGGTTTTAGGATTTTGGTTTATGAATTCAGGGTTAGGGTTTAGGTTTTAAGGTTTAGGGTTTAGAATAATGAGATTACAGTATAGAGAAGTTGTTTTTCGGTTTAGTGTTCTACTTTTGGGTTTTTGGGGTTTAGAAAACTGAGGAAAAAAGAAGTGATAACAACATATAATTTGCAATATGAGAATCTCACAATGAAGACAATACATCATTATGGGTGTGAGTGTGAACTCATCCTAACAATTTTAGGGTATCATTTCCGGTTATGAACTTATTGAAGAAATATGTTGCATCTCAAACTTTTCATTGTTCTTGAGGCCAATCCATCTCATTCTGCATCCTGTTGGCCTTCATTCTCCCATGGGGACACAACTAATTGATGTCTGGTATCACTGTCAGCTGGACTTTGGGCATTGTAAAATAAAGAAACTCCCCAATAGGAATCCATGGTACAACATAACAGTTTATAAATGGTTTCTATCTGATACACTAGATCAACATATGCTTCCCATGATATGTTCATAGAGGAATATGTTGTGATAGACTCTTTGTGTGGAAAACGTTAGGCATGAACGTTTCCAAACTGACATTGCCTCATTTCCATTAATACCACAATTTTTTCACCAATGTGATTTCTGTTTGGGTATAAAATCTCTTAGAATTCAAATTAAGATTCTTATCATCGAAAAATGTTGATATGATTACCAGATCCTTCTTCAATATTCTTTTCAATATCTCATTGAAAGTGTCTTTCGTACCTTATCCCTTGCTGTATTCCATCTGATGCTAGTTTTTTCTATCCAAAAAGTAATTCATGAAAATATATATTGTATCCTGAACTAGGGAAGTTATATTTATCTTGGGAAGCCCTTTAAGGAAACCATTGATGAACTCCATAATGTTTGTGGTCATGTGTCTTTACCACTTTCCCCCGTTATATGCCAATTTCCATTTATCTTTTGGAATCTGTATCATATAATCATAAAAATCATGATTATCCTTGAATATTTTTTTTTTAAATTTTCTTCAAAATTACATTGATATAACTAATATGAAACATAGAATATATAATGTTTTACATAATTTTATTTTATCATTACGTTGAAATAGAAAAAAATAAAAAAATACAATGCGTACCAGGCCTCGTGATTGCCATATTCAATGGTTCTTTGTTGATTTTTTATGCATGTTTCAAGAAATGTGTCTAATGAAGAACCAATAATTTGCGTTTTGGTATCTCCATGTATCATAATGCACATTGATATCCTCATTAATTTCCTGATGGATATAAGATATCAAACAAACACGCTGAATGTTGGTGAAATGGTTGTTGATACAAGCCAAAAACCAACTCCATCATTCATAGTTTTCTTTCTCTACAATATAAAAGGAATGAAGAAGTGGTGAATAGTTTACATCTTGGATTGCTTCAATCAACATTATGCCATTCTATTTTCTGTGTAGAAAGTTTCATCAATTTGAATGAACTGTTTTCTGAAACAAACAGCAGAGAAACATGGGAGGAATTCCTAGAACAACCAATGCAATTGAACATGATATAGATCAAGTCGGTTATTGTGAGAAACATGTTCATTTGTATCAAGATAAAATAAAACTGGGTTATGATGTCTTTGTATGGTTATTAATTGTATAAACACCCAATATGAGGTGTCTAATCACCATAGACCTTCCCCATTTCCTTCTATTTCACCATCCATGCCATATTATTGAAAATATTATAACTGAAAGTATGTTGTATCCTCTCTTGCACAAGGGATATCGAAACATATTGGAATTTACAAATCATCTCAACAACTATGGATGAAAAAAATTATACATCCAATTTGGTATAATCTACTGTCATCCTTGGCTGAATGAAAATATGAGTTGGCTTAATCCTCATGATTTTCCAACCTCCAAATGCAATGTCTGGAATCACCTTCAAGTGAAATTTACAATCATCGACGTTCTTCTCACACCATATAATGTATTTACTATGGATTGATCCATGAACTATATAGTTGCAGTGCCTCTCAATGTAAAATCTCTTTAGTGTGCTTTTTAATGCATCTTAACTTAGAAAATTCCTTCCTATATATATGGTTTTGTCCAGCTCACTAAACCTATATAGTAAAACTCTGGGGAAATTAGTTTCTGATATAAGAACATTATTGTCAAATTCAGGAACACATGTCAATGCTTCTGACCATGATTCAAAGAGTAACGGATGATTTATTGTATTTCTAGGTTGTTTTAAAACTAATTAATTTCTCAAAACCACCTCCCTATCTCCTGCTGGTCCCTCTTCATCGTCACTATTTTCTCCATATGTTCCTTCATTATGAAACACCTCATCAAATTTTGGATTGACATGTATATTTGGGAGATCATATATGTTGTCCTCTTCGACATTATTTTGAATAGGGTCAATTTCATGGGGTGTACTATCTTTAACCACTATTGTAGGTCATCATCTTTGTAAAAAGGGATGTTATTGTTTTATAGTAAAAACACCAACATATAACCCATCATGGTACCATCTGACCGTTGAAAAAATAAATTAATTTCTTGGACCAACTCTGCATCAGAAACGAATGTAAAATCTAGATGACACAATGTAGTTAGGAATTTCAAATGTCTATAGATTATATACTTGAACACTTGATCGGTTCACAGATTTAAGGAACCATGAATTCTCTCAAGGTGGTCACTTATGACTACACATTCAGTTGTACTAACCACTGTTATTGGTTTTGAACTATAAGAAGCTCATTGCTCAGTTGGAATAACCTCCCCATAACAGTAAAAACTGACAAACATGACTCTCTACATCAAAATGATTATGTGATCAAAATTTTGATAGTGTAAAAAATACTAATAGTGATAGTTGGCCATATAATATTTATTATAATTTAATTTTAGGATGCCTTTTTATACCTCAAAATATGATAGTAATGTTTCATTATATAAAATTTTATTAGAATATAAGTAACATAACATTTTTTAAATGGAGGTAAAAAGAGGAGGAAACATCAAATTGTTTTATTTATCATTGATAAAATGAAAATTATGATATTAAAAAGTGAAATGATAAATAAGAAACACATTAAATAACACATGAATTATTTATAACATACAATTAATTCATTGAATTTTTTTAATAAAATGTGGTTTGGTTGAGATGATTCTCACTTCAGTTAACGTAAAATCCAACTTATTTTTTAATGATAGCATAATAACATCGTAGAAATATATGTACTTAACATTATTATTTCGAAACTATTTTGACCTTCTTATAACAAATCATAGATGATTTATTATATGTTATCAAAAGGTTGAATGATTTTCAAAATTCCAAAGTTATGTACATTCATTTAAAAAATATTATGAACCTTCCAATTGAAAATAAGCTAGATTTTACCTCACATATGAAGTGAGGCTTGTCTCATCCAAAACACATTCTATTGAAAAATTTAAATGAATTTATTGTATTTCATAAACCATTCATGTATTATTTAAAGTGTTTTTATTCTTCATTTCACATTATATGATCATAAGTATCATTAGCTAATAATTATATGGTCTTATTTTTTATTCCTATGTTATTTATTAATTAATCTATAATTAATCATTTCTAATAATAACTATTATTTCTAGAATATATAATCCTTATGATACAAAAATTTTAAAACATTTTCTTAAATCCTAAAATATGATACTGTTGTTTCTTAGTACAGTTTTTATTAAGTTAATCATTATTCAATCACTAGTTAATCATTACTACGTTAATAAATAGTTAATAATTGTTCAATCACTCTATAATTGAGAAGAAAAAAACATTAAATTACACATCAATGTTTTACAACATAAAAGAAATACATACATTTTCAACAACACATGGTTTGGTTGATATGAGCCTAACTTTGGAAATGACGAAAAACCCAACTTATATTTATTTGATACATTAATAACATCTTCTAAAAGTATGAACATAACTTATTATGTAACTATATTTATATTATGTCATTATGTTACCAAATAAAAATAAACTGGATTCTACCTCACTTTTGAAGTCATGCTCAACTCATCCAACCCATGTTTAATTGAAAAAAGTCAAGATATTTCATATATGTTTTATAACATTCATGTGTAATTTAATGTGTTTGTTCTTCTCCATTTCATTTTATATAATCATAATTGTCATTTTATTAGTGATAAGTATTATTAGCAAATCATTACATGTGTTCATATTTTACTCCTAAGATGTTCAGTAATTAATCTATAATTAATCATTACTAATAAATCCTATTCATTCTAAACTATATAATCCTTATGATGCTATAATTTTATAACATCTTTTTATATTCCAAATAATGATACTAATGTTTGGTAGTACAATTTTTAACTAATCAACAATTCTTTAATCACTAGTTAATCATTATTAAGTTATTATTTAATTATTTATTTATTCATTAATAAATAATCATATTATATTTATTAGTTAATTATAATTAACTAATCATATGTATTCATTTTTTATCCTATGTTGTTATTAATTAATCTATAATTAATAATTTCTAGTAAAAAAATATTATTTATTTACTATATATAACTAATTAAACTACTAAATGAATAAAATATTTATAACTGAAAAAAATGAATTCAATTACTAATAATAACATTAATTATTTATTGAATTTGTCTGTGTCTATATCATTCTATGAAATCATAACTATAATTTTATCATTCATAATTATAATGATATTATTTCTATTTTCTTAGGTATTTCATTAGTTTATTAAAAAAATATGAATCATCTTAAACATATCCCCTAGGAGTGTCAAACCAATAGTGTAGAAAGGCTTGTTGTCATGCACCAGTTCCCATTTGAGTCTAGGTCAAAGTGACATTTTCGGGTTTTACCAATAGGTACATCTGTGCCACAACCACATCCACTTGTTCGTATCTAGAAAGGGATTTTATTTCTTAGACATAATCTTTATGCAACCAAAATATCACAATACTTAATCCTAATTTATTATATAATTAATCTATACTTAATCTATACTTAATCATTAATAATAGTTATTATTATTCTAAACTATATATATTTAATTAAACAGCCTAATAAACAAAATACTTAGAACCGACAAAACTACATAAAAATAAAATATTTAGAACTAAAAAGAATTCATTAAAAAAGAAAAAAACATTAAATTAAAATAAATATTACCTCTAAATGATTCTTCAAAAAAGAAACCGCCTTCATTTGGACCACCAACTCCACTGCACAAAAAAAGAATTTTTTTAGAGAGAGAAGTAGTGGATTTTGGAGAGATGGAGGGAAATAGATGTGAGGAGAAGAGGGGATTCCCTTTTATAGGGATCTGAGGGAATCTAGGCATCCCCCATGGTCTTTTCCATGTCATCAATCCTGGAAAAAATGTTGCACAATGTATGGAAGGTGGCATCGCCGATGATTCTTTTAAGGCGTATTTTTAAATATATTTTTAACATATACTATTTTTTAAAAAACAAATCATAAAACCAACATATATTTATATTATCATCTCCACCACGGATCATATCAATAGTTCATTATATTATCGTTGAGTTGCACCAAGGTCCCATACCTTCAATGAAATATTCCTCCACCCCCTCACAAAATCTTCCGTTTTGTTTCTATGTTCTAAGGATTTTATTGAATATTGGTTTTATTATCAGGTAGATGGAACATGTACTTCAATATGTGTATGGGGTGTAGGAATGTGGAAAAACCTAAAAATCTTTCGAGTATGACAACCTCCTAATCCCTAAACTTGTGGAAACCAATGCCATTGTCTCCTTCGAGACAATGATCTAGATCTAGATGGGACCACACCTCAACTGTGCCAAAATGGATCCCTATTTATTTCTGTTCATCGATGTCAGTGACCCATCCCAAACCATCGACAACATGTAGGGCTCAATGTATCTATTTATGGAACCTACAACTCATCACTAGAAGCAGGCTGAATCACTCACTTCATGTCTAACATGTTTAAATAAATAAAAAAATTCCCATGATATGTGTGCGAGTTTTTTTATATACCTTATTTTTTAAAAATAATTATGTAAGTGTAGGTAACATATATTTTGAAAATTAATGTGGGAAGGTGGAAGAAGACCTATCTCCCTTCCTATTAATTAAAAGTCGAAATATCCAATTGTTAAAAATTCCATTAATTTTGTTAGTTAAATTAAATTACTTTAATATTCCTTTTTTGTTGAGTTTTTTGACATAGTAAAATTTCTAGAACTACTATTTTCAACTCCACCAACACATGTTTTTTTGGGATCTGTCACTTCCCTCTTTTCCACATGAATTCAACTAGGGCTTGTAGAAAGTGTGACAGAGGCCTCCCATGTTCAAGATTCTTCTTGTCTAAGAGCAACTTTGGTCATCTTCTATAGGGGATCGGTGGCATGAATTTATTCCCCGGTCTCCACCCATATCCCTCGTAGAGGCATAAGATCTGTGAATCCGTGATTCATTTAATTTTTTTAATTAAATTCATCATTTAATATGGCCATTTTCGATTTTTTATTCACAGCTCAACAGGGTGAACCTCCACCATTCACGTGTCTCATTGACAAGTGATCCCTACCTCATCCTCTTTCTATTCATGAGAGCCCCGGGTCTTGGGAGAGTTTTGAAACATCTCAGTTTTCACCGAGACAGAGGGTGCACGGCCCCGAGTTTTGGGGTTTTCGCTTTCTTCCTTGCCACAAGAGAATTGAGAGGGGGAGGCCCAACGATGGGATCTTTGTTCTCTAAAGGTGGAGGAGGACGTTTCAACATTGCTTCTATTTTTGGGGAATTCCAATTCTCCAAGAGAATGGGTGATTCAAGATGGGAGAGCCATGGTTCTAGGTTTTATTGTCTGTCAGAGGCAAAGATGCAGCCGAGGAAGACCGTCGACATCCTTAAGGATTAGGAAGGCGATGCCGGTTCTTGGATGACGTAGATTATTATTCACTCTAGATTTAAACAATGAATATTATTTCAATGAGAGGGGTTTGTCCAAGGAGAATATGAGCGAAAATATGAGATACCTGGTTTGTGGAGCTTGCAGTTGGGCCTTGGTGTGACTGTGACCCCTTATGCTAGTTCATGGTCTACATTTATGGACATTGATGAGGAACCTGGACAACACCCACAATCTTGTGGACATTGAGACATAAGATTCAACACTAACAACTTTAGTGCCTTGCATTGGCCCTCTTCTTTGACAAAGGTTTGACTGAGCCTGGGTAAGGGGTTTTCGGTCCACTCAATTTGTATATTCGTTTATCATTTTGTAGGGTCTCGCGCTTGGTTCTTGTTCTATAATGGTATGCATTGTGTCTCAGTTTTCCCGTCAAGCTTAATTTTCACTGTATTGATGTTTTTTCGACTTTTTCTCCTTGTACTCCTTTGTTTCTTCATATTGAAAAACCCCATGATGATTCTGCCCCATGCACGTAGGCCATTGGCCAAAGCACATAAATCCATTGTGTCCCTTTTACTGTTTTCCTTTTCTATATTTAATTTGACCAATAAAATGTTGAACACTCATTGTTTCATGAATATTAATTATAATTCTGATTTGGAATTTGATGTGTTTATTTTAGAAGATTTATTGAGCCTTGGTTTGACTTGGTTTTATCATTGCTGCTGCAGACTTAATTCTCTTATTGTTTGATTCTGTTTTGGATGAATCATCAAGTACAAATTATGTCTCTTCTGTTTTAATGGGAATTAAATGCATTTTTTATTGATGTAATTTCCATTTTCAGTGTTTTTTCCACTTTTGTTGAATTCATTTGAATATTTCATTTGATATCATGGAACAACAAGTCGCGCAATATTTGTTTATCAGTTTGCATGTATTGAACTTTTAATAAACATGGATTTTTCCTTTCAGATTTTAATGAACCAAAACACCCAAATAGATCCGGGCTATTATGTGGGTATTTTCTCTCATGTAAAGGCGCTACCCACAACAAAGTTGTATCAGAGCCTAATTGGGTTTAAGTTTTGTTTTTTTAAAATTTGAAATTTATTGTTTGTTTGTTTTCAAATGTTTTTCTATTGGAATTTACTTTGCAGCATGCATTGATTGTTTTTTTCAGCTAGGTCATTAGATCTCTTTGGCTGTAATTTCATTATATTGTTGATAGTTTGTTTCCTCATTGTTTTACTGTTTCTTTTTCCTGACTGAACATCAAATATGCCTCTTGGTAGTTGTTTCCTATGTGTTTCTATGGTTTCAGGGTAGGAATGGGTTATATTTGAGGTTTGTCTATGTTTGAGATCTGTTTAGTAGTAAGTTCTTGGCAGTATCTTGTTTCTCTAGTGTCTGACTTTTTCCTAGGAGATGAGCTTATGTCATTTCCCATATGTTCCTCCACACCCATTAGGAATGTTTGGCTCCGGATATGGTCCATTTGCGAGTTTGGTGTTTAGGTTTGGGTAGCTTGTGGGTGCAGTGTCGCTTGGATGATCACCAAGCTTCTTTGTTTACTGTTCGACCCTATTTAGTGAATATGTTTGGTTTCCCTGGAACCGTGTGTCTTTAGTAAGTCTATATTAGGATGTGTGGACCTTTATTGGCTTGTTTTCCCCTAGTTTCTAGGTGGCTCACAACATTTTTTTCTCACATTTTTAGATTTTTCCTAGGATGTTGGGACTACTTTCATGTGTCTTTGTAGTTTTCCTTTCCTGCGAGGATGTCTCCTTTTGGATTTTTTATGTGGAAATCTCCTGTGATGGAGATTCAGAATCCATCTGTTGAGGATCTTATAGAACCTTGCGTTTAGTTCCTGTTAGTGTTTTTAGGTGGTGTGTCTCATTTTTAAAGCTAACGGTTCTTGGTGCTTTGGTCCTATATGTCTTTGTGGGTTCAGGTGGAGACCTCTTTGGGTTGTTTCATTCACTATGTATGATTATCCTCTCTATGTTTCTCTTGTTGTTGCCTATTGTCTTAGGAGTGTGAGTTGGTAACTAGCTCTAGGTTTGTTCCTCTAGTATGTCCTGGTTTTCGGCTGGTTTCTCAAGGTCATGACCCATTACGAGTGGTGATTGGGCATGGGTAGTGTTTAGAGTGAAAGTGCCATGTTAAAAGGTTCTATGACGATCGAGCTTCATGGTGGTTCTGTCAGGATATCTTTACTGATATTAGGTTGTTTATAGATATCATTATGAAGCTAGACTGAGATGAGTTTTCTTAGTCAGTAGCATGCTGCCCTTGGTTTGTCAGTGTCCTCGTGGGTCTAGAGTTTTCCCATAGGACTTTTGGGAATGCATGGGATTTGTAGTGGGTACTCATTTTTGAGTAACCCTTCATGTTGGCTCGGTTCTAGGCTACGTATTATCTTCAGGTGCAGAGTTTTCTGGGTCTATCTTAGATTTAGGTTGAGTGAGAGATCTGCTTTCTTTTGAGCTTTTTGTCTTTTGTTGATCTCTCTCTCGGTATGTTGCTTTTCATGATTTCACTATTTTGTACCGAGTTTCATTTCATGTGAATTTCGCTGAGTTTTTTTCCATGTTTTGTGAGAGTTTGGATACTGCTCTGTTTATTTGTGTTCTTCAGGCACATGTGAGCTGATTCTGGGATCTATTGGCATGTGATTTGCTAGTCCCGTCTTCCTCGTTGGTATCATCTTTGAGTGCGACTCAAGTAAGTACAGGTATGTGCACTGTTTATGTTTAGAGCCTTTTATTCTGAGCATGTTCAGTAGCTATTTTTAATATCAATCAACTTCGGGTGACGTGTCAAAATTGATACATGGTAGGGGGACTGTTTGGGTCATACCCTGTAGGTTGTTTCCCATTTAGTATATTCCCAAGTTGATGATGTTAGGTGGTGAAGAATCGTCAACTTGTATGTTTTAATTTTCAAAGTGGAGTGTGTGATGTTGTCGCATATTAAATTTTTTCATGTATTTAATTGACAAGGTGGAGATTTTTGAATCCGTGATTCCATTAATTTTATTAATTAAATGAATCATTTAATATGTCCGTTTTAGAATTTGTTTTCACATCTCAATTGGGTCAACCTCCTCCATTCACGTGTCTCGTTGACACGTGATCCCTGCCTCGACCTCTTTCAATTCATGAGAGCTCTGGGTCTTGGGAGAGTTTTGGTGACATCCCAGTTTTCACTGAGACAGAGAGAACGCGGCTCCCAGTTTTGGGGTTTTTTCTTTCCTCCTCGCCGTAAGAGAATTGAGAGGGAGAGGACCAGCGATGGTATCTTTGTCAGCTGGATATGGAGGAGGATGTTGCCGCATCACTTCTATTTTTTGGGAACTCCAATTCTCCATGAAAATGGGCGATTCAAAATGGGAGAGCCATGGTTCTATTTTTTCTTGTCCGTCAGAGGCAGAGATACAACCATAGAAGATCGTCAACATCCTTATGGATCCGGAAGGTGATGACAGTTCTTGGATGATACTGGTTATTATTTTCTCTAGATATGAACAACTAATCAGTTTTCATCTAGTGGGTTTTGTCCAAGGAGAATCTAAGTGATGAGATGAGGAACCTCGTTTGTGGAGCTTGCCACTGGACCATGGTGTGGTTGCACCCCCTTACGCTAGTTTGTGGTCTGCATTCTTGGACAGCGATGAGGAACCTGGACATCACCCACAATCTTGGGGACATTGAGACTTAAGATTCAACACTAACAACATCAGCTCCTTGCATTTTCCCTCTTCTATGACAAAGGTTTGACCGAGCTTGGGTAAAGGGTTCTCGGTCCACTCAATTTTTTTCCTTTGTCATTTTAGGGTCTCATGCTTGGTTCCTCTTATATAATGGTATGCTTTGTGTCTTAGTTTTCTATCTAGCATGTTTTTCATTGTATTGATGTTTTTCCAGCTTTGTCTCCTTGTACTCCTTTGTTTTTTCATAGTGAAAAACCCCATGATGATTCTGACTGGTGCACGTAGGCCCTTGGCCGAAGCACGTAAATCCATTGTGTCCCTTTTACTACTTTCTGTTTCCACATTTAATTTGACATATTAAATGTTGAACGCTCATTGCTTCATGAATATTAATTCGAATTCTAATTTGGAATTCAATGTGTAAATTTTTGAAGCTGTTTTGAGCCTTGGTTTGACTCGGTTTTATAATTTCTGTTGTATAATTAATTCCTTTGTTATTTGATTCTGTTTTGGATGAATCATCATGTACAGATTATGTCTCTTATATTTTAATAAGAATTAAGTGGATTGTTTATTGTCTCCGGTTGAAGAAGGAAGAAGATGATTCTTCATGGTCTTCAGAGATGAGGAGTGTTCTTCTTTGGAATAGGTCGTTCATTGTTGGAAGAAGTCATTTATATAAGAGTTCTCCCAATTCTATTATGTGTCCACCCAAACTAAAATAATAGCCACCCTATTATTTTATTCATGACATGCATTCCAAATGAAATTTGAAAGAATTAAAATATCTACAAATTAATGATTTAATTGTGGGAGCTCAATTCATTAATTAATGGGTGTTGGAACTTTAATGACTGAAGGTGGAAGGTTCAAAATTAAATGAGGAGAGGTGGCATTATTAATTTCAAGGGAAGTTTAATAGACTTCCCTCAATTAAATGAATGACACATGGGGGTTAATGGTGGTTCAAACTAGATTGGGCCCCACCTAGTTATATCCTCCCAATGGAGGTTAGGGTGTGGTGGGCCGCACCTCTAACCTCCACTTGGTGGTTTTACCCACCGATGAAATAAAAATATGTACATAGATTTTTATTTTATTTTATCTAAAATCCACAAAAATTAACTTCCATCCTCGATAAAATGCAACTGCAGTAAAGGTCTCCTTAATCAAATACCAGTGTTGCGAGTTCAACGGTGGGCTCAGATTTCAATTCCGAGCACTGGTTCAAAAGATATAAAATCTCACATGTACGTTTACTGAACATACCCGAGAAAAACATCAGAAATTGACTCCAGGCACACCGGGCCTTGGAATCAAGCACCGTCAAAAACTGCGGACTCGTAAAAATACCATGCAGTTAAAAACAATTCACAAAATGTCTGGGTCTTTACAAAGAAAACCTTCAATAAAAGTGATTGTGGGTACCAAACCTGATATATAAATTCACAAGAATATCGCATAACACATGGGGAGGATCTCTAGACAATAGATTCTAAAGGTAATTGAATTGATCATATAATACTAGTTGGAAATGTAAACAAAAAAGTAGTGAAACCTGAGCCTCTCAAGGAAACTGAAAACGACCCATAGATAACACCACAATTAAGATAGAGAAACACTCATATTTTTACCATTCTATCAATGATTTCCCATGAGAAAACAAAAAAAAATACACATAGAAATCTAATATCCCATTAACAATAACAACTAAAAATTTAGAACACAATTGAAACAATACAACCTTTATAAAACCCATTTGAAAACTCACCAAAAAATCATTTTTCTTGAGGCCATTAAAAAAATATTGGCAAGATAAAAAAATTTAAATGAAATTAAAATTTAAAATACCCTATTTAGAAACTTATATAAGAAAAACGAATTTAATTAACACATTTATATTTGAAAACTTATCTTTAAATGTCAATTTAGCTCTCAATAAAAATATTCATATATTTTCCTGTGAATATGTGCATGTGTATAACATATATATATACACACAAAAATACAATAATAAATGTGTGTAGAATCATGAAACATGAAAATAGGAATCCATAAGATTAGACATAAATTAATAATATAAGAAAAAATTAATACATAAGAAAAATTATCAAACAAAAACCCCAATTAATCAATGTCATGAACTCATGCATTAAAAAAGGAGATTTCCTAGAAAATAACAAATAATTTTTTAAAAAAAAATTAACAAAAACCATTATAAATATTTTATTGCACAAAAGTATAATTTATCCTTTGAACATATATAAAAAAAAGTCCAAATTCACAATAACCCAATTGGAAATCAATTATAATCCCTTAATACCATTGAGATATAAGAATGTTTAATTTCAATTGAACCCAAATAAAAATTATAATTTTATAGAAACCAATTTCAAAGACCCATGAACATGAAAAACCTTAGGGAGAAGATAAATTAAAAATACACCAACCTATGGTTATGGTAGATGATGAAAACAAATCAGAAAACGTGAGGGGATGGCTTAAAGAATAATAGAATTCAGCGATGAAAACATATAGTTAAAATAATCTTATCTAGATCTAAAAAAACAATAAACATGTGAGGAGGAGGATAAAATAACATACATTTGATTCATGATTTAATTCATCCTAGATGATGTAGATATATCTCCAATGCCTGAATTCGTTTGAGGCTTGGATTTGTTCGAATGTTGATTTCTTCAAACCTTGGATTTAGTTGACACTTGATTGGATCCTTGATTTGAGCATTGTATTCAAGGATTAGAGCACTGATTGCAGGGGAGTACCATGGAAACATGTGATATCATGACTAATGCCGTCATGGTTAGGGTTCTTTAAATAGATTGGTGGGACTTTTATCAGTTCTTCCCAAAAAATCGCGGATAAAGATACCTTCCATCGATGCTAAGTTAATAAGTGCTCCTAAATAATTTATAATTACAAATATAAAACTAAAAATTTGTAAATATCTTTATATTATTATATTTTTATTTATTATAATTTTATACTTTTGAAATATATAATTTTATATTTATAATTTTTTAAATTATTTTAAATATATATATATATATATATATATTATAATAATAAATATATAATTGTATAAATATAGTAAATATAAATTTATAAATATACTTTCAAATATACTATTTAATATTTTTTATAATTTTAAATAAATTTATACCATTATATATTTATATATTGTGTATATATATAAATATATATAAATATAAATATAGTAAATATATTCACTATTTAAATATATTTATTATAATTTTATAATTATTAATACATGTATATATTTATATATCTTTATTATATATATATATATATATATGGAAAAATTTCCATATCAAAGGCCCCTTTTACTGAATAAAAAACATAGAAGATAGGTGGAACATGAAGAATATCAAAGATCAACATGAAAAAAAACATAAAAATCCCACAGAAATCATGTATATCTAGATGTAGTGCTCATGCTATGAGGAGAGACACAACCACCCCAACCATAAGGGTTCCTTCCCCATCTCAATGTTTTTACCTCTAACCATGGTCCACCTACATCATCTATGAGTTCATCATCATTGGTAGACTTCATCACTCTTACATTAGGAATACAATCATTGTAATGTACTTCATCTTCATTGTTTACCAAGGAAAGAACTTACAAATGGTTATGAGCACTGAAATTTCAGTTTTTTTGAATAGGAACCTTTCCGGTTGCTGAATATCCAACACATTTCATAATAGAGAATGTAACATCCCTTTTCCTCTTTGCCTATGTATCCAAGGCCGCATCAGCCCTTTCTCCCTCTATACCTGATTCTAGAGGTAAATCATCAACCTCGTTATCCTCCATACCCTAAGTAGGCTCTAACACCATTTCAGTCACCTTTGCATTCAATTTATCCTTTACTGGATCAACAACACTCTCGAACTTACTAAAATTAGAAGGATTAGAGCCCACACCAATAGTTAGTTGCAAAATATAATAGAAGGTGTTACCATGCAACAATAAAAAAGATCTTCACCCGCCGGATTCTTGCTATATACCTCATTAAATCCATATCCGTGACTTTTTTCAAACTGTAACACAGGCCCCGACACTAAAACAAAACTTTTATTGACCAACGTGAGAATTATGCTATAATCTGCATACTTTAAATGTTTATGATTGCTTCTTCATGAAATCACACCCTCAACCACATCTCTATTATGACTTGGGGGAGTACTAGAAGAAAAAAATAAATTATAAACTATATGTTTACATAATGCATCCTTAGAATACTCAGAAGAAGTGGAATAGGGCTTCGTAAAAATTTCTAAAACACTTTTATCTTTAATTTCAGGTATATAAATGCATGGATCATGAGACTGAGATGTAAGAGTCTTTTTTATATAGATTTAATGGAATTAGAAGAATAAATCTTATATTTTTCATTATGGTTTTTAGAAGTGACCATTACATTCTATTAGTAGTAGGTATGGTCTTCCACAACTTCTGACTGTAACTATTTTTCATCTTGACTATATCATGTTATAATGAAATTCAAAATGGTGTAGTAAATAAATAACCTATATAAATATTTGGTGTAGGTGTATTTATATAATGTTTCTTTTACTACATAAATATTTGTGTGTGTGCATTTTGTATAAATATGCATTAATTATGTATATATGTATGTGAAATCAATGTTACATCTGTTTGAAATATATTAAATTTAAAAATTAAATGACATTGAATTCTGTTTTTTACTCGATTCAAGTAGTCAGTATTTTTAATTAATATTACTTTTTAATTACAAACCATGATACACTAAATATATATGACTTATTTAATATACAACATAAATATTTTTTGTTATATAAATTATATTTTAGGAAATATTATATGTATTAATTGATATATATATATATATAAATATATATGAATATATTTCAATATTAAATGTATTAATGAATAATTATTTTTAAAAACAATTAAAAAGGAACAAGACCTTAATTTTTTTTTATTCCTTATATTTTATTCATTTTCAATTTTTATATTAAATATATATTATTTTTAATATTTAATATATATATATATATTAAAATTATTCATTTTTGTTAAAAGTTGGTTCTTTAATATTTTTTTAATAAGTTTGTAATTTAATCAGTTTTAATTTTTCTGTTTAATTATTACAATTTATTCATTTTTAGTTTTTTTGTTTAATTAGTACAATTTATTCATTTTATAAATATATTTTTAATATATTCCATATATTAATATTTATTATATATATATATTTATTAAATTTGTTCATTTTTTTCAATAATTATTTAATTAATAAAATGTTTTATATTTTTCTTAATTTACTAATTTTTTATTTTTTATGTTTAATTATTTAATTTTAATCATTTTTTATATCTATATATTTAAATTATACTATTTAATATTATTTATAATTTATATATAGGAATATAAAATTTTATTATTTATATCAAAAAATATTAAATAAATATTATTTTTCATTTTAAAATTTTTAATTTTTATTTGCTTAATTATTTCATTTTATTCGATACAATAATCACCACTAATATTCTTTTGATAAATGGTATGTTTAATCAGCGCTAAATAAAAGTGATGATAAAGGTTACCCTTTAACAGTTCTCTTTCCAAGCACTAATAAAGGCCAACGAGATCCTCTATGTTTTAATAAACTAAGGAAAGGGTTATGCAGTGGTAAAGTTGCTTCTTGAGATCCTTACAATCTAATTAAATTTTTATAGGTTAGTGGGGGGTTAAGTGGGGATTTATCCTAGGGAATCCTAAATTTAAAATAAAAAGTTCATAATAAAAAAATTCCACAAACGTGGTTTCCTAGAGAGGGCCACATGGTTAGACAAACAATGCTCTCTAATCGTGAACCCCCTTTGGACTCGCTATCTAGGGTGAAGAGTATCTCCTAGGTGGTGAGAGATTTTCGAAACTATGTACCAACCTTGAAAACTCTCACTGTATGAGGTTTCAGGGTTTGGATGTTCTGGCCTCATGGTTTAGAGAATCTGTGCTTCTCCTCAAGAGCTCCATTGAAAGGAAAACGGTTTGCTCGGCCAATCCAATTTGTTTTCCCTATCCATGAACCAACCATGAAAAACTCCTTATACTTCATAAATTATACAAATTTCACCAAAAATAACTAATGACAAACCCCAACCAAATCATGATGAAAACAAGGGATGACAAGTACTTGAAAAAAGTAATTACATGTTACAACCGCCCCACCATATTAACTTTTTGTCCCCTTAAATCCTATTAATAAGTCTCTATATCGATGAGATGAGGTCAATTCCCTCTCATTAGTGCCTCCCTCTCTTAATTATCACATATGCCATAATAATCCTTCTATAGAAAACAAAATAATTGCATCATTCACCCATGAATTACCTTTTTCGTAGACTCAAAAATCCTAACTGGACGCGGATTCATGAATAATTCAGGCTCAACATCAAGATCCTTCTAACTCAATACATTATATGGTTCAGTAAGATACTTCTGAAGCTATGAAATAGAACACATTATGTATCAACATCCATTATGGTACATCTTCAAATTCGTATGAAACATTCCACACATAATCAAAAACCAAAAAAGGTTCCACAGAATGAGGAGAATGTATCCCTTGTATTCCAAGCTATTGGCAACCCAACCAAGGTGAAACTTTCCAGAACACTCGTATATCCATAGATAATTTCAACAGTTTATAATGAAGATAAACATAATAATTATTTTCGCTCTCATGCAATAAAATTATTTGATCAGTCAACTAAATCTATGTTGTCATATCTTAAAGAAATATTCTTCCAAACAATTAAAATCCACTAATATCTAACCAAGACAATGGAGAATTACATGGAATACAATACAAGCCCTTAAAAGGATCCATCCTAATTAAAAACTAGTAAGAATTGTTATATACAAATTCAACTAGTCCCAAATGGCCATACCAAGATCCACCAAAATTAAGGTTGTGGGCATGAATAATTTCCTTAAGAATTTATATATCACTCTATATCTATACATATGTACGCATATTGTATGCTATACTCAAATGAACCTAAGATTCTGGTGCCCATAGAGGCCTCTCCAAACGTGATAAGTTAAACAAGGATATCTATCCGTGAATATAGTGGATAAAAGTTTCTGGAAACGAATAATCTCCCTCACATAGAGATTTCCCAACTACTCACTTATGGTTGTATCACGAATGGGTATAAAATGATATGATTTGGTAAGCCGGTCAATCACAACCCATATCACATTATTCTTCTAAGGGTTACAAGGAAACACAACCATATATTCCATAGATAAATTTTCCAATATCCATGTTGGCACTAGAAGTGGATGAAAAAAACCCAATGGTCTCTCGTGAATAGCCTTGACCTTTTGAAAAGTATTGTAGCATGAAACAAAGTTATTAACGTCCCATCCCATACCTAGACACTAGAATCCTCACAAAATATCATAGAATATCATTTTGTTTCCATGATTCACTACCCATTAGAAATTATGGAGATCCCCCATCATTAATTATCACACTGGAAACCGTACAATATACCAATTTTGGAATCATATAATGCATTCTATTGAAAATACAACTTCAATAAATCCTTTAAAAATATGTGATAATACCTAGATAGACCTAATAAGATCCTAATCAAGAAAACAATAAGAAATTTCAACCATGTAATAACCAATTTCACCTTCTAAATATCAACTATGATACCATGTTCTGAGACCATGTGTCCCTAGAACTTTATTTACCAAATCTAGAATCACATTTTGATATCTTGGAATAAAGTTAGTGATATATCAACAATTCCATAACTGCACTTAGACGATTTGTGTGATACTTAGACTCAGAGTAAACTAGGATGTCATCCATAAATACTAACATGAATTTATCATGATAATCATGTAATATACCATTCCTAAATTCCCTAAATACTATATGATCATTATTATAACCAAATGGGTTTAAAAGATACTCATAATTGTAATACATGCTATAGAGGGATGTTTTCTGAATGTATGGTTATTTTATTATCAATAGGTGATAGCCAGAACAAAGTTCAATTTTTAAGAACCACATTATAAATTTCAACATGATAAAAAAATCATCAAACTATGACAATAAATATTTTTCAATTTCATAACATGGTTGAGTTTTTGGAAATCAACATATAGGTGAAATGTTCCATAATAATTCATAGAAAAGAGTACATGTGTTGCCCAAGGTGACACAATTAGAAGTAATATCCTTTCTCTAACAAATCGACCAACTGATTCATAAACTATTTCATTTTTGCTAGTTCCATGTGGTATGAAGGAATACACACTGGTGGAGTACCATTAACCAAATTAATAGAAAAATCTACCTCTCTTTCTGGTGGAAATTCATAGAAATCAGAAGGAAAAATGTCATAAAACTCGATTAAACTTGACAGAGATTGTCACTCAAAGATTCATGATCTAGATCAAATGATAACATTGACATTAAGTTCACAAAATCTATATAAGAAATTCCATATATTCTCAATATTAAGTCCATTCTCCATGAAAGACACTACACACCCCATCGAGAATGTTAAAGGAGACCCATCAAAGATAATAGTGAACTCCTGCCCTTTTAGAAATAAGCCATTCCATACCAAAAATGAAATCACGTGGTAACATGTTGAGAACCATAAATTTTAGTTAATATCAACTACTGATAAAGAGAAATATCGAGCGTGACAATAAATACCTTTCTATCTCTTCATTCCAAGGTGCATAGTAATATCCATCACCTAAGAAAAACGCATTGTAGGAAGATTTAGAAGGTTCAAAATATGATTTTATATAAATGTATGAAATATAATAGTTTCAAAAAAATAATCACAATAGATTAATATATAATTATGGTACCTCTCATGGTCAGTAGACCAACTTCTACTTCCTTTGGAGACTCTTCCACTATATGAAGAAGCTTCATTTCAGATTCCTGAGGTTGGAACCACTTTGTTCATGAAGAATCTTATTGCACAATATTGATAATGAGATAATTACACTATAAATTATATAAAATATATAATAGAATTTTTTAATGTGACATTAGTTTCTATATGAAAAAAAATCTTTGGTGCCTTTGTGAAAAGCCGCTTCGATTGCCCAACCTTATCACACTGGGAGAAAGTAAAAGCACCTCTACCAGAAATTTTAGGTTGTATAAAAGAACCCTACAATTTAGAAACATAATGAGACTCATCAAAATTAATTTCTACTTTAAAGGAACTCACAGAACAACCAATAGTAGAAAAAGGGCCACTCATCAACCCTAACATACCAACCATGTCAAGCTCAACCATCATTCCCTACCCAAAAAGTTAGCATATGATGTGGGATTCAATAAGAGAGACTAATAATGAATACAAGTTCAACGACCCATAATGTACTATCGATTATTATTCTTATCATTAAATAGTATCTCAGGTAAAAACTGTAGAAGCTTAGTAAAGCGGTTCACATAATCCTTCATAGTATTATCTTCCAGTTCATGTTTGAAAAACTCCATAGAGTTAGCCAAAACTATTGTCTCTGGATATAATTAATCAATGAAAATAAATTTAAATCCATTAAACAATAAAAACTCATGTTTATTTTCAATCACCGTCGATTACCACTATATTCGGTTAGGTCTCTCTAGCTTGAAGGTAGCGCATTTCAATTTAATAGAATCAGATTATTCCAAGAAATAAAATATACTATCAATCATCCTCAACCAATCATCAGCCTCTTGGGGATCATTAGAGCTATTGAATGTTGTTGGATTCTTTTGAAGTAAATATTAAGCATGATTTTGAGATTTATCCCTTTGATTTTCCAAAACTAGTTCTTGAATGGTAATTGGTACATGTTCCTATCCCAGAGCATGGATAACATGCCCAATAATCTAAAAAAGATTCTAGTCTATAATAGGAATCACTCGACATTGTTCATCAGAAGCTTCCTCACGGAGCCTATTCACATGTATTCTAAAATTCATGATGCTAAATAACATCATAAAATAATTTTAAATACATTATAATATTTTTGGTATCAATAACTCAAACAAGAGAAATGAGAATATTGATTCTATTAGATGAGGTATAACCAAATCAACAGTTTCCAAAAGACAAGAATTAAATCAATTTCTTACTCAAGAAACCCTTCCCAAACCAGCTAGGGTGACTTAATGCTAATTATGAATAGATCCAGTGAGGAACTATTTCATAACGACCTCTTATGTTTCGACAAGATACTCAAAACTCTATACTAACATTATAGAAAGATGTTAAACCGACACCTTTGATACCACTTTTTCACAAAATAGTCTACATGCCCTAAAAACTTCATACCCAATATAAAACTAACATGTAATGAAGGGAATTACCAATCTCCAAAGGTTGGTGATTAGCACCTGGTATCATATAGGATAAAAGAGGGAATTAGTTTTCTACAAAAGCTAAATATAATGATTACAACTTAGTATTATCAACACTCTAATGGGGGAATGTATCAGAAGCCAAATAGGTATATGACAACCTAAATAAGTACATCATAAAAGTACTCAAAAAAATATTAAACAACCCAAAGGAAATATCACTCCAAGCCTAAAGGATCAAGAACGCCCACTACTATTATGTGGCACATTCCCGTTACTCCGAACTATCATAAATAAATTTAAAAATTCCTGAAGGAAAAGGTTGGGTGTGATCTATAAATTCCAATACGCTATAAAAAATTATTCCATAAAAATACTCCATAATAATAAATCAAATAACGATTTCAGTTTTAAATAAAATAAGCATGGAATAATACCTCTTTTACATATTTAGAACAAAATATGATTCTTTTAAAATAATTTAAATCATTTCAAACATGACTTAAATAAACATTTCATATAAAATAGTCTATATAAATCCATTAGTATGAATAAAATAGTTTCATAATCAATGGGTTGTATTACAAAAAAATCAAAAAAATATTAATGGACATCTTCCCTATAGTATGATAGTTTATATATATAAGATCCTCACACTTCTCATAGTAGTGATCACATCTAATATGTGTAAACTTGTCCCTCGAGATTAGGAAGAATAGTCGACATCAACATTCCATCAAGGATAAGATGTACCAAACTAGGTTTTTTAGACTATTGATCATCAATCAAATTCCAGAGAATCAACATCCTAGAATTATTTTCCCACATAAACCATTAACTACCCATGCTCACATGTTCTCAATCAATCAATCAATAATGGGAAAATCATCTAATTTAAAATCAAACATAATTTACTTTTCAATTTCCAAATTTCAAATTTCATTATGCCAATGAAATTTACAAAACCAATTTTTTTATCATTTAATGACATTTAATACAAAAAAATCACAGGTTCTAATAAATTCAATTTAGTCCATTTTAAATGAATCGATTCTAAAGTAATTTCATCAACTCCATCAATTTAAAAATATTCACCAAATTCCCATTCCACTAGAATTGGGGGGGGGGGGGGGTTTCCCAAAATTCAGTTCTATTTAAAATCACATCAATTTTGGTCTTCATAAAAAAATTTAATGATATTTCATTAAAATTAAGCACATTAATGTTTAAATTATTTGAAAAATCTCAAATAGAAACAAAAACCTTTAATCATAGAATCAAATATCAAGAACCATAATGGGATCCTGCAATAAATAAGGATGAAAATAGAGACCATGAAACCAAACCTAGAGTAAATAAACATTTAAACAATGATTATATCTATCAAATATGATATGATATATAAAACACTAAGGATGAAATACATGAATACTTGAAGAAATCACATGAGAGGAGACTCACTTACCTGGAGGTGATCGATCGAGATACTCCATGCTTTAATCTTCTAAGGAAAGGGTTTGGAGGATCAATAATCACTTCTTGAGAAAATCATAATCTAAGGAAATAAATTTAGAATAAGTGGGGGTTTAGTGGGTGTTTAACTAGGGCTATAATGAATTTAATATAAAAAATTTAGAATAAGAAAGTATTTAAAATCAATTTTATGACGAGGGACGCACTGTTAGACAAACCATGCACCCTAACCACATGACCCATGTTGAATCGCATTCCATGGTGAATGGCTTGAAAACCCATTTTAAAACCATGAAAACCCTCACTGACTTAGGATTAATGGTTTAGAGGGTATGGTCACACCTTTTGGTCAAATTTTGCACCCTTCTAAAGCTCCATCTAAGGGCACAATGTTTACTAGGGAAAACCTCTTAGTTTTTTCTAATCATGACATAACTTCACAAAACCCCTGGGCCTTCCAAAAATTCTCCATATTTCACCAAAAACAACCTGATACAAGCTTAAAAAAATGTGTGATCAAAATAAGGGTCAATTATTAACTAAAAAAATTAGTAAAATATTACATTAAACATCCAACAGAAGTCATATCTTTTTTTATCTAGTTAGTAACACCCATTAAGAAGATGAAAGAGATGGAGTTATAGTTTTCTTATTATGTAATATTGTTAGCTTATGAAATGTTAAAATTATATTTTCATGTTCCCAATGTAGATATATTTTATTCCACCATCAGGATGGATTAGATTTTCTACATCGTGCTGAGGTTGATTGTAATCATTAGCGTTTTACATTTCATTTGAACAATGAGAGCTCATGGGTGTTTTTGAGAGAGCAGGATCCAATGTCTAATTGTGCAGGACCTTACTACCCAAAGATCAATAGTTTTTTATCTACTAATATACTTAATTCTGATTACATTTCCTCTATTTTTGATATAAATGATGTTGTTTATGTTTTTTATGCAATTTTACTTGAAAATTTCTCTAAGATTCCTTTAGAAATGGATGTCATGTTTATGGATGCTGTGGTTCTAGGTATGTATCCAATTTTTATACCTTATTATCATATGGGCCCAAGTGAGTCTAAAGAGATCAAGATTCATTTTTTTGATTTGGTGGTGAAGGGTTTTGTTCCCTCAATTGTTTCTCCTTGGGAAACCTAAATGATCTTTTCCATAAAGGCTGATGGTCCACTCTAATTATGTATGGACTATTGGAAAATGAATTGATTAATGGTTATGAATAAGTATTCTCTACCTTGTGTGGGTTATTTTTTTTCTAATTAGTTAAAGGGGGGAAATAGTTTTTGAAGATTGATCTTCATTCAATACTGGAAAAATACCTTATACCAATGGTTTGGAGAACCATGTGCAAGTTAGCCGTTGGGATATGTCTCTACCAACGGTTTTGGGAAAACAATTGGTATAGAACTATACCAACGGTTTTAAAAACTGTCGGTATAAGTAATATGAAAATATATACCAAGGGTTTCGTAAAACCATTGGTATATGTATTTCAAATAAAAAACATTCAGTGGGATTTGATCCAAGGACCTCTAGTTTATCTTTTAACGACCTAGCCACTAACCTAACATGACTTTTTTTAACATAATTTCATATATATATATATATATATATTATCATAATTACTTTAAATTTTTGTTTATATAATGTTCTCGGTAAGAGGATTCGATAAAAAATCAAAGGACCTATACCAACGGTTGTCAAAACCGTTGGTATAGGTCCTTTGAGTATATAGGGGACCTTTCCCAATGGTTTGTCCAAACCATTGGTAAAGGTGGCCATAATGTACCCTTTCCCAACGGTTTGGCCAAAACGTTATGAAAACTATCCACAAAGTAGACTTTCCCAATGGTTTGGCCAAACCATTGGGAATGCCATACCCTTTCCAAACTATTTGGCGAAACCGTAGGGAAAAATTGCCACAAAGTAGACTTTTCCCAACGGTTTTTCCAAACAGTTGGGAAATCCAAACCCTTTCCCAACGGTTTGGTCAAACCATTGGGAAAAGTGGCCACAAATTGGACATTTCCCAATGGTTTGGCCAAACCGTTGGGAAGGCCATACCCTTTCCCAACGGTTTTGGCAAACCATTGGGAAAAGTGACCTCAAAGAGGGGTTCCCCAACAGTTTGGACAAACCATTGGGAAAGGGGACCTATACTAATGGTTTTTACAAACCATTGTTATAGAAGCATTGGGAAAGGTGATATTTCCAGTAGTGATTTAGGTTCTCATCAGATCAGGGTTAAGATGTTTGATATAATAATGATAGCTTTCTGGAGTAGGCATGGACATTTCGTATATCTTGTGGTATCATTTGGTCTGAATATTGTTCCAATAATTTTTACGGATTTGATGAATTATATATTTTGTTAGTATCTTGAAACTTTTGTGGTGGTTTCAATGAATTATATTTTGGTTTATTAAATATCTTAGAATGATCATTATCACCATTTGAGTTTTCTTCTTGAAATATTTAGGGGTCTACATTTTAATTTAAGGATCTCAAAATAAATTTTATTATTTCAAGAAGTGAAGTTCATTGGGAATATTATTTCTGAGAACGGTTTATCAGTCGATCATATGAAGTGGATGGTTTTCTAGTCATGGGAAGAATTATAAAATTTCATTGATATTTGGGGCTTCCTTGTTCTAGAAAAGGTTTGAAATTTACATGGGATGTAAAGTGTCAGTCTTCTATTAATGAATTGAAAGGAGTTATAACCATAGATCCCATTATAATTTAACATATTTCTGGTAAAGGGTATATTGACTTCTATGATTTTTCTAAAAATGGTTTTGGTTGTCTGCTCATATATAATAATCATGTGATATCTTATGACCCTCTTCAGCTTCGACTACATGAAAATAATTACCATAATCGTGATTTAGAGATTACTATAGTTATGTACGCACTAAAGTGTTGGCGGAATTATATATATGAGGAGTGGTTGATAGTATTTTATGAACATAATAGCATGATATATATATTTTCCCAAAAAGTCTTGAATATTAAAAAGAGGCAGTGGGTGGAATAACATCAGTTGTTTGACATTGAAATCACACACCCCATGAGTAAGGGGAATGTTATTGTAGAAACTCTTCATAGGAAAGTACCATCACATGGCCTTCTAGAATCAAAGGATGAGTCAAACATAATGGGGATTTTCACTCAGTTATATGTATATACTCAAGAGGATAGTTCATGTATGGTTCTAAACAGTGTTTAGTTGTCATCATCTCTGCTTGAGTCTATTACCTAGATATATTATTAATATGATAATTTCAATATAATTACTGAAATATTAATTATAAAAGAGACCATTTATAGTTGTTTTCACTCTTTAGATGGAATCTGTGGTTTTGGGGATCTATTTTTTGTCCCGAAATATATGAGAAGCTTATTTTTTCTTTGTTGTCATAGTTCATCACGGATCATTAATATAAGAACCATGAGGAGGTATTATTATGTGATACAATGATTCTTTTTTCTGGGTATGAGGAATGGAATTATTGATTATGTTTCCCACTATTACCCATTCCATATGATAATGGCAGAGCATATAAAAAATCCTAGCTTTTTTTAGCCTCTTTTGATGCTAGTTCCGAAATGGGAAGTGGTATTTATTAACATTTTTGTTGGATTACCATAGACTACCCAATGAAGTAATTCTATCTAGGTAGTGATTGATTGGTGGAAAAAGAGTTCTCATTTTATTTTGATTAGGGATACCACAAAAGTTGATGATCTGGTTGAGTTATACATGTAGGAGATCATGAGGTTACATGGGGTTCCTTATATTGTATTTTTATATAAGGATACTAGGTTTATCATGAGATTTTGTAGGAGTTCCCAAGAAGCTATTAGAACCTTTGTTTGGTTGAGTACATCTTATCATCCATTTACAGATGGTCAAATGGAGCATGCTATTTAGATCCTGCATGATATGATTTCCACCCATGCCTTAGATTTTAGTGGAACTTAGGATAGGAATCTAGGGTGGGTGAGTTCTCATATAACAATTGTTATCATTAAATGATTATAATGGATCCTTTAGAGTCTTCATATGGTCATCCATGAAGATCACCTCTATGTTGGAAATAGGTGGTAGAAACCACTATGGTGGGACTAAGTTTGGTTCAGGTGATGTCAGTGAGGAGTTAGGGAATTTAGTTATAGCTTAGAGTTGAAATAATATTATTCTAATTAGTAGCATAATCATTTTGATTTATCTATTGGTGACTAGGTTTTCATGAAATTTTATCCTTGTTTGGGTCATAGTGAGCTTAAAAAATAAAGGCAGTTGGCCTTGAGATATGTCAAACTATTTGAGGTCATTGAGTTGATTGGTGAGGTAACCTATTAGTTGGAATTTCCAGTTCAGTTGATAGGAATTCATGATGATTTCCAAATATCACAAATCAAGAAATATCATCTTGATCCCTCTCATGTTCTATGTTGGGAAGAGATTAACTAAATGACCAATGTTTTTCTTGTGGATTATCTTGAAGAGATCATTTTCTATCATGTAAATGTATGGCATGGAATGTTGATTCCATTCGTTAGAGTGTTATAGTGGAACAAATCAGATTCTCATGAGACTTGTGAGTGTGGTTCGTTGATGAGGGACTAGTGGGATCACTTCTTTACCATACTTCATTCTTCCACATAACTTTTTAGGGAAGGTAAGTATTATAGTAGAGAATTTAGAACATCCATTTACCATAATTCAGGTATTTCTCTTAACATTACATGTTTCCTCTTTTATTGGGTGCATCTTGGGTCACTCAAGGATGGAGATAATTTCCTATAGAAATTAGATAATGTTTGGGGATGTATTGTTTTCTGAATAAATGGATTCCATGTATAAACATGTAATGTATTAGTGGGGTTCTCCGTGAGTTTGGAGAACACCAGATGTGGATTATGGTTTCATGTAAGAATATGCAATTTTTTAATTTTTCTTGTGATTACAAGTCTGGAATTTGATCACCTCTATCATGTCATAAGCTGACTACACAACATGAAAGTTTACACATTTTGTAATGATAACACATTATGTAATGGAAGAACATGGGGTTTAAAAAAATAATGAGTTTTTTGTGGATGTAGGCTTTGTAGATTACACAATGTGTTAAGGGGTAAAACAATATGTAAGATTTGTGAGTTATGGATTTTGGGTCCTCCACAACTAGTGTTTATTTCATATAGTCTGAAGACTTTTTCTCTAAACATGCATCTCTTTTATGATGACTTTGGGTACCTCCTATACACAATAATCACTTATTTCAATGATTTATCTCCATTTTAGTTGAGTTTAAACTCTCTAGGTGAGTGATATTTTATGATTCATCATTTCCCTTTATTGTGATGGAATTGTTTCACTATGTTATTAGATATTTTTATTTGTGGTGTTGATTCCCTTAATTTCCCTCTAGATCTATTGTTCTATCTTCTTCTAGGTGGTGATTATCTATTTATTTTGGTGAATCAAGATTTCATTATTGATGTATGTTGTGATATTTACTCTTCACCAAACCATTTTTTAAATTGAATAAATTCTGAGATGTGTGAACTGTTTCTAGGGCCTCTATTTGTGTAATTGTTTTCTATTGGTTGGTGGATCCCATCTCAAGTATGCGTGAGTTGAGTTTTGGGGTTGTTGGATTCATCTCTAGAATTCATTGGATGAAATTAATTTATATGGGTTTTATGAATTGTTTTATAAATTAAATGTAATGATTGGATAATTTTATTTTTGTGTGTGGAAATGCATTTTTAGGAAAGAGGGTTTCTGCTTGTTTTAGTAAATGGAAAAGTTATGTTCAAAGCTTTGTGAAATGGAATTCTCTAATGGTTTTCAAAGAATGGTTTTGACAAAATGTTTATATGTAATGGTTAATAAAATAGTTTACATTGGGAGAAATTGGTACTTTTGTGGAAGGTGTTGTTATAGACCTCATCGACTATCTATGGGTTTTCTCATGGGGCTTACCTATTCTCCCTAAGCCTATTATTCTAGGGTCATGTTAAACCTATTGGGGGTTCAATTTTTTGGGGTGTTCCATTGCTCTATAGATTATATGTATATGTCTATAGACTTTATTCTTGAAATTTTCAATGTTAGGTATGAGTTTTCTAGCTATCCTAACCAAGTGTGATCCTTTAATGTGATGTTACCTATTATTTGGCTGATTTGGGTTATTTTGGCTTGAATTATTTTGGTTGTACTATCATGGATTTTGATATGAGATAAGATAACTAATGTTTTTTGATTTGATATATCTAATTGTATAAACTTATATGAAATGATTAGAAACTATTTTATCTATCTTATTTAGGAAATGTGGAAAAATAAAAAATTTACATGATTTTCTAGGCTTTTGGTATAAAAGATGTAAAATTTTTATCACGCCTTGTTTTCTTTAAAGTTTACCATTCATGGATTATTTTCATAAAAAGTTGATATGAACACCAGATTGGGACCATACTGAGATTGTTATCTCACACCCTGTGCACCCCTTTAGTGATTCATAGAACTTGTTATTTATATCTAGGCAGTGAAAGGAATGACCCAAAATTTTGGTAGTCAAGCTTTCTATCACATGTGTTTGCGTAGATGGTTATGAGATGGTGGGAGTTTCCCCACTCAATCATTTGAATCTATTGGGGTATCTATTAAGTATTATCATCCTTTACAGTTGGACTTGTCTCTTAGAGATAATGGTGCAACCATTTATCTATATTTGTTTCATTTTTTTCTATTTGTTTTGGAATACATTTATCTATTTTTATGTTTCTATATTCTATGTGTTTTTATTCCGTGTTTTTGTCTCTTTAGATTGGTATAAATCATTTCCTCTTCTTTTTTTGATGCTCTGGTACAAGTCGCCAGCCCATGGGGATCAAAAATACCCTATGGATATGTGGCAGATCTGGTAAGGTGCTTGTATTGAGATGTTATTTTGGTTGATACATTAGTGTGTGGTTCGTCTTGATACAAGAAAGATGAATCAGGTCCTAAAAAATTCATATGGTTATTTCCAGTCATTAGATGTTTTATGTTCCTATATAGATGTATGGAAAATGTAAGGTAATTGATGAGTCACATTGATACAAGAATTAAATATGTGAAACAACATCACCTGATAGAATCACTACACCAGAGTAAACTTGATCATGACTATCCTTGATTTTGAAATGATCTGAGAAAACATCATCTTTTGATACTTATAGACAAAGTGAATTCGTTTTGTTTTCGAAGTAGCACTCACAATACATGGTTAGTTATGTTGGTAAATTACAACATGCCGCCATTTTTATTCATGAAATGGAAATACATAATGGTAAATCTTGTTATTTTAGTATCGAAAACAACTATGTAATGATATTTATGTTTATTTGACTTTATGGACCAAATATTTGAAATTATTATAGGATTAAGGTGTTACATTGTATGATTCTTAAAAAAATTAATATTTAAGATACATATTGTATAGGATGACAAATGAGTTTCTTACTTATAATTTTTTTTCAGTTTGTAGAATTAACAGAAATTAATGGCATCCCATTTGTGAATAAGGTACAAAGTCAACCAGGTTTATACATTCAACAATGACTATGTTTCCAGGATATCATAGATTCCTAACTTAATGACATAAGTTCTGATCATAGATTACATCATTATATAAGATTTTAGAATAAGGTACAACATTGTCTCCAATAATAGGTCACCAACTATTTATGAATTTAAATGATAAATAAATTTCTTTTTTAAACCATTTTCAAAAAACCGTACAAAATCCAGCAGGATAAAGCGACCAGTTTTTTTGAATTACCATACCGAAATTGTGTGTATGTCATTAATTTTCTTAATGTTGTGCATTCGAAAAAAATGTATGTGATAGAGTCATTAGAACCTTACTAAATTCATCTAAAAAACGATGTAATTATGGTCAGGAGGGACATGATTGTCTTGGGTATACTTGAATATTTCATGCATTTAAGGAGTGAAAAATAGACTTTTCTTCCTACAAATGCTTCCCCATTTCCTAGGAAATTGAGATATCAGTTTTTCAAATTCTTGAATAATGTAAATGTTCTAAAGTTGTATTTATCAAATATGAAGAATATCATTTCAATTGCTAATTTAAATTTAAAGGGCCTAAAATCACAAGGCTATAATGTTTTGATTCAAGATCTTATGCATGTCGCTTTAGATTTAATTTTTTTAAGAATGTAGTCCATACATTAAACATGAATTATTTATTTTGAAAATATTTATATGTAAATGTTATAAAACTGGTGAAATTTTAAATTGTGGAAAAGAAAATTTCTATCATATTATGTAAATTTGAGATTTTGTTCCCACCTACATTATTTGATATGATTGTTCACATGATGGTTCACTTGGAAAGAGAGGTTCAACTATATGGTCCTATAAATTATAAATGGATGTACCCTATTGAATGCAATATGTATATTTTGAAAGGGTATGTAAAAAATTAAATTCATCTAGAAGGTTTCACCGTGGACCGATATGTTGTTGAGGAAGTAATTGAATTTTGTATCGAATACCTACCCATTGTGGAAGGCATAGATCTACCAAAATATCATCACATCAAGTACCCTATGAGCTAGAAGGTTGAATATATATATGAAATTATATAGTAAAGGTGATGTGTGTTTAGGTTAAAATGTCATAGTCCCATCTCTATGTTTTTTCTGTTACTATTAGTTAAATATTTATTAAATTTGAATAATAAAAATTATATATTTTATAATAAAAATGTTCATATTATTGAAAAATTGTTATTGAAAAATATAACCATTCATCTAAATAAACCCACTATAATAAATTTGGATGTAAGTCACCTTATGAAATCATATTAAATATTTTGTGTTTTTTGATCCTATAAGTGTGTGCCTTTTAGGGGAAAATATAAACGGGGCACCTCATTAATATTCTTTTTAAACATTAACAATGGCGATTTTGTAAAAAAATAAAATACAATATTATTAAAAAATACTAGGAAATATTAATGAATAGGATCAGGCTATCACCAAAATAACTATCCAATCTGAAACAATGACTGAGGGAATTTCTACTCCTCATTGATTGAAAATTTATGTTAGGGAATCAAACATACCTCACTGGGAAAAATTTTGATTGGTAAAATGACAATAGAGGGACTTCCACTCCTATGCGATAGCACCATCGATACAAAATAACCGGAAACAAAAATCATGATTTATCTAGCCTTGGATTTTATTAGTGATAAACCAATTACACTGATAAAAAGGTAACTTTTTCCCCACTAGTAAAAAGAGTTGATAAAGTTATCTTTTTATAGTGCTTAACAAAGAAATAATTAAACTGTATCCTTTATCAGTGCATTTTTTAGAGGTGATAAAACAATTTAATAAATTTTTTATTAATATATATAAAATTATCATATTTATATGAAAAAATTAATGTTTATTAATATATATCAATTAAAAAATGCATGTCTATAATTAATATTAATATGATATATAAATATATATTTTTAAATAATTTAAAAAATATAAATATAAATGATATATTTTTAATATGTGATATTATAATTTTTATATTTATATCAATGTCTATGTAACTATATTTTCTCATTATGATGTTTATGTGTTTTGTGCATTTATATATATTGATTTTGTATGTGTACTGATGTATGTATGTACGTATATGTCCCAATTATTGTGAATATTATCTTATTAAGAGGCTTTATGCCATAGAAATTAGAAGACCTTTTCATGGGAATCCATGAAATCTGGGTTTTTGACATTTGGAAATGTCTTTTGATGGGTTGGGGATTTTACCATATCCTTCTACCCTCTAATATTCTGAAGATTAAGGCTTGGGGGTATGGATATATCTCCCTTAACATAGGTTTGACACACCTCAGGGAATGCGACAGGAACTTCAACCTTGAGGAGAATATAAAATATTCTGTATAAGTATTGGTGAATGTGTTTGGATTGAACTGGATTTTTTAGCATTGAAGGATTATATATGACATCATGATTGAAATTGGTGTACCAATTAAATTGGACAAAGAAACAAAAATCGATCAGAAAGTGCACTTCTCCCAATTTCTGGTGTTGGTGGACTCCAGTTATATACTTGTTGATAGGGTCTTCCTCTCTACAAATTCAAGAAAATTTTCTCTAAAAATTTAATATGAAAAAATTACACTGTTTTTTATTGAATTGAAACAAATTGATCATGATGTTCTAACCTATTGAAGAGCTTTGAATTGTGATTTTTGTTCTACGTGTGGGCATGTGGAACAAATTTTTTTAAGAAGGTGAGGAATGAGAAATTAAATAATGTGAAGACTTATGTCATAACTCAACTGATGGTGAGATCATGCATGAATCTAAAAATGGATAGGGATTTGTTATGGGGACTTTAAATGCTGAGCATGATGTGGTTAATACAGTTGGGGATGGTGTGTTACATACTAATGCTATCAAACCTATCTCTGGTATGCTCGATGAAGGAACAAATGGCCTAAGGATGTCTTGTAACTCTTATAATGATAGTGAGACCATGCATGGATTTGATAATGGACAAGGGTATGTCAGAGGGTCTTGTAACCATAAAAATGTTGTAGTCGATGTAACAGGGGATGGTATTCGACCTGACATTCTTTTATAGCCTTTTTCTATAAGGATGGATGAAAGATCACATGACCTAAATATTTCTAGTCATTACTCTATTGTTGGTGCCTCAAGAACCCCTGTCTGCAAGTTTTCTCATGCAGATGATGATTTCTTGATGCCTGATGACTCATCTCATTGTGTTTCCTTGCCCAAAAAGTCCTAGGTAGAAAGAGAAGCTGAAGAGAAATCATATCTTGAGTCCATATTTTAAAGAGAGGTTTATGATGAGTTATCTCTGTAAAGATTTCCACTTAATTCCAATAAAAAAGGAAAGGATAGGTTGATGGTTGCCTCTCCAAACCCAATGAAGAAGGATGGTGATATAGTGATTTCGGTTCCCTCACACTTTCCGAGTGATAACAAATCCAAAACCAAGAAGGATATTGTAGGTGAAGAGGTTTTTCAACTGGTACCTCCTAGGAAATAAAATACTTTGTATGTCATCCAAATGATGGAGGTTGATGATCGTGGGCAGATAAAATGGATTTTTACTTCCATGTTTTCTGATCTCATGAATAATGCCTATGAGAATTTTGGTAAGACCTCAAATAAATATTTTCCATCTGCAAGAAATAATAATAGGAATGTCACATTTCTAGGTGAGCATGAAGGGGAACGTTAAATTGAAGTATTTAATAAATAATAGGAATGTCATATTTATGGATTATGCTCTAATTCAGAGGTGATGTTCTGAGGATTTCCTTTGAAATTCTGAATCTTGATGGAATCCTCCAATTCATCATCTGATGGGGATCATGTTCCACCATAAAGTACTTGGCAGAGAGGCTGAGACCCTAAGGTGATGGGCAGATATCCTCAAATTATGGGATCTTGGGGAGATATTAGAAAATGATTTTATTTTTTACTATTGTATTTGGATGTTTTCCTTTAACCATCTCTATTGTACTTTGTAATATTTTGTTTTGTTTAATAAATTTTGGGTCATAAGTTTTGCCTGCCGAACCCATGGCTAGGGTTATTTGAGTAATATTTTTTTTTGATATTTATTAGTTTATTTACATTTATTAAATTTTTTACATTTTTAAAATTTATACATATTTAATTAATTGGTTTTCTTATATTCAATTTGTATTCATATTCATTTCAATATAAATACATTTTTATATTTTTTTAATAATTATTATCAATAACCAAATTTACCATTTTTTTAATATTTTTGATGTCTCTTCATTTTAATTATTTTATAATACTTATTTTGGCATTTTTGTTTTTAAATTTATATTTTAATTAATAATGTATAAAATATATTTAAAAATATATATTTTTATATGAATATATATAGATATAAATATTTAAATTTATATATAAATATATTTTTAAATGTATATTTGATATATTTATAAAATTATATAATTATAATTATAAATAAAAAAATTTAGTTTTTGAAAAAAATTATTTAGATAATTATAAAGAAATAATTATATATTTTAATAATTATAAATTTATAATAATTATATTTAATTAAAAAATATATTTTTTATATTAATAATTACATATAAATATATATCAATAAAAAATAAATATATATTTATAAAAATATATATAATTATATAAATATATTTATAATTATATATATTCATATTTATTGTAGGATGATCATGTAAAAAAATATGGAATACTAGTAGATGAAAATACACAAAGAGTATGAGAATCACATGTACGTATGGTATAACATTTTTTTATACTTTATATCCGTATCACATAACAATTGCTACTTATTTTTCAATACTATTTATCCAGTTAATTAAAAATATATTCATCAGTTGCACAAATGAAAGACTATTTTTTGTGGCCTTGAAGTAGACAAAACAATATCACCACGTCAAAGGTGAAGATTTTAAATTATCACAATGAGCATATTTTGAGAAAACAAAGGTATAGGGGGGGCCAATGAGGGAATTAAAATTGTACAGGCATGGAGAAAATATATATATGTAAAATTTAATTAGTAATCTAATTTGATAGAATAGTTAATGTGCGGCTATGAAGAAGAATAAATAGTAGCTCAACAATCGCTACATGAAGAGATGATCACCCTATCTTTAAAGTCATTCATTTCTCCCAAAGACCTCAATTTCTTGAGGTAATTATTTTTTTGGTAAATTTTATGCTAAATCTGAAATAAATTACTATAAATACCTTGATTTAATAAAATTATACAAGGTTAAATTAATTGTGATTTATATCTATAATCATGCACTAATAACCTTGTTATGAGGGGTACATTGTACAACGTCAAAGGAGATATTCTACATAAAAGATAACTATCTAAAGATTATGTGACAGTGGGGATTCATATAGCTCATGAACCAAGCATCGGGCCACCTATTTCCATTGATGATAACATGGTCAAACTAACTATTTGAACATTCAAAAAATAATTGTTTAATCTTTTAAAAATACATGATGACAATGAGGTATGTCCTTTCAAATTTATTTTTTTAATGCGAAACCATTAATAATTAGTGACAAAGGGGTAGAATCATGGAATGTTATAGTAGATAAAGAAAAGCAATGAGAAACTAAAGGTCAAATCCGAATAATCTAATTAATCAACCCATAAATCCAAAATACCATCCCAGAGTACCCTTACACCACCAATTCAACTTTTTCATTTACTAACATTACGATTTCATGAAAATACAATGTTCAAAGATAATAATATGAGCTATATTTAAATCAAAGAACAAATATATGAAGAGTTCATTTGGTACATGATTTATCTGGATACTTAAATGAAATTCTCAAGCTTGAATGGCCAGGAGCCTCAGTTATGAATGTATACATGAGGTAATTTTAAATAATATATTTTCACAATAATTGATCTAATGTTTTAATTACTATTAAATATTATTAATCTTTTTGTGTATATATTAATACCAAATGAAAAGAAACCCCTATTAATAAAAATTTGGACTCATTATTCTTTACATAACTTTTAAGGGAGATTGTTCATTAAAAATTGTAATATTAAAAATAGTGGAATAATTAGATGAAATTTTTAAAAAGATAAATACAAATTAAATTCTTATCTTAATAGAAACAATACAAGGATAAAACTTTATAAATTAATCATTTAAAACTTATTTTTATTTCATTCATTACTTAATCCCTTTGGATTTTTTTGTAGAATTTGTTTCTCATTGAAATAAATAATGATACTCCAAAGATTTATATATTTTATTCAAAGCTTGGATTTCCCAAAAAATATAACTCACGTGATGGATTTTATCAATATGTAATACATTAAATTCAATATTCTACAAATTAAGTCCAACTTAAAGGTTTTATATTATTTTTTAATGACAATTTATTTATGATAGGGCGGTGCTTAAATATTTTAAAATTCATTGTGTGAGGGAATATAGTGACCCCAAAAATCTTATGTATTTATAAAAATGGGAAATTAATAGGTATATATAATTATGTTTCACTATAAAAATATATATATAAATAGATTATTTATTTTTCTCAAGGTTTCTAATATGTTTGAAATATAGTAATGACTTCAATTTTGATAAATATGTTTGTAAATTTATGGAATATATTAAATTCCATCAAAAAAATGATTCCCCAAATATGTATTTCTAATGATAAATATAACTTTATTTAAAATATTTATTATTATTTTTACTTATATTTTTATAGTACTACTAGAATATTTATCACTCTATGTATTCAAAAGTGGAATAGGATTTGATTAGAAATGAATGTGAAGAATACATGGTTTTATAATTTTTTAGACATTAGGAAGAGGTGATTTAATAATAATTATTTAGTATATTTTATTATATTTTTATCAATTTCATATTTAGTTAATTATATTAGCATTTTTATTTACTACTTATTCAGATAGTTTTCACTGAGATCTTGAAGAGGATATTTCCTTGTTATTTTCCTCCAATAATTTTGTGTCTACAGGGAACAAAAAACAAATCCATATATAATTCAGGATACTTAATAAAGAATAAAATCATTTCTATAGATAATAATACAATGTTATGAAGGGGAAATTGTTAGTTTACATGAAGTGTGTTTCTGAAGGGGACATGATATTAGTTTTCAATAACACTGGACATTATATGTAGGATTTTTATGTTCTTTATCGGCACAAAAATCATGGATAAAAATAAATTTTAAATAAATTATTCATTATGTATGATTCACTTAGGTAATTTTTTTTCTCTCTAGATATCTGTTTATCTGCTATTCTTTTATGTTCTGTAGTTATGCAATGCATTCCTTTTTGAGTCCCAGACCTATTAATAACATGATCTTAAAATAACTATGTGTTTTACTAATATAAAAATAATATTATTTTTTATGTTTAATAATAAATAATATTTCAATTAAACACATGTTGTGTTCTGTATGACTCAAATTGTGTTTTCTCATTTTAATGGTGACATTTTAGTAAAAACATTAGTGTCACAAGCCCAAAATATAGAAAAAGATCTTGGATTTTCTTGATACTTTAGGAAAATGATGCATATATCACTTATGTCATGTGGGGATGAAAAATCATTTAATCCAACACATGATGTTTCTGGTATAAGTGAATTTTCTAGTTTTTCTTTAAAATGGATAATTTAGTTTAAAACATGACTTGCTTAATCAAAACTAATAAAACAGGCTAAAATCATATTGAAAATTTTAGAAAAACATCTATAAGTAATTTATGACATGTAGTAATAACATTCACATAAATATAATACAATAGGTGATTGATATAACTCAAATTACATGTTTTTAGTTTATAAGTGTCATTTTAGGTCAAAACTTGTGTCTCTCACTACAAACTAATCAAACAAAACTGGATTATCTATATAATTTATGAAAATGTTCCATAGGTAATTTTTGAAGTGTATGAATTATTGTCAAATAAATATAATGCACAATGAGATCTATATGAATAAAAGTGTCTTTTTTAGTTTGTCAATGAAAATGTAGTTAAAAACATGCATCACTTAATGAAAATGGATCAAAGGAACTCTTATGGCCTTGATACCATAGAGAAACAATCCCTAAATTATTCTTGACATGTGTGAATCAACCGTATGTCAATTCATCACAAGGTGTGGATGGTATGAATTAAAATGGGTGATTTCAATTTCAAATGATATTTTAGTTTCAAACAGTAATAAAAAAACTCCAAAATGAGTAAACTAACTCATATTTACTTGATATTTTAAAAAAATATAAAAAAATATTTTTTATCTGCAGGGATCAAATGATCATCAATCCAACACACTGTGTGCGTAGTATAACTAAAAGGTAATTTTTTAGTTTAAAAGATAAAATTTAGTTAAAAAATTTCACTCCCAAAAAATAGAGAAAAAAACGGGGAATATATTGATACTTTGGTAAAATTACCCATAACTCAATTGTGATGTGTAGGAAATATATTCAGACTGATCTGATAAATGGTTTGAGCAGTATAATTTAAAGTGCGTATTTTTAGTTTATAAATGAAATATTAATTAAATATATCATTCACTAAATTAAAAATAAATAATATACATTAAAATTATTTTTATACTTTTGTACGAAGATCCATTTTTAATTTTATATGTTCAAGGATTAGTCACATGTCGATATGATACACTGTGTTTTTAGAATAACTCAAAGTTCATGTTTTCTGTTTTAAAGTGACATTTTAGCCCAAAAAATGTGTCACTCATTAAAAAAATAAAACACATATCTAGGGTCTTTGTAATTTTTTAGAATGACCCATATGTCATTTTTGATGTATGGAAATCAATCACCTGTCAATCTGATACATGGGGTGACCTGTATGACTCAAAATTTGTGTTTTATGTTAGAAAATTAAATTTTAGTTAAAAATGTGTGTGAATAACTAAAATTAATAAAACACACTTTTATTGTCTTGATACTATATAAAAAATATCCATTATTCAGTTTTGAAATCTAAGAAATAAATTCCCATAAATTTGATACACAATGTGTTCGATATGACTAAAAGTGTGTATTCTAATTTATAATTGACATATTAGTTCCAAAAACATGTTAAATACTCAAAAAATATCAAGAATGATCATATTGTCTTGATAATTTAGTAAAATGATCTATAAATCATTTTTAATGTGGATGAATCAACAACACATTAATGTGACACACAGTGTGCTCGGTATTACCCAAAGTTTGTGTTTCTAGTTTAAAATTAAAAATTTTAGTTAAGAAAGTATGTCACTAACTAAAAATGATCAAATGCAACAATTTTTTTGGAAACATTATTATAATTACCCATACATTATTTATGATGCATATGAATCAGCCACATGATAATCTAATAAGAAATTTAATAGATATGACTAAAAGTGCATGTTTTCTTTTTTAAAAAAATAATATTTTATTAAAAAACATGTGTCACACACTAAAAATTGATCAAAATTTATAAAGTGGTCTTGAAACATTACTATATTAATCTATAAGTCATTTGTGAGATGCATGAATTATCCCAATTTCAATCTGATAAATGGTGTGATCTGTATGACTCAAAGTGCGTGTTTTCAGATTAAAAATGAAATTTTAGATGAAAACATGTATCATTCAATGAAAACTAAAAAATGAAATTATATTATCATGATACATTATATTAACAATACATAAGTCATTTTAATTTTTATATTTTAAATTTATTCCAATCATACACACAGTGTGCTCCGTATGACTGAAAGTACATGATTTTAAATAAAACAATTATGTGAGTTCAAAATACATGTGACATACTCAAAACCATAAAATGTATTTAGAATGTTTGGAAACATTAATGAAATGATATGTAAGTCATTTTTGATGTGTAAGAATCAATTACACATCAATTTTACATAAGAGGTTTCCATTATAACTCAGAATGTATACTTTCATTTTAAAAGTGGTATTTTGGTTCAAAACAATCATGTCTCACTAAAAATAAAGAAAAATACCTAGATTGTATTTATACATTAGAAAAAATATCCATAAGTTCTTAATAATGTGTGGTAATTGAAAACATGTAAATCCAACACATAGTGTGTCCAATATGACTGAAAGCGTATGTTTTTTGTTTAAAAGTAACATTTCAATTTAAAACATTCATAACTCATAGAAAATAGATAAAGTTCAACAATATTGTCTTGATAATATATAAAACTGATCCATAATTCATTTTTGTGTGTGTCAGAATCAGTCACATGTCAATTTGAGACATGGTGTACCAGGTATCACACAAAATGAATTATTTCAGTTTAAAACCTATGTCATTCACTAAAACCCATGTAAACACACTCACATTATCTTGATTCTCTATGAAAATGATCTATATGTCATTTCTGATGTATAGGATGATTTCAGATAACAATATGAAACTTGTTATCGATAGTATGACTCAAAGTGCATGTTTTCCTTTAAAATAAAATGTTTCTTCAAAACACATGTCACATTCTCCAGTCAAATAAAATGCATTTATATTATCTTGATAGTTTAGGACAATGAAGCATAAATCATTTATGATGTGTATGAATTAGATTCCCAACAATTTGACACACGATGTTGCTTGTGTCACTAAAATTTCTTGTATTAATTTTATATTGACATTAAAGTTAAATACATGTGTCACAAGATCAAAAGTAATAAAATTCACATGGATTGTCTTGATACTTTAGTAAAATGATCCATAAACCATTTTTTATGTGTAATAATCAACCACATGTTAATCTGACACACAATGTGCCAAGTATAACTAAATGTGAATGTTTTTAGTTTCAAAGTGACATTTTTTAATGTGTTGTATCATATTTATGTTCCATTTATTTTTTATAGTAATTTTAAAAAATACAATATTTTATTATTAAAAGTAAAATATTATTTCATTCAATATGGGGTAAAATATTCAGAAACTATTATCATGATTAGTCACTTTTAAATGGTGTCCCAAAGAGTGCAGAATATGGGGTCACCCATAGTGTTTTGGCATTTTTTAAATGTAATGTTCATAATAAATTGGAAGTACCAATGTGACTGTAGTGTGTTGAAATTTTTTTAATATATATTTTTTTATAATTTTGTTTTAATGTTATTTATTTTTTTAAATAAATAATAGTTTTATTTTGAATGGTTTGTTGCAATGTGTTGTAAATGTGGCATCAAATTGTTGAAAACCAAAGGCATTTATCAGTGCTATTTTTAGCGTAGAAAAGAAACATAAATTTATTGATATTTTATGTTGGACTAACATTGGGATGTTTTTTTGGGCCAAATTTTTGGATTCATGCCGACAGGGCCAATATGTCATGTATTAAATAAATAAGTCTTGACTGGTTGGTTATACCATGGGGGGTTATGGCATATCTTTTCATCCTATATGTGTGGTCTGTGTGTGTGTTAGAATATCATTTTCCCCCAAGAACCTAATATATATATATATATATTCAATGATTTTTTATTTTAATTTTAGTTTATTAAGATTATGTTTTTTTAATCTTGGAATGTTGAGTGCCAAAAAGTTTAATGCTACATAGTTCCAGCTGAGAGCACCAAATGATTTGGTGCTTTCTCCCACCAACAAGAAAACACAATATCAATGGGTGCACTTTTCAGAATGTCCTATAAAAGGCTGGGCCCCCACCTACCTTAACTCACTTAAAATACTCATTCTCATCCACCCATTCCCATTTAGAATTTTTCTCAAAAAGGATTTCATAAAATTTTGCAGTCTTCTACATTTAGTGATATTTATTATTATATTTATGTTTAATATATTATTATTATTATTTAATTTTCGAGTAGTTAGTTAAATATAAATGTGCATTTTTAAATATTTATATAATTTTGGAGAATAATGTGCTTTATATCTCATTTGTTTATTTTTAATATACATATATAGTTATTTGTATAATTTGGTGTACTGTTATATTATTAGGAATGTCCAATTTATATATATAATTCGATAACATAATTGTTTTTTTATTATCATGTCTTTTTTTTAATTTACATATTTATTTATTTGTATATTTAATTATTTATAATTTAAATATTTAATTAAAATTAATTTACTTTTTAATTATTTGTATAACTTGCATGTCTAATTTAGTAATTTTTTTATTTAGCTAGTCATTTAATTTTTATCTTATATAACATAATTATTTACTTTGTTTCCTAATTGAAAATTTAAATAGATTTATTTTGATAATAAAAAAAAATTAGTGAATAAATTATTACTAATTAATGAATTTTTATTATTAATAAATATAATTTATTATTTATTTGGATTAATTACTATTTAATATGACTAAATAATTATTTAATTAAAAATATGATTAAAAATGGGTTTAATAATTCATTTTAAATTAATAAATATGATCATAGAAAATGATTTATAACTATATAAATAAGAATGAATATTATTATTAATAAATATGATTAATAAATATGCTTCACAATTAATAAATATGACTAATAATTAATAATCATATAAATATGATTAAAATATTTATAAATATGTTTTGAAATTAATAAATATGAATAAATATGAATAAATATGATTAAAAAATTAATAAATATTGTAATAAAATATGATTTAAAGTAAAAAATGATTAAAGTATTAATTAATTATAACTAATAATAATACATTAATAATGAATATGATTGAAAAAATGTTAGAGATAGTATTTTAAAACAAAGACTATGGTTTTCTAAGTAAGGGTATCCATGTATGGATACAATAAATTGATGCAAGGTCTATGATAAATGCACCCAAGGGTAATAACCCAAAATGTTGTGTATTTTGTATTAAATCAATCATCACTCATAAAAAATGGTCATAATAGCACATCTATTTTGTCACTCCTAGTGAATATGATTTGGATCATTCACTTTCTCTTTCCAAACTGTCAAAAATTAGGGAAAACCCTATGGTAATTATCAAAATATCAAGAACATCCTAAAATTTTAATGAAGTAAAGTAAATGTACTTTTTCAAGAAATGAATCCATTTGGATACCATAAGTGGATTTAGGTTCGAGTACTATTTTATCTAGAGATAGTAACTCTAAAAATAGTATACCTGGTGTCAACTCAATCATCATTGTGTGCAAAATAAAGAGGCCTAAAAACACACCTAGTTTTACATGCCTGGGGGATATTATTTGGATAATACCCATGCTCTTTATGAACTATACAATTTTAGATAAAACCCTAGGGTAATTATAAAATTTTTAAAAAAATCAAAAAAATCAATAAATTAGAGAAAATGTGTTTTTTTGAGCAATGATGTTCTTATCTAAATAATCTATGTAAATTAAAGCCCTAATATACATGCACTGAGGGATAGTATCTCTAAAGGGGACATTGGTTATTAAATCAATCATTACACAATAAATGAAAATGAGCCTCAACTACACACCATGTTTGAAACACCCAGGGGGTAGGTTTTGTACATCCACATGCTTAGTACAAACCATAATTACTTATTGAAATTACAGTCAAGAAAAATATGTGATTTAGAAATTACTGTAAAAATAGAAATATGTGACATTGATATATTTTAAATTCAAAATATTTATCTTTTATCATGAATAATTAATAACTATGTTTTATTGTAGAAAAAATATGTATACCCATATTTATTATAATTGTTTGATAATTTTCAAAGAAAAAGGCTGTATTTATAATAGATCTCCATAAAGATTTGTAATATTTGGATTGTGTACAACTTTGGAAGTCATTGAAAAAAAATTCATCTACGGTTTAAACCTAAGGCTAATCAAGTGATAAAGTCCATCATATATAAGAATATATAATTTAAATATAGTTTTCAGTATATATCTTATCCAGTAATTGATGATGAGGATTGGGTACACATCGTTTTATTGGTTAATAATAAATATGAAAATCAAATGATGGATTTTTATTTCACTATAGATACTATATAATATCCATTGGAATTATAAGTTGGTATATCATAGCTTCATTATACAATGTCATATCCTCAAATTATAACACCTCATGAATATATGTCAATATTGGTTGTTGTTCCATCACATTATTATGCTATAATTGAATATCATATAGTTGTAAAGTCTCATAGATAAAGTATTTTTTGGGTGGATAGTCCTCCATATATTTATATTTTACGGTGAAAAATTGTATAGATGATGAAAATTAAAAAAAAGTTGAGGAATTGGAACAACAATAAAATATCAAAGGGAATTATTATCCCAATCTTATAAGGTCCCACTAATCATTGAATCAACCTCCACAACTATAATCATGGTTGACCGAATGCCTAACACACATACTTCAATTTGATTTATTAATTTTTACACAGATTACCTAATTTCTACGGATTATTTGTGGTAGGAATTGAGCGTCAGATGAAGGTGTTTCGAATATTAGAAAATATCATAATAGAAAAAAAGTAATGAAATTTGTGAAGAAAAGAATATATCATTTAATTAAATTATACTTTTGTTATATAAGATTCAAAGATATCTATTTTATGATTTGGTGTGAAAATTTTGATTCATATTTTCATATACATTTGTGATATTTAATTGATTACAATTTTCATTGTTGGTGAATTACTAGATTTTATCCAAACACATGGGTAAACCCAATCCTATCATGGGATCACATATCGTTATATTATTAATTCATTTCAATTATAATTGTTGAAATAATAAGATCATGTTAAGACATTCTTGTCATTCTAGTGGTAGAGAGAATCAAACGGATTCTTAAGTATCAAATCGCTTAATATAAGGCATCAGATGCATGATTGAAAGTTATTATGAAATTTTATATTGAATAGGATGAATCTTATCTATATTCACAAAAAATTATGGATCTTTTACATCACATTAATTAGGATATCTATCTGTTACATACTATTGAATATTTTAACCAATAAAACTAAGTTGATCAGTCAGAGGTATTGTTTGTAGATTATAATATCCATTTTTACCATGTAGATCGCATTTAGACATTTTAAGAAGTTTATCTATGTTAATGGAACTTAATATATGTAACTTATACAAGAAAATTAATTATTGTTTTCACACAAGCTTGTAATTGAGGCCATTTAACTTTGGCATTCTCTATTGATGAGAATGAGAACTTCTTATCCTGGTGTTGGATGCACATAAGGATTTTTTCATATTTCATATTTACATCGAGTAATCAGGGAGATAGTACATCTTTAGGGACCTTCATTGAAACCATCCCATTCCCATCATCGATACTATATTTGATAAATTAGAATAAGCCTATGGAAGAAGATAAAGGAAGATTCCATGATGAAATAAATCATAAAACATGGTATGAACATCCATTATTGTTAGAAAAAACATTACAATAGTTGTTGTTTTATGTCTTATTATTAGTTCTTGTTTTTTAGCATATATCCATCAATAAAAGAGTATGGAGGAGTGTTCTGAAGGTATTCATGAAGCTAATCATGAATTTTTTGATTACATGTTGTAAATTACAAATAATAAATGACTTTTGTGTAAGATTATGGGAGGAGGTACGAATATATAATGAACCACATTGTAGAATGATTTAATGGAGTTTTTTGAGGGAGTTTAAAAGAAACCCATCACATGTAATTAAGAATATTAGGTTATATATTGATTCGAAAACCCAAAATTATAAAAAAAATGTTAATATAATGTTTCAAATGTAAATTATATGTTTAGTATAAGATAACTTCTATTGAACTATAAAGTATTTTTTGGAATGAGGGAAGCAGATTGAATAGGGTCTAAACCGAGTGATGTGATATAGTCCCCAATTATAGTGTGATATTGATAGAGATATTAATGAGATAGTAACATTTTTTGTTCATTAATTTGACCATACATGGTATGTATTTTAGATCAATAGGTTCTGTGATCCTATGACTATTATCATTGGTCATCTTCCTGTCATTTAACTGAAGTATTGTTGCTGTGATTATAGTAACCTGGAAGCATTATAGTATCCTTTCACAAAGTATATCTCACCATGCACTTCTACATGCTTATCTTGGGAGAAGTTTTTTGATCCATTTTATTAACTAGCAAGAATTAACAACTATTATTGTTATACATGGATACATATATGGGAATATCAAAATTTTGGTTAGTATGTTGACCCACCTACGCTTCTACAAAACAGGACTCGATTATGACCAAGAGGGAGGTAAAAGTCAACCCATATTTTAAATGAGATGTATTATCCCAATGAACAAACACTGACAATGAGGTATAATTTATGCAGTCAAGAAGGTCACACATAGTCATTTATTCCTAAACATATTGGGTAGTATTTTAACAGTCAAAATGATTGATGTAATATAGAAATTAATGTAAAAAACATTAGATGAAATTATTTTCTAAATTTTCTTCATCAAATGTTGTGTAGTGGTATGAGTGAAATAACATGAAATAATGTTTCAAAATTTTACCTCATTAAAGAACCCAAAAAGAAAGTCCATCACAAATATCAACCAATCTTTTTAATAAAAACAAATTTGAAACTCATTTTAGAAGATCATTTATACCAAGTTGTAAAACCAATTATGATTTAAAAAAATAAGTTGTGTTTATAAATATTCGAATGCATAAATTTGTGAAAGTGAATTTTTATTATCCAAAAAACAAATATTTATTTTAAAGAATAATAAAATGATTAATAACATATTCAAACAATTGTAATTATTTTTTGGTCCTATATGAATTCTAATGATGAGGGATGAATAAGAGTAATCCTCTTTATAGTACTCGAGAAGTGTTATGTAAATGCACAGGGAAAAATAGAAACTCTTTAGGTAGGAGGGATACATGAAATGTTATAGTTACATTTAGGCTAGAGAGATGTATGGATTACTTATTCCTATATTTTAATACAATTTTTTTTTTATTTATTATACATTATTTTATTATCATTAATTGGTTTTCACCATTAATGTCTTATTATTCAAAAATTTAGATGGGGGAGCCTCTGTTATCTTCCTAGCAATGCCATGTATCATGTGACATGCCGGTGTGATGGCCTATTGGACATCTTGTTATCTAAAGAGCACATCATTTTCACCATGATGCACCTCTAGAATCTGTTGTTCCATACCTCAAACATGTTTTCTTTTATGGATTCATCATGTGCGACTTCAATAATATTGGACATTATTTAATCATTTTACTAGTTGGAAGATGGAAACTAGAGAAACCCAAATATCATCTCCCTGATAAGGATATGAAGATTACTTTATATTTTCTGGCCTACATACTCAGTTTACCCATCCATGGACCAACAGTTACATTTTTTACTATTGGAGACTTTTATGTAGTCATACATCATCTACTAGGCATTGAATTTATTAACCTACCACGTATCTTACAGGGGATATGAATATGAATTGATGAGTATTTTTCCTGATTCCTAATGATATTGATGAGGATATACTTATTTGACACACACATGCATATATTATATGGCCAATTGGAGGCATGTTTTTTATAGACTACTCCACCACTTTGGTACACATAATCTACCTACCATTACTTTAGGATCTTGACATGAAAGGAATTTACAATTATGGGTCCTGTTTCCTATAATATTTGTATTGATTTCACTATACCACTTTTCTAGCATATATGAATCAGATTTTGGGACGTATAGATAAGCTACATATTTATTCTTTTGATCAATTTACATGCATCACACCTACAGTTTTTTCACAACATTCCACAACACCTTTTTTAGGACTATCCCTATGGATGATTTTATGTTTCTATCATTGTTTTCAGTTATATTATGAATATATTAATATAATTTGTAAATTTATCATATATTTATATTTCACTATGTGGAGTTACACTCAATGTTTTGTACATACCATAAGGCATAGTGATCATAACTTTCGACATATATTTGATGCTATACAGACTGTTGATGTAAGTTAAAGATTAAAATTTTTAATTGAAAAATTAATATTGTAATTAATTTTAAAATATACTTAAATGATAACTTGGTAAAATCATTATTATTATTTATGAATTATTTTTTATGTAAAATCTTTTGGTTTCATGCATCCTGAATACTAGATTTTCTATACATAACTTATACTATACCACGTAGCTTCGGTTTGATAGTCTGGTGCCCTGATGTCACTCATCCACTTATACATCATTATGTGCCACCAGCCAGACCATGTCCTATAAATATTTGGCAATATGAAATCTATCTCCATCTCACCTAGATAGGTTGATGTATTACATTTTATTATTTTAATTAGTAAATAGACTATGGATTGGATTCACTATCTTCTAGGTTACATTTAGTGTTAGGATGTTCATTAACAATATATTATTTTTTATCTTAGATATCCCACAACAAGAATATACTTAACTGATCAGGTCTATTAAACATATTATTACCAATAAAATTCTATCATGAACCTTACATTCTATGTGATAGGTCTTGAGATGTTAGTATGTTTGTTAACATTTATCGTATCTTTTTATTTAATATTTTGTATTAATTTGAATATTATTATATTTTGCAGTGAATGATATTAGAGTGTCCTATACATAAATCATATTCTCATGAGGAGGAATTTATCATGTATGATGTATTTCACTCAGATCTGGGGGTTCTTAGAGATCCTCTATATTTCATACATGATAGTGTTTATGATGAGGATCCATAGTTATATCATAATCCACATGCTCTGAATAAGGAACCATGGGATTATGATGTGCCAATTGTGCCCACTAATGAAGATGCACTGCTAATTCCACCACTAACAAAAGGATAGAGAAGAGTACATAGACAGAGGTAGATGTAAGAACAATGATAGTGACACCCAAGATATTCTCCTCCACTGAAGTGAGAAGATCATGCACAGTTGGAAGATGATCTAGCATAGTAGGGTGAGGATTTTGTGTCATATAAGTATACTTATACATATGATATATAATTATTATCCTAGATTCATCCCTAGGTAACAATATATAGATATTTGATGGAGTGACACCTGATTGTGGTGTGACAACTTTTGTAGATCTCGAGCAACACTCCCACTAGCAGTGACATATTTGATATCACATTTTCAGAATATTTAAGAGATTATTTGAACCCTCTATATTTGGTGACATATAGATCCAAATATGATGTTTGAAAACTATATATTCTTTATTATGCTCAATCCCCCATGGTTTATTTCTGAGGTGAACCACAAGTCTTGCCCAATATTTTTCTCCTAGTGTGGCTAGCTCATGTGGGGTGAGGAGTTGGATAGTCTCCAGGGCACAGTTGGGGCTTGGTTTTAAGGATCTTTTATCCAAACAATGTGGGTTATAGATCTTGGACAATGAGAGAGATACATGGATGATTCATTATTATCAAAACTATACAACCTAATGTACACCTCATTAAAGAGAAAAATGATTATTTTACTCTCCATCCATTTAAAGGTTTACTCCTCCCCACCCCCATTTCTCTAGTATCTTCCTCACACACTCCTTGATATCACTCCCTCTTCTATTGGTGTGTTTAGTATAGTAAATTAACAAATAAAATTCTTTCTGATTCATTGGAAGTCCCTCGATAATCCCAAGTCTCTTTATTCTTCATTACTTCATTTATCTCACATTACTTATTGCAAAATCAGTGCGATCTAATTAACCCTATTTTAGGGTAATTTTCTAATCATCCTATTTATCCCATTCTAGATCAAATGAAAGACCAATATTGGATGGATTTACCATCCAATGAACAAGCTAGGTGGTCTATTGATTACCCCTAGAGTCTCCCCCAATTTATCTTAAGGTATTACTTTAAGTATGTTTCGCCAAATTATCATAATTCCTAAAATTAAATGCCAAGAAAACTCCCTTCATGTCCATTGGATCCCTTAACAAGACTATAGGTAGATGAACACAACTTGATCCATCACATGTTGTTACTTAAATTAATGGATTTTAGGATATTTTATTCTCTTATGATTAAATTAGTGATAATTATTATGTTGTGGCATGGAAACACTAATGTCCTTTTTAACTACTTAAATGGAATGGCCCAAATTGTACACTTCAGTTGTGACATCACATGCTCATGGAAATGGAAACATTATTATTTATGATTGAATAGTGAAATGGAATGATTACTAACATTGACTATTTATATTGTTATATTATGATACCAAGACATCAAATCCATTGGTATAGTGTCTTCTGTATTATAATACTCAAGCATAGAATCCCTAACATTTTAAAAATTGGGCTTGACATCCCTTGAATTATGATACTACGGAATCATGTCCTTATCCATGGATTCTCATTCTTTATAATTGATGTGCATGAAATCCCTAAAAATGGAATCCCTGATTATCACTCAATTGGGATCGTTGGGCATGACGTCCCTTATTAAAAATTGAAGCTTATTATATTATTAGTACATGGAGGCCAATGAAATAAGCCATCGGAACATGATATTGAATGTATATATATTAACATGTAACTTATTACTTGTATTAATAAATATACTTGATGAAACATGTTTAGAGATATTTTAGCTTAGGACAAAGTAGGTATGGTTGGCCATTTGTTCTTTAAGAACCTATGTTGACAAGTTTTTATTTACGTTTACAATTATTTTTACCTTGATATACATGTACACAATTTTATTTTATATTCGTGCACAATATATGCTTTAAACACCATTGGTGGGTGACTACTGAGTATATATCAATGACAAGGCCACCATTTTTTACCTGAACTGACATCATGGTGGTAGGTTCAGGATGATAAATTTGGCTTGCATGTTGTTATCCATCTAGTCTAGGATAGAGTATTCGAGTAAAGGATAGAGCTATTACTCATGATGCTATTATAGATATTAGCTGATCCTTTTATTTATTTATTTCCCTTATCAAAATATCCATCTCTTCTTATTGCATGTTTGTTGATTGTTTTTTTCGAACAGGTAGAGGGAAAGCCCCCTATTTTTATTGAAACAAAGTCATCTTCCATGATGTTGTGCATATAGGCTAGGATAGAGTATTAGAGTAAAAGATAGAGCTATAACTCATGATGCCATTATAGATATTAGCTTAGTCTTTTATTTATTTATTTCCCTTAACAATCTATCCATCTCTTCAAATTGAATGTTTGTTGATTTTTTTTTATCTGGTAGAGGTAAAGCCCCCTATTTTTATTGAATCAAAGTCCTCTTGTTATTCTGGGAAGAGGGATCCAATTAAAAGAGGCGATAGGCCCACAAAATCCTTGTTTCATGGACCCTTCATGTCCATTTTTGTTGTTTTCTTAGTGGGGTTATCATCATTTTCCTCTGATGCCTTCTCCCAGTAATATAGATATCATCGTCATGGCCTTGCATATTCATCACTTGAAATAACCTTTATTTCCTCTCTTTTCATGATCCAACCCATCATCATCCATTGTTGCTGCCTCACCAATCAGTAAAAATCACTACTAAAGCCATCATACATCACGGTTGTTACACCAATGGCGTCTGCCCCTACCACCTCACCCATTAGTATTTATCACCATCGTGCATGCAACATGCTCATCTCAAGCCAGATCCATGGTTGTCATCACCCATAAGAATCATTCACCCTCCATACAATATACCCCCAAAACATGTAGCCCCCTCCATGAAATCATCCCCCATAAGATGTCCACCTGATTATATCCCTTAAATGTATACCAACATTATTTTTCGATGGTTCATGAACAATTGATTGTTTTTATTTATTATCGATGGTTAAAAATTTTCACTAACTTATTTATATATTCATATTCATTATTTATTACTGGTATAGAGGGTATTTTATACCCACTATATAACTTTTAGACGCTTTCTTGTAGTCATCAGCCTCTAGTGTATGGGGAGGCACGCTTGATGCCATGCGGTGAATTGGATCAGGGCACCAATATTGTGGCTCCTAGGTCGGGACATTACAGAGCATGAGTTGGCACCCATTCCTATAGCTAGTAAACTAGTGTGACATACATGTTGGATTCAGAGTTGGTGTGAGGATTATATGCTGAGTTGGGGTACTGAGGGGAAATGATATTGATTTATTCAAGTGGTACATTAAATATTTATAAAAACTTGATTAATGACCAAATTAAATATCATTTTAAAAATTATATTTTTATATAACTCTTCAAATCCGAATCACTATTATAAATTTTTAATTAATTGATAAATTAAACAGTTCAACATGAGAATGGGAAAATCCCTTACCAGTGATGATTTATCTTCCATTGAAAGTTGTGAGTTATGATTATTATTATATATCTATATATCAGGTGCTTGGGGGTACAATTAAAATCAGAAAAATAAACACACACACCACACCCACAAATCAGAAAGGTAGCCTATATCCCCCCCAAAGGGATAGACCACCAATCAAACCTTATTTATTTAGAACATTGCCTGTAGGCCCAGCGGGCATGGAGCCCATAACATGGACCAAAATCCTCATGAAACAACTTGAATGCATCATCCTTCCTATATCACTATGTATACATCATGCATGCGTCACCGCCTGCTTACTTCATCCTCTACATCACAGCCAGCATAATTCTATAATTTTAAATATATTCACAATTATAAATTTTTAAAATACAAATATATTTAAAAATATACATATAAATATAAATATAATTCTCTAATTATATATATAATTAAAAAATTATCAATATAAATTTATTTATATAAATATAAATATATTTATATTTATATTTATAAAAATTTAAATATATATATAAATATAAATAATTCTTTAAATATAAATATAATAATAAAATTATCAATATATTAAAATTTATAAAAATATATGTATAAATATATAAATATATTTATATTTACAATATATATGTGTGTGTGTGTGTGTGTGTGTGTGTGTTTCAATAATTATAAATGCAAATTTAAATATATATTTTAAACCTCTCATCATGCATTTGTTTTTTTGTGTGTCTTAAAATGCACCAGATTTCACATTATTAATGTGAAATTATATATCCTTTTTTCAATTCATTGAAGTAAAAACGGGGGTAGTGCTTGACATGATCAGACCTGACATCAGATGTTGCATCCACCCCATGTTTGAGATAAACATTATCATCGAGAACCTAACTTTTGTTAAGGAACCATATGTTTGAGTACATAGTGTTTGGTATGTTCCTATCGTAGGAAACCACCCATTGGTATCATACTCCACATTTTTAAGCTCTACATATTGTATCAACCATACAGTATCAACAATATTTTTTTACTTATCCTTATACTTATTTATCCTTATGTAGAATCAATCATCTCCATGATTTAAAATGTAAATTTTTTCTATGATTTCTACAGTGATATTACTAGAGTAAATATCTCAATAAAATGAATTAAATTCCATTTTTGGAGTTATTTAATAAAGGACTAATAAAAATAATTTTCTAAGGGAATTTATGGTTTCTGGTGTCATATTAAATTCAAATTTCAAAAATGTTGATTATTTTGAAATCACAATTCATTGGATGATTTTTTCAGATCTATTTATCCATAATTAATTTGGGTTACTTATTTATTTCTCAAATGGATATATATATATATATAGGGGAGTTGTGGTTTTTTGTGTCTTGTTAAATTCAAATTTCAATTCATCAATCGTTGCGACCCATCCTAGACCACTGTAATTGTACTGGGCTCACTATAACTATCGTTGGTGCCTACAACACATCAGCGACAACCAGCTTAACTGTCCATGTCATGTCTAGCATGTATAATTAAATAAAGTGACATCCCACACCCATATACACATGTATATTAAATGTGACATGTCTTGATATAGATCCATCTCCAAGTATTTTCTACTATTATCACTTAAATAATAATTAAATTGGACTAAAAACGAATTATAACATTATTAATACAAATGTTCATATTATTGAATAATATTGACTAAATATTCAATATAATAAGTGTAAAAATTCATTAAGATAATCCAAATAAGATTAATTTCGATCCATGTCACCTTGTCAAATCATGTTAAATATGTTGTGTTTTTTGATTTTGTAAGTGTGTGATTTTTATTTGCTAATATAAACAGGGCACCCCCATATTAATGTTATTTTTTAACATTGATAAAAGACTTTTTGTAAAAAAAAATTATTGAAAAATATAAAATAATATTAATGAACTGGCTCGGTCTATCACCAAAGTACCCATCCAATATGATACAAGGCCTCAAGGGAATTCTCAATCCTCACTAATAGAAAACTAATGTTGGGGAATAAAATGTACATCACTAAGAATAATTTCTATTGATAAAAGGATAATTGAGGGGCTTCCACCCCTACATTGGAGCACTACCCAAACAAAATAATCAACGTAGTGGATCAGGATTTACAGGGCCATAGATTTTATTTGTGCTAAAAATAAAGCACTAATAAAAGGGTAACTTGTATCCATGCTAGTAGAAGGCTCCAAAAAGGACAACATTATTCTCTACTAAACAAAAAAGTGTACCATTTATCAAAATATTTTTTAGAGATGATAAAAACATTCAATTAAAAAATATTATTAATAAATATAAAATCCTCATATCTATATTTAAAAATAAATGATTAAATACATTAATTATAAAATACATGTGTATAATTAACATAAATAATATATATCAATATATATAATTTAATAATTTAAACAATGTTGATATAAATGTTGTATTATTAATACATTATATTTGAATTTATATATTTATATAAATATCCATGCACCGATATGTGTGTACTATGTTCTAGTGTGTGTGTTTTCTGCATGGGTACATATATATGTTGTACGTGTACAGATGTATTTATGTACGTATATGTGCACATGTACGTGTACATATAGGTGTGTATAACATGTGTACATGTGTATGTATGAAATGTACTTATTTCACATTTTATGTATTTTTTTCATTTTGGAAATAATATTTCTGGAATTTATTCATTTTTATGCGTACTTATATTTTAATAAGTATTTTTTTAGAATGATTTTAATTTATATAATTATTATTTATTTAATTTTATTAATTATGTTGTAATATTTTTAAAATGTTTGAAATTTATAAAATTTAGTTATTTAAATGCATTTTTTAATATTTCCTTCATTTTTTATGTGTTTACAATTCATGTAGTTAATATTATATAAATTTATTTTTTAAAATAGTTTTTCTTATTAAATTTTTTTTATTCATTTTTAATATTTCTTTCTTTTTATATTATTTGTTCATTTTTAATATTTTTTTTATATTTGTTGTAATTTAATCATTTTGAAATATTTATTTATACAATTTTTTTTACTATACATGCAATATTTTCAATATATTTTTAATTTATATGAATAATATTTATTTGGTTTTTTATTAAGATTTAGAATTAAAATATGTTTGAAATTTATACAATTAATCAATTTAAATCATTTTAAAATTATTTTTTTATTTAAATAGTTAATATTATTTTAATTTATATAATTTTATTTAATAATTTTTAATATTAATTCATTTTATATTAATTTTTCATTCATTCTTAATATTTATTAATTTTTTATATTTTTAGCATTTATTCATTTTTTAAAATTTATACATATTTATTTAATATGTTTTATTATTTTCAATGTATATTCATTTTCATTTTAATATATATTCATTATTAATTTTTTAACACTTTTTAAAATCAATAAAATTTAACCTTTATTTTAATATTTTTGAATCCACATTATTTTTAATTATTCAATTTCACTGATTTTTAGCATTCAAGGATTTTTTTATATATTCATTAATAATGTTAAAAATATATTAATAAAATTTTATTTTTAAATGAATATTTGTAAATAAATATTTATAAATATATATATATATAGGAATAAAATAATGAATGTATATTCACTATATTTATAAAATTATATATTTACAATTATAAATAAATAAATATAATTTTTAAAAAATATATTTATAAAATTATAAATAAATAATTATATATTTAAATAATTATAAAATTATAATAATTGTATTTAAATGATAAATATATTTTTTATGTTAATAATTATATATAAGTATATATATATATATAATTATATATAATTATATATATATATATATAATTATATAATTTTTTTAAATATTTATATTTATGAATACATATTTAAATTTTTTAATATATTTATAATTATTTAAATTGTTATTTATAATTATATACATTAATATTTTTTTATAGTTGTATGCATTTAATTTTTTTAAGCATATTAATTATATTATTCAAATTAATTGTACAGGTCTCTATTAGTGATTATTATTTTAGTGGTAATAAAACCACTCTTTATCAACATTTTTTTAGAAGTGCTGATAAAACCCTTTCCAATATTTTATATGGATACCTAATGGAGTTCTTTATCCTTGATCCATTCAAGCTCTCACGAAACGGATGCTTTACTGTCAGCCTCCCCCAAACATCTTGGATGAATTGACACTTTCAATACCCAAGATATGTGACTTGTGATCTATCACTCCCCCTCGAACATATTACTGTGTTTTAAATTTTCCCAATGGATTTTAATGACACGATCTCACGATCCTACTCTTTCTTGATCTACCTCACTGATTCTCCACCCAATCTCCCTCTCCATGATCCATTGTTGCTTCAACATAACCATCACCCTCACATTCATTTAACTCATTCCTCATGATTTCTATCTCTGATTATATGGCTCTTCTAGCTGTGCATTGAAAAAAATATTCCCATTTATCATATATGGTGGTGACTCTATATAGATACTCAAAAGAGTTTTTTTAGTTCACAAATGGTAATCATATCAAGGTCCCATGTATATGTCCTTCTCCCATGGAATTAAATCAAACAATTCTTATCATTTTCTTCCATTACCAGGTAAAATAACCCCATTTATTTTTATGTATTTTTATTTATTTATAGTTTCAATAGGAATTACGTAATGAGTTTAATTTTGTTTGTTTGATTTTTCCAATTTTTTATATCCTCAAAACTTTATAAAAAATTATTTCAGGATACATTTGAATCATATACATACATATATATGTATATAGATACATTATTACAAATCTTCTCACAATGATATGTAAATATGTGAAACAAAATGAGTGGAATATATATTTATAAATGCATACAAGTATAAGGACAAAGGGTGGTTCAGGAATTCAAATTCAATATATTGAACTTGGATATTAAATTCTTTTCATAAAAATGGGACTCTCTAAATAGAATTTTAAAAATTTGTTATTCATTTCAAATTAAAACCTAATTTGGATTATTGTACTTTCATGCCATGCTTTATAAAATGTGATTTAATTGTCTAAATCCTTGTTATGATGATAGTAATGGGTTTTTTAATACCTCTTGGGTTGCTCAAAAAATATTATTTGATTTAAGAAATGTAATGTTTTAATGTGGCATGTGGTGTTCAATGTATAGTATTGATTGGAAAGGGTTTTTGAAAGGAACCATTGATAAAATATAAACTGTCTAAAATTGGAATGGAACATGGGAATCACATCCATATAATTCTGGATCATTTGATTCAAATTCAAGAGTTTCTCCGAATGTTGGGTTTTCATGACCGTGTGGGTGGGCCCTATCAATGATTACATCATCTTAAAAAATATCATCATCAGATTTTAAGAATCATATCCCTGAAAGACCTCCTAGACATCCATGTACCAAGTAATGAAATTAATAAACATTATCTCTTCCCCCTTATTGATTGAAGTCACTCAATTATTCTCTGGATCTTTTCTATCGATATAATCATATGATATATCATCAAATTAATCCTTCCCAAGAACTTCTTTTGAAAATTTATCAATCTGATTACATAGAAATCCTGAGTAAATGAGGATATAGATGAAAGGACCATATGTACACTATCAAAACCCATCATAGTAACTATGTAAGGTTGATTTTAAATGATAAGTAGTCAGGGTTTTTACAATGAAAAAAAGGTAATATGCAACATATTCATGGGATTATTAAGGCTCCAATGGAATAAAATCAAAACAATTATACCCATTTGATTAAATTAAATGTTAGCTAAACCTCAATCCGTTTTTATATTTATATTTAATTGAACATATGTGATATTAATTTTGAAACGAAAAATTGACAACCTCATTTCCTATTGAAAAGGACTTCTTACATGAATGATAAACAAAAGTGAGCATACACAATAGAATGTTTCAAATCATTTTTATCTAGGTTAATTCACATTATTTTTCATTCATAGTTTTGTATTTCTATAAATATTTACTTATAATAATTTCTTCCCTCTACTTACTCTAATGAGTATTCCTTCTGCTTTCATTTTAACCACAGATCCAATTAGCAAGTGGGTATTTTTTTAGTGTGTTCATTCTCTTTTCCTTAGTTTTCACTCTCTTATTTTTCTATATTTGATTCTCTTTTCTAATTCTAACAATACTGATTGTTTTGAGGTTATCTTATTTATTTGGGGTTATACTATAATAAGTATTGAGAGATGATGATTTCCTCCAATCACACTGTGAAAGTTCTTCTGTTGTTGTTGAAGTTGATTGTTCCTTCTGAACCAATAAGAATTTTCATTTCTATTCTTTTATGATTAATCCCAACCATGTGAATTTTTTATATTATATGAATTCTTGAAACAAAAAAATGATTATTCATCAGTTTTTCCAACATCTTAAGAAGAAAAACATTAGAATTTTGGTTCATTGTATTAAGATAAATCAGTTTCTCCAAATCATGGGTTATCCAGACCATATGATTACTCCCAATTAATATTTTCATCATCTAAAAAAGGTAAACATTATCTCCTATGAATATTTTCACTTAAACACCACCTGACCTACCATGTACTACGTGAATAATTGAAATAACATCAACTACCCCTCATGTTGTAATCCCATCTAACAAATTCATTGAACCCATTTTTGATCTGAGGGTTTTTAAATATATGAAAATTGAACTGTATTATTTCTAAATTTTATATGCCCCAAAAATTTATTTCCTTCAAGGATTGACACCAAAAAAATATAATCTAGATACACGTCATATGTCTCTTATTATCTTAGAAAAAATGAATTCATGTAGCTTAAATGATTAATTAAGAATGGCCTTTTATGGGTTCTATGATCATAATTTTTTTGTATTAACTTATTTTGATAAATAATAATATTACTTAATAAAATATGATGAATATGAATTAAAAATAGATGGATACCAATCGTATAGAAAAATACTATAATTATGGAGTTAATGAGTTCGTCATGTCTTCAAAAGATAATTAGTATAACCCTTCTCAAATCCTTTTCCCTGCTTATGTTGTTGATATTTTGGACTAATTAGTCTATAGGAGATAGAAGAATACTTGAACTATCACAAAATATATGGAAGTTTTAAATGTTGTGTTAAATATACGGAACAATGAACATAGCTAGTGATTGGGATAAAACATCATTTATAGATCATTTGCTATGATTACAAGTGTGAAAAATGATAAATATTTTATCAAAGATATTATTACAAGTGTGAATGATGATGAAGATCATATTGAGGAAATTATAATTCCAATTGAATATGAAATTTTTTATAATAAATTTATTTTGATAAGTTAAAGGGTTGTGTAAGAATGTTCTTATATTTTGGTTGTACTACATAAACAACATAATCATACATTCAAAAGATATTTAATATAAAAGTAGGAAACAGATAGAATGATGCTAGTTTTACTGATCCACTTTCTGCCTTTAATGATATTATCATAGAAGATGTTGATATTCCATGCAAAAGATATGACACTAAACTAATGCTACATTGAATGGGTATGATCTATAAAATAATATATGTGTATTTAAATGACTATATACTATTTAAAAAGAACAATTAACCCCCTAGAAATTCAAAAAACATGGTTCTTCATGATATAAGAAAGATGAATCCGGTTCTATGATTTTTTTTGGTACTATCCAATTATTCAATGGGTTAGGATCAGATATTTAGATAAGGAGACTACATAGAAATTGATGTGGCATGCAGATATATGAATTAAAGATGAGAAATATCATCATCTGAAATGCTCTTTCCACTAGATGAATATTAATCAGGAGTATCCAGAATTTGTAAATGAGCTGAGAAACCCCCATATTCAGTTATATATAGATAGTTTAAATCTTTTTGGTTTTCAAAGAATTACTCCTAGTACATGGATGGTTATGTTGTTAAATTATAACTCCCCATAATATTTATTCATGAACTGAAAATACATCATGTTATGTCAAAATATATTAGGGTCAAAAAAACTGGATAATGATATTTATGTTTATTTGGATCCATTTATCAATAATTTAATATTATAGTAGGATTTAGGTGTTATGTTATATGATGGTTACAAAAATAAAGATTACACATTGAGATCTATATTGTATGGGTTGATAAATGAATTTCCAAATTATATAATTATTTCAGGATATAATATTAAAGGAACTTAAGGGATTCCCATTTTTCAACAAAGTACAATGTTAATTAGGTTGAAACATTCATCGAAGATTGGACATCACATATTTATACCCCGACAGAATAAATACAGATCATGGATGACATTATTTGATTGGATTTTAGAAGAAGGTACACTTCCATATCTTATAACAGATGATGTACTATATTTTAAATTTAGATTTATGGGTACAAATTTTGGAAAAACTTTTCCAAAACCCATACAAAAATTTATTGGAATAATAGATAGTTTTTTTGAATTACCATACTACAATTGTTTGTATGTCAAAAATTTTCCCGATCTCGTTCTTGTAGAAATAATGTATGTGATAATTTCATTGGAATGTAACAAAATATACCCAAAAAAACAAGGATAGAATTATGGCTAGGTGGTATATGATTTACAATGGGATATGATATGAGTTGGTTCCAGTGAAGAGTGAAAATGGATTTTTATTTTTGAAGAATCTTACACTCTTTCCAGGAAAGAGAGATATCCATTTTTCAACTTCCTGAATGATTTATGGGTTCTTGAGGGGTATTCATCAAATATCTTGAATTTCATTTCAATGATTGATTTAAAGATAAATGGTATGAAATCAAATGATTATAATGTTTTTTACAATATCTAATTCCTATAGATTTATGTTTCATTTTTTCCAAAATGTCTATAATAAATTATCCAAGATATATTTATTTTTCAAATTTGTATACAGAAAAGTTATAGAATAGGTTAATATTTCAGCTATGGAAATGAAAATTTCTATCATATTATTTAAATTGGATATTTTATTCCTTCCAACATTATTTGATATGATGGTTTACTTGATGGCTCACTTGGTTGGAAGTACTAGACTATACGTTCCGATATATTTTATATGGATGTACAACAATGGATGGTATATTCTTGAAGAAACCATTGAATTTTGTACTGACTTCGTATCTGATGTGTAAATCATTGTTTTATCGAAATCTCATCACACTAGGAGGATTGTGGGTGAAAGAATTTCTAGAATTTATTTTTTCACAATTACTTTTATAGAGTGTGAGCATGATCACCTTTACCAATTATATAAAATATTAGAGGTTTCACTATATATTGAAACCCACAATGTAATTCTTATGGAACTGAATTAATTACTTAATGAAAACTAGATATCAAATACATAGGGTCAATAATTTATTGGATGGTTTGAAGGCCATACTTTTGATGATTCAAATGCAAATCTAGATTCAATTTTTTAATGACTTTGATGGATATCTATACGAATATGAATGCACGTATTATATTATGTTAGTTATATAATTAATTTTTATACATTCTATACATATTAACATGATTAATGAAGTACCATGAAAAATCATGGACTTACACTTGTGGATGAAGTGATCTATGTATCTAGTACTAAGGATAAGAATCTAATTTATGTGGATATGTCATACTTTGTAATCATAAAAAAATATGAGAGTTGTATTATACAAAATTACAGGTGATTATTTTCCAATACAAGTGGTTGGATAATAGGGATGTATATAAAATAGATGAATTATGATTTGTGGAATTGGATTACGGTAACGAAGGGTACCAAGACAAACCATTTATAATGGAATCATAGGTAGTATAATAATTTTATGTTCTAGATCCTACAAACAAAAAGTGGTCAATTATTCTATTATCGACCAAAACCACTAAAGGCTTATAAATCAATTCAATTGAGGATGACTCTTTCTTTGGGATGCCATAATTATTTCATAGCAGTCCAAATATAGATGGGGTCTTGTATGTCAGAGGAGACCACAATGAGGGGATTTGGATACTCGATAGAGTGGTCAAATCCCTTCAACCTTTTAAAAAATAGAGTTCCATAATCAAGTTACAAATTTTTTGAAAAATACATTACATCACTTCAATTTATTACCCTTAAACCATTACATTTATGTAATCCAAATTAAATGTTCAACAAATTCTCAAGATAATAAATCATGAACATGCTGATGCTTTGAATATTTAAGAACAACAGGTTTCTCAACTTGAATATTATCCCAACGTATAGGAATAATAATCTTATGAAAATGCTCATTCTAACAATATAGTGAAACAACATATTGATGATGTTGATGTTGAAGAAATGGTAGAAGGTGAACAACCTTTGTCAATGAAAAAATAGGATCATTTTAACATGATGGTGATAGAAAAAATTATTAATGGGAGAAACAAAGGAATCAAATTCAAGGTTTGATATAAAGAATACGAACTTCTTATTAACTATTAGAAGGCCATGTTCAGTAGTTACATTTGGATCACCACTCCAAATCATATGATGGTGGATGTAGATTTTTGGAACAATGTTGTTTTTAGTCTTATTTAACTAATTTAGGAATATTTTGGGCTACTATTATGATATAATTTCTTTATTTTATAAAAAAAATAAGGCTAGGATTTACTCAACATTATCCCTTAAAGAGTGCATTTATAATAGAAGAGTAATGAAAGAATTGGGTTTTAATGCTCACAAAATTGGAAAATTGAGGATTTATGATAACTCTTAAAAATTATATTCTCAAATATAATAAAGGAAAAATAAACTTGTACACACCATAGATGTATTCACACCTGATAAACTAAAAAAACATGGAATGTGTTTATTTTTCATCATGATCATAATTAATTTTAGGTGCATTATTATTGGTAATAAATTGCTAGAATGTATGTTTCTTAATCACTTTGATAAATAGTTGTTAATTTATGAAACAAAAACCATGTACTTGAAATGATAAATGTGAAATTAAACCAATGTACTCCTATCGTAACGTATGGATGGGTAAGCTTTACATGAAAAAAACTATACGTATTTAAATTTATAGTAATACATTTATTTGAAATGAAACAAAAACATGATTATGTTACATTGTTTATATTCATAATGATGAATAAAAATCCCAAGAAACATCAACCCCACCTAATGTTCTATGGAAGGAAGAATGTGTAAATAAATATGGGTTACTAATTGATGAAGAAGTACACAAATTGTGAGAATAATGGGTAGGTATAACATAATAATAAAATTTTTTCATTAAATAAATATTATTAAACAATGATTACTTATTTTCCTATATTATTATATAATATAGACATAAGAATCATCATCATCTATACCTAATGAACAACTACTATTAGTGGCTTGGAAGTGGCTAGAACAGTATGTCTATGTTAAAGGTACAGGTTTTGTGGTTTCACCCCAAAAATATTTTGGGAAAATAAATGAATAGTGGGTTAAAGATAATAAAATGTTATATATGTAGGAAAATTATCTTATCTATAATAAAAAATAATTTTATGTTTGAGTTGTTAGAAAATGTTTTTGGAAGGAATCAAAGAGAAGAAAAAACACAACAAAAACTACTATGTGAAGATCCACCACCCCAACCAGCATTGAGGTGAGCCATCCCCCTCAAATGGATTTCTTAAAAGAGGTTATAAATATTATCATAATTATTTATTTGAAATGTGAATTATGTTGAAACTAGTACCTTTCTTAAAGATATATTCTATAGGATAAAAATTATTGTGATTTATATCTATCAACACCCACCCCTCACATTCTTGTGAGGGGTATCACATTCAATATCCCAGGAGATGATCTATACAAACAATAACTTCCAATTGGTCATGTGAGAATAGAAATTCATTTATTTCATGATCCATGTTTCATGACACTGATTCCACTTGATGATATAGATATTCATATGATCAATATTTCTATTGGAACCTTCATTTCAAACATGTTTGATCTCATAAAAATATATTTCAATGAGGAGGTATTCCTTTAAAACTTATTTTTTTATAGAAAACCCTTAACAATTAATGAAAAAAATCCATGAACTAATAGTTTTTATTATATATGAAAAAATGTAAGTGATTAACTGGATGTTCAAATAAAAAAGATCTAAAGGATCATCCATCCAAACAAAAAGATCATTAGAATTTACCTTTACTCCACCCATTGAACTTATAAATTTACTAACACTAAAGGTTCATGCATATTTAATTTCAAAAAGTGGTGATTTGACCATAATTTTTTTGAAGAAAATTTTTTCATAGAGTTCCTTACTAACTATCTTTTTATTGGATATGTAGATGAAATCATCATGCATGAACATATAGGATTCGTGGTTGTAAATTTTAAATTATGTATATTTTCATGACTTATTTGTCCAATATCGTATCTACTATTTTTATTATGACTAAATACTTTTCAAAATATGTCTAGGAATATATATCAATACTATTTGAAGGGAAATCGTATGAAATTTTTTTGGAATAATTAGTCCTCAAACAATGTATACACAAATTTTCAAATTATAACCAAGCTAATATGAAGTAATAGGTGAAAAACTAGCCACAATGTCTAAAAGAAATATTAAATATGACCGACACTTCTTAATACCCATGGTGCAGGGGTAAAAATCCGCAATTTAATCATATCAAATATATTTTCAGTACATTCATTACTTATTACTTTTATTGATTTTAAGGTAGCATTGGTTACTCATCATAATTATTTTGGATACTCTAAAGATTTATTTTTGTGATTTAATACATGGATAATAAATAAACTGGACAATAGTGTTGAAATTTATCAATTTAAAATAAACATCATGTATCATTTTACAAATAAACTCCACGTTATAAAATATATATTGTGTCTTAATAAAAATTTTATAATGATAGGGTAGTGTTTAAATATCATAAAAATCATTCCATGATGACAATCCATGGGAAAAAGACCTATTTCATTCTGAAAATGGATATTTATTTGGGTATATATAAAATCATTCCACTACAAAAACATATACAAAAATAATTAAAATATCAATGTTTCTGTAGTGATTGAGACAAACTAATGGAAACGATTGTGGTTTTAATGTTTCAAAATTTAAAAAGTATATAATATTCCATCACAAATTAGCATCCCGGAAGAAGTATTTCTAATGCTAATTACAATTCCAATTAAAATATCAATTAATAGTTTGTTTATTTATATTTTCACTATACTACCTGGATTTTATATTTTCCACCTATTAAAAAGAGGAAATATATTTGTTTTCAAATGAATGGTTACAAAACATTATCTCATAATGTAAAAATACATCATGGTGATTGGAATTATTATTACATATTTAGTTAATTTTTTCATCATTTTATCAACACTTTTTAGTTAATTTCATTTTCATTTTTTATACTTGTTTTGTAAATTTTGACATAGATCATGAAGAAATGACATCATATATAAATATGATTCAATCATGATGATGTAATTTTATTTTTTTCACAATAAAATCAAAATTCTCTGTTATCAAAGATAAATATTGTTAGATAACAACAAATATTGAATTAATCAAAGAGAAAAAGACATGTTATAACTTGTACGAATCAACTGAAACAAAATCTGATACACGTTATGTCATATATTACAAATATTTTATGTTTTTTGTTTGAAACCCACATTTTAGTTTAAAGAACACCTCACATAATCAAAACTGAGGAAAAATATTCATGTTTTTTAAAAACTTTAGAAAAATAATTCAAAAATCCTTATTTTGTATTGAAATTAAATTCATCTCAATCAAGTACATGGTGTTCCCAGTATGATAGATCTTGTAACAGGTTTTCATATTCTCATGCTCGTGAGAGATTGGACTTTGAGGCTACAATTAAGATAATTGTGATAGTAAAACGGGTTAAGAATATATATAGACATCATGAAAATGTGAATTCCTACTACTCATTTAGTTTTTTTAAGTTTTTTCTGTAATTATTATTTTAATTTTTTTTATCATTTACTCAAATACTCATTTATTTGTTTTTATATATCTTTTTAATGGTCATATTTTCTTTCAACTACATATAATAAAGAATGAAAAGAGAGAACTTGTTATTTTATGGATGCAAGATGAGACCACATGTTTCCTGAAATGTGATGTGAATCGTATGTATGTGTCTACCAAGGGATTTTAAAAAACGTTGAATGGAAAATTTGGACTTACTAAAATTTCTATAACCAATTTTTTCTTCAATGGTGTAGAAATCAACCAAACCTCATTAATTTAAACCTCAATTCGATACACAATCTGATCAGTATGACTCAATGTTTTTTTAGTTTATAATTTTTATTTTAGTTTAAATAATACATCATACTTTCAAAATCAATAAAACAACATTTAGATTATTTTGATAATTAAGAAAATTATCTATAATTAATTTTTGACATGTAGTAATCAACCACTCGTTAATCTGATACACAATGTGTTCGGCATGGCTCAAAGTGAATGTTTTCAGTTTAAAATTGATATTTGAGTTCAAAATTTATGTAACATACTCAAAACTAATAAAAAAATTTATATTAAATGGATTCATTAATAAAATTAGCCATAAATAATTTTTGATGTGTAGGAAACAACCAAACAAAAATTAGATACACGGTGTGCCCAGTATAACTCAAATTGTATGTTATCAATTTAAAGTTAACATTTATTTTTAAACATTTTTCACACTCTAAAAAATAAGAAAATAAAATAAAATTATCTTAATATATTAGGAAAATTATTCACAAGTCATTTGTGTTATGTATGAGTTAATCGCATGTCAAGCTGACACACGATGTGACCAATATGACTCAAAGTTCATGTTTTTAGTTTAAATTGACATTTTAATAAAAAATAACAGAGAAAAAATCAATAAAAGGAATTAAGATTATTTTTATTATTTATTAAATTAATCCATATGTCATTTTTGGATGTGTAGGAATAAACCTCACATCAATTTGATTCATTGTGTGACTGATATGAATCAAAGTGTGTTTTTATATAAAACTGTCATTTTAGTTCAAAACACAAGTCTCATACTCAATACAAGGAGAAAAGATACCGATTGTTTGGATAATTTATGAAAATGATAAATTAACCATTATGGATATGTATGAATCAGCCTCACAATAATACTATTCATGGTGTTTCCGATATGACTCAAAGTGAATACTATAATTTTAAAATTGACATTTTAGTTCAAAAATTATGTCACTTACAAAAAATTATGTAGAATTATATATTATTTATTCTTTAGAGAAGTTATTTAAAAGTCTTTTGTAAAATGAAAAGGTGATTTACATGTAAAACCAACACACGATGTGATCAGTTTGACCCAAAGTGCATGTTTTTCTTTTAAGTAGGCATTTTTATAAAAAAGGAATGTGATGTACTCAAAACTAAGTAGAATAATTTATATTATTTTGATACATATTATAAATTATCATTAAGTCATTTTTATATGTAGAAAACAACAACATATCAATCTGATGTATGTGGTGACAGATATGACACAAAGTTGTTTTTTAACATTAGCATTTTAATTAAAAAACATTTCATATACTGAAAAAAGAGAAAAAAAATTGGATTATTTGGATACATTATTAAAATTATACCCAGATAGTTTATAATGTGTTTGAATCAGACAAACCTCAATTTGATACACGGTGTGCCTGAGATTACTCCAAGTGAATGTTATTAATTTTAAATTGACATTTTATATAAAAACGTGTATCACTTATTGAAAACTGAGAAAAAATGTTTTTTATGCCTTGATATGTTAGGAAGATAATTCATATGTCATTTGGATGTGGAGGAAATAGTATCATGTAAAACTAACATACAATATGACTAATAGGGATCAATGTCTATGTTTTCAGATTAAATTTGCATTTTTGTAAAAAAAATAATGTACTCAAATTCAACAAAATGCATTTCAATTGTTTTGTGACTTTAGGAAAATTATCATTAAGTCATTTTTTAGGAGTCAACTATACATGAATACGAAACATGGTGTGACCAGTAGGACTCTAAGTGTCTATTTTTATTTAAAATTGACATTTTAGTTCAAAATAAAGGTCACATACTCAAAAACAAGAAAAATAAGTGTTTAAATCTTTATGAAAATTATCTAAAAGCCATTTTCAACATTAAGAATAAACCACACCTCAATATGATACATTATATTCATGGTATGACTCAAATTGTCAGTTATCATTTTAAAATTGAGATTTCAGTTCAAAACATGTGCCACAAACTAAAAAATTATAAAAAAAGATTTTATTGTCATGATACATTATTAAAATGATTAATAAGTCATTATTGATGTTTTAAAATTATTTTCACATTATATCAGCACATGATGTGAACTGTATCACTCAAAGTGTGTATTTTTAGTTTAAAATGAAATTTTTGTAAAAAAGATATGTGGAACTCTCAAAACTGAGAAAACATAATTGTATTGTTTTGATACTTGATAGAACTATCCTAAATTCATTTATTATGTTTATTAATAATCCACATTTCAATCCAAAAAACAATGTGACTGATATTACTCTGTGTGTGTCTTTTCATATAAAAATTAATTTTTTTTTCAAAACACGTGTAACAAAATAAAAACTGATAAAATGAATTCTCATTATTTTGATACTTTAAGCAAATGATCCATAAGTCAAATTTAATATATAAGAATTATGCACACTATAATTTGATACATTGTATGGCTTGAATGGCTCAAATGTGTGTTTTGAGTTAAAAATGACAGTTTTGTTCAAAATAATCATGACATTCTCAAAAATAAGAAATCAAGTTTTGATGGTTTTGATACTTTAGAAAAACAATCCGAAAGTATTTTTTGATGTGTAGGAAACATTTAAAACTCAATCTGAAACATGGTGTGACTGCTATGACTCAAATCCTATGGTTTTAGTTTAAAAATGACATTTTTTTACATATTGTTTTATATTTAGTGTAACTTTTTATTTATAGTATTAATAATAAAAGAATTTTCATCAAATACTGGTGAATTATTTATAAAATATTTAGGTGTATTGTTTGGAAACTGATACAATGATAAGGAATTTGTTCGAGGGGTTTGGGTTCCAAAGACATTGAACCCATTTTGGTTTTTGAATTTTTGTGATAAATTGTACTTTAAAAGGTAATTATTCAAAACAATATTTCAAATTTCTATAATATATTTTTCTTAATTGAATTTTTGATTTATTTTTTTCTAGTTAAATGTGGAATTTTCCATATAACTATATTTTTTCTCCCATTTGCTATAAATTTAACAGAACACTTTAGTAGTATGGCCTTTATCAACACTACATCTAACACTAATAAAACAACCCATTATCAATGCTAAAAAAATGGTTGATAAAGGGATAACTTTTATAACTTCAAAACTAGCACAGATTAGGGACTATCTTTATCCACGCTGATAAAGGTCCACTTATCAATAATTTTCTAGTGCTGTTAATATTATCCCCCTTTTAACAACTCTTAGGATAACAATGTTTCAGTAGTAATGGTAATAACCTTTTCTAGCACTGAATATAGCATGTTCTGTAGTAGTGATTCATAAAGAGAAAATCCAAACAAGGAATAAGAAACATAAACATGTCTCATTAAAAAATAAAGTCATGTATACATTCCCAAATAATCTCAACAGAAAATTTACTAAAATATAAATACAACTACAATGGAAACAAAAAAATGGAAACTAGAGTAGAAGTGCCGATATGGAACCATACACTTGAGGAACAAGGATACTAAAAATAAAATAAATACATAACCACCCATATCTATGCATCAAGTGAAACATATTTACTTACCACCTCCAACATACCCAAAGAAAATCCCAACAACTAGTTATAACATACTTGGAGTACCCAAATGCAACATATCACATGATAGGCGTGAGTAAAACTGCCTAGTGGGTATTCCCCCCCAAAAAAAACAACAATAGACAATAAATATATATATATAGTAAATGATATTTTGAAATAAAATAATAAATTAATTTTTTTCATTTTAATAAAAAACCAATAATATTTTATTATTATTATAATCCATTTCATTAAAATAACATAGGTCGCACACTTTAAATGCAACAACATGAATTTCTAAGTAAGAACCTTTTATTTGATAGCATGTATGACATGTGACACAAACCAAATTGGGGAATATAATATCAAAATAATTTATAATATATTTATTATTTAAACTACATTCTATATATTTCATTTCATGCAACACTCAGTTAGCATGCATTACACACAAAAGTGACCTTCTTCGGTGGCTTGTATTACCTACAAGAACAAGTTTACCACGTAATAATATATTAATAATATATTATTATTTAACATTATATGATATAAAGTAAATATTATTGAATATTATTAACAAAATCAAGAATTTATATTTTTTATATAAATATAAAATGAATATATTGGTTTCCAATTAATTAGAAATGAAAAAAAAAGAAATAATTGGATATAAAAATAAATATTATTATTTTTATTCCTCTAAAAGAGTTTTATCATTAAATAAATAATTAATTAAAATTAGTTAATTATTTTAATGAAATATGTATGTTATATAATCAATAAAGTTTTTTATATTCATCCATTAGGTTTGACATGAATAAAAAAATAACAAACTCTTTCTTATATATAAAACATATATTTTTTAAATTGAATTTTATCACCTTTTAATGGATAACCATTCTTAAATACGAATTTTTAATATTTAATTCATTTAATATGTCAAAATAAACTTCACAATTGAAATATAAACATAATAATTAAACTATGGTGAATTTTTTCTTATTTTTGTTAAGCATTGTTTTAAATAAATAGTAAAAAATACTAACTTTTTGATCAAAACTAAAATTTCAACTAATTTATTTTTACGGATAAATTATATTTTTAATTGGTTTTAAATTTAAATATATATTTTTTAATGAATTAATAAATTTTATGTCATTTTATTCATTTTTACCTTGAAATTGATTATAATAACTTATCAAACTTTTGGATGTTTTTACATTAAAAACCTGCATTTTCGTCCCGCCTGCGGGATGAATTTTAAATTAACTTATACTAATTATTTGATTTTAATTATAGATAATAGATTAAATATTTTTTGTAATAATAATTTATAATTTATAATAATTACAATAACAATTACCAAAAATATTCTTTATTTCATTAAAATTAATTACATTGACTAGGTTAAATTAAGCACAATAATGGACTTAACCTTAACATTAAGGTGAAAAATGAACTATAAAATTTTACAAGATCTATTATATCAACATATTTAAACTTTATTATCCATTTTATTTAATTTGGTGCATTACTGGATACACTTTCAACTTGAATAACATGGGAAGAATTCCTTCATCAAAATATTACAAGAGTGTCACTCCTCTTCCACAATAAATGGCCACCACTTCTCCTGTTTCCTTAATCCTCCCAAAACACATAGTTTTAGGTAGTATATGAAAAAATAGATTAAAAGAATCCTTCAAATAGACCTTTAATACTTTATTTGGGAAGAAATTATTCCAAGGATTCCCTTTCGTATAATCCAAAAGGAGTTACCAGATTTTAAGGTAACATTTTCCAACGATCTCTTTATTCATTTTCTTCTCCACTACCTATAATATTATAATCTTGTGATTAAATAAAAAATTATCCTCAATATAATAGGGCTTTTTTATGATTTCTACTAAAACTATACACACCTACTTCTAATGGATAACTAATATACTTTTTTTGTGTACAGTGAAGTACTGCCTCACAAATTGATGATTTTTCAATTTTCCTTTATGACCTATCATGGTGGATATTCTGATAGAATATATGTTCATATATGATATATATGATATTTATAATGTATCTATTCTTTTATAATTTTTATTTATTACATAACTTTATACTTTCCATCTTGTGTAAATATGATAATTTCATTTGAGGAAGTTTTGTTTACCGCCCCTCAAAGTGATGTTACTCGTTCAAGAAAAACATAGAATATATAAATGTTGGTATTAATAATAAAATGTCATATATATAACATAGATATGTAATTGGAATTATAATATACATAGATCATATAATTATAATTATTTTAATACTGCAAATATATGGAAGTATTGTTCATGAGCATGTACGACCTATCATCTCCATGAATGGTACATTTCATTTATTATCTGTAAAATTTATATATTATTATAAATATATATATAATTAATATATAGTATAATTATGTCATGGTTTACAATATTTATATGATTAAATATTGATCTAATGAATATGAAGAACAATTGACATGTCAAAAACATACTTGAGAAAACTAGTCAATTAACACCTAAAATAGTGAAAATAATGAATGATTGTTAAGAGACAAGTAATAACATGGTATAAGAATATGATATATAATATTAAAATCATTATTATTTTTCTGGTATAAGTTAATAAAATATTTTAAGCCACTATATAAGATTATAGGTACCCTACAACAAGATCAAGGATATGGTAAGGGATGTCGTCTCAATTTAAATTCCATTGAGACATATTTGTTATTATGCACCACTTCCCTTTTATATGGTGTATATACTACCATTTTTTAGGTTATATAATTAATACCATTACTTACACGATATTATATGTTTAATTTAATTTTATTCCTTCATGGAGATTATGATTTCAATTTTCAAAGTGGTATTAGAAACTTTGGAATGATTAAGGATAATTTTCATTAAGAATGTTTTTAATGATCTTATTTGGAATCTCAACTTATTTTTATTGCTATATTTCAATTGAAAAAATTAATTTTTTTAAACATAAACATTATTTGGTTATGGGTGTTATTGTTTCTTAACTATATACCATTTTTACATACGGTGTTTAATTTGACTGTTATTTGATTAACTGGGTTTATTGATAAATATTTGTCTTTTATTCTATACATATAGTTGATAAGGATTATTGATTATTGATTAAATCTATTATTAGAGATGAAAAATTATTTGGATATGTAGTTCATAGGTGGTTCCTTATTATAGATATACCCTCAATAGATTGGTAGTCTCATTATATAAAATAGTTGGCCATAATAGATGGGTTTTTACTCGATAGCTAAATAGAATTGTGAAATGTATTGATGGTAATGGTTAAATTACCTAGGAAACATGTCATCCAATAATTAATTATTTCCATCATATTTTTTTAATATTATTCATCCAAGAGATTTGGCATCAACATATATATGGATACAATTAATTTTCAGTTCATTCATTAAATAGAATGTGTTTCAGTTTATTACCTTGTTATATTGAATTTCCCTTATCTAGTTATTTTAATGGAATGTATTATTAGTTATTTACCTTTACATGTTTATTTATTCTCACTGATTCTTTATTTAATCTACTTTACTTAAATTTATTGAGCATTTGAGCTTACCCATATTGTATCTCCTTTCACCATGTTATGAAGAAGGAATCATTGAATAAGAATTCAAGGATATTTTTTATTTTATTTTATTATGTATCATGTTTGTATTTCAAATTCACCAATGAATAATGGGTATCATGAATGTAATATGGATTTCCATGGCTACTAAATAGATCGGTCCTTAGGTATTTTATTCCTTGTAATCATGCCAATGTAATAAAATAAAACACAATTTTCTGGGCTTCTATGTTCAGGGTAATAAAGTTGGTATTAATGGAAGTTTATTAGTAACCTTGGAAAATTGTTTTAAAAACATATATTAGGGAGAACAACACTAAGATAGACATTGAGGATATGTTCACAAGAACATACAAGAATTTTTTTAAGGTGGTGATTATTTTGGTATTTCTAGAAATACATCTCTTCATGGATACTATAAGTTGATGTGGTTTTGGAATAGATGTTGAGTAAAAGATATTACAAGGTGTCTGAGGCCTAACTCGGGGGAACCTAGTTTATGACAATGGGCCTTACTACTCACCTAGTTTTACACTTCTACGATATACATTTAGAATAATTCACATTTTCTTCACCTTAAATTATGATGGATTTGAATGTAAATATTTCCCCAAAGTGACCAATGTTTATGATTATAGGATTTATAGTATATTAATTTAGGTTATATTCTATACCATATTTAGAGTTATATAATGTTTATAAATTTTATAGCCATTTCAGTATATGTTTTTGTTTATTAATAGAACCTAGAAGGATGAATGTTTTCCATATGCATGGTAAATGTAGAGATTTAACTATTAGAGAAACCAATATAGCTGGACTTAAAAAGGATCAAATCATGGTAATATTAGGGAAACATAATCAGACTATGATAAATAACCTTTCCCAAATGAAGAATCTAATTCCATGAAGATAATCTCTAATGCTAGATCACTTCATGTGGAAGACTCCTCTATCATTTATTTTTAATATTGATCCCATAGAAGATAAGAAGTGGACAAATACTTTGGAGAAGTTATTTATATCCTTGGAATGCTGTGAAAAAGAAAAGGTCATACTTTTAGACCTTTGTTTCTAAGGTGAAGCTAATATATGGGGGTATCTAATCCAGAATAAAAGGGAGTAAAAATCAATTAAACTCATGGAATATAGGACTTCTAAGCAGAAATGTTTCTTTAAATAATCCCCTCGTGATCAACAACTTGAGATGAAGATGATGTTCCCAAGCTTAATGAAAAATGAATAATTGTGTGTTGAGTATTATGAATATACTTTTAAAAGATTATACATGTATGTTAGAGATTACATACATAATTCAGTGTAAAATATTGACTACTTATTTTATGTTCTTAATCCATGTCTCTAAATGGAATTGGTTTCTCATATTTTTTCATCCTATGAAGAGATTGTTTTATGTTCCATAAAAATAGAAATGAAAATCTTTAAATCCTTTTAATTCAAGGGAAACCAAGAGAAGAAGAGGTCCTCTGAAAACCATGAAAATGGGAATGAATCAAGGAATATAAAGTGAAAGAAGTATTTTCCAACATGTGATAATTGTGGAAATAGTCTCCTATGTAAATTATTGAATGGATTTGGGGTTTGTTATAAGTGCTGAGAAAAGTTTAACCAGGAAATATAATGTAATGGGAAGAAGGAAAACATTGCTATTTAGTGTTACAATTGTAGGGAGATGTGGATGTATGGAAAATAATTAACTAATAATCAAGGTAATATACCTCCAAATAAGATATGGGATCATGTTCAAGCATATATTTTTGAAACAACTGATGTTGAATGATTAATGTAATTATGTTTTTGGATCCATAAACTATTTTGAAAACGTTTTTAATTTATTATGTTCTCATCATATGAATTATAAAATATATAAGGATTATACTATATTAATTTTTTTAATGATTTGAAATCATATGTTAAATGGTACCAAGAGAAATAATTATTAGAAATTTAACCATTTTGGAAAACACATGATTGAGGGAAATACAACCCTTAATATGTTACTGATGATAAGATAATGATTAAGAAATGATTGATTTGGATGGGTGATGACTACCTTGGAACATATTAATAACTTTCCGATAAGTGGTCTATATTATCACTGATGGAGTTTACAAAACACTTGGATTTAAGGGATATATCCAATAACATGTGCCTTAAATAAGGAATAAGGAATAATGCTTGTTTCCAATATGGTTTTATCGTGAGTGGAGTTCTAAACATATTTCAAGAGGATACATGATGAAGTAATTCACATGTTTGAATGTAAAAATTTATATATTATTTATATTGATTATTGGATAATGATAAGTTAATTTTTGAAATCTAGTGACCTTCCATCCAAATTATTAAATTGTAGTATTATGGAAAGGTTAACCATTTATAAAATGTTTTATGTTGATCTTTAGATGATATTTTAGAATTTAATTTATTACTTTAATAAAAAAAGCATCATTTGAAAATATATGTTGTGGAAATAGTTAAAGGAACAACCAATTCATAAGATTTTGTTTATTAAATAGAAATGTGTATTTACTTATATTAATATAGAGTGAATAAATTAAACAACACTTGAAAAATGGGTTTAGAAACAAAAATGATTTTCTAGTACCTTCTTTTCCAATGATTAAAAGGTCCCCATTAGAGCTTCAAAAATTTATAGCCTTGTAATTTTTATCATTCTCCAAACCATGTTCTCTACCACTCTTTATTATAACTTGATTGTTACATTTTTCTTTCACATCCATTTTTTCATTTCCCACCTATGCTCTCCTACTAGGGAACCAAGTTACATTACCATTGTACATTCATTTCACTCTTATTAAGAAGATATGTTATTAACCCTATTCATGATGAGGGGTTTTTAGTAATATATTATTTTAAAATAAAAAACCCTTTATTACTGAGATCATTTTTAACTTGTGAGGATGCAACTTAATCAAGGTGGGGAGAATGTTACACCTCGAAACATAGAATTAAGAATCGTGTATTTGATTGGGTGTATGACATGTGACACCAAGAGCTAAGGGAATATAATATATAAATACTTTATAATATATTTAATATTTAAGATAGATTATATATATTTCAATTCAAGTAACCCCAAGTTAGTTTTCATTACATATAAGAGTTATCTTCTTTGATGGCCTGCATTACACACAAGACTTGGTTTTACCGAAGAATAATAAATTATTAAAAAATGAATATTTAATATAATAAGATATAAACTAGAATTCATGAATATTATTAACTAACATATTGTCTTTATTTTTTATATAAATATAAAATGAATTCATGGGATAAAAATGAATGAGAAATGAAAATAAGAACCAATTAGATAAAAAAAGAATTATTATTATTATTATTATGTTTCTAATATAGTTTTATCTTAATAAACATATTTAATTACAGTTGGTGAATTATTTTAATGTAATATATATGATATATATTCAATAAAATATTTTTTACATTCATCCATGAGGTTTTATAGTCATAAGATAAGATCATACTCTATTTTATACATAAAAACCTATATTTTTATAAAGGCAATTTTACATCATTTTAATGGAGAACCCATTTGAAATTTTAATTATGAATATTTAATTTATTTAATATATTAAAATAAACATTATATTTTAAATAAATAAATAATAATTATGTTTGGGAGATTTTTTTTTATATTTTTACAAAACATTTCATTTTTTAATGAATAGTTAAAAATACTGAATTATTTTTTAAAACTAAATTTTCATATAATTTATTTATAATGTTAAATAACATTTTTATTTATATGTAATGTTTAATTATATAATATTTTTATCAATTAATAAAATTTACCTCATTGGAATCAATTTCACAATGAAATTGTTTATACAAACTTATCAAACATTCAGGCATTTTTACTTTAAAAGCATGCATTGTCGTCTCGCACACGGGATGAATTTCAAATTAATTTTTGCCACTTATATTATTGGGATTTGGAAAAATGGATTTAATATTTCTAATAATAATAATTTATAATACCTCATAATACCAAATATGTTTTTACCCAAAATATTAGTGAGAGTGAATAAAATTAATTACAATGATTAATGTTAAATTAAGCATAATAAGGGACTAAAACATCACCATAAGACCAAAAAGACCTATAAAAATTTACAAGAGATTTTTTAGGGAAATATTTAATACATAACCTCCCTTTTTATAATAGTTTATATTATTGGATCCACTTTCAACATTAAAAATAGGGGAATAATTCCTTTGTGAAAATATTACAAGAGTGCCACTCCTCCGCCACTATAAAAGGCCAACACTTCTCCCACTTTATCACACCTATCAAATCACATTGGGTCAGAAAATATCTTAGCAAATATCTTTAAAAAACCCATACCCTAGACCTTTAATCCTTCCTTTGTACATGAATCCTTCCAAGGATTCCCTTGGGTAAAGACCAAATGGATTTAACCGATTTTAAAGTAACACTATACAATGATCTCTTTTCATTCATTTTCTTATCCACTACCTATACTATTATTATTCTATTGTTACATAAAAAGTAGTATAATAAATATACTATGATGCTTTTATGTAAATATTTCTACCTAACAATAAAAACGCCTCCTTTTAAGTGGTACCGAACATAATGTTTATATGTACGGAGACCTACTACCTCACGAAATGATGGTTGTTATTTTTTTTCTTTGCCACCTATAATGGTGTCCATTATGATGTAAAATATGAACATATATGATATATATTATATTTATAATGTATTTATACTTCTATAATTTATAAAAATAACATACCTTTATGCCTTCCATCTTGTATAAAGATGATAATCTCACTGGAGGAATTGTGGACTACCCACCCCTCAAAGCAATATGACTCGTTCATGCCATACAAAAAATGAATAAAGGATGGTATTAATAAATCTATGTAACATATATAAAATATATATTTTATGATAATTATAATATAAATAATATCATTTACATTTAATTATTTTAATACAACAAATTAATTAAAGTAACGTTCATTTTTACGTATGACAAACAATGTGCATGAATGGTACAATTTGTTTCTTATCTCAAAACATTTAGATTATTATAAATATATAAATATGATAATTATGTCATGATTTTAATTATTTAGACGATTAAATCATGAAATAATTAATAATAACATCAGTGGACCAGTCAAAAACAGACTCAAGAAAATAGGCAATTAACACCCGAAATAGTGAAAATAATGAAAGATTATTTAAAAATGTGTAATAAGACATTATAATAAGATGATATATAATATTATAAACGTAATTATGGTTATTATATAAGTTATTAATAGATTTTAAACAAATATAAATGAGGATAAATGCCACTCATAAAAAGAAATTTTAAGGTAAATGATTTCATCTCAATTTAAATTACATTGAGACTTATTTGTTGATATGCACCAATTGACTTTTATATGGTGTACATACTACCCTTTTTTCTATTATATAATTAATAAAATTATTATAATGATATTATAACTTTAATTTAATCTTATTACTTTTTTTATTAATATTTAAATGTTTGAAAGAGGTATGGGTCCCTATTGGAATGTTTAAGGATTATTCTCCTCAAGAATGTGTTTAATGATCTTCTTTGCAATATCAACTTTTTTTTATTGTTAAATTTTCCATTAAATTGTAACTATATTTAAATACCCACCTTATTTTGCGATTATTATTATTATTTTCTAAATAATATATCATTTTTACAAATTGTGTTCACTTTGACAGTTATTTGATTAACAAAGAATTATTGATAAATATGCGTCTTTTTTTCAGTACAAATAGTTGTTAAGTCATAATGGATATTTATTAAATCAATTATTTTATGTGAAATTTTTTTGGAAAGGAATGTCATGTTTGGGTTCCAGTTATAGATATCCCATTGATGTATCATTAGTATCATGAGACGAAATAGTTGGCCAAAATCGATGGGTTTTTACTTGATAACTAAAATGTATTCTAAAAGGTCTTGAGGGTAACTGTTTTATGTACCTAGGAATTATGGAATAAAATAATTAATAAATTGCCTCATTTAGTTTTAGTTATTATACATCCCTGATATTGTTCATCGATATATCTATGAATACATTTAATTTTTTGTTCATTGATTAGATAGTGCATATTTCTGTTAATTACCTTGTCATATTGAATTTACCTTATTTAGTTATTTGAATGGAATATGTAATCAAATATTTACATTTCCGTGTTGATTTATTCTCATTGATTCATTATTTATTCAACTTTATTTACCCTTATTGAGTAGTTGAGATCACCCTTATTATGTTTCCTTTTCCCAGGTTATGAAGAATAAAATATTGAATAAGTATTCAAGGATATTGTTTATTTATTTAAATTATGTATCATGTTTGTATTTCATATTTCCCAATTTATTTTGGTTATCATGTTTGTAATCTGGATTTCCAATACTAGAAAATTGATTGGTCCTTCAGGATTTGATTCCTTGAAATCAGGATAATATAATACAATAATGCACTAGCTCTGGGATTCTGGGGTCGGGGCATTACATTAAACAATACAGTATTTTTTAAATTAAAATAAAAGAATTAATTTTATTTTATAATTAATTATAAAAAAAATTTCCGAAAAATAAAATAAATTTAATGATTTTTTAAATTTTTTTAAATAAATATTAACTAATTATTTATTTTAAATAGAAACCAATCATAATAAATGAAACATCTATAAAAAAGGTTTATTATAACATCACCATTAACAAACTATCATTGAAACATTAGAATCATAATAATCATAATATTAAAGATAAAAGTGTGATCATGGGAATTCCTAAGAGCCCTTGGAAAATAATGGAAAATACTAAAATAAAAATAATCTAATTAGTGTACCTGATATAACTGAACTTCCATAACACTCGGTATTTCACTACTTGGTCTAACCAAGGTGAAAATCCTCCCAAGCTGAGTAAAGTCCAACATAGATCCACTAGTACTGCAATTTCATGCATTAGTGTAGCATATGAACTAAGGTATCCCATCCATCCATGCTTGGTTTTCCATGATATAAACAATGGAGGTGATTTAACAAAAAATAACTACTGGTATTGTGGGATATATAAAAACCATAAGCACACATTCACCTTAAAACACCCATTATAGAAGAAACCCCTTTTCTCTAGAAAATTGATATACCAAAATATGACTAATAATAAGGAAAATTTCATCGACTTTATTGAAACTAACACAAGGGCCAGACTTCTAGGGTCCATTTATGTTTAGAAAGTAATTTCTATAATGTTGAAAATTGTACCTTGATGAAACCTTCAAGAAATAAGTTTATAAAATCTTCCTTTAAATTCTAAATCATAGGATCATCATCAAAGAAACTAAAATAAACAAAAAAGCCTAAATGTTTTTTATATGATGTCATTCAAAACCTTTTTTCAATAATGTCATTTAGAGTCAAACACTAAATTCTTTAAATCAGTGAATAATTTGTTAAAAAATTATAAGAAAATTGGTTTGAGAATAGAAACAAGTTGAATACCACTTGTACTAAATATAAATCAATAGAAAAATAATATTCATATGAAAAAACATTATATATAATGAATATATTTTTAAAAGAGACCAATACATGAATTAAAAGATGTAATATATTAGTGGATCTAAATTTAAAACTTCATTTATAGAGAAAACTATTCAACATTCGTCACATTAATCAAATATGGTTCATATTCACTAAAACATTATAAGAAAACTTCTAAATAACCCACATGATCCCTTAATCATAAAAATAATCATAAAAAACTGAGTACAAGATTTACCCTTGGTCATCGGGACCATAATGGTTCACAAAAAAGGAAGATAAAGAATAAAAAAATTATAAGGTGGCAGTCTACATGTGATTACCCTTAAAGAATCCACCTTCAAAATTGATTAAATCCATGGAATCACCATAGATAATAAGGAGAATGATATGAAATATCTTGGGATTTCATAGAAGATTGTGAGGATTGGACAAAGACCCCAAAGGGGCTTAAATTAAATTAGGTCATTTGGAAATTTTACATTTTTAATGGATATGGAATATCCATATGGGTTACCAAATCGTTCCCTAATCATCTGAAATCTATTGTACTGACCTAAAAAATCCTTTACAATATGATTGTATAGTTTACCCCATTATGAATCAACTATGACAAAACCTCTAAAAAGTGTTCCAGGTTTTTCACAACTAATCCATGTGGTTTTCCTTAATTGTATGAAAATTTTGTGACATGTACTTCAACCCCCTTCAATAAATTTCAAATAAAATTAACTTGAATTAAAATAATAACAATAAATTAAGATCAATAAAATAATAATAAGTAAAAATAAAGTTATGGAGTTATAATTCTCCCCACTATATCAATTTATGACCCCATGAATTCGTAATATAATTAGTAGATCAAGAAATAAACATGTGATTTTATTCCCTCATTAAAGACATAATTTATGAATCCAAGGATTGAAACAACTAACTAGACCCAAAACCAAAAAACCAAACATATCATTAATAAGAAAATTGATCATACCATAATAGTTCAATATCCTTATACCCTGGAAACCATAAAATATCCCAAATTGTTGGAATTGGTACCCTAGAACCAAATACATTATACTTTTGATTACATAAATATTCAAGTTATTATACATTAATAAATATACTATCACATGATTTTTACTCTTATGTGTTACATTAATGTGACAATATATTCTGAGTATTTTTCACATGAAAAGGTTATAACATTTCTTCATTATTATGATAACTTTCAAGAACTATAACAATATTCTTAAAAATATAATATATGGTTGGATGGAATATATTTCAAGACACCCTACTATCATGGGTTATCAGGTGTTGGAGGATTGTATGACATTGAGACTACATCACATAATGTTCAAACTCGGTAATCTACAAGAGTGGAGGTTATGAGAACATACTCACCCATTATAATTTAACATCTTATGTGATTCGTTGAATATTTTTGTATCCATATGTTTGTATTTTTTTCTTAGACATGATATTTTCATTAATTTTAATCATGTTTCATGAATGTAGATATATTTTTGAAGAATATGTTTACATATGATCATGGTGAGGTAGGATATATTCGAAGTGTTACAAGTGATATTAAAATAGAGAATCATTCAAGAAATGATTTGTTCCTTCTGAGTTAATGGATGTAAATATCATTACCCCTTTAATTAAAATTGAATATTATAATTTAGTCTGTGGACATGGTGGATTTATAGACAGTTGTATTTCATGAAGTTCAAAAAATATATATCAATAATATATGTTTATTAAAATAATAATTCAACCTTATTATTGAGATATTTTTATAAAGAGATTATATTACATAATGATCATTCATAAGAGGATATTGTCTTAGGACATTAAAATATTTCTCTATGGGTTCCTTAATAAATTTATAGAGAATGACTTGGGATTTTAGGTATGCTAGCCTATTTCCACTAAAAAAGAGGCCTTGAGGGTTACACACTACATGTATCGAAGACAACAATTAAATAATATATGAATTTTATATTAAAATAATTATTATTCTCAATTTCCAAGGAATAAAAATAATATAAATTAATTTCATCATATATATTTAGTAACCATTTATTTTTTAGAATTTATATATGACTGGAATATTAAATAAATATTTATTCATAGATTATTGAATATTATATTTATTTATTTAATAAAATAATAATGAAATGATTTTTATTTATTTAAATACTTAATCATTTTTGTGGTTTTATAAATTTTATGGAGGATTGAAAAACTGAGTTTTGGATCAAGTGAGAATGATATATTTAATATAATTTAAATAAATAAATATTTATTTATTTAGAAAATGATATTAATATTATTTTTTATTCTTACTCCCATCAAGGAAATAATATTTTATTTTATTTTTATTTGACACAAGGTTTCCTTAAAATAAATATAACATTTAAGGGGCTTGTATAATAACTTATTCTCTCACCTAATAATTTAAACCCTATTACATAATTTCTAGGTTTTGATGATTTGTGGTGCACAACATTTATACGAAGAATTATATCAAAAAACTAGAGATAATTCTATAGAACTGTCTCAAAAATAGAGAGCATCGATCCTCCTTCACCCACTCAATAAAATGATAGAATAAAATAATATCCTTCGAAATCATAACTTATTTTTTTTGTGATCAATGGAGAATAATGAAAGTGGTTAGAATCATCAGTTCTAGAACATGGAGATTCTACGACAATGTTACATGGTTCTTAGAACTGTGTGGATTACCACTAGAGGTATTATACACTTGAATCCTTCAAAAAATTGATATTATGAAAATAATATTAAACCAATTCGATAACAACAATTGTATTTAAGGAAAAATAAATTATTATTTATACAAACTAGTTATAAATTATTTTTTAAAGTATCATCTTTTTGTATATTTTTTCATTTTTATCACCATTTTAGGAGTTTTTATCTAAATAATCCAATGAAATTTATTATTGTCCTTGGGACCAACCAATTTCACTACACCCCAAAACCCTCAGTTGATATTATAGAGATCACATATTTGTTTATAATTATTTATTATTTTTTTGGTCAAATTATGAATTAGTTGTAACTTTTTGATTTCTAATTTTTCATTATATTATTGGTAATTTGAGATATAATATTCATTCACATTCGTGTGACCAAGAAAAATCCAATAACATATGAATTACATTCAAATATCCCATGTAAAGGTGCGGGAGAATATAGTTAGATGACATGGATACATGGCATATAATTTAAAAGTAATCTTTTTGTTCCTTTATTCACTACATTGGGATGTGTTTCATAAATCTTTTCATGTCATGTAAGATAATATTAACTGGTTTTATTACCCAAAATGTGTTGAATAACCATAATAATCAGCGTTTGTTGGGTAACATAGTGCGCTGCTAGTATACACATCATGAAACCTCACATGGGTTTACCTTATGGGAATCATGGAATTTGTGTAGTGAAAGTGTAAAACATGTATTTAATACAGGATGAGGAATGATAGACAATATAGAAACATGGGAAAATTTAAACTACATAGTTTTGTTTCTGATATATTTTCATATTATAGTGTTTTGAGTTTAAGCATACTATCTTTTTAAAGGTAAGTGTTCATTGGGACTTTACTAATGACACTGTGGAATTCATGTTAGTCTGGAGAAAAGGTGGATAGATTTATCTACACTATTTGAGGGGGAATTATTACCTAATCTTAGAATCTCTTTTATATTTAAGATTTATTCATGAATCTTTCTCAAATCCCGTCATGGAACTGGATACCCTTCTTCCAAAAATATGATTGAAACCTAGTGATGATGAGAATATATCTGTGTATTAAGGGATCTCTAATTATGAGGTTATTAATATATTTTAAAGGTTATCCATTTATAGTACCTTATATATATATATATTTACATATTTTTTTTAAATTTAGTACACCATAGTTTAAATGTGTATAAATGGGAACATTGGAATTTATTAACATATAGGGAGGTAGTAAGTATCATGATATTGGTATTAGGACCATGGAAATATTGATTAACTAGTATCACTATGAAAATAATTAAAACCTACAAAGTTTTATGTTACATAATGAGTAATGTAACACCTTTTTAGGATGAGTGATAATTATTGGAAGCAAGGCTATTATTTTATGAAAATGGACTGTGGTTTGTGTTTTTTTTTCAATCCTCATAATGAAGTTGAGGGATTTTTCAAGGAAAGGGGTATTGTAGATTAAGCTAACAAGAATATTAAAGGTGGCATCGTTTCCCAATGATTTCCAAATTTTTGGGGTCTAAAATTTGTAGGAAGGATATTATCATGAAATGTGGATTTTCTTGAATTCCATATGTAAATATGGGAAAGGAATTAATTTCAAGATGATGAGATTCACAAATTGTGTTTTGTGAAGGAACAAAGAAATATGATAGTGATCTATGTGATAGTGATGAGAATCTCAAACAATGATGAATTGGGGCATCTTGAATGGTTATGTTGATCTCTATGATTATGAGAATTGGGGATTAGCAGTGGCATGGAGGATTTGATGGAAAGCACTGTGATTATGAAGAGAATTGGAAACTCGGAATTTCTATTGAGCTTTGTAATAAGAGGAGAACCATGAAGTTATTTTTGAAAGATTCAAAAAATTCATTAAGTGTCTGTGGAGCATCATCATGGACTAGACTATAAATATGAGTCCACCCCCACTTCCTTCAAAAGATCATTTCATGCAAAATCTTGAAATGGTCATATTTCATGAAGCTAAGGGAGCTTTGTGAATCTGGATTTTTTATGCGAGTTTGAGCATCGTGAAAAGACTATAATTCTTGGATGATTCCAATTATTATTAATAAAGTGTGACTTGTGATGATAGGGTATTTGACATTGACATTGGGAGACTCGTCAAGGAGTTTGTATCATAAAGGCAGGGTTTCTTCATGAAGGCAGTTTGTTCCACGAAGGTAGTGATCATTGCAAAGGAGCATCACGAAAGGTAGTATTGAACATTTTTTTATAGGAAAGGTATTGTAGATAGCATAAACATAGGTCTATGTTGCATACAGAGTCTCATTATATGTTAGGGACAAAGCCTTTAAATCCAAACCATTGAAGCATCCGAGTTGATGGAAGTGATCCAAGGTAAATAATGTTCCATTCATAAAATTTTATTAATTATGTGCACCTAAAATACAGGGAATCTGTCTAAACTTATGTATTCCCCATATAGTTAATATTATTGTATTTAGGTACAACTAACACACTATGAGTGTATGATCTTTAGACTAGCCCTTAGTGGTGAACCAAGTAAAAATGTTGTGTTGTCCTTCTCCATGTAAATATTGGATTACATAATGAATCTATCATTAATGTATAACATGTTCCTACCAATGTGGGAACAAGATCCATCACATTAAACAAAACAGTTGACACCTCGATTCACCCCTACCCTCTCAAGGTTCTTTGGGGGTCTTATAATAATGACCAATGTGGTTTAATTTAATGTAGTGAATCAATGGCCTATTCTGAGAAGTTTGGTGTCATGAATATTATAATACCAGGTGTAGATTTTCTATAAATGATTTATGTGGGACTTACGCATGGGAAAAAATTCTTATTATTCTCATAGGTAATATGGACTTTTGAATAAGATTGGTTCATTGTTAATAATGCTCAGTGATGGTGATTTGTATATTTAATATGGAATATGGTCTATTTATGGGGGTTACAGCCCATGAGGAATATTTCATGGTGAGAATAAGATAGTCATAGATAATATAGATTAGTGAAATTATGACTAGACTGTAGAGAATATGGAACATGTAAGATGATGATGAATAAGTCTTTCAATTCCTTGTTTTAATGATCTTAAAACATATTTATTATAATGCTAATGATTTTTTTGGTTTAGGAGAGTAATATATTTCTTATGAAATTAATAATCTATGAAACCATCCCTAAGTTATAAGGAGGAAAATCTATCGACCATGGAAGAATTTTTCAACTAATCGGATGAACAACTGAACTGATCACATGAGAAAATGAACAAAACATAAAGAAATTTTTCTAAATATCAAATCAATAAACCATTATATTTATTAACTTCCAATTAGAATTTGTATTAAATAAGCATATAATAGAACAAAAAAATTGACCATAAGAAACATTTCAAATGACCATGAAAATTATAGTTAGAGTTTTTCTCATTGTTACATCAACTGTATGAACACCTTCAATCATTCATGCCTATGCAATTGATCACATGAAAATTTTGAACTACCATATATTCATCTATGTAAAAGTTATATATATTGGCATAAGAGAAAATTTGATCTGGATAAGATTCATGATAACCTATGTATTAGTAAAGCTACCATATGTGAATTGGATAGACCACATTCCTTGAAAAAGAAACTATGTAACATATTTGTGTGAGGGATATTCTAGCATAAGGGTAGAAATGTAAATTTTATACATTGTTTTTAAGATTCAAATAAGTGTGACATCATAGAATTAAAAATATATGTATGGTTCAACTCATGAAATTTTAAGCTATATAATTGTGAGCTAAATCTTGAGTAAAGATAATTTCAATCATCTAATACATATGTAAAGTTAAACTAAGTGTCGGATCAACTGCACATTACTGACAGGTCGATAGTGTCTATTTCTAAGATTAATTTATTATTTCGAACCGATAATCTAGTTTTAGGATTAGTTAATGAAATTCATATCATTTAAGGACTTATATATGTATGACCAATTTAAGTATTTATTATTATTATTTCTCAATGTATAATTTCTGAAGATTCGTCTACAGATACAATAAATACTTATCTATATATATTGATACACTCATTCATCTAATTGGATCATATTCTTTTTTTACTTCATGATTCTTCTATTCCTATACACATCTCTACAAAAACTAATAATTATATTCAAAGACTACCTCTTTCAATATAAAATTTACTTATTTCTTCTTTTTTCGATTGGAATTTTATAAACAATTTTTGAGAAATATACTTGGATAGGTATATATTTATATATACAATATTTTGATTGAGACAATTTATTTAAAAATAAAAAATAATTTAATATTATATTAACAGATTATTGACAGTGAATTTGATAAATTATCTAAAAGCAACAAATTATATATAACTATAATAATTTATTTGGGATATTTTTGAATTGGGGGATTTGATTTAAATTTTTTATAAATAGAAATCATAAACATATATGATCAATTCCCCTCTTAGGAGCATTACACTTGGACCAACAAAAGAGTTCTATATGTCATTGGGAATATGGTCCGAGGAGGGGTATAACAACAAAATAAATTCATGCTTAAATATTACATATATTATAATAATATTCATTACATAAATATATGATGCATGCCAGAACCATAAAGTTTTAGTGTCTTTGGATACTAGATACATAAACATATAATTCATGTACATTCTTAATAATCTCTCATAATGTTCTTCCCACATTGTAACCTTCTCGAAATACCCTACTTATTACATTTCTTCATAACCTATATCATGGAAACATAAGAATCGGTGATATCTGATGCTCAATAAGGGTAAACATGGGAGATATCATATGATGATAGTAATAATGAATTTGATAACAATAAGGGTATGATATAATGAACATAACTCCCAAAGTTTGTACCCAATCTATCATATGTTGTAAACATGAGTCCTGGAATGAATCATTATCATTTCAAAAGACAAGAATAATGTAGGTGAGAGATCATCACTAATAAATCATGAACCCCAAGTTGAAATCATAACCATAAAAACATGTAATTAATGTGTGACATAATCATAGGTATAGAAACAATTTCATAAGTTAACGTTAACTACCGAGACTATCAAATAATAGTACATCAAGCATCAAAAACATGTTACCTAGGTCATAACGTATGAATATTCATTACTTTTTTCCCATAGTGGATCAAGAAAATTGACTTGTTTCCCAAAGTGTATCAATAACATAAAATTTTTTCCAATAGTGGATCAACCACATCACTAGTTTCCCATTGAAGGTCAAGAACATAGACTTGTTTCCCATAGTTACATCATGTGATACAAAACATTTCCCAATGCATTGCATGAATCTGTAATTCTAGGACAATCCATCAAACTTGAAAAACATCCATATGCATGACATAAGTTTATATAACATTCAACATTTCATTATAACATAACATTTGGAATGAAAATTTGTTTGATAGATATTTTATCATTTCATTATAGAATAATATGTTGAAAATAAATGGGTTGCATAAAAATATCATCATAATAATCATAACCATACAAAGAAATAATATGAATGATATCATTATATAATATCTATAGTGAATCATAATTGGATTTGAAGAATTTTATCATATATGATAATTCCTTGAAAAGTTCAGTGTAATATTTCTTATGAAAAATAAAATTTTAATTTTGAAATCACTTCTTCAAAATCTAAAAAATTTCCAAAATATTATGGAAATATTTTTCTATAAAATGAACCCTAGAAACCAGTAAAGGAATATTTGAATCATTAAGCGGTCATGATGGAGGTAAATTCCATTGATGATGAGTATGTTAAATCAAATATTGGTATAAAATTGTTAGAAAAAGTAAAATGTTCCTTGTTTGGAAAATGACAAGAAGATTCCTTTGATTTTTTATAAATTTTCAAACATGGGTAAAAAAGAATTTAAAAATTCATATGATAATAGTAAAAACATTAATGGAAAATTTTAAATAAAATATGGTAATTGAAGAAAAATATTCCATATCAAATCTTAAAACATAGTCGATTTTCCTTAAAATCATTCATTTGGCCTCTTGAGTTCATAAAGTGAGTAAAATAAAAGGAAAATATATGTTATATAGAAATAATTATATGAGAATAAGATTTATAAGTTTCATGAGAGGTAGATCAAAAAATGATATCATCAAATTCTTAATCATAAAAAATCCTGATAAATAAAAATACTATATCGTAAAACTCTTACCACTTCAGTTACCATGAAAGAATAAACCCCCTAAAAGAGATAAAATAAAATGAGACACTAAATAAAAATAATATATAGGTAATAATTATATATATAAGTTTTATAGTATACACCACAATAAAGAATCAAAGGGTGAATATGACATATGTCTCACATAAGTAAAAATGAGATGAGAAACCCCCTTACCTAAGGCCTCATCTCACTTTATATAAATTATAACCTCTTATATAATAAATATAAATTTATTTTACATTTATTAGATAAATAAGTTCATATATATCATATAATATATGATTTAGTTATGATATATTATAATCGGTTTATTAATAATTTGTTATTAATATAACTGTCCAGTGTGATAAGTGTTTCTTTTCTCATGCACATTTCAATTCAGAAATCATAATCCTTATAATTTGTTCATGGTGTCATCATATAAATAATTTTAATATTGATATAAATATAATATTTATATTTATATTTATATATATCCATAAATTTTAGAAATAGAAAAAATTAAATTCTCTATTCATGGAGACGGTAGGTCCTACGTATGCATAAATGCAATTTTTGCATTTCAACGGATACAAAAAATAAAGGTAAATAGAAATTAACCATTCTAGAATCATTAATATATCATATATATCAACTACATTCACTAATTATATTCTTAATACAATTCATTTAAATTGGAAATGATGAAATAATCACATCGCTTTGGGGTGGTGGTAGTCCACAAGAACGCACGAGCAACATTATCATTTTCCAATAGATGAGATGGTAAAAAGGTATATATTATATTATAATTTCATAAAAATTATTATATTAAAAATATAATATATTAAAATTAAAATTATCATAGTATCCATCTATGATATATAGTGATGGAAAATAAATTGTATCACTGTGTGGAGATGGTAGCCACACATATGAATGAGCAATAATTTCACTTCAAATTTGATGGAATAAATGGTGGATATTGGTCATTCCATAATCATAATATCATTTTATTATATTTAGAAAATTTATTGTTTTATTTCAGGATGAATACAACATATATATAATATTTATATGAATAAATAAATTTAAAGAGGTTTGGTAAGAAGATTACATCTTCCAAGTAGGTCTCCTTTAGATCGCATCTTAAGGACACATGAAAATGTCTTTTATCAAGACAAAAATCTATAAATAATGGATAGGAAATTTAGAATAGAAACTGTTATGGGTTTATTAATCTACATAGTTTGAATGGTTGAGTAATAGAATAGAATAAATTCTTTTTTATATGTGTGGAGAGAGCCACTCTTGGAATTACCTAAATTATTAAATTATTATAAATCAATTTTCTTATTAAATTGGACAGAAATTGATATAATCAAAATATATGTCCATTATTTGTCTAAACTATCTCATAAAATATAATATTTAATTTCTTTTCACCCTTTTATCTTAGGTTTTAACTCTTATTCACCCTTTTGACAATTACAGTGATATTAACGTTTTTACTCTTTAAGGGATAATATTATAAAATAAAAGTTAATGTGATTGATAAATTGACTATGTTTGATATTTTAAACCATATCCCATTAAATTTACCAAATGTAGAAATTTTATTAATTTTAAATCATTTTATAAAATATTATTTATTATAAAGTTTCATTAATGTCATTTCTAGGAATACAAGAAATATTATAATATAATATATATCTGAATCTTATAAAACAACACCAAAAAGATAAAGGATTATATAATAAGGAATATATGGTCTCAACATATTTATAAAGTCTAGTTTTTATTGGTTTATATATTTTAATAAATAATATCCTTTGGTTTAAACCCTTAGTTAATAAATTTTAACCTTAACTATGGTAATGACTTGTTATATATTAAAGAGTTATAATTTTACTTATAATTTTAAAATTGGGTCATGAATTGAAAATGGATGAAATATTTGACAATTTATAGACCATATTTTCCTATTTAAATATTCTTATGTTTTATAAGAAATTTAATAAAATACTATCTATCATAAAATACTATTAACACCATTTTAAAAACTATTCACATAATTTGATATTGAAAACAAAATGATAGAAATGTAATTAAAATATAGATCTCTATAAAATATCTAATATGTTATATGTATATTTTAAATTCATGGAAAATATTAAATCACCAAAAATATTATTTTAAGAGTTTTTAATATAATTTACTTGATTTTTTCCACTATTTTCACGAGTAATGTATCAGCGTTGCATAAGAATTTAAGGAAATTATTTCATCACTTAAAAATATATATAAATTAAAATTATAAATTATTTTCATTATTATTTAAAATAATAATCTATAACAGAAATTATCCAATTTTACCCATATGTAAAAAGTTTAGATATATTGAAGTCAAGAGAGTGAAATTTTGTATTTACTATTTTTATAAAATAATATAAAGGACATAATCAAAGAAAAATGGTCTCCTATGAACATATACTAGATAATTAGATTTAAAGGGCCAAAATACATTAATATAATATTATAAATTTATGTTTTATATAAATTTTAAAGACTCATCCGAATGTTTTAATCCTATTTTACCAATTTTACCCTTACTGAGGTGACAAATCATTACGAAGGTTACTATTCATCATGATAAAAAATAAACGGGCTCTATTTATCCAATCTGATCCTAATAATTTAAAATTTTGAATAAATTTAATTAAATTAAATTCACATAAATATAATATTTTAATTTTAAATTAAACTTGTAAAATATGATGAAAAGTAGTTTTCTTGAAAAAATTATTTTCTAAAGAATATAATGTTTTATATAAAAATACCCCCTAAAATTTATTATAATGATATTAAATATATTATTAATACTATAAATAAACAAATTTTAATTTTAAACTCATTTTAAAACAAAATAGAACTTTTAAATTCTTAAATGAATACAGTGTTTTAATAAAAATTTTAATTGTCCACTATTTATCAAAAAAACAATCATTTCATAAAATTATCAAAAATTAAATATAATATATTTTTGATATGATTATTTCAAAAATTATTTTCCCTTTTAAAATAAATTTTCTAAACGTTTTAGAAAATAATTATTTTTTTTAAAAAAAAATTAATAAAACTATTTTTGATGAAAGATTATTTTTTACAACATATAATGACTTTACATTAAATATATTTACATTATAAAAAACCATTATATATGTTTTTTTAAATGTTGTTAATCTTATTAAGTAGACTAATTTTATTGATTTTTTATAATGTTGTACTATATTACAGTTCATTTAGACTTAGGGATGGGTGTATAAAAAGATATAAAATAAATTAATATATTATAGAAAATCAGGGTGATACATTATCCCCCTTCTAATAAATTTTATATTTACAATTTTAAGTTTTTATAAATTATATTTTTATTAATATTTAAAAAAAATATTTATTGAAGCCCAAATAATTAAAATAGTTAATGAAATATTCTCTGGAAGTCAAGGAAAAGTAAATAAGAACATAATATGGAATAACACATAACTAGGTTTCAAAATAGGAGAACATTAGTAGGTTGTAAAAAAGTGTACATAGGGGAAAATTTATTCTCCAAATATTGATAATGAATTACAAAAAAAAATTAATAATAATAATTTGAATGATGATGGGAGAGTTAATGACTACAAAATGATAAATCATTGAGGCGTGAAAAAGTTGGTTAGTTCATTGTAAATACATGTAGTAGCATGATATTTCTGTTTTTAGATAGTTTTAACTAGATTTGATAAATTCATTCACCATATATACCAAAAAATTGGGAAATATATTTACTTTACAAGTAGAATTTTATCGTTTAATAAATTTCTGCCACAATCTCATTTGTTTCTCTAAAAAATGAGCATTCAAGATGACTTTTTCATGTCAGAAGCTCTAAAACCAACTTCTAATAGATCACACTGTTCCAAAAATTTATATCAATATATTTATTCTATATTTATACATTAACCAATACCAAAAAATTATTACTATAAGGTAATATAATTTTCCCAAATGAATAAACCTTATTATTAATATCTAAATACAAATCCAACTTAAATCATTCCATAAGTAAGTAACCATACATCTTAAATAACCTCAACATTAAGGAATGATTTAACCTAAAAGTCTATATCATACACTTCATTGTACATATTGAAAAATAAAAGTATGATCCTCAAAAATAATATTTCATGTCAAGTCTAATGTTAAACCTAAGGGATATATTTACCTCATCCCAATGAAACATCTTAAAAATATCATTAATCATTTTTATAAATCACTATATTATATAATAATGTAGTGCACTTCACAAAAATATCATGAATAAAATTCTGATACTAACCTGATAAGTAATTATTATCTTGATCCCAAATGTCATTGAAAATATTAAATTTCTAATCTATAAACTTTTAACTATTAAGATTATCTAAATCCCCTATCTAATATAACATAGACAACTTTACATAAAATAATATACTAACACAATAAGTTTTTTAAAACATGATCGAGTATTCTTCCCAAAAACTAGTAAGTGTTTCAAATCACCTCAAAATACGACAACTTAAAACCTCAAAATGGGTATATATACATTTTCACTTATGATCTATTGTAAACTTATAAACCCATTATGGTATTCAAAACTCTTAATTTAACCCCACATGAAAATAGAAGTACTTCAAAAAATTATCACAATATTTATTCCTCATATAAAATCATATATTATTTAATATATTCCACAAATCTAAAAATTAAATTAGAATCATTAAAATTTCCATAATCACTTTTTTATTAAATACCTAGACAATTTAAAGGTCACCCATCCAATCCCAAAAAAATATTATAACCAAACCAATAAATCACTTTTCTCGGTTATCGATACCATTCAACATATTTATTAAAATCATTAAATAAAAATTACCATTTATGAATACATAGATATATCATGGTTTTTACAACCAAAAAATCACAGACATAACACTTTGACAACATAATTCTCAAATCCCTATATAGGGAACCTACCTTAAGTATTATATAATCTAGAGTTTTGGATAATAAATAAATTTATTTTTTTAAAAGATATTTTTAGTTTTATAATTCTAGATAACTCGATTATGAAAAATAAATAAAACAATAATTTTACAAAGTGAAACTTCTAATTATTATCTATTTTTTCTATAATATATATATTTAAAAAATGAATTTTATTTTCCTGAAAAATCATCACAACTTTCAACCTGACCTCTTCTTCGTTCTTACCCATACTTAAAACCAATAAATAAATTTTAAAATATGGTATGAGAACAAAAATCTCATTAAGGTGCATAAAAATAATAAATAAATAAACTTGTTAGTCCATGAAAACATATAAAAATTTCATTTTCAAAGATTACTTTAGGGTAAAAATAAAAAACATTCTTACCTAATAAATCACAATCTCTAACCAAATGTTTTATTGAACAATTATTTTAAGAAAACATAAATGATAAAATAAAAATCATAATTTTTTCATTGAAAACATGATAAACTCATGAATCCATTTTCACAAAGTTTTACGTTTCATCCCTAAAAAGTACTAAATACATTCATTTGAAAATAAAATGATTTCTTAACTTTTTATAAATCAATAGATTTAAATAAAATACTATATAAGGCATAGATGAAACATATAGGTACCTTGGGATATAATTTTCTATATCACTCTTACAAATAAAATAACCATATTGTTTACAGTCATAACAGATTCATTATAGTGATATCATGGACCCACCCATACTTGGTTTATAATGTAACCACCCATCATTGATTTATAACACAACCACGTGTCCTTGGTTAATTACATAACCACCCATCATTGGTTTATATAATCACCAAATATCATCATAAATAATTTTATAGAACTATAATAGCTTTTAATTTTCATCATTACACTAATAAAATATTCTTCTCACTCAAAAAAAAATTTCTTCATATTAAAATAGTCATCACATTTAAAAATCCATTTTCAATACCCAAATACCTAAAAAGGAAAAATTGTTTTTCTTTCTTTAAAACATGAAATATTTTAAAGAATAAAAATTTCAAATAATTCTTATAGTGGATGGAAAACTTATAATCACTGTATATGTTGAAATAAAAGATTTATTTTTGTATTAAATAAAGAAAGTCAATAATTTCATAAATATATTCCTATTTTTAAAACCAATGAAATAAAGTAAAAATGGGATTAAAAATTCTTATAAAATCTACTTACTCCCATATAGAAACACCATTAAATCAATTTTAAGAATATGGATATGGAAGTGAATATTTTTACAAAATAATTCTATAAAACATTTAAAATGACATTTTTTTCAAAGAGTCCCTTATCAAATGTTTGATTTATCATACACATTCTTTATCTTCAAGAATAATTAACTAATGTTAATTATATACTTTATTAATAAAAATTTCTGTGTTTATTATTTCGTTTGTTTCACTTATTACCATGCCATATACAATTACTTAATCAATTAAGTTTACATCATATGTTCTGATGATATTTTTCTTATATATCTGAAATGACATTGGGAGGAAGTATATGGTAAAAGGGGTAATTATATGAACATATAAAAAATAGTTATCAAGAAATAATTATCATTTTTATAAATAAATTATAATTTTAATGTTAATCAAGATTTTTTGTAATAAAAAATTAACTACAATACAATCATAGAGATGGTAGACTGTACATGCAAATGAGTAACATGCCCATTTTTCAATGATAATTATAGAATTAATATAAGTAATATTTAAAATCTAAATAATGGTCATATTATCATAAATATTATATTATTTATTTACATATACTTATATATATTCCATCAATGTGATTTGGTGATCAAAAAGTATTAGATTTCTTTGTGGAGGTGGTAGTCCAAAAATATGCACGAACAATATTATCATTTTTCAGTGAGTGGAATGGTGAGAAATAAAATGATATATTATTTTTTCAGAATTGTAAATATTTCATGTTTATCATAATGAAGTTATATATATCATTTACATTCATTAAAATATTCCTTATTAACTTCAATGTAAATAGTTCCTGAAAAATTTATCACATTGCTTTATGAGGAGTTAGTCCAACGTGGAAATGAGCGACATTATCATATCACCCATGGAATTGAAATTAAGAAGGTAAATGTGATATAATAATTAAATAACTATAAATATTTTTCAAATATATTATAAATATATAATGTAAAATCCCACCAATCACTCATTGGCTTTGGAAGAGGCAGTGGGTGTTACTGGGCCTTAGGAGACATCCCTAAACACCAAAGAATATAAATAAATTATTACGGATTCATAAAAAACATGGGTTTAATTTAACTTTTAACAAACAAACATACCAAGATAACCATAATCTAAAAAATCTATATATGACTCATGAGTACAAAATACAACTTAATATAACCACTCAATATCCAAATCAGATTACAAAGCATAAACCAAGTGAAAACATCCAAGGAACCATAGAAAATAAACCCAAATACACCAAATACATCAATTATGAAACAACCAATTAGATCCAAGTTTCAAATCAACAAGGCATGTAATTGGTACAATGATGTGCCACTAAATAACCGAGACACCTTTCCTTTAACTGTGACTTGATTGATAAAATATGAAAATGCACAATAGTTCCCAAAAAGGGGGTGATTCTAAACTCAGTAGAATTTTCCCAATCACTTTCCAACTCATGATACTGGGATAAAACTTCTTAGAAAAATTTATAAAATATTTTACGAAATGGAAACATTATATAATAATATCGTAAATAAATTTTTCCAAATTAAGTATCAACATGTTATCACAATCATATTTTAATATATACATCAAAAAATAATTTAAACTATTCCTAAATTTGTGACTTGGAATATACATTTCCATGCCCACACACATCTAAGACACACACACAAAAGCATTTTTTTACCATTGATAGTGGAACATTACATCCATTATCTGTTCCTTTGATGGTGGTACGTTATTACCATTAACTATCCCAATCAACTTCGGACAAACCATTATGAAAAAACCATGAGAAATAATTTCAATAAAAATATTTATTTATTTTTTAAATAATTTAAATAAATAAATTACTAGAATTAAACCAGACCATATTTTTAAAATTTTCATTTAAAAATTGTAAATTGTGGGTTTTTCCAAAAATTCATCGAATTACCATGATCTCCCAAACCATAATTCAAATTATTATTTCTATTAAATCAATCCATTATTTTAAAAAAAATTATAAATAAATTAAATAAATTTCAAATCAAGACTTAATGTTATATTCATTTTGAGATGATATAAGATCCTCCTACCTCTCAATCTTTAGAGAAAATGATGAACAGTCCAACAACTTCATAAACTAAGCATAGATCTTCTAGATCCAACCTCAAGTCATGTTATATTTTACAAAGAATATATATCTAATAAATATTTACATAAAACAAAATATATCTATCCTAAATAGATTAGATATATGCTTCCCAGTGGGAGAGAATCCTTGGATCAAATAATAATAATTAAGAAATTGAGTTTACCAAAGAATTTTGGCCTGCAACACATTTTTATTTACATATAGATCACTCAAATACCAAAGGAAATCACTTATCAATCCTCGGGAGGAAAAATAATTTGAGTTATAACTATATTAGGGAAATATGAGTGCCTAAGTGGTTAAATATTTTTAGATCCACAATTTTTTAATCTGAAATTTCACATTGCATGTCTTTGAAATACAGTCAGACAAACCATGCACTAATTGTGCACAATATACTATCCCACACCACACCTCACATGCTTGGATAATATTATTAGAAAAACTATGCACCAACCACGCATTCCCCACCTATCTCAAAGTGCATAGTCTCTCCTAGTAATCGACATGGTTCGGTGATAATATGCATCAACCATGTGCCTTCCCAGTGCTCAATATTTTATATTGCATGGTTTCCTTGATGTATTACATGGTTTTTACAAACCATGATCAAAATATAAACCCTAAAAAAATCCTACATAGAATTCCATAATTCCATTAAACCTCAAGAATCTTAAACTGAAAAATATATGTACTTAAAATAAATAAATAAAGGGTCAGGTACCTAAAACTGGAATAGAAACATTCTTCCCACCATTGGTCATTGTATCCCTATAATGTAGAAACCTCTCACTAACTTTGATGTGTTAGGGACCTTTTATGAAAATTCCCTTTTCCATGCCCCCATTTTTTCCATAAATCTGACCATGTTTCCATAAAACCCACACTATACCGATGTTTTTCCATGAAATAATTTGTCATGATTATCCATAATATGTACTAGCACATGAACCAATGTAATATCCAACTCTAGGATGATTGCATCCCATCTAATCACTTGGTCATGATTGGGTTGATACGCCTACAATTGAGTTACATGTAACACATTATGCAGTGAACTGGACCTTGATAGAAAAGACAACCAATATGACATCTCATCAACCCATTCTTTCATATCAAAAGGGTATATGTCTTGAGGATTTCACATTCCCTTCTTACCAAAATAATGTTTGCAAATCCTGGGAAAGATTTTATAGAACACAAGATCACACCCCTCAAAATAAAACGATCATCAAATATGATCCAAATATGATTTATGATGGATCAAAGATAACTATATTCTCTTCCTGATCAACTGAATCATCTCTATTGTCTCTTGGAAAAGGTTTTGTCCAACCAGTGATGTCTAACTCAGTTTCACCCAACAATGTAGAGAATGAAAAGGATTCCAAAACAATTTTTCAAAATGTTCTATATGTATTAATCCCTAATAACTTTTATTTAATGATAACTCCACAAATGGTATGTACTCCCCCCAATATCCACTTAAACCCATCACACAATCCCAGAGAATGTCCCACGATGTTTGGATTTTTTGTTCTGTCTATTCATCTATTTGAGGATGATACAATATACTCATAGTCAACTTTGTTCCATGATATTACTACCAGGACTTCCAGAAATGGTGTGTATACCACATATCATAGTTTGATACTATCAAAATTGGTATTAAATGACTTTTTACCACTTCTCAGATATATATTTTGGAAACAAATTCCACAATACTGGATTCAAAAATTAGGATTAAATGGGACGAATTTTTGATCCAATTTAATAACACCCATATGGAATCATAGATCAAAAATATCCTTGATAACCCTATTAAAAAATCAATATTTATATGATCCCATTTACACATAATAATCAGTATAGACTGTTGAATACCTCTTGGCTACTTATGCTATGCCTTAACCTACTGATATGTGAGGAATCTCAAAAACACTTAGTCAAATTTTATTTTATGCAAGCTCTAATAAATTTTGATTTCAGAGTCTTGTATGTATTCTTTATTCCAATATGAACAACCCATATCAAATGTTGGTGAGCATGAATGTGTTTTTTCGGACAAGTCAAAGGTACAACTATCTAATCTCAAAACCACAAAACTAATCTTCTATCAAGCTTATATCCCTAAATAGTCTCCCCATTATTGAGTTTTCACTATATAAAAGACCATTAAAAATTATATGTATATTCATCTTTATCCTTATCAACCAAATCAAGTACAAAATAAACTAAAAATAAAAACTCAACGCTACATTTTTCTTCACAATCCATGTTCATGTTAACTATCATAGAATTTAACTTCCACATAATTGAAGCCTCTTTCTCCAAATAACTATATAAATTCATGTGTAATGCACCTACCGCAGAGTTCCCATTACACATTCTATACATTTATTCAAAGTCCAACATTTAAAAATACTCTCCCTATTTTCTTTGTCTCAGATTCAAGACCATTTTGAAAAATGTGTTTCATGCTCTTATAGTCTATAATGAATATAAATTCCACAATAAAGTTGTAATGAAGCCATGTATTCAAATAATGTTCCACCATAAATAATTAAAAATAGGGTTTTGGTAGTTGATCTCATGAAACCATAAATTTCATGTTCTATAGGAAACAACATGATTTCCCTACATAAGAACACACCACTACCCAGATACTAAATCATCACAATACACGACATAGCCTTTCCATTATTCATTAAATATCAAGATCAATGTTGATGTAAGGAAAACATTAATCACTTGAAAATACTTATGAGATCCATCTTTCTATTTTAATGTAACGCTTATTCTTTTCAAAGATATAATTAGTGAATCTATTAATGAAAATTTAAAAATAAAATGTTGATAATTACTTGGATGTCTAATGAGTATGAATATCTCAAAGAAATATATTAGTGGTTTCTAAGAGATCACTAACTCAATACTTCTTTGGATCTATAAAAACACTTTTTTAAGAGATAACATGACCAAGAAAGAATGCCTCTTGTATCCAAAAAGAACACTTTGAAATTTGGGAATACAGATGATGATCCTATATGATACCCAACCCTACCACAATGTGATTCACATTATCATCCCTTTAACTAGAATACACAAGTATGTCAATCATAAGCACCACCACAAAAGAATCCAAATACATATGATATATCTAATTCATTAATTCCATAAAGATAGTTGGTTCATTCATAAGACCAAAAGGCATAAACATGTACTCATAAAGACCATATATACTTCTAAAAGATATCTTAAGAATATCCTCCTTCTGAACCAGCAGTTGGTGATAACCTGAATACAAGTCAATTTTATAGAACTGTTGGGATCCCCTCAATTGATCATATAGTACATCAATTAATAGAAGAGGATACCTTTTCATTATCATAAAATGGTTAAGCTAATGAAAATATATACAAGACCTAAGAGTTACATAATCCTTTTTTAATAAATAATACTCATGATTTCCACAAAGACGTACTAGGTTAATGAACCATTTTTCAACTCTTCTAATTGGTCTTTCAATTACCTTAATTATATTTATTCCATCAGATACGATGAAATTCAGATTGGACTGGTCCGAGTAAGATATTAATCATGAACTCCACTTATCGTGTGGGTAGAAAACTAGGGAAATTATTAGGGAAAAATCATGAAAGTGATCAAAAATTGATTGAAAACTGTTATTCCAGATATCATCCAAAGATTCCAAGGTCAAAGTTTCTACCTAGTTAGATATATATTCTATCCATTGGTTCCAAAAATCCTACTCCACCTCCTTTCACATTTTGATCTCCTCTAAAGAGAATCTCGATGCCATCTAAAATTGTTAAACTAACCCTTTGGGTATAACATTCAATGTGATAATTCAACATTTTCAACCAATCCATAACCAGGATTAAGTTAAGAAATCCATATTAGGAATATAAAAATAACAAAGCAATTCAGCCCCATCGATATTTATAAAAAATGATTTTCATATAAAGGCTATAATATATCATTGGATAAGATGAGTTTTAAGATTCAAAAGGGAATGTATCATCTCATCATAGAAACCCATATTATCAATAACATGAGAATAAATAAACAACTGGGACGTACCTGCATCAAAAAAATCATTCATAAGGGAATAGTTCAAAATAATTGAACTGCTCACTTTTGATGGTCCAAATTGATCATCCATGGTAATTTTATGAACTCCATTTAATATTTTAATTTCTATAATTTTCTCTTAATTACCCTATTTATATTGAAATGGTTGAGGTGTAATGGAATTATTAGAATCACTATGTCATTAACAATTTTACTGAAGATAACTATTATACTACACTCGTCTCGCCTAAGTATATGATGCCTGAGGAGTTCTGGATGTGTTCCTTGCACCTGACCCTAGATCACTTGGATAATAACACTATATATGTACTATTTTATTTCACTTTTGACATGATCTCAGTGTTTCTCTACAATCTCACATTATGTGATTGATAGAGCCACATTAAAAACAATATGGTTTACCCTTTGGTTTAGGGGGAAGATTCAATGATCTGTACATATGATTTTGAGATATACCACCACCTTATAAATAGGTTCTGCTTTTCCACTTATTCCCTTCATTATAGATTCTATAAGGTCCATGGGTATCATCATTCTTCCTCCAATCATATTCCCTAAGATACCCCTTTATACCATTGTTTCTCTATTAACCATATTAGTATAATTTGGTATAAAAATCAAGACGACCTTTCAATGAATTTATGTCCTCATCCATAATTCAAAACAGTGTGCCTTGAAGGACGTACTTATAGTAACATTTTGTGAAAATAAGAATAAATTCAAAAATTTATCAACAAACATTGTCACTGTGAAATTTTATTTCATCAAACTAAATTAGTATATTATTTTTGAAATCTGGAATGTATGTGGATAGAATGTTTTGTTAAATAATTCTTTAAATTTTTCCCTTGAAATGCCTTCATCTAATTTATGCATAACTACTAAATCGAACCATTAGCATGCAAGATATTCCAACATGTACATTGACAACTTTAATTTTAGTTGTACTAGTATCTCAAGGAAATTGAATATTTGATTAATCCTATTTAGCCATAGCTCTTCTTTTTCTTCTTCTGGATCACCCTAAAATATGGGTGTATTATACTTTTGGAACAAAACTGAATGATACACTTTATGTGGTACATCATTTTAGTTCCCTATATCCACGAAATGAAAATAATGTACAATAATTTGGAAGAACTATTGGTTTACCTATGGCTTGGGTGAAACCACATTCTCAGTAGCCTCTTCTGGTTGGGTTCTTCATCCTATATCTAGTGCCATTCTATATACTACAAAAACCCTATTTATTTTCAATTTCTAGACATTAAAGTCTATAAATTTCAAATTTACCATTTCAACAAGATCCAATAACATGTTCATCCATGAGAAACTAGTTCAACCAATTTTAAATTTATACCCTCAAACTTATTTCCATCATGTCATAAATTATTTACTAAAAATTTATTGTGTAATCCTATTGGGATGTTATTACTATCAATGCATGGAATTCTACTCTTATTAGATAAACCCATTAGATTGTGGTAACAACTACTAAGAGTGTTTTTAATAATCATATACTTGAACACCCAAGAAACTTCATGTTCAAAATTAATAGGTTAGTTATGTATTTTTATGATATACTTTTCAAGTTATGATGATCTTATCTCCTTTCTACCAACCCAAATCAAGGACTGAACATGAATGATTTTTCCAAATTCAGGTTCAAACAAATTGATACCATTTGTTACATCTCGATCCTCAGTCATTGGTGTGGGAATAGGTGGTGGGTGTTACTTGGCCTTAGGTAACAACCCCATGAAAAAAATACATTATCTCAGTAACTCCTAGACTAGTCCAATATCTAACTAAATAATACATGAAAATGGAATCACAATACATCACTAAAGAACTGAGATACCTTTATTTTACCCATGTCTTGATAGAAAACATCTGCAAATGCACAACAGTTCCCAAACATGGGGTGAGTCTAAACTCGGTAGGATTTCCCCAATTACATAGAAAATCATACCACTAGTCTACATATTTTTATCACATTTAATAAAATAGTTTATGAAATGGAAATATTTTATAATAATATTTTAAATCAGTTTTTCAAAAGAAAGAGTCAACAAGCTGTCATAATCATCATTCATGGAATAAATCATCATGGCATTTAAACCAATACTCAAAATGTGATTGTTCCTATAAATGTACATTTCCACATAGATCCAAAAAACACACACACACAATATTGGTATTAAAATTGATGATGGAACTTCATTTCCATAACCCTTCCCTTTGATGGAGGTACTTCACAACTATTATCCATCCCATTCAGATCATTCCCGACCATTATGGGAAACTAGTTCCAAGTCATTTAAATTAAAAAATTTATATGTTTTTTAAAATAATATAAAAAAATTATATACACCCACAAAACCAAACTATAATTTTATAATTATCATTTTAAAATTTTAAATAATGTGTTTTTCAAAAAATTCATCAAATTATTATGATTTCAAAAACAACTCTTATGAGATTTTCCATTAAATATCACAATTATTTTCACAAATATTTCATGAAATTAAATCAATTTGAAATAGATATCTCATGATCTAGTCATTTGGAGTCTAGAGAGAAGCTACCCACCTCTCAGAATTTGGTAAAAATACAGAACAATCCATCAAATTGAAAACCCCAATAAAGATATTCCAGAACCAAACATAGATCCTATCACCATCAAACAAAATAAGAATATATCATTAAAATTGATGTCACACAACATATATCTATCCCTAATGGATTACCTATATTATTCAAAGAGGGGGAGACACCCTGGAACTATGAATAATGATAAATAATGAGCACTTATTGAAAAATATGGTCCTATAGTGCACTTTAATTCACCATAGTATCACTCCCAGACCAAATAGAATCTCTTATAAAGACATGGTATGAAGATAAATTAATGTAATAGATAGAATAAAGAAAACCAAGTTCTTAAGGGGTCCAATATAATTAGATTCAGGATTTTCTAATATAAAATTTCATGGTGCATGGTTAGGCTACACGGTCAGACAATCTGTGTGCCAACCACGGGTGACATTCTATCTTAATCCACGCCGTACATGGTTTTCTTGCACTGTTAGAAAAACCGTTGTCCAACCATGTGTTTCCACACTATTTCAAAGTGAAAAGATTCTCATTGGTATATTCATAGTTTTAAAAAACCATGTTTCAATCTTTCACCTTCCTAGTGATGATTTTTTTCCCCTACACTATTTCTGAATGGTATAGTTAGATTTCTAATAACATTGCTCAAATTGTGCACCTATATAAAAGCCTAAATAGTATGACCACACTCCTCAGAACCTCCACATGATTAACCAGAACCTTATATATAATTAAAATTCCTAAATAAAGGGTCATGTTCCAAAAAATGGGGGTGCTATATAAACATTAAATCGATTATTATAATAAGACAAGAGAGGGAACGATGAAAAACAGATTACATCGATTCATGAGGTAGTAATCCGCTGTACATATGAATGATGGTTTCATTTATCATTTTATTGAAGAGGATATGAATTTAGATTATGAATTTAAAATAATAACATCTTATTTATGATATATACTAGTTTTATTATCACATCATATTTTAATAATATTTGAATGATGTGGATGAATAAATAAAATAAGAATTCTTGATCCAGAACGATACATATTCTTTAAACAACCTCTTTAAGTTAGCACAAAAATCTTTCATATGGTATATTTCTTATCAAAATAGAGAAAATAGGTCATGGGGAAGGAAGTATGTAAGGTATGTTTCCATGAATTATCTAAAATAAAAGTATTTGAATGTTTGAAGAGGAGAGGAGGGGTGAGTTTTTATAAGTGGGGGAGAGGACACACTATTTAACATTACCAAAGGCTCCAAAATGGATCATTATCAATAAATATAAAAGATAAAGTTAAAATATGTCCATAACATATAGTATAGTCTTGTTTTTTGGGGTTTTAAAACCTTATCATTCTATTTTATCCCTCGGTAAGTCTGTTTTGACCTTAATCGGTGTAAAATATTTTTGATGTTTTCACAATTAATTATGACGAAAAAGTGAGTTTACCATATTATATATTATACATTATGATAATTCCAAATATAGAATTCATTTGACCAAATTAAATTCACATATGTGGAAATATTTAATTTAAAATAAACCCGCAAAAGTGATGAAAAAGTAATTTTTTAAGAAATGTATTTCTCAAGAATAAGATATTTTTATATTAACTATATAATAAACAATAATCACTTTATTAATTTAAATTTAAATTTATATATATATATATATAATCTGTAAATTTAATTTATATAATTTCTTATTATGGAAATTTTTGTTAATTCAAATGGATAAACAAATGATCATTAAAACAGAATTAAAAAATGAATTTTAAACCCAAATATAAACTGATGTTAAAATTTAGTATAAATTTGATTCAAATGCAATAAATTAGATTAAATAAAACTAAATAATAATTATAATAGATTGTAAAAAATTAAAAGCACGCTGAGGATAAGATCTTATTACTTTTTTAGGTATTCTTTGACCCCTGTTTGTTTTCCTTCTGGTTGGAGCTTGTTTAGGAGTGCTTGATGTGGAATTTGGTGAATTTTGGAGTTTTTATATGTTTTTAATGGTTGGGAAATGATTTTCCAAAACAATGAAATCTCCCTATGAAAAAAAATAAACCTTGGGTAGTGATGGTTTTAATGGTTTACACATGGTCTGAAAACCCAGGTACCGACCAAGTAGAATTCATGCACCCCAATGTAAGGGAACATATTTAGGTCGCATTATTTTTATAACAAAAAATCCCTACCCAGATAACCATGAGATCACACTTTTTAATTCATAAAATTGTTTTAATGTTTCCTAAAACAACTTTTATGATCCTAAAACCCCACAATCAACCCTAACTCAATTTATAGGGTTGAGAAGGCTCTCAAGATTACATTTTGGCCCCTCAAACACACTATATTGAAGGATAGAAGTGTGGATGATCAAATTCAATTTATATTAGGTATGTGAATAACCTCTATTTGGTTTTATTAAATATCTTATTACTTCAAAAAAATTGGTTTTTAGTTCATCATGTATTTTATAGATCTAAAATCTATTAAAATGGATCTTCATTCTGAGTTTGGTTTCTTGATCTCCACCACCATCATTGTTTGTTGGAATTCTCAATTTTGGGTGTCGTGTAACGACCCAGCCTTAAAACATTAGATAATCTTGAATTAAATTAATAATTCACATTGAGGATCTTTTTAGGTTTATAGTTTTTGAGAATTAGGCCATAACTATTAAATATAAACTTGAAAATTACATATAGACACTACTACACAATATCTATTTTTTTAAATAAAAACTCATAAAAAGAAACATGCCTCGTTCCATTTTTTAGACATAATGACTTTTCCTTGATCCCATCCATGACTTTATTCCACTTTAAGTCCTGTGAATAAACATTTCAAAACCATGGGATGAGCAAAAAGATCAGTAAGGGTTATAAAATAAGGAAAGAAAACATTATCCCATTAATAAATACAATAAAATTAAACCATACATTTCAATCATAACAAACCTTATGAAATCATAAGATTTTTGAATAACACGCAGAAATCATAAATCATAAAGGTAACTTGTGGCATACAAAACATACCTACATAGTTTCTTTCACAACTATGTAGGGAGTTACATTTAACATACCCATCACAGTATATTCCCTAAATCTCTTAGGATAAACATTCACTTTTACCTCTTTCATGTTACCCAATGCATTGTCGAGATATCTCAGGCTCACCCGCCTTAGGTTTATCACGGAACCACCCATATATGTAAAAAATACCCAATAACTATAATATATTCATAACACATAAAACATTTATAAAATAAAGATAACATTTCCACATTGTAATAACAATATATCATTTCAAGATATTGACATAATTAACGCTTTATCAAACCATTTTCAAACCATTTAAAAATTATAATAAAGTGCTTTTTGAATCATAGTGTCCCATAACACTTTGAAGCTTTTAAAATAAATTTTAATTTCAAAACATTCATGTCCATATAAATAATTCCTTAAAGCCATTTTTTAAATATGGACATTAATGAGAATGATTTATAAGAATAAATATTAAAAACATTTAATACGATATTTTTGTTAAAGAGTTCTTAACCAAATGAGAGATGATTGAATACAAAAAATTGAGAAATAACATTAATAAAAGCTTATAATATCATGATATTAGGGAGATTCATGATATAATATGTCGAAAGGCAGTATATACAACATATAATAGGTAATTTATGTATAATAACAAATAAATCTCAATGGAATGTAAATTGAGATAAATTACCTTGCAAAGATCATATCCATATATTAAAGAAAAATAAATGACATAATTTCATGTTAAAAATAAGAAAGCACAAATATAAGTGGATATTAATTTTAAAACAATCAGAGTTAATTCACACATATTCATATCACAACATAACCAAGATGTATAAGTTTAACCCAAAGAATAGAAATTGGGTTTAGAAGTTCTCTTACAGAAATTTGACAGCCTAACGACGTCACATTAAAATTTAGAAAATGAGTTCATGAGATAGAGAAGGTTCTATCATCTAATGGATATAAAATTTACAATGATAAGGATATAGAATAATATATCCCAACATATGAAGATGTAAATTAAATGTCATAAGATAAATAAATCATTTAAAAATAGGAGGGTGAAAGGTTCCCTGACTGATTTGATAACTTGAAAAATATACACCCCATGAAATAAGGATCATATAATGAATATTTTAATACCAATATATTGAAGTATATTACACAAATAATTCAATCATGGGCTGTATATACACGACACAAAAAGAAATAATTGTAAATAAATCATGAATCTCATAAGAATAAAAAGTGAGATGAAGACCCTTTCCCACGTTGTTATCAATCGAGTCATAAGACCAAAAGTTAAAAACCACCAAATTAGTCACATAATACCATTATTATAAATATAATAATGATAATATATATCAAATGGAAGCACACAATACACCACATGAATGAAATATGTGGCGATCAATAGAAATCTCACGAAATTAAAAGTGAGATCAGAAACCCCTTACCACATTGTAATCCATCGACTCGATTGATAAAAAGTTAATAACTACCAAAATAATAACATAAAACCATGAATGAAAATAGAATCCTGATAATATATATCAGATTTAAGTAAAAAATACACCACATGCAATAAATAAGTTACAAACAATAGAAATATCACGGAATTAAAAGTGAGATAAGAAACCACATACTTCGTGTCCGACTTGACTCGATCATTATTTAATATCCTGAATAATAAAATAATTTTATTATATAATTTAGTAATAACCTTTTTCATGTTTATTATTCCTTTTATATCAATTATTTCCTTTCTATAACAATTAGTTAATTATTTGTGTTCTTATCATAAATTTTGTTGATGTTCGAAACATGAGTTAAAAATAAACATGTTATAATTATAAATTGTCCATGTGGTAAAAATTACAATATCTCCAGAATGATATTAATGATTTAGAAATCATATATATCTATCATATATATGTATTTATAATAGTACATAACATTTGGATGTAGTAAATGAAATGCACCGTTGATGGAGATGGTAAGTCGTATGTACACATAAACACTACTTTCATTTCTATTTCATATTTAATGGAATTAAATTGTAATGATAATTATTTATATTATAATTAAATTATAATATCATATATAATTTAATTATTTCCATCCTTTATATGTTCCATGTATGGTATGAACGAGTCATATCACTTTGAGGTGGCGGTAGTCCGCACTTCCTCAAATGAAATTATTGCGTTTACCCATTATCGAAACCATAAAGGTATGCTATAAATTGAAAATGCAGAATCATATAATCAATATAAATATAATATATGTTAAAAATAAATATACTTCCATAATAATGGGCACAATTATAGGTGTTAGGAGATAATTGAACAATCATCGTTTCGTGACGCAGTAGTTCGCATTCCACAGAAATAATATGTTCTTTAAACATTAGATGGAGGTGTGTGTATGTTTTGTTCGAATAATTATAATAAAAGAAACCTAGTATATTGATTATATATGTTTCTTTTATAAAATATAGGAATAAAAATACTTTAGGGCATTATATAAGTAAAATAAATGAACAAAACAAAAGAGAAGATGTTACCTTTAAATTAGGTAACTCCCTTTGATTTGAACCAAAAGGTTTACTCAAAGTTACTTATTCCTATGTTAAGGCTTCTAGGAGGAGGATCAGGATGTGGGGTGCTTATTTAGATAAATTATAGATGATCCAAGGGGATTGAGTGGTGTAAGGAATGGGTTAGAAGTGGTGTCCTTTTATAAGGAGGGGGAGGGGCTCTTTAGGAATGTATGAAAATATTATTTCATTATAAACTTATCATCATTTTGAAAATGTAAAAAACTCATATAAAGATAAGATAATATGACTCATATTCGAAATAAAATCATCCAATTATAATTGGATAGGTTTTTGAATTTTTTTAATATTTATAATCTTATTTATTTAAATCATCCATTAATGAGGTAAACACTGCATCATTATTAGGTCATAAATAATTTTATTTTTATGATGTCTAACAATTTTATACAATATAAAATAATTTATGAAAAAAATTTATCTTTCAAAGGAATATTTATATTCTAAAAAATAACTTATATAACCCCATTTAAAAATTCATTTATCAAAAGTTAAATTTTTATTCCATTTTTTTCTTTACTTTAAATTAATTAACATAATGTGCCATTATCACTCCCAAGTGCCTCCATGGGGTCCGAAAATAGATAGAAGGATTCCCATGGTATGAACTGTATCATCCAACTATATTAGGACACATTTTTGGGTAATTTTATATTATAATAATAATATTTTGTTACCCTTATTTACCATATTTACCCTTTAACGAATGTAAATAATAATTTTACTAAAGTAAATATTCATAATTTCTAAAAGTAAAAGTTACCTATTTATATAATTTGGACCACCTGATTCCAAATATGGAATCTATTTTTCTAATTTCAAAACACATAAGTGGAAAAAATTAATTTAAAATTATTTCTTGATGTCAAAACAAAAAGCGTGTTTTTATGAAATAATAAAATTCATATTTTGACAATTATTTATGTCAAATTTCAAAGTGAAATTACTTAAAATGTCCAAAATTCAATTAAATGGTGAAACCATAATATAATTAATCTTTAAACCCAATCAAAACGATAGTCTAACCTTATAAATAAATTTTATTAAAAGATAGATTTGAATTTAAATATAGTATTTTTCAATATTCATAAAAAATTAATTTTATCAGAAAAAGAAGAAAATTATACCCAAAGTAAATTTTGATGTCCCCATTCTAAATACAAATTTTTTTGTCAAATAGAACATATAAAGTGGACAAAACTATATCTCAACATGGTTTTCAATCAAAAGGAAGTAAATCATCTTTTTAATGAATATTAGAGTATTTATGTTTAAAATCAGATTCTTTATTATTTTAATCCTTTAATTTTTTTAGGTAAATGTAAAAATATTTAAAAAACATGTATAATCATACTGTATTTAGTTCTGTTCATTCCCAACATTACAACGACTAGGCGTTAACAACTATTTACAATAATATTATTTTATTATTTTATTTTTCATTATAACTCCATGTTGTGTAAAACGTAATATTTCAAAGAAACCAGTTGTTGCGTATCAGGTACTCCATCAAACATATCATAACTTTTAATGTAAAATTATTATTTAATTCAAAAAATTTAGTAAGTATGAAAATGTTATATTTTTTATTTACCTGGTATGTTACATCCCCCACTTGGGGAATTGCATCCTCACAATTTTAATATTGGGCATGTAAACTTCATTGAAAGTCCCACATTAGAAAAAGAATAAAAAAATATCACTTTAAAACAAAGAAAGAGAAATAAAAAGGTCACCTCAGATAGACGATACTAAGATTCCATGTAGGAAAACATGGATATGAAAGAGAAACAAACCATCAAGGTTTGATGAAGAGTGGTAGAAAACATGATTAAGAGAAAGTTAACCACCAGAAAATCACAAACATGTGATGGGTTAAACGGTCTTTGATTCCCCAGTAGGAAATGTTAACAGACAATGTTTTTGTTTTATGTTATTTTTCATAATGTTGAGGAATTTTTTTTAAGAGCATGAATAATAAAATAAGAAATCATACTTACTTTTCATGCAGACTTTTATCCTATACTATATTTCTACCACAAACTAATTTTTTCTCTGAATGATGAGTATTCAAACAAACATGGTCACACCTAAAGCACTAGAATAAACTTCTAGAGTATCAAATTATCCACAAATGATGAACTATATTTTTCCCACGTCTTTATACATTAACCAAAACCGAAATGGTTTCTACAAGATCAGATAATCCCCAAAAAGGATAATCTTTTATAAAGAGAAAAACTAATCTTTATCTCCAAAAGTTTGTCAAAAAATACCCAATGTTCAACAAAGACTATTCAATAAACAACTGTCCATAAAATTCTTCAAAGTAATGCAAACTAATATTGAATCCCAAATCTTAGAAGGATTTAATCACATAGTCTTCCAAGATAATGCTTAAAATTTATCTCCAAATAACATCAGTTACTCTTAGAGTCTCATACTAAAAAGTAACTAAACTAATCACATATTCCCCATGATAGGTTAATCATTTCCATAAATGATCCAAATTGTCATATGTCTGCAATAAAAATAAGGATTCTTCAAAAATAAAATTTCAACCATTACTCCACAAATGAGATCCCATAGTATTATATTTCCCTCAAACATATAATGTTTCAAAAATAGAAACCATTTTTAAGATAACCTTTATAACTTAATCACCAAATCATTTTCCTATAGTATGGATATCCATTTGATAAATCATAAGTTCCCAAAAGCAACTAATTGTTGATCCATAAAATCATTTAACTTAAAATAATAAGTCATACTAACAAGGGACCTCACGTAGGCTAGTGGTATGAGATGCACCCATGTCGCCCTTCGGTTATGGGTTTGATTCATGCAGTCTTTCCAGACGTGATAGGTTGTCACCCATCTTACGAGTTTTCCCTTTTATAAAACTCACAAATAACACTAACATGTTTTAACCTCAATGGTTTTCTTATAGCTTTCATTTTCATCCCAATACATTAAGACCTCAAAAACATATATATTTTCATTTTTTCACCTCCATATGATAAAATAAAACAATTCCTAATAGAAAGTAAAACATTCCTTGATCATGGTGTCCATATAGTTTCATCATCATCTTGTTCATATCGGTATAAGGTCCATGAATTTCCACAATAACTTAGAGATCATTCAAAATAATTTTCTTATTTTATCAAAATATACCCTGTACAACTTGGGTCATATGGGTGTTCATAGAAAAATAGTTTCAAAAAATAATCATTTATGACATATAATTTTAAAACATCTGATAAAACATGATTTTTATAAAATAGTCGGACCAAATTTGAGTTGAAAATTTAAATCAGTGGTCATTTTAAAATACCATAAGTATGTTTTGAGAGTATATATTGTAAAAGGAAATATAAATAGGTTGTTCAACGGTATCCTTCATCGGAACCTTTTTCAAATTCATAATAGTCTTCAAAATCTGTTGATAAGGTAAAATATTTGAAAATTCCTTGATAATATTTACCTTTCATTAAAAAATGAGAATATTGAGAAAATAAAATTTAATTAAATACAACCCATGATCCAAGATGATATTGAGGTATTGTGGTTGTGTTTTATATCTCAAACAACTGCTTGCATGTGTGTTTCATGTAAGGAAAAGTTTCACAATCTTCTGAATATGACTTTGCAATAATTATTTTATGCATGTCATCATGAAGAGATGGGAATGTTGTTTGAGATCTTACTCTTAAAATTTTTAACTAAGTTTCTATGATCTTAAAAAGTTATAATACAAGGATTTAACATAAAATGTAGACATATAGACTAACAACGTGTCTAATAAAAACTCATAATCCCTTAATTTTTCTAAACCATCCACTGATACCAACTGTAAGGACCCGGTCTTAAAACATTACATAATATTGAATTAAATGAAAAATTCATATTAAGGATCTTTTCAAGCTTATAATTTTAAAGAATTAGGCCATAACCATTACATATCAATATGAAAATTACATGTATACACTACTACTAAATATTCATTTTTTAAAATAAAAACTCTTTAAAATAAACATGTCTAGTTCCATGTTTTAGACAGAATAACTTTTCCTTGATCCCATACATGACACTATTTCACTTTATGTCCTCTAAAAAACGCTTCAAAAACCTGGGATGAGCAAAAATCTCAGCAAGGGTTATAAAATAAGGAAAGAAAACATTATCCCATAAATAAATAAAATACAATGAAACCATACTTTTCATTCATAACATATCTTATCAAATTATATTATTTATGAATAAAACAAAGAAATCATAAATCATAAATGTAACTTGTGGCATACAAAATATACTTTCATTGTAGCTTTCACAGCTATATAGGGGGTTACATTTGGAATACCCATCTCAGTATACTCCCGAAATCTCTTAGGAAAACATTCATTTTTACCTCTTCCATGTTACCCAATGCATAAAAGAGCTATCTCAAGCTCACCCTCCCTAGGTTTATTATGAAGCCAGACATATACATAAAAAATGCTGGATAACCATAATATATTCATAATACACAAATCATGCATAATGGAAAGATAATATTTACACACTGTAATCACAATATTTTATTTCAAGATATTTACATAATCAATGCTTTGTCAAACTATTTTCAAAACCATTTAAAAAATTTAATAAAGAGATTTTTGAATCAAAGTTTCTCATACCAATTTAAAGATTTTGAATGAAATTTTAATTTCAGAACATTCATGTAAATATAAATAAATCCTTAAATAATTTTTTAAACATGGATATTAATGAGAAATATTTTGAAGAATGAATCTTTAAAACATTTAAAACGATATTTTTGTTGAAGAGTTCCTAACCAAATAAGAGAAGCTTGAATACAAATAATCGAGATATAACATTAATAAAATCATATAATATCATGAGATTAAGGAGGTTCATGATATAATATATCAATGTTCATTATATAAACCATATTAAAGTGAATTGGTGTATGATAATAAATAAATCTCAATGGAATGTAAATTGAGACAAAGTCCCTTTCAAAGATCCTACCCTTAGATTAAGGAAAAATCAATGACATAATTATGTGAAAAAATAATAATACACCCAATATAATTGGATATTAAGTGAAAAACAATTAGAGGCCATTCACACATATTCCTAGCACAACACAATCAACATGTATATGTTTATCCTAAAGATTGAAATTGGCTTTAGAAGTTCTCTTACAGAAATTCGACAGCCTAATGAAATTGATTTAAAATAAAAAAATGGTTTGATGAGATATAAAAGGGACTTTAATCACATGGAAATAAAATTTATAGAAATAAGGATATATAGGAATCTATCCCAACATATTAATATGTAACTTAAAAGACATAACAAAAATAAGTCTTTTAAAAAGAGGAGGGTGAAAGGTTCCCCAAATGATTTGGTAACTTACGAAACATACACCCCATGAAAGTAGGATCATATAATGAAGATTTAAATACCCATAAAATGAATTATATTAAACAAATAATACAATCATGGTCAGTATATACACCACAGAAAAGTAAATACTGGTAAATATAGCATGAATCTCACGGGAATAAAAAGTGAGATGAAAAGCCTTTACCATGTTGTAATCAATTGAGTAGTAAGACCAAAGGTTTATAACCACCAAATCAATCACATAATGACATGAATATAAATATAATAATGATAATATATATCAAATTTCAGAACACAATACACCACATGAAAGAAATAAGTGGTGATCAATAGAAAACTCACAGAATTAAACGTGAGACAAAAAACCTCTTACCACAATGTAATCAATCAAATCGTATGAAAAAAAAGTTAATAACCACCAAATAAATGAAATAATAAAAGTAATATAAATATAATAAGGATAATATATATCAAATTTAAGAACACAATAGACCACATACAATAAATAAGTGGTGAACAATTGAAATATCACAGAATTAAATGTGAGATAAGAAACCCCTTACCTCGTGTCCGACTTGAATCGATCGTTATTTAATCTATTAAATAATAACATAAAGTTTATTTATAATTGAATAGTAAAATTTTTAATGTTTATTATTAATTTTATATCAATTACTACTTCTCTTTAAAAAGTAGTTAATTATTTGAGTTCATATCAGACATTTTGTCGACGTTCGGAACATGAGTTAAAAATGACTTTGTTATAATTATAAATTGTCCATGTGGTCGAAATTCCATTATATACATACTTATATTAATTATTTAGATATCATATATATCACGTTTATATATGAATTTATAATATTATGTAACATTTGGAGATAAGAAATGAAATGCACCGTTCATGGAGACGGTAGACCCTACATATGCACAAACACTACTATCATTTATATTTAATATTTAATAGAATGAAAAAATAATGATAAGTAGTTATAATATAATTACATTATAATATAATATATAATTTAATTTTCTCCATCTTCTATACATTCCACATATGGTATAAACGAGCCATATCACTTTGAGGGGGCGGCAGTCCGCACTTCCTCAAATGAAATTATCGCATTTACCGAATGTGGAATCCATAATGGTATGAAATAAATGGAAAATATAGAAGCATATAAAAAATATAAATATAATATATATCACATATAAATAATTTTCCATCATAATGGCCACCATTAGAAGCGGTTCGAGATAATTGAACAATCATCATTTCGTGAGGCAGTAGTTCGTCGTCTACTGAAACAACATGTTCTTTAAAAATCAGATAGAGGTGTGTGTATGTTTAGTTAGAATAATTACCATAAAAAACCTAGTATATTGAGGATACTATTTTTATTATTAAATAAAGTAATAAATGAGTTTATGGTGTTGGATAAGTAAAATAAAATAAAATAACTTAGAAAGAGATGTTACCTTTAAATCGGGTAACTCCCTTTGGTTTGAACCAAATGGTTTACTTGAATACCTTATGCCTAAGGTAAGGCATTTTAATTGAGGATATGGATGGGTGGAGATTATTTAGTCAGATTTTGGATGATACACGGTGATTGAGTGGTGTGAGGAATGGTTTAGAAGTGGTGTCCTTTTAATAGGGGAGGAGTGGTTTTTTTAGAATGTTTGAAAATATTATTTTATTATAAACTTATATTAAGTTTCAAATTGGTCAAAAACTCATTAAAGTCATATATAATATGACTTATATTCAAAATAAAATTATACAATAATAATTGGATAGGTTTTGAATATTTTTTTAAAAAAATTAATCTTATTTATTTGAATCATCCATTAATGAGGTAAACACTCCATCATTATTATGTCATAAATAATTTTATTTATTTGATGTCTTAAAATTATAAAAAAACACCATGATTTAGGAAATATATTTAGATTCAAAATTAATATTTATAGTTAGAGAGATAACTTATATATCCACATTTGAAAATTGATTTACTTAAAGATATATGTTTATGCTATTTTTGTCTTTACTTTAAATTAATTAACATAATGTGTCATTATCAATCCCACATGCCTCCATGGGGTCCAACAATCTACCCATGAATGATAATGGTTGAAATTTTATCAACCAATGGGATTAGAACACATGTTATGGAATTTTAATGTTGTTAAAATAATATTTTTTACCCTTATTTACCAGATTTACCCTTTAACCATGGTAAATAAAATTTTTAAAGAAGTAAATATTCATAATATATTAAAATAAAAGTTACCTATTTACACAATTAGGAAATATTTATTCCTAATATGTAATCCATTTTTACCAATTAAAAACACATATATGGCATAAATTAATTTAAAATTAATTCCCACTATCAAAACAAAAAGCGTGTTTTTAGGAAATAATAACTATCAAATGATTGACACTTATTTATGTCCAATTTCAAAGAGAAATTACGTAAAAGGACCAAAATTGGATTAAATGGTAAAAACATAATATAATTAAACTTCAAAACCAATTAAAAAGACTATATATCCTTATAAATAAATTATATTAAAAGGTAATCTGGAAGAAAAATACAGTATTTTCCAAAATTCCGTAAAAATGAATTTTATCAAAAAAAATAACCAATAAATTCCCAAAGTAAATTTTTATATCCTGATTCTAAAGAAGAATTTTATATTCTCAAATAGAGCATTTAAAAGTTACCAAAACTATATTTAAAGAGGTTTCTCTGTCAAAAGGAGGTAAATCGTCCTTTTAATGAATGTTTGAGTAATTATGCTTAAAATTGGATTTTGTATTATTTTAAGCCTCTAAATTTTTTTAGATAAATGTAAAAATATTTAACAACCACGTGTAATAATGTTGTAGTTATTTATATTCATTCCTTCTATTATAATGTCTTGGAGTTAACTACCATTTAAAATGATATTATATAATTATTTTATTTTCGGTATAACTCCACATTGTGTGCAATGTAAGATTTCAAAAAAAACTCGTTGTTGCGTATCTGGTACACCATCGAACATAGAATCCCCTTTAAAGTAAAATTAATATTTAATTCATAAATTTTAGTAAATATGATATTGTTATATTTTTTATTTACCTGGGATGTAACATCCTTCCCCTCTTTTTGGAAATTATGTCCTCGAAATTTTAGAATTGGGCATGGAAACTTCATTTAAATTACTATATCAGAAAAAGAGTAAATAAAAATATCAATTTAAAAGAAACAAATAAAAATAAAAAGGTCACCCTATATAGACCATAATAGGTTTCCATGTATTAAAATATTGATATTGAAGAGAAACAAACCATCATTGTTTAATGGAGAGTGGACGAAAACATGATTACGAGAATGTTAGCCACTAGAAAATCACAAAATTGTGATGGGTTAAACAGTCTTTGATACCCTAATAGGAAACATTAACGGACAATGGTTTTATTTTGAGTAACTTTTCATAAATTTGAGGAATTTATTTAAGAGTTTGAATAAAAGATAAGAAAATATACTTACTTTTCATGTAGAATTTCATCATTTACTATATTTCTACCACTAACTCATCTTTTCTCCAAATAATGAGTATTCAAACTGACTTAGTCACAACTGATGTTCTTGAATCAACTTCTAGAGTATCACATGATCCATATAAGATGAAATATATTTTTCCAATTTATTTAGATATTAACCAAAACCAAAATGTTCTGTAAAATATTAGATAATCCCCAAAAAGTATAATCTTTTACAAAAAAGACTACTCTTATCCTCCAGAATTTTTCAAACAATACCCAATGTTAAAAAAAGACCATTCAATAAACAAATGTCCATAAAATTCTACAAATTAATCCAAACTAAGATTTAATCCCAAATCTTAGAAGGATTTAATCACATATTCTTCCAATATAAATCTTAACATTTATCTCCAAATAAAATTTGTAACTCATAAAGTCTCATACTAAAATTTAATTAACCTAATAACATATTCTCTATGATAGGTTTATCCTATCCATAAATAAACCAAATTCCCATATTTCTACAATAAAAACATAGATTCATCCAAAATAAAATTTCAACCATAACTCCATAAATTAGATCCTATAGTATTTTATTTCCCTTAAGCATACAATGTTTCCAAAAGAGAAAACATCTTCTAAAATAACTTTAATCACTTAATCACCAAATCATTTTCCTATATTATGGATATCCATTTGATAAAACATAAGTTCCAAAAATAAACTTTTTATTGATCCATAAAATCATTTAACTCAAAATAATAAGTCAAACTAACTAGGGACTTCACATAGGCTAGTGGTAGGAGATGCGCCTTTACTGCCCTTTGGTTTCGGGTTTGATTCATGCAGCCTTTCTAAATGCAACGGGTTGTTACACATCTTATGATTTGTCCCTTTTATAAAACTCAAAAATAACCCTAACATGTTTTATCCTTAAAGGTATTCTTATACCTTTTATTTTCATCCCAATACATTAACACTTCAACATCTTATATATTTTCATTTGTTTCACCCACATATGATAAAATAAAAAAATTCCTTATAGAAAGAAAAACATACCTTGATCATGGTGTCTATAGGGTTTGATCATCTTCATGTTCACGTATGTATAAGGTCCATGCGTTGCAACAATGATTTAGAGATCCATCAAAATCATTTCCTTCCTTTATCCAAATACACCTAGTACAACTTGGGTCATATGAGAGTTCATAGAAAAATATTTTCAAAAAATAATCTTGTATGACATATAATTTCAAAACATCTGATAAAACATGTTTTTTATAAAACAGTTGGACTGAATTTGAGTGGAAACTTTCAATCAGTTGTCCTTTTAGAATACCATAAGTATGTGCTGAGAGTATATATTGAAATAGAAAATATAAATAGGTTGTGCAAGGGTATCCTTTATCAACACCTTTTTCGAAATCATAATATGATTCAAAATATTGTGATAAGGTAAAATATTTAAAAATTCCTTGATAATATATTTCTTTCTTGGAAATATGAGAATATTGAGAAAATAGGATTTGATTAAATACAACCCCTAATCCATGATGATATCGAGGTATAATGGGGGTGTTTGATATCTCAAACAACTTCTTTCAAGTGATTTGTATGCTATAAAAATGTTCAAAATCATCTGAACATGACATTGCAAAAATACTTTCAAGCATGTCACCAGGAAGATATAGGAATGTTGTTTGAGATCCTCATCCTTTCATTTGTAAATGACATTCTTGGATCAAAAAAAGTTTTAAAACAAATATTTAACAAAAATAGTAGACATAGAGACTAACCATGTGTCTAATAAAAACTCTTAATCCCTAAAGTTTTCTAAAGTAACCTCTGATACCAACTGTAAGGAACCAGCCTTAAAACATTACATAATATTGAATTAAATGAATACTTCACATTGAGGATCTATTTAGGTATAGATTTTTAGAGAATTAGTCTATAACTATTATAAATCAACATTAAAATTAAATATAGACACTACTACTCAGTATCAATTTTTTAAAATAAAATATCTTAAAAAGAAACATATCTAGTTATGTGTTTTAGTCAGCCTAACTTTTCTTTGATCACATCCACTGCCCAATTCCACTTTATGTCCTCTGAAAAACATTTCAAGAACTTGGGATGAGAAAAAATCTCATTAAGGGTTATAAAATAAAGATTAAAATCATTTTACAATCAATAAATACAATTCAATGAAACCATAATTTTCAATAATAACATACCTTATGACATCATAAGATTTATGTATAACACACAGAAATCATAAATCATAAAGGTAACATATGGAATACAAAACATACATAAATTTTTTTCTTTCACAACTACATAGGTAATTACATTTTGAATACCCATAATATAATATTCCTTAAATCACTTATGAGAAACTTTCATGTTTACCTCCATCATGTTGCCCAATGCATGTGAGAGCTATCTTGGGCTCACCCACCCTAAGTTTATCACGGAACCACCCGTATATGAAAACAATTCCAAATAACCATAATATATTCATATCACATAAAATAGGTATAATGTAAAGATAAAATTTCTACATTTTAACACAATATATCATTTTAATATATTGACATAATGAATACTTTATCAGAAAATTTAAAAACCATTAAAAAAATTTAATAAAGATATTTTAAATTCAGACTGTCACATACGACATTGAATATTTTGAAAGAAATTTTAATTTCAAAACATTAATTTCCATATAAATAAATACTTAAAACAATTTTTAAAACATGGACATTAATGAGAAATATTTAAAATAATAAATCTTTGAAACATTTAAAATGATATTTTAGCTAAAGAGTTCCTAACCAAAAGGGAGACACTACAATGAAAATAATTGAGAAATAACAATAATAAAAGCGTACAATCTCATGAGATTATGGAGATTCATGATATAATATGTCAAAGGGATGTATATACACCATATAAAAGCGAATTGGTGTATAATAACAAATAAATCTCCATGGAATGTAAATTGAGACAACATCCCTTGCAAAGATCATATCCGTAGATTAAGGACAAATCAATGACATAATTATGTGTGAATAATAAGAATGAAACCAATATAAGTTGATATTAAGTGTAAAACAATAATAGTTCATTAACACATATTCATAGCACAACATAATAAATATGTATAAGTTTAACCCACAGAAATTAAATTGGGTTTAGAAGTTCTCTTACAGAAATTTGACAGCAAAACGACATCGATTTAAAATTCATAAAATGATTTTATGAGAGGGGAAATGGTCTCTCATCACATTGGGCATACAAGTTACAGAAATAATGATATATAAGAATATATCACGGCATATCAAGATGTAAATTAAAATACATAACAAAAAAAGTCTTTTAAAAAGAGGAGGGTGAAAGGACCCCTGTCTAATTTGGTATCTTACGAATCATACAACACCTAAAAATGGATTATATAATGAAGATGTAAATACCCATAAATTAAATTATATTAAACAAATAATACAATCTTGGTAAGTACATACACCACAAAAAAGGAAATAGTGGTAAATATAGCATGAATCTCATGGGAATAAAAAGTGAGAGGAAAACCCCTTACCACGTGGTAATCAATCGAGTCATAAGACCAAAAGATAATAACCAAAAAATTAATCACAAAATACCATGAATATAAATATAATAATGATAATATATATCATATGGCGCCACACAATACACCACATGCATGAAATAAGTGGCGATCAAAAAAAATATCACGGAATTAAAAGTGAGATAAGAAACCACTTAACACATTGTAATCAATCAAATTGTATGGAACAAAGTTTATAAACACCAAATGAATCACAAAATTCCATGAATATATAAATAATAATGATAATTTATATCAAATTTATGTACAAAACACATCACATGGAATAAATAAGTGGAAAAAAAAAGAAATCTTACAGAATTAAAAGTGAGATAAGAAACCCATTACCTCGTGTCCGACATGACTCGATCATTATTTAATATTCTAAATAATAAAATAAAGTTAATTTATAATTGATTAAAAATATTTTAAATGTTTATTATTACTTTTAAATAAATTATTTCCTTGCTATTATAATTAGTTAATTATTTGAGTTCATATTGGACATTTTGTCGATTTTCAAAGCATGAGTTAAAAATGAACTTGTTATAATTATAAATTTTCCATGTTGTAGAAATTCCATTATATCGAGAATGATAATCATGATATAGATATCATATATTTCATATAATGATATATCCATTATATATAAAAATTTATAATAGTACATAACATTTGGAGATAAGAAATGAAATGCACCGTTCATGGAGACGGTAAGTCGTACGTACGCATAAACGCTACTTTCATTTCTATTTCATATTTAATGGAATGAAAATGTAATGATAAATAGTTATATTATAATTCCAGTATAATATATTATATAATATATTTATATACTTCCTTTATATGTTCCACATATGGTATGAACGAGTCATATCACTTTGAGCAGGTGGTAGTCTGTACTTTGTCAAATGAAATTATCGCGTTTACTGATTATGGAAACCATAATGGATTGATATAAATTGAAAATAAAGAAGCATATAAACTATATAAAAATAATTTATATAACAAATAAGTACATTTCCATCATAATGTTCACCATGAGAGGCTTTAGGAGATAAATGAACAATCATCGTTTCGTGAGGTAGTAGTTCATCGTCCAGAGAAACTTAATGTTCTTTAACCATTAGATAGAGGTTTGTGTAAGTTTTGTTTGAATACTTATAAAAATGCTTAGTATATTAATGATACTGGTGTTGTTATAAAATAAAGTAATAAAAAGTGTTTATGTGGTTGGAGAGGTAAGATAAAATAAAATAACTTTAGAGAGGATGTTACCTTTAAATCGGGTTACTCCTTTTTATTTGAATCAAAAGGTTTACTTGAAGATCCTTCTACCTAAGGTAAGCCTTCTAGAAGGAGTACAGGGATGTTAGGATCTTATTTAGGTAGATTTTGGACGAGCTAAGTGGCTTGATAGGTGTGAGGAATGGGTTATAAGTGGTGTCATTTTATAAGGTGGAGATGGTCTATTTAATAAAGTTCTAAAATATTATTTTATTAAAAACATATCTTCGGTTTCAAAATGTCCAAAACTCATTAATGTCAAATATAGGATTACTTATATTCGAAATAAAATCATCCAATAATAATTGGACTGGTTTTGGATACTGTTTTAATATTTATAATCTTATTTATTTAAATCATCCATTGAAGAGGTAAACACTCCATCATTATTGTGTCATAAATAATTTTATTTATTTGATGTTTAAGAATTATACAAAAAAATAACATGATTTAGGATATAATTTTATTATTCAAATGAATATTTATATTCTAATATATAACTTATATAAAACCATTTAAAAATTGATTTACTAACAGATATATGTTTAGGTCATTTTTTTCATTATTTTAAATTAATTAACATAATGCGTCATTATCACTCCCAAGTGGCTCCATGGTGTCCAAAAATCGACCCAAGAATGCCCAAGGTTGGAAATTTATCAACCAGTATTACTAGGATACATTTTAGGGTAATTTAATATTATTATTATAATATTTGTTACCCTTATTTACCATATTCACCCTTTAACCATGGTAAATAAATTTTTTACTGATGTAAATATTCATTATACCTTAAAATAAAATTTACTTATTAAAAAAATTAGAACATACTAATTCCAAATATGGAGTCTATTTTTCCAAATTCAAAACACATATGTGGTAGAAATTAATTTAAAAACAATTCTCGTTGTCAAAACAAAATTCTTGTTTTTAAGAAATAATAACTATCAAATGATTCACAAATATTTATGACCAATTTCAAAGAGAAATTACTTCCAATGACAAACATTGGATAAAATGGTAAAAACATAATTTAATTAACATTCAAACCAATTAAAAATATAATATAACCTTATAAATAAATTATATTAAAAGGCATTTTTGAATTAAAATATGGTATTTTTCAATATTCATAAAAAATGAATTTTATCAGAAAAATAATGAAATCTACACAAAGTAAATTTTGATGTCCCTATTCAAAGGAAGAATTTAATTGTTTTCAAATAGGACAAATAAAAGTGAAAAAAACTAGATTTAAAGAGGGTTCTCCATCAAAAGGTGGTAAATATTCTTTTTAATGAATATAAGAGGATTTATTCTTAAAATATTATTATTTCTTATTTTAAGCCTCTAAAATTTATTATATAAATGAAAAAATATTTATCAAACATGTATAATCATATTTTAGTTATTTATATTCATTATATCCATTACAATGACTAGTCTCTAACTACCATATAAAATAATATTATATTATTATTTCTTTCGTTAGTATAACTCCACATTATGTGCAACGTAAGATTTCAAATAAACCCATTATTGCATTTTGAAAACTCCATTGAACATAGCATCCCCTTTAAAGTAAAATTAATATTTAGATCACAAATTTTTAAAAATATGAAAATTTTATATTCTTTATTTAACTGGGATGTTACATGTTTTTCATTGTAATTCATTAATAATGAATGGTGGTTCTCTATTATATTTGTACGTATAATTAAACCCTTATATTATTGATTTTTTTGAAATATATTTCAATTGAATTATAAAAAATCAAAATAATATTATTTGGAATTGGAATTTGAATTAGCATGAATTTTTGGGGAAAACACCAATTCCATTAGAATTTGTATTTGGGGCATATGTTGAATGTTAGGTAATTGTTGAGAAGATTTGAGAGTAGATTTTTTACAATGGTTTAAATTGAATTTATTAAGACCTCTGATTGGTCTTTTTATTGAAACAGTAGGAATTGATGAAAAACACGTGTTTTTTTCGAAACTAAATTGGTATATTGGAATTTGAAATTTAGCGATTGAATTGTAAATGATGTATGATTTCAAATGATATTATTTTCCCATTACTAAATAAATTATTGAGCACATGTGATCCTGGGTAGATATTGGGTTATTTGGTACAATGATTCTATAATGACAATTCTTTATCATTGTATTAACAATGAAAACTCAAAAAAATAGTTTTTTCGTATCTTATCCCCAGTGCGATATTGATGAGTCATATTTAGTCTGATCTAGAGGGATGTGCGTAGAAATATTTATTTCATCACTAGTATGATATGTGTGAGGATCCTATATTAATAAACTATCATCCATTGGTAATATGACCATGGTTCTTGTTTTATTTAAGCTACATTTTTTATTTTTCCATCCTTTGAAAAGAAACATGTTTTGTTTTAAATGCGAAAATAAACTATTATTACATGCCATATTTTTTTAATTGAAATAATGAATTGGATTATTATTATTATTATGTCATCTTTTTTATGTAACACTTATTGAGACTATACAAAAAATTAAATCTAACACCCATCCTTTGCCTTTGGTGGTATATTTCCTTATGTCAGTTATGAGCAAAGGGAAAGATCCACTTGGATGTGGAGGATGTTCGTAATCCTTTGGGTGTGGAGTGATGTTTATTTTTAAATATTTTTCTTTTTTATATGTACATTGAGGATGTACTACTTTTGGTTTTGATACTAGTTGGTTTTTGGTACTTTATCCATTTAAATTTATGAGCATCATGTATTTTTTTATCTTCAATTGTTTTGGGGAAAATTAATTTACTATTTTATCTTGTTTGATTCCTATTACTATTTTTCAACCCATGGGGATCAGGAATGTTGTTTGGGCTCTGTCAGTGTCATATCAGGTATCAATGTACCAGATTATCTAGGTTAATTTTTATCAATTTGGTATTAGAGTTTCACAGTAAGCATATTTCCCTAATGTTAGTATGTAGTTTGGAATATCTAATTGGGGATTTAGAGGCACTTAAAAGTGAGTTTCTAGCCACAAATCAAGGTAATGAGACCTATTTTACAATGGGTTATTTCTGGAAGATTCTTGAAGGAATAAATTGATCTAATTCTATTATTTTCCCTACTTTGTATTTGGATTGTTTGAAATTCAAATTTTGTTGCCTTATCTTATAGAAATAAATTCCCCATTGTTCTTATTTAAGTATCAATTTGATTAATCTTCTAATGTATTCAATTATATTTGCTGATGTTGTGTTGCATCATTCCTCTGATAAGATGTTTGAATAGTATCTAAAAGTAATATGTTGATGAACCAATGTGAGTGAATCCTCCAGTGGACCAAAAACTCATTGAGATTGTTTTCCATGTTTTCAATGCTCTGGGATATGAACCTATACTAATTCCCATTAGGGATCCACTAGTGGGAACATAGAGGGTTGAATCTCAAAATCATGGATAACAGTTCCTTTTACAAAAAAGACATTATTTTGAATGAATTATGGATCCTTAAGTGGATGAGGACTGGTTGATAAAGTTAGATCCTTTCATTGATTTTTTGGAAGCTCTTGAAGCTATTAAGGTGAAGTGTTCACCTTTAAAATGGAAGGAAGTAGTAAGAGATGGTGGTAATTTATGGTTACGTTGAAAAATAATGAGGGTTTATAGTGGAAAGTCTCAATATATTATTTCGTTGATCATTTAAATCCGGAGTCTATGGTGATGGGTAAGGATATAGTGTTTTTCAAACATGATTTGGCTGGTAAGACCATGTCAGAATACACAAACCACTTTGTCAAGATTGTTCATCTTGAATATGAGATTATATAAAATTAGAATATTAAGAATCAATATTTTGATATGGATCTTCATCCTGATATTTATTCTCATGTTTTCTAGATATAGGTCTCTTCTTATGCTGATAATTTAGATATGGTGTTTATGGTTGAGCTTGAACAGGATGGCATGTCAGTGTTGATGCGAGTTCCTTTATTCCCAATAGTAGTTTTGTGATTTCCATTAAAGGGAATAGGAATCATGATGAGTCTTATAGTGTATCTTGACAACAAAATTCTTCAAGACCTATTTAATTTCTTGGAAGATTCCCTTTAACATGCTTCCAGTGTGGCAAGCTTAGGCATTCGAAATGGGTTTTCACTGAGGTACCTAAGATCTATAGTTCTTTTGGATGCTGAGGGCACCTAAAAAAATAATGTTATATATTTTCTTCCCCACACAATGGAATAGGACCATCAGCACATAAAAATTAATATGGTGTAATCATATTCTTCAAAAAAATGGGTTCTTTCCATATTTATCTAGAATAAATATTATTCATTTACTGGAAGAGTCTCCATAAGAAGCTGATACATGTCAGGTGACTGTGAGAGGTAGCATAACTATGGACCTATCTTTATTGACTACTTTATTTAATATTACTACATCTCATTTGTTTATATTACCCCATGGTTAGAACCTGCTAAATCTTCCTATGAAGATTTTTTCTTGTGTTATGGATATTAATAACCCCCTCATTATAAAGAGGGAGAAGGGACTTCATTGTCCTATATGTCTTTTCTCTTTATCAAAGATCATGTTTACCTAGGGTTTTTTGGATATCGACATGAAACCTCTTGATTTCATCTTTAGGATGGATTGCTTTATTGAAAATGAGGCCCTAATTGACTACTGTCATTGAGGGGTATCATTTATCACACCCAATGGGGTGTGTCATATCTTTCACGGAGAATAAGACCTGAGGTAAAGTAGATATGTTCCATTTAATCCACAATTGTGGAATGTAATATAAGTGTTATATTTTAATCTGGAGTGGGAATATTTTATGAATGGTCTCCCTCCTTTTTTCATTGAGTTTCCCAAATTTAATCCTTCTAATTTTTCCTGTTTTTCACCAGTAAGAGAGATAGATTGTTCTATTGATTCATTGGATAGAACTCAATAGATATTTATACCATCATATCATATTTCAATAAAAGAAATGCCAAGGTCAGGGGCTTTATACTCGTGATATTTTCACCTTGGTCGATGCCTATTATCATTGAAAATAAAGCTAATAGAACACTTTTCCTATGTGTTGATTATGAAAAACTTTACCAAGATACAATAAAGATCAAGAATCTGTTTCTATGGACAGATGATTTGTTTGAATAGTTGAAAGGGGTGAGGTGCTTCTAGAATATTAATGTCCCAATTGGTTATCACTAATTGAGAAAAAAAGAATATGACATTCAAAAATCCAAATTATATAGTATTTGGGGACATTATGGGTATCGTGTCCTACCATTTGGCTTAATCATTGCTCATGACGTTTTATGGACTTGATGAACAAGATCTTCCATGAGTGTCTTGATACATTCATGGTGGTCTTTTTGGAAGAAATATCAGTTTACTTTATGTCCAAGGAGGATCATCTCCCTCATCTGAGAGATGTTATGAATTTTTTGATAAATCACCAAATATTACCATGCTACAAAAATATGAATAATGGATTCGGTAAGTGAAATCCTTTGGGAATGTGGTCTCAAAAATTGGTATCATAGTCGATACTAAAAAGGCGAAATCTATTATAAAAATGGAAAATTGTGTAATATTTTTTTGATTCAAATATTTTCGGCTTTATATGGGTATTATCACTAGATTGGAATTAGAATATCAAAATTGGATTCTCCTATGGAATATATCACTCAAAAAGAAGTGAAATTTTCTTAGGATGAGAAATAACAGAGTTCTTTTGTTGAGCTGAAATGTACATTGAATTCTTCATTATTTCATACTCTTCAGTAGGTTGGGTTACTCTATGTTGTTTTCTAAAACACATTGGGTTTGGGTTTGGGTTGTGTTCTTATACAAATGATCATGTGGTAGCCTATGGATCTCAACAGCTTAGGCCACATGAGACAAACTATTTTACTTATGATCTTGAACTCACATCCCTGATGTGTTCACTTAACTGTTGATGGAATTTACTTTTTGGAGAATTTTTTACCAAAATTATGACCATAAAATCATGAGTTATGTCTTATCTCTAAAATATTTGAATCCCCATCATAGGTTTTGGGTTGAATACCTACAATATTTTTATTTCACCATTTCCAATTCCATGGGGTAGGGGAATGTCATTGTCGGTGTTTTGAGCAAGAATCTTTTGACCCAGGATGTGAAAGAATAATCAGAAGAGTAGAAATTTATTTCCCCTTTTTCACAGTTGCATATTGGAGTTCTAAAAATGGGGGTCGAGGTCATCTTGGATAGTGTTCAGTTGACTTCTTCTCTTATCTAGATGATTATTCATGAGAAACATCATGATGATGAATTCCATGGAATTAGGAACTCTTTTTTATGGTGGTAAGACCATTGGTGAGTGGTTGTTCTTTATGTAGGGTATATTATGTTTCCAGAACTATTAAATTGTACCTTTTCTAGTGAAAAAATATATTATGTGGTATATCCATAATTCATAATGGTATGTGCACATAGGAACCACGATGACGTTCTATGGAATTTTGAGGTGATTTTGGTTGCTAGGAATGAGATAGGAAATCACTAAATTTGTTTCACACATCATTACTTGCCTGCAGTTCAAGGTCGAGAAAGAGAAACCTTCATGTTTGCATCATCAAATTCTAATAATGACATTGAATTTGAATGATATTTATATGGACCATGGGGTTGGGTATCCATGTACCATTCATAAAAATAATTCAATATAGTTTGTGATAGATCATTTGAGTAGATCGGCTCACATAAAACCGATTCATTATACAACCAATGTTCCAGAGTTGGGAAATCACTATAGGAAATAGATAGTTTGTTTTAATGGACTTACACCTAATATATTCTATAAGAGAGATCCTTGTTTTACATCTAGATTTTGGAGAGGCCTTTATGAGGAACTAATATTTATGGTTTATTTGAGTATGACATACCATCTGCAAACAGATGGCCATACAAAAAGATATGTATAGATTCTTGAGGTCACTCTTAGTGCCTAGGTCCTTGATTTTAGTGGAGCTTGGGATGACCATTTAGGATAGTTTGAGTTCTTTTATAATAATAGTTACTAGTCTATCATTAGGAAGACTACTTTTGAGGACATTTATGATAGGCTCTAAAAATCCACATTGTGTTGGATGGAGATTACAGATATTTATTTGGTTGGACTAAGCTTGGTCATTGAGAAAACAACATGGATTTATTTGATTCATTATAAAATGGAGACAGTACATGGATGATACAAATGTCATGTTGATTGTCATTTTATACCATTAGATTCGTATGATGGTGATCAGATGTTCTTGAAATTTTTACCACTTCTGGGTCAATGATATCATGGGATGTAAGGGAATCTTACTCCTCATTTTGTGGAATGGTTTGAGGTTGTTGTGTAGGTGTGAAAATTATCTTATCATTTATAAATTCAACAATATTTTATGTTGATACAGATTGTGTTCCCTATATCCCATCTTCATAAGAATCTTTATGACTCATCTCATGTCTGGAGTTGAGAGGATCTTGATATTGATTCAAATTCATCCATTATAGAGCATCCAGTTAGGATTGTTGATTCTGAGACAAAGGTACTTCAGGGGAAGTTGATACCTTTGACGCATGTGATATAGAAGCATGGTTCTAATAAAAATTATACATGGGAGAGGGGGAATTAGTGAGAGAGAAGTGGTGTTATTATTTTTATATGGAAACATCTTGAATGGATTTGTACGGATATAAAGTTCATAGGGTGGGGATGTTTTAACATCCTATTACTTAATTTCAGGAATTCCTTAACCCTTGTTTTTCCCATTATTATGTATATTGTTTCGTGGTTCTTCAAGTATAATTTAGATAATTTCTTTGGTTATCTGGGAGGTGCACGATTGGCACATAGTTTTCCCAAACTGTGCACCCTCCTTATTCAAACTAGAAAACCCTAGGTATGGAGGGTTTTCATGATTAGCACATGATCTAAAAAACTATGTGACCACCTAGAATAAACCATACAACATATTGTAGGGTTTCACAATTAGGGAACTCCATTTTTCTATCCATGAATTGTTTCCTAGTTAACAGTGTGTGAAAACATTTTTAATTTAATTTTTTTTTTAAATATCTCGAACCCCTGTTAAAGATTCTGATACCCCTCACTTGACCCTAAATCAATTTAAAGGGTTGATAAGGTTCTCAAGATTTAGTTTGGACCCCTAAAACCCATTCTCGTGACAGATTAATTATTGGTTGATCATGTTCAATATCCTCCGAGTATGTGAATATCCTCTCTTTGGATTGTTTAAATCATCATGTATTTGATGTATCTAGACTATGTTTAAATTAATCTTGATTCACACTTATGTTTCTCTATCTATGTCACCATTGTTCTCAGTTGGCATTCCTCATTGAGGGTGTTTTGAATTTTCATTATGTGGTAAAGGTAGGTGGTTACTTTTAAGACTATTCCATAATTAAAAACATTGATTTGCTTGATTTTTTTTATGTAGATTTTATTTGATTTATTAAAACCCCAATTGATGTGATTTAAAATTTTAATTTGAATTAGAATAGATTTTGAAAAAAAACATTTCTAATGGAATTTGAATTTGAAGTGTATTATAAAATTTTTAGAATTGACACTATTAGAGAAAAAAGGTTTCGCAATGGTTTTTTAGCAATGGTTCTTAAAACCACCACTTAATGTATTTTTTTATTTTTTACTTTAATTTTTTATTTTTTTATTTCTTTATTTATTCTTATTTTTTAATTTTTTTTTGTTTTTTTGCGGTGGTTTTTTAAAAAAGGGCTTAAAATTATATTATTTACTTTTAAAAAAAATAAAAAAAATTAGGGGCGATTTATAAAAACCACTTCAAATTTAATGAGGAAGAATATTAAATATTAAATATTATATAATGATTTATTATTAATAACTATGATTTATTATTTAGAATCATTTATTTTTTATTTATAAATATCATTAATTATAATGTCTTAATTATTAAATATATATAATTATTAGTTAGTAGTTATCTAAAACATAAATTAATTCTTGTATAAGTTGAAAATAATTGTTCAATATCTACGAACCATAAATTTTTATTTGGGTGTCTGTTTTAGCATCACAACAAGGAATATCAAAGCTTATTAAATGAACTAAAACCATGTTAGATTTGAAATTTGTAATCATTAAAAGAATAAAATATATTATAGTTTTAATAAAAGTTATAAATCAAACAAAAACATCAAGTGGTCATAACTTTTTATTCATGTTCTTATTTCATCTCTACCACATATCAAATCAATTCCTGCAAAGAGATCAACACCCTAGTGACTTTGGGGTCCCTTGTCACATTTTTTATGTATATCTGATAGGTAAGGGGTTTATATTTATCCCAGGACATATATATACCTAATTTATGAATGGAATACATGAAATTCATGGAATACACATGCATAATAGGATAAATAAATAAATAAATACTTAAAAAATAAATAATCAATAAATAATTAATAAATAAGAAGAAATGTATAATAAATAAGAATTAATAAATTAATAATTAATAATTAATAATTACAGATTTATAATAATAATTATAATAATAATAAAGTAATTAATAAATAAGAATAATAAATAAGAATAATAATAAATTATTTATTTTTGTAAAAAAATAATTATTTATGTAAATAAATAATAATTAACAAATTAATTACCTAAATAAAAAAAGAACCACCACCAAACGAATAGCCGTGAAACAAGAAACCACCGCACAAAGAACACCATGAAATGATTTACGACACAAAAATACATGATGCTTTTAGAAATTTTCACATTTCATTTGTGGTGGTTCAAACTAATGCCTAATTCCCAAAAACTGCTGGGAACTTCAATGTTTTATAGTGTAAAGAGATGATTTGAGAATTTATTTTAGAAAAATGGCTTAAACTGAATTGATGAAAACCTCTGATTGGTTTGGTTTTGAAAAGGCACAAATTAATGGAAACCCCATGTTTTTATTTAAAAACTAAACTAGAATATTGAAATTAGAAATTTTTAAATTAAACTATAAATGATGTTTAATTTGAAATGAGTTGATTTTCTCATTACCGAATGATTGATTGGGTACATATGGTCCTTAGTAGTTAGTTGGTTATTTGGGACAAGCATGTCGGGAAGATAACTCCCAAGTAATGGATTGATCCTAAAAACTCTAATACAAACATCGTTTGGTAGACCTTACCCCTAATGGGATGTTGATAAGTCCAATTGTGCTTGAGCCTAAGGGATGTGTGTATAGATATTTCCCTGATCACGGATATGATATGTTGATGGTAATATAATTAGAATAATCATATCATAGAGAAGATGACCATGGTGATTGTTGTTATTATTTTTATATATATTCCATTGATTGTGAAACTATTTTATTAATGAATATTGATTTATATAAACTGTTTTATATAAAAATTTTATATAAGGTGTGTTTTAAATGTTTTACATCCTTTGAAAATAAATATGTTTTGTTTTAAATATAAAAATAATAAATTATGTAACTCCCTATTTAATTTAAAATTAAAATTATGATTTAGTTTATTATTATGGAATATTTTTAGGGAACGTTTGGGGAGTCCCTTACAGGATTTATAGCACACACCATAAATTTTCCTCCATACATTTTTAGATTTCCTTATGTCGGTAATGAGCAAAGGAAATCGCCACATAAAGGTGGAAGAAGTTCATGATCAATTGGGCATGGAGTATTATTTCATGTGGGATAATTGTATCTCTACTGAGTACTTTGATACTATACTATTTTGGGTTTTTATATCTGTTTCATTACTGGAACTTTCTCTCCTTTCATTATTGAGCATACTAACTTGTATGTTTATCTTCCATAGTTTTGTGGCATATTTGTTCCCTCTTTTATCTTGTATAATGACATGTGATAGTCTCCAACCCATGGGGGTTTAGAATTTCCTTCATGATTTTCTAGTCCCGGCTTAGGTGTCATGGTATAAGGGAATCCAAGAAGATTTTTGACAATGGAAATTTAAATTACTTTATTCTTTTTTAATATAAATGATGGTTTTTTTGAAAATCCTTATTTTCAATATTCACTTAAAATCAATATTTTTTGAAAAATATTAAAATTTAACCATATGTTAATTTTTTTATACTAATTTCAAAATTAATTTAATTTTGTCAAATAAATTTTCAAAACTTTCTATAAATAAAATAAAATCTTTTCTCATCAAAAGTAATTGAATAAATTTTTAAGAAAACATATTTTGGATGAATAAAATTACTTTTCTAAAAATTGATTTCATATTTACTATGAATTGACTAATAAATTACTATTGAGTAGGAAATTTTTGCGTATATATATATATATATATATATCATAATGTAGTTAATAATATTTATACCAATGAATTTATCTGATAACTTATATTGGTCATATTTAAATAATAATATTTTGAGGCTCATTTATGTTTGGTGTTATGTATCTTATAAAATATATGACATGATTTTATTTTCAAAAATATCTTGGTGTTACATCCTCTCCCCTTTAATAAATTTTTCCCTCATAAATGGAGCTTGATATCGATAATAAAAGGTTTTACATTTAAAAATACCTTTCATGAAATCCCTCATTATAAAAAGGATTAATGATACTTCCTATTGATAAGAGAGAAAATAAAATATGAATATCACTTGGAGTAATAAACTACTAGGTTTCTAACTAGGAAATAATTATTAGGAATTAAAAATATGGATTTAGAAATAAAATTCATTTAGAATATTGAATTATAATTTTTTTTTGGGATAGGGAAGTGACATTCAATTTGTCAAAAATGGTAAAATTTTTTATGTTAAGATATTTTTACAAAAGCTGATGAATTATTTCACCGTATAGAATAGTATTATATAGAAATATATTTACATGATTATAATAATTTCGTTTTTTAATCAATTCCCATCATAATATCATCCTTTTTTCCAAAAAATGGTTATTCAAGATGATTGTTTTATGTCTCAATCACTAAAATAAATATTTAAATGGGTCACATAATTTATCAAAAGGATTATAAGAAATTATTCTTTTCTCTTTACATTAACCAAAACCAAAATGGTTTGAAAAATGTATGATTATTAGAAAAATGAATTAGCTTCATGTAATTAATTAAAAAAATTCAACAGTGATACCCAAAGATCAAAATAAATCAATCCATATATAACACACATTAAATTTATTATAAATATTTCTAAATAATATTGGAAACCAAAAATCAGAAGGGTTTGATCGCTTATTCTTCCAAGATTTCTTTAAAATTTATCTCTACATAACACAAATCACATTAAAATTCTTAGACCAAAAATTTATATACCTTAATCATATAATCTCTGGATTATACTAATTATTTCCATAGATAACATGAACCACAACAAACCCATTGTAAATTTATATATGAATCTACAATATAATTCAAATTTATTCCTAAAAAAATCCAATAATTTTCAATCTACATTAATCTAATAAAGTTACCAAAATCATGAAATTTTTCTAAAATAACACGAATCACAAATTTTCCAAATAAATTTTCAATCACATTATTGTCTATATGATAAAACATGTGTTCTAAAGATAAACATAAAAATAATACCTCAAACAATTTAATTAATAAATTATTTCATACTAACAATGTCAACACATGGGCCAATAGAAGGCACTACACCCTTTTTTCCCTTTGGTTTTAGGTTCAAGCCCCAGGTCTTTACCAGATGTGATTGGTTGTCACTCATCATGTAGTTTATCCTTTTTCTAAAAATATATAATTGTTATAATATTCCCAAAAATATGATAAACATCCTCAAGAATAAATTTATTCATAAAATATTATATAAACAGATTATATTGTCAATATCTTTAAACATATGAAAATAGTTTTATTCCTTACATAATACATTATGATGAATTAAAGGGTTATATATACCTCAACATAAATCAAAAATTAATAAATGTCTCCAAAAGTACTCCCATAACATAAAAAATCAAATACGTTCTAATTATTTTAAACTCATGATCATCCTTAAATCCCAATTCTTGAATCCTTATATGTAGACTAGTTAATCATTCAATATTCTTCATAATACATTATCCATGATTTTAAATCTTAAGCTTTTACACCCTGAGAAACTAACGTTGGACACAAGTAAGAATAATTTCCCAAATACTTTCAATTATATCTACTACAATCAGCTTCTCATTATTTTCCTTATCATTTTTCATAGAGTCATGAGCCATATTCCCAAACATTCTATAGGAGAAGCATTTTCTATATTATCTAATACATTCCCCATGGTGCTTTTTACCATAGTTGTAAGAAGATGGGATTTTTATTTTAATACCTCCATTTTCCATTGATGGAATATTATCCATCACTTATCATGATAAATGCTTCCAACATTCATCATGACAAGGCACTTGAGTGTGAGAGAACTCAATATCAACTTTTTCATAACAATGAAAAAGTTTCTAATAGCTTTTATATTCTCATGTGGTTAATGATCTTTAAATGTTTTGTTTAAACTAAAAAAAATCTTTTAATTTTACTATCAATTTCCTAGCTAATATATGATATGTACAAAGCCAATATTGTATGATTTTCTTCATATATAGCTACAGAATCATTATATTTTTCCTCAATTCTAGAAATTGTTAATCTATCTAGATTTGAATAACATTTGAGAAATATTTCTCTATAAACATATTCTTAAATGTTTCCCAATACATGGAATCAATATTATATTTCTCTCTATTATTCCTAACCAGAGACCACCATCGATCAAATTCACCTTCAGAATTTTAAAATAAAATATTTACCATTTGATATTCCAAATATCTCATGCTATCAAATATATTTTACATTGAATAGATCAATTTTTTGGATACCACTAGATAGAAGGTTCTACTAGAAGCAAAAGGTTGTTGTCACATATAATGGTCAACAATCAATATGATCCTCTATTGTAAATTTGGTTTCTCCCTAGCATGGATATCACCTTCATTTATAACATGTCTCAATTTATCCATCATAATAATAAATCTCCAAGATCCAATTCCTACCTTTATTCTTTTATTATTTAGAAGGGTATTTTCCTCTTGGTTCCTTTATAATACATATTCCCTATTTTTTATATGGAAAACTATTGTAAACAAAAGTATTTTAGATAAAGAATCATGATAATATTCAAATTATATATCATTTTAAATTAAATATAAATTCAAATCATTTAATGGTGTGTAATTAATAGTATCATAACCTCTAATATTATCTCAATCTTTCTACTGATACCAACTATAATGAAATGGACTAAAAAATTAGATAATATTGAGTTTTAGTTGATAATTAAATTTCACCATTTATAGGATTCTTAAGGTTATGAGTTTCAGAGAATTATTTCATAACTCATACATAAAAATATAATTTCACAATGTGGACACTCTTAATCAGTTACAATTTTTTGCACAATAAAAAACTTTTTAAAAGAAACTTGTTTTATTTTCCTTAAAAATATTCTGAAATTTCAAATTGACTAATTATTTTTTCATACCGATCCTTTAATCTAATGAAAAATATTATAAAATTTGGGATCAAAAGAAATATCTAAGTTAGGGAAATAAAAAAAGAGATAGAGAAACCCTCTCATACATTCAATCATATAAAAAATTTAATATTCTAAGTAAGATTTGGGCATAAGTTAGAAAATTTATAACTTAATAAATCACATTATATTCCCAAATATTTTCATAAATTATATAATGATAAAGAATAAAACGAAAAAATAAAACTTATAAAATTTTTTTTGAAATCAGAATAAACCCGTGAACTCTTTTTCACAAAGTCATACATTTCACCCTTAAGAATAAGTAAAAACATTCATTTAAAAATAATATCATTTCTTACATTCTAGAAATCATAGGATTACCATAAAAAATATGTATTGATAAAACATATAGGTATTGTGGGACATCATTTTTTATATCACTATTACAAATACAATTACCATATAGTCGACTTCCATACCTAATACATTGGAGTTCTACTAAAGACCCATCCATAATTGATTTATAATGTAACCACACGTCTTTAGATTATAATTTAGCCACCCATCCATGGAAAATAATGTAACCACAATTAACAATTTTATAACAAAACCATCTGTCATTATAAATAATTCCCAAGAACAATAAAATTTATCAATATTCAAGATTACACTCAAAAAAATATGTTTTTTATTTGAATGAATAAAAATTTCAATTAATGTTTTTGATAATAGGAAAATTCATAGTTTTCTTATATGTTAAAATAGAACATTGTTTTTTTCCTTTCATACGGAAAGAAAAACCTTCCATAAAAAGATTACTTTTATAAAACATTTGAAAGAAAGTAAAAAAAGATGTATAAATTTTATTTAAAATAAATTTCTGTATATATAAAAAAATCCATAGACCAATTTTATGTATATGGACATGTAAGATAAAAATTTATAAAATAAATTTTAAAAACATTTAATAATAATTTTTCATTCAAACAGTCGGTTACCTCGACTTGTATTTGTCATGTACATTCATTGTCTTCCTAAATAATAAAAATATGTTAATTAATTACATTATTAAGAACATTAAAACTTTTTTTGTTGCATTAATTTCACTTATTACTATGTCGTATACAATAATTTAATCAACTATGTTTAAATCAGATGTTTTGATGATATTTTCCCTATATGTTCAAAATGAATTCGGTCGGTAGACTATGGTCAAATAGTTTATTATTTACAATTTACATAAAAATAATTAGGATATAATTATAATTTTTATAAATTAATTATAATTTTAAAACCAATTCATTAATTTCTACTAAAAATGAACCATATTACAAATATGTGGATGGTAGGATGTTCATAAAAATGTGTTACGTGCCTATTTTTCAATGATCATTATTTAAAAATGTAAAGTAATAATTTTAATTTATATAATTTTAAGAATATAATAAATAATATATTATATATTCTAATATAATTTTATATATAATTGATGTTATTTGGTGATGTAAAATAATTTCATTTCTTTATAGAGGCGGTAATCGACACATACCCCTGAACAACATTATCATTTTTCTATGAGTGGAAAGGTAAGAAATAAAAAAATATATTATGTTTTAATAATGATAAATATGACATTAATATAATAATTATTTCATATATATCACATATATACAATAACATTATTTTTATTACCTTCCATGTAAATCATTAGTCCAAAAGGAATCACATCGCTTCACGAGATGATAGTCTGACATACACATGATCGACGTTATCGTATCCCCTAGGTAATAGAAATTAACAATGTATATGTGATATAATAATTATAGAATTATAATTATGTTACAAATATCATATATGTATATATATATATATATATTAAAATCAATCATTATAACCTTCCATGGAGGTGATGATGAAAAACATGTAACATCGGTTTGTGTGGCGGTAGTCCTTCGTAAACACGAATAATGATTTCATTCCCAATTTGATGGAAGATGAGATGGATTTAGGTTATAAAATTAACATAATCAAATATAATTATATAGTATATAATTGTGTTATTATGTAATCATAATTAACATCCTTTGAAGGATGTTGAATAACAAATAAAATAAAAATACTCAGTTAAGCATCATATGTATTCTTTAGATAACCTCCTTAAGTTTGCACTAAATTACTTATTATGATGTATTTATGATAAAAATATAATATAGGTAGAGGGGGGATTATGTAAGTTATATTGGAAGTTATTATTCAAAAAAAATTGATGGTGTGAAGAGGGGTGGATATGGGCTGGCCATTTATATCTTGGAAAGAGGACACACTAGAAATTTTTTAAAATAAAATCTTTCACCCATGTTTTATACACAAAAAAGGATTAAAATGGATAATTATTTGGCTTTAGATAATATATGTTTAAAAAATTCCTATAAAATATATGTTAAACAAGTTTTTAGGTCATTTTAACCATTATCTTTTTAGTTTAACCCCCAGTAAACTCATTTTCACCTTAACCGGGGTAAAATATTTTTATAGTTTTCAAAATTAATTATAAAGAAAAATTAATTTAAAATTATTATATAACATTAATTTTTATAATTCTAAAATATGTAATCTATTTTACCAGATTGAATTTACATAAGTGTTGAGATTTAATTTAAAAAACCCAAAGATGAGATGAAAAATTGGTTTTTCTAGAGATGTATTTCTCGGGGCATAAAGGGATTTTTTAAGAACTCTTTGACTAGTTATAATAAATATATTAATTTAAATTAAAAATTTTAGTAATAAAATATATACATTTAATTTAAAAAATACCTCATTATTGGTCATTTTATTTAAATAAAATAGAGAAACATTACACACATTAAAATACTTTTAAGAAAAATATGTTTTTAAACCACAAAAATAAGCTTATAGTAAAATTCAGTAAAAAATGATTAAAATGTAAATAATTATTTTAAATATAATTAAATAATACTTATTTTACATTAAATAAAATAAAAATCACAATGGTACTTTTAATTTTTTTAATTTATGGAAATGAAATGATGATTTCACAAAAATAAGTATTTTTCAATATTTACTAAAAATCAATATTTTTCAAAAAAACATTAATTTTAAACCAATATTAACTCTAATATGTTTAATTAAAAAATTCATTTAATTTGATAAAATATATTTCCATAAATTTATTAGAATATTTTTACACAAAAATAAATAAAAATCATTTTTGAAGAAAACATATTTTTTATGGATAAAATTACATTACTAAAAATTCATTTGTTATTTACTAAATATTTATCAATTATTTTATATTGATAAGATAATTTCAATATATATTTCATAATGTATTTAACAATATTCATACCTTCAAATTTGACATCTTCGATATAATGGTAATATTTCAATAATAATATTTTGTGGTTCTTTTAAATTTGGTGTAGTGTATCTTGTATGGTATTTAAATTTTTTTGTAAAATCAGGTTGTATTACACCCAACACATAAAAAATTAAAAACATTTACATCAGTGATTGTAATATCGTAGTTCATTCCATGTTCTTAAAGTTAACAATTATATTAGGGTACTCTCTAGGATAATTCCCATATTCCCCAGACATAAGAAATTGAACTATAAATGGTATATTAGGATAAAAGTAATTCTCCTCCATTGAAACCATCATTTTTTGAGAAATAAATTTCTCAATAAACATCTATTACAAACATAAAACATATTATAATTCTTTTGAGACATTTCTTTGAGTGATTTTCCAACGTACCTATCATGTAGGAAGATAAATCTTCTTACATCCATGGACTTCCTAAAACTCTATTTTTCTCTTACTAAGTGTTTTAGGAAACTCACATAGGTTGAGGTTATTAATAATGTAATGGGATGTATGATTATGAATAATCATAAGGTTTCATATTATATCTTTTATTTCATTTGGTTCTCAAGAGGACTAGCATACTATTTTCCATCACAATCAGTATTAACACGGTTACTTCAAGATGAAGCCGTTAACTCAAAACGAAAAACATATTGTAAGAACCCAGATATAATAATCAAATTGAGATATTATATAACCATTAAAAATAAATCATATGATATATAAATAATGAAATCTTCTTAATATACATAAACTTAGTATTAAACAAGGTTATCTGTGAACATTTACAAAACATAATGATGATATCCTATACTTATACTTATCCCTAGGGTTTTGGAAAAAAATTACTACAATGATTAACTAAAACCAACTGTGATACCAACTAAAATAAATCAAGCATTTCATACAAAAATATTACATCTTATTATATGAATATTCATAACATAACTTTATGATTCATTCCACAACCAAAAAGTTTTAGTGTTGTTAAAAATATATATATATAAATATTATTTAGCTAAATTCTTCATCATCTCTAATAATGTCAATACCATTTTGTTCCGTTATCAACATACCCCACATAAAACCTTTCTTCATAACAAGGGGAATGTAAATATAAAAATGAGTGATCTTAGATGTTCCGTAATGGTAAACATGGGAGTTATAAAATGATGATTATAAGAATGCATAAGATAAGAATAAGGGTATGTGATCATGAATAATAACATAAAAAGTTAATCCATAATTTCACATAGACCATGAACACAATTCATTACCTTAGAATTTATCATTTCAAAATTAATGAATCATAAGGGTGAGAGATCATTATTAATCAATCATGAACCAGATGTTCGTATCATACGAATAAAAAAATTATAAATTTTTCACAACATTATTGGAATATAAACCATTTGATATTTCAAGGTCATATTTTAGACCATCAATTCATAGTGTATCACATAATAACACATATTTCCCAGGTCATAATGGATCATTATTTATCATTTGTTTCCCATAATAGATCAAGAACACCAACTTGTCTCCCAATGTGGATCGAGCACACTGATTAATATATTATAGTGGATCATGTGCATCAACATGTTTCCCATGTTTTATCAAGCTCATAGTCTTGTCTCCTATAGTGTACCAAACACATAAACTGGTTTCCCATAGTTATATCAAGAGATATATAACATTACCCAATTAATCGGAGGGATATATAATTTTGGGTACACCTATCACATAATGAAAAACATACATATGTGTTCCCAATGATCATTTAACATTCACCATATCATCATAACATAACTTTTGGAAGGAAAACAAGTTTTATATACATTTCATCATAGCATAACTAATGGAAAATAAATAGGTTTCCAAAAGATATAATCATTAAAATCATAACCATAAAAATAAATAATAATTATAGTATCATTATATTATGTCCCTAGAAAAAAAAATTATCATCAAATAATGTTATCATATATTAAAATTCCTTTAAAAGATCACCGGAATATTTTTCAAGAAATATGCCCTTTTCAATTTGAAATCACAACTTAAAATCTAAAAATTTCCAAAATTTTACGGAAAAATTTAATATAAAAATATTCAAGGAAACATTTAAAGTAATCTTCAAATAATTTATTGATAATTTTTTTAGAAACCTCTTTTCTTATTGAGTATATTTAAAAAAATATTCCTATCACTTTTTTGGTTAATTAAAAAAAGTTCCTTGTTGAGACCATAAAAATAATATTCCTTTGAAATATTTTTATAAAATTTAAAACATTGGTAAAAATGAATTTAAATATTCATTGGAGACTATTAAAAACGTTATTATAAAAATTTCATTGAAAACATGGACATGAGATAAATATATTACTAACTGAATAATAAAACATAGTTATTTTTTCCTTAAAAACATTCATTCATCATATTGATTACTTAAAGTGATGAAAATGAAAGGAAAACAATTTTTATCCATAAATAATAAAATTATAAGAAAAATAATTAGTTTCCTGATAGGCAGATTAAAATTTTCATCATTAAGAACTTAATCAAAACAATCATTATAAATAATGAGATTGTATGAAAAACCCCTTAGTATTTAATAAAATTTGAATCATAATCCCCATGAAAGATATAACATCAAATGAAGCATTAGATACCATGAATATAAATTTTATCATTATATATATATATATATAAATGGTTAAATAATAAACCACAATAAAAAGTGGTGAATAGGGTATATATCTCACAAAAGTAAAAGTGAGACGATAAACCCCCTTACCTAAAGTGTTGTCTAACTTCATAAACATTTGAAAATAAATTATAAGAAATATATATTTATTATACATATATTACATAACTATACATATATGTATCATATTATATATTATTTCATTATTATATTTTACCATATTTTTATTAACATCTTCTTAGAAAAATAATTATTTCATGTGACAACTGTTTCATTTCATATATATGTTTTGGTTTGGAAATCATGGTCCTTGTGCATTGATCTCACTTAAATCATCAATATAATTTTAATAATGATATAAATATATAATATATTCATTATATAACTTTTTATATCTATCCATATATTTTATAGATAGAAAAATTTATTACACCATTCATGGAGACGGTTGGTTGTACGTTCGTATGAACAAAATTTTCATATTTCAAAAATTAAAAAAAAATATAAATTTTAATTAAACATTATAGAATAATAATTATATCATAAATAAAATATAGAAACATTAAATATATCCTTATTACCATAAATTTAAATCAGAAATGAATAATGAATCACATTGCTTCGTAGAAATGGCAGTCCACACATACGCACAAGAAAAATTATCATTTTTCAACGGATGAGATAGTAAGAAGGTATATATTATATTTTATTTATAAAAGAATAATTATATCATAAATATAATATATTAACATTATACCTATAATACTTATCATCTAGGAAATATGGTGATGGAAAAATATTTGTATTTCTACCTTGAGTAGGTAGTCCACATGTACGAACGTGTTATAATTTCACATACAATTTCATGGAATAGAGGGTAGATATTAGTAGTTACGCAATACTATTAAATTTTAATTATATTTAGTATAATTAAGTTATAATTTAATGATGAATACTATATATTTAAATGATCTATAAGAATAAATAAATTGAAAGATTTTGGGTAGGATGATTACCTTTTCATTGAGAGGCCTCCATTAAATCCCTTCTTAAGGATCCTTAGAAAGGTATTTCAAGAAAACAAAGAACTATGATTCATGGATATGAATTTTTATGAGATAAATTCTTAGTTTTTTTAAAGATATATTTCTCAATGGGAGTAATAAAGAGAGGAGAAGATGTTCCCTTTTATAAGTGAGGAGAGGAGAACTCTTGGAATTATTTAAATATTAAATAAATATAAATTATTTTTCAGGTTCTAGTTCCTCTAAATTTATATATTTAGAATATATAGTGAATATAATTGTAAATAATCTCATTAAATAATAGTTTTATATTTATTTGTTATTATTTCACCATTATCTCTTAGTTTTAACCCCTATAACCACTTTTCACAATTTTCAGGATATCATAGTGTTTTACTTTTTATGTGTTAAGAATGTTACCATAAAATTACAAGTGACTCATAAATGGGACATGTTTTATATTTTAAACCATATAAAATTCCATTTTTATAATATGTGATTTTTATTAATTTTAAATCATTTCATAAATTATTATTTATAATAAAATATACTTTATATCATTTTTGGAAATGCATGAAGTATTATAATATAATATGTGTCTAAATCATTTAAAATAGTTCCAAAATTACATGTTTTGTAATATAAAGAATATGTGGACCTAATATATTCATCAAATAAAAATTTTATTATTTTATATATCATTTTAAATCATATAATTTTGTTTAAACACTTAGTTGACCAATTTATACCTTCATAGTGATAAAATCTTTTTCAATATCAAAGGGTTATCATTTTACTTATAATGTGGAAATTGTATTTTAAATGGAAAAGGGATAAAATTTTATATAATTTCTCATCACTATTTTCTTCCTTAACTATTATTATTATTTAACAAAAAAACTATTAATGTCACTTTATGAACTATTCACATAATTTGACATTTAAAAAAACATGACGGTAATGTAACTAAAATATGAACCTTTATCACATATAAAATATTTCATATTTATATTTAATATTAATGGATCAATTCATGTCACCCTTGAAATATTATTTTTACATTTTTAAAAAAATTTACACTATTTTTTCAAATACTTTCACATGCACTGTGTTAGCATTGTGTAAGAATTTAAGGAAATTATTTTATTACAAAAAATTAAAAAAAACATTAACATCATAAAAAATAAATAATATAACTAAAACTATCTTCTTTTCATCTCTATATTGAAATTATAATGATATTAATGTTAAGAGAGTGATATTTTTCATTTACCCGTTTCATAAAATAATATAAAGGCCATAATTAAAGATTAAAATGAACAAAGTGGTCATATATTTGAGAATTTTAGGTATATGGAATAAATGTACACATTAAATTTTATAAATAAATGTTATATATATATTTTACTTCCTTGTACCAATGTTTTAATTTTATTTTACCCATTTTAGCCTTATTGAGGTGACAAATATTTACCCAGTTTCATTGCATAGTGACAAAAAGTAAAAGGGTTATATTTACCAATTTTTTCCTCATAATTACCAATATGGAATCTATTTTATAATAATATATTCACATAATTTTAACAATTATTTTAAAATTTAATCCCATAATAGATGATGAAAATCAGTTTTCCATAAAAAATGTTTTACGAATTATAAAATGTTTTCAATCTAAAATCAATCACAATCATAATTCCAAGGACCTTAATTGTATTATTAATAATATATATGAAATAATTTTATGTTTAAAATAGTTTTTAAAAATTATTCAAAATTTTAAATTCTTTAATTGAAAAGTTGGTTTTCAATAAAAACTGTATTTTTTTACTATTTATTGAAAAAGAAATCTTTTTAGAAAATTATCAAAAATTAAATCAAAGATATTTTTTTTGAAATTATGATTTAAAAAATACAGATCATTTTTTCAAATAATTATCTAAAAATTGGTATCAATTAATTTTATTATTTTTTAAAAAAATCAACAAAAACTATTTTTGAGATTAAATTTATTTTATAGCATATAATGACTTTACAAAAGAATATAGTTACTTTATCTAAAATTATTACACATAAATGTTTTTAAAAATTTGGTTATTCATATTGATTCATAAAACTTAAATGATATTTTATAATGGTATTATATATTATGATTCATTTAGAATCGTGGTTGTGTGTATCACACACCATCGAATAAATAGTTATATCATAAAATCATGCGGTGATATAGGGATGGTATGGATCACAAGGAATATAACATTGTGAGAATATGATATTAATAGGGAGTATTACCCATTTATTATATAATTTTATAATAAGTAATATGAACCATATATGATGCAACATTCATAAGGAGTATGACCCAGCGAAGGATCGAAATTTCATTTTCGTAGGGAATATGGCCTCATGAAAATGAGTTTTGGATATTGATTGTTTGAACCTTGAACACTAATCATTTGGATCCACTTTAATTTGAATAAATGAAAATTTAGTTCATGTTTTATATTTTAGGTTCATTTTATGGGGTCGTACTATGCTACTTAATATTTTTCTGTAAGGGCACTATCGTGTAGTTTTACATCATACAACTAGGACATATATGTCATGAAAGGGGTGAAAATAAGAGATCAGGTAGGGATTTTGAATTAAAACTATAAAAATCTATATTATTAGATCGTTAGTGGGTCATTAATAGGTATTACACCACTTGGATGTGACACCGTAAGATTTAAGAATATATTCCTCTTTGAAGTAATGATAACTATTTGAAAGCCTACCTGACACGTAACACCGAGCATAAAATAAACCATGATATATTATAACATAGGCATTAAATTGATGGTTATTAATAGGATTAAATATATTATGAAACAAATATAGAAATATTTTAATTATTATTAATTTAATTTTAAATAAAAAATATATATGTACACATTTTTTAGAAAAATTAGTTTATGTTTAAAAAATATATTTTCTTCAAATTTGGTTATTTTTTTTTTGTATATATTATAATTAATTAATACTAATTTGGAAAAACGTATTTCAGAAAATAGAATTTATTTTTTCATTTAGTATAAATTTTACATTGTAATGAATTTTTTGGATATTTCTAAAATACTTGATTTTTTGTGGATGATGAAAAATACCAATTTTTATAAAACAGTCATTTATTTCATTAAATTGGGTTCTTTAAAAATTCTTTTTTTTAAATTTAATTTAAAATTTAAATAATTCATTTTTAATTATATATAATCAAATTAAATACATAGGAATCAACATTTTAGTGGATTTTTTTAGTTCATTTTTGGGCTTAAACCAATTTTTTCAAAAAAATGTTTCTATACCCACAATGCATTTTTATCATAGATGACTGAATTAATAAATATTTCATAACTATATTAATTAAATTTATATATTATATACTCAATGAAATTTTTTAACATTCATAAATTGGTTCTCTATTGTAAAGAGATAAAAATAATCCTATTTTATGTTTGAAGATACGTTTTTTTCAAAATGATCTGTCATTTCATTTTGTGAGATTATTTTTAAATGGATTTATACCACTTCAATAAATTAAATCCTAAAAAATAGATTCAATATTTTGAATCTGGAGGATCAAATTTTCCAAATAGTTCTATTTTATATTTGGTCACTATGAATAATAACCATGGTAAATATTTTTTACTATGGTAAGGGTAAAATGGATAAACAAGGTTAAAGATTTGGGATAAGGATTTAAAATTTCCAAAAAAATCCTTTGTCATATTTTATGAGTGCATTTCGTTCCTAAACATCTAAATTTTCAAAATATGGAGACATGGTTCTTTTTTTGTTTGATTATGATCTTTTTATTATTTTCAGAAAAGAATAAATAAAAAATGTCACTCTCTTGAATTTAATAACTATAATATTTTTTTTATAAGGATAAAAAGTGGATAAGTTCAGTTATAAATATTTATCTGAAATATGATTTAATTTTTTTATCTTGGTAATTTAGTATTATTTTTTAGTGATGCAATAATAATCATAAATTCTTAAGCAATGTCGATCTAATATTTTTTCATCTAAGAAAAAATTAAAATATTTGATTTTTAAAAATATTAAAATTAATATAATTTGGATTAATTATTGTGTTATATTATTTTTTAGATAAATATTACATAAAAAAATATTTTAATTTTTTTTTCAATTAAATTTCAATAATATTATCATTAATGTTTTAGTTTTTGAATAGTCTGAAAAATAATTTTAATAGTATATTATGTTTAATAGTATTTTATTAAATTAATTAAAATTAATTAAAATATTATCTTCAAACAATTGAAGGGTATATGATATAAAATATCAAGCATTTCTCACTCATGAGTCAAATTTCCTTTTATAAAATCATTCTTGACACTTAATGTGTAAAAAAAATTAATATCACAATAATTGTCAAAATGGTAAAAGAGGAGGGGTTGTAAAAACTATGATATAAGAGTTAAAACATCAGATAAACATTTCAAAATTTTATTTTATGAGAGTATTTATAATTTTAATTACATGATATAAAAAATATATTAATTTTTTGAGACACTATCCAAAATAGTATTTTATATAAATTAAATATTTAAATTAATTTCAAGGGTGCCCCTCCCATCAATTATAAAAGGGAACCTCATATACTTCATTCTTTATAAATTTTTATCAGTTTACCTTAGAAAATTAAAACCAAAATACATTCATTCACTCTTTTCTCACATCCTAGATCTTCTGTTCTTACCAAAATACCTTCCTTTCAAGGCTTAAGGTGTAAGACAAAAGGTGTTTCTTAACAAAGAGGTGTAACTCTTAACCGAGCATTTTCTATTTTATTTATTCATCTTACTCTTATAAATATATGATATCAATGATAACGTAATGAATTTTATTTATCAATTATATTTAATTTTTATTATTGTTATGAAAAAACCAGTATCCCCCTTCTTTCCAACCATCAAAAATTTGAAGCATCAATCATTTATATATAAAATTACTATCTACATGAAGTGAGGTAATTATTTTTTAATAATTGCTTTGTAAAAACAATTATAAAATTATTTATGATAATTAGATTTTATAATTATATTAAGATTATTATTATAAATATGATGAACCCATGACTAACTTTCAAGTATCATAACTATTGATCAGAAACATGAATGGAAAACAGACTAGTTTTTACCTTAATGCATACTTTAAAGAAGAATTGCTAATACAAGAACATTTGGAAATTATAATAGAATTTTATATGGTAATTTATACATAATTATGGTTATTTTATATATTTATAATAAATATATTTTTATTATACATTATATTTTAATTCATATGATGTAATACGAGACTTAAGGTAGGGGGTTTCTCATATAACTATTATTTCTATGAGACACATTCTATATTCACAACCTATTGCTTGTGTGTGGTGTATAAACTGACAATGAATATATTTTATGATACTTATCATAAAATATTTTATGATTTAAAAAACAATCTAAGGTTATCTGTTTCATGAGGTTTTTATTTGGATATTACCAAAGCGGTAAGGGGTTTATGTTACAATATCATTTCTTTCCATCATTAATTACAATAAATTACGAATGAGGGAAATTGTATGGATCTTATATTTTATCCCTCATAAGTTTTCTTATGATGATTTTATTTCTATGGTTTCTATGAATTAGTATACTTTTTCTCTTTTTGGTACTTAAAATTATTGAGAAAATATTTTTAAATAAAACTCGACCTTATTTCTTCTTTTATCGATAGAATTTTTGTTCCATGTCTATTTATCCTTTAAAATTAGTTCCAGAGTGTTTTTACTACTCTTATATGATTTTTTAAAATTAAATTTTATCCATGTATTACTTTTTAAAAATTAAAAGAAAAATTATTGTCATTTTTTGAACAAGGCATTGTTTACCAATGTCGTGAACAAAATATTTGTTTTAATAATTACTAAATGAATAGAGATTCTAGCCATCTTTATTTCTAAATTATTTTAAGATTCATTTCTAGGTTTCCATGTTTATTTTTAAATATGTTTTTATCATAATATTTTGGAAATATTTATATTTTAAATAAGTGATTTATTCATGAAAATTTTATTATCCTCGAGAAAATTTTCAGTGATCTTTTAAAATAAATTTTTATCTATGATACCATCCATTAATTTTACTAATTATTTAGTGGAGGTATTCTCTTATGATTTGATCCTTATTATTTATCTGTATGGTTTATGATTATGAGCGTGAGATTTTTATGAAATGATTTTTATTCCCATAGGTTATGATATGATAAACATTTTTTGATATTGTGGCACACATATGTATGGTTTTTATTATGTGATGGGTGAGACCAAAATTTTATATCCCTATAATGGAATTATATAAATCCATATATCTCATGAGTTAATTATGTGAAATGAGTTTTGGTTCTTGGTAAGCTATGTTAAATAGTTATATATTCCTAATATACTATGGTAAATAGATGATCATTCCTGTCCCACTATAATATGGGAAACAAGTGTTGATACATGATGTTTTATGATATCTAAAACATTTTATGATGCTAGATCCACTATGGTATGATACTTTGAGTAGTTAACCTTGAAATATGACATTGGTTCAATGCATATGATGTCTCTACATTCTTATGACATGTTTCGATGCTTATTATTTGAAATTATGGCTCATTAATGAAATATAATAAATACATACTCTTATGATTCATGTATTTAGAAATTGTAGAGTTATACCAAGACCCAGGTTTAAGGTCTATGACAGATTAGGTATAATATTTGATCATGATCGCATACCCTTATTCTTGTATTTTTCAATTATATGGTCATTGATTGATATCACCTATATTTACTCTTGTTAAAAATCTGAGATCACCCTTTTTAATGGTTCCCATACCTAGATTTTGAAGAAGGTTTTTATATTGGGTTTATCAAAGAAGTGTATAATTTGAGAATAACATTATGTAAGTTGATATAAATATTTTATGTTCTAGTTTCTTATGTATACTAGTTTCCAAATGCACTAAAATGTTTTGTTCTAGTATGGTTTGTCATTTTATCTATTAAATAAACATCAGATAAGATATAATATATATGTATAAAAATAGTAGGTTGTTATAGTTTGTATTAGAGCATGGTTTAAATAATATTTAGAGATTAGGGTAAGAAAACATTGGTGACTACCCCAGGGATAAATATATGTTTTGTATCACATCATAATGTTTTCATAATGAAGAGATTGTGTGGTTTTATTATAAAATACATCCATTTTTGGAATATACAATGTGGATAAAGCTATTACATAGATGAAACTATGGGTAACAACTCTGAAAGTTGTACATTAATTATTATCTTGATCATCAGTGGTGCACAAAGAGTAGCCCTAAGACTGCATAACAAGATTAACATTCTCATGGGATAATCTTTAGTGATTTCCAATATTATTTATAAACCATTATGAAGGATTTTAATAGATAATTACCATGGATGACATAGTTTAAAACTAATATATCATTGAGTGAAAACAAGTTTTCTTTATTTATACATACTATGAATTATTTTTCATTATTTCTCAAAATGATTATTATTTATAACCCTTTGATTTTTTGACTTCGTTAATGGATTGAACTAGGAGGAATCATGTGAGTGGCGAATTTGGAAGACAATGTAATGATATTACCTATGAGAAACCAAGTAAAATAAGATATTTAATTCAAAAACATTTGATTATAATTAATCATATATCTCATTATATGATTAACAATCTCAACTTCAGTGTGTTTCCTAACACTCTTAACAATAGAAAAATGTATTTTCATGAAGACCTTGTACAAAAGATGATTCACCTTCCACCATGTTGATAAAATGTGGAAAATCACTCAAGTGAATTTCTCAACGGAATGACGGGATGTTTTCTATGTGTAAATTAAGGCTATAAAGGAAACAATTCCAAGTATTTTAATGTCTTTTATATGGGGAACAAGGGAATTATCCAATTCAATTCTAAATTCCAATTCCTAACTACTAGTACAAGGAAGGTTTTATGTTGTGAATATCATTAAAGAGGATTGATTGAATTTTTCATGTCTTGGGATACAATAATTATGTTATAGAGGTATTTTGTCAATTTTATTCTTTTTTTAAGAATCATAAAATATGTATGGAGTATTCTAAAATATGTTTTCATTAAGTATTTACAATAATATAATAAATGGCACCTATAACCTAGAAAAGTGATGTATTAGTATGATTATGTTTTAAGGAAAACTCATGATTTCAGGAAAGATAACAATAAATATGTGTGCGATGATGAAATAATAATTTTTTTCTATAAAGAGATTATTCACATTAATAAATGAAAATTGATAGTATTTTTGACATATAAATTTGTTATTGATTTGATGAATTAGTTATTTAGCTCATATTTTAAGAATTTTATTGCATTTTTGGTTTTATTGAACATTTTCAATAGTTTATGATTTTATTTAGGGAATAATAATAGTCTTATTTTTTTGAATCATATATATTTTCATTAAGGTTTCATAATGATTTTTGTTGTTTTCATGTTTTAAAATAATCAAGGAATTCACTTGTTTCGTATGTGACACTATGAGGCAAAATATGTTGTTTGGGGATAAATGTTAATGTTTATCTGTGGAAAAATATTTTATCAAATATTTGATATTTTTGGGGTTTGAATGTGGCCAAAACTATTTTTTAGGTGTATTAAGGTTAATTATTTATGGAATGGATTAACTTAAACTATATGTGTTAATATTGAGGATTTAGAGATTAATGTATTGTATTTATCCATATTATAAATATGTGATAGCTATTTTGGTTTTGGATAATATTTATATGCAAAAGGAATGAATTTTTGATCTTATGATTTGTTAATAGTTAATTTTAGTGCTTTAGGAAGGAAAAATTCATCTTGGGTATCCATTTCTTGGAGTAAGAGATGAGATAGAAGTGAAATTGATAAAAGAATAACCAAAGGATAGAATAACCCTTTTGAAATGGATGTAAATCAAGTAAGTATATTTTCTTCTATACTCTATCATGCTAGTAAAAGAATCTATTAACATTATGAAAATGATCTTGAAATAAAGATGTTACCCTTTTACCAACATTTTTGTTGAATTGATGGTCTTTTCACCCCTCACTGATTTATGGTTTGTTGGTCATTAACTTTCTCTTAACCATGTTCTCTATGACTATCTATTTGTCCCTGAATGTTAGTTTTCTAGTCTATTCTGATATTTTAACTTCCCCCCAATTTTTTACATATATGGGAAATCGATTACTATTATTTTGGATAACCGTTCTGATCCTCACTTCTCCTTGACAAAGGATGTTTTATTATATCTTTGTATGATGTGTGTATTCAATCTTATTTATTTCACATTTTAAACATTATTAACATGATAAAAATTTTGAGGGAGTAATTTAACTAATGGTATTCAAATGTACTACACCAATATTTTAGAATATATTTCCAATTAAATTAATTTTAAAGTTTTAATTAGCTTTTTTAACATGTAACACCGAGTATAAAATGAACTGTGATATATTATAATATAACAATTAAAATTATGGGTATGAATATGATCCAAAAAATTATTAAATTTATACAAATATAATTTTTACTTAATTCAAGTGTATTTGATAAATCCTAATATATAAGTACTCATTTTTTTAGTAATGTCATTTTATGTTTCAAAAATATATTTACTTCAAAAATCAGTTTTATTGAATTTTGTGTGGGAAAATTATAATTAATTTATACCACTTTAAAGAATTGTATTTGAAAAAATAGATATATTTTTATCAAATATAAAATTTATCTTACATTTAATTTTTGGTATTTTTCTAAAATATTTGATTTTTGTGTGAATAATGAAAAATAATGATTTTTTAAAATTTTTCATTTCAATTCATTAAATCAATTAATTTAAAAATCCCATTATGGTTTTAATTTGAATATGATTTAAAATATGCCTCCTATAATTATATATAATCAAATTAATTACATAAGAATCAACATCATACTTTATTTTGGTATAATTTCAGTTTTTTCCTTTAAAAAAATTCGAATTTGTATTATGTTTTCTTTGTTTTATCTATCATAAAAAATTTAATTTATATCTATTGATTAATTATTTTAATTTGATTAAAATATTTTATATTCAATTAATTTTTTTATCATTTTTATAATTATTTCTTCAAGGAATGGGATATTAATAAATCCAATTTTATTTTAAAATCACTTATCTCTAAAAACAATTTTTGTTGTATTTTGGAAACTTATTTTAAAATGAATTTAGATAACTTAGAGAAACTAAATCATGATAAATGGAATAAAATATTGAAATAATGATTATAATTTATTAAACATATTCCCCTATTATTTTTAATCATTATGAATAATAATGATTGTAAATTTTTGTCACCTCTGTAAGGGTAAAATAAGTAAAATAGGGTTACAACATTGGGATAAGCCATTATAATTATCTAAAATTTTCATTTATCCTATTATAAAAGTTCTTTCATCAATTATCATCCATTGTTTTTAAAATATGGATACTCTGTGCCATTTTTTTTATTATTATCTTTATATTATTTTAAGAAACAGATAAATAGCAAATGTCACTCTAATGAATTTAATATAGAAATTCTCTTTTGCAAGGATGAAAATATGTTAAATTAGGATATATTTTTTTATTTTAAATAAGATTTAATTTTTTTATCATGTTACGATATTTTTAAGTTTTATTAATTGAATAATGTCCTTATATGATGATGCAACACTAACACAATATTTGTTGTAGAAATAAAAAAATAAAATAAATGATTATAAAAAGTATTAAAATAAATACAATTTATATGAATTATTAAGTAATTTTTTTAAAAAAATATATAAAAAAATATTTATGATTTAAAAAATTTAATTCCATTTCAATCACGTCGTCTTTAAATTCAATCTTTTTTAATATACCTAAAAATTACTTTAACGGTATCTTGGGATAAATAATATTTTATTAAATGAATCAAAATACCTAAAAATATTATATTAAACCAATTTAATGTCATGCAGTATATAATATCAAAAATTATTCACTTATGGTTCATTTTTTCTTTTATAGTAACATTTGTGACCCTTAAAGAGAGAAAACATTGATATCACGGTAATTGTGAAAACGGTTAATTAGTGGTTAAAACTAATAGATAAGGGTTAAAACTAAGGGATAAGGGATAAACCTCAAATATGACTTTATAAATATTATTACATGTGGTTACTAAGACATATACATAACTTTTATTATAAATATATAAACGTTAGTCCATATAAATTAGAGAATTTATTTATATGAAATTAAATAATTTTTCAAGGGTTCCCCTCCCCTCACATATAAAGGGAACCTCATCTCCTTCGTTATTCACAAATTTTGGGCCTTCTAGATCCAAAAATACTTAAAATAATACCTTCCATAATTACTTAACCACATCATATATATTATGGTATTTCCAAAATACATTCCTTTCATGGCTTACGGTGTGTTCCAAAAGAGGTTTCTCAATGGAGATGTATAACTCTTAACTGATTGTTTTCAATTTTATTTCCTCATAAAAATACTATAAATATATGGTTTACAATATAAAACAGTGAATTAAATATATTAAATATAATTTATTTTTATTATAGTGATGTAACAACCATTTTCCTCCTTATTTCTAACTGATAAAAAGTGGAACCATCACTCATGTGTACATGCATATTTCTATTTCCACAAAGTGATGTAACTTATTTTTCATCACCACTATATAGTAATAAATATAAAAGTGTACATGATTAAAAAATATGATACATATTTCATGATTAATATTCTTTATATTATGACTCCATGACCAAGGTGAAAGTATCATATCCATCGAACTGAATAATGCATGGAGATTGGACTGGGTTTCACCTGATTGTCCATTTTAAGAAATAATTCCAATATAATGATATTTGGAAATTATAATGAAATTTTACATAGTAATTTATGACTTAATATGGTTATGTAACATATTTATAAATATTATATTTTTTATATATGTTATTTTAATGCATATAAAGAAATACAAGACATGAGGTCAAGGGATTTTTCATCTAGCTTTTATTTCTATGAGACACATGCCATATTCACAACTTGTTTCTTTTCTGCATTGTATATACTTACCATACATTTATTTTATGATACGTATCAAGAAAATTTTGGAGATTTTAAAATCCATATATGGTTATCTCTTTAATGTTTTTTTACTCATATATTACCCAAGAAATAAAGGGTTTATGTTAAAATCACATTTTTAGGTTATTTATATTCAACATATGTTTTAAAAAATTTTATGGATCTTATCATTTTAACAAAATATTTTTTTCCTATCCTATGATTATTTATATATTTTTAAGTATTATTACCATTTTTCTCTCTTTTTAACTTAATATGACTGATAAAGTGTTTTAAAAGAAAAGATGACCATATTTTATCTTTGTTCGATGTACATTTTCTTACATGTCCATGTTTTCTATTAAATGTTTTAAAGAGTATTTTTATTATACTATTTTTAATTTTTAGAATCTAATTTCACCCATTTTTTTTATTAAAATATGTTTATAAATAATCATCTTGTAATTTTCTAAACAATGTACTTTTTATCTAATGACTGAATGAAATCATTGTTTTAACGATTACTACACAAAAATAATTTCATGTTGTCATGACCACTCTATATTTTGAAGCTTACATTATAATTTTCTATGGTTATATTCAATGAAAATTTCGTACACTAAAATTTTCTAAATATTTTGATTTTAAATAACCTATTTGAAAATGAATAGGTTATTTTCCTCAAGAAATATTATAATGATATTTTTAAGGAATTTTTCATCTATGATAACATCATTTAATGTTGCATACACTTTACCGGGATAGGATATGGTGATACCATCCGTATTATTTCTATGTATGTTTTATTATTACTATTATGAGATGTTTATGAGACTCATTTTCTTTCCATGGGTTATGATATGATGATATGATGAATGTGTTGTGGTCTTATGGAATATATATGTAAAGTTTTATTGTGTGATAGGGGATCATGGAATTATATATCTCTTCAATCCATTGTATAATGACATATATCTCATGGGATAATTATGGAAAATGAGTTTATGTGCTCATTACACTATGGGAAATAGGTAGGTATTTTTGATCCACTGTGGGAAGAACATGGTGATGCCCGGTCGACTATGATATGTCACATATGAGGTGATGCCTAATCAATTATGATATGGGAAACATGTATTGATTCCTGAACTACTATGATATGATGGTATTAGTATTTAACCATGATATATTATATGTTTTTATACCTATGATAGAGAAAAACATTTATGACATGTTTTTATGCATAGGATTTAAACTCATGGATCGGGATCAATTTATGATGATTTCTCACTATCTTTATTCATGTATTTTGATATAATAATGATTTATGTTATGAATCATGTTTATTTTCTATGAAAGACAATTTATGAACATCAATAGTGATTCTATACTCTTATTCTCATCAAATTATTATGTATGATCATTGACTTATATCTCTTATTTTACCATTACGAAACATCTATGCTCACACAACCTTATGTTTTCATTCCATAGATTATGGTGAATGGTTTTAAGTAGGGTATGTCATAGATGTGTAAAATATGGTAATAAAATTATTATATATGATATAAATATTTATATACTAGTTGTTTATGTATCCTAGTTTCAAATGACACTAAAAATATATGGTTCTGGCATGAATCCTAATGTTATGTATTGAATACTCATCCAATATGATGTAATATTCATGTATGAACAGATTGTGTCACTATATAAGAGGCCATAATGGTTTTAATGAGAACATAAAATATAGAATCTTGAATTGCATACCTGTTACCCTCTAGTCCATCAAATTCCAACCAATTAAGGATTTGGGTTAGGACGGGTACTAGGCACATAGGGAATATGGTCCCCCTGAGAAAGAGATTGGGGATTTCAAATGGGATGCATTGATATGAATTTACCTGGATAGTTGATGAATTATGGTTATCAAATTGACAATGGTATCATGATTTGGAATTTCACAAATGAAAGAGGGTATATACTACCTAGATCACTGAGCGGACTAGGTTGGTCAACTCAATTATTTGGTATCCAAGATGAGAATCCTAAACCAAGGAAAGATTCAATGATTCCCTAATAATTGGAATCCTCATTATAATGGTTATACATAACTATAATCCCCATAAGAGAATTATTTGTTACGAATCATATGAAATAATCACATTTTATCAATGTAATACTTTATTGAAGGAGGGTATTCTTGCTTGACCAGTGATACAATCATGTATTTCTGCTGGTTTTAGAGGGTTTGGTTTGGAATTTATAGGGTCTTTACCTAGAATAATGGAAAATATGAATGAATTTTCGGTTTTAAGTCATGAGGTATGTGATCTAGATGAAGTTTATGATGTAATATAGGTAATTTTTTCACAATTTATGTTCCTAGTGAAGTATACATGGGAGGACTAGATGTTATACATGATTAGTCCACTAAAGATAGGTTGATGTGTACCTTCAAGAAAGTTCACTTTACATAGGTATAAGGGTTGTGATAAGTAGTAATAGTATCTATAGGTAATGGATTCATATTGGTTTCACAAATGGTTTTATATGATTATCCCTCAATGAACTATGTTCATTGGATCATTTTGTGAAGGGACCACATGAAGGGAGTCCTCATTTAGGTGTTTCACGAAGCATGTATTTTTAAAACCTCTTATCTTTTTTCATTATTAGGTATTAACCCGGAGATTACATATGAAGTACTTTTATAAATATTCTTAAATAATTAAAATTGTAATCTAAATATTTTATTGTTCTGCTTAAAATTTCCATGATGGTCACTCCATCATACCTTTGTGTATTCATTCCTTTTCTACTCTGTGGTGGGTGTGGCTTATTTATAATTGATGATGGGTAAATGATTCCTCAAAATTGAAATATACTTATGGATTACCCAACTACATACATAAACTCAGAATGATGGACTCTTGTTAATGGATTATTCAACAAGTAAGAATTAACCATTTTAGAGCCACATACAATATTTGTTTTCCAATATGTGAAGAGTTTCATGAACATGAATGAAGATTCACATTGGGCCTTGAATAACCATCATAGAGCCACATATGAGATTTAGTTTCAATAAAATACTATGTGGTGGTCATAGGATCACTTATCTAGATCCACATAAAACATCGACTTCATGAATTATCAAAGCACCTCATGAACAATCCATGTTCTTTGTGTATGATATCTTAGTCAAGCACATGATATTCTTCATAAAAAAATTTGTTTTATAAATTAAAAAAAATTGATATCCCCTTTGATTGTTGAGATAAAATCTAGTGTTTATAATGTGTTTGGATTTCATGGACCCCAAAAAATCCCCCTCATAATTGGGTATGATCGGTATGAAGAGAAGCCAAATTTGATGAAGTAAAGTGTCATACAATAACTCTATGTGATACATAAGGGGAGGTCACCCTTTATAAATTTGGCTAGGATCCATCATTTTTAATTTATTCCGTGACGTTTATTTATGAACAAATACAAATCTTGAGAAATTTACAATGATTTAATATGATATTTCCTTCATATAAATCACTTCACAAACAATCAAGAAGGAACCTACATACTCATTAGGTGAAACAATTAAGTTTTAGAGGCTATGGTTTTGATTGTGGGACTCGTGATTTAATTATTTATTCCATGTATAACTAATCTGGCTCATGTAGTACTTATGTGGTTTTTGTAAGTTTTATGTGACGAAATTTTACCTCAACAAATTTTTTAATATAATCCCTCATAAACATAACCATATTAATTTTCATGTAGAAAATTAATCCTAGACAAGTTATATGTTATTAAAATGAAAGAAGAAATTAGATTATCCAGATTGATTGAGATGTCCAAAGAAAATGTGTTTGATCTTTAAAAATTCTTCTATTAGAGATAATGGGGGATGTTATTGAGATTAGGTTTGATTGTGCTAGATACCTATGTATGTGTTTAGACAACATACTATTGTTCCAATTCGAACACCATGTAATGGGAATCAATTGGTTAGATAGATCAACCACCACCAAGAGATGTAAAGAACCAATATATCATCAGTCAAGAACATCATCCTGGAATTTGATCACTTTATTAGTTTATTATTGGGCACACACATCTAACCCTGAAAAAACATTTCTGTTGAAATAGATACCCATAACTATAAATTCATTTTGTAGAAAGCTAAAACTTAGCATAAACATGGGTGGTTATAAAGATGAGATCATAACCCTAGGGATTATTTCAGTGTGGACTGGGGTATCTATTTTTTATACGTACATTATATAAGGAATTTAGTTAGGATCTCAAACATTTTTTGATTTATGAATCCATTTTTGTCACATATTTTTTCTATATAAATGAACATATCATGCATGACCTGATTAGTAGAGGGAGTCCTTCAATGAACAAATTCCATTTGGTGCATGGAGAGGTAGGGATACACCTTTTATATGTGAATAATATTACTATAGAAACAATAATATGTGAAATTTATAATTATTTCTCCATCCATCCATATGGTGTAACAGAGAGAGGATTCATCCACATTCAAAGGTTTTACTCTTGTTAGAAAAAAAATTCACAGGTGAACAGCTTCACCCAAATATAGATGTAACATTTAACTTTTGGCTGATTTCATTGTCCAATTGAATGGTTAGGATATATATGTGAGAATACCAAGGATATTCCTAAATCATAAGACTCATGGGGTTTTTGGTTTTTAATTGATAATGATGGAAGATATATGTTATACCTAACGGGGCTTGGACTTCACCCATTGAGTGGTTCGATTAACATACTTTATATATTTCATTAAAATGTTCCATAGTGGATATATTCTCCTATTATGGAATTTTCACACTGGGGATAGCATTGAGATATTTTTAATGGTGTATTAGTCAATATATGTAAGTATATTCAACATGTAAGTGATAATATTGGTGATATTATACAACCTATTTTTACCATTCATTAGGAAGGCCCTATTTAGTGTTTTTGGTCCATGTTATGTTGTCTATGAAAAGATAATATCTCATATGGGGGGTTATCAGTTTATAAATGACTTGAAGATCCATGATTCTCTCTTTCATCCTTATCTTTAGTGTATTAGTGAAGTTAATCCATTTACTCTATATGAGAGGGATGTCAAAAGAAAAATCAAATAATATAGCAAATTTTTTTCACCATACCCAACACTAACCATCAACATGATAGATAATGTCACCATTAGTAATGAAAAATGTGAACAATGCATATCTTTAAGGGAGGGTATATTAGCTCCTATAATTGGTGGATATATAGTCAATGAAGAGTACACACATTGAAAATTTGGATATCAATTTATCAATGTATAGAATAAGTTTCCTTATCCTCCTATAATCATTGAAAATGAAACCATCCCATGGTTCCTCATCAATTTTGAATTTTTATCATGTGAGAGGAGATATAAATTCATGTTTTTTTCCCTTGGGCTAAATTAAAGACTGATATCTAGACCGGTAATATTGAATCATGGATTAGAACATGTGATGGAATATAGTTAGAATATGTGGTTACTAAATTCATAAGTATGCCAGTGATCAGAGATGATGAGGATAGAGAGAAATCAAAATGTATAGAAAGACATGATAAGTTTATTGCAGAAAGGAAGACCTTGATCTCCCAGATACTGATCAAATGAGTGATGCTTCTAGATATTGTTCGTTCAAAAAGTGGGGTATCCACCAAACAACCAATTCCAACAACTAACATATTCTCAATGGTTAATATTAAATGATATTACTATATAGATACCATGTTTGTTTAGGATATCTTAGTGTTTATCTACAAAAAAGGACCCATTTCCAAAAAAATGAAATTTATATGCACACAATAGAATTTTCTATTTAGGTCAACCCAAAGAGGTGAAAACCAAGATTATAAATAATAATTACTCAGTCCATTTTCTCTATGTAAATGTAATTTATATGTACCTAGTGGTTAATTTACTAAGTACTCAAGTAGGAATAACTAACGAAGGGGAGTCTAGCCTGCTAAATTTATAAGGTTAAATATGATAACTTCTCTACTTTATTTATTATGATTTCTATTATTCTATCTGTTAATTATTTTTCATCCATAAATTTTTCAAAAAGGAAAATAAGAATATTAACATATGAATTATTTTGAATAATGGTTATAGGGACATAGATTGACCATGGGACAAATTCAATTATCTTGTTAGATGGTAATATTCTTCCACCCTATAAAAAAATTAGGCTTTGGTTTTTGATTCCTGGGGAGTTTTTATGTAAACAACACCATTGAATCCTCTGGTACATCGATATTTTATGGGAAAAAATAAACCAAAGTGGGGGAGGATATTAAGAAATCCCCCTGCATGAAAATACCAAGTAATAATTAAATTATATCACAAAAATTTCAAGTTTCTCTTGTAATTTTACTATAATTTACTAGTTTCATCAAGTTTCATTTAATATTTATAGACTTGTGGGTATCAACTACTCAAGATAATGAATCCCATAGACTTCATATGGGGATATATAGAATAGGTGAAAGGATATTTCCATGTAAGTCTATATCCAAATCATTACATGGATGGGTTAATTATCCATGACATCTACAAACATGGGGTCAGTGGATGATTCCAAAGTGGATCCAGGCTTGGGGGTACTAATCCCACAATATAATTTAACCCCTATGCTTCCAAAATAAACAAATGTAGAAGATTTAATGGTTTTGGCCCAAGAGGTAAACGAACCAGCCTCCAAACAAGAACTATTTCCCATCATTCATGTGCATCCAAGTCTAGTGGATAACCTTATAGTGGTTCTGAACAGAAACATCTATTTTTTCAATGTTCTTAATATTATAAATGAAATTAAGGAAGAATATTATTAATGTTTTGTAATTTTCCTTTGAAATAATTTTTAATCCATATTTTTTCTAATTTTTTTATCCTTGATGGTAAACCAATGATTCCTTTAATGCCTGCTTATCCGGTAGAGTATGTGATTCCCTTGGAAATGGATAAATCTCTTGAATACAAATATAGGAAATTATATAATAGTACCCATCTTAAAATTTTTCTGAGGGGGGAATGAATGTAAAAAATGTTTATTTATATACATAGTGCATATTTCATAATTCATGTCATAAGTTTCTAAAAATAAAAATATTGTTACTTTAGAATCTCAGATGACAGAAGTTGTTGGGATATCAACTGATCTTCCCCATCTCATTCAGGATATGTTAAGAATAATACCTCATTGAGTATGTCGGTCCACAAATTTATTTCACCCTCTAATAGCAATTTTGTACTCTGAAAGGAGACTATTAGTGTCTAGTATTCCACCTAACAGTTTACATAGAAAGAAATATGGGGGGTGATCGCTATAATATCTTTTAATATAATTCTAATGAAGCTATAGAGGCTTCATTGTAAGTTCCCAGTATTGGGGAATTGAATGTCAGATTACTTTACCATTCATGCTAAGGTGGAGGTGGTAGTTGTAGCTCACGAATGGATGATGATGCTTTCAAAAAATCTTAGGGATATATAATCTATAACTAATTTCATCTAGATAAGAAATTCCATAAATTATGAGACCTCACATCAGGTCTAAGTAGCATTATAATGAATATATTATTCCATAAAATGATTTATTTGGGGGAGAGAATCCTCCAAGAGTTAGATAAAATAAATTATCAGTTTTATATTTCTAATAAAGTGGTTACGGGGGAGTAGTAACTTTTTGATGTGGTTGAGAAGGATGTGATGGATAAGATCATAAAGGGGGACATGTTGTATCCAGATGTATAAGTGAAATACATAATGGTGGTGGAACTTTACTGAGCTATTGATGAATTTAATAATGTAATGATTTAACTCTATAAATATATTAATCACCCCTTGATGTAAAATTTTAATTAAATCAAACTTATATACATATTGATATAGAGGGAGAGACTCTATAATGTGGATGTTCATCTAATTTTTTCCATTAATAAATCAAAATAATTTTTTCAAACTATTTTTAATCCTTCATGTCATTTTGATTACTGTTTCATGAAAAACTAAATAGTGATTGAGTTAATGATGAAATATGAAGCAGTCTATCATCTTCAAGGCAAATGCCTCTAGGTCGGTATAGGTGGGATGAATATGGAAACATATATACCATCACTATACATTAGCGTGATTTTTCATAGATAAAGGATTTCAACTTGCCATCCTCTAGAGCATGTGCACTTAGACATCTATAGGTGTATGGTGTATAAAAACATATACACAATTTCTATAGACAAATTTTATCTCATTGGGAAATAATATTTGATTCTTTAGTAGATGGGTTCTCTTGGATGGGTTTAAATAGGTTCAATATAGTGGCACATATACGATCACTTTACAATAATTATTTCCATTTTTATGGATAATTTAATGGATCAACATAATAAAAACCATGATTTTTTAGAGATTATCAGGATGATTGTAAAAAAAGAAATAGGAAGATGTAATACTTTCTTCTTAGTAAAAGGGACCTGGATAGCATAAATTGATGTTTTCTAGAATCAGATACTAGTACATTCATGTTTTTTGTCTTTTGTTTTCCTTACGTTTTCTAAATCCTTATATGAGGAAGAATTATTAATAAGGGAATCGGCTTCAGGATTGGCCATACATTGAGGGTTTTCAACCTAAAAACTATTGTGACTTATTCCTTTTCAAATGATCAAATTTTCCAAATTCATTTATAGTGAATGCTTGGTGAGTGGAAAATAGGTGTTTGACAAGCTAACCTTTATTATTTCTCAACCTGAAGAGTTTTACATCTCTTTAATTGGGTAGTTTTTGGTCATTCACGTCAGACCATTGTGGCTACAATTTATGGCCAAACAAATTAGGAGAATTTTTTCTAAAATTTCTGTTCACAAATCTTTGAAAAAATTTCACAAAAATTACAGTTTATATAACTTGAAGGAAGGGTGATATATTCTATGTTTAAATGGTAAGGAACATTGTAGCATATATGAGTGCCCAATGCTAGAATAGACTGATTCATGAAGAGGTGTGTGTGCAAATTATGGAAAGGGTGCCTGGAATATGGTTTCATGAAATTTTGGGTCACACAATGACGAACAATAATGGATCAAGAGAAAAATTTCAAATTAATTATTAAAAAATTAGTATGATACATGAATTTGTAACATAATTGTTTTTTAATCAACTTGAATGGTAGGGTTATAGGGTGTGTAAATTAAAAATCAATATGCATTAATATGGTATACTGATATAGTATATGTATGATTGGGATGATCACTAAACACATTTGAATGTTGGTTTATTTGGTGTTTCTTTTGATGTGTAAAGAGACTATAGGATCATTCCCTTACAGTAAATATTATTATGGTTAGCTAAGATAAATATAGAGTTATTGATGGTCAACACAAAAAAGTGTCCCTTAGAACAAAATTCCCTATATATAGATAAGAATGAAAAGTTTGTGAGGATTCAACCACTTGAGAAATAAATTAATATTATAGAGAAAAGGGTATTAAATAAGGGTTTTGGAAGCTGAAATGTTACACCATCATGTATGGAACACACATCTAGGGTGAAGATATATGATATGACATGACATTTCTCTATCATTTTCTTAGACTAGTGGGTCTTATGAACATTGAATGGATTTTTTTAAAGCCATAAAATGGGACCTACAATATTCAATAATTTTTTTTTTGTGATCGATTTTTTTCCTAAGTCATGAAAGGGAATAAATTATTGGATACAGATGTAACATTTACGTAGTATTCCCTTTATGAGTTTTCAACATAGAAACTTTTTTTAAGATTGTCTTATGTATTTAAATAAATAAATAGTAATGGTAATTTTATAATAACATTGGGGTTCAGCACATAACCATGGTAAAATAACCCTTTCCCTCAATATAAATCTAGAGGAAACTAACATTCATAAGAAAATATATTATATAAATTTTATAAAAATTTAAAAAGTCCAAAATATTAATTTAAACTAGGAACAAATAAATGGATTTAAATTTATAATATCATGCATAGATCAACCTATATGAGATTCAATACCTTAATCAAATATTGATAAAATCAAATATAATGTAGTAACAAGACCTTTAAAGAACCCACACAAGCCCTAAATTATAAAAATACCAAAATATATATCAGCTATATGATATTCCCTATATATTTGAGAATGTACCACGAAATGAAAAATGAATTATAAGAAGAAAATAAGGTGAATAAGATGAATAAATTAGATTATTTTCTTGACCCCCTCCCTCCAAATACACTGAAATGAGTAGAAATAGATAATGACCATTGATTCCCACCTTCAGTGGGACCTAGATTGGAGTCTAGCATCGAGGGTATCAAAATATCATGCATGGATGGAATTACCCTCTATAATAATATAGGATTGAGAGATAATATGAATTACCCCCAAACAACTTTAAGATATAATATAAAGAGAAATCCAAATACCATACCACATGTATATATAAATAGAACTAATACAAATACAATAAAGTCACCAAATTATATACCCAAATTAATGCTAAAGCACCGACATCGAAGATAATCAAAATTCTGAGCTATAACATAGTCTTCCTAGAAACAAAAATATAGTTTTATATACATAGAGTGATCATAAAATTATAATCAATTATAAAATATCAATATTATCATGAACATGTGAAACATAGTACTAATAAACCTATGAGAAAAAACAGCAGAACCAAACAACACCTATCAAGGCATACTAACCATCCAAACCTCGGCAAGGCACACTCACCAAATAATTCAAACCCATTAATATAATATAATAGGAATCAAATAGATAAGGGTAACCTATACCACTTTCCAACTATTATTCTACTCTCACACCCAACATCATACTCCATGGATCTCCCATCCCTTCTATATAACACACCACCCAGTAAGCACAGTCACAACACACATCACCCATAGACACATGGGCCCACCATCCCACAAGAACGACCACAACACATATTACATGTAAATTCCTCATCCACAGCAAATATACTACAAAACTAGATTATAATGTTAACATGAACATGTAGGACATAAAACTTGTTCCCTCCTCCTACCATGCATGACCCCCACCAGAAGCCACCACACAAGCATTGTCACATCTTGCCTAAAACCACATGGGTCATCATTTCCTATGCTTTCTCCCGGGTGTGCGCATCCGTCTGTGGAGGACGTGTGGTTTTTGCCCTGGATTCCCACTTTCCAAAGGTGGGTGGCATCCATTCCTTATCAAGGGATGTTTTCTCTTTGATCGAAATGGGATGATGGGATGTTGGTTCTTCCTTCTGTGGATTCTTCCTCAGAACTCGTTACCTAGTTCGGTTGTCCCATAAAGATTAAGTCATGGTTTTTGAATCTTTTTCCCAGTGCCATAAATTTTTGGACGTCGGTTAATTACATAACTTACATCTGGAAATTCCATGGGTTCTTGACAAGGTAGTAACCATCAGTGGGATTAGATGATAACATCAGGAATGTCAGGGCATATCTGGATGAATGGACATTGGGGAACCTGTATTCTCCCTCATAAGAGGGAATATCAGGGGAATAGAACCTGAGTAATCATGCATCAGTTGTGGGGTATTATATGCTGGAGGCATGTATCTGAGGATTTCCATAGCTTCCCATGTTTATCACAGGGTTGTCGCATGTTTAATGTCTTGAGGAGACGGATATGATAAAGTGTGTCTTCAGGGGTTTTCCTCAGGCATATCATGTTTAACATGAGTTAGGCCACGAGTCTGAATTCTTTCATAGATGGAATTGGGGTTATCATAACGTCCCATGGATACGTATCATAGGTGGTGTGTCAAGTAGAGGGGATATGTCACACCGTGAAAGCTGATATAGACACCACTGATGGTGGACCAGGGATTGTTCACCCCTGAATGGGGGGAACACCAAGGTTTACCATTGGATGGGATTGAACCTCATGGAGGTTTTCTATGTCCCCAGTGTATATGACAGGGATCAAAACCCACATAGTTCAAAGGGCTGATGAATCAGGGTGTACACAGTGGACAAAAACTTGAATACATGTTGGGGATTACACGTGGATAGTGGACCATCGCAAGAGGGATACTCTTGGGTGGATGGTTATAGATGTTGTGGAGATTATGCATGGTTAGTTTCTCGTGTGCTGCAAGGAGAGGAGCAAGGATGAATGACATGATCCCACTGAGATGTGGCAGCCTGGGGAAGAATGAGTATGAATGATGGAGTGCTCAACGAAGTGGAGGGGAAATGAGATGGAGCCATCGTGATGTCGACAGTAGTGTTGGGCTTGGGCCTCGAAGAGACTTTCTTCATATCCCTATGGCATGGAATCAAAGTCAATGTACTTCATTTGAAGATGGATTACCGTCGATTGGGGACATCAACAGCTTACCACTGGATAGGGTCACAATAGCTTACCACTGGATGGGATCACAATGGCTTACCACTGGATAGTGTCTCAATGGATTTCTTCTGGAAGGGGTCACATTGGGCTTGAACCTCACAGAGGCCTCTTATGTACCTTTCCTTTATAGGGTTAGAAGTCTGTGTAGTTTAGGATGGTTCGGGCGAACTGATGTGAAGGGGGGTGGAGAAACCGGGTCTTGGGTTTGAAACTCATAGAGGCTTCCTACGTACCATGCCTCAGCAAGGATCAAAGTCCATGTAGTTCATGAGGGGTTGGTGAATTGATGTGAAGATGGTCGGGACCAATGGATGGTGGGCATAATCCTCAGGTATGATTTCTACAAAACATGCCTTTCCAAGGATCAAAGATCACGTAGTTCATGAGGGGTTGGTGAACTGACATGAAGATGGTCAAAACCAATGGGTGGTGGAATTGAACCCCAGGGCGGATTCCATTATACCCTTACATGGAAAGTATTAAAGACCAAGTAGTTCATGAGGGGTTGGTGAATCATCATGAAGATGGCCAGGCCCAATGGGTTGTGGGATTGAACCTCAGGGAGGCTTCCTACGTACCATGCCTTGGCAAGGATCAAAGACCACGTAGTTCATGAGGGGTTGATGAACCGATGTGAATATGGTCGGGAAAAATGGGTGGTGGTCTTGAACCTCAGGAAGTCTTCCTACGTACTTTTCCTTGGTAAGGATCAAAGACCACGTAGTTCAGGTGGGTGTGGGGATTACACTCTAGGCTTCCTAGGGAGGATGTCATGGTCAATGCTTACTCTAAGACAACATGAGTCACGATTAGTGTGATAAACAAGTGGCAGCAAGGACCTGACGATCATGGCGCAAAGGTGCATCCATGAAGGGTGGTGAGTAGGGATTATGCAAGGGAGCTACCCGAGTGCCGCTAAGGAGCGAAAATGGTGAATGGGGTTTACATAAGAAAGATGGCCAGGGAGGCTGTGGAGTGGATATAGTGATAGGGTATTATGAAAGGAAGTTGTCCGAGTGCCGCAATGGAGCGGTGATGGTGGACGGGGCTTATGCAAGGAAACTGCCTGGGTGCCGCTATGTAACGGCAATGGTGAATGGGGTTTACGCAAGGAAGCTACCCGAGTGCCTCTATAGAGCGGTAATGGTGACTTTGGTTTATACAAGGAAGCTGCCTGGGTGCCACTAGGGAGCGGCGATGGTGGATGGGGCTTACGCAAAGAAGGCACTTGGGTGCTGCTATGGAGCAACGATGGTGGATGGGTCTTACATAACGAAGCTTCCCATGCGCCGCTATGGAGAGACAATGGTTAATGGGTCTTACGCAAACTAATATTCCAAAGAGCCACTACATAGCAGAAATGTTGGATGGGGCTTATGCAAAGAAGTTGACCGGGTGCCGCTATGGAGAGGCAATGGTGGATGGGGCTTAAGCAAGGAAGCTACACGGCTGCCGCTATAGAGCGGAAATGGTGGATAGGTCTTACACAAGGATGTTTCTTGGGCGCTTCTATGGAGAGGCAATGGTGAATGGGGCTTACGCAAAGAAGCTTCTCAGGTTCCACTATGGAGTGAAAATGGTGGATGTGGATTATGCAAAGAAGCTGCCTGGGTGTCGTTATGGAGTGGCAAAGGTTGATGGGACTAATGTCAGGAAGCTGCTCGGGGGCCGCTATGGAGCGGAAATGGTGGATGGGGCTTACACAAGGAAGTTTCCTGGGTGCCGCTATGGAGTGGCAATGGTGGATGGGTCATACGCAAGGAAGTACCAGGGTGATGCTATGGAGCGACAATGGTGGATGGGGATTACACAAGGAAGCTTCCTGTGTGCCGATATAGAGTGTCAATGAATGGGTATTATGCAAGGAAACCACCTGGGTTCCACTATAGAGCAACAATGGTAGATGGGGCCTATGCAGGAATGCTTCCTAGGTTCCACTATGGAGCAGAAATGTTTGATGGGGCTTACGCAAAGAAGTTGTCTTGGTGCCGCGATAGACCAGCAATGGTGGAAGGGGCTTACTCAAGGATGCTGCTTGGGTGCTACTATGGAGCGGTAATGGTTAGTGGAGCTTACCCAAGGAAGTTTCTTGGGTGAAGTGATGGAATGACAATGGTGAATGGGGCTTACACAAGGAAGTTTCCTGGTTGCCTCTATGGAGCGGAAATGGTAGATGGTGCATATGCAAGGATGATGCCCGAGTGCTGCTATGGAGCGGAAATGGTGGATGGGGCTTATGCAAGGAAGCTTCTCGTAGTGTCTTCCTCGTGTCTAGCCATGAGGGCGTCCCAACCCATCTGTGGGTTGTGGCCTTCACCTATGCACTAGTGCACATGAGGGAAAATTCCAAGCGCATTTGAATTAGTCCGAACAAAGGAAGACAAAAATTGTGAATCACATGCCCGACATTCGGAACGAAATGAGGGGGCATGGAGATGGAGGATAACTATGGACCATGTTCAAAACACTGCCTCCATATCACATTAGCCTGAAATGGGGACAAGAAAATGAGGGTCGAATACTTACTATGTTCGAAACACAAGACCTGACTCAATGTGTCGTCCAAATTATTCAGGGGTGTTGGCCCAGGACGGTAGGTGAGAAGATGCGGTATGGGACCAGGCCATTAGGGGGTCCCTTCAGACCTGGAATTGGATGATGATTTGAATTAAGTACTTGTAAAGTGTGAGGTGGAGTGATGGAATGTTTGAACAGATTCCAATTATTTTGAAATTATGCCACTGTAATCATGGCATTAGGCATCCTATTCTTGGAGCATAAAGAATCTCTTTTCTGGAGCAAGATGCCTCCTATGTTTGGCACATATGGTGTACTAAATTTTATAATGTTGTATATAGGACTATTGGCATCTCATGCTTGGATCATAATGAATCTCTTTTATAGGGAAAGAGGCATCATATGTTTGTCACATAGGTTGCACTACAGTTTATAGTCATGTAGATATGACCATTGGCATATTATGCTTGGAGTATAAGGCATCTCTCTTATAGAGAATGTGGCATCCTATGTTTTTCACATAGAAAAAACTACAGTTATTGTCATGTATAGAGGACTATTGGCATCTCATTCTTGGAGAATAAGGAATCTCTCATATAGGGTCAGAGGCACCCTATGTTTGTTACATAGTGAATACTACAGTTTATAATCATGTAGAGAGGAATATTGGCATCTCATGCTTGGAGTATTAGGCATCTCTAGTTTAGTGAAAAAGGAATCCTATGTTTCGAACATAGGGTGTACTATAGTTTAGAGTCATGTAGAAAGTAATTTTGGGCATAAGGCTCCTAGAAATGGTTAGTGTTGGGACTTATGCAAGGGAGACCATTTCTGGTTCAACCTGGCTTATAAACCAAGTGATAGGGTTTGGATGAGTTTCTTGAGGAATGGTTCAACTCAAGGTACTCGGGGGGAATTGATATCGAGAGTGTCAACTCACGACATAGGAAATAGACTAAGAGGAATATGTAAACTCAATATGTTTAATTTTATGATGATGAGTATCTTAAATCGTGGTATTTCCTATGTGGAAGGTCGGTGTGCATAAGGGTGCAGTTGAAAACACCGACATCCCGACCCAAAATGATCGTGCTGTGACTCTCCATTTTTCATGGGGGTGACTGACGATAGAGAAAGGACAGGCGAGAAGGGCCAAGACCGTAGCCCGGCACTGACCCGGAGTGGGATGCGAGGCCACAGATCCTACGGTATGCACCCGTGGGTGCAACGGTAGGATCTTTGAAAAGGATAGGTCTTCTCGAAGTAGTTTCGTGGAGTAAAGGGGCCCGTGGAGAATGGGGTCTCATGGATCATCTTCACAAAGGAAGGGAACTCGTAGAGCATGGACTAACAGAGTAGTTTTATGAAGGAATGATACTCATGGAGCATGGACTCACAGACCATGGTCTCACGGAGAAGCTACGCAAAGGAAGATGCTCACAGAGCATGGACTCACAGAGCAGCTACGCGAAGGAAGCTCCTCGTGGAGTATGGACTTGCGGAGCCGCTTCGTGAAGGAAGCATAGCTCCCTGAACTAGGAGATCAGTAACCCAAGGGGAAGAGAGACCATCCGGTGAAGGGGGTGATCCATGTATTTATAGGCAAGAGGTGCCTCAAAGAAGATCTCACTCGGCGTGAAGACGGAGTTTGCTCCGTGGGGGGTCGCGAATATCAAATCGGCTTGCGGAGGATCTTTCCTCCTTACTCCATGGTGGACTTGCAAACATCAAATTAGTCCATGGAGAATAAAAACTCATTGTTCTGCGGTATGTTCCCGAATGTCAAAGGGGTTTGCAGAGCATCCTGCATCCTTGCTTCGCGGAGGCATTCTGCAATCGCGGAGGGAGTTTCACGAATGGGTTTCATGAACCAGTTTTCTAGCCCAACATCAAATGCCCTTAAATCCTAATCCATAACCCCATTTGGGAACTAAGACCTATAAAATATAATCTTACAAAATGGGAAACACTATTTGATTATTTAAGGGATCATTTGAAAAAAATTGGGGGATCGTTTTTCGGTTTCAAGAAATTCCTCCCCCCCTAAGAAGGGGGTCTAATGAGGACAAGGAGGGTGAGTTGGGCCGATTTTTGAAGAAACAACTATGGAAAACTCATGAATTGGGGTCCATTGCATCTCGATCGTATTGTGGATATAGTCAAGAAAATCTCTAAGCCTACATGAGCCATGCTCGATGTGGGAAACAAGATATAACAGGAGATCATTCACTTGTACGAGAGTGATAAATAACCAAAAGGTGTGATGGGATCAGAATGGGACATTGATCACCATTGGGAGAATCCTAAAATAGGGATTCCATATGAATAATGGGTATATCTAAACAACTAATACAGTTTATATGGAGAAATAAAGAGACCTGACTGGAGAATAAAGCTCTGAGAATAGTCGAATTACTGTTTTCCTAGTGTACTATTGTGCACGAGCTGGGTAACGCCAGGGGAATTTGACTTGCTCCGAACATAGGGGAATGTACGGTGTGAATCACGATACCCAAAATCCAGAACAATATGTGGGTGGTGTGACAATGAAGAATAAATGTTGGCCATGTATGAAACACAGTATCCTTATTGTGTTAGCCTGAAGTGTGGGTAACAGACAAGGGCCATCCACTGACTGTGTTTGAAACACGAAGCCTAACTCAAAATGCTAAAAATTATTCTTCTAGAACATTGTCCCAAGATAGTATGAGACCCATATTCTAAGTATCCATACTGTTAGGGGGTTATTTTAGTCATTAAAGAGAATGAGGGTCCGAATTATGGGCACACAAAGCGTGTAGTGTGGGTTGTTTGAAAGGAGTACAACACTCTTGAAATTACACCAACATTGTAATAACACATTAGGTGGGTGAGACAGTCTGATTAGGGATCATACATACTACCAAACATGACCTCTTTGGTAAGGACCTATAATGACATGTAGTTTTACGTCATATAATTGAGGATGATAGACACGTAGTTTCACGTCGTACGGTGAAGACGATGCACACAGTTCAAAGGTCGTACTGCCTGGACCATGGTTAACAGTTTAAAGTCATGTTACATAGACTGTAGGATCCTATTTTAATGTCATAGAGAGTGGACCATGATCGAGTCCAACGGGCCGAACGGGTTAATGACCTTGTGGTTGTGCCCAAGGCGAAGTGCCTGGGTGTCGCTAAATATCACATAAAGATGAGAATAATGCCAAATGTAGTTCTGAGAGCATATTTTAACGTCATTCCTGACGATGAAAGGAATATGTGGAATGGATATGTCGGTACACATCCTAACATAACTACTAATCTGACATGAGTAATGCTCGATGGGGGAAACAAGAAGTAGTGATGGGAATTTCCTAGAATAGGAAGGTAGAATTTAGGGGAGATGGGACACTAGGTGAATGACTTGCCAAAATGCTGAAATTCCTTCTTGATACACCCAGACACGTGAAGGGGTAAAGCCAAGTACCTCAGAATTCCACCTGAACATAACAAAGTGGGAATATGTGAATCATGATGCTCGAGATCTGGACCACAATGATGGTGGTGTAACGATAGGGGATAACTATTGACCATGTTCAAAACACAGCATCCATATCATGTTATTCTGATATGGGGATAGATAGATGAGGTTTTACCGCTAACCATATTTGAAACACAGGACCTATCAAAAATGTTGTCTGGGGTCTTTTGGGACGTTGTCCTGAGAGGGTAGGTGAGCTAAGGCGGTATGAGACCAGGATTTTAAGGGGGTCCCTTTAGATATGGAAGAGGATAAGGATCTAAATAATGGGCTCAAAATTCATGGACATGGAATGAGGGGAATGTCCCTTTGAAAATTCCACACTTTTGTCTCCTTTCTAGAACACATATGAGTACGACAATGAGACGCATCAGGTAGAGGGTGTCAAGTCCCTTCCTAAGGACAATGGTACTTAGGTCGCACACCTTCAACTTAAGGTCCTAGGGTGGACCATTAAGGGGGGATTGATTTAATGGATTGTGTGTAGGATGGAGAAATATCCAAAAGTGGGGTGCAGTTCCCATAGAGATATCTTAGTTTTGGGTCACAGAACACAGACCACGCAGGGAAAATATATGGAAGCTCATGGTGCGGCTATTGAAAAACCTGACATGAATGAGATCCTAAGAGGTACTCATCACACCAAATGTTCCCAAATGAGTTCAGGCCAAGGGGTCGAAAATGAAAGTATAGGAATTGTAGATTCATAGGGCTGGACCCAAAGAAAAAAATTCCCGGGCGTTCATATGTATCCCATGAGGATCGGAATCAATCCATACGTAGTTCTAGAAGATTCCATGTAGTTTAATGTCTTGTAGAAAGAATGTGTTGTGGTCTTAGTTTATGGTCATAGAGCTTGGACCATGGATGGTAGGAAATAAGAGACACACGACGATGTAATTACAAGACCTGACGTGAATGATGACATGGTATGGATCACCGTGCGCTTCTTGGGGGAGGTTTCAGGTCGAGGGACTGAAAATGTAAGGTAGGCTGGGCCCGAGGAAAAGTACACGAGCATTCCTACGCATACCATTCAGGTGGTAATCAAGCCACATGTATTTCTAAATGGTCATTCGAGTACGGACCTTTCACTGAAAGAAGTGGTATTTGATAGATCTTGTTTGTCATATAGGATTAATGAGTGTTTTTTTGTGTAGTGATGGAACTAAGATAGAATGTCCAGGAATTTCCACAAAAATCAAGCCATGTCCCAGCATTAACAAATGGTATGGAGTATGGATGATACCAACCATGATTCCTCCTTGAGTGTGTATATCATGGTGCAGTGTCGTTTTTTTCCGTGCGGCCAGAATGATAATGTCACAGTTTAGGGTCATGTGATGGGAACAACCATGCATTTTTAACATCATTCATGATAGAATCAATTTTTTAAAGTCATGTGGGAATAAGAATTATAGTTTAATGTCATATGGTTCAGACATATACAGGAGGGATGAGGTTCCAGAGTGGATGTGCATGACATGATAAAGCATACTCGACGTGAATGAGGATGAGGTACAAACCATACCACATGTGATTCTGAGGATAATTCCTTGGGATGAGGGGCTAGGAAAGATTAGAGGATAAAGGGGTAAAAGAAACTATCTCCCAATTGAGCTTGACCCAAAGAAGAGATCTATAGGTGGTCCTACATATCCCATGAGAATGGGACTCAAGTTGAATGTTGTTCTAAGAGGTGCCTTTTAACGTTGTGCGGGACAGCATATAGTTTAATTACATGTGGGAAAAGAAGTAGGGGGAGTAATTCCTAGAAAGGGGATTACTTGGTGCGGCCAATGAATACTCGATGAGAATTAGGACATGGTCCCATACCATGCCACATAGTCTCGTAAAAGTTAAAGCCCTGAAGGTAGTATAGAAGAGATAAATTTGTGGAACTCGAGCTCGACCCAAAGACAATATGTCTAGGCATTCCTACATTTCTCATGGGAATGAGAATCAAGTTGTACATAGTTCTAAAAAAGATCTTAATTTATGTTCTTAGAGCTTGGACCATATAAGAGTGAAATCTTTCTATGTTTGTAGAGACCTCAACACAATCCCTAAGCCCACGTGAGTCAAACTCTATGTGGGAAACAAGTGCGGAAGAGGTTTTTTTAATACATGGAACGCACGCCAAAGGGAAATCGGTGTGAAGCCCCGAATGATTCATTTACCATGGATTTTCCCCCCTAATGTGTAAATGAACACTAAGGGATAGTGCCCGAAGTGTCAAAATTCCATTTGGACATGATGGAGGGGAATATGATGTGATTCATGTGACCGATATTTTGGGCTTAAGGGGGTTGGCTTGACGATGGAGGATAACTGTTGACCATGTTTGAAATACAACATCCATATCTTCTTAGCTTGAAATGGGGACAAACAAATGAGCATCAACAGCTGACCATATTCTCAACGCAGTACTTTTTTCGATTTGTTGCCAGAAACCCTCGAGGACATTGGCTTGAAATAGTATTAGAGACCTTAGGCATATAATCCATGCCATTTGGGGGTCCCTTCAGGTGTGATAGATTATGGATGCCCAAATAAAGGGGAACACGATTCCTGGATGGTGGGTGATGTCCAGGTAAAATCTGACACTCTAGATGCTGAACCAGAGTACTCTTGGGCACGGTAGTGAATCACCAAAGAGGGTCATGGGGCTCAACATGAGAGTGGCCAATTTGAAAATATAATTATATAACAAGGGGATAGTGAAATTCTCAGGAGAAAGAGGCACATGGAATTGTTGTTACAGAGGTGGAATGAATGAGGAAATAAGCCCATACCACACAATATACCCCTCTCCCTGGGAAAGTGCAGGCCAAGGGGCCATGGTGAAAGGGAAATTTTTAATAGATGAAGCTAGACCTGAAGACTATACATTCAGGTGGTCCTATGTATCCCAGGAGAATGGGAATAAAGATACATGTAGTTCTATGAGAGGATAACATGCAGTTAACCCTCCTGCAGTAAGGAATCAAATGGGTAAGATAACCCACACAAAGGAGGTGTACGGTGCGGTGAGTAACTCGATGTGAATGAGGAAATAATCCCACACCACACCGTATAACCCTAAGTGAGAACAAGGGCTAGGGGCCCAAGAAGGCCAAGGGGCCTGAGGCAGGGCCTCAGACATAAAGTCCCGACAAGATTGAAGTTTAACTTCTTGTAGTGAGGATGAAGGTTGGGGTAAGGTCTCTTGTCTGGGGATGTGTATGGAATAGTGAGTAACCCGACGTGAAGTAGGATCTGATCCCACACCATGTTGTACATCCCTAAATGAGAACTTCAACCAGGGGACCAAAAAGGTCAAGGGATTGAAGATGGGACTTTTATGGAAAGTCTCGACCATTTTGGAATTTAACGCCTTACAGTGAGGAAGAAGGTGATCTTTTTTTAAGGTAATAGAACTCAGACCGTATATGCCTAGTTTAATGTCATATGTGTGGGAAAAATATGTAGAATCATCATGCTTATGGAATACCACTAAGCAGGAATGATGATAGAGGACAACTATTGACCAGGTTCGCAACACAGTACCCACCCTTGTGTGACCAGAATTTGGGGCAAACAATTGATAAATGACCATTGACCATATTGGTAACATGGTACATGTATTAATTTTTCACTCACAATATTCAAGGACGTTAGCCCGTAATGGTAGGAGGGCCCTTTGGCCGAGCATCCATGCAATTCGAGGTTCTTTTTGGATATTGAAAGTGATAGAAACCAAAATGATGGGGCTCTCAAAGAATGATGTGGTAAGTGCTCACGGGAAAGATGATAAATGGAGGTATGTCTCAAAGGGGGGATGTGTTTCATGGCCAGCATAGCCTAACGTGAATGAGGACAGAGAGTCCACACCACATCAAAAAATCCTAGATGAGAACTTGGGCCAGGGGCCCGGAAAAGCCGAGGGACCTAAGGCTGGGCCATGGATGGGATGTTTCAGCCAGCTTGTAGTTTATTGTCATGTGGGACATGTGTTGAGTGGTTTTACATCCTTTAGTTTGGATGGATGAAACAGTTTAATGTCGTGTGATATGGACGATTGTGATCATAGTTGAAGGTCATAGATATTGGACCATTTTGTAGTTTATTATCACACAGGATGATAATGAGAAGTTTAATGTCATTATGGATGATGACGCAGTTTAATGTCATGTAGGACAATGATGCATTTTAACGTCATGTGGGACGAAGATGACCATTTTAACATCATGCGGGACGATGATGCAGTTTAAATTCATGCAGGACGATGATGTAGTTTAACGTCATGCAGGACGAAGATGTACAGTTTAATGTTGTGCAGGACAATGATGTAGTTTATAGTCATGCAGGACGATAATGAGCAATTTAAAGTCATGATGTATGATGATTTGGTTTAAAGTCATGAAGGATGATAATTATTAGTTGATCTTCATGATGGGCGATGATGAAGTTTAACGTCATGCAGGATTATGATGCAGTTTAACGTCATGTAGGATGAAGATGAACAGTTTAACATCATGCAGGATGATGATGCGTTTTAATGTCGTGCAGGATGATGATATTGTTTAATGTCATGTGAGACGAAGATGAACAATTTAACGTTATGCAGGAAGATGATGCAGTTTAAAGGCATGCAGGATGATGATGCAATTTAATGTCATGTATGGTGAAGATGAAAAATATAATGTCATGCAGGATGATGATGCAATTTAATGTCTTGTAGGACGATAATGATTATTTTAACGTCCTGAGAGAAGAAAATGAATTGTTTAATGTCACATAGGATGATGATGGAGTTTAAAGTCATGTAGGATGATAATGATCTGTTTAACATCATGACAGACGAAGATGAATAGTTTAACGTCACGCTGGAAGATGATTCCACACTGATTGTGCTAGTATAGGGATGGTCATGTCTTCCCCATTTCGGTGGGTTGGGATGAGGTGGGAATCTATATTATGGGATTTCCCGAAAATTACCCAATCATATGTATGGATGTTCTTCATGCATGAGGTAGGATACCTCATAACGAACCGTTCATGATCTGGTGTCAAGACCATAGGGAGGACCTCTATGGTTGATGCAATGTGGTAGTTGGGATGACACAGAGGGTCTCAAGGGTGGTAGGGATGACAACATTCTCTCATTTTAGTGGGGCGATCAAGCTAGGATTGTTTTTATGACAGGGTGATGGAACCTGAAGGGCATGAAATACTGGAATGTCAGTACGATGAGGCGATGGAGCCCAGATGGCGCGAAATCCTGGATGTCAGTATGACTGGAGCGATGGAGCCCAAAAGGTGTGGAGTCCTAGAGCATCGGTACGACGAGAGCGATGGATCCAAAAAGGTGTGGAAGCCTGGAGCATCAGTACGACATGGGCGATGGAGCCCTGATGGATTGGAAGCCTAGATGTTGGTACGATGGGGTAGATGGAGCCTGAAAGGCATGGAAGCCTTGAGAGTTGGTACAATAGGGGCAATGGATCCTGGAAGGCATGAAATCCTGAAACGTTGGTACGATGGGGGTGATGGATCCTTGAAGGCATGGAAGCCAGGACGTCAGTACGATGGGGTCGATGGAGCTCAAAAGGCATGGAAGCCAGGAGTGTTGGTAATATGGGGAGATGGAGCCCCGAAGGCATGGAAGCCTGGACGTCGGTACGATGGGGGTGATGGATCCAGAAAGGCATGGAAGCTTGGAGTGTTGGTATGATGGGGGATATGGATTGCTAGGGGCATGGAAGCCTAGAGCATCGGTATGATGGGGGTGGTGGAACCCGGGAGGCATGGATGCCTGGACATCGGTACTATAGGGGCGGTGCAACCTAGGAGGCGTGGAAGCATAGAGAATCTTCTCATAATGAAAGCCAATGTGGATGATTCATAAGGATGACCTCCATGATTGTTGATATCAAGGACAGGGAGTACCTCCTTGCCGAATGGTAGTAGTGCAGGGAAGACATCTGGGGCGACTGATGGTGCTATTGAAGATGCACTATTGGATTGGGGGTGGTTTCACCTGGCATGCCCTATAAGGGTATAAGAGTTGGTAAGGAGCTGATGAAGTAAGGGGTGGATTCCACCTACACGGCCCATGAGGTCAGTGTAGTTGGAAAGAAGCTGAAGGAGTCGGTGCAGATACACTTTTTATGGCCGCTTCAGGAGGCGGAGTCAGCAAGGAGCCGATGAAGTTGGGGGAGGACTCCCCCCTGTGCGGCCTATTGAGGAGGAAAAGTTGGTGAGGATTACATGGCGCCAGGGGCGGATGCCCCCTGCTCGGCCTCTTTAGGAAGCAGAGTTAGTGAGGAAGCGATGGAGTCGGGGTCAAATGCCCCATGTGTGGCCTTTTAAGGTGCCAGAGTCGGTGAGGAGCCGATGGATTCAGGGTCTGATGCCCCCTACACAGCCTTGGAAGGTGGCGTAGTTGGTGAGGAGCCGATGGATTCGTGGGAGGATTCCCCATGTGCGGGATCTTAAGGTAGTGGAGTCGGCAAGGAGCTGATGGATTTGGGGGTATATTCCCCATGTGTGGCCTCTTAAGGTAGTGGAGTCAGCCGAGAGCCGATGGAGTTGGGAGCAGACTCCCCCTACATGGCATCTTAAGGCGGCGGAGTCAGCGAGGGGCCAATAGATTCTGGGGCAGATGCCCCAGGCATGGCCTCTTAAAGAGGTGGATTTGGCATCGAGCTGATGGAGTCGGGGGAGGATTCCCCCTACGCGGCCTCTTAAGTCGGTGGAGTCAGAGAGGAGCTGATGGAGTTGGGGGAGAATCCCCCCTGCACGGTATCTTAAGGCGGCAGAGTCGTTGAGGAAACGATAGAGTCGGGGGGCAGATGCCCCCTACGCGGCCTCTTAAGGCGGTGGAGTTAGAGAGGAGCCGATGAAGTCAATGGGGGATGCCCCCTGTGCAGCCTCTTAAGGCGACAGAGTGAGCAAAGGGCCGATGGAGTCAGGGGCGAATGGTCCCTGCGTGGCCTCTTAAGGTGGCGGAGTCGGCGGGGAGTTGATGGAGTCGATGGAAGATTCCGGCTGCGTGGCCTCTTAAGGTAGCAGAGTCAGCGAGGATCCGATAGAGTCAGGGGTGAATGCCACATGCATGGCCTTTTAAGGTGGCGAAGTTGGCGAGGAGTAGATGGAGTCGGGGGCGGATGCCCACTACGTGACCTCTTAAGGCATAAGAGTCGGCGAGGAGAAGATGGAGTCGACGAGGAGCTGATGGTGTCAGCAGTGGATTCCCCCTGCACGACCTCTTAATGTGGTAGAGTCAGCGAGGAGCCGATGGAGTCGGGGGTGGATTCCCCCTACACGGCCTCTTCAAGGGGCGGGGTCGGTGAGGAGCAGATGGAGGTGGGGTGGATGCCCCCTTTGTGGCCTCTTAGGGCGGTGGAGTCAGTGAGGGGCCGATGGAGTTGGGTGGAATATTCCACCTGCACGGCCTCCTAAGGCGGTGGAGTTAGTGAGGAATTGATGTAGTCAAGTGGCGGATGCCACCTGCGCAGCCTCTTGAGGGAGCGGGGTCTGTGATGAGCCAAAGGAGTAAGGTGGAGGATGTGACTTGTGCGGCCTCTTGAGGCGGCGGGGTCGGTGAGGAGATGATGCATTCGGGGCAGATACCCCCAGAAGGGCCTATTCCGGTGGCAGAGTCATTGTGGAGTAGATGGAGTAGGGTGGAAAATGCCACCTGTGCAGCCTCTTGAGGCAGCGGGGTCGGCGAGGAGCCAAATGAGTCATGGAGAATGCCCCTTGCGCGGCCTCTTCCGGTGGCAGAGTCGGTGAGGAGCTGAAGGTGTTGGGGCGGATGCCACCTGCGTGGCCTCTTGAGGCGGCAGTGTCAGCGAGGAGCCGATGGACCGCAGTCTTGACACACCTAATGGTACTCATCCTATCACATATGAATGTGAGGGGATTCACATGGGTGATGCGTCAATTTTATTGACATATTAGGTCTACTCTCTATTGAAGGAGAATTTATTCACATCAGGTTCACCATTTTTGTTTCTGAAGCTTTCTCCGGGGCACACACATCTGTTTGTGGAGGAGCCGTAGCTATTTCCCCACATTACCGCTTTCCAAAGGTGAGAAGCATCCATCCCTTATACAGGTATGATTCCTCCTTAATCGAAATGGGATGATGGGGTGTCAGTTCTTCCTTCTGTGGATTCCTCCTTGGAACTCGTTACCTAGTCCGGGTCTCCCTTAATGATTAAGTAGTGGTTCATGAATCTCGATCCCGATGCCATATCTTTGTGGACTGCAGTTAATTACACTACACTGGTTAGGACATTCCTTGGGGTCTTGACATGGTAGAAACCTTCGGTCGGATTAGATGCTAACATCAGGAATGTCAGGGAATATATGGATGCATGGACATTGGGGAACCTATATTCATCCTCATAAGAGGTCAGCTCAATGGCACAAAACTTGAGGCATCCCATGTTAGTTTTAGGGTATTATTTTCCAAAGGCATTTCTCTAAGGTTTTCCTTAGCTTCCCATGTTTATAATAGGGTATGTCGTGTGTTTTACATATTGCAAAGATAGATATACTAAAGGTATTTCTTTCGAGGTTTTCCTCAGGCATCTGATGTTTAACAAGATGTAGGCCTTGAGTTTAATGTCCTTCACATATGGAATGAGTGTGATCAGAATGACCCATAGAGACGGATCAGAGGTGTTCTGTCCCATAGAGGGGAGATGTCACACCGTGAAATCTTACTTGGACACCCATGAGGGAAGATCAATGAGTGTGCACCCCATAATAGGGGGAACACCAAAGTTTACCATTGGCTAGGATTGATCCTCATGGAGCTTCCCTACATACCCTTTGTAGAAGATAGGTATCAAAACCCACGTAGTTCTAAGGGGTGATGAATCAGGGTGTACAATGAGGACAAAAACCCGAATACATGTTGGGGCTTATGCGTGGATAGAGGCCCATCGCAATAGGGATACTCTTGGGTGGATGGTTACGGATGTTGTGGGGATTATGCATGGTTAGCTGTCTGAGTTTTGCAAGGAGTGGAACTATAATGAATGGCATGATCCCACCGGGATGTGTTGGCCCGGGTAAGAATCGGGATGGATGATATAGAGATTAACGAAGTGGAGTGGAAATGAGATGATGCCATCATGAAGGCGGAGGTAGTGTTCGGCTTGATACTCGAAGAGACTTCCTACTTATAATTATGGTAGGTAATCAATGTCCATGTAGATAATCTGAAAATGGCTTACCGTCTATTAGGGAATTTAATAGCATACCGCTGGATAGGGTCACAACTGCTTACTGCTGGATGGGATCACAACGGCTTACTGTCGGATAGGGTCACAAAGGCTTACTGCAGGACGGGGTCACAATGGGCATGAACCTCATGGAGGCTTCATATGTACCTTACCATGACAAGGATGAAAGTTTGTGTAGTTCAGCATGGTTTGGGTGATCCTACGTGAGGGGGGTCAGATCGATAAGGTGTTAGGCTTGAACCACAGTGAGGCTTCTTATGTACCTTTCCTTACCAAGGATCGAAGACCACGTAGTTCATGAGAGGATGCTGAACAGACGTGAAAATGGTCAAGACCAATGGGTGGTGGTATTGAACCATAGGGAGGCTTCCTATGTACCTTGCCTTGGTAAGGATCAAATACCACGTTGTTCATGACGGTTTGGTGAACTGACTTGAAGATGGTCAGGAACAATGGGTGGTGGGATTGATCCTCAAGGAGGCTTCTTACATACCTTGCCTTGGCAAGGATCAAAGACCATGTAGTTCATGAGGGGTTGGTGAACCAACCTGAAGATGGTCGGGATCAATTGGTGGTGGGCTTCAACCTTAAGTAGGCATCATATGCACCTTGCCTTGGCACGGATCAAAGACCATGTAGTTCATGATGGGTTGGTGAACCAACGTGAATATGGTTGGGACCAATGGGTGGTGGGATTGAACCTTTGGGAGAATTTCTACGTACCTTTCCTTGGTAAGGATCAAAGACCATGTAGTTCATATGGGTGTGGGGCTTAAACTCCAGGCTTCCCAGAGAGGATTTCATGGTTGATACTTACTCTATGTCCATCCGAGTCATGATCGGTGTGAGAAACAATAGGTTGTAGGGACCTGATGATCATGACACAAAGGTGAATTCATGAAGGGTGGTGATTGGGGCTTACATAAGGGAGTTGTCCGAGTGCAGATATGGAGTGACAATGGTGAATGAGGATTACGCAAAGAACCTGCCAGGGTACCTCTATTGAGTGACAATGGTGACTAGGGATTACACAAGGAAGCTGCCTGGGTGCTGCTATGGAGTGGAAATGGTAAATGGGGCTTTTTCAAGGAAGCTACCTGGGTTCCACAATTGAGCGGCGGCGGTGGATGGGGATTACGCAAGAAAGCTGCCCGAGTGCCACTATGGTCCGGAAATGGTTCATGGGGCTTATGCAAGGAAGCTTCTCGGGTGCCGATATGGAGTTGCAATGGTGAATGGGCCTTACGCAAAGAAGATGCTTGGGTGCCACTCTGGAGCATCGATGGTGGATGGGGATTGCGCAAAGAAGGAGCCCGGGTGCTGCTATGGAGCAACGATGGTGGATGGGGCTTATTAAAGGAAGCTACATAGGTGCCACTATGGAGAGACCATGGTGAATGGGGATTACGCAAGGAAGCTACTCGGGTTACATTATGGATACGAAACAATGGATGGGGCTTACGCAAGGAAGCTGCTCGAGTGCCGTTATGGAGGGGCAATGGTGGATGGGGCTTACGCAAGGATGCTGCCCGGGTGCCGCTATGGAGCGGCAATAGTGGATGGTGCTTACACAAGGAAGCTTCCCGTAATGTCTTCCTCATGTCTGGCCATGAAGGCATCCCAACCCACTGGTGGGATGAAGCCTTCGCCTTCACACTAGTGCACAAGAGGTATAATTCCAAGGGTGTTGGAATCAGTATGATAAAAGGGAGATGAAAAGTGTGAATCACATGCCCGACATTTGGGATGAAATGAGGGTGCCATGGCGATGGAGGATAATTGTTGACCATGCTCGAAACATAGTATCCATATCGCGTTAGCCTGAATTGGGGACAGGAAAGTGAGGGTCGACTGCTGACCATGTTCTAAAGACAGGACCTACCTCAGAGTGTCATCCAAAGTCTTCTGGGGATTTGGCCCAGGATGGTAGGTGAGTCGAGGTGGCTTGGGACTAGGCCATTAGGGGGTCCCTTCAGACATATAAGTGAGTGATGATCCTAATGAAGGACACTCAATGATTAAGGTAGAGCGATGGAATATTTTAGCAGATTCCAACACTCTAGAAATTACGCCACTGTAATCATGGCCTTAGGCATTTTATGCTTGGAGCATAAGTCGTCTCTTTTTAGAAGCAAGAAACATCCTATGTTTGGCACATATGGTGTACTACACTAGATAATCTTATATATAGGAGTATTGGTATCTCATGCTTGGAGCATAAGGAATCTCTCATATAGGTCAAGAGGCATCCTTGGTTTTTCAAATAGGGTACACTATAGTTTATAGTCATGTAGATATGACTCATGGAATTTTATTCTTTGAGCGCAAGGAATCCCCGGTATAGGGAAAGAGGTATCCAATGTTTTTCACATTGGGAATACTACAATTTATATTAATGTAGAGAGGAATACTGCCATCTCATGCTTGGAGAATAAGGTGTCTCTCGTATAGGGAACGATGCTTCCTATGTTTGTCACATAGAGAATACTATTGTTTATATTCATGTAGATAGGAGGATTGGCATCTCATGCTTGGAGAATAAGGCATCTCTAGTTTGGAGAAAGAGGAATACTATGTTTTGAACATACAGTGTACTATATTTTAGAGTCATGTAGAAAAGAATATTGGGAATAAGGCGTCTTGCAATAGGTGGTGTTGGGACTTACGCAAGGGAGACCCTTTCTAGTTCAACCTAGCATAGGAGCCATGTTATATGGTTTGGATGAGTTGCTTGAGAATGGTTCAACTCAAGTTACTCTGGGGGAATTGATGATGAGAATATTAAATCACGACATTGGAAATAGACCACGAAGAATATGTCGACTCAAGGTGTTTAATGGTGTGCGAATGAGTATCTCAAATCAATGTATTTTCTAGGTGGAAGGTGGGTGCACATAAGGGAGCAATGGAAAATGCAGACATCCCTGCCCGAAATGTTTGTGGTGTGGCTCTCCATTTTTCCTAGGGGTCAGTGGCGGTAGCAAAGGGACCGGCCTGAAGGGCCGGGACCCCAGCCTGACACGTACCCCGAGTGGGGTGTGGGGGCACAACCCCTGCGGTATGGACAGCTGGGTGCGAAGGTAGGATCTTCACAAAGGATAGGTCTTTGCGAAGTAGATTTACAAAGAAAATGGGATCATAGAGCATGGGGTCTCGTAGATAATCTTCACAAAGGAAAGCTGCTCGTGGATCATAGACTCATGGAGCAGTTTCACAAAGGAAAGCTGCTCGCAGAGCTTGGACTCACGGAGTAGCTACGTGAAGGAAGCTACTCGCGGAGCATGGACTCGCGAAGCTGCTTCATGAAGGAAGAAGATCTCCGCGAACTGGGATATAGGAATCCCAAGGGGCGGAGTGACCATCTGGTGAAGGGGTGATCTAGGTATTTATAGGTAAGAGGCACTACGAAGCAGAGTTTGCTTGTTGCTAAGACGGAGTTTGCTCCGCGGTGGACTATGAACGTCAAATCAGCCCATGGAGGATCCCACCTCCTTGCTACATGGAGGGCTTGCGAACATCAAATTCGTTCACAGTGAATCCCACCTCCTTGATCCGCAGCGGGTTCATGAACATCAAAGGGGTTCGTGGAGCATCCCTCCTCCTTGCTCCATGGAAGGCCTGTATGATTTCGAAGGGAGTTTCGCGAATGGGATTCATGAACCAGTTTTCCAGCCCAAATTCAAATGCCTATAACACCTAATCTGTAACTCATTTTGGGCTCTAATACCTATCAAATCTAAGCTTACAAAATGGGATACGCACTTGGATTATTTTCGTGAAAATTTGGAAAATTATGGGGATGCGTTTTCCGATTTCAACAGTCATCACACATTTTTCGAAGACACATGGGCCACAAAACCACCATCTAATGAACTAAAATCCCTCTGGTCATCATAGCATGTGAAATAGCAACATATTATGGAATATAGAGTGGTAAATATTGGGTATCCATCCATCCTTTCTCCACACCAAATGCTGCAAAAAACCCGACGTGACTATGCGGGTGTCAGCACATAGTGCTCGATGTGGGTGGGGTGTGAATATAAATCACCATAATGTACAAGTATACATGTATAATATCAAAAATCCAATCCCAACCTATGTGTTCAAAAATAAATTAACCAACTAGGAGAATCATCACTTTTTCTACAACCTCTAAATTCATAATAACACAAAACAAGACACAAAACCCATTTCACATTTCCAACCAATTCATTTAATCATCCCAATATTTTCATTATTTTGAATCAGCCACATTTAATCACCCAACACATCATTTAATTATTTATTAAAAATTATCATTCCATTATCCAAACAACCCAAGACATTCTATTCATTATTGAACAAATATTTATTTATTCCATCACTACTCTGGAATCTTGAACAAGGAGACCACCACCTAACCGCCACAAAATCATAGACAAAGAACCATGATTCACTCCACACCTCCATTTCATCCACACGTCACCATCCAAGAAGCACGAAACTACAACACATCAAGATCATTTTTATAGGTTTATAAAGGAGATTTTATCAAATTCCATTTCCATTTATCGGCGTTATCGTACAATCAAAAATCATGGGGTAACAATTTCATTAGAGAAGTATAATTAATTAAAAAATTTCCATTTATGGTTATGTCACAAAATTCATAAAGAAAGAAACAATAATATTGCATATATCTTGTGAAAACAAACCCCCAATGGCCACAATTTTTAGTGGGGAATCAAGAAGGTACAATTCACAATATAAAAAATAATATCAATGAAGTTAAAGCTATTGAATCAAACCCCATTTCCCCCTGTTGATTCAATTAATTAATTATTAATATTTGATTAATCCGGAATAACCATAATCCATTGATAAAAAATAGTAAACCCCTATCACATGGTACAAAATATGTATAAACTAGTGAATCCCTACCTAAAATAATATTTTTCAACTCGTTGTGCACCATAGGGTAAATAAGAATGCTCAAAAACCACAACCATGCCAGGGAGACTATAGATCCACCGAACCCACAACCAAAGACCATAAAAATGAATCCCATCACACCCCCCAATACCAAAATACCAACATTGTAATGAATCCCTTATAGTATAATGGAAGAAAAACCACCAATAAGGGAGAAGAACATGACACAAATTAACCACCTATTTCCAAGGAACAACCACTGGGACCAATGCATCAGAGAAGAAGTAAGAGGGTTTGAAGAGAGCCTTAGGTCTCTTATGGTTTTCTTGAAAAAATAAGAAGAAGTAGAAACATTCAAATTAATAAAAATTAAGCTATAAAAGAATTATTAAACTATACTAGATCAGTGGTTTACATGACTTGTAATCCCCTTTCAGGTTGTTTATTCCTCAAGATTCTGTTTTTCTAAAACAACATGTCACCTTTTTATTGTTTAACCCATAAAATATAAACATCATGAAAAATACATGTAAAACTTATGAAACCAACATTAAATTCATTTAATATTTTTACATGACCTATAGTTCATGTAGGAGTTCTATTACACCTCTAGCTTCCACAAAACATCTCACAGAACCTCCCCTAAACACCTCTAACAACAATAGATAGAAAAGTAACAGACTTGAGGGAACATACCATTACATCAGATTCCATAGAATGAAATATCTCACTCAATAATCCAAAACCAATCTAAGAAGAAAAGGGGGTCCAAACAACCTCCTCTCTAGAAACCTTTCAATGATCTTGTCATACCTTAAATTCTACCACCATCCAAAAAAGGTGACCGAAAATTCAATAGAACACACTCCCAAACAACATCATGAAAAACACAAGACGCCTCCTCTCACACACCCACACACCCACACAACCACTGCATGTCCATATTTACCTCGATTTAACCCAAACTAACAACTGCTATAACCAACAAATTGCACCACCTTTAACACATGAATCGAGAAATTCCATCCTCTATGTAAAGATACTAACTTCTCAAGGAAACACTTACTCGCCCTCACAGATTTAATCAAATCACAATTAATGTGTCATGATTAGGAATTGGGTCGTCTATTTTTCATATGTCTAGACATTATCACACATCACACCATAGACATCACAGACCAAGGAAAATAAGGGAATCTCATAAAACAAAAGGGATGAAAACATCAAATCAAAAGAAAAATAGGGAAAAGAAAACCTCAAAACAACTCTGGGTACTTGGCACAAATCTGCGTTTTTCACTCCCAATTACTCTCCTCCAGGACACTATGCCTCCAAAACACACGAACCAATGAAATGGTCCATCCATGCAATGACTTCTCTATGAAATATAGGATCTATGCTGGCCATACCATAAATATCACATAATTATGGATAATTAAATCTCACTAATAAATGATATAGGATTCATCATGAAGATAAAAATGAATCTGAGATAACTAAAATATTTTCTAGATCCTCTCAAACCATATTTGCAATACCAACTAATACACCACCTCACCACATCTCCCCAACACCTTAACGGCACCAATAAAACATGGATAAATCTTACTCATCTTCCAAAACTCTTCTTCTCAAGTTGAGGGGAAACCTACAGGAACACATTGTTCCTAACCTCTAACTCCAAGGGAATCCTTCTAGGATTGGAATAAGACTAAGTCAGATTCTATGCTATTTTCATCCTATTTTATAAAAGATGAAGATTTTATATTATGCTCAACACCACATCAGGACAAAGAATAGTTTTCTCCCCAACCTTCATCCAGCACAATAAAAAATGATAGAATATTCTAGAAAAAACCTCAAACAGATCCATGATAATGGTAGAGTGATAGATATTATTATAATAAATCTACACAATTGGTATTTTTCTTATCTGAGATCCACCGAAGTAAAAGACACATGACCACAACATATCCTCCAATATTTGGATAGTATGTTATGTTCCCCATCTCTCTGAGAGAGGAAAGTTGTTTTGAAACATAACTGAGGGCCAAAATCATACTACAATTCCTTCAAGACTCGTGAGGTAAAATGTGAATCCTAATATGAGAAAATATACCTCATAAATCCTTGATATCATACCACCTCATCCACATAACTCTTATAAAAATCATCCATTATGCTAGACTCCATGATCACTAAGATGTGGATTGATTTAAACAACTATTCCACTATCACCCAGATAGAATCATGGCCTATTTGAGATCTAGTAACCTTGTGACTAAATAAATTAACGTGTAATCCCATTTCTACTAGAGAATATCTAAGTGATGCAAAACCCCCAAGAACAAGATGCTCAGCCTTTACTTGCTAGAAAACCAACCACTTTACCATAAACTCCACTACTACCCTTTTCATCTCATCCCACCAAAATTGCATCCTCAAACCCTCATACTTATTAGAAACTTCTTTATGTACTACCCAAGTCGAGCTATGAAACTCATTATGGACTCAATCTTGCATTACTATTGGAACAAACAACCTCCCATGAAACAAGACCTAGTTCTGACCAACCTCCAACCATGCCTCTAAATCATCACCATGGCCAACACAATTGTGCATCACCATTTCCTCTGAGTCCCCCCACTGGGACTCCTACACATTATAAATCATATAAGACTTCATCATCACCTAAAAAAAATATACTTTACTAGATCTAATTTTTCTTCTACGTGGAAGGTTGGAAACTTCTCCACTTCTCTCCAAGAATCCATAGAATCCCAAACATCACCCATCCATAACATATTGATCAATGCATCAGCCACAATATTCCCCTTTACTATGGTGTAATAGATCTCAAAATCATAATTTTGAATAAAATCAATCCACATATACTACCAAAAGTTCAAATCAAACTAGTTAGAGATATTCTTCAAGAAATTATGATCTGTGAAGACTATAATGTTTTTCATTAAGAGGTAATTCCACAAAAACATCAATGAAAACACAACTACTTCTAGCACTAGATCATTGGTAGCGTAGTTACACTCACGAGGACATAACTTCCTAAACACATAATAGATCATCACCCACTATTGAATCAACATGAATCCCGATCTCAAATGAGAAGAATTATAAAACACATCAAACATCACCCCATCCACTGGAAACAAGATCACTGGAGCACTAACCGACTTCCCTTCAGTTAACCAAAGGCTACACGAAACTGATCTCTCAAAAAAATCCTAGTTCTTTCTTGTCAAAGATTTCAGTGGTTCTTCAACTCGAGATAAATCGGGTAAAAATTTATGATAATACACTATAGTACTAGGAAAACTATGATCATATACCATGTTCTTGCGTGCTTCCTAAGAAAAAACTTCTTCAACCCTAGAATATTATTTTGCCACGCCCTAATGATACACTATATGCCTGAGGAAATGCACCACTCATGTCAAAACAATACACATGGAAATTTTCCATAGAGTCGGTGGCATCAAAGAACATGGAAGATAGTTTTGAAAAGCTCAGCATGCTCCTTCTCTAGCACTGAGTGTATTGAGATGTCATCGAAGAATACGATGATGAACCAATCCATGAACTCATTGAACATGGAGTTCATAAGTCCCATTAACATGGATCGTATGTTTGTAACACCGAATGATGTGACTACAAAATTAAAGTTCCCATTCCTGAATATAATGGTATTCTTTAGGATATTTCCCTCTGTTACCCTCAACTGGTGATATCCAGACCAAAAATCGATCATAGGAAACCATGTCACACCTCCCATCTGGTAAAAAATATTGTATATCATTGGGATTAGGTAATGGTTTTTTACCATCACATTATTCAAACTGCAGTAGTCTCTACACAACCTTAGGTTATCATCCACCTTCTTGGAAAACAATAATGAAGCACCCCAAGGTGACACATTGGTCTAGATAAAACCCTTCTACATCAGATCATCTATATGAATCCTCAACTCTTGCAACTCATAAGGTTCCATTTGATTAGGATCTATGGAAATCAGAGATGCATCAAGCTACAAGTCTACCCTGAACTCAACATCAGGTCGAGGGGGTATCATCAAAACTTCCTCTGGAAAATCATCTAGGAACTCCCTAACAAACCTAAGAACCTTCATAGATATAGAATCTATTTAGTCCACTAAAAAAATCATCCAACAAGGAAATAAGGGTATCCACACATTATCTACCCAACTGAAAACCCCACATCCCAATGAAAACCACACTTTAACCATCCACATCATAAAATATTACTATCTTATACAATAATTTGATAACATCAGGCATGGAAAAAAACAAATCAAGCATAATGTTGTATAGCTACCTTTGTAGAAAGAAAAGATCCCCATGGTACTAATGTGGTCCCATAATCCTTCTATATCCTTAGTAAATATTAAACAAGATGGTTTGGAATCTGACTGGAATACTCAACCCCATTGAGATGAGAATCATCTCTATGTATAGTTCTAGATAATGGATAAGTGTGGGTGAAACAAAAGAGTTTGAAGATTCTGAATCAAAAAAGGAACAAACATGAGTACTAAAAACTGATCGTACCTCTTATGATCTTTGGCCCCTCTAGATTTGTTGGCTCCACTACATGAAACTGATTACACAATGTTCCTCTACCTCTCTACTGACAACCACCTCCATGTCCATGCTTGACTCATAGTCCCAGAACATGAGGAAAATCCTGAGGTTAGCCTCTACCTACTCTATATCCCCTCAATAGAGAAAAAAACATACTTCCCCTACTATTGAAACATTCTCACTATCCACTATTGCTGTGTATGGATTTAAAGTTGTCCACCTCTACCAAACTGGGGATGGGGAACCACTGGGCACTAGTTCCGGTGGTCGAAATGAGCCCCATAATAAAGAAACACAAGCACAAACCTCCCCAATAATTCACAAAAACAACTTGCACCATAATTTTGTGAAGGAATCTACTGAGGTAGACTCTCTACCGGTCAAAACCTCAAAGGCCCTGATGATTTATACCTATATATATCAACTTCACTACTCAAGTAATCCTACTAGTTCCCCTCCCATTACAAACCTCCTTGAGAGTGCATCCACTAAATCACCTTTTCCCTATTCTGAACCTACAAATATGTCAGCCGCGAAAAATGAGTTATTATATACTAGAGAAAAGGGAACAGTGCCTCCTCAATACATCTCACTTGGGACTCTCAATCTAGAAAAAGATATGGGTAAAATGATGATGGTCCATAAAATTGATTCCCAACACCCATTCTGACGTTCTCTCCAGTTGAATACAAATAATCTCCCTCCTCTTTACTGCATTCTAGGTTGAAAAAAGTAACTCTGTCTGGAAATTCATATAGAAGTTGAGCCATAAAACATCTACCTCCTTCCACTCTCCCTGATACAACATCCACCATTGATGCATAGATCCCTATATATGAATGACTAACAAAGGGAACCAATACTACACCAGGGCTCAGAACAAATTTAATGTGATCTGAAGCTCCTCAAGCCAGATCACTATATTCATGTCTAAAACATTTCCCCCATACTTCCCTAAATAATATTGGTAGAAAGAACACAACGTCCTCTTCTACTAATAATCCTCTTAAACCGGATCAACCCTGTGAGAATCAACTAGATCAACTTGCTAATCCTCAACTTCCCAAACCACATATGAATGGCGAATAGGACACATAGAGAAAAGGTAAACAAAGAAAAACCTAATCTTGGTAGTGTGGAATTTTCATAAAATTAATTTTAACTCATTTAATTCCTTTTGTTATCTAATTTAACCTTCCCAAAACAACCCAATTCAAAAAATAACACAAGTAATTAAGATTCATCTACATTTTCTAGGTCTCTAACCCTGCAGTGGGTCTATCTCACTTGGTTGTTGAATGATCTTGGAGTCTATGAATTGGATTCAAATGTACCCTAGAATCCAGTGTCCATGATGGTCTCTCTTGTCTATGTAATGCACCAAGGTAAATGATAATTGATTCCATACCACCCCATGAAATCCTCATTGTTACTAACTCTAAACTTCATCATATCTCTCAACCATCAGCTCTTACACCACTCTTTCAAGACCCCCTCCCTCAAAATACACCACAATGAGGGGGGAGAGATAATGACCCTTATTTGTTACCTCTAGTAGGCCCTGGGTTAGCAACTAGAAACAAGGGTATCAAAATCTCGTGTATGGGAGGAATTAACCTCTATAATAATATATGATTGAGAGATAATATGAATCACCCATGATCAAATAAAATACATAATATAATGAGAAATCCAAAAAAACATCCCACATGCATGTATAAATAGAACTGATATGGGTATAATAAATACTCCAAAGTAAATACAAAAAATTAAATCTAAAGCAGAAATAGAGTACTTATCCAAATCTCTGAGCAAGAAATGTCCAGCACGGTCCATGTTGTCTTCATAGAACCCTAAAAATTGTTTCATATACATACAGTGATCACACAAGTATAAATAGTAGGAAAAACTCAAGTATCCCATGCACATGTGAAATAAGGAAACTAATTCACCTATGAGTAAATAGAAGAACTAAACTACACTTATCAAGGCATACTAACCATCCTAGGATCACCAAGGAAAACTCATCAAATAATGCAAACAAAGTAATGCAATATAAACGGAATCACGTTATAATGGTACCCTTCACCCGTTTCCCACTAGTAATCCACTATCACACCCAACTTCATACGTCCTGATGCTCCCATATCTTCTATATACCACATTTCCAAACAAACATGGTCACAATACACCTTGCCCTAGAACTCCTCGGCTCACCACCACACAAGTATGACCACAACAGATCTCACTCCCAGACAACTGTACCACAACACAAACACTACCAAAACTATTGTAGCAGGGTATCATGAAAATGAAGGACATCAACCTCATTCCCACCTCTAACCATGCACGAACCCTACCAGAGGTTTCCTCACAAACACGATCACTTCTTACCCATAAATTCCTTGGTCATCCCATCTTGCCTGAATATACATAGGCCATAACAACCACAATATAATTCACTAATAGACCTGCATCCATCACATCCTTTGAAATACCTACCTTTATTAAATTAGAGGGTATGGAATAGAGGGTACCCATCCATCTATAATCCTCGTTGGATGTTTTTTAAAACACACCCAACGTGACGATGTGGGCGTCAGCACATAGTGATCTCTGTGGGTGGGCTGCAAATATAAATCACATCAATTTAAAAGTATATATATATATATAATATCAAAAACTAAATCCCAACCTATGGATTCAAAAACCAATGAACCAACTCACCAAACTATCATTTTTTCTTCCAACTATAAATGCATCACACCACACAACTATCAACAAACCCCATTTTAAATTTACAACCAATTCATTTAATCATAAAAATCTTATCATTATTTTTAATAAAAAACATTTATTCACACAATCCATTATTTAATTTTTTATTAATAGTTCTCATTACATTAACCAAACTACTGAGTCCATTCCAAAAATTATTGAACAGTTATTTATTTATTCCATCACAACTCGGGCATCAAGCACAATGAAACCACCACCTCACTGCCCCAAAAACATGACCAAACAAACCAACTCCTCACCAGACAAAATTAATGGCAAAAAAATCACCTCCTATTTTCCCCAAAAGCACATACAAAAAAACACATATCACCAAAAACCCCATTGAAAGTTCACACTGTTGTCTCACATACATGGACACACAACCACAACAAAACAACATCAATTTTATAGTTTTTCCAAGTGTATTTTATCACATTCCACAATAATTTAGGGGTTTAATCACATAAACGAAAATCCTAGTCCAAACATTTATCATCCATGTATATATAATTTACCCATTTCCATTTTGGGTGATATCACTACCATCCCAACCAAAGATTCAAGAACAACACATATATTCTACACAAAAAAATTCCCCAATGGCCACACTTTTTAGTGGGTCATCAACCCCAAACAATTTACAATATCATAAATAATATTAAAGCTAGAGAAGCATATGAATCAATACCATTTTCAAATTTTGATTCAATTAACCAATTCATTAACTATGATTAATATGGAAAAAATAGAACTCATAGATAAAAAATTAAACCCCTCTAACATGATATATAAAAAGGAGAAATAAGGGAATCCCTATCTCAAATAATATTTTTCAACTCTTTGGGCACTGTAGGGTGAAGAAGAATGCCCACAAACCACAACCTCACTATAGGAAATCTAGATCAACCTAATCTGCAACCACAGACCATTAAAACGCAACCCAACACACACCTAAAACCAAGGAAACATCACCACATTGAATCACTAGGATAAACAGTTCAAAGGTGGATGAAGAGGCCATGAAGAAATCCCTTGGTCACCTAGGGTTTTCCCATAATTAAAAGAAGGAGTAATGGTCAAATGAATGAAAATCTTGTTGGAAAAGAATTTCAAAACAGAACTGTATCTAGGATCTAATTGATGTGAAATCCCATTTCATGTCATGTAATCCTTGGGGTTCAGTATCATTAGAAAACACATCACATTTTAATTATTTTACACAAAAAATCAACACTTTAGGAACCAGCCCTAGACAAGGCATGAAAGCAACTTCTACATCATATAAGACACATACATGAAATTTATTTTTGAAAATAGGTATTTTGCACCACCATCTTCCACTGAAAACTCCCATACCTCCCCCAAAACCTCCAACAACCAAAACTGATAATGTAGTAGACTATGAGGGCGTGGACCATTTCTTTTAACATGAATAATTTACCTTAAATCTTGATAAAAATCTATAAAAGTTTCCATGTAGAAATTGGATAATGGGAGGGAATATCCTTCTAGTAGAGAGATTTATGTGAGGAGAGAAAAATGCCCCCATATGGGATTAAATTTAATTTTGATAAATTAGGTAATTTACCATTTTTAATGGATTTGGGTGGTCTTCACGTTTAGCTGCATAGTTTTCCAAACCTTGAACCAACCATGTTTTCCCCACTAGTTTGACCTTTTATAGGTCACAATGTTTTTCTATATAGTTTTCCTAACCCTATGAGAACCTCTAAAAACATTAGAGGTTCTACACAACTAATCTACACAGTTTTAACTAACCATGAAACATGCACTGCAACCCCCTTCTAACAACTTTCTATGAAAAAAAACTATAATGAAAAAGAATAAAAATAACTATTTATAATTATATAAAATACTAAAGAAAATTGAGTTTTGGTGTGATAATAATAATGGTAAAAAATAGATATTATTAGGTATTATAAAATATAAAAAAGTATTATTTTCAAATAAAATTACATTTATTAGTATGAATTATTACTAATTGTTTATATCTAAAATATATTACTTTGTATCAATAGGGGAAAAAATAAAATGATGCTGATTTTTCAATAAAGAAGAAAATATGTAGGAAGGGAAAACTCTTGATTACCCATGAAATTGAAGAGTAACACCCATTCAAAGGGAGAAAAAAATTATGAAACCTATAATGAGGGAGATATTGAGTTGCAATATGAATCACTTAATATTAAATTTTCTCCTTTGAACCATGTTGTAAAAGGGTATAAAATATATATAAATTCAAATAGAATTTTCTAAAATTCATTGGTGAGTTTTGACAAAAAGGTTATTGGTTTTTTTGGGTTATTAACATCTCTTCAAGAGAATATGATGGGCAAAATGTTATATTTTCTCAAATAATGTCCAATGCCTTTACCTAACTACATTGGTGTAGTTTCTGTGATAGAATCACTTCTTTATTCATTTATCACTATTATTAATGGACTCATTTCATAGATTTTCAATCCCTATATTCCATCTCACCCTCTCTATCGCTTCAATTAGTTCCCATCAATTCCCTTTATAGAATATGAAATTTTTAAACCAATATCCATGTTACTATTCTCTATAGATGGGATTCATATCATGGGTTTCCCTTTTATGGCCTAAATTAATAATTCTTTTGGAAATCATTAATTTTACATACGTGATAGTGGGTTTACTTACATTGGTCATACATTTCTGTAAACGTCATGATGAGTACTACCATCTATGAATCCATGGTTTATAAGGGATTCAATGATTCTGTATGACCATGAAAAAACCCATTTTTTGGGTGATTTGGAATCTCTAGTGTCATAGAATTGGATTTGGAATGAATGGATCCATCATGACCCCGCCTTGACTGGAAATAGGCGAACAAGTCCACCTTGGGACCACCAATAATAGGCCAGATGTGGGAGACCAACACCAAAAAGGCATATCAGACACATGGGAAGCCTTAGACTAAAAAATGGTAACATAGCCGAACATTTCCAGAATATGATATAATGAAAACTATATATAATTAATAGTTGTACAGATTTAATTCATGAAAAAATGAAATAAAAACACATCACATTAAATATACATCCTCAAATTATAGGGAAACAAAATGGGGGAAACTCAATATAAAGAAAGAACTCCATATTTGGAAAAGGGTGAGTACCACATCACACTGAATTATGACTCAAACTCCATTAACATCTATAGTTGTTTATTCCTATAAATATATATCCCCATAAAAACCACACTCACCCCAGGATTATCCAAATTATAACTAATACATAAATATAGAAAAAATGTGTCATCCTTCATATTTAATTTTTATATGTGAAAATATAAAATAATTTTATCAGCTCTAAACCAAGGGGGTGATAAAAGATGTTCTTTTATTATCATTTTTTAGCATCGATAACATTTATTTTTTTCAGCCCTAGTAAAAGCATTGATTATATATATATATATATCAATTTAATTATGGTAAAATATTTAATTTTTTATTATAATGAAATTTATTTAACATTAATTTTTATATGAATGCAAGAATTAAACTTTTCTAATTTTAGAATTTTTCATTTATTAATAATGTTAATATATTAATAGTATATATAGTAATTAATATTAGTTAAAAATATAATTAATTTAATTTTATATAAATATTATAATAAAATTAAAATTATATGAATTAATTTGTAAATAGTTGGATATACACATGGATGTATATGTTTTTATGTTCATCAGATGCTCACATACACAACACACACACACATATATTATTTGTAAAAAACGATGGTAATATATGTAAATAAATATTTGAAAAAAATTTAAATTCAAACCTTTAAATGAATTCATAAAATGAACTTATATTTTTTTCTGTGAGTATAAGGGTTAGGGAAGAGTTCTCTTATGGTGACAATGGAGTATAGGTCCTCTTAGAGTTTATGTATCCTTTACATTTTCTTAGATTTGATTTAATATTTGGAGTAATTTAATTTATTTTTTTCAGCTTTGATGAAATTAGATTTGTCTACTTTGGATGAGATTCAAAGATTGGAAATGAAATGATCTATTCTTCTTCTAAAAATCCTCTGATGGTGGATGGATTGATTGGTATAAATATTATTGGTGGTTCTCATTCTCATCAAGTTGGATTATTGTCTAAGGATTATGGGGTCATAAAATTTATGTTATCTTATTCCAGGTTTGGTTGTCATGAACACGTCCTCAAAAGAGCCAATATACCGCATATTGGTTCAAAAAAGGATTTGATCAATGAGTGTTTCAAAATATATTAGTATTAAATTATTTATAGATTAACATTTCCTTCAGGATAAAAACATTAGATTATGGAGGACTTGATAAACCAAATATCAAATATTTAGTGATTTATAGATTTAAAATATATAATAATAGGGAGGGTTCATTTAATTTACTTTTTCATTATGGTTTATTTTAGATTAAATATTTAGGTTTACGGCTAATCAACGTGAATCTCATTATACTCTACATAGAGAACCGGGACTCTTAGTTTAACACCATTATAATTAATAACACTAGAACATAGGTATGTGTTTACGTTTTTGATCTGAAAAATATTTTATGGGACAAAAAAAATCTCTATGATGTTCCATCAGCTAAAGGAGTTACTTCTAATCATGAAATGATTACATAAGGGTCAATGTTTTGATACTATTCAAATTTCATGGTTGAGATTGATTTGGGAAAAATATTTATTGTGAAATTCGTTCGGATAAATAATGAGGTTTATTTAAATCTTAATGTTTTTTTATGAATTCTTACCTCCTTTATTCTCAAATTTTTAGCGTATAGAGGGTCCCTCTAAAGAATTTATAAGGATATTACAAGATCTAATTATTAATTGTAGAAATATATCCTTGAGTAAATATGTAAAAATTGATGTTCAAGATGGAAAAGAATCAATTTCAGCACAACCTGCAGTGGGAAGAAAGGATAATAAATTGAACGATTTATCTATTTTTCTAATGAGTTGATTACCCATATAGTGTATTTTTTGAATAGTGTTGGATCATATTTGGATTACTCTAGTTGGATTGACGGTGGTAGTGATAATGTAAATCAAGTAAAGGATCCTAAAATAGTTGGGTTTCTTGGGCTTGGAACTAAAGATGGTGTTTCTTAGGCTGTTAACCCTTGCTTCTACTACACCTGTACAGGTGAGGAAGGCCTCCAGAACTATAAATAAGACTATGGAAATGATTGTAAATTCCCCAATTTTTAGTTCTAATTTATATATATGGTTTGGTGATATGGATGGGATGTATTCCTTTATATAATCTCTTTTCGAGACCGCTAATAAGAAGGGTGATGGTTATAATCAGCCTAAAACTGACTGTAAGGATGATACATAAACAAAAATTGATTTTTAGTTTCTCTAAAGGAAGTAACTATTCATTGAAGGAGATCAAAATGGAAAAATAATATTTATATAGATTTTTGTTTCCCAAAAAATTTTATAAAGTTAGTTAATTAGAGTCACCCCTGGTAGTGGCTTCAAATCCTCAAATTTGAGGAGGAGGGAACTTATCAAAAACCAAAGTCTTTGTGGAGAAAGAGATAACCACATGGATAGGGTGACCCCCTACAACATGATCCTATGATCACATGTTTAATTTTTTAAAATTAATTACATTCATTCAGATATTCATATCCTACTTTGTTAAGAAGTTTTCGTGGTGTGATTTTATTGGTATGTTGCTTTATTAGGTTCGTGTCACGTTTTCCTGTTTGACCCCTTCCACTCCCTTCTCATTTTTTTTCTTAATAAAAGGGATTGACTCATACTATTTAAATAATATTTAGACGTTTAGAAAATTTTAAAAAAAAAAATTATATATATCACTAATATGGAAAAAAAATTATTTAATATATAAATTTTCTAAATTAAATTTTAAATATTTTTTGTATAACAACCCTACTCTTTATTACGCACTTAAACATGATTTATTGCATAAAAATGCACTAAATAGAACTCTGAGGATTGATAGTTATATTGTATTGAGAAATTAGTGACATTACTTGACAACTTGAGACATAAAAAAATACAACATCTTTATTGAAAACTTTCTTTACATTACCACAACATTTCCTCATACCTAACATTGCATGGGATAACATGAGGATATACATGTGAAAGGATTGAGCTATAAATCCCAGTATGGGATTAAAAAAATAATAACATGAATAATATATTTCATGTTATGAAATAGGAATATTAATGGAGAAAACGTAAATCATGAATATAAAGGCATTATATAGAATGATTATCAAAACATGGAAATGTGGCAACATCATTTAACATGATATTAGCATGAGCTGAGGCCCATTGCACATAAATCATGAGTAAACCATCATTTCACTTGAATTATAAAGATTAAACCCTCATTTCAATTTAAGTATCCTGAAAATAATCTTTACCCAATGCATTGGAGCGCTAGCAGGGCACACCCTTTATAATCATTTCATTTCATGCATAAGTGTGCCACGTAGATCATCCAACATGGATTCATTCAGAATCATAATTTCTTCCATGAATAAGAGATGTGGAATACATAAATTTATGTCCTCAATCAACAAGTACATGTTCAAAAAGTTGAATACCCTTTTTATAGAAATGAGTATGGTATTCACTAACCGATTATTTGTGGAAGGGAAATTTTGGTGTAACTTCGGCAGCATAATGACAACAAATAGAAATTGTAAAATATGTTAATGAGAGAGAAACGTGTATCTAATAATTTATACATGAAATGGAAATTCTTATTTTCATGGAACATAATACCCCAACATTTTTAATGGAACTTATATACATAATATAACATAATTTCTTGAATGTAAATGAGGACATAGATATTCCTTATGGAATGTCGGCATGGTAATGAGTATACATGGGAGGAATTGAAGAGTGATAAATATGTATATAATTATTAAAAATAATGAGGGAAGTATGGTAGAGGTTATAAATCATACCCCAATATTTTTAATTTAAAATTAAAGGGTATAATAACGTAAAAAAATTCGAAAAATTAGAAAGGAAGAAATAACTTATAGGATTTCGACATGGTAATGGGCGTACATAGAAGGAATTAATAAGAGATAATGGGGTATGTCATCATTCAAAAAAAATTAGGTAAGTATAGTGGAGGTTATAAATCATACCCCCAACAATTTTAATTGAAAATAAAAGGGTATATCGATATAAAGAAACATGGAAAACGAGAGAGAAAGAAGTCCCCTACATGGAGTTGTGATACCAAATGCTTGGGAGAGGCTTGAGAGAGGATTATTGGGATCCTGGAGAACCATGGGAGTATTCAAGATAGGGTAGGGTAGATTTTTTCAACTCCAATTGCTTTGAGTGAAGAGTAAGTGGGAGCATGAATTGCTTAATATAGTAAAAGAGAGGGCATTATTTATTATTTAGGTTTTGGACAACACACTCTAAACTAATCAAAACCACAAACCCACCAATGGTTTTTCCCATGGTTTTTGACAAATATGATTTGAAAAATTATTTTATAAGTATAATGGTTGAAATTATTAAAATATTAGGCTTTCTTATGGGGAAGTGATTCACACTCTCATGTAAAACATTTTATAAGGTTAAAATATTTTATAATCCATATAGGTTCCACTAATGCTTGGTAAAATAAATCAAAAAAACCTAAAATCACGTTATTTTAATGGTAAATAATATATTCGTAGAACACACCATTAATTGTATTTTATTACATCATTATTCGATCATTATGATGTTATAAAACACATTATACAATTAAACAATATTTTACATTTAATCAAAAATTTGACTCTCTCAAAAAATTATCAAAAATCCACAGTTGAATCATGATTCTTAAAATAATATTCATTTTATCTAAATAATTTTCTATATAATTGAATTTTTACTTTTATAATAAAAACCAAAATTTATCAATAAATCATGGGTTTTGAAAAAAAATATCTTTCAAACCATAATAAAAATTGCAATTTTATTCTTAAAAATTATACAATAATTTGTATTTAAAATGTAATTTATTAATAATATATTATTAAAATATTATTTAATTCTAAAATCCATTGAATCGTCATGGTATATTTTGCAATTTACTGTTAACAAAAAATATTATTTGTTCTTTAAAACCCATTTTAAATGTAACAATAATAATAATAATAATGTATATTATTTATTCTATAAAATAAATAATGAAAATAATCATAGTGCTATGGTCTTGTTATATAACCCCTTATAACACCCTCATATGACCTAAGGGTAAGGTTTGCGACAGTGAAAGACTCTTGGGGTGGCTCGGATAACATCGCTCGGGTGGTAATCTCTATCAACTTCCACTTATCCTGTAGGTAGTTACATTCGATCTTAATGTGATGAAGCTCGGCTTGGGATTGGTCAAGAGTGAAGCCCAGTAACGCCACCTCCTTTCTGAGCTCTGAAAAATGGGATTCATACAGAGTAATTCTATTGGATGAGGTAATCTCTTCCTTTGTCGAAGAAAATTGGATTTGTTAAGGCCATATATTATACAAATCAATTGATCACTCTTCAATGGGTATATTAGCAATGGTAAAAATTCTTAACGGTATCATAAAACCAAATAAATTCGTACATTATATAACAATTTTACATAATAATACATTAAATTATATCAAGATGATTTTTCATTAATAAATGTTTGGGTCATTACAATCTTACCCCCTTAAGAAATTTCACCCTCCAAATTTCCTTTTCCCACACAAAAATAGATGAGGGTAACTTTGCTCCATCACTTCCTCTGATTCCCATGTTGCTTATTTTAACATTTGGTTTCTCCCCAACACCTAGATGAGGGTCACTGTCTTATTTCATATAACTTTTTCCATATGATCTATGATCTTCACCGGCTTCTCTTCATAGGTGATTTCATTCTCCAATGGTATTACCTCTGGATTGAGTACATGTGATGGGTTAGGTATATACTTCTTCAAGAGTGATACATGGAATACATCATGTACATAAGATAGGTTTAGTGGGAGTGCTAGTTGATAGGCCACTTATCTAATGTGATGAAAGATCTAAAAAGGGATGATGTACCTTGGACTATGATTTCCCTTATTCCCATATCGCATAACTCTATTTCATAGTGATATGCAGAGGAATACCATGTTTCCAACATCAAACTCTAGGTCTCATCGATGATTATCCACATAGATCTTTTGACGAATCTGAGAATCTTTAATGTGTTGTTGGATGGTCTTAACCTTCTCCACCATTTCTTCATCAATTTCCGGACCTATAATTTTTTGATCTCCAACTTCATTCCAAAATGCTGGTGCTCTGCACCTCTTCCCATAAAGGGATTCATAAGTAGCCATTTGGATTCATGAATGGAACTATTGTTGTAAGAGAACTCAACTAGAGGAAGATTTTGATCCCATCCTCCATTGATGTCCATTGAGAATGCTCTCCACTTGTCCTCATGTGTTTGGATATTCTGCTCAGATTGGCCATCAGTTTGAGGATGATAGGTCCTACGGAAGTTCAGCTCAATATCTATATAATGTTGAAGACTCTTCCAAATAAAAGAGGTGAATCATGGATATCAATCAGATACAATCAATAGTGTTACTACAGGAAGCCTTAAAACATCTATCATATATATTTGTTCTAGTTTATCCAATGACAGATCTTCTCCGATTATGATGAAGAGTGCAGTCTTTGAAAGATGATCCACAACAACACAGATAGCATTGTTTCATTTGGATGTCTTTGGAAGTCTAGTGACAATGTCCACGATGATGTTATCCATTTTCCATGCTGGTATGAGTAATGGTTGCATCATCCCATTAGAATTATTCCTCTTATCCTTCACTTGCTAACATACCATGCACTTTGATGTATACTCAGTGATCTCCTTCTTCATGTTATCCCACCAACAATGCTCTTAGATACCTTGATACATCTTTCTATTTCCCGGGTGAACGGATAAATTCTAACTGTTTTTATCATCCAAAATTTCTTTCTTTAACTCGAGATTTGATGGAACACATAATCGTGACCCAAATATCACAATTCCTTCTTCATTAACATTGAACTCTAGGGATTTATCATTTTTGGTACTTTCCACAATCTTATAAATTCTCATATCATTCTTTTGAGCATCCTTTAATCTTTCCAAAAGATACGGTTGAGCAATAATTTGTGAAAGGATTGATGATGTTCCCTTATATATGATTCCCATGTCCATCTTCATCAAATACAAAAAGACTTGATCCTTTTGAATTCTTATTAACGATATAATTGTCGGGTCCTTTATACATAGAGAATCTTCCACCCTATTTTCTTTCCTATTGTGGTAATAGGTTGAGCCTTCATAGTCTTTGATCATCTCTATCAATATTTTTTGGCACATGTTTAACTCTTTCTTTGTAAATATATAATTGAGTATTTTTGATCCATGTATATTTCACACTTCTACCCATAGAGGTAATGTTGCCAAATTTTTAAAGCGAAGATTACTATAGCCAACTTCAGATCATATGGTGGGAATTTTTCTCATGAACTTTCAATTTCCTTGAAGAATAGGCAATGAATTAGTAATTTTGAATCAACACAAACCTATTCCCTTTTTCTAAGAATCACTAAATACCAAAAAAAATTCTCCACTTGTGGGTAGTGTGAGAATAGATGCAGTTATGACCCTCATTTTCAACACCTTGAAGCCCTCTTCACATTCATCACTCCATGAAAACTAGACTCACTTCCGAGTTAGATTTGGTAAGAGGGTTTAACAATAATGAGAAATTTCTCACAAATCTTCCATAATATCTAGCTAACCCTAGGAAGCTACGGATATCTGTTACTGATGCTGGCCTTAGACATCCTTCAATTACATCTATCTTGGAGTGATCCATAGATATCCAATTTCTTGTGATGATATGACCCAATAATGAGACTTACTTCAACCATAACTCACACTTGTTGTAATTTTCATTGAGCTTCTCCTTTCTCAAGGTTCCTAGTATAGTTCTTAGATTCTCCTCATGCTCCTCTTGGGTATTAGAGTACATTAAAATGTCATCTTTAAATACTACCACAAATCTGTCAAGGTAATCTCTAAAAACCCTATTCATCATGTCTATGATTATTTCAAGGGAATTAGTGAGTCAGAAAGGCATTATTATGAATTCATAGTTCCTGTATCTTGTACAAAAAGTAGTCTTGGGGATATCCTCTATCTTCACCTATACATGGTAATATCCTAACTGAAAATCCACCTTGGAGAAGTATTGTGCTCCACATATCTGATTGAACAAGTATTCAATTTGGGACAGAGGATAGTTCTTCTTTATCAATATTTTTTTGAGCTCATGATAATCATTGAAAAGGCGCATTGACCCATCGTTCTTCTTGAGAAAGAGGACTGGTGCACCCCATGGTGAAACACTTAGGCGTATAAACCCTTTATCCAAGTTCTTCTATATTTGTTTCTTTAGCTCCTCAAGATCCACAATATCCATTCTATATGGATTCTCGGATATAGTCAATTCCTCAGGTATAAGATCAAATGATAATTCAACATATCTTCTAGGAGGAAGACCAGGCATTTCCATAGGAAACACTTCAATGAATTCCCTCATAATTGGCATGTATTCAAAGATGTTTGATTCTGTAGACACAATCATTTGAGAAAGATATGGGTGCACATTGGGTAGTACTATCCATGCTTGAGATGATGATTTTAAAGAAGATTCATCCTCCTCCTTGAACTTGTACAGAATCTGGGGTGGATTCTCTATATGTAGGGTGATTTCCCTCTCAGGGAAATTTATGTTGTATCTATATAAGGAAAGACAATACATGCCAAGAATTCCACAAAAAGGAGTATAAAGAGGATATCCAGGAAGTTCAATCTACAAATTATGATTGGGTAGTGATTTCAAAAGATCTCCCCAGCTACCTTGGAGGTTGTCGGTTGCCTCTGAAAACCCTTGGATTACGGTACTAGTTTGAAAAGTGCCCTGGTTCTTTGAATTTTAAGCAATGAAGATTGCATTGATGGATGAATGGATCATTCCTCTCTTACATCACAACTATGGATTTTCATCATGGAAATTAATGTCCAGGTGACCTTATATTCCACACCTAATGTATTTCCTCATCCCCTTCAAGAAATATCTGAGGTGCTTCTTTCCGCACCTTTCGCAAGTGGGGTGATGTATTTTCATAGCACTGTTGGATTTATCCATCGTACTTACATAATTTAGGTCCACCTTACACTTCTTATCCACATGATACACCTAATATTCTTTGATCTCCATTTTGACTTTGAGGGCACATATGAAAATTTCCTCATAGCGCTCGAATTCCCGGATTGCTAGGGCTTTATGTAGGCTAGTTTTCAGCCCACCAAAGAAGCGGTCAACCTTGCATTCAGGGGTAATGACAAAGCAAGAGACATATCATGCAAGCCTTGTAAAGTTTTCCTTATACACTCTAACGGATTCATCATCTCTTTTATTAAGGTCAAGGAAATCCCTTTCCATCTTAAGTCATAGGGTGCGAAGAAAATATTTGTCAAAATACATTTTCTGAAAATCCTACCATTATAATGCATCGATCTCCTCCCCATTCTTAGTATTTTTTATCAATCCACTATTGATCATCTTCACCCTCCATACAATAAGAAACCATAAGTAACTTCTCTTATTCATAACATTGAAGGATGGAGAATATATTTTTAATGGAGGTGATCCATTGTTCAATAATTGAGGGATCAGATGTTCTATTAAAATTCAGAGGACTTTGTATCATAAAGATCTCGATTGAGACTTTTTCTTTCTTAAGGGGGTTGATTTTTCCTCTTGCGAATTATTCTATTCAAAACATGAGTTAACTGAGAGAGTATCATGACAATGTTTGTGATTCCTGCTCCCATCATATGGGGAATCTCATTAGAATAGTAATCACATTGATCTTTACATCGGTTGTTAGCCGGAGTCCTCCTATTACCAGCCATTGGTTGGAATAAAAGGAAAGTTAGGGGTAACACATAAAGGGTTATCCAAATAAATAAATGAATGACTTATAAATAACCTTTATTTCCTTAACATATGAATATATATGCTTCAATATATATTATCCATGATCTACTTCCCACCAACATATATTCTTAGGGGTGTTTTTTATTCCATTAATAATGGTTCATACTATGCTTGTGAATATACTAAAGCATATACCCTAGGAGTGTCGTAACCAAGAGTGCAGCAAGGCCTATTTTTTTGGACCATTTCTCATTTGAGTCTAGCTCAAAGCGGGGTTTTCAAGTTTTACCCATATACACATCTATTACAAATCCACCTCTACCTGCTCGTATCTATACAAAGATGTATTTGTTTTATAAACCACTTACTCAATACTCCCCAAAATTTTGGGATGTTTTTATAAAAATAATCCTTATCCCTAAGTCATTAACTAGGGTTTTCAAATCATAATCCTAAAAATAAGTAATCACATCCTATGATAACAACTATATAAACCCGGATCATTATTACACGCTTAAACATTATTAATTTCATAAACATGAACATAATAAAACATTGATGATCTAGAGGTCTAGTGTCTTGGGAAATCAGGGAAATTACATGACAACTTAAGACATAATTAATACAACATCTTTATTGGAATCTTTCTTAACATGACCCTAACATTTCCTCGTACCTAGAATTTCATCGGATAACCTGAGAACATACATCTGAAAAGGGTGAGCTATAAACCCCATTAAGTATGTAAATAAGGAATAACATGAATAATGTAGTACATTTTAGGAAATAGGCATATCAATGGAGCACAAGTAAAGCATCAACATAAAGTCGTGATATAGTATGCTTATCATAACCTGGAAATGTGGAAACAACATTTAACAACATATTAGCATGATCCAAGGCCCATTGAACATGGAGCATGAGTAAACCCACATTTCACATTAATTAGAATGATTCATCTCTAATTTAACTTGATGTTCCATGATTCTAAACATTTCATTTCACGCATAAGTGTGCCACATAGATCATACAACATAGATTCATTCAACATAATAATTTATTCCATGAATAAAAGATGTGGAATAAATTAATTTAAGTCCTAAATAAATAATTACATGTGCCTAGAGTTGAATACCCTTGATATAGAAATGGGTATGGTAATAACTTAGATGATTATTTTGGCATGGGAAATTTGGGTGTAACTTTGGCAGCATAACGACGTCAAATAGAAATCATAAAATTGGATGATGAGAGATAAAGGGGTATGTCATCATTTATACAAGAAATTATAATTAATGGGGTAATATAACATAATAACCAAACATTTTTAATGGAACATATATGCATAATATAAAATAATTGCTTGAATGTAAATTAGGAGACAGAAATTCCTTACGGAATGTCGGCATGGTAATGAGTATACATGGGTGGAATTAATGAGCGATAAAGATGTATATAAACATTATAAAATAAGAAGGGAAGTATGGTATAGGTTTTAAATCATAACCCAACATTTTTAATTGAAAATAAAAAGGTATAACAACATAAAGAAATTTAGAAAAATGAGAAAGGAAGAAATCCCATACGGGATTTCGGCATGGTAAAGGGTGTACATGGAAGGAATTAATGAGATATAAAGGTGTTTATCATCATTCAAACATAATTAAGTAAGTATTGTGGAGGTTATAAATCATACCCCAACATTTTTAACTTAAAATAAAAGCTTATATCAATATAAATAAATAAGGGAAAAAATGAGAGAGGAAGAAATCCCTTAGTTGGATGTGTGATCCCAAATGCTTGGAAGAGTCTTGAGAGAGGATTATTGGGAGTTTGGGGAACCTTGGAAGGATTATAGATGGAGGATTGTATATTTTGGTCAAACTCCAATGGCTTTGAGTGAATATTATGTGGGATCTTGGGTGGATTTATATAGGAAAAGAGAGGGGATTCTCTATTATTTAGGTTTTGGATAACACACATTAATCTAATCATAACCACAAAATAACCAATGGTATTTTCCAATGGTTTTTTCAAAATCCGAGTGAAAAAATTTATTTTATAAAGATAATTTCAGAAATTATAAAAATATTAGGCCTTCTTATGTGGAGGTGCGTCACACTCTCAAAGAAAACATTTTAGAAGGTTAAAATATTTTATAATCCAAGCAGGGTCCACTAATGCTTTGTAAAATAAATCAGAAGAACCTAAAACCACATTTTTTAATTGTAAAACATATATTTCTAGAACACCCCATTTATAGTATTTTGTTACATCACTATTAAGACATTATTATGTCATAAAACATATTATACAATTAAACAGTATTTAATTATAACCCAAATAATCGACTGTCTCAGAAAATAATGAAAAATTCACTATTGGATAATTTTGAAATCCTGGTTATAAAAATAATTTTCATTTTATCTAAATAATTTTCTATATATTTGAATTTTTAATTTTAAAATAAAAATTGACATTTATCAAAAACACATGGGTTTTGAAAAAACCGGCTTTCAAAAATTAATAAAAATTGCAACTGTATTCCTAAATATTATATGATTATTTACATTTAAAAATTAATTTATTAATAATATTTTATTAAAAAATTATTTAATTCAAAAATACATCAAATCCTCAAAGTATATTTCTAAATTTAATGTTAACAAAAAAAATATTTGTGCTTTAAAAACCATTTACAAAGTAACAATAATAATATTAATGTATATTATTTATTCTACAAAAAAATAATGAAAATAATAATAGTTCTAAGGTATTGTTACATAATACCTTATAACACCCTCATATGAACGAAGGTATAGGTGTGCAATGGTGAAGGACTCTTTGGTTGGCATGGATAATATCGCTCGAGTTGTAATTTCTATCAGCTTTTACTTATCCCATTGGAGGTTCTATACGATCTTATTGTGTTGAAGCTCAGCTTGGGATTGAACAGTAAGGGGATCATGGAACATAATATCCCAACATTTATAATGGAACTTAGATGCATAATATAAAATAATTTCTTGAATTTAAATGAAAAGATAGAAATTCCTTATAGAATTTTGGCATGGTAACAGGTATACATGAGAGGCATTAATGAGAGAGAACTATGTGTATCATCATTTAAACATAAGGAGGAAATTATGGAGTAGGTGTGAAATCATACCGAAAAATTTTTAATTGAAAATAAAATGGTATTACAATGTAATGAAATTTGGGCAAAAATGAGAAAGGATGAAATCCCTCACGGAAGTTCGACATGGTAACGAGTGTACATGAGAGGCATTAATGAGGGATAAAAGGGTATATCATTATTCAAATGTAATGAGGGCAGTATATACGATGTTCTAAATAATACCACAACATTTTTAATTGAAACTAAAAGGTTATATCAACATAAAAAAACATGGACAAAAATGAGAGGGGAAGAATCCCTTAGTTGGAAGTTTGATCCCAATGGCTTGGGAGGGGATTGAGAGAGGATTATTGGGAGCTTAGGGATAGGAGGATTATAGAGAGTTATCGGTAGGGTTTGGTCGAGCTCCAAAGGCATTGAGTGAAGAGGAAGTGGGAGATTGTGTGTGTTTATATAGGAAAAGAGTGGGAATTCTTTATTATTTAGGTTTTGGACACAACACATTAAACTAATCAAAACCACAAGCAAACCCATGGTTTCTACCAATGATTTTCTCCAAAGGGGAGTGTAAAATATTATTTTATACGGCCAATGGCTGACAATCATAAAATATTACTCTTCTTTATGTATAGGTGAGTCACAATCTCAAGGAAAACATTTTTAAAGGTTACCATATTTTATAATGCATGGAGGGTCCACTAAAGCTTTGAAAAATAAATCATACAAACCGAAAATCACATTACTTTTAATGGTAAAACATATATTGGCTGAAAATCCAATTTATACAATTTATTAAATCACTATTATGTACTTATGATGTCATAAAACACATTATACAATTATTCAGTATTTAATTTTTATCCAAAAATTTTATGGTCTCCGAAAATTATGAAAAATTCCCCATTGGATATTTCTGACATCCTGATTCCAAAAATAATATTCATTTTATCTAAATAATTTTCTAAATATATGAATTTTTTACTTTTAAACACTACTATAAATTTTGGCTATAGCCACGGTTCTAAATCGTGGCTATTGGCCCCAAACCTGTGGCTATAGGCTAGAGCCACCGTTTCAGGAACCGTGGCTATAGGTCCGAGCCTATAGCCATGGTTTTAAATTGTGACTATAGGGATGGACCAATGGCCATGCTAATAAAGGCCACCATTTATAAAACCATGGAAATAGGCCTATAGGCATGGATCAAACCGTGGTTATAGGACTTTAACCATGGTTTAAAACTTTGGCTATAGGCCTTTCCAATGCATAAAAAAACTACCACAGTTGACCATTCTCACTCTTGAGAGAACACTACCAACTCCCCCCTTCCCCCCATCCACATCTCCCCACCTTACACTAGCACCCCCATCCCTTTCTCTTGATCACCTCCCATACCCCTCCCCCTGCACTTTACACCCCCCATACCACTCCACCCACTGAACCCTTCCCCATAAACATTTGACCCAAACTACCCCATCCTCAGTGCACACACCCCCTCCCCCACTAATGGCTCCCCACCCTACACCATCACCCCCACCCCCCTGCTCCTGCAGAACTCCCCTGCCTGACCCCCCGGCACCTTGCACCCCCCTGCCCCACCCCCCTGCACATTGCACGCTCATTCCCCCTCCTCACTGCACACAGCCCCAACCCCACCCCCTTCAACTTGCACCCCCCTTCCCCACCCCCTCCATCGTTCACCCTACTCCCCTCATCACTACACTCCCCCTACCCCACCCACAGCTTCCCACCTTGCACTAGCACCCCCACCCCTGCTCTTGCACACCTCCCCTCTTCCCCACCCCTACACCTTGCACCCCCTACCCCACCCCCCTGCACCTTTCACCCCCATTCTCCCTCCTCACTACACTCCCCCTCCCCCACCCACATCTCCCTACCCTCCACTAGCACCCCCACCGCCACCCCCTCCTGCACACCTCCCCTTCCCCAGCCCCTTCAACCTTCCTCATGCACCTTGCACACCCCCTGCCCCCCTACTCACTACACTCCCCCACACTCCCCTTGGACAAACCCCCCCCCCCACTCCCTCCTGCAGCCCCCTTCCAATCCCTAGACAACCCCCTCCCCCTGGACCCCCCCAACCACCACTCCCCCTACAACCCCCCCCCCCACCTCCCTTTCCCTAGACAGCACCACCCCCACTCCCCCTGCAGCCCCCCCCCCTTCCTCCCTTCCCAGATAGACCCCACCCCCCCCCCATTCCTACACCCCCCTCCTCAACACCCCCCCAGACAGGCCTCCACCCTACACCCCTCCCCCCAACCTACCCAATACACCAGTCAATTGAATTGTGAAAGCCAAAAACTTTCTAATATGGTTATTATACAAACCAAAATAGTGAAATGAAGTACACTAATCAAAAACATGATAATATTATTACAACTAAATCAAAAATCGTCAAGAAAAATTGAGTAGAGTGGAACCAAACCAAATGGTTTTGAAAAAGATGAAACTAAACCAAACTAGAAATAATGTAACCAAAATAACTAAAATAAACCAAAACTAGCTTTAATAAAGAGTAATTGAGCCAGAAAAAAATGAATCTAATGAAACATACATGGTTTAATTTAAAAGTAACTTAATTTAACGGAATAGACCCAAATTGAACAACATGAACCTGTTAAAATTGATGTAAACCAAAAAATGAACCCAATAAAAAATAACCTAGCGATACGAACTTTACCCAAACTGAACAAAGGTGTCAGGCCGTGTGATGATATTTTAGAAGGCCTCATGCCCGTAGGATGAGAGGATATCCCAGTCATGTGGTGCTTCACTTTCCTCAATGAGATCCAAAAAACACCCCAAAAATACAGGGAACCCAAAAACGACAAAAACCTAATTAGAATTGAGCTGAAGAATAAAAATGGAATAAACCATACCTGAATCAGATGTTGAACTCACTGCCTTCTATGGTGGTGGGTTGAATCGACCTCATCATAATTAACCACTTGTAAATAAATAATGGTAAAATAAGTGACATATAATGACTTCTTATATATATATGTGATCTGTGTGTCAAATCTACATGATAAATGATACAAAACTCCATAACCAAAAATTAAAAAAGAATATTCATATTGATATGTAAATCCTAATATTGAATAACATGATCCTTAATAAAGGCTTGTATTTCAAATGAAATCCAATTTCATTCAGTGCATACACCATAGAATCATTGGAGTAATATTATTATATATCTAGTGATTATTCCATAATGAAGATGGTTGCACCAATTTTGACGGGGAACATGAAAGATATGAGGGGATAGTGAAATAGATTGACACCCCTTGGGTTGTGTTTTATTTTTTAACCAAATGTGTGGGACTTTTCCTAACATGATTTGTTGAAAAAATGGGGAGATTAATGGACACCCTAAAGTGATTTTGAGTTAGAAATGTTGACAAGGTGGTTGTGGAAGAAACTTCAGATCCCATTAATTGGTAGATAATTCCTCCATGTTTCCTACTCCCTCTAAGATAGGGTATATATGAAATCCATTAGTATGAAAAACATGGAAGAAAGTGTGGTAGATTGTATTAGGGGGATGTAACCATTATTTTAATGGGTCTTGACCAGAATCATCTGCATTTCAGAAATGAGAGGATTTCTTATTGAAATCCCATTTACTGACATTATTACCTCATTTTCTGAATCTCTATCCCCCTACGGCTATAGGATCGAAATAATGATGTAGATGCTCAATTTACAAGAGGGGGTGAATTGTAAACTTTAAAAATTCCTTTGGAACCTTTAAGGTTAGTTAAGAATAACTATGTTTTCCTTAAGCAATAGAAAGGCTAAGTTTAATAAAGTTAAATTTACCAAATTCACAACACCTCTAACACCGAATGTAAACTTGGAAAGAGATTCTGAAAGTAGGTTCCAGAAATATGGTTCTGGAAATAGAACCATAACAAAAGATTACAATATGAGATTCTACCTTAAAGCATATAGAATCTAAATGAAACAGAGTACAAATAAGAAAGTATAAGAAAGTTATACTTTCCTTATAATACAAAATGCATCAGAATATAAAAACATAGTAGAACTACAAGTAACAAGATAGAAGTCTTTTAACCCAAAGAGAAGGTTATCCAACAACCTTGTATAAAGGTCCCTTGATTTATAGTTTCATGCAAGTCTGTCTTACCCACACCAGGGTAAGCCCTCGATACAAAGATCCAAGTCTCTGTCTTGCTATCCCCACAAGCCCTCAACTTAAAGGTAGTTGGCAACCTCTATCTTCCTCAGCAAGGAAGCCCTCGAACAATTAAGGTAGTCAGCACCTCTGTCTTCCTATCGCCGGAAGCCCTCGAATGTAATCACCAACATTCAGAGTCACACGATGCATTGAGAGTTAATAAGAGCCTCTCTCTCTAGAAATCACTTCAAGCATGTAATCACATGAGTCAAAGATCTGTCAGCCTTTTGCAGCACTGATCTCTTTCAAATGAGCTCCTATTTATAGGTAAGGTCGGCTCCTTCTCCAATGGTCATATTTTCCTTAAATATTGGAGGGACCTGTACACGTGTCACTTAGACAACAGTTAGTTTATAACAAAATAGATGACATTGTTTTATAACAAAACAAGTGTAACAGAATGTACGACATCATTTTAAAATCTAACTCAAAAGTTCGGAATGAACGCTTCGGAGTGAAGGTTCGGAGTGTAATGAAAATAATAAAGAGTAGACAAGTTATAGAATTGTAAGCAAAATAAAAGTTTGGAGTCTAACCAAAATATTTTTTGGAGTCTGAATTAATTCAGAGTGTATAATACAAAGATAATAAGATTCTGTTTACTAGGTGAATTTGGAATAAGAATTCAGAATGAGAATTCGTCATCAAAATTCGTAATGAGAATTCTTCATCAGAATTAGTAATGATAATTCTTCATCAGAATTTGTAATGAGAATTTTTCATCAAAATTCGGAATGAGAATTCGTCATCAGAATTCGTAATAATAATTCGTTGTCAAACTTAATAAGGATTCATATCCTGAGTTTGGAGTAGAACTTAGTTAGAGTACGTATCCGGAATTTGGAATGAAACTTCCTTACAGTTCTTATCCAGAATTCGGATCCTAAAACAGAATGCTTCATATCAAAGTTTCAATGATTCCGCGAAAATTGAAATGAATCTACATATCATACTTAAGAAAAATATGGATTAAAATATTGTAAGGATAATTTTTCTTATAAAAGCGATTTTTCTTATAAAAGCAACTTTTCTTATAAAATCAATTTTCCTATAGATAAGGTGTTTGTGATTTTCAAAACAAGAAGGAATGAAAAAGTCATAAGGAAAACCTTATTGACTCAACAATCTCCTCCTTTTTGGAAAGCACAAACATCCTTATGAAAAATAAATTCTAAGAAGAAAAAGCTTATCTCCCTTGCTTTAAGGATATAGATGAATACGACTAACTCCCCCTTAGTCTTTGGAACTCTAACGATCATATTCTAGATGTCTGGAGTGACATTTTATTACGAATAAGAATGTATTCTTTAAACCCCCCCCCCCCTTAGATAGACTCTAATTTGAGTTCTTCTTTCTTACGGATGTTTTCCTTCTCCTCCTTATATAAACTCTTATTAGAGTTTTTCTTTTTCTTAAGGATCTTTTCCTTCTCCCACTTATATAAACTCTTATTAGTATTCTACTTTTTCTTAAGGATATTTTCCTTCTCCCCCTTTGTGATTTTCAAAAAGAAAACGAGGGAATGGAAAAAATAACAAAGTACCTGAAAAAATAGTAATAACAACAAAAGAAACAAGAGGCACAATTTTCATTAAGTTTAAAATCTCGGCAACAAAGAAAATTAGATACAACAAAAAGATCGGATTTAGTTATTTCAGATCTTTTTCCTTCGACATGAGCCCCTTATGAATAGTCTTGATCTTCTTCAGGTCTTTATGATCTTCTTTAGCTTGCTTCTCTAAGACCACTATTCTTGCAGATTGAGCTTCAATCTTTTCTTCCTGGGCTTTCAGCTTTTCTTCCTGAGACATGATCTTTTCTTCCTGAGACTTCATCTTCTGTTCAAACTCAATCCGATGATCCCTTTCAAACATCCAGTTTTGAGAAACGGAATTCAGCTTCCCATTCAGATCTCTGACTTCTTGAATCCAGAAGTTCTTTTCATCTATCAGCTTCTCTTCAAAGGATGAAGCTAACTCATTTATCTTCCTGTCCTCGGTCTCAAAAGCATCTTTAACAGTGTCTTGAAACTCATCGAATAGCCTCATCTCTTCGATAGTCTTCCTCGACCAGCTCGTCATTCTCTTGCAATATCTTTTGTGGGCTTCATACCCAACAAGAAAAGATTTGAATTCGGCTTCTATCTCGACATACTTATCCATAAAAAAGGATACAGAATCTGATTTCTGATTTAGAGCACGTTGGAGCATTTGGCATCTTGAGTTTATGGTCGTGATGGTCACAATGGAACCAACTAACTTCCTCAAAGATTGAACAACAAAGTCATGTCCCAATGAGGATGACTCCGAATCTGAAACTTTACTTGGAGAAATTTCATCCTCAATAAGCTCCAACTTCCTTTTAGACGAATCGCCAATTTCTCTTTTCTTGATAGCCACTGATTTTGGAGTCTCAACAAGGAGTTGCTTTCCCTTGTTCTTTTTCAGAATCGATTCTTGATCAGGATTTTTCTGCTCTCCAGTAGACACTTGAATAATATCATCAACAACTTTTTGAACAACATCTTCCTCATTCTTATCCTTCTCTGGAGTTACTAACTTAGAGGATTCAGCCTCTGAAGTTCAGAGTGACAGATGTTCCAAAGGCGACCCTTTATAATCATCTACCTCTTTCAATAAGTCTCTTGTTTCACCACTTCCTTCAGCAGCTACTTCTTCCTCTTCCACTTGTTGAATCTGCTCAAGTTTCTCAACATGTTCTGTTGTAACCTCTTTCGGAAAATCAAGGTTTCTTCCTGGAGTCTCAGGTAGAGATTCCAAGGAGAAAGATCTCGGAACCGGAATGCCTCCGGATACCATCTCATTAAACTTTTACAATACTTGGACAACCTCGGCTTCTGTCATCTTCTTCTTGAGCTTCTTTTCCTTCTCTTGTTTTTCAAGCTCATCATTAGTTCTCTCCTTCAAGGCCTTAGCCTCTGCAGGGTCCAATCCGAACCTTCACTCCGAAGCATTCATTCCGAACATTTGAGTTAGATTTTAAAATGATGTCGTACATTCTGTTACACTTGTTTTATTATAAAACGATGTCGTCTATTTTGTTATAAACTGACCATTGTCTAAGTGACACATGTACAAGTCCCTCCAATCTTTAAGGAAAATATGACCGTTGGAGAAGGAGTCGACCTTACCTATAAATAAGAGCTCATTTGAAAGAGCTCAATGCTGCAAAAAGGATAACAGATCTTTGATTCATGTGATTACATGCTTGAAGTGATTTCTAGAGAGAGAGGATCTTATTAACTCTTAAATATCCGTGCGACTCCGAATGTTGGTGATTACATTCAAGGGCTTCTGGGGATAGAAGAAAGAGGTGCCGACTACCTTAAAGTTCAAGGGCTTCCTTGCTGAGGAAGACAGAGGTTGCCAACTACCTTGAAGTTGAGGGCTTGCGGGGATAGAAAGACAGAGACTCCAATCTTCGTATCGAGGGCTTACCCTGGTGTGGGTAAGACAGACTTGCTTGAAAGTATAAATCAAGGGACCTTTATCCAAGGTTGTTGGATACCCTTCTCTTTGGGTTAAAAGACTTATATCTTGTTACTTGTAGTTCTACTATGTGTTTATATTTCCGCTGCATTTTGTATTATAAGGAAAGTATAACATTCTTATACTTTCTTATTTATACTCTGTTTCATTTAGATTCTATATGCTTTAAGGTAGAATCTCATATTGTAATCTTTTGTTAAGGTTCTATTTCCGGAACCTACTTTCGGAATCTCATTCCAAGTTTACATTCGGTGTTAGAGGTGTTGTGAATTTGGTAAGTTTAACTTTGATAAACTTAGCCTTTCCTTTGCTTAAGGAAAACATAGTAATTCTTAATTATCTTTAAAGTTTACAAAGGAATTTTTAAAGTTTACAATTCACCCCCCCCCCCCCCCCCGCTCTTGTAAATTGAGCATCTACATCATTATTTCGATCCTACAATTGGTATCAGAGGAGGTTTCTGAAATACTTATACTTACGAATAAGTTTTTCTTTCTCACTTTGTCATTCCGAACTTTTTCATTACGAACTTTATCATTCTGAAATTTCTCATTCCGAACTTTGTTATTACGAATCTTTGCTTCTAACAAGTTTGTGTATCAAAGTATTTTTCTAGTATGACAGGAATTAATGTTGGTTCGATTGATAATCTAAATCCTACAAGACCACCTATATTGGATGGTAATGACTATGAGTATTGGAGAGATCGCATGAAGACTTTTGTTATCAAAACTGGAGTGGATAATTTTGTTATGCTTAATGGTGATTATAAAATTCCTGACAAGGAAGTTAGAACTTTCACTAACTAGGAAAAGCAGGAATATTAACTCAATTATAAGGTATGCAATACTTTATTATTTTCAATGACTAGAAATATATATAGCCAAATTTCTTCATGTGAAGTAGCTAACTGTATCTGGAAGAAATTAGAGGTTACACACTTTGGAACTTCTATGGTGATTGAGACTAGAAGAGCTATGCTTAGAGCTGTATATCATGGCTTCAATTTTCCGTATGAAGAACCTATCTGTAAAGTTCCACAGTGATTTATGTCAATAGTCAACAGTCTACAATCTATGGGAGTGAAAGGTCTAGATGATGAAGCTCTTGTGGATAAGATAACTGATATTATGCCAAATGAGTTGGAATCCAAGAGAACAGCTATAGATGAGAACAGGAAGGTCACTCTAATTACTCTTGATGAGTTTTTTGGAACTCTTCTACAACATGAAACCAGAATGAAGAGAGATACTGACAACATCAAGAAGAAGAATGGAAATGGTTCTGTTGCTTTTACTACAACTTCAAATCAGATGAAAGCTAAGACTCCTGAGAGAGTAACCATATCCAAGTCTAAGAAAGTTATTTTCCAATCCGAATCTAGTGAGAGTGAAGTCTCAGAAAATGAACTAGAAAATCTTGCTCGAAGGATGAACAAGATAGCTGGCCAGAGAAATTTCCAATCAAAGTATAATAAAAAGGAGTGGAATGATAAGAAAGATGGAGAAGTTACTTGTTATGAATGAAAAAGAGCTGGACATATTAGACCAGGTTGCCCTATGCTCAAAAAGAAAGAAAGAAAAAAAAGGCATTCAGACAAGAATAGAAATAAATATTATAAAGTTAAAGCTAAGAATGTTTTGAAAGCTAATGACACCTGGAGTGCCAGTGGTGGTGACTCTTCAGATGAATCTTCTGATTATGAATCTTCACGATAGAAGAATCTTGGACTTATATCCAGATTACCTATTGATAATCATTGTTTTATGGCCAAGGTACGAAATGATGAATCATTGACCAATGTTTCTTTAAATTCTAATGATAGTAAGTATTATAACTCTTCTGATGAAGAATCTTCTTCTGATGAGGAAAATACTTTACCTACATATGAAGAAGTCTCTAGGTTTTCTAAAGTTCTTGAGATTGAGAATTCCAAACTCAATAAGAAACTTGATAAGGCAAACTATAGGAATTCTATTCTTACAAAAGAGATATCAAATCTTTCTAATGATCTTGATAAGAAAAAGGATGATTTTGAAAGTATTTCAAAGAATCTTAAGGAAGTATGTTCTGAGAAGAAAAAACTTTCTAAAGAATTAGAAAAAGTAATTTCAAAAAAAAATGTTTTCGAGCCTAACTCTAGTGCAAAAACAAATTATTTTGAGGATAAAAACTTGGTTATAAAACTCGAATCTGAAATTTTTTCCTTAATGAAATGTTTATCAAACATTTCCCATGGTACGGAAATTTTTGATAAGATGTATTCCCAAATAAGACCTTTAAGAAATAAATCCGGATTTGGCTATACCCATGCAAAACCAATTTTTTGGAACAATTATTTTGTTCCTCAAAGTGCCCCATTTTGTAACAAGTGTCAATGTGGTGGTCACTGGGCAAAGAATTGTTCCTTAAACAAAACCCAATCTTTAGGATTTCACAAAGCTTACTTCTCTAAGAAGATGTGGGTTCCTAAAATTTTATTGTCTTGAAATCTCAGATCCAAACAGGTTTGGATTCCGAAAGTCTATTTTTCTTCTTGATTTCTGGAAAATAAAGAGAGTACCAGCAATAATACATGGTACATGGATAGTGGATGTTCCCGGCACATGACTGGTAACAAAATCATTTTTGAAAAGATTATCAAAACAAAAGGAGGAAAGGTAACTTTCGGAGATAATTCTAAGGGAGAGATTGTTGGTATTGGTAGTATTTTTCTTCTTGGTAAAACATTGATTTCAAATGTTCTTTTTGTTAAAGGTCTTAAGCACAACCTCATTAGCATAAGTCAGTTATGTGATGAAGGTTACCTTGTGAATTTTAGGAATGATAAGTGCTTAGTTCACAATTACAAGGAAGAATTTATTCTCTCTGCCAATAGTCAAGAGAATGTTTACACTCTATACTTAGAAGACCTCAGAAGCCATGATTTACCTTTCCTAAGTGCAATGGAAGATCACTCTTGGTTATGGCATAGAAGACTAGGTCACCGTAACCATAGGAACCTATGTAAACTCTCTAAGAAGAAACTAGTTAAGGATCTACAGGAGCTTATATTTGATTCTTCTAAAGTTTGTGATCCTTGTCAACATGGAAAGAAACATAAATCAAGTTTTAAATCAATTGGTGAAGTCTCAACAACCAATGAATTACAGTTAGTGCACATGGATCTTTTTGGTCCAACACAAACTGGAAGTATTGGAGGAAAATACTATGTGTTTGTTCTGGTTGATGATTACACTAGATTTACATGGGTCTATTTTCTAGAAAAGAAGTCTGAAGCTTTTTCCTATTTCAAAAGTTTTAGTGCTCAAGTTAAAAATGAGAAAAACCTTCCATTGAAAACTATTCATAGTGATCATGGAGGAGAATTTTGAAATTCCGATTTTGAATCTTTTTGTATTAAGAAAGGTATTACTCACAATTTTTCATCACCTAAAACTCCTCAACAGAATGGTGTAGTTAAAAAAAGAAATAGAATTCTTCAAGAAATAACTAGAACCATGTTGAGTGAATATTCTATAGCAAGACATTTCTGGGCTGAAGCTGTAAGTACTGCTTGTTATACTATAAATTGAGTTTTGATCAGACCTTTTCTTAATAAAACTCCTTATGAGTTATGGAATGGTAGAAAACCAATAATATCCTACTTCAAGGTTTTTGGTTGAAAAGTTTTCATTTTGAATACTAAAGATAACTTACATAAATTCGCACCAAAATCTGATGAAGGAATTTTCTTAGGTTATTCCACAACATCTAAGGCTTATTGAGTTTTTAATAAAAATACTTTCACTGTTGAAGAAATAGTACATGTAAAATTTGATGAGTCAGATCCTTTTGTTTTCAAAACATCCCTACCTACATCCTCGGATGTGTTTTCAAAAACTGATTATCAACCTTTGATAGAAGAACCTTCTGATAAGAATAATGTTCTAAAAGATACTTCTGAAACATTTACCCGAGAAGACAATCTACCCTATGTTGATAAACAGGTTTTACAAAACCCAAATCAGGTGTTTCTTAAGAATAATCCCAGTGATAGTATCATTGGTGATGTAAATCAACCTGTAAGGACTAGAAGTTCCTTAAGAAATGAAGTAGAACATCTAGAATTTCTTTCCCAATTAGAACCAAAAAGAACATATGAAGCTTTAGGTGATGAAGATTGGATTAATTCCCTGCAAGATAAACTAAATGAATTCGAAAGGAATAAAGTCTGGACCTTGGATGAAAGACCTGAGGAAAATTCTGTTATTAGAGTAAAATGGGTTTTCAGAAATAAATGTGATGAAAATGGAGTCATAGTAAGAAATAAATCTAGACTTGTTGCTAAAGGCTATAATCAGCAAGACAGAATAGACTATGAAGAAACCTATGCTCCAGTAGCTAGACTTGAATCTATCCGTATTCTACTTGCCTCTGCAGCATTCTTTAATTTCAAACTTTTCCAAATGGATGTGAAATGTTCTTTTCTTAATGGTTATGTTCAAGAGGAAGTTTTTGTTGAACATCCTCCTGGTTTTGAAGATACAAAACATTCGGATCATGTTTTTAGACTTATCAAAGCTTTGTATGGTCTTAAACAAGCCCCACGAGCATGGTATGATAGACTCACTGGATTTTTGCTTCAAAATAACCATGTTAAGGGAAATGAAGATCCAACCCTTTTTATAAAGAAAGATAAGAAAAATGTTTTGATTGTTCAAATTTATGTTGATGACATTATATTTGGTTCAACTCAGCAATCTTTTACTGATTCTTTTGCAAGTCTAATGTAATCTGAGTTTGAAATGAGTATGATGGGTGAGTTAACATTTTTCCTTGGTTTTCAAATTTCTCAAAAACTAGAAGGAACCTACATATATCAACATAATTATATTAAATATCTTCTTAAAAAGTATGGTTATGACAACACTAAGAGAATAAGTACTCCTATTGGTACCTCAAACTCATTAGATCTTGATGAAGCTGGGAAACAAGTAAATCAAACAGCTTTTAGAGGTATGATAGGAAGTTTACTTTACTTAACAGCTAGTCGACCAGAATTAATGTTTTCAGTATGCTTATGTGCAAGATATCAATCCAATCCTAAGGAATCTCACTTAAAGGCAGTAAAAATAATTTTTTGCTACCTTAAGGGAACCATGGATCTAGGATTATTTTATACTTCTGGAAATGATTTTGTTCTGAAAATCTTTTCTAATGCTGACTTTGGTGGATGTAGAATGGATAAAAAGAGTACATTCAGAACTTATCATTTATTAGGAGATTCATTAGTTTCTTGGTCCTACAAGAGGCAAAATTTTGTATCCCTTTCCACTTCTGAAGCTGAATATGTAGCAGCCGGAAGTTGTTGTGCTCAAGTGTTGTGGATGCAACACACACTCATAGACTATGGCTTGAGTTTTACTAAAACTCAAATTTTGTGTGACAACACAAGTGCCATTGCCCTAAGTAAGAACCCTGCACATCAATCCGGTGCAAAATACATAGATATTAGGCATTACTTTCTCAGGGATCACACACTTAAAGGAGATATTATTCTTCAGTTTATCGGAACACAAGATCAACTTGCTGATATTTTCACAAAATATTTGCCTTCTGATATATTTGAATATATTAAATAGAAGTTAGGAATGATAACCGTAAGGTAATCCTTATTAATTAACATTTTGTTGAAAAAGTTTCCTTACAGAAATAAACTCTTTTTCATAGGGGGGGTACATTTGATTGTTAGTTTAACAAAGTTTTTCAAAACTTATTTTCAAAAACTTTTCGGAACGAAGATTTCCGAAATTGAATTTTCGGAACTACAATTTTTCCAGAATGGACATTTTAGTACAAAATACTTCTGGAATGGAATTATTCGTATTAAAAATTTCCGGAAAGGGAATTTTTGTACTGAATGTTTCATACTGTGTTTTTCGTACTACGTTTTTCGTACTGAGTTTGTTTTCCGTAGTAATGTTTTTGCGAACACTGTCATTTCATTAAAAAGATTTTTCGTAGTCATTTTAATATTACCCATTATGAATAATCCTTCTAATCCAATCAGAAAGGTATAATTTCCTTACTCAAGTTTTTGTAGTCATTTTTTTTTCTTGCTGGCATTTTCTTGTATTTTGTTTTCGGATTATAGTTTTCTAAATTCTTTGTTTTAAAAACCTCAAAAAGATCGGATTCAAGTTTTCAACCGTCAGATCTGATCTCAGCTTATCCAACCCATTAGATCAACTGAGGAAGTTGAACCGTCATTACATTTCCTATATATAGGGGACAAAAATTCTCGTCCAACGTCGATTTCAAGCTCTTGCATCCCAAATCTCTGCCTCTCTGTTTTAAAGTCATTCTGAACTTCAGATTTCTCGGTTCCGAACTTCTTAGAGGACTTCAGATCCGAATGTCTGCGGAGTTAGCATCTCAAGAGATGTCATCCACAAAACCTATTTCACAATGGTTTGTTTACAGAGAAAGGCTAGTCCATCCAGATTTCTTTAATAACTTTTATTCTCTTATTTCAAAGAACATTAAGTTGAATGGCTGGGAAGATATTGCTATATCCAAACCAGGGAATCAAGACGATGTCTTTTCGGAGTTACTTGTTGAGTTCTATGAATCAGTTTCCTTCTTTAAGGAAGATAATAGAGAGAAGTTTTCTTTTAAGTCTTATGGCAAGACTTATAAACATTCTTAAACCAAGGCATCAAGCTTGGTAGGGCTGACCTATGAAGGAGAATCCGAGTTCATATCTTATGTTTTTCCAGAATCTAAGGGTAGATTCAACAAGGAAAAAGCCTTAGAAACCCTTGGGCTGGCTGATGACAAGGCTCCGAAGATTGCATGTTTATCTACAAATTTCTGGATTCTAGAATTGTGGGTGCAAGGGCTTATCGTACCGAGGAAAGGTGGTAAATACAGTTTGAAGAAGTGTGAGATTTATATCATAGATTTCCTGATAAATCTAAGGAAGTTTAACTTGATGAAGCACATTCTTATCACTCTTGAAAATTTGAAGAAAGGAAATCTGAGAGCTCAGATTATTATGTATCCAGCAATCCTCTCGAAGTAGATAGTTCAGTGCCTTGAGTCTTTCAAGGAGGCTTGCAAATCTAAGACAAGAGTTCGCAATATTATGTTGGTGAGCGATGTTACTCTTAATAGGATGGATGTGGCTTTCAACAAGGAGACTGGTGAGTTCTTCGATTTGCCTAATCAAGAAGAAGTGGCTCCGAAGGTTGCTGAACCGGAATCATCTAAACCAGTAAAGAAAAGAACGTTGAAAGAAGTTGCAGTTGAAGTTGAGGATCCTAAAGCTAAGGAAGTTCAAACCACACCTCCCAAACCAAAGAAGAAGAAATCATATCCTGACGAAGTTGTTGCGAAGTGGAGAGCAGATAAAGAGAAAAGTAAAGAAGGGGATCTGCAGTTCGGATTAGACCCTGCGGAGGCTAAGGCCGTGAAGGAGAGAACTACTTATGAGCTTGAAAAACAAGAGAAAGAAAAGAAGCTCAAGAAGAAGATGACAGAAGATGAGGCTGTCCAAGAATTGTTAATGTTTAATGAGATGGTATCCGGAAGCATTCCAGTTCTGAGATCTTTTTCCTTGGAATCTCTACCTGAGACTCCAGGAAGAAAACATGATTTTATGGAAGAGGTTACAACTGAACATGTTGAGTAACTTGAGCAGATTCAACAAGTGGAAGAGGAAGAAGTAGTTGCTGAAGGAAGTGGTGAAACAAGAGACTTATTGAAAGAGGTAGATGATTATAAAGCGTCTCCTTCAGAACATCTGTCACTCCGAACTTCAAAGGCTGAATCCTCTAAGTTAGTAACTCCAGAGAATAATAAGAATAAGGAAGATGTTGTTCAAAAAGTTGTTGATGATATTATTCAAGTGCCTACTGGCGAGCAGAAAACTCCTGATCAAGAATCGATTCCGAAAAAGGACAATGGGAAGAAACTCCTTGTTGAGACTCCGAAATCAGTGCCTAGCAAGAAAAGAGAAATTGGCATTCTTCTAAAAGGAAGTTGGAGATTATTGAGGAAAAAAATTCTCCAAGTAAAGTTTCATATTCGGAGTCATCCTCGTTGGGACATGACTTTGTTGTTCAATCTTTGAGGAAGTTAGTTGGTTCCATTCCGACCATCTCGACCATAAACTCAAGATGCCAAATGCTCCAACATGCTCTGAATCAGAAATCAGATTCTGTATCCTTGGTTATAGATAACTATGTCGAGATAGAAGCTGAATTCAAATCTTTTCTTGTTGGATATGAAGCCCACAAAATATCTTGCAAGAGAATGACAAGCTGGTCAAGGAAGACTGTCAAAGAGATGAGGCTATTCGATGAGTTTGAAGACAATGTTAAAGATCCTTTTGAGACCGAGGACAGGATGATAAATGAGTTAACTTCATCCTTTGAAGAGAAGCTGATAGATGAAAAGAACTTCCGGATTCAAGAAGTCAGAGATCTGAATGGGAACATGTTTTCCGTTTCTCAAAACTGGAAGTTTGAAAGGGATCATCGGATTGACTTTGAATAGAAGATGATGTCTCAGGAAGAAAATATCAAGGCTTAGGAAGAAAAGCTAAAAGCCCAGGAAGAAAAGATTGAAGCTCAATCTGCAAGAATAGTGGTCTTAGAGAAGCAAGCTGAAGAAGATCATAAATACATGAAGAAGATCAAGACTATTCTTAAGGGGCTCATGTCGAAGGAAAAAGATCCAAAATAACTAAATCCGATCTTTTTGTTGTATCTAATTTTCTTTGTTGTCGAGATTTTAAACTTAATGAAAATTGTGACTCTCATTTCTTTTGTTGTTATTACTAATTTTTCAGGTACTTTGTTATTTTTTTCCATTCCCTCGATTTCTTTTTGAAAATCACAAAGGGGGAGAAGGAAAAGATCCTTAATAAAAATAAGAACTCTAATAAGAGTTTATATAAGGGGTAGGAGGAAAATATCCTTAAGAAAAAGAAGAACTCTAATAAGAGTTTATATAAGGAGGAGAAGGAAAAGATCCGTAAGAAAGAAGAACTCTAATAAGAGTCTATCTAAGGGGGAGTTTTTTAAAGAATACATTCTTATTCATAATAAAATGTCACTCTGGACATCTAGAATACGATCCTTAGAGTTTCAAAGCCTAAGGGTGAGTTAGTCGTATTCATCTATATCCTTTCAGCAAGGGAGATAAGCTTTTTCTTCATATAATTTCTTTTTCATAAGGATGTTTGTGCTTTCCAAAAATGGGGAGATTGTTGAGTCAATAAGGTTTTCCTTATGACTTTTCCATTACTTCTTGTTTTGAAAATCACAAACACTTTATCTTCATGAAAATTTCTTTTATAAGAAAAATTGCTTTTATAAGAAAAATCGATTTTATAAGAAAAATTTCCTTATCATATTTTCATCCATATTTTTCTTAAGTATGAGATTCAGATTCATTTCAATTTTCTCAGAATCGTTGAAACTTTGATATGAAGCATTCTGTGTTAAGATCCGAATTCTGGATAAGAACTATAAGGAAGTTTCATTCCGAATTCTGGATACGAACTCTGACTAAGTTCTACTCCAGACTCAGGATTTGAATCCTTATGAAGTTCGACAATGAATTCTTATTAAGAATTTTGATGACGAATTCTCATTCCGAATTCTGATGAGGAATTCTCATTACAAATTCTGATGAAGAATTCTCATTACGAATTCTGATGAAGAATTCTCATTACGAATTCTGATGACGAATTCTCATTCCGAATTCTCATTCTGAATTCACCTAGTAAACAGAATCTAATTATCTTTGTTTTATACACTCTGAATTAATTCAGACTCCGAAAAATATTTTGGTTATACTCCGAACTATTATTTTGCTTACACTTCTATAATTTGTCTACTCTTTATTATTTTCATTACACTCTGAACTATCTCTCCGAAGTGTTCATTCCGAACATTTGAGTTAGATTTTAAAACGATGTCGTACATTCTGTTACTCTTGTTTTGATATAAAACGATGTCGTCTATTTTTTTATAAACTAACCATTTTCTAAGTGACACGTGTACTGGTCCCTCCGATCTTTAAGGAAAATATGATTGTTGGAGAAGGAGCCGATCTTACCTATAAATAGGAGCTCATTTGGAAGAGCTCAGTGCTGTAAAAAGGCTGACAAATCTTTGACTCATGTGATTACATGATTGAAGTGATTTCTAGAGAGAGAGGATCTTATTAACTCTCAATGATTCGTGCGACTCTGAATGTTGGGGATTACATTAGAGGGCTTCCGGGGATAGGAAGACAGAGGTGTCGACTACCTTAAAGTTCGAGGGCTTCCTTGCTGAGGAAGATAGAGGTTTCCAACTACCTTGAAGATGAGGGTTTGCGGGGATAGCAAGATAGAGACTCCGATCTTTGTATCGAGGGCTTACCCTGGTGTGGGTAAGAAAAACTTGTTTGGAAGTATAAATAAAGGGACCTTTATCCAAGGTTGTTAGATACCCTTCTCTTTGGGTTAAAAGACTTATATCTTGTTACTTGTAGTTCTACTACGTGTTTATATTTCCACTGCATTTTTTATTATAAGGAAAGTATAACTTTCTTATACTTTCTTATTTGTACTCTGTTTCATTTAGATTCTATACGATTTAAGGTATAATCTCATATTGTAATCTTTTGTTAAGGTTCTATTTCCGGAACCATATTTCTGGTACCTACTTTTTGAATCTCTTTCCAAGTTTACATTCGGTGTTAGAGGTGTTGTGAATTTGGTAAGTTTAACTTTGTTAAACATAGCCTTTCCTTTTCTTAAGAAAACATAGTTATTCTTAACTAACATTAAGGGTTCCAAAGGAATTTTTATCAACATAGGGTAGAAAGTCTTATGGGGTAAATGTTTCAGAAGTATCTTCTAGAACATTATTCTTATCATAAGGTTCTTCTATCAAAGATTGATAATCAGTTTTTGAAAACACATCCGAGGATGTAGGTAGGGATGTTTTGAAAACAAAAGGAACTGACTCATCAAATTTAACATGTACTGTTTCTTCAACAGTGCAAGTATTTTTATTAAAAACTCTATAAGCCTTAGATGTTGTGGAATAACCTAAGAAAATTCCTTCATCAGATTTTGGTGCAAATTTATGTAAGTTATCATTAGTATTAAAAATGAATACTTTGCAACCAAAAACCTTGAAGTAGGATAGTCTTGGTTTTCTACCATTCCATATCTCATAAAGAGTTTTATTAGGAAAAGGTCTGATCAAAACTCGATTTATAGTATAACAAGCAGTACATACAGCTTCAACCCAGAAATGTCTAGTTATAGAATATTCACTCAACATGGTTCTAGTTATTTCTTAAAGAATTATATTTCTTCTTTCAACTACACCATTCTATTGATGAGTTCTAGGTGCTGAAAAATTGTGAGTAATACCTTTCTTACTAAAAAAAGTTTCAAAATCAGAATTTTGAAATTCATCTCCATGATCACTATGAATAGTTTTCAATGGATGGTTTTTCTCATTTTTAACTTGAGCTCTAAAACTCTTGAAATAGGAAAAATCTTTAGACTTCTTTGCTAGAAAATAGACCCAAGTAAATCTAGTGTAATCATCAACTAGAACAAACACATAGTATTTGCCTCCAATACTTCGAGTTTGTGTTGGACCAAAAAGATCCATGTTCACTAACTGTAATGTATTGGTTGTTGAGACTTCACCGATTGATTTAAAACTAGATTTATGTTGCTTGCCATATTGAGAAGGATCACAAACTTTAGAAGAATCAAATCTAAGCTCCGGTAGATCCTTAAATAGTTTCTTTATAGAGAGTTTACATAGGTTCATAAGGTTACAGTGACCTAGTCTTCTATGCCATAACCAGGAGTGATCTTCCATTGCACATAGGCAAGGTAAATCTTGGCTTCTGAGGTCTTCTAATTTTAGAGTGTAAACATTCTCTTTCCTATTGGATGAGAGAATAAATTCTTCCTTGGAATTGTGAACTAAGCACTTATCATTCCTAAAATTCACAAGGTAACCTTCATCACATAACTGACTTATGCTAATGAGGTTTTTCTTAAGACCTTTAACAAAAAGAACATTTGAAATCAAGGTTTTACCAAGAAGAAAAATATTACCAATACCAACAATCTCTCCCTTAGCATTATCTCCGAAAGTTACCTTTCCTCCTTTCCTTTTGATAATATTTTCAAAAAAGAATTTGTTACCAGTCATGTGCCGGGAACATCCACTATCCATGTACCATGTATTGTTGCAGGTACTCTCTTTATTTTCCTGAATTCAAGACGAAAATTAGACTTTCGGAATCCAAACTTGTTTGGATCCGAGATTTCCAGACAATAAAATTTTAGGAACCAACATCTTCTTAGAGAAGTAATCTTTGTGAAATCCTAAAGATTGGATTTTGTTTAAGGAACAATTCTTTTCCCAGTGACCACCACATTGACCCTTGGTACAAAATGGGTCACTTTGAGGAACAAAATAATTGTTACTAAAAATTGGTTTTGCATGGATATAGCCAAATCCGGATTTATTTTTTAAAGGTCGTATTTGGGAATACATCTTATCAAAATTTTCCTTACCATGGGTAAAGTTTGATAAACACTTCTTTAAGGAAAAAATTTCGGACTTGAGTTTTATAACCAAGTTTTTATCCTCAAGATCATTAGTTTTTGAACTAGTGTTAGGCTCAAAAACATTTTTCTTAGAAATTACCTTTTCTAATTCTATAGAAAGTTTGTTCTTCTCAGAACTTACTTCCTCAAGATTCTTTGAAATACTTTCAAAATCAGCATTTTTATTATCAAGATCATTAGAAAGATCTGATATATCTTTTGTAACAATAGAATTCCTAGAGTTTGCCTTATCAAGTTTCTTATTGAGTTTGGAATTCTCAATCTCAAGAAGTTCAGCAAACCTAGAGACTTCTTAATAAGTAGGTAAAGTATTTTCCTCATCAGAAGAAGATTCTTCATCAGAAGATTTATAATACTTACTATCATTATAATTTAAAGAAACATTGGTCAATGATTCAGCATTTTGTACCTTAGCCATACAACAATGATTATCAATAGGTAATCTGCCTATAAGACCAAGATTCTACTGTCCTAAATATTTATAATCAGAAGATTCATCTGAAGAGTCACCACCACTAGCACTCCAGGTGTCATTAGCTTTCAAAAATTTCTTAGATTTAACTTTATAATATTTCTTTCTATTCCTGTCTGAATGCCTTTCTTTTCTTTCTTTATTTTTGAGCATAGGTCAATCTGGTCTAATATGTCCAGCTCTTTTGCATTCATAACAAGTAACTTCTACATCTTTCTTATCATTATTTTCCTTTTTCTTATACTTTGATTTTAAATTTCTCTGGCCAGCTATCTTGTTCATCCTACGAGCAAGATTTGCTAGTTCATTTTCCGAGACTTCACTCTCACTAGATTCAGTTTGGAAAATAACTTTCTTAGACTTGGATCTAGTTACTCTCTCAGGAGTATTAGCTTTCATCTGATTTAAAGTTGTAGTAAAATCAACAGTACCATTTCCATTCTTCTTCTTGATGTTGTCAGCATCTCTCTTCATTCTGGTTTCATGTTGTAGAAGAGTTCCAAAAAACTCATCAAGAGTAATTTGAGTGACCTTCCTGTTCTCATCTATAACTGTTCTCTTGGATTCCAACTCATTTGGCATAATATCAATTATCTTATCCACAAGAGATTCATCATCTAGACCTTTCTCTCCCATATATTGTAGACTATTGACTATAGTCATAAATCTCTATTGAACTTTACAGATAGGTTCTCCATAAGGAAAATTGAATCCATGACATTCATCTCAATGCATAGCTCTTCTAGTCTCAATCACCTTAGAAGTTCCAAAGTGTGTATCCTCTAACTTCTTCCTGATACAGTTAGCTGCTTCACATGAAGAAATTTGGCTATATATATTTCTAGTCATTGAACACAGTAAAGTATTGCGTACCTTATAATTGATTTGATATTCCTTCTTTTCCTGGTTAGTGAAAGTTCTAACTTCCTTGTCAGGAATTTTATAATCACCAGTAAGCATAACAAAATTATCCACTCCAGTGTTGATAACAAAAGTCTTCATGCGATCTCTCCAATACTCATAGTCATTACCATCAAATATAGGTGGTCTTGTAGGATATAGATTATCAATCGAACCAACATTAATTCCTGCCATACTAAAAAAATCCTTCGATACACAAACTTTTTTGAAGCAAAGATTCGTAATAAAAATGTTCGGAATGAGAATGTTCGGAATGGTAAAGTTCGGAATGACAAAGCTATGAATGACAACTTGAGTAGGAAAAACATATTCGTAAGTATAAGTATTTCATAAACCTCCTCTGATACCAATTGTAGGATCGAAATAATGATGTAGATGCCCAATTTACAAGAGGGGGGTGAATTGTAAACATTAAAAATTCCTTTGAAACCTTTAATGTTAGTTAAGAATAACTATGTTTTCCTTAAGCAAAGGAAAGGATAATATTAACAAAGTTAAATGTAACAATTCAAAACACCTCTAACACCGAATGTAAACTTGGAAAGAGATTTCGAATGTTGGTTCCGGAAATATGGTTCCAGAAATAGAACCTTAACAAAAGATTACAATATGAGATTCTACCTTAAAGCGTATAGAATCTAAATGAAACAGAGTACAAATAAGAAAGTATAAGAAAGTTATACTTTTCTTATAATACAAAATTAAGTGGAATATAAACACGTAGTAGAACTACAAGTAACAAGATATAGGTATTTCAACCCAAAGAGAAGGGTATCCAACAACCTTGGATAAAGGTCCCATGATTTATACTTTCAAGCAATTCTGTCTTACCCACACCAGGGTAAGCCCTCGATACGAAGATCGGAGCCTCTGTCTTGCTATCCCCGCAAGCCCTCAACTTCAAGGTAGTTGACAACCTCTGTCTTCCTCAGTAAAGAAGCCCTCGAACTTTAAGGTAGTCGACACCTCTGTCTTCCTATCCCCAGAAGCCCTCGAATGTAATCACCAACATTCGGAGTCGCACGAAGCATTGAGAGTTAATAAGAGCCTCTCTCTCTAGAAATCACTTCAAGCATGTAATCACATGAGTCAAAGATCTGTCAGCCTTTTTGCAGCACTGAGCTCTTTCAAATGAGCTCCTATTTATAGGTAAGGTTGGCACCTTCTCCAACGGTCATATTTTCCTTAAAGATCGGAGGGACCTGTACACGTGTCACTTAGACAACGGTTAGTTTATAACAAAATAGACGACATCGTTTTATAACAAAACAAGTGTAATAGAATGTACGACATTGTTTTAAAATCTAACTCAAAAGTTCGAAATGAATGCTTCAGAGTGAAGGTTCGGAGTGTAATGAAAATAATAAAGAGTAGACAAATTATAGAAGTGTAAGCAAAATAGAAGTTCGGAGTCTAACCAAAATATATTTTAGAGTCTGAATTAATTCAGAGTGTATAAAACAAATATAATCAGACTCTGTTTACTAGGTGAATGAGGAATGATAATTCGGAATGAGAATTCTTCATCAGAATTCATAATGAGAATTCTTCATCAGAATTCGTAATGAGAATTCTTCATCAGAATTCGTAATGAGAATTCCTAATCAGAATTAGAAATGAGAATTCGTCATCAAAATTCATAATAAGAATTCTTTGTCAAACTTCATAAGGATTCATATCCTGAGTCTGGAGTAGAACTTAGTTAGAGTTCGTATCCGGAATTCGGAATGAAACTTCCTTACAGTTCTTATCCATAATTCAGATCCTAAAACAGAACGCTTCTTATCAAAGTTTCAACGATTCCGGGAAAATTGAAATGAATCTGAATCTCATACTTAAGAAAAATATGGATGAAAATATGATAAGGATAATTTTTCTTATAAAAGCGATTTTTCTTATAAAAGCAATTTTTCTTATAAAAGCAATTTTCTTAAAGATAAGGTGTTTGTGATTTTCAAAACAAGAAGGAATGGAAAAGTCATAAGGAAAAACTTATTGACTCAACAATGGCGCACCGTCCACCTGCAAATCTCCCCCGACCCCCCCCCCCTCCCACCCCCACTGCAGACCCCCCCCCCCCCTCATGGACATACCCCCTGACCCTTCACCCCTGGACATCCCCCCACTCCTTCTTGGACAGACCCCTCCCCCCATCCTAGACATACCCTCATCCGGGACATCCCCCCTGGACAACCCCCCATACACAACCCCAACCACCTAGACTACTCCCCATCCCCCTTAATGGTCCATGCCCAGAATCATCAATATTTTCCCCTGCATTTCATAAATGAGAGTATTCCTTGGTGGTATCCCATTTACAGGCCTTATTTCCTCATTTTCTAAATCTTTATCCCCCTAAAACCCCCCCTTCCCCCATGAAAATCCACCCTCCATTCCCTCGTAGACACCCCCCCCCCCTCTTGGACAGCCCCCACCCACTCTTTCCTAGACATCCCCCCAACCAACACCCCCCCCCACTGCACAGAAATCCCCTCCCTGGACACACCCCTTCCCCCCTGGAGAGCCCCCACCCTCCTGGACAGACCCCCCACCACTGGAACCCCCCCCCCCCCACAACTCCTTCTGGGACGTCCCCCCCCCTCCTAGACAGATCCCCACAACCCCGGCCACCCCCCCAATCCTTCATGGACATACCCCCCCCCCCCCCCCCCCCACACACACACACACACCCTGTATAGCCCCCCCCCCCCCTTCCTGGACATATCCCCCCAACCCTAGATAGCCCCCACCCCTCCTGGACAGGCCCCCCACCTTCTTATACTGACCCCCAACCTTGGACAGCCCCCTCCATCCGGTAAAGAGCCCCCCACTGCAAACCCCCTCCCCCTCCTCATCTAGTTCTAAACCGATATTGAAATAATTTTATTAGTTGATTCAATAACCAATTCTACAAGTCACACGACTTTCAACCCCACACCAACCTGCCAACAATCCACTTTGCTCTCAATTTGCACAGATTTACTCAGTAGTCTAAATCCATTATCTGGACTCCATCTAGTGCTATATATGAATCAAGAATTAGGCATTCATCTTGGAACCAGATATGCTTAGGTCTATTGAACATTGGTCTTATAGATTCTCCAAGATAATCCAAGGGACATTCGTATAAAAGACCATGACCCTTCCAATAAGAGAGGTCCTTTAACATGAAACCAGGTTGATAATCCCCACCATAATAGTATCATTATTTTTACCTCATAGCACTCACAGCATTCTACCTACACCTCGACTAGTTCTATGCTGAACGCAATGACTAAAAATGATTGTCAATTCACACATGATTTCCAAGATACAACCAATTATTGTATACACCAAGATTACCCAGAACAAAACTTATGGCATTCAGGGATTGACATGAGTTATGACTTTTAGTAACCTAGGTGTGGGATATGAACTTTGAATTAGATATTTTTTATCCCCTCATGCATTTTTCTTCTTCAAGCCACTGTATTTCTAATAAATGAAAAACTCTACTCAATCGCACAATGGTACCTATATCTATCATTGATGTTCTCTTAAACCACAGAGACATCTCCACACACACACTCCTTTGGGATACCAAGCAATATCATATTCACATTGAACACTTCATTTTCCAACCATATGGGTGACCCTAAACTAAATTCCCTAGTGATTTACTATCGCCACCTCCTTGGAGATCATCCACATGAATAGAAACATTCTCAATGGTCAGCTCACCACCTCACTCTATCATTTTAATGGACCCCATGTGTAACCACAAGGTGAATTCTCATGCACCAATTCAATCCCATCAATACATGATTACACTACTATTTACTATAACATAGTTATTCATCCATGAGTCAAGGACCTCCTGGCTTGGACACACATTCCATCACATTTTTTCCAATTCTTCTAGCCTTGAAAACACCATCAACTATCTCAGATTCCTATATGTAATATTGATCTTTTTTTCTATCATATTGATCTTCTTCAAAATCATCATAAGAAAATTTTGCATGCTCTTAATTATATTTAATAATTAGATATTCAATCACTTCTGGTGCCTACATAAATGGCCTTACCTATTCAATATATTGTTTTGTTTTACCAGAAGACATGGTAGACAAGGGAATTGATAAATTATAATAACACTGACAATGAATTATTCTCTTCCCTTTACTGACTAGATAATTCCATGACACAGAGATGGCTTTCTTCCAATTCCTTATGTCAAAACCAAATGGAACTATTGCATAATGATCCTACTAATTGTCTAAAGATAATTCAAAATCTTCTTATTTATCACTCAGATCTGGTTCTGCATAGATATTTGAACCAACATGCTTCTTTTTTCACCTAGGAAGTATTATCTTCCCCCGTTAAGGATCATTATCACCCTCTATATTTTCATTCAAATCCTTGAAATGGTTGTGAATATTAATTGAGTTAGGGGGCTCACATCTCAAAAGCCAACTACATTTCAGAATCACTTGTATCTGGACCATAAAATGTCTGTGGATTCAGTTCTACCACATTTTTTACAGAAAAAACTATAATAATACTAGAAACACCAAACTAGAATGTTGAAATATGAACTGAATATAATGGAATTGGACTACATTCATTCAATATTTTGAATGTAGTGATCATAACAACACCATCATCAAGCTCCTTCCCTTTGCACCCATTTAAAGAAGTCACTGATTGGGAATAGGTGGATATAGTAATGGAAGAGATTTGCTCTGCCTCTCCCATGACATTCATATCCTACATGGATCTTTCCAAGTCATTCATCAAACTAACAAAGATATATGATACCCTTAGTTCAAGTTGCAGTGACCTCACCCCCTTCTGGTGAGAATCATTTATTTTGCTGCCATTGATTTATGATTTTCTAATTGAGAGGCCTACATGATGTTAAAATTTCTCCCCATGCTGGAAGTTGGATATATCATGCACCATCTGTCTACATGATGAACATAAGTTATCCCAAGATTCATAGAAGACCTACGACTTCCAACAAAGACCCCCTTCAATATCAATTTAGATAAAATTCATCGATACCTTTGATACATCGACCTCATCACATGTTTTTGGAGAAACAAGGTGGAACAATGTTATGGTGTGATTATTAGTAAATAAGAAGTTTCCCAAAAATATATGAAGGTACATGATTCAAAAGTGGATACCTGGGGATCAACTATAGAACCCTGATAGATGAAAATGTCCAAAAGATTGAATATTGAACACTCAAGAGTAAACTCAACATCATCAATTCTTCTAACTTGGTGTATGATAAGTAAATTTGATTAAAAACACAAAAAAATTATTACTAATGTCTTGAAATAAAATGTATAAAATAATCATTACTTCATGAATTTTATATTCACATCAATCCCGGTGGAAAGTCTTGGGAATAAATCAATTGCATCAAATATGTTTTCTTATTGGTACTCTGTATAGCATGCATGGCTATCCTGTATACCATTTTAAGTCATAAAACACACAATATGATCAGTGAAACTAATTTAGTGGTCGTATCAAGAAAAAAATGGAAAATTGGACTACATACCGTCAGAGGTGTGCTAGAGGAGATATAGGGGGCACCTTGGAGCAGCGTTTTTGAGGAGGTACGATGTTCGCGTCAGAGGAGGATACAATTCAATATAATAATAATAAAACATAACTACTACATAAAAAACATATCTCATAATAGCATAATTCAATTTATTTAGAAATAGTCAGATGTACTGAAATAAAATTCAGTATTACAATAATAAAACATCATTGCATAATAAAATTAATCATATTTACAATCCAAAAATACAATTCACATCAATAGTGAGTCTCAATATCTGTATCATCATATTCATGATAAAACTCATCCATGCCTCCTATAGAAACCCCATCATCACCTCTCATGCCACTAGTATCATCATTGACATCAACATCGGTTCCGACACCGACACTAGGACTGGCTCCGGCTACAGCTCCGGCTCCAGCTCCAGCTCTGGCTACAGCTCCAGCTCCAGCTCCAAATCTGGCTCCACCAGAAGAACTCATCGACATCATACTTTTGTCAAATTCGTTAGATTCTTTTGGTGAAAGTGTAGATGAAAATGGCAGACAAAAAATTCTTCATATTTTCAAATATCACCTTTTCTGTTTTTTAGTTGTTTCTTTCATTTCAAAATTAATCTGTTCCACTATGACCAAACCATAACCGGTACATGATGAAATGTCGTTATTAGACCAGTATCAAGATGGTACAATCTTTTTCCCAGGTCGAAAACTCACTTTTCCCTGATTCACATCTCTTAATACCTGATGTGGATGATCGTTCAGGCCCAAATCATCAGGTTCTTTTTCTTCCAATGTCTCCAAATCATTCTTTTGATTGATATATAACATTAATTAAAATGATAAAATAATATAAGGAATTAAATTCAGTAAAAATAAAATAAATTGAAATATACATACAATTGCCTTATTGGTGTCATTATTGGCACAATGCCATCTTTCTATTTTCTGCATATACAAAACAAAGTAGAGTGAGGAATGTGACCTTCAATACTCAATTCATTTTTGTAAAAAAATATAAATAAATCAAAATTGTAAGTCAAAATATTACACTAAACGAAGATATATATTTTAAATATTAAATTACCTATGTTTTCTCAAGATCTAGGAGTGATGTGTTTCCATGAGTATAAATATGTTTCATTACACTCTTATTAATTTTATTTCTTTCTGATTTTTCCAATAAACAAATAATTATATAATTTAATTAAAATAAATAAAAATCATTTTCAAATAAATGAATGAATATATATATAAATTTAATAAATACATAAAACTCTTGACTCTTCCAATAGCTGATCATGTCATTGCATTGTGATATTGGGCAATCATGAGTCACTGGTACTTCTTCAAGCTTCATGCCAACTATCTTTTTCCAACCATGATATAATTCATACTTTTACACTATCCACATTTCACCTAAATCCATTGGCCTTGAAGTCTTAGCATTTTTCCAATAAGGTAAATTTTATCATAGCTACAATGGGTAAAATATTTGTTAATGAAATATTATAATTTAATTTATATAAATGGTGATTAACATTACTTACCCAGATCTCTTCCCAGGCATTGTCCTTTATTTGCTCTCCAACTTCCCACAAACTTATTGGTTGAACTAGAATGATATTACGGTGTCTAGAAAGTGTTCCCATAAATCTTTTACATTTCTTACCATTTTTTTAATTATAGCTCTATCCTCATTGTATTCATTAATGATTTACGTGTGTCGATTCCAAACCTCTCACGTTTTTGTGTGGCCTTATCGTCTAGTGGATATTGGAGATAATCCTGGAAAAAAAAAGTAAAAATGGATATCAATATATATGAATTTATCATTAATCACTAACAATAATATTTAAACACATACCAATAGATGGGGGATCTGGTGACCCCTGATGTGAACTATCTAGAGGGGGAGTAGCCTCTATGGTAGGTGGGATATCTACAGTAGATGTACTCTGTACAGTATATAGATAACCCTATACAGATGAGGGTGGATATGGATATGGATATGGTGGTGGGATATATAGGGGCGTAGTGCCCTATACAGTGGATGGTGGAAATGGAAAATAAAGAGGGATGGGAGTCTGAGAACTATCATCTGATATGGGTGTGGGAAGAAAGGGATATGAAAAATATAGGTACGGATAATATGAAGGTGTCATAATGGGAGGATGACCTTCTGGTAACTCAAGAGGCATAGTAGTAGGCTGAACTATAGAATAAATACCTCCTACTGTACTATCATCCACGGTAGTATAATTCATATATATCCTAGATGAAGTAGCCTAAAATAACATATATTATAAAATAAAACAAATGATAACATGATATTTTAATATGAAATACCATAACATTCAAACATAAACTATACTTATAGTGTTTCCCAGATGAGACATATGTTGTTCATTTCGTTGTATTTTTTATTTCTTCTATTATCATCATATTCAGACATTTTGACCTAGAAATTTAAAATAATATTCTAAAATAAATATAAATTATGAAAATTGATAAATAATAAAATTTTATCATAAAACAATGAGATGCATTTTCAATGTCATATTTATATTGATAAAATATCAAGACTTTTCTATGTTTAAGAATTACTAAATATGTTCTCAAACAAAAATTGGTCAGACAATAAATATTTTTATATTCAAAAATGGTATAAAATATTCTATTTAATTTGAGATCATGTATGGAAGTTTAAAAAACACATACAATATTATGATAATGTCAGGTAAATACTTACAATGGTATCAATGTTCTGTGTGGTCTGTGACAATTTCTGGTTCACAGTCTATTCAATCAATTGAGTCATCTGTGTTATCAAATGAAATATTCGAATAAATACCTATAGGTTCATCCACTACATCATTTTAATCCATGTCTTCGTCAAAAATATGTCTACGAATAACATCAACAATAACACCAAATTATTATTGTAACGGGTCAGTTACATAAAACACATGTCTATCCTGTGACGCAAGAATATAAGCCTCATCGGTGTGAAGCTGGTGATTCATATCAATCACTCTAAATAAACATTTACCAATATGAATTCCTTGTCATGTCATTGAATGAAACCACTTACATTTCATCATTGAGATAAGACCATGTGCATAGTAGTCTAATAAAATGATTACTGCAACAACACCGTAATATGATATATTTTTTGACCGAGGATGTCTATCTAATGCACTCGCATAACAATATTTTGTGGTGATTATCATGACACCATCATGTTGTGTTGCTATTTTTTACATCTATTTATAACAAATTTAAATCCATTGACAACCATTTCTTTACAATCATGTACGTCATCATTTGGACCAAAGGATAACGCTCTTACTTCATGTGATACTTCATTCATTGGTAGAGTTAAGACCTAAAAGATACCAACAATTAATATTACATAGAGACTTGTGATTATGTTATAAGAAGAAAAATAAATCTATTACCTTTGACTTTAACCAAGTACAATGTTCTTTGTTGTGCTGAAGTTCCTTCCTCTAAGTAGATAGAGAGTGATGTCTCTTTTTTATAATTTCTAAATTCTCTCTACAAATATGAAAGATTAAAAATGTCTAAAGATATTAAGAAATAACAAAACGAAAAGAATGAATATTACTTAGTTTACATACCTGATAAAATCATCAATCACACCACAGTTGAATAATACTCTACGATGAGCCATTTCCCACTCTTCCCTTCTTAAAGTACACAATGAGAATAATCCAAATATCCCCCCTATTTGGGGCAATGAAGGAAATATAGGCTCAATGGGATCATATTGCTCATCTATAGTTCTTATAAGTCTATTAGACCTTGTGGTGATGTTAGAAAATTACGATTAACATAAACCAATGCGTTCTTTTGCTAAATAACATTTTACAATAGAGCATTTGGGGTGATATTTATTTCTCACATAATATTTTATTGTAAACATTATTCTTTCTATAGGATACATCCACCGACTCGAAACCGGACCACCAAAAAGGACTTATGTGGGAAGATGCATAGTCAGATGTAACATACATGTGAAAATGACTGTGGGAAAAGTTTCTCCAAGTCGCAAAGAATAACTGGTGCATCTTTCTGTAATTTTTTAACAATACTAATGCTCAGTCTTTTGGAAAAAAGGTCTTGAGAAAAATTACATAACTTAATCATGGAAGCTCTAAAATTATGTGAAAGTAAATGTCAAATGGAAATAGGAATTAGTATTGTACACTGTGCAGGCACTGTAGAAGTACTGTATATTATGCGGAACTATAGCAGAAATATACACTATATAGGTACTGTAGCAGAACTGTACACTGTGCGGGTACTGTAGCAGTAACTATAACAGTAACTGTATAGTTTTTGTTCGGTAATGTATTAGTTGGAACTATTCAATTTCGGTCACCGGTTTGGGTTTGGAATCCTTAAGGCTATCAGTCCACCCAGTTATTTTGGTCAGTAGGGCTTTTGGGCCATGTTTAAGGCCTTCGGGCCACCTCAAGGCCTTTGGGCCACATGCAGTTGCCCCAGACACACTACAAAAAAGGAGAATCCCTGGAAGAGGTTTCATAGCAGGTGCACTCATCAGAGCAAATACAAATTGATTTTTCAGAATGAGAGGGTATGGTTATGCCATCGAGACCAGGCTGTGATTGCATGGGAAGCCAAACCAGATGACCATGCGAAGGTGGAGAGATACTATCATGATGCAGATGATGGGGAGGGGCAGTTCCTTTTAGATAGTCTGGTTGAATTTTCTAAGACCTTAGGGTCATGTAATCTCCAAAGCCTATGGGCCATGTAATATCTGAGCCTAAATACCTTTTAAGGGTTCCCCCTCATTCCTTGAAAGGGTGGTTATCAAAAATCAATAAAAATTCAGGCCTTCAGGACATTCGGGAAATAGGAATAAACTCATGTAATAAGACATGGTAATCATGGGTTTTAAGAGATTTTATTTTCACATCTTGTGTATTCACCCTTTTCGAAATATTACTTGAAAAACCATCTAGAACATTCAACCATTCCAAGATCTGAAGAAATTGTTCCTTCTCCACATTTTTCATCGAATTACAAGCAATAGGAAATTTCCACTTATTTTGACCAATTAACTCAGGATAAAGTTTTTCTCTTATACCCCAACCTATCAAATCATGGCAAGGCCACAAATCATCTTTTTTTGACTTTGACATTTAAAATAGTTGCAAGTAACATCTCACAAATGTTTTTATTAATATTTATTACATCCATAAAATGACTCAATAAATTCGATGACCAATATGAGAACTCAATGAATATGCTTTTCTTTCTCCAATTGTTATTGGAATTCAAATTAGCATGTTTTCTCTTTCTGATATTTGATTAAATTTTTCCAAGAACATAATTTAAATCATCAAGATCTTTAAAAATATAATTCACTGACATTTGTTGAGGTGACCCATATAACTCAATTGCATTATCAAATTGTATTTGATTTTTTTTGTATGGATGATCCATTGGTAGAAATCGTCGATTTCCTACGAAGATGAAAGTTCGTTGAAACTTTAATCTTTGAAAACGTGTATTTTTTGTACAAATAAGGCAGGATAATTTTTTTTAGTACTCCATCCAAATATCATTCCTTTGGTAGGGAAATCATTTATTGTCTATAATAAAGATGTATGAAAAATAAATTACTCCTTCCTGAATGCATCATAGACCTATGCACCAATAATCAAAATCCCCTTTAACTCCACTATTAATGGATGCAATCCATGTCAATTCATTTCTAGGATCACTACATCTAGATATCAATATACTCATGATAGTAAATGGATTATTCATACACATCCATGAAGGAAAGTTATAAATGTGAATGAAAATAGGCCATGTATTGTGTATAGTATGCATTTGGAGAAATAGATTGAAACCATAAAAGGATGATCCCAATCTAACATTTCGTGGGTCAATAAAAAAATTAGGATGTAGCCTATCAAAATTATTCCAAGACACCCCATCTACAGGATTCCCTATTTCATCATTATATTTATTTATTTCATCTTCATGCCATCTCATATTCTTTTCCATTTGTTCTGACATAAAAAGTTTTTGAAGCCTGGGAATTAAAGGGAAGTGCTACATCACTTTCTCTAGTATGAGAGATTGCATTCCATCATTATTAGTCTTCCACCATGATGTTCCACACTGTTTTCACTAACTTAACTCTGCATTTTCCATTCAGAACAGACAACAATCATTGGGGAAAGAATGAGTCTTAATAGATGAAAATACAAATTTGTCAACCAAATTTGATGGAATGTAATTATTTTCTAGAATACATGCATCATCTGTTAGTAAATACTTAATAAATATAAGAAGATAGTCGACCGTTGTATCACTAAATCCATACATTGCTTTTCCATGATATAATCGCATTAAAAAATAATGTTTTCTCATATTTCCACATGCATGATATACTGGGGTATTTTCATCTTCCATCGGCTTTCTATCACTCTCTATGTAATTATCCTTGTTAATAGACGAATACTGTGTTTTGGTATTCATTTTCTCTTGCACTGGTCTACATGAGGTGTCAGCTTCAAAAAAAAAAGAAAACCGATCAGAAATCAAATTTTTCATAACAATACTTTTTGCTAAATCGATGTCATTCACCACTTGAGCTTCTTCTCCATTGGGATACCACACATGATAATTTTTACGGAAACCTTTTTCAGTGATATGATAACTCACTTATTTGTGAGTTAACCATGGTCTTCTAGCACAATCAAAATACAGGCATCGAATAAATCCTCCATCTAAATCATTACTGAATGTAATGTCCAAGAAATATCATAACTCATTCTGAGATTCATTAGTGATTGGATCAATGTTGTACATCTAGTATCTATCCATTCTGAGGAAAATAAACATACATTAAATAAATAATCAATAAAATGACCAAACATTATATGTATTGATTCATAAGATAATAAGTAACCATCAATGACATGTGAATAAAAAATTCATAACAAATATTATAGTTATGGGAATTCATAAATGTTTAAATTATAGAAAATAATGAATAGTCACACCTTTCTATGACCAGATAAGATTTTCTTGGTGTACCTCTAACACCCAAATTAAAACCTAAATGTTTGAACAATGACATATTATGTTTTTTATAGAATTCTCTGATGGGAACCCCCCCCCCCCCTCGTGGACACCCCTCCCTCTTAGACGCCCCCTAGAGACCCCCCCCCCCATCCCTCATGGATAGCCCCCTAACCCCCCTAGAGAGCCCCCCCCCCCCACACCCCCACACCCCTTGCCCCCTCCCTGCCCCCAACACACCGCTCCCCCTGAACCCTTCACCTCCTCCTCCTGGACATCCCTCCTCCCCTTGCACCCCCTTCCCCCCTCCCTACACACTGCCTCCCCCCCAGAAACCCCCCTCCCCCTCCAGAACGCCCCTCCCGCCTGGACCCCCACACCCTATGCACCCCTTGCTCCCTGCCCCCCCCCCCCCCAACCTCCCCCCCCTCTTGGACAACCCCCCTCCCCCTTCACCCCTCCCTGCACACTGCCCCCTGGACACCCCCCCCCCAAACCTGCACCCCCCAACCCAACCCCCTCTCCCGGCACCCCTGCACACAGCCCCCCAACCCCCACCCCGGACACCCACTCCTAGAAAGCCCCCCTCCTCATCCACCCCCTTCCCCCTCCCCCCTACACCACCTACACCCCCATCTCCCTTCACGATGCCCCCCACCTCCCGCCCCCTACTGGATAGCCCCCCCTCCCCCCTCCCGGCACACTGCCCCCCTCCTGGGGAGCCCCTCTCTAATACATGATCACATGTGTTTTTTTAATTGTGACAAACACAAAAACTAGGATGAATAGTTTATCAAAACACCAAAACATCTTGGGAACATCATCCCGATCAGTGTGATATGTCTTATTTCCAATATCACCCAGGTCAATTTAACTTAGAGATGTTCAGTTATCAATGCATAGAACATCAGAAAACAAACTCCTATCACTAAACACATATGGTATGGTGTAACCTTTACCCAACAAGATGGGTGATTCTTGTGTTGACAAACCCATGCCCATGATTTCTTATAGAAAAAAACAGGCATGTTTATACTCCTAAATTCACTAGAAAAATGGAACAGAAAATTCTAGAGTTCTATTATGTCACAAAAATTCTATAATATTAATACATTTCGAGTCATGCATTAGAAAATAATGGAATTTCAAACGCAATACCATGCTGATAATAATTCACAAGGAATGACTATCCCACTTAAATTGTGAATTACATGATGATCATGCCTATAAAAAGAATCAAATAATTGCACAAACACCTGTCTAACCGGGGTTTCATTTTAAAATCTAAGATTCCTACATGGGATAAACTTCACCCAAATGAAACCACAAATCTGAAATCGTTCAGATGCATTTTAAATTTCTTAATATTATGAGGGAAGAAACACCCTTAGGTTGTCCCCTTACAAAAGAATAAGGCATCAACCGCAAAGCTAGGTTATGCTTAAGACATCTCTAGGCTAAAAAAATTCATTTGTGTTCAACTGATAGATAAATAAGCCCATGGGACACACTCATACACCCTCTCTAAGGAAAATATCAATTGATCATTAAAAATTCTAGAAAATGAGGTTGAATAATAAAAACATCGTATTTAGGTTTCGTTTAAGGTGTTACATTTCTTCATTTTATTTCTTAAAATATTTCAAGGCTTTGTTTTATTGAACATCCAATATCATTCAGGGAAAATAAAAAATTATTTTCTTTTATTTAGATAGCTTTCAAATGAAACAACAAAAATCTATCTCAAACTTATTTTCAAGCATTAATTATTTATCTACCATACGATCAAAATATTAGGAAATTTATCTTATAAATTTAATTCTCCATTTTACATATACATACATATTTTCATATTTGGATTAGTTAAATAAGATTTCAATTTCAGGTTCTAGAAGAAATAACCCTCAATGTTGCAACTGTCATTTCAAATAACACAATCCTAAAAATAATACATACTGAAATAGCTAAAAGGTATTCTATTAATTGTAAGAAATAAGTTATGTATTATGCCACCATATATCTATACATAACATCATATAAGAGGATACAAAAACATTAAAAACCATCACTATCTTGGAATAATCATACCCTAATTGGGTTATGTAATATAGAATATCTAAATAAATTTGACCTAGGTGGGTCCCATCATATCCATCCTGGGTTCATATAAATTCCATTAAACAATAGTTGATTTACTTATTAATGTTTCAAAACACCATTAGTGGGTTATGTCATTAGAATCTTTCCCTAAATGACCTACATGGGTAAAGATGTGTATTTAGGAATTTATTAACATGGGTTGTCATGATGAAATTCTGTAGGTACTATAATTCATAATAGAAAACATTATTTATATGAATTACTGTTTAGAATATACAATGGTTCAGTAAGATGCATTAACATTGATAAAAAAAATTATACTTGTATTTATATGACATTATTGGAATTCATGAACCATCAACTTGGACTTCATCTTTGCCTATAGAATATAGAAAGTCCATTTATAATGGTTTCATTACATGGGTTAATGATCCAAATTTATAAAGGACCGACCAAATCCTAATTTTTTTTGAAACCCATTTAACCATTACCATAATTTTTTTTGCATATGTAACATATAGTTCATCATTGATGCATGTCAATATTGGTTAGTTAAGGTAGAACCATCACACTATATAGGAAAAAACCATTTAAGTTGATGCTAACACATTAATATAAAATTGTATATCACAATTATCACAAGGAATGAAATCTCATGTTAGAAAAAAAATATTTATTTATAAATAAGAAACCACAAAATCAATGTATATAGGCAGATAATGATAAATAATCATGAAAAAATTAATAAAATAACCTATGTAAAATATCACATATAACATAAAATCATGGAATAAAACCCACATATCATGGCATATTCAAGGAAGTTGAATCTCTATATTCCTAGAATGATTAATGAAACAACATGTTCATTCCATGAAACCCGAGGATAAAATATCTTAATATCAAAAATATATATGTAGAATAATTTAAAACAATCACGAAAGGTGAAAACAGAATCAATTTTAATAACTATCAATAAGACCACAGTCTCACCCTTGAAAACTTATATGTTTCCCCTTGCATGGTTTTAATACTCCCAGATATGACTATTTACCTTGAACTAACACATTCTTAAAATCATATATAATATAAAAAAAATTGCATGATAATATGAAAAGAAACCTCTTATACCACTTTTCAAATTCCCATCCCAAGAGCCACTAAACACATCCCCAAGATAGTTGGTTACATTGCTAAAAGAGTGCCACCATATATGTTAGAGGCATCCAACCAATAGTGAGTGTATAATTATAGTATAATAGAGAGTCTATAACTTTATAAAAATAGTATCATATCACTATATAATAACTACATAAAAAAGAAGAAGAAGTATATATGAATGAAATAGAATCAAATGAAAACAATAACTGATAAAATATAAAATTCCAACTATAAAACAATGCATTCATGTCCATATGAGGCTATAAAATCTAAATAAGTAAACATACTAAAGTGGTTACTATAAAATATAGTACAGGTATATTAAGAGTTAAAAAATAAAAAAATTTATATCTTCATGAATATCTTAATTTTCATCACATCGTTGTTCTCCTAACTCCCATATTCATGAAGTATTTCATCAATGAAAAATACATAACCTACTCTTGTAACCATGAAGTCTTTTGGGTGTCATAGTGGAAATCCATCCTAAATAGGTTGTGGGATATAATTAGTAGGCTCAAACCAATGGCTTCTAGATCTATTTTTTCAATGATTATAAAATATAACAGTGTGAATGTATATCAATAGTGTTATAAAAATTAAATAATTGTAATCAAGTTAGTATCATTTTCTTCTAGGACACATGATCAACCATATTTTCATTGGCATAAGATTCTATATATATTCACACCTTACATCATGTATATATATGCATTGTGAAGATAATATATTTCCTAGATATTGATTAATTGGTGTTGGGGTTAGGTTTAGATCCACGGAATCCAAAAAGGTGATCACATATCATAAAGGGGTTCTATGTATAGGGTGAAAGACCCTTGTATCACAGTATAAGGAACACAATGACTAGGGTATCATAATTTTTAAGGGAATATACCACTGAGGGATGCCATACCTGAGTGTCACAATATATAATGGACCTGATTCCTAATAATCTCAACATAATTTTTAAACCATTCCCATATGTCACAACATTTATGGGGTGCATTAGGGATTCCATGTTTGAGTATCAAAATGCATAAGGGATTCCATGCTTGACTATCCAATATATAAAGGATATTTTTTCTGATGGACACCATTCCCATGTATCAAAATTTATATAAGGTAAGTAATGCCTAAATGATTCTATATAAAGGCTTCCAAATATATATGCGACTCCATTATTGAGTATCATAAGGTAATAAAACAATGTCTATGTGAACTATTTATAGGTATCTTTCACCATACATGCATAGTTATATCATAGTCCCTAAATGCATCCAGGGAGTAATGATTCTCCATGATCATTATTTTTAGTCAATTTAATGTACTAATAAAAATTAGTGTCATGTGGAAAAGTATTCCCTAATATATTTCAGTTCATTACACACGAAATATCAACACATATAATCTTTCTATAAATAAATTAAATAATTTAAATAGGGAAGTTTCTTTTATTATAAGAACAATACTTCCATCCTATGGTCCTTGAATCTCATCATTAAAATATTATTATTTAAATACTCCTTTTTATTTAATAAAAAAACACACCTCTATTGTGGTCAATTATAAAATGGTTTAGTGTTGTTAGCTATCTCATGTTTCTTAATTAAATTTTTCCATCCCTTTCACGAGGGATTAATCATCAGACCTCTAATTATAATTAAAATTGTGAAAGGAATTATAATTATAATAAGTTTATGTATCAACCAAAATGGTTTATTAATATTTTATATGAAGCATAGATCAAAACTACCAAGGAAACACACCCATTTAGTGGTTTGAGTTTTGTAGAGAATCCAATAGTTATATTAAGAGTAAAATTTTTATTTAATCTAATTCATTAGTATGTACATAATTAACATCACATTTTAAGGGCGACAGATAGAAATTACAGTTTGAAGAACAAATATATTGTTCTAGAAAATATATACAGTAAGGTAAAATACATAGACCACCTACCTTATACTAAGGACTCTTCAATAGTCCAAAATAAAGCCTTGATTCTATCCTGTTTACGGGAAATCAATGAAAAAGAAAAAAAGAAATAAAAATAGTATGAATTAGCTTAGATGAAGATAATGTAGGAGATGGAATGATAATTGATGAAGGAAAGGAATAATAATCACATGATAACCATGGTATATCCATCATAACTAATGAAATGGGAGAAAATAATTAATATTTGGGATGGAAAAACCATAATTTGTAAAAAATTAATGATTTGCAAGATTATTATACATGGTATAGCTAACTGAATACCGATTGTGCGTTGTTACTTCCAAAGTCGAACCAACTATATAGTTAAAGAACATAGTCTTCCAAAATATGCCTAGCCAATGGATGAACTATATTGTTTTATAAGGATATCCCCACCCAAATAGTCACATCGTTCAGAATGGTTACCAGTCTTTGAGTTACCACTAACACATGAAACCACAAATCATAGTTCAGAAGATTGATGAAATTAGATGGTATAAAATACCTGTGTTGATTGGAATCTTCGGGTATGAGGGCACCACAGTGATAGATGAGAGGAGGGCGTCGTGATGGGAGAGGTCTCCAGGGAGTAGGGTTCCACTATGAGAGAGGTTGTCGGGGAGGAGGGTGTCGTGGTGAGAGAGTTCATCAGAGAGGAGGGAGCCACAATGAGGAGAGGTCGGGTATGATAGCTCGGGAAGGAGAATTCCTCAGGGAGGAGGCCTCCACGGTGAGGAGATGTCAGGGAGGAGAATTCTCTGGGGAGTAGAAGTCAGGGAGGAGAATTCGTCGGGAGGAGGGTGTTGTGGTGTGAGGTGAGTATAAAATGGGGGAGGACGAGCCCGATACCAAATAATTGATAGATGCGGTATAGCCACGGTTGATTAATTAAAACATGGAATTAGAAAGGAATATCCACAGATTAGTAAAACCATGGCTATAGGTCTGGGGCTATAGGTTTAATTTCTAATACTAAAAATAAAAACTGAAGTTTAATGAAAATTCATGGGTTTTGAAAAAAAAAAACAGATTTCAATCGTTAATAAAAATTACAATTGTATTACTACAAAATATACAATATTTTATTTTAAAAAGTTATTTATTAATACTATTTTATTAAAATATTATTTAATTCTAAAATCCATTAATTCGTCAAAATATATTTCTCAATTCAATATTAACTAGAAAGTTATTTGTGTTGTAAAACCATTTAAAAAGTAGAAATAATAAAAGTAATGTATATTATTTATTCTAAAAATAATAATTCACATAATCATAGTGCTAAGGTCTTGTTAAATAACTCCTTATAACACCCGCATGAGACCTAAGGGTAAGGTTTGTGATGGTGACATACTCTTGGGATGGCTAAGATAACATCCCTTGGGTGGAAATGTCTATCAACATCCACTTATCACGTAGGCGGTACCATTAGAGCTTAATGTGTTGAACTTCATCTTTAGATTGGTCAAGAGTAATGCCCAGTGATGTCCCCTCCTTTCCAATTTCTGACAAATGGGCTTCATACAGAGCAATTCTATTAGATGAGCCCATATATTCCTTTGTCTGAGTAAATAGGATTTGTTAAATCCTCATATTTATTCTAATCAATTGATCACTGTTCAATGGCTATATTAAAAATGGTAACAATTCTTAACGGTATCATAAAACCAAAGAAGTTCATATGTTATATAACCATTTTACATAATAAGACATTTAATTAGATCAAGATGAATTTTCGTTAATAACATTTTGGGTCATTTCATTTTGAATCTAAACATAAAATTATTTATTAATATTAAAATACATTGATTATAAAAATATTAGTATATTTTAAAAATATACATTTTATAAAAATATTAATATTTAAATATAATGAATAATTCTTCAATATAATTTGCAATTCATTATATATTATAATATATAATCAATATGACATATACATCTATATAATTAGTAATAATAATATATTTATATATTATAGAAATTATAAATCTATTTAAATATGATAATAAAAAAGTTTACTTTTAATTTCTCCATTTTATAACTGATAATATACTATGAAAAACATTTATACTTTTTTATTTTTTATGCAGGTGACAAATAAAATAATATTATTATAAATTTAATTTAAATACTTTTTTTAAATAAAAATAATTTAGTATTATTTTAAATATAGTTGAAAGTAAAATTATTATTAAATAGAAGTATATTTAAAATAATCTACTATTAATTAAAAAATAATATTTCATATTTTTAAATATAACTAGACATTTTTATGATATTAAATATTTATTCACTTATATAATTAATAGATGTTTTAAAATTTTATTAATAATATTCTAATATAACAATTATTAATAATTTATATGTATAGTTAATATTATATACATTTATATAATTAGTAAATTATTATAAATATTTTAAATTTATAAGAAATATTTAATATTATTATATTTAATTATAAATTTATATAATTAATAATATATCATATATGAAATTAGTCCAATTGAAATATAATTAATAATTTTTAATGTATTTATATTAAAAATTATATATATTTATATTTTAGTTGTTCTTGTATTATTTATTAATTTATAGGTTATGGCTTTTTTATGTACATGTATACTTTTTAAAAAATGTAATTAGCCATTTATATATTTAATGAAAAATTTTGAAAAATATTTATTCATTTATATATATAATAATATATTTAATTATAATTATTTTATTTAAAATTCTATTAATAATTAGTTATATTTTTTGTATGATTATACATCCATTAGTGACTTATGTCTTGAGATTCTACTAAAGTAAGTAACCACTCATAACAATATAAATAGTTATTATACCTAACTTTATGTAAAATTTAAAATTATAATTTTTTGAATTTTAATTTGATAAAATGGAAATAAATATTTGATTCAACATGTTGAAATTATCTTAGCCTACATTTTTATGATTTTATTTTTGAAAATGTTAATTTTTTAGTTTATAAAAAATACATTTTTTACAAATACTTTAAATTTTATAATGTCATCATGATATAGGTATGAATTAAAAACTTATAAAACCTTTATTTAGACATTAAGGTCTAAATATAATTTCATTTTTATGAATATACTCAAAATATCATAATATATTTTAATTTTTATATCTAGTTAAATATGAAAAAAAAAATTGATGATAATGCAGTCTCTATGAGCCATTAGAAAGGCCAAATTGGTGTTAATGAGATAAAATTTAAGAGGGGATAAGGATATTCTTGAATTAAATATAAATATAATGACTAATGAATATTTTTTATGTACATATATAAATTTTAAATTATAAAAAAAACGTCATTATATTAATGTCTACTAAGTATTTTAACAACCTAAGAAAAGTAAAAAAAATCTATATTAAAAATGTTACATTTATAAGAGTGAAAATAAAAATATATTAGGTATGGTTTTAAATTAAAACTGTTAAAATAATAAATAATATTTGTCTATTTAATTTATTTTTAATGTCATAAAATATCATAATTATCCAAAACACTCACACATTGTCGGCATAGTGCTTGTTTGAGGAGAATAACAGTAAAATAAATCATTTTAAAAACATTTAAGGTGATCAGGTTTGGGTGAGTGGGAGTGTTTCCTGAATTTTATAGATAAATATAAAAGATAAGTAATTTTATAAATATAATTTCCTGTATTTTTTGATCATTTATGTATTTTTAATCTCAATTTATAATATTTACCCTAGAAATGATTTTAAGTTATGTTTAATGTTAAGAATAATTTATTAATTAATAAAGACCCCAAAACAATATAATGGTTCAAGTTTTGATGATTAAATGTCAAATATAAAATCTATTTCCCATTTATGATACACTTCAAATTTTAAAATTACTTTATTTAACCATTTATATTGAATATTTATGAAAATTACATCCAATATAGAATATAAAATAGGGACTTAATTTGACCATTCCAAATAACTTCTAAATTTAAGTTTTATTTTTATCCAAAATTAAACTATAAAATTCTATTTCCGAGTTCATATGTTTCAATACTATCCCAAATCACTTTCTCTAAAGGATTTTAGCTCAATCTAATGGATGTGACATAAAGATAATGATAAGTGTTTCCAATCCTCTTTATGTTTTATTAATAGTGATTAATTAACATAAAACTATTTTAAATATAAAAATATTTTTCTTCCATGATTCCATCCATATTTTATTTTTAATATTTTGATCTATAAATGGAGATAGGGAACTCATTATCTCTCACTAAACTATTTCATACTAAGTTAATGGGTAGAAATACGGGTTTCAAAAACCATAGATTTTCATTCCAATTATTCTCTTAAACATCTCAATAAAATAAATAATCTCAAAAATTACTCATGAAATAATAGTTTAATTTTAATCTAACATTTTTATAGAATAAAAAAATTATTTATTTTCCATTATTTTAAACTCTTAAAAAACTTTACTAGCCATGGTGGTTCTTTTCAACCTAAGTGTACGACGATGTTTTCATAAACCTTCACTTTTCAATGATATTATTTTAAATTGATTTTTTATTAAATATAAAATTAATAATAAATTAATTTCATTATTATTATTTTTAATTGATAATTTACCTTTCACAACAATTAAAATAAAACTAAATAATCATAGCCATTTTTTACCAGAAATAACAAGCTCATCAAGAAAGATTCTATGAATATTAACAACTCCATGATCTATTGATATTATTTACCATTATAGTGAAATTACTAAAATAACATGACACATATTGAGATTACGGGACCATTATAAAATAAAGTTTTTTCTATAAAAAATATACCATTGCAATGTTTTAAATTTATATACCAAACAACCTCAAAATGACTGATATAAATAATACTAATTTTCTAAATGAATGAAACATGAAATTAAATGAATTAAAAAGAAATAAAAATAATTAAATGGAAAAAATTTATTTAAATAAATTAAATAATTAGTTTTATTTAATTATCTAAGAAATTATATAATATACAATACAGGTTGACACATGAGGTAAGGGTTCCATTACAAGTCCCCATTCATTTCAATATATTTTCTTCAATTTCATATTATATATTCTATGTTTGAAATAAATTTTCATTAAGGATTAAATTACCATAATACCATCATTTCATAAGAATTTATGGACTCCTTTATGACCTTATGAATTTATAGTCATACCTTACATTTCTTGTAAGGATTCATTCTCATTCGTTCTCTTTCTTGTAATTATGTTATCTATCACCCCTCATCTCTATCTTAACATTATTTTTCTCTATCATTTACATTTTATTTTCATGTTACCAAAGGATATGTTGGTTATATTTATTTTTAATAAGTTTCAATATGTACTTCTTATATAATATGGGTGATAAATTGATATTCTACTTAATGAATGAAGATGCAGATGTTATACATGCATTTATGGGTAAATGAAGAGTTGTTTACTACTTTGGAAAGAATCCCTGACTTGTGAAAAATAATGTAGCCAATAAGTCCACATGATATATGTCAAATTATAATGGATTAATTTTCTATAATATGTTACATGGAAATAAGTCATTGTGGTTAAAGGTGATGACTGTTGGACCTGGTAATGGACAACTAATCTAAGCAATAGTAAAAATTATTAAAATGGGTTCAAAATATTGTAGAAGTGTTCCCAAATACCATATAAACCATAAAAGTATTATTTAACTTTAATGATAATGATATTAGTGAGTAAATACTCTTTTAAAAAAATTATAAGGTTTGAGTCAATTTGAAGAACCCCTTAAAGTCACTTTAAGAATTCAAGAACATCTAAAATTAATGAAAAAAATAGATAAGTCTCAGAAAATAAATCTATTCATCATGTGTATGAATTTTTAGTATAATTTATGAATTTGAGACTGATTATGACTCTAGACATAAGCCTCTTCATGTCCTAGCATGAAAATTTTTATGTCAATGTATGACTCTGAGTGAATTTTTTAGGAGTTTATAGTCACATGTAAGTCTTTTCAGGCCTGCATAAGTATTCCATATTGTGGGGGTATAACTTTCAACCTAAATATATGGATTTTGATCCATGTGTTGACTTACAAATATGCATGATACTTTTATCTATATGTGTAAGGATTTTTGTCTTATCCATGTAAGAATTTTGATCTATGTATAACATTAGACATAAGGAAAAATCAAAGATTTTGATAGAATAAAAAAAGAATTTTCTAAAATTAAAATTCTTAAGTCAAAAAATATTTGATTTATGTTAATGTTTTATATATCTATTAAGAATATTTGATTATAGATGGTGGTATAAAATTATATGATGATGATAATTCCATGCATGATGTAAAAATCAGATGATTTATTTAACCAATGAAATGAGGGAGGTGATCTTCAATATTAACAATATTAGATCAAATCAATATAAAATTCAATGTATATAAATTCCCTAAAACAATAGAATTATTAATTAAATAACCCTTGAAAAGAAGTTTAAGATTCTTTTTTTTCTATAGAGTTTTAAATATCACAAACTGAGTTGTGAACCATATTGGAAAGAAAAATAAGGTATTGAGGTGTTGTTTATAGTGTAATGATTCAAGATGAATTTATATTTTTTTCATGTAACTCTCTTGATGATAATTATATGAGTCACACCATAAGTGTTTTGCTATAGTATTTTCCTAAAATAGTGGAGATACTTTTATTTTTGATTTACCTAAGGTATTTTGAGAAGACAGAGAATCAATCCTTCTAGAGAACAGAAATAAAAGATATATTTGGGTGATATAAATGGATAAATAAAATTAGAAAGGTATATTATGTAAAACGATATGAGAAAAGAGGTTAAGAAAAATAAATATAGTTTCATGGGGACATACCCATGTGATTTACTTGAGGAAAATAAAAAAAATCATGGAATTGATATTAATTCATGAATTTCTTATATTCTAAATATTGGAAATATTTTTTCAAGTGACCTATATATAATATTTTATAAGTTTGTTTATTAAATATGGAGGTTGAGTAAGAGTAGAACTAAGATCTTAATCCAAGTGAAAACTTTGGAATATCAATGAATATTAATAGAAGTAACTGATACTAATTAGTAGACGAGGGATCACCTAGGTATTGAAGAAGAAGAATCATCTGAGCCACTTATATAGATCACATCCAATTAAAGTAAAAATTGATAAGGAAAATATTTTGGAGAGACTAACATTATTATTCTTATTTTTAGTATTCATTTTATAAGTTTAGATTTTGAGAATATGTTTGGTGTATGGAGATCATATTAGCTTATTTGAGTTAAGACTGGATAGAAGACCAATTTCGAATAAGTAATGTGAATTTGTGTCCTCATTTAGAGATAGAGTTTCATATTATCAAGAAAACAATCTAAAGGAATTTGAATATTCTATGTTGGTATGGAAGAGATAAATTTTTATTTAAGTAGTGAAATCTAATTAATAATCAGTATTTACTTTAATGAGGTTAGAGGTTGAGTTTGTAATCAACAGTGAGAAGATTTGAAGTACGATGGGATATCGATAGTTAGAAATCTTTTGGTTTGTTATACTGGTGTGTGATGCACCATGATATAGGATGATAACTTCCACAAAATTTTCATTTTTTTGCAATAATAGTGAAAATAAATTATGACTAGGACAACCAAATAATAGTAAGGAGTAGGATTCCTTGGAGAGTTTGAACCTTGTAAACATATGTTCCATGATTTACTATTTTATTTACATTTTATTTAGTATTTTATTCTAGGTTAAATAAAAAATATCCATTTATCTTAATATGAAATAGAGGTTCAAACAATATCCATTTATCTCTGTCTGTCGTTCACGACGGCAGCTTCCTTGGTTCGGTCACATTGGCAGTGCACTTGATTTTCTGTCCTCCTTGATCGATTCCACTATATGTATATGGTTCCACAGCGGTGCAGTAGTCTAGAGATCGAGTCCGAGATATCGCGGGTTGAGGGAGATTCTTCCTCCTCAAATGTGTGAAATTTATGGTTGGGCATGGCCTCTGTGGGCATTCAGGATGATGGAGAGGGGATTTGGATCTGGCTTTAAGCTGGGTTCTTCTTCGGTTTTTTGGGTCGAGTTCTTCTGTTTTCTTTTTCTTGTTTCTTTTTTGCACTGCGGTTTAGTTGCAGAGTTGGTTTTTTGTTTGGGGAAAGTTTCTTTCTTCGGATTGGTGTTTGGGTTGGTTTTGTTTGTTTGCCGACTGTGGATTTGGATCGAGACTGTTGATGGTGAAGGTGACGACAGACGACGGTGAAGCTCATCAGCGTTCTGGTTGATGTGGATTAGGTCATTCCCTTCACGGAAGGTTGTTGCTTGAGACTTCATAGATCAGGTGTTTTGGTGGTTCGTGGATCAAGATATTGACAGAGGCTCTTTTCTGTTTTGATTTTGTATCTCTAGTGGGATGTGATGAAGGTGGTGGTCGGTAGTTGTCCCGACATGTCTCGCCGGTGATTTGTTGATCATGGGGCGGGTGATGTCTGGGATGACTCTGTGATTATGACATGGTGATGCCGGAGGGGTTCTCACCAGCGATGAACGACGAAGGCTTGTAGGTGACGTTGATTGGTTCGATGTCAGGTGTGCGTCTCGAGGGCATGAGCAGATCGATGGTGCCTGGACAGGTGTGCGACTTGATGGCGTGCAGATCACGGGCAACTATGTGGTTTTCTTGATTTTGAAATTTGAAATGTGAATTGGAACTGGATGTTGTGAAGTGGTGAATTGGAAGTGGTCATGTTTTGTATTGGGTAATGGAAACCCTTAAACCAGCTTTTAGAAAATGTAAAAAATGATTTGCAAAGAACAAGTGGTATTAAGGAAAAATGTCCCACCAATTGGGTCAAAAAAATTATTTCCCTAATGTTTTTATCAGAATATATAAATTATATATTTTAAATGATTTTAAAAGAGACTCATATGGAATATTTATAATAATACTTGTTAAAATGGAATTGGGGGTTTCATCTCAAACATTACAAAATAAAAATAATAAATAAAAATAAAGAAAAAATGAACTCAAAGAAGAAAGGTGAACAACTGTTAGTTTAAGGTATTTTAAACGATAATGGTTTATTAGTTAAATACATTATTTATGATTAATCTAGTAAATAATCTTCAATCTATGATGAATATTACATGCATGAAAAATAATTTGTGGTTTTAATTTTTAAGTAAATTATTGACTTGAAATATTCTCCATAAAAGTTGTTAAATACATAATTTTACACAACAAGTGACTACTAAATAAAAATTAACAGTTTTAATAAGATTCCAATGAAATGTAGTATACATTAGATAAAATGTTACATAATTATAACACCGTCAAAAAACATTAATGATAAGGAATAATCTATTTCAGTTTTAAATAAAATTATTTATTTGATTGATAAAGAGTGGAATTTGGATTGATTGTGAGAAGTGTTTTTTAGAATATTTTTAAAGAGGTGATCCATGCATTTAAAAAACTACACAATATCTATAGATGTTAAAAATACTCAACTAAAAGTAAAAAAAGAGGGTGAAAGAAATTAATGACATGATGAAAATGTTATAAAAATGTATCGAAATCAATAAAACAAGATAAAGAGTCAATGAAAAGATAGATTCAAATCTATTTAAGATGAGAATAATATCCTGAGTCTAAAGTGTGTATATTTCGGAATTATGTCGAGAAATTAGACTAAGAAACATTTAAGAATATACCGTATTTTTGGGTACATAAATGCTATCATATAAAAATATAAAGAGATAATTTATATAAATAAGACACAAAATTGTGGTAATAATGGCTTGGAATCATCTCATGATCAACCCATAGTCCTATCATGGATAATCATATCTTAGTATCTTGTTAATTGTGGAAGAAAAAAATCTGTTTAAAAAAACTTTTTGTTTAACGTCAAAATATAGTCAAATATAGAGGGTTTAAAATGATCAAAAAACCAAAATATCATTAATAGGATATAGGATAATTTATAATAAGTAAATATCCTCAAAAATTCTAAATTAAGGATGATTTTTAAAAAAAATATAAATACGTAAGTCATGAAAGACTTCTATCAAATTGAAATGAGCAAGGTTTGTCGGAAACTTTTTATTTTTTTGGAGGTTAAAAAAAATGTCCATTAATTTATGTAAAATATATTCGTAAATGGAAGTTATATAAGTCTTAAACAAAGGTTATTAATATCTAAATTCAAAATAAAACTTACTATACAAAAGAAATTGTCATAAGAAATTGGAAAGATATCCACTAAGAATTGATTTAGTTGTTTTGAAAAAATTTATGATTTTTTAAAAAATTAATTGACAAAATTATGATTTTTTCTTGTGGTTAATAGAAAGTTAAATATCTTATGATGATGTGAAAAATGTTCCACAAAAACAAAGTGGGTGGTCATGGAAGATAATTCTCTCTTGGAAGAAAAATCCACAAAGAAGATATTTGAACAAACAACTCTAAATAATTCAATAAATAAATACGATGAAATAAATTACATAAAAAAGTATAATATTATTTTATTGAGCTAACATATCTTACATTATATACATTTTCTAGATTTCCTTAAACATTGATATCCATGGAAGAATTTTGTAATCGACAAGAAAATAATAAATCAAAGAGAGAGATTATAGGATTCATTTGGTGGTTTACACTCCTGAGGAATAATTGGAATTTTTTAGGAGGACATAAATGAACCAATACCATAATTCTATATGATAGTTTTGTTTATGGTTAATTCGATATATTGACCATGAAAAAAATAGGAAACAATTTTTAGAGCAATGAAAACTATATATTGCTAAAGGTAAATCACTAGTGACTCCTAGTATAGAGTCTACTCTAACTAAAAAAGAGTATTCCAAAAAATGAAAAATTTTAATGTGCCTAAATATTGGTTATTCATATGGGAAAAATTATATGAGTATAAAATAATGGAGAAATTTAAAAGATATAAAAATTCTCTAATTACTAAAGTCAATATGTTTCTCCAGTCCAAGGTTTAAGTTGTAAACAAAGAAAAAACCATGAAGCTCTAGGATGAAAAAATCTATAAAGTTAATAGTGGAGTAATAATGAAGAGTTCTATGAATATTAGAGTTCGAAATAAAGAAGTTTCTAGGCTGATTAACATGTCTCATCCATGTTGATCACACTAAAAAGATGATGGAATGACCCATTTATTCCCAAATTTTGGAGGTTGTACTTTTTAAAAATGAGAATTAAAGGTTTATATTGAAAAAGAATAAATGGTTAATATTGGGAGGTATATAAAACATAAATAAGGTCATCTATTGTGGAGAATATTTCAATTGGTATCATGTTATCTCCATGAAACACATTACATTATAAATATTAAATGGTATTATAATACAATTGGTATCATGATTTCTAGAAACTCATTTCTAAAGAAAACTATCAATAGAGTGGTATGGAGAGTATACCATAAGGGTGAGATATTATAGGAAGAAATATTTTAGGTATTTATTCATTCTTTTTAGATATATAAATTTGGAAAATTCTTTCAAAATGTGATGGGTGTGGCATGATTTTCTTTTTCACATAACTTTATTATTAGTATTGAATATTATTGTGAATGGGATTGATAATCTATCATAATAGAGGTGCATAGAAAATTTTCAATTAAATTTTTTGTCTTTGTTTATTCAATATGAATTTAGGTTAATTACAATTGTTGACACTCAACTATAATATCCCCAAATAAGTGAATGTTTGATTTGGTATAACATTGTGTTTTGTATACAGATATCGTTTTTATCTAAATTTAATTCTTTTATTTTATAAATTAGGTTAGACCAAGTCGACTTCTAGTTGACTAGTTAATTTAACTATTTTAAGAAAAATGTTATTACTCCCTTATCTCATGTGGTATTCATAGACTCTTTGAACAAATGGAGAATAGCGCAAAATGGGGAGAATATTTTTCTTATAGAAATGGTGATACATATTTTCTGTTGAAATACCTTTCCTCTTTTCCTGTGGTGTAAATAAAGGAGATATTTTCCCTTTTCATTTAGTATCAATATTGTGGGATTACATATTAAAAAATAGATAAATAAATTAGTTTATTTTTATTAATAACACATACAAAATTGAATATTGAAGTTCCTAAATTTTGTATTAGTTTTATTTGTTTTCAATATTTGTCAACATATATGTCTTGGGTAATATGGGTTATTATGTTAGATTCCACCCAATAAATGAAGATAAAGCTTCTAACCATACATTCATGGGTAAAGGAAGAGATTGTTTCTACTTTCTAAAGAAACCCTGACTAGTAATGATTATGGAACTACTCTATAAATACACTTGATAGGTAATAAAGGATAAATGATTCACTGTATATAATATGTTATAGGGAATTTATGAGTTTAGATTAAAGGATCCAAATACAGAACCTAATACTAGAAAACATTTATAATTTTTAGTTAAAATGACAATATCAAATTCAAATCATAATGGAAGTTAGATTTAATATTGGAGAAACCATACAAGTATTATTTTGATTGAATGATGTTGAAATTAGTGAGTGTATAATCTTTCATTAAGGTTTAATAAGGTAGGAGGTGATTTGAATAAACCCTTAAAGTAATTTCAGGTCTATATATATTCTGTAAGTGAATCATAAAAGTAGTTAAGTCTCACTATAGTATTTGTTTCATTTAATATATGAATTTTGATAAGAATGTATGACATTGAGGATGAGTTTAACTCTATGAATAATACTCTACATGTCCATGTATAAAATTTTAAATGTTTTTATATGTATATAAGTTAAATTCAATTGACTTTATAATCATGTTTATGACTTTTTTGGGCCCATAAAAGACTTACATTCTAGTTGTAATACATTAAAATTGCAGAAAGATGTTTTGAAACTACACATGAATTTATTGAGCCATGTAATACTTTCAACTTTGCACATAATAATTTTTTTATATCCATGTAAGTTTTATAATCTACAAGTGTATTTTTAATTATTTAGATAATTATATATCTAAAAAATAAATACATTAGTTTCCATAATTAATATTATGAATAGAAAAAAATGATGTGTTCTATAATTCTATACATTTATAAAGAACATTTAATTTTATATCCAAGTGTAATATTTTAAGAGTAATAGAATTTTGATCCCTCTATAAAAATTAGAATATTTAATCTCCCAAATAAATAGGGAAGTTGGTCTTTAAGATTTGAAATAGGATATCAAAGTTAAATGAAACCCTAATAATTAAAATTTCAAAAAAATGAGAAAATTCCCAGAAAAATAAATGTATAAATTAATATTAAAATATTTTCATATTTATATAGTGTTTTAAATATCAAAAAATGAATTGTGATTTAATTTTGGATGCTGGTAATTCTTATAGCTCTTATTATGAGAATGATGTCAGTCACCACACAAGTTATTTCGTTGTGTGATTTTCATATATAAGTTGTTTTACTTCTCTTTATAATTTAAAATTTAGATTTTCAGAATATTAAAACTTAAGACAATTATAGAAACAAATAATTTTTATATTTAAGTGAGATAAAATGAGAAATAAAATAATAAAGCGAATTTATGAAAAATTATGGGCGACAAATAGTTGACGTAAATAAATATAGGAACATGGGGTCATACCCATAAGGATACCTTGAGGAAAACTAAATATATATTGTGGAACTAAAATTAATTGAAGCATTTTCAAAATTATAAATATAGAAAATATTATTTGAGTATCCTACATATAAAAGGTATTAATAAATATATTTAAATATTGATAGTGACAAAATTGAAATCAAGAGCTTGTCTCAAGTGATAAAAACTTATAACTCTCATAGAAGAATAATATAATTGTCCAATACTGATCTATAGAAGAATAATCACCTGGATATCATAGAATATTAAGAATTTAAGTTAGATCTACTGATCAGATCTAGTGGATTTAGAAGGTAAGAAGAATAATCTTATATAGATACAAACATATATGTTATTATTTTTGTTCTTGTGTTGATTATTTCAAATATTAAAGAAGTTATAGATTTATGGAGATCATATGGGGATCATTTTTGTGGACAGTGGACAAGAAATTGATTTTGAAGATGATATATGAATTTATTAAATCTTTTGGATACTTATTTATGTATATTCGTGTTGATAGTCTTAAGGAATTTAAAGATTCTATTTGAAAAACGATGTGATCTAATTTTCTGGATATACTATCATTCTATTCATAATGTAGCTCTACTTAAAATAGGATGGAGTTTGAGATTATAACACGTAGCAAGAAACAATAAATTTTAGAGATATCTTGGCTATTATAAATGCGGTTGAGTGTTATATTGGTATGAAATGAACTATAAGATAGGATGAAAAAAATCCACACCACTATAATATGTTGTAATTATTATAGTGGTAAAATATATAACTCCGATATCTGGATCATATTAAGGAGTATGATTACAAGGAGGTGTTGAACCATATAATAACATATGTTCCACACTTTTATATGGTCTTGAACTTAATATATTTCATAATATTGATTTTTTATTCAATAATTCACATTCATATATTTTGAGGATCTTTTCAGTTTATAATTATAGATAATTTGGACATAAATCATACATAAAAAACCCATATATTACAAACTAAAAACTTCTACTTAGTATCCATTTTTTCCACAATATAAAACTATTAAAATTAAAACATGTATGGTTTTAATTTAAAATGTCCTTGAATTTCAAATTGACTTTTTATTTTTTCTAACCCATCCTTAAAGCTTGTGAAAAATATTTAAAAATGGCAAATGAGTACAAAAAACTCACCAAAGAACATAAAATTAAGGAATCTATTTGTATAGTTAAAAACATGAAAATACATAAAATTTTTACCTTCATCACATTATTCTTTTATTGTATGAATTAAATCGCCTCCACCAAAAAAAAACCAACTTTTTTCTCAAATAAAAACATTAAAACCCATATCAAGAAACACCCTTTTAGGAGCCTTAGAGCATAAAAATATTAGATAATTATATTAAACAACCATGTTAAAATCATGTTATAAATAACTAAATCCTTGTTAAATAAATATTATTAACCTCCCTAGTTAACTTTTTCCTTTTTTACTTTGAATAAAAAACAACACCCATTATAATAGAGAGCTATATTGGGCTCACCCATCATATATGTTTTATCAGACTCAATGGTTGTATAATCTGTATTAGTATCACCCATAATATAACATATATCAGGTTCACCCATCATCATATTTAATTATTATGTACCATATTATGAATAAAAAATTTAAGGATTGCTAATTTTCATGATAAAACACTTAAAAACACTTTTAAACACATATGAAAAACATTTTTATATATTAAAATATGATTTCTTTTTAAAACCCATTTTTCCAAAAAATACCCAAAAGTTATTTTATTTTAAATAAAAACATGGAATATTTTAATGGAATAAAAATAGAAAATAATGTTTGTGGTTATTAAAAAACTTTTTGACACCATATATTTTAAAATAGAACATTCCTTTTTTTCTTGTTGAAAAGAAAGTAAAAACATTCTGTATAAGTTGTGTAAAAGTATTACTTTTGGAAATTTTTTGAATTAAATTCCATAGACGCCCAAAATTTCCATTATAATTCTTTAATATACATATAAATTAATTCATTAATCATATTTAAGAATATGGGAATATAATAAAAATATTTTTAAGGGAATATTTAAAAGAGTACTTTTTAAAGGTCTCTAAACTTGAGTCCGGCTTGTCATGTATAATATTTATTTTCTTAAATAATAAAATTAAGGAAATTATTTACTTCATGAATAAAATTTTAAAGGTAATTATTGAATTTTCTTAATACCATTTTATATTCAATTACTTAATCAATTAAGTTCATGTCAGATGTTTTGAAGATATTCAACTCATATGTACAAATTAATTTTGTCGATCGACTACGGTCATTCTGGTAAATATTTAAAAATATATATAATAAAAAACATGAAATAATAATCCTTTATAAACATAAATTATAATTTTAAAACAACCATGAATGATGGATATGATAAATGAACTAGTTTTAATAATGGATACGGTAGGTCATTTGTATGCATGAGTAACATTTCCATTTTTCAATGATTGTGATGGTAAAAAGTTAGGTATTATTTTATCATTTTAGAAGTATAATTTTATCATAAATACCATTTAATTTCTCTAAATAATCTTAAAAATACAAGTTATGAGATTCAATGATGAGAAATAAATCACATCCCTTTATCGAAGTGGTAACCCACACGTAAGTATGGAAAACATTATCATTTTTCAATGAGTATAAAAGCTAGAAAAAATATGATGTATTAATTTATTATAATGATAAATATTTCATGAATATAATATATATATATATATAAATTAAAACCACCACTCCAAAATCCTGTGAGAGGTGGTGGTGGAGAACTAGTTAAATTAGTTCGTGAGGTGGTATTCCGCAGTACACACAAATTATTGTTTCATTTCCTATTTGATAGAAGAGGAGATGAATATTTCTTATAAAATTAACATAATGAAATGTCAATAAATTTAATGTATTTTTATTATTTCAAAATGGATGAAGAAAATTTTATTGAGATTTAAGAAGAAATAAAATAAAAATGCTTGGTTAGGAAATATACCTATTTTTTAAACAACCACTTTTGGATTATAAATAAATCATTCCAAGGTTAGTTTTATGATAAAACTAGGACTTCTAGGATGTGGGAAGTGAATATTTTGAGATACATTGGTAGGATTTAGATAAAATAGAGTTCCCAAAAGGTATTAGGATGATAGGATAAGAGGTTATCTTTTATAAGTGTGGGGAGGGTACTCTTAGAATTACTTGTCATATTATATTAATTAAAATTAATCTTCATGTCAAAATGGAAAAAATAGATATAATTATAAGATATGATAATGATGATTCCAAATACTCTAATTTAATTTTTTTTAAATATTTATGTTTTCCCCCTTATCTCTTTATTTTACCCTCTCATTAATCCTTTTAATGATTACCGTAAAATCAAGGATTTTTTACTTTTAGAGGTTAATAAAGTAACATTAAAATGGAAAATGACCTATAAATGGACCATGGTTAAAATTTTGAAACATATAACATTCAATTGTCAACAGATATTATTTTTAATAATTTTAAATAATTTTACAAAACATTATTTATTATAAAATATCATTAATGTCATTTTTTGGAACTATTCATTTAATTTGACTTAGAAGGCAACATGATTTTAAAAGAATTCAAATATTGTAACATCTCATCCCCCTTCATTATCTTGAGGAGTAATATAGGAGATACAATGAATTAAATGACATCCCTAAGACACTAAATGATGAAAATAAATTCTTAGGGCCTCAAAAACATTTGGGGAATGACTTTCCCTTTGAAAGCCAAAACATCCAAACTACAAATACAATAACCAAAAAAATCTATATGATGCATGAGGATAAAAAGAAACTCTATAAAAAACCAAACAAAAAACCATATCATTGTACAAGTTTAAACCAAAATACATACTCGAGATGAAAGAAATGCCACAGAACTAACAACACTAATGTGACATTAACCAGAAACACCTCACCCGCTCCATGCTCCAACTCCACAAGATAAGCCACAGTATCATGAAGAATCACAAAAGAACTGATATTTTTTATGTTTACTTCTATCTAGACAGATGAAATAGTAAAATTTACAATTGCTATTGAGTATGAGTTGATTATGAACTCTATATTATTTCATTAATGTCATCCTCACTTGCGCCTGTAGGACTAAAATTTTTAGCACAATTTATTAATCAAAATTAATCAGTGAAAAACTTCATATCAAATCGACAAACCGATTTCCTAAGGAAATAATTAATAAATCTGTTAAACCACTTCTCATTTAATTTGGAATATTGTTTTCCATGTTCACACATGCATACACTCAATCTTGGTGTAAAATTTGATAGGGTAACTTCACGTCCATACTCTATCCCAGTTTGATGGTGGTAATTCATGACCATTATCCATCCCATTTAACTCATTCCTAACCATCTATGCCAAAATAATGACAATTCATTTCAATCAAAACATATTTTCCTTTTTAAATAATTTCACAAATACTTTACATGCATCAAAATAGAGCAAAATTTTAAAATAATCATTTTTAAATTATAAAAAATGAGGCTTTCCAAAAACCAATCACTTTTCCCAATTTCAAAGACAATACCGAACAAATATTTTCATCAATAATAAAACCATGATTTTATAATAATTTTTAGAAAATAATTAAATTGAAAATAATAAATTATGTACTAAATTTGGTGATGTCATGAGAGAATCCACCTACTTCATACAGGTTAGTGAAATCAAAGAACGGTAAAAAACATCAAGATCTAAACACAAATCATGTTCCTGTCACTAGATCCTATAATATTCCATCAAAAAATATTAAGAAAAAAATGATATCTCCATAATGGACAAGATCTGTGGTTCCAAGAAATAGAGTACCCTTGGAAGTAAGAAGAATGAGGAATATCAGGAACTTATCAACAAATTTGGGCATCCAATACACTCTGATTCACATACGGGGTACTCTCGAATCAAAGGGGATCTCCTCTCAATTGTTGGGAGAAAAAGGAATTTGAGTTATGAGAGGATTAGGGTAAAAATGATGTCATAATGGTTTAATTTATATTATATCCACTTCTTAAGGGGGTCCAACTGTACACCACATGGTTTGGAAATCCATGTACTAAGCATGTGGTGGTACTATCTTAAAGCAATACTTTGGATGGTTGTATCACACTATTATACAAACCATGCACGAGACAATTATTTACCAATGTTTAAAGATTCATGGTTTCTCCAAGAAATCAAAATAGTTTGGACAAAATGAGCGTCAACCATGAACCTTACAAGTTCCCATTGTATTCCCTTTCATGGTTTGTTAGATATTCTACATGGTTTAAACTAACTATGAAAACAAAAATCACCTCAATAAAAGCCTATAAAACATTCCAAACCCCCCATAACCTCCCTAAAAGTAACCATAACATTATATAGACTCAAAATAAGAGAATAAAAGATTATCTACCAAAAATCAGGGGTGCTAAAAATATAATCCATTAAAACATCACTAATACATTATACTAATGTATAAAATTTCTAGGACACTGAAACTCACCCAAGTAGTATTACATTTAGTTTTTTTAATATCATTTAATTGATTTTTCTACTACTTGCACAAGCATTTTGTTAGTGTTGTGTAAGAATTTAAGGTAATTATTTCATCACTAAAATTTAAAAATAAATTATAGTAATAAAAAAATTATATTTTAAATAACAATTTATAACCAAAATTATAATCTTTTTTCCATATTTAAAAATTTTGGAGATATTGATGTCAAGAGAGTAACATTTTGGAAATTTATTTACTTAAAATAATAAAAATGTCATTATCAAGGCAAAATGGAAACAAAATGAAATATATTCAAATTTGGAATGGATATGGGTGAATATATCACATAAAATAGAATATGGTTAAGTGTTGGGTTTATTTTGAGACCTTATTTTATGGTTTTAACCCTCTTTCGCAAATTTTACCCTTATAAGTGACAAAATTTCACTATGGTTACTATTTGCGATGACAAAAAATAAAAGGGACATATTTAAAAAATGTCTACATATTTATTCCAAATATTAAATATTTTTTTTTCAATTTTCAATTTCTATAAATATAATAATTTATTTTCTGATTAAACCACAAAACACAACAAAAAATTTAGAAAAATTGGTTTTAAGCTTTAAAATAAAATTATATTAGAAATAATTAAATTGATGATTCCTATAAAATTAAATATAATTTTTTTTAATTAAAATATAATTATGTTCCTTTAATATCCAATGGAAATTTAATTTACATTATTTAATAAAAATATTAGTGTGTTTTACATAAATCTGTATTTTTTACTATTCATTGAAAAATCAATATTTTCATAAAAATAACTAAATTTCTCCCTAGGATAAATTCGATATATTAATTTCAAAACTAAATTTCTTTTTTTAAAATTAAAAAACTATAATTTATAAATTAAACTTTTAAATATAACCTTATAATATTATAAAATGAGTTTAATAAGAATAAAACTATTTCATTTTTATTGATACATTATTTTATATTACTATGAAGACTATAAATATATTAGATCAAATTCATGAGTACTAATAATAAAATAATTTTTTTATTAACTGTCACTAGGATGGTATAATATTCCCCCTTTAGGAAATTGCATCCTCACAATATTATTCATTACTTAAACAGGTGGAGATATTTGTTTCATAGCATTTTATGATTCTTGTGTTTATAATTCAACCTTAATGTTTTTTCACTAAACCTTTACTTGTTGAATTACATTTTTTGAAACACATTCTATATATGGTCAATAATTTTTATGGGATTTCTCCCATATTAATGGTTTTCTTCCAACTGAACTACTTCAGGGCTTGAAACATGAGATGTGTCTGATACATATTTTCTTAACAAAAAAATGAAATACATTATGTACATAAGAAAAACAATGAGGAATGGACACTTAGTAGGAGACTGATCTGACATTCCCCATGATTTCATATGTTCTAATGGAATAAATACGTAACTTTTATTTTTTACCAAAACACATAAATCCTTCCATGTATATACTTTAAGAAAAGAATTAACACATACCATGAAAGAAAGATATTTCTTTCAGTTATATACATAACTTTTCCACCTACATTGAGCTTTCATCAAATATTATTGAATAATCGTTACATTCTCAACTATTTCTTATACCCAATTTGGACCCACCGAATTCATTTCTACTAATTCATCCCAAAAATACTGATTCAGACACCGTTTTCCATATAAGAACTAAAAGGCCACCATAGGTATACTAGAATGAAAAAAAACTATTATAATAAAATTCAACCTAAGAAATATATTGATTCAAACCTCTCTGTTGATTCTTTTAAGAATTATAAATCATGTCTTCCAATGTTTAAATTTATTTCTTCTACTACTTATCAGATTTATGATGAAAATATTTACATAACCACTGGACTTATAAAGGCCTTTCCAAAAATTAGAAGTTAATCCAGGGCATGGTCAGATATAATAAATAGTGGAAATCCATGAAACCTTATTATCTCATTTAGGTTCAATCAAGAAATTTTATCTCAAGACATATAATATTGAATGATAATTAATTGTACATATTTATTAAATATAGAAACAATACCCCAAATCACATTATCACCTAAAGATGTCTTTGGTTGCTGTATCAAAAATACATGGATATTTTTTCACATTTCCACTCTAGCACTAAAAAAGTATGAAGCATCTCATTTGGTTGTTTTCATTAAACATTACCCTTTCAGAATCTTAAAAATTTCATGGTAAAATCAACAATATCTCTTTTAATTCCATCTCACTAATAAAACTCCCAAAGGTGTTCGTACATCTTAGTGCTTTTAGGATGAATGGGAAACAAGAAACTATGACCTTCACTCAAAAATTCGCTCTTCAAAAAGGAATCACAAGGCCCACATAATCTCTTTTAATAAATGAAAATATATTTTTTCAATATTAATCTCTAGATACATACCCTTATTAATAGATTCTACCATTTCTAGTAAAACATGATCCACCTTCTGGTCTTGCTTAATTCTTCCATATAGTGAGGATTTTACTAACATCATAACCAAAACAAAGTATGTTATTATATTTAAATTTTTTAATCCATCATTCATTGAGACATTTACCAAAGGATAATATTCCAAACATATCTGAATTAATGATGCATTATCTTTTCAAATCAAAGCATCGACTACTTTTTTTATTTTCGATAATAGTAATGAATCAAATAGTCATAATCCTTTATCAGTTCCAATCATCTTCTATCCGTTATGTTAAACTCTTTCTAAGTGAATACATACTCAAAACTTTTATTATCAATATATATTTTACACTTTACACTATATAAATTATGTCTCCAAATTTTTAAGAAATAACTATAACTGCTAATTACAGATCATGTTCATGATAATTTATCTCATGAGGTTTCAGGTTACATGAACAATAAGAAATTACTTAATCATTTTTCTTCAAAACACTTCTATGAACCTTAAATTATGCAACATAATAGATAAAAAATTACCCATTTCTAGATTCTAGGTCCTAAATTAGATAATTCACCACCCTTTTTTACTTCCAATAAATAATAATCACACTCTTCTATATAGTTTGTTTGAACACTTTTCAAGTTAACTTTGTATATGGGATAGATAATTGAGAAAAATTATCGACAAACTGAAAGTAGTAACCTTATAATTCTAGAATACTATGATTTTGTGTTACATTATTTAGTCTTTGAAATTATTTAACAACATTAGTTCAAGTAGCATCAATATTTATTCCATTTTTTAAAACAATATTTCTTGGGGGATAAATCTATTACAACCAATATTCACACTTACTGAATTTTCAATAGATTTTATTTTATTTTAAGGTTTTCAAAAAATTCAAACTGTCTTATTTGATACTCATGAAATTTAGAGTATTCCAATATATAATCAATAAAAAACCCACAAAATTATCTAAATAATCCTGGAAAACCCCATTCATAATATCCATAAATACAACGGGTGTATAAAACAACCCAAATGGAATGAATAAAAACTCATAATGCTCGTATCTAGTATGAAATTATATCTTAAAAATATTTTTCTACTTCACCTTAAAATGATGATACCCTAACCAAAGATCAATATACAAAAAATACAATTCTTATTAGAGATGATCCAATAGATCATCAATAAAAGAAAATGATACTTTTTCATAATAATGATTTTATTCAAGGCTCTATAATCATTACAATGTTTAATTCATACCTCCTTTTTAACAAATAAAACAAGATACCCTATGGTCAATCTCTAGGAAAAATAAACCATTTATCTAGAAATTAATGTAAATTCTTTTTCAATTCCAATAGTTCTACATTAGCCATTTGATATGGCTTTTCTAAAATTGTCTTAGCATCAGAAAATAAGTAAATAGTAAACTCAACATCAAAATCAATAATAAAAATAGGGAAATATTTAGGAAATACATCTGTATATTCATTCACTACTATGATATTACTAATCTAAAAAATTTATTTCATTTTAATAAAATGATCTTGGTAACTTCAACTGCCATATCTAAATTGGTTCTTAGGATATTATCAAGGGTATGAAATCATTGGATAAAATTTTATTAGCTCTTAAATATATCTTTATATAATATAATAGAAGTAAATAAATCCCCAAAATAAAATAAAAAACTATTATGGGTAGTTGAATAAGATTAAGATGAAATATCATCCCATTGATAATAACATGACGATTCTTATAAATCATGTATGATTTAATATTTCCATCCAAAATTTTCATCAAAATTTCTATCTTTTTTTTATGATACGATATTTCCATTTACATGAAAATTTATTAGAGATGAATGAATGGTAATATCAATGGTCAAATAGGTCAATGACCGAATTTTAATAAATAAGTAACAAACCTACCACCACTTCATTAGATAGTCCAATATCTACTGTAGTAGTAGAAAATAATTTTTCCAAACATTTTTATTTTTTATCATGATAATTTCCACCCTAATTGAATATCTTCAGACACAAATTATCATAATATCCAAACTCATTAGAATTAAAAAATCTCACGATTGACTGGTTATCTATTGCCCCATTCTTGGATTCTTCAAGGCTCTTTTCTTTATAGTCACAAGCCCTATGACCAAAATTACCCCACTGACAATTCTTTTCAGATCCTATCAAATATTAAGTAAAATGTATTTTACCACACTTGGGAAATATTGGGGCATACATCCATATTTTTTAGTTGGATATTTCTCTGTTTCTTTCTATCTTGATCACTTCTTACTCTTGACATCACGAGTCAAAAAAGTGTTATAATACATTATCTCAACTTTATTGGTAAAATGAACAACTTCTTAGTAAATTATAAATTTTTGTGATGCAAAATACCATTGTAAACATGGTTTCAAACCTGAGTAAATTCTATTATGGTTTTTAATAAAACCTCATAAATAACTGGACAATATTGTAAAGTTGTCTCCATACATGTCTATTAAATCATCATCTTTTTACCTCAAGTATTAGAATTATTTCTCCATTTGGAGTCAATTAAACATAAGGAAATATTTCACTAGGGTGAAATTCTTAAATGTTCCCCATTTCTATAGCATAAATCTCATCTCTCTATATATATTTTTTTAACTAATAACCACCATCGATCACATTCACCTTCACAAAAAATGGAAAATATAACATTTTATTCTCTCAACATCCAATGAATAAATATCTTTTCTAGTGAATTTATTTATCCTTTAGGTATCACTAGATCAAATTTTCAACCCAAATCTTAAGGGTACTATTTCATAAAATGCTAATATATTGTTAAATTTGTCTATGGTAAATCTAGGTGCTCTCTTACATGGATACCACCACTATGTTTATCATTAATCAACTAATATTTCACTAAAAAATATTATTTAGTTCCAATTGTAATAATTATATGGTGTGTATTTAGAATGAAATTCTCCTCCTGATACCTTCCAACTTCTCCTTCTTTGTTTCCTATATAGAAAACCATTCTTAACATACATATATTGGATAAAGAAATTTGGTAGTATTAAAATTATATATCATTTCAACTTTACAATGAAATAGAATCTATTAATGTTATTTACAAACATTATCCTAACATTTAAATTTATCTGAACCTTTAATTTTATATGAACTATAAGTACTTTTCCTTAAAATATTACAAAATCTTAATTTTTTAGTCAATAATTCACTTTATTATATTTTGAGGGATTTTTTTGTTTATATTTTCAGAGAATTAGTTCACAACTACAATGTAAAAACCCCACATATTTCTTTGAGGTCACTTTTATTTATTAACCATTTTTTCCAAAAAATAAAACATTTAAAATGAATTTTTTATTTTCAGTATAAATCGTCATTATAAAATTATGAAATTCATTAGTCTAGTGAAAAATATGGAAACCCATAAACTTTTTAACTTTATCACATTATTCTTCGTTGGTATGAAATAAATACTTTCTAAATTAAAAACACAAACTTTTTTCTCAAAAAAATTAAAACCCATAACAAGAAAACCCCTGTAAGGAATCTTAGAGCATAAGTATCTTAGTGCATAATATTCATAACCTATGTTAAACACATGTCATAATTAATTTGATCTCAAATAAATCTTTAGGATAAACCACTCACATTAATTCCATTTTTGTTTCCTTTGATGACAATTTATATTACCCAATGCATTGGATCGCTATATAAGGCTCACCTATTGTATAAGATATATCACACTCACCAACTGTGTAAGATGTATCAAGATCACACATCTTGCTAGATATATTGAGCTCACTCATTATCATCATCTATAAATATCAAGTACCATATCATAAAAAATTATACTTTCATATTTTTATCATAAAACCCTTGATGAAATATCCAAAACCCATATGAAAATTTTTTTAAACATTAAAATAACATTTCCTTTTAATAACCATTTTCAACACCAAAAAATCTAGAATGGTTTTTTTAGAATAAAACATGGAATATTTAAAATCAATACATAAAATAATGGATATGGGGGTGGGAAAATCTATTGATGTTATATACATTACAATATAATATTCATGTTTCCTTCTTATAAAGAACATCAAAAAATTATTTATAAGATATGTAAAAAGATACCTTTTGAAATTTTTTTGAAATAATGAAAAAATGATACATTAAATTTCCTTTATAATTTTTAATTTTCCAAATAAATACATTTATAAAATATTTATAATAATATAGATATTGTGGAAAATGAGTTGGATGTGAAACATTAAAACAGTACTTTTTAAAGAGACTCTCTTACCTTGAGTCTAAATGGTCACATATGGGATTTCAATTCCAAAATAATAAAATTATGTCATATATTTATTTACTTAATAACCTTTTTCATGTTCATTGTTCCTTTTATTTTACTTAATATTGTAATATATTATATTACTTAATCAATTAAGTTCACGTCATCTGTTTTGATGATATTTGACATATATGTCCAAAATGACTTTGGTAGATTGAATACAGTCAATTATGTATAATTAAATCATATATAGAATAATAATAATGAATTAATTTTCAATTTTATAAACCAATTATACTTTTAAATCCAACCATGAAATATTTTAATGAAAAATAAACTATGTTACAACCATGGAGATGGTAGGTCTTACCTAAGAAAAAGCAACTTTTCCATTTTTCAATAATTATGATATAATAAAGATAAGTATTATTCTATCATTATAGAACGATAATTTATCATAAAAACCACATTATTTATTTAAATAAACTTATATATACCATCATTGAGATGCGGTGATGAAAAACGAATCACATCGCTTTGTGGAGGTGGTAATCCGCATGTATGCATGAACAAAATTATCATTTTCTAATGAATTGAAATGTAATAAAATAGATTATATGTTAAATTTATATAATGATAAATATTTATTTAATATCATATATATATATATATTAAATATATCTTTATATTTAGCCATGAAAGGCAGTGACAAAAAATGAATTACATCAGTTCAAGAGGAGGTAGTCTGTCGTACATATGAATGATGGTTTCATTTCCCATTTGATGGAAGTGAAGATTGATATATATTATGATATTGAAATACTAAAATAAATTTATAAGGAATATATTGGTGTTATTATTTCATCATGGTCGAATAATATTTAATTCTGATAGAAGAATAAATAAAACAAAAACATTTGGTTAATAACTATACCTCTTCTTTGGACAACCTCTTTAGGTTTATATATAATTCTTTCCTAGGTCGGTTTTATTATCAATATAAGGCATATAAAAAGTGGTTAGTAAAATATTGGAGAACCTGGGTAGTAATATTCTGAACTAGAGTTCTCAAAATATTTGAGGAAGAGATGATAGGATATGTCCTTTCATAAGTGAGGGGAGGGGCTCTCTTGAAATTATTTAAAAAATTAAATTAATATAAATTAATTTTTATGGGAAAATGGATCCAAATTAATATAATTAGAATATAGTATTATTATGTGTTTAAATCCTATCATAAAATAATATTTTGATAGTTTAGGTTATGTTTTCACCCTTATCTCTTTATTTTAGCCCTTGTTTATTCTTTTAATGATTACCACGATATCAATTTCTTTTACACTTTAGAGGTCACCAAAGTTACAATAAAAATAAAATTTACCTAAAAATGGACCATTGTTGATATTTTAAACTATATCCCATTATCTCTGATGAATATAATATTTTTATTAATTTTAAATAATTTAGTAAAACATTTTTTATTATAAAATATCATTAATGTCATTTTTGGATCTATTCATTTAATTTGACATTGAACCAAATGTGAAAGTAACATAATTAGAATTTAATATATTAAAAAACTAATATCTTATAAAAATATATAAGAATAATGTGACAGTAAACTAACCCAAAAAATATTACTTTTAGTGTTATTAAAATCATTTACTTTATTGTTTAATCCTTTTACAAGAACTGTGTCAATTTTATGTACAAATTTAAGGTAATTATTTCATCCCTAAAAATTAAAAAAAATCTATAAAAAATAAATTAATTCACATTTTAAATAATTATTTATGACCAAAAATATACACTTTTTTATGTATGTAAAAATTTTAGAGATATTAAAGTCAAGAGAGTGCAATCTTGGATTATTATTTACAAAAAAAAATATAAATGTCATTACCTCTATAAAATGGAACAAAAATTCTATATATTTGAATTTTTGGTGTCTATGATAGAATTTATCCAATTAAATGGAATAAAGGAATGTTTTGGGTTTATTTTCAGACCTTATTTTATGGTTTTAGCCTCATTTTACCCATTTTACCCTTACTGAGGTAACAAAATTTACTATGAATATTATTCATAATGTAAAAAAATAAAAGGGAACAATTTTCCAAATTTTGAACTCCTAATTTAAAATATAAGATACATTTTTCAAGATTATATTTATAAAAGTGGTAGAATTTAATTTATGATTAAAACAAAATCATGAGGAAGAATAGTTTTTAGAAAAAAATCATTTTTAATCCCAAAAAGGAACTAATACCAAAATTTGGAAAAATGTTGATTCCTAAGTAATTAATTATTAATATTAAAATTAAAGGACACTTATGATAAATTACGATCAAATGGGACTCTAAATTAATTTTTTTAATTAAATTAAAATATTCTTTTATAAAAATATATATTTTTCACAACTGACTGGAAAAGAGATATTTTCAAAAAAAACATTAAGATAATTTTGAAATGATTATTTAAAAAATTTATTTAATTTTTTAAAATATAAATTTAAATTTTTTTAAATAAACCATACAATATAATAAAATTGGTTTAATAAAAATAAAACTATTTCTTTTTTGATTGAATATTTAATTAATATTTTTATAATGAATATAACTATATATAATATAATTCATGATTACTAGTAAGGCATGAAATTGATTATTAACTTTAACAGGTTTGTTTCACATTAATTCTTTATGTTCATTTCTTGTGGTATTGTATAAAAGGTTAGAGAAAACATGACCTATTTGTATCAACAGGAAATAGATGTTCTAAAAAAAGAGGGTAAACATTATAACACGTTTTTTAATTTGGTAAATGAATAAGAAATAACTAATTCACCCATATTTAGATATCTACACCATTTTCTAGTAAATAACAAGTGGTATTATATAAAAGGTTCCCTTTTGATTGGATCTAAACATTTTTCCCGAATCTTTTAATCAGAATATATGAAGTGAAGTTTTGAAATGTGTTTAGAAGAGCCTAATATAAATTAGAATACATATTTTTTAAAATATTTAATTTTCTATAATATTAAATTTTATATTCTGTTCTAATTTAATAGAATAATCACCTGCTTCAGGTTACCTGAGTCATGGTTTTTACTGATGGTATTAGTTAACGTTCAGTGAAAACCTTGAAAACTAGATTTATAAAAACATTGTTAGACACTGAAAACATTATAAAAAATACTTAAGATATTCAAGAAATTTATCATTAATAACATACCAATATAGGAACTATATTCTATGATTAAATATTCATAATTTTATGAGCTAACTGTTTGATTGTCATCCTATAGAAATGAGGCCTAGTGAAGGGAGTGAAATTTGTGTCAATACCCATAATCTATGTATAGATTTTCCTCCCAATTTATCTTTTTACATCATGTTATTTCCTTTTCTTTCATTTTCATATATATGTTCAAATACATGTTATTATATTTCATTTCTTTTCATTATTATCTATCACTAAAGCTGTAAGTTTATCATATTTTAAGTAATTTTCATTATTAACTACTCAAATTATTAGGACTTTTGAAAATTATATTTGAATTATAGCGTCGTGCATAAGAACGGGCGATGTACTAGTTATATAAAAAGTTCCCTTCTGATTGGATCTAAATATTTTCCCCTAATCTTTTAATCAGAATATATGAAGTGATGTTTTGAAATGTGTTTATAAGAGCCTAATATAAATTAGAATACATATTCTTTAAACGATTTAATTTTCTATAATATTAAATTTTATATTATGTTCTAATTTAATAGAATAATCACTTACTTCAGGTTACTTGAGTCATGGTTTTTACTGTTGGTATTAGTTAATGTTCATTGAAAACCTTGAAAACTATATTTATAAAAACATTGTTAGACAATGAAAACATTATAAAAAATACTTAGGATATTCAATGAATTTATCTTTAATAACATACCAATATAGGAAATATATTCTATGATTAAATATACATTATTTTATGAGCTAATTGTTTGTTTGACATCCTATAGAAATGAGGCCTAGTGAATGGAGTGAAATTTATGTCAATACCCATAATCTAAGTATAGATTTTCCTCCCAATTAAGTCGACATGTTTAATGATAGGGTTGTTCAAATTATAACTATATTAAGGTATTTAACATAGGTTATTTCTAATAAATTTACCTCTATGTAATACCCAATTTATCCACAACATGGTGTAACAATGTCGGACTACTTTAGGTGGAAGAAACATTTATCCCTTAATATAACCATTATTCCAAACTAAACAATCGATTAAGTCCCTTGATATGATATACCTTACATTGTAAATTAGTTTTGCTGAGAAGTTTTTCATAGAAGTGAACCATTCAAAGAGATAATTTAATCAATGGTGTTCAGTGATTCAGAACACTAAGGATGCTGGAGATATAGAGAGTATGGACTAAGATATTTTTTGAAGGTGATATTATTCAAACCAACACTTTCACTATGATAAAAAAGATAATATGGAAAAAATTATAAATTTAAGACAAAATAAAGGGAAATATGTTATTGGGTATGATGTTAACATTAAATGGTTATCAATACATACTGGTACTATTCACATAATCCATAAGATAAGATTGATTAATTTTTGAGGGATCAATGATAATCCTTTAAAAGGAATTAGAATCTAAAACATTTTTAACATATAAGGATATAGTATCGGGTGAATTAATGACAAAGAAATAAATCTCCAAGTCTTATATTTTTAAAGGTAATTAATAGAGAAAGAGGTTGGTTGAGTTCCATGAAATGAGATTTACAGAAACAAAGAATAATGGAAGGGTGAAATTTCTTACATGAAATAATTGTGAAAGGAAACACCATGGGATTTTCTTGGATTTAATGAGAGTTTTATACATGTTTTTAATCTTATTATTTATCTCTTGGTCTCTTCTAATGATATTGGACACTATTATAAACAATTACCCAATATTAAAGGTAATTTACTTTAGAAGAGGACAAGGGATAAAGACTAATCATAATAGATAAATATAATTCATGTTAATTACATGAATGGCATAAAATTAGATAATTTGATCATAAAATCAAAGTTATGCAATTTATTTTCTTATTATTGATCTATTTACTCTTTTTTATATTCTATATTTTAAAAGAACATTGAATCATCCCTTGACCTCATAAGGATCTGTCAATCAAGACATCTAGTAGAAACCTAATTGAAATAAATATATATTCATCAATTTATATATAAATTCATAGTTATTACCTAGATAAATATAATAATATTATAACTACAGTTGACTTAGCATAATCCATGTTATGAATTTGATCATAAAGTATAATGTTTAAATTTATTTTTTAGATACAAAGAAAAAAATTATTATGTAGGCATATAAAATATTTAATTTACATGGGAAACTTCCTTATCATAGTCTTGTTTAGATCTACACCCAAGAACTCACCTTACTAAAATTGTAAGAGGAGAAGATGAGAAACCATAGTCTATTGATGTGGACGACATCCTAGGAATATTTTATATACTTAATATGAAAGAATCGATATATTTATTCCATAAATAATTACCTTTAAATCCACCTGAGGTGGAATAGAATTTTTTATAGATCTCATTATTAATTCAAAATATATATCTAGGAATCCCTATAGAATGGCACCAATGGAATTAGTGGAGTTGAATAAATATATGGATGGTTTTTTTGATAAGGAATTCATACACCCAAGTGTCTCACCATGGGGATCCCACTCCCCATCTATAAAAAATGATGGTTCTATGAGGTTTTTTAACTGTTATATGGTAATAAAAGACATCTCTATAATGAATAATACTAGAAATGTGACTGATAATCATACTTGAGATGTCACAAAGTGGTATCCTAGCGTCTATGACTGATATCGAAAAGTGTGTTATATTTTTATTTTGTATTACTATTTGATTATATAGTTGAAAAGTGATATAGGAATGTTTTTTTCCAATTATAGAACTCAAAATAGTGCATCACAAATATCTTTTTTTGATGGGATATCCATGGGTAATGACATTATAATTAATTGGTTTTGATTTTATGATTTGATGATTTCATCTTGTGTTACAGACTTGAGTTTTTTCAATTTATGATTTACGAGTTTTTAGATATTGGCCCATTGGTAAGAGGTCATAAGAATGCATTATATTTAGCATCTAGGGTTCACCTAAAATTTTCATTTCTATGTTTCACTGATATAACTGATGATAATGGTTCAATTATTTAATGTGTTGTAAAAAAGGTATATAGTTTTTTCTCGTATAACATGTTGGTGTAATTATACACAATTGCAGCACAGTATATTTTCTTCATATGATTTTCAAGTGAAACTTATGGTGGGATACTTATAGATGAAAACTATAATGTCACTCATAGGGGATGTATAGTATCCCTAGAATATTGGTACAGTAATCTGATTTTTTAATGATATACCCATTTTAAGTGATTGAGAAAATTGGTTCAGTTATATAATGTGTTAAAAATAACCTATATGATGTTTTACCATATTGGTTCTTTATGTTATTCTACTTAACCAACCCATGTATCTATTGCTTACATAATAATGATAATGTTAGGTAGATATCATTATGTATACATATGTATCGAGATGAGATAGTGATCCTTATGTTGGTGGATCCCATAACTAGAGGCCAAGGGGGATTAACCTGAGATTGTGATTCTCATGGGGGTAGTAGAATATGTGGATTCGTAGTGAGAATTGGTTCCCATGAGTAGGTAGATGACTTTTATTGTGTTTCCTGATGTGTGTGAGACCCTAGAGTGGTTATTTTTTAATGTGAGTTAATTTGGTGATATTGGGAATATGAACAAAGAGGTGTTGTCCATGGGTTATGACTTATGTGAGATATAACCAATGGGTTAGCTAGGAGAGACTAGTGATTTTTGGATATAGCTTGAGTTATTGGTGATCCATGTATAATGGATGATGTGCGTTGTTATATACATGGCAAACCTGAGATAGAGGGTATCATAGATAGATAAATTCTTCAGATATGGGAATTATAGGTAAATGAATAATTTTTTATTTGGTGTGTGTATGGTTCTATGGTATAAAGGAAGGATTGTTATGGATGGATTGGTTAATTACACGACTATTATAATTTTGGATTCACGTAAATAAGTGAGATTAGAGTGTGGGTATATGATTTTATATTTTGTGACAGTTTTATTTGGCAGGTACTTATGTGGTAGACTATAAAATAATCGAAATTACAAATTTTCAAGCTATACACTTAGGGTTATTCAGGATTTATGTTACTAACATGCAATGTGAGTGTGGTTACTAGATTAAGCATGTAAGGCTAGTTTTTTAATTTTAAACACAAGGGAGCATGAGTCATGTTTTATAATTAGGTGTTATAATAGTGTACATATTTTGAATTTTGATGAGATTGAGATAGTGAACACTATTTACACTAGGTGATAATGAATTAAGGATTAACGTGTGATCGTGTATAGGCCAAGAATCAGTGGACTAAACGAAATTCTTAGGGGATTTTTTCCAAGGAATTCTTTTGAAAATGAGCATTATTTCCTCTGTAGTGAAACTGAAACCTACATTATGTGGTGTTACCGGTGATAATGTGGTGAGCATGGATCAGAAGGAGAGACATGTGTGTGATTATGGAAATCAGTGTAAGCTATTCTTAAAGAGTGGTATAAGGGATGACTAATTGTGGGGATTTCTCTATATATTTTTTCGAGTGTGTGAACCTTGTTACCATTAAAAATTTAATGGGTGATAAGAATTACATTTCTACAAGCTAAGAACTAGTGGATATTGGTATTTCTTGTAGGTGATCAGGTATGAGTTGGATGGTCATGTCGGATAATTACATTCATTAATAGAGGCAGTGTTGTTAATGGAGGAATTCCCCATGTTAGTAGGGTTGTATGAGTGATGATACTTATTGTTAGACAGTCGGGGAGGGAATTGGATTTCGTTGAGAAAGTGAATTTATTTTATATGATTTTTTATTAAAACCCATATTTGGGATTCAAATTTGGTATTGAATAGAGTCTCTCTATTGGAATTGGTATCAGGAAGGTTCATATGTGATCTGATCATTAGTTAGGTCATAGGATTATCGATTATTATGTCAAAAATGTGGTGGAAATTTTGAAGTATTGTTATCCAATTGAGTAATTACAATGAAATTTAGGTTTAGAATCTAGTGTGTGTGCTTAGAAGATCTCATGATTCATCTAGGATTTAGGGTATTATGATTAGGTGGTGAGTTAGTGTGTCACTAGTTGTGATCAATCACCTTTGGTAATGGTCATCCAGAGGATGCCCAACTAGTGTTTCTAAATTTTTTTGGGTATTGTGAGATGAATACCACACCAAGTAAGTCACTCGGTTGCTGAGAATGTGTTTTTAATAGGTGATTATAATGGTAGAGACCATTGTGGCATGACATTGGCCCTTATAAGTAGAGGATTATGATGAAGAGAACCATAAGTTTTTAGATAATCTGTATAATGAAATTTTTTGTGTCTTGGGATATATGGGAATGGAAACATCATCGTTGTGTTTTATTAATTATTATGATTAATGGATCGAGTTATGATTAATATTGTGCCTCATGTTTAGAGTTTCACAATAAAATCATGATTATTGTTCTAGTGTAGATCATGAAAAGATTTTTATGAGTTAGAAACTTGGATAATTTAGGATTTATGGTTAAAAATTCAGTAATGAATTATGTGGATGAGAAGTAATGTATGGATAGGTTATAAAGATTAGAATTCCTAAATGTCGTGAAATTCTAGGGGAATTTGATTTTTTGATTTTTAAAATCAATGACCGTATGAAAAATAGGGCTTAGATCTAGTTTTCAAAGATCAAAACGTCTCAAAGAGATTATTTTGGTATACAGAATTAGATTTTGTAAGTGTTAGTGTGCTTATGTTCATGTTTGAGTAGAGACAAGTAAACTTACAACAATATTTTACTACAGGTATGCCACCATATGGAAGTCCATGACGTAGGGGGCATGGTGGAGGATGAAATACTTGGGCTAGAGGGTCCTTAGTGTACAAAATTTTTTAATTCTTGGGGTGTCCATGATGTTCCAAGGAGAAAATGGGGACTATTTATGCTATGGTCTCCACCTATAGGGAATTTTTGCTAGGGGGAATAGTGGAAAAGGCTGATCAAGGTGGGGACTACAACATAGTGTTGGTTGTTTTGGCCTATGGGATTTGGTGTACTTACAATGAGAAATAAAGAGTGTAACACCCCGGGTAAATAAAGAATATGACATTTTTATATTTATCCATATTTGTGAATAAAATATTAATATTACTTTAAAGGGGACTCTATGCTCGATGGTGTACCCAATACGCAACTACGAATTTCTTGGGAATCTTACATTGCACTGTAATAATAAAATAATATTATTTTAAATGGTAGTTAACTCATAGTCGTTGTAATGGAGGGAATGAAAAGAACTAACTAAAAAATTATTATATATGTTTGTCAAATATTTTTACTCTTTACAATAATTGTTAGAGGATAAAAAATGTGAATGAATCCAATTTTAACCGTAAACATTTTAATATTCTTTAAAAGGTCGATTAACTGCCATTTGATGGAGAACCTCTTCTAAATCCACTTTTTGACAATTTTATGTGTTATATTTGACAAAATAAAATTTCTAATACCAATCGGGACATCAAAATATTCTTTGTGTAATTTTTTGGTATCTTTCTGATAAAGTTCATTTTTTAATGAATAGTGACAAATGTTGTATTTTAATTCAAAACCCCTTTTTAATCTCATTTACTTATATGATTAGATTATCTTTTGAATTGTTTTTAATGTAAAAATAGAATATATTTTTACCATTTAATCCAATAGTGGTCGTTGGAAGTAATTACACTTTGATGTTGGACTTAAACTAGTGTCAATCTTTTGATACTTATTATTTCATAAAAACACGCTATTTGCTCTGACAGTGGGAACTAATTATTAAATTAATTAATGTAATTTATATTTTCTGAAATTTTTTAAAAATAGACATAATTTTGGAATTCAGAATATCAAGTATAGCCTAGGGCGAAGTTTTGAATTTTTCGGAAAAACATCAATTTTTGATGAATAGTGAAACCACTAAGTGGTACTTAAAAAAACTGATTTTTCGTTTAAATGAAATTTTAACACCTATGTGTTTTGAATTTCAAAAACTCAGACATACATGGTTGTAATTAGGAAGTAAATTGTGGTTCAATGGGATTAAAATAAATTTTTTGGTGAATAGTAACTTTTATGTTTTTAATCATGATTAGAGGTAATTAGTGTAATTTAAGGTAAGAATAATGTTTTAATAATATAAAATGACTAAGACACATGTCATACCCTTATTTTATGTTTCATGGCCGACCAAGAAAATCCATGGGTCAACTTGGGGACCCCATGGAGACACTTCGGAAGAAAAATGACATTAATATCTTTTAATTTAATGTTAAAGTAAAAATGTCACAAACATGAGTTATTTTACTAAAATAATTTTTACATGGGGTTATAAAAGTCATATTTTTGACTATAAATATTTATTGGAAATATAAGAGGATTTAATACATCATTATAATTTTTTTCTAATTTTTAGACATTAAATAAATTAAATTATTTATGACACCATGATGATGCAGCGATGACCTCATTATTTAAGGATTTAAATAAAATGAAAATATAATGTAAAATATAAGACCTACACTTGTAAACAACCTATTGGATGGGTTTATTTCTAAACCTTATCACCTTAGCCTATAATTATATAAATTTGGGACCTTTTAAATCCTAAAATCATTTTAAAATAAAGTAACATTTCTTTACTTTCCAAGAGTGCCCCTCCTCTCCTCTTATAAAAGGCTCCCAGCTCTACCTCCTTACTCACACTTCCGAAGCCTTTGGAACGGCCAAAACCTGCACATTTCATCTCTCCACATCCCTATATTCATCATTGAATCCTCACATTGGGCATAATCCTTTCCACGGATGCCTTTGAGCTTAAATCAAAGAGAGTTACCCGTTTTAATGGTAGTGTTTTCTCTTGTGTTATTATGTTTTATTTTGTTTCTCCAACCCCATAAACTCTTTTTATTCTTTTCTTTTGTAACAAAACCAGTATATTAAATATACTAGGATGTTGTTATGTGATGGATTCCAACTACACTTGCACACACCTTCGTCTAATGATTAAAGAACATACTGTTTCTGTGGTTGGCGATTTTCTGCCTCACGAAACGATGATTGTTCAATATTTTTTTAACACCTTTAAAGGTGGCCATTATGATGCCATTGTATTTTATATATGATATATATGGTATTTATTTTTACTATATGATTCTTTATTTTATATTTATAACATACCTTTATTCTTTTCATGTTCTGCAAATGCGATAATTTCATATGAGGAAGTGTGGACTACCGCCCCCTCAAGTGATGCGACTCATACATGCACTACATGGAATGTATAAAGAATGAAATTAATGAACATATGTGACCTATATAACATATATATTATACTGTAATTATAATATATATATATTTCATTTATTTTTAATTCCATTAATAAGATAGAAAATGATGAAAGTAGCGTTCACGCGTACGAATGGCCTACCGTCTCCATGAATGGTGCTTTTTGTATTTTATCTCCAAATGATATGGAATAGTATAAAATGAATATGTATGGGATATATATGATATTTTAATCATTAATACTATTCTGGAAATTATTTACTTATAACTACATGGGAAATCATTTTTCAAACAAGTTCATTTTTGACTCATGTACCAAAAATCGACAAAAACGTCTGATATGAACTAACATTATTAAAACAATATTATAAAATTATAATATGTGATATGAACTGAATAATAATATTTAATGGAGGTATTTAGTCAATTATAAATTGACCAAAGTTTATTATTCAGTAATATAATGAAACGAACAAGACAAGTCGGACTTGAGGTAAGGGATCCTACTCCTCTCTTTATTTTTAAGTACAAACTTTTATGTCATTCCTATTAAACTCATCTTTCTTATTATTGGGAAGTTATTTTATATTAATCCTACTGTAATTTTTATTTTAATATGATGAGAGACCCTATTTTCTCTCATCAATCCATTTTGGATGTTTTGAGTGGCGCCGTTGGGCTGCCAAATTTTCGTAAAAGATCTAACCACTCTCTTTCTTTTTAAGTACTCTCCTTTATGTCACTTCTTTTAAGCACATCTTTGTTTTGATGGGGGGTGTTATTTTATATTAATCTTGATTTAAATTTTATTTTATTATGATGAGATACCCTATTTCATCTCATCAATCCATTTTTGGATGTTTTAAGTGGCGTCGTTAGGCTGCCGAGTTTTTGTAAGGGATTTTTCATGTCACTTTTAGTCCCGTGAGATTTATGATACATTTTCCACCATTTCCTTTTAGTGGTGTATGTACTTCCCATTATTATACTCTTTGTGTAATATAATTTCATTAATGGTTATTTACATACTCATTGTATGCCCCTTCTTCAGTGGGGTCTATGTTTCGAAAGTTACCCAAGTCGGTAAGGGAACCTTTCACCCTCCTCTTTTAAAAGACTTATTTTGTTATGCCTTTTAATTCACATACTATTATGTTGGGATATGTTATTTTATATCTGTATTGATGTAAATTTTATGTCCATGTGATGAGATACCCTTTTAATCTCTCATCAACTCTTTTTCTGAATTTTTAAGTGAGGTCGTTAGGCTGTCGAATTTTTTCAAGGGAACTTCTTAACCCAATTTTGATTCTTTGGGATAAACTTGTACTCCTTGAATATGATGTTCTATGAATATGTGTGAATGTACTCTGATTTTTTTTCACTTAATATCCACTTATATTTGGTGTATTTTTTTTCACACATAATTATGTAATTGATTTATCCTTAATCCATGGATACCGTCTTTGTACGGGACTTTATCTCAATCTCCATTCATTGAGGCATATTTTGTTTTATACACAACATTATTTTATACAGTGTATAAACCCCTTTGACTTTTACATTTATCCAAAAAGAAATCTTTTTTATATGAAGCGTTTTACTAAATGACAAAAGGGAATGATTTTGTCATACGTATGCGGCGACAACGACTTCCCCGCCGTCGTGACCATTATTTGAGTTCCGGCTTCCTCTACAAGCCATACCTTATTTTTAAAAGAAAAATAAATACCATGTTTTACTTTTCTTTTATTTTGGTAATGAAAATGGTTTTCATAATGTTTTTATATCAATGTGTTGTATTGATACCATGTGATTGAAAGGTGGAAATGTTATGTTTCATTTATGCATGTTTTATGTGATACGATTATGTTGTGGTTCTTGGGAATTATTATGAAGACGGTTGGTTATGTGATAATATAAGGGTGGGTAAGCCTGATATAGCTCTCTAATGCATTGGGTAACACAAAGTGGTTAAACGTTAAGGTTTGTCCGAAGAGATTTAGGGAACATACTGTGATGGGTATTCCAAACGTAACCAAGAGGGTTACTCCCTACGAAAGAATGTTATGAATGCCTCATGTTACCTTTATGTCTTATGATTTCTATGATTTATTCATGATTTTATGAGGTATGTTAAAGTGCTTATGTTTTATGGGTAAAGCATGATCTCATTCTTATGTATACATGGACTCATGTTTCCTTTCCATATTTTTATATCCCTTACTGAGCTTTTTATGCTCATCCCAAGTTTTTGAAATGTTTTTCACAGGTCAAGGGAAAGGTACATGATATTTTAATAGTGTCAAGTAAGTGTCAATAATGAATCCATGTTTTATTTTTAATATGTTACCGTTGATGGGGAAAAACGAGTACTATCTTTTATGTAACCACTTTGTTTAAATGTGGAATGTAATTCATGACTTAGGATCTAATTCTCTAAAACTCTAAACCTGAAATGATCCTCACTGTGAATTATTCATTTAATTCAATATTAAGTAAGGTTTAAGCCTGGGGCCTTATAGTTGGTATCAGATGTCGGTTTAGACAACTTTAGGGATTAGGAGTTTTTGTTAGACACATGATTAGTCCCTATATCTATTATTTTAGTTAAATCCTTGTTTAATAACTTTTTTCAGGTCAAGTAAAGTCGGTTACGAATGGAAGGAGAAGGATCTCAAACGACATTCCTATCTCTTCTAGATGACATGCTTGCAATAATTATTGCAAAGTCATGTTCGGATGATTGTGAAACTTTTTCTAGCATACAACTCACTTGCAAGAAGATGTTTGAGATATGAAACACCTCCACTATACCTCATTATCATCGTGGATCATGGGCTGTATTTAGACAAATACTATTTTCACAATATTCTCATATTTTCTTGAAAGTTATATATTATCAAGGTATTTTAAAATATTTTACCTTATCACTAGAATTTGAAGCATATTATGATTTTAAAAATGGTGCTGAGGAAGGAGACCCTTGCACAACCTATTTATATTTGCTTTTAAAATATAGTCTCTCAACACATACTTATGGTATTTTAAAAGGACCAATAATAGAAAGTTTCAACTCAAATTTTGTCCGACTATTTTATATAAATCATGTTTTATCAGATGTTTTGGAATTATATGTCGTACATGATTATTTTACAAAACTGTTTTTTTGTGAACACCCATATGACCCATGTTGTACAAGGTTTATTTGGATGGTGGAAGCAAATGATTTTGAAGGATCTCTAAATCATTGTTTTAATGCATGGGACTTCAACCTATGTGAGCAAGATAACGAGGAAACCGAGTTGATGCCATGATCAAGGTATGAAGTTATTCATTTTGGGAATCATTTTATTTTATCTTATGATGGTGAAATAAGACTTCAAGAATTTAGATGTTGAGATCGTAACGAATTTGGATGAAAATGAGAGGTATAAGGAAACTATGGAGATTAAAACATGTTAGGGTTATTTTTGGAGTTTTATAAAAAGGAAAACATGTAGACCGTGTGACAACCCATCGTGTCGGACAAAGCTATGGGAATCAAACCCACAACCAAAGTGCAACTGGTATTTATCACCTACCACTGGACTACGTGAAGTCCCTAGTTAGTTTGACTGATTCTTTCTAGTTAAATGATGTTATGAATTAATAGTAAGTTGATTTTGGGTTGTCTATGGAAATTTATTAACCTATCATGGAGGATATGTGATTAGGGTAATTACTTTTCAATACGGGGCTTTAAGAGCAACTGATGTTGTTTGGAGACAAATGTTACGATTTAACTTGGAAGACTATGTGACTGAATCCTTCAAATATTTGGGTTTCAATCATAGTTTGGTTTACATTGAAGAATTTTACGGATATATTGTTTATTGAATGGTCCTCGTTGATCTTTGGGTTTTGCTGGACAAATTTTGGAGATTAATAATAGATTTTCTTTTTATAAAGGGTTATCCCTTTCTGGATTATCTGATCTTGTACTAACCATTTTGGTTTTGGTTATGGTTAAAGTCTAAATAAATGGTATAAGGCCCCAGCCTTAAACCTTACTTAATCTTGAGTTATTACAAGATTACACATTGAGGATCTTTTCGGGTTTAGAGTTTTAGTGAATTAGATCATAAAACTTCATTACATTCCACATATAAACAAAGTTCTTACATAAAGATAGTATTAATTTTTTCCAACAATGGAAACATATTTAAAATAAAACATGGATTAATTCTTGACACTTCCTGGACACTATCATCATATCATGTACCTTTCCCTTGACCTGTGAAAAACATTTCAAAGAAAACTTGGGATGAGCATAAAAAGCTCAGTAAGGGATATAAAAACATCGAAAGGAAACATGGGTACATATATACATAAGAATGAAATCATACTTTACCCATAAAACATAAGCACTTTAACATACCTCATCAAATCATGAATAAATCATAGAAATCATAAGACATAAAGGTAACTTGAGGCATTAATAACATTCTTACGTAGGGAGTAACCCTCTTGGTTACGTTTAGAATACCCATCACAGTATATTCCCTAAATCTCTTTGGAGAAACCTTAACGTTTCACTCTTTCACGTTACCCAATGCAGTGGAGAACTATATCGGGCTCACTCGCCCTTAGTTTATCATGGAACAACCCGTCTTCATAATAATTCCCAAGAACCTCAACATAATTGTATCACATAAAACATGCGTAAAGGAAACATAACATTTCCACCTTTCAATCACAAGATATCAATAAAAACATTGATATAAAAACATTATGAAAACCATTTTCAATACCAAAAGAAAAGAAAAGTAAAACATGGTTTTAATTTTCTTTTAAAAAAAGGTATGGCTTGTAGAGCAAGCCAAAACACAAATAATGGTCACGGCGGTGGAGAAGTCGTTGTCACCGCATACGTATGACAAAAACATTCCCTTTTGTCATTTAGTAAAATGCTATGTATAAAAAAGATTCCTTTTTAATAAACATAAAAGTCCAAGGGGTTTATACACCGTATAAAAAAAGTTGTGTATAAAAAAATGCCTCAATGAAAGAAGATTGAGACGAAGTCCCATACCTCGGGTCCAACTTGACTCGATCGTTCTTTAATGTCATGAATAATAAACTTGAGTTAATTTATACTTTCTTAAGAACCTTTTTCAAGTTCATTATTCCTTTTATATCACTTATTTACATGTCATGAACTCTATGTAATTATTTACGTTAATAACGGTCGTTTTAACGATCATTGGTACTTGAGTCAAAAATAAACCCTTTATAATTACAAGTTGTTCATTTATCCATTATATCCAGAATTATAATCATGATGTATATATCATATATATCCAGTATATACATGAATTTATAATATTACATAATCATTTAGAGGTAAGAAATGAAATGCACCGTTCATGGAGATGGTAAGTTGTACGTACGCATGAACGCTACTTTCATTTCTATTTCGTATTTTATAGAATGGAATCATAATTATATAAAGGTATATTATAATTCCAGTATAATATCATATATAATATCATAGTTTCATCCTTTATACGTCCCACATATGGTACTTAACGAATCAAATCACATTGAGGGGGCGGTAGTCCGCACTTCCTTAAATGAAGATATCACGTTTACCCATAATGGAAACAATAAAGGTATGCCCAAAATGAAAAATACAAAAGCTTAAGGAAAACATAAACATATTATATATCATATATAAATATAGTGTCATCTTAATGGCCACCTTTGAAGGTGTTAAAAGAATGTTGAACAATCATCTCTTCGGGAGGCATAAATTCACCATCCACGGAAACAGTATGTCCTTTAACCATTAGATGTAGGTTGGTGTAAGTGTAGTTCAAATAAATTTTATAACAACATCCTAGTATATTGAAGATACTGGAGCTGTTACAAAAGAAATGAATAAAAAGAGTTTAGGGGATTGGAGAAGCAAAATAAAACAAAAGGACTCAAGTGAAGACATTACCTTAAAATCGGGTAACTCCCTTTGGTTTGAGTTCAAAGGATTCCTTGTGAAGACTTATGACAAAATTGAGGCTTCAAGGAGTAATAAATGGATGTGGAGAGACAAAATGGGTAGGGTTTGGCCGATCCAAAGGCTTTGGGAGTGTGGGTAAGGAGGTAGAGGTGGGGGCCTTTTATAAGAGGAGAGGAGGGGCACTCTTGGAAAGTAAAGAAATGTTACTTTATTTGAAAATGATTTTCTGATTCAAAAGGTCCCACATTGATATAATTAGAGGTTAAGGTGATAAGGGTTCGAAATACACCCATCCAATAGGTTTTGGACATGTTTAGGTCATAGATTTCACATTATAATTTTATTTTATTTAAATCCTTTATTAATGAGGTAATCGCTCCATCATCATGATGTCATAAATAATTTAATAAATTTAATGTCTAAAAATTATAAAAAAACTATCATGATGTAAGAAATATTTTTAGTATTCTAATGAATATTTATAGTCCAAGATATCATTTATGTAGACAAAATTAAAAATATTTTACTTAGGTGATACATTCTTTGTCACATTTAACATTCTTTAAAAATAAAAAGATAAAAAGTCACTTTCTCACAAAATTGATTCCATGGGGCCCCCAAGTATAGCACAAGGCATCACAGGGTCTGCCATGAGACAACCAGTTGCCTTAGGACACATGTTGTGGTCTTTTTGTATTATTATGATATCATTTTATTATCCTTAACTACCTGATTACTCATTAATCAAGATAATTAAAGATAATTACCGTCATTACTATTCATAATGTCCAAAAACAAAAGAGTCTTGATTACATAATTTGGACCTTCTGATTCCAAATATTTAATCCATTATACCAAATTCCAAACACAGAAATTGCAATAATTTATTTAAAAATAATTCCCGTTGTCAAAACAAATAGCGGTTTTTTTTGAAACAATATCTATGAAAAGTTTGGCATTAGTTTATGCCCAATTCCAAAGTGAAATTAATCCTAATGACCAAAATTGGATTAAATGGTAAATATATATTCTAATTTAACTTTAAAACCAATTCAAATGATAATATAATCATATGAATAAAGTAGATTAAAAAGAAATTTTGATGTAAAATACAGTATTTTTCACTATTCATAAAAAAATGAACATTGTCAGAAAAATACCAAAAATTCACACAAATTAAATTTTGATGTCCCAATCATAAAGAATAAGTTTATTTTGAAAAAACTACCTTATAAAATTGTCAAAAAATACATTTAAAAATGGTTTTCCATCAAAAGGCAGTAAAACAATCCTTTAAAAAATATTAGTGTATTCCATGCTTAAGATTGGATTTATTTTCATTTTAAGCCTCTAAAACACTGTATAATTCATTTATAGACATAGATAATAATATCAATTATTCATTACTTACTTGGGATGTTACATCCTTCCCCCCTTTAGAAAATTTCATCCCTACAATTTATTTACTTATCGAATAAATGGGGGTACTTTTCTCTCATTGCATTTTCAGATTCCCATGTTTCCTCTTCCATCATGTGGTTTTTCCACGAAACCTTTACCTGATTAATCATCTTATTCCGTAACACTTGCTCCATGTGGTGAAGAATCTGGACTGTTTGGTCCTTGTAAGATAGGTTCTCTTCCAGCTGAACTACCTCTGGACTCAAAACATTAGATGGATCTGGCATATACTTTCTCAACATAGAAACGTGAAAAACATTGTATACCTGAGATAAACTCAGAGGTAAAGCCACCCAGAATGCAACTGATCCAACTCTCTCCAGAATTTCATATGGTCCAATGAAACTTGTACTCAGCTTTCCTTTCTCACCAAATCTCATCCCACTTTTCCATAGTGAGACTTTGATAAAAACATGATCACCTACCTCAAAAGTTAGATCCTTCCTCCTGTTGTCTGCATAACTCTTCTGCCTACTCTGAGCTGTTCTCATGTGTTTCTGAATCAGCTGAACTTTTCTGCCATCTCTTCTACCAATTCTGGTCCCATCAACTTCCTTTCACCCACTTCATCCCAGAAAGCTGGAGTTCGACACCGCTTCCCATATAATGCCTGAAATTGTGCCATCTGTATACTAGAATGAAAACTGTTATTATATGAAAATTCAACCAAAGAATGATGTTGGTCCCAACTTCCCTGATAATCCATTGAACAAGCTCGTAGCATATCCTCAAAGGTCTAAATTGTTCGTTCTGACTACCCATCTGATTGAGGATGAAATGTTGTACTAAAATTTAATTCAGTACCCAAGGACTTCTAAAGGCCTTTCCAAAAGTTAGAAGTGAACCTGGGATCACGATTAGATACAATGGAGAGGGGAACACCATGTAACCTGGCTATCTCTTTAAGATACAAACGGGAAATTTGATCTAGGGAAAATGTATCTCGTATAACAAGGGAGTGAGCAGATTTAGTCAAGCGATCAACAATAACCCAGATTGCATTATTACCTCGAGATGAATTCGGTAATCCAACAAAAATGTCCATGGATATATTCTCCCATTTCCACTCTGGCACTGGTAGAGGCTGAAGTATCCCTTTCGGTAACTGCCACTCTAATTTAACCTGTTGACATGTCAAACACTTCACAGTAAAATCAGCAATATCTATTTTCATTCCATCCCACTAGTAATACTCCCGCAGATCTCTGTAAATCTTAGTACTACCAGGATGAACTGAAAATAGAGAACTATGAGCTTCACATAACAACTCTCTCTTCAACTGTGAATCACAAGGCACACACAATATCTTCCCAAATCTCAAAACGCAATCATTATCAATGTTGAATTCAGGAAACTTACCCTTCTGAACCAACTCTACCTTTTTCTGCAACTCACTGTCTTGCTTCTGTGCTTGCTTGATTCTGTCTGATAGAGATGATCTCACTGATACCTGAAACAAAACAGAATAAATTCCTGCACCAACAACTTTTATGCCAATTTTCATCAAATCCTTAACCAAAGGATCACGTTCCAAACACAACATTTCTAATGAAGCATTACTTTTTCGACTCAAAGCTTCAGCCACTTTATTTTATTTTCCCGGATGGTAATGAATTTTACAATCATAATCCTTGATTAATTCTAGCCATCTTTTATGTATCATGTTCAACTCTTTCTGAGTGAATATATACTTTAAAATTTTGTGATCAGTATATATTTCACACTTTACTCCATACAAATGATGCCTCAAAATTTTCAAAGCGAAAACAACAGCAGCTAATTCCAAAACATGTGTTGGGTAATTTACCTCATGAGTTTTCAACTGTCGTGAAGAATAAGCAATTACCTAATCATTATTCATTAGGACACAACCAAGTCCATTCAATGAACCATCACTATAGATAACAAACTCACCATTCCTGGAAGGTAGTGCCAATACTGGAGCATTCACCAATCTTCTTCTAAATTCCTGAAAACAATCATCACATTATTTTGTCCAGATAAACTTAACACCCTTTCGAGATAGATTAGTCATTGGACTGGATAACAGTGAAAAATTTCTAAAAAACCTTCGGTAACAGCCTGCCAAACCAAGGAACCTACGAATCTCAGTAACATTTGTGGGTCTTGGCCAGTCTTCCACAACTTTTGTTTTTGCAGGATCAACAGTGATCCCATCTTTAGAAACAATGTGACCAAGGAAAGAAATTTGTTGCAACCAAAACTCACACTTGCTGAATTTTCCATACAGTTTCTTTTCATTTAAGGTTTGCAAGATATCCCTTAAATTTCTTTCATTCTCCTCTTTACTTATAGAAAACACCAAAATATCATCAATGAAAACCACCACAAACTTATCCAAGAACTCATGGAAAATTATATTCATTAAGTCCATGAATACAGCAGGTGCATTGGTTAGCCCAAAAGGCATTACTACAAATTCATAATGGCTATATCTTGTACGGAACGCGGTCTTCGGAACATTTGCTTCCTTTACCTTCAGCTGATGGTACCCCAATCTCAAGTCAATCTTTGAAAAATACTGAGCTCCCTCGAGATGATCAAACAAATCATTGATATGAGGAAATGGATATTTGTTCTTAACAGTGATGTTATTCAAGGCACTATAATCAATGCAAAGTCTCATTGAACCATCTTTCTTTTTAACAAATAAAATAGGACCACCCCATTGTGATGTGCTAGGTCGAATGAAACCTTTCTCTAATAAATCTTGCAATTGCTCCTTCAACTCTAAAAGTTCAATTTGAGCCATTCAATAAAAGGATTTTGAAATTTGATTAGCATCAGAAACTAAGTCAACAGTAAACTCAACTTCCCGATCTAGTATTATTCTAGGCAACTCATCAGGAAAAACATCAGGATACTCATTTACCACTGGCACATCATTAATCTGAACAGTTCCCTTGTTTTCAACAACGTGTGCAAGGTAACATTCATTTCCATGTTTTACAAGTTTCATGGCCTCTTGATAAGTTACCAAATGTAAGGGTTCATTCTTTTACACAAACTGAAAGTCTTTCTGAAAAGAAACTTCTTTAGATCTACAGTCAATCTTAGCATGGTAAATAGAGAGACAATCCATGCCCAGGATAACATCAAACTCTACTAGAGGTAGAACAATAAGGTTTTCAAGTAGGTTCTTTACACAAATAAGGATAGGAAGATTCTTATAAATTCTTTTTTCCACAACATTTCCCCTAGGTGTTTTTACCAAAAGTTCAGGAGTCATTTCTTGAGATGGTATTCCCAATTTACTAGAAAAGGTTTGAGAGATGAAAGAATGTGTGGACCCCGAATCAAACAACACACTGGCATAATCTGAAAAAACTAACAAAGCACCTGATACAACTTCATTTGATGAACCGACATCTGCTGAAGTAGTTGCAAAGGATTTCACCACCCCTTTTTACTTGTAGTCTAACTGCTTCCCATCACTCAAGCTCTTTGTCGGACACTCGTTTTCATAGTGACCCATCTCATTGCACTTAAAACATTTTACTAACTGTAAATCAAATTTGGTCTTACCTTCACCTTGATCTTGTTCAGTGAAATCACGAGCCTTATGTACCATCTTAGCACATCGGTAGCAATTTCCAGAATTCAGAAGACATTCCCAAGCATGTCTTTTGTCACATTTATCACATATTGAAAACATAGATTTCTTACCATCAAACTTTTTTGATGAATTCTTCCCTTTCACCTACCACCTTGGTCTCTTCTTCTGCTAGTTGTTATAGAACATTTGATCATCGGCAAACTCCATTTCTACATTCTTAGCACATCGAACAAGATTTTCATAACTTTTAAACTCACGAGAAGCTAATGCCCTTCGATATTTTGGCTTTAATCCTGAGTATAAACAATTTATTTTACTATCAAGGTCTCGGATAAAATTTGGAGCATACCTTGACAATCGAGTGAAACTTTCTTCATAGGTATCCATTGAGTCTTCCTCTTTCCTCAATTCCACGAATTTTTTTTCCATCCTAAGTCAAACAACCTTAAGAAAATAATTTTAAAGAAACATACCTTTGAATTCATCCCAGTCGAGAGCATTAATCTCATCAGCATCCCTGATATTTTTAACCATCGACCACCACTGATCTGCTTCACCCTCCAAACGGTAAAAAGAAAGTCTAACCTTTTGATTGTCTGAACACCCCATGACATCGAAAATATTCTCCAGTGCTTTAATCCAACCTTCAGCTAGCACAGGGTCAGATGATCCTCTTAATGATGGGGGAGGTTGCCTCATGAAATGTTCCACCACTGACATGTTCCTCTACGGTTGATCTAGATAATCTCGTGCATGGATACCACCACCATTTATCGCTTGAGTCAACTGCGCCATTACTGCAACAAACAGTTCAGTTCCAATTCCGACCATCTCAGGATGCTGATTCGGAAGGTTACTTCCTTCTGCATGCCTTCCTAGAACTGCTTCCCTGTTTCCTCTACAGAAAACCATTCTGAACAAACAAGTCTTAGATGAAGCAACATAATAATCTTCAAATACTATATCACTTCAATTTGACCATAAAAAAAATATTTTTTGTCAATCATTTAAAAGAATTCTAACTCCTAAAGTTATCTAAACCGACCTCTAATACCAAATATAAGGCCCCAGCCTTAAACCTTACTTAATCTTGAGTTATTGCATGATTACACATTGAGGATCTTTTCGGGTTTAGAGTTTTTGAGAATTAGATCATAAAACTTTCATTACATTCCACATATAAAAAAAGTGCTTACATAAAGATAGTATTCATTTTTCCCAATAATGGAAACATATTTAAAATAAAACATGGATTCATTCATGACACTTCCTAGACACTATCATCATATCATGTACCGTTCCCTTGACCTGTGAAAATCATTTCAAAAAAAACATGGGATGAGCATAAAAAGCTCAGTAAGGGATATAAAAATATGGAAAGGAAACATGGGTACATATATACATAAGAATGAAATAATACTTTACCCATAAAACATAAGCACTTTAACATACCTCATGAAATCATGAATAAACCATTGAAATCATAAGACATAAAGGTAACTTGAGGCATTCATAACATTCTTACATAGGGAGTAACCCTCTTGGTTACATTTGGAATACCCATCACAGTATATTCCCTAAATCTCTTCGGAGAAACCTTAACGTTTCACTCCTTCACGTTACCCAATGCATTGGATAGTTATATCGGGCTCACCTGCCCTTAGTTTATCACGGAACCACCCGTCTTCATAATAATGCCCAAGAACCTCAACATAATCGTATCACATAAAACATTCGTAAAGGAAACATAAAATTTCCACCTTTCAATCACAAGATATCAATACAACACATTGATATAAAAACATTATGAAAACCATTTTCAATACCAAAATAAAATAAAAGTAAAACATGGTATTTATTTTTCTTTTAAAAAATGGTTTGGCTTGTAGAGGAAGCTGAAACTCAAATAATGGTCACGGCGGCGGAGAAGTCGTTGTCGCCACATACGTACGACAAAAACATTCCCTTTTGTCTTTTAGTAAAACGATACGTATAAAAAATATTCCTTTTGAATAAACGTAAAAGTCAAAGGGGGTTAAACACCATATAAAAAAAGTTTTGTATAAAACAAAATATGCCTCAATGAAAGGAGATTGAGACGATGTCCCATACCTCAAGTCCGACTTGACTCGATCGTTCTTTAATATCCTGAATAATAAACTGGAGTTAATTTCTACTTGCTTAATAACCTTCTTCAAGTTCATTATTTCTTTTATATCACTTATTTCCATGTCATGAACACTATGTAATTATTTAAGTTAATAACAGTCATTTTAACGACCATTGGTACTTGAGTCAAAAATAAACCCTTTATAATTACAAGTTGATCATGTATCCATTATATCCAGAATTATAATCATGATGAATATATCATATATATCCAGTATATACATGCATTTATAATATTACATAATCATTTATAGGTAAGAAATGAAATGCACAGTTCATGGAGACGGTAAGTCGTACGTACGCATGAATGCTACTTTCATTTCTATTTCGTATTTTATAGAATGGAATCATAATGATATAAAGGTATATAATAATTCTAGTATAATATCATATATAATATCATAGTTCCATCCTTTATACGTCCCACATATGGTATTTAACGAATCAAATCATTTTGAGGGGGCGGTAGTCCGCACTTCCTTAAATGAAGATATCGCATTTACCCAGAATGGAAACCATAAAGGTATGCTCAAAATGAAAAATACCGAAGCTTAAGAAAAACATAAACATATTATATATCATATATAAATATAGTGTCATCTTAATGGCCACATTTGAAGGTGTTAAAAGAATTTTGAACAATCAACGTTTCGGGAGGCAAAAATTCACCATCCACGGTAACCGTATGTCCTTTAAAAATTAGATGTAGTTGTGTGTAAGTGTAGCTCAAATAATTCTTATATAAAAATCCTAGTATATCTAAGATACTGGATTTTTTACAAAAGTAATGAATAAAAAGAGTTTAGGGGGTTGGAGAAGCAAAATAAAACAAAAGGACTCAAGTGAAGACATTGCCTTAAAATCGGGTAACTCCCTTTGGTTTGAGCTCAAAGGCTACCTTGGGAAGACTTCTGCCCAAAGTGTGGCTTCAAAGAGTAATAGAGGGATGTTGGAAGACAAAATGGGTAGGGTTTGGCCGATCCAAAGGCTTTGGGAGTGTGGGTAAGGAGGTAGAGGTGGGGGCCTTTTATAAGAGGAGAGGAGGGGCACTCTTGTAAAGTAAAGAAATGATACTTTATTTGAAAATGATTTTCGGATTCAAAAGGTCCCACATTGATATAATTCGAGGGTAAGGTTATAAGGGTTCTAAATCCATCCATAAAATAGGTTTTGGAGATGTGTAGGTCATATATTTCACAATATCATTTCATTTTATTTAAATCCTTTATTAATGAGGTAATCGGTGCATCATCATGATGTCATAAATAATTTAATAAATTTAATGTATAAAAATTATAAAAGAAATATCATGATGTGGGAAATATGTTTATCTCTCTAATGAATATTTATAGTCCAAATGATCATTTATGTAGACAAAATTAAAAATGTTTTACATAGGTGATACATTCTTTGTCACATTTAACATTCTTTAAAAATAAAAAGATAAAAAGTCACTTTCTTAGAAAAGTGATTCCATGGGGCCCCAAAGTTTGGCACAAGGCATCCCATGGTCAGCCTTGAGACAACCAGTAGCCTTAGGAAACATGTTGTGGTATTTTTGTATTATTATTATATCATTTTATTATCCTTAACTACCTGATTACACATTAATCAAGATAATTAAAGATAATTACCGTTGTTACTATTCATAATGTCCAAAAACAAAAGAGTCTTGATTACATAATTTGGACCTTCTGATTCCAAATATGTAATCCATTTTACCAAATTCCAAGCCCATAAATTGCAATAATTTATTTAAAAATAATTCCTGTTGTCAAAACAAATAGCGGGTTTTTTTTGAAACAATATCTATGAAAAGTTTGGCATTAGTTTATGCCCAATTCCAAAATGAAATTAATCCTAGTGACCACCATTGGATTAAATGGTAAAAATATATTCTAATTTAACTTTAAAACCAATTCAAAAGATAATCTAATCATATAAATAAAGTAGATTAAAAAGTAGTTTTGATGTAAAATAATGTTTTTTTCACTATTCATAAAAAAAATGAACATTGTCAGAAAAATACCAAAAATTCACAAAAAGTAAATTTTTATGTCCCAATCATAAAAAATAAGTTTATTTTGACAAACATAGCTTATAAAATTGTCAAAATATAGATTTGAAAATGGTTTTCCATTAAAAGGCAGTAAAACAATCCTTTAAAAAATATTAATGTATTCCACGCTTAAGATTGGATTTATTTTCATTTTAAGCCTCTAAAACACTATCGAAATCATTAATAGACATAGATAAAAATATCTATTATTCATTACTTATTTGGGATGTTACACATGGGATGTATATAATTCTCTTTTGTGGATTAGGTGATTCTCTATAAGTTGATTATAGTACTCTTAATGTGAACAAGTCTTCCTAAATACTCGTCTTTTGGAGAAAATATGAGTTTGTGTATGAAATCTAATAACAGTTGGAAGTCAACATGATAAGTGATTATGTTTCCTTATGAAGAAATTCCTCAATAAAATGAAACTTAAAACAAACATGTTGTCTATTAACTTTTCCTACTGGGGAATCGAATACCGTTTAACCCATCACAAGTTTGTGATTTTCTTGTGGTTAACTTTCTATTAAACATGTTTTCTATCACTCTCCATAAGAACATGACCCTATGTTTTCTCCTCCGTGTCCTTGTTTTCCTACATGGAATCCTAGTATGGGTTAACTTGGGTGACCTCTGTACTTCTCTTTCTTTATTTTAAAGTGATTTTTTTACCAACTCTTGTTCCGATGTGGGACTTTCAAGGATGTTTCCACACCCAATTTTAAAATTGTGAGGACGCAATTCCCAAAAGGGGGGAAGGATGTAACACCCTAGGTAAATAATGAATATGAAATTTTTATATTTATCCATATTTTTGTATAAAATATTAATATTACTTTAAAGGGGACTCTATGCTCGATGGCGTACCCAATATGCAACTACGAGTTTCTTGGGAATCTTACATTGCACTCTAATAATAAAATAAAATTATTTTAAATGGTAGTTAACGCCTTGCCATTGTAATGGCGGGAATGAACAGAACTAACTAAAAAATGATTATATATGTTTTTCAAATATTTTTACTCTTTACAATAAATGTTATAGGATTAAAAATGAGAATGAATCCAATTTTAAGCGTAAACATTCTAATATTCTTTAAAAGGTCGATTAACCGTCTTTTAATGTCAAACCTCTTTTAAATCCAATTTTTGACAATTTAAAGTGTTATATTTGAAAAAATAAAATTCATATTAATAATTGTGACATCAAAAGATACTTTATGTAATTTTTTGGTATCTTTCTGATAAAGTTCATTTTTTTAATGAATATTGAAAAATGTTGTATTTTAATTCAAAACCTCTTTTTAATGTAATTTATTTATATGATTAGATTATCTTTTGAATTTTTTTTAAAGAAAAATTAGAATATATTTTTACCATTTAATCCAATAGTGGTCATTGGAATTAATTTCACTTTGAAATTGGACTTAAACTAGTGTCAATCTTTTGATACTTATTGTTTCATAAAAACACGCTATTTGCTCTAACAGTGGGAACTAATTATTAAATTAATTAATGTAACATATATGTTCTGATTTTGTAAAATAGACATCAATTTTGAATTCGGAATATCAAATATATCTTAGGGTGAAGTTTTGGAATTTTTCTAAAAAACTTCAATTTTTGATGAATAGTGAAACCACTAAGTGGTACATAAAAAAACTAATTTTTCGTTTAAATGAAATTTTACCACCTTTGTGTTTTGAATTTTAAAAAATCCGACATACATGGTTGTAATTAAGAAGTAAAATTTGGTTCAATGGGACTAAAATATTTTTTTGGTGGATAGTAACTTTTATGTTTTTAATCGCGATTTGAGGTAATTAGTGTAATTAATGGTAAGAATAATGTTTTAATAATATAAAATGACCTATACACATGTCCTAACCTTATTGGATGTGTCATGGCTGACCATTAAAATCCATGGGTCAACTTGGGGACCCCATGGAGCCACATTGGAAGGAAAATGACATTAATATCTTTTAATTTAATGTTAAAGTAAAAATGTCACAAACAGGAGTTATTTTAGTAAAACAATTTTTACATGGGGCTATAAAAGTCAGATTTTTCACTATAAATAGTCATTGTAAAGATAAAAATATTTCCTACATCATTATATTTCTTTTTCTAATTTTTAGACATTAAATAAATTAAATTATTTTTGACCCCATGATGATGCAGCGATGACATCATTATTTAACGATTTAAATAAAATGAAAATATAATGTAAAATATAAGACCTAAACTTGTAAAAAACCTATTTGATGGGTGTAATTCGAAACCTTATCACCTTAGAATCTAATTATCTAAATTTGGGACATTTTAAATCCGAAACACATTTAAAAATAAAGTAACATTTCTTTACTTTCCAAGAGTGCCTCTCCTCTCCTCTTATAAAAGGCCCCCACCTCTACCTCCTTACCCACACTTCAAATGACTTTGGCTCGGCCAACCCCTGACCATTTCATCTCTCCACATATCTATATTTATCATTGAACCCTCACATTTATCATAATCCTTTTCAGGGAAGCCTTTGAGCTTAAATCAAAGAGAGTTACCCGTTTAAAAGGTAGTTTTTTCTCTTGGGTTCTTATGTTTTATTTTGTTTATCCAACCCCATAAAATCTTTTTATTCATTTATTTTGTAACAAAAACAGTATCTTCAATATACTAGGAAGTTTTTATGTGAAGTATTTGAGCTAAACATGCACACACCTTCGTCTAATGGTTAAAGAACATACTGTTTCTGTGGTTGGCGATTTTCTGCCTCACAAAACGATGATTGTTCAATATTCTTTTAACACCTTTAAAGCTGGCCATTATGATGTCACTATATTTTATATATGATATATATGGTATTCATGTTTACTATATTCTTATGTATTTTATATTTAAAACATACCTTTATTCTTTTCATGTTGTGCAAATGCAGTAATTTCAAATGGGGAAGTGTGGACTACCGCCCCCTCAAGTGATGTGACTCGTACATGCAATACATGGAATGTATAAGGAATGAAATTAATAAACATATGTTACCTATATAACATATATATTATACTGGAATTATAATAAATATATATATGTCATTTTTTTTAATTCCATTAATATGACAAAAAAATGAAAGTAGCGTTCATGCGTACGAACGGCCTACCGTCTCCATGAACGACGCTTTTCGTTTTTTATCTCCAAATGATATGGAATATTATAAAATAAATATATACTGGATATATATGATATTTTAATCATTAATAATATTCTGGAAATTATTTACTTATAACTACATGGGCAATCATTTTTCGAGCAAGTTCATTTTTGACTCATGTACCAAAAATCGGTAAAAACGTCTGATATGAACTAAAATTATTAAACAATTCTTATAAAATTATAATATGTGATATTAACTGAATAATAATCTATAAAGGAGGTCCTTAGGAAATTTTAAATTTACTAATGTTTATTATTCAGGAATATAACGAAACGAACAAGACAAGTCGGACATGAGGTAAGGGATCATACTCCTCTCTTTCTTTTTAAGTACACTCTTTTATGTCATTCCTTTTAAACTAATCTTTCATATGATTGGGATGTTATTTTATATTACTTCTACTGTAATTTTTATGTTAATATGAGGAGAGAACCTATTTTCTCTCATCAATCCATTTTGGATGTTTTGAGTGGCACCGTTAGGCTGCCGAATTTCCGTAAGAGATCTAAACTCTCTCTTTCTTTTTAAGTACTCTCCTTTATGTCACTTCTTTTAAGATCCTATTTGTTTTGATGGGGGATGTTATTTTATATTCCTCTTTATGTACATTTTATTTTAATATGATTAGAGAGCCTATATAATCTCATCAATCCATTTTTGGAAGTTTTAAGTGGCGTTGTTAGGCTGCCGAGTTTTCGTAATGGATTTTTCATCTAACTTTTAGTCCCGTGAGATTTATGCTACATTTTCCACCACTTCCTTTTAGTGGTGTATGTACTTCCCATTATTATACTCTTTTTGTAATATCATTTCATTTATGGGTATTTACATACTCATTGTATGCCCCTTCTTCAATGGGGTGTATGTTTCGAAAGTTACCCAAGTCGGTAAGGGAACCTTTCACCCTCCTCTTTTAAAAGACTTCTTTTGTTATGTCTTTTAATTCACATAGTATTATGTTGGGATATGTTCTTCTGTATTGTTATTGATGTAAATTTTATGTCAAAGTGATGGGATACCGTTTTTATCTCTCATCAACTCTTTTTCTAATTTTTTAAGTGACGCCGTTAGGCTGTCGAATATTTGGAAGGGAACTTCTTATCCCAATTTTGATTCTTTGGGATAAACTTTTACTCCATGAATATGTCGTTCTATTAATATGTGTGAATGTCCTCTGATTATTTTTCACTTAATATCCACTTATATTTGGTGTATTCATTTGTCACACATAATTATGTAATTAATTTATCCTTAATCAAAGGATACCGTCTTTGTGTGGGACGTCGTCTCAATCTCCATTCATTGAGGCATATTTTGTTTTATACACAACCTTATTTTATATGGTGTATAAACCCCTTTGACTTTTATGTTTATCCAAAAGGAATATTTTTTATACAAATCATTTTACGAAATGACAAAAGGGAATGTTTTTGTCATACGTATGCAGCGACAACGACTTCTCCGCCGTCGTGACCATTATTTGAGTTTCGACTTCTTCTACAAGCCGTACCTTCTTTTTAAAAGAAAAAGAAATACCATGTTTTACTTTTCTTTTATTTTGGTATTGAAAATTGTTTTCATAATGTTTTTATATCAATGTGTTGTATTGATATCTTGTGATTGAAAGATGGAAATTTTATGTTTCCTTTATGCATGTTTTCTGTGATATGATTATGTTGTGTTTATTGGGAATTATTATGAAGATAGTTGGTTCCGTGATAAATTAAGGGCGGTTGAGCCTGATATATCTCTCCAATGCATTGGGTAATGCGAAGGGGTAAAACGTTAAGGTTTCTCCGAAGAGATTTAGGGAATATACTGTGATGGGTATTCCAAATGTAACCAAGAGGCTTACTCCCTACGTAATAATGTTATGAATGCCCCAAGTTACTTTTATGACTTATGATTTCTATGATTTATTCATGATTTTATGAGGTATGTTAAAGTGCTTATGTTTTATAGGTAAAGTATGATTTCATTCTTATGTATACATGTACTCATGTTTCATTTCCATATTTTTATATCCCTTACTGAGCTTTTTATGCTCATCCCAAGGTTTTGATATGTTTTTTACAGGTCAAGGGAAAGGTACATGATATGATGATAGTGTCAAGAAATAATCCATGTTTTATTTTAAATATGTTTCCATTGATGGGGGAAAAACGAGTACTATCTTTTATGTAACCACATTGTTTAAATGTGGAATGTAATTCATGATTTATGATCTAATTCTCTAAAACTCTAAACCTGAAAAGGTCCTCAATGTAAATTATTCATTTAATTCAATATTAAGTAAGGTTTAAGGATGGGGCCTTATAAAGAGTGTAGGTGAGGGATTGGATTTTTTTCAGGCACGATGGGGCTCTTTCATACCTATTGGGAGACACACCATGACATAGCACAAGAATTGGTTCATTTTTTTTTTGCTAAATAATGTGGTTTTCAATTTTATAAAAAACCCCATCCCCCCCCCTTGATTTTAAAAACCATCTTCCCCTTTTCATCCAGCTGGTTCATTCCTGAGCCAAGGGAGGGTTCTTCCCCGATTCTATAGATACCCCATTGATATAAGGTGATGTCTCTGGAATTTTATGATGATTCAATGTGACTGTTCTATTTTACTCTCCATTCTTCTCTTATTTCACCCACTAATTTTGAATGACCTCACATAGGTTTTGGTAAAAAAATTCACCAATTCATTGAGAAAATTATCTATATGATGGGGATTTTCTGTGATATGAGTAGAGGTTTTCATGTGGTGATGATATCACATTTTTAAATTCCATTTAATTGGTTTTATTATTCATTATGGGGTTTTCAATGGTTTTGTCTAAATAAAATGAATTTTCTAACTCAATCAGTGTTTCATGTTTGTATTTTTGACTGAGATAGTCTCTAGAGGACATCATGTTCCTTCCATGAGTGTTTGGTAATCGTTTTTGTGTGATAATGTTTCCTAGTGTTATTTTATAAAATTATTCCCAATGTAATTAAATTATTAATTATTAATTATTAATTTTTTAGTTATTTATAATTCAAATATAATTGTGTAGTTTTGATGTTTTGGATAGATATAGGACATCAAAATGATTTTTGATGTCAAGTTATACTCGGAATATATTTGGGGAAATTTCAAGGGCTTCCATTAAAGGGAATAACTCTAGTTTGAGTTAGGTAGTCTTTCATACATACCCGTTGAGTATTATGTATTATATTTAAATTAATGTGATAAGAGCAGTCTCACCACTGAAGATGCTAAAATTGTTAAAAACTTGATAAAAGTTTAATAAAATTTTAATTATTATGTATTATTTGAACAGAGTTCCAAGATCTAAGAGGGAACCTTATGCACTTGGTTGATTCCTTAGTTAGCAAAGGATATGTCCTTTATTTTGATTGAATTGTTTGATACACACAAACCCTTGAGGGGTGTTATGGGAAAAAGTGAAAATAATGTCCTTTGTACATTGGACATGGTCACCTACCTATATAGGATAGTGTTGGGTTTGGATTACTTTCCTCTATAGCCAATGTGGGGACACTGAGATTACTTTTATCTTGAGGGATAGTTTAGATAACTGTGGGGTGAGTTTTCCACCCCAACTAATATGTGATTACCTAGGTGAGTATACCTGGTGGGGTTTGATTGATAAATATATTATGAAGAATAACCTAGGGTGACATGGGAAGGGGGTGGGATTTAGTCTATCTACCTTATGTGACACTGATACAAGATTATGTATCAGTCAAATGAGACCATGTGATGAGATTGAGATAGAGGAACCACTGTTGGGTGTCCTGGTGGAGATAAAATATAAGGGACCCTGTTTGGTGCTCTAATGATTCGAAAATACAAGAGAGGGTGCATCAAAGAAATGGGTATCAACGATTGTGGGTGACACTTGGAACATGAGTCTATGATGATCATTTTATGTTTGTGATGGTTATAGGCCATTTACTTGCGATTACAGTTTCTTATTTGTGGGACGGGTTCAGAAAAGTGGTCAACCCATTGAGGTATGATGACATGGGATGATTGGGTAGGACACACTACCAAATGATATGTATTGAGATTTATGGGACACATTGGAAGATATTCTTGTATCCAACATTGTTCTGAATTAAATTCCAATTAGGGAAGTCCCCTTATTTTTTGACTGACTTTGATTCATGTAAGTACACTCCCTTAAGCGTCTGGATGACTTGGATTCCTATACGCGCACTACCCTAAGTTTATGGATGTCTAATATTGCTAAAATGGGGCTCTAATAAGCTTAAAAATGACATGTATTATCTTCATGGAACTCCCTTAAGTTTTTGGATGACTTTTATTTCTTATAGGGAACTCCCCTGAGTCTCTAGATGTAATATTATTTGAAATTCCTAGTATAAGATCCCATGAATGGGACATTAAGTATAATAATATTGTATTACAATGGACATATTCATAGAAATAATCCATTTTTAATATTGTTTGGAATAACTATTTGTTGTGCTCAAATACACCTCAACACTATCCTAATCAGGTTTTGGTCGATTATAGGTGTCACATTTTAACTGGAGGATTGAAAGTGGCTCTTTTATTTATTCTTAGACATTTTATTAATTATCCAATCAGGAATGCGACATGCACATAAACCCTTTATTTTTTGGTTATTTATGGGAAATTTTAGATGGTTCTCTACTATGTTATACTCACACCTAGATCGAGCAGTCATGTCTCTTTAATACCCAAGTAGACTTCACTATTCATAGCTTCAGGATGAGTAAAGGCCTAGGATGAATTGTTCATCTATAAAATCTTAGAGAAAGTATAGATATGGATGATGTATGGATTAGGTATTTCTTATAACCTATGAACATTTAAATAATTATTTTTAGTATATTATGACTATCCTAGTGGGAGATAATTCACTGTATGTAGGAACAGTCATGCGTCTTTACGACTTTTTGCTTCTTCAATTTCTTAGATATTAATGGGTATGTTTATTGGTTTTGTGTACTATAATTTTTTATAATTATAGATTATATTTAGTTATTTATTTATTTAATATTTGTCAATATGATATTTGGGTATATTCTACTCACATTACTACCCTATACCCATGCTGCTAGTCCATAGCCTCTAGCATTTGGGTTAGAGCAACCGAGGTACTTATGGCATCTTTGCCTCATACACTAATTAGTGTTCATGGGTCAAAGTTATTAAAAATAAGTAATATTTTATACATATTGATAATTTTTTTCATCAAATTCAATTAGATAAATACTTTTAAAAGATCAAACTTTATTAGGGTTATCATAAATTAAGAATGAAGTGGGGTGATATACCAAATAAAAAAATCATTTGAGTTATATATATTGTGAGTTTTTGGTAATACACATTGGATTTATTCACACATCCATTATATTTATAGAGCTCATTAATATAGTATTCGTACACTATATTAATAAATTCATTCTAGTATTTATTTATGATATTTTGATACAAATTAAAATCAATTAATTGAATAAGAATCATTTGTCAATCATTCTCAAGATTCTTATAAAAATATTATTTATAAGAAATTTAGTAAGTGTAAATTTGGGATATAAGAAGTTACTTTTAATGGCCATATTTTCATTAATTATGGAATATCCACTGATATTTCAAATAAAAATTGATACAAAAAATTTCATATGACAATTAATATTAATAATATTTGTATTTTCTTTAGCTAAATTTTTAACTATAGGAGATTTGTTCAAAATAATTACTGATTGGTCAACCCATTAACAATGTTGAACCATAAAGGTATAAAATTAATGTGTATAATGTAAAGTGAATAATTTTTTTATCAAATAAATATTATATTATTCAATGTACTATTATTAACATTACCATCGATGATGGACGTATTTGTGATATACACCGTTTCATCAAATAATGGACTGGTGTGTTTCCTAATCTAAAATAATATTGTGGTTTTCTACGAATCATGAAAATTAAAGATACAATAAAAAAATATCTAACTCGTGATATTGAGTTGTAAGTTTTAATCTATGAATTATATATATAAAGTCACTATGTATATGGTTAAATATTTTAAATATATATTAATCTTAAAAATTTGAATTACATATTCTTACAAAAAGAGCTCAATAAGAGAAAATGAGATGTATGGAACCACTCAAGTAATATGACCACTCAATACATTTCCACCATGGGAAATAAAACAAGTTGGATGATTCATTAAAAAGGAAGAATCATTTAATTTTTACCATAATGAGGATAAAAATTATTATATATTTTTGGATTTAATAAGTTTGGATATAGAAATTGTTAGGGAGGGGGAAATGTAACACCACATGTTTTTATGAACCTTTTTTTGAATAAATTAATTTTCATTATTTTCATCTATGGCATGGTAAAATAATTTTAGATTTATTTTTACACAATAACATGTTAATATTTTGTTACATGCAATGCCAACTTCTCTTATGTTACATGAAACAATGAGTTTCTACAAAATGACATTTTATTATTATAATTATTTAGACAAGATAGTTAAAAAATATCCATCAAACTAAGTAATACGAATAGTAATAACTAATTTTAAAATATTATTTTTAAGGGTTTTATATTAATAAATCATATTTCTAATAAAACATACAATTTTTTGGTAATGTCTTTAAATGTATGAAAATACTATTTTTCTCAAATGAACATTTTTTATGTCCTTTTGTGAAAAATAAAAAAAATTAGATAATTTCAGAAATTTAATTTTTTTATTCATAATTTCAAAATTATATTAGAATTAATTTTTGTGATTTTTCTAAAAAACTTCATTTTTTATGAATGGTGATAAATACTGGATTTTAATTCAATGCTTATTTTTTCATATAATTTATTTATGTTTTTAAATTATACTTTAATTTATTTTCAATGTTTAATTATATTAATTGTACACCAATTAATCCAATTTAGGTCATTATATTTATTTTACACTAATGTTTGGTATAAAAGCATATCAAACATTTGGAATTTTGTACTTAAAAAACACATTATTTTGGCACGTCTCCAGGGGTAATATTAAATTAATTTATACACTTATGTGATTATGGTTTGGAAAAAATGGATTAAATATTTTTAATAATCATAATTTATAATTTCTAATTGGGTAAAATTACTATTTTACCAAAAATATTAGTGAAAATAATTAAAATTAATTACAATGATTAAGGGAAAAACAATAGATCTTAATGGGTAACATTAATCATAATTGTAAAAATAATATAGAAACTTGTCCAAAATATATTTCCCGGAAATTTTTAGAAAAATTCATAACTTATCTTGAAAAATGATAACTATTTGTGGCACATGATGTAAGGGAGACCTCTCAATGTTGTTTTCATTTTTATATTTACAAGAATTCCACTCTAACACCCAAAAAAAGGGAACTCCCCCCTTATTTCTTAACACCTCTAAAGCCCTTTTTATTGGCCAAAATATACCCAAATATCCTCCAAAATTCAATACCTTAATAATATAATCCTCCATTGGGTCACAAATCCATCCAAGTAATCCCTTTGATGAAAACCAAGAGGAGTTACCCAAAGAAGAGGTAACATCCTTACACAAGCACTTTTGTTTTATTTTCATTCTCTAACCTATAAAATCATATTATTCCATGATTATATAATAAACCATGTATCCTAAATATAATGATATTTTTTTTATTCTATGTTTTCTACCAATACCTACGCGCTCTTCCATCAAATGGGTTACGAACTTACTGTTCATGTGTACGGTGGACTACCTCCCCACCAAATGATGTCATTTGTTTTTCATTTACCACCTCTCGTGGTTGGAAATTTTGATGAACATAAAATATTTAGATGTTATATATTATATTTGTGATTTAATTATTCTTTTTAAGTTATTATATAAGTCATAACTTATTGATTTATATTTTTTGTAAATACAATAACTACGTTTGTGGACATGTGAACTACCACATCCTCAATGTGATGTGATTCGTTCACATGTTACATGGAATTTATCAAGGATGAATTTAGTAGAATTAAATGATATAAATACATAATAAGTATACTATAATTATAATATATATATATATATATTTCATTAATTTATTTCTATCTAAATGATAAAAAAATTTGAAACATCGTCCATGCGTACGTACGACCAACCATCTCCATGAACGCTTTATTTCATTTTCTACTTCTACATTTTATGGATTGTTATAAATATTTATTTAATTAAATATAATATATATATATATATATAATTTTTTACATTATATAACTAATTAAATCAGGATCTTAGTAAGGGTATCAATAATAATAATTCAAAATATATATGAAAAATAAAGAGGATATTACTTGAAATGTTTCATTAACATGGAATGTTTAATAAAAGTGTAATATAAAGTCATACTAAAATAATATGTGTTATTATAGATAAGAATATTGATATGTGGTACATTTATAATAAAATTATATTTATTATAAGTCATTTTTAAAGGATTACAAGGAGATTCAAGACATAAGGTCAGAGGATTTCTAGTCTCACTTTTATTTCTGCGAGACTTGTGCCATATTCACCACTAATTCCTTTTGTGTGGTGTATACAATTCCCATGAATGTATTAAAATATATTTATAATTAAATTTATGTTTATTTAAATACCCTTTTATTATATTTATTTTAGGGGGTTTTATGGTTCAAAAGTTACCTAATTGGTAAGGTAGTTTTTTCCCTATATTCCTTCTAAGAGACACATGTTTTTTTATGCACCTATATTCTTTTATGAGGGATATATAATACCATTTTACATGACATATCATGAATATAATTATTTTAATTATATTTTATGATTCATTTAATATCATTTTCATAAATTGGGATGTTCACTCAAAGTTACCAATGTGGTAAGAGTTTACTGCAATAATCTCATTGTTTATCAAGATTGTTTATGATTATCCTTCCCATGATGAAATATTATTATCCATATCTAAATAGAACTAAAATAAAATTTATCCTATATTTATTCAAGATATCCTCATGTGTTATTAAAAAAATTCACTCTTTACTACTTAATATAGTTAAGAAATTTTTTTCAATAAAATCTATCGCTATTTCTCTCTTCAGTCGGAAATATGTTATATAAAAAACATTTTGCTTTAAAAAAATATTCAAAAATATTTTTAAAATAATCTATTAAGTTGATTTTCTTATAAAATGTATTTTAAAATTTTTTAGGGTTTTCAAATCTTCCATTATAATTTTTAAAAGATATTTTCAATGAAAAATGTTTTCAAAAATGATTTTGTTTTTAAAAAGTATTTTTTAAATCTGAAAGGATATTTTCCTCAGGAAATGTTTTTCAAATTAATTTCCATCTATGATGACATGCATTGTAGTTACTCATGACTTTTAGGGAAACTAATCCAAAATATCCATTAATATTCTCTCTCTAAATCGTTTATGTTTTAATGGAATGATGTATATAAAAACTGTTTTTATTTCACAGGTTATATTCTTAGGAAACTCACTTATTTTCATGGATTATGATTTGATTAAATGATCATGAAACCTATATATTTTACATAGGTTGTGAAATGATAACATTTTTATGATACCCATTTTTTATGGGTTATGATATGATTGTTTATGATCTTTTAGAGCATGTATGTATGATTTCATTATGATATTATTGGGACCTATATCTCCATCCAATACATTGGGAAAATATTTATATCTCATGAGATAAACATGGATGGAACAGGGAGTGAACTCAATTTAATAAATGAAATTTTCCATTAATATGGTCTTTGGGGTCATCCTTTACTACTAATATGGTCATTAGAGTTAACCATGACTACAAAGATTGTTTGGGGAGTGATACCATACTACTAATATGTACATAGATTCAATTTATTTAATACTATTGAAATAATTTTATATATTTATGTGTCTTCCATAATTCCATATCTTATTCATATGTTCTGTTTTCAAGTCTTATTCTCTTGATTCGCTTATGATTCATGTCTTATGGACTACCAATAATTATTACATGGTTCATGTTTATGATATTTGATATAGAGGGTATCATATTGTACTATTGTTATCTTGTTATCAAAATCTTGTGCACAAGATTATGCTTACATATAACCCTTGTTTTCCCTTACTATGAATGTGATCTCACCACTTTTTATATTTGCATTCCCCATGTTATGAAGATATGTATTATGTGTGATGTGTATAATAAGGTTTCTAGTCCTGAATAACCTATTGGGGTATATTGTAGCTTACATATGTTCTAGTGTTTATGTTTCAATGTTTCTAATGTTAAAAAAATAATACTGTATTTGGGAGTTTGTGTTTGTAATGTAATAAATATTCATAAAAATGATGTAATTCTGATGTATATTAATAATGGGTAGCTACATATGGTATCAGAGAAAAATTTTAGTTATGCTTTGGAAAATATGATGATAAAACCTTCCTAATAAATCTATGGTCGTGTCCAAGTAAAATTATAAGGATAAGGAAATATATAATAAAATTTCATAGAATTTTTTTAAAGGATATACTGAGTGGTTTTCAATAAATTAATCTATTTTTAGATACTATAAGTGGATAGGACTCTAGCATATATGTAAGTATAATTACAAACCTGAAATCAATATATAGAGATAGAATTGATCGAGAACTAGTGTTTGAAAAAAGGCTATACTAAACACCGAGTTTGACACACCCATGGGATAGGATATGGGAATTCAAAAACTCTTCACGAACCATCATGAAGGATTTAAATATAAGTTGGAAATTATTATCATAGGATAAACCTAAGTCCTATTGGATTAAGGAAGGAGACATAATTTAGATATCCAAAAAGTGGTTTTCATGATTATGTGGTTCCTCACTATGATAATTGTTTCTAACTCTATGATTTTTGGTTTTAGCCAACAGATGGAACCCAAAGGAACCACGTTAAGGGAGATTGTGATGGACAATGAAATGACTGTTCTACAGAGCAATTGAATGTTATGTAAGATGGAATAAAAATATCAATTCTATGCTCACCCTAACTTTTCAAGCTATGTATCATGTGGGAAATTCAAATGAGAGAAAGAGGTAACAACATTATGTTGACTCTTCATGAGGAAAAATCCACCTTATTTCAGTTGGTCTTATAAAACTATGAAAAGTGTATTTTACTTAAATAAATTTTCCAATAGATAATATATCTGTTTGTACAAATGATTAATTCCAATAGATACTAAATTCTGTTGATATCAACTAGAGGTACTAATAGTTTTTTGAACAATAGATATATGTGTTTATATTGGTAGTTAAATTCAAACATATTTTTTACTAAAATTTAAATCTATTTTCTTATCCTAACAATACCAAAAATTGATTTACCGGAAAATGAATTTGTTGTTATTGATTATTATTAACAAAAAATTCTTTTAGAATTATAAAAATATATTAAAACTAATTATTCATTAAAATCATGTATTTTAAAAAATTGAATATATATATATATATATTACCTATTATAAGTAGATATTCCCTTGTTGGAAAAAGTCAAATATCTAGTATTGTATAGTGAGATTGAGGTGTTCCATGAAAAAGAATCGGTCGCATGATTTCATAGCATATATCAACAATATCGTGTAAATATTTCATCTTGGACACCCTTAGTCCTTGTAATGGTTTGTCCACAGAGGTGTAGCATGATCATTCGCAGCGATCAGGTAATCACCACTACAAAAAAATTTATACCAATAGAAATTTAGTGTCATATAATATATTTTTCGGTAGTAATAATTAATTCCAATAGATATTTGGTTTTCTCTGTAGTAATATAATGTACCATCAATTATTTTTACCAAAATATATATATGTTGATATTAATTATCATATACCAACAAACATTTTAATAACAATAAAATATGTTGCATTATCATAACAATATTAATAATCGTATTACGAACAAAAAAATCTATTCTTATTAATTATCATTGTTAATAAATTGTTTAATATTATAAAGCCATATTTCAATAAATTATTGAATTAGAATTATTATTTCACCTAATTGAATATATTCATTATTAATTCAATAACATCACATTATTTTTCAAAAATATAAATTTTTTTGTTGAATTAAAATTTGGATAATTTAATAATATCCATATGTTTTAGATAAATAAATAAATTATACATATAAATACATATAATTTAAAAAAAATATAAAAAATGTGATAATTGAGAATTTCCATGAATTCCTACCTTAATTAAAAACCCTCCCTAATTCAGAATCACCCCACCAATATCCATCATTCATCTATATCTTCACCCACTCCCAATTGCAGGCCTTCTGATCTATGACCTAGTATCTCCAACAGGTTGTAATCAATTAGTTTTTTCCTTCTTTTGGAATGTGGGTGATATATGGTGATATGTTATTTACTTTGGATGCATCTTTGTCAAAAACACACTCAATTTAGAACCCCAGGGGTTTCACATTTTTTCGATTCAGACACGGTTGATGGGTGTTTGAGTGGGCAATGAGTAGTAGAGGGCTTAGACATCTTTGAAAGATACGATGGCTAGTGACTAAATTCCCTCATACTAAATATGTACATTTATCATCTTGTTCTCCTTCTAGGTATTGATTTTGTTTGTAATTCACTATAATCAATTGCAATAGCATACCTGCTTCATGTGCCTAGTTGATATTATTTTCAATTCATGCTTCACATTGCTTGGTTGGCCCCTGAAATTATTTATGTGGATTCCTTCTCAATTCATGGTTTTGGAAATTCAAATGATTTAGAACTAATTTTATTCAAATAAAAGTAAGATTTTGGATGTTATACCTTCATTGTTTTGTGAATAAGGGTCTCTCACATGCACCGTTACATATTTTTTTCCCTATTACCAATTTTACATTATATTGTTTGAGGGTTATACTTTTATGAAACCAATATTTAAACTAAATAAATTCCCACATCTCCATAAATTTATTCAATTGAATTTACAAAACAAATTTAGTTGGTAAACTATGTGTTTAATATCATTTTCTAATATATCTCTTTGTTTAAAATATCTCCCATTATTTCTATAGGAAACTATTGAATGTTGACTATAAAATTCCACCATCAAAAATGTTGGGTGACCACTAGGAATTTCCAACTGCCAGAAGAGACCTACTGTAGTAGTTAGTTCTACCCGTTGATGTTCTGTAGAGGGTGTCGCTTCCATACAATACTCAATACAGCAGTTGTTGATAGCTTGAAAAAAAATTGCAGCACCATTTTAGTTTTCCTTTGAATCCACTACTGTATATATGGCTTTCATTGTGTGGGTATGAAAGTTTCTGTGATATGAGATATATGTGTTTTTAAATATGTGTATTCTCATTTGAAATAGAAAATCTACTACATTCCCTCTGGATGTAGGTCATCCGACCGAACCACATAAATCTTGTGTCCCTACTTTGTATTTTATTTCTTTGTTTTATGTGTGATACATGATAGGTTGAGGCTTCCACACATCAATAACCTGAGTTTCCCAACCTTACCAAAGTTCGATCAAAATAAATGTTCGCACATATATTTCCCAGCAGAATAATCATTCGCAACTATTATGTCAGCATTATATTTTCTGTTCTTTTTTATTATATTTTTAGTACATTTTTTAATCATGTATTGTTGGTTAACTCTTTTATAGGAAACACAAGTCTCAGATTTTGTTTTCAATAAACACTTGAAAATATTCTGACACCATACAATTTGACCCAAACTGGAATGGTTGTTTCCTACGACAATTTTTATGTTCATGTATTGTTCAATGATCCTTTTTTTGATAATTATAGATTGGGATGATCATCGTTTCACTTGTGTTATCCACTACAAATCTATGTTATGCAACAATTATAAAGCGGGTTCAATTCCCATCATCAATTAAATCATGTTTTGAGTTACATGTTCACAAGATCAAATTATTAGATACAGAATCCAATTATGGGTTTTTTTGGTATGGCTATGAAGATACTCCTCACATTTGTAGAAATGGAGGTTTAGTTTTAGTGGGCATGTAGTTGGCTGGGGCTTGGGATAAAGTTGTATTGAAGCTGGGTTCTGGGTTGTGTAGATTTTATCCAAATACCTAAGCTTGGTATGTTGTTGTTTTATCTAGGGTTTCTAGATAATGTTTTCCAAGCCGCATGATGAAGGGGTTTTCATGGAAGTGGTTTATGTTATCATCTTATCATTTGGTACATGGAATTAAAATTTTAGATTAACAACAATTTTATTTTATTAAATTAGTTTTTGTTTTATCTTTTCAATTTCTTGAATTTATTTTCTTGAGAGCTGTTAATATATTATTTTAGTGTAACTTTTTGATTTTAATAACACAATAGGTTCCTAGTTTTTTTATATTTCAGTAATTCTATTAAAAGTCAATTTTCACATTATCAAATATTCTGATTGTTTAATTTTTATCCATATGCTATAAAAACATTTTCTAGATGCTTAACTTTCCTTATTAAGAACATGGTATGAGCTGTTAAATTTGTGATTTTTATGTGAGTCACCAGTGAATATTATCTTTATTTAATTTTTTAATTAGCTTTATACTTTTTCCTTGATGTTTGATTCATTTATTGACTATACTTTTTGTGGATGTTGCAGTATGTATGGTACGAGAAGAGAATAATTATTTATTATTGTGATAATTATTAGTTCTTGTTAATTTCATTGAAAAAAATTATGTTAAATGTAATGTTTTATCCTTTCATTTATATTTTATGTGTTGATGAAGATAACTTGATTTTTCCACCATGTGAATTTAATGTTCCTCATGGGTTACTGTAGTTGATTCTTCCCACTTAGAAGCTGCAGTTCCCAATGATTTGGGTTTTTTCTACTGTAGAGGAATGAAATGAAACTTAACCTAAATTTCTTCCTCTACATACTAGATGAATGTTTATGCCTCAATTTGTTTTCAGGGTAATAATTAAGGTGCTGGTTTTTGGACATCATTGAGTAACTGCTTTGTTATCCGGCATGACTAGAAGATGTTTCATGGAAGATGATTATGGGTTGAGTTACTAGTTCACATGAATGTATATATAGATATTGAATATGATTATGGGTTTTTTTGATATGGCTATGAATCAACTCCTCATATTATCATAAATGGATGTTTATTGTGAGTGGGTATGTTTGTAGTTGTGACTTGGGTTCAAGATGACTTGAAGTAAGGTTGTGTATTTTTTATCTAAAGACCTAAACATGTTATGTAGTTATTTTTTCCTATAAAGGATTTATTTTTTAGGTTTTCTAGGAGTCATGTTAAAGAATTCACATAGAAGTAGGATAGGTTAGTGTCCTATCATATCTTTGATTAAATACCAAAAGGGGTTCACTATGTTGATGTTTCACTAACTGGAGATCACAGGTTTTTGTTGATGCAACTACATGGAGATAGCTCACAAGAGTGGATGGGATAGTTCTTGATGTATGGTGCTTGAGATGGCTCGCTGGCATGGATGGGTTAGTGCTTGTACTATCTTGTTGGCTGGTGCAAAAGTTGGGTTGTTGGAATGGATGGGTTGCTGTTGTGCTAGTATGGCATGGACGAGTCATGGGTGATACTCGATGGTCCCTTGAGGGGGATTATACTCATTGGAATGGATGGTTTTGGGGGGCTTTGTGTGGGTGGGGTGTGATTGATCATGTTGAATTAAATTTCATTATTAATATAATTATTTTTTTCCTATGTTTTAACATGTGTTAAAATTAACATTGGTTTAATAATTAAAGTAGATTTATTATATATGATAAATGAACAAATAAAATATAAAATTTTACTAACAATAAAAATTTATAATTTTTATTCATGTTTAATTTATAAACATATATTATATGTTGGTAATATTATTACCAACAGAAAAATGTGACATTAGAACCTATTTCAAAACACCTTAACCAATATATATATTATATTTTGGAATTATTATAATTGTAATAGAAAAATTTAATCTGTTAGAAAAACATTTAGCAATTGATTTTTTACAAAAATTTAAGTGACAACGACATATATGTTGGTAAAATGTTTTACCAACAAGAAATTAAATTTTACCAATATATATGGCCTTTTTGGAAGAAAAGGTGAAATATATTGTTGTGTGATCCACTTTTCTTCTAAACAATGGATCAATATAACTAAAAATATGTTCTTCATTATATATTCTTTAGAACATGATAAAGTCATTCTGGTTATTTATTGATTAAAAGGTGAAGTGGACTAGTAGTTTACTCTAATCAAGAATATGAGGCAGTAAGATGAAATTGAATCCATGGATTGGGATGAGTTCAAGGACTTATTTTTCAATAAGTACTTTCCTTGTATTCTTCATAAAAAGATGAAAAATACTTCCTTGAGTTAAAGCAAAGGGATGATGAATCTGTTGGTACCTATGAGGATAATTTCACAAGGCTTGTGAGGTATTATTTTGGTATTACCATCCAAAACAAAGGTGATGTTAATAGGTTCATCAATGTCTTAAATTCAAGTCATATAAGGGTGTTGTACATACTAAACATTAGTATCTATGAATACATTGTGAATTTTTTAATCAAGGTTGAAATGTAGGTTGGAGTTACGTATCAATCTCGTGTTTTTTATAAGAAAAGGAATGTGGAGTTCAAAAGAAAAATCTAAAAACCATTAAGAGAATAATATGAGATTTACATTATTCTCTAAATGTAGAAATTATGAGGGAATAAATTTTCATAAGGGGTCTAATAAATTTTTTTATGTGTGTAAGGGAAGCACATCATGCATTTGATTACCGAAGTGATGAGAAAAGGTTTTCTAACCATCCGAATGGAGAAAAATCATCATATAATTCACCTCCTCCGCTTCAGTGCAATAAGTGTAAGGATAATGGTAATAATGCAGACTAGTGCCCAAACTTGAGGGTTGGTGATTAAGATCGAAATTAGAAACCTCTTAATCTGAGGAATAGGTGGAAATATCATCAAATAACTACTACTTAAAAGGGTTTCAATAATGGCATGGTGAAAGATACACTTACCATCCACTCTAGAACTTCTAATGTATTTTTTGATTGTGGATATACCCACTGTTCCATATTTAAATAATTTTATAAGGGTATCAATAATCCACAAACATTATTAGATGTGGAACTAGTAATGAAAACCCTTAATGGTCAGGTGATTTCATCTCAAGTCTATAAATCCTCTTTGGTTGATATTTTTGTAAATTTTCTTCCAACAAATCCTTTCATCCTTCCTTTGGTCAAATTTTATGTCATCTTAGGCATTGATTGGATTTATCATTAAAAATCCTACATAAATTGTTTTGGAAAAGAAGTTATGTTTGATATTTCAAACCAACATATGATTTTCAATCAATGTGATGATAATTATGAACTTTATTCCGAGATTACATTCAGTGTATGGGTCTTAATTCCCATTCAGAGGGGTTTTTTTATCTCAAATGGTTGGGGAGATAATCGATATTGATGATATGCCTATTGTTTGGATGTTTTTGGATGTCTCTATAGAATAGTTTTATTGCCTTCCACTAAAATGTGAAGTTGTGTTCTAGATAGAACCCATATCTGGTTCCACTCCAACTTCAAAGACACCCTATTTAATGGCCCCATTTTAGTTACTAGAATTGAAAAAAAAACTCTAAGAGAACCATGATAATGGATTCATTCAGCCATGTGTGTCACCTTTGGGTGAACCTGTTCTTTTTGTGAAAAATAATTATGGATCAATATGACTCTGCATTGATTGTTGGGAGTTTAACAAGATCAAGATCAAGAATACATATACTCTTCACCATATTGATGACTTATTTGATCAACTATATAGAGCTCGAAACTTTTCAAAGATTGAATTTATTTCTGGATATCATCAATTAAAAGTCAAGAAGGATGATATACACAAGATGAAATTTCATATAAGTTATGGACACTATAAAGATACAAAGATGCCTTTTGGTCTTAATAACAAACCTTCTATCTTCATGAACATGATAAAGAGGGTATTTTGGGATTACCTTGATTTGTTTTTTAGTAGTCTTTATAAATTACATTCTAGTCTATTTAAATATAATATAAGATCATGAAGACTACTTGATAATTTTACTAAATACCATAAGGAATGAGAAAATATATGAAAAAATTTAAAATGTTTGAATTTTGGATGAAAAAGGTTTCATTTTTGGGTCATGTAAAATGAAGAGAGGGTATAGTAGTAAATCCATAAAAGACAAAGGCTATAGAATGTTTTCCTAGAAAAATCACATTGATTGAGGTTAGTAGTTTTCATGGATTAGCTAGATATTATTGGTGGTTTGTGTATAATTTCTCAAGATAATCTAATCCTCTGACAAAGTTAGCTTGGAAGTGTTCCATGTTCCTATAAACATCTGAATGTGTGGAAAATATCAAGGAGATGAAGAGAATGTTATTCACTACACCAATTCCTACATTACCCTATAGTGGATAAGGGTTTTTAATCTATAGTGATGAATTCAAGATGATATTGGGATGTGTTATTATGTAGAATAACATGGTCATAACCTATGAATCATTGTAATTAAATAATCAACATCAAAATTACTTAACTCATGATTTGGATTTATCAGAAGTAATTTTTTCCCTAAATGTTGAAGCATTATATTTTTATAGAAAAGTTTGATATATATACCTATAATAAAATTATGAAATATATATTCACATAGGAGGTGTTTAATATGAACCAAAGAAGATGGTTAGATCTGTAATAACATAATGACTTATCAATACAATACCACCCTAGGAAAGAGAATAAGGTGGTTGATGCTTTGAGTCGAAAGGATCACGATAGCTTATCCATGTTCAGGATTTCAAAAGAACTATTTTTTTTTAATTTGAAAAGGATGGATCTAGAAATCTTTTAGGATAGAGAAAAAATTATCTATATCAATTGAATTTCGAACCCTCTATCAATGTGACGTTTAAGGTGGAAAATAATGAAGATGTAGAGATGAAAAAGATGGTTATAATTGTTCCTTAGTTTTACCTTGATTAGTGTGTAATGATAATGTTTAAGAACCTTGTATGTGATCCTTCCATACCTCATTTGAAGATGGATATGTTGCAATAATATCATAGATATTAAATATCTATTCATCGTATACATACAAATACGCATAGAGACATGAAAAAATAGTTATAGTGGGATGGAATGAGGATATATATTGCAATGTTTGTATCTCGGTGCTTGTCATGCTAGTGAATTAAGGCTGAAAGACACAAGTATAAGTAGATTTTTCATCTATTAATGATACAAGAATGGAACTAGGAGAACATAACTATGGATTTTGTTGTTTGAATCCCTAAATACACTAATTATTTTAATTCTATATGTGTTGTTTTTTATCACCTTACTATGTAATCACACATCATTCCTATCAGAGAAGACTTATCTCAAAATCCTATTTATAGGATATTCATTTAGAAAGTGGTAAGGTTTCATAGAGTACAAAATTCTCTAGAATATAATTGTTATATGGGATTTACCTCAATGTTATTAAGAAATATTCAGAAAGAAAGTGATAAAAAAATTTAGTTTTAGAAATACTGATCATCCTCAGATGTATGGTCAGTCTAAAAAAACAATTCAAACCCTAGATGATATGTTGAGATATTGTTGATTAGATTTCAAAGATGTTTAAGATCAACACCTTCATATATTTGAGTATTCTTATAATAATATCTTCCACTCAAGAATTTATATGGCTCCTTATGAATCCCTCTATTGGAGGAAATGTAGAGCTCCAACGTGATCATATGAAGATAGAGAAAGAAAGCTATTGGGACCTCAGATCACTGGAGAAATGGATGTGAAGGTTAGAACCATTTAGTATCATATCAATATATCTCATTGTCATTAGAAAAGTTATACTGATAACCACCATTATGATATAAAATTTTTAATTGGTGATAATTTGATTCTATGAATCTCTCCCTAGAAAATGGTTATAAGATTTGGGAAGAAAGGGAGACTTAGCCCTTGGTACATTAGTCCCTTTGAAATTCTTGATCACATTGGGATAGTACCCTATCACTTGGAACTTCCTCCAAATATCTCTCAAGTCCATGATGAGTTTCATGTATCCCTCCTGATGAATTATATACCTAACACATCACATGTAATGAACTCAGAGGTCATACTATTGGAGTAGGATTTTTCTTATGATGAACAACTAGTTGATATTATGGATCATACGTAAAATTTTCAATGAAAAAAGACCACTCACCTGGTAAAAGTTTTGTAGAGAAACCACTAGTAAGATTATGCTACCTAGGAACATGAGGATATTTTGAGGTAGGATTATCCTTATTTGTGTGTATCATAATGATGAATTTCAAGGGTGAAATTCATTTTAAGGACGGTAGAATGTAACAACTCGAGATTTTTTGAACCGTTTTTTAGAATAAATTAATTTTCTTTTATGTATTTGATTTTACACTAAACCATGTTAATATTTTTTTATATGCTACAACAAGTTCATCTTGAACTCCACACAATGTGGACATGGCTTGTGTTACATGCAACATTGAGTTTCTATAAAACAAAATTTTATTATTATAATTATTTAAACAAGATTGTTTAAAAAATTAATTATTGTTTATAATGGTTTTATATAAATAAAACATATTGATAATAAAATATATAATTTTTTGGTAAAGTCTTTAAATGTTTGAAAATTCTATTTTTCCAAAGGAACTGCTTTTCATATCCTTATGTGAACAATAAAAAAATTTATTGTAGACACTTTTATAAATTGAAGTTTATAAAAAACTTTATTTTAGAATTCATAATTTCTAAATTATCATAAGCTGAACTTTTGGGATATTTCTGAAAAACTTTTTTTTTTGAGGAATAGTTAAAAAATACATAATTTTAATTCAAAAATATTTTTTTGTATAATTTATTTATATTGTTAAATAATATTTTAATTTATTTTTAAAGTTTAATTAATTAAAATTTTTATCAATAAATTCAATTAATGTCATTATAGGAAATTTCACATTGAAATCGGATATAAAAACATTTCATGTTTTAGAATTTTTTTCTTAAAAACATGTTGTTGCAACCCATTTTCCTGGTTAATTTTAAATTATTTTATGCCACTTATGTGATTAAAATTTTGGAAATGGATTCGATATTTGAAATAAGAATAATTTTTATTTTATAATTTATAATTAATAATATGTTCAGCTCAATTTTTCACAATAAAATATTAGTTTAAGTAATTAAAATTAATTACAATGATTAAGCTAAAAATAATATTACATAATGGTTATAATTTAATCTAATGTGTGGAAATTACCTAGAAACAAGTGAAAAAGTTATTTTTCATAATTTTTTAGACCAATTACCCTCTTTTATTAAAAATGGTCAATTATTTGAGGCACTTTATGTATTGGAGACCTCTTAATAGTTTTTTCCTTTTAAAATTTACAAGATTTTCACTCCTCCTCTACTATAAAAGGGAATTCAAGAATTAATTATTAAAACATATAAATCACTTTGTATAAAAAATATATATACTAAAATATCCTCACAAATACCCTAACATAATCCTAGAATCCTATATTTGGCTATAAATGCAACCAACGAATCCCTTTGGTGAAATCCAAGAAGAGTTACCTAAAGAAGAGGAAACATTATTCCGCAGGAACTTTTATTTTATTTTAATTACTCACCCCTAAACTATTATAATTCCTTGGTTATATAATAACCTCAGTATCCTAAATATACTCATATGATTTTATTCTAATATTTTTTCCTATACCTAAACACACATCCATGAAATGGTTAATGAGCTTATCGTTCATGTGTATGGTGGACAATCACCTTGCTAAATGATATTGTTCATCTTAATTTTACCACTTATCATGGCGGGGAATTAAATTGGAAATAATATTTTTATATGTAATATATGATATTTATAATATAATTATTCTTATTTAATTTTTCTATAACACATACCTTCAAGATTTCCATTTTGTGTAAATTTGATATCTTTGATTATGGATGTGGGGACTATTGCTTTCTCAAATTGATGTGATTCATTCACACATTAAATGAAACGTATCAGATATGGGTTTAGTAAAATTATATTATAAATATGACATAATAATAAAAATTTAATTATATTATATATATATATACATATATTTCAATTACTTTTAATCTATAAAAATGAAAATAAAATGGAAATAGTGCTCATGCATACATATGGCCTACCTTCTTCATGAATGGTGTATTCCATTTTCTATTTATAAATTTTATTGATTATTATCAATATTTAAATAATGAATATATAAGATTTTTATATTTTGTTTGAAATTATTTAAATAACAATATCATCATCTTATTAATGGTATCAGGGATAATAATTCAAAACATATATGATAAACAAAGCATATTTTACCTGAAACATAACATTAACCTGGAATTGTTAATAAAGTTATAATATAAAGTCATAATAAAATCATATATTATATTAGATATAAGAATATGTTTTCTTTTAATATTTATAATAAACTTATATTTATTATATAGCATATTTTAACAAGTTAGACTAGTGTCAAGACAGTAGGTAAGGGGATATCTAGTCTCACTTTTATTTCTGCAAGACTTATGCCATATTCACCACTCAATTATTTTTTGTGGTGTATATACTACCCATAAATTTATTATATTATTATTATACTCAATTTTATGTCTAATTTTATATCTATTTTATGATCTATATTTTTTGGGGTTTTATGGTCAAAAGTTACATAATTAGTAAGTTAGTTTTGCCTCAATTGTTCTTCTTTGAGACACATGTTCTATTATGCACCTATATTCGTTCACACAGTGTATATACTACCATTTGACATGATATATCATGAATTTAATTATTTTCATGATATTTTAAGCTTTATTTAATTTCATATTCTTAAATGGTGAGTTTTATGCAAAGTTACCGAAGTGGTAAGTGTTTATTAAAATAAAATCATCGTTTATCAGGATTGTTTTTTATTATACTTCCATTGATGAAATATTATGATCCATATCTCAATAACACTCATTAATTTTTTTATTCTGTGTTTATTCAAGATATATTAATAGATTATTACCATTTTTATATTCTTCGTACCTAATAAAACAAAGAAAACATTTTTAAAGAAATCTGACCATATTTCTCTCTTTGGTTAGAAATATATTTTATTCATAAGAGCATGTTTTCAAAAAAAATTCAAAAATTTTTTCAAAAATTTATTCAAACAAGTTTTAAAAATTTATATTAATTTAATTTTAAAGGAAAAAAATTAATAATAGTTGGTAGTTCTTCATAGATTCCTTTTTTATTTTTCAAATCAATTTTCAAATAAAAATATTTTGAAAAAAAATTTAGGTCTTAAAACCTATTTTTCAGAGAAAAAATAATATTTATTCAAGAAATGTTTTTAAAATATATTTCTAAATAATTTTAAATCAAAAAATGATATCAAATTTTGTTAATCACGTCTTTTATGGGAAATTATTCAAAGTTCTTATTCATATTAATTATTTGAATGGTTTATGTGTGGATTTAATGTTGTATATGAAACTCATTTGCGTCTCAAAGGTAATATGCTTATGAAACCAACTTTTTTCACAGTTTATTCTTTGATAAATTGATTATGAATGATTTATATTTTACACAATTTCTGATATGATGACATTTTTTTTATACCCATTTCATTTCCAATGTTATAAAATTATTTTTTATGATCTTGTGGAACATGTATATATGATTTCATTATGAGATTTTTAGAACCTGTATCTCCCTCCAATGCATTAGGTAAATATTTATATCTCATGAGATCGATGTGGATGCAATGGGTAGTTAACTCGATTTAGTAAATGAGTTTTCCCATTATGATGGTATTGGGAGTGAACCTTGACTACTAAGATGGCCATGGGAGTGAACAATGACTACCAAGATGGTATGGGTAGTGAACCCATAATATGAATATGGACATTTAGTGATGCCTTGAATACTATGGAAACCATTTTATATGATTATGTATCTTCCTCAATTCAATTTCTTATTCTTATTTTATGTTTTCATGGAATATGCTCTAGATTACCTTATGATTCATGTCTTATGAATTGCCAATATTTATTAAGTGATTCATATTTATGATGAATTATATATTTGGTATGATATTTTAATTTCCTGATCATGTTATCATACACTTATGCTCTGGTTTATGCTTATATATCTCTTTTTTGTACCCTTACTAGGCATCTGATCCCACCCCTTTTTATGTTTCCTTTCCCAAGGTTATGAGTATATGTATTATGGATGATGTGTCTAAGATGGGTTTTGGTCATGAAGAACCTAGTGGGATAAAATGTATCTTACTTATGTATATGTGTTTATGTTTCCTTGTTTTGAAAGGCAATAAACTAATATGATCTTTAGGCGTCTTTTTGTGTAACATATTAAGTATTCTTCAAAAATGATGTAATATTAATTTATGATAAGTGAGGGTTGATATAGGAAATATTATTAATTTTCTAAGTGATTTTAAAACTATCATTACTGAAAAATTTAAAGAATTCTCAAAAATAAACTAAGGTTTTATAAAAAAAATATCAAACCAATGAATAAAGAGAAACAGACAGACTTCATATATGAAGAATGAATATTTATTTTTGGAAAGATATTATGTGTTCCACTAGTACCCATAACATAGGAGGTAATTTATAGATGAATTTCATTACTAAAATTTATCTATACACCATGGTGACACCAAGATGTATAGGTATTTAAGAGAATATTTCGAGTGGGACAACATGAAGTAGAAAATTACTAATTATGTTTCAAGATGATCGGTGTCCCAAAAAGTAATGTTTGCGAGAGAAAATCCAATGGGAATCATGAAACCACTCCCAATACCAATGCAGAAGATAAAAAAATATTACAATTGACTTTGTTATTGGACTTCCAAAGGCACTTAAGATGGGGGTGTTATATGGTTCATTATGGGTTGCTTTTCTAAGTTTACACATTTCAAATAAATTAGGGAAGATATAACCCTTGGGCACCTTTCATGGACTTATATTAATAAATTTTTGGTACTTCAAGTTTAACCTATATCAATTGTATCTAACCATGAACCTAAATTAAAATAGAAATTCTAGGGAATTTTTTAGAAGGATCTCAGTATCGAGATACATTTGAGCACCACCAATCATCATCAAACAAATATATGGTCTAAAATAACTAGAAACAATTATAAGACATGTTGAGATCCTGATAACTTGACTTTCAAGGAATATGGGACAAGTATATACCATTGGTATAATTTTTATATAATAATAGATTCCATTAAATAACTCAGATAACATCATATGATGAATTTTATAGGACGAGATTTCATACTCCTACCCGTTCGGGAGAAGTTTGAGAAATGAAGATAGTATGCCTATAAACTATAAATGAGTCAAATATGAATGTATGAGCTATTCAGAATCATATCAAGATAACCCATTACTAATAGAAGATATATACTGATAATCAGTGGAGGGACATTGAATTTCACGTAAGGGATCATGTATTCTTCAAGGGTAATCCATGGGAGGTATTTATATGTTCTAGTAATAAATGGAATATAACTCTTAGGTACATCTAGAAGTTTTAAAATTTATATATAATTAATGTTCTGGTTTATCTTCTAAATACGACTCTAGACCACTATAGAGTGAATGAAATCTTCCCTATATCATTTTTTAAGATGTAAATTCCAGACCCAACACACATAATCACCATTGAAAAAATATAATGGGAACAAGACTTGCCTTTTAATGAATATCTTGTCTAAATTCTTTAAAATAGAAAGAAATTTTTGAGGAATTGAATAACTCAGCTGATGAAAGTGACTTTGAAAAATAAAAATTTATAGGAATCAACCTGGGATCCCGAGAAATAAATGATAAGGGATTACCCATATTTTTCTCTAGACTAACATATTCTATTAATTTTGAGGATGAAATTATTTTAGATGAGGAGAATATAAGACCTGAGATTATACTATAATAAATTACCACTCATAATAATAAAAATATTCATAATTATACTAAATATTTAAATTTATAAATAATAGAATTTTAATTTGATAAAATAGACATATTCTATAGATTATGAAAGTTAACAATATCTGAGGGTGTTATTTAATTTTTCAGAAAATATTGATTTCTTGGGGTATAATAAAAAATACTGTTTTTAAGTATATTGTAACTTTTATAAAATAAAATTAATATAAATTTTACTTAAAATATATGAACCCTTTTTACAAACATTAAAATATAAATATGAATAATTTTTTGTTAATATAGTCAGAATATAAATATATAAATTAATTTTTATGTCAGGATAAATATTAAAAAATTAATTGGTGTCAACGAAATGTTTTTGCAACATTGGAAAAGTCAAAATTAGTGTATTTAAGAAAACTATTTAGGTGGGGATAAGTTTATGCTCATTATAAAGCATAAATATGATTACTAATACATTTTTTTGATTAAAATTTGTTAATTTTGAAATTATAAAATCATTTAATTATCTAAATGTTTACCCAATGCTTGTGTGAGGTAAGAAAAGACAACAATGGTTTATTAAATAAATGAAAAAAATATTTGAGTGAGAATAAAGATATATTATGTATGGTTTTATATGATAATATTGGTGAAAATATATTTCCTTATTTTAGTAATTTATTTTTTATATTAAATAACAAGATTATTGTCCAAAATGATTTTAAAGCATCAACGAAGTTCTTGTTCACATAAGAGAAAAGTAAAATAAATGGTTCTAAAAAAATATAAATTGATTTGGTTTTGCATAATTGGGTTGTTACCCAATTAATTATATAATTATAAAATATAGGTAATTATATAAATATAAAATCATTAATATTATAATAATTTTATTTTTTTTAATGCATACCTCACAAAATAACCTTAGAAATTTCTTTAAGTTGTATTTAATGTTAAAAATGATTTATAAATTATTAAAAACCGTAAAATATTAAAAAATGTCAAGTGGATAAGATTAATTTTTGTCTATATGATCTATTTTCTATTTATGATCAACTTTCCATTTTAAAATTACATTCTTAATCCTTACAATCTGAATATGTTTTAAAATCCTATTAAATTTCCCAGAAAAATGGGACTCTGTCTAACCTATGTAAAACAAAAGTAATGTTAGTTATTTAATCCATATTGTACCCAAATATCTCTATTAATTTCCCTTTACATGTTTATAATTCTATAGTATATCAAAAATCCCATTTTCTAAAGGCTTTGAACTCAAACTGATGGAGGCAAATTCGAGTGTAATGTAAGGACTTGGATGCCACTTTCTCTTTTCTTAATTATGATTTTTTTATTAAAAACATTTTAAAACTCAAATTATTTTTCTATCATGATTTCAATATAATTTTTTTAAAACCATTTTTAACCATTAATTTAGTGAGATCACCCATTACCATCCATCAAATTATTTCTCGTAATCAGTTACTATATCATAATATTGGTTTCAAAATCCGTGAATTTGTATTCCATTTATTCTATAAATATTTTCAATAACATAAGTAATTTTAAAAATTAATATTAAAATTTTAGATTAATTATATGATATTTTAAGAAAAACTAAAATATTTATATGCTTTTCCCTTATTCTAAACTCTTTTGAAATGCATCATTAACCATGGGTATTTTACATTACCTAAGTCTACGAAGCTGCTTTAATAAAATTGAATAATTCATCAATATTCTTTAAAATTGATTTCATTATTAAATATATGTTTTTTATATAATTAATTTCATTATTATTATACTATTATGCTAATTTATTTATCACAATAATCAAATTAAAAGTAAACAGTCACAGTTATTTTTTACCATAAAAAACAAGCTTATAAAGTAAGATTTTATTCCTGATAATTACTCTATAACATATTACACTCTATCGATATTAAAATGAAATAGATTAACTAAATTTAATATTATTAAACCTATAGTACCATTTAAAAATTAACTTTTACCATTACAAATATATCATAGTAGTTTGGAAATGATGTATAAAAGAACATCGAAATGAGAAAGAGTGATAAATTCCAATTTAGTAAATGAATGAAAATTGATCGTAAATGTATTAAAAGGGAATATTAATATTGAAAAAATTCATTAAATTTTATATAAATTATGTCATTAATATAATTTTATTATCCTTGAATTTAGAGAATATGATAAGTAGTTCGGGACTCAAGGTAAGGGTTCTTTTCCAAGTCTCCATTCATTTCTTAAATTTCTCTTCTACTTCATAATTTTTATTCTATGATGGAAATTCATGTTCATGAATATTTAACTTACTATAATCCATTTTGTTATAATGAATTTATGGTCTAACCTCTCCACTTATTAATTTATAGTCCATACCATAAATTTTTCATAAGGTTTATTTTCTTATTCATTCTATTTCTTGTAATTTTTTTCTCTATCACTCTTTAAATTTCTATTGAATTTATTTCTCTTTTTCATATTCTTGTTATCTAATATCATAGATATATTATAAATCATATATACTATTTAAATATTGTTTTTATAAAATTTAATTAACCATATACTAATTAATAGATAAAATGTGAATACCCTATATTACATAAATTAATGTGAAGGGTGATTACTAAGAATGTCATTCCATTTATTGAATAAGGAAATATTGAAAATACATATACTTTTTATTTCAATATTGATAATTATTTATTACTAGAGAATATATATTATATATTTTTTATTTATTCATTCATTTATTATTATTAATGAATGGGACATATTTAATTTTGAGTGAGGCCCATAATTATATAGCCCCTCGATGCATCAATATGTTTATTAACACAAAATAATTTTGGAATTTGGTGTATGAATGACCTATGTATGTATGATTACTTCGCATGAGACCTTTTCAATAATATTAAGATGTCAAAAATGATCTTTTCCATCATAATTAAATTGGTTATTATAATTTTTTAGATTATTTATATTTTAATGTTATCCATGGATATATTTTCATAATCATGTTATGTGTTATATTGAATTATTTATTTATCATTTATTATTTAAATTTTATACACACCACTATCAATAATAATGTTCTAATTTAAATAATTTATAATATTATTTGTTAAAATCACAACATACTTTCTTAAATTATATGTTTTATTAACTTTATACATTCCATGTTTTCGAATATTTTTATAGAAAATGTATATTTTACCAGTCATAGAAAACATTGTTAATTAAATGAATACTTATAATTGTATGATCTTCTTTATTTGATGATATTTATAATCAGATGATATTTTCTAATTAGATGAATATTTTTAGTAATAGGATCTTTATAATCATATGATCATTATAATCAAATGAAACATTATAATCGGATGAACGCGTAATTTTTAAATTAAATAAGTAATTTCATATTTCATCAAACAAATTTTTTATACTGTCAAACATAAATTCTATAATTAATTGTCTTGAGATTAAATTACACTTTTATAATTGGAATACATGCATTGGGTGGAGGTAAACATACTATCTAGATGAAATCTTATAAAAACTATCAAATGATGATTTTTATTCCACCAGATTAATGAAGTTAATCCTATCAAACAAAAAAACCTTACTCTATCAGATGGAAGATCATAAAGAGTTTTTTTGATGATACCAAAACAACCATATGATGAAGTCTATACAAGAAATTCGAGATGAAGGAAGAGTTTTTCAAAATCAATTTCAAACAACTCTAAGAATCATATAATATGACTATTGGATATTTTCCTATAAATATAGGTGTATTTTTGGAGGAGATCGCTAATGCTTTTGCAACTTAATATTCCTATTGTTTACTATATTCCTTTGTAACATCTTATTACTAGTTTTTATTTTGTATTATTTAGAGAGTCTATGTTTTATGTCATCCATGTTAGAACAATAAATATATAAAAACATTTTTCAATAGTAATTGTTATGTCTAATAATGTTTGATTGAGGGATTAAATGTATAAGAATATTATTGTGTCTGATCTTTGTGATCATGTTATTTTGGCTATAGGATGATATAGTTATTTTGATATTTTTTATTTTGTTATTTCTTATTGAATATAGAAAAAAATTATAGTTAGTTTAAACCATGGATACATTAATTCAAGTGGATTTACATCCTTTAAAATAAAGGGTAAAGTATTGATATTATTTTATAAAGTTTTTGTAAGTTTTTTCTTTATAAATTTATATATTTTTTATTTTCTTTTTTCTACTATTTTTATTTCCAATATTCATTTATAAGGAAATTTTAAATTCTATTACATAATTTAATTATAGGTTTGTTTATCTAAAAGTATCGAAATAAAGTCATTTTGATAATAGTTTCGTAAATTTTGAACAATGTTTCATTCTAATAAAATTTAAAATAGGTAAAATGTAATTGTTGGATTTATTTTTATAATCTAAAATTCAACCACCCCCTTTTATAACAATTTACACTCTTAAGATCATACAACCTCGTTATTACATGATAGCTTCCATTATATATTACCCTTTATCAAGCCTCTATCTCACCACTTTATATTTTTCCTTTTCCTTAGGGAAATAGGAAGCGTTCTATGAAAGAATTCAGGGATACTATAGGAGGAATAATAAATATTAAACATAATTTTAAAGATGTAATTTATTTTTTCAAATGTAATTCAAGAATAATGTATGTATTTAGTCTCCTAAGAGTACAATTTTTTTGGATCCTCTATAATATAATATTATTTATTCTATAACAGTGTAATAATGTGGACATTGATTCTATGTTACTATAGTTGGTATTGTTATAAGTAATTAAAATATATTTCTATATATTAGAAATTATAAATCAATTTATATACAATATTCAATATTTTTACTTGCAATTTTACAATTTTTTAATTAATAATATATCATAAAAAATTACATTTATATTTTTTAGTGAAGTTGTCATTAGAAGGAAATTTTTTTTTGAAAATTCAGTATTTAAGTACATCCCTTTGGAATTTGATATTAAGATACCACTTGAAAATAAAATGGATTTTACATCACTTATGAATTCAGGCTCATCGCATCAAAACTCTATTCCGTTGAAAAATGTTAATGTATTACTTGTCTTTTTTAAAGAATTAATGTGTTATTTAATGGTTTTCTTTGTGGTCCATTTCACATTATATGGTCATAATTTTCATTTTATCTTGGATAAATAAATTTATTTGGTGTTTTTTTATTCAATTTACCACACATTCCAAAACATTATGAGATTTATTTTTAAATATTATTTTAGATAACCAGGAAAATATATTTATATATATAAATATATAAAAATATAACTTAAAAACACCCTTTAAAATGAAAAAAATTCTAAAACCACTTTATAAATATTATTTAGATAACCTAAAGTCATGCTTCTTTATTTTGGTAAGAAAAAATTCATTAAAAATGGTAATAGACATTTCTATCTAACATTCTACCAGTAATAACATTTTGATTACCATAAAATTATAATTAAATTTTATACTTATTTATTATTTCATTTTTTATACATAGATTTGTAGGATTCTACACTACTCATTGTGAATTATAGGAATTCTTCACAAGACGTTATAGTGGATTTTCAAGCTCTATGGAACAGGGTATGTCTAGCACATAATTATTATCACATTCCTCATCTATCCACCATTATGCCATACCAACACCATTCTAAATTCTATAGAATTTTGATATGTGATTTTACATTCTTTTATCATCACCTAATTTGTTTCCTCACTGAGAGATGGAGACCATAGACACACACATTTGAAAAGACCGAGGGAGATATGACCATCACCCTTGGGGATGTGGATGTCACGCATGGTCTTCCTATCTAAGGGGAAGTAGTTATTGGAATCACTCATGGAGAATGGATTGAAATTTTTATAGTGATTGTTAGGCCTTGACATTTTGGGGGATGAAGATGCTATAGATAGTGCGTTAATATTAATGACATGGCTGGAGATTTATTTTTCACTCTTACCAAGTGATGCTGATGAGTATTTTTTCATGCTTCATGCCCATGAAATTTTATATTATCACAAATATTTATTGGTTTCTAATCTATATTGGTTTGTAATTCTAGTAGTATTTATTGAGTTCAATTTATTATTATTTATCACATTCAATTTTTTTATTTTATAGGTTGAGTTAAGAAAACCACTTCATCGGGGCTCTGAGACACAATTTGGATGCATATAGTATCATGTTGGATAGTATACTACCCACTGACGTATGTATATACAATCATTCAATAACTTTCTAATTTCATAAAATCATAATTTTTTGTTTTTTGTACAATTTTTTTTCAAAAATCACACATGACATTTCATATTATCTAGATTCCATACTGTGATTTATTAGACTAGATTCCCACATATTTCACTAATATACTTCATGATGCAATGGTTGTTGTTCCTATCATTCACTTTCATATTATTTTGTGGATCAAGACAGATATATTTATGCGCCTGTTTGGTTGTGTTCAATGTATTCCATTTTCACCGATACAAATACCAATGCTTCATTCATTGAAGTTATGGGGGATGTGGGATATCAATTGGTGCTGATAGAATGTTGATTATCTCAACCTCTAGGATAGATGATCATTGTTTCATATTGAGGATGTGTGTATAATGTGATTCCCTCTATCAAAACAACTCAAGTATACACAATCATATATATTGAATTCAATATTATATCTTAATCCACAAGGTAGAGGGATTCAATATTTGGTAAGTCAATATATTTCCATTAGTTTTTTATTGTACTATTTTCTCATTCATTATGAATCTCTTTATATAATAATAAAATATAGTATATTATCTAAATGTATGATCTAGAGGAAGAGGAATATTCTACCCGAGAAGGAATCCATGCTATTGCATAGAAGATGTCGCCAGATTATCTTGTTTTACATGATGGTAACGTATATTTTCCACCCTTGGTATATGGTGTTCCTACCAATGGAGTATATGTTTCTACTCTTTAACCTCCTATGATAGTTATTGATGTTGAGGAGAAATGATCATAAGGACATAGATCGTTCCATGTTTCATGTCACGCCTCACTTGTTCCATTGGTAGAGGTTATCCCTCTAGTAGTCTTTCCTCAGATGATTTGAGATGTGCATCAAGATCCATGGTATCCATTTATCCTCTCTGGATATCCAGAGTTCTCTTCAGGTAAATATTATTCGAGCTTCTACCAGGGGACATTTCCCATGACTCCATGTTTCATGCCTTATCCTTCATAGGTTGTGTAGTTCCCCCAGGAAATGATTGTAGGTCCTTCTACTCACATAGCGGGAGAAGGATTTGGTGCACATGACCACATCCAGTTGACACCTCCTGATGATTCACATCCAAAGTATCAGACAGTTGATTTTCTAGCACCCAAGGAAGATCCCACTCTATGTCATCATACTCCACCCTAGTACAAAGGTTGAGAATCTTGATAATAGTGTCTCATTTATACACCGTTGTGTGGGATGGGACCTCATAATAGAAAATGATTGTGCTCATTTATTTATATAATTCATGTTTATATAAATTATTTAAAAAAAATATGAATTTTATCCTCTATATGATTGGTTTTCTATTAAAATATAGATATTCTTTTTACTATCAACCATTATTACATTCTTAGATACTCCTGTAATTTTCATTTTATATTTTAAATACAGTTTATATTTTATTGAATTTTGATTTAGACTAAATAAATCATGGGAAAACTTTTTATATTTCTAGTAGATAACATTAAAATATTAAAAATTATAAACTATAAAAATAATCTAAATAAATAATATAAAAAAATTTCAAATATAAGAATAATTTTATAAATATAATAAATATTTGAAAATTAAAGGAATTTTAAAATAGATTATAAATACAAATATAATGGTTTAAAACAATAATATATTATGACAGAAAAATTACTTTTCATTAATTTATTTTATGAAATTCATTTTATTTTCAAATATTTTTTATATGTTCCGTAACTGTCATATTTCCTTTAGACTATATTTATACTTTATTATTTATTAAAGTTCAGAGTCACCAACTACAAAAATTATTATATTTCATATAGGTGACTTTGAAAGCATATAACTTCTAAAATATAAATAAAATCTAAATTATATTTGAAAAAGTGACTCAATATATAAAACACTATTGAAAATAAACAAAATCATAAATATAATAAATAAAAGATAATTTACATGTCACAAAATTTATTTCATAAAAATATAAATTATTAACTTTTTAAATATTAATGGGCATAATTATAAACAATAAAAATAAACACATTATATATATATATCAAAATATACAAATATATATATTTTTAAATACACAAACATTTATAATTAAAAATCAATATTTTCTTTTGAAAGGTAGCATCGATGACGTTGCCTTCTTAGATTAGTTTTTAAAATAATTATAACCTAGTCTCATTAAAATAAATACTTTTTAAAAATTTATATTAAGAAAACTCGATGTGTTTCGATGAAAAAACAAGTCAATCCTATATCCAAATATTTTCTTCCATTACTATATATATCATAATTAAATTTGACTAAAAACATATTATGACTTTATTAATAAAATTTTTCATATTATTAGAGAATATATACTAAAAATAAATATAAAAAGTGTAACCATTCATTAAAATAAACCCATATTCTTTTTTTTGATAAGTTATAATAAACTGGATATAATGAGCATCAACAAAATGAGCCAGTCTAAGAAGACCAGTGACCAAAACTCCAAACCACCCAAAAACAAGGGATTCCATGTAGTGGGAAACAACATTACCTTCCCTCATAGTAATAGAAAAAGTGACTATAAAAAAAGTGGGAGGAGGTATCTAATTGTTTCAAACAGTAGGCTAAAATGTTGTAAACTGATATCTAGTGTGGTTAAGGTGTTGATAATAATCTAACAATCAATCTCCACTTTCATAGAGTTCTAAACCCTTTATATGGAAACAAAGATCCCAAACAAAATTACATGTGCATTAGAAATTAAAGGACTCCACTTGGCATTGACAGACCAGTGATGAGTAGATTTCATAGAACCAGAAGCATCTTGTCAATCATGTTTCAAGCCACCACCCTAGAACTACTTTGAGATGTGTTGATGTGGATTTTAAGGGCCTCTATAGGGGGAGGAACCCTAAAATAATATTTATGAGAACCATCAGGTGGAGGTCCCTTGATTTTTATCTAATTACAAAAATTCCATACAAAACCTAGAGAAATCAATACATGACATACTAGGTTTACATACCTGATTGAAAACATGGAATTTTCTTCAAAACCCTATTTTTAATGCCAAATCTTAAATATGATAAATTTTATCAATAGGGAGTGATGGTATCAATCTGTTAATGAGAATAGGTAGGTCAACGTTATGCTCCAAATATTCAGATAATTTAGAATTCTAGGTCTTTCATGCACCTCTCTACCCATAACATGATATGAAAACATGTGATGGGGTCTCACTAGATTTAAAACATAGTGTACTTGTATGACCTTCTACACAATAGTGGGATAGGAGGAAGTACTTAGTGGGAATAATTCCCATCCAACCCTATCATTTGAAGAAGTGAGATTTTGGGGGAATCAAGAGATTCCACATCATCTCTCAATGATGAGATGTCCCAAGACTTGGAGGGATATATGAAATGCCAAAACCTAATTTGATAGAATATTCCTGAGATTTTTTTAATAGTAAACGTGATCTATAAGGGTATTATCACTACAATGGAAACTTTGAATTGAGTCTTTATCATGCTCATTAAACCAGGAAAATAGATTCTCCATACACTATCCACTCCCATACTCACTCAATAAATCCCCCACCTTCACATTCTCTATCCATGTTGTGGTAGGAAGTGAATTCTAGAGGAAATTCTTATCTAGAATCCATGCATCATAACTGATGTTAACACTAGTACCATTTCCAATTATCTAATACATCCCCTTCTCTAGGTGCACATGAGAACCCCAAACACTTATCCACAAAAATCTTCGATGAGATCCCATCCTTGATTTATAAAATATATAATAAGGAAAATAATTATCACAAAGAACCCACGTGCAAGGGAAATATATATAATTCATAAGTATCCACTCCTTAAAAAGAAATGCATCATTGAGATAGAAAATAACCTAAAATCACAACCACAAAAATCCATGGGAAGACAACGCTTTTCCTAGGCAAACCAGGGTATATTATTCTTACCACTATGAATTCCCCACAAAAAAAATGTAAGACAAGAATGGATTTCATCTATAATGATGTACAATCTTATAAATAGAGACATTACATAAGATAGAATAACCCGTACCATCACTTTAATCAAAACATACTTACCCACTGTAAAACTTTTCATACAAGACAATCAATTGAATTTATTTTCCACCATATCAAGGCTATAATAGAATAATTATTTCTTGGACCAACCAATAATATTAGTAATCCCCATATACTTTTAATTCTTATCTACAACCTGAATACTAGAGGCTCCATAACATGTTTTTGATTTGGAAAGATTTACTGATTGTCCTAAGTCCATATCAAAATATTGAATATGGTATTCAATAATTCAAAATTCCTCCATTGTATCTTATAAAGTAATATTATATTATCTGAAAAAATAAATGAGAGATGGGGGGTTCCTGTTGACACACATTAGCCCCATGTATAAAATTATTTCTAGCTGCAGCTGAAATGTGATTGGAAAAAACATCTAAAACAATAATAAATAGAATTGGAGATGGTGGTTCCCCTTGTTGTAGACCCAAGTTGGTGGAAAACACTAAGACAACCCACCATGAATCTGAATACAAAATGAGATAGTTTTAATTCATCACATGATTATATCAATCCACTTCAAACAAAACCACTAAGATAAACCACAAATAATCTGGTGTGTGAAATTCATCACGAGTAGCCAGATGAACCACCCATGTTGTGTCTTCCATATATAACTAAATAAAGTGACTTCATATTAATTCATGCATGTGTATAATAAATGTGATGTGTGTTGATTTAGTCCCTTACCTAAGAATTTTCAACCTGTATTACTTAAATCATTATTATTTTTACCTAAAACCAAATTTTAACTTCATTACTAAAAATGTTCATATTATTGAATAATATTTACAAGAAATAAATTAAAAAGAGTAATCATTCATTAAAATAATATTTCTAAGATAAATATTTATGTAGGTCACCTTGTTAAATCATGCTAAATATTTTTTGTTTTTTTATTTCGTAAATTTATGCCTTTTAGTGGCTAATATAAATTGGGAACCTCATTATTAATGTTATTTTTAACATTTATAAATGTCTTTTTATGAAAAATCAGAGTGGGATTAAACAAATCGTCACTTAGGGAACATAAAAGAGGCCTAAATATACAAATTTTTTGACACACTTAGGGGATATGTTTGGGATATCCAAAAAATATTTAAAAATCATAATTACTTATAGAAATTAGGATTGAAAAACATTTTTTCTTTAGTGATGACTGTAAAAATAAAAACATGTATCATTAAATTGTATTAACTTCAAATTTTCTTTATTTTATCAGAAATATTTAATAATGAAGTTTTATTATTATAAAAAATATGGATTCCTATATTTATTTCAATGGTCAGATAATTAATACTTAACAAGGATTCATTTATAATATATGACCCAAACGATTTACAATGCATGGTGAGTATACAACTTTTTAACTCATTCAAATAAAAATTCATTAATGGTTAAAAATAAAGGATAATCATGCGATAGAACTCGTAATATATAAATATATACAATTTAATGATTGGTTGTGGAATATATTCTATCCAGTAACTAATTATAAGAACTGGGTACACATATTTTCATTGGTTAAGAAACAATCTGAAAATAAAATGATGGAGTTTTATGTCACCATAGCTACTATGGTAGTTCCATCGGCATTAAAAGTTGTTTTATCACAGCTTTGTGATATAATTTTATATCCTCATGTTGTGAAATCTCAAAAATTTATGTAAAAAATGTTACTTGTTCCATCACATCCTTATGTTATAACTTCATATCCTCGCGTTTTGAATTCTCATTGAGAAAGTGTTGTGATGATGGAAGATTTTGTGGTGGATGAAAATTAAAAAAAATAAGATGAATATGAAGTGGAACAATAATAGAATGTAATGTAAAATTTTAATCCCATGCATATAAGGTTCCAGTGACCTTTGAATCAACCTCTATCATCATTATCATGGTATAGGTAAGGCATGACCCACTTATCATAGTTTTATTGGTTAAAATTCAATCCCAGAATAAAATTTACTAAGATTATTGGTCACATGAATTAATTTTTGGATAATGGTAATTTGTGTATTTGAAAATAGTTTGATATGAAATAATTGATTAGAATTTTTATAAAACAATATCACATTGAATGAAATTATTTTTTTGTTGTATAAGATTCAAAGTGATCTACTTATATGATTCGATGTAAAAAAACTATACTGTCAGATTCATTTGTGAGTTATAACTGATAAAAAAACTTTTTGTTGGAACATCACTAGATTTACTCCACACACATGTTAACCCAATCCTGTCATAAAATCGCTCGTCATTAGATTCTAAATCTATTTTTATTATTATTGTTGGAAATATATGATCATGTAAAAACCCTTCCTATAGTTCTGGTGGTGGAGATAATCAAACGGATTCTTGAGTATCAAGTCACTTACTAGTAGGAATGAAATGAATGACATAAAGTTATTATGAATATATATAGTGATTGGGGTGAATCTTATCTAGTTTTACAACAACTTATGAAGGTTTTATTCCATAGTAATCAAGTTGTATACCTGTTACATACTGTTGAATATGTTAACGAATAAAACCAAGTTTAGTAGTCAAAGGTTGCATTTGATATATTATTATAGATATTTTTACCATGCATGGATACTTTTAGACATTTTAATAAGTTTATCTATATTTATGTAATATTTATATATGGAATGAATATCAAAACATTATTTATTTATACCGTGTTAGATCATAATTGAGCCCAGGTACATTTTGAATTTTCTATTATTATGAATGATAAATTCTCATCTTGGAGTTAGTTATTGGAATTCCATAGAAAGTTTTTTTATGTACACATAAGGAATTTAACTTATTTCAGATTAACATCAAGCAATCAACGAGGTAGTAGAGTCTAAGGGTATCTCATGGACACCACCTCATGCCTATCATTGATATTATATTTGATACATTACAAGAAATTTGTGAAATAAGTTCAAGGATGATTCCATAAATAAAATAATCATTAAACATGGTATGAATAACATTTTTTTTTGGAAAACCCATTTTAGTTTTAATTGTTCAATGTATTTTGATTTGTTATTATTTCTTATTGTATTATCCTTAGCATCAGATTATGGAGTATCATTTTTAAGGAATTCATAAAACTAATCCATAAGTTTCTGATTACATAATTTGAATTCCAAAAAATAAATTTTCAATCGTATATGATGATGGGAGTAGATATGGAAATATGATAACCAACATCATAGAATGAGTTAATGGTGTTTTTAAGGGAGTTTGAAAGCTGCCCATAAAATGTAATCAATAATATTATATTATATGTTAATTATAAGACCCATAATTATAATATAATGTTAATAAAATGTATTAAATGTAAAGAAAATGTTTAGTATATGGGAACTTCGGTTACACTATAAAGTACTTTGTGGAACCAGAAAAACTGACTCAAGAGGGTCTTAATAGAGTGATTTTATATAGTCAACATTTCTAGTGTAATTTTGATAAGGCACTTCAAGAGATAGTAAAATCGTGGGCCCATTAATTATACCATACAGTGCAAAGATTTTAGGTCACTGAGTTCCATGATCCTATGACTGGTGGCAATGGTCATGTTCTTTTTTTACTGGAGTAATGTTACATTGATTATTGTAACCTTCAAGCATTATAAAATACATTCATACACGTTATCACAAAATGCTCTCTATACTATAATCTTGGTAGAAGTTTTTTGATATATTATATTGAATATAGAGTATTCAATACTATTATGGTTCTCCCTGGATGCTTGAAGGGGAATATTTAGAATTTTTTTGTCTCTTGATGGACCTACTCTTCTACCGAACATGACAAGGTTTCGACCAAGAGAGAGGCCAAAGACAAACCATATTATAAATTATATGTATTTTCCCAATTAAATAGAACCTATATAGAGGTTTAATTTATATAGTTAGTAATTTCAAATGCAGAAAAGTTTCCCTAGATGTAAATGGTAGTCATCTAATGACCAAAATGATTGGTGTACTCTAGTTATTAATGTAAAATATTTTACATGAAATTACTATTTCAATTTTTATCTTTAAATGTAATGTATTTTAATGAGTTAAATACAATTAAATATGGTTTTTAAATTGTAATTCATAAAAGAAACAAAAATGTCCATCACAACTAACATAATACCATTTTAGGAAATTCCAATTAGAAACTAATTTTAAAATATATTTAATACCAAGACATAAAACCAAGTATGGTTTAAAAAATAATAGTTCTTTATAAATATTAAAATGGGTAAATGTGATAAATCTAAGTTCCATAATCCACATAATTAATAATGAATTTCTTTAATAATAAAATGATTAATAAAATATTAGAAAAATTGTCATTATTTGTTGGTATTATATTAATTCTCAAGAGGGTGATGAATTAGAATAATCATTTTTATAGTATTGGTTAATTGTTATGTAAATGTATAAGAAACAAAACCAAAACTCTTTAGGTATGAGATATTCTTGGAATGGTACTGTTCTCTATACGACGGAGAGCTGGTTAGATTCCTTGGTAATATCTTATTATACTGACATTTATTATATTTATAATAAAATTTGTAATTTTAATTGAATTTTTCTCACCATTAATTTATTATTATTCAAAAAACATAGATGGAGGTTCCTCTATTATCTACCAAACAGTCTCATGTGTCAAGTGACGTGCTATGATGATGACCTATTAGACATATTATTATTTGAAGAGCACAACATTTTCACCATAATTCACCTTCGATAGCCTTTTTTCTATACCTCAAACATGGTAGCTTTTAGGGAGTCAATTTTTGTGACTTCAAGACTATTTACCATCATTTGATTATAATACAGTTTTAAATATAGAAACCAGATACACACACATTTCATATCTTTAAGGGGGTATAACAATTACATTATAGGATGTGTTTGGCATACTCGGTCTACCCATCCATGTATCAGAGGACACATTTGCATCTATTTGATACTGGAGTACAGTCATATATCATCTACTAGGCATTGACGTTATCATCTTACAATGTGTCTTTCAAGGTTCCTGATTACTCATGGCCTGACTTGATGATCATTTTTCCAAGTTTCATGATGGTGTAGATGAATAGATACTTATACAAAACACACATGAATATATTATATGGTTGATCAAATGCATGTTGTGTGTAGACAACTCCACCAATTTGTTACACATGAGGTTCCTATAATTACTTGAGGATCTTCACCAAACTAGTAGATAAAATTGGGTGTCCACTATACAATAACATCTATATAGATACCTCTCTACAGATTATCTCCAATATATGAATTTTATTGGGGTATGTATGGGTATGCTACATATGATGTCATGTGAGTTTTTTCCATGCATCGTTCCTAATATTATTGTACCACTTCCACAACACCTTATTAGGAATGTACTCTGGGATGTTAGTATGTTTACATCATTAATTTGACTTGTTTTGAGAATTTATTAATATCATTTATATATTTTCCATATATTTATTTTTTAACCAATTCTAATTAAGCTTATAATTATGTACATACAAATAGGAATAGTTTTCATAAATTTTAATAGATATAGGATGTTATACATCCCACTTATGTAAGTTAATATTTTAAAAAACATATAGGGAAAAATTAATTTTATTATTAATTTTATATGATTTTGAAATAATAACTTAGAAAACTTATTTTTCTAATTTATTAATTATATTTTGAGTTAGAATTCCATGTTTCATGTACCTTGTATACTAGGTTTATCTACGCATCACATCCACTATATTATATAGCTGTGGTTTGTGACCATGGTGTAGTGATGTCACTCATCCACTTCCATTTCATTGAGTGGCACCAGCTGACCAAGTCATGAGGTTGTTTTCCTATATGAAATTTAGACACTATGTTTTTTTATAATACATTGAAATATATTGTGAAATATTTTCAGATCTAGGAGCTGAGAAGGAAAACGATTTTGAGGCTCGGTGACTCCAAAATTAATTTTATAAAAATATTAAATAAAGTTTATAGCCCACGTGCAAATTTTTTCTGAAATATTTGAAGAACTTTTTAATGGATACACATATAAGAAATATGAGGCAATAGTTGAATCTAGAGTGTGGGGTTTACCCTACTCATGACCAAATGTTAGTTGACGTCGATCGTTTAGATAAGGCATCTGTGGGCGGGTATGTTTAATTAAAATAAATAAATAGTTTATTTATATTTTTATTAAATAGCCTATTTAAATCCTTAATAAATACCCTTTTTGAGGGTTTTTCAAGGGTTAGTGGCATAACTATTCCTAGATCTAAGAGGAGGAGGGGATCATTCTTTATCGGCATAATAGGATTGCCTTATGACAGATGATTGGAAAGAGGATAATCATGAGATGAATGAAGAACATAGTGGGATCATCACACACATCTCTACTGGATGTGTTATTCACCAACAATTTATCCTTAATTGAGGTACGGATTCTCAATTGTGGTTTTTTATCTTTTGATTAAATGTTTGACCATGTATTCTTATCCACTTTTATTAATCTGTGATTATCTAACCTCCTCATGATCCTATTCAGTAATATGATTTTTTAGATCAATTATTTATTTTCATATGTCATTATATCACATATGATTTTTCACCTATTGATCTTTGTCCAGGATTTCATTATTCAATGTTGAATATCACCTTGGTTTTTATGGTTCTCTGCCACCTATATTTATGTTCTTCATTGTTGGACCATAGAGTTCTAGTTCAATATTTTCGAGGCAGGTTCGAGCATGATCAAACCTCTAGAATCGTGACGTTTGTTGGAAAATGAGCGGGGTGGTGATTTGTGAATGGATCGGATCAATATTGTAGGTGTGGGTTTACGGTTGAGAATGTGATAGAGGTGGTGAAAAAAGCATTTGATGAGAGGCGGTTTAGGACCAGATCGGTGATCCCTGATTCCTAATTGATGTGGGATGGTGATATGTGGTGCAATGGGGGTGAATGGGGGAGGCATGTTGAGGGATATACGGTTTTCACGGATGAATGTGTATGGTTTTCCAATGAATAATGGCCAGAATCTGATTACCGACTGGCCATGGTGGGTTGTTTTTGTTTTCATTATTTTTTAAAATAATAACATAATATATTTATTAATAATAATATAATAATAATGAAAAAATGATTCAAATATAGGATATTTTCATGTGGGTGGCATGGCAGTTGTACCCGAATAAGAAGAGCATGAATTGAATCCATCCCTACCATTATTATTATTAAAATTATTAGTGATATTAATATAAAAATAAAATTTAAAGGATTTAGGGAATGGGTTGCGCGGTGTTGGAGTGGAAGTGGTATGTGTGGATACCTCCCTTTGAATAAAATAAATTAATAATAGTAATATAAAAAATTATTCTTATTATTATTAAAACCATAATTTGGTTGTAACTCCGTCATGTAATGTTATAATAACAATTAATTTGTGTCACCATGATCGTGAAATAGAGACGATCAATTCAACACCAATGTTGGATGCCTTTTTTGGACTCCTGTATTGGGTCCAAAAAGTGACCAATTATTATAATAATATTATTATAAATATAATTATTATTATTATTATTAAAGAATCTAGTATCTTACCTATGTTCTTCATATGGTGTCTGGATGATGAATCATATGCATCTTTAGAAACCAAATATTGAGGTGGTTGTTTTGAGACCAATATTGGGTGCTAAATTTGGACTAATGGTTTGGGCCCATGAAACATCATTCAAGCATGTTGCGGTGAAATGAGTTTTTTCACCAAGTGTTATATTTGGGCATTTTAATAGCCTATATTGAGTGTTTTTCTATGATAATAACAATGGTGTGATTCTTTTGTCCATTTATGGGAATTTTCAATGACATATCAATGGTTTGAATTTTCAACCCGTCAGACCCACAATGAGCCTTGTGCGTTTTTCAGGCTTATGTCCATACATGTCGTGTACCTTGGGAGTACAGTGGTGCACCTAGGGGTACATAGGTATGAACCAGTAACAAAGCACAGCTAGGTACACTACCATGCAGTGGAGCGGGACCACACACCAAGTGGACCCCCTTACACACCTTGTACTTATTGAGAATCTTATACCTCTTATATCTTATTTGTTTGGACTTGTATTTTGGCCTACGAGTATCAAATATTTCTTGTTTTCCATGTATAATATTATGGTTCCCTTCATACAAGATATTGATATATGATGTGAAATGTTCTGAGTGTGACAATTCTTTAGGATGAACTTGATAATGATAGTGATTTGGTCAGATCATTAAAGAGGGACCAGAGTGATTCCCCTTTGATGTACTATGACATAGGTCATCTATCTATCTATCTATTGAGTTGAAAGATCCTATTGGATTAGGGCTTGAGTCTTCTATCCATGGAAATGCTACTCTTATTTCATATCAGTATGTGGTTCCTCCATACTCATTATGAAGATAGAGATGGTACCTCCCTGTATCACACCAGGGTGTGGGTCCTCTATCCATAAAGATGGCACCCCCTATCTAATCAGTGCATGAGTCCTCCGTACTTGTTATGTAGATAGAGACGGTACTCCCCTATCACACCAAATAATAGGTCCTCTATCCTCTATGATGGTACTCCCCTATCGCGCTAGGGGGTGGGTCCCCCATAATATTTCTTTGAGCATACAAGTGAGATGTTTGTCATCGATGATAGACTCTTGGAACTATTGGTAGACTCATCATTCTTAGGTAGGCTATGGAGATGGGGATCCATTGTCTCTCTTATTTTGGATGAGATGACTACTTATATCATGTCTTCTATTTCCCCCTCTTCTGTTTTAAGGGCATCCAATTGGTTATGTATACACTCACCCATGCATGGGATTTGTTCACATGTTTCCTACCATATAAAGATGACATATAGGTCAGAGTTGATTTTTGGGTAGCATATAGATACTTGGTAGCATTTGACCACATATGGTGATTAGGACTAGAGATCTGGAGTCGAGCTCTCTCAAAAAAAATTCTAGTTGTTTTCTGGTTGGGAAATATTTTTTATTTGCACGTCTATTTTTTCCGATACTTTGTATATTATGTTGTCGTACTATTTTTTATTCCCTAGAGGTTATTACATGCATGAATATTACCCTATATGATAATATATTTTATAATTATTCATCTATACTTCTACATGTAGATTGTTCGGTGCACACATTTGGGTACTTTGGGAAAATAACTCTCATTTTATTTATTCATTTTGGAACTTTTCAACTACCCATTTCCTAGGGACATGGGCTTGGGGTAGTATCATCTAAACCTTCCACTGGCCAGGTGGGTCCTAGTGGTTTGGGTTTTGATATATTGTTATTAGAGGTGGTTCAACCTTAGGATGAATTTTGTATTTTTTTTCTCTTATGAGGTTTGGTTGGGAAATTAGGTCATCAATATCAAGGTGTCTGGAGTGTAGATTTTAGGCCAGGGAACCCAGTGTTGGGGCCGAAGCTAATGTATACATACACCAAGTCTTTTAATACCAGCATATCAATCAAAATAATGAGACATTAGTTTTAGGTAACATTGTTACATGCATCATATAGTATTGAGTCCTTTGAATATCCTTCATGAGCTATCTCCCCTGATATGCCCTTTGACCATGGTATGTCTTGATAAATTTTAAGATGACTTCAAGATGTCATCTAGATAGGATTTTGAGATAGTTTCATGATGATGAATATTTGAGTGATGTGGCCTCATTTTAGGGTCTTATTCATGAAGTGAATTTCTCCAATTGGGAACAAAGCAGTGCTACCACCTATAGAGTGATGCAAAGATCCTTTTATGGATCAAGAAGATGACCATCACTATGTTGAGAAGTAGATAGCTCTAGTAGGGTTAGATCATGGTACGTGTAGACATAGTGAGTTATGTGAGTTTCGATGATTGATACTATTGAGGTTTCATTATGAAATTGACCCACATGTAGAGGAGTTTTGACTCATGGAAGTGTTCTATGTTTTCTAGCTTGTGTGGATGTCAATTGTTCATATGGTTGTGTTTGTGAGTAGTCTTCTCCCTGGAGAATCTCTAGGATCCAAAGGTACCTATAGATTATGAACATATATTATTTTCACATCATGGGTATTATAGAGAGAAATCCACAAGGTTTCATGGTGATCTAAGTTCCCCCTTATCATGTAGTTGATGAATGGCATGATCCTGAGGTGAAAATGTACCGGTTTGATATGACCCTTCCTTATGTGGTACTCATAATGATAATTATCTAGGGTTAGATGGGGTATCGTTAAATGCCTATGTTGTTAATTTTTGACATGGTGTTGGACATGAAAAAAATGGAAACTCCCCCCACATAGATGCATTCTTGTGATGAAATTCAAACCCATGAGGTAATGTTAGTACCACCCAAATTGGATAGTTTTGAGGTGTGGAAGATGAGTTCCTTGACATTTAAGATTGAGTTTGTTCTAATTTGATGTTGTTAGAGTGATCCCTACTTAAGGAAAACATATAGGTAGTGGGAAATATGGATTTAGGTGGTGGAGACAGGTGACCTCGAGGATCTAGGTGTGTTTGATGTGTGACTCAAATCTTTTATACAATCATTTTCAGTTTTTATGTGCATTCACATGCCACTTTCCATAGATATATCCCATATTCAAGACCTACTAATACCAGGGGTAATTGTTTCTTGACCCTTTTGTTGGATTATCCCTGATAGAGGATTTTTTATCACACAGCTCTGGAAGTGTGACCTTACTCTGGGTGGAGAAAAATCCACTTGTATAATCTTTCCATAGCTAGTAGTGATTACTATGATGTTTTCCTCAGTATGGGTTGTTCATTTACCATCCATGATCAGATTATTTCTACCAATTAATGTAGTTTTGGGATGAGGTTTTCCTCCCTTTGTAAGGAGTGATCCTTGCAATGGGTGGGGTGATATCATTACTAGGAGGTTACAACCACTTCCTTGTTAGTTGTCTAGTATTATTATTAGAGAAGCAGATGAAATGATATTTTTTCCCAATGATGGTGGAGTATTTGGACTCCCATATTTATAACATGTTGGGTTTACCTCCCCATCAAGAGTTTTTTTTCTATATGGTCTTACATCAGTGGTGATATGATATCTGTGCTAGCATATCAGATGACCTCGTGTAGCTGTGAGAGCTAGAGGTGTGGTTGGAGGAGTCTAAAGAGTAGTGGATTTATAATACCTAGTGTGTTTTTATATTCAGCCCTATGTTTTTCACCTATGTGTAGGATGAGAGCTTGATTTCAAATATGTATTGGAGTGACCAAGATAATTGATAATCTGGGAGGATCATCCATCCCTAAGAATTTATGACCTCTTAACCTAGTCAATAGAAGTGAAGTGCATCCCAGAGTTTGACCTATGGATGAGTTATCACTTTCTCCATGTTCGAGATTTGGATGTACTGAGCATGGATCCCTATAGCCCTTTATGTTTCTTTGAACTCTTAGTGATAATCTTGGGAATGTTGAACACCCTAGAAGAGTTTACAAGACTTATGAGAAAAATAATTAACCTTTCTTGGATAGGTTCTTGGTAATCCTTTATGATGGTACCCTCATGTCCTTGGAATAAGGGTTAGAGAATGTGGGACACTAGAGGATGGTGTTACACATGCTCTGAGAGTGCTAGTCACATAAAATCACTTATGGATTAAATTATAGATTAGAAGGTCCACTTCTCATGATATTTCTTTTCATACATGGGAGTAATAGTATACCCTATAAAGGTTTAGGTGGAATGAGATTTAGGGACACCTTGGGTGTGGTTGTGGTAGAATATTCTCACTGTAAAAAATTTCATCATCTATTATTCAGTAAGGTGGTGGATGAGTTGAGATACTACCAACATACACAGATGGAGAACAAGGGTAAATATTGTATTCAATAAATGGTGTTGACTCCTCCTCTTCTCTATCATTATAGGGTGAATCATTTTGGAGGCATCGACTATGAGGACCTATGTGACCAAATATCCTCAAGAGATTCACATGATGGATTCTCTAAAGGAGAGAATCACATCATCCTTTTAAAGGGACAATCATTGGTTTCAGTCATGTTGTGAGAGGAGGTGAGGATGGAGATTCCAACTTATCCTTTGTTTGTACATCCCGATGTAGGGGATATGTATGGAGACCTTTAGTGAATGTTTTTTTTGGAATGAAAAGAGGCATAACATAAATGGGTTTTTCACTCAGTGTATCCCATGTCATTAGGTGAAGGATGAGTATCAAGTTCCAATAGATATTTTATACCCTCTTGAGATCCTGTAGTGGAAATGGGAAGATACAGGAGGGCTTATAAGAGCAGGGGATTTATATGCTGGCTCAGTATCCCCTATCTTTTTTTCATTTTATGAACAATAATTTTATAATGAGGTAACAATGTAGAGACTCTATTTTTTTATAATAGTTTTAAATACATTAAGAAATATTTTTGGTTCCAGATGCTAAGATAGCATGTGATACCAATTCCCAGTGAGCCCAAAATTAATTTTATAAAAATATTAAATATATTTTCTATCAAACATTCACATTTTACCTAAAAGTGTAAAAAATTCTAAATAGAGCCTCAAATTGGAAATCTAATACCACAGTTGAATCTGGAGTGTGGGTTTAACCCTATGTGTGACCTATAGTTTTTCAGGATCAAACATTTGGATGAGGAAAACATTGGTGGGTACATTTAATTAAAATAAATAAATAAATTATTTTTTGTTTTATTAAAGAAACTAATTGATTCCTTAATAAATACTATGTTATTATGGTTTTCCAAGGGTTAGCTTCATAACCCTTTATAGATCTAAGAGGGGGAGGATAATGTTCTTCATTGGTGGGACATGATCAGAAAATGACGGATAATTGGAGTGAGGATAATCATGAGATGGGTGAGGAATGTAGCAGGATCATCACCTTCTTCTCTAGCGAATGTATTATTCACCAAAAATTGATTCATAATCAAGGTAGGGATCATCAATCATTATTTTTGTCTTTTTGAATAAAAAATTGATCTTGGATTCATATATTTTTTATTAATCTATCATTATATTCCATTCATATGAGCTTGTTCAATAAAATGATTTATCTAAATCAATTATTTATTTTTTTATGCCATTATATCACCCATGGTTCTACACATATTGATCATTGGTCATAATCATGTCAGTTAATGATGAATATGTCATTTTTTTGTTCTTCCCCTCCACTATTCTTCATTTTCTTCATCATTATCCCACAGGGTCATGGATTTATATTTCAGGAATAGGTTTCAGCATGAGCAAACCCCCATAATCATGAAGGTTGTTCGAACAATAAGAGAGATGGTGATTTGAGAATTTATTAGATTGGTAACATAGGTGAGGGTTCACGGTCATGGTGCATTGATGATGGTTGTTGATCATAGGTTGTTCAATATTAGATCAATGATTCATGTTTTCCTTATTAGTTCATGGTGATTGTGTGCAGTGTGATGGGGTCGATCGGCATGTGTGAGAGAGGTGGTTTTGGGGATGTGAAGCTAGCACGTATGGATGTTTATGGTTTTCTGGTAAAGAACCGACAGAATATCATTTTCGATCATTTGTGGTGGGCGATGTGAGTTATTTTCATTTTTAATATTCATAAAATGTGGTATTTATTATTATTTTTAATAATAATAAAATGATTTGAATAATGGAGATTCTCATGTGGGAGGCATGGACATTGTACCTAAGCAAGAGGGGATTAAACATAATTTTTCTCTCCCCTTTTTTATTATTATCATTATGAATGATAATAATATAAAAAATAAAATAGAATGGGGGAGTTGGGAAGGGGTGATGTAGGAGTGGAAGGGGATTCATGGGTACCTCCATTTGAATAACATATAATAATAATAATAATAATAATATAAAATATTATTTTTATAATTTTTATTAAAACCATAATTTGATTGTAACTCTTTCGTTCGACGATAGATTGGAAATTTTGTTTGCATTATTGGGATCATGGAATTTAGATGATAAATCCATGAACAATGTTAGATAAATCTTTTAGAATCATGTATTGGATCCATGAAGCACCCAATAATAATAATAATAATAATAATACCACTATTTATATTATCATGGAATTTTGTTTTTAATGTAACTTTTTCATACGGTATCAGAATGACGAACCATCTATAGCTTTGAATCCCTAATATTGAGGTGGATGTTTTGAGACCAATATCATATGTTTAATTTGGACTCATGGATCAGGCCTATTAAATTTTTTTCGAGCATTTTATAGTGAAAGAAGTTTTTTTCACTAGGACTGCAATTCAGGAAAGTGAATAGCCAATCCCATGGATTTTTTCTATGAGGATCATAACGGTGAGATCCATTTAGCCATTCATGGGTGTGTGTGGGTACATATCAGTGGTATTTATTTTATCACATTCTACCAAATAATATCTGTTGGATCGAATAGTAGATATAAAAGTCTATTAGATGGAACAATACAAGAGGGGGGGTGAATTGTAGGTTTAAAAACTTTGAGTTTTAGTAACAAAGAGATTAGTTTAAATGAACTTAAACTAATACAAATACAAACACCCACAATTGTATTGAAAGTAAAAGGTAAGATATATTGTAATACTATTGTAAAGTAAAACAATTGTATTCAAGATGAACACAATAATCAGAGTAATACAAATATGATTGATTCTACCTTAAAGCGTATAGAACCAATTGATACAATATGTAATAGAACAATTGTAATTGAAACAATTACAATTGAATATGTAAAAGAAGAAAGGAAACAATACAATCCCTTTCTAAAACAAACAGCGGAAATGTAAAAGTAATACAATTCTTTTAACCCAAAGAGAAGGGTTATCCTTTCACCTAGGATAAAAGGTCTGTCTCACCAACACCTTGGTGAGCCCTCGATACGATTATCGGCACGTCTGTCTGCCTATCCCTGGCAGCCCTCGATACGATGATCGGCTCGTCTGTCTGCCTATCCCCGGCAGCCCTCGATTTTGTAGGTAATCGGCACCTCTGTCTTTCAATCACTTGAAAGCCCTCGATACGATGATCGGCTCGCACAAAGCTTGATGAGAGAAGTCAGAGTCTCTCTCTCTAGAATCTTCGTAGTTCACAATCTCTTTATTCAATCTCTTTGCTCATCGTTGTCTTCTCAGCTTCAAATGACCTCCTATTTATAGGCCTCGGGTTCCAACGGTCATATTGCCTCCAACGGTCATCTTGAAACAGAAAGCACGACATCGTTTTGATTAGTATATAACTAACTCAACGACATCGTTTTGTTAGGACAAGAGATATATAGAAAAGTAAAACATGAGTATGATTCATATGCAGAGAGAGTATTTTTGACAAAGTACCAAAACAAATAATGATTATCTGAATAGTAGTCAGTACGATACGATCGACAGAGTCAGTACGATACGTTTGACAGAGTCAGTACGATACGTTTGACAGAGTCAGTACGATACGTTTTGGTCGATACGATCAACATCGTACGATACGATAAACATAATAAAAGACAATTTGTTATTTTACAAACATATGATATAATACATTCGAGATTTTCAAAACAAGACAGAATATATTTGTGATTTCCAAAACACGATGTAAAAGCCAAAAGGGGACTTTTGACTTAACAATCTCCCCCTTTTTGGAAAGCACAAACACACAAAGTAAATGAAACAAGAAATACTTATCTCCCCCTGAGTATTTGAAAACTCTTTTGAATAAGAATTTGAATACAACTAACTCCCCCTTAGGTATTGACTTTCCTAAGGATTGTATTCATAGATTTTCCTTAAGAGCATTGTATTGCATTCTCCCCCTTTGTAAAAACAAACTTTGTAAATATTCTCCCCCTTTGTGATTTACAAAAAGAAAGGAGTATTCTCGAATTGTCTGAAAGGATTAGTAAAGTAAAACAAGACAATTGGATAAAAGAGAGAATTATAAGAGTTATTACAACACAAAGTTTCAAAAGAAACAAATACAACAATCATTTTCCTCTTTCCTTCTCTTTCTTTATAAGCTCATGAAGCACGGCTTTCATCTTCTTGATCTCCTTCTTGTCTTCAGAAATTGATTCACCCTGAGTTTTGAGAAGCTCCTGTTGATCCGCAAAAATCTGATCTTGATTTTTGATGGTTTCCTCCTGAACTCTGATTACCTCTTCAAGGGTATCAATTCTGCTTTGCAAAGTTTTGTTGTCCTTAGACAATTCAGAATTTTGTTTCTTCAGAAACACCATTTCATCTTTGAAAGATGAAACCTTCGAAACTTCTGATTGGAAAACATTCATCCTTTCTTGCAAGTCTTTTACTGAAGGAACATCGGTTCTTTGAGAAGATAAAAGATTCAGCCTTTCAACCGTTTCTTTATCAAGCTTATTGAAAGCAATTGCAAGATCATTTGAAAGTCTCCTTATATCTTCAATAGCAACTTCATGGTCATTGATTGAGCTCTCTGTTTTGTACGACCACTTAGTCATTTTATTACATGCCTTCCTGTGAACAACTGAGCTTTCAGAAAGAACTTTCAAATCGGCTTCTACAGACAAGACTTTCTTCCTTAACTCTTTCACGGATCCAAACTTCTTTCTCTGATTTTCAGTAATAAAGTCAATCTTTCCTTCCAGCCTTGGAAAATAAGGAATAGTTTTCTCCATTCTCCTCAAAACATGAACAATGTAATCACTCTTTTTGAGAGAGATTGTGTGCTCTGAATCAGTATCATCATCGTACGATTCTAGTTCATGTGATTTGCTTGATTCAACAACTAGCTGTTTGCCTTTCGCCTTTTCTTTCTGTTTTCCATCATCCACTTTATCACTGATGACAACAACTTTGTCAGAATGAGAAGATTGAGCATCATTCTTTTCTTTCGATGACATCCTGTCCGGTGATCTTTCCTGATCGGCATGAGGAGTTTGTTGAACACCTTCGCTCAGCTTTTGAACCGATTCCTCTCTACCTTTCTTAGAGCTTTGAAGAAATTCTAAAAGAAAATCTCCTTCTTCTTCTTCCACTTCTTCCATCACTTGTTTCCCTTTCTCTTTCTCAGGCTGACTTTGTACGATGGGCTCTTGATGTACTTCCACTGTTAATTGAGAACTTGCATCTTCAACAGCTTTCAAGACTTTAGAAATATCAAAGTCCTGAGCCTTTCTTTTCAACAGAGTCTTCTTTTTCTTTTCAGCTTGAAGGGTTTCTTCTACCCTTATCCTTTCTGCAAAGGCTTCAGCAGGGTCAAGTCCAAACTTTGGATCACCCTCTTTTCTCTGTTCCTTGTCCTTTCTCCACTTTGCCACAACTTCTTTACTATACCTCGGCTTCTTCTTCGGCTTTGAACTAGTCTGTGGATCAGACTTTCGAGTAACACCGGCCGATTGATTATCCTTGGCTGGCATAGGTGCCGATTGATTTTCAGGCACTTCAGCTTCTACATCTCTGACAAAAAGTTTTGAATTTGAATCAAAACAAACATTCAGCTTTTTCATCGTACTCTTATTAATCAAAGATGGCCATAAAACCATAGGTTCTCCTTTCAAAGGAATATTACAGAACTTCATACTCTCAAGAATGAATTTCGTGAGGATGGCTGGATACATTATTATCTGGGATTTAATCCCTCCTTTCTTGACATTCTTGATCGTTTCAAAAATGTATCCCATGAGATTTACCTTCCTCATGTTCACGAGGTAGTCAAGCATAAAAACATCAGAAACTTTAAGGGTTTCTCTATCCCCTTTCCTTGGAACAAGGAAACCTTTCATCCATAGAGTTACAAACCTATTGTCCGGTGAAAGATGATAAACTTTTCTCTTTCCCTCATTAACAACAAACAAAGACTTTTCAGCATTTTCTCTATTGAAAGTACCAACTTCCTCTGGAAGTTTATGAGATGGACAGAATGCATCACCTTCTATAGAAACATTTAGAAAATGCGCCGCTTGTTTCACAGACATAGATAACTTCCTATCGTACACAGCGAAGTTAATATTCATATCCTTGTCAAAAGAAACGGTTTTGTAGAATTGACACACTTCGTCAAACAGAACTGGATCTTGAGTATCAGGCTTTTCCACACAGAGATGTTCCCATCCTTGAAACAAAATAATCCTCTTGATTGTAGAATCGTACGCATCAAAGAATTCTCGTGATACTAACCTTTCTCTGTGAAAGTCTTTCTCTGTAAAGGTCTTTGAAGACATATCAGCGGGAGTGTTGGCAGAAGATTGAGACATAAAGATGATGCCGATTGGGAAGATCGTACGATTGATTATAGCCGGTTGAGCAGAGCTTCGCCTCAATTCTTGGATAAACGATGTGGGTTTGGGAAGGGGAGGGGGTATTTATAGGCAATAAAGAGATGACTGTTGATCTTCTACGGTCAGGATTAAAGAAAAAACAGATCAACGGTTAGAAATAAATAATTAAAAAAAAATGAAAAAGAATACCTGTCGAAGATCGTAAGGTGATTGCTGGTTTTGGTGACATTACGATAGAAAACAATCTCAATACTATCATCGGTCGATTCAAAAATTATTTGAATGGTACGATGGAAAAGAATTTCAATACTATCATCGGTCGATTCAAAAATTATTTGAATGGTACGATGGAAAAGAATTTCAATACTATCATCGGTCGATTCAAAAATTATTTGAATGGTACGATGGAAAAGAATTTCAATACTATCATCGGTCGATTCAAAAATTATTTGAATGGTACGATGGAAAAGAATTTGAAAACGATAAACAGAAAAATTGAAATAGTCAATACGATAAACAGAAAAACTGAAATGGTCAATACGATAAACAGAAAAACTGAAATGGTCAATACGATAAACAGAAAAACTGAAATGGTCAATACGATAAACAGGAAAAGAAACATATAAAAAGAGAGTAAATATTAAAAAATCAGAAACATAGACATAAAGAAATGTCCTCCCCCTTTCTACGAGGAGTTTCTTACTATTAGGAGAGATGTAAAACAGGAAGTAGATATGAATGATTATTTTAATGTAATCATTCCTAGCTTCTGTTTTATAAATTCAAATCTATCGGAAGGTAAGGGTTTTGTAAAAATGTCAGCAAGTTGTTCTTGTGTTCCGATGAATTGTAAAACAATATCTCCTTTTTGTGTGTGATCCCTAAGAAAGTGATGCCTAACATCTATGTGTTTAGCACGAGAGTGATGTGCTGGGTTTTTACTAAGAGCTATGGCACTTGTATTATCACAAAGAATTTGAGTTTTGGAGAAACTCAAACCATAGTCAGTGAGTGTGTGCTGCATCCACAATACTTGAGCACAGCAACTTCCAGCTGCTACATATTCAGCTTCAGCAGTGGAGAGTGCTACCGAGTGTTGTTTCTTGCAGGACCAAGAAACCAAAGAATCTCCTAAGAAATGACATGTTCCAGATGTACTTTTTCTATCCATTCTACAACCACCTTTTGTTTTGATAACCTTTTCAAAGAAATCTTTGTTTCCAGTCATATGTCGAGAACAACCACTATCCATGTACCAAATGTTCTTATTGGTACACTTCTGATTCTCCTGAAAAAGAAACAATTAGATTTTTGGAATCCAAACTTGTTTGGATCCAGAAGAGTTAGATAAAAGAATTTTAGGAATCCACATTTGTTTTGCAAAATGAGCTTTATGAAATCCTAAGGATTGAGTTTTGTTAAGAGAACAATCTCTTCTCCAATGTCCACCACATTGACACTTGGAACAGAAAATGGTTTTTTGAGGAACAAAATAGTTATTACTAAAAACAGGTTTGGAATAAGTATAACCAAGACCAGAACGATTTCTCAATGGTCTAATTTGAGAATACATCCTATCAAAGTTTTCTTTTCCATGAGTGAAGTTTGACAAACACTTTTTCAAGGATAAAATCTCTGACTTTAGTTTTAAAACCAAATTCTTGTTTTCTAAAACATTTGAATTTGAACTAGAGTTAGATTCTAATATATCTTTCTTTGAAATAGCAGTTTCAAGATCCTTAGAAAGTTTATCCTTTTCAGATTTGACTTTCTCAAGGGTTTTCAGAATACTTTCAAAATCAGCAGTTTTCTCATCAAGATCTTTAGAAAGATCTGATACCTCTTTAGTCAAAACAGAAATTCTAGAATTTGCTTTTTCGAATCTCTTTTTGAGTTTAGAATTTTCATTTTCAAGTAACTTAGCAAATCTAGAAACTTCTTCAAAAGAAGGTAATGTATCATCTTCTGATGATGAGGGTTCATCATTTGAAGATTCATAATATCTATTATCAGCATAATTTGCATTTAAAGAGACATTTGTAACAGCTTCAGCATTATGTACCTTAGCCATGAGACAATGATTTTCAATTGGTAGTCTGGCTAGAAGTCCAATATTCCTTTGTCCTGACGTCTCATTATCTGAAGAATCATCTGAGGAATCACTACCACTTGCACTCCATGTATCGTTAGCTTTCAAGACCTTCTTTGTCTTATAAAACTTTTTCTTGTTTCTTTCAGAGTGTTTCTCTTTTCTATCTCTCCTCTTTAGTAAAGGACAATCAGGCCTTATATGTCCTGCTTTCTTGCACTCATAACAAGTTACCTCAGAATCTTTCCTATCTTTCCTGTCTTTCTTTTTGAATCTATATTGAAAATCTTTCTTTCCAACAATCTTGTTCATCCTCCGAGCAAGATTAGCTAACTCATTATCTGAAAGATTACATTCACTTGAATCAGATACAACAACTTTCTTGGATTTAGACCTCGTAACCCTTTCAGGTGTTTTGGCTTTAGATGCAAAAGCTACACTTCCATTCCCATTCTTCTTCTTATTGAAATCAGCATCTCTCTTCATTCTTGTCTCATGCTGTAGAAGAGTTCCAAAGAGTTCATCAAGAGTAATCTGGGAAACTTTTCTATTTTCATCAATAGCTGTTCTTTTTGACTCCCATTCATTTGGCATGATATCTATAATCTTGTCAACAAGAGCTTCATCATCAAGACCCTTTTCTCCCATAGATTGTAAGCTGTTGACAATTGTCATAAACCTCTGTTGCACTTTACATACTGGCTCTCCATAAGGAAAAACAAAACCATGATACTCTGCTCGAAGCATTGCTCTCCTTGTTTCTATAACTTTGGATGTACCAAAATGAGTGACTTCTAATTTCTTCCAAATACAGTTGGCTGCTTCACATGAAGATATCTGACTATATATATTCCTGGTCATAGAGCATAATAAAGTATTGCGTACCTTGTAATTCAGTTGATATTCTTGCTTCTCTTGATTGGTAAAAGTACTAACTTCTTTGTCAGGTATTTTGTAACCTCCAGTAAGCATAATAAAATTGTCTACACCAGTATTGATGACGAAAGTCTTCATACGATCTCTCCAATATTCGTAATCATTCCCATCAAAGATTGGTGGTCTAGAAGGATTCAGATTATCTATTGATCCGATATTCATTCCTGCCATCTATAACAAAAACAACTTTTCCACTCCACACGTTAGTGTAGTAAGTATTTAAGATAAGAAATAGAGCTAGTAATACAAATCAGTGGAAAACCTCCTCTGATACCAATTGTTGGATCGAATAGTAGATATAAAAGTCTATTAGATGGAACAATACAAGAGGGGGGGTGAATTGTAGGTTTAAAAACTTTGAGTTTTAGTAACAAAGAGATTAGTTTAAATGAACTTAAACTAATACAAATACAAACACCCACAATTGTATTGAAAGTAAAAGGTAAGATATATTGTAATACTATTGTAAAGTAAAACAATTGTATTCAAGATGAACACAATAATCAGAGTAATACAAATATGATTGATTCTACCTTAAAGCGTATAGAACCAATTGATACAATATGTAATAGAACAATTGTAATTGAAACAATTACAATTGAATATGTAAAAGAAGAAAGGAAACAATACAATCCCTTTCTAAAACAAACAGCGGAAATGTAAAAGTAATACAATTCTTTTAACCCAAAGAGAAGGGTTATCCTTTCACCTAGGATAAAAGGTCTGTCTCACCAACACCTTGGTGAGCCCTCGATACGATTATCGGCACGTCTGTCTGCCTATCCCTGGCAGCCCTCGATACGATGATCGGCTCGTCTGTCTGCCTATCCCCGGCAGCCCTCGATTTTGTAGGTAATCGGCACCTCTGTCTTTCAATCACTTGAAAGCCCTCGATACGATGATCGGCTCGCACAAAGCTTGATGAGAGAAGTCAGAGTCTCTCTCTCTAGAATCTTCGTAGTTCACAATCTCTTTATTCAATCTCTTTGCTCATCGTTGTCTTCTCAGCTTCAAATGACCTCCTATTTATAGGCCTCGGGTTCCAACGGTCATATTGCCTCCAACGGTCATCTTGAAACAGAAAGCACGACATCGTTTTGATTAGTATATAACTAACTCAACGACATCGTTTTGTTAGGACAAGAGATATATAGAAAAGTAAAACATGAGTATGATTCATATGCAGAGAGAGTATTTTTGACAAAGTACCAAAACAAATAATGATTATCTGAATAGTAGTCAGTACGATACGATCGACAGAGTCAGTACGATACGTTTGACAGAGTCAGTACGATACGTTTGACAGAGTCAGTACGATACGTTTTGGTCGATACGATCAACATCGTACGATACGATAAACATAATAAAAGACAATTTGTTATTTTACAAACATATGATATAATACATTCGAGATTTTCAAAACAAGACAGAATATATTTGTGATTTCCAAAACACGATGTAAAAGCCAAAAGGGGACTTTTGACTTAACAATATCCTCATGCATTCATAAATATTTTGTCTAGACATGCCCTATACTCTAGGAGTACACTCGCACACAATAACATCCCCAACACGGAATCCACTAAATCAATGCCCAATCTGAGTCACCACATGACCTCAAGCCACCACCTTGTATGCCATAGGATTATGACTAGCATCGAGGTTATGAAAGACCACATGGAGAGACTATACCCTCTTTACTAGAGTAATCCACAATATATAACAAATAAAGTGAAGGAAATAATAACAATAACTAGAAACATGAATTACTAATCGATTCCAAAATAGAGTTCAAAACACAACTACATAATAAATATTTCATTTTATGATAAGAGTGAAAAAAGTGTAAGATAAACCTAAATAAATTGAAACAGTGTAATCCCAAAAATAGGTCCTAACCCCAAGTCCAGATCCCCATCCACACATGTCCCAAGACAAACTCAATTCCCTTGAATAGGGCCTTTTCTATTGTCCTGGACTGCAACCATGAAATCTACTTGGGTACCCAATGTTAACCTGAACAGGGTATGAGTAAAATGCAGTATGACACCACTAATAGTGTCTAAAAAATATCTACTTTAAAGAAATAGTGCATTCATGTAATAAATAATAAGAAAGTAAACAAAGGACACATTTGGTTACATTTTCTTACAAGTTTTACTTTAACCACTTCAATAATTATTTCCATTTTCAACACTTATGCTACCTTCATTAATAAATAAAATTTCATCACATGCTTCATGGGTTAGGTATTTACAACATTCACGCAATGGTCAAATCCATTAATGTATCATGCATAAGGGAATAAATCAATTTCCCTAACTCTCTAGGGATAGAAATTTTAAAAATATTTACATGACACTTATCTTGGAACCCTGGTCTAGGTAATCTAATAAAATGAATCTATTAGGGTATAGAGACTCAGTCCCCTTCCCTAACCAATGCATTATGGGTGGGATTTAGAGCCTCATTCTAACCCAAACTATAGGAATAGATCCTCAAGCCCAATACCCCATAACTACGAAGCCATGTGCATATTCTTATTTATCCATTTACCACATATACCATATCACAAACCATACACAATAATAGGCATAAAATTAAAATCTCACAATTATTCAACATGTGAATTAACATCAAGCCTTAACCGATTATCACATTTACCAAATAAAAGTACATAACCCATTGAACACATTTCCTTCTCTTCTGAATTACCCATTAGGTATATTTAACAATTCCCATGCATTATCCCATTTAACATAATAATCAATTATCATATGTTAACCCATTAAACACAATAATCAATTCACAATAATTTACCCATTTAACATGTTCACTATTTCATATGCATTACTCACATATGCATTTTAAGTACATTTCCTAAATGACTTAGCCAATTTCTTTTATCAGATCCAACTCAATTCATGTTAAGATAAAAAATCCATCATGCCATTACCAACATTTATACACCATTATTAATATTCCCTTTTCAATTCAATTTATCATACCAATATGTTCTTCATGGGATCTACCTTATCACAAATCAGTTTTGGGCTTAACATTATCATTTTCTATGTTTGGAATCATTCCCATACCCAATGGGTTTTCCTAAATTTGTCTTGTCAACCTCAACACATCCCACATGGATCCTGAGGGGTTCAAACCTCCATTCAGACAAAAAAATTACCATGTATTTAAAAATAAATTAAACCCACAACATATGTGAATAAATTCCCTACCATGCAAACACAAATAAACATAAAGATTGTGGGATATAACTTGTAGACCACCTCCTTAGAATCAAAGATGAATTTACCCATCAACTTAGCAATAAAACAATATTAAAGACCCATTTTAAGCCCTAACATAATATCCACTAGAAAACAAGGATTTATGGATTTATAATAAGAACAAAAAATCTACAGGCCCTAATCTGAAAAAGTGAAGAAATAGGAGCATTAGACTTACCTAGATCTTTGATCCCTGATAAATTTCACTCCAAGTGGACTAGAATAAAAGGAGAATAATCCCTTTTAAACTTGCATCAAAATTGTTCATCACTAGGGTTTAGAGGGTATGAAATGTGGATGAAATAGTGAGAGAAACATAAAATCATGAGGGGGTAGTTCGGTAAATTGTCACTTTTAAATGGGTCGCACGGTTTGGATGCACAGTTTTCCAAAACCATGTGCCAACCATGCATGAGCCTTTTTTTGATGTGGGGTATATGCCACATAGTTACCTGGGGATTCTGAACTGTTTCAAAAACCATGCCCAACCATGTAGAAAGCCTCTATCAAGGTCTTCATGGTTTTCCTTTCCCCCTTGCATGGTTTTTCTTAACCGGGTACCCCTCTTTCTAGCTAGCATAGTTTGGGTGCATGGCTATCTCTAATTGTGTGTCAACCATGAAACATGCCCTAGAACGTCATTTCCTCCTTTCCTTCATGCCCCAAACCCTTGGAACACCCTATAGCCTCCTCATACACTGGCTAAACATTCCATTAAAAATCTGGAGCTTTAAAAAAAACAATGATGACGTGCCTACATGAAGTCTGGAATATTATTACATACCTAGCTTATAATGGATCATCTATAAGCTTCTCTTCCCAAGAATAAATTATCTTCCAAGGTCGATGGTTTTGTCTATTGGGCCCGCATGTCTGACTCCCTATCCCATGATTCTTCCAAAATGATACTAAGATTCCATAAAACTCAAACAAATGGCACAGTCTTACCCAACAATACTATCTCACTATGACCCACAATAGGAACCGGATGTTCCTTAAAAAAAGAATCTGCCTCATGCTCTACACCATCAACACTTATCACATGTGATTGGGTTAGGGTGATATTTTCAAAGCTGTGACACATGAAAAACATCATGCATACCACTATATGATTGTGTAAGAGCTAATCAGTATTCCATCAACCTGATCCTCTCCACAATATCAAAGGGTCCCACGCACCAGGGTGCTAACTTACCCTGTTTTTGAATTTGACGGTTACCCAACGATGGATACTACCAAAGAAACACATGATAAATCACTAAAAAGGAAAGAGTTCTATGATTACGATCCACATATGACTCATTCTATCTATGATCCATTTTCATATGTTCCGAATCAACTAAACACGTTCTAATATCTCGTGTACAAGACTCAGTCCCAACGAATCCAATTCCCCAAACACTAACCATCAAAATAGAGATCTACACATCTTACCATAGAGCCCTTAAATTGATCCATCTAAATCATAGCTTGGTAAATATTTTTCTAAGAAAACATAATAAGAACCAAATTCTTTTCCCATTATTCGCCAAAATCTAGAACACAAGCCATCAACATGTCATCCAAAACCAAAATGGTATTCTTTGAATTCCATTCCATCTATGGGTGGAAAATGGTAAAAAACACCTACATATTAATAATCTTCTATAATCCATTATAGATGATTTATGTGGAATGTAGATCATGATCTAAACCCATAGTTCATAGCACCCCATGAAACCGCACAACCTATAGAACATACAGATCACCCAACTGATCCATGTTTAAGGTATATTGAATCATAAATAAGTGAGATACTTTATTCAAATGGTCTACAACTTTCTAAATCACATCATTATTCTAAAGAATCATCAGGATACCTACCACAAAATTTATCATTATGTTATCTCATGTTCACTCCAGAATGGTAAATGGTTGTAACAAACCTCTTGGTTACTACTTCTAAATCATTAACTACTAACAGGTAAGGCAATGGTTAATGAAACTCATAACCTCATTCTTTATCCCTATCTACCAATACTTCGTCGGAATATCACAATACATTTTGGTCAAACCAGGATGTAATGACCACCTTGATTCATGAAACTCATGCATCAACACTTTTGAAATACAAATTGGCACAACAACTTGACCATAAATATAAACGACCCCATCATCCCCAATGTCCCAACTAAAAGGTGAATCCCTACCACTAGTACATTCTCTTAAAGACAAACACTCTAGACACTCAAGCTTATATTCTTTTACCCATCCCAAAAGTATGTACTCAACTACCATATATATAAGGTTCATCTACCCCTTCCCATTCTGCACCTTCAAATGCATCTCAGAAAACTAAACCATCATCTACCACTTGGAACTATATTCCAGAACTGCCTGATTTTGAGTCTACCAGTTCAAATCATTTGCAACATTGTTTCCCTTTCATAATGTGCAAACCCTATCAAAATAAATAGTTGGTATGAAATAAACTCATCATCAATATTTTTGATTCATATCAAGCTAGGAGAAGATGTATTTCAGGGTTTTACGGTTGATTTAAACCAAAAAATGTTCTCCCAAAAAGTAACCATGCTAATACTTTAAGGAATAAATTACTACATCCATTTTGAGATCATGTGTTGGGTAATTTCTTCCATGTATCTTCAACTACAATGAACGATACGCAACCACCCAACAATCCTACATCAACAGCACCCCAATCCAAACAACAAATGCATCACAAAATAAGGAATACACTTTTTCTTTCACAGGTAAGATCATAATTGGTGTTGTAGTCTACCACTTCTTTAACTCATGAAAAGAAGTCTCAGATGCCTAATACTACTAAAACACGAATCCCATATTGGTCAATCCTGAAAGTTATACTACTAAACGAAAGAAATATTTAATGAATCCTTGATAATGATTAGACAAAACTAAAAAACGTGGATATTAGTAACATTATTGTGATACTCTTAAGACACAACTACCTGCACTTTCTCCAGATCCACTAACATGCCTTCCGCTGAGAAAATTTGAATTAATAAATTCACCCTATTGATCCAATAATGAAAATTTGAATGATTGTTGTATATCATATACTCTCTTAGTGTACTCGGGATGATGTCATGATTTTGGTCATGATTGTAAGGAGTCTTAGAGTACACCAATATGACATCAACAAATACAACTATGAACAGATACGGTATGGGTGAATGATACAATTCATTAGATCCATGAACACTACTGGTGAATTGGTTCATATGAACAGTGTTACAAAAAACATGTACAACTCGTACCTTTTCTTGAAATCATTCCATGGTACATCAAAAGGTATCACCCTTAACTTTTGATACCCTGGTATTGAATAAATCTTGGAGAACACAGATTCACCTCTCAACTGGTCAAAGATATCCTCAAATCTGTGAAGAGGGTATCGATTCATAATTATCTTCTGGTTTATCTTCCAATAATCAATGAAAAACTATGACGATTCATTATCCTTCTTGAAAAACAGAACTAGAGATCCCCAAGGTGACGTACTCGATAGAACGAACCCCTTGATCTCAAATTCTTCCAACTTAGTATTAAAATGTTGTTGTTATATATGTTCCATTCTATATAGTGGAATGGAAACTGGTTGTACTCTTAACAGGAAATCTATTTTGAACTAAACATCTCTTTGAGGTGGAGTCCATAAAAATTTCTCAGGAAACACATCTTAGAATCTATCCACCATAGGAGGGAAGACATACTACTCTACTTCACCTTCATCAATCATAAGATAGGCCACTTGGGCTTTGAGTTCAATCATATACTAAAAAACTAGACCTGCACGGCATGCATGAATATCTCATTCACCATGATACACATAAGTGGCTCCCTAAAGAGAAGTAAAGGCTACCCTACAATGGTAACAGTCAATATGATCATGGTACAACACAAATCATTCAATGCCCTAAATCAGATTAAAACATGTCATTTCAAGAATAAATAAATCCCAAATAAATTGTACCCACCAACTTCAAGACAACACCCGTTACATTTCATAATATCCTCAACTCTAACCCAAAAGTTTATCTATTGACATAATCCCAAACATATGACCACCTTCTAGGCCCAACACAACCACAATCCGAGTAGAAACGATATAATTAGAATCACCTGTATGAAAAAGAGAACTAGTGATCATGGAAGATACAAGGATCATACCACAAATTCTTTATAGCCTGACCTATCCACCTCCTAGAAAAGACTCCCAATACTATGCTTCCTTCTCTTGGAAGTCACACAAGTAATCTGTCCAACTAGAACTAAAACCCCACTGAATAAAGCCTCATTTAAGTAACCTTATGAAATAAGGTCCATATCCAACACTTCTATAAACCTATTTAAACATAATATTTTCACCTAGTACTTAATATAAAAACATAGTCTATATTTGAGGAATCTCATCATCTTGGCCTCATCCCTTTCCAGTACTGAAACAAAGTGCTAGAAGTCAGTGAAATGGCAAGCATCATCCATCACTGACATCATTCCCCTTATCAACTTCATAAACTCTATTTCCTAATCTTGAATCAGGGTCTCCAGATATAAATTCACCAGAAACATCTCTTGAAATAATATTCCACAAATTTTTTGTTGGTCCCCACAACATATAGGATTTAAACTTGACTTTTTTATCTTATAGAGTCTCCAAGTTATCAAAAATTGTCTCGATAGGTGCTTTACAGAACTCTAGAGCCTTAGGTATACCATATCCAGAAAATGTTGTAGGGTGCTATAATTGAAATTTTCTGGTCAGATCAAACATACTCGATACAACCCACACAAGGTCCCTTTCCATCATCTGATAAAAAAAGTTAGTCTCTCACGGAACTTCTCCACTCCTCGATTATCATGGAACAAAGTATTTCCTTTCTTCCCAAATAATAGAGCATTTTTTGAGATATCCTATTTTCACACAATAGGCACACATCGCTGTGTTGTAATTTCTCTAAAATACCAAACATGGGATTTATAACACATAACATAATGCTTCCATAATTTACATAAAAGAAAGGGAAGGCTCTCTACAATCCATAAGAAAAATATATCCCATACACTATTCCAATGCACATCGTGTTATCTTATACACTAACCTATAAAATCATTATTCTGGTTCATGGTCAACATTAGGTAAACCAACCTACATTGTCACAAACCATTAATTAGACACTCCTATTAAAAAATTTCCACTTTCATAATGAAAAACATTCTTCTAAAGGGACATCTCTATCTTTAAATATCATTACAAATAACATTTTAACTTATTAAAAACTCATTATGTTACACCTCAAGCTTCCACGGTACGCTTCTCTTTGAATAATACAGTAGCGTGTGTTGTACGCAACTTCATGATTCTAACACGCCGCGACCAATCAAAGTAGTCATTATGAGTAGTAATACCCACTTTTTGAAATTTTATACATTTTATATTTCAAAATGGACTTCATTTTTGGATTTAGAATATCAAAATTATCCTAGGATGAAATTTTTTCACTTTTCGGATAACTTTTATATTTTGATGAATAGTGAAAATTACTAAATTTTTATTAAAAACAACTTTTTTAATCAAAATAATTAATAGTGATAAATTATGAATTTGAGTGTTTTTAATGTATATTTAGAATATATTTTTACCATTTAATACTATTTTTGTCATTGGACATAATTTCGCAATTAAACTGGACATAATCAAGCGTCAATCTTTTGATAGTTATTATCTCTTAAAAACACGCTTTCTGTTTTAACGACGGGATTTTAATTTTAAATTAATTTCTTCCACTCATGTGTTTTTAATTTGGATGAATGGATTCCATATTTTGAATCAGGATGTACAGATTTTGTAAATATGTAACATTCATTTTTAGACATTTTGAATAATTATTTTGGTAAATATTTTATTTATCATGGTTAAAGGGTAAATCCGGTATATAAGGGTAAAAAATAATATTATAATAATAATAAATAACCCTAAAATGTGTCATAAACTTATTGGATGATACATGTCTTACCATGGGAATATTTGGGTCAATTTTGGGACCCTATGAAGCCACTTGTTGGTGATAAGGACACTTTATATTAATTAAGTTAAAATAAATACAAAAAAACATAAGCATATATCTTTTAGAAAAACAATTATTACATAGGGTTATTTATGTTAAAATTTAGACTATAAATATTAATTAGAAATATACAAATATTTCCTACATAATTTTATTTTACTTATAATTTTTAGACATTATATAATTTAATTTATTTATGACACAGTGATGATGCAGTAATTACCGTATTAATGAATGATTAAGATATTTGATATTATAAATACCCAAATAAATATAATTTCAGACTTTTTATAAATTAAAATAATTTTCTAGGTTAATATTACATATTATAATTATTTATATAAATTTTATTCTAAGTAATAATGCTATTATGAATTTATCACAAACAAAATACCCAATAGTGTAAAAATTGACATAAAAGAGTTTTTAAAACAAATATAATATTATTAATTGATATTCAATTCCTAAAAATCTAAGGTTAGGCCAAGAGACTTATATCATGATATTTGTATCATTAATGGGCCACTTGGGGGTCACTGAGAGCTATATAGTAAATTTATTAACTATATAATATAAAAATAAAAGGTTTCATGGTAAGTGTCAAACTAATTAACTAAGAGCCAAAACTAAAAGATAAGATTAATATAATGACTCAAACCTGTCTAAATTATATTGGTTGAGTGGTTTTCAACCCATCCCCGCCTTAACCATTAAATAATTCACTTTGGAGCCATTATAAACCGAATATGAAATTATTATAAAATAATATTTCTTGATTTTCCTAAGGTGCCCCTCCTCCCCCTTATAAAAGTACACCACTTCTAACCAATTCTCCAAACCTTCAAAGCCTTTTGGTTCGACCAAACCCTATAAAAATACTCTCTCAACATCCCTCAATTCAACATAGAGGCCATAGTTTGATCAGAAAGCCATCCTAAGGAGCCCTTTTGATAAAATCAAAAGGAAGAACCCGAAGAAGAGGTAATGTTTTCACTACCTTTTTTCAAGTTCATTTCTTCTCCAACTTCTTATTTCTTTGTTATTCCCATTATAAAATAATAAATCCAGTATCTTATATATACTAAGATTTTATTATAAATATGGTACAACCATATTCAGTATTCTATCCATCCTATGAATGACATGTCACCATACGTGTGTACGTACGGCTTACCGTCTCCACATCGTGGTGTAATTGTTATTCAAAACATTATTATTTGGATGGGTATAATAATGATGTGTAATTAATGTAAATAATATATATGAAAAGATAATGATTCTGTATATAAGATATACCATCCAATCATATATTATTTTAATATCAAAAGAATGATATTGTCGCTCGTGCGTACGTACGGACTGCCGTCTCCACGAACGCGAGGAGATTCATTCCCCATCGTATCCATTCAAGTATAATTCTCATTTGATGATTAAAAATAATGTTTAAGGACATGATATAATTCTGGATATTAATAATATACAACCTATCCATAACAAACACAACTTACGTAACAAAACATGTAAAAGAAAATGAGTAAGTTAACACCCGAAACGACGATAATACTAAGATATTATTAACAAAGCAATGTTAAAAGATCATATATGATATCATATTAATGTACACGATTCTTGAATAATTTAATAACAATTATTTCACCATTATAAAGGAGGTTAACCTGCCACAATCCAATGAAAATTACAAGGTAATGGTTATTTCACAATCTCTTCATTATTCGAGGTTGTTTATACGTAAATATCCACTGGAACCTCTTTATCATCCACATCCATGTTTCTTAAAAATGAATTTCAAAAAATTCTTACTATTTTACAGAATATTTGTTAAAGTCATTTATACCCTTGTTTGACTTTTATAAGAGGATTATAAAGGAATCTTTCTGTCGTTTTCCAAACAAGATCCTTTTTAACCTTTTCGACAAAATTATGGTAAGAATATTTTTTTAACTTATACAACAGGTGTAGATATTTTCTGCCATTATAAAATCGTCAAAGCTTCCCTTACAATCTTATAAGAATATTTTCAAAATAAATAATTTCTTTATGTGACTCTTAAATTATTTCAAAATATAAAGAGATATGTCTCTCTAAAAAAAGGTTTTGATTTCATATATGTCAACATCCTTTGATAGATTTTAAGTTTATTTGAAGTTGATTTATTATGATACAATACTTCCATATTATACTATTGTTTTTGTGATATGTTTGACTGTGGACGTGATATTTTTATACCATTCATTTCTTATGGTTAAAGTATTTACATTTCGTATGCTATTTTTAATACGGATGTTTATCATATGTTTAAACCTTTTCATATGACAAATGTATTAGAATTAGTAAGTGACGCGTGGAGCCTGCTATAGCTCATGGATGCATCGGTAGGTCTCATGAGACAACTAGACATGGATTTGGCCGAGGCCCTTTACCAATATGATTTATGGTTTTGGATGAGGCATTAATCATTTTAGACATCTTGGCTGAGTCCTTGAAAAAATGTTTCAGAATGTCCCGCATTATACATTCCCTCATTGTGGAAATAATATTGATGGTTCATGTGGTCATTCGACTAGTGGAATACCCATTATTATGTTTTATTATGGAATTATTTACTCATCTCATGTTCTTTCCATAAAAGTATTCATGTATATTATTGATAAGGGCACGTGGTTTCAATTATTTACCATGCTTAATATTTATGTCATTTTCCACTGTATTACTTTCCCTTACTGAGCATTTGAGATCACCCCTTTCAATGTTTTATTTTTTCCCAGGACGTGAAGGAGTTAGTTAAGAGTGACTTGCAGGAATAATCTAGGAGGCTTGGATGTTCCTAATGAAATATATTTGTGTTGTATTTCTCTTCAAGATATAAAGCTGAACATATGTATGAATGTTATTTCCAATAATACTAAAATGATTTGTATTTCGAGAGATGATTTCCTTGTGATCATGAAAATGTTATGTAATAATGCACAGACTATGGGTAACTAGGGTCGGGGAGTTACATTTTGTATCAGATGAAGATTATTACAAACCTTGGAAACTATATTTAGATAAACTCTGATTAGAAAACATAGCCCTAAGATAGACTTTGAGGATGAGTATAGAAGAACTTTCTAAAATTTTGGTATTGTAGATATTTTGTGAGTTTTCTGAGCAATACATATCTCTCTGGATATGAGTATGTAGAGGCGGAATTGGCAAAGATGTACCTAGGGGTAAAACCTGAAAACAATAATTTGATCTAGACTTGAACGGGAACTGGTGTACGAAAACGGGCCTTGATGCACTCTTGGTTATGACACTCCACGGGGATATGCTTAGGATAATTCTCATTTTCTTTACAAAACATTATGAAGGGTTATGAGCATATAATTATTCAAAGAAAACATTTTTTTATGATTATGGATTATATCCATAAACTGTTGAATTTATATTAAGTGTTTTACAAGTATGGAATTATGTATTTTGATTCATAAACTAATCTAATTTATGCTATTGTTTTGAAATGGCGCCTAGAGGAAGGAATGGAAACCGTATCAATGTATGCACTCCATGTAGGGATTTCCCTCCTACTAAGGATAATTATAGTGGAGCTAGTGATGCAACTGGTGCTGGACAGCTAATCACCATACTGGGACAACTCACTTAGGTTATGGATAATAACCATACCCGTATGGAGCACCCAGATCCACATCGTGGAGGATCAATGTTATATTTCTTCATGAGTCAACAACCACATACATTCAATGGGATTACAAATACCATAGTAACTGAGAAATGGATAAATTCCTTAGAGAAAATATTCCATTCCATGGGGAGTAGTGAAAGGGAAAAAGTTGTCATGGCAGTTTATCGCCTCACTGGAGATGTTGATCAATGGTGGTCATTGATAAAAAACACGAATGAAGATGATGAATTATCAGATATTTAATGGAGGGAGTTCAAAGAGCTATTCTTAGAAAAATAATTTCCTCGAGACCATTGAGCAGATATGGAAAGGAAATTTCTGAGTTTGAGGCAGAAAGAGGATGAGAATGTCGCAAATTATGAGGCTAACTTTATAAGGTTAGCGAGGCATGCTGCTGATTATATACGTAACCCAAAGAGTAAGATTGATCGTTTGTTTGATGGTTTAAAACCATTTCTCCGTCAAGAATTAGTCTCACAAACCATCTCATCATACGAAGATATTGTCTCGTGTGCTATCAAGACAGAAAAAGAATTCTCTATGTCTTATGACTTTAAATCCCAGAAAGAGAAGAAGAGACCTGATGACCACTCTAGGAAAGGAAATAAGGAAATAGGGAAGAAGGGTAGAATTTAATTTCCACCCTGTGATAATTGTGTAAGGAAGCACCCTGGTTCCTATCTAAAATGAAAATTAGTATGCTACAAATGTGGACAGAAAGGTAATCTGGCTAGTGATTGTAAAGGAAAGAAAGACGCTACTAATGTTCAATGCTACAATTGCAGGGAGATGGGACATTATTCAAATGAATGTCCTAAGCATCAAGGAAACATAACTCAGAAAAGGCCAAGGGATCAAGGCCAAGCTTATGCAATCACTACTGCTAAGGTTGAAGGCCCGAAAGACGTGGTGGTAGGTAATTTAATGGTTTCCTCAAGTTTATAAAATGCATTATTTGATTCTGGATCATCGTATTGTTTCATATATTCCCATTTTTTTAAGAAAATTAGATATTTCCAATTTGATTTAACAAGGGAGTTGTCAATTAATACTCCTAAGGGAAGTATCATTGCATCGATGTTTTGTGAGTCAGTCCCCATTAGATCAGATAAAAGTTCTTTATCTGATGATCTCATCGTCATACCTATGATTGAATTTGATATAATCCTCAGTATGGATTGGATTTCTGACCATGATGCGAAGATTTATTTTAAGAAGAAGGAGGTTACAATTCTTGATGATGATGATAAGGAACACCTTATCTTTAGAGCAGAATCGTCACCACCTAATTCTTATCTAGATCAACACCCAGTAGCTCAACTAAATTCAATTATTGGGGAGGAAGAGAATGAAATGACTATGGGTGAGGAATAGAATTTTCAAATATAGGATGTACCTATTGTGAAAGAATATATAGATGTGTTTCCAGAAGATATACCTAGACATCCTCCAGAACGAGAAGTTGAGTTTTCCATTGATTTAATTCCTAGATCATGGCCTATACCGAAGACCACTTATAGAATGGACACTATGGAATTATTTGAACTAAGGAAACAACTAGAAGAATTGACTAATAACGGATTTATTCGCCCTAGTGTTTCCCCATGGTGATCCCCTATCCTTTTTGTTATGAAGAAATATGGATCTATGAGGTTGTGCATTGACTACAGGGAGATCAATCCTATAACAATAAAGAACATGTATCCCCTACCTCGCATTGATGATTTATTTGAACAACTGCATGAAGATAAATAATTTTCAAAGATTGACCTTCAATATGGATACCATCAGTTGTGTGTGAAGAAATAATTCATTCTGAAGACAACATTTCAAACCAGGTATGGGAATTATAAGTTTATATTAATGCCTTTTGGATTGACTAATTCACCCTCTGTATTCATGGATCTAATGAATAGAGTTTTCAAGGAATATCTCGATGATTTTTTGGTGGTATTTATTGATGGTATCTTGGTATACTCCAAAATCTAAGAAGATCTTGAAAATCACTTGCGCATTATCCTGAACACTCTTAGAAGACAAGAATTATATGGGATGTTTAGGAAGTGTGAATTCTGGCTTCAGGAGATTTCATTTCATTGTCATATTATCTCTAAGGATGGAATCTCTATTGATCATTCTATGACCAAGGAAATCCAAGAATGTCTATAACCGACGAGTATAATTGAGGTACAAAGTTTTATTATTTAGGAAGGTTATTATTGGTGTTTCGTCTAGAATTTTTCCCGATTAGCTAACCCATTAACGAAGCTCAAGCATAAAGGGGTTAAATTTCTCTGGAAAAAAGGGTGTGAAGAATGTTTTTAAGAACATAAGAGAAGATTATTCAATGATCTTATATTTACTCTACCATTGGGGAATGATGGGTTAATTATTTATAGTGATCTATTGAAGAATGGACTTGGTGGTGTCCTTTTGCATAATGATAGGGTTATTGTCTATGCATCACAACTGCTGAAAATTCATTAGAAAAACTATCCTACTCAAGAACATGAGTTAGCCACTGTAATATTTGCTCTGAAGATTTGGCGACACTATCTCTATGGTGAAAAATGTGAGATTTATACTGATCAAAAGAGTTTGAAGTATATTTTCTCACAGAAAGAACTCAACATGACGCAAAGGAGATGGCTTGAACTACTCAAGGATTATGATTGTACGATATATTACCACTTGGGGAAGGAAAATAAGGTGGAAGATGCTTTGAGCAGAAATGATCATGGAGTTTTGAACAATATGAGAGTTGAAAAGGATCCTATATACATGGAACTAGTGAAGATGGATATGGGAATAACCATGGAAGGCGAAACATCGACACTTTTTCAAATGGTTGCCAAACCATCATTACACGAAAAGATAACGAGTTCTCAAGCCGATGATGAAGCATTTAAAAAGAATATTAAAGCTATGAATGATGGGATATTGAGTGACGTTGTGTATGAAGATGGAATTTTTAAATTTGGGAGGAGAATTTGTGTTCTCGATATACCTGATTTAAAAAGGGAATTGTTGGAAGATTCTCACAGTTCCAATTTCTCTATACACCCTGGGAGCACAAAAATGTATAAAGATTTAAGGAAACATTTTTGGTGGGACAACATGAAGAGGGAGATTGCTGATTTTGTGTCAAGATGTATAGTTTTTCAACAAGTGAAAGCTGGGAGGCAACAGCCTCGAGGAGTCATGCAACCTCTTCCCATACCTGAGTGGAAATGGGGTAATCTCACAATGGACTTTGTCATGGGATTACCAAACACTCCTAGATGGAACGACGCAATATGGGTCATTTTTGATCGTCTTACCAAGTCATCAAATTTCCTTGCTATAAGGGAGGATTTACCACTTGAACGTCTAGCGAGAATATATATTAATGAATTTGTGAGACTTCATAGAGTACCCCTATCGATTGTCTCAGATCGTGATCCCCATTTTAAATCAAGATTTTGGGAAATTATTTAGAAGGCCATGGATACTGAACTTCATTAGAGCACTGCTTACCACCCTCAAATAGATTGAATATCAGAATGGACTATTCAAACCTTAGAAGACATGTTGATATCATGCTCACTTGACTTTCAGGGTATATGGGATCAATATTTACCTCTGGTGGAATTTTCCTATAACAAGAGCTTCCATTCAAGTATTTGGATGGCACCATATGAAGAGTTGTATGGAAAGATATGTCGCACACCAACCTGTTGGGATGATGTTGGTGAAAGAAAACTTGTTGTCCCAGAACTAGTGGAGGAAATGATGAAAAAGGTAAAGGTAATCCAAAACCACATCAAAGCAGCTCAGAGTGGGCATAAGAGCTATGTCGATAATCGAAGGAAGGATTTGGAATTTCATGTAGGAGATCATGTTTTCTTGAAGGTATCTCCATGTAAGGGAGTCATACATTTCGGTAAGAAAGGTAAATTGAGTCCCAGGTACATCAGACCTTTCTAAATTCTAGAATGAATCGGTGTTATAGCTTACCGTTTGGAAATGCCGACAAATCTCTCCAATGTTCACGATGTGTTCCACGTATCACTGTTAAGAAAATACATGCCTAACCAAATGCATGTACTCACATATGAGGAATTATAACTGGAACCCGATCTCTCTTATTACAAAGAGCCCATCAGGATTCTTGATACGAGAGAACAAGTGCTCAAAAACCGGATGACTCGTCTGGTAAAAGTTCTATGGAGAAACCATAAAATGGAAGATGCAATGTGGGAACCTGAAGAAATAATGAAGCTGAACCACCTGAGTCTTTTTATGCAGTAATATTCTAGAAATTTCGAGGACGAAATTATTTGAAGGAGGGGAGAATGTAACACCCCAATATTCCATGGTATTCTTCTCTTTGAATAATACAGTAGCGTGTGTTGTACGCAACTTCAATATTCTAACACACCGCGACCAATCAAAGTAGCAGTTATGAATAGTAATACCTACATTTTGTAATTTTATACATTTTATCTTTCAAAATGGACTTCAATTTTGGATTCTAAATATCGAAATTATCCTATGATAAAATTTTGGTACTTTTCGGATAACTTTTATATTTTGATGAATAATGAAAATTACTAAATTTTTATTGAAAACAACTTTTTTAATCGAAATAATTAATAGTGATAAATTACGAATTTTAGTGTTTTTAATGTATATTTATAATATATTTTTACCATTAAATACGATTTTGGTCATTGGACATAATTTCACAATTAAACCTGACATAAAAAACATCAATCTTTTGATAGATATTATCTTTTAAAAACACGCTTTTTTACTTTAATGAGGGGAATTAATTTTAAATTAATTTCTACCACTTGTGTGTTTTGAATTTTTAAAAATGAATTCCATATTTGGAATAAGTATTTTCAAATTTTGTAAATAGGTAACTTTCATTTTTAGACATTTTGAATAATTACTTCAGAAAATATTTTATTTACCATGGTTAAAGGGTAAATCTGGTAAATAAGGGTAAACAAATAATATTATAATAATAATAAATTACTCTAAACGTGTCCTAAACTTATTGGTTGATACATGTCCGACCATGGGCATCTTTGGGTCGATTTTGGGACCCCATGGATCCACTTGATGGTGATAAGGACACTTTATATTAATTAAGTTAAAATAAATACAAAGAAAACATAAGCATATATCTTTTAGAAAAACAATTTTTAAATAGGGTTATATATTTTGATATTTAGACTATAAATATTCATTATAAATTTAGAAAGGATTTCCTACATAATTGTATTTTACTTATAATTTGTAGACATTATATAATTTAATATATTTATGACAAAATGATGATGCATTAATGACATTATTAATGAAAGATTAAGATAATTGATATTATAAATACCCAAATAAATGTAATTTTAGACTTTTTAAAAATTAAAATAATTTTATAGCTTAATATTACATATTTTTATTATTTATATTAATTTTTTTTAAAGTAATAATGCCGTTATGAATTTATCAAAAACAAAATACCCAATATTGTAAAAATTGACATAAAAGAGTTTTTAAAAACAAATATTATATTATTAATTGATATTAAATTCCTAAAAATCTAAGGTTTGGCCAAGAGACGTATATCATGATTGTTTTGTAATTAATGGATCACTTGGGGGTCTCTTGGAGGTATATAGTTTGTTTATTAACTATATAATATAAAAATACAAAGTGATATGGTAAGTGTCAAACTAATTAATTAAGAGTCAAAACTAAACGATAAGGTTAATATAATGACCCAAACCTGTCTAAATTATATTATTTGAGTGGTGTTATACCCATACCCACCATAACCTTTAAATAATCCACTTTGGAGGCCTTATAAATCGAATATGAATTTATTATAAAATAATATTTATAGATTTTCCTAAGGTGCCCCTCCTCCCCCTTATAAAAGGACACCACTTCTACCCAATTCTCCACACCTTAAAAGCCTTTTGGATCGGCCAAACTCTGCCCAAATACTCTCTAAACTTCCATAAATTTAACATAGAGGCCATAGTTTGATCCGAAAGCCAGCCTAAGGAGCACCATTGTCAAATAAAAAAGAAGAACCCGAAGAAGAGGTAATGTTTTCACCACCCTTTTTCAAGTTCATTTCTTCTTCAACTTCTTCTTTCTTTGTTATTCCCATTCTAAAAAAATAACTACAGTATCTTCTATATACTAATATGTTATTATAAATATGGTACAACCGTATTCAGTATTCTATCCATCCCATGAATGACATGTCACCATACATGCTTACGTATGGATTACCGTCTCCACATCGTGGTGTAATTGTTATTCAACATATTATTATTTGGATGGGTATAATAATGATGTTTAATTCATGTAAATAATAAATATAACATTCTAATGATTCTTTATATATGATATACCATCCAATAATATATTATTTTAATATCAAAATAATGATATTGTCGCTCGTGCGTACGTACGGACTACCGTCTCCACAAACGTGATGAGATTCATTCCTCATCGTATCCATTCAAGTATAATTATCATTTGATGATTAAAAATAATGTTTTAGGACTTGATATAATTCTGGATATGAATAATATACAACCTATTCATAACAAACATGGCTTACGTATCAAAACATGTAAAAGAAAACGAGTAAGTTAACACCCGAAACTACGATAATACTAAGATATTATTAACAAAGCAATGTTAAAAGTTCATATATGATATCATATTAAGGTATATGACTCTTGTATAATTTAATAACAATTATTTCACCATTATATAGGAGGTTAACATACCATCAACTAAGGAAAAGTACAAGGTAAGGGTTATTTCAAAATCTCTTCATTATTCGAGGTTTTTTGTACGTAAATATCCATTGGGACCTCTTTATCATCCACATCCATTTTTCTTAAAAATGAATTTCAAAACACTCTTACTATTTTACAGAATATGGGATAAAGTCATTTATAACCATGTTTGACTTTTATAAGAGCTTTAAAAAGGAATCTTTCCGTCTTTTTTCAAACAAGGTCCTTTTTAACCTTTTCGAAAAAATTAAGGTAAGAATGTTTTTTTTAACTTATACGGTGGGTGCAGCTATTTTCTGCCATTATAAGATCGTCAAAGTTTCCCTTACAAGCTTATAAGAATATTTTCAAAATAAATATTTTCTTTATGTGACTCTTAAATTATTTTAAAATATAAAGAGATATGTCTCTCTAAAAAATGATTTTTATTTCATCTATGTCAACATCCTTTGATGGATTTTATGTTTATTTGAAGTTGATTTATTATGATACAAAACATCCACATTCTATTAAAGTTTTTGTGATATGTTTGACTGTGGATGTGCTATTTTTATACCATTCATTGCTTATGGTTAAAGTATTGACATTTCGTATGCGAGTTTTAATACGAATGTTTATCATATGTTTAAACCTTTTCATATGAGGAATGTATTGGACTTAGTAAGTGACAGGTGGAGCCTGATATATCTCCTCGATGCATCGGTAGTTCTCATGAGACAACTAGATGTGGATTTGGTCGAGGCCCTTTCCCAATTTGATTTATGGTTTTGGCCGAGGCCTTAATCATTTTAGACATCTTGGCCGAGGCCTTGACAAAATGTTTCAGAATGTCTGGCATTATACATTCCCTCATTATAGAAATAATATTGATGGTTCATGTGGTCATTTGACTGGTAGAATACCAATGATTATGTTTTATTATGGTATTATTTACTCATCTCATGTTCTTTCCATAAAAGTATTCATGTATATTATTGGTAATGGCATGTGGTTTCAATTATTTACCATGCTTAATATTTATGTAATTTTCCACTGCATTACTTACCCTTACTGAGCGTTTGAGCTCAGCCCTTTCAATGTATTATTTTTTCCCAGGAAATGAAGAAGTTAGTTGTGAGTGACCTTCAGGCATAATCTAGGAGTCTTGGATGTTCCTAATGAAATATATTTGTGTTGTATTTCTCTTCAAGATTTAAAGTTGAACATATGTATGAATATTGTTTCCAATAATACTAAACTGATCGGTCATTCGAGACATGATTTCCTTGTGATCATGCCAATGTTATGTAATAATGCATTGACTGTGGGTAACTAGGTTCGGGGCGTTACACATTATAACTAATATTTTAATTCAGTTACACTCCCTTCATTAAGCATGATTATTTAACCACTAATAAACATACTTATTATCTACCCATTTTTATCATATTTATTAGAAATTACATTCTTCAAATTCTTAAGGAATATAATATTCAACCCGCCCTTCATGTGCCACACACCCCTCCTGTGTGTGTTTATCATTGTGATTTCCACCTATAACCCTAGGTACCTATATTTTTGTAGGAATAAATAACCTAATTTTTTCTATCCACCACTAAAATATCATAAAATAGTCACATCACACAACTAGTACAACATCCAATGGTGAAATATCATTCAACTGTAACAAAATTCATCAAGAAAAACAATTCCCACCCTGTGCACACGGCTTTTCTCCTATACATGGGTTAGATACTCCCATGAAAGAGATAATTAACAAGGTATGACACATCCTAATATCGTATCTACAAACCCCAAATAACAATTGTCAGAAAATAACCACTATGATACCACTTTGTAATGTCCCCATGCTAGATTCCACTAAACCGATGCCCCGAGTCGAGTTTCCACATGGCCTCAAGAACACCACCCGATATGCCAGAGTTTTATGACTAGTAGTGATTGTCTAAAAGGCCATGTGGGGAGAATATACCCACTTTACCAGATTAATCCACAATAGATAACAAGTAAAGTAAAGGAAATAATAACAAAAACCAGAAAATGGAATACTAACTGGTTTCCAAACAGGGTACAAACCACAACTAGACAATACGTAATGTCATTTTAAAAGTACCAATATTGGAATAAAATCCAAAATAAATACAAAAAGTGTAATCCCCAAGTTTCTCATGACCCCAAGTTCATAGTCCAATCCATACATGTCCCATGCCCAACTCAATTCCCTAGTATAGGTCCTTTTCCATTATCTTGGCACGTAACCATGAAATCTGCTTAGATACCCAATGGGGGCCTGAGAAGGGTGTTAGTAAAACTAAGTAAGCCACCACCAATAGTGTCTAGAAAATATCAAGTCTAAACAAAAAATTCCAAGCATGTACTAAATAATAATAATGTAAACAAAGGACAACTCATGTTTCATTAGATAACAATATTCACCTTTACCATTTTAATCCTTATTTCCATTTTCATCACATATGAAACCTTCAATACTAAATCCATTTTCATCACATGTTTCATGGGTTAAGAATTTACAACATTAACACAATGGCCTAATCAGTTCATTTATCATAAATAAAGGAATATATAAATTTCTCTACATATCTAGGGGAAAACATTTCAATAAAATTTACATCACACTTACCTTGAAGCCTCAGTCTAGGTAGTCTCATCAAATGAATTTGTTACGGGAGTAAAGCCTCGGTCCACTTTCCTAACCTATACATTATGGGTTTTGGTTTAGATACTCATTCTGACCCAACCCACGTTCGTATGTCTTCAAGTCTAATACCTCGCAACTACCAAGCCATTTTTACATTATTATTTATCCATCTACCACATATACCATATTTCAAACCATACACAACAATAGTCAAAACATTTTCATATCATAATTATTAAACATGTTAATTAAAATCAAGCCTTAACCCCTTAGAACATTTACCAAATTACAATACATCACTCATTTGACCCATTTCCCTCTCTGGGGCCTTACCCATTATGTATATTCAACAATTTCCCTACATTATCCCATTTAATATAATAATCAATTTACTTATGTTAACTAATTTAACAAATTTATGAATTCACTCGGATTTACCCATTTAACATGTTCGTCATTTCATATGCATTAACTCTCGTATACATTTCATGTACATTTCAGAAATCACATAGCACAATTTTCATTATCACATCAAACTCAATTCATGTTAAGCCAAAAAAATTTATCATGCCATTAGCAATGTTTATAAACACTTATTAATATTCCCTTTTCAATTAAATTTAACATACCAACAGGTTTGTCATGGGATCTACCTTATCAAAAATTAATTTTTGGATTAACAGTATCATTTATTATTTTTGAAATCATTAGTTCACCCCATGGGTATCCCTAAATTGTTATATTTAACCTCAAAAAATCACATAAGGATCATGGGGGCCTAAAATATCTATTTGGGAAACCATTTATATTATTTGGTACCAATTATATTAAATTAACAACATGTAGGAAGAAAACACCCAACCTTGCAAGAACAAATATACATAATGACTATGGGATATAACATGTAGACCACCTAAATCAAATGTGAAGATAAACGCACACTTCACCTTACCCATAGATCTATATTTAGGCCCCCTTTGAGGCCCCAACCTAAGATCCATAATAAAAAATAGGCTTTTAGGGGTTTGGAATAAGAAGAACAAATATACAATCCCAAATCCCAAAAAGAGAATCAAGGGGAGTGTTAGACTTACCCAGAGCTTATATCCATACCCAAAGGCACTCCAAATAGCCTAGAATCGAAGGAGAATGGTCCCTTGGATGCTTGGGTTGAAATGGTTCGTCACTAGGGTTGAGAGAAGATGAAATTGGAAAACAAATTGGCAAGAAACATAGAATCTCAAGGGAGAGGTTCAGTAAATTCCCACTTTTAATGGTTTACATGGTTTGACCAAAGAGTTTTCCAAATTATGCACCAACCATGCACTATCCTCTATCCTATATGGTTCCAAGTCACATGATTACCTAGGGATTTAGCATGGTTTGAAAACTGTGTGCTAACTGTGTGGATCACCACTATTCAAGTCTTCAGAGTTTGGGTTTTCCACCTTGCACAGTTTTTCTTAATCGTTCAACCCTCCTTCTCGCTAGAATGGATTGGGTGCACAGTTATCTCTAACCATGCACCAACCATAAAACATTCATTAGATGGACATTTCCTCCTTTCTTTCATGTCCTAAATCCTCAAAACACACTCGCATATCTTCATACACTCAGTAAACATTCCATTAACCAAAACTAGATATTTAAACCAAAAGTTTAAAGAATGACATGCCTCCTTGAAGTATGAGATCTTACACACCCAGGGTTACACGATCATATCCGAGCACTTGAGAATAGTTGGGTACAAGTACAGGTAGTGGAATAGGACCATATGTCATGTGGACACCTATACACACCGAGTACTTATTCCGAATATTCTACCTCTCATATCATCTTCATTTTGAGTCAGATTTTGACCTATGAGTATCCTATCATAAGTGTTTTCCCCAGTATAATTTGATGGTGTCCTTCATAGTTTATTTTGAGAAATTATGTGAGATGTTATAAGCACGATGCTTCTTTTGGAAACACTCGATGAGATATTGATCAAGACGGATCAGCAAAGAGAGACGGTAGTGGTACCTATTTAATGGAAAAGGTAATGGGTTCTCTATATATCTACTTATTGAGTGAAACACTCCTATTAAATTAGTGCGTGGATCCTTTATCAATAGAGACAGTTCTCCCCTAACGCACTAGAGTGTTGGTCCTCTATCTATGGATATGGTAATCCCTAGTCACACTAGGGAATGAGTTCTTTATCCATAGAGATGGTACTCCCCTATTACACCAGGGTGTGGGTCCCCTATATGACATATTAGGATAGACATGTGAGATATTGGTATCGATGATGGAATCCTGGAACTATTAAAAGACTCGTAGTTCTCCAGGCCCAATTTCTCTCCCTTTTGGGATTCTTGTTGATCATATCTAGGTTTTCATTGTGGTTTTTGTCTCGTATATTAATTGGCATACCTTTATTGTGGTGATCTGACTACTTATATTGTGTCTTCTGTCTCTCCATCTTTGGTTTTTGGAGCATCCTACTGGGTATGTTTATACTCACCCCTGCATTGGATTTTCACACAAATGTTGTGTCTTATGAAAATGATGGATAGGATGGAGGTGACATAAGTGGAACATAGGGATACATGGGTGGATTTGAATGTATACAGTGGTCGGTGATTAGAGATTCAGGTTCGGTCTCTCTCAACATTTCTTTTACAGTTGTTTTTTGGGTGGTGCATCCTTTCTAGTTGGGCTTTTATTTTTACATTTAGTTTTTAAATTACACTATCGTACTCTTTTATATTCCCCAATGTTTATTAAATTCACAACTTTTAATCTATATTTTACTATCTTTTATCATTATTCCTCTATACTTATTCATGGAGATAGTTGGTTGTGTGAGTATCGGTACTTTAGGTAAAATAATCTCATTTTATTTATGTCTTTCAATACATATCACCGTCCCTAGCCTTTGGAGGTGGGCTTATGTTAGTTATGGATCGGTCTTCCACCATATAAGAAACACCTAATGGGTTGGGTTGTGACATGAAAAATATCCCTATTCCACCTAGAAAGGTTGATGCAATACATTATATTTTTCTTATAGGTGGAAAAGTGACGGATTGGTCACACTACCATTCACATTACATTGAGTACTGGGAAACACATTCCCAATAAAATTTCTTTCATTATTGATATCCAAAATCATGCCTCGAGTTAACTTATTAGGAATATTAATCATATTAGTACCAGCAACACACTATCATGTACCTTATATGCAATGGGAAAAGTGTTAAATATTTATTATGTTAATTAACATTTACTATATCATTTTATTTAAAATTTATATTAATTTTAATATTATTTGATTTTTAGTGAGATATATTAGAGTGTCTCTCACATATCACCAATCCTAGGGAGGAGGAATTTATCAATCAATATTTAGTTTACTCAAATATGGTGACTCTCATTTATCCTCTTCGTTTCATACATGAGAGTATTTATTATGAGGCCATAGTTATATAATAATATACACCCTCCAGTTGAGGCACCAGGGGATGATTATGTGCATGTTATTCCAACTGAGGATGATGCACTGCCACAATAACCATTGACCAAAGAATAGAGATGGGGAAATTGGCAGAGTAAAATGTAAGAACAGAGAGAGCGATGACCAAGAGATGGTCTTGCGTCACATAGAGAGGATCATGAAAAATAGAAAGATTATTTTTCATAGTAGGGATAAGATTATGTGTAATATACATCTTTTTATACATATTATATACAATATTTTCCACATATACCACACATGGTCTAAATCTTTGGATCTTCGATGGAGAGAGACCATAGTATGTTATCAGAACTTTTGTAGACCTCAGGCAAGAATTCCACTAATAGGGACATATTTGATATCAAATTTTTGGAATATTTTGGAGATTATGTAATGAACTATAAAAAATAGGTCTTAGTGATGGTTTATTAGTAACAGTTCTAATAATCTCCACTAAATAAACCATATTAAAAAATTTATAATATAGCAACGATTTCATATAAACACCGCTATATTTTTTATTTTAACAGTTAGCAGCATTTATATTTCAATTTACACTAAATATTTAAAAAAATCATATTTTCAACCCCCTTCCACTATCTCCTTATGCATGCCACTCTCCCCCCTCCTTCTCCTTGCAAAAACCCCCGACCATGACCCCACTTCTCATGACGGTAGCCATTGTGACCTCAACGCCACTTTTTCCAAATAGTTACTGCAATGACCATGGCCCCCCAACTCGTGACCTTCATGACCTAGACACCCTTGTTGGATATCTCTATGACCATGCCCCCCCTCCCAACACCTAATGATGACTGTCGTGACTCTGACCCCCCCCCCCCCACACCTCTGACTAATGTCGTGACCCAAACCCCCCCCCCCACCAACCCCTTGTCGGCAACCGATGTGACCCCAACACCTACCAAAAACTTTTGTGACCCTGACTCCCCCTTTCTCCTCGATGGTGACCCCCAAAGGCATTTTTTCCCATTTTTGTAGTTACTATGAACCTCCGAAATTATTTAAGGTACGATTGATTGAATTTTTATAAGGTTTTTAATTAAATAATATAAAATTATTTTTAATTTATTGTTTTTCTGTTTTTATGGTTGGATTGATTCTTTATTTTGTCGAATTTGTGTTATGTCGAATTAAGACTCCACCCGGGTCAATGATGAATTTTGGTGATGCTTAATTTTGATTGTACTTTTTTATTAAACATTTATATATTTTTATATGTACAGGGAGAAGAGTGAAAATACAATACCTATAGATAAAATTTTGATTAATTGACCTCATATAACATATCGGTATGCCAAGGGTTTGGTATAATATTTAGATTATGTAATTGAATGTTGATCATTTCATGGTAGAGTAAATTTTCATGTCCTGAATGAAATTTAATCAATGGTTGAATTGAAATGATGTACATAAGAATTTTATATTGAAACAATTTTCTAATCGACATCTATGTTGGATTTATCATGGTTAATTAAATGTTTTGGAAAGGAAAAATAATGAATATAGTATCAATAAAACACAATGTGACACTCTAGTGGAGAATTCAATTTAAAATTTGATAAATGACATATTTGGATTTATAATATTCAATTTCAAATATTTTAATTGATCAAAAAAACCATCATTTGGCCCTAATATGGTTAACATTACTCGTAACTTTTTTGACCAAAAAATGAGTTTTATAAATCATTTGAAGAGGGAGAGTAAGAACTTTATGAAGGGTGTGTCAAGTATTTGAAGTTTTCTTTTCTACGTAATTTGTATCATATAATGTGTCTCTTTGAAATTACTAAAAATGAAATTTAAATTATTGTATAGTTTCTTTATTACTAATTTAGTGAATCTAAGATCCCTACATATTTCTATATCATGATGAAAGTCATCAACAAACATGGATTTGATTATACAAAGATATATGCATGCCCTAAATATTGTATTCTTAAATAGGTTTAAGAGTCTGATAAATAATAATATATAAGATTTTATATAATAATATTGAAGTCAATGAAAAACAATGAGAGTACAAATCAATTAAAACACAACAAGAAACAGAAGAAGAAAACTCCTAAAAATTTATTTTGTTACTTTCCTTTGAAACCATGCTTGAAAGGATTATTTATGTTGTCAAAGCCTGCAAACAACACGAAGTGACGTGCTCAGGACAGTATTGATGGATTTATGAGACATCCAAGAGATTCAACATCATGGAAAATTTTTAATTCATTATATCTATATTTTTATTCAAATACAAGGAATGTATGTTTGGTATTGTCTTTTGATGTTTTTAACCCTTTTGGTACGTTATTTATAATTATAGCAGTTGTCTAGTTATTTTGATCCCTTACAATCTACCTCCATGAATGTGTTTGAATAAAAATTATTGTATTATATTGATAATTATTACTAACAATAAAATGCATATAAATGACATTGATTGATACCTTCAATCTCTAATAAAATAATTCTGAGAGTTATGGGATGATGGGATGGAAACATATGAGGATTCAATGAGAAAACTATTAAAAATGCATGTTTATTTATGGTGGACAATTAGTGACTTTCATAGACTCAGAAATTTATTTGCATGGAACAATTATATTGGTTTGGATTGTCTAGTTTGTAATTTTTATTTTCAACCTAACCAATTATCTTATAGAATAAAATAATGTTTTTTGTTTCATCAAAGATTTCTTACTACTTCTCATAAATTTAGGTTTAACAAGACCCAATTAAATAGAGTTATTGAATTGAGAAAGCTGCTAAATGTGTTATATAGTTCCAAAATCTTGGAAAATATAATGAATGCCACTGATGAATTTAGAAAATGTAGTTAGTTTAATGGAGGGAAAAAGGGTATGAGGTACAATATCCAAAGAAGATTGAACACAACAATGGAAAAAAAAAGTATATTTTTTAAACTTCCTTATTGGAAGTTTAATTTGACCTGTCATATTATTGATGTAATGCATATTGAGAAAACCATATAAAACAATTTGATTTTATATTTCTTAATCGGTAGGGTAAATAGAAGAATGACTTTAATTGTTGTGATTATTTTGATTCAATGAATATAAAGTATCATTTATGGTCAAATGATAATGGAAAGTATACTTCGACTATTTTTACAAAGAAGAATCATGATAAAGTAATATTCCTTTAATATTTAAAGAATTTAAAAAGTGATATATAGGTATTTAACTAATATATCAAAGTGAATTGACTTAAAACATTGAAAATAACATTTATTGAAAATTCATGGATCACATATTATGATCAAGAAGTTGTTTTTGTTGGCATTATGTAATATATTACCTAAAAAGTAACTATTGTTCTAGTTAACTTTTATACCTTTTTTAGAGATATTTATGGTAAAACTCTAAATCCATCAACACTAGATAAAATTCAAGAAATAATTTTTTTGATATTTTTTTCATTTGTATATGTTATTTCCCCCATAATTCTTCATAGTCTTCATTCAATTGAATGTTCATTTTTTTAGGAAGTTAATCTCAGTGAACCAGTACACTGTCATTGGATGTATCCAATTAAGAGGTAAATTGATATGTATTGTTATTTTTATTAGTGAATTAAATTTTATCAAATAATTGCATAAAGTTTTTTAATATATTTCTTATTTCTTAATTAGGTTCTTAGTTCATTTGAAATAATATATGAACAATAAATCCCAACCATGATGCTTTATTTCCTACTACAAAACATTCTTTTTATAGTTATAAAATTGGCCTTTTATAAGCGCTAAAAACATGCTAACTAGGGAAGCATGAATAAATTCCCTTCTTTTTTATTAGTTCTAAAAAAGAATATAGAATGGATACCTTTATTAGTTCATTTATTAATGTTGATTAATAGTTCTATAGGTAGATGTAACAACACACTGCAGCACCAGAAACAATACCAGAATATACATAAATGAGGTACAAATATAGAATTTAAAAGAAATAAAATTTAAAACCCAAATATAATAAAAATACACTATATTATAGACATATAAATCATTATTTTTCAAATATACATGAGTAAGTACAAATTATCACAAACATTAAAATGCTTTAAAGATCCTTTTTGTTTTTCCCCAAACCCCGACTCATGCAATTGATGAACAAACCACCCCATTTTCGAAAAAAAATCACCTCTATAAGAAAAAAATCATTATTTTAGTAACACTATAAAGAAATAAATTAAATAAAAAGTGTTAATTTTAAACTAAACTGTGATTCATAATAGGAAAATTGTGTATCAGATTGAGTTGTAGTTGATTCTAGCATGTCACACCATTTCTTGTTGTCTTAAAGCATTATCTCTGTGAAAATTAACTAAATAATTATAACATAAAAATTATAAGCAAATTAATAAATTAATTGAATATATAACCATGAGAAAAAAACTAGTCTCTTTTTCTATGTTTTTGTGATGTGATGTGTGTTTTAAACTAAAATGATACTTATATATTAGAAACAATCATTTTAAGTCATACCAGTCACACCAAGAATTGAATTGAGGTGTGGCTAACCTGTACACATCCTAAATGACTTATGGATCATTTTCATCTAGTATCAAAATAATATGAATGTATTTTCTTAGTTTTGAGTACACCACTTGTATTTTTTACTAAGAAGTCATTCTAAACTAGAAAAATTCACATTGATTCATACTGATCACATAGATTATTTATTTTACATGAGAGTAATTCTTACACATAAAAAATGACTTATGAATTTTTTCCTAAATTATAAATACAATATGATTGTGTTTTCCTAGTTTTTAGTCACTAACATTTTTTAACTAAAATATCAATTTTAAACTCATAATAGACACATTAAGTCATACTGGTAACATCATGTATCAAATTGAGGTGAGGATGATTCCTAAATTTTACAAATGACTTATGAATTGTTTTCATTAAGTATCAAAAAATTATAAAATTTTTTTATCAGTTTTGAGTATGTCCTTTGTATTTTTTACTAAAATTAATGTCAGTTTTAAATAAAAATATCGAATTGAAGTCATACCGGTCACGCCATAAATAGGATGGAGGTGAGGATGAAATCTACAAGTCCCAAATGACGTATGGTTCATTTTCATAAGGTATCAAAACAATATGAATACATTTTCTCAGTATTGAGTATTTCACTAGTGTTTTTTTACTAAAAACCCAGTTTAAACTGGATACATGCACTTTGAGTCATACCAGTCTCATCATGTATTGGCTTTAAGTGATACTATTTCATAAATTTCAAAAATTAATTATGAATCATTTTTATAAATTATAAAGTCAACTTGAGTTTATTTTCTTTGTTTTTAGTGGGTGAAACTTTTTGAAATAAAATGCCAATGTTAAACTGATAACGGACAAATTAATTCATATCGGACACATAATGTATCTTATTGAATATATGATGACTCCAAAATGTAAAAAATAACTTATCAATCATTTTCCAAAATTATAAAAACAATATGAATTTTTTCTCTTGGTTTTCAGTGGGTCAGTTGTCTTTGTTACTAAAATTAAAGTCAATTTTAAGTAAAAAACACACATTAAGTCATACCGGTGACACCATATGTCAGATTGAGGTGAGGATAATTCTTACATGTCCAAAATTACATATGAAACATTTTAATAATGTATCAAAACAATAATATTGTGGTTTCTTTATTTTGAGTGTGTTACTTTTCTTTTTTTCTGAAATATCATTTTAAACTGGAAACACGCACTTTGAGTCATACCGGTCACATCATATGTTGGTTTGACGTGAGAGTGATTAAAATATGTCACAAATGAATTATGAATAATTTTCATAAATTATAAATACAATATGATTTCATTTTATGGTGTTAACCGAGTCACCATTTGTGAAATAAAATGCCAATTTCAAAATGATAGCGGACACTTTGAGTCATACTAGGAACATCGTGTATCATATTGAGGTGTGGATGTTTCTTAAATGTACAAAATGACTTACAAATAGTCTTACTAAATTATCAAAATAATCCGAATTCATTTTCTCAGTTTTGAGAATGTCACTTGTCTTTTTTAATAAAAGTAATGTCAATTTTAAATAAAAAACACACATTGAGTCATACTGATCACACCATGAATTGGATTGAGATGGGGATGATTACTACATGTCCCAAATGACATATGGATTGTTTTTAAAAATTATAAAATAAATTTGAATGTTTATTGTTAGTTTTGAGTACATCACCAGAGTTTTTTAGTAAAATTTCATTTTAAACTAGTAACACACACTTTGAGTCATACTGGTAACATCATGTGTCAGATTGACGTGAGATAGATTCTTACACATAAAAAATGAATTATTAATAATTTTAATAAATTATAATGATTATAGGATCATGTTTTATTTGTTTTTAGGGAGTTACACTATTTGAATTAAAATTTCAATTTTAAATTTATAACAGAGACATTGAGTCATATCAGGAACGCCGTGTATCATGTTGAGGTATGACTAATTACTAAACATCCCAAATGACATACGGATTTTTTCATAAGGTATCAAAATAATCCTAATGTTTTTTATTGATTTTGAGTATGTTACTTGTCTTTTTAACAAAATTGAATTATACTTTTAAGTAAAAAGGCACACTTGGAGTCTTATTAGTCACACCGTGCATCATATTGAGGTGAGGATAATTCATAAACATCCCAAATGGATTATGGACATTTTTTAATAAAATATCAAAACAATATGAATGTGTTTTATTGGTTTTGAATATGTCACTTGTACTTTTTACTAAAATGTAATTTTAAACTAGAACCATCCACTTTGAATCATACTAATCACATAGTGTGTTTTTCTAACATGATAGTAATTATTACATGTCAAAAATGACTTATTAATAATTTTAATAAATTATAAAAACAATATTAGTCCATTTTCACATTTTTTATTGATTGATACCTTTTGATCTAAATTTTGGATTTTAAACTCATAATGAGAACTTTGTGTAATACGAGGAACATCGTGTATTAGATTGAGTTGTGGATGATTCTTACATGTCCCAAATGACTTGTGGATAATTTTTCTAAAGTATAAAAACAATATAATTGTGTTTTCATGGTTTTTAGTATGTCATTTTTCATTTTTACTAAAATTAATGTCAATTTCAAATAAAAAGACACACTTGGAGTCATACCGGTCACATCGTGCATCATATTGAGGTGTGACAGATTCTTATATGTCCCAAATGACTTAGGAATTATTTTATTAATGTATCAAGACAATAAGGATTTATTTTGTCAATTTTGAGTATGTCACTCGTGTTTTTTACTAATATTTTATTTTAAACTAGAAACATATAGTTTGAGTCATATCGATCACATTGTTTATCAGTTTTACATGATACTGATTCCTACATTTCAAAAATTAATTATGAATAATTTTCGTAAATTATGAAGATATTACAAGTTTGGTTGATCATTTTTTAGTGAGTGAAACATTTTTAATTGAAATGTCAGTTTTAAACTGATAATGGACACATTGATTCATACCAATTACATCATGTATTGAATTTAGGGGTTGATTCCTACATATAAAAAATGAATTCTGTATAATTTTACTAAAGTTTACAAAAAATATGAATTTTTCTTGGTTTTGAGTATGTCAGTTTCCTTTTTTACTAAAATTAATTTCAATTTTAAATAAAAAGACACACATGGGGTCACACCGGTCACACCGTGCAATGGATTGAGGATCGGGTAATTTCTACGCATCCCAAATGACTTATGGATCATTTTTATAATGTATAATTAAAATATTAATGGATTTTCTCTATTTTGAGTTCATCACTTGTGTTTTTTACTAAAATATAATTTTAAACTAAAAAAACGTACTTTGAGTCATACTGGTCACATCGTTGGTCGATTTGACATGAAACTAACTATTACACATAGAAATGACTTATTAATTGTTTTACTAAATTATCTAGATAATCCAAGTTTGTTTTATTGGTTTTTATTATTTTACTTGTCATTTTTACTAAAATTCATGCCAATTTAAAATAGAAAGACATAGTTGGGGTCATACCAGGAACACCGTCTATCAGTTTGAGGTGCGGTTGATTCATACACTTCATAAGTGACTTATAGATTATTTTCCTAATTTATAAAAATAATCTTTATTATTTTTCATGGTTTTGAGTATTTTATGTGTTTTTCAAACTAAAATTTAAATTATAAACTTAAAACATACATTCTGATTCAAACTGAGCACATTGTGTATCGAATTTTTGTATGGTTAATTGATTATGTGATATGTGTTTTGATTTCAAATATCTAAAAACTATAATAAAAGGTAGAAAATGTTCCATTTTAATATAATATTAACCACCATGCTGCCTCAAACACTTCATGTTTCAGACAGCATGGGGTTTCCTCTTCCATCATAGAGGAACAAGATCTCTCATTTCTGGCATGTTATAGACATTTGAAAGAAAAATATGAATTCCAAAAATATATTAAACAACTAAATAAGTATTAGATAAATATTATAAGGAAATTAACTTATAAATATTATATTAAATGATGAAAAAAATAATTAAATATGTAATGGTAATTCACCGTTTCATGAAGATTATATAAATTCTTAACTCGTTTATCTTTTTTATTATCTTAGTTGCATCCTCAAAGTGTAATATCACATGATAATGAGCAGCTTCAAATAAACTACCCCAACTCAAGAAAAATAATCCACTTTTATAAGAAAAAAATTCTAATGTTAGTAATACTAATAAATAAATAAATTAAACATAAATTTTAAATAATAAATTGCTTTTATGGACAATGATTTTACTTTGAAAACATCCAAAATGGATATCCTATGAAAGAGAATAAGATCTTGAAATATTCCAAAAGAAGAAACCAACCACGCTATATTTTAAATTACTAAATATATTTGATAAATTATAGATATATTTGAATGTAGTTTGGATATTGGGGAATGTGTTTGCTCAGTTTTGAGTATGTGATGTGTTTTTTGAACTCAAATATAAATTATAAACTGGAAACATATAGCCCAAGTCATACTAAGAACATTGTGTATCATATTGAGGTGTGGATAATTGAGTATGTTATGTTTGTTTTTCTTTCAATCATTTTCACTAATTCAAAAAAGAAATCAATGTTCCATTTTGATGGAAGAGGAAACCCCATAATAGATGAAATGCCTCATCAAAAAGAAACTTGTTCTCTCTTTTCTGTCTTTCTACATATGTTTATTGGAAAAATATTACTTCCAAACATATCTATGAAAAAAAAAATTATTCATTATCTAAAAAACATAAGGAAATTAATTTAAGTGTATTAGATAAAGTGGTGAAACAATTAACTAAATAAGTATTATGAACTCTCCTTTTTATGGTCAGAGTAAAGGAGTGAATCAACCCTATTGGAGAAGTAATTTCTTCAAGATCTCTTTGAAAACTAAAAAATTGAGTATTAGATAAAAATTATGATGCAATTAACTAAAAAACATCGACAAAATGATGATAAAATCAACTAAAAATCAATTTGTTCTAGTTATACATCATTAAACAACAATATAATTATTGTTGATCATATGAAACTAAAATACAAGGAATTTGATCAATTTTAAATTACCCTAAAATAAAATATTTTAGAACCTCACTCCCAACAACATGATATATTTAACATCTTTTCATTAACATAAAAATCACATATTATACAAAATTCCAATAAATATTTTATTCTTTTGGGTTGGTGTAAAACTCATATATAAACATCTTTCTTCATATTTTCTATAAAAAACTATCATAACTTGTTACATATTCTTGGATTATAATAAAAATCAGTGTATCCATTTATTTATTTCTAGAAAACATTAACCATTAGTGTAAACCTATTATAATTCATTGATAGAACTAAAATATATAATAACATTTGAGTTTTTCTAAGACATTACAAAATATATATTTCCCTTTTAGAATCATAGAGAGTGAAAACTCACTGATAAACCATTTACATTATTTGATGGAAAAAACATCACCGTGGCCCATTATTTATTTTCAGAAGACACTAAACTCCATTATAAATTTTTTAACCCCTTTTGATAGTATTAAACATCATTATTGGCCTTTATAGAATCAAAATGACACTAAAATATAGTGCATCTAGTAAGTATTCATGGATTGTGTCATATATTAGTATATCATTTTCAATATTTTAGGTGATGATAAACTCTAACTTTACATCATTTTCATTTGTTCATCAAAATTGAAATATCCCTATTATCATGTATTTTTTTTATAATGATGATTATTTTTTTATTAATGACCTTGTGAACATGGATCAGTTAACATATTGAATGTGCACATGCATATTAGTGAAATACTAGTGGACACCATTTTTATGGTGAGTTAGTAAAAAGTATCTATATGAATAATAAGGATAGGTTAAACACCTCTACTATTGTAATGATTGTGAGAAATTATGCGATATAATAGTTTGATGATTTAATTTCACATCATGTGGATTCAAAATAATTGTTTTAATTCAATCCATTCCACTATTTTAGACTTGATGTGTTACTTTTATAGATTTAATAATAATTTTTGATATTATATCATGAATCTAATTAATTTTTGAGGATTTATTCATAAATTGGTTTCTTTTAATTTCATTCTATGTTTCCTTTGACACCATCCCTCCAAAATTACCATGATTTCTCAATACTGGTTGTCCTATTATAGTTCTCTTATACACCTACTGGCTTTGGTGGTTGATTACACACATATTTATTCAAAAAAATTAGGTGGATAATATATTTGGTTATTATAAGATTGGTTTTGTATTTATATCTTCTTGTTATTGTCACCAATATATAATACTTGTTTAGATTTTATACGGGATATATATGTCAACTTTTTGAATTGCGTGTGGTTGTAATGTTTCATTATTGGTTTTCCGTACACTTATCTTCTTTACAGCTCTAACGTGAAATATATTTAATTCATCTGATGGATATTTTTCTCAATAAAATAAAAGGGTTGTATACATGGAAAAAGGATTTATCCTTAAATTTTTGTTTTTATGCATTCAACTGCATGTATTTTATTACTAATATTCAGTTTATATAATTTCTAAATTTGGTTTTTAAAGTTACCTCAATTATAGAATTTATAGATTATGAATCCATGTTTTCTTAATAAAAATTTCTATATAATAATATTTAACATGTTATTATTTTAGTTATTTTTGGCTACTAAGACCCATTGTTAGTAGTGTAGAGAAGCCATGGGTAAGCAACTGCATCCGTTTTTGTTTTTGTTTAGTTTGTTCTTAGTGAGGGGTTTATTTAAAAATTAATTAATATTTGATGGTACGAGGAATGTTCTAATATAAATTGTAGCCAATGATAATTAGGTTAATAAATATGTGGCATTTTTTTACTGTAAAAATTCCCCCACTTGAATTCCTATACAAAATCACATAAACATGTTGTAAAAAAATGTTTTCAATGAGTAACCTGAAACACATTTACAATAGATCTAATATTAAGTGATATGTTTTTTTACACTTTTCAATAATTTTTCTCTAAAGCATCCTTGGTATCATCCCTGTTCTACTCCATTGACCAGGAATATTATTCTTTGTAGACCAGTATAGCTTCTCCTTCTCCGCCTTGGTCTTCGCCTCTGCCACATCCTCTCCCTCAATATCCACCAATACCTCGGCCTCCACCTCTACCTCTACATATTCCTTCACCATTAATTATTCATCCTCCTACACTATTTCCCATCAATTTTATTGTTTGTAGGGTAGTTCATCTAAAAAATTTGATTTCCTGCATTATAATTAACCTATAGAAATAGATCAAAAATAATATATACGCATTAAGATACTAATTATTCACACCCTAAATATATTTTTAAGAACATATCCAATACTAGATCACAAATATAGAAGGTATAACCTATTGTTTTGTAAACATTTTGACACCATGTATGATTCCCACTTATCTATAAAAAAATTTACTTATTCTGTTGAGTACAAAGGTTGTCAGAAATATTTTTAGTACTATGAAAATATATAAAAATATAATTATTAAATATTTTTAATGAAATTTTAGTTAACTTATATACTTACCTATTTGTAGATTCTATTCTTTTGTTCTTTTCTGGTCTCTTTCATAAATTTTCATATAGAATATCCATAATTGTTGGCATTGTCTTACTTTGGACACTATAGAAACATTGACCAAAATAGGTATAATATTTTCAAATATGTTTTGACACTTAAAAATGTCTATATATACCCCAATATATTTCCATTAGAAGTTATCCCTAGTATTTTATTTTAGCCAATGACTTCATTTTATGATTTAGCCTATATTTAACGATCACCCTATTATAACAAAATTCTTGTTAAAACATTGACTGAATCATGTAATTTGAATTTTATCTATAAAATTTTTATTTTAGTGTATTAAAAATTGACAATACACATCATGTGTGGTTGTTTTGTTGGTTATCCATGTTTTGGATCTAAAAAGAAAACATTTGGGGTCTCCATATTTTGTGCGATCAGCATCCAGTGCTTCCTAAAAAAACAAATAAGTAATGAAAAAATTGAAAATATATTTTATTTGATTATATTTTAGAGTTTTTACATTTCATCTTCAGAATCATAAAAATTGTGTTGTCTATTATTTTTTTCCTAAATTCATCTACAGTTAATTTGTTTCCCTTCTTGATTTCATCCTTCTCCAAAGAAGATTCTTGCATAGAAATGATATAAGTATTAATGAATATAAATGTCTCTTCACACATTATTCAATTTATATAGTAATAATATAAATTACTATAGAAAATATGAATATTTATTATCTCTAGTGAACATATTATATAATTTTTTGGACATGAATATAATGAAAATGTAACTTCTGTATGTATGCACAGTTAAGACTCCCAGCAATTAAAACTTGAGAATATCATTTATACTCTCGATACAAATTACATTTGTCATGAGAGTTACATATATTTCTTCTTAATATGGAATGTAATACATATTTTCATATTTAATTTTCATCTTTGGGTGAATTTTTAATGATAATAAATGTTTCTCTAGAACTGGTGGGGAGAAGGTACTCCCAAAAGGTCATTTTGATTTCTTGTTTGATTCACTTGATTGTATTCATTTTAACTTCTATTTCCCTATCACTTTATACATCTATAATATCATTCCTCAATTGAGACATTTTTTCTTCAAATGTTATAGTTTTTTCATATGAATTTTTTTAATGATATACCTCATGTATATTTATAATATTAGATGGCCATGATATGAAAGTTCCAATAGAGTCATTCACTATTATAATGTATGGATCATAAATAGAATAAGAAAATATGCGGTTGGATCCTGAGGTACCTCAATCCTTGCTTTCACGTTTTCTTTTTCGAGTTCATTATTACATACCTTATCTCCTGGGATAATATAAACCATACTCCTTGCAACAATATGGTGCGTGGGTGTTAATTGATTGAAATCAAATATAAATTTACGTAGCCGAATTTTAGTAATATAAATATTTAAAAAGTTATTTGATTCACATTTAGGATAAATTGTAATGGAAAAAAATTACCTCGGTCGAAGTATGCATTTGAGGGGAATGAATAACCTCAAATCTATTAGGTTCATTTAGTTCTTCTTGGGTGCATTTTTATACCACCGCTAGTTCGCTTCGATACATTCTCATATATTAGTCTTCTAAACAAAACCAAACAATAATATCTCCCAAATAATCAATTTGTGTTTGAAATACTTTCATCATTCTATATGTATCTTCATTTTTTTCATCTCAAAATATTTTTGAGGAGACACTCCAAAACCCACTCCTCTAACATGACCCTGTTGTTTGGGAATCTTCACAGCTACTGAGAGTAGTTTCTATTCAAGTATGGTCACTATTGATTCTTATTTCTAAACCAAATAAAAAACATATAAACATAAACAGATATTTTTATGCAATAATGTTACAAACCATAATTAATTACTATTATTTCATACTTACACATGTTTCCCATACTTCTTTTTTGTTTTCATCAACTAGTTTACCCTCTTTATATACCTGGGACTCCTTCCATAGCACATGATATGGGATAAAAGTGGCTTCGGATTTTGATTTCTCAATATGAATATTTAAAAATAAATATGTGTTGTTTCAATTCACAAAATAAATTTATTTTTTGATTTAAAATATATAACAATTTATTCTCTATTGAATCATACCCTATCCTTGCTTTGAGATTGGGGTACAATGGTTTTTATGCATGATATTTATTTCTAGAAATCTTTTTCATTTTCATTAATTAACAATTTTCAATCAAATTTGATAAAATAAATAATGTTAAAAAATATATGATCGACCGCAATGCACCTAAAATTATTTATCATCGCTACGACTAATGAAAGCATTCCATGTTTCCAGCATTATAACGTGTTCACAACTAACAGGTGGGTGGGGATTTACATTACCCTCAGCATCCCTAAGATATAACTTGGTAAGAAGAGTCTATAATCCTCTATGGTATTTTCATGCAACCTTTAAGAAAATTTCTTGTGAAAATATTCTAAAATTATTTAAATTTTCCCAAAATAATAAAAATTAAATAAATGTTTCATTATATAATTTTTCAGTAAAATAGATAAAGTATATCGTAAAATTACCTCTATATCTTCCCAATTGGTTTCCATCATTACAAGATATAAGTAGATCCATAAATCAATATCAATCAGCACATTCATCCTCATAGTGTCCCCAACATAATTAATTAACATTGACTTGTTGGGGTCAACATGTTAGCAACATTGATTCTATCAAACCTACAATTTTATACCCTTTATTCTTGCCTTGATAATTGTATTAAACACTGTGATACTATGTCAAAATGGTTTTCTTCATCAACATGCAGTTGATTCCTTAATAATTCTATAGTTTTCGTATCAATGGTGAATTATTCCTTGGGATTGGTAATATCAACATGTGTAGAAAATGTTGATTGTCTTCATAAGTAGTCAAACATTTAATTTAGAATATGTTAATATTGTATAGAATATTATATATTATGAGGAGAAAAAAAGTATATTAAAAACACTTTAAACTTCTCATTTAACTATATTTATTTTTCTAAAGGTTAACGGTATTTGGATCCTCTATTGAGAATCCAAATTCCCTCTTTGTGGTCCCCTCTAATGTACAAGATGTTTTCTACATTGGGACTAACCTGAACTAATTGTGATCTCCTAATGAAAGGTTCATGCTCAATTTAATATTCATTTTACCCTATTATTTTTTAGTTACCAGTATGACAATATACCAATTCTTGTTTAATGGATTCGAGACATAAAATACCTACACTACTTGTGACGCCATTATGAAAGGCTCATCCTTTTCCCCTCCACAATAAAATTAACCTTCATAAATCCCATTTCATCAACTTTCACAACACTCCTATTATCAACCCATTTGAAATGGAAAATTAACAATTGAAATGTTTTATAATCCTACTAGTATATCAATTATATAATGTCTAAATATGAAATATTCGCATATATTCGATTTTTATCCTTGGAACCAGATATGGGCATCAATTATGACATAATCATAACTCCACTATTTTTCATCATTTTTTAGTCTTAATTTTCTTTTGTATAGAATGTATAACCATTTATTTCAAAACAAGTGTTAGATATAAAATTTTAATTTGTACATATGGCTAACCATCGAAGTCATTTGGAAATTGAATTCAGATTTTAAGATAAATCCTTATAAATTTTTTCTCAAAACCATCCTATAAATTGTTGATTATGTGTATTTGATATCCATACTCCATCCCTTAATGGATTAAAATCTCAAATAATTTATTTGGGGGCTTCAATGTGTGGATAAAAATCATCACTATTATGTAAAATGAAATGGTGCACTTGCTCTCACTCTATGATGGTAATTGTAAAAACATATCTTCTGAAAATTCCTTCTCTCATATGGTGTTCACTGTGATGATACTTTTGGGGATTTATTATTTAAATATCTTATTGGTAATTGGTACATAATTAAACACCTTATTCAATAATAAATCTTTTTATAATACAACCATCTGGATGACTTTGATTCTTGGCATACGATTTCAAAATCATCATATACCATTTAATGGAGTACATATCTGTAATGAATATTACCACATAGTTAAACCTATATAGCTAATTAAACCATTAGGTGGGCTATTTTATCAAAGAATTGTAGTGGGAAGAATATCTCTAATTCACAACATATGACTGTAACCTCGTTATTCATGATTGGAAACTTCCCCAGGTTAATGACATCAATGAATATAGATTTAAAAAAGAAGTAGAGTATGGTTGATGTTTGTTGTAAATTTTTAGGAACAATGTAAAGAAAAGTAACACATATCAATTATTACATAAAAACATGACATTCATGTAATTTTATTCCCTGTAACATAAAAATAGTCATTAAAACGACATTATTGATATTTGATGAATACCCCCCTAGAAATTTTAAATCATTAAGGAAAATGAAAAATTGAAATTTTTCCTGTCTAGATATATTGTAAGTTACTGGAGGAATAAATTTATTCCCTTTACCCTTCATAGTTTCCCACCCTTCCCTTATCCTCATGTCAATCATTTCCAACCTAGAGTTGATTCCATCTTTTTTTTCAGGAAAATTTAGTAATGTTCCAATAACACTATCAAATTCATTTTTTTCTACATGCATGAAATCAAGAAAATGTCTGATGTAAAAACAATTTCAATATTATAATTCAAATAAAATTGATCTCTTCTTATAACCTGGTTTCATATGTTTTTTCAAAAATGGTTTACCGAAAATAGTGTCAATAACTTTTAATTTAATGAATAATTGATCACCTGTTAGTGTAGATAGTGATGTACCTTGTTCGGTATTCCCATTGAATGTTGATGTCTAGTATTAGTATTTATGTCATCGAGTTAAACAAATTTGATTTCCTAAAAACAAAATCATTGAGTAATGTTTCAAAAAACAGAGTGTTTTTATTCTTCACAAATGCGGCAACCCAACATTCCAATAATGCTGTTGCCTAAAAATTCTCCATAATCAGGAAAGTCATTTATCATCCCATAAAACATAGACCTCGATGTGAATTATTCAATTATATGAGCATCATATATTGTAACACCTATATTCCACATCTATTTTAAATCTTTTATCATTGGATCCGAATAGATATCAACATCATTACAGGGTTGGTTTGGTCCAAAAATAAGTGGATAAAACATAATGTATTTATGCTTCATGCATAACCATGGCGGAGAGTTATAATTGAAAAACATTAAGGGACATTTACTATGAGTACTACTATAAAAAATGATTTATTTAATCTATAGATAACATAAGATGAGATTTTCTCATATTATTTCCAAATTGAAGATACTCATAGTTAATTTTCTTCCACTGAGGAGGATTTGTTGGATGATGTAGTTTCCCAACATTAATTATTGTATCTACATTTAATGTTAATTTTCTTGTAGTTTCCTGACATCCAAATAGTCTTTAAATAGTATAATGATAGGAATGTACCATATATATTTATAATAACTTGATTACTTTTTTGGTATTAATCAACGCTACACATAGGCAATATTATGAGGGATTTTTTGTCCTTGAGAAACAATATGAAATCTTTTGGAAAAGCATGTATTTTTTAGATATCATTTCCATTTAATGTAACTCTAATTTAGTGTTATATGTTTGACATGGATATTAATTTTCTTCTATAATCATATCATTTAGGATACCAAGTAGTTCGGTAAAGTTGGTGTCACTCCATCCTCTACCTACTTTAAAGTTATATAATTTCAATACACCTGAAAATGTTGTGTATTTATTGAAACCAATATACAACAGCCTCTTAGAATATCTATTTAACTACTCATAAAACTTTTGACAATCATGAAGTTCATATTAAATTTCCATATTCATTTCTTTCATATGATTTCCATCATCATTTACACCGATAGTCATATCAAATGATCCATAAACCATAGTATGATCTTAATTAGTGTCCATATTCATGTTATTCTCATGTTTAGTCCAAAAATTATAGATCTTATCTATTCCATGAAATATCAAATGTTCTTCTAACTCTTTCGAACTAATTTTTCATGATTAAAAACATTGTAAAAACAAACAAAAATGATTTGATAAGGAACACATGCATGATCTGTTGAAAACATGTGAACTATTTAACTCCATCATATTATTTTTTTCAAATGATCAGTATGAAACCATTTTAAATTAATATATATCCTATAGGGTTCATAAAATATTTATTTTGTAAAATAATTAAATAAATACATATAATTTATTAATTTTCAATGGTATAAGTTATATATAACTCTAATAAGGGGACCCCAACTATTGATTATTCCAAATAATATCAATATTATTTGAATGAAATGGGTAATTGAATTTAAGAAAAGAATTACACCAATATGGTTGGTTTTATCCTCTGAATTCACCCAAAATTATCACGGGTACTCAACATGGGATCAATCCTGCTCACAACAACATAGTTTCATGTCTAGAACATATGGAGGATGAGTCTAAAGTAGTAAAATAAAATAATAATTGTTTAATAGATAAAGTAAATGAGGGTTATAGTTGTCTCCTTAAAACTTTTTATATCACCACATATTAATTTAAAATTTCAAATCACATCTCAAAAAACACATTCAAAATTAAAAAGGATGATTTTTTAATTTCTAAAACCCCACTTGATATCTATTTTTGTTTTTATTTCACATGAAAATCGACCAATTTTTTCAAAACAGTTAATGGTATATGAACCCCGTTTTCTATAAAAATTGTTAACATCATGTGAAAAAAAATTAAGTTCGTATTCAAAAACCATTAACAATAAATTAAAATTTTAAAATCAATTCCATGTAAATATGTATACCGTGAAATGTTTAAAACATTACATGTTCACTTTGAAATCTCTTCATGATTTTCAAGGCACTGAAAAAAATTTAGTTCATTTTAAGGGTAAATCTCATTTTTTTCATTTCAAAACCCACTTTGAAATTTAAAACCAAGTTTACTTTTTCAAAACTAAAATTTAAAATATATATGACCATAAAAATGATAAGTATTAAACCACCCTATATATATAAATGAATGATTATTAAAAATTTCATAAACATTTTATAAAGATGACATGAATAAAAACATTTTTCAGAAGATTGTAGTGAGTTAACAATTTAAATCCTAACATCATTTTCCTAGACTACCCGCCTACATATTTAGGTTCCAAGGGGATTATTTCAAAATTCAGTCAAGGGACTCTTCATTTATAAAAAACTTATTACATAAAATATCACACCATAAGCCACAAACCAAATTTATCACATTCCATAGAATTTATTCAAGAATCAACTTTAATAATGTTTTACAAATATTCATGACATTGAAAAAATATTGTCCTAAATATCATGTGGTGTTAGAAGTATTACATGTGTGATATCGGTCTTAGTTATGATTTGAATTTATCTGAGTGTGATTAGCATTGGAGGTTCTATAGTACCAATGGAGAGAGAATGATTGTGTATTTGTTTTTTTGAAAGGAATCAACAATGAATTTACACCAATTTATGTGTTTGTACATTTTTGTGCATGTTTAGAAGTTCGTGGGGTGATTTTGGGTTTTTAGGAATCATAAAAATGCGATGATATAGTGAATTGATGGGTTCCACTATCCATTTTCAGTGAAAATATACCTAGAGGTAGAAAAAATAATGTTTTTTCGTGATATTGGGTGGGGTTAGATGGAAACCACATTGCACGTGTTGTTCACGTTATATATTTATTATTTTTTTCTTGTGTAATGTCTCTTAAACCTGATTATTTGATTTAAATCATGATTTTAAATGGTGTTAATATACTTAGTTAACTATAACCCTTTATACCTTAAGATCATAACCTCATATCGGTGAAAATAATGTTATAAAACAATCCTTGTTATAAACTAAGGATAGCATTTATCAATTACCAAGAAGGCTATTTTGAATTACATATGAAGAATATGTTTTTATTATTTTAAGAAAATCCAACCATGATCATTTTATAAAATTTATATTTATAAATGAATAATATTTTAAACAATCATATAAAAATATTTATTAAACTATGTATTTTTTCTTTTTAAATTAAAAGAATCACGTGAAAATAATTTTCCTTGGCCCAGAACTTATTTATTAAAAACACATATTTAGATATCCCTTTTGGAATTTTTTTAATGAAATGATACTAAGAATGAAAACCTAGTATAATTTAATATAAATAAAATGAAATAAATAAATAAACTGACCCCAAATAAGAAACTAAAGTGTAAATTGTAAAAAAGAAAATTAAATATAGGAGATGATGATAACCATCCATAAAAGTGAAAGCGTGTACCAAAAAATATATATAATAACATAAGTACTATCCAAAAAACAAGGGGAGGAGCTCCATCCTAAATTTTCTAAAGGTAATTGAGTCTCTCAAATAATTCTAGTCTTCTATGTGACTAAAAAAGGTAATGCAACCCGACTATATTAAGGAAACTAAAAATGACACACAAGATAATACCTCAGTTAAGATAGAGAAACACCCATATGTTTACCATTTCATCTATGGTCTCCCTTGTGAAAACCACAAAACAATCTATATTGAAATAATCAATTCCATTAACAATAAAATCCCATAATTAAGAACACTATTGAAACCATGTCTCCTTTCGAAAACCCAATATAAAGTTCACTAGAATAGAAATCATTTTTCCTGAGGAAATTTAAAAATATTGGTAAGATCCAAACTATTTTTAAATGAAAAAACATTTAAAACCCATGATTTAAATACCTATTGAAGAAAACAAAATTTAATCAGAAGTTTCAAATTTCAAAGCTTCTCTTTAAATGTTATAAACATATGCAATTACACACATACATATCTAAACAGCTCTCAATACAAATATTCACATATTTTCATGTGAATACATGAGTGTTTATAATATATATATATATACCAATACGTATGTGTATATGCATAAAATATAAAAATCGGAATCCATAACATTGGATATAAATAAATAGAACAAAGAAAACTTCTCAATAAAAAACACCAATTGATAAATGTCATGAACTCATGCATTACCCAAATAAATGTCCTAAACAACCTCAAATAATTTTAAGAAACCGAATTTCTTTATGAAAAGAATCATAAATATTTTATTGGCCAAAAATATAATTTATCTTTTAAACGTAGATAAAAAAATATAAATCCACAAGAACACAATTGGAAATCAATCATAATCCCTTAAATGCCTTGAGAAAAAACATTTTTAAATATAATTAAACACAAATAACATTGATAATTTAAAAGAAACCAATTTCAAAAACCTAAGAATATGAAACAAATTATGGAACATATAATGCACAAATACTCCTACCGAAGATTATCATAATTGATGAAAAACCTTCATTAATAGTGAGTGGAAGGCTTTAATAAGAATGGAATATACCAATCAAAAACATATAGTCAAAAGCACCTTACACAGAACCCAAACAAGCAATCAATGAGTGATTGGATGGATAAAATAACATACCTTCGATTAAAATTGTCCTTCATCCAAAATAATGTCAACATATTGTGAAAGATTGGATCCATTCAATCCATTGATTCATTCAAACCATGATTCATTCGATCCTTGGATTCAAGCCTTAGATTAGTTAAAAACTTGATTGGAGCCTTGATTCAAGCCATGATTTGAGCCTTGGATTCAAGGAGATGAGCATTGACTGTAGGAGAGTTTCATGGATGCTTTAGATATCATGACTGATGCAGCGGCAGTTAGGGTTCTTTAAATAGATTGGGGAGACTTTGATTAGCACTTCCAAAAAATCATAGAAAAAGATACTTTTTATCAACACTAAATTAATAAGCACTGATAAAAGATATCATTATTAGTGCTATTTTAGCACTGATGAAGATAGATATTTATCAACACTAAACAAGCATCGATAACAAATCTATAATTAAAATTATAAATAAAAAAAATTTAAAAAAATTTATATTTTTTATAATTTTATAATTTTTAAATGTATAACTATTTATTTTTAATTTTATAAATACTTTTTTTAAAAAAATATTTATAATTATTAATATATAATTTTATATATATATTAAATATAAATTTATCAATATATTTGAAAATATATTTATGGTGATTTATTTATAATTATAAATATATTTATATCATTATATATGTTAATATAATTGTATTTAAATTTATTAATTATATATAAATATAAATATAGTAAATATATTCATTATTTAGATATATTTATTACAAATTTATTACTATAATTACATTTATATATCATAATATATAATTAAATAATTATATATATATATATACATTTAATCCCCCTAGGGCTTAGTGAAGTGGAAAGGGGCTTTTTAGGGTGTCGGAGAGGTCTTGGGTTTGAGTATCCCCGACTTCTTGCATGTGTGTTTTTGCATGTTTCTTTATAGCATTGTAAATCCCATACCCCTGCTTTTTTGTAATATACATATATATATATATAGTAAATATATTATTTATTTAAATATATTTATTATAAATTAAAAATTATTTAAATATATATTTATTCATTTATAAATATAAAATAATTTTAAAAAAATAATATTTATATATTTATATCATTATAAATATTTATATAATATATATATATATAATAAATAAATATAAATATAGTAAATATATTCATTATATAAAAAATTTATTGAAAATTTGTAATTATTTAAATATATATAATTGTTTTTTTATAATTTGGTAAATACTTTTTTAATAAATAATATTTATTTATTTTTAATTATAAATTTATAAATTTATTAATATAATAAATATACATTTATAATTATTTATTTATAAATATATTTTTGATATTATTAATGAATATATAATCTTAATTGCATGTATGTTAAAATGAGTGAAATCGAATAGTTAAAAATTATTACACTTTAAAAATATTGAAAATTTTGATAAATTTTATTAATTAAAAATAAATTATTAAAAAATGTATTTATATTGAAATAAATATGAATATATTTTGAAAATATTAGAAGATAGTAAATAAATATATATAATAAAATAATAGAAAATGATTAAAATCTAAAAAAATTAAAATATATAAATAAAGAAAATATTGAAACTAAATTAATACCTAACTGTAATAATAATAATAAATAAATAAATAAAATTTAGTGATCAAAAACATAATATATTAAATATATCATGTTATAATGAATTTCTATTACAAGTACTAAAATAATAAATTGCATAAATAATAAGTGTATGTGTTTCTATATAATATTTCATTAATTACATAAATATTTATATGTGTGTGTTGTATATCAAATGATTTGAAGTTATTAGATCGAGGTCCTTTAAGAGAGGCGAAGAGATTCGATCCTTACAATATTCACAGCTTCTGGTTTCATACAATTTAGCATGAAGAATACAGGGAAACTCTAAATAGTAGTGTATTTACACTTATAGAGGTGGGATACTGTGGAAATATGAATGATATAATTGAATTTAACTATCATGGTCATCTTTTAGTTATCTTATTCAAATGAATGTGGGTCAATATTGAAAGGGATATAATTAAATATTTGTTACATTTTACTTCTATCAACTTCTCTCACTTGATACATACTAGTGAATCTGCAAAGCATGACCCATTTTTCTTGGATTGACAAGTCAAGATGGTTTATTATGTGGATGATTAAATACATGAAGGTTGGAGTGTTTTTGTACACTTAATTTATATATAATTTCTTTATATTGGAGATAAATACCAATTGTTACTTTCTGATAGTGAACCTCATCAACCACAAAACATTGAACAGTTATTTCCTAACAATATTGAGACAATAGACCTTATAATATAGGGTTAAAATGAATCATTTTTCAAAATGGATTATGATAAAAATAATGATATTAAAGATGAAGATAATTAAATATATAAATTTATAAAGAAAATATATTACAATTTCTCATTGGTAAGTGTTTTGTACATATATACATTTCTCTAGTTTTTCTTTTTTAGGAAATTTTTTTCATTTTTTATACATTTAATATATCTACACCATTTAAATTACTTGAATTACAATAACAAAAAAAATAAAAAACCTGGAAAATTACAATCTTAGAACACACCACCACTATCGTCGGCTTTATAAGATCTGAGTAATTCTATTGTACTCAAGACTGCTAGTAATCCATCTCTTTCCCTAGATGTTGTTAGTATCCCACCGTCAGATTCACATCTACTGATGGAGTAGTTGGTCACCCCTCTGTGTATGGGATAATGGACTGTTATCATTACTAGTATGTATGTCATTGTACAAAAAAACTAGAAATTTTTTAATTTTTTAATTCGTTTTTCAAACAGATAAATATAACAATACAAGGGATACAAATATGAGCATGATAAATATATGGGACATAAATGATTTAAAGATTATATTTCCATTTTATTTTTTAAATGTGCCTACCAGTGATAGTGTTGGGATCTATGGGCAAATTTCTGTGCATCATTCTTCCAAGATAGAGACCTTTCCCATTAATTATAAAGATTAAAGCAATATTTTGACATTGTAGATAAATTAGATATTTAATACTTGAGTAATGGTAATATTAATTTAATATTCATTGATAAATAATTTAAAATAAAAGACTAAAAATTTAATATAATTATAAAGTGTTATGCTTTTTATTTCGATATTCTTTTTTATTTCGATGTCCCTAACTCTATTTCCCATCCATGGACTCCAAAAAAATTTGAGTAAGAAATAGAGAGATTTTAAATGGAGATTATGGACTGATTTTAATGACACATCTCTAAGATCATGATATATGTATGAGAAACTGCCTAAAGAAATTTATATTAAGCAAAGATGATAACCTGGAAGTTATAGAACACTATTCTTGAATATATTTCTATAGCCTTTTGATATAATTTGAGGGACACAAATGATAAAGGTAGTTAGGGGTGGAGGCTCATAAGACATTGAGGCACCTTCTCATGGTGCACTCCCTTCGAAATATCCTATATGATATAATGAGAATGGGACCTACCAGTAGATAGTCCACATTTCATTGTGCCATTGGATGTTCCTATTTGCAGATGTGTGTGTTGGTCCATAGACATTAAAATTGTTATTAATTAGTATTATGAGTCGTTCACATAGATGTAATGATGAAAGTCAGGATTATTGATGTTCACAATGAGGTATGATACATTGGGTGCGTCTTGAGTAATAATTCATTAATGAATAATGCGAGAAAGTATTTGTCCCTTCTGTTTAAACAGAAGATGATATCTCAGACCCTTTCATGGAAATTATATAGCCTAAATAAATCCATGTTCATGGTTTTCCATAGGAAAGTTTAATTTCTTAGAATTCAATTAAATTGACATTGAGCACGTAGGTCGATGGAACCATCATGAAACCTTCTTGATTAGAGATATCGTGACAAAGGGATTATATAAAATAGTAAGTGTCTGTATGCAGTAACATGTCATTGTGGCATTAAATTCATTCTCTATGGGTGGCTTGGTGTGTATCTAGATGTTAACCGTAGATTTTAAGCTAGTTATCCTAATGCCACTAAGAAAGAGTCCTAGAGGGTCACACACTATGTATATCCAGAATATTTGTTAAATAATATATTAATATTTATTATTTAACAACTTCAATAAATATTATTCTTGGTTTTTGTTTAATAATTATTCGTGTATACATGATCTCATATATTCCTCCACCAGTTAGTCAAGAGAATATAATGTGAGTGGAATATTTTATAAATATTTTTCTGTTCTTTAGTGAATATAATATTTATTTATTTACTATAAAATAATACATTGATGTTCATTTAATAAATAAATAGACATTATTCCAGGTGTAATAAATATTAAGGAATGGTGAACATATTTTAACTGTATGCTGAAAAATTATAAATATAAAATATTATTTAATTAAATTGTATTTATTTTTAATTTTCAAGTTAAGTGCATGTCAAGAATTGATAATGTTATTATTGTTATTGGACATGTGGTTCTCCTAGGATTAAATAAATAATTATGGGAACTTCTTTGGTTATGTTATGTTAACCCTAGAAATATAAATACACAATTGTTTTATTTTCTCAAAAATCCAATTCATATTGTTGGTTTTGCACAAAAAACATAGAGAATCATCTCAATACCTAGAGAGCTCTCTTCTCCAAGAACAATCCCAAGAACAGAGAAAAATATTCCTCCATTAGAACAATGAGAATGCTTTGGATTCAATTCGCATAGCAATCAAAGGTGGCGATGCAAGCATAAGGATCTATCGTGCAAGAAATTTAAGTTTCCTTTAATGATGTCTAGAGATTTTTATAACACATATGGATCACTAGTAGAGGGAATCTACACTTTATTCATAAAACTCAAGGATAGTGCTGCCCAAATCTGTCCCAAAATTCATCAGTGAAGAAATAATTCCAACAAAGTTAATTCTTTAATTAATTAAATTAATTATAAATAATATGTGATGATCCTCTACTTGTTTCTAGTGTTCTATACCTTATCTATTTTATATGATTCAATAATATAGATTATGGAATTTAATGTCATATAGATCTCAGATTGATCATTGATCATGAAAAAACAATGTTGGGCACCGCCCATCACATGCTTTCACTGTATGCAGAACCTACAAGTGTTGTCAAAGTGGGCACATAATTATTAATAATTATTTAATGATCTTTGGTGATTTATGCATTTGTAATTTAGGTTTTTAATTCATGTTTAATGGATATTTTAATCTGAATTGCGAGATCTTCTTCTTCCTCCTTCATTTCTCATAGATCTAATCTAAACAATAAATTATATGGTTAAAATAATATCATGGAACTCGTCTAGAGGTGACATGGATTTTGGATGGAAAACTTAGGACTAAATATCATGTAATCATAGTTACGTATCATGTGGTCATGTTCAATGCATCATAATTGATTCATAAATTAATTCAAGATCGCATGAATTAATTACTTTCTTTAAATACACTATATGTTGACTGGGATAGACTGGCATATGGTCAACTGGAGTACACATTATGTATCCCACATACACTAAATGTATTCCCTTGGAGTAACAAATAGGCCTTATATTCCATACATGGCCTACTTGACTGGTGACCATGTAACTCAGTGTTAACACGCCATGTAGTCCATGATGCACGAAGTGTACTCTAGTTTCTAAGGAAGGATTTACATGATGAGTCTCTAGGTGTGTACCTTGGATAGATGGTGAGAGTTGTAAACATCAAGTGATTTGGTTTACAAATTGTGTACTTGTAAAAAATTACGTGGATTTGAAATTTATTTGTTATATTATGTAAACCTTGAGACAAGTTATTGTGTGTATTCATTAAGTTGATAGTACATGCCTTTTTATGGTTTTTTAATATTTATATATAGAAAATTTTAATTAATTTGTGAGAAATATTCATATCTGCATATCATGTATGATTCATATTAGAGTTGTTACTCTATGTGCATTGAAGCATAACACATGACTAAAAATAATATAATCCATGTAATTGTACACATCATGAGAGTATGTGATAAGTTGTGTATTCTATATTTCATTAAAGTGAATCAATAAACTAATATAATACATGTTGGGTAGATTCGGATTGGTATTCACCATGTTTCCTCTAAGTTATATTTATGTAAATAGATTATTTTAAACAAATTTATTTAATTTGATTAAAAAATAATTGATGAGAATATCAAGAAAATTCAGATAATAATTAAGATAAAATAATTTATTAATTAAAGATAACAATTAATTTATTCAAGCATGATTTATCTTAAATAATAATGATTAATAATTGAATGTTGGGTTTTATTAAATGTGTAACTATTTTCATTCATGTGGATGATCATGATCTAGACCAAGCCTATGTATGTGATAAGTTGAATTTAATTTATTAATAAATTTAATAATCATCCTGCATTTCTTCTCTCCTTTTATTATGTATGGCATGCGTACCCATGGTTTCTTTTATGTAAACCCCTTTTCCCCTCACCTATGTGTGATTAAAAGGAATATCTAATGGATGGAGCTCTCAAGCTAGTGGAGATGGTTCATGTTCTAAGATGATGCAAAAAACCAATCCTGGGAGATACATAGGTGCACGGGTGGAAAATTTCAATACGAACCATAACTGGTTCATGGTTCTTTTCCCCTAGGTAAAAGGTTATTTTATCAGACACCATATAAACTAACCACTAGTATAAACTCAATATCCTACAAATTTATTATTTTATTGATAACAAGTTTCATGGTTATTTCATTATGGATGTTTTTTTGTGACCACACAATTTAATGAAATTAATGATCATGCAAGATAGAACTAAAATAAGTTGTATTATACGTAAATATTATCTAAGACATGGTTAATCACTTAAGTAAATCCACCTAATATCAACAAGAATGTGATAAATATAATAATTGTAAAATTTATGCATAAAAGGATAAAATCCCACAATAAAATATTAAGTCGGTATAGCAATCAATTACTTTGGTTAAAATCGAGACATAGTTCAATGTTCTTGAATAACCCATGTTGGGGTGTTTTCAATTATCAGTGAATTTTAATTTGATGTTTGGTTTGACTTAACTTAGTTCTCATCAAGGGTTTATATCCAAAGTATGACTCGGTGTAACTAAGAGGAAAAGGTTGAGGAAGTACAATTAATGTATTTTAGGATTGGGGATTCCACTTAGTAGATCAATGAACTATGAGTTAATGGAGTTTCGATTTGATATTCTTACCTAAAATCATTCATGTTTCTTGACCAACAAAAGTTGTGGTAATGAGATTGGAAATATGGATCCCTTCCATTATGATGTCTAAGAAATAGGATATTTTGAAGTCAATAGTGAGAGATATTGGTTTCTGATAAAATATTGGGAGACTAATAAATATAATATTTATTGATTTATCTAAATCTTATTAGATAAGGTACTAAAATTGTGCTTATCTTATTTCATAGAAACAACATTAAAATGACACCATATATGAAATTGTGATCTATACTTGATATGGAAACTCATCTCACAAGATAAAATTTCTAAGATTGGAAAATATTTTTATGTGTCATCCTTTTCCATGAATGGAAATTTTATGTGTTGGAAGAACCATTTCTAGTTGTGCCTAGTAATGATGCAAGTAATGAACAACTATAAATATATGGGAAACATCTGAATGATGCTACAGATGTTCAATGCTTCATGATATCATCCATGTCTAATGGGATTTTGAAGCAACATGAGGACATGGATGTGTATTTCATGATGTCTCACCTTAGAGATCTATATCAAGGTAATGCAAGACCAGAGAGTTATGATATCACCAATGATTTGTTCAAAACTATTCTTGGAGAGTATGTACTGGCTGGGCCTCATGTAGTCAAGCTCATTGGACACATTTAATGTCGCGACATCATAAGGATTAAATTCCCGAATGAGATTCATATAGATCTCATACTTTCATCACTATCCAATAACTTGTCCAAATTTTTTGATAATTACATTGTGAGCGATAATGAGAAGAGTCTTTCTGAACTTTTTACTTCAATTTTCCAAGTGGATAAGGACATTGGACGTGGAAAACTCGTGGTCCTTATGGTGAATTAGAAAAGGAAGAACAAGGAAAATGGGACCAAGACTTATAAACATTCTAAATATTAAGATCACCATCCTTCAAGGAAGAATAAGATCCAAAGGTAGGTAAATGAAAAGGATGAAATATTTTTTTCGTGTGGAAGGTCAAGCCAATAGAAGATGAATTGCACCCAGGTGAAAAGGGAAGCTAAATGTGAGTTTGTTATGGAGTGTAATATTTAAAGTTCTACACATTGGGTATTCTGAGATCTATATCCAAAACCGGAAACCAAGTAGATTATGAAAGATTGTTATAGGAGAGATGGATTTGAGAGTTATTAATGGTGTAAGGATGGATACTCTGTCCATTGATTACAACAACCTATCATTGAAAATGGGAATTATTTTGGTTTTGAAAGATTTTTATTATATACCTATAGTTACCAAAAACATAATTTATGTATCATGCCTAGATACAGAATGGTTAATATTAAATTTTGAAATAAAATTTCTTTATTTTATGAGGAAAATATGTGGTATGGTATGAGACATATAAATAATGGTATTTATGTATTAAATTATGAAAACCAAGTTTTGTAAATTGATAATGAATCATGTTCACACGAATCATATATCACCCAGTTGTGGCAGCAATTGTTGGTCATGTAAACAAGAAGCAAGTGACAAAGCTCTTACGAGATGGTTATTAGACTCTTTTGAGATAAAAACGTGATATATTTTATGCTTGTGTGATAGGGAATGTGACCAAACAATCATTTGGTGGAAAGGGTGAAAGGGCCATAGAGCTTCTAGGATTGGTACAAACTGATGTGTGTGGACTATTTCTAGTAGAAGCTATAAGTGGATATTCTTACTTAATAACTATTACTCATTATTTGATTATATGTGGATATTTCCAATTAATGAGGTATAAGTATATGTCCTTTGATATATTCAAAGAATTCATGAATGAAGTTAATAATCATCTTGGTAAGAAGATAAAGAAGCTTCAATTTGATTGAGGTGGGGAATATCTTAACAAAGATTTCATCGACTTTTTATAGGAGTTTGGGATTCTATATATACTCACTCCACCTTATACACCATAGAGGAATGGTGTTGGTGAAAGGAGGAACTATGTCTGGTGAGACATGGTATGGTTATTGATGTTTCATGAAAATCTTCTATTATCCTTTTGGGGATATGAATTACAAACTACGACATACACATTAAACTAATTTCTAAATAAAGAAGAAAAGGTAATTCAATTCAAGCTATTGAGTATAACTAAACTCGTTTTATTTCATACACATTTATGGGGTTGTGATTCATTTGTTAAGGCCTTCTGAGGCAATAAAATAGCACCTTCGGGCATAAATTATATCTTTATAGGGTATCCTAAAGAAAAAAGAGGATACCACCTATACAACCCCTCAGAAAAGAAAGTGACTGGTACTAGAAAAGTCTGCCTTCATTATATGGAACACATCATCAAAAATGATAGTGGGAGAAATATTGAATTTGATGAAGTTGACGCTCAAGATACACAAGATTTGGAGCAGGAACTTGTTCCACAGGTCCCCATGGAAGAAGTTGTTCCTGAAACATAAGTACAGTGTAGGAGCGTAAAAGATGTAAGATAACAAGAATGATGTGGTTCTCTAGTCACCAAAGATAGTGACTCATTATTGGTTGACAATGATGAACCCCTCTCCTATAAGGATGTTTTAGAGATATCAAAATCTTCAAGATGGAAGGAATCCATGAATTATGAAATGGATTCCATGTATCATAACCATGTTTGGGTTTGAGTCAATGCACTAGTTGATGAAAATCATGTTGGACTAAAATGTGTATTCAAGTTGAAACTAGACATGGAAGGTAAATAAAATACCTATAAAGCAATTCTAGTGTCTAAAGGGTTTAAACAAAATCATATAATTGACTAAGATGAAATGGTTTTTCCAATTTCCATCTTTAAATCCATTAGAATTCTACTTGCTATAGCAGCTTACCATGACTATGAGATTTGTAAGATGAATATCCAAACTATATTCCTTATGGGTAACCATTAAGAAGATGTATATATGACAAAACCATAAGGGTTTGTGACTCCATGTTATGGAAAAATGATTTTCAAGATACAATGATCTATTTATGGATTAAAGCAATCATATAGGTCTTGGAACATTTGATTCGATGAAGCCATAAGATAATATGGTTCTATTAAGGATGAATTTGAGCAACATGATTATAAGAGGTTTAGTGGGAATATGTTCATTATCCTAGTAGTACATGTTGATGACATATTAATTATTGGAAATGATATACTAGTCTTACAATCAGTTAAGGAATTGTTCAACAAGTTTTTGTCTATAAAGGACTTAGGTTAAGTAGCCTATATTATAGGGACAAGAATATTAATGATTGATTCAAGGGGATTCTTGGACTATTTCTAGGTACATATATTGACCAGATATTAAATAATTTTAGTATGGAACAATCCCAGAGAGGATTGGTTCCAGTATTACATGGTTTACATATTTCTAAGAAAATGTGTCCTCTGACACAACAAGAGAAATATAGAATGATTAAGATATCATAATCGTTAGTAATAGGATCAAACATGTATTCCATATTATGTAATATACATGATGTTTCCTATACAATGAGCATGGTAGGTAGATATCAAGAAGATCTAGTAGAATATCATTGGTCTGCTATTAAGGATATCGTTAATTATCTGAGAAGAACTAAGGATATGTTCCTGGTATATGGAGGATTTGAGGATCTAGTTGTCAAGGGTTATACTAATGCTAGTTTTCAAATATATCATAATGATCTGAAGTCATAATCAAGATATATTTTCTGTCTCAACGGAGAAGCTGTGAGATGGAAGAGTTCAAACCATCCATTTTTCAATGATTCTATAATGGAATCCGAGTATATAGCGGCGACTGATGCAGCCAAAGAATTTTTTTGGATTCATAACGTTTTTCAGGATTTTTATGTGGTAACTAGAAGTAAAGAACCTATCACATTGTATTGTGATAATACATTAGCAGTGGCTTTACAAAAGATCCATGGTCAAACCAATGGAAAAAAGAATATACTCTATAAGTATCACCTATTGAGGGATTTCTATCATAGTGGTGAAGTTTCAGTAAGAATATTACCCATGGAATTGAGTGTGGAGGACCCATTGTCTAAAGTCCAATCTCAAAATTATCATGATTATCATGAGAAATCTAGCAGACTAATGGTTGTTAGTAGTTGGATCTATTGAAAGTGAGAGTTTGTTGGAGTTTGTGCCCTACAACCAACTTTTAAGTACATTATAATAACTTTAATTCACGTTTTTCAATATTTTTTAAACTAATTATCACATCTTGATTGTTCCTCTATATAACATAGTATGTGATAATGTTAAAAGAGTATTTTTCACGCTAAAAGGTTGTAGTGGTTCCCCACTATGAAGAGAATACAGAAGTGCCACAACAATATTCTTAAAAATATGTTCTATGGATAGATGAAATCATTTGAAGAACACAAATGATCCTAAATATTATGAGTGTAAACTCATATGTAACACCCCATGCTTCCACGGTACACTTCTCTTTCAATAATTCAATAGCTTGCATTTTACGCAAGTTCGAGATTCTAACACACCGTGACCAATCAAAGTAGTTGTTATGAATAGTAATCCCCACTTTTTGAAATTTTATAAATTTTATCTTTCAAAATTGACTTCATTTTTTGTTTTGGAATATCGAAGTTTTCTTAGGGTGAAATTTTGGTACTTTTCAGATAACTTTTATATTTTGATGAATAGTGAAAATTTCTAAATTTTAATTAAAAACAACCTTTTTAATAAAAATAATTAATAGTGATAAATTAGGAATTTGAGTGGTTTTAAAGTATAATTAGAATATATTTTTACCATTTTATCCAATTTTGGTCTTTAGAATTAATTTCACATTGAAATTGGACATAAATAATTGTCAATCTTTTGATAAATATTGTTTCTTAAAAACACGCTATTTGTTTGGACAGCGGGAATTAAATATATAATTTATTAATGAAACTTCAATGTTTTGAATTTGGTAAAATGGAAATCATTTTTTAATTTGGAATATAAAATATATCATATGGTGAATTTTTGGTATTTTTCTGATAATGTTCATTTTTAATGAATAGTGAAAATGTTATATTTTAATTCAAAACTTCCTTTTCATCCAATTTATTTATATAGTTAGATTTTCCTTTTATTTGGTTTTAAAGGATAATTGAATTATTTTTTTATAACTTAATACAATTTTTTTCATCAGAATTAATTTAAATTTTAAATTGGATATAAAAACAAGTCAATCTTTCGACAGATTTTACTTCTTAAAAACTCGTCTTTAGTTTGGACAATGAGAATTATTTTTAAATTAAATACCGTAATTTATGTGTTTGTAATTTGGTAAAATAGATTCCATATTTGGAATTATAAGGTCCAAATTATGTAATTAATACTCTTTTGTTTTTGGAAATTATGAATAGTAACGACGACAATTATTTTTAATTATCATGATTAATTAGTAATCTGGTAGTTAAGGGTAATGAAATAATAACATAATAATAAAAAATGACCCCAACATGTGTCCTAATGCTATTTTTTGTTTCATGGCCGACCATGGGATGCCTTGTGCCAACTTAGAGACCCCATGGAATCACTTATGTGTGATAGAGACATTTTATCATTTTATTTTTAAAGAAAGGAAGATATATCAAAAGTATGTAACACCTAAGTAAAAAAATTTAATTTTGTCTACATAAATGATCTATTAGACTATAAATAGTCACTAGAAGTATAAAAATATTTCATACATAATTGTATTTTTTTATAATTTTTAGACATTAAATAAATAAATTTATTTATGACACCATGATGATGCACTGATTACCTCATTAATGAATGATTTAAATAAAATCAAATGATAAGGTAAAATCTAAGACTTACAATTATCTAAAGCCTATTGGATGGGTATATTTCAAACCCTTATCACCTTATCCTTGAAATATATCATTGTGGTGCCTTTAAAATCCTAAAATCATTTCATAATAAAGTAACATTTCAATCATTCCAAAAGAGCCCCTCCTCTCCTCTTATAAAAGGCCTCTACCTCTACCCCTTTATTCACAATTAAAAGCCATTTATTTTAGCCAACCTCTGACCAGATACTTTCTCAACTTCACTCCATTAATCCAAGAAGCTTAACTTTGGGCAGAAGTCTTCCCAAGGAAGCCTTTGGCTCACATCCAAATGACTTACCCGATTTTAAGGTAATGTCTTCTCTTATGTTCTTTTGCTTTATTTTACTTCTACAACCCCTTAAACCCTTTTTATTCCATTATATTTTAACAAAAACAGTATATTAAATATAAAATGATTTTTTTATGTGAATTATTTGATTTACACATACACACACCTCCGTCTAATGGTTAAATAACATACTCTTTCTGTGGGTGGTGAATTACTGCCTCACGAAATGATTATTGTTCAATCCTATTTTAACACCTTTCATGGTGGCCATTAAGATGTCACTATATTTATATATGATATATATTATATTTATTTTTTCCTTATGCTTCTGTATTTTCCATTTATGGCATACCTTTATGGTTTCCATTATGGGTAATCAAGATAATTTCATTTTCGGATGTGCGGACTACCGCCCCCTCAAATTGATTTGAATTGTTAATGCCATATGTGGGATGTATAAATGAAGGATTTAAATGATATTATATATCATATTATATTGGAATTATAATATAACTTTATATCATCAGGATATCATTCCATTAAATATGAAATAGAAATGAAAGTAGCATTCATGCGTACGTACGGCTTACCGTCTCCATGAACGGTGCATTTCATTTATTTCCTCTAAATGTTATGTAATATTATAAATGCATGTATATACTGGATATATATGATATATATGATATCAAGATCATTAATATAATTCAATAGATAATGGATATTTTACCACATGAACAACTTGTAATTATAAGAACTTTATTGTTGACTCAAGTACCAAAGATTGACAAAACGACTGTTATTAACTTAAATGACTACATAATTTTCATAACATGGTAATAAGTGATATAAAAGAAATAATGAACTTGAAAAATGTTCTTAAGCAAGTAGATATTAACTCTGGTTTTTATTCAGGAGATTAAAGAATGATTGAGTCATGTCGGACACGAGGTAAGGGACTTCATCTCAATCTCTTTTCATTGAGGCATATTTTGTTTTATACAAACCTTTCTTTTATACGGTGTATAAACATCTTTTACTTTTACTTTTATTCAAAAAAAATCTTTTTATATGAATCTATTTTACTAAACGACAAAAGGAATGTTTTGTCTTACGTATGCGGTGACAACGATTTCTCTGCCGCCATGACCATTATTTGAGTTTCGGCTTCCTCTACAAGCCATAAATTTTTTTAAATGAAAAATTAATACAATATTTTATTTTTATTTTATTTTGGTATTGAAAATGTTTTTTATAATGTTTTGATTATATCAATGTGTTTTATTGATATCTTTTGATTGAAATCTAGAAATGTTATGTTTCCTTTATGCATATTTTATGTGATACGGTTATGTTATGGCTCTTGGGAATTGTTTATGATATGTTCAAACCCTTTCATATAAGGAGCACATTAGACATATTAAGTGACGTGTGGAGCCCAATATATCTCCTTGACGCATCTATAGGTATCATAAGACATACTAGTGTCTTGGAATGAGGCCTTGACAAACTCGTATTTGTAGTCTTGGCATGAGGCGTTGGCTACATGGTTTTGATAGTCTGGCATTATGGATTCCATCATTATGAAAGTGGTTATTGATATTGCATGTGATTATTCGACTAGTAGAATATCAATGTGAATAAGTAAAAGGAATTATTTCATTTTATTTTTGCCATATTTTTCTGAAGTTCAAGTTTAAAAGGCTTTTGTTTTAGTTATACATTACCTTAAATGTTTATGTTTATTTATGAAAGTTTCCGGTATATTGTTATCCTTACTGAGCACCTGAGCTCACCCCATTCTATGTTTTATTTTTCCCATGATGTGAAGAAATATTTTATGACTGACCTGTAGGGATAGTCTTAAGGGGATATGAGTGTGGACTATGGAGACTATGTTATTGTAGTATTTCACTTTATAATGTAATGTAACATTTATGAATGAATCTTGTGTTTCCAAGACTACTAAACTAATCGGTCTTTCGAGACATGATCTTTTGTGATCATACCAATGTTAGGTAATAATGCATTGAATCTGGGTAACTGGGGTGGGGGCATTATAGTTGGTATCAGAGGGAGTTTAGTACTAACTTTGGAACCTAGATTTAGATAAACTCTGATTAGAGCACAAAGCCCTAAGATAGAATTTGAGGATTAGTATAGAAGAACATCCTATAATTTCAGTAAAGTATAGATTTTGTGTATTTTCTGATAAATAAATCCCTTTCTAGATACGATCAGGTAGAGGCGGCTCTAGCACGGATGTACCTAGGGGTAAAACTCGAAAACACCGCATTGAGCAAGACTCGAACGGGAACTGGTACACAACAATGGGCATTGCTGCACTCTTGGTTACGAAACTCCCGGGGGATATGCTTAGAATAATTCATGATTTCTTTACAAACCATTATGAAGGGTTTATGAGTATATACTTCCTCAAAGAAAACTTTTTTATGATTATTGATTATATCCATAAATTGTTCAATTTTTGTTAGGTGGTTTGCAAGTTTCTTATTATGTATTTTGATTCATAAACTAATCTATTTTATGAAATTGTTTAGAAATGGATCCTAGTGGAAGGAATGGAAACCGTATCAATGTATTCACTCAATGTAGGGATTTCCCTCCTACTCATGATGATTATAGTCGAGATGGTGATACAACTGGTGCTGATAAGCTAATCACCATACTAGGACAACTCACTCAGATTATGAATAATAACCTTAGACATATGGAGCACCCTGATACATAGAGTGGAGGATCAATATTATACCGCTTCATGAGGAAAAAAACACCAACATTTAATGGGGGTACAAATCCATTAGTATCTGAGCAATGGATAAATTTTCAAAACAAAATATTTCAGGCTTTAGGGAGTAGTGAAAGGGAAAAAGTTTTCAGGGCAGTTTACCGCCTCACAGGAGATTCTGATCAATGGTGGCCACTGATTCAAAATAAAAAGTTAGGTGAAGAAGTATCAAGTATAGAATGGAGAGTGTTTAAAGATATTATCTTATAAATATACCTTCCTCATGACCATCGAGCGGATATGGAAATACAATTTCTGAGCCTGAGTCAAAAGGAGGATGAGAATGTTGCAATGTATGAGTCTAACTTTACAAGGATAGAAAGGCATGATGTAGATTAGATACATAACCCAAGAAGTAATATTGATCGTTTATTTGATGGGTGAAAACCATTTCTTCGTCGATCTTTATTATCACAATTCTTCTCATCGTACGAAGATATTGTCACGTGTCCTATAAAGACAGAAAAGGAATTCTCTAAGTCTTATGACAAAAAAGTAACGCAATAGAAGAAGAGAATGGTGGAGAAAGAGATAGATTATGGGGAAAAGGGAAAAAAGGATTTTCCATTATGTGATAATTGTGGTAAGAAACAGCCCGGTTCTTCCCTAAAAGGAATGGGAGTTTGTTACAAATGTGGAAGAAAAGGCCACCAGACTCGTGATTGCAAGGGAAAGAAAGAGGCTATCAATGTTGAATGCTACAATTGTAAAGAAATGGGGAATTATGCAAATGAATGCCCTAAGCGCCAAGGAAACATACCTCAGAAAAGGCAAAGCTTATGCAATTACTACAGATGACATTGAATAATTATTGTATTTGTGTTTTTGGACTCATGAACTATATTATGGTTATAAGAATAATGTGATATATATAAGGATTGTACTTCAGTACATTTTGTTTTAATTAAGGTTTTAATATGATGAAGGTAATCTAATTTTTATTATGTAACAATTAGGGAATCGTAACTTTTTTGGGGGAATCTGATGTTACAATTGATTTTGGAATTTAGAGACCTTTTAGAGAAAGTCAGGACAGAGGTATTTTAGATAACTATAAAGGTGGCAATGGATTAAGTTGAACTTTGGATTGTATTGTTTAAGGTTGAAACATTTCTGAAGATTATTTTTGGAATATTATTATACTATAGTTTTAGGAAAAGGACAACCTGCAGGTCGGGGGATAACCCGTCGTGTCGGACAAAGCTGCAGGAATCAAACCCACAACCATAGTGCGATATGACTTTATTACCTACCAATAGCCTACAATAAGTCCTTGGTTATTAAAAAATAGTTTTCCTAATCTAAATGGTATGTGTTAATATTTGGAACCTTATACAATTAGGATAAATAGAATTTTTTTGAGTTCTATTACCTTTTGGAGTAAAAGATAGGTCTGTGGTAAAAGTTTATTAAAGAATAAAGTCTACATGACAAGTAAGTATATTTCCTTACGTTCTTAGTATATCTCATAAATAAATTCCTCAACATTATGAAAGGTAACTTAAAACAAAAAATGTTTTTAGTTAACTTTTCCTACTGGGGAATCAATGACCGTTTAACCAATCACAAGTTTGTGATTTTCATGTAATTAACTTTCTCCTAATCCTATTTTCTACAACTCTCCAACATACCTTGATGGTTTGTTTCTCCTCCATATCCATGTTTTCAAAGAATCCTATTATAGGCTATCTCAGGTGACCTTTGTACTTCTCTTTCTTTCTTTTAAAGTTATATTTTTATTAACCATATTTTCGATATGGGTTTTTCACAAAGGTATTTTCTATTTTCAATATTTTATTTTTGAAGAACATTTTCAAATTGCAAGGACGCAATTTATTGAAGTAGGGGAGAATGTATCACCCCAACCATCCATGGAATGTTTCTCTTTCTATAATGCAATAGCTTCCATTGTACGCATGTTCAAGATTCTAACACACCGTGACCAATCAAAGTAGCCGTTATGAATAGTAATACCCACTTTTTGAAATTTTATAAATTTTAACATTCCAAATTGACTTTATTTTTTGTTTCTGAATATCTGAATTATCTTAGGGTGAAATTTTGGTACTTTTCGGATAACTTTTATATTTTGATTAATAGTGAAAATTAATAAATTTTAATTAAAAAAACCTTTTTATTCAAAATAATTAATAGTAAAAAATTATAAATTTTAGTAGTTTTAAAGTATAATTAGAATATATTTTTACCATTTTATCCAATTTTGTTAATTATAATTAATTTCTCTTTGAAATTGGACATAAACAATTGTCAATCTTTTGATAGACATTGTTTCTTAAAAACACGCTATTTTTTAGACAGCGGGAATTAACTATATAATTTATTAATGAAACATATATGTTTTTAATTTTGTAAAATAGACATAATTTTTGAATTTGGAATATCAAATATAGAATATGGTGAATTTTTTGTATTTTTCTGATAATGTTCATTTTTAATGAATAGTGAAAAATGTTGTATTTTAATTCAAAACTGTCTTTTCATCCAATTTATTTATATTGTTAGATTGTCATTTTAATTGGTTTTAAAGTAAAATTGATTTTTTTTCATCACTTAACACAATTTTGTTCATTATAAGTTATTTAACATTTCAATTGGATGTATAAACAAGTCAATCTTTTGATAGATTTTACTTCTTAAAAACCCGTCTTTGGTTTTGACAACGGGAATTATTTTTAAATTAATTACTATAATTTATGTGTTTTGAATTTGGTAAAATATATTCCATAATTGAAATCACAATATCCGAATTATGTAATTAATACTCTTCTATTTTTGGACATTATGAATATTAACGACGACAATTATCATTAATTATCATGATGAATTAGTAATCGGGTAGTTAAGGGTAATGAAATAATATCATAAAAATATAAAATGACCCTAAAATGTGTCCTAATTCTATTGGTTGTGTCGTGGACGACCATGGGATTCCTTTTTCTATCTTAGTTACCCCATGGAATCACTTTTGTGTGATAGTGACATTTTATCATTTTATTTTTAAAGAAAGGAAAATATAACAAAAGTATGTAACACCTAAGTCAAACAATTGTAATTTTGCCTACATAAATTATCTCTTAGACTATAAATATTCATTGTAAATAAAAAACAATTTCCTATATAATGGTATTTTTTTATAGTTTTTAGACATTAAATATATAAATTTATTTATGACACCATGATGATGTTGTGATTACCTCATTAATGAACGATTTAAATAAAATGAAAAGATAAGGTAAAATCTATGAATTAAACTTGTCTAAAGCCCATTGGATGGGTAAATTCAGAACGCTTATCACATTATCCTTGAAATATATCATTGTGGGACCTTTAAATTCCGAAAATCATTTCATAATAAAGTAACATTTTAATCTTTCCAAAAGAGCCCCTCCTCTCCACTTATAAACGGCCCCCACCTCTAACACCTTATTCAAACCTTCAAATCCATTTGGATCAGCCCAAATCTGCCCAAATACTCTCTAAACTTCCCTCTATTACTCCTAGAAACCACACATTGGGTATAAGTATTCCCAAGAAAGCCTTTGGCTAAAATTAAAAGGAGTTTCCCGATTTTAAGGCAATGTCTTCTATTATGTTCTTTTGTTTTATTTTCCTTATCCAACCTCATAAAACATTTTTATTACATTATTTTGTAAAAACACAAATATATTAAATATACTAGGATGTTTTTATGAGAAGTATTTTATTTACACTTACACACACCTCCATCTCATGGTTAAAGAACACACTGTTTCTGTGGGTGGCGAATTATTGCATCACGAAACGATGATTGTTCAATCTTCTTTTAACACCTTTCATGGTGGCCATTAAGATGTAAATATATTTATATATGATATATATTATATTAATGATTTCCTTATGCTTCTGTATTTTTCATTTATGGCATACCTTTATGGTTTCAATTATGGGTAAACACGATAATTTCATTATAGGAAGTGTGGACTATCGCCCCATCAAAGTGATTTGAATCGTTAATGCCATTTATGGGGAGTATAAAGGAAGGAGTTAAATGATATTATATATCATATTGTATTTTAATTATAATATACCTATATATCATCATCATTTCATTCCATTAAATATGAAATAGAAATCAAAGTATCATTCATGCATACGTACATGTTACCGTCTCCATGAACGGTGCATTTCATTTCTTACCTCTAAATGTTATGTAATATTATAAATTCATGTATATACTGGATATATATGATATATATGATATCAAGATCATTAATATAATTCTAGAGATAATGGATATTTTACCACATGAACAACTTGTAATTATAATAATTTTATTGTTGACTCAAGTACCAATGATTGAAAAAACGACTGTTATTAACTTAAATGACTACATACTTTTCATAACATGGTAATAAGTGATATAAAAGGAATAATGAATTTGAAAAAGGTTCCTAAGAATGTAGATATTAACTCTAATTTATTATTCAGGAGATTAAAGAACGATAAAGTCATGTCGGACCCGAGGTAAGGGACTTCATCTCAATCTCCTTTCATTGAGACATATTTTGTTTTATTCACACCTTTGTTTAATACAGTGTATAAAAACCTTTGACTTTTACTTTTATCCAAAAATAATCTTTTTATACGAAGTGTTTTTACTAAAAAAATGAATGTTTTGTCTTAAGTATGCAGCGACAACGAATTCTCCGCCGCCGTGACCATTTTTTGAGTTTTGGCTTCCTATACAAGACATAACTTTTTTTAAATGAAACATAAATACCATGTTTTATTTTTATTTTATTTTGGTATTGAAAATGGTTTTGATAGTTTTTTGATTATATCAATGTGTTGTGTTGATATCTTGTGATTGAAATGTGGAAATGTTATGTTTCATTTATGCACATTTTATGTGATACGATTATGTTATGGTTCTTGGACATTATTTATGATATGTTTAAACCTTTTCATATAAGAAATGCATTGGACTTAGAAAGTGACGGGTGGTGCCCGCTATAGCTCTTCAATTCATCGGTAGGTATCATGAGACAAACTAGTATATTAGCATGAGGCCTTGATAGAATCTTATTTGTAGTCTTGGCATGATGCCTTGGCTACGTGGTTATGACAGTCTAGTATTATGAATTCCATCATTATGAAAGTGGTAATTGATATTGCATGTGATTTTTCGACTAGTATAATATCCATGTAATATGTAAAAGGCATTATTTCATTTTATTTTCTCCATATTATATTGAATTTCAAGTATAAAATGCCTTTGTTTTAGTTATATATTGCCTTAAATGTTATTGTTTATTTATGAAAGTTTCCTCTATATTGTTATCCTTACTGAGCACCTGAGCTCACCCCTTTATATGTTATATTTTCCCCAGGAAGTGAAGTAATATTTTTTGACTGACCTGTAGGGATAGTCTAAAGGGGATATGAGGGTTGACTATGGATACTATGTTATTGTTTTTTTCACTATATGATGTAGTGTAACATTTATGAATGCATTTGTTGTTTCCAAGGTTACTAAACTAATCAATATTTCAAGACCAGATCTTTTGTGATCATGCCAATGTTATGTAATAATTCACCGACTCTGGGTAACTGGGATCGGGGTGTTACATCATAGGACTTTGAGGCACCTTCACATGATGTACGCCCTTGGTAATATCTAGTGTAGGATATTATGAGTACGAGACCCGCTAATAGGGAATCCACATTTATATGTTTCATTGGATGTTCCTATCTACATACATGTGTATCGGTCCTTAGACTTTAAGATTATTATTAATGAGTATTATGAGTCACGTAAATAGATTTATTGATGAATATTGTGATAATAGATGTTTGTGACAATTTATTATACATTGGGTGTGTCACGAGTAATGTTGTGTTAATGAATAATGTGAGAAAGGGTTTGTCCCTTTATGTTTTAATAGAAGATGATATCTGAGGCCCTTTGATAGAAATGATATGTCCTAAATAAATCCATGGCCACAGTGTTCCATAAGTAATTTTAATTTTTGGGATGTCAAAGAAAGGGATATTGAACACATAGGTTGATAACACCAGCATGAAACCTGCTTCATTAGATATATCACGACAAAGGTATTATATTAAATAGTAAGCATATGTATGTCGTAACATGTCATTGTGGCAATATATTCTTTCTATATGGGTGCCTTAGTGTTTTTATAGACACTAACCTTGGACTTTTGGGTTATTTTCCTAATTCCACTGAGAAAGACGCCTAGAGGGTCACACACTAAGTGTATCCAGAATCTCAGTTAAATAATATATTATTATTTATTACTTTATTAGTTGAATAAATATTATTCTTGGTCATGGTTTAATAATTATTCATATATGCTTGATCTCATATATTATGTCACCAGTTATTCAAGAGAATATAATGTGAGTGGAATATTTAATAAATATTTATTTGTTATTTAGTGAATATAATATTAATTTATTTATTGGAAGACAATGAAGTCGTGTTTATTTAAAAAATAAATAGTCATTATTCAAGGCCTAATAAATATTGTGAAGGAATGGAGGACAGAGTTTAATAGTCTAGTGAGAAATAATAAATATTGAATGTTATTTAATGAAATAATATTTTATTTTAATTCGCAAGTTAAGTGCATATAGAGAAATGATAATATTATTATTATTTGACATGGGGTTTTTCTATGATTAAATAAATAATTAAGCATACTTGTGAAATTATTTTATTTTAACCTAGCTATATAAATACTCAATTATGTTATTTTCTCAAAAATTCAATTCATTTTTTTGGTTGTGCATAACAAACTTTGAGAATCCTCTCATGACTTAAAGATAACACTTCTCCAAAAATTCACCTAAGAACGAATATAAATCTTCATCCACCAAATCATGGAGAAATCTTTGGAAAAAATTATCAATATGATCAAAGGAGGATGATGAAATCACAAGGATCTATCATTCTAGCACCTGAAGATTCCTTTGGTGACTTCTAGAAGTTTTCAGAACACGTGTGGGTCCCCACTATAGGGAATCTTCACTTGATTCCTACAATGCAATGATGATGCAACGTAGATCTATCCCCAGATTCATCAATAATGAAAAAACTAAAACAAAGGTAATTCGTTAATATATTAAATAAATTATAAAAAATATATGATGGTCCTTCATCTGGTTCTAGAATTATATCCCTTATCTGTTTTTTTATTTAATTCTTTGGATCATGGCGTTCATCATTGTATAGATCTAGAATTGATCATCAATCGTGAAAAAAATGTAAAGTTTGGCACCACCCATCGCATTCTTCTGTTATTCCTAGAACCTACAGATATTAACATAGATGAATTTCATGGGGTAATTGAATATTTTATAATATGTTATTAAAATAAACACAATAAAATTTTAATTTTTATTAATTTTTTTATTTTTTGTAATAATTATCTAATAAAAATACTCTGAATAATGATAAATAATTCATTACTAATATCACTGGGTTTTAAAGTTTTTTCATGAAAAGAACAATTTTGGTATGTATTTTGTTCATTATTATTTAAATCATTTTATTATAATTCATGGTTTTTTCTAAAATGTTTATATTTTTTATAATTGCTAATGAGTTACGTCACTCTATTTTCCGAATAAAGATGTGGTTTGATGTTCATAGGAAACTCAATGGATGTTTTGTAAATTACACCACCATATACATTAGAGTAAGTACTTTTCAATACTATTTCATGTTATTACATTACAATAAAAACATAATAATGAAAAAATATGTTATAATAATAAACAATCCATAAACCTGATTAAATTTGGTTGTCTATATGGTTCAAATGTTTCTAATTTGGAATCATTTGATACATCTACACATCCCCAATTAATTGTGTTTATGGATTGTTTGTGGCTATAATATATTTTTCAGGATTATGTTTTTATAATAACAAAATAAAAAAATAGTAATGAAAAATCTATTAATTAAATAATATTATCAAGTTCAGATTTTGTTGAAATAATTTTTAATATTTTTTTATTAAGAGGATAAAATTTAAGAATTATGGGATGTGAACCCTTCACAATCATCATCATTTTCCAAGAACAATGAAGCTACAATCATTTTAGGTAAAGAGCATCCTGGATTTGTATAGGGGATGGGTTCTAGTACAACTCCATCAATTATATTTGGTAGGGCATCATCATCAGTTACAACTACAAATAGTGGGGGTTCAAGTAGTGATGTTGATCAGGAATCACAAAGAGAAATGACATGGTTTAAATAAAAATTAAAAGAACAAGAATCTTATAGGAAAACACATGATCGGCGGAAATCGATAATGGAAAATTCTTTAGTTTCTATATTTCAGTGGATGGCCGGCACAATCCCTGAGGAAATTGTCGGCCTTATATCTCATCTTGCCGAGGTAAATTCTGGATTCTATATATCATTCAGACATTTTCAAATAACACATACAACGTCCATAAATAAAAATACAATGAAACTTTCATATTGAAAACATGAAATTTAAGTCATACTAACCACATCTTATGCCAAATTGATGTATGGTTGATTCTTACAAATCAGAAAAAAATTATAAATCATTATCCTTATTCTTTAAAAATATTCAACCTTGTTTTCTCAGTTTTGACTTAGTAAACAGTTTTTAAAGCTACCAAAGCCTTTAAAAACGTGTATTAGGTGGTCAAAACTATGAAAATGATGTTGGATTTCCATGAAATTATAGGACAATGACTATGGATTGATTATTGAAATATAGAAATTGATTACATGTCATTCTGAATAACAGTATGCCTAGTCTTCCTGTAAACATGTTTTCAGTGTTTTAAAACACTAAACCATGAATGCAATGATACCAACAATAGAAAAAGGTCTAATATTAATGTGAAATCATGGTAAAACAATCATTGAGTTATTTTTAATGTGTATACATAGACAAAACTTCAATACAACTTCCATTGTGGTCGGAATGACTTGATAAAAAGTTCTTAAAGTCATAAAAGCCTTTAAAAAGTGTTTTCGGGGGGTCAAACCATGAAAAACGTTGTCGGATTTCATAGAAATTAGAGGAAAACATCTATGGATTGATTTTTGAAATATAGTAATGGATGACTTGTCATTCTAAGTAATGATTTCTCCTAAGATTCCTATAATCACATTTTTAGTGTGTTAAAACACTAAAACGTGCATATAAATGCTTAAACCATAGAAAATGAGATAATATCGATGTGAAATCATGGGAAAACTACCATTAAATTATTTTTGACATGTTCGCACAGACAACACGTCAATCCAACTTATGGGGTGGTTGAAATTACCTAGTAAATAGTTTTTAAAGGTATTTAAGTCTTTAAAAACATGTGTCAAGGGTAAAAACTGGGAAGACAACATCAGATTGGTATGAAATCAGATGAAAGTGACTATAGATTTATTTTTGAAATATAAGTATTGAAAGAACATCATTATGAGTTACAGTTTTCCTAGGATGCATGTAAACACGTTTTTAATGTTTTAAAGCACTAAAATGTGCATGTAATGGTCAAAACCATTTAAAACAACCTCACAAGGATATGAAATCATGATAAAACTATCTTTGAGATATTTTTGACTTGTATGCTTAGACAATGTGTCAATATGTTGTGTTGTGTGGTCAGAATAACTCAATAATCATTTTTTAAAGGCACCAAAGCCTTTAAAACATGTGGATGGGGGGTCAAAACTAGGTAAACGATGTCCTATTTTCATGAATTAGAGTAAAATGACTATAGATTTATATTTGAAATGTAGGAACATAAGACATGTAATATTAAATTATAGTTTTTTTTAGTATGCTTGTAAGCTTGTTTTTAGTTTTTTAAACCACTGAAATGAGCATGTGATTGTCAAACCCCGAGAAAAATATCCTAGATTAATTTTAAATCATTATAAAACCACCGTTGAGTTATATTTTCCATTTACACATAGAAAACATGTCAATATAATGTGTGGTGTGATCAGAGTGACTCAGTAAATAGTATTTAAATATAGCAAAGCCTTTAAAAATGTGTGTCAGGTAGTCAAAACCAGTAAAACGATGTTGGATTGATATAAAATCCTAGGAAAATGTCTTTTCCTTTATTTTTGAAGTGTAGGAACTGAAGAAACTTCATACTGAGTTATAGTTTCTCTATTATTCCTATAAACACGTTTTCAGTGTTTTAAAACACTAAAATGTGCACGTAACCATAAAAACCATAATAAACACCCTCATATTGACATCAAATCATAGTAAAAAAACCTTTGTGTTATTTTTTACGTTTATTCATAGAAAACACATCAATTTGGCGCGTGGTGTGGTCGGAATGACTCAGCAAATAGTTTTTAAATGTATCATCATTTAAAAATATGTGACGGGGGGTAAAAACTAAGGTAACAATGTTTTATTGACATGAAATCAAAGAAAAATGGCTATATATTGTTTTTTGAAATGAAATAACAGAAAAAATATCATTATGAGTCACAGTTTTCTTAAGATGCATGTAAATGTGTTTTTAGTGCTTTAAAACACTAAAACATGTGTGTAACCTTCAAACCCATAGAAAATGACCTCCAATTGACCTAAAATCATGTTACAATCACCATTAAGTTATTTTATATGTGTACTCATAGAAAACAATTCAATATGATGTGTGGTGTGGTCGGAATGACTTAGAAAATAGTTTTTAAAGGTACCAAAGCCTTTAAAAATGTGTGTCGGGTGGTCAAAACTACGAAAATGATGTCAGATTATCATTAAATAAAAGGAAAATGACCATAGATTTATTTTTTAAATTTTGGAACCGGTGACATTTCATTCTATGTTATGGTTTCTCTAGGCTTCCTCTAAACATGTTTTTAGTGTTTTAAACCACTTAAACATTCGTGTAATGGTCAAAACTATAGAAAACAGCCTCAAATTGACATAATATCATGAGAAAATCACCATTGAGTATTTTTCTGGATTATTTGGATTTAAAATTTGTTTATTAAGTAAATTTCAATCACACCACACATAGATTTAATATTTAAATAAAATGATATATACTTATCCCATAGAAAACGGCCTTAGATTGAACTGGATCGTTCTTCCTTTTTAAGATTTGGAATTCCCTCTTTCAGTACCCAAATGTTTTGTAGCAATGACACTACATATATCCCCTTTAAAATCTCTCATCTGATTAAAAGCATCCCATTTTCAAGTGCATTTCATCATCAATCAATAATTCTGGGATGTTGGGAACCTCCTCTTCATCTTTCTCTTTCCCAACAACATACTGTTTGGGCTCTCCACAGTCACTTTATAATGAACCTTTGTCTCACACCAAAAACATGTGATTTTTCTAGGATCACATCCCCTTGATTTGTTTCTCCATTATTTACCTCCTGAATTTCAATATTGAGTCATCCCATGTGGATCATCTCGCGTCACACTGATTTTCTCGCCTGAATGTGTCGCATGTCTTCAGAATGTCTCCAAATCGTGAAGTGATGTCATCACCTCATCCAACATCAATGTTTCCTTCCCCATGAGAAATGAAATCACAATTTCATCAAATAAACTTGGTATTTATGAAAAAGGAAAAATTGATTTATCTTCCTCTCTAACCATCACATTGATCACTGATAATTGTGCCAGGATCTTGTTGAACTTTTTGGTGTGATCTCACAAATTTTTTCTCTCATCCATAGACAACTGGTACAATTTATTCATTTGGAATAATTTTTTGGGGAGTGAATTCACCATATACCGTTTCCCCAACTTCTTCCATATCTCTTTCAGTGAGGTCTCATCCAACACCGAGTATTTTGTATCATTCACCAAACACAGTCGAATTGTGCTAATGACCTGCATCTCGAGCTCTTCCCAATCATCTTTACTGGTTGTATCGGGATTTTTTCTAATCAATAGTTTGATCATGCCCTGCTACACAATAATATATTTCATCATGATTTTCCACCAGTCATAATTGTTCCAACCATTGATCTTCTCGATCTCATATTTTGGCAGTTCAATGCCGCCAGCCATCATCATTGTCACAAAATGTGATCACCACCATTGATGTAGTACCCTTCTAAACCCACCTTATGAGGTGATAATTTTTAAAAACTAACCACATGGATGTGATTGGAGCTGTTGAAATAGTCATAATTGACTCCAGGATTGCTGAAAATAGAGTCTTATTGGTCGAGATATTACCAAAACAAATTTAGTGGTCCAGATCACCTGTTGACGTTGCGATGATGTGGCACTGACATGGCACACTAGAGTAGCTGCCGGAAACTCATCGGATTTTTTTTCTATGGCATGAACAGTATAGTCTTCTCTGGAACGGGGTTAATTTTCACCCGCGGTTTTAACTAAACACTGTTTGAGCTTATCTCCTACATTTCAACTCTGTTTTCAATTCCGCTTGTGCCATTGTAATCGTCTCATCGTTCTCTTCACGTATCTAGGCTTAGAAAAAAAAAATCTAAACACTTTCAATTTTTTTGGCCACTAGAAAACATATCATTTCCTTCTCATTTTGAACTCCCATCACTCCAACTCCCTCTGATACCACTTGTAATGGCCCAGAAAAGGTTCTTGGCAACCAAAACACACTATAATGGAAGAAAAATGAAGAGCACAATGATTTTAATGTGGTTCGGTCAGATGACCTATGCCCATATAAGAAGGGGGAAAACATCAATTAATTCTCTCTGAATAAAACTCAATGGAGGCCCATAAAATAGATTCACATCTTCACATTTTTATGGGATTCAATCCAGTTATAAATAGAGTAATGAAAACAACAAGGTCAAGGGTTGGTTTTGGGTGGTTCATCAACCCTTAAAACAATCCTCATCGTCAGTTGTTGCTTTAGTTGGGAGATTCAACGATCCAAGGAGGATACATCCGATTGGAGATACCTCTGTTGATTTCTCCATCTCCCAATCACTCCCCATAATGGGAGTGGCATCTACAGGGTTTCACCTCAGCAGTTCCAAAATGGATCCCTATCCATTTTCGTTCATCTATGGCAGCGACCCAACCTAGACTATCACCACCATGTTGGGATTGGTGTAGTTGATACCATCACCTAAAACTTATCATCGAAGGTTGCCAAAATTTTCCATGTCCATTTCCTTGTCTTGTCTACCATGTATATTTAAATAGACTTACCATGCACGTGTTCACGTATAGAATAAATGCAATGTTTTTTATGTTAAAACATCCCATCATTGAATATTTTCTGTTTTTGGGATTACTATAGAAATTAAAAAAATGTAATGTTGAAATATTCTAAATTCAAAATATATATGGTGGCACACTGATGTAAGGAGGGAATGACCCATAAGATTTTGCTTCCATCCATGGCATATTCACGGAAGCCCGAGGGAGTGGTTGGGGTAGCGTTGTGAGATTGAGGGTTGGCGGTCAGATGTCGGGGGATATGGGAGTTCGGTGGAGTCTATGGTGGGGGTGATGGGGGTAGTTATTTTGGTTTCCAAGTGCATCCGGATGGCTACGAGGGAAAAAGGGGTGTTGATGGGGTTGCAGTAGTGAGTTTGGAGAAGGCAGCGGTGGAGTGGGAAAAATCTCACTCATTTACATTTCCACATTAGTGATTACCAAAGTCAGTCGCCGACTTCTTTGGCACAAAAACATAAATTTATATTTATGTAACAAGGATGATGTTATATTATTGTACAATAAAGATTTATTATACTTTAGAGTGTATAAATTTTGAACTCGTTGAAAAAAATGCATCTAAGGTTAAAATTGAAGGCCAGTCAAGTGATAGATACATACATATTAAATTTAAAGATAGGTTGTAGCATATAATCTATCCAGTAATTGATGATGATGACCATGGTCACATATTTTCATTGGTTAATAATCAATATGAAAATTAAATGATAAAGTTTTATGTCTTCATATCTACTATAAAAGTTCAATATCTATCACCGCTTCATGAAACAATGTCATATACTCAAGTTGTTACATAAGAAGTCATGCCAACAATGGCAGTTGGTCCATCACATCCTTATGATATAATTTCATATCTTCATGTTGTGATGTCTCATAGAGAAAGTGTTGTTTTTAAAGATTGTCCCCACATAATTTATATTTGATGGTGGAAAATTTTAAGGATGAAAAATTTCAAAAAATAGATAATGAGGAAGTGGAAGAATGTCAAAGAAAATTATGATCCCACCACTATAAGATCCCACTGACCTTTAAATTAACCTACACCATTGGCCTCATGGTTGACCAAAGGAATGTCACATTTACAACAATATTATCGGCTAATTTTTACTCCAAGTACAGAATTTCCATTAATTATTCACGTCATGAATTGAGTGTGATGAAGATATTTTTTATAATAGAAAAGATTTTTATAGTAAAGTGATGAAAATTGTGATAAAATGATCGTATTGAATGAAATTATTGTTATTTTTTAGAAGAGGCAAAGAGATGTACTTTTTAGATTTCAGCATTCATCTATAATCCCACAATCAAAGTACAACATAATGTACTAGAAAACATAAAAAGGGATTGAATACAAGCATAAACAAAATCGGAAAATAATGTTCGGACTTCTCAAAATGAGGGGGTTGTTGTAAAATGCAACATCAGTATACACCTCAGTCAGTCTAGTCCAAACTAAGCTCCTATTACTCCTAGTCCTCCAAGGACTTCATATAAAGGTTCATTAATTGCATAAAACAAGACATGTGTGGGCACCACCCTTACATGGGTGAGTATAACAATACCCAAATAGACAGCCCAAAATCACCAATCATAAAGAAACAAGTGTAGTCGGCTCATCAAACATAAGTATGGTAGAAAAGATATGAGACATCACGATAACCAAGGATATCTAGGATATAATCATATATGACTCTGAGTTGCAAAGCATCTCTATGACTGCCAATCATAGATCCACTATGAGGTGTCAAGGTAACACTCTTCTAGGATATCTCACTCCACGAGTTGTATATCACTCATCTGGAATCGCTAAGACGATGGAACATTCTTTTAATCCTGAGGCAATGATCATCTGGGAGGAACTACATCCCAATATATACTTCCACTGATGACATTTATCCCAAAGTTCACACTCTTATGGTCTATCCAAGAAGTAGAACATAGAAACAAGTGTAGTCGGCTCACTGGTGGAACACCATACCCTACTGAAAAGGTCCTCTTAGAAATAGGTTCGACAGTTATGTCACCACTTTAAAATGACTCTATACCCATATTTTTGGAAAACATCATGTGTAGAGGACACCCATATACCCACAGTTTTCAAAAAAATATGGGTATAGGGGTTGGATGTGAACCTATACCCACAGTTTTGGGAATCCATGGGTATATGGTTTTTTTTTCAAGACCTATACCCATGGTTTTTCCAAAAGCATGGGTATATTCGTTTTTTAAAAACCTATACCGACGATTATCCAAAAACTATAGGTATAGGTCATGCATATACCCATAGTTTTAGAAAATTTGGGGTATATCTTTCTCATGTTAAGGCGGTAATTTTTTCACAAGACAAAAGAAATCACTGGAACACCTATTACCGTAGTTTTCCAACTATATCCATGGATTAGGTAAATATATATAATTAAATATACATTTATATACCTATAATCCAAATTCATGTAGTGGTTAGGTGCATGAATAGTATATGAACGGTCCATTAATCGAAGGGATGAGCAGTTTTTTAAATCCAATACCCACAGTTTTGAAATTGTTGGTATTGTCACAACTCATCACTCAGGGCCCATTCAATGACTACCCCAAGCCTACCTTCCATTTTCCAGGGGCTGGTGATTAGCCCTAGAAAGGAATACCCCAAAAAGGGAAGGCATTTCCTTTAAACATGTACAGACATAGACAGGAAATACCAAAAAAAGAAAACCAAAATGGAAATAAAGATATTTAACCACCACAATGTATTACTAGTGAGAGTAAAGTGTGTCACCTAGATGTAAAGGGGATATAATACAAGCACAGCTGAAAGGAATGTATAGAAAATAATTACAAGATCCTGAGGTCGTCCACCAAGGGTCCTACCTAAAGGGTAGGTAAAACTCTCTGTCGGATGTCGCTGCAGCAAACCATGTCTATCGACCCCCCTCCAAGAACAGTCTAGTCTTGGCTCGAAAAAGTTCCTGTAAAAGTTGTATATCGTCTACACAAGACACAACAAGTGCAGGATAATCCTGTGTAGGGGTGTGTATAACAGTACTTAGTGGGGACCTCGAGACCCTTGAAGGTCTCTCAGTAATCCACAAAGTAAAACACCACAAAAGAAAATGCCACAAAGGAAATACCACGGTGTTAATACCACCAAGTAAGATCTCAAGCACATCACACAAAGTAAAAGACTCATCTCACACCATGTATAACTTAATTACAGAAGTAAAGATGTTTAGTTGTAAAGTTATATCATCTTATTCAGTTGAGAGACTCTGTTGCTGATCCATAGAGGATCGTTAGGTGCTGACCCACACAGGATCTCTAGGTTCTGACGCACACAAGATCGCTAGCTGATGACCCACACATGATTTCTAGGTGTTGACTCACAGAGGATCCCTACATGTTGACCCACACAGGATCTCTAGGTGTTGACCCTCACAGGATCACAATTCATTCTTCACATCACAGTCAGCCACTGGATTCCCGCATGTAGCACGCTTGATTATGAAAAGATCCACTCTTCAAGCCATCGGTCATACCTCAAATACCAGAAAGTCCCACATAGAGTAACCCCAATGTACCATCTCTTTGTAAAGGTCCTAATAAAATAGACGACACGTCAAACAGATTCTCGGTCTGTAAGATATGGGTATTTTTTTAAAAGGGTCCAATTGGATTCGAGTCTAATCCAAACCATCCACATGCCAACATATTCCAAAACTCATGTAGAGTATTTAAAAAAAACTTCCTCAATGAAAGGGTACCAACGCCACTAAAAGTACGTCAATTGGATGCCCGGTTTGAGAGATATGGGAATTTTAGTGAAACAAGGGCCGGTTGGGTCTGGGCCCGGTCCGACCCTGTCGGACCCACCCAATCAACCCGAACTGGGGGGTACCACATTCCCCAGTTTAATTTGAGTGACTCGACCTAACCCGTTTTTTTTATGGGTCGGTCCAAGCTAGCTAGTGGACCAAGCCCGATGGGCCTCGCTGGACGTGGCCCGGTTTTTCCAAGGGTTCAGCCTACCGGGTCACCCAGTGACCCAGTCTAGTCTGACCCGGACTGAAGGGTGTGGGTCAGGCCTGCCAGAATGGTTCTATCCCACTGGATGAGGGTGATGCCCTCTAACCCAAAGCATGACCGCGTAAGAAATTGGTGGTGCATCGTTCAGTCGGGACACGGTCGAGTGTCGCATCTGGCCTCAGCTAGCCCGCGGATGTGTAGGGCCCTCATACCACAGTCGAGGGGCCACAGCTCTCTAGCTACACAGATGGACCAAACGTAGGTTGTCCCTCCATGCAGTGCCAGGAAGGCACCACGTCTCCCCACTGCCACTGCAGCGTAACAACGAGCACCCTACCACTTACTCCTGCGGTAACTGTCGTGGGCCACTACTGCTGCTGCTGGTGCCGATGCACTGGGATATTATTTGGTAGACCATTGGATGTTCTCTAGTGGTTTTTTCTTCATTTCGCCTATGCCTACGCTCTCTGGGGAACTTCCTCTTCACAGCAAAGGTCCTGGAATCAACTTGTCACCACTTTTAGTGTGAAGCCACAAAGAACGCACACGGTAGAGGTGCTCAGGCCTTGCTCATGTCGGCCAGCACCCTATGCATTAGAAGTTTTAATAAGGGAATAGTTTCGGGGTTTAGTTCAATCAATACAAGTAATGTTTGAATCTCGAATAGAGAAATTCCAAAATAAAGTTACCCACCTACTAGAACACACGATCTGGATATTAACCTGTTTGTGGGTTAATCTGTATTCTTTGTTTGGAATAAAAATGAGAAAAAATTAAAATCAAACAACCCCTACCTATTTTACATTCATTTCCATAGTGTTACATCCTCTAGCTTTCAAGACATCAACGTCATTCTTCGCTTTTAACTCTGTTATTCGAGGTGCATCAAAGATGTTTGAAATTCATCGTGGTTTATCATTATTCATTAGAGAGGATGTTCATCAGAGGTTCATTAGAGAATCCTTGTGGTTTAATTCCCCATTTCACTAATGTGTCAACCAAAATAAAAGGAAAAAACGTCACAGTGTTTCAGTTACATTATTTCATTGATGAAATAGCGTAGCGGTTACACTTTCACAATGATCCATTATGGGGCATCATTAATTTTACCTTGTCGTCACCTCGTTGTCTCACCATAGAATCGTCGTTCTCCACTCAATGGTGCAAAAGAAAAATAAAATAACTTTTTAAAGTTATTTTATAATTTTTTCAAAAAGTCCCAAAAATTAACATTTCTGTATGACCCTTTCCGGTTGAAGTTAAATATTTTCTAGGAGAATCTTAGAATTCTCAGTTCAATGATTCCCTCAGATTTTCTAAATGAGCACCATCTCAAAAGTTAGAAAATCCCACTCACATGTTTACATGATATATCTTAAAAAAGTTCAAAAAACAAATTCTGGGCTCATCGGGCCTCCGAATCATGTGTTTTAAAAGTGTGTGGTCTCGAAATAATTTCATATAATTAAAAAAAATATAAATTACAAGACATTATATTCTCCCCACCTTAGGGATTTATTTCCCTGAAATCTGAAACAAGGGCTAATCAAACAAGTGGGGGTACTGAACACAAATATGAGCATCCCACTCCCATGTTCTCTCTTAGAGGTTCATGTGCTTCCACAAAACACACACTAGATGAATCAACCATAAAATAAAGACCCTCTCTTATCAATCCTCTATCTCCACCAGGAACTTCACAAACATTTCCCCATCATCAATGTCCTACTCTCCCTAATTGATGACGTGTGATTGATCATGCACGTACATCCTTAGCTACAGATTGTAGAAAACATCATGCATCCGGTGCATCTATGTGGGAAGATCTATGAAATAGACCACCTGGCCAACTCTACTCAGGATCTGAAAAGGCTTGATAAACCTCATAGATAGATTTCCACCCCGGCCAAATCATTGTAGTCCTTTTCATGGTGAGACCTGAAGGAATACATAATCACCCTCCTCAAACTCCAAGACTCTATATCATCTGTTGGAATAAGACTTCTTCCTTCTCTATGTAGTCTTCATCTTCTTCTGTATGATCTTCACCTTCTCGGTGGTATCTCATACAAACTCCAAACACATGAGTGTTGACTCCCCTGGGTCTGTCCAACATTGGGGTGATCTGCATGGCAGGCCGTACAAGGCCTCAAATGGTGTCATGCCAATGGTGGAGTGATAGTTGTTGTTCTATGCAAACTCTACTAGTGGTATGTGGTCCTCCCAACTATGAAAAAAATCCAAGACACAAGTATGAAGCATTTCCTCCAAGGTATGAATGGTTCGCTCTATCTGACCATTCGTCTAGGGGTGAAAAGTTGTTCTCAAGTTTAGCTAAGTCCCAAACACCTCTTTCAACCCCTTCCACAACCTGGATGTAAAGAATGCATTACATTATGAGACTATCATCGAAGGAACCCTATGAAGCCACACTATCTCTTGGACATAGAGGCGTCCCAAGCACTCTACTAATCACTACTCCTAGATGGGTAGGAAGTGAGCTGACTTGGTGAGTCAGTCAACTATCACCCAGATAGAATCAAGGCACATGGGCATTTTTGGTAACCTCATCATGAAGTCCATGGAGATATTATCCCACTTCCACTTCAGTACCTCAAGTAGCTATGTCAATATTGTCAGGACTTGGTGCTCAGCGTTCACTTGCTGAGAAGTAGATCATCAAACACAACCGCTTCTTTCATCATCCATGGCCACCAGTACTGACGTCGGAGGTCCTGGTACATCATTGCCACACCAGGATGTACTTCCAAATGGGAGGTATGGAACTCAATCAACACCTCCTACCTCAACATCACTGGTACTAAGGTGTGTCCTCTAAAAAGGATGTTGTGCTCCTCACCCATCGAAAATTCATCTAGAGAAAGTCCTAAGGATATCTGAGCACGTCGGGCCTCACAGTAAACATCCAAAAGTTATGTCACCCTAACTAATTATAGGAGTGGGAATTGATAGTCAAAGAATGGAGGTAATATTATACATCACTATCCATGAAGGCTATCTGCATCGAGGCTAGATACTTTGTCGCCTCACTCAGCTGCAGTATACTAGACCTTATGTTGAGTGTGTCAGCCACCACGTTACCCTTCCCAATAGTATAGACTATCACAAAGTCAGTCCTGGAAGAACTCCATCCATATTTTCTATCTCAAGTTTAGGTCCTTATGTAAGAATATATACATGAGACTCTTGTGTTCAGAGTAGAAGGTAAACCATTAACCCATCTAGTATTCTTACCACATATTCAGGACAAAGACCACTACTACTAACTCCAGGTCACGGGTCGCATAGTTTTGATCATGATTCCTCAACTGTCATGATCCATAGGTGATCACTACTTTCTCATTCATTTGGACACAACCTAGCCTAGTCCTTGATTCATCACAGTAGACTACATACGCAATTCACTATTCTAGTAGTCACAAGATGGGGGCATTCGTTAGTCTCTGACTCAGCTCCTCGAAACTAAACTAGTACCTCTCCATCCACACAAACAGTCATACCTTCTTTTTCAAAGATAACAAAGGTGTTTATACTTTGGAAAAGTCAGGTATGAACCCTCGTTGATACCCATCCAACTCCAATAAACTCTGCACCTCAGTCACGCACCTGGGTGGCTCCGAAGCAAGAACTGCCACAATCAATTTCAGATCCACTGTAACTCCAGCCTCTGATATGATGTTTCCTAGAAAGTGGACCTATCAAATCCAGAACTGGCACATCAAGAGCTTACCTTAAATCTGGTGCTCTCAGTGTGCGTCTAGGATTATCTGCAGTTGTGTAGCTTTCTCCTCCTATGAGGCTGAGTAGAACAAGATTTCATCAATTAAGACTACCATGAAACGATCGAGGTAAGGCTATAAGATCATGTTCATGAGTCCCATGAATAGTGTTGGGCATTGGTCATGCCGAAAAGCATCACCAAAAACTAATAGTTTCTGTACATAAATCTAAAGTCTGTCTTTGGTATGTCTTCATCCCTCACCCAAATTTGATGATAGCCTGATCTAAGTTTGATATTCGAGAACAACCACACTCCCTTTAGTTGATCGAATATGTCATCAATCCATGGTAGTGGATACTTTTACATCATGGTCAGTGGGTTCTAGCACCAGAAGTCCACACATAGCCTCATGCTCCCATCTGCCTTCTTTTAAAACAATATCAAGGCTGCCCCTGTAGAAACATCGAGCCTTACAAACCCCTTCTTCTACAAGTCCTCAAACTGTACCCCCAACTCACAATGCTCCAAAGGAGCCATCTGATATGCATGTGTAGATATCACTGTCTTCCCTGGGCACAATTCAATGTACATTTCTACCTCTCTTCAAGGATTTAGTCTTAGGAATTATTCAAAAAATACATCATCATACTTTTCCGCCACTACAAGAAATCTCAAACGCCCCTCATCCACCATATCGAGGGTGAGGCTAGACAACTGGTGAGTGATTTGCTACACCCTCCTATGAGAAACCCCATACAGTACTGTAAAGGTTCCATTCTTGCTGGTGAAGTAAAACATGGCCCCATCCTCATGGAAACACTGCACTTTGTGCCTAATATAGTTTATCAAATCATGGACTATGGATAACTAGTACATACCAAAGATGAAATCATAAGGCCTCGATGCTGCTTCTGGGAGATCACATCTGAATATCTTGCCTTTTAGATTAAGCTCACACTACTGTCACTAGTGTGTAATCGTCGAATCTCCTCTTGTAAGAGTCTTAATCATAATAATCAATCCAACAACTCCACCATAATATTCATGCCTTGAAAGAGGTCTGTGGTAGGGAAAGAGTGACTAGAACCTATGTCTAAAAGAACTGTAGCTAAGGTGGAGTAGAAAGATATAGTACCTCTAATCATCTCTAGTGTACTGTGGTAATAGGCCTCAGTCGCCTAAAGCTGGCTCCATCCCTGTACACCTACTCCAAGTTCTAGTGGTGGACCTCCTCAGGGTGGTGGTGGTAGTACATTGACCCGCCGTCCACCGCCTACCACTTAGCCTTATCCCCATCCACGGTTGTCCCCCTGTAGACCTCCTCACTCGAACCTTTGTTACTATCTTGGTGGTCCCTCAACCAATTACTGGTCATCCGTGTAGGGAGTCATATAGTCACAAGGCATGTTCTCATGTCCTTCACAGGAGTAAAAAACTATATCCCTCAGATGACTTCCTCTATCTCGTGATCTCTGAACCACTGACTCTGTGTCCTCAGGTCATCCTCCAGAAGGTATGGCCCGTTTGGGCCTCTACATCGTCTACCTACTACCTACTATAGATGGCTCAGCCACCTATCATCCATTGGTGGCTCTCATTATTAGTGGCTACTCAGAATGGAATCCCTCCACCAGCTGGGCTCTCTCTAGCACTCCTGCCTATGTCGGGATGCAGAGAGAAATCGTCGATTCTCTAATCTCTCATCAGTGTCCCTTCTCAAAGGTCCAGACCCTAAATAAGGTTCTTATACTATGTCAGTGGATTAGTGGGAGAGGTTGGTAAATATCAATGATTACTAGGCCAAAATCCAACTTCTCTATTTTAAGTGTAGTAACTTTGGAATATGAACTGATCATACTGTCGCTGGTACGAACTATGCCCTGAAGAGGCTCTCCAAGTCAGACCAGAAATGGGTTGACTCATCATGTGTCTTGAGCTTCAAGATCCACCATCTCCCAACTATGCCCTGAAAAAACATAGCAGCTAGAACCACCATTTGGTCTGTAAGTGTCTATACTAGGAAAAAAACATGATTAACTACCTCCAGCCAATCCTCAGCTACCTGAGGATCTATCTCACCTAGAAACCTAAGAGGCCTCTATCTCTGGAACTCAGTCTGTGCGCTCAGTCAGGGTGCACAGTCTTCTAGTGGAGCTGGTAGCAACTGCTTCTCTCTGGGTGGTGGTGGTGCTAGTACACCAACTGAAGGCACTATCACTATAAGTGGTCCATGCACTGATGCCTCATCACTCGGTGGGCCATCATCATGATATCTCACTTGAATCATGGTTGGATGTCTTCGTGGAGGCATCCTGTAGGGAAAAAAATGTGTCTTAGTCAATAAGTTGTACATGGTGAGCTGAATCAAAAGAGATCTAGAGAAAAACATTCCCAAAACACATGAAACCAGTGTATTCTTGTACCGAGTTGGAAAATAGAATCCAGGGTCCTCGTGTATGGATATGTCGGCCACCGCACCAACACTAGACTCCCAGACTAAAATTCAAACTCAAGACACATAACACTATTTATTCAATTAGAAATACATATTCTTAGTTGTTTTGGTAGAACCAACCTTCCTTTGATACCACTTTATCATGAATCTTCCCCCAGGGCCCATGTCATGACAAACCCAAGCCCACCTTCTATAGGCTAGGGGCTGGTGACTAGCATCAGAAATTCATAACCCAAAAACTGAAGGCATTGCCTTTAAACCTGTACACACTTATATAGGGAATACCTCATAAAGAAAACCACAAAGGAAAGAATGTAGTAAAACAACCACAATGTATCACTACTAAGAGTAAAGTGTGTAAAATGGAAGTAAGGGGGATAGAATACAGGCCCCACTAAAAGGAAATTACACCAAAAGAAGAACAATCTCTAGAGGACATCCACCAAGGGCCATAACTAAAAGATAGGTGTAGCTCTCTATTAGATGTCACTACAACACACCATGTCTATTGACCCACCTTCGAGCACCATCTAGTCTTGGCTCCCCAAATTCCCAGTCGATGTTGTATGTCATCTGCACGGGATAGAATATTTGTAAGTAAAGCTTGTGTAGGGTGGAGGATAATAATACTCAGTAGGGACCACGGGACCCCTAAAGGTATCTCAGTATTACAAAAGGAAAAACCCACAAAGGAAATACCACAGAGGTAATACCACCAAGAAATATATCAAACACATAGTACAAGGTAAAAGACTCATCTCACACCAGGTATAACTTAAGTACATAAGTAATGATGATAAGTCGTAATGCTATATCATCTTATTCTGTCAGAGGCTCTGATGCTGATATAAATAGGGTCACTAGGTGCTAACCCACAAGAGATCTCTAGGTGATGACTCACATAAGATCTCTAGCTACTGACCCACATAGGATTTCTAGGTGTTGACGCACATAGTATCACTAAGTGCTGACCCACAAAGGATTTCTAGGTGATGACCCACACCGGATCGCTATTCATTATCCATGTCACAGCTAGCCATTTGATTCCCACACTTAGCACGCTTGATTCTAGAAGGATATGCTCCTCAAGACATCAGTCATACCTCAACCTCCACAATTTCCCACATAGAGTAACCCCAAAGGACCGTATTATTGTAAGGGTCTCAACACAATAGATGATGTGTCGAACGGACACCTTGTCAGTACGATATGATCATTTTTGTAAAAAGGGCCTTGTTGGATTCAATTCTAATCCAACCTGGACATATGCCAAATTCTATTAGAACACACATAGATTATCTCAAATGCACCACCTAATCACAAGGGTCCCAACACCACTGAGGGTGCATCAATCGGATTCACAGTTTGAAAGATATGAGTGTTTTAGTGAAAAGGGGGTCAGTTTTCTCTAGGCTAGGTCCAACTCAGTTAGGCCGACCCAACCAACCCGGCTCGAGTGTCCCACATACCCCATTTTAATTCAACCGATTAGACCTAACCTAGTTTGGGTCTGGGTCAGTTTGGTCCGACCTGGACAGTGGGCCATGCCTAATGGACCTTGCTAGACCTAGCCCAGTTTGACTGAGGGTCTAGCCTGTTGGGTCGTCCAGCAACCCAATCCAGTCTGGGATGGCTTGAAGGGTGCGATTATAGCCTGTCGATGCGAGTTCGTCCCACTAGCACAGGTCCGGCCCATGGGTTAGGGGCACAGCTCGCTAGCACGAAGCATGGTCACAAGGGCTGTCAGGGCTACGTTTTCCAGTCAGGACAAGTCCAGGTGTCACGTCTAGCCTCATATGCCTCATAGATGCATGAGGCACTCCTACCATAGTTGAGGGACCATGTCTCACAAGACTCCTGGATGCAGGTCATCCATCCACACGGCATTAGGCGGGCACTACGTCTCCTCGCTATCGTCACAGCGTGATGATGAGTGCACCTCCACCTTCACCCCCAGCCACTAGTGTGGGCCACCACCGACGCACCGAAAGATTGTTTGGTGGACCATCGGATGCGCTCTGTTGGTCTGTTCTTCATGTAGCCTATGCCTGCACTCTTCAGGTAACTTCCTCTTCACCGAAAATGCCCCAGAATCATTTTGCCCCCACATTGAGGGTGCAGCCACAAAGAATTCACCTAGAAAAGGTTCTTGGGCCTTTCTCTTGTCGGCTCTCACCCTCTACATTAGATGTTTTAAGTAGGGAATGTTCTGGGGGGGTTAGTTCAGTCAATACAAGTGGTGTTTCAATCCTGGATAAAGAAATCCCAAAATAAAGTTTTCCTCCCGCTATAACACACGATCTGTGGATTAACCTGTTCATAGGTTAATCTGCCTTCATCATTTGGAATAAAATGGGGAAATATTAAAATCAAATAACCCCTACCACTTTGACATTTTTTCAATAGCATTACGTCTTCTAGGTTTCAAGACATCGAAGTCGTACGTCACTTCCAACTCTGTTCTTCGAGGTGCATCGAAGATGTTTGATGATCATCGGTGTTTGTCATTATTTTTTGGAGAGGAAGTTTGTTGGAGGTTCGTTAGAAAATCCTCATACTTTAATTTCTCATTCCCCCAACTTTTCAACCAAAATAAAAGGAAAAAATATCACAAAATTTCTATTACGTTGTTTCATTTATGAAACAGTGTTGTGGTTAAGCTTTCCCAATAAGCCATTAAGGGGATTCCTTAATTGCACCTCGTTGTCACCTCATTGCCACACCGCATCTTCATCATTCTCCACTCAATGATGTAAATGAAAAATAAAATAACTTTTTAAATTTATTTTATTATTTTTCCAAAAATCCCCAAAAATTAACGTTTTTTCCCAACCCTTGTCACTCAATGTTAAGTCCTTTCTAGGTGAATTTCAGCATTCCGAGTTCAATGGTGCCCTCGGATTAGTGATCTGAGCATTGGTTAAAAAGTTAAAAAATATTGCTCGAACATTTAGTGAACGTACCTTAAAAAAAATTAAATAATTTGTTCTGAGCTCATTTGGACTCGGAATCACATTTCTTCAAAGTGAGCAGTCACCAAATAATTCCATATAATAAAAAAAATACAAAAAAAATCCAAGGAATTACAGGTATAGGTTTAATAACATGGTGGCTTACACCAATTCTCATGGTTCATAACCGTTGGTATAGAATTTTCCAAACAATGGGTATATATTAGAACTATAATGATGCCTTAATAGGCCATGACTTTGAAAACCATGGGTATAGATAATACCCATTGTTTTAGGGGATATACCCATGGTTTTAAATGATGGGTATAGGTGGATTTTCTAGTAGTGTGTAATTGTAGGTCATGCCAGTTTCATAAAACCTACCTAGGGAAATACAAAGGAAAATAAGGATCACTTGGGCCTCTCTGAGGGATACATCCTCTAAGCCGATGAGGGTCTATTGAAGCAGAGTGAGATGACACACTCAAAATAAGGGAACTTAACCCCACCGCACTAATCATCAGGAAGTTTCAAAGGGGTAACCCTTAATGTTGAGAATAGTATACTACACTAAACACTCAAAATATAGACTAAGGGAACATACTCAACTGATACTGGTCCATGTAAGATCACACAATCTCACAACGAATATGATTTCAGAAGAAAGTGAATTCCAACCCATCCTAAAATAAGTACAAGGCATGTCCCAAGGGGTACATTTCATGTCTCACTAAACTCCGCACTACCCGTGTCTTGAGATCGCTTGACTTGTACATTTCCAAAAATACATAGTGCGTCCCTCATGGTACACGACATGTAGATGTCACTCGTTCACTCTATGTTCCATTCTACCCACAGCCATGTACACCGGATTGTGCCAGTGTACTTGGTCATGTTCGAGTAAATTACTCTGCCTATATACTCAAGACTACTTGTGTACTTCCCATGTACATGGCATATGGGGCCACATGGCCACCTAGGTATGTACTTCTTGTACACACCGAGCTATCTCCCGTGTGTTAAATAGTGTGTGACTAGGAACACCCTGCGTGTACCACTAAATGGCCTCTTAGGCATTTACCCTAAGCACACACAGAGGCAGTAACATGGGCCTTCAATGGCTTTTAGAATCAGCAAGGTGGTCGTGTCGTGGTGGATCAGGGTTTTCAGTATAGCAAGATCCACACTTCGACTGATCAGGCAGACAGATGAAGGTGGGGCAGTGGGCAGTGGAACTTCTATTTCTAGATCATGATGGACAATTTATGGCGACAACCTATAGTCGATGAGCCACAGGGATTCGTTTTGGATCCAAATGTGATGAATCAGAAATGAGGCGTAGGGTTTTTATTGGAGCCTATATTGCACTGGTATTTCAAGGCCTAAGGGTTGTATAACAATTAAATAAGGCTTAATGGGTGGGCTATCCCCTTGGGGGATATGGATTGACTCTATAGCCTATATATAATTATAAATATAATAAATATAATTATTATAATTTTATAATTATAAATAAATATTTATTTATTTATAATATTTATAATTTTACAAATATTTATAAATATATTCATATATTTATTAAACATATAAATATATAATTATTTATTATATATAAATATAAATATTTATTTATTTATTTATACTTATAATTATTAATTTATATATATATATATTATTTTATAAATACAGTAGAAAAATTCAGTTAGAGGCAAAAAAACCCTGACCATTTATCAATAAGAAAAGATAAGTACAACAAGTAAAAGGATAGGGCAGACAGCTTTCCCACATTCAATATAAAGGAGACTATAGATCAAATTAAATGAATCATTTTTAAAACCATATTCATCAGTCTCTCATTTAGATGGATAAATACCTGGATTGAAGTACTTAAATGCCTCAGCATCAATCTTCCTTGACATTGCAGATCTAGTAATTACGTTCAATGGTGTATTAGAGTAATCCTTCCTCGTCTTTCTCTTCATGAGGTCAGATATTAAGCCTTCTCCTTTTGTGATAATATCATTAAAAGAAACAATACTAGGATTCCGGGCCTTAGGAATACTGATACTCATCTCAATACCATGATTCTCTTCCCTCAAATCCTGTACAGGCATCACCAAACATATTGGGTGCATGAAACCAGATCCCATAAATTTTGGTTTGGAATTCATATCCTTAAGAACCAAACCTTCAGGTACAATATCACTATAATGACCTTCACAAGGTATAGAATTTAAAATTTGACATATTTGGTTTCCATCGGAATTGGTAAATAAGAGTTGTCCTCTCTCCCTCTCTTATTTCCATTCTAATTTTAGATCTTCCTCAGATTGGGAATCCTATTTTCATGTAAGTCATCAACAGCTTCAACAAACGTATGAAGAGAATAATACCAATCATCGGGGACTTATTTCCCATCCAATGGCACTACACGATCCTCCTCCAAACTCGATCCTTCATTTTCCAATATTGTAAATCAATTTCGAAACTAAATTTTTGTAATCTATTACCTAGACTTGATCTCATCCTAGTTGTAATCTTTAGCCAATATCCCTTGTATTTATTTAATCCTCCTTCCAAAGATTCTTGCATGTCCTTTTCATGATCATCCCCCACCTCCTCATTTTAACCTAGAGGTTTAATAGTGTATTTAAGGATCACCACTCCTTCAATTCTATCACCCATGACCACTACACTATCCTTGTCCACCATTTCTTTCGGATTACACACCCCCAGGTTATGCTTCAGTCTTCCAAGCACATCAGGAACTCTCAGGTTCAAAGGTGTCTCTATTATCTTTCTCAAGGAGTTATTTTCTACACCATAATGATTAGTAACAAACTCTATCAATTCCTCACTGACCGAACCCTAAGTCTTCTTCTACGAACCAAAACCAAACTCTACATTAACCTACATATCCACAACCAACATCGGATTCATCTTCATGCATTTGAACGTTTCCAGCTGATGCCCTATTTTGAAGCACTGAGAAAAGTAATCAAACCAGGACTCAAACACAACCAACTAATTATAACTAAACTCATCCACAATAACAATAAAAAAATATTTCATTGGAGGTCTAGAGAAATACACTTCAAAGAAAATTCTCAATGAAACCAGGCAACAAGCTTCCCTATATCTACTATCAGAGGAAAGATATCAGCTTTCTAGATTTACAAGCATACAAATAATATATGGATTCTGAAATGGAAGAAGGTGTTCTATTAATCTTACCCAAATTGATATGGTCGGAGATCTCATTTCATATAATAGTCATATGTCCATCTGAATTGTAAAAATCGGGAACCATCGTAGGACCGAGGAAAATCGACCATGCTAATATCATATCTTCTTCTAATGAAAAATAAATCAATATATTACTAGAGTCGGAAAGACCAAAAAAATAGCGCTCCTATATACCCCAAAGAATCAATGATAAGTCAATAAATGAAATCCATGGATAGGTTTCAATTCTTGAATCACACTATCAGAGTTAGGTTCAACAAGGAAGAGGCATCAGTGAACTTCTGGGTCGAGATCGAGAGCTGTAGAATCCCATCAAAGAGTTATGGAACATTGGGAGAGAATTAAATTTTGGGAAACAAAGTTAGTCAGTCGGGATCCGGAAATGGGTGTAAGGAGGAGAATCGATCACTAGAGAGAGGTATAAAAGATCCCCCCCCCCCCCACACACACACCTCGGAGGATGGACCTGCTCAAAATCCATCACTACCTAGGGGGAGGAGATCACCATCGGCAAACCCTACCTCTCATCATTTCCTTATGATAACTCATCATTTACTTTGTTTTATAAATATATATAATAACATAAATAAATTATTAATATTATATCTTTATCAGCTCTTTTTTAGTGATGATAATGATATGCCTTTATCATCATTAAAAAACCATAGAGAAATTGTGTCTTTATCAGCAATAGTGTTAGTGTCGGTAAAGTCCATTTTATCATAACTTTTTATTTTTACACTGATAAAAATGACCTTTATCTGCTATTTTTAATTAGCACTGAAAAAATAGTTACTTGATTTTATAAGTTAACCCTAATAATCAGCTTCTCTCTTGTACACCTTCAAGATTTCGCAGAAGCCTTCATCTACCGCACTGCCACTCTCACATCCACCACCCTTCCCGCCACTGTTATAGCCGACCTGGTCAGCATCACTACTATACCCTCTTATTCTCACTGTCACTACTACACCGGCCTCTCTCTTCCCACCTATTTTACTACTAACCCTCTCTCTGCCGCCTATCTCACTTTTTCTCTCACTACCACCACTATCACTCCCAAACATACCCTCACTACCCTGCCATCACATCACCTTCATGGATGAACCCAAAGGTAAGGGTTGACAATTTATATTGTGATTTAATTGTGTCTAGAGAATATGAACTATTTTTTTGAGCTTCGTTCATCCTATATTTGAGTTTAGATACCATTCACCGTTGATTTGTGATAGGTTACCCAATATGTTTTCTATTGAATTTGAGAACCATGATTGTTTTCATGTTTAACACCATGTTTTGTATATCAAGTAATAACATTAAATGTATTTATGTGTTATTGGAAAGGTAAATCATGTTTTACGTAATTTTCATTTCAATTCCAAGGACTTCTCAATTGTGGAACTTGTTATAAATATTTTTTAATAAACCATGCACACCATTGTTTTAGAAATTGAATGAAGTATGTTTATAAATAAATTCTAGGATTTTATAAGGGGTTTTGGTCATCAATGTGAATTCTAAATAGGCATAATATTTTTACTTTTCATTTCAAAAAATACTTGAAATGGAAAGCATTGATAATAAATTTAATGATTTCTTTAAAATAAAATTTGATGTTTAAAGAATTATTTTGATTTTAAAATCAATGTTAATTACTGAATTGGTGTTTTAAAAATTACTCTTATGTTAATTTGATTTCAAACTAAGAGTTTCTATGATTTGATTGTGTAAAAATTTTGGAAAAAGTTATTTTGTTTTTCAAGCGGTGAGTTAACCCTTATGATCTATATTTTTAACATATTTTTTTAGCCTTGGTTAATTTTTATATCAAAATTTTTTGGTGATTAAAGCTTCTAATATTTCCAAATGAGGCAGATTATTTTTTAAAAAATAATTTCTCATGTTGATTGTATTTTTAAATTTATTGTGCCTTTGAATGTTTTTAAATTGTTGTTTAAAGGGTAGTGTGAATTCCCAATTGAGTTTCAATAGACTTTTGATAAAATTGTTCTGAAGAGTATATTGAGATGGCTTTTATAAATGAACAAATTACATAGCATTCCAATAATGATTTGAAAGGAGAAGGCCCATTTGAAATTTTATGAAAAATGAGTTCTCATATAAGGTGTGATACCCTCTTAATCCCATTTGATTATTCTATGATAATTGTAGATTATGATCCCATGTGGGGATGTTTATTATTATTGTATTGTATATTATATTTAGGTTTGATGTATATGGGAATACAAATTATATGGGTTGAAGGTTATGCTTGAGATATTTCAAATGCTTTACACGTGATGCCTGTAGTTTGTTGACTATTGTCACCTCTATTTGACTCATAATGGGAGTCTTAGGAAGATACTATGTGAGATTTGTTTGGGAAAACCATAGTGTGATAGTGGGATTACTAGATAAGTGTTTCCTGGATACTTTGAGAAGGTAAGAATCCAAGGAATATGGGGAACTTATGCTAGTAATCTCTTTTTATATGATCCATGGGTGAAGACATCCTAGGGAAATTATCTTTATTGATCCTATGGATGAAGGCATTCTAGGGATGACACCATCCATGATCCCATGAAAGAAGGAATTCTAGGTTCATTATCTTAGGGTAATTTGATGTGACTTTTGTGGGTTTGGATAGGTTTAATTGTGATGACAAAGTTTCCTTATCTCAAGTTGAAGTCCTTTTTTAATAGTGCCAAGTGACGATGCTCATGATGCTAAAATCCTTTCTTGTATAATTTAGGGTATTTATCTATATACTTCTATTATATACCTAACTATTTATGTTATTTTTTGAAAAATATTTCCTTTTCATTTTCCCCATGTTGTGCGACTTGACATTGTGGTGCTAAACCATGTTCTTTCTTCCTTCTATGTATGGTGTTCTTTCAATTTTTTTAAAAATGGATTGTGAATGTTTTTTAAAGATGTAATAAAGGAAGGCATGATTTTGAAGATTTTTCATACTATTTTAATAATTATTTTGAAAATTTTTCTCTAATGAAAAAAGTTGTAATGTTTTTTATTTTTTGAGTTAATGTTTTCCCAAGGGATTGTTTTCATTTAATGGAAATATTTGAAAAAGTGTTTTAACACACATTTATGTGTTACTAATTATTTGGTAAAAATTTATAGAAAATGTTTATTTTTCTAATGTCTTTCAAACTAGATTTTTTAGGATGTAATATGAAAGTTATCTCTTAGATTTGGTTGGTTTTAGTGACCTACTAGAATTTTATATCACTCCTATATTTTATAGGTTCGTGGTTGTTCTATCTTTTTTTCGTTTCCTTTGGATATTATGAGAGGTATATATGGTTGGATGATGAACCTAGTTGAACATATTTTGTGTATTTATTTTGTTAAATACAAATATTACAAAATAAAATATATTAGTTATGAATAAATAATGGAAGGATTCCAATTGTATGACAAAAGATTTTGAAGATGGAGTGAAAGAGTTCATTAAGTTTGTAAAAGATCATGCATATGACCATTCTCAAATCCTTTTTTTGTGATTAAAATATTCTTATTCAAGACTAATTAGTCCAAAGGATTTGGAAGAATAGTTGATCTTTCATGGAATAGATCAAAGTTATAAATTTTAGATTAAAGATGGGGAAAATGAAAGTAGCTAATGGTCGGGATAGCACTACATTTTATGGATCATCTAATATAATAACAAGTGTGGAAAAAGAAGAATACCATGTCAGGGATGTGATTACAGATGTGAATGATGATAATGATTGTATTGAAGAAATGACAAGGGTAGTTTAAGATGGACTTCGTGATTTTCCTAAATTATTTGAGAAGTTAATGATTTGTGCAAAGATGTTATTAGATGTCGGTTGAACTAAATATACAAAATTTTTAGTCATACTGAAGCTATATAATTTAAAATAATACAATAGATGGAATGACTCTGGTTTTACAAAACTACTTACTCTCTTGAATGACATGCTCTGAGAAGATAATGAGCTCCCTAGTAGAACATATGATTCAAAAAAATGAAAGGATCAATGGGTATTATCTCTGAAAGAATAAACCTCAACCTGAATAATTGTATACTATTTCTCAATGACCAAAAATAACTTACATAATGCCCAAAGTTTGGTACATATCAACACAAGAAAGAGGAATATGGCCCTAGGAAAGTTGTGTGGTACATTCCAATTATTCCAAGGTTTAGGTGCCTATATGGAAGTGATGACACTGTAGGGAAATAAACGTGGCATGAAGATACAAGAAGTTGATCATGAGTATCATAATTTTTGAAATGTTATGAGAAACCTTTGTTTTGTTTTATTTAAAAATTGAGTGAATCCTTTTGGTTTTCAATGCAGTACTCATAGTAAAAGTCTGGTTATGTTGGTAAATTATAACATTCAATCGTTTTTATGCATGAAACAAAAAACATCATGTTAGATGTGCATATATTTTTACCAAAAAATTGGGTAATGATATTGATTTTTATTTGGCTCCATTGATCAAGGATTTGAAATTGTTGTGGGATTCAAATGTTATGTTGTATGATTCATACATAAATGAAGATTTTACGTTGAGATACATGTTGTATGGGATGATAAATTACCTTCTTACTTATGGAAATTTGTAAGGATATTTCATTAAATGAAATCAAGGATTTCTTGTTTAAGAACAAGTTACACAATCACTTAGGTTGAAAAGTTAATTGAAGACTGTGTTTCTAGAACATCGAATATTTCTACTTGGACAACATATGTATCTATCTTGGATGAACCCATTCAATAGAAGTATATAAGACTGTATAACACCATATCCACTAATAGGTTATCAATTGTTTGAAAATTTAAAATATGTGGACATAACTTTTGGGAAACCATTTTTGAAAAAACTTATGAAAATTAGTTGAAAAAAGAGATCAGTTTTTTTTGAATTACCATACCAGAATTTTTTGTATGATAGAAATTTTCTTGATGTTATGCATGTTAAAAAAATGTATGTGATGATTCCATCATCATGTTTCTAAATGTACCCAAATAATAAAATATGACATTAAGGCTAGGATGAGCATGGTTTACGTGGGAATATGAGAGGAGTTAGCACCAGTGAAGGGTGATGATTGATCTTTTCTTCCTCCAGATGCTTAAACTATTTCTAGGTGGGAGAGATATCAGTTTTTCAGCTTATTGAATGATGTAATGGTTCTATAGGGGTATTCATCAAATATCAATAACATTGTGTCAATGGTTGATTTAAAGTTAATGTTTCTGAATCACATGACATCCATGTTTTGATGCAATATCTAATTCTTATATCATTTCATTTCATTTTCCCAAGAATGTATATCATACATTTACCAAGCTCTATTTCTTCTTCAAAGCTATATATAGAAATATTATAAACCCGGTGAAATTTCAAACTATGGAATTATAAATTTCCATCATATTATGAAAATTGGAAATATTCTTTCAGCCAACATTCTTTGATATGATGGTTCACGTGATAGTTCACTTAGTAAGAGATATTCTATTATGCGGTCTTGTACACTCTAGATTGATTTACCTCATTAAATGTTATATGAATATTTTGAAAGGATATTTCAAAAATCAAAGTCATCCAACATGTTGTTTTTCATAGTAATATATTGTTGAGTATGATGTAGCATTATGTACTGAATTCCTTTCCGATGAAGAAAGCATTGGTCTACCAAAATATCATTACACTGGGTGGATTGTAGGTGAAGGAATTTATGGAAGGTATGTTGTCACAATCAATATTACAAATTGGAAGAAGGCCCACCTTTAATTTTTCATAACAATTTGATGTTTTTTCTATATATTGAAACCCATAAATAATATCTTAGTAATTTGAATCAATCAAGGGATAAAATATGGATATCAAATACACATAATCTAAAGTTTATTGGATGCTTTTGTGACCATATTTTTAAGGATTCATATGAAAATATGGATTCAATTTCATAATGACTTCAATGGATAGATGGAGTCCAAGTTTGTATGTATTATCTTATAGTGGTTATGTTATTAATGTTTATACGTTCTATAAAAATTTTCATGATGAAGATAGTACCATAAAAAATAGTGGAGTTACACTTATGTTTGAAGTGATGCATGTTTCTGGTAATAAGGACATAAATCCAATTTACGTGAATATGTCTACTTTGGAATCATCAAATAAATATGGGAGTTGGATTATACAAAATTCCAAGTGCCAATTTTTTTATTCAGGTGGGTTTATAATAAGAGTTATATTAAAATAGATGAATTGGGATTTGTGAAAGTGGATTTCAATAAGGAAGGGTACAAAGATGAAACATTTATAATGGAATCATAGGTTGTACAAGTGTTTTATGTTCCAGATCCCACAAACAGAAAGTGTTCAAATGTTATGTTATCGACCAAAACCACTAAAGGGTTAGATTAAAATTAAACTGAGGATAACCCTTTATATGGTACATCACAGTAATTTTGTAGTGGTCCTAATATAGACAACAATTTTTATGTCAAAGGAGACCAGAATGATGTAATTTATGTAGTCGATAGATGGTTCAAATATATTCAGCCTTAAAAAATAAATTTTAATAATCATGATTTTTTTTTAATATACATTGGTATACCAGATGTTATTATCTTTTTGATGATGCATTTTTTTAATCTAAATTAAATTTTAAACCACATCTGCAGATAATGACTTCTATACGTGCTCGTGCTCCCAATCATGAGGAACAACAGGTCTCTCAACCTGTTATTTATCACAGCATAGATAAACATTGACATTCTATGCATGTTGGTGCTCTCAATATAGAGAAAAAATGGGTTTCTCAACCTGTTGATAATCCCACTATAGAGGTACAATGACCATCTACACATTATTTATATTACTAATCTAGAGGGACAACATAATGATGATTTTTAATTTAAGAAAATGGTAGGAGTTGAAGGACCTATTATGTATAAAAATAGAAGCACCATAGTTTGACGGTGTTAATAAAATTCATTAAGGATAAAAATAAAGGCATAAAATATGAGGTTATATGCAATTCATACAGCCATCATGTTAACCCCGAAAAATCCATGTTCAGTAGTAACATTGGAATCATCACTTGGAAACGCATGTTGATTGATGTAGATTCGTGGAACCATATTGTCCCCATGATTAAGACACTGGTGTGGGAAGATGTTATAGTAACATTTGATATCATTACCTTATTTTACTAAAAAATAAAATAATTAAATATTGAATTACTCCTCATCGTCCCTTCTAGAGTTCATTTATAGTAGATGACTCCCACAAGAAATATGTATTAATGATATCTATAAGGATTCTCATATTATTTCTAACAATTATAACAAGATATCACTGTGAAGATGCAGAAGGGAATATAAACCCACACCCACAGATTATGTATGCATAGATGATAACCAATGATGTATTGAATTCATTTATTTTCCATCATGCGGATGTGTCTTTTCAAGTACATTGTGTCTAGTAATAAATCTTATGACAATACGTGTTTTCATCACTTTGATTGAGAATTTTTTATTTGTGAAATAACAAATGAGTGATGAAAATAATGAATAGGTATAGAAACAAATGTACCCTTACCATAAATCAAGGATGGGTAGTGATTAACTTGAAAAATAAATTTAGGTATTTGAAATCTACCATAATACTTTTATGTGACATGAAACAATAATATAATTATGTTCCTCCATTTATATATAAATTGATGAGTCTAAATCCAAGGACACTTCCTTCAAAGACCTTATTCTATGTCAGAAATAGTTTGTAAAAAAATATGGGATACAAATAGATAAAAACACACAAAAAGGGTGGGAAACATGTGTAAGTATAACATAATAAAAAATATTTTTTCTTTAAATATCTTTTAAATAATAATGATTACTTATTTTCAAAAAAATTTCTTTTATGACATACTCATGTGAATCATTAACAGCTATACGTGACGAACACCTACTATTAGTGGACTTGAAGCGGCCAAAAAATTATGGCCATGTCAGAGGTGTGAGTTTTGAGGTGACACCGAAAACATATTTTGAGAAAAAAACAAGAGCATAATAAAGGTGAAGAAAAGAAAGATATAAAAGTAAGATTAGCTTCCCTTGAAGAAAAATTCCAATGTAATAATAAGATTCTAAGGAAATTTATGGGGAGGAATCAAACAGAAGAAAAAAATCAAGAACAACTATTTCATGAAGATCTCCTCCCCCAAACCCCACTAGATTTGTGGTGAGCCATTCCCCTAAAATAAGAATCTTCATTGAGGTAATTAATGTTCTAATAATTGTTTTTTTGAAATGTGAATCGGATAGACACTGATAGATTTTTTGTAATGATATTCTACCAGGTGAAAATGAATTTGATTTATATCTATCAACAACTCCTCATCACCTTGTATAACGTTCTATAGTGTTCAATATTGAAGATAAGAGACTACCCAATAGACCACTTCTAACAGGTCATGTGAGAGTTTCAATTAGCCTAGATCATGTGTTGAGCACCGAGCTACCTGTTACACTTGATGATGATGATATTCACATAGTCAACCAATCTACTGGGAAATTCTTCACATGGTATTAATATCTTGTAAAAAACATGTCAACAAGGAGGTATTCAATTCCAATTTCTTTTACAAGCTAAACCTTTAACAATTAATGAATAAATTTTGAACTAATGAATGTTATTATAGATAGATAATGGGAAGGGGGTGAAATGAAATACTAACTCAAAAACATCTAAAGTATCGATCAACTAATCAAAAATATCTTACAAAAACACATTTACCTCACCCATTCAATATCATCATTTACAAACATAGAAGGTTCAGGTGATACAAAGTTACAAAATGGTATTATTCACATAGTTGATTTTGAAGAAAATATCTATAGAGGGAAGGTACATACCACCTTGTTACAGAGAATTTAAATGAAATCATCGACTATGAATGGATCAGAGCCCTATTTTTAAATGTATACGTGAAGTATGTTTCCATGATTTGATTTTCTAAAAGTTGATATACTATGTTAATTATGACTAAATAAATTTTATATTTTGGCAGGTGTATATTTCAGAACCAATTGAATGGATTTCCCCACAATGTTGTTGGACAGTTAGTCCTCATGCCACCACTTCACAAAAAAAATAGAATCCAAAAAATGGATGAAATAGTGGTAGACCTGGTCAAATATTTTGAAAGAAAACTCACGGATGAAATACACCTGTTAATACTAACGATTCAGGGGTAAAACTATAAAACATAATCATATCATATATATTTTCATTTCTTTCAATAATTATTCCTTTTTTTGTTTTAGGAAACATTGGATGACCAACGCAGTAAATTTGGATACTTCAAAAATTTATTTCTTAGATTAAATGCACGGATACCCAATAAACTGACCACACACGATGGCATTATAGAATAAGTAATCAAATAAATCAAATGTTTTATAACTAAACATCATGTTATATAATTTAGATTATGTTTTACTTAGGATTATGTTTTGATACGGTGGTGTATCAATATCATGAAAAATAAGGAATGATGATAGGGGATAATCATAAGGGACATAAAAAGTTATAAAACTAGACAAGTATCATGGTATATATAATAAGATTTCACTATCCAATCACATATCAAAACAAATTGCTTATTTTTCTTGATGGTTCTATAGTGTCCAAAATAAACAAATGGAAAAGATTTTGGTAATTATGTTTATAAATTTCTAAGAGAGATCGTATTCTATCCACAAACTAGAAACCCCAAAGGGGAATTTTAAAAGACAATACAATTTCATTTAAAATATTTATTAATAGTTTGTGGATATATATTTTTTTCAGTTATACTATGACTATATAAAAGACTCATATTCACAGGACGATATAGAGTTTATTAGAAACAAATGGGCAGAATACCATATGGGAAAATGTTCACAAATAACATAATGATTTGAGTTCCATAGAAATAGTGGATTTTTTATATTTATGTTATATTAAATTATTTTTATTATTAAGCACATAAGAACTTTTTTCTAGTAATGGTTGGTTCCTTTGTTCAAGTTTGGTTGGTTTGTTTGAAATTGTTCATTCTTGTGAGAAATTGGACTTCAAGACTACAACTGAGATAATGACAATAAGGAAATGGATCAACAATATAAACAACCATCATGTAAAGTTGAATTACTTCTACTTATTTAATTAATTATTTCATCATTTTATTTAATATGTGTAAGTTAATTTCATTATCATTTTTATCTAATACTTATTTTGTTTTTTCATAGATATTTATACTTTCCATTGATTTTTTTGTCAATCTACCAACAAAGTATAGTGTCAATGTTATTAGCATAAAATCATTTCTCATTGAAAGCTATAAGAATAGTGGAATCTCATGAGTTCACTGTGATGACTTCTCATAATATGATGGGCACATGGGCTTCCCCTTCTCTCCTATATTTCAATAATGATAATGGTTTTTCTGCTAATAAAATTATGTCAATATGCAGTGTTGATAGTTCTAAAAATAATGTAAATTGAAATCAAGAAAAACAACGGTATTTAAGGATTATCTTAAGACAGAAGGATGTATAGGCATCATCGGTGCCTTAATCCAACACACGGTGTTACTGGTATGACTCCAAGTGCATATTTTTATTTAAAATTGGCATAAATTTTAGTAAAAACACAACTAACATACTTAAAAAAACCTATTTTTATTGTTTAAATACTTTATGAAAATAGTAAAAAAATTATTTCTGACATTCTGAAATCAACTACACCTCAATATGATGCACAATGTGACCAGTGTTACTAAAAGTGTGTGTATTTATTTAATGTTGACATTAATTTTAGTAAAAAGAACAAATTGCATACTGTAATTAGAAAAAATGCATTCATATTATTTTTATGCTTTAGTAAAATGATATATTAGTCATTTTTGATGTGTAAGATGAAACCTCACCTCAATGTTGTTTATGGTGTGACCACTATAACTCTAAGTGTGTATATTTATTTAAAATTAATGTTGATTTTAGTAAAAAGAAAAATTTACATACTAAAAACCAAGAAAATGCATTCACATTCTTTTGATACTTTAGGAAAACAGTCCATAAGTCATTTATGACATGTAGAAATCAACCCCATCCCAATATGATGCATGGTGTCACTGGTATAATTCCAAGTGTGAGTATATATTTAAAATTAACATTAATTTTAGTAAAAAGAGAATGTGACATACTGGAAACTGAGAAAACACATTTAGATTGTCTTGATACATTAAAAAAATGATCCACAATTTATTTGTGACATGTAGGAATCAACCTTGAATCAATATGATGCATAGTGTGACCAATATGACTAAAAGTGTGTGTATTTATTTAAAATTGACATTAATTTTAGTAAAAAGAACAAGTGAAAATCTGAAAACTAATAAAATGTATTCATGTTGTTTTCACACTATAAGAAAACAATCAATAAGTCATTTTTGACATGTATGAATCAACTGAACTTCAATCCGACACATTGTTTGGCCTCTATAACTCTAAGTATGTCTATTTATTTAAAATTGACATTAATTATAGTAAAAAAGAAAAACTATCTTACTGAAAAATGATGAAACACATTAGGATTGTTTTGATACATTGGGAAAATGTTCCATATGTCATTTATTACAGGTTTTAATCAACCACACTTCAATATGATGCATGGTGTGATAGGTATGACTAAAATAGTTTCTACTTTTTTAAAATTGACCTTAATTTTAATAAAAATAACAAGTGACATACGAAAAACCATGAAAACACATTCAAATTTTTTTATATTTAGAATAATTATATATAAGTAATTTTTTATGTTTAATAATCCATTTCACCTCAATATGATGCATTTTGTGACCAGCATAACTAAAAGTGTGTCAATTTATTTAAAATTTATATTCATTTTAGTAAAAAGAATAAGTTACATACTGAAAACTAATAAAATGTATTTAAATTATTTTGATACTTTTAAAAATGATCTATATGTCATTTTTTATGTGTAAGAATTATCCTCACCTTAATAAGATGTATGGTGTGATCACTATAACTCTAAGTGTGTCTATTTTTTTAAAATTGACATTAATTTTAGTAAAAAAAGTGACACACTGAAAACCCAGAAAACAAATTCATATTGTTTTAATATTTTAGGAAAATTACTCATAAGTAATTTTTGATATGTACGCATCAATACAAACTCAATATGGAACACAGTTCGAGTGGTATAATTCCCATTGTGTGTTTTTTATTTCAATTTGACATTAATTTTAGTAAAAAGAACAAGTAAAAAACTGAAAACTAAGAAAAAAACATTAGAAATATTTTATTACTTTATAACTATTATATATACCTAATTTTTAATTATAGTAATAAAATGAAATTCAATATGATTCATGATGTGACCGGTATGACGAAAAGTGTGTTTATTTATTTAAAATTGGCATTAATTTTAGTAAAAAGAACAAGTGACATACTAAAAACTGAGAAAATGCATTTAGAATGTTTTGATAAATTAGTAAAATAATCTATAAGTCATTTTTTATGAGTATAAATCAACTATACCTTAGTTTAATGCACATTTTGACCAATATAAAACTAAGTATTTCTATTTATTTGAAACTAATATTAATTTTAGTAAAAAGAACAAGTAACATATTAAAAATTGAGAAAAAACATTTGTAATGTTTTTATAATTTTGTAAAATGATTAATAAGTCATTTATGATGTTTATGAATTAACCCCACCTCAATATGATACATTTTGTGACCGGTATAATTCCAAATTTATGTATTTATTTAAAATTGACATTAATTTTAGTAAAAAGAAAAATTGACATACTAAAAATCAAGAAAAAACATTCAGATTGTTTTGATACATTATAAACATGATATATAAGTCATTTTTAACATGTAGGAGTAAAATTCTCATCAATATGATGCAAAATGTGACTAATATAACTAATTGGGTGTCTATTTATTTAAAATTGGCATTAATTTTTGTAAAACGTACAGGTAACATATTTAATACTATGAAAACACACTTGTATTGTTTTTATAATTTAGGAAAAATATCCATAAGTAATTTTTGATGTGTAGGAATAAACTTCACCCCAATCTGACACATGATGTTACCTCTATAACTCTATGTGTGTCTATTTACTTAAAATTAACACTAATTTTACTAAAAAGAACAATACACATACTAAAAACTAAGAAAACACATTTGTATTGTTTTTATACTTCCGTAAATATAACCATAAGTTATTTTTGACATGTAGAAATCAACCGCACCTCAATATTATGGACGGTGTGACTGGTATGACTAAAAGTGTGTCTATTTATTTAAAAATAACATTAATTTTAGTAAAAAGAGAAACTGACATACTAAAAATGGGAGAAATGCATTAATATTGTTTTGGTAATTTAGAAAAAAATCATAAGTCATATATAATTTTTAGTAATCAACATCACCTCAATATGATTCATGATGTGACCGATATAATTTTAAGTGTGTCTTTTTATTTAAAATTGAAATTAATTTTAGTAAAAAGAAAAGGTGGAATAATAAAAACCAAACAAACACATTTTTATTGTTTTGATAATTTAGTAAAATGATTTTTAAGTCATTTATAATTTTTGGGAATAAAACTCACCTCAATCTTATTCATTTTGTGACTAATATAACTCTACGTGTGTCTTTTTATTTATAATTAAAATTAATTTTAGTAACATAAACAAGTGACATACTAAAATCCATGAAAATGCATTCAAATTGTTTTCATACTTTAGTAAAATGATCCATATATCATTTATGATGTTTAAGAATCAACCCCACCTCAATATTATTCAAATTTTGACTGGTATATTTCCAAGTGTGTATTTTTATTTCAAATTGACATTAATTTTATTAAGAAGAACAAGTGACATACCTAAAAACTAGAAAACACATTCATATTCTCCCGTTACTTTTAAACAATGATTTATATGTCATTTGTGACATTTAGGAATCAACTAAACCTCAATATGATGCATGGAGTGACTGGTAGAACTAAAAGTGCTTGTATTTATTTAAAATTGATATTTATTTTTGTAAAAATATTAAGTTAAATACTTAAAAATGGATAATTGTAAATTTAATTATATAATAATTAGTTTGAAATATATTGAGTACTGTTTTTTTTAATTCATGATGTCAATTATATTTCAATTAAATTATATATTTTTCATTTATAGGATACATAAATATTATGGCTATATACAGACAATGGGTATATGCTTTGGGTTGGAGACACACCCTTGGGAGATAATGGCTATATATAGACAATCGGAATACATTATATATTGGGAATTTTTGTACACTGTCAATATATTGATATCAAACCATTCAGTACCATTGAGACCTCATAAACATGGGATACCCTTTGGAATAAAATTGGAACAAAAATTTATAATGAATTTATGAATTCTAGGAATGTCTGATGTTATTTGAAACAATATTTATGTGTTTTTTGTTATAAATGGTAGCTATGTTGTTATTGTAGCTTATTTGTTACAGGTTACATGTTATTTCATTGATGGTTGTACTATTTTATAAATAACACAGTACAAAAATATTGGCCTCTATCATCACTATTTATAGTGCTGATAAAGGGACCCCTTTATCAGCGCTATTGAAAGTGATGATAATGTAGTCACTTTACCAGTGCTCGAAATAGAACTGGTAAAGGGGCCATCCCTTTAACAACTCTGAGATTAAAAATTATTTTTAGCACTGTTAAAATTTATTTTGTTCACTGTTAATGGTCATTTCTATAGTAGTTTCATCTAAGGGTCACACAACTTTGACACATATCACAAGGTGTGTGATATGTGCCTCTTCATGAATACTCTAACACCACACATAAGGGACTACATGTTTTGTGTTCATAGGACTACATGTTGTGTAGTATGGTTTTTTACAGAACCATTAATATTCTTCACATTTCATCTCTCATCGCTCATATTTCCTTCAGTTCTATCTCCAAACTCACCAAAGAACACGAATCTTGATTTATCTGATCTCTTCCATCACCATTCACTGGATTGCATCCATTTCCACTGCTTGAGAAACTATGGTCATCTCTCATTCACATTGTTTCATGACATACATGAATTGAGGATATCTAATATGACCACGATCACCCTCCATCATCATGCACCATGATCCCATCACTGATTCAGAAACTGGATCTATGGAAACAATTTACTATTCCAAAAGTTAAACACACATTGATTGTCTTATAGGTATTCATCGATCTACTTCCCAAAAGAATGCGGATGAAAAATGCATGTAGAATGGAGGGGGAAACAATAAAACATAAACATGAGGAATTAAAATCATCCAATGTTCATGTTGTTATCAATTATTTTTCCTAGTTAGATGAACGAAGAGATAATTAAATCAAAATAAATAACTATTATCCCCCAAATCCCAGATAAATAAACCCAAACCCACAATTTTATTGATACATGAATAAACTATTTATTTTACTAATTCGTGTTCATCATTGGATAATAAAATGGGAATAAATTCACATAAAATAAATTTCCTACCTCGATTTGTTTCTCTCACATATGAAGAACGATCGCACGTCATTGTTGTTAATGATTTACACAAGTTATGTTGGTGCATGATGCTCGATTGGATCATGATACGATTTCTACATCCAATGATCCTAAGATGGCACGTGATATATATAAAAAGTTTAACCATTCATTAGAAATGTTCATATTATTGTAGAATATTTACTAAAAATCTATATAAAAAGTGTAACCATTCATTAAAATAATCATGCTAAGATAAATTTGGATGTTAGTAACATTGTCAAATCATGTTAAATATTTTGTGTCTTTTTTATTTTTTAAGTGTGGTCCTTTTAGATTCATCCAAACTATAAGGGGCCAGATCTACATAGATCAACCCTTTTCATTTTTTCTAATGTCTAAGTGCTTAGAGGATGGTCGGAAGATGTTTGGAGAATTTTGGTTAAGTAAAATCTTTAAGGAGGGGATTACACATCATGTAACTACATTACATGATGTGACATCCTATTTAATATGGTGTTTCATGATGTGAAATAAGGATTCACAGTGTGAAATACTTCAGGGTCTGAAAAATAAAATAAAGAATTTAGGGGATGTAATTTCTCACGAAACTCGGTCTCGAGGCATTAAATGAAGTGAAAGGGGATTACACGTCATGTAATGACCAGATGATGTATGTTTTATGTGTTTTACAAGAACTTGTGTTTTTTCCAACCTATGGTTGTAGCATCTCTCCTTCAACCCCAGGCAACCCAATGACCCTCTCTTCATCATTTTGGGGATTCCATCTCAAGGAATGATCCCAAGCTCCCTCCTTCGATTAGTAGCAATCCATATTTGATATAAGGAATGATCTACTTCCATTCTTGAGGTTTATTCTATCGATTTCTTTCCATTTATCCTTTACATGTGAAGGTTCATAATAGATTCTTCTTGGTGGTTGGTTGGTGCGGTTGTGCCATTGAATTCTCGACTAGATTCAGTTGTTTCAAGAGAGGTGATCATGATTTGTTGCTTTGATCTATTGTCATATAGAGAACGTCAATGAACTGTTGAGGTAGGATATTCAATGAATCTCTATTTACTTATGTGCAATAATACAGCTAGCATTATTTAGATCTTTGAATCACAATGAAATTGACCTAATAATTATATGAACCGGATTAAATAAATTGGTATCGATCATGTATAAATGTTTTTGTTTTATACTAGGACAAAGGTTTGCCTATTTATTTTAAAGATAGTGTGATATCTTTTACCCTCTTAGTTAGAATAATTTTCTTGATGGAAATTGGTAAATAATGTGAAGATTTAATTGATTAATAATTAATTGTCTAAAAGATAAATAGGTGTGTTTAATGAATCTAGTTGTTTCTGTTTTAATTTTATGATAATCAAATTTATACAAGTGGGAATGTTTTATTAAATTGTTTAATGAACCTATTGCATGTTGATGCTTGTGGATAAAAAAGTTAAAGTCATGATAAATTAATTATTTAATTAATTTGGTGATAGCTTGTGATAGCTTGTTGTTTAGTTTACCTATAGTTAGAACCTATAAATAATGAATCAGTTAATTAAAGATGGAGTAAGAAGTAATTGTGTGATAAAGATAATTCCTTGTAGGGCCTGAGTTTCTTGGTTACTTATAAAGGATTGGTCCATGTTCTTTGGATATGTGAGTGCTCCTTCTGTATGAAGGATTAATTTCTTTATTTGAGGTTGAGAGCCAATTTCCATGTTTGTTCCTACTACTTGTGATGTTCTATAGATATGATACTTGTCGTTGTGGGTGCAGGGAGGCCTAGATGCGATGGGAGCCTGGGATGGATGAGCCTGAAGGGATTTTCTAGTATGTGGGGGTAGGTTGGCTAGTGGTTGTGGCAGTAGTTGATGCCAATACTGGTGAGATACATCTATATATGCATGTGGTTGTAGGAGAGGAAACTGGGGATGAATGAATAGGTTGAAGCTGGGCTTACCCATTGATGTGAAAGTGGTTGATTTTGAATATGTTATTTGTTTATCTGCATTACATTACCCACTACATGAGGCAAATTATCTATCTTTCCCTCCTTCTAAAAGAGTTGAAGATGCATAGGGTATGCCACTTGATTTCCATGTTTGGCTTCTCAAGGATGGATGGGTCTACACTCTATCTATAGGTGGAAAAGATTCGATGGGTAGCTCATTTACTCACTATTTTGAGCCCCTTACATTTGGTAGCTTATAATTATTTTCTAGAATGCCTAGGAATATGGAAAATGGGAAATATTTTAATTAAATTAATAAATAATGTTTAACCAGAGGGGTTGGAGAATTATGGGATGCAATTATTAGGTTATATCTTTTAAGATACCTTAGAATCGGTTTGGTTATGCCTAGAGGGATGGAAATTTGTTTTGATGTTAATGGAATGTGAAATGGAAAAGGATAAAGGTTAATTACCTATTAGAAAAATAATTAATGTAAAGTGAAATTAATAAAAAGGTATAAAGTAACTTTATGTAGCTATTTAAATGGTTGTGTGCTTATAGGATATCTAATATTAGCAGTGGTAGTTAGGAGTCCAAGAGACATTATCTATAGATGATTCTAAGACTAGGTTATCCCCATAGTGTGGTTGTGAGCTATATTGTATCACGTACTTTTTGTGTTTCGATGTTCTACTCTACTCTGTTGGTTAGGTAAAATGACACCCTAGGGATTCTACGCCTTGGGGGGTACTTTCCCAAACATCTCTTTGGGAGGATGGATGGATGACCACCCCCTTTGGACCCACTCTATTCTCTTGGTAGTTACTTGTGCTAGTATGCACAGTGGATGGTTTTCCCCATATATCTGTGTAGAGGGCTTTAAAGGCTTGTGGTTATTCACATGCATATATTTTGGATATAGATTACTATGGACTGTTATAGGTGTAATGTGTATAGGATATGATGGCTTGATAATCCTTACTATGTGTATGAGTTGTGATGGATTGAGGTATAATAACTAATGTATGACACACATTGTAAGAGCTGTGGTGGCTCCTAGAAACTACCTAGTCAATTTTGGTTATGTGGACATGGTGGTTTTGTTGCATGAGGTGCATGTTGCGGTGCCTCACCTAGGTGTCTTTGAGAAAGCATTTTTTGAGAGAGATTCTCAGGACACACGACATTGGGGAAAAGTGAAAACCCAATGGGGAGGTAGTAGTAGGTTACGATTGATATTATTTATTATATTATATACTCTTATATGTGATAATTGGTGAGATTATCCAAGGTGAGGTTTGAAGCATAGTATGCCTGGTTAGGTGGTGAGTAAATTTCACTTGTTATTCATTGTGCTTTATCATGATTTCTTTACATTTCAACAAGAGGCTCTAGGTAGGATCCAACTTAGTATACTATTATACTCACCCTCTGTTGTATAAACTATTTTTTAGGTCACTTGTAGTAGGGTGGAGATTAGTCTTGAGGCTACTAGCTAGGGGTTTTTTCATGAGCTATTTGGGCTTTACGGTCACTGCTGTTTTACTTTTCTTTAGTAGATAAAGTTTTACCCTTTCAGTTGTAGTAGTTGTTGATAAAATTACATATATGTACTTGGGATTTATTTTATATTGTAGTCTGAGTAGGATTTGGTTGGTAACTATATTTTATTTCTCTTTCTCGTGTGTTCTCTAATAGGGTATTTCCTCCCATCGGTGTGTTTACTATACCATTGGTGCAAGTCGCCAACCTGAGGCCTACTAGAGGCAAGACTTGGGGGTCATTATCTCTCTTCTCACATTGTTGGACTAGTAGGGGTACACTTAGTGGGGAGGGGGTCAAGATAGAGTGGTATCAGAGGTTTGGTTGAGAGATGTGATGATGTTTAGAGATTGGCACGGGTGAGGTTGCATGGTTTTGTATGGAAATAGTGTTAGTCAAGTTCAGAAATTGTTGTAAACACTATATAGTGGCTGAGACATAGGTATTTAGGTCCCCCTGTGATTTGATGTGTGGGTTTTTATGTTTATAGTGGCTACTAAACATGGTTATACGTGTTTCAGTTTAGAGACCTAGGAAAGGATCATGCATCATTCTTCTTTGTGGTTGTGTTTGAATGGGTAGACCTTGGGATATGATATCCTAAAATTAATAAAAGAAAATAATTAATTAACGTTAAAGTATTCCATATTCTAGGTTTATGATTTATAAATGTTTTCTTTTTTAGTTATGGATCCAATTCGATGTCCTCATCAGGTTCGCATGGATGATCTTCAGCAGGTTGTGCCAGCAGATCACCACAGAGGAGTGGCTGACAACATCAACACTTGGAGGAGGAAACTTCAAGAGTTTTAACACCAATGTCTATAAAAGTATGAGGGGTCTGTTTCTTATGTAGTCATAGAATACTGGTTAGAGGAGGTTGAGATAGCTTTCAATTAAATATGTGCTCATAAGAATCACTGGGTGTCTTTGGTTGTGACGATGTTTTGTGGGGCAGTAAGGTAGTGGTGGTTCTTGTTCCTCGGGGATTGTGAGGAGTTGACAGTCTCATGGGAGAAGTTCCTAGAGTATTTCAAAGCTGAATTTCTTTCTAAGACTATGAATGCGTCTATTCACCAAAAGCTACTTAACCTTCGGTATGGGATCTCTTGTGTTTAAGAGTTTAGGATCTGTTTTAGGAACCTTATGCAATATGCTTCAGACTAGTTTCCAGATGAGGAGGCCAAGGTGAGGCATTTCAATGATTCTTGGCATCTTGAGATCTAGTGCTAGGTCGCCCTATTTATTCTTACTACATATCTCTAGGTGTTGGCATGGGAAGAGGTCCTCGAGAGGATTTTAGCCATAACCATATTGTCATGGGAGGGGATTCATCATTATTCCTCACAAAGTAGAGCTATAGTCCAGGGTTCCTGGTTTTCACGAAAGAAGAGTTTCTGATCATTCGGGGGTAGTTCCTAGCCCTCAACGTATCATTTCTCTAGGGTAGTATATCTATGGACTATACTAAGGGATCAGGCGCTTATTTTTCTTATGGACACCGAGGGTATTAGAAGTGAGAGTGCCCAACCATTCAAAGTAGTCAGCATGAGTGAGGTGTTCTGCTTCAGGTTCCTTAGTTGAGTCAATTCCAACCAATGTAGTAGTATTAGGTTTCATCAGTTTTGGATCATTAGAGAGAATATGGGGAAGGAAAAAGATAGGCTCTGGATGCTCCTCATCCTCATAGAGCGAAACACATCTATGGAGGTGGTTGTTAGTAGGTTCATAGAGGTCATGGAGTAAGTCGTGGTTAGATTTATTATTTAGCATTTCCAGTGTCAGGAAAGCAATACTTCATTCAAGGTTCCCTTTGTTTTTTTCCTACTTGGGTTCATGCCCTGTTTGATACAGGTGTAATGCCTTCTTCATATCACGTTCCCTTTTCCATGACTTGGGACATGGGGTAGAGGGGCTTCTAGTGCCCTTGGGATTTACCACAACATTTGGAGGTTGAGCTAACTTGTTTAAAGTAAGTAGAGACTATGAGGTAGTTCTGGAGAAGCACCGATCCTAGGAATATTTCATATGATTAAGAATACAACAATATGATGTCATCCTTGAAATGGATTGGTTATATTCAGTGTATTCCATTCTGGATTACTTCAGGAGGTAGGTGGTGTTCTTTGATGCTAATGGAGAGCCGGAGGTTTTTCTTGGTGGGTGAGACCCTCAAATGGATCTATTGAAGTGTGGTATTGTGTTTTAAAGCATGTCATCGTGGGGTGCATTAGTTTTGTTCATGAAGAATTATGATGGAATTTTTTGATTGTGTATCAATTATCAACGCTTGTAATGAGTGACATTGAAAAACTGTTATCTTCTTCCACATATTGATTATTTATTCGATCAAAGGGTGAATGTTGGTTATCAAAGATCGATTTGTAGTAAGGATATATTCATATTCATGTGAAGGATGGGGATATCCTAAAGACTACTTTCTATTATCGTCATGGGCATTATGAGTTTTTTGTGATGTTGTTTAGTGTGATGAATACTCCAACTATGTTCATGGGGCTAATGAATGTTGTGTTCTATGAGTTCTTGGATAAGTTCATGGTGGCCTTAATTGATGAAATCTTTGTGTACTATGTGTCTAAGGAGGAGCATGCAGAGCATCTTCATTCTATTTGGGGAGTTCTTCATCGACAACAACTATTTTAGAAGTTTTTGAAGTGTGTGTTTTGGGCTCGAGAAGTCTGTTTCTTTGTTAATGTTTTATCCCATCAGGGAGTAAATGTGGACCCATTTAAGGTTGAAGTAGTTTTGTATTGGGAATCCCACAAGACAAGGGCATAGGTGAAAATTTTCCTTGGTCTTGTATGCCATTAAAAGAGGTTTTTAGATGATTTATCTCGAGTTTCGACTCCTCTAACAGTAATAAAAAAAGGATCGGGAATTCTTGTAGACTGATTAGTGTCAAGCAGATTTTTGAGTATCTCATGTAGAAGTTAGTAAGTGCTGTGGTACTTTGTTTTCTAGTATAAGGAGTTTAGTTTGAGGTTTCCTATTATTCTTCTCATCTAGGTTTATTCTATGTTATGATGCAAGAAAGATCAGTCATTTCTTATGGATCTCAATAATTACATCCCAACAAACGTAACTATGCCACCCATGATTTTGATTTGGTGATATTGGTGTGTTCCCTGAATTTGTGAGAAATTACCTCATTAAGGATCATTTTGTATTTTTCACTTATCATAAGATCTTGAGGTTTGTTTTCTATTGGTGTGACTTGAACTTGTGACAACATTAGTGGATTGAGTTCTTATAGGACTAAAACTTCAAAATTTTGTATATGCCCAGAAAGAGGAGTGTTGTAGTCGATGCACTAAATAGGATGTTGTGTAGTGATGTATTGTGTCAATCAGGTGATTCGTGGAGGGTGATGGAAGAACTTTTAGCAATAAATTGGGATATGGGAGAATTTTGGGGCATATGTTTTCTTTTTTAGATTATAGTGTGGTCATCTCTAGTGTAGTTGGTAGAAGAGTCCCAGTTGGGGGATTTTGAGGTAGATGTCTGGAGAGATCAAATTTTTTGTGGAGAGGCCTCTGATGGTTGGTATGAGGATGAACAACATGGGGTGTTGTTTTGTGGAATGATTTTTGTTCCTTTGGTGATGCATAAGATGGATCTCATAGAGTTCCATAGTTGACCCTTAGTGGTACATCCTTGGGTGACAAAGATGTACCAAGCCTTGAGATGTTGGTTTTGGTGGCCTAGTTTGAAGCATGATGTTACAGAGTTTGTGTCTCAGTGTTTGTTCTACCAAAAGGTGAAGGTCGAGTACTGTGTTCCCGGTGGTTTTCTACAGCCATTGGATGTTCCTTAGTGGAAGTGAGATGACATCTCAAGGGAATTTGTTACCAATTTTCATCAAGATCAAGGAGTTTATGCCTCTATATGGGTGGTAGTGGATAGTTTGAATAAATCATCCCACTTTATAGAAATCAAAGAGTTTATATTAGTGGAGGTTTGGTCAAGATAGTATCTGGAGGATGTGGTAAGGCTCCACGAAGTCCTAAGGACGATCATTTCTGATCGAGATCCTCATTTTACCTCTATGGTGTGGAGAGGTATCCAACAAGATTTTGGTTCTCAGTTGTGCCTTAACAATGCTTTTCATCAATAGATAGACAATAAAATTGAACAGAACATCCAAACTCTGGAATACATGTTGCACTCTTGTGTCCTATATTTTAAAGTTTCATAGATGAGGCACCTACCTTTGGTAGAGTTTACATACAACAATAGTTTTCACTCCACCATCAGTATGGAACCATTTGAAGCCTTGTATGGACAACCTTGAAGTTCTCTATTATGTTGGACTGGGGTTAGAGAGGTAGAAATTTTCAAGCCGGAATTGGTACAGATTATGACATAGATGGCTTAAGTGATCCACGAGTGAATAAAGGAACTACAAGATCATCATAAGTTGCATGATGATCATAGGATGAGACCTTTGGAGTTTGATGTTGGGGATCACATGTTTCTGAAGGTGACTACCCATCATGGGTAGTGAAGGTTTTTTCATGGTAGTAAGATTTCTCTCCAGTTTGTTGGGCCTTTCGAGGTGTTAGATCATATTGAAGTCATGTCTTATCGGGTAGCACTTCCCTTGTAGATGAGGTGGATACATGATGTTTTTCACGTGTCATGGATCTATCTTGATTTTAATGATGACTCTCATGTCACTAATTAGTGATATATTGATGTTAATGATTATGAAACCTTTTAGGAGAATCCTTAATAGATCAAGAACCTCAAGGAGAATGTGTTACCTGGGCATGTTATACCCTTAGTTCATGTCTTATGGCAGCATGGTGGCATGGAGGAGAGTACCTGGGATAGTTAGTCGAATACATGTTCTCAGTACCTTGAGTTTTTTGCTGTTTATATCTTCTCTTGTAATGTTGTTTATTTAGTGGTCATTGACCCCTTTCTGTTATGAGATGACTTTTCCTTGTCTCTCATTGTGAATTTCTCTCTTTTGAGAGGTATATGCCCTAAGATAGTCTTTAGGAGCTTATTATGGTTTTTTTTGGTTTTGTGTTGTTACTTTTTTGAAGAGGTTGAGCTCCTATGGTGGTGAGAGCCTTGAGAGGTACTTCATGGGGTGGATATTCAGATAATCCCTTTATGTTTCCTCTCTGGGTTTGTTTTCGATTCTCGATGATGAGAATGTTTTGAGAGGTATCTGATGTAAGGGGGAAGATCCATGTGGATCAAACCTTTACATTTTTTTGAATGTATGTGCTCTCTAAGGTGGCTCATAAGACGTTTGGAGATGTTCGGTTAAGTAAAATCATGAAGGAGTGGATTACACGTCATGTAACTGCATTACATGATGTGAAATCCTGTTTCACGGGTTGTTTCATGGTGTCAAAGAAGGGTTCATAATGTGAAATAATTCAGGGTCTAAAAAATAAAATAAATCATTGATGGGACACATTTCTCAGATAAACTCAACCTCAAGGCATTACATGACATGAAAGGAGATTACACATAACCTAATTCCCCAATTCTATACGTTTTAGGTGTTTTCCAGCTACTCATGTTTTCTTAAACCTGGAGTTGCAGCAGATCATATAACAACCCGATATTTTATGAATAAAATTCCTTTTATTTTAATGACTTATAGTTATTGAAATTAAATTCAATCTTTTTTAATTTTTAATTTTAAGTATAAATGACTATTAAGTATCATTACCCTTGATAATATAGCCAAACAATAGGGATCACATGACTGATATAAATATAAGGTTTCAAAAAAATCCTTTTGACATAGAAAAAGGAGATGATGGCCCCATCTAGTAGACTCAGGCCATACGAAGCCCATTTTTTGGTGCTCGTAAATGAGGTAGTGTCACTGGGCATCACTCTTGATCAAGAACATGCTGAGCTTCAACATGTTATGCTTGATCGGAATTGCCTATGAGAGAAGATCGAGTTAAGAGAGATTACCACTCGAGCGATGTTATCTGAGCCACCCCAAGAGTATATCACCATTTCACACCTTACCCATAGGTCCTATGTAGGTTTTATAAGGGGTTATTTAATAAGGTATTATTTATTTATCTTTATTCAATTATTTTAAATAAAAGTCTTATTAAATCAATTATTTTTAAAAGAATAGTCTTCTTAAATACTGATGAATTGGATAAATTGATTTTTCGAGTAAAAATGGTTCTTTTGATAAATATATACATGATTATATTAAACTAAGGTTTTTATTAATAATATTATAAAAAAAATTCTTATTAATTATGAAAATATCAGTTCCTTATCTGTAAATGTTTAGGTAATTAGTTTGATAAGAGTTGTATTTTTATACTATAAAACAGAAAGTGTATATTTTAAAAAATTAATGAATTTTTGAAATAATTACTATTTTAAAAAAATATTATTATCAAATTACATTTATGAATAATAAATTATTATATAATTTTTATGAAGTTAAATGTAATTTTTATTATGGATTGAAAACTATTTTTGTCAAAACACGTGAATTTTCAATAAATGTCAGTTTTCTTTTTGAAAGTGAAAATTCACATATTTAGAAAATTATTTAGATAAAATGAATCTAATTTTTTTAATTAGAACTTACAAATTATCCAATGTTTAATTTTTCTTGATTTTATCAGAAAATCTAATTTTTTAGTAAATAATTAAATACCATATAAAAAACGTGCGTTTTATGACATCATAATGACCCCAAGATGATGTAATAAATACTATAATGGGTATTATCATCCTAATATAGTTTCTACCATTAAAATAATGTGATTTTATATTTGTTTCACATATTTTTAAAAGCCTTAGTGAATCTTCCATAATTTATAATATACATTATGATTCTAAATTCGTTTTTTTAATAATGTGACACACCTCCACAAAAGCAATGAGAATATTTTAATATGTCTAGACATTGTCCTAATAAAATAATTTTTTCCACTCCACTTTGTAAAAACCCATGGGCACAAACCATGGGAATGTTTTTTGGTTTTGAATATTTAATTGTATAGATTCAAAAACCTACGTTTGTGAAATATTGAAGAATTCCCCTCTCATTTCCTATATAAACCCACCTAAGATACCACTTCTATTCACTAAAAATATTTGGAGCACATCCCTAATATTACCACCTCTCTCTATAATCCTCCCATGGTGCCCCAATCTCTCAAGAAGCCCCTCATCAAGCTTTTTAAGTCACACACTCAAGTATGCGATCCTTACTTTCCTTTCATTCTCATTTTTATCCAAGTTTCTTTACGTTGTTATACCATTTTATTTTCAATTACAAATGTTGGGGTATGATTCTTCACCTCTCCAATACATCCCTCATTATATTTAATGATTATAGACCCCTTTCTCTCACATAACCCCAATTTATGAATTTCTATATGACTTCGTTATGCTGCAAAAATTTCACCATGATTTTCCAAGCCAAAATCATCATGATGTGAATACCATAACCATTTCTCTATCAAGGGTATTCACATTTATGAACATATACATATTTTATGGTACATACATGTATGTATTCTGCAATCCTTAATCTTGGAATAACTTATGATTTTGAATGATTCCATTTATATGATCTATGTGGCACACTTATTCATGAAATAAAATGTTTATTAAAGGTAAGCCCTGATAGCGCTCTAATGCATTTGGTAATGTTTAGTATCATGATACACCATGTAAAATGAGTTTTTACTCATGATAATTCATTTTCAATGAGTTTTTACTCATGAAAATTAATTTTCAATGAGGGTTTACTCATGTTAATCCATGTGTGATGAACCTTGCCTCATACTAATATCATGTTGTATCTAGTTGCCACATTTCCATATTATGATAATCATGATATATCATGCCTTTATTTTAATGTTTCTCTTATTCTCCATTGATATGTCTATTACCTAAAATGTACTATATTCTTCATGAATTCTTTGTTTAATCCCTTTCTAGGATTTATATCTCACCCTTTTCTTATGTATGTCCTCAGGTTATCCCATACAATGCTAAGTATAAAGGAATATTATGGTCATGCAAAAAGAGTTTTCAATAAAGATGTTGTATTTTTTGTCTTAACTTGTCATATAATGTTTCAAATACCAAAATACACTATACCTCTGATCTTATGGGTTGTATTAAGTGTAATTGTATGTAATTAATCATGTTTAAGTGTATAATAAGAAGCAGGTTTGTTATAGTTGGAATCAAAAGATAGGTTTAGTTATTTTTGGGATTAGGATTATAAAACCCCAGTGAAATAAAAAGAGATAATACTAATTATAATAAAATAATACCTAAATTTTTGTTAGTATTGAGTAAGTTTTTTATCAAACAAATACATCCTTGTTTTGACATGAATAAGTAGAGGTGGATCTTGTAATGATGTATCTAGGGGTAAAACCCAAAAACACCGCTTTGAGCTCGACTCAAACGAAAACCGGTGCATGAAAACAAGCCTTTTTTCACTCTCAGTTCAACACTCTTAGGGTATATGCTTTGTTAAATTCATAAGCATAGTATTAACCATTATTAAAGAAAAAATCCGATTAGAATATACATTAGGAAATAGATCATGGATAACTTAGATCGAAACAATGAAATTCATAAGTTAAGGAAATAAATTTAATCTAAAAGTTGTCACTTTTAGTCTTTGGATTCTCCTTTATGTGTTTAATAGTTAAAATAAATACCCCTAATTTACCTTTTATTCTATCCCATGGCCATTAATAGGAGGATTCGGGATAACAACCGATGTGAAGATCAATGTGAGGATTGTTCTAATGAGATACCCAATCCGATGGGAGTGGAAATCACAAACATTGTCATGATACTCTCTCGTTCAACTCGTGTTTTGAATAGAAACATGGTTCAAGAGTAACTTCCAACCCCCTCTAATAAAGAACATACCAAAATCGAGAGGTTCATAAGACAATGTCCTCTAACTTTTAATGGATCATCTGGTCCCTCAATTGCAGAACAATGGATCAAATCCATTGAGATGATGTTCTCTATCCTTCAATGTTCCAAAAAAGAGAATTTTCTTCTGGATTCTTACTGTATGGAGGGTAAATATGATCAATGGTGTACATTGATCAAAAATACAAAGCCTGAGGAATAGATCAAGACGTTGGAATGAAAAGATTTACAAAAAAAGTTTTTTGATACATATTTTCCCCACACCCTTCGATATAAGATGGAAAGGGATATCCTTTACCTCAAGAAAAAATATGACGAATCCATTAGAGAATAGGAGGAAAACTTCACAGGGATTTTATGATACACCTCTATCTTTATCATTACCCTTTAATTCTAGGTTGACCACTTCATTGGTGGGATAAAACATAGCCTAAAGAAATCCTTTGTGATCCACAACTTTGATAGTTATGAGGAAATTGTATGATATTCCCTAAAAGTCAAAATCAATATTAAATAATATAAGTGGGTATCATGGGTATAAAAATAAGAAAGTGGACTTCAAATTTAATGGTTCTATGGATAAATCCAATGGTTCTATGAAATTTCAGCACCCCACTTTCCAAAGGAGTGGAAAGAAGCACCCCATAAATTTCCTAAAGGGGAGGAGGAAATGCTTTAGGTGTGGAAGAGAATGTTACCTATCCATTAATTATCAATAATAAAAACCCGCTACTACGACAGAGGGGAGGAATGATCCATTCAACCCTCAACGCATTTTTCATTTCTACAACTACAAAGAACCAGGGCACTATTTGAACCAGTGACCTAAGACAAGGGTTTTTAGAGGCAACCAACAACCTCTGAGGTAGCAAGGGAGAGTTTATTCCATCACGACTACTGAAGTGAATCCCAACAAAGAAGTGGTGATAGGTATGCTAGTTATTAATTCAAGAATATGGAATGTACTTTTGGATTATTTTTCTATGCATTTTTTTATATCTCAATAGATTCGTTGAATAATCCAAACATCACTACAAATCATGGAAGTTGAGTTATTGGTGAGAACAGAAAATTGGGAAATTATTTCATCCCATTAATATAACTCCTCCCCTGTCATAATTTCTGGATTGAACTCCCAGGAGAACCTAGTCATACTTCCTATAGTAGAATTTGATTCAATTTTTGGAATGTATTGGCTTTCCTTATACAGAGCCAACATAAATTTTTAAGAGAGGGATATCACTCTTCATATGGAGAATCGACCATCGATTCTATACAAGTGCAATGAGGAGGATGACTCTTCTTTAGCACCATAATCTAAAGTGTGGATATTACTACCCTATATGCACGTGTATAATGATCAGATGATTGTTTCTAAAGAAGAAACCATGCTCAAATATATTCCTATTGTAAGAGAATTCACTAACGCATTTCCCGTGGAATTTCCTGGTCTTCCTCTTACATGAGATGTTAAATTCTTGATTGATCTTATACCTGGGGCATTTCCAATATCTAAGAATCCATGTAGAATGCCTATTGTTGAGATTGAGGAGATAAAGAAAAAACTACATGATAATTTGGATAAAGATATTATACACCAAAGTGCTTCACCAAGGGGTTCATCAGTCCTCTTAATCAAGAAGAAGGATGGGTCAATGGACATTTGTATTGATTATCATGATCTCAAAAAAATCATGTTAAAGAACAAGTATCCTATACCACGAATTCATTACTTGTTCGATCAGCTATGTGGAGCACAATACTTCTCTAAGGTGGATCTGTGGTTTGGATATTACCAAGTAAGGGTGAAGAAGGAGGATATCCCAAAGACTGCTTTACATATAAGATACGGGCACTATGAATTCATAGTAATGACTTTAGGACTCTCTAATTCTCCATAAATCATCATGGACATGATGAATATAGTATTTAGAGATTACCTAAAAGAATTTATGTTAGTTTTTATAGAAAATGTTATAATAAACTCCAAAACCAAGGAGGATGATGAGGACCTTATAAGCATTGTACTAGAGACATTGCGAAAAGAGAAGTTATCTGTAATGTATATCAACTGTGAGTTATAGTTTATGGAATTCTCATTCATGGGGAATATCATCACAAGAAATGTGATATCAATGGGTCCCTCCAAGACATATGAAATTGAGGGTTGGCCAAGTAAATCATTTGGGACTGATATTCATAGCTTCCTTGGGTTAGCTGGATATTACTGCTGATTTTGTGAGAACTTTATCACGATTTTCAAACCCTCTTACCAATATAACTCATAAGGGAGTCAAGTTTGCTTGGAATGATAAATGTGAACTGGGATTCAAGGATTTGAAAAGAAGTATTATCATTGTGCCTGTTCTCACACTACCCACAAGTGGATGATTTTTTGTGGTATTCAGCGATGCTTCAAAGAAGGGATTCTGTTGTTTGTTGATGAAAAATGAAAATGTAATTGGCTATGTTTGAAGGAAATTGAGTTTTTATGAGAAGAACTATCCAATACATGATTTGTAGTTGGATATAGTGGTCTTCTATTTGAAAAAATGGCGACATTACATATTTCGGGAAAAGTGTGAAATATATATGAATCACAAAATCCTTAAGTATATATTCACATAGAAAGAGAAGAACATGCACTGATGAAGATGGTTAGAGTTGATCAAAGACTATAACTGCTCAATTCACTACCATCAGGGGAAAGTGAATAAAGTGGAAGACATTCTATGTAGGGAGGATCCAGTAAATCATTCATTAATGAGAAATTCATAGATTTGATAAATATGGACATGGGAATCATAAAGAAGGGAACATCATCAATCCTTTCACAAATTATTTCTCATCCATCTCTTTTGGAATGGTTAATGTAAGCTCAAAAGGATGATGTAGGAATTCAGAAGAAAGTGGAAACTATCAGAAAATTTAAATCCTTGGAGTTCAATGTTAATGAAGAAGGAATTATGAGATTCGGGACAAGACTATGTGTTCCGTCAAATCTAGAGTTAATGAAATAACTTTTAGATGATGGAAATAGTTCAAATTACTCCATTAACTCAGGAAACACAAAGGTGTATTGGGATATTTGAATGAATTTTTGGTGGGATAACAGAAAGAAAGATATTGTTGAGAATACGTCAATGTGTATGGTATGTCTTCAAGTGAAGGCTAAGTGAAATAATTATAAGGGCATGATGCAACCATTGCCCATACAAATTTGACAATGGGAAAACATCACCATGGACTTTATCACCAGAATTCCAAATACATCCAAATGAAACAATACTATTTTGGTTGTTGTGGATCTTCTTACAAATATTTCACACTTCATTGCAATTTAGGATGATTTATCATTGGATAAACTAGCGTAAACATATATCAAAGAAGTGGTAAGGCTACATGGTGTACCACTATTGATTTTATCTGATCAGGATCCAAGATTCACCCCTATGTTATAGAAGAGTCTCCAACATGCTATGAATACTGAGATGAACATCAGTACAGCTTATCATCCTCAAACTAATGGCCAATTTGAGTGGACTATCCAAACACTTGAGGTCATTTTGAGAGCATGCTCAATAGACTTTAAATAAATATGGGATCATCATCTTTATCTAGTTTAGTTCTCTTACAATAATAGTTTCTACTCATGCATCTAAATTGCTTCTTATAAATCTCTTTATGGGAAAAGGTGCAGAACACTAGCATGTTGGGATGAATTTGGGGAGTAAAAACTTCTTGTTCCAAAAATGGTTGATGAAATGGTGGAGAAGGTTAATGCCATATAGAAACACATTAAAGCTACTCAGAGTCGACAAAAGAGTTATGCTAACAATCATTGACGAGACATAAAATTTGATGCTGGAGACATAGTATTCCTCCACATATCACCATCTAAGAGAGTTATGAGATTTTGGAACAAAGAAAATATTAGTCCAATGTACATTGTCCCTTTTGAGATCCTTGATCGCATCAGAGTAATGGCCAATCTCCTATAACACCCACCAAACATGTCTCAAGTATATGATGTATTCCATGTATAACTATTAATGAAGTACATTCTCAACCCATCAGATGTACTCAATCTATAGGTGGTACAATTGAAGAATGACCTCTCCTATGAAGGGAAGATGGTGAAGATCCTAGATCCTAGAAAAAAAGTTCTATAAAAAAATATGGTTCCCCTCATCAAGGTGTTGTGGAAAACCACAAGTTTGAAGAAGCAATGTGGGAACCTGAGGAATTGATGAGTCAAAGTTTCCCTCATCTATTTTAGTGTGGGAAAATGAAATTTTGAGTGAGAAATTCCTTATGGGGGGAATGTTGTAACGACTTGATATTTTATGAATAAAATTCCCATTTTTAATGACTTGTAGATATAGAAAACACATGAAATCTTTTTTTTATTAATTTTTTTAGTTAAAATGACCATTAAGTATCATTATCGTGCATGATATAGCTATTGAATAGTGATCGCATGACAGATATAAATATATTGTTTTAAAAAAATCCTTTTGACGCAGATAAAGGAGATGATGACCTTGTCTAGTACACTCAAGTTGTACAAAGATCATTCGTTGGAGCTCTTAAAGGATGTAGCGTCATTAGGCTCCACTCTTGACCAAGAACATGTTGAGCATCAAAACATTAAGATTTAATAGAATTGACTACCACCCAAGAAATGTTATCCGAGTCACCCCAAGAGTTTTTCATCATCGCACACATTACCCTTAGGTTTTATGCGGGTGTTATAAGGGGTTATCTAATAAGGTATTAGTTACTTATTGTTTAATTCATTTTTTATAAATAAAAGTCTTATTCCCCCAATTCCTTTACGGTAACAGTCTTTCTTAAAAAATGATGAATTTGATAAATTGATTTTTGGGTAAAATGGTACTTTTGAGAAATATAAATATTATTATATTAAACAATGTTTTTATTAATAATATCATAAAAAATTCTTAAAAATGATGATTATATCAGTTCCTTATCTATAAATTATTAGGTAATCTATTTGATAAGATTTAAATTTTTATACGATAAAATAGAAAGTGTATATTTTATGGAATTAATGAATTTTTGAAGTAATTAATATTTTATTAAAATATTATTATGAAATTAATTTTATTAATAATAAATTAGTATATAATTTTTATGAAGTCATATGTAATTTTTATTAGGGTTTGAAAACTGTTTTCTTCAAAAACCCCTGAATTTTCAATAAATGTCAGTTTTCTTTTTAAAAGTGAAAATTCACAAATTTAGAAAATTATTTATATAAAATGAACATTAATTTTGGAATCAAGATATCGAAATTATCAAAGGGAGAATTTTTCATAATTTTTTGAGATAGTCGAATTTTTGGGTAAATATTAAATATCGTATAAATAAAATATGTGTTTTATGACATCATAATGACCCCAAAATAATGTAATAAATACTATAATGGGTATTCTCGGCCCAATATAAGTTTTCCCATTAAAATAATTTTATTTTATAGTTTTTTTGATTATTTTATAAATACTTATTAAATCCTCCAAAATGTATAATATACTTTATGATTTTAAATTCATTTCTTTAATAATGTGACTCACCTCCACATAAGCAAAGATAATATTTTAATATGGTCAACCATTAGCCTTATAAAATAATTTTTTCTACTCAACAATGGATAAAACGTGGTAAAAACCATGGGAAGGTTGGTGGTTTTGAATATTTAATTATATAGAATCCAAAACCTATGTTTGTAAAATATTAAAGAATTCCCCTCTCGTTTTCTATATAAACCCGCCCAGGCTCCAACTTATATTCACTAAAAATCCATGGATAAAATACCTAATCTTTCCTCTATGCTATAGAATCCTCCCAAGGTTACCTAATGTCTCAATAATCCCCTCTTCATGCTTTTGAAGTCACACACTCAAGTAAGGGATCCTTACTTTCCCTCCTTTCTCATTTTTATCCAGGTTTCTTTATATTGTTATACCCTTTTATTTTAAATTAAAAATGTTGTCGTATGATTTATCCCATCTCCCATTCTTTCCTCCATATATTTTATTGATGACATATCCTTTTCTCTCTCATTGACCAAATTTATGAATTTCCATATGATGTCGTTATGCTGTCAAAATTGCACCATGATTTTCCAAGAAAAAATCATCATGTAGTGAATATTGTAAACATCAATATATCAAGGGTGTTAACGTTTATACACATATTCATACTAAATGGTACTAACGTGTATGTATTCCACATTCCTTAATCATGTAATAACTTATGTTTTTGAATTATTCCATGTTATATGATCCATGTGGTACACTTATGCATGAAATTAAATGTTTATAAAGGGTGAACCCATATAGCGCTCCAATGCATCGGGTAATGTTTAGTATCATGATACACCATGTAAAATTATGGTTTACTCATGATAATTCATGTGAAATTAGGGTTTAATCATGCTAATTCATGTGTTGTAAGGGTTTACTCATGCTAATCCATGTGTTATGAGCCTTGGCTCAAGCTAATATCATGTTGTATATTGTTGCCACATTTCCATGTTATGATAATCATGTTATAGAATTCCCTTTTGTTCATGTTTCTATTATGCTCCATTGATTTTCCTATTTCCTAAATGGTATTGTATTTTTCATGTTATGCCTTGTTTACTCCCTTCTTGGGCTTTATAGCTCACCTTTTTCTTATTTATGTCCTCAGGTTGTCCCATGAAATGCTAAGTACAAAATAATGTTGTGGTCATGTAAAAGGAGTTTTCAATAAAGATGTTGTATTTTATCTATTAAGTTTTCATGTAATGTTCCTAATCCCAAAATACACTAGAAATATTGATCATCTTGGTTTTATTAAGTATAATTTTATGTATTAAATCATGTCTAAGTGTGTAATAAATAGTAGGGTTGTTATAGCTCTCCCTCAACCATAGGAGACCCAATGACCCTCTCATAAGCATTTTGGGGCTTCCCTCGTCATGGAATGATCCCTATCTACCTACTTCAATCCGTCTTCAATATATGGTATGATCTAACTCCACTCTTAAGGTTTATTTGATCGGATTCCTTCAATTTATCCTTACCATGTGATGGTTCATGATCTCCATGTTTTTGATGGAGTCTTCTTAGTGGTTGTTTGGTGTGGTTGTGTTGCGGAATCATCAGAAGGATGGAATTGTTGTGGAATAGGTTATCATGATTCATTTCATTGATCCATTTTTATGCGAATAACATCAATAAACTTTTGAGGCTGGGGATTCTATGATTCTCTATTTACTTATGTGAAACTTTAGAGCTATAATTATTTATCCCTTTGGATCATAATGAAATTGACTGATTTATTATATGAACTGGATTAAAGAAAATGGAATCAATCCCATAGCGATGTTGTTGTTTTATATCCTGATAACGGTTTGCCTCTAGATTTTCTAGATAGTCTGATATCTATGCCTTGATTGATTAGCATATTGTTCTTGATTAAAATTGGTAAAGAATGTAAATCTGTAATTAATTAATAATTAATTTTATAAAAGATAAACATGCATGTTTAATGAATCTGTTTGATGTTGTTGTAATGTGATGATAATCAAATTGATTCAAGTGAGAATGTTTAATTAAATTGGTTGATGAACCTGAATCATGTTGATGCTTTTTGATAAAAGAGTTAAATTCATGATAAATTAATTTATTAGTAAATTTTAAGAAATCTTGTTGTGTAGGTTTCCTATAGTTGGAACCTGTGAATAATGAATCAGTTAATTCAAGATGGAATAAGAACTAGTTGGGTGATAAAGATAATTCCTTACAAGTCCTGAGTTTCCCTCTAGATTGTAAAGGCTGAGTGTTTATGCTTGGGAGTTGTGATATCTCATTGTGTGTGAAGGATGAATGCCTCGCTTTAGGGTCGAGAGCATGTTTCTATATTTGTTCTTAATTCTGGTGATGTTTTCTATAAACAAGACTCATGGTTGTGGGAGAAAGGAGGCTCCGATGTGATGTGAGTCTAGGATGGCTGAGCCTTGAGGGATATTGTGGTATGTGGGGGAAGTTAGGGCCAGTGGTTGTTTCATAAATTGATGGCTAGAGTAGCAAGATACATCAGTTTATGCATGTGGGTGTTAGGGAGGACACTGAAGATTATAAAATGGGTTGAAGCTGGGATTACCCGTTGATGTGGATGTGGTTGTTGTTGAAACTATTTTTTTATCTTCTTTACTTTCCCTCCTTATTGAGGAAGATATTCTTGTTTACCATCCTTCCAAAAGAGGCAAAGATGCACGAGGGTATTCCATGTGCTTTCAATACTACAAATATGACTTTTAAAAGTGCAAGAAAAAGGCATTTACAATGCTAAAAAAGTGTTGTTAATGTCCACGAAGATAAAGGAGGGATCAATTTTATCAACACTCAAAAAATTACTAGTAAAGGTCCCTTTTATCAGTGCTAAATGAAATCACTAATAAAATGGGTCTTTCATCAGCGGTAAAAAAGGTCTGATAAAACTCAAAAAATTAAAAAAATCTTTAAATCGGAGCCCCCACTTTTAACAATGCTTGACCCCCCCCCCCCAAAGCGCTATACCCCACCTGCACCCGACCGAGCCCCTACCACCCTCCTTTAATAGTGATATTCCCCCAACCATACACTTTCCCCACGTTATCCCCCCTACACCCACCTGATCTCTTCTTCCTTCCCCTCTATTCAAACTTGGGACCTCTCCTTTATGCACCAAGACCATTTACAACTTCCCCATGTTGTTTTGTTCTTCATTTAATGATATATCTATTTATATATATATATATTTATTAATTTTTATGTTAATATATATTTATATTAATATATATATAGTTATATTAATATATATATATAGTTATATTAATATATATATATATATTCATATATTCATATATATTTATAAGATTAGTTTTAAATACATTTATAAAATATATATTTTGTGTGTGTGTTTATAAATAAATACATACATACACTTATACAACATACATACACTTGTATATATTATATATATGTGTGTATCTATAGGTATAATTATACATATTTATATATATACATATATTATATATTTATATATATATTCATATTATAGAATATATAGATAATATATATCATTTTGTTAATGCAGAAACACACTAATACACATAGACACACACACACATTATATATGTACATAAATATACATATGTTTTTATTTTAAATAAAATGAATATTATAAGGCTAATATATTGAGAAATATACATTATATATAAATATGATTAATTATTTTTTATAAAATTAAATTTTTATGTGTGAATATAAAAAACAAATGTATATATTGTTATATATTTGATTATATATAAAATTACATTGTGAAAAATGTGATAAAATTTAAAAGCCATAATATCAATATGAATGTAATTCCTTATAATAAATTCAGTCCCCACCGAAAAAGGGAAATAAGACCCCCTGAAATGAGGCTGAAATTCCATCGAATGTTACAATATTTGGGTATCCTGAATAAAAACTCAGTCTTAGAGGCCTTCTAGACCATTTTTGGCATCAGAAAATGCGACATATGGTTCCATTATGTTTTTACCATGTAGATATCATCAGACGCTTCTATTTGATATGATGTAGAGCTCAAACAGACACTTGGATCAAAATTTATGGTAGTTTGATGTTTGATTTACGTTTTCTACTTATTTTAGATCTTTTATTAATTTTTTAATTTATTTGGTATTAAAATTATTATTATATGATATTTGTCAATGATAATTACCAATTTATTAATTAATAATATTTTTTAAAATATTTTTAAGTCATTTTCACTAAAAAAATTATATTAAATGTAAATGTCTATTTATACTTATCTATAACATATAATATATATATATATATATAATATTTATATCGAAATAAATATATTTTTATATTTTATATTTTTATATTTGTATATTTGTATATTTATATATTTATATATTTATATATTTATATATTTATATATTTATATATTTATATATTTACATGTTTATATATTTACATGTTTATATATTTATATATTTATATATTTATATATTTATATATTTATATATTTATATATTTATATTTTTATATTTTTAAATTTTTATATTTTTATATTTTTATATATTTATATCATTATATATTTATATATTTATATATTTCTATATTTATATATTTATATGTTTATATGTTAATATATTTATATATTTTTATATTTTTATATTTTTATGTTTTTAAGTTTATATATTTATATATTTAAATATTTATATACTTATATATTATTTTTATTGATTTTTTTAAATATACCCTTTAATAACGCTAGTAAAAAAAGTGATGATAAAGAACCCCTTTATCAACACTAATAAAAAAACACTGATAAAGGGGGACCCTTTAACACTTCCAAAAAAAATTGAAAAAGGGGGTACCTTTATCAGCACTAAAAAAAGCAATGATAAAGTGGTACTTTAAACAACCCTTTTTTAGCGCTATTAAAAGTACCCATTATTGGTTCTTTTTTTAGCACTGGTAAAGGTACCCCCTTTATCAGCAAGTTTTTTTAGCACTGTTAAATGGTGGTGCTGTGAAAACCTATTTTTGTGGTATTGTTTCAATGTTTAGATTCTCGGGGATGGATGGGTCTACGCTCCTGTTATAGGTCACAAAGACTCAAAGGGTAGCTTATCTATTCACCGTGTTGAGCCCCATGCATTTGTTATCTTATAATTCTTTTCAAGAATGCCTGGAAATAAGGATAATGGAAATTTTTTCAAATAAATTAACAAATAATGTTTAACCTGTGGGGTTAGAGCTTGCTGGGATTAAATGTTGAGGTTTTATCTTCTGAGAAACTATGGACTCGGTTTGGTTATTCCTAGAGGGAATGGAACACAGTTGTGATGTTAATGTAATGTGATCTAGAAAAGGATAATGGTTAATTTTGGGTTAATGGATTAATTAATGTAATGTGCAACTGGTAAAATGGATAAAGTGACATAATGTAGCTCTTTAAATGGTTATGTTATTATAGGATATCTAGTATTAGCAGTGGAATCCAGGAGTCCGAGAGACGTTAGCTACAGATAAGTCTAGGACTATCCTGTTCCCATATTTTGGTTGTGAGCTATATTATATCCTATAATTTTTATGTTTTCATATTCTACTCCACCTTATCAGTTAGGGAAACTAATACCTAGAGGATTCTGAGACTTGGGGGGTGTTTTCCCCAACATCCTAGAGGGAGGATGGATCGCTGACTACCCCCTTTGGCCCCACTCTCTTCTCTTGGTAGTTAATTTTGCTTGTATGCACGGTCGTTAGTTTTCAGCATATATGTATGTAGAGGGTTGTAATGTCTTATGGTTATTCACACACATATATTCTAGATATTGTTTTCTATGGCCTACTATAGGTGTAACATGTAAAGGCTATTATGGATTGAGGATCCTTACTCAATGTATGGGATGAGATCGCTTGAGGTATAATACATGACGTATGATACATGTTATACAAGATATGGTGACTCCTAGAATTTACATGGTTACTTTTGGTTATGTGGACATTGTGGTTGTGTTGAACGAGGTTCATGTTGTGGTGTTTCACCCAGGTATCTTTAGGCAAGCCTTTTTAGATAGAGATTCATAGGACGTGAGATGTTGGGGAAAAGTGGAAAACCAGTGGGGAAGTGGTAGCGACGTAACCTTGATATTCTTTATTATAGTATATACTATTGTATTCAATACATGGTGAGAGTATCCATGGTGAGGCTAGGAACATTGAATACCTGATTAGGTGATGAGTTAGTTTCACTTGTTTCTCACTGTGCTTTAGCATGCTTTCTTTACATTTACAAGAGAGGCTACGGGGAGGATCCTACTGAGTATACTGTTACACTCACCCTACATTATATAAACTATTTTTCAGGTCACTTGGAGTAGGTTGGAGATCAGGCTGGTTATTACTAGCTTTGGATTTTATCGGGTGGTGTTTGGTCTTCATGGTCACTACCATTTTATTTTCCTTTGGTACTTAAAGTTTTCCCCTTTCAGTTGTAGTAGTTTTTCATGACATTACATTTTCATAATTGAGATTTTTTTATATTTTATTCTAATAAGAATTTGTCTAGTGTCTATCTTATCTCTCTCTTTCGCATGTGTTCTCTTAGAGGGAAATTCCACCCATCAATGTATTTACTATACCCTCGGTGCTAGTCTCCAACCCAATGTCTAATGAAGGTGGGACTTCGGGTCATTATCTCTCTTATCACATTGCCTGCCCAGGAAGGGTATACTTATTCGGGAGGGTTTCTTGACATAGACAATCATTAGAATAATATTTGATCAGTCATTGCACCACACAAGGTAAAATTATTCTGGTGGAAGGTATGTTCTGGTGTCTTACCAACCCATGAATTTTTTGTTAGGTGACATATAGCAGAGGAAGAAATTTTTCTCATCTGTCTTCAAGAGGTGGAATCCCCATTGCATGAAATTCTCCTCTATCGTGGGGTGAAGGGTGTGTAAGAAATTGATGTCAAGATTTCATAATTTCATTGATTCATCTGTTATGTTGTTCCAAAACTTCAATAAATATGTGGTCTCATTGGAACTGTGAGTGGATGGGTTGATGTGCACAATTACATTGTCATGACCTGTATTTTTCAAGATGAGGAAAGGGATAGCAATGTTCCATGCCCTTCCTTCTTCAATATGAAGGAGAGATATTGAACATGATTATCACCTTTAATAGTCCCTGGAGTGGAATCTAGAACCAAGGGTATATAATCTCACACAAAATGGAATGCATTACCCTTTTTTAGATAGGATCGATAGATAAGATGGTAAAAACCCCAAAAAACACCGAAAATTTATATAAAGGAAATAAAAAATCCAACCCAAGCATGATTTAAACATAAAATGTGACAAAATTACCACCTAATCATCATAGGAAGTCCCAAAAGAAAGTTATTAAGAATCAACACAACAACTATACTAACGTCCAAGCTATTAAATTCCACATGGTCCTCAAATTGCTCCTAGAAACCTAAAAATAGTTTTATATCATAGGGTGAGTATATAAGTATAGCTAGTAGGAAAAATAAATCCACTTGTTCCCAAGTGGGGGAACATACTAAAGCCCCTGTGGGAGAATAGTAGAACCACAAAGAACCTATCAATGAGTACCAACCAACCCAGCCTCACCAAGGCACACTCACCAAATAATGAAAGTCAAGTAAAGTAGTAGTATTATCACATCAAAATTAGGGTACCCCACACCACCTTCCCACTGGTTATCTTCTCATTCCTAATGGCTAAGGTCTTGATGCTACCACTCTACCAAAACGTTGTCCCACTACCACAACCTTCCCACACACACCCGGGCCTCAAATCGAACAAAAACCCACCTGCAGACACCTTAGTCATAAAAACACCACACATCCTACCTAAAAACACTTGATCCATAACCACACCACACATCCCGCCCAGAGACTCTTGGTCCATAATAACCACCACTCTCACCCAAAGAAATCGGGGCCTCATCCTGAAGACACTTGGGAAACAAACCTAGTCCACAAACACCTAGGCCTCTAACCCACACCACAACCTACCCGAATAATCTTAGGATATATTAAACCTCGATCCATTATATACTACTCAGATACGCTTAATCGGTAAGAACCAAATGAGGGCATGGGGAATAAAGTCAATAACCATCCATCCATCCTCCCACCATGATGTTGGGAAATACACCCTCCACTTGAAATGGGGGTGTTCGGAACATGGTTCTCAATAAGGGTGGGGTGCATATAGAAATCAAAAGGAACTACAATTTATACATATGTAAAAAAACACTCATCCCAACCTATGGGTCCCAAAACAACAACCAGATCACTGGAACAACTTTTTCTACTACCCATATATACACAACCACACAAAAATGCACTTCAAAATCATAAACCCAACCCCTTTCATTTAACCACTTTTCATTCCTTAATTAAGGGTTCACATTAATTTATTCCATCACTACCTGGAGAAAATACCAAGCACAACGTATGCAAGCATTCTTTGAAGGTGAAGAGACTGATTAACTAAACACACAGCAACCAACCCACTTTTCTCTTCAGTACATTCAACATTTAACTAGGGATGAGGGACTAAGGTAATGCATTTCCATTTTAACACCCATTCATAAAGACAAAAGAGAACAACTGACCCGCAGTCCCACACCACACCCCCTTTTTCCTCGACACCCATTCAACCACTTCCAATTGTAATTCTTCAATGTGATCCCAATCAATTATCATATCCCAACCAAACTTGGAATCCCTACTGCATAACAACAACACACCCGGCACACCTATAAACATGAATTCATTACAAAACCCAGTCCTATATCCCTGCATCCCAACCACTACCTAGAAGCAGTCCAACTGCAAAACAAGTTCTACATCCACAACATAAACAAAAGGTAGTCCCACTACCTACAGGTTTATTCATTCCACAATAAATCAATCTCTCAAACTGAGACACCAACACCCCACTTATACCACCCTATACAAAAATCCTACAATAATTCCCATTAAACCCCATCCTTGTTGCACACACAAACCATGCCCTTCTCACAGAACCAACACCTCCACCCACCCCTATACCCATAGCTGTGCTCCCAATAGTAGAACCACACAACCGACACACGGTCACAAAACCTAACAGAACCCAACACAAAGCCACACATATCAAATATTATTTATTCAGATTTGTCAAGAGGGGTTCTTTAATTCCACATTAAATAATAGGGGTGATCATAGAAAAATTTTGATCTTGGTGAATCTATTAATTTAACCAAGTATATGTGATTAAGCAGATTTCATGTTACAATCATTTAACAGGGAATCACAATAATATAGAACATCGCCAATGCACAAGCAAAGACCACCAACGATCATGATTTTGAGAAGGCATACAGCCACAACAACCCATAAAATGAAACAACGATAGAAGATAAAAAAGGATCAACATTGATCATATTCAATTACCTACCAATTATATTTTAATCACCACTCCCCTACCATTATTTATTACTCATTTAAGATAAGTATTAACATGTTCTTCACAAAGAATCATTAGTACACCCACCCTGAATGATACAAAAATAAAGAGAGGCATAAGAATACCTACTTGTAACAACAGGCGACCAACACTCCACTTTGCAACAAGAACAGGGTATTATGCGGGCATCAGGAATCTCCAAAAAAAATGAGCAAGAGGAGGATCTAGCATAGAATAATGACTCATCTAGAGAGAAAGTCTTTCGGCGCTCCAAGGGAAAAGAGAATAGAGGACCATGACTTTCAAAAAAAGTGATATCCTATATCAGTGGAAGGAAACAGTTCCAAATTCCATTAATGCCAGATCATGGTCAAGATCATGAAATTTCTATATCTCAAAGTTCTTGAAGCATTAAAATATTAAATATATACTTAATATCCTTTTAAATTCCCTTAAAATTCCCAAACATGGATTTATACTTGGTTTACGTCAAATAAAACATAAAAGGGGTGAAACTATAAAAACTCAGGAAACTTGAAATATGGAAAAGGGTGAGACACCATTTCGGTGTGCCACTATTTTTGTGCCACCATTTCAATGTGTTGCTGTTTCAGTTCCACCATTATTGTGCCACCATTTCAGTGTTCCACTGTTATAGTGCCATCGTATCGGTGTGCCACTGTTACGGTGCAACCATTTTTGTGTGCCACTATCACAGTGCCACCGCTTTCATTTGACACTATTACGGTGTCACCTTCTAAGTGTTCCACCATCATAGTGCCACCATTTTGGTGAAACTATTTAGTGAAACTGGTTTTGAAAAAATACCGAACAAAATACACTACGACCCCCAAGAACCCCACAAGCTCTGGTTTTCACAAAATAAAGTCCTAGGGAAATACATGTCATTAAATCAGATACCTATCAAACTATCTCGTCCCTAAGAATTTAAAACCAAACTCAAAAAAAGAGAGGTCTAAACAACCACCCCGTAAGATTCCACTTAAGGACAAACTACCTTGCGTTGTTCGAAAACTAGAGTGAAAACCTCATCATCCAAGAACAGCTCCTTGAAACCTATCTCCTGAAAAACTATACAAAAACTAAGGCCCTACTACCCAAAATAACCACACAAACACCATAGGTCACACTTTCTAGACACATGTATTATGGAGCTCCTTCTTCCATGTCAAGATAATATCCGCTTTAGATGGCACTAACTTGCCCACACAGGTTCAATTGCATCTGCATTAATGCGTCTTGATTTGGGATCAGGTCCTCCCCTCCCCACAGTAAAGAGTCTTCACACACATTCATAGAATAGGGAAACAACTAATCTAACAACAAATGAGTTCAATCATTACATCATAAAATGATTCACAAAATTAAAACACAGAAACAAAAAATAGAACAACTCCGGGTACTGGGCAAGCATTTTTTCCTCTCGTTCATAAGTACTCTCATCGAGGCCACCATGCCTCCATAACACATGAATCAAAGGAATGGTCCATACACAAAGCATCTTCCCCTCATGATCCTCTATTCTTACTAGTCTCTCGACGAACTCTGTGTCATACTCGATGTCCAACTCTCCCCAGTCAATGACATGGGAGTTATCATATAGATACTGACGGAGCTGAGAGACATGGAATACATCCGGGATCCTCTCCAACAGTAGTGGAAACACCAGCTAATATGCCTACTCACCAAATCATCCCAACACCTTGAATGGTCTGATGAACATGGGAGAAATCTTTCTCCCTCTGGAAAACCTCTACTACCCACATCGATGGAAAACCTTCAAGAATACATAGTCCCAAAACTCAAACTCCAAAGGACTCCTCATATGATTTGAATACGAATTATTTCAATCATGTACAACCTTCATCCTCTCATGGACAAGATACAACATCTCTTTCATACTCTGCACCACATCCAGACCAAGAATAGCTGCCTCCCCAACTTCAGTCCAGCACAAGGGTAAATGACACAACCTCTCATATAGAGCCTCGAACAGATCTATACCAATGGAAGAGTGATATATATTATTGTAAGAAAACTATACCAAGATAAATTATCACACCCAAGACCCACTAAAGTCCGGAACACATTCCTGCAACATGTCCAACACAATTTGGATGGTCCTCTCAGTCTGTCCATCCGTCTGAGGGTGGAAAGCAGTGTTGAGACATAACTAAGTGAAAAAGGCATGCTAAAATCCCCTCTAGAGTCATGAATTAAAACATGTATCCTGGTCTGAGAAAATGGATCTTGGAACTCCATGAATCCACACCACCTCATCCACATACCTCTATGTTATGTCATCCACTATTCCCAACTCCTTGATTTCTAAGAAGTGAGATGATTTCTTCAACTGATCCACTACTACCCAAAGAGCATCACATCCTCCCTAAGTCCTGGGTAATCCTGTGATTAAATAAATTGATATTTCATCCCAATTCAACTCGGTAATGTCTATGGGATGCAATAGACCACCTGGAAAACGGTGCTCAGCCCTCACTCGCGGACACACTAGGCACCTTGCCACAAACTCCACCACTGCATGCTTCACCCCGGGCCACCAAAAATATTCCCACAATCCTTGATACATTTTTGAAACTCTTGGATGCATAGCCAAGGGTGAACTATGGTACTCATGGAGAACTACCTCATGGATTACCACTCGAAGAAATAGCTTCCCCTAAAATAGCATCAGATTCTGACTATCCTCCAACCATCCCTCTGAAGCATCACCCTAGACAACATGATCACGCATCACATAAGTCTTTGAGTCTCCCTACTGAAACTCATCCACCTTCTATACCAAGGGATACTACATTATCATCTAAAATAGAGAGCCTCTTCCACCATTCACACTCGCATCAAGATGTAAAATGACCAACTCCTCCATTGCCTTCCAAGAATCCATGGATTCCCAAAATACCTCTATCTACTACTTCATTCTTAAGGAATTGGACACCATGTTCCCCTTTCCTAAGGTGTAATAGATCTCAAAGTTATATTCCTAGAGAATCTTTATCCACCTTAGCTTCTTCATGTTTAGGTCTCACTGAGAGATGATATTCCTCAAGACCTTGTGATCCACGAAGACCACAATGTCATCCCCAATGAGGTAATGTTTCCAAAAATTTAGTAAAAAAATGACCATTGAAAGCTTCATATCATGGGTTTCATAGATATTTTCATGTACACATAACTTCCTAGATCCTTAATAAATCACTTCCCGATACTACATTAGCATACATCCCAAGACTAGACCAGAAGCATCACAGAACACATCAAAATTCACCCCTTCCTTCAGAAACCTAAGCACTGTAACACTAACTAGATTACACTTCAGGTATATGAAAGCTATCTAACACTGCTCACTCCACATGATGTCTTGGTATTTTATATTAAAAGCTATCAATGGAGTCACTATTCGAGATAATTTGGGCACGAACCTTCAGTAATAGCCTGCTGGACCCAGGATGCTGTGAACCTCTACCATGTTCTTAGGTGCTTCCCAAGAAACAACCACCTTGACATTTGATTGGTCTACATATTTCCCTTGATGGGAAACCAAATTTCCAATGAAGTGCACCACTTGCATCCAGATCATGAAATTGGATAACTTCCCATGGAGCTGGTGGTGTTGAAGGACCTCCAAGATAGTGTCGAGGTGCTCAGCATGTTCCTCCTATAACTTTGAGTAAATCAAAATATCTTTGATGAACATGATGAATAACTAGTGTAAGAACTTTAAAAAGATAGAGTTCATGAGACCCGTGAACATGACTGGTGCATTCATAACACCATAGGGCATGACTATTGTAATGTCCAGGTTCAGGAAGCCACCCAGAGGCACCCCGTACCAGGTTGGTCACATGGCCTCAAGAGCATTTCCCTGAACGCCAGAGGCTTTTGACTAGCAGCGAGGGACATGGGTGTGATATTGGGGAAACTATTCCCTCATAGGCAGAGTACACAGAGGATGTGAAACAATACACAATAGAGGAAGTAGTAATAATCCATACACAAGTGAACAATGGAAGACTAGAGATAATAAACAAATGGAGAAATGCATAATAAACGATGCATGATACATATGTCTAGGAAAACAGCCAACAAGTCACAATGTTGAATACAACAGTGCTTAACCAAAGTACAAAATAAAAGATAAATATTTACTCAGCATCGCAAGCCTAGGATTGGTCACATGATCTCCATCTCCATAGTGAGTCAAGTACCATAAGTAGAAGGGCCCTTGCCCTTATCTATACCTGCAACAATATAATATGTTTGGGCCCGAAAGAATGGCCTAAATAGGGTGTGAGACTAAATCCCAATAGGCAACCACTCGAAGATTTGTGCCTAATGGTCAATGAATATATGGAAGATAAAAGTAAAAAAATCAGAAAACAAGAAAATACTCAGCAGTAAATAATCCATAGTTCCAATATCAAGCAACAACTAACAAGAAGCTATGCACAAATAGGCAACCCTATGGGAAGTACTCATATACATCCCCTTTTGTCTTACGAAAAAAGTACCGACAACCCTCTGGGTAGTACACTCATCCTAGCCTCTCTGGTTGGGTAATTTTACAATTATAAGACTCTCTGAGGAAGCTCACTCGGTCAATTCCTATTATAGCCCTAGGTCATTCACAGACTCTCTGAGGAAGCTCACCAGGTCAATTCCTCTTATAGAATATAGTGGTTCATGGTAATCAAATTAAAGCAATGACTCTCCAAGGAATCTCACTCAGTCTACCCCTTATAATCTATAAACCTCATAGACTCTCTGATTAAGCTCACTCGGTCTATCCCCCTATAGTCTATAATTTCCAAAGACTCTTAGAGGAAGCTCACTCGGTCTATCCTCTTTTATTCTATAACACTAGGTTCTCACGGACCCATGTAAGTCAAATCATAATAATGATATAAGGCCAAATAAAACCTACAAAACTACTTGTCTTACTAGTCTACAACATCTCAAGCATGTCAGAAAGCAACACTCCATCCTATGACCACAAGTCTTGGAAAACAGGCAAACGGACAATAGGCTAAATAGGACCAAACAGTTGTAAATAGAACAAAGCATGATCAGAACATCCATAGAATAAAAATCAACCTAATTCATATCCAATTTACCTCTACACATGCATTCAAGCATGGAAGGAAAACAATAGGGATGAAATGGTAAACACGCAATACCCCATTCAAGGGTATTGTTGGAATTTGTACATAATACTCAATGACATCGAACAGAAAGGCACATACCACCTACCATGGGGTCAAGAGATCAATATACTTGAACCACAAGGCATGAATCTTCATAGAATGTCAAATATATACATAAATTTCTAAAATTTTTAACCCACGATAACTTGTAAAAGAGGATGAATTTGAAAAATATGCTCTAGAAGAATGAAGAACTTACCGTTGCGGTTTCAATGCAATCGACGGCGGCTGATTCAGAGAACAGATGGAGGTTCGAGGGCTCAGAGAAGTTTTGGTGTCATACAGTTTCTCTCGGTCAAACGAGTCCTAGAAGAAGACACTTCTGGTGATCAGACACGATCCCAGTTCGTTTAATGAAAAAAAATACACGGCGTGTACTTTTGGAGTACACGGTGTGTACTTACTGTTTTTGTACTCCGCTTTAGGTGGCCTCTACATCACCCCACATGACCGTGTGTGTGGCCCAGACACGGCCAGAACACGGCCTCTTGTGGCAACTAAGTACACGGCATGTACTCATAAAGTACACGACGTGTACTTGAAAAATTTCAAGAATCTCATCTTTTCTCAAAAACACTAAAAAAGGAAAGAAATACCTGAAAAAAATGTTTGAGTTCTGACAAACTTCCCCCCTTAAATAAATTCATCCCCGAATTTCCCTAGCGCGACGTAGTAGAAGAAACCTTGAACAACTCCGGCCACTGTGATCGTACATCGGCCTCCCTCTCCCAAGTCTCGTCTTTCACCTACCTGTGTTTCCATAGCACTCATACAAGTGGAATAGATCGGCCTTTAAGAACCTTCATACTGCGATCAACAATCCGAATATGTTGCTCCTTGAACGACGCATATGCTTTGAGGTCATCCTCCTCAGGTTGAAAGACATGAGATAGGTCTGGAAAGTAATGTCAGAGATGAGAAACGTGGAAGACGTTGCGTATAGCCCGGTACCTCTGAGGTAACTACAACCGATAAGCAATTGACCCAACACTCTTCAACGCCTCAAATGGCCCGATGTACCTCGGCGAAAGCTTACCCTCTCTCCTAATCCTCTTATGTCCCAACCTCGATGCAACACATAGGAAAACCTGATCTCTGACCTCGAACTATAGAGGTCATCTCTGCTGATCAGCATAAGACTTCTGATGAGACTGTGTAGTAGTCATCCTCTTCTGAATCAACTATATTTGCTTTGTGGTCTCCTGAACAAGACGAGGTCCTAGAAAAGCTACCTCTCCTACCTCCAGCCAATATAAGGGTGATCGGCATGGCCTACCATACAATGCCTCAAAAGGTGCCATCTGAATGGTTGCTTGAAATCTTTTGTTGTAGGAAAACTCCACAAGAGTTATATGCTTCTCCTAAGAACCTCCAAAATCCAGAATACAAGCTCAGAGCATATCCTCAAGCACCTAAATCGTACACTCAGACTAGCCATCTGTCTGAGGATGGTATGATGTACTCAAAAGTACATGTGCACCAAAACCCTTCTAAATCCTCTACCAGACCCGAGAAGTAAAGCATGAATCCCTGTCTGAAACAATGGAGTGTGGAACTCCATGCAGACGTATAATCTCACGAATGTACAACCGTCCCATCTCATTAACAATGAAGGTATCCATGATCATCAAGAAGTTAGAAACCTTCGTGAGTCTGTCAAAGACAACCCAAATTGAATCATTCCCTCAAGAAGACCTCGATAAACTGATCACGAAGTCCATCGCAATGTCATTCCACTTCCACTCGCGAATAGGTAACTACTGTAAAAGCCCTGCTAGTCGCTAATGCTCCGCCTACACCAACTAACAAGTAAAACATGTCATGACGAACCCATAAACATCCCTCTTTATACCTATCCACCAATACTGATGGTGTAGATCACGATGCATCTTGGTGGTGCTAGGATGAACTGCCCAAACTGAGGAATGAAAGTCCCACATTACCTCCTCGCATATATCTGTTGGAAACCATATGCGCCCCTAGAAACGCAAGATCTCATCCTCACCTATGGTCCATATAGGAACAGGGTCCTCTCCAGAAACAATTTCCCTTAGGACCAGGCCTTCAGAATCTGATAGCTGCCTCATTCGTACTCGACCAAGAAGGGTAGGGGTAACAGCTACAGAAGATAGAAAAGTCTGCCTGTGTCTATCGTGCACCTCCAAATGTATCTCAGAGAATGGAGCCATAATCTTCCACTCACTGTTGGACTCCTGAACTTCCTATATCTGAGTCCTCCTGCTTAGTGCATCATCCATAGCATTGCCTTTCCCAGAAGCGTAGGCAATCTCAAATTCAAAGGACTGGATGTACTCAACCAACCTTCTCTGCCTCAAACTCAAGTCACGCTAAGTGAAAATGTACTTGATACTATTGTGGTCAGTGAAAATCACAAAATTATATCCGAACAGATAATGTATCCAATAGCATAAGGCATGAACAACAGATGTCAACTCCAGATCGTGCGTCAGGTAGTTCCTCTCGTGTGGCCTCAACTGCCGAGACCCGTATGCAACGACTCCATCTCCCTCCATAATCTCAGCTCCCAACCCGATACATGAAGCATCACAATCAATAGTAAATCTATTTCCTGGCTCTGGAAATACTAGTATCAGTGCTAAAGTCAACCTCTATTTCAGCTCTTGAAAGGCTGACACACAAATATCTGGCCCCAAGAACTTCTCACCCTTCTTAGTTAGACCCATCAGCGGTGATGCAAAGTGTAAAAATTCCTAATTAAAGTGTTTGTAGTATCCAGTCATCCCTAGAAAACTCTAAATCTCAAAGATGTTCTTCAGCTGCTCCCAGAAAACTACTGCCCTCACTTTCTCTAGGTCTATTGATACTCTTGTCTCTGAGATAACATGACCCAAGAAGTGAATCTGGTCCATCCAAAAGTGGTACTTTGAGATCTTAGCATATAACAGATGCTCCCTCGTTGTACTCATAATGATCTCAAGATGGGCAGCATGGTCGTGTCGATTTTAAGAGTACACCAGGATATCATCCATGAAAACCACCATAAAGGAATCCAAGTATGGATGGAACACTCTGTTCATCAGTTCCATGAAAACTGCAGGCACGTTCGTGAGACCGAATGGAATAACTATATACTTGTATAGACCATACATGCTCTAGAAGGTTGTGAAAGGTATATTATAAGGTCTAATGCACAAATGATGATAACCGGACCTCATGCCAATATTCAAGAGCACCCAGGTTCCTCAAAGGTGATCAAAGAGGTCATCAATACTAGGCAAGGGATATCAGTTCTTGACCGTTAACTGGTTCAACATTCGATATTCCACACAAAGCCTGAGGGTACCGTCATCCTTTTCGCAAAAAAGCTAGGCGAACCCCAAGGAGTAGTATTGGTTCGAATGAAAACCTTGGAATGAAACTCCTCCAACTGTTTCTTGTGCTCCGGCCACTCTATTGTAGCCATCCTATATGGAGGAAGGGACACCAGTGTCACCCCTAGCATAAGATCAGTAGAAAAGTCTACCTCATGCTCTGGAGGAAAACCTGAGAAGTCCTCTATAAAGACGTCCCTGAAACCGTTCACCACTGGAGGAATTTCCAACTGTGATGTCCTTTAGTCATCCAGATATAGACTAGGAATCTGGGCTATAACTCCTCCTAACCCAAGATGCACTGGACCTTCTCTACTCACCTGGACATCCCACTCTCCCTTGTGAAGAAAAGATCCACCCTTTGGTGATATGAAACTCACCCTACAGTGATAGAAATCAAAAACTACATGGAAGGGAACTAAACAGTCCATCCCGAGAATGACATCATAACCTGTCATCTCTAGGACATACAGGTCCCATAGAAAGTGACACCCACCAACCTCTAGAGGGAACTCCATGCACTAACGTACATTAGAAATCCTAGTCCCCAATGGTGTGTCTAGTGTCTAGATGTTAGTAAAAGAAAATATGAAGAGACCAAGACTCTCCACAACATCAATAGATATAAAGCTATGGGAAGCCCCTATATCAAAAAGAGATGAAGATAAAACTGAGGCTACTCAGATCGTACCTCAAACTGTAGAGAGGCTGGGATCCTACTCTTGATTGGTCTGCTCCACTGCAAAGTTCTGGCCTGCTCCATGGCCCTATGACCCTTCCTGACCACTCTGAGCTGATCCACTATACTGTCGTTGGTTTCCTGGTGACTGACCACCACGGACGTGACCACCCCCTCAGCCCAAATGGCCGGAAGAACTCTAGTTCCCAGACTGGTGAGAAACTGGCAATGCTTCTCCTGAACGCAGGGTCATAGAAGAACCTCTACCACCAGCTTCAGGTGAGAATATCTAACAGAAACGCTGAAGATGGTCCATCTTTCCGCAAGATCGACAATCCATCGAGTCTCTCTAGCACTGAGGCCTAGTATTCATGCTCCGACCGCATTGGTAGCATACTACCTAGCTACCTAAAGATACATCATTCCTACTCTAATCTCCTTGAACAGACTCCCTGCAGCACTTCTTTCTATCAGTAGGAGGAACACTAACTCTGGATGTCGAACCGCCCTAGATCACTGCTCCAGAATCCCTCAGATTGCGCTCAGTGATCAGCGCTTGGTTGAATATAGAGGATATCAAAGTCAACCGGAAGATGTTCACCTTCGATTAGATGTTGTGCCTCAAACCATCCTCAATCTTCCGCGTAAAGGACAACGCATTGCCTCCTGGAATAAGCGTGGAATGATGCAGCTTAGTAAAGCGAGATAAGTACTCTATAACAGAAAGAGTGCCCTACTCCAGACTCATAAACTCCCAGTCTCAGTCGGCCCTCAAGGTCTCCTGGTATACGTAATTGTAGAAGATGCACTGAAACTCATCCCAAGTCATACTCTTCTGGCATCCTGACTGTGAGATCACCTTCCACCACCTCTTGGCAGATTCTCGGAGCATATAGGTAGCAAGCTTCACCCTCTTCTCTGGAGGTATCTCCAGATGCTCGAAGATTGTCAGTGTGGCCTCTAGCCATGATTCCATAGCCTGGGGTCCTCCATCCCTTGAGAAAGTGGGAGGATGCTGCTACTGAAAACCCCGCGTCAATTCCCCCATCGATGGGGCAGGGGACGATGATCCCTAAAAACCATGTATCATCCTCAGAAAGCATTCCCTGAACTATGCATCCGCACCTGTTCTAGGTATAATGGCTGGTGCCAAGGCTGGAACAATAGGAGGATCTGCTGGAAGTCCCTGATCAGCCATATCTGATGTCTGATCACCATTTGGAAACTGGCGTACAACCGGAGGACGTCTCAGTGGCATAATTATGAAAGGTCAATCGCACACCTTCGATCAGGATTATCAAATACTGAAAACATAAGAGTATATGAAGATAACAGGAGAAAGAAACATTCTAATTTTATAAAACATTACTACGTGGCGTGTATAAACACTACAAGATGTGTTCTTTTACGCCATTCACATGGGCGTGTACTTATTCCACAATTGGTCGTGTAACACCCCAACCACACGGCATGTTGTCCCCAGACACGACGTGTACTTGAACTCTATTTCCCCTGCCCGAGTATCCTTACACGGCTACCCCACATGGTCCTCTTAATCCAAGACTACACGGCATGTTCATGAAGCACACGACCTGTACTAGACAAGTTTCAATGACCCGTGTTGTTAGTTACACGGCCGGCTACACGGTTCACTCTACATGGTGTGCTCCATGTGCACATGGCATGTACTTGAAGTATTTCCCTAACCCGTGTTTTTCTTGAAATGGCCAAGTACTTAGGTTACACTACACATCATTTGAAATCAGGACACGGCGTGTATATTCTATGTTTCATCCATTTGTGTCGTTAGTCACACGGGTAGACACACGGTCACTACAACACGGCGTGTTCCTGCAAGATTTTTCACAAACCTGTGTCCCTATCCTCATAGTCAATGACACGGTTATATACTACATGGCGTGTATTCATAAAGTACAAGTTGTATATTTTGGTTTTTTCTGGATAGTAGCCTCAGAAACTACTCTGGAGCCCAAAAAACACAGAAAACAGGCATTAAGGTGCCAAATTCCGATCCGTGAGGGCCCCTACTCCCCACAAGTCAAAGCTTGGCTTTTTATACATGTCATATACAAGGGGACATTTCAACAATCCACCATGTTCTGATTCATGAGGGCCCATAACAACTCAAGAATCAAAACTTGGCGTTCATTCAAACAAGACCTTACATATAGCAATACCTATTGAAAGCAGGTATTATATCAAGTATCTATCACAACAACATGCATATCTACACAACATCTATCACAACAACATGCAATCGCTAATTCACCACAAATGTCATAGAAAATATGCATGACCTGTGATTTCTAGAAAAAGTGCCTATATTATGCATGGGATGGAATACCCTCATCTCATCGGGTTGTGGTAGAAATAGAACCCCAATAATATCAACAGTAACAGCATAAAACATGTTTGCCACCCATCCGTGAAAATCATATCAATTGTAAACTTGCAAAACCAGAAGAAATTGCAATAAATGAGGTAGATTGGATTTTCCCTGTACACAGGTTAGCTACTCCTAGGCACAGCTTATTACCAAGTACCTATTTCTTCCTATCCCTAGCTATATGATCCAAATAGGAAGTCAAGAGAAATTAATTCCTATGATACCACTTTGTATCATCCTGGTTCTGGTAGCCACCCAGAGGCAACCCGTACCCGGTTGGTCACATGGCCTCAAGCGCATTTCCCCGAATGCCAGAGGCTGCTGACTTGCTATGAGGGCCTTTGTTTTGATTGTGGGGAAACTATTCTCTCATTGGCAGAGTACACAGTGGATGTGAAACAATATACAATAGCAGAAGTAGTAATAATCCATACACAAGTGAAAAATGGAAGACTAGAGATAATAAACAACTTAAACAATGCATAATAAATGATGCATGATACATATGTCTAGGAAAATAGCCAACAAGTCACAATGATAAATACAACTATGCTGAACCAAAGTACAAAAGAAAAGATAAACATCTCCTCATCATCACAAGCCCGAGCTTGTTCCTATTCTATCCAACTCCATAGAAAATCATGTACATGAAGTAAAAGGGCACTTGCCCTTATCTATACCTGCAATAATGTAATCTGTTTGGGCCCAAAATCATGGACCAAAAAGGGTGTGAGACTAAATCCCATTGGGCAACCACCCGAAGATCTTTTCCTAACGGTCAGTGGATATATGGAAGGTAAAAGTACAAAAAGAAGTAAACAAGAAAATACTCAGCAGTAAATAATACACAGTTCCAATATCAAGAAACAGCTAACAAGAAGCTATGAAAAAACATGTAACCCTCTAAGAAGTACTCACAACCATCCCCTTTTGTCCTACGTAACAAGTACCCACAACCCTCTGGGTAGTACACTTAGCCTAACCTCTCTGGTTGGTTCTTACGGAAATTATAAGACTCTCAGAGGAAGCTCACTCGGTCAATTCCCCTTATAGTCTAAGGTAGTCAGGGACTCTCTGAGGAAGCACATAAGGTCAATTACCCTTATAACCCCAAGGTCAAGAGACTCTCTGAGGAAGCTCACTCGGTCAATTTCTCTTATATCCCTAGGTCGTTCATAGACTCTCTGAGGACGCTCACTCGTTCAATTCCTCTTATATCCTGGAGTGGTTCATGGTAATTCACGTAAAAAAAAGACTCTATAAGGAAGCTCACTCGGTATATCCCCTTATAGTCTATAAAGCTCAAAGAATCTCTGAGGAATCACACTCAGTATATTCCCCAATAGTCTATAATGTCCAAAGTCTCTCTGAGGAAGCTCACTCGGTCTATCCTGTTTTAGTCTATAACACCTGGTTCTCACAGCCCCATGTATTTCAAATCATAATAATGCTATAAGGACAAAGTAAACCTACATAACTACTTGGATAACTACTCTACAACATCTCAAGAATTTCAGAAAGCAACACTCCATCCTATGACCACAAGGCATGGAAAACAGGTAAACAACCAATAGACTAAATGGGACCAAACGGTCAAAATAGAACAAAGCATGAGCTGAACATCTAGGGCATAGAAATCAACCCAATTCATATCCAATTTACCTTTATACATGCATGCAAGCATGGCAGGAAAACAACAGGGGTAAAACGGGAAACATGAAATACCCCGTTCAAGGGTATTGGTGGAATTTGCACATAATACTCAATGAATTTGAACGGAAAGGCACAAACAACCTACCATGTGGTTAAGAGATCAATATACTTGAACCACAAGGATTTAATCTCCTTAGAATGTTAAAGATATACAAAAATGTCTAAAACTTTCAACCCACGATAACTTGGAAAATATGAGGAATTGGAAAAAGAAGCTATAGGAGAATAAAAAGCTTACCGTTGTGGTTCCAACTCAATCGGTGGTAGTCGATTCGGAGAACAGATGGGGGCTCGGGGGCTTGGAGAAGTTTCAGCATTGTATGGTTTCTCTCGGTCAAATGAGACCTAGAAGAAGACACTTATGGCAATCAGACATGACCCCGGTCCATTTAATGAAAAAAAAAGAAAATACACGGTCTGTACTTTTGGAGTACACGACGTGTACTTAATATTTTCACTCTACTTTAGGCGGCCTCCACGTCACCCCACACGATAGTGTGTGTGTCCTGGACAAAGCCAGCACACTGCCTCCTGCGGCAACGAAGTACACGGAGTGTACTCATAAAGTACACGGCATGTACTTGAAAATTTTCAAGAAACTCCTATTTTCTCAAAAACTCTATAAAAAGGAAAGATGTACCTGAATATAAGGTTCAGATTCTTATAACTATGAAATCGAAGTGATCATACCCACACCTAAAAGAAATTTTCAGGATGTCACCCTCCTTCACCCTCAACTGGTGATATCAAAAACATAGATTGATCTTATAGAACCAACTTACTCCCCTTAACTGGTCGAAAAGATTATCTATTATCGGGAGGGGGTAACAGTTCTTGACTATTACCTAATTCAGTCTTTGGTAGTCTATACGCAACCTCATGCCACCATCTTTTATCTTCTCGAACAATAATGGAGTACCCTATAAAGATACAATTAATTAGATAAATCCCCTCTTCATCAGGTCTTCAACCTAAATCTGAAACTCCCACAACTCATAGGGTGTCATCTGATAGAGAGTCATTGAAATTAGATAGGCAGTAGGTTACAGGACTATTTTGAACTCATCTCCATGTCAAGGGGTAGAGCCAAACCTCCTCTCGGAAGACGTCAAGGAATTCTATGATAACCCCCAGAACCTCCACCGTCTTTGTATCTACTGATCCTATTGATTGGTAATATGAAAAGGATAGAAGAGTCTCCACACATCGACTGCACACTTGATAGACCCACTCACCAATGAAAACAACACGCTGACCATCCACACCTGAGGATAAAACTATTCTCTAAAAAAAGTCGATAAAAATGTTCATTGAAAACAAATAGTTAATTCCTAGGATGACATCATATGGCTACATCAGTAGTAGAAGAAGATCCCCACTGAACTGATGTGGCCCCAACATTTCTCTCCATCCACGAAAAACATCAAAAAAATTTGTATGTCCTCCAACTAGGATACTCAACACCAGGGGCATGGAAAGTCACTCTATGTCTATTCCCAAGGCACATATCAGACTAGGCACCACAAAGGAGTTCAAAGCTTCTAAATCAAAAAACCAAATAGCAATAGTGCTAAACAGACAAAACGTACCTCAAAAAACATTCGACTCTACTAGAACTACTACCTTTGTGGTGTGAAACCTCCCACACCCATCTCCTCTACTCCTCTGATTTCGACCGCCTCCCCAACCACACCCTAGTCAAGGTCCCTATGGAGAACCCTGAGGTCAACCTCCTCTAGAATCATCTACCCTTGGTGGAGTGGGATCCCGCTACCCCTATTGCTGGAAACGTCTAACATGAAACTACTGTTTTTGAGGTGGGAACTAAACATACCCACCCCAACGTACTGATCTCAAATAGGGAACTAGCTCCATATATGACCACATCCTCCACAGACAAATAACCTCAGTCTTGGGCCCATGTAGAAATGGCAAGGACCGGGAGATCGAAACTGGAACAGTTGAGGTGTACTTCCTGTTGGTTGAATCCTGGAAGGCCCTAACATTAGAGAATTGTTGCTAACTGCCTTCCCCTTCGACGAACTCAGCTGGATCCCCCATCATGGTATAGCGTATAGCGAGTGCATTCTCTCCACTACTTCATCCTTCTTATGAACTTCTAGGTATGTTTTTAGGGTAAAGGGAGTGGCGACATACTGAAGAGAAGGTCAGAGTTCCTCCACCAAGTGTCTTGTCCGTGACTCCTCATCCAGAATGTGATTTGGAGAAAATTTTATGATATCCTTGATCTTGATCCCCAGATCCCTTACCAATATACTCCACTACTGGAGGTAGAGAAGCTTCTACCTCTTCTCGGCCTTAATCATCGAGGAAAGAAACTTTTCTTGAAACTATTTCTCAAAGATGACCTACGAGACAACGTTCTCCTTCTGATCCTTGAGGTAAATAATGTACCACTAACACACCACTCCTTGCATGTATCGCACTACCAGAGGAATCCAGTACTCCCTTGGAGTACAAATCAAGGTAAAGGTGATTTCCATCTCTTCAATCCAACCATCTATCTCTACATTTAAAATGCTTCCTTCATACTTCCTCAGGGTAAGCCACTAGAAGGATTGAAGGGTATTTTTCCAAAAATATTCCTCCTCCTCTCGATCAACCCTACACTAATTATCCATGTTATCCTACTGGGACTCAACTGCGCATACCACACATGGGTGATGTTTGAGTGCCATAACTGAAAAGGTCAACAATAAACTCTTAAGCCCATGTAGTATGGAAATTTTCATTTAAGATTTATTTTTAACTCCTTATTTAAATTAAATCCCTAAAACACCCAATAAACACAAGAAAGCAAGTCATTATGATGCATGTACCTTTCCTTGGGTCTCTACCTTGCAATTAGTGTATCCTCACTTGGTTATTCAGTAGGTCCAGAGTCCTTGCATCGGATCATAGGGGGCCCTAAAATCCTCTGTCCTAACCAGTATTACCTGGCCTATTTCATGAACCATGATTTCTTAACACTGTTTCCCTACCATGCCATGCAATACTCATTGTGCCTAACTCCGAACTCCATCTTATCCCACAACCATCACCTCTTATACCATTCTGTCAAAAACTGCCTTCTTCAAAATGAGGGAAGGGACAAAAAAGTTTCATGACCTTCCTTCTTCAAGAATAAATAGAAATAATGACCCCTGAGTCCCACCTTCAATAGGACCCAGAGTGGAGACTTGCACCAAGGGTATAGAATGTCACATAAAATGGAAGGAATTGCCATTTTTTTTAAACAACATCGGGATATAGAACGGTAAAAATCCCAAACAACACCAATCATTTATATAAATGAAACCAATATCGAACCCATGCATGATTTAAATGTAAACTAGGAAAAAAGTATAGCCAAAGAACCAAATAAAGTTCCAAAAGAACGAAACTAAGAATAAGCACAACAACTACCCCATTATTCGAGCTAGTAAAGTCCAGCACAGTCCTCAAATTCCTCTTGGAAACCTGAAAAAAGTTTTATATCGTAGCATGAGTATCCAAGTATACCCAGTAGGAAAACTAAATCCACTTGTTCTCAAGTGAGGGTACATACTAATGCCCCTATGAGAGAATAGTATAACCTCAAAGCACCTACCAAGGAGTACTAACCAAACTAGCCTCACCAAGGTACACTCACCAAATAACGCAATTCACATCCTCAAAGTCTTCTTGATGCTACCGCTCTTCCAAAACGCAGTCTCACTACCACAACCTGTCCGCTCACACCTAGGCCTCAAACGAAACAAAAAACCCACCCACAAACACCTGATCCTTAACCACACCACACATCCCACCCGCAGACACATGATCCATACCCACACCACACACCCCACCCATAGACACTTGAGCCATAACCACACCACATTACCCGTCTGCGGACATCTGGGCCACAACAACCATGCCTCTCGCCCGAAAACACATGGGCCTCATCCAAAAAACACTTTGGAAACAAACCCGGCCTGCAAACACCTAGGCCTCTCACCCACACCACAACACGCCTGAAGGAACATGGGCTATACTAAACCTCAATCCATTACAACCTGCCTAAATACTCTCAAGCGGAAAGAACTGAAAGAGGGTGTGAGAAAGAAATTCAGTAATCAGTCATCCATCCTCCCAGTAGGATGTTTGTAAAGACACCCTCTCCCATGAAATGGGGGTGTTCGGTACATGGTTCTCAATAAGGGTGGGGTGCGTATACTGATCACAAGGAACTAAAATTTATACATATAAGTAAATAAACACTCAGCCCAACCTATGGGTCCCAAAACAAACAACCAGCCCACCAGAACCACTTTCACTGGTACCCCTATATGCACAACCACACAAACAACCACTTCCAAATAATAAACCCAACCCCTTTTGCATTTAACCACTTGTTAATTATTAATTAAGGGGTTCAGTTTAATTTATTACAGTACTACATGGGGAAACTACCAAGCACAACATCTGCAATTGTTCTCCAAAGGCGAAGAGCCTGATTAACTAAACACACAACAACTATCCCACCTCATTCTTTTGTACTACCAACATTGAACATGGGAAGAGGGACCAAGGTAAGGCATTTCCATTTTAACACTCATTCATAAAAACAACATAGAACAACCAATCTGCAGTCCCACTATACACCCCCTTTTTCTAGATACTCATTCAACCACTGCCATCTATCATTCTTCAAAGTGATCCCACTCAATCATCCTCTCCCAACCAAACTTGGCAGCCCCGCTGCACAATAACACCACATACGGCGCACCTATATACATGAATTCATGACACAACCTAGTCTTGCAGCCCCACTGCCCAACCACAACCTAGATTTAGTCCCATTGCACAATAAGTTCTACGACAACAACATATACCAAAGGCAGTCCCACTGCCTACAAGTTTATCCATTCCACAATCAATCAATCTGTCAAACTGAGATACTAACACACCACCTATACCACCCTATACAAAAATCCCACAACAACCACCATTAAACCGCAGCCCCGCTTCACACACATACCACACCCTTCTCACATAACCAACTCCTCTTCCCACCCTTGTACCCATAACTGTGATCCCAACAGTAGCACCACACAACCCACACAAGGTCAAAAAACCCAACAACCCACAACACATAGCCACACCTATTAAAGAATATGTATTCAAATTTATCAAGAGGGGTTCTTAAATCCCACTTTAAATAACATGGGTGATCACATAATAGGTTTGATCTTGGGGCATCCATTTATTTAACCATGTTTATGTAATTAAACAGATTTCATGTTGCATCCATTTAACAAGGCATAAAAACAATACATAACATCACCATTGCACAAGCAAAGACCACCAACATTCATGATTTTCATAAGTAATATAGCCACAATAACCCATAAAAAGAAAAAAAAATAACAGGTATAACAAAAGATCAACATTGACCATCTTCAATTCCCTACACTTTGTCTTTTAATCATCACTCCCCTGCCATTATTTATTACTCTTTTAAGAAAATTATTCACATGTTCTTCACAATGAATCATTAGTACATCCACCACACATGATACACAAAAAAATAAAGGCAAAAGAATCCCTACTTGAAACAATAGGTGACCAAAACTCCTCTTTGAACCAAGATTAGGGGATCGCGCAAGCAGCAGGAAACTCCAAGAAAACTAAGCAGGAGGGAGCTCTAGCATAGGCACATGACTCATCTTGAGATAAAGTCTTTAGGTGCACCAAGATAAAATAGAAGAAAGGAACTTGAATTTATGAAAAATCTAGATCCTATATCAATGGAAGGAAACTGTTCCAAAGGCCATTGATGTGGGATCGTGGTCCAGATCATGCAGAGTGAATATATTAAAGTCCCCAAAGCATTAGGATATCAAAGATATACTTAATATCCTTTGAATCACCTTTACAAACTCCAAAATTAGGAATTGAACTTGGTTTATGTTAAATAAAATGTAAGAGTGAAGATAATTGAAAAACATGGGAAACATGAAAATTTGAAAAGGGTGAGAAACTGTTTCTATGTTCCACCATTTCTGTGCCACCGTTATGATTCCATCATTTTAGTGTTCCACCGTTTCGGTGTGTCACTATTTCAGTGCCACTATCACGGTGCCACCGTTTGGTAAAACTGTGTTTTTGGAAAACTCTCGAAACAGACCACTGTGACCCCTAAGAACACCACAAGCATTGGATTTTCACAAAGGAAAGGCCCAGGGAAATCCAGGTCATTACATGCTTGGTTGGTTTGGGCTAGAATAAATGAGTGGATCTTCTAGAAGAAGGTGACTAAAGATGGATTATGGGTTGAAAGGGCTTTGGAATGGAAGAATTGTTGGAAGGTTTAACACCCCAAGCTTCCATGGTACACTCCTCTTTGAATAATAGAGCAGCGTGTATTGTACGCAACCTCGAGTTCTAACACACCATGACCAATAAAAGTAGGAGTTATGAATAGTAAAAACCACTTTTTGAAATTATATATATTTTACATTTCAAAATGGACTTCATTTTTGGATTCGTAATATCAAAATTAGCCTATGTTGAATTTTTTGTATTTTTCTGAGAACTTCCATTTTTTTATGAATAGTGAAAAATACTTAAAAACAACTTTTTTAATCAAAATAATTTAAAGTGATAAATTATAATATTGAGTGGTTTTAAAGTATAATTAGAATATATTTTTACTATTTTATCCAATGGTGGTCATTAGAATTAATTTAACATTGAAATTGGACATAAACAATTGTCAATCTTTTGATATATATTGTTTCTTAAAAACACGCTATTTGTTGTGACAGCAGGAATTAATTAGAAAATTAATTAATGAAACTTATATGTTTGGAATTTTTAAAAATAGATATCATTTTGAATTCGGAATATCAATTATATCTTAGGGTTAAATTTTAGCATTGTTCTGAAAAACTTCAATTTTTGACGAATAGTGAAACCACTAAGTGGTAGGTAAATAACTGATTTTTTCATTTAAATGAAATATTACCACTTCTGTGATTTGATTTTCAAAAATCCGACATACATGGTTGTCATTAGGAAGTAAAATGTGGTTCAATGGGATTAAAATAATTTTTTTGGTGAAAAGTAACTTTTAAGTTTAATTAATCGCGATTAAAGGTAATTAGTGAAATTTAAGATAAAAATGATATTATAAAAATATGAAATGACCTTTAAAATTGTCCTACACCTATTGGATGTGTCATGGCCGACCAAGAAAATCCATGGGTCAACTTGGGGACCCCATGGATCCACTTTGGTAGGAAAATGACATAAATGACTTTTTATTTAAAGTTAAAATAAAAATGTCACAAACATAAGTTGTTTTACTAAAACAATTTTTAAATGGGGTTATAGAAGTAATATTTTTGACTATAAATATTTATTAGAAAGATAATAATATTTCCTACATCATTATAGTTTTTTAATAATTTTTAGACATTACATAAATTAAATTATTTATGACACCATGATGATGCAGCGATTACCTAATTAATTAACAATTTTAATAAAATGGAAGGATAATGTAAAATCTAAGCATTACACTTGTCTAAAGCCTATTGGATGAAGATATTTCGAACCATTATCACCATATCCTCTAATTATATAATTGTGGGACCTTTAGAATCCGAAAAGCATTGTATAATAAAGTAACATTTCATTACTTTCCAAGAGTGCCCCTCCTCTCCTCTTATAAAAGGCCCCCACCTCTACCACATTATTCACAACTTCAAAGCCTTTTGGCTCGGCCAACCTCTTCCCAAATACTCTCCAAAAATCCCTCCCTTACGCATAGAAGCCTCACTTTGGGCATAATTCTTCCCAATGAAGCCTTTGGCTCAAATCAAAAGAGTTACCCGATTTTAAGTTAATGTCTTCTCTTATGTTATTTTGTTTTATTTTGCTTCTCCAACCCCCTAAACTCTTTTTATTCATTTATTTTGTAACAACACCAGTATAATCCATATACTATGATGTTTTTATAATAAGTATTCGAGATACACTTACACACACCTACATCTAATGGTTAAATAACATAATGTTTCTGTGGATGGTGAATTTCTGCCTCACGAAACGATGATTGTTTAACACTCATATAACACCTTCAAAGGTGGCCATTATGATGACACTATTTTTTATATGATATATATTGTGTTTATTGTTTCTTTATTCTTATGTTTTTTTCATTTATGGCATACCTTTATGATTTCCATTATGGGTAAACGTGATAATTTCATTTTAGGAAGTGCGGACTACTGCCCCTCAAAGTGATTTGAATCATTAATGCCATATGTGGGATGTATAAATGATGGAGTTAATGGTATTATACATTATATTATACTGGAATTATAGTATAACTTTATATAATTATAATTTCTTTCCATTAAATATGAAATATAAATGAAAGTAGCGTTCATACGTACGTACGGCTTACCGTCTCCATGAACGGTGCATTTCATTTCTTACCTCTAAATGTCATGTAATATTATGAGTGAATTTATATACTGGATATATATGAGATATATGATATCAATATCATGAATATAATTCTGGATATAATAGATATTTCACCACATGAACAACTTGTAATTATAAGAAGTCTATTTTTGACTCAAGTACCAAAGATTGACAAAACGACCGTTATTAACTTAAATAATTTCATAATGTTCATAACATGGTTATAAGTGATATTAAAGTAATAAGAAACTTGAAAAGGTTCTTAATAAACTATAAATTAACTCTATTTTATTATTTAGGAGGTTAAAGAACGGTCGAGTCAAGACAGGATGCAAGGTAAGGGAACTTCTTATCCCAATTTCCATTCTTTGGATTAATCTCCTACTTTCAAATTATGTCATGATACTATTATGTCCTATCTTGTATTTGTACTTTCTTTATGTGTACTTATAGTGAATACACATAATAGGTCTATTTTGTTTTAAAAATGATCTTTTTAAGGACTTTGTCTCAATCTCATTTCATTGAGGCATATTTGGTTTTATACACAACTTCCATTTATACGGTGTATAAACCCCATTGAATTTTATGTTTATTCAGAAGGAATCTTATTTATATGAAGCGTTTTACTAAACGACAAAAAGGCATTTTTTTTCTTGTCGTACGTATGCGGCGACAATGACTTCTCCACCGTCATGACCATTATTTGAGTTTCGGCTTCCTCTACAAGCCATAACATTTTAAATGAAAAATAATTACAAAGTTTTAATTTCCATTTATTTTGGTATTGAAAATGGTTTTGATAAGATTTTTATTGTATCAATGTGTTGTATTGATATCTTGTGATTGAGGTGTGGAAATGTTATGTTTCCTTTATGCATATTTTATGTGATATGATTATGTTATGGTTTATGATATGTTTAAACCTGTTCATATGAGGAATGCATTGGAGTTAATATTTGACGGGTGGAGCCCGCTATAGCTCCTCGATGCATCAGTAGGTCTCATGAGACAAACTAGTGTCTTGGAACGAGGCCTTGAAAAAATATTATTTGTGGTCTTGGCATGAGGCTTTCGCAACGTGGTTGTGATAGTCTGGAATTATGCATTCCATCATTATGAAAGTGGTTATTGATATTTCATGTGATTATTCGACTAGTAGAATATCCATGTGAGTAAGTAAATGGAATTATTTCATTTTTCTTTTGCCATATTATTCTAAAGTTCAAGTTTAAAAAGCTTTTGTTTTAGTTAGACATTGCCTTAAATGTTAATGTTTATTTATGAAAGCTTCCGCTATATTGTTATCCTTACTGAGCATCTGAGCTCACCCCTTTCAATGTTTTAATTTTTCCAGGATGTGAAGAAGTATATTATGAATGACTTGCAGGGATAATATAAGGGGATATGAAGAGAAGATGTTGTAGTTTTGTTTTACTTTATGATGTAATGTAAGACTTATGAATGTATCTAGTGTTTCCAAGGCTACTATACTAATCGTTCTTTCGAGACTTGATCTTTTGTGACCATGACAATGCTATGCAATAATGCACCGACTCTGGGTAACTGGGGTCGGGGTGTTATAGTTGGTATCAAAGGAATTTTAGTACTATCCTTGGAAGCTAGATTTAGATAAACACTTATTAGAGCACATAGCCCAAAGATAGACTTTGAGGATTAGTATAAAAGAACTTCCTATAATTTTGGTATTATAGAGATTTTGTGAGTTTTCCGAGCAATACATCCCTGTCTGGATACAAGCAGGTAGAGGTGGCTCTGGCACAGATGTACCTAGGGGTAAAACCAGAAAACACTGCTTTGAGCTAGAATCGAACGAGAACTAGTGCACGACAACAGGCCTTGCTGCACTCTTGGTTACAACATTCCTGGGGGATATGCTTAGGATAATTCTCATTTTCTTTACAAACCACTATGAAGGGTATGAGGATATACATCCTCAAAGAAAACTTTTTTTATGATTATGGATTATATCCATAAATAGTTCAATTAGTGTTAAGTGTTTAACAAGTATGGAATTATGTATTTTGATTCATAAACTAATCTAGTTTATGCCATTATTTAGAAATGGCTCATAGTGGAAGGAATGGAAACAGTATCAATGCACGCACTCCGTGTAGGGATTTCCCTCCTGCTCAAGATAATTATTGTGGATCTGGAGATACAACTGGTGATGATCAACTTATTACCATACTGGGACAACTCACTCAGGTTATGAATAATAACCTTACTCATATGGAGCACCATGATCCGCAACGTGGAGGATCAATGTTAGACCGCTTCATGAGGAAACAACCGCCAACATTTAATGGGGGTACAAATTCATTAGTAGCTGAGCAATGGATAAACTCCTTAGAGAAAATATTCCATGCCTTGGGGTGTAGCGAAAGGGAGAAGGTTGTCATGGCAGTCTACCGCCTCACTAGATATGTCGATCAATGGTGGTCATTGATTCAAAACACAAAGGAAGATGATGAAGTATCAAATATGGAATAGAGGGAGTTCAAAGATCTTTTCCTCAAAAAATACTATCCTCATGACCATCAAGAAGATATGGAAAGACAATTTTTGAGTCTAAGACAAATGGAGGATGAGAATGTCGCGAAGTATGAGGCCAACTTTACAAGGTTAGCAAGGAATGCTGCAGATTATATACGTAAACCAATAAGTAAGATTGATCATTTCTTTGATGGGTTAAAACCATTTCTTCGTCGAGCATTAGTCTCACAAACCTTCTCGTCGTATGAAGACATTGTCTCATGTGCTATCAAGACAGAAAAGGAATTCTCTAAATCTTATGACAATAATGTAAAGCAAGAGAAGAAGAGAATGGTGGAACAAGAGACAGATAAAGGGAAAAAAATAAAGAAGGATTTTCCATTATGTGATAATTGTGGGAATAATGACCCCAGTACTTGCCTAAAAGGAATGAGAGTTTTTTATAAATGTGGAGAAAAAGGTCACCATGCACGTGATTTCAAGGGAAAGAAAGATGCTATCAATGTTGAATTCTACAATTGTAGGGAAATGGGGCATTATGAAAATGAATGTCCTAAGCGTCAGGGAAACTTACCTCAGAAAAGGCCAAGGTATCAAGGAAAATCTTATGTTGTTACTACAGTTGAAGTGGAATAATTAATGTATTGGTGATTTTGGACTCAAGGATTATATTCTGGTTATATGAATAATGTGATATATATAAGGATTGTACTGCAGTACTTGTTTTTTTCATAAGGTCTTAATATGATGAATCTAATAATATTTTTAGTATGTTACAAAAAGAGAAACTTTAATTTGTCTGGGGAATCTGATTTTACAATTGATTTTGGAATTTAGAGGCCTTTTAGAGAAAGTCTGGACAGAGGTATTTTGGATAACTATAAAGGTTGGAATGGATTAATTTAATCTTTGGATAGTATTGTTTAAGGTTAAAACATTTATGAATATTATTTTTGGAATATTATAATAATATAGTTTTAGGAAAAGGACAACCTGCAGGGTGGGGCATAACCCGTCGCGTCGGACAAAGCTGGAGGAATCGAACCCACAACCATAGTGCGACAGGCCTTTATTACACACCACTAGCCTACATGAAGTCCCTGGTTATTACAAAACAGTTTTACTAATCTAAATGGTATGTGTTAATATTTGTAACCTTATACAATTATGATAAATAGAATATTTTTGAGTTCTATTACCTTTTAGAGTGAAAGATGGGTTTGTGGTAAAAATTTATTAATGAATGAAAGTCTACACGACAAGTAAGTACATTTCCTTACATTCTTAGTAAATCTCTTAAATAAATTTCACAACTTTATAAAAGGTAACTTAAAACAAAAACGTTTCCGGTTAACTTTTCCAACTAGGGATTCAATGGCAGTTTAACCAATCACAAGTTTGTGATTTTATTATGGTTAAATTTCTCCTAATCCAGTTTTCTACAACTCTCCATCAGACCTTGATGGTTTTTTTTTCTTCCATATCCATATTTTCATAGAATTCTAGTATGGGCTATCCCGGGTGACCTTTGTACTTCTCTTTCTTTCTTTTAAAGTTATGTTTTTATTAACCTTATTTCCAATGTGGGTTTTCTACAAAGGTATTTCCTATTTTCAACCATTTATTTTCAAAGAAAAATTTCAAATTGAGAGGATGCAATTTATTGAAGGAGGGGAGAATGTAACACCCTAAACTTCCATGGTATGCTCCTCTTTGAATAATAGAGCAGCGTGTGTTGTACGCAACCTCGAGTTCTAACACACCGCGACCAATAAAAGTAGCAGTTATGAATAGTAATAACCACTTTTTGAAATTATATATATTTTACATTTCAAAATGGACTTCATTTTTGGATTCTTAATATCGTAATTAGCCTATGTTGAATTTTTGGTATTTTTCTGAGAACTTCAATTTTTTATGAATAGTGAAAAATACTTAAAAACAAATTTTTTAATCAAAATAATTTATAGTGATAAATTATACTATTCAGTGGTTTTAAAGTATAATTAGAATATATTTTTACTATTTTATCCAATGGTGGTCATTAGAATTAATTTAACATTGAAATTGGACATAAACAATTGTCAATCTTTTGATATATATTGTTTCTTAAAAACACGCTATTTGTTGTGACAGCAGAAATTAATTAGAAAATTAATTAATGCAACTTATATGTTTGGATTTTTTCAAAATAGACATCATTTTTGAATTCGGAATATCAATTATAGCTTAGGGTGAAATTTTGGCATTATTCTGAAAAACTTCAATTTTTGATGAATAGTGAAACCACTAAGTGGTAGGTAAATAACTGATTTTTTCATTCAAATGAAATATTACCACTTCTGTGATTTGATTTTAAAAAATCTGAAATACATGGTTGTCATTAGGAAGTAAAATGTGGTTCAATGGGATTAATGTTTTTTTGGTGAATAGTAACTTGTAAGTTTAATTAATCGCGATTAAAGGTAATTAGTGAAATTTAAGGTAAAAATGATATTATAAAATTATTAAATGACCCTTACACTTGTCCTACCCCTATTGGATGTGTCATGGCCGACCAAGACAATACATGGGTCAACTTGGGGACCCCATGGAGCCACTTTGGTAGGAAAATGACATAAATAACTTTTTATTTAAAGTTAATATAAAAATGTCACAAACATAAGTTGTTTTACTAAAAAAAAATTTAATGGGATTATACAAGTAATATTTCTGACTATATATATTCATTATAAATCTAAAAATATTTCCTACATCATGATATTTTTTTAATAATTTTTAGACATTAAATAAAATAAATAATTTATGTCACCATGATGATGCAGCGATTACCTCATTAATTAACGATTTTAATAAAATGGATGGATAATGTAAAATATAAGCATTACCCTTGTCCAAATCCTATTGGATGAGACTATTTAGAACCCTTATCACCATATCCTCGAATTATATAAGTGTGGGACCTTTAGAATCCGAAAAGCATTGTATAATAAAGTAACATTTCATTACTTTCCAAGAGTGCCCCTCCTCTCCTCTTATAAAAGGCCCCCACCTCTACCACATTATTCACGCCGTCAAATCTTTTTGGCTCGGCAAACCTCTTCCCAAATACTCTCCCAACTTCCCTCCCTTACTCCTAGAAACCTCAATTTGGGCATAATTCTTCCCAAGGAAGCCTTTGGCTCAAATCAAAAGAGTTACCCGATTTTAAGGTAATGTCTTCTCTTATGTTATTTTGTATTATTTTGCTTCTCCAACCCCCTAAACTCTTTTTATTAATTTATTTTGTAACAAAAACAGTATCCTCAATATAATGTGATGTTGTTATAATAAGTATTCGAGCTACACTTACACACACCTACATCTAATGGTTAAAGAAAATATTGTTTCTGTGGATGGTGAATTTCTGCCTCACAAAACGATGATTGTTCAACACTCATATAACACCTTCAAAGGTGGACATTATGGTGAAACTATTTTTATATGATATATATTATTTTTATGGTTTCCTTATGCTTCTGTGTTTTTCATTTATGGCATACCTTTATGATTTCCATTATGGGTAAACACGATAATTTCATTTTAGGAAGTGCGGACTACCGCCCCCTCAAAGTGATTTGAATCGTTAATGCCATATGTGGGATGTATAAAGGATGGAGTAAATGAAATTATACATTATATTATACTGGAATTATAGTATACCTTTATATAATTATAATTTCATTCCATTAAATATGAAATAGAAATGAAAGTAGCGTTAATGCGTACGTACAGATTACCGTCTCCATGAACGGTGTATTTCATTTCTTACCTCTAAATGTAATGTAATATTATGAATGAATGTATATACCGGATATATATGAGATATATGATATCTATATCATGAATATAATTATGGATATAATGTATATTTCACAACATGAACAACTTGTAATTATAAGAAGTCTATTTTTGACTCAAGTCCCAAAGATCGACAAAACGACCGTTATTAACTTAAATAATTACATAATGTTCATAACATGGTCATAAGTGATATTAAAGGAATAAGAAACATTAAAAGGTTCATAAGAATCTATAAATTAACTCGAGTTTATTATTCAGGAGGTTAATGAACGGTCGAGTAAAGACAGGACGCAAGGTAAGGGAACTTCTTAACCCAATTTCCATTCTTTGGGTTAATCTCCTACATTCAAATTATTTCATGATACTATTATGTACTATCTTGTATTTGTACATTCTTTATGTGTAATTATAGTTAATACACATAATAGATCTATTTTATTTTAAAAATGATATTTGTAAGGACTTCGTCTCAATCTCTTTTCATTGAGGCATATTTGGTTTTATACACAACTTTCATTTATACGGTGTATAAACCCCTTTGAATTTTATGTTTATTAAAAAGGAATCTTTTTTATACGAATCATTTTACTAAAGGACAAAAAGAATTGTTTTTTCTTGTCGTACGTATGCGGCGACAATGACTTCTCCGCCACCGTGACCATTATTTGAGTTTTGGCTTCCTCTACAAGCCATAACTTTTTAAATGAAAAATAATTACAAAGTTTAAATTTTCATTTATTTTGGTATTTAAAATGGTTTTGATAAGGTTTTTATTGTATCAATGTGTTGTATTGATATCTTGTGATTGAGGTGTGAAAATGTTATATTTCCTTTATGCATATTTTATGTGTTATGATTATGTTATAGTTTATGATATGTTTAAACCTGTTCATATGAGGAATGCATTGGACTTAATAAGTGACGGGTGGAGCCCGCTATAGCTCCTTGATGCATCAGTAGGTCTCATGAGACAAACTAGTTTCTTGGCATGAGGCCTTGACAAAATCTTATATGTGGTCTTGGCACGAGGCCTTGGCTACGTGGTTATGATAGTCTGGTATTATGCATTCCATCATTATGAAAGTGGTTGTTGATATATCATGTGATTATTCGACTAGTAGAATATCCATGTGAGTAAGTAAATGGCATTATTTCATTTTACTTTTTCCATATTATGCTAAAGTTCAAGTTTAAAAGGCTTTTGTTTTAGTTATACATTGCCTTAAATGTTAATGTTTATTTATGAAAGTGTCTGCTATATTGTTATCCTTACTGAGCATTTGAGCTCACCCCTTTCAATGTTTTAATTTTTCCAGGATGTGAAGAAGTATATTATGAATGACGTGCAGGGATAATATAAGGGGATATGAAGAGAAGATGGTGTAGTTTTGTTTTACTTTATGATGTAATGTAAGACTTATGAATGTATCTAGTGTTTCCAAGGATACTAAACTAATCGGTCTTTCGAGACTTGATCTTTTACGATCATGCCAATGCTACCCAATAATTCACCGACTCTGGGTAACTTGGGTCGGGGCATTACAGAAGGTGAACGATGTTTTGTGATATGTGGTTCACAGTCAACAAGATTTGTTTCACTAGGCCCCTCCCACTGAGGGATTTGTCTAAATTAATACAGATGCGGTCGTATCTGCTAGATTGAGGGTGGGGGTTGTGTTCATTCCCCATCAAAGTGATGGCAAAGTGATGGAAGCTCATTGTATGGTGGTTCAATCCTCTTGGTACCCAATGGTGAAATAGGTGTATGTTGTCCACTAGGGGACCCTTCTTGCTCGTTAAAAAGGTCAGAACAATGTTTTGGTGGAGTCTGGCTGCCTTGATGTGATTACCGCCTTATCTAAGAAGGGTGAGGGCTCGCAGCCTTTTACCTATGTTTTGAGAAAGATTTGATCTTCGATTGAAGGCTTATCTTCCTGTAATTTTTCTTTCATCAAGTGAGGGGGTAATCTGGAAGGTCAACATTTGGCGTGCTATGGGAAGTCTTTGAGTGACCGTTGTTTGGTTGATTCTTTTCTTGATTGGATTCGTATGTCTGATTTGATTGATCAATAATATATATTCTTCTTTTCTAAAAAAATATAGACTAATATTCATAAATACAAATAAATATCAATCCACAGATACAATTATTTATAATTTTAAATAAATAATGATAAACATAAATAATGTATAAATAAATATACATAAATTTATAAAAGTACATACAAATATATATATATATATATATAATAGATAATAAATCACCAAAAGACGAAAACACACAATAATTACAAAACCATCAAATCAAAAGAAATGTAAATCAGTGGAATAAAATCATAGATGACCTAAAATAAAAATGAATACATTCATAAACAAAGATAAAGTCTCATCCAATATCCAAAAATCATGATATTCGAACTAAAAATACAGTTTTTGTGGCCTCATGGGAATTTTTTGGCCTCGAAAAATATGACTGGAGTTCCCTGAAATCACCAAGGAGTATATCTCTTTATCGTCTTTGATTTGATATGTGGTACAGATCAAATGGACACTCAATTCAAAAGTTATGATCGTTTAAAGTTGAAGTTTGATTTTCTACATTTCTTAAAACTATAACAAATTTTATTTTATTAATCATTACCAAATTATTATTTAATATGGTCGTACTTCATTTTGTAAGCTTCGATTTGATGTTTGTGGAGCTAAAACGGAAACCCAGATGAAAATTTACAGTCATTTAATATTGAATTCTGATTCTTAACTTATAGAAGAATTAATTAAAGTTTCATATTACTATTAACTAATAATTATATACAGTTAATAAATAACACATAGTAATTAATGAAAATTCCAACTAAAATAATGAATATAGATAATAAATAATACTTATTAATAATGAATCATAATTTTATATTTATTATTCAATATTTTTTCTCAAAAAATTTGCGTCAGATTTATGAAAACCACAGTTCAAAATAAATTTATTTTAAAAAAATAATAAAAAATCTAAATTAGTGGCAGTTTTAAAAAATCTCCACTAAAAACCATTGAAAAAAAAATAAAAATAAAAAATAAAAAAACCCATTTAGAGGTGATTTTAACACCGTCCACGACAACCCTTTTTGTTGTAGTGATATAAATATAATTATAAATTTTTTAAATATAAATATATTAAAAAATAAATATTTAAAATTTAAATATAATATTGTAATTATATTTATATTTATATTACTATCAAATTATAAATATAAATTTCTTTTTATAGTCATAATTATAAATACAAATATATTTATACAAATATAAATTTAATTATAAATATAATAATGTTTATAAATATTAATATAATAATAAAATTATAAATATAAATATGTTTACGTAATTATAAAAGCCAATTTAAAAATATATTTCAAACCTCTCATCATGCCATTTTGTTTTTAGGGAGACTTGAAACGCGGCAGCTTGCACATTATTAATGATAAATTACAGATCCTTTTATTGTTTTTCCATTCATTGAATGACAAACGAGGGTCGTGCAGCGTGCTCGGACCCGATGCCGCATGTCGCATCAACCCCCACTACGCATTATAACAATATAAAATCTGATTAATGAACATATTAAATATTGTTTAAATATATATTTCAAACCTCTCATCATGCATTTGTTTTTGGAGTGACTTGAAATGCGGCGGCTTGTACATTATTAATGCGAAACTACAGATCCTTTTTTTTCTTTTCATTCATCGAAACACAAATGAGGTAGTGGCGGACGTGCTCGGACCCGAGGCCGCATGTCGCATGCACCCCACCAAGCATCATATCAATATATCTTTATATTATCATTCCCACCACGTATCATATCAATATGTCTTTATATTATCATCCATATGCACCGAGGTCCCGGGCCTTCAAAGAAATATGCATCACCGTTCCACAAAAATGTATAATTATGATTCAGCCCCTCTCCTTCCAACCCTATATATATCTCACCACCGCCACATCCACCACTGCAGACTTGAGTTTCTAAACCACTCATTAACCACGATGGAGCGTGTCACCCTCCTCTTCGTCTTCTGTTTCTGCATAGCTATGGTTCCCGGCAATTCCGCCGACGCCGGCCGTTCTGACGGAGGAGTTGAGGAGATTGTGACAGAGAAAATGTTCGACAAGATGCTGCTTCCCTGGAAAGAGGGAACTCAGTGTGAGGGGTCCTTCTACACCTACGACGCCTTCATTCGGGCAGCCACCAGGTTTGATGGCTTCGGCACGACAGGGGATTGCGACACCCGCAAGCTTGAGGTCTCCACTTTCCTGGCCCAAACCTCCCATGAAACCCCAGGTCCCCCGCCCTCTCACGAATCTTCCATTTTGTTTCTCTATGCTAATGATTTGATCAAGTATTGGTTTTATTATCAAGGGGGATGGGACGGTGCACCCGATGGCCGGTATTCATGGGGATACTGCTATATCAATGAAGGGCGTAGGGTGAATCCTGAGCTTCTGGACGACTATTGCGAGCCCAGCGATGCATTCCCGTGAGTGCATGGTTCGATCTTGATCATTGGAGAAGAAGTGTAAAGGGTCTTATCTTGGTCTCCCAGAGGAGCAGTGAATATCAATCTTTGAGGAGCAGGGTTTTCTTTTTCCTAAACCTTGAGGTTGGAAAATATGTACATCAGATCTGAACGGTGACAACAATTCTTCGTCTGCTTTGGACTCAAGCAGCGACGTCAGTTTTAGACCATGGTGTCGAACCTAGACAGCGTCAGATCTGAGTAGCGATGAGTAAGAGTAATTATTTTTTTTGGTTTTTTTTTAAAAAAATTGATAAAAGGGATAGGGCTTGCAGTATTTTTAAAAAGGGGTCTGAGATGCGTGAACCCCGTTCACGCATCCTCGACCTGGGGAAGATGCGTGAATGAGGTTCACGCATCTTCAACCTGAGCGAGATGCATGAACCTCGTTCACGCATCCTACAGAAAGTTTTTTTTTAATTTTTATTTTTTATTTTGTTTTGTTTTGTTTGGTTTTGTTTATATATATATATATATATATATATAAAATAAAAAAATAGCAGAATTTATCCGCTATTTAAAATCCATCAGCACTACCATTACAGCAGTATGGATGCTGACAGAAACTCTCACCCAGGACTCCCTTTTATCAGAGGGTTTGCCCTGAAAATTATTATTCATTTTTGATGTGGGATACTGGTTCTTCCAAACCTTCCCAGTACATTCTGCATTTTCGATGAGGGATTCTGTTTTAAGTACGTGACTTTGAAAGTGTATAAAATATAGACTATATGACTAATATAAAAGAAAATTTTAAACATTGATTAAACATATAAGAAATAGTTGAAAACAAAAATAATTTCATAAAAAATGTTGATCAAAAATAAATTATAACCATTCAAAACCATCAAATTGAAACTTAAAAATGTTTTACGTATTTAAAGTACGTGACATTGAAAGACTATAAAATATAAACTATGACACTAATATAAATGAAATATTAATCACTGATTAAACAGATAAGAAATTGTGGGAAACAATAATAATTTCATAAAAAATGTTGATAAATAATAATTTATATGCTTTCAAAGCCACCAACATGAAACTAATTTTTTTTTTCAAATATGTGTCTTTGAATGACTATAAAATAAAAACCATAAGACAAATATGAATGAATCTTAAAACATGGATTAAATATATAAGAAATAGTTGAAAATAAAAAGAATTTCATAAAAAATGTTGATGAAAAATAATTTATGAGCTTTCAAAACCACTGACTTGAAACTTAAAAACATTTCAAATACGTGGCATTGAAAACTGATAAAATAAAAACTATAAGCCCAATATGAATGAAAATTAAAACATGGATTAATTATTAATTGTTAATTATATAGTAATTAATTTTTTAATTAGTAATATAATTATTAATTATATAATAAATAATTAGTTAATTAGTAATGTAATAATTAATTATAATTTGTAATATAATTATGAATTATAATTAGTAATATAGTTATTAATTATAATTAGTAATTATTAATTATATAATAATTAATCAGTTAATTAGTAATATAAGTATTAATTATACAATAATTTATTAATAATATAATTATTAATTATATAATAAAGAATTAGTTAATTAGTAATGTTATTATTAATTATAATTAGTAATATAATTATGAATTATAATTACTAATATAACTATTAATTATAATTAGTAATTATTAATTATATAATAATTAATTAGTTAATTAGTAATATAAGTATTAATTATACAATAATTAATTAATAATATAATTAGTAATTGTAATTATTAATTAGTATATAAGTAATAATTAGTATATAATTAATAATTAATATTTATAATTAATAATTATAAGTAATAATTATAATTAATATATATATTATTATTTAATTATTGTATAATTAATAATTATATTACAAATTAACTAATTAATTATTATATAATTAATAATTACTAATTATAATTATTAATTATATTAGTAATTATAATTCATAATTATATTACTAATTAACTAATTCATTATTATATAATTAATAGTTAAATTACTAATTAACAAATTAATTATTATATAATTAAAAATTAATAATTAAAATTAAAATATTATAATGAATAATTATATTACAAATTAACTAATTAATTATTATATGATTAATAACTAAAAATTATAATTAGTAATTATATTACTAATTATAATTTATAATTATATTATTAATTAACTAATTAATTAGTATATAATTAATAATTTATAATTATAATTATTAATTATAATTAATAATTATGTTATTAAATAATTATTGTATAATTAATACTTATATTACTAATTAACTAATTAATATTTAGTTAATTAATAATTAATAATTAATAACTAATAATTATAATTAATAATTATAATAAATAATTATAATTAATAATTTTATTACAAATTAATTAATTAATTATTTTAAATTAATAATTATATTATAGAATAACTAATTTATTATCATATAATAAATTATATTACTAATAAACTAATTAATAAATAACTAATTAACTAATTATTAACTAATTAATAATTAATAATTAACTAATTAATTATTAATTATTAATTATGTTACTAATTAACTAATTAATAAATAACAATTTCTTATCTGTTTAATCCATGTTTTAATTTTCATTTATATTGGTCTTATAGTTTTTATTTTATAGGTTTTCAAAGCCACGTACTTGAAAGGTTTTTAAGTTTCAAGTTGGTGGTTTTGAAAGATTATAAATAATTTTTCATCTACATTTTCTACGTAATTCTTTTTATTTTCATATATTTCTTATATGTTTAATTCATGTTTTATGTTTCATTCAAATTGGTCTTATAGTTTTTATTTTATAGTCTTTCAAAGACACGTATTTGAAACATTTTTCAGTTTGATGTTGGTATCTTTGAAAGCTTATAAATTATTATTCATCACCATTTTTTACAAAATTCTTTTTATTTTAAACATTTTCTTATATATTTAATCCATGTTTTTTGTTTCATTTATATTGGTCATATAGTTTGTATTTTATAGTTAATCAAAGTGATATAATTGAAATAGAATCTCAAATCGGAAATGCAGAATGTTCTGCACAGGGAAGATAACAGCTGAGTCCCACATCGAAAATGCAGAAGGATTTACAGGGATAGCCCTCTTATAAAAGAGAGCCATGAGTGAGGGTGTCTGTCAGAATCCAGACTGCTATAATGGAAGAACTACTAGATATTAAATAGCAGATAAATTCTGATGAAAATTATATATATATATATATATATATATATATAAACAAAAAAACAAAAAATAAAAGTAAATTTTTTTTAAAAAAAAAATCTTTCTGTAGGATGTGTGAACGGGGTTCACGCATCTTCTCGGGGTCGGGGATGCGTGAACGGTGTTCACTCATCTCAGACCGTATTTAAAAATACCGCATGCCCTATCCCTTTTAGGCAATTTTTTTTTACAAAAACCCATTTAAACAAATTACTCGATGAGGAATTTGGTCAGCACCGATGTATCTGCACATCACCCGTGCACCTAGACAACTGCAGTGTACTCGAACTACTATGACAATCTTGAAGTTGTCAAAATTAGAGCACTCAACTGTGGTGAATTCTACATCTTGCATCAACCATTTTCTGCGGCAATGGTTTGACCAAGCCCCGGGTAAGGGAGTCTTAGTCCATTAAATGCGTTTTTCCATTGTCATTTTTTTGGGTTTCATGCTTGATACTTGTTTTATTATGATATGTGTTGTGAATCAGTCTTCTTGTCCAGCCTTGTTCGTGTGCCCGAAGCACATAAATTCTTGGTGTAACTTTTATTGCTTTCATTTACTTTCCGCATTTAATTCGACCTGTAATTGCTGAACATTCACGACTTCCTATGTTAGTTATAGAAGTTTTTTTAGCCTTGGTTTAGCTCGGTTTTATCATAATTTCTGCAGCCTTAATTTCTCTTTGTTATTTGATGTAGGATTATTGATGTAATTTTCCAATGCCAGTATGTCGTTCACTATTGTTGATTCATTTGAATATATTCATTGTTTTTTTGATTGCAATGTGAACTTTCTTATTTATATTTATCAGTATGCATGTATTAAATAGTTAATAAACATCATTTTCCTATTTCAGATTTTGACGAATCAATACACCCAATAGATTCAGGCTATTTCGTGGGGATTGTCTCTCACGTAGGGGAACTCCCCGCAACAATTGTTATATCATTTCAAGGTTCTCATCATTGCAGGGAACTGCAAGGAACATATCAATGCAACAAATACTCTAGGACATTATTACATCATAGTCACACAAAACAATGAACAATATGTGATAATATGTTTAATATTTAAATAAATTGGATATCCATGCAATCAAAGTACAACTAGTAGGTTCTAGGATGTCAACTCTTACAATTATAAACATGCATTTTTTTAGTTAATGTATCCAAATAAACATTATTTTTGAATATAAATTATTAAAAAAAATTTCAGCGCCAAATGTTGCACTGAAAAATGAATCCTTTAGCGGTACTAAGAATAGCACTGATAAAAGGTGCACCTTTATCTGGGCTTTTTTTAGCGCCGATAAATGATTCATTTATCAGCGCTTTTATGTATCGCTAATAAAGGATAACCCTTTATCAACGCTTTCTTCTTAGCGCTGATAAAAGGAGGTGCTTTCTTTGTCCTTCTTTGTGGTAATGTTATTTATAAATTTTCCACTTGTTGCTTTTTTTACTAGGTGGAGTAAGGCTCAGTGTTATGAACATAACATGAGGCATAGTGTGCATAAATTTTGATAGATATTTGATGCTATATGATGTATGTTAAAAAATAATTTTCTTATAGAATGAATTTTGTTATTAATTTTATAAGATATTAAAATTATAACTTTGTAACACTGTTGTGTTAATTTTTTGAATTGTTTTTTGAGTTGGCACTTTAGGTTTCAAGCACCCCATATGCTAAATTTGTCTAGCCATCAATCCCCCTATATTGCACATCTAAGGTTAGAGGCTCGGATGTTTGTCTATATGCAAACCATCATCATTGCACCTGGACAAGTTGATGCATTACATTCTACTATGTTTATAAATATGCATATTTTTATAATTATAAAAATTTATATGAATATGTTTATATAATTATAAAAACCAATATATATGAATATTTAAAACCTATCTTCATGCATTTTTTTGGCGTTACTTGAACGCAGCTGCTTGCACATTATTAATGCGAAACTTTTTTTTTCCATTCATAGAAATACAAATGAGGATAGTGCAGGCAGGACGTGCTCGGACGGGACGCCGCATGTCGCATGCACCCCACCACACAACATATTAATATATCATTATATTATCATTCCCAAAACATATCATATCAACATGTCGTTATATTATCATACAGTTGCACCGAGGTCCCGCGCCATCAAAGAAATAATCATCATTGTCCCACACAAACGTATAATTATGATTCAGCCCCTCTCCTCCCTACCCTATATATATCTCACCACCGCCACTTCCACCACTGAAGACTTGAGTGTCTAAACCACTCATTAACCACAATGGAGCGCATCTCCCTCCTCTTCGTCTTCTGTTTCTGCGTAGCTCTGGTTCTTGGAAATTCTGCGGCCGCCTACCGTTCTGACAGAGGAGTTGAAGAGATTGTGATGTAGAAACTGTTCGACAAGATGTTGCTTCACCGGAAAGAGGGACCTCGGTGCGAGGGGTCCTTCTACACCTATAACTTTATTAATACATATTTTCATATTATTGTATAATTTTTACTAAAAAATAAATATTAAAAGTGTAACTATTCATTTGAATGAACCCGTTATGATAAATTTTGATGGAAGTCACCTTGTCAAATCATGTTTCAAATTTTGTGTTTTTTTGATGTTTTAACTATGTGCCTTTTAGTGGCTAACATAAATGGGGAACCACCTTAGTAATGATGTTTTTTATTGTAACTAAAATGAATAGTATTGAAAAATACTAGTAATTAATTGGCCTGGTATATCACCAATGTATCTGGCCGATCATCGAGTCCAAAAGTGTGTTCTCAATCTAGTTTGATTGACAACTAGTGTTGGCATCAAACACACATCATTGGGAACAATTTCACCAGTTAAAATTATAATAGAGGGACTTCCACTCTCTCAAGTCAGATCATCATCCACACAAAATAAGTAGAAACACATATCACGCTTTATCTAGTCCTAACTTTTATCAGCACTAAACATAAAGCTCTTGTAAATAAAGTTATCTTTAATAGCACTAACTAAAATAATTGATAAATATAAGTTTTATTAGCGCTAAAAAAACCATTGAAAAAAGTATACCTTTTATCAGCGTATTTTTTAGTGTTGATAAAAACATTTTATAAAAAACTATTATTAATATATATAATTGTCGTATTTATATTTGTAAATTAATGTTTATTTATATACATTAATTACAAAATGTATCTATATAATTAATCTAAATATGATATATTAATATATATATATATATATATTGATATAATTTTTTCAAGAAGGGAATCCTCAGGAATAGAATTTTCGAACCCTCCACACCCAGGAACACCCTCCCCACGAAGAGGTCATCCGAAGAAGCCCCATCTAGGAAGGAGTCGTTACCAGCCAAGATGGCAGAGCATTCCACAGAGTAAAAGCTCGATCAGCGACGGTTCGACACAGCAATCCGTCAGCTAGGTGGTATGCTCCCTTCTACCCACCCAGTGAGACACCGGGTGTCCCTATTTATATTTTAATAATTTTAATAATATAAATATAAATGTTGTATTGTTAATATGTGATATTGGAATTTACATATTTATATAAATATCTATGTGCATATATATGTATGCATTATGTTATGTGTGTGTGTGTTTTGCGTATGTGTATATATAGATGTTTCACGTGTTCAGATGTATGCACATACGTATATGTACAAATGTACATGTACGTATGTCTAGAGAACATGTGTACATGTGTATGTGTGACATGTACTTATTTCACATCAGATGTATATTGTTTTCATTTTTGATATAATAGTTTTATAATTTATTCAATTTTCAAACATATTTATATTTTACAAAGTATTATTTTTTATATGGTTTTAATTTATATTATTAGTATTTGTTCAATATTATTTATTATGTTTAAATATTTTTAATTTTTTTGAAACTTATATAATTGAGTTATTTAAATTCATTTATAAATATTTCCTTCATTTCTATGCGTGTATATAATTCATGTAGTTATTCTTAAGAGAATTCATTTTTTAAAATAGTACTGTCTATTAAATTCCCTTTTTAATATTACTTTCATTTAATATTATTTATTCATTTTTCATATTTATTGATTTTTTATTTTTTGGAATTTAATCATTTTGTAATATTTATTTATATATATATTTCTTTTCTATACATGTGATATTTTCAATTTGTTTATAATTTATATGAAAAATATTTATTGAGTTTTGATTATTAAGTTTTAACATTTAAAATATGTTTGAAATTAATAAAATTAATCTACTTAAATGATTTTTTCAATAATTTTGTAATTTAAATAGTTAGTATTTTTAAAATTTATTTAATTCTATTTAATCAACTTTAAAATTATTTTAGTTAATATTATTTTTTTCATTTTTTATATTTATTATTTTTTGATATTTTTGGAATTTATTCAATTTTTTCTAAAAATTTCATATTTATTTTATAAGTTTTAATATTTTCAATATATATTTGTCTTCATTTTAATATATATTCATTTATAATTTTCTAAATAATTTGTATAATTAATGAAAATTATCCATTTTTTACATTTTTGAAGTCACTTCATTTTTAATTATTCAATATCATTTTTAACATTCATTCATTTAAGTTTACATACTCATTAATAATGTTAAAATTATATTTATAAAAAACGTTTTTAAATAAATATTTGAAAATAAAGATTTATAAATAAATATATTTTAATTTATATACAAATATATTTAGAAATGTATATTTACAATATTTATAAAATTATATTTTTATACGAAAAAAGTCTAATCAGAATCCAATGATCCTCACAATTTATTAATGATGAAATAAAAAGAGAACAAAAATGAAAAAATAGAGAATGAGGTCTTACAAAGAGTAAATCCCTCATACTGATTGTAAAATTATATTTCAAGGAAAGTTAGATTATTCCCATAATCATAAACAAAATCATATTCATAATCAACAACAGTTCCCCACTTCGATTGTGAAATTCCTTGTTTAAGAATCCCAAGGATCCTCTCTTTGGACCTTTTCTACTCTAGAGTGAGTTGGTTCTTTGATGCCTTGAAAAATGACCCAGTAGACACATTCCTGGGCAGACTGGATTAGTCTTTCTGTGGCCTTATTTTTTGATGCACTTGAAAAAGTCCCCCACTACTGACCATATTTCCCTTACCACTTCATGCAACATCCTTAAAAGAGACTGGACCACTTCTACTCGTAGATCGAAGATGATTGGTGTCTAGCAAAACCATCTTCTTTCCCTTATCACTTTCATCAACTGAAATATTACCTCATTTTCCAGACAGTCCTGAAGAGCCGATGACATTCTGATTCTCCTGATGAAAATCCACGCTCTACGCCTCAGATTAACTTAGCCCATCATCCTTTCTAAGATTCTCTAAAAAACCAACATATAATGGTTGAACAGAGCATCCTTTCTCATCAATTTGTGAAAGAGAGAAAAAGGGCACAACACCGACAACCTTGTCACCAGACTGACCGAAATGAATAGGTTCAGATGGAGCTCCTTGCTCAATCAGGCACATGGAAACACCATCAGTACTCTTGCAAGCTGATTCCTCATTCCCAAAAGCAGGCACACTAATAACAATGTCATCATTAATCTGCTCCACTCCATTCCCCACACCATCTCTAGCAAGGTTAGTGTAATCCCATGCCTACGACTCAAGTGTCTTAGCCCCGAAGGCTTGGCCTTGGAACATTGGCACCCTGCCCTCCAAACCTGGTGTAGGATGATCTGATCTGGCTACAATTGGCTTCACCCTATGTTGGGGTAAAGCAAAGGACATCCCATGCTGTGAATATTTCAAACCCTGCTTCCCTTTGGATTTAACAGCATAATCCATTGATGAGTGTCCCTTTGAGCCACATAATTCTCAAATCCTCATCCTATAATTATGATCAAAATTTCCAACATAATTACATACATAGTAAAAATCTAGAAATTTTTCGTTCTCAACCTTGATATGAATTTCATCAGTTGGAATAGATAAAATAACAATATCAACAAAGGTGGAGCTAAGATCAATCTCAACCGGTATCCTTGCAAAGTGTTCATACCTGAAAAATTCAGTTTCCTTGTCCAAACGAAATGGAACACCAATTACAGATGCAATGTCATGCAAAATTTTTGGGTGCCACATAATCCAGTTGAGACCAAGTAGCCTCACCCATACCTATGAAAAGGTATTATTGACCTGCATCACATTAAAATCCATTGAACATTCATGAAGATGAACCATCCTTGGCTTCAATAATAAGGGATCAAGTAGAATAACCCCAATAATATAATATTTGTGGATTTGTTTTTATAATTTTTATAGGTATTATGAAATGGGTTTAATTTATTGTGTATGATTTGTTCCAATTTTTTGTATTTATAGCATTTGATAAAAAATTATTTCATAATTTTTTTAATACTTATACATATATACATAGATATAAATATAGATACATTATTTCTAATCTTCACACAATGATGTGTGAATATATGCAATGGAATGAGTGGTATCTATATTTATAAATTCATACATGTGTATGGACAAAGGGTGGTTCAGGAACTCAAATTCCATATCTTGAACTTGGTTTTCAAATGTTGTTCTTAAAAATGGGATTATTAAAATAGTATTTTCAAAGGATTTTAGTCCTTTCAAATTACAATGCCCCGATTGGATTTCTTTACTTCCACATCATATTTTATAAAAGGTGATTTAATTGTTTAAATCCTTATTATGATGATAGTGATGGGGTTTTTTATGACTCTTGGGTTGTTTAAAATTTTTACATTGATTTATGATATGTAACGTTTTAAAGTGGGATATGATGTGTAATAAATTGAATTGCTTGGCATGGGTTGTTGAATGACCCCTTTGATAAAATATGAACTCTCTAAAATGGGAATGGAACATGGGAACCCCAGCCTAAGAATTCTGATTCATTTGATTTAAATTTAGGAGTTTCTTTAAACATTGGGTTCCCAAGACCACGTTAGTGGTACCTACCAATATTTTTACCACCTAAAAAAATATCAAATTTGGATCTTAATAATCCTATCACTGAAACACCACCTGGCCCACCACATACCAAGTGAAAAAATGAATAAACACTAACTCCTCCCTCTTGTTGATTTTAATTGAATGCTACATTTTCTAGATCTTTTCCAGCTATTTAATCATATGATATATCATTGAATTTAATCATATAAGATATCATCGAGTTAATCTAAGGCAACAGAGAGCCCAAACAAAGTCGCATGAGCTTCAGAAACTGGAGGACTTCACGTGGCATTGAAGGAATGATGACCAATAGCAATCACATAACTAGAAGCATCCTAAGAAATCATACTACAACACACCACCCCAAAATTCTTTAGAGACATGCCTAAATTGATATTAAAGGCCTCATCTAGGGGAGGAACCCAACAATAATAGTTACGAGAACCAGTGGCAGAGGTCCCATGATTTTCATCTGATTTCCAAGAGTCCATCCAAAACCTGGAGGAATCAATCAAGGACGTATCAGGTTTACATACCTAATTGAAAACATCGTCATTTGTATGAAACAATATTTTCTAGGCCAAAACACAAAGGCATTAGACTATATTAATTGGTATTGATGATATAAAACTATCAAGGAAAATATAGAGGTTGACGTTATGCTTCAAATAGTTAGATAAATTCAAATTCCTCATCTTCCATATACCACTTTCTTTAGAACATGAGATAATAACATGTGATGGGGTCTCAATAGATTCCTGGAATAACAGACATGTAGGATCATCCACACAATGGCGGGAGAGGAGGAATTCCTTGTAGATAATAATTCCCAAGCAAATCTCCCACCAGAAGAAGTATTCTTTTGGGAGAATGGGGAGCTTCCACAAATTATCCCAATGATGAGATGTCTTAGGACATGGAGGGATACATGCCAAACCATAACCTAATTTGAAAGAATATTCCCATATGTTTCTTTTTACTAGTAAAGGTTATTACGAAGGGAATGAACACCACAAGGGATACTCAGAATTGAGACCCTAACGTGATCATTGAACTAGGAAAAGAGATTCTCTATACACAAGCCACTCCAATCCTCATTCAATAAATCTCTCACCTTTTCATTATCCATCCCAACAATGGAAGGATGGAAAGCCTTAAGGCCATAATAATTTGGAATCCACACATAAAACCAAATGTTAATGATGATAAAATTTCCAATTCTCTAATACAACCCCTTCTCTAGGAGCAAATAGGAACCCTAAACACTTCTCTATAAAAATCATGGTTGAAGTTCCACCCATGCTTGAAAAAATGTAGAATGAGGAAAATATTTTGTATGAAGCACCCAAGTGAAAAGGGAATCAAGATTATTTAGAAGTCTCCACCCCTACTTGGAATGAAAGGAATCATTGAGACGACTAAGATCCCAAAATCCCAACCCCCAATGATCTTTGGGAAGACAAAGCTTTTCCCATGAAACCTAGGGATTACTATTCTTAATGCCATGAATTCCCCACCAAAAATTTGAAAGAAGGTACTGGATTTCATCTATAATGAGGCCTAACAGTTTAAATAGATACATAATGTAAGATAAAATATCTTGTACCAACGATTTAATCAAATCCTCCTTGCCTGCCTATGATTTTTTTACAAGACCATCCGTAGACTCTCTTTTCCACCCTATCCAAGATATTAGATAAGAATTCTGTCTTGGACTGATCAATAATTGTAGGAAGGCCCAAATACCTTTGATGTTTATCTATAACCTGGATACCATAGGCCTCATTAAAAAACACTCTTTTTCTCAAAGGGATACCATAGTTAAAGGAAATGTCTGATTTGGAAAGATTAACTAATTTTCATGAGGCCATATTAAAGTAGTGAATAACCTGTTTAATCATTCCAAATTACTCCATGGTCTCCCAAGAAAAAAATAGCTCTCATCCATAAAAAATGAATGAGAGATGTGTGTCCCTGTCAACACACTTTGGCCCTGTGGATAGAATTATTTTTAACTGTATCTAAAATAATAGTTGAAGAAACATCAACAATAATAATAAATAACAATGGAGATAATGGATCACCTTGTTGTAGACCCATGGTGGGCTAAAGCATAGAGACCAACCATCATTAATGTGGACATGAAACGAGATAGTTGTCACTAATCACATGATCAAATCAATCCACTTCGAATAGAAACACTGAGACAAACCTCCATTAATCTGGCATGTGCAACTCATCATTGACAGCTGGCTAAAACACCCACGTCGCATCTACCATGTATAATTAAATAAAGAAACATCCCATGAACACATGCATGTGTATAATAAATGTGATGTGTGTTTATGTAGTCCCGTCTCTAAGTATTTTATATTGGTATTACTTAAATCATGATTAATTTTGACTAAAAACAAATTATAACTTTATCAATACAAATGTTCATATTATTAAATTATTTTTACTAAAAATCAATAGAAAAATATTAACCATTCATTAAAATAAACCTGATAAGATATATTTGGATGTAAGTCACCTTGTCAAATCAAGTTAAATATTTTTTTTAAGTGTGTTCCTTTTAGTGATTAATATAAACCGGGCACCTCTTTATTAATGTTATTTTTTAATATTTATAAATGCATTTTTGGAACAAAACACATTGGGTATTAAATCAATCATCATTCAATGAATGAAAAAGGCCTAAATATATACCAAGTTTAACTCACTTGAGGTATATGTTTTTGATATCCACATTCTCTTTACAAATCATAATTAGATACGGAATTTAGGATCGAGAAAAATTTGTGCTTCAGCGATGAATGGAAAAATAAAAAAAATGTAACATTGAAATATTTTTAATTCAAATTTTGTTTCTTTAATCGGAAATAATTAATAATGAATTTTTATTGCAGATAAAAATATGGTTGCCTATATTTATTGAAATGGAAAGATAATTAACACTAAATAATAATGTATTTATAATATATGACTAGAAAGAGTGATACTACTTGGATAGTGTACAAATTTGGATGTCATTCAAAGAAAAATTCATCAAAGGTTAAAAATGAAGGCTAATCAAGTGAAGAGTCCATAATATATAAATATATACAATTTAAAGATAGTTTGCGGCATATAACCTATCATGTAACTGATGATGAGGAATGGGTACACATATTTTCATTTGCTAAGAATCATTCTATAAATAAAATAATTGAGTTGTATGTAACCATAGCTATTATAGTAGTTCCATCAGCATTAGAAGTTGGTCTATCACAGCTTCATGATACACTATTATATCCTCAAGTTGTAACATCTCAAGAAGTTATGTCAACAGTGGTAGTTTTTCCCTCACATCCTTAGGTTATAACTTAATATCCTCAAGTTATGACATCTCACAAGGAAAGTGTTGTCATAGTAGAAAATTTTGAGGATGATGAAAATTAAAAAAAAGATGAAGAAGAAGTGGAACAACAATATAATGTCGAAGAACTTTCTAATACCATCCATATAATTCCTCGATAACATTTAAATAAACCTCCTCCATTGGAATTATGGATTAATTAAGGCATGACACACTTACCACAATTTGATTGGTTAACTTTTACTCCATGTACAAAATTTATAGGGATTATTGGTGGAAGGAATCGATTTTCAGATGAACGTGTTTTGTATATTTGAAAAGAGTTTGATAGAAAAAAAGTGATGAAAATTATTCTAAAACAATATCTTATTGAATGAAATTATAGTTATGTTGTCGAAGAGTCAATGATATATACTTATATGACTTGTTGCAACAAATTTGATTCATACAATGAGATGCATTTGTGAGCTATAATTGATTACAATTTTTAGTGTTGGCACATTACTATATTTAATCCACACACATGTGTGAACCCAAACCTATCACATAATAAATCATCATAAAATGCTATATTAATTTAAATTATTATTCTTGAAATGATAATAGCATGTTAATACGTTCCTATAGTTCTAGTCATGGAGAGAATCAAACAGCTTCTCAAGTATCAAATCTCCCACTAGTAGGCATGAGATGCATGAAATAATGTTATTATGAATATTTATAGTGATTGAGATGATTATTATCTAGTTTTACCACAACTTATAGAGATTTTACATCATGATAATTAAGTTATCTATCAGTTAAATACAATTGAATATGTTAATCAATAAATCCATGTTTGTAACGACCCGAAATTTTGAATAAATATTGTTTCCTAATTTTCTGTGTTATTTCATTTCATACTCAACAAAACATTTTCATTAAATAAAATGAGTATAATTAAAATGAGACTATTGGGTTTTGAATATTATATGACCGTTAATTAGTATGGTCATTGGAAACTAAATGTTACGACTATTGTCTCTAAATACAAGTGATGTTGGTTAATTAATATAGAAAGAAGATTTGATGGCCTCATCCAGTAGTCTCAGGCCAATCAAATCCCATATAACAGAACTTGGGAAGGAGGTAGCACCACTGGGCTTTACTCTAGACCAATCCCAAGCAGAACTTCATCGTGTGAAGCTGGAACAGAATCATCTTCTCGAGAAGTTCAAGCTGATAGAAATCACCAGTCCGGCAATGTTGGCCGAGCCGCCCCAATATTTTCTCACCTTAGCACACCTAACACTTAGATCCTATGCTGGTGTTATAAGGGGCTATATAACGAGACCTTAGCTAACTTATATAATCCTTTGATAAATAAAAATTGTGATTTCTTATTATGGTGATGTTTGTGAATTTTTAAATGTCCGGATAAATATAGTATGCATATTATTGATGAATTTTGGAAAAAAGGATATTTTAAAAATATTTATATAAACCACAAATAACTAATAATGTGTAAATATTTTCAAAAAATGGTCTTCTACAATTATGTTCAGTAAGAAATTTATAGTCTAATAACATCAAGTTAATTTTTGATGAATAGTAAATTGTGAATAGTGATTTTACCCTTAGGATTAGTAATGTGTCCAAATGGATTAGTAGCCTCACTTAAAAAAGTATTAATATAATTTAGGCACCTTGATTATGTAATGTGATTCAATAAAATAGGTAAATAATTGTTTCAAAAATTATTATTCAAGTATTAGATTTTTTCATGTGAATAGTGTTTTTTTAAATAAAAATTTAATTAAAAATATTTAGAAAATTATTTTTATAAAATGGAGCTCATTTTTGAATTCAGTGTATCGATATTATGTTAAGGTAATTTTTGGGGGTTTTTCTGAAAAAAATGAATTTCTGGTGAATAGTGTTTTTATTTAAAAATTAAATTAAAAACATTTAGAAAATTATTTTTATAAAATTGTGTTCATTTATGAAATTAGAGCATCGATATTTGGTTAAGGTGGAATTTTGGGATTTTTCTGAGAAAGTTGAATTTTCAGTGAATAGTGAAAATATAGTTTTTATGTTACGAGTGTTTAATGACATCATTAATGATGTATTAAGTATGTAATCAATATGGTCGACTTATGAATAGTAAGATAAGGTATGACGTGTCCCAAGTGGCCAATACCACGGGAAAATACCATGGGCAAGCCCATGGTTTTTCCAATACCACTAATGAGGTGTCCCTTGGCCATTAATGCCTTGTCCCCTCACTTTCCCTATAAATACCCGGCCATTATCTCATCCTTTCAACTCCAAAATCATCCTCAATTAAGTTCTGGTCTCCTTACCTCCCATGGAGTCCTCCCAAGGTGCCCCCAATCCCCCATGGTCCCAACCATTGAGTTTTAATAGTTATGTGTTAAGGTAAAGGATCCTACTGCCCTCTTTCTTTTCAAGTACTCTCTTTTATGAAATTTCTTTTATGCTCCATCTCCTTATATTGGGGATGTTTTTTTATATTCATCCTACGGTCCTTTTTATGTTCATATGATGATAAACCCCCCATTTCTCTCATCAATCCATTTTAAGAATGTTTAAGTGGCATCGTTAGGCTGCAAAATTTTTAAGGGATTCTTTCACCCTTCTCGTTTTCAAGATCTATTTTCATATAAAGTCTTTCATGTTCCTTTTTATTATTTTGGGGTATGATCTATATATCAATCATACTGATATTTTATTTTCATATGATGATAGACCCTATTTGATCTCGTCAATTCATTTTTTTGATGTTTAAGTGATGTCGTTAGGCTATCGAATTTTCATAAGAGAAATCTTATTTTTGTCTTCCTTTAATGTTCTTCATTTCATATGGTATATCTTTAAAATTTCATTACCATGTTCTTAAATCCTTTATATTTGGTCCCCATACTGTTTTATGGATCATTTATGAGTTGGTGACCCATGTCCCCTCTCTTTTATATGTTTTCTAAAACCCTGCAACATAGCTGTTATGCTGCCGAATTTTCGTCTCAAAATGTCTCTCTCTTTTTCTCAAATTATTTTGTTTTATTAAGTGAATAATCAAATATCTTTATTCTACAGTGTTATTCACACATATATAAATATTTTCTATTTTAAATTCTGGGATTTACATACATGAAACCCCCTTTCCTTTTTGGTGGGTTTAAATTGACATAAAGATCATGTCTTTAAAAGCAGTTTTTAAAACATTATGATAATGAAATGAAACCCATTTATTTTATGATATATGGGTTACTAATGAAATTTTTAATGAACATATATTTGGCTCACATGTTAATAAAGAAAATTTAAGGGTGCGCTCTGATAGCTCTCGAATGCATTGGGTAATGATGTAACCACTATAGATTACAATTTTAACGATATCTTGGTGAATAACCTTGGTAATTTCAAATGAATCCTTGGGGATGGACCTTGGTGATATGTTCATGATTTTCTATGTTAAATGTTGTATCCACATATTCATGTTATGAAATACATTATTTTTTTAATTACAATATGCCTCTTGATTTCTTTCTCGTGCCTTAAAGTTCTTTTCATGACTTTATTGATGTATCTCAAGCTCACATGTTAAATGATTCCATTGTTTCCCTTACTGGGCCTTCTTCTCACCCTTTATTTTGATGTATGATGCTAGGTTATGAGATGCTGTAATGAACTTAGGATGAACCAATGAAGATTCCTTTCAAGTGTTTAAGAAGAATGTTTTATGTTTTCATGTATTAAGTTCCTGGTTTCCAAGGCACTAAACCTTAAAGATCCTCGGTTTTGTATAATGTAATGAAATTTTATGTGATAAAAATGCGGGATGTTATAGTTGGTATCAAAGGATGGTTTAGTTATTTGTGGAAATTAGGATATGAAAACTTTAGGAAGAAACCTATAGAAAAGTTTAAATATAGGAAATCTTCCTGGTATTTTGGTAGGTATTGAGTAAGTGGTTGCCAAGCAAATACATCCTTGTCTGGATACGAGTAGGTAGAGGTGGCTCTGGCACATATGTACATAGGGTTAAAACCCGAAAACACCTCTTTGAGCTAGACTATAACGGGAACTGGTACACGACAACGGGACTTGCTGCACTCTTGGTTACGACACTACCGGAGGATATGCTTTGGTAAATTCATAAGATTAGTATGAACCATTATTAAATTGACAAAGATAAAATAAAATAAAGATTCACATAAGAATATATGATCATGGATAACCTGTATTGGAACCTAGGGGATCACAAGTTAAGATATACTTTTCTTCTACAAGTTTATCCTTCTATGATTTAAGATTCCTTTTAATGATTATTGGGTGAGTATTTAGGCCCCTAATTATACTTTCTTATCTTAGTTAATGGCGGGAAATAAAAGAATATGTCCCCAAAATCAATGTGATAGGAAATGTGGCGATTGCTCTATTAGTATGACAGAGACAATGAGAGATCATGTTGAACATATTGGGATTATGCCAAACCAGCTACCAAAAATCACAATTAAGAATTGGTACCTAGTTGAATGCCCAAATTCATCAAGGAAGAAGAAGAAAAAGACTCAAGGATGTTCATCTGATAAAGTTGATATGGGGAAGAACAACCAATTTCATTTGTTCAAAAAGTGTGGAAAGGGGCACCATGGAGAATGTCACAATGGAACCGGGATATGTTTTAAGTGTGGGGTGATAGGGAATAAAGTAGCCAATTGCTTTAAAAAAATGGATAATGCAATGAATAGAGATAAAGATCGATCTAATGTACCTTATACTTTTCAATGTCGTAAATGTGGAGAATTTGTACATTATTCAAGGCAATGCTCTCTTGGAAGGGATGAGAAGCATGATGAGCATCAACAATCTTCAAGTACAAGGGAACAATGTAAGTCCTATGCTGAGATGGATCATGATGACTAAAGTACATGTAACTTATTCACAATAATTGTTTATGTCATGTTGTATTTTAGTTCTTGCTCTATGAGCATATCTTTAATGTTTTCTAAGAACATCGAGTCACTACCTAAGATGGTTTTATATCATTAAAGTAAACATCTATTATTGTGTACCACATGTTGATGTTGTGAAGCTATTCTTCTTGAAAAAAAAAGATGATTTGGGGATTAAAAGATGATTATTATTTTGGGAGACGTTCATATGATCGAGGTAAATAGATTACGACGTTATTTTCATTGAGTAGTAAAGGTTGACTTATATTTTGAAGAATCAACGAATTTAAGGTGAACTTAAAGTAATTTAGGTTACTTATGGAAATTATTAACCTATCGTGGGGAAAATATGTTTAGGTTAGTTACTTTTTTAGAAGATGTTAGTAGTGGCTGATGTTGGTTGGAGATGAACGATAAAGTTTATCTTGGAAGACTATGTTATCAAATCTTTCTTATATATGGGTTTCAATCTTAGTTTGGTTTATTTTGAGTAATTTTAAGGACAGTTATTTATGGAGTGGTATATGATGAACTTTGGGTAGTACCGTGGAATTTTGAATATTTAAAAGTAGTCTCCCTTCTTATGGGGTTCTTTCTTTTTTAAGAGTTGCTTTTACCCTTTCTATTTCTTGGATAATGATTAAAGATAGAAGAAATAGATAGTTAACATTTTGTGAATTATGTGATTCTCTAGAAGATGATTTTTGTGCTTTTAATGAGACCAAGTGTTTTTGAATTCTCATCGTTTGGAGAAAAGATTGGTCTTGGTAGAAACTTATTAAGAGGTGAAACTCTACATGAAGGTGGGTATATTTCTTTGTGTTTTTATTCTATGTAGTAAATGAATTATTCAAAATTATTAAAAGGAATGTAAAACAAAAATGTTGTTGGTTTAAGTTTCCTATTGGGTAATCAAAGACCGTTTATCCCATCATAAGTGTGTGATTTTCTTGTGGTTAAATTTCTCCTAATCACGTTTTCTATCACTCTCCCTCAGAACATGACCCTTTGTTTTCTCCTCCATATCCATGTTTCCTACATGGAATCCGAGTATTGGTTAACTCGCGTGACCTTTGTACTTCCATTTTTTTCTTTTAAAGTAATAGTGTTACTAACTCTTTTTCTGATGTGGGACTTTCAATGAAATTTCCAAGACCAATTTTAAAAATTTCAAGGACGCAATTTCTTAAGGGGGGGAGATTGTAAAGACCCAAAATTTTGAATAAATATTGTTTCCTAATTTTTTGTGTTATTTTATTTCATTCTCAACAAAAAAATTTCATTAAATAAAATGATTATAATTAAAATGAGACTATTGGGTTTTGACTATTTTATGACCGTTAATCAGTATGATCGTTGGAAACTAAATGTTGTGACCATTGTATCTAAATACATGTGATCTTGGTTAATTAATATTGAAAGACGATTTGATGGCCTCATCCAGTAGTCTCGGTCCAATCAAAGCCCATCTAATAGAACTTGGGATGGAGGTAGCACCACTGGGCTTTGCTCTGGACCAATCCCAAGCCTAACTTCATCGTGTGAAGCTCGAACGGAATTGCCTTCGCAAGAAGTTCAAGCTGATAGAAATCACCACTCGGGCAATGTTGGTCGAGCCTCCCCAAGTTTCTCTCACCTTATCACACATTACACTTAGATCCTATGCTGGTGTTATAAGGGTCTATGTAACGAGACCTTAGCTAACTTATAAAATCCTTTGATAAATAAGAATTGTGATTTCTTATTATTGGGAAATTTGTGAATTTTTAAATGTCTGGATAAATATGGTATGCATATTATTGATGAATTTTGGAAAAAAGGATATTTTAAAAATATTTATATAAACATCAAATAACTAATTATGTGTAATGATTTTCAAAAAATGGTCTTCTACAATTATGTTAAGTAAGAAATTTAGAGTCTGATAAGATCAACCTAAATTTTGATGAATAATAAATTATGAATAGTGATTTTATGCTTAGACTGTTGGGTGTTGCAGGTTGACCGAGGAAACCCAGAATGGTTAAATACATTCAGTGGATTCCTCCAATTACGTCATGGTTAAAAGTTAATGTATATGGGGCTGTTATAGGAATGCCCGACCCCTTGGGATGTGGAGGTGTCTTTCGTACTCATCGTGGATTCGTCAAGGGGTGTTTTTATCACTCCACTAGAATTAAAACGGTGTATGAGTCTGAGTTATTGGCCATGATATATGCAATTGATTATGCTGCTCGGTACAACTGGACACCATTGTGGCTTGAATCTGACTCTGAGGTTGCTATGAAATCTTTGAAGGCAAGGACATGGGATGTACCATGGAAAATTCTACCTCTTTGGGTTGAGTGTCTCAACAAGAGTGCTCATCTCAATTTGGAAGTCTCCCACACATATCGAGAAGAAAATCAAGTTGCAGATGTGCTGTCCAAGAAGGCTGTCATTGAGATGGGTATGTTTTGGTCTTTTACAATTCTTAATTTGTGTGAAGAAACGGTGAATGCTGATATGTGTGGTGTGATTCACTCTTGGATATGTAATAACCCCTTGTAACTATGGCTCTATTTTTCTCTATTTTTCTTATATATTTTTATGGGTCCGAATTTCGTCGGCTCCCACACTTTTTTGGTAATATAAAATAGGAACCTTGATTAAGTAACGTGATTCAATAAAATAGGTAAATAACTGTTTCAAAAATTATTATTCAAGTATTAGTTTTTTTGGGTGAATAGTGTTTTTTAATTAAAAATTTAATTAAAAATATTTATGAAATTATTTTTATAAAATGGAGCTCATTTTTGAATTCAGAGTATCAATTTTAGGTTAAGGTAATTTTTGGGTTTTTTTCTGAAAAAAATGAGTTTATGGTGAATAGTGTTTTTATTTAAAAATTAAATTAAAAATATTTAAAAAATTATTTTAATAAAATGGTTTTCATTTTGGAAATCAGAGCATCTATATTTGGTTAAGGTGAAATTTTGGGATTTTTCTGAGAAAGTGGAATTTTCGGTGAATAGTGAAAATATAGTTTTTAAGTTACGGGTGTTTAATGACATCATTAATGATTTATTAAGTATGTAATCAATATGGTCTACTTATTAATAGTAAGATAAGGTATGTGGTTTCCCATGTAGCCAATACCATGGGAAAATACCATGGGCAAGCCCATGGTTTTGCCAATACCACCAATGAGGTGTCCCTTGGCCATAAATGCCTTGTCCCCTCACTTTCACTATAAATACCAAGCCCTTATCTCATACATTCAACTCCAAAATCATCCTCAACTAATTTAGGGTCTCCTTACCTCCCAAGGAGTCCTCCAAAGGTGCCCCAAGCCCTCAAGGTCCCATCCTTTGAGTTTTAAGAGTTACGTTTTAAGGTAAGGGATCCTACCGCCCTCTTTCATTTCAAGTACTCTCTTTTATGTCATTTCGTTTATGATCCATGTTATTATGTTGGGGATGCTATTTTATATTCATCCTAATATATTTTTTATGTTTATATAATGAGATACACCCTCTTTCTCTAATCAATTCATTTTAATAATGTTTAAGTGGCGCTGTTAGGCTGCCGAATTTTTAAGGGATTCATTCACCCTTCTCGTTTTCAAGATCTATTTTCATGTCAAGTATTTCATGTTCCTTTTTATTATGTTAGGGTATGATCTCTATATAAATAATAATGATATTTTAATGTTCATATTATGAGTGACCCTATTTGATCACATCAATTCATTTTTTTGATGTTTAAGTGATGTCGTTAGGCTGACGAATTTTCATAGGAGAAATCTTATTTTTGCCTTCCTTTCATGTTCTTCATTTCATATGGTATATCTTTCAAATTTCATTACCATGTTCTTAAATCTTTTATATTCTATACCCTACTGTTTTATGGATCATTTATGAGTGGTTGACCCATGTCCCCTCTCTTTTATATGATTTCTAAAACCCAACAACATATCCATTATACTGCTGAATTTTCATCTCAAAATGTCTCTCTCTTTTTCTCAAATAATTTTGTTTTATTAATTGAATACTCAAATATCATTCTTTTACAGGGATATTAACATATATATCAAAATTTTATATTTTAAAATCTTGGATTTACATACATGAAACCCACTTTCCTTTTCTGTGGGTTTAAAGTGACATAAAGATCACGTCTTTAAAAGCAGTTTTTAAAACGTTATGATTATGAAATGAAACCCATTTCATTCATTCTATATGGGTTATTTATGAAATTTTAGATGATTATATATCTGGATCACATGATAAAAAGTCTAATTAATGGGTTCGTCCTGATAGCCCTCCAATGCATTGGGTAATGATGTAACCACTGGAGATTACAATTTTAACGATATCATAGTGAATAACCTTGGTAATTCCAAATGACACCTTGGGTATGGAACATGGTGATATGTTCATGATTTTCTATGTTAAATGTTGTAGCCACTTCTTCATGTTATGAAATACGTTACTTTTCTATTTACGATATGCCTCATGATTTCTTTCTCATTCCTTAAAGTTCCTTTCATGACTTTATTGATGTATCTCAACCTCACATGTTACATGTTTTCCTTGTTTCCTTTACTAGGCCTTATGCTCACCCTTTCTTTTGATGTATGCTCCCAGGTTATGAGATCCTGTAATGTACTTAGGATGAACAAATGAATAAGCATTTCAATTGTTTAAGAATAATGTTTTATGTTGTCATGTATTAAGTTCCTGGTTTCCAAGACACTAAACCTTAACGATCCACGGTTTTGTATAATGTAATGAAATTTTATGTGATAAAAGGCGGGATGTTATAGTTGGTATCAAAGGATGGTTTAGTTATTTGGGGAAATCAGGATATGAAAACATTAGGAAGAAACCTATATAAAATTTTAAATATAGGAAATCTTCCTGGTATTTTGGTGAGTATTGAATAAGTGGTTGCCAAGAAAATACATCCATGTCTAGATACAAGTATGTAGAGGTGGATCTGGAATAGATGTACATAGGGGTAAAACCCAAAGACACCGATTTGAGCTAGACTCAAACAGGAACTATTACATGACAATGGGACTTTCTGCACTCTTGGTTACGACACTCCCGAGGGATATGCTTTGGTAAATTCATAAGCTTAGTATGAACCATTATGAAAGGGAAAAAGATACAATAAAATAAAGATTCACATAAGAATATATGATCATGGATATCCTAGATTGTGACCTAGGGGATCACAAGTTAATATATACTTTTCTTCTACAATTTTATCCTTCTATGCTTAAAGTTTCCTTTTCATGATTATTGTCTGAGTATTTAAGCCCATAATTATACATTCTTTTCTTAGTTAATGGAGGGATATAGAAGAACATGTCCCAACAATCAATGTGATAGGAAATGTGGCGATTGCTTTATTAGTATGACAGAGACAATGAGTGATCAGGTTGAACATATTGTGATTATGCCAAACCAGCTATCAAAAATCAAAATTAATAATTAGTACCTAGTTGAATGACCAAATTAATCAAGGAAGAAGAAGACGAAGTCTCAAGGATGTTCATCTGATAAAGTTGATAAGGGGAAGAATACCCAATTTCCTTTGTGCAAAAAGTGTGGGAAGGGGCACCAAGGAGAAGGACACAAAGGAATCGGGAGATGTTTTATGTGTGGGGTGATAGGGCATAATGTAGCCAATTGCTTTAAAAAATGGATAATGCGATGAATAGAGATGAGGTTCGATCTAATGTACCGTATACTTTTCAATGTCGTAAATGTGGAGAAGTTTTACATTATCCAAGGCAATGCTATCTTGGAAGGGATTAGAAGCATGATGAGCATCAACAATATTCAAGGACAAGGGAACAATGCATGTCCTATGCTGAGATGGATCATGATGACTAAAGTACATGTAACTTCTTCGCAATAATTGTATATCTCATGTTTTATTTTATTTCATGCTCTATGAGCATATCTTTAATGTTTTCAAAGAATATCAAGTCACTACCTAAGATGGTTTTATATCACTAAAAAAACATCTATTATTGTGTACCACATGTTGATGTTGTGAATCTATTCTTCTTGAAAAAAAACATGATTAGGGGATTAAAAGATGATTATTATTTTGGAAGATGTTCATATGCTCGAGGTAAATAGATTACTACGGTATTTTCATTGAGGAGTAAAGGTTGAATTATATTTTGAAGAATCAACAAATTTAAGGTGAACTTATAGTAATTTAGGTTACTTATGGAAATTATCAACCTGTCTTGGTGAAAATATATTTAGGATAGTTACTTTTGTTATAAGATGTTAGGAGTGGTTGATGTTGTTGGGAGATGAACAATAAAGTTTATCTTGTAAGACTCTGTTATCAAATCCTTCTTATATCTAGGTTTCAATCTTTGTTTGGTTTATTTTGAGGAATTTTAAGGAGAATTATTTATGGAATGGTGTATGATAAACTTTGGGTAGTACCGTGGAATTTTGAAGATTTAAAAGTAGTCTCCCTTCCTATGGGGTTCTTTATTATTGAAGAGTTGTTTTTACCCTTTCTATTTTTGGGATAATTTTTAAAGATAGAAGAAATAGATAGTTAATCTTTTTTGGATTGTGTGATTCTCTAGACGATTATTCTTGTTCTTTTGATAAGACCACGTGTTTTTGAATGCTCATCGTTTGGAGAAAATATTAGTCTTGGTGGAAACTTATTAAGGGATGAAACTGTACTTGAAGGTAGGTATATTTCCTTGTGTTTTTATTCTATGTAGTAAAATAATTCCTCAAAATTAATAAAAGGAACATAAAACAAAAACTTTGTTGGTTTAATTTTCCCATTGGGTAATCAAAGATCGTTTAACCTATCATAAGAATGTGATTTTATTGTAGTTAACATTCTCCTAATCATGTTTTCTATCACTCTCCCTCAGAACATGACTCTTTGTTTTCTCCTCCATATCCATGTTTCCTACATGGAATCCTAGTATGGGTTAACTTGGGTGACCTTTGTACTTCCATTTCTTTATTTTAAAGTAATAGTGTTACAAACTCTTTTTCAGATGTGATACATTCAATGAAATTTCCAAGCTCAATTTTAAAAATTTCGAGGACGCAATTTCTTAAGGGGGGAAGATTGTAATGAACCGAAATTTTGAATAAATATTATTTCCTAATTTTGTGTGTTATTTTATTTCATACACAAAAAAACTTTTCATTTAATAAAATGAGTCTAATTAAAATGAGACTGTTGGGTTTTGACTATTATATGACCATTAATCTGTATGACCGTTAGAAACTAAATGTTGCGACTATTGTCTCTAAATACAAGTGATCTTGGTTAATAAATATAGAAAGGATAATTGATGGCCTCATCCAGTAGTCTCGGTCCAATCGAAGAACATCTAATAGAACTTGGGAAGGAGGTATCACCACTGGGCTTTGCTCTGGACCAAACCCAAGCCGAACATCATCGTGTGAAGCTGGAACGGAATTGCCTTCGTGAGACGTACAAGCTGATAGAAATCACCACTTAGGCAATGTTGGCCGAGCTGCCCCAAGATTCTCTCACCTTATCACGCCTTACACTTAGGTCCAATGCTGGTGTTATAAGGGGCTATGTAACGATACCTTAGCTAACTTATGTAATCCATTGATAAATAAAAATTGTGATTTCTTATTATGGTGACATTTGTGAATTTTCAAATGCCCGGATAAATATAGTATGCATATTATTGATGAATTTTGGAAAAAAGGATATTTTGAAAATATTTATATAATCCTCAAATAACTAATAATGTGTAATGGTTTTCAAAAAATGGACTTCTACAATTATGTTCTGTAAGAAATTTAGAGTCTAATATGATGAACTTAATTTTTCATGAATAGTAATTTATGAATAGTTATTTTTTGCTTAGGATTAGTAATGTGACCAAATTGATTAGTAATCTCACTTAAAGAAATTATTAATATAATTTAGGCACTTTGATTAAGTAATGTGATTCAATAAAATAGGTAAATAACTGTTTCAAAAATTATTATTCAATTATTAGTTTATTCGGGTGAATAGTGTTTTTTAATTAAATATTTAATTAAAAATATTTAGAAAATTATTTCTATAAAATGGAGCTCATTTTTGAATTCAATGTATCGATATTATATTAAGGTAATTTTTGGGGTTTTTTCTGACAAAATGAATTTCCGGTGAATAGTGTTTTTATTTAAAAATTAAATTAAAAATATATAGAAAATTATTTTTTTTTAAAATGGTGTTCATTTTTGAAATCAGTGTGTCGATATTTGGTTAAGGTGAAATTTTGGGATTTTTCTGAGAAAGTGGAATTTTTGGTGAATAGTGAAAGTATAGTATTTATGTTACGGGTGTTTAATGACATCATTAATGATGTATTAAGTATGTAATCAATATGTTCGACTTATGAATAGAAAGATAAGGTATTAGGTGTCCCATGTGGCCAATACCATGGGCAAATACCATAGGCAAGCCCATGGTTTTTCCAATACCACCAATGAGGTGTCCCTCGGCCATTAATGCCTTGTCCCCTCACTTTACCTATAAATACGAAGCCATTATCTCATCCTTTCGACTCCAAAATCATCCTCAACGAATTTCTGGTCTCCTTCCCTCCCAAGGAATCCTCCCAAGGTTCCCCCAAGCCCTCAAGGTCCCAATCTTTGAGTTTTAAGAGTTACGTTTTAAGGTAAGGGATCCTACCGCCCTCTTTCTTTTCAAGTACTCTCTTTTATGGAATTTCTTTAATGCTTCATGTTCTTATGTTGGGGATGTTATTTTATATTAATACTACTTTCCTTTTTATGTTCATATGATGATATACCCCCTATTTCTCTAATCAATTCATCTTAAGAATGTTTAAGTGGCGCCGTCAGGCTGCCGAATTTTTAAGGGATTCTTCCACCCTTCTCGTTTTCAAGATCTATTTTCATGTAAAATCTTTCATGTTGATTTTTATTATGTTGGGGTATGATCTCTATATCAATCATACTGATATTTTATTTTCATATTATTAGATACCCTATTTGATCTCGTGAATTCATTTTTTTGAAGTTTAAGTGATCTTGTTAGGCTGCCGAATTTTCATAAGAGAAATATTATTTTTGTCTTCCTTTCATGTTCTTCATTTCATATGGTATATATTTCAAATTTCATTACCATGTTATTAAATCCTTTATATTATGTCCCCTTACTGTTTTATGGATTATTTATGAGTAGGTGACCCATGTCCCCACTCTTTTCCATGTTTTCTAATACCCTACAACGAAGACGTTATGCTACCGAATTTTCATCTCAAAATGTATCTCTTTTTCTCAAATTAATATTTTTATTAAGAGAATACTCAAAGCTCTTTCTTATATATGTGTATTCACATATATATCAACATGTTCTATTTTATATTCTGTGATTTACATACATGAAACCCGCTATCCTTTTCGGTGGGTTTAAAGTGACATAAAGATCACGTCTTTAAAAGAAGTTTTCAAAACGTTATGATTAGGAAATGAAACCCATTTATTTTATTCTATATGGGTTATTTACGAAATTTTTTATGATGATATATGTGGCTGACATGATAATAAATATAAATTTAAGGGTGCGCCCTAATAGCGCTTCAATGCATTGGGTATTGATGTAACCACTAGAGATTACAATTGATACGATATCTTGGTGAATAACCTTGGTAATTTCAAATTACACCTTGGGGATGGACCATGGTGATATGTTCATTAATATCTATGTTAAATGTTGTAGCCACATCTTCATGTTATGAAATACATTATTTTTTTAATTATGATATGCCTCATGATTTCTTTCTCATTCCTTAAAGTTCTTTTTATGACTTTATTAATGTATCTCAAGCTCAAATGTTAAATGTTTCCCTTGTTTCCCTTAATGGGCCTTCTGCTCACCCTTTCTTTTGATGTATGCTCCCAGGCTATGAGATGATGTAATGAACATAGGATGAACAAATGAAGAAGCCTCTCGAGTGTTTAATAATAATGTTTTATGTTGTCATGTATTAAGTTTCTGGTTTCCAAGACACTAAACCTTAAAGATCCCTGGTTTTGTATAATGTAATGAACGTTTATGTGATAAAAAGGCGAAATATTATAAAGTTGATAAATCAAAGGTAGTGTTTGATAGATTATTTTAGACATTTTTATAATGCGTGGATGCTTTTAGACATTGCAATAAGTTTATCCATATTTATGGAACATTTTTTTATGGAATGCATTCTAGAAAATTATTGATTTCTGCCACACAAGATAGTAATCTGGATCCTATACCTTTGTAATTTTCTATTGATAAAAATCAGAAATTCTCATCATGTAGTTGGTTACTAGAATGACTTAGAGAGTTTGTGATGGACACATAAGGAATTTATCTTATTTTATGTCAACATCAAGCAATATAGGATTTAGTATAGTCTGAGGGTCTTTTATAGACACCACTCCATGACCATCATTGATATTGTATTAGATTCATTATAAGAAATGTGAAAAAGAAGTTCAAAGATGATTCCATAAAGACATCAATCATAAAACCTGGTATAAATATCCTTTTCTTTGGTAAAACCATTATAACAGTTATTGTTTAGTGTATTCTGATTAGTTTTTTTGTTACCAAACGAGCATCAAAAATAGAGTTTAGAGGATCATTTTGAATGTATTCATGAAAATAATCAATAATTTTATGATTACATGATGTAAATTCCAAATAATTAATGGTCATTTTTGTATGATGATGGGAGGAGATACGAAAATATGATAAAAGATAAAGTAGTATGTGTTAATGGGGTTTTCAAGGGATTTTGAAAGCTACCCATCATAATTAATTAAGAATATTATATTATATGTTAATTAGAAGATCTGAAATTATAAAATAAAGTTAATATAATATTTTAAATTTAAATTAAATGTCTAGTATAAGAGACCTTCCATTTCACTGTAAAGTATTTTGTGGAATGAGGAAAGTAGATTTAAGAGGGTCTTAATAGATTGATGTGATATGGTTTCCATTTCTAGTGTGAGATTGATTTCAAGAGGTTGTTAAATTTTGTGTCCATTCGTTAGACTACAAGGGGCATAGATTTGAGGTCACTGAGTTCCATGATCCTATAAATAGTAGTATTGGTCATGTTCTTATCATTTTAATAAAGTAATGTTATAGTGATTTTGGTAAATTTCAAGCATTACAGTATCCTTGAACACATGTGATCACACCATGCACTATTTAATATTATCTTGGGATAATTTCATTGATATAGTTTATTGACTAGAGATTATTAATGACTGTTATGGTTCTCTATGGATGCCTATAGGGGAATATTATAATTTTTGTTTTTCTATTTATTCACCTACACTTCTACCAAACATGATTAGGTTTTGACTAATAGGGAGGCCAAAGTCAACCCATATGTATAGGGTAGTCATCTAAAAGTCAAAATGATTGATATAATCTAATGATTAATGTAAAAGTTTTTACATGCAATTATTGTATTAGTTTTTATCATTAAATTTAATGTAGTGGTATGAGTTAAATACAATGAAATGAGGTTTTTTATTTTTAATTCATAAAAGAAACCAAATATCGAGGAAATCACAAAAAACATACAACCATTCTAGGAAATACCAAATAGAAACTCATTTTAGAAGATCTTTTATACCAAGTCATAAAACCAAGTATTGTTTAAAAAATATGTGTTTTTTATAAATATTCGAGTGAGTAAATGTGAGAAATTTAATTTTAATAATCCAAATAATTAATAATTAATTTATTGAATAATATGATCATTAATACCATACTAAAACAATTGTCATTATTTTTTGGTCTCAGATGAATAACCAATAGGGGATGAATTATAGTAATCCTCTTTATATTATTGGAGAAGTCTTATGCAAAGGTATGGAAAACAATAGCACAAATCATTAAGCGGGAGAGATCCTTGGAATGGTACAGTTCTCTCTAGGCTGGAGAGCTAGTTGGATTCTTGGTTATCTCTTTTCGTACCAACATTTTTTATTTATAATAAAATATGTTATTGTAATTAAATATTTTTCACTATTAATGTATTATTATTGAAAAATTTAGATGGAGGGGCCTTAATAATATTACCAGAAATCTCATGTGTTGGGTGACGTGCTAGCATGCCAACCTATTAGACATATTTCTATCTAAAGAGAACACTATTTTCATCATAATACACCTTCGAAAACTATTGTATCATACCTCAAACACGCTAGATTTTATGGAGTCGTCATGTGTGACTTCAATACTATTGACCATCCTATGATTGTTATACTGGTTGAAATGATCAAACCAGAGACACACACACTTCATATCCCAGGGGGTGGGGTTTTAATTACTTTATGTGGCCTACATAATCAGTCTACCCATCCATGGACTAGCAGTTACATTTTTGACTATTGGCGACAAGAGTACATTCATACATCATCAACTAGACATTGAAATCATCAGTTAGACATTGACATCATCAACTTACCATGTGTCTTCCAGGGTTCTTGATTACACATGGGCTAACTTGATGAGAATTGTTTCATTGATTCCTCATGATTCAAATGAAAAGATACATATTCGACACACACATGCATATATTATATGGCTGGTCGGATGGATGTTGTGTGTAGACTACTCAATCACTTTGGTACACATAACGTACGTACCATTACTTGAAAATCTTCACCAGATGGGTAGATACAGGTGGGGGTATACTGTACCATCAAATCTATATAGACTAATCTATACAACATGTCTAAAAGATACAAATTAGAATGGGGGATGTATGGTTATGCTACATATGAGTTCTTGAGAGTATTTTCCACACATCGCTCCTAGAGTTATTACACCACTTCCATGACACATTTTTAGGACTGTCCTTAGGGTTGCTGTTATGTTTCTTTCATTAAATTGAGTTATTTTTTATAATTTATTAATATCATTAATAAATTTACTATATATTTATTTTTTCACTACGTGGAGTTAGGATCATCATTATGTACATACCACGATACATACTATGCATAATTTTTGATAGATATTTTATGTTATACATCGCACTGATGTAAGTTAAAAATTAATTTTTTAATAGAAAAATTAGTTTGGTTATTAATTTTATAAAGTATTGAAATTATAACTTAGTAACATTTTGGTACTAATTTATGGATTATTTAATGAGTTTTCGTTTCACGATTCATGCACTTTGTATACTATATTTGTCTACGCATCACATCCACTATTCTATTTATTTATGGTTTAAGACCACAGGTTAGTGATGTCACTCATCAACTTATACATCATTGAGTGGTAAAAGTAAGGCCAAGTCATGAGGAGGTTTGGATATATACAATAGAGAGACTCATGTTTTTTCTTGTAAGACTTTTGAAATATATTATGATATATTTTTTGATCTAGGAACGAAGACAATGCATGATTCTGAGACTCAATGAGTCTAAAATTAATTTTATAAAAATATTAAATATATTTTATTTCAATCACACACATTTTTGTTCCAGAAAAGATGAATAACTCCTAAAAGGATCATTGTATCATAAATTTTAGGCCACAGTTGAATCCATAGAGTGTGGTTTACCCTAGGCAAGACCTAAATTTTTTCAACTCTTAATGTTCAGATGAGGGAGTCAATGGCAGGTACAATTAATTAAAATAAATAAATAATTTGTTTTTTTGTTTTATTAAACAACCAAATTAAATCCTTTAAAAATACCATATTATTATGGTTTGTCAAGGGTTAGTCACATAACCCTTTCTAGATCATAGTAGAGTATGAGAGTGTTCTTCATTGATGGATTATGATCATAAAATGACAGATGGTTGGATTGAGGACAATCATGAGACAAATTATGAACGTAGTGGGATCGTCACATTCATTTATTTGGATGTGTTTTTCACCAAAAATTAATCCATAATCAAGGTAAGACTTGGGAATTTTGGTTTTTGTCCTTTTGATTAAAAAATTTATCATGGATTCATATATGATTTTATTGATATGTGATTATATTCCCTTTGCCTGATCCCGTTCAATAATTTGATTTGATTAGATCAATTAATTATTTTGTTACATCATTATATCACACATAGTTCTACACCTATGGATCATTGGTCATGATTGAATCAATAAATGATGAATATCACTTTTGTTTTTGTGATTCCCCCCACCATTCTTTTCGTTCTTCACTATTGGTCCATGGGGTTGTGATTCGACATTGTCGAGGGGGGTTCAAGCCTGATTGAACCTCCTGAATCACGAAAGTTGTTGAAAAAATGAGCAAAATGGTGATTTGTGAACAAATTAGATTGGCATCATGGGTGTGGGTTCATAATCTAGGATGTGATCGATCTGTGGTGAAAATGAAAGTTGATTAGAGGTGGTTCGGTATTGGATCAGTGATTCCTGGTTCCTGATTGACCGACAACGATGAAGTTTGGTTTGATGAGGTTAAATGGGGGGAGGTGAATTTGGGGATGTGTGGTTATTACAAATGGATCTGTATGGTTTTCTAGTGAATAACGACTGAGATTTGATTTTGGATATCTATGGTTTGCGGTGTGTGTTATTATTATTTTTAATAATAATAAAAATATGGTATTTATTATTATTTTTAATTATCATAACATATTACATTTATTATTTTTGTTAATAATAATAATGAAAAAACTATTTAAATAAAGGATATTTCCAGGTGGGCAGTGTGGAAGTTGTACATGAGCAAGAGGTGTTTGAACTGAAGCCTTCCCTCACTTTATTATTATTAGCATTATTAATGATATTAACATAAAAAAGAGAAAGGAGTTAGGGGAATGGGTCGCACGCTGTAGAAGTGGAAGGGGGATACATGGGAACCTCTTTTTTAATAAGATATATTAATAATAATAATATAAATTATTATTATTAAAACCATAATTTGATTGTTACTCCTTTGTTCGAAATCAGACTGACAATTCATTGCGGTATTTTGATTGTGGAATTGATAAGATCAATTTAAGACCAACGTTGGATACCTTTTTTGGACTGATGGATTGGGTCCATGAAGCACCCAATAATAACAATAATAATAATAATAATAATAATAATAATAATATTATTATTATTATTATTATTATGGAATATAGCATCTGATGTAACTTCATCATACAGTATTAGAATGACGAATCGTCTATGGATTTGCAACCATGATATTTAGGCGGATGTCTTGAGATTAATACTGGGTGTTTAATTCAGACTCCTGGCTTGGTCCCACGAAAGTTCATTCAAGCATGTTATGGTTAAATGTGTTTTTTTCATTGGGTGTTCGATTTGGGCTAGTGAATATCCAATCCCAAGTTTTTTTCCATGAGGATCAAAAAAATGTGAATAGTTTGGCCATTTGTGGGAATTTATTTTGAAATATCAGTGGATTTATGATTCAATTCATCAGACTGATGATGAGCCTCGTGTGTTCATAGATATTTTGTACAAAAACCTCATGGAATCTTGGAGTACACTGGCACACCCAAGGGTACACAGGCACAACTCGATACCTGGGAAAAACTAGGTACATGACCAGGCAGTGGAGCAGAACTACATGCCATGTGGATTCCCTTACACTCCTCGTACTTATTGAGAATATTCTACCTCTCAGGTGTCCATTGTTTGGACATGTATTTTTTCCAATGAGTTTCCAATCATGTGCGTTTTTTCATGTAGAACAAGATAGTGTCTTTTATAGTGGATTTTGAGATATGATGCAACATGTTCCGAGCACGAAACTTCTTTAGGCAACACAAAGTGATGACCTTGATTTATTAGGATCATCAGAGAGAGAACAGTGTTGTACCCCATTTCTTCAATAGAGAATTGGATCAATATCTATTTATCTATTGAATGTAAACCTCTTTTTAGATCTGGGCATGGGTCCCCATTTAATAGAGATGGTACTCCCTTGTCGCATTAGGGTGAAGGTCCTCTATACTCAATGAGCAGATAAAGACAGTGCTCCCCTACCATACTAGGGAATGGGTCTTCTATCCATGGGGATGGTACTCCCCAATCGCACCAGGGAATGAGTCCTCCATAATCATTATGTAGATAGAGACAGTAATCCCATGTCGCACTAGGGTGTGAGTCCTCTATCTAGGGAGATGGTACTCCCCTATTTCACTAAGGAATGGGTCCTCTATCCACTATGTTGGTACTCCCCTATCGCACTAGGGTGTGGTTCCTCCATTGAATTTCTTTGAACATACAAACGATTTGTTGGACATCGATTATGAACTCTTGGAAGTGTTAGAAGAATCATTGTTCTTAGTTGGGATGTGGATATGGAGATAACTTTCTATCTCATTTGGGCTTCTTGTTGAGCATATATGTGTTTACATTATTGTTGTTTTCTACTATATTGATTGATATTCATTATTTTTGATGATATAACTACTTCTATTATGTCTTCTATTTCCCCCTCTTCGGTTTTTGGGGAATCATACTAGGTATGTATATACTCACTCATGCATGGGCTTTGTCTGCATATGTCATGTCTTATAGAGTTGACAGATAGATCAGGGGTGATTTCAGAGGAGTATAGGGATACTTGGGTGAATTTGACAGTGTATGATGGTCGGGACATATAAATATAGAGTCATGCTCTCTCAAAATTTATTTTCTAGTTTTTTTGGTTGGGATATCTTTTCTGGTTGGTCATGTATTTGTTATTATAATTTTTAGATTATATTTTCATACTCTTTTTTTCTCTATAGGTTATTATATGCATGCATTTTACTCTATATGTTACTATATTTTATCATTATTAATTTTTACTTCTTCATCGAGATGGTTGGGTACTTGCGTACACGTACTTTAGTCGAAGACCTCCCATTTTATTTATTCCTTTTTGCCCATATCACTATATCCTTGCCTATGAATGCTGGATTAGGGTGGTAACAGCTTGGACTTCTATCAGCTAGGTATGTTCTGGTGGGTCGGGTCATGACATATTGGTATTATAGGTGGTTGAACGTCCTGATGATTCTTGGAATTTTTCACATTATTATGTTTGGATGGGAATTTAGGGAATCCATTTCAAAGTGTCTCAAGTGTGTATTTTAGGCCAGGGAACCCAGTTTTAGGGCAGTAGCTGACATATACATACACCAGGACTCTGAATACCTACGCGTCACTTAGAATAATAAGACATTGGTTTTAGTGAACATTGGTACATGGATCATATAGGATTTAGTCTTTTGACTACCCTTCTTTAGTCATACCCCTGTATATGATCTTTAACTATGGTACACATTTATAACTTTCAAGATTACTTCGTGACAACATCAAGCTATGATTTAACGATAGTGTTGTAATGAAGACTAGTTGAGTGATGAGGCATCACATTATGGACCTACTCATGAGGTGATTTTATCTAGGTAGGCATTGAGCAGTGTCACCACCTATTGAGTAGTATATATATCCTGATGTGGACCAGGTAGATGATCATCTATCTATTGAGATGTCGATAGATATTGTAGGCAAGGAAGATGGTGCACTCAATATTAGTGTGTTACATGATTTATAGTGATGGAGACTATTGTGGTTCCATAATGAGACAAACCCTCAGGAAGTAGAGGTTATACTTGAGGTAGTGTTCTTGATTTTCTATATTGTATGGACCCCGACTGATCAGATGGTTATGTTGGAGATCAGTATTCTCTATGGATCATTTTTAGGATCTAGAGGTAATGACAGATGACACACCTCTATTGATTTCACATCACATATTTTAGAGATAGAGATTACCCAAGTTTCATGGTGATCTAGTCCCCCCTTCTCATGTATTTGATGACTGGTGTGAGCCTTAGGTGAAAATGTATTAGCTGGATAGGACCCTTCTTGATGTGGTCTTAGTAGCGAGACTTATCTAGGGTGACATGGGGTGTCAGTAGATCTCTATGTTTGTAATATTTGACATGAATTTGTACATGCAAGAAATAGGTAAACTCCCCCACCGAGACACATTTTTGTGACATGATTCAAAACCATGGGGATGAGTAAGTGCCACTAAAAGTGGATAGTGTCTAGGTGTGGAAAAAGAGTTCCTTAACATGTATATTTGAGGTTATTCTGATGGTAAGGCATTAAAGCGAGCCTTGGTTAAGGATAATATATATGTAGGGGGAAAATATGGCTTCAAATGATCGAGAGATGTGACCCCGAGGCTCTAGGTGTGTCTTAGGTATGATATGCATCTTCTCTACTATTGGTTTCAATTTTTTAGTATTTTCAAATGTCACTTCTCATGGACTTAGCCCCAATTCAAGACCTAAAGATACTAGTGGGGGAATTTCTTCTCAACCTTTGTGTTGGATGATCTCGTAGAGAGGATCAGTGATTACAAAATTCTGATAGTGTGACATGAATCTGGGAGGATAGAGAGCCTCTTATAGAATCATTCCCTAGGCTATAGTGATGAATATGATGTTTTCCTCATTATAGGTTGGCCTCCCATGCCTAGATGATTTCTAACAGTGAGTGTAGTAGTACTTCCGCTTTATTGGGATGAATTTTTTATCCTTTGATAAGGAGTGATCCTTGAGAAGATGAGGATGAGTTCATTCACAGGAGTTTACAACCACTTCCTAATTAGTTGTTTATTATTACCCTTGAAGCAGTGGATGCTATGATCTATTAGTTTCCTATGATGGTGGAGGATTATGTGGGAATCCATATTTAGAACATGTTTGGTTTAACTCACCATCAAGATTTTGTTTCAACATGGGATTGGATATATGATGATTCGATATTTTCACTAGCATATCAGATGACCTTATGTAGCTGTGAGAGATATAGGTGTGGTTAGAGGAGTTTGCATAGTAGGGGATTCATAAGACCCATTGTGTTTTTCTAAGCAACCCAGTTCAGTTCACCTAAGGAGAGGATGAGAGCCTGAGGTAAATTATGGATTGGTGTCACCCTAGATAGGTGAATATCTAGGAGGAGTATAAATCCCTAAGAATCGATGACCTCTTCACCTAATGTATGAAGATGAAGTGGATCCCAGAGTTTTACCTCAATATGTGTTATCATCACCCCTAGGTTTGAGACGTGGATGTATCGAGTGTGGCTTCCCAGATCCCCTATGGTTTCTTTGAGCTCTTGGTGATAAAATTTGTCATGTAGAAAACCCCAATAGTGTTTACAAGACTTATGAGTCAAAACCTTAACATTTATTGGATAGGTTCATGATAGTATTTTGTGATAGTACCCTCGTTTCCTCACTATTAGGTTGGAGAATGTGAGATATAAAAGGATAGTTCTAAACATGCTTTGAGAGTGAAAGTCACATGAAATACCTCATTCAGTTTGTTCTATATTTAAAGTTCAACTTCTCATTATTTGTAATCTCAGAAATGGTATTAATAGTGGATCCTATAGAGGTTGAAACAGTGTGATATAGATGGATACCCAAGGTGTTTCCATGGTAGTAGATTCTCACATCAAGGTATTTTTTCTACTATTGTTGAGTGAGGTGATGGAGAAATTGACCTCTTTGCATCTGACTGTAGAGAATAATAGGGGTGAAACTTATATACTGTCGATGGTGTTGACTCCTCTAGTTATCTACAGTTTGAGGGGGACCCATTTGGGAGAAATATACTATGAGGTCCTATGTGAATATACATCCTTAAGAGATTCACCATACGGATTCTCTGAAGGATGTAATCACATAATCTTTTTCAATGAATAAATATTGATTTTTTTTTCACATTTTGAGAGGAGGTGATGAGGGAGCTTCACACTTCTTATTTGGTTATACGTTCTGCTATAGGGAAGATGTACAAATACCTTCAGTGGTAGTATTAGTGGGCTAACAAGAAGCATAACATGGATAGGTTTATCAATCAATGTCTCACATGTCAGTAGGTGAAGGATGAGTATCAGGATTTAATATATCTATTGTATCCTCTAAAAATCTTGTAGTGGAAATGGGAGCATGCATGAGATCTCTAGGGAGTGGGAGAGCTAGATGCGGGCTCGATATCCTCAACTTTTAATATATTTTGTGATTTTTCAATAATGAAAATTATGAAGGATAAAATAATGTAGAGACTCTAGTTTTTCATTTTTGGACTTTGAAATTTATTAAGAAATATTTTTAGCACTAGATGCTGAGACAACGTGAGATTTTGATGCCCGGTGAGCCCAAAATTAATATAATAAAGATATTAAATATATTTTATATCATGCATTTATAGTTTTCCTAAAAAGTGTAATAACTCTTGAATGGAGCCTTAGATTGAATACCTGATACCACAGTTGAATCCATAGCATTGATTTAACCCTCAGTGTGAGCTAAAGTTGGTCGGTGTTGGACATTTGGATGAAACAACCATTGGAGAATACATTTAATTAAAATTAATAAATAAATATTTTTTTATTAAATTACATAATTTAATCCTTTATAAATACCCTCTTATTATGGGTTTTCAAGTTTTATCCACATAAAACTTTATAGATCTAAGAGGGGGGAGTACATTATTCATTGGCGGATCGAGATCGGAGAACGATAAATGATCAGATGAAGGATAATCATGAGATGGACAACGAACACCGCAAGATCATCACCGTCATCACTAGAAGATGCATTCTTCACAAAAAATTGATCCATAACCAAGGTTGGTCTCTTAAATCATGGTATTTTATTAAAAGTTTGAGCTTTGATTCATATATGCTTTTATTGATAAGTGATTTTCTACCCTTCATATGATCCCGTTCAATAATTAGATTTTTTATATCAATAATTTATTTTGTTATGTGGTTATATCACCCATGGCTCTACAAAAATATATCTTTGGTAGGGATCATGTCAGTGAATGATGAATATCACCTTTTTTATGCTTCTCTTGCATTGTTCTTCGCGTTATTCATCATCGGCCCATGAGGTCACAGTTCAACATTTCTGGGGTTGGTTCAAGTGCGTTCGAACCCCATAAATTGTATTGGTTTTGTGAACAACAAGAAAGATGGTAATTTGAGAATGGATTAGATTGGTACCACATGCGAGGGTTCACAATCTAGGATGTGACTAAGGTGTAGTGAAAATGAATGTTGATTAGAGGTGGTTTGGGATTGGATCAGTGATCCCTGTTTTCTTGATTCACACATGATGATCATGTGTGATGAAATATGATCATGTGGTAAGTGCATGGGAGGCATGTTTAGGGATCTTCTGTTGATAGAGATGGATGTGTATAGTTTTCTATTGAAGAACAATCAGAATCAGATTTTTGGCTAGTGCTGGTGAGAGGTGTGTGTTATTGTTATTTTTAATAGTAATAAAATATGGTTATTAGTATTATTTTTAATAATGATAACATATTATATTTATTATTTTTGTTAATAATAATAATGAAACAAAATTATTTGAACAAAGGAGATACCTAGGTGGGTGGCGTGGCCATTGTACCCAAGGAAGAGGGGCTTGAACTGAAGTCTCCCTTATTATTATTATTATTATTATTATCATCATTATTAAAGATAATAATATAAAACAATAAAATATAAAGGAGGAATTGGGAGAGGGTAACTCTAGGAGTGTAAGGGGGATTCATTGGTACCTCCCTTTGAATAACATATAATAAAAATAATAAAAATATAAAATGTTATTATTATTCTTGTTATTAAACCCATAATTCGGTGGTAACACCTTTGTGCGATGTTGGATTAAAGATTCACATACGGTATTATGATCATGGAACTGAGATGATCAATTCAAGACCAATGTTAGATACCATATTCATACTCATGGATTGGATCCACACAACACCCAATAATAATAATAATAATAATAATAATAATAATAATAATAATAATAATAGTAATAGTAATACTATTATTATTATGGAACATAGTATCTGATGTAACTTATTCATACAGTATTAGAATGATGAACTATTTGTGGCTTTGCAGCCCTGATGTTGAGGTGGATTTTGCGAGACCAATATCAGATGTTTAATTCAAACTCACGATTCAGGCCCACAAGCTATTGTTCGAGTGTGTTACGATGAAATGAATTTTTTCACTAGGTGTCTGATTTGGGAAAGTGAATTGCCTATCCAGAGGGGGTTTTCTATGAGGATTAAAATAGTGTGATCCTTTTATCCATTCATGGGTTTTTGTGATTACATATCAGTGGTTTTACTTTTTATCCTATCAGACCAATGACAAGCCTCGTGCATTCGTAAAATTTTTTTTGAGACACTTCATGTACTCTGGGAGTACATGGGCAAACCTAGGGGTACACAATCATGGACCTATACATGGGAACATCTATGTACATGGATAAAAATATGAGTAGGACCACATTCCATGTGGACCCCCTTACCTGACATGTACTTATTAAGAATAATCTACCTCTTGTATATCCTATGTTTGGAGTTATATTTTGACCTACGAGTAGCCTAAACTGAGTGTTTTTCTAGGTAAAACATGATGGTGTCCTTCAAATTATATTTTTAAATAAAATAAGAGAAGTTATAAGCATGATTATTCAATAAGAAAAACTAAAAAATGGCAGTGATTGAGAAGGATCATTAGAGAGATGCAAGAGTGGTACCTCCCTGACTAACTATGGCATGGGTCCTCTATCTATCTACTTATTTAGTGACACCCTCATATGGGATCATGGAATGAGTCCTCTATCCATGGATTTGGTAATCGAAGTTGGGGTCCTAGCCAAGTGGTTAAGGAAACTCTGTAATCCTGCATCAACTAGGTTTCAATTCCTTGCAGCCCCAAAATTTTGGAATTTATGGGTTTCAGGCGGCATGCGGAATTGCTCTTTACAACGGATAAGGAAAAATTGGGTGGTGGTCATAGTGATGTGTGGATGGTCCAATTAAGTGTTGTGGATGAAAGTTAGACTGTGTTCATTAGAAAAGTGGGAAATGGTCATTGACGATATTGTTCTTAGCAGTGGATAACAAATGAAGGTGGGCTGGTGGTTCCTGTGTTGGGTAGAAGGTGAAAGAGGGCTTGGTGGTGGTGGGGTGAAGGCAGGAGGGTGCTAGAGGGATTGTTTTAGATAGGTGGTATGCGACAATGTTAGTGGAATAACACTGTTGAAAAGGAGATGGTGTATTCTTCGAAAAAAGATTTAATTTAACAAAAATCTATGTTAGATACCATGTTGAAATTTCAGACAAGGTCAGAGTAAAAGAGAAACCACATGCAAAGACCTCAGATATGGTTGTTTTAGAGGGCAAGGATTTACCATTAGTACTAGGCCCATGCCGTCCTGAATTAGGATTGCTTACTGAGCATCCTTGCAGATGGTCGTTGTGGAGATTTTTTTTTACATCATCTAGGCTATGGGTTGCAGTTGGGTGTTTGGTCTTTGGGCATAATATGGCAATGTATTATGAATTTGTGCTTATGGGTCACCAAGACTATGTAAAGGTTTCCCCTAAACATGTAAAAGGGGATTATCGATAATTTAATAAAAAATTGAAATCTTATAGGAATTCAAGAATAGAGATGATACTCCCCTATCGCACAAGGTCATGGGTCCACTATACTCGTTCTTCAGGTAGAGAAAATACTTCTATGTCACACAAGGGTGTGGGTCCTCTATCCATAGAGATGGTACTCCCCTATTGCACCAAGGCTCAGTTCCTCTATCCATAGAGACAGTACTCCCCTGTCACACCATGACATGAGTTCTCTATCTATAGAAATGGTACTGCCTTGTTGTACCAGGGTGGGGGTCCTCCATATGACCTTTTCAGATAGACTTGTGAGATGTTGGGCATCGATGATGGAATCTTGGAACTATTGGAAGACCCATTTTTTTTGCGTCCTATTTCTCTCTCATTTGGGATTCTTGTTGAAAATATCTAGGTTCATGTAATAGTTTTTTTCTTATATACTGATTGAAATACCATCGTTCTGATAAGATGACTAATTATATTGTGTCTTTTATTTCCCCCTCTTCGGTTTTTGCGTCATCCTATGCAGTATGAATAAAATCACCCCTATATGGGATTTTCTTGAACATGTCATGTATTTTAATAATTAAGAACATGTTTTAGGTGATTTTAGGGGAGAATAGGTATACTTGGGTTCATTTGACCTTGTACGGTGATTGGGGCTTAGAGATCTGGAGCCTATCTTTCTCAGAATTTCTTTTCCAGTTGTTATCTATTTGGGAACTATTTTCTGGATGGGTGTGTATTTCTCCCTTACTTTTAGAATTATGCTTTCATACTCTTTTATATTCCCTAGAGGTTCTTACAATCATATATTTTACTCTAGATTTTACTATCTATTATCATTATTCCTTTTTTAATTTTTCATGGATATGGTTGGTGTGTGTGCGTACATGTACTTTAGGTAAAAGCCTCCCATTTTAGTTATGTTTTCCAGCACATGTCACCATCCCCAAGACTATGGAGGCCTACATGGGGTATTTAACAATTGGTATTTTACCATATAGGTGATCTCTAGTGGGTTGGGTAGTGACACGAATAATATCCCCATTGTACCCCGACAGGTTGTCACACTACATTCTATTATGATTATAGGTGGACAGATGGAGGATTGGTCGCACTATCTTTCACTTTACATTGTGTGATGGGAAACACATTCCCACTAAAGTATATTTCACCATGTATATACCCCATCACACTTCTAGTTAACTGATAAGGGAGATTATTCATATTATTACTGGTGATACACTATCATGTACCTTACATGTAATGAGATAAGCGTTCAGTAGTTAGTATGTTTATTAACATTTATTATATCATTTTTATTTCATATTTAATATTAATTTTAATATTAATTGATTTTTTATTACACATATCACTAATCCTAAGGAGGATGAATTTATTAGAAATATGTAGTTCACTCAGATCTAGTGGATCTCAGAGAGCCTCTTCATTTCATATGTGAGAGTATTTATGATGAGGAGCCATAGTTATATACTAATATACATGATCTGGTTGAGGTGCCTGGGGATGACGATGTGAATGTTATTCCTATATAGGTTGATGAACCACCACCGCCACCACCAACCAGAGAACATAGGTGATGAAATTTGTGGGGGCAGAGGCAAGAACAAAGACAACAACGCTCGAGATATTCTCTTGAATCATAGATATATGATCGTGCATAATAGACAAGTGATTTTTCCAAGTAGGGAGAGGTTTATGTGTTATATAAATCTTATTATACATATGATATTAAATACTCTTCTCAGATACCTCCAACGGTCTACATCTCTAGATCTTCAATGAAGTGAGACTTTATTATGGTATCACAGCTTCTGTAGACATCGGGTGACACTTCCGTCGATGGTGACATATTTGAACATAATAATGTGATACAAAATATTTCACCACTATGACGCTAACCCCCTTCCAATGAATATAATGAATCCCCCACCCTTTTAGTGAAGTCAATGACCTCAAACCTCCCTACCGACTATAATTGTGACCCCGACCCACCTAATAGGGAGCACCGTGTCACCATCCCACCTTCCAATGACTGTCATGACCCTGACCCCCCATGTAGGCCATTTTCATAACCCTGAACCCCTTTTGGAGACCTTTTTGACCCTAACCCCCTTTTGGAAACCACAGTTACCCCAACCCCCTATCGACAACTTTCATGACCCTGACTCCCCCTGCTCCTCAACGGTGACCCCCAAAGGCCTCTCTTTCCATTTTTCGGTGACTACGACCCATGATATCAATAAAGGTATAATTGATTTAATTTATATAATATTTTCAATTAAATAAAATAAAATTTTGTTTAATTGAGTGTTTTTTATGTTTTTAATGTTATATTGAATCATTTTTATGTTGAATTTGTGTTATGTCGAATTATTACCCTACAATGGTCAACGAAGAATTTGGGTGATGTTTAATTTTTATTTTACATTCTTGATTAAACATTTATATCCTTATATCTAAATGTAAATGGATAATATTTAAAATCAAATACCTATGGGAAAAATGATTAATCTACCTCAAAAAACACCTCGGTATACCAATGGTTTGGAAGAATTTTTATATTATGCAATTTCAAAGAGACCATTAAATAGTATAATAAAATGTTTATGTACTGATTGTAAATTGAAGAGACGGTTGAATATAAATGATGTAAATGAGAATTTTATATTTAAATATTTCCCTACTTTATATGTATGTAGAATTTATCCTAGTGAATCTAATGTTTTGGAAAGTAGAAAACAATGAAAATACTATCAATGAAACACAAAGTGACCCACCAGAGGAGAATTTAGTTTGAAATTTGATAAATGAAGCATTGAGATTTGTAGGATAGAATGTATAAGTTTTTTATAGATAAAAAACCTTCAATTGATCCTGAGTGTGTTAATATTTATCGGAAATTTCAGGACAAAAAAATTAGTTATAAAAATTAGTTGAAGATGGAAAGTAAGAACTGTATTAAGGGTGTGACCATTATTTTATGTTTTCTCTTCTAACTAAGATTTATTATATCAAGTGTCTCTATATAATTAATGAAAAATAAATTTCCATGATTTTAGAGCTTATTCATGATTCATTTAGTGAATTTAATATCCCTAAATCATTCTATGAGATAAATAATGTCATTAACAAACATAGACTTGATTATATAATGTTATATGCCTTCCCTAATGATTTCACGATTTACTGGGGAGAAGAGTCCGATAAAGAAGAATTCATAAGATGTCATACTAGTGTATGGAATTAAGTGAATAATAATGACAGTATAAATCAATAAAACCCCAAGAAGAAATAGAATGAAAAAACTCATGTAAAGGTATTTCATTACTTCCCTCTAAAACCATGCTTGTAATGATTATTCATGTCATCTAATCATACATATTATATGAAGTGGAATGCTCAAGATAGTAATTATGGATTTATGATACACAAAGAATATTCAAAATCATGTTAAATGATTTATTCATTATATCTATATTTTTATTTGTATCGAAGGAATGTATGTTTGGGATTGGTTTTTGATGGTTTTAACCCTTCTGATACATTAAGTACTAATTATAGAATTTTCCAGCTATTTTGATCCTTTATAATCTACCTCCATGGATGTGTATGAAGAATAATTCTTTAATTATTTTGATAATTTTTCCTGGAATAATAATTCCTAGAAATGATGTTTATTTATACCTTCAACCTCTAATCAATGAACTGTGAGAATTATGGGATGATGGAATTGAAACATATGACGGTTTAATGAGAAAACTATTCAAAATTTACGTTTCTTTAATGTGGACAATTAGTGAATTTCATGGACTAAGAAATTTATCCAGTTAGAACATAGATACCGGCTTGGATTTCCAATTTTATAATTATGATTTTGAACCTCAACAATTTCCTCATAGAAAAAATGGTGTCTTATGATTCATCACTGATTTCTTAATGCTTCTCATAAATTTAGGTTTAATGAGACACGATTCAATAGAGATACTGAATTGAGAAATCCACCAAAGGATTTATTTGGATCAATTTTTTTTGACAATTAATGAATGCCACTAAATAATTTAGAAATTTTTATCAGTTTAAAGAAGGGTAGAAATGGTACAAGGTACAATATCTCAAGAAGACAAAACACAATAATGGAATAAAAAGTGAATATTTTTCAAAACTCATTATTGAGAGTTTAATTTGATATTTATTATTATTGATGTAATGTTTATTGATAAGAACATTTGTGAAAAGGTAATTTTGATATTTCTTAATGATCAGGGTAAATCGAATCATCACCTTAATGCTCGTAAGGATTTAGATTCAATGAATATAAATCATGGTTTGTGGGAAAATTAGAATGAAAAGTATCCTTTGGATATTTTTACAGTAAAAAATCATGATAAAGATATATTCCTTTTAACTTTAAAGAATATAAAAGTTCCAAATGGATATTTACGTAATATATCAATGTGTGTTGACTTAAAACATCAAAAATTACATGGATTAAAAATTCATGGATAACATATTCTGATGAAGTAGTTTTTTCCGTTGACATTGCCTAACATATTACCTAAAAAATTAACTATGTTTCCAGTTGAGTTTTATACCCTTTTTAGAGAGCTTGGTGTAAAAACTCTAAATCCAGGTATGCTTGATAAACTTCAAGAAATAAGTTTTTGACATTTTTTCATTTAGAGATGTTATTTCCCCATTCATTCTTTATTGTCATGATTAATTTGACCATTCATTTGGTTGTAGAAGCTAAAATTAGTGGACAATTACACTATTTATAGATGTATTCAATTAATAGATATGTTAATTTTATTTATATTATAATTCGTGAATTCAATTTTATCAAATAATTGCATATTTTTTTAATATGATTCTTATTTTTTCATCAGGTACTTAGGTTTTTTAAAATCATATGTGAAGAATAAATCTCAACTAGAAGGCTCTATTAACTACTAAAAATAGGCATTTAAAAGTGATAAAATTGGAATTTATTAGTGATTTAAAAGTAAAAATTACTAGAGCATGATTAAAATCCTTAGGCTTATAGAATAGCTTCTAAAAGAACTGATAACGGGGTCTGCTGTGTGATGTAACAACACACTACAACACCCGAAACAAAAAAAAATAATCATGTATAAATATATATTTTAAATGAAATTAAATTTATAATAAAAATTCTAGAAAAAGACACTCTATTATAGACATTTCAAACATTGGTTTATACAATTACATGAGTATGTAAAAATTATCACATACATTCAAAAGTATTAATGTTTCTTTGTCTTTTTTCCCTAACCCCAACTCAAACTATTTCCGAACAAACCACCCATGATCATGAAAAATAATGAACATATATAAGAAAAACAATTTTATGTTAGTAATAGTTTAAAAAAAATAAATTAATCTAAAAGTATCAATTTTAATCTAAACTTTGAGTCATACTAGGAACATTGTGCATCAGATGGAGTTGTGGTTGATTCTTTCAAATCACAACATTTCTTGTTCGTCTTCAAGTATTATATATGTGAAAATTAAATAAATAAGTATATGATAAAACTGATAAAAAAAATTAATTAAGTAATAGAATATAGAATGACGAGAAAAGAATCTAGTATTGTTTTCTCAGTTCTGATGATGTGATGCACGTTTTAAACTAAAATGAAACTTATATATTGAAAACACACACATAGAGTCATACCGGTCACACCATTTTTCATATTGATGTGTGGAGGATTCCTACACATCCCAAATGACTTATGGATAATTTTCTTAAAGAATCAAAACAATATTAATGTGTTTTCTCAATTATGAGTATGTTAATTGTATTTTTTTCTAAAATATTATTTTAAACTGAAAACATGTACTTTGAGTCATACCAGTCACATAATGTGTTGGTTTTATATGAGGCTGATTTCTACACATCAAAAATGACTTATGAATTATTTTCCTAAATTAACAAGGCAATCTGATCACATTTTCTTAGTGTTTAGTGATTGATACTTTTTTAACTATAATATAATCATTAAACTCAAAACGGACATTTTAAGTCATTCCATGCATATCATTTTTTATATTGAGGTGTGAATGATTTCTACATGTCACAAATGTCTTATGGAATATTTTCATAAAGTATAAAAATATTTTGAATGCATTTTCTCGATTTTGAATATGTTAGTTGTCCTCTTTACTAAAATTAATGTCAATTTTAAATAAGAAGAAATACTTGGAGTCATACCAGTCAAAAAATGCATCAGATTGAGGTAAGGATGATTCCAACGTGTCCAAAAAGACATGTGTATCATTGTATTAAATTATTAAAACAATCTAAAAGCATTTTCTTAGTATTGAGTATGTCACTTGTTTTTTTACTAAAATGTCATTTTAAACTAGAAACACACACTTTGGGTCATACCGGTCACATAATGTGTCAATTTTAAGTGATACAGATTCCTACATGTCAAAAATGACTTATATATATTTTTCCAAAATTTTCAAGGCAATCTGAGTGCATTTTATTAGTTTTCAGTCAGTTTCACTTTTTGATAAATTTTGGTATGTATTTTATTCATTATTATTTATATAATTTTATTATTAGTCAAGGTGTTTTCTAACTTTTTTATATTTTTTATTAAGTATAATGAATTTGGTCACTATTTTTCTTAAACAAAGACGTGTTTTAAAGTGAATAGGAAACCCAATGGATGTTTTGTAAATGACCCAACCAAAGATGTTGGAGTAAATACCTTTCATTACTATTTCATGTTATTTCATTACTACAAAAACATAATAATGAAAAAATATATTATAAAAAAATAATTAAATAAAATTAAATGGGGTCGACTATAAGGATAAAATGATTCCAATTTGACATCATTGGATACATTTAAAAAAACCCAATTAATTGTTTTTAAGGATAATTTGTTGTTATAATATATGTTTCAATATTATGTTTTTATAATAATGAAATAAAAATAAATAGTAATGAAAAAATTTATAAATTAGATAATATTATGATGTTAAACTTTTTTAAAAAATCATTGTTGAGATTTTTGTATTAATATATTTAAATTAAAGAAGTATGGGGTGTGAACCCTTCACAATAATCATCGGTTTCCTAGAACGATGTAGTTGAAACAATTTTAGGGAAGAAGCATCCAGAACTTTTATGGGGGATGTGTTATGGGCCTACTCCATCAGATGTCTTTGGTAGGGTATCATTATCAGTTATTGGTGCACCTAGTGGGGGTTAGAGTAGTTCCATTGATCAAGAATTATAAAGTAAAATTACAAGGTTGAAAGAAAAAGTGCAAGAACAAGAATCTTGTTGGAAAAAACCTGATTAATGTCAGTCAGTAATGGAAAATGATTTAGTTTCTATATTTGAGTGGATAACTGGAATGGTCCCAAATGAAATTTCCCTCCCTATATCTCATCAAGTTGAGGTAAATTCTGAATTCCATACATCATTCACACATTTTCAAAGAACACATGAAACTTTCATAAATAAACCTAAAATGACACTTTAATATTGAAAACATGAACTTCAAGTCATAATGACAAAATATTATACCAGATTGAAATGTGTTTGATTCAAACACGTTAGAAATGAATTTCAAATCACTTTACTTATGTTTGAAAACAATTTGATCTCATTTTCTTGGTTTTGACTCTGTCAACAGTTTGTAAAGTCACCAGAGACTTTAAAAACAAGTGTTGGGGGGGGGGGGGGGGGGTCAAAACCTAGAAAACAACATTATATTGACATGAAATATGTGGAAAATAACCGTACATTGATTTTTGAAATTTCAAAATCAATCACACATCATTCTGAATAATGGTATGCCTATAAACAAGTTTTTTGTGTTTTAAAACACTAAAACGTGCATTTAACGGTCCAAACCATAGAAAAAGATCTAAGATTAATGTGAAATCATGTTAAAACAAATGTTGAATTATTTTTGATATGTAAATGCAGAAAACACATAAATCCAACTTACAATGTGGTCAGAATGTCTTGACAAATAGTTTTAAAAGTTACCAAATGCTTTAAAAATGTGTGTCAGGGGGATCAAAACCATGAAAAAAATATCATATTGCCAAGAAATCAAAGGAAATTACCATGGATTGATTTCTAAAATGTAGGAATTGACAATACATCATTCTGAGTAATGATTCTCTCAAGATGTCCGTAAAAATGGTTTTAGTATCTCAAAATATTAAAACATGCATGGAATAGTTCAAAGCACATAAAAGGATCTAATATTGACATGAAATCATGGAAAACTATCATTAAATTATTTTTGAGATGTAAGTGTAGAAAATACATCAATACGACTAGCAGTGTGTTTGAAATTACTCAATAAATTGTTGAAAAAGGTATCAAAGCCTTTAAAACCTGTGTTGGGGAGACCAAAGACTTTAAAAGCGCGCGTCGAGAGGTAAAAACTGGGTAAATGACATCAGATTGCTATGAAATCAAAGGAAAATTACTGTAGATGTATTTTTAAATTGTAGTAACCAAAGGCACATCATTCTAAATTATGGTTTTCCTAGGATGTTGATAAATGTGTTTTACTTTTTAAATCACTAAAATGAGTGTGTAATGGCCAAAACCATTGAAAATGACCTCAGATTAATGTGAAATTGCGAGAAAACCACTATTGTGTTTTTTTATGTATACTAATAAAAAAAATCAATCTGACATGTGGTGTGATCTATATGATTTGGTAAACAATTTTAAAGGTACCAATGTTTTTAAAAATATGTGTCTCATGGTCTAAATGAAGAAAATAATTTTTTATTAACATGAAATCATATGAAAGCTACTATAGATTCATTTTTGAAATGAAGTAACTAAAAGCACATCATTTTGAGTTACATTTTGTCTAGGATGTATGTAAATGTGTTTTTAGTGTTTTAAAACACTAAAATGTTCTTATAATGTTAAAAACCATAGAAACCAACCATTAATTGATGTGAAATCATGGTAAAACCACATTTGCGTTATTTTTGACATGTACGCATATACAACACATCAATGAAAATTGGGGTGTGGTCGAAATGACCTAGTAAAATGTTTTTAAATGCACCAAAGCCTTTGAAAACATGTTTTGGGGGGTCAAAACTTAAAAAACAACATTGTATTGATATAAAATTATAGAAAAATGACAATATAATTATTTTTGAATTGAAGTAACTTATAGAATGTCTTTCTGAGCTATTGTTTTCCCAATATGATCGTAAATATGTCTTTAGTGTTTAAAACACTAAAACATGTGTTTAATGGTCAAAACCATATAAAAAAACCTTAGACTGATGTGAAATCTTGGGAAAAAACTATTGAGTTATTTTTGAAGTGTATGCATAGACAATACATCAATATGATATGTGGTGTAGTCAGAATGACTTTTTAAATGGGTTTTAAAGGTACCAAAGCCTTTTAAAATGTGTGTAGGGGATATCAAAACATGAAAAAAATGTATTATTGAATTGAAATCAGAGGAAAAAAACTATAGATTTATTTTTGAAATTTATTAATGAACAACACGTCATTTTGAGTAACAGTTTTCTCGGGAAGACAGCAAATGAATTTTTAGTGTTTTAAAACACTGAAACATGCATGTAACTGTCAAAATAATAAAAAATTACCTCATATTGATGTGAAATCAAGGGAAAAACCATTGAGTTATTTGTGACATGTACATATAGAAAAATGTCAATATGATGTGCAGTGTGGTTATAATGACTCGATAAACAGTTTTTAAAGGTGCCAATGCTTTTAAAAACACGTGTCAGGTGGTCAAAACTGGGAAAAACACATCGAATTATTATGAGATCAAATAATAATGACCATATATTTATTTTTGAAATATAGGAACCAACGACACATCATTCCGAGTTACATTTTTCCTAAGATGCTCGTAGAAGTGTTTTTAGTCTTTTAAAACATGAAAATATGCATGTAATAGTCAAAACCATAGAAAATGACATTATTTTAATGTGAAATCACGGAAAACAACCTTTGATTTTTTTTTAAAATATCGGAAATGTCTTCATATAAAATTCATTAAAAAAATTTATTAATTAAATTTCAATCACACCACACGTCGATATAAAAATTAATTTGAATGTTATATACTTATCCTATTGTTTTATACCCCTGAATTGTTTAAATTTAATTCCTTCAATATGACTTATATGATTCTTTTAAATTTTATAATTTGGGATGGAAATTTTCATGGGTCGCATGGGGGTATTTGTGTGGGGTTCCATTATTTCTTTTATTCTGATTATTATTTTCATACTGGAATTTTTGTTTTCCTTACATGTATAGTGGTTGAATTTTTGACTATTGATTAAGGGTGATAGATTGGTGGTGGATAATCCTGGATGTGTTTTTTTGGATCAGCCTTGATTCGGGCTACCCCCGCTGTGCCAATCCCATGGAACCACCTATCTCATGCGATGTTTCACTTTTAATTAGGCAAACCCCCTTAATTTTATCTACTGGCCACACAACATTCATCCTATGGATCTCATTATATTGAAAAATGGTTCTATGGAATGTCATAAATTCCCATGTTTTATGACTTGATTCAAGGATGATATTGGATTATATTTGGATCTAATGGTTTTCATCTGGTCTTGGCTCGTGAGATCCCGATGTGATTTCCCTTCACTACATAGATATGAACTCAAAGGGTGAAGAAGGAGAACCTAAGTTCTCCGACCATTTTCACTCCCCTCCATCAAGTTCATGCCTCCTCCTAGAACCAGAGTACCTCTCCGGTGATGTTTTTGTGGAGATTGACTTGATCTTGGGTCTAGGGTGACTACTAATCAAGGAGGTTTTTAGATATTGACTCATTTTTTCATCGTAACCAGGTTTCAGTTATAGATTATTGGATCTGTAGTGATTTATTTCATTCTGGTATGTATAAATATGTATCCTTTTTGGGTGACTAGTATAAAAATTATTTATCACGTCGGCCTTTTAATTTCAGTTATTTATAACTGATGTTCAAAGCCATGAATATTGATTTATCATGTCGTCTATTCTATAATAGACATGATAAAGAATATATTAAGAAATTAGTTATTGAATAAACGATACGATAAATCAAATATCATTTCATTATAACATTGGTAATTTTATAACTAATGTGTAAATCAATTTCTCAAATTGGTTTCTATATAACCATTTTGATAAATATAATTAAAATTTGTTTATCACATCGGTTATATAATAACCGAAGTGATAAATCATTGAATTTTTTTTGAATTCCAAATTTGAGTCATTTTAGTGTTTTTTGATCAAGCCAAGGTAGACTCGGTTCTCTCTCACACAGAAACCCTAAAATCATTTATTCGATCCAGTGGCCTCCAACCTCATTTTCAAGATTTTTTCATCCTCTGTTTTGTTGGAAATTTCTATCTGATTGACTCTCAATTAAGCCTCACACATCTTGCTTTTAGTCATTCAATTTCATGAATTCTATAACTCTCCATTTTTTGATATTTTTTACTAAAATATTTCATTATCATCTTGTTTAATCTGCTCATGTTATCGTTATACCATATTTTTTTAATCTTTTATCTTATAATGAAAATTTTTCACTTCCATTAATCATGGTGGATTATTTATAATGATAATTTTTCATCTTCTTTTATTATGTATATTGTGTTTTTTTGAAAATTAATATGAGAATATTTTCAAATTAATTTGATAATAAAAGTAGTTTTTTGAAGCTATTTTTATTTATAATTAATAAAAACAATTTTTTAATATTTCATTTTAAATGAAATAGTTTTTTTTATTTTGAACTAACTGATAAGAGAGGTATAATTTGTTTAAAACTTTTGACCCTTTTTTGGTTTTCAATGGATGATTGTATCTTTGTTTTCAAATTTAGCTTCAAAGGTTTATTTGATTCCATATTAAAAGGTTTTATAATTATTTGACCCACTCATTTGTTAAGCACTTGGTATATAATATGTATTATATTGAATTTTGACCTTGATGGGATGTTTTGTATTATTACATGATACTTTAATAAACATGAAAAGGGGATATTTCTTGAGAGGGTATTAGACATGAGATGAGATTTATTTATTATGGTGTATTTTTTATAAATGATGGAATCATGTAGTTTCTTGTAGATATATCAATCCACTTTGACTAGGTTTTAGAAACATAGGGTAATTAAGTAAGGGATCATGTTTATGCCCTACAACTATAAATTTTTCTCTAATAAGTACCTCGGTTTAAATTGTTCTCAATCTATAAACATTATATGCAATATATATCATCATGTATCTCATACAAGTATAAGAATCATGTAATATAGTATGAGTTGTGGAATTTATTATGGAATAATAGTTGGAAACTAGTTAATGGATCATTATTCCACTTGTTGGTATTGAAAATATTATATTTATAGATCATGAAAATAAATATTTTGATGGCCTAGTTATGTGTTTTTAGTCATTGAAAATTACTATGGGCCTAGATCAAAAACCATTGGGGGGTACGAATTCATCAACAACAAACCAATATAGGGGAATTATTTTAGATCCTATCTATAAATAATCTGTTGAGTTAAGGAAATATCTTTAAATGTATGAGAATTAGCATATATTTTTGATCCCCACACCAATTTCATTTTCATTACACATTGTTCCCTAACTGAATCCATCATCAATAAAAGAAGTTACAACCTTGATGAATGTGCATATCAAATATCCCAATAAGTGACAATATTAGATACCAAAATTTATTGTCTAACTAGATTTTATTTTTTATATTATTTACTTACATATAATTTTATGAATTACCATTTATATTAAAACTTATCTTCTATTATTGTATATAATTTATAATTATATTTTTCAAATACGCATATATTTGTTTTATATTTCAAAATTATGTTACTTTTAAATTATAACATATTTCATATAAATATAAAATCTTATTATCTTAACAATATATATATTTTATATTTGTTATAGGTAATAATGAGATGAAGTTAGATTATGGAACTTTGAATGACCAATGATTATGAAGAAGGTGTTGATGCTTTTTTAGAATTTTCTAGACAAAATGTTCCAAAAAATGACATGTTTTTTTATCCATGCCTAAAATAATTAAATATAAAGAAGTTAAAAATTAGAGAGGTCACAAATTATTTTATTTTTCATGGTTTTAATCGGAGTTACAACCCTTGTATTTGGTGTGGTGAAACTGAGAATAATTTAATATCTATTGAATTTGATGATTTGCAAGATGATAACTCTAATGATGTTGATGAAATGATTCATGATATTGAATAAAAATAAATTGAGAAAGAACTGATATTTGAGCATATATATGGTGATGATAAAAAACCATTGTATCCTAGTAGTATGGAAATTATGGTTTTATCGTCGATGTTAATATTGATTAACTAGAAGGTGAAAATAGTTGGAGGGACAAAATTTTAACTGAATTGCTATAATTTTTGAAATATATTCTTCCGAAAGACAATGATATTCCTGATTCCCATTATAAAGAGAAGGAAATAATGTTCCTAATGGGATTAGGGTACAAAAATATATGCTTTCCTGAATGACTATGTTTAATATAGGAAGAAATTTGAATTTCTATCAGAGTGTCCTAAATATGGGATATCACAGTATAAGATGAAAGAAAAATCACAAACTGATTTATTGGTTATAGAGACCCCTGCCAAGGTATTTTGGAATCTTTCTACAATTCCTCATTTGAAAAGTTTATTTTCTAATTCACATAATGAAAAAAAGGTTAAGAAGGCATGCTGATGAGTGGATATGTGATGGAAAAATACGTTATCTTACTGATTGTCCATAGTGGAAGAAAATTGATCACTAGTTTTCTATATTCAGAAATGAAGTTAGAAATATCATACTTGGAATATGAATGGGTGGGATGAATCCATATCAAATCATTATTAGCACACATAGTGTAATGAGCCAAAATTTTATTAATGGAAATTTCTCATGATCTAATTAAATGTTTATTATGGTTAGATAAAATATGAACATCATTGGTTTTATGTTTCTGGATTTTAAAGTACCATTATGAATTGTGACCATTGCTAATATAGCTGTTGAACAGTGATCACATGATTAATATAAATATAAGGCTTTTACAAATCCAATTTACTCAAAGAAAGGAAGCAATGGCCTCATCCAGTAGACATGACCAGTATGAATCCCATTTTTTGGAGATCAGATAGGTGGTGTCATCATTTTCCTTCTTGCTTGACCAAGCCGAAGCCAAGATTGAACACGTTAATCTTGAGAGGAACCAAATACGGGAGAAGTGGAAGTTAATAGATATTACCACCCGATCGATGTTATCCGATCCACCCAAAGAGTCTGTCCCCACTGCACACCTTACCCTTGGGTCTTATGTGGTTGTTATAAGGGGTTATGAAACAAGATCCTAGCACCATGACTATGTACATTATTTTTAAATAATTATTTTTCATACATTTTATTATTATTACTTTGTAAATAGTTTTTAAATCACAAATAATATTTTTAGTTAATATTCAACTAAGAAATCTATTTTGATGAATTAATGGATTTTGGAATTAAATAATATTTTAATAAAATATTATTATAATTAAATTACTTTTTATTTAATATAAACTATCATATAATTTTATGAATGCAATTGTAATTTTTATTAAGGCTTGAAAGATGTTTTTTCAAAACCCATGAATTTTTGGTAAATATCGAATTTTATTTTAAAAGTAAAAATTAACATATTTATAAAATTATTTAGATAAAATGAATATTATTTTTAGAATTAGGATGTCGAAATTATCCAACGGTGAATTTTTCATAATTTTCTGAGACAATCGAATTTTTGGGTAAAAATTAAATAACATTTAAATATATAATGTGCTTTATGACATCATAATGACCCAATAGTTATGTAATAAAATAATATAAACTTTATGTTCGGACAATATATGTTTTACAATTAAAATAATGTGATTTTGGGTTTGTTTGATTTATTTTACAAATCTTTAGTGGACCCTTCAAGGCTTATAAAATATTTTGTCTTTTTAAATTGTTTTCCTTGAGAGTGTGACTCACCTCCACATAAGCAACCCTATTATTTTAAAAATATAGGATATTGGAATTATAAAATATTTTTTTCTACTCCCCTTTTGAGAAAACCATAGGAAAAAACCATGGGCTGGTTTGTGGTTTTGATTAGTTTAATGTGAGATGTCCCAAACCTAAATAATAAAGAATTCCCTCTCCTTTCCTATATAAACCCACCCAATCTCCCACTTCCTCTTCACTCAAATCCTTTGGAGTTCTACCAACCCCTTCCCTACTCTCTCTAGAATCCTCCAACGGTGCCCCAATCTCCCAAGAAGCTTCTCTCAAGCCTCTCCCAAGCTTTTGGGATCACACTTCCATGTAAGGAATTTATTCTTTTCTCATTTTTTTCCAATTTTATTTAAGTTGTTATGCATTTATTTCAATTAAAAATGTTGGGGTATTATTTTCATTTCCCCCATACTACCCTCTTTATTTTTGTAATATGGTATACCCCTTTATCTCTCATTAATTCCTCTCATATACACCCGTTACCATACTGAAATTCTATGAGTGATTTCTCTCTCCTCTTTAACATCCAAGTAATTCTTTTGTATTAGACATCTAAATTCAATTAAGTTTGTTGGTACATGTATCTATATGACCCCATTATTATCAATTTCATGTAAATATAATGAGACACCCATTTCTCTCTCATCAACCATTTTTTATGAGTTCTTATTTCACGTCGTTATGCTGCCGAAATGGCACTATGATTTTCCAAGCCAATGTCAATGTATAGTGAATACCATGCCCATTTCTCAATCAAGGGTATTAAACATTATAAAAATTTACTTATTGATTATAAAGATTAATTTATGTATTCCAAATCCCTTTATCGTGGAATAAATGATGATGATTGATTCCGTGTTGTATGATCCATGTGTAACACTTATGCATGAAATGAAATGTTTAAGAAGGGTGTGCCCTGATAGCGATCCAATGCATTGTGTATTGTTTAGTATCATGATATGTCATGTGAAATTATTGTTTAATCGTGATAAATCACGTTCAACGAGGTTCTACTTGTGCTTCATTTGAAATGAGGGTTTTCTCATGCTGCATGTGCAATGAGCTTTGGCTCATGCTAATTCCATGTAAAGTGTTGTTGCCACATTTCCATGGTATGATTATCATGATTTATCATCAATTAATGTTCATGTTTATCTTGTTCTACATTTATATTCCTATTTTATAACATGTATTGTATTCCTCATTTTATTTTATGTTTATTCCCTTACTGGGATTTATAGCTCACCCTTTTGTTATGCATGTCCTCAGGTTATCCCATACAATGCTACATATGAGGAAATGTAGTGGTCATGTAAAGGAAGTTTTCAATAAATATGTTGTATTTCATGTTTTAAGTTATTATTTAATGATCCTAAGCCCAAAATAAACTATACCACTTTATCTACTATGTTGTATCAAGTTATGTTTAAGTAATAAATCATGTTTTAGTGTGTAATAAATTGAAGGGTTGTTATAGTTATTATTAGAGGACAGGTTTAGTTATATTTGGGATTAGGATGAGAAAACCCTCGTGAAGATTTAGAGAAAAGAATAAGTGTAAAAAAAACATCCCTAAGTATGGGTGAGTATTATGTAAGTGGTTTATCATGAAAATAAATCCATGTCTGGATACGAGTAGAAAGAGGTGGATCTAGCACAGATGTATCCTAGGAAAAAAGCCCAAAAACACCGCTTTGATCTATACTCGAATGGGTACTGGTGCACGATAATGGGCCTTGCCGCACTCTTGTTACTGACACTCCTGGGGGATATGATTTGGTAAATTGCAAAGCTTAATATTAACCCTTATTAAGGGAATGAAAAAAATTCCCCTAAGAATATATGATAGAAAGTAGATCATGAATAGCATATATTAAAGCCTATTGATTCATAAGTTATGGAAATAAAATTTATTTATAAGTCATCAGTTTTGTCCTTGGATTACCATTTATGTGTTACCCCTAAAATTCCTTTTATTCCAGCCAATGACCGGTAATAGGATGACTTAGTATAACAACCAATGTGAAGATCAATGTGATGATTGTGCTTATGAGATGCCCAATCCGATGAGAGTGGGAATCACAAACTTTTTCATGCTTCTCTCTCAGTTAAATCCAGATTTGAATAGAAACATGGGTCAAGAGGAACGTTCAACCCCCCCTATGAAATAATAAGTCGATATCAAGAGCTTCATGAGACAAATGTGTCATACTTTTAATGGATCATTCGATCCTTCAATCGTCGAACAATGGATCGACTCCATTGAAAATATCGTCTCCATCCTTCAATGTTCTGAACAAGAGAAGGTTATCCTGGCTGCTTATCATATGGAGGGTGAATCTGATCAACGGTGGATGTTGATAAAAAATACGAAGCCTGAATAGGAGATCGAGGCATTGGAATGAAAGGATTTCCAGAAGATGTTTTTCGATAAATATTTTCCGCGCACCCTCTGAGATAAGATGGAAAGGGACTTCCTTTCCCTCAAGAAAAAATTCAATGAATCTATCAAAACATATAAGGAAAACTTCACAAGGCTTGAACAATACACCTCCAGATTTGTCGTTACCCCTGAATGCAAGGTTGACCGCTTCTTTGGTGGACTGAAAACTAGCCTTTGGAAAGCGCTGGAGATCCGTGACTTTGACAACTATGAGGAAATTGTCTAATGTTCCCTCAAGGTTGAAATATAGATAAGATAATCTCAGGGGTATCATGGGGATAAGAAGAATAAGGTGGAATTCAATGCTGGTGGTCTGATGGATAAATCCAACGGTGCTAAGAGGATCCAACACCCCACTTTCCAAAGGAGCAGAAAAAGAACCCCAGAAATTGCATGAAGGGGATGAAGAAATGCTTTATGTGTGTAAGAGAAGGGAACCTAGCTGTTAACTTCCAACAAGAAAAACCCACGGCTACAATGGAGGAGAGGATCACTCCATTCGAACCTCAACACATTGTTCATTTCTACAAATACAAATAACCATGGCATCTTGCAAATCAGTGGCCTAAGACAAGGGTTTTCAGAGGCAACCAACAACCTCCAAGGAAGCAAGGGAGAGATTTTCCATCACTACGGCCGAAGTGAACCCTGACAAAAAAGTGGTGAAAGGTACACTAGTTATTCATTCATGAATAAAAAACGTACTTTTTGATTCAGGTTCTACACATTCTTTCACATCCCAAAAGATTAGTATAACAATCACAACACCACCATAAATCATGGTAGTTAAGATGTCAGTGAGTATGAAAAATGGGGAAATCATTGAATCCCATGAATATAAATCCTCCCCTGTCATAATCTGTGGATTGAATTTCCTGGAGAACCACATCATAATCCCTCTGGTGGAATTTGATTCAATTATTAGCATGGATTGGATTTCCTTATATAGATCTAACATAAATTTCCATGAGAGGTAAATCACTCTCAATGTGGAGAATCGACCTCCAATTATATACAAGTGCAAGGAAGAAGATCAATCTTCTTTAGCTCCATCATCTCAAGTGTGGATATTACTGCTCTATGAGAATGCGTATCTAGCTCAGATGATTGAGTATAAGGAGGCAACCATCCTGGAAGACATGCCTATTGTGATAGAATTCACTGAAGTGTTTCCCAAGAAATTTCATGGTCTTCCTCCTAGAAGAGATGTAGAATTATTAATTGATATTATACATGGGGAATTGCCAATATCCAAGACTCAGTATAGAATGGCTGTTATGGAGCTTGAGGAGATGAAGAAACAACTACAGTAGAGTTTGGATTAAGGGATTATATGCCCATGTTCTTCACCATGGGGTGCACAAGTCCTCTTCATCAAGAAGAAAGATGGGTCAATGCACCTTTGCATTTATTATCATGATCTTAACAAAATCACAATAAAGAATAAGTATCCTCTCCCATGAATCAATGACTTATTCAATCAGCTGTGTGGAGCACAATAATTCTCCAAGGTGGATTTGTAGTCGAGATATTATCATGTAATGGTGAAGAAGGAAGATATCCCCAAGACTGATTTTCGTACAAGATACAAGAACTGTAAATTCATAGTAATGACTTTAGGACTCACTAATTCTCCATCAATCTTCATGGGATTGATGAATAGAGTCTTTAGGGATTACCTCGAAAAATTTTTGGTAGTCTTTATAGATGATATTCTGATATACTCCAATACTAAGGAGGATCATGAGGAGCATATAATAACTGTACTAGAGACCTTGTGGAAGTAGAATCTCTATGAAAAGTACATAAAGTGTGAGTTTTGGTTAAAGGATGTCTCATTCTTGGGCCATATCATCACAAGAAATGGGATATCTATGGATCCCTCCAAAATAGGTGTAATTGAGGGATGGATGAGGCCAAAATCAGTAACGGATATCCATAGCTTCTCGGGGTTAGCTGAATATTATCGACAACTTGTGAGAAATTTCTCATGATTGTCTAACCCTCTTACCAAGATAACCCTAAAGGGAGTAATGTTTTCTTGGAGTGATGAATGTGAAGAAATCTTCAAGGAGTTAAAAAGGAGGCCTATTACTGTGCATGCGATCACTTTACCCATAAGTGGAGAAATTTTTGTGGTATTCAATGATGCTTCGAAGATGGGCATGGGCTGTGTATTGATGCAAAATGAAAAAGTCATTTCCTATGCTTTAAGGCAATTTAAAGTTCATGAAAATAATTATCAAACACATGATTTGGAGTTGGCTATGGTGATGTTCGCTTTTAAAATTTGGCGGCATTATCTATTTGGGGAGAAGTGTAAAATATATATGGACCACAAAATCCTCAAGTATATATTATCATAGAAAGAGTTGAACATGCACCAATGAAAATGGTTAGATATGATCAAAGAATATGACTGCTCCATCCATTACTACCCAGGAAAAGCGAACTAGGTGGAAGATGCTCTAAGTAGAAAGGACCCGACGATTCTATCATTGATAATAATCGAGAAGGATCCAATCTTCTTAGACTTGATGAATATGGACATGGGAATCATAAAGAAGGGATAATAATCAATCCTTTTACAAATGATTACTCAATTGTCTCTTTTAGAAAGATTAAAGGATGCTCAAAAGGATGATGTGGGAATTTAAAAGAAATTGGAAGCTATTAGAAAAGGGAAATCCATGAAGTTCAATGTTAATAAAAAAGTAATTGTGAGATTTGGGAAAAGACTATTTGTTCCATCATGTCTAGAGTTGAAGAAAGAACTTTTGGATGATGCACATAGTTCAAATTTCTTTATTCACCCAGGAAACACAATGATGTATCGATATATCTGAGAGCATTTTTGGTCGGATAATATGAATAAAGAGATCACTGAGTATACATAAATGTGCTTGGTGTGTCAACAAGTGAAGGTAGAGAGGAAGAAGTCTAAGGGGATGATTCAACCATTGCCCATACCAGCATCGAAATTGGAGAACATCACCATGGAATTTGTCACCAGACATCCAAAGACATCCAAAATAAACAATGCAATCTAGGTTGTTATGGATCATCTTACAATGTCTACACACTTTATTGGAATTCTAGAGGATTTATAATTGGATCAAATGGCACAGATATATATCAGGGAAGTGGTAAGTCTACATGGAGTACCACTGTCTATTGTATCCGATCAAGATCAAAGATTCACCTATATGTTTTGGAAGATTCTTCAGCATGCTCTAGATACTGAACTGTACTTTAGTACGACCTATCATCCTCAAAATAATGGCCAATATGGGTGAATTATTCATCCACCAGAGGACATGTTATGATCAGGTTCTATGGACATCAAAGGAGGGTGAGACCAATATCTTCCCCTGGTTTAATTATTCTATAACAACAGTTACCACCCGAGCATTCAAATGGCACCTTATGAAGCCCTATATGGGAAGAGGTGAAGAAAACCAACATGTTGGGATGATGTCAGTGCACGTAAGCTGCTAGGACCATAAATGGTCGAATAAATGGCGGAGAAGGTGAAAACCATTCAGAAACATATCATGGCAGCCTAGAGTTGATAGAAGAGTTATACATATAACCGTCAATGAGACCTTGAGTTTAATGTTGGAGACATGGTATTTATATGCATATCTCCATGGAAGAAGTTTTTGTGGTTTTAAAAGAAAGGGAAGTTAAGTCTTATTTACATCTGCCCCTTTGAGATTCTTGATCGTGTTGGGGTTGTGGCCTATCGACTAGTACTTCCACCTACCATGGACAAAGTACATGATGTCTATCATGTATCCCCCTTGAGGAAATAAATACTAGACCCTTCACATGTACTCTCTTAAAAGGTAGTAAAACTAGAAGATGATCTTTCTTATGAGGAGTAACCATTGAAGATATTAGATCATAGAGAAAAAGTTCTAGGAAATAAAACAATACCCCTCGTCAAGGTGTTGTGGTGAAACCAAAAGTTTGAAGAAACAACATGGGAATCGGAGGATGTGATGAAGCAGAGTTACCCGTATTTGTTTTAGAGTGGGAAAAGGAAATTTTGAGGGTGAAATTTCTTAAGGGGTAAGATTGTAACGACCCAAACATTCATTAATGGAAATTCCTCTTGATCTAATTAAATTTCTATTATGGTTATATAAAATGTGAACATCATTGGTTTTATGTTTCTAGATTTTAAAATACCGCTATGAATTGTGATTGTTGCTAATATATCTATTGAATAGTTATCACATGATTAGTATAAATATAGGGCCTTAAGAAATCCAATTTACTTAGACAAAGGAAGCAATGACCTCATCCAGTAGGCATGCCTCGTACGAAGCCCATTTGTCAGAGCTTGGAAAGGAGGAAGTGTCATTGGGATTATCTCTTGACCAAGCCCAAGCCGATCTTGAACACGTTAAGCTTGAGCGGAACAGACTATGGATGAAGTGGAAGTTAATAGTGATTACCCACCTGAGTGATGTTATCCAAGCCACCCCAAGAGTCTGTCACCATCGCACACCTTACCATTCGGTCTTATGCAGGTGTTATAAGGGGTTATTTAACAAGTCCCTATCACTATGACTATGTACAATATTTTTGAATAAATAATGTTCATTCATTTTATTATTGTTACTTTGTAAATAGTTTTTAAATCACAAATAGTAATTTTAGTTAATATTCAAATAAAAAATATATTTTGATGAATTAATGGATTTTTTAATTAAATAATATTTTAATAAAATATTATTATAATTAAATAAGTTTTCGTTAAATATTAATTGTCATATAATTTTATTAATGCAATAGTAATTTTTATTAAGGTTTCAAAGCTATTTTGTCAAAACCCATGAATTTTCGGTAAATGTCACTAATTATTTTAAGAGTAAAAATTCACATATTTATAAAATTATTTAGTTAAAATGAATATTCTTTTAGAATCATGATGTTGAAATTATCCAATGGTGAATTTTTCTTAATTTTCTAAGACAGTCAAATTTTTGGGTAAAAATTATATACTGTTTAAATATATATTGTGTTTTATGACATCATAATGACCCAATAGTGATGTAATAAAATAATATAAAAATTATTATCGGACAATATATGTTTTACCATTAAAATAATGTGATTTTTGGTTTGTTTGATTTATTTTACAAAGCTTTAGTGGACCCTTCAAGGCTTATAAAACATTTTGTATTTTTAAATTGTTTTCCTTGAGAGTGTGACTCACCTCCACATAAGAAACCCTATTATTTTAAGAATTTTGGCTATTGGCCTTATAAAACAATATTTTCCACTCCCCTTTGTAAAAAACCATGGGAAAAACCCATGTCATGGTTTGTGGGTTTGATTAGTTTAATGTGAGGTGTCCCAAACCTAAATAATAAAGAATTCCCTCTCATTTCATATATTAACCCACCCAAGCTCCCACTTACTCTTCACTAAAATCCTTTGGATTTAGACCAAACCCTAACCTAGTCTCTATATAATCCTCCCGAGGTTCCCCAAGCTCCCAAGATGCCTCACTCAAGCCTCTCCCAATCCTTTGGGATCACACTTCCAAGTAAGGGATTTATTGTTTTCGCATTTTGTCCAATTTTCTTCAAGTTGTTATGACATTTTTTTAAATAAAAAATTTGGTGTATGAATTCAAACCTCCCCCATACTACCCTATTTATGTTTTTATGATGGTATACCCCTTTACCTCTAATTAATTCCTCCCATGTACATCTGTTACCATACCGAAATTCCGTGATGGATTTCTCTCTCCTGTTTTACATCCAAGTAATTCTTTCGTATTATACATAAAAATTACATTATGATTCTTGGGACATGTATCTATATGACCCCCTTATTTTCCATTTCATATAAATATTATGAAACACCCCTTTCTCTCTCATCAATTTTTTTGAGTTTTTATTTCACACTGTTATGCTGCCGAAATTGCACTACAATTTTCCAAGCCAATGTCATTGTGTAGTGAATACCATGCCAATTTTTCAATCAAGGGTATTAAACTTTATGAAAATTTACTTATTGATCATAAAGAGTAATGTATTTATTACACATCCCTTTATCATGGAATAAATGATGATGATTGATTCCATGTTGTATGATCCATGTGGAACACTTATGCATGAAATGAAATGTTTTAGAAGTGTGCGCCCTGATAGCACTCCAATGCATTGGGTAATGTATAGTATCATGATACGTCATGTGTAATGAGTGTTGAATCATGCTAAATCAAGTTCAATGGAGGTTTACCCATGCTTCATGTGCAATGTGGGTTTACTCATGCTCTATGTGCAACGAGCCTTGGCTCATGCTAATTCCATGTTTAGTGTTGTTGCAACATTTCCATGTTATGATTATCATGCTTTATCATAATTTTATGTTCATTTTTCTCTTTTGATCCATTGATATTCCTATTGTCTAACATGTATTTTATTCCTCATGTTATTCAATGTTTATTCCCTTGCTGGGCTTTATAGCTCACACTTTTCCTATGCATGCCCTCAGGTTATCCCATGCAATACTAAGTATGAGGGAATGTAGTGGTTATGTAAAGGAATTTTTCAATAAATATGTTGTATTTCATGTTATAAGTTGTTATGTAATGATCCTAAGTCCAAAATACACTAGACCAATCAATCTTCTATGTTTTATCTAGTGAAGTTTATGTAATAAGTCATGTTTTAGTGTGTAATTACGAGTAGGGTTGTTATACATAGTTCATGGTCAGTTTTAATGGTAATTTACAACTTATCTCCTAAATTTTGTATAAAGCCATGTTGTGTTTAATTATATCTAGACCAAAACTACCCAAAAATGATATTTATGTTTTATTATCACCATTAATTTATTATTTGGAACTCTTATGCGAGGATATTATTAGGGTGTATGATTCTTTTAAAATGAAAAATTTTCAACTACATGAAATGATTATGTTAACTATAAATTACTTCCCATTGTATGGAAATTTTTTTGGATACAGTGTTAAGGGGAATAAAGCATGTAAAATTTAAGAACAATAGAATAAATATTATCAACTTTATTATGGGATAAAAATAGTATGCATGGGTCATCAAAAGTTTTTGTATATGGATCACTCTTATAATAGATTAAAAAAGGAATTCAATGGATCATAAGAATTTGATATTTCTCCCAAAACTTTATCCACTAATTAGTATTTTGTGAGGGTGAAAAACCTTGATGTGAAATTTGGAAAGACACATAAATCTTGTGATGATATAAATATTTGGAAGTAATAGTCAATATTGTTTGAGCTACAATATTAAAGATATCACGAGGTGAAACATAACATTGATGTCAAGCATGTGGGGAATAATATATGTGACATATTGATTGGAAAATTATTATATATTAATGGAAAAAACTAAAGATGGTCTAAATGAATGATTGGAATTACTATCAATGGGAATACATTTGGAGTTAGCTCCCACTCCTAGTGGAAGGCTGAACATTTCTTTTGCCTGCTTTTCATACATTATACAAGAGGAAGAAAAATATCTTTTTTAGTGTATTCATGACTTATGAGTACTACAAGGTTAATCTTAAAATGAAAAAAGATTTATGACTTTAAAGGATTTGAAGTTAATAGGTATGAAATCTCATGATTGTCACATCGTGATGCAATGACTTCTACCAGTTGCATTGCGCAGAATTTTTCCCATCTCTATCAGAAATACTGTCATGTAGGTGTTTTTTTTCAATTCAATTTTTAATGAGGTGATTGATTTGAATGATTTTAAAATTTTGGAAAATGATTTAATTTCTATAATTTTCTAATTGGAATTGTATTTTCCTTATTTTTTTGAAATAATGGTGTATTTAATGGTTCATTTAGTTCAAGAAATAAAGCTGTTCTGACCTGTATATCTATGTTGGATGTATAATTTTGAAATGTATATGAAGATATTGAAGGGGTATTTTAAGAATCTATATAACCCTAAATCCTCTATTTTTGAAAAGTGTATTACTGAGTAGGTTATGAATATTTTTATATGCTACTTGTATATGGTGGATGACATTGGTTTGACTTCATCTCACCATGAATGAGTTGATCATGGGGGAAAGGGGATTCATGGATTGAAAGTCAAATATTTTTTAGCTGAACATATAATGAAGTAAAAAATTTATATCTTGAATAACATAGATAATTATCAACCATATATAACATGTTATATTAATGTGTTGAAATTATGCCATCCAAAGAAGAAAGATATTTGGATTTTGAATGAGCATAAAAAACTTTTTGCCATAGTTTAAAAAGACCGTTCTTGGTAGATTAGATGCATCAGATTCATTAACATGGTTAGAAGATAGTACAAGTTTAAATATGATAACATGGTCTAGGTATGACATTAATGACTATACATTTCATATGAAATATCAAGAAAATAGAAGTGTAGTTAAAAATAGTGGTTTATTGGTGTTTTCACAACAAATGCATTTTTCTAATTCTATAGACAATGAACCCAATTTATGCATCAAGTGCATATTATGAGGTCATTGAAGAAATATGGGAGGCTGATTACATTAAATTTAAAGTTATAGGGTTTAACTAAAAATGATTTATCGGTAACAAAAGTTCCATACACAATGAATTTAGAATGGAACATTTTAATTTGAATAGATTGGAATACACATCGGATCCGTTTATAATTGAAACACATGAAAAAAAATTATATGTTCTAGATTAATCTGATATGTAGTATTCTATTGTTTTAAAAAGACAAAAACATCATTTTGGTGGTGATCAACTTGATGAAGATACTGATTTATATGAGATCCCTACTTCCATGGAATGATTAATAGATAATAATGATGGCCATGTTATCGACATGGTTTATCCCATAAGGAATGATCATGATGAATGAATTTGGGAAAACCCCTTTAGTACATTACTAATATTACAGGTAACATATGTTTATTTCTTTTTAACTTTTATAAATTTCATAAAATTTTTGATATGTTAATTTTATTTTCTTTATTAAAACACATATTAAAACTAATAAGTTAAAATGTTTGTTTATATCAGTTTAGTTTTGTTTCGTTTACCATGTTTACCATTATGTAACTTATCTATTTATTTATTTTTTATAATAAAATTATTTCAAATCTAGTATTTTAAATAAAAATAAAAAAATATAAGAGTATAATGAATTTTTTTCTCTAAAAAATGATTTATTGGGTTGGATCATTTTTAATATTCCAACACCATTTGGGATTTGTTTTAATTCATTTACATGAAATTGAATATATCATTAATATTGCTATAATTTTAGTCAATTATAACAAATATGAATAATAATGTGTTGAGTTTTAGTTTAATTTTTCTATTTCATAAAATTTTACTTTTTATATACATTAATATAATAAGTTGTATTTGTATATTTATGTACTTATTGTTTGTTTCATTGATTTGTAAGATAATGAAAATTAATTCAAGTGATCAGTCACATTATTTTAGATATGAGAATATTCATACCTCTAGGGAGGAATGTGCACATGCTCCTCTTGATGATCCCCATCCTTCCTTACAAGAGTCATATACTCCCACCAAGCCAAAGAAGAGTTTAAGGGTTGGTAAATGTGAAAGCACACATTTACCAAAATTATCAGTTGCTAATTTCCAGGACCAGAGGAGAATAGTATATTTTGATAGTAATGATATTCTATGAATTCCTAATGAAAAACAAATCAAGATTTTTGTATCAGTTCCGGGTAAAATCAAAGTCAGTATTTTGATTAATGATTAGAGAAGTGTTTAAAAAGTAACACTATCTTAGTTGTGGGTGACCATTTTGGTAAGCTCATTTTTTTTTTATTATTTTCATAATCTTGGAATACTTATAGTAACATATAATTTTCCCCATCTTATCGTACGACATATGATATACTTTACACTAGAAGAGTCAGGAAGAATTGTTTATGATTGGCTACTTAGAGAAGGAGGTATTTCAAATCAACCCTCGCATCTGGTTTCATTTTTTGTCATTAGAATCATCACAATCCATGTGATATATATTCTTTTCTATATGAAGAAATATGGAAGAATGTTTTTGAAATTATAATACAAAAATAATTTTTGGTAATTTTAAAGTAAACTTATAAAAGTTTTTTATATATTAATGATCGTATTAATGATTTCTTATTATTAATGTATAGAAATCGATGGGATCTCATCAGGAGATCTAATCTAGAAACATATTCCCTCATACATTATCTCATGGAGGGTATATGTTATTATAATAACAAATGATGGTTGAAAATTTTAAAAAAACTGAGAGCTATGTCTTCAAAATCGAGAGATTTTTCCCCTCGACCCCTCGACTAGACATAAAAAATAAGAGGACTCAGATGAGAAAAAAAGGGCAATATCTTATGGAATATTCAAGGGTTTTAGCCGAGGGTATTTTAAGATGTTTAATTTATATATTTATTTAAGTTAATTAAATTATTTATATATTTTTTATCATTATAGAATTTTCAAATAATTCATTTAGGATTCTCTTGAGGAGAAGAGAACATAAGGGATCTTTGTAGCTGAGGGTTGATAGGATATTTTACCTATAGTATTGGGAAAGTCCGAACACCTAGGCTACATACGAGGATACACGATGGGTGTATTGGTGAGAAAGGAATGTCCAAATTATTCAAATTCTGCTGTAGATGGTTTTTATAAAAAAATATATTCTTTAGAGTCTCAATTTCTGAATATTAACATGAAAATGGAGGATAATATCATAGCTTCAGTACAATCTATGTTTATAGACATGAAAATACATTATCTGACTGCAACTCCCACTCCCCACCTCCACCAACAACTCCCTCTCCACCACCTGTCCCTGAATACCCCACTCCATATCCTATCCCTAAACCCCCTCCTCTATAGGATTCTAGTTACTATGAGTTATATGTTGATGATCCTCAGTATCATATTATTTTATATGGGATGATATTTTATATTAGAGATACTATTAATAATCAGCAGATAGATATAGAGCATCATAGGGTTACTGTATAGAATATTATAGATAGATTATCTATAGAAATGATACCTACAGATGAGGTGACTATAGTTGGGCAAAGTATCATCCACTTTTTAGTTTTTCCATCTAGACTTATGTGACATATTATCATAGAGGTATGTGTATATTTTATATTTTATTTCATTTTTTATTAAATTTGTTTTAATATTTTAAATTTTATATTTTTATCTAATTTTTTACAAGAATAATTTAAAGGTAATGAAATATTGTATAGTCTACAAAAATAAAAAGCGCTATGACTTCAGATAAAAATTCAAATAGTCTTGATAGATTGTTAAGATATTCAAATTTTTTAGTGGTTGTTAATGAGATTCAAATAGAGAAGACAATTTACTAGTTATTCTCTATCCATGGGTAAGTGATTTTTTAAGGATGTAATGGAAATGTATGTTTGAATTTCTTAATACTTGTTTATATCATAATGAATTTTAAATTTATTTCATTGTTACTATTTTTAATAGGGGATAAAATTTCTTTTGAGAGACCATAAAGAAAATTTTTCCCCAAGATCAAATATATAATAGTAAAGGATAATTTTCATTTATAATTACTATATTATATATATGTTATATTAAAATGTTATTTTGATTTGAAAAACTAATTTACATAGAATTTTCATAAACATGAAGGTGTAAAAGAATATATATATTATCTGTTATGATTTATATATGAAATAATTTCTACTAGGATAGTTATAAAGTTCAAGCAGGTGATATTTCTTTACAGACTATTTATTAATATTTCATTTTTTATTCATATTAAATGTTAAATGATTTCGTTTTAATTTTTAGGTTTTTTATGACTCTCTCCCTTATAGTGAACAAGATCTCCCTCACATAAAAGTGTAATGGGAAAATAATTTTATAGGTTTGGTTAGATTTTAGTTTGGTTTTACTAAATATTGCAATTTTTGAATTTTGTAATTGTAAATGTATTTCTTGTTGGTATGATGCTGATTCTGCTTGTTTCCTTTTCTTGTTGGTTGGGGAGAAGATTTGGGAAAAGAAATATTTAAAAAATATATATCTCATGTAGGTTATTTAATAATCAATGTTATAAACCATCTATGTATGGTGTTTCACATAAGTTATTTAATAATCAACATGAGAAACTATATTTCACATAGATTATTTAATAACCGATGTAAAAAACTGAAAAGATAAAGGCATTTACATGTCACTTATTTAATAACCAATGTGAAATAAAGTTTTTCACATCAGTTATTTAATAACCAGTGTGAAAAATCCTTTATGAAGTTGTTTTTTTCAAATCAATTATTAAATTAATGATGTGAAAAAACTCTTATAAATGGTTTTTACATCAGTTACAAATAAAAAATATAATAAAATAATTATACGATAATTTACAACACCCCCTTCAATAATGTGACAACATAATTGTTGTTAAATAATAATTTCTTTACTAGTGGGTGTCTGTGTGAGTCTGTCGAAGAGTATAGTGTTTTGACTCTACGTGAAAAGTTTCATCACTTCCCCTAGTTCATGACAGCCAACCTCCTTGGATAGTTTTTCTGGTTTTATTCTTGATTCTTCGAGTCAATATTTCTTTTCTTTCGTTTTTCTTACTAATAAAAATATTGACTTGGGTGGTTTTCTCACCATTCACATATGATCACACTGATATAAGGCACCTTATATCCGGAGTTATATATTTCTACTCTTTTTGCTTTTGTGACTCTAATATTTCGATTTATTAGGAAATCTATATTGTTTTCTTATCACTAACATTTTCATAGTATTATACTAGATTTGTAATCCTAAAATATGTAAAAGTCGGTCTTGGATGTTCCAAGGGTTAACAGATTAACCCCAAAAAGTGCTATCAGATCCAACTATAAAATAGATAATGGGTTCTACTAAATTTGATGATTAAAATGATTTTAATATATGGAAAATTATAATGACTTCCCTAATAGATCATAAAGATTTGATTGATTCCCTTACTGGCACTAAAAAGAAAGTCACCCCCATTTACCCAAATAGGTACAATGATGTTACTTTTGTTGATGTCCCTGAAGAAACTCTTTGGAAATACCATATCATAATTCATTTATATTTAGAAGATAAAGTTATTAGAGAGGTTTCATATGAGCCTTCTTCTACAGTTATATGACGAAGACTTGAATATATGTACATGAATAAGTCTTTTATTAGTATATTACACAAAAAAATGAGATTATATAATATCAAAATGCATCCCAAAACTACATTCAGGATACAAATTAATGAATTTAATAAAAGATTATTAGATCTATCCAACATAGACATGATATTAGATGATGAAAACCAATCCATAATATTTTTAACTTCAATAGATGATACAATTAATTCTGTTAAATATTCTATGATGTATGGAAAAGACACCCTTACTATCAAATAAGTTAAATCTTCTTTACTCTCCAATGAACTTCAAATTAAGGGTAGTGTTGAGACTGAGGAAGAGGGTTTGAACATTAGTGAAAAATTTTAATCTAGGGGTAGAAGTGAGTCTATGGGTAGAAGGAAAGATAGGTTTTAGTCTAATAAGAAAATTTATACTTCTATGAAAAAAGTAATGAAGTGTTTTCAATAAAAACAACCTTGTCACATTAAGAGGAATTTCCCTAATAAGAATGGTGACTATATAGAAAATAGTAATGACCGTTCCTTATTAGTTGAGAAGGACTTTGGAAATATTGATGTGTGAAATGTTTCTGACATTTCTATATCTGATGAATGGACCCTTGATTCAGGATGTTCATTTAACATCTTTACTAAGAGGGAGTTATTTATTCATATGAGGGAAATTAAATCCGGGGAGGTGTTTTTAGATAACAACAGGAGCTACATTAGTTTGAGAATATGATTATTTTCATTAAAGCTTCATTATAGGTCTATTAAGACTCTTGAGAAGGTTATGTGGGTACCCTAACTAAAAGGGAACCTCATTCCACTATGAGTCATTGACCAAAAGGGTTGCACCTTTAAATCAAACTCTTAGAGTCTTAGGATTGCTCATGGATCCCTCACAATTATGAAAGGAAACCATCAAAATGAAATTTATGTTTTAGATAGTAAAGTTTAATGAATTCATTTAAACACGTATTTTAATTTAGAACTTGATGCAACTACCCTTTGGCATAGAAAGTTAGGAAATGTTAATTCCAAAGGCCTTCATGAACTTAAAAACAAGAGATTTTGAGTAATTTCACAAATAGAGATAATATTTTCATCATTTTTAATATATTTTTTTAATTATTTAACCCCTACCAATTTATTAAATTGAGTTTATTTGCATCAATTTTTAATTTATGGTTTTTGTGATAAAATGTGAAAATTGATTAATTCTCCTCATAGCTATCAAAGTCATGGGTCTCCAGATAAAAAAGCAATTGCAACATTCATCGCATGGCTATCACATCTTGTAAAAAAACATATCGATAAGGAGGTATTCATTTGAAATTTATTTTTCAAGCCAAACTTTTAACAATTAATGAAAAATGTCTGAATCAATGAATGTTTATATAGATGAACAAAGGGAAGGGGATGAAATGAAAGACTGACTCAAAACCATCTAAAGGATCGACCAACTGATCAAAAAGATCTACTGAAAGAACCATTACCCCACCCATTTTATATCTGTTTTTACTATCATTAATGGTTCATGTGGATACAATGTAAAAAAATGGTCATAATCATATAATTGAGTTTGAAGAAAATATGTATGGATAGAAAGATAAAGACTTCATTGGTGTTGAGAGTGTAAGTGAAATCCTTAGCTTTCATTGGCTAGGTGGATTAGTTTTAAATGTATACATGAGGTACATTTTCATGATTTGAATTTCCAAAATCTGATATACTGTGTTAATTATGACTAAATACATTTCATAATTTTGGGAGGAATATATATGAACAACAATTTAAGGGATTGTCCCATGAATTTTTTTTGGACTCGTTTTTCCTCACACCTATTCTACTGAACATCCAAAAATAGATACTAAAAAATAGATAAAATAGTGGCAAGTCTGATCAAATTGTTTGACTGAAAAGTTTTTGGTGACATACTCTATTTAATACCAATGATGTAGGGGTAAAAATATACAATATAATCATATAAAATATATTTTCATTTATTTCATTACATATTCCTTTTTGTGTTTTTAGGCATCATTGGATGCTCATTGAGGTAAATTTGGATACTCCAAAGATTTATTTCTTGGATTAAATGAAGGGATATCCAAAAAAACATCCACACATGATGGTTTTTTTCAATAAGTAATAAACTACATCCAATATTTTAGAATTAAATATCAAGTTATATACTTTATATTATCTTTCATCTAGGATTCTATTATGATAGGGAAATGCATCAATATCATGAAAAACAAGGAATGAGTATAGGGGATAAGACCGAGAAAAAAGAAAAGTTCTATGACTTGACAGGTATCATGATATATATAATAATGTTTCATTATCGAAACACAAATCAAAACAAATTACTAATTCTCATCAGTGTTTGAAACAAACCAATAGAAAATATTGTGGTTATTATGTTTGTAATGTTATGAGAGAGATCATATTCCATGAACAAACTAGCATCCCTGAAGAGGTATTTTTGAAGATAATTAATATTTTATTTATAATATTTATTAATCCTTTGTGTATTTATATTTTTACAGTACTAATATCACTATTGAAAAGACTTATATTCATAAGATGATATAAATGATCTAAAAACAAATGGGAAGCATACCTGATAGAATATTGTACACAAATAACACGGTGATATGACTTTCATAGAAGTAGTGGATTGTTTCAGGATTATGTTTAATTTACTTCTTTTTAGTATTGCTCACATAAGGATTTATGTCTTATACTGGTGGATTCCTTCGTTTGAGTTAGGGCGGTTTTTTGAAAGATGCTCATGCTCGTGAGAAATTGGACTGCGAGGATGCAACTCAGAATTAAATGAGAAGGTAAAGTTAATATATTATTAATTTTCCTCATAATATTATTTTTTCTATATTGTATTAATATAATCTAAATTAAATTTATAACTACTCATGAAAAAAATGTCTTCCATAGACTTATTCTCCCTCAAAACCTTATAACCCCTATATTCTTTTCATTTTTCACATTCCTTTAAAGTTAATGAAGGGAACATGAAGGAAAGTGATAAATTTTGACATTTATCACTTTACATGAAAGTTAGTGTCATGGATCATTATGTTTTATAAGGAATATTAATCTACTAAGATGTGATATCTATGTATGAAATGTCCGGGTCAATATAGTTGGTATCAGAGCAACTGAACTACTAAAAAACGAGCAAAAAAAGTGACCAATATCACTATAAGTGTATCTTTTTATTTAAAATGCACATTACTTTTAGTAAAAGAACAAGTGAAATACTGAAGACTCAGCAAATGCATTTGGATTGTTTAGATACTTTAGGACAACAATACACAATTCATTTTTTCCATAAGTTATTTTTGGTGTGTAGGAATCAACCATACCTCAGTACAACACATGGTGTGATTGGTATGACTCCAAGTGTGTATTTTTATTTAAAAGTAACATTAATTTAATTAAAAGGAACAAGTGGCATACTGAAAACTGAGAAAAATCATTCAGATAGTTTTGATACCATAGGACGATTCTTCATGAGTCATTTTTAAAATTTAGGAATAAAAAATATCTCAATCTGATGCATGGTGTGACCGGTATGACTAAAAGTTTTTGTTATCAGTTTAAAATAGAAATTTTAGTTCTAAAAACACAACTGGCATACTGAAAACTGATCAAACAGATTCATATTGATTTGATACTTTAAAAAATGACTTATTAGTCATTTTTTACATGTAGGAATCAGCCACATCTTAATCCAATGCATGTTGTGACTGTTATGACTCCAAGTGTGTCTTTTTATTTTAATTTGACATTAATTTATGTAAAAAAACATGTGACATGATGAAAACCAAGAAAATTCATTCATATTATTTTTATATTTTAGAAAAATGATCCATGAGTCATTTTTGAAATATAGGAGTCAACCACACCTCAATATGGTGCATGGTGTGACCGATATGACTCCAAGTGGGTCTTTTTACATAAAATTGACATTAATTTAAGTAAAAATAACAATTGACATAATGAAAACCGAGAAAAAACATTCAGATTATTTTGATATTGTAATAAAAAGATCCACAAGTCTTTCGTGATGTGTATGAGTTATCCACAACTTAATTTGATGCATGGTGTGACTGGTATGAGTCCAAGTGTGTCTTTATATTTAAAATTTATATTAATTTAATTAAAAAGAACAAGTGACATACTAAAAAATAAGAAAACACATTCATATTGTCTTTATAATCTAGAAAAATGATCCATGAGTTATTTTTGGCATATAGTAATCAATCACACTTCAATCCAACACACGGTGTGATCGGTATGACTAATAGTATTCGTTATCAGTTTAAAATTGTCATTTTAGTTTAAAATGTGTGACTCACTAAAAACCAAGAAAACATGCTCGAGTTGTCTTGATAATTTAGGAAAACGATTCATATGTTATTTTTGATGTGTATGAAGCAATCTCACATCAAACTGACATACAATGTATATGATATGACTCATAATGTGTGTTTCTAGTTTGAAATGAAATTTCATTAAAAAACACAACTGGCATACTGAAAACCAAAAAAAATCATATTGTTTTGATACATTAGTAAAATGATCTATATGTTTTTATATATTTAGAAATTAAATTTACCTCAATATGATGCACGGTGTGATCGGTATGACTCTAAGTGTGTATTTTTATTTAAAATTGACATTAATTTTAGTAAAAAGAAAAAATGTCATTCTAAAAACTAAGAAAAAACATTCATATTTTTTTATATTTTATGAAGACAATCCATAACTCATTTTTGACATGTATAAATTAACCCCACATCAATAGGACACACAGTGTGACCGGTATGACTCCAAGTGTGTATTTTTATTTAAAATTGACATTAATTTATGTAAAAAGTAAAGGTGACATATTGAAAACTAATAAAATGCTTTCATATTGTTTTTATACATTATGAAAATTATCCATGATTCATTTTTAATGTGTAAGAATCAAACACACCTAAATCTGACACACAGTGTGAAAGGTATGATTAAAAGTGTTCGTTATCACTTTGAAATTTATATTTTTGTTCATAACATATCAAGTCACTAAAAACCAAGAAAACACACATAGATTGTCTTGATAATTTAGGACAGTAATTCATAAGTCATTTTTGATGTGTATGGAGTAATCTCACATCAAACTGATGCACGATGCGACCAATATGACTCATAAGGTGTGTTTCCAGTTTGAAATGACATTTTAGTAAGAAAACACAATTGGTATATTGAAAACCAATAAAACGAATTCATATTATTTTGATACTTTAGTAAAGTTATCTATATGTCATTTTCAATGTGTAGGAATCAGAAAAACCTCAATACAATGCACTATGTGACTAGTATGACTCTAAGTATGTATTTTTATTTAAAATTGACATTAATTTTAGTAAAAGAACAATTTATATAATCAAAACCGAGAAAAAACATTTGAATTATTTTGATATTTTATGAAAACAGTCCGTAAATAATTTGTGATATGTAGGAATCAACTCCGCCTCAATAGGACGCACAGTGTGACTGGTATAACTCCAAATGTGTCTTTTTTTATTATATATTGATATTAATTTAAGTAAAAAGAAGAAGCGACATACTGAAAACTGAGAAAAAATATTCTGATTGTTTTTATAATTTATCAAAATGATACAAGAGTTATTTTTAATGTGTAGGAATCAAACATTCCTCAATATGATGCATAGTGTGATCAGTATGACTAAAAGTGTCCGTTATTAGTTTAAAATTGATATTTTAGTTCAAAAAACACAACTAGCATACATAAAACAAAGAAAACACATTCACATTATTTTGATGCTTTAGGAAAATAATCTATAAGGCATTTGTGATGTGTAGTAGTCATCCACACCTAAATCCAATGCATAGTGTGGCCGCTATGACTCCAAGTGTGTCTTTTAATTTAAAATTTCCATTAATTAAAGTAAAAACAACAAGTGACATACTGAAAACCAAGCTAACACTTTCTGATTGTTTTAATATTTTTGGAAAATTATCCACGAGTAATTTTTGATTTTTATGAGTTAACTAAACCTCAATATGATTCATGGTCTGACTGGTATGACTCCAATTGTGTCTTTTTATTTAAAATTTACATTAATTCAAGTAAAAAAAAATAATTGACATACTAAAAACCAATAAAACACATTTATATTTTTCTTATATTTTAGGAAAATGATATACTGGTCATTTGGGATGTGTAGGATTCAACCACACTTCAATAAGACATACAGTGTGACCAGTATGACTCCAAGTATGTTTTTTATTCAAAATTTACATTAATTTAAGTAAAAAAGAACTAGTGACATACTGAAAAATGAGAAAACACATACGTATTTTTTTTTAAACTTTAGGAAAATGATCCACTAGTCATTTGTGACATGTAAGAATCAAGTTCACATCAATCTGATGCACGATGTGACCGGTATGACTAAAAGTGTTCGTTATTGGTTTAAAATTGACATTTTAGTTCAAAACATGTCACTCATTGAAAACCATGAAAAGGAACATCGATATTCTGGATAAGTTAGAAAAGTGAGTCATAAGTCATTTTTGACATTTATGAGGCATTTTCACATAAAACCTATGCATGATGTGACTAGTATGACTCATAATATATGTTTTGAGGTTAAAATTGACATTTTAGTTCAAAAAATACAACTAGCATACTAAAACCCAGAAAACGCATTAAGATTGTATTGGTAATTTAGGAAAATGATATATAAGTATTTTTTATGTATAAGAATAATCCTCACCTCAATCAAACACATGGTGTGACAAATATGACTCCAAGTGTGTCTTTTTATATAAAATCGGTATTAATTTAAATAAAAACAACAAGTTACCTACTAAAAACCAACCAAATACATTCTTATTGTTTTGATATTTTAGAAAAATGATACATGAGTCATTTTTATGTGTGGGAGTCAGCCAAACCTCAATAAGATGCATGGTGTGTCCGTTACAACTCCTAGTGTGACTTTTTATTTAAAATTGACATTAATTTAAGTACAAAAGAACAACCGATATACAGAAAACTATGAAAATGCTCTCAGATTATTTTGATATTTTATAAAAATGAACCATGAGTCATTTGTGATGTGTAAGATTTATCTGAACCTCAATATGATGTATAGTGTGACTGGTATGACTCTAAGTGTATCTATTTATTTAAAATTGACAATAATTTAAGTAAAAAGAACATGTGACATACTGAAAACTAAGAAAACACATTCAGATTGTTTTGATACTTTATAAAAATGATCCATGAGTTGTTTATGACATGTAGGAATCAACCACACTACAATATGATGCATGATGTGACCGGTATGACTAAATGTTTCTATCATCATTATAAAATGGATTTTTTTTTCAAAACATATCACTCACTGAAAACAAAGAAAACATGCTTTGATAGTCCTGATAATTTAGTAAAACGATTCATATGTTATTTGTAACGTGTATGAAGTAGTATGAAATAAAACCGATGCACGATGCGACTAATATGACTCATAATTTGTGTTTCTAGTTTTTGAATGGAATTTTAGTAAAAAAACACAACCAACATACTAAAAACCAAGAAAACACATTTGAATTATTTTGATTCTTTAGGAAAATGATCTATCAGTAATCTGTGACTAGTAGGAATCATTTTCACCTCAATCTGACACATGGTGTGACAGGTATCACTCCAAATGTTTTGTTATTTAAAATTGACATTTATTTTAGTAAAAGAACGAGTGGTACACTCAAAACTAAGTAAACACATTCAGATTGGATTGATATTTTAGGGCAATGATCCATAACTCATTTGTAACGTGTAGAACTCAACCCCACCTCAATAGGACACATTATGTGAGCGGTATAACTCCAAATGTGTCTTTTTTATTAAACATTGATATTTTATTAATGTATTATTTCATATTAATGTTTAATTTATTTCTTTATCATATTACTAACATAATATTTTTTTCTTATTTAGGTGGAAAATTTTTATCAGGTTGATATGATTAGTTCGGCAACTAATACCATGGGAGAACATTTTTGAGAGGGGATCACAGACATCAAAAGATGAAATATTAATGTTTTAAAATGTTTGCTGGATAAATGTAAATGTAATTATAAAAAACATTAATTTAAATGTAAATAGTAGTGTTTTTTTGTATATACCATGGTTGGAAATTTTTGTATTCCTAATGTCAATTAAATATATATATCATTGTTTGAAATTACTATTTGTATATACCGTTGTTTGAAATTATAGGTTTTTGTAGGGTGTGTTGTTATATTAACAACACATTGCAGCTGGCTAGGGCTTTATCAGCGCTAAAAAATGGTGATAAATGGGATCCTTTATCAGTTTTTTTTAGTGTGGATAAAGACCCTCCTTTATTAGTGCTGTGATTAAAAATGAATTTTTAGCATTGTTAAAAGTATATTTGCGCGCTGTTAAAGGGCGTATGTGTAGTAGTGTATGATGAAAGATGTATGTATTATGCGTTTATTATGTATTTATGTTTTTTTATTACATATTAGAATTTTTATATTTATATATTTTTATTAAATATATTTTAGAAAAAAAATTTAAGAGAAATATTTAGTGGCAGTTTTTAAAAACCACCTCTAAATAAATTACTAAGAATCTTAAATACCGGAGGTTTTTATAAACAACCCTTAAAAATAATTGCAGCTACATATATTATAAATGGTTATGTGATCTTATCTATTTTGTTTTCATGTTATTTTTTTAAAAAAATTACTACTAAATTCTCAAAAAACAACAAATATAAAAACCATCATTAAAAGAAAAAAATCACTGCTAAATAACTATTGACCATGTAACATACAGTGGATTTAATAAGTGCCACTAAATGATTAAGGGACAGTTTAAATCACCACCAGTAGCATAAAAAACTGCCGCTAATGCCTATATTTATTTTTGTAATGATTCTCTTATAGTCATTGAAATATGGCCCCACATATGTTTTGTACAACCCTCTACTCAGCAATATGACAAGTAACTTGCAGCACCGTATATTGAGATGTCAGCATCAGCAGAGCAGTATAAAGCAACATCAGAACCACTTTCGTATGTGATTCGTGTTGAGGTGGAGACATGACATGAGGAGAAACCCATGTCTATAGCTGGCACACTGGTGCGGCATACACATCAGATGGAGAGTGGGTGAGATGTTTATATGCTGAGTTGGGGTATCGAGGGGCATTTAAATTGGTTTATTTAAGTGGTTAAAATTATATTTATAAAAAACATGATTAATAAAAAAATTAAATTTTGTTTTAAAATCATTATTTATGTATAAATTTTCAAATTAGTGTCACTAAGATATAGTTGTAATTACTTGATAAAATTAAACAATTCAACATCTTGCTGACTCTACCTTCCAAAACATGCTACCACATCCTCTTATATAGACACCCAATCCCTATCTCTATTAATGCGATCAACATTCATTATTCTATAAATTAATATTGAGAATCATTCTCCATTAATTTTGGGAGAAAATCCTCCATTAATGTTGAAATAAATCTCTCCATTAATAATTTTGCTCTCTTGAATATTTAAATTTTATCTCAAAAAATCCCAACAATCTCCACCTTGATTTAAAATTCAAATACTCCACATTCATCTCCACCATCTTGTCTTCTCTGATCATTGGCTCCAAAAAGATCCAAATTTCAGCCAATGAACAAAATACACCTCATGAATCTTGCTAGTCAATCAGACTTTCAATGTCCCAGAAACACCTATGGTACCACTGTTGTCTTCTACTAACATCCATGTCCTTGATAAGCTACTCCGCCAGATGTCTGTCATCATGTTCAACAACCGAGCACTTCACCAATCCCTTTGATACCACTGTTGGGGCTCAAAGTCCAGCTCTACAGTAGAAATTTTTGTAGAAAACACACAAGAGAAGATTAACTCGAAGGCCATTCATCACCCGAAGAAATTTCATCACCCGAAAGAATTTTACATCACTTGAAGGATTATTCACATCACCTGATGGCCTTTTACTACTCACCCAAAGTATTACACTCTCAACACACCAACACCTATGAATGTACCATTTTTTTATACTACTAGTCATCACAACCGGGACACACTTTTTGATCTCCAAAACCAAGAGGTATTTTGATACATGGAACCATTATCATCACACACCATCTTCGACACTTTCAATCATCGTGTCCGATATGCCATCAGTGATTTGATCACTCTCTTTGCTTCCTAATAGTTACTATAAACGCTAAAAACCCTTCTTGGTTCTCTCTCATCAGCTACATCGTTCTTGCACAACATCCAAATTATCTCTTATTGGCTACATCTTTCTGACTCTACCTTCCAAAACATGCTACCACATCCTATTATATAGACACCTAGTCCATATCTCCATTAATGAAGTCAACAATAATTATTCCATTAATTAATATTTAGAATCATTATCCATTAATATTGGGAGAAACTCCTTCATTAATGTTGAAATAAATCTCTCCATTAATAATTTCATCTCTCCTTAGTATTTAAATATTAAATCAAAAAATCCCAACAGAAGGCTTCAGCATGAAGTGGGACCACGACACTTGCAAGCATGAGGTCACCGCTTTCCTAGCCCAAACCTACCGTGAAACCTTAGGTCCCATTCCCTCTCAAAAATATTCTGTTTTGTTTCAATGTGATAATGATTTGATTAATTATTTTTTTATTATCAGGTGGATGGGACGGTGCCCATGATTTTCAGTATTCACGGGGATACTATGAATAAATAATTCATTTTTTGTGAATTAAATGAATTTTTAATATACCTTTTTTTGAGAAAGATGTTACCTAGTTGAAACAGGGGCTCCACCCATTTCTTATCCACCGTCCACCTTCCCCTTCTTCTCTATTTCCATGTGGATCCTTATGAGGTGTGAGGGCACTCCTTTACTGGAAGAGTGGAGAAAATGGGATTGGATGAGAGAGAGAGCCTAAGGCTCATCCAGAGGGAAAGTTGCGATGTCGTCTCCTTGTCCCAATTTTCCTTTTTTAGCAAGAATCATTGTGCACAATCCTCCAAGACAATCTTCTTTGGGGTTTTCATCTTTACAATGGCTTCATCTGGAAGAGGAGGTGAGACATAGTTGAATTCAAATAACATTAGTCTCAGATCCAATTCACGTTGGTTCAACATTGGATTGTAATGAAGAGTAAAAGCATGGTTTGATCTATTTTGAACCCACGACAAGAAATTTTGGATTCAACATAATGGAAGTGGAAAGGCGGCTCGCCTTGTTTATCTCGAGTGGCCGCAGGGCTTCCAGAAGTGCACATTTTCCCTTTTAGTGGTTCTTGAATCTATTTTCAAGGTACCATGTGCGGTGGTGATTCCAAAACGTTGAATCTTGGCAGCGATGAATCTTCTAGACAGTGTTGGTGGAGGTCCTTCTGGTTCATGGTTCAATGAATAACGCTGGTAGATATCACTGGTGGAAATCCTTCGAAGTCCTTTTGCGGCCTGGTTCTTGGTCCGTTGAAGTCATAGAAGAGGCTGGATGGTGTTTATTTGAGATCTTGGACATCCACAACATATCTATACTGTGAAAAAAATATTTAGGAAGCTGGTCTGGAGGACTCATCTAAGGCTACTACGGGATGAAGGGTTCTACCATGTAAAGCCGAGCCCCTTGTCTGGGGGGGGGGGGGGGGGGGTCTTGTCCTAGAATTCATGAATGTCTAGATCCTTATTAGTGCTACTACTTTATATCAAATCTCTTATAATAGTTTTGTTTGCATAATGAAAAACCGTGATGATCAAACCATGTGGACATATACCTATGCCCGAATCACATAAATCTATGGGTCCCTTTTTACTACATTCATTTCCAAATTTTTTTATTTGACTTGTAATTGAGGAACAGTTACTGCTTCTAGTGTTAATTATAGAATCTATCCAAGAATTGTTTTATCTCAGTATTATCATTTCTACTACATCCTTAATCCTTTCTTGTTGTTTGATACTTCTTTTAGATGAATTAATATAAACAGATTGTATTTCTATTTTATGATAATTATTTGCAAGTTTGGTTTATTGTTGTAATTTCCACTGCATATGTGTTTATCCAGTTTGTTGTTCCTTGGTGTTGAATTATTTTAAATATATTCATTTGATGTTATGTAATTTCAAGTCGAACATTATTTTTTTATCAGTTTCCATATTATAAACTATTAATAAAAATTGTTTTCTTATTTAGGATTTTGACGAACCAAAACACCCAATAAATCATGGGCTATTCTATGGGGACCGACTATCGCATAGGGGAAATCCCCACAACAAAGTGGTATCAGAGCCTAATTGGGTTTAATTTTTTTAAAAAAAAAAATTTATATCCATTGTTCATTGATTTCAAATGATTTGTTATTGGATTTTACCTATTGCAACATGCTTTTACTTCTTTGTTCATCTAGGTCATTATCTCTCTTAGGCAGTAATTTCATTCTATTTTTGATAGTTTGTTTTCTCATTGTTTCATTGTTTCCTTTGCCTTTATGAACCAAAAATATACCTCTTAGTAGTTTCTAACTATGTGTGTCTACGGTTTTATGGTAGGAATGGGTTCTATGTGAAGTTTTCTTATATTCGAGAGTTGGATAATAATAAGGGTTTGGCAGGATCTTGTGTCTCCAGTGTCTACCTTTTTCCTATGAGATGAGCTTATGTTAGCTCCGCTGTGTTCCTCTACACCCTTTAGTATTATTTTCTCCAGGTATGGTCCTATAACGAGTTCTGTGTTTAGGTTTGGACATCTTATGGTTGTAATACTCTTGTTTGTCACTTGGTTGATCACCAAGCTTCTTGGTTTGTTGTTTGACCCTGTTTAGCAGCATTGTTCGGTTTCCAGGGAACAATGTGCCATTAGTAAGTCTAGACTAGGATGTTTGGACCTTTATTGTCTTGTTTTTCCTTAGTTTCACTTGGGTTCCATCCTTTGTTCTCATGTCACAGAGCTATCATAGGATTTTGGGATTGATTGCATGTGTACTTGTAGTTTCCCTTTTCTATGAGGATGTCTCCTTTTGGATTTTGTTTAGGAAATCGTCTCCTATGGTGGGGATTCTGAATCCATCTATTGAGGATCATCTAGTGCAATGCGTCAAAAGTCTAGGCAGTGTGTCTCAGTTTTATAGATGATGGTGCATGGTTCTTTGGTTAGGATAAGTCTTTGTGGGTTCAGGTGGAGACCTCTTTGGGTTGTTTCATTTACTATGCATGATTTTTCCCGGTTGCTCTCTTTTAAGTTTCTCCATCTCATTATGCCGCTATTTGCATGATTTCATTGTTGATACGTGGTGAAAGACCCAGTAGGATGTGCCTTATGAAACTTGTACAATATTCGCGTGTTGAGCACCCGGATCCCTGCAAGAAAATAAGTGAAGGTGGTGTGCATATAGTGAAAATGAGAAGGAGGGGGGGTTAAGTTAGAACAAAAAGAGAGCTTGTCTCTACGAAATCTAGCCACAATATTCCACAAAGGAGGACCGATATTTTGATAAGTTAATAATTAAGAAATAACGAAAAGGTGGCAAGAAAAAATCACCATAATAAAATTACCTTAATTCACGATATCCAATGAGTAGAAGTGGGTGGCTATTTATAGCCAAAGAAACATGAAATTCAAATCACACATGGGGTGGCTATTTACATTAGTATAATGCCTAGTTTTCTATAGTAAAAAATCCTAAAGGATGATTTTGATAGCTTTGGAACTTGACCATGAATTTAGGAGACAAATAGAACACCCTTTTGGAAAAGAAACAATAAGTATCCCACCACCTTTTGACATTGATGATTCCATGTCGGGGTGGGCTTCAAATTCGTAGCACACCTTGGGTTGGGTTTTCAAAAGAATTTATAGGCCTTAATTAATGTAATTATAGGCCCAGATTCTTCCCCCAAGAAAGGGTGTTGTGTGTCCTCTTGAAATTCTATGATTAGCCAATTTAAGGCCTCCCTCTTTCTTTTGGTATACTCCTTTTTCATTGGGCCACCAATTCCTTGCTGCAGGTCTTTTGTAATCATGCACCTTCCACCCTCCACATCAAGACCACATTAAACCCCTCGATTCCCATTCATGACATGGTCCTCATCACCTCCTCCCTCCTCAGAAGGATTCATCGTCAAATATGAAAATTCAATGGGAGAAATATCAACAACATTAATGGTGGCACTAACATTCCCATACCCATCAGGTAACTCAATATTTTAGGAATTATCATTAATCTTCTATAAGATTTAGAAAGGAACATCTCCTCATGGTTGATTTTTTGATTTTCATTACTCTGGTAACCTCTCCTTCCTCAAGTGTACCCACACACAATCTTAATGTTGAAGTAGCCTTTTCTGCTGACCTTTTTTGGTGTGCTTCGCTACTTGTTTACTCTTCTGCTCAATGTTGTCCTTTAACATTGCATGTTATTTCTACAAAAAAATTCCTTTATTTTGTACCTTCAAGACTAGAAAACTGATTAGTAGGAAAAGGTAAAATATGAAGTAGAGTTAATTAGTTAAAACCATACACAACTTCAAGTGGTGAAGCATTAATAGTGGAGTGAACCACTCAATTTAAAGCAAATTCAATGTGAGGCAAGCATCTTTCCCAATGTTCCAAATTTTTTCTAAGGATGTCACACAATAAGGTGGAAATTTTTCTATTAACAACCTCAGTTTGAACATCTGTTTGTGGGTGTGCAGTGGTGGGGAATACAAGTTTTGTTCTAAGTCCATTCCACAATGTCCTTCGAAAGTGACTAAGGAATTTGACATCACTATCACTCACAATTATCTTTGGTAAGACATACAGCTGATCAATTTCCCTAAAAAAATTAGGGATATGAGTTTCATCATTGGTTTTAGAACAATAAATAAAATGATCCATTTTATTAAACCTTTCCACCACAACAAATATTCTATCCTTACCTGATTGTGATCTTGTAAATCCGATCACAAAATCTATTTTAATGTCGACCCAAGGATGAGAAGCAGAAGGCAAAGGGGTTTATAAGCCATGTGGAAGCACTTTCAACTTTTCATGTTTACAGACATTATAATTTTCACATACACTAACCACATCCCTACACATGTGAGGCCAATAAAAATTTTCACTCAATAAAGAAAAAGTTTTCTAAACCCCAAAATTCCCCATTAATCCATCACCCTGAGTTTTTCTGACAAGAAATTCACGCAAGGAACAAGATGGAACACATAATTTATTTTTCCAAAAAAAAAAATCCATTATGATTGTAAAAAACACTTTTCCCATGTCTTTCACACAACTTCCAAATTTCAGAAAAATATACATCATTATCATACATGCTTTTCAACAATTTAAAACCAAGTATTTTAGCATGCATAGAGGTGATAAGAGAGTATATCCTATAAAAATAATCAACTAACACATTTTCTTTTCTTTGTTTATGCTTAATTATTTAAGGAAATGTTTCAATGAATTCAATCCATCGTGCATGCAGCCTATTCAAATTTCCCTGTGACTTAAGAAATTTTGGACTTTCCTGCTCCAAATGAATCAGAAATTCCATTGGCCACAAGTAATGATTCCAATTTTCTAAATTTCTTTTCAGGGAATACAATTCCTTGTCATAGGTAGAGTAGTTCAATGCAACCCCATTAAGCTTGTCACTAATGTAGGTGATAATCTTAGACTCTTTCATTTTAATAGCCCCAATTCTTATTCCAGAGGTATCACAATCAACCTAAAAAACATTTTAAATGTTGGGTAGAATTAAGAGAGGTGAAATGGTCAAATTACCTTTGAGTGTGGAGAAGGAATATTCTTGAGCTTTTCCCCACTAGGATATCACACCTTTCTTGACCAACTCATTCAAATGGTACCGCAATGGTTGAAATGTCCCTCATAATCCTTCAGTAAAAACTCTCAAGTCCATGGAAGCTCCTCACATCATTGACATTCATTGGTGTTGGCCATTCCCAAATTTCCTTCACCTTCTCTTCATCAACCCTCATTCCATCATCTCCTACCACAAAACCATGTAAAATAACTGAATATAAACAAAATTTATATTTTTTCACATTTTCAAACAACCTATTTTCCGAAAGAGTCTTGAAAACATATTTCAAATGTTCATTATGTTCATTAAGGCTTTTAGAATAAACAAGGATGTCATCAAAATAAACAACCACAAATTTCCTAATGAATGTACAGAAAACGTGATTCATTAAGTTCATGAATGTACTTGGGGTGTTAGTTTTCCCAAAATTCATAACTAGCCATTTATAAAACTCAAACATAGTTTTAAATACTGTTTTACATTCATTTACCTCTTTCATTCTAATTTTATAGTATCCACTCCTTAGGTCTATTTTAGTAAACAAGCATGCACCATGGATTTCATCAAGCATATAATCCAATCAAAGTATTTGATAGAGATACTTTACCATTATTTTGTTGATATCTCTAAAATAAACACACATTCTCCACATACCATCTTTTTTTGGGAAAAGAATTACCGACACCTCACAAGGACTCAAGATCTCTCAGAAAAATACCTTCCTTATCAATTCTTCCACTTGTCGTTGGATTTCTTAAGTCTTCTCCGAGTTATCCCAATAAGCCAGTCGATTGCTAAGTGTATCTCTTGATAGGAAGTTGATGTTGTGCTCGATGACCTGTAAGGGAGGTAATCCATTAGGAATTTCCTCTGGAATCACGTCACCAAATCCAGCAAAAGAGACACAACACTAGAAGGGAATGATGGGTTAAGAGAGTTTGTGGAAAAAAATTCCCCGCTGCATAGAAGCATGAGAGTTTCCTCCCCCTATAAAGATATCTCTATCTATATTTTTCTGAAAATAAGCTCATGTTTCCATCAGCACTCTTGTTTTCACTCTTATTTTCACTCTTGTTTTCAACTATTTTCTTTCCCTCATTTATTTTAATGTCACTCATCACTCATTTTTCACTATTGATTTTTCCACGCTTATCATTCACTCAATTTTGTCTCTCTATTTTATTTTTCTCTCTTCTCACAATCTCTCTCAATCATCACTTGGTCTTCATAAGCTCGCAAAGGCCTCAATGGTGTAAGAATAACCATCCTCCCATTGTAATCAAAAGAATATCGATTGGTGTATGCATCATGTGTGATCCTCCTATCAAATTGAAAAGTTATTACCAAAAAGATATGACAAGAAGGAATTGGAACAACATCACACATCACCTTGTCTTCATACTTATCAATAGAAAATAGAACTTGTTCTTGCTTAGTCACTTTGATATCCCCACTATTATTTAACAATTGCAGTTTATAAGGCCTAGGATGCCTAATTGTAGCCAATCCCAATTTATCAACCATCAAACCACTTGCTACATTTGTAAAACTACCCCCATCAATAATCATACTACATACCTTATCCTTGACAAGGCATCTTTTATGAAAAAATTTCACCATTTTATCTTGATCATGTTATCCTTCGGGTAGAGCACTCAAAGCATGCTCTGCCACAAGAATTTATCCATGTACGGGGCACTCTACTCCAGCATCTGAATCATTCTCATGTGGTTTGATTTCATCTTTTCTTGAGATACCACTAAGAACATCTCCATCATCCGAAATAATCATTGTCCTCTTGTTTGGGCATTATGAGGCAATATGTCCAAATCCTTGACATTTAAAACATTTGATATCACGTGATTTTGAAACAACCGTAACCCCATTTTACCTTTGGATTCTAGAAATAATGGTTTTGGGTTGGTCACCTCTTTTGAATCTGTTTTGTGTTCCCAGACATTCTCTTGTGTTTTGAAATCCTTGAACTTGAAAGAGGATTTTGAATCCTTACTATAAGACATGGGATGCATCCTTCTTTAATTTACTTGCTTCTCCTATTTGGTAGCCATGTGAAGTAGATCCTAGATGTCCAATTAGTGGTTCATGTCCACTATTTCACAAATGTCATGGACGATGCCATTCACAAACATTACCGTGGTGGCCTCTCTCTTCTCATCAATATTCACCCAAATAATGATGATCTCTATATATTATTGATACTCCTCAACACTCATGGCCCCTTGTTTCAAACCCAGCAACTTGAGGAACAAATCAAGATAATTGTGGCTAGAAATGAACCTCTTACGCATTACCAGTTTCATCTCCACCCAAGTGTGGATGGGTCTTTCTCAACATCATCATCAACTCACTTGTAGTTGGTCCCACCAAATACTAGCATATTTGGTGAATTCCATGGCATCCAAATTCACTTTTCTTTTCCTCTTAATATATGTGATAACCAAAAACATGTTCGACCTTTCTTTCCTATTCCAAATATGTTTCAGGGCCATTCATACCTTGGAATGAAGGGATCCTCAACATTACTCATCCAAGATCATTGGATTGCCTCTATGGGGGTTGATTTCTCCAAATTGGCGACTCATGAAAATATAATAACGCTTCATATTCTTCAATGACCCACCTCTTTTATGGTGCTCTAGAATTGGAAGGGGTTGCAGTTCATCCATCATCACATTCAGTCTTTCGAATTGTTCCTTTACAGACCTCATCAACAACATAATGTTCTCTTCATTGGTGTCACTCACCTCCTCCATTTAGTAATCCTATGAGAAAAATTGAAAAGAAAATAGAAATGGACCTCACAAACCCCCTCACATGTTTACACTCAAAAATGATTTTTTCACTCTTGTTTCACTCAATTTTGGATTTTATCAAAATGAAACACTCTTTCCTTTTACCACTCAACTTGCTTCCTATAGCGTTCTTAACCAATTTCAACAAATTGAAAGGATCATTGAAATGTGTAAATCTCAAACTAGAATTCAAAGATAAAATTCAAAATGGACTCAAGATGAAAAATGGGGGAAGGGGATGAAAAATGGACGAATAATAATGAAAAATGGGACATAGAATTCAAAATGTTGCATTTTTTTGTGAGCCTTTGATTGTTTTTAAAAATTTTTGGAACGTTTTTTGAGTAAATGCAGCAGCAACAAGATGATTTTTCAATATTTAAATTCAGGATATTCAATAATTTGAAACCTAAAATGGAATCAAAGTGAGATTTGTGTGGTTTTAAAATTATAGAATTCATCGCAATGTTTCAACCCACTGTATGATGCAATTTATAGATTTTTTTTCGATGATTCAAAATGGAGATGGAATATGTTCTTTTAAACAACAAGAATGATATATTGTACATCCAAAATAATGAAGAAATGATGCCCATAGGTGAAGATGAAAATGGACTAGAATTGATGTCGGCCCGATTCGAAGAGAATTGAAGAAGGGAGAAGAGATAAGAATGAAAGAACCTGATTTCATTCAAGTGGGCTCTAATACCAAATGATATGTGATGCATGACCCACTAGGAGGTTTCCTAGGAACCTTGTACAATATTCTCTTTTCAAACACCCAAATTGCCGCAAGAAAACAAGTAATGTTGGTGTGCGGAAAGTGAAAATTATAAGGAAGGGGGAATGGTCAAGGTAGAACACATAGAGAGCTTGTGTCTAAGAACTCCAGCCAAAAGATGCCACAAAGGAGGAACAATACTTTGATAAGTCAATAATTAAGCATGAACACAAGGTTTCTAAAAAAAACTCACCATAATAATGTTACCTTAATTCACGATGTTCAAATAGTACAAGAGAGTAGCTATTTATATCCAAAAAACTTGAAATTTTAATTACACATGGGGTGTCTCTTTACATTAGTCTAATGCCTAATTTTCCATAGTCAAAAAGCCTAAATTATGCTTTTGAAAACTTTGGCACATGACTGTGACTCTAGGATACAAGTAGTATACCCCTTTGTAAACGAAAATACAAGTATCCCACCTCCATTTGATTTTGAAGACTCCATGGTGTGGTGGGATAGAAATTCATAGCACACCTTGGGTTGGGTTTTTAAAAGTATGTTTGGGCCTTAATTGATGTAATTATAGGCCTATATTCTTCCCCCAAGCAAGGGTGTTGTGCCTCCAAATGGAATTCTATGATTAACCCATTTAAGGCCCCCTCATTCTTTTAGTCCGCTCCCTTGTCATTGGGGCACAATTTCTTGCCTCGCGTCTTGTGAAATCATACGCCTTTTTCCCTCCTCATCAAGAATGCCCTAAAACCATCGACAACCATTCATTCCATTATCATCATCAACTATTTTGTATCGAGTTATATTCTATGTGAATTTCTATAAGTTTTGTTTTGACATGTTTTGTGTGGGGATGGATACTGCTCTGTTTATTTCTGTTTTTCTGGAACAAATGATCTGGTTTTGAGACCTATTGGCATATGATTTTCTGGTCCATGATTTCATCATTGGTACTGTCGTAGAGTGCAACTCAGGTAAGTGTATGTCTGACTTTTATCATGTTTTTTTAGAATTGTTTAATTTTGAAGTTTTTTATCAGCCTTAAAATATCATTCATCTTCGGGCGACATGTGTCACATTGATACATGTAATTTTTGGGTCATACCCTATGGGTTATTTCCTATTTGGAATATTCCCAGGATTGATGATGTTACATGATTCCTAATCATCATGTGGTTAGGTTTTATTTTTTAAGGTGTAGTGTTTGTGGTTTTTCATATTAAAGTTGTTCATGCATTTAATTTTAAAGGAGGAGATTTCTAAATTAATAATTCTTTTTATTTGTTTTGTTAATTAAATGATTTTTTAAATATTCCTTTTTATTGAGAAATTTTTTATTGAGTTGAAACAGGGGAACCACCCATTTTGTATCCACCGTCTACGTGCCCCTCCTACTCTCTTTTCGTGCAGCTCCTTTTGAGGTGTGAGGACACCGCTTCACCGGAAGAGTGGAGAAAATTGGATTGGACGAGAGAGAAAGAGAGAGAGAGAGAGAGAGAGAGCCTAAGGCTCGTCGAGAGGGAGAGCTACGATGTCATCTCCCTGGCCTAATGTTCCTTCTCTGGCAAGAAGCATCTTGCACAGTCCTCCTCCTAGGCATTCTTCTTCAGGGATTTCTTCTTCACAGTGGCTTGATTTGGAAGAGGAGGTGTGATGTAGTTGACTTCAAATAGCATAGACTCTGGATCAAATTCATGGTGGTTTGAAATTAGATAGATTGGAAGAGTGAAAGCATGGTCGGATCTATTTTCATCCCATGACACACAATTCTAGATTCGACATAATGGTAGTGGCGAGGCGGCTCGCTTTCTTCATCCCGAGAGACCTCGGGGCTTCTAGTGGCTCACATTTTCCCATGTAGTGGTTCTTGAATCTAGTTTCAATATTAAATGTGTGGTGGTGATTCAACAATGTCAGATTTGGACTGCGACAAGTCTTCTAAATAATGCTAGTGGAGATTGTTGGTGGAGATCCTTTGAGATCCTTTTGCAGTCTACTTCTTGGTTCGTTGAAGTCACAGCAGAGACCAGATGGTGTCTATTTGAGATCTTGGAGAACCAAAACATATCTGGAGTGCAATAAATATCTTGGGGAATATGGTCTAGAGGACTTGGCCAGGGATAATGCAGGATGAAGTGTTCCATTTGGGAAAGACGAGCCCATGGTAAGGGGGTTTCGACCTATTATAAATGAATGCCTAGTTCCTTATTTGTGCGGCTATTTTATATAAAATATCCTGTAATTGTTTTTTTTTCATAATGAAAAACTATTATGATCCTGGTCTGGGAACAAAGGCCTATGAATGATGCACATAAATCTGTGTGTCCCTTTTTACTACTTTCATTTTTGCATTTGTTTATTCAACCTGTAATTGTTGAAGGGTCACTGCTTCTTGTGTTAATTATAGAAGCTATCTGAGCATTAATTTATCGTGGTTTTATCATTGCTACTGCAACCATAATTATTGTTTGTTGTTTGATTCTTATTTTATATTAATCAACATGTAAAGATTTTATTTATGTTTTATGAGAATTAATTAAAATTTTGGTTTATTGTTGTAATTCCCACTATATATGTGTCTTTCCAGTGTTTTGTTCATTGGCGTTGAATTATTTTAAATATTTTTATATGATTTTATGGAATTTCATGTCAAGCATTATTTTTTTATCTGTTTTCATGTTATAATCTGTTAATAAACATTGTCTTCATATTTTGGATTTTGACGAACTAAAACACTCAATAGATCCTGGGATATTCCGTGGGGACTGTCTCTCATGTAGGGGTGCTCCCTGCAACATATAATGCAATATCAAAAAAGGGTGTAGGGTGAATCCTGAGATTCTGGATGATTATTGCAATCCCACTTATGCATTCCCATGCGTGCATGGGAAAACATACTACGGTTGGGGACCCTTTAACCTAAGATCGTAATACACCCTTATCTCCTTGAAATATTTCAATGAAACCTATGTTTCAATATGGGTATGGGATGAAGGAATGAGAACTTTGGTGTCGTCAGAAAAGCCCTCAACTACAACCTCCTCATCAGCCCTGAACTTGTGGAAACCAAAACCACTGTATCCTTAGAGACGATGATCTGGATCTGGATGAGGTCATAACCGCAGCGGCTGTCATGCCACGACGCCGTGGCCAGGAAGTTCAGGCCATCACCTATGGATCTGTTGTCGGGCCTCCAGTTGGGATTCAGGCTCACCACCATCATCGTCACTGACAATGAGGAGTGCGGTCACCGAGTTTTTTTCAAATACATTTAAAAAATATTTCAAAAAACGGTTAGGTCGATTTTTTTTTTCAAAATTCCACTCAAAGGCGGCATCGTGGCTGCCGCCTTTTCACTGAGGCTGAAAGGCGGCACCCGCGATGCCACATTTCCCCAAATAAAAAAAATTATTTTTTTTGTTTATATATTTATTTATATACATAATTCATAAAAAATGTTCAAGAGGATCCCGCCATTCACCTAACAAAAAAATTATTAGTTTTAAAATTTTGTTTCAAAGCCGCCTACTTGAAAGTTAAAAATGTTCCAAGTACGTGAATTTGAAAGACTATAAAATATAAACCATAATACCAATCTAAACGAAACATTAAACATTCATTAAACATATAACCAATTTGTTGTAAACACTAATAATTTCATAACAATTGTTCATGAAAATTAATTTATTAGCTTCCAAAACCTCCTACTTGAAACTTATAAAAGTTTTAAGTACGTGACTTTGAAAGACTATAAAATATAAACCATAAGACCAATCTAAACGAAACTTTAAACATTCATTAAAAATATAACCAATTTTTTAAATAAAAATCATTTCATAAAAACTGTTCATGAAAAACAATTTATTAGCTTTCAAAACAGCCAATATGAAACTTATAAATGTTTCAAGTAGGTGACTTTGAAAGACAATAAAATATAAACCATAAGGCCAATCTAAACGAAAATTTAAACATTCATTAATCATATAACCAATTTTTGTAAACACAAATCATTTCATAAAAACAATTCATGAAAAATAATTCATTAGCTTTCAAAACTGCCTACTTGAAACTTATAAATGTTTCAAGTATGTGACTTTGAAAGACTATAATATATAAACCATAAGACCAATCTAAATGAAAATTTAAAAATTCATTAAACATATAACCAATTGTTTTAAACACAAATAATTTCATAACAAATGGTCATGAAAAATAATTTATTAGCTTTTCAAACCGCCTACTTGAAACTTATAAATATTTCATGTACGTGACATTGAAAGACTATAAAATATAAACCATAAGACCAATCTAAATGAAACATTAAGAATTCATTAAACATATAACCAATTTTTGTAAACAGAAATCATTTCATAACAACTATTCATGAAAAATAATTTATTTTCTTTCAAAACCTCCTACATGAAACTTATAAATATTTCAGGTACATGATTTGAAAGACTATAAAATATAAACCATAAGACCAATCTAAACGAAACTTTAAACATTAATTAAACATATAACCAATTGTTGTAAACACAAATCATTTCATAACAACTATTCATGATAAATAATTTATTAGCTTTCAAAACCTCCTACTTGATACTTAGAAATGTTTTAAGTACGTGACATTGAAAGACTATAAAATATAAACCATAAGACCAATCTAAATGAAACTTTAAACATTCATTAAACATATATGAGTCAAACCCGCATCAATAGGATGCAAGGTGTTTCTAGTATCACATACATCTATAATCTTTGATGCATGAAAACATGTTATATCTCCATTCATGGAACAATGAAATCCATTATTCCACCCACAATGTCCATATCCATATCAACATCCGGCCACATAAGGGTATGTTTAATGATATGCCACATGAAATTCTCATATGTTCCCATTCGTGAAAATATCAACCCCTTCAACACCACCATGCATCCAACCATTATAATTTCTTCTACAATTATCACCCCATTTTTGCACGTCTAGTTGATTAGATGAAAACACCAATGATTCCACATAGCCCATTGAACTCTTCATCACCAAATATTTATCATTTATCATCTTCAAAAGTCAACTGTAGGACCTCCTTGATCTATCCATTTCAAAAACTCACATACAAGTATACTATAAACATAAAAACCAACAAATTTTCAGGTTTTTTTGTTTAAAGTATACTTGTGTGTGAGTGTTTGGAATAGATAGATCAATGAGGTCCTATAGTGGACTTTTGAAGATGATAAAATATAAAAATTTGGTCATGAAGAGTTCAATGGGCTATGTGGAATCGTTGTTATTTTCATCTGATCAATTGGGAGTGGGGAAATGAGGTGACAATTGTAGAAGAAATTATAATGGTTTGATGTATGGTGGTGTTGAAAGGGTTGATATTTGTAGGAATGGGAACGTATGATAATTTCATGTGGCATATATTTGAACATACCCTTATGCGGCTGGAGGTTGATATGGATATGGACTTTTCGGGTGGAAGAATGGATTTCGTTGTCCCATGAAAGGAGATATAACATGTTTTCATGCATCAAAGATTATAGATATATGCGATACTAGCAACACCATTAATCCTATTGATGCAGGGTTGAATCATATATGTTTAATTAATGTTTAAAGTTTTGTTTAGATTTGTCTTATGGTTTATATTTTATATTCTTTCAAAGTCACATACTTGAAACATTTCTAAGTTTCAAGTAGGGGATTTTGAAAGCTTATAAATTATTTTCATGAATAGTTGTTATGAAATGATTTGTGTTTACAACAATTTTTTATATGTTTCATGAATGTTTAATGTTTCATTTAGATTGGTCTTATGTTTTATATTTTATAGTCTTTCAATGTCACGTAGATGAGATATTTATACGTTTCAAGTTGGTGGTTTTGAAATCTAATAAATTATTTTTCATGAACAGTTGTTATGAAATGATTTGTGTTTACAACAATTGGTTATATGTTAAATTAATGTTTAATGTTTAGTTTAGATTGGTCTTATGGTTTATATTTTATTGTCTTTCAAAGTCAAGTACTTGAAACATTTATAAGTTTCAAGTAGGCGTTTTTGAAAGATAATAAATTATTCTTCATTTCCATAGATATAAAACATATAAATGAACATAAACAATAAATTTCTATGTCTATAGTGATGAGATCATGTCCCATATGGTGATCTAACACACATAATTTCAAAAATTATAATTTTTCATTTCCATATACATAAAACATTTAAATGAGCACAAAAAATCAATGCCTATGTCTACAGTGAGGAGATCCTTTCCCACATGGTGGTCTAACACAAATCATTTCATAAAATATAATTTCTCATTTCCATAGACATAAAACATATATATGAGAATAAACAATCAATGTCTATGTCTACAGTGAGGATATCCTGTCCCACATGGTAGACTAATAATAGGACCTCCGCGACGAGATCTCTGGGGAGTCTGATGACTTGGAGAGGGATGGTACTCGTGCGCTGGATCATCGACTGTCATATTCTCCACCTCCATGCCTGTGGGTGAAAATGTCAATTCTACCTCATATGTCCCTCCTGATCCTTCTCCCACATCGATGGTAGAAGAACCCGACATCATCATAGTGGAGAACAAATCATATGGTGGTGCTATACCCCAACTCTGTGATGGGTCTGGAGCCCAAGGTTATGATGAATCTAGACCCAATGGGTGCGCTCCATATGGCCCCGATGATGGACAAAACTGAGGATATACTGTCGAAAAGGATGGATCCCATGACGGATAAGGCACATCCTACATCGGATCGGACTAGAATACTAGTGGGCCGACCTCTGCCAATGGAACTGGTGAGGCCTGACATACAGGACGACGTAGTCGACATCACCGTGGTCATGGATCCTCAGCACCAACAGCTGCTCTAGGATCTTCCTCTGTGGCAGGAACCTGCAGTCTCTGTGCCGGACACTCGAAGAGGCTCTCGGAAAACGCATGGAAAGATGACCTCAGCTCCAATGCTTGATCATGAATGGATTCCCGGATAAAGACTCTATCCTCAGCCTCATCACTCATACAAATAATTCTTCCAGTCTGACTCTCGTGTAAAGAGATTAAAAATGAATTAAAAAATAACTCAACAAACATAGTAAAATAATTTAATTGACTTACAATCGTATGCATCTCTCTGCCGTCTCGGGTAAGATACAATATAGATTTCAGTCTATACCGTGGCTCATACTCGTGCTATACTGAAATAGAGAACTGCACCATAGGAACTCCTTGGATACAGAACTCTACATGTCTGTGCCAATGCATGATAAATAGAGCATGTACTCGACGCCAGTCGTCATCCTGCCTCCCTGTCAGCTTCAACCCATGAAACAGATCTGTCTGCCTTGGCGGTAATGGAATCCGCTGAGTGAATAGAAACTAGTGCACGACTCCTTCAGGCTGATGCCACTCAACAATATGAATGTGAATGAGTGGCACTACAACCATAACATCGTCAAGACCAACCGTGCAGTATGGAGGCAACTGGTTCATAACAGACAAGTATGGAACCCATAAAATCTGAAATAATATATTAACCTTGTTAGAAAAACTATTAACTAAAAAAATGATGTTATTATTAAATTTGTTAGACAGTTATAGATTGTATATACATACTTGATGGGGTAAGACAAAGTCCAACTCGAGCCGATATATGGACAAATCATGTCTCAGAACCGCATTGAAATTATGGCGCTGACACCACCTATAAAATACAACATATACAGTGATAAATAATGATAAATTAAAGTCAATAACTTGTAGTAGCATCAGAAACTGCTAGAAATGAGTGATCATACCAGCATCCACACGGCGCATCATGCATCACCGCCATCTCGACCGACAGACTAGAAATATCAGGGCAGAATGCGAGGATGTGCTACCATGCCCACATATAAATAAAGATGATGCATCCCCCGAGACCTGTGTGCTGCCTGTCGGATATCCTACATAATCCTCTATATGTATATTCCAATCAGGCGGATCCCCAACTGCACATCCCTGCCCGATTAAAATCTTCTAGTAGGGGTAGATACATCATGTGCACGTGCATCCCTGAATGATCTGTACTCATGGACCCTACAATAAGTCGTAATATATATGTACGTGCATAACGCATCACCGTCTGCTCGTCAGTATCATCAGCTAAAACTGGAATCTGTGACTCCAGCCAAGGCATGGATATCGATGCTCCATCAGTAGTACTATGATCAGACAAAATGTCAACGCCTAACAAGCACTGAGCAATGTCGGGCCAAGCTACCCGTGTGGATCCAATAACGGGTATCCCCTGGATAGGAAGACCAAGAAGCACAACCACATCCTAGAGGGTGATGTTCATCTCTCCCTCAGGCAGGTGGAATGTGTGTGTCTCTGGTCTCCACCTCTCCACGAGTGCAGCTAGTAGGTGATGGTCTACAAATGTAAAATCTGATACTACAATACCATAGAAACCATCACGACGGAAGTATGGTATAATGTCAGGAGGAGGCTCTATGTGATAAAAATGGTGCGCTCGACGCACCCTAATCAATCGATCTATACCACCCTCTATCACAACCTATGGACAATGGGTAGCCTGCTGACTGAGTAGTATGGTGTCATTCATCTTCATATAAACAAATAAAGCTTTATCAAGGATTCACATCATGGATCATTCACGACCTATAAATGGTTCTGTCTCTAATCTACATTGGATGAATCATGATTTCACTATGTTTTATAAATTTTTTTATAAAATAATTGGCATGAAATATTTATTTTCTGAAATGTTTTTTGAAAAAATATGGTTTCCACTAATTTTGGTAAATAGAAGGGTGTTTTTAATGAATTGTGAAATAAAGTGTGAACTAGTTTTCAAGGAATGTTTTTATATCAAGAAAGGGTTTTTGGTTATTTTTGAATGTTATAATGACCTTTCAAAATGATTTTATGTATATCTCAAATTTCATCCTTGTGTATACAGGTGGAAGGTGTAGTACTAGGGATCATATTTTGATATTGTAAGAGAGTTCACTTTTTGGGGTGTTATTCTATTACTAGATCAATATTCATTTGTCTCTATGACTTCATTAACAATATAGAAGGGTTCAATTTATGTGGTGCTTCTTTATTCCCAAGAACATTATGCATGGGTTAGAGGGATTTTTAGGGAACATTAGTCATATTGATATATGATTGTACTAAACAATCTGGTCATATGTTTCATGATTATTTTCTCAATCACATAATGTATTGAAAAAAGATATAAAGGGAATATGTTTTTGGGCTTACTATTCATGTTTTCAATTTTTGGATTTAAAGATTAGGGTTTTAAATTTTACCTTTTGGAACTAGGATTTTGGATTTATTTTAACATTTTATGGTTTAGGTTTTTAGGATTACGGTATAAAAAAGATGTTTCTGGGTTTACTGTTATGATTTTCAGTTTTGGGGGTTAGAAAAGAGAGGTAAAATGAATAGATAACAACATAAAATTTACAATATGAGAATCTCCCAATAATGAAAATACATCATTATGGCTTAGAGTGTGAACTTGACCCAACAATGTTAGGGAATCATTTCTGATTATGACCTTCTTGATGACATATGATGTATCTCAAAATCTGTCTTTGTTCTTGAGGCCAATCTATCTCATTTTGCATCCTGCTGGCCTTCAGTCTCCCATGAGGACGCAACCGATTCATATCAGGTACCACTACTGGTTGTCCTTCTGGCATTGAGAAATAACAAAACACGCCAATTGGTGTCCATGGTGCAGTATACCAGTTAGAAATGGTGTTCATTCGGTACACTGGATCAACATATGCTTCCCATGATATGTTAATATAGGCACATGATGCGATGGCATGTGAGCATGTAAACTGTAAGGCCTGAAATCTTCCACATTTTCATTGCCTCGTTTCGAGTAATACCACCATTTTTTCACCAATGCTATTTGTGGTGGGGTTTGACATCTCTTGAACTTTAAATCGGGATTCGTCTCGTTGAAATAGCCAGAAATGATAACCAGAAGCTTCTTCAATATTCTTTTCAATCTCTCATGGAAAATGTCTTCTATACATTATCCCCTGATTTATTCCATCTGATTCTAGTTTTTCTCTATCAACAATGTACTTCCCGCAATGATATAATGTCTCCTGAACTAGGGCAGTCAAAGGTAGCTTGGGAATCCCTTTGAAGGCACCATTGATGTACTCTACAATTTTGGTGGTCATGTGTCCATACCTCTTCCCCCATCATATGCCAATGTCCATTTTTCTTTTGGAATTCGCATCATATAATCGTAAATTCCTTCATTAACCAGATCGATTTGTTCAAAACATTCTTCAAACCGTATTTGATCAGACTCATATGATACACAGAATAAATGATATTTCACATATTTTTAATTTATCTTTACGTTGATATATAATAAAATAACAAATACAATGCGTACCATGCCTGGTGATTGACTTCTAATCGGTTCATTGTGGAATTTTTTATGAAAGTTGCTAGCAATGTGTCTAATGTAGAACCGATGATGTGAATTTGGGTAATTCCATGTATCATGATCCACATTGATTGCCTCAATTATTGCCCGATGCCGATCAGATATCAAACAAACACCCCGAATGTTGTGGAAATGGGTGTTGATACATGCCAAAAACCAACTCCATGATTCATAGTTTTCATTCTCTACAATTGAAAAGGCAAGAAGAAGAGGTGAACAGTTTCCATCTTGGGTTGCCACAATCAACAATATGCCCTTTTATTTTCCATACAGAAATGTTACATCAATCTGAATAAACTGTTTTCAGAAATGAAAGGCGGAGATATAGGGAAGGAATGCCCAAAACAACCGATGAAATTGAACACATGATGGATCAAGTCAGTTATCATGAGACACATGTTCCTTTCTTTCCATATGGACGACAACATGGTTATGATGCCTTAGTATGACTATCAATTGCGGAAACACCCGATATGAGTCATCCCAATCACCGTATACCTTCACAATTGCCTTCTGTTTCTCCTTCCATGCCTTATTATAGGATATCTTATAACCAAATGTCTGTTGTATCCTCTCTTGAACAAGGGCTATCAGACTATATTGACATGTTCTAATCATCTCAACAACAATGGATGACACAAATTTCGCATCCAATTAAGTTTGATCTTGTGTCAGGCTTGGCTGAACGCAAGTATGAGCTGCCTCAATCCTCGAGATTCTCCAACCTCTAAATGAAATGTCCGGAATCTCCCTCAATCGAAATCTACAATCATCCCCATACTTCTCACAACATATTCCATATTTCTTATAATCTGTTTTGTAAACTAAATAGCTATAGTTCCTCTCAATGTGAAATCTCTTTAGCGTATTTTTTAATGCATCTTTACTTGGAAAATTCCTTCCAACATATAATGTTTTTTCCATCTCACTAAACCTATCTCGTATAACATCGGGAAACTTAGTTGCCGGTGTGAGAACATTATATTCAAATTCAGGAACATGTGTCATTGCTTCTGACCAAGATGAAAAGAGCGGTGGATGATTTATTGCAGGTCGAGCATGTTGTACAACTAATGCATTTCTCGAAATTTCCATTGTTCCTTCCTCATCAGCACTACTATCACCATCTGTTTCATTATTACAAAACTCCTCATCAGATGTCGGGTTAACATGTATATCTGGGAGATCAAGTAGGTTGCCCTATGCATCATTTGGAATAGTCTCAACTTCATGGGGCAGATTATCTTCAACGACTCTTGTAGGTCTATGTCTTTGTACAATTGGAAGTTGTTGTTGTACAGTAGAAACATCAACATATAACTCCATCATGGTACCATCCGAACGTTGATAAAACAAATTAATTGTTTTGATCCATTGTGCATCATCATCCAATGGACATGCTAGATGCCACAATGTTGACGGGAACTGAAAATGTCTATAAATCATTGACTTGATCTTCTGTTCCGGTCCTATATTTAATGAGCCATTAATTTTGTTTTGAAGGTCACTTAGGGTTACACAATCAGTTGTATTAACCACTGTTATTGGTTGTGTACTGTAAGAAGCTCCTTGCTCAGTTTGAATAACCACCCTACAGCAGTACACACAGGAAAACATTCCTCTCTACGTAAATAATGTTTTTTGATCAATATTTTGATGATGTAAGTGACATTTAGAATGATGGTTACCAATATTAGTTAGATATTATACTTTGAAGATGTAATTAAACTACTTATTAAAAATAAGTTGGATTTTACCTCACGTTCAAATAATAACTATTACTTATAAACTATACAATCTTTATGATACTTAAATTTTAAAATATCTTATATCAACAACTAAGAAATTTATTATTACACTTTCTAATTAGTGAGTTAAAATATAAATAACATCGAGTTAAAAAATAAATAACAGCATGTTTCAAGCTGATAGCCTTTCTTGCAGTGAATTGGATATCAAAATTTCAAAAACCCCATTGTCAAATGAGATTTATGAAATTTTGATATTCAATTCACTACCAGAAAGTCTATTAGCTCGAAACATGCTTTTATTTATTTTTTAACTCCATGTTATTTATTTTTTAACTCCATGTTATTTAAATTGTTGTTTTTTAATTATGTTATTTTTTAACTCTATATTATTTTTTAACTCCATGTTATTGAATATAATTTGAACTATAGTTTTATTTTATACTCCATGTTATTTAGTAATTACTTTCTAATTAATCATTCCTAATAATAACTATCAATATCATTACTAAATTGTTATTTTTTACCTATGTTATTTTTTAACTCCAAATTATTTTTTAACTTCATGTTATTGAATATCATTTGAACTATAGTTTTAATTTTAACTCTGCGTTATTTGTTAATTAATTTATAATTAATCATTCTTAATAATAACTATCAACTTCATTACTAAATTATCAATTTCTCATTTATTTTCTTAGATATTTTAGTAGTTTATAAATAAATATGCATATCTTAAGCATATCCTCCGAGAGTGTCAAACCAGAATGCATCAGGGACCATTTTCATGCACCAGTTCCCATTCGAGTCTAGCTCAAATCGAGGTTTTTAGGTTTTAACCCTAGGTACATCTGGGCCAGATCCACATTCACTTTTTTGTATCCAGACAAGGATTTGATTTCTTAGATAACATAGTCTTTATGCTAACAAAATTTCATTAAAAGAATCCTAAATATATTTATACTAATGACAATTATAATTCCTAAATATATATAAAAAATCTAATAAACAAAAAAATTTAAAACTAACTAAACTATTAAAGATTTGAAATATATAACTATAAACAATTCATCTAAATAAAAAACAGTAAAATTATAAAAATATTTAACAAAAAACAATTCTACAAAATAAAAAACATTAATTTAAAAATCATACCTCTAAATGATTTCCAAAAATTTCAAACTGTAGAACGCCGCCACAAAAGAGAGAAATTGAGAGATAATGGATGTTTGAAAGTGAGGAGAAGGGGAGGGGGCGCTGCCCTTTTATAGGGCGCATAGGCAAAGGCGGCACCGCAGGTGCGGCCTTTTCCACGTCACTGATCCGCGCTTGTAGTGCAAAGGAGGCATCTGTGATGCCGCCTTTCACCCATAATGAAAAGGCAGCATCGCGGATGCTGCCTTTGAGGAACATTTTGAAAAAAAAATCGACCTAACTAGTTTTTGATTTTTTTTTAAAATGTATTAAAATGAAACTCACGGCCGCCACCATGACCCGCGCATCGAGAGTGGTCTCCCAGGGTTCTACGAAAGGTACTTCAGGATGATGGGGACGAGTGAGGGGTCACACCACAACTACATCAAAATGGATCCATATCCGTTTCTATTCATCGATGGTAGCGACCCAGCCGATACCATCGCCACTGTGGTGGGCTCGCTGTCGCTGCTGCCGGTGCCTGCAAATCATGTATACCATGTATAATTAAATAAAGCTACTTCCCATGCATGCGTTCCCATCTATAATAAATTCCATGTGTATTGATGTTAAAATAACTCCAAGAATTTTCTGCGGTTATTACTTAAATCCTAATTATAGCTTAATTAATACAAATGTTCGTATTATTGAAGAATATTTACTAAAAAATCAATTTCAAATGTGTAACCATTCATTAAAAGAAACCCACTAAGATAAATTTGGATTATGTTAAATAGTTTTTGGTTTTTAAATTTTCCTTTTAGTGGATAATATAAATAGGGATCCTCCTTATTAATGATATTTTTCAAAGACCTTTTGTAACAATGAAAAAAAATCTACACAACAATGTGATTGTAAAATGCTAAATAATAGTAATGTACCACACCACCTATCACCATAGTACCTAGCCAGTCTGATACAAGGACTTGAGGGAATTCTCAATCCCCACTAATGAAAACCAATGTTGGTACATCAAACATACATCATTGGGAACAATTTAGCAAGATAAAATAATAATATAGGGACTTCCACTCCTATGTTGGAGCACCATCAATGAAAAATAATTAGGAACACAGATCGTGCTTTATCCAGCCCTGAATTTTGTGATAAGGAAACATAAATCGCTGGTAAAAGTGTAATATTTATTAACCCTGACTAAAAACACTTATAAAGGTAACTTCTATTGGTGTTAAACACAATGATGATAAAAGTGTACCTTTTATCAATGCTGATAAGGGTGAATCTTTATCAAATATTTTCATAGTGCTAAAAAAACATTTAATAAAAGAACATTATTAAAAAATATATAGTTATCATTTATATATATATATAAATGTTTATTTATATACATTATTTCTAAAATGAATTTATATATCAATATAAATAGGATATATTAATATATATAAATATATTAATAATTTAAACAATATAAATATAAATGATGTATTGTTAATATGTGATGATTGAATTTATATATTTATATCAATAACTTTGTGTATATATGTGCATGTATTATGTTGTGTGTGTGTCACTACTTCAAAACAAGGTTTTATTAGCGATAAAAAACGTTGATAATCGATGCATTACTAGAAGGGGTTACTTTTATCAGCACTGATGAAAGTCATAATTTTTTTTAAAAAATAAAAAACAATATAAATCGAAGGGTCCCCCTTTTAACATGGTTTGACCCCCTTTCAACATTTCTAGGAATCCCCACCCCCACACATTCCTTTCACCCCTTTAATAGCGCTATGTGCACCCTCACCCTTTAACAGTGCTAGCCCGCTTGACCCCCTTTCAACAGTGTTAGAAATCCTCACCCCATTGCGCGCCTGCTACCATTTTTATATAGATAGGAGCACACTATCCCACCCTTTAACAACACTATTCCCCTACACCTGTTCGTGCACCCCTGCCTCCACTTAGATTCGAACCCAAGAACTCTCTCTTGCACGCCTGCACCTTTACCACTTTCTCAAATTGTTTTGTTCTCATTTTAATGATATATATATATATGGTTATATTTATTAGTATATTAATATATACTTATATATATATATAGTTATATTAATATATATAGTTATATTTTTTCCGTATATTTATTTTTTTAATAATATATATTTATAAGATTAGTTTTAAATACATTTTTAAAATAGGTTTATTATGTGTATATAAATAAATAAAAACATATATATAACATACATACAGTTATATATATATTAAATATATGAATATCTGTAAGTATATTTATAAATAAATATATATATATATATATTATATATTAATATGTATATTCTTATGTTATAATATATAGATAATTTATATTATTTTGTTAATACACACACACACAAACACACACACACACATTATATAGGTATATAAATATTCATATATTTTTATTTTAAATAAAATGGAAATTAGTTTTTATTTAGATAAGGATTATATATTGAGAAATATATTTTTTATATACATATGTTTAATTATATATTTATAAATTTAGATTTCCATGTGTGAATATATAAAAAATATGTATATATTATTATATATTTGATTATAAATAACAGTACATTGTGAAAACGATAAAATTTCAAAAATAATAATATCAATATTATTGTAGGACATAGATATAAATTCATTCCCCATAGAAAGAGGAAAAAAGACCCCCATAAATGAGGCTGAAAATCTATCGAATGTTAAAAAATTGTGGTACACCGACTAAAAACTCAGTTTTGGAAGTCTTATGGGACTTTTTTGGCCTTAAAAATGTGACAAGGTTTATCTATTTTTCTTAAGGAATAGATCTCTTCGTAAGCTTCTATTTGATATGTCGAAGAGCTCAAAGGGATACCTGAATCAAAAGTTATGACCGTTTGAATTTTGAGTTACGTTTTGAACTTATTTTAGATATTCTATTAATTTTTTGATTTTTTGTTCCTTCAAATTGTAATTAATGATTATTAATTGATAATAATTATCTAATTATTAATTATTAATATTTTTTAAAATATTTTATAAGACATTTTCAATAAATATCATATATAATTAGTTTAAATGTCTATTTATACTTGTCTAAAACATATTTAAAAAATATATATTATATTCATATCAATATAAATATATTAATATATTAGTTCTAATAATTTTTTTGGAAATATATCCTTTATCACCGCTAGTGAAAAAAGCACGGATAAATACCCATATTTATGAGTGCTGCTAAAAAAAGAGCTGATAAAGGGGGTCCCTTTAACAACACTAAAAAAAGAACGGATAAAGTGAGTACCTTTATTAGTGCTAAAAAATATTGATAAAGAGGTAATTTTATCAACGCTTTTTTTAGTGCTGTTAAAAGTACCCTTTATCAGCGCTGTTAAAGGGTGGCCCTACGAAAACCCGTTTTGTGGTAGTGTGTGTTTTGTGTATGTGTATACATAGTTTTTGTAGTGTACAGATGTATATATGTATGTATATATCCCCATGTATGTGTACATATATGTGTATAGAACTTGTGTACATGGGTTTTCATGACATGTGCTTATTTCACATTGGATGTAATATTTTCATCATTTTTGATATAATATTTTTTGAAATTATTCATTTTCATATGAATTTATATTTTAATAAGTATTATTTTTAATATGTTTTTAAATTTATTTGATTAGTATTTATTCAAATTTTTTATTAAGTTTTACTATTTTTAAAATGTTTGAAATATATATAATTAAGTTATTTAAATTCATTTTTTAATAGTTCCTTCATTTCTATAAGTATTTACAATTCATGTATTTATTTTTATATGAATTAATTTTTTAAAATAGTTTTGTCTTTTAATTTCTATTTATTCATTTTTAATATTACTTTCATTTAATATTACTTATTCATTTTTAATATTTTTTTTTATTTTTTTTGGAATTTAATTATTTTTTAATATTTATTTATACATATATTTATTTACTATACATGTAATATTTGCAACATGTTTATAATTTATATGAATTTTAGTTATTCATTTTTGTTTATTATGTTTTAATATTTAAAATATGTTTGAAATTTATACTATTAATCTATTTAAATGATTTCTTTAATAATTTTGTAATTTAAATAGCTAATATTTTTATAGTTTTTGTAATTTTAGTAATTTTATTTAATCATTTTTAATATTATTTCAGTTAATATTTTTTTCTTCCTTTTTTATATTTATTATTTTTTGTCATTATTTTTAATTTATTCGTTTTTCTATGTTTATACATATTTATTTAATATGTTTTAATATTTTCAATATGTATTCATTCTCATTTTAATATATATTCATTTTTAATTTTTTTAATAATTTTTATAGTTAATAAAACTTATTCATTTTTTAATATTTTTGAAGAGGCTTCATTTTTAATTATTCAATTTCACTCATTATTTAAATCCATGCATTTAGGATTATATATTCATTAATAATGTTAAAAATATATTTATACAAATATATTTGTAAATAAATGTTTATAAGTAAAAATTTATAAATAAATATATTTATATTTATCTATAAATATATTTATAAATGTATATTTACTATGTTTTTAATATTAGATATTTGAAATTATATAAAAATATATATTTAATTGCCACGTACCAAGTGAAGAAATAAATAAACATCAACTCCTCTATTGGAAACAAGGATTCCATAACTGGAAACATTTTTTCGTGTGTGTTTGTTGTCAATCCACCATGGGTTGAACATGGAGTTTTCAAGACATGTGATCTTATGGTGCACGTGGCTTTAGTATTGAAGATGGCGTCATTTGTCAGTGTTTGCCAATTTTTTGGATCTCCAAATCCGAAGGAAGGGGTGAGATTTGTGAGGTATGTATTTCCATGACTAAATCATTAAAAATATGAAAAAGGAATAGATTTCTTGATGGTTGATGTTTTATGAAGATGTGGATCTTCATAAAGTAATCTAGTGTCATGAAGGTTTGGAGGTTCGTGAAAGAGGTTTTGTGAGAAATGTGTAATGACCTAATGGTTTTAATGGAAATTCCCTTCTTATAAATATGCCATAATATCGAATAATAATGAACTACTAAGTGATAAGTGACCTTTAAACATAATTTTTTCACTTCTGTGTTTGAATTTTTGGAAATCTGACATACACGGTTGCGTTTAAGATGTTCTTTGGAGTCTAATTAAACAAATTTTTTTGGTGAATAGGAACCTACCCTAATGAATAGTAACATACCCTTATGAATAGTGATATACCTAAATGGATAGTAACCTCACCTATGGTGGTATAAAAATAATATTCATGTTGGAGGTACAATATACCTATAGTTTAGAATGAGTTAATGAATATTTTAAAATTGGTTTTGATAATAAATTATTATTTTAAATAAATATTAAAATAATCATATTTATAAAATTATTTTTGAAAAATGGACTTCATTTTTGGATTCTACATGTTGAAAAATGGTTAGGGTTAATTTTTGGGATTTTTCTGAAAAACTTTAATTTTTGATGAATAGTAGAATCCTATAATTCACAATAAATGCTAAATAATGGATAAATCAGGTCATCGATGATGTTATGATGATTTAAGACCACTTGGTTCGAATTCTAATGACCCATTTACTATTCTTGTTCATGGAATAATTACTATTCTTTGTCATGGGAAGAAATAATATATTAATGATTATTATATCATGAAATCCCTCCTCTCCTCCACTATAAAACCCCCCTTCACTCCCACTTCTCTCCACTCCTCTCAAGCTCCAATATTTCTCTAAATTCGGCCCAAAAATCTCCCCAAGGTCCTCCCCCACGTCCAAAATCTCTCAGCCTCTTCAAAATACCAAAACCTCTCCCCTTAAGAGGTTCTCAAAGGAGGAAGTCTTAAGAGGTAAACTCCTCTTCCCAAATTTCTTCTTTTCTTTCAAGTTCATTTTTTTAATTTTATTCCTCAACTCCCTTCACCATAATTGAATGAAAAATACATTAAAATAAATGTACTGGAATCTATTCATACTAGTGGTATATTTCTTTATCTTCTCTCTTTTTCCAACCCTTTTATTTGAAAGAAATGAAAGCACCGGTTGAGATGTGCTAATTTAGCACATTCAAGGACAACAATTTATCAATTTCTATTATTATCTTTAATTATGTTAATGAAACTTTCTGTGCTGTGGTTGAACCAGATTATTATATATGTAATATATTTTATTTTTGGTTCTGTAATCCTTTGGTACAAATGGAATTAAGTTATAAATCAAAACACTTTCTTTGTAATCAAATCAACCGATTAACAAAAACGGTTATCACTATGGTTATATATATAATAATTCAACTTCACTCTAATTAACATAAATAAAATTAAAACCATTTAATCTCCTGGATATAAACTAAAGAATATAACTTCAATTCTGGACAACCAAATTCATCTTGCATATAATCAAAACATGAATATAAGTGAACCGATCTTTTAAAGCCAAGTAAACAAACAATCCCGAAAAATAAAATTGAATCTTATAACTAATAAAAAATGATTTTAATAAACTAAAAAGGGTTATAATAAATTAATTAAATATAGAAGAGGTTATGTAATTATGAATTAATAATCCTAATGTTTTTATTCAGGTCATTAATAACAAGTGAAGAACACCTACAGATTTAAGGTAAGGGATCCTCTCCTTTTCTCTCTTAATCAAGATTCTCCTCTATACTATGAATTTTAATGTGTACTATAAAATGATTTGGTATGTTTAAGAACCTCCCCCATACTTCCTTACAGATTTATAAGTGATGAGGAGAACCATTTCTCTCTCATCAATCCCTCTTGGTCACACCCGACACCATGCCAATAAAATCATAACGAATTCTACCTGAACCTTCTTTGTTCTTTCGGGCTGCCTTATCTTTCTTTCCAAATGGTATTATTTTATCTATCTATGTGAGTCTTATGAATTATGGTTAGTTGTACATGATTATTATATCAAAACCCTTCTATCACATTATTTCAGGGATATACATGATTTTGAACGATTCCCTCCTTACAACTTTCCGATAAGAAAACCCATTTTAAGGGGACTTCCCAAAATTTTACCCAAATTTCAAGTGCACTATATCCTATGTTTTAAAACACAATTCTATTTACAAAAAAAGTATTTTTATTATGAAAAACTTTTTGGTTCAATTCTGGATTTATATAAAAGAATGTCCTCTTTCCTATTTGAAAAGATCTAGAGTGTTTTCCTTAAAACCGCACAAAAATATTTTAATGATAATGTTTCTAAAATACTTTTTTAATATGATGTCACTTATATTTGACACCATGTACCATGTTATATGGATATTTTTCCCTATGAATGTCCTTGTTTGTTTTAATCCTTTCCTTTCAAGGAAACTTTCGTGATACGCCTATTGGATATGTTTTATGTCATGATTTTGGTACACAATTCTTTCCAGGGGTACCCTTATGTTTATGTACAGTTTATTATCTATGATTATTTATGTGGAACGATAATTTATGTTGCCAGAAAATTCATGAATATGTTGAGATGGGTGCTCCCAGATAGCGCTCCAATGCATTGGGTAGGGTTAACTCTCGTGAGATGCGATGTGAACGGGATTGGCGGTTAGCCTTGACCCGTACTAAAATGGGAAACGGGATTGGCGGTTAGCCTTGACCCATACTAAAGATATGATTTATGATTCTGCCACATTTATATGATTCCATATTTATATTATCCCATGATTCTATAAAATGATTTTATAACTTTCATGTTTTTGATACCATTAAGTCATGCCTCCAAATTCATGTTCTTGAGATGTATCCTTATGTTCATTCCTTTACTGGGATTTTCAGCTCATCCCTTTGTTCATGTATTCCCTAGGGTACCATACGAAGATGTAAGAGCTCAATGGATGTTAGAAGCTCTTTATGGAGATTAGATAAAGATGTTTTTTTAGCCTTATGTTTTATGTACCTAGTCTTCCAAGACACTAGACTTAAAGATCCTTGGATTGTACTCTGATGATTAATTATGATTAAAATTATGAAATGTTTTATGTAAAAGTCTTAGGTCGCTATAGCTGGTATCAGAGGAATGTCTAGTTATTTTTTTAGATTAGGAATAAAGAACCTTAGTGAGAACCTTTAGGATAAGACTAAGTATAATAAAACAGTCCTAAATTTTTGTGAGTATAGAGTAAGTGGTTTATCAAGAAAATACATCCCTATCTAGATATGAGTACCTAGAGGTGGCTCTGGCACATATGTATCTAGGGGTAAAACCCGAAAACACTGCTTTGAGCTAGACTCGAATGGGAACTGGTACACTACAATGAGCCTTTCTACACTCCTGGTTATGACACTCCCCGGGGATATGGTTTGGTAGATTCACGAGCTTAGTAAAAACTATTATTAAGGGTCAACAATAAGACCATAAGAATATAAGTTAAGAAATAGATCAATGATAACCTAGATATAAACCAATGGAATCACAAGTTAGGATGTACTTATTATTTATAAGTTATCCTTAAAGGTTCAAATTTTCCTTTTTATCCTCAATAGCTAAGTATTCAAGAACTCTAATTATACGTTCTTTTTCATAGTTAATGGAGGGAAATAGAAGAAAATGTTCCAAAAAACAAAGTGATAGGAAATGTGATGATTGCCCTAATTACATGACTGATGTGATGGAAGCGGGTGCTCAAAACTTCATGGAAACAATTTATCAGCTGGCTCGAGTTATGAATAATAACTTGAATTAGGTGGAACATCCCACTCCTCCAAGGAAAGAGAAATTTTCAATAGAATCCTTCATGTGGCAAAGACCTCCCATGTTTAGTGGGTCTTCTGATCCCCTCATCGCAGAACAATGGACTAAATCCATTGAGAAGATTTTCATTGTCCTCCAGTGCTCAGAAGAAGAGAAAGTTGTACTGGCAGTCTATTGTTTTGATGGGGAAGCTAATCAGTGGTGGACACTGATCAAGAATAAAACGTCCCAGGAGGAAATTGATTCCATATATTGGGAGAAATTCAAGAGGATGTTTTTTGACAAATATTTTCCTCAAACCCTCCGTCTCAAGATTGAAAGAGAGTTCCTTGGACTCAAGAAGAAGGAAGATAAGTCCATGGAGGTGTATGAATTTAAATTTACAAGGCTTGCAAGGTACGCCTCTGGTTTTGTCATGAACACTTAAATCAAGGTGGATCACTTCTTTAGCGGACTAAAACCGAGTCGACGAAAAGTGATGGCAATTCGATACTTCGACATATATGAGGAGATTGTCTGTTGTTCCCTCTAGGTTGAAATGGAGATTGGAGACTCTCAGTGGTCTCATGGGCCTAGTGACAAGAAGTGGAAAATGGAGAACAACATGGGTGGTTCTTCAAAAAAATCCCATGATGGAAAGAAGCCTCACTTTCCCCTTTGCAAGAATTGGGGGAAGAATCATCTTGGTGACTGTCTCAAGGGAACCAGGAATTGATTTAAATGCATAAAGTTTGGTCATCTGTCCAAGAACTGCTGAAGGGAAATGAAAAATCTCACTAATGCTGAAGAATAATGGAAGGTTCAGATCAACAATTAGACTGTATTGCAGTGTTTTAAATACAAGGAGTTTGGGCATTATGCGAACAATTTCCCTAAGTTGTGGGTTGCCAGAGGCAATCGACAACAACCTCCAAGGAAACAAGGAAGGGCTTATACTATCACTACTGCTGAGGTGGAGCCGTAAAACGATGTGGTGATAGGTAAAATTGTTATTCATTCATGAATAGCGAACATACTATTTGATTCTGGTTCTCCGCATTCTTTCATATCTTTCAAGTTTAGTAGAACAATTCAAACACAACGTCAAAATTTGGAGAAAACGTTATCTGTGAGAACAGTGAATGGGGAAATTATTTCATCCATGGTTTATAACTCCTCCCTGGTTAATGTTTGTGGAATGAACCTCTTATAACATCTTTTCATACTTCCTTTAGTGGAGTTCGATGTTCTCCTGGGCATGGATTGGATATCTTTTTACAATGCCAACATCAATTGTCTGGAAAGGGAAATTACTCTTCACATCCCGAAGCATCCTCGAATTCTATACAAGTGCAAGGAGGAAGATGGGTATACTTAAAATCTTCATCTCAATTTTGGATATTTCTTCCTTATGAGCTTGCATATCTAGATCAAATGATTGAGACAAATGAGATAATCATGCTTGAAGACATGCCCATCACGAGGGATTACACTGATGTATTCCCCAAAGAGTTTCCTAGTCTTCCTCCTGACCGAGAGGTTGAGATCTCAATTGAACTTATCCCTGGATCTCTGAAAATCTCAAAGACACTTACAGAATGGCCACTGTAGAGCTGGAAGAGCTGAAAGAAGTAGTTACAGGAGAATATGGAGAAGGGTTTTATATACCCGAGTGCTTCACCATGGGGTGCTCCATTCCTCTTCGTCAAGAATAAGTATATATCAATGAGCCTCTGCATTGATTATCATGAGCTCAATACAATCACTATAAATAACAAGTATCCCCTTACATGGACAGATAACTTGTTTGATCAACTTCATGGGGCCAGTTATTTCTCTAAGGTGGACCTTCGGTTAGGATATCACCAACTAAAGGTGAGGAAGGAAGATATTCACAAAAATTCCTTTCGAACGAGGTATGGACACTATGAGTTCATAGTTATTCCCTTTGGACTCACTAATTCCACAAAAATTTTCATGGATTTAAGGAATAGAATCTTTTGAGATTACCTTGACAAATTTGTGGTGGTCTTTATTGATTATATTCTGATATACTCCAAGAGAAAGGAGGTACATGAGGATTATTTGGAAACTGGGTTAAAGAATTTGCGAATGGAGAAGTTTTATGCAAATTATAGTAAATGTGAGTTCTAGATGGAGGAAGTATCATTCTTGGGGCATGTTATCACCAGGAAAGGGATATCTGTGGACCCTTACGAGACAAAGGCAATTGAAGAGTGGCCGAGGCCAACTTCTGTAATGAAGATCCACAGCTTTTTAGGTCTAGCTGGGTATTATTGATGATTCGTGAAAAACTTCTCAAGGTTTTCAAACCCAATGACCAAGATGACACAGAAGGGAGTAATGTTCGTCTGGACACAGGAATGTGAAGACTGTTTCAAGGAGTTGAAAAAGAGTCTTATCACAACGCTGGTACTCACACTCCCTTCAAGGGGAGAACTATTTTTGGTGTATAGTGATGCTTCTAAGAAAGGCTTAGGTTGTGTGATAATGAAAAATGATAACGTTATAGCATATTCCTCAAGGAAGATGAAAATCCATGAGCAAAACTATCCCACACATGATATGGAGTTGGCGGTTGTGATCTCTGCATTGAAAATCTGGCGACATCATCTCTATGGGGAAAATGTGAGATATATACTAACCACAAGAGTCTCAAATATATATTCACACAGAAAGAGCTTAATATGCGTCAGTGAATATGGATAGATCTCATCAAGGATTATGACTACTCAATCAATTATCATCCTGGTAAGGAAAAAAAGGTGGCAGATTCTCTAAGTAGAAAGGATCCTGCATCTTTATCATTAATGAGAATTTAAAAGTATTCGATCTTCTTAGATTTTCAAAGGATGGACATGGGAATAATTAAGGGAAGAACATCATCAATCCTTTCTAAAATGATTGCTCAACAATCCGTCATGAAGACAATATAGGTTTCTCAAAGAAAGCATGTGGAAACTCACAAAAGGGTAGAAGCTGTTAAAAATGGGAAATCCTATTATTTCAATATTTATGAGGGCAGAGTTGTAAGATTTGGGAAACGATTATGTGTACCATCTGATCTAGAGATAAATAAAGAGATATTGAATTATGAACATAGCTCGAACTTATCTATCCATCCTAGGAGTACGAAAATGTATCGTGATCTCCGAGAACACTTCTATTGGGGTAACATGAAGAACGAGATTGCGGAATATATATCAAGGTGCTTGGTATGTCAACAAGTTAAAGATGAGTGATAAAATTCCAAAGGTATGATGCAACCATTGCCTATACCCATGTGGAAATGGGAAAATTTTACAATGGACTTTGTCACGGGTTTTCGAAAGATTCCGAAGGGAAATAATGTGATATGGGTTGTGGTTGATTGACTCACCAATACTTCCCATTTCACCGCTATTCGGGAAGATATCTCGCTTGAACAACTTGATATGTTATATGTGAAGGAAGTGGTGAAACTGCATGGTGTTCCACTCTCAATTGTCTCTGACCATGATCCAAGGTTCACATCTAAATTCTGGAGGAGCCTTAAACATTCTTTGAGTACTGAATTAAAATTCTAGCACGACCTGTCACCCCCAAACTGATGGCCAGTCTGAATGAACTATTCCGACGCTTGAAGATATTCTTAGATCCTGATCTCTTGAATTCAAAGGTGGATGGGATTAGCATATCCCATTGGTTGAGTTCTCATACAAAAATAGCTTACACTCGAGTATTCAGATGGCTCCATATAAATCTCTATAAGGAAAGTTATGTAGAACTCCAACATATTGGGATGAAGTTGGAGAATGAAAGATACTTGGACCTGATCTTGTTCAACAGATGATAGAGAAGGTTCAAGTCACCCAGAAACACATCAATGAAGCTCAAAGTTGGCAAAAGAACTAAGATGACAACCGTCGAAGGGACTTGGAGTTTGACGTTGGAGATAATGTCTTCCTTCGAATATATCCATGGAATAGAGTCATGTGATTCAAGAATAAAGGGAAGATAAACCCAAGGTATATTGGACCCTTTAAGATCCTTGACCGCATAGGAGCCATGGCCTATCGGCTTGCACTTCCACCAAATATGGCTTGAGTTCATAATGTTTTCCACATATCACTCTTGAGGAAGTACATACCTGATCCCTCACATGTAATAAACTCAAAGGCGGTGGATTTGGAAGATGATCTCTCCTACGAGGAGAAGCCAGTAAATATTCTGGATTGGAGAGATAAGGTTCTACACAACAAGACAACCCATCTAGTCAAAGTGTTGTGGAGGAATCATAAGTTTGAGAAAGCAACATGTGAATTGGAGGAATCAATTTAGTAAAAGTACGCACATCTATTTTTGACCTAGAATGTAAAATGAAATTTCGAGGGTGAAATTTCATAAGGAGGGAAGAATGTAATGGCACAATGTTTTTAATGGAAATTCCCTTCTTATAAATATGACATAATATCAAATAATAATGAACTACTAAGTGATAAGTGACCTTTAAACATAATTTTTTCACTTCTGTGTTTGGAATTTTTGAAATCCGACATGCACGATTGTGTTCAAGATGTTTTTTGGAGTCTAATAAAACAAAAACAATTTAGTGAATATCAACCTACCCTAATGAATAGTAACATACCCTTATGAATAGTGATATACCCTAATTAATAGTAACCTCACCTATGGTGGTATAAAAATAATATTCATGTTGGTGGTACGATATACCTATAGTTTATAATGAGTTAATGAATGTTTTAAAACTGGTTTTGATAATAAATTATTATTTTAATTAAATATTAAAATAATCATATTTAGAAAATTATTTTTGAAAAATGGACTTCATTTTTGGATTCTACACGTCAAGAAATGGTTAGGGTGAATTTTTGGGATTTTTCTTAAATACTTGAATTTTTGATGAATAGTAGAATCTGATAATTCACAATAAATGCTAAATAATGGATTAATCGAGTCATCGATGATGTTATGATGATGTAAGCCCACTTGGTTCGAATTCACATGACCCATTTACTATTCTTGGTCATTTAATACTTACTATTCCTTGTCTTGGGAAGAAATAATAAATTAATGATTATTATATCATGAAATCCCTCCTCTCCTCCACTATAAAACCCCCCTTCACTCCCTCTTCTCTCCACTCCTCTCAAGCTCCAATATTTCCCTAAATTCTTCCCAAAACTCTCCCCAAGGTCCTCCCCCACGTCCAAAATCTCTCAGCCTCCTCAAAATACCAAAACCTCTCCCCTTAAGAGGTTCTCAAAGGAGGAAGTCTCAAGAGGTAAACTCCTCTTCCCAAATTTCTTCTTTTCTTTTATGTTCTTTTCTTTTTTATTTCTTTCATCACCTCCCTTCACCATAATAGTATGAAAAATCCAGTAACATAAATGTACTGGAATGACTTCATACTAGTGGTATATTTATTTATCTTATCTCTTTTCCCCACCCTTTTATTTGAAAGAAATGAACGCACCGTTTGAGATGTGCTAATTTAGCACAGTCATGGACAATGGTTTTTCAATTTATATTATTATCATTAATTCTGGTCCTGAAACCATTTGTGTTGTGGTTTAACAGATTATTATATATGTAATATATCTTATTTTTGATTCTTTAATCCTTTGGTATGAATGGAATTAAGTTATAAATCAAAACACTTTCATTGTAATCAAATCCACCGATTAACAAAAACGGTTATCACTATGGTTATATATATAATTATACAACTTCACTCTAAGTAACCTAATTAAAATTAAAACCATGTCATCTCATGGATATGAAATAAATAATATAACTTCAATTCTGGACAACCACTTTCATCTTGCATAAAATCCAAACTTGAATATAAGTGAACCGATCTTTTAAAGCCAAGTAAACAAACAAGGCCGAAAAATGAAATTGAACCTTATAACTAATTTAAAAGGATTTTAATGAACTAAAAAGGGTTATAATAAATCAATTAAATATATAAGAGTTTCTGGATTTTTTAATTAATAGTCCAAATTTGTTTATTCAGGTCATTAATAACAAGTGAATAACACCAACGGATTTAAGGTAAGGGATCCTCTCCTTTTCTCTTGTAATCAAGATTTTCCTCTATACTATGACATTTAATGTGTACTAGAAAATTATGGGGTATGTTTAAGAACCTCCCCCATACTTATTTATGGATTTATAAGTGATGATAAACCACATTTATCTCTAATCAACCCCTCTTGTTCACACCTGACACCATGCCGATAAAATCGTAACGAATTATACACGAACCTTCTTTGTTCTTTCGGGCTGCCTTATCTTTCTTTCCAAATGGTATTATTTTATCTATATATGTGAGTCTTATGAATTATGGTTATTTTTACATGTTTATTATATCAAAACCCTGCCATCACATTATTTCAGGGATATACATGATTTTGAAAGATTCCCTCCTTAGGACTTTTTGATAAGCAAACCTGTTTTAAGGGGACATCCCAAAATTTTACCCAAATTTCAAGTAAACTCTATCCTATGTTTTAAAACACCATTGTATTTATAAAATATGTATTTTTATTATTAAAACCGTCTTGTTTCAATTATGTATTTATATAAAATAATGTCCTCTTTCTTATTTGAAAAGCTCTAGAATGTTTTTCTTAAAACCGCAAAAAATATTTAATCCAAATGTTTCTAAAATAAATTTTTAGTATGTTGTCACTTATATTTGACACCACTTACCATTTATATGCCTATTTTACCCTATTAATGTCCATGTATATTCTAATACTTTCCTTTCATGGACACTTTTATGATACGCCCATTGGATATGTTTTATGTCATGATTGTGGTACCCAATTCTTTCCATGGGTACCTTTATGTTTATGTATGGTTGATTATGTTTGATTATTTATGTGGAAAAATTATTTATTTTGAAATAATATTAATGAATATGTTGATATGGGTGTTCCCAGAAAGTGCTCCAATGCATTGGGTAAGGTTATGTCTCTTGAGATGCGATGTGAAACGAGATTGGCAGTTAGCCTTGACCCGTACTACAATGGGAAACAGGATTGGTGGTTAGCCTTGACCTGTACTAAAGATATGATTTATGATTCTGCCACATTTATATGATTCAATTTTTATATGATCCCATTCTTATACTAAAGGATTTTATAAGTTTCATGTTTTGGATATCACTATGTCCTGCCTCATAACTCATGTGCTAGAGAAGTATCCTTATGTTCATTCCTTTACTGGGATTTATAGCTCATCCCTTTGTTCATGTATTCCCCAGGGTACACTATAAAGATGTAAGAGATCAACAGAAGTTATAATCTCTTTATGGAGATTAAATAAAGTAGTTTTTTTAGCCCCATGTTTTATGTACCTAGTCTTCCAAGACACTAGACTTAACGATCCTTGTGTTGTACTCTGATGATTAATTATACTAAAATTTATGAAATGTTTTATGTAAGAGGCTCGGGTCGCTATAAATGGCTAAGTCATGATGGTAAGACAGTAATCTACATTACTATGAGAAAATTTATGAACAAAATAATTTCACTAACGTTTCGCAAAGAAAATAAGCATCATGAATATGAATGAAGAGGTTCGCAAAAAGGATGTGGTGATCTTCAAATATTCAAGAAGAGGCATTGTTTATAAATAGGAATCCTTTCATCAATTTAGACACAAATAGAATTTGTAATATGGGTGAATTTCCTTGATTTCATGAAGCACTTAATGGAATATACTTCTTTGTGAATCAAGAAATCATCATGAGTAGAAGCATTGAGAAAAATTGGTTAAGAAGTAATTGAAACCTAGGAATTTTAGAAAAGATATTTTAATAAAGACTAAATTTTCAATCTAGTTTTGAGTTCCACGAAGGCTATGAGCTTTGTGAATTATTTGAGTTCCATGAAGGATGGGAACTTCATGAAGGTTTGGAGTTTTATGAAAGTTTTTAGGTTTGTGATGGTTGAAACATATTTGAATAAAAAAGGGGGTTTCACAAAGGCAGGAGTATCATGAAGGGTATTTATGTGAACATCTGTTTTTAGTGAACTATGCATTCCATTGAATCAATTCAGAAATATGGTACAAGAAGAGTCTCAAGCTAATTAAGGAAATTATATTATGTTCCTAATCTACTTAGGCAACCTTCAAATCAATAAACTGAGTAAGACTTCACCCAAGGATGTGAGCAAGTGGGAGTAAATATTAGTGATCTAAGGAAGGTAGTGTGATATCCCTAAAACCCTTTTAAATGTAATGATTCTTGATAATATAGATCATGTTTGATCTTTTTTAATCCATAATATCTAGTAAATCATAGTGGATTTAGGTATGACTGATACACTATGGCATATGATCCTTAGAGTAGACAGTAGTGGTGAAACTAGTAAAACGATTACATCGTGTTTCAATTTCTACATTTGGGTGTTTAATATTTTCATGATTCTATTTGACAGTTTTAACAAGTTCCTACCAACGTGGGGATAAGATTATTTACATTGAAATAAAAATTTGACACCTTGATTCATCCCTCCCCTTTCAGGGTGTTCTAGGGTTATACAAGTGGTATCATAGGTGAGGTTTTTGGGGTTAGATCTATCTGCAATTGTTGTTTTCATGGATAATTTAGTTAATGTTATGGGAGATCCACTTTTTGATGGAAGTAACTTCCCAATTTGGAAGAATATAATGAGACATCATCTGCGATCTCTGGGGTTGGATGTTCTCTTTGGCCCAGTTCAACACATTTAGGTCAGTGATGAAATAAGTTTTTCTATGACTAAAACAAACTGAAAAATTCATGATGTAGATGAAAAACCTCAAAATGCTCTTACTGTGTCATTATCTTATCAAATCTATTTGAAGGTGATGAGATGCATTACAACCTAGTCCATGTGGGAGAAATTCAAAAATATATATGCTTGTGATACCAATGTAAAGGAGGCTAGACTTCATGTTTTGCACAATCAGTTTTATAATATAAATATGAACCCAGGTGAAAATGAAGATTGTTTATTTAATCACATTATTTAAGTATTTGGAACTATTCAAGGACTTGGGGGAGAAATCAAGGATATTGAAATTGTGATGAAAATCACGAGAAGGAACCCACCTTTGTATAATCTAAAAGTGTCTACCCTTGATAAAAGCGATATCTCTAATATTTCTCTTGATGATATTTTTTGTAGTATAGTGGCTTATGAAATGAGAGTCAAACCAGAAGATACAACAGTCTCTGTAAGCAAGGAAATGGAAATCAAAAACAGGGAGTGACTTTACATTTACAAAGTTAGTGACGATGGATATGATGTAGACGATAGACTTCTTTCCCCTTTTTTGTAAGAAATTCAAGAGAGGAAAAGTGGGATTTTAAGGAAAGATTCCTTTGGATTATTTATATTGTGATAATGTAGGTCAAATTGCTGTGTTGTGCCCAATGAGATTTGATTATGTTCAAAGTGAATCATAAATCATGATGAATATGTAGATAAAGAAATCATAAAAGAGAGACATCAAATTAGGAATGAAATTACAGATAAATTAATTTTTCTGGAATGAGGAACAAGATAATAATGAATTTTTGAGGATATAGAACTAATTTTTAAATATTACATTGAAGAGTTCATGATGGTATAGTTGAAAAGGAATAACCTAAAAAGATGAATAAAATCAGTCAAACTATCTTGTAGATCTCAAAGTAGAACATGTGGGTGATCTTGATGATCTTGACATTCAATGAAAGAAAAATATAAATATGGGAGCCATGTTTAAAGAGTCACCAGGGTTTTTGAATCCGCTTGAAGTAGAGATTGATCAGCTGTAAGGAGAGGTGGAAGAAAATTTGACAAATCATAAATTTCAGAAAATATGGTAGAGTTTAAAATCAGGATTGAATAGTAGGAAAAAGTCATCAATGAACATACATTGAGACTAATGGATAATGATATGATTGTTGAGGACCTTTATGAGGAAGTTTTTTATTTAATAATTAAACTATAAACCGAATCAAAATCAAGGGAAACAAATAAGAAATGTATGCTTGGAAGGTTTTCATATATAAAGCATTTGGAAAGATTTAAATGTTGTTTCAATGGAGTAGATAAATACATGAATGATCAAATATCTAAATTTTTGGGAAAAAATAGAATTGGATGTGATATAGAAATATCAAAGGTTAGAAATGGGATACACCACCAAATAGTGAAGTAGAAATTTGAACATAACATAAAGTCACCTAATGTACTAATAGAGATAGCTTAAAAAATAGAAAATAGAGATGAAAATAATTTTCAATCATCTAGATATGATTTCAGGTCAAATACCTATACAAAATAAGGGGACATATAGAGGACTGGAAGAGGGAAGATATTTCATTTTATGAAATGTCAATTTTGTGGATTTTTTCTTCATACCAAGTCTTACAGTGAAGAGGTAATGAGCTATTTGGATGGGGAATCACCTAGAAGACAACAAATGAGGATGAGTCCATATCCTTCATCACATAAAATAAATAATTTCTATGTAATTGTTTCAATATTCCAACATTAGTTGTAAAGCTATTTATTGTAGGAAGAGGAAAGTTTGGAATAATATCTACATAACTATGATACAAGTCAATACCAATAAACCAAGAAAAACTACCCTTGAAAAAAGGTATTATCCTCTGGAAGAAGAACATGAGTATGATTCAACCCTTAATATTGAAAAGATATTGTAAAGACCATATTTTTCCTCCAATGAAAATGGTATCTCATGAAAGGAAAAAAAGAAGATTGAGAAATCCAACCTAGAAAAAATTAACATTAATGCTGCAAAGAATTGTAACACCTCGATTATTGATAGTGTATACTAATACCACATGATAGGAAATGAACATTTGTTGAAAAATGTTAAGAAAAAGGTTGATGGAATAGTGAGATTCATCAATGATAGTGCCTCAAAAATCAAAGGTAGTGGAAATACATATTTATCAAATAATGAGCTAATGAAAAAAAAAGTACTCTACATGGATAGTTTGTGTCACAATATCTTGAGTGTGAGTCCACTATGTGACTTAGGATTAATAATGAAATTAATTAATAAGGGGTGAAACATCAAAGGGAAAATGGATAATTCTCTCACGAAAGGCTGTAGGAAAAAATGGTAATTTATACTCGATAGTCAATAACGAAAACACCAAATTCTTAAAAACCGAAGAGGAAAAGAACTTATGGAATCAGAGGTTGGGTCATATTAATAAATAGAGCATGGAAAAAATATCCAAGATAATGTATGTTGTCCAAATTCCTTATATGAAGCATGATCATGAAAAGACATGTGATACTTGCATACAAGGAATGATGGTCCAAAATTCTTATCGCCTGAAGAACAAAAGGGCAACGAATCTGCTTGATCTTGTCCATATAAATGTGTGTGGTCCAATAAATGTGGATGGAACATATGGAGATAGGTAATTAATTATTTTTATTGATTATTATAGTATAATTTCATGTGTGATGTTTTTGAAGTGAAAACGATAAGTAATTGACTGCCTAAGAGAATATATTCAGAGAGTTGATAATGAGATTTTCTACACAATCAAGATTTTATGATCTGATAATAGAACAAAATTAACATCCACTAAATTAGAAAATTATCTAAAAAAACATGGTATCAAGAATGAGGTTTCTTTAGTGAGAACACCTCAACAAAATGTGGTCATTGAATGCAGAAATTGACAGGTGAATAATATAAAAAGAATTATGATGATTGAGAGTTGTGTTTCTCATTATTATAGGAAAGATACTGTTCAATTTTTGGAGAACACTCAAAATATAATATGGTTATTTATAATTGAGAAATGGAAAACATATGAGATATGTAATGGAATAAAGAACTCACTAATGTATTTTCATGTTTTTGGAAGCAGGTGATTCATTTGAAACAAAGAAGGAAATCAAGAAAATTATGGTGATGCTACAGATGAGGGAATGTTACATGGATACTCAATGAAGTATATGGAATAAAAATGCCACAATAATCATATTAGAATTATTTTGGAAAGAAATGATTTAAAAATCATTGAGGATAATCCTATGAATAACTTGATTAGAACATATGTTGATATTATTGATGAAAAATAAGAAAGTGGAAGAGGAAAAAATTCAAATCAAAAAATTGTGGAAGGCTTGTATAAAATTCAATGTACTCAAAATGATGATGATTTAGATGTGGAATCATAAGAGGAAACCATTTTTGATGAAACAATATCAGAACTTCTCAAGAGAAATATAATTGTAAAATTTGAATTATGTGACATCAATGGGGATTGGACTGCACCTACACATAAAAATTGAATGAAGAATGAAACACATTCTTCTCTCTTATAAATTATGGAACAAACATAGTTTTAAGAAGTAGTGAATTAATCATGGGCTAAGGAAATGAATGAAGAACTAGATTAGATTTTAAAAAAATAGACTTGAGAAATTATTAAGAGACCAGAAAATCAAAATTTGATTGAAAAAAATGGGTCTTCAAAAAAATCAATGAAAAGGGAAATGTGATCAGAAATAAGGAATGCTTGGTGTATAAAGGCTATTCATAGATTAAAGGAATTGATATTGAAGAAAAGTTTTCTATAGTTTCTCAAATGAAGTCAATTAGTCTCTTCCTAGCCATGAAAATTATAATAGGGTACAAAGTTTATTATAAGGATCTCAAAAGAGAATTAAAAAATGGTGTTCTTGAAGAAGAATTATACATTGAAAACCCACTGAGATTTATGACTGGAAATTATGAAACAAAAGTTTTTAGATTAAATGAGGCTCATTATGGTCTAAAATAGGCATCATGAGCATGATATTCTTACCTATATTTGAATATGAAGAAGCTAAAATTTAAAATAGGAAGTGTTGATTATAATCTCTATGTGAATAATTGTCAAAGAGATCAATTTATGGTGCTTGTGTATGTAGATGATATTATATTTGGTGAAAGTAGGCATTGATTAGTGGAAAAATTTTCTCATCTTAGGAAATTAGAATTTTAAATGTCCATGATTGGTGAACTTACATTATTTTTGTGGATGTAAGTGATTCGAAAGAAGGACTACACCTTCATTTCTTAGGGAATGTTTGCAAGATAGATTCTGAATAAAATTTAAAATGCCTGACTCCAAACTAATGTAGACTCTTATTGTGATTGGGAAAAAACATGTAATTCCCAAGGATAATAAATTTTTGGATACCAAACTGTATAGAAGGATCATTAGAAACTTATTATACTTGATTTTAACATTACCATATTCCATCTTTGTGACATTTTTAGAGAATTTCATCCCATATAATCTGAAGGAGGAACATTTTGCAGAAGTTAAAAGAATCATGGGATATATTCATGGTACTCTCAAATTTGTATTATAATTTTTAGTAGTAAGAGATAATGAATTATCAAAATTATTTAATGTTGAATAGGATGGAGAAGTGGTGGACCGAAAGCCCACAAGTGGAGGTGAATTCTTCGTTGGAGACAGATGTGTCGGATGGTTGAGAAACAAACATGAAAGTTCTTCTCTTAGTGTAGATGAATTATAATATATATCGGTGACAAAGGCTTGAACTCATCTATTTTGGATGAAGAAAAAACTTGATGATATTGGTGATGATGTGAAATAGATGATGGTGACACACTATGACTACAAGAGCATAGTGTATCTTATGAAAAATCATGTTCGATGCTCTCATACAAAATATATTTAGATCTCATATCACTTCATTAAAGAAAAAGTCAATCAAGGTGTGATTAAAATAGAGCATATTAGAGCTATGGATGAAGTGGATGACATACTAACTAAGAATATGGAAGCACCAGTTTGAGAAACATCGATTGAAACTCAGTGTTCAACCACCTATAATTTCATGAGGATGATAATATTTATCATCTCTCCCCATTTTTGTTAACTGCTTTAATCTATTTATGGATGTGATGTAGGTTTATAGGGGAGATATGATCCAAGGGTATGTTTTATTTGTATACTAAGGTCTCAATACTGGTTATTTGTGTTTATTTCCAAAGGGGGAGAATGAAATTCAATGAATTGTAGGATAGGTGGATAGGTCGGTGGTCTATTGAGGCATGAAAATATCTTTTTCCACTCTAATTTTCTACACTGACATTTTCTCATGTAGAAGAGTCAAAGAGGCCTTTTTATATTATTTGATGTGATAAAGTTGATTAATATTTTCAGATTCATTTTTGATATATAATTAATAACCATTTTCATTGTTGGTGCAATACTAGATTTACTCCACACACATGTGTGAACTCAAGACTATCACAAGATCAATCATCTTTAGATGCTAAATTCATTTCAATTATTACTGTTGAAATGATAAGATAATGTCAAGATTTTCCTATAGTTATGGTGGTGGATATAATCAAACCACTTATTGAGTATCAAAACTCTTACTAGAAGGCATGGGTTTCATGATAGAATGTTGTTATGTAATTTTATAGTGGCTAGGATGACTCTTAACTTATTTTACCTCAAACTATGGAGATTTTAAATCATAGTAATCAGGTTATATATCAGTTACATACCATTTAATATGTTAAACAATAAAACTAAGGGTGATTAGTCCAAGGAAGTGCTTGATATATTATTTTATACATTTTTACCATGTGTGGCTTCTTTTAGATATTGCAAGAAGTTTTTCCAAATTGATGGAACATTTCTATAAGGAATGTATACCAGAATATTATTTACTACTTATATATAAGATAGTAATATATCCCTTTAACCTTTTTCATTTTATATTCTTTGGAATGAGAACTTCTCATCATGGAGTTGGTTACTAGAATTCCTTAGAGAGTTTATGATGGACATGTAAGGAATTTGTCTTATTTTGGATCGACGTCGATCAATCAAGGTGGAATTATAGTTTGAGGGTCTTTCATGGACACTATCCCATTACCATCATTGATATTGTATTTGATACATTACAATAAATGATGGAAATAACTTATATGATGATTAAATTAATAAATCAATCATAAAATTTGGTATGAATATCCTTTTTTTGTTGGAAAACCCATTATAGTAGTTATTGTTCTACGAGTCCTGATTAGTTCTTGTTTGTTACCATACAAGCCTCAACAAAAGAGTAGGGAATATTTTTTTGAAGGTATTCTCAAAAACTAATCAGGAATTTTATGATTACATGATGAAAATTTCAAAGAATAAGTGGCCATTAGTGTATGATGGTGGGGGGAGATATTTAAATAGGATGACCAACATCGTAGAATGCGTTAAGGGTGTTTTAAAGAGAGTTAGAAACCTACCTATAAAAGGTAATTAATAATATTATATTATATATTAATTATAAGACCTAAAATTATAATATAAGGTTTTAAATATAAATTACAAGTTTATTATATGTGACCTTCTATCACACTGTAATGTATTTTGTGGAATGTGGAAATCAGACTAAATATGGCCTAAATAGATTGATGTGATATGGTTACCATTTATAATGTGAGATTTATAGGGCTATTCAGAAGAAAATAAAATTTTGTGCTAGTTCATCTGACCATACTGAGCATAGATTTGAGGTCACAGTGTTCCATGATCCTATGACTAGTAGTAGTGGTCACGGGCATGTCATATTACTGGAAGTAGTGTTACTGTGATTATGGTAACTTTCACACATTACAATAGATTTGATGCACCCATGCTTCTACCGAACATGACTAGGTTGTGGCCAATAGGGAGGCCAAAGTCAAACCATATTAAAAATGATATGTATTATCCCAATGAATAGGCACATATATTGAGGTTTGGTTTTTATAGTTGGGAAGGTTACACATGGACAAGTTTCCCTAGTCAGATTGGGTAGTCATCGAATAGTCAAAATGATTGATGTAATTTAGAAACTAATGTTAATGATTGTACATGAAATTATTGTTTTAATTACCTTTTCATTAAAATTAATGTAGTGGTATGAGTTTAATACAATGAAATAAGGTTTTTTAATTTTAATTCTTAAAAGAAACCAAACAATAATTCCATCACAAATAACATACAACCTTTTTAGGAAAAAACAATTAGAAACTCATTTTAGATGATCTTTTATAGCAAGTCATAAAACCAAGTAAGATTTAAAAAATAAGTGTTGTTTATAAATATTAGAATGAGTAAATGTAATAAATTTAATCTCCATCATCCAAAACAATTAATTTTGAATTTATTTAAAAATGAAAATATTAAATGAAATATTAAAATAATTAGCATTATTTTTCGGTCCTAGATGAATTATCTAGAGGGGGATGAATTATTTTAATCCAATTTATAGTATTGGAGATGTATTATGTAAATTTATATGATACACAAGCACACCACTTTAGGCAGGAGAGCTTCTTAGAATGGTACAGTTCTCTTTAGTCTAGAGAGCAAGATGGATTACATGGTTCTCTCTTATCGTACAGACATTTTTTAATTTATATATAATAAAATATGTTGTTGTAATTAAATAGTTTTCACCATTAATGTCTTATTATTCAAAAATATAGATGGAAGTGCCTCTATTATCTACCTATCAGTCTCACGTGTCGTGTGACATGTTGGCGTGGAAACCTGTTGGACATATTTTTATTTGAAGATCACATCATTTTCACCTTTGTGAACCTCCAGTAGCCATTGTTCCATAACTAAAACATGCCTGATTTTGTGATGTTTTTATGTGTGACTTACAGACTATTGACCATAATTTTATTGTTGTAATGATTGAAATATGGCGCCCAGAGATACACACATTTCATCCCCTTGAGGTAGTGATGGTAATTACTTTATAGGATGTGGCATACATACTTAGTCTACCCATCCATGGAGTGAAGGTCACATGTGTAACTATTGGTGACTGGTGTGTAGTTATACATCATCTACGTGGAATTTACATTTTCAACTTACCATGTGTCTTCCAGGGTTCTTGATTATGTATGGGTTGGATTGATGAGAACATTTCGTACATTATTGATGATGCTGATGATGAGATACTTATTCGACACACACATGCATATATTATATGGAGGATTATAAAAATGTTATTTGTATACTATTTCAACACTTTGGTACACATAATGTATCTACCATTACTTGAGGATCTTGACCAGACATGTAGACATAGTTAGGGGTCTGTTGTACCATCACATCTATATATATGAATCTATACAACTTGTCAAGAAGATACACATAAAATTAGCAGATGTATCGATATGCTAAATATGTGGTCCTGTGAACATTTTCCATGCATCTCTCATAGATTTATTGTACCACTTCCACAATACTTTTTCAGTACTGTCCTCGGGGACAATAGTATGTTTCCATCATTAATTTGATTTATTTTGTGAATTTATTAATATCAATTATAAATTTACCATATATATCTTTTTTAACCAAGTGGAGTCAGACTCAGTGTTATGTATATACCATGAGGTATAGTGCACAAAATTTTCAACAGATATTTGACACTATAAAACCTGTTGATGTAAGTTAAAAATTAAAAAAATTAGAGAAAAAATAATTTTTTTATTAATTTTATGTGATATTTAAATGAAAACCTAGTAACATAATTGTGATAATTTATGATTAATTTCTGAGATGAAATTTCAAATTTCAAGATCTCCGTATAATAGATTAGTCTACTCATCACTTCCACTATACTACATAGTTATGGTAGGAGACCGTGGTGTAGTGATGTCACTCATCCACTTCCACATCATTGAGTGGCTCTAGTGAGACCATGTAATGTAGATTTTTGGATATGTGAAATGTAGAGAGTGTGTTATTTTCTTATAATACTTGAAACGATATTAAGAAATATTTTCAGAGTCAAGAACTTAGACGACATGTGATTATGAGGCTCGATGTGACCAAAATTAATTTCATAAAAATATTAAAAATATTTTATATCACACGCATGAATTTTTCTTGAAAAGGTAGAATAAATCTTGAATGGTGGATTGTATAGGAAATATAAGGCCCACTAGTAGAAAGAAAGACCTATAGTGACTACTAAAATCCATCACTAAAGGCCTATAAGGGCTGCCCTGGAACTGCCAAACAATGGATGATTTTAGCCCATTTTTTTTCCTATTGTGTCCACTATTTAGTAGACGATATGACCTAGGTCAACATCACCTATTTCAACTTACATTTGGAGGTTATTATAGACTAGGATGAGGTCACCTATACTGACTTCCAAGTGGTGGTCACTATAGTCTAACCTAGGCATGCCTATAATGGCTGGCATATAGCGGTCACTATAGGTTCCCTTTTTCTCTCCTATAGTGACTATCATATGGTGGTTTCTATAATTTGTTTTATTATTTTTCTAAAATTAACTTCAAATTTTCAAAAACCACCATATTTGAAAAATACAATAAATATTTCCAAAATGTGACAAACCACAGGCCCATAAATCTCTTTGTTTTATCAACTTCCATGTTCCATAACCATCATCGAATAAAACTACATATGAAAAAATCAAACAAAATAATTAATATAGTAAAAATATCACAAAAAACTAACAATTGAAATGAAGTGAAATATTTTAATTAAAAATTATTAGAAATAACTGATGTTATTTTATTTTGAAAATATATTTATTATTTCTAATCATTTTTTTAAAATTTAAAACCTGATATTCGATCATTACAAGAAAACCATGAATCCGATTGATGTTTTTTCTACTCATACATGTTAAATATCATAATGATACATCTTTCCTTTGATTTTAAATCATTTATAGGTAGTTTTATATTTTATTTGACTATTAGATGCATGTTTTAGTGTTTTATGACACTAAAAGTGAGTTTTCCTTCATCACGGGAAAACGACACCTCCGATTCATATATCATCTAGTTAACCATTTCAAAATTCACTACACTATTTTTTTTCATATTTCATGGCATTCATAGGTCGTTCGGTTAGTTTTTACTCCCCCCACATGTTTTTAAAGCACGTCAAACCTTTAAAACCACATATTCAGTCATTCCCGGAAGACCGCATGTCTGATTGATGTTTCATCACCTCATACACATAAAAAATAATAATTTTGTAATTTTAATATGATTTAACATCATTTAGATGTAATTTGATATGGATTTGACCATTAAACATTCGTTTTGGTGTTTTATGGCACTAAAAGGGCATTTTCGGACCGCACAGGAAAACGTCACCTCGAATTGACATTCTGTCAACTTGATCATTTCAAAATTAGATCTATTTTTTGAATTGACATTTTGTCACCTCGAATTGACATTCGTTTTTCTGTTTTTAACCCCTGAATTCACCTTTTTAAAGGGCATCAATCCTTTAAAACCCGTATATTCATTCATCCTAGGCTGATCACATGTTCAATTGATGTGGAATCTACTCGTACATGAAAATAATAACAATAAGATAGTTTATTATGATTTCAAGTAATTTTGATCTCATTTTCTATTGATCTTACCATTAAACAAACGTTTTGGTGTTTTATGACACTAAAAGTGTTTATTCCATCATCCTGAGAAAGTGACACCTCCGATTGACATATAATCTACTCTTCCATTTCCCAATTTACTCTAATCTTTTTTTCATATGATTTCATGGTATTTAGAGGTCGTTTGGTCAGTTTTGACCCCCTTGTATGTTTTTAAAGGGCATAAAACCTTTGAAGCTGTATATTCGGTTGCTCTGGGAAGGCAACCTGTCCAATTATTGGTTTGTCTCCTCGTACACATCACAAATAATAATAAGATAGTTTTATAATGATTTAAGGTCCTTCCAACTTCATTTTATATGGATATGACCATTAAACACACGTTTTGGTGTTTTATGACAATAAAAGTGCATTTTCGGTCATCTTGAGAAAACATCACCTCAGATTGATGTTTAATCTATAACACCCTAAGAATTTAAACATAAATTTAATATAGAATGCATGAAACACTGAGTCTCTACAAATTTTTTTTATAACTTGTCCATGTAAACCTAATTTTTCCACATCTCTGTTTATAATTTAGAAAAAACTGACATACACGGTTGTGTTCAGTAAGATATTTAGTGTCTGATAGGACAAAATTAATTTTTGGTGAAAAGTAACATGCCCTTATGAATAGTAACATAAACATATAAATATTAATGAATAGTAATGAATAGAAAATTTCCCTAAAGAATATAATCTTCACCCATGAATGTAGAAATACCATTTAGACATTTTAAATGTTAAAAAATCAATCGTAATATAAGTATTGGTATTTTTGTATGTCATAAATATTTTAATTAAAATTTTATTATTAATTTAATAATTTAAAATGGACTTGTATTTTCATAAAATGTAATCATAAATTTTTACTTTATTGTCTTATGGTTACAATATAATTTTATTGGAACTTAATTAAATTTTAAATCTCTTATAAAATGAGTCATATTTTTAAAGTTTTTTTTGGATTAAATTATGCTTTCATTTAAAAAATAAATTAAAAATATTTAGAAAATCATTTTTTAAAAAATTATTTAAATTTGGAATTCTACACATCAATAAATTGATAGGGTGAAATTTTTGGATTTTGCTAAAATACTCAAATTTTTTATGAATAGTGAAATGCAGTAAAAAATTGTATGTACAAATTATTAGTTAACTACAGTATTTATAACATAATGTGTGATTTATATCCAATTGGTAAGAACTAAAATTAATATATCAATATTAAGGGTTATACAAAACCACACTATTGGTTGTCTTGATGGAAATAATAAAATAATGAATAAAATATTCGAAATTCACTCCTCTCCTCCATTATAAAACCCCCCTCACTCCCTCTTATTCTCACTCCTCTAAGACATAAATCTACTCAATGGTCAGACCAAATACCCTCCCCTAGTCACTCCCCACGTCCGTGAAGCTCTTGGTCTTTCCAAAATACTATAACTCCTTCCCCTAAATAGATTCTCAAGGAGGTGAATTCAAGAGGTAAATTCCTCTTTTCATTTATTTTATTTAAAGTTCTCTTCTATGTGGAATGTATTTCAAGTTTTCATAACATGTTATTATTTAAATTTTAATCTATTAAAATAATATTATTTTATTCTTCTATGAATGGTTTAACCCTTTCCCCTCTCTTTTTAATGTTTTCTAAAACCATGTTGCATAGCTGTTTTGCTGTAGAATTTTCGTCTCAAAATCTCACTCTTTTTCAAGCACTCTTATTATGTTATTATATTTTAATTTCAATTTTATTATGTTGAGATATGTAATTAAATATCCCCATTACGGTATATATTATTTAATAATTATGAGATACCCTTTTTATATCATCAATATATTTTATAAATTTTTATGTGACACGGTTAGGCTGCCGGATTTTCGTAAGGGATTTCTCAACTTTTATTTTATTTTGAGTTCATTTATTTTTCTCCCCTCTCCTCCTTTATTCCAAATGTTGTGATGAATCCAGTATATTACATATACTATAATGTTTTTATGATAAAGGAATATTGTTTCATCATATCTCCTTTCCCATTCTTTTATACTAAAAATAAAAATACTGCCCAAAATGTGCTAATCTACCACATTCAAGGATGATGAGTTTTCAATTTCAATTTCCGTATTCAATTATTTTCATGAAAAACTTATCATAGTTTTACTATACTATGATATATTTATTATTTCTCATCAATGGTTCTAGAATATTTTTGTACACATGATTTTGATTTATAAAGCAAAATGAGTTCGTTGTGTTCCAAAACCGCAAATTAATCAACACAATTTTCATTAAATGATTTAAATAACGTTTCATCTTCAATACAAGTAACCGAATTAATTTTAAAAACATTTATCCTTATGGATTTTCATTAATAAAATATAACTTCAATTCTGGACAACAATCCTCATTTTATGTTTTTCTCTATTCATGTATATAAGTATACCGATCAAAAAACAAATGGACCCGAACAATAAAATTGAACCTCTTAACCCATCAAAAAGGCCTTGAATGAACTTAATAAAGTTATAATAAATCAATTAAATGTATAATAGGTTCTTTAAATCTTAATTAATTAATTTAATTTGGTTATCCAGGACACTAAGACCAAGTGAAGAACACCATCAGACTTAAGGTAAGAGGTTTCTTCATCTCACTCGAATTTTTGTGAGACATTCCATGTTCAGTACTACTACTTGTGTATGGTGTATGTATACTTCCCATTGATATTTCACATCATGAACATATTTATTTTCATGATAATAAATGTATCATTTATGATTATTAATTTTTGTTCATACGATTCAAATGATGACAATTGTTTATGTATATTCTACATGAACTACCATTTTCATTTGGGTTGCTCTTATTCATTACTCACCACAATGATATTATTATTTATTATTATTTACTCCTCATAAATTCTCTATTAATTTTATATATATTTTTACCGACTAGAATCCACCATTAATTTATGGTGAGTCATATGTTTTAAAAGGATATTTCAAAAATTATTCCCGAAATACAAGCTCGATTCATGGAACTTCTCAGATATTTACCTATTTTGAAGTTCAATATATAATCAGTTTTAATCGATATTTATCTTTATAAAATCAACCATTTTAAATTTAAAAATATATTTTTGGTTCATTTTTTCTTTTATGAAAGAAAACATGCCTTTTTTTCTTTAATGTTTTTTAATATTCTCTTCAAACCGCACCAAAATGTTTTATTTCTAAAGCTTCTTCAAAAACTGTTTTTAATGATTTTACCACAATAAGACTTTATTTAAGCCTCAAATATAACTTAAATGACCTTAAATTTTATTTTCTGGGATATACATGTTTAAAAATATATTTATGAAAAAAACAAATGATTTTCCAAAATAACTCCTCTTTCTAAAGTAAAAAGGATTTTTCTTATCTCACTTTAACTTTTATGGGATATATGCAATGTTCACCATTTATTTCATAATTTTGGTGTATGTACTACCCTTTGGTATATCAAATCAAGAGTATCATTATTTTAATGATATTATACTGGATTATGATTTGAAGGATTCAATGTTTTAAGTAACACTTAGAAAAATTTATGGATTATTTCCTCAAGGATTTTTCAAAGGTCTCATTTAAATGTATCTTCATCTATGTTAATGTCCTTTGTTGAATTTTTTTATTCATTGAGGTTTATAACATAAGTTATCATAAACAATTATTTATTTAATTTTTTATGTTTAGTTTGATTGTGTATGTTCTATCTTGAAACCATTCACCATATTACTCAGAATGGTAGTGTTTATGATTAATGATTAGGGAAAGTTATTTACATTTCACATGTTAGTTTCAATATGAATGTGTATGTTGTTTATGTCCACCCAATTCATATGAGGAATCGATTTGACTTAGTAAGTGTTGGGTGGGGCCTGCTATATCCCCTCAGTGCATCGGTGGGTATAATGAGACAAACTATGGTCTCGGCACAAGGCCTTGAAAAAATGAATATTTATGTTTTTGGCTGGGGCCTTAATCATTTTTAGACACCTTGGACGTGGATTTGTTGGTATATTTTGGAAGGTCCGAAAAATTAATTTCCCTCATTTTGAAGCTAGTAATTGAAAGTTCATGTGGTTGTTAGACTAGTATAATACCCATGGTTATGTTTTTTAATGGAATTATTTACTAAGCTAATATTCATTCTATAATGTGTTCAAGTGTAGAGGCATGTGTTTTAAATTATTCACCATTTCTTTTGATTAGGTTTATGATATCATCCACTTTATTTCTTTCCCTTACTGATAATTTTATCTCACCCCTTTTCTTTTTTTCCTTCCCCAGGATATGAGGAAGAGACCATTTGTTGAGTTTTCATGGATGCAGTTTATTAGATTTTATTATGAATCATATTTGTTTCCTTTCCAAATGTAAAATGGGTTCCATGTATGTATCTAGTTTATTTAAGACTACTAAACTGATTGGTTCATTAGGATTTTATTCCTTATAACCATGTCAATGTATTAAAATAATTCACCTGCTTCGGGCTTCTAGGTTCAGGGTGTTATAGTTGGTATCAAAGGAAGTTTAGTAGAAAACTTGGAAACTAGATAAAAAAAAGTCGATTAGTAAAATAAAGCCTAAGATATAATTTGGGGATAATAATGCAAGAAAATACTAGAATTTTTGTAAGGAATAGATTATCTAGTTTATCAATAAAAATAACCCCTTCCTGGATATTAACAAGTAGAGGTGGCTCTGGGACAGATGTATCTAGGGGTAAAACCCGAAAAGACCTCTTTGAGCTAGACTCGAACGGGAACTGGTTTACGACAATAGGCCTTGATGCACTCTTGTTTTGACACTCCTGGGGGATATGATTTGATAAATTCACAATATTATTATGAACAATTATGAAGGAGTTATTCCCACAAAGTAACCAAAGTATATGGTTCTAGGATTTATGATGCATAAATTTATGTTATATGTTATACCATGTTTAGAGGTATAGATAGTTCCTAATTTTATGATCTAGTATATAATATGGAACTGATTAGAAATGATACTGATCATAAGGAATGAGAACATCTTCAATGCACATGATCCAATGAGTAATAATAATCATATCTCTAATGGCCGTAAGCAACCTTTTTAAAGGGAGATTTTCTCCCAAGTATCCTCATCATATGATGAAATAATATCATGTGTTAACAAGGTATGTAAATACTTCTATGAGTCCTATGTATTTGAAGGTAAGAAAAGCAATAAGAGGATGTCATAGAGATGTGTGGATAAAGGTAATAAGGGGAAGAAGTGTTTTCACACATTTGATAACTTTGGAAAGAATCACCATGGTAATTGTTTGAAGGGAATGGGTGTTTGCTATAAGTTTGGAGGAAAAGGACACCCGGATCATGATTACAAGGGTAAGAAAATGGTTTCCATTGTAAAATGCTTCAACTGCAAGGAGGTGGGAAACTATGTCAATCAATTCCCCAAGCATCAAAGGAATATAACCCAAATGATGATTTTGGATAATGATGAAGTTATGATGCCACCACAGATGAAGTAGAATGATTAATATTCCTTATCAAGAATCACGCCATTTGAATATTTTGTCAGTAATATATTGGTTGTACAAATTATGATATATATAAGGATTGTAAAGTAGTAATATTTTATTAGGTATTTGTGGTTGTATGATGAATGGTAAAAAGGAAAATGGATTCAAAATAAAGTTAAAATTTTTAGAAAAAAATATATGATTGAGTGAAAGACAACCCTTAATATATATATATCTGATGTTGCTATAATGATGAAAAAATGATTTATTAGGGTAAGTAATGACTACCTTGGAACTGATTATATAATTTTCAAGAAGTGGTATATGCTATCATCGATTGAGTTTACATCACTTTTGGATTTAATGATTATATCCAATAACATATATCTTTTAAGGAATACGGAAGAATGCATTTTTAAAATATGGTTTTTACTATAATTCAAGTTATTACCAAATACATGATGAAGTAATTCACATGTATGAAATGTGAATTTTAGAGCTTCTTCTTGTTGATTAATGTTTAATTATAAGTTCATCTTCGAAATTCATTGACCATCACTCTAAAGTGTTGAATCATTATGAAATGGTTTATGTTGATCATTGTATGGGTTTTTAGAGTTTAATGTCACTACATGATGGTTTGATTATTTTTCCATGACCATGTTGTCCAATAAGAATGCATTGTTTTGTAGTAACCAATGCATCTCCCTTTCCTCTTATTAATATAATATTTTGACCATATTCTTGATGTGGATTTCCCATGAGGGAATTTTAAAGCATCAACCATTAACTTTTGATGTTCAATTTCATATTTCAAGGATGATTTTCTTAAGGAGGGGATAATGTAACACCCAATGAATTTAAAAATAAATCTAATATAGAATGTATGAAACACCAAGTCTCTATAAACACAACTTGGTTGTAACCTATCAAAGTAAACATAAATTTTCCTTCTTTGTGTTTTTAATTTTCAAAAAACTGACATACACTGTAGTGTTCAGTAAGATAATTAGTGTCTAATAAGACAAACTTAATTTTTGGTGAATAGTAACATACCCTTACAAATAGTAACATAACCATAAGAATAGTAATGAAAATTATATTTTCCAAAAAAAACTAAACATCACCATGAATGTATGAGTACAACTTAGACATCTTAAATGAGAAAAAATGATCATAGTATAAGTATTGGTATTTTTGTATGTCATAAATATTTTAATTACAATTTTACGATTAATTTAATAATTTAAAATGGAAATGTATTTTCCTAAAATTTAATAATAAATTGTAATTTATATTATTATGGTTATAAGATAATTTTATGGGACCTTGATTAATTTGTTAATGTTTTATAAAAAGAGTTATAGTTTTAAAGTTGTTTTTTGGAATAAATTATGATTTTATTTATAAATTAAATTAAAAATATTTAGAAACATAATTTCAAAAAAAAATACATTTTTGAATTCTAAAATTTGAAAAATGTTTAGGGTGAATTTTTGGGATTTTTCTGAAATACTCGATGTTTTGATGAATAGTGAAATACGGTAAAATAACGTATATACAAATTATCAATTAAATACACTATTTATGACATCATGAGTGATGTAAAGACACTTGGTTCAACCTAACATGAACTTATAACTATTAGGGGTCACATTAAGCAGAACTATTGGTTGTATTGATGGAAATAATAAAATAATAAATAAATATTCAAAATCCACTCCTCACCTCCACTATAAAACCCCCTCACTCCCTCTTCTAGTCACTCCTATAAGCACTAAAACTCCTCAATGTTCACCCCAAATACCCTACCATAGTCACTCCCCACATCAATGAATCTCTTGGTCTTTCCAAAAGACTAAAAACACTTTCCTTAAAGAGATTCTCAAGGAGGTGGATTCAAAAGGTAAATTTACCTTTTCATTTCTTTTATTTCAAGTTATCTTTTATGTGGTATGTGTTTCAAGTTTTCAGAACATGTTCTTATTTACATATTATTCTGTTAAAATAATTTTTTATAATTCTTCTATGAATGGGTTACCCATTTCCCCTCTATTTTTAATGTTTTTTATAACCATGTTGCATAGCCGTTATACTGCATAATTTTTATCTCAAAATCTCTCTCTTTTTCAAGCACTCTTATTATGATATTATCTTTTAATTTCAATTTTATTATGTTGGGATATTTAATTCCATATCCCCATTACATTATATATAATTTATTAATTATGTGATTCCCTTTTTCTCCCATCAATATATTTTATGAATTTTTAAGTGATTCCATTAGGCTACCGGATTTTCGTAAGGGATTTCTCAACTTTTTTGAGTTCATTTATTTTTCATTCCTCTCCTTAATTATTAAAAATGTTGTGATGAATCCAGTATAATTCATATACTATAATTTTTTCATGATAATGGAATAATTTTTCCTCATCTCTCCTTTCCCATTCCTATATACTAAAAATGAAAACACCACACCAAATGTAATAATCTAACACATTCAAGGATGATGGGTTTTCAATTTCTATTACCATATTCAATTATAGTCATGAAACAATTTTAATTGTTGAAATATACTATAATATATGTATTATTTATCATCTATGGTTCTGGAATCTTTTTGTACACATGATTTTGATTTATAAAGAAAAATGAGTTCGTTGTGTTCAAAAACCGCAAAATAACCCAAACAATTTTCATTAAATGATTTAAATAATGATTCATCTTTACTCAAAGTAACCAAATAAAATTTACAAAAATATAACCATATGGATGTTCAATAAAAACATATAGCTTCTATTCTGGATAAAAATCATCATTTTACATGAATCGTTTTTCATATATATAAGTATACTGATCATAAAACAAATAGACCCAAACAATGATATTGAAGCTCTTAACTAATCAAAAAGGTCATGAATGAACATAAAAAGGTTATAATAAATCAATTAAATGTATAGGAGTTTATTTAAATCTTATTTAATGAATTATGTTTGGTTATCTAGGGCACTAATACCAAGTGAAGAACACCATTGGACTTAAGGTAAGGGGTTTCTTCATCTCACTCCCATTTTTGTGAGATATTCCATATTCACTACTACTACCTGTGTATGGTGTATGTATACATCTGATTTATGTTTCACATCATGAATCTATTTATATTCATGAAAATAAATTTATCATTTATGATTATTAATTTTGGTTCATTTGATTCAATTGATTACAAAGTTTTAAGTATATTTTACCTGAACCACCATTTTCATTCAGGTTGCTCTTATTCATTACTCACCTCAATGATATTGTTATTTATTCTTATGTACTCCTCATAAATTCTGTGTGAATGTTCTATATATTTTTACCAAACAAAATCCAAATTTAATTTATGAGTAGTTTTATGTTTTAAAAGGATCATTAAAAAATTCTTCCCGAAATACCACTTGATTCAAGGAACTTCTATGATATTTACCTATTTCTATGTTCAATATATAATCAGTTTTAAGCCATATTTATCTTTCTAAAATCACCAATTTTAAAGTGTAAAATATATTTTTGGTTAATTTCTTTTTTTATGAAATTAAAAATACCTTTGTATTTTAAAATTCTTTAATATTTTTCTTAGACTACACTAAAATGTTTTATTTCTAAAGCTTCTTTAAAAACTCTTTTTAAATGGTTTTACCACAATAAGACTTTATTAAAGCCTAGAATATAAATCCTATGACCTTAGAATTTATTTTATAGGATATACATGTTTAAAACATGATTTATGAAAAATAAAAATGATTTGGCAAAAGAACACTTCTTTCAAAAGAAAAAATAATTTTTCTCATATCACTTTATCTTTTATAGGATATATGCATTGTTCACCACTTATTTCATTATTGTGGTGTTTTTAATACCCTTTGGTATATCATATAAAGAGTCTCATTATTCTCATGATATTCAAAGGTATTATTATTTGATGGATTCAAGGTGGTATAGGACAATTTGGAATGTTTATGAATTATTTACTCAATGATTTTTCAATGGTTTCATTTAAATATATCTTCATCTATGTTGGCATCCTTTGTTGAATATTTTACTTCATTGTGGTTTATATTATATGTTATCATCCACCATGTTTTATTTAATGGTTTATGATTAGTTTGATTTTTGATGTTCTCTCTTAAAACCATTCACCATATTACTCAGAATAGTTGTGTTTATGATTAATGATTGGGGAAAGTTATTTACATTTAATATGTTAGTTTCAATATGAATGTCTATATTGTTTATGTTCACCCCATTCATATGAGGAATTCATTGGACTTAGTAAGTTTCGGGTGTGGTCCTCTATATCTCCTTGGCGCATCAGTAAGTATCGTGAGAGAAAGTATGGTCTTTCCATGAGGCCTTGAAAAAATGAATATTTATGGTTTTGTCTTAGGCCTTAATTATTTTTAGACATCTTGGCCGAGGCCTTGATGGTATATTTTAGAATGTACGACATATGAATTTCCCTCATTATGAAGCACATAATTGAAAGTTCATGTGGTTTTTTGACTAGTAGAATACCAATGGTTATGTTTTATAATGGAATTATTTAATCAACTAATATTCCTTCAATAATGTGTTCATGTTTAGAGGCACATGTTTCCAATTATTCATTATTCCTTTTCTTTATGTTTATGAGATATTTTACTATATTTCATACCCTTACTGAGAATTTGAGCTCACCCCTTTCATTTGTTTTCCTTCCACAGGTTATGAAGAAGAGATCATTTATTGAGTTTTCAAGGATGAAGTTTATTAGATTTTGTTATGTATCATATTTTGTTTCCTTTACAAATATATAATGGGTTCCATGCATGTATCTTGTTTCTTCAAAACTACTAAACTGATGGGTCCTTTGAGATTTTATTCCCTGTAACAATCCCAATGTATTAAAAAATGCACTGGCTCTGGGATTCTAGGGTTGGGGTGTAACATCATCTGCTAAACTATTTTAAAATTCACTCTATGGTTGTTGACATCTCATTTTATGGCATTTAGTTGTCGTTCGGTCGGTTTGGATCCACCAGTGCAGTTTTTTAAATGAAGTAAAACCTTTAAAAACCATATATTTATTCGTTATATGTGGAACACACATTCTATTTATATGACATATACTCTTACACATCACTTAGAATAATAATATGGCTTTCCTATGATTTCATGTCATTCTGAGGTTCTTTTCTATAGATCTGAATGATGAATGGGCATTGTGGTGTTTTATGATACACAAAATGTGTTTTCCATCATCCAAAGATAATATAACCTTTTATTGACATAATATCTACTTGACCATTTCAAAATTTAATCTACGGTTGTTTTCATTGGATTTCATAGAATTCAGATGTCATTGGCTAGTTTTGACACCTGCATGTTTTTAAGTGGCGTCAAACCTTAAAAATATGTATATTTTATCATTCAAGGTTGTCCAAAAATCTGTTGGGCATGACTTCTCCTCATACATGTCATGAATAATAAAATGTTTTTCCTAGGATTTCTTGTCTTTTTGCAGTCGTTTTCTATAGATATGACCATTAAACGAGCATTATGGTGTTCTATGACACTAAAAGTACATTTTCAATCCTTCGAGGAAAAAAATAAACTTGGATTGACGTTTTTTCTATTAAACCATTTCAAAATTCACTCTACAATTATTTTATTCTAACTTCATAGCATTTGGATGTCATTGGAATGGTTTTGACCCTCAGATGCACCATTTTTAAGGGTGCCAAACCTTTAAAAATTGTATATACAGTCGTTCAAGGATGACCGCACATCCCATTGATGTTTTTCTAATCATACACATAATATATTATAGTTAAATTGATTTTATATGATTTTAAGACATTCTGATGACATTTTTTATAGATCTGACTGTTAAAGGCATGCTTTGGTGTTTTAGGACACAAAAGGTGTGTTTTCCATCATCCTTGACAAATGACACCTAAAATTAATGTATCATATACTCTATAATTTCATAATTCACTCAATGGTTTTGTTTCTTATTTCAAATTATTTGGAGGTCGTTTGAATGGTTTTGACTCCCTGCATGTTTTCAAAGGGCATAAACTACATATTCAGTCATTCCGAACAGACTGCATATTCGATTGATGTTCTATATCCCTATAAATATTGAAAATAATAATTATATGTAATTACTATTATTTCACAACATTACGGGGTAATTTTATATGTATATGATGGTTGAACATGCGTTTTTGTGTTTTATGACACTAAATGTGAGTTTTCGATCCTTTCGGAAAAACACCACCTCATATTGATGTTTTTTCTACTCGACCATTTCAAATATATATATGGATTTTATCATCTAATTTTATTGAATTTTGATGTCATTATATTGGTTTTGACCCGTGAATACACCTTTTTAAATGGCACTAATCCTTTAAAAACCCCATATTCTCGCATTTCAGGAAAACTACACATCTGATTGACATGTCATCTACTAATACACATCAAAAGTAATATTAAGATAATTTTCATATGATTTCAAGTCTTTATAATGAATTTTCTATATATCTTACTTTTGAATGTACATTTTCATGTTTTATGACATTATAAGTGCGTTTTCTATCATCCCAACAAAATGGCACCTCTGTTGACATACCATCTACTCGACTATTTCATATATCACTCTACAATTTTTCTCATTTTATTTCAAAAAATTCAGAAGTTGTTTAGTTTGATTTAACCCCCCCCCCCGTGTATTTTTATAGGGCATCAAACCTTTTAAAAACTGCATATTGAGTCATTTTAGGTAGAACACATGTTCTATTGACATGTCGTCTCCTTTCACATATCAGAAATAATAATTTGAATTTTTTTTTGATTTCACATCATTTTAGGGTTATTTTCTATGGATGTGACTATTAAATATGCATTGTGTTGTTTTATGACACTAAAAGTGTGTTTTCAATCTTCCGGGGAAAACGTTACCTCAGATTGATGTTTCATATTCTTGACCATCTCAAAATTTACTCTATGTTTTTTCTAGTCTAATTTCTAGGAATATAGATGTCGTTTGGTTTGTTTTTTTCCATTGATAACCCTTTTTATAGGGAATCAGACCTTTAAAATGAACTTATTCGATCTTTTTGGGAATACCACATGTCTGATTACCTTTATTTCTTCTCATACACATCAATAATAATAATAAAATAGTTTACCTATGATTTATATTCATTCTAAGGTAATTTACTGTAGATCTAACTATTAAATAAACATTTTGATGTTTTATGACACTACAAGTGCATTTTCCATCATCTCGAGTAAATAAAATCTCTAATTGGCATACCACCTTCTCACAAATTTCACTATTCACTCTACAATTTTTGTCTGATTTCATAAGATTCTGTGATCATTCAGCTGTTTTTGACCCAATGCATGTTTTTAAAGGGCATCATACCTTTAAAAGCCACATATTAGGTTGTTCCAGGCATACCAAACATTTTATTTATGTTTACTATCCTCATTCATATTAAATTTAATAATAATATGTTATTTATATGATTTTACATCATGTTGTGGTTTTTTTCTTAAGAAATGATCGTTAAACGAACGTTTTGGTGTTTTATGACCCTAAAAGTGAATTTTCGGTCCTCCCAAAAAAATACATGCTCATATTGATGTTACATATACTTGTAAATTTCAAAATTTACTCTATGATTATTCTCATCTCATTTTACAACATTTGGATTCTATTTTGTTGGTTTTGACCCCCCAAATTCAACAATTTAAAGGGCGTCAAACCTATAAAAACTGTATATTCGGTCATTCTGGGTAGACCGCACCACTTCTTAATGTGTCTTTTACTCATGCAAATTAATAATAATAATAATTTGGGTTTTTTATGATTTCAAGTCATTCTGATGTCTTTTTCTATAGATTTTTCCATTAAAGATGTGTTTTGGTGTTTTTTGACACTAAAAGTGTGTTTTTTATCATCCCAATAAAATGATACCTCTGATTGACATGTCTTCTTTTCTTCTATCTTACAATTCAATTTAATTTTTTTTTCTTCCGATTTCATTGAATTCAGAGGCTTTTTAGTTGGTTTTGACCCCCATGTGTTTTTAATGGGTGTAAAACCTTTAAAAACGCATATTTGGTCAATAAAGGAAGAACAAACATCTGATTGATGCGCCTTCATTTAATATAGATAAAAAATTATAATAAGATAATTTTGAATTGATTTCACATCATTAAAAATACATTTTCTATGGATATTATCATTAAATTCATGTCTTGGTGTTTTATGACACTAAAAGCGTGTTTTCAGTTCTCCTGGGAAAACACTACCTTGGATTGATATTCCATCTACTTGACCATTTCACAATTCACTCCAAGAATTCAATGTGGCCAATAATATTGACTACATGAGGCCCATCTAGCATAGAATCTATAAGACTAGTTGTAAACAAGTCATTGGAGATCACGTACCTCTCTTATGTCACCTTCTCTTGATTGAGATCCCAAAGGCAAGACATTATTCAATACACATTCATGTCCTTGTGTTGCTTCAAAATATCATTTTTCATGAATGATAGCATGAAAGAATGAACAACTGTATAATCATCCATATGTTTCTCATAGAGAGATAATTATTCATTATTAGCCTCTTTACCATGTGCTTTAGGAAAAGTTTCTTCCAATATATGTAATTTCCTTTCCTGGTGAAGGATAATTCATAAGTCCCTTTTCCACTCTTAGAAATTTTTGATGGTTAGAAGTTTATTATTCTCATGTATGGATCATAGTAATATGTTTGAAGTCGTTTTAATACTATTTCTTCAAATAAGATGATCATAATTTTAGAACTTCATCTGATAAAATTTTGACAAATAAATAAATAAATAAATATTATATTTATTATTCTCCCATTCATTTATCAAAACCCAATATTTGTCACCATTGGCTTCAGAATATCTTATTTTTTTTGGACATTCTCGTGGTAAGGATCCAAATTACCGTTTTTATTACCACAAATTTTCTTGGTCAAGCAACATGAATGGTTTTATGTAGACATTCCAAATGAAAACTGCATTAACTCATAGTTTCTTGATCTTTTGAGTGGAATACACAATCCAAAAATCATTAAATTACATTTTCTCAACCCTTGCCTCTCAGTTACACCAATTCCTACTTTGGAACTCATCCTTGATATGAACTAAGTTTACTCAACCAAAAACTTCAAGTTATAATTCCTGATAATTAAATGCACCCCAAATTTGGTTGTTCCAGAACATTGAACCATGGTTCTATTTTAACTGAAGTAGTGGAAGGCTATACCGACTTAATATATATAATTGAGATATTTATCCTTTTATGTGTAAATTGAAAATTATTATATTTATAAATTTTTTTAATATTAATTGGATTTATTTAAGTGACTAACCATGTATTAGATATTATTTACACACAATCCAATTTATTTTAATTCAATCTTGCATGCTCGTATATTTCATTAATTCATGTGATTGTGAAAAAACGACAATAATGAAATAGCCATGCAACTTTATAGAAATAAAATAATAAAGTGGTATGATTATGAGATTTTACTAATGGTTAGTTTATCTTGAGATTGATAAACTAACTATTGACCTAGGGGAAAATCACCTTGAACTAATTATCGTTCATGTTACATCTTTCCACCTATCCACCTATATATATCTATTGGATTGGTGTCATCTCATCTCTAAACTTGAACGACCTTCACTAGAATGGGAGCTCCATCCATTATATATGCTTTTACTCACACATAGGTAAGTGGGAAATGGTTTACAAAAAAGAAACCATAAGAACACATGACCTTACATAATAAGAGGAGATAAGGCACACAGGGCAATAATTTAATTTAATAATAAATTAAATAAAACCAATTATACACAAAGGTCATGCTTATACTAATGATCATCCACATGCATGCAACGAATTAAGAATTTAATAAAATAGTAATTCAATTCTGAATCGTTCTTATTTTAGATAAATCATGCTCGAATCAATTAATTTTAATCCTTAATTAATCAATTATTTTATATTAATTTTCATCCTAATTTCATTGAGATTATCAAAAATTATAACTAAAACTAATTAAATAAATTTATTTAAAATTAATTATGTACACTAATATACCATGGAGGAAACATGGTGAATACCCGTCCAAATATACCCAACATGTATTATACTCATATAATATTTACTATTGTAACTTATGGTATATATGAATTATCATGTAGTTTCATGACATGTAGTATCAACATAATGATTACATTAATTACATGATTTTTCAGTCACGTGTTATGCTTCAATGCACATAGGGTAACAACTATAATATGACTTATACAAGATATGTAGATATGAAAATTATGCATATGTTAATTTAAAAATTTTATATATAAATATTAAATCCCATCACATAGTGTTCCCTATCAAATTAATTACTACAAGAAATCACATGTCAATAATATTTAAATCTTCATTATTTGTTATAAGTACACACCACATACATGGGCCATACAGTGTGTAATTCGGTTGACCATGCACTAGGTTAGTCCAATAAATATGCAGTGTAATGAATAAATGCACCGCGTGTCATCAATGCATACATTTTGAATTAATTCCTCATGAATTAAACAAAATCACATAGGGTGTAACTTCAGTTACACGGTGTGCAATCCTATTTTATCCAACCAAAATACTTAAAACCACCATATAAGATCTTTGGTTTTATTTCATTCATTAAATTAATCAATTTGATTACATCTATGAGAAATTAAAGAGGAAGAATAAGATCTCACAATTTGGATTAAAATAATGATTAACCATGGATTGAGAACTAAATTAAAAATGTATAAATCAATAAATGATATTTAAGTAATTATAAATAATCATGTGACCAATTTGATACCATTTATAGGTTTCACGTGTAGCGGATGTGTGTGATGGGTAGTTCCCAACATTTCTTTTTTCCATGATTGATGATTAATATGAGATTTTATACAATATTGAACGTCAGGATAAATTAAATGAAATCAATTAAATAGACCAGAATAGAATGTTGTAAGCATAGATAAGATCATCACATATTATTTATAATTAATTTAATTAATTGGAAAATTATCTTGAAGTAATTATTTATATTTTGATGTATCTGACAATATATCTATGTTGTATGGTCATTTCATTGGAGTAATCAAAGAAGATTTTCTCTAACAGTGATCCACACGTGTTCCAAAAATCACTGAATATCACCATAGGAATCTGTGGGTGTTAACATAATATATCCTATCGCTCGTGTCATCCAGCTTTGATGGCCTCAAGAACCTCTTTCAAATCATTCTTTTGGAACTCTCTTCGGTTGATAATGGGATGTGGAGGAAGATCACTCTCCATTATTGGGAGCATTCTTGAAGAAGGGAGCTCTCTTGGGATTTAGATAATTCTCTAAATCTGTTGTGCACAACCAAAACAAATGAATTGTCACTTAGAGAAAATAATATAATTGGGTTTATATATCACTAGGAATATAAATAATTAATTTCACAAGTTTCCCTAATTATTTATTTAATCTTTGTAGAAACCAATGTCAAATAATACCAATATTATTATTATTATTAGTTCTTGACATGTGTTTTACATGAGAATTAAATTAAATATTATTTACATAAATAATATTTATTATTTATTATTTATCACCAGACCATTAAACTATATTTCTATTCCTCTACAATATTTATCAGTCCTTGAATACTGACTATTTATTTAATAAAAAATATCACTACATTATTCACCAATAAATAATAAATAACTATATTCACTAAATTGAAAATAAATATTTATTAAATATTTCACTCACATTATATTCTCTCTTATAAGTAGTGATGGAATTAATATGATAAAAAACATTAATAATTGTTAAACCATGTGTGGGTATAATATTTATTCATATTTTAAAATACCAAATAATAATAATATTATCTAACTGAGATTTTGGATACACTTATTGTGTGACTCTCTTGCCCTCTTTCTCAGTGGAATTGGGAGAAACATCCTAAATTCCAAGGTTAGCATCTAGAAACTCACCAGGGAACTCATCGGGAAAAAAATTAACACTACAATGACATAATGGATCATACAGACACTTAATATGTAATATAATACCTTTATCATAATATCTCTAATCAAGCAGGTTGCATGGCGGTGTCATCAACCTATGTGATCAATGTCTCTTTCTTTGACATCCCAGAAATTGAACCTGCCTATAGAACACCATGGACATGGATTTATTTAGGGTATATCATTACCACCAAAGGTACTAAGATATCAACTTCCTTTAATGAACACAAGGGACACATCCTTTATTGAATTAATTATTACTGTAATATTACTCATGACACACCCAATATATCCAACCTCACCGTGAAAATCTGTCATCACAATTTTCATCCATGCATCAATGTACATTACTAATAATACTTATTAGTAGTAATATTAATGTATATAGACCAATATACACATTTGTAGATAGGAACATTTAATAAAACATATAAACTCTGATTTCTTACTAGTGGATCTAATTCTCATAATATCCTAAAGGATATTACGAAGGGTGTACAATATGAGAAGATGACTCAAATTCCTATGAGTCTCCACCCCCCACAGCCCTTATCATCTATATCCCTTAAATGATATCATCCAGATATAAAACATATATTTAAGAATTGTGTCACATCACTTCCATGTTCTCATTATAGTGGGGAACTGATATGACCTTTTAGTTTGATAACTACTCATGGGACATTACCACATACTATGTTACACAGAAGAACAACCATGATGTTATAAGTAGTTTATTAATATTCAAAAATATGAATACATCTTATCATAAAGTACACAGAAGTTGGTTCTAGGGAACCAAGTTTAACAATAGTACCATTTTTCTAATCTTTAGTACACAAAATGTTTTAGAAAATGATTTTAAGAAAACCAACATTAATTTTTCTATTTAGTTGGATAAAAGTTTTTCTTCTAAAAAACATGTATTATTAAAATGTTTTTAAAAATGTTTTTAACCTTTTCAAAATTATTTAGTAAATAAAATTTTACCCTTTTGGTCTTTTACCAATGTTTTCTAAGGAATCTTCTTGCCGATTTCTGAACAAGGAATTTTTCTAACCCTTTACCGTGTAAAAGGAATGTTCTTTTTACCTCATAGGGGCATGTATGTATTTACCCACCGTATTTTATTCAATGATTCCTTTTTATTTTTAAAAGGATAATTTTTTAAGAATTTTTTTTTAAAAGTTATTTTGAAAGAAAAATATTTGCAAAATAATTTTCAAAATAAAAAAGATATTTTCCTCAAGAATGATTTTAAAATATCTTTTATAGTATTTCTATTCATAAACGAAACCAAACCTATATTTTTACTCTACTTGGGATATGTTATACTGATTTAATCCTTATTCTTTCTCTATATGGTTTATGATTTATTTGGACAAGGATAATATTCACATTCACTTTCTCGATTCCATTTAGTCCCCTTGAAATATTCAATTTCGTATGATCCTTTGACATTGAATTTACCCTAAGTATCTATATCATTTTTCATGGATATGATTATTTAATGAAAAATATTGATTTTTTCATATGGATTTCACTTTGAAATATATTTTTTTATTTTGGGGAAATATTGATAATTTTGTATCCTTTATTCAATACAGATATTTGATAAGGCATATTGTTTATTCGATATGAGAAATTATTAAGACATGAATGACATGAGTTGGGGACCACTTATGGAATTCCCTATGGGTTGGGGACCTGTTAATGTAATCCCCTCGATGCATTGGTAGTCTTACAAGATGAAATTAGTTTGTGAAAAACCCATTGAGTTTGTTTCCAAGCAGAATTGAAGACGGGTTTCTACCCATCGTTTAAAACTGTATAGAGGATAGATCATGATAAAAGAGGTTTTCATGTGCCTTAGAAATTAAATCCAATAATTAAGCATTTCATTCATTTTTATTCAGTTATTATTTGTCCATGATATTTTTCATTGACATATCTATGGATTCATTTTATTCTAAGCTTATTGATTAAATTAAACATGTTTTCATTTTCTTACATTGACAAATTTATATGTTCTTATCTAGTTAGTTTAATAAAATGTGAATCTATTTATTTATCATTCAATTTTATTAGTCTAATTTATTCATTGTTGCTTCTATTGTACTTTACCTGTACTGAGCATTTGATCTCACGCTTATTATGTTGCCTATCCTCCCACCACATCACAACTATAAATCAAATTTTGATTGAAAAATATATAAAAATCTATCATCAACCTATTTACCCTAATTCTATAATCTGAACCTTGGTTATAAATCCATCCAAGGAATCCCTTTGGTGTAAACCAAAAGAAGTTACCCAAAGAAGAGGTAATATCTTTCATCAAGCTTTTTAGTTTTATTTCTTTCTTCACTCCCTCAACTCTTCTTATTCTTTGATTATATAAAAAAACTAGTATCTTAAATATACTGAGATGTTTTTAATATAATCGTTTTACATAAACTTACATGCACTTCCATCTAATGGATAACGAACATACCATTTATATGTACAATGAATTACTGTCTCACGAAATAAAGTTGTTCATTTTTTAATTTATTACCTTTCATGATTATGAATTATGATGGAAATGTGGTTTATATATGATATATAATATACTTATTATGTATTTATTCTTTTTTAGTTTTTGTATAACACCTAACGTTGTACTTTTCATTTTCATAAATATGATAACATTGTTTGTGGAACGGTGGACTACCACCTCCTAAATGTGATGTGATTCGATCACAATATTATTAGAATGTATAAAAGATAGTTTTAATTAATAATATGTTACATAAAAAACATATATATGATACTAATTAAATAATTATATTTACATAAATAAAATATATATCATTTTCTTTGTTACCCTTTCACACACTAAAAAGTGATAACATCGGTCATGGACGTGTGGACTACCACCTCCTCAACCCAATGTGGTCCCTTTTACATCAAAATAATTATATATATAAGTATATATGATTAAATAAAATGATATTTATGATATAATGATAATTCTATAAATATATAGTGTTACTTACCTTCCCTCCATAACAATCATTGAAAAATGGGTATGTTACTCATGGGTACGTGCGACTTACCGTCTCCATGATTGTAATGTTGGTTAATTTTTCATAACCATATTTAATTATTGATTTTAAAAGTATAATTTATGTATAAATATTATAATTATTTCATTATTATTATTCTATATATGTTAAATAATGACCCCTTTGATCATAGTTAACCTAAAAAAGTTTTTTTGACACATAAAGTGAATTTGGTCAAAACACCCAATATAAACATAATTGATTATGTTATTATATAAAACATTGTGATAAGTAAAATAAAATTAATCATAAGCATGAAAATGTTTCCCAATAAATTAAATAATTAAAAAAAGTTTGTTAATCAAGAATATAAAGACACACAAGACAAATCAAACACATGGTAAGGCATTTCCGTCTCACCTTTTATATCCGTGAGATAAATGACATGTTTACCACTTACTTCATTTTTTTTGTGAATCTACTACCCCTTTTGTTAAATTATATCATTAATCCTTTTATATTCATGGTATTTAAAAATTTTATTTAATGATATACCTTCACTATTCTTCTGATTTAAAATGTTTTGAAGTAGTATGGGACACTTTTAAATGTTTAAATATAATTTTACGCAAGAATAATTATAATGATCTTTTAATAGTATTAATATTCAAGGTAATTTAAATTTTTTTTTCAACAAAACATTTAATTTCATTCTCCCATCATTATTCAGAATCTTTTTCAAATAATACTACCAGTTCCCCACTCTTTGTTACTCAAAATGTTTTATAAAATGTTTTTAAGAAATAATGACTCTATTTCTCTCTTTAGTCAGAGAACCTATTTTCTTTTAAAAACCATGTTTTATTAAAAAAAATTCAAAAATGTATTTAACCTTTTCAAAATGATTTAGTAAAGAAATTTATATTCCATTTGTCTTTTACCCATATTATTAAAGTAATCTTCTTTTCTCTTTCTGGTCATTCTATTCTTATACCCTTTTACAATGAAAAAGGAATGTACATATTTTCTTGTGTGTTTTATTTAAATCCTAGTATGAAATTATGAAAGTTTAATTTTTATATAATTTTTTAATGGTGATTTTTTGGGGAAAATATTGTTTTCATTTTTTTTCAAAATAAAAATGATATTTTCCTCAATAAAGTTTTTAAAATATCTTTTATAGTATATATTTTTATCGTTAAACACAACCCTTTTTTCTAGTCCACTTGGGATATGTTATATGGATACTATACTTTTTCTTCCTCTAGATGGTTTAAGATTGATTTGGCTAAAGATATAATTCACATTCACTTCCTTGATTATTTTTATTCCCCTTTAAATAATAAATTTTCTATGATCCTTTGACATTGAATTTCACCAATGTATCCATATCATTTTTATGGATATGATTATTACCTAAACCATATACAATTTTTCAAATGGAGTTCACTTTGAAAATTTTCTAATCGTTCTGAAAAATATTGATAATTTTGTATCTTTTATTCAATATAGATATTTGATAAGGCATATTGTTTATTTGATACGAGGAATGATTTGGACATGAAAGACATTGTTTGGGGACAACTTAATGAATTCCCTATAGGTTGGGGACTGGATGATGTATTCAACTCAATGAATTGATTGTCTCATGAGACATAATTAGTTAGTGACAAACCCTTCGAGTTTGTTTCCAAAAATAATAGATGATTTTCTACCCATAGTTTTAAACTATTTGGAGGTTATATATTGACCATATAGGTTTTCATGTTCCTTAGACCTGACATCCAATAATTTATAATCTCCATCATTTTGATTATGTTATTATTTATACATGATATTTTTCATGGAGATATCTATGGATGTATTTCATTATAAGCTTATTGATTAAATGAAATGTGTTTTCATTTTCTTACCATGAAATATTTATTTATCCTAATCTAATTATTTTAATGAAATGTGTTTCCATTTATTTACCATTCTATTTGATTATTCTAATTGATTCATTCTTATTTCCACTATACTTTAACCTTATATAGCATCTGAGCTCACCCTTATTATGTTTTATTTCCCCATGATTCTAAGAAACATACTATGAATGATTTTCATGGATATACTATATCGAATAAAGTTACATTCCTCAAAAGAAAAAAAAATTATGCTATAATTAGTGTATTAATTTGTAATACAATACTTGTTTATGTATATTGTTTACCAAAACTACTAAATTATTTTTTTCTTTTGGTATGTGATTTACATGTATCTTATGACAATGAAAATTATAGTAGACACTAGAATCACGATTCTAGATTTGATTCACTACATAATAATTATCTTTATAATAAATAATTTTCCAGTGTGTCTGTGATACCGATAAAACATACTCTAATATAATCAAACAATTTTTTATTCTGATTCTAATACTCTGATCATCAGACTGTGCTTAGTCCAATCATTTTTATTTAATAGGACTTATGTATTCTATTTAGTTTAATTTGTTAAACTATAACTCACCCCCTATTGTACGCCATTGTAAAATCCTATAATCTAATAATATGTATAAGATAAAGTTTTGCTTCTTATACTTTCTATGTTTTTAATTTTTTATCAACATCAATTTTTACTATGTTTTAACATAAACTCCATTTTGATAAACTATTTACACAAACATGTTAGTATAAAAATAGTTTCTATTGTTTTTAAGATTATATGGTTATGTGTTGGTACCCTTGAAAATATCAATCTTAGTAGATCACCAATATTTGATGGTGCAAATTATGAATAAGGGAAATATTAGATGAATTTTTTTATTAACACTGGTGTAGATACTTTTGTGATGATTACAATAAATTACAAGATTTTCGATAAGGATGTTTCTAAAATTAACAAATAAAGAAAAGTTGGATTGTAAAATCTATAATAGAGTAAAAAAATACTCTTTTATATTCCATGACTAGAAGTATATGTGGGTATATTTCATCTTGCAAAGTAGCTAATAGTATTTGGAAAAAGTTATAAGTAACACATTTTGGTACTTCTAAAGTCATTGAATTAAGAAGATCCATGCTTTGTGCTGATTATGAAGCCATTGATTTTATTCATGGTGAGAAAATTACTTAGAATAACTAAAGGTTGTGAATATTTTCTAAATTTTTAATACTCTTTTTGAGAGAAAGGTATTGACATTAATATTTTGGTTGAAAAGATTATTGATATAATGACTAATTAGTAGGAATATAAAATAATTGTTGGAGATGACATAAGAAATATTATGAATCTAACTCTTGATGATCTTTTTGGTTCCCTCATTAAATATAGATAAAAATTATAAAAAGATATGTTGAAAATGATAAAAATGAGAATGGTGGTGTATCTTTTTCGTCAACATCTATTATTCCTACTAAATTTCGATCACCTAAGAATGTTTTGATATATACCAATAAAAATATATTTGTTGTTCTATTAGACTCTAGTTCTTAAAAACAAACTGTTAATGGATTGGAAAATATCTCAAGATGAATGAATAAGTTCATTAGAAAGAAAAATCTCTAATATAGATCTAAAAAGGGTAATAAGGATAAAAATGATAAGAATGTCTCATTTAAAGTAACTTTCTATGAATATAAAAAGACAAGACACAACATACCTAATTGTCCTAAGCTTAAGAGAAGGGGAAGGAAATAGATTAATTCTCATGGAAATAAAACATAGTATTACAAGTCCAAGAACAAGGAAAGTATAAAAGCTTCCGACACTTAGAGTTCAAGTGGATGAGATAATTCTTCATAATGTTCTTCTGACAAGAATAATTCTGAATAGGGGAATATTGGCCTTTTTACAGAAATACCATTAGTAAAACAAATTTTTAATGGATAAGGTACACAATTATGAATCCCTTACCAACATGTATTTAAATTAATACTATATTGATGAAAAAATACTACATCATAAGATGAAGAGTATTACTTAGATAATAAAGATAATGCACTTCCTAATTATGAGTAAGTATCTAGGTTTTCGAAACATCTAGAAAATGAAAATTATAAAGTTTGTAAAAAACTTTTCAATACCAATGAAATTTTTTTTAAAGTAGACTCAATGATTAATATTTTAACTAATGAAATAAACGATATTTCAAAAGATATTGATAAAAAAATTTGAAAGAGAATTACATTCAAAAGACATTAAAAATATTATTTCTAAGAAAAATACTCTACAAAATGATTTTGAAAAACTCAGTTCTAATACTATTTCCAATGATGAATAAAAATTGTTTTTCAAAATAAAATATGAGATTTATAGTTTGAAGAAACCTTTTTCTAAATTTACCACTAGTAAAGAAAACTGTGAAAATATGTAAAAAATAATTAAACCTCATGGTAATAACACTGGAATAGGTTTTACTCATAAGAAAACATTTTTTTAATAATAATTACTTTGTTCCTAAAAGTGCCCTATTTTTTACTAAATTCCATAGTAAGAGACATTGGAAGAAATATTATTCTATAAATATAATTCTATATTTAGGATTTAAAAAATAAAATTTTTCTAAAGAGATGACATTTTCTCAACGTTGTATTGTTGGAAAAATGTGGTTACCTAAAATCATATTTTCTAACGAAACTAGACCCAAGAAGGTTAAGGTTCTAAAAAAATAATTTATTTGTTTTCATAAAAATAGAGAAAGTACAAACAAAAACAATATTTGTTACATAGATAGTGGTTTTCCTAGATATATGACTATTAATAAACACTTCTTCAAGAAGATTATCAAGATGAAAGGTGTAAAATTAACATTCTAAGAGAATGATCAAGGATAAATCGTTGGTATAGGTAACATTATACCTCTTGGAAAAACATTAATTTCAAATGTTTTATTTTTTGTAGGAATTAAGCCCAACCTAATATGAATAAGTCAATTATGTGATGAATTTCATCTTGTGAACTTTAGGAATAATAAGTTTGTAATACATAACTCAAAATATGAATTTATTATTTATACCAATAGACATAAAAATGTTTACAAACTAAACATAAAAAACATTAGGATCCAAGACTAACCCTGCCTTTGTGTTTTAAAAGATCATTCTGGGTTATGGAATAGAATTTTAGGACACTGTAATCATATAAACATATATAAGTTGACTAAAAAAGGACTTTTAATTAATTTACCATAACTTAGGTTTTATTCTTCAAATGTTTGCGATCCTTTTTAATATATTAAGCAGCATAAGTCAGGTTCTAAATCCATTTTTGAATTCACAACTTCTAATGTTTTTTAGTTAGAACACATAGAATTATTTGGTCCTACAAAATTTTTAAGTATCTGTAAAAATTACTATGTATGTGTATTTGTTAATGAGTACACTAGATATATATGGGTCTATTTTATAACAAGAAAATTTGAATCCATTATTTATTCTAAATGTTTTGTAGACATAGTTAAAAATGAGGGAAATCTATCCTTCATAACGATTATTAGTTATCATGGTTTAGAATTTGAAAATTATGATTTTGAAAAATTTTGTAGTAAGAAAGGTATTGAACACATCTTTTCAAAACCTAGAGCTCCACAATAAAACGGGTTAGTTAAAAGAAGAAATATAATATTTCTGAATATTTCTAGATCCATGCTGAGTGAATACTCAGTTGCTATTTTTTTTTGGGATTAAGTGGTTGGTACTACCTGTTATTCTATAAATTGAGTTTTAATTGTACCTTTCCTTAATAAAACTTTTTATGAGTAGTGGGTTAGAATAAAACCAAAAGTTTCTTAATTCAAGGTTTGTTGATGCAAAGTATTCATATTAAATACAAAAGATAATTTACATATGTTTTCACCCAAATCTAATGAGGGTACATTTTTAGGTTAATCTTTAACTAGTAAGGCTTATAGATTTTTTAATAAAAATTATTATATTATTCCGAAAATAGTGCATGTTATGTTTGATGAAACTTGTCCCTTTGTTTTCGAACAACCTCAACCTACATCCTCATATTTTATTTCTAAAACTAATTTTAAACCTAAAATATAATTTTATTTTCAAAAGAAAATAACCCAAGAATATGTTTCTAATGTTTTTCCTCCTGAATATTTTCAAACTATTATTGAATAAAAGACTTCTGAGAACCCATCTAGCCAGTTTTTCCTTAGGAATCATCATAGCGAGTGTATCATTGGTGATGTAGACAAATAGGTTTGGACTAGAAGTTATATTAGAAATTAAATTTATCAACTATATTTATTATCAAAATTAAAACTTAAGAATCTTGATGATGCTCTTGATGATGCATATTGGATAAAAAAATGCAAGATGAACTCAATGAATTTGACAGGAACAAAGTCTGGACTTTAGTTGAACACCCGAAAGACACTTATTTAATTGGAGTAAAATGGGTATTTTTAGATAAATGTGATGATAATGGAATAATAGTTATAAATGAAGCTAGAATTTTTAATATGGGAAATAAAATATAATATGGTATATACTACGAAGAAACCTATGCTTAGGGAAAAGGACTTGAATCTATTCACAAAAAGTTTAGCTTAAGCAACATTCTTAAATTTCAAACTTTTTTAAATTGATGTGAAGTGTGATTTCATTAATGTATATGTTCAAGGGGATATTTATGTAGAAAAAAAAACTAGTTTTAAAAATAAAAAACATCCAAAAATTGTTTATGAACATGAAAATACACTTTATAGACTCAAATAATCCCCTAGAGCTTGGTGATAGATTAACTAGATTTTTGTTACAGAACTATTTATTTAAGGGAGCAGTGGATCTAGTTATTTTTATAAAAAAAGTTAATAAAAATATTATTATTGAACAAATATATTTTGAAGGAATTATTTTAAATTCTACTCAAAAATATTTAACATATTCATTTTTGAATCTTATGAATTCTGAGTTTGAAATGAGTATGACGTGTGAGTACTTTTTAAATATCACAAACACTTGATGGAACTTTTATATCTCAACATAAATATATAAAAGGATTACATAAAAAATTTGGATATGATAATAATAAAATGTTAGTACTCCCATCAGTACCTCCAATACATTATATCTTGATGAGTCTAGGAAACCAATTGATTAGAATAGTTTTCGAGGTATGATTGGAATATTACTTTAATTAATAGCTATTCATCCAGATTTAATGTTTTCATTCTTCTTAGGTTATAGATATCAAGATAATCCAAAAAAATCCCACCTAAAATCTATTAAAATAACCATTAATTAAGTTAAAGGAACTATGTATTTAGGCTTATTCAATTATTCTAGAAATTATTTTGAACTAAAATGTTTCTTAGATACTGAATTTAGTGGATGTAGAATGGATAGAAAAATTACATCTGAAGATTTTCCATTATTAGGAGATTATTTAGTGTTATGGTTTTGTAGGAATCAATGCTTGATATCACTTTCCACTACTAATACCAAATTTATAGAAATTGTAAGTTATTGTGCTCAAGTGTTTTGGAGGAAACACACACTAAAAAACTATGGTATTAGTTTCTCTAAAACTCAAATACTTTGTGAACACACAAGTTCTATAGATTTTAGTTAAAACTCATCACATCGCTAACATGATAATCACATATATAATACAACATTTCCTTCAGCTTCACAAAATTAAAGGATATATAATTCTATAATTCATTGGAATCTAAGAAAAACTAGCTAATATTTTCACAAAACCTATTAGTTCTAATATAATTTAATACACTAAACAAAATCTAGGAATGATCAATATTAACTAATTATTTATATATACTTTTTTGTTGACCTCAACTATTTTGATAATCCCAATTAATGGATATCTATATTCTAATTTGTTCAATCTGCGACGTTCTATTTGATAATAATAGTAATATAATCTTTGAAATATGTTAATCAATGTTTATCTATGTTAATATTAATTTTGAGGAAATTATAACTCAATTAGATAGGTTTTTCATAAAACAGATAAGGGTTAAGTCACTGATTTGCTTATAGCTACTAACACAGATCTACCGATACTTAGTCTACCAATAGACATAGTCACCGATAAGCTAAGGTCATCAATACGCAGATCTACCGATATGCATAGACTAAAGTCTACTGATACAACCTACTGTTACACCAGAGTTACGGATAGAGTAAGTCTACTGATATAAGCAAGTCTACCGCTATGAAGATATGGATACAAAGCGAGCTACCGATACAAAGCGAGCTACTGATAGACCAAGATATACCGATAGAACAAGTTCGCTGGTATATAGAGCTAATGATACAGAGTAACAACTACCGCTACCAGGAGATACCGATACAAGATCAAAGGGATACTTATATAAGGGCACTACTACACAAATTCAGCCATTACACATCTACCAATAGAAGGATACTAATGAAAGACTGGCAAGTCAAACTCTATAACCTCAATATTATTTATTTATTATGAAAGGGTTATATTTGATGTTTTTAATGAAATTAATGTTATTTAATGATATTTGTTGGCAAGTAAGGGAACCATACCTAGTACCCCTGAAAAGGGTGATTATTCTTTTTACCGGAGCTTAAAACTATAAAAGGAAAGACAAAGACTGAGAAGAAATGAATTAAGAAGACACGTGAAAGGTGTAAAAGGAAAGGGCTTAACAGCATTGAAACATGGTGCATTCACACTAAAATAAATAGCTACATCCATACTGGAAGAGCACTGGACATACACGAAGCCATTTCTTTCTCTAAAGGAGAAAACAAGTTTCACCATATTCAAGGAGTGAAGAACTACAAGAATATTTTTATACACTGTAGCTGATAAAGATGAATATGAAAACCATGGAAGAAAACGACACATTGTTTTTCTGAAAAAAACCAGAGAAAGACTCAGAAGCACTTCTGATTTATCAAAAGTGTAGAGACCCAAAGTCTGATGTACATGGACATTACATTACTTTTACGGAATACTAAATATATAATAAAAACTGACACACAAGGACCATAATAGTTTAGTGTCTTTGGAAACTTGGAACGTAATCTTCTAATTGTGGTGAAAGATATTCAACATCTCCCATAAAGATCTTCCACTTTTTGTTTCGTTACCTAAAACCATTCTTTTAATCCCGGGGGAAAATAAAGCATAAAAAGGGTGAGCTCAATTGCTCAGTAAGGGTAAGCATGGATAAAATAAAACATACTATATACATTTGAACTTAAAATCATGAACTTAATGTTTAAACATCAAAATCTTGAGCAACGACATAAAACATGGAAGTACATAAGGCATAGATCAAAATGGAACATAAATCATGATAAAATAGCATGGGAATAAAACATGTAATTGTGGAATCCATTAAGAACATGTAATGATTTCCATAGTATCCAAGACATTGCTGCCAAGACCATCTTAGTGGACAAAGTTCCTTTCTGGATCGAGTTCACTCCTCGTTCCAGTCCTGTAATACTGAACAAGATTAACTTACCGTTCTATCCATTTCTATCTCAGGAGATATAAATATTTACCCAATGCATTGGAGGGAGATATAGGTCCCACCCATCTCATAATGAAATCATTATTTTGTGTGCACAAAATCATAAATCATACATCATAGCATAAACCAATAAATAAAATGGGTTTCACAAACACCATCCCATCATTACATAATCCATATAAAAGAAATGGATATAATTTCATAATAAGAAAATTGAATCAATTTAAATCATAGAGACATGATACTTGAAACATACACATATGAAATAATGTCATCATAGATGAAAAATGGTTTTGATAAAACACTTGAAAGGAATTCTTGAGGAAAATATCCATTCTTCTTCAAAATCATTCTCTTTTCACAAAATGTCCTGAAATTATAAAAGAAATGAATTTTGTTAAAAATAGTCAAGAAATATTTTGGAGTAAGCTTAATGAAAATAAGGCTTTATAAAACCGTAAAAATCCTTTCATGCCGTATAAGTTAAAAAAACATTCTCCTCGTACTATTTTCGGAAAAGTCAAAAAGTACCACGTATTGTAAACAAAAGAAAGATTCCTTCCATAACACAAAGTAAAAGTCAAAGAGGGGTAAACATGCCATTAAACATACATGTAAGAATATTAAACACTTTATGAAAAACAGTTTATGATAATAGATGAAAAATATAACCCCAGTAAATACTTACGTATAAACAATCTCAGATAAGAATGAGATTGGAATAATTATCCCTTACCTTAGGTATGATATGCTTCGTACGTATCCAAACCTCCTGTATAATGATATAAATAATGTCATTGACTTATTAAAGAATCATATTAATTGTTATTATATCATATATGGTTCACTTATGACTTTATATTACCCATTCTTTTGTAAATTCATGTTAAAGTAGCATTTTGTGTAAAATCGTTTCATTTGTCGTTCATATTTTAACTTGTAATTATTCATATGATTACATAGATCATGATTACTTACATACAGAATGTAAAACATGATTTATATATAATTTATATTCATAATATAAATATATATAATAGATCGATAAATGGAAGTAAGTACACTGTTCATGGAGACGGTAGGCCATACGTACGCATGAACACTGTTTTCGTTTCCTTATTGAATTGAATGAAATTAAGTAGATGGCATAAATATATATATATATATATATATACATAAATCCTGTAGAATTATTATGTCATATATTTCATGATTACTTATTCTATGTACTTTGTAATCATTCTTGAATGGTTAACATGGAGAGTGAATCTCATCGCGTCGTGGAGACGGTGGTCCGTACGTACGCACGAGCGATGATATCATTCCCAATATCATAGAATTGTATTAAAGTGTATGTATAATATTAAATAATCAATATCACTTTACAATAATCATATATATTTATTACTTTCACCATTATACCCATCCAACTATGGTGGTGGTGGAAAATATATTACACCACGACGTGGAGACGGTATTCCGTACGTACGCACACACGGTTAATTCGTTTTATATAGGATGGATAGATGGTGAAATATGGTTTTTTCATACTTATAATAACATATCAGTATGTAATTGATACTGATGTTATTACCTCATAATTAAACAACTAAAAAATAAGAATTGGAAGAAGAAATAAAGTTGAAAGAATCGGTAACGGACATTACCTCTTATTTGAAGCGCCTCTTTGAGACCACCTCTTAGGGCACTAAAATTGGTGTTTGAAGAAGACCAGGACCTCTATGATTTTTCTAGGGAAGTGGAGAAGAGAATTTGTCAGGGTTCGGCCGACATTGAAGGCTCAATGTGGTGTGAGGAAGAGAGGGAGGAGGTGCCCTTTTATAAGGGAGGAGAGGGACACCTTTGGAAATATAAGAAATATTAGTTTATATTAAATCCCAACTCCACTTAAAAACTTCCAAAATGACTCATATATGAATATTAGATGCTATAGTGTTGTAATATCATAAAGCAACAAAATTTATACAAGTTAGGAATTTATTTTAAACATTATCAACTTGATTGTTCCTTTTTTATCAATTTAATTTTATTTGTGGTAATAATATTCTAAATTTTAAATTATTATAAATAATTACATATGTGTTGTGAATTTTCCATAATTTGACACTTTAAGTCATTATAGACCATATAAATTTTAATTTATAATTTTTAAATATTTCTGTTATTTTTAAACAATTTTATAACATGTTATTTTTATAAAATAACAATAGTGTCAATTTTGACACTATTCATTTATTTGAATTTAAATAAAATATATACAGAATATATGTTCAAACTAAAATCTTTAATATATTAATAGAATTTCATATGTATCTAGAAAATTAGCGGATCACATGAAATAGTTCATATATTATTTATTTTAAAATTTTTAATATCAGTTATTTGATATTTTAATTAATAAAATAATTTCAACATCACTATTGTGTCATACTTAATGATAATTATTTAATCCCTAAAATTTCTAAATAAATTCCTATAATGTAGATAATTGAATTATATTTCTGGATACTATTCATGTTCGAAGGTTCATTAAGTCTATCACTAAATTAAAATTATTATACTTATAAGATTTAAGAAAGTGACATGTTGTCACTTTCTTGGGTTTTAATAATAATTAACTTTTTTCAGGGAAAAAGTCCATTAAATGAATATAATCCGACCCTTAAGTGATATGGGTCGACTTCTAGTCATCCAAAAGGATTTTCGAAGGTGTTAGGTAAATTTATAATCTTATATTTACCCTTAATTACCCGATTTACCTTTAACTATGGTAAATAAAATTTACCATACTTACTATTCATAATGCCCAAAAAATAAAAAGTACCTTATTAACATAATTTGGACCCACTGATCCAAAATATGGAATCCATTTTTCCAAATTCAATACAAAAAAGTTGCATAAATTAAATTAAAATTAATCTCGTTGTCGAAAGAAAACAGGTTTTTGGTTAAAACATTGCAAAAGATTGAATTGATTTAACCTCCGAATTCATGGTAAAATCAATTCTAATGACATAAATTATATTAAATGGTAAAAATATATTCTATTTATACTTTAAAACCGTTCAATATTATAATTTAACCATATAAATTATTACGATGAAAAAATTTGTTTTTAATTAAAATATAGCGTGTTTTTACTATTCATTAAAATATGAAAGTTATCAGAAAAAATATCAAAACTTTATCCAAGGTAAATTTTTATATCCTGATTCAAAAGAAAAAGTTTGTTTTTGTAAAATTTAACTTATACACATGTCAAAAACTAGATTTAATGTGGGTGCGCCATTAAAAGGCGGCAAAAATGCATTTTTTGAAAAATACTTATTTTACCCGAAATAATTATTTTGTTCACATACCATGTTATAGAAAATGAGTAAGATGAAATAATAATGTTATAGCATTCAAAATTTAGTTAATACTATTCATAATGGCTAGTTCATAATAATATTATCACCATATATCATTGTTTAGTGAAACATGATATTGCGTACAACAGACGCTATCGAGGAAAGTCGTGATTGCATGTAATTCAAGCCATGTCAGGTTTGCGTGTTGTGCAAGACTCCTTTGTTGTTGCATTTAACAAAATCCAATCATATTTAATTTATACATTTAATATATATATATATATATATATACACTCAATGTTACATAGAATAACTATTATCAAACAAACTTGAAATTGTGTGTAACACGATCCAAGATTAGTTCTGTGTATACTGCAAGCTAATACGGTGTTGCGTATAGCGCAAGATTATCTTGGTGTAGCATACAACAAATAATATGAAATAAATTAAAAAGAATATATCTTAGAAAATCTCGGGGTGTTACATTCTATCCCCCTTAAAATAAATTTGTCCCTCGAAATTCGCCGGGGTTATAAATGGTTTAATAATGAACGTTTCTTTAGTAGAAACCCACATCGTAAAAAGGGAATACCAAAAACTTAATTTTTAAAACAAAAGTATAAAATGTAATGATTACCCAAAGAAACTCATCACTGGGTTTCCATATAGGAGAACATAGGTGAAAATATGGATATGGAAGAAAAATCTAACCATCAAGTTCTGATGTAGAGTGGTAGAGAACATGGCTATGTAAAAGCCATCAATCACAAAGCCATAGATATGTGATGATCTAAGGTACCATCTAATTCATCAGATATAAGGTCACTAGGACAACAATTTTGGTTTTCAAGATCATTTCCCTAAAGTTGAAGAATTTTAATTAGAATAAATACTTACTTTATTTTGGTACAATATCACTGTTGTTCGTGCTTTGAAAATTTTTCACTTCATCCCTAAAAGAAATGAAGTTGAATTTGTTATTCATGAAGTGTTAATAGATCATATGACAGAATGATTGGTCATTCAATCTATTTCAAACAAAAGTTTAGCAAAATTTATCAAATATACATAAGTATATATATGGTGAGGTTAATCTTGTATGATTCCAAAAATGATCTTATACTTCATATATCATACCGATTAATAAAATAAAACTGGTTTCTTCTAACCAGGGACTTTCTGTAGGCCAGTGGTATGCGATAAAGGCTAGTCGCACTTCGGTTCGATTCCCATAGCCTTGTCCGACGCGATGGGCTGTCACCCATTCTGCAGGTTGTCCTTTTTCTAAAACTACATTACTACAACATCTCATCAATAATATCGAAAAAACTTCTATCCTTAAACAATACTGACTTATGTCCAACATAATCCATTCCAATCTTTAGGCTTATCCATAATACTGCAGTCCACTCTCATATTATAGTGAAAAATATTACCAGAGATTTCTTATAACAAGCATGTTAATACCATAGTTGATCCCCATATATCATAATATATGTCTTCTTGGTCACATTCCAAATATTCGAAGGCCTTAATCATGTATTATCTTGAAAAATGAATACCCATTGAATCTTAGTGAAAACTTGAGTGCTGTCAAAAGTTAACTCTTTCCACATACCAAAACCCAAAAATTCTATATACTCGAACCATGATATAACTATTTCCTAATACCAGTCATGAGCTCATGAATACTGTCAAACATTTCATTTTATCCTTATCCTTCATTATGCGGATATCATATTTTTTCAAAAAAATATCTCAATCACTTTCCATAGTTACTGGTGCCATAAAATTATTGAAAACCACAATAGACTAATACAAAAATATTCTAATACACCATAAAATTACCTCAAAAACATTATTCTTTAATACCAATACATAAACACTTCAATCCATCCTCTTCAATTATTTTCCTAGAATAAGTCCTTCCTTGATTTAGAAGTAACTTTTTAGGTCAGGCCATTGAGTTGAGTAATGCCCATGTTCTCCACAAATAAGACATTAAACTCCATAATAGTCTATCACTCTATGACGCTTTTCTCCACACAGATAACATCTTCCCCTCCATTTGAGGTATTCCTCAAGGTTCTTCATCCATTCTTTAGAAATCTCAATCTTCCTTTATTTATGCTCCTCAACATGCGAATTTTCATAAAAGCCTACCTTCCTCTTATTTGAGGAATTAGGCATGCCACTAAATTTCACCTTGATAATCATATATCGCGATGACTGATTTGGCATAATCACAATATATTTCTCTCTATGCATTAAAAAATTTTGTTTCTCATAGTCACCAATTTGTCCATTGGATTCAATGTTAACCGAATTCCTTCTGGTTCCCTCCATTGACTAAAACACAAAAATATTTCTGTGAGAGGAAAAAATCATGCTAGGGAAAACAACATAATAAAGGGGGAGTACCCTCAATATCTAACATCTTAGGTTAAAGTCTATGATTGTTACCATATTTCTAGGACTATATCCTATACTTATACTTATCCTTAGGGACATCCCTAGACATACCTTAGAAATATCTCTAGGGATCTCAGTAACGTTTTCACATCCTAGTTTCCAAAGGTTAACTAAACCTTTCCTATGATACCAACTGTAGAGACCCAAATTCTGATTACATAGACATTACATTACTTTTACGGGATACTTAATACATAAAAAAAATAGACACAGAAGGGCCGTAATAGTTTAGTGTCTTTAAAAACATGGAACGTAATCTTCTAATCGTGTTGAAAGATCTTCAACATCTCCCATAAAGATCTTCCACTTTTTGTTTCCTTACCTAAAACCTTTCTTTTAAGCCTAGGGGAAAATAAGACATAAAAAGGGTGATTTCAAATGCTCAGTAAGGGTAATAATGGATAAAATAAAACATACTATATTCATTTGAACTTAAAAACATGAACATAATGTTTAAACATCAAAATCTTGAGCAATGACATAAAACATGGAAGTACATAAGGCATAGATCATAATGGAACATAAATCATGATAAAATATCATGGGAATAAAACATGTAATTATGGAACTCATTAAGAACATGTAATGATTTCCATAGTAGCCAAGGCATTGCTGCAAAGACCATCTTAGTGGACAAAGTCCCTTTCTGAATCGAGTTACCTCCTCATTCCAGTCCTGTAATACTGAACCAGATTAACTTACCGTTCCAGCCATGTCTATATCATGAGATATAAATCCTTACCCAATGAATTGGAGGTAGATATAGGTCTTAATAATCTCATAATTAAATCATTTTTTTGTGGCCCACAAAATCATAAATCATACATCATAGCATAACCCAAAAAATAAAATGGGTTTCATAAACATCATCTCTTCATCACCAAATCCATATAAAAGAAATGGATATCATTTCATAATAAGAAATGTGAAACCATGTAAATAATAGAGACATGATACTTGAAACATACACATATGAAATAATGTCATCTTAGATGAAAAATGGTTTTGATAAAACACTTGAAATGAATTCTTGAAGAAAATATCCTTTCTTCTTCAAAATCATTCTCTTTTTACAAAATGTCATGAAATATTAAATGAAATAGATTTTGTCAAAAATAGTCATGAAATATTTTGGAGGAAGCTTCATGAAAATAAGGCTTTATAAAACTGTAAAAAATCTTTCATGCCGTATAAGTTAAAAAAACATTCTCCACATACTTTTGTCGGAAAAGTCAAAAATTACCACATATGGTAAACAAAAGAAAGATTCCTTCCACAACACAAAGTAAAAGTCAAAGAGGGGTAAAAATGCCATTAAACATACATGGAAGAATATTAAACACTTTATGAAAAACATTTTATGATCATGAATGAGAAATATAACCCTAGTAAATACTTATTTATAAACAATCTCGGATAAGAATGAGATTGGAATAATTATCTCTTACCTTGGGTCTGATATACTTCGTACGAATCCAAACCTCCTGTATAATGATTTAAATAATGTCATTTACTTATTACAGAATCATATTCATTGTTATTATATCATATATGGTTCACTTATGACTTTATATTACCTGTTCTTTTGTAAATTCATGTTAAAGTAGCGTTTTGGGTAAAATCGTTTCATTTGTCGTTCATGTTTTAAATTGTAATTATTCATATGATTACTTAGATCATGATTACTTACATACAGAATGTAAAACATGATTTATATATAATATATATTCAGAATATACATATATATAATAGATCGATAAATGGAAAGAAATACATTGTTCATGGAGATGGTAGGCCGTACGTACGCATGAACGCTGTTTTCGTTTCCTTATTGAATTGAATAGAATTTAGTAGATGAAATGAATATATATATATACATAAATCCAGTAGAATTATTATGTCATATATTTCATGAATACTTATTCTATATACTTTATAATCATTTTTCAATGGTTAACATGGAGAGTGAATCTCATCGCATCGTGGAGACGGTAATCCGCACATACGCACGAGCGATGATATCTTTCCCAAGATCATGGAATTGTATTAAAGTGTATGTATAATATTAAAAAATCAATATCACATTACAACAACCATATATATTTATTACTTTCACCATTATACCCATCCAATTAAGGTGGTGGTGGAAAATAGATTACACCACGGCGCGGAGACGGTATTCCGTACGTACGCACGCACGATGATTTCATTTTTCATAGGATGTATAGATGGTGAAATATGGTTGTTTAAAACTTATAATAACATATCATTATATTATTGATACTTATGTTATTACCTCATAATGAAACAACTAAAAAAGAATAAGTGGAAGACAAAATAAAGTTGAAAGAATCGGTAACAGACATTACCTCTTCTTTGAACCGCCTCTTTGAGACCTCCTCTTAGGGCACTAAAATTGGTCTTTGAAGTAGACCAATACCTCTAGGATGTTTCTAGGGAAGTGGAGAATAGAATTTGTCAGGGGTTGGCCGATATTGAAGGCTCAATGTGGTGTGAGGAAGATAGGGAGGAGATGCCCTTTTATAAGGGAGGATAGGGGCACCTTTGGAAATATAAGAAATATTAGTTTATATTAAATCCCAACCCCACATAAAAACTTCCAAAATGACTCATATCCGAATAATAGATGAGATAGGGTTATAATCTCAACAACCAATAAAATTTATACATGTTAGGAATTTATTTTAAACATCATCAACTTGATTGATCCTTATTTATCAATTTATTTTTATTTGTGGTAATAATATTCTAAATTTTTAATTATTATAAATAATTACATATGTGTTGTGAATTCTCCATAATTTAACTCTTTATTAAATTTTATACCAAATAAATTTTAATTTAGAATTTTTAAATAGTTTTGTTATTTTAAAAAAATTATAACATCTTATTTTTATAAAATAACAATAGTGTCAATTTTGACACTATTCATTTATTTGAATTTAAATAAAATATATACAGAATATATGTTCGAACTAAAAGATTAAATAGATTAATAAAATGTCATATGTATCTAAAATATTATTGGATAACATTAAATAGTTCATATAATATTTATTTTAATATTTTTAAAATCATTTATTTGATATTTTAATTAATAAAATAATTTCAACATCACTATTGTGTCATACTTAATGATAATGATTTAATCACTAAAATTTAGAAATAAATTCCTATCATGTAGAAAATTGTATTAGATTTCTTTATACTATTCATGTTCGATGTTTCATTAAGTTTATCACTAAATTAAAATTATTAAACTTATAAGATTTAATAAAGTGACATGTTGTCACATTCTTTGGTTTTAATAATAATTAAATTATTTTCATGGTAAAAAGTCCATTAAATGAATCTAATCCGACCCTTAGGTGATATGGGTCGACTTTTAGTCATCCAATAAGATTTAGATAGGTGTTATGCAATTTTATAATCTTATATTTACCCTTAATTACCCGATTTACCTTTAACTATGGTAAATAAAATTTACCGTAGTTACTATTCATAATGCCCAAAAATAAAAAGTAGCTTATTAAAATAATTTGGACCCACTAATTCCAAATATGGAATCCATTTATCCAAATTCAATACACAAAAGTTTCAGAAATTAAATTAAAATTAATCCCGTTGTTGAAAGAAAACGGGTTTTTGGTTAAGACATTGCAAAAGATTGAATTGATTTAACCTACAAATTCAGTGTAAAATCAATTCTAATGACATAAATTATATTAAATGATAAAAATATATTCTATTTATACTTTAAAACCATTCAATGTTATAATTTAACCATATAAATTATTACGATGAAAAAAGTTGTTTTTAATTAAAATATAGCGTGTTTTTACTATTCATTAAAATATGAAAGTTATCAGAAAAAATATCAGAACTTTATCCAATGTAAATTTTTATATACTGATTCAATAGAAGAAGTTTATTTTGTAAAATTGAACTTATAAACATGTCAAAAACTATTTTTAATGTGGGTGCGCCATTAAAAGGCGGCAAAACTGCATTTTTTGAAAAATACTTATTTTACCTGAAAAATTTATTTTGCTCACATACCATGTTTATAAAATGAGTAAGATGAAATAATAATGTTATAACATTCAAAATTTAGTTAATACTATTCATAATTTCTAGTTCATAATAATATTATAACCATATATCGTTGTTTAGTGAAACCTCATATTGCGTACAACACACGCTATCGAGGAAAGTCGTGATTGGGTGTAATTCAAGCCAAGTCAGGGTTGCGTGTTGTGCAAGACTCCTTTGTTGTTAAGTTTAACCAAATCCAACCATATTTCATTTATTAATATAATATATATATATATATATAAACTCAATGTTTCATATAATAACTACTATCAAACAAACTTGAAATTGTGTGTATCACGATCCAAGATTAGTTTTGTGTATACTGCATGCTAATACAATGTTGCGTATAGAGAAAGATAATATTGGTGTAGTGTACAAGAGAATATATAAAATAAATTAAAAATAATATATCTTATAAAATCTCATGGTGTTACAAAAAGAGTCCATAGCTGCACTTCACATCACTAGAGAATTATGAACTCTTATCCACTCTCTTAGTGATTCTTTTATTTACATTTCGGGAAGTGTGTATACTATGTATAATTCATAAACACATTGTCTCTTGAGCTATGCTGGAGGATTTATAAATCCTCACACAAACTTTCTATAACTCCCTTGTATCCCACTGCGCATAGTGGTATAGGTCACGTAGGACCGGGACAACCTGTGAGCTGTTGTTTGTTTTCCCACGTAGAACCGTGGTAGAGGTCTTTGTACCTGGACAGTGTTTTCACTATTGTTTACCCCGATCCAGGGTGTGGATAATATTTATATAAATCGTTTGAGAAGACTAAGTCTCGACTTGACACTGAACCTCTTGGTTACATCTGTTGTGCCTTTTTGTTTAAGTCTAAATTATACTATATATTTTATATTCCGCTGCTAATTACTTTGAAATAGAATTTGTTTTAAAAGTTACTTTGATAGTTAAATTAGAATGTGTTTATACTTAATTTGAGAACCAGTAAGTCATTTTCAAAATTTTATTTAATCTTTTGATTAAATTAACTGAGACCTAATCAATATTTGAGAAACTAATTGAACATTTACAATCTGTATAAATTCACTACAGTTTAACTTGTTTTTTATAGGGGTATTTTAAGAGAAATATTTTAACAGAAATTTTAATTGGAACTCAATTCACCCCCCTCTTGAGTATCCACTCCGACCAACATGTGGTATAAGAGGTTTGTTTATTATTAAAGGATTTCAAAACACTCTATTTTTCAACTGTGATTTTAGTTGCATCTTTAAAGATCTTAAATTTTAGTTAGTTCTATATTTTATCTCTTTAAATATATTTTCTAAAATATAGGTATGGAAAATAGACTAGAAGGTGTTGCTACCATCCGAACACTTTTCTTTAATGGTACAAACTATGCCAAATGGAAACTTATGGTGAAAATTCACTTAGAGAGTATGTGATTTGATATCTGGACTGCTATAGAAGCTCAATATAAGATTCCAGAAACCAATAAAACTATTTGGGATGAAGCTACTAAGACTGCATACAATAATAATTGTAAAGAAATTAATGGCTGATACTGTGTGTTAGGAGGTGAAGAATTTAATCACATATCTGCTTGAAAAACTGCTTATGAAATTTGGGACACTTTGACTATTTCCCATGAGGGAACAACCATTGTTAAAGAAATGAGGCTGAATACCTATACTGTTAAGTATGATAATTTTAAAATGAAGCCTGATGAAACCATTTCTGACATGTATCTCATGTTCAATAAAATTTTCAACACCATGAGCTCTCTTGGTAAAGTTTTTCTTGCAAAAGAACAGATCAGGAAAATATTAAGATGTCTTCGAGAAAGATGGAGAGGGACATCTATTTCAATTAGAGAATCGTGCAACATCAGCAAACTGCCTGTTAATAAATTAATAGGTAAGCTTTTGATGTATGACTAAGAACTCATGGTCCATAAGGAAGAAGATGATGAACCTAAAAGTATGTTATTTTCTTTTAAGTCTACTGTCTCAAGGATCAAGGACAAGGAAAAAGTTCACATACCAACTAAAAGCTCAATAAGTGAAAGTTCAGATTCTGATAGTGATGCTGATATGACTCAAATAGTTTGACGATTTAAGAAGTTCTACAGGAAGAAGAAATTCTTCAAAAAATCAAACTACAAAGGAAAATATGATAACAAAGGTCATTGGAAAAAGGACTGGAAGAAAGCTTATAAGAGTGATGAAGTTATCTGCTATGAATGCAAGATAAAAGGTCAAATTAAAGCTGACTGTCCAAAATTGAAGTTCAAGAAGAAACATGACTATAAGGACAGAAAGTATAAGAAATAAATGAAAGCAACATGGAGTGCATCAAAAGAAACTTCAAGTGATTATGATTCGACTAAGGATGAAGATTGTCATAAATCTAACATGTGTTTTATGACAAACACATCTGAGGTTACACTAAATACTCCTTCTTTAAATTCATATTATTCTGCAGTTGATTTTAATTATGAATATGGAAACATGTCTAGTGAATAATTATTTGAATATTTTAATATTCTAGAAGAGACATATAATGAACTTAAGGACAAGTAAAAAATCCTTAAAGAAACATCATGCTTTATCTAGCACTATTAAAACTATCCTTGAGATAGAAAAGGAAAAGAATGCTCAACTGTTAAAAGAAAATACTAAATTGAAAATGTCTAATGAAAAACTAAGAAAGGACATAGAAAATTTCATAAATAGAAAGGAAAATCAAACTCAAATTCTTGGTAAACAAGTGGAACCAAAGTATACTACTGGTTTGGGATACCAACTTGGACATAGGCAGTTTACCAAAAATAGATTTATTCCAAAATCTGGAAAAAATTATGCTAGTTCTAATTCTGGAAATTCATATGCCTTAACTAGTTATTCACATTGTTATAGATCAAAAAAAGTTTATATTTACAAATCAATTGATTCTGTAAATTATATGGGACCTTTAAGACAAATTTGGGAACCTAAAGATTTACTTGCTAACCTGTCTGGACCTAAGAAAATATGGGTACCAAAATCATTCTCTGTCTAAACCTGTTTTGTAGGATACCTGCTTAAAGAGTTCCTATAGGAAAACATGGTACTTGGACAGTGGATGTTCAAGGAACATGTCTGGATATTACTCATGATTTAAAAAATTAATAAAGGTTAATAGAGTCTATGTCACATTTGGTGATAATTATAAAGGAAAGATCATCGGCCTAGGCCAGATTGGTAACACTAATTCAGTTTTAATTTCTAAAGTTTTATTTGTTGATGGACTTAAATATAATCTGTTGAGTATTTTTCAGTTATGTGATGATGGTTTCAATGTTAGGTTTGAAAATGATTATTGTAAAGTTTTAAACTCTAAAAATGTTTTATTATTTTTTTCTTTAAGAAATGAAAATGTTTATGCTGTTGATTTGAATTAATTATCCAAGAAAAATGTTAGTTGTTTAAATGCTTTTCATAGAGATTTCTGGATTTTTCATAGATGATTAGGACACTGCAACATTCATTCACTTAGAAAACTGAATAGGAAGAACTTAGTTATAGACCTACCTAAACTTGAATTCCCATCAGAAAATGTTTGTAATCCCTGTCAAAAGTAAAATCAACATAAAGTTTATTTTAAATCAAAGAAAGAAGTTTCAACTTCTCAACCTCTCAAGTTGGTTCACATGGAATTTTTTGGAACTTCTAGAGTTTCTTGCTTAAATGGGAAGCACTATGTCTATTATCTAGTAGAGGACTTTTCTAGATGTACTTGGGTATACTTCTTAGCTCACAAAAGAGAAGCTTGTACCTACTTCACTAAATACTCCAAGTCTGTAGAAAATCTTAGTGGATTTACGATTAAGACCCTGAGAAGTGGCCATGGTTGTGAAATTGAAAATAATGAGTTTGAATCTTATTTCTCACAAAATGGCTATAGTCACAATTTTTCTTCCCTTAGGACACCACAATGGAATGGTGTAGTACATAGAAGAAATAGAACCCTTCAAGATATTGAAAGAACTATTCTTAATGAGAATGACCTGCCTATTTATTTTTGGACTGAAGCTATAAATACCGCTTGCTATATTATTAATAGATTCTTGATTAGACCTGTTCTTAAGAAGACCCCTTATGAATTGTGGAATAATATAAAACCTAAGGTTAGTTACTTAAGAGTTTTGGGATTCAATGTTTTTATTCTCAATACAAAGGTAAATATTGAAATTTTTTCCTCTAAATGTGATGAAGGAATTTTTCTGGGTTATTCTTTAACTAGAAAATCCTATAGAGTCTTTAACCAAAAACCAAATGTGTGGAAGAATATGTTCACATCAAGTTTGATAAAACTGATCCACATGAACCTAAGACTTCTCTTGAAAATCTTGATGAATATTTTACTGTTTTGGACCATAATGATAAAACTAAAGAACCTACTATAAAATCATCCAATTCTGGACATATTAGAGAATATGATTCTATAGAACCTGAACTTAGAGAAGAGCGTGAAATTTCTAGTCCTACCTTTACTAGATCAACTAGGATTATAAAGAACCATCCTGTGGATACTGTTGTTGGTAATCTTGATAGAGGTACACAAACTAGAGCTTATCTAAGAAACCAGGTTGAACATCAAGCCTTTATTTCACAGCTAGAACCTAAAAATTTCAATGATGCAATCAATGATGAATTTTGGGTAATGGATATGCAAGAAGCGTGAAATCAATTTGAAAGAAACAAAGTCTGGAAATTAGTTGACAGACCCAAGGACACATTAACAATAGACACTAAATAGGTTTTTAGAAACAAAGTTGATGAGTCTGGAAATATTTTTAGAAACAAAGCAAGGATAGTTGCACAAGGATATAGTCAAGAGGAAGGTATAGACTATGAGGAAACCTTTGCACCTGTAGCTAGATTAGAAGCCATTAGGATCTTACATGCCTATGCTGCTCATCTGAATTTCATGTTATATCAAATGGATGCCAGAAGTGATTTTCTAAATGGTTTTATAATTGAATATGTTTTTGTTGAACAAACACATGTATTTACTAATCCTAATTTTCCAAATTGTGTTTTCAACCATTCTAAAGGTTTATATGGTTTGAAATAGGATCCAAGAACATGGTATGATAGACTTAGTAATTTTCTTATTTCAAAAAGTTTTAGTAAAGAGATTGCTGATCTAGCTCTTTTTATTAAAAGAATTTATAATGATGTTTTGATAGTACAAATCTATGTTGATGATATTATTTTTGGATCTTCTAAACATTATTTATGTACTGATTTTTCAAAGAGTATGCAAAATGAATTTGAAATGAGTTTAATGGGAGAACTCAAATATTTTCTTGGATTTCAAGTTCTTCAAAATAAAGATGGTATTATTTTGAATCAAAGTAAATATTCAAAGGATATTTTAAAACATTTTGGTTTTGATAGTATTAAGGAAAATGATACTCCTATGAGTATTGTATGTAAACTGGATGCAGATGAAACTAGGAACCCAGTGGATCAAACCAATTACAGAGGTATTATTGGAAGCTTACTTTACCTTACTGCTAGTCGACTATATATTATGTTTAGTGTGTGTATTTCTGAAAGAGTTCAAGATAATCAAAAACAATCTCATTTACTTTCTATTAAAATAATTTTTAAGTATCTTAAACACACTATAAATTTAGGTTTGTTTTACCCAAAAGGAAAATCTTTTGAGTTAATGAGTTATTCAAGTGATGACTTTGCTGGTTGCAAATTGTATAGAAAAAGCACATCTGGAACATGTCATTTATTAGGGAAAATACTTAGTGTCTTGGTGTAGTAAAAAGCAGAATTCTGTAGCTTTTTCCACTACCGAAGCTGAGTATATAGCTGGTGGTAGTTGCTGTGCACAAATTCTGTGGATGAAACACACTCTTTTGGACTATGGATATGATTTTAAGCATGTTTCAATTAACATTGATAACACTAGTAAAATAAATATTTCAAAGAACTCTATATCTCACTCTAGGACCAAACACATTGATGTAAGGCACCACTTTTTGAGAAATCATTACCAAAAAGGAGATATTACTCTTGAATTTATAGGTACTGAACATCAATTAGCTAACATTTTCACCAAACCTTTAAGTTTGGTTAGGTTAAGTTATATTAGACATAAGTTAGGAATGATCAACCTTAATCGGTAGATACCTAACTGATGTATCTCACTGATGTACCTCATTGATGTACCTCACCGATGTGATACCTCACCGATGTACCTCACCGATGTGATACCTCACCGATTTACCTCACCGATGTGATACCTCACTGATGTACCTCACCAATGTGATACCTCACCGATGTACCTCACCGATGTGATACCTCAATGATGTGATACCTCACCGATATACCTCACCGATATACCTCTTCGATGTACCCCACCGATGAGTATACGCTATTTTAAACTGATGTCTGCCACCAGAATCTATATCGTTTATACAATTTTTTTATTTTTTTTAATTTTTTTATGATTCCTAAATGATAAAACAAACCCCTATTACCTCTCAGTCCATTGAGCCTCAAACCCTTTACCCTCAAGCCTTAGCTACCGAACTTCTCAAAAACCCTAAGTTCCTCTAACCAGTGATGGAAAAAACCAAACTCCCTACCATCAGAGATGAAATTGTTGAGCTGAATGAAAAGAAGAAAAAGATCGAGCCAGAAGCAAGTGGAAGTGTTGGTAGAACAAGGTCGGGGAGGTGACCTGTGAACCCTCATTTTCATAATAGAGTTATTGTGATAGAAAAAGTTATATGCGTGGAATGGATGTTGGCTAGTAAATCATTAGTTCTAGAGGTGCTGGATAATCAGAAGTGGGTAGAATGCTTCTCGAATAATAATGGCCCCTACTATCCAAATCTAGTGAAACAATTCTATTAGTTTGGGAGCTTTGAGAAATCAGAAGATAAGAACTGAGTGATTTATTTTGTGAATGGAAAAGAGGTATATTTTTCATCCGTTGAGTGGGATAAATGCTTGAAGGATCCACACGAAGGTGTTTCTGGATATTTCTCAAAAGAAATACCACCTACAAGTGATATATTTGATTATGAAACTTCCTTAGAGGAGCTCACCGGTAGTGGAAATCAAAGACAAGTGGTGGATGCTGAAATGGATGGAGAGAACAAATTGTTGTTCAAGTTTGTTCAGCATGTTTTAATTCCAAGGAGAGAGTACTTTGCGAATTTAAGATATCAAGATATCTATCTGTTATATCTTTTGAGACATGGAGTGAAAGTGAACTTGTGCAGGCTGCTAATGATTCAAATGGAGGAAATGACCAGGCCAAAATCAAAGACCAATTTCTTATTCTTTTCCAAGTTGATCTCAGTAATGATTAAGGTGAAAGGAGTAGCTGAGTCTCTGGATGAGACTGTAGTGGTAAGGAACATCTTCTGTATCACAAGCACTATATATAAATATATGAAAATAAACTGGAACCCATGGAGTGGAGAGTGGGTTAATGATGACAAAAAGGTATATGACAAATTCAATCCCATGGATCATCCTTCAAGACCTAAAGATGTGAGGGATCCAGGTCTAGGACCTGATGAAGAAGAACCTGAGTATAGTGATGAGACTGGTGAAGAGAAGACTTCTATGGCTGATGGAAGGGATCCGGACTTTCCCCCAAGTCCTGTTGGTAAAATTGTATCATCTAGAAAGGAAACTATATTAGAAAAAGAGACACCTATGATAAGGAAGACCAGCCAGCCCTTGTGAATGATGAAGAAAGAGAGAATAAACTTGAAGCCTCTGATTCTGTCTTCTTAAGTCTGAGTCCATTGATTGGAAGCTCAGTTTTACATTTTAAGGATGTAGTGGAAGATATGGAAGGACCAATGCCTAATCCAGAGGAGCCTCTTTCTGTTGCAGAGATGGAGTTAGTTGTAGAAGATTCTTCTGAGGATGAGAGACCTGCTGAGAATGAAATTGATGTAGAAAAGAATGCACCTACTGATGGGGAGCGTACAAATAGGTTTGGTAGTGTTTCAATGGCTGTTGAAATTGAGGATTGGGCAGAAGACCCATGTTTTGTGGTTTGTGGATTGCATTATACCGATTCTGATAATGAGGCATCCATCAATTGACCAAAAATCAATTATGATATTGAAACTGAGCTGTTACCTGAAGATGTGGTCAGAATACATGATTTGGATAAGCTAAACTCTGATTACAAAATCAGTCTTCTGGAAGAGATAAGGAAAATGGAAGCTTCACTGGTAGCATCAATTCAATCGATTATGAATGACCCAGTGGCCAGTATAGCATCTTAAAGAGCACCTTTTATAGTTGCACCTGCTGATGTGATCACCAGGGATGACCTTGAATCCTTAAAGGATGATCTGAAAGAGTCTTTTAGTGCTTTTTTCGAGTTGAAGTACTACTTTGTTGAAGAGATGAGCAATTTGGAAAAGTATTTTGAACTCTCTCTTGGTTGTAATATTTCAACCGTTGTGGAAGAAATAGTGGATGAAGTTACAGCTTTCTAGACTCAAGTATCTAGACTGGAAGAGGATGTTGAAGTTATAAAGAAATCTGTTATCTCTTTAGAATCTTTTATGAGTTCGAAATCCCAAGCAGATAAAGATTTATCTTATGTCAAAGGTGTTGTGAGCCATATGGTATCAGTCATAGAAGTATTTAAAATATCCATGAAAGATCATGTCAGCACTCAGGATTCCCAAGTAAAAAATATTATTAGTGGGTTGAACAAAAACATCAAGGAGAGAGTAACCATATCTATTGGTTCTCTTGCCTCCAAACCTTCAATAGAGCTAAATCAGTTTTGAGCTGTGATGAATGAGGAGCTTGGTTCAGCATCAAACAGTGGCTCTGGGGACTTATCTGATCTGACCAAAGTGGTGACTTCTACTCAAGATACCACTAGAGAGATAATGACTATTTTTCAGGACTATATGAGAGAAGCTTCTTCCTCTCATAAATAAGTGAAAGACAAGGTAGACTACTATTTCTATAGGATTTATACCAAACATCAACTCAACAACCATTTCAAACTTCTGTTAGAAAACCTGAAGTTACCTTCTGTAAATCAAGCCTTCAGAGATCAAGTCAGCAAGTTCAGTGAGTTGACTCCATCCTTGGACAAATTCATGGAAAATAAGGATTATTTCATATCTACTATGGAGATAGGAGGAGGAATAATTATGGATTTTAGAAATCTCTTATTTCCTTTCTTGTATGTAGATTCTAGGCCATTGATTGTACCTCCAACTTTACCTGCCTATGCCTCTACTGCTTCTCCTATTCAGATGAATCCAACCAAAGCCATTCACAGCCTTAATCCTATGATCACACAGAGAACTACTCAGTACATGCCATGAACAGTTTCAGTCGCCCAGCCTCCTGTAATCATTTCTGGTGTTCATAAGCCTTCACCTGCATCTACATAGCTTAAATCCTATTCTGATCCCATTGGAAAATCTCACATTGAGGACGTGGATTTAATAGGTGGCTAACATATTTGGTAGGAATCCCTTGTATTTTGTTTTATTTCCCTGTACCATTTTGCAACATGAAATACAAATGGCTTTCTATTCTTTCCCATTTTGTTCCTTTTCTCTTTGTTGTTTCCCAATTTTTGATGATCACAAAGAGGTAGACATATTATCTAAGGGAAACATATCTGGGAATAATTTCATTTATAACAAAGGGAGATAGCTACTTTATTTTGTAACCTATACCTTTTATATAATTTCATTTAATTCTACCTCTGTTTCATTGAACATTTAACATCTTACATTTTTACTATTGGTGTGCTGTTTTCTCTGATACAATTGGATTTAATGATATATCCTCTAATAAAATTACTCATTATTTTGAGACTGTAATATCAGAAGTTGTGATTATCAAAAGGGGGAGATTATTGATCTCACCTGTTTTGATAATCCCAATTATGTTTTCACATACTTTAATAATCCCAATTAATGTGTATCTATATTCTAATTCATTCAATATATGACATTCTATTTGATAATAATAGTAATATAATCTTTGAAATATGTTAATCAATGTTTATCTATGTTTATATGAATTTTTAAGTAATTCTAACTCAATCAGATATGTTTTGCATAAAACAGATAAGTGTTAAGTCACTGATATGCTTATAGCTACTAACACAAATCTACCGTTACATAGTCTACTGATATACATAGTCACTGATATGCTAAGGTCACCGATACACAGATCTACCGATATGCATAGACTAAAGTCTACTGATACAAGATATTGTTACACTAGAGTTACGGATAGAGTAAGTCTACCGATATAAGAAAGTCTATCGCTATGAAGCTACCGATACAAAGCGAGCTATCAATAAAAATCGAGCTACCGATAGAACAAGTTCACTGGTATATAGAGCTACTGATACAGAGTAACAGCTACCGATACCAGGAGCTACCGATACAAGATCAAAGAGCTACTGATAGAAGGTCACTGCTACACAGAGTCCACTGTTACACATCTACCAACAGAAGGATACTAATGAAAGAATGACCAGTCAAGATATATACACTCAATATTATTTATCTATTATGAAACAATCATATTTGATGTTTTTAATGAAATTAATGTTATTAAATGATAGTTGTTCGTAGGTCAGGGAACTTTACCTAGTAACCATGAAAAAGGTAATCATTCTTTTTACCGGATCCGAAAACTATAAAAGGAATTACAAAGACCGGGTAGAAACGAATTAAGAAGACACGTGAAGGGTGTAAAAGGCAAGGGATGTAAAACATTGAAACGTGTTTCATTCGCAAAAAAAGAAATAGCTACATTCATACTGGAAGATCATTGGACATACACGAAGCCGTTTCTTTCTCTAAAGGAGAACAAATGCTGCACCATAGTCAAGGAGTGAAGAACTACAAGAAGCTGCTTATACAATCCAGCTAATAAAGATGAATCTGAAAACCAAGGAAGAAAATGACACTCTATTTTTCAGACAAAAACTAGAGAAGGACTCAGAAGTATTTCTGATTGATCAAAAGAGTCCTGATCTGCACTTCACATCACTAGAGAATTATAAACTCTTATCTACTCTCTTAGTGATTCTTTTATTTACGTTTTGAGCAGTGTGTATACTCTGTATATTTCATACACACATTGTCTCCTGAGCTAAGCTAGAGGATTTATAAATCCTCACTAAAACTTTCTATAACTCCCTTTTATCCCACTGCGCATAGTGGTAGAGGTCAAGTAAGATCTGGACAGCCTGTGAGCTGTTTTTTGTTTTCCCACGTAGAATTGTGGTAAAGGTATTTGTTCCTGGATAGTGTTTTCACTGTTGTTTACCCCGATCTAGGGTGTGGATCAAATTTATATAAATATTTTGAGAGGACTAAGTCTCTGCTTGAGACTGAACCTCTTGGTTACATCTGTTGTGCCTTTTAGATTAAGTCTAAATTATACTATATATTTCATATTCTGCTACTAATTACTTTGAAATAAAATTTGTTTTAATGTTACTTTGATAGTTAAATTAGAAAGTGTTTATACTTATTTTTGAACTAGTAAGTCTTTTTCAAAAGTTAATTTAATCTTCCAATTAAATTAACTGAGACCTAATCATTCTTTGAGAAACTAATTGAACATTTACAATATTTATAAATTCACTACAGCTTATCTTTTTTTAAATAGGGGGATTTTAAGAGAAATATTTTTATAAGAAATTTTAATTAGAACACAATTCACCCCCCTATTTAGTATACAATCTGACCAACAATCTTGTTTGAAAATATTTTTACATTGATATATTCATTTTCATCGGGGAAAAAATTTGTTTATATTTTTCTAAAAACTTTTATTTTTCTAAAAAAAATTTAGTTTTCAAAAAGTCTTTATCATAATAATTTTTTGTTTTTAAAACTATCGTAATCAGTTTTTGTTTAAAAACTATTGTAATCCGGTTTTTTATATAGAACTATCGTAATCATTTTTTTATTTTAAAAATATTGTAATCAATTATTGATATAAATATATCATAATCATTTTATTTATAAAACAATCATAACCAGTATTTATTACAAAAACCTAGAAAAGATTACTCATTCCAATAAAGCTTGCTAATTTGAAAGGTTCTCTCATATTCATTTAGTTCTTTCACTTATCCAATACTTGAGTTTATAAATTTTTTTGATTACTTAGTCTTTTAGTTTTTATAAAACCTTTCATTTTTTAAAATATAATAGTTTTTCTAATAAATAAATTATATATTTTGATAACAAGTTTTTCTAAAACATTGAGAGTTCAAATATAAATTTGTAACTTTATTTAAATAAATCTCAACCATTATATTAGATAAAATTATTAATCTAAATAATTGAATGTTATGGAATATGAATCATCAACTCTCCATGCCTATATAAATGTGGAACACCCCTGTCCCACATTGGCTCTCAAAAGAATTAGTCCCGACGCTTGTCACCTCTTAAAAATCTCGGTCTAATTGTTTTGGTGTTTCTCTTATTACCAGAACAAGTACCAATAAAATGACCACCAAATAAGATTACACAAAAAGGAATGTATTATGAGAAAAACTTGTGGGGAGATATTGGTTTGATAAGTACAATTATATTCTCAAAAGAATTATTTCTTTACAAGTATAGAGGAATTTACTTCTAGAGAAACCTCATAATGATTTTAATTTGTATTATATTAAAAACATTATTGTGATTTATGAATCTATTTAGTTTCTCAAAAAATATGGTAAGGAAGAAGTTTCCTTAACTTTGTTTGTGAATAATTATATACTTTCATACAAAAGAGATGCATATTCAGTTTCCATCCCTTTTGAAGGAGAATTATATTTACTCACTCACAAATTACCAAATAAGAATGGATATTTTGAAAAATAAAAGGGTGAAGGTTCACTGTTTTCAAGTTATGATAAATTTATGAAAGAATCGTACTTATCACCAGATTCTAGGGTTATAGAATTGTGGATTCATGGATATTTAATACCAAGGAATGGTGATAGGGACACCCTTTAGTTTTCAGAAATATTCATTCTAGATTTATTGACCAACATGATGAAAATTAGTGTAGTTAAATTTATCTTTATTACAGTCAAATCAATCAAAATTGCTTTGATAAAGTCAAATATTATTATGTTACCTTCACAAATAATTTTTTTATAATGTGTATGGATCTATTAAAAGTGTAGAAAAAAACATTCATAGTGCCATAAAATAATCCTTTTGTTGGTGAAGATACAATTTCAAGAATGAAGCCAAAGGTTGATTATAAGTCAATGAATTTTTTTGATAAGGATTATGGTGCTATTTCCAAACAACAACCTTCTAAGAAACAAGAGGACGATAATAAAAATATATAGGATGAAGCTTCATCCCCTTAAAATAAACAAAAGAAATAAAAGAGAATATCTAATAAGGAATTCAAGGAATTCATAGACAAGAAGGATCAAAAGAAACCCAAAGATGCTGAATTTGGGCTAGATAAGGTTGAATCCATAGCCATAAAAATTCACATTGATGAAGAATAGAAAAATAATTAATGAATAAAAAAAATAACGGATTTGATGAGGAGAATATCTGTTAGTGTTTGTTGAAGGGTGTAGATATTTATTCAGAGAATGCAATTCTAAAAATTTATCATACTGATTAGATCATTCTTGATGTTGCAATTCAGTATAAAGAAAATTCATCTATTCTAGTAGTACTCCCCACATTTGTAGATAAGGGATAAGGGAAAAATTTTATAGAAGAATTAACACTAGAAAATGAACCAGTTTTTGAAATTTATAGAAAATGAGTATTAAGAACTACACGTCACTTAGCTCAAAATTTGGAAGAATAAAAAGAAGAGAATAAACAAAAAAAGAAGAAGAATAAGAATAAGAATAATAATAATAATAAGAATAAAAAAATCTAAGGAGAAACAAAAAGAGGAAAATATTGATGAAAGAACATACACTAATGAAAAGTCAAAAGAAAATAAATCTTCAGACTCATCTAAATCTTTATCTCTATTACCTTTATAGAATGATAAGTATGCCATGTTAGAAGGTTCACAAAAAAGAAAAATAATCATATTCATAAGAGGATAAGTCAACATTGAAGGAGGAAGAAAAGTTATCCTAAAAAACGAACAAGATAAACAGTATCAAACTAAGGTTTCGGAAAAACTTAAATCTGATAAAGATATTGACATTATATAAGTTTCAAAATATAATAAGGTTTCAAATAAAGGAAATGAAAATGCCGAGGTTGTATCAAAACATGATATCAAATCTTCCAAACCAAAACCTACAAAAGCATCATCATGTTCATCGGACTTGGAGACAAATGTTTCACATAAATTTTTTGACTTTATTTTTCAAAAATTGAAAATTATATGTGATACAATTCCATATTCTCCTAATCTTGAGGAATGTTGTAAATTTATTCAAATAATTCTTAATGGTAAATCATATTCCTATAAAGTTTTCACTGAATCAGTCATCTCTATTGAGAAATAGTTGAAAAAGTTTCAAGAAATATCCCGAATTCAAAAAATATCATACAATTAGATGGTGAAGTGGTTTAATTAAGCTGAAAGTGAGATTAGAGATCAAAATAACTAGTTAATATAAATGAAGAAACTTACTTTGGAAATGGCAGAATCCTTTAACATTTTATCTTCAATTTTTTCTTATAGAGTGCTGTTTTTGGAAGAGTTTTAATACAAAAATGAGGACTGGACTAAGAAAATAAAAATTTTGAAAGAAAAGGTTCATCATTTGGAGTTTGAGAATAGTAGGTTCATATATGTGAAAATGATTTTACCCTTATGAAATAAGAGAATAAAAATATTCTTCAGGATATTGAAATTATGAAGACTGAAGTCTCAAAGAAAGTAGTAATGGAAGAAAAAAAGTCAAGATTAAGAAGGAATGAGATGAGTTTAAAAAACTTAAGACCTTTGTAAAGAATATAATTAAGACATAATTAATAGTTTTTATTATGGTCACTTGTTGTATATTTTCAGACATTTTCATTATTGTAAAATGGGATTTATTTTTTATCCAAATACTTTTTTGAATATCTTATAATTCTTTTTGAATGTATGTTTTTTATATTATTTTTTGGTTGATTAGTTACTTAACATAAAAACTTGTTTCATATGTTATCTCTTACTAACATTTTAGGAAATATACTTTCCCATTTATAATTTAAAATCATAGTGGGGGAAAAGTTTTATGTTTTCTAAAATAAGTGTTTGGGGGAAGATATGTTTAAGGGGGATATTTCTTAAAAGGTGATATGTCTTCAAAAAATATATAAAAGGGGAGATGTATTTTTAAAGGGAGAAGACTATGATATATTATAATTTGAATAGGTATTATCCTAAGGGGAGTAGGATTTATACATCTCATCATATTATAAAGGTGCTATAAACTCAGGTGGAATTAAGAAATAAAGTATCTCTTTAGTGTTTTTAAAAGTATTAATGGCATATAATTTTTTAAAACTTATTATTTTTTATTTTAATTTTTGTGTTTTTTACATTCCAAAAATAGGGTGATTGTTTAGTCATAAGTCTTTCTTATTACTTTTCCATTCCTTTAGTTTTGGAAATCAAAAAAACATTTATTAAAACCATATTTACTAATTTTCATATATCCCATGTGTTTTATTATGTTTTGTAGAAAAAATTTCTATTTTCCATACATAGAAATAGTTCCAATGAATAAAAATATAAACTTATTATTATTCATTCTGATCCATTAGACTGAATGTGTTTCTGAAATGTCAGGAGGACTAGTGTTTTGATCAGTGCTTAGACTTATTTACTTTTGAAAAAATTCATGTCTATCTAACTAACTCTGGTACCAATTCATTGGAATAATACGTATATGTTTTATTGGATTAAAAACCAATAAGGAATTCCATTAGTCTATCCAAAATTTACAATTAGTTTTATTAAAATTATATCCGTCTTAATGAATACAAAATATCATTGTAATGGTTCTAAGAAAAATGAAATTAGACATTTAGTTAAAGATGATTTATCATGTGCATGATGTTAGAGGACATTTAATCTAACTCTGAAATATGAACATCAGAGCTTCACCTATAAATTTCTAGTCATTTTAAGAGTTGGTAGCTAATATATTTTTCAACTCAAGTATTATAATGTTTACTCGGAGTGAACAACACATTATTAGTATTTTTAATAATTTAGAGAGTTGAATTTATAAGGAATACTTGTTAGGATTGTTTCCTTTAGAACACTTTTTTTTATTCTACATTTGATCATTATTTATATCAAGGGATTTTAGGGATAAGAATATAGTGAATCCGATCCATAAGATCGAGGGATTCTGGAGCTAGGAAGATAGAACCTAATAACCACATCTAGGGTTTTTGAGGATATAATGATAGAGCTACTAATCATTGTATTGATGGATTTCCTGGTAAGGGAAGACAAACCATTATATGAAGTAAAAAACTATGGATATTGTTAGTTAGGGTTTTTGGATACCTCAACTCTTAAGGTTAAAGAGTGAAATATTTTGATATAGCTTGTAAGTCATTCTTACTTTTAAGATTTGTATATCTTATTTATGCAAGTTCTATTTTCCCACATTGTATTGTATACAAATTTTTTTTGTAATACTAATATTTTCAATAAAACATTTATCAGTGTGTCTTTGATACCAATAAAACATACTCTCATATAATAAGACAATTTTTTATTCCAATTCTAATACTCCTATAATCAGACAGTACTGATTCTGATAATTTTATACTTAATAAGATTTTTGTATTTTGTTTTGTTTAATTATTGAAACTACAATTCACCCCCTCTTGTATGCCATTGTAAATTCTTATGATCCAATAATTTTCCATACTAACATTCACGTTAAATTGATTGTTGGGACATGAATTCTCAATAAAGTATCATTCAGTAAGATTATACCACAACATGCCACCAGTTAACTGATTAGGGAGATTACTCATATTAGTACAAGTGAAAAACCATAATTTACCTTACACACCATTGTATATGTGTTTAATAGTCAGTATTCTTATTAACATTTATTATATATTTTTATTTCATATTTAATATTAATCTTAATATTAATTTTAATATTATTTTATTTTAAGTGAGAGACATTAGCATGAATTTTATATATCACTAATCCTCAAGAGAAGGAATTTATAGGGTGAGTTGTAGTTCACTCAGATTTGGTACCTCTCAGTGATCCTATCCATTTCATATGAGAGAGTGTTTATGACGAGGTTCCATAGTTATATCTCGATCTGTATACTTCAACTGAGGCACTCGAGGATGACGATGTTCATCTTATGCCTACTGAAGATGATTCACCACCACTTCCACCATCAATAGGAGGATAGAGATGAAGAAATAGGTGGAGGAAGAAGTAAGAATAGAGATATTGACACCCGAGAGATGCTCCTGCCCCATTGAGTGAGGATCATGCACAATAGGTAGATGATCTTTCATCATAGGGATTGGTTTATTTTTCATATAAATATGTTTATACATATGATATAAAATATTTATCTCATATAATTTCCACAATTAATATCTCTATATATTTGATGGAGTGAGACCTTATTATGGCATCACAACTTCTGTAGACATTGGGAAACTCTTCTACCGGTGGTGAAATATTTGATATCACATTTCCAATATCTCCAGGAGATTATATCATGATTATATAGTCATTTACATATGGATCCAGATATAATGTTAAAAAACCCTATACTATCAAGTATGATGATTCACCAACAACACCGTATATTGAGCTGTCAATATCAGCACAACAGTATAAAGCAACAATAGAATCAATATCTTATGTTCCCACTATTTTGGTAGAGATAAAATATGAGAAGGAACTCGTGCCTATAGCTAGTACACCGGTGTAACATACATTCTAGATGCAGAGTGGGTGCATGTTTATATACCGTGCTGGGGTACTGAGGGGAATCAACATTGATTTATTCAAGTGGTAAACATTATTTTTAATAAAAAACCGGATTAATTAATTTTTTTTAAAAAATATATTATTATATAAATTTTCAAATCATAATCAATAAACAAAAATTTTAATTACATGAAAAAATTAAACAATTAAACATGAACTGAAGAAAACCCCTTCAAACAATGATTCCACTTCCATATCTAAAGGTGAGTTATGAATATTATATATTATAAATACAAACAAACACAAATATATATGTTTATATAAAAAAATATGAATATAATATAAAATATATAAATATAAATTAAATATTATTTTAAATATAAATATAAATATAAATATAATTATAATTATTAATATAATATAATATAATATAAATGTAAATATAAATATAAATATATTTATATAATCATAAATATAACAAGAAAAAAAATAAAGATAATCAGTTCTTGTTTGTTACTATACTGGCCTCAACAACAGAGTATGACAGATCGTTTTGAAGGTATTCATGAAACTAATTAGTATGTTTTTCTATTACATGATGAATATTCCAAAGAATAAATGAACATTAATGTATGTTTATGGGAGGAGATATGGTCATATAATAAACAACATCATATAATTCACTAATAGTGTTTTAAAGGGAGTTTGAAAGCTACCCATCATAGGTAATTAATAATATTAGAATATATGTTAATTAGAAGACCCAAAATTTTTAATATAATGTTAATATAATGTTTTAAATGTAAATAAAAAATATAGTATAACAGACCTTCTATCATATAATAATTTATTATCTATAATGAGAAAAGAATACTGAAGAGGGTTTAAAAATAGTGATGTGATATGGTCAATGTTTGTAGTGTGATAATGATAGATCTCTTCTGGAGATAGTGACATTTTTATCCATTAATTTAACCATATTGGGAATAAATTTGAGATCACTATGATCCTTGATCTTATGAATGGTATTAGAGGCCATGAGCTTGTCATTTTACTAATCTATAATTACTATGATTTTGGTAACATTCAAGTATTACAGTATCCTTGCACGCACACTAGTGTATAAACGATTTTCACATTGGATTTTTATTTTATTTGTCATGTCGGTTATATGAGATATTATTTAAGGTGACATTGTAAATAACTTTTTAACATCAGTTAGTTAAAACAGATGTTGTGAATTAATATATTTTTTGGGTTTTTGCACATGTAAAATTATTTTTAATAGAAAATTGATTCATTCTCCACAGTAATATACAAAAGAAAAAAGAATATGAGAAAGGGTAGAAGAAAACTAAAAAAACATCCATTAAGACAATTATAATTGAACTTTCAAATTTACAATATATATTACAAGTAAGCTAAAAATCAATCAAACCTGTAAAATGATTCACGCATTAAATTTGTAAATGTTTCAACTCCTGTGAACTATATAGATGTGGGCCATCGAAAAGCTAAAAAATAATAATTAAAGCATTTAACATGTAATTTCACTAAAACAAATTAAATATTAATGAATCATTTATAAATAAATCTATCCTTTTGGGACTTTTTAACTGTCTCAGTTAAAATTAATTCATACATAAATCATAAAACATAATATCCACATTCTTTTACACCTTCTTGTTTATGAAAATGATGTTTCAAATAGATTTTAAATCAAAACAATATTTTTATATAATATATCCAAAATTTAGTAATTGTAAATAAAAATTCACTTTATCTTGTAAAAATTTGATCATGGAACTCTTCTTACATGTATTCTCTCAAAAGAAATATCATCCCCTATTTAAAAATAATTTGAATAAAATAAATTTTATTCATTAAAATATAAAAAATTATTGAAATGATCAAACTTATGCATTCAATACAATATTAAAATTTACTCCCACTTCACTATGGATAGATCATAGCCAGTACAATGTCCTCTCCCTTAAAAAAAACCACCCAACATCCAATGGACACTGGTATATAATAAAATTTAATGTAATTTGTTAATAGGTTAATAGATATATGATACATTGTGAGAAAATATGTTTTATACTCTTGAATATATGGAAACATCATCACTGAATAATTACATTGTTCTAAAATCTTTTAGCAATTTAAAATTTTCTTTCTACATCAGTCATTGTCAAAGATATAGGAGAAATAAACTTTTCATCCATAAATCCATACACATCTCTTTTGTTATGTTCTATAAAATTTTATATAGATACCTAAAAAATAAAATTTTAAATTTTCAATAAATTAAGGGAATGGAAAATTTTTGTTAATCAACTAACGTGGAAAAAATTTGAATCATGTTGATATCCAACTAATCTCTAACTACAAGCTCCATGATAAAATTTCTCAAAAGTCCCAAAGTCATTGCACACCCATAAATAACAGCATGAATTTGAATATCATATATATCTAGTAAAAAAATTTAATATGTTGACAATATAAAAAGACTAGTTGAATCTGTATCTGATGTCCTGACACTTTGTCTTTTTTTGTCTATATAGTAGTTCTTTACCTTTAAAGTGTTATTGTAAAAAATAGATAAATATATAAAATTTAAAATTAGAAACAAAATTTAAAATAAAAATTAACTAAAATATAAAATATATACATACCTCTATAGTAATATGTCAAAGTAGTCTAGATTGAAAAAATAAGTGATACTATGTCCAACAATACTCACCTCATCTATAAAAAATGTTGTTTTTGTTGATCTATCTATAATATCCTATATAGTGTCCCTGTAATTATTTATCTCCATATATTGATGATGAATGGTATCACTAAAATAAAATATTATCGCATATGCAACAATATGATGAGGATAAACATTATATAACTTATATAAATTGAGATGCTTTTTAGGATGGGATGTTGGGGTGGGATAAGGAGTGGGGTTTGGAGGTGGAGATATATGAGTTGGATAAGTAAGAGTAGTGGGATCTGATGGTGGAGTTAGAGGATTCATATCTTCAGTCCATAACCATATCTGTATGTCTACAAATATTGATTGTACCAGAGAACTGATCATATCCTCCATCTACACATGAATATCCTAAACATAGGATTCTAAAGATTCAATTTTTTATAAACATTCTCTATTGAAGAAGCAACCAAACATGGAAATGCTTTTATTACTAATACACCTACCGAGTATCCTCAAACATGACCTGAGAGTTCAGGATTTCATAATGCTGTAGCTAAAATATCATTTCTCTCCTTAGTAGTAAATCCCCCCTGTGTGCTCTACTGCTAAAGTGAATATTATATGGAATATTTGAAAAAATTTGTAATGAATCACAATATATAAAGAGTTTATTTAACATTAATAAATAAATTAAACATATTTCAATTCTCTTAGTTAAAATCCTGAACTCTTCCATAGGATAATTTCCTTTTTTTTCTCATCTGATCCCTCTTCCAATTTTCATATCTTGTGGGGGGGGGGGGAGTGGGAACCTCTTCCAACCCTACAAACCGAGTTCTCAAATTTTAATGTTTTTCTACAAGCATATGTTCTTCCAATAACATTTACACTCCCCAAGATAACATATGAGGGTATACATTTCAATATTGAATCTCTTGATGATATCATATTAATTTTTATAAATTAAGAATAAATAAATCATTAACACGATCATTAATATAAAAAAACATTTAAAAGGTAACATTGAAATTACCAAAAATTATTCTCATTGTCTTCATTCAATAAATTTCTTAAATGTATCTTTTTCTATATATGGATATATATGACATGGAATTTTTTGTTTTCTATTCCCAAAATTGAACTCTGACATTTTGGATTATTTTAAATCCCTTCACCTCCTATAATTCCTGGATAAAAATTTCTTCCCAACTCCTCCAATATCAGGTATATCATATGTCATCCGATAAGAAGGGGGAAGCATATATTACCATAAAAATTTCAAGAAAATTAAAATAATAACAAATGATCTTACCAAAATGGTCTCCCACAAGTGTGATAATGTCACTTTGTCAACACTTTTCCGATCATTAAAGAAAATATCAACTTTTGTTTTAGCCTATACTAATATAAAAGTATTGAATTAATTTGAATTTGGACCACTGAAAATATCATTATCATCAAATTATATTGGTATCATCTATTCCTAACTATGACCAAATCATACTTTTGGTAAAAATGTGGTTCCACTTTTACCAATCCTTGAATTATCCCCCCATGGAAGTAGATGTCTCATGTAAAGATAGATGAGGAGGATCATCAATAAGAGTACGTAAACGTTACTCCCAAGAGATATGAGTATGATTATCTCTAGAAATATATGGTGGATTAGAGGATTGATCTATCATTATCCTACAAATCAATGATACAACAATTAGTACAAAAATATAAAAATCCAACTATTACATACAAATCTAAATTAAAAATTAAAAATTATCAACCAAAAATTAATGTAAACTTATCTTAACACATTTTAATCATATTTGTTATAGTTAACTAAAATGATAACAATATTAATGAGAGATGAAATGAAATAAATTAATGAATAAAAATCTCAAAATGGTGTGTGAATTGTAAAAATTCTTCAACCTGATAAATCATTTTTAAAGAAAAAATAATTTTTTTATAATATACTCTTACATAATATTTCATGTTTTTATTTAACATATGAAATTTAAAATAATTTGTTTTCAAAAAAATCGATTAATTGATAAGTTATGTAAGGGTAAAAAACAAAAATTAATAAAAAATAAAATAATATAAATAAACAATTTATCTTATTAGTTATAATATGTGTTTTAAAAAATAATAAAACTAAAATATCTAACAACTTATGAAATTTAAAAAAGCAAAAAAAAAGCATATGTTACATGTAATATTCAAGATTTACTAAAGGATTATTTTCCCAAATTCAATTATCATGATCATTCTGTATAGAAAAAACCATGTATACAACATGCTCATCCAAATTATTTGTTAATACTTCCATGGAAGTAGGGATCTTACATAAATCAACATCTTCATCAAGTTTATCATCACTAAAATACTATTATTTTCCTTATAAATAAATAGAACATTGCATATCAGATTGATCAAGAACATAAAAAATTGGGTTTTCATGTGTTTTCATGTTAAAATGATCAACTGTGTATTCCAATTTATCCAAATTAACTACTGTCATTCCAAATTTATCATGTTTGACACTTTTGTTACCGATAAACCATTTGCAGCTAAAAAATGGAAATTTAAATTTAATGCAATAAACCTCCCATATTTCTTCACTGACTCCAAATTATGAAATTTATGTGGATATTGGGTTTTTGTCTTTGGTACTCAAAAAATGCATTGCTTCTGTGAACACAAATACACTACTATTTTGAGCTGTACTTTTATTGTCTTGATTTCTCATACGAAACGTATAGCCATTAATGTAATTATTGGACAATGTTATCAATGATAAACATGGACCACCCACTGAAATTATTAATGTTTCTAATGCATATGATCTTCCAAGCATGTTATCTTTAAACCATGATAAAAAAATTATTATTCTCATTCAAAATCCACATATCTTTCTTCTTTAGATAATAATTTTTCCACACATTAATATGAAATGTTATATATAGATAATCATCATCTTTTTTTAAGATATATAAATTTACCTTCTTTATATGTTAACCTATCAATGATTTGATTTTCAAGACACATATCCCCTTTCCACCATAATTAACTAATTCATGGGGAGATGTAGTCAAAATTATGTGCTCCACTACACAAAAATATCTTTTTCAGAACTCTACAACCTCATCATAAATATAGTTCTCGGTAATGGATTCTTCAGGTCGATATGTATTCTTAACATACCCCTTAAATATCTTCATATACATTTTAAAAGGATACATCCAATGTAGAATATAAGTCCCAAACGCATTATTTCTCACAACAAGTGGGCCATTTAATGCCCCATGATATCAAAAAAAGATGGAGGAAGAAACATTTCCAATTGAAAAAGTAGAGTAACTACTTCATTTTCCAATGTGTTCAAAGAATTTGGATCATTAACATTATAAAAAATTGAATTAAAAAAACAACAAACCTTCATTATAGTCATTTTGACAAGGATGGGAAATATTCCATGCAACGAAACTGATAGGATCTATTGTATCAAGACATGACAATCATGAGATTTTATACCTTTTGACTTCAAATCCATTAAAGAAACAAATTTTTTTACATTTTAAAAATAACTATGTGGAACTTTGATATCATGTTGAAATTTAAAAAATATACATTTCTCCCTCTTGGATAAGGTATGAAAAGATGGGGGTGGGAATGTTCACCTTCTATCATGAGTGGGATCCAACATCAAACATATTCTCATTGAGAGTATGTCCAATATTTCATTCACACATAATTAGTCATTCATTTAATATCTAACAATGGTCCAATCAAGCTGTCAAAAAAATTATTCTCTACATGCATTAAATCAATGTTATTCTTGACCTCATGATATCTCTAATGTGATAGCTCAAAAAATAGTAACAATTTCTTCCCAATATTTCTATCATTTTAATAATTATGTGTCTTTCTGAATGTAACATCTATGTTTTACACCCTCTCAAAATAATGATCAGTGGATAAAGGTTTTGGAGAAATATCAAATTCATTTGATCTTTTAGAAGCCTGTTTTTAATCTTCTATAAGAGTTATCCATGGAAAAAAACATTCAATGAACCATGTATACTATTTTTATCCCATGATGTTGTTGATAATATTAACACTATTATTCACAAATTATACAAGATTTATTCCCCTTAACACTATATCCAAAAAAATTTCCATATGTTGGAAAGTGATTTATAGTGAACATAATCATCACATGTAGTTGAAAATATTCCATTTTAGTAGAATAATACAACCATATAACTTCCTTCCATAATTGTATCAAATAATAAATTAATGGCGATAATGAAATGTTAGTATCATTTCTAGGATGTTTTAGTCCATAGATCCTTAAACTCAACATGACATATTTTCTCGTTTTTCAAAATTTAGGATATAGGTGGCAAATTACTAAATAAATAATATGTGGAATATGTGTGCTACTAAGTCTTCAATATAGATTCATTATATCTATGCACAATGTGAGTCTAAAATTTCTAACTTCTTTTCAAAATATAGGAAACTAGTGATCAATTTTCTTCCACTATGGATAATTAGCTGGATATGTAATTTTCAATCACATATGCACTCATCAGAATACCATATTAACCTTTTTTCATCATTTTAATTTGTAAAAAAAAATTCAAATTAAGAATTATATGAACATACCAAAATGCTTGGAAGGGGTCTCTATAATTGGTAAATTAGCCTTTGATTTTTCTTTTAGCTTCTACCGTGATGTCCAAAATTTAGGATTACCTAAAGAAAATTTGTATTCCTTGCTATATAGTACACATTCATTCTAGAAATTTTTTTTACCCTAATCCCATCATGTATAGTATTCTATTCACATTATAATGTGAATATAGAAGGTCACTGCCTTTATGAATAATATCATTCAACAATTGTAGCAACTTTGTAAAACTCTTTTCACTCCATCCATGTTTTTCCTTCATGATAAGTAATCTTAAATCCATTGATAAAACCATATAATCCATACTACCAAGATACAATGGGTTTTCAACATTTCTATATAGATACTCAATTGTCAATTCATTCTCATTTCCTCTACATCAATATCAAAAATCATTTTATCAATTTGATCAAACTTATCATCATGCAAAGCATCATTATCAAGAGATCCAAAATTCTACCTAGTTTAACCATGCCAAATCCAAGGGCTGTAACATGGATTAAAACCATGACAGATTAAATGATCCTTGATCTCTCTACTTTCAACTTCTTCAAGTTTAAATATTTTAGGCATGGATAGAAAAAACATGTCTTTTTTGGAACATTATATTTATAAAATTCCAAAAAATCACCAACACCTTCCTTATATTCATCACTTATTAAATTTCCATAATCGTTCTTAGACTCATTATTTTCTATAATATATATTAAAAATAAATATAAGTTTAAATCTAATTGATAAATCAAAATTAATCACCCTTTACATTCCTAATACCAAATACCACTACATATTAATTATATTAAAAAAATATCATTAACATCAAATGATTTTGAAACAATATGTCATAATAGTTTTTCAAATAAAAAATTAAAAATTCAAATCATTTCACATTATAATTTAATTAAAAATATCCGCAATTTTTTACTTTAGAAAATGGGAACTAGTTAAAAATATCCAACACATTTAAAATAACAAACAAATATTTAAATCAATGGTTGAATGAATTATTTATTGAAATTGGATAAAAAACATGTTTCCCATACTTGAACATTTTCAACAATAAGAAAATCATATCATCATGGCTAGAAAACAATTATTACCCATAATTGTGAATAATTTTTAAAATATAGATACTAATTTCTCAACATAACAAACCACAATATTATATATTATACAATACTGAGTAGATAACAATTAGGATTCTATATAATAATTAAATAAATAATTGAGGGAAACATGATCAAGAATTAAAAATATATAAATATTCTATAATACAATACAAAATTGGATGTAAACCACTAATCATAATATAGAAAAATGTCACAGTTACTCTAATTAATTATATAACATATATTAAGGGTTTTAGGATAATTATGATTACTTAATGAGTTGTGATTTAATAAATCATGGACATTCATATTTAATTGTAATTATACAAAAGGAATGTATATAACCTAATGTTCTAATAAATATATCATAATGTAATACATCATCAAGACTTACATTTCTATGATATTATATTGAGGAAAATTATTCAGTCTATATGTAACATATAAATGGAAATAAATAAAAGAGTATATCTGCAACCAAGTTAGGCATGGTTATATAAGGAAACTAAAAAAAGGGTTCTGTAATATTTTTTAACAATACACATTCATGGGGAAAATTAATATAATTAGATAAGGGATTGAAAAGAATTTACATTACACTAAAAAATAAACAAGATTTTCTTTATGAGAGTTTTATTTAATACTATATCATAGTTCAATAAAAAATCATTTTGAATTATCAGATTAATTAAATTAATGTAGAAATAAAATACCATCCAACCATACTTTAAAATTTTATTTTTATCATTATTACTATTTTACAATAACAAGTAATATGTATGTCATAGGAATACCCAAAAAATAACCATAAAGGTTCATACCACCTACTATTAATATAGTACATCATTAAAAAAATTATCATTAAGGATCATGTAAAATACATAAAAAAATTAAATAAAAGATAACCCAATAAACCATTTATCAAAACCAATAATAATAAATCATAAGAAACCCTAGGTGGATACATATGAAATGATTCAAACACTATTACCATAAAAATTGTTAATTTAATCCACAGGTAATATTCATATTCCATAATAATATTTAGAAACAACATCTTTAATCATATCATAGTCATATCACATCAAAAAATGTTAATGTATGATTTGAATAATTGGAATTAAAAAAAAGAGTTAGGGAATCCACAGGTGAGGATTGGTGTGTGAGGCTTACTTGAGAGTTTAGAGAAGAGATGATAAAATTCACAGTAATGAGCTCAATGAAACCAAATGATGTATAAAGATGGAAAATCGAGATTGGAGGCCACTGTATTGAAGAAATTAGATTAGGGATTCCACGAGAGGCAAACAAGTTTTCTTTCACGATATTGAAAAACACCAAAATGATTCAAAATGGAAATTCATAAAATTTTAAATTATATATCTCATCATTTATATTATCATTGATGCAATAATGAGATTTTTTATTGTTTTATCACATCAATTATATAGTAATAAAAATGAAAAATGTTCTTTATCGCGTCAGTTATCTTATAACCGATGTTATAAAGAAATGAAAATTTATTTATCATGTTAATTGCTATATAACCAATGTGATAAAGTGGTATACTACGTTAATCATGTTAATTATATGATAACCAATATGATAAATAAATATATATATATTTTCAATTTTGTTATGGATAACCAGCATGAAAAAGATGATGTGCTAAATATATTTTGTAATTGTGACATGTGATCGCACCATGCGCTTTTATACACTTATCTTGTTAAAACAAATTTGATCCAGTTTATTAACTATAGAGTACTAACAACTATTACAGTTCTTCATGGATACATATAAAATAATATAAAAAATTTGGTTTGTTTTTTGATGCACCTATTCTTGTACCGAACACGACTAGGCTATTACCGAAAGGGAGTCTAAAGTTAACCTATATTCAAAATGATATGTATTAGACCAGAAAATGGGCACATATATGAAGGTGCGGTTTATGAATTCATGATGGTCACATACCGACACATTTCCATAGACGTATAGGGTAGTCATCTAACAATAATTTTTTTTGATGTAATCTATAGATTAATGTAGAAGTTTTTACATGAAATTATTGTTTTAATTTTAACCATTAAATGTAATGTAGCGGTATGAGTGGCATACAATAAAATAATATTTTTTAATTTTAATACAAAAAATAAACTAAATAGTAAGTCCATCACAAATAACATACAACTTTTTTTGGAAAACACAATTGGAAACTCATTTAAGAAGATCATTTTTACCAAGTCATAAAACCAATAAGGATTTAAAAAATAAGTATTGATTATAAATATTTTAATGAGTAAATGTGAGAAATAAAATTTTCCTCTTCCAAATAATTAATAATGAGTTTCTAGAATAATAAAATTATTAATAACATATAAATTTTTTTCATTATTTTTTGATCTAAGATGAATGATTTCTGATACGGTGAATGAGGCTTTTAATTATGTGTAATTTCATCGTCAAGAGTACTTTTAATCTATTATCTCTAAAAAATATGCTCCAAACCTTTTGGAACTTCGAGGATGGAGTGTCCATAAGAGCTGTTGGATCTAGAATCTTAGTTTTCAAATTCTTTAATGAGGGAGGTAAATGGAAGGTCCTCCTCAGGAGGCCCTAGCCTATTGATAATCACATCATGCTAATGGATGATCCAGAAAATGATAGAGACATCGTGAATTTATCCGTCTCTAAATATCCCTTTTGGATTAAACTTATGGGAATCTTTTGGGGGGGGGGATAGTAGAGCATGTTATAAAAGATATTGGGGATCATATAGGTTCATTCATGTAATGGGACAAGTCAGACTCTATCCTATGGGTTTCATCAGTGGGAATTTGGGTGATTATTGACGTGGAGTCTCCTCTTCTACGAGGTACATTCCATACCTCAGATAAAAAAATTTGTGGGTCTCTTGTGAGTATGAATTGTTTTCCATTTTTTGTTTCTTTTATGGTTTCATTGGCCACATGAATAAGTATTTTGGTTCTATGATATATAATTAAGAGGGTATATCATAATACAATTCATCCCTTGGTTACACACCAAAAGTTAGGGGATACCAAGAATCAAAAATATCTAGAGATAGAGACTTTCTTTCCAAAGCCCGCATTGGATATTCGGTAGCTGGGAATAATAACATAATACTTTAAACAACACACATGCATCCATAACACAATGGGACTTTAAATTCATCGGATATCCTAAGGAAATTACCCTTTATACACCCATGTCTTCTAGAAACATTGTGTAGGATGCAAACTTCTCTTAGACGGAGATGAGACCTACCTGCTTAGGTATAATTTTTGGTCTGGTGGGTATACAATTATCCTATTCCAAGATGAAAGAAATCTTCTTCGACCCCCTAGATCCTGGTAGGCATTATCATGTAGATTATTACTTGGATCATCTCATAATCTGTTCTGAGGAAGGTGATGATACAGCTGGCTAGAAGGCACTAGGTCCAAAAAATCTCCAGACATAGAAGAGGAAAATAAGAGGGGACTCCCACCCTAAAACCACTATAATGGTCCCCTGTGGATCTAAATGATCTATTGTAGGATATATTCAGGAGTAAAACCTCCCTAAAAGATAGAAAGTGGTTAGTTAAGGATCTATTCTTGATTTATCCGAGGCTCATGTAGAGGCTAGTTTGAACCAGCCCCTCATAGGACAATAAAAACCGTGTGTTGGAACTACCATGGACTTGGAAACCCACACTTAGTTTGTATAATCCATCAATGGATTTCAATGTACATCCATGACATGGTATTCGTATTCAATACCATGTTGGAACGAAAGTACATGAAAGGTATTACTTAAAAAATTGTGTTTTAGAACGTCTTCTCTGTTGTTCAGGTATGCCATGTAGGGGGGGGGGGGCTTTCCTGTTGTGTAGAGAGGATCTTGTTGGATCGGTGATTGGATACTTTTGAACCAAATTTAATTTTTTTTTGGGAAACCTAGGGAACCTAAATGGAACATTGTGGGTTTTTATGGTTGGCTAGGTGCTAGCGACAAGTGGAAATCTTTGGAGCTGATTAAATATTTTAAAAATAGGCACTGTGGTCCCACTATTATTGTGGGTGACATTAATGAATTACTCGACCATGATGAGAATTATGGTGGCACTAGATGTATTGATGACTCTATGCAGAAATTATGCGATTACTTTCTCTATTATGTCATTTAGAATCAGGGTTGATCAGGGAGTATGTTCACCTGGTTCCACGAATGTGACCGCACCTCCAAAATTTAAGAAAGGATTTATAGGTTCATGGAATATGGAGATTGGATGAAGTTGTTCCTGAGGTATGAGATTTCCAACCGTTCTCTAGTTTATTCTGATCATAGTGCCCATTTTGTTTCAGTTTTAGGTGTTATCTTTATGAAAAATACATTTTTGAGGTTTCAATATTGAATGTATGTGGCTCTATAATGAAGAATACAATGAGGTAGTCCAGGCTGTTTGGTCTTCCTCTCATTATCATGTCTGGGATAAGACCAAGTCAGTGGCATCACAACTGTCACGTTGGAGCTAAAAACACTATGGGAATTTCAATTAGAATATCCTTAATCTTGAGAAAGTTATCAAGATATTCTATAAGAATCCCATTCCTATAATTGACATCCAAGAAAAAAATTTGCTGAAAAACAATTGGATGAGGCTTTGAGAGATAAAGAGTGCTACTGGTAATCTTGATCTAGAGAGGCCTTTGTTAAATATGGAGACCAAAATAAATGGTTCTTCCATAAAAAGTCCTTATCTAGAAGAAGAATGAATTTAATTTCTAAATTAGAATTTGTGGATGGTAGCTTATCTTATGATGGGGATACAATTCGGGAGAATATAACATCTTTCTATAAAGATACGTTTTTTACTAAGGGTGGTGCCTACCTGAGTGATATTTTGAGCTGTGTTGAGCCTAAAGTTTCTATGGCTGTGTCCTTAATTCTAGAGTAAGAAATCTCTGGTGAGGAGATTATGGTAGCCCAGAGGAGTATCCACTCTTTAAAGGCACCTAGTATGGTTGATTTTTAATTTTATTCTTTTAATTAGTTTTTTTAATATTACGAGTCCAGATGTTATATCTTTGATGTAGGGTTTATAGGATGACACAATTGTCATGGAAAAAGTTAGTGAAACCCTCATTTTTCTGATTCCAAAAATTTCAAGCCCTATGCGCATATATGACATTAGACTAGTTAGTCTGTGTAACATGATCTACAAAATGTTCTCAAAAGTCTTATCTCCCCACTTGGGGAGGATCTTTCCTTCCATCATTTCAAAAAATTATACATCCTTTGTTCCAAAGAGACACATTAAAGATAATTATATTGTGTCCCATGAAATCATTCACTCTATGAAAACCCTCTCATATTCAAGAGGGGAACTATGGCCTTGAAATTGGATACCTCTAAAGCTTATGATAAAGTGGAATTGGTTTTCTTAGAAGAGGTTATGTGTATGTTGGTTTTTGGCCCAAAGAGTATGAGAGAAGTCATGATTTGTGTTAAGACAGTTTCCTTTAATATCAAGGTTTATGGTTTTCTCACTAAATAATTCATTCCATCCAAAAGGCCTTTGATATGGTGACCCCATTCCCCCTATTTATTTTTTATGGTTTTTGACATTTTTTCTCATATATTATCAAAAGAATATTTTGATAGGTGTTTCAATGGAGCGAAGGTATGTCTGAATCATGTCCTCATTACTCACTTATTCCTTGTCAATTACTTTCTCATCTTCTCATGATGAACTCTCCAAGAGTGTGATGTTGTCCTTACGATTATCAATCCTTTCAATAATGATTCATGCTAATGATCAAAATTTGACATATCAGATATTTCTATTAGTTGGGGTGTTCAAGAGGATATTTTCACATTGATATATTGTTTGTGTTACACCAAAGTGGTGGAAAGGAATAAAAATGTGTGGGTCTTTCGACAGTCTTTGGGAATTCTAAAAGAGTTGTTTTCTCCATTATTCTTGATAAAATTTATAGCAAGATTCATGGATGGTCTGACAAGAATATTTTTGGGGTTGGAAGGGAGGTTCTTATCAAGGAGTTCCCCTTGAGGTCCCTTCCCATGTGATGGATTTATTCAAACTACATGGTTATTTTATTCACCAACTTCATTTAGCATTCGTAAATTTTTGGTGGGGTCATACTAATGGGAAAAACATCATTGAGCTTCTTGGGATTATCTCTATGTCCATAAGGCTGGCATTGATATGGGTTTTAGAGGTTTGAGTATTTTTAATGATGTATTTATTGCTAAGAAAGGATGGTGCTTACTTTAGGATCTGAATAGTTTGTGCATGAATGTTTTCAATGCCATGTATTACCCTCATGAAGGCTTTATGGCTTCATGTTTGGGCCCAAGACCTTGTTATTTCTAGAGAAGCGTGTGGGGATCAAAACCTATCCTTATCCATGAACGTTTTTGGAGAATTTATAGTGTCTTCATAGTCAATATATGAATGAATAATTGGATCCCTACTTTCTATGGTTTGAGACCTTCTTCCCTTCCTCCACCTGGCCCCTAGAATACTTCAGTTATGGATATTTTTCTGATGGTCTGAGCTAATGGGATCCCCATAAGATTGATTGTCATTACAATGTGCTAGAATAAAATTATATCTGGGTTGTACCAATGGTTCCCGTGGCTGGTATGGACACATTGTGATGGAATGGTAAAATCTAGGTATGATACTCAGTCCGATTGGGTTATAGGTCTTGTCTTGTTTGCAGTAATGTTCTTGGAAAACCATTGTGGAAACACCTCTAGAAGTTGAATGCTACACCCAAGGAAAAACTAATGTGATGGAAGATTTTTAGTGGTTTCCTCCATACCTTAATTTGTCTCACAAAACAACATTTATATGAGGTTTCAATGTGTCCCCTTTGTGGGTTTGTTGCTAAAGATGAGATTCATGCTATCATCTTCTATCCTTGGGTTTAAGGACAGTGCTCGGTTTAGGCAGTGTAGGATTATGCTTTAGGGGAAAATATTGGGGATGGAAATCTCATTGTGCGGAGAGTAGTTTAATTACCCCATCCTATGATATCATGATGATGTGTATTTGTGCATGGATTAGTTAGTGTAGTCAAAATACCTTCATTATTATCATTATTTTGATATTAAAGGGCTTTGGCTTGTTAGGATGATCAATTGAAGATCTCTCTGGCTCAATGTGTGTGTGTGTGTGGGGGGGGGGGGGGGTTCCTCACTCACCTACCCAACCTCTCCCAGATAGATGGCTGCCTCCACCTCCGAGGGCCTTCAAGATCAATACTGGCACGATGCTCCCTAGAGTTGGAAAGGATGGAATTGAGGCTATGGTCTGATATCATGCAGGTTCACTTATTGCAGGTAGTCACTCTTTTGCTGATGATTTCTAGACTCCATTAGTGGCCTAGGGCATGGAATTTTGGTGTGGGGTGGAGTTGGCCCATTCTCATGGCTGTAAGAACATTGTGGTTGAATATGACTACCTTGTTATTATTAACGCTTTGAAGGAAGATGTTGGTGGTTGTTAGACTTTCAGGTCCATTATCCATATGTTTAGATATTTTGTACCATTTTATGCTACTTATGTTTATATTATGTTGCTAGAGTGGGTAATCATGTGGCATACTTCATAACCTCATGTAAGGGTGTTAGGGGATATTTTTGCTAGTTTTCATCTTTTCCCCTTGATTTGTGTTCTTTAGCCTCTACTGATTTATCCTTGTTGGATATGTTGCTTTCAAAAAAAAGTTGGGGATGAATTATTGTACTTTTGTTTATAGTATTGGATAATTTTTATGTAAATTTATAGGAAACAGAAGCACAACCCTTTAGACAGGAGAGCTACTTGGAATGGTTTAATTCTATCTAGGTTGGAGAACATGTTGGATTCCTTGGTTCTCTCTTGTTATGCCAAAATTATTTAATTTATATTTAAATAAGTTATTTTTATTAAATATTTTTCACCATTGATGTCTTATTATTCAAACATTTAGATGGAGGAGCCTTCGTTATCTATTCAGCAGTCTCAGGTGTTGTGTGACGTGCTGGAATGATGACCTTTTGGACATCTTACTATCTAATGAGCATATCACATAACCATGATGCACCTTCAAAAACCATTATTCCATACCACATACATGATGGCATTAATGGAGTAATCATGTGTGACTTAAAAACTATTGACCATCATTTGATTGTTGTACTAGTTGAAAGATGAGAACCAGAGACACACTTATTTCCTCCCATTGCAGAGGAGATGATGATCACTTTATTTTATGTGGCCTACATACATGGTTTACCAATCCATGGATCAACGGTTACATGTGTGAATATTGGTGATCGGTGTGTGGTCAGACATCATCTATTAGGCATTGACATCACCAGCTCACCTAGTTTCTTTTAGGGTTCCCGATTGTTGGACACACCTGTTTTGATAATCTAAAATATGATTAGATATGTTCTGATAATCCCAAATCATGCTTATCTATATAATAATTATGTTTCATAACTATTCCTTCATGTTCTAGAGTTAGTATGGATATGAAAATAATCATATAATATCATGGAATATATTAATCAATGCTCATTTATGTTTAACAATGATGAAGTATGATATTAATTCATTCTGGAACTAATATACATTGAACAATTACTTTGTAAGCATTTAAGTTCTTAAGTCACTGATAGTTATAATTCAGACTGATACAGACTAGCTCACTGATACAAGTTCATGGTTAGAAAAGTCCACCTATAGACTAAGTTTACTGATAGACAAGGTCACTGATATACAAGTTCATCAATACAAGTCCACTAATACAAGATACCAATAGAATGGAGCTACCGATAGAGGAAGCTACTTATAGAGTGAGCTACCGCTACTGATAATAACAGCTAGTGATAGCAAGGAAGAGCTACTGACAGAAGTTCACTGTTACAAAGAGATACTGATAGAGTGGAGATACCGATACAAGGAGCTACCGCTACACATGGAGATATTGATACATGACCTACTACCACAAGACATACCGTTAGAAGTCTACCGATAGAGAGCTACTGATGCAAGATGGCTATCAACCAGTCGCTGTTACTCAAACTATATGCTTTTTCAATATTATTAATATAATGCTAACGGTCATATTTTCATAATTCAATGCAACTACTATTAATTAATGTTGGTTGTTGGCATGTCAGGGAACCGTACCTCATACCTATAAAAGGTAATCATTCCCATTTTAGAAGCTCAAGGAATAAAAGGAATATCATCTACTAGAGAAATATTGATAGAAATATACGTAGGGAAGAATAGAAGATACATACGGGACACATACAAGAATATAGACACGTACATGCAGAGAAGAACACTCGAAGAACTAGAAGAACACTCATACACATCAAGAACATAAGTTCAAAGAGGAGGTTCAAGTGCTACAAGGAATACTCTCACATTCAAGGTGAACACCTATACTAGAAGTGAAGGAAGGATACCACGACACTCTATTTTCCAGACAACTTCTAGAGAAGGACTGAAAGCTTCATCTGCTTCAATCCAAATGAGTCGAGAGATGCATTAACATCACACAACAACATTCTAAACTCATTTCCATATTACTGCTCTGTTGTGATCATTTTTTATTACATTATGAGTAGTGTTTGCTTCTGTGTGTTTGGACACACACTGACTCTTAATCTGAACTGGAGGATAATGAAATCCTCACACCAAACTCTTTATACCTTTGTGTATCTGACGTAGAACAATGGTAGAGGTCTGAGGACCTGGATAGCATATGGGTTGTTGTTGTTGCTTTCCCACGTAGAATTGTGGTACATGTCTGAGGACCTGGGCAGTCTCAGTATTATTGTGAACCCCAATCCATGGTGTAGATAAAAGGTATATATAAACTATATGAGAGGACTAAGTCTCAACTTGAGATTGAACCTCTTGGTTAAAACCACTGTGTATCTTATTTTAGTTTAAACTATTTTCAATTTTCCGCTGCTAACTTCTTTTAAATATAAAACTATTTTAAAGTAACTCTGATAGTTAAACTAGAAAGTGTTTGTAATTATTGTGAACCAATAGGTTATTTTCAAAAGCTAACATAATCTTCAGATTAAAGTTAACTGAGAACTAATCAATATTTGAGAAACTTATTGAACCTTTAAAATCTTTATAAATTCACTACATTTTAAATTGTTTTATAAATTAGGGTATTTCAATATAAATCTTTTAAATAGAAATTTTTAATAGGAACTCAATTTACCCCCCTTCTTGAGTGTTACTGTGGGACAACATTTTGTATCGAAGGGAGTAGATAATTTTTTTTCAAAACACTCTGTTTTTTAAAAGTTTTAAACTGTGATTTTAGTTGTATCTTAAAGATCTCAAAATTTCTGTTAATTCTAAATTTTTATATCTTTATATATCATTTTAAAAAACATAGTAATTATGGATAATAGATTATATGGCATAGCTACCAACAGGGAACCCTTATTTAATGGTGTAAATTATTCCCAATGGAAAGTAAAAATGAAAATCCATTTAGAAAGTATGTGATTTGACATCTGGACTGCTATAGAGAAATAGTATACAATTCTCGAAACTGTTAGAAGTAATTGGGATAAACCTATGAAATATGCTTACAATAATAATTGTAAATAAGTGAATGCTATATATTATGCTTTAGGATATGAAGAATTTAATCCAATATCTTCTTGTAAGACTGCTTATGAAATTTGGGATACTTGAGCTGTTTCCCATGAGGGAACAACCAATGTTATGGAAATGAGACTAAATTCATACACTATTATGTATGATAATTTAAAATTAAATATGATGAATCTATTTCTGATATGTATATCAGGTTTTATGAGATAGTTAATACAATGTGATCACTAGGAAGAGATGTTCTAGAAAACGAGAAAATCATGAGGATACTGAGATGCCTACCAGGCAGATGGAGGGGAACCTCTGTCTCTATACGAGAATCATGTGACATTGGAAAGATACCTTTCAAGGATATGATTGTAAAAATGATTATGTATAAAGAAGAGAAAAAAGTGAATAAAGAAGAAGATGTTGATCCCAAGAAGAAGTTAGTGGCATTCAATTCCACCACCTCAAATATCAAGGACAAAGATAAGGTTCAGATAACTGAAGAAATCTCAACTAGTGAAAATTCGGACTCAAACAGGGATGAAGAGATGGCTCAGATAGCCAGAAGATTCAAGAAATTCTATAGAAAGAAGATATTATTTAGAAAATATGATTATAAGGGTAAGTATGATCGATGAGGAAATTAGAAGAAAGACTGGAGGAAAACTGATAAAGATGATGGAATATTTTTCTATGAGTGCGAAAGAAAAAGGATTGTCAAAGCTGACTGTCCAAAATAGAAATTTAAGAAAAAGTTTGACTATATGGATATGAAATACAAGAAATCCATGAAAGATACATGGAGTTCTTCTGAAGACAGCTCAAGTGTATCTGAATCTTCTGATTCTGAAGAAAAGAATCATCCCTACATATGTTTCATGACTGAAACATCCAAGGTAAGACTTAATTCCCCTATGCACAATGATTATTATTCTAGGAATGAAAGTGATTCAAATAATTATGATAATATGTCTAAAGCCAAATTATTTGAATAATTTAATATGTTGGAAGATACTTATAATGAATGGAAAGATAATTACAAATCATTAAAGAAGCAGTATTCCATGACTAGTATTGTTAGTTCTAATCTTAGTATAGAAAAGGAAAAGAATTCTGAACTCTCGAAGGAAAAATACTAAACTCAAATTTTCTAATGAGAAACTAAGAAAAGACTTAGTGAAGTTTAAAAATGGAAAAACCACTCTCACTCAAATGCTTGGAAAACAAGTTGCACCAAAGTATACTAGTTTTATAGGTTACTAGCCTGGATAGAGAAAGATTGTTAAAAATAAATTTATTCCAAAATCTGGGTAGTATGCTGCTAGTTCAAATTCGTTAAATTGTTATGCTCCATCTAGCTATTCAAATTCTTATAGAACAAACAACTTTTATTTATCAAAATCTTTTAAATTTGTTAATTATAGGAAACCCATTAGAAAAATATGGGTTCCTAAATTTTTAACTGATAACCTTTCTGGACCAAAGAGAATCTGGGTAGAAAAATTATCTTGTGTCTAAATCTGTTTTTTGGGAAACATTCTCGAAAAGTTCTTGTAGGAAGATATGGTAGATGGACAGTGGATGTGCAAGGCATATTATAGGAGACTAATCATGTTTTAAGAGCATAATCCACATTGAGTGAGGAAATTTCACCTTTGGGGATAACTCAAAAGGAAATATCCTTGGCATAGTCCATATTGGTAACATTGATTCAATTTTAATTTATAAATTACTATTTGTTGATGGATTAAAATACAATATATTAAGTATTTCTCAGTTGTGTGATGGTGGATTCAATGTAAAATTTGAAAATGATTCATGTAATGTTTTTAATTCTAATTTTTTTTTAGTATTTACTACATTAAGAAATTAAAATGTACATGATCTAGATTTTAATTCTTTAGCTAAACAAAATGTTACTTGTTTAAATGCTTTTCATAAAGAATCTGGGCTATGAAACAGAAGATTAAGACACTACAGTGTTCAGTCACTCAGGAAACTGACTTGGAATGGTTTAGTTAGAGACCTACCCGAACTACAATTCCCCAAAGATAAATTTTGTAATCCTTGTCAAAAGGGAAAAAACATAAAGTTTCTTTCAAATCAAAGATTTAAGTTTCAACTTCTCAACCTCTTGTGTTGGTTCGTATGGATTTATTTGGAAAATCTAGAATTTCTAGCATAACTGGGAAGCACTATGTCTATGTCCTTATAGATAACTTTTCAAGATATAGTTGGGTATATTTTCTAGCTCATGAAGGTGATGCCTGTTCTTATTTCATTAAATACTCAAATTCTGTAGAAAACCTAAATGGACTTAATATTAAGACACTGAGAAGTGACCGTGGTTTTGATTTGGAAAATCACGATTTTGAAACCTATTTCTCACACAATGGATATAGTCACAATTTCTCTACCCACCAGAACACCTCAACGGAATATTGTAGTAGAAACAAGAAACAGAACACTTCAAGAAATTGCATACACTATGCTTAATGAATATGATCTACCTGTTCAATTTTGGACTGATGCTGTCAATACATCTTGTTAAATTATAAATAGAGTCTTTATTAGACTAATTCTCAAAAGGACCCCTTATAAGATATGGAATAATAGGAAGCCTATGGTTAACTAATTTATAGTTTTTGGTTTCAAAGTATTCATCCTTAATACTAAAGATAATATTGATATGTTTTCATCCAAAAGTGATGAAGGAATATTTACAGGTTATTCTATATATAGAAAATCTTATAGAGTATATAATAAGAGAACCAAGTGTGTGGATGAATTTGTACACATCAAATTTGATGAAACTGATCCACATGAACCTAATACCCCTCTTGAAAATCTTGAAAAAGATATGTTAATTCTAAACCTTAATGACAATAATACTGAACCTGTTGTTAAGACAAGCAATTCTGGAAATTTTCAAAAACCTATTTCTGTTGAACCTGAACCTGTAAATAAACATGAAAATTCTAGCCCAACCTTTACTAGACCAACAAGGACCCTTAAAAACCATCCTTTAGATGTTTTAGTAGGATATTTTCATAGGGGAACTCAGACTAGGGCTTCTATAAGAAATCAGGTTGAACATCAATATTTTCTTTCACAGTTAGAACCTAAAAATATCAATGATGCCATAAATGCTGTTTTTTGGGTGAAAGTTATACAAGAAGAATTAAATCAATTTGAAACAAACATAGTCTATGAACTAGTAGAAAGACCTAAGGACACTTTGACCATAGGAACTATATGAGTTTTTAGATATAAAGTTGATAATTCTGGAAATATTGTCAGAAACAATGCTAGGTTAGTTGCACAAGGATATAGTCAAGAAGAAGGAATATACTACGAGGAATCCTTTTTACCTATAGCTAGGTTAAAAGATATTCAGATTCAACTTTCTTATGCTACTCATATGAATTTCAAGTTATATCAAATGGATGTTAAAAGTTCTTTTCTAAATGGTTTTATAATTGAAGATGTCTTTATTGAACAACTACCTGGATTTACCAATCCACATTTTCCAAATCGTGTTTTTAAACATTCGAAAGCTTTGTATGGTTTAAAACAAGCTCCATGAGATTGGTATGATAGACATAGTAATTTTCTTATTTCAAAAGGTTTTACTAAAGAGATTTCTAATCATACACATTTTTTCAAAAGGATTTCCAAATATGTTTTGATAGTACAAATCTATTTTGATGATATTATTTTTGGATCTTATGAAAATGATTTGTGCCTTGATTTTTCAAAGAGTATGCAAAGCGAATTTGAAATGAGTTTAATGGGAGAAGTCAAATATTTTCTTGGATTTCATGTCTTTCGAAATGAAAATGTTATTATTTTAAATAAAATTAAATATACAAAGGATATTTTAAAACATTTTGGTTGGGATTGTAATAAAGAATGTGATACACCTATGAGTACCACTTGTAAATTGGATGCAGAAGAAACTGGGAAACTTGTGGATCAAACCAATTATAGTGGTATGATTGGGAGTTTACTTTATCTTACTACTAGTCAACTAGATATTATGTTTAGTGTGTTTATGTGTGCAATATTTCAAGATAATCCAAAAGAGTCACACTTGATTGCTGTTAAAAGTTTTTTCAAATATCTTAAACATACTACCAATATAGGATTATTTTATCCAAAAAGAATTTTTTTTATTTAATAACTTATTCAGATGATGACTTTTATGGTTGCAAGTTAGATAGGAAGAGTACATTAGGAACATGTCACCTTCTAGGTAAGTCCTTAGTATCATGGTGTAGTAAAAAGTAGAATTCTATTACATTATCTACTGCTGAAGTAGAGTACATAGCTACTGGTAGTTGCTGTGCACAAATTCTATGGATGAAACACACTATATTGGACTATGGATATCAATTTAGATAAGTATACATAAAATGTGAAAACACCAGTGCAATCAACATTTCCTAGAATCATGTGTCTCTATCTAGGACTAAGAACATTAATGTCAGACATCACTTTTTGAGAGATCATTATCAAAAACGTGATATAACACTTGAATTCATTGGCAATGAACATCAGTTGGCTGATATATTTACCAAACCATTAAATTTGGAGACGTTAAATTACATCAAACATGAATTAGGAATGAAAAAATTTTCCTAACAGTTTAAGGATACCTCACTCTAATGGACCTCACCATTATACCTCACTAGTATAGACCTCACTGTTATACCTCACTGGTGTAGACCTCACCGTTACACCTCACTGGTATGGACCTCACCGTTATACCTCACTCGTATGGACCTCACCGTTATACCTCACTATTATGAACCTCACCATTATACCTCACTAGTATGGACCTCACCGTTAAAACACCTCACCGTTAGAACCTCAGTGTTAGTGAACCTCACCGTTAGGAATCCTCACTAGTATATGTTACCACTATTTTACACTGTTTTAATCTTCGTGTTTTTTAGCTTCTGGAATCTGTATCATTTTTATTATTTTTATTATTTTTATTATGTTTTATTTATTTATTTCTTGATTCTTAAATGATAAAACATTAGTATTAACCTCATTTAAATCCACTTCTAACCCTTTTCCTTCAAACCATAGCTCCCAACCTTCGTTTTTCTCGAACCCTAAGCCTCATGATTCACAGAATGGAAAGAGTGAAGAGACCGGCAGTCAGTGAAGACGGTGATGAGCCTAATGCCAAGAGACTCAAAGGAGATTCTAGTGGTATTAGTGAAGTAAAGAAACCTATAAACCTGCATCTAATTAAAAGGGAAATAGTTGTTAAGAAAGAGATTTGCGCGGAATGGTTGATGACCAGTAAGTCATTAATTCTAAGAGTTATTGAAGAGAATTACTGGGTTGAGTGCTTCTCAAACAACAATGGATAGTATTATCCTATGTTGTTTAAATCTTTCTATGAGTTTCTCAAATTTGAAAAATTGGAAAATGAGAATTGGGTCTTCTCATTTGTTAATGGAAAGGAAGTTTCATTATCCTCAGTGGAATGGGATGATTGTCTGAGGGTACCCCATGAAAATATATTCATTTGTTATTCAAATTCTGTACCCCCCTTCTAGTGATTTATTTGAGTATGAAACTGCTGTGTAAGAGCTATCTGGATATGGCACACCAAGAAAAGTAGTTGCTACAGAAACGGATAGAGAAAACCGGTTGCTGTTCAAATTTATCCATCATGTGTTAATTCCAAGAAGAAAGGATTTTGAAAACCTCATATTTCAAGATATATTCTTGTTGTATCAGCTAAGGCATAGTGTCAATGTAAATCATTTTAGGCTTCTGATGATTCAGATGGAAGATATTACTAGGCCAAAATCAAAAACCAATTCCTTGTTCTTTTCCAAGTTGATATCTTTAATGCATAAAGTAAAGGGAATAACAAGGTATCAAGATGATACTGTAGTTGTGAAGGACAACTACTATATCACCAAAACCATTTGAAAATACATGAAGATTAACTGGAACCCATGGAGAAGAAAATGGGTCAATAATGAAGGGAAGTAGTATGAAAAGTTCAATCCTGTGGACCATCCATTCAGACCAAAAGATGTGAGGGATCCAAGTCTAGAACCTGATGAGGAGGAACCTCAATATAGAGATGATGATGCTATGGATGATACATCTATAGATGATGGAGGGGATCTTGGTTTTCCTCTATGCCCAGCTGCTGAAAGGGTATCATATGGAAAGGAATGTCCACATGTGACCCTACCTAGAAAGGAAGCAGTTCTGGGAGAAAGTGTTGAAGAAATATCTATAAATGAGGAAGGCCTACCTAAATCAGATTATAAGGGGATTGATCTAGATTCTAGTCGTAGTGATGTTGAAGAAGAAAATGTATCTGAAAATGGAAGTACCTATTTGAGTCTCAGTCCTCTGATTGAGATCTCTATTATTCCTATTGAGGAGGTTCTTGACATGGACTGGCCAGTACCTATTGCTAATATACCTCAGCCTATGCCACCTGGTTTGGATATAAATATGGTTGTAGATGACTCCTCTGAAGAGGAGATGGATGTAGTTGGTGCTGAAGAGGAGGAAGCTCCACTTGAGGGGGAGAAATCTGTAAGGATAGGATCAGTTTCTGTGACCTATGAAGTGGAAGATTGGTCTGTGGATCCAAGATTTGTTTTATTGTGACTAGACTATCCTAATTCTGATGGTGAGACACCCATTAGAAGGCATCCTGTGTCTAATGATATTTTCTCAGAGGAAGTTACTGCTAAACCAGTAGCTCCTCTACCTCCGCCTGAAGACATTGTGAGAAAATGAGATCTTGAGGCACCAAAATCTAAATCGAAAACCTGTTTTGTTGAAGAGATAAATAAGATGGAAAGTTCTTTGGAATCTTCTCAGGGAAGTGTTTTGTAAAGTGTTTTGACAGAAGTGATGGATGAATTAAAAGAATGACAAAATCAAGATAAAAGTTTATCAGAGGATGTTGACTCTCTATGGAAATCTATTACTTCATTTGATACCTTCATAGGTTCTAAATCACATGTTGACACTGACATCAACTTCATTTGAAGTGTAGTGAAATTGTTTGTGGATGTGTTTGAAGATTTTTAGAAGACCATAAAAACACATGTCAGTACATTGGATTTTGTTGTGAAAAATTTGATATGTAATTTGACTCAGTATTTCAAAGAAACAGTAGATTTTACTATAGTACCTTCTGGTGCATCCAAAGTATCAATTTATGTTGAACAGTTTAGATATGTTCTAAGATAAGAACTTGGTCATGTTCGTTCCAGTACCTCATCTGATTCTCAGGTGATCACTACCACCAGGGATATTATAAAAATCATCCAAGATTATATGAGAGATGGTACTATAGCCCTGAAGGAAATCAAAGACAAAATTTATTATTATTTTTAGAGAGTGTACACCAAGAATCAGTTAACCAATCATTTCAAGCTGCTGTTAGAGAATCTGAAACTGCCACCAGTTACTCAAGCCTTCATAAAACAAGTTTGTAAGATCAAGGAGTTGACCCCTACTTTGGAAAAATTTATGAAGAAGAAGGATGATTTCATCTCTTACATGGAGAGAGAGGGATATATCATTATGGATTTCAGGAATCTCTTACTGTCATTCCTGCATGTGGACAGTACACCAATCATCATTCCTCCTGCCTTACCTACCACTGGTTCTACTAGTTCCACACCTCAAATGACTCCTGCCCAGGAATTCAGAAGCCTAACTCCTATGATCACACAGAGGAGTACTCATTAGAGACTTTTATGTGTTTCAGTAGCTAAACCACCATTGATAATTACTGGAGTACCCAAGACTGCATCTCAACCTACCCATCCTCAGTACTCTGATCCTAAAGGGAAATCCAAAGTGGATATCCAGGAGGTTTATTGAATGAGGTTAAATATTTTTATATGAATATTTCTACTTCTTGTATTTCTTTTATACCATCTCATTTAACTTTGTCATGTGAAATGAAAATATCTATTTTCTCTCTTCTTCTTTTATGCTCTGAACCATTGTTTTTATCTTTTTTCCAATCACAAATGGGAAGAGAAATTATAATATGGGGAGACCTTAAAATTTTGGGAGAAATTACACTAAGGGGGAGAAAATTATAATATGTGTCTTTAGGAGAAATAAATATTCTATTTATTTTTACTCTTATGTTTGTTCATAGTTTAACTCTGATACATATTATTTTCTTTAAAAAAACAAAAGGAGCTCTGATACATTTGAGGAGCTCTGATATATTTGAGAGTTATGCTCTGAACACGCTGAGAAATTCCATTAGATGTGTTTTACTATTATTAATTAATGTTTATTCTAGATTATAATGCGAAAAATTGTGATTATCAAAAAGGGGTAGATTGTTGGACTCAGTAGTTTTGTTAATCTTAAATTTGATTAGATACGTTCTGATAATCCCAAATCATGCTTATCTATATAATAATTATGTTTCATAACTTTTCCTTCATGTTATAGAGTTATTACGGATGTAAAAATAATCATATAATATCATGGAATATATTAATCTATTCTTATTTATGTTCAATAATGAGGAAGTATGATATTAATTAAATCTGGAACTAATATACATAGAATAATTACGTTGTAAGAATTTATGTTCTTATGTCACTGATAGTTATAATTTTGAATGATAAAAACCAGATCACTGATACAAGTTCACTATTAGACAAGTCCACCGATAGATTAATTCTACTGATAGACAAGGTCACTGATATACAAGTTCACCGATTCAAGTCCAATGATACAAGATAACATTAGAATGGAGCTACTGATAGAGGAATCTACTAATAGATAGAGCTACCACTACCGATGATAACAACTACTGATAGCGAGGAAGAGCTACAAATAGAAGTTCACCGTTACAAAGAGCTACTGATAGAGTGTAGCTACCAATACAAGGAGCTACTGCTACACATAGAGCTATTGATACATGAGTTACTGCTACAAGAGTTACCATTACCAGTCTACCAATAGATATCTATTGAAGGAAGTTGACTGTTAACTAGTCACTGTTACTCAAACTCTATACTTTGTCAATATTATTAATATAATGAAAACAGTTATATTTGCTTAATTCAATGCAACTGCTATTAATTAATGTGGGTTGTTGGCATGTCATGGAACCGTACCTCGTCCTATAAAAGGTAGTCATTCCCATTTCAAGAGCTCATGGAATAAAAGAAATATCGAGATACTGGAGAAATATAGATAGACATAAATGTAAGGAAGAATAGAAGACACATACGAGACACATACAATAATAAATACACGTACATACAGGGAAGAAAACTCGAATAAATCGAAGAACAGTCATACACATTAAGAAAAAAAGATCAAAGAGGAGGTTAAATTGCTACAAGGAATAGTCCCACATTCAAGATGAACACCTATACTGGATGTGAAGGAACGAAACCACGACACTCTGTTTTCCATAAAACTTCCATAGAATGACACAAAGCTTCATCTTCTTCAATCCAAAGGAATCAAAAGCTGCATTGACATTACACAAGAGCATTCTAAACTCATATCTATATTACTGCTCTGTTGTGATCATTTTTTATTACATTACGAGTAGTGTGTTCTTCTGTCTGTTTGGATACACACTGACTCCTAAGCTGAACTAAAGGATACTAAAATCCTCACACCCAACTCATTATAACTTTTTTTATCCCACGTAGAACTATGGTAGAGTTCTGAAGACCTAGACTACCTATGTGTCGGTGCTATTTCATTCCCACATAGAACTGTGGTAGAGGTATGAGGACCTTGATAGTCTGATTACCATTGTAAACCTCGATCAAGAGTGTGGATCAAAGTTATATATAAACTGTTTGAGAGGACTAAGTCTATCTTAAGAATAAACCTCTTGGTTAAAACTGTTGTGCTTGTTATTTTAGTTTATACTATTTTTAATTTTATGCTGGTATCTTCTTTGTAATATAAAACTATTTTAATGTAACTACGATAGTTACACTAGCAAGTGTTTGTAATTATTGTGAACTAGTAGGTTAGTTTCAAAGGCTTACTTAATCTTCAGATTAAATTTAACTGAGAACTAATCAATAATTGAGAAACTAATTGAACCTTTACATTATTTATAAATTCACTAAAGTTTAACTTGTTTTATGAATTGGGGGATTTCAATATAAATATTTTAAACAGAATATTTTTAATATGAACTCAATTCACCCCATCTAGAGTATTCCTTTGGGAGAACAATGATTACGCATGTGCTTACTTAATGAGAATTTTTCTATTATTCCTGATGATTTTTATGAAGAGATACTAATTCGACATACACATGTGATTACTACATGGATAATCAAAGTCATGTTGTTTGTAGACCACTCCAGCACTTTTGTATGAATAATGTATATTCCATTACTTTAAGATCATGACCAGATTGGAAGATACAGTTGGGAGTCAGTTGTACTATCACACTTATTCATATGTACAACTTATTGAGAAGATTCAAATTATATTAAGGGTTCTATGGCTATGATACATATGTGGTTTTGGGATCATTTTCCATTCATCAATCCTAGAGTTATTTCACCACATAAGAAAACTTTTTTTAGGACTATCCTCAGGGATTCTGGTATGTTTCAATCATTAATTTGAGTTATTTTCTGAATTTATTAATATCATTTATAAATTCACCATACATTGCTTTTTTTAATTAGGTAGAGTCAAGCTCAACATTATGTATATACCATGATGCATAGTGTGCATAAATATTGATATATATTTTACATTACACAACCCACATATGTAAGTTAAAAATTAATTTTTATATAAAAATAAATTTTTAATTATTTTTATAAGATATTAAAATGATTATTTAGTAGAATTATTGTGTTAATGTATGAATTTATTTCTGAGTTGGCATTTTAGGTTTCATGCACCCCATATACTTGATTTTTCTATGCATCAATTCCAATATATTTCACAACTATTGCTAGAGACCATGGTGAAATGATGTCATACATCCACTTCCACATCAATATTATGAGCTAGAAAAAGTCATACAACTGTTTGGTTATATGAAAAATATTCCCATTGCAACCCGAGAGGTTGATGCATTACATTATATTATGATTATAATTATAAATAATTCTATACATAAAAATATTTTTATATAATTATAAAATATAATTTAAATATATATATATATTTAAAACCTCTCAATATGAAATTGTTTTTGACGCAACATGAAACACAACATGAAGCATATTATTAAGGAAAAACTAATTATTATGTTTTTATTTTTTTCTATTCATTAAAAGACTAACGTGGTTGTTTAGACCCGATGCCGCATGTCGGATCCACCCCACCATGAACCATATATATATGTCCTTATATTATCATCGAGTTGCATAGAGGTCCCCTGACATCAAATAATTATTCATCGCCATCCTAGACAAAAATATAATTATGATTCAACCCCTGTCCTCCCTGCCCTATATATATCTCACCACCACCACTTATAAGACTGAATACTTGAGTGTCTAAATCACTCATTAATCATGATGGAGTGCTTATACCTTCTCTTCTTCTAATGTTTCTACGTAGCTATAGTTCCCACCAATACCACCGCCGATGACCATCCTAACAGAGGAGTTGAGGTGATTGTGGAAGAGGATGTGTTCAACTAGATGCTGCTTCACCAGAAAGTGGAACCTCTGTGAAAGAGGTCCTTCTAAACTTGCAATGACTTCATTCAGGCCTCTTCCAGGTTTGATGGCTTTAGCACGATAGGGGATCACGACACCCACAAGCATTAGGTCTCCGCTTTCTTATCCCAAACCTCCAATGAAACCTCAGGTACACTTATTGGATATTAAATAATTGTTTCCTTGGTATATGGCTTCCTCACTATTGCAATAAAGGATGGACAATTTCATACAGAGAAAACTTACGTGTGTGGATCTGATGACCTAGGAAACACCTACTTTATAGAATTTTCTTTTTCTATGTTTGTCATTTAGTTTGGTGCGTGGTTTTTAGTGGTATAAATATGCATGTCATGTGTTTTGTATTCAATAATAAGATAGAATAAATAAAATCTTCTATTCCTGCTACTATTTTTATTCCCCTAAATTTATCAAGATCTCCACCAGTGATCTGCGTATACTTTAGCTAATATTGATCCTCCAACAGTGGTATCAAAGTGTTTGAAATTAAGTTGCGCCAAGGGTGATCTCATGAGATCTGAAACCAAACTATTTTACCTACGGAGAAAATAATGAATAGTGTATAACTATTCTAATTTGTGATATTTTTCCCCACTTTGATTTTGTGTTTTTTTGTCAAAATTATGTTACCTTTTGATTTTATCATTTTTAAAAGGTGTTTTTTGATTTCCCATGTTTTCTCCCCTCTTCCAATTAGTCAAACATGGAATCTCTTTTTTACTACTCCCCAAAGTAGAATGGATACAAGTTGTCCCCTTCCCTCAATTAAATATTGTTATAAAAACACCTTTTTGGGAATTGTGAGTCTCTCATGAGGTGTTTCATCTATAATAAAAAAACTCAGCCTCCATACTTGAGTCCTCACTCTAGTTTTTACAATTGTTTTGCAATTCCTACTAAAATATCATCCTGAAATTCAAAAAAATAATGGCTGTGATTATGAAAAAATATATTAGTTTTCAAACTCAAAAAATGATCTTCCAGATATATGCAACTGTTATTATTCTTCAAAAATAATTTTTCATCATGGAGAATGAATTTGAACATGTTGTGATCCTAAAGCTAATGAAAAAAATAATGATAATTGGTGCATCCAAATGTGTGCACTCCTTGGAAACCATGATGTCATGGACATTGAGGAGGATGGATACACCGAGCTGAAATCCAAAGAAATGGAGGATGCTCTACCAGATGTTAGAAAAAAGCTCTTCAAGTGGAAAGAAAGCAGTATTTTAAGGTGAAATCGTACATTTATCCTGGCCTTGATGATGTGACTTTAGAAATAATAATTTCCTAAAAATCACCAAAGGAGATTTGGGATATTCTTTGCAAAGTATTCCATGGCACTGATAAAGTGAAGCAGATTCATCTTAAATCTATACAAGGTGAGTTTGAATCCCTATTTATGAAAATTTTTGAAATTTTCACTGATTATCATACTCATGTAATGGTTGTGGTGAACCAACCATGAAGAAATGGAGATGATATTGCTAACATTTGAGTATGTTATAAAATTCTACAATCGCTTGATCAAAATTTTGATTACCTTGTCATTTCCCTAGAAGAAACAAAGGACCTATAGATGATTTCTATAAAATAACTTGTGGGATCTCTACAATCCCACAAATTGAAGGTAAACCATTAGAACGATACCAATTGAGTGGATCATTCCCTACAATCAAAGTTTTATCTCAACAACTCTGAAAAGGAGAAAGGGGGGGGGGTATCTCGAAGAACCTGAGGTTGAGGATTCTGTAGACATGGATTTGATCCATGAATAGGAGGACATGGTGGGAGAATCCCAAATTGAGGATTCCAGGAATATCAAACCTACAATCCATGATAACGTGGATGAGGAAGAAGAAGAGGATTCTAAAATTTCAACCAAACAAAATAAACATTCAATGTTATAATTGTCAAAAATATGGACATTTTATTATTGAATGTTGGTAAAAAACCAATGGATAATGACACTGAGGAGGCACAAATCGTCGATGCAGAAGATCATTTTGATGAGTCCCATGTGTTTATGGGACAAACATCGACACAAAATAAAGGTATGTGGTATCTTGACTCTAGAGCTAGCAATCACATGAAAGGGAACAAACACATGTTTATGAACCTAGATGAGTGGGTTTGAGGAGAGAATTCATTTGGAAATATCTTGATAATATTTTTTTATGGAAGAGGATATATTCTAATCAAGGAAAAATATAACAATCATACTTTCATCTCTAATGTCTACTACATACCCGACATAAAGTCCAAAATCTTGAGTGTCAGGCAGTTAGTGGTAAAGGGTTTTCACATAAGCCTTCAAAATAATAAAATGGTGATTGTTAATGATAGAGGAAGGTTGATAAAAAAAGTACAAATGGTGAAAATTGTATGTTTTTTCTTATTATCCAAACTGAAGTACCACGATGATTGATAATGATACGTGATGATAAAGACTAGCTATGGCATCTCAAGTTCAGGTATTCAAATTTTGAAAGTTTAATATTATTAGGAAGAAATAAAATGGTGAATGAGATTCCTGTCATTCAATGCCCAAATAAAATATGTTAAAGTTGTGTTCTAAGAAAAAAATATAGAAACAAATTTGCAACGAAGACCAACTAGAAAGCTACAACACCACTGGAGCTAGTTCAAACCGATGTGTGTGGTCCATTAAATCAAAAATCATATGGGGAAAAGATATTTTTTCTAACATTTATCAATGATTATAGCTAAAAACATGGATATATTTTCTCAAAATAATGTTGGATGTGTTTGGTATCTTCAAAGAATTTAAGGCAATGGTGGAAAATCAAGGCAACCATCACATACAAACATTGAAATCTGATCAATCTGGGGATTTAACCTCTAATGTTTTTCAAGATTACCTCAAGAAACAAGTAATTCAACACCAGCTGACACCTACATACTCCCCCAACTTAATGGAGTAGTTAAAATAACAAATCACACTAATATCAACATGGAAAGAAGTATGTTAAAAAACAATGGAGTGCCTGTGACTTTTTGGGGTGAAGTGGCCTTGTGTGTGGTGTATCTACTCAATATATATCCAACAAAAACTCTCAAAGCTAAGACACCACATGAAGCCATGAGTACTCACAAGCCAAGTGTGATCTATCTTAGAGTTTTTGGTTCTATTGCCAATATCCGTATCCCAAAGGCAAAACAAACAAAGCTCAGTGACAAAGGATTGAAGTGTGTCTTTATGGGATACGAAGATCGAGAAATGGGATTTAGCTTGAATAATACAATAACCAAGAAGATTATATTAAGTAGAGATGTTATCATTGAAGAAAAGGAAACATGGAATGGGAATCATGATAATTATTTCAGAGAGGCACAAATTACTCTAGAAGTTGAACAAATCATTGAAGAAGTACCAATGGAGGAATGAGGAATTAAAGGGACACTTATGCCATTATCACACACTCCGACATCTAAAGACATTGAACAAGAACTCTCTCATATACATCCTCAAAATTTTCTAAGACTTATAGATCTATATGAGAGAACAGAACCAATGGAGGAGTATGTAAATTTGTATTGTCTCTTGGTAATTTCCAATCGAGTTAGCTTTGAGGAAGATAAAACTAATGAAATGTGGAAGAAAGTGATAGTTGAGGAAATTACTTCCATCGACACCATCAAAGGCTATAATAAAATGGATGGCTTGGAATTTGGTGAATTCATTGTAGAGATTGGACAACCACCCATATATAATGAAAAATCATGGGTCACAAGAAAATCATGTCTACTGGGGGATGTTGGATATTAAATAACTTTTTCTTTAGTACGTTTTACCTCACTATTGCAATGGAGGCTAGAAAATTTTAAAAGGAGGAAACTTATGTGTGTGGATCTAAAGACATGGGTGAAACCTACTTTTTAAAATTTTCTTTATATTTGTTTCTAGTTTGGGTTGGTGTGTAGTTTGTAGTGCTATAAATACGTATGTCTTTTGTGCAGTATTTAATCAGAAGAGAGAAGAAATAAAATGTTGTGTTCTTGCTAGTATTTTTATTCTCATGAATTTATCAAGATCAACTATATTTATATGATTTTGTTTCCCTTGATCCTCTATCACCCCTTCTATCTCATATATCTTCCTTTTTGTTTCTTCATGCTAATGATTATTTGATAATGTATTTTATTTATTATCAGGAGGATTGGATAGTGCACCTGATGGTCAGTATTCATTGGGATACTGTGATATCAGTGAAGGGCATAGGGGGAATCCTGAGCCTCTAGATGAATATTGCTAGCCCAGTGATACAATCCCCTGCATGCATGGGAAAAATTACTGTGGTCGGGAAACCTTTCACCTAATATCGTAAGCTTTAATATGGGTATGCATTGCGGGAATGGGAACTATGGAGTCGCCGAAAAATCCATTGGCTAGGACATCCTCAGATGCCCTAAGCTTGTGGAAACCAACATCACCGTCTCCTCTGAGATGATGATCTGGCTCTGGATGAGGCCACAACTACACTCTCCATCGTGCCATGACGTCATGGCTGATATGTCCTTGTAATAATTTTTCAATTTAAAATTTAAATATTTAGGAGAGAGAAAATTATTAATGGAAATATTTATTTCCAAAATAATGGAGTATTTTCACCCAAAATTAATGAAGATTTATTATTAGTATTAATTGATGGAATAATGAATGTTGACTGCATTAATTGGAGATATGGTTTGGGTGTCTACATAAGAAAATGTGGTAGCATGTTTTGGAAGGAAGTTTCAGCAGATATGTATCCGTAAAGATAGAATAAGTATGACATGTAAACAATGGATAATGAAAGTGTGTGCACGAAAATGATGGTGTGCAATGATACGGGGAGAATTGTCGATGATGACATGCAAAGAGATTCATGATGGTGTCATGTATCAAAATTCCTCTTGGTTGTGGAGATTAAGAGGTGTGTGTCGATTTGGATTATTGGTGGTACAAAATAATGGTACATTAATGGGTGTTGATTTGTTGATGGAGAAATGATTCAAGTGCATTGTAAAAGACCTTCAGGTGATGTTAAAAATCCTTCAGGTGATGAGTAAATATCCTCCAAGTGATAAAATGTGTTCATATGATAAAAGGCCTTCGAATGAATCTGCTCTAATGTGTTTCAGCAACGACTTCCGCTGTAGTGCTGGGCTCCACCCCAACAGTTCTGGCCATCACCGATGGATCTGTCATAGGGTCACCGAAGTTATTTTGGCTCACCACCATCATCATCGATGGAGATGATGAGTGGGGCTGCCACCATGACCTGCACATCGAAAGGGACCGCCTGGGGTTTAATGAAAGGTACTCTATGATGATTGGGGTGAGTGAGGGGCCGCACCACAACTACGTCAAAAATGGATACCTATCCATTTCTATTCATCCTTGGAAGAGGCAAAGACTATACCATCACCACCATGGTGGGATCGTTGTAGCCGCTGTCGGCGCCTAGAACTTATTGTCAGCAACTGGCTGAACTGCCACATTGCATCTATGATGTATAATTATGTAAAATGAATTCATATATATGTGTATGATAGATGCGATGTGTGTAGTTGTGAAAACATTTCATTCACATCTCCGCGTATTTTCTATCGTTTATTACTTAAATATTTGTTAATTGTGACGAACCAAATATGACTTTATTAATTAAAATTTTCATATTATTGACGAATCCTTACTAAAAAAGTAATATTAAAAGTGTAATCATTCATTAAAATAAACCCGCTATGATAAATTTGTATGGAAGTCACATTTTCAAATCATGTTAAGTAATTTTTTGTTTTTAGATTTTTTAAGTGTTTTCCTTTTAGTGTCTCGTATAATCATGGAACCTATTTAGTAATGATATTTATTCTTTTAACAAAAAAAATATTATTGAAAAATACTACGTAATTAACCGGCCCACTATATCACCAATGTACATGGCCAATCTACCATGTCCAAAAGCTTGTTCTCAATCCTCATTGATTGAAAACTAGTATTGGGGCATCAAACACACATCGCTGGAAACAATTTCACTCTGTAAAATTATAATTGAGGAACATCCATTACTATGTTGGAGCACCATCCACACAAAATAATCATAAACACAAATCAAACATTATCCAGTCTGGACTTTTATCAGTGCTAAACATAAAACAATAATAAAATGGTAATCTTTATTAGAAATTTCTAAAAGCACTGATAAAGGTAAATTTTATCAGCACTAAACAAACTAGTGATAAAAGTGAAGCTTTTATCAGCTAATTTTTTAGTGGTGATAAAAAAATTTCTTAAAAAATATTATTAATATAAATATAATTATCATATTTATACTAAAAAATCAATCTTTATTTGTTTACAGGAATTACAAAATTCTTCTATATAATTAATATAGATATGATATATTAATATATATATTAATAATTTAATTAACATAAATATAAATGTTGTATTGTTAATATGTGATATCTGAATTTATATATTTATATCAATATCTATGTGTATATATGTGTATGCATTATGTTATGTGTGTGTGTGTTTTGCGTATGTGTATATATAGAAGTTATATCTGTTCAGATGTATGCAAATACCTATATGTGCATTTTTATGTGCACATATGTGTATAGAACATGTATACATGTGTATGTATGACATGTACTTATATCACATCTGATGTATATTTTTTTCATTTTTGATATAATATTTTTGGAATTTATTCATTTTTTAACATTTTTTATTTTACTAAATATAATTTTTAATATGGTTTAAATTTTTATGATTTCTATCTGTTCAATTTATTTATTAAGTTGTAATATTTTAAAAATGTTTGAAATTTATATAATTGAGTTATTTAAATACAATTTTTAATATTTCTGGCATTTCTGTACATGTTTATAATTCACGTAGTAAATCCTAAATGAGTTGATTTTTAAATTTTTTTTACCATTAAATTCTATTTATTCTTTTTAATATTTCTTTCATTTAATTATGTTTATTAATTTTTAATATTTATTTAAATTTATATTTGTTATAATTTAATCATTTTGTAATATTTATTTATAAACATATTTATTTACTATATATGTGATATTTTCAATTTTTTATGATTTATATGAATAATATTAATTCAGTTTTTTTATTAAGTTTTAACAATAAAAATATGTTTGAAATTTATAAAAATAATATATTTAAATGATTTTTTTAATAATTTTGTAATTTATATATATATTATTTTTGAAATTTATTTAATTTTATTTATTCAATTTTAAGATTATTTCAGCTAATATTAATCATTTCATTATTGATATTTATTAATTTTTTATATAGTGGGAATTTATTAATTTTTTAAAATTTGAATATATTTATTTTATAATTTTTAATGTTTTAAATATATGTTCATCTTAATTTTAATATATATTCATTTTAATTTTTTTAAATAATTTTTATTATTATTAAAACTTATCCATTTTTTATAATTTTGAAGTCTCTTCATTTTTAATTTGTCAATATCATTTTTAGCATTCATGAGGTTATGTATATATATTCATTAATAATGATAAAATTATATTTATAAAAAAAATTGTAATTTAATATTTGCAAATAAATATTAATAAATAAATACACTTTGATTTATATATAAATATATATATAAATGGATATTTACTATATTTATAAAATAATATTTTTATACAAAAAAAGGTATAGTAAAAATCCAAAGCCCCTAATCATGTATTAATGATGAAATAAAAAGAGAACAAATAATTAAAATGAATGAACATGGTCATACAAAGAGTCAAGCCCTCAACATAACAAACCACAATATTATATATTATACAATACTGAGCAGATTACAATTAGGATTCTATATAATAATTAAATAAATAATTGAGCGCAACATGATCAAGAATTAAAAATATATAAATATTCTATAATACAATACAAAATTTGATGTAAACCACTAATCGTAATATAGAAAAATGTCATAGTTACTCTAATGAATTATATAACATATATTAAGGGTTTTAGGATAATTATGATTATTTAATGAGTTGTGATTTAATAAATCATGGACATTCATATATAATTGTAATTATACAAAAGGAATGTAGATATCCTAATGTTCTAATAAATATATCATTATGTAATACATCATCAAGACTTACATTTCTATGATATTATATTGAGGAAAATTATTCAGTCTATATGTAACATATAAATGGAAATAAATAAAAGAGTATATCTGCAACCAAGTTAGGCATGGTTATATAAGGAAACTAAAAAAAGGGTTCTGTAATATTTTTTAACAATACACATTCATGGTGAAAATTAATATAATTAGATAAGGGATTGAAATGAATTTACATTACACTAAAAAATAAACAAGTTTTTCTTTATGAGAGTTTTATTTAATACTATATCACAGTTCAATAAAAAATCATTTTGAATTATCAGATTAATTAAATTAAAGTAGAAATAAAATAACATCCAATCATACTTTAAAATTTTATTTTTCTCATTATTACTATTTTACAATAACAAGTAATATGTATGTCATAGGAATACCCAAAAAATAACCATAAGGGTTCATACCACCTACTATTAATATAGTACATCATTAAAAAAATTATCATTAAGGATCACGTAAAATACATAAAAAAAATTAAATAAAATATAACCCAATAAACCATTTATCAAAACCAATAATAATAAATCCTAAGAAACCCTAGGTGGATACATATGAAATGATTCAAACACTATTACCATAAAAATTGTTAATTTAATCCACAGGTAATATTCATATTCCATAATAATATTTAGAAACAACATCTTTAATCATATCATAGTCATATCACATCAAAAAATGTTAATGTATGATTTGAATAATTTGAATTAAAAAAAGAGTTAGGGAATCCGCAGGTAAGGATTGGTGTGTGAGGCTTACTTGAGAGTTTAGAGAAGAGATGATAAAATTCACAGTAATGAGCTCAATGAAACCAGATGATGTATAAAGATGGAAAATCGAGATTGGAGGCCACTGTATTGAAGAAATTAGATTAGGGATTCCACGCGAGGCAAACAGGTTTTCTTTCATGATATTGAATAACACCAAAATGATTCAAAATGGAAATTCATAAAATTTTAAATTATATATCTCATCATTTATATTATCATTGATGCAATAATGAGATTTTTTATTGTTTTATCACATCAATTATATAGTAATAAAAATGAAAAATGTGCTTTATCGCGTCAGTTATCTTATAACCCATGTTATAAAGCAATGAAAATGTATTTATCATGTTAATTACTATATAACCAATGTGATAAAGTGGTATACTACGTTAATCATGTTAATTATATGATAACCAATATGATAAATAAATATATATATATTTTCAATTCTGTTATGGATAACTAGCATGAAAAAGATGATGTGCTAAATATATTTTGTACTTGTGACATTTGATCGCACCATGCGCTTTTATACACTTATCTTGTTAAAACAAATTTGATCCAGTTTATTAACTATAGAGTATTAACAACTATTACAGTTCTTCATGGATACATATAAAATAATATAAAAAATTTGGTTTGTTTTTTGATGCACCTATGCTTGAACCAAACATGACTAGGCTATTACCGAAAGGGAGTCTAAAGTTAACCTATATTCAAAATGATATGTATTAGACCAGAAAATGGGCACATATATGAAGGTGCGGTTTATGAATTCAAGATGGTCACATACCGACACATTTCCATAGACGTATAGGGTAGTCATCTAAAAATAAATTTTTTTGATGTAATATATAGATTAATGTAGAAGTTTTTACATGGAATTATTGTTTTAATTTTAACCATTAAATGTAATGTAGCGGTATGAGTGGCATACAATAAAATAATATTTTTTAATTTTAATACAAAAAATAAACTAAATAGTAAGTCCATCACAAATAACATACAACTTTTTTTGGAAAACCCAATTGGAAACTCATTTAAGAAGATCATTTTTACCAAGTCATAAAACCAATAAGGATTTAAAAAATAAGTATTGTTTATAAATATTTTAATGAGTAAATGTGAGAAATAAACTTTTCCTCTTCCAAATAATTAATAATGAGTTTCTAGAATAATAAAATTATTAATAACATATAAATTTTTTTCATTACTTTTTGATCCTAGATGAATGATTTCTGATATGGTGAATCGGGCTTTTAATTATGTGTAATTTCATCGTCAAGAATACTTTTAATCTATTATCTCTAAAAAATATGCTCCAAACCTTTTGGAACTTGGAGGATGGAGTGTCCATAAGAGATGTTGGATCTAGAATCTTAGTTTTCAAATTCTTTAATGAGGGAGGTAAATGGAAGGTCCTCCTCGGGAGGCCCTAGCCTATTGATAATCACATCATGCTAATGGATGATCCAGAAAATGATAGAGACATCGTGAATTTATCCATCTCTAAATCTCCCTTTTGGATTAAACATATGGGAATATTTGGGGGGGGGATAGTAGAGCATGTTATAAAAGATATTGGGGATCATATAGGTTCATTCATGTAATGGGACAAGTCAGACTCTATCCTATGGGTTTCATCAGTGGGAATTAGAGTGATTATTAACGTGGAGTCTCCTCTTCTACGAGGTACATTCCATACCTCAGATAAAAAAATTTGTGAGTCTTTTGTGAGTATGAATTTTTTTTCCATTTTTTGTTTCATTTATGGTTTCATTGGCCACATGAATAAGTATTTTGGTTATAAGATATATAATTAAGAGGGTATATCATAATACAATTAATCCCTTGGTTACACACCAAAAGTTAGGGGATACCAATAATCAGAAATATCTAGAGATATAGACTTTCTTTCCAAAGCCCGCATTGGATATTCAGTAGCTGGGAATGATAACATAATTCTTTAAACAACACACATGCATCCAAAACACAATGGGACTTTAAATTCATCGGATATCCTAAGGAAATTCCCCTTTATACACCCATGTCTTCTATAAACATTATGTAGGATGCGAACATCTCTTAGACGGAGATGACACCTACCTGCTTAGGTATAATTTTTGGTCTGGTGGGTATACAATTATCCTATTCCAAGATGAAAAAAATCTTCTTCGACCCCCTAGATCCTAGTAGGCATTATCATGTAGATTATTACTTGGATCCTCTCATAATCTGTTCTGAGGAAGGTGATGATATGGCTGGCTAGAAGGCACTAGGTCAAAAAATCTCCAGACATAGAAGAGGAAAATAAGAGGGGACTCCCACCCAAAAACCACTATAATGGTCCCCTGTGGATCTAAATGATCTGTTGTAGGATATATTCAGGAGTAAAACGTCCCTAAAAGATAGAAAGTGGTTATTTAAGGATCTATTCTTGATTTATCTGAGGCTCATGTAGAGGCTAGTTTGAACCAGCCCCACATAGGACAATAAAAACCATGTGTTGGAACTACCATGGACTTGGAAACCCACACATAGTTTGTATAATCCATCAATGGAGTTCAATGTAAATCCATGACATGGTATTCGTATTCAAGGCCATGTTGGATCAAAAGTACATGAAAGGTATTACTTAAAAAATTATGTTTTAGAACTTCTTCTTGGTTGTTCAGGTATGCCATGTAGGGGGCGGGGGGGGGGGGGGGGGGGGGCTTTCCTGTTGTGTAGAGAGGATCTTGTTGGATCGGTGATTGGATACTTTTGAACCAAATTTAAATTTTTGTTGGGAAACCTAGGGAACCTAAATGGAACATTGTGGGTTTTTATGGTTGGCTAGGTGCTAGCGACAAGTGGAAATCTTTGGAGCTGATTAAATATTTTAAAAATAGGCACTGTGGTCCCACTATTATTGTGGGTGACATTAATGAATTACTCTACCATGATGAGAATTATGGTGGCACTAGATGTATTGATGACTCTATGCAGAAATTATGCGATTACTTTCTCTATTATGTCATTTAGAATCAGGGCTGATCGGGGATTATGTTCACCTGGTTCCACGAATGTGACCGCACCTCCAAAATTTAAGAAAGGATTTATAGGTTCATGGAATATGGAGATTGGATGAAGTTGTTCCTGAGGTATGAGGTTTCCAACCTTTCTTTAGTTTATTCTGATCATAGTGCCCATTTTGTTTCTGTTTTAGGTGTTATCTTTATGAAAAATACATTTTTGAGGTTTCAATTTTGAATGTATGTGGCTCTATAATGAAGAATACAATGAGGTTGTCCAGGCTGTTTGGTCTTCCTCTCATTATCATGTCTGGGATAAGACCAAGTCAGTGGCATCACAACTGTCACGTTGGAGCTAAAAACACTATGGGAATTTCAATTAGAATATCCTTAATCTTGAGAAATTTATCAAGATATTCTATAAGAATCCCATTCCTATAATTGACTTCCAAGAAGAAAATTTGCTGAAAAAACAATTGGATGAGGCTTTGAGAGATAAAGAGTGCTACTGGTAATCTTGATCTAGAGAGGCCTTTGTTAAATATGGAGACCAAAATAAATGGTTCTTCCATAAAAAGGCCTTATCTAGAAGAAGAATGAATTTATTTTATAAATTGGATTTTGTGGATGGTAGCTTATCTTATGATGGGGATACAATTCGGGAGAATATAACATCTTTCTATAAAGATATGTTTTTTACTAAGGGTGGTGCCTACCTGAGTGATATTTTGAGCTGTGTTGAGCCTAAAGTTTCTATGGCTGTGTCCTTAAATCTAGAGTAAGAAATCTCTGGTGAGGAGATTATGGTAGCCCAAAGGAGTATCCACTCTTTAAAGGCACCTAGTATGGTTGATTTTTAATTTTATTCTTTTAATTAGTTTTGGTAATATTACGAGTCCAGATGTTATATCTTCAATGTAGGGTTTATAGGATGACACAATTGGTATGGAAAAAGTTAGTGAAACCCTCATTTTTCTGATTCCAAAAATTTCAAGCCCTATGCGCATATATGACATTAGACTAGTTAGTCTGTGTAACATGATCTACAAAATGTTCTCAAAAGTCTTATCTCCCCACTTGGGGAGGATCTTTCCTTCCATCATTTCAAAAAATTATACATCCTTTATTCCAAAGAGACACATTAAAGATAATTATATTGTGTCCCATGAAATCATTCACTCTATGAAAACCCTCTCATATTCAAGAGGGGAACTATGGCATTGAAATTGGATACCTCTAAAGCTTATGATAAAGTGGAATTGGTTTTCTTAGAAGAGGTTATGTGTATGTTGGTTTTTGGCCAAAAGAGTATGAGAGAACTCATGATTTGTGTTAAGACAGTTTCCTTTAATATCAAGGTTAATGGTTTTCTCACCAAATAATTCATTCCATCCAAAAGGCCTTTGATATGGTGACCCCATTCCCCCTATTTATTTTTCATGGTTTTTGACATTTTTTATCATATATTATCAAAAGAATATTTTGATAGGTGTTTCAATGGAGAGAAGGTATGTCTGAATCATGTACTCATTACTCACTTATTCCTTGTCAATTACTTTCTCATCTTCTCATGATGAACTCTCCAAGAGTGTGACGTTGTCCTTAAGATTATCAATCCTTTCAATAATGATTCATGCTAATGATCCAAATTTGACATATCAGATATTTCTATTAGTTGGGGTGTTCAAGAGGATATTTTCACATTTATATATTGTTTGTGTTACACCAAAGTGGTGGAAAGGCATAAAAAATGTGTGGGTCTTCCGACAGTCTTTGGGAATTCTAAAAGAGTTGTTTTCTCCATTATTCTTGATAAAATTTATAGCAAGATTCATGGATGGTATGACAAGAACATTTTTGGGGTTGGAAGGGAGGTTCTTATCAAAGGAGTTCCCCTTGAGGTCCCTTCCCATGTGATGGATTTATTCAAACTACAGGGTTATTTTATTCACCAACTTCATTTAGCATTCGTAAATTTTTGGTGGGGTCATACTAACGGGAAAAAACATCATTGAGCTTCTTGGGAGAATCTCTATGTCCATAATGCTGGAATTGGTATGGGTTTTAGAGATTTGAGTATTTTTAATGATGTATTTATTGCTAAGCAAGGATGGTGCTTACATTAGGATCTGAATAGTTTGTGCATGAATGTTTTCAATGCCATGTATTACCCTCAGGAAGACTTTATGGCTTCATGTTTGGGCCCAAGACCTTGTTATTTCTAGAGAAGCGTGTGGGGATCAAAACCTATCCTTATCCATGAACGTTTTTGGAGAATTTATAGTGTCTTCATAGTAAATATATGAAAGAATAATTGGATCCCTAATTTCTATGGTTTGAGACCTTCTTCCCTTCCTCCACCTGGCCCCTAGAATACTTCAGTTATGGATATTTTGCTAATGGTCTGAGCTAATGGGATCCCTAGAAGATTGATTGTCAGTTCTATGTGCTAGAATAAAATGATATCTGGGTTGTCCCAATGGTTCACGTGGCTGGTATGGACACATTGTGATGGAATGGTAAAATCTAGGTATGATACTCAGTCCGATTGGGTTATAGGTCTTGTCTTGTTTGCAGTAATGTTCTTGGAAACCCACTGTGGAAACACCTCTAGAAGTTGAATGCTACACCCAAGGAAAAACTAATGTGATGGAAGATTTTTAGTGGTTTCATCCATACCTTCATTTGTCTCACAAACCAACATTTATATGAGGTTTCAATGTGTCCCCTTTATGGGTTTGTTGCTAAATATGAGATTCATGCTATCATCTTCTATCCTTGGGTTTAAGGACAGTGCTCGGTTTAGGCAGTGTAGGATTATGCTTTAGGGGAAAATATTGGGGATGGAAATCTCATTGTGCGGAGAGTAGTTTAATTACCACATCCTATGATATCATGATGATGTGTATTTGTGCATGGTTTAGTTAGTGTAGTCAAAATACCTTCATTTTTAGCAATCTTTTGATATTGAAAGGCTATGGCTTGTTAGGATGGTCAATTGAGTATCTCTCTGGCTCAATGTGTGTGTGTGTGTGGGGGGGGGGGGGTTCCTCACTCACCTACCCAACCTATCCCAGATAGATGGCTGCCTCCACCTCCGAGGGCCTTCAAGATCAATACTGGCACGATGCTCCCTAGAGTTGGAAAGGATGGAATTAAGGCTATGGTCTGATATCATGCAGGTTCACTTATTGCAGGTAGTCACTCTTTGGGTGTTTATTTCTAGACTCCATCAGTGGCCTAGGGCATGGAATTTTGGTGTGGGGTGGAGTTGTCCCATTCTCATGGCTGTAAGAACATTGTGGTTGAATATGACTACCTTGTTATTATTAACGCTTTGAAGGAAGATGTTGGTGGTTTTTAGCCTTTCAGGTCCATTATCTATATGTATAGATATTTAGTACCATTTTATGCTACTTATGTTTATATTATGTTGGTAGAGTGGGTAATCATTTGTCATACTTCATAACCTCATGTAAGGGTGTTAGGGGCTCTTTTTGCTAGTTTTCATCTTTTTGCCCTTGATTTGTGTTCTTTAGCCTCTACTGATTTATCCTTGTTGGATATGTTGATTTCAAAAAAAAAGTTGGGGATGAATTAGTGTACTCTTGTTTATAGTATTGGATAATTTTTATGTAAATTTATAGGAAACACAAGCACAACCCTTTAGGCAGGAGAGCTACTTAGAATGGTTTAATTCTCTCTAGGTTGGAGAACAGGTTGGATTACTTGGTTCTCTCTTGTTATGACAAAATTATTTATTTTATATTTAAATAAGTTATTTTAATTAAATATTTTTCACCATTGATGTCTTATTATTCAAACATTTAGATGGAGGAGCCTTCGTTATCTATTCAGCAGTCTCAGGTGTTGTGTGACGTGCTGGAATGATGACCTTTTGGACATCTTGATATCTAATGAGCATATCACATAACCATGATGCACCTTCAAAAACCATTATTCCATACCACATACATGATGGCATTAATGGAGTAATCATGTGTGACTCAAAAAATATTGACCGTCATTTGATTGTTGTACTAGTTGAAAGATGAGAACCAGAGACAAACTTATTTCCTCCCATTGCAGAGGAGATGATGATCACTTTATTGGATGTGGTCTACATACATGGTTTACCAATCCATGGATCAACGGTTACATGTGTGAATATTGGAGATCAGTGTGTGGTCAGACATCATCTATTAGGCATTGACATCATCATCTCACCTAGTTTCTTTTAGGGTTCCCGATTGTTGGACACACCTATTTTGATAATCTAAAATATGATTAGATATGTTCTGATAATCCCAAATCATGCTTATCTATATAATAATTATGTTTCATAACTATTCCTTCATGTTCTATAGTTAGTATGGATATCAAAATAATCATATAATATCATGGAATATATTAATCAATTCTCATTTATGTTTAACAATGATGAAGTATGATATTAATTCATTCTGGAACTAATATACATAGAACAATTACTTTGTAAGCATTTAAGTTCTTAAGTCACTGATAGTTATTATTCAGACTGATACAGACTAGCTCACTGATACAAGTTCATGGTTAGAAAAGTCCACCTATAGACTAAGTTTACTGATAGACAAGGTCACTGATATACAAGTTCATCAATACAAGTCCACTAATACAAGATACCAATATAATGGAGCTACCGATAGAGGAAGCTACTTATAGAGTGAGCTACCGCTACCGATAATAACAGCTACTGATAGTAAGGAAGATCTACTGACAGAAGTTCACTCTTACAAAGAGATACTGATAGAGTGGAGATACCGATACAAGGAGCTACCGCTATACATGGAGGTACTGATACATGACCTACTACCACAAGACTTACCATTAGAAGTCTACCGACAGAGAGCTGCTGATGCAAGATGACTATTAACCAGTCGCTGTTACTCAAACTATATGCTTTTTCAATATTATTAATATAATGCTAACGATCATATTTTCATAATTCAATGCAACTACTATTAATTAATGTTGGTTGTTGGCATGTCAGGGAACCGTACCTCATACCTATAAAAGGTAATCATTCCCATTTTAGAAGGTCAAGGAATAAAAGGAATATCAATCTACTAGAGAAATATAGATAGAAATATACGTAGGGAAGAATAGAAGATACATACGGGACACATACAAGAAGATAGACACGTACATGCAGAGAATAACACTCGAAGAACTCGAAGAACACTCATACACATCAAGAACATAAGTTCAAAGAGGAGGTTCAAGTGCTACAAGGAAAACTATCACATTCAAGGTGAACACCTATACTAGAAGTGAAGGAAGAATACCACGACACTCTATTTTCCAGACAACTTCTTGAGAAGGACTGAAAGATTCATCTGCTTTAATCCAAATGAGTCCAGAGCTGCATTAACATCACACAACAACATTCTAAACTCATTTCCATACTACTGCTCTGTTGTGATCATTTTTTATTACATTATGAGTAGTGTGTTCTTCTGTGTGTTTGGACACACACTGACTCTTAATCTGAACTGGAGGATAATGAAATCCTCACACCAAACTCTTTATACCTTTGTGTATCTGACGTAGAACAATGGTAGAGGTCTGAGGACCTGGATATCGAATGGGTTGTTGCTGTTTCTTTCCCACGTAGAATTGTGGTACATGTCTGAGGACCTGGGCAGTCTCAGTATTATTGTGAACCCCGATCCATGGTGTGGATCAAAGGTATATATAAACTATATGAGAGGACTAAGTCTCAACTTGAGACTGAACCTCTTGGTTAAAACCACTGTGTATCTTATTTTAGTTTAAACTATTTTCAATTTTCCACTGCTAACTTCTTTGAAATATAAAACTATTTTAAAGTAACTCTGATAGTTAAACTAGAAAGTGTTTGTAATTATTGTGAACCAATAGGTTATTTTCAAAAGATAACATAATCTTCAGATTAAAGTTAACCGAGTACTAATCAATATTTGAGAAACTTATTGAACCTTTAAAATCTTTATAAATTCACTACATTTTAAATTGTTTTATAAATTAGGGTATTTCAATATAAATCTTTTAAATAGAAATTTTTAATAGGAACTCAATTTACCCCGCTCTTGAGTGTTACTGTGGGACAACATTTTGTATCAAAGGGAGTAGATAAATTTTTTTCAAAACACTCTGTTTTTGAAAAGTTTTCAACTGTGATTTTAGTTGTATCTTAAAGATCTCAAAATTTCTGTTAATTCTAAATTTTTATATCTTTATATATCATTTTAAAAAACATAGTAATTATGGATAATATATTATATGGCATAGCTACCAACAGGGAACCCTTATTTAATGGTGTAAATTATTCCCAATGGAAAGTAAAAATGAAAATCTATTTAGAAAGTATGTGATTTGACATCAGGACTGCTATAGAGACATAGTATACAATTCTAGAAACTGTTAGAACTACTTGGGATGAACCTATGAAATATGCTTACAATAATAATTGTAAATAAGTGAATGCTCTATATTATGCTTTAGGATATGAAGAATTTAATCCAATATCTTCTTGAAAGACTGCTTTTGAAATTTGGGATACTTGAGCTGTTTCCCATGAGGGAACAACCAATGTTATGGAAATGAGACTAAATTCATAAACTATTATGTATGATAATTTAAAATGAAATATGATGAATCTATTTATGATATGTATCTCAGGTTTTATGAGATAGTTAATACAATGTGATCAATGGGAAGAGATGTTCTAGAAAATGAGAAAATCATGAGGATACTGAGATGCCTACCAAGCAGATGGAGGGGAACCTCTATCTCTATACGAGAATCATGTGACATTGAAAAGATACCATTCAAGGATATGATTGTAAAAATGATTATGTATAAAGAAGAGAAAAAAGTGAATAAATAAGAAGATGTTTATCCCAAGAATAAGTTAGTGGAATTCAATTCCACCACCTCAAATATCAAGGACAAAGAGAAGGTTCAGATAACTGAAGAAATCTCAACTAGTGAAAATTCGGACTCAAACAGTGATGAAGAGATGGCTCAGATAGCCAGAAGATTCAAGAAATTCTATAGAAAGAAGATATTATTTAGAAAATATGATTATAAGGGTAAGTATGATCGATGAGGAAATTAGAAGAAAGACTGGAGGAAAACTGATAAAGATGATGGCATAGTTTTCTATGAGTGCGAAAGAAAAGGGATTGTCAAAGCTGACTGTCCAAAATAGAAATTTAAGAAAGAGTTTGACTATATGGATAAGAAATACAAGAAATCCATGAAAGATACATGGAGTGCTTCTGAAGACAGCTCAAGTGTATCTGAATCTTCTGATTCTGAAGAAAAGAATCATCCCTACATATGTTTCATGACTGAAACATCTAAGGTAAAACTTAATTCCCCTATGCACAATGATTATTATTCTAGGAATGAAGGTGATTCAAATAATTATGATAATATGTCTAAAGCCGAATTATTTGAATACTTTAATATGTTGGAAGATACTTATAATGAACGGAAAGATAAGTACAAATCATTAAAGAAGCAGTATTCCATGACTAGTATTGTTAGTTCTAATCTTAGTATAGAAAAGGAAAAGAATTCTGAACTCTCAAAGGAAAATACTAAACTCAAATTGTCTAATGAGAAACTTAGAGAAGACTTAGTGATGTTTAAAAATGGAAAAACCACTCTCACTCAAATGCTTGGAAAAAAAGTTTCACCAAAGTATACTAGTTTTATAGGTTACTAGCGTGGATAGAGAAAGATTGTTAAAAACAAATTTATTCCAAAATCTGTGTAGTATGCTGCTAGTTCAAATTCCTGAAATTGTTATGCTTCAACTAGCTATTCAAATTCTTATAGACCAAACAAATTTTATTTATCAAAATCTTTTAAATTTGTTAATTATAGGAAACCCATTAGAAAAATATGGGTGCCTAAATTTTTAATTGCTAACCTTTCTGGACCCAAGAGAATCTGGGTAGAAAAATTATATTGTGTCTAAATCTGTTTTTTGGGAAACATTCTCGAAAAGTTCCTGTAGGAAGATATGGTACTTGGACAGTGGATGTGCAAGGCATATTATAGGAGACTAATAATGTTTTAAGAGCATAATGAACATTGAGTGAGGAAATTTCACCTTTGGGGATAACTCAAAATGAAATATCCTTGGCATAGTCCATATTGGTAACATTGATTCAATTTTAATTTATAAATTACTATTTGTTGATGGATTAAAATACAATATGTTAAGTATTTCTCAGTTGTGTGATGATGGATTCAATATAAAATTTGAAAATGATTAATGTAATGTTTTTAATTCTAATTTTTTTTAGTATTTACTACATTAAGAAATTAAAATGTACATGCTCTAGATTTTAATTCTTTAGCTAAACAAAATGTTACTTGTTTAAATGCTTTTCATAAAGAATCTGGGCTATGAAACAGAAGATTAAGACACTACAGTGTTCACTCACTCAGGAAACTGACTAGGAAAGGTTTAGTTAGAGACCTACCCAAACTACAATTCCCCAAAGATAAATTTTGTAATCCTTGTCAAAAGGGAAAACAACATAAAGTTTCTTTCAAATCAAAGAAAGAAATTTCAACTTCTCAACCTCTTGTGTTGGTTCGTATGGATTTATTTGGAAAATATAAAATTTCTAGCTTAACTGGGAAGCACTATGTCTATGTCCTTATAGATGACTTTTCAAGATATGGTTTGGTATATTTTCTAGCTCATGAAGGTGATGTCTGTTCTTATTTCATTAAATACTCAAATTCTGTAGAAAACCTAAATGGACTTATTATTATGACCCTGAGAAGTGACCATGGTTTTGATTTGGAAAATCACGATTTTGAAACCTATTTCTCACACAATGGATATAGTCACAATTTCTCTGCCCCTCAAAACACCTCAACAGAATATTGTAGTAGAAAGAAGAAACAGAACACTTCAAGAAATTTCAAGAACTATGATTAATGAATATGATCTACCTGTTTAATTTTGGACTGATACTGTCAATACAGCTTGTTAAATTATAAATAGAGTCTTGATTATACTAATTCTCAAAAGGACCCCTTATGAGATATGGAATAATAGGAAGCCTATGGTTAATTACTTTATAGTTTTTGGTTTCAAAGTATTCATCCTTAATACTAAAGATAATATTGATATGTTTTCATCCAAAAGTGATGAAGGAATATTTATAGGTTATTATATATATAGAAAATCTTATAGAGTATTTAATAAGAGAACCAAGTGTGTGGATGAATTTGTACACATCAAATTTGATGAAACTGATCCACATGAACCTAATACCCCTCTTGAAACTCTTGAAAAAGATATGTTAATTCTAAACCTTAATGACAAAAATAGTGAACCTGTTGTTAGGACAAGAAGTTCTGGAAATTTTCAAAAACCTATTTTTGTTGAACCCGAACCTGTAAATAAACATGAAATTTCTAGCCCAACCTTTACTAGACCAAAAAGGACCCTTAAAAACCATCCTTTAGATGTTTTAGTAGGATATTTTCATAGAGGAACTCAGACTAGGGCTTTTATAAGAAATCAGGTTGAACATCAAGATTTTCTTTCACAGTTAGAAACTAAAAATATTAATGATGCCATAAATGTTGTTTTTTGGGTGAAAGTTATACAAGAAGAATTAAATCAATTTGAAACAAACATAGTCTAGAAACTAGTAGAAAGACCTAAATACACTTTGACCATAGGCACTAAATGGGTTTTTATAAATAAAGTTGATAAGTCTGGAAATATTGTCAGAAACAATGCTAGGTTAGTTGCACAAGGATATAGTAAAGAAAAGGAATAGACTACGAGGAATCATTTTTACCTATAGCTAGGTTAAAAGATATTCGGATTCAACTTGCTTATGCTACTCATCTGAATTTCAAGTTATATCAAATGGATGTTAAAAGTTCTTTTCTAAATGGTTTTATAATTGAATATGTCTTTATTGAACAACTACCTAGATTTACCAATCCACATTTTCCAAATCGTGTTTTTAAACATTTGAAAGCTTTGTATGGATTAAAACAAGCTCCATGAGATTGGTATGATAGACATAGTAATTTTCTTATTTCAAAAGGTTTTACTAAAGAGATTTCTAATCATACACATTTTTTCAAAAGGATTTCCAAATATATTTTGATAGTACAAATCTATGTTGATGATATTATTTTTGGATCTTCTAAAAATGATTTGTGCCTTGATTTTTCAAAGAATATGCAAAGAGAATTTGAAATGAGTTTAATGGGAGAACTCAAATATTTTCTTGGATTTCATGTCTTTCGAAATGAAAATGGTATTATTTTAAATAAAATTAAATATACAAAGGATATTTTAAAACATTTTGGTTGGGATTGTAATAAAGAATGTGATACACCTATGAGTACCACTTGTAAATTGGATAGAGAAGAAACTGGGAAACTTGTGGATCAAACCAATTATAGAGGTATGATTGGGAGTTTACTTTATCTTACTACTAGTCAACTAGATATTATGTTTAGTGTGTTTATGTGTGCAATATTTCAAGCTAATCCAAAAGAGTCACACTTGATTGCTTTTAAAAGTTTTTTCAAATATCTTAAACATACTACCAATATAGGATTATTTTATCCAAAAAGAATTTTTTTTTATTTAATAACTTATTCAGATGATGACTTTTCTGGTTTCAAGTTAGATAGGAAGAGTAAATTAGGAACATGTCACCTTCTAGGTAAGTCCTTAGTATCATGGTGTAGTAAAAAGTATAATTATATTACATTATCTACTGCTGAAGAAGAGTACATAGCTACTAGTAGTTGCTGTGCACAAATTCTATGGATGAAACACACTATATTGGACTATGGATATCAATTTAGATAAGTATACATAAAATGTGAAAACACCAGTGCAATCAACATTTCCTAGAATCATGTGTCTCAATCTAGGACTATGAACATTAATGTTAGACATCACTTTTTGAGAGATCATTATCAAAAACGTGATATAACACTTGAATTCATTGGCAATGAACATCAGTTGGCTGATATATTTACCAAACCATTAAATTTGGAGAGGTTAAATTACATCAAACATGAATTAGGAATGAAAAAATTTTCCTAACAGTTTAAGGATACCTCACTTGAATGGACCTCACCATTATACCTCACTGGTATAGACCTCACCGTTATACCTCACTAGTGTAGACCTCACCGTTACACCTCACTGGTATGGACCTCACCGTTATACCTCACTCGTATGGACCTCACCGTTATACCTCACTATTATGAACCTCACCGTTATACCTCACTAGTATGGACCTCACCATTAAAACACCTCACCGTTAGAACCTCAGTGTTAGTGAACCTCACCGTTAGGAATCCACACCAGTATATGTTACCACTATTTTGCACTGTTTTAATCATCGTGTTTTTTAGCTTCTGGAATCTGTATCATTTTTATTATTTTTATTATGTTTTATTTATTTATTTCTTGATTATTAAATGATAAAACATTAGTATTAACCTCATTTAAATCCACTTTAAACCCTTTTCCTTCAAACCATAGCTCCCAAACCTTCGTTTTTCTCGAACCCTAAGCCTCATGATTCACAGAATGGAAAGAGTGAAGAGACCGGTAGTCAGTGAAGACGGTGATGAGCCTATTTCCAAGAGACTCAAAGGAGATTCTAGTGGTATTAGTGAAGTAAATAAACCTATAAACATGCATCTAATTAAAAGGGAAATAGTTGTTGAGAAAGATCTTTGCGCGGAATGGTTGATGACCAGTAAGTCATTAATTCGAAGAGTTATTAAAGAGAATGGCTGGGTTGAGTGATTCTCAAACAACAATGGACAATATTATCTTATGTTGTTTAAATCTTTCTATGAGTTTCGCAAATTTGAAAAATTGGAAAATGAGAATTGGGTCTTCTCATTTGTTAATGGAAAGGAAGTTTCATTATCCTCAGTGGAAGGGGATGATTGTCTGAGGGTACCCCATGAAAATATATTCATTTTTTATTCAAATTCTGTACCCCCCTTATAGTGATTTATTTGAGTATGAAACTGCTGTGGAAGAGCTATCTGGAGATGGCACACCAAGAAAAGTAGTTGCTACAGAAATGGATAGAGAAAACCGGTTGCTGTTCGAATTTATCCATCATGTGTTAAGTCCAAGAAGACAGTATTTTGAAAACCTCATATTTCAAGATATATTCGTATTGTATCTGCTAAGGCATAGTGTCAATGTAAATCGTTTTAGGATTCTGATGATTCAGATGGAAGATATTACTAGGCCAAAATCAAAAACCAATTCCTTGTTCTTTTCCAAGTTGATATTTTTAATGCTTAAAGTAAAGGGAACAGCTAGGTATCAAGATGAGACTGTAGTTGTGAAGGACAACTACTATATAACCAAAACCATTTGAAAATACATGAAGATTAACTGGAACCCATGGAGAAGAAAATGGGTCAATAATGAAGGGAAGTAGTATGAAAAGTTCAATCCTGTGGACCATCCTTTCAGACCAAAAGATGTGAGGGATCCAAGTCTTGAACCTGATGAAGAGGAACCTCAATATAGAGATGATGATGCTAAGGATGATACCTCTATAGATGATGGAGGGGATCTAGGTTTTCCTCTATGCTCAGCTGCTGAAAGGGTATCATATGGAAAGGAATGTCCACATGTGACCCTACCTAGAAAGGAAGCAGTTCTGGGAGAAAGTGTTGAAGAAATATCTATAAATGAGGAAGGCCTACCTAAATCAGATTATAAGGGGATTGATCTAGATTCTAGTCGTAGTGATGATGAAGAAGAAAATGTATCTGAAAATGGAAGTACCTATTTGAGTCTCAGTCCTGTGATTGAGATCTCTATTACTCTTGTTGAGGAGGTTCTTGACATGGACTGGCCAGTACCTATTGCTAATATACCTCAGCCTATGCCACCTGGTTTGGATATAAATATGGTTGTAGATGACTCCTCTGAAGAGGAGATGGATGCAGTTTGTGCTGAAGAGGAGGAAGCTCCACTTGAGGGGGAGAAATCTGTAAGGATAGGATCAGTTTCTGTGACCTATGAAGTGGAAGATTGGTCTGTGGATCCAAGATTTGTTTTATTGTGACTAGACTATCCTAATTCTGATGATGAGACACCCATTAGATGGCATCCTATGTCTAATGATATTTTCTCAGAGGAAGTTACTGCTAAACCAGTAGCTCCTCTACCTCCGCCTGAAGTCATTGTGAGAAAATAAGATCTTGAGGCACCAAAATCTAAATCGAAAACCTATTTTGTTGAAGAGATAAATAAGATGGAATGTTCTTTGGTATCTTCTTAGGGAAGTGTTTTGTAAAGTGTTGTTACAGAAGTGATGGATGAATTAAAAGAATGACAAAATCAAGATAAAAGTTTATCAGAGGATGTTGACTCTCTATAGAAATCTATTGCTTCATTTGATACCTTCATAGGTTCTAAATCTCATGTTAACACTAACATCAACTTCATTCGAAGTGTAGTGAAATTGTTTGTGGATGTGTTTGAAGATTTTTAGAAGACCATAAAAACACATGTCAGTACTTTGGATTTTGTTGTGAAAAATTTGATATGTAATATGACTCAGTATTTCAAAGAAACAGTAGATTTTACTATAGTACCTTCTAGTGCATCCAAAGTGTCAATTGATGTTGAACAGTTTAGATATGTTCTAAGAGAAGAACATGGTCAAGTTCGTTCCAGTACCTCATCTGATTCTCAGTTGATCACTACCACCAGGGATATTATAAAAATCATCCAAGATTATATGAGAGATGGTACTGCAGCCCTGAAGGAAATCAAAGACAAAATTTATTATTATTTTTAGAGAGTGTACACCAAGCATCAGTTAACCAATCATTTCAAGCTGTTGTTAGAGAATCTGAAACTGCCACCAGTTACTCAAGCCTTCATAAAACAAGTTTGTAAGATCAAGGAGTTGACCCCTGCTTTGGAAAAATTTATGAAGAATAAGGATGATTTCATCTCTTCCATGGAGAGAGGGGGATATATCATTATGGATTTCATGAATCTCTTACTGTCATTCCTGCATGTGGACAGTACACCTATCATCATGCCTCCTGCCTTACCTGCCACTGGTTCTGCTAGTTCCACACCTCAAATGACTCCTACCCAGGAATTCAAAAGCCTGACTCCTATGATCACACAGAGGAGTACTCTTTAGAGACTTCGATGTGTTTCAGTAGCTGAACCACCATTGATAATTACTAGAGTACCCAAGACTGCATCTCAACCTACCCAACCTCAGTACTATGATCCTAAAGGGAAATCCAAAGTGGAAATCCAGGAGGTTGATTGAATGAGGTTAAATATTTTTATATGAATATTTATACTTCTTGTATTTCTTTTATACCATCTCATTTAACTTTGTCATGTGAAATGAAAATTTCTATTTTCTCTCTTCTTCTTTTATGCTCTGAACCATTGTTTTTCTCTTTTTTCCAATCACAAATGGGAAGAGAAATTATAATATGGGGAGACCTTAAAATTTTGGGAGAAATTACACTAAGGGGGAGAAAATTATAATATGTGTCTTTAGGAGAAATAAATATTCTATTTATTTTTACTCTTATGTTTGTTCATAGTTTAACTCTGATACATATTATTTTCTTTAAAAAAACAAAAGGAGCTCTGATACATTTGAGGAGCTCTGATATATTTTAGAGTTATGCTCTGAACACGCTGAGAAATTCCATTAGATGTGTTTTACTATTATTAATTAATGTTTATTCTAGATTATAATGCGATAAATTGTGATTATCAAAAAGGGGTAGATTGTTGGACTCAGTAGTTTTGTTAATCTTAAATTTGATTAGAGATGTTCTGATAATCCCAAATCATGCTTATCTATATAATAATTATGTTTCATAACTTTTCCTTCATGTTCTAGAGTTATTACGGATGTAAAAATAATCATATAATATCATGGAATATATTAATCTATGCTTATTTATGTTCAATAATGAGGAAGTATGATATTAATTAAATCTGGAACTAATATACATAGAATAATTACGTTGTAAGAATTTATGTTCTTATGTCACTGATAGTTATAATTTTGAATGATAAAAACCAGATCACTGATACAAGTTCACTATTAGACAAGTCCACCGATAGACTAATTCTACTGATATACAAGGTCACTGATATACAAGTTCACCGATTCAAGTCCAATGATACAAGATACCATTAGAATGGAGCTACTGATAGAGGAAGCTACTAATAGATAGAGCTACCACTACCGATGATAACAACTACTGATAGCGAGGAAGAGCTACAAACAGAAGTTCACAGTTACAAAGAGCTATTGATAGAGTGGAGCTACCAATACAAGGAGCTACTGCTACACATAGAGATATTGATACATGAGTTACTGCTACAAGAGTTACCATTACCAGTCTACCAATAGATATCTACTGAAGGAAGTTGACTGTTAACCAGTCACTATTACTCAAACTCTATACTTTGTCAATATTATTAATATAATGCAAACAGTTATATTCGCTTAATTCAATGCAACTCCTATTAATTAATGTGGGTTGTTGGCATGTCATGGAACCGTACCTCGTCCTATAAAAGGTAATCATTACCATTTCCAGAGCTCAATGAATAAAAGAAATATCGAGATACTGGATAAATATAGATAGACATATATGTAAGGAAGAATAGAAGACACATACGAGACACATACAATAATAAATACATGTACATACAGAGAAGAAAACTCGAATAAATCGAGGAACAGTCATACACATTAAGAAAAAAAGTTCAAAGAGGAGGTTAAAGTGCTACAAGGAATAGTCTCACATTCAAGATGAACACCTATACTAGATGTGAAGGAACGAAACCACGACACTCTGTTTTCCAGAAAACATCCATAGAATGACTCAAAGCTTCATCTGCTTCAATCCAAAGGAGTCAAAAGCTGCATTGACATCACACAAGAGCATTCTAAACCCATCTCTATATTACTGCTCTGTTGTGATCATTTTTTATTACATTACGAGTTGTGTGTGCTTCTGTCTGTTTGTATACACACTGACTCCTAAGCTGAACTGAAGGATACTAAAATCCTCACACCCAACACTTTGTAAATTTTTTTATCCCACGTAGAACTATGGTAGAGTTCTGAAGACCTGGACTACCTATGTGTCGGTGTTGTTTCTTTCCCACATAGAACTGTGGTAGAGGTATGAGTACCCTGATAGTCTAGTTACCATTGTAAACCTCGATCAAGAGTGTGGATCAAAGTTATATATAAACTTTTTGAGAGGACTAAGTCTATCTTAAGACTTAACCTCTTGGTTAAAACTGCTGTGCTTGTTATTTTAGTTTAAACAATTTTTAAATTTATGCTGGTAACGTCTTTGTAATATAAAACTATTTTAAAGTAACTACGATAGTTACACTAGCAAGTGTTTGTAATTATTGTGAACTAGTAGGTTAGTTTCAAAGGCTTACTTAATCTTCAGATTAAATTTAACTGAGAACTAATCAATATTTGAGAAACTAATTAAACCTTTACAATATTTATAAATTCACTAAAGTTTAACTTGTTTTATGAATTGGGGGATTTCAATATAAATATTTTAAACAGAATATTTTTAATATGAACTCAATTCACCCCATCTAGAGTATTCCTTTGGGAGAACAATGATTACACATGTGCTTACTTAATGAGAATTTTTCTATTATTCCTGATGATTTTTATGAAGAGAAAATTATTCGACATACACATGTGATTACTACATGGATAATCAAAGTCATGTTGTTTGTAGACCACTCCAGCACATTGGTATGAATAATGTATCTTCCATTACTTTAAGATCATTACTAGATTGGAAGATACAGTTGGGAGTCAGTTGTACTATCACAATTATTCATATGTACAACTTATTGAGAAGATTCAAATTATATTAAGGGTTATATGGCTATGATACATATGTGGTTTTGGGATCATTTTCCATGCATCAATCCTAGAGTTATTTCACCACATAAGAAAATTTTTTTTAGGACTATCCTCAGGGATGCTGGTATGTTTCAATCATTAATTTGAGTTATTTTGTGAATTTATTAATATCATTTATAAATCCACCATACGTTGCTTTTTTTAAGTAGGTAGAGTCAAGCTCAACATTATGTACATACCATGAAGCATAGTGATCATAAATATTGATAAATATTTTACATTACACAACCCACTTATGTAAGTTAAAAATTATTTTTTATATAAAAATAAATTTTTAATTATTTTTATAAGATATTAAAATGATTATATAGTAGAATTATTGTGTTAATGTATGAATTTATTTTTGAGTTGGCATTTTAGGTTTCATGCACCCCATATACATGATTTGTCTATGCATCAATTCCAATATATTTCACAACTATTGCTAGAGACCATGGTGAAATGATGTCATACATCCACTTCCACATCAATATTAGGAGCTAGAAAAAGTCATAAAACTGTTTGGTTATATGAAAAATATTCCCATTGCAACCTGTGAGGTTGATGCATTACATTATATTATGATTATAAATATAAATAATTCTATACATAAAAATATTTTTATATAATTATAAAATATAATTTAAATATATATATATTTAAAACCTCTCAATATGAATTTGTTTTTGGCGCAACATGAAACACAACATGAAGCATATTATTAAGGAAAAACTAATGATTATTTTTTTATTTTTTTATATTCATTAAAAGACTAACGTGGTTGTTTAGACCTGATGCCGCATGTCGGATCCACCCCACCATGAACCATATATACATGTCCTTATATTATCATCGAGTTGCATAGAGGTCCCCTGACATCAAATAATTATTCATCACCATCCTAGACAAAAATATAATTATGATTCAACCCCTGTCCTCCCTGCCCTATATATATCTCACCACCACCACTTATAAGACTGAATACTTGAGTGTCTAAATCACTCATTAATCATGATGGAGTGCTTATACCTTCTCTTCATCTAATGTTTCTACGTAGCTATAGTTCCCACCAATCCCACCGCCGATGACCATCCTAACAGAGGAGTTGAGGTGATTGTGGAAGTGGGTGTGTTCAACTAGATGCTGCTTCACCAGAAAGTGGAACCTCTGTGAAAGGGGTCCTTCTACACTTGCAATGACTTCATTCAGGCCTCTTCCAGGTTTGATGGCTTTAGCACGATAGGGGATCACGACACCCACAAGCATTAGGTCACCGCTTTCTTATCCCAAACATCCAATGAAACCTCAGGTACACTTATTGGATATTAAATAATTTTTTCCTTGGTATATGGCTTCCTCACTATTGCAATAAAGGATGGACAATTTCATACAGAGAAAACTTACGTGTGTGGATCTGATGACCTAGGAAACACCTACTTTATAGAATTTTCTTTTTCTATTTTTTTCATTTCGTTTGGTGCGTGGTTTTTAGTGGTATAAATATGCATGTCATGTGTTTTGTATTCAATAATAAGATAGAATACATAAAATCTTCTGTTCCTGCTACTATTTTTATTCCCCTAAATTTATCAAGATCTCCACCAGTGATCTGCGTATACTTTAGCTAATATTGATCCTCCAATAGCGGTATCAGAGTGTTTGAAATTAAGTTGCGCCAAGGGTGATCTCATGAGATCTGAAACCAAACTATTGTACCTACGGAGAAAATAATGAATAGTGTATAACTATTCTAATTTGTGATATTTTTATCCACTTTGATTTTGTGTTTTTTTGTCAAAATTATGTTACCTTTTGATTTTATCATTTTTTAAAAGGTGTTATTTGATTGCCCGTGTTTTCTCCCCTCTTCCAATTAGTCAAACATGGAATCTCTTTATTACTATTCCCCAAAGTAGAATGGATACAAGTTTTCCCCTTCCCTCAATTAAATATTGTTATAAAAACACCTTTTTGGGAATTGTGAGTCTCTCCTGAGGTGTTTCATCTATAATAAAAATACTCAGCCTCCATCCTTGAGTCCTCAATCTAGTTTTTACAATTTTTTTGAAATTCCTACTAAAATATCATCCTGAAATTCAAAAAAATAATGGCTGTGATTTTGAAAAAATATATTAGTTTTCAAACTCAAAAAATGATCTTCCAGATATATGCAACTGTTATTATTCTTCAAAAATAATTTTTCCTCATGGAGAATGATTTTGAACATGTTGTGATCCTAAAGATAATGAAAAAAATTATGATAATTGGTGCATACAATTGTGTGCGCTCCTTGGAAACCATGATGTCATGGACATTGAGGAGGATGGATACACCGAGATGAAATCCAAAGAAATGGAGGATGCTCTACCAGATGTTAGAAAACAACTCTTCAAGTGGAATGAAAGTAGTATTTTAAGGTGAAATCGTACATTTATCCTGGCCTTGATGATGTGACTTTAGAAATAATAATTTCCTAAAAATCACCAAAGGAGATTTGGGTTATTCTTTGCAAAGTATTCCAAGGCACTGATAAAGTGAAGCAGATTCATCTTAAATCTCTACAAGGTGAGTTTGAATCCCTATTTATGAAAACTTTTGAAATTGTCGCTAATTATCATACTCATGTAATGGTTGTGGTGAACCAACCATGAAGAAATGGAGATGATATTGCTAACATTTGAGTATGTTATAAAATTCTACAATCGCTTGATCAAAATTTTGATTACCTTGTCATTTCCCTAGAAGAAACATAGGACCTATAGATGATTTCTATAAAATAACTTGTGGGATCTCTACAATCCGACAAATTAAAGGTAAACCATTAGAGCGATACCAATTGAGTGGATCATTCCCTACAATCAAAGTTGTATCTCAACAAATCTGAAAAGGAGAAAGGGGGGGCATCTCGAAGAACCTGTGGTTGAGGATTCTGTAGACATGGATTTGATCCAAGAATAGGAGGACATGGTGGGAGAATCCCAAATTTAGGATTCCATGAATATCAAACCTACAATCCATGATATCGTGGATGAGGAAGAAGAAGAGGATTCAAAAATTTCCATCCAAACAAAATAAACATTCAATGCTATAATAGTCAAAAATATGGACATTTTATTAATGAATGTTGGTAAAAAAAGCGATGGATAATGACACTGAGGAGGCACAAATCGTCGATTCAGAAGATCATTTTGATGAGTCCCATGTGTTGATGGGACAAACATCGACACAAAATAAAGGTATGTGGTATCTTGACTCTAGAGCTAGCAATCACATGAAAGGGAACAAACACTTGTTTATGAGCCTAGATGACTGGGTTTGAGGAGAGATTTCATTTTAAAATATCTTGATAATATTTTTTTATGGAAGAGGATATATTCTAATCAAGGAAAAAGATAACAATCATTCTTTCATCTCTAATGTCTACTATATACCCGACATAATGTCCAAAAGCTTGAGTGTCAGGCAGTTAGTGGTAAAGGGCTTTCACATAAGCCTTCAAAATAATAAAATGGTGATTGTTAATGATAGAGGAAGGTTGAAAAAAAGTACAAATGGTGAAAATTGTATGTTTTTGCTTATTATCCAAACTGAAGTACCACGATGATTGATAATGATACGTGATGATGAAGACTAGCTATGGCATCTCAAGTTCAGGTATTCAAATTTTGAAAGTTTAATATTATTAGGAAGAAATAAAATGGTGATTGAGATTCCTGTCATTCAATGCCCAAATAAAATATGTTAAAGTTGTGTTCTAAGAAAAAAATATAGAAACAAGTTTGCAACGAATACCAACTAGAAAGCTACAACACCACTGGAGCTAGTTCAAACCGATGTGTGTGGTCCATTAAATCAAAAATCATATGGGGAAAAGATATTTTTTCTAACATTTATCAATGATTATATCTAAAAAAAATGGATATATTTTCTCAAAATAATGTTGGATGTGTTTGGTATCTTCAAAGAATTTAAGGCAATGGTGGAAAATCAAGGCAACCATCACATACAAAAATTGAAATCTGATCAATCTGGGGATTTAACCTCTAATGTTTTTCAAGATTACCTCAAGAAACAAGTAATTCAACACCAGCTAACACCTACATACACCCCCAACTCAATGGAGTAGTTAAAATTAAAAATCACACTAATATCAACATGGAATGAAGCATGTTAAAAAACAATGGAGTGCCTGTGACTTTTTGGGGTGAAGTGGCCATGTGTGTGGTGTATCTACTCAATATATATCCAACAAAAACTCTCAAAGCTAAGACACCACATGAATCCATGAGTACTCACTAGCCAAGTGTGATCCATCTTAGAGTTTTTGAATCTATTGCCAATATCCGTATCCCAAAGGCAAAACAAACAATGCTCAATGACAAAGGATTTAAGTGTGTCTTTATGGGATACGAAGATCGAGAAATGGGATTTATCTTGAATAATACAATAACCAAGAATATTATATTAAGTAGAGATGTTATAATTGATGAAAAGGAAACATGGAAGGGGAATCATGATAATGATTTAAGAGAGGCACAAATTACTCTAGAAGTTGAAGAAATCATTGAAGAAGTACCAATGGAGGAATGAGGAATTAAAGGGACACGTATGCCATTATCACACACTCCGACATCTAAAGACAATGAACAAGAACTCTCTCATATACATCCTCAAAATTTTCTAAGACTTATAGATCTATATGAGAGAACAGAACCAATGGAGGAGTATGTAAATTTGTATTGTCTCTTGGTAATTTCCAATCCTGTTAGCTTTGAAGAAGATAAAACTAATGAAATGTGGAAGAAAGTGATAGTTGAGGAAATTACTTCCATCGACACCATCAAATGCTATAATAAAATGGATGGCTTTGAATTTGGTGAAGTCATTGCAGAGATTGGACAACCACCCATATATAATGAAAAATCATGGGTCACAAGAAAATCATGTCTACTGGGGGATGTTGGATATTAAATAACTTTTTCTTTAGTATGTTTTTACCTCATTATTTCAATGGAGGCTAGAAAATTTTAAAATGAGGCATCTTATGTGTGTGGATCTAAAGACATGGGTGAAACCTACTTTTCAAAATTTTCTTTATATTTGTTTCTAGTTTGGGTTGGTGTGTAGTTTGTAGTGCTATAAATATGTATGTCTTTTGTGCAGTATTTAATCAGAAGAGAGAAAAAATAAAATGTTGTGTTCTTGATAGTATTTTTATTCTCATGATTTATCAAGATCAACTATATTTATATGATTTTGTTGCCCTTGATCCTCTATCACCCCTTCTATCTCATATATCTTCATTTTTGTTTCTTCATGCTAATGATTATTTGATAATGTATTTTATTTATTATAAGGAGGATTGGATAGTGCACCTGATGGTCGGTATTCATTGGGATACTGTGATATCAGTGAAGGGCATAGGGTGAATCCTGAGCCTCTAGATGAATATTGCTAGCCCAGTGATACAATCCCATGCATGCATGGGAAAAATTACTGTGGTCGGGAAACCTTTCACCTAATATCATAAGCTTTAATATGGGTATGCATTGCGGGAATGGGAACTATGGAGTCGCCGAAAAATCCATTGGCTAGGACCTCCTCAGATGCCCTATGCTTGTGGAAACCAACATCACCGTCTCCTCTGAGATGATGATCTGGCTCTGGATGAGGCCACAACTACACTCTCCATCGTGCCATGACGTCATGGCTGAGATGTCCTTGTAATAATTTTTCAATTTAAAATTTAAATATTTAGGAGAGAGAAAATTATTAATGGAAATATTTATTTCCAAAATAATGGAGTATTTTCACCCAAAATTAATGAAGATTTATTATTAGTATTAATTGATGGAATGATGAATGTTGACTGCATTAATTGGAGATATGGTTTGGGTGTCTACATAAGAAAATGTGGTAGCATGTTTTGGAAGGAAGTTTCAGCAGATATGTATCCGTAAAGATAGAATATGGATGACATGTAAACAATGGATAATGAATGTGTGTGCACGAAAATGATGGTGTGCAATGATACGGGGAGAATTGTCGATGATGGCATGCAAAGAGATTCATGATGTTGTCATGTATCAAAATTCCTCTTGGTTGTGGAGCTTAAGAGGTGTGTGTCTATTTGGATGATTGGTGGTACAAAATAATCGTACATTAATGGGTGTAGATTTGTTGAAGGAGAAATGCTTCAAGTGCATTGTAAAAGACCTTCTGGTGATGTTAAAAATCCTTCAGGTGATGAGTAAATATCCTCCATGTGATAAATTGCGTTCATATAATAAAAGGCCTTCGAATGCATCTGCTCTAATGTGTTTCAGCAACGACTTCTGCTGTAGTACTGGGCTCCACCCCAATAGTTATGGCCATCACCAATGGATCTGTCATAGGGTCACCGAAGGTATTTTGGCTCACCACCATCATCATCGATGGCGATGAGGAGTGGGGCTGCCACCATGACCTGCACATCGAAAGGGACCGCCTGGGGTTTAATGAAAGGTACTCTATGATGATTGGGGTGAGTGAGGGGCCTCACCACAGCTACGTCAAAAATGGATACCTATCCATTTCTATTCATCCTTGGAAGAGACAAAGACTATACCATCACCACCATGGTGGGATCGCTGTAGCCTCTGTCGGTGCCTAGAACTTATTGTCAGCAACCGGCAGAACTACCACATTGCATCTATGATGTATAATTATATAAAACGAATTCATATGTATGTCTATGATAGATTCGATGTGTGTAGTTGTGAAAACATTTCATTCCCATCTCCGAGTATTTTCTATTGTTTATTACTTAAATATTTATTAATTGTGACGAACACATTATGACTTTATTAATTAAAATTTTCATATTATTGAAGAATCCTTACTAAAAAATTAATATTAAAAGTGTAATCATTCATTAAAATAAACCCGCTATGATAAATTTGGATGGATGTCACATTTTCAAATCATGTTAAATAATTTTTTGTTTTTAGATTTTTTAAGTGTGTTCCTTTTAGTGTCTCGTATAATCATGGATCCTCTTTAGTAATGATATTTATTCTTTTATAAAAAAAATATTATTGAAAAATACTACGTAATTAACCGGCCCACTATATCACCAATGTACATTGCCAATCTACCATGTCCAAAAGTTTGTTCTCAATCCTCATTGATTGAAAACTAGTGTTGGGGCATCAAACACACATCGCTGGAAACAATTTCACTCTGTAAAATTATAATTGAGGAACATCCATTCCTATGTTGGAGCACCATCCACACAAAATAATCATAAACACAAATCAAACATTATCCAGTCTGGAATTTTATCAGTGCTAAACATAAAACAATAAAAAAATGGTAATCTTTATTAGAAATTTCTAAAAGCACTGATAAAGGTAAATTTTATCAGCACTAAACAAACTAGTGATAAAAGTGAATCTTTTATCAGCTAATTTTTTAGTGGTGATAAAAAAATTTCTTAAAAAATATTATTAATATAAATATAATTATCATATTTATACTAAAAAATCAATCGTTATTTGTTTACAGTAATTACAAAATTCTTCTATATTATTAATATAGATATGATATATTAATATATATATTAATAATTTAATTAACATAAATATAAACGTTGTATTGTTAATATGTGATATCTGAATTTATATATTTATATCAATATCTATGTGTATATATGTGTATGCATTATGTTGTGTGTGTGTGTGTTTTGCGTATGTGTATATATAGAAGTTATATCTGTTCAGATGTATGCAAATACCTATATGTGCATTTGTATGTGCACATATGTGTATAGAACATGTATACATGTGTATGTAGGACATGTACTTATATCACATCTGATGTATATTTTTTTTCATTTTTGATATAATATTTTTGGAATTTATTCATTTTTAACATCTTTTATTTTACTAAATATAATTTTTAATATGGTTTTAATTTTTATGATTTCTATCTGTTCAATTTATTTATTAAGTTGTAATATTTTAAAAATGTTTGAAATTTATATAATTGAGTTATTTAAATACAATTTTTAATATTTCTGGCATTTCTGTACATGTTTATAATTCACGTAGTAAATCCTAAATGAGTTGATTTTTAAATTTTTTTACTATTAAATTCTATTTATTCATTTTTAATATTTCTTTCATTTAATTATGTTTATTAATTTTTAATATTTATTTAAATTTATATTTGTTATAATTTAATCATTTTGTAATATTTATTTATAAACATATTTATTTACTATATATGTGATATTTTCAATTTTTTATGATTTATATGAATAATATTAATTCAGTTTTTTTATTAAGTTTTAACATTAAAAATATGTTTGATATTTATAAAATTAATCTATTTAAATGATTTTTTTAATAATTTTTTAATTTATATATATATTATTTTTGAAATTTATTTAATTTTATTTATTCAATTTTAAGATTATTTCAGCTAATATTAATCATTTCATTATTGATATTTATTAATTTTTTATATAGTGGGAATTTATTAATTTTTTAAAATTTTAATATATTTATTTTATATGTTTTAAAGTTTTAAATATATGTTCATCTTAATTTTAATATATATTCATTTTAATTTTTTTAAATAATTTGTATTATTATTAAAACTTATCCATTTTTTATAATTTTGAAGTCTCTTCATTTTTAATTTTTCAATATCATTTTTAGCATTCATGAAGTTATGTTTATATATTCATTAATAATGATAAAATTATATTTATAAAAAAAATAGTAATTTAATATTTGCAAATAAATATTAATAAATAAATACACTTTGATTTATATATAAATATATATATAAATGAATATTTACTATATTTATAAAATAATATTTTTATACAAAAAAAGGTATTGTAAAAATCCAAACCCCCTAATCATGTATTAATGATGAAATAAAAAGAGAACAAATAATTAAAATGAGTGAACATGGTCATACAAAGAGTCAAGCCCTCATCCAGATAGTAAAACTACATGTCATGGGAAGCTAGATCATTCCCATAATCATAAAAAGAATCATCATCATCATCAGCAACAATTTCCCACTCCAACTGTGAATTTTCGTGGTTAAGAATCCCAAGGATCCTCTCCTTGGACCATTCTGGATTTGGAGTGAACTGGTTTTTTGATGACTTTGAAGATGACCTAGTAAACACATTCCTATTTAGATTGGAACAACATTTCCATGGCATCCTTTTTAGAGGATCTGGACCACGACCTCTACTACTGACCATCTTTCCCTTACCACTTAAACCAACATCATTAAGAGAGACTGGACCAACACTACTCGTAGATCGAATGTGATAGGTGTCTAGGAAAACAATTTTCTTTCCCTTATAACTTTCATCATCTGAAATATTACTCCATTTTACATACAATCTTGAAGAGTTGAATAAATTCTGAATCTCTTGAAGAAAATATACACTCATCACCTCAGATAATCATAGCCCACCATTTTGTCTAAGATTCATAGAAAAATTGCACATAACAACCTTTCTCATCAATTGGTGAAAGAGAGAATTTGGGTACAACACTGATAGCCTTGTCATCAAATTCACTGAAAAGTATAGGTTTAGATGGAACTCCCTACTCTATCGCGCAAATGAAAACACCACCACTTCTCTTGCAAGTTGATTCCTCATTCCCAAAATTAGGAACACTAATAACAATGTCATCATGAGTCTGCTCCACTCCATTCCCCACACCATCTCTTGCAAGGTTAGAGTAATCACATACCTGTGGCTCAAGATCAACAAGTTCCTTAGCCTAGAAGGCTTGAACTTGCAACATTAGCACCATTCCCTCCGAACCTGATATAGGATGATCAGCTCTAGCTGCCATTGGATTCACCTTGTGTTTGGGAAAAGCAGAAGACATCCCATGCTACAAAGATTTCAGTTCTGGCCTCCAATTGTATTTAGTAGAGCAATCCATAGAAGAGAGTCCCCTCAAGCCACATAATTCACTAATCCTACTCCAATAATTTTGATCCAAATTCCCAAACGAATTACATACAAATCAAAAATCTAGACATTTTTCATACTCAACCTTGATATGAATGTCATCAGTTGGCATAGATTAAATAAAATTATCAACAAGGGTGGAGCTATGATAAATCTCAACCAACATCCTAGAAAAGTGTCCATACCTAATTAATTTGGTTTCCTTATCTAGACATATTGGAACACCAATTGCCAATGCAATGTAATACAAACTTTTTCACTACCACATAATCTAGTTGAGACCAAGCAGCCTCACCCATATCTATGAAAAGATATTCTTGACCTATATCACATTAAAATCCATGGACCATTCATGAATATGAACCATCCCAGGCTTCAATAATAAGGGACTAGGCAGAAGAACCCCAATCATTTAATATTTAGGGAATTTTTTTATAACTTTTATTGCCATTATAAAATGGGATTAATTTAGTTTTTATGATTTTTCCAATTTTTTTATATTTATAGCTTTTGATAAAAAATTATTTCATGATGCTTTCGATACTTATAAACATAAACATATATATATATATTAATATATATACATTAATTATTATCCTCATGAAATGATGTGTGAATATATGCAATGAAAAGAGTCGTATCTCTATTTATAAATTCATACATGCATAAGGATAAAGGGTGGTTCAGGAACTCGATTTATATATCTTGAACTAGGTTTTTACATGTTGTTCTTAAAAATGGGATTCTCTAAATGGAATTTGAAAAAGTTTTTAGTCCTTTCAAATTACAATGACCCGATTGGATTGCTTTACTTTCCTGACATGTTTTATAAAAGGAAATATAATTGTTTCAATCTCTTTTATGATTATAGTGATGGATTTTTTATGCCTCTTGAGTTGTTTAGATTTTTACATTTATTTAAGAAATGTAATGTTTAAATGTGGCATGAAATTTTTAATGAATTGAATTAATTTTCATGGCTTGTGGAAAGGATCCTTTGAGAAAATGTGAAATATCTAAAATGGTAATGCAACATGGGAACCCCAACCCAAGACTGATGGTTCATTTGATTTAAATTCAATAGTTCATTCAAATTTTGGATTCTCAAGACCATGTGAGAGGTACCTATAAACTGTTTAATCACCTTAAAAAAGATCAAATTTGGATCTTAATCATCCTATCACTAAAAAACAACTTGGCCCGCCACTTACTAAGAGAATAGATGATTAAACATAAACTCCTCATCTTGTTGATTTCAATCACTTTATACTTTTTCTGGATCTATTATGTCTATTTAGTCATATGATATATTGTTGAATTTAATCATATGAGATATCATCGAATTAATCCAAGGAAATAGGGATCCCAAAAAAATCACAAGATCTTAGGAAAATGGAGGACTCCACTTGGCATTGAAGGACCAGTGACTAGTAGTAATCATAGAACCAAAAGCATACTAAGCAATAATGTCACAACCCACCACCTCGAAATGCGTCATAGATGTGTCGACGTTGATTTTAAGGGCCTATGATGGCGGACTAACCCATAAAAAATCATTAAGAGAACCAGTAGTGGAGGTTGGATGATTTTTAACCAATTTTAATGAGTCCATCCAAAACATGGTGGAATCTATCTAGGATATATTAGGTTTACATACCTGATTCATTTTTCTGGTAAACGATTATTCAATCCAAAACTCAAAGGCAACATATAGTATCAATATAGAGTGATGATATCAATCGGTCTTGTAGAATAGAAAGGTTGACATTATGCTCCAAATAGTTAGATAAATTAATATTCCAGGTCTTCCATATACCTATCACTCCAGAAAATGCGATAAAAACATGTGATGGGGTCATAATAGATTCTTGGAATAGAAGATATATAGGATCTTCCACATAATGGTGGTATAGGAGTAATACCTTCGAGAGAATAATTCACATTCAGTCGTTCCACCAAAAGAAGCCAGCTTTCAAGGGAATTGGGAGCTTCCAAAATTACTACCAATGACGAGATATCCTAGGACATGGAGGGATACATGAATAACCATAACCCGATTTGAAAAAATATTCCCCAGATGTTTCCTTATACCAGTTTTGGTGATTATTAAGGTAATCAATACAAGGGATACTCATAATTGAGTCCCTATCGTGATCGTTGAATTCGGAAAAGAGATTCTCCATATACCATCCTCTCCCATCCTCATTTAATAAGCCCCTCACCTTCACATTTTCCATCCCTACAACAGCTTGAGAGGAATCCTTAATGCCATCATTATTTGGAATAAAAACATCAAACGAGATGTTAATGATGGTGCCATTTCCAATTCTCCAATACATCCCCTTCTCCAGAAGCACACAGGAACCCAAAACACTTATACACAAAATTGTGGTTGAGGTCCCAACCTTACTTCATAAAATGTAGAATAAGGAAAATATTTAGCACAAAGTTCCCGAAGACAAATGGAATCAAGATTATTTATAAGTATACACCCCTAGATGGAAACAAATTCCTCATTGAGATGGCTAAGATCCAGAAAGTGTAACCCCCTGTGATCCTTGGGAATACAATTCCTTTCCCATGAAACCTAGTGTTTATTATTCTTAGCACTACAAATTACCTAACAAAAATTTTCAATACGGGAATGGATTTCATCTATAACGAGGATTGATAGTTTAAATAGAGACATAATGTAAGATAGAATAGTGTGTGGCATCGCTTTAATCAAAACCTCCTTTGCCGCCTTTGAAATTTTTTACAAGACCATCCATGGACTCTCATGGCCACCCTATTGAGGATACAATAGAATAATTCTTTCTCAGACAAACAAATAATAGTAGGAAGGAACATATACAATTATGCTTCTCCATAACCTGAATAATATAAGCCTCACAAAAATCATATCTTTTTCTCAAAGGGATACCATAGGTGATGGATATTTTTGATTTAGTAAGATTAACTGATTATCTTGAGGCCATATTAAAATAGTGAATAAGGTGTCTAATAATTCCACATTCCTCTATGGTCTCCCTATAAAATATGTGGCTATCATATTCAAAACATAAATGAGATATGGGGTCCCTATCGACACACTTTGGCCCCTTGGATAGAATTATTTCTAGCTGCAACAGAAATAAGATTTGAAAAAACATTAGCAATAATAATAAACAGGAATGGAGATAGGGGATCCCTTTATTATAGACCCATGGTGGGGAAAAAACAAAAATACAAACCATCAAAAATATGTATATGAAACGATACACTTGTAACGTATCACATGATCACATCAATCCACTTCGAATGGAAACACAGAGTCAGATCATCATTAATCTGGCATGTGCAACTCATTTTCGGTAGATAGATAAACCGCCCACATCATGTGTACTATGTATAATTATATAAAAATACTTCCCATGCATATATTCATGGGTATAATAACTACGATGTGTGTTTATGTATTCCCATATTTGATTATTTTCTACTGGAATTACTTAAATCCTGATTAATTTTGACTAAAAAATTATAACATTATCAATACAAATGACCGTATTATTGATGAATCTTTACTAAAGACCAATTCAAAAATTATAACCATTAATTAAAATACACATTCTAAGATAAATTTGGATGTAAGTCACCTTGAAAAATAATGTTAAATATTTTTTGTTTTTTAATTTTGTAATTGTGTACCTTTTAGTGGTTAATAAAAACATGGAACATCCTTATCAATTTAATTTTTTAACATTGATAATGTCCTTTTGTAACAAAAACACATTAGGTATTAACTCAACCATCACTCAGTGAATGAAAAAGGGGTCTAATTGCACACTAGGTTTGACACACTCTTGGGATATGTTTTGGATATCAACATGCTCTTTACAAATCAATATTACTTATGGAAATTAGGATTGGGAAGTATTTGTGCTATAGTGATGACTATAAAAATAAAAAAAATAACATTGAAATATTTAAAATTAAATTTATGTTTCTTTTATCATAAATAATTAATAAAAAAGTTTTATTATAGGTAAAAAAATGGTTTCCAATATTTATTATAATGGTTGATAATTAACACTGAACAAGGATGTATTTATAATAGATATCCAGAAATAGTTATATTGCTTGGAGAGTGTACAACTTTGGAATTCATTTAAAGAAAATTTACAATATGGTTAAAAATTAAGGTTAATCAAGTGATAGAGTCCATCATATATAAATATATACAATTAAAGAGAGGTTGTGGCATATAACCTATTCAGTAACTAATGACGAGGACTGAGAACACATATTTTCATGTATAAGAATCATATTGGAAATCAAATGATGGAGTTGTATGTCACCATAGCTGTTGTGGTAGTTCCATCGGCAATAGAAGTCAACTATCACAACTTCATGATACAATTCCTTATCCTCAGGTTGTCACGTATCAAGATGTTATGTCAAAAATTGTATTTTTTCCATCACAACCTTAGGCTATAACATTATATCCTCAATTTGTGACGTCTCATAGAGAAAGTGTAGTGATTATAGAATTATATTAGGATGATGAAAATTAAAAAAAAATAAGATGAATATGAAGTGGATAAAAAATAGAATGTCAAAGAATATTATAAACCCATCCATATAAGTCCTCACTATCCTTTTAGTCAACATACACAATTGGAATTATGGTCGATCGAAGGCATGAAACACTTACCAAAATTTGATTGGTTAATTTTTACTCCCATTAAAAAATTTCTAGGGATTTTTGATGGAAAAAATTGATTTTTGGATGAATGTGTATTTCATATTTGAAAAGATTATGATAGAAAATATGTGATAAAAATAATGTTAAAACAATATCATATTAAATGAAAATATAGTTATGTAGTAGAAGATTCAAAAAAAATCATCTTATATGATTCTATGCGACAAATATGATTCATACGATTTTATACATTCGGAGCTAAAATTGATTATAATATTTAGTGTTGGTGAATTATTAGATTTACTCTACACACATGTGTGAGCCAATCCTATAAAAAAATCACTAATCATCTGATTGTAAATTCATTTCAATTATTATTTTTAAAATTATAAGAGCATGTTAATACATTTCTAATGTCCTAGTGGTAGAGAGAATCAAACATCTTCTTGAGTACCAAATATCTTTTTAGTAGGCATGGACTGCATAAATTAAAGTTATTAGGAAATCTTATAGTGATTGGGATGATTATTATCTGGTTTACCCCAACTTTTGGAGCTTTTACATCACTATAATAATGTTATCTATCATTTACATACTAGTGAATATGTTAACCAATAAAACCAAGTTGATAAGTAAAATTCAGTGTTTGATAGATTATTTTAAACATTTTTACCACATGTGGATGCTTTTAGACATTGTAAGAAGTTTATCCATACTGATGGATCATTTATGTATGAAATTTATAAAAGAATATTATTGATTTTTGCCACACATAATAGTAATCAAGATCCTATACCTTCATAATTTTTTATTGTTATGAATGAGAAATTATCATCTTGGAGTTGGTTACTAGCATGACATAGAGAGTTTGGGATGAACACATAAGGAATTTGTCTTATTTCTGGTCGACATTGAGCAATTAAGGAGGTAGTACAGACTGATGGACATTCATGGACACCACCCCATGCCCACCATTTATATTGTACTTGACACATTACATGAAATGTGAGAAATATGTTCAATAATGATTCCATAAATAAATAAATCATAAAACATGGTATGAATATCCTTTTTGTTCGAAAACCCATTATAGTAGTTATTATTTAGTGTATTCTAATTAGTTATTATTTTTTACAGTACTATCCTAAAAAACAAAGCATGGAGGGGTATTTTTAAGTTATTCATGAAACTAATCAGAACATTTATGTTTACATGATGAAAATTCAAAATAATAAATGTTCATTCATGTGCAATGATGGAAGGAGATATGGACATATGATAAAAAACACCATAGAATATCTTAATGGAGTTCTCAAGGGAGTTTGAAATCTACCCATCACAGGTAATTAAGAATATAAAATTATATTTTAATTAGAAGATCCAAAATTATAAAATAAATTTAATATAATTGTTTAAATGTAAATTAAAATTTTAGTATAAGAGACCTTCTATTTCACTGTAAAGTATTTTGTGGAAGGAGGAAAGCAGATCGAAGAGGTTATTAACAAAGTGGTGTAATATGGTCACCATTTCTAGTGGGAGATTGATAGTTCACTTTAGAATACAGAAACATATTCTTCCCATTCATTAGACTATACAAGGCACATATTAGGGGTCATTGAGTGCCATGATCTTATGATTGGTAGATGTGGTCATTTACATGTCATTTTACTGAAGTAATGTTACCATTATTAGGGTAACATTCAAGAATTACAGTATCCTTGAACACATGAGACCACACCATGCACTCTATACTCTTATCTTGAGAGAAATTTGTTTATCCAGTTTATTGAATAGAGTGTATTAATGATTGTTATGGTTCTCTATGGATGCATGTAGGGGAATATCAATACTTTGGTTTGTCTATTGATGCAGTTATGCTTCTACCAAACACGACTGTGTTGTGACCAAGTGGGAGGCCAAATTCAACCCATATTCAAAATGAGATGTATTTTACCAGAAAAAGGGAACCTATAAAAAGGTGTAGTTTGTGAAGTTAGGAAGGTCACATGTGGCCACATTTCTCTAGATTTATATGGTGGACATCTAACCGTAAAAATGATTGATGTACTCTATTGAATAATGTAAAAGTGTATACGTGTAATTATTATTTTAATTTTTTTTAATTAAATGTAATGTAGTGGTATGAGTGAAATATAATGAAATAAGGTTTTTTCATTTTTAATTCATAAAAGATACCAATCAAAAATTCCATCCGAAATAACATACTATATTTTCAAAAAATACCTTTCAGAAACTCATTTTAGAGGATATTTTTTACCAAGTCATAAAACCAAGCACGGTTTATAAATTAAGTGTTGTTTATAAATATTTGACAGAGTAAAGGTGATAAATTTAATTTTCATCATCCAAATAATTAATAATAAATTTTTAGAATTATAAAATGATTAGTAACATATTAAAACAATTTTCATTATATTTTTGTGTCAGATGAATTCGTAAGAGGGGGTGAATTAGAGTAATCCTCTTTATAGTATTATAGAATTAATATGTAAATGTATAAGAAACACAAGAACAACTATTTTGTTAGGATAGAAACATGGAATGGTACATTTCTCTCTAGGCTGTTGAGATGGTTGGATTATTTGGTTATCTCTTATCACACCAAAATTTTTTATTTATAATAAATTATGTTTTTGTAATTAAATATTTCTCATCATTAATGTCTTATTATTAAAAGATTTAGATGAAGGTGCCTATATTATCATCCCAGTAGTCTCACTTGTCAGGTGATGTACTGGCATGATCATTTTTTAGACATATAACTATCTAAATATCACATCATTTTCACCATGATGCACCTCCGAAATCCATTATTCCATACCTCAGACATGCTTCATTTTATGGAGTCTTCATGTGTGACTTGAAGACTATTGGCCATCCGTTTATTGTTAAACTATTTGAAAGATGGAAACCAGAGACACAAACTTTTCATCTCCTAGGGGGGATGGGAATTACTTTATAGGATGTGTCCTGTATACTCAATCTACCAATCCATGGACTGATAGACACATTTATGACAATTAGTGACTAGATTTCATTCATACATCATTTACTAGACAATGACTTCATCACCTTACCATGTGTCTTCTAGGGTTCCTCATTACGCTTGGGTTTAATTGATGGGAATTTTTTTGTGATTCTTGATTATGTTGATGAGAAAATACTTATTAAACATACACATGCATAGATTATATGTATGATCATATGAATGTAGTGTGCATACTAATCCACCACTTTTGTACATATAATATACCTAAAATTACTTGAGGATCCTCACATGATGGGTATATACAGTTGGGGGTCCACTGTACCATCACATCTATATAGATGCCTCTATATTTCTGGTCTAGAAGGTACACATTAGATTAGGGGATGTATGGTTATGCTACATATGAGGGTCTGGGAGTGCTTTCCATGCATCTCTTTTGGATTTATTGCACAAATTCCATAACACTTTTTTCAGGACTGTCATTGGGGATGCTGGTTTGTTTCTATCATTAATTTGTGTTATTTTATGAATTTCTTAATATCATTTATAAATTTATCGTATATTTATTTTTCTAATTAGATGGATTTTGAAGAACATTATATACATACCACGAGACATAGTGTACATGATCTGTGATAGATATTTGATGCTATAAAACCTATTGTTGTAAGTTAAAAATTTAAAAAAATTATAGAAATTTTTTTTTTATTAATTTGATAAGATATTGAAATGATTACATAGTAACATTGTTGTGATAATTTACAAATTTTTTTCTGCGTTTTCATTTTTGGTTTCATGCACCTCATTTACTAGATTTGTCTGCACATCACTTCCACTATACTGCACAATAATTGATTGAGACTGTGGTGTAGTGATGTCACTCATCCAATTCCACATCATTGAGTGGCACAAGTGAGACCTAGTCATGATTCTTTTTGGATATATTCAATAGAGAGACACATTTTTTCTTGAAATAATTTGAAATATAATATGAAATATTTTCATATCTTGGAACTGATATGACATGTGATTCTGAGGCTCAGTGAGTCCGAAATTAATTTTATAAAATATTAGATATATTTTATATCATGCGCACACAATTTTTCTGAAAATGGGATATAACTCCTGAAAGAAGTATCATATCATAAATTTGATAACACAATTGAATCAAGTGTGTGGGTTTTACCCAAGGCATGAACTAAAGTTGGTCAACGCTGAATGTTAAGATGAGGAAACCCTTAGCGGGTATATTTAATTAAAATAAATTAATAATGTATTTGTTTATTTTATAAAATAAACTAATTAGGTCCTTTATAAATACCATCTTTTTATGATTTTTCAAGTTGTATTAACATAACCCTTTATGGATCTTAGTAGATGAGGAGATCATTCTTCATTGGCAGATGAAGATCATAGAATGAAAGTTGGTCTAATTGAAGACAATCATGAGACAAACAAAGAATGTAGTGGTATTATAACATCCATCACCAACACATGCGTTATTTCACCAATGATTGATCCATTGTCGAGGTAGGACTCATGAATTTTGGTTGTCTCCTTTTTAAAAATGTATGAGTATGGATTCATTTTTTTATTGATATGTGATTATACACCATTCGTATGATCCCATTCAATAATTGGATTTTTTAGATCATTTATTTATTTTGTTATGGAATTATATCACACAAGGTTCTGCACCTATCAATCATTGGCTGGGATTTCATAAATCAATGATGAATATCACCATTTATTGGGATTCCACCCCACCTTTCTTCTCATTTTTTTCTTTTGTCCCATGAGGTTGTGGTTCGACATAGTCAGGGAGGGTTCGAGCACGGTTGAACCTTAGAAATCATGATGGTTGTTGAAAAAATGAACATCATAGTGATTTGTGAATGAATCAAATTGGTATCATGAGTGCAGGTTCATGATCAAGTATGTTATCAAGGTGTGTTGAAAAAAACGGTTGATCAGAGTTGGTCTGTGATCAGATTAGTGATCCCCAATTCCCTATTGATGGGTAACGGTGATGTACACAACGATGGGGTCGAATGGGGGAGGTGATCCTGGGGACATGCAGTTGTCAGAGATGGATTTCTATGCTTTTCCAATGAAGAACAGCAAAAATTTGATTTCCGGCCAGCCGCGGATTGCGGTGTGTGTTGTTATTATTTTTAATAATAATAAAATATGGTATTTATTATTATTTTTAATAATAATTAAATATTAAAATTATTTAAACTAATAATAAGAATAATGAAAAAAATGATTTAAATGAAGAAGATTTTCAGGTGGGCGGTGTGGAAATTGTACCCAATATAGATGTGATTGAGCTAAATCCTTCCCTCCATTTATTATTATTATCATTAGTAATGATATTAATATAAAAAATATAAGATAAAGGAGTTCCGGGCATGGGTCACGCACTGTAGGAGTGTATGGGGGATGCACGGGCACCTGTCTTTGAATAACATATATTATTAAAAATAATATAAATTATTATTTTTGTTATTATTATTATTATTATTAAAACAATAATTTTGTTGTTACTCCTTCATGTGACATCAGACTGAAAATTCGTTATGGCATCATGATTGTGGAATTAAGATGAGTAATTCAAGACGATTATTGGATACCATTTTTGGACCTGTGGATTGGGAAAGTAAATATCCTATCCAGACTGTTTTTTCATCAGGATCAGAACGGTGTGATTAATTTGGCTGTTCATGGGAAATTTCAATGACATATCAGTGTATTGATGTTTCATCCCATCATACCAATGATGAGACTCAGGTGTTCATCAGGATTTTGGACAGAAAATTCATGTACTCTATAAGTATACTGTCATACCTAGGGGTACACAGGAATCACTTGGTACCCAGGAACAACTAGGTACATGAACATGCAGTTGAGCAGGACCACATGATGTGTGGACCCCATTACACGTCTTGTACTTATTGAGAATATTTTACCTCTCTTGTATTCTTCATTTTGACACATATTTTGTCCCACGAGTAGCCTATCATGTTTGTTTTTTCACGTAAGACAAGATGGTGGCCTTTTTAGTGGATTTTGATATATGATGAAAAATGTTCTAAGCATGATGATTCTTTATGTGACACTCAATGATGACTCTGATTTAGAAAGATCATCAGAGATATACTAGAGTGGTACCCCCTTGATGGACAAGGGCATGGGTCCTCTATCTATCTATCTATAGAGTGAATCCATCTTGTTGGATTAGGGCATGGGTCCCATATTCAAGGATATGGCACTACTCTATCGCATTAGGGTGCATGACCTCCATACTCATTGTGTGGATAGAGACAATATTATCTTGTCATATTAGGGAATGGGTCCTCTATCTAGGGAGATGGTACTCACCAATTGCACCAGGGAACGAGTCCTATATACTCTTTATGCAGATAGAGGTTACACTCCCCAATCTCACTAGGGCGTGGGTCCTCTATCCATAGATATGGTACTCCCCTATCGCACCAGGTAATGGGTCCTCTATCCACTGTGATGGTACTCCCCTATCGTAGCAGGGTTTTGTTCCTCCATAAAAATTTTTGAACATACAAATGAGATATTGGACATTGATGATGGATTCTTGGAACTGTTGGTAGATTCATTATTCTTTTCTGGGATATAGAGATCGAGATCCCTTTTCTCTCTCGTTTGGGTTTCTTGTTGAGCATATATGGGTTTATGTTATTGTTGATTTCTATTACACGGATTGACATACCTTTTTTGTGACAAGATTACTACTTATATTGTGTCTTATATTCCACCCTATTTAGTTTTTACGGTATCCTACTAGGTATGTATATACTCACACATGAATGGGATTTGTCCTTACATGTATTGTCTTATGCAGATGACAGAAATATCGAAGGTGATTTCATAGGAGAATAGGGATACTTGGGTGAATATTACCAAGTATGGTGGTCGAGACATGGATATCTAGATTTAGGGTCTATTGGCATTTATTTTCTATTTGTGGTCTAGTTGGGACAACATTTCTGGTTGGGTGTCTATTTTTTCTCTATAATTTTAGATTATGTTTTCGTACTCTTTTGTATTCTCTAGAGGTTATCACGTGCATGAATTTTACTCTATATATTACTATATTTTATCCTTATTCATTTCTACATATTCATAGAGATGGTTGGACGTGTTTGCACAGTTACCTTAGGAAAAGACCTCTCATTTTATTTAAACCATTCAGTGCTTTTCACTTACTCCTAGCCTTTAAATGTGGGCTTGGGGTAGTAGAAGCTTGGCCTTTTATTGGCCAGGTGTATCCTGGTGGGTTGGGACATAAATTATTGGTATCATAGGTGGTTAAAACTGAAGACAATTCTTGGATTTTTCTCCCTTATGAGGTTTTGTTAGGAACTTAGGGCATCAGTGTCAAAGTAACTCGAGTGTGGATTTTAGGCTTGGGAACCAAGTGTTGGGGAAGTAGTTGACGTATAGATACACTAGGACTCTGACTACCTTCGTTTCAATCAACATACTAAGGCATTAGTTATAGGTAAAATTGTTACATGAATCATATAGCATTGAGTCCTTTGTTTATCCTTCTTGAGCCATCTCCCTAGATAGGATCTTTGACTATGGTACATATTTATAACTTTCAACATGACTCCTTTATAACATCCAACTAGTATTTTTAGACAGTTCCATGTTTACGACCATTTTATTAATGAGGAATTTCTTTAGGGACCTACTCACGAGGTGATTTTCTCTAGGTGGTAATTAAATAGTGCTAACACCTATTGAGTGTCGAATATATCCTTTTGTTGATCAGCCAGATAAATATCAGTGTGTTGAGTATTCGATAACTCCATCAGAAAAATATGATGGTTCATGTAGGATTTGTCCATTACGTGAGTTCAAGTGATGGAGACCGTTGAGGTTCCATGAAGAGATGTACCCTCAGGCAGTAGAGGTTTGACATGACATAGTGTTATCAGTTTTATAACTTATGCATACCCCAACTGATCATATGGTTATGTTGGAGATCAGACTTCTCTATAGAGAATATTTAGGTTTTGGAGTTACAAATACATGAGAAACCTATTTTGAGTGAACATGGAGGATTTTAGAGAAATATAGCACCCATGTTTCATGGTGATCTAAGCCCCCTTCTCATGTAGTTGAAAACTGGTGCGATCCTAAGGTACAAATGACCTAGTTAGATAAGACCCTTTCTGATGTGGTCATGGTGGTGAGACTTATCTAGGGTGGCATGGGGCACCAGTATATCCCTATGTTGGTAATTTTTTACGTGGATTTGGTTATTCAATAAAGTGGGAAACTCCCCTCCCCCCCCCCCAATGAGGCGAATTCTTGTGATGTGATTCCAAATTGTGAGGGTGATTCAGTGCCCCTGAAAGTGGATAGTGTCCAGGTGTGGAATACGAGTTCCTTGAATTTAATGTTTGAGTTCATTCTTATGGGAAGGTGTTTGAGTGACCCTTGGTTAAGGAGAAAATATAAGTTATTAAAGATATATTCAAGTGGTGTAAAGTTGTGATCCCATGGATATGGGTGTGTTTTAGGTGTGATCCACTTCTTATCTACTATCTGTTGTAATTTAGGTGGGAAGTCACATGCCACTTCCCATAGAATTTACCCAATTCATGATCTAACAATACCGATGGGGGATTTTTGGTTTTAACCTTGTACTAGAGGCTCCTTTAGAGAGGATCAGTGATCACACACTTCTGATAGTGTGACATGACTCTGGGAGGAGATAGAGCCTCATGTAGAATCTTTCCCTAGCCTATAGTGAAGACGGTGATGTTTTCCTTAGTATGGGATGGAATTCCAGGCATAGATGATTCCTACTAGTGATTATAGTATTTCTTCATATTTTTTAGGATGAAATTTTCATCCTTTGATAAGGAGTGATCCCTAAGAAGGGAGGGATTAGCTCATTCATAGGAGGTTACGACCAATTCCTTATCAGGTGTCTAGTATTACCCTTGAAGCATTGGATTCTATGATATTTTTGTTTTATATGGTGTTGGATGAGTATGAGGGAATCCATCTTGAGAACATGTCAGGTTTACCACCACACCAAGAGTTTTTTTTCTATATGGGCTTGAATTTGGGATGATCTGATATCTATGCTAGTATATCATATGACCCTATGTAGATATGAGATATGGAGGTGTGGTTAAAGGATTCTACAGAGTAGGGGCTTCGTAAGACCAATTGTATTTTTCTATGAAGACCTATGCTATTAACCAAATGGTATGATGAGAGCTTGAGGCAAATTTTGGATTGGAATCACCCGAGAGAGGTGATTATCTAGGAGGAGTATCCATCCCTAAGAATCGATGAACTCTTCACCCAATGAAAGGATGTTATGTGGATTCTAGATTTTTACCTTCAGATGAGTTATCACTATCTCTATGTATGAGAGGTGGATTTACTGAGCAAATTTTTTTGATCCCCTATGGTTTCTTTGATCTCTTGGTGAAAAAATTTGGAATGTTGAACACCCCAAAAGAGTTTACAAGACTTATGAGCTAAACCATAAACATTCTTGGATAGGTTTGTGGCAGTGTTCTGTGATGGTAACATTATGTCCTCAACATTAGGTCATAGAATGTGAGATACATGATAATAGTTATATACATTCTCTGAGAGTTGTAGTCACATGAAAACTCTCTTGGAGTCAGTTATAGATTTTAAGGTCCACTTATAGGGATATGTCTTCTCAAAAAGTGGAGTAATAATATACCCTATAGAGGTTTAGGTGGCATGAGATTGAGGGACACCTAGGGTGTGTCCATTGTAGTAGATGCTCAATGTAAGGTATTTTGTATGCTGTTGTTGAGAGATGTGATGGAGCAGTTGAACTCTTTGCAATAGACCCTGGTAAAGAATAGGGGTTCAAATTATCTTCAGTTGATGGTGCTGACTCCTATGTTGCTCCATAATTTTATGGGGTCTAATTTTGGGGACATCTTCTATGAGGACATTGGTGAATAGATATCATTAAGAGATTCACCCGATTGATTCCATAATGGAGGTAATCACGTCATCCTTTTCCATGGATGAATAATGGTTTTTTTCATATTGTGAGAGGAGGTGATGAAGTAGTTCCACACTTCTCCTTTGGTTATACATGTTGGTGTAGGAAAGATGTATAGAAACATTCAGTGATAGTTTTGATGGAATGTCCTGAGGTGTAAAATGGACAAGTTTGTCGCTCGGTGTCTCACCTTCCGGAAGGTGAAGGATGAGTATTAGGTTTCAGAAGATTTGTTGTATCCTCTTAAAATGCCAGAGTGGAAATGGGAGCTTGCGGGAGAGCCAAATGCAAGCTCAGTATCCCCATTTTTTTTATTTAGTTTGTTATTTTTTGGGAATGAAAAGTTTTTAAGGAGTGAATAATGTAGATACACTAATTTTTTCTTGTAATACTAAGAAATAAATTAAGAAATATTTTTGGTGCTAGATGTGGAAATGACATGAGATTCTGATGCTTTTTGAGACAATAATTAATATTATAAATAAAATTTATACATTGTTTATCACACATGAAAAATTTTCATGAAAAGTGTAATAACCACTGAACAAAGTCTCAATTTGGAAACTTGATACCATAGTTGAATTTGGAGCATGGGGTTAACAGTAGGTGCGATCTAAAGTTGGTCAGCACTATATGTTTGGATAAGGCAGCCATTGGCGGGTACATTTAATTAAAATAAATATATAAATAATATATTTGTTTTATTAAATGACCAAATTAAATATTCTATGAATACCCTCTTATGATTATTTTCAAGGTTTATCCGCATAACCGTTTATAGATGTAAGAGGGGGAGGAGAACATTCTTCGTAAGTGGATTGAGATCGGAGAACAAAAAATGATCAGATCGAGGATAATTATGAGATGGACAACGAACACAATGGGATCATCAACTTCATCTCTAGGAGATGCTTTATTCACCAAAAAATTGATCCATAACTGAGGCGGGTCTCGTCAATCATGTTTTTTGTTCTTTTGAATAAAAAATGTAGTTTTTATTTATATATTCTTTTATTGATTTTTATTATCCACTCTTCATGGGAGACCATTCAATGATTTTATTTATTTAAATCAATTATTTATTTTCTATGTGATTATATACCCCTTGGTTCTACAACTAAAGATCATTGTTTGGGATCAGGTCAGTCAACAATGAAGATCACTTTTTTATGCTTTTATAGAATTGTTCTTCGTATTATTCATCGTTGGACCATGCAGTCATATTTTGACATTTATGGGGTGTGTTCGAGCGTGATTGAACCCCTAGAATCATGATGGTTGTTCGAAATATGAGAGGGATGGTGATTTTATAATTTATGGTATTGGTACCATCGGTGATGGTTCACTATCAAGGATGTGATCGAGGTGTGGTGAAAATAGAGGTTGACCAGAGGTAGTTTGGGATTGGATCGCTGATCCCAATTTTATTTATTGATGCATGATGATCATGTACAATGTGAATGGGTTAATCGATGGTGCATGGGAGGAATGTTTGAGGATGTCCGGTTGCTGTAGATGGATGTGTACAATTTTTTGGTGAAGAACGATCAAAATCCAGTTTTCGGCCAAGCCATGGGGATAGGTATGTGTTATTTTTATTTTTAGTAGTAATAAAATGTGTTTAATGTTAATATTTTTAATAATAACAACATATTATATTTATTATTACACTTAATAATAATAATGAAAACAATTTTTTGAATAAAAGAGATTCCCAGGTGGGCGGCATGGTCGTTATACTCGAGCAAGAGGGGATTGAACTGATGTTACCTCCTCCTTATTATTATTATTATTATTATTATTATTATTAAAGATATTAAAATAAAAAATAGAAGATAATGGATGTGTTGGGAGGGAGGAATTATAGGAGTATAAGAGGGACGCGTGGGTACCTCCCTTTGAATAACATATAACAATAATAAAAATATAAAATGTTATTAGTATTCTTGGTATTAAAACCATAATTCGGTGGTCACTCCTTCATGCAATGTCATATTTGGAAATCCTTTTTAGGTATTGTGATCATGATTTGAGATGGTCAATTCAAGGCCAATGTTGGATACCTATTTTATACTCATGGATTGGAACCATGAAGAACCCAATAATAATAATAATAATAATAATAATAATAATAATAGTAATAATAATAATACAGTTATTATAATTATTGAATTTAGTATTTGACCATACTTCATCATAAAATATCAAAATGATGAACCATTTTTGGCTTCACAACACTGATATTGATGTGTATGTTTTGTACCTAATATCAGATGTTTTATTCGGACTCATGATTTGGGCCCATGAAATGCTATTCGAATGTGTTACGATAAAATGCATTTTGTTTCACTTGTTGTCCTATTTGGAAAAGTGAATATGTATGCCGAGGTTTTTCTCAATGAGGATCACAATTGTGTGATTCATTTATACATTCATGGGTGTTTGAGATTAAATATTGGTGGTTTGACATTTTATCATGCCAGACCGACAACGAGCCTCATGTGTTTTTCAGGATTTTATCAAGACATGTCGTTTACTCTAGGAGTACATGGGCACACCTAGGGGTACACAGGCATGGCTCAATAGCCAAGAACATATTGGTAAATTGGTATGAGGTGGAGTAGGATCACATTCCATGTGGACCCCCATACCTTCCAGGCACTTCTTAAGAATCTCGTACCTAGTATATCTTCATTATTTGGAGTCAAATTTTCACCTGTGAGTAGCATATCCTGATTGTTTTTTGGGTTGAACATGATGGTGGCCTTTGTAGTGTCTTTGGAGATATAATGTGAGATTTTAATTGTGTGAAAATTCTTTTGGAAACATTTTATTATTGTAGTGACCGAGAAGGATCCTCAGAGAGAGACAAGAGTGGTACCTCCCTTGTGGACTAGGGAATTGGGCTTCTATCTACCTATTTATTGAGTGAAATCCTACTATCAGAGTAGGGAATGGTTACTCTATCCATAGAGATGGTTCTAGAAGGTGGGGTCCTATCCTAGTGGTTAAGGTTACCCTATAATTTTGTATGAACCAGGGTTCAATTCCCAACAGCCCCAAAATTTTTGGATCTATGGGTTTCAGGCGGCGTGCGGCATGGCTCATTACGAAAACTAGCAAATGTTTGGGGGAAGTTGTCACAATAATGTGTGATAGGGATGATGGGTTGACTGTGGCCATCTATGGGGTAGGCAATGGTCATTGACAAGATCAGTCCTAGTGGTGGATGAAGGATGATGGTAGGCCATATACTCCTATATGAGGCAGATGGTGGAATTGGTCCTGGTGGCGATGTGGTGATGGCAGGAGGTTGTTGGCGAGTTGTCTATGGATAGGCAGGACGTGACATGGTCTGTGAGATAGTTCTACAGAAAAAGAGATGATTCTATCTTTGATAGAGGATATAATTCAACAAAAATTTTGGTCAGATACCAATGTCCAATTTCATATGAGGTAAGATTAAAAGAGAAACCACCCTCAAGGCCCTCAGATTTGGTTGGTTGAGAGGGTATGACTATTCTATCGGTACCAAGCTGATTCATTTGGGCATTGGGATTCCGTGGTGAGTATCCATGAAGATGATCACTATGGGGAAAAAATTTTCATCAGTTAGGGTGGGGATTACATTTGGGTATTTGGACTTTGGGCCTAACAAGACTATGTATTTATGCTTCGTATCTCTTAGTTAACAAGACTATGTAAAGGATACCCCTCAACCTATAAAAGGGTATTTTAAAAAAAAATTAGAAAATTTAAATCTTTTGGGAATTTATGCATGGAGATGGTACCCCCTATCACAAAAATGCATGAGCTCTCAATTCTCATTTTTTAGATAGTGGAAACACTCTTCTGTCGCACTGCAGCGTGGGTTCTCTATCCTTTGAGACAATACTCTCTTGTCACTCCAGTGTGATGGTCCTCTATCTATGGAGAAGGTACTCCCCTGTCACACTAGGGCACAAGTACTCTATCCACAATGATGGTACTCCCCTATTTCACCAGGGTGTGGGTCCACCTCATGACATCTTCTGACAAACATGTAAGATGTTGGGAATTGATGATGGACTCTTGGAACTATTGGAAGACTCATTGTTCTTTAGGTCCTATTTCTCTCCAATTCGGGCTTCTTCTTGAAATATGTGTTTTCGTTATGGTTGTTGTTTCATATACTGATATACACAACTTCATTGTTATGATATGACTACTTCTATTATGTCTTTTAGTACTTCTTCTCCAGTTTTTGGGGAATACTACTCGGTATGTGTAAAATCAACCTTATTTGGGCTTTGCCTGCATGTGTCGTGTCTTATGTATATGACAGTTAGGTCGAAGGTGATTTTATTGGAGTACAGGGATACGTGGGTGAATTTGACTATGTATGGTGGTCAGGGCTTGGAGATTTGGAGCTGATATCTCTCAACATTTCTTTTCTGATTGCTGTCTATTTGGGAATCTTTTTCTGGTTGGGTGTTTATTTTTTCCTTTACTTTTCATATTACATTTTCATAATCTTTTATACTTCCTATATGTTATTACATGTATATATTTTAATCTATATTTTGTTATCTTTTATCATTATTCCATTGTACTTCTATATAGATATGGTTGGGGGTGTGCGTATAGGTACTTTAGGTTAAAGCCTCCCATTTTAGTAATGTATTTTGGTGCTTTTCACCAGCACATGGACTATAGAGGACAACTTTGTTTATTTACGGATTGGAATTCCATTGGCCAATAATGCTTTAGTGGGTTGGGTCATGACATGAAAAATACCCACATTTCAGCTTGATAGGGTGATTCATTACATTCTATTATGCTTATAGGTGGACATATGACAAATTGGTCACACTATCATACACGTTCACTTGAGTGTTAGGACACACATGCCCAATAATGTATCATTAAATATGGATATCCCCCAGCATGCCTCTAGTTAACCAATTAGGGTTATTATTCATATAAGTACTAGCGATAGAGTTTCATGTACCATACATGCAATGGGATAAGTGTTTAGTAGTAAGTATATTTATTGAATTTTTTTATATATTTCTATTTCATATTTCATAATAATTTGAATATTATTTTAATTCCAATGATAGATATTAGAGTAGATTATACATATCACCAATCCTCCAAAAGAGTAATTTATCAGTCATGTTGTAGTTCACTCAGATCTAGTGAATCGTCGAAATCCTATTGGTTTCATACATGGGAGTATTTATGATGAGGACCCATAGTTATATCCTAATATGTATTCTCTAGTTCAGGCGCCTGGTTATGATGATGTGCATGTTATTCATCCTGAGGATTATGTCTCGCCACTAACACCACCGACCGCAGAATAGGTATGACAACATAAGAGGGGGTAGAGGTAAGAATAGAGAGGCAAATGCCTATGAGATGCTCTTGCATTATAGGCAGAATAGACATATGATTTTTCACAATAGAGAGATGGATATTTGTTATATACATCTTCTTATATATAGATGTAAAATCTTATTTTCACATACCTCCAACAGTCGAAATCTCTACATCTTCAATTAAGTGAGACCTAACTATGGTATCACATCTTCTATAGACCTCAGGAGACACTTTCATCAGTGGTGACATATTTTATATCACATTTATGGAATCTTTCAGAAATTATTTCATTCACTACAAAAAATAGGTCTTAGAGGAGGTTTATTATAAATGGTTCTAATAACCATCGCTAAATAAATCATTTTGAAAAATTATTGTATAATGGAAGATTCATATAAATGCCAATTTATTTTTATTAACGTTTAGTAGATGTTTTATTTAAAAGGCTTCTAAATATTTTAAAACCCTCTAATTTTGACCCCCTCCCATATCTCTTTCACCTCAACCCTCTCCCCCTTCTATCTCCCCTCAACGACCCCCAACTTCAAACCCCAACTTCCAACAACACCTATCATGAATTCAATGCTGCCTTATCTCGACGGTAACCATCATGAACCCTACCCCCTACACCTGATGTTGACCACCATGAACCTGACCACCCATTTCGATGACTATCATAACCCTACCCCCATCCTTTCGGCAAACACTATGACCCCAACCCTCTATTTCAGCAGCTACTATGGCCCTAATCCCCCAACCAGTGACCATCAAGACCCCAACCCCCCTTTCAATGACTATCTTGACGGTATCCCACCTAACGACTATTTTTGTGACCCAACCACCTTTTTGGAAATCATCATGACCCGACCCCCCTTTTGAAAACTATTGAGACCCCTACCCTCTATCAGCGACTCTCCTAACCCTAATCCCCCCCTTTCTGTTCGATGGTGATCCCCAAAGTCCTCTCTTCCCAATTTATAGGGATTTCAACCCATGAAATCATCAATGGTCATATTGATCGAATTTTTCTATGATTTTTAATTTAATTAAACAAAATTCTATGAAATTGAGTGTTTTTTATGTTTATAATGTTGGATTGAATCGTTTTTATATTAAATTTGTGTTATATCAAATTAAGACCCTACACTGGTCAATGAAGAAGTTGTGTGATGTTTAATTTTAATTATACTTATTTGATTAAACATTTATATATTTATATTTGAACATATTGGTAGAATATTGGAAATACAATACCTATGGATAAAATTTGGATTAATTTACCTCAAAACACAGCTCTGTATGCCAAGGTTTTGGAAGAATGTTTAGATTAGGAAATTTCAAAATGATCATTAGATGGTAGAAAAAAATGTTTTTGTCAAGATAGTAAATTCAAACAATGGTTGAATAGAAATGGAGTATATTATAATTTTATATTGAAATAGTATCATGTTAGATATGTATGTTGGATTTATCTCGGAGAATTAATTGTTTTGGAAAGTCAAAAACAATGAAAATAATGTCAACAGAAAACAAAGTGACCCACCAAAGTGGAATTCAATTTGTTCGAAATTTGAAAAATGAAGCATTTCTGTTTAAAATATACAATGTCAAAGATTTTAAAAGATCATAAAAACCATTAGTTATTCCTAATAAATTTAATCTTTATCCGAACCTTACTGACTAAAAAATGAGTTTTATAAATTAGTTGAAGATGGAAAACAAGAACTTTATGAAGGGTGTGCCAATTATTTTAAGTTGTCTTTTCTAATAAAGTTGTATCATATCAAGTGTCTCTATGTAATTTCTAAAAAAGAAAATTCCATGATTTTATAGTTTCTTTATGATTCATTTAATGAATCTAAGATCCCTACATCATTATATGAGATGAAGAAATCATCAGCAAACATGAACATGATTAGAAATAGATATATGAATTCCCTAATGATTACCTAATTTTATGAGGAGAAGAGTCCAATAAATAATAACTCATTATATTTCATTAAAGAAGATGGAATTCAATGAACAATAATTAGATTATAAATCAATACAACCCCTGGAAGAAACAGAATAAGAAAACTCCTAACAAGGTATTCTCTTACTTTTCTCTGAAACCATGCTTGTAATGATTATTCATGTCGTCTAAGCCTACATACAACATTTACATTATTAGGATAGTAATAAACGATTTATGAGATATTAAAAATATTCAACATCATGGAAGATGTTTGATTCCTTATATCTAGATTTCTATTTGGATCCTAGGAATGTATGTTTGGGATTGGATTCTGATTATTTTAACCCTTTTGGTACTTTAAGTAATAAGTATAAATTTTTTTAATAGTTTTGATCCCTTATAATGTACCTCCATGGATGCATATGAAGTATAATTATTTCATTATTTTGATAATTATTCCAAGAAATCAGATGCCTAGAAATGATATTGATGTATACCTTCAACCTCTAGTCAAACAATTGTGAGAATTATGGGATGATGGAATAGATACATATGATGATTCAATAAGAAAACTATTCAAAAAGCATGTTATTTTAATGTAGAAAATTAGTGAATCTCATGGACTAAGAAATTTATTTGGTTGGAACACTGATTCTAGTGTGTCTTGTCTACTTTATAATTTTGATTTTTAACCTCAATGATTACCACATAGAAAAATTTGTGTTTTATTTGTCATCGTTGATATATTGATGCTTCTCATAAATTTAGGTTTAATAAGACAAAATTTAATGGAGATAATTAATTGATAAAGCCACCGAAGGTGTTATATTATTAAAAAACATTTGGACAATTAATGAATATTACTGAAGAATTTAGAAAATGTAATTATTTCAATGAAGGGGTGTAACGACCCGGGCCCGGCCAGCCACTCGAACTGTGTCGAACGGGTCGGGTGTCACTACCTTAGGTGCACCTCCCCTGAATGCCAAAGGATACCGACTAGAAGAGAGGGACTGATAGGTATAGTGGGGAGGGTATAACCTCACGGAGGATCATAATAAGGGTATTGGTCCAAGTATAATAATATAGATGCAGCAGAAAGAAAGACTCAGCAGACTTGAACCAGACCCACATAGTGGAAGCATAATCAATATAGATAAACAACAGAATCAGTAAATATAAAAACATCAGCGGAAATAAACACAACAGCATGATGATTACATGTAACTACTACTGAACAATAAAACATGCATCCAGAGAATGTCATACACAACTGAATATAAAGAGGGCGCCAATGGATAACCAAAATTAGCTACAACAAGTAAGCATGCTGATACAGAAAAGTAAACAAAACAAATTAAACCTAGATAGGCATGACCTAAAGGTCCATACCATCTCCATGCATCAACTAACGCAGCCCAGCTCCTGAAGCTGGCATCTTTCATGCACGTAAATCCATAAAGTCTACACGCATCCCGAATGGCCCGTGCAGGGTGTGAAAAAAATCTTAGTAGGATACCACCCAACGGTGCATACCAAATATAAGTGTTTTACTAGTAATGAATTTCTACGGAAAGAAGTAAAAAATACAATGCACAAATAAACACAAACTCCACTGGTGCTCAACAGCAACCATGGAGTGTCACCTGCTTTAGTCAACGCCGAAATCTCTGTCGTATAACCTAGCACCATGTGCCACCTAACACCTCGTGTCTCAAGTACCGACATCGCAAAGGCATGCCCAAGAATAGTAACCTGACACCATGTTCCTCCCGACACCTCATGTCTCAAGTACAGATATCCCGAAGTCATGCCAAAAAATAGTAACTTGGCACCATGTGCCTCCTAACACCTCGTGTCTCAAGTTCCGACGCCCTGAAGGCACACCCATCCCCTGAAGGATCTTCACCTCCCACGTGGCTTTCTACGGCAAGCACCCCCAACCAAAATACCTAACCGTAGCTACGGGGGCCTCTACCCACATGAGTGGTCAAAACTACCTCATCACGGAGTATATCTGTGTGCACACTACTCAAAGTCCAGGGTGAGCAGTAATCACCAAAATAGTACCTAATCCACCAACATGCCTGACACCTCATGTCCCTGTGACCATGTCGCTCCAGTCCGATGGCATCGCCATCCTAGTAACCTGGGCCTTGCCCAACCTGACAGTCGTACTTCCCCAAACCGACGTCCATGACGCCCAATCCCGTGGTCAAAACCACCCAAAGTAACCTAGAAAAAGCCCCAACCAGTGATCAGCATCACTCAAGCGTAACTGGGCCAAGCCCAACACAACCCAAAGGGGTCCAACAGATGCAATCCAGCAATTGCATATATAACATATTCAAACAGAAAACATAATCCGACAAAACAAACTAAACAATTGAATTGCACTCTACGAAGTGATGTCCCATACCAACACTGAGGTCTTAAATTCCTCAAACAATTTATAATAGTATTTCATAAATTAAACTAATAATTTAACACATTAATGTTTCAATTAAAACCATTTTGGCGTCCCCTGGCCAAAATTCCCCGATGAGCCATGGCCCCTCACCCGGCCCGCTCATGCAAACTGGTAGCTAGGCATACACAAAGGCATCCCAGAGGTCCCATAAGCAATTCAGTATGAAAATGCAGATAAAACGGGACCCACTCAAAATACCCGAAAACACACCGAAGGTCGCGTTACCCAAACAACCACGAAAAAACAAAATAAGGTATTCACCACCTACCTGAGACTCGTACGACGCCACTCCTCCTGTAACAGCCGCCAATTCGGTCTAAAATTCGGTAAATCTATAAAAGAATCAATACCGTTCAAACACATATTATTTATTCTAGAATGAAAATCAGACAAAACAGCCAAAGGGGAATTGAGACCTTACTGAGGGGGTTCCAACGCACTAATCAGAACTCGAATCGGGTCTCAGATGGATGATTGGGAGGAGAAAAGGTGTCCAACCGGCCTGGTTTGCGTATCCGGGCGGAGGGTATGAAGTTCTACCTCAATACGAGGCTACATCCTGTTTTAAGCGAATAAAAAGAAAGTACATGGCGTGTAAATTTGGACTACATGTCGTGTATAATTTAATTAACTATTCATAAGATGGCTTAATTCTGCTGTATTAATTTCCGAACCTGCCGACATGAGTACACGACGTGTACCTAGGGGTACACGGTGTGTACTTGGTTCCTCTTCCTTTCCTTGCCGACTTACCCACACGACATGTGTTTCCCTTATACACAGCTAGGCTACATGGCATGTCCAAAGTGGACACAACGTGACCCTGGTTCTACCTAGGCAACAGTCCTACACGCCATTTATGGCCTCACATGGTCAGGGGTATACACAGTGTGTTCAAAAATACACGCCATGTAGTAAGAAACTACTACACGGTCATCACACGGCATGTACTCGGTGAGCACATGGACGATCACTCACCTACACATACCCAGAGTGTACTTAAAGTACACGACGTGCAGTCTGGAAATTTCAAGAAACTTCCCGTTTTATCGAGTTTCCTCGGAAACAAGTCAAAAATTTAAACAGGGTCCGAATATTGAACTGTTCCAAAAAAACGAGTTCTTACAAACTCCCCACCTTAGCATAGCTCGTCCCCGAGCTATCAAACAAAAACTGGAGATGGCACCAAACCTTCCAATCCATTCAGAGCATCCTGGACATCCCCGGTCTCAAAGGTTCTGTCTAAATTCCTCAAGGGGGGCTCCCCACCTTTGGAATTTCAATACACGGTCTCAACCCAACAAAATGTAAAGTAAACAGGGTTTACTAACCTATTTTTCGGACGCATTTTCCTCCCGTGACGCATCGTCACCCCTGCACCTCATTGGCGCTCTTGCATCGCTCCCGACACCCAACGTATCCTGCACCACATCGATGTCCACTTCCACGAGGTCCTAGTGCCCAGTACCTCAAGTAACCTGCATCCATGATGCCCTGATTCCCATGGAACCTCATGTAACCCGCATCATTAATGCCCCGATGCCCATGGCACCTCAAGTAACTCGCATCCTCAATGCCCTGATGTTACACATCTCATACATACATACATATATATATATATATCATGCACTCGATATGGTGCCAATCCCACCGACTAGAATCTAGTCATTCCACAAAGATCCTTTTCACCACGTGCACTCAAAATAGACATTCCTCTACAAGTCATTACAAAAACGAAACATGGAGATCACGACCACAACACGTTTTACCTCTAACTGTCGTCGACTCACCATCCTGCTCAGCCTCTGGCAGCTCCACGACGTGAACCTGGCCTGAAACACGGCTTCCTGACGCTTGACCTCACGATGCTGCCCCAGTCTCCGGCCACTGACCCCTTAGCTGGGTCCCACCATCTCTTTCACGGCCTCCACTCACAGATGAACCTCAACTACCCACTCCAGGTACCGAACCTGAACCAACTCTAAATGCTGAAGTCTGTCATCTTCCCTGCCTGCTAGCTATCTATGAAAGCTGCCTGCAAAACCTCCCCAGATGTCCGTCCTGTCCACATGACCTGTACTCCTTCGAAGGCCTATCGCACAGTGCCCGAAAATGTTATAGCTGTCCGCACTGGAATAAAATCACCTAAGAACTACCACGAGGTGGTCTAGCTGAATCCCTAGCCTAACTTCTTTATTGGAACTCGTCCCATCTTCTTTATTGGCTGTCTGAACCATCACATGTAGTTGTCACCCTGACCAAATGAGATTTCTCTCTCTCTTTTCCCTCGGCTATAAGGGCCTGATTCATTGCCTTGGAGAAAGAACCCAGCCTAAAGATGTTCACCTGGACCCAAATAGAGTGTCGTAAGCCATCTTTGAAGCGCCTCACCCTAGCTGCGTCATCGCTCACCACACCGGGTGAAAAACATGACAACTCTGTGAAGGTAGCCGCGTATTCCATAACGGACATGTCCCCCTGGTGAAAACTCAATAACGCCCGAGCTCTCTCTACCCTCAGTGTCTCTTGGTAGAAGTTCTCAAAGAACCTATCCTCGAAGTCCTTCCATGCTAGTCCCCCGTTCCTACGAGCATGTACCTGTACATCCCAATAACGCTTTGCCGGTCCTCTCAGCATGTACGTTGCCAGCTTGACCCTCCTCCCTGGAGGCATCTCGAGCTGCTCGATGATCATCTACATGCTCTCTATCTAGTTCTCAGCCGCCTACAGACCACCCTCACCCTGAAAAAGTGGCGGGTACTGCGACTGGAACTCCTGAATTAGATAACCCATAGATGGATCTATACCCTACGCAACTCCATCAATTCCTGGCTAGAAACACACCAAGCTAGCTCGGAGTTGATTATTGAGCCATGGCCCGAACGCTGTCAAACTCGGATACAGTCCATCCTGCACTGGATCTTGAACCTGATCATGTCCCTGGGCCTATACCTGCAGCTCGAGCTCCCCCTATACCGAATTCTGACCCTGATCCTGCGGTACTGTGCCATCTCCTTCCTAACGCTCCATCGTGTCGTGAAGGAGTAACCCGCTGAATACCATAAATGGTTAGACAGCCCAAACATATAAACTACAATATATTCTACGCAGATAAAGAAAGCAGTAAAAGGCAGTGCATAATAACTACCCTTACTCCCCCTCACTGCAACCCATGCCCGACGGCATCCCAGCCTCATGGCCTCTTTACCCGCCCTCAACAGAGCCAAGTATCAAATGTACCTCGGGCCATGCCCATCCCAACAACTCACGTTGCCTCAAACCAACGACCGAGTCGCCCAATCCTGACAGTTACACTACCTCAACCATAGTACCCACCTGACCTCATAAGAGTCAGACCCAAAATCCTGCAACATGCAATTCTACAACGATATAAAGCATAGAATACACATTTTCACAACTAGTAATTCTATCAGGAATTTCACCAAAGTACAATTCAAACATATAAATCATGGAAATTGATATTTCATTCACATGGAATTATCACTTCACAAATCATACCTGCAATTATGAAATTGAAATACCCTAAAAAGGTGACTATCAAAATCCAAGAAACCAAGCCTTGCCATACCGGCTCAAGGTCCAATTCTCCCTTACCATACCAGGTCTTGGGTCAAATATTACAATCAAGAACGTCACACATCAAGTGATCCACCGAGGTGGAAATCATATAAACTGTAATCTTTGAAAAAGCAACATCAATTCCCACCGATGGCAACTTGGTCCATCCCTCGTACCTGGGGCTGCAGCAACCAAAGCACCAGCTAAAAACTTAGTCCATGTAACCACAACTTATCTCCAGTCTACCATATCCCAAATAGTAAAACCAGTAGAAATAAAAAGATAAGTCTCAATCTCATTAGTAGCCAGAAAAATACTTCTACTAAATCCTTATCAAGAACTTCCCTCTGATACAACTTTGTAATGACCCGGTCCCAGCCAGCCACCAGAACAGTGCCGAACGGGTCGGGTGTCACTACCTTAGGCGCACCTCTCATGAATTCCAAAGGCTTCCGACTAGCAGTGAGGGTATGATAGGTATATTGGTGAGGCTATAACCTGACAGAGGATCATAATAGGGGTACTAGTCCAAGTATAATAGTATAGATGCAGCCAAAAGAAAGACTCAACAAACTCGAACCAGATCCGCATAGCGGAAGCATAATCAATATAGATAAACAGCGGAAGTAGTAAATATAACAACAGCAGTAGAAATAAACATAACAACATGCTGATAACATGTAACTACTACTGAATAGTAAAACATGCATCCAGAACAGGTCATCCACAACTGAATATAAAGAGGGCGCCAATGGCTAACCAACAGTAGCGACAACATGTAATTATGCCGATATAGAAAAGTAAACAAAACAAAGTAAACCTAGATAGGCATTACCTCAAGGTCCATAAAATGTCCATGAAACAACTAACACAACCCAACTCTTGAAGATGGGCTCTTTATTTCACGTAAATCCATAAAGTCTGCACGCGTCCCAAAGAGCCCGTGCAGGGTGTGAGACAAATCTCAGTAGGATACCACCCAATGGTGCGTACCAAATATATGTGTTTAAGAAGTCATGAATTTCTAAGGAAAGAAGTAACCAGTACAACGCATAAATAAACACAAATTCCACTGGGGCTCAACAACAACCATGGAGTGTCACCTGCTTCGGCCAACAACCGAATCTCTGTCGTATAACCCAACACCACGTGCCACCTGACACCTCGTGACTCAAGTACCGACGTCCCGAATGCACTCCCAAGAATAGTAACCCGGTACGATGTTCCTCCTGACACCTCGTGTCTCAAGTATTGACGTCCCGAAGGCAAGCCCAAAAATAGTAACCCGGCACCATGTGCCTCATGACACCTCGTTTCTCAAGTTCCTACGTTTCTAAGGCACGCCCATCCCCTACAGCCTCCTCACCTCCCACGTGGCTTGCTACAACAATCACCCCCAGCCAAAATACCTAATCGCAGCTACAGGGGCCTCTATCCACATGAGTGGTCAAAACCACCTCATGACATAGTATCTCTATGTGCACACTACTCAAAGTCCCGGGTGAGTGGTAATCACCAAAATAGTACCTAAGCCACCAACACGTCTGACACCTCGTGTCCCTGCAACCATGTCGCTCAAGTCCAATGGAATCACCATCCTAGTAACCCGAGCCATTCCCAAACTGACAGTCATACTGCCCCAAACCGACGTCCATGATGCCCAATCCCATGGTCAAAACCACCCAATGCAACCTGGGCAAAGCCCCAACCAGTGATCAACATCACTCAAGCGTAACCGGGCCAAGCCCAACAGAACCCAAAGGGGTCCAGCAGATGCAATCCAGCAATTGCATATATAACATATTCAAACAGAAAACAAAAGCCGACAAAACAAACTAAATAGTTGAATTGCACTCTACCAGGTAATTTCCCATACCAACACTGAGGTCTTAAATGCCTCCAGTAATTTATAACAGGATTTTAAAAATTAAACTAACAATTTAACACATTAATGTTTCAATTAAAACAATTTTGGAATCCCCCGACCAAAATTCCCTGATGAGCCACGACCCCTCACCCGGCCCACTCCCGCAAACTGGTAATCGGGCATTCCCAAAGGCATCCCAGAGGTCCCATAAGCAATTTAGCATGAAAAAGAAGATACAATGGGTCCTGATCGAAATACCCAAAAAAGCACCGAAGGTCACGTTACCCAAACAACCACGAAAATACAAAATAAGATATGTGCCACCTACCTGATACTCGTATGATGCTAATCCTCCGGTAACAACCGTCAATTCGGTCTAAAACACGGTAAATCTACAAAATACTCAATGTCATTCAAATGAATATAACTTATTATAGAATGAAAATCAGAAAAAAAGGCCAAAGATGAATCGAGACCTTACTGAGGGGGTTCCAACGCACTAATCAGAACTCGAATCGGGTGGAGGATGAATGATCGGTAGGAGAAAAGGGGTTCGGCTGGCCTGGTTCGTGTATCCGGGAAGAGGGAATGAGGTTCTGTCTCAATACGAGGCCACTTCCCCTTTTTAAGTGAAAAAAGAAAGTACACGACATGTACTTTTGGACTACATGACATGTATAAATTATTTAACTGTTCAAAGGATGGCTGAATTCCGCCGACATACTTTCCGAACCAGCCAACATGAGTACATGACGTGTACCTAGGGGTACACAGTGTGTACTTGGTTCCTCTTCCTTTCCTCACCGACTTACCCACATGCCATGTGTTTACCTTATACATGGCTAGGCTACACAACATGTCCAAAGAGAACATGGTGTGTCCCTGGTTCTACCCGGCCAATAGGCCTACACGCCTTGTATGGCCTCACACGGTCGGGGGGTATTCACGGTGTGTTCAAAACTATATGCTGTGTAGTAAGAAACTACTACACGGTCATCACACGGCTTGTAATCGACGATCACATGGCTGGTCACTCACCCACACATACATTACGTGTAGTCTGAAAATTTCCAGAAACTTCTCGTTTTATCCGGTTTCCTCAGAAACAATTCAAAAATTTGAACAGGGTCGGGATTTTGACCTGTTCCAAAAACCCAGGTTCTTACAAGGGGGAAAATAGAATGAGGTATAGTATCAGAAGCAGATGAAACACAATAATGGAAGAAAAAGAGTATATTTATCAAACAACCCTATTTGAAGTTTAATTTCATATGTCAAAATATTGATTTAATAAATATTGGGAAGAATTTTCGTGACAATGTAATTTTTATATTGCTTAATGTGCAGGGTAAATCAATGTATCACCTTAATGCTCATAAGGATTTTGGGTCAAGGAATAAAATTCACAGTTTGTGGGAAACTGAGAATGAAATGTATACTTCAGTAAGTTTTACAGTGAAAAATCTTTAGAAAGGCGTATTCCTTAAAACTTAAAATAATTTAAAAGATCCATATGATTATTTAAGTAACATATCATGGCGAGTTGACTAAAAACATTAAAATTTACATGGATTAAAAAGTCAAGGATCACATATTCTAATGGAGCAGTTTTTTCTGTTGACATTGCGTAATTTGTTATGTAAAAAAGTGACTCCATTTATAGTTGATTTTTGTACCCTTTTCAAAGGTATTTGTGGAAAAACTCAAAATCTATCTAGTATTGATAAACTTTAAGAAATAAATGTTTTGAGAATTTTTCATTTACAAATGTTATATTCCCCTTCATTCTTCACAGTCATGAATAATTTGACCATTCATTTGGTTGAAGAATCTATACTTAGTGGAATGGTACACTATTGTTGGATGTATAAAATTAATAAGTCTTTTTATATTAATTTTATTTTCATTGGTGAATTCAATTTTATCAAATCATTGGAATTTTTTTAATAAGTTTCTTGTTTTTTTTCATGAGGTACTTAGTTCATTTAAAATATTATTTGAAGAATAAAAATCAACCAGAAATCTTTATTAATTACTATTAAAAATTCCTTTAATACGGATAAAATTAGCCTTTATCAGTGCTAGAAAATTTATAATTACTAGAGTGCAATTAAAATCCCTATGAATTTATAGGATCTTCTAAAATAACTGATAAAGGGGTCTGTTGTGTGCTGTAACAACACACTATTGCACCAAAAATCGCGCCATAAAGAAGAAAAATCATGTAAAAATATAGATTTTAAATGATATAAAATTTTTATCAGAAATAAAAAAACACTGTTTTATAGAAATTTAAAACATTTGTTTATACAATTACATGTTCAAGTGAAAATTATCACATACATTTAAAAACATTAATGTTCCTTTGTTATTTTCCCCTTACCCCAACTCATGCTGTTGACGAAGAAACCACCCTTACTCAAGGAAAATAATTAATCTATATAAGAAAAAAAATATTTTGTTACTAATCATATAAAGAAATAAATTAAGCTAAAAGTGATAATTTTAAACTAAACTTTGATTCATACCAGGAACACTATGTATGAGATTCAGTTGCGGTTGATTTATTCATGTTACAACATTTCTTGTTTGTATTCATGCATTATCTCTGGGGAAATTCACTAAATAATAATAAGATAAAAATGATAAGTTAATTAACTAAGTAATTATAGTTAGAATGAGGAGAAAAAAACTAGGCTCATTTTCCTGGTTTTGAAAATGTGATTTGCATTTTAAACTAAAAAGAAACATATATATTGAAAACCTTCACTATGAGTTATACTGGTCACACCATGTTTTAGATTTATATACATAGAATTATTACATATCCCAAATTAATTATGTTTCATTTTATTAATGTATCAATACAATTCCAATGCATTTTCTAAATTTTGAGTATATAACTTTTACTTTCTTTTACTAAAAATGTCATTTTAAATTGGAAACTTGTAGTTTGAGTTGTACTAGTCACATCATGTGTTGGTTGTACATGAGACTATTTCTACACCTAAAAAATGTCTTTTGAATTGTTTTCTTAAATTACTAAGACAATTTGATCATGTTTTATCAGTTTTTAGTGAGTGCCACTTTTTAACTGAAATATCAAATTTAATGTCATAACTGACACTTTAAGTCATACCGGGCACATAATGTATCATATTGCGGTGTGGCTGATTCATAAATGTCAAAAAATGACTTATATATCATTTTCATAAAGTATCAAAATATTTGGAATGAATTATCTCAGTTTTGAGAATGTTAGTTGTCTTTTTTAATAAAATTATTGTGAATTTTAAATAAAAAGACAAACATGGAGGCATACTGGTCAAACTATGCCTCAGATTGAGGTTAAAATGATTTCTATATGTCCCAAATGACTTATGTATCACTGGATTAATGTATCAATATAATATGAATTCATTTTCTCAGTATTTAGTACATTAGTTTTTCTTTTTTACTAAAAGGTCATTTTAAACTGGAAACATGCACTTTGAGTTATATAAGTTAAACCATGTGTCAGTTAGAATTTTTAATGATTCTTACATGCCAAAAATGACTTATGAATTGTTTTCCTAAAATTTCAAGACAATATAATTGAATTTTCTTGGTTTACATCGGGTGACACTTTTTGAACTAAAATTTCAGTTTTAAATTGATAACGGAAACCATGAGTCATACAGGACACATCATGTATTTTATTTATGTGAGGATGATTAATACATTTAAACAATTATCTATAGAACATTTTAATAAATTATAAAAGCAATACTAATTCGTTTTTTAGGTTTTGAGTAGGTTAGTTATCTTTGTTACTAAAATTAATGTCAATTTTAAATAAAAAGACGCACTTAGAGTCATACCGGTCACACCGTGCATCAGATTGAGGTGAGGATTATTCATACACATCCAAAATGACTTATGTATTTCTTTAATAAAGTATAAAAACAATATTAATGTTTTTTCTTGATTTCGAGTATGTCACATGTCTTTTTTACTAAAATGTAATTCTTAACTAGAAACACATAATTTGAGTCATACTGGTCACATAATGTGTTTCATTCAAGTGAGACTAATTCTTATACATAAAAAATTATGTATGAATCATTGTACTAAATTATCAAGACCATATGATCACATTTGCTGAGATTTTAGATAGTGACACTTTTGAACTGAAATGTCAATTTTAAAATGATAACGAACACTCTGAGTCATACCGAGAACATTAGGAATTAGATTACGGTGTGTATGAATCATACACATCCCAAATGAAAGATGAATTATTTTATGAATACATCAAAAAAAAATTTAATGAATTTTCTCATTATTGAGTATGTCAATTTTTTAACTAAAATTAATATCAATTTTTAAAAATATTACATTCTTAGAGTCATACGGGTCACACCATGTATCATATTGAGGTGAATATGAAAACTACTTGTTCCAAATGAGTTATTGATCATTTTTTAAATTTATAAAATCAATCCAAGTATGTTTTCGTATTTTAGTATGTCACTTTTGTTTTTTACGAAATTGTCAGTTTAAATTGGAAAGATGTGATTTGAGTCATATCGGTCAGATCGTCGGTTAGTTTAACATGAGACTGATTTATACACCTCAAAAATAAATTATAAATAATTTTATTAAATTTTTAATAAAATATGATCATGTTTTCTTAGTTTTTAGTGAGTGTCACTTTTTGAACAAAAATGTCAATTATAAATTGAAAATGAACACTTTGATTCATATCAAGCACATCATGTATCAGATTGAGATAAGATTGATTCCTACACATACAAAATGACTTATAGATCATTTTAGTAAAGTATCGATACAATTAAAATGTTTTTTCTCGATTTTGATAACATCACATGTCCTTATTACTAAAATTAATGTCACTTTTATATACAAATACATACTTAGAGTCATACCGGTCGCACCATGTGTCAGATTAAGGTGAGGATAATTCATTCACATATTAAATGTATTATGGATAATTTTTTAACATATCAAAACAATAAAAACTTGTTTTCTGGGTTTTAGTATGTTACTGTCGGTTTTTACTAAAATGTCATTTTTAACAGGAAACACATACTTTGATTCATACTGGTCACATCGTACGTCAGTTTGACATGATACCAATTCATAAACATACAAAAATAAATTATGAAGAATTTTTTTTAAATTATGAAGACAATATGAGTATGCTTACTTAGTTTTTAGTGAGTGACACTTTTTGAACTAAAATAAATATTTAAAACTGATACCGAACACTTTGAGTCATACTTGGGCACACTGTGTATTGGATAGAAGTATTTATGGTTCCAACAAGTCTCAAATGTCTTATTAATCATTTTAATAAATTATAAAAACAAGGAAAATGTTTTTTCTTGGTTTTGAGAAATTTAGTTGTCCTTTTTACTAGAATCAATGTCAATGTTAATTAAAAAGACACACTTGGAGTCATATCAGTCACACTATGCGTTAGATTGAGGTTCGTCTTATTTATACATGTCAAAAATTACATATGGATTGTTTTCATAAACAATTATAATAATTATAATGTGTTTTCTTAGTTTTGAGTACATTACTTCTGTTTTTACTAAAATGTCATTTTAAACTGGAGACACACACTTTGAGTCCTACTGGTCACATAATGTGTAAATTTTACATGTGAATGATACCTAAATTTAAAAAATGAAATATGAATCATTTTAATAAATTATATGGATAGTCCATGTTTGTTTGATCATTTTTTAGTGAGTGATACTTTTTAAACTAAAATGGAAATTTTAAACTGATAACAAACACTTTGAGTCATACCAAAAACATCATGTATAATATTGGGGGGATGATTCCTACATGTAAAAAATAACTTATTTATCATTTTAATAAAAACAATACAAATGTGTTTTCTCAATTTTGAGTATGTAAATTGTCTTTTTTACTAAAATTAATGTAAATTTTAAATAAAAATACACACTCGGAGTCATATAGGCCACACAACGCATCATATTGAGGTGAATCTAATTCATAAACATCCCAAAATACTTATGGATCATTATAATAATGTATAAAAATAATATTAATGTGTTTTATTAGCTTTAATCGAATCAGTTTTTTTAATAAAATTTCATTTTAATCTTGAATCATTCACATTGAGTCATACATGTCACATCATGTGCCGATTGAAATGAGAGTAATTCATGCACATAATAAATGACTTATGAATCATTTTACTACATTATAATGACATTCTGAGTGTGTTTTATTTATTTTCAGTATGTAACTTATCATTATTACTAAAATTAATGTCAATTTTAAATAAAAAGATAATGTTAGTATCATATCGGACGCACCATGAATTGGATTGGGGTATATATGATTTCTATAAATAAAAAATGAGTCATTTATTGTTTTACTAATGTATAAAAATAATATTAATGTATTTTCTTAGTTTTGAGTATGTGTCGTGTGTTTTAAAATAAAATGTAAATTATAAACTAAAATTATATTGTCTGAGTCATATGGAGAACATTGTGTATTAGATTGAGGTGTAGTTGACCGAGTATTTGATATGTGTTTTTATTCTACCTATATAAAAAAATATAGAAAAAAGATACGATGTTCCATTCTTATGGAAGAGTTAACCCCATGCAGCCTCAAACACTTCATGTTTCAAGAAACATGGGGTTTCCTTTTCCATCAGAAAGGAACATGATCGCTCTATTTTGGTTTGTTGCTTATAGTTGAAAAAATAGTACTTCTCAAAAGATCTATGAAAAAACTAAATAATTATTATATAAAAATGATAAGGAAATGAACTTACAAATAATAGATAATATGATGAAAAAATTACCTTAATAAGTAGTAGAAATGAACATTTTCATGATGGTTGTAAACATTATTGACCCATTTCCATGTTGTTATTATCTCAGTTGTAGCCTCAAAGTAAAATATATCATGAAAATGAGATTCATTGAAAAATCCACCCCAATTGAAAAAATAATAATCCACCCATATAAAAAACAATTATTATATTCTTAATACTAAAAAGAATTAAATTAAACATAAATATGAAAAAATACATAACATATTTAGATAATCATTTTACCATCAAAACATCATGATTGGAATTTCTATGCAAGAGAAGAAGTTTTTTGTAATATTATGAAAGATCTAACCAACCAAGATTTCTTTTAACTCACTAACTTTCATTGGTCAAATATAGATATAGGATAATGTAGTTAATATCAATGCGAATGTGTTTGCTCATTTTTGGGGAAGTGATGTGTGTTTTGAACTAAAATGTAAATTATAAAATAAAAACCTATAGTTCAAGACATACCAATAACACTATGTATTTTATTTAGGGGAGGATGATTGATTAAATGATGTGTGTTTTAATTTAAATTGTCTTAACTAAGCTAGAAAATAAATAAATAATCCATTGGGAAGGAATAGGAAACCCTATGCCTCTAGAATGCCTCATCCAAAAGAAACACATTCTCTCATTTCCATCTTGCTGCTGACGGTTGAAGGAAAATTATGATTTCCCAAAATATCTAAGGAATAAATAAATTATTATTTGATAAAAATTATATGGAAATAATCTTAAAATATTAGATAAAATGGAGACAAAATTAACTAAATAAGTAGTAGGAATTCACCTTTTCATGATCACAGTAAAGGATTGAATCATCCTTCATGACATAGTCATTTCTTCATGATATCTTCAAAAATTAACAAAATGAGTATTAGATGCTAATTATATGGAAATTAAAATTTTTTTTTGATAAAATAATGAGAAAATAAACTAAAATTAATTTTTTATAGTTTTATATCATTAAATTGTAACATAATTATTCTTGATCATATGAAACTAAAATAAAATGAATTTAGTCAATCCTCCATGAACCTAAATGAAAATTGTTTAGATGTACAATCCCAATAGCATGATATATTTAACGACTTAACAAAACCATATTATTCACATATTATAAAACATTCCCATAAACACATTTATCCTTTTTCATTGGTGTAAAACTTATATATAAATATATTCCTTATTTTTTGCTACAAAAAAATAGGATAACAGATTATATATTTCTGGATTATACTAAACATTAGTGTATACCTTTATTTATTCCTAGAAAACATTAGACATTACTGTAAACCTATTAGAATTCATTGATTGAACTAAAATAAATATTTACATTTGAGTTCATCTAGAACATAATAAAATATATCTTTCTATTTCACCATAATTGAGAGTAGAAACTCCATGATAAAAAAATTAACTTATTTGATTAAAAAAACATCAGTGAGACCCATTATGTATTTTTAAGAGATTCTAAACACTATTGTAAATTTTTTACCCCCTTTTGATAGTATAAAACATTAGTATAGCCCTTTATATAACCCAAATAACACTGAAGTATAGTGGATCTATTATGTATTTCTAGATTGTGATATTGATTAGTATATCTTATTCGTTGAATATTAGAGTTGATGATAAACTCTAACATAACATCATCAGAAATTGTTCATCAAAATGGGAATACTCATATTCTTGTGTAATTTTTATTGAGAATTATGATGAGTTTTTTATTAATGATCTTTTGAACGTGGATAATTTTACATAATGAATGTGCACATGAATATTATTGAAAAATCAGTGGACACTTCTTTTATGGGGATCTAATGAACAAGTATCTATATGCATAATATGGATATGTTAAACACCTCTACTCATGTAATGATTGTTATATTTTATGTGATACAATGGTTGGATGATTTAATTTCACATCATTGCATTAAAAAGAATTAGTTTTAGACAATCCATTTCACTAATGTAAACTTGATGTGTTACTTGTATGGATTTCAATTTTTTTGGTATTATATCATTAAACTAATTCATTTTTGGGGACTTATTCATAAAGTGGTTTATTTTCATTTGATTCCATGTTTCATTTGACACCATCACTCCTCGATGACCAAGATCTCTCAATACTGGTTGTCCTCCAATAGTTATCTCAGACACTTGATGGATTCTATGGCTGATTACATACATATTTATTCAAACATTTGAGCTAGAATATATACTTGTTTGATGAATGGATTGGTGTTTTATGACTCTCAAGTTACTATTTAATCCACTACTTAATATATGTTTGGTTTCTATACTGTAGGTATATGTAAACTTTATAAATTGTTAGTGGTTGTAATGTGAAATTATTGGGTTTATTTACATTTATCTTATTTGAAACTAAAAAGTGAAATCTCATTAATGCTCATGATGGGTCATTATCTGCAATAAAATGAATGTATTGGTGACCTGGAATAAGAAACTATCCATTCATTTGTGTTTGTATGCATGAATGCATTCATCTTCATGTGTTTTATAACTAATATTCCTCCTATATAATTTCTATTTTTTTCAAAGTTACCTCAATTATGGAATTTATAGATTATGAATCCCAATGTTCTTAGTGGAAATTTATATATAATAATATTAAACCTGTTCTTATTTTTGTTATTATATTCTATTCATACCATTTCTTTTGAGTGTAGAGAATCCATGGGCATGTAACTGCATTTGTTTTGTTGTTGTTGTTGTATAGTTTGTTCTTATTGTGGGATTTCATTCACACATCAGTAATATTTAATATTATAAGGAATGTTATAAAATAAATTTTATCCTATTATAATCAATTTTAAAAAATAAGTGGTGTTTTTTTTCTTCTAAAAAAATTCCTCAACTTCAATTCCTCTACAAAATCACTTAAAAAAGTGATAATTTTTTTTAAATGAGAAAGTAGAAATACTTTAACAATGGATATTCTATTAATTAAAAAGTGTTGTGATAATTCTTTAACAATTGTTAAAAAAACCTTGGTATTATCCCTATTATACTCAATTTCTTAATAGTTTTATTATTTATAGACCAACACTTCGTATCTTCCTCTACCTCGGTCTCTACCTTTGCCTCCTTCTCTTCCTCGGTCTCTAACTCTACCTCCCCATCCACCTACAACTATAACTCCACCTATTCCTTCACTTCGGACTCTGAATCCTCCCATGCCTCTACCATTGGCCAACAATTTAATTTTTTGTTGGCTAGCTCTTTTAGACAAATTGATTTCCTCCATTAAACTTCTCCTTTATAAACCATCCAAAAATAATATATAATCATTCCGATACAAATGATTCATACCCCAAATATTTTTGTAAGGTCATAGAACATACTAGATCAGAAACATAATAGGTAATTTCCTAAATTTTATGTCTTAAAGCATTCTAATACATTGTACATTTCCCACTCATATCTAAAAAAATCTACTTATTTTGAGTGAGAAGGTTGTCGAAAATCTTAGTAGTGCTGAGAAAATATACACAAACAAATAATTAATAATTATTTATAAAATTGTAATTACCATTGAAATATACCTCTTCTGTGATGTTGGTATTCATATGGTTTATGATCTCTTTCATAAATTTTGAAACATAATATCCACAATCGTTTTCATTATCTTACTTCGGAAACTGTGGAAACATTGAAAAAAATAATTAAATTGTTTTGAAATATGTTTTGAAAGTTAAATATTTCTATATATACCCTAAACTGTTTCCATTTGAAGTAATCTATAGGTTTTTTATGTTTAGACATCGACTTCATTCTATGATTTATGATATCTTTATAAATTTCCCTATCATAACAAAATTCTGGTTAAAATATATTCTAAAGCATATAATTTGAATTTTATATATTATTTGTTGATTTTAGTGTATTAAAAAAATTAAAATACACATCATGTGTGGTTGGCTTGTTAGATATCCATGCTTTGGATCCAGGAAATATATATTTGGGGTATCCAAATTGAGTGGGATCAGCATACAATGCTTCCTAAATAACAAAAGAAATGAAATGTATAAAATAAATATATATTTTATGTTATTAGATTTTATATTTTTACCCTTTCATTATAGGGATCAAAAAATTATTTAAACTATTATTTTTTCTTAAATTCATCATATATATCATTTTTTTCTTTTAAATTCCATAATTATCCATATAAGTCACTTAATTAGAAATGAAAAAGGATTAATGAATCCAAATCATACTTCATAAAATATTCCATTTATATAGTAGTAATATAAAATCTTGTAGAAAATTTGAATATTTATTAAATTTAATAAATATTTTATATCATTATTTGGAAAAAATGAATAATGGAAATATAACTTATAAATGTATTCAAAATTGAGACTCATAGCCATTCAAACAAGAGAATATCATTTATTATATCAAGACCAACTAGTCATGAAATTAAGGTTCTACATATTTCTTATTCATATGGAATGAAATAAATATTCTTATATTTAAATGTGGTCTCTACATCTTGTTGTAATGGCAATAAATGTTACTCTAGAACTGGCAGGGAGAAGGTAGTCTTAGAAGGTCCTTTTTATTTCTTGGTCAAATCACTAGATTTTATTGATCTTAACTTCCATTTCCCCAACAATTTATCAATCTATAAAATCACACATCACTTTAGAAAATTTTCATCAACTATTAAAGGTTTCTCATATGATTTTTAAAATACATAACTCATGTTTCTTATAATATTAGAGAATCATGCTATGAATGTTTAAATTGCATCATTGACCGCTCTAATATCTATATCATCATGTAGAACACGCAAATTAGCAAAAAATATCATGAGATACCTCAATCCCCACTCTCATGTGATATTTTTGGAGTTCATTATTTTATAACATGTCTCTAGAGATATTATACAAAGTACACCTCACAACATGATGGTTCATGGGTGTTGATAGATAGAAATCAAATACGTATTTACACCATAGAATTTTATTAGTACAATGTTATCGAAGGTTATTTGATTCACATTTAGGAGAAAGAGTAAGGAACCAATCTATTACTTCAGGTGATGTATGTGGTTGAAGAGAATGAATATCCTTATAACTATTGGGGTCATTTGATTCTTCCAATGTAGATATTTGTTCCACCATAAGTTTCCTTTGATCATTTCTCATATATTGGTCTGCTAAACCAGACCAGACAATAATATCTTGAGAATCAACTACATGGGCCAAAAAATTATTTCATCATCTTATATATATATTCTTGTGGATTTTTATTCTTGAAATAAATTTGAGGAGACACTCTAAAACAGAATCCCTTAATGTGACCATATTGTTCTAGCTGCTTTAATGATACTAAAAGTTATTTTTCTTTAGGTATAGTCGCTGTCGATTATTGTTTCTAAACCATATAAAAACATATAAAAATATATATATATTTTTATGAAATAATATGATAAAGAATAATTTATTACCATTATGTAAGAATTACACAAGTTTCCTATATATATTTTTGGTGTTCATCAAATAGATTACCCTCTTTATTTACATGAGCCACCTTCTACAACATATGATATGGGATAAAAGTGGCTTCTGATTTCGATTTATCAATCTGTATATAAATAAATGAATATATATTGTTTCATATCACATAAAAAAATTATTTTTGATTTTAAATATATACAAATTTCTTCTATAGTAAAGCATACACTATCCATTCTTTTATATAGGGATACATTGGTTTTGATGCACTTTCATTATTTTTAGAACTCTTTATTTTTCATAAATTAATTTTTTTGAATAAAATTGGTTATAATAATTAATGTAAAATAACATATTATCACCTTCAATTCACCTAAAATGATTTATCATCATGACGACTCATGGAATCATTCCATGTTTCCTACTTTATAATGTGTGCATAACTAAATGGTGGGTGGGGTTTTACTTTACCCACAACATCCCTAAGATGTAACTTGGTAAGAAGAGTCTAGAAGCCTCTATAGGCTTTCCCAGTGTCCATTAAGATAAATTTCTTATTGGGAACTTCTAAAATAAATAAATATATATATATAATTAATAATAAAAATTAAATCAATGTTTCATTATATAATTTTTTTGATAAAATAGAGAAAGTATATCATAACATTACCTTTATACCATCCCAAAGGGTTTCCTTCATTACAGGATGGATGCAGTGCCATGAATCAATATCAACCAGAACATTCATCCTCGTTATGACCCCAACATAACTAATGAGCATTGAGTAGTTGGATTTAATAGTTTGACCACATTAATTCAATACAAACTCAAATTTTATACCCTCACTTATTCCCTTGATAAATTTAATCAACACTGTGATGCTACATCATTCCAGTTTTTTTCATCAACATGTGGTTGATCCCGTAATATTTATATAGTCTTAACATCTACAATCTATTATTTTATGAGATTTGTAACACCATCATGTGCAGAAGAAATTGTTTATCCACATGATTTGTCAAACATTTAATTTATATTATGTTAATTCAGTAGAAAACCAAAAATATTACGAGAAAAAACAAAGTATATTAAAAAATAACATTCTTATTGAACTATATTTCTTTTTAAAAATTTTAAGAGATTTGGATCCTCAATCAAGAATCCAAATTCCCTATTTGTGGTCCTATAAAATATAGAATACATTGTCTACATTGGTACCAACATTAAGTGATTGTGATCTCCTAATGAAAGGGTCTTCCTCAATTGAGTTTTCATTTGACCATATAGTTGTTTTAGTCGCCAATAGGTAAATTGACGGATTCTTATTTTCTAGATATAAGACATAATATATTTTTAATGCTTGTAATTCCATTATGAATAACTCATCATTTTCCCCATCCACACAAAAATTCACCATCATGAAGCACATTTAATCAAATTTCACTGCACTCCTATTGTTAAGCCATTTAAAATAGAAAATTGACACTTGAAATGTTGTGTAATATAACTCTTATATCTATTAAATAATATCGAAATATGAAATATTCGCATATATTGGATTTCTATACATGGAACCAGATATGTGCATTGCTTCCACCATAAACGTAACTCCACTATTTTGCATCGTACTATAATAGTAATATTATTTTATATAGAACATTTAATCATTGATTATAAAACTAGTGTAAGATATAACATTTGAATTTGGACCCCTGGGTAGCCATAGAAGTTGTTAAACAGTTGAATTCATATTTTTAGATAACTCCTTATAATTTTTTTCTTGGAACCAACCTGTAAACATGAATTATGTGTATTTGATATCCATTCCTAAACCCTTGATGGATTCAATTCTCTAAGAATCACTTTTTGGGATTCCAAATATATATTAATATCTTCACTATCATGTAAAATGTAAAAGAGTGCTTTCCCCTGATCTGTGATTGTATTTGTATCAACATCTCTTCCATAAATCACTTCACCCTTAATTAATCTACTGTGACAAGACTTTATGGGATCGAAGCTATCAATATTTGATAGGTTATCATTATTGAATTTAACATCTTCTTCAAAAATATATCATTCTACAATACAACCATATGGAGAACATTGATTATTGACATGACCTTTCAAAATATTTATATATAGTTCAATTAGGTACATCCATTCATAATGGACAAGACCATATAGTTGAACCTATATAACCAATTGAACCATCAAGTTGATCATTATAAAATAGAATTATTATGGAAATAACATATCTAATTCACATAATATGACTACAACCTATTTATTCAGGATTGAAAACATTTCTGGGTCTATAGATTTAATGCATATATATTGGAAAAAGAAGTAGTGTTTGGTAAATAAATGTCTTACATTTTTAGGGAGAATGAAATAGAAAGCAACAAGTATAAAATATTACATAAAAACGTGACAGTTGTATGATTTCGGTCTATGTAACTTCAAATTATTCATTGACATGACATTCTTGATATTTTATGAGTACCCCTTCTGAACCTTAACACCATTAAGAAAAAAAATTGAAATTTTTCCTACCTGGATAGAGTGTAAGCTTCTATAGAAAGAAAATTCCACCATTGACCCTTCACTGGTGCCAACTCTTCCCTTATCTCAAGTTAGCCATGTCCAAGCTAGCTTTCATTCCATATTTTATTTTTATAAGAACATTTAGTAACGTTCCAATAACACTATCAAATACATTTTCTTTCTGAATGCATGACGTCAAGAAAATGATTGACATACAAACCACTCCAATAAGGTAATTGAATGAAAATATATCTCTTCTTACAACCTTATTTCATAAGGTTTTTCAAAAATGGTTTATAAAAAATAGTGTTAGTATCTATTAATTTATCGCACAGTTGATCACTCGTAAGTAGAGATGGAGTTGTACCTTGTTTGGTATTCCCATCGAATGATGTCATCTAGGATCTATATTTATGTCATAAAGGAAAAAATTTATGATGTCATAAAAACAAATTATTTAGGTAATGTTTCAACCAAACTGAGTGTGTTCATTATTCACAAATGGTATACCCCAACATTAATTTAATGATATATCCAGAAAAAATTTCATAAGAAGTAAATTCATTTATCATCCCATATAACATGGCCCTCAATGTGAATTCTTCAATTCTATGAGAAACATACATTTTAACACCTATATCCTACATAAATTTCATATTTTGATCAATGGATATTGATAGACATAAATATCATTAAAAAGCTTCATTGGTCCATATATAAGTAGGGACAACATAATGTATTTTCGTTTTATACATAACCATTGTTTAATGTTATAATTTACCAAAATGAAATTCCATGTAATGTGAGTAATTCTCTGTACACCAAAGGATTTAATTTATCTGTAGCATGCATAATAAATAGAACCCACCTTTTAAGTTGAATGTTTTTTAGATCATTTCTAAATTTCGGATACTCGTAATCAATATTATTCTATTAAGGAGAATATTCTCGATGATTTAGATTCCCAACTTTAATTATTGTATCTTCATTCCATATCAATTGTTTTGTGATTTCCTAACATCCATATAGTCTTATAAATCATGGAATGATACTAATGTACCATATAACATTTGAATGGATTGATTTTTCTTTTGTATTGAATCATGCCACACTTATGGAATTTTATATGTGATTCATGGTCCTTATGAAACAATATGAAATCATTTACAAAAGCATGTATTTTTTAGAGAACATGCCGATTGAATGTAACATTTGTTTAGAAATATAAGATCGACATGGAAGATCATTTTATTCTAGTATTACATATTTCATGAGATGAAGTAGTTCGGTAAAGTGGTCGTCGCTCCATCCGCTTCTAATATTCAAATTATATAACATCAATATAGGTAAAAATGTAGTGTATTTAGTACATCCAGTATATAGTTTTCTCTTATCATGAGTATTTAACTTCTAATACAACTTTGTATAATCATAAAGGTCAGCATCAATTTCCACTGTCATTTATTTTATGAAATTTCTATAATCTTTTACACTTTTATTAATATCAAATAATCCATAAACCATAGTATCATCCTAATTGGTCTGCACATTTAGATTTTCCACATGTTTAGTCAAAAATTTATAGATCTAATCTATTCTATTAAAAATGAAATGTTTTTACAACTCTTATAGACTAATTTTTACGGAATAAAAATAACATAAACATATACAATGGATTTGAGGAGGGTTATATGCATGCTTTGTTGCAAACTTTATCAATAATTTAAATCCCCCTTCATACTATTTTGTTTAAAGATTAAAATGAAACCATTTTCAATTTATATAAATCCAATTAGGTTCGTAAAATATTTCTTTTTTACAATAAATAAATAAATACACATATGATATTCATTATCAAAGGTGAATGTTATAGATAATTCTAATAGGGGGAACAAAAAATTTTATTGTTCCAAATAATTTCAGAATGATTTAAAGGAAATGGGTAATTTAATTTAAGAAAATAATTACTCTACTATGGTAGGTATTATCCTATGAATTCATCCAAAATTGTAATCAGTACCTAGTATGGGATGGATACTTCTCAGAGTAGTTCATGTAATACCAGTTCATGTCCAAAAGAAATGGGGGATGATTCTTAAGCAGCAAAATGAAATAATAATTGTTCGAGACATGAATCTGATGAGGACAATAGTTTTCTACATAAAACATTTTAAAAGACCACATATTAATTTAAAATTTCAAATCTCAGATCAAAACCACCTTCCAAATTCAAAAGGATTTTCTTAAAACCCCTATTGAAATCCATTTTTATAAATTTCACATGAAATCAACCAATTTGTTTCAAAACACTTAATAGTTAATGAACCCCATTTTCTATAAATTTTTTAGCACTAAGTGAAATTTATAAAATTCACATTAAGAAACTATTATAAATAAATTTAAAGTTTAAAATCCATTCAATGGAAATATGTACACTTGTTATGTTTTATACTTTACATGTTCACTTTGAAATAACTTCATGAGTTTCAAAACACTAAATCCATTTTGGTTCATTTTAAGGTAAAACCTGATTTTTTCATTTCCAAACCCACTTTAACATTTAAAATCAAGTTTACTTTTTTAAAAATTAAATTTAAAATAGGAATGAACATAAAAATACTAAGTAGGTCACCACCCAATTTAAATAAAATCATGATTATTAGAAATTTCATAAAAATTTTATAATGATAACATGAATAAAACAATTTTCAGAAGGCATTAGTGAATTAAAAATTTAAATCCTAACATCATTATCACAGAAAAACTACCCAAATATTGAGGTTCCCATGAGATTGTTTCAAAATTCAATCAAGGGACTATTAATTTTTCAAAAAAACATTTCATGAAATATCACACAAGAAGCCACAAATCCAAGATTTCACATGCCATGAAATTTATTCAAGAATCACTATTAAGAAGGTTTTAGAAATATTTATGACATTGAAAAACATTTTCCATAAGATCATGAGGAGTTATAAGGATTACATGTGTGATATTAAAAATAATTTTATTTGAATTTATTTGATCCTAAGTCAAATTTGAGGCGGTCTAGTACCTGGGGAGAGAGAACGATATTGGATTTTTATTATTTTGAAAGGAACAAACCATGAAGTTACACAAGGTTTTGCGTTTTTTACATTGTTTTTGGTGTTTAAAGGATCATGGGATGATTTTGGTTGTTTATGAATTGTTATAGAGTGATGAGATAACACATCAATGGGTAGAACATCGTATTTTAAATGAAATGTTTTCCATAGGTGGACCGAATAATGTTTTTGTAATAGATTGGGTGGGGTGATATGGAATCCACATCATTAGTGTTGTTCACATTGTATATTTATGATTGGTTTGTTGTGTAAATTCTGTTAAACTTGTTTACTTGTTTTATATCATGATTTTAAATGGTAAGAATATAATTAGTTAAATATTCACTTTTATACATTGAGATAATAACCTCAGATGGGTAAAAACATTTATACAAAATCATACTTATTATAAACTAATGATAAAATTTAACAATTCCAAAGAAATATAGTTTGAAGTAAATTTGGAGAATATGATTTTATTCATTTACGAAAATAAAACCATGAGATTTTCTTTACAACAACCTTTAAAAATGAATAATATTTTAAACAGCGATTTAAAAACATTTATCGAAATAATTGTTATTTTCTTTTAAATGAAAAGAATCCCATGAAAATATTTTCACTTTTCTCAAACCTTATTTAGTAAAAAATCACATTTATAAATCCCTTTTCCATTTGTTTTTAAAGAAATAGAATTAATAAGGAAATCCCGGTATAACAAAATGTAACTAAAATGAAATAAATAAACAGAACAAAACCAAATAAGAAAATAAATTATAAAAGATGTAATGAATAAAATTTAATAAGGGTGATGAATACGAACATCCATAAAAGTGAAAGTGGGTACAAAAAAAATATAATTGTAAACTTATAAGACAAAACATATGGTGAGGTCCTCCAACCTATAGGCTCTAATGGAAATTTACTTGCTCATAGAATACTAGTAGGCTATATTATAAAAACATGTAATACAACCTAAGCCTCTAGACGAAACAGAAAATGACCCCAAGCTAATACCTCAATTAAGTTAGAGAATCGCCAATAGGTTTACCATTATATCTATGGTCTCCCATGTGAAAACCTCAAAACAATCCACATAAAAATCATCGATTCCATTAATAATTATAACTTGAAATTAAGAATATAATTGAAACCATGCCTCTTTTTGAAAACCCATTTGAAAGCTCACTATAAAATCAATAATTTTTCATGAGACTATTTTAAAAATATTTTGGTATACTCAAAACTATTTTTAAATGAAAAAACATTTAAAACCAACTATTTAAAAACCTATAAAAGAAAACCAAATTGAATCAATGTTTTTCAATTTAAAAACATTTCTTTAATTGTTATTAACATATGTAATTACACACATATATATCTAAACATATATCAATACAAATATTTACATATTTTCATGTGAATAAATGCATTTGTCTAATATATATATACCCAAATACATATTTTTATAATCATAAAACAAGAAAAAGGAATCCATAACCTTGGAAATGAATAAATAAAATAATAAAAAAATAAGATATAAGACAACTTCTCAAAGAAAACCCCAATTAATCAATGTAATGAACTCATGAATTACCCAAATAGATTTCATAAACAACCTCAAATAATTATAAAACATGAAAATACATTATGAAAACCATCATTAATATTTTACATTCCAAAAAAATATTTTGTCCTTTGAATGCAGATAAAAAGAAAGGCCAAATACAGAAGAACCCAATTATAATCCCTTAAAATTTGATTGCAACAAGAATATTTAAATGAAATTAAACCCAAATATCAATTATAAGTTTAGAAAAACGAATTTCAGACACCTAAAAACATGAAAAAAAATTAAGTAATATAAATGGAATGAAAATACCTAACTAAGGAATTTTTAGATGATGCAAACCCTTTATCAATAGTGAGTAGAGGGCATGAAGAAAAAGGGAAGGCACAAATGGAAAATATGTAGTCAAAATCACCTTACACAATACCCAAACAAGTAATCAATGCATGAGGAGTAGTAGAAAATAACATACATTGGATTAATGATTTGATGCATCCAAGAGAAGGTACATATATCATGAAACATTGGATTCATTTGAACCTTGGATATATTCGAGCCATGATTCATTCGATCCATGGATTCGAGCCTTGGATTCATTAGACAATTGTTTCAAGCCTTAATTCTAGACTTGTGTTCGAGGAGAGGAACACCAATAGTAGGGGAGTTCCATGGAATCTTGAGATATCACAGGTGATTTAGTCATAGGTAGGGTTATTTAAATATATTTGGGAAACTTTTATCAGTGATTCCAAAGAAGCACAAATAAGGATACCATTTATTAATGTTAAATTAAAAAGAACTGATAAAATATAAAATTATTAGTGTTTTTAGCACAGATAAATTATTTATAATTATAATTATAAATAAAAATATTATAAATATAATTGTATGATTATATATATTTGTTTACTATACGAAATTGGGGGATTATCTGAGTGGTAATGGTTTTCCATTTTCCAACATCAGACTCGGGTTCAAATCTGGGTTGGAGTGAATTTTAGTGGGAGTTGTCTCAGTGCTATAGTTGATGATGATGTAGGAAGGTGATGACATAGGCATGATGCATGACATAGGCAGGCAGTGACAAAGGCCTGGCGTATGCTTGGTGATGTAGAAAGTATGATGCAGACATGTTGAACAGGGCCTTCGGGTTACTTAGGGGGCCTTTGGGCCATGTAATGGGCTTCATGACCACATGGACTTTGGGCCATGTACTGAATAAATAATGTTTGATGGGCGGGTATCCTTTGGGGTGGGGCTATTGCCTGCTTTTCCGGCCTATGTATGTGATGTGTATATATTTAATGTAATTGTACCCCCAAGCACCGAATATAAATTTATTAATTAAAATTTTATAATTTTTGAAATATATAATTATTTATTTATAATTAAATAAATACAAATTTAAAAAAATTATATTTTTTATTTATAATTATAAATATATAATTTTATAGATATAGTAAATATAAATTTATAAATATATTTACAAATGTATATGTAATTATTTATTTATTATCATAAATATATTTATATTATTAAATAAATATATATATATATATATTTAAATATATAACTAATTATTTATAATTATATAAATACTTTTAAAAAATAATATTTATATATTTATATCACAATATATGTTTATATAATTATATATATAATAATAAAATATAAATATAAATATAAATATAGTAAATATACTTATTATTTAAATAAATTTATTATAATTTTATAATTATTTAAACATATATAATTATTTTTTTTAATAATATAATTAATTTTTTTTAAAAATAATCTTTTTTTATTTACAATTATAGATATAAAAATTTATCAATATAGTAAATATAAATTTATAAAATATTTATTGATAAATATTTATTTATAAATACTTATTTACAATGATATTTTTAACATTATTCGTGAATTTAAAATCTTAAATGCATTTATGTCAAAAATTAGTGAAATTGAATAATTAAAAATGTGTACACTTTAAATGTATTAAAAAAATGGATAAGTTTTATTAATTAAACATAAATTATTAAAAAAAAATGTGGAAATATATTGAAATAAATATGAATATATACTAAAATTATAAAAACCTAGTAAATAAATAAATATAAACAAATAATATAAAATGATTAAATACCCCAAAAAATAAAAATACATTAAAAATGAATTAATACCAAATTGTAACAATATTAAAAATAAATAAATGAAATTTAATGACTAAAAAATAATATATTAAATGTATCATGTTATAAAGAAATTTTAAAATGAGTATTAACAGAATAAAGTACATAAATATTAGGCATATGTGTTACTTTATAAGATTTAATTAATTATGTAAATATTTGTGTGTCTGTGTGTTGTATATAAATTTGTATTAATTGTATATATATGTATGTGAAATCAATATAACACATGTTTGATATAGGTTAAATTGAAAAATCAAATGACATTTAATTATGCCAATTACTCAATGCAATTAGTTTGTATTTTTATTTAATACTAATTTTTAATTATAAACCATTCTTGTAACATCTTTTACCTTTATATCAAGTATGTTCTAAAACATTTTTTTGTTTTAAATTTTTTGTGTGTGGGTATGGTAGAGAAGGTATTGGGAAGATACCTATAATGGCGAAGTTAGATATTTTTTGTGATGTTAGCTTTAACCAGTCATTTCCACAGCCTATTGAAGAATTACATGTTGTTTAATATAGTTAAATGCAGTGTAAATCCTTTAATGAAAATAATTCATTGTTTGTAAAAGGTGATGGGTTTTTCGGTGGATATGATAATTACTAATTACATGAGAAGTAATAGGGTTTTATGCCGTGTAAAACCATGATCCTTGCTTTTTTTAATATGCACCTGCCTAGTTTCTATTATTTTCTAGTTCCAAACTTCCTTTCTCTCTACATGGATCCTTCCACAGACAATTTAGGGTGCCTAAAACTTCTTTGAACCTTTTCATTCAGTGATTGATCCTTGTGGAGATCAAGGCATGTCTTTGTTGGTAAGAATTCTTCACGCCTCTCCGTCTCTTTCATAATTCCTTCCTTGGAGTTTGATAGATCATACTGAGTATGATAGACCTAATCCTTCAGTTGTTGAATCTCGTTTCTAGGTTGAGTTACTAGATCTTCTGCGCCTTTGTTCTTGTTGTTGGGTATTATTACGGGTATTGTATTTTCATGAGGAAGGTATGTGGTTCCGTCTTCGGTTTCCAATTCAATTAACCTTTAATTTCTTGATTTAAATTCAGTTAGATTTAAAATAAAATTTCATAAATCAAATAAATTTCAGTGAATCGTTTTATTAGAAACCTAATTCCATTGAATTGGGGTTTTGGTTCACATTTTCATGAAATTGGGAAAGCCCTGAATTCCAGTGAATTGGGGTGTATCTATGAAATTCATGGAAACTGTATGAAAATTAAATTATGGAATTTCAATTTGGAAAGTTAATCTGATAGAAAATTGTGAAAAATCCCAATTCCAGTGAATTGAGGGTTTGTGAGGAAATTGGTGGAATTTTTTGAAAAATTAAATTATTTAATTTAAATCGGGAAATGGATTGTGAAATTTCATGAATTGGTTTAAAATCCTTATTTATGAAAAATGTATTCAAATTATTTTTATGGAAACCCAATGGTTTCATATTTTTGAAAATGAGTGTTTTTTAATAAAACCCTGTTATTGTTTTTAAAGGTAATAGTGGTATATTTGAAATGGGTGATGAGAATTAATTATATTTTAATCAGTCTTGAAATAAATTGTCCTTAACTATTTGTACTTGAGCTAATGACAGAATTAGGTAGCTAGTGAGTTAGTTTAGGAAGCACTTTATGATTTGCAACATTCTAATGAATCATATCAGCACATACCATTCCTTATGTGATGTTGATGAGTCCCCTTTTCCATAGGCCCAAAGGGGCATATGTAAAAACTTTTCATTTCCGAATGTTGGGTTCCTATAACCTGGAACTGTCATACCTATTGGGAACATAACCATGTTTCTCTCTTGTTTGTATTTAAAATTTCAATATTTCATTGTTGTAAATTTTTTTACAAGCCTTGTTAATTTATATGAACAATTTTATATAAATGTGTTCAATTATGAATTTTTTTTAAAAGTGCCATTTGTGTAAATCATCCTTTATTTAAGTCAAATTCCATATTTTGAAATATATTTCTATCATTTGGAATGTGAAGCATGAATTTCAAAGGTAGTTCAGTCTTTTAAATTATAAAGAATGATTTGTTTAAATATGATTTTTTGAATGCCAAAACTGTTTATTTAAAAATTGAAATCACTTTCTTGGTTAATTTGATATTAGAATCTTGTTATGGAATCCTTGGGTGAAATACTACTAGGATTTTCCTCACACCCTATTTGTTGATTCACGTGTTTGTAGATTATCTCATTCTAGGTCTGAGCAAGGGAAATTGATCTCTTGGTGGTGGATCTAGTTGTGGTGCATTGGTCTTAGTGAGTTTTGTCCTTTGGTACTTGAGCTATTTTCCCTATTTTGGTATATTGGTTATAGTACTTTGAGATTTATTTCCAATTTGACTTTTGGTGTATTACTCATAGTGGAGTTTCTTTTTATATGAATATTATCTTGTTACTTTTACATCTATAAATTTTGAGGCAGAAAACTTCCCATATTCAGTTTTTACGATGTTATGTTCTAGTCACTGACCCATGGGGATTGGGAATGCCCTTTGGGCTATGTCAGGACTGGCACAGTTATCAGGTTTCCAGGGTACTCGGGTTGGTTTGTGAATTTTTTTTATAAATGGTAGGTTGTGGTTTTGTCTTATAGTCAGTATGCATTTTTGAAATCATGTGAGGACTAAGGAGGAAGTTGCAATTGAGTGCCTAGCCATATCTCACCATAATGAACCTTATGTCACCAGGGGTGGTTAGAGAAGGGAAACTTTAAGATTTGTTCTAGTATTTTCCCTATTTTGATTTGGATAAAGTAAAATCCAAACATTGTTTCTACTATCTGTTGGGATTAATTTCCCTTATCGCTTTGTTTGAGTGTAAATATGATGTCTTCTGGTTGATTAATGATATTGTGTATATCATGAATATAAAAATACATGGGAATTGGATCCCGGAATAATCTACTGCTGAACCTCATTAAGTGAATCTTGTTGTTGATCCAAACGTATTTTACATGATTGTATGCACTATCCAAGCTCTATGATAGGCACAAACTCCAGTTCACGTTCAAGCACTAGTTGTGGAACCTCAAAGGGATATTCTTATGATTTTTTCTCAATATTTCCTTCAACAGAAGCCAGAACTATTCAAAGGCTCAAATGATCCACAAGAGGTTGAGGAGATTTTGAGTAGAATGGAGTGTTTGTTTGGGTTATTGGATACACCTAATGAAATAATAGTGAAGTATGCTACCTTCATGTTGGAAGGTTAGAGAAGGAAATGGTTGGATACTATGGTGAAAAAAATAGGCATGAGTGATTAGAGTGTAAAGTCATAAAAATTATTTTCCTCTACTAGTTCTATCCTGAATCAATACTGTTGTTAAATTCTATAGATTTTTTCAAACTTGAGTAGGTTGATAGTACCATGAAAAATTATGAAAACCATTTTTCTTATCTCGTTCCTTTCGCACCTAAGATGGTATCGAATGAGAGGATGGAGGCTTGGAGGTTCTAGTTGTTATTTAATTAGGATATTCAAATTTAGGTTTTTTACTGAATATTCCTTTTTACATTGATGTGTCGGAAAAGGCACTTATGGTTGAAATGGACCTCCCTAGAAAGTCAGGGTTAGCTGGATATTATTTCTCTTTAAGTGGAATAATGTGTTCCTTTAAGGGAAAGAGGAAGCATGATGATTCATTTGGTAGTTCTTGAGGTAAGGGTAATTCTATACCTTTTATAGTTCCTGGTAGAAGTCATTTAGTTTTTTATCAGTGTGAATAAAAAAGACATTCAAAGAGTGGTTTCACCAAGGAACTCAAGAAATGTGGCTCCTACAAATGCTCGTAGCACTTAAAGTGAATCTTCCATATTTATTACAATCATTTTAGTGGAAGAAGATCATTATATCCTCCTAAAATTGTGGTGAAATTTGATGCTTCATTTGGAAAAGGGTTCCAGCCACAAGAATCTGGAATGAAGCTTCTTCATGCAGTGGTAGGGTCTCCAAAAAAGTGGATATAGTTCTAGTGATTGTAAGAGGTACCATTAGTATAACTTCATCATTAGTTACTACTCTTTTTGATACTGGTGCATCTTATTCATTTATTTCAACCCGTATTGTTAATATTCTAAATATTCCTATTAATATTTTATTTTGTGAAATTGATATTACTACAAACCTTAGTATAAAGAGATATAAGGTTTTTCATAGCTCCCCTTATGTATTATCTCTATCAGATGTCGATCTGGCATGAAGTTTTCTAGTTTTTGACATGAAAATTATTTTTTTCATATTTGTGATGGATTGTCTCATTACCAATGAATCATGTATTAATTGTTATCTTTGATGGGTATCCTTTACTGCAACCAGTGGTGTGTGCTGTTTCATTCAAGGAGAATGGGACCCAAAGGTGAGTAGAGCAAGATCTTCATATCTAGAGTTGGGTAATGTAACATCAGTGTTTTCCTTTGATCTGAAGTGGGAATATTTGAGCATTGTTCTCCCTCCAGCAGTAATCGATTTTTTTGATACGTTTCCCTCTAACTTATCATGTTTTCCATGCATAAAGGATGTTGAGTTTTCCATTGACTTAATACCTTATAATTTACCAGTTTTTATTCCATCTTCCCACATGGACCCAGTTGAGATGAAATGGATAAAGTCCAAGTTGGATAATCTTCTAGAGAAAGGCTTTATACACTCAAGTGTGTCACCTTGTCAAGAACCTGTTCTCTTTTCTAAGAAAGACGATGGTCCACTTCACCTTTATGTTGATTACTGAAACCTCAATCGAGTGACCATAAAGAAAAAAATATCTATTTACATGGATTGAGTATCTATTTGGTTAGTTAAAGGGGGAGGAAGTGGTTCTCAAAGATCAACCATAGATTTGTTTACCATCAGCTGAGGATAAAAGACTCTGACATTCAAAAAACCACCTTTCAGAGTAGGTACAACCATTATGAGTACCTTTTTATTCCCTTTGGTCTGACCAATGATCCTGTAGTTTTCTTGGATTTGATGAAAAATATTTTCCATGAGTACCTTAATACCTTCATGGTAGTCTTTGTGGATTATATCCTAAATTACTCTATGTTTGAAGATGATCATGTGAATCATTTTACAATGGTTTTGGGTTTGTTGATAAATCACCGACATTATGACATGCTTTTGAAATGTGATTTCTAGATTTGGGAACTGAAATTCTAAGGACACTTGGTGTTGTAATAGGGAATATAAATTGATATTGATAATTTTGAGGCTATTATAAGATGGTAACAACAAAAAAATTTATTCAAGATTCAGATCTTATTAGGATTATCTGTATATTATCACTGGTCCTTGACAAAATTCTCAAATGCAGATTCTCCGAAGACTACACTAACTTTGAAGGGATTAATTTTTTCTTGTGATGAGAAATTTCAGACTTATTTTGTTGACCTAAAACTTATTTTGAAAACAATGTTGCTTTTGACTCTTATACAGGTCAGGTCTATATGGTCTTTTGTGATGCATTGGGTTTTGGCTTAGGCTATGTCCTTATGTAGGGTAAACATGTTGTTGCTTATGGATCTTATCCTCTTAGGCTACACAAGTAGAATTATCAAACCCCTGAACTTGATGTAGTAGTTTTTATGAACAAACTTAAAAGATGCCGACATTACCTTTAAAGATAAAGGTTTATCATGTATTATGACCACAAGGTCTTTTGTTTTATCTTCTCTCAAAAATATTTAAATCTCCACCATAGGCGTTGGGTGGAATACCTATAGTTTTTAGATTTTGAAATTTCTTATACCCTAGGGAAAGGGGATTTCATTGAATATACCTTTATTAGGAACCTTCTGACCTAGGTAGTGAAAGGATCTACATAAGAGTAGAATTTGATGGATCTATTTTCATAGTTTCATGTCATAGTTCCAGAGAAACGGGATGAAGTTTCTTTGGGCAATGTTCAGTTGACATCCTCTCTTCTCGATTGAATTATTTATGACCAGTAGCTTGATGTTTAGTTTTGTATCATTAGAGACTCTATTTATGATGGGGAGATAGTTTACTAGTGGTCATTAACCAAATATGGAATTTTCTTCCATCAGAATCACATTGTGGATCCATATTTGGTAAGGAAGATTGTGAAGTAGAATTGTCATAGTTCGTAGTGGTCAGTGATCCTAGGATCCACAATGGTGTTCTATAAGATTCGGTGGATGTTCTAGGGGCTAGGTATGAGGCATAGGATTTTTGATTTGGTTTCGTGTTGTTATACATTCCAACATGTTAATGTTGAGCATCAGAAAACTTAAGGTTTTGTTCCTCCACTTCTAGTCCCTACTTAGAAGTGGAATGATATCTCTTTGGAATTTGTGGTTGGGTTTCCATGCAACTAAATAAATAATAATGTAATATGTGTTTTGATTGATACACTGAAGATTCCCACTTCTTACCCATTCGTGATACAACCAATGTTGAGGATTTTGGAATCTCTATATGAAAGATACTGTTCGTTTTAATGGAGTTCCATCTAACATAGTCTCTAATAGGGATCCTCAGTTCACTTATCTCTTTTGTAGATTCCTTCAAGAGGAACTATGATCTCATATTCTTTTGAGTATGGAAAAACATACTTAGTTGGATTTCCAAATAAAAAGATCTATACATGTTCTTGGGGATATTATTTTCACTTGTGTTACTGTCTTTGGTGGATCATGGGATGATCATATAAGGCTATTTGAGTTTGATTATAACAATATTTATTAGTCCATGGGCATAATGGATCCAATTTAGGCCTTGTATATTTGGCCTTGTAAATATTTATTGTGTTGGTTTGAGATTGGTGAATGTTCTTTGGTTGGGCTGATCTTGGTCCAAGAGATGACATAAAAGATTCAGTTGATTTATTAGATTATGGTTATGGAAAAAATATGATATAAATCTTATGATGATCATCACTATAGACCATTTCAGTTCTTAATTTAGTGATCAGGTGTTCTTGAAGGCTTCACCCCAATTGGTTCATTGATGGCTTGGAAGGAAAGGGAACATTTCTCCTCATTTTGTTATGCCTTTTGAGGTAATTGGGAAGGTGGGGAAAGATGAATATTTTGTGTCATTAATCTCATGTTTTAAAAAGGTGTGATATTGTGATTGAACTAGATTTATCTTTGACAAAATGACTAGTTAAGATATTTGATTCTGAAACCAAGGTACTTTGTGAGAGGATGATACCTTTGGTTTGAGTGATATGGAAACACAGTTCTGATTTTCCTGAGACATGGGAATGTGAGGTACTAATGAGAGAGAAATAAACTCATATTTTTGGAATAGAAGATTCATTATAGGATTTCTAGGGGTAGAATTTTTTTACGGTGGAGTGGTTGTAACATCCTATAACTTTTATATCAGGTATCCTCTAAACCATGTTGTGGTTTTTTTCACTGTCAGGGTAGGGTTGAGAAGGTATTTGGAGGATACCAATAATGGTGAAGTCAGATATTTGTTGGGTTCTCAGAATTAACATGTCATTTCAATAGAATAATGAATTATTATACACCATGTAATATGGTTACATGTTTTTTAAATCCGAAAATTAAAATAATTCAATTTTAGTAAAAGGCGATTGGTTTTTTCGGAAAATGTGAGAATTACCAATTACAGGACGTGTAACTGGGTTACACACCATGTAAAACCCAAAGCCTCATTTTATTAATAGGAATCTGGCAGAATTCACTTTTTTCTTCCTCTAGACTTCCTTTATCTCAACCTAGATCCCTAACCATGTGATTTTGTTAGCCTCCAACCCATCCAGACCTTTTTTGTTCTATGATTGATCATTGTGGCGATCACGACATGACTTTCTAGGTAATCACTATTCATGCCCCTTCATCTCTTTCTCTGTTCCTTGGAGTTTGAAGGAGCATAATGAGTTTTATGGACCTATTTCCCATGTTGTTGAGTGTCATTTCTAGGTTAAGGTCCTAGATCATATGCGCCTTTTTTGTTGTTGGTGAGTTTTGTTGCATGCATTGTGTTTCTGTGAGGAAGGTAGGTGGTTCCATCAATTTTTCAAATTTAATTAACCATAAATTACATGATTTAAATTTAGTATTATTTAAAAGTAAATATATTAAATCAATTTTTTTCAATCATTTTATTAAAAACCTAATTTCATTGATTTAAGGATTTGGTTCACTTTGGCATGAAATTGGGAAAACCCAAAATTCTAGTTAATTAGGGTGTGTTTGTGAAGTGTATGGAAGCTATTTGAAAATTAAATTGTTTAATTAAATTGTGGAATTCTGGTTTGATAGAAAATTGTGAAATCCCCAATTCCGGTGAATTTGGGTTTTGTGATGAAATTGAGTGAATTGTTTGGAAAGTTTAATTATTGAATTTAAATTGTGAAATGGATTATGAAATTGCCAGAATTTTTTTCAAATCATTATTTATGAAAAATGGCAAAAAATTGTTTTGATGGAAACAAATTGGTTTCATATTTTTGAAAAGTTATGTTTTTTTATAAAAAACCCATTATGATTTTTAAATAAAAAAGTGAATATTTGAAATGAGGGATGATATATAATTTCATTTTAAGCATTCTTGAAATAAATTTCCAATCATTTTTTGTACTTGAGAACAAGAAAGACTTAGGTAGATAGTGAGTTATTTTGGGCAACACTTTATGATTTAAAATTTTCTAAAACATCATATTAGCACATCCCATTCCTTAGGTGATGGTGATGAGTCTGCTTTTCCATAGTCCAAAAGGGGCATATGTACATACTTTTCATTTAATAGTTTTGGGTCCCTATATCCTCGAACTATCATTCCTATATGGCACATGACCAAGATACCCAATTTTTTGTATTTAAAATGTATAAATATTCAGTTTTTTAAAAAACATTTACATGCCTTTATAATTTATATGAACTCTTTTATATAAATGCGTTTACCTGAGCCATGATTTGAAAAGTTCCATTTTTTAAATAATCCTTGATTAAATATAAGTTCAATCTTTTGAAATGTATTTCCATCATTTGGAATGTGAAGAATCAATTGCTATTGTATTTATATATTTTAAAATGTAAATCAAGATTTGTTTAAATATGATTTTTTGAATGCCAATCTTATTTATCTAAAAATTGGAAGCACATTCTTGGTTAATTAGATATTGGAACCTTGTTAAGTGATCCATGGGTGAAATGCTACTAGGCTTTGTATCACACCCAACTTGTGCCTTCGGGCATTTGTAGATTATCTCTTTCTAGGTTTAAGTAAGGAAAATGGATCTCTTTGAAGTGGATCTAGCAGTTAAACCATGGTCTTGGGGAGTTGTTTCCTTTGGGACTTGGCATGTTTTCTCTATTTTGGTACCCTGGTTGTAGTACTTTGGGTTTTATTTCATGTTTGACTTCTGGTACATTACACCCAGTGGAGTTTCTTTTGATATGCATATTGTCTGATTTCTTTTACTTCCGCAATGTTTGAGGCAAAACCATTCCCACATTCAATTTTTATGATGCCAGGTGCTAGTAACCAACCTGTGGGGATCAGGAACACCCTTTAGTCTATATTGGGACATGCTCGGTTATCAGGTTACCGGGGTTCCTGGGCCGGTTCATGATAATTGTTCACTAAATATATGACTTATTTAATGTAAAGCCTAAATATTTTATATTATATAAATAATATTTTAGGAAATATTATATACATACATATATAAAGAAATATATATGAATAAATTTCTATATTAAATTTACTAATGTATAATTTCGTAAAAAACCATATAAAATGAATAAGACATTAATATGTTTTTAATTATTATATTTTATTCATTTTCTATATTTATATTTAAAATATATTATTTATTACTATTCATAATTTATATATATATATATATATATCTCTCTCTTATTAATTTTGATTAATAATTTCTTCATTAATAATTTTTTTAATTCATTCATTTTTTAATTTTTTTGGTTTAATTATTACAATTTATTCATTATATATATATATGTAATATTATTTATTAATATTTAAAATCTATATATGTTTATATTAAATGAATTTATTTTTATCAATATTTATTTAATTAATAAAATGTTTAATATATTTTTTAATTGAAATTTTTTTAATTTCTATTTGTTTAATTATTTAATTTTATTCATTTTACATATCTAAATATTTAAAATATAATATTTATTAATATTTGTAATATATATATATAAATATTAAATTTATTCATTTTTATCAATAAATATTTAATTAATTATAAATTTAATATGTTTTTTAATTTAATCATTTTAAAATTTTATTTATTTAATTATTTCATTTTATTCAGGACCTTTATTAGTACTAAAAATAAAGCGCTGAAAAAGGGTACCTTTTTCCCGTGCTAAATAATAGCAGGGATAAAGGTAACCCTTTATCAGCTCTAAAAAAGTGTTGATAAAGGATACCTTTATCCGTGTTTTTTAACACTCATAAAAGGTACCATTTATCATCATTTTTGCTAGAGCTAAAAATGATCAGTGCTATTAAATACTTGTTTTGTAGAAGTGATTGTTGAAGGATACATAACCGAAGAGTGATTGACCTTATGTTTGAGGCATTTGGAGTAGACTAAGTCTAGATTCAATCATGTTGGACATGTTGGAGAAATCCCCACGAATTCTCTTTCTGAAAACCAGTCATTAGTATTTCCAACTATCAAATGACCAATTGGAAAGGGGTTAGATTTTACACTGACTGAATTATAGTTATTACAAGCACCAAGATATGTTCTACTCAATAGTCTTATTGCAGATCCATTTATTAATGAATTGTGACTGTAAATAAAGAGGTGACTAAGGGGTCATGCTTGAAATGACTTAGAATTTACGAAAGATGTTAAAAAGAAGATTGTTGAATGGTTTTCCTGTCATGTAGCTATGCACTCATATTCATATTATTTACATGTAATTATTTTTTTAAGTTAAAAGTAACCCCTTTTATTTTTTTCTAGATGGTTAATGCTGAAAATCGAGCCAAAATATCAAATGATTTGAATTTGTTGGCCTGAGGTACTCTAATACAAGCTCAGAGATTCAATCCCTACAGTAATCATGAATTCACGTTTCATACAATTTTTCATGAAGAAGACTTGAAACTCAAAATAGTGGTTTATTAATAATTAGAGAGGTGGGATACTATGGAATGATGAATCATATTATTGAATTATACAATCATAGTCATTTTTTAGTTTTCATACTCAAATGAAAGTGGGTCCACATAGATAAGGGTATAATGAATGATTCATTACATTTTACATTTGTTAACATCTCTTGCTTGATCCATATGAGTGAGCATAGAGATCATGATTCATTTATCTTGGATTCACAAGAGAAGATGTTTTATTATGTGGATGATGAAATACATGAATGTTGGATTGTTTTAGTACATTTAAAGTAGATATACTTACATGGAATGGGTGATGATGATCAATTGAAACTTTGTGACAGTGAACCTAATAAACCACAAAAAATTGAATAGATTTTTCTTGACAATATTGAGATAATAGAATATACAAGATAGGGTGAAAATGAATCATTCGTCGCAATGGAGATTGATAATAATGAATACATTGAAGATAATGATAATTTAATGTATTGATTGGTAATGAAAATATATTACAATTTATCTTTGATAGGTATTTCATACATATATACATTGTTCTAGATTTTTATTAGTTTTATTCATTTTTTATACATTTAATATATCCAAACCATTTGAATTGTATGAATTACGACAACAAAAAATTTTAATATCATAGTCGATTAATATATTGAAGCACGACACCACTACCATCAGCTTTAGTGGATTCAAGTGATTCTGTTGTATCTAAGACTATTAGTGAGCAAGTCATTTCCCTAGTTTTTTTTGGTAGCCCACCATCCAATTATCCTCCAACAATGGAGTAGTTGGTCACCCCTCCATCTAGAGGATATTGGCAAGATATTGTTACTGATATGTATTTCATTGTATAGAAAAATTTCATATTTTATTAATTGTTTATTGTATAAAAAAAGATAATGATAAAAATATAATGAATATAAATATGAACCCGAAATATATGTGGTATATGAAGCACTTAAAGATTATCATTCCATTTGATGAGTTCAGGGTGCCTACTAGTGAAAATACCAGAATATATGGGTAGATTCTTGGGCATCTTTCTTCCGAGACAGTCAGTTTTCCCATTAATTATAAACATTGAAGGCATATTCCAACATCATAGAAAAATTATATCTTTAAAATTCATGTATATGTAATATTAATTTAATATTCATCAATAACTAATTTAAAAAACATGAGTAAATGTTTTTAAAATACCTATAAAGTGATGTGTTTTTATTTTTAGATGTTTCTTTCATTTTGATGTCCCTAACTATAATTCTTGCCTATGGAATCTGAAAAATTTGGGCAAAAAATAGTGATATATTAAATGAGGATTATGGAAGGGGATAAAAGACACATCTCGAAGCTCATGACATATATCTGGGAAAGTGCCTGAAGGAATTTCTCATGAGCAGTGGATGTTATTTTTCAATATTAATAGATATGCATATCAAGAGTAAATTTCATATTTTATAATATATTAATAACATAAACCCAATAAAATTTTAAATTTTATTAATTTTGATAATTTTAATTGGAATTATCGGAAAAAATACTTTTAATGATGAGAAACTAGTCATTTCTCATATCGGCGGGTCTTAGAGTTTTTTTTGGGAAAAGAACAATTTGGGTATTTATTTTATTCATTATTATATATATTATTTTATTATAGTTAAATGATTTCTCTAACTTGTTTTTATTTTATATAACGGATAATGAAATGGGTCACTCTATTGGCCGCAAAGAGTATTAAAATTAATAGGTAACCTGATAGAAATTTTGTAAATGACCATACCAGATACGTTGGAGTAAGTACTTTTCATTACTATTTCTCGTTATTTAATTACTATAAAAACATAATATTGAAAAAATATATTTTAACAAAAAAACACTTAGCCATAATAAAATAGGGTGGCAACATGGATTAAAACGATGCAAATTTTGAGTTGTTTGATATATCTAGTCTACCCCAATTAATATGGTTTAAGGATTGTTTGTTGTTATAATATATATTTCAATATTATGATTTTATAACAGTGAATTAAGAATAAATATTAATGAAAAATCTATTAATTAGATAATATTATGAAGTTCATATTTTTAAAAAAATCATTGTCAATATTTTTGTATTAACAAGTTAAAATTCAGGAAGTGTGAGATGTGAACCCTTCACAATCATCATTGGTTTCCTAAAATGATGTAGTTGTAATCGTTTTAGGGAAGCATTATCCCAAATGTGTACATGGGATGGGTTCTGGGCTTACTCCATTAGTTGTCTTTGGTAGGGCATCACCATCAGTTGTTGCTACACCAAGTGGGGGTTCGAATACTGCTATAGATTGAGAATCACAAAGAGAAATTAAATGGTCGAATGAAAAAGTGAATGAATAAGACTATTATAGGTAAAAACATGATTTGTGGTGGAATACCATATAAAATTATTTAGTGCTTATATTTTAATGGATGACCAAAATGGTCCCCGATGAAATTTCCATCTTTATAGCTCATCTAACTATGGTAAATTCTAAATCTCACATATCATTCACGCATTTTCAAAAACCTCATACAATATCCTTAAATAAAACTAAAACGAGCCTTTTATATTGAAAATACGCACTTCGAGTCATTATAACCACATCTTGTGCTGGATTGATGTGTCGTTGATTCCTACACAACAAAAGTGAATTATAAATCATTATCATTAAGTTTGAAAATAATTTCACCTCATTTGTTTTCTTTTGCCTTGGTAAACAAGTTTTAAAGATACCAAATCCTTTTAAAATGTGTGTTGGAGTAGGGGTAAAAAACTAGAAAATGACATAGGATTGACAAGAAATATGAGGGCAATGACCATAGATTGATCTTTCAAATGTAGAAATCGATGACACATCATTCCGAGTAATATTATTCCCCTAAACATGTTTTTAGTGTTTTAAAACACTAAAATATTCATCTAACTATCTAAGCCATAGAAAATGATCTAAGATTAACATGAAATCATGGGATGAAAACGTTTGAATTACCCGTGACATGTACACATAGAAAATATGTGAATCGAAATAGTGGTGTAATCAAAATGTCTATATAAACAGTTTTTTAAAGGCACCAGAGAATTTAAATATATGTTTCAGGGTGTTAAGAACTAGGAAAAGGATGATGGATTTCCATGAAATTAGAGTAAAATGACCATGAATTTATTTTTGAAATGTAGGAACTTACAACATATCATTCTAAGTAACAGTTTTTCTAGGATGCCCGTAAACACATTTTTAGTGTTTCAAAATACTAAAACATGCATGGAACGGTTTATACCATATAAAATGACATAATATTGAAATAAGATCATGGAAAAACTATCATTAATTTTGTTTGAGATGTATATGTTGAAAACACATCAATCCATCTTGTGATGTGGTCAAAATAACCCGGTAAACCTCTTTTTAATGTTTCAAAGCCTTTCAAAACATGTGTTAGGGGTTGAAAACTAGGAAAAAGATGCTGGATTTGTTTAAAATCATAGTAAAATGGCTATATATTTAGTTTTTTATTTAAGTAAGTAACAAAACATCACTCTGAGTTACGATTTTCCTAGTATGACCATAAACCCATTATAAGTGTTTTAAAACCCTAAAATGTGCATGCAATGATCAAAACTATAGAAAACAACCAAATATTAATAAAAAATCATAGGAAAACAATAATTTATATATTTATATGCGTACTCATAGGCAACATATCAATACGACATACGGTGCGGTTGGAATGATATGATAACCAATTTTTAATGGTACCAAAGACTTTAAAAACATGTGTTTGGGGGGGGGGGGGTCAAAACTAGGTTAATGTTGTCGTATTTTAATGTAATAATAAGAAAACTAAAGTAGATTTATTTTTGAAACATAAGAACAGACCACATATCATTCTTATTTTATTGTTTTCTCTGGATGCATGTAAACACATTTTATATTTTTAAAACACTTAAACGGGTGTGTAACTGTCAGAAGCCTAGAAAACGACCTCAGATTGATGTTAAATAATGGGAAAACCACCATTTTATAATTTTGGATGTGTACACCTAGAAACAATATCAATCTGATGTGAAGTGTGATCATAATTATTTGGTAAACAATTTTTAATGGAACCAAAGTCATTAAAAACATGTGTCATGGGGTCAAAATGAAGAAACAAATGTTGTATTAACATGTAATCAGAGGAAAAATACTATAGATTGATTTTTAAAATATATCAACCAAAAAAAATCATTCTGTTTTATGGTTTGTCTAGGATACTCATAAACGCAGTTTTAGTGTTTTAAAACACTAAAATGTGCATATAATGGTCAAAACTAGGGAAAACATTCTCAGAATGATGTGAAATTAGGAGAAAAACACCATTGAGTTATTTTTGACATGTTCTCATAGAAAACACATATATTTGACATGTGGTGTGGTTAGAATGACTCGTTAAATTGTTCTTAAATGCATCAAATCCTTTAAAAACAGTTGTCGAGTGGTCAAAACTAGGAAGAATTTTGTATTGACATGAAATCAGAGTAAACAACGGTAGATTGATTTTTGAAATGTAGAATCTTATGAAACATAATTCATAGTCATGGTTTTCCCAATATTCATGTAGGCACATTTTTAGTCTTTTAAAACACTAAAATGCTTGTGTATTGGTCAAAACCATTGAAAAAAATCCCATTTTGATGGGAAATCATCGAAAAACCACAATTGAGTTTCTTTTGATGTGTACGCATAAAAACACAACAATATGGCCTGTGGTATGGTCGGAATGACTCTATAAATAGGTTTTAAAGGTAACAATGCCTTTAAAATCTTGTGCTAGTGGCTCAAAACTAGTAAAATGAGGTCAAATTGACATGAAATAATAGGACAACCACCATAGAATTATTTTTGAAATATAAAAACCAGCAACACATCGTTTCGAGTTAGAGTTTTCCCAAGATGACCATAAATATGTTTTTAGTGTTTTAGACCTCTAAACATGCATTTAATAGTAAAAACCATAGAAAATGACCTCATATTGACGTGAAATCATAGAAAAACCACTGTTGAGTTATTTTTGACAAGTATATGTAGATAACACATCAATATGATGTGTGGTGTGGTCAGAATGACACGATAAACAATTTTAAGGTTCCAAAGCCTTTAAAAACAATTTTCGGGATGTCAAAACCTAGAAAAGAACATCATATTATATTGATATCATTGGAAAATGACTATATATTTATTTCCAAAATGTAAGAACCAACAACAGATCATTATTAGTCATGGTTTCCCAAGGATGCCTATAAATACATTTTTAGTGTTCAAAAACATGAAAACCTGCATATAACAGTCAAAACCATAACGAACGACCTCAGATTTACATGAAATCATGAGAAAACCACCATTGATTTATTTTTGAAATATAAGATATGTCATCATATCAATTTCCTTAAAATTTGTTTATTATGTAAAATTCAATAACATTGCACATCGATTTAAAAATTATTTAGAATGATATATACTTATCCAATGGTTTTATTTCCCCGAATTGTTACAATTTAATTCCTTTAATATGAATTATACATATTTTATATGTTTTGATGACATTTTTCATGGGTTTTATGGGGATTTTTATGTGGGATTCCCTTATTTCCTTTATTATGATTAATTATTTGCGACAGAAATTCTTGTTTTTCTAATCTGTATAGAAATTAAATTTTGGACTTTTGATTAAGGGTGATTGTATGGTGGTGGATGCTTTTGGATATATATTTTAGGCTCGTCCTTGATCTGGGTTTCCCCTTCTTTTCCAATCCCTTGGAATCACTTATCCCATGTGTTGTTCCACTTTTTGTTAGGCGAACCACCTCTGTTTTATCTTCCATCCAAATAGTGTTCATCCCATGACCCTCACTATATATTTGAAAAATTATATGGAATGAAATCAATTCTCTTATTTTATGCTGTCATTCAATTAAGTTCTTGGATTTTATTTATCTCAAGTATTTTTCATTTGGTTTTGGCTCGTGATCTCCTGATGTGATTTCTCTTCATTGGACAGAGAGGATCTCAAACGTAAAAGAAGGATAACATGAGTTCTCTGGACATATACACTCCACTCTATTAAGTTTGTGCTACCAACTAGAACCATAATATCTCTATGGTGGGAATTTATTAGAGATTGACTTGATCTTGGTTCTTGGGTTACTATGCATCAAGGAGGTTTTCAGATCATGACATGTTTTTCATCATAACCAAGTTTTAGTTTTAGATTATTGGATTTATAGAGTTTTATTTCATTATTTTTGGTATAGACTTGTATCCTTTACAGGTGTGTGCATGAGTCCATTTCAGAGTGGACGGTGTTGAATCTTTGGGACAGGTTTCATCACTACCACCTAGTTCCATATGGCCGACCTCCTTAGATAGTTTTTCTGGTTTTCATCCTAATTATTCAAGTCTATAATTATTTAGTTTCCTTTTTCGTACTAATAAAAATACTATCCTAGGTGGTTTTACCACCATTCACATAGGATTTTATTGATTTGAATGACATTATATCTGGTGTTATATCTTTTCTATTCATTGTGGTTTATTTCTTCCAGAATTTTGATTGAATATGAAATATGTCTTGTTTTCTTATCACCAACATTTTAATTGTATTATACTGAATCTGTAATCCAGAAATATGTAAAAGTGGTTTCTATATGTTCTAAGGGTTAACGACATTACCCCAATTAGTTGTATGAGATCTAATTGTAACATAGATAATGGGTTCTACTAAATTTGATATTGATAAATTTTATAGTGAAAATTATTTCAATATAAAGAAAATTAAAATTACTTACCTACTAGATCATAATGATTTGATTGATTCACTTTATAATACTATAAATAATTTCACCACCCTTTCCTCAGATGGGAAGGTTGTTATCACTTTTTTTTATGTCCCTCAAGAAAATCTTAGGAGATCACGTATCTTAATTATTTTATCTTTAGGGGATAAAGTTCATTAAGAGGTTGAATATGAGCATGCTACTACTCGTATATTGTCAAGACATGAATCTATGTACATGACTAAGTATCTTGTAGGTAGATTATTAAAAAACTATGAGATTAAATAATTTCAAAATTCAACCCAGAACCACAGTCAGGATACACAATGATAAATTTAATAAAATATTTTTTGATCTAGGTATCAAGACATTAAATTAAATGTCTAATATCAAGCCATAATAACATTAAATTCAATAGATGAATCCTTTAATTTTGTTAAATATTTTATGATTTATGAAAAAGACACCACAACTCTCGAATAAGTTAAATATGTTCTACTCTCCAAAGTCCTTTAATGGAAGGGTAGTTTTAAGACTGAGGAAGAGGGATTGAACATTAAGGAAAAAAGTGAATCTATGGGTAGGAGGAAATATAATGGTGAGTCTAGGAAGAAAAAATATAAGTACAATGACAATGTAATCACGTTTTTTCAATGAAAAAAACCTGGTCACATTATGAAGAATTTCTCTAATAATAAAGGTGAATAAAGAGACAATAGTATTGACGTTTACTTATTAGTCGAGTATGAAATTGATACTACTAATGTGTTAAATGTTTCAAAAATTTCCATCTCTAATGATTGATTATTTTATTAAGGATGTTCATTCTACATGTGTACTAATATGGAGTTCTTCACACATATGAGGGAAATTTAATCTGGTGAGGTGTTTTCAGATAACAACAAGAGTTGTATTGTTATGTTAATTGGCTTAGTTTCATTAGAGATTCATGATAAGATTGTTAAAACTCATTAGGATGTTAGGTGGGTACCCAAAATGAAAAGAATCCTCATATCCCTAAGATTCCTTGACCAAAAAGGTTTCACCTTTAACAAAACACATGGAGTCATAGTATTGCTCGAGGATCCCACAGAGTTAGGAAAGTAAACCTTCAAATGGAATTTATGTGTTAGATGTTATTGTTTAAAGAAGTTAGTTAAACACCTCTTATGATTTATAACATGATGTAACAACCCTTTTTTATAGAAGGTTAGGGAAATTCATTGACAAAGTCCTTAATGAACATAAAAAACAAGGGATTTTGAGTAATGTCACAAATAGAGATAATAATTTCATTATGTTAACCATGTTTTTCAATGAGTTAACCCATATCAATTTATAAATTTGAGTTAATTTGCATCAGTTTTTGATTTATGGATTGATTTGGGATAAAATGTGAATGATTCTTAATTCTGTAATTTAGATGGATTTTAATAACTTTGGTATTTTTATCCTAACATATAATATATTTATCCAATTTGATGGATTATTTTATTTTGAATTCCTATATTCATGGGTTGTACCTTTATCTTCCAGATGATGAGTTAATTCATCCATCTAAAGTCCCAAAAAAAACAATCATGTTGGAAAATCATTCTTGCCAACAGAGTAGACCCAACCTCTACAAATGAGGATCATGCTAAATTCCTCCAATTAAGGTGATTCTAGATTAAATTGAAATTGGAATCAAATATTCATTTCACCATTAAATTCCATGGATTTATTCACTCATTAATATGGCCTTTGAATGCTCAACATTGAAGGAATATTTCTATAATCCTTGGATATAAAAATTTATACTCATTAAATATTCCCTAACTACTCTTTTATATGTCTAATTAATTTTATATTTTAAGTAGAAATAGGAAATTATGTTTTTAACAACGTATAAGAAGGTCTCTTGGCATGATTCAGAGAGATGTGGGCATATAAAGAGCCAAATTTCGAAGGAAATATTCTAGCGTGGAAGCTACAACACCAATATCCATTTTCTTTATTGTTTATTTTTTAAATTAGTTTCCTTTTAAATGTAATTTTACATTAGTTTCTTTTAAATTAAATCTAATTCATAAATATTTTTTTATCTTCTTCCACACACCCTTTTTATTCTTTTCCATCTTCTTCACCCTTCGTTTCTTCATTTTTAATTTATCTTCTTGTATTTTTATTTTGTGACTTCATGTGTGTGTTTTTCTTCTTATGCATCTCCCAGACTCATTCATTTATTTTATTTTATTCTATTTCTTTTTCATTCAACCATGACCTCTTACGATAAAAATGAAGGTTTAGCCCAAGGCATGGCCCGAGGGAGATATGTGATGATTTCATTTATTCTACACAAAAATTATAATGATTTATTATGTTTGTCATGACCCGTACTAGTGGGGCCCGCACCGCGACTCCCCAAGCTCGCCTCCAATTGTACAGGGGCTAGTGACTAGCACCGAGTTGGCATATTGCTAACATGGGAGACATTGCTTAAGTACCTATGCGCAAACACACAACTCTAAGCCCACAATGCTGAAATGTAAAAAAGACCACTAAGGAACAAAGATGCCTACATACTACTAAACCCAACCACCAGAGTGAGACAAGATGTAAAGTGTTGGAAGTAAACTGGGTCAAAAATACGATCCCACCAAAACAAGAGTCTAAAAACTGCAATGTCCAACCTCTGAACACACAGATGTGCTAGGATTGTTGCTCGTAGCCATAGGAATTCCTTGGCCTGTAGGGAACTCAAAAAAGCTCAGTCCTGTCCTGGTCCGCCCTTGACTTCGTCAAAAGGCTTCTCGTCTGCACAAGACACAAGACATGCTGACAAAGACCATACAAGGGTGAGTATAACAATACTCAGTAAAGGACCCCAAAAACCACAAAGCAGTAAAGAAAAGTTATAACCATCTATGTGTAGGATATGTCTACAAAGCATATAGAAACACAAAATAGATATACTCAAAACTCAGAACCATAGTCTAGAGCTAGGCCACAGAACCTCATACCCCGTCTAGGGATTCCGTTCGAAGATTCCATGAAGCACTCGTTACGGGAGACACACTCCACGAGTCTGGTATCTCTGATGGCATCCATCTGAGAAGTAATGTTCGTCAGTAACCGCCACGAGAGGTAGATGCACTCATTACGGGATACACACTTCTAAGTGGGAAGGATCACGATAGATAGAATAACTCATTATGGGAGACACACTCCTGAGTGGGAAAGATCACGAAACATAGATGAGGATCACTACCAGGGCCATGGAAGATACCGCGACTCATCCTGATTCACTAGCTAGGTGATACTCCAGCTATGTAGAGGATAAATGCCTGGTAGAGTTGGACACGTCGATGCCTAACTCTACCTTGGGTCAAGAATGGGTGGAGGATCTCACTCCAGGCTTCTCGGAGGGATTCCGACTCTATCAAAGAATGTCTGGCTAAATGGATCATACTCCTGTAGAAGGAAACTATTCATGACCTTCAGGGGAATGAGAAGAAGGGGCACTATCCCAAACAAAATATGACCAAGATACCGTGAACAAGAGGACCATGCCATTTTATAAAACGTACACGACATGTTAAAAGGTTACACACCATGTTGTCTTACCCTGGGTATTGCCCTTGTACAACAGCCCATGTCGTAAGGCTGGTCGTGTAGAAGAGTTAGTACACGGTGTGTAGTGTTGTGTACACGTCGTTTCCTAGTACCCGAGATCGTCTCTCTATACGCTGGCCATGTTCCCGTACACGGTCTTCATCCCGTGTACTCTAACCCGTGTAATCAGTACACGTGGTGACCCACGTTACTGGCCTCGCCTGGACATGTGATGGAGTACATGGTTGTGTACTCCATCCCATGTCCTTGTACCCCCCTGGATTCTCACCGAGTCCCTCGTAGCCGCCTCTGCCATGTGGTACACGCCGTGTTCTGAAGCCTTGTAGTTCATCCTGTGTCCGTGTATTTCCCAAGATACATGCCGAGATTCAAGGAAATTCTAACATGCCCTGTGACCAGGGTCACACTCCGTGTGATTCCTCTATGACCCCTGAAACCCTAGCCGTCGCACAAGCACTACAAGACGTGTTCTTCGGAAGTACACGCCGTATATTCTAGAAATTTCCAAAAATTGCGCTCTTCTCCAGTGCACCTACCATGATACCCCGATCGTCGATCCCGCCATTCGATTGCCATGAAACTCTCGATTTTTGGTTTCCCCAAATCTAATAAGCTGCTTCCGGAGTTTTCAGACCACAGATCGGTCCCAAAAACATGTTTTCATCTTCCCGTATGAAGAGCGCTCGAAGAACGACACTTCTCAATCTAGCCAAATTCATCGTCCGCCATCGTTGTCGCACCTCCTCAAGGTCATTGTGGTGTCGATTTTTCACTTTGGGATCATTGCGTCATAGAACGGAAGCACAATGATCTGTTGTTCATCACCCATGAAGAACGCGTGGATGAAAAGGGTAGAAAATCCAATAAAACAAATTTGAGGAACGAAACTCTTCCGTCGTTCATCACAGCGTTGATATACACCTATTAATAGGATTAAATGTAGAAGAAATCAATAACAATAAATCAACATGGAATCAATTCCCCAAATGATACCAAAGAAATCCCTCCAGCAAGAACGTATGAATCTGCGGATCAACTTGTTCGTGGTTGATCTGTGTTCGTCATTTAAACTCAAAGAGGTGGAAAAAATTCAAATAATAAACCCATACCTCAACATGGATCGATCACTGACAAAGGAGTCATGCTACCATCGTCGTCGAGATCCTTCAACTTCATTGGCATATCGGTTCTTGACTTCGATCTGTTGCCCTTTGCCGTTGAGGGTTTGCTCCAGCGCTCCACGGATCCTCCTGATATTTCTCTCAATCGTTCGCCAACGAGTAGAATCCCATTATCCTAATAAAAAGGGAATGAAATTTTAATATCGTAATGCTGCAGCATTAATGAGTCCACCTTGCCATTTTTGAGTCATTATGACATGACATTTATTAAAGGAATGGTTTCCCCGTCGCAACGCTATAGCACATGTTTCCAAAAATAAAATAAAATATACATTTCGAAATTTATTCTATTTTTATTTCTTCTTAAAACATCCGAAAAATAAAATTTTCCCTTGACCTATGCCGGTCACGCTTAGGCCCATCGTTAGGTAAATTTATCACCCCATATGCAACGATGCCATCATATTTTTAATCTAGGCATCCGTTTGGAAACTGCCACAACCGCAGACAAGCGCCGGCTCACTTCACTTAAAAATTACAAACCACCATTCCGGGATCACGGGGCCTCAGAATGATGTGTCGTTTTCACTCCCAGTCTCATAGTAATTCCATATAAAATTTAAAAATAATACACAGAAAAATCTGAGATATTACATTCTCCCCACCATGGGGCTTTACGTCCCCGAAAATTCAAAATAAAGGCTACCAAAAAAGATGTGGGTACTGGGCATGGATCTGAGCCTCCAACTCCCACGTGCTCTCCTGGAGATTCTCATGCTGCCACCGGATGCGCACCAAGGGAATCAATCTCCCAAGAAGGATAACCTTCTGCCGATCATCGATCTACACTGGGTACTCAACAAAGGTCACTCCATCCTCGATGTCCAGCTCTCCCCATTCAATGACGTGTGATAGGTCATGCACGTACCTCCTCAGCTATGACACGTGGAAGACATCATTTACCCGATGTAGCGGTGGTGGTAGAGCTAGGAGGTACACCACTTTGCCGACTCTGCACTGTATCTGGAAAGGTCTGATGAACCTCGGAGATAGCTTGCCACCCCGGCCAAATCTCTATAACCCTCATCTAGGTGAGACACGAAGAAAGACATGGTCTCCCTCTTTGAACTCCAGGGGTCTCCATCGCCTATCAGCATAGGACATATGCTGGATTTTTGCAGTCTCCATCCTCTCCCAGATGATCTGAACCTTCTCAGTGGTAGCTCCCACCAACTCTGGACCCATGAGGGCTGACTCTCTGGGGTCAGTCCAGCAAAGCGATGACCGGCAGGGTCTTCTATACAAGGCCTCGAACGGTGCCATACCATTGGTGGAGTGGTAGCTATTATTTTATATGAACTCCACCAGTGGTAGGTGGTCCTCCCAACTGCGTCCAAAGTCCATGATACATGCCTACAACAAATCCTCTAGAACCTGAATAGTTCTCTCTGTCTGACCATCTGTCTGCGGATGAAACGCTTGTGCTCAAGCGTAGATGAGTCCCAAAAGCCCCCTGAAATCCCTTCCCCAACCAGGATGTAAAGCAGTCATCTGAAGGGACTCCATGAAGCTGAACTATCTCTTGCACGTAGAGGCATACCAAGCTCTCTATAGAACTCTGCTCCCTGATAGCTAGGATGTTGGCTAACTTGGTGTGTCGGCCAACGCTCACCCAGATGGAATCATGCCCCTTGGACATTCGTGGTAAGCCTGTCACATAGTCCATTGATATTCCATCCCACTTCCACTCTAGAACATCCAATGTAACACCCCAAGATTCCACGGTACGTTTCCCTTTGAATAATGCAACAGCGTGCATTGTACGCAACTTCGAGAATCTAACACACCACAACCAATCAAACCTGCCGTTATGAATAGTAATACATAATTTTTGAAATTTTATAAATTTTATCTTTTGAAATGGACTTCATTTTTGGATTCTTAATATCGAAATTATCTTAGGGTGGAATTTTGGTACTTTTCGGATAAATTTCATATTTTGATGAATAGTGAAAATTACTAAATTTTAATTAAAAACAATTTTTTTAATCAAAATAATTAATAGTAATAAATTTTTAATTTTAGTGGTTTTAAATTATATTTTGAATATATTTTTAGAATTTAATACAATGTTGATCATTGTATGTAATTTCACATTTAAACCAGAAATAAACAAGTGTCAATCTTTTGATAGTTATTATCTCTTAAAAACACGCTATTTGTTTTGACGACGGGAATTAATTTTTAAATTAATGAATGTAACTGATATGTTTTGAATTTGGTAAAATATAAATCATTTTTTAATTCATAATATCAAATATATCTTAGGCCTAATTTTTGGTATTTTTCTGGAAACGTTCATTTTTTGATTAATAGTGAAACCACTAAGTGGTAGTTAAAAAACTGATTTTTTTATAAAACTTATTTTTACCACTTCTGTGAGTGTAATTTCGAAAATCCTAGAGACACGGTAAATATCAAGGAGTAAAATTTGGTTCAATGAGATCAAAATAATTTTTGCTGAATAGTAACTTTTTACTTTTATTTACCACGGTTAAAAGTAAATAGGGTAATTAAGGGTAAAAATGATATTAATATTACCCTAACACGTGTCCTAATTCTATTGGACACGTGTATCACGACCAAAAACAACCTTAGGAGTAAAATATTATCATTTAGGTCCACTTGTATTAGATTAGGACATTTATTATTATTTAATTCAAAGAAGAGTTAAAATAGTTAAAATCAAAGTTTATTTACAAAAAAAAATTAATATATGGTTATACATAAGATTAATTAGATTGTAAATATTCATTAGAAATATAAAATGATTTCCTCAATAATGGTATTTTATTTATAATTTTTAGACATTATATAATTTAATTTATTTATGACACAATGGTGATGCAGTAATTACCTAATTAATGAAATATTAAAATAATTGATATTATAAATATCAAAATAAATGTAATTTGAGACTTTTTATGAATTAAAATAATTTTCTAGGTTAATATGACATATTAGTATTGATTATATAAATTGTTTTTGAAGTAATAATGTTGTTATGAATTTATCAAAAACAAAATACCCAATATTGTCAAAATTGACAAAAAAGAATTTTTAAAACAAATATAATATTATTAATTTATATTCAATTCCTAAAAATCTATGTTTCAGCCAATTGACTAATATCATGATATGTGTATCATTAATGGACCACTTTGGGGTCTCTTAGATGATTATAGTATGTTTATTAACCATATAATATAAAAATACAAAGAGACATTGTAAAAGTGAAACTAACTAACTAAGAGTTAATACTTACAGATAAGGTTAATATAATGACCCATACCTTCTAAATTCTATTGGATGAGTGGTTTTCGACCCATATCTACTTTAACTTTTAAATAACCCACTTTGGAGCCATTATAAACCGAATATGAATTTATTATAAAATAATATTTTTAGCTTTTCCAAATGTGCACCTCACCCCTCTTATAAAAGGGAACTCCCCGTTCTCACTAATTCACACATTCAATGCCTTTTGGCTCAGCCAAAACCTTCCCTGATACTCTCTAAACTTACATCAATACAACCTAGAGGCCTTAGTTTGATCAGAAAGCCATCCTATGGAGCTCTTTTGATCAAATCAAAAGGAAGAACCCAAAGAAGAGTTAATGTTTTCACCACCCACTTTCAAGTTCCTTTCTTCTTCAACTTCCCCATCCTTTGTTATTTCTATTCTAAAATAATAACTCCAGTGTCTTCTATATACTGTGATGTTATTATAAATATGGTACAACCATATTCAGTATTCTATCCATCCTTTGAATGGCATGTCACCATACATGCGTAGGTACGGCTTAACGTCTCCACGTCGTGGTGTAATTGTCATTCATTAAATTATTTTTTGGATGGGTATAATAATGATGTGTAATTAATGTAAATAATAAATATATCCTGAAAATTATTCTATCTATATGATATAACATCCAATTATATATTATTTTAACATCAAAATAATGATATTGTCCCTCGTGCGTACGTACGGACTACCGTCTCCATGAACGCGATGAAATTCATTCTCTATCGTATCCATTCAAGACAAATTCATGTTTAATTATTATAAATAATGTTTAAGGACTTGATATAATTATGGATATAAATAAGATACGACCTATCCATAACAAACACGGCTTACGTAACAAAGAATATAATGGAAAACGAGTAAGTTAACACCCGAAATAACGACAATACTAAGATATTATTAACAAATCAATGTTAAAAGATCATATATGATATCATATTAATGTAAATGACTCTTGTATAATTCAGTAACAATTATTTCACTATTATACAGGAGGTTAATGTACCGTCGACCAAAGAAAAATCACAATGTATGGGGTTTCTTATCTCACTTTTAATTCCGTGAGATTTCCATTGTTCACCACTTATTTATTGCATGTAGTGTGTGTACTGACCATGATTGTATTCATTGTGAAATATACTATAATTTATGTATATTTACATCATCATTATATCATCCTTCTTTCATGGGTGTATGTTTCATAATTTACCAAATTGATAAGGGCATTTGAAATTTCAATTTCCACTCATTCGGCTTTACGCATACTTCATTGCTTATTTTACTCCAAGATTATCTGTGGAATCACTATTCATTTTATTATGTAATAATTTCCACTCCCCTTTCTGTGGATATACTTTTGATACACATAATCACTCCATTGATAAATTCTCAAGTCATCGATTTGAACTTGATAAGAGTAATTTTAACTCAATCTCTATTTGTTGAGTTAAATATCCAATTCATTGGTGTTTTTTTACAAGAATATGTGTGAATGTACTCTGATTGATTTACACTAAATATACCATCATATTGACTGTATTTATATTTTTCACACAAAATTATGTCCTTGATTTATCCTTAATCTAAGGATATGGTCTTATAAGAGAATTCATCTCAATTTACATTCCATTGAGACTTCTTTATTGTTATACACAAAATAACTTTTATATTGTGTAGATAATGTACATTAACATAGTATATCACGAATCCCTTTAGTCTAATGATATTAAATTTTTTTATTACATCAATTATTTGTATTCAAGTCTCTATCTTTTGGATAGTAACTCTATATAAAATATCATTTTAAAATGATTTAAAGATTTATTATTCTAAATCATTCTCATTAATGATCATGTTCTAAAAATGGTTTTAAGGATTTATTTATATGGACATTAATTTTTTAAAATTAAAATTCATTTAAAATGTTTCAAAGTGGTATGAGACACTTTGATTCAAATATCTATTTAAAATGGATTCTTGAAAAATAGTGATACTATTAATTGTTTTCAAGAAAAAGGTTGATATTTCTATCAAATAGTTTTGATGAATATTTTCATATATGTCAATATCCATCATTATTATCGATTGAGGTTAATCTATTACAATAAAATCTTTCATATTGTATTGAATGAGTTATGGTTGACTGGGGATGTACTATTTTTATACCATTCATGGTTTGTGGGTAAATTATTGACATTTCGTATGCTAGTTTTAAAACGAATGTTTTTGTTATGTTTAAAAATTTTCATATGAGGAATGCATTGGACTTAGTAAGTGACAGGTGGAGCCTGCTATAGCTCATCGATTCATCGGTAGGTCTCATGAGACAAACTAGTGTCTTGGCACGAGGTCTTGAAAAAATCTTATTTGTAGTCTTGGCACGAGGCCTTGGCTACGTGGTTATTATAGTCTGGCATTATGCATTCCATCATTATGAAAGTGGTTATTAATATTTTCATTGGATTATTCGACTAGTAGAATATCCATGTGAATAAGTAAATGGCATTATTTAATTTTATCCTTGCCATATTATGCTGAAGTTAAAGTTTAAGAGGCTTTTGTTTTAGTTATACATTGCATTAAATTTTCATGTTTATTTATGAAATTTTCCGCTATATTGTTATCATTACTGAGCATCTGAGCTCACCCCTTTCAATGATTTATTTTTCCAGGATCTGAAGAAGTATTTTATGAATGACCTGCAGAGATTTTATGAGGGGATATGAAGACAATATGTTGTTGTAGTTTCTCACTTATTGATGTAATGTAAACATTATGAATATATCTAGTGTTTCCAAGGCTACTAATCTAATCGGTCTTTCGAGACTTGATCTTTCTTGTGATCATGCCAATGTTATGTAATAATGCACCGACTCTGGTTATATAGGGTCAGGGAGTTACAGTTGGTATTAGAGGAAGTTTAGTACAAACCTTGGAAGCTAGAGTTAGATAAACTCCGATTAGAACACGTAGACCTAAGATGAACTTTGAGGATTAGTATAGAAGAACATCCTAGAATTTTGGTATTGTAGAGATTTTGTGAGTTTTCAGAGAAATACATCCCTGTCTAGAAACGAGCAGGTAGAGGCGGCTCGGGCACAGATGTACCTAGGGGTAAAACCCGAAAACACCGCTTTGAGCTAGACTTGAACGAGAACTGGTGCACGACAACGGGCTTTGCTGCACTCTTGGTTACGACACTCCTCGGGGATATGCTTAGGATAATTTACATTTTCTTTACAAACTGATTTGAAATATTATATATATAAGATGAGAGTGAATGACCTTGGTTAATCATAATGTGTTTCAAATTGAGAATATGGTGACATGTTAATATGTAAATTATTTTATGACTACTCTTACTCACACAATGCTTTCTGGTTTTAGTCAATGGCTGGATTCCAAGGAAGTCATAGTGACATTGAGAATGATGTACAAGGTGGGAACGGTGGTGGCAATGAGAAACAAAAGGGAATATTGATAGAAGTAAAAGATATCTTTTTTTTTTCAAATGAATTTTCCAAAAATATGGTCAAATATATATATATTAACCAATTCCCAGACTCAACAAAAAAGAGAAAGGCGATGAATGATAAGAGCTCCAGCAGTGGAGACCATGGAGAAAGGAATCCTCAATTTACATCATTCAAGAAATGTGGAAGGAGACACCTAGGAAAGTGTCTCAATGGGACAAAGAAATGCTTTACGTGTGGGAAAGAATGACATAAAGTGAATAATTGCTGAAGAAAAATTAAGATTTCTATGGAAGAAGATAAAAATGGTCCCAAGAATCCATTTACAGTCATTTTCCATAAATGTAGGGGACCTGGCCATTACCCGAGTGAATGCCCTATTCTATAGGATATTTTCATGGTCATAGAAGAAGCTATGTGGAAATAAATGGTTGGAGAAATGTTTAAAAAGTATTAGTGATCTTTATTGATGGGTTTACTTTGGAATAATTTTCTCTTGTATTTTTAACCCTACTGTTTTCCATGTGATAATGATATTTGAAGAAGAATTATCTTTTCCCTTGTGGATATAGTCATAAATAACCATTTGGTTTTATATAATCGTTGGATTTGAGGAAATTATAAGTTATTATAATTTGGGATGAAAATGAAAGGTATGAGATAAGATTTGTGGTTAAATTATGATAAGGTTATTTTGAGGAATTTATCTCATTTTGGTAATGTTATAAAATATAGTTTTTGAAAAAGGACAACATGCAGACCGTGTGACAACCCATTGCATCGGACAAAGCTGTGGGAATCGAACCCACAACCAATGTGTGATTGGGATTTATCGCCTACCACTGGACTAAGTGAAGTCCCTGGTTAGTGTGACTATTATTTTTAGTTAAATGACTTTATTGATCAATAATAATTTGATTTGGGATCTTATATATTATCAAATGAATACCCTTAGTATAGAAAAATGATTTGGTGATTAAGTGATAAATGTTATTTTGGATGTTGTTCGCTTTGTAGTGAACACTATATTACCATAGAAAATACAATAGTATGGGATTTCATTTGAGGAGTAATGGTGGATTTTTATCTATGTTTTTATTGTGGATTTATAGTGATTTGGGTTATTTATGGAAATAATTGGGTTAATTACATTTAAGTATGTGACTTTAAGAGTAATTAATGTCAATTGGAGATACAATTTAACGTGGAAGACTACATTTTTATAAGTTTTGGGTTTCAATAATAGTTTGGATTATATTGAAGGATTTTTAAGGACAATTGATTATTAAATGGTCTTTATTTAACTTTGGGGTATTGATGGTTTAATTTTAGAAATTATGATTAGTGTTTTTTTCCCTAATTGAATATCCATTTGGGGGATCATCAGATATTATACTAACCATTTTGGTATTGATTAATCTCTAAAGACAAGGTAAATATATAGTTTATCCTACGTGGATCATGTATTTCTATAAATGTCTATTCTAGCTCTTCCATTGTGACCAAGTCTTATTGAATACTCATTGTTAAAAAAAATGAGTTAGTGGTAAAAATTTACTATAGAATGAATTCCTCGTCCTTATGTAATGTAACTTCAAACAAAAAAATATTGTCTGTTTACTTTTGCTACTGGGAGACTAATGACCGTTTGTCTCAACACAAGTTTGTCATTTTCTTATTGTTAACTTTCTCCTGATCATGTTTTCTATCCCTCTCCATCAGAACATAACAATTATTTTATCATCCATATCAATATTTTCTTACATGGAATCCTAGTATGGGTTATCTTGGGTGACCTTTATACCTCTCTTCCTTTCTTTTAAAGTGATAATTTTATTGACACTTTTTCCGATATGAGACATTCCAATATATTATGAAGCCCAATTCATAAAAAATTATGAGGACTGATTTTATTGAAGGAGGTGAAAATGAAACACCACAAGCTTCCACAATACATTTCCAATTGAATAATGCAATGGCGTGCATTGTACGCAACTTCGAGAATCTAACACACCACAACAAATCAAACTTGCGGTTATGAATAGAAATACCTAATTTTTTAAATTTTATAAATTTTATCTTTCGAAATGGACTTAATTTTTGGATTCGTAATATCGAAATTATCTTAGGGTAAAATTTTGGTACTTTTCGGATAACTTTCATATTTTGATGAATAGTGAAAATTACTAAATTTTAATTAAAAACAACTTGTTTAATCGAAATAATTAATAATAATAAATTATTAATTTGAGTGGTTTTAAATTATATTTAGAATATTATTTTACCATTTAATAAAATTTTGGCCATTGGATGTAATTTCAAATTTAAACCTGACATAAACAAGTGTCAATTTTTTGATAGTTATTATCTCTTAAAAACACGCTATTTGTTTTGACGACGAGAATTAAATTATAAATTAATTAATGCAAATAATATGTTTTGAATTTGGTAAAATAGACATCATTTTTTAATTCATAATATCAAATATATCTTAGGCCTAATTTTTGATATTTTACTAGAAACATTCATTTTTTGATGAATAGTGAAACCACTAAGTGGTAGTTAAAAAACTGAATTTTTCATAAAACATAATTTTACCACTTCTGTGAGTGGAATTTAAAAAATCTTAGAGACATGGTTAATATCAAGGAGTAAAATTTGGTTCAATTAGATGAAAATAATTTTTCGTGAATAGTAACTTTTTTCTTTTATTTGCCACGGTTAAAAGTAAATAGGGTAATTAAAGGGTAAAAATGATATTATATTATCCTAACACATGTCCTAAATCTATTGGAAAAGTGTACCTCGACCAATAACAACCTTAGGAGTAAAATATTATCATTTAGGTCCACTTTTATTAGATTACGTCATTTATTATTATTTAATTCAAAGAAGAGTTAAAAGAGTTAAAATCAAAGTTTATTTAATAAAACATTTTTAATATAGCGTTATCCATAAGATAAATTAGATTTTAAATATTCATTAGAAATATAAAGAGATTTACTACATAATGGTATTTTATTTATAATTTTTAGATATTAAATAATTTAATTTATTTATGACACAATGGTGATGCAGTAATTACCTAATTAATGAAATATAAATATAATAGATATTATAAATATAAAAATAAATGTAATTCGAGACTTTTTATGAATTAAAATACTTTTATAGGTTAATATGACATATTAGAATTGATTATACAAATTGTGTTCGAAGTAATAATGCTGTTATTAATTTATCAAAAACAAAATACCCAATATTGTCAAAATTGACATAAAAGAATGTTTAAAACTAATATTATATTTCTAATTTATATTCAATTCCTAAAAATCTAAGGTTCATCCAAGTGACTTATATCATGATGGGTGTATCATTAATGGACAAGTTTTGGGTCTATTGGATGTATATAGTCTGTTTATTAACCATATAATATAAAAATACAAAGAGACGTTGTAAAAGTGAAACTAACTAACTAAGAGTTAATACTTAATGATAAGGTTAATATAATGACCCAAACCTGTCTAAATTCTATTGGTTGAGTGATTTGAGACCCATCACCACATTAACATTTAAAAAATCCACCTTGGAGCCATTATAAACAGAATATGTATTTATTATAAAATAATATTTTTAGCCTTTCCAAAGGTGCCCCTCACCCCTCTTATAAAAGGGCACTCCCCGTTCTCACTAATTCACCCATTCAAAGAATTTTGGATCATAAAACCCTGACCAAATACTCTATAAACTTACCTCACTACAACCTAGAGGCCTTATTTTGATCATAAATCCAACCTACGGAGCCATTTTGATTAAATAAAAAGGATGAACCCGAAGAAGAGGTAATGTTTTCACCACCCTCTTTCATGTTCCTTTCTTCTTCTTCAACTTCTTAATTCTTTGTTATTTATATTCTAAAATAATAACTCCAGTGTCTTCTATATAATTTGATGTTATTATAAATATGGTACAACCATATTCAGTATTCTATCCATCCTTTGAATGGCATGTCACCATACGTGCGTACGTACGACTTACCGTCTCCACGTTGTGGTGTAATTGTCATTCAATAAATTATTATTTGGATGGTTATAATAATGATGTGAAATTAATGTAAATAAAAAATATAACATGATAATTATTCTTTCTATATGATATAACATCCAATTATATATTATTTTAACATCAAAAGAATGATATTGTCGCTCATGCATACGTACGGACTACCTTCTCCACGAACGCGATGAGATTCATTCTCCATCGTATCCATTCAAGACTAATTCTAATTTAATGATTAAAAGTATTTTTTAAGGAATCTATATAATTCTGGATATGAATATGATACATCCTATCCATAACAAACACGGCTTATGTAATAAAGAATATAATGGAAAACGAGTAAGTTATCACCCGAAATGATGATAATAATAAGATATTATTAAAAAATCAATGTTAAAAGATCATATATGATACCATATTAATGTAAATGATTCTTGAATATTTTAATAACAATTGTTTCACCATTATACTGGAGGTTAACCTACTGTTGGCCAAGGAAAAAGCACAAAGTAAGGGGTTTCTTATCTCACTTTTAATTCCATGAGATTTCCATAGTTCACCACTTATTTATTTCATGTGGTGTGTGTACTGACCATGATTGTATTCATTGTGAAATATACTTTATTTTATGTATATTTACATCATCATTGTATCATCCTTCTTTCATGGATGTATGTTTCGTAATTTACCAAATCGATAAGGGAATTTGGAATTTCAATTTCCACTCCTTCGGCTTTACGCATACTTCATTACTTATTTTACTACAAGATTATGTGTTGAATAACTATTTATTTGATTATGTAATAATTTCCACTCCCCTTTCTGTGGATATACGTTTGATACACGTAATCACTCCATTGATAAATTCTCAAGTCATCAATTTGAACTTGGTAAGAGTAATTTTAACTCAATATCCATTTGTTGAGATAATTATCCAATTCATTCTTGTTGTTTTTACAAGAATATGTGTGAATGTCCTATGATTGATTTACACTGAATATACCATCATATTGAGTGTATTTATATTTTTCACACATAATTATTTCCTTGATTTATCCTTAATCTACGGATTTGGTCTTTATAAGAGAATTCATCTCAATTTACAATCCATTGAGACTTATTTGTTGTTATACACAAACTCACTTTTATATGGTGTATATAATGTACATTGACATAGTATATCACGAATCCCTTTATTCTAATGATATTACAAAGTTTTTATTACATCAATTATTTGTATTCAAGTGTCTCTCTTTTGGATAGTAACTCTAAATAAAATTTCATTTTAAAATGTTTTAAAGATTTATTATTCTAAATCTTTCTCATTAATGTTCATGTTCTAAAAATGGTTTTAAGGATTTATTTATATGGAAATTAATTTTTTAAAATTAAAATTCATTTTCAAAGTTTCAAAGTGGTATGGGACACTTTGATTCAAAAATCTATTTATAATGGATTCTTGATAAATAGTGATACTATTAATTATTTTCATGAAAAATGTTGATATTTCTCTCAAATAGTTTTGATGATTATTTTCATATATGCCAATATACTTCATTATTCTCGATTTTGGTTAATATATTACAATAAAATCTTCCATATTTTATTAAATGAGTTAGGGTTGATTGTCGACGTACTATTTTTATACCATTCATGGTTTGTGGGTAAAGTATTGACATTTCGTATGCTAGTTTTAATACGAATGTTTATGTTATGTTTAAAACTTTTCATATGAGGAATGCATTGGACTTAGTAAGTGACGGGTGGAGCCCGCTATAGCTCCTCGGTGCATCGGTAGGCCTCATGAGACAAAATAGGGTCTTGGCACGAGGTCTTGATAAAATATTATTTTTAGTCTTGGCACGAGGCCTTGGCTACGTGGTTAAGATAGTCTGGAATTATGCATTCCATCAATATGAAAGTGGTTATTAATATTTTCATGTGATTATTAGACTAGTAGAATATCCATGTGAATAAGTAAATGGAATTATTTAATTTTATCCTTGCCATATTATACTGAAGTTCAAGTTTAAAAGGCTTTTGTTTTAGTTATAAATTGCCTTAAATTTTTATGTTTATTTATGAATGTCTCTGCTATATTGTTATCCTTACTGAGCATTGAGCTCACCCCTTTAAATGTTTTATTTTTCCCAGGATGTGAAGAATTATTTTATGAATGACCTGTAGGGATATTATGAGGGGATATGAAGACAATATGTTGTTGTAGTTTCTCATTTATTGATGTAATGTAAACTTTATGAATATATCTAGTGTTTCCATGGCTACTAAACTAATCGGTCTTTTGAGACTTGATCTTTCATGTGATCATGCCAATGTTATGTAATAATGCACTGACTCTGGGTATATAGGTTCGGGTCGTTACAATTGGTATCAGGGAAAGTTTATTAAAAACCTTGGAATCTAGATTTAGATAAACTCAGATTAGAGCACGTAGACCTAAGATGAACTTGGAGGATTAGTATAGAAGAAATTCCTAGAATTTTGGTATTATAGAGATTTTTTGAGTTTTCCTAGAAATACATCCCTGTCTGGATATGAGCAGGTAGAGGCAGCTCGGGCATATATGTACCTAGGGGTAAAACCTGAAAACACCACTTTGAGCTAGACTCGAACGGGAACTGGTGCACCACAACGGGCCTTGCTGCACTCTTGATTATGACAATCTCGGGGGATATGCTTAGAATAATTTACATTTTCTTTACAAACATATTTGAAGTATTATATATATAAGATGAGAGTAAATGTCCATGGTTAATCCTAATGTGTTTCAAATTGAGAATATGGTGACATGTTAATCTCTAAATGATTTTATGAATACTGTTACTCACACAATGATTTCTGGTTTTAGTCAATGGCTGGATTCCAAGGAAGTCATAGTGACTTTGAGAATGATGTACAAGGTGGGAACAGTGGTGGAAATGAGAAACAAAATTAAATGTTGATAGGTGTAAAAGATATCTTCTTTATGCCAAATCAATTTTCCAAAAATATGATCAAAAATATATATATTAACCAATTCCCAGACTCAACAAAAAAGTGAAAGGTGATGAATGATAATAGCTCCAGTAGTGGAGACCATGGAGAAAGGAATCCTCAATTTACATCATGAAGGAAATTTGGAAGGAGACACCCAGGAAAGTGTCTCAATGGGACAAAGAAATGGTTTACATGTGGGAAGGAATGACATAAAGTGATGAATTGCCGATGAAAAGTGAAGAGTACTATGGAAGAAGATAAAAATGGTCCCAAGAATCCATTTACAGTCATTTTCCGTAAATGTAGGGGACCTAGCCATTACTCGAGTGAATGCCCTATTCTATAGGATATTTTCATTGTCAAAGAAGAATCAATGTGGAAATAAATGTTTGGAGAAATGTTTAAAAAGTATTAGTTCTCCTTGTTGATGGGTTTACTTTGGAATAATTTTCTCTTGTATTTTTAACCCTGTAGTTTTCAATGTGAGAATGATATTTTAGGAAGAATTATCTTTTCTCATGTGGATATAGTTATAAATAACCATTTGGTTTTATATGATAGTTGGATTTGAGGAAATTATAAGTTATTATAATTTGGGATGAATATGAAAGGTATGAGATAAGATTTGTGGTTAAATTATGTTATGGTAATTTTGAGGAATTTATCTCATTTTGGTAATGTTATAAAATATAGTTTTTGAAAAAGGACAACACGTAGACCGTGTGACAACCCGTCGCGTCAGACAAAGCTGTGGGAATCAAACCCACAACCAAAGTGCGAATGGGATTTATTTCCTACCACTGGACTACGTGAAGTCCTTGGTTAGTGTGACTATTATTTTTAGTTAAATGATTTTATTGATCAATAATAATTTGATTTGGGATGTTATGTCTTATCAAATGAATACCCTTAGTATAAGAAAATGATTTGGTGATTAAGTGATAAATATTATTTTGTAACTTGTTAGCTTTGTAGTGAACACTATATGCCCATGGAAAATAGAATAGTATGGGATTTCATTTGAGGAGTAATGGTAGATTTTTATCTATGTTTTTATTGTGGATTTATATTGATTTGGGTTATTTATAGAAATTAATGGGTTAATTAATTTTAAGTGTGTGACTTTAAGAGTAATTAATGTCATCTTGAGATACAATGTAACGTGGAAGACTACATTCTTATAAATTTTGGGTTTCAATATTAGTTTGGATTATATTGAAGGATTTTAAGGACCATTGATAATTAAATGGTATTTATGTAACTTTGGGGTATAGATGGTTTAATTATAGAAATTAAGATTAGTGTTTTTTTCTTTAATGGAATATCCATTTGGGGGATCATCAGATATTATACTAACCGTTTTGGTTTTTATTAATCTCTAATGACAATGTAAATATATAGTTTATCCTACGTGGATCATGTATTTCTATAGAAGTTTATTCTAGCTCTTTCATTGTGTCCAAGTATTATTGAATACTCATTGCTAAAAATAAATGAGTTAGTGGTGAAAATTTACTTAAGAATGAATTCCTCGTCTTTATGTTATGTAACTTAAAACAAAAAATTTTTGTCCGTTTACTTTTCCTACTGGGAGACTAATGACCGTTTGTCTTGACACAAGTTTGTCATTTTCTTATTGTTAACTTTATCTTGATCATGTTTTATATCCCTCTCCATCAGAAGATAACACATAGTTTATCATCAATATACATATTTTCCTACATGGAATCCTAGTATGGGTTATCTTGGGTGACCTATATACCTCTCTTCCTTTTCTTAAAGTGATAATTGTATTGACTCTTTTTCCGATGTGGGACTTTCCATTATATTCTCAAGCCCAATTTTAAAAAAATTACGAGGAAACAATTTATTGAAGTAGGGGAGAATGTAACACCCCAAGCTTCCACGGTACTTTTCCCTTTCAATAATGCAATGGCATGCATTGTATGCAACTTCGAGAATCTAACACATCACAGCCAATCAAACTTGCTGTTATGAATAGCAATACCTACTTTTTGAAATTTTATAAATTTTATCTTTTGAAATGGACTTCATTTTTGGATTCTTAATATCTAAATTAGCTTAGGGTTAAATTTTGGTACTTTTTGGATAACTTTCATATTTTGATAAATAGTGAAAATTACTAAATTTTAATTAAAAACAACTTTTTTAATCGAAATAATTAATAGTAATAAATTATTAATTTGAGTGGTTTTAAATTATATTTAGAATATATTTTTACCATTTAATACAATTTTGGTCATTGGATATAATTTCACATTTAAACCAGACATAAACAAGTGTCAATCTTTTGATAGTTATTATCTCATAAAAACACGCTATTTATTTTGACGACGAGAATTGATTTTTAAATTAATTAATGAAACTGATATGTTTTGAATTTGGTAAAATAGACATCATTTTTGAATTCATAATATCAAATATATCTTAGGTCTAATTTTAGGTATTTTTCTGGAAACTTTTATTTTTTGATGAATAGTGAAACCACTAAGTGGTAGTTAAAAAACTGAATTTTTCATAAAATTTAATTTTACCAGTTCTGTGAGTGGAATTTAAAAAATCCGAGAGACACGGTTAATATCAAGGAGTAAAATGTGGTTCAATAAGATCAAAATAATTTTTGGTGAATAGTAACTTTTTACTTTAATTTACCACGGTTAAAAGTAAATAGGGTAATTAATGGTAAAAATGATATTAATATTATCTTAACACATGTCGTAATTCTATTGGACAGGTGTATCTCGGCCAAAAACAACCTTATGAGTAAAATATTATCATTTAGGTCCACTTGTATAAGATTAGGACATTTATTATTATTTAATTTAAAGAAGTGTTAAAAGAGTTAAAATCAAAGTTTATTTACTAAAAATATTTAATATAGGGTTATACATAAGATACATTCTATTGTAAATATTCATTAGAAATATAAAACGATTTCCTACATAATGGTATTTTATTTATAATTTTTATACATTAAATAATTTAATTTATTTATGACACAATGGTGATGCAGTAATTACCTAATTAATGAAATATTAAAATAATTGATATTATAAATATCAAAATAAATGTAATTTTAGTCTTTTTATGAATTAAAATACTTTTCTAGGTGAATATGACATATTAGTATTGATTATATAAATTGTGTTCGAAGTAATAATGCTGTTATGAATTTATTAAAAACAAAATACCCAATATTATCAAAATTGACATAAAAGACTTTTTAAAACAAATATTATATTATTAATTTATATTCAATTACTAAAAATCTAAGGTTCAACCAATTGACTTATATCATGATGGATGTATCATTAATGGACCACTTGGGGGTCTCTTGGATGTATATAGTATGTTTATTAACCATATAATATAAAAATATAAAGAGACATTGTAAAAGTGAAACTAACTAACTAAGAGTTAATACTTAAAGATAAGGTATATATAATGACCCAAACCTGCCTAAATTATATTGGTTGAGTGTTTTTAGACCCATAGAAACTTCAAACTTTAAATAACCCACTTCGGAGCCATTAGAAACCGAATATGAATTTATTATAAAATAATATTTTTAGCTTTTCCAAAGGTGCCCCTCACACATCTTATAAAAGGGCACTCCCCGTTCTCACTAATTCACACATTCATAGCCTTTTGGATCGGCCAAAACCTACCCAAATACTCTCTCAACTTACATCACTACAACCTAGAGGCCTTAGTTTGATCAGAAAGCCATATTTAGGATCCCTTTTGATCAAATCAAAAGGAAGAACCCGAAGAAGAGGTAATGTTTTCACCACCCTCTTTCAAGTTCCTTTCTTCTTCAACTTCTTATTCCTTTGTTATATCTATTCTAAAATAATAAATCCAGTATCTTCTATATACTGTGATGTTATTAAAAATATGGTACAACCATATTCTGTATTCTATCCATCCATTGAATGGCATGTCACCATACGTGCGTACGTACGGCTTACCGTCTCCACGTTGTGGTGTAATTTTCATTTAATAAATTATTATTTGGATGAGTATAATAATGATGTTTAATTCATTTAAATAATAAATATAACATTATAATTATTCTGTATACATGATATACAATCCAATTATATATTATTTTAACAACAAAAGAATGATATTATCGCTCATGCGTATGTACGGACTACCGTCTCCACGAATGCGATGAGATTCATTCTCCATCGTATCCATTCAAGAATAATTCTCATTTAATGATTAAGAATAATGTTTAAGGACATGATATAATTCTGGATATGAATAAGATACAACCTATCCATAACAAACACGACTTACTTAACAATGAATATAAAGGAAAACGATAAGTTAACAACCAAAATGACGATAATACTAAGATATTATTAACAAATCAATGTTAAAAGATCATATATGATATCATATTAATGTAAATGATTATTTTATAATTAAATATAAATTATTTCACCATTATAAAGGAGGTTAAACTACCGTCGACCAAGGAAAAAGTACAAAGTAATGGGTTTCTTATCTCACTTTTAATTCCATGAGATTTCTATTGTTCCCCACTTATTTATTGTATGATGTGTGTGTACTGACCATGATTGTATTCATTGTGAAATATTCATTAATTTATTTATATTTACATCATCATTGTATCATCCTTCTTTCATGGGTGTATGTTTCGTAATTTACCAAATTGATAAGGGAATTTGAAATTTCAATTTCCACTCATTCTGCTTTACGCATACTTCATTGCTTATTTTACTCCAAGATTATGTGTGGAATAACTAATCATTTGATTATGTCATAATTTCTACTCCCCTTTCTGTGTATATACCTTTGATGCACATAATCAGTCCATTTCTAAATTCTCAAGTCATCGATTTGAACTTGATAAGAGTAATTTTTACTCAGTCACCATTGGTTGAGTTAAATATCCAATTCGTTGGTGTTGTTTTTACAAGAATATGTGTCAATGTCCTATGATTGATTTACACTAAATATACCATCATATTGAGTGTATTTATATTTTTCACACATAATTATGTCCTTGATTTATCCTTAATCTAATGATATGGTCTTTACAAGAGAATTCATCTCAATTTACATTGGATTGAGACTTATTTGTTGTTATACACCAAATCACTTTTATATGGTGTATATAATGTACTTTGACATAGTATATCATGAATCCATTTATTCTAATGATATTACAATGTTTTTATTACATCAATTATTTTTATTCAAGAGTCTCTCTTTTGGATAGTAACTCTAAATATAATCTCATTTTAAAATGTTTTAAAGATTTATTATTCTAAATCTTTCTAATTAATGTTCGTTTTATAAAAATGGTTCTAAGGATTTATTTATATGGATATTAATTTTTTAAAATTAAAATTCATTTTAAATGTTTCAAAGTGGTATGAGACACTTTGATTCAAAAATCAATATAAAATGGATTCTTGATAAATAATGATACTTTTAATTGTTTTCAAGAAAAAGGTTGATATTTATCTCAAATAGTTTTGATGATTATTTTCATATATGTCAATATCCTTCATTATTCTTGATTGAGGTTAATATATTACAATACAATCTTCCATATTGTATTGAATGAGTTATGGTTGACTATGGATGTACTATTTTTATACCATTCATGGTTTGCGGGTAAAGAATTGACATTTCGTATGCTAGTTTTTACACGAATGGTTATGTTAGGTTTAAAACTTTTCATATGAGGAATGCATTGGACTTATTAAGTGACGAGTGGATCATGCTATAGCTCCTTGATGCATCGGTAGGTCTCATGAGACAAACTAGTGTCTAGGAACGAGGCCTTGACAAAATCTTATTTGTAGTCTTGGCATGAGGCCTTTGCTACGTGGTTATGATAGTATGGAATTTTGCATTCTGTCATTATGAAAGTGGTTATTAATTTTATCATGTGATTACTCGACTAGTAGAATATCAATGTGAATTAGTAAATGGAATTATTTCATTTTACCCTTGCCATATTATGCTGATGTTTAAGTTTAAATGGCTTTTGTTTTAGTTATACATTGCCTTAAACTTTTATGTTTATTTATGAAAGTTTCCTCTATATTGTTATCCTTACTGAGCATCTGACCTCACCCCTTTCAATGTTTAATTTTTTCTAGGATGTGAAGAAGTATTTCATGAATGACCTGCAGGGATATTATGAGGGGATATGAAGACAATATGTTGTTGTAGTTTCTCACTTATTGATGTAATGTAAACTTTATGAATATATCTAGAGTTTCCAATGCTACTAAACTAATCGGTCTTTCGAGACTTGATCTTTCTTGTGATCATTCCAATGTTATGTAATAATGCACATACTCTGGGTATCTATGGTTGGGGCATTACATCTAGGGGTTGAGCTAATCCTGCTAGCACTTGGTACTCAGCCTTCACTTGCTGACATATAAGGCATCAAGAAACGAACTCTGCTACTACCTTCTTCATGCCTGACCACCAAAAATATCGTCGAAGAACCTGGTAAATATTTTATGCTCCAAGATGTACCGCCAAAGGGGATGTATGAAACTCCCTCAGGACCTCCTCATGCAATTCCACTGGTAAAATAGTGCATCATATGAAATGAAGTACATGCTCCTTACCTCGGGAATATCAATTAGAAGTATGTCCTATGGATAACTGAGCACGTAAAGCCACACAGTCAACATCCCCAAGATGTGCCTCCCTTACTCACTGTAAGAGTGGAGGGGAAACAACCAACAACTGTAGATAAGCTATATCCTATCCATCCACGAAGGATAACTGAAATGCGGCTAACTGTTGTGTCGCCTCACTCAACAGTTGTGAGCTCGACCTTCTGCTAAGAGCATCCGCCACCTTGTTCCCCTTTCCAAGAGTATAGATCTTCTCGAAATCATAATCTTGGAGGAACTCTAGACAATGCCTCTTTCTTTAGATACAGATCCTTTTTTTGATATGATGTACTTGAGGGTCTTTTGGTCAGAGTAGACAATAAACCACTCGCCCATGAGGTAGTTTCGCCACATCTTCAATGCGAAGACTACCGCTGCCAACTCGAGATCATGGGTCGCATAGTTATGCTCATGTGGCCTATGTTGGTGCGAACCATAAGCAATCACTGCCTACCTCTGCATCAAGACACATCCAAGCCCAGTCCCTAATAAATCTCAAAAAACTACATACCAGACACCATCCTTTGGCAACCTCAATACTGGGGATCTCATCAAACTCTATCACAACTACTCGAAATACTACTGAGAATTCTCCGTCCACCCGAAGGGTTTCCCCTTTATAGTCAAGGATGTCATCAGTGCAGATATCCGAGAGAAATCAGGAATGAATCTTTGGCAATACCCTGCCAACCCAAGGAAGCTCCGCACCTCTGTCATGCTCCGAGGTGGCTCCCATGCTAACACAACCTCCACATTAGCCGGGTCTACAGCTACTCCATCTGCTGAGATGACATGTCCCAAAAAGTGGACAACATGAATCCAGAATTGGAACTTTGAGAGCATCCCATAAAGGTGGGGCTCCCAAAGTATGTCTAGAACCATCCACATGTGTCTCACATGCTACTCTTCTAATGCTGAGTACACAAGGATTTCGTCGATGAAGACCACTACGAACCGGTCCAAGTACGGCTGGAAGATCTGGTTCATTAGTCCCATGAACACTGTGGGGGAGTTCGTCATGCCAAAAGGCATCACCAAGTACTCATAGTGACCATAACAACACTTGATGGATATCTTTTGTATATCCTCATCCCACACTCATAACTGGTGATAACCTGATCAAAGATCAAACATCAAGAACCACTGTTACCATCTCATCTGATCGAAGAGGTCATCGATCCTTGGATGTGGATACATGTTCTTCACCGTCACCTCATTCAAGCGCTGGTAATCCACGCAAAATCTCAGACTCCCGTCTAACTTCATTGAAAACAAGACGCTTTCCCAGGGTGAAACGCTGGATATCCCAAAACCATTTCTTTTCAAATCCTCTAACATGACCCTTAGCTCACGAAGCTTTGTGGGAGCCATCTGATACGCTGGTGAAGAAATTGGTGTCGTCCTGGGGTGTATGTTGATGCAGAAGTTGATTTCCTGGTGGGGAGGTAATCTTGGAACATCTTCGGGAAAGATTTCCTCGTACCCCACCACCACTGTTGGGAACTGGGAGCTCACAACATCAACTGATCTGAGGTAAGGCTATCCAACTCATGGGAGATTGGCTGCACCCTCCTATGCATGAGTTCATTCTGCGCTGCCTGGGTCTCCCTTTCTCTGACAAAGGAAAACCTTGTCCCATCAAGGAGAACACACCACACTCTTCGCCTAATATAGTTAATCTAGGCATAAACCGATGTTAAACAATCCATACCGATAAGGACGTCATAAGGCCCTGACAGTACCACCATGAGGATCCAACCGAAACTCTCGCCTCCAAGTGTAAGATCACACTATCTGCAAAGGTATGTGACCATTGAGTCTCCTCTCGTAGGTTTCTCCAAATGTAAGGATCGAGTTAACGGTTCTACTGGAATCTCGAGGTTTCCTACCAGACATGTGGCTATGAAGGAATGACTGGAACCTATGTCTACAAGTATGATAGCTAAGGTAGAAAAGTCATAGATCATACCTCAAATCATCCCTGAAGCCCCTGGGTCATATGCCTCGACCGCATGCACCTATCCCTGTCCTTTTCCCCCAGCTCCATGAGCCTGGTGTAGACCTCTTGGGGTTGGTGGTGGATGTAATTCAATGCATCTGTCACCAGTCATAGCTTTCCTTGCTCCTCTAGCACGTCTGCCGCCTGGAGGGTCTGTCTGCTCCACTCTCTGCCTCTACCTCGGTGGTCCATCCACTGCTTCCCTATCAGCAGCTCGACGGGTCGAGAAATCTCTAGTGAGATGTACCTTACCATCACATGTGTAGTATCACTTCTCCATAGGCAAACTGGATCCAGCCTGAGAGCCCTTGACTGTCGACCCCCTGTCCTGGGTACTCCTCCGACGTCTCTCGCATCCAGATCCTTGCATTCGAAGCCGGCTCCCTGCTGCCGAGGTCTCCTCACCTGTCTGCCTACTACTGACTGTCGTCAGCTATCTCTGCTCCTCAAAGAATCTCTGGATCACTAATGTCTGCTCGATCACTCCAGCATAAGTCAAAATTCATAGAGGCACGACACTATCTCAGATTTCTCATTGTAGACCTAGGTCGAATGTACGAGATCTGATGTACTGATTCATGAACATATCCATCGAGTACTGGATACGGTTGGTGAACCTAGAGGAATTTCTAGCTACTATCATACTACCCTGCTGGAGCTAAAGAAGCTCTTGTATGTGCACATCTCTCAGCGTAACCGGAGATAACTCCTACCTGAAGAGTCGCTTGACCTTCGTCCACATAAGAGTCTCCTCGTCGTGAGTCTATGTGGTCAGAATCCACCATCGTCCTTCTGAACCCTGAAGAAGGCTCGCTCCTAGGATCACCATCTGGTCCGCTGGTGTCCTCACTAGCCCGAAAACTCTATTCACCACCTCAAGCCATTCCCCAGCCGCCTGAGGGTCGAGCTTGCCTTGGAACCTGAGGGGTCTCTGTCTCTGGAACTCATGGATCACGCTAAGTCTATGCTCCTCGTCGGTTGGTACAGCAGGTAGCACTGGCTACTCCACTGGTGGTGGCATAGCAGGTGCACCACCTGGTGGAAACGCCTGGGGAACTGGTCCTTGTATCGAAGCCTCATCACTGAGGGGCTCATCCTTCTGATCGTGCTGCTGAATCATAGCGGGTATGTTTCGCGGAGGCATAATGTAAGAAAACAAGATGTACCATGGTCAATTAGTATATCTGGATATCTGACACAAAGGATATAGAAAACATGACCCATTCATATATGATTCATGTAGCATTCTTGTATTTCCCCGCAACTAGTGTTTTCGTGTACCGAGCTGAAAATCAGATTATCAGAGCCCTCATGTATGGATATGTCGGCCACCGCACCAACACTGTAGTCTCTAGCCTGAAAGCCATGCTCGAAACACTAGGCACTATTTCCCCCAACTAATCTCATAGACTCTTGGTCCTAAGGTAGAACGAACATCCACTCTGTTACCACTCTGTCACGACCCGTCCCAGTGGGGACCGCGACACGACTCCCCAAGCCCACCTCCAGTAGGCCAGGGGCTGGTGACTAGCACCAATTAGGCATATTTCTAACATGTGAGGCATTGACTAAGTACCTGTACACACGCACACATCTCCAAGACCAAAATTCTGAAATGTAAAAAAACCACTAATGAAGAAAGATGCATGCATACTACTAAACCCAACCACCAGAGTGTAATGGAAAGTATAGTGATGGAAGTAAATTGGGCAAAAAATAGAAGCCCGCCAAATCAAGAGTCTAAAAACTGCGAAGTCCAACCTTTAAACACAAATAGGTGTTGGGACTACTGCATGTAGCCGTAGTAACGCCTCGTCCTGTAAGTAACTCAGAAATCTCGGTCCTATCCTGGTCAACCCTGGACTCTATCAAAAGGCTACTTTTCTGCACAAGACATGAGATGTGTGCGCAAAGCCTTTGCAGGGGTGAGTATAACAATACTCAGTAGAGTTCCCAAAAAACCACAAATTAGTAAAGAAAAGGTACAGATAGCTATGTGTAGTATATTTCTACAGATCATATAGTAACACAAAACAGATATACTCAAAACCTAGACCCGTAGTCTAGAGGGAAGTCACACAACCACATACCCCATCTATGGATTCTGTTAGAAGATTCCATAAAGAACTTGTTATAGGAGACACACTCCACGAGTCTGGTTGCTCTGATGACATCCGTCTGAGAAGTTCTATTCGTTGGGAACCGCCATGAGAGGTAGATGCACTCATTACGGGAGACACACTCCTGAGTGGGAAGGATCAAGATAGATACAAGCACTCATTATAGGAGACACACTCTTGAGTGGGGAAGATCATGATACACAAATGAGGATCACTGCCAAGGACATGGAAAATACCATGACTCATCCGGATTCACCATCTAGGTGATACACCAGTAAGGTAGAGGATCAACGCCTAATAGAGTTGGTCACGTCGAAGCCTGAATCTACCTAGGGTTAGGAATGGATAGAGGATCTCGCTCTGGGCCTCTCAGAGGGATGCTGAATCTATCACAGAAAGTCCTGTTGAAGGGATCATAGTTCTGTAGAAGGAAACAATGCCTTACCTTTAGGGGAATGAGAAGAAGGGGCACCAACCCAAATGAATGATGTTCATGATACGGTGAACAAGAAGACTATGCCGTTTTCTAAAAAGTACAGGGCATGTAGAAATATTACACGCCTTGTTTCTGACCATGGGTAATTCCCATGTACAACGGCCCATGTTGTAAGGCTGGTCATGTAGAAGAGTTAGTACATGGAATTTATTAATGTGTACACGCCATGTCTGAGTGCCCAGGATCGGCTCTGTGTACGCTGTCCATGTGCCCGTACATGGTCTTTAACCAGTGTACTTTAACACGTGTAATTGGTACAAGGGGTGACCCGTGTTATTGGCCTTGCCTAGCCATGTGATGGAGTACACAGTCTTGTACTCTATCCCGTTTCCATGTACCCCCTGGATACACGTTGAGTCCCTCAGAGCCACCTCTTCCATGTTGTACACGCCGAGTTCTGAAGCGGTGTTGTTATCCCATGTCAGTGTATTTCCCAAGATATACGTCGAGCTTCGGTGAAAGTATAACACACCGTGTGACCAGGGTCACATGCCTTGTGATTCCACTCTGACCCTCGAAACCCTATCCAACACGCATGCACTACACGATAGATTCTTCAGAAGTACACGCAATGTATTCTAGAAATTTTCAGAAACGACGCTCTTCGCCGGCGTGCCTCCCATGCTACCCTGATCATCGATCCTACTATCCGATCACCATGAAACTCTCGATTTTTGGTCACCCTGACACTAATAATTAGCTTCCAGTGTTTTTGAACCTCCGATCAGACCTGAAACCAGGTTTTGATATTCCTTCGTGAGGAACGATCGAAGAATGACCCTTCTCGATCCATCCTGATTCATCATTCACCATCGTCTACAAACATCTACAAGGTCTCTGTGGGGTCGATTATTCACTTTGGTATTGTTGCGTCGTAGAAAAGATGTGCTACAATCCATTTTTCATCACCCCATGAAGAACACAAAGAACACGTTAAAGAAAAGGGAATAAAATCCAATAAAACAAATTTGAGGAACAAACCTCACCCATCATTCGTCACGGCATTGATCTTCTACCGTTAATAGGATTTAATGGAGCAGAAATCAATAACAATAAATCAACACATATTCAATTACCCATATGATCCCAAAGAAATCCCTCCTCCAAGAACGTACGAATCTGCAGATCAACTTGTTCGTGGTTGATCTGCGTTCATCGTTTAAACTCAAAGACGAGGAAAGAATTCGAATAACAAACCCCTAACTCAACGAGGATCGATTGCTGACGAATGTGTCACTCTTCCATCGTCATCAAGATCTTCCAACTTAGTTAGTGAAACGGTTCTCAACATCGATCCATTTTCATTCATCGTTGAGGGTTTGCTCCAGCGCTCTGCGGATCCTCCATAGATTTCTCTCAATCGTCCACCAATGAGTAGAATCCCATTATCTTAACAAAAAGGGAATGAAATTTTCATCTCATAGTGTTGGGGAATTAATGAGTCCACCTTTCAATTTTTGAGTCATTATAACTTGGCATTTATTAAAGGAACTATTTCCCCATCGCCACGTTGCAGTGCATGTTTCCATAAAAAACAAAATAAACATTTAAAAATTTATTCTATTTTTATTTTTTCTTAAAATGTACAAAAAATAACTTTTTCCCACGACCCGTGCCAGTTTATGTTAGGCTTGTCCTTAGGTAAATTCATCACCCTATACGCAACGGTTCCTTCATATTTTTAAGCCATGCATCCATTGGTAATCTTCCACAACCGCGCAGAAGCGCCGACCCACTTAAATTTAAAAGTTCAAACCACCATTCTGGGCCCATTGGGTCTCAGAATGATGTGTTGTTTTCGTGCCCGATCTCATTATAATTTCATATAATATTTAAAAATAATACACTGAAAAATCTGAGACATTATATTTTTTGTGATGAGAAATATTGATTTTTTTTATGGGTGTGTTGATCTTCCAACATGACACTGATCTAAAAATCATTTATATTATTTCATTAAAATTTTCCCTCCATTCTACATGATACAAGTCCATCATATGATGGAGTTGAGCCATTTAGTGGATGAAATTGCATACGATAGAGCCATATTCTGAGATATGTCACACTCTCGATTGAGGATTGACATTAACCTTGATTATAGTAGGAGGTGAAATTAAGATTGAAAAATGAATTCAAGATTTCATAACACTAAATAAAATAATTGTAATTCATGCATGAGATATGAGAAACGAATTATCAAACTTAATCTAAACCCAAACAAGTATAATGATGGAACTACAATCCAAACCATAAATGTTATGTTTTTTCTCCATTAATTTTTTTTATTTCATGTTTATTTAATATTTTATTTCATTGAAATTCCATCACTTTCAAGATTAAATAAAAAACCAAAACAATTAGTTTAGGATAATTATATTAATTGAGAGAACAACTATGAAATATCTTTAAGTGAGATGACCATGACTGGCCATATGATGAATTAGAAAAATAAAATTTCTCTTCTCACTCCCTATGATAAGCATGCATCAAAACAAGAACCGTTACTAGGGAGCCAATCAAAGTTTACTTATCTTTTTATATTTTCACATTACAGATATATTTTCATTATTTTTTTTAAAAAACAATAAAAAAATTATTTTCCCAAGTTGTATCTAAACTAAAATTATTCTACATGGTAATAGTACTCCTAGGTGCAATATCAAGAAAAAGATGTTTATTATAGTGATTTAAATGATTGGGTAAAAAATTAGTGATACCCTTGATGACATGGGGAGAAAAATGGAAAGATAATTAGACTATATTTGTTTATTCATGGAGCTTTTGGAACTTGAGGAATATGTGGGAGATCATCATGATTTTAATGTCTTCTGGAATGAGTATGAGGATCAACTTGATCTCACTAAAGAAGAATAACCACTGGATCATCCCAATATTAGTGAATAAATAAATGAGGTTGAGGAAAAACAAAGAGAACATATATAACCCAACCATTTTAGGAATCATATCCAAGATGACCATGATAGGATAGAGTGAATACATGATGAAGAAGACTTGCATACTGAGCTAAGTGTGGGTGAACAAATAGATCTGGATGATTTCTGGACTAATTATAAGGTACAATATGATCTACTAGATCCATATAAAGAAAAAGACCCAGTACCATTCCAAGTCACTCTAGGCATGGAAGTGGAAGACACCACCCAATGTGGTGAAATTTGAAGAAAAGATGGAGAATCCTGACTACCAACCTCAGTTTTCAACAATCAAACTCCTATGGGCACTTATCACTAATGAAGTGATTGAACCAGAACTAACTCAGGGGGATGATCCTTTCATGAACTCTATTTTTACGATTTCATACAATTTGATTTGATTATCACTACATATGATTTTATATTTTCATATTCGGTAAATCCTTTCTATTACTTAATAGAATATGAAGAAATTGTGAAAGCACATGTTGAGGCACAATTGGAGCTCCCTGAAAACGTTGAACATTTACTGGAGGGTGTATGAGAATAGATCTTAGTAGAATTATCGGAAGAACCAGAGACACACACTTCCAATTAGAATAGGAATTATTTTGAAATTAATTCATCAAATTTAAATTTTGTTTATGTTAAATTACATTCAATATCACCCTCTAATTATTCTTTAAATGATATAGAGAAGACATTGGACAAAGAAGTAAATTTTGTGCACATAGGGAAAAAAGGAGGATGATACATACTTCATCCTACCCCCACCATGCGTGATGTAATTAATTGTGAAGGGGATGGATTTGGTATAATCTATCCATGGATCATTCTTCACCATGAAGAAATAAGCACAAGCTAGGAAAAATAGCATGTGGTGTCTCAAATCCAAGTATCCCCAACCACCATTATACTTTTGATAATAGCTGGTACTACTTTCTGGAGGTAGTGATAATTCAAGGCCACATAGGGGATCATACCATGATTTATACCCTTATATTTTTTATAGTAATTTGGGGTTCAATTTCACTATTATGAAGTAGTCCAACATGCATCCCATTCTATCTAATATTTTTGAGCATAAATGACATGATATTTGTTCTTAATTGAGTAATTAATTTTTGTTGGACCTTTATGGTAAAAGGAATCCCCAATAGTGGAGAAAAATGACCAAATATTTATTTATAAATGGAGTTCAATTTTAGTGTGTATATTTAAAACACTTTATTTTTTTTCCAAAAAAATGATTTGATTCTTAAATAGGGAAATTACATGCCCACATTTGGATTTTGGGTTTACTTAACTAAACATAATGACATGAGTTTCATAGGAATCCCAAGATTCAAAGTTTTATATTTCAATGTTAATGATATTGAATTATAAAATGGACAATTGGATGATTAAAGTGAATCAAGGATATTAAAATGAGGACTTGTGATTTTAGAAAATTAGTTGATTCATGTAAAGGAAATTTCCCAACCATTTTTCCGATATTGAATTTATAAAATTCACCTGAATTTATTTTTTATAATTGGTTATTCAATTAGTGATTATCCCAAATCATATGTTCCACTCACGAGAATATTTCTAGATAGTGTACTTCTTATTTATTCTTGATCATATTTCTTGAGTGATCTTGGGACATGTAACCTACCCAAACTTTCATTTGAACTCGTTAAAGATATGACTACGAAAAAACAAATTTAAAATGATTGAGGTTTATTTTTAAAAGACCTTATCCTAAAATTAACAAATTTAAATCAATACTTATTTATCCCATTGAGACCATGAATGACCTTTATAGAAATGATCCATGTTTCCATCAATTTTTATTTCTTCTAATCCTACTCTTAGTATTTTCCTTTTATTTTAAATTTGATGTGTGAGGATGAAGGAATTCATGGTGGATGGGATGAAATAAATTTTAAGGAAGAAGTTTTTGTGTTATATTGTGGGAAAAAATAATGGTTTTTTATTCATTAACTCTGCTTAATTGTTTTCCCATCTTGAAAAAAAAAATTAAAAACAAAAAAAATATGTGACTTATAAGAATAAAAAAATCGATCATCATAGCAATGATTTTTATAATATGTGTTTATGTGTTGGATGTGAGGTTAATTATATGAATAAATTTTGAAAAATGAAAAATGAAAAAAATTATACATAAAAAATTATAAAAAAAATAAAACCAACGAAATATTCAAGAAGACAGACATCATTCATTATGCTTTCATTATTCATGACCATTTCCTTGAATGTTTTGGGGAAATTGGAGTTTCTACTTTAAAGGGGTGAATTTTATTACACTTTTTTATATCATGAATTATACTTAAGAGATAAATCCACTATTTTATCTATAATTTATAAAGAATCTAATCTTACCAACCTTAAGTCTCAGAGTCATTTGAACCTTTAATGAAAGCTCTCATGATTTTATTTGACTTTCATCTTAACAAAGTGGGGAAATAATCTCATTTATAGGCCTACGGATAAGGTTCATGTGATAATGATATGATCATAACTCCACTTGAAATTTATCATGAAATATGAGAGAAAATATTCAAGGGAGATAAATCATGATTTGGCATGTTTAATAATAATGAATTAAGGAACTTGAATGAATGAGAAGAGATGTAACATCACTTTAAAATGGGAGAAAGTAAAATACTTGGGTGGATTGTTTCATTGAAAATTTATGAATTGAATTGATATTTTATGTGTAATTTTAAAACTTGATTTTATATTGAATATTATTTGATTTTATTATTTTGGAATTTGAATATTGGTAACATTGGTGCCCTCTGAATTCCACATTCATATTTTCTGCTTGTGGAAAAGCACGATTTAAGTCTGGGGAATTGATAGAGGTATTATTTTCATCATTTTAAATATGATTTTAAATTATTTTAACCCAAAGAAATTATCAATTTGAGTTTATTTTTATCAATTTAGGATTTATTGTTTGTTTTGGGCTATAATGTGAAAATTGATTAATTCTATAATTCAGACAGATTTTCATCACTTTGTTATTTAGAGAATATGTTATAAAATATTAATCCAATTTGTGTGATTTTTTTAGGATTCCTATGTTTGTGGGATACAACTTTCTATCCTGAACTAAAATCTAATTTGGCCATGTAAATTCTTTAAACAATCAATCAAGTTTTAAAATAATTATGGATGACAGAGTGGACGCTACCTCAGTAAATGAGAGATAACATGGGATAAATGCCTTAAATTAAGTTGATTAATGATGTATTTTGAATGTTACATTTATCCATATTTCAAATTTAAATTCCATGAAGTTATTCGCTCATTAAGATAGTTTTTGAATGCTCAACATTGATGGGATATTCCTGGAAACCTTTTCAGAAAAAATTCTAACTCATTAAATATTCCATATCTCATAATTTAAGATTCAAATTAATTTGATATTTTAATGGGAGAATGAAAATGAAAGTTTTAAGAACCTCTAACAAGTTACATTGGTATGATTCAGATATATGGGTGGCATAACAAGAGCCAACATTCAGAGGACATGTTCTAGAGGGGAAGCTGTTGTACCCTTTTCTTTTCTTATTTTATTTTTGTTTTACTTTAGTTTTTTTAAGAGTAATTTTGAATTTTTTAAATTAAAACTAATTTATGCATGTTTTTTATTTTTTTCCTTCTTCCACACACACTTCTTATTCTTCTTTATCTTCATTGACCTTTTTTATCTTCTTTTCTTCTTCTTCTTCTTCTTCTTCTATTTTTATTTTTTTATTTCATGTGTGTGTTTTTTTATTATAATTTTATCATACTCATTATTTTATTTTGTTTTATTTTATTTGTTTTGTTTCTCATTCCACCATGAACTCTTACCCTAAAAAAAGGGGCTAATCTGAGGATTGGCTCGGTGGAGGTTTGTAAAAATTTCATTTATTATGTTCTTAAATTATAATGTTTTGTTATGTTTGTGATGGGAAAGGCTGATGTTCATGGGTGTCATGATCATCCACCATGACATAGATCTAAAACTCATTTATATAATTTTATTAAATCTTTTTACTTCCTTTTACAGGATATAAGATTTTCATATGATGGGGTCAATCCATTTAGTGGATGATGTGATATATGATGGATCCAAGTCTTGAAAGATGTCACACTATCAATTGAGGTGTTCCATCAACCTTGATTATAGGAGGAGGTGAACCTAATACTTCTAAATACATTTAATATTTCACAACACTAAATAAAATAAAAGTAATTCATGCATGAGATATGAAAATTGAATTATCAAACTTAATCTAAACACAAACAAGGAGAATGATAAAACAAAAAACCAAACCATAAAGGCTATTTTATTTCGTAAATAAATAAAAAATTTCTATTTAGGATAGTTTAATATCTTATTTCATTTTAATTCCATCACTTTTCCAGATTAAATAAAAAACAAAAATGAAGTAGTATATTTGAATTAGATTAAGTGAGTGGACAACTAAGAAACCTCCTAAAGTGCCATGATCCAGATCAACATCTATACTGCATTAGGAAAATAAAATTTAATTCTCCACACCCTATGATGGGCGTGAATTAGTCACTCCTTGTACCCTTCCTTTTGTGAATATTTCATATATCTAAAATCTAGAAAAGATAGTTTTAATAGGTCAATTTATAAGGCTAAAAAACCCCTTGAGTGTGTTCACTCTGATTTGCTGGGTCCTTCTAGGTCCTTTGGTTTTTCCCTTTGGGTTTTTCCATGTAAAATATTTTGGAGTCAAAATTTATTATTCTACACATTAATTTGTGGGTAACAGCTCATCTGCTTTTGTTTGGTGGGAAATATTTTATGTCCACTACATGCTCCCTTTGATTTTGTTTATTCATTAATTGTTTTACATCTTTCCCAAAATTCGGTATCTGAGGGTTTCGTTTTTATTTCATATTTATTATTGAATCCAATTAAAATTAGTTTATTTTGTTTAATTGTACGAACTACCATATGTGGAGACTAAAAATGAAAGATCTGATTTTTTCAATTGAATTCATAATTGGTATTTAGTATTCAAAAGCCAAAATGTATTTTAGATGATGAATGGGTGTTCATGAAAGAGATGATTTGTGGTTTCATTCACCAATGGGTCAATAAAAATGTGTTAAACCACGTTATCAACATATCTCAAGCTAGAACTTTGTAGAAGAAGCATGAGATGACCTATGCATCAAAGACAAAAAAATAAGTTGTTTCATCTTAAAAAAATGAATAATTTTATATACAAAGAAGGTATTTATATTTATAACTATTTAAGAAAATATCAAGGATGTTTTAATTAATTTTATGGTATGGGTATCAATTCAGAAGATGTGATTTTATCTGTTTTATTGTTTAATACTTTACCCAATTCATGAAAGAATTTACGTGTCACTCTATCTGGTTTAGCTCCTGATGGTGTTGTGACATTTAGTCTTGTTAATACTACTATTATAAATGAAGTGATCATGAGATGATAATCAGAGAAATATTATTTATAGATTTTAGTCAAAATGAACTAGGGGAGAAGCTTGGACCAGGGATAAAGCAGTCATGTTAAGAGAAAAGGAAGAAGCAAATCAAGGTTGAAATAGAGAGTATTTTGGAGTCATCATTGTGGTAAGAAAAGGAATGTTAAGAAGTTATATAATCATTTTAAAAGGGAAAATAGAATAAAGGAACATGAAAAGAAGATAAATGATGATGGATATGATCCTGTTGCTGCCGCTACAAGGGGTGGCATTATTATTTTCTATGACTATATTAATATATCTTCTAATGGTTCATGCTGGGTTGTTAATAGTGGTTCCTTTTCTTCACATGACATCAAAAAAGAAGTTCTTTATATCTTAAAACCTAGGTAATTTTTTTATTTTGAAGAGGGGTAGTGATGTTCATGCTAATTTTGTAGGTATTTGGACTATTTGGTTGGAGACTAGGATATGAAGTAAGATGATTTTGAAGAATGTTCAACATGCGCCTAAGGTTCAATTGAATCTTACTTATACCAGAGCTCTTGATGATGAAGGGTTTATAAGTTCATTGGGTGACTGCTAATGGAATAATTTCATGGGTTCTTTGATTGTGGCTCGAGGGAAGAAGCAACCAGGATTGTATTAGACTATATATTATATTTCTTGTGATACTTCTTCCATTTTTGAGTGGATTGTTTCTTCCCTATTATGGAATAATATGCTTAGTCATATCAGCAATAAAGGGCTTGGTTTTTTTCCTATAAAAAATCTTCTTCTGTATTTGAATAGTGAATTTGACACAAGTGATCATTTAGTCGATGAAAAATAGAGAAGAGTGAGTATCAATGGTCATCCTCTGCACAAGAAGTCACATGGGTATATGGATTAATACATTCTGAAACTTTTGGTATTTTGAAATATAAGACCTTTAGTGGTGGTCTTTATTTTGTGAAATTTATTAATAACTACTCCCGTAATATTTGGGTTTATGTTTTGAATTCCCAAAGTTAGATGTTTAGTGTTTTTAAAAAATTCCTGGTTTCCTTGAAGTGGGAATCAGGTAAAAAATTGAAATGTATTTTCACTGACAATGGGGGAAGTATTGTGGTCCATATAATTAGTATTACAGTCAGGAAGGTATTCAGCATCAAAGGGCACCTCCCAAGACTCCTCTGCTGAAAGGTGTAGCTGAGTGGAAGAACATGACTTTGTTGGAAATAGTTCTGTATTTACTTTCGGAAGCCAAGTTTCTTAGACATTTTGGGGTGTGGATTTACTTACCCCTTCTTATATTATAAATTAATCACCTTCTATTACTTTTTAGACAAACACTCTTGACATGTTTTGGAATGGAAAAGATATTAGGTACGATCACTTTCATGTTTTTGGATGCATGGATTTTGTTCATGTTCCTAGAGATAAGAGATCCAAGCTAAATGGTAAGCCACTCAGTGTATTATTATTGGCTATAGACACAATAAGTTTTGGTATAGGTTCAATGATCCTTCTTTGAATTAAATTTTCAGAAGTCACGATGAATTGTGTAAGATCCAAGATCTCCGTTAAGGTATGTTTTTTCCCACGTTTCAGTTTAAACTCTTCCTTCTGGGTGAATAAGTGTTTTCCCATGTCCTTAAGAAGGCTCAGGGTGTTCTAGTGGTTTTGGAAATGAAAATTGGGGATAGGAGTCTTCTGGACAAGCTGCACGGTCTGTGCATGGTTAGTCTTAACAATATAGACAACCTTGGTAAACCGTGCAGAAGAAGGGTTTTTGGATAGGAGCCTCTACATAATTTGCACACGATTTTGAAAACCATTTGGGTAAAACATGAAGAAGAATTATTTTCAAATAGTATCCTCCACAAGCTTTACAAATGGTTTGAAAAATCGTGCGGTTAAACCGTGTGGCACAGAAACCTTTAAAAAATTACAAAAATTCCATTACGGGGAATGAAGTAACTAATTAGGATTTACCTCCTCCCCCCTCTTGAAGCACTAGATTTGAACCAATGCTCCCAAGATCATCCATGGGTGATTCTCTCAAAACTCTAGTCCATTTTGAGTGTCGTTAGTTTTGAAATGAAGATCTGGGTAAGGCTAAATCCCTCACGTTTTTTCTTGTTTAGGGTTGGTATCTTTCCCTTCTCTCTATCTGAATCTCTAAAACCTTTCTTTCTTGATGAGATAAAGGTTGAGGATTCAAAGGTGTGTTTAATTGGAATCTAAGGCCTTGATTAAGGTTGTGATCACCCACATATTAAGGGTAGGTTGTATACAAGTTATATCCCTGGGTTCTTGTGTAGATTTGTTCATTTAGGGTTTCATTCTTGTCTCCCTTCTTGATGTGTTCCTGAAGCCATTAAGTAGGTGTGGTGTGTTGGGTTTCTAAATGATTAATTAAACCCTTCTTGATCCCCATGGGATGCAAGGATGATGGCATGACAAAATTAGGTCCACCCATGGGGTGTGTCGGCCATCCTAATGGGGATAAAAAAATATAAGGTTCGAAATTGACACATGATGATGTAGCAGCTTAAGGAAGAGGTTAATTGGATTATGTAATGAGTTAGAATGGATTTTGGTTAATTGTGTCTAATGTGGATAAATTCTAAAGTATTTCTTGGTTGTAATTTAAATGGGTGAAAAAGGAATAATGGGAATGTGACAAGGAATTATATTTACACTTTAATATGCTTAGTGAGTTAGGAATGAGAAATAGGAAATGAGACTAAAGGGTTAAGTATTATAAATGATTAATGTGTTAATAGATTGAGTCATAATATTAATTTACCATTTATTGATAATTTTTTGATGTTGTAAATGATATTGGCTATGATTATTTTGATGTGGTTAATTGTGGTGATTAATAAATAAGCATGTGCACATGGATTTGTAGATTACAGTATATAATTTAGATTATATGCCCATAGGTCACGTTGGACTGACTTTCTAGGTCCACCCCTAAATGCATGGGTTAGGGAAGGGGATGATGTTATATTCCCCTAAAAGTTTCATTCCACTCAGATTGTGGCTTCAAGGTGAGTATTATGATATTGTAATAATGTGATTCCTAGTGAGATAAGACCTAATTTTACTCCTATACTATTGAGAATTTTGAAAATTCCTAATCCATTGAACATGTGAAAGAGGTAGATTAAATCATGAAATGACTATGTAGTGAACCTAGACTCAATGATAGGATAATTAAAAGGAACATAGTCTATAATGCCCTATTGAACTATTTATCATTACGTTCCATTATTTATCAATTGAATGCACTATTTTATTTTTCTAGATATTTTATAGACACCATTGGTGGTGTCCTACTATGTTATACTCCCCCCGTTCTCGGGCCGCCATTGGATACCTGAGCTGATTTCATGCTTGCATGTCTGGACAATGGCAAGGGACATATTCGAGGTTGTTGAGTTGGACGTGGGATATGTATGGGTGAGGTTCCAGACTTGGAGTTCATACCATTTGGGTATCATTATATTTTTCTTTATTTGGGGTTTTGTTCACTTGGTGATATAGCATGACATGAAATATTTACAGTTGTATATGGTTGTACCCAGTTTGGGAATTGGTTATTTATTCATGTCGTTGATTGTTCCCATTTATTTCCCCTCTTTAAACTATTTTATGTGGTGGATTACTCTAGTAATGATGGTATAGTCTCCCCATGTATTCTATTAAAACCTTACTGGTCATCGACAACCATTGGCATACAGAGAGGCGAAATTGAGGTCTTGTGGTGACGTGACTCAGGGCATCGATTTAGTGGATTCCGGGTCGGGGATGTTACAAACTGTTTAAGGAGGATTAGACTACTGCAGATATTTATATGTGAGAGAAATATAATTATACATATTTTGATGGAGTTGTCAGTTTTGATCCCAGTTCTAATTCACATTTACCTCGTATTGTTGATTATTATGATCATATTGATGCGAAGAACAATGTTTAGGGTGAACAAGTTGGAGTTGATATTTGTGATTCACCATTCATTTCTGATGATCCAGTTCAAGGGGTTATTAAAGAACTTATCGTTCCACTATAGTGGTCATCACAACATCGTACCATTTCTACTCTGTATTCACTTGATGAGTATAAGCTCCTCGCTATAGGAGGAGAACCGGAATTATTTGATGATGCAATAGAAAGTGAAAAGAAGGAAAAATGGGTTGCGACAATTGATGATGAGATGAAAAAGCTGCATGAAAACGACATCTTTGAGGTAGTGAAGTTACCGATAGGTAAGACAAATTTGTAAAATCGATGGATTTATCAAATTAAAATTGAAGTATCTAGTTCTGTTCCATGATACAAGGCATGTTTGTTTTTAAATTCTTCTTTTTGAAGAAACGTTTGTATTATGATGATATTTTCTCACCTATTGTCAAAGTATCTTCTATTCAGGTTGTTCCTCATTTTGGTGCTAGTTTGGATCTGCATATTGAGAAAATGGTGGTGAAGACAACTTTATTCTGTGAAGATTTAGAAGAGGATATTTATATAGAGCATTCAAATGGTTTTATTGAAACATGTAAAGTGAATCATGTCATCATGTTGAAGAGAAGCTTTTATAGTTTAAAGAAAGCTCCAAGGCATTAATATATGATTTCCGAATCTATCACTTTTCATTATTATTTCGGGAAGAAATATTCTGATCATTGTGTTTTTTTAGATATTTAAAAAGATGGATTTATTATACTGTTGATTTATGCTGATGATATGCTTATTATTGTCTATGATGCCTCTTGAACTGACAAATTGAAGATAGATCCTTATCAGTCATTAGTGATGAAAAACTTGGGACCGGTATGATAGATTCTTGGCATGTTGATCTCCCATGATAGGAAGGCCAAGAAATTTTGGTTATCTCTAGATAGATACATTGAAAAGGTTATTTAGAGATTTTCTATGGATAAAACGAAAGTGGTTATTATTCCTCTTTCTTTATATTTTATGCTTAGTACTAGTCAATCACATTCTACTGATAAAGATAAAGAGGAGATTCAACACATGCCTTATTTATTTTCTATTGGTTGTTTGATGTGTGTGATGTTATGTACTAGACATAATATAGCTCATGAAGATGGAGTGGTTAATCATTTTCTATCAAATATAGGTAGAGAGTATTATAAATAGTGAAGTATATATTTTTTACCTTTATGTTACTTAGGATATGAGATTTTGTTTTGAACAAGCGGAACATATGATTTTTGGCATTATAGATACAAATATGGTAAGAAATATCGATTTGAGGAAGTCTAATTTAGGCTATTTGATCACTTTTGCTGGGGAGATATATCTTGGCATTATAGATTGCAGAGATGTGATTATTTATCTATAACAGAGTTAGAGTTTATTGTAGCTATAGAGGCGTGCAATGAAATTTTGTGGATGGAAACTTTTATTTGAGAGCTCAATTTTATTCAGGATATGTATTTTTTATCTTGTGATAGCCAGAGTGCTATTTTTGTGGAAGAAATTCTACTTTTCTGGGTAGGTCAAAACATATCGATGTTCAGTATTATTAGATCTACAATGTCCTCTATTTAAGATAGTTAGATATTGATAAGATCCCAACCGATAACAACGGGTTAGACATGTGGACCAAGAGTTTACCGAGAGAAAAATTTGTGGCTAGATGACTTATTTTAGGGTTGGAAGTGATCCATACTTGAGATAGAGGGGGAGTTTACTAGGGGAATCCTCAAATGGAACTCCCATGCAGGTCAGAGACCATGTGAATTTATTCACATGGATACATGTTTTTAACATAGGTCAAATAAGAATTTTTTTAGAGTTACGAATCTTCAAATGGAGACACATTTTTTGACAGAGGTATTTTTTGTTATAAAAGGGGAGGTTTCAACCAAGATTCATAAATTCTACAATACCAAGAGTAGATCCGATTTGGTGATCAAATTTCATTGGTGATCATTTTTCCTTTGCATGAATGTGTTATAGTTTTGAGATCCCTTCCATTTTTTTAGTCCCCACTATGTAATCATTGATTTTTGTGGATCCCTATTTCTGAAATAGGTCCTGTGGGGTTTCCCATCTAGTTTTTCCATGTAAAAATTTCAATATCAAAATTTATTATTCTGGACATTCATTTTTGGGTTGCTACACATTATCTTTTGTTTGGAGGTAATGATTTTATTTCCACTGCACGTTAGATTTGATTTTGATTCCACATTCATTACTTTCCATCTTTTCCAACACTATGGTGGAGGTTTGTACTTACTATCCTTTATTGATGAATACTCTAGGAAAGTTTGGATTTATATACTCAAACATATGTTTGATAATATTCATAATTTTAAGAAATGTAATGTTAGGGTAGAAAGTGAACATGGTAAGGAACTCAAAGCCTTATGAACTGATAATGATTTAGAATATTTATCCACTGAATTGAATGAATTCTATGAACCTGAGGGAATAAATAGATACCAGACTATTGTAGAAACAACACAAAAAATTGCATTATCAGTGAGGGTGAATAAGACTGTTCCCTAAGAGGGTTAGGTGTATGCTATCCCACTCTAAACACCCTAGGTCTTTCTGGGCCGAGGATGCCTCTACGATAGACTACATAATTAATCATTTCCCATCTTCTACTATTTTTTTATGAAACATAATGAACTATGGAAAGGTCCACCCTCTATCCTTGCACACCGTAAGATTTTTTGATCCATAGAATATGCACATATTTGTAAAGATAAGTTAGATTCTAGGGTTGTGAGGTGTATATTCATGGGTTATCCAGAGGGTGTTAAGGGGTATCATCTATGGATAGATTAAGCTGGTTATCGAAAGTGTTTACTCGGTCAAAATGTTGTGTTTCATGAGTGTGGTCTCTCTAATAGTATATGAAGAGAATTAGAAGAGTCTTTGAATAACAATGGAGAACCTCCAGAGCCCCAACACCCATTGGTGTTGATATTCCATTAGAATCCAAAGACAAATCTCAATCCGAGACCATGACTGGTTTTGCTCCACCCATTCCCCAAACTCAAGGTGAATCTGATTCTGATTCAAATTCTAAATTTGAAATAGAGGAACCAGATAATATAATAAATTATCAACTCACCTGAGATAGAGAAATAATAGTTGTTAGATCTCCAACCCACTTCAATCAGGCTTACATTGCTACCAATGTGTTTAATGTTTATCATGATATATATAATGTAATGAAGTCCTTATGCACAAAGAAGAAACTAAGTGGTTATGTGCAATATAATAAGAGACAATTTCACTCTTTAAGAACAACACTTGGGTTGTTGTTTCTAGACCTACTAAACATAATATTATTGTATCTTTGTAGATATACAAGAAGAATAAAACCAATGTTGGAGAAACTAAAATCAAATTGAAAGCCCGAATTGTTGTTAAAGGATTTATTCAACCTGAAGGCATTAATTATAGTGATATGATATGGAGGCAGAAGAATGCAGGGAAGGTTGTGGGGTGGATGTATATTGGTCATTGGTTGTTTTAGACATATTTTATATGTATATATCGATGATAGAGGTATGAGTTGGATGAGGTTATTAGTTGACTATGATTATGGTGCCTAAGGTTATATTGAATGAGGTTATGATGACTTTGGATGTATGATGTATGATGTATGATGTATGTGTAATGGGTTTATTATGCATTTATGTTTTAGTTTATTACATGTTAGAGGTTTTATATTTATATTTTTGGAATAAATATTTTTAAAAAATAAATTTTAAGAGAAATATTGAAAGGTGGTTTTTAAAATCCATCGCTAAATAAATTACTGAAAATATTAATTAGTGGAGGTTTATTTAATCATCTCAAATCCAAACTGCCGATACTTATATTTGTGGTCGTTAAGTTATCTTATATATTTTATTTTTGGTTTAATTTTTTTTTTAAAATTTACCTCTAAAGGCTCAAAAAAATACACATATTGAAACTATAGATAAAAGAAAACAAAAATCGCTAAATTACTATTAACCATGTAATATGTTATAGCTTTAGTAACTACCTCTAGCGATTAAGAGGTTTTGTAAATCACGACCAGTAGATGAAAAAATCGCCACAAATGCTTCCATTTTTTAGTGATGAGCCTATAGTCATTAACATATGGCTCCACAAATGATTTCGTACAACACTATATTCATTTGTATGATGTTTCACATGCACCACCATATATTGAGATGTCATCATCAACAGAGAAGTATAAAGAAACATCAATACCATTGTTGTATGTTCTTAGTGTTGAGGTGGAGACACTACACGAGTAGTAACCCGTGTCTATTGATGGTACACTTGTGTGACATACACGTCCGAAGCAGAGTGGGTGCGAGGTTTATATGATGAGTTGGGGTACTGAGAGACATCAACGTAGATTTGTTTAAGTGGCGCACATTATATTTATAAAAAACCTGATTAGTGAACAAATTAAACATTGTTTTAATATCTATTTTTAATATAAATTTTCCAATCAGAATCACTAAACTACAATTTTAATTAATTGCTAAAATTAAAAAATTCTACCTGAGACGGGGAAAATCCATTACCACCGATGATTTCCCTTCTACAGCTAGCAGTGAGTTATGAATATTTTATATTATAAATATAAATAATATATATCTATATGTGTTTATAAAAAAAATTATATAAAAATAATTAACAATATATAAATTAAAATATAAAATACAGATATATTTATATAAATATAAATTTGATTATAAAATTATAAAGATAATTATTTATATTTATATAATTAAAAAATTATAATTATAAATTTATTTTTATAATTATAAATATAATTATAACTATTGTTATGTAATTATAATTATAATTATGTTTATAAATATAAATAATATCTATAAATATAAATATTATTATAAAATTATAAATATAATTATATTTGTATCTATAAACTTATATATAAATATGATTATATAATTATAAAATCCAATTTAAATATATATTTCAAACCTCTCATCAAGCATGTGTTTTTGGCGTGATTGAAATGTGGTAGTTTTCACATTATAAAGGCGAAACTACATATCCCTTTGTATTTTTTCCAATCATTGAGAAACAAATGAGGGCATTGGTAGGTGTGTTCAAACCCAATGCCGTATGTGGCATGCACCCCACCATGCATCATATCAATATATCTTTATATTATCATCTCCACCACGTATCATGTCAATATATCTTTATATTATCATCGAGTTTCACATAGGTCCTACACCTTCAAATAAATATTCATCACCATCCCACACAAACATATAATTATGATTCACCGCCTGTCCTCCCGGCCCTACATATATAACACCACCGCCACTTCCTTGGCTATTGACATGACTGGCTAAACCACTCATTAATCACGATGGTGGGTGTCTCCCTCCTCTTCATCTTATGTTTTTGTGTAGATCTGGCTCCCGACAATATCGTCACCGAAAACCATCCCGACGGAGGAGTTGAGGAGATTGTGATAGAGGATGTGTTCAACCAGATGTTGCTTCACCAAAAAGGAAAACCTCCATGTGAGGGGTCCTTCTACACCTACAACACCTCTATTTGGGCCACTACTAGGTTTGATGGCATCGACATGATGGGGGATTGGGACACCCACAAGCGTGAGGTCCTCGGTTTGCTACCCCAAACCAGAGTTTTTTTTTCAAAATATGTTTTTTAAAAAATATATATATTTCAAAAAATGTATAGGTTATTTTTTAAAAAGTATGCCTTTAAATTGGCAGCGCCGATTCCACCTTTATGATTCGGGTGAAAGGCGGCAACCCATTTGCCTCCATTCATCCAAAATAAAAAATTACTTTTTTGTTGTTTTATTTTTTTTATTTTTTATTAATTGTTTTTTGTTTTGTATTGTTTATATATATATATAACAAAATTTTTAAGAGAATTTATCTGCTATTTAATATCCAGCAGAACTGCCATTACTGTAGTCTGAATTCTAACCGAAGCTCTCACCTAGGGCTCTCTATTATAAGAGTATTTTCTATTAAAATCATTCTACATTTCCGATGTAGGATTAAAATTCTCCCTTCCTATGCAGAATACTCTACATTTCCAATGTGAGATTCATAATTGTTTCAACAATGTGGCTTTGAAATACTATAAAATATAAACTATTAGACCAATATAAATAAAACACAAATCATGGATTTAAAATATAAGAAAAAGTTTAAAACAAAAATAATATCATAGAAAATGTTGATAAAAAATAATTTATAATCTTTCAAAACCACCTACTTGAAACTTAAAAATGTTTTAGGTATGTGTCTTTGAAAGATTAAAAAATATAAATTATAAGATAAATATAAATTAAACTTAAATCATGGATTAAACATATAATAAACAATTGAAAATAGAAATAATTTTGTTAAAAATGTTGATGAAATATAATTTATAAGCTTTCAAAACCAGTAACCTGAATCTTAAAAATGTTTGTAGTATATCACTTTAAAAGCCTATAAAATATATACTATAAGACCAATATCAATGATCAGATCTACGGTCGTAAGACCAATATAAATGAAAATTAAAACCTGGACTAACCATATAATAAATAGTTGAAAACAAAAATAATTTCACAAAAAATGATGATAAAATATATTTTAGAAGCTTTCAAAACCACATACTTGAAACATAAAAATGATTCAAGTATTTGGCATTGAGAGACTAAAAAATTTAAATTGTAAGACATATATAATTGAATGATAAAATAAAGAATAAATATATAAGAAATTATTTCATTAGTTAATTAATATTATTAATAATTAATTAGTTAATTATTAAATATTAAATTATTAATTATTAATAATTAATTATATAATAATTAATTAATTAACTATTAATATAATATTTTAGTATATAGTAGTTAATTAGTTTATTAGTAATATAATTATAAATTATATTTTTTCATTATAATTAATTAGTAGTAATTATTAAAAATTATTATAAAATCATTAATTAGATAATTAGTAATATAATTATTAATTATATAATAGTTAGTTTGTTAATTATTAATATAATTATAAATTATAATTATTTATTAAAATTATAAATTAACAATTATTAAAAATTATTATATAATAATTAATTAGTTAATTAGTAATATAATTATTCATTATAATTGTTCTTTATAATTATTCATTATAATTATTCATTATAACTATTAATTATTAATTATTAATTATTAATCATTTAATTAGCAATATAATTATTAAATATATTATAATTCATTAATTAATTAGAAATTATTAATAATTAATTATATAATTATTAATTATTTAGTTAGTAAAATAATTATTGATAATATAATAATTAATTTCTTACTTAGAAATATAATTACTAATTATATAATTATTAATTAGTTAATTAGTAATATAATTATTATTTATATAATTATTAATTAGTTAATTTAAAATTATTAATTATTAAGTATATAATAATTAATTATTTAATTAAAAATATAATTATTAATTATATAATAGTTAACTAGTTGTTTTTTTGTGAAATATAGAGGTGAGGACATTTTTATAATTACTTAATTAGTAATATAATTATAAATTATTATTATTCATTATAATTATTAATTAGTATTTATTAAAAATTAGTATATAACAATTAATTAGTTAATTAGTAATATAATTATTAATCATATAATTGTTAATGAGTTAATTAGTAATACATTTATAAATGAAAATTTTTCGTTATAATTATTAAGTTGTAATTATTAAAAATTATTATATAATACTTAATTAGTCAGTTAGTAATATAATCATTCATTGTAAATATTTATTACAATTAGTAATTATTAATTAGTAAATAATAATTAATAATTAATAATTATTTAATAAGTAAAATAATTATTAAACATATAATTATTAATTATATAATACTTAGTTAGTTTATTAGTAATTATTCATAATTAGTTATATAATAATTATTTTGTTAATTAGTAACATAATTATTAATTATAATAAATAATTATATTACTAATTAACTAATTAGTAATTACATAATAAATAATTAATAATTCTAATTAATAATAATATTAATAATTAAATAATTAATTATTAAATAATTAATAATTAATAATTATAATTAATTACTATAATAGTAATTGACTATTTAATTATTAATAATGATTAATGAATAATTATAATTAATAATTATATTACTAATTAGCTAGTTAAATACTTTAAATTTAATAATTATATTACTAATTAACTAATTAATTATTATTTAATAAATTATTATATAATAATTAACTAATTAATTATTATATAATTAATAATTATATTTACAATTAACTAATTATGTATTATATAATTAATAATGATATTACTAAATAACAGATTAACTATAAAATTAATAATTAATAATTAATAACTAATAGTTATATTACCCATTAACTAATTAATTATTAACTAAATAATTTTTATATAAATAATAATTATATAATTAATAATTATATTACTAATTTATTATTATATAATTAATAATGATATTACTAATTTACTAATTAATTATATAGTTAACTATTAATAATTAATAATTATTAATTATTAATTATATTACTTGTTGACTAATTAATTATTATATAATTAGTAATTATATAATTAATTGCTATATTAATAATTAAATAGTTAATTATTAACTATTTATTATATATTTAATACATGTTTTATGTTTTATTTATATTTGTCTTATAGTTTATATTTTATAGTCGTTCAAAGCCACATAATTGATACATTTTTACGTTTCGAGTAGGTTGTTTTGAAAGAATATACATTATTTTTCATCAATTGTTTTTAGAAAATTCTTTCTATTTTAAAAAATTTATTATATGATAAATATATGTTTTTTGTTTCATTTATATTGGTCTTATAGTTTATATTTTTTAGGATTTCAATGTCACATACTTGAAACATTTTTATGTTTCATGTTATGGACTTTAAAAGCATATAAATTATTTTTCATCCACATTTTATTCAAAATTTGATTTATTTTCAACTACTTGTTATATGTTTAATCCATTTTGTAAGTTTCATTTATGTTGGTCTTATAGTTTTTATTTTATAGGCTTTCAAAGTCACGTACTTGAAACATTTTTATGTTTCAAGTATGTGTCTTTGAAATCGTATAAATTATTTTCCATCAACCTTTTTTACGAAATTATATTTATTTACATCTATTTTTTATATTCTTAGTATGTGTTTTATGTTTCATTTATGTTGGTCTTATAGTTTATATTTTATATGCTTTCAAAATCACGTACATGAAATATATTTATGTTTCAAGTAGGTGTCATTGAAAACATATAAATTATTTTACATCAACATTTTTTATGAAAAGATTTTTATTTCCACTATTTATTTTAAGTTTAATCCATGTTTTTGGTTTCATTTTAATTGGTCTTATAGTTGATATATTATAGTCTTTAAAATCTACATACTTGATATAGTTATGAATCCCACATCGGAAATCCAGAATGTTCTGCGCATGAAAGAGAGAACCGGAATCTCAAATCTGAAATGCAGAATTATTTCTAAGGTATGACTTCTTATAAAAAGGATCCCTGAGTGAGAGCTTATTTCAGAATCTAGACTGCTGTAATAGAAGTACTAATGGATATTAAATAGAAGATAAATTCTACAGATAATTATTGTTTTCTTATATATATATATATATATATATAAACAAAAAAACAAAAATAAAAACAAAAATTTGTAAAATAAAAAAAATTATATATATATATTTGTTTTTAGAAGAATGGCAGCAACAGGGTTTCTAACATTCAAATTAACCTGAATGGCAGCAGTGCTATTGTCGCTTTTCACCTGAAGCATTATGGGGGAAGCCGCGCTACTGCCTTTAGGGCACAAATTTTTCAAAAATTTAACCCATATGTCTTTTTTAAAATATTTTAAAAAAACCACATGAAGAAAAAACTTTCCAAACATCCCATGAAACCTCAGGTCCCCGCCCTTTCAGAAATCTTCCATTTTGTTTCTATGTGATAATTATTATTTGAGTAAGTATTTTATTATTTATCAGTTTGATGTGATGGTGGACCAGATGGTCAGTATTCATGGGGATACTACTATATTAATGAAGGGCATAGGGTGAATCTTGAGCATCTAGATGATTATCATGAGCCCAATGATGTATTCCTTCGTATGCATGGGAAATATTACTACGGCCAGTGGCCCTTTAAGTTAACACCATAAGATACCCACATCTCTTTGCAATATTTCAATGAAACATGTTCTTCAATATGGTTATGGGTGCAGGAACCAGTACTACGACACCATTGGAAAAGACCTCGAGTACGACCCCCTCTGCAAACCTGAACTTGTGGAAACCAACGCCACTATCTACTTCAAGATGGTGATCTCAATCTAGATGAGGTTGCTGCTGCAGCGGTTGTCATTCCATGATGTTATGGCTGGGATGTTTTGGCCTACACTGACAGATCTGTCGTAGGGCTTCCGTGCGAGATTTAGGCTCACCACCATCATCATCGCCGACAACGAGATGTGTGGACTCTACCAAGTCTCGCACATGTAGAGGGATTGCATAGAGTTCTACAAAAGGTACTATAGGATGTTGGTGGTGAGTGAGGGACTGCACCTCAGCTGTGCCAAAATGGATCCCTATCTCTTCCTGTTCATCCATGGCTGCCACCCAACCCAGATCATTACCACTGTGGTGGGCTCACTGTAGCTACTACCGGCCCCTACAACACATCCCCAATATCCAACTCTATATTCCATGTCATGTCTACCATGTATTATTAAATAATAGCCGCCCTGTCAATTTAGAGTCCTCTCATTTCATGATTTTTTTCCCTAGGGTTTCTTGGTTTAGTCGGTGCGCCACTGTACAAATGGTGTGGGCATGGTTCCTTGGAATTCGATTCTGATCCTGTGGTAGGTCAACAATCGGTGATAGATCTGATGATCCTCATGATTTAGCATTCTTGGGGATCTCCTGCGGTTCATCGATGTTTGACATCGATCTTTATTTTTGGGTTTCATCAGGGGCCTTCGCGATCCTCATCTCTGATGGAGGATCGGGGGCAGGATAAGTACAGATGCAGATCACTAGAGGTGATTGTAGTAATACAAATATTAAATTAGAAAAACGATATTTACTTCTTCTCTATTATAATGAAATAGACACACATGACCCTCTCTATTTATAGAGACATATCTGTATACCAAAAAAATGATCAAAACAGAGATAAACAAAAAGGCCACAAATTATTGCAGTAGGTTCCATCCAAGCATTCATCACCAAACATGTTGAAGAAGCATTCATTGAAGATCTCCAAGCCTCCATTTATACAGTGGATGTTTGGAACCATCCATGGTATATGAGATTCTTATCCAACATCCCCCCTTAAACTCGTATTCCTCATGATCCATGATTTTTCATCACATCTGAGTGGATTTCCAACCAGTGAAATGAATTCACCAAATTCAAAGCCTTCCTTTTTCTAAAAGCCTTTGATGATTTTTATGTAAGGAATTTCATTATCTATCACTTAATTCCTCATGTCATCAGTTTTATCTTCCTCAAAGCTAACTGGATTGAAAATCACTAAGAGACAATTCAAATTTACGTACTAATCCATTGATTCTATTCTCTCAAATATATCTACAAGGAAATAAACATTTTGAGGACATATATGAGATATTTCTCATTCAATGTCTTTAAATATCAGAGTATGTGATGATGGTGTCAGCGGTTCTTTAATTCTTCATTCCTCCAATGGTATTGCCTTAACTATTTCTCCATCTTCTAGAGTGATTCATACCTCTCTAGTATAATATTCTCAATTACACTTCGATGACTTCTTTTCATCATGGATAACATCTATTATGAATATAATATTCTTTTTTATGGTATTATAGAACTGATATCCCATTGCTTGGTCTCTGTATCCCATAATGACACACTACACCACTTTGTCCTCATGCTTTGAAAGTTTTTTCTCTAGAATCCTAACATAGGAAATGGAATCAAAAACTATAATATGAATCATACTTGGTTTGTGAGTACTCCATGATTCATGTGGCATATTTTCGTTGAGTTTTTTTATTGGGAAAATATTGAGTAGATACATTGCAAACAACATCGCTTCAGCCCATAATGTCATGGGAACTCATTTGCCTTTCAACATGCTTCTTTCCATGTTAAGAATGGTGTGATTTTTACTCTCAGCTACTCCATTGAGTTAGGGTGTGTAAGATGGTGTCATCTGATGTATAATTCCATGATGCTTGTGGTACTATTGAAAAACATCAGAGGTGTACTCCCCACCTCGATCAGATCACAAATTTTTTAAGCGATGATTTCTTTGATTTTCAACAAGTGCCTTAAATTATTTCAAGATGTCAAAAAATTATGACATCATTTTGAGAAAATATATCCACGTTTTCCTTCTATAATGATTGATAAATGGAAGAAAATACCTCCTTTGTCCATATGATTTTGGATTCAATGGACTGCACACGTCGGTGTGAACAAGAACCTGTGGGGCTGCAACTTTCCAATTGGCCTTCGTTTCAAAGTTGTTTCTATGTTGTTTTCTTAGAAAACACATTTAAAAATTTTTATTCGGGTGTCGAATGATAGGAATCACATTCACAATCTTATTTTCTCCTAATTATCTTAAACCATGAAAGTTTAAATGCCCGAACATGGGATGACATAGCCAGTCTTTATCGTCACGTAACATCGATAAACATCGTGGTATATCGAGTTGGATCATAAAAGGAAACATGTTATTCTTTTCGATCGGTACTTTTGTAATCATCCCCCCTTTTCATCAACAATCAGCCTTTGTTTATTTTGTAAGATTATGTGTAATAATTTTTCCACCAACTTTCTAACACTGAATATGTTGGTCTTCATGTCGAGTACATTGTAGATGTTAAAGATGAAAGCATGATTGCTATCTTTTTTCTTGATTAGAATATATTATCTTCCATAACAAAATATTATAATGATATCATCAAATGCAATCTCTCCTCAAACACCCTCTTCTAGGATCGTAAACAACTGTTTCTTCCCTTTCATGTGATTTCTAGCTCTAGAGTCAAGATTCCACATAAATTGATTTTGTGTCCATGTTTGTTCCATTAACACATGGGACTCGTCAAAAGGATCTTCTGATTCGATGATACGTTTCACCTCAGTATAATTCTATATGGGATTTCTGTACGAACATTCATTGATATAATGTCAATATTTTTTAAAATTATAGAATTGAATGTTTCTTTTGTATGATTAACGATTGTTGCATCCACCCCTTCTTCCATGTCCACAATCTTGTGGAGTATAGGTTTGATATTTTCGACATCCTCTAGTTGGCCTTCTTCCACCACATCCATATTTTCTTGGATAAAATTTATGTCCATGGAATCTCCAACTTCAGTTTCTTCTAGATATCCCCCTTTGTCCATTTCAATGTTTTTGTGATAAAATTTTGATTATAGGGCATGCTTCAATCCATTCGTATTGTTCTAGTGGTTCACCATCAATTTGTAGGCTTGAAGATACCCCACATGTTCTTTGATCGAGATAGTTTCAATGTCCTTTGTTTCATCTAAGGAAACGACTATGTAATGAAATTTTGGATCAAGGGATCGCAAAATTTTCTCACATACGAGCATATCAGCAATAACTTCTCCACATATTCGTAATTGGTTCACCAAAACCATTACATGAGTTTGATACTCAACAACCATTTTAGAAGATTTCATAAGTAGGGATTCGAACTCGGCTCATAGAGATTGAAGATGAATCTGTTTCACTTTGTCGGAACCTTGGAATGCTTTGTGAAAAGTATCCCATATCTCCTTGGATGATTTTGAGGAAGAAATTATTTCAAAATTCACTTTGTCAAGGCCCTGATAAATGTTAGATTTCTCCTTGCAGTATTAATTTTGTTCTTCTGGGGGAGTGGCCATTAGAACATCTGGTTGAGAAGCCTCTTCTACTATTGATTCTGGCTCGTTGTATTTGTTTTCCACAATGTCTATGACATCTGGGGTGCCAAAGAGTGCTAGCATTTGGATGCACCAATTATCGTAGTTGTTCTTTGTCGGCTTCGGGATCACAAATTGTGTAAATGCATTCTCCATGGTGATAAACTATTTTTTATGAACAATCATAGATGCATATATTTGGAAGAGAATTGTTTTGGAGTTTGAATACTACTATATATATTTTCTTTTAGAAGTGAAGATAACCATAATATTTTACTGAATTGCCACTATGTTTTTGTCTTTAGAAATGAAAAATTAGGTGCCTATTTTCTAGTATTTCATGTGACTTTTTTTTGGAATGGAAAATGTGCTGTAATATATATATATATATATATTGATGTGATAATTGAAAAAAGAGGAGGTGTACATGGTGGGCACAAAAAAGAAGAATTGAATCCAACATTTGAAAATTGTCAAAAAAATGTGGTTTGGAGGCTATCAGAGGAAAGAGGGGGTGGTAAAAATTAATTTTGAATAATTCCAAAATGTGGAATAGGAAGAAGGGGAAAACAAATAATTATTTTGAAAAATGAAAAATCACAAGGTAAATAATCTCACATCCACAACTTGGAATAACTTGTACTACTATTCATCGTCTTCTTCAATGATGCAATAATTTATTGGCTACAGATCGAACTAAACCCTCTCACAAAAAGTAGAAGCATCGTCAATGTGCTCTGATATCATTGAAGGTGGTCATGGGCAGCAGATGAAGACGCATATTCAACCTCCTCTGATACCACTAATGAAGAATCAAGGGAAGTAGAATCACAGATGTGGATCACTAGAGGTGATTTCAGTAAGACAAATATAGCAGTAGAAACACGGTATTTATTTCTTCTATCTTCTAATGAAATAAAACATACACAACCCTCCCTCTTTATATGGATACATCCATACACCAAAATGAAGATCATAATAAAGATAAAAAAATAGTCCAAAAATTGTTGTTGTAGGTTCTGTCCATGCATTCAATGCCAAACATGTTGAAGCATCCTTCATTGAAGATCTCAATGCTCCATAGGTACAGTGGATGTTTGGAACCATCCATGGAATATGATATTATTATCATATAGTCGTGACATATCACCTTCAGATCTGCATAAACATTGTCCTATTCTTTGTGAAGGTCCCGATCTAGGGTCTGTGAGGCTCAGATTCAATGATTTTAGTTTAGAAAGTATGAAACAACCTTGTTTTACGACCCATAGTTCTAGACGGGTGACTTTCAATTGTGTGGAGATGGAGATCTATGAGTTGGGATGATTTTAGATGGTGCTCTATGACATGCGATCCATTGCCACACTCATCTTCTTTGATTTGGAAATTTCTATAGGAAATCATTGCCTTGTTCTTTATTGAAGGTGATCCATTGCTCAAAGATTCAAATTAACTTTTCATTCACTTGTTAATATGGGGTAATATATTTTTAATAATTGTAATAATTTTTCTATTACTGATCTGAAAAAATCGACCGTGAAAATAGGCATCATAGTGTTGTGATTTGTTGATCACAAATAGAGATGATGGATGGAGAAAAATGGAATAAAATAGGCTTTATTTCACAATGAACAAAGGTTACTAAACATCCCTCTATACCTCTAAATATCTCACATGGAGATCTCAACACTCCCCTGAATGCACTAAGAACTTATTGGCTCCGAATTAATGATTAATGATGCTCCCCAAGGTTTCCTTAAATATCCATAGTGAGAGGTTTCAAGTTTGACACAAATCCCACAAATCCTTTTCCTAACAACGACTTCTCTTATAGCTGCCACCTACCATGGACATCATTACTGCCACCTACCATGATATTAGGTGGAGTTGGTGCACCAACAACCTTTGACAACAATTGTGGGTAGTAGTTGGATATTTTCATCAATTCTTCTCCTCCAGCTGCAATATGCTGGAGCATCTACGAAGGTCTATCTTCTACCGAGTAACTACCTTTGTCAACATATCAACTAGGTTCTCATTTTTTTGGATCCTCACAAGTTGTAGAAACTATTTATCCATCACTTTTTGTATCCAATGATAGAAAATATTGATGTTCTTCATCTAGGAATGGTACAAATAGTTCTTGCGCAAGTCCAAATCACTTTGAATATCACAATGAACTCTGTACTCCATCTAGTTGAATCCATGCTCCTAGTGAAAATGTTTTATTCACAACATCTCCTTGAAATCTTCCAAAGCAGAAATGTACTCTACATCCATCGTGGATAAAGATATACACTTTTACAACCTTTAAAATAATGATATAGATCCTCATGAAAAAAGTATAGATGTATCCCGATGTACAATTCCTGATATCTGGATCCCCGACCATATATGCATCTATATATACTGCCAAGATAGGTTCAATTACTCTATAGCACAAATATAACTTTGAAGTATCAATAAGATACCTCTGAATCCACATGACTGCATCCCAATGCTGCATCCTAGGATTGGAAAGAAATAGGCTCACGATCGCCACTCCATGGGCAATTTCACAATTCGCACTCACCAAAGCATACATCAAGCTCCCAACTGCTGAGGACTATGGTATCATCACCGTCACCATGATTTATTCAATAGAGTATGGCCATGAACAATTTCTCAACTTCAAATGACCGCGAAGCGGGATGGACACTAGTTTAGATTTTTCTATGTCACAACATTTCAGAACACATTCCACAAACATCTCCTGAGACAGCCATAACAACCACCTCTTTTTGTCATGAATTATCTGCATCCCCAAAATCTCTTGAGCTAATCCCAATTCATTCACATCAAAAGACTTGGATAACACCTTCAACTTTATAATCATAGTTTCATCTAAGAATGAGTCAATCATCCTGTACCACTTCCTGAGAGACTATTTTAGTCTGTACAATATATTCTTCAATTTTATGATGAGTTTTTTTTGTTCAGAAACCTCAAATCTTTCATGATTCTTCATATAGATCTCCTCAGAGAGGTCACTATGAAGAAAATTTGTCTTTATGTCCATTTGTTCAAGCTCCAAGTCCAAGCTAACCAATAATCCGAAAATGACTTAGATTGAAACCATCTTTACCATGGGTGAAAGGATATCTTCAAAGTCAACTCCTTTCTTATGAATGAATCCCTTGACAACTAACAGATCTTTGTGCATGACCTCCTTTTTTCTTCTATCCTTATTCAGTATGAACACCCATTTGTCCTTTAGGGTCTTCATAACTTTGGGTAATTCCACCAATTGTATATATGGTTCTTCACCAATGAATCCATATCATCCTTTATTTAATGAAACTTATTGTGTTTTTTGGGATGAGACAATACTTACTGGTATCCTTATAGCTTCCCCTAATCAGTTAGAAATATGTAATCTACCTCCAAATATTTGGTTGATGGAATCCTACCTCTTGAAGATCTTTGAACCTGTGAAATGTTAGGTTCGGGAGGTAGAAAATCACCTAGATCCTTTGATGGTTGTATAACTTCTTGTAGAGAGGATTGAGTCCCCCCAGCTCAATATCCAACTCCACTACCTCATGGTCCACTACTAAGAATTATTCTTGCACCTCCTCCTCTTCAATGAAAAGTGGTGCTGGTACAGGTGTTGGATAATAAATTGAGTCGTTGACCCATTCCCTTTGAGACATTCTATTATTTTGAATGTCCTCGATTTCCTGGTTCTCATGGAACACAACATCTATGCTTTTGATCACGTTCTTCTCATTCAATCCCCAAATCTTGTATCCAAACACCTCAAATCCCTATCCAATGAAGATGCATGGAGTATATCTCTTGTCTAGCTTCTGCCTGATCTCCTTGGATACATGTGAAAATAACAAACATACAAATACTCGTAAATGAGAGTAAGAGAGTTGTTTACTAGATATCTTCTATGGAATTTAAAAATTCAGTCGAACCGAAGATGATCTTTTGATGAGGTTTCAAGGAACCTGAACAGATTCTCCACATAATGGCATAAGGAGCTTGGCCAAACTCATCATGCTTATGACTTTCTCCATGATGGTTCTGTTCGTCCTTTCTGCAACTCCATTGTGTTGTGGGGTGCGTGGGACTATCCTCTCACATTGGATTCTCTAACTCATGCAATATGAATTAAATTCCATGGATGTGTAATCTCCTCCCTTGTCTGAATGAAGACACTTCAACTTATTTCCAGTTTCATGCTCCGCCATGGTATGGAACATCACGAAGTTGTCCAGTACATTGTCTTTAATCCTCAATAAGAAAACCCAAAACCTTTTAGATGCATCAAAAATAAAGGATGAGAAATATTTATTACCTCCATGTGAATCCACCACAATGGGTCTGCATACAACTGGGTGCACAATATCCAAAAACTCTGATCTCCTTGATGATGCAGTATTGAATGAGACTCTAAACTGCTTCCCATACAAGAAATATTTGCAACGATCATGTGATGCATCATTGTCAATACTGATGTACTTCTTCTTCGTCAGGGTAGATAAACATCTATCACTCATGAGGCCGAGTATCCTATGCCACATATTGGATGAACACTCTCTTTCCACCATGTTGAGGATGTCTGCACGTACCTTCACATGAGTTTTTTAAAACTTACTGTATATGTTTCCTCGGATGAAGATGATGACTCCTTTTGTAATCTTCCATGCTCCATTGTTGAAGATTTTGTAATAGCCTTATCAATCAAAGGATATAACTATTAACAAGTTGATTCAAAGACTTGGAACATGTATAACATCCTTCAGGGTGATTGTGTATCCAATGTTCATCTTGACTTGGAAATCACGCATGTAGATAATCTCCGCAGAACTAGTATTCCCCCTGTTGACTGCACCAAAGTCACCAGATTGATAGTTCAAGAAATACACATGATATAGAGTGATGTGGTATGATGTTATAGTATCAACCACCCATTATGTTTAATGTCCTGATGTATGAAATCATGTATCTTCTTCATCTTTATAGAAAAATGTATAATGTCTCTGGTGATGTTCACATGCGTGTCTTTATTTCTTCTTTGATGGTTTCTACTTTGACCCTTTTCTTGTAGAAAATTTCAGTAGTTTTTAATCATGTTACCCTCCATGCCAAAATGTTAGAATTTGTATATTGTCCTCCTGTCATCTATAAAACATCCTCTATTCTTGATTCGACCTCAGGTTCTATCCCCATGACCTCCTCCTTGTTTTCTCCCTCACTTCTCCAGAATGAGTGTTTGTGTCTGGTTTTAACTCACATCCTTCCTTTAGGATCCTTGTTGAATAGTGCATCCTTTACCATCACCACGGTAAGTTTTCATCCATGCGTCGAGTTCCTGAGTGAGATGATAAGAGTATCCCATCTATTGGAATGTGTGCAGAGTATGTGGTTTTCATAATCTCCTTTATTTAGAGTCTTACCAGTAGCCACGAACTGGTTCACCAGGATTTGGAACTAGTTGTAGTGTTCAGCTATAGAGCTTATACTCTATAGGCAAATATTAATCAACCACTTCAACAAGAGGATCCTGTTTCATGCAGTCTTTAACTGGTACGTATTTTCAAACATTATGAAAATTTTATACACACCAGTCACTTGATAAATATGGTGGTAAATGCAGTGATCGATGCATTGACGGATTTGACCGATCGTATTCTTTTTCAGCCTTTTCCAATCTACTTCATTGGTGGCATCATGGTTGACTCCCTCATTCTCAATGGTGTCAAAAATATTGTCATATCCCAGCTATTGAATACCTGAAGCCGGTTCTATACAGAGGATCAAATTCAGTTTAGGCACTAAGAAATGAGATACTTCTAAAATGTTTCATCTTCAAAAAGATGTTACCAGAATTTTTTTAATAAAATACGTAGACTAATCATATGAATGCCTAGAAAGGGATTTTAAAATAAACCAATATAAATTTGGAAAATATACTTCAAAACTTTCCATAAAAATTTTTCTTAATGAAAAGCTATAACACACGTAATGTATCATAAAAGTGCTCAATTAAAAACATGCTAATAAAAATACAAGGATTAATGAAACAAATATAGGCATGATCATATGGAGTGACAAATAAAAGACGTTCTAAACATGTATGACATATGCATATGAGATCACAAATTAAATAGCTAAGAGTAATGAATAATTAGAGTTATGCCTAAAGGTAATAACTTCAATTTCATACATAGAATACAAAATCACCCAGTGCTAAACATATGTCATGCCATAAGCTTTTACTTTTCTAACACTCATAAGTACTGGATCTTAACCATGGATATTCTACTAATCGAATATCCTTTTGGTTAATTAATTACCATACACATAATGAGGGAATGTATAATTCTAGACTTTTATTTATGTGTTAAGGCCTCGGCCAAGACCTAGGGGATAACTGTAACTAGAACCCAACCCAAGGAGCCTCTATAATAGGAATCCATCTTGGAGAGCCTCTGTAACCAGACTCTAACTCGGAAGGTCTGTTGTAACCGGACCCCAACCCAGAGGGCTTACATTTACTAGTCCCCAAACCAGTACATACTAGTCCAATACATTTATCATATGTTTAATATGGCCATTTATCCAAAGTGTCCCATAACACTTTGAATACTTAATTACATGTCATTTATTTGGGGTGTCCCATACCACTTCAAATAATTAAATTATTAATTTATTATTATTTGTGATGAATAATAAATAGTTTGATTTATCACATAAATTAATAACTTTTTTACAGCTTCCATAAACATCCAATTCATTATATTTCATATTTATAACTTAGGATAGGTATTATTCATTTACAATTCATGTGTTGAGAAATGGAAATGACCATGGACTAAAATATAATATGTCAGTTATTATTTAGATAATAAATTTCTCAATGACAAGCAAAATATAGTAAATGTTCTATGAACATGTGATAATGATTTAAAGCACACAAGAAATGAATGGATGGGGTTACCACATAAAATGATATTTCCTTAATTTTCAAAATCCTTGGTTCGTGGAAATGAACATATATATTTTAAAATGACTAAGTTTGAATTAAGTCAAAAGTAATTTTTACACAAAGCATGTGCTGATAAATGGTCACGTATTATTAAGTGGCCATGCCTTATGTTGCATAGCATATAAGGCCAATTGATTTTCAACACATAATTTGTTTTATGAAATGCATATATTTAATTAAACATATCCAAAATATACTTTAGCCACTGATGTTTATTGTAGGCCAAGTAAATTAAGATTATGATTAAAACTTATAGGTGCATACATATATCCATATGTATATATATATAAAATATGTATATGTGTCACCCACATACATCGCTTCGAAGTAAATAGTCGTTGAGTGTATAATCAAATACTTATAATTTTTTTTGTATGGAAAGGATAATCTTGTGTCCGCATACATATATTCATGAACATATATATGTTTCAAAATGAATTTAAATTTGAAAAATAAAATTTATATAATCTTCCTAATCGATTTTCAGTAGGACTAAATGGAGAGAACAATTTCAATTAAGTGAAAAAATTTCTGATTATTAAATATTTAAAAATTAACTATCGTCCCTTACAACAGATTCATAAAGAATAAGACATAATTATAAATAAATTTATTCCTTACAAATTGTTGTATTAGCAATGTTCAATCAATTTTATGTTACAAAATTTCAATATTTATTGTATCAATAAAATTATTTAAGGGTTTCAAATCATCTTCTAAAATTCATAAAATTGATTTGGTCTGAGTCACATAAATTTGTTTCAATAAATATATGTATATGATTATATACTAAGTGTATAATCGGGTTTTCAGATATAAGAACACTTGATAGAATTAAAATTGGGTGGATTAAAACCATATGGGTGTATGCGTAATAAATATACCAATCCATTTGGACCCGGAACCTTATTCTCACCCAAGTCTTTATTTAACGATTGTAAATCATCTTTAATATCATAAAATAGAAATAGATTGAATTATATGTGTATGTTTGAATATACACTGAGTGTATAACAAAATAATAATTATAAATTAAAATAACCCTTAACTTATTTACACATAAAATAATAAGTTATATATGTGTACATATATATGTATATGTATATACACACATACAACTACTGTAATTTGATCAAATCACATCCTCAGAAACCATAAGATTTATAGATAAATAAATAAAATTTAAAACCATTAGCATTTTTAAAATTCTATTTTATATAGATTGATATGGTTTATTTTATATATGTATAGACATGTATAACATTTTATAACAACATGGTTTAAGAAAAACAATTAAAACCCTTTCAACACATAGATTTTAGAATCATAACCAAGTTCAGAGAATATTATGTTTTAAAGAAATATATAGATTCATATAAACATTTATACACAAGTAAATATGTGTATACCTTTGTAGAAAAAATAGACAAAAAATTGATCAAATTAATTAAACCCTTACAAAATATACTTTTAATGAAAAATATTAAAACATAACCCTTACCTAAAACGCAACAAGAAAGTGCAGAATAATTTATCATCTTTGTATAGGCATTCAAGCACCCTCTAGACAGACTATGATGAAAATTCATTTGTACCATGGTTTGAGAGCTAGGGGGATCCAAACACACACCAACATTGGTTGTTTTCCCAATTAATTTGCACACAGAAGATAGTATTTTATAACCAAAAGTTCTATTGTGTGTAAACACACTATCATATAAAGATGTGTTTGTTCTATGTAGCCAGCAAGTGGGAAATAAAAAAAATTACATTAACATAGCCAATACATAAACAAAGCCGCAATATAATATACACATTTTATATTCTAATAATTGGTCAATTGGATTCATCAGAAGAAATAAATCAGCACATAAATTTGTAGATTTTCAAAATAAAATAATCAATCAAACAAAGTAAATAGAAGACTTAATACATTGATCAAATTTCAAGAGATTCGATACCCAAATCAGAAAAAACACCAATAGGGAATCTGAAAACCTACCTTGGAAAGTTGAAGAAAAATTGGATATCAATATCCTATAATTGAAGAAGAATATAGAAACCTAGATCTAATTCAAACCTAGACTGTAGTTTGGGACCCAACATCACTCAGACCATCCTTCACCAAAGGAGAAACCCTGTGGGAACCCCAAAACTATCTCGAAATCTTACTCAACCTCCACCAGAAGAGGACGAAACATTGTCTCGGTTTCTTCTCCCCCAACGCCACCCGAACCTAAGGCTGAGCCTCCATGGCACAAGACTCTCCCTAGTTTCACAACTTCTGCTGTGGATGCCCCATGAAGACCCCAGATAAAGGGTCGCTGAAAACATGAAGTGCCTCCCATGGACGCACGAGATCCCCAATTCCCTTCATGAGATTTCTCTCTTTTGATTCACTTTCAATTTAGTTTATTATTAGTATATCTTTATCATTTATTTAATTACTCTTATATTATATTATTAATAAAATTAAAAGGCTGAAAGTCTAATAAATCTATTTATATTTTAAACTTTTTTATCAATACTTTATTAAAATTAAAATTTATTATTATTAAATCCTTTTTCAAAATATATATATATCTATATATCATATTAAATACTTATAATTTTATAATTACATTAATAATTGAAAATGTATTATAATAAAAATAAAAATAATAATTAATTTTGAAACATTAAAAAATGTTAATAGTACACACATATGTATATATGATTCATGATAACAATAATTTTTATCAAATGATCATTCATATATGAAAAATCATAATCAATCTATTAAAATAGTTTTATTATATAATGATAATTTTATCAATGTTATAAAACATTGATCCAATTTATAATATAATAATTTTCATATTTTTGAATATATATAAAACCCATATAATTATTCATGTAATAGTTTAAGTAACTATCTTCATAGTTAAAATAGCACTAAATGATATCATTAAAATATTTTAAAATAAAAATTTTCAATGTTATGTATAACTACAATATAAAATTATTATTTTATAATTGTATTTTCATTCAAATAGTATATATATATATTTCACATTTTGGAAAACAAACAAATTAGTTATATTATAAAGTTATTATTTAAAATATTCAATTAAATAATTATTTGATAAGAATAAATTATGTTTGACAATAATAGATATTTTTTTATTCTTTAAACAAAGTGTGATAATATTTACTTTGAATTTTGTTGTTGGTTTGGATAACAAAATAAAACCTTAATATTACTATTACATGAGAAACAAGTTTTTTTGGGTAGTAAAAAGATCATTAACATTAAGGAGATCTTTCATTTGAGACATCAAAATGGATTAGTTTGATGAAGTCAACATGATCATCCTGCCCGTGGATGATCCCTCTGTTGAATTTTAATTCTGAAAAATTAGGTGCAAAATATGAAAAACTAAAGGTCACTGTTGTGTCCAGAACGACCGAAAATGGTGGAATAAGCTCCTGGATCATTGGAATCAAACATTGATTGATGGAGATATGATAAAAAATAGTATCAATGGTTGGTATCAACCAATGATGTGGCACTGACATGGTGATGACATGGCGCTGATGTGCCACGCTCAAGCAGCTGCTTGAAACTAGTTGAAAAAGTAATCGGTGGCATAACAATGCCTCCTTCTCCGGCAAGGGGCACCATAGCACATAACGTTTGACAAAAATTTGACCTATCCTAGGATTCTTGTTTTAGATCTGTTTGTGATTCCATTTGCACCATTGGAATCGACTCGCCCTGAACATTCAAAATATGCCCTAAAACACGATTCTAGGCAATTTGAATTTTCCAGTCACCGGAAAATTTCCACCGCCCGCCACTATTTCACCAGAACCTCCCCTTTGATAACACTGTTGTGATTCACTGATCACAAATACAGATAATAGAGGAATAAAAATGGAAAAAATGGGCTTTATTTCACAATGAATAACACTTACCAAACTTCTCTCTACACCTCTTAGTATCTCACATGGATGTCTCAGTGATCTCATGGATGCAATACATACTTCTTGGATCTGAATTGACGAGGAAGGATTCTATCTAAGGCTTCCTTATATATCCATGGTGGGAGGTGTCAAGTTTGACATAATTCCCACCAAACCATTACCTACCAAGAAATTCACCCATGGCTGCCACCTACCTTGGATTTCCTCTATGGCTGCCACCTACCATGATATTTGGTGGGGTTGGAGAACCAGCCACCTTTTATAACAAAGGTGGGAAAAAATTGGATATTTTTATCACACATAGGATATCACTCTTGGTAATCATCTATTGTGTCTCCTAGTGGGGAAGATTTCATCTCACAGATCATTCAATCTGAACATCATAAAAAATGCACTTCATTTATTATAAAGATTGTAAGAAGAAATATCAATTAGGGGAATCTAAGATGGTATGATTATCTTCAAATTATCCTGGGAGCCTGATAAGATCAGTTATTTGAATGGATGTTCATGGTCTTTCATAAAAAATCGGATTTTAATCAACCACATAGACAATGAATTTAATTTGGGTGAGATGTCTTTCTCCCACTCCCCCTTTATGATATGGGTGAAATATATTTCCTTTACGGAAATAAATGAGCATTTCATGCTTAGGATTGGAAAATCTATTAGGGAATTCATGTAGTGGGATGATTCAAATCTAATCCAGTGGGGTTCCTCAGTGCAGATTAGGGTTATGGTGGACATTTCTCAACCTATCATGTGGGGTTTGTTTTTGAAAATCTCAAAACACAAGATATTGTTGTCTATAGAATTTGAAAAAATCCCTTTTTTTATGCAGAACTATTGGCCATAAATATAAATATTGTGAAACGAATGAAGTTGAATTAGAGGGTCGACTGCTGCTGCAGTACGACCCCTGAAAATGGGATAATCCTTCAGAGAAAAGTTCAACTTCAGAGGTTGAAAAATAGAAGGCCATGATTATGCTAAATAGGAGGGACGCCCAAGGACCTTCGAGGCCCGTGGAGGTGGTTGTTCCATTGAGACTGCCTTGTTTCCATAGTACCCTGGATAGTTCACCCTTCCCTCAACCGATGGCCCTGAGACCCTCATACCTTAGGATTCATATACGGGGATGGTCGATATGGATTCTTTGGATGTTGAGGTCCATTTTTTGGGAATTTAACCTTGAAGATTTTTGGCCTTCCTCCATCCAGGCGGAAAGTGGGGCTGGCTGTTATGTACTAGATTTCAAGGGTGGAAGATTCAAGTTCATCCAGGCTAGGAGAGGTGAGGTTCATAGACCTCTCTCCCCTACTACATGGCACTACATACCAAGAATATTTTCCTACATGAGAATCTCTAACAATTCATGATGATCTTCCATCTTTTTCCTTGATGAAATCTCCTCTGCATGATCATAGTGTCAGTGTTGTAAATCCCCTTGGAGTGGGGATTTCTATATCCTGGATGGATTCTCCAATATCGGGGATAGGTTTTGAATTCACAGATTCTTATAATCCTTTTCATTAGCCAAATCATATTTTATCTAACCCTACAGAACCTGACCTCTCCCCACCTTTTGATCTCTAATTTCCCCTACCCGAATAAGGTTTCAACCCATAGGGTTGAATGTAATCAAGTGCTAAGAACCATCAGAAGTGGATGGACATCACAGAGGTTATCTGAGATCTTTTCACCATGATCCAGTTTGTTGGGGCTCCAAGCGGGGTCCCGAGATCTCACAGCTTGGGGATCATCTCCCTAAAATATGGAGAGTGACATATTACTATTCTCTACTTTAAGTATTTGGGGTTGAGTCTTGAGTGTACCAACCCCACATTCCATAATGAAAACCATATACTGGAATGGTCATGGGTTTGGAAACCCATGGTTTGTTCGTAATCTCCTGCAATGGAGCTCTATGTTTATCCTCGATATGGTCTTCTGGTATGGGAATTTTTTAGAAAGTATGCACTTGAGAGTAATTACTTTGAAGGATGGTTTTCAGAACTATTTCTCAGTCGGGTGGTTGGTCCATGATGGAAGACTTAGTTTCATGTGGAAAGAGAATTTCAATGATTCAGTGTTTAACTTCTCTGACCATCACAATGAAGTCTCAATCTATCATCCCCATGAACCCGTGTGGAATGTTTTGGGGTTTTATGGATGGATGGGATCAAGCGATAAATGGAGATTTTGGGAGTTGAACAATTCTATTAGGATTATGCTTTAGGACCCCATTTTGATTGGTGGGGTATTTGATGAGATAATATACCACCATGATAAGCATGGAAGATCTAGCTAGTGTGTTTCATCCATGAAACATTTCTAGTACTATCTTATTCAGGATAGTCTCTCGAACCTTGGGTTTTTTGGGAGTCCATTTACATAGTATGGCAGACATAATCATGATTCTAGAATTTTAGAAAGGCTGGATCAGTTTATTGACTCTTGTGACTAGATGCTGCTATTCCTGAGGTATGAGGTTTCACACTTACCTCTAGTCTCCTCTGACCATAGTCGCATTTTCCTCTAACCACAAGTTGGGACCATGGGAGTTCATCCAAATTAGATCATTTGATTTGAATTTTGGTGAATAAACAATGATACTTGTAGTGATGTTATCAATATTATGTTGTCATCCTCTAAAAATTAGTTTTGGGATAAACCTAGGAATGTGGCTAATCAATTACAACGATGGATCTGACCACATTTTAGTGACATTGATTAGAGAATCTACTAGCGCAAGAATTCATAGTCCAGATGTTATGAATAATATTATTCTGATTCCTCTCTGTAGGAGGTTTTGTATCTAGAAAATAAATTGGATGAGGCCTTAAAAGGCAAAGAAAAATATTGGTTTTATAGGTAAATGGAGGAATTTATCAAAAAAGGTGACCAAAATAAAAAATTCTTTCATCAAAATTAATATTCCATAATAAGGAAGAACCGTTTTCCCATGTTAATGGATGTGAATAGAAACGTTACTTCCAATGAGGCATAGATTCATGATTCGATTGATGATTTGTTGAAAAATATATTTTCCCCCAAGGTGGGTACCCCCATGGGTATCTTTTGAGGTATGTCGAGCCCAATGTGATTGCGGTCATGGATGCGAACGTCAAAGCTGATATCATAGGTGAATAAGTTAAGGGGGATCTGAAGAGAATTTATTCCACTAAGGTGCCCTATATGGATGGATTCCGTGCCCATTTCTATGAAATGTTCTTTAATATTGTGGGATATGATATTATTTCTTTGGTTCAAGGGTTATGGGGTGGTTCTATTAGTATGTAAAAGATCAAAGAAACTCTTATTGTGATAATCCCCCAAATCCATGGACTAGTTAAAATATCTGATTTCAGGCCTATTAGATCATGAAATGTGGTTAACAAGATTTTCTCTATTGTCATCTCCCACTACAAGGGTAGACTTATCCCCTCTATTATATCTAAGAATTAGAGTGACTTCATTCCCAAGAGGATCATCATAGATATTTCTATATTAGCCCATGAAATCTTTTACTCAACGAAAAATAATTCAAAATCAAAGAGGGGGATTTTTCTATGAAACAAGATATGTCAAAGGTGTATGATTGGGTGGAATGAGCCTTTTTTGAGGAGGATATGGGAAAACATGGTTTTGGCTCAAAATGGGTGAGAGTGATCATGAGTTGTGTTCAAAAAATATATTATAACATCAATGTCAATGGCTTCTTCACATAGAAATTCAATCCTTCCATTGGTCTTCGGTAGGGTGACACTATCCCCCCTGATTTATTTCTCCATATTGATGATGTTTTCTCTCATATTGTATCTAATGAAGCTCTGGCCAGTCTTATCCATGAGGCTAAGGTTTTTTTGGAAAAGTCACCCCATCACTCACATTTTATTCCCCGATTATTGCATATTTTTATCAAGAGTTTCTTCTCATGATTACCAAGTGATCCTAATTATCATTTGTGCTTTCAACAATGCTTCCTGACAATGGGTCATATTCACCAAGTCTAGGATTTCATTTATCTGAGGTGTGTATGATGGGATGAGAGAAATTATTGAAGGCCTATGGGGGATGATGGTTGTTGAGAAACATAATAAATATCTAGGGCTCTCGAATGTCTTCAGGTGATCCAAAAGAGAGGTATCTTCTTTAATCCTTTATAAAGACCATAAGAAAATCAAGGTATAGTCCATGAAAAACTTTTCCAGGTCAAGAAAGAAGGTCCTGACCAAAGTCGTGGCCCAAGATGTTCTATCATACATGATTTCCATTTTAATGCTCCTAGATTTCTTCACCCGTTAACTTTATTCAACATTCGCTAATTTTTACGGGGGTCATGATAATGGAAAGAATTATCTTAATTGTCTATATTGGGAAACATTGTCTTCCCCTAAAAAATGTGGTTGTAGGGGCTTTCTAGATTTGAAGATTTTTAAAAATTCCCTACTAGAAAATAAAGGCTTGAGCCTTTTTGAGAACCCTAATGGCTTGTGCATTGGAGTCATCAATGCTATATACTTTTTCCATTCTGATTTTATGTCATCCAATCCAGGACCTTAGATGAGCAATTTCCAGAGGAGTGTTTGGGGATTATAGATCATCTTGAACTATGGATTCTTTGGAGAGTTTCCCAAGGAGTCTCAATCAATATCTGGTGCGATCTATGGCTTCCAGTCATAGAGGGATTGATTCCGACTTCTTCGCATGCACTTGACCGTGAGCATGTGACTATTAGAGAAATCATGGCTGACTACCATTATAGGTTTGACCTTTAGAGGCTTGATATTAGGTTCACTAAGTCTGATCGTAAGGCTCTCATGGTGGTTCATGTGGTTCCTGATGCTTTCCTGGACAAGGTGTGTTGGCCCCTAGACTTATCTAGATGCTATACTGTTCGATCGGGATATAGGGCGTGAGTTATGTTCAGAAAAGGTACATGGACCCACATTATAAACATCTATGGAATATTAACACTCCAACAAAGGCCAATCTTTTCTATTGGAAAATGTGTAGGGGTATCCTCCACACATACGCTCTCCTTGCGAATAGAAACCTCTCTAATAACGACCTATTACTGCTCTATCAGGGTACAACAGAGATAGATTTCCATACCATTCTCTCATACCCTCGGGTCTCCAGGCTCTGGTCCACATGTGCATCATCAAATCTCATTTGATGGAGTAATCATGTGGATGTGAGTCTCATTGTGTTGGAATTTTTCAGATCCATTCCCGCTTAGACTATTGCAGGGTTGTGTATCTGAGACTCGACTATTTTGTTTTGCCTTAAAACCTTCATTTTTGAGAACATTGTTAAAGATGATATGGTCTATATTTCCAAGATTCATAATTGTGGATCTTAGTATCTTGTTTTTGAGGGGGCTCGACCGTACTCACATGTTCATTCCCCTCATGTTAGATGGATCCCCCCTTTGGGAGTCCTCAAACTTAATATTGAAGCGGCTGCTCATGGGGATGGCTCTACTGGCTTAGGGGTTGTCCTTCGGGACTATGTTGGCTCTATTATTGCATCTCACTGCTCCTTAGACATTGTTGTATGGTCTCATCTTGTAGAAGATGCAATGGATATTTTGAAGGGCAAGTAGTTCATCTCCTCTCTTGGCTGGAAGGATGTTGTGGTTGAATCTGATTATCAAGTCATTATCAAAGCACTGAAGGGGGATGAAGGTGAACACAAAGCTTAGGGGTCCATTATCGATATCATCAAATCTATTGGGCCTTTGTTCTCTTCCTATCCTTTCACTTTTTTTAGGATAAGGGTAATTATGTGGCTCTTTATATGGCTACCTTTGGGAATATTTGAGGATCTAAGTGTTAGATTTCTTCTTTCCCTCAAGAGTTGTGTAATTTAGATTCAAGTGATATCTAATTTATGAGGTCTTACTTAAAAAAAGAGATTTCCCATGTGTGCGTGCATGTGTACATGCCTATATATATATATATGTGTGTGTGTGTGTATGCATTATGTTGCATGTCTATTTTATGCATGTGTATATATATATGCTCTAGTTTACAGCTGTATATATGTGTACATATAAGCACATGTATGTGTACATATATGTGTATAGAACATGTGTACATGTGTTTTCAGGATATATACTTAATTCGCAATTGATGTAATATTTTTTTCACGTGTATTATTTTATGAAGTTGTACTATTTTTAAAATGTTTGATATATATATATATATAATTTAGTTTTTTAAACACATTTTATAATAGTTCCTTATTTCTCTATGTGTTTACAACTCATGTAGTTAATATTATATAAATTCATTTTCGAAAATATTTTTGTCTATTACATTCAATTTATTCATTTTCAATATTGATTACATTTAATATTATTTATTCATTTTAATATTTATTCATTTTATTGTGTTTATGGAATTTAATTATTTTTTAAATTTTATTTATACATATATTTATTTACTATAGATGTAATATTTTCAATATGTTTGTAATTTATATGAATTTTATTTATTCGTTTTTGTTTTTTAAATTTTACCATTTAAAATATGTTGGAAATTTATATAATTTGTCTATTCAAATGATTTTTTAAATAATTTTGAAATTTAAATAGATAATATTTTAGTAATTTATTTGATTATATTTAATCATTTTTAATATTATTTTAGGTAATATTATTTTTTTCATTTTTGATATTTATTAATTTTTGACATTTTTTGAATTTATACATATTTATTTAAAAAGTTTCAATAATTTCAATTCCTAATAATTTTAATTTTAATATATATTTATTTTTAAATTTTTTTTGAGAATTTGTATAATGAATAATACTTATTCATTTTTTTAATATTTTTGAAGTCTCTTCATTTTTAATTATTGAATTTCACTCATTTTTTAACATCCATGCATTTAACTTTATATATTCATTAATAATGATAAAAATATATTTATTATAATATATTTGAAAATAAATATTTGTAAATAAATATTTATAAAAAAAATATTTATATCTATATATAAATATATTTATAAATGTATATTTACTATATTTATATAATTAAATATTTATAATTATAAATAATTATATAAATTTTTTAAAAAAGTTTTTATATAATTATAAAAAATTAATTATATATTTAAATAATTATAAAATTATAATTAATATATTTATTTAATAAATATATTTATAATTATATATTATTATATCTATTTATAATTATAATTATAAATACATATGTAAAATTCATTAAGTAAATTTATATTTATTTAAATATTTATTTATAATTGTATACATTTAACCTTTTAAATTATATTAATTATAATTTTAAAATTAATTATATAGGTCTTTATTTTTGTTTATTGTTTTAGCACTGATAAAACAAATTTTATCACATTTTTTTAAGCACTGATAAAAACCTTCCTAATCTTTTAAATAGAAACCCAACTAAGTTCTCCATCCTCAATCCATTTAATCTCTTGTAGAATTGAATAGTTTCTATCACCCTCACTTGAACAAATCATACGAATCGACGATTTCAAAACCCAATGAATGTATCTCATGATCCTTCACTTCCCCTCAAACATATTTTTGGTGTTTTTAACTTTCCCAAATGGTTTGAACAACCCACATGAGATATATTATTTTTCTTTTACTTACCTTTATGATTCTCTACCCAATCTCCCTCTTATAAATCCAATGTTGGTTTACCCTCTCCCTCCCCCTCACGTTCATTTCATTCATTCATCATAATTTCTCACTCCGATTTCATGGAGCTCCTAGCTGTGCAACACAAAAAACTCAACAAATTTTCCATGTAAGGCGGTGACTGTAAATGATATGTAGGCAGAATTTTTGCTGGGTATGGATGGTAACCCACTCCAAGTCCCAAGAATCCTTCTTACTCCCATGGATTAAAATCAATCAATTATACCCATTTAGTTCCATTACCATGCAAAAGACCTTATATCTCAAAATTTGTTTATAGTTTTTTTAGGAATTATGAAACGAGGTTAATTCAGTTTGTATGACTTGTTCTAATTTTTTATATCTATAACTCATGATAAAAAAATTATTTTCTGATAATTTTTATACTTATAAACATATACATAGATATAAATCTAGATATATTATTGCATATATTCACACAATGATATATTAATATGTGCAACTGAATGGGTGATATCAATATTTATAAATGAATTAATGTGTAAGGAAAAAGTGTGGTTTAAGAACTCAATTTTTTTATCTTGAAAATGGTTTTTAAATGATGTTCCTAAAAATGGGATTATTTTAATTTTATTTTCAAAATCTAGTAGTCCTTTCAAATTAAAATACCCTGGTTTTTTTATTTTACTTTCACTCTGTGTTTTATAAGAGGTTATTTAATTTTTTAAGCCCTATTATGAAGATATTGATGTGTTTTTATGCGTTTTGGGTTGATTATTTTTTATTGATTTGATTTACGAAATGTAAAATTTTAAAGAGGAATTTGGTGTTTTATTAATTTAATTACTTGCAATGGGTTGTTGAAAGGCTCCTTTGATAAAATTTGAAATGTATAAAATATAAATAGAACATGGGAACCCCATCTCGATACTTCTGATTTATTTGATTTAAAATCATGTCTTTCTTAAAACGATTGGTTATGAAGACTATGTGAGTGGTCCCTATTAAGGTTTTCATCATATGGAAAAAGAAAAAATTTGGCTCTTAAAGATCATATCATTAAAACACCACCTGGAGCACCACATAACAAGTGATTAAATGAATAAACATAAAATCCTCTATTAGAAACAATGTTTTTCATAGTTGGAAACATATTGTATTTTTGTGTTTGTTTTCAATATTCATTAGGTTGAACAAGGATTTTATAAGACATGTGATCTTATGGTATAGGTGGATTTAGTGTTGAAGATAGCATCATTTCCCCGGATTTTCCAAAATTTTGGATCTCAAAATCCTAAGGAAGAGGTAAGCTTCATGAAGAATGTATTTCCAGGACTAACACATTACAAATATGGAAAAGGCATGGATTTATCGATGATTGAAGTTTCATGAAGATGTGAATCTTTGTGATGGAATCTGGTGTCTTAAAGGATTGAAGGTTTTTGAAAGAGGTTTTGTTAGTAATTGATGAGTCATGATGGGAAGATAGTAATCTATATGACTTTGAGAAACTTGAATAATAGGGTGATTTCACTAACATTTTTCAAAGTAAAGGAGAATTAGAAACATGAATGTAGATGTTCTCAAAAAATATGTAGTGATCTTGAAATATTCATAAAGAGGCATTGTCTATAAATGGGCAGTCACTCTTCATTTGAGACATGAAGATAATTTGTTAAAAAGGTGAATTGATCAGATTTCACAAATCACGCATTAGGAGGTAAATCTTTGTTAATTGGGAACTCCTCACTAGATGAAGAATTATTAAAAAATGGTTATGAACTAATTGACACATAAGAATTTTTGAAAATGGTGTTTCATGAAGAAAAATAGATTCAAAATAGTTTTGAGTTCCGCAAAGTTTGTGATCTTTGAGAAGGACATGAGTTCTGTGTTGGCTAGGATCTTTATGAAGGTTGGGATTTTTATGAAAGTATATTGTTTTTTGAAGGTTGAAACATAATTTAATAAAAATGGGGTTTCATGATGGAGGGAGTTTCAGGGAGGGTACTTACATGAACAATTTTTTTGAGTAAACTATGTATTCAAGTGCATCAATTCATGACTATCATACAAGAAGAGTCTCATTATAATTAGGAAAAAATTCTTATGTTCCCAATCTACTGAGGTAACCTTCATGTTAATAAACTGAGTAAGACTTCACCCAAGGCAATGAGCATGGGGGATTCAACCTAAGTGATCTAAGGGAGTAATTGTGTTATCCCTAAAACAATTTTAAAGGTATTTGGTTAATAATAGAGTGATTATGTTTTATGTTTTGTAATCCATAATATCTAGAATATCATAGTGGATTCAGGTACGACTGAAACATTGTGGAATATAATCCTTGGACTAGACCATAGTGGTGAACCAGGTGAATTTGATGTGTCTTGTTTCTATTTTTGTATATGGGTGTTTAATTTTTTATGATTCTATCAGATTGGTTTGAAATGTTCCTAGCAATTAGGGTAAAATATTCATCTCATTGAAAAACAAAGTTGACACCCTTAATCATCCCTCCCCTTTTAGGGTATTCTAGGATTATACAAGTGGTATCATAGGTGAGGTTATTTGTGTTAGATATATCATCTGTTGTTTCTTTCATGGATAATGTAGTGAATATTAGGGGAATTCCACTTTTTTTATGGAAGTAACATTTGGATTTTGAATAATATAATGAGATCCCATCTACGATCTCTTGGGATATAATTTATCTTGTCCACATTTCAATGGATTCAGGTCACTAATGCAACAAGTCATTCTATGAATGAAACAGACTGAACAATTCTTGATTCATATGAAAAATCATTGAATGATCTTACTACAGAAATATTTTATAAAATATATTTTAAGGTGATGAGATTCACTACAACCAAGGCCATGTGGAAGAAACTAGAAAATATATACTTATGTGATACCAAATTAAATGAGGCCAGACTTCGTGTTTTTTAAAATCGATTCGATGATCTAAAAATGCATCCAGATGAAAATGAATATCATTTCTTTAATCAAATTATTTACGTTGTTGGGGATATTCATGGACTTTGGGAAGATATCAAGGATATTTACCTTTTGACTAAAATCATGAGAATGTACCCGCCTCTGTATAATCCAAAAAATTTTCCCCATGAGGAAAGAGATCTGTGAAATCTTTCTCTTGATGATCTTACAATTAGTATGGAAGCTTATGAAATGAGAGTCAAACCAAAATATACAAAAGTCTATGTAATCATGTAAATGTAAATCAAATCCAAAGGGTTACTTGGAAATTCCAAATTCAGTGATGATAGAGACAATGTGGATGATAAAATTCTTTCACTTTTTTTTCCAAAAAATTTAAGAGAGGAAAAGGAATATTTGAAAGCAAGATTATTTTGGCTTGTTTTCAGTGTGGTAAAGTAGGTCACACTTTTTCACGATGCTCATTGAGATTATATGATTTAGAAAGCGAAACATAAATCTGGAATACGCCATAGATAAAATTATCACAAAAGAGATACTTCAAATCCAAGATGTAATTATTGAGAAATTTCATTCTTTGCAATAAGGTAAAAGATAATAATTACTTTTTGGAGGATGTAGTTTTATAATATAAATACGATAATAAAGAGTCCATGATGGCTATAGTTTAAAAGGAAGAACCTATGAAACATGAACACAATCAGTTGAATTGTGTTATAGTTCTCAAGGTAGAACTTGAGGGTGATCTTGATGATCATGACATTCAAATTAGGAAAAGAAGAATAATGGGAGCTTTGTTAAGAAAGCCATTAGAGTATGTGGATCAACTTGAAGTAGATATTTATTTTCTACAAGGGGAGGTGGAAGAAAATTTTACAACTCTGGAAAGTTTGGATGATTTGATAGAGTTTAAAATCAGTATCAAAGAGTAGGAGAAATTCATCATTGACATTACATCGAGACTGGAGGAAAAGTCTAGGATAGTTGAGGGCCTTGGAGAATAAGTTATTTATTTAATAATTAAAATAGAAACCAAATAAAAATCAAGGGAAACAAAGAAGAAATTATAGTTTCAAATATTTTTAGATGCAAATATTTTAAAAATAGTTAAATGTGGTTTTGAGGGAGTAGAGAAATACATGAAGGACCAAATATCTAAATTTATTGGAAAAATTAAAATTGGATGTGATATAGAAACATCAAAGGATAAAAATTTGATCTTCCAAGGAAAAGGGAAGTAGAATGTTGTACACATCATAAATTCACCTAATATCCTAATAGAGAAAACTTTAAACCAAATATAAAAGAGATCTAAAAAATAATCCCCAATTATCCAGAGAATATTTCCTGTCAAATACTTATAAAAAATATGGGTACATTTGGAGGACTAGAAGTGGGAAGATATTTCTTCTTATGAAATGTATACTCTATGGCTTTTTGGTTCATACCTTGTCTTACTGTAAAGAATCAAGGAGCTATCTAGATGGGGAAGCATCTGGAATCCAACAAAGTAGAATGATACCATATCCTTATATATATAGAATAAATATTTTCTCTGGATATTTTTTTCACTATTATAACTTTTGTGGCAAATCTATTTATTTCAGGAAGGGGAAATGTGTGAACAATAACTATATAACTCTGAGACAATCAATACCATTCAAGCAAGAAACATTAACCTTAAAAATAGTTATTATTCTCTAGATGAAGAAGATGAGTATGATTCTACCATGAATATTGAAATGATATTGTAAAGTCCATATTTTTCCTTCACTCAATTAGGTATCTCATGGAAGGAAAAAAGAAGATTGAGAAATCCAACCTAGAAAAAATTAATCTCAAATCTATAAATAATAGTAACAATCAGAAAATTTAATAGTGGATTCTCATATAAAATAAAAATAAATATTTTTTTTTTTGAAAAATGTTAAGAAAATTGTTGATGGAATAGTGATATTTCTCAATTATAGTTCCATAAAATTCAACGGTAGAGGAAATATAGAACTAGAAAATGATGAGCTAATGAAAACTTAATTACTCTACATAGACGGTTTGTGTCAAAATCTCTTGAGTATGGGTCCAATATTATAATTAGGATTGATAATGAAATTAAATAATAAGGAGTGCACTATAAAATGTAACATAGATAATTATATCATGAAAGGATGTTGGATAAATGGAAATTTATACAAGGTAGACAATAAATAAAACCCCTATTTCTTAAAAGTAAAATTGGAAAAAAAACTTATGGCATCATAGGTTGGGTCACATTAATCAATTTTTCATTGAAAACATATCCAAGATAAAGGCTATAGTTGACATTCCCAATATGAATATCAATCAAGAAAAGACATGTTATGCTTTCATATGTGGAAAGATAGTCCATAATTCTTATTGTCTGAAGAACAAAAGGGCATCAAATATGTTTTATTTTTTCCACACAGATGTGTGTGGTCCAATGAATGTAGATGGAACATATGTATTTAGGTACTTCATTATTTTTATTGATTATTATAGTATAATTTTAGGTGTTATTTTTATGCAGTGCAAACAAAAACTGATTAACTATATGAACTGATATATCTAAATAGTTGATAATGAGATTTTCCGCACAATCAAGATATTATGAGATGATAATGGATCAGGTTATACAAATGTTGAATTTTAAAATTACCTTAAAAAACATTATATGATGTATGAGGTGTATTTAACAAGAACACCTCAAAAAATGGGGTTATTAAACACAGAAACTGAGTGGTGAATAATATGGACATAACTATGATGATCAAGAGTTGTGTTTCTCATTATTATAGGAAATAGGCAGTTCAATTTGTGGTGTACACTTTAAATCAAAAAGGGATATTTATATGAGATGAAAATAAACCATATGAGAGTTTTCTTGTATCAAATCACTCACTAAAGTATTTTCATGTTTTAGGAAGTAAGTGTTTCATCTGAAATAAAGAAGGAAATCACAGAAAGTATAGTGATGCTACAGATGAGGGAATTTTCCTTGGATACTCAATGAACTGGGGGAAATAAAAATGATACAATATTCATTTTATAAATATTGTGGAAATAAATGGTGTCAAAATAATTGAGGATAAACCTATAAATAACTCAAGGAGAATATATGTTCAGAAGATTGAATAGGAGTTGAATGTGGAAGAGGGAAAATTTCACATACAAAAATTGTGGAAGGCTTGCATAAAATTCAATGTTCTCAAAATGAAGGTCATTAAGATATAGAATCATAAGAGGAAACCATTTCTGATGAAACTATATCAGAACCTCCCAAGAGAAATACATGTGCATAATTGGAATTATCCCACATCATTGGGGATTGGACTACACATACATAGATAAGGAGAATGAAGAATGTAGAACATTATGCTCTCATATCAGTTATTGAACCGACCTAGTTTGAAGAGGAAGTAAAGAATGAATCATGGGTTAAGTACATGAATTAAGAACTGAATTTGATTAATAAAAACTAGACTTGGTATCTTCTCAAGAGACTGGAAAATAAAAATGTGATTGAAACAAAGTGGATATTAAAAAAAATCAATAAGTTGGGAGGTGTGATCAGAAACAAGGCGCACTTGGTGTGTAAAGGCTATGCAATGATTAAAGAAATTTATATTAAAGAAATGTTTTTTCTAGTAGCTCAAATGGAGTTGATTAGGATCTTCCTATCCATTTTAATTAAAATAGAGTACATGGTTTATCATATGGATGACAAAAGGGAATTTTAAAATGGTGTTCTTGAAGAAGAAGTATACATTGAAAAAATATAGAGATTTAGGATTGGAAATTATGAAACAGAGGTTTTTAGATTAATTAATTCTCATTATAGTCTAAAATGGGTATCATGTGCATGATATTATCACTTATATTCTTTATTTGGAGAATATAAAATTTAAAATAGATTATGTGGATCATAATCTCTATGTGATGAATTATCAAAGAGATCAATTTATGTTTCTTTTGTATGTGTATGATATTATTTTTGGAAAAATAAGGCATGATTAAGTGGACTAAATTTATCATCACATAAAATTAGAATTTAAAATTCCCATGATTTGTGAACTCACATTTTTTTGGTTATTCAAGTGATTCAAAATAAGGAATAGACCATCATTTCATAAGAAAACTATAATAGAGTGTTTATAAATAACTATAACATTCCTGACTCCAAACTTATTTCTACTATGATTGTGATTAAGAAAAAACATCAAATTACTATTTATGGGAAATATGTTGATACCACCTTTTTCAGGAGGATCATTAGAAGATTATTATACTTGACGGCGACACAACAATATATTTTCTTTGGAATATGTTTAGTGTATTTATACCAAAAGTAATCTGAAGGAGGAATATTTTACAGCAGTTAAAATTATCATGAGATATATTCAAGGAACTCTCAAATTTGTATTGTACTTTTCAGTAGGAATTGATAATGAATTATCAACATTTTATGATGCTATATAGGATGTAGATGTGGTGGAACGATTGTCCAAAAGTGGGGGTTCATTCATCACTGGAGACAAATGTATGGGATGGTTGAGAAACAAACAAGAAATAACTTCACTTTTTATAGATGAATTATAGTATATCTACATTAAAAAGGCATGCACATAGATATTGTGGATAACACAACAGTTGAATAATATTGGTGATAAGGTGAAACTGCCAATGGTAATACACTGTGACAACAAGAGTGCGGTCGATATTATGAAAAATCTAGTTCAACACTTTCATACCAAACATATTGAGATAAAATATCACTTCTTTAAAGAAAAATTCAAACATGGTGTGATTAAAATAGAGCATATTGAAACTAATTATCATGTGGATGACATATTGACTAAGACTTTGGAAACACCAATGTTAGAGAAACATCTGTTTAAACTCGATGTTCTACCATCTCCCATTGCATGAGAAGGTTATGATTTATCCCCTCTCCCCATTTTTGTTATCTATTTTATTACTTTTATGGATTTTATTTGGTCCATGGGGGGATACAGTCTAGTGGTATGTTTTTTTGTGTAATAAGGTCCCAATACAAGTTCTTTGAGCCTATTTTCAAAGGACTATAATAAAATTCAATGAATTATATGATAGGTGGATAGGTCAGTAGTCTATCAATTCATGAAAATATCCTTTTCCTATTTTATTTTCTACACCACCCTTTTCTCATATAGAATAGTCAAAGAGGTATCATTATATGATTAAATGTGATAAATTTGTTTCAAACAATCAAATACATTTGCGATCTATAATTAATAAAAATTTTCATTTTTGGTGCATTACTAGATTTACTCCACACACATGTGTGACCCAAACCTATCACAATATCACTCATCATTAGATGATAAATTCATTTCAATTATTATTATTGAAATTATAAGATCATGTAAAAATGTTTCTATAGTTATAATGGTGGAGATAACCAAACAACTTCTAAAGTATCAAATATCTTACTAGAAGGCATGGGATGCATGATAAAATGTTTTATGAATGTTTATAGTGAATGGGATGAATCTTATCTTGTTTTAGCACAACTTATGGAGTTTTTATGTCATAATAATAATGTTATCTATCAGTTACATACTATTGAATTTTTTAACTAATAAGAAATGATCAATCCAAGGTAGTGTTTGATATATTATTTTAGTCATTTTTACCCTGAGTGGATACTTTTAGATATTGGATGATGTTTGTCCATATTGATGGAAAAGTTTTGTATAGAATGTATAAAAGAACATTAATTATTTCTTCCACACGATATCAAATAAATACCTTATAACTTTTTTAGTTTCTATTATAAATAATTTTTTCTTAAAATCTTGGACTTGGTTACAAGGATGCTTTAGATTGTTTCTGAAGGACACGTAAGGAATTTGTTTTATTTCAAATTGATGTCGAGTAATTAAGGAGGAAGTATAGTCTAATGGTATTTCACGGAAACCATCCCATACACATCATTGATATTGAATTCCATAAATTTCAAGAATTGTGTGAAATATGTTATATAATGATTTCATGATGAAATCAATCATAAAACCTGGCCTGCATATCTTTTTTTTTGTTGGAAAATCCATTATAGTAGTTATTGTTCTATGTGTTTTGATTAGTTCTTCTGTTTTACCATATGAACATCCTCAAAAGAGTATAGAGGTGAATTTTAAAGTTATTCTTGAAACTAATCAGGAATCCAATGATTAAATAATGAAAATTCTAAAGAATAAATGTTTATATATGTACGATGATGGGAGGAGATATGGTCATATGATGACCAACATCATAGAATGCGTTAATGGAGTTTTAAAGGGAGTTCAAAAGCTACCAATCACAGGTAGTCAATAATATTAGTTTATATGTTAATTAGAAGACCCATAATTTCAATATAATGTTAATATAATGTTTTAAATGTAAATTACATGTTTAGTATGAGAAAACTTATAATGCACTGTAATGTAATTTTTGGAATAAGGAAAGTAGGCTGAAGAGGGTCTAAACATATTGATGTGATATCGTCAACATTTCTAGTGTGAGATTGATAGGGCTATTTAAAAGATATTAACATTTTGTGTTTGTTCATTTGACCATATCGAGCGTAGATTTGAGTTCACTGAGTTCCATGATCCTAGGACTGGTAGCAGTGGTCACAGGCTTATCATTTTGTTGAAGTAGTGTTTCTGTGATTATGGTAAATTTCATGCATTACAGTATTCTTGTTCACATGGGATGGCATTGGGTGCTTTTATATGCTTATCATGGGATAATTATTTTTATCTAGTTTATTTACTATAGAGTATTAATGACTATTATAGTTCTCTATGTATACCTGTAGGGGAATATTAGATTTTTTTGTCTGTTGATGCACCAACGCTTCTACCAATCATGGCTAGGTTACACCCAAGAGGGAGGACATAGTGAACCCATATTCAAAATGAGATGTATTAGACTAGTGAATGGGCATCTATATAGTGGTTTCTTTTGCATTTACGAAGGTCACACATGAAAAGGTTTCCCTAGACGTATTGGGAACTAATCTAATAGTCAAAATGATTGATGTACTCAAGTGATTAATGTTAAGGTTTTTACATGGAATATTTATTTTGAACTATTTTTACATTAAACCTATTGTAGTGGTATGAGTGAAATACAATGAAATAATTTTTTTTTAATTTTAAGTATTAAATGAAACCAAAAAAAATTCCATAAAAAATAATATACAACCTTTTTATGAAAAACCAATTAGAAAATCATTTTAGAAGATATTTTATAACAAGTTATAAAACCAAGTATGATTTAAAAAATAAGGGTTATTTAAATATATTTGAATGGGTAAATGTAAGACATTTAATCTCCATCATCCAAAAAATTAATAATGAATTTATTGAATAATGAAAATGATAAATGACACATTGAAACAATTTTCATTATTATTTGGTCCCAGATGAATGCTCAAGAGGGGGGATGAATTAAATTATTCTTATTTATAGTATTGGATAAGTATTATCTAAATTTATAGGAACCAAAATCCCAACTCTTTAGGCGAGAGAGATTCTGGTAATGGTATAGTTCTCCATGGCTGAAGAGAAAGTTAGACTCCATTTATCTCTCTTGTCGTACCAAAACATTTTTAATTTATAAAAAAATATGTTATTGTAATTAAATAGTTTTTAACCATTAATGTCTTAGTATTCAAAAATTTAGATGGTGGGGCCTCTATTATCTGACCAGTAGTGTCATGTGTCAAGTGACATGCTAGTGTGGCGACCTGTTGGACATCTTAATATCTGAAGAGAACATAATTTTCACCATGGTGCCCCTCCAATTTAGATTTTTCCATACCTCAAACATGATGGATTTTATATAGTCAACATTATAACTTCAAGACTATTAACCATCATTTTATTGTTTTTCTGGTTGAAAGATGAAGACTAGAGATACACAAATGTCACCCCCCTAAGGGGGAGATGACAAATACTTTATAAGATGTGGACTACATATTCATTCTACTCATCTGAGGACTGTAGGTTACATGTGAGACTATTGGTGACTGGTGTGTAGCAATACATCATCTACTAGGAAATGATGTTGTCAACTTACCACATTAATTATAGTGTTCCTGATTATGCATGGTCAAGCCAAATGATTACTTTTCCATAATTCCTAATTATGCTGAGGATGAGATACTTATTTGACACACACATGCGAATATTATATGGCTGATTGGAGGAATGTTGTGTGTAGACTACTCCAACACTTTGATACACAAAATTTACATACCATTACATGATTATCTTAAGTAGACATGTAGATACATTTTGGGTTCTTCTGTACCATCAAATCTATATTCGTTCCTCTATACAACATATCAAACAGATATGCATCATATTAGGGAATGTATGGCTATTATACGTATGTGGGAGTGAGAACATTTTCCATGCATCTCTCATAAAGTTATTGCACCACCTCCACAAAACGTTTTTCAGGATTATCCTAGGGGATAATGGTATGATTCCATTATTAATTTGAGTTATATTGTGAATTTATTAATATCATTTATATATTTACCACATATATTTTTTATCCAAGTGGATTCGGACTCAGTGTTATGTACATACCATGAGGAATAGTGAGTATAATTGTAAACAAATATTTGACGCTATATAGTCTGTTGAAATAAGTTAGTTTTTTAAAAAAAATTATATAAAGAATAATTTTTTTATTAATTTTATATGATATTGAAATGATAAATTTGTAATATTATTGTGATAATTTACGATTGTTTTTTCTGAAATTAAATTTTAGGTTTCATGAACCCCATATACTAGATTAGTCTATGCATCACTTCCACTGTACTGAATAGTTATGGTTGGAGACCGTGGTGTAGTGATGTCACTCATCCACTTCCACACCATTGACTGGCTCTAGTGACACTAATTCATGAAGCTGTTTGGCTATATGAAATGTAGAGACTATGTTTTTTTCTTATATGAATTTCAAATATATTAAAAAATATGTTTAGAGTTAGGTGCTTATATGCCATGTGATTTTAAGGCCCGTTGATCCCTAAATTAATTTTATTAAAATATTAAATATATTTTATATCATGTTCATGTAATTTTATTGATGAAGTGGAATAATAATTGAATAGTGGATCAAATCATAAATCTAATACCCAATATTTGAAAAAAGTCCTATAGTAGTTGCCAAAATCCACCACTAAGGGCATATAGCGGCCACCCAGGAACCACCAAATAGTGGATGCTTTTAGCTCATCGTTATTGCCTATTGTGTGCACCATTTACCAGATGCTATAGCCTGAGTCGGGATGATTTATAATTACTTCCATTTGGAGACTGGTATTGACTAGATCGAGGTCACCTTTAGTGACTACCAAATGGAGATCTCTATGTTCCCACCCATCCATGCCTATAACTACCACCATACGGTAGTCACTATAGGTTCATTTGTTCTCAAATATAGAGACTGTCATATGGAGGCCACTACAATTTTAAAAAAAATTAACATTAGATTTTTAATAACCAATAGATTTCAAAAATATGATGAATATTTCCAAAATGTGTCAAACCATAATCCCATAAATCTCGTTGTTTAATCATCTTTCTAGCTCTACACCCATCATCGAATAAAACTACATATAAAACAAATTAATAAAATATTTAGAATATTATAAAATATAACAAAAAATAATAATTAAAATTACATTAGACATTTTAATAAAAAATTAGTACAACAAACCAAAGTTATTTTATTTTGTAAACATATTACTAATTTCTTATTATTTCTTTAAATTTAAAACCATTTATTCGATAATTCTGAGTAGACCGCACACCCGATTATTGTGTCGTCTACTCATAAAAGTTAAGAATAATAATGATACATATTTACATTGATTTCAAATCATTTTGAGGATGTTTTCTATTTGATTTAACCATTACATGCACATTTTGGTATTTTATGACACTAAAAGTGATTTTTCTTCGTCATGGGAAAATGGAACCTCCAATTGAAAATTTATCTAGTAAACCAGTTCAAAATTAACCCTACAGTTGTTTACTTTTATGATTTAATGGAATTTGGAGGATATTTAGTTGGGTTCGACCCCCCTATATGATTTTAAAGGGCATCAAACATTTAAAAACCACATATTCGATTGTTTTGGGAAGACCACACATTAGACTTTTGTTTTGTCTCCCCATTCACATAAAAAATAATAATTATTAGATTTTCATATGATTTCACATCAGTTATAGGTCAATTAATGTGAATTGGACCGTTAAACATGCATTTTGGTGTTTTATGAACTAAAAGTGCTTTTTTTGTCCACCCAGGAGAACGCCAACTCAGATTAATGTTATGTCTACTCAATCAATTCAATATTAACTATATAATTGTTCTAATATCATTTAATGAATTTTTTTTACCATTGTACAAGTTTTGAACCTCAGGCACATGTTTTTAAAGGCGCCAAACCTTTAAAAACTGAATATTCTGTCGTTTCGGGCAGACCGCATGTTCAATTGATGTGTAATCCTCTTGTACGTGTCTAGAATAATAATAAGGTTGTTTTCTTATGATTTAAAGTAATTTTGGGCTCATTTTTTGTTGATATGATTATTAAACAACCGTTTTTGTTTTTTATGACAGTAAAAGTGTTTTTTATCATTTAGGGAAAACGAAACCTCTGATTGGAATACTATCTACTCGTCCATTTCACAATTCACTATATAGTTTTTATCATCATATTTAATGGTATTTAGAGGTCATTTTCTTGGTTTTCACACCCATTATATTTTTAAATGGCATCAAACCTTTAAAGATGCATATTATATCATTTTGGGAAGACCACATGTCCAATTGATGATCGGTCCCTTCATAAAAATAAAAAATGATTATAATAAAATATTCCTATGATTTAAATTCATTCCAAAATAAGATTCTATGTATATGACCGTTAAATGCACGTTTTGGTGTTTTATGACACTAAAAGTGCATTTTCAGTCCTCCTAAGAAAACATCACGTTAGATTGATGTTTTTTCAACTAAAATATTTAATAATTCACTTTATGGATACTGAAGTCTCATTTAATGGAATTGTAATGTCGTTTAGTAGGTTTTGACCCACAACCACACTTTTTTTAATGGCATCAAACCTTAATAAAATGGCATATTTTGTCATTCTATGCAGACAACACATCCAATTGACATGATTTCTACTCTAACCCATCACTAATAATAATAATATTTTTTCACTATTATTTAAAGTCATTATGAGGCTATTTTCTATATATTATATCATTAAATGCATGTTTTGGTGTTTTATGTCACTAAATGTGTGTTTTCCATCATCCTAAGAAAACAGAACCTCGGATTGACATACTATCTACTTGAATATTTTGAATTTAAATTTATTATTTTTTTCTGATTTCACAGCATCCAGAGGTAGTTTGGTGGCTTTTGACCCCCATGTGTTTTTAAAGGACATGTCAAAATACTTTTTATTATTATTTCCCAAACACTTTAAGGAAAAGTGAGAAACCCAAAGTCACATTCAATCCCATGAAACCCATCCAAAACCAAACAAGGAAATAAACACCCCGAGCAACAAAAAAACTAAAAACCACAATCTCCATACACATCATCGCAACCAACACAGGAGTCCTCCTGCATGGTGGTCTTTCCCCATTCAAAAGCCAGATTAAAATGCCTCATTAAATCACCATTATAGTCCCATCTCACATCATCCAAAGTGATTCACCAAGACCATATTTCTTGGAAAGGCTGTCTTTTTTAAAAGAAAGGATCACCCCATGATCTTGCTTAATGGAGGCTCTGGTGAAAAATAGTCGAGGCAGATAATAGTAATCCTTCCTAAGATTTCTTTTTGGAGTAGAATATACCACTCCTCCATCCTCAGTCCTGGTTCTATCCCCACATTGCACAATATAATTGAAGGAGCGGTTGACCATTCCACCAATATTCTCCTTGTCAAACCTAGAAATAATCTTCTTACTCCGAAGGATTATATCCGAGGTTGATTTCTTCCCCTCATAATCACTTTACCTCTTCTGATCAGGGGTGTTGCAGTCAATCCCAGATAGATAGTTGCTCGTGACACCATCATCGTTAAATGCTCTTTTTCCTTTCCCCTCAACAACATTTCCCAAGTCGACAGATTTACACTGCTGATAAATGGTATTCACCATAGTGGGTTCCTCCATAACCTTATAGGTGTCCTCATAGTCAACTTATCCTACAACTAAATACATCATACTAATCTCAAAAGATTCATCCTGCTCCGCTAGGACATAATTCAAACCCTTCTCAATAAGTCCCTAGAACCTGTTACTCAAAGATAGAAAAGGCTTAGATGAGATACCTTGTCCCCCACTATCATGATATCTCCATGTTCTACCCAATTACACTACCTAGGAAATTTTTTCACTTTCCACCCTCTGTTCCCTCATCTCCATAGCATCAATCAAATCATGATCCTGGAAATTCTATTCAAAAGATGGGTCACCATTCATCCCAGTGCTTCGATTGTTAGAATTCTCCTGTCTTTATCTCTTTCCTACATCAGGCACCTCTAGATTGTATTTATTTGTCATAACATCCAATAAGGATGAGCTAAAACCATTCATATTAGAAACCTTTCCAACCCCTTTTTCCAGTTTCTAGACCAAAGGGCCCAACAACTATGGACCCCCATTTTCCACCTCAATATCTGTTGTCTTCATATCCAGACCCACCATCAGATGATTCACATGGGTTTTCCCCACTGCATCATCCCTCCTAACCTAAGCCTAGTACTCCCGACACTGAGGAATCATCACATATGTTGATGAATCTCTATGAAATGTCTCCGGAAGATGCCAAAAACGCTTACAAGTCAAGAAGAAATCATACATGTTCTCATAAATAACATGCAGTTTACACCTGTATTCCTCACCGATTCGAATGATGTACTCTCATACACATCATTAATAATAATAAGATGCTTTTCCTAATATTTCAAGTCATTATATGATAATTTTATATAGATATGACCATTAAATGTGTGTTGGGGTGTTTTATGACACTATAAATACATTTTCGATCCTCCCAGGAAAATTTCACCTTGGATTGAAGTTTATTATGTTAAACCATTTCAAAATCAATTCTGTTATTATTTAATTTTAATTTAACATCATTTGGATGTCATTCGGTTTGTTTTTACCCCCAAATCCACCTTTTTCAAGGTCACTAAACCTTTAAAAATCGTATATTTGGTCATTCTTGGAAGAACACACTTTTGGCTGATGTTTCATTTAATATTACACTTCAAAAATAATAATAAACTGTTTTTCCTATGATTTTAAGTCATTCGGAATACATTTATATAGAACTGAAAGTAAAAGGTATGTTTTGGTATTTTATAACACTAAAAGTGTGTTTTCTATCATCCTTGACAAATGAAATCTCTGATTAATGTACGGTCTAAATTATAATTCCACAATTTGCTCTATTATTGTTTTTGTTTTCTAATTTCATGTCATTTGAAGGTCATATGACTGGTTTTGACCACCCTAAATTTTTTAAAGGGCATCCAACCTTTAAAAAATCTATATTCGGTATTTCTAAATAGACCACAAGTTTTACCGATGTTCCATATACCTATACACATAAAAAATAATAATTATATGGATTTACTATGATTTCACATCATTACGGGGTTGTTTTTATGGATCCAATAGTTAAAAATGCATTTTGTTGTTTTATGACACTAAAAGTGAGATTTCAATCCTTCTAAAAAACACCACCTCAGATTGATCCTTCGTCTACTCAACCATTTCGTAGTTCACTCTATGGATTTTCTCTCCTAATTTCATGGAATTTTGATGTCGTTTGTTTGGTTTTTACCCCCAAACACACCTTTTCAAAGGGTGTCAAAACTTTATAAACCACATATTATGGTGTTTCAAGAAAACCATGCATCTAATTAACATGAAATGCACTCATACACATCAAAAATAGTATTTAGAAAATTTTAAAATTATTTCAAGTCATTTTGATGTCATTTCTATAGATTATACCATTGAATGCACCTTTTGGGGTTTTATGACACTATATGTGTGTTTTCTGTCATCCTGGGAAAATAACACCTCCATTGAAATACCATCAACGTGACCATTTAACCATTCACTCTATAATTTTTCTAGTTTGATTTCATAACATTTTGAAGTCGTTTAGTTGGTATTGATCCCCACACCCACATGTGTTTTTATAGGGTGTCAAACTATTAAAAAAGTTACATCCAATCATTCTAGGAAGAACAAACATTCAATTGACATATAATCTCCTCAAACATATAAAAAATAATAATAAGACAATTTTCCTATGATTTAACATCATTTTGGGTCTTTTTCTATGGGTATGACCATTAAACGTGTGTTTTGAAATTTTATGACACTGAAATTCTTTTTTAGTCCTCTCAAGAAATCATCACCTTAGACTGATGTTTTGTTTTCTTGACCATTTCCATATTCACTCAAAGATTGTTCTTGTCTAATTTCAAGGAATATGAATGTCATTTGATTGGTTTTTTCCCCGGGATGTACCTTTTTACAGGGCTTTAAACATTTTAAAAGTGCTTATTCGGTCGTTTCGGGTAGACCACATGTCTAATTAACTTACTGTATTTTCATACAATACAAGAATAATAATAAAATGGTTTTCCTAATTTTTTAGTCATTAAGAGGTAATTTTATATAGATATGACTATTAAACACATATTTTGGCATTTTATGACACTAAAAGTGTATTTTCATTCATCCTAGGTAAATGATATCTCTGATTGACGTATCGCCATCTCAACCATTTCACAATTTAATCTATAGTTTTTTTCAACAGATTTCACATAATTATGAGGTGGTTTGGTTGGTTTTTACACCTATAATTTTTTGAAAGGGCGTCATACCTTTAAAAACAACAAATTCAATAATCGCAGGCAAACGACACATCTAATTTATGTGCCCTATCCTCATACATATCAAATATAATAATAATAATTAAATTAATTTTCTATGATTTCACATCATTTTTAGGTTGTTTTCTATGGAAAGGACTCTTAAACACATGTTTTGGCGTTTTAGGACACTAAAAATGTGTTTTCTGTCCTACTAGGGAAAAAACAATTCATATTAATGTTCCATCAACTCAAACATTTCAAAATTCAATATATGGTTATTCTTGTCTCATTTTATGGCATTCAGATTCTGTTCAGTTGGTTTTAAACCCTAGAAAAACCATTTTAAAGGGCGTTAAACCTATAAAACCCATATATTCAGTTGTTTTTGTTAGACCGTACATCCGATTTATTTGTCGTCTATGCATGAACGTCAATAATAATATTAAAAATATGTATTTAATATGATTTCAAGTCATTCTATAGTCTTTTTCGATAGATATGACCGTCAAACTTGTGTTTTGGTGTTTTATGACTCTAAAATTGTGTTTTCCATCATACTGAAAAAACGAAAACATGGATTAAAATATCATCTCCTTAAGCATTTTAAAATTCACTCTCTAATTGTTATATTATTATTTCATGGAATTCATAGGATATTTGTTTTGTTTTTACCCCCATGTGTTTTTAGGGGCTTAAATCCATTAAAACTGCATATTCATTCGTTCGAGGAAGACCCCACATACGATTGATGTCCCTTATCCTCTTAGAGATCAAAAATAATAATAAGAAAATCTTCATATGATATCACATCATTATGGAGATTTTTTCTTACGGATATGATTTTCAAATGAGCATTTTGGTGTTTTATGACACAAAAAGTTTGTTTTTTGATTCTCCTAGAAAAATGCTACATTGGATTGACATTCCAACAACTTAAAAATTTCACAATTCACTCTATGGTTGTTATCATCTAAATTTACATCATTGAGATGCAATTTTGGTTGGTTTTGACCCCCAAAAAACACATTTTGAAAGGGTATCAAACAATTAAAAATTTTATATACAGTTGTTTCAGGCAAACCACATGTTTGATTGACATTTTTCTACTCGTGCATGTCAAAAACAATAATAATATGGTCTTCCTATGATTTAAATTTATTCAGGGGCATTTTTATATAGATATGTATTTAAATTCACATTTTGGTGTTTTATAACACTATAAGTGTGTTTTCTATGGTCCCAAGAAAACAAAACCTTTGATTGATGTATTTTTTCCCCAAAATTTTCATAATACACTTTACAACTTTTTGTCCAATTGTATGATATTCAATGGTTGTTCAGTTGGTTTTTGACCCCTGTATGTTTTTAAGGGTATCAAACATTGAAAAGGAATATGTTCAATCATTCTAAGAATAAAACATGTATGATTGATGTGATGTATCCTCATACACATTAAAAATAATAATAATTCAATTTTTTTATGATTTCACATCATTCCAGGGTCGTTTTATATGGATCTGACCTTTGAACGCCCAGTTTGGTGTTTTATGACACTAAAATTATATTTTCAATCCTCTGAAGAAAACACCACCTCAGATTGATGTTTTTTCTCTTTGAATAAGTAAAAACCACTCTATGGTTTTTATCATCTAATTTTATGGAATTCAGATTCTGTTCGGTTGTTATTGACCCCCAGACGTACATTTTTAAAGTTATCAAACATTTAAAAACTGAATATCCGATCATTCTAGACTGTCCGCATGTCCTACTAATGTGTCATCTATTCTTACATATTAAAAATAATAATAATTTTGTTGTCCTATTATTATAATCCATTCCTTGATTGTTTAATAGATAGGATTGTTAAACACATGTTTTGTTGTTTTATGACACTAGAAGTTCATTTTCCATCATCCTTGGAAAACAACACCTCCGATTGAAGTACCATCTTCTCAACCATTTTAGAATTAACCATAAAGTTGTTTTTGTTTAATTTTAATGAATTCAAGAGCCACTCAGTTTGTTTTGATCCCCGGAACTAAGGTATTATTGGTGTTGGGTTGAGTCGATGGTGGTTTGGGATCTTACCCATCCAAAAGTGAATGGGTTGGGTCACATGATTCATAGGCTACAAAACCGACCCAACCAAATCTATGAGTTGTTGGGGTACAAAATTCATGTCCATATGAAACTACATATCCCATTTCAGTCTCGGTTGTGTTAATTGGGTTATTAATGGATTAATGATCTACAAGAGACAAAGAAGAATTGGGATAGACCAACATTGGTGGGATTTAACACAACTAAAAATTTACATCTAATATATGCATTTCCTTAAAAAACCACTTGTAAATTATATTATAGAATAAATCGACTAATATAAGTGAAATGAAATCATTTATGCACTAATAAATTGGGAAGAACTTACATAGAAGCACTAATTCAAAAAAAAAGTCAGGAACAAAAAATAATATTTATTCAAAAATCTTATCAATAAATCCTAATCAGCTTCTAAAACTATCTTTTAATAGTTTAAAATAGTAGAATGAAAAGATGTAACAACACAAAAAAACCCTTATTCAAACATTTCATTATAATTGAGTGATATGTTTTTTTAAAAAAACATCCAAAAAGTTTAACAAATAGACATATCCTTATAAATGCAGCCATTGGTAATTGAAAAAATTAAAAAACTATCTCTATAATGCCTTTTTGTATCAAAAACATCCACAATACCTTGAATCAGGTCATTATTGGGTTCTAAATATTATTTTATATTAGTAATTAATATTGATCATCAAGAATATTCCGATCTAAGAAAGATATGGAAAACAAAAAATATTCAAGATGTATTTCTATCACATAACATTGACAAGAATTAATAGAATAAATAAATATCAAAAGATATAAGAAAAAATAATTAAAATAATTTCCAATGAGAGTATATTCATTGATAAAGAAATGACACAACTGGAGGTAATTTTTTAGGACCATAATAGTGTTTAAACACCTAACATTTTTAGGAATCATTATACTTAGATTTGAGAAATCAATTTAACACAATTGTAAGGGATAGATATTTCTTAAGTGATACTAGAATATCTCTAATAAATTGAAATTTTTAGTTGTTTCTGTAAGAGTTTATAAAAACTCTCTCGAAGAAGTAGTTCAGCTGTCCAAAAAACCATTGAGAAGTGATGTGAACATATCCCAACCTGAAAATTCAAAAAATCAGAATCGCTTTAGTGATCTACAACTAGGATTTATACCAAAATGCCTCCCACTAAATGATGAGTAAATGGTATTATTGAACATTCCCTTCCCTAAGACCATTCCCTAACTTAAAACTTTATCTAACACACCCAGTAACACCTATAATGAGGTCCTAAAAAACTTATAGTGAGCTACACAACAATAATGAAATCTATAACGAGATTTAAAGAAAATCGTTTCTTAAGAACATATATATAAAGTGTCTAATTTAATTTAAAGAAATATGCAAGATAAGATAAAGGGATTAATAAATTGTTGAACTAATGAAATTTTAAAGATGATTAAATATATTAAAGAGGAAGTGGTAATATTAATGATTATATTGAAAAGTGAACAAAATATGAAAATATGATGTTTATATTCATAAAGTGTGAATGTTAAAAATTTAATAAATCCTCAAATGAATTTGAAAAATGTACAATAAGGATAAGAATCTATTTAATGGGAATGAATGTTCTTGGTGATGATAGAAATAATTTGAAATATTGATATATAATAGAAATTATTGAATTAATCAATATGAAATGAAACTAAAAGAATTAATAAAACACTAAAACAAATTCTATGTGATTATTTCCAAAATTAGGTAGCATTGCAACTAAACATTAGAAAATTTGAAAAAGATTTTCCAATTGCTGATTTCTTGATTTTATAGCTATTTGAGTCATATGATGACATGTTTAAAGTATTATAGAAATTATTTTATATTTATTTTTGTTGTAAACAAACATATATGGTTAATAATTTTCATATCATGTACGTTTTTTATTTCATTTGAAGTTTTGAGAGTCCAGGAGGGATGAGTAAATAGTAAATAATTACTTTGGAACAAACTTTTTTTTCTAGAGAATTTTCACTATGTTTTAATTAAATAGAAATAGAAACATTTTAGTGGAATTGACACTATGAATCAATCAAAAATAAAGAAATGTTTGTACTCCCAATGACTAATGAAATGTATTCTTTAATGAATTTATAAAACAGTTAAAAATTTATACATTCATTAAGAGTGTTCCTTGCATCTAATTTAGATAGTGAACTTTGAACATGAGTCATGGATCACAGAATATCTTAAAAACAAAAAAGAAGGTGTTTTTGTTGATTATTTAGGTTTTAGGTGCACCAAAAGCGTGTGAAGGGCGGTTCCCAACATTGTTTTTTTGATGATCGATGATCAATTCAAGATCTATATGATTTTTTATCTCCATGTTCAATGGAATTAAATCAAATATAGATAACATTAATCACACCATAACTAGAGGGAGGAGATCAACAAATATTTTTTACAATTAATTTAATTAGATAAATAATTACCACTAAGGATTTTTTTCTTCATTGATGAATCTAACAACAGATCTGTAGCACACCATCATTGCGTTGTAGAGACCAAGTGTATATTTCCTCTTCTAGTGATCCATACTTTTTTCAAGATTCTCCAAATGTTTCTGAATGAGTCTCTAAGTGATAGCATGATGTATCTTTGCACTTAAATTTTCCGCCTTGATCACCTCGAGATTCACTTCCAAAGCGTTCTCCTTTACCGGGGGAGGAATATTACACATCATTCATGGGAGAATTCATAGAGAAGGGATCTATCTAGGCTTGAGAGGATCCTCCAAGATTTGTTTTTCACAACTGAATTGGATTTTGAGAAAATGACATAATTTATTATTTATATTTCTAGAATTAAAATCAAATAAATTCACAACTTCCATTAATTATATATTAAATCCTAGAAAAACCCCATGTCAAATAAAAATAGCAATAATTTTATTTCTTGACTTGCACTTAACATGCGAATTATAATTAAATGTTATTTAATTAAATAATATTCAATATTTTTCTATTTCTCACAAGACTATTAAACTTAGTCTTCCACTTATCCACAATATTTATCGTGCCTTGAATAATATATTTTTATTTATTAAATAAATATCACTATATTATTTTCTAAGAAACAAATAAATAATATTTTAACTAAGATAAATTAAATATTTATTAAATATTCCGCTCATGATATATTCTCTCGAATAACTATTGGTGAAATAAATGTTATAAAAAATACATGAAAAATTATTATATCAGATGTGGGAATAATATTTATTCAACATATTAAATAATAAATAATATTATATTATTTAAATGAGATTATGGATACACGTAGTGTGTGACCCTCTACGACTCTTTCATAGTGGCATCATGTGAAGTAGCCTAAAGTCCAAGGTTAGCATTAGCAACACGCCATGAAACCAGTGGATAAAGAAGTTAATAAAAAATGAAATTTATCTTCATACAGAGTCTTACCATGAAATATAATCTCTTTATTAAAATATTTCTAATCGAGCAGGTTGCATGCCAGTGTCATAAAACTATGTGCTCCTTATCTATTTCTTTGACTTTCTGAAAATAGAACTTGACTATAGACCACCATGGCTGTAGATTTATTTTGGCTATATCATTTCCATCAAAAGTCCTAAGATATTAACTTCCATTATTGGATAAATGGGATAAATCCTTTCTCACATTATTCATTAATGCAATATGACTGGTGATGCACCCAACATATCTTACCTCATTGCGAACATCTGTCATCATGGTTTTCATCAATAAATATAAGTGTGTGACTCATAATAATCAATAAATATAATATTAAATTCCAAGGACTAATACACATTTCCATAGATGAAAACATTCAACAACACATATAAATGCGGGTTTTCTATTGGCGGGTTTTATTCTCATAAAATCCTACAGGATATTACAATGTTTGTACAACATGAGAAGATGCATCAAAGTCCTGTGTGTCTCCTCCCCTGATATCCTATATCATTTTTCCCATAAATTGATACCATACAACTATAGAAAATATATTCAAGAATAGTGTCATAGAACTTTCAGGTTCTCATCATAGCAGGGAAGTGCTATGACCTTTTAGTGTGACGACTACTCTTAGGACATTATCACATAGTATTTCGTGTAGAGGAACGATCATGATGTCATAAGTTGTTTATTATTATTAAATACAATGAATAAATATTTATCATAAAGAAAAAATAATATTGTTATAGGGAGCCAACTCCAACATAATCCCACTTGTACTAGATGCAACTACTAATATCCTTTAGTCCGATAGATCTCACATGGTTCTCATGCTTCTACTAAGATAGGGCTTTGGTCAAGGGGTTTGACATGTTCTCTTCCATGGGAACTATTCTCACTATAAATTCTGCCCTTTTATAGAAATCCATCAAGAGGTGATACTTTGAGAGTATGTTCTTTGTTCATTTGTGTGACCTTGGATCTTTTTCAAGAGTCACTGCTGTCATATTGTCATAATAGAATGTGATATTTTATTTAATGATAGGTACCATTTTGAGTTCTTGAAAAAAATTCCTGAATCCAAATGGCTTGCTTGGCTGTATAAGAAGCCTCTATATAATTAGACTATTTTATAGTATTAGCAACAACAGGCTGGTCTAAACTCGTTCATCTCATAACTCCTCTGTTGAGACACAAAACATATCCTGATTGTGAATTTAAATCATTTTGATCTGTCTAAAAACCAGCATCGGTATAACCTTTAACTTCCAACTCCTCATATCCTCCATACACTAGGAACATCTCTTTAGCTCTTTACAAATACATACAGATAGTCTTATAAACAGTCTAACACTGTTCTACTTGATCTGCTAGATATCTTCCCACCATGCTCAGTTCATTGGAAAAATAAAGTCTAGTAAATAACATGACATACAAGTTTTATCCTATCCCCAATGAATATGGGATATTATTCCTTCTCTCTTTATCATGTTGTGTATGAGGACACATTTTCATAGAAATATATAAATATTGTGAAATTGGAACGAATCCCCTCTTGTACTATTCAATACTAAATCTTTTTAGTATCAAGTCAATATATGTACTTTGACTTAGTCCAAGAAACCTATGGGATCTATCACCAATGATATTGATCCCTAGAATACATGTTTCTTCGAATAATTATTTGATGGAGAAACACTTGTATAACCAGTTCTTAATATATTGTAAGATTGGTATGTCGTTACCAATAAGTAATATGTCTTGAACATGTAGTACTAAAACAATGACCACATTCTCACTAAACCTCTTGTAAACACATATTTCACATTCATATTAATAAAACCAAATTATTTTATGGATTCATTGAGTCAAAGGTTCCATGAACAAGATGTTTTCTTCAATCCATAAATGGATATATTCATCTTTAAAATCCTTTTGGCATCACCTGGAGTCACAAACACTTCTGATTGGGCCATATAGACATCTTCTTAATGGTTCCAATTATGGAATGCAATTTTGAAATCCATCTTTCAAATCACATAGTAATGGTAAGATGCTATATAATGTATGATTTTAATGGATTTAAAATGGGAAACATTCAAAAAGTTTTCAATTTAGTCAGTTCCATGACACTGGTTAAACCCTTTATCCACTAGCCTTGATTTATCAGTACTTATATAACCTTCCATGTCTAATTTCTTTTTGAATACCTATTTGGAATCAACATTCTTTACATCAACTGGTGAATTGAACCAGACCCAAACATGGTTTAGAATCATGGAATTCATCTCCGAAATCATATCTTCTATCCATCTTGCAGATTATAAGCCCTCTACATCCTCCTTGTAAGATATAGGTTCATCATTGTTAACAAATAATAATTCACCATCCTCAGTGACCTGAAAGACATATATCTTTGGTTATATTTCCTATCTTACACTCCTATGCATTACTTGTGTTTCAAGAACTAATTATTCCATGGGGACCTATGGAATCTGTTCCTGTACCAACTATTTTGTAACTTGAGCATCAACTTCGTCAATGTAAATTTTAATCCCACTATCTTTTTTGAGGATTTAATCCCCCCAAGAAAGATGGTTGGTGTTTCGATAAACACTTTATTTTTTAGGGGTTAAGATAGTATTATCCCTTTGTTTTATTGGGATTCCCCATGATGATACACATTGTGACCTAGCGTGCTATTTTATTGCTCGAGAAGTCCTTAAAAGATGCCTCAAAACCCTATAGACATGTATGCGATAAAATGAGTTTCTTTCCACACTATATCTAAAAGGTAATTCCATTTTTTTATTTAGTTGGTACTTGATTTAATGTTAATTCCACATTTAATAATACATATCTGTAAAAGGATAGTGGAAGATCGGAATGAATCATCATCAACCATACCATTTCTAACAAGGTAATATTACCCCTTTAATTAACACTATTCCATTGTGGTGTAATGGTGAATCAACTTGAGATAGAATACCAAAATATCATAGAAATTAAATGAAATATAGGTTAAGATATTCAATACCTCAATATAATTAATGATTATTTATCTTCTTACCAAGATGATTCTCTAATTCATTCTTGAATACCTTGAATTTCGTAAAGGTCTCAGACTTATACCTCATCCAGTAGATAAATCCATATATACTCAATTCAACAGTAAAAGTGATGAAGTATAAAGATCCACCTCTAGATTCTACTGGAAATGGTCCACACACTTTAGTGTGCACCAATCCTAGAAGTTCTATGGCCCTTTCACCCCATCCATAGAATGGTGGTTTGGTCATTTTCCCTTGTAAACAAAAATTATATCTATCAAGTGGTTCGATCTCAGAAGAGTCTAAATAACCATCATGAAAGAGAATTTTCAAACACTCCTCATTTACATGACCAAGAAAATGGTTCCACAACATGGTTTTATATAAGTAGTGTGAACATGACTCGTTATTGATTTCCATCACTTGGTTTTCATAATTTAACTGATAATGGCCATTATTTAAATGTCTCATACCATAACATATGTTGTCCTTACAAAATAAAAAAAATTATTTGAAAATTTGAAAATAAACCTATATGTCTCTAAATATGATACAAAAATTACATTCTTGGTAACTGTAAGTACATAATAACAATATATTAAAACAGAAATCATTCATGTTGGAAATGGAAGGTGGTAGTCACCAATGGCTACGACAGCCATCCTCACTCTATTGGATTCTCTCAGATCCATCTCTCCAATGTAAATCTTTCGAAACCCACTTTTTTCTTGATTTTAAATATAGATGTGAGCACCAAAAACTGTTTTTAATACCCAATGTGTAGAAATGGAAATATTTCACTCAAAAACAAACACACCATAAGCTTCCCCATGATTTTGGGTGCAGTTCTTCTTCTAGTGTCCTATCCTGCAACATTAAAAACATCATGCTTCCCTTTCCTATCCCCACCATTGGGTATTATTCTTCTTGTAAGGACAGTGCTTGAAATATTTAGATTGTTTATACATCTTGGACCCCTTTTCCTTATTCTTAATATTCTTATCCACCATAAGGAATACAATTTTTTCATGAACCAAGTCCTTATGCTCTTGGAGAATTAAAGTAAGATGTTTTGAAATACTCTTATCATTATTTATGATATTGTAATTAACAATAAAATTGAATAAGGTCTTAGTAGTGAAGAAAAAATGAGATATGTACAAAAATCATCTAAGAATTTAATCGCTATGATGTATAGGCATTCAATGTAGCTGATAAGCTTGAATACATGGGTCCTAGATGGAACAAACTCTTCAGTATTAGTTGTGAAGAAAATATTGGAGATCCTGTACCACTCTTGTGTTTAATTCATTTGATAGAGACACTGAAGATGAGACATCATGATATAGGAATCCATATCCTTATGATGCTTCAAAATATCATCAGAAATGGATGATAGCATGAAGAAATAATTATTTTTAGCATCATTTAGATGTTCCCCATAGGGATATAGTTCTTCACCACCAACCTCATTTCCATGTGTAACTAGTAATGTTTCATCTAGAACATACAATTTCCTTTCATGATAAAGGATAACTTGTAGGTACCTTTGCTACTATTATAAATTTGTGTGGGTGAGAAGTTTTTCCTTCCCATGTTTGGATCAAAATGATATGTTTGATGTAATTTTATTTTTGTTTCTAAAAAACAAGAGATGAAGAATTTTATAACTTCATCTAATAATATTTAGAAAAATAAATAAATATTATATTTATTATTTTGTCACTATTTTATTAAAACCCAATATACCTCACCATTGGCTTCAAAATACTCTGTTACTTGGACATTCTAGGGGAAATGATCCATTTTACACTTCTCATAACCTCAACATTGGTTGTTCAAACAACTCGAACCGTTTTAAGAAAGCATTACAAATGACAAACACATTAACTTAAGTTCCTTGATCTGTTGAGTTGACTCCCCATTCTTGAAATCATTAATTTAGATTTCCTCAACCTTTTCCTCTTAGTTACATGAATTCCTACTTTCGATGTCAACCCATGATGTAAAACAAGTTATGTCAACCCAAAAACTGATGTTAGAATTCTCCAATAATTAAAACTACCCCAACTTTGGATGGTCAAGAACTTTGATCTATGGTTCTATTATAACCAAATTAATATAAGTTTATACCAACATAATATATTATTGAGGGAATTTATCCATTTATGCATAAATTTTAAAAATTTATCTTTATCACATGTTGGTTAATAATAAGTAGTATTACTTAAGTGATTAACCATGTCTTAGATAATATTTATGCATATGATAGTTTATATTAGTCCTATATTTCAGAATTATTTACTCATTAATTATGTCATCATGAAAATACATCTATAATGAAATAACTTTGCAACTGATATAAATAAAATAAAAGGTATGATCATGATATTATAAAAATGGTTAGTTTAACTAGTGGTTGGTATACTAACCATTGACCAAGGGGAGAAACACATTGAACCAATTGATGTTTATGTATAAAGATTTCCAGATGTCCGCCATTTTATCTTCTTGGTTTAGTTTCATCACTGCTCCAAACTTGATCCTCCTACACTAGCAAGAGAACTCCATTCATTACATATTCCTTGTACTAACATGTAGGTGATGAAAAAAGGGTTTAAATAAAAGAAACCATGGGCATACCAAACCTACAAAATAACGAGGGGAGAAGTCATACATGCTAACAATTTAATTTAATTATAAATTAAATGAAACCAATTTAAAACAAAAGTTTTGGTCTAGATCATGATCATCCACATGCAGGAAAATAATTACGCATTTATTAAAACTGGCATTAAATTATTAATTTTTAATATTTAAGATAAATCTCACTCAACTCGATTATTTATTATCTTTATTTAATCACTAATTTTTTATTAATTCTTATCCTAATTTTAATGAGACTATCATCCATTATAATTTTAAAAAAATTAAATAAATTCATTTAAAATAAACTTTGTATATAAATATAACTATGTGGAAACACGGTGAATACACATATCATTATTCCCAACATGTAGTATACTTGTATTCTATTTTACTCTTGTGACATATGGAATACACGACATATCATTTATTTTCACAATGTATACTTCAAAGATGATTACATGAATTACAAGATTTTTCATCCACATGTAATTTTTAAATGCAAGTAGTGTTACTACGTGTAATAAAACTCATATATGATATATATATATATGAAAAATAAACATATATTAATTAAAAATTTAATATTTATGTATATTAAAACCTATCACATGGCGTGTAATATCTTTATGAACATATGAAATTACATATATCATGGTTTACATAGTAAAATAAATAAATTTTACAATTTTGAAATTGGTTAACAGTACAAGGAATGTAGATCTGGACTATAAGGCATGTACATCTCTCACCATTTATCTAAGGTACGCGCCTTGGTACATGGCATGTGAATCATACCTCAGAATTGGAGTAAACAGCAGGTCCAACGGGTCACACACCATGTGATCTCATAATTACATGGTCACTTGTCAGTTTGTCCATGTACATAAATACACAACCCGTATTTGACTCAAAGGGACTACATCTTGTGTAAACAGGCTACACAAAGTGAACTCTCGTTGACCATGAATCTCTCTATCCCGGTCAACACATGGTACATTAAATAGTTTAATTAATGAAATAATAAATGGATAATCTCAAATTGATTTCTGAATAAAATCTTGATGCATTGAAAAATATTAAACGACTTGTAACTCGAGTTACATGGTGTGTAGTCTGGTGTTGTCCATCCAGAAACCTTGTCACCCCCGGATGAGTTTCTCAATTTTATTTTCATCATAAAATTAATTGTCTCGATTAAATATATGAGAAATGAAGGAGGAAGAAAAAAATATCACAATTCAAATTAAAATAATAATTAAACATGAATTGATAAAATAAATTATAAATGTGTAAATCACTAATGATTAGTAAATAAAGATAAACAATTATGTTCCTGCTCTGATACCACATGTAGGTTCCAGGTGTAGTAGAAACATGCGATGGGTGGTTCCTAGAATTGCTTTTTTCATGATCGTAGATCAATCCAATATCTATATGATGTTTAATCCCCATGATCATTATAACTGAATCAATTATATACAACATTAATCACACCAGAACCATAGAGAGAGTAGATCAACACGTAATTTTTATAATTAATTTAATTAGAAAAAGAATTACCTCTAAGGAATTTTTTCTTTAATGATGACTTCGGTGACAGATATGCAGTGCACCATCATTGTGTTGTAGAAACTGTAACAACCTGAGATTTTATAAGATACATTATTTTTAATTTCATTCATATCTTCTATTGTACGACACACCAAGATTATCTTGTGCTATACGCATCACTGTATTAGCTTTCAGTATACGCAACACATTTCTTGGCTCTTGTTACACACAATTTCAAGTTCGTTTGATAGAAGTTATTCTATGCAACATTGAGTGTGTATATATATATATATATATTCAATGTATAAATAAAATATGGTTGGATTCTGTTATACGAAACAACAAAGGAGTTTTTCAATACACGCAACCCTGACTTGGCTTGCATTACACGCAATCGCGACCTTCCTCGATAGCGTGTGTTGTACGCAATACCGGGTTTTACTAAATGAAGATATATTATTATAATATTGTTATGAACTAGCCGTTATGAATAGTGTTTGCTAAATTTTGAATTTTATAACATTATTATTCATCTTACAAATTTCTAGAACATGGTATAAGTACAAAATAATTTTTTCGGGTAAAATAAGTATTTTTCAAAAAATGCAGTTTTGCCGCCTTTTGATGGCGCACCCACTTTAAATCTAGTTTTTGACATGTTTATAAGTTCAATTTGACAAAATAAAATTCTACTTTTGAATCAGGTTATAAAAGTTTACATTATATAACGTTTTGATATTTTTTTGATAACTTTCATATTTTAATGAATAGTAAAAACACGGTATATTTTAATTAAAAACAACTTTTTTCATCGTAATATCTTATGTGGTTAAATTATAATATTGAATGGTTTTAAAGTATAAATAGAATATATTTTTACCATTTAATATAATGTATGTCATTAGCATTGATTTTACCTTGAATTCGTAGATTAAATCAATTCAATCTTTTGCAATGTTTTAAAGAAAAACCCGTTTTCTTTCGACAAGGGGATTAATTTTAATTTAATATATGCATCTTTTGTGTGTTGAATTTGGAAATATGGATTCCATATTTGGAATCAGTGGGTACAAATTATGTTTATAAGCTACTTTTTATTATTGGGCATTGTGAATAGTAACTACGGTAAATTTTATTTACTATAGTTAAAGGTAAATCAGGTAATTAAGGGTAAATATAAGATTATAAAATTTCCCTAACACTTGGAAAAATACTATTGGATGGCTAAAAGTAGACCCATATAACATAAGGGTCGGATTAGGTTCATTTTATGGACTTTTTTCCATGAAAATAATTTAATTATTATTAAAACCAAAGAATGTGACAACATGTCACTTTCTTAAATATTATAAGTATAATAATTATAATTTAGTGATAAACTTCATGAAACTTATAACATTAATAGTCTACATAAATCTAATAAAATTATCTACATCATATGAATTTATTTAGAATTTTTAGGGATTAAATAATTATCATTTATTATGACACAAAGATGATACAGTAATTGTCTTAATAATGATATATTGACATAATTGACGTTATAAATGCCCAAATAAATGTAATTTGAGACTTTTTATGACTTAAATTAATTTTATTGGTTAATATGACATGTTTTTGTTGATATAAGTAACATGGTTCGAACTTATCATTCTGTTATGAATTTCATAAAAATCATGTACCAAATAGTGTCAAAATTGACATAAATTAGTTTTTAAAACAAATATTATATTATTAATTGTTATTTAATTCATAAAAATCTAAGGTTCGGCCAAATGACTTAGATAAGGATAGATATATTAATAATAAACAACTTGGGGTTCGTTTGACTTGTTATGGTAAGTTTATTAACCATATAGTGTAAGAAAACAAAAAGACACGGTAAAAGTTAAATTATTTAACTTAGAGTTAAATCTAATTGATAAGGTTAACATAATAACCTAAACTTGTATAAATCCTATTTGATGAGAGTATTGTGACCCATCCCCACTTTATTTTTTAAATAAGACCCTTTGGAAACATTATAAACCGAATTTTACCTTAATATAAAATAATATTTTTAGATTTTCCTAAGGTGCCCCTCTCCTCCCTTATAAAAGGGCACCTCCTCCCTCTCCTCCTCACACCAATTTGAGCATTCAAGCCTGGACAACCCCTTCAAATATCTCTTCTCCAATTCCCTAGTATCATACTAGAGGTCCTGGTCTTTTTAAAAGGCCATACTTAGTTCTTTAAGTTGAGGCTAAGTGAAGGTGCGTCAAAAAGAGGTAATATCCATTACCGATCATTTTTCAATTTCCTTCTTCTTAAACATATTATTATTTAGTTGTCTCATTATAAAGTAATAACATCAGTATTTATTATATACTGATATGTTATTATAAATATTAAACAACTGTAATTAACCTTCTATCCATCCTACGGAAAAAGGAAATCACCGTGCGTGCATACGTAGGGAATATCGTCTCCACGCCGTGGTGTAATCTATTTTCTGCCACCACCTTAATTGGATGGGTATAATGGTGTAATGAGTAACTATATATAATTATTATATAGTGATATTGACACTAAAATAGTATACATGCACTTCAACACAATTCCATGACCATGGGAACGATATCATCGCTCGTGCGTACGTACGGACTACCGTCTCCACGACGCGATGAGATTCATTATCCATGTTAACCATTCCAGAATGATTATAAAGTATATATAATGAATAATAATGAAATATATGACATGGTAAATCTACTATATTTATGTATATATATATTTCATCTACTGACTTCCATTCAAGACAATAAGGAAAGGAAAACAACGTTCATGCGTACGTACAGACTACTGTCTCCATGAACGGTGTGTTTCATTTCATTTATCTATCTATTATATATATATATATATACTGAATATATATGATATATAAATCATATTTTATATTCTGGAAGTAAATAAATCATGATATAAGTAATAATAATGTCAAGAACAACAAGTCCAAACACCTACGATAAATGAAACGATTTTACCTAAAACACTTCTTTAACATGGAATTTACAAAAGAACGGGTAATATAAAGTCATAAGTGAACCATATATGATATCATAACAATGAATATGATTCTGTAATAAGTTAATGACATTATTTAAATCATTATACAGGAGGTTCAGATACGTACAAAGCATATTAGACATAAGGTAAGGGAAATATCACAATCTCATTTTATCCGAGATTGTTTATACTTTGGTATTTACTGGGGTGTATTTTATCATCCACATCCATGTTTCCTCAATATTTAATATTATTCCCATTCACCTATAATAGTTTAAATCCTATTTTACCCTTCGGTGAGTTTTTAGTAAAAGATATGAAAGGAATCTTTTGTCTTTTTCGTACGAGGTACTTTTTGACTTTTCCGACAAAAGTACGAGAAGAATGCTTTTTCAACTTATACGGAATGAATGGATTTTTAAAACATTATTTCCAAGAAGCTTCCTTTACAACTTTTCAAGTTTATTTTTAATCAACTTCTTTTATTTTGTAATTGTATGACATGTTAAGAAACGAAAAGTGTTTTTGAAGTAGAAAGGATATTTTCCTCAAGAATGAAGTTCAAGTGTTTTATCAAAATTATTTTCCATCTAAGATAATAAAGGGTTCTGTTTTTATCCCTATTATTACATTTAATTGATTATGTTGTGATTTAAATATTTTTATGATTTCTTTTATCTTATATGAATTTTTTTATGACGTCATGATGTTTAACATTCCCATTTTTATTACATGGGTTATGCAATGATGTATGATTTATGATTTTGTGGCACACATAAGAATGGTATAATTATGAGATGGGTGGGACCTATATCTCCCTCCAATGCATTGGGTAAAGATTTTTTATCTCATGAGATAGACATGGCTGGAACGGTAGGTTATACCGGTTCAGTGAAACAGGACTGAAACGAGGGTGACTCGGTTCAGAAATGGACGTTTTCCACTAAGATAGTCTTGGCAATGATTCTTGACTAATAAGATATGATTCTATATGATTATGTGTGTATGCCACAAAGTTTCATGTTTTATGTTATGATTATTGGGATTTCATTTCACTACTATGATTTATCCCATGTTATGAAATTATGCTCTCTTTTGCAGGTTAAGATTTCCAAAATGTTATGTTCTTATGAAAATGAAGTGATTGATATTTCTTTTGTTTACCCTTTATAATCATTTGAGCTCACCCTTTTTTGTTTTCTTTTCCCCAGGATATAAAGAAAGGTTTTAGGTTAAAAAAAATATCCTTTTGGGAGATGTTGAAGATCATTCACCAGGAGTTGAAGATTATATTCCGAGTTTCCAAAGACACTAAACTATTACGGTCCTTGTGTGTGTGTTTTTGTTATGTACTATGTATTCCGAAAAAGTAATGTAATGTCAATGTACGTCAGGCATCGGGTCTCTACAGTAGGTATCAGAGGAAAGGTTTAGTCAACCATTCGAAACTAGGATGCGAAAACGTTAGTGAGATCCCTAGAGATATTTCTAAGGTATGTCTAGGGATGTACCTAAGGTTAAGTATACATATAGGTTATAGTACTATAATTATGCTAATGATCATATAATTAAATATAAGATGTTAGATATTGAAGGTAATCTCCCTTTATTATGTTGTTTTCCCTAGCATGATTTTTCTCTCTCACACTATTCTTTTTGGGTTTTAGACGATGGATGGAACTCGAAGGAACCATGTTGATCAATGCAATGGAAAATGCAATGATTGACCTCCTGAAAAACAAATGTTATGGGAGATGGAGTGAAAAATCTTATTGCTATACTTACACAATATATGAATCATTCTGGACTTCCAAATGAGCAGAGATAGGAACAATATTCTATTGAGTCCTTCATGAGGCAACGTCCACCTTCTTTCAGTGGGTCTTCTGATCCACTTGTTTCTGAACAATGGATCAGTACTACTAAAAAGATATTTTCAGTTCTGAACATGATAAAGTCATCTTAGCAGTATATCGTTTGGAAGGTGAAGCTGATCAATGGTGGAATCTTATCAAGAATACGAGGCCAAGAGATGAAATTGAGTCCATGGAATGGGACGAGTTCAAGAACATATTTTTCAAAAAGTACTTCCCTCGTATTCTTCGAACAAAGATGGAAAAGGAGTTTCTTCAGCTGAAGAAGAAGGATGATGAATCTGTTGGTATATACGAAGAGAATTTTACAAGACATGCAAGGTATGCATCTGGCATTATCATCCATCCTGAAAGTAAAGTTGATCGATTTTTCAGTGGCTTAAAACCAAGTCTTCGAAGGGCATTAGCTATAAGAGACTTCAGTATCTATGAATAAATTGTGCGTTGTGCTATCAAGGTAGAAATGGAAGTTGGTGTTACATATCCATCTCATGGTTTTGGAAAGAAACAAAAGATGGAGTTCAAGGAGAAATCTCAGAATAATGGTGAAAAGAAGATGAATGTTTCCTTATGCACAAAGTGTGGAAAGAAGAATGGTGGAGATTGTCTTAAAGGGACTGGAAAATGTTTTATGTGTGCAAAAGAAGGTCATCGAGCAGCTGAGTGTCGAAATAATGGAAAAAGGGTTTCTAATGATGTGAATAAATCAAAGACTTCAGAGAACTCACCACCAACACTTCAATGATTCAAGTTCAAGGAAATGTGGCATTATGCTAATAAATGCCCTAATCCAAGGGTTATTGATGATCGACATGAGCAATCGCTTAAGGCAAAGGAAAAAGGGAAGTAACATGCGATCACTATTGGTGATGTTGAATATGACAATGATGTGGTGGAATGATTAAGTGTTTTTGTAATGGGATTCCAAAATAATATTGTATCATGGAGTATTGGAATATTTATGTATTGGTCTAATGTGGTATTCAAAGTGATTACAATATTTTTGGAAATAAGATGATATGCGCATAATTAAGGGAAAATGAGAAAATGAAATTTTTAACAGTATTCATGAGCTCATGATTGATATAAGGACTAAGTGATATCATGGTTTGAGTATATAGAATTTTGAGGATTTTGGTATGTGGAAAGTGTTAACTTTTAAATGCATTCATGTTTTCACTATGGTTCAATGGGTATTCATTTTTTCAAGAGAATACATGATTAAGGTTTTCACATGATTGGAATGTGACCAACAATATACATATATGGGGGATAAATGATGGTATTCACATGCTTGGTTGATGACATTTCAAGTAATTGTTTTCTTTATACTATGAGCTTGGACCTAAGTATTTTAGATAAGCCTAAATATTGGAATGGATTATTTTGGACAAATGCTAAGTATTGTTTAAGGATAGAAATTTTTTCGATATTACTGATGGGATTTTATAGTAATGTAGTTTTAGAAAAAGGACAACCTGCAGGACGGGCGACAGCCCATCGTGTCTGACAAGGCTGTGGGAATCTATCCCACAACCGAAGTGCGACTAGCCTTTTTCGCCTACCACTGGCCTACAGGATGTCCCTGTTTAGTAGAAACTAGTTTTATTATATTAAGCAGTATAAGTCCATTTTAGGAACTATATAAGATTAATCTCACTATAGATGGACTTATGTATTTTTTTGATAAATTTTATAACCTTTTGTTTAAGACAGATTGAATGACCCATCATTCTATCACATGATCTGCTAACACATCACGAATGACAAATTCAACTTCATTTCATTAAGGGATGAGTGGAAATTGTCCATAGAATGACAAACGGTGAGACTATACCAAAATCACGAAAGTATTTCTTCTAGTTCCAATTTCATCAGCTTTAGGAAAATGATCTTGAAAAACCAAAAATTTTGTCCTACTGCCCTTATATCTGATGAATCAGATGTTACCTTAGATCACCACAAATCAATAGCTTTTTGATTGTTGTCTTTTTTATAGCAATGTTCTCTACCACTCTCCATCAGAACATGACGGTTAAATTTCTCTTCCATGTCCATATTTTCTCCTATACGGAAACCCAGTGATGAGTTCATTTGGGTAACCGTTATATTTCATACGTTAGTTTTTAAAGTTCAGTTTTTGTCTTTCTTTTTACGATGTGGGTTTTTATGAATAGTAAACGATTTATAACCCTAACGAATTTCGAGGGCGAAATTAATTTTAAGGGGGGTAGAATGTAACAACCCGAGATTTTATAAGATACATTCTTTTTAATTTCATACATATATTCTATCGTATGACTCACCAAGATTATCTTGCGCTATAAACAGCACTATATTAGCTTGTAGTATACGCAACACTTTTCCTGGCTCTTGTTACACACAATTTCAATTTCGTTTGATAGATGTTATTCTACGCAACATTCAGTATATATATATATATATATATTCAATGTATAAATACAAAATGGTTGGATTATGTTATACGCAACAACAAAGGAGTTGTGCACTACACGCAACCCTGACTTGGCTTGCATTACATGCAATCACGACCTTCCTCGATAGCGGGTGTTGTACGCAATACCGGGTTTTACTAACCAACGATATATTATTATAATATTGTTATGAACTAGCCTTTATGAATAGTGTTAACTAAATTTTGAATTTTATAACATTATTATTCATCTTACACATTTCTAGAACATGGTATAAGAACAAAATAAATTTTTTGGGTAAAATAAATATTTTTAAAAAAATGCAGTTTTGCCGCCTTTTGATGCGGCACCCACTTTAAATCTAGTTTTTAACATGTTTATAAGTTCAATATGACAAAATAAAATTCTTCTTTTGAATCAGGATATAAAAATTTACATTAGATAAAGTTTTGAAATTTTTCTGATAACTTTCATATTTTAATGAATAGTAAAAACACGCTATATTTTAATTAAAAACAACTTTTTTCATCGTAATATCTTATGTGTTTAAATTATAATATTTAATGGTTTTAATGTATAAATAGAATATATTTTTACCATTTAATATAATGTATGTCATTAGCATTGATTTTATCTAGAATTCGTAGGTTAAATCAATTCAATCTTTTGCAAAGTTTTAATGAAAAACCCGTTTTCTTTCGACAATGGGATTAATTTTAATTTAATTTCTGCATCTTTTGTGTATTGAATTTGGAAAAATAGATTCCATATTTGGAATCAGTGGGTCCAAATTATGTTAATAAGCTACTTTTTATTTTTGGGCATTGTGAATAGTAACTACGGTATATTTTATTTACTATAGTTAAAGGAAAATCGGGTAATTAAGGGTAAATATAAGATTATAAAATTACCCAAACACTTGGAAAAATACTATTGGATGGCTAAAAGTTGACCCATATAACCTAAGGGTCGGATTAGATTCATTTTATGGACTTTTTTCCATGATATTAATTTAATTATTATTAAAACCAAAGAATGTGACAACATGTCACTTTATTAAATATTATAAGTATAATAATTTTAATTTATTTATAAACATCATGAAACATCGAACATGAATAGTATCCCGAAATATAATACAATTATCTACATCATAGGAATTTATTTAGAAATTTTAGGGATTAAATAATTATCATTTATTATGACAAAAAGATGATACAGTAATTGTCTTATTAATGAAATATTGATATAATTGATGTTATAAATGCCCAAATAAATGTAATTTGAGACTTTCTATGACTTAAATTAATTTTCTAGGTTAATATGACATGTTATTGTTGATATAAGTAACTTGGTTTGAAATTATCGTACTGTTATGAATTTCATAAAAATCATGTACCAAATAGTGTCAAAATTGACATAAATTAGTTTTTAAAACAAATATTATATTATTTATTTTTATTTAATCACTAAAAATATAATGTTCGGAAAAATGACTTATATAAAGATAGATATATTAATAATAAACAACTTGGGGTTCGTTTGACTTGTTATGGTAAGTTTATTAACCATATAGTGTAAGAAAACAAAAAGACACGGTAAAAGTTAAATTATTTAACCTAGAGTTAAATCTAATTGATAAGGTTAAAATAATAACCTAAACTTGTCTAAATCCTATTGTATGAGAGTATTGCGACCCATACCCACTTTATCTTTGAAATAAGTCCCTTTGGAACCATTATAAACCGAATTTGACCTTAATCTAAAATAATATTTTGTGATTTTCCTAAGGTGCCCCTCTCCTCCCTTATAAAAGGGCACCTCCTCCCTCTCCTCCTCACACCAATTTGAGCATTCAATCTCGGCCAACCCCTGCCAAAATCTCTTCTCCACTTCCCTAGTATCATCCTAGAGGTCCTGGGCTTCTTCAAAGACCATCCTTAGTTCTTTAAGTGGAGGTTAAGTGAAGGCGCGTCAAAAAGAGGTAATATCCATTACCGATCTTTTTTCAATTTCATTTTTCATCAACATCTTCTTATTTAGTTGTTTCATGATAAAGTAATAACATTAGTATTTCTTATATACTTATATGTTATTATAAATATGAAACAACTCTAATTAACCTTCTATCCATCCTACGGAAAAAGGAAATCACCGCGCGTGCGTACGTACGGAATACCGTCTCCACGCCGTGGTGTAATCTATTTTCTGCCACCACCTTAATTTGATGGGTATAATGGTGTAATTAGTAACTATATATTATTATTATAAATTGATATTTATACTGAAATAGTATACATACACTTCAACACAATTCCACGACCATGAGAATGATATCATCGCTCGTGCGTACGTACGGACTACCGTCTCCACGACGCGATGAGATTCATTATCCATGTTAACCATTCCAAAATGATTATAAAGTAAATATAATGAATAAAAATGAAATATATGACATGGTAAATCTACTAGATTTATGTATATATATATTTCATATACTTACTTCCATTCAAGACAATAAGGAATGGAAAACAGCTTTTATGCGTACGTACGGACTACCATCTCCATGAACGGTGTGTTTCATTTAATTTATCTATCTATAATATATATATATATATACTGAATATAATTATATATAAATCATATTTTATATTCTGGAAGTAATTAAATCATGATATAAGTAATAATAATGTCAAGAACAACAAGTTCAAACACCTATGATAAATGAAACGATTTTACCCAAAACGCTTCCTTAACATGTAATTTACAAAATAACGGGTAATATAAAGTCATAAGTGAACCATATATGATATCATAACAATTAATATGATTCTATAATAAGTTAATGACATTATTTAAATCATTATACAGGAGGTTCGGATACGTACAAAGCATATCGGACATAAGGTAAGGGAAATATCACAATCTCATTTTTATCCGAGATTGTTTATACTTTTGTATTTACTGGGGTGTATTTTATCATCCACATCCATGTTTCCTCAATATGTAATATTATTTCCATTCACCTACAATTTTTTAAATCCTATTTTACACTTCGGTGAGTTTTTTGTAAAATATATGAAAGGAATTTTTTGTCTTTTTCATACGAGGTACTTTTTGACTTTTCCGACAGAAGTACGAGAAGAATGTTTTTTTAAATTATACGGCATGAATGGAATTTTAAAACATTATTTACAAGAAGCTTCCTTTACAAGTTTTCATGTTTATTTTTAATCAACTTCTTTTATTTTGTAATTGTATGGCATGTTAAGAAAGGAAAAGTGTTTTTGAAGCAGAAAGGATATTTTCCTCAAGAATGAAGTTCAAGTGTTTTATCAAAATTATTTTACATCTAAGATAATAAAGGGTTCTGTTTTTATCCCTATTATTACATTTACGTGATTATGTTGTGATGGAAATATTTTTATGAATTCCTTTATCTTATATGAATTCTTTTATGATGTCATGATGTTTAAGATTCACATTTTTATTACAGGGGTTATGCAATGATGTATGATTTATGATTTTGTGGCACACATAAGAATGGTATCATTATGAGATGGGTGGGACCTATATCTCCCTCAAATGCATTGGGTGAAGATTTTATATCTCATGAGATAGACATGGCTGGAACGGTATGTTATACCGGTTCAGTGAAACAGGACTTAAACGAGGGTGACTCGGTTCAGAAATGGACTTTGTCCACTAAGATAGTCTTGGCAATGAGTCTTGACTAATAAGATATGATTCTCTATGATTATGTGTGTATGACACAAAGTTTCATGTTTTAAGTTATGATTATTGGTATTTCATTTCACTACTATGATTTATCCCATGTTATGAAATTATGCTCTCTTTTGCAGGTTAAGATTTCCAAAATGTTATGTTCTTATGAAACTGATGTGATTGATGTTTCTTTTGTTTACCCTTACTGAGCATTTGAGCTCACCCTTTTATGTTTTCTTTTCCCCAGGATATAAAGAATGGTTTTTGGTTTAAAAGAAAGAATATCTTTATTGGAGATGTTGAAGATATTTCACCACGATTAGAAGATTATATTCTGAGTTTCCAAAGACACTAAACTATTACGGTCCTTGTGTGTGTGTTTTTGTTATGTCCTATGTATTCTGCAAAAGTAATGTAATGTCAATGTACGTCAGGCATCAGGTCTCTACAGAAACCAAGTATATATATCCTTTATAAGTGATCCACATGTGTTTTGGGAATCTTCATACATTGACGAAGGAGTCTCCAGGTGCAGGAACGAACGATCATTGCACTTGCATTGTCTGCCATGATCATATCGAGAATTGATTCCAAAGCATTCTCCTTGATCTGGTAGAGGAGGATTTCTCACCATTTGTGGGAGAATTCTTGTATAAGGGAGAAATCTAGGCTTGAGATGATCCTATAAGATTTTTTGTGAAAAAATCTATCGGCTCTTGGGAAAATAACATAATTGGGAATTTATATTTTAAGGGTTAGAATAAAATAATGGCACAAGTGAACTTAATTATTTACTTAATCTTTGAAAAACCCCATCCCAAATAACAATAGTTATATTATTGTTACTCAAAATGTAATTACTTTAAAATTATAATTAAATAATATATAGTTATATAATATTTATCATTTATTATTTCTCACTGGACCATTAAACTCGGTTCACCATTCCTACACAATATTTATCAAACATTGAATAATTTATATTTATTTATGAAACAAATATCACTGTATTATTCAAAAATAAATAAGTAAATATTATATTTACTAAAAATCAAATAAATATTTAATAAATATTTCACCCAAAATATATTATATTGAAAAACTAGTGATTAAATAAATGAAATCAATAATACATGAATAATTATTAAACCATAGGTGGTAATAATACTTATCCAACCTAGTAAATAATAAATTATAATATATTATTTAACTGAGATTCTGGAAACACTTAGAGTGTGACCCTATAGGCCTCTTTCTCAGTGGAATTAGGAAAAGTATCCTAAAGTCCATGGTTTGAATCTAGCCACATGCCAAGGTACCCATATAGAAATAAGTTAATGCATCAACAAAATTTCACCTCATGTGGATGCTTACTGTGTAATATAATCCATTTATCACAATATCTCAAATCGAGTAGGTTGCATGTTGGGGTCATCAACCTATGTTCAAGATATCTTGTTCTTTGACTTTTGGGAAATATATCATGAATATAGAACACCATGGCCATAGATTTATTTTGGATATATCATTTCTATCAAAGGGACTGAGATATTCACTTCCACCATTGAACAAAATGGATAAATCCTTTCTTTCATTATTCATTAATGCATATTAATCATGACACATCCAACGTATCCTACCTCACCATGAACATCTTTCATCATGGTCTTCATCAATAAATCTAAGTGCACAACTCATAATAATCATTAACAATAATCATAAAGTCTAAGGACCAATACACACATCCATAGATAAGAACATCCAGTGACACATATAATTGTGGTTTTCCTACTGGAGGATCTCATCCTCATAATATCCATCTAGATATTAACAAGTGCATACACTATGAGAAGGTTCCCCAAAGTCCTATGAGTCACCACCATTAATATCCTGTATCATTTTTTCCCTCAAATGATCTCATCCAGCTATAAAACATATATTCATGAATATTGTCATAGAACATCTATGTTTTAATCATAGTGGGGAACAACTAAGACCTTTTAGTCCAACAAAAACTTTTATAAAATTATCATATACAATGTCATGCAGAAGAACAATCTGGATGTTATAATTTGTATATTAATATTCAAAATAATGAATAACTATTTATCAAAATGTAGAAAGAAGTTGGTTTTAGGGAACCAACTCTAATAGATTATACTCAGAATTCTATTTATAATTGAATTTCATGAGGTGATGTCAATATGAACCATGATTAAAAATTACTTGGTAGACCCAGGTGAAGGGAATTATTTTTCTGATTCATCTATGTTCTATGTTTAGAAATATTTCCCCGACAGTTGAATAAATAATAAACAACAATTAAATGTATATAACCATACCTTTGAATTCAATTTCTAATAGAGGAACTGCATTGATGATGATGTCTGATGTCAAAGGAGATAATATTGGTCTATGTGAAATAGTGGATGAAGATAGTCTATGAATTAAATAGGCAAAAAACTAAGAAAATGGTGGAATAACTTATAGTCCAATAAAATATAAATTAGAAAGTAATTCAGCATTGATAACAAGTGAAAAAACAATTCAACACCAGAAATTTTTTCTAGTACAATAAGTTGCACCCATACTTACTGTAAATTAGAGGGATTAATACTTGATTTTATATTTCTCAAGGTTTAATGAATTTCCATATATAAATCTATATAATATCATTAAGTAACTAGAAATTCATAGAATTAGTAAACATTATGAATGTAAATAATATAAATAATATAATTATATGATACTCCAATATGGGGATTTGATAAGATTGGTTCCACCACATTCATTGTAATATCTTTAATTAGGGCTATAACAAGAAAAATAAAATTAACATAAAACAAATGAATGTAATATAATTATTGATAAATAATATTAAAAGTAAATAGATCAATTTAGACCTAAAATGAAATGACTAATTTGTAATTTTAAGACTCATATTAGAATATATCAAGGATTTCCTGGATTAAATCAAGAGTAACTGAGTTTAATGGCCTTCCATGTATATATAATGAATCTAAAAATGTTGAAAAATATTGGGAAATTTTATGCAAGGCATGAATATTAAAAACTTATAGAAAACTGTTGGAATTGAGAAATTGAAGGGAAAAGGTATAACGATGGATATAAAACTACAAAAATGAGTTAGATGTGTTATGATGAAGGTGGATATTAATGAGTAAAAAATATATATATTAAACAGTCTGTTTTATATAGTTGATATAGTAAAAATATAATAGATTTAATTAAAAAATCAAGAAACATATCTTGAACATAAGTAATTGGATTACAATATACATTAATAGAAAACATAATAACATATATAAAAAGTATAAAATATATATGATAATTACTTTTTCATCATTTTTATATAAATAAAACATTTTTTAGAATGTAAACTAATATATCATCTTTTAGGAAATCATATTTCCATTCATATGATCTTTAAAAGCTAGAAATGAAATATGTAATGAAAAATATTAATTTCCCAAAATATTGATATGTACACCATAATTCATAGTATTATATGATATTTGTATGTTTGGGAGTCAATAACAATTTAATGTGATTAATACATCAAATAATGGTAAATTACATGAAAAGTGTAAAATTAGGTGAATATTGAATGTACTACACAATATTTGGAATATTTTCGCAGTATGGATATTGATATTTAACATTATCATCAGGTAATTCAAACTCAAACACTATAATAGAAAATTAATTTAGTAATAAGTCAAATCAAAGCCCTGGATTATATTAAAAATTTTAAATGAATAAAGGCATGTAAAAAAGACATTAGAAATGTAGTTATGAAATCCAAAAATAAAATAAAAACATAATACACTATAAAAATATAAAATCATAAATAAATTAAAATCATAATGTTAATTGATAAATTTAACATCAAATGCAGCTATGTCGGTTTTACAAAAAGTCATAAGGTACATGAATAAAACATTTCAATTTTGTGTTCAGTGAAATAAAAAAAATGTGGACAGTGAATATGAAATTAGCTTAATCAGTAATGAATATGCCTAATATTTATTCATTTAGTTTAACTACATATAGTTTTTGAGGAATGTTTATTTAGTCATATTACTCAATAATCTGTTCCCCTAACCATTATTCAATGAAATAGTTCAATTATTTTAGAATTTGGTAATGTTTTATATATATTTTTCAATTATATGAACATGTTCATATTTAGAAAAATTCACTGAATACGTAATGAGAACAATATAGAATACAAACATCATTTACTACATATAAAATAAGTATACATCTCTTACCTAAATTGATATCCGGTCTATGGAATTTAAAATATGAGTTATTATAAATGAAACATAAATATGGAACTGTAGTTTACATTTTATATTTAACACCTAAAACATATATATAAATACATATTGAATTAAACTATTGTACATTATTAAAGTAACAATTAATATATTGGAATAACACATTGTTAGGAATGAATCATTTATACATTTATCAAACCCGTATAATGATTTTCCGGAATCTGTAAGCAATCAATTTAACCTCTAAACTACACCCCTAACCATTATACAATGAGTTACATCTAGCAATTTAAAAATTATTAATGTTTTATATTTCATAGTAAATAATATATCGTGTGCTTTAAATTTAGTGAAATCAATACGGAATGGGTAATGTATACGACACATAGATTCCATAAACTAGATAACATAAGAGTTGTTAATATGGGGATGCAATGTATATTTTTAATTTAACATCTAAAATATATATCTAAAAACATTCTAACATGACTCGTTTCAAATATAATAGAAAGTATAAATATATTTGAATAATAAGATTTCGAAAATTAATAATTTTAAAATTGTATTCAAATTCATACAATTTTTCTATAATCTATATGACCTAAATTCAATCACTAAAATATACTCTTGAAATTTATTCAAAAAATTAGAACCCATATTATTAAAATTACTAAAGCTTGATATGTCAGAGTTAATTATATGAAGAATATATAGATTCAATGAGATATAATAAATTCACTATTATTACTATATATATAATTAAATTATCAATAACTATATTCAAAAAATGTATCCAACTTTTAGTTTCTTGTATATTAGGACCATATAAATGAACAAAAGAGAGATTCTATTTGAAACATCAATATGATAATGTTGCGTACATGTGAAATTTAACTTCTAAAATTTTAATGTAAACACAAAATGAATGTATAAATATATTAGTACTATAAAATATCATAAAGGAATCATTTATAGAGTATTAAACTAAAAAAGAATGATATTTCACATTATTTTATTCAATGAATTTAAATTGGTATTTTAGAAATTAATGAAGTTAGATACTTCAAGGTAAATTATATCATGTGTGTGTATATTAAATAAATTATAATGAATCTAAAATGAATAAAATATAGAGGATAGATATAACATTTACATCATTTAATAAACATATATAGTCATTACCTAACTCTATTGTAGTGAATAAATCCAGATTATTATATACAAGACATCAAATGGTCATGCATGGTACATTTTAAAGTTAAAACCTAAAAAATATATCTAAACAGATATAGAGGTGAATTAAATAAAACGTAATGGAAATTAAAATTTTAATAGAACTATAATATGTTAGGAATAATTTATATATTATTTTCATACAATTTTTAACAATCTATATGAAATTGATGCAATCACTAAACTATCAAATTCATAAAAAATTCAATAGTATTTCATAATATAGAAATAAAAATGCAACTTATACATTTTTAAAATAAATCCAATATTTTTGGGCTCAATGGTGGTGGGATTGGGGGAGAATGAGGTAGGGGCTCCATGATGGAAGGAAATTGGGGAGCGGGTGGTTGGGGATGCATGGTGACAAGGAATGGGTGAGAAGGTGGCAGGGGCTGCACATATGGGGAGGGGGGAGTAGTAGGTGGTGGACTGATTGCGGTGGGGGATCCATGATGACAATATAGGGGGGGAGTGTGTGGTTATGGTCGACATCATGGGAGAGAGAGGAATGTGTGGCTGAGGTGGACATTGTGAGAAATGGCAGAGAGGGCTGCAGGGCTCTATGGTGGATGGAGGGAGGGGGAGTAGGCAACGAGAGCTTGGAAGGGGGAGACAGTGGTAGGAGAGGTGAGAGTGGGAAGATGGGGCTCGATGATGGCGGGGGTTGACGATATGAGAGGATGGGGAGCCAGTGGGTGGGGGTTAGATAAAGGGGAGTGGGAAGTAAGGCTCAACTGTTTATTAGAGGGGGGAGCTAGAGTAATGTGGGGGAAGAGATGCATGAGATGGAAGAATTTTGTGAAAAATAGAGATACCACCATCTGGTGGTTTCTAAAACACTCAATAGAGACTTCCAGATGGTGTTCACCAAAACCTCCCTCACACAAAAATCCAAAATTCTAGTAGTGACCACATTTGAATCATGAGGGTGGGGTTTATTGTAGGTGAAATATAAATTTGGTTGATGTCAAATGTTTGTCTGAGGAAATCATTGGAAGGTAGGTTTAATTAAAATAAATAAGTAATTTACTTGTTCATTTTATTAAAAAAACTAATTAAATCCTCTATAAATACCCTATTACGAAGGCTTGTCAAGGGTTATCCACATAACAATTTCTAGATCCAAGAGGAGGATGTGAGCATTCGTTGTTGGTAGATTGAGATCCGAGAATGGAAGATTATCAAATCAAGTATAATCAAGAGATAAATGATGAACAAAATAGGATCATTACCTTCATCTCTAGAAGATACATTACTTATAAATTACAAATCCATAATTGAGGTTGGGCTCTTCAATTGTGGGTTTTTACCTTTTGATTAAAATTTTGAGCATGCTTTCATATATAATTTTATTGTTCTATGATTATCTACCCTTCACATGAGCCATTGAATAATTTTATTTTTTTAAATCAATTATTTATTTTTCTACACCATTATATTACAAATGATTTTTCAGCTATTAATAATTGGTTAGGATCACACCAGTCAATGACGAATATCACCATTGTTTTTTTCTTCTCCCCATTGTTCTCCTTATTATTCACTATTGACCCACAAGGTCATGGTCAACATTATCAGGGAAGGTTCAAGAACAATTGAACCTCTAAAAGTTTTATGGTTGTGAAAAAAATTGAACGAGAGAGTGTTTTGTGAAGGGATCAGATTGGTACCGTAGGTGTGGGATCACAATTGAATGTGGGAGGCGTGCCAGGGGATGCACAATTTTCACAGATTGATGTGTACTGGTTTTTAAATAAGAACACCAAGAATCAGATTTATGTCATATTGTGGTGGGAGGTGTATGTTATTATTATATTTAATAATAATTTTTTGTGTATTTATTAATATTTTTAATAACAATAACATATTATATTTATTAGTATTGTTAATAATGTCAACAAAATTTGGTTATAACTTATTTGTACGATGTCAGATTGGAGATTCATTTGTGGCATCAGGATCAAGGAATTGAGATAGTCAATTCAAGACCAAAGTTGGATACTTTTTTAGTCTCATGTACTGAGTCCAATAAGTTCCCAATAATAATAATAATAATAATAATAATAATAATAATAATAATAATAATATTACGAAATCTAGTGTATGAGAAAAATTCTTCATACACTATTGAAATGATGAACTATTAGTGGGGTTTGAACCCTGATATTAAAATAGAAGTTTAGAGACAAATATCTGGTGTTTAATTTAGAATTTTGGATGAGGCCATTGAACCGAAATTCAAGCATGTTATGGTGAAACGATTTTTTTCTCATGGTTTTTTATTTGGGAAAGTAAATAGCCTATCCCAAGTTTGGTTTATGAGGATGAAGATTTTGTGATCCTTTTATATATTTATGGGGGTTTTCAATGACATATTGGCGGTTTAATGTTTTATTCCGATGGAATGAGGATCCGCCTAATGTTTTTTAGGCTTTTGGCCAAACATGTCATGTACTCATGCATTATATGGGCACACCCATGGATACAAAGGGATTTCCTAGTACCCAGGCATATCTAGTTACATGTATAGGATGCAGAGCGGGACCGCGTGCCACATGGTCCCCCTGACACTCCATATAATTCTTACGAATCTTTTACCACCCGTATCTTTTTCATATGGACTTATATTTTGGACAGTGAGTAGCCTATCACGAGATTTTTTCTATTTAGAATTTGATGATAGAATTTGTAGCAGATTTTGAGATATGATGTGATATGTTATGAGTGTGATTATTATTTAGGCGATGCTCGATGATGACATTGATCGGGAAAGATCATCGAAGAGATAACAGAGTGGTACCCTCTGGTCAGACTAGGACATTTCCCTCTATATATCTACTTATTGAGTGGCACCCTCATGTTGGATTAGATCATGGGTCCTCTATCCATGGATATAGTACTCCCTTTTCTCACCAGGGTGTGTGTCCTATATACACATTATGATAATAGAGATGTTACTTCCCTATCTTACAATGTTGTGAGTCCTTTATCCATGGAGACAATACCCCTATCACACCACAGTATGATTCATCCGTACTAGTTGTGTAGATAGGGAAGGTACTCCCCCATCGCACCGAGGAATGGATCCTCTATCCATGAAGATGGTTCTCCCCCGTCACACTAGGGAATGGTTCTTCTATCCACTATGATGGTACTCCCTTGTCACCCCAGGTTGTAGGCCCTCCATATGATTTTTTTAGATTGACAAATAACATCTTGGGCATCGGGGATGGACTCTTCGAACAATTGGTGGACTCATTATTCATAGCTGGGTGTGGGATATGGAGATCCCTTTTCTCCATCATTTGGGATTCCTATTGAGTATATTTTTGTTTTCACTAAGATTGTTGTCTTAAATACTAATTGACATACCATTTTTGTGATGAGTTAACTATTTCTATAGTGTCTTCTGTTTCTCCCTATTAGGTTTTTAGGATATCATACTAGGTATGTATATTCTCACATATATATGTGATTATCCCACATGTTTCATTTTTTATATATCTGATAGATAGTTCAAGGGTGATTTCAAAGGATCATAAGTCTAACACCCCAAGCTTCCATGGTAGACTTCTCTTTTAATAATACAATAGCGTGTGTTGTACGCAACTTTGAGTTCCAACACACACGACAACCAATCAAGCTAGCCGTTATGAATAGTAATACCCAATTTTTGAAATTTAATAAATTTTATCTTTCAAAATGGACCTAATTTTTGGATTCAAAATATCGAAATTAGATTAGGGTGAATTTTTGGTATTATTCTGAAAACATTCCTCTTATGATGAATAGTGAAAAAGACACTAAGTTGTTGTTTAAAACCAAATTTTTATTTAAATAAATATTTATTTTATTTAAATTTAATTAAGATAAAAAGAGATACATAATACCTATACATGTTCAAGGTAATTCATTGGAGTTAGTTTAGAATAATTATATATATATAAATATTTTATTGAACTTTTCACCGTCTTTTACCCGCCTCCTATAAGATTTTTGAAATTCACATAAAACTTAATTTTACTGCTTATGTGCGTGTAATTTCAAAAATCTAAGAGACATGGTTAAAATCAAAGAGTAAAATGTGGTTCAATAAGATAAAAATAATTTTTGGTTAATAGTAACTTTTTTACTTTTATTTCCCACGGTTAAAAGAAAATAGGGTAATTAATGGTAAAATTGATATTAATATTGCCATAACACATGTCCAAATTCTATTGAACAAGTGTATCTAGACCAGAAACAACCTTAGGAATAAAATATTATCATTTAGGTCCACTTGGATTTGATTAGGACATTTATTATTATTTAATTCAAATAAGAGTTAAAAGAGTTAAAATAAAAGTTTAATAACTAAAATATTTTCAATATATGGTTATACAGAAGATAAATTTGATTATAAATAGTCATTAGAAATCTAAAAAGATTTCCTACATAATGGAATTTTCGTGAATGGGCCAAAGGCCTTCATTTTTTATTGATTTTTGATAAACCACCTTTCATGGGATGAGGGGGACCCCTTACAAGGCATATAGGCTTAGTGATTACATGGCCCGAAGGCTTACGAGATTACATGACCCGACGGTCTTAGGGAATTCAACCAGACTATCAACAAGGAACTGCCCCTCCCCAGAATCTGCATACTTGATAGTAGCTCTCCACCTTTGCATGACCGTTTGGCTAGGCTTTCCGTGGAAGCACAAGCTGGTACCGATGGCATAGCCATACCCTCTCATTCTAACAATCCATTTGGCTCTGCTCTGGTGAGTGCACCTGCTCTGAATCCTCTTCTGGGGCTGCTCCTTTTTTGTAGTGTGTCTGGGCCTGCATTCATGTGGCTCGAAGGCCATGGGGTGTCCCTAAAGACTTAATGTGGCTCGAAGGCCTTGAGAATCAACTGGCCCGAAGGCCTTGGGTGGCCCAAAAGACTAGCAGGACCCGAGGACAAAACCGGTGGCCCAAAGGCCCAGATGGATGAATAGTTCCGGCTTCTACAGTACATAACATGGCCTGCTACAGTATTGATACAGTACCCCCGGAAATATGCCTCAAACCGAATTTGATCTCGTGTCTCTTTGATGCACCTAATGAGTCCTCACAAACTGGTCTGAGGCTCTTATGCTACATAATGGTATTTAATTTATAATTTTTAGACAATAAATAAGTTAATTTATTTTTGACACAAAGTCGATGCTGTAATTACCTGAAATATTAAAATAATTGATATTATAAATATCAAAATAAATGTAATTTGAGACTTTTTATGAATTAAACTTATTTTAGAGGTTAATATGACATATTAGGATTTGTTATATAAATTTTTTTTGAAGTAATAATGCTGTTATGAATTTATCAAAAACAAAATACCCAATAGTGACAAAATTGACATTAAAGTGTTTTTAAAACAAATATTAAATTATTAATTGATATTCTATTCCTAAAAATCTATGGTTCGGAAAAAGAACTTATATATTGATAGGTGTATCATTAATGGACCACATGGGTGTCTCTTGAAGGTATATAGTAGGATTATTAGCTATATAATATAAAATTACAAAGAGACATGGTAAATGTAAAACTATTTAACTAAGAGTTAAATATAAATGATAAGGTTAATATAGTGTCACAAACCTCTCTAAAATCTATTGGTTGAAAGGATTTAGACCCATACCCACCTTAATCATTAAATTATTAAATTTTGTTCCATTAGAAACTGAATATGAATTTATTATAAACTAATATTTTTAGTTTTTCCAAAGGTGACCCTCACCCCTCTTATAAAAGGTCCCTCTCCCTTCTATCTAATTCACCCCTTCAAAGCATTTTGGATGGGCCAACCCCTACCCAAATATTCTCTCAACTTCCATCAATTCAACCTAGATGAATTATTTTTATCATCAAACCAACCTAAGGGGCCCTTTTGATCAAATCAAAAGGAAGAACTCGAAGAATAGGTAATGTTTTCACCACCATCTTTCAAGTTCCTTTCTTCTTCTACTTCTTCTTTCTTTGTTTTTTCCATTATAAAATAATAAATCATGTATATTTTATATACTTTGATGTTATTATAAATATGGTACAACCATATTCAGTATTATATCCATCCTTTGAATGACATGTCACCATACGTGCATGCGTACGGCCTACCATCTCCACGTCGTGGTGTAATTGTTATTCAAAACATTATTATTTGTATGGGTATAATAATGATGTGTAATTCATGCAGATAATACATATAACATGATAATTACTCTCTAAATATGATATACCATTCAATTATATATTTTTTTAATATCAAAAGAATGATATTGTCGCTCGTGCGTACGTACGGATTACCGTCTCCATGAAAGCAAAGAGATTCATTCCCAATCGTATCCATTCAACACTAAATTTCATTTGATGATTAACAATAATTTTTTAGAGACATGATATCATTTTCGATATGAATAATATACATCCCATCAATAACAAATATGGCTCAAATAACAAAGAATATAATGGAAAACGAATCTGTTAACACCCAAAACGATGATAATACTAAGATATTATTAACAAATCAATGTTAAAAGATCATATATGATATCATATTAATGTATATGATTCTTGTATAATTGAATAAAAAATATTTCACCATTATAAAGAAGGTCAATCTACCTTCAACCAAGTTAAATTACATGGTAAGTGTTTATTTCAAGATCTCTTCATTATCCGAGGTTGTTCATATGTAATTATCTACTAGGACCTCTTTATCATCCACATCCATGTATCTGAAAAATGTTTTTCAAATAATTCATACTATTTTAAAGACTATGGGTTAATGTCATTTATTACCTTTTTGACTTTTTATAAGAAGTTTATGAAGGAATCTTTCTTTTGTTTTCCAAAAAATGTTCTTTTTAACCTTTTCGAAAGAATTAAGGTAATAATGTCTTTTTTAACTTATACGGTGGGAGCAGCTATTTTCCACCATTATAAAATTATCAAAGATTCCCTTAAAAGATTATAAGATTATTTTCAAAGTAAATGTTTTATTTTATAATTATGTGACTTTTAAATGATTTAAAAGAAAAGAGATATTTCTATCAAATAGTTTTGATTTCATCTATGTCAACATCCATTGAAGGATTTTAATCTTATTTGAAGTTGATTTATTATGATACAAAACATCCATATAGTATTGATGGTTTGGTGATATGTTTGACTGTGGATGTGTTATTTTTATACCATTCATAGTCTGTGGATAAATTGTTGACATTTTGTCTGCTATTTTTAATACGAATGTTTAGGTTATGATTAAACTTTTTTATATGAGGAATGAATTGGCATTAATAAATGACGGGTGGAGATCGCTATATCTCCTCAATGAATCGGAAGGTCTCATGAGACAAACTAGTGTCTTGGCACAAGGCCATGAGAAAATATTGTTTGTATTCTTGGAACAAGGCCTTGACTATGTGGTTATGATAGTCTGGCATTATGCATTCCATCACTGTGAAAGTGGTTATTGACATTGATTGTGATTATTCGATTAGTAGAATATCCATGTGAATAAGTAAATGGAATTATTTTATTTTATTTCTGCTATATTTTTCTGATGTTTAAGTTTAAAAGGCTTTTGTTTTAGTTATACATTGCCTTAAATGTTTATGTCTATTTATGAAAGTTTCCACTATATTGTTATCCTAAATGGGAAACTGAGCTCACCCCATTCTTTTCCCAGGATGTGAAGAAGTATTTTATGAATGACCTACATGGATAGTATAAGGGGATATGGGTGTGGAGACAAGATGTTGTTGTAGTTTTCACTTTATGATGTAATGTAACCTTTATGAATGTATCTATTGCTTCAAGGCTACTAAACTAATTGGTCTTTCGAGACTTGATCATATGTTATCATGCCAATGTTATGTAATAATGCACCGACTCTGGGTAACTGGGGTCGAGGCATTATAATAAGGAAACAAGGGTTCATTTGGCCCCGTATGGCGATCTGGGGTTGGATATTTGGAGTTAGGATCTCTTAGAATATATTTTCAAGTTATTATTTTATTAGGACATATTTTCTGGTTAGGCATGTATTTTGTCCTTAAATTTTCAGATTACACTATCATATTCTTCATTATTCCCTAGAGTTTATTACATGATTGAATTTTACTTCACATCTTTCTATCTTTTGTCATTATTCCGATGCAATTCTACATAAAGATAGTTGGGTGTGTGCGTAAAAGTACTTTATTCAATGACCACCCATTTTAGTCATGCCTTTCTCTATTGGAAAACATATTTATACCAACAACCCTATCCCAATATTTTTTTAAATAGTTGGTATAAAGAGGTTTTCCCAATTATTTTAAAAACCCATTGCGATACAGTGATTTATATCATTCTTTCCCAATGGATCTTGTAAACCATTGGGATATAGTGATCTAAAATCATGTTTCAGAATGATTTTTGTAAACCATTGGGAATGATTATATTTCCCAATGGTTTTCTAAAACCATTAGGATAGTTTTTCGCTGAAATACATCCAATCCCCCACTCCCCTTTCTAAATTAGATTCATCTTTTCTTTACCAGAGCGGTTCTCTCTTCCCAGCTGGTGACCACTCCTCTTCCTACGATCCATCCTAATTTAAATAATTAGTTTTATTCCACATCAAATTGGTGGGTTGGAGTTACATTTTCAACCAACATTAATTTGGGATTTTTATATACCACTTTTATTTTATTTCCTCATCCACTATAATCTCTCATCATTTAGGGATTTTGATTGTTCTTGAATGTGAAATTGTCATGTTCCAAATACTTCATCCAAATCATAGACATTTAATTTTCCTTCATGAACCACTACCACCATAATTAATATTTCCAGGAAGATTACACAATATTAGTTTTTTGTGGTACTATATTTTCTCTAATCGGTCATGTTCACATTCATATTTTGTGGAATTTTACCTTGGAAACTAATTTCTTTCCTCAAAAAGGGAGTTCCAATAGTTACTTTTTGATGTTTTTATGTAATGGTTTAGTTTTTAAGTGGTTAATGAAAACTAAATTTTTTACTTATACCATTTTCCATATTTTTATATAATGAAGAACGTTGGGAATAAAAATTTGTAAAAGGTTCTTATAAGAATAAAATTATTAATTTATTAATACCAAATGTCCTTTTGGGACTATCTTGATAGACATCTCTGATCTGTGTTTACAATGGTCACCAAACATTCAATAATATCATTAGTTCTCTTGATTTGGATTAATATTAGTAATATTCCCTCTATTTTATATCTTGTTCAATTTTTTATTTTGAAGGTAATATATGTATTTTTGGCACATGGGTCACTAGTATGACTATAAATTGTGATGTCGACTCGATGGCCCCACCTATAGTTGCACTATTTTAGAAAATTTGGGTGATATAGATCCACAATTCTCCTAACTCATTAATAAATCCTTTATATATGAATTAAAATGATTGATTACATAATATGATGTGAGTTCTAAAAGGAATTTGGGTGAAGTGATATGTGCAAGTCACATGGGCTAAGCGACTTGTGGGAGGCCTGTTAGTGATGTGACCTATGAGATGCACTTAAGAGAAGTGACCTATGTGAGGTACTTGGTAATAATTCTTGACGTTTAAAAATTCATTTCTAAGGCTACACAACCCACTTGAGATGGAATTAACCCAACTTTGACTGATGATATCTTTACTCAATGATACATTAAAGTAATTACATTGGTACTAATGAAATATTGAATGCCTACTTACATACGTCTAATGGTTTAGAAAACTATTTATATTTTATATGATGATGTTGATGCATGAATCTGTGAGATATTAGATATGTTTTTACCATGATATATCCGATTATATGACCCCACACTTCTGAATCATTTGAATCATTTGAAGAAGCACCATTTTTTCCAAAGGGATAACAATTACTATTATATGACCACATAGTTAGAATGATGTTCTCATACTAAAGTGGGGAGTCCCTTGAAAACATTTTCATGTATTAATGTAAGTTAAATATAACACATTGGGGTATACCGTGAAGTCTTTCAACCCATCAATAACTCATCTTTCTTGATTTATATCATTTCCATTGAGAGCCTACATGTTTATAGTTCATGTCACAAATATGGATACCTTCTAAATTACAAAAACAATAAAAATATCATTTATCACTAAAGTGAAAAATTCTCATTTACATAAATATATTTTAAATTTATCTTTAATATTATTGAATTAATTTAATGAAATTACTTATTATAATATTTTTTACAGAATGGATAAAAGATTGATGTATGAAACAGATCAGATCTCGAACGATTTTCAAAAAAATTCAGGGAGATTTTTAGATTTTTTATTTTACAATGCTTTAGATAGTGATCTCATACACTACCCATGTTATAATTTTGTTGGAATACCTTGTTTGATCTATGGAGAATTTATCTACCATATAACCAAATATGGGTTTCAAACAAACTATTATGTGTGGTATCACAATGGGGAGAAAATGGAATATTAAAATAATAATGCATCAAAAGAGAGGACTGGATTGGAGAATTTGATATAAGAATAGTTTATCATTGTTCATCATCATGAGAAGGAAAAAATTTCCACCAAAGCATATTTTGATATGAGCACACATGATGCGTCCAATGAAAATGATAATGTTGGGATGGTGAAAAAAAAGAATGATGCTGCGATGACTCCAGTATATCAGCAATGTTGTAAAATGAAAATGATGGAATTTTTAATCAGATTATTTTATGGGAAAACCACATATGGGATTTCTAATACTTCCATGGATTAAATTCATACCTTCTTGAAGGACTTACTTCTAGATGATACAGATATTCCCTTAATCCACTATATGGCATGGATGTTAGTTGAAGAACATGGATTTTTAAAAAAATTTATGATTTCCCAAACAATTGCATCTTATTATGTGGGTAAACTACTAAAAGAAATGATTTTATAAAATGTGGAACATCCTAATTGAATCCATAAGATAAATAAACACCATTTTGTGTGCTAAAAAAAGTAATGTGGAACTTTACAATGATCCCTAGACTCTAGAATCTTTTTATGTCTAAATAAATATCAATAAAAATGTGCTGTCCTGATATAGAGATAACGAATAATAATGATGACATGTTTCACCCTACAGATGGATTTTGATGGCATATATTTGATTCTCGATATCTTTATTTTCAGCTGAAATGCGTAAGGTGAGACTAGGTCTTTCATGTGATGGTTTTAATCCATTTTTTCATATTCTTACATCGAACAACACATAGACCATTTTCACACACATTTACAACCTTCCCCCATGGTTGTGTATGAAAAAACATTCCACTTTCATGAGTATACTTATATCTAGCCTTTCTGACCCCGACAATGTAATCGATGTATACATGTATCCATTACTAAAAGAGTTGAAACCTATTTAGGATGTTGGTGTGAGCACATACGAAGCATGGTCAAAAAACATATTTCAGATGCGTGATGCAATAATGTGGATGGTCAATGATTTTATTACAATGCAATTATGTATGAATGGAGAAAAATGGGAAAACTATCATGTTCTGATTGTATGAAGAATACTAGATCTAGAAGACTGAAATATCATTATAGTTTTAGTTTTATGGGACATTAAAAATTCTTACCACTGGACCATCCATATAGAAAAAATCTTGGATGATTTGAAAATACGATGAAGACTGATGATCCACCTCAACATATGGATGGAACTGGTCTGCTTAATTAATTGCAAGATTTCAGTTTTTCATTTGGTAAAGGTCAGATGAAATCTAGAAAGAGGAATAATGTTTCCAATGTTACCTACTAAAATTTTAAGAAGATGAGTATCTTCATTGATTGGACTTATTGGTCAATTAATTTGTGTTTTCATTGCTTAGACGTAATGCACAGTAAAAAGAATATATGGGAAATATTGCTTTTGATTTTTTTAAATGTAAAAGGAAAGACAAAAGATGATTTATAATCATAGCATGACTTGGTGGATTTGATGATCAGACCAATATTTCAACATGAGTGCATCAGTGAAAATAAATGGTAAGTTATGATTACTTTTTATGGGATGAAACCTGTAGAAAAAATCAATTTCTTGAATTACTAGAGACTTTTAATATTCTTGACGTCAATTCCAGCAATATATCAAAACTGGCCAAAAGATGAAATTTGAAGTTTAAATCATTGAAGACTCATGATTGTCACATTCTTATGAATGAGTAGATTCTAATAGTAATCTTCTATCTTTATTCCAATAATGTATGGGTGTCAATTATTTTATTGTACCATTTTTTAGAGATTGTTTTTCTGAGAATTTTTCCAAGTCTTTCTTACAAAAAATGTTAGTGGAGAAGCCATTAATTTTTTTTGAGTTGGAGAAAATATTTCCTCCATCATTTTTCATATGCATGCTGCATCTCACTATCCATGTTCCAAAAAAAATACTTCTTGGAGGACCTTTAGATTTTTTTTGGATGTATCCAACAAAAAGAAATATGTAAAAATTGAAATCTTATGTTCCGAATAGGATTTATCTTGAAGTTTCTATCATGAATGATTACTTGGCTCAAGAATGTATGGATTTTTATCAATGTAATTGTATGATCTAACTACAATAATTAACATACTAATGAGAAATGAAGGATAATATAATGATAAAATTGAACCCAGATTTCCATCACTTCTTCAAATAGGGGGATTTCATGTATCATATACATTGATGACATTAATCCTTAAAGAGTGGGAGACGACACATCGCAAAATGTTTATAAAATATGATTTGTTTAAAGACTACATCATGTAAGTAAATTGAACAAGTATATCTTATCTCAACTATTGAAATTGAACACATCTATTAAACTATTTTTTATCTATTGGGAAAAAAAGAAATGATAAATAGAAAGCATCATTATTTATCTTTGATAAAGAGAGAGACTTTTCATAACAAAGAGTTTTATGTTTTATTAAAATTGAATATAGATATATGGATGTAATCAATAAATAAAATAAATATTTAAATAAGATTAATATTCATTTATATTTCATGTATCATGTTTTCCTACTGACATAGTCTCTGAGGAAATATGAGCTTTGGATTTTGGTCATAATACCATGGTTCGTGAATGTAAATCAGTTATGAACAATGGGTATAGATTTAATATCACTAAATGAGAAAAGAACATAAAAACAATACATTATGGTTTTATTCTACCTACCAAAAAAGACTATTATTCTAGTGAATCAGATAATAGACCTCATTTTAAAAATATGGCTTATTATGGAGTCATTGAAAAAATAATAATATTGCATTATTACTCTCATGGTTGAGTAACTATGATGAAATGTTTGTGGTTTGATTAAATGATGAGGTAGTGAACCTTTATTGATGATTGTGGTTTTCTAGTTATTGAAATGACTCACACTCTTGCAACAGATGAACCATATGTATTGGAATGAATGGTGAAACAAGTTTTTTAGGATAATGATCATATTCGACATGAATTTAGGGTCATTATTGAAGTAATTCCAAGACATTTTTACTAATGGTGATAATGGAATTTACACCTTCCCTACTCCCAATATCCCAGATCCATTTATTACATATGATGAGTCATATACATCAATTGTGAGAGTTGATTGTGAACCTGATGTTGTGGTGGGAAATATATATAAGCATTCATATGTGTTTTGAGTTATTTTTGTTTATATCGACTTGAGTTGTTGAGGTTTATAGTATAAAATTTATTTAATACTGATTAGAAATATTTTTGATCCAACTAGACATTCATTTAAATTTTCAATATTTATCAGTTACAGTTTTTTTCAGTTTCATTTTATAATATTGAATTGAATTTTATTCAGACCTACCAAACCAAAAAAAATTAAAATAGTTAAATTGTAAAAAAACTAGATGATTTGAATTGGAAGATCTAAAATAATTGATATGAAAATCAAAAATAATGAAAGTAATGACCTAACCAAAAAATAGCTAAATTACCTAACTGAAAATATGAACCAAATGACCTAAGACAAATATGCCATATCTAATCTGTTTTTGTTTTTTAGGTTACACAGTAGTTATCCTTTTCTAATTACATTCATATTTGTTTTCAAAAAAGTAACTAAAACCATATGAGGAGCAGTGAAGAGAGAAGATAATGGAAAACAATCATCTAATGGTTGAGATGGGAATTCCACAATTAGTGCCTATTGTTGGTATTTTATTTCAGATAGATATATATATATATCAATAACATATAATGTTATATGATTAATTTTTTTTTTAAACATTTATGAAGGATCCACGAATGAGGCACTAGATATTGAATGAAGAAGCCTTGTAGTGGTCCTAGTACTCAGGACAATGGTAAAGGGGGGGGGGCTACAAGTGCTAGGTGCTCCAGTCAGCGTACCTATTTAGACACTGCCTCTCCCACTAACGTACCATCTTCTAGGCATTCTGAACCCACTATGTTGTTAGAGACACACGTGATTTTTAGGCCTCCTGTGTTTTCACCACCCTTCACTTTTAATCCTCCTCACCCATATTTACCGTATCCCATGATGGTTCCAACTCCTCATTCATATTACGTAGTTGGTCATTCAACCATGCCATCTTCTTTACCAAATTGTTATTTATCTCAAAAATTCTACATTCCTTCTTTGACTCATTCTCTGACACAATCTATCCCTATAGAGCATACACTAGGACCCACTCCACCAGTACAGGGTGATGTCCCTTCAGTGGCAGAAGATCCAGAGATTCCCTTTGAGCAGACTACCGTAGGTATATTTTAGATCCTTAAGAATTTTTTTTATCATAATGTATTTTCATTATAAAATGTACTGATATAATATTTGTTTATCTATCGTAACAGATAAATATACTAATTGGAGATAGGGCTGGGGGCATACACATATGAATTTGATGTGGAACCACCACACATAGTTGATGGTGGACTACAATGAATACAATTAAATTATCAGAAAAATAGGGAAGTAATGTCGGAGTTTTTTTGGACAGTTTCCAAAAACTCTAATATCATTTTTGTCAGCCTGTTGTCTTGGAGACAATTTCCAAATGAAGTCAAGGATAATTTTTGGGCACATATATGTGTAAAAAAATCTTTTGTATTTTATGTAATATCATTTTTGTATTTATATGAATTAATATTTTGGTGTCAGCTTTCATTTAATTTCTCTAATGATGAGAGTGCCTAACCATCACGCCTAAAGGAGTTTGGTAAGATTTGGAGAGACTATAAGAATGGGTTGTATATTACCTCACATTCTAGAGTTTTCATAGAGTTATAGGTGCTACCAATCAGGGATTATTGTTTTATATAACAGTATTGACAAATGATTACTCATTGGATGACTATAATGCTAAAGGTATTAATAAAATTTGAGGTTTTTAAATGAAAATTTTCATATTTTTCATTAATACTATCTTTTTTATTATTAAAATGTTTTTAGGAATCATCCCAAAAAAAACTTTGATGCTAAAATATACCTCCACACATTGGGACTTACTATGTTGTCAAATCACCATATGAAGGAGGTGCAATAGTTCTTAATAAAATTTCTTTAGGACTTTCACATTATATTGTATTATCCATAATTTATTCAATTTTTAATGTTTTCATATAATTTTAGTTATGAAAATAAATATTGGTAATATATTTCTAATTATGGCTTCCTATATTAAATGTCATTATAGAGGTAGTTATTGACTGTTGAAGGACGTGTTCCTTGAGCAAAACTATTTTCCTTGACTAAAAGGAAAAAATATGAAAGTGTAGTTAATGAATTGACAAGATAGAATATTGTTTGTTTTACTTGGTTGATTTAAAATTTTAATAATTATCTTGTAACTTAATAATATATTTATATATGTAAAATTATGTATTAAACTCCCTTGATGACCAGGAACCCAACAATTTTAGGATAAATAATCACTTATATCAGGTGTTGGGAGATGAGAACCCCTGTAGTGTGAGCTGCCAACTAGGGATGAGTATAGTCCCAAAGAGGTATTTTACATTTTAGGTAAAAATTATTGTGCCACCAAGATCGAATAGGTTAAGTCATGGGTAGAAAAATTTGAAAAAGGGCCCCAAGAGTAGAAGAAATGTCTGCTAGAAAAAAACTAAATATATGAAACTGATGAATGTTTTATGTCTAGAACTTACAACTTATGTCATCACAACTTGTAAAGAATATATTCAGTTGATGTGTTCAATATATAGTTCACAAAGTGGTAGTTCTAGTGGTGGTTGAGACGATGTCTTTCCAGGTGATGATTATGGAAAGGAAGAGGTCGAGGATGAGGATGATGTTGAGACCGAGGTCATGGATGAGGTCGAGGATGAGGGAGAGGAAGTGGTTGAGGTGGAGGATGCGGGTGAGGATGAGGCCGAAGATGAGGCCAAGTATGAGGATGGTGGAAAGGATGAAGTATATGATGAGGCAAATGATGATGGTGGTGATAGTAACAGTGAGATTTATGAAGGAAAAATTGATCTGTTACATTTTTTATTGTTATTAAAATCATTTGATTTTTGTTGGTTTTCTATGATTGAATATATGTGTGATTAGGTATGTCACATTATTATTGTATATTTATTTTTTATCTATAATTGGATCCTATGAATTCTCTTTTTAGATGTTATCAAATAAATTTCCTAACCCTACCTATCTTTATCCTTGAAACCCTTCCATGAGGCTGATGATGACGGTGATATTAGTGATGGGGATTAGGGGAAAATTGATCTGTGGAATTATAGAATGATATTACTGATACTAGACATTTGAAGATTTTTTGTTACTGAATATATATGTGATTAGTTAGGTCACATTATTCTTGACCCTGGTATCCCAAATACTATATATTTTTAATCACCACACCTTTTACCAATATATTTTCATCTTTTTTGGAAAAGTAATTTGGATATTTGGAAATTTATTATATGATTAAACATTCAAAGGATTGATTATGTCATTGGTATTACTATTAGGTTTATTTATTTATCTGTAAATAATAAAACATTACTTGACATGGTGGTATGGATTATATGAATTCTGTTTTTACATGGTATCAAAGATATTTCAAAATTCTATTTTTACATACCCTCAAACTCTGGGCTAAAGAACTAGAGCTTATTCATTGTAATTATACAAATTCTTAGTCATCTTCCTATAATTCATTGTATTTTGATGCTTTACATTATGGGACACCATTTTTGAGCTAGTCTACTTCACAGATCATGTTGTACCTGAATGTATCTAATTATAAATACTAACTATATTTATTAACATAGATGAGTATTCATATTGGGCGATTTAAAATTGATTTTAAAAAACCCTATTTTCCAATATAAATTATAGGAAATCTATAATATACCAAATTCTATATGGAAAACCCACCCCTTATAAGGAAATCATGATTCCCTCATTCATAGGACACCCATGGAAATACCTAAAGAAATCAAGCACTCGATCTTGCACTTATCTAGAATTTCCCAAACAACCTAACCACATACCCATTCTCCTCTCATCATAGTATGTTTCTATTCATGTACCATACTCAATAATAAAACTATGCCATCTTACCATCAGAAAAAATGATTATGAACCAACCAATATTATCTAACCATAACAATACACTCTGATACGAATAACTAGTAGCCTACCTATAGAACCATAAAATCACTCTAGAGAGAGCCACAATATCACCCCACACTAAAATCACAACTATCAACTTGAATCATTCAATTGTATTTAACAAAAAAACTCTCATGCATAACCTATACTTGGGAACTCATACCTAAATCCCATCACAAGGCACCAAATACACAAACCTACACTTTAAATTGTTGGCATAAAATAACAGTATAACAATAATCACATAAAAGCATCACACAATAATCACCACAATCGAACCAATTAATTAAGTCACATATAATGAGTTATTTTATAAAACAATGAATATGTTATTATTGAAATGTTAATTAATCAAAACCCATTCCATACAATTATCAAGAATTTATTCACTTTTTAACAATTTTATTAACCCAATGTCCTCCTTATGATAATAATTTCACATCCACAAGGAGTGATCAACATGTCATAGTATACAAACAGGTATGATGTGGAAACCAACACTCTCATACCACCGCAAGATAAGGGTAAAAATGTAAATAATAGCTCACACAAAACATCATACTTGAATCAAAATCTCAAACAGAACACTCAAAATAAATGAACAAAAATCTCATCACCTTATTTATTTGAATTTCCATAGGCATGGGTTAGTTACATACCAGTACAAGTTCTATTCCCTGTTCCAACAACAAATCCTACCTCCAACTACCATGCTCAAGTTATCAAACAACCAAAAACAATTCAGTGTAAACTCTTTGTACGGCCATGACTAAATTAGCTCATATAAAATCATTGGTAAATCACTAGAAGTCCTCCAAAACACCTACACATATACCATATGATTTATACTAGTGGTGAATGTCTATAAGTATCATGGGATGTTATACACTCTATACCCTCTTAAATAAAAATATATAAATAACATATTAAAAATAAAACATTAGAGTATGCATAGGAAATTACAGCCAAGAGACAACCAATAATAATAGATTACATCAACATGATATAACATGTTAGGGTCCAAATAATTTCCCCCAATATACACCATTATATATAGTGTATACATCTTTGTGGAAATAAAAAAAGTGCCAATATACATCATGCAACAATTATGAATGGGAAACTGGTGGTACCTAGGGAGACCCAACATCTGACCTCACTTGATTTGGAGAATTTTGAAATATAATTCATCTTAAACCCAAACCCAAACTCATACCCTTCCACATAGGGAATGTTCATGCATCTTAGTCTTGACCTCCACCCTCTCACCCGGGTTAGAGCATTACCCCAAGTCTCGATCTCATATTTATCATCATACTTCCCCCCTCTTGCTCAATGTGATGTCTAATATCAGATCATTACTATTGATCAATCACTCGAGGTAGGATCCCATATCATATACTGACCACTACCCTCTCACTTGAGGTTAGGTTCTATATAATATCTTAATCACTACCATCTCACTCATGGTAATGTCTGATATCATATCATGGGAACTACAATCTAACATATGGTAAGGTCATGTATCACATCATGATCAATGTCGTCTACTCAATATAAAGTTTTATATCACATCCTAAATACTATCCACTCACACATATGAAGGTCCCATATCACATCAAGAATTCAGGGAAAGGTCCTATATCATTTCTTGAACACTACTATCTTATTCCGGGTAGGGTTATATACTATTTATCATTACATGTCACATACCTCAAACCTATTATTAAGATTTGATCCCATTAATAATTTACAACATTTTTAGATCATAAATAATGAGACAAAAATTATAGTAATAGCTCATATCATATCCCTCATTTTTCCACACAACAATCCCCACTTAGCTCCATGTTATTGGGTAACTTATCTTTCTCAACAACACACACCTTAACTAGCATCACCATCATAATTTGAAACTTAGGTCATAACCAAATATAAATATATTTTATATTGTTTGTATTTTTTTGTTCATTTATTGTGGTTATTTATAAGGTGTTGTATTAGATTTTTTCATGTGCGTATTCATTACTATTTATTATATTTTTGGCAGATGTTGGTCGGGTATTTTCGGTTATTTTTTATTCTGTTTTATTCTGTATAACTCAACAATACATACCCTAAACACCAACTCCCCATGATCTAAGTCATCCCTAGATCATTTCAATTTCATCTTGAGATCATGGATAATGCTTGGAAGCCATCTAATATATCATTCAAGTTTACACATGGAATTCATACATGAAATCAAATCGATGCAGGTACATTTTCAGTAATATCCAAATTCCAAAAGGTGGTTTCAACTGTTGATTCCATGAATTCGTGATTGATTATCATGATGGTTACATTACCATTAATGAAATAAAAATCCCCACTACATTATTTTCTTTATTCCTGCATCATTATATCTAGATCCTAGACATCATATCCAATAACCTATCCCTTATTTAGTGTGACCATGATTTGAGGAACCTAAAAAATTATATAGATAATGAGGATCACACGCTCAAACCATCAATTTTTAATTCACCATTATATACCTTAACTTACACTACACCTTAGTAACCACCTCAAAAGTTATCTTTGACACTTTCCACTCCTCCCAATCCATTAAAATACACTTAAAACCCATGACACTATTTCTCTTGGAAAATACATGAATAGGAATTTTATCGAGTAAATTATCAATAAAAAACCTGATTCATTTCCAATATATTCTATACCATGTAGGTACATTTCAAATTCTCATTCAAAACTCATGGCCCAAATTCACAAGAAATTATATTAAGAACATCATCCATAAACCCCAATATATTTCAACACACTGAAATCTATTTAGGTTATGTAGAACCCCTATAAATCTCACCAAATTGTAATATGGTTTTCCACTCCCCACATATTTGGAACTCTCCTAATAATCCCATGGAACTTGATCATAATTGATTATTTACTACCTATATATTAGATTCTAATTTTATCCCTAATGAGACACCATTGCAGACAATATTTACCAGCCAAAATCTATATAATTCCATCCATTAAAATTAAACAAATATTATATAAATAATGTTTCATCAATTTCCCAAATGATTGAAATAAACTTCCATCACTATTTGGATCATTTTTTAAAGTGTTGTGTTTATAGAGATTCTTTTTTTGTGGTGTTGTGGTTTCCAGTGGGGTATTCAGTTGGGTGTATTGAAGTTATTCTGAATTGGTTTCATTCTAAATTCTTTACAGTGTTATGTAATTACATTGGTGTTATTATGATGGAATACTATTTGCATAATATTAGTTTTCATTACTGTTATTCTGAATTATGTATAGTGTATTTCCATTTCAGGTAATTTGATAAGTAATTGTACGTGATTACCAATAATTATGAATTATGAATTATGTATAGGTAATTTCATTTATGTTATTCTTTTAGTTAATTTCATAGGGGGGGAGGCAGGCTGATGCCTGCTTCTGGATTTGTTGCAACTCATTGCCTACGGTTTAAAAATCGTTGGTATATATGTGAAAACTGAATCTATACTAACAGTTTACAACAAACCATCTGTAAATTTTTATTCCAACGGTTTGTAAAACATGGTTATAGACTTGACAACTCAATTTTTATCAATGGTTTTGTTCAAACCAGTGGATAATGTCTATATCAACGGTTCATAAACCATCGGTATAGATATAAGGTGAGTTATATTACAATGGTATCAAACCATTAGTGACAAGTTATTCCAATAGTTACTACAATCTATTAGTATAACGTGCTTTTTGGTTCCATATACCAATGGTTATTGAATAACCATGGGCATATGTCTATCCCCATACCTGATCATCCAATGGTTTGAACAACAATTGGTGTAGGTTATACAAACGGTTTTAAACCGTTGGCATATCATAAGTTTCCAGCAGTGTTTCAGTGCTTTTCACCATCCCCTAACCAATTGAGGAGGGATTGGGGTACTTGAGGCTCAATCATTAGCCACCCATGAGTGTCTTAATGGGTCAGTTCCTAAAATATTAGTATCAGAGGTGATTTGACTAGGGGATGATGTTAGGATTTATTTCCCCTTATGGGGTTTGGTTACGAACTGAGGTCATTAGTTTCAATGTGTATCTAATGCATCTTTTAGGCTAGGTAACCTAGTGTTGCTGTAGTGGAAAATTCTTATATCCACCAAGACATTGACTACCTACTTTTCTACATATCATAATGAGACATCGGTTGTAGGGAACATTAGTACATGCATCATATACGATTGATTCCTTTGACTACCCCTCTTGAGTCATCTCACCTGATATGCTCCTTGATCAAGGTACCTCTTGATAACTTTTAACTTGTATACATGATGATATATATCTAGGATTTAGATATAGTTTCATGATGATGACCATCTTAGTGAAGAGGCCTTAGTTCAAGAACCTATTCATGAGGTGATTTTCTCCAGGTGGGAAACGAGTAGTGCTACCACCTATTGAGTGGAACATGGATCTTTATATGGATCAGGAAAATGATTTTCTATGTGTTGAGAAGTTGATAGATCTAGCTACATGAGAAAATGATATGCACAGGCTTTCCTCATTGCATATGTTCCTACAATAAAGACCACCGAGGTTTTTAAACGAGATATACCATCAAGTATTAGAAGTTTTACGCAAGGTAGGGGTCTGGGTTTTCAAGATTTTTAGTCCTATATGGATCAGGTGGTAGTGTTAGTGATTATTATTCTCCATATAACAACATCAGAATCTAGAGGTACTCGCAGATGACACACATGTGTTGATTTTACATTGAATGTTTTAGAGATAGAGTTCATCTGTGTTTCATGGGGATCTAGGCTCCCCCTTATTTTGTAGTATATGACAAGAATAACCCTGAGATGTGAATGTACTGGTTGGATTGGACCCCTTATAATGATGGTCCTAGTGATGATACTTCATTAGGGTGACATGGGAAGTCAGCAGAGACATGTATTTGTAATGTTTGACATGGATTATGACATGTATGAAAGAGGGAAACATTCACCATAGATACATGTTCTTGTGAAGTGATTCAAAAATACGATTGTGAATTAGTGAGGCCCAATGTGGATAGTTTCGAGGTGTGGTGGATGAGTTATTTGAATTGTATGTATGATGTCATTTTCATGGGAATGTGTTGGAGTGAGCCCTGGTTAAAGAGAACATGAAGGTATGGGGAAATATGGCTTCAAGTGATGGATACTTGTGACCCTGAGACTCTGGGTGTGTTTGAGGTGTGACCCACATCTTCCCTACTACTAGTTACAATTTTGGAGTAGGTTCATAAGCCACATTACACCAACAGAACCCCTATTAATGATATAACAATACTAGTGGGGGAATTTTTTCTCAACACTTGTATTGGAGGCTCCCATAGTGAGGACCAATGATCACACACTTCTAATAGTGTGACCTGACTATAGGAGGAGAGAGATCTTCATAATGAATCTTTTCATTGTTAGCGGTGAGGAATATGATGTTTTATTTAGTTTGGATTAGTTGTTTAATATCCCTGATCATATTATTTCTACCAATGAGTTTAGTTCTGTTAACACTTTGTAGGGATGGAGTTTTCCTCCTTTGATAGGGAGTGATATATAGGAAAGGTAGGATGAGCTCATTTCCTGAATATTACAACCACATCCTTATTATTTTTATATTATTACCCTTGGAGCAGTAGATTATATGATATTTCAGTTTCCCGTGATTGTTGTGGAGTATGAGGGAGTCTATATTGAGAATTTTTCCGGTTTACATCCTCATTATGAGTTTTCATTCATCGTGAAATTTCACAACGGACAATAAAATATCTATGATAGCATATCCAACGACCCCATTTGTTAAAAGGCTTGGAGGTGTGGTTAGAAGAGTCTCTAGAGAAGGGGATTTGTGAGACCTAGTGTGTTTTCTTGGTCATATCTATGTTCTTCACTTAAGGGATGGGTGGGATATTTTTTTCATGTGTGGATTGGCAGCACCCGATCATGCTGACTATTTGGGAGGATAATCCACCTCTTAGATTTAATGACCACTTTTCCCAATGGATGGAGGTGAAGTGGCTCCCAGTGTTTGACCATAGGAAGAGTTATCTCCATCTTTAGGTTGAGAGTTAGATGTATCTTGAATGTATTCCAAGATCCACCATGGTTTCATTGAGCTATAGGAGATAGCTTTTGGCATGTTAAACACCATAGAAGAGTTCATAATACATGTGATCCAGATCCTTAACCTTTCATGGATGAGTTCATGAGAATATTTTTCAATGGAACCCTTGTGACCTAAGCATCATGGTTTGATCATACGATACATATGAGGATGGTGATTGACATGCTCCAAGAGTTCTAGTCGCATTATAACTATCATGGAGTCATTTATAGATTTTAGGGTCAAATACTTGGGATATGTTTTCTCAGAAATGGGAGTGACAATAGACCCATTGTTGGTTGAGGGGGAATGGGCTTGGGGGCTATCGGGGGGTGTGGTCGTGGTAGAAGATGCTCAAAATAAAGTATTCTATCCTTTTTTTTGAGTCAGGTGATGGAGTAGTTGAAATCTTTGCATCTCACCCTGGTAGAGAAGATGGGTTCATATTATCTTTAATCAATGGTGTCAACTCATATGCCTCTCTAACGTGTGATGGAGACATGGTTGGGAGACATCAACTATAAGGTCCTAAATTATCAAATATACTCAAGAGATTCACTAGATATATTTTCTGAAGGAGGGAATCACATCACCCTTTTCTAGGGAATGATAGAGGTTTCATTCACATTGCAAGAGGATGTGATGAGTGAGTTTCAGACTTCTCCATTAGTTATCCATTCTAGTATAGGGAATATGTATAGAGATATTCAGCAATAGTTTTGGTGGGTTGGAATGAGGAAGAACATGGATGAGTTCATCTCTCAGTGTCTCACATGTCATCTAGTGAAGGTTGAGCATTTGGTTTTAAGAGGTTTGTTGAAGCCTCTTGAGATCTCAGAGTGGAAATGAGAGTATACATGAGAGATATTAGGAGTAGGAAAGGCAGAAGAAATATCAGTATCTACATATTTTTGTTTGATTTTGGCCTTTTAGGGATGTAACGATTTAAAGTATGTAATATTTTAGAGACTCTGTTTTTTTTACTTAGATGAATTTTAAATATATTAAGAAAAATCTTTAGTGCCACCCATTGAGACAATGTGTGATTTTGAGGCCTGATGAGCTCAAAATCTATTTTATAAGAATATAATATATATATATTATATCACCTATGCATAGTTTTCCTAAAAAATTGAAATAATTCATGAAAGGAGCCTTATATAAGTCATTTAAGACCATAGTTGAATCGAGAGCAGGAGGTTTTGCCTAGGTACAACCTAAATATGGTCAACACCAGACATTCAGATGAGGCAGCTATTGGCAGATAAGTTTAATTAAAAGAAATATGTAATTTTTTTATTTATTTAATCATCATAATTAAATACTCAATATATACCCTCTTACTATGGGGTTTTCAAGGGTTATCTACATAACCATTTCTAGACCTAATAAGAGGAGGAGAGTGTTCTTCGTTGGTAGATTAGGATCGAAGAATGGCGAATGATCAGATCGAGGATAATTGTGAGAGGAATGAAGAAAGAAGTGGAATCATCACCTTCATCACTAGTGGATATGTTCTTCATCAACAATCCATCCATAATTGGGTTTGGGGCCATCAATTGTGGTTTCTCTCTTTTGATTAAATGTTTGAGCATAGATTCATTGATTCTTTTATTGATATGTGATTATCTTCTGTTCGCATGATCTTGTTAAAAAAATTATTTGTTTAAATCGTTTATTTATTTTTTAGACCATTATATCACTCATATTTATGAAACTATCGATCATTGATTAGGATCTTATACGTCAATGATGAAAATCAAACTTGTGGTGTCAGATTAGAGATTCATTTGCGACATCAGGATCATGGAATTGAGACAATTAATTCAAGAAGAATGTTGGATTCATTTTTCAAAATCATGGATTAGGTCCATGAAGCACCCAATAATAATAATAATAATAATAATAATATTATTATTATTATTATTCCAAAATTTTGTATATGACATAACTTCTTCATACGATGTCGGAATCGAAAACTGTCTGAGGCTTTGCAACCCTGACACTGAGGAATAGGTTTTGATACCAATATCATTTGTTTAGTCCTGGCTCATGTATTGATCCCAACAATTGTCCTTCAAGTATATTACAACAAAATACATTTTTCTTTTCATCGGGTGTCTGATTTGGGAAAGTGAATAGTCTATCATAAGTATTATTCTGTGATTATCCCAATAGTGTGATTTTTTCCCATTAATTGGTGTTTTCAATGACATATTGGGGGTTTGAAATTTTAAATTGTCAGACTAATGAAAGGCCTCATGATATTTTAGGATTTTAGCTAGACATGTCATGTACTCTGGGAGTTCACAAGCATGACCAGGGGTACACGTGCATGGCCTGGTTCCTAGTCACAACTATGTACAAATACATCAAGGGGAGTAGGACCACACACTCTATGGACCCTCTTACATTCCATGTACTTATTAAGAAACTTCTATATCTCATATATCCATTTTATCGCTCAAAATTTACCTCTCGATTAACCTATATTGATTTTTTAACATAACATGATGATGGAATTTATAGTGGATTTTGAGATATGAAGTGAAATTTTTCGAGCATGAAACCTATTTAGGTGATGATAATCTATGATTGAAATGATTTAGCATGATCATTAGAGATATTCTAGTGCGGTACCCCTTGAATGACTTGGGTATGGGTCCTCTATCTATCTACCTATTGAGTAACACCGTTCGGTTGGATCAGGGAAAGGGTCTTCTATCCATGGAGATGGTACTCCCAAGTTTCACTAAGTAATGATCCCTCCATACTCATTGTGTAGATAGAGGCACTACTCAACTGTCTTATCAGGGCACAGTTCCTCTATCCATGGATATGGTACACCACTCTCGCATCAATGCGTAGGTCCTCCATACTCATTGTATAGATATATATGGTACTCCCTTATTGCACCAGGGTGTAGTTCCACTATACACGGAGGTGGTACTCCCTTATCAGACCAGGGAATGAGTCCACCATAATAATTATGAAGATCGATGTGGTATGTCCCTATAATACAAGGGATGGGTCAATTATCCATGGAGATGACACTCCCTTATTTCACTAGGGTCTGGTTACTCCATACGACTTCTTTGTTTAGATTCATGATATGTTGAGCATCAATGATGAAATCTTGGAACTGTTGGTAGAATCATTTTTATTATTTGGGATATGGATAAAGAGATCCCATTTCTCTTATATTTGAGATTTTTTGACAATATCTAGGTTTTTGTTATGGTTATTGTCTCATATATTAACTGGCATGCCTTCAGTTTTATGAGCTAACTACTTCTGTCATGCTTTCTATTACTTCCTCTTTAGTTTTTAGGGAATCCTACTTGTTATGTATATACTCACCCCTATATGGTATTTCTTCACACATGTCATGTATTATGTAGACGAAAAACATGTCGATGGTGATTTCAGTGGAGTATAGGGATACAAGGGTGAATTTTACCACATATAGTGGTCCATGCTTTGAGATCTAGAGCTAGGATCTATTATCATTTCTTTTCTAGTTGTTTTCTGGGTGGGGGTCCTATTTTCTATTAGTTCATGTATTTTTTACATTACTATTTCGATTACACTATCATACTCCTTTATATTCTATAGAGTTTATTCTATACATGATTTTTACTCTATATTTTTCTATCATTTATCATTATTCCATTGTAATTATGAATGGATATGGTTGGGTGCATGTGTATAGAAATTTTAGGAAAAGATATCCCATTTTAGTTATGTCTTTCAGTGCTTGTCACCAACCCCTGGCCTATGGATGCAATTTTAGGGTAGTTGCGGCTTAACCTTCCATAGACTATGAAGCCCCCAGTGGGTTGGGTCATGACATTAGTAATATCCCATAGTGCACCCCATTAGGTTGATGCATTATATTCTATTATTCTTATAGGTAGAAAATAGAAAGATTGGTGTTTAGTTAGAAGTATTACCTCTTAATTTTATATTCTTTTAGTTTTGGAAATCATAAAATCATTTCTTAAAACTATGTTTACTAAATTTCAAATAACCCAAGTGTTTTTGTATGTTTTTTAAGAAACAATTAGTTTTTTCCAAACATAGAAATAGTTCCAATGAAAAAAATATAAAATTATAATTATGCATTCAAATCCATCAGAATGAAGGAGTGTTAAAAACATCTAACTAACTAGTGATTTTATCAGTGGTTAATCTTATGTCCTTATGAAATATTTGTGACCATTAGAATAACATTGATATCGATTCATCGGACTAATCCATCAACAGTTTATTGGATTGAAGATCAATAAGTAAGTACATATTAATATCCAAAGTTTATTATTGGTTTGATTATAATTACATCAATCATAATGAATAAAAAAATGAATTGTAATGGTGCTAAAAAATGATTTCAGGCATTTAGTTGGAGTTAATATATCATGTTCATGCTATCAGAGGTCATTCCAACTAAATTTTAAATATGATTGTTGGTGATTTACCTATAAATATATGGTCATTTGAAGAGTTGGTTCCTAATAAGTTTTTAAAATCATGTTATCTGAAGGTTACTCCGGATGAAATTTTATTTCTTAGACCTTAAAATAATTAATATTGTTTATGTTATAAGGAATCATTATCATGTTTGTTTCCTTTAGAAGAAATTTTCTTTTGTATTTTTGTGTCTGATCATTGTACCAATGGAGGGCATCCGGGGATAAAGAGACTACAAAATTGATCCATCGAATGGAGGAATTCCAGGGATAGTAAGACAGACATTGATTATCATATTGAGGGATTTTGAGCATTAGAAGATAGATATACTGAATATCATATATATGGTCTTCATATTAAGGAAATATATACCCATACAAGAGATATAAAATGGTGTATACCTTTTGTTAGGGTTTCAGGAAGCCTTAACTATTATGTTTAAAGAGTGAACAATTTGAATATATCTTGTATGTCACTCTTAATTTTAAGCATTGTATATCTTATTTATGGAAGATCTATTTCTTCACTATGCATTGTATAATATAGTTAGCTGTAATTTGTAACATCCAAAAAAGATAATGTATGAACATTGTATTCGATAGCATGTGTGACGTGAAACAACAAGTACCTAAGGGAATATAATATCTCAAGAATTTATAATATATTTATTATTATAAATAAATTGAATATATTTTATAGCTTTTAATTAATGTTACACTGAGTTATTGTACGTTTCACGTGAAAATGTGTTTATTTGACGGATTTCTTTACACGCAAGACTGAATTTTACCAAACAACAATATATTATAAAAAAATTATTATTTAATATAAAAAGATATAACTAAACCAGTAAATTTGCAGTTATGAAAAATATCAACTAACTTAAAAAAATTTGGATTACATAAAATATAAAATGAATTTACTGGTTTCAAATTAATTATAAATTAATATGACAACCAATTGAATATAAAAAGAATATTTTAATAGAATACTATTTTTATACTCAAAACATTGTTTTATCCTAATAAATTATATTAATTGGAATTAGTGAGTGATAATAATGTAATATATATAATATATATTCAATAAAATATTTTTGATGTCAATCTTATAGATTTGATAAGAATAAGATAAGAACAAACCTAATAATTTGTATATAAACCTACATTTTTATTTAGGCTCTTTTTTCTGTCATTTAATAGAAAAACTATTTTAAATATAATTTTTGAAACTATTATAAATTTTATATGTCAAAATAAACTAAATAAATGAAATAAGAACATAAAAACTATGTTAGAGTGAATTTTTAATATTTTTCTCTGAAGTTTCATTTTTTGATTAATAGTGAAAGATACAGAATTTTAAATCAAAACTACTTTTCCATATAGTTATTTTTTTTAATTTAATTTATATTTTAAGTTTATTTGAACTTTTAATTAGATTAATTTTTATTAATTAATACTATTTATCTCATTTTAATGAATTTCATTTTTAAATTTGATATGAAAACCTAGAAAACTTTTGAACGTTTTTTACTTTTAAATCCCTCACTGTCATCCTATTTTAGGGATTAAATTTAAATAAATTTATTCCACTTTGGTGATTAGAATTTGAAAAAACTGATTCCATATTTGGAAACAAAATAATTTATAATTTATAATATTTTCAATTTATGTTGTGATCATAATTATTTGTGAAGGTGATTAAAATTAATTACAATGATTAATATGAAAGTAAGATAAACATGGAACTAAACCTTTAAAAGTAAGGGTCAAAATAACATATAAACTTTTCTAAAGTCCATTTTATAGTCATATTCAGACCCTATAATCCATTGGATCTAATTTTGAGCATTATTAGTTCTACTTACAATGGGAAAACATGGGTGGAATTCCCTTTTCCAAAATTTAAAAGAGTGTCACTCTTGTTCTACTATAAAAGCCCCCCTCTCCTCCTACTTCCTTACAAATCTCAAGACACTTTTGATTGAATAATATCTAAAAACATATCTCTTAAAAATCTATCATTTCATCTTAGAATCCTCCCATTGATCATAAATCCATCCAAAGAATCCCATTAGTGGAAACCATAATGAGTTACCTAAAGAAAAGGTAACATCTTTCCTCAAGGACTTTTGTTTTATTTAAATCTTCAGTACCTAAACTATCTTAATTACATGACTATATAAAAAAATAAAAATCCTAGATATACTTATATTTTTTAATTCTATGTGTTCTTCTTACACTTACAAACACTTCCATCTAATGGTTAACAAACTTACTGTTTATGTGTATGTTAAATTACTGCCACACAAAATGCTGTTGTTCATTCTTCCTTTACCACCTTTCATGGTTGAGAATTATGATGGAAATTATATTTATAAATGTTATATATGATAATTATTACGTATTTATTATTATTGAATTATTTTATAACACATAACCATATTCTTTCCATTTTATGAAAATATGATAATATCATTTCCTGAAGTATATACTACCGCCTCCAAAAAGTGATGTGATTTGATCACACAAGACATGGAATATATAAAGGATGGTTTTAAATAATCTTATGTGACATAAAAAGAGATATATAATACTAATGGAACAATTATCTCTTTTTAAATATAATATATATCATTTTCTTTATTACCCTTTCACATACTAAAAAGTGATAATGTCGATCGTGGACATGTGGAATAACGCCCCCTCGACATGATGTGGTTCTTTCTTACATCATAAGAATTATATATATAAGTATATATGATTAAATAACATTGTATTTATGATATAATATCATCCTATAAAGATATAGTGTTACTTGTTTTCTTTTAATAACGATCACTGAAAAATTGGAACATTTTACTCATGTGTATGTACGACTAACCGTCTCCATGATTGTAATGTCAGTTAATTTATCATAACCATTTCTAATGATAGGTTTTAAAATTAAAATTGATGTATAAATTTAACAATTTTTTCATTATTATTATTCTATATATGCTATATAATGACCCATCATACCATAGTTAACCTACAAAAATTATTTTTGATACATAAACCGAATTTGGTCAAAACACCCAACATAAAATTAATTGATTAAGTAGTTGTATACAACAAGGAAATAAGTAAAATAATAGTTATAATAAAAACTAAAATTTTTCTAAATCAAGTAAATAATTAACCTATGTTTTTTAATCCAGATTATAAGGACACATAAGACAAATCAGACACAAGGTAATGGATTTCATCTCACCTTTCTTACATTTGTGAGATAAATGTCATGTTCACAACTTAATTATTTTGTTGGGTATATCTACTAGCACTTTTGATATATTATATAATTAATATTTTTTATCTTCATGGTATTTAAAACTTTAATTTAATGATATTACTTCATGGGGATTGTGATTTAAAATGTTTCAAAGTGGTTTGAGACACTTTTGAATGTATGATGATTATTTTCCACATGAATAATATTAATGGTATTTTAATGGTATTTCCATTCTAGGAAATTATGTGAACATTTTCAATGAGTCCTTTAATTTTCATCTTCTCCACATTTTTCAAGTAATAGTTATAGGTTCTAGGTTTACTAGATGTGTGGGATGGGTCATGCCAAACTTTTCCTTTTGTCGTGATCATAGATTAATCAATGATTCTACACAATATTGAACTTCGGGATCAATATAATTACATAAAAGAGTAATAAAAAGGATTGAATGATAGAACCAAAGAGAGTATCAAAACATATTATTTATAATTAAATAAATTAATTAAATAATTACCTTTATGTATTATTTTACTGATGAATCTAAAAATATATTTTGATTGTACAGTTGTTGTATTATAGGAATCAAAGTATATTCACTCTATAAATGATCCGCATCTGTTCCAAAAATTTATAAATTTCGAATTTGGAATCTCTAGGTGCTGTCATGGTAGATCTCATCCATTGTTTCATTCTCCTTTGATCACATCAAGAACCACTTCTAAAACATTCTACTAGATCTCTCTTGGCGTGAGAGTGCAAGGTGGATGAAGATCACTCTCTATTATAGAGACTATTCTTAGAGAAGGGAGCGCTACATGGCTTTAGAGAATTCTCCAAATTCATTTTGAACCACTAAAACAAATGGATTGACACTCAGAGAAAATAATATAATAGTGTTTATATATCTCTATGGTTAGAAATAAATATTTTCACAAGTTATCATAATTATTTATTTAATCCATATGGAACCCCGTGTCAAATAATAAAAATATTATTATTTTTATTTCTTGACATGTTCTTAATGTGAAAATTAAATTAAATATTATTTAATTTATTGATTTAAAATATTTATTAATTCTCTTCAGACCATTAAACTCAGGTTTCAATTCCTCTAAAATATTTATCGTTCCTTGAATAATGACCATCTATTTATTAAATAAATATCACAACATTATTTCCCAATATATAAATAAATATTATATTCACTAAATATAATGTAAATATTTATTAAATATTATGATCATATTATATTATCTTAAATAACTGGTGATGGAATAATTATTTTCAGACAAACATGAATAATTATTAAAAACTGTGTCGGGATAATATTTTTTCAAATTTTTAAATAATAAATTATAATATTATTATTTAACTAATATTCTAGATACACTTAGCATGTGAACAACTAGGCCACTTTCTATGTGGCATTAAGTGAAACATTCTAAAGTCTAATGTTTGAATTTAGAAACACACTAAGGAACCAATAGAGAAAGAACTTAATGTTGAAATGACATAATACCTCATACAGACTCTCACTGTGTAATATAATACCCTTATCACAATATCTATAATCAAGAAGGTTACATGATGGTTCCATCAACTTATGTGCTGGATGTATCCTTCTTTGACTTCATAGAAATTACAATTTCCTATAAAACCCCATGGACATAGATTTATTTAGGCTATATCATTTTCTTCAAGGGGTATGGTATATCAACTTTAGTGAAAGAAGAAAAGGGAAAAGTCCTTTCTAGCATTATTCATTTAAACAATATTACTTGTGACACACTCAACATATCTTACCTCACCATGAACATTTTTTCTTCACGATTATAATCAACACATCAAAGTATGCGGCTGATAATACTCATTAATAATAATCTCAATTTCTAAGGACCAATATACATGTACGAATATAGGATCATCCAATAACACATATAAATGTGTATTTTCTATTGGTGGGTCTCTTTCTCATAATATTCTACTAGATATTACCAAGGGTATAAACCATTAGAACATTCCTCATTGTCATATGAGTTTCCACGCATAAAATTTTGTATCATTTGTGTCCATAAAATGATATCATATGGATATAGAACATATATTTAATAAGTGTGATAGCACTTTCGAGTTCTCATCATAGTGGAGAACTCCTATGACCTTTTAGTGTGAATGCTACTATTGGGACATTATCACATACAATGTTATGCAGAGGATAAATCCTTATGTGATAATAGGTTTATTAATATTCATAAAATTGTATACAAGTTATGATAATGTACCTTGAATTTAGTTCTAGGGAACAAAATCTTATAGAATCCCACTTGAACTAGAGCCAAATACTAACAAAATTTTATCCACTAGCTCTCACATGATTCTCATGTTTCTATTGAGTTAGAATTTTAGTCAAGGGGTCCACTATGTTATCATTCATGGGTTCTCTACTTACTAAAACATCACCCCTCTGACAAAAATCCTTAAATAGGTGGTACATACAAAGTATGTTCATTGTCTGTTAGTGTTACCTTGAGTCTTTTTCAGGATTCACCACTGCAATATTATCACAATTCCATGTGATAGGTTATTTACTTCAAGTTACCACATCAAACTCTTGGACAAAACATCATGTTCAAATTCATTGATAATTGAAAGCACCCCAAGTTTGGCTTTCTAAGAACTTTTAACAATGGTTCTATTTTAATCGAATTAGTGGAAGGCTATACCAACATAATATATATAATTGTGGGATTTTACCCTTTTATGCATAAATTGAAAATTATTATCTTTATAACATGCTTTTTAATATTAATCATATTTACTTAAGTATTTAACCATGTATTAGATAATATTTATGCATAATCCAATTTATTTTAGTTCCATCTTTAATTCTCATTAATTTTATTAATTCACATGATTGTGACAAGACATTAATAATGAAATAACCATGAAACATGACATAAAAATAATAATAAATTTGTATGATAATGAGCTTTTACTAATGGTTAGTTTATCTAGTGGTTGATAAAATAACTATTGACCTAGGGGAAAAATAACTTGAACCAGTTAAGGTTAGTTTTCTAGATTTCCACTTGTCTACCTATGTATTTTTTTCGATTGGTTTCATCTTAAGTCCAAACTTAAACCAACTCTACTACCTTAGGAGCTCTATCCATTACATATTCTTTTACTCACACGAAATTGAGGGAAAATGGTTTACATCAAAGAATCCATGTTAATATAGGCGCTTACATAATAAGAGGAGAGAAGGAACACATGGCAGAAATTTAATTTATTAATAAATTAAATGAAACCAATAATATACAAAGCCCTTGTCTATACTCAAGATCATCCACATGCATGCGATGAATTAAACATTGAATTAAAATATCATTCAATTACTAATCATTCTTATTTATGATAAATCTATTTCAAATCAATTAATTATCTTCTTTAATCAATCAATTATTTTATATTAATTATCATCTGAATTTACTTGAGATTCTCATCTTATATAATTAAATCAAATTAAAAAAATTTATTTTAAATTAAATATCTACATAAATGTACCTTAGAGGAAACACAGTGAATACCAATTTAAATCTACCCAACATGTATTATACTCACATACTACTTATTCTTGTGACATAGAGAATACACGAATTATCATGTACATTCATGATGTAAAGTATCAACTTAATGAATAAATGTATTAAATGATTTTTTGGTCATGTGTTCCTATTCACTGCATGTAGGGTAACAACTGTAATATGAATCATAAATGATACACGATTTTGAATATTATGCAGATGTTAATTAAATATAAATATATATATATATACATAAATATTAAAACCCATCATATAGTGTTCCCTTTCAACTTAATGACCACATGGATGCACATGTCGATAATACTTAAATCTGTGTAATTTGGAATTAGTACATGTTGTGTACATGGGATACACAGTGAGTAATTTGGTTAATAGTGTGCCAGGATGACCCGATCAACACATAGTTTAATGAATAAGTTCACCGTGGGTCATCAATACACACTGTTTGAATTAATATATGAATAAATTCCTAAAATATTGAACACAAGTAAATGATGTATAACTTTTTTTACATGGTGTTTACTCATGTGTTATCCAACTAGAATCCTCGGCACCTCTGGGTAAGATATTAGATTTTATTTCATTCACTAAATTAATCAATTTGATCAGATCTATGAGAAAAAAAAGAGGAAGAAGAAGATATCCCAATTTGGACTAAAAAAATGATTATCCTTGAATATAGAACTAAATTAAAAATGTGTAAATAAATATCCAATCTTTAAAAAAATATAAATAATTATGTGGCCACTCTGATAAGACTTGCAGGTTCTGGGGTCAGCAGAAGCGTGTGATGGGTTGTGGCCAACTTTTCTTTTTATCAAGATCGATGATTAATCAATTATTAAATACAACATTTAATTTCATGATCAACATAATTAAAAAAAATAAATATACAAAGGATAGAATTTTGGAACCAGATAGAGGATCATCACATATTATTTATAATTTATTTATTAAATTAAATAATTACTTCGATGAAATTATTCTTCATTGATGAATCAGACAAAAGGTCAATGTTATCTGGTCGTTGCATTGTAGGAATAAAAGTAGATTTCCACTTGAATTGAACCACATGTGTTCCAAAAATCTCAAAATTTCATTGTAGGAATCTTTGAGTGCTAGCACAGCAGATTTTGTCGCTCACATCATCCTCCTTTGATTTTCTCAAGAACCTCTTCCAATGAATTCACATAGAACTCTCTTTTCCTAAGAATGGGAGTTGAAGGAAGATCTCTCATTGTTTTTGGGAGTGTTATTAGAGAAGTGAGCACTCTTGGGGTTGATATTATTATCCAAATCCATTGTGCACAACCAAAACTAATGAATTGACACTTAGAGAAAATAATATAATTGAATTTATATATTGATAGGGTTAGAAATAAATAATTTTACAAGTGCCCTTTACTATTTATTTAATCCTTGTGGAACCCAGTGTCAAATAATAACAATATTATTATTATTATTTCACAACATGCACTTAACTTGCGAATTAAATTGAATATTATTTTATTGAATAATTTTTAATATTTATTATTTCTCATCAGACCATTAAACTCTGTTTTCCATTCCTCCACAATATTTATCAGTCTTTGAATAATAACTACTAATTTATTATAAAAAGTTCACTACATTACACACCAATAAATGAATATATTTTATATTCACTAAATATAAAATAAATATTTATTAATTTATCCGATCACAATATATTCTCTCAAATAACTCATGATGGAATAAATGTGATTAATAAAACATGAATAACTATTTAATCATATGTTGGAAAAATATATATTCAAATTGTTAAATAATTAATATTATTATTATTATCTAACTAAGATTCTGGATACACTTATTGTGTGACCCTCTAGGACTCTTTCTTAGCGGCATTAGGCGAATATGCCTAAATTCTTAGGTTAGCATCTAGATACACGCCAAGGCACCCATAGAGAAACAAATATGATGTTGCAATGAAATAATACCTCATTTAGATGCTTACTGTGTAATATAATATCTTTCTTTGGATATCTATAAACGTTTAGGTTTCATGTTAGTGTCATCAAACTATGTTCTTAATGTCTCTTTCTTTGACTATGAAAAAATTGAACTTTCCAATAGAACACTCTGTCTATGGTTTTATTTAGGCTGTATCATTTCTATCAAAGGGCCCTTGATATAAAATTAATTTAAAGGATATAAGTGAAAATACTTTATAACATTATTAACTAATGACATATTACTTGTGACACAACCATTGTATCTTACCTCTCTATGAACATCCATCATCACTGTTTTTGTCAATAAATCAAATACGAAACACCTAATAATCATTAATAATAATATTAAAATATAAGGATTAATACACACATCTATAGATAGGACCATCTTATGACCCATATAAATGTGGATTATTTACTAGTGGGTCTCATACTCATAATATCCTAGAGGATATTACCAAGGGTGTAACCATGAGAAGGTGACTAAAATTCCTATGAGTATCAACCTCATATAGACTATATAATTTGTTCCCCTCAAATTATATCATCAGTATATAAAAACAAAAATTTAATAATAGTTTCATAGAACTTCTGGTCTCTCATCATAGTAGGGAACTGCAATGTCTTTTTAGTCTGACAACTACTATTTGGGACATTATCACAGGATGTTTTATAGAATAACAATCATGATGTTATAAGAGGTTTATTAATATTCTAAACTATTAATATAGGTTATCATAAATTTCACAAAATATGGTTCTAGGGAACAAAATCCAAAAATAGTATAATTTTCCCACTCTTTGGTTCTCAAAAGGTTTTATATTTTCTTATGAAAACATGTCTTCATTTCTCTATTTATTCAAAGATCCTATATTTTTCTAAAATACATGTGTTATTAAAATGTATTCAAATTTTTAACCTTTAAAAAATGATTTATTGAATTCATTTTTACCCTTTTTGTCTTTTACCCACATTGTCAAAGGAATCTTATTGTCACTTTCCGAACAAGCCATTTTTATAACCTTTTATTTTGTAAAAGGAATGTTAATTTTACCTCATACGACATGAAAATATTTAACCAAAATCTTTATTCAAATCTTCCTTTTCAATTTTAAATGGTTAATTATTAATGAAAAGGTTTTTAAAAATTATTTTCAAAAAAATAATAAATTCAAAATGTTTTCAGAATAAAAAGGATATTTAATTATTAATGGATTTAAAATATATTTTATAGTATTTATATTCATCAATGACAAAAAACCATTATTTTTACTCCACTTGGGATATTTTATATTAATTCAATCCTTATTCTTACTAAGAATTGTCTATGATTGATTTCACCAAGGATAGTATTCACATTCACTTCCTTGATTCCTTTTAGTCCCCTTAAAATATTCAATTTTCTATGATCGTTTGACATTGAATTCCCCTTAGGTATCCATATCATTTTTCATGAAAATGATTATTTTCTGAATTATACACAATTTTTCATATGGAGTTCACTTGGAAAGTTATTGGATTATTTGGGGAAATGTGGATAATTATATATCCTTTCTTCAATACAGATATTTGATGAGGTATATTTTAATTTGATATGAGGAATGATTAGGACAGTAAAGACATGGGATAAGGACAACTTATGTAATTCCCAACATCTTGGGAATCAGTTAATGTAATCTTCTTGACGCATCAACAGTCTAATGAGGCAAAACTAGTTACTGGAAAACACTTCGAGTTTGTTTCCAAGAATAATAGATGGGTTTATACCCACATTTTAAAACTATTTGAAGGATATATCTTGATAGTGGAGGTTTTCATGTTCTATAGACAAGACATCCAATAATATATAATTACAATCTATTTTATTCAGTTATTATTTATCCATGATATTTTTACTTGACATATCTATAGATTCATTTCATTCTAAGCTTATTTATTAAATGACATGTGTATTCATTTTCTTACCTTTCCATATATTTTTTCCCTTATCTAGTTATTTTTGTGGAATGTGTTTCCATTTATTTACCTTTCAATTTGATTATTCTAGTTTATTCATTATTTCTTCCACTTTACATTGCCCTTACTGAGTATTTGAGCTCGCCATTATTATGTTTCCATTCACCACGATTCTAAAAAGTGTACTATGAATGACATGTAGGGTTATAATAGATATAATAATGTTATTATAATCAATAGAAGAAAAAATTACGTTTTAATTAGTGTATTATATTGTAATACATGACTAGGGTATGTATCTAGTTTACCAAGACTAATAAACAGTCCAGTCTTTTGGGATACGATTTACTTGTTTCTTATGCCAATGTAATTGATAGAAAAAATCATATCTGGGCTTTTGGGGTCATGTCACTATTTTTGGAATCATATAATGTTTAGTATAAATAATTGTAAGTAGATTTAGAAAATCTTGGATTTGATAAAATAACATCAAAATAGTCATTTAGGATAGTTATTGAATAACAACCTAAAGTTCTGATACAGTAAATATTATGTGGATATTACTAGAAATCAATCCTTTTATGGATACTCTTTGTGTTCTGGGTTTTGGAACTGATTTACGTAGGGGTAACAACTCTATCAAGGTGTGGCGGGCCTATCATGGTGTAACCTAGAACATGACAACATGCATTTCTATGCATCTTCTTTTCACATCTTGGGGATATGCTTAAGATAATTCAAAATCTCTCTAAAAACCATTATAATGGATTTTGATAATGAATAACCTCGGTTAAACCTAAGGAATTTTATATTTAGAATAATATTTCATGATTTATATATCCTTTAAATGAGTATACATTTTTTATGACTACTGTTACTCACACTATGCCTTATGGTTTTTGTAAATTGATGGTACCAGAAGGAGTCAAGTTAAAATTTAACATGATGGATAAGGTGGTTAAAATGAGCATCCAAATGAGGTTTTGATAGGGAAAATATATATATTTATAATTCCTGATTAGTTTTAAGGAAATATTATTTACAACATATAACTAAAAAAACTCCCAAGCTCACCAAATAAGAGAAGGATGAAGTTTTATATGATCTCAAGGGTTGGAGACCATGAATATAAGAAGGATCGATTTACCTCATGCAAGAAATGTGGAAGGAGGTGCCTAAGAAATAAGATTAATGGAATGGGGAAATTAATTATGTTCAGGAGAAAATTACATTATGAAAACAATTATCAAGGAAATTGAAGAGTGCAATAGAAGGAAATAAAACTCATCCTAGAAAATATTTTATAGTTTGTCGTCATAAATTTAGTGAACATGGACATTACACAAGTCAATGACCTATTCTTTAGGATAAAGTCTATAAAAACTAATAGTATATGTTGAAATAAGTGGATGAAGTATTTATGTATTGGGGTTGTATTGAAAACCTTATTTAAAAAGATATTTTTTGATTAACCTTATTTCAAGCATGACTATCATATTTATATTGGAAATTATATTAATGTGGTTTTAGAAATGGAAAACCTATATTCTGGGTGACAACCCATCAAATCTGTCAAGGCCATGGGACTTAAACCCATGAATGAAGGATGACAAGGGGTTAACACCAACCACTGACTTATGCAATGTCCAGGTTAAAATGTCATTATTTTTACTTAAACATATTGATGAATAATTATTAATGATTAACTAATATAGATTATTATTCAGTCTTGAGATTAATGTATCGACCATATTGACTTTGGATAATAGTCTGAAAAAAATAGTCAGACTTTTCACTCTTTTATGGGACTTACAATCCATTATATGTGTATTTAAGCTCTTCATACATCAATTTTAATCATTAGATATCCATTTCTTGATGTAATTAATGGAATATAATTTTATATAAGGACAACCAAATGATGGAGTAATTCATATGAAATTGAAACCGATCATGTAAATATATATCCTTATATTTTTTATTAATAAAGTAATTCCTCAACATTAATAAGAGTAACATAAAAAAAATCCCAAATACCTTAATTTTTGTTGAACTCATGGCCTTTTAAATCATCACAGATTTATGGGTTTTAGGCCCTCAAATTTCCATTGATCAGTCACTAGTTTTTGACTGATAACTTCAATCACTCCTCATTAATATTTACACTTTTCTTCCAAGTATATATCTATATATGCCACTAATGTTCTCCTCCTTAGAGACATAGTTATATGGTATTCAATGTTACCATTGTACTTATCATTATCTCCATCCTAGAGAATTTATTATGAAACATTCTTATTATGTTTGATTTCAACATAGGAAACAATTTTTTTTTACCAACATAAATTTTAAATTGTGAGGAAACAATTTAATTAAGGAGGGGATAATGTAATGTCCTAAAAATCTAAAGTATTAACATTGTATTCGATAGCTTATATAACATCCAACACTAAGATCATAAATGAACATAATATCATGAGAATTTATAATATATTCAATATTTTAAATAAACTCAATTTATTTTATAGCTTTCAAAGTATGTGACACTAAGTTATTATACATCGTATGCAACAAAAAATTTCTTTGATGTCTTGTGTTATATGCAAGACTAAGTTTTACCAAACAACAATTTATTATTAAAAAATTATTATTTAATATAAAAATATATAACCTAGACACTAAATTAGAAGCGATGAACAATATTAAATGAATAATAAAAAATTTAGTTTACACAAAAAATAAAATGAATCCATTAGTTTCAAATTAATTATAAATGAATATAAGATCCAATTGAATATAAAATGAGTATTTTTATAGAAAACCATTTTTATGCTCAAAATTCTATTTTATCCTAATATATTAAATTAATTAAAATTATTGAGTGATTTTAATATAATATATAAATTATATATTCAATAATATATTTTGGATATTAATCCAATAGTTTTTATAAGAATAATATTAGATCAAACCCAATATTTATCATATACACCTATATTTTTATTACGACACTTTTAACTCCTTTGAATGGAAAACTTATTTTAAATACTATTTTTATCACTCTTATAAATCCTATATGTCAAAATACACTTAATATTTTCAATAATTACATAAAAATATGATTAGGGTGAATTTTTAGAATTTTTTCTGTGATTTTTTTTTGATGAATAGTGAAAAATATTGAATTTTAATTTAAAACACCTTTTTCATATAATTTATTTACAAGGATAAATTATATTTTAAATTGGGTTTAAACTTTAATTAGATAATTTTTTTATTAATTAATCCAATTTATCTCATGTTAATGAATTTCTCATTGAAATTGTATAAGAAAACCTCAAAAACATTTGGAGGTTTTTTATTTTAAAAACCCGCATTTTCGTCCTGCATTCGAGATTCAAATTAAATTAATTTATACCACTTATGTGATTTTAATTTGAAAAAATGGATTCCATTTTTTTAATCAAAATTTATAACTTTTAATATGGTCAAATTAGTATTTACCAAAAAATATGAGAAAATGATTAAAATTAATTACAATGAGTAAGGTGAAATTTGGCTAATGAAGGAACTAATCCTCAAACCTAAGGTCCAAAATGATCAAGAAACGTTCACAAAATCCATTTTATGGTCACATTTCTACTATATAATCCATTTTATATTTTTTGGACTATTATTTTATCCACCTGTAATCGAAAAAACATGAGTTGAATTCCCTTTCCCAAAAATTTACAAGATTGCAACTCCTCTTCCACTCTAAAAGGCCTCCTATCCAACACTTCCTCACGCATCTCTAGACACAGTGGATTGAACAATCTCTAAAAAATATCTCTTCAACATCCCTACCATAATTATATAAGGCTAACCATTTTTCAAACACATCTATGGATGTCCTTTGGTGAAAACCAAAAAGAGTTTCCCAAAGAAGAGGTAACATCTTTCCTCAAGCCCTTTAGTTTTATTTTTTTCTCTAATCCCTAAATTATCCTTTTTACATTATTTTAAAAAAATTAGTATCTTCAATATAATATAATTTTTTACGATATGTTTTTTACCTAAACATACATACCCTTTCATCTAACGTGTAACAGAATTAAAGTTTATGTGTAAGGTGAATTACAACCACACGAAATAAAGTTGTTCATTTTTCCATTACCACCTTTCATGGTTGGGAATTACGATGGAAAAGAATATTTATATATTATATATATATGATACTTATTATGTGTTTTTTACTTATATAATTATTTTATAACACATACCCTTACAATTTTCAATTCGTGTAAATACAATACCATCGTTTGTGGAACTTTGGACTACTGTCTCCTAAAAGTGATGTGATTTGATCACACGATACAAGGATTGTATAAAATATTGATTTAATTATAAATATTTTACATAAAAAATAAATATTATATTAAATAAATAATTACCATTATGAAAATATAATATTTATCATTTTTTATTACCCTTTCATAGACTAAAAAGTGATAACATCGATTGTGGACATGTCGACTACAACTTCATCGAAACGATGTTATTACTTTAACATAAATATAATTCCAAAAATAAGTATATATGATTAAATAAAATGTTTTTTTTATATAATTATCATTCTATAAAAATATTTTTTTACTTACCTTCTCTCCATAATGGTCATTCAAAAATGGGAACGTTACTCATGGGTATGTGCGGCCTACCATCTCTTTGATTGTAACATTGGTTCATTTTTAATTATGTTTAATGATTGGTTTTAAAATTATAATTTATGTATAAATATAATAATTATTTCATATTTATTTTTATATATATGTTAAATAATGACTCCTTTGATCATCTTTTACCTAAAAAAGTTGTTTTGAACACATAAACTGAATTTTGTCAAACCACCCAACATAAACATAATTTATTATGTAGTCATATAAAACATAGTAATAAGTGAAATAAAATTTTTAATAAAAATGAAAAAATTTATCAAGAAATTAAAAAATTAATATTTATTTGTTATTCATGAATATAAAGTCCCATAAGATAAATTTGATGCAAGGTTAGGGATTTTAATCTCACTTTTTACATCCATGAGAAAAATGTCATGTTCACCACTTACATATTTTGTGTGGTGTATCTACAACCCCATTTAATATATTATATAATTAATCCTTTTATATTCACGGTTTGTAAAAATTTATTTTAATGATATTCCTTCATGTGGCTTTTGATTAAAAATATTTCGAAGTGGTATGTGACACTTTGTAATGTTTATATATTATTTTACTCCAGAATAATTCTAATGATCTTTCAATGGTATTGAAATTCATGGAAATTTAATAACCAATTTTCAATGAACGATTTAATTTTATTATCAACTAGTTATTTAAGACCATTTTCATGTAATATTACCATTTTCCCACTCTTTGGTACTAAAAATGTTTTATAATTTTTTTATGAAATCTGGATTTCATTTCCCCCTTTAGTTTGAGAATCTATTTTCTTTTAAAAAACATGTATATTAAATGGTTTTTAAAAATTTTCGTCACATTTTAATAATTGTTTAGTAAATAAAATTTTACCCTTTTTTTCATTTACCCATGTTTTCAATGGAATCTTATATTATTTTTTCAAACAAGATATTTTTATACCCTTTTTACATGAAAAATAAATGTTCATTTTAGCTCAAATGGAATGTATGGATTTACCCACAACCCTTTATTTCTACTCCACTTGGGATATGTTATATTGATACTATCCAGATTATTTCTCTTGATGTTTTTTGATTGATTTTTCTAGTGATAGTATTCAAATTCACTTCCTTGATTTCTTTTAGTCCCCTTGAAATATTTTATTTTCTATGATCCTTTGACATTTACTTTCCCCTAAGTATCAATATCATTTTTATTGATATTATTATTACCTAAACTGTATATCATTTATCATATAGGGTTCAGTTTGAAAGATATTTTTTTATTTGGAGAAATAATGATAATTCTATATCCCCTATTCAATGTAGATATTTGATAATGCATATTGTTTATTTGATATGAGGAATTATTCTGACATGAAAGACATGGTTTGGGGAGTATGTATGGAATTACATAAGTGTTGGAGACCAGTTAAGCTAATCCCCTTGATGCATTGGTAGTCTCATGAGATGTGATTAGTTAATGAAAAATCCTTCTAGTTTGTTTCCAAGAAGAATATATGGGTTTCTTACCCATGGTTTTAAAATATCTGGAGTGTAGATTTTCACAATATAGGTTTTCATGTTCCTTAGACATGACACCCAATAATTACGAATTTCCTTCATTTTATTCAGGTATTATTTATCCATGAGATTTTTCATCGACATATCTATGGATTAATTTCATTCTAAACTTATTGATTAAATGGACTGTATTTTCGTTTTCATACCTAGTAATATTTGTTTTTCCTTATCTAGTCATTTGAGTGCTATGCGTTTCTATTTATTTATCTTACCATTTTATTATTCTAATTTATTCATTATTTCTTCCAGTGTACTTTACCTTTACTAAGAATTTCAGTTCACCCTTATTATGTTTCCTTTCCCTAGGATTCCAATAATCATACAATGAAAGATATTTAGGGATATACTATATGTAATAATTTTATTATCCTTGAATGATGAAAAAATGTGTTGTAATTAGTTGATTAATTTGTAATACAAGACTTGTGTGTATATCTAGTTTTCCAAGGCTACTAAATTTTTTAGTCCTTTGGGACATGACTTAAATGTATCTTATTCCAATGTAAATGATACCAAACATCATATTGGGGATTCTAGTGTTAGTCACTACATAATACCTATCTTTAAAATAAATCATTTTTCAGTGTGTTTTTATACCGATAAATCACACTCTGATATAATCAAACAATTTTTTTTATTTTGATTCTAATACATTGATCATCAGACAATGTTGAGTCTAATAAGTTTTTACATAATATGATATTTGGTATTTGTTTAGATTAATTTTTTAAACTATAATTCACCCATCCAATATTCCATTTTATACTCATGTGATCCAATAATTTGAATCAGAGATGGTTAAACTTCTTATACTTGGTGAGATTTTACTTCATTTATAAACATCAATTTTTATTCAGTTTTGATATAATATTATTATTTATAAACTATTTACAGTAACATGTTAGTATAAAAATAGTTTCTATTGTTTTTAATATGGAAGGGTTAATTGTTGGAACCCATGAAAATATCAATCCCCGTAGAAAACAAAACTTTTATGGTGCTGATTACGACTACTGAAGTGATCAGATTAAAACATTTGTTATCAACATTGGTCTAGATTATTTTTTTTATGATTACTAGAAATTAAAAGATTCATTATAATATAAGTATATACAGTCATATTTCAATTTCTGAGGCTGATAATTGTATTTGAAAAAAAGTTATAAGTCATAAAATTTTTTACTTCTAAAGTCATTGAAACAAGAAGAGCTATGCCTCATACTAATTTTCCTGAAATTTATTATATACATGGTGGAAATAATTACCAAGATCCCTTTAAGGTGTTTGAATATTATAAATATTTTTTAGTCTGTTAGAGATACATGTCTTGATGATAATATTTTGGTTGAAACAATTATTGATATAACGACTAATCAGTAAGAATCAAAAAGAACTATTACTGATGATATAATAAATCTTACAAATCTAAATCTTGATAATATCATTTGGTACCCTCATACATTATGAATGAAGATTAAAAAGGGATTTTTAAAAGGATAAAAATAAGAATGGGGATGTATGTTTTGTGTCATCAATTGTTATTCCTTCTAAATTTTAATCTCTAAGAATGTTTTAAAATATGTAAAGAAATAGAATGATTTTGTTCAATCAGACTCTATTTAATTTAAAAAATATTAATGAATTAAATTATTTTTAAATAATAAAGAATAAATTAATTGGAATGAAGGATTTCCAATACATAATTAAAATGAGTCATAACGATAAAAATGACAAGAATGAATCATCTGATGTGACTTGTTATGAATATAAAAAGACATGACATATCAGACCAGATTTTCCTAAGCTCATGGGAAAGGAAAGTAAAGAGAGGAATTCCTATATTAATACAAATAAGTATGACACATCCAAGAACAATAAAGGTCTTATAAATTCTAACACATGGAGTGAAATTGGATGAGATAGTTCATCAGAAATTACTTCTGATAAGAAAAATTATGAATATATGAATATTGGTCTATTTACAAATATATATTTGGTAAAAATATGTTTAATGGATAAGGTAAAAAGTATTGAATACGTTATTAAGATGTCTTTAAATTAAAACTATCCCATTGAAAAAAATTTATATTCATCTGATGAAAAATATTACTCACACAATGAAGATAATACTCTACCTATTTATGATGCAGTATCCAGGTTTTCGAAACTTATTGAAAATTAAAATTATAATGTTGTTAAAAAACCATATAATTCCAAAAAAACATGTAAATAAAATATCAGGGATTACTATTTTAACTAATTAAATATCATATGTTTCAAAAGATCTTGATAAAAAAATTATGAAACAGTATTACATTTTAAATACCTTAATAATATTATTTCAATGGAAAAAACTCTACAAAATTATTTTGATAAACAAAGTTTTAATAATATTTTCTATGTTGAAAAAACATAGTTGTAAAAGTAAAATTTTAGATTTATATTTTGAACAATCTTTATCTTAAATTTAACATTGGAAGAGAAAACATTGAAAAGATTTAAAAAAATTAGACCTCATGGTAATTAAAATGGAAGGGGTTTTAGTCATAAAAACCTATTATTAATAATAATTACTTCGTTCCTAAAAGTGACCCATTTTTCACTAAATTATAAAGTGAGTGAAATTTGAAGAAATATTGTTCTTTAAATATTATTTAATATTTAGTATTTCATAAAGTATATTTTTACTATGGAAATGAAATCTTTTCATCATAGTAAGGTTGGACAAATGTAGTCACCTGAAGGCATATTTTCTAATGAAACCAATCCCATGAAGGTTTGGGTTCTAAAAAACTAATTTATTTACATTCATGAAAATAGAGAATGTCTTAAAAATAAGAATATTTGGTAGATGGATAGTGGGTTTTCAAAGAATATGACTGAAAAAATACCTCTTTAATAATATTATCAAGATGAATGTTGTAAAATTAAATTTTAAAAAACATTATAAAGGAGAAATAAATTGTATAAGTAACATTTTACCTCTTATAGATTATTTAGTTTTAAATATTTTATTTTTTATAGGACCGAAGATCCACCTTATAAGGATAATTCAATTATATGTTGATGTGTATAAAATGAACATTAGGAATGATAATTGTACATTACATAATTCAAAATATGAATTGATTATTTCTACCAATCATTATGAGAACGTTTACACACTAAATATATAATACATTCGGATCGAGGAATTACCATGACTTAGTGTTGCGGAAGATAAATATTGTTTATGAAAAACATGTTTGGGTCATTTTAACCTAAGAAACATAGCCAAGTTAAATAAGAAATAACTTTTAAAGAATCTACCAGAACTAAGGTTTGATTCTTCAAAATTTTGTGATCCTTTTTAATATGGTATGTAACATAAGTCTAGTTTTAAATCAATTAATGACTTCAAAACTTATGATGATTTATAGTAAAATACATGGGATTATTAGGTCCAATAAAAACATGAATTATTGGTGGAAAAATATATTTATGTGACTTAGTTTATGATTACACTATATACACATGAGTCTACTTCCTAACACGAATATATAAAGTCTTTAGTTATTTAAAAATTTTGTAGCTAGATTTAAAAATTAGAAAAACCTTTCCTTGATAACAATACTTAGTGATCCTGGTGTAGAATTTGAAAAATTATGATTTTGAATATTTTTGTAGTAATAAGGGAATTAAACATATATTTTCAACACTAAGAACTCCACAAGAAAATGGTGTAGTTGAAAAAAGAAATTTAAATCTTCAATATATTTCTAAAACAATGCTGAGAGAATAATCAGTTTCTAAATATTTTTTGGATGAAGTGATTAGTACTACCTTTTATATAATAAATCAAATTTTAATTATACCTTTTATTAATAAAACTCTTTATGAGTTGTGGATAGGAAGAAAACCAAAATTTCTTAATCCAATTTTTTTTGATTCAATGTATTCATCTGGAATAATAATGATAATTAATGTAATTTTTCACCCAAATACGATGAGTAAATATTTTCTGGTTACTCTATAACTAGTGAGGGTGATATATTTTTTAATAAAAATTCATGTACTGTTGAGGAAACAGTTCATGTTATGATTAATGAAACTGATCCCTTTGTTTCCAATCAATCTCTACCTATATCCTCAGATGTTATTTCTAAAACAAATTTTCAACCTATAGTATAATGTTTTTCTCATAATTAAATAACCCAAGAATATGTTCCTAATGTTTTTCCTCCTAAATATTTTCAACCTATTATTGAACAATAGTATTTTTAAAACCCAAGTAGTTTGTTGTTCCTTAGGATTCATCCCAATGTAATTATCAGTGGTGTTGTTGATCAAATAGTTAGGACTAGAAGTTACTTGGTAAATGAAATTGAGCATCTAGCTTTTTTACATCAATTAAAACCTATGAACCCTGATGATGCTCTAGGTGATTAATATTGGATAAAAAAATTCAAGATGAAATCAATGAATATGAAAGAAACAGTCTAAAATTTAATTGAACGTTCTACAGACACTCCTATAATTGGAGTAAAATGGGTCTTTTGGAATAAATGTGATGATAATGGCATAATAGTTAGAAAGAATTCTTGTATTGTTACTAATGGTTATAACCTATTAAAGGGTATAGTCTAATAATAAACCTATGATTCGGTATAAAGACTTTAAGAAATTAATATACTTTTGGATTTTGTAGCATTCTTAAATTTCAAATATTTTCAAATGGATGTAAAGTGTTATTTATATAATGGATTTATTAAAGGGTAATTTTATGTAAAAAACCCCTAGTTTTGAAAATAAAAATTATCCAATACATGTTTAGAAACATACTGATTCACATTATAGACTTAAATATTCTCCAGGAGCTTGGTATGATAGACTAAATAGATTTTTGTTATAAAATACTTTGTTTAGGGAGTTCTAGATCCAACACATTTTATAAATAAGTTAATAATAGAATCATTATTGTACAAATATATGTTGATGAAATTATATTTTGATCTACTCAAAAATATGTAACACATTACTTTTTTCAGCTTATGAATTTTATGTTAGAAATGGGTATTATGGATGGGTTAACATATTTTCTAAGTTTTCAAATATCACAAAAACTAGAAGGAACTTTTACATCTAAATATATATATTTAAAAGGCATACTTAAAAAATTGGAAATGAAAAAAAATAAAATTATTATTACTCTATACGGTACCTGTAATAATTTAGATATTAATAAGGTTGGGAAACCATTTGATTAGAAAACTTTTAGAGGTAAGATTGGAATCTTACTTTACTTTTAATCTAGTTATCCAGATTTAATGTTTTCAGTCTTCTTATGTGATAGATATCAAGATAATATATTATAATCCCATAGAAATTTTGTTAAAATAGTTATTCGTTATCTTAAAGAAACTATGTATTTTGTCTTATACTATTTTTTTGAAATAATTTTAAACTATAATGTATTTCAGATGCTAAATTTGATGGATGTAGAATGGTTAGAAAACTTACATCTAGAAATTTTCATTTATTATGAGATTCTTTATTGTCATGTTTTTGTAGGAAACAGAACTGACTAGAACATTCCACAAATTATTCCAAATATTTTGCCACTATAAGTTGTTGTGATCAAGTGTTGTGGATTAAAAAACACATTAAAAAACGATGGAGTGGATTTTTATTAAAACTCAAATACATTGGGACATCAAAATCTCCATTTATTTAAATAAAAATTTAGTTCATCACTGACATTCCATTCACATAGATATAAAACACCATTTCCTTTGGAGTCACACACTTAAAAGAGATATTATTCAATAATTCATTGGAACCCAAGAATAAATTTCTTATACATTCAAAAAACCTCTTAGTTTTTAAATATTTAAATAAATTAAACAAAATCCAGGAATGAAAAATATTAATTGATTATTCATATATACTTATTGTTTACCAATATTCCTGTAAAGACCCATAAAATTCAAGGGAAATTTTTTCATAATTTTCATTGGAATTTTACAAGAACACGGTTTCGGACAGCACCCGATTCCGAGGCCCGGTGTGCCCTAAATAAATTTTCGTAGTTTGGCTCGGGTACGTTCAGTGAACGAACGAGCGGGAATTTCTAACTTCTGATCCGGTGCTCGAAATTGAAATCCGAGGACACCGATGAACTTGCAGCGCCGATATTTGCTTAAGGAGACCTTTTCCGAGGTTGCGTTTTATGCGGAATGAAAGTTAGTTTTGGGAAAAAAATTACAAGATGTTAAATAAAATGTGGAAACACATTTTATTTTTAACTTCTTGGTTAACTTCTCCCAAAGGGAGTTAGGGGTGGGACCCACATCCACTTAACCTCCCTTGATAGGATTAAGTGTGGGGGGGCCCACACGAACCCTAACACTTCACCTTCTTTTTTTTAACTCCCTTTAACTCCTCTTTTAATGAACTTGACAACTTGGGTTATTAAATCGGTTGAGTTGTTTAATTTCAAACCGTTGAATTTCAAAATTGTTTGATTGTGTAAATAAAATAAGACTTTAGCTTATTTTATGTTGGTCAGAATTCTCTAGCCATCTTGAGAGGTCTTGAAGAATTCTCTCCATCTTCTTCAAACATTGATGAAGAACGCGAAGAACATTCAGACATCGATGTAGAACGCCACGTTCTTAGGAACCATCTTCCGCGACGCCATACCCGCGACACCGACGACGTCTACTTCCGCGTCATCTCTTCCGCGATGGTTTCCCATGACGAAATCGCCGTCAAAGAGCTTTGAATCCTCGCTTCACGACATCAGCGTCCTTTTTCCGCGATGCCGATCCCCGCGACGCTCGTCTTCCGCAGGTCGTTGACGAACATCGTTCTTGAAACCGAGGTAGGGGTTTGTTGTTGTGTAATTAATTTATTCTCGTTCTTGGTTCTAGCATGACAATCTTGATGATAAATGATTAGGTGTTATCGTCTAACGAGAGGGGGGGGGGACCTCACAAACACGGCCAAACCCCCATCCTTTGTTCTTGAATGTTTCCTGCGGATGAAACGTGATGGCGTGGTGCCGTCGCACCACGCAGATATCTATTGACAATTATTGTGTGCCGCCGTCGTGCCACGCCGTGGAAATATTATAATGAACGCGACGCCGTCGCACCGCGTTGAAGGAAACTGAAGGCGCCGCGACCAGAGCGGGGCCACGGCGGAGGGGCGCGGTGCCGTCGCACTGCGCCGGACGACGAAGGCCACGGCCGGTTCCGGGCCGCGGCGGGACGTGATGACCGGCGGCCAGCCGGGCCGCCCATGCCGGAAGGTTGAAGAGGACAGGCCCTTGTCGGTCCTGTTGAGAAGGAGCCGGCCGGCCAGGTCGGGCCGGCCGGGGTGATGCAAACCGGGGGAATTAAATTCCCCCGGGCGGTTAATTGGCCCCCCATTATGAGGGGGGCCAGTTTCACAAAGGGGGGCAGGCGCCCCCCCCCCCCCCCCCCCCATTTCCAGAAAGCTGCCTTGCACCGAACCGGTACGCCGGGCTTGGTCGACCCTGTCCAGGGGCAGGTCAACCCGGTTCGGGCCATCCGGGGGGTCTCGGGCCGGGACGGCCCGGGCCCGAAACCCTCGTTACCGAGCGGTTGGGATTCAAATGACCATAACATGGGCTACGGATCCCCAAACTACATTCCGTCAGCTGAGATGAGATCTTTGGATCGAGACGGTCGTTTCGGTATATCACACACAAAGTTTCGGAATACTTTGAGTTCGGCCGGGTTGGTTCATACACGAAACCAACCGGGCCCTCTGAGCGGAAACACGCATATCTTGAGCTATGGACGTCCGAATGACGTGCCGTCAGCTTTCTTGTGTTCCTCATAGTGAGACAGATCTTTTGGCTTAATCCGCCCGAGGTTTAGATGCAGGTGGAGTACGATCGGGTTGGTTTTTCCTTAAATACCAACCGGGCCCCTAGGACGAAAAAGCCAATAACTCTCAGACCGGGCGTCCGATTGACGCGCCGTCTGTTGCATTGAGTTCCTGTTGACGATACGAAACTTTAGGATACATCAACTCTGGACTATGTGACAGTTGATGTATCAGCCTCTCTGCTCGTGGAGCGGACCCTCCCGAATGATCTTGCTGTGTGCGGGAACCCTAGAGCTGGCTGCGACTGTGACTACTACTGCTACTGCTACTGCGACTGTGACTACTACTGCTACTGCTACTGCGACTGTGACTGCTACTGCTATTGCTACTGCTACTGTGACTACGACGACGACAGTACAAAGATCCTTTGTGGATTCGACGACGACTACAACACCCAGCGATCCAACATGGATCAGTGCTACAGGTCCTGTGTGGGCCCGATCCAGTGTGGGTCCGATCCTGTGTGGGTCTACGCTCAGCGGTCCTGTGTGAACCAGCGCATACAGGTCCTATGTGGTCCCGATCTTGTTTGGGTAATTTCGGGGGTTAGTTACCTATCGATCCTTCGTGGGTCCGGCGACTTAGATGGATCAGTGATCATCTTTATCGTTATCCGAAGAAGTATATATGTGTGAGATGAATCCTTTTGCTTTCCTGTGTGGATTGTGTTGTGCTATCCTGTGTGGATTTCGTTTTTCTTTCCTGTGTGGAATACGTATACTTTCTTGTGTGGACTGAGTTGTACTTGGGCTTGGAGGTTGGAGCGTATTGGAATTGATGACTTAGGTATATGTATGGGCATATACCTAAGCAGTGTCGGTTGTTACTTCGTGACTGTATATTCCTTTGTGGTTTATCCTTTGTGGATTTTGGAAGACCTTCGGGGGTCTCAGGGTCCCTACTGAGTAGCTTATACTCACCCCTGCACGGGCTATGCCCGCACTACATTGTGTTGGTTGCAGACGACGGACAGCATTGATCGTGGCTGAGGCTTGCAGAGCAGAACGGTACCTGGAGGTGGACCACTGGTCGGGACGTACTCGAAGCGGACGGCTGGACCGAGAAGCTGTGGAGGCTATCTGTACCCACCCTTCAGGTGGGACTTCCAGAGGACGACTCGATGCTGCGGCTTTTAATTTTCAGTTGTTGTTTTTCCTTTCAGTTGTACTTTACAGTTGGGCTTGTATTTCCAGCACCTTTTACTTTCAGCACAGCTTGTACAGTTTTTACTTAGTGTTTACTTTTCCGCTTTCTTACTCTGTGGTGCTTTTTTACTTTTCAAAGGAAATTCCTTCCCTTTTTTGGGATTTATGCCTTAGTGCTAGTCGATAGCCCCTGGCCTATGGAAGGCGGGCTTGGGGTAGTCACGACATGGGTTCTGAGGACGGGTCGTGACAAATTGGTATCAGAGGAGTTCGGTTCTACCGCGAACTCTGATCTTTTCTATGTGAAGCAATAATGTTTAGCATATTGTGTGTGGTTATCAGTCTAGGGAGTCCATGGTTGGTGCGGCGGCCGACATATCCATACACCAGGACCCTGACTACTGATTTCTGACTTAATGCATGAAAACATTGATTGTGTGTGTGTTTCAATGTTTTCTTTGTGATTACTTTATATCATCTCACCAGGTATACAGTTCTGACCATGGCACACTTGTTTCCTCTCCAGGATGGCCCCAAGACGGCAGCCAGCTAGGGTTCCGAGAGTCGAGCGTGACAACAGCCCACCGAGCGACGAGGCCTCGGTGTAGGGCCCTTTGTCAGCACTGGCACCAGCGGTAGCTCTACCCGCCGAGCCACTGATGCTTCCAGCACCAGCCGCTGATGATGCACGTCGCCTTGGACCTCTGCATGAGTTCCAGCACCAGCGACCACCTAGGTTCCTTGGGGATACGGACCCCCAGGCAGCAGAGGACTGGCTGGAGGCAGTGGTGCGAGTTTTTAGGCTACTGAGGACACCTGCAAACCTCATGGTGATCCTCACTGCGATCCTACTACACGCAGCAGTAGGACGATGGTGGAGCTTGATGCTCCAGGTGTACGATGAGGCATCTCTACTTTGGACGGACTTTGAGAGCCTCTTCCGCTCGGAGTACATCCCAGCCACCCTTCGTGTGGTGCGTATCCAGGAGCTTCTTCAGCTGCGGCAGGGCATCATGACGGTCGCTCAGTACTCGGCGAGATTTACTGATCTCTCGCGCTACTCGACCGACATGGTACAGGACCCATTCTTCTGGGCCCGGACCTTCGAGCAGGGTTTGAGACACGAGATCAGGGCATCGCTGATCTCCCTCAGCATACCGACTCATACAGGAGTACTGGAGCAGGCCATTTTGATCGAGAGCTTCCTTGTTGAGTCTACACCAGCGCTGATACCCACCGCAGGGCGGCACGTGGTAGAGTCATCTACAGCAGGCAGTCGACGGATGACTCAGGGGTCCAGGCAGACCAGACCTTCAGGCAAACGACCTCAGGACATTGGCTCAGCAGTGCGGGGCACACAGCGTGGAGCCAGCCTTTCGAGAGGCAGACAGTGCTACTCGTGCGGCGAGCAGGGCCACATGGCTCGTGACTACCCGACCCGCCATGCCGAGGAGCAGTAGACGGTTGAGCGACCACCGAGGCAGAGGTAGAGGGTCGACCATGGCGGTCCACAGGGAGGAGGCGGATGAGGCAGTGGAGCTGGCCGAGCAGCAGGTGGTGGGCGATGCATTGAGGCTCTCCCACCACCACCACCAGGAGGTCCACCCTGACCACAGGGAGCTGGCGGGCTGAGACAGGCACAGCTCCAGGCAGGAGAGGCCTATGACCACGGTGCGCCCGAGATGATTCAAGGTACTATCTGTGTCTATTACACCCTTGCTGCAGTACTTATAGACATAGGAGCGAGTCATTCTTTCATAGCCGCTGCCCTTGTTCGGAGCTCGGAGATTCTGACAGAGCCGTTGGCTCGATCCTTATGGATAGAGACTCCTATGGGAGCAGACTCGACGATTACGCACTGGTGCCGGTAGTGTGAGCTTTCTCTAGGAGGCGAGAGCTTCGGCTGGGATCTTCTTGTAGCAGCGTCGAGGCCTTAAGATGTCATCTTGGGCATGGATTGGTTATCTATGGTCCATGCATTGATTGACTGTTTTAGGCGTAAGGTGCAATTGTACGCACCGACGAGAGCAGGTTCACCTTCACCGGAGAGCAGGGAGCCTTTGCAGCATAGGATGGACTTCCGCGGAGGAGAGGACAGCCCATCACTCATTAGTTGGCTAGCCTCATCCTTGGTGTAGTTGACGTGCGGAGTCCTGGTTTTCCTGCAGTGGTGGATCAGTTTGCGGACGTTTTTCCCGACGACGTTCCAGGGCTACCTCCTCGCAGAGAGGTAGACATTTATATTGATCTATACCCCAGGACAACCCCGACATCGACTCCAGCATATCGGATGGGCCCCGCCGAGCTTCGAGAGCTACGGGTACAGTTGGAGGACTTGCAGGGCAAGGGGTTCATCCGACCCAGTGTTTCACCCTGGGATTCCCCGATATTGTTCGCCAAGAAGACGGACGAGAGATTGCGACTTTGTGTTGACTATCGTCGCCTGAACCAGGTGACAGTGAGGAACAAGTATCCACTACTGAGGATTGATGACCTCTTTGATCAGCTCAAGGGAGCACGGTGGCTCTCGAAGATAGACCTCAGGTCAGGCTATCATCAGCTCAGAGTCAGAGACAAGGACGTGCAGAAGATGACCTTTATATGTCGGTATGGCCACTATGAGTTCTTGGTTATGCCTTTCGGCATAACCAATGCTCCAGCAGTGATCATGGACTTCATGAACATGATCTTTCAGCCATACATCGATCTATTTGTCGTGGTCTTCATCGATGACATACTGATTTACTCGATGACTGAGGAGGAACACGCATACCACTTGCGAGTTGTACTACACACACTCTGAGAGCACCAGTTTTATGGTAAGCTCTCTAAGTGCCAGTTCTGGATACATGAGGTCCACTTCTTGGGACACGTCATCTCTGAGGCAGGAGTTGCAGTGGATCCCGCGAAGATCGAGGCAGTACTAGCTTGGGAACCACCCAAGAGCGTGGCAGAGGTTCGGAGTTTCTTGGGACTAGCTGGATACTATCGGAGATTCGTTCCAGACTTCTCTAGTGTTGCGGCACCACTCATAGCTTTGAAGAAGAAGTGGAAACCCTTCGTGTGGTCAGACAGATGTCAGCAGAGCTTCCAGGAGCTGAGACAGAGATTGACCAGCGCACCTAGCTTGAGGTCGCCTGTGGAGGGAGTAGGGTATGTAGTCTACTGCGATGCATCAGGGACCGGACTCAGATGTGTTATGATGCAGGAGCGGGCAGTGATAGCCTATGGATAACGTCTGTTGAGGCCACATGAGTAGAACTACGCTACCCATGACCTAGAGTTAGTTGTAGTGGTATTCGCTCTGAAGACATGGAGACGCTACCTGATGGGAGAGCGCTTTACAGTCTTCTCTGATCATCAGAGTCTCAGGTATATCTTCTCGCAGAAGGACCTGAACCTGAGACAGCAGCGATGGCTCGAGTTTCTCCAGGACTATGACTTTGAGATAGTCTATACTCTTGGGAAGGGGAACTTAGTAGCCGATGCCCTCAACAGGAGGACGGGCATTCAGCTACTTGAGGAGGCGACGGAGAAGCTATCCTCTTTGCAGATATCCTTCACGGATAGAGATGGAGCAGCCTTCTTCCAGTCACTCACAGTCACCCCTCCACTACTGCAGCAGGTCAGAGAGGCACAGCGTGAGGACGCTGACTATGAGACGTGACATGCACAGATATCCTCGGGACAGGCACCTGATGGTTTCTCCCTTGGAGCAGAGCATGACATCCTTTTCAGAGGACGTACCATGGTACCAGTCGCTTTGCGAGAGGAGGTGCTAAGAGAGTTTCACACTTCTCCTTTTGGCGGTACATCTCGGAGTGGCGAAGATTTACCAGGATCTCAGACGACAGCACTGGTGGCCGGGCATGAAGAAGTGGTTCACGCCCAAATTTACCCAAGAGAAGAAGGGTAGAACGGTCCTTGTAGTGTAGCTTGGGTTGTCGATTCCACAGAGACCTAAGAAGATACCTAAGATACACAACCTAAGGGATGGATTTTTGGCTATGAAGTGGCCAACTTGGATTGATTTTGGATGGGTTTTAAAGATATCTAAAAGATTTAAGTGGATTCAATTTAAAAGAATGAGTTGATCCTAGGTTATCACTCGGGGTGGATTGGACGTATTTTCTTTTTAATGATTTCAATTTCTTAAATTTGAGATGAGTTCATTTAAGGAGATAAAACAACATCATCACTTACTGGTTTAATGCCTACACCCTCTAATACTAATCACCTATACACTTGAAGGATCAAAGTTTTGAGCACTTCAAGGTAAAGGATCGTATTAGTACTTGAAGTGTGTGGCCTTAAATTCAACAAGGACGATGGAGTTTAAAAATCATCAAATAAAAATCCCAATTAAAGAAGTGATTATACATTAATTAGGTGATAAATAACATCCAATCCAGCCCCTTTCTACTACCTTGGATCAACCCATAAGTGGGTTAGCCCTCCATTGATCCCATGGTTTCAATGGAAGCGGAAAGTAGACTCATAAGGGAGGAAATGGAGAAGTAAAGAAAACAACAAAAATAAAATGATCACTCCACCGTTGTGTGAATAATTTCACAAGGGTTGGTGTGAATAAATTCACACCTTGATCCAACGGTATCAAAGTGATATTAAGAACAACAGAAAAAGAGTAGAAGAAGAACTTTTATTAAGAGTCTAAAGTGAATTGAACAACTTACATGTGAAAGACAAAATTGAGGCAACAAAAATGCAGCATAACATTACAAGTAAACAAAGCATCCAAGATCTTAAACTCCTTCACCACCACTGCCTTAAATAGGCATTTTGGGAGCCTTGGGTCGAACCACCAACAGTACAAGTCATCCCAATCAATGAGGGCAGGCATAGGTGGTGGAAAGTAGGTGGAGAGGTGACTTCTCCACCCTTGACCCGAGGTGGCAGCCAGTTTTCATCCACCGAACACACGCGTCTGGAAGACCTTCTAGAAGTCCGAATCAGGGTGGGCCATAGAAAACGAAAATGGATCTCCGGATGTCTGCTAACCGCCTGTAAATGTTGGGCCTATTTGGAGTTGTGTATTCCGAGATATGATCAAAATGGTGGACTGTTTTTCTGGGCCGCAGAATCTGGCCCAGAATTTTATCTCTAACTTGGGCCGCCTAAATGACCACCATGGAGGCCGAATTAGCATTAACTCCTGAAGCGTGATTTGTTCCTGTACATGTCTTCTAGCATCCCACGAAATTTGGGATTAATTGGGCCTGTATGTTGGGCCCCACAGTCTCATCATTGGGATGGTGTCCAATCTTCCTTCTCCAGAATTGCTTCCTTTCATTGCCAAATATCTCCATCATCCTCCATGAATTCTCCATTGATCCCTGAATCAAACATGTTCATATTTAAGTGTAGATCAATTTACAAAAATATAAAATTAAAATATGTATAATTATATTCCTTAAAATCAGATGAATCATTGGGTACTTTAAATGATGTTCAAAAATGTACCACATAATAGTGCATTTTAAGAAGGTATTACAATCATAATGTGAAATGATGTTCAAAGTGTAAAATGCACTAAAATGGTATTTATGAATAACAAAGAACATGAAAATTAGGTATATTAACAATGAATATTAGCCTCATTTAGTGGCTAATCACACCCCCCAACTTGAGTTTTGCTAGTCCCGAGCAAAATATATCTCATCAAAAAAAATGAAATTCAAATTCCCTTTTCTAAAAACATTTTAATACACAATGATCACCAAAAAACCTTATACCAAACAATCATGAAACCCATCAAAATATTTTAATACGAGATATTTTCATAAGCAGATCCCAATCCCAAGCCCATTCCTTTGATCAAATCCATCATCATACTTCATCCAGCTCAATTAGGTGTAATGATGTGTTGTGAATAACAATAGATATGGGGGTTCATTTTCATTAAAGGGGGAAATCATGGAAGCGCTAGGTGGAATCACCTTTAATCCTAATATGAGTATTCTTCATCCCTCTTTTTTTTTTGATTTGTTTTTTTTCAATATTGCTATAGTAATTGAGATTGCAATTAATCAAATTAACCCATGTTGCAAGACTTTGCCGATGACTCCCAGACTCAAAGGCCTTAGGGCACCAAGTGAAGCCCACATACTCGGGCATCGTCTCGAGTTAACTTAATCAAAACAAAGTCATATTACCATAAATAGAGATAGATTGAAAAACTCAGGGCTAGACAACTCTGGAGTCACGATCCCCAAGTGCCGAAAGCCTCGCATTTTATCAATCCATTGCTCTACACGCAAATTTTTATTTTTATTTTTTTATTTTTTTATTTTTTTAATAATTTTTTTTTTAATAATAATAATTTTTTTTTGAATACTCATATTATTCATAAAAATAAAACCATCCTATGCTATTTATTATGGGACCCCAAAAATTCAAATTAGTACCCCACAATCTAGAGGACGTGCATTGTGGCATTTTTTTTATTTGGATGAATATATAAACGATGAAATATCACATTGGACAGCCACACTTTCCAAAATCTATGCTCATGAAATTATACAAGGATTAAAATCAGAATCAGGGCATGCTAAATTATTTGATATTCAGTTTCAAAGTGTGCAATGTGTATTACCATGTTCAAAGTTAAAGGAATTTTTCCTTCCATTTACTTTTTTTTTCAAATCATTCAATTTTTGTTTTTGACACAAAAGCATTTTTTTTATTTTATCTCCCCCCCAACTTAAAACAACACTGTCCCCAGTGTTTGAAGAAATGAAAAATTAGAAGGAGTAGAGGCAGGGAATAAAAATTTAAAAAGTAAATTGAAAATGAGGTTTATGGAATGAAGTCACCTGGTGGTTGAAGTTTGAAGTTCTTGCCGCTCGAATTTATTCCTTTGATATCCATGTCGCTTGCAAAGATCCCTAGTGGAAAAAGGAAAAAACAAAACAAACAAACAAAACAAACAAAAACAAACAATATATATATATATATATTTATATAATAAAGGAAGTAAAATATAAGAATATATATAAAAATTATAGAATAAGGTAGCACAAGAAGCCGCAGGTCAGTGGTAAGCGCGCGCCCCTGTCTCCCTTCGGTCCCGGGTTCGAGTCCCCGCGGCATCGCCGGTTGTGACGGGGTTTGCCCCACGGCCTATGGCGTGGACTTTTTTTTTGTATTATTATATATTTTTTTTAACCCATTGAATAATAAAAACAAAATAAACTGATGATACATTGTCTTCTTTTTAAATTTCTGGGTAAGGTATTACTCAAGGATCACACCACGTGACACGGATGAATATGGTGCTCCTCTTTCGTACCCATCCATACTCATAATAGAAGAACAGGTCAAAAGTCTATTTTTTTTTAAATATAAAAATGATTAAGTAATCTTATTTGAAAAATAAAGATGATTCCGAAATATTAGAAACATAAAAACCACAGGTTGCCTCCCGTGCAACGCTTTGTTTAACGTCGTTAGCTCGACTTAAACCCCTTATTGATTAATTGTTGTTTTTTTTTCATCAAAGGTAGGTTCACTCAGGTCTTCATCAACTTCATGTTTTTGGAATGGTTCTATGAATGGTTTGACTCTATGACCATTAACTTTAAATATTTGACCATTGGTGGGATCTTGAATTTCAACAGCCCCATGGGGGTACACCTTATGCACTATGTATGGACCGGACCATCTAGACCTCAACTTTCCCGGGTGCAAATGATGTTTAGAACTATACAAAAGCACAGGTTTCCCTGGTTCAATGTGTTTAGTTTTAAGATTCCTAGACTGGTAGGCTTGAACTCTAGCTTTATTGATCCTTGAATTTTCATAAGCCTCCATCCTAAGTTCCTCAAGCTCGTTTAGATCCAATTTCCTCTTTATTCCGGCCAAAGAAATGTCAAAGTTCATTTTTTTGATTGCCCAAAAGGCCTTATGCTCAATCTCCACTGGCAAATGGCATGCTTTACCATAAACCAACCTATATGGGGACATTCCTAGGATAGTTTTAAATGTTGTTCGATATGCCCAAAGAGCATCTAAGAGTTTGCTTGACCAATCTTTCCTAGATGGATTAACAGTTTTCTCAAGAATTTGTTTGATTTCTCGATTGGCTAACTCAGCTTGACCATTGGTTTGTGGGTGGTAAGCATGGGACACTTTGTGAGAAATTCCATACTTCTCCATGAGCGATGAGAATGGGCGATTGTAGAAATGAGTTCCACGATCACTAATGATAGCCCTAGGAATCCCAAATCTAGAGAAGATGTTTTCTTTAAGGAATCTAATCATAGTTTGATGGTCATTGGATTTTGTAGGAATGGCCTCAACCCATTTTGAGACATAATCGACAGCCAAGAGTATGTAGAGGTATCCCCGAGAGTTTGGGAAGGGACCCATGAAATCAATTCCCCAACAGTCAAAGATTTCAACCACTAAGATAAGAGTGAGTGGCATTTGATTCCTTTTTGTGATGGACCCTACTTGTTGACACCTAGGACAGCTTTGACAATATTTGTAGGAGTCCCTTGAAAGGGTGGGCCAGAAAAGACCACATTGAAGAATCTTAGCAGATGTTTTCTTAGAGGAAAAGTGACCTCCACATGCCTCACTGTGACAGAATTTAAGGATGGACTCTTGTTCGGATTCTGGCACACACCTCCTAATGACTAGGTCAGGACAGAACTTATATAGGTATGGATCATCAAACACATAATGCTTGACATCAGAAAGAAATTTTCTTCTAGCTTGGGTCCCTAAGAATTTTGGAATGACCCCTGAAACTAAGAAGTTGGCTATGTCAGCATACCAAGGGCAGTCACTCACAGAATAGAGGTTCTCATCGGGAAATGAATCAGACACAGAAAGGTGATGTGATTTGTCCTTGAATTCCAACCTAGAGAGGTGATCAGCTACAACATTCTCGACACCTTTTTTATCCTTAATGGTTAAATCGAACTCTTGAAGAAGAAGGACCCACCTAATCAATCTAGCCTTTTCATCTTGTTTTTGGAAGAGATATTTTAGAGCTGAATGGTCGGTGAATACAATGATGGGTGATCCTAAGAGGTAGGACCTGAATTTCTCTAAGGCAAACACAACAGCAAGTAACTCCTTTTCAGTGGTGGTGTAATTGATTTGGGCATCATTTAAGGATTTTCTTGCATAAGAAATGACATATGGAGTTTTATCACACCGTTGTCCTAACACAGCTCCTACAGCAAAGTCACTGGCATCACACATGAGTTCGAAAGGAAGGTCCCAGTTTGGAGATTTCATAATGGGAGGAGAGGTGAGAGCGGATTTAAGGGTTGAAAATGAACCCTCACAGCTTTCTGTCCAAACAAATGGAGCATCCTTTACTAGGAGAGCACAAAGAGGGCGAGAGATTGAACTAAAGTCCTTAATGAATCTTCTATAGAAACCAGCATGTCCTAAGAAGGACCTCACTTCCTTAACAGTTCTGGGTGATGGAAGGTGACGAATGATGTCAACCTTTGCTTTATCAACTTCAATCCCCCTACTCGAGACCAGATGGCCTAGAACAAGTCCCTCTTTAACCATGAAATGGCATTTTTCCCAGTTTAGGACCAGATTTTTTTCCTCACATCTTGACAAGACTCTATCCACATTCTGCAGACATCCCTCAAAGGTATCCCCAAACACAGAGAAGTCATCCATGAAGACCTCAAGAAAATCCCTTACCATGTCTGAGAAGATTCCCATCATGCACCGCTGGAAGGTTCCAGGGGCATTGCATAACCCGAACGGCATGCGTTTAAAGGCAAAGGTACCGAAAGGACATGTGAATGTAGTCTTCCCTTGATCCTCTAGGGAGACCTCAATTTGATTGTAACCTGAGTACCCATCTAGGAAGCAATAGAATTGATGACCCGCCACTCGCTCGAGGACTTGATCAATAAAGGGCAAGGGAAAATGGTCCTTCTTGGTACAAGAGTTGAGCTTCCTATAGTCAATACAGACTCTCCAGCCACTACTCACCCTAGTTGGAAGAATTTCCCCATCCTTATTAGTGATCACAGTGATTCCAGCTTTCTTTGGGACAACTTGAATTGGGCTTACCCACTCACTCTCAGCTATGGGGTAGATGATACCAGCTTTCAACAACTTAAGAAGTTCTTTCCTTACCACATCCATAAGATTTGGATTGAGTCTCCTCTGAGGTTGACGACATGGTTTGGATTCAGATTCAAGAGTAATCCTATGAGTTCCAATAAGTGGGCTAATCCCAGGAATATCAGACAGGGTCCAACCAATGGCTTTCTTGTGTTTCCTAAGGACATCCAGAAGCATCCCCTCCTGATTGGCTTCAAGAGAAGAAGATATGACTATAGGATGTGTTTGATTTTCCCCTAGGAAGGCATACTTGAGGGAGGTAGGAAGTTCCTTCAATTCAAGATCTGGTTGGTTCAGAATTTCAGCAGAATATTGGGGCATTGGATCAAGATCAAATTTGTTTCCTAGATTTTCAGATTGAATTGATTCCCCATGTGTAGAAGTTTCAGCCACAAGATTGTATTGACCTGGGTTAGGGAAGGGAGTTTGAGTTGTCTCCATGAATGTGTTTTCCTGAAAGGTTTCACTGATTGTTGGTCCTAAGACATCATTATAGGAGCAATTTGAAAATGATTTGAGCCAAGGAGATAAACTTCCTTCATGTGAACAAAGGAAATCAATCTCATTCTGACTTAAACATTCATCAAATATTCCTTGATGTTCCATGGATTCATTATCAATGCTTCCTATCATGTTTACTTCATGAATATCCTCGTCATCCCCTATTTGTGAGCTGGCATTGTAGATGTTCAAGTCTAGACTCATGTTCCCAAAGGTGATGGTCATGTTCCCATTTCGGACTCGGATAACAGAGTTGATTGTTGCAAGGAAAGGACGACCAAGGATGATTGGGGTTTGTTCCTTATTTCCTAAATTTGGATGGTTGTCAAGTACAATGAAATCAGCAGGGTAGATGAAGTTTTCAACCTTTACCAGAACGTCCTTTAAAATCCCCTTGGGAACCCTAATGCTACGATCAGCAAGCTGAAGTGTGACAGATGTGGGTTGGAGCTCTTCTAGGCCTAACGGGCAGTACACAGCATATGGGATGAGATTGACACTAGCACCTAGGTCACACAAGGCCTTGACAACTTTGCTTTCTCCTAGTTCAACATTGATGTAAGGGCAACCTGGGTCTTTCAACTTAGGAGGAATGGTCCCTTGAATGGTGGTACTCACATTAGCAGCCAAAAGGACTTGGTTTTTATGTGAAAATTTTCTTTTAAAAGTGCACAAGTCCTTAAGGTACTTTGAGTAGGAAGGTATGGTTTGGATTGCATCGAGAAGAGGAATGTTCAACTTGACTTGTGAGAAGATTTCCCTCAATGTTTCACTCAGTTCAGGCTTGGATTTCCCCCTCATGCGTTGAGGAAATGGTGCAGGTTGTGGGGTTGTTTGTTGAAGAGTTGCTTCTTTCACATTGTTATCAGTTTCTTCAGTTTGATCTTGTGGTTCATTTAAATTTTCATCCAAGTTTAAATCTTCAGGTGGGTTCTGAATTAGTTGTTCAGGTTTCTCAATTGATTTCCCACTTCTTAAAACAGTCACAGCCTTTAGTTGTTCATGAGTTGTTTGAGCACAACTTGACTCTCCCCTTGAAGTTGAGGACGGCACCGCCTGAGTAGGCATGGGTGCCTTTCCTGTTTTGATGGTTTGAAGTTCTTGTTTTAGGGAAGATACCTCCGAGTTCATCCTCTCCATTTGTTTGCACAGTTGTTCTAGTAGGCTTTGTGGAACAGTTTGGGTTGGTGCTTGAGTAGGTTGGTTTATCCCAGGGGGATATTTTAGAGGTGGGATGGTTTGTTGAAAATGGACCGGTGGTTGTTGGTATTGGATAGGTTGGGTTTGGAACTGGTTATGGTTTTGGTAGTTCTGATGGGGGTAAGGATTTTGTCCCTGTGGTTGGCTAGGTTGTTGGTTATCTTTCCAGCGGAAGCCTGGGTGGTCATTGTACCTTGGATTGAAGGTGTTTTGGTATTGGGGCTTTTGAAAGTTTAGGGCATTGACTTCCGCTGGGGGTCCTCCTAGAAGAACATCCTTGATGGATGGAATGGTTGGGCAGTTGTCTGTTTTATGGTCATGTTTGTCACAAATTGTGCAAACAAGGTCTACATTTTGGATTTCATGGACTTTCCTAAGGTCTATCTCTTCAACCTTCCTAGAGAGTGCTGCGAGTATAGCCCTAAGGCTTTCCTCTTCTCTAAGTGTATGAATTCCAGTGGTTCTTTGTGGCTTTTCAGAATAAGGTGAAGTTCCCCAAGTTTGGTTTTGTTCAGCCAGACTTTCCAGATACTCGTAAGCATCATTTGGGGCTTTGTTTTTAAAAGTTCCATTACACATCATGTCAATGAATTGTTTATTACCCGGACCCAACCCTTCATAGACAATTCTCACTTGTTCAGGTATGGAAAACCCATGGTGTGGAACCATGTTTAGGGTGTCTTTGAACCTCTCCCATGTTTCATAGAATGACTCTCCCTCTTTTTCAAAAAAGTTTTGGATGCTCTTTTTAAGTGCGATTGTTTTGTGATGAGGGAAGTATTTTTTGTAGAATTCTCTTTGCAGTTGGTCCCAAGAGTGGATTGATGCAGGTCTCAAGTTGTTTAGCCAATTTTTAGCTCGATCCTTTAATGAAAAAGGAAATAGCCTCATCTTAGCGGATTCTAGTTGATGTGGGGGACACATGGTTTCAACAATGTCGTTGAACTCTTTGACATGAAGGTATGGCATTTCTGACTCCATCCCATGAAAGGTTGGAAGGTGGTTTAGGACATGGGGTTTGAATATGTAGTTGGTGTCTCCTATGGAATTGTGTCTAATGCATGAGGGGGCATTGGTCCAAGCTGGAGTGAGGTAGTCGTTCATGGTTTGATCAACTACATTCCCTAAGTTTGGAGCTTCTTGGTTTTGGATTCCCATTTGATTCCCCCCAGGGTTTACAATTTGATTTTGTGGATGACCCTCCATTGGACTTGTTTCAAGTTCTGACTTTGGGGTTTCAAGAATATTTGAATCTGATTTAAACAATCCCTTAGGTGCACTTGACTCCCCTATCCTAGGACTTTCCACCCTAACTAGTCTGTTTGAGAAATCGCGGGTGTAGGCGGACATGCGCCAAAAAAAAGCGAGAAAGGGACAAGATAAGGGATCTTGGGTGAGAGTAGAAGAATGGAGGTGAGGAAAGAAGGTTTTTTTTTTGAATCTAAGGTACTTACTTGGTCCCCGGCAACGGCGCCAAAATTTGGTTCACGCCCAAATTTACCCAAGAGAAGAAGGGTAGAACGGTCCTTGTAGTGTAGCTTGGGTTGTCGATTCCACAGAGACCTAAGAAGATACCTAAGATACACAACCTAAGGGATGGATTTTTGGCTATGAAGTGGCCAACTTGGATTGATTTTGGATGGGTTTTAAAGATATCTAAAAGATTTAAGTGGATTCAATTTAAAAGAATGAGTTGATCCTAAGTTATCACTCGGGGTGGATTGGACGTATTTTCTTTTTAATGATTTCAATTTCTTAAATTTGAGATGAGTTCATTTAAGGAGATAAAACAACATCATCACTTACTGGTTTAATGCCTACACCCTCTAATACTAATCACCTATACACTTGAAGGATCAACGTTTTGAGCACTTCAAGGTAAAGGATCGTATTAGTACTTGAAGTGTGTGGCCTTAAATTCAACAAGGACGATGGAGTTTAAAAATCATCAAATAAAAATCCCAATTAAAGAAGTGATTATACATTAATTAGGTGATAAATAACATCCAATCCAGCCCCTTGCTACTACCTTGGATCAACCCATAAGTGGGTTAGCCCTCCATTGATCCCATTGTTTCAATGGAAGCGGAAAGTAGACTCATAAGGGAGGAAATGGAGAAGTAAAGAAAACAACAAAAATAAAATGATCACTCCACCGTTGTGTGATTAATTTCACAAGGGTTGGTGTGAATAAATTCACACCTTGATCCAACGGTATCAAAGTGATATTAAGAACAACAGAAAAAGAGTAGAAGAAGAACTTTTATTAAGAAACTAAAGTGAATTGAACAACTTACATGTGAAAGACAAAATTGAGGCAACAAAAATGCAGCATAACATTACAAGTAAACAAAGCATCCAAGATCTTAAACTCCTTCACCACCACTGCCTTAAATAGGCATTTTGGGAGCCTTGGGTCGAACCACCAACAGTACAAGTCATCCCAATCAATGAGGGTAGGCATAGGTGGTGGAAAGTAGGTGGAGAGGTGACTTCTCCACCCTTGACCCGAGGTGGCAGCCAGTTTTCATCCACCGAACAGACGCGTCTGGAAGACCTTCTAGAAGTCCGAATCAGGGTGGGCCATAGAAGAAGCAAATAAATCTCCGGATGTCTGCTAACCTCCTGTAAAATTTGGGCCTATTTGGAGTTGTGTATTCCGAGATATGATCAAAATGGTGGACTGTTTTTCTGGGCCGCAGAATCTGGCCCAGAATTTTATCTCTAACTTGGGCCGCCTAAATGACCACCATGGAGGCCGAAGTAGCATTAACTCCTGAAGAGTGATTTGTTCCTGTACATGGCTTCTAGCATCCCACGAAATTTGGGATTAATTGGGCCTGTATGTTGGGCCCCACAGTCTCATCATTGGGCTGGTGTCCAATCTGCCTTCTCCAGAATTGCTTCCTTTCATTGCCAAATATCTCCATCATCCTCCATGAATTCTACATTGATCCCTGAATCAAACATGTTCATATTTAAGTTTAGATCAATTTACAAAAATATAAAATTAAAATATGTATAATTATATTCCTTAAAATTAGATGAATCATTGGGTACTTTAAATGATGTTCAAAAATGTACCACATAATAGTGCATTTTAAGAAGGTATTACAATCATAATGTGAAATGATGTTCAAAGTGTAAAATGCACTAAAATGATATTTATGAATAACAAAGAACATGAAAATTAGGTATATTAACAATGAATATTAGCCTCATTTAGTGGCTAATCAAGAAGGTTGTGGCAGAGTTCGTTTCTTGATGCCTCACTTGCCAGCAGGTGAAGGCAGAGCATCAGGTACCAGCAGGCTTGGTACAGCCCTTGGAGGTTCCGGAGTGGATGTGGGACGATATATCTATGGACTTCGTGACTGGAATTCCACGCACTTCCAGAGGTCACGACTCCGTTTGGGTGATTGTTAACCGACTCACCAAGTCGCCACACTTCTTACCCATCAGAGAGCAGGTCTCAGTGGAGCATGGGACATCTCTATGTTCAGGAGATTGTGCGGCTCCACGGTGTGCCATCATCTATCTTCTCCGATCGAGATGCTCGCATTACTTCCCGTCTTTGGAAGGGGTTACAGGAGGCGTTCGGGACGCAGCTACGTCCGAGCACAGCCTTTCACCCTCAGACGGATGGTCAGACGGAGAGGACCATTCAGACTCTCGAGGACATGCTCCGCGCATGTGTCTTTGACTTTGGTCGTAGCTGGGAGGACCACCTACCCATGTTGGAGTTCTCGTACAACAACAGATACCTCTCCACCATCGGGATGGCACCGTACGAGGCATTGTACGGCCGACCTTGTAGATCTCTTTTGTGCTGGACAGACCCTGGTGAGTCAGCAATTGTGGGACCAGAGATGGTCCAAGCCACGACAGAGAAGGTCCATGTCATCCAGGAGCGGATGAGGATAGCTCAGAGCCAGCAGAAGTCATACGTTGACAGGAGGTGGAGGCCACTAGAGTTTGAGGATGGTGACCACGTCTTATTGCGGGTCTCACCTCGACGTGGTATACGAAGATTTGGCCGAGGCGGCAAGTTATCTCCGCACGTCATCGGAACCTTCTAGGTCCTAAGTAGGATTGGCGAGGTGGCTTATCGCCTGGCTCTACCACCTCAGTTGCACCGGGTGCACGACGTCTTCCACTTATCTCAGCTGAGGAGATACGTGCACGACCCGACGTACATCATTGACCATGGGGAGCTTGACATTGACGATGGGGCGACTTTTAAGGAGGTCCCAGTGGAGATCAAGGATCGACAGGAGCGGGTCCTACGTGGACGGTTGATTCCTCTAGTGCGCATCAGATGGCAGCACAGGAACCTCCAGAAGAGCACTTGGGAGCGGGAGTCTCAGATACGTGCTCAATACCCTCATTTGTTTCCCTAGTTTTTGATGTATCTTTATGGGGATGTAAAGCCCTGAGGTGGGAGTAATGTAAAGAACCGTAAAATTCAAGGGAAATTTTTTCTTAATTTTTTTTGGAATTTTACAAGAACGCGGTTTCTGACGGCACCTGATTCCGAGGCCCGGTGTGCCCGGAATAAATTTCCGAAGTTTGGCTCGGGTACGTTCAATGAATGAACGAGCGGGAATTTCTAACTTTTGATCTGGTGCTCAGAATTGAAATTCGAGGACACCGATGAACTCACAGCGCCGATATTCGCTTAAGGATACCTTTTCCGAGGTTGTGTTTTATGCGGAATGAATGTTAGTTTTCGAAAAAATTAAAAGAAGTTAAATAAAATGTGGAAACACATTTTATTTTTAACTTGTCGGTTAACTTCTCCCATAGGGAGTTAGGGGTGGCACCCACATCCACTTAACCTCCCTTGAGAGGATTAAGTGTGGTGGGGCCCACACGAACCCTAACACTTCACCTTCTTTTTTTAACTCCCTTTAACTCCACTTTTAATGAACTTGACAACTTGGGTTATTAAATGGGTTGAGTTGTTTAATTTCAAACCTTAGAATTTCAAAATGGTTGATTATGTAAATAAAATAAGACTTTAGATTATTATATTTTGGTTAGAATTCTCTAGCCATCTTGAGAGGTTTTGAAGAATTCTCTCCATCTTCTTCAAACTTTGACGAAGAACGCAAAGAACATTCGGACATCGACGAAGAATGCCACGTTCTCGGGAACCGTCTTCCACGACGCCATACCCGCGACACTGACGGCGTCTCCTTCGGCGTCATCTCTTCCGCGACGGTTTCCCGCGAAGAAATCGCCGTCAAAGAGCTTCGAATCCTCGCTTCACGACATCAACGTCCTTTTTCCGCGACGCCGATCACCGCGATGCTCGTCTTCCGCGGGTCATTGATGAACATCGTTCTTGAAACCGAGGTAGGGGTTTGTTGTTGTTTAATTTATTTAATCTCGTTCTTGGTTCTAGCATGACAATATTGAGGATAAATGATTATGTGCTATCGTCTAACGAGGGGGGGGGGGACCACACAAACACGGCCGAACCCCCCTCCTTTGTTCTTGAATGTTTCCGGTGGATGAAATGTGATGGCGTGGTGGCGTCGCACCACGCAGATATCTTTCGAAAATTATTGCGCGGCGCTGTCACGCCGCGCCATGAAAAGATTATCATGAACGCGACGTCGTCACACCGCGTCGAAGGAAACCGAAGGTGCCGCTGCCAGAGCGGGGCCGCGGCGGAGGGGCGTGGTGTCGTCGCACCGCACCGGACGACGAAGGCCGCGGCCGGTTCCGGGCCACGGCGGGACGTGATGACCGGCTTCCAGCCGGGCCGCCGGTGCCAGAAGGTGGAAGAGGACCATCCCTTGCCGGTCCTGTTGAGAAGGAGCCGGCCGGCCAGGTCGGGCCGGCCGGGGTGATGAAAACCGGGGGAATTAAATTCCCCCGAGCGGTTAATGAGCCCCCCATTATTAGGGGGGCCGGTTTGACAAAGGGGGGCAGGCGGCCCCCCCATTTCCAGCAAGCTCGGCCTTCGGCCGAGCTGGCAGCGCGCCCAGCGCGCTGCCTTGCGCCTAACCGGCGCGCCGGGCCGGGCCGTGCTGGGCCGGGCCGGACCGGGTCGACCCTGTCCGGGGCGGGTCGACCCGGTTCGGGCCATCCGGGGGGTCTCGGGCCTGGATGGCCCGGGCCCGAAACCCCCGTTATCGAGCGGTTGGGATTCAAATGCCCATAACATGGGCTACAGATCTCCAAAAGACGCACCGTCAGCGGCGATGCGATCCTTGTATCGAGATGGTCGTTTTGGTGTATCATACTTAAGGTTTCGGAATACTTTGAGTTTGGCTGGGTGGTTCGTACACGAAATCAACTGGGCCCTCGGAACGGAAACACTCATATCTTGAGCTACGGATGTCCGAATGACGTGCCGTCAACTTTGTTGTGTTCCTATTAGTGAGATGGATCTTTTGTCTTACTCCGCCCGAGGTTTGGACGCAGGTGGAGTACGGTCGGGTTGGTTTTGCCTTAAAATCCAACCGGGCCCCTGGGAGGAAAAAGCCAATAACTCTCAGACCGGGTGTCTGATTGACGCGCTGTCTGTTGCGTTGAGTTCCTGTTGACGATACGGAACTTTTGGATACATCAACTCTGGACTATGTGACAGTTGATGTATCAGCCTCTTGGCTCATGGAGCGAACCCTCTCGAACGAGCTTGCTGTGTGCGGGAACCCTAGAGCTGGCTGCGACTGTGACTGCTACTGCTACTGCTACTGTGACTGTGACTGCTACTACTACTGCTACTGCGACTGTGACTGCTACTGCTACTGCTATTGCTACTGTGATTGTGACTGCTACTACTGCTGCTACTGCGACTGTGACTGCTACTGCTATTGCTACTGCTACTGTGACTGTGACGACGACAGTACAGAGATCCTTGGTGGATTCGACGACGACTATAACACTCAGCGATCCTACGTGGATCAGTTCTACAGGTCATGTGTGGGCCCGATCCTGTGTGGGCACGATCCTGTGTGGGTCATTGCGGGGGTTAGTTACCTATCGATCCTTCGTGGGTCCGATGACTTAGATGGATCAGTGATCATCTTTATCATTATCTGAAGAAGTATACCTGTGTGAGCTGAATCCTATTGCTTTCCTATGTGGATTGTGTTGTGCTATCCTGTGTGGATTTCCTTTTTCTTTCCTATATGGAATACGTATACTTTCCTGTGTGGACTGAGTTGTACTTGGGCTCGGAGGTTGGAGCGTATTGGAATTGATGACTTAGGTATATGTATGGGCATATACCTAAGCAATGACGGTTGTTACTTCGTGATTGTATCTTCCTTTGTGGTTTATCCTTTGTGGATTTTGGAAGACCTTCGGGGGTCCCAGGGTCCCTACTGAGTAGCTTATACTCACCCCTGCACGGGCTATGCCCGCACTACGTTGTGTTGGTTGCAGACGACAGACAACGTTGATCGTGGCTGAGGCTTGCAGAGCAGAACGGTACCTGGAGGTGGAACACTGGTCGGGACGTACTCGGAGCGGACGGCTAGACCGAGGAGCTGTGGAGGCTATCTGTACCCACCCTTCAGGTGGGACTTCCAGAGGACAGCTCGACGCTGTGGCTTTTACTTTCAGTTGCTGTTTTTCCTTTCAGTTGTACTTTACTGTTGGGCTTGTATTTCCGGCCCCTTTTACTTTCAGCACAACTTGTACAGTTTTTACTTAGTGTTTACTTTTCTTCTTGCTTACTCTGTGGTGCTTGTTTACTTTTCAAAGGCAATGCCTTCCCATTTGTTGGGATTTATGCCTTGGTGCTAGTCGCCAGCCCCTGGCCTATGGAAGGCGGGCTTGGGGTAGTCATGGCACGGGCTCCGAGGACGGGTCGTGACAATTCCTACATTGATATATCCTATTTAATAGGGGAGTCATTATTTTGATAAAATCTATTTTTTCTAAAAAAAATATTTTTTAAAAAGTCTATATCATAATAAGTTTTTAAACTATCATAATCAATTTTTATTATAAAACTATCATAATTTGATTTTTGTTTTAAAAATATCATAATTAGATTTTTATTTTACAAACTACTGTAACAAGTTTTTGATATAGAACTATCATAATTATTTTTTTAGAACAATAATAATTAGTTTTTTATATAAAACTATAGTAATCAATTTTTGTTTCTAAAACTATCATACAAATTATTTGTTACAAAAACATAGATAAGCAGAATACTCATACCAATGAAACTTTCCACTCTAAAAGTTACTATTCAATTATTTTTGTTTCTTAACTTATTATTTACTTCAATTAATAAATGTTGTTGATTACATACACTTTTAGATTTTATAATTTTTTTGTTTTAAAAAAATACATTTTCTTCAAATCAGACTATTATATATAATGATAAATAGTTTCTCTAATACATCTAGAATTCAAATATTAATTTAAAAAATTATTAAATTAAATATTATAATTCGTTTTAAACAAAGGTTTTAATCTCAACCTTTGAATGTTATGGAATATGAATCATTGCCTCTCTATTCTTATATAAAGGTGTAACAACCCCAACCCCACTTAATCTCTCAAAAGATTCTGTCTTAACTCTCATCACCTCTTAAAAATACTAGTCTAATTGTTTTGAAATTATTCTGATTATCAGAACAAGTCCTAATACAATGACCACCAACAATGATTACAAAAATAGCCAGATATTCTGATAAAAACTTGTGGAGATATATTGGTTTGATAATTAAAATTATATTATCAAAATAATTAATTATTTAAATGTATTAAATACTTTATGTGTAGAGAAACTTAATAAATAATTTGATTTATATCATCTAAAAAACATTAGAGTGCTTTTGGAATCTGGTTAGTTTTTTAAAAAAGATTGTAAGGAATAATTTTTCTTCAATTTTTTTGAAGAAGTATATATTTTAATACAATAGTGTTTTATATTTATTTGGCATCCCTACTGGAAGAGAAAAATATTTACTCTCTCAATAATTAACAGATAAGATTGGATATTTTGAAAAAATTTACTTAAAAGGTTGTTTGTTTTCATGTTTTGAGAAATTCCAGAAAGTATCAAACCTATCAACAAATTATAGGGTTATAGTGTTGTGGTTGAAATGGTATTTAATATAGTGGATGGGATATAGGGACACCCTTAAGGATTCTGATATATTCATTCTATTTTTCTTGATCAACATTTGGAAAATTAACCTACTTAAGATTTTACTCATTATGGTCAAATAAATCAAACCATATTTGATAATTAAAATATTATTATGAACCCTTCATAAATAAGATTCTTGTAATGTGTATGGATCTATTAAAATTTGAGAACAAAACATTCCCTGTACGATAAAATATTTCTTTCATTGGTGAAGATTCAATTTCAAGGATGAATCTTGATTTTGATTCTAAGTCAATGAAATTTATTGGTAAGGTTTATGGTGTTGTGTCCGAACCAAAAACATTAATGAAATAAGAGTATGTAAATAAAAAGAGAATGGCGAAAACATCATCCCCTGAAAAGAAAATAAATAAATAAAATATTATATCTAATATGTAATTCCAGGAATTCATGTATTAGAAAGCTCAAAAGAAACTAATACATGCTGAATTTGGGGTAGAGAAGGATGAATCCTTGACCTTAAAAATTCATGCTAATGAAGAATTGGAAAAATAATTAAATAATAAGAAACAAAATAAAAGATTTAATGAGGAGAATATCTATGAAATTTATTTTAAGGGTGTAGAGATTGATTTATGGACTCTAATTCTAGGAGTTTCGCATACTGATCTGATCATTTCTAATGATAGAATATTTTTAATGAAACTTAAACTATTCCATTAGTACTCCACTCGGTTGTAGATAAGGGAAAATGGAATCATGTCACAGGAGAATCAACACTGGAAAAAGGAATTAGTTTCTAAAATGGTTGGAAAATAATTATTAATAAATACATGCTAGTTATCTCAAGAGTCAGAAAATGAAAAAGAATATTAAGAAGAATAATAAAAATAAGAAAGTGGAAAATAAGAAGAATAATAAAAATAAAAAGATGAGGAGGAACAACATGAAGAATATAATGATGACAGAACACACACTAATGAAGGATCAAAAGAAAATACATCTTCATACTCATCTAAATCTTTTCTATTTTATATTTATAGATAGATAAAGAATCTCCGTTAGAATATAAACTATTTGAAAAATCATTATATTCAAAAATGGAAAGGACATCATTAGAGGACGTAGAAAGGTCATCCTTAATGAAAAAAGAATATTATCAACAATATCAAACCAAATATTTAGGAAACTTGAATATAATAATGAAATAAACTTTATAAATGTTTAATAAGATAATAAATTTTCAATGAAATTTAAATAAAATGTTGAGGTAGCATCAAAACATGAAACCAAATATTCTAAACCAAAACCTCCAGAAACAACCCAATATGCATCAGACTGAGTGAAAACTATTTCACAGAAAGGTTTCTAATTTATTTTTCAAACAATGAAATGTCTAAGTGATACAATTCCTTATTTTTTAAATATTTAGGAAAAGCCGTAAAATTATTCAACGTGTTCTTAATCATGAATCACAGTCCCGGAATGTTTTCAATGAATCAGTTAACTATATTGTGGAAGAGTTGAAAATTTTCAATAAAAATATAGGACTCATAAAAGATTATAAAATCAGATTGTGAAGTGGTTTAATCAGGTAAAAAGTGAGCTTAGAGATTAAGATGACCAGTTTGTAGAAATGAAGAAATTTCCTTTTGAAAAGGAAGAATCATTTAATAAGTTATCTTCCGATGTTTTTGATATTGTGAAGTTTGTGGAAGAGTTCAAAGACAACATTGATGATTGTACTATGAAATTACACCATTTTAAAGAAAAGTTTTACAGGTTTAAGTTATATAATAATTGGTATAGATCATGTGAATATGATTAAACCCTTATAAAACAAGGCAATAATAATATTTTTCAGAATATTGAATGTTTGACGACTAAAGACCTGAATAAATAAGTGATAGAATAAAAAAAATTTCATCTTAAAAAGGATCAAGATGAGTTTAAAATTATTAATACCTTTTTGGAGAAGATAATTAAGAAAGAATGTATAATTTTTATTCTTAACACTTTTTGTATATTTTCTAATATTTTAATAGTTGTTAAATGTGATTGATTTTTCATCCAAATGATTTTTTCAATATATAACAATTATTTTGGATTTATTTTCTTTATATTATTTATTGGATGATTAGTTTTTTCACATAAATTTGTTTTTGTATGTTATATATTACTATCATTTGAGGCTATATAATTTCTCATTTATTTTTTAATATCATAAAGGGGTAGACAGTTTAATTTTTCTGAAAGAAGTGTTGGGGGGAAGATATGTTTAAGGGGAAGATTTTCTAAAATTGGAGAAGTGTTTGAAAAATATATTAAAGGGGAGATGATTTGTTTTTAATGGGAGAAGTACATGATATATTATTATAATGGGAGATATTATCCTAAGAGGGAGAACAATTTATATTTTTCAACATATAATAAAGGGGTTATAATCTTAGGTGGAGTAAAAAATAAAGTATCTATTTGGAGTTCTTAAAATTATTAAAGGGGTTAATGTTTTTGAAAGTTATTATTTTTCATTTTAAGTTTTGTGTTTGGTACTTTAAAAAATCAGGGAGATTATTGAGTCCTAAGTATTTATTCTCACTTTTACGTTACCTTAGTTTTATAAATCACAAAAAATCATTCTTAAAACTGGGATTACTAGATATAGTATATACCAAGTGTTTTAGTATATTTTTGAAGAAAAAATTAAAATTTTTCAAATGTAGAAATATTTCAAATGAAAACAAATATAAACATATTATTATTTATTCGGATCCATAAATCTAAAGGTGTGTCTAAAACATCATATGAACAATTATTTTGATCAATGGTTAGACTTATTTCCTTATGAAAAATGTCATGCCCAGTTGACTAACCCTTGAACCGATACATCGAAATAATACTTGTATATTATATTGGAATGAAAATTGATAAAGAAGTCAATGAGAATATCCAAATTTTATAATTAGATAGATTACAATTATATAACTCATAAGTAATAAAAAATATATTTTTAATGGTTCTAGACAAAATGACATCAGAAATTTAGATAGAGATGATTTTTCAAGTGTATGAATTCTGAGGCCATTGAAACTAACTTTGAAATATGACTATTGGAGCTTTGCCTATAAATATCCAGTCATTAAAAGATATGGTAGATATAAATTTTTCAACACACACTTGTGATGTTTACTCCATGTGAAAAACTCATTCTTATTATTTGTAATACTTTAGGGTGTTTAAGTTCTAAGGAATACTTGTCAGGATTGTTTCCTTCAGAACAAATTTTCTTTTGTATTGTACAGATAATCATAGTTCCAATCATTGGATTTTGGGGAATGTAAGATGGTGAATCCTATCCATTGGATCAATGAATTCAGGTTATAGAAAGACATACCGTAATCATCATATTGAGGGCTTATGAGGATAGAAACATATATCTACCGATCATCATATCTAGGGATTTTCTAGTAAGGAATGATAGACCTTTACAATAGATATAATATTGTAGATAAATTTTTTTAGGGTTTCTAGTTACCTCATATCTTATGGTTGAAGAGTGAAATAATTTAATATATCTTGTAATTCATTATTACTTTTAATATTTTTATATCTGTTTTATGATAGATCTATTATTCTGTTGTGAAATGTATATGAAAGTTAGTTGTAATACATATCATTCAAATAGACCATTAATCGGTGTGTCTCTAATACTAATAAAACATACTTTGATATAATCAGAATTTTTTTTATTCTAATTCTAATAATTTGATCATTGGAAAACGTTGAGTCCAATAATTTTTCTTAATAGGATTTGTGTATTTTTTAGTTTATATTTTCAATATACAACTGACCCCCTCTTGTATGCCATTGTAAATTCTTCCAGTCCAAAAAATTATCATAATATTATCCACATTTCCATGAGTGTAGCAATATTCATAACTGATAATGTATCTTGCAGTAAGAATATATCACAACACACCTCTTGTGAACTGATAAATGATATTACAAATATTAGTAATAGTGACACACTATCATGTACATTACACACCATGGGCTATGTGTTTAGTAGTTAATATGTTTATTAACATTTATTATATATTTTTATTTCATATTTCATATTAATCATAATATTATTTGATTTTCTAGGAGAGATATTAGAACGAATTGTACATATCACTGATCCTTACGAAGAGGAATTCATCAGGTGAGATGCAGTTAACTGAGATCTGGGGGCTCTCAGATATCCACTCCATTTCATACGTGAGAGTGTTTATGATGGGGATACATAGTTATATATTGATCTATATACTCTGACTGATGCACATAGGGATGATCATGTGTTTGATATTCCCACTAAGGATGATCCATTGCCTTCAACACCATGAATTGAAGGATAAAGATGAGAACATAAGATGAGGAAGAGGCAATAATAGAGAGAGTGCCACCCAAGAGATGTTCATGTGCCACCGAGTGATGATCAAGCACAATAGGCAATTGATATTTCATAGTAGGGATAGGTTTATTTAACATATACATATGTTTATAAATATGATCTAAAATCATCATCTAATAAACCCCCCATGGTCGATATATCTAGGTATTTGATGGAGTGAGACCTGATTATTGTTTCATATATTTTGTAGACCACGGGAAACACTTTATCTAGTAGTGAAATATTTGATATCACATTTATGGCATCTTATAGTGATTATTTAACACCTCTAAAGTCGTTGACATATGGATCTATAAATAATGTTCTACAATACTCTACACAATGGTATGATGAGTCACTCGTAGCACCGTATATTGAGATGTCAGTATCAACATAGCAGTTTAATGTAGTATTAGAATCGCTATTGTATGTGCCCACTTTTGAGGCAAAGATTCAATATGATAAGAACCCATGGATATACCTAGTAGACCAGGGTAACAAACATGCTAGATGCTGAGTTGGTTCATGTTTTATATGAAGAGTTGGGGTGCTGAAGGGCATTAACGTTGATTTATTAAAGTGGTACACATTATATATATAAAAAACCTGATTAATGAAAAAAATAAATGCTATTTTAAAATATATATTTTTATAAATTTTCTAATTAGAATCTCTAAACTACAATTTTAATTACATTATAAAATTAAAAAATTTAACATGATTTGGAGAAAATATCTTTCAATCATTGATTCCTCTTCCTTTTCTCAGGGCGAGTTATGAATATTAAATATTATAAATATAAATAAACACTGACATATATGTTTATAAAAAAATTATTATATAAATATATTAAAAAATGTATAAATATAAATATATATGTAAATATAAATAAATAAATAAAAAATATAAATATATCTATGTAAACATAAATGTAATTATAAAAATATAAAAATAATTAGTTATTATTTATTACCAAACACGCCTCAACAACAGATTATTGAGGATCGTTAAAAAGGTATTTGTGAAACAAATCAGGATGTTTACTATTAAATTTTGAAAATTCCAAATAATAAATGATCATTCATATATGATGATGGGAGGATATATGGATATATGACAAACAACATCATAGAATGAATTCATGGAGTTAAAAAGGTATTTTGAAAGATATAAATCACATGTAGTTTAGAATATTAGATTATATATTAATTAGAAGACCCAAAATTATAATATAATGTTAATATAATATTTTAAATTTAATCAAAAAGTTTAGTATAAGAGACCATCTATTATATAAAAAATTATTATGTGGAATAAGGAAATAAGATTGAAGAGGGTCTAAAATGAGTGATGTGATATGGTCAATGTTTCTAGTCTAATATTGTTAGGTATCTTCTATAAATAGTGACATTTGGTGTCCATTCTTTTTACCATATGAGGTTTAAATTTGATATCACTATGTTCTATGATCTTATGACCGGTAGTAGTTGTTGTGATCTTGTAATTATATTTAAGTAGAATATCTATGATTTTGGTAAATTTCATGTATTTCAATATCCTTGCACACAGACGAGTACATAAATTATATTTCAGGTTTTCTTATATCACATCGTTTATTAGGCGGCGTTATTTGATGCGACGTTGTACATAAATTTTTAACTGTAATTAATTAAAACTGACATTGTAAATTAATCTATTTGGGGTTTTTTCATGTGGAAAATTAATTTTTTAAAATAGAAAATTATTTAATCCTCCAAAACAAGAGAAAGAAGAAAAATAAGAGCAAAAAACCTAAAAAAATCTAGTAAGAAACATATAATTGAACTTTCAAAATAAAAATATATATTACAAATTAAATAAAAATCAGTCAAATCTGAAAAATGATTCACGCCATCAATTTTTAAATTTCTCAACTCCTGTGAACTATATGGATGTGGGTCATCAAAAAACTAAAAATTAATAAATAAATCAATTAACTTTTATTTTCAATAAAAAAATGAAATATTCAGGAACTATTTATAAGAAAATCTAACCTTCTAAAACTTCTTAACTATCCTAGTTGAAATTATTTCATAAATAAATCATAAAACATAATATCAAAATTCATTTACACCTTCTTGTTTATGAAAATTCTATTTGAAATATATTTGAATTCAAAATAACATTTTTAAGTAATATATTTAAAATTTAGTAATTATAAATATAAATTCACCTTATATTCCAAAAGTTTGATATTGGATATCTTCTTACTTGTCGTATATCTAAAGAAATTTCACACCATATTTAAAAATAATATGAATAAAATAAATTTAATTCATTATAATATAAATATGTATAAAAATAATCAAATATACATGATTAATAAATTCATAAAATTAACTCTCTTTTCACAATGGATAGTGTATAGCCTGAAAAATGTCATATCTCTAGGACAAAAAATACCCAACATCCAATAGACAATGATATATAAGAAAATTTAACATGATTTGTTAATATATTGAGATATATATGACACATTGTGATAAAATATTTTCTATGATCTTGAATATATTTATACATCTATAACTAAATAATGATATTGTTATAAATCTTTCAATAATGTAAACTATTCTTTTTGCATCAGCCATTGTCAAATTTATAGGTGAAATAAATTGTTCATCCATAAATCCATATACATCTTTCTTTTCATGTTCTGTACAAATTTTATATAGATTCCTAAAACAAAACAAACATAATTATTAATTTTTCGTAAATTAAAGGGATTGAAAATATTGTTAATTGACTTACATAGAGAAAATTTTCATCATGTGGATTCCCAACTGATCTCCAACTATATGTTTAATGATATAATTTCTCAAAACTCCGGTAGTAATTTCACTCCAACAAATAGAAGCATCAACTAGAATCTCATATATATATCTAATAGAAAATTTGATTATGCTTATAATCTATCAAGATTAGTTTAATATGTATATGAAGTCATAAAACTTTATATTTTTTGTTGTCTATATTTTAATTCATTACGTTTAAAGTATTCCTATAAAAAATAAGATAAATAGAAAAGCAATAAATTAAGAAAAAAATTAATAGAAAAATGAAATAAAATATAAAATATATACATACTTATACTGTATTACTTGGAAGTAGTATAGACGGAAAATCTATTAATAACTAACACTTTTCCAACTATACTCACCTCATCTATAGTACATGTTATTTTTTCTGACCTATCTATAATATCATATATAATTACCATCTAATTCTCCATCCTCTATCTGTTGTTGATGAATGGTATCTCTAATATAAAATATCATCCCATATGAAACAATATGATGGGGTTCATCAACATATAACTCATAATAAATGGGATGATATGGAGGAGAGGGTATAAGGGTAGGATAATAAGGAGTGGGGTCTAGATGTGGAGATGTATGAGTAGTATAATTAAGAATACTAGGATTTACAAGTGGAGGTGGATGAGTCAGATCAACAGTCTGAAATTGTATTTGAATACATGAAATCATCGATTGTATCGAACCGCTGATCCTATCCAGCATCAACACGTGATATACTGGAACTTCAACTTACAAAGATTCAATTTATATATGAACATGCTCTATTAAAGAAGCATCCAAACAATGAAACACTTCTATTATCAATACACCTTTTGGGTATCCTTATACATGACTTGGGTGTTCATGATTTCCCAATGTTTTAGATACAATACCCTTTCTTATCTCAGTAATAAATCCCCCTTATATGCCCTGATACTCTAGATAATTCTATATGGAATATTTAAATTTTTTTAATCAATCAAAATATATAAATAGTTGATTTATCTTTAATAAATATAGTAATAATCTTGTAATCCAATCAACTAAAATCCTAAACTCTTCCATAAGATATTTTCCTTTTTTCTCATATGAGACCTCTTCCATTTTTCAGGTTTAGCGGGGGGAGGAGTGGGAACCTTGGCAGACCCTACAGACTCATCTCTCTTATTTTGAAGTTTTTATGCTATCATATGTTCTTACAATAACTTATACCCTCCTCAAGATAACGTATGTGGGTATAAATTTCTAGATTGAATCTCTTTTTGATATCTCCTTGATTTCTATAAATTAAAAATTAAGAATAAATAAATCATTAACAAGGCCATTAATATAAAAACTTTTAAAAATGTTACAATTCACATACCAAAAAATCATCACATCATCTACTTTAAAAAAATTGGTTCCATTTATACTCCTCTATAAATGGATATATATAACATGGATTTTGATGTTTTCTGTTCCCAAAATTTGAATATGATTTGAGGGATGATTTAAAATCTCTTTTACTCCTAGCATCTAATGATAAAAATTTCATATTGACTCCTACAGTATCTTGTATATCATATGTCATCTGATAATAAGGGTGAAAACATAAATTACTATAAAAATTTTTAGATATGTAAAATAAAAACAAACTGGTTACCAAAACGATCTCCAACCGGTTTGATTGTGTAACATTTTCAACACTTCGACGACCATCAAAAAAAATTCTAACTTTTTATTTTGCCTTTACTAATATAAAAGTATAGAATTATTTTAAATTCTGACCACTTTAATTATCATTATAATAAAATTCTATTGGTATCCTCAATTACTAGCAATAAGAAATTGATAATTATGGTAAACATGTGGTACCACATTCACCAACCCTCATACTCTTTTCCCCCATGGAAGTAGAGTAATCATGTAAAGATAGATGAGGAGGCTCATCAAAATGATCATGTGTCCATACCTCCTCACATTTATGAGTATGATCATCTATATAAATGTGTGGTGGATCATGGGATTGATATGTCATTATTCTGCAAATTTAAAAAATTAAAATTAGTACCAAAATATAAAAAACCAACTATTACACACAAATATAAATAAAAAATTAACAATTATCAAACAAAAAATAAATTAAACTAATCATAACTCATTTTTACTCATACCTTATAAAGTTAAATAAAATTATGAAAATATTAATGAGAGATGAAATAACAAAAATGAATTAACACAAATCAAAAAATGAAATGTGAATAATAAAAATTATCCGACAAGATAAATCTTTTTTTAAATTTTTTTTATAATATAAAATTAAACAATATTTTTACTTTTTTTAATATATGAAATTTATAATTATTGTCTTCCAAAAAAATCAATTAATAGATAAGATACATAAGGGTGAACATGGAAATATAAACAAAACTAACTTAATATAAAGAGACAAATTAACAAATTAGGTATAATAAATGTTTTTAAAATGGAATTAAAATTAAAATATCTAAAAACTTATGAAATTTAGGAAAGTATACCATAAATAAACATATGCTACCTATAAAATTAAGAAAGTTATAAAACGATTGTTTTCCCAAATTCCATTGTCATGATCTTTCTATATGGAACAAACCGTGTATAAAACATGCTCATCAATATTATTTGTTAATAATTCCATGGAATTAGGGATATCACCTAAATCAAAATCTTTTTCATGTTTATAATCACCAAAATACTGATTTTTTACTTGTAAAACAATAGAACACTACATATTGGAGTGATTAGTATCATAAAGAATTTGTTTTGAATGTTTTTTCATGATAAAATGATCTCCTATGTAATCCAATTTATTTAGATTAACTAGTTTCATTAAAAATTCATAATGCATGAATCTATTATTACTAATAAAACATTTATAATTAAATAATGCAAATTGAAATTTATCACAATCAATGGCTCATATTTCTTCAATGACTATAATATGAAATTAATGTGGATATTTGGTTTCTTTGGCACTCAAAAAATGCATTGCTTCTGTGAACACCAATACACAGCTATTCTGAATTGCACTTCTGTTGTCGGGATCATTCATATGAAATATATAACCATTAATTTCATACCTAAACCATGTTATAGAATTTAAATTTGTACGAGACACTAATCATATCAATGTTGATATACATTTGATTTACCAAGCAAGGTAACTTTAAATCATGAATTTTTTTTGTTATACTCATTAAAAATCCACACATCTTTATTGTCTAGATAAAATTGTTTTAACACATTTATATGTAATTTTATATATGAATGAGCCTCAACTTTGTTATCCAAGATGTATAAATGTACATTCTATATCAGTTAAACTATCAATGATTTGAATTTCAAACCCTCTATCCCCTTTCCCCGAAAATTTACTCATTCATAGGGAAATACAGGAAAACATATGTGCTACACTATAGATAAATATCTTGTACAAAATACCACAACTTACTCATAAATATACGTCTAAAAGTGTATGCTTGTGGTCGACATGGATTCATAACACACCCCTTTAATATCTTCATATAAAATTATAATGGATACATACAATATAGATATATGGGTCGGAAAAGCTTTATTTCTCATACCAATTGAACCATTAAATTCCCCATGATATAAAAAAAGATGGAGGAAAATAAATTTCCAATTGAAATTGTATATAAACTGATTCATTCACCAAGGTGTTCACAGAATTCATATCAATCACTTTATTGCAAATTGAATTTAAAAATAACACACTTTCATGATAGTCATTCTGAAATTTATGGTAAATATTCAATGTAATGAAACTTGAGGAGTTGTTGCATCATGACGCGACAATCATGAGATTTTATACATGTCATATTCAAATCCTTTAAAGACACAATATTTTTGATATTTGAAAAATAACCATTTGGAACTTTTATATCACGAAGACATTAAAAAAATATTATTTTCACCATCTTGGATAAGGTATGATAAGATGGGGCTAGGAATGTTGTCCTTCCATCATGAGTGGGACCCAAATACAAATGTATTCCCGTTGAGTGTAAGTACAATCGGGCATTCAACCCGTCTTTTGTATTTCCTCTAATATCAAATAATGTTCGAATAAATTTGTCACAAATATTATTTTCCACATTCATGACATCTGTGTTATGTTTTACCTCAGGATATCTTCAATATGGTAGCTCGAAAAATGTTGAATATTTCTTCCAAATATTTCTACAATTACCTGATTTATTTGTCTTTAAAAATGTCACATCAATGTTTTTCACCCTCTCAAAATACCGATAAATGGATAATGGTTTTGGAAAAATATCAAATTCATGTGAGCCTTTGAATGACTTTTTTAATCTTATATAACATTGATCCATAGAAAAAATCTTTTTATGACCCTTGTATACTGTTTTCTCCCATGATGTAGTTGATAAAATGAAGTCTATTGTTCCCAAATTTTACAAGCTTTATTCCCCTTAACATCGTATCCAAACAAATTTCTACATGCTAAGAAGTCATTTATAGTGAAAATAATCATTTCATGTAGTTGAAAAAATTCCATTTTATAATAATCATAAACCCATATACCTTTATCCCATAAAATTTTAAAATAATCAATTAATGGTTACAAGAAAACATCAATACCATTTCCAGACTATTCTGGTTCAGATATCATTAAACTCAGCATGAAAAATTTTCACTTCATGAAAAATTCAAGATATAATTGGTAAAAAAACAGTTCATGGACTGTATGTACTACTAAGGCTTTGATATGTATTCATTCTGTTTTTTTTATAGTACAAGTTTAAAATTTTAAGCTGCATTTCTTATTATAGGAAACTGGTGATCAATTTTCTTCCACTATAGACAATTAACTAGATGTCATAATTTTTCATCACGTATCCACTTATCATCATTCCATATTAACCTTTTTTCATTTTTTAAATTGAAAATAAACGTTTCAAATGAGGAATAATTGGAAGATACCAAAATTCTTTGGAAGGGGTATCTATAATTGCTAAATTATCATGCAATTTTTCATTTAACTTATACTATGATGTCCCACATTTAGAAAACCCTAAAATAAATTAATATTTATTCTTATATACTACACAGTAATTTGGTATGGAATGCATTTTTTCTTCTAATACCATCTAGAAAAGTATTATCTTGGTTATATAATGTGAGTCAGGGTGGTTATTGTCTTTTGGAAGAATATATTTCAACAATTGAAGAAACTCTATAAAACTCTTGCCACTCCATCCATGTTTTTCATTTAAGTAAATCAATATTAACACCGTTGATAAAACCATAAATTCCATACAACCGAGTTACTATGGTTTTTCAGTAACACCTTATAGACACTCAATTATCGATTCATATTCAATTCCTATGATTAGATATCATGAATCATATCTTCAATTTGACAAGACTTATCATCATGAAAAGAATCATTATCATGAGATCCAAAATTTTTAAAAATTTTACCATTCCAAATATAAAGGCTTTAACTCAGATTCAAAGCATGAAAAATTAAATGATCATTGATCTCTCTACTTTTCAACTTTTTTTTGTTTAAACATTTCATGCATGGATAGAAAATCAGGTCATTTTTTGGAACATTACATTTAGAAAATTTCAAAAAAGCATCAACACCTTCCTCATATTCATCACTTATTCTAGGGTCCTTTCTACACCTAAAATGATTTCATTCGGTCTCCCTGAGGTTTGATGTCTTCAATGCGACAGGTGATCGTGACACCCACATGCTTGATGTCACCACTTTCCTATCCCAAACCTCCCATGAAACCTCAGAGCCCCCACACTATGAGAAATATTCCATTTTGTTTCTCTATGCTAAAGATTTGCGTATGTATTTGTTTTATTATAGTGTGTATGAGACGGTGAACCTGACGGTCAGTATTCATGGGGAAACTGCAATATCAATGAAGGGTGTAGGGTGAATCCTGATCTTCTAGATGATTATTGTGATCCTAATGATGCATTCCCATGCATGCATGGTAGAAAGTACTATGGTCGGTGACCCTTTAACCTAAGATCATAAGAAACCCTAATCTCCTTGAAAAATTTCAATGAAACTAGTGCTTCAATATGTGTATGGTGGGATGGAATGAGAACTATGGTGCCACTGGAAAAAGTCCTTAGCTTCGACCTCCTCCAAATCCCTAAACATGTGGAAACCAATGAAACCCTGTCCATTGTGGTGGTGATCTGGCTCTAGATGTGGTTGTAACCACACTGGCCATCATGCCACGACGTTATGGCCTGGAAGCTCAGGCCATCACTGATGGATTTATTATAGGGCCGCTAGATGGGATTCAGGCTCACCACCATCATCCTTGCCCGCGACTAGGAGTGTGGCCGCCACCACGACTCCCACATTGAGAGGGACCACCTGGGGTTCTATGATATGTATTACAAGATCATGGGGTGGTAAAGGGGGTACACCTCAACTATGCCAAAATGGATCCCTATCCGTTTCCAATCTTGCATGTCAGCAAACCACCCTAGACCATCTCCACTCTGGTGGGTTTGCTGTAGATACTGTCGGTGCCTACAACATATCCCTGAAAAAAGGCTCTACAATGCATTCCACATCTACCATGTATAATTAAATAAAGTGACTACCCATACATGTGTTCACATATACATGTCTTTTTGTATACATGTGTATGCCTTATGTTGTGTGTGCTTGTTTTATATATGTGTATATATAGATGTTAGAGTGTACTGATGTATGTATGTATGTATATGCAGAAATGTGTATATATAGAACATGTGTTCATGTGTTTTCCTCACATGTACGTATTTCATATTTGATGTAATATTGTTTTCACGTGTAATATTTTTTTATGAAGTTGTTCTATTTTTACAATGTTTGAAATATATATAATTAAGTTATTAAAATTAATTTTTAATAGTTCCTTCATTTCTGTACGTGTTTAGAATTCATGTAGTTAATATTATATGAATTAATTTTTAAAATAGTTTTTTATTTTAAATTCAATTTATTAATTTTTAAAATTTCTCTCATTTAAAATTATTTATTAATTTTTATAATTTTTTCAAAATTTTGAAATTTAATCATTTTGTAATAATTATTTATTCATATATTTGTTCACAATACATGTAATATATTCAACATGTTTGTAATTTTTATAATTTGTTTATTTATTAAGTTTTAACATTTAAAATATGTTTGAAATTTATAAATTTTAAATATATTTTTAATAAAACTGTATTTTAAATAGTTAATATTTATGTAAATTATTGAATTTTTTTAACCACATTCAATATTATTTTAGTTAATGTTTTTTATATTTTTTTATATTTTAAATTTTTTCGATTCTTTTGAATTTATTAATTTTTTTTAAAATTTATACATATTTATTTAAGATGTTTTAATATTTTCAACATGTATTCATTTTCATTTTAATATATATTATTTTTTAATTTTTTTTATAATTTTTATAATTAGTAAAACTTATTCATTTTTTTATTATTGGTCAAACCCGAGAGTGGTGCTCCAAGTGAGGGAAATCCTTAATGAACCTTGGGTAATACCCGACCAAACCCAGAAATCTCTGAACATCAGAAACACTCATAGGATACTCCTATGATACAATTTCCTGCACTTTCTCTAGATCCACTAACACACCTACATCTAAGATGATGTGTCCTAGAAAATGAACCACACCTATCCAAAATTTACACTTTGATAGCTTGGAGTGTAGTCGATGCTCTCTTAGCGTACACAAGATGATGTCAAGATGTTGGGCATGGTCATCCTGGGTTTTCTAGTACACGAAGATATCATCAACCAAGACAACCAAAAACAAATCTTGATATGGATGAAAGATTTGGTTCATCAATTCCATAAACACTTACAGTGCACTGGTTAAGCCAAAAGGCATTACCACAATCTAAAAAAACCTATACCAACTCCGGAAAGCTGTCTGCGGTACGTCGGAAGACCTCAACCTCAACTGGTTATAACCTGACCTCAGATCAATCTTAGAAAACACCGATGCAGCACTCAACCGATCAAACATGTCATCGATTCTTGGAAGAGTGTACCGATTATTCACTGTCATCTGATTTAACTTTTGACAGTCAACACACAACCTCAACAACCCATCATCCTTCTTTGCAAAAATCATGGGAGATCCCCAAGGGGACGTACTAGGACGGATAAACACCTTACGCTCCAACTCCTCAAGCTGATCCTTCAGTTTCTAGATTTTTTCCAGTGCCATTCGGTATGGCAGAAAAGAAACTAGCTCCGCTCCTGGCATCAGCTCGATTGTGAACTCAACATCCCTCTCGGGTGGTTACCCTGAGAAATACTCAGGAAAAACATCCTAAAAACAATCCACCACAAGAGGAAAATTAGATTGTTACCCTACCTCGTCATCATCAAGCATGATATATGCCACTTCAGCCGTGAGTCCACTCATCTGTTGACAAAACGGCCCCACACGCCCTGCTCGAACATCCCATTCGCCATAGTGGACATAAGTGTCACCCCCAAGCTACCCGAACGATACTCTGTGATGATAGTAGTCTATGTGTGCCTGATACAACACCAACCAATCCATTCCCAATATTTGGTCAAACTCTGACATCTCGAGAACGAACAAATCCCATAGAAAACAATACCCACCCAATTCCAAGGCACATCCCTTGCACTGCATGATATCTTCAACCCGCAACCCCAACAAAGTGTCAACAGAAAAAACTCCACACACCCTTTCCACAAGTAAACCCAGCGCTACCAAAAGTTGATCTGAGATAAAAGAGTGTGTGGAACCTATGTAAAACAAAGTACTAGAAGATGTAGAAGCTATACGGATCGTACCTCGAATAGTCGATGGTCTGGCTTCACCACCACCTGTCGCAAACTGAACTTCTTGAAGCTGACCTGCCCCTCTACCCTGGGCTACCACCTGAGTACTCTGTGCTACACTGCCCAGTTGGCATGAGCAATCTTTCCCTAGAGTCCCACGTCCGCCGCCCCTACCAGTACAGCCTATGGAGCTCTAGCTGCCTGCCTGATATAGGGTAATTGATCCCCTTCCCGTATCCGGCACCTGCCTTCCACCATCATACATGCCCACATACTGATGTTTCCTACAGAACTTCTCACATGTCCCATCCTACCACACAAACAACAATGAATTGGAGGTCTAGGACACTCACCACACATATAACCCGGCTTAGCACACTGATAGCAGAACACCTGATCTCAACTTCGAGGGGATGATCCTCTCTTCCAGCCACTTTTAACACTTCCTCCAGGCTATGAGATCTCATGGTGTCGCTTCCGACCCTTGGTAGCTGCACTACTCATCGGCCCCACTGGCACCACAAGCCCACTACCCGAAGCTCCCATTAAGTTTCCTTCTGAGATCAGTGCGTGATCTACTACCTCTGTGAACCTCTTCAAGCAGAAGATATTTACTTGAAACCGGATCTCATATCTCAGCCCATCTTGGAAATTATTTGCTACTGCTTCCTCATCCCCTGCTAACAATGGGAGAAAGCATCTCCAATAAGTGAAGTGACTAGAATATTCCATCACCGATAGCGATTCCTGAGTCAGGCTCAAAAAATCTGCAGCCCTCTCTTGCCTCAATGTCTCTGGATAGAAATTCTCTAGAGACTTTTCATGAAAAACCTTCCGTGACATTCCCTCATCCTACTCGATTTGAGCATGAGTGTCCCGCTAATGCATAGCCTGGCCTCCCAACATATATGCAGCCAACATCACTCGCTTTTCAATAGGGGTTTCTAGATGGTCCAATATCGTCTGGACAGACTCTAACCAGAACTCCACTGCTTCTGGACCACCCTCTCCAGTTAAGGTCAGAGGGTGTTGTAGCTGCAACTCCCTGGTCAGCTCAAACATACTTGGTGCAACCCACCCTGGGTCCCGATCCATCATCTGCATAAGTTGATCCAAGTTCTCTCGGAACTGGTCTCCACTACCTTCATCGATCACCACGTTTTCTAACCCCTCAACTAGAGGAGTGTTCTTAGAAACATCCTCCCATTTTCCAACTAGTAACTGACATCGTGGTGGCATTTCTCTACAATTCCAAGCATGAGATTTTAGAACACGTACCATAAAACATTCATGACTCCATCACAAAGGACTCCTTACTATCCACAACCACCCATATTTCATACACTAACCCAACAACATTTTCCTCTTCATTTCCAACCCTTATATTTCATTAAACATCAGTTACCCACTTGTTTTATTTAATTCTTCTTATTATTTCTTGGTTTCATGAAATGCATAATGCACCCTACCTTCCTACCTCACACACCCTCCCTGTGCGTGTTCATAACACAATGCATGTCACCTATCTCCCTAGGTGCCTACAATGATGCATGAATGAAAATCATCACGTCGTTAAGGCCATGATCCAAATATCATAAAACAATCACATCAAACCACATGTGCATCACCCAATAGTGAAATATCATCAACTGTAACAACACACAACCAAGAACAACAATTCCCACCCAGGGTGACTTGGGTTTCCCCCATTCCTGGGTTAGCTACTCCCAAGCACGAGCTCATTACCAAGGCCCGACATATCTTAACCCTTGGATTCCAATCCCAAATAACATGACCTCAGAGAAGAAGGATAAATACCTCCTCTGATACCACTTTGTAACATCCCCGACCCAGAAGCCACTAAACTGGTGCTCCGATCTGGGTGGTTACATGACCTTAAGTGAAACTCCCCGTACACCAAAGGCTACCGACTAGTAGTGGGGGTCTATGGGGTCATGTGGGGAGACTATACCCCCTTTCTATAAGAGTAAGACACAACAGAAATAAACCAAAGATTGGAAACAATAACCAATAAACAATTAACATGTATATAAACCATTTCCAACAATAAATATGTCATGTCATACTACAAGTGCATGTGTGAACAAAAACCCAAAATAAGGACAACGACTACAATCCCCAAAACGGTCCTGACTCCATGTCCGGATCCTCCACCAAGTGCTACCCATATCCACTAAACTATATAGAAAGAACACCTTCCCTTCTCCTAACCTACAAACATGAAGTCTGCTCGGGTATCCAACAGTGGCCCGAGTAGGGTGTGAGTAAAACTCAGTAGGCCACAACCAACAGTGTCTACAAAATATCCAGTATGAACAAGTAGTTCATGCAAAAGTAATATGAATTATAATTGCGAAGTAATTATTTAAGGTTCCATTAACCAGTTTAGAGCCAAATCCATTGCCACTTCCATTACCATTTATTTATTACCAATTATCATCACTTACCATTTCATCACATTTCTATGGGTTAATCACATACATTATGTTACATGGGTCTAAGGCCAACAATAACACACAAGAGGGCAAACACATCGTTATCTTATCTCACTAGGACTAACCCCTCATAGAAACCATATCCTCACCTCGAAGCCTCAGTCCAGGTGGATGCAACCGTTAGGATAATAGACCCTCAGTCCCCTTTCCTAACCCATGCATTTAGGGTGGAGTTTAGAACCTCAGTATTAGCTCAACCCGTGGGCGTAGATCCTCAATTCATACCCCACTCTACGAATCCATGCGGGCATGCTTATATATATAAGTAACCATCAACCATCCAAGCCATTTCCCTTCATCAAACACTATTCAAAACACCCAACATGGGAATCCACATCATTCCTTAGCCCATTAACACATTACCATTTCTCATCATTTAACCATTCATCCAATTACAATGTATTATGCCTAACTCACTAAGCATTTTTCACTAGACCCATAACCTATCCATTATGGTCTTTAATCAGTTTACAAATTAACCCATTTAACTCGTTCATCATTTCCATGATTCAACCATTCACCCCATTCCAAATAACCCTTTGGTTATTGCCATGTCTAGGTGCATCACCTAACTTCTATTCCATGTTCAACCAATCATTCCAACATGTTTATCAAGGGCTCAACAATTTACTACAACAAGGTCACTCATTTAATAACAATCCCTAAACCTGGGAAAAGCCAGCACATCCCATGGATGGACCCAATTAGGTCATGATAATCCCAACACATCCCACGAGGATCGTGGGGGTTCCAATTAGCCATTTCAAACACCATTATTATAAAACATTCCAAGGTTATTCAAAACATAACCAAGTGGAAAGAAAAATAGAACTAGACATCCACAAATCCCCAAATAACTATGTGATATCACTTTTAGACCACCTACCTCAAAACCGCGATTGAAATCACTCTCAATAGAGTCCATAGACTTCGATCCGACCATCCTTTGGAGCTTTAACCTAATACTCACCCAAAATAAAGGGTTTTAGAGCTTCAGAACAAGAGAGAGATGATACAAACACTAAACCAAAAAGAGAAGCAAGGATGGGATTAGCATTACCCGGATCTTCGATCCACAACCAATGGCGCTCTAAACAGCCAAGATTTGAAGGGGAACCGCCCTTGGGAAGCTTGGGTTGGCGAAGCTCATCACTAGGGTTGAGAGGAGGTGAATGAGGGAAAATCCAAAGTTGGGGTTTAAAATCCCGGAGTGGAAAACTTGTATGTTTTTCCAATATTATGAGGCCCCACGGTTTAGCCGCATGATTTGACAAACCAAGCGCAAACCATGCACATGCTACTTCCCGGAGGAGAAGGGTCGCACGGTTGTTCTTGGGCAGGCCGTATGATTTTCCCTGGCCTTGCGCAGGCCTTGTGCCCTGGCTTCTCTTGCCCATATTTCCTTTCTGTCATGGCCCAAGCCCCCGGAACACCCCCAAGGCCTCTCCAACCATCAGAAGACATCCTTTGAAGCCCAAAACAAGTGATTATACCAAAAAAAAATGAAAACCATACCTTTTCAAAGACTGGGATCTTATATCTAAATTTAAATTCCCCATAAGTATTGACAACATTTTTCATGGATATTATTTTTTCCCAAACAATATAACATTTTTCATATTGTGTTATCTTTGAAAAATATTTTATTATTTGGGGAAATATTGATAATTCCATATCCTTTATTCAATATGGATATTTGATAAGGAATATTGTTTATTCGATATGAATAATGATTAGGACAAGAATGATATGGGTTCGTACCATTTACATAATTTCTTATGGGTTGGGTATTGATTAATATAATCCCCTAGATGCAGCAGTAGTCTCATGAGCTGAAATTTGTTGGCAAAAACCTTTCATGTTTGTTTTTAAGTAGAATAGATGGGTTTTTACCAAATGTTTTAAACTTTACAGAGGATAGATCTGGATCGTAGTGGTATTCATATGCCTTGGACATGACATCAAATAATAAAGCTTTTACTTCATTTTTATTCATTTATTATTTATCTATGATAATTTTTCATTGACATATCTATGGATTAATTTCATTCTAATATTATTGATTTAAGGACATGTGTTTTAATTTTCTGACATTTCCATATTTATTATACCTTATCTAATAATTTTAATGTCATGTGTTTCCATTTATTTGCCTTTCCATTTTATTATTATACTTTATTCATTATTAATTTCTATGTACTTTAGCTTTAATGAGTATTTGAGCTCACCCTTATTATGTTTCATTTCACTGTGATTTTAAAAAGTATACTATGACATATATATGGGGATATACTAGATTAAAATAAAGTTATTATCATAAAAAGAAGAAAAAAAATTATGTTGTAATAATTGTATTAATATTTTATACAATACTTTTGTATATATCTAGTATGCTAATACTACTAATCTGTTTGGTCCTTTGGGATGTAATTTACATGTATGTTATGCCAATGTAATATATAGTAGACATCGGCTCTAGGATTATAGGGCCAAGTAAATAAATATGGTATCATATCATGTTTAGTAGAAAACACGAGAATCAGGTATAAGAAAACATGGATTAGAGAACGAAACATTGAGTTAGAATTTAATGATAGGTATAGAAGGGCATCCTAAAATTTTGGTTTGGTAGATATTATGTGTGTATTATTATAAAAACATCCTTGTACGGATAATAAAAGTGAAAGTTGTTCTAGAACATATATACCAAGGGGTAATAACTCCAACAAGGTCCATCATAGCTGACTTTGAATAAACTGGTACATGACAATTGGATTTTCTGTGCTTCATTTTTTACACTCCCATGGGATACACATAGGATAATTCACATTCTCTTCAAAAATCTTTTTGAAGGATTATGACATTGAATAACCTAGTTTAAACCTAAGGTGTCATATATTAAAATAATATTTTGTGATTTAGATATCCTCTAAATGTGTATATGTTTTTCTATTACTATTGTTACTCACACTATGCTTTCTAGTTTTATTCTTTGGTTGGTACCCGATGGATTCAAGATAAAATTGAACATGAAGGACATGGTGGTGACAATGAGCATCCAAATGAGGTGTTTATTGGATTAATATATACCATGTTTATGAATAATCAAATTTCATGAAATATGATTAAAAAAATATACTTAAACCAACTCCCCAACTCACCAAAGAAATGAAGCATGGATTTTTATAAGAACTCAACTGATGGGGAGAAGAAGGCATGATTTCCCTCATGAAATGAATGTGGAAGGATAAACCTAGGAAATTATATCAATAGAATGAATAACTTCTTTATGTGTGGAAAATAAGGAAATAATTAAAATAATTATCGAGGAAACATGAAGAGTGTGATGGAAGGAAAGGAAATTAATCCTAAGAAATAATTTATAGTTTGTTGTCATAATTTTAGGGAACCTGAACATTACCCTATTCAATGACCACTTATAGAGTTTAAAATGTAGAAAAATGTATTAATATTTGTGGAAATATGTTGATGAAGTATTTATGTATGAGGGTTGTATTGATAACATTGGTTAAAATACTAATTAGCGATTAACCTTATTTCAAGGATGCAAATAAATTTTGGAAATTATATTAATTTGGTTTTTTAAAATGGAAACATGAATGTTAGATGACAACCCACGAAATCTGGAATGACCATGGTACTTGAAACCATGACTGAATGATTATGAGGGTTTAACAACAACCACTGACCAATGCAATGTACTAGTCAAAATGTCATTCTTTTTAGTTAAAAAATTGAAGAGTAATTGTTAATAACGAACTGATAGTATTTTTTAGGTTTAAATATTAATGTATTAACCATATTAACATTGGAGAATAGTTTGAAAGAAATAGATATGCTTTTCACTCAATTATGGGACTTCCGATACATTATAAGTGTATTTTAGTGCTTCACACATCAAATTTATTTTTTGGATATCCATTTCCTAAATTAACGGATGAATTATAATTTGATCAAAGGGAAAGAAAAAGATTGAGTCATTCATATGAAATTGAAAAATATAATGTAAATATATACCTTTATATTCTTAGATAATAAAATATTTTCTCAACAATATGAATAGTATCTAAAAACAAAAAAATCACTAACACCTTAATTTTTGTTGAATTGATGGTCTTCTAAATCATTATTGATTTATGGGATTAAGGCCCTAAACTTTCCATTGATTATTAATTTTTTTGTTATTGATAACCTCAATATATCCCCATAAAAATTTATTCTTTTCCACCAATATGTATCTATATATTCAACCAATGTTCTCTTACTTAGAGGCACATTTATATGTTATTTGATGGGACCATTCTACTTCCCATTCCCTCTTCTCTAGAAGATTTCTTAGGAACCCTTATCACAATTTTATATTTCAACATTGGAAAAATAATGAAATATATTTACAAGGTAACATTTCAATTGAGAGGATTAACTTTAATTAAGGTGGGGATAAGGTGATGCCCTGAAAATTTATAGTAGAAACACATTATTTTATTATGTAGATGAGAAAAAACACCAACAACATAAGAAAATATAATATCCTGATAATTTATAATATATTTAATATTTTAAATAATTTCAATTTATTTTCTATCTTGAAATAAACGTGACATTGATTTATCATATACCACATGCAATAATGAATTTAATTAATGGATTTCGTTACACGCAAAATTGAGTTTTATCGAACCATTATATGTTATTACAATATTATTAATTATTATAATAAGATAAAAACTTGATGTTAAATTAGATGTTATGAATAATGTTAAATAAATTATAATAATTTTTTTTAAACAATATATAAAATTAATTCATTGGTTTCATGTTAATTAGAAGTTAATATAAGAACCAATTGAATATAAAACCCATATTTTTATGAAAAAAATATTCTTATTTTCACAATGTTATTTTATTCTAATAAATTAAATTAATTAATATAAGTGAGTGATATTAATTTAATATATAAATTATATATTCAATAAAATATTTCTGATATTAATCTAATATATTTGATAAGTGTAAGATAAGAGAAAACACAATATTTCAAATATAAACCTATATTATTATTAAAACACAATAACCGCTATTTAATAGAAGGAATATTTTAAATCTAATTTTTGGATATTTTATAAATGTTATATGTACAAATAAACAAAATATTTTGAATGGTAACATAAAAATTATGTTATGGTAATTTTTAATATTAGTCTGTGATGTTTTATTTTTTGATGAATATTGAAAAATACTAAATTTTATTTCAAAACTGCTTTTTCATATAACATATTTATAATGCTAAATTATATTTTAGATTATTTTTATATTTTATTTAGATAAAATTATAATTAATTAATCCAATATATCTCATTATAAATATTTTCACATTTAAATTGGATATGAAAACTAAGAAAACTTTTGAATGTTTTTTACTTTAAAAACATGCTTGGTCGTCTCATCTGTGGGATAAAATTTAAATTAATTTTTACCACTTATGTGACTGTAATTTGGTAAAGTAACTTCTATATTTGGTATATGAAAAATATATAATTTATTATAAGGTAAACTTAGTGTTTAATGATAATATAAGTGAAAGTTATTAAAATTAATTACAATGTTTAAGTTGAAATTATGATTAATAAGGAACTAAAACATAATAATTAGGGCCAAAATATCCTATAAAACATTCTAAAAACCATTTAATGGTCATATTTCTACCCAATACATCTTTGGATATACTTTTTACCCTCATTGGATCCACTTTTAATGGAAAAGACGTGGGTGGAATTCCTTTTTCCAAAATTTACAAGAGTACCACTTCTCTTCCACTATATAAATGCATCCTCTACTCCCACTTCATCACACATATCAAGACACTTTGGATTGTCCATGATCTGAAAAAACTGCACCTATGAAACCCTCCCTGGATCCAAAAATCCTATCCATTGCTATATATCCATTCAACGAATATCTTTTCTAAAAATCATAAAGAGTTACACAAAGAAGAGGTAACATCATTCCTCAATATCATTAGTTTCATTTCTTTATCCAATCTCTAAAGTATCCTTATTAATTTATTATATATAAAAAATATTATCCTAAATATTTTTAGATGTTTTTATGATATTTTTTTACCTACACTTACACACAATTCCATCTACTGGGTAATTAACATACAGTTTATGTGTATAGTGAATTACCACCCCACGAAATGATGTTGTTCGTTTTTCCTTTACCAACTTTCTTGGTAGGAAATTATTGTGGAAAATATGTTTTTATATGATATTTATTATAATTATAAATTATTTATTTTTATATAATAATATTATGACACATACCCCATTACTTTTCATTTTGTGTAAATATGATAACATCGTTAGTGTAAATGTGGAGTACCGCCTCCTAAAAAAGATGTGGTTCAGTCACCCGATACATGGAATGTATAAGATATAGTTATAATTAAAAATATTTGAAATAAAAAAAATTATATTGATGAAATATTTACATATATGAAATTATAATATTTATTATTTTCATTATATCCATTCTGCATACTAAAAAGTGGTAACATCGATCATGGACGTGTGGACCAATGCCTCGATATGATGTGATTCATTTTACATAAAAAATAATTTTAAAAATAATTATATATTATTATATAATATGGTATCTATTATATAAATATAAATTCTATAAATATATATTTCTTCTTACCTTCACTCTATAATGATCACTGAAAAAATGGGAACGTTACTCACGGGTACATGTGGCCTACCGTCTCCATGATTGTAACCTTAGTTCAATTTTCATAACCATATTTAATTATTGGTTTAAAAATTATAACTGATGTATAAATATAATATTTATTTCATGATAATTAATCTATATATTTTAAATAATGACCTATTTGATCATAGTTAACCTACAAAAGTTGTTTTTGATACATAAACTAAATTTCATCAAAACACCCAATGTAAACATAATTGATTAAGTAGTTATATACTAAATGGTAATTAGTGAAATATAAGTTAAGATAATCCAGATAAATTTTCTCAAAAAATTAAATAATTAACATGGGTTATTTATTAGTCAATATAAAGACACACAATACAAATTGAATGCAATGTAAGGGATTTTCATCACACTTTTTACATCTGGGATATAAATGTCATATTACCCACTTCATTATTTTGTGTGGTGTATATACTAACCCTTTTGACATATTATATAATTAATCCTTTTATCATAATAGTATCTAAAACATCTATATAATGATATTTCTTCATGAGGCTTATGATTTAATATGTTTCAAAGTGACATGAGTCACTTTGGAATTTTTAAAAATTATTTTCTATAAGAATAATTCTATTGACAATTAATGTTAATTTCAATTCAAGGAAATTATAGGGAAATTTTTCAATAAACCATTTAATTTTATTCTAATATGGATATTCTTGACAATATCTGAGTAATGTTACCATTTTTTTACTCTTAAGTACTCAAAATATTTTATAAAATGTTTTTAAGAAATCCTATATTCATTTTTCTCTTTATTCAGAAAACATATTTTCTTTTAAAAACCATGTTTTATTAAAATGTTTTTAACCTTTTCAAAATGATATAGTTAATAAATTTCTACCGCTATCGACTTTTACCCATGTTGTTAGAGAAATGTACTTGTCGCTTTCTAAAATAGTGATTTTTCTACCCTTTTACCATGAGAGAGGAATTTTCTTTTTTACCTCAAATAGAATGAATGTATTTACCCTCCATCTTTTCTTTGAATATTATTTTACAATTTTTATAGGTTATTTTTAATGAACATGTTTTTAAAAGTGACTTTCAAAGTTATTTTTAGGAAAATGGTCGTTTTTTTCCAAGTATGTTTTTTAAATATATTTTATAGTATTTATATTCATCAATGTAAAAAACCCTTTTTTTATACTCCCTATAGGATATGTAATATTGATATTATCTTTATTCTTCTTATAGATTGTAAATAATTGAGTTTTACAAAGATGGTATTCACATTCACTTAATTTATTCCTTTTAGTGCCCTTGAAATATTAAATTTCATATCACCCTTTGACATTTAATTTCCCCTAAGCATCCATAAATTTTTTTGTATATATAACTATTACCAAAACCATTTACCATTTTTTATAAGGAGTTAAATTTGAAAGTTATTTGATTATTTGGATAAATATTTATAATTATGTATCCTTTATTCAATATAGATATTTTATAAGGAATATTTTATACTTAATATGATTAATGCTTAGGACATGAAATATACAGGCCGGGGACCATTTATAGAATTCTCTTTGGGTTGTGGACTGGTTAATATAATCCCCTCGATGTATCATTTGTCTAATGAGACAAAATTAGTTGGAGACAAACCATTTGAGTTTTTTTCCAGGAAGAATAGATAGGTTTCTACCCATAGTGTTAAACTATTTGGAGAATAGATCTTGATAGTAGAGGCTTTCATGTGCCTTAGAGATGATTTCGAATAATGAAGAATTTCCTTAATTTTGATTGAGTTATTATTTATCCATGATTTTTTTCATCAATATATATATTGATTCATTTAATTATAATATTATCAATTAAGTGAAATGTTTTTTCATTTTCTTCCATTTAAATAATTATTTTTCCATATCCAGTTATTTGAATGTATTGTGTTTCAATTTACTTACCATGTTATTTGGTTATTCTAATTGATTCATTATTGCTTCCACTATACTTTACACTTTTCATGGATTTGAGCTCCCCATTTAAATGTTTTATTTCCCAAATATTTTATGAAGATTATTATGAAATATATAAAGGGATATACTATATAGAATAAATTTATTATCCTGAAAAGAAAAAAAATAAGTTGTAATTAGTGTATTAATTTGTAATACAGGACTTGTGTATTTATCATGTTTACCAAGACTACTATATTGTTCATTTATTTGGGATATTATTTACTTGTATCTTATTCCAATGTAATTGAGAGTAGACATCAAATCTAGGATTCTAGGGTAGGGTCTCTACATAATATTTATCTTTATAATAAATCAGGTATCAGCGTGTATGTGATACAGATAAAATATACTCCAATAAAATTGAACAATTTTTATATCAATTCTAATACTATGATCAATAGACTGTGTTGAGTCTAGTCATTTTTTACTTAAGAGAATTTTGGTATTTTATTTAGTTTAATTTTTCAATCTACAATTCACCCCTCTGGTATGACATTATAAACTCTTACGATCCATTAATTAGTATCAATGAATGTTCTACTTCTTATAATTGCTGAGTTTTTACTTCTTTTATCAAAATAAATTTTTATTATGTTTTGGTATACACTTCTTGTTTATAAACTATTTACAATAACATTTTAATCTAAAAATAGTTTCTATTTTTTTAATATAGAATTTTCAAATGTTGTATCCCTTGAAAATATCAATCTTATTATACTAACAATCTTTGATAGTGTTGATTATGAGTACTAGAGTTTGGACGAAAAACATTCTTATCAAAATTAGAGTAGATAATTTTCTGATTCAATCTAGAAATTAAAATATTCCTAAAAATAATATTTCTACTTTCACAAATAAAGAGAATTTAGAATGTAAACTCTCTTATAGTGTAAGGAATACTCTATTATGTTCAATGACTATAAAAATATACGATCAGATTTCATCTTATGAATCTGCTAATATTATTTGGAAAAAAGATAAAAGTCACACATTTTGGTATTTACAAATTCATTGAAACAAGAAGTGCTATGTTTCATGATGATTATCAATCCATTTATTTAAGGCCTAGTGAGGAAATTAAAAATATTCCCTAATGTTTTAGTATTATTATCAATATTTTATAATATTTTAGAGAGAAAGGTCTTGGTGTTAATACTCTGGTCAAAATGATTTTTGACATAATGACTCATGAGTCGGAATAAAAATAAACTATTTCCTATGGAATTTGAAATATTATAAATCTAACTCTTGCTAATCTTATTGGTACCCTCATATAATATTAAGGAATATTAAAAATAGATGTTAAAAAAAAGAAAAAGAATAATGACAATGTTTCTTTTTTATCAACATCTATTATTCTTACTAAAGTTCAATCACCTGTGAAAATTTTAAAATATACAAAAAAAAGATATTTTTTGTTCAATCAGACTCTAGTTATTTAGAACAAAATTTTAATGAATTGGAAAATATTACAAGAATAATAAATAATTTCGTTGTAATGAAATATTTAAAATACAAATATAAAAAGCGTGTTAAGGATAAAAATGATAAGAAAGAGTCATCGGAAGTGACATGTAATGAATATAAAAATAAAAAAGGAATTTTAGGCCTAATTTTCCAAAGCTCAATATAAAATAATGTTAGTAGAGTAATTTTGATAAAAATAAAAAGATGTATTAGAAGTCCAATATCAAGAAAAGTCTAAAATATTTTGACAGTTGGAGTGTAAGTGGGGGAGACTATTCTTCATACATTTCTTATTACATGAAAAATTCTTCAAATAGGAATATTGGTTTATTTTTAGAAATTATTTTGGTAGAAAAACATTTAATATATAATGAAAACATTGATTAATCCCTTAATAATATTTCATTAAATGAAAACTATTTTAATAAGAAAATATACATTATCTGATGAATAATATTACTCCCCTAATAAATATAATACTCTACCTAGTTATGAGGAAGAATCAAGGTTTTCAAAATAACGATAAAATGAAAACTCTAAAGTTTATAAAAACCATGATTATACTAATGAATTTTTTTTACGGAGAACTTGAGGATTAATACTTTAACTAATGAAATTATATGTATTTAAAGATATATTTATAAAAAAATTAAAAATAATTACTTTCAAAATATCTAAAAAGATTATTTTTATGAAAATTACTATCCAAAATTATTTTGATAAACGTAATTCAAATAATATTTCCACTAAGGAAAAAACATAGCATTCAAACTAAAATCTGAGAAATATAGTTTGAAGAAACTACTTTCTACATTTACTACTTGTAAATAAAACATTAAAAATATGTACAAATAAATTATACCATATTGTAATAACATTTGAAGGAGTTTTACTCATAAAAATTTTATTTTAATAATAATTAATTTATATATAAAAGTTATATATTTTTTCACTAAATTCAAAAATGGGATACATTAGAATAAATATTATTCTTTAAATATAATTCAATAATTAATATTACATAAATAATATTTTTCAATGGAAGATAAATTTTTTCAACGTAATAAGGTTAGAAAAATGTGGTTACCTAAAATCCTATTTTCTAATTAATACTATCCCTTAAAGGTTTGCTTTCCAAAAATCCAATTTCATTTATTTCCTAAAAATAGAAAAAATACTAGAAAAAATAATATTTTGTACAATGATAGTGGTTTCTCCAAGCATATTACTAGAATCAAACAATTGTTTAAAAATATTATCAAAATTAAAGTTGTAAAAGAATATTTTTAAGAGAATGATCATAGGGAAATCATTGGTATAGGTACGATTTTACCTCTTGGAAAAGATTTAATTTCAAATGATTTATTTTTATAGGACTTAAGCACAACATTATAATAATAATTAAATTGTGCGATGAAAGTTATCTTGTGAACTTTAGGAATGAAAAGTGTACAATACATAGTTGAAAAGAAAAATTTATTCTTTCTGACAATCAGCCTCATATTTAATGCAAAGTAAAATTATAAGACCTTAGGATATAAGACTTACCCTACCTTAGTTTTGTGAAAGATAAATCTTCTTTATGGAAAAGAAGTTTGGGACACTGTGACTTTATAATCATAACTAGGTGACTAATAAAGGACTTGTAAATAATCTAACAGAACTTATGTTTCATTCTTCAAACTTTTATGATACTTTTAATGCAGTAAGAAACATAGGTCGATTTTTAAATCTATTAATGAATTAACAAATTTTGATACATTATAGTTATCATACATGGAATTATTTGGTCCAACACATATTGGAAGTATTGGTGTTAAATTTTATGTATGTGTCTTAGTTCATGATTACACAACATACACATGGTTCATTTTTCTAACAAGAAAACACAAAGACTTTAGTTATTTTACAAGTTTTGTAGCCAGATTTAAATGTCAGAAAAACTACTCCTTAATAACTATTCATAGTGATCATGATGTATAATTTGAAAATTATAATATTAAAACTTTTTTTGGTATGAAATGTATTGGACACAACATTTCAACACCATGATCTCCATAAAAAATATTGTAGTCAAAATAATAAATTGAATTCTTATAATGATTTCTATAACCATTCTATTTTAATACTCTATTGCTAAAATTTTTTGGGATGAAGTTTTTAGTAATAACTATTATACTATAAATCAAGATTTAATTATTTCTGTTATTAATAACACTCTTTTTGATAAGTGTATTAGAAGAAAACAAAATGTTTCTTAATTGAGCAAGAAAATTTAATAAAAAACAAGACACGAGTTGTGTTTAAATTCTATAAACTGATTAAAGGCATTAATATTGATTAAATGTATTCTTCTATAGCTTGAATAGAGTTTATTAGACTCTTCCTAGCTATGGAAATACAAATAGGGTACAAGGATTATCAAATTGATGTCAAAAGGGAATTATGAAATACAGTTCTTGAATAAGAAGTATACATTGGACAACCACTAAGATTTATGACCTGAAATTGTGAAAAAAAGGTTCTTTGATTTAATAAGGATCTTTATGGTTTTAAATGGGTACCCTGTGAATGGAATTATTGACTATATTCGTATATGAAGTATCTATAATTGAAAATAGGAAGCATTGATCGTAATCACTCTATGAAGAATTATCAAGGAGAAAATTTTATCGTGATTGTGTTTGTGGATCATATTATATATGTAGGAAGAAGGCATGAATATGTGGAATAATTTTTTCATCACATGAAATTAGAATTTGAAATGTCCATGATATTTGAATATACATTAATTTTGGGACTGCAAGTGATTCAAATAAAGGACTACACCTTCGTTTCTAAAGATGAGTATGAAAGAGAGATTTTTTATAAATTCAACAAGCATGAATCCAAAATAATTTTGTATCAAATTGTGGTTGGGAAAAAACGTGGAGTGTACAAGGATGGGAAATATGTGGATACCACCTTGTACAAGAGGATTTTTGGAATATTATTATACTTGATAGAAACATGAACACATATTATATTTGAAACAAGTTTAGTGGATTTCTTCCAAAATTAATCCAAAGGAGGAACATTTTGTAGTAGTTCAAATAATCTTGAGATATATTCAAGGTTCTTTCAACTTTGTATTATAATTTTCAATAGGAAGAGTTAATTAATTATCAGCATTCTATGATTCTGACTAAGATAGAGATGTGGTAGAATGAAAGTCCACAAGTGCGGTATCATTCTTCATTGGAGATAAATGTGAGGGATTTTTGAGAAACAAAAAAGAACTATCTTCTCTTAATATGCATGAATTATAGTATATATATGTGAAAAAGGCATGAACTCTCCTATTGCGGATTAATAAATATCTAACTGTTATAGGTGATGAGGTGAAATAACCAATGGTGACACATAGTGACAACAAGAGAATGGTAAATCTTATGAAAAATGAAGTTCAACTATCTCATAACAAACTTATTGAGATCATATATCACTTCATTAAATAAAAAATCAAACAAGTTGTGATTAAAATAGATCATATTTGAACAAATGATCAAGTGGTTGACATATAGACTATAACTTTGGAAGAACCAATGTTTAAGAAAGATCATTTGAAACTTGGTGTCTAGCAACCTCCCATTGTATGTGGAGGACACAATTTATCCCCTCTCCCCTTCCATGTTAACTATTTTAATTTGTTTGTGGAAGTGATGAAGGTCTATGGGAGAGATACAATCCAAGGGTATGTTTTTTTTTGCATACTATGGTCCCAATACATGTTCTTTGGGTTTATTTCTAGGGGATATGAAATACAATGAATTCTAGGATAAGTGGACATGTCAGTGGTCAATCATGGAATAAAAATATCATTTTACACTCTAATTTTCTACGTTGACCATTTCTCATATAGAAGAGTCAAATAAGACACATTATATGATTCGATGTTTTAAATTTGTTTCATATAGTCACATTCATTTGTGAGCTATAATTGATACAAATTTTCATTGTTGTTGCATTACTAGATTTACTCCACATACATGTGTTAACCCAATCATTTCACAACATCAATCATCATTAGAATCTAAATTCATCTTAGTTTTTTTTGAAATGATTAGAGTCTGTCAAGAACTTCTAGTAGATTTGGCGGTGGAGAGAATAAAATAACATATCAATTATCAAATATCATATTAGATGGATTGGGATATATGATAGAAAGTTTTTATGAATTTTTATAGTGATTTGGATGTCTTATATAGTTTTAGAAAAAATTATTGAGTTTTTATGTCCTAGTAATCATGTTATCTTTTAGATACATACTATTAAATATGTAAACCAATAAAACCAAGTTTATCACTCTAAGGTAGTGTTTGATATTTTATTTGATAAATTTTTACAATGTGTGGCTACTTTTAGACACTGTATGATGTTTCTCAAGATTGATTGAACATTTCTGTATAGAATTTATACTAGAAAAATATTTATTAAGTCAGAACAAGATAGTAAATGATCCACTATAATTTTCACATTTTATATTTCTTAGAATGAGAACTTATCATCTTGGAGTTGGTTAATATCATATTTTAGAGAGTTTCTAACTAACACATAAGGAATTTCTATTATTTTAGATTGATATGGAGCAATCAAGGATCCAGTATAGTTTGTGGATCTCTTATGGACACCAGCCCAAGCCCATCATTAATATATTTTTTCTAATATTACAAGAAATGTGTGAAAGAAGTTATACAATGATTAAATGAATAAATAAATCACAAAACATGGTATGAAGATCCTTTTTTTATTGGAAAAGTCATTTTAGTTGTTATTGTACTATATGTTTTGATTTATGTTATTTGTTATGGTGCGAGCCTCAACATAAGAGAATGGAGGAACGTTTTAAAGGTATTCTCAATACTAATCAGGATGTTTATGATTACCTGATGAAAATTCCAAATAATAAATGGCCTTTCCTGTTTGATTATGGGAGGAGATATGGACATAAGATAACCAACATCATATAAAGTGTTAATTGAGTTTTATAGGGAGTTCAAAAGCTACATATCCCTGATAATTATTAGTATTAGATTATATTTTAATTAGAAGAACTAAAATAACAATATAATATTAGTATAATCTTTTAAATTTAAATTACAAGTATATTATGAGAGACCTTATATCACACTATAATGTGTTTTGTGTAACGAGGAAAATATACTTAAGAGGGTCTAAATAGAATGATGTGGTATGGTCCCCATTTCTAGTGTGAGAACAATAGGGATAATTAGGAGAAAGTAACAATTTTTGTTCATTAATTTGACCATACTGAGTATATATTTGAGGTCACTGAGTTCCCGGATCCTATGACTGGTAGTAGTGGTCTATGTCTTGTCATTTTACTGATGTAGTGTTACTGTGATTATGGTAAATTTCATGCATTTCAGTATCCTTGTTAACATGTGATCTCACCATTCACTTTCATAAGTTTATATTGGGAGAATGTTGTTGATCTAGTTTATTTACAAGAGAGTATTAATGATAGTTATAGTTCTCTGTGGATTCCTTTAGTGGGGTATAAATTTTTTTGTTTTTCCATTGATGTACCTACAATTCTACCAAACATGACTAGGTTGTAACCAAGATCGAGGCCAAAATCAACCCATATTTGAAATGAGATGTATTATCTACGTGAATGTGCACCTATACAAAGTTTTAGTTTATGTATTCAAGAATGTCACACATAGACAAGTATCCCTAGATGTATTGGGAAGTCGTCTAAAAGTTAAAATGACTCATGTACACAAGTGATTAATGTTATAGTTTTTTACATTAAATTATTGTTTTAATTAATTTTTCATAAAATATAATGTAGTGGTATGAGTGAAAAACAATTAAATATGGTTTTTATTTTTAATTCATAATGTAAACCAAAAATAAATTCCATCACAAATCACATGCTCCATTTTTAGTGAAAACCAATTAGAAACTCAGTTGAGAATATCTTTTATACCAAGTCATGGAAACAAGAATTATTTAAAAAATAATTGTATTTTATAAATATATAAATGAGTAAATGGGTGAATTTTAATCTCCATAATCCAAAAAATTAATAATAAATTTCTAGAATAAAAAAATGAATAATAACAGATTAAAAAAATTGTCATTATTTGTTGATCCTAGATGAATTCTTAAGAGGGGGGATAAACTAGAGTACTGATATTAATAGTATTGAAGAAGTATTATATAAATGTATTTAAAAAAACAATTTATGAAGGAGAGATTCTTATAATTATATAGTTCTCTCATGGATAGAGATCTGATTGGATTCCTTGGTTATCTCTTATTCTAGCGTCATTTTTTTAATTTATAATAAAATATGTTATTGTAAATAAATAGTTTTAACCAATAATTTATTAGTATCCAAAAAAATTATATTGTGGTGCCTCTATTATCTCCTCATTATTATCACGTATCAGGTGACATAATAGTGTGGTGACCTATGGGACATAATAATATCCAAAGAAAGCATCATTTTCACCATGGTGCACCTATAGATGCCATTATTTCATACCTATGATATGTTGGATTTCATGGAGTAGTCATGTGCGAATTAAAGTCTATTTCACATTATTTGATTGTTGTTCTGGTAGAAAGATAGTGACAAGAGATACACACATTTCATCCCCCTAATGTGGGGAAAAAATTACTTTATAGGATGTTGCCTACATACTCTGTCTTCCCATACATGGACTGGAGGTTATATGTGTGACTATTGAGGATTGGTGTCTAGTCATAAATCATCTACTAGGAATTAACATCATAAATATACTATGTGTCTTCTATAGTTCTTCATTATGCATGGTATTTATTAATAAGCATATTTTTGTGATTCTTGATGACGTTTATGAGGAGAAAATTATTTGACACACACATGCATATATTATACGGTTGATCTAAGAAATATTTTATGTAGACTACTCCAACACTTTGGTACATATAATGTACCAATAATTACATGAGGATCTTTAGTAGATAGGCAGATACAGTTGGGGGTCTTCTTTCCCATCACATCTCTATAGATTCCTCTATGTAGCTTCTTGAGAGGAAATACATCAGATTAGGGGTTGAATGACTATGCTATATATGTTGGACTGGGAGCATTTTCCATGAATCGCTCATAGGGTTATTGTACCACTCCCGGAACACTTTTTGCAGGGCTGTACTCAGGGGAATTGGTATGTTTCAATCATTAATTTGAGTTAATTTATGAATTTATTAATATCATTTATAAATTTATCATATAATGTTTTTTTAACCAAGTGGAGTTAGACTCAGTTTTATGTACAAACCACAAGACATAGTGTGCATAATTTTCAATAGATATTTTATGCTATACAACCAGATTATATTAGTTATAAATTAAAATAAATTATAGAAAGAATATTTTCTTTTATTAATATTATATGATATTAAAATGATTATTTTTAATATAATTGTGATCATTTATAATTTTTTAGATGACATTTATAGGTTTCATGCATCATGTATGCTAGATTAGTCTGTGAATCACTTCCATTATGTTTTATAGTTATGGTTAGAGACTATGGGAAACTTTTGTCACTCATACACTTTCACATCATTGAGTGGATGTAGGGAGACGAAGTCAGAGATCTGTTTGAATGTATCCAATGTAGAGACTATTATTTTTTCATATATGTATTTGAAATATATTAAAAAATATATTCAGAGTTAGATGCTTAGAAAACATTAGATTCCAAGGCCTAGTGAGACCAAAACAAATTTTATAAAAATATTAACTATATTTTATATCACGTGCATGCATTTTTCCTAAAAAATAGAAATAACTCTTGAATGGTGGATCAAATCAGGAATATAAGACCCAAAAGTAGAAAAAAGGCCTATAATAACAGCCAAAATATTTCTCTAAGGGCCTATAGTGGCCGCCTAGGAACCACTAAATAGAGGACACATTTAGCCCATGGTTATTGTCTATTCCATCCACCATTTAGCAGTTGATATAGCCTATGTCGGGGAAACCTATAGTGACTACCATTTGGAGGTTTCAATACACTAGATTGATTTCACCTTTAGAGACTAACAAATGGTGATCGCTATAGTGCATCCTAGCCATGCCTATAAAAACCACCATATGGTGGTCACTATAGGTTCCTTTGTTCTCAGATATAGTGAATTTCATATGGTGGTTGCGAACATTTTTTTAATAAAAAATTATATTTCCAAAAACTAACATATCTAAAAAATGCAATTAATATTTCCAAAATGTGTCAAACCACATGCATGTAGATCAATTTTTCTAATTATCTTTAATGCTTCACAACCATCATCAAATAAATGTACATATGAAAAAATTTAATATAATAACAAGTATCATAAAAAATATCACAAAATAAAATAAAAATTTAAATCAAATAAAATATTTTAATTAAAATTTTTACAATAAACCAATGTTATTTAATGTGGAAAATATATTAATAATTTCTAATCATTTTTTATAAATTTAAAAATGTTTATTTGATCATTGAGAGTAGACTCAACATATGATTGATGTGTTAGCATCTCATACACATTAATAATATAATAATACCACTTTACATTGATTTAAAATCATTCAAAAGTTGTTTTTTATTTTATTTAACTATTACATTCACGTTTTTCTGTTTCATTACACTAAAAGTTAGTTTTCCATCATCACAAGAAAACGACACATCCGATTGACATATCGTCAAGTAAAAATTTTCAAAATTCACTATATAATTGTTTTTTTGGATATCATGGCATTTGGAGGTCGTTCAGCATGTTTTGACTCCCCCCCCTCATGTTAGCATTTTTTATGGGAATCAATCCTTTAAAAACCACATATTTGGTCATTTCGAGAATCCCACACATCTGATTGATGTAATATAAACTCATACACATCCAAAAAAAATATGTGATTTTACTATTATTTCACATCATTTAGAGGTCATTTTTAAATATTTTTACATTAAATGTGCATTTTGATATTTTATGACACTAAAAATGCATTTTCTGTCCACCCTGGCACACACCACATCAAATTGGCATTCGATCTTCTTGATAATTTCAAAATTAACTCTATTTTTGTTTTAATCCCATTTCATGGAATTTTTGTACCATTCAACTAGTTTTGACACACTGATGGATCTTTTTAAGGGGCCTCAATCCTTGAAATTCAACATATTTAGTCATTCTGGGTAAACCACATGTTAGATTCATGTGTCATATTCCTATCTATGTCAAGAATAAAAATAACATATGTTTATTATGATTTAAAGTAATTTTTAGATCATTTTCTATTTATAAACCATTAAATACACGTTTTAGGTTTTTTTATGACACTAAACATGTTTTTTCCATCATCTCAAGAAAATGAAACATTCGAATAACATACCATCTACTCATACATTTCATAATTAACTCTAACATTTTTTGAATATTATTTCATGGTATTTGGAGGTCGTTCGATTGTTTTTTACCACCCTATATATTTTTAAAGGGTTTCAATCTTTTAAAGCTGCATATTAAATCATTCTGGGAAGACTGCACATCTCATTGATGTTATGTCTCCTTATACACAACAAAAATAATAATATTAAAAATTTTATATGATTTCAAGTCATTCCACATTTATTTTCTATGGATATGATCATTTAAGGCCATTTTTTGTGTTTTGTGACACAAAAAGTGTTCTTTTGGTCCTTATTAAAAAATCACACCATGGATTAATGTTTTCTCTGCTCAACTATTTAAAAACTCAGTCTATGGTTGTTGATGTATCATTTAATGTAATTTGGATGCAATATAGTTGGTTTTGACCAATATAAATACTTTTTTAAAGGGCATAATACTTTAAAAATTGCATATTTGGACGTTCTATGTAGACCACACATTTGATTGACCTGATGTTTAAGCTTACACATCAATAATAATAATAATAATAAGATTATTTTCCAATGATTTCTAGTCATTTTGTGGTTTTTTTCTAAAAATATGACCGTTAAAGGCATGTTTTGGTGTTTTATGACACTAAATGTGTTTTCCCATCATCTTAGGAAAATAGGACCTCTAATTGACATAATATCTACTTATACATTTAAAACATAAATTTATGGTAGTTTTCTTTTGTTTTCACAAAATTCGGAGGTTGTTCGGTTGGTTTTGACCCCATGTGTTTTTAAAGGGCATAAATCCTTTTAAAATTGTATACTTGGTCATTCCAGGAAGACTTCACATCCGATTGGCATAAAGTCTCTTCATACATGTCAAAAATAATAAGAATGTGACATTTCTAATATTTCATGTCATTCCATGGTTGTTTTCAGTGGATCTAACCCTTAAATGCCGCGTTATGGTGTTTAATGACCCTAAAAGTACATTTTTGATCATTCCGATAAAATGTCACATTGTATTAAAATTTAATCTATTAAAACATTTCACAATTAATTATATAATTATTTTCCTTTAATTTCATATCATTTGAATTTCATTCGACTAGTTTTGAACCCTAGATTCACACTTTTCAAAGGCATTCGACCTTTAAAATCGTATATTTTTTCATTCATGGAAGGCCACACTTCTGATTGATGTTTCATCAACTCATACGCATAAAAATGAATAATAAATTGTTTTCCTATAATTTTATGTCATTCCAATGACATTTTTTTTAGATCTGACCATTGAAGGAATGTTTTGGTATTTTATGACACTAAAAGTGTGTTTTCCACCATACTTGACAAATGACAATTCCAAATAACATACCGTTTACTATATCATATCCAAATTCAATCTATGTTTTTTTTATTTCAAGACATATAGATTTCTCTTGGTCTATTTTGACCCCCCACCCCAAATGTTTTTAAAAGGCATCAAACCATTAAAAATGTATATTCTGTCATTTTGGGAAGACTGCACATCTGATTGAAGTCAAATCCTTCCTTAAACAAAAAAAATAATAATTAGATGGATTTACTATGATTTCAGATGATTATGGGGCTGTTTTTTATGGATCTGATAGTTAAACACTAATTTTGGTGTTTTGTGGGACTAAAAGTGACTTTTGGATCCTTTCGAAAAAACACCAGCTCAAATTGATTATTCATCTTCTCAACCACTTAAAAATTCACTATATTGTTTTTCTAATCAAAATCAATGGAATTTGGATGTCTTTTGGTTTATTTTTACACCAAGAAACACATTTTAAAAGGGTGATAATCCTCTAAAAATAAAATATTCTGGTATTTCGGGAAAACTGCACATCTGATTGATATGTCATCTTCTCATACATATAAAAATTAATATTAAGAAAATTTTACTATGATTTCATGTCATCATGAAGTAATTTATATATATATTACCATTGAAATTATTTTTTTCTTTTTTATGAAACTATAAGTAGGTTTTTTATCATCCAAGAAAATAACACCTCCATTGACATACCATCCACTTGACCATTTCACAATTCACTCTAAAAAATTTCTCGTTTAATTTCACATCATTAAAAATTCATTCAATTTGTTTTGACCCCTCCCCCAACCTGTATGTTTTTATAGGCTGTCAAACCATTAAAAATGAATATTTAATCATTCCTAGAAGACTCACATTTGATTGAAATTTCTTCTCCTAACACATATCAAAAATAATAATTAGACAATTTTAGTGGGATTTCACATCATTTGAAGGTCATTTTCTATTGATATGAATATGAAACATGTGTTTATGTTTTTATTTTATGACACTAAAAGTGAATTTTTGATCCTCTCTGTACAAAATCACCTTTGATTGACGTTTTTTGATTAACATTTTATAATTCACTATAAACATTTTCTTGCCTAATTTTAAGGAATATGGATGTTATTTTTTCAGTATTTACTCCTAGATGAACCTTTTCACTGGGCATCAAACCATTAATTAGTGATTATTCAGTCATTTCTGGTAGATCACATGTCTGATTAACTTAATTTCTTTTCATACACATCAATAATAACAATAATATGGTTTTACTATGATTTCGAGTCATTCTACGGCCGTTTTCGGTAGTTCTGACAATTAAATGCACATTTTGGTTTTTTATGACACTGAAAGTGAATTTTCCATCATCCTGGGTGAACAACATATTTGATTGAAATACCTATAGGTTAACCATTTCACAATTCACTCTACAATTTTTTCGTCTAATTTCATGATATTATGAGGTTGTTCGGATGGTTTTGACCCCTATGTGTTTTTAATGGGCAGTATACCTTTAAAAACTACATATTTGGTCATTCCAGGAATACAACACATTTGATTTATGTGCATTATCCTCATATATATAAAATATAAAAAGAAACATTTTATATGATTTCACATCATTCAGAGGATTTTTTCTATGGAAATGATGGTTAAATGGACGTTTTGGTGTTTTGTGACCCTAAAAGTGTGTTTTCGGTCCTCCTAGAAAAAAACCATATATTATTTTTATTTCATATACTAATTTTTTTTAATTAAATATGTGGATATTCTTGTATCATTTCCTGACATTGTATTTTTGAAGTTTGGTTTTGACCCCCAGGCGCTCCTTTTTAAAGGGAATTAATCCTATTAAAATCATATTTTCAGCTTTTCAAGGTAGACCTTGCATCCAATATTTGTTTCTTCTACTCATTTACATGATTGATAATAATAAATATATGGGTTTCCAATGATATAAATTCATTTGGGGTATTTATATATATATAATACCATTAATCCCATGCTTTGGGTTTTATGAGACTAAAAGTGTGTTTTCGGTTATCCGAAGAAAATGACACCTCTGATTGACATACCATTTGGTCGACTATTTTATAGTTCACTATATAGTTTTTATTATTATTTCATGGAATTCATAGTCTATTCATTTGTTTTGTCCCCCGTGTGTTTTTAAGGGGTGTAAATTCATTCAAAACAACATATTTAGTTGTTCAAGGAAGACCACACATCCGATTGATATGGCTTCTCCTATTACAAATAAATAATAATAATAATAATAAGATAATCTTTTAATTATTTAACATCATTAGAGATCCATTTTAAATGGATCTAATTGTTAAACTCATGTTTTGGTGTTTTATGACACTAAAAGAGTTTTTTTGTTCCGTTAGGAAAATGATGCCTTTGATTGATGTTCCATATTCATGACCATTTTAGAATTCACTATGTGGTTATTAACATCAAAATTTATAGCATTCATATGCCATTTGGTTGGTGTTGACCCCCACATGATCCTTTTAAATGGTTCTAAAACATTTAAAAACTTCATATTCAATCGTTCTGGGAATACCACATGTTTGATTGACATGTTTTCTACTAAAACATGCCAAAATTAATAATAATATGTTTTTTCTATGACTTCAATCTATTCTTGGGTCTTTTTTAATATATATATCTCATATTTAAATGTGTATTTTTGTGTTTTGTGATATTAAAGTTTATTCTACTTCATCTTGGGAAGAAAACACCCCAAATTTATGTATAGTCTAATCAAAATTTTAACAATTAACTCTATAGTTTATTTTCAGGTTTCAAGCTATATAGAGGTTGTTTGGTTGGTTTTGACCATTTGTAGGTTTTTAAAGGGTTTCAACCCTTTAAAAATTTCATGTTTAGTCATTCTAGGAATAATACATGTCTTATTGATGTGGAATATCCTCACACACATTAAAAAGGATAATAAGATATTTTTTATAAGATTTCACATCAATATGTGGTCATTTTCTATAGATCTGGTCCTTGAATGCGCGCTTTGGTGTTTTGTGTCACTAAAAGTGTATTTTCATTCCTCACAAGAAAAACCAATCTCAGATGGATTTTTTTATCATTGAAAAATTAAAAATCACTCTAAGGTTGTTATAATCCAATTTAATGGAATTCATATTCTGTTCGGTTCGTTTTGACCCCCAGACACACCTTTTTAAATGTCTTCAATCCTTTAAAACCCACATATTCGATCGTTCTTGGAAGACCACATGTCATATTGACGTGTCGTCCACTATTACAAATTAGAAATAAAAACAATAATTTTTTATTTTGATTTTATGTCATTCATAGGTTTTTCTAATATATCTAACTGTTAAACACATGTTTTGGTGTTTAATGACACTAAAATTACATTTTTCATCATCTTGGGAAAATGACACCTCCAATTGATGTACTATCCACTCAACCATTTCCTAATTAACCATATAGTTTTTTTTGTAAATTATTATGGAATTTAGGGGCCATTATGTTGGTTTTAAACCATGGACTAAGAGTGTTCATGGGTTGGATTGAGTTGAGGGTTGTTTTGGATCTAACCCAACCAAAAGTGAATTGGTCTGGTCCCAGACTTCATGAGCAGTCAACCCGACCCAACCCAACCTATGGGGGGTCAGCTTACATGATGCCATTACAAATGACCCAACTTGACTTGTTTTAGTCTAGGCTGGGTAAACTGTGTTGCTGATGCATTACTTATCTATAGTCTATTGGGAAGAACAGATAGAGACCACCATTAGTGGGCTTCAACACCCCAAGAATTTTCCATCTAATATATTAATTACATTTAAAAAAATTAATAACAACATGATTCTAATATTCTATTATAAATCCACTTATATAAGTGATTTATAATCACTTCTATAGTATATAATATGGAAGAACATAAATAGAAGTACTATTTCAAAAAACTTTTTCAGGAACAAAAAAAAGACTTGTTCAAATATCTTATCAATACACCTTATTACCTCCTAAAAGTATCTTCCAACAGTCACAAATAGTATAATGTAAATAAATGACAACACAAACAACCCTTATTCAAACTTCTCATCATAAGTGACTGATAAGTGTTATAAACAACTTCTAGAATAGTGTAATCAAAGAGGCATATCCTCATAAATGTGGCCACTGGTAATTGAAAAGATAAAATAAATATCTATATGGTGTCGTGCTATATAAGTCAAATATACAAGACCTACAATAAATTCATGATTAGGATCCAAATATCATTTTCTATTTGTAATGAATATTTATAATCAAGTATATTCTAATTTAAGAATATTGAGAAAAAAATATTCAGGATATTTTTCTAATACATAGAATCAATATGAATTAATAGATGAAATCAACCACACAAGGTATAACAAAAACTAAGTAAAATCATTTCAAATGGGATTATATTCATTGAAAAATCACCAATATTTCATGATTTGATTTTTAAGACCATAATATTGTTTAAACACCTAAAAGTTTCATGAATCATTCAACCTAGATTTGAGAAATAAATTTGACAGATATTTAAGGGATTAAGAGTGATTATGTGATGCTGGAATTTCTGGAATAAATTATAATTTTCAATCAATGCAGCAAGAGTTTTTACAATCATACATGAATAAGTAGTCCCACTATATAATATACCTTTTATAAATGATGGGAACTTATGCCAACTAGAAAATTCATAAAATCAAAATCACTTTACATATATAAAATAGGAGTTTATATAGGAATTCCTACCACTTAATGACGAGTGAATGTTCTTATTGAACATTCTGTATTCTACGACCATGACCTGACTTAGAACTATATCTAAAAAATCTAGAAACACCTACAACGAGGTCCTAAAAAACAAATAGTGACCTAAACACAAACAATGAAACCTATAGGGAGATCCAATGAACTTATTTCCTCACGAAAATCTATATAATGCGTATACTTTAAATCAAATGAAAACACAGGCAAAGATGAATAGATGTATAATTGTTTGAACTAATTAAATGGTAAATATTTTAAAATATATTAAAGAGGATGTAGTAACATTAATGATTAAATTTAAAAGGGAAAAAAATATGAAAATATGATGTTTGGATTCATAAAAGGTGTGAATGTAAAAAATATTAATAAATTATCAAATAAATTTGAAAAATGTACAAGAATTATAAGGATATATTTAATGGAATGAATTTTCATTGTGATGATAGAAAAACTTTGAAAAAATAAAATACAATGGAAATTCTTGAATGAATCATTGTGAAAGGAAAGTAAGAGGATAAATAAAAAACTTAAACAAATTCACTTTCAGTATTTTAGAACTCAAGGATCTTTGAAACTAAACTTCAGAGAAATTGAATAAATTTTTTTCCATTGGTTATTTCTTAAATATATGGTTATTTGGGTCATATGATAACAAGTTTTATGTATTCTAGAAATTATTTGACATTCATTTTGGTTATAAAAAACAATATGTTAAATAATTACCTTGGAATGGGAATTTTTGCTTTCATTTAAAGCTATGATAGTCTAGGATGGATGAAAAAACAATAAATAATTACTATAGCATGTAATTTTTGTCTATACCACTTTCATGATGTTTAAATTAAATAGAAATAAGAACATTTTAGTGGAATTAACATTATAAATTAGTCAAAATTTAATAAATATATATATTCCCAGTGACTAAAGAAATGAATGATCTAAATAATTTATAAAACAATCATAAATTTATTTTCTAATGAAGAGTGATCCTTTCTTTTAATTTAGACAAAAACACTTTGTATATGAGTCAGGGATGATGGAATATGTTAAAAACACAACAGACATCATTTTTGTTTATACTCAAAAATTTATTTATAAATGAATTTCATGATGCAATGATAATATAAATCATTATTAAAAATTACATTGTAGAACCAAGTGATGGGAATTAATTTTTCTATTCATCCATGTCCTTTGTTGAGAAATAATTCCCAGATAGTGGAATTATTATGAAATCGAAATTATAAGTATATAACCTTACCTTTGATTTCAATTTCTAATGAGTGCAATATGTTGATGATGATGTGATTTATTAAAGGAGATGGAATTGATCCATGAGAGTCAATGGATGAAGATAGTCCATGGATTCAATACGTTAAAACTAAGGCAAAGGTGGAATAACCAATAGTCAAATCAAATATAAATTATAAAATAATTATGCATTTATACCTAGTGGAAAAAATAATTCAACACCATTAATATAGTTTAGTGGATTAATGTGCACCCATATTAACATTAAATTGTAAGGAATAATGATTGATTTTATGTTGATCAAGGTTTAATTACTTTACATATATAATAATATTTAATATGATTAAGTAACTAAACATTCATAGAATCAGTAAAAATCATGAATGTAAATTATACAAAAAATATAATTACATAAAAATTAAAGATGAGACTCTGATATGATTGGTTCCACCACATGAAATATACCATATTCGATCAATACTATAACAAGATAAATAAAATTAAAATAAAACAAATAAATGCAGACTAATGATTTATAAATATAATGAAAATAAAATAGATGGATTCAAATTAAAAATCGAATGATTAATCTGTAAATTAAAGACTCGTATCAGAATATATCCAAACATTCCTTGATTAAATCCAAAGTAACTGAGTTTAATAACCTTCCTTGGATTATGAATGAATATAAAAATATTGAAAAATATTGAGAAATTTTAATAAAGTCATATATACTAATAACTTTTGAAAAACATGTGATATTGAGAAATAGTGATCCCATAGGTGAGACATAATGCTATTCACATCCATATACTCATGTTGCTTCAAAATATCATCGGTAATTCATGATAGCATTAAAAAATGAACATCTGTAGCATCATCTAGATGTTTTTTGTAGAGAGATAATTCATCGTAACTAGCCTCTTTTCTAGGTTCATTATGAATAGGTTCATCTAAAACATATAATTTCCTTTCAGGGTGAAGGATAATGCATAAGCACCTTTTCAACTCTGAGAAATTTGTGCTAGTTAGAAGGTTATCCTCCTCAAGTATGGATCATAGCGATATGATTGAAGTCATTTTAATATTATATCTAAAAACAAGATTTTCCAAATTTTAGTACTTAATATGATAAAATTTAAGAAAATAAATAAATCAATAAATACTATATTTATTATTCTCCCAATAATTTATTGAAAAACAATATCCCTCACCATTGGATTCAGAATATCCTATTTCATGGACATTCAATTGGCAAGGATCCAAATTTTCCTTTTAATTACCATAACATTGGTTGGTCAAAAAACATGAATGGTATTAGGTAGGCATTGAAAATTCCAACTGCATTAAGTCTCAGTTACTTGATCTATTTAGTAGACTACCCAATCCTAAAATCCTTATATTAGATTTACTCAAACCTTGCCTCTAATTCACACCATGTTCTACATTGGAATTCCAACCTTGATGAAAACTAATTTAACTCAAAACATCATGTTAAAATTCCAGGATAATTGAAAGCATCAGAACTATGGCTGGTCAAACACTTTGAACTATGGTTCGATTTTAACTGAAGTAATGGAGGGATATTCCGACTTAATATTTATAAAAGAGGGATTTTATCCTTTTATGCATAAATATTATATTATTATATTTATAACATGATTTTAAATATTAATTGATTTTAATTATGTGATTAACTAGGTCTTAGATAATATTTATGCATAATCTAATTTATTTTTGTTCTATCTTACATGATCATTAATTTTATTAAATAATGTGATTGTAACAAAACATCGATAAGGAAATAACCATTAAAATTAAAAGAAATAAAATAATAAATTGTTATAATCAAGATATTTTACTATCTATTAGTTTATATAGAGGTTGATAAACTAACCGTTGACCCAAGTTAAAACACCTTCAACCAATAAAGCTTCATGTTATAGCTTTCCACCTATCCACCTATTACATGAAGTACATTATATTCCAATCACATGTTATTATTCAATTCCCGTAGTGTAACAACTATAATATGACTCATATGTGACATGTAATTCTGAATATTAGGTAGATTTCAATTTAAAATATATATATATATATATAAATATTAAAACCAATCATATAATGTGCCCTATCAACTTAATGACCACATGAAAGAACATGTTAATTACATTTAAATATGGGTAATTTGGTATAATACTTGTCATGTACATGGGATACACGTAATGTACATTAGTTGACCAAGATACAAGATGGCCAGGCAACAAGTAGTGTAGAGAATAAATGCATCATGTGTCATCGTTGCACACAGTTTGAATTAATTTCTGAATTAATTCATGATTCATTTAACATATGTATATAGTGTGTATCTTTGGTTACATGGTGTGTACTCTTATGTTATCAAACTAAAATATTAGACACATCTGGATAAGATATTTATTTTTATTTCATTTATTAAATTAATAGATTTGATTATATTTACAATAAAAAGAGGAAAAATAAGATCTCAGAATTCATATTAAAAGAATGATTAACCAGGAATTGAGAACAAAATTAAAAATGTGTAAATCAATAAAAATTATTTAAATAATTATAAATAATTATGTGACTGCTCTGATACTACTTGTTGTTTCTGGGTGTAGTGGAAGCATTATTTGGGTCATGCAAAACTTTTATTTTTTTCATGATCGATGATTAATCTTAGATTTTATATACTGGTGAACATCATGGAAAGTATAATTAAATCAAAGAAATAGACAAAGGATTGAATGTTGTAACTATAGAGAGTATCATTGCATATTATTTATAATTAATTTAATTAATTAAATAATTACCTTGATGGAATAATTTTTTCATTGATGAATCTGACAATAGATCTACACTGTATTGTCATTGTGTTGTAGAAATCAATGCAGAGTCTCAATGTTGTGATCCACATGTGTCCAAAAAATATTTGAACATTTTTGTTGGAATCTCTATGTTCTTCCACAACAGATCCAATGACTCACACTCTCTTTCATTGATAGACTGAAGAACCTATTCCAATTCCTTCTCTTGGAAGTCACTTGGCTTGAGAATAAATGGAAGAGGAAGATCTCCCTTCATTATTTAGAGCATTCTTGGAGAAGGGAGCCCTCTTAAGATTTAAATAATTCTTTAAATATATTGTGTACAACCAAAAAAATGAATTTTTACTCAAAGAAAATAATATAATTTGGTTAATATATCGCTAGGGTTAGAATTAAATAATTTCACAAGTTCTCCTTACAATTTATTTAATCCCTACATAACCCAATGTCAAATAATAATTATATTATTATTATTATTTCTCGACATGCACTTAGCTTGGGAATTAAATTAAATATCATTTTATTAAATAATATTGAATATTTATTATTTTTCATCACACCATTTAACTCTATTTTTTATTACTCTACAATATTATAATTCATTGAATAATGACTAATTTTTTATTTAATATATATAACTAGATTATTCATCAATAAAAAATAAATATTATATTCACTAAATAGAAAATAAATATTTATTAAATATTACGATCACATTATATTATCTTGAATAACTGGTGATGGAATAAATATGATCATGAAAAAAAAATAATTATTAAACCCAGTGTGGTAATAATATTTATTCAACTTATTAAATAATAAATAATATTATTATTATCCAACTGAGATTCTGGAAACACTTAGTGTGTGACCCTGTAAGCCTATTTCTTAATAGCATTAGGTAATGTAACATAAAGTCCAAGTTTATCATATAGAAACATGAGAAGGAACCCGCTGATAATAACTTTAATGCATAAATGACATAATACCTCAATGTGACACTTACTATGTAATATAATCCCTTATTCTTGATATCTATAATCAAGCAAGTTGCAAGCCAGTGTCATCAACCAATGTGCTTGATGTCTCTTTCTTTGAATTCCCAAAAATTAATCTTGCCTATAGAACACCATGGCCATGGATTTATTTAGGTTGTATCATTTTCATCAAAGGGACAAAGATATCAAAATTCATTAATGAACATAAGGGAAAAATATATTCTTTCATTATACATTAAAACAATATTACTCATGACATACCAAACATATCCTACCTCACCATTAACATTTGTAATCTTGGTTTTTGTCAATAAGTAAAAGTATGTAACTCATAGTTATCATTAATAATAATCTTAATTTATAAGGACTAATAAACACATCTATAGATAGGAACATCCAATGAAACATATAAATGTGTATTTTCTATTGGCGGGTCTCATTCTAATAATATCATACATGATATTACCAAGGGTGTACACCATGAGAAGGTTCCTCAAATTCCTATGGATCTCCAGCCCTGATAAACTATATCATTTAGGCCCTTAAATGAAATCATCCATCTAATGAACTTAAATTAAAATATAGCTTCGTAGCACTTCTAATTTCTCATCATAGCAAGGAACTGCTATAGACATTTAGTGTGACTACTACTCTTGGGAAATTTTCTCTTACAATGTTACAATCAAGAAAAATCATGATGTTATAAGAGTTCTATTAATATTCAAAACTATAAATATAGGTTATCATAAAGTATATAGAATTAGTTTCTAGGAAACCAACTCCAATCATATTATCATTTTTTCAATATTTGGTGTAGAAACGGACTTAGAAAATGTTTTTAAAAAAAACCCGACTTCATTACTCTCTTCATATGTTTTCTTCTACAAAACATGTGTTATTAAATTTTTTTTAAATTTTTTTTAACCTTTTCAAAATAATTTAGTAATGAAATTTTTACCTTTTTTTCCTTCTTCTGATTTTTCCAAAGGGATCTTCTTGTTTCTTTAGGAAAAATGAATTTTAATATCTTTTACTATGTAAAGGGAATGTTCTTTTTACCTCATACAACTTGTGTGGATTTACCCACCATATTTTCTTCAAATATTCCTTTTCAAGTTTAAAAGATTAATTATTAATAAAAAAGTTTTTAAAAGTGATTTTGATAGAAAAATAATTAGAAAACGTATAATTTCTTGAAGAATGTTTTTACAATGTATTTCATTGTATTTTTAATCATCAAAGAAAATAACCCATTAATTTTAATCAATTTCAGACATTTTATATTGATACTATTCTTATTATTCCTTTTGATGGTTTCAGATTGATTTATCCAAGGATTGTTTTCACATTCACTTCCTCGATTCCTTTTAGTCCCCAAGAAATATTCAATTTCCTTTGATCCTTTTACATTTAGTTCCCCACAAGTATCCATTACATTTTCATGGATATGATTATTTCTTGAATGCTATACCATTTTTCATATGGGGTTCACTTCAAAATTTATTTGATTATTTGGGGAAATATTGATAATTTTGTATCCCTTATTCGATATTGATATTTGATAAGGCATATTGTTTATTAGATATGAGAAATATTGAGGACATGGAAGACACAGATTGGGGACCATTTAAGGAATTCCTTAATGGTTGTGGACTAGTTAATGTAAGCCCTTTAATGCCTCGATAGTCTCATGAGATAAAATTAGTGGGAGACAAACCCTTCAAGTTTGTTTCCAAGTAGAATATAGGGGTTTATACATATAATTTTAAACTATTTGGAGGATAGATATTGATCTTATAGGTTTTCATGTACCTTATACCTGATGTCCAATAATTTATCATTTCCATCAGTTTTATTTAGATATTATTTATCTCTGTTATTTTTCATTGACATATCTATGGAAGCATTTAATTCAATGTTTATTGATTAAATTACATGTGTTTTCATTTTCTAACCTTGATATATTTAGTTTTCTTTATCTAGTTATTTTAATAGAAAGTGTTTCCATTTATTTACCATAACATTTGATTATTCTAATTGATTCATTATTTCTTACAATGTACTTTACCCTTACTAAGAATTTGAGCTCACCTTTATTATATTTCCTTTTCTTAGGATTACAAAAAGAGTACTATGAAATATATGATGGGATATACTTGATGGAAAAAATTTATTATCCTCAAAATAAGAAAAATATTATAATTTAAATAGTGTACTAATTTTTAATACATTACTTGGGTATGTATCACGTTTACCAAGGCTACTAAACTATTCAGTCCTTTGGGATCCAATTTACTTACATCTTATGCCAATGTAATTGATAGTAGTCATCAACTCTAGGCTTTTGGTGTTGGGGCACTATAGTTATTATCATAGGAAGTTTAGTAGAAACTTTGGGAACTATCTTTAGGAAAACATGGATTGATGCACATAAAATTGAGTTAGACATTGAGGATAGGTATAGAAGAACATTTAAATGTTATGTTAGGGTAGAGATTATGTGGGTATTCCTAGAAATACATCCCTATATGGATACTAAAAGCTGATGTGGTTCTGGAACATGTGTATCTAGAGTTAAAAACTCTAACAAGGTGTGTCGATCCAAACTTGGCATAACCTATCACAGGACAATGGGCCTTACTGTGAATATAGTTTGAAACTCCAAGGGGATACACTTTAGATAATTCACATTCTCTTTACAAACCATTATGACTGATTTTTACAATGAATGAACAATGTTAAACCTAAGGTGTTTTATATTGAAGATAATATTTTGTGATTCAGATATCCTATAAATTATTACACATTTTTCTTTGACTATTTATATTCACACTATGATTTATAGTTTTATTCAATGGTTGGTACACAAAAGAGTCATGTTAAAATTTAACATGAAGGACTAGGTGGTAACAATGAGAAGAAAAATGAGGTGTTGATAGCAGTAAAAAAATATCATGTTTATTCTTAATTAGTTTTCATGAAATATGATTAACAACATATACATAAAGAAACTTTCGAACTCACCAATAAAGAGATTCACGGATTTCACTAAGCACTCAAGTGGTAGAGATCATGGAGAGAAGGGGGCTCAATTTACCTCAAAAAAAGAATGTAGAATGAGACAAATAAGAAAGTGTCTCAATGGAATGAGGAAATGATTTATGAGTGGTAAATAAAGACATAATGAAAATAATTATCATGGAAAATTTATAGTGTGATGGAAGAAAATGAAACTCGTACTAGTAAATCATTTATAGTTCATTGTCATAATTGTTGGAAACCTTGACTTTACTCAAGTCAATGACCTCCACTAGAGGATAAACTATAGAACAATTATGATTTATGTGTAAATAAGTGGATGATGTTTTTTTGTATTGGGTTTTCATTGAAAACCTTGGTTAAAAGGCTATTTATTGATTAAACTTCCTTGATGTCCATCATATTTATTTTGAAAACTATATTAATAATATTTTAGAAATGGAAAAACATTTTGGTGATCAAATCTAGAAATTATATGGAACATAAACCCATGAGGAAAATAAGATAAGGTTTTAACACCAACCACTGATCAACACAATGTCCTGGTTAAAATATAATTTTTTAGTAAAATAATTTTATGAAAAAAAAATTAATGATGAAACTATTTGTGTTTATTTTTAGGTTTAGAGATTATTGAATTAACCAAATTTACATTTGATAATAGTTAGAGATAAATAGTTAGAATTTTCACTCTTTTATGGGACTTCAGATCCATTATAAGTACATTTTACTGCTTCGTACATTAATATTAATATTTGGATATCCATTTGTAGAAGTAATGGATGAATTATAATTTGATCAAAGGATAGAAAAAATATGGAGTCATTCATATGAAATTGAATCATTTTATGTAAATATATATATCCTTATATTCATGGTTAATAAATTAATTCCTTAACATTTGGAAGAGTACCATAAAACAAAAAATTTCCCTAATACCATATTTTTTGATGAACTGAAGGCCTTCTAAATATTAATAGATTTATGGATTTATAGGCCTCAACATTCAATTAATAATTCACTTGTTTTTACTGATGTCTTTAATCACTCCTCATAAATATTTACAGTTTTCCATCGGGGACAAATTTCTACTTGCCACTAATGTTCTTCTACTTAGAGACCTAGTTATATGTAATTCCTTGTGACCATAGTACATCCCATTCTCTCTATTCTGGAGGATTTATTTTAAACCCTTTTCATTATGTGGGATTTAGACATAAGAAAAATCAACCAATTTATAACTAAGAGAACGTCTAAATTGTGAGGAAATGATTTAATTAAGGTGGATATAATATAACACCCCTAAAATATAAAGTATGAACATTGTATTCGATAGCGCATATGACATGAAACACCAAGTACGTAAGGGAATATAATATCCCAAGAATTTATAATATATTCAAAATTTTAAATAAATTAAATTTATTTTATAGATTGAAATGCATGTGAAACTGTGTCAGTATACATTGCATGCAACAACTAATTTCTTTGACAGCTTATGTTATACACAAGACTGTGTTTTACCAATCAAAAAAATATTATAGAAATATTATTATTTAATATAATAAGATATAAACTATCTATTAAACTAGCAGTTATGAATAGTATTAACTTTCTTATAAAATATTTTTTTACACAAAACATAAAATGAATTCATTGGTTTCAAATTAATTAGAAACTAATATAATAAATAATTAGAAATATAAAATGATAATTTTTAAATAAAAATATTTATGTGATCATAATGTTGTTTTATCCTAATAAATTAAATTAATTACATGTAATCAGTGATATTTAAGTAATAACTAAATTTTATATTCAATAAAATATTTTTGATAATAATCCAATATATTTGATTAGCAGAAGATAAGATCAAACCCGATATTTTGCATATAAACCTATATTTTTATTAAGACACTTTTAACACCTTTTAATGGAAATCATATTTCAAATCCAATTTTTGGAAAAATTTTAAATATTATATGTCAATATAAAATTATAATTTTCAATAGGAACATTAAAATACTTTAGTGTTATTTTTTATTTATTTTTCTGTGAAGTTTTAATTTTTGAAGAATAGTGAAAAATACTAAATTTTAATTCAAAACTACTTTTTCATCTAATTTATTTATACTGTTAAAATATATTTGATTTTTAAAAAGAAATTTAATTCATATTTATTTATTAATTAATCCATTTTATCTCATTGGAATCAATTTCACATTGAAATTTTATATGAAAAGCTTGGAAACTTTTGAACATTTTTACTTTAAACACTTGTGTTGTCATCCCAACTGTAGGATTAAATTTAATTTAATTTCCTCCACTTATGATATTATAATTTGTATAAATGGATTTAATATTTGTAATAATCATAATTTATAATTCCTAATAAGGTAAAAATAATTTTTTTACCAAAAAATTGTGAAAGTGATTAAAAATAATTTCAATGATTATGGTGAAATTAAGCTTAAAAAGGAACTAAACATTAATCTTATGGGATAAAATGACATATAAAATTTTACAAAATCTATTATATAGACATATTTTTACACTTTAATCCCTTTTATATAATTTTTACCATCACTGGATCCACATTAAATGGTAAATTATGGGTGGAATTCCATTTTCCAAAATTTACAAGTGTGTCACTCCTCTTCCACTATAAAAAGGCCTCCTCTCCTCACACTTCCCCACACATATCAAGACACATTGTAATGTAAAATATCTATCAAAATATATCTAAAATATAACTAACCTAATTCTATAATCCTACACTTGGGTAGAAATTCATCAAAGGACTGCCTTTTGTTTAAACCAAAAAGGGTTACCAAAAGAAGAGGTAACTTATTTCCACAAGCTCATTAGTTTTATTTCATTATATAATCCATAAAATATCCATATTCCATGAATATGTAATAAAATAATTATCTCAAATATACTGATATTTTCTATGATAAGGATTTTACCTATAATTACAGATACATCTATCTGATGGGTAACAAACTTATCATTTATGTGTTGGGAGAATTGCCACCTCACAAAAAAGAAGTTGATATTTTTTCCTTTAACACCATTAATTGTTGGTAATTATGATTGGAATGATATTTATATATGATATATATGATAATAATTAGGTCTTTATGCTTTTTTAATTCTCTTATAACTCATACTCTTATACTTTTTATTTTGGGAAAATACGATAACATCGCTTGTGGAAGTATGGACTACCGTATCCTAAAAGGGATGTGATTCGATCACATGATACATGAAATGTATAATGTATGGTTTTAATTAAACATATGTAACACAAATAAAATTTATATGATATTAATTACATAATTTTCGATATTAAAATATGATATAGATCATTTTCTTTATTACCCTTTCACATAATAAAAAGTGGAAACATCGAAATTGATGTGTGGACTACCACCTCCTCGACAAGGTGTGATTCCATTCAAATAAAAATAATTTTATATATTATTATATATGATTAAATAACATGTAATTTATATTATAATTATCATTCTATTAATATATTTTGTTACATACCTTCTCTCCATAATGATCATTAAAAAATGGTAACGTTAGTAATGGATTCGTGCGGCCTACCATCTCCATGAATGTAATGTTGGTTCCTTTTTCATAAAAATATTTAATTAATGGATTTAAAATTTAAATTTATTTATAAATATAAAAATTATTTCATATTTATTATTCTAGATATGTTAAATAATTACCCCTTTGATCATAGTTAACTCACAAAAGTTATTTTTGACACATAAACTGAATTTAGTCAAAACACCCAATGTAAACACAAATGATTTTGTATTTATATAAAACATGGTAATAAGTGAAATAAATTTATGAAAAATATGAAAAATTTTATATATAAATTAAATAATTAACATAAGTTTTTTATTTATGAATATAAAGACACAGAAGACAAATCAAACACAAGGTAAGGGATTTTCATCTCACTTTTTACATCCATGAGACAAATGTCATGTTCACCACTTACTTATTTTGTGTCATGTATTTAATAATAATTTTAGTATATTTTAAAAATAACCATTTTTTGTTCATGTTATTTAAAAATTTCATTTAATGATATTCCTTCATGAGTCTTTATATTTAAAATTTTTCAAAGTGTTATGGGACAGTTTGGATTGTTTATGAATTATTTTCCTCAAGAATAATTCGAATGATATTTCAATGGTATTTCCAGTCAAGGAAAATATAAGACCATTTTTAAATTAACCATTTAATTTTCTTCTCCTATATTTATTAATATCTTTTTTATGTAATATTAAAAATTTTCTACTCTATGGCACTCAAAATGTTTTAGAATTGTTTTTAAGAAATCTTGACATAATTTCTCTCTTTAGTCGAAGATCCTATTTTCCTATAGAAACCATGTTTTATTAAAATGTTTTTAATTTTTATAAACTTTTAGAAGTGATTTAGTAATTTTATTTCTACAATTTTTATCTTTTACCCATGATGTCAATAGAATCTTTTTTCACATTCCGAACAAGGCATTTTTTACCATTTTACCATGAAAAAATGAATGTTCTTTTTACCTCAAACAGTATGTGTGTATTTAATCATTGTATTTTATTGGAAGATTCCTTTAAATATTAAAAATGATAATTTTTAAATAAAAGTTTTTCAAAGTTTATTTTCCATGAAAAATATTTTCAAATATTTTTCAAAATAAAAAGGATATTTTATGCAAGAATGTTTTTAAAACATCTTTTATTGTATTTATATTCATCAAGGACAATAAAATTAATTTTATAGTCCACTGGGGATATGTTTATTAATAAAATCCTTATTATTTCTCTATATGGTTTAGGATTGATTTGGATAATGATAGAATTCACATTCACTTTCTTGATTCATTTTAGCCCCCTTGAAATAATCAATTTCCTATGATCATTTGACATTAAATATTCCCTAAGTATCCATATCATTTTTATGTATATGATTATTAGCTGAACCATATACCATTTTTCAGGTCGATTTAACTTTTAATGTTAATTTATTATTTGGAGAAATATTGATAATTTCGTATCCTTTATTCAATACAGATATTTAAATAGGCATATAGTTTATTCGATATGAGTAATGCTTAGGACATGAAAGACATGGGTTATGGACCATTGAAAGAATTACCTATGGTTAGGGTTCTAGTTAATTTGATCCCTTTTATGTATCATTAGGATTATGGGACAAAATTAGTTAGAGAAAAACCCTTCAAGTTTGTTTCCAAACATAATAGATGGGTTTCTTCCAATAAATTTAATCTATCTGGAGGATAGATCTTGAGAATAAATGTTTTCATTTTCCTAAAACATGACACCCAATAATTATGAATTTCCTTCATTTTGATGCATTTATTATTTAACTATGATATTTTTTGTTAATATATCTATGGATGTATTTCATTCTATGGTTATTGATTAAATTTCATGAGTTTTCATTTTCTCACCATTCCATATTTATTTTACATTATCCAGTTATTTTTATGGAATGTGTTTCCACTAATTTACTTTTTAATTTAATTATTACAATCGATTCATTATTTCTTCCAAAGTACATTACCTTTACCGAGCATTTTATTTCACCCTTATTATTTTTCCTTTCCCTAGGATTCTAAAAAGTATACTATTAACCATATACAAATATATAGTATATGAAATAAAGCTGTTATCCTTAAAAGAAGAATTTTTTTTTTAATTAGATTATTAATTTGTAATAAAAGACTTGTGTATGAATCTAGTTTAGAAAGAATTGTAAATATTTATGTATTTTGGTTTGTGATCTAATTATATCATTAGAATATGTAATTTATTGTAAACACCGGATCTGGGATTCTAGGTTCAGGTCCCTAGATAATACTAATATTTATAATAAATAATTTATTAGTATGTCTATGATACCGATAAAAAACACTCTAATAGTATCATAAATTTTTTTGTGATTCTAATACACTAATCATTAGATAGTGATGATTCTGATAATTATTTACTTAATAGGATTTTGGAAATTTTTTTAGTTTAATTTTCCAAACAATTTTTCACCCCCTCTTTTATGCCATTGTAAACTCTTAGGATACAATAATTATTATCAGAGAAGTGTATACTATTAATACTTGGTAGGTTTTTACTTCTATTATCAACATCAATTATTATTACTTTTTGATGTAAAATTATTGTTTATAAACTGATTATACCAAATTTTAGTACTAAAAATAGTATCTATTCTTTTAAGATGGCATAGTTAATTGTTAGAACCCTTAAAAATATCAATCTTATAAAAACACCAATTTTATATGGTACAGATTATGGGTACTTGAGAGATCAGATGAAATCATTTATTTTCATCACTAGAGTAGATAATTTTGGGGTGCTTACTAAATATTTCAATATTCTTGATAAATATGTTTCCACATTCGCAAATAAAGAGAAATTGGAATGTGAACTCTATTATATAGTAAATAATATTCTATTATGTTCGACGACTATATGTATATAGGGTCATATATCATCTTGTGAAGTGGCTAATATTATATGAAAAAATGTTAGAATTCATACATTTGGGTACTTCCAATGTCATTGAAACAAGAATATCTATGCTTCATGCTGATTATCAATCCATTGATTTTATATTTTGTGATAAAATTACCACGATTCACTAAAGGTTTATAGAGATTACAAATAGTTTATAATATTTTAGAGATAAAGTCCATGATGATAATCTTTTGGTTGAAATGATTATTGATATAATTATTAGTGAGTCGGAATCTAAATGAACTATTATAGATGACATAAGAAATATTATGAATCTAACTCTCAATGATCTTATCGGTACCATCATAAAAAATTAAGGTAGATTAAAATGATATTTTAAAAGGGGAAAAATAATGGTGGTATATCTTTTTCATCAACATTTTTATTCCTACTGAAGTACAATCACCTAAAAATGTTTTGAAATATTTAAGGAGAATGAATGTTGTTGTTCAATCAGACACTAGTCCATCATAAAAAACTATTGATAAATTTAAAAATCTTACTAGAAGAATGAATATGTTTGTTGGAATGAAATATTTCCAATAAATATATAAAAATAATCATAATGATAAAAATGGTAAGAAAGACTAATTTGAAGTGAATTATTATGAATATAAAAAGAAAAGACATGTCAAACCAGATTTACCTAATCTCGAGAGAATGGAAAGAACATATATGAATTATGATAGAAATACAAAAAATTATTAAAATTCAATGAAGAAGAAATGTCAAAAATATTCTGACACATGGAGTGAAAGTGGAGGTGATAGTTATTCAAAATGTTCTTCTGACAAGAATAATTCTGAATAGGGGAATATTGGCCTATTTGTAGAAATATCTTTGGAAAAATAATGCTTAATGGGTAAGTTACACTGTAATAAATCTATTAATATTTTTTATTTAAATGAAATGTATAATGATGAAAAAATATTCTACATCATCTGATAAAGAATATTACTTAGCTAATGAAGGTAATACTTTACGTAGTTATGAGGAAGTATCTAGGCTTACAAAACATCTAAAAAATGAATATTATAATGTATTTAAAAAATATAATAATTCCAAACAAACAATTTTTAAGGAAGAATCAAGGATTTCAATTTTAACTAATGAAATATAAACTATTTCAAAAGAACATGATTAAATAATTTCTGAAAAGAAATTACTTTCAAAATATCCTAAAAAGAATACTTCAAAAAAAACACATTGCCAAATTATTTTTATAAACATAGATATAATACTATTTCCAATGAGGAAAAACATAATTTTCAAAATAAAATTCTAGATTAATATTTTCAATAAATTTTTTTCTCTAAATTTACCACAGGTAAAGAAACCTTTGACAAGAAATACAATAAATTATACCGCTCTTTAACTGCACTAGAATGAGTTTTACTCATAAAAACCTATTTTAAATAATAATTACTTTGTTCCTAAAAGTGATCCATTTTTCACTAAATTACATAGTTGGAGACATTGGATTAAATTTTTTTCTTTAAATATAAATCAATATTTTGGATTTCATAATGCATGATTTTCTAAATAAATGACATTTTATCAACATAGTAAGGTTGGTCAATGGTGGTTACCTAAAATCTTATTTTCTAATGAAAAAGGACCCAAGATGGTTTGGGTTCCGAAAAAATAATTTCTTTGTTTTCATGAAAATAGATAATATTCCAATAAAAAAATATTTGGTATGTGGATAGTAGTTTCTACAGGAATATGACTATAAACTAAAACTTCTTTAAAAATAATAACAAGATCAAAGGTGTAAAAGTTACTTTCAAAGAGAATGCTCAAGGATAAATCATAGGTAACTTTGTACCTTTTGGAAAATATTTAATTACAAATATTTGATTTTTTGTAGGAATTAAGAAAAACCTTATACTAATAAATTAATTATTTGAGGAAGGTTATCTTGTGAACATTAGGAATGATAAGTGTACAATACATAGTTCAGAAGATGGATTTCTTCTTTCTTCCAATCAGAATGAGAATGTTTACACACTAAAAATAGAACACATTAGGATCGAAGAATAACACTTCCTTAGAGATGCAGATGATCAATTTTGGTAATGGAATTAGAAGTTTGGTACAAAGTAAACTTAGAAACTTATCCAAGTTGACTAAGAAAGGACTTGTAAGGAATCTACCAGAACATAGGTTTGATTCATCAAAATTATGTGATACATTTTAACATGGTAAGAAACATAAGTCATTTTTTAAATATATTAATGAATTAAAAACTTTGTTGCTTTAATGTTAGCATACATGGACATATTTTGTCAAATAAAAACTATAAGTATTGTTGGAAAACACTATGTTTGTGACTTAGTTGATGATTACAGTAGACACAAATTGGTTTATTTTATAACAGGAAAATATAAAGCATATAGTTATTTTAAATTTTTTTGGATAATGTTAAAAACGATAAAAAACTCTCCATGATTTAAATTATTAGTGATAATGGTGTAGAATTTTAAAATTATGATTTTGAATATTTTTTTAGTAATAAAGGTATTGAACATAACTTTTTATCTCCTAGAACTCTACAAAAAATTGTTGTTACTGAAATAAGAAATGGATAATTTATGAGATTTTTAGAACTATGTTGTGTAAATACTCAGATGCTAAACATTTTTGGGATGAAGCAGTAAGTACTACTTGTTATACTATAAGTAATGATTTAATTTGAAATTTTATTAATAGACTCTTTATGATTTTTGGATAAGAAGGAAACCCAAATTTCTTAATTCAATGTTTTTATGAAAATTATTCATCTATAAAAGTAAAGAAAATTTACATATATTTTAACCCAAATATGTTGAGGGAATATTTTTAGGTCACTTTAAAACTAGTAAAGATTAAAGAGATTTTAATAAAATTTGTTTTACTATTTATGAAATAGTGCATGTTATGTTTGATGAAACCGATCCCATTATTTTCCAATAACCTCAACCTACATCCTCCAATGTTATTTCTGAAATTGATATCAACCTATAGTATAAAGTTCTTTACATAATTAAATTACCGTAGAATATGTTCATTATGTTATTCCTCATGAATATTTTTAACCTACTATTGACTAACAATGTTTTGAAACCCCATGTAGTCAGTTCTTTCTTGGGAGTCATCCTAGTGAGAGTATCACAGGTGATGTAGATCACCCAATTAAGACTAAAATTTCCTTGAGAAATGAAATTCAAAAATCTATATTTCTTATCTCAATTAGTACATAAATATCCTAAAAATTCTGTAGGTGATGTATATTGAATAAACATAATTAAAGATGAACTCAATGAATATAAAATGAACAAATTATACACTATAGTTGAATTTTCTAAAGATACTTCTGTAATTATAGTAAAATGGGTATTTTGGAAAAACAAACACTAGGTTTTGAAAATAAAAAACATCAAAAACATGTTTAGAAACATAATAAAGAACATTGTATTCTTAAATAATCACTTAGTGAATGGTAAGATAGATTGACTAGATTTTTGATAATACAATTGTGTTAAGGGATATGTGGATCCAAATATTTTTATTTAAGAAGTTAATAAAAACATTGTGATTGTAAAAATAAATGATGCTGATACTATATTTGGTTCAACTCAAATATATTTAACTGATTCCTTTTCGGATCATATGAATTATGAGTTTAAAATGAGAATGATGGGCGAGATAACATATTTTCTAACATTTAAAATATCACAAAAACCAAAAGTAAATTTTTTATTTCAAAATAAATATTTGATAGGATTACATAAAAAATTTGTATATGAAAATAATAATAGTATTAGTATTCCCATTGGTGCATCCAATACTTTAGATCTTGATGAGGCAAAGAAACTAGTTGATCAAAAAAATATAGAGGTATGATTTAATGATTACTTTACATAACCTAGTCATCTTGATTTAATGTTTTTATTATATGTAAGTTCTAGATATCATGCAAATCCAAAATAATCCCACCTAAAAGATATTTAAATAATCATTCATTATATTAATGAAACTATGTTTTTTGGATTATTCTATTCTTCTGGAAATGATATTGAACTAAAAATTTGTTCAAATCCAAAACTTGGTGGATGTAGAATGGTTAGAAAAAGTACATCTATAACATTTCATTTATTAAATGATTTTTTAGAGTCTTGGAATTGTAGGAAACAACCCTCAATAGCACTTTCTGCTACTGATTCCAAATATATACCAACTAGAAGTTGTTGTGGTCAAGTATTGTAGATGTAACACACAATCAAAAATAGTGGCATGAGTTTTTCTAAAACTCGATTACTTTCTGACTTCATAAGATCTATTTTTTTACGGAAAAACTCATAAAATCACTCACGTTATAAGAACATAGATAAAAACCAATTTATTTTTGCGTCACACACTTAATGGAGATATAATTCTATAATTCATTAGAATCCAAGAGAAACTTGCTGATATTTTCACAAAACCTATTAGTTATTATATATTTGAATACATTAAATAAGATCTATGAATGATCAATAATAAGTTATTATTTGTATCTACTTCTTGTTTACCAATCTCTTTACGTTGATATTCACCTTTTGATAGGTGGTGTATGTTTGTTATAATTTTTCTCAAATATGTTTTTTTTTAAAAAATTTACTATTTTAAAAAAGTCTCTATTGTAATCGGTTTTTGTTTTTAATAAGATAAAAAACAATTTTTGTTTTAAATCTATGATAATAATTTTTTTGTTTTAAAACTATCATAATCAGTTTTTTGTTTTAAAAACAATTTTAGTTAGTTTTTGATATAAAACTATCATAATCATTTGTAAACTATCATAATTAGTTTTTGATATAAAACTATCACAATACTTTATTTATTTCCTTAATTATCATAACCATTATCATATATAAAAATCAATAATAACATATTACTAATACCGATGATACTTTCAACTATAAAAGTTACTCTTTAATTATTTTAGTTTTTTCACCTAGCCCTTATATTAGCTTATACATTTTGTTGATTCCTTACTCTTTTAGTTTTTAATAAACCTTTATTTTTCTTTTTAAAAGCTAAAATTTTTCTAATCATACAATTTTATATTATGATAAATAAAATTCTAAATATTTGGGAGATGGAATATATATTTAAAAATTTATTTAATTAAATCTCAGTTTTCAAATAAAATAGAAGTTTTAATCTCAACCGTTAAAAGTTTTGGAATATGAATAATCACCTCTCCATTCCTAAATAATGTTGGAGCACACCATATCCCACATTGTCTCTCAAAATATTCACTGCTGACTCTCATTACCTCTTAAAAATATTAGTATGATTGTTTTGGCATTTGTCTGTTTTCCAAAACAGTCCCAATAAAATGAAAACTATGTAGGACTACACAAACATGAATGTATTCATGAGATAAACTAGTGGAGAGGTTTTGGTTTTATAATTTCAATTATATTTTCAAAATAATTAAATCTTTACAAGAATGGGAAAATACATGTTTAGAGAAACCTGATAAATATTTTGATTTTTTTTATCATAAAAACCTTATAGAGTTTTATGAATCGATTCAGTTTTTGAAAAAAGATATTCAGGAATAAGTTTCCTTCAATTTTTTTGTGTGAATAAGTGTATTAATTCATACAAAGGAGTTTCATATTTAGTTTGTATCCCTTCTAGAAGAGAATCATGCTTACTCACTCACAAATTACCAAATAAGATTGGATCTTTTTTAAAATTTAAGGTAGAGGGTTATCTGATTTTATATTATAGGAAATTAGTGAAATTTTACTACTTATCAATTGATTATGAGGTTAAAACATTGTGTATTCAAGGGTATTTAATACCCAGTAAGGGTGATAGGTACACCCTTGAGTTTTTTGATACATTCATTTTGGATTTCTTGATCAACATGAGGAACATTAACCTAGTTAAATTTTTCTTCATTATTGTCAATGAAATAAAAGTTATTTTATAATTTTAAATATTATCAAGTTCCATTTATAAATATGTTTATTTTAATTTATATGGATCTATTAAATGTTGAGAAAAAAATTCCCAATGCGAGAAAATATTTCTTTCATTGGTGAAGATAAAATTTCAGGAATCAAGTTGGAGTTTGATTCAACCTTAACGAATTTTTTTGATATGTTTTATGGAGTTATGTCCAAACCACAACCTTACAAGAAATAAATTGATGATAATAAAAAGGTAAATGATGAAAATTCATCCCCAAAAAAGAAACAAAATAAATAAATGAGACTATCTAATAGAAAATTCAATGAATTTATGGATAATAAGGCTGAAAAAACCCAAATATGGTAAACCTGGGTGAGATAAGGATGATTACATAGTCATATAAATTAATGCTGATGTAGAGTTGAAAATTAATTAAAGAATAAGAAATAAAATAAAAGATTTTATGAGGTGAATATCTATTAAATTATGTTGAAGGGTGTAAATATTATTTCAAAGAATCCAATTCTTCCAATTTCTCATACTGATCAGATCATTATTAATTCTATAATTAATTTTAAATAAATATTAGTTATTCCATTATTACTCCACAAAATTATTGATAAGGAAAAATTGATACAAGTTATAGAAGAATCATCACCAAAAAAATAATCAGTTTCGAAAATGGCTGGAAAATAAATATTATGAACTACCTTTCAGTTAGCTCAAGATGTGGAAAAATTAGAAGAGAAAGAGAAATATGGAAAAAAAGAAGAAGACAAGAAACAAAAAGAAAAAAGAAAATAAAAAAATGAGGAGGAACACGAATAAGAAAAATATGATGAAAGAACAAAAACTAATGAAGGGTTAAAAGAAAATAAACCTTCAGACTTATCAAAATCATTATATCTTTTACAACTATAGAATAAAAAGGATTCTATGTTTGAAGGTACATATGAAGAAAAGCCATCATATAAAAACAAGTAAAATTAATTATTAGAGGAGTAAGAAAAGTCATCCTCAAATAAAGAAGAAGAAGATCATAAATATCAAACCAAATTTTTAGAAAAACGTGAATCTGATAAGGATATCGACATTATAGATGTTTCAGAAGAGAATAAATTTTCAATGAAAGGAAAAAAATGATAAGGTAGTATTAAAACATGAAAAATAATAATCCAAACAAAAACCTCCAAAATAAACATTATGTTCATCGGGCTCAGAGACAACTATTTCATAGAAGGTTTTAGAAATTATTTTTCAAACATTAAAAATAATATGTGATACAATTCCATATTTTCCTAATCATGAGGCAATGCGTAAAATTATTCAAAACATTATTAATGAGAAATTAGAGTCCTAGAATAGTTTTACTAATAAATTATCCATATTTAGGAAGAGTTGAAAATTATTCATGAAAAAGGAGGGATTCATAAAAGATAATAAAATCATATGGTGAAGTGGTTTAATCAACCCAATAGTCAGCTTGGAGATCATGATGACCAATTTATAGAAATGAATAAACATACATTAAAAATTTTATAATCCATTAACACATTATATTTAGTTGTTTATAATAGAGTGACATTTATATAAGAGTCTAGGACACAACAAATGATTGGACTGGCAAAGTAAATTTTTTGAAAGAAAATGTTAATAGTTTGATCTTAGAGAATAACAGGTTCATATTGGGTGAAGATGATTTTAACCTTATGAAATAAGTGTGATAAAATATTATTGATTATAATTAATGTCTTAATAATGAATTCTGGAAGAAATTAGCAATGGAAGAAAAAAATGTGAAGCTTGAGATGGATCAATATGAGTTCAAAAAGCTTAAGATCATTGTGAATAATCTAATGTATAAATAATTAATACTTTTTATTTTGTACTTTTGCTGTATATATTCAAATATTCTATTAGTTATTAAATGTGAATGGATTTTTTATCCAAATACGTTTTCAAATATATTCCAATTATTTTGGATGTATGTTGATTCTATTATTTTTTTGATGATTAGTTATTTCACATAAAAACGTAATTCATTTGTTATCTCTTACTAACATTGTAGGCTATATAATTCCTCATATATTTTATAAAATCAAAATGGGGGGATGTTTAATGTTTTCTAAAAGAATTTTTGGGGGTGAGTATATGTTTAAAGGGGGTATTTCATAAAAAAGAGATTCCTTTGAAAAATATATAAATGTGGGGATGTCTTGTTTTTAAAGGGAGAACACTTGAAGATGTTATCCTTATGGGATATATTATACTAAGGGGGAGAAGAATTTATACTTTTAATCTTATTATAAAGGAGTTAAAATTTTAGGGGGAGTAAGGAAATAAAATATCTCTTTGGAGTTCTTAAAAGTATTAAAGGTTTGTATGTTTTTTAAAGTTATTATTTTTCAGTTTATGTGTTGTTTTTTTTAATTTTGAAAAGGGAGTGATTTTTGTGTCATAAGTATTTATTTTTACCTTTCCATTACCTTATTTTTGTAAATCATAAACATATTTCTTAAAACCATGTTTACTAGATTTCATATATGCCATGTGTTTTAGTGTTTTTTTGTAGAAAGCAATACAATTTTCCAATTATAGAAATAGTTGGAGTGAAAAAAATTAAAACAAATTATTATTCATTCTAATCCATTATACTAATTATGTGTCTAAAAATCATAGTGACTAGTGGTTTGATCAATGGTTATACTTATTTCCTTAAAAAAATGTCATGACCATATGAATAACCTAGGTACCAATTCATCAGACTAATATTTATATGGTTTATTAAATTAAAAATCAATAAGGATTTCCAGTGGACTATCCAATTTTTTTTAATTAGTTTGATTAGAATTATATTTTTAATAAGAAACATAAAATATCATTGTAATGGTGCTAAAAAATGATGTCAAACATTCAGTTATAGATTATTTCTCTTATGCCAGATGTCTGAGGTCATTGCAACTAACTCTGAAATATGAATGTTCGAGCATCACCGGTAAATAGAAAGTAATTTTAAGAGTTGGTTACTGATACATTTCTCAACTCAATACTTATGATGTTTAATCAGTGTGAAGAACTCGATCTGAGTCTTTATAATACCGTCAAGAGTTGAAGTTATAAGGAATTCATTTTAGGATTGTTTTCTTTTGAAAACAAATTTGCTTTTATATTCTATATCTAATCATTGTTATGATCATGAGATCTTAGGGATATTAAGATGTTGAATTAGGTCCCTCAGATCGAGGGATTCCAAGGATACACTGACAAACCCCAATCATAATATTGAGGATTTCAAAGGATATAAAGATATAGCTACCAATCATCATATCGAGGGATTTCACAGTAAGGAAAGATAGACCTTTACAGGAGGTAAAAAACAATGTATAACATTATTTAGGGTTTTGGCTACCTCAACTCTTGAGGTTTAAGAGTGAGATATTTTAATATATATTTTATGTCATTCTTTCTTTTAACATTTATATATCTTATTTATTCAAGATCTATTTTTCTATTATTCATTGTATAATAACAATCATTATAATAATATATTTGTAATAAACCATTTATTTTTGTGTATGTGATACCGATAAAATATACTCTAATATAATAAAACAATTTTTTATTTAGATTCTAATACTCTAATTATCAGATTGTGCTAAGTATGATCATTTTTTACTAAAAGGATTTGTTTATTTTGTTTGGTTATTCTATAGAATATAATTCACCCCCACTTTTATGCCATTGTAAATTCTTAAAATCCAACAATTAGACATAATTCTATTCACGTTACATTGACTGTTGGGACATGGATTTCCAATAAAGTATCTTTCAGTAGTAACATCCCACATCACATAACCAGTTAACTGATCTAGGAGATTAGGCATATAAGTACCGGTGACACACTATCATTTACATTACACACCATGGGATAAGTGTTTAGTAGTTATTGTGTTTATTAACTTTCATTACATCTTTTATTTTATATTTCGTATTAATTTGTATTGTATTATATTTTTAGTGAGAGATATTATAAAGACTTGTAAATATCACTAATCATCTAGAGGAGGAATTTATCAGCTGAGATGCAGTTCACTCATAGCCAGTGGCTCTTAGATAATCTCTCTATATCATAAGTGAAAGTGTTTATGGTTAGGATCTACAGATCTATCTTGATCTGTATATTCTGACTGAGGAAGTTGGGGATGCTGATGGGCATGTTATGCCCACCGAGGATGATACATGACAAATACCACCATCAACCATATGATAAAGATGAGGACATAGGCCAAGTAAGAGATAATAACGGAGAGAGATATACACTCGAGAGATGCTCAAACTCCATAGAGTGAGGATCATGCACAATTAGCATATGATCATGAAAATTGGGGATTGGTTTATTTGTCATATACGTTTATTTTTAAATATGATATACAATATTCATCTCATATACCTCCCATAGTCAATATCTCTTGATCTTTTATGGAGCGATATCTAATTATGGTATCACATCTTTTATTGACCTTGAGCCAATCATCCGTCTATGGTGACATATTTGATATCACATTTTTGGAATCTTTAAGAGATTCTTTAATGACTCTACAGTCAATGACATATGGCTCTATATATAATTTTGTATAACCTTATACTGAGTAATATGATGAGTCACCTGTAGAACAATATATTTAGTTTTCAGCATCAAAATAGAAGTATAAAGTAGTATTAGAATCACTATCATATGTGCCCACATTTTTGGTTGAGCTACAACATGATAAAGGACCCATTCCTACAAATAGTACACCAGTGTGACATACACACTAGACACAATGTTGGTTAAAGTTTTTTGTTCTGGGTTGGAGTAGTTAGGGGCAACGATGATCATTTATTAAAGTTGTAAACATTATATATATATATATGTAAACTTAATTAATAATCAAATTAAATATTATTTTAAATCTATATTTGTATATAAATTTTCAAAACAGATTCACTAAACTATGATTTTAATTACATGATAAAATTTAAAAATTCAACATGACATGGAGAAAATCCCATGCCAATGATGATTCCACTTCCATATCTAGTACCAAGTTATAAATATTAATTATTATTAATATAAATAAACAAACATCTATATGTTTTTGAATAAAAATAATTATATAAATATTTTTAATAATATATAAATATAAATATAAATATAAATATATTTTTACAAAAATAAATGACATTATAAAAATATAACAGTAATTAGTTATTTTTTTACCATACAAGCCTTATCAATAGATTATGGAGGATCATTTTCAAGGTATTCGTGAAACTAATTAGAATGTTTACTCTTACATGATGAAATTTCCAAAGAACAAATGATCATTAATGTATGATGATGAGAGGAGATAAAGAAAAATGATGAATAACAATATTTAATGCATTGATGGAGTTTTCAAGGGAGTTAAAAATCCACCCATCATAGGTAATTAAGAATATTATATTATATATTAATTAGAATAAAAAAATTATAACATAATGCTAACATAATGTTTTAAATTTAAATAAAAATTTTAGTATAATAGACCTTCTATCGTATAATAATGAATTATGTGGATTGAGAAAAGCAGTCTAAAGAGGGTTTAAAAAGAGTGAAGTGATATGGTCAATGTTTCTAGAGTGAGATTGATAGGTCTCTTCTATAGAGAGTGAAATTTTTTTCCATTCATTTGACCATACACAACATAAATTTGAGATCACTGTATTCCATGATCTTATGACTAGTAGTAGTGGTCGTAAGCTAGTCATTTTATTGAAGTAGTTTAACTATGATTTTGGTATCTTTAAATCATTATAGTGTCCTTGCACAAACACAAGGGAATAAATAATTTCTCACGTACTTTTTTATTTTTCTTGTTAGTTATTAGGTGACATTATTTGAGTTGACATTGTAAATAACTTTTTAACATTAGTTAATTAATCCTGACATTTAAAATTAATCTGTCTTGGGGTTTTTTTCAGTGAAAAATGAATTTTTTTCAAATAAAAAATTGATTCATCCCTCACATCAATAGAAAAAATCCAAAGAACACTAGAAAAGGTAGTAGAAAACTAAAAAAATCTAGCAAGACACATATAATTTAACTTGTAAATTTAAAATATATATTAAAAATAAACTAAAATCTGTAAATCATATAAATTGATTCTCACGTTCAATTTTTAAATATCTCAAATCATGTTCACAATATGGTTTTCAGTTATAAAAAAGCTAAAAAATAATAAATAAATAATTTAACATGTATTTTCAATAAAACAATTGAAATATTAGGAAATCTTTCTAAAGATATTTGACCTTCTGGAACATCGTAATTTTCCTTGTTGAAATTATTTAATACGTAAATCTTAAAAATATTTATCCAAGTTCTTTTACATATTCTTGTTTATTAAAAAGATGTTTCAAATATATTTAATCCAAAATAACATTTTTATGTAACATGTCCATTATTTAGAAATTGTAAATGAAAATTCACCTTAGCTTGTACAAGTTTGATCTTGGAACTCTTCTTACTTTTCATCTCTCTATACAAATTCCATAACCTATTTAAAAATAATATGAATAAATTTTTTATTCATGATAATATAAACATGTATTAAAATAATCAAATATATATGTTCAATAAATTCTTAAAAATTATCCTCACTTCACTATGGATAGTGCATATCCATTACAACCTCCTCTCTCTATTGGAGAAAAAACACCCAACCTCCAATGACCATTGATATATAAGACAATTTAATGTGAGTTGTTAATATGTTAAGAGATGTATAACACATTGTGAGAAAATATAATTAATAATATTGAATATATAGAAACACCCATCAATGAATAATTACATTGTTCTAAAATCTTGTAGCAATATAAATTGTTCTTTCTACATCATTCATTACCAAATCTATAGGATAAATAAGCTATGTATCTATAAATCAATATAGATCTGTCTTTTTTATGATATGTAATTTTTTTAAATATATACCTAAATGAAAACAAGTATAATTATTATTCTTCCATGAATTAATGAAATAGAAAAAATGTGTTAATTGTCTTACATGGAAAAAAATTTAATCAAGTTTATTCCTAATTGATCTCTGACAATAATCTCCATGATATCCTTTCTCAAAATTCCCACAGTTATTTCATGCCCAAAAATAGAAGCATAAATTAGAATCTTATATATATTTAATAAAAAATTTCAATATGATGATAATTTATCAAGAATAGTAGAATTTGTATATAATGTCAAGACACAATGTATTTTTTTTATATACAATAATTCTTTACTTTTAATGTATTCCTGTAAAAAATTATATAAATATATAATATTTCTAATGAGAAAAAAACATAATAGAAAAATGAAATAAAATATAAAATATATACATACCTCTATAATAATATGTTGAAGTAGTTTATGTAACGCCCTGACCCAAGTTACCCATAGTCGGTGCATTATTACATATCATTGGCATGATCACATGAAAGATCAACTCTCAAAAGACTGATTATTTGAATAGACTTGAAACACTAGATATATTCATAAGTCCTACATTACATCATAAACTAAATAAACTATAACAACATCTTTTCTTGATATCCCCTCATACTATCCATGTAGGTCATTCATAAATTACTTCTTCACATCCTGGAAAAAATAAAACATTGAAAGGGGTGAGATCAGATGCTTAGTAAGGATAATAATATAGAAGAAACATTTATAAATAAGCATAAACATTTAAGGAAATGTATAACTAAAACAAAAGACTTTTAAACAAGAACTTCAATATAATATTGAAGAAATAAAATTAAATAATGCCATTTACATATTCACATGGATATTCTAATAATCAAATAATCACATGAAATATAAATAACCACTTTCTTAATGATGGAATTCATAATGCCAGACTATCATAACCACATAGTCAAGGCCACGTGCCAAGACTACAAATAAGATTTTGTCAAGGCCTCATGCCAAGACACTAGTCTGTCTCATGAGAACTACCGATGCATCGAGGAGCTATAGTGGGCTCCACCCATCACTTATTAAGTCCAATGCATTCCTCATAAGAAAAAGTTTAAACATAACATAAAAATTCCTATTAAAACTAGCATAATAAATGTCAATACTTTCTCTATAAACCATGAATGGTATAAAAATGACACATCCACAGTAAAACATATCACAAAACCTTCAATAAAATATAGAATTTTTGTATCATAAAAAATCAACTTCAAATAAACTTAAAATCCATAAAAGGATGTTGACATAGATGATGTCAAAACTGTTTGAGAGAAATATCCCGTTTTTGAAATCATTTAAAGGTCACAAATTTATAAAGAAATTAATTTAAAAGATATTTTTGAATCAAAGTGTCTCATACCACTTTGATACTTTTGAAAATAAATTTCATTTAAAAACATTTATGTCAATATAAATAAATCGTTAAAATAATTTTGAAAATATGTACATTAATTAAAAACATTTAGAAAGATAAATCTTTAAAACATTTAAAATTCTGATCTTGATAAAGAGTACCTTTCACAAATTCCTAAAATATTCATTTCGAATTTATTAAATGTCACTTAATTATAAAATAAATATTTTAATTTCAATATATTTTTATAAGCTTTTAAGGGAAGCTTCAAAGATTTTATAATGGCAGAAAATAGAGGCACACGACGTATATGTTAATAAAAGACGTTCTTACCTTAATTCTATCAAAAAGGTTAAAAATGACCCTTTTTGGAAAACAACGGAATGATTCCTTTATAAACTTCTTATAAAAAGTGAAACAAGGGTATAAATTACATTAACCCATATTCTGGAAAATAGTAAGAATGTTTTGAAATATATTTTTAAGAAACATGGATGTGGATGATAAAGAGGTCCTAGTAGATAATTGCATACAAACAACCTCAGATAATGAAGAGATTGTGAAATAAACCCTTACCAATTAGGTAACTTATGAAACATACACCCCATGAAAGTGGTAGCATACAATTAATATGTAAATACACATAAATTAATGTGTATTACACAAATAATACAATTATGGGAAGTACATACACCACACAAAAGGTAATAGTGGCAATGTGGCATGAATCTCACTAGAATGAGGAGTGAGATGAAAACCCCTTACCTTGTACTTTTCCTTAGTTGATGGTATGTTAAAATACTGTATAATAGTTAAAAAATTGTTATTAAATTATTAAAGAACTATATATATAATTATGATATCATATATGATCTTCTAATAATGCTTTTTTAATAATATTTTAGTATTATCGTCGTTTCGGATGTTAACTTACTCATTTTCCTTTATATTCTTTGTTAAGTAAGCCATGTTTGTTATGGATAGGTTGTATCTTATTCATATGCATAATTATATAAAGTTATAAAACATTATTTTTAATCATTAAATGATAATTAGACTCAAATGGATATTATGGGGAGTGAATCTCATCGCGTTCGTGGAGACGGTAGTCCGTACGTATGCAAGTGCGACAATATCATTCTTTTGATATTAAAATAATATATAATTGGATGTTATATCATATATAAATAATCATTATCATTCTATATTTATTATTTAAATGAATTATACAAAATTATTATACCCATCTAAATAATAATATATTTGATAATAGTTACACCAAAACGTGGAGACAGTAAGCCGTGTGTACGCACGTATGGTGAAATGTCATTCAAGGGATGGATAGAATAGTGAATTTCATTGTTAAATATTTATAATAAAACCAAATTATATATAATATACTGGAGTTATTAATTTGGAGTAGAAAAAACAAAGAAAGGATAAGTTGAACAAGAAAGGACGTTGAAAGAGGGTGGTGAAAACATTATCTCTTCTTCGGGTTCTTGCTTTTGATTTGTTCAAAAGGGCTCCATAGTTTGGATTTATTTTCAAAATAAGGACTCTAGGTTGAAGTGAGGGAAGTTGTTAGGATATTTAGGCAGAGGATGGCTGAGCCAAAAGGCTTTGAAGGTGTGAATAATTGGTTAGAAGTGGTGTCCTTTTATAAGGTGGAGGAGGGGGTCTTTAGAAAAAACATAATGTATTATTTTATAATAAATTCATATTCGGTTTCTAATGGCACCAAAGTGTATTATTAAAATAATAAGGTGGGGATTGGTCGAAATCATTTCAACCAATATATTTTAGAAATGTTTGTGTCATTATAGTAACCATATCTTTTAGTTTCAACTCTTGGTTAATTAGTTTGACACTTACCATGTCACTTTGTATATTTATATTATATAGTAAATAAACATACTATATACCTATAAGAGACCCCCAAGTGGTTTATTAATGGTACACCTATAATGATAAAAGTCCTTTGGATGAACCTTATATTTTTTAGAATTTAATATCAATTAATAATATAATATTTGTTTTAAAAACTCTTTTATTTCAATTTTGATACTATTTGGTATTTGATTTTTTTGAAAATCCTTACAGCATGATTACTTAGAAAATTGATAATTAAATTAATCCTAACATGTCATATTAACCTATGACATTCGTGTAATTCATTAAAAGTCTTAGATAATATTTATTTGGGTATTTGAAATATCAATTATTTTAATAGTTCACTAATAAGGTAATTACTACATCATCATTGTGTCATAAATAAATTAAAATATTTAATGTATAAAAATTATAACTAAAATACTATTATGTATTAAATATTATTATCTTTCTAATTAATATTTATAGTCGAAAATATGACATATATATCCCTATGTAAAAATTGTTTTTCTTAAAGATATAGGCTTATGTAACTTTTTTATTTACTTTAACTTAATTAATATAAAGGGTCGTTATCACTTACAAGTGGATCCATGGGGTCCCAAAATCGACCCAAATATTCCCATGGTGGGAAATGTATCAAAAAATAAGGTTAATACACGTTTAGGGTAATTTATTATTATTATAATATTATTTGTTTACCCTTATTTACTGGATTTACCTTTAACAATGGTAAATAATATATATACCGAAGTAATTATTCCAAATGACTAAAAAAAGATGCCTATTTACACAATTTGGACATCCTGATTCCAAATATGGAGTCCATTTTTAGTAATTCAAAACACAAAAGTGGCAGAAAGTAATTTAAAATTAATTCCCACTGTCAAAACAAAAAGCGTGTTTTTAAGAGATAATAACTATCAAAATATTGACACTTGTTTATGTCCGGTTTAAATGTAAAATTATTTCCAATGATAGAAATTGTATTAAATGGTAAAAATATATTCTAAATATACTTTAAAACAACTCTGACTCTTAATTTATCACAATTAATTATTTCGATTAAAAAAATTGTTTTTAATAAAAATTTAGTAATTTTCACTATTCATCAAAATATAAAAGTTGTCTGAAAAGTACCAAAATTTCATCCATGGATAATTTTGATATTTAGAATCCAAAAATGAAGTCCATTTTGAATGATAAAATTTATAAAATATCAAAAATTGTGTATTACTATTCATAAGGGCCAGTTTGATTGGTTGTGGTGTGTGTTAGAACTCGAAGTTGCATACAAAACACGCTACTGTATTATTCAACTAGAAGCGTACCGAGGAATATTGGGTTGTTACATTGTAAATTTTTAATGTCCACATTCTAATGAATAAATTTATCTAGTCAAATTGAATATATAATTTTTTAAAATATTGGATTTAAAAAGGGTTCACCATTAAAAGTCGGTAAAAGTTCATTTTTTCAAAAATACATCTTGTATATGAAAAAAATGAATTTGTTCATACATTATGTCTAAGAAACTCATAACATGGATTCTAAAATTATAAGGATTATATAATGTTAAAAATTCAGTTAATAATATTCATGACTTCTTTTGAATGGTTAGTTTGGAAAGTCATGGTGCGCTTGAACTCGGTGTTGCGTGAAGTGGAAGTTATTGAATTATTTTGAAGAAATAATGCACTATGAAATATTGGGGTGTTACATTCTCCTCTTCTTCAATAAATTGTGTCCTCTCAATTTGAAATTTTTCTTCGAAAATAAAAGGTTGAAAATAGAAAATATCTTTGTGGGAAAACCCACCTCAGAAATTGGTTTAATAAAATTTACTCTTAATATGAGGAAAAGAGAAATGAAAGGGTCACCACCAAATTATTATCTCTATTAAGAGAACATTTGTGGATATTAGAGACATATAATTAGAGGAAAAACATCAATATTTATAGGTAGCAATTGAGGTCATCAATCACAAACAAGTGTATAATTTAAGGCCTTAAATATATAAATCTATGATGATTTAAAATACCATTGGTTCAAAAAAAAAACATATGGTATTAGGAAAACACATTTTTTGTTTTAAAATCCCTTAAATAAGGTATAATAATTAATTTCTTCATTGAATAAGAGAAGAAGAAAAATATATACATGACAATTAGAGTCTCATCCTTTAACTAAGTTCTACCACAAACTCATCTTTCACTCTAAAAGATAATAGAACTTAAAAATAATATTCTATTTATCCTATTCATATAGGGTTAAAAAATTGAATTTATAATTCATCTATCAGAACCATTTAAAAATGACATTATTCAATCCAGTACATCATGTGGGTTAGTGGTAGGTGATATACCCTCGTCGCCCTTCGGTTGCAGGTTCAAGTCTCGCGGCCTTGTTGGACGCGACAGGCTGCCGCCCGACCTCCGGGTTGTCCTTTTAGGGAAATCCAAAAATAATCTCAAACTAGAATTAGCCAAACTCACAGTCCAAAATTTATAAGGAAGGTAAACAAAACAAAGATCCTTTTTACCCCGTAATAGCATTTGAATGCATTCATCATGTATTCTTTAAAAATACTAAAACAACCTGAATTACCATAAAACCTTATTGATTACATTCATGCTCCCTCATTCCTTATATAATAGTGGATATACTTCATCCATCCAAAAATTTTGTAAACTCCATCAATGATGGAATATAAAAATCTTTAATTAGTTTCAAGGCAGTCATAAATATCCAATATAATTTACCAAATCAATCCTATCATATTCCAAAATCAGTACCCCAATATTAGGACCATATTAAGGTTTATCTTTCCTTCAACCATTTAATTTCCAAAATGTTTAAATTTCTATATATTCACTTTTATTAGTACCATAAAATCTCAAATCCTCAATGAATTAGTACTGCAGTACAGTCCTTATTTATTTTCAGTACATCATTGATACAACACTTCAATGAAATAATTCCAAAATAACAACATAAGAACACAAGTCATTCCTCTTCATCTGTGGTAGTATCATAACTTGATTATTATCAAATAGCATCATTTGGGGCATACTCTGATGATTTGAACATTGATTCACGTAGTTTCCCTACTCCTTGCAGATGATGCATTATAAATTTGAAATCTTTTTCTTACCCTCACAATCATGAAAGTGGTGTCCTTTTTCTCCACACTTATAACATACTCCCACTCCCTTAAAGCATTTTCCAAGGTGATTCTTTCCATAATTATCACATATGTTAAAATCCTTCTTTACCTTCTTCCCTTTTTCCGTCCTTCTCTCTACCATCCTTTCTTCTCTAGTTTCCCTTCAAATCCACAGGACTCTGAGAATTAATTACTTATCTTATCATTACATGACACTATTTCTCTATATGATGATAATACATGAGAGACTATTTTCATTCTAAATTCTGGCTTAAGACCATGAATGATATGATCCTTCTAACGCTTTGGATCATGCGTATTGTTGGAGTTCTTATTCCTTCTACTGGGCGCCATTTCTAAACAATGGCATAAACTAGATCAGTTTATGAATCAAAATACATAATTCCATACTTTTAAAACACTTAACATTATTTGAACTATTTATTGATATAATCCATAATCATAAAAATGTTTTCTTCTAGGACGTATATACTAATAAGCCCTTCATAATGGTTTGTAAATAAAATGATAATTACCCTAAGCATATCCCCCGGGAGTGTCGTAACCAAGTGTGTAACACCCCAAGATTTTATAAGATATATTATTTTTAATTTATTTCATATTTTCTCTTATACGCTACACCAAGATTATCTTGCACTATACGCAACACCGTATTAGCTTGCAGTATAATCAAAACTAATCTTCGATCATGTTACACACAATTTCAAGTTTGTTTAATAGTAGTTATTCTACGCAATATTGAGTGTATATATATATATATTAAATGTATAAATGAAATATGGTTGGATTTTGTTAAACGCAACAAAAAAGGAGTCTTTCACAACACGCAACCCTGAGTTGTCTTGAATTACACTCAATCATGACTTTCCTCTATAGCATGTGTTGTACGTAATATCAGGTTTCAATAAATAATGAAATATGGTTATAATATTATTATGAACAAGACGTTATGAATATTATTAACTAAATTTTGAATGTTATAACATTATTATTTCATCTTACTCATTTTTTAGAACATGTTATGTGAACAAAACAAATTTTTCAGGTAAAATAAGTATTTTTCAAAAAATGCACTTTTGCCGCCTTTTAATGGCGCACCCACATTAAATATAGATTTTGAAATGTTTATAAGTACTATTTTACAAAATAAAATTCTTATTTTGAATCAGGATATAAAAATTTACATTGTATAATGTTTTGATATTTTTTTTGATAACTTTTATATTTTAATGAATAGTAAAAACACGCTATATTTTAATTAAAAACAACTTTTTTCATCGTAATAATTTATATGGTTAAATTATAATATTGAATGGTTTTAAATTATACATAGAATATATTTTTACCATTTAATATAATGTATGTCATTATAATTTATTTTACCATGAATTCGTAGGTTAAATCAATTCAATCTTTTGCAATGTTTTAACCAAAAACCTGTTTTCTTTCGACAACGTGATTAATTTTAATTTAATTTCTGAAACTTTTGTGTATTGAATTTAGAAAAATGGATTCAATATTTGGAATCAGTGTGTCCAAATTATGTTAATAATATATTTTTTATTTTTGGGCATTATGAATAGTAACTACGATAAATTAAATTTAACATAGTTAAATGTAAATCGGGTAATTAAGGGTCAATATAAGATTATAAAATTACATAACCCCTTACAGAATCCTATTGGATGACTAAAAGTCGAACCATATCACCTAAGGGTCGGATTATATTCATTTAATGGACTTTTTTCCATGAAAATAATTTAATTGTTATTAAAACCAAAGAAAGTGACAACATGTCACTTTCTTAAATCTTATAAGTATAATAATTTTAATTTAGTGATAAACTTAATGAAACATCGATAATTAATCGTATCCAGAAAGATAATACAATTATCTACATCATAATAATTTATTTATAAATTTTAGGGATTAAATAATTATCATTAATTATGACACAATAGTGATGTTGAAATTATTTTATTGATTAAAATATCAAATAAATGATTTTAAAAATATTAAAATAAATATTATATGAACTATTTAATGTGCTCCACTAATTTTCTAGATACATATGACATTTTATTAAACTATTAAAGCCTTTACTTCAAACATATATTCTGTATATATTTTATTTAAATTCAAATAAATGAATAGTGTCAAAATTGACACTATTGTTATTTTATAAAAATAACATGTTATAAAATTGTTTAAAAATAACAAAAATATTTCAAAATAATAACTAAAAATTTATATGGTCTAAAATGTCATAAAGTGTCAAATTATAAAAAATTCACAACACATATGTAATTATTTCTAATAATTTAAAATTTAGATTATTATTACCACAAATAAAATTAAATTGATAAATAAGGATTAATCAAGTTGATAATGTTTAAAAATTTTCCTAACATGTATAAAATTTATTGGATTATGATATTACAACCCTAGCTCATATAATATTTGGATATGAGTCATTTTGGAAGTTTTTTTGTGGGATTGGGATTTAATATAAACTAATATTTCTTATATGTCCAAAGGTGCCCCTCTCCTCCCTTATAAAAAGGAACCTCCTCCCTCACTTCCTTACACCACTTTGAGCCTTAAATGTCGGCCAAATAATGCCAAATTATCTTATCCACTTCCCTAGAAACATCCTAGAGGTCTTGGTCTTCTTCAAAGACCAATTTTAGTGCCTTAAGAGGAGGTCTCAAAGAGGCGCTTCAAAGACGGGGTAATGTCCGCTACTGATTCTTTCAACTTTATTTCTTCTTGCACTTCTTCTTTTTTAGTTGTTTCATTGTGAGGTAATAACATTAGTATCACTCATATACTGATATGTTATTATAAGTATGAAACAACCATATTTCACTGTCTATCCATCCTACGGAAAATGAAATCACTGCGTGTGCGTATGTACAGAATACTGTCTCCACGCCGTGGGGTAATCTATTTTCCACCACCACATTACTTGGATGGGTATAATGGTGAATGTAATAAATATATATGATTATTTTAAAGTGATATTGATTATGTAATATTATACCTACACTTTAATACAATTCCACGATCTTGGGAATGATATCATCGCTTGTGGGTACGTACGGACTACCGTCTCCACGACGTGATGAGATTCACTCTCCATGTTAACCATTCAAGAATGATTATAAAGTATATATAATAAGTAATCATGAAATATATGACATAATAACTCTACTGGTTTTATGTATATATATATATATATTTATGTCACCTACTTAATTCCATTCAATTCAATAAGGAAATGAAAACAGCGTTCATGCGTACGTACGACCTACAGTCTCCATGAACGGTGTATTTCATGCCATTTATAGATCTATTATAGATATGTATATTCTGAATATATATTATATATAAATCATTTTTTACATTCTGGATGTAAGTAATCATGATCTACGTAATCATATAAATAATTACAAGTTAAAACACGAACGACAAATGAAACGATTTTACCCAAAATGCTAGTTTAACATTAATTTACAAACGAATGGGTAATATAAAGTCATAAGTGAACCATATATGATATAATAACAATGAATATTATTCTGTAATAAGTCAATGACATTATTTAAATCATTATATATGAGTTTTGGATACGTACGAAGCATATCAGACATAAGGTAAGGGATAATTAATCCAATCTCATTCTTATCTGAGATTGTTTATACGTAAGTATTTACTGGGGTTATATTTTTCATCCATGATCATAAAATGTTTTTCATAAAGATTTTAATATTATTACATGTATGTTTAATGGAATGTTTACCCCTCTTTTACTTTTACTTTGTGTTATGGAAGGAATCATTCTTTTGTTTACCATACGTGGTACATTTTGACTTTTCAGACAAAAGTACGAGGAGACTATTTTTTAAACTTATACGGCATGGAAGGATTTTTACGGTTTTATAAATCCTTATTTTCATGAAGCTTCCTCCAAAAGATTTCATGACTATTTTTAAAAAAATCCATTTCTTTTAAAATTTCATGACATTTTGTGAAAAGAGAATGATTTTGAATAAGAAAGGACATTTTCCGCAAGAATGCATTTCAAGTGTTTTATCAAAAGCATTTTTCATCTAAGATGACATTATTTCATATTTTCATGTTTCAAGTATCATGTCTCTATGATTTACATGGTTTCACTTTTATTATTATGAAATGATATCCATTTCTTTTATATGGATTATGGGATGATGGGATGATGGTTATGAAACCTATTTTATTTATTGGGTTATGCTATGATGTATGATTTATGATTTTGTGGAACACGAAAGAATGATTTAATTATGAGATGGGTGGGACATATATCACCCTCCAATGCATTGGGTAAAAAATTATATCTCATTTGATAGACATGGCTGGAACGGAAAGTTAATCTGGTTCAGTATTATAGGACTGGAACGAGGAGTGAACTCGATTCAGAAAGGGACTTTGTCCACTAATATGGTCTTGGCAGCAATGCCTTGGCTACTATGGAAATCATTACATGTTCTTAATGGATACCACAATTAAATGTTTTATTCCCATGCTATTTTATCATGATTTAGGTTCCATTATGATCTATTCCCTATGTACTTCCATGTTTTATGTTGTTGCTCAAGATTTTGATGTTTAAACATTATGTTCATGTTTTTAAGTTCAAATGTATATGGTATGTTCTATTTTATCCATGCATACCCTTAATGAGCATTTGAGCTCACCATTTTTATGTTTTATTTTACCCCAGGATTAAGAGTATGGTTTTAGGTAATGAAACAAAAAGTGGAAGATCTTTATGGGAGATGTTGAAGATCATTCACCTTGATTAGAAGATTACGTTCCAAGTTTCCAAAGACACTAAACTATTATGGTCCTTGAGTGTATGTTTTTGTTATGTATTAATTATTCCACAAAAGTAATGTAATATCCATGTACATCAAACTTTGGTTTTCTACAGTTGGTATTAGAGGAAAGGTTTAGTTATCCTTTGGAAACTAGGATGTGGAAACGTTAGTGAGATCCTTGTAGATATTTCCAAGGTATGTCTAGGGATGTCCCTAAGGATAAGTATACATATAGGATATAGTCCTAGAACTATGGTAAGGATCTTAGAAATTATCCTAAGATGTTAGATATTGAGGGTACTCCCCCATTATTATGTTGTTTTCCCTAGCATGATTATTGCCTCTCACAAAATTCTTTTTGTGTTTTAGTCAATGGATGGAACCAGATGAAATTTTGTTAACATTGAATCCAATGGAAAAAATGGTGGCTATGAGCAACAAAATTGTGTAATGCATAGAGAGAAAGATATTGTGATTATGCCAAACCAGTCATCGGGATATATGATTAACCAGGTGAAATTTAGTGATGTGCCTAATTCATCAAATAAGAGGAAGGTAGATTTTTCTGCAAGTTCTCATGTTGAGGATCATAAAGAAAGGAAGATTGAGATTTCTAAAGAAGGGGAGAAGAACCTTGAGGATTACCTCAAATGGAGGGGAAGTTGTTATCTGTGTAGATAAAAGGGTTATAGAGTGACAGACTATTATGGAGTTCAATGTCTTATTTGTGGAGAACATGGGCATTTCCCAACTCAATGACCTGACCTAAAAGGTTATTTCTAAATTAAGGAAGTACTTATTCCGGGACAATCATTGAATAGGATGGATTGAAGTGTTTATGTATTGGTATTCAAGAATAATGTTGTTGAGGTACTGTTATGGTGTATTAGAATATTTTTGTATTAGTCTATTGTGGTTTTCAATACTTTTATGGTACCGGTAACCATGGAAAGTGATTGATATATTTTTGGAAAAAAGATGATATGCTCATAATGAAGGGATAAGGATAAAATGAAATGTTTGAAAGTATTCATGAGCTAATGACTGATATTAGGAAATAGTTATATCATGGTTTGAGTATATAGAATTTTGGGGTTTTGGTATATGGAATGTGTTAACTTTTGATAGCACTCATGTTTTCAGTAAGATTCAATGGGTATTCATTTTTCAAGAGAATACATGATTAAGGCCTTCGAATGTCTGGAATGTGACCAATAAGACATATCTTATGATATATGGGGATCAACGGTGGTATTAACATGATTGATTTATGAAATCTCTGGTAATCGTTTTCACTATAATATGAGACTGGACTGCAGTATTATGGATAAGCCTAAAGATTGCAATGGATTATGTTGGACATAAGTTAGTATTGTTTAAGGATAGAAGGTTTTTCGATATTATTGATGGAATGTTATAGTAATGAATTTTTAGAAAACGGACAACCTGCAGGATGGGTGATAGGCCATCGCGTCGGACAAGGCTGTGGGAATCGAACCGAAGTGCGACTAGCCTTCATCGCATACCACTAGCCTACAGGAATCCCCTGGTTAGTAGAAACCCGTTTTATTTTATTAAGAGGTATGATATATGAAGTATAAGATCATTTTTTGGAATCATAAATGATTAACCTCACCATAGATATACTTATGTATATGAGATAACTTTTTCTAAACTTTTGTTTGAAATAGACGGAATGGCCCATCATTCTATCACATGATCTGTTAACACTTCACGAATAACAAATTCAACTTCATTTCATTAAGAGATGAAGTGGAAATTGTTCAAAGCACGAATAACAGTGAGATTATACCAAAATAAAGTCAGTATTTATTCTAATTAAAATTCTTCAACTTTAGGGAAATGATCTTGAAGACCAAAAATGTTGTCCTAGTGCCCTTATATCTGATGAATCAGATGGTACCATAGATCATCACAAATCTATGGCTTTGTGATTGATGGATTTTTCATAGACATGTTCTATACCACTCTCCATCAGAACATAATGGTTAGTTTTTTCATCCATATCCATATTTTCACCTATGTTCTCTTATATGGAATCCTAGTGATGAGTTTCTTTGGATAATCATTATATTTCATACATTAGTTTTAAAAATTATGTTTTTGGTATTCCCTTTTGACGATGTGGGTTTCTACTAAAGAAATTTTCAAGTATTAAACTATTAATAACCCCGACGAATTTTGAGGGTGAAATTCATTTTAAGGGGGGTAGAATGTAACACCCCGAGATATTATAAGACATATTCTTTTTTATTTATTTCATATCTTCTATTCTATTCTACACTAAGATTATCTTGCGCTATATGCAACACCATATTAGTTTTCCGTATACACAATACTAATCTTTGATCGTGTTACACACAATTTTAAGTTTGTTTGATAGTAGTTATTCTATGAATCATTGAGTGTATATAGATATATATATTAAATGTATAAATGAAATATGGTTGTATTTTGTTAAACACAACAACAAAGGAGTCTTTCACAACACGCAACACCTACTTGGCTTGAATTACATGCAATCACAACTTTCCTCGATAGCGTGTGTTGTACACAATATCAGGTTTCACTAAAAAATGATATATGGTTATAATATTATTATGAACTAGCCATTTTGAATAGTATTAACTAAATTTTGAATGTTATAACATTATTATTTCATCTTAATCATTTTATAGAACATGGTATGTGAAGAAAATAAATATTTTGGGTAAAATAATTAATTTTCAAAAAATGTAGTTTTTCCACCTTTTAATGGCGTGCCCACATTAAATCTAGTTTTTGACATGTTTATTAGTTCAATTTTACAAAATATACTTCTTATTTTGAATCATGATATAAAAATTTACATTGGATAACGTTTTGATATTTTTTCTGATAACTTTCATATTTTAATGAATAGTAAAAACACGCTATATTTTAATTAAAAAACCCTTTTTTATCATAATAATTTATATGGTTAAATTATAATATTTAATGGTTTTAATGTATAAATAGAATATATTTTTTCAATTTAATATAATGTATGTCATTAGAATTTATTTTACCTTGAATTCGTAGGTTAAATCAATTCAATATTTTGCAATGTTTTAACCAAAAACCCCTTTTCTTTCGACAATGGGATTAATTTTAATTTAATTTCAACAAATTCTGTGTATTGAATTTGGAAAAATTGATTCCATATTTGGAATCAGTGGGTCCAAATTATTTTAATAAGTTACTTTTTATTTTTGGGCATTATGAATAGTAACTACAGTAAATTTTATTTACCATAGTTAAAGGTAAATCAGGTAATTAAGGGTAAATATAACATTATAAAATTACCTAACACCAACCAAAATCCTATTATATGACTAAAAGTAGAACCATATCACCTATGTTTCGGATTAGATTCATTTAATGGACTTTTTTCCATGAAATTCATTTTATTATTATTAAAACGAAAGAAAGTGACAACCTGTCACTTTCTTAAATAATATTAGTATAATAATTTTAATTTAGTGATAAATTTAATGAATCTTCGAACATGAATAGTCTCTAGAAATATAATACAATTATCTTCATCATAAGAATTTATTTATAAATTTTAGGGATTAAATAATTATCATTAAGTATGACACAATAGTGATGTTGAAATTATTTTATTAATTAAAATATCAAATAAATGATTTTAAAAATATTAAAATAAATATTATATGAACTATTTAATGTTCTCGACTAATTTTCTAGACACATATGACATTTTATTAATCTATTAAAGCTGTTATTTCGAACATATATTCTGTATATAGTTTATTTAAATTCAAATAAATGAATTGTGTCAAGATGGACACTATTGTTATTTTATAAAAAAACATGTTAAAAAATTGTTTAAAAATAACAAAAATATTTAAAAATTATAATTTAAAATTTATATGGTCTAAAATGTCATAAAGTGTAAAATTATGGAAAATTCACAACATATATGTAATTATTTATAATAATGTAAAATTTAGAATATTATTACCACAAATAAAATTAAATTGATAAATAAGGATCAATCAAGTTGATAATGTTTAAAATAAATTACTAACATGTATAAATTTTATTGGTTGATGATATTAAAAACCTATCTCATCTAATATTTGGATATGAGTCATTTTGAATGTCTTTAAGTGGGGTTGGGATTTAATATGAACTAATATTTCTTATATTTCCAAAGGTTCCCCTCTCCTCCCTTATAAAAGGGCACCTCCTCCCCTCTTCCTCACACCACTTTGAGACTTCAATGTTGGAAAAACCCTGAACAATTATCTTATCCACTTCCCTATAAACATCCTAGATGTCCTGGTGTTCTTCAATGACCAATTTTAGTGCCCTAAGAGGAGGTCTCAAAGAGGTGCTTCAAAGAAGAGGTAATGTCCGTTACCGATTATTTGAAATTTATTTCTTCTTCCACTTATTATTTTTAGTTAGTTAATTATGAGGTAATAGTATATGTATCACTCATATACTTATATGTTATTATAAGTATGAAACAACCAAATTTTACCATCTATCCATCATTCGGAAAACAAAATCACCACGCGTGCGTACGTACGGAATACCGTCTCCACATCGTGGTGTAATCTATTTTCCACCACCACCTTACATGGAGGGGTATAATGGTGAAAGTAATAAATATATATGATTATTGTAAAGTGATATTGATTCGGTAATATTCTACATACACATTAATACAATCCACGATCTTGGGAATGATATCATCGCTCGTGCGTACGTACGGACTACCGTCTCCACGACGCGATGAGATTCACTCTCCATGTTAACCATTCAAGAATTATTATAAAGTATATATAATAAGTAATCATGAAATATATGACATAATAATGCTACTGGATTTATGTATATATATATATATATATATATATTTCATCTACATAATTCCATTCAATTCAATAAGGAAACGAAAACAGCATTCATGCGTACGTACGGCCTACCGTCTCCATAAACGGTGTATTTCGTTCCATTTATAAATCTATTATATATATGAATATTTTGAATATATATTATATATAAATCATGTTTTACATTCTGGATGTAAGTAATAATGATCTATGTAATCATATAAATAACTACAAGTTAAAACACGAACGACAGATGAAACGATTTTACAAAAAACGCTACTTTAACATGAATTTACAGAAGAACGAGTAATATAAATTCATAATTGAACTATATATGATATAATAACAATGAATATGATTCTTTAATAAGTCAATGAAATTATTTAAATCATTATACTTTAGGTTTGGATACGTACAAAGCATATCAGACCTACGGTAAGGGATAATTATTCCAATCTCATTCTTATTCGAGATTGTTTATACGTATGTATTTATTGGGGTTATATTTTCCATCCATGATCATAAAATGTTTTTCATAAAGTGTTTAATATTCTTCCATGAATGTTTAATGTCATTTTTACCCCTCTTTGACTTTTACTTTGTGTTATGGAAGGAATTTTTCTTTTGTTTACCATACGTGGTACTTTTTGACTTTTCCGACAAAAGTACAGGGAGAATGTTTTTTTAAGTTATACGGAATGAAAGGATTTTTACAGTTTCATAAAGCCTTATTTTCATGAAGCTTCCTCAAAAAGATTTCATGACTATTTTTAATGAAATCCATTTCATTTAAAATTTCATTACATTTTTTGAAAATAGAATGATTTTGAATAAGAAAGGATATTTTCCTCAAGAATTCATTTCATGTTTTTATCAAAACCATTTTTCATATAATATGAAAATATTTCATAAGTTTATGTTTCAAGTATCATGTCTCTATGATTTACATGGTTTCAATTTTCTTATTATGAAATTCTATCCATTTATTTTATATGGATTATGTGATGATGGGATGAGGTTTATGAAACCCATTTTATTTATTGGGTTATGCTATGAGGTATGATTTATGATTTTGTGGCACACAAAAGAATGATTTAATTATGAGATGGGTGGGAACTATATTTCCCTCCAATGCATTGGGTAATGATTTATATTTCATTAGATAGACATGTCTAGAACGGTATGTTAATCTGATTCAGTATTACAGGACTGGAACGGGGAGTGAACTAGATTCAGAAAGGGACTTTGTCTACTAAGATTGTCTTGGCAGCAATTCCTTGGCTACTATGGAAATAATTACATGATCTTAATGGATGTTGCAATTACATGTTTTATTCCCATGCTATTTAATCATGATTTATGTTCCATTATGATCTATGCCCTATGTACTTCCATGTTTTTTGTCGTTGCTCATGATTTTGATGTTTAAACATTATGTTCATGTTTTTAAGTTCAAATGTATATGGTATGTTTTATTTTATCCATGCTTACCCTTAATGAGCATTTGAGCTCACAATTTTTATGTTTTATTTTCCCCCAGGATTAAAATAAAGGTTTTAGGTAAGGAAACAAAAAGTGGGCGATCTTTATGGGAGATGTTGAAGATCATTCACCGCGATTAGAAGATTATGTTCTATGTTTCCACAGACACTAAACTATTACGGTCATTGTGTGTTTGTTTTTCGTATGTATTAAGTATTCCGCAAAAGTAATGTAATGTCCATGTACATCCGACTTTGGGTCTCTACAAAGAGTACAACAAGGCCCGTTGTCATGCAGCAGTTCCCGTTCGAGTCTAGCTCAAAGCGGTGTTTTCAGGTTTTAACCGTAGGTACATCTGTGCCAGAGCCACCACTACCTGCTCGTATCCAGACTGGGATGTATTGCTCGAAAAACTCACAAAATCTCTAAAATACCAAAATTCTAGGAATTTCTTCTATATTAATCCTCAATGTTTATCTTAGGTCTATATGCTATAATCAGAGTTTATCTAAATCTAACTTCCATGGTTTGTACTAAACTTTTTCTGATACCAACTGTAACGCCCCGACCCTAGTTACCTAGATTCGGTGCATTATTATATATCATTGGCATGATCACAAGAAAGATCAACTCTCGAAAGACCGATTAGTTTAGTAGCCTTGTAAACACTAGATATATTCATAACTCTTACATTACATCATAAAATAAAAAACTACAACAACATCTTTTCTTCGTATCCCCTCATACTGTCCCTGTAGGTCATTCATAAATTACTTCTTCACATACTGTGAAAAATAAAACATTGAAAGGGGTGAGATCAGATTCTCATTAAGGATAACCATTTAGCGGAAACATTCATAAATAAGCATAACCATTTAAGTCAATGTATAACTAAAACTAAATACTTTTAAACTTGAAATTCAGCAAAATATGGAAGAAATAAAATGAAATAATGCCATTTACCTATTCACATGGATATTCTACTAATCGAATAATCACATGCAATATCAATAACCACTTTCATAATGATGGAATGCATAATTCCAGACTATCATAACCACATAGTCAAGGCCTCGTGCCAATACTACAAATAAGATATTGTCAAGTCCTAATGCCAATACACTAGTTTGTATCATGAGACCTACCGATGCATCGAGGAGCTATAACGGGCTCCACCCGTCACATATTAAGTCTAATGCATTCCTCATATGAACTGGTTTAAACATAACATAATCATTTGTATAAAAAGTAGCATACAAAATGTCAATACTTTCTCCAGAAACCATGAATTGTAGAAAAATAACACATCCATAGTCAAACATATCTCAAAACCTTCAATACAATATAGATGTTTTTATCATAATAAATAAACTTCAAATAAACATAAATTTCATAAAAGGATGTTGAAATAGACGAAATCAAAACTATTTGAGAGAAATATCTATTTTTTAAAATCATTTCAATGTCACACATTTATAAATGAAGTAATTTACAAGAGATTTTTGAATCATAGTGTCCCATAACACTTTGAAACTTTTGAAAATAAATATCATTTCAAAAATTTGATGTCCATATAAATAAATCATTAAAATTATTTTGAAAATATTGACATTAATTAAAAATATTTAGAAAGATAAATCTTTAAAACATTTAAAATTCTGATCTTGATAAAGAGTGCCTTTCACAAATTCTTAAAATATTCATTTTGAAATCTTTTAAAGGTCACATAATTTTAAAATAAAACATTTAATTTCAATATATTATTATAATATTGTAAGGGAATCTTCAAATATTTTATAATGGTGGAAAATAGCCACACCTGCCGTATAAGCTAAAAAAGGCATTTTTACCTTAATTTTGTCAAAATGGTTAAAAAGGACCTTGTTTGGAAAACGACAGAAATTTTCCTTTATAAAATTCTTATAAAAATTCAAACAACTGTATAAATTACTTTATCACATATTCTGTAAATTAGTAAGAATGTTTTGAAATATATTTTTAAGAAATGTGGATGTGGAAGAAAAAGAGGTCCGAGTAGATAATTGCGTATAAACAACCTCGGATAATAAAGAGATTGTGAAATAAACCCTTACCAATTAGGTAACATACGAAACAAACAACCCATGAAAGAGGTAGCATATAATTAATATGTAAATACACCTAAATTAAATTGTATTACACAAAGAATACAATTATGGGCAGTACATACACCACACAAAAGGTAATAGTGGCAATATGGCATGAATCTCACTGGAAAGAGGAGTGAGATGAAAACCCCTTACCTTGTACTTTTCCATATTTTATGGTATTTTAAACTCCTTTATAATAGTTAAAACATTATTATTAAATTATAAAACAACCATATACATAATTATGATATCATATATGATATTCTAATAATTCTTTGTTAATATAATTTTAGTATTATCGTCATTTTGGGTGTTAACTTACTCATTTTCCTTCATATTATTTGTTACGTAAGTAGTGTTTGTTATGAATAGGTTGTATTTTATTCATATACAGAATTATATCAAGTCCATAAACATTATTTTTAATCATTAAATTAGAATTATACTCAAATTTATATGATGCGGAATGAATCTCATTGCGTTCGTGGAGACGGTAGTCCGTACGTACGCACGAGCGAAATATCATTCTTTTGATACTAAAATAATATATAATTGGATGTGATAACATATAGAAATAAGTATTATCATGTTATATTTATTATTTAAATGAATTATACATCAATATTATACCCATCTAAGTATTAATATATTTAATAACAATTATACCACAATGTGGAGACGATAGGCCGTACGTACGCACATATGGTGACATGTCATTAAAGGGATGGATGAAATAAAGAATTTGTTTGTTCCATATTTATAATAACTTAAAAGTATATAGAATATACTGGATTTATTATTTTATATTAGCAAAAACCAATAAAAAAGATGTTGAAGAATAAAGGAACTTGAAAGAGGGTGGTGAAAACATTATCTCTTCTTCGGGATCTTCCTTTTGATTTGATCAAAAGTGATATTTAGGTTGGATTTATGATCAAAATAAGGCCTCTATGTTGAATTTATGGATGTTGGGAGGATATTTGGGCCGAGTTTTTCCAATCTAAAAGGCATTGAAGGGGTGAAGAATTGGTTAGAAGAGGTTTCCTTTATAAGGGGGAAGAGGGGATCCTTAGAAAAAACATAAAGTATTATTTTATAATAAATTAATATTCCTTTTATAAAGGCTCAAAAGTGGATTATTAAAATCCTAAGGTGGTTATGGGTCTAAACCCTTTCAACCAATAGATTTTAGACCGTTTTGGATCATTATATTATCCTTATCTTTTAGTTTTAACTCTTGGTTAATTTGTTTGACACTTACCATGTCACTTTGTATTTTTATATTATATAGTTAATAAATATAATATATACATCCAATAGAACCCCAATTGTTCTATTAATGATACACCTATAATGATACAAGTCCATTGGAAAAAACTTATATTTTTAGGAATTTGATATCAATTAATAATATAATATTTGTTTGAAAAACTCTTTTATGTCAATTTTGACACTATTTGGTATTTGATTTTTTTGAAAATCATAACAGCATTATTACTTCATAGAATGTTAATTACATAAATTATAACATTTCACAATTACCTATAAAATTCGTGGAATTCATTAAAAATCTCAAATTATATTTATTTGGGTATTTATAATATCGATTATTTTAATGTTTCACTAATAAGGTAATTTACTTCATCATCATTGTTTTATAAAAAGATTAAATCATTTAATGTATAAAAAATATAAATAAAATAAAATTATGTAAAAAATTATTTTATCTTTCTAATGAATATTTATAGTCAAAAATATAACATATATATCCCAATGTATAAATTGTTTTTCTAAAAGATATATGCTTATGTCATTTTTGTATTTACTTCAACTTAATTAATATAAAGTGTCATTATCACTTACAAGTGGATCCATGGGGTCCCAACTTAAAAATATTGACACTTGTTTATGTCCGGTTTAAATGTGAAATTATGACCAATGGCCAAAATTGTACTAAAAGTAAAAAATATATTATAAATATACTTTAAAGCCACTCAAATTCATAATTTATCACTATTAATTACTTTGATTAAAAAAGTTCTTTTTAATAAAAATTTATTAATTTTCACTATTCATCAAAATATAAAAGTTGTCCGAAAGGTACCAAAATTTCATTCTAGCATAATTTTGATTTTCCGAATCCAAAAATTAAGTCAATTTTGAAAGATAAAATTATAAAATTTGAAATAGTTGGTATTACTATTCATAAGGGCTAGTTTGATTGGTTGTGGTGTGTGTTAGAACTCGAAGTTGCATATAACACACGCTACTGTATTATTCAAAGAGAAGTGTACCGAGGATTCTTGGGGTGTTACATTGTAAATTTTTTTTTCACCATTAGAAAGAATAAATTAATTTAGTCAAATTAGATATATAAAAGTTTTTAAATATTGGATTTAAAAAGGGTTCACCATTAAAAATCGGTAAAAGTGCATATTTTGAAAAATACTTCTTTTATCTGAAAAAAATGAATTTTTTATTACATTATGTCTATGAAACTCATAATATGGATTCTAAAATTATAAGGATTATATAATGTTCAAAATTCATTTAATACTATTAATAACCTCTTTTGAACAGCTATTTTGGTAAGTCATGGTGCCCTTGAACTCAGTGTTGCGTGTAGTGCAAGATATTGAATTATTTTGAAGAAATAACACACTATGAAATCTTGGGGTGTTACAGTTTAGATATCCAAACTAAAAAATTTCAGGTACTTTGTCCAATTGTACTCACATCATCGGTAGCACATGTTATTTCGGCTAATATATCTATAATATCTTGTACAATGATCCTCTGATGATCTATCTCTATCTTTTAATGATGAATGGTATCTATGATATAAAATATCAACCCATATGCAACAATATTATGAGGATCATCATTATATAACTCTTAGTAACTGTGAATATATGGAGGAGGGGGTGTAGGGATAGGATAATAAAGAGTGGGGTTTGGAGGTGGAGAAGTATGATTAGGATAAGTAGGAGTAGTGGGATCTACTAGTGGAGGTGGAGGAGTCAGACCGACAGTACGAAACTATATTTGTATGTCTGGAAACATCAACTGTACCGAAGTTCTGATCCTATCATCCATAGACACATGAATATCCTAAAATTTGAAATCCAGAGATTCTTTTTTATAAACAGACTCCATAGATTAATAATCCAAACATGGAAACAATTTTTTCTTCTAATACACCTGTCATGTATCCTCATATATTACCTGGGTGTTCAGGCTTTCCCAATTTTGTATCTAAAATATTTTTTATTACCTCATCAATAAAGCCCAAATATGCTCTTCTCCATAAGTGAATCCTATATGTAGTATTTTAAAAAATATATAATGAATCTCAACATATAAATAATTTATTTAACATTACTAAATAAAGTAAACATCTTAGAATACTCACAGATACAACCCTCAACACTTCCACATGATATTGTCCTTTTTTTATCATATAAGGCCTCTTCTATTTTTCATGACTAGCGGTGGGAGGTGGGGAAATCTCTGGAGACCTTTCAGACTCAACTCTCATATTTTGAAGTTTTTTGTTAGAATATATTCTTCCAATAATATATACCCTCCCTGATATAACATATGAGGTTATATGTTTCTAGATTAAATATATTTATGGGATCTCCTTTATTGTTGAAAATTAATAATTAAGTATAAATAAATCATTAACATAGTCATTAATATATAAAAAACATCTAAAAAATAATATTTCACTTACCATAAACTCCACACACCGTCTACTTTCAAAAAAATTTTCCTATGTATATTCATCTATAATTGGATATATATCACATGGATTTTCATTTTTTTATTACAAAAATTGAACAGTGATTTGATGGATGATTTAGAATCCCTTCACCTCTTAACATCCAACAATATAAATTTCTTCCCCGCACCTCTGGTATTAGGTATATCACATGTCATTTGATAATAATGGGTGAAACATATATTATAAAAAAAATTCAAGATAAGTAAAATATTAGAAAATGATATTACTAAAATGGTCTCCCAAAAGTACGATAATGTCACTTTTTCAACACTTTGTTGATCATCAAACAAAATATTAACTTTTATTTTTATGCATATACAGATATATAAGTCCTCAATTATTTTGAATTTGAACCATATTAATTATCATAATCATTAATGTCAATTTCCATTATCCGTTCTTGGCTATGGGAAACTAATAATTTTGTTAAACGTGAGGTTCCATGTTTGCAAACCATGAAACTCTTTTTTTCCTATGGAAGAAGGTGTCTCATGTAAATATGGATGAGGTAGATCATCAATAGGATCATGTGTATGATTCTACAGAGAGGTATGGGTATGATCATCTCCAGGAATATGTGGTAGAATAATGTATTGGCCTATAGTTATCATACAAATCAAGGAATCAACGATTAGTACAAAATATAAAAATCTAACTATTACATACCAATGTAAATAAAAAATTAACAACAATAAAACAAAAAGAAAAGAAATGTAATATTAACACATTTTGATTAATATTTTATATAGTTAACTAAAATGTTAAAAATATCAATGATAGATAAAATGACACAAATGAATTAATAAAAATTTAAAATAGGTTGTAAATACTAAAAATTATCCAACTCGATAAATAATTTTTACACCAAAAAGAATTTTTTTATAATATACACTTATAAAATATTATTATGTTATTATTTAACATTTAAAATTAAAAAATAATTGTTTTTCAAAAAAATCAATTAATAGATAAGTAATATACGGGTCAACATATAAAACTAAAAAAAATGAATCTAATATAAACAAACATTTTGACTTATTAGTGATAATAAATGTTTTAAAAAAGAAAATAAAATTAAAATATCTATCAACTTATGAAATTTAAAAAATGAAATCATAAATAAACATATGTTACCTATAATATTAAGAATGTGTTATAGGATTTTTCCCAAATTCCTTTGTTATGATCATTATGTATGGCACAAACCATGTCTCTGATGTCTTCAGCAATATTAGTTGTTAATATTTCCATGAATGTATAGATCATAAATAAATCAACATCATTTTCATGTTTATCATCACAAATATACTGTTTTTTTCATTTTAAAACAATACAACCCTTCATATTGGATTGATCAGAACATATTTTTTTTCATGAAATATCATGATAAAATTATCACTTGTGTATTCAAATTAATTCAGATTAACTAGTGTCATTCCAAATTCATCGTGTCTAATGCTGTTATTAATGATAACCAAATTATGTTTAAAATATGGGCATTAGAATTTAATTAAATCAACCTCCCATATTTCTTAATGAAGTGCATTGTGTTGCATTTGTTGTCAATGAGGCATGAAGTTGTCTTGGAATGAATGGAAGTCAAGAATGTCAAGATGTGAATGACAAAGGTTGTGATGGTGTTGGTGGTGAAGGAGAATGGCCATGGTACTAAGATGCATGTCACTTAGGAGATTCACTAAGTGGTATTGGAAATTGTGGTTGAAACATTTTCTATGGACATCTGACGATTGCTGAGCTGCTCTATAAGTTCTAAGAACTTGTATCCTGATGATACAAAGTCACAACAATTATAGAAGACCTTGAATTGTATTGACAATGCATGAGGAGAAGCAAGAGATCCATCCACAACTTCTAAGTGGATGAAGTGGATTTAAAGAAGCCCTTGCACTATCACTTAGTGCATGTAAATGTGAAAAAGTTCCAATTGATCTCTGATTAGATCAATGAAGCACTTTGAAGATTATAAGTGATTCAGGAGTTTGGTTGATGAAGATGAACCTTTTGAATTCCATATCCTAAGTGAAGATCATATGAGGAGAAGTAATGGAATTCTTAAGAAGAAGATGTGGAGGAATTCTTGAAGAAGAAGAAGAATGGCTTAGAGGAAGATGGCTTGGCATTTAGAATGGGCATTTAGAATGGGCATTTTTCATAGAAGAACTTTGTATTTGACAATGTCTTATTCATTCCTTTGCCAAAAAATATGGCCAGCCAAGGCACCTTGGGGGTTCAACCCCAAGGCATGGGCACCAGGGCACCACGCCCGGGGGAACCCGTGGGGTGAGCCAGGGCGGCAGGGCGCACCCGCAGGACACCGCATGGGCGCCTGGGGAACGCCCGGAGGAGCGCAGAGGGGCCGTGTGTAAGCCCCCGAGGGCACGCGGTGGTGAAACCCGCGCACCCGGAGAGCATAGTGGGCGCTAGGAGCGCGCCCGCAGGAGCAGAGTGGGTGCAGAGCGCGCCCACAGGGAGAACACGGTGCGGGGCGGCACCGTGGAGGGAGAGGATTCAACTGAGCGCTTCCCGGCAGCGCTTGGTTATTAAACCGCGGAAAAACAGGAGCTCGTTTCGATGTGGGACGCGGATTTTTCCTGTGGGATCGATCCTGGACGCTCGATTCATCGCGCGCCAGATCCGAGCCGCTCATCTAATCCCGCGCGAGATCTTCAGATCCAGGCCGCCCGATGTATCTCCATCGCCTGATCCGACGGCCGTAGCTCATCTCCTTCCTCGAGCTCGAGCCGAGGCACCTCCCGCAGCCGCCGATGAACCAGAGGCTACCCAAGGCCGGTTTTCGAGTTCCCGGCCACCTCTGAAGGATCTAAGACGTCCAGGGAGTTTGTATGAGCCGTATGAACATTTCCATGCATAAAAAAGGAGAATGCACACGATGTATGGGAAATTGGAGTTCGGCTGAGGCATGCGAAGTTGCCGAGGCCACGTGGAGAGCATTCTTTGCATGCATGAGCTTAAACAGAGGCCGTGCATGCGTTATAAATCGCATGCACGAGGAGGAAGAAAAAAATAATGAGCCCGCGTTGAACCGAGAATTAAAAACAAGATTTGGAAATATTTTTGAAGATCCGAAATCTTCGGGATTTTGAAGTTTAAACCACGCGGATGATGCGAGGCAGCCTCTGCCTATAAATGGAGCACCCGAGGCTCTCTGATTGCTGCTGATGTGCTGATCCTTTGAATATTTGAAGTCCCGCGTGACCTCTCTGCCTCGCGAAGAGAGAAGCCCCCGCGCATCCCACTTGCGCGGCAGTGTGTTCCGGTGCCACCCGAGGCCCGAAGGAGTTCCTTTCGCGCACCCCTTGCGCGAAAGAGGTGAAGAGTCCCCTGCGCGCTAATCCCTTGCGCGGCAGGAAGTACCCAGGGCCGCAACACCTTGTGTGCCCAGCGGTTGGCAGTGGCACTTGCGCACCCGATCCTCCTTGCACTCAAGTGCTTGAGGACTTGCGCGATAGTGGGAAAGAAGAGGAGGGTTTCACCCCTTGCACGCCTCCTTGAGTTCGGGTGAAGGGTATCTACATCCTACGGGTTAAGTGAGTGCAACAAGACAAAGACACCCTACAGGTGTGTGTGTGCAAAGAAAAGACCCTGCGGTATTGTGTGTGCAAGGAGAACCCGAGGCTTTGCCTCTTGTGTGTGCATTTGAAGAAAAGGCAGTAGCCTTGTGTGTGTGCAAGAAGGGAAGGAAAGGCCGTAGCCTTGTGCAACCAAAGAAGACCCAAGGCCTAAGTGTATTTGTGTGTGCTAAGTGAAGAGGAAGAGGACACTTGTTCGGGTGTGTGCAAGTAGAGGCCGAGACCACACCTTGTGTGAGTTCCAAATTGAGGAACACACATTATGTGTGCTAAGTACCCTACGGGCAGTGGGTGTGAGCAAGACAAGGCCATACCTTGTATGTGCACACTTTGAAGAACAAACTAAACGAACACTAAAGTGTGTGTGTGCAAAAAGAAGAGGAGGAGGCCAACTCATGTGTGTGCTAAAGTGAAACAATTGTGTGCAAATTAAAGAAGTGGCCGAACCTAGGTGTGTGCACTAAAAAGTGTATACACATTAGAAGAATAAGAAGAAGTTCCACACTAAAGTAAAACACACTTCTAAGTGTGTGAACAACTTGGATAAAGTGTGTGAAGTTCAGTGAGAAGGTGTGTGCTAAAAGTGTTACACCCTTTGAGGGTTATCTGCACCAAGAGGAAGAACAGGAAAGTGTATGCTTGGATGCATGCACATGCACACGTGAAAAAGTTCATCTCAGCTTGTGTGCATCTGAGTTGTCCAAGACCAGGAGGTTCTTGAAGAATTGAGAAGGCCATGCAGTCAGTGCATGAGGAAGAAGAGTTGCCATGCATTCAGTGCATGAAGATGTTTTGAACTGAGACTGGACCAGACTGAAGTTAAAGATATCAGTTGTCTGAGCATTCAGTAGTTGGAGAGAGAGGCCAGGTCATCCTTAGAAGAAGGAGATAAATCCTGAGCAAGACGAGAAGACCTGTTCACCACAAGTGATCAGAAGAAGAGCAAGGCCAGCAGCCTTTATCCCAGGCTGCTGAGGATACTTGAAGAACTTAAAGTGAAGAAGAGCTACTCATGCGACTCGAGGAGCCAGGAGAAGACCCTGTGGGACTCAGGGAGAAGAAGTCTTCAGTGGGATTCTGGAGCAGGCCAGTGGGACTCTGGTAACACTGTGGGACGCAGTATAAAGACCCTCCTGTGGGACTCAGGAGAGATACGGTGGGAAGCTGTATCGACCATTGTAATTCTAACAAGTTATAATGGGAGAATCCATGCTGAGAGAGCATGGCAAGGATGTAGGCCTTTGGTGCCAATCCTTGTAAATCCTTGTGTCCTGTGCCTTTTCATTACTGCATTATCCGGGAAAGGTTGAGAGATACAAGAAGAGTGGATCGAGGCTTTAACCAGCCATAGAGGTTTAATTGATAAAGAATCAATTAGTAAAAAGTATTAAGGGATCACTGATTCACCCCCTCCCCCTCTCAGTGATTCACACTGATCTGGGCACTTCAATTGGTATCAGAGGGAGGTTCCCTCTAAAAGATCCAAGAGAGTCTTTGTGGAGTGGAGATTTGAGGAAATGAGTGAGCAGCCTCAAATGGAGATATCTGCCAAGACTCAGAAAAATAGAAAGAAGAAACAGTCCAAGAAGATGACGAAGAAGGTTGATGCAATCAGAGAAACTCCTTCTATGGAAAGAAATGTGAAAGTCACATCAGATGACAATTCCTTTTCTCATTCTTCTGATGAAGCCTGTCCTAGCTGTGATGAAGATGGAAGAAACAATGACCTTCTAAATGCAATCAAATATCTTCAGAAGACAGTCCCCAAGGAAGTGGCAATGTGTATAGCTACAGGCATCCTTGATCTTCAAGAAGAAAAATCACAGTTAGAAGAAGAAGCCAATGCAATGGAAGATCAGCTGGCTAAAAGGGTTGGCATATCCAACACTCTCAGAAAGCTAGTGAAAGCCAAAGATGAAACAATTTCCCTTTGCAATGAAATGTATGAAGACACTGCTGAAGAATTTCAAAGAACCCTTTCTGAGAAAGAATTCTTTATGATAATAGTCAAAGATGTTGTCCATGCACTGGAAAAGAGACACAGAGTTTCAATGAATGTCAGAGATGCTCAACTCGAAGACAAAGTCAAATTGGTGAAGGAGCTTGACAACTCATTTCTTGAAATAAAGGAGATGCATGAAGACCAGATAAAACAGCTGGAAGAGAAATGGGAAGTATGGCTAAGAACAGTTGAGGATGAGAAGAACTCCCTTAACATGAAATGCTTAGAACTAGAGGTGATATTGAAAAATTTGCAATCACCCAAAGCTGAAGCCTCCCAGTCAGCTGAAAGCAGAAATGTTGCTACTCAAGTATGCATTGAGCATGATGATTCTAAAATAAAGACATCCTCTAATAAAAAGGCAACAACTTCTAAAAAGAAGGTACCATCCATACCATCTTGTACTCATGCTTCTAAATGTGTTTCCACAAAAAGTGCAGGATGGAAGAATAATTCCAAACAAATATGGATGAAGACAGTAAAGAAGCAGAGCTCTCCTGAAATAGCACAACAGGTCAAGAAAAGTACCCAACAATCAGAAGGACAGAAGAGGTCTAGATTTGTGGGTCAGTGTTGGTGTTGTAACAAGTATGGGCATTGTGCAAAGGATTGTTGGTACAATCCACTAAATGTCAAAGCACAAAGGAAGCTCCTGCCAAGGGGGAGCAAGCCAGAAGGAAATAGGCAACATCCACAGGTCCAGAGACATCTGTTTACTGTAAATAGATTTGGATTACTTGACAACATCTAGGATGATTGAAAAAGTGGTCAAAAAGATACATGTCAATCTCCAACTGTATCCAGAGCTCAAAAGAAGAAAAGATCACTGAACCTGGCTCCAAACGATTCCTTGGGAAGCAAGCAGAAGAAAGTGGAAGATGCTCCCAAGAAGAGTTTGAAGAATGAAGAGAAGTCCTTGGAATTGAAATCCAAGAAGGGTGAGTCATCTAGAAGGACCACCAAGAAAAAATGCTTCTACTGTGGAAAGAAAGGGCATATCATGGATCTTTGTAAAGAAGCCATGAAATTCATTAGAGGCAGACTGGACTCAAACAGACAATCAATCCAGAAGAAGCAGATGGGATTGATTGAAAATAAGTTGCCTAAGAGAGGTAGCTTGACAGCATTAAAGGAACCATGTGGAATATCCAAAACTGAGGCCACACTTCCAAATGATTTACTAGTCATATGGCCAAATCAGTTGCAACTTTCCAAAGATCTGCAAAGAGCTGAAGATGAAGTTCTGGCAATTTCTAAGGCAAAAGGGAAGAAGAATATTTCACATGAAGATGTATTGAGATCCACACCAGCACAACCATCATTGAAGATCAACTGTGCAAGTGTGAAGACTGGTGAAAATGGGACATCTCGGTTGAGAGAATCTTCTCAACCTTGTTGTTCACATTGATGAACCAAGGAGGTTCCATCTTATTCCCTTATACTATTGGTATTTACATGTGCTAACATTGTAGGGAATTGAAGATGATGATCATTCTCAGCTGGAGGATGGTTTGGATTGAATGGAGTGCACCCCTTGAGGGGGAGCCAATCTGGAGAAGATGATGTTCTGAAATTAATATCATCTTGAGAAAAGTGAAGGTATTCCAATCATACTTTCATCCCTTGTTTCATAATTGTATTCATCATGACAATTAAGGGGGAGTATGGATTGAAGACAAATGGATGAAAGGGGGAGCTTTATCATTGCACTGAACTTTCTAATGAGTTTTGTGAAGTTGTGCAGGATTTAGCAATTCATTGATATATCTGAAAAATTTCAAACCCCTGAAGCATGATCTCACATGTACAGTGAATGTTGGACAACAATGAGTTCCTTGGTTACATCACTCTTGTTTTCTACACCGGGTTAGCCCAAGTAGACTTAGAGTTGATTTACTAAAGGTTCTTTGCTAAAGAGAACATGTGACATCATCCCTCTCTCGGTGTTTTTCAAGAAAATACTTTTCAAAGGGAGGAAGAGATTTTTGAAAGAGAACAACACCACACCTTTGCATTTGATTGCCAATAAGGGGGAGAAAATATTGGCACACATATTGACCCATTCATATGTGCTGAAGTGGTGTATTGACAACAAATACAAAGGGGGAGATTGAAGTGCATTGTGTTGCATTTGTTGTCAATGAGGCATGAAGTTGTCTTGGAATGAATGGAAGTCAAGAATGTCAAGATGTGAATGACAAAGGTTGTGATGGTGTTGGTGGTGAAGGAGAATGGCCATGGTACTAAGATGCATGTCACTTAGGAGATTCACTAAGTGGTATTGGAAATTGTGGTTGAAACATTCTCTATGGACATCTGACGATTGCTGAGCTGCTCTATAAGTTCTAAGAACTTGTATCCTGATGATACAAAGTCACAACAATGATAGAAGACCTTGCATTGTATTGACAATGCATGAGGAGAAGCAAGAGATCCATCCACAACTTCTAAGTGGATGAAGTGGATTTAAAGAAGACCATGCACTATCACTTAGTGCATGTAAATGTGAAAAAGTTCCAATTGATCTCTGATTAGATCAATGAAGCACTTTGAAGATTATAAGTGATTTAGGAGTTCGGTTGATGAAGATGAACCTTTTGAATTCCATATCCTAAGTGAAGATCATATGAGGAGAAGTAATGGAATTCTTAAGAAGAAGATGTGGAGGAATTCTTGAAGAAGAAGAAGAATGGCTTAGAGGAAGATGGCTTGGCATTTAGAATGGGCATTTAGAATGGGCATTTTTCATAGAAGAACTTTGTATTTGACAAAGTCTTATTCATGCCTTTTCCAAAAAATATGGCCAGCCAAGGCACCTTGGGGGTTCAACCCCAAGGCATGGGCACCAGGGCACCACGCCCGGGGGAACCCATGGGGCGAGCCAGGGCGGCAGGGCGCACCCGCAGGACACCGCATGGGCGCCTGGGGCACGCCCGGAGGAGCGCAGAGGGGCCGTGTGTAAGCCCCCGAGGGCACGCGGTGGTGAAACCCGCGCACCCGGAGAGAATAGTGGGCGCTAGGAGCGCGCCCGCAGGAGCAGAGGGGGCGCAGAGCGCGCCCGCAGGGAGAACACGGTGCGGGGCGGCACCGTGGAGGGAGAGGATTCAACTGAGCGCTTCCCGGCAGCGCTTGGTTATTAAACCGCGGAAAAACAGGAGCTCGTTTCGATGTGGGACGCGGATTTTTCCCGCGGGAGCGATCCTGGCCGCTCGATTCATCGCGCACCAGATCCGAGCCGCTCATCTAATCCCGCGCGAGATCTTCAGATCCAGGCCGCCCGATGTATCTCCATCGCCCGATCCGACGGCCGTAGCTCATCTCCTTCCTCGAGCTCGAGCCGAGGCACCTCCCACAGCCGCCGATGAACCAGAGGCTACCCAAGGCCGGTTTTCGAGTTCCCGGCCACCTCTGAAGGATCTAAGACGTCCAGGGAGTTCGTCTGAGCCGTATAAACATTTCCATGCATAAAAAAGGAGAATGCACACGATTTATGGGAAATTGGAGTTCGGCCGAGGCATGCGAAGTTGCCGAGGCCACGTGGAGAGCATGCTTTGCATGCATGAGCTTAAACAGAGGCCGTGCATGCGTTATAAATTGCATGCACGAGGAGGAAGAAAAAAATAATGACCCCGCGTTGAACCGAGAATTAAAAACAAGATTTGGAAATATTTTTGAAGATCCTAAATCTTCGGGATTTTGAAGTTTAAACCACGCGGATGATTCGAGGCAGCCTCTGCCTATAAAAGGAGCACCCGAGGCTCTCTGATTGCTGCTGATGTGCTGATCCTTTGAATATTTGAAGTCCCGCGTGAGCTCTCTGCCTCGCGAAGAAAGAATCCCCCGCGCATCCCACTTGCGCGACAGTGTGTTCCGGTGCCACCCGAGGCCCGAAGAAGTTCCTTTCGCGCACCCCTTGCGCGAAAGAGGTGAAGAGTCCCCTGTGCGCTAATCCCTTGTGCGGCAGGAAGTACCCAGGGCCGCAACACCTTGTGTGCCCAGCGGTTGGCAGTGGCACTTGCGCACCCGAGCCTCCTTGCACTCAAGTGCTTGAGGACTTGCGCGATAGTGGGAAAGAAGAAAAGGGTTTCACCCCTTGCGCGCCTCCTTGAGTTCGGGTGAAGGGTATATACATCCTACGGGTTAAGTGAGTGCAACAAGACAAAGACACCCTACAGGTGTGTGTGTGTGCAAAGAAAAGACCCTGCGGTATTGTGTGTGCAAGTAGAACCCGAGGCTTTGCCTCTTGTGTGTGCATTTGAAGAAAAGGCAGTAGCCTTGTGTGTGTGCAAAAAGGGAAGGAAAGGCCGTAGCCTTGTGCAACCAAAGAAGACCCAAGGCCTAAGTGTATTTGTGTGTGCTAAGTGAAGAGGAAGAGGACACTTGTTCGGGTGTGTGCAAGTAGAGGCCGAGACCACACCTTGTGTGAGTGCCAAATTGAGGAACACACTTTATGTGTGCTAAGTACCCTACGGGCAGTGGGTGTGAGCAAGACAAGGCCATACCTTGTATGTGCACACTTTGAAGAACAAACTAAACGAACACTAAAGTGTGTGTGTGCAACAAGAAGAGGAGGAGGCCAACTCATGTGTGTGCTAAAGTGAAAAAATTGTGTGCAAATTAAATAAGTGGCCAAACCTAGGTGTGTGCACTAAAAAGTGTATACACATTAGAAGAAGAAGAAGAAGTTCCACACTAAAGTAAAACACACTTCTAAGTGTGTGAACAACTTGGATAAAGTGTGTGAAGTTCAGTGAGAAGGTGTGTGCTAAAAGTGTTACACCCTTTGAGGGTTATCTGCACCAAGAGGAAGAACAGGAAAGTGTATGCTTGGATGCATGCACATGCACACGTGAAAAAGTTCATCTCAGCTTGTGTGCATCTGAGTTGTCGAAGACCAGGAGGTTCTTGAAGAATTGAGAAGGCCATGCAGTCAGTGCATGAGGAAGAAGAGTTGCCATGCATTCAGTTCATGAAGATGTTTTGAACTGAGACTGGACCAGACTGAAGTTAAAGATATCAGTTGTCTGAGCATTCAGTAGTTGGAGAGAGAGGCCAGGTCATCCTTAGAAGAAGGAGATAAATCCTGATCAAGACGAGAAGACATGTTCACCACAAGTGATTAGAAGAAGAGCAAGGCCAGCAGCCTTTATCCCAGGCTGCTGAGGATACTTGAAGAACTTAAAGTGAAGAAGAGCTACTCGTGCGACTCGAGGAGCCAGGAGAAGACCCTGTGGGACTCAGGGAGAAGAAGTCTTTAGTGGGATTCTGGAGCAGGCCAGTGGGACTCTGGTAACACTGTGGGACGCAGTATAAAGACCCTCCTGTGGGACTCAGGAGAGATACGGTGGGAAGCTGTATCGACCATTGTAATTCTAACAAGTTATAATGGGAGAATCCATGCTGAGAGAGCATGGCAAGGATGTAGCCCTTTGGTGCCGAACCTTGTAAATCCTTGTGTCCTGTGCCTTTTCATTACTGCATTATCCGGGAAAGGTTGAGAGATACAAGAAGAGTGGATCGAGGCTTTAACCAGCCATAGAGGTTTAATTGATAAAGAATCAATTAGTAAAAAGTTTTAAGGGATCACTGATTCACCCCCTCCCCCTCTCAGTGATTCACACTGATCTGGGCACTTCAATTGGTATCAGAGGGAGGTTCCCTCTAAAAGATCCAAGAGAGTCTTTATGGAGTGCAGATTTGAGGAAATGAGTGACCAGCCTCAAATGGAGATATCTGCCAAGACTCAGAAAAATAGAAAGAAGAAACAGTCCAAGAAGATGAAGAAGAAGGTTGATGCAATCAGAGAAACTCCTTCTATGGAAAGAAATGTGAAAGTCACATCAGATGACAATTCCTTTTATCATTCTTCTGATGAAGCCTGTCCTAGCTGTGATGAAGATGGAAGAAACAATGACCTTCTAAATGCAATCAAATATCTTCAGAAGACAGTCCCCAAGGAAGTGGCAATGTGTATAGCTACAGGCATCCTTGATCTTCAGGAAGAAAAATCACAGTTAGAAGAAGAAGCCAATGCAATGGAAGATCAGCTGGCTAAAAGGGTTGGCATATCCAACACTCTCAGAAAGCTAGTGAAAGCCAAAGATGAAACAATTTCCCTTTGCAATGAAATGTATGAAGACACTGCTGAAGAATTGCAAAGAACCCTTTCTGAGAAAGAATTCTTTATGATAATAGTCAAAGATGTTGTCCATGCACTGGAAAAGAGACACAGAGTTTCAATGAATGTCAGAGATGCTCAACTCGAAGACAAAGTCAAATTGGTGAAGGAGCTTGACAACTCATTGCTTGAAATAAAGCAGATGCATGAAGACCAGATAAAACAGCTGGAAGAGAAATGGGAAGGAAGGCTAAGAACAGTTGAGGATGAGAAGAACTCCCTTAACATGAAATGCTTAGAACTAGAGGTGATATTGAAAAATTTGCAATCACCCAAAGCTGAAGCCTCCCAGTCAGCTGAAAGCAGAAATGTTGCTACTCAAGTATGCATTGAGCAGGATGATTCTAAAAGAAAGACATCATCTAATAAAAAGGCAACAACTTCTAAAAAGAAGGTACCATCCATACCATCTTGTACTCATGCTTCTAAATGTGTTTCCACAAAAAGTGCAGGATGGAAGAATAATTCCAAACAAATATGGATGAAGACAGTAAAGAAGCAGAGCTCTCCTGAAACAGCACAACAGGTCAAGAAAAGTACCCAACAATCAGAAGGACAGAAGAGGTCTAGATTTGTGGGTCAGTGTTGGTGTTGTAACAAGTATGGGCATTGTGCAAAGGATTGTTGGTACAATCCACTAAATGTCAAAGCACAAAGGAAGCTCATGCCAAGGGGGAGCAAGCCAGAAGGAAATAGGCAACATCCACAGGTCCAGAGACATCTGTTTACTGCAAATAGATTTGGATTACTTGACAACATCTGGGATGATTTCAAAAGTGGTCAAAAAGATACATGTCAATCTCCAACTGTATCCAGAGCTCAAAAGAAGAAAAGATCACTGAACCTGGCTCCAAACGATTCCTTGGGAAGCAAGCAGAAGAAAGTGGAAGATGCTCCCAAGAAGAGTTTGAAGAATGAAGAGAAGTCCTTGGAATTGAAATCCAAGAAGGGTGAGTCATCTAGAAGGACCACCAAGAAAAAATGCTTCTACTGTGGAAAGAAAGGGCATATCATGGATCTTTGTAAAGAAGCCATGAAATTCATTAGAGGCAGACTGGACTCAAACAGACAATCAATCCAGAAGAAGCAGAAGGGATTGATTGAAAATAAGTTGCCTAAGAGAGGTAGCTTGACAGCATTAAAGGAACCATGTGGAATATCCAAAATTGAGGCCACACTTCCAAATGATTTACTAGTCATATGGCCAAATAAGTTGCAACTTGCCAAAGATCTGCAAAGAGCTGAAGATGAAGTTCTGGCAATTGCTAAGGCAAAAGGGAAGAAGAATATTTCACATGAAGATGTATTGAGATCCACACCAGCACAACCATCATTGAAGATCAAATGTGCAAGTGTGAAGACTGGTGAAAATGGGACATCTCGGTTGAGAGAATCTTCTCAACCTTTTTGTTCACATTGATGAACCAAGGAGGTTCCATCTTATTCCCTTATACTATTGGTATTTACATGTGCTAACATTGTAGGGAATTGAATATGATGATCATTCTCAGCTGGAGGATGGTTTGGATTGAATGGAGTGCACCCCTTGAGGGGGAGCCAATCTGGAGAAGATGATGTTCTGAAATTAATATCATCTTGAGAAAAGTGAAGGTATTCCAATCATACTTTCATCCCTTGTTTCATAATTGTATTCATCATGAAAATTAAGGGGGAGTATGGATTGAAGACAAATGGATGAAAGGGGGAGCTTTATCATTGCACTAAACTTTCTAATGAGTTTTGTGAAGTTGTGCAGGATTTAGCAATTCATTGATATATCTGAAAAATTTCAAACCCCTGAAGCATGATCTCACATGTACAGTGAATGTTGGACAGTATTGAGTTCCTTGGTTACATCACTCTTGTTTTCTACACCGGGTTAGCCCAAGTAGACTTAGAGTTGATTTACTAAAGGTTCTTTGCTAAAGAGAACATGTGACATCATCCCTCTCTCAGTGTTTTTCAAGAAAATACTTTTCAAAGGGAGGAAGAGATTTTTGAAAGAGAACCACACCACACCTTTGCATTTGATTGCCAATAAGGGGGAGAAAATATTGGCACACATATTGACCCATTCATATGTGCTGAAGTGGTGTATTGACAACAAATACAAAGGGGGAGATTGAAGTGCATTGTGTTGCATTTGTTGTCAATGAGGCATGAAGTTGTCTTGGAATGAATGGAAGTCAAGAATGTCAAGATGTGAATGACAAAGGTTGTGATGGTGTTGGTGGTGAAGGAGAATGGCCATGGTACTAAGATGCATGTCACTTAGGAGATTCACTAAGTGGTATTGGAAATTGTGGTTGAAACATTCTCTATGGACATCTGACGATTGCTGAGCTGCTCTATAAGTTCTAAGAACTTGTATCCTGATGATACAAAGTCACAACAATGATAGAAGACCTTGCATTGTATTGACAATGCATGAGGAGAAGCAAGAGATCCATCCACAACTTCTAAGTGGATGAAGTGGATTTAAAGAAGACCATGCACTATCACTTAGTGCATGTAAATGTGAAAAAGTTCCAATTGATCTCTGATTAGATCAATGAAGCACTTTGAAGATTATAAGTGATTCAGGAGTTCGGTTGATGAAGATGAACCTTTTGAATTCCATATCCTAAGTGAAGATCATATGAGGAGAAGTAATGGAATTCTTAAGAAGAAGATGTGGAGGAATTCTTGAAGAAGAAGAAGAATGGCTTAGAGGAAGATGGCTTGGCATTTAGAATGGGCATTTAGAATGGGCATTTTTCATAGAATAACTTTGTATTTGACAAAGTCTTATTCATGCCTTTGCCAAAAAATATGGCCAGCCAAGGCACCTTGGGGGTTCAACCCCAAGGCATGGGCACCAGGGCACCACACCCGGGGGAACCCGTGGGGCGAGCCAGGGCGGCAGGGCGCACCCGCAGGACACCGCATGGGCGCCTGGGGCACGCCCGGAGGAGCGCAGAGGGGCCGTGTGTAAGCCCCCGAGGGCACGCGGTGGTGAAACCCGTGCACCCGGAGAGCATAGTGGGCACTAGGAGCGCGCCCGCAGGAACAGAGTGGGCGCAGAGCACGCCCGCAGGGAGAACACGGTGCGGGGCGGCACCGTGGAGGGAGAGGATTCAACTGAGCGCTTCCCGGCAGCGCTTGGTTATTAAACCGTGAAAAAACAGGAGCTCGTTTCGATGTGGGACGCGGATTTTTCCCGCGGGAGCGATCCTGGCCGCTCGATTCATCGCGCGCCAGATCCGAGCCGATCATCTAATCCCGCGCGAGATCTTCAGATCCAGGCCGCCCGATGTATCTCCATCGCCTGATCCGACGTCCGTAGCTCATCTCCTTCCTCGAGCTCGAGCCGAGGCACCTCCCGCAGCCACCGATGAACCAGAGGCTACCCAAGGCCAGTTTTCGAGTTCCCGGCCACCTCTGAAGGATCTAAGACGTCCAGGGAGTTCGTCTGAGCCGTATGAACATTTCCATGCATAAAAAAAGAGAATGCACACGATGTATGGGAAATTGGAGTTCGGCCGAGGCATGCGAAGTTGCCGAGGCCACGTGGAGAGCATGCTTTGCATGCATGAGCTTAAACAGAGGCCGTGCATGCGTTATAAATCTCATGCACGAGGAGGAAGAAAAAAATAATTAGCCCGCGTTGAACCGAGAATTAAAAACAAGATTTGGAAATATTTTTGAAGATCCGAAATCTTTGGGATTTTGAAGTTTAAACCACGCGGATGATGCGAGGCAGCCTCTGCCTATAAAAGGAGCACCCGAGGCTCTCTGATTGCTGCTGATGTGCTGATCCTTTGAATATTTGAAGTCCCGCGTGAGCTCTCTGCCTCGCGAAGAAAGAAGCCCCCGCGCATCCCACTTGCGCGGCAGTGTGTTCCGGTGCCACCCGAGGCCCGAAGGAGTTCCTTTCGCGCACCCCTTGCGCGAAAGAGGTGAAGAGTCCCCTGCGCGCTAATCCCTTGCGCGGCAGGAAGTACCCAGGGCCGCAACACCTTGTGTGCCCAGCGGTTGGCAGTGGCACTTGCGCACCCGAGGCTCCTTGCACTCAAGTGCTAGAGGACTTGCGCGATAGTGGGAAAGAAGAGGAGGGTTGCACCCCTTGCGCGCCTCCTTGAGTTCGGGTGAAGGGTATCTACATCTTACGGGTTAAGTGAGTGCAACAAGACAAAGACACCCTACATGTGTGTGTGTGCAAAGAAAAGACCCTGCGGTATTGTGTGTGCAAGGAGAACCCGAGGCTTTGCCTCTTGTGTGTGCATTTGAAGAAAAGGCAGTAGCCTTGTGTGTGTGCAAGAAGGGAAGGAAAGGCCGTAGCCTTGTGCAACCAAAGAAGACCCAAGGCCTAAGTGTATTTGTGTGTGCTAAGTGAAGAGGAAGAGGACACTTGTTCGGGTGTGTGCAAGTAGAGGCCGAGACCACACCTTGTGTGAGTGCCAAATTGAGGAACACACTTTATGTGTGCTAAGTACCCTACGGGCAGTGGGTGTGAGCAAGACAAGGCCATACCTTGTATGTGCACACTTTGAAGAACAAACTAAACGAACACTAAAGTGTGTGTGTGCAACAAGAAGAGGAGGAGGCCAACTCATGTGTGTGCTAAAGTGAAACAATTGTGTGCAAATTAAAGAAGTGGCCGAACCTAGGCGTGTGCACTAAAAAGTGTATACACATTAGAAGAAGAAGAAGAAGTTCCACACTAAAGTAAAACACACTTCTAAGTGTGTGAACAACTTGGATAAAGTGTGTGAAGTTCAGTGAGAAGGTGTGTGCTAAAAGTGTTACACCCTTTGAGGGTTATCTGCACCAAGAGGAAGAACAGGAAAGTGTATGCTTGGATGCATGCACATGCACACATGAAAAAGTTCATCTCAGCTTGTGTGCATCTGAGTTGTCCAAGACCAGGAGGTTCTTGAAGAATTGAGAAGGCCATGCAGTCAGTGCAGGAGGAAGAAGAGTTGCCATGCATTCAGTGCATGAAGATGTTTTGAACTGAGACTGGACCAGACTGAAGTTAAAGATATCAGTTGTCTGAGCATTCAGTAGTTGGAGAGAGAGGCCAGGTCATCATTAGAAGAAGGAGATAAATCCTGAGCAAGACGAGAATACCTGTTCACCACAAGTGATCAGAAGAAGAGCAAGGCCTGCAGCCTTTATCCCAGGCTGCTGAGGATACTTGAAGAACTTAAAGTGAAGAAGAGCTACTCGTGCGACTCGAGGAGCCAGGAGAAGACCCTGTGGGACTCAGGGAGAAGAAGTCTTCAGTGGGATTCTGGAGCAGGCCAGTGGGACTCTGGTAACACTGTGGGACGCAGTATAAAGACCCTCCTGTGGGACTCAGGAGAGATACGGTGGGAAGCTGTATCGACCATTGTAATTCTAACAAGTTATAATGGGAGAATCCATGCTGAGAGAGCATGGAAAGGATGTAGGCCTTTGGTGCCGAACCTTGTAAATCCTTGTGTCCTGTGCCTTTTCATTACTGCATTATCCGGGAAAGGTTGAGAGATACAAGAAGAGTGGATCGAGGCTTTAACCAGCCATAGAGGTTTAATTGATAAAGAATCAATTAGTAAAAAGTTTTAAGGGATCACTGATTCACCCCCTCCCCCTCTCAGTGATTCACACTGATCAGGGCACTTCACTTAAATGACTCCATAATATTCAATTGATACAGAGATTGGGTTTTTACCTTTGGCACATAGAACATTAATTGCTTATGGAAACACCAATACATTACTATTCGGAATAACACTTATGTTGTCTTGATCTTTCATATGAAATTAATAGCCATTAATGTCATACCTGGTCCATGTTATAAAATATAAACTTGTAGCACTCATTGACCATCTCAATGTTTATAATGCATCTGATCTACCAGGCATGGTCTCTTTAAACCATGATTTTTTTGTTATGATCATTCACAATATGCATATCTTTCTTCTTTGGATAACATTATTTGAACACATTAATATGAAATGTTATATATGGATGAGAATAAACCACGTTATTCATGACGTATAAATGTACCATATTTATCAGTTCACCTGTCAATGATTTGAATTTCATACCACAGATCCCCTTTACCCCATAATTATCTTGTTCATGGAAAGATGTAGGCAAACTGATGTGTTCCACTAAGGAGAAATATCTAATAAAAAACGCCCCAACCACCTTAGAAAAATACTTCTAAGCAATGGATTATTTAAGACTATATGGATTCTTAACATGCCCCTTCAATATAATCATATACCATTAAAAAGGATACCTCAAATGTAGATATAAGGGTCCTCTAAAATTATTTCTCAGAAAAAGGCAACAATTAAATTCCCCATGATATCAAAAAAAGATAGAGGAAAACACATTTCTAATTGAGAAAATATAGAATTCAATTCACTCTTTAAAGTGTTAAAAATTTCAGATCAATCACCTTATTACAAATTGAATTGAAAAAATAACACAAATTTATAATAATCATTCAAAATGGATGGGCAATATTCAATAAAATGCAACAAGTAGGATTTTTTGCATCATAACATGACAATCATTTGATTTCATGCCTATCAATATCAAATCCTATAAAGAAACAAACTTTTTACATTTGAATAATAACCTTGTGGAACTTTGATATCATTAAGATGTTGAACAAATCTAATTTTATCCCTCTCAGATAACGAATGACATGCCGAGGTAGAAATTCTCACTTTCCATCAAGAGTGGGATCCAACTACAAATGTATTCCCATTTAGAGTAAGTTCAACCTTTCATTAAACCCATTTTAGTCATTCCTTTAATATCTAATTATGTTCCCATCAGGTTGTCACAAATATTACTCTCCACATGCTTGAAATCAATGTTATGTTTGAACTGATGATATGTCCAATTTTTTAGCACAATAAATATTGACTGTTTCTTTCCAATATTTCAATCATTACTAGATTTATGTGTCTTTCCGAATATCACTTCAACATTTTTAACCCACTAAAAATTATGATTACTGTATAATTGTTTTGGGGCAATATAAAATTCATGAGAACCATTGAATACTTTTTTTAATCTTCTATAAGAGCGATCCATAGATAGAAAATTATGATAAACCGTGTATAATGTTTTTCTCCAATGATGAAGTTGATAATATGATTCTTATTATTCATAAATTGGAAAACCTTTATGCCCCTAAACACTATATCCATAAAAACTTCCATATGTTGGCAAGTCATTTATAGAGGAAAAATCATTGTATGGAGTTGAAAATATTCCACTTTATAAAGATCATACACCCTTATACCTTCCTCCTATAAAAATTTCAAATAATAAATTAATGGTAACAAGTAAATTTCAATATCATTTTTAGACTATTTAGGTCCATAGGTCGTTAAAATATCTATGAAATATTTTCTCTTCATACAAAATTTAAGAGATAAGTGGTAAATTGCTAATAAACCAGGCCATGAAATATGTGTTCTACTAAGGTGTCAATATGGATTCATTCCATTGGTGGACAGAAGACGTCTGAAGTTTCTAACTTCATCGTCAAATGTAGGAAACCGAAGATCAACTTTCTTACACTATGTATAATCAACTGAATGTCATAATTTTCCATCACATATTCTCACATCAACGTTCCATATTACCCTTTTTGATCATTTTAATTTTTAAATAAATGTTTCAAATGGAGAATTATATGAAGATACCAAAATTTCATGGAAGGGGTCTCTATAACTACTAAATCAACCTATGATTTTTCTTTTAACTTATATTGTGATGTCTCACTTTTAGGACACCCTAAAAGAAATTTTTATTCCATATTACATAGAACACCATCATTCGGGAAGGCATGGATTTTTTTGTACCTCAATCCCATCATGCATAGTATTATCTTTGTTTTATAATGTGAAACTAGAAGGTCATTGTCTTTAAGAATTATATATTTCCACACTTGTAGTGACTATGTAAAACTATTGTCACTTCATCCATTTTTTTCCTTCAAGTTCATCAATCTTAACAACATTGAGAAAACAATAAATTCCATAAAACATGGATACAATGGTTTTTTAGAATCTCCAAATAGATGCTCAATTATTCATTATTTCTCAATTCCTGCACTTAAAAATCATGAATCATTTCATAAAATTTAAAGGAATAATCATCATGCAAAGCATCATTTTCAAGAGATCCAAAATTATGCCCAGTTTCACCATGCCCAATCCAAGGGTTGTAACTCAGATTAATATCATGAAAAATTAAATGATTCTTGATCTCTTTGATTTTAAACCTCTTCATCTTTAAACATTTCAGGTATGGATAGGAAAAAATGTCGTTTATTGGAATATTATGTTTAGAAAATTCCAATAAATCATCAATAACTTCCTCATATTCATCAACTATTCAAAATGCATTATCTAACTCCGAATCGTTATTATCCACAACAAATATAAAAAATAAATATAAGGTTAAATATAATTGAAAAATAAAAATTTAGTAGCCTTTGTATTTCTAATCCCAAATACCACTACATATTATTCATATTTAGAAAAACTTCATTAACATAAAATAAATTTTAAAAATTTGTGTCATGATAGTTTTTCAAAAATAATTTATTTTACAAAATAAAATAATTTCACATTACAATATAAGTAAATACATCCTCGATGATTTACTTTAGAAAAAGGGAACTATTTAAAAATATCAGTCCTGTTAAAAATAAAAAAACATATATTTAAATAAAAGGTTGAATGAATTATTTATTTAATTGAATAAAAAACACTACCACAAAAGAATGTTTTTATAGCGTCACACTTTAACAGATTTAAAAAAGTGTTGATAAAGGCCCCCCTTAATCAATGATTTTTTTACGATGTTAAAGGGACCCCTTTATCAGATATTTTTTAGTAATGTTGATAAAAGAGACCACTAGCATTGTTTTTTTACTAGTGCTGATAAAGGGTAAATTTTAAAAAAAAATGTATCCTTAAAAATAAAATATTAATATATTTGTATATTTATAATGATGTAGATTTAATATATATATTTTAAAAATGTTTTAGATAATTATAAATTGACAATTACACTTAATATATAAGGTGTTTAGTGAAAATGGATTATAAAATATTTTAAAAAATATTATTAATTAACAATTTTCTTATTATTATCGAGTAATAATCTTTTAATAATAATTAGAAGACACAAAAAATTAAATAATTAATATAAGATTTAAAATAAGTTTAAAACTAAACTCAAATTCAAACAACAAAAACTTTTTACCCCAGTGTTCGTTTGAGATCGACCATAAAAAAAATTAAAGCCTGCGATGTGCGCAACACAATAGTGAGAGAAGAGAACCCTCTGACATGTTTTGGGGGCCAAAAAGGCCTAAAAAGCTTCCAAAACTGAGTTCTTAGTTGGGATACCTGATTTTTTTATCATTCGATGGAATTTCACTCTCGTATAATGGTTTCTTTTTTCCCTTTTTATTATGGACTAGATTTATTCCTAAAGATTACATTCATATTGATACTATGACTTTGAAATTTTTTTCATTTTTCACAAGTTGCTGTTATTTATAATCAAATATCTAACAATATATACATATTTTTTATAAATTCCCACTTTGAAATTTAATTTAATAAACAAATAATTAAACATATTTACATATAAAGTATATTTATCAATATATAAGTAATTTCTAAATAAAAACTAATATCCATCTTATTTATTATAAAAATATATGAATATTTATATACATATATAATGTGTGTGTGTCTATATATATATATATTAGTGCCTCTTTATTATCAAACTGATATATATTATCTATATAATCTAACATATGAATATACTTATTAATATATAATATATGTAAATATATATAAATATATATAAATATATATAATTATACTTACGGATACATATATATAATATATATACATGTGTGTGCATCTTTTATATATGTATGTATTTATTTATCTATTTATAAAGACACACAAAAAACATATTTTATTAATGTATTTAAAACTAATCTTATAAATATATACTAATATACGAATAAATCTACAAATAAAATAATATATTAATATATTAATATATATATATATATATGAATATAGCTATATGTATATATATTAATATAAATCTATATTAATATACGATCAAATATAACAATATATATATAATTAAATAGATAACAAAACATGATGAATGAGTGGTAAAGGTACATACGCGCAAGGAAGACGTCTCAGGTTCAAATCCAGGGATAGGGAAGGGTGGACAGGCAGGTGCGGGGGGGGGGGGGGGGGGGGCTATCATCTTTAAATGGTAGAGGGGTGTGCACCTAGCATAGTTAAATTGGTGGCAGGGGCGTGTGTGGCAAGAGCTTCCTAGCATCGTTGAAAGGGGGCCAAGCACTCTTACAAGGGGGTGGGTCTACTATTCGATTAACATATTTTATTTATTTATTTATTTTTTGACTTTTATCAGTATTTTTTAATGCTGATAAAATGTACTCCCTTTTTATAGCTCCTCGATTATCAGCTCTTTTTAACTGCTAATAAATGTTTTTAGCAATGATAAAACCACGTTTTTAGTTTTGTTCCACACCATTGAGTGTTACCAGCTAGATAATTTCATGCAACTATTTAGCAATATACAAAATACTCCCATTCCAACCTAACCGGTTGATGCATTACAATATATTATATTTCAAAACATAAATAATTCTTTAAATATAAATATATAAATATTTTTATATAAATATTTTTAAATAAATATTTTTATAGGTATATAGATATATTTACATTTATAAATTTATATATAAATATTTTTAAATAATTATAAAATCCAATTTAAAAATATATATTTCAACCCTCTGATCAAGGAATACATTTGTTTTTGGCGCGACTTGAAATGTGACATTTTGCACATTACTAAGGAGAAACTAATGATCTATTTTTTCATTCATTAAATGTCAAATGAGGGTGCTCGGTCCGAACGCCGCATGTCACATCCACCCAACCATGCATCATATCAATATATCTTTATATAAGAAATAATTAATAGTTAATTAGTTAATTAGTAATATAATTATCAATTATTAATTATCAATTACTAAAAAATAATTATTTAGTTAATAAGTTTTATAATTATATTATAATTAATAAGTTAATTAGTAATAAATTTAGTAATTATAATTAATCATTATAATTATTAATTATTAATTATTACTTATTAATTATATAATAGTTAATTGTTTAATTAGTAATATAATTATTAATTATAAAATTAATAAATAAATAAATTGTAATATAAATAGTAATTATAATTATTCATTATAGTTATTCATTATAATTATTAGTCGTTAATTATTAATTATATAATAATTTATTTGTTACATAGTATGCACATGAACCTCAGACTAGTTGGTGACGTCTCTCTAAGTGCATCCAGGACACCCAGGTTCAAAACTATGCGGAGGCATAATTTCGTGGGCAATATAGCAGTAATGTAGCAGTTAATATAGAAGAAACTATATCAGGTACTGTAGCTTCAAGAACTATTCATCTTGGGCCACCGGTTTGGTCTTAGAGTCCTTAAGGCCTTCGGGACACCCAAGGCCTTCGGGTTAGTAAGGCTTTCGGGCCACCTCATGGCCATCGTTCCACCTCAAGGCCCTCAGGGCCACCTAATTTTCAGTTTCACAAACAAATTCTACAAAGAACCACTCTAGAGGAGGAAATAGTAGTGCCCATCCACCAGAGCAAGGCTAAACGGACTTTGGAAGAATGAGAGGGTATGTTATTTTCCATCAGTACCGTGCCTGTGCACCCCAACCCATGGAAATTCTATCTGAACAGTCATGCAAAGGTGGAGTGCTAATCATGATGGAGATGCTGGGGATGAGTAGTTTCAAGTTTTCATAATTTGGATGATTTACTTAAGAGCTACAGGTCATTTAATGTCTCCAACCCTAAGAGTAATGTATTTCCTAAGCCAACGAGCCTTGTAAGTGTTCTCCCTAATCCCTTGAAAGGGGGGTTATCAGAAAATCAATACAAAAAGAAGGTCTTCAGGCCATTCTATCAGTTAGTCAATTAGTTATGTAGTAATATAATTTTTAATTATATAATAATTAATTAGTTAAGTAGTAATATCAATTTTAATTCTTATTAGTAATGTGATTATGAATTAAAATTAGTAATTATTAGTTTTATAATAATTAATTTGTTAATTAGTAAAATAATTATTATTTATAATTATTAATTACTAATATACAATAATTAGTTAGTTAATTAGTAATAAAATTATATAATAATTAACTAGTTAATTAGTAATAGAAGTATTAATTATAAAATAGCTAATTAATAGTATAATTTTTAATTATAATTATTAATTTTTGAGTGTATACTAATTATTTATTTATTTAGTAATATAATTATTAATTATAATTAGAAATATAATTAACAATTATAATTAGTAATTATTAATTATTTAATAATTAATATGTTAATTAGTAATAAAATTATTGATGATAATTATTAATTATAATTATTAATTATTAATTATTAATTATTATTTATATAATAATTAATTAGTTAGTTAGTAATATAATTATTAATTATATAATAAATAACAAGTTAATTAGTAATATAATTATTAATTTTAACTAGTAATATAATTATTAATTATTAATAGTAATATAATTAATAATTATAATTAGTAATTATGAATTATATAATAATTAATTGGTTAATTACCAATATAATTAATAATTATCAAAAGTTAATTATATAATAATTAATTAGTTAATTAGAAATACCACAAATATTATTTTTTTAATTTTCAGAATAACAACTTTTAATGGGTAGTGGGGACCGATACAACAGATTAACCATATACAAAAACAACCAAATTACAAGGATCAACACATTAAATTTAAATTGCAAAAACACGCATATCCATTTCAATTTTCAATATTCAGAACCTTCCAGGCGCGCGAAGTGACTCCTCGGTCCCAACACTGCCTCTATTCGCCTCGATCCCATAACCTACTTTTAATCATCACACCACTGATACAATGAAACTTCTCTCCATCAAGATTACGCAACTCATCGGCACTAGCAAGAATGCCTCCTTGCAGGAAAACCAGACCATAACCACCATCGTCGACAATGCTAGACGATTGAAAAAAACAATAAAACAATACAAAAAACGTCACCGATGACATACCAAAAACCAACGCAAAACCATAAAACAATCCCCAGCATCAACTTCACATCACGCCTTGGACACATAACAATTTCGAAACAGACACAGAAGATGTCGTCGGGAATATTCCATCGAAGACACCACAAACATTGTCGTTGACACCTAGAACCACCACCAGAATCATCAGCTCCGACCCTATCACCGCCAAGAGTACCATCATCTTCACTACATTGCATCACCAGACAGCACCGTCGAAAGAGTAGAACACCACCACCAGGAGACACCATCCGATGTCACCCGGAGAAGCCAACATCGTCTTCATCATGCTACAGAAGAATTCCGTCATCAATGTTGTCCACACCAATGAAAAACACCAAGACAAATGACCAGAAAAAAACACCGAAGAAGCAATATCGATAGCCAACATCAGAAACCCGAAAGCGGAAGCTAGAAAGAGGATTTTGGTAAAAAGTAGGATGAAAAACCGAAAGCGGATTTGGGAATGAAACCCTAGGGATAAACCCGAAAGAAAGTAAACCAAAAGAATATCCATAACCGTAAAAGACAAGAACAAGAAAAGGGAAAATGGGATGAAACTCGAATGGAGAAAGGGATTTAAACCCTAGGAAGATGGGCCAACTCCATTAATGTATGGAGATCTGTCGTTCGCCAAAACACTAGCCCAAAACCTCAGCACATCCCGTGCTCCAAATCCGACCTGGAGAAGAACTAAGGAACGCAAGATCAGAGCGCAAAGTGGAGGACGAAGAGAAAACCATGGTGTCGTCACGGATCTGGGATAGTTGAGCGAGCGGGAATGAAAACCAAGATACCATGTAGCCCAGAGCAACCTAGAGAGAAGAAAGAACCAGAGAGGAGTTGAGCGGCATAGAGGAATCCCTACCGGGGAAAGCCGAAACCCTAGGAGAAAGTCGGGATCTCGGAGCGGTCAGGCGAGTGGGGCGCCATTAATTAGTTAATTATTAATATAGTTACTAATTATATAATTAATAATTATAATAATAATTAAAAATTATTTTACTAATAAAATAATTAATTATTACGTAATTAATAATTATAATACTAGTTAACTAATAAATTATTATAAAATTAATTATTAATAAATAATAACTAATAATTGTAATGAATAATTATAATTGTTTACTATATTACTAATTTACTAATTAAATAATGAATTATTATATAATTTATAATTATATTACTAACTAAATAATTATTTATTATATAATTAATAATTATATTTCTAATTTTCTAATTTATTATTATATAATTATTTATTATATTATAGATTAAAAAATTAATTTATATATAATTAATAATTATATTAAAAATTACTTATTATACAATTAATAATTATATTACTAATTAATTATTATATAATTAATAATTATATTCCAAATTAAGTAATAATTATATAATTAATAATTTTGTTACAAATTAACTAATAAATTATTTACTATTTCTCATATATTTAATCCATGTTTATATTTTCATTTATATTGGTCTTTTAGTATTTATTTTATTAGATTTCGAAGCCACGTATGTGAAACATTTTTATGTTTCATGTTGGTGGTTTTGAATTCCTATAAATTATTTTCCATCAACAATTTTTATGAAATTAATTTTTTTCAACTATTTCTTATATGTTTAATCCATGTTTTATGTTTCATTCATGTTGGTCATATAGATTTTATTTTATAGACTTTCAAAGAAATGTACTTGAAACATTTTTATGTTTCATGTTGATAGTTTTGAAAGCTTATAAATTATTATTCGTCAACATTTGTTAGGAATTTTTTTCTTATTAGCAACAATTTCTTTTATGTTTAATCCATGTTCTATGTTTCATTTATATTGGTCTTATGGTTTGTATTTTTCAGTCTTTCAAAATCACATACTTGAAATTGAATTCCAAATCAGAAATGCAGATTGTTCTGTGAAGGAAAAGGAGAACCTGAATTCCACATTGGAAATGCAGAATGATTTCCAGGGCAAGCGCTCTTATAAAAGAGAGCTCTCAAAATTGCATAATGATTTCTAGGGAAAGCCCTCTTATTATTTCTGCGCCAAAGATGCGTGAACAGGGTTCACACAACTTGAGACTCAATTTTAAAAATATTGATAACCTTACCCATTTTTTAATTTTTTTTAAGAAAACCCATTTATAAAAAAACAAAAATACAGGGGGTCAGTGAGGGGCCGCACCTCAGTTACACCAAAATGGACCCCTATCTGATTCCTCTCATCAATATCAGCGACCCAACACAAACCATCTTCACCATGGTGGGATCGATGTAGCTACTGTCATCACCTTCAAGTCATCCCTGATAGTCAGCTATACAGTCCACGTCACGTCTACCATGTATAAGTAAATAAAGAGACTTCCCATGCACCAGTGTGTGTCCATGTATAATAATAAATTTCATTTTTGGTGATATGTGTTGATGTTAAAACTTATTCATGTATTTCCAGTAGTTATTACTTTAATCATAATTATAATGGTCTAAAAACAAATTATACCTTTGTTGATATAAATATTTATATGATTAAATAATCTCTAATAAAAAATCAATATAAAAAGTGTAACCATTAATCAAAATAAACCCACTAAGATAAATTTGGATGTATGTCACCTTATCAAATGATGATAAATATATATTCTTTTGATTTTTCATTTTACTGGAAAATATAAATGGGACACCTCTTTATTTTTGTTATTTTTCGAAGGCCTTTTTGTATCAATGAAAAAAAAAACACAAAAATAATAATAAAAATGAGTAAATAGTTACTAACCCGCCCAAACTATCACCAATGTGCCTAGTCAATTTTCTACATGGTTTGATGAGAATTATAAATCCTTACTGGTTGACAACTACTGTCAGGGCATCAAATACATAGCAACAAGAACAATTTTTCTCGGTAAAATTCTAATAGAGGGAGTCCCACTCCTAAGTTGAATCTCCATTCACACTAAATTATCACAACACACATCACACTTTTATCTTTCCATGGATTTTAATATTCTTAAACATAAATCAATTATATGAGTAAACATTTATTTGTGAAAAATAAAATCACTGAAAAAAGTTACTTTTATTATCACATTTTGTAACAATGATAAAAATATTTATTAAAAATAATTAATAATATATATAAAATCATCATATTCATATAAAGAAATTTACATTTATAAACATTAATAACAAAATGCATGTATATAATTAATATAAATATAAATAATATACTGTTAATATGTTATATAATTTTAGTAAATATTTTTGTATTTATTTTTGATATGTATTAGTTTTTGATATTTTGGAAATTCGTAATTATTAAAATTTATACATATTAGTTTAATAAGTTTTATTTTTTTCAATATGTATACAACATTATTTTAATATATATTCATTTTTTATATTTTTTAATAATATGTAAAATTAATAAAACTTATCCATTTTTTTATTTTTGAAGTCTCCTAATTTTTAATTATTCAATTTCACTCATTTTTAAAATTCATGCATTTAAATTTATATATTCATTAATAATGATAGAAATTTATTTATAAAAATTTATTTATAAATTTAAATAAATATATATAATTTTTATAAAGTATTTATATATTTATAAATAAAAAATATATGTTAGATTATTTTAAAATTATAATAATAATATATAATTATTAAATATATTTATTATATTAATAATTATATAAATATATCTATTTATATACATATAAACATTTATTTAGATATATTTATAATTATATATATATATTTATAATTATATTTTAAAATATATATTTACAATTCTTTAAATATATTTATATTTATATAAATATTTATTTATAATTATATACATTTAATTTTTGAAAAATATATTAATTAAAATGTTATAATTAGTTATATAGACCTTTATCAACTCTTAATATTTTAGAGCTGATAAAACCACTCTTTATCATAATTTTTTCAAAAGTGCTGATAAAACCCTTCCCGATATTTTAAATAGAACCCTAACAGATTTCCATGTTCTCACACCATTCAAGAACCCACATAACTGAAGCTTTTCCATTACCCTCCCTCGAACATCTTAGATGAATCCACACATTCATAACTCATGATATGTGATAGGTGATCTATCAGTCAACTTTGAACATCTTTGTGTGTTTTAATTTTTCCCTTATTTTCTGAATGGCTTTCTCGAGCGATCTTATTTTTTATTGATCTACCTTGTTGATTCTCCACCCAAAATCCTTCACCTCAGGTCATTTTTTCTTCACCCTCTCCTTCACCTCAGACATTAATTTCACCAATTCATCATAATTTCTCACTCTGATTACATGAAGATCCTATCAGTTCACCGTAAAAACTCTAAGCACTAATCATGTAAAGTTGTGACCATAAATGATAAGTAGACAGAGTTATTGCAGTGTACATATGGTAATTTGATCAATGTTCCATGTATTCTTCTTACCCCCATAGATTAAAATCAATCAATTCTCACCATTTTCTTCTACTATCAGGAAGAATAACCCTAATCATTCCAATACATATCGATTTTTTAATAATTTTTTAAGTATTATAAAATAAGTTTAAATTAGTTTGTATGATTTTTTCTTATTTTTTATAATTATAATTCTTGATAAATGTTATTCCATAATACTTTTGATACTTATACACATATACATAGATATAAATATAGATGAATCATTGCATTTCTTCAGAAAATGATGTGTGAATATGGGCAACAGAATGAGTGGTATCTATATTTATAAATGCACACATGAATAATGGAAAAAGGTGGAAAAAAACTAAAATTTTATATCTTCAACATTGTTCTTAAATGTTATTGTTAAAAATGGGATTATATGAATTGTATTTTCAATAATCAGTAGTGATTTCAAAATACAATTCCATAGTTAGCATGTATTATATTCAGTCCATGTTTTATAAAAGGTGATTTAATTGTTTAAATCCTTATTATGATGATAGTGTAATGACCTGACCTTAATATTTAAATATTCTATTGATTTTAAATTATAATTCACATTATTAAATTCTTGATGATCTTTTAGATTTTGAGTTTTAGAGAATTAGGACCAACCCTTTCATAGTAAACACATACATTAAAATTTTCCCCTTAATCTCATCATTATCTCTATTCTCCCTTAAATCTAAGATTTTTTTTTTAAAATTTTGTAAGAGTACAAAATACCATTAAGGGAAATATAATAAATGAAATTGTTAGTTTAGTGAAAAACAATGAAAACATTTTCTTAAGAACATACCTTTTTACCCTCAAAAAGGAATCAAAATATCATTAACTTACCTTTTGGAAATAAATTTATTTCCATGAAAACTCATAAGAAGTAATATAAAATATAAGTAAGTAACTTGGGAAATCACTTTCCATATCACTCTTATAAACGGAGTAAACAATATGGACAACCTCCATCATCAAAGTACCTAATGCATTGGAGGTTACTATTTAACTAATCATCATTGGTTTATCATGGAACCAACCATCATTATTTAATTACATAACCAATCCTCCTTAGTTTATCATGGAACCAACCATAATATTTTTCTAATGGAACCACCCATCATCATAAAAAATTCTCAAGAACCACAACATAAACATAAATCATGAAATCTTGCATCATGAAAACATTTTTTGAAGAAATTAAAATTTTCATTTTGAAATAACTCATTTTGAAAAATTGAATACATACAGTGGAAAAAATTTTCATTTAAAGTAACTATATAAACATGTAATATAAGATTCAAAATATTAGGGTGACATGAACACAAAAAATTCTGTTCATTCCATATATAAAAAAAGAATTCATTTTTACTTTTGTAAAAAAGAAACATTAAAATATGTTTTTAATGGAATGTCCCTTAAAAATATCATTTCATTGAAGTGAGCGTTAATAAATGTATAAATATGTTTATACAATATAAATCCACATAAAAAAATTATAAATACATCATAATATAACCAACACATAATCATACCATGACATATCCAATGATGTAGAATTTTAACCAAAAGAATGGAAATCGGGTTTTGAGTTTTCTTACGTCAGGTAAAAATTCCTTAAAAGATGTTCATACCTATGATATAATGGTTTAGAGAATGTCATTAATTTATTTCAAAACTATATTCATATTTATAATATCTTATATGATATTTATATAACATTTTCCCACCCATTCATTAATTTTTTTTCATTATTTTAGGTGAGTTTGTTTTATGGTTTCACAGTCGGTTCATTTGTGTATAATTATTGATTTTCTTGTCAAATGAAAATTGTACTCTAGAAGTGTAATTAAATGGAATTAAATGGAATTAATGAAATTATATAATTACATATGTTCCCATATAATTTTTGTCTAACCTGAGGATGATTAATTTGATAAAATCTTAATGATAAATGTTTAGTTTATTTTGAATATTTTTATGACCATTACAAAGTACTTTTGTTTTATTTAATATTATGTATATATATAAGTTTTAGAACATGAAAGAAGTTATATTATAAATATTAAAAAATTATTTAACCATAATAATATTTTTATGACCAGTCTTGGAGGTGGTAATGGAAAACAAATAATCATTATGCATAGAGAGGGTTATCTACCATAATTTGAATAATGGTTTTGTTTCATTGAATAAGAGGAGATGAGCCAAAGTGCCTGTACCCAAGTGTTAAGTTCTACTGCTTGGTATCCAAGAGACCCAAGTTCAAAACTGGGTAATGGGGAATTTTTGAGGTAATGTAGCCGTACTGTAGCAGTTACTATTCGGCAGTATAGCAGATGGAACTATTCACTTGATTTGGGCTTTCGGGCCAACGGTTTGGGCCTACAGGTCTCAAGGGCCTTAGGGTCATCAAAGGACTTTAGGCCATATGGACTTCGGGCCACAGGGCCTTCGGGCCACATAGACCACGGAGTAGCCTAGTTCACAACGAACATGCCCCAGAAGAGGATCAGAGAAACAAAAGTAGCAGCCACTAGATTTAGATCTAACCGAATTAGATGAATGAGAGGGTAAGACAACTGCCATCGAGACCCGACACCGTGCAACTTTGTACGAGGCAATACTAGCTGATCAACAATGCAAGGTGGGGAGCTAAGTGATCAATGAAGCAGAAGTTGTGGAGGGACAGTTCAAGTGGGCTGGGTCTACGGCTCATGTATCGGGCATGATATGCCTATGGGCCTTCAAGTCATGTATTGTGGGTTAGTCACACCTTAAGCCTTGGGCCTACGGGTCATGTACGGGTTCCCCTTCAACCGATAAAATTGGGATTATCATCCGTAATAAAATAAAAACAGAAGGCCTCCGGGCCATTCTTGTTGAATAAGAGGAGATGAGAAAAATAAATGATAAAAGATATTCTATTATAAACATATAATTAGAGAATATTCATAATACTAAATATATTATTCGTTTTTGTATGGATGTGGAGTGGAGAAGGTTGAATAATAAAATAAATTAATAAAGGTGTTTTGAGAAAGATACCTCTTGAATATCACCTACTTGAAGGATCCCTTAAAGAACTTGTAATTAGTCTATGGGTGAGACCAGTAGCACTTGGACTTGGGAAGAGTGGAGTGCAGAGGTTATGATAGTGATTTTAAGAGCTTCATGTCTTTTTAGGATAAATGTGGTGGTGAGCAGTGGTGTTGATTCTTGTGGAGGGGTGGGTTTATGTGATCCAATAATTATTATTTTATATTTAAAGACAATAACATTTAAGTATCAATAATTATAAGAATTTTGGTAGTTAATTAATGTTTTGAAGGTTTTTTATGGTTTATAAACACATCAAACACCCATTTAACATTGTATATTTTGGGTTATTATGCTTTTACCTTTAAATTTAAAACTGTTTCATTAATTTACATATATTGTAATTAATAATTTTTTAACCATAATAAACTTTTTATAACTAAAAATAAATATAAAATTTCTATATAATTTTCACATTATAATACAGAATATGGAATCTATTTTAGCAAATTCAATTCAAAAAATGGAAAATTTTAAATTTAAAACAAAACCCAAAGAATAGATAAAAAAGAGGGTTTTCAAGAAGTGTATTTTTTTTGTGAAAAAGATGATTTTATATTAGCTCTATAACTAAAATTAATAATTTCATGAAAATAAATTAAAATTTACTGACATAAAATCTATAAATTTATTTTAAATCATTTCCTATTAGGGATTATTTTAATCATGATGTACTTTAATTTTGTTTTAAAAAATCACATTTTTAAATCCAAAAATAAACTTATACTAACATACAATATAACATTGATTAAAAATCATTTAAGTGGATTAAATATAACTAAATAAAACATATGTTACAAGGAATCATATTCAAAAAATAATATGACTTTGAAATTGTATAAATTATTCAAAAGAAATGACATTTTTACAACAATCGATATTTTTAACTATTCACAGAATACCCAATAGTTTTGAAAAAAAATAAATATTTCACTCAAATTGAAAATTTATTTTATTATTTAAAATTTTAATTTCATTTTTTGAAATTAAGTATTTTAAAATTTTGAAAAATTATTTATAATATTCACTCATAGAATGCAAGGAAAAACATTTCTTTTGAAGAAATAGTATTTTTGAAGAAAAAAATTACTTCATTATAAGATTTGATAGACTATTTAAAGAAAATAATAAATTATTTAGAAATTAGTATGTAAATTATATATTTCATAATGTCATTAATACTATTTATTATTACTAAAATAATTAATAAGTTGAAAAAATCACATTTAATTTATATGATTCTGTTGTTTATTTAAACTTGGAGTAACATATCTTGAATTTTATAAAACATAGTATTATCTTTTAAAAATATTGGGATGTTAAATTATACCCCCTTAATAAATTTAATATTCACAATTTTTTCTTTTAATAAAAAATAATCTTTTGAATTTTCAGAGCACCTTTTATGAAATCCCACATCACAGAAAAGGATCAATAAAACTTCTTAAAAAGGGAATGGAAAATGAAATGATCACCAAAAAATAGGAATCTAATTAGTGTAAAGTGAAGATATTTATAGTCAAGGAAATTTTAACTATTAATTTTTTATGTACAGTTATAGAGAAAACGGTTACTAGAATGTTAACCATCACAAAAACCAAAATCTACGATGGGATAAAAGGCCATTAATTCCTCGGTAATAAATGTAATTGGATAAAAATTTTGTTCGGTAATTATTTTATTAATGTTGAGGAATTATTTTACTAACTCGACTAAAAACAAGAGGAAAAATACTTACCTTAGGATAAGAATTTCATCCTCATATTTTATCCAAATATTTAGTATTCGATATTATTTTTCATACTGAAAGAATCAAAATCAACGTCTACGGATCGAAAAATCCACAAGAGTATAACAAAATATTCCTCAGTTCCTTAAAAATTAACCGAACTCAAAATGGATAGTACAATATAATGTAATTCTAAAAAAATAATAAACCATTATATAATGATAAAGCATGTTATTCTCGAAAATTCAACAGTAATACCCAAAATTCAACACATATCATTCAACAAATAACTATCCTAAAAATTCCTCAAAATATTATAGAATAAAATTTAAAACAAAAAAAATTAGAAGAAGGAGATCAAAAAATTTTCCAAGATAAATTTAATATTTATCTTCAAATAAGATCATTCCCTCTTAAAGTCTCATACAAAAATGTAATTCCTCTACTCACATACTTATTTTCATAAATAACTTAAAACACCATAAATAATATATGTCAACAAAAAATAAATCATAATTTATTTCTCAAATAAAATACTGTAGTATCCTATTTATGTAACACCCCATGGTTCCATGGTATGCTTCTCTTTGAATAATACAATAGTTTTCACTGTACACAACTTCAAGTTCTAGCACACCATGACCAATCAAACTAGTCATTTAAAAAGTAGTTATTAATAGTAATACCCATATTTTAGAATTTTATAAATATTATTTATCAATATGGATTATTTTTTTGGATTTTTAATTTCAAAATTATCTTAGAGTGTATTTTAGGTATTTTTCTGAAAACATTCAATTTTGGATGAATAGTGAAAAACACAACATTATAGTTTAAAACCATCTTTTTTCATTTAAATAATTATATTTTAATTTCAATTTATTTTAATGTAAAAAATGATATATAAAACTTATAATATTAGATTTTAGTTAATTGAAGGCATTATTTAATAATATTAGATATATAAAATTTTATTGAACTTTTTACCGTCTTTTACACACTTTATAGGTACATTAGAAAATTTGCGTAAAATTTAATTATACTGCTTCTGTGAGTTGATTTTAAAAAATCCGAATGTCACACTTCTGATTATATAGTAAAATGGGTTTTAATATGATGAAAATAATATTTATTGAATGGTATTTTTTTTATTATATTTACCATGGTTAAAAGTAAACAGGGTAATTAAATGTAAAAATAATATTATAATAATATAAACCTACCCCAAAATATGTCCAAATTAAACTGGAAAAGTTTTTTTCGACCAAAATCTTCTATAGTATAAAAATAAGATCCTTTTCGATCCATTTGGTATAGATTATGACATTTATTATATTTTATTTAGAGAAGAGTTAAAAGTGTTAAATTCAAATAATAATAGCTAATACATTTTTAATATATGATTATACATATAATAAATTTAAATATTAATATTAATTATATCCCTAAAAAGATTTCCCCCATGGTGGTGTTTTAATTATAATTTTTTAAAATTAAATAATTAAATTTATTTATGGCATAATGATGATGAAGTAATTACATTATTAATGAAAGATTAAATTAATTGATATTATAATTATTAAACTAAATTTAAATTTAAACATTTGATGACATGAATGAATTTTATAGGTGAATATGACATGTTAGGGTTGATTCAATGTATATTTTTTGAATGCATCACGTTTTTATGACTTTTAAAAAAACCAAATACTAAATAGTGTCAAAATTAACATAATTGCATTTTTAAAACAAATAATATTTTATTAAATGATATAATATTTCAAAATTCTAGTATTTGTCAAAAGGACTTATAAATGATATATATTCCATTAATGAACCATTTTAGCTTCTCTTGGTATTATAGTAGATATACTAACCATGAAGTATAATAAAACAAGAAGACTTGGAAAAAGTTAAACTATTTAACAGAGAGTTAAATATAAAATATAAGGTTAATATGGTGACATAAACTTGTCTAAAACCTTTTGGTTGAGACTATTTAGACCCATCCCCACCTTATCATTGAAATAAATCCTTTTGGAGCTATTAAAAACCTAAAAGTATTTTATAATAACCTAATATTTGAAGCTCTTCCTAAAGTGCCCCTCACCTCTCTTATAAAAGGGTACTCCCCTTCTTTCAGATTCACACTTAAAAAGCCATTTGGCTCAGCCAACCACTGATCAAATCTCCTTACAACTACCCTCAATTTAATCTAGAGACCTTAATTTGATTAGATATCCAACCTAACAAGTAGCGATGCAATGTGGGATCACGGCCCGTGGGCATTGCAGGTATGGAGAGCATGTGGGGTGGGGTGGGCCTAAATTTTTTGACCATTTAGAGTGCGGTCCAATGCGGGTTGAGCCCGTGTGGGTGCGAGCCAACGCGGGTTGAGCCCGTGCGGTTGCAGGCTTTCCTGCAGGCCTGATTTTAAAAAATATATTTTATTTTTACAATATATATTTCATTAACATTAATGTTTTTAATAGAAAAATCATTGTTAAATTGTGACATAGGCTTTCTCACCGTAATGGTCATATTAATTTTCTATTTATTCACATGTGAATTTTAAATAGGCCTATATTTATTATTTTAATATGATATTATATTATTTATATAGTAACTATTAACCATATTCACATGGTGTTTCAACCCATCTCTGAAAAAATGGAACTCATTGGTCCTCTGCATGGTTTCAATTCTATAAGATTTATTATAATCATAACATTTTTAGGTTGATTTAATTTTGTTATTATTTAATTTAATTTCTTATTAAGAGAATTGGATGGAACCTTGTGAAAACACTAATATCTTCCTATAAAATTGATCATTACCTAGAGAGACTTCATTCATTCATAGGTTTAGTTCACATCACCACACACCCAATATTATCATTCATCACCCATCTCTGATTAGTCACCTACTTTCTATCCTAATAGTTCACCACCACATAAGTGTTACCGCGTGCCACCATTAACCCACAAAAATGGTCCATCACACCCTTTAAAACTCTAGTTATTGTTAATTCATACTTCTCACCACAAATACCTTTATGAATGTTAAAAAAATACGGTATTTAAATATTTATAAATAGTATTTTTTTAGTAAATGTGGGTAAGATCGTAGGCAACCCCCGGCCAACCCAAGGGTTTATGCGGGGCGGTGTAGGCTTGAAATTTTTTGTTGGCATTATATAGGGGATTTTGCAGACAAAACCATGTAGGGTCAAACCCATGCGGGCTTGGCCCACCCTGCCCTAACCCACCCGTTTCGAATTACTACTAAGAAGCCCTTTTTTTAAATCACAAGGAAGCACCTGAAGAAGAGGTGATTTTTTTCACCTCTTTCAGAGTTCTTTTCATCTACCACTTCTCTTTCTTTTTTGTTTCCATACTAAAATAATAACTCCAATAACTTATTCATACCGTGATTTTATTATAAATATGGTATAACCAAATTAATTATTATATCCATCCTCTGAATGTCAAAGTCACCATACGTGCGTACGTGCAGCTTACCGTCTCCACATCGTGGTGTAGTTTGTTATTCAACACATCATTATTTGGATGGATATAATAACGATTATAATTTATTTAAATAATAAATATAAAATATTAATGATTATGTAAATATAATATACCATCTAATTACATACAATTCCACCATCAATAAAATTATATTGTCACTCATGCATACGAACTAATTACCGTCTCCACAACAAGATGAGATTTCGTTCCCCATCATAACTATTCAAGACAAATTTTCATTTGATGATTAAAAATAGATTTCAAAAACTTGATATTATTTTGGATATGAATGAAATGCATTTTATTCCTAACAAACATGACTTACGTAACAAAAAATATAAAGAAAAATGAAGTAGTTAACACATGAAACAATGGTAATATTTTAATACTTTAAACAAATAAATATTATAGGATCATATATGATATAATATTTATTTTTTGGTTCTAGTAGAATTTAATAAAAATTATGTAACCATTATACAAGAGGTTAATGTACCCTAGACTAAGGAATAGTACAAGGTAAGGGTTAATTTTTTAATCTCTTCATTATCTAAGGTTGTTTATACGTATGTATCCACTGAGAATTATTTTTATCCACATTCATGTTTCTTAAAAATATATTTCAAAATATTTTTTCTATTTTCGAGAACATGGTTTAAAGTCATTTACAAATTTTTTTTACTTTTTATAATTTTTTTGAGAGAAATATTTTATTCGTTTTCTGAACAATATACTTTATGAGCTTTTTGAAAAATAACAGAAAGAATGTTTTTTAACTTATATGGTGGATGCAGCTATTTTCCATCGCTATAACACCTATGATGATTCCCTTACAATTTTATATGAATATTTTCAAAATAAATGTTTTCTTTTATAATTATGGTACTTTTAAAAGGTTTCAAAGTAGAAAGTGATATTTCAATAAAATAGTTTTTGGATTGATTTCATCTATGTCTACATTTGTTGATGGATTGTATGTTTAATTAAAGTTGATTTATTATGATAAAATATTCCATATTTTATTGATATATTTATGATATGTTTGACTATGGATGTGTTATTTCCAATGAGCTTGTACCCTAGTGGTACAAGATACTACATGGCATCCAAAAGAACTAGGATCAAATACGGGCATGGGTGAATTTCTAGGTACTGTAGCAGCACAGTAGCAGGGCACTATAGAAGAACTGTAGTAGCGGACGAACTATAGAAGGGGTGGTACTATAGTGGCAGAGGGATTATAACATGTACAGTAGTGGTGGCAGTACTGCAGCAGGTAGTGCAGCAGCCTCAATACTATAGAAAAACTGTTCACCGAGGGGTCCTTTGGGCCAAAAAGTGGGATTTCACGCCTTGTATTCAGGCCACATGGCCTTGGGTCTTTGGGTTGTGTACTGGGTCGCCCTCTACCCAGTCTAAAGAGGAATTTTCATTAAATAATAAATTGAGGCTTCGGCCCCAACCTTTAAAAAAAAGACAGTGGATGTGCTATTTTAAAGTCATTCACAGTTTATGGTTAAAGTATTAACATTTTGTATGTTAGTTTAATACGATTTTTTATATTTTCTTTCACCCTTTTCATATGAAAAATTCATTGGATGTAGTAAGTTATGGGTGGGTCCCTCTATATCTCCTTGATGCATCAGTAGGTATCATGAGAAAAACTAGTGTCTTGGGACAAGGCCTTGCCAATATTTATATTTAGGTTCTTGGTATAAGGCCTTGACATTGTGGTCAAGATGTCCTAAATTATGCATTCCATCATTATGAGATTGACTATTGATATTAAAAGTTATTATTCCACTAGTATAATATCAATGTGAATATGTAAATGAAATTATTTGATTTATCTTTGCCATATTATGTTGATGCTTATGTTTAAAGTGCTTTTGTTTTAGTCTTATATATTCTCTTAAATGTTTATGTTTATTTATGATAGTTTCTACTATATTTTTATCCTTACCGAGCATCTGATCTCACCCCTTTCTTGTGTATTATTTTTTCTAAGATGAAAAGTAGTATATTATGATTGACCTGTGCGAACATGCTAAGGAATATGAGTATTCTCAATGGAGTCCCAATGTTTCTTGTTTATTTCATAATGTAATGTGGAACATATGTATGTATATATTATATTTATGTTTACTAATCTGATCGGTCTTTGGAGACTTGATCACTTGTGATCATGCCAATGTTATGTAATATTTCACTAACTCTGGGTCACTCTAGTCGAAGAATTACAGTTTTCATCAGATGATGTTTAGTACAAACCGTGGAAACTAGATTAAAAAAACATGGAATCGAGAACATTACCCTTAGATAGACATTGAGGATTTGTATAGAAGAACATCCAAAAAATTTGTTACTATAGATATTATGTGGGTTATCCAACAAATACATCCCAGTCCAGATACTACAAGTGGACATGGTTCTGGCACAAAGATACCTAGGATTGAAAAATCTGACAAGGATTTTTTGGATTGACTTGTGTTAACTCGGTACACGAAAAGGGGTCTTACTGTGCACCACGTTTGACACTCCTAGGGGATATTCTTAGGATAGTTCACATTTTCATTACAACCCATTATGAAGGATTTTTGAGTAAATACTTCCAATTTTTTTTATTATGTATTATATGCATAAACTATTCAATTTATGTTAAGTATTTTACATGTTTGGAATAATTAATTGGGATTCATAAACTAATATATTATATGAAATTTTTTAGAAATGGAACCTAGTTGAATGAATGGAAACTGTGTCAATGCACGTAATCCATGTAGGTATTTTCTTCTGATTCTAGATAATTATAGTGGAGTTAGTGATGAAACTAGTTCTGATCATCTTATAACTATACTAGGTCAAATCACTCAGGTTTTCAATAATAACCATAACCATATGGAGCACCATAATCCACAACACGAACGATCAATTTAAGACTTCTTCAAGAGGCAATAACCAAAAACATTCAATGTAACTATAAATCCATTTGTAGGTGAGCAATGGATAAGTTCCATATGAAAAATATTTCATGCTTTGGAGAGTAGCAAAGCAGAAAATTTTTTCTTGTCTATTTATCACCTATTAAGAAATATAGATCAATGGTGGTGATTAATTCAAAACACAAAGGAGGATGAATAAGTATCAATTATGAAATGTATGGATTTTGAAATGATTTTCTTATAAAAATACTTTGTTCGTGAACATCGAGCTGATATAGAAATAAAATTTCTAAGTCTGAGGAAAATGGAGGATGATAATGTCACAAAGTATGAGGCAATCTTTAAAATGTTAGCAAGGCATGATGAATATTATATACGAAATCTAAGAAATAGTATTGATCGATTCTTTGATGGGTTAAAATAATTTATCAGTCAAGAATTTGTCTCACAATCCTTATCATCGCATGAAGATATACACTCATGCACTATCAAGAATGAAAAATAATTATCTATGGCATATTACATTAATGAGAATCAATATAAGAATATATCTGAAAAACACTCTGAAAAAAGTAATAAGGTGAATAAGGGAAAAGTTATCCTTCCATCCTGAAGTATTTGTGGGAAGAAACAAACATGTACATGCCTAAAGGGGAAGTGAGTTTGTTACAAGTGTGGAGAGAAAGGCCACCAAGCTCATGATCTCAAGGGGAATAAAGAGGCTATAAATTTTCAATTCATCAATTGTAAAGAGATGTGGAATTATTCAAATTAATTTCTTATGAGTCAAGGAACATTCCCTTAGAATGGTATAAGGGAGAAAGGCCAAGCTTATGAGATCACAACTGCTGAGGTTGAAGTTTCTAATGATATGGTGGAATGTACATTAATTGGTTCCTCAATTTTATGATATTATTTATATGATTTTGAATCATCACATTCTTTAAAATCTTTCATGATTTCCATGAAAATTAGATATTTTCAATTTTACATAACAAGGGCGTTTTTAGTCAAAACTCTTAAGGGAAGTATCATAACAACAAAGTGTTTTCGATCAGTTACCAATATGGAATATAGACTATTTTTATCTAATGATATCATTGTCATTTCCTTGATTTAATTTGATATAATCCTTAGTATGGAATGGATTTCAGACCATGATGTGAATATTTATTGTAAGAAGAAAGTGGTTAATTTTTTTATGGTTATAATTAATCCCTTATCATTAGAGAAGGAACATCACCATCAGATTATAATCTTGATCAACCCCTAGTAGCACTACTAAATTATATTATTGGTAACGAATAGAGAGAAATAACTATAGGTGAGGAAAGGAATTTTAGAATAAAGGATTTACCTATTGTGTAAGAATATGTTGATGAGTTTCTAGAGGATTTACAAGGACATCCTCCAAAATGAAAATTTTAATTTTACATTAACAAAATTCCTTATTCAACACCCATATCAAATACCCCTTATAGAATAGAGATTGTGTAATTACTGAAAATAGAGCAACAACTAGTGTAATTTAGTAATAAATTATTTATTCGACATATTGTCTCACCATGGGGAGCCCCTGTTGTTTTTGTTATGAAGAAAGATAGATCTATGAGGTTCTGAATTGACAATAGGGAGATCACTACTATAATAATAAAGAACAAGTATCCCCTACCTCACATTGATTATTTATTTGTCCAAATTCATGGAGCTCAATATTTTTCAATGATTGACCTTCGAATTGGATATCATCAGTTGTGGGTGAAGAAGAAGGCATTCCAAAGACAACATTGGACTAGGTTTGGGCATTATGAGATTACACTAATTCCTTTTGGACTGACTAATGTACCCTCTATTTTCATGGATATAATGAATAGTTTTTTCAAGGAATATTTTAATGACATTGTAGTGGAATTTATTGATGGTATATTGGTATATTTCAAAATCAAAAATGATCATTAACATCACTTGTACACTGTTCTGAAAACTCTTAGAAGAAATGAATTATTTGGGAAGTCTAGAAAATGTGAATTATGGAATTAGGAGATTTCTTTTCTTGGCCCTATTGTCTCTAAGGATGGAATCTATATTGATCTTTTAAGGACAAGGGAAATCCTAGAATTTCTATCATTGATGAGTATAACTGAGGTATGCGGTTTTATAATTTTAGTAGGTTACTATGGGTGTTTTGTCTAGAATTTTTCTTGTTTGAAAAAACCATTAACCAAGCTCACAAATAAAGTGGTAAAATTTGTTTTCACAAAATAGTATAAATAATGTTTTGAATAATTGAATAGAATATTAGTCAATTATGAAATCATGACTCTACTATTAGGGAATGATGGGTTTGTTATTTATATTAATGATTCGAAGAATGTTCTTGCTTGTGTTCGTATGAAGAATTATAGAGTTATTTCCTATGCATCAAGAAAGCTATAAATTCATGAACAATACTATCCTACTCATTATCATGGGTTAGTAGCTATAATCCTTTCTATGAATCTGTAGAGACACTATCTCTATAGTCAGAAATGGGTGATATATACTGATCACAAGAGTTTGAAGTATATTTTATCATAGAAAGAACACAACATGAGGTTTAGGTGATGGCTCAAACTTCTCAAGGATTATGATTTTACAATACACTACCACTCGAGGAAGGAAAATAAGGTGTCATATTATTTGATTATAATGGATCATGGAATTATAAAAATGATGAGAGTTGAAAGAGATCCTATGTTCATGGATCTATTGAAGATGGATGTGGGGATAATCATGGTATGTGAAACATCAATTCCTTTTCAAATTATTGTCAAAACATCTTTACTTGAAAGGATAAAATGTTCTCAGACTGATGATGATGAGTTTCAAAAAAAAAAAATTAAAGCTGTGAATGATGGGACATTGTTTTAATTCATAATTGAAGAAAGAATTTTTAAATTTGGGAAGAGGTTTTGTGTTCCTAATATAAATAATCTAAAAAGGGAACTATTGGATGATGCTAATATCTCCAATTAAATTATAAAACCTTGTAGCACTAATATGTATAAATATTTGAAATAACATTTTTTGTGGGACAACATGAAGAGGTAGATTTATGATTATGTGTCATGATATAACATTTGTCTACTGGTGAAGGTTGGAAGAAAACATATTAGAGGATTCAAGGAACCTCTTCCTATACCTCAGTAAAAATGAGTTGATATAATATAGTCTTTGTCATGGGGTTACAAAAGACTTCTAGAAGGAATTATGAAATATGAGACATTTTTTATCATCTTACCATGTTAGCACATTTTCATTCTATAAGAGAAGATTTACCACATGAACGTTTATCAAGACTATATATTAATGATTTTTTAAGAGTCTATGGTGTACCCTAATCGATTGATTCTGATCATGATCCCCATTTTAGATAAATAATCTATTGAATTACTCATAAATCCCTTAATACTGAACATTGGTTGAGCACTGTCTACCACCCTCTAACTAATGGACAATCAGAACCAACTATTCAAACCATAGAAGACCTGTTGAGATCTTTCTCACTTTAATTTCATGGTATGTTGGATCTTTATTTTCCTCTGGAATAGTTTTCCTACAACAATAGCTTCCATTCAAGCATTCATATGGCACCATATTAAGTGTTATATGGGAAGAGATGTTGCACACCAACTTGTTGCGATGATTTTTGGTGAAAGAAAACTCGTAGGCCCAGATCTTGTTGAGGGAACAATGGAAAAGGGGATGATTATCCAAACCCACATCAAATCAGGTCAAATTAGGAAAAAGAGGTATGCTAATAACTGAATAAAGGATTTGGAATTTCAAGTAAGAGATTATGTTTTCTTGAAGGTATCTACATTGAAGAGTGTTATATGATTTGGTAAAAAGGGTGAATGAATTCTTAGGTACATCGGACCTTTCGAAATTATAGAGCAAATTGGAGTTGTACATTACCATTTAGAAATGTCTCTAAGTCTCTCCAATGTTCATGATGTGTTCCATATATCACTATTATGATAATACATGCCTGACCCCACACATGTACTCACCAATGAAGAAATAGAACTAGAAACAAATCTATCTTATTATGAAGAGACTATCAGAATTCTTGATACCAGGGTATAAGTGTTGAGAAACCAGATGACTTGTCTTATAAAAGATCAATGGAGAAACAATAAACTGGAAGAGGCAACATGGGAACTTGAGGAAGTTATGATAAAGAACCACCCAAATCATTTTATGTTGTAATATTCTAGAAAATTTGAGGACAAAATTATTTGAAGGTGGCATGAATGTAACAGCCCATGCTTCCACAGAATGCTTCTCTTTGAATAATATAATAGTTTGTGTTGTATGCATCTCCGAGTTCTAGTACACCATAACCAATCAAACTAGCCATTTAAAAAGTAGTTAGGAATATTAATATGCACTTTTTGAAATCTGATAAATTTTATTTTTCAAAAATGGGCTTCATTTTTGGATTTAGAATATCAAAATTATCATAGGGTGATTTTTTGGTATTTTTCTGAAAACATTCCATTTTTGATGAATAGTGAAAAACACTGCATTATTATTTAAAACTGAATTTTTATTTAAATAATTATTTTATAATTTAAATATATTTTAATGTCTAAATAGATACATAATACTTATACTAGTTTAATATAATTTTTTGCAGTCATTTTATAATATGATTAGATATATATAATTTTATTGTACTTTTTAACATATTTTACCCTCCTTCTAGATACATTTGTAAATTTCCATAAAACATAATTTTACCACTTTTTTGAATTGTATTTCAAAAATCCGATAGGCACAGTTTTCACCAGTATGTAAAATGTGGTTCAATCGGATGAAAATAATTTTTGGTGAATAGTACTTTTGAATTTTATTTACCACGGTTAAAAGTAAATAGTTCAAATAGATGTAAAAATAATATTATGATATTATAAAGTTACCCAAACAAATGTACCAATTCTATTGGATATGTTTTTTTGACCAAAATCAATCATAGGACAAAAATAAGATCTTTTTTGATCCATTTGGATTAAATGAAGAAATTTATTATTTCATTTTTAAAGAAGAGTTAAAATTGTTAAATTAAAATTTTAATAACTAATCCATTTATAATATATGGTAATACATAAGATAAATTTGAATATAAATATTAATTATAAATGTAAAATTATTTACCACATAAATTAATTTTATTTCTAATTTTTTGGCATTAAATAATTTAATTTATTTATGACACAATGATGATGCAGTTATAACCTTATTAATGAAAGATAAATAATCGATATTATAAATATTAAAATAAATGTAAATTGAAACTTTTGATTACATCCATGAATTTTCTAGGTGGATATGACATGTTAGGGTTGATTCAATGTATTTTTAAGTAATCAAGTAGTTATGAATTTCACAAAACCCAAATACAAAATAGTGTCAAAATTGTCATAAATGAATTTTTAAATCAAATATTCTTTTTTTAAATGATATAATATTCATAATAATATACGATTAAACCAATGAACATATATAATGTTATATATTTCATTATTTAACCACTTTAGGTTATCATGGCATTATAGTAACTGAATTAACCATGTAGTATATAAATTCAAGAAGACATTGTAAAAGTTAAACTATTTAACTAAGAGTTAAATATAAAAGATAAGGTTAATATGGTGACCTAAAAATTGTCTAAAACATATTGGATGTGAGGATTTAGATCCATACCTATCTTATACTTTAAATGAATCCAATTTTTTCTATTATAACCTGAAAATGATTTTATAATAAATTAATATTTCAAGCTTTTACTAAAATGCACCTCACATCTCCTATAAAAGGGTACTTCCCCTTCTATCGATTTCACACCTAAAAAGTAATTTGGCTCAGCCAAAACCTAATAAAATATCCTCCCAACTACCCTAAATTCATCTTATAGGCATTACCTTGATCAGAAATGCAACCCATGGTTCCTTTTTGGTCAAATCAAAACGAAGCACCCGAAGAAGAGGTAGTTACTTAATCACCTCCTTCATTGTTCTTTTTCTTCATCCACATTATATTTCATTGTTGTTTTCATAATAAAATAATAACTCCCATTCAATATACATACGACGATGTTATTATAAATTTGGTACAACCATATTCATTATTCTATCCATCCTATGAATGAAAAAGTCACCATACATGCATATGTATGGCTTACTGTCTCTACGTCGTGGTGTAGTTTGTTATTCAACACATAATTATTTGTATGATTATAATAATTATTATAATTTATTTAAATAATAAATATAACATGTTAATTACTATTATAAAATAATATATCATCCAATTATATACTATTTCACCATCAACAGAATGATATTATCGCTCGTCCGTACGTATGGCTTACCGTCTCCACGACGTGATTAGATTTCATTGTCAATCATAACTCTTAAATCATAATTTATATTTTATGAATAATTTTTTTAAGAGCATAATATAACTCTTTATATGAATCAAATACATTATATCCCTAACAAACTTGATTATGTAACAAAACATATAAAGTAATGTGAATCTTTTAACACCCGAAACACTGAAAATTGTGTAATATTATTAACAAAGGAATATTTGGGGAACCTATATGATTTCATATTTATGTGTATGGTTGTTTTATTATTTAATAAAAATGATATTACCACTATACAGAAGGTTAACGTACCCATGACTATGGAAAATTACGAGGTATGGTTTAATTTTATAATCACTTCATTATCCAAGGTTGTTTATACGTAAGTATGTACTGGGACATATTAATCATCCACATCCATGTTTCATAAAAATATATTTCAAACTATTTTAATATTTCATAGACCATGGGTTAAAGTCATTTATACCATTTTTTGACTTTTTATAAAATGTTTTGAAAGGAATATATTCGTTGTTTTCTAAACAATTAACTTTATGAGCTTTTCAAAAAATTAAAGAGAGAATGTTTTTTTATCATATAATGTGGATGAAGATATTTTCTGACATTATAACACCTTATAATCTTACCTTAAAAGATAATATGAATATTTTCAAAATAAATTTTTCTTATATAATTATGTAACTTTTAAATGATTTCAAATTAGAAATAGATATTTCCCTAAAATTGTTTTTGGATTGATTTCATCTATGTCAACATCTATTGTTGGATTTTATGTTTAATTTAAGTTTATTTATTATGATAGAATATTCCAAATTATATTGATAACATTATGTTATGTTTTACTATAGATGTGTTATTTTTATTTCATTCACAGTTTATGGTTAAATTATTACCATTTTTATGGTAGTTTAATATGAATTCTTATGTTATGTTTCGCCCTTTTCATATGAGGAATGTATTGGATTTATTATGTGATGAGAGTTTCCTGCTATTGCCCCACAATGCATCAGTATGTTTCAGGAGACAAACTAGTGTCTTGGCACAAGGCCTTGACAAATTTTATATTTTGGGTCTTGGAAGAAGGCCTTGACTTTGGGGTTGTGATGTTCGGAATTATGCATTACATCATTATGAGAGTAGCTATTGATATTACATAAGATTATTGAACCATTAGAATATCCAAGTGAATAATTAAATGGAATTATATGATTTATATTTTCCATATTATGTGGATGTTTATGTTTAAATGGCATGTGTTTTAGTACTATATATTTACTTAAATGTTTTTGCTTATTTATAATAGGTTCTTCTATATTGTTATCCTTACTAAGCATTTGAGATCACCTATTTCCTATGTTTTATTTTTTTCTGGATGCGAATAAGTATATTATGACTAACCGATAGGGATAGGCTGAGGAATATAAGTGTCCTCAATGGAGTCACAATGTTGCTTTATTATTTCATAATTTAATTTGAAACTTATGTATATATCAATTACATCCAAGGATACTAAACTGATCAGTCTTTGGAGACATAAACTCTTGTGATCATTACAATACTTCGTAATAATGCACTGATTCTGGGTAACTGGGGTCGGGGTGTAACAATTGACATTAATCATATAGGATTCCCAAAATAGTGAACATCTTCCAAAATAACATTGATCACATAATCCCCAAATCAACTTCTAATCCCATTGTTATCAATATGATAAAACATATGATCCAAAAATGAACATAACATTTACCCATCATATAGTTTAAATAAATAAAACAAATATCATACTATCCAGGACATCACATAGGCCACTAGTATGCGATACCCCCCAATGACCATTCGTTTGTGGGTTTAATCCTCTGATCATTTCTAGATATTAAGGGTTGTCACCCATCCCACAAGTTGTACATTTTATAAAAATATATTAATATAATACTTATATAATTATATAAATGTTAGAAACATCCTAAAAGATCACTATAATATTTTCATCATTAAATAAACGTTTAACCTCAAAGGTTATCTCATTCCTTTCAATTTTCATCCCTAAAAAGCAAGAACCCATAATTATCTCAAAATCTATGATCATATAAAAAAATACTACCACTACATTTAGACTTATGTCCACAAAAAGTAAAATAATTATTCTTTAAATAATCTTTTTTAAATCATAAAATTCAGGGTGACATATACCTCATTCATAAATGTATCTCAAGAATTATCACATTTTCACCAATTTTCAAAGGTATCATTTCCATATAAAATATGATTCTGCATTTTTGAAAACAAAACCAACTATATAAATATCATTAGGTGTTCCATTATTCACATAATATTTATAAAATAATGCTATATCATAAATGTTAAAATTCCATAAATTAAAAAAATTCTCCATTTAACTGTTTTATTAATTCATTAACCATTCTTGGTCAAATTATTCCTTCATACATTATTCCTATAATCCAGGAAATAAATTATATCCTTATGATTCAACAATATCAACCCAAATCTATTACATACATAAATCAAAATAAAATAATTCATAACTTAAATCTAAACATCATAATTTCTATGATATTCCCTTTCTATTAAACATACAGAAATAAAATGGTCATGTAATTTGTGGAAGTCCCATTTATGAGAGTGTTGTTAATGTTGATATTTTGGAATCAAATGAAAAAGGTACAATTTCCTGTAATTTTTTTGGAGAAAAGAAATATCTTTCAATAATTAAAATAGTTTCTTGCAGGTGATTTGAATAATCATAAATCTTTCAATATCATTTGAACAAGATTTTACAATAATAGTGATAATGAAATCATCTAGAAGGGATAATAAGGTTGTAAAGGATTAATTTCCATCCATATAATTATATGAACGTTAATTAATAGAAAATAACATCATTATAACATGAAATTAATTATAAATTATTTAAATGAAAATGTCCCTTTTAAAGGTAATACCCATAGAGACTCTATAATAATTTGTCCTTTAAATCCATTATACGAAAATCAATAACCTTTATAAATCCTATTAATAAAAATATAATTAATATCCTAGAAATACATCACATTAATCAAAAAAGGGTTTCTTAATCTTTTAACTAATAATGATCCTTAAACTAGTAAACCCATGCTGATATCTAAAACTCTTATGAAAACCCCACAAGAAAACACCCTAATCTCCAATGATGTCTAAACCCTTATCTAATATCAACTATAATGATATGAACATAAATATTACATATTTTTGTGATTTTAAACTATAATTAATATTATTAAATTCAAAATAAAATGTTGGGTTTATATTTTTAGGGAATTAGGACTATCTCTTACATAGTAAACCCATACATTAAAATTGGTCACCTACACTCAATATTCATTTTTCCTCCAATCATATTTTTTTTAATATTCAAAGATTTCTCTGTGATGTCATATATGTCTTCATTATCCCATAAATCCTATATTTTTTTTGAAAATTGGGGTGAGAATGAATGCTCAATAATGGAAAAAAACTAAAGAAAATTGTTAGACCATTGAAAACCCATAAAATCATTTTCTTAAAAAAATACCTTTTTACCACAAATAATCAAATTTTCAAAAATATCATTATATTAAATTTTGAAAATAAATATATTTTCATTAAAATTATGTATTTAATATATATTATATTTGTTGTACCCCACTCTCTTGGATTTTAATGATCACAATCACTCTCATAGTGATCTAATGTTGTTTCAAGTGTTCTTGTTAATAGGCATGATTTCAGGAGCAAGAAGTGGCAAAAAAAAAAGGAAAAGTGGACTTTTTTCAAGTCCACCGGCCAGCCGGTGTAGGACCACCGGCCAGCCGGTAAGGGCACCGGCCAGCCGGATCCAGCCCATCGGCCAGCCGGTGGACAAGGCAGAAGGGCTTGCCCTCTGCCAGGTGCCACCGGTCAGCCGGTGTCTGGCCACCGGCCAACCGGTGGACCCAGACAGAATGGGATGCATTCTGTCCAGACCACCGGTCAGCCGGTGGCTCTGCCACCGGCCAGCCGGTGGCATCAGGGCTCAACAGTGAGACCTACTGTCTCACCACCGGCCAGCCGGTGGCTCCTGGACAGAAGCTCTCTCCACCTTCCAAGGCACCGGCCAGCCGGTGGACAAGCACCGGTCAGCCGGTGAGCAAAGTCAAACTAGCCGTTGGAGCTTGACCAGACTTGTCTACTTGATCCCCAACGGCTTCGAAAGCCCTCCAACGGCCATATTGAAGTATTTGGGAGTATTTCTCCTATAAATAGACGTCCATGGATGCCGGGAAGACCACCGATCATATACCAAAGCATACCAAAGCTATTTTGATCATTTGAGGCTCCTACGACAATTCTCAAAGGCCACTTGGGATTCAATTGCCACCCTTGAAGCTTGGGCTGCCTCTACATCAACTACACTCACTTCTTGGCGCTCAAGGCTTCCTCTAGTTTGTTCTAACTTATTTACTTCAATTGTTTAGTTCTTAATTGGGTTTGTATTAAAACAAACCACCCGTTTTCTTTCTTCTTTCAATTTGGGTTTCTTGCTACAACCAATATAAAAAAGCAAGCTGTAAGAGGGTGATCTAGCCTACCTTAAAACGGCTAGTGGGTTTCTTGCTATAACCATTAAAAAGCAAGCGGTCGTATAAATCTCCCAACGGTTGAGTTGGGAGCGGAGACGTAGGCTTGAGTTTAAAGCCGAACTCCGTTATCAATTGTGTCTTGCCATTTTACTTTCCGCTGCATTTAAATTTGTTTTAAATTGTTAATTAATTTTAAAAAGGCAATTCACCCCCCCTATTGCCATCACCTCCGACCCAACATTTGGTATCAGAGGGAGCGTTTGTGTAATACCTTAACCGGTTACAAACGAAAAATCCATAGTGATGGCTTCTTCCTCACAAGCACCCGAAGGGTATTCCATGACTCGGGCTCCATACTTCGATGGAACCGATTACACATATTGGAAAACACGAATGATTACTTTTCCTAGGAGTATTGGCTATCCTATATATAGAATTGTTATGCAAGGCTACACTCTTTCTAGTAAGGATGAATCGAAATGGACCCCCGAAGACATTGCCAATTTTGAGCTTGATGGCAAAGCCATGAATGCTCTTCATTGTGGGTTAGACCGTAATGAGTTTAATCGTATTTCTACTTGCACTACCTCACACGAAATTTGGAAACTTTTGGAAGTGACCCATGAGGGCACTAACAAAGTCAAAGACACTAGGTTAGATATGTATCGTCAAGACTTTGAGAGTTTCACAATGCACCCACACGAGTCAATCACCGAAATGTTTACTCGTTTTACTGATGTTTGCAATGGGAGAAAGTCCCTTGGTGATGATGTTTCAGCAGAAACAATGGTGAAGAAAATTCTTTGGGTCCTACCAAGCTCTTGGGCACCAAAGGTGACGGCAATCCAAGAAGCGAAAGATGTGAAGAAGATGCCGGTTGAAGAACTCATAGGGTCACTCATGACTTATGAGATTACCATGAAAAGACAAGCCGATAAAGAAGGAAAGATCTTCAAGGAGAAAAAGAACATTGCTTTCAAGGCAAAGGAAGAAAGCTCCTCCGATGATAGTGAATCCGAGATGGCTCAACTAGCAAGGAAAATGAGCAAGTTCATGAAGAAAAAGAAGAAATTTCAAAAGGCACGAAAGGAAGAGCCAAAGGCGGAGAAAGAAATCACTTGCTTTGAATGTGGAAAGAAAGGCCACATCAAACCGGAGTGCCCCATTTTCAAGAAAAGGTTAAAAGAAAAGAAAAACAAGAAGGCCTTCAAAGCATCAACATGGAGTGCAAGTGATGACTCCATGTCTTCAAGCGACTCAAGCGATGAAGATGGAAAATGCCTAATGGCATTTGATGAGGTATCCTCTTCTCACTCTTCTTCCTCATCTTCTTCTTTTGATAATAATATGTCTTATGAAGAACTTCAAAATGCAAGAGATCAATTAGAGGAAGGTTTTCACGAACTTACCTCTAAATTTTTGACCTTGAAAAAGAAAAACAAAACTCTTATTTCCGAAAAAGACAAACTTCTCAAAGAGAATGAGGAGCTTGCCCTTAAAGTCAAAAATATTCCAAATGTAGATTCTTTAAATTCTACCATTAAGGATTTGAAGGAATCTCTTGCCAAGTTCACCCAAGGTGAACAAAACTTAACTAAATTGCTAGGTTCTCAGCGTTCGGCTAGAACCTCACATGGACTTGGCTATAACAAGCAATCCACTTTTTCTAGGGCACCCACTACTTTTGTAAGGGGGTGCTCTCAATACAAATTTTGTAATTATTGTAAAAAGACCGGTCACATGATTTATGAATGTGATTGTAAAAATGCTAGGTATGGAAGACCCAAATCCATTACCTACTCGGATGAGTATCATAGAAGGAATCCCTCTAGAACATTATGGGTTCAAAAGTCTCTTTTTGCTAATCTTTCCGGACCCAAACTTATATGGGTACCAAAATCTCTTCTTTCTTGATTTTGTAGGATAAACGCCAAAAGAGTAGGACCTCTAAAGGCTCATGGTATCTTGACAGCGGTTGCTCAAGGCACATGTGTGGCGACCCCTCCGAGTTCAACTCACTTGAAGAATTCGATGGAGGATATGTCACCTTTGGTGATAACTCAAAAAGCAAGATTGTCGGAATAGGTACCATTGGTTTTGGTAGCTCCTCTTTTATTAAAGATGTTTTATTAGTTAAAGGTTTAAAGCATAATTTAATTAGTATTAGTCAACTTTGTGATAGTGGTTTTTCAGTCAATTTTCAAAATGATTTATGCAATGTGTTAGATTTTCAAAACAAGTTGATATTTTCTGCTTCCCGTTTTCAAAATGTTTACATTATTGATTTAAAATCTCTAGCTAGCCAAAATGTTAAATGTTTAAGTGCTCTTGAAAATGAGTCTTGGCTTTGGCATAGAAGATTGGGGCATTGTAGCTCTCATTCACTTCTAAAGCTTAATAAGAACAAGCTCATTCGTGACCTTCCTAAACTTAAATTTAAGAAAGATTTGATTTGTGAGCCATGCCAACTTGGTAAGCAACACAAGTCTTCTTTCAAATCTAAGAAGGAAGTGTCCACCTCAAAATCTCTTGAACTCCTTCATCTTGATCTTTTTGGTCCTACTCCCGTAGCAAGCTTAGGTGGAAAATCCTATACCTTAGTTATTGTTGATGACTTTTCTCGTTTTACTTGGGTTTTCTTTTTAGCCCATAAGAATGATGCTTGTAAAACCTTTTTGAAATTCTCTAGGAAAGTAGAAAACGAAAAAGGATATAAAATCATATCTCTTCGTAGTGATCATGGTGGTGAATTCGAGAACAAAGAATTCGATGAATTGTGTTCCTCTCAAGGATACAATCACACCTTCTCAGCCCCTAGGACTCCTCAACAAAATGGAGTGGTTGAAAGGAGAAACCGAACTCTCCAAGAAATCGCTCGAACCCTCCTTAGTGAATTCGACCTCCCTCAATATTTTTGGGCCGAGGCGGTAAACACTGCTTGTTATACTATTAATAGAGTCCTTGTAAGACCCCTTCTTAAGAAGACCCCCTATGAACTTTGGAAAGGCAAATTGCCCAAAGTTGGTTATTTTAAAGTGTTTGGGTGTAAATGTTTTATCCTTAACACAAAAGATAACCTAGGGAAATTTGATGCCAAATCCGATGAAGGTATTTTTCTTGGGTACTCCAACTCAAGCAAAGCCTATCGTGTCTTCAATAAACGTTCTAAAACCATCGAAGAATCTTCTCACGTCAAATTTGATGAAACTCTTCCAAAACCTCACCCGGTCATTGAGGATGTTGAAGATAAGCTTGATAAGCTTCATTTGGATGATTCCTCTTCTCCTCCCAAGGAGGATGACCATCAAGAACCCTCTTCACCTACTTCGCCTTCCACCTTGCCTAAAGTTTGGAAACCTTCTAGAGACCATCCTTTAGAAAATGTCATAGGTGATCTTCAAGCCGGTACTCGAACTAGAAGATCTATCCTCAATGAAGTTGAACATCAAGCCTTCATTTCTCACCTAGAACCTCAAACCGTTAATGATGCTATTAATGATGAGAATTGGGTTCTTGCAATGCAAGAGGAACTAAATCAATTCTCTAGAAATGATGTTTGGACTCTTGTTGAAAGACCCAATGATCATCCAATTATTGGCACTAAATGGGTTTTTAGGAACAAACTTGATGATCAAGGAAACATAACCCGGAACAAGGCTCGCCTAGTAGCTAAGGGCTATAATCAAGAAGAAGGAATTGATTATGGTGAAACCTTTGCCCCCGTTGCTAGGTTAGAATCCATTAGGATCTTGTTGGCATTCGTCGCCCACTTAAATTTTAAGCTTTTTCAAATGGATGTTAAAAGTGCTTTTTTAAATGGTTTTATTTCTGAAAAAATCTTTGTTGAACAACCTCCCGGTTTTGAAGATCCAAAATTTCCAAATCATGTTTTTAAGTTAACCAAGGCTCTTTATGGCTTAAAGCAAGCCCCTCGGGCTTGGTATGAGCGGTTAACAAAATTTCTTTTAGAAAATGATTTTAAAATGGGTCAAGCCGATTGTACCCTCTTTTTAAAACGCACTTCAAAAGATCTTTTAATAGTCCAAATTTATGTTGATGATGTTATCTTTGGTTCTACCAAAGAATCTCTTTGTACTGATTTTTCAGATTTAATGAGAAAAGAATTTGAAATGAGTTTTATGGGAGAATTGAAATTTTTTCTTGGTTTTCAAATCTTACAAAATTCAAATGGTATTTCTCTAAGCCAAAGCAAATACACAAACGAGCTTCTAAGTCGTTTTGGTATGGATCAAGTAAAGGAAATTAGTACACCCATGAGTACTTCATGTAAGCTTACGTTAGACGAAGCCGGGAAACCGGTGGATAACAAGCTTTATAGGAGTATGATCGGGAGTCTACTTTACCTAACTGCGACCCGTCCAGACATCATGTTTAGTGTTTGCCTTTGTGCTCGTTTTCAAGCCAATCCTAAAGAATCCCATCTTAAATCGGTCAAAAGAATTTTTAAGTATTTAAAAGGATCCAAAAATCTTGGTTTATTTTATCCCTCAAATACTTCTTTTGAACTATCTTCTTATTCGGATGCTGATTTTGGCGGATGTCAATTAGATCGTAAGAGTACTAGTGGAACCTGTCATCTGCTAGGCAAGTCCCTTGTTTCGTGGAGTAGCAAGAAGCAAAATTGTGTTGCTCTTTCTACTGCCGAGGCCGAGTATGTAGCCGCTGGCAATTGTTGTGCCCAAATTATTTGGATGCAACACACTCTCTTGGATTATGGTCTTTCCTATGATCATGTCCCTATTCGGTGTGACAACACTAGTGCCATTAGTATCTCTAAGAATCCAATACAACATTCTAGGACAAAGCACATAGACTTAAGGCATCATTTCCTTCGTGACCATTTTCAAAAAGGAGATATCACTTTGGACTTCATTTCCACTGATTTCCAATTAGCTGATATTTTTACCAAACCGCTCCCAGTTGACCGTTTTGATTTTATTAAAGGGGAGTTAGGAATGATTCGTCAATGAGCACTAATAAATATTTTAATTTTTTGGCTTGCCTATATTTTATATTTATTTGAATTTTTTTTTTAATTCTGTTTTTCTTTATATTTTTTATGACTTTTAGCACCACCGGTCAACCGGTGGTACATCACCGGTTAACCGGTGGTGTCGGGTTTTGCTTTTTTGGGCCGACCCGAGGAAGGGTTAAAATCAATTTTAAAACCCTTCCTCCCTCATTTCTCTCCTCTCTCTCGGGCAGCTCCTCCCAAAACCGAAGCTCCTCCAAACCCTAGCCTCCTTTCTTGATTTTTGACCTCTCAAACCTCATTTCTTCTCTCAATCTCTCTCTTTTTCTTTCTTTTGCCATCATGGGTCCTCGCTCTACACGTAAAGGGAAGGGAATCGCTCAAGAAGCTCCTCCTCCTCCTTCAATCCCTCAACTCCCGGACATTTGGCATGACAAAGTCATTTTGCCGGGTAGAGTAATTGATTATCCTTGGCTGTCTACTGCTCGTCTTGAGCTTTTCTCGATTATTGAGTATCAACATTGGCATTCTTTTTTTGAGCCACCCGAAAAGGATTTCATTTATCCTCTTCTTGTCAAAGAGTTCTATGCTCATTTGACGTGGTCCGTTTCTGATGACATTGATACCATCTCCTCCACTGCTCTTGGGCAACCCATCACTATCACTTCGTTGGAGATTGCCCGGATGCTCGGGGTTCCTCATGTTGGACCCCATGCTTTTGCTCAGGGGGAGTTTCCACGGGACCGTGAGTTTGATGTAGCTGAAGCCCTTGACCATCTCACAGGGCAGCCCACAAATCCTATTGTCAAGCTCTCCCAGCTTTCTCCTAATCATCGTATTGTTGAGCGCCTCATTCAAACTTCTCTTGCGCCCCGAATCGGGGATCATGATAATGTCAAATTCATTGACATTTATCTTCTCTCATTTATCACCCGAGGCATACACTTCAATTTGGTCCGGTTTCTGTTCCGGGCCATGACTTATGTGGCTGAGCACCCGCGCCGGTCCAAAACTCTACCCTACGGACGCTTCTTGACTAAAATCTTTTCATTTCTTGATGTGCCTCTTCATGCCACTTCCTTCGAGCAGCCAACGAAGGATAGCATAGTGAATTTTATGATGGTGCAACGAATGCACATCCGTTGGCACCCTTGGCGTCAGGAATGGATTGTGGACAAGGACGGTCTTCTCAAGGCCTACTCTCCTCAAACTCATTCCCATCCTCCTGCCAATGCCATGCCTCCTGCTATCGCCGCTGCCTATCCCCTTTCAGACAGTGAGGATAGTGATGATGATGAAGAGGAAGGCAGTGGTGACAGCGAAGATGAGGCTGATGCTGCTGCTGATGAGGAGGCTGGAGAGGGTGATGATGCACCTGAGCCTGCTGAGGCTGTGCCCCCTCCTACTGATGCTGGTGGCTTGCCGGTGACGGCTGACCAGTTCCTACGCTTCCAGGATCAGATTGAGAACCGGCTGGACTTACAGTTCTCCTACATCAGCTCTCAGTTTGATCAGCTTCACTCACGGATTGACTCTCTAGATCGTCGCTTTGAGGCGGTCCAGGCTCCTCCGGCTCCTCCGACCTCCAGGCGCCGCCGTCCCTCTCGGCCCTCTAGGAGTGAATAGAGCCGTTCCTGTTTTTTGGCTTGTATTTGTATTTGTATTTGTTTTTTGAACTTCCTTTGTATCGTTTCATCTTTTATGGAATTCAAGTTATCTTATCTTTCCATCCTTCTTTGTCATTCTTTATTAGTATGTTTCTTTCATAATTTTTCTCCTATTTTGATAATCCCAAAGGGGGAGAAAACCTCTCTATTACATAGCTTTTTATTAAAATGCTCTTTTTACAAGTTCCATTTTAAGTTTTTGATGTAATCCAAATCTGTTTTAAATAGTTAAGTTATTATTTTTAATTGATTTCTTTAAAAAATGGCTTTTGGTTGCAATTTCAAAAAAAAGGTCCTTTCTCAGTATTTCAATGCTTTCAAGATCATTATATTTGGCACGTCTCTAAGTTTTCCAAGTTCAAATTGTTTATTTAAAGTTTTCAATTGACATACTTTTTTTTAAAGCTTTCATACCCTTTTTAAAGTTTTCTTTTTTGTGATTGTGATCATCAAAATAGGGGGAGATTGTTGTACCCCACTCTCTTGGATTTTAATGATCACAATCACTCTCATAGTGATCTAATGTTGTTTCAAGTGTTCTTGTTAATAGGCATGATTTCAGGAGCAAGAAGTGGCAAAAAAAAAAGGAAAAGTGGACTTTTTTCAAGTCCACCGGCCAGCCGGTGTAGGACCACCGGCCAGCCGGTAAGGGCACCGGCCAGCCGGATCCAGCCCATCGGCCAGCCGGTGGACAAGGCAGAAGGGCTTGCCCTCTGCCAGGTGCCACCGGTCAGCCGGTGTCTGGCCACCGGCCAACCGGTGGACCCAGACAGAATGGGATGCATTCTGTCCAGACCACCGGTCAGCCGGTGGCTCTGCCACCGGCCAGCCGGTGGCATCAGGGCTCAACAGTGAGACCTACTGTCTCACCACCGGCCAGCCGGTGGCCTTCCCACCGGCCAGCCGGTGGCCTTCCCACCGGCCAGCCGGTGGCTCCTGGACAGAAGCTCTCTCCACCTTCCAAGGCACCGGCCAGCCGGTGGACAAGCACCGGTCAGCCGGTGAGCAAAGTCAAACTAGCCGTTGGAGCTTGACCAGACTTGTCTACTTGATCCCCAACGGCTCCGAAAGCCCTCCAACGGCCATATTGAAGTATTTGGGAGTATTTCTCCTATAAATAGACGTCCATGGATGCCGGGAAGACCACCGATCATATACCAAAGCATACCAAAGCTATTTTGATCATTTGAGGCTCCTACGACAATTCTCAAAGGCCACTTGGGATTCAATTGCCACCCTTGAAGCTTGGGCTGCCTCTACATCAACTACACTCACTTCTTGGCGCTCAAGGCTTCCTCTAGTTTGTTCTAACTTATTTACTTCAATTGTTTAGTTCTTAATTGGGTTTGTATTAAAACAAACCACCCGTTTTCTTTCTTCTTTCAATTTGGGTTTCTTGCTACAACCAATATAAAAAAGCAAGCTGTAAGAGGGTGATCTAGCCTACCTTAAAATGGCTAGTGGGTTTCTTGCTATAACCATTAAAAAGCAAGCGGTCGTATAAATCTCCCAACGGTTGATTTGGGAGCGGAGACGTAGGCTTGAGTTTAAAGCCGAACTCCGTTATCAATTGTGTCTTTCCATTTTACTTTCCGCTGCATTTAAATTTGTTTTAAATTGTTAATTAATTTTAAAAAGGCAATTCACCCCCCCTCTTGCCATCACCTCCGACCCAACAATATTATTAGTTAATTCTAACATCATTTTTCATATCACTCTTACAAATGTAGTAACCAATATAGCGAACCTCTAACTCTGAAGTACTCAATGCACTAGAGGTTATAATGTAAACACTCATTCTTGGTTTATCAAGGAAAACCCCATAATGTTTTTATAATTTTACATCCTATAAATATAAAAAATTACCATGAATCATAAATTAAACATAAATCATGAAAACTTACATCATAAAAACACTCATTGAAGAAAATAATCTTTTCATTTGGGAATCACCTATTTTGAAAAACTGCACATGTACAGTGGAAATAATTTTTTTAATGAAACCATATAGAAATGAAATGTGAGATAAAAAATATTAAGGTGAAATGAAGGTGTTAAATTCCATTAGATCCATATAAGAAAAAAATTGTCTTTTGGAATTTTGCAAAAATGAAACTCATAAAGTAGTTTTTTCTATAAGAATGTCCCTTAAAAATGTCATATCATTAAATTGAGTATTAATAAATAAATAAATTATGTGTATCCTTTATGAATTAACATAAAAAAGGAAATAAAACATAAAATAACCAATAGATACTCTTACCATGAGAAAGTCAATGAATTATAAGGTTAACCCAAAGAATTGAAATTGGGTTAATAGTTCTCTTACCCTAGGTTTGACTTCCTTAAAACATGTTCAAATATCTTGTATAATGGTTTAAAGAATGTTATTAATTTATTACATAACAATATTAATATTTATAAATCCTTATAGGATACTTTATTAACATCTTATCTCACGTTCATTAAAACTATTTCATTACTTTAGATTCTTCATGAGCGTTTGTTTCAGGGTATCATGGTCGGTTAATTTGTGTATAATTCTGGTTTTTCGTTTCAAATGGATATAATACAATAGAAGTGGAATGAAATTGTATTAATGCACTAAAATCATTCTAAATGGTCCCGTATATCTTTTTTTTCAACAATATGATGATTTATTTGAAAAATTGTTAATGTTAATGTTTAGTTTATTTTAGTATTTTTTCTAACCATCATGAACTAGTTTAAATTATTTAAAATTATGACTATGTATTAGTTATAGAACATGAAATAAGTTATATTATACTTATTAAAATCTTATTTAATAATAATAATAGTTTTATTATCATACATGAAGGTAGTAATAGAAAAAAAAATCATTATCCACAGTGAAGGTTGATCGCTATAATTTGGAAAATGGGTTTTTTTATTTTTATTAGAGGAGATAAGAAAATAAATGTAAATAATATATTCCATTAGAAAAATAAAATTAAAAAATATACATGATATTGAAGTTATTATTCCTTTATGTATGAATTAGGTGAGTAGAATTTAGATGATTAAAATACATTAAGAGAGGTGGATTGAGAAAATTACCTCTCGAATATCACTTCCTTAAAGGATCCCTTAAAGAACATGTAATTTGTATTTGAGTGAGGAAAGAAGGACATGGACGTGGGGAGAGTGGTTAGGAGAGGGTTTTTATTAAATTTTATTATAATCAAGGTTTTCGAGGAGAAATAGTTTGGTGTAAACTGGTATTTATACATGAGAAGGGGTGGTTTTAAGGGAATAAATAACAATTATTTTATATTTAAATCCAACCACATTTGAAAAAAATTCAATTACAAAGAATATTTTTGATTATTAATGTTTTTAATTATGTTTATGTTATATCAATACACTAAAACCTATTTAAATTTGTGTTTTTATGTATTTTAATCTTTTAACTTTTAACTTTAACTCATTTCATTATTTTACCTATACTGCAGAAAATCATTTCTTACCACAGTAACCTTTTTATAAACAAAATATTTAACATTCTAACTAATTTGTAGCTTATTATTACAAATATGTAAACCATTTTATAAATATAAATTTCAAAATTTTTAAAATTAAATTAAAAATAAAACCCCCAAACATGACAAAAAATCTAATTTTCAAGAAGTGTACTTTTCTAGAAAAATACAACTTTATATTTACTCTATGACAAATAGTCTTCATTGTATGAAAAAAATTAATACTAAATGATATATAATATATAAATTAAATTTATAACATAAAAAATTAGGTGTTATATTAATTAATTAAAATAGAGAAACATTATGTACTTTAAAAAATTTTCAGAAAAATTATATTTTTAAACCCAAAAATAAACTTATTCTACAATAAAATATTTTTTTATTAAAGATAATTTAATTGGGTTAAATATATATAAATAATAATTATTTTACTTGAAAAGATATTCAAAACATAATGGAACATTTAAATTTTTTAACATATTTAAAATAAATGACATTTAAAAAAATCGAAATTATTTACTATTTACTAAAACCCATATTTTCTGAAAAAAAACCAAAATTTCACACAATGTAAAACATTATATTTTTATTTAAAAAATTAAATTAAAATTTTGAAATTAAGTTTCAAAAATTTCTAGAAATTAATTATAATATTCACTTATAAAATGAAAGATAACTGATTTTTATGTAAATATACATTTGAAGAATAAAATAAATACTAGAAATTTGAGTGATTATTTAAAATGAATTATTTAAAACCTTATTAGTTAGTAGAAAAATTATACATTTCCTAGTGTTATTAATATTTTTTATTCCTTTAAAATTAATTTCTATGTTATAATTGTCACATTTAAATAATAAGATTATATTGGTTGTTAAATCTTGGAGTTATATATCTTGTAAGGTATCGAACTTAGTCTTTTATTTTAAAAATATTAGGATTTTACACAACGTGATGTGTTTTTAATCCTCTGGGGTTGTTTAATTTTTTTTACTTTTATTTAATAAATTTAATTTTTTAAAGTGTCATGTGGTGTTTAATGAATTCAATTTCATGACATAGGTTGTTGAAAGTCCCCTTTGATAAAATGTGAACTATCTAAAATGAGAATGAATCATGGGAACCCCAGACCATGGCTTCTAGTTCATTTGATTTAAATTCATGAGTTTATTCAGATTCTGGTTCCATAAGACCATCCAAGTGGGCACTATATTAATTTTCATCATCTGAAAAAAGATCAAAGTCATATATTAATAATATGGGCACTAAAACACCACCTAACCCAGCACATACCAAAAGAAGAAATGGATAAACATAAAATCCTCTCTATTATTTATTTCAATTACACGGTTCTTCTTATGAATATTTTATGTCTATTTAATCATATGATACACCATCAAATTTATCCCACATGAGAACTTCTTTTGAAAATTTCTCACTCTAATTGCATGGAACTCCTGACTAAATGATGATGTGGATGAAAGGACCATATGTGCACTATAAAAACCCTACCTACTTATCTACTAAGGTGATGGTCTAAAATTATAAGTAGGAATGGTTTTTACAATGCATTGATTGTAATACACTTCATGTTTTAGGTATGATTCTTACTACCCTGGATTAAAATCAAATAATTATTCCCAATTTATTCAATTAATTTGTTGAAAAACACCAATCCTATATGTATTTATATTTCCAAGAACATTTATGATCAGATTATTTTTAAACAGTAACTTCATGTTCTATTAAAAATGAATTTTTATAATAATGACTCCGAAATTGATCATACACAATATAATGTTTTAGATCATTATTATATAGGTTAATTCACTTAATTTTTCATTTTCAGTACTATAGTTATTTAAATTTTCACTTGTAATACTTTCTTCCCCTACTATATCCATTTAGGATTCCTTCTGCTATCTTTTCAATCATGGTTGCTAATTAGACTTTGGGTCTTTCTTTTTAGCATGTCCTTTCTCTTTTCGCTAGTGTCCACTCATGAATTTTTCTAGAGTTTATTCTCTTTATTGGTTCCATCATGTCTATATTTTATTATTAGGTTATCCTTGGTAGTTGGGCTTATAATCTAATCACTAGTGTGAGATGATGATTTCTGATGATCCCACAAAGAAAACTTATTCAACTTTTGTTTTAGTTTATTGTTCTTTATGACCGCAATATGAATTTAAATTTTTATTTTTTGAGTCTTAATCCTAGCAATGTGAATTATTAAATTGGATGAATTCCTGTAACCCAAATTATATTGTTCATTGGTTTTCTCGTAGCATTAAGAAACCCAACTTAAGTCTTCTAGCTCATTGAATTTAAATTCAAGAGTATCTTTAATCATTGGGTTTTATAGGCCATGCGACTATTCCCTATCAGTGTTTTCATTATTTGAAACAAACTTAAACTTTGAATCCTAAGTATCTTGCCCATAAAACACCACATGACCTTCCACATACAATTCGAAAAATTAAATTGACATAAAATCCCTCTCATGTTGTTATCCCACATGAAAAAGTTTCATAATACATTATTGATCTCTTGGTTTTTCAATAGATGAAAATTTAATTATATTATTGGAATCTTTATTTATATCCCAAATTTTTCCATCAATGATTTCCACCACTATAAAATAATAAAAATCAACATCATTCAGTTCTTATTATCTTAGAACAATAGATTCATTTATCTTAAATTATTATTTAAGAATTGCCTTTTATGGTTTCTAATCTCATAAATTTTGTGAATTTATTTATTTATTTAAATATTAATATTAATAACTCAAATCAGATGGACAGGAATCCAAAATGGATGGATTTCAATTTCATAAAAAAAGTTTTTGATTATGGAGTGAAAATGTTCATCAAGTTTAAAAAAGATAATGCATATAACCGTTCTAAAATATTTTTTCTATGCTTACACAATTTTTATTAAAATATAATTAGTCTAGAGGAGTTATAAAAACAATTTATGCATCAAAAAATAGATCAAAGTTATAAATTTTTGACTTAATATAAGTAAAAGTTAATGCATCTAGTGACTGGGATGACACTATGTTTTATGGATCATTTGATATGAATACATGTGTGAATAACAAATAATATTGTGTTGAGGATATGATTATAGGTGTGATAAATTATAGATATTATATTGAGGAAATGGCAATGATATTTGAAGATAAATATTATGATTCTCCAAAATTGATTGGGATGTTAATGAGTTGTGAACAGATGTCACTGTATGATAGTGGTACAAAATATATAGTATTATCAAGAATACAGAAGTTATTTAATATAAAAGTAGGAAATGGATAGAGTAAATCTAGTTTTAATGAACTATATGAACTCCTAAATGATATGATACCATAAATAGTGAGCTTCCTTTACAAACATATAACAATCAATGAATTCTATGTTCAATGGGTATAATCCCCAAAAAAACACATGTCTGTCCGAGTGACTGCACACTATTTTCCAAGGACTATGAATCCCTTAAAAAATAACCAAAATATGTTGTCTCTCGATGCAATAAATATGAATCAATTGCTATGAATTTTTTGGTACATTTCAATCATTTCTAGGGTTTGTTCCCTATATAGTATTGAGGAGACTACAAGTAAATTGATGTGGCATGTAGATATAAGAATTAAATATTTGAATCTTCATCACCTAACATACTATCCTCATTGGAAGAAAATTTATCATCAGTATACTATATTTTGAAATGAGAATATAACCCTTCATCATGTTCTATCAATATAAGGAGTGAATCCTTTTGGTTTTCAAAGCAGCACTCATAGTACATGGCTAGTTATGCTAGAATATTATAACATTCCTCTATTTATATACATGTACAAAAATACATTATTTTATCTATATTTATATCCAGAATAAAACAACTGGGTAATGATTTTGATGTTTATTTGGCTCCATTAATCCAATATTTTAAATTGTTACGGTATTTAGGTGTTACATTGTATGATGCTTACAAAAATTAAGATTTCAAGTTAAGAGCCATTTTGTATGGGATGATAAAGGATTTTACCTATTATTTAAATTTTCTAAGCTATTTAATTAAAAAATCATGTGTGTCCCATTTGTGAATAGATTACATAATCAATTAGGCTGAAACATTCTTCATAGATAGTGTTTCTAGGACATCACATATTTTTACCCTAGTGAAAAAAATACTAATCTTGTATAGAATCATTCAATGGGCGTTGATTATAATGTACAACACCATTTTTACTAAAAGGTGATAATCTATTTGAGAAATTAATAGACATGGACATTTCTTTTGGTAATACTTTTTTGAAAAAACTTACAAAAACATGTTGGAAAAATATATTCGTTTTTTTAAATTACCATACTAGAATCGTTTTGTATATTAGTAATTTTTTAGATGTTATGAATGGGGGAATAATTTATGTGATTGTGAAATTTACACATTATAAAATTTACCTAAAAATAATGGATGGAATTAAGACTAGGTTAGAAATTATTAAAAAGGGGATAGAGGAAGAGTTGGTTATAGTGAAGAGTGAAAAGTAGAATTTTCTTTCTCCACCTTCTAACAGTATTTCCTATCAGAGGAGAAATTAATTTTTCATCTTCTTGAACGATTTAATGGTTTTAGATGGGACTTCCCCAAATATCAAGAATATCACATCAATAACATACATAAAGTTAAAGGTTATTAAATCACAGAACTGTCATTTTTTTTATGTAAGATATAATTCTGGTAGATTAATGTTTCATTTTTCCCATGAATTTTTATTATATGTTAACCAAGATATATTTCTTTTTAAAACCTATATGCATCAATTTTTTTAACCCAGTGAAATTTCCGGCTATGGAAATAGAAATTGAAGTCATATTATGTAAATTGGAGATGTTCTTCCTAATAAAATTCATTAATAAGATGATTCACTTGATATTTCACTTGGTAAGAGATATTTGACTATATAGACCTATACATTATATATTGATTTCTACCATTTAACAATAAATGAATATTTTTAAAGGGTATTTAAAAATCAATGTCATCAAAAAGGTTGTATTACAGAGTGATATGTTGTTGAGGAATCTATTGAATTATAAAACTACAACTTATACAATTTGAAAAACAATGTTCTACCAAAATCTCATCAAACTGGGCATCTTGTGGGTATGGAATTTTTGGAATATATATTCTCACAATTTCTATTACAGATTTAGAGTATGTTCAGCTTTACATTTTTTATAAAATTTTAGAAGTTGTACCATATGTTAAAACCTTGAAAGTAATTATTAGGAATTTTAATCCATCAATATATGAAAAATGGATATCAAAAACACATAATAAACAATTTACTCGATGGGTTTGAGATTATATTTTTAATGATGCAACTTCAAAATTGGATTCAATTTCAGATTGACTTCAACAGCTAGACAGTGGACAAATTGTCCATGAATTATCTTATAATGGTTATATAATTAATAGTATTTGTTCTATAGAAATTTACATGATGAATGTAGTATGATGAAAAAATAATGAAATTATACTTGTGGATAAAGCAATCAATGTATTTGGTACCAAAGAATGAAATCCAATTTATTTTAACAAGTCAAACATTGGAATCAACAAACATATATTTGAGTTGGATTATATTACCTTCAACGTTATGATTTTTCAATAGAAGTGGATTGATAATAAGAGTAAAATTAAAATAAATGAATTGGGATTCATTAATGTGGATTTCATTAAGTAAGGATACAAATCATTTATAACGGAAACAAAGAAAATACAAGTATTTTATGTTCTAGATCTTATCTATTGAAAGTGGTCAATTGTTCTGTTATCATCCAAAACCACTAAAGGGTTAAATTTCAAATAAAATTGGGATGAACCTTTTATTAGTACTTCACAATCATTTCATATTGGTCCCAATATAGATGTTTTAATATATATAAGACGAGTCCATAATGAAGGGATTTGAATACTCAATAGAGTGTTCAAATCATATAACCATTCTAAAAAAGAGAGTTCAATAATTTGGTTATTTTTTTGTAATATATATTTGATTTAATCATATTATTATATGTTCACTACTAATTTTACATGATAAGAATTAAATTTTCAACAACATTATCAGATAATTTCTCTTATACATACAGATGCTCCCAATATTGAATAACAATAAGTTTGTCCACATACTGATACCCCCAATGTAGAGGAATAACAAGATTCTACACATGAAAATTCTACCAATCAATAGGAACAATATATTGAGGAGGTTGATGGTGGGGAAATGGTATATGGTGAATAAGCTATGTAACAGAAAATAGGAGTTCCATAACATTAAAATGTTAACAAAAAATATCAAGGTGAGAAACAGAGTCATCAAATTTTAGATTGGATGGAAAGAATCTGATCAACATGATAACCCCAATAAATATATGTTTTGTAGTTACATTTGGATAACCATGATAATGTGCATAATAATTGATTTAAATTCATTGCTCAATGATGGGATAATGCTTAGGGAACTAGTTTTGGAATATATTAGGATAAAATTATGATATAATTTCATTATTTTACTAAAAAAATAACAAAACATTGATTTACTTTTCATTATCCATTGACGAATGATTTAATAGTAGATGAATACCAAATGAAATTTATAATAATGATCAATGGAAAGGATCATATAAGCATTTGGAAAAATTTTATGAAGTATCATCTCAAAGACACTGAAGGGAAAATAAACCCACACCCATCATAGATGAATCCACACCTTATAAACCAACATACATGGAATGCATTTATTTTTCATTGTGAGAAGAAATATTTTCATGTATATTGTGATTGGTAATACATTTATTGAAAAAATGTGTATTAATTAATTTGATTATTAATTGTTAATTTACGTAAAAATAACTATGTATTAAAAATAATAAATATGCATTAAAACCAACATACCATATCAAAAAGCAAGGCTTGTGTATGGTTCACTTCCAAAAATGGTACTTATTTTAAATACATAGCCATAATTTTATGTGACATGAAAAAAAATTATATTCCTTTGTTTATTTTAAAATTGATGAATCAAAATCCAATGCCACATCTGTACCACATAATGTTCTATAAGAGGCATGTGTAAATAAATATGGGATACAAATATATGAAAAAAAAGTTTGAGAAGCATGTGTAAGTAAGGAATAATAATTTTTGTCACTAAATAAGTATTAAATAATAATGATTACTTTTTTTAATATTTTCTATCCATCATAGATATAAAAATCATCATCATATGTACCAAATGAAAACTACTATCAGTGGCCTTGAAGTGGTCAGAATAGAATGTCTACATTAGAGGTGCGGGTTTTGGGTTTTCACCCCAAACATTTTTTGAGAAAATAAATTAATACAGGGATAATGTCATGAAAATTTAATATATGTATGAATTATTAGTTTCTATAGAAAAAAAATTAGAAGTATGATTTATTAAATAATTTTATGGGAAGGAATTAAAGAGAATAAACAAAATGACAACAACCACTTCATGAAGATTCCCCATGCTCACAATCATTGATGTCGGGAATTCCCATCAAAGGGATATCTTAAAAGAGGTAATCAATATTTTCAATTTTTTTTTGAAAATTTTAATCATGAAGACACTAATACCTTCCATGTACTAATATTATGTTGGGTGAAAATGATTTTTATTTATATCTGTTAACACCAACCAATTATCTAATTTTGAGGGGTATCATGTACAATATCCAATGAGATATTCAATCTAAATACAACATACAATAGGTCATGTGAGAGTGGGGATTCATGTAGCTCATGATCTGAGTGTCAAAATACCAATTTCCCTTGATGCTGTTGATATTCATACTTTTGAACATGCTATTGGAACTTTTATAGAATGGAAATTTGATCTTGAAAAAATAAATATTGACAAGGAGGTATTCATTTCTAATTTATATTTTTTGCATAAAATTTAAATATTAATGAAAATGGCTTGAACTTGTGAATGTTATTATAGATGGGAAAATGGGAGATGTGAAATGGAAGGATGAATCCAAATGATAAAAATGATCAACCAACCAAAAAAATATCTTCAGAATGTATCTTTACACAACTTATTCAACTACCGCCTTAGTAACATTAATGGTTTATATGATTACTTTTTGAAAAAGTAATTATACAATCATAGTTTATATTGAAGAATAAATGTATGGGGAGGCCATTACTTACTATCAATATCATGATAATGTAAATGATATAAAAAATAATGAATGGTTAGGATTCTTAGTTGTAATTGTGTAAACGAGGTGTCTTTTCATGATTTTTTGTATGATATATTAACGACTATGATAATTATGAAAAATACTATTCATATTTATTTATTCATATATATCAATAATATTTGATGGGAAAACCCTATGAATAGGAATTTGGACCATTAGTCATCCCATCACTTCTACGCAACTATTATCCTCAGAACTAATGCAATATGAAGTAATAGTGGAAACATTGACACAATTTTTTGAAAGAAAAATTATATATGACTGGATCTTTGTAATTCCCATGATACAAGGATAAAACATTAACAATTAATTATATTAAATATAATTTCATTCCATTCATTACCTAATAATTTTATTCATAAGAAGCAGTGTTTACTCATTGAAATCAATTTGGATACTATAAATAATTTTTTCTAGATTGAGGGCATGGATACCAGAAAAACTAACCACACATCATGACCTTTATCAATTTTTAATACACTAAATGAAACATTTTACAAATAAAATGAAATTTAATCATTTTATATTTTGATTTATTGAAAATTATATAATGATATTGTGCTGTTTAAATATAATTAAAAGAATGGCATGGGGAAATTCCATGAGCAAAAAATCCTATTGATTTTTTGAAATGGAAAATAATTAGGGTATATATAATAACATTCCACTATAAAAACATATATCAAAACAAATTAAATATTTTTCAAAATATTTCTATATTTTCTAAAACAAACTAATGGAAAATATTGTGTAATAGTGTTTGAAATTTTATGAAATACCTCATATTCAATCAACAAACTAGAATCCCTGAAGAGGTATTTCTGATAATAATTACAGTTTTATTTAATGTATTTATTAATCCTATATTTTTATAGTTTTATAGTAAGACCAGGTCTTTCTATAGTCCTCCTATTCAGAAGAGGAAAAATATTGTTTTTATAAATGAATGGGAAGAATACATCTAGCCAAAATGTTTATAGAAATAATGAATATGTTACTTCCCACTACATATTTATTTAATTTTGGCATCATTTTGGATACTTTTTTAATTAATTATCATATCAGTTTTTTCCAATAGACGTTTTTTTAATTTTCACAGAGATCATAATGGAATGAATTGATCTATAATGATGATTCACTCATGATAAAGAAATTTTATTTTTATTATAGTAATGTATTCAAATTTATTGTTTATCAAACACCAATATTGTTAGATAACCCTGAATTTTTAATTAATTGAAGAATAAAATGACAAGGTTGGATGTGTAGGTTTAAACCAAAACTTAATACGATTCACGATATTCCCAATATGTCTTAATGTTTATATTTTCAGTTTTAAATTAACATTTTATTTTATAAAACACATTACATACAAAAAAATTAATAAAATATATTTAGATTGTTTTTATAGTTCAATAAAATTATTCATAAGTCATTTGTGACATGAAGATATTAGCCACACCTCAATCTAATACATGGTTTTCCTTATATGATAATGCTGATAAAATGTTCAAAGCTTCCTATGCTAATGATATATTAGACATTAAGGCTGTAATGGAAATAATGGTTATAGGGAAATTGGTCAATAATATATACATAAATCATGAAATGGTTAAAACCAGATACTTATTTAGTTAAATTTTGCATCATTTTATCTAAAAATTTTAAGGTAATTTCCCTATCAATTTTATCTAATACTTATTAATTTTTTTTAACAGATCTTTTGGGAAGTCAAATTCTTCATTCAACCATCCCCAAAAAGTCCGAAAAGAGAGAACATGTTCCTTTTGGATGTAAGAGGAAAAGCCATGCTTCTAGAAATGTGATGTGAATTGTATGGATTCATATACCAATAGATTTTTCAGTAATTTAATAGAGAATTTAAACATCCCAAAAGATCAATCATGAATATTTTATTGAGTGGTGTAGGAATCAACAACACTATAATCATCCAAACATCTACCGATACACATAATTATTGGTATTACTCGAAGTGTAGGTTTTAATTTTATAATTTACATTTTATTTCAAAAAAACACGACATACACAAAATTGAAGAAAAAAATACAGTTTTTTTGATAGTATAATAGAATGGTCCATATGTCATTTTTGACTTGTATGAATAAAGAACACCTTAATAAGATACATAGTGTTTCCAGTATGAATCAAAGTGCATTTATTCAGTTTAAAATTTAATTTTGAGTTCGAAAAACATGTTAGATAATCAAAACCAGAGACAAAATTAATATTTTTTTGATACATTAGGAAAATGGTTCATAAATTATTAATGATGTGTAGGAATAAACCTCACCACAATCTGATACACGTTGTGCCCCCTATGAACCAAATTTTATGTTATGAGTTTAAAATTTAAATTTTAGTTCAAAATAAGTGTGACACACTAGAAATTGAGAATATTTTTTTATTATGATGATACATTAGGATGAATATTCATAAGTCATTTCTGATATGTTGGAATTATTCACATGTAAAAATGACAGATGATGTGACTAGTAAGACTCAGAGTGCATGTTTTCAGTTTAAATGGGCATTTAAAAAATCATACACTGAAAAACCAAGAAAATAAAATAATATATCTTTTATACTTGAGGGAAATTATACATAAGACATTTTTTTCATGTATGAATTATCCTCACATCAATCTAAAATACAATGTGATTGGTATTACATAAAGTGTATTTTTATTTATAATTGAAATTTTAGTTCGAAACACAAGTCACGTACTCAAAACTGATAGAAGTCATTTATATTGTTTGTTTTAACTTATGAAAATTATCCATAAATCATTTTTGATTTATAGGAATCATCATCACCTCAATCTAATACACGATTTGTCTAATATGTCCCAAATTGAATATTATCAGTTTAAAATTGACATTTTAGTTCAAAACATGTATCACTCGCTGCAAACAAGAACATTCACTTAGATTGTATTGATACAGTTAGAAAATTATTAATAAGTAATTTGTGACATACATTAATTTGTCACATGTCAAGACAACACAAAATGAAACTAGTATGATCCAAAGTGCATGTTTTCAGTTTAAATTGACATTTTAATAAAAAAGTAATGGGAAATACTAAAAAATAAGTATGTTTTTAGATTTTCAGTTTAGGAAAATGATCATTAAATCAATTTTGATGTGTATGAATTAACCACTCATCAATCAGATTCATGGTGTAACCGGTATGACTCAATGTGTGTTTATAGTTAAAATTGAAATTTTAGATCAAAACCTATTTCATATACAAAAAACAAAGAAAAAAATCCATACTGTGTTTATAATTTATGAAAAAAATAAATAATTGTTTTTTGATATGATAGAATTAGCCACACCTTAATCCGATAAACAGAGATCTAATTATGGCTTAAAGTAATTGTTATCAGTTTAAAATTGATATTTTTGATCAAAACTTGTATCATTCATTGAAAACTAAAAAAACAAGCTTGGATTGACTTTACACATTAGTATAATTATTCATAATTCATTTTTAATGTATAAAAATTAGTCTCATGTAAAACCTACACACGATGTGATCAATATGACTCAAAGTGTGTGTTTTCAATTTAAAATGATATTTTAGTAAAAATGAAACATGAGATACATAAAGTTGAGAAAACACATTAAGGGTATTTTAATACATTAGGAAAATGATGCTTATGTAATTTGTGATGTATACGAATTAACATCACATTAATATGATCCACGGTATGATCGGTATGACTCAAAGTGTGTCTTTTTATTTAAAATTAACATTTTTGATCAAAAAATGTCACATACTCAAAAGAAGGAAAACTCATTTGGATTGTTTTTTTAATTTCAGAAAATTTTATATAAGCCACATATGATGCCTAGGAAGTAACCACTGCTCAATTTGATACATAGTGTTTCCAATATAAATCAAAGTGTCTATTATCTGTTTAAAATTGACTTTTATTTCAAAACATGTGTCACTCACTGAAAACCAAGAAAACATGCTCATATTCTTTTTTTACGCTAGGAAATTGATTTATAAGAAAATTTTGACATATTAGATTCATTATCACATTAATATGACACATGATGTGTCTAGTATAACTCAATTTATGTGTTTTCAATTTATAATTATATTTTAATAAAAAATACACATGATATACTCAAAACCAAAAAATGATTTCATATTATATAGAAACATTAGGATAATGATCCTTAATTTATTTTTCATGTATAGGAATCAGCCACACATCAATCTAACACACTGTGTGACTTGTATGACTCAATATTTACCTTTTTTATTTAAAATTAATATTTTAGTTAAAAACTCATTTCACATACACAAAACAAAGAAAATACATTTATATTGTTATGATACATCAAAAAATATTCTATAAGTCATTTTTATATGTATAAATTAGCCACACCTAAATCTGATACACAGTGTTCCCAGTATGACTAAAAATGTGTGTTTTGATTTTAAATATGTCTTTTTAGTTTAAAATACACATGACATACTCAAATACAATAAAACATAATCAAATTATTTCGATACATTATGAAAACAACCCAGAAGTCAATTTTTATGTGTAGGAATTTTCCACACCTCAATATTATATAAGGTGTAACTAGTATGACTCAAATTGTGTGGTTTCAGTATAAAAAAAATTATAATAAAGTAATGTTGCATATTTATATTTAATTTAATTTTTTATGGAACTACTAACATAATAATTTTTTTCTTATACAGGTTGACTCTTTTTCTGGTTTCAGGGTGGTTTTTCTAAAAACTAATATAATAATCAAGATTTTTTAGTGGGTTTTGGTGCAAAAGACAACATAACTATTTATGTTTTTTACTTTTTGTGATAAATTGTACTTTTTAGTGTAATTTTACAAAAAAATGTTTGAAATGTCTATAATATATTGTTTTTTCCAGTATTTTTGATTTAATTTTTATTTAAAATAAATTATGAATTTTTCAAATATATGTATTTTCTACTATCATGTACTGTAATTTTAACTAAAGACTATAATAGTATAGACTTTATTTGTTCTATTTCTAGCACTAATACAATGAATCATTATCAGTGCTACAAACAACTGAAAAAGGGGGTCGTTTATAAATGCTAAACATGAACATATAAAATAATACCTTTATCAGAGCAGATAAAGGGTCCCCTTTATTAGTTCTTTTCTAACGCTAATAAAAGTGGTTCCCATTCAATGATTCTTGGGATGACAATAATTTTTTAGTGTTAATGAAGTCCTTTTCTAGTGATGACTATAGCCCGATTTTTTTGTAGTGAATATTAAAGGTAAAATCCAATCATTTCATAAGAAACATAAACACACCTCATGAACAAAGTAAATCCATTATACATGTCTAAATAATCTCAACATCACTGTAACTAAAAACATAAATCCATTTATTGCTTCCAACATACCCGAAACAAATCCCACAAACTAGTTTTTTCATCCATACAAAACACAAACTAAACATGTAATATGATATGCATTAGAAAAATTGGCACGTAGGTATCCCCCAAACACAACATTCAAAACCATTAAAAACACAAATCAATTTTATAATAGATTGAAATATAATAATAAATTTAAGGTTTTTATTTTAATTAAAACCCAATAACATGTGATTATCATTAAAATCCATTTTATTAAAAACACGGAGGACACAAACATTATAAATAAAAATATTTATTTACTTTAAATTAAAATAAATCTTTTGATTTAAGAAGGCATTTTAAAAACCATTCATTAAAAAATGAATGTAATGATTTTTTAAACACTTTAACATTAAATAAATAAGTTACACCAATTGTTTTTAAAAAACCCAATAACAATAACTACAACATCAATAATGAAGGATTAACATAAAATAACCATTAATCAACAATTATGTAACCAACATAATCATAATAATAAAAAATTAAAAGAAATTTGTGATCATCATATCACCCAAGAGATCTTTGAAAATACAGGAAAATACTAAAATAGAACCCATCTAATAACCATTCCAAATGTTGCTCAATCACCCTAACACTTGGAATCACCCTACATATCTTAACATAGGGAAAATCTTCCCATGTAGAGTAAAGTCCAACATAGGGCCACTAGTAGAGAAACTACACACATTATTGAAGCATATGAACTTCAGAATACCATTCAACCATATTTTTCCCATGATATATAAAATGGATATGATTGAAAAAAATTTAAGAAATAGTAATGTGTACTAAATGAAAAACTATAAGCACTCCCTCACCTTCAAACACCCTATATAGATAAAGCCACTTTTTCAGAAGTATATTGATATAAAAAATTATGTCCTATAATTTGAAAAGTTTCAACCACTTAGTTCAAAGTTCCACAAGAGAAACACACATCTAGGGTTTATTTATTTTTCGAAAACCATTTTTATTATATTAAAAAATATTACCAAGAAGAAACCTTCAAAATGTTAGGGCCAAGTTAAAATGAAGTTGTCATTAGAAGCAGTAATAAACTTGTGTTTTCTTTTTTTATCAATGATGTTTAAGAATAAAATAAATCATATCACATTGAATTACGAGGTGATTAGAAAATCCATCATTTTTAGAATATCAGAATCATTGGGATTAAGAAATTCCATCATATTGGGAAGGTTTTTTTTGGATGTAAATCTTCATCAAGAAACCATGGGTCTTGAGTGAAGGAAAAATCATATTAAGGAAAATAATTATATTATATATGGATCTGATTCAAACTAAAAGATACTTTTTTGATCTTGGAGTTCTCATAAATCATAAGTGTTTGAAAAAATTGTGATTCCAGATTTAAAAAATTAAGTTGATGTGTTTCCAATCGTATTGAGTCCTTGTTTTAAAGAAATAATTTTATTTAAAGGATAGGAATTTACAATACATCCCAATATAAGTTAGAAAACCATGAAACTTATCTTTTACGTATTAAAAGTCAGGTGTAATTCATGATACAAGAAAAAGATTTTAAAAGATGATAGTTGATGAAGCTGAATCTTTCTGATCTCAGTTCATCAGTGTGAGAACACTAGACCCATAAATATTTGTTAGCTGACAAGGTTGATCAAAATATGAACATATGAAGAAAATGATTTTAGTTATACCAATAATGAATGAGAAAAAAAATATTTTTAGTAAGAAATCATTTAATAAAAAATCATTGCTATCATATTTAGAGAAGTAAAGAAATTGCTGATGTTGAAGATTATGGGACTGGTAATCCGACATGATGTGACACCGATCCATATTAATGGATTCTGACTCTGATTCATATTATTTATATCTTTTAAGTGTCGAATGAATTGTTTTATTAGAGGAATTATTTTGTGGTAATTTTTTGTGACCAATATTAATAAAAATAATTCACAGATTTGTTTCTCAAGTGGGTCAATAGAAATAAAAACTCTGACATGTTTTCCTTTGTGGTGTGAGATAAAAAATTTGTATATTATATCATTTGTGTTATGATCCATCAGACAGAAAATGGAATTTAACTATAAGATTGAAGTAGAGACAGATCCATATGATGCATGCTGACAATGATAAACATTATCAGATGTAGGATCATCGATATAAAGAAATGAAGAAAATATATTTTCTTGAAGCTTTTCAAAGTGTTATCAAAGGGATCACAGAAGATACACTATGAGTTTTAATAATTTATTATTGTGTTTTATTTTATGTAGATAAATACAATTAATAATCGATTTTCTCCATCATAATGAAGAAATCAAAATAAAAATAATTGATTCCATGGAGCGTAATGAGAAGAAATGTTATTATCATATAATCAATGTGATGTTCTTTTAATTGGTGAGGAGTTTTTGTTGTATTGAATCAAAATAACGAATGCACTTTCTTTATCATATTTATCAAATCGGCATGTGAAATCACAATTACACTATATGAAACAAGATGAAGTTGTGAGAAGATTTGAGAAGTTTTTAGAATATTTGTGAGGAGTTAAAGATGTCAATATACACACATTATTGAAGGAAAATTTATGTTTTTTGGAAATTTGGTTGAGAAGGAAAAAATTTTAGAACCCTCCCAAATAATTTTTAGATCACTAATAAATAGTGGAAGTAAATTTTACTTCCCTAATAATCATTGTACTGAAGAAATAGGGTAGAGCACTGAATAATTATGGAGTGAATAGGTTTACATATTGAGTATTCCAAAGGAATGTTTTCCCAAAAGAAGAAAAAAAGAGAAGAGTCAAGTTTTCAATCCATGTTTCTATAATCAGATTGATTAATCTGAATATGGATTTTGGAATGAGGAAGAAGATGTTCAGATTTGTTTCATTCGTATTCATCAAAACAATTTTATCATATTTAGAAATGTTACTGGGAGTATCAGAATAAGAAATTCAACTGAGTGACATTGTAAAGTCTAGAGGATCTTCTTTAACATCATTTAGGTAAGAATGTGAAGAATTGTATTTTAAGATCATATTTGTGAAAGATTACAAGGTATTATAGTAACACGTTTCTTAACTTGTTACAAGAGCTTTATATTACATCATTTTTTCTAAAAAGAGTACACACATGCTTGTATTGAACATTTCACTAAACGAGTGTAAGGAAATATCCTATTTAGTGTTTTTCACACAAAAGGATTGTATTCTAGTTGATTGTGTGGTAACATATTGTTTCTATACCATAAAAATGATGTAGCTACTCTTTTTGAGTGTTGAACCTAGTAAATATTTATGTTCTAATGGATGTGTGTTTGGTTTTGTTTTTAGTGTGGAAAAAACTATTTAACAGTAGGTAAGGGTTGTTTTAGAAATAAATAAACATAAAAGAAAATGATATTAGTGATTCACCCCACCCCCTTTCTGTGATACATTGATCTTGTTGGGCACTATCTATTGGTATTATAACCAGGTTCCCTCTATTTATGTTTTTCTAATGTTTTGAATAAGTCATTATGGTGAATCTCAATTGTGTGAATAGTAAAGGGATTCTAGTTTTCAATGGTAATAACTATCATATCTAGAAAGATACAATGATTATTTATATTATATCTATTGGGTATGACGTTCTTAAAGATAAAATGTATGGATTTTATCCTATTAATGAAAAGTTTCTTGTACATCGATTTATAAGAGTAATCTTGAGAATGATGGAAGGGTTAAGAATTATTTACTCTCATCCCATTATGAGTGTGTGCTTTTAAGAGTGAAAGATGCTTCTAAAGATAGATTTACAAGAAATATACTGAAAAACATTTATGAAGGCAATCAATATGTAGGAACATAAAGTTACAAATATAGAGGTTGAGGTATGTATATCTCAATATGGGTGAATATGAATCTTTTGGTGAATCATTTACCAGGGTAAATGAAATTTTCATCACTATCAGATGTATAGATGAAAATTTATAAGGTTTAAGGTTGTTAAAAGTATCATGAATACCCTTCCTTATAAATTTTATACTCAAGTTTCCTCATTTTAAGATTGATATATAGAATCATTTTATCTGAATGATATTCATAATACTCTCATTACTTAGGTAATGATAATATAGGAAATTATTAATGAAAAAATGTCGACAGAGAATTGCCATTCAAGGATACAAATAAATACATGTTGAAGAATATTCTTGTTGAAGAATAAGCTAGTGATTATATTTCCAAAAATAAGGTTTGTAAAAATCTTGATGAATTTTTATCAATGTTTTCTAAAAATGTGAAAAGTGGTATAGGTAAATACAAAGGAAAATTTCTATTGAAATATTTTGAATGTGGAAACATTTGGAACATTGTATCCAATTTTCCCTGATGAAATAAAGATTAATATAGCTTGAAGATGATATAAGGAAGAGATGATCATGGAAGAAATAGGGTGAAATGGATTAATGTTATTCAAGAGGAAATGATATAAAATTTTCCAAATTAAAAAGAAAAAGATTCCTCTCTAAATATGATGAAGAAGATAATAGTGAAGCTAAATACAAAAATTATATTGATAAATCTAAAAAAACATTATTTAAAAAGATAACAATAAAGAATTCAGAAGCAACAGTTCTAATGAAGAAGAAACTCAATTAGAATTTCATCTTAATGAAGAATTAAAAGCATTGTTGATTAAGGTTGGGAGGATTGAAAAAGAAACTAAGAAGATGAAAACTAAATAATATTAAATAAACAATTAATAAGTTTTTCTTGATGGTAATGTTATGTTACTGGAAGATATTGATGAATTGAAGAAATATCTTGAGAAGTAAAAGAATCACCACGAACATCTGGATGTAAAATTTAAGGCAATAGAAGAAGAGTTGAAAATTTTCCAATAAAAAATCTATAAATCTAAACCAAAGGTTACAAGTTTAAATTATTCTATCTCTAAATTTTGTGGAATATATAGAACGGTTAAAATAGAGAAGGATAAAAAATTACGATCAAATGTTTATAAGAATGATTAAATTGTTTCTGAAAAGACGAAATCTGGGAAAGTTATGTATGTGGCCAAGATAAAAAAATGTTAGGATGTCAGATGTTCCGAAATGTTTTGAATCTAAAAAAGTTTATGTTGCTTCTAGTTTTGATATGACTAAATATAAAACTTGGCTGAGGAATAAAATTTTGGTTGATTACATAAATTTTTGTGGTAAGCAGTTTTAGGATAAGAATGTTGCTGAGAAACATGCTTACAACTCCAATAAGTATGGATGTTTTAGAGGTAAATATTCATTATATTGATACTACTAATATTTTTGTGTATTCAAACATATAATAAATATATTTTTTGTTCAACCAATAACATTATCAATATACCAAAAATTTTACAATGCCAAATTTTATTGGGGGATTCAATTACCTCAAAAGAAGAATTATGAGAAGGATTTCCTAAAGAAACCTAAGAAGAAGGGTGTGAAAACTGAAAATAGGTTCCAACCCGTAGATACTATTTGGGAAATACTAGAAAACTAGGAAACCTTACAAAAGGATGTCTTCCTTTTCTATCTTTGCAACAAAGTTTTGTTAACAATTCTGAAAATCAAGATGTTAAAAAAGATAAAGCTAAATAAAATGATTTCTTTGTTGAAATTTCTCTCAATGAAATAGAATGAGAATGAACATGGATTCTGGATAGTTGGTGTTCTTCCGATATAACAGAATATATTACAATTTTGAAGAATGTGAATGATTTCAAATAAGAAACAATAATATTTGGCAATGATGAATCTATTAGAATAAAATTAATGGATCAACCATCATGGGGGAAGAAAACTAGAAATCAAAAATGTTTTTGATTATTTATGGGATGAAACAAAACATGATAAGTGTTTTAGAACACTATTATTATGGTAACAAAGTCATTTTTAGAAAATATGGGTTTGTTTTAAAAATTATGAACATGTTCTATCTCATTACATTAGGAGTTAATCCATGATCACTATAGTTTATATTGAAAACTAATTTTTCTATATGCCATGTGCATATATGAATCCATATGAAATGTTTTGTGAAAAGATTCCATGTTTGATAAACATTATATTTTTGGGAGTCCCAGCATCAGAAATAAAAATTGTGGAAACCGTGGAAATTTTGTTTAGAGAGGTGAAGATGTAATGTTTCTTAGATATGACCTAGATGGAATAGATTATAGATGTTTCAGAAAATATTCAAGAATATTAGTTGAATCTATCTATCTGAATGTTTTTTTAAAATGATAAGTAAGATAAAAAGACTCATGATGATATTGAAGATAGTCAGGATGGAAAAATTTCTGATAAGCATGATGATAAGGATGAAAAAATAGTAATCCTTTTGAATAAGAAAAATTGGACATGCCTATCTGAAGTGATGAGGAAAATCTAAAAAATATCATCCTAGAATGATAAATAAATCTGAATATTATTACATTATTATTGATTAACAACATAAGGATCAAACAATAGGAACATAAATTGTTGTTAGACATATTTCCATGTATTCAATATTTGAGCTGAAAGATGTGAATGAAGTTTTTTAGCATCTGTAATTGGTCGAGGTAATGAATGAAGAGATGGATTAGATAGAAAATAACGATACTTGGTAACTCATTCCAAATCTATATAAAAAATGTTATTGGTTAAAAATGGTTTTTCCATAAAAATATGAATGAATATGGTGAAGTGATAAGAAACAATTCAAGGTTAGTGTATGAAGGTAATACACATAATGAAGTTATTGAGTTGGTTGAAACTATTTCACCATTGGAACGATTAGAAACTATGATATTTTTACATACTATTTCTCCACAACAAAGTTACAAAAAAATTTCTATATGTGAAATCAAATTTAGTGAATGTTGATATTGATGAAGAAGATTATATCTAACAACCTTGTGAATTTGTTGTTGGGAAAAATGAAAGTTAGGTGTGTAGGTTAAAAATTCCTTGTATGGTCTGAAAAAATCTATGCGATAATTGTAATCCATATTGGATACATTTATAAGGAAGAAGAGATATAAGAATGTAATATTTGACAATAATATTTACATCAAATATATTCTAATGTTTTTTATCATTATAATTTTTTAATGTTGGAAACATTGTCTTTGCAATGAATGATGAATGAACATGTGATATATTTTAAGAAGATATAAAAAATTTGTTTTAGATGTCCATACTAGGAGGAATGAAATACATTATTAGGTTAAAAAATTTACAATAGAAGAAACATATTTTTCTTTCTCAAGAAAAGTATGTTGCGGAACATCTTGTGAAGTTTGGAATGGTTAATAAAAAACCTGTTTCAAAAAATATTTGATTTGGAAACAAGTTGATAAAATATGTATAAGGTAAGTAAGTAGATATGAATGATTTTTAGAAGCTAATACTAATTTTTTTATATTTGATTGTCTCATGACTCGACATTGTTTATGTACTCACAAAAGGTTCAATATTTCAGTGTGCTCTAATTGAATCACATTTTTTGGATGGAAAAATAATTCTCAAATATATAAATGGAACATCAAATCTAATAATCAGGTATGATAGATCAAAAAATATTGACTTGTTTGTGAGTTCATATACTGATTGTGAATGAAATATTGATGATAGAAGATAAAAAATTGGTGGAGTTTTATTTTTATGATAAAGTTTTCTTAGTTTGTATAAAAAGATAAAACATTCTGTAACTATTAGCATGATTAATCTTGAGTATGTTTCTACCACTCAAGTCACTACCCAACATATGTGGATGAAGACTTGGTCAGAATATATACTTATCAATGTGAAGTTATCCTTTCTCCAGGTTTGTGATAATCAAAGTGAAATCAACCTTAAAAGAAACATTATACAACATTATCATTTAAAAAATATTGATATCAAATTTCATTTTATCAATGTGCATGTAGAGAAGAATGGATTAAAGTAGGAATATGTTCCTCCATCGGAACAAGTTGTTGAAAATTTCAAAAAACCATTAATGAAGAATCCCTTGTCTAAATTGATGTTGAACATGGGAATCCAAAATATTTCTCATTATGTTTGAGGTATATGTTTAGTTTCCCATATATCATCTTATTTTTGGCTAGTTTTGTCAATGGGGACAAATTATTAATAAATCAATGCATTGTTTTGTGGTAAACCTTTTAAGGAGGCATGAGAAAAGGGGAAGTTGTGTGAATGATGTGAATCCAATATTTTAAATGATTAAACTATTCTAAATATTTTTTGGAGTGGTTTTATGAATATTTACTAAAATTAAATAATAAGAATAAAAACAATGTGGTGAAGAAATATATTATGAAAAGATGATGACTTTTTCATGAGTTACTATGTTTGGACAACATGGATAATCTGTCATTAATTATTATTTCCTATAATGAGTTAGCTCATGTAGGCTTATAATTTTTAATAAGTAATCCATTTATTGAGGTTAAAAAGTTATGTGATATGTGAAGCTTGGTTGAAAACAAAATCAAAAGGGGGGTACTGTTAGGTTCATGTTGATAAGAATTTTTATTTGGAAGATGATTGATGTTTGAGTTATCTATTGTTTTCAAGAATGATTTAGAAGAAAAAAATCACATCAAATTGTTTTTCTTGGTTATCAGACAGACCATCATATTTAGACTCACAATGCTTAAGAAAGTCAATCATATTGGGAATATATTTTCTAGAAGTAAAGGCTTATTTAAATCACCATGGGTCTTGAATGAAGGAATGATCATAATGAGGAATTGAATAGTATTATTCTTGGATCGGATGAATATTTGAAAATTCTTTAGGGATCTTAGAATTTACATAAATCATAATTGATCGAAAAAATAGTGTTGCATGATTTATGAAATAGAGGGAGAGTATTTCCATTTATATTGTGGTCTTATTGGAAAGAAATAATTTTCTGGAAATGATGGGATGTTACAATACATGACTATAAAGTTCAGAAAATGGTGAATATGGTCTTAAATGTATTCAAATTCACAAGGAAGTAATTATATATGTTGAAGTTTGTGAAAGAATAGAGTTTATGAAAAAAAATATTTTCGTCCTTAGTATATTGGTGTGAGAACACCTGACGTAGAAATGTTTGTCGACTAAGATGTTTGATTATAATGTGAACATGTGAAGTTGAAAATTTTCTTTTAGATCTATAATAAAGGAGATACAAATAATCAGAGTAAGATGTTGAGTAATGAATATTCATTGGTATTATATTTTGGGAATGAAAGAAGTTTCTAAAATCGATGCTTCTGGAACTGGTCCTTTGGACACTGTGTGCCACCATTCCATCATAATGGATTCTAATGACGATTCATATTATTGTTATCTTCTAAATTTTAGATGCATAATTTCAAAACAGGCAGATTTTTTTGTGGTAAATTTTTGGGGCCAATAAAAAGAAAATGAATGATCTGATTTTTTTTCAAGTGGGATTAGAGATATAAGAACTCTAATATGTTTTCCTTTGGGGCATAAGATAAAATATTTTTTTTCGTATATCATTTTGATCAAGATCCATTATATTGGAAATGAAAATGAACTATTTGAGTGAGGTAGAGAACAATCTATCTAAATTAGGATAACACCAATAAAAACCATCAGATGCGAGATCATTGTTCTAAAGAAATGAATAAAAAAATTATTAAATATTGTCAAAATGTTATCAAGGGGATCATAAAAGTTATAGACAAGTTTAAGGAATGGTTTCATGTGTTTTATTTTGTTATAGAATAATTTAACGATTAATCTGTTTTCTACATCATTATGAAGAAATCAGAATAGGAGTCAATTATGAGGATCATAATGAGAAGACATCTTATTCTCATATGATTGATGTGGTGTTTTTTCAGTTTGTGTAGAGAAACATAATAAAGATTCCATTATCTTTATCATAATTATGGAATCAGAATGGGGAATCAAAATTAGACTGATGTTTAATAATAATTTATGATGTGAGCTAATGTTTTGAGAAGATTTAATAAGTTTTTATAAGTGTTGAGAAGCATTGAGTAATTCAAGGTGCACCTGAAATTCATGGAAAATTTATATTTTAGAGAAATTTGGTAGGGTGGGAAAAAATTTTAGAATCCCACCCAAACTAGTTTTGGATCACCGATAAATAGTTTATATACACTACTATTCCTTATATTTCGAAGGAAAAATGAGAGAAGGTAGAAAACTGAATCATTTTAAAGAGATGAGGTTTCCAGATTGTGTATTCCTGAGGAAATATTTCTAGATATAAGAAGGAATAAGAAGAGACAATATCATAGTCAATGATTCTGTAATTGGACCATGAAATCAGACTGAGGTTTCTAGGATGTGGAAGAATAATTTCATATTTTTTTGGCCATATTCTAGAATATACTTTTATTTTATTGAGAAATTAAGATGGGTAGATAGGATTGGGAAATTAGATTGAGGGTCAATACAAATTCAAAAGGAAGTTATTACCTTCAACTAGGTAGGAAAATGTAGAATAAATTTTGAAGAGCATATTTGTGAATGTTTACAAGGAAATATAGTAACATGTTTCATAACTCTTTATAAAACCACTATATTACACCATTTTTGCAAGAAATAGAACATACACTGTTGTATTGAACAAATGTATACATGAGTGTAAGGTCATATCATACTCATTTTTTTCTACACAAAATTATTATTTTCTGGTTGTTTTTTCAGTTTCATATTATTTCCATAAAATACCAAGGATTTAGGTAATATGGTTGAGTAGTGAACCTTATAATCATTTATGTTACCATAGAAGTGTGTTTGGTTTTGTTTTCAAAAAGTTAATGACTCTTCAATAGGAGGGTAAGATTATTTAGGAAATAATGAAACTGAAAATAAAAATAAATAACCATTTCACCCCTCCACCTCTTAGTGACAAATTTTTCTTATTTGTAATTCTCACAAGAAACAAGTTCATAAAAACATAATTTAAAAGCAATATCACTGGTACATTATCAATTAAACTGAAGGAAACAAAGAAAAATAAATAAATTCTTATAAATAATTATTCAAAACCATTTTACAATCATATCATTTTGGAGGAACCCATTCATATGTTTAGATCAATCCCTGGTTGTGAAAAATTAATGAGAAAAAAGGTTTTGATAATCAAAACATGGGTAATACACATTTCACTTAATAGAATCCAAGAGGAATCTAATATTATTCAGAAAAATTATTATATACACCTCAAATATTCTTAGAATATCATAAAATATCATAAAATATTAATAAATATAATTAATCAATCAATGGATTTAAATTTAATAGTTTATGCATGGAGAAACCTATACTAGATTCATAACTTTTATCAAATATGGTGCATATCCACCATAAAATTCTATGAAAACTTCTAAAGACCCACATGACCCCGAAATCATAAAAAATATCCAAATAAAAATAGAGTACAAGATTAAACATAGGTCATTGGGACCATATCAAAGAACATTAAAGGAATAGAGCGAAGAAAAAAAGGTGAATAGGAGGTCTATATGAGATTACTATAATGAATGAACCTTAAAAGATAATGAAATCCATGAAACTCACCTCGGAGATGGTGCGAATGAGTGGAAGTATCTTGGGAGTCAAGAAAGCCTAGCGAGGGGAGGAAAAAACCCATAAGGGGGTTAATGTAAATGAGGGGCATTTTGGGTAATTTTACATTTTTAATAGATATGGGCGATCCCACAGTTTACCAAATCATTTTAAAACTGTGTGACCCCCATTGGACCAGCTTATTAAACTTGTCACAGTTTATATGTTTTGTTTAATGAATCATGCATCAACTCTGAAAATGACTCTAAAAAGTGTTTTAGGTTCTGCATGGCCAATCCATGTGGTTTTCCATAACTGTGTACAAACTATGTGACATGCACTTCAACCCCCTTCACAAAATTTCAAAAAAACATAATGACCGGATTGAATATAATAACAATAATGTATGATAAATAAATAAAATAATAAAGATAAATGAGGATGGGGTGTTAAAATTCTCTCAAATATATCAATTTATGACCCTATAATGTCTTAAATGAATTGTTTTATCACAGAAGATACATGAGGGTCAGTTCCCTCATTAAAGACATGATTTTTGAATGCAAGGAATGAAACGAAGAACCATAACCTCCCCTGAAAAATAAACATATCATCAATATGATAATTGATCATACCATAAGGATCCAATATCCTTAGACCCCAAAAACCATAAAATATCCCAAATTATTGGCATTAAATCCCTATAACCAAATACTTTTTACATTTGATAACTTGTATATTCAAGGTATTAAACATAAATAAATTTCTTATCATATTATGTTTATTATTATGTGTTCCATTAATGTGATAATGTCCTTAGGGTAATTCTCACATCAAAAAGACATAACATTTACTTTATATTATAAGAACCATGAAGTGATATAAAAATAATATAAAATACATATTATATGGGTGGATAAAATCTATCTGATGAGACATGGATGTCCTGGGTTATTAGATGGTGGAGGCTCGTAAGATATTGAAAATTGATCTCATGATGTTCACACATGACAATCTGTAAGAGAGGATATTATGAGAACACAGTTGCCCATATGAATTCAATATGTTATATGTGTAATTGGATATTCTTATATGTGTATGTGTTTATTTTTACTTGTACTTTTGATTTTCATTAATGTTAATAATGTGTCACTAACATAGATATATTGATCAAAATTGTGATAACATATGATCATTCTGTGTTAGGATATGTTGGGCGCATTACAAGTGATATGAAATTAATGAATAAGTTAATAAAGGTTTTTATCTTTTGAGTTAAGGGATTTAAATATATTTTTTCCTTTTATTATAATGGAATTTCATAATTATTTCCATGTCTATGGTGGTTACAATTTCATTCCAAGAAATACTAACAAAAGATATACCAAAAATGTAGTATAATAAACAAGTAATGAAAACATCTTGATGAGATAATGAGATAAAGGTATTATATTACAAAATAGGAAATGGTAAGTGGTTATCATCATTTTGAAATTAACCCATCACTCTATGGGTTCCTTAACATGTTTACAGACATTGATTTTGGAATTTAGGCAAGTTAGCCAATTGCCACTAAAATAGATTCGATGAGGGTCTTACATTACGTGTATCCAAAACATCAGTTCGATGCAATATTAATTTAATATTAGAATACATATTAATCTCATGTTTTGTGGAATATTAATCCTTCAAGTTATTTTGATCACATATATTCAGTCAAAAGTAATTCTAGATAATTTATATATTAGTTAAATATTAAATAAATATTTATTCATGTTTTCATAAATATATTATTTACTTATTTTTTAACACAATAATTAAATGGTATTTATTTATTTAAATAATGTTTCATTATTAGATTCTGGATAAATGTGGAGGATGATTGATAAGATGAGTTATTATAATAGTGAGAATGATATATATAATAGCATTTAAGTAAATATTAGTTAATATATTTATGAAATAATATTAACAATATGTTTTTTAAATTATTATATAAATAATAATAATAATATTATTATTATTTAACATAGGATTTAATAATAATTAAGAGAATAGTTCAGGTCCCTTTTACTATAACTTATTCTATAAACTGAGCATTTAAACCTGATTATTTCATTTGAAGGTTTAGTTTATTTATACTGCACAAAAGATGACGAATATTCAAATATCCCATCAAATGGTGTGGGGAATCCTAGATGGATTAATTGGATACTTCGATTATAATTGAAAAGTAAACATTGTGTGCTTATGTTTACTACACCAGGATGAGTTTTAAAAAAATTTAATGTCACATGAGATAAGAGTACATGGTTTCATTACAAACCACATATTTACTTTCTGGATAACCCATGGTTTTAAGGGTAACATAGCGTGCAACTGGAATACATGTCATGTAACCTCACATTATTTTTCACATGGTAATCACAAAATTTGTTTAGCAAATTTGTGAAACATATATTTAATATAATGCCATTAATGATAAACAACACTACAACATGGTCTAGTTTAGACTACATGGTGTTGATTCTAATATCTTTCCATATTACTGTGTTTTGAGTTGACACCTACCTTCATTTTAAAGGCTTGAGTTCATTGCAACTTTACCAGAGATTCCATGGAATTCTTGTTAGTTTAGAGGATAAGATTTCAACCTCATGTACAAATTTTTATGGAGATTATTTCCTACTATTGGACTCTCTTTCTAATTTAAGATTTGTGGATGAATCCATTACAAATACCATTATGGGTATGGTAACCCTTGTTCCAAAATTCGGATTGAAACCATGTGGTATGTGAATATCATTTGGTATTAAGGTTTATCCATAAATGGGGTTGTCAATATGTATTTTAGGTTCTCCATTGATAGTACCTTTTATATATTTCACATGTTTTCTATCTTTATATTTGTTAATTTATAACACCATAGTTTAGATGTATATATATGAGAATTTTGGAATTTATTGTTATCAAATAAATTAGTATATATCCTGATATTGGGATTATGACCATGGAATGATGGATTCATTCACATCAATATCAATAGAATAAGAACCCATGTAGTTTAGTGCCACTAAATGGGGCATCTCACACCTTTTAAGGTCATGTGAAAACTACTGATGTGGTTCCTTTTAAAGAATTGAATCCATGACTTATTCCTTGTAGTTTAGTATCTGGAAAAGTAGTCTATTAGGTGGAACCTTTATAGAAATGATTGATGCAGGACATACTCATACGAAAACCATTTTTATTATTCTCATAAGGAATATGACCCCTTGAAGAAGGTTTTTCATAGGTAATATAGATTCCTGAGGGTGAGTTGCAAAACTCAAAGGGAATATTTCACGATGATGGGTGGTATAGCTTATGAGAAATACCTCCTTGTGATGATATTATCTTCAAAGGTAATATGGTCCAGGGAATTTATGATTGGATTGTAGAGAATATGTCCCATTGAGGATGATGCTGAATAAATATACAAATTCTTTATCTCAATGATTTCAATTTATTTTTATTATAATACTAATGAAATTTACGTTTTATGAAGGTAAGTTATTTTTTATAAAATTAATTATGTATAGAACCAACTGTATGGGATTGTTAGGAAAATCTATCAACTGTGGAAGAATTTCTCAATTGATCATATGAAAAATTGAACTGATCACATGAACAAATTAAGAGGCCATGAAGAAATTTTTTTAAGTATCAAATTGATCACATGTTATAGTGAAGACATTGAAAGCTTCATTTATACTATCCATGTAGACAAGGGACAACAGAAAAATTGACCATAAGAATGATTCCAATTGATCATGACCATCATTGTTAGAATATTTCTAATTTTCAAGTCATATACATGATGACCTTCAATCAATAATGCCTATCTAATCGACCATATGTCCATTTTGAACTACCTCATGACGATATGCATAAAAGTAAAGATGATCGACATTAGAGTACAATATATCACCATATAAGTCGTGACAACCTATGTATGGGTAATTCTACCACATCTGAATTTGTTATATAACACATTTCATAAAATAAATTGTTTAACAGATCTGTATGAGGGTCATTCTAGTGGAATGGTAGCAATGTAAGGGTCATCCAATGTTTATGGACTCACATGAGGGAAACATTATACTATTAAAAATCATTGTGAGGTTCATATTATGAACTCTGAAGCTATATAAGGGTAAGATAAATCGTGACTAAAGATAACATTAATAATTTTATACATATTTATTGTTAAAATTTGTTTTTGATCAACAAAAAACTACCAGTGGATCGATCATGGCTATTTCCATGATTAATTTATTACTTTGATCCCAACAACTGTTTTTTGTAGTAGTTAATGAATTTTAAAGAACTTATGTTTTTCCAGAAGGATGATTAGTATATAGATTTATTTATTATTATTTATGAATGTATAATTTTAGAAGATTCATCTAAAATTTCAATAAATCCACATCTATTAAGTGTGATACATCCTTTCTTCTAATTGTTTCATATTATTTTATACTCCATGATACTATATTCATACACACTTCTCTATAAAAACTAATAAATACCTTTAAATACTACCTCTTTCACTATAAACTACACTTATTTAGTATTTTTTGATAAATATTTTATAAATAATTTTTGTGATATATACTTTGATTGTTAGAATATATATATATATACTATTTGGTTTGATTTATTTTTCTTTCAAAAGATAGAATAATTTAACATTATTTTAGCTAGGTATATATTGTAATTTTGAGAAATTATCTATAATAATCAATTCATATATTCATAAAATATTTTTTAATTTGATTTTTTTTGAATTGGGGGATTTGATTTAATTTTTTTAAACCAAACTTTCTATCTTAGAATCTAAATTCATCCCATCTTTATCATTCCACTAGGACCATTTTTTTGTATGGATAATTGGAAATATGGACTGACGAGGGGTATAATGACCCAAGAATTTCATACATAAACATTACATATTGTTATATGAATATTAATTATATAACAATATGATCCATGATAGAACCTGAATGGTTTAGTGTTTTTAGAGACTAGAAACATAAACATATTATTCAGGTACATTTTTTATCATCTCTCATAATGTTCTTCCCATTTAGTTCCATTCTTGTTATACCCTACTTAAAACAATTCTTCGTAACCTGGGGAACAAAAACATAAGAATGGGTTAGCTCAGATTCTCCGTGAGGGTAATCATGGGAGATATCAGATGATGATATTAATAATTCATAATAAAATAATAAGGATATTAGATCATGGATATAACTTATAAATGTCATCACAAATCTATAATAGATCGTAAAAATGAGTCATTGAATAAAACATTATCATTTAGAAAGACATGAATCATAAGGGTGATAGATCATCAATAATCAACCCTGAACCACAAGTACATATCATAAACATAAAAACATATTGTAAATGCATGGAAATATCACAAATATACCGACCATTTCATATGTCAAGGATTTCCACCATGACCATCAAATCATAGTTGATTGGGAATCAACACAAATTTCTTATATCATTACTTATAAAGATTCATCACCAATTTACCATTGTGGATTAAAAACATCATCATGTTTTCAAATGTGTATCAAGAACATCAAGTTGTTTACCATAGTGGATCATGTACATCTAATTTTTTTCTATAGATGACCAATCACATCGACTTATTTCCCGTAGTGGATCATGTACATTGATTTGTTTCCCATAGTTATCTCATGAGATGAAAAACATTACACAATGAATTGGATGGAAATATAATTATATACCCACCAATAACATAATTTAACCCATATATATGCATGAATAAAGATCATACAATATTCATAATATCATTATAACAAAACCTGTAGAAAAAAAATTGGTTTATTAGACATTTCACCATATAATTATAGCATAATCTGTGGAAAATAAATAGGTTTCATAAAAATGTTATCATAATAATCATAATAATCTAGATAAATAATAAATATGTTATTATTTGAAAATATCTCTATTAAATAATTATTAGAATCAATTAATTTTATCACATATGAATGTTCCTTTAAATGATCACTGAAATATTTCTTGTGGAAAATACACTTTTCATTTTTGAAATAACTTTTTTAAAAAATAATGTTTACCAAATATTATAAAAAATATTTTCTTTTTAAATAACCCAATTTTTTTAAAGTAATCTCTAAATAATTGAGTGTTCATGATTTAGGGAAATTATATTCTTGTTGAGTCTACTAAATCAAATATTCCATTCACATTTTTTGTAAAGGTCAAAAATGACTGTTTTCAAAAATAAAAGTAATATTAATTTTATTTTTTATAAAATGTAAAAAATGGGAAAATTTCCTTTAAAAATTCATGTTATAATAGCAAAAAAAATATTTCAAATATTTTAAATAAAATATGGTCATGCAACAAAAGGATTCCAGATCAAATCTTAAAACATATTTGTTTTTTCATAAAAACATTCATTCAACCTCTTGAGTAATAAAGGTGATGAAAATAAAAGTAAAAATTCTATTCTCTAGAAATAATTTAGGATAATAATATTCATGGTTTTATTGAGATTTATATCATAAAATTTCATAATTAGAAAATTAATGATAAATAGGTAAATAATGAGATTGTATCATAAAACCCTTACCATTTTGGTAAATTTTGAATGAAAACCCCCATGAATGATATAACTTAAAATTAAACTTTAAATACCATTATTATAAAATGAATAACTATATTCACGTAGAAGGTTATTTATATACACCCCATAAAAGGAACAACTGGTTAATATGACATATTTCTCAAAGAAGTAAAAGTGATATGAGAAACCTCTTTACCTAAAATCCAATCTCACTTTGAAAACATTCAAATATTCTATAAAAAAAATATTGAATTATTATATATTTATAAAAAACTCTAATAATATATATAATACCATATATTATTTATTTACAACATCTTATCATCTATTTGTCAATAATTATTTATTAATATAACTAATCCACGTGATAACTTTTTCCTTTCTCATGCACGTTTTAGTTCTGTAATCCCAGTCCTTGTAATTTGATCATGGTTACATCATCTCAAGAATTTTAATGATGATTTAATTATCTTAAATATTCATTATATATATATATATATATGTATACACACATCCATTACTGTTAGAGATAAAAAAATGAATTACGCCATTCATGGAGACGTTAGGTCGTAATTGGCTAAGAACGTTGTTTTAATTATTCAATGGATGGAAAAAAAGGTAAACGATAATTAAAATTTAAATAATCATTATTATATCAAATATATTATATATATTTATTAAATATTTCTTTATTACCATCCATTTAAAGTATAAATGAAACACAAATCACATAGCTTCGGGGTGGTGGTAGTCCACAAGCACGCATGAGATATATTATCATTTTCTAATAGATGATAAGGTAAAAAGGTAGATGTGATATTAAAATTACATAATAATAATGATTTCATAATTATAATATATTAAAATTAAAACCATTATAATAACCATAAATTAAATATGGTGATGGATAAGTAATTGTATCACTACATGAAGGCGGTAGTCCACCCTTACACATGAACGATACTTTCACTTCACATTTATGGAATAAAGGGTGGACATTGGTGGTTTCATAATCATTATATAATTATGGAATATTTAATAAATTTTATATATTAATTAATCACAAATACCACATATATAGAGCAGGCAGAAAAAGAAATAAATTGAAAGAATTTGGGTAAGAATATTACCTAATATTCGGAAGGTCTCCTTTAGATACCATCATAAGGATCCTAGGAATTGTCTTTTAAGGATACAAAAAACCACTAATTATTGGATATGAAATTTTATAAGATTTATTGGTTGGTTTTTATTAACATATAAGACTCTATGGGTGTGAGTAATAAAGCATAAGAGATTCCCCATTATAAGTGAGTAGTTGGTACTATTGGAATTAATTTAAGTATTAAATTGATGTAAATTAAATTTAATATAATATGGTATAAAAATTGATATATTTCTAATATATAGTGTGGATATGTATATATAATCTCATTAAATAAAATTTGGACTATTTGATTTTTTTCAGTCATATATCTTAGTTATATCTTCAAATTAACCCTTTGGATAATTACTTTGATATTATTGTTTTTTACTCATTAAGGGTTAAAAATTTTATCATAAAATGGAGAATGAATAAAAAATTGTCCATTGTTGATATTTAAAACTATATTACAATTAATATTATTAATTTTTATTTTATATTAATTTTAAATCTTTTAATAAAATATTATTTTTTATAAACTAAAATTAATATCCTTTTTTAAAATCACATAAAATATTATTATACAAAACCTATCTAAATCATTTAAAATAGTCCCAAAATGATATTTACTCAATGATAAGGAATATATGATATTAATATAATCATATAATAATATTTTTACAGGTCTAGATATCATTTTGAATCTCATCTTTTGGTTTAACCCCTCAGTTAACAAAATTTAACCTAAACTATAATAATTACTTTTTAAAAATTAAAGGGTTATAATTTTACTAATAAGATGAAAGATGTATCATAAATTGGAAATGGATGAAATATGATACATTTTATCACAACAATTGTACCATTTTATTATTTATATGATTTGTAAATATTTTAATAAAATTTCATTAAACATAAAATACTATTAATATAATTTTAAGATCAATCCACAAAATTTAAAATTGACAAAAAATGATAGAAATGTAATTAGAATATAAACATTTAAAATATATCTAATATGTTATATATTTCGTAAAAATTCATTGGACACTTTAACTCACCCTAAAAATATTATTTTTAGAGTTATAATGTAATTTACTTGATTTTGTTCTACTACTGGCACAAACACAGTTTCCGTGTTGGGCTAGCATTTAAGGTAATTATTTAATTGCTAAAAATTAAAAATAAATTTATAATATATTTTTTAAAATATTTTTTAAATAAAAATTTATAACATAAATTATCTTTATTTTATCCATGTGTAAAAATTTTAGATATATTGAAGTTAAGAGAGTGGAATTTTCTATTTACTCTTTTCTTAAAATAATATAATGTTCCCATCGAAATAAAAATGGTACCAAGTCACCATATATTAAATAATTGGATGTAAATTGATGAAATAAATTCATATAATTATATAAATTAAAGTTCTATATAAATTTTAAAGCATTATCTCAATGTTTTAATCATATTTTACCTGTTTTACCATTATCATGGAGATAAATATTTATCAAGGATACAATTAATAATGACCAAAAATAAAAGTGGAATTTTTAAAAAATAGTATCCTAATAATTTAAATTATTTAGTTAATTTAATCATATTCAATTCAGATAAGTGTTAGAGTTTAATTAAAACTTATTGTTGTAAAATGCGATGAAAAATAGTTTTCTACTAAAATTAATTTATGATGTATAAAAATATTTTATTCCAAATTACCAAATAAAATTAATTACAATGAAATTAATATAATTAACAATGATATAAATGAATTAAATTTAATTTTGTAATAATTTTAAAAAATTTAAAATTTTTAATTTAAAATTCTTTAAATGAAAAGATAATTTTCGATAAAAATCAGTATTTTTTGCTATTCATTGAAAAATAAATATTTTCAGAAAATTGTCAATAATTAAATCTAATATATTTTTGACATAATGATATGAATAATTAAGTTACCTTTTTCAAATTATTTTTATAAAATCTTCACAACTTAATTAAATTATTTGTTAAAAAAATTAATAAAAACTATTTTTTAAGGAAAATTTATTTTTAGATTATATAATAAATTTATTAAAAATATATATTTAATTTATCTTAAAATATTATACATATTTTTTTTAAAAAATATGTGTATTATTATTAATTAATCTTATTAAATGTCTATTTTATAATGTTATATTGTATTACAGGTCATTTAGATACAGGGTTGCATGTATCAGAAGATATCAAACAAATTAATAAATCATGAAATCGAAGTGTGTTACATTTCCCCCATTTATTAAAATTCAACATTAAAATATAATCATGAGAATAGTAATAAACATTTTAATATTTGAAAATTAATTTGTTGAAAAAACACATCATTTAAAAGGGTAAATAAAACATTCTCTTGAAAAGAAGGAAAAAAATATGAAGGTCATTTAGAATGACCCATAACATAGACTCAAAAAAGTTGAATATTTGTGAGAAGTGAAAATATCAACTTGGAGTAAAATTTAACACATAGATAATGTTAAAGATTGATAGAAAACATTGATTATTCAAAATTTAATGATCATTGTAATGTTATTGACCAAAAAACCATAAATCAATGAGGTGTGAAATTGGCCAAAGATTCATTATAAATGAATATAATAGGATAATAAATTTGTTTCAATATAATTTTTCCTTAATTAAAATAATTAATTTAATATATATACTAAAAAATAATGAAATATAATTACTTTAAAAGTATAATTTCATTATTTAATCAATTCCCACTACAATCTCATCTATTGGTCTGAACGATGAGTATTCAATATAATTTTTCTCAAGACTGATGCTCTAAAATCAACTTCAAATAGTTCAAAAGATTCTAAAAAATGACATTAATACATTTATCATATCTTTATAAATTAACAAAAACAAAAAAATGGTTATGATATGGTAATTTAATTCTCAATATGAATAAACCTTCTTATTAAAAACCAAATCCAAATTTAATATATTTCATTCCATAAATAAACATCCATACATCCAAAATAACCTCTATATTAATGAATTTTGTAACGTCAATGGCTATATTATACCCTTTATATTACATCATAAAAAATTAAATAGTGTTCTTCATAAATGATTTTTCCTATTAAATAAAATGTCAAACCAAAGGGTTGTATATGCCTCAACCCAAAGAAGCATATCCCAAAAAACCATTAATGACCATTATAAAAAACAATATAATTTTATAAGTCTATGAAATTTTCAAAAATATAATGAATCAAATTTAGAAACTAACCAGAAAGGTAATCATTATCTTGATCAAAAATATCACAGAAAATATCTTCTTGTTAATTAATCATATAAAATCCATTGAGTTCATATAAATCCTACAGTCTAACAAACCATAATTAACATAACATCAAATCAAATACTAACCCTAATAGTTATTTAATCCTCAATAGATTATTCTTTCTAAAAAATAGAAAAAGTTTCAAATCACCTAAAAATACAGTCCCTAAAATCCACAAAATGGGTATCTATGAATTTGAACTTATGATCAACCTTAAACTTATAATCCCGTGATAGTATGCATCACTCTTATGTTGTCCCCACAAGAAAACATATGTTATTCCACAAAATAATACAATAATAATTCCAAAAATATAATCATTTAATATTTCATAAATCCAAAAAATCCAATAATAATAATCATATATATTCATTATCACTTTGTTATCAAAATCACTATCCAATTTAAAGGTAACCAATTTTATCCTAACTAAATCTTATCAACTTAAAACTAAATAACTTTTCCTGGTTATCATTACCATTCAAAATATGATTTCAAATCCTTAAATAAATACTAATGTTGAAAAATCATTAGATGTTTCATGATTAATATATCCAAATTATCATTGATATAACACTTTTACTACATAATTTTCAAATATAAATATTTGGACCTGACCTTAAACATTAAATAGTATATAGTTTTTTAAATAATTCACTTTCATTCTATTATAATATCATTTTAGATTTAGTGTTTTAAAAAATTACGCTATAAATCATACCTAAAACCATAGTTTTATAAAGATGGAACCTCTAATCAATATCAATTTCCCCACAATATAAAATATATAAAAAGAAACACATTTTATTTTCATCAAAAATCTTCACAACATTATACTTGACTCCTTATTTTCTATTACACACACTCAAAACCTACAAAAATAATTTCTAAATATAGGATGAGAATAAAAATCATAATATATATATATATAAAGTAATAAATCTATTATTCTATGAAGAAATATAAAATTTCCCTTTTTAAAGTATGTATTGGGAATAAAATAAAAATTTTATAACACTAGAAATTACCTTCTCTGCCAAATTATATTTATTAAAAAATTAATAAGAAAAATTAAAGGAAAAATAATGCTCATAATGGATTCTTTTAAACAATTTTAAATTCATGATTGTTTCTCATAAAGTTATAATTTTAACCCTTTAGGAGTAATAAATAATTTTATTAGAAAATATGCTCATTTATTATCTTTTTAGAAAGCATACGATTATCATCAAAACATATAGAAAGCGTAGATAAAACATATAAGAATATTTGGAAATAATTCTCCATATCCCCCTTATAAATATAATTACCATATGACCAAGTTCTATACACAATGCGTTGGAGGGATATCATGAACCCACCCATCCTGGGTTATTAAAGTACCACTCATCCATGGTTTATAATGTAACCACCGACCTTGGTTAATAACATAACCACCCACTATTGGTTTATAATGAAACCAAAAATCATCATATATAAATTCCAAGAACCATAAAATATTTAAATTTTCAACATTACACAGATAAAATATTCATTTACGTTTAAGAAAAAATTTTCGGATATAAAAATATTCATCCAATTTAAAAACCCATTTTAAATACCAAAATTCTTAGAAAAATGGAAAAAGGGTTTTTATTTGAAGAAAAAAATATCATAAAGGAATCAAATCATTAAATAATTATTATAGTGGACTGAAAAATCATATTAATTTTATATATTGAAATAGAACATTATTTTTATCTTTTATAAGGAAATTAAATCAATCTATAAAAGGACTCATTTTTTAAAACCTTATAAAAAACTAAAAAAGGATTTAAATTTCCTTTAAAATTAATTTATGTCCATATAAAAATATCAATAAATAAATTTTATGAATAAGGAAATGGATGATAAATATTTAGAAAATATTTTATTAAAACATTTAAAAAGAAGTCTTTAGTCAATGATTCCCTTACCACAAGTCTGATATGTCACATATGTTGTTTGTATTCATAAATAATGAACTTATGTTAATTATTTACATTATTAAGATCCATTTCATGTTATTTATTCCTTTTATCTATCATATTACCAAGTGATATAAAATTACTTGATCAATTATTTTTGCATATGATGTTTAGATGATCTTTAACTTATATTTAAAAAATGACATTAGTAGGATGAAAATGGTTAAAGATGACCTTATTTGAACATAACCAGAATAATAACAATAAAATAATTTTCATTTAAAAATATAATTTTTCCTTTTATAAATAATCATGAATTTTTATTTTGAAAAATCTACATCCAAATCATGGAGATGGTAGGCAGTACACACACATGAGTAACATGCCCATTTTTCAACGATTATTATAGAAAAAAAGGTATGTATTATTTTAGCTTTACAGATTTATTATAATATTAAAAATAAAATATTATTTCCTTAAATATACTTATAGGTGTATCATAAATGTGATTTGGTGATGAAAAATAACTACATAGGGTTAGGGAGGTGGTAGTCCACACATATGCATGAACGATGTAATAATTATTTCGTGTCGTGAAGGGTAAGAATTAAAATGATATATAATATTTTTGAAAATATAAATATGTAATTATTATTGAAATTATTTAATTTATACACTTGTATTCATTAACATTGTATTTATTATGTTCTATGTAAATTGTTAGTGAAAAGTGAATCAAATCGCTTTGTGAGGTAGTAACCTATCGTACACACGAGGAACAGTATTATATTTTACACAGAATGGAAAGTAAGAGGCTATATGTGATATCATAAATATAAAATTATAATTTTTTAATGATTATATATATATATATATATAATTTAAATGAATCAATATAACAATCCATGATAGGCAAGGATGAAAATTGAATTAAATCAGTTTGTGAGGTGGTAGCCCTCCGTACACATTAATGATAGTTTTATTTCCCATTTGATTGAATAGGATAGGTGTTTAGGTTATGAAATTAAAATAATTTAATCTTATTATATGGGATATAATAATGACTTCATATAATAAAAATTTAATAATATTTAAAGGAGGAGGGAGAAGAAATAAAATGAAAACACTAGGTTTAGCATGATACCTCTTCTCCATAAATCCTCCCAAAGTTAATAGCGAAAGACTTATTTGGATGTATTTATGATAAAATTTGGGTTTATAGAAAAAATTTATGTAATTAATGAATTTATTTATTTTATTTATTAGTTTAAAAAAATAGTATCGAAGGTGTGAAGAGGAGATGATAGGGGGTGGCCTTTTATAAGCAGGGATATTACTTCCTTTGAATTTTGGAAAATAAAAGTGATACCTACGTTTTTTACATGAAAGACTCATATAAAATGGACCATTACGATGAATTAGATAATATAAGGTTAATAAAAGGTGATAAAATATATTTTATACATGTTTTTGGATCATTTTAACTCTAATTTGTTTAGTTTAACACCTGGTAAACCTATTTTCACCTTAACCTGTGTAAAATATTTTTACTATTTTCATTAGTAATTATAATTAATTTTTTTTAACTTATCAAATAATATAAATAATTATAATTTAAAATATTGAATCAATTTCACCCATTTAAAATCATAGAATTAGAATAATTAAATTAAAAATTAAACCCACAGAAAAGATGACAAAACAATTTTTTTGAAATTTATTTTTCAAGCATGAGGTAATTTTATATTAACTCAATGACTACTAATAATAATTATATTAATTTAATTTCATATTAATTGATATATAATAAATAAATTTAATTTAAATAATTAATCATTGTTTTTTATTTTAACTAATTAAAATAGAGGAAGAATATGTCGTTTAAAATAGTTTTCAGAAAAATACATTATTAAACACGAAAATAAACTTATATTAAAAATATGTATAAAGTTGAATAAAATATTTATTGGATTAAATATTACTAAATAATAATTTTGTTATTTTAAATCAAATTAAAATCACAATTAGAAATTTAAATTTCTTAATTTATTGAAAATAAGGGACAGATTTAAAAAAGTTGTTATTTATATTTTCCAAAAAAATCCAAAAATTTAACCCTATGATAATTTTGATATATTGATTTTAAAAATAAAATAAATTTAATAAAATAAAATATGCAAAAGGTCTATAAATTAATTATAATATTTTATCATAAAAATATATAAAAACTATTTTTGGAGAAAGCATATTCATGATGAATAAAATTATGTTACTAAAAATTGATCACATATTTACTAAGAATTTATAAATAAGTTTCTATTTAATAGGATATATATATATTAAAAAACATATTTAATACTATTTATACAGAAAATTAATGTTTTATTATGCCCACAATTTTGAGGAAAAATTGAAAAACTATACATGAAATAAATGACATAAATATAAAAAACAACACATTACATAAATTTAGGTCCAAAAAACATATTCCAGATTACATAGAATATCACCTACCAAGCATCAAATACATTAAGATCATCTTCCTCCTACTCATCATTTCCTTTCTAGTTTTCTCATGCATGGATGCATGATCCCAATACTGATGGCTAAGTCATACCCTCTCAAACATCTAATTTCAGATAGCAATGACCCAGAGAAAACCCTCTCCTATGAACCCCATCTGGATCAACCCCTTATAAGAGAATATTTGAAGTGACCCTAAAAACTCAAGCTACTGGGTCACATGGAGATCACGACCACACAAAGCATGTCATGCTAGAAGAAATTCATGAATTCAAAAAACCCATCAATATAATCACAAAACACTTTCACCATAAATCTTTCACCTGGACACCCTTGGATGAACCCCACCATGCTCCCCCCACCCCCACTACAGTCACCCGAGTAGTTGGATGATGATATAAGGAACAAAAATCTGATCCATCATCATCTAGGACTGGATGAACCAACAACGCACCAAGGAGAGGTCACCGATGAATGGGTCTCGACCGCTCTAAACCAGAAACCCCACTCTAGGTATGGATCCGCTCATATCTCAACTGTAGTTGCACCTTCACCAGAGACTATTGTAAGAGGAACATAGAAAATGGGGGAGATGACCAAGAAGACATGATCTAGACACTCAACAACAAAATCCAAACCACATCAAGAAAATAAAAATCATATTTGAAAATCCCCAAAATCATACCTGCGAGGAATGCCATAGGAGGCCAAAATCTAGAACCAAGAGACACTCCCCCTCTATGCTACATCAGGGCTAGTGCCATGCCTCACTTGAAAATAAACCATCCAAGCTAATGCCTTCACCTGCTGATTCCAAGACGAGATCCATAGCAGAGACACTTACTTGAAACTCACTAACCCAATGCTCTAAGGCTATCAACATCAGATCTACTCCATAGCCTTCATAGGGGTCGATAAATTCAGAATCATTCTAGATCCTTTTCTAAACTGATTCTCTAGGAAAATAAATACAAAGCCTCACTTGAACCATCGCTGAGTAGACACTATAGGGTTATTGATCGGAAGCCTCACCACCCCTCACGTAGACACGCTGATGGCAAGATGAGGACACCGACACCGACCCACACCACGCCACATTAGAGATGTCGATAACATGGTGATGTATAATACAGATAATAGAAAAAATTATTAATATAATTGAATCAATTCATACAATTATATTATGAATAAGAAGAATATGATACAACCAAGATCCAAAAAAATCTAAGAAAAAACAAGATAAAAAGGATGTACGACAATTCTAGACCAACAAGTCTCTATGTGACCAACCAAAAACTCCAAACCACTATTCTATTAATGTAATGATTAAAATAGAATCTAACATGATACCCAATACCCCACCCTTTACCTATATCCATAAAAAACATCTAAAACTGCCCAATGGAAAAATTCGTGTTTGAGTACAAATCTATGTAAGATAACACCACAAAGACTATAAAAGCTCTAATTTCAAGAATGCACCTGTTCTAGATTTTAATACATAATTAGTTTTACAATGTATTTTGTAAAAATTCAATCTATATTGTAAATCATTTTCCTTTAGTTTTCATCAAATCATTTCATATTCATAAAAAAAATATGAAAATTACAAGTGATAAAACAAGAATGAAAATCCATAAACCAAAAGGTAAGTAATTAAATAGACATCCATGATATAATCCATCATGTAAATCCATGTGATATAACCACATGTGAATCCAAAATGAGGGAAACAAATCCATAAAAAATCCATTATGTGATAAATAATCAATAAATTAAAAATAGAACAATATTTGTCCCTTTCATATGGGAATATGTTCTTGACATAAAATATCCCATACACGCATTTTTTAGATCCAACATAATATTGAGACCCATAAATATAAGAACCCTTCTCTTTTTTACACATTATTTCATGATTTATTAAATAAGATTACAAATATTACAACCAAAAATCTAGATAATTTTAGTGTCTTTGGGAATTACGTACATTAAAAACAACATAAATGACAGGCTACATAAACATTGTTGATAACTTCCTTTACATGATCATATTATTCCATCATACCTAAAATTGCAGGGGATAACCTATGGATATACCTAATAAAGGGGTGTAATATAAATCCCAGTAAGATAATAAACATGGAGTAAAATGAATAAATTATTACATGATGTAAAATAGACATATAAATGAGACATAAAATGTGCTAGAATCATAAACATGAATAATGAGGCATGATATATTATTATAACATAAAGGCAACATGGGAAATGTTATAACAACTTAAAACCTGGAATTATAAACATAGGTCAGGGATAACTACCAACAAATCATGATGGAAAATATCCTATGATATATTAGGTTCACTTTTGGATCCCTTTAATAATATTTCATGATACTATATCATTTACCAATTCATTGGAGTGCCATATAATTTTGAGTGAACCTATGACTTTCATTTCATTGACAAGCATAAGTGTTCCAAATAGATCATACAACATGAAATCATGTATCATCAAATTTTATTCCATAATAAAAAAGCGTGTAAAACATAAATTTAATTCCCAAATAAAATTAGTATAATCTCAAGAAGGTGAACACCCTTGATATTAAATTGGTATGGTTATTAACTACACACTTTTTTGGAATGGAAAGTCACAGTGAAATTTTGGCAGAATAATGGTAGTTCTCAAAGAATCATAAAAACTATTTAATGAGGGAGAAATGGGTATCTAATTATTTATAAATCAAATAAATAGTAATAGGTATGTGTAAAATAATATCCAAACATTATTAATTGGATATAAAGGACCTAAAATGTAGAAGACTCTTGAATAAAGAGGATAAAGAGATGATCCCTTACTAAATTTTTGCATGGTAATGAGTGTAAATAAAGATAAATGGGAGGTATTAATTAAGGTGAATAGGGTATATAATCACATGTAAATAAAAATTTTAGTTATTTTGTTTTTGGAAAACATACACAAAAATGAAAAAATGGTAATTAAGAGGCATAAGATAAAAGTGGTGCTTGAATAAAAAATAGATAAGAAGATCCCGTACCTAGAGAGAGTGATTCTAAATGCTTGGTAGGAGCTTCATGAGAGAATGGGTAAACTTGGATGGAATACAGAGAGATTATGGCTGAGTAATAACATTATCCAAAAAGACTTTAGTGAATATAAATGGGAGTTCAGTTGGTTTATATAGGAAATGAGTGGGGAATTCTTTATTGATATTCAACCATAGGCTTCAGGCTCTATATAATAAAGTAATCAATGCCAAAAATGATACCATAGTTTCTCCTATGGTTTATAAAAAATAAGGGTGGTTTTAATTATTTTATATGTACTAGTTCTGATATTATTAAAATATCACCCTTGATAATGTGGAAGTGAGTCATGTTCTTAAGGAAGTTAGTTTTAATCCATAAAATATAATATAAGTTTTAGAGGGTTCATAAAGGAATTATCAAATTAATATAATAAAAATAAAAAATCAATTTTAAATAGTAAACATATATTTAGTTGTCTACACACATTATAGTATTTATGACATCATTTTTGGGTTATTATGTTTTCGTAATACACACTGTATATGTACACTGTATTTAATTTTTACCCAAATATGTATCTGTCTCAGAAAATTTGGAAACTTTCACTATTGGGTAATTTATATATTTTTATTTCAATAATAATATTTATTTTAACCTAAAATTTTTTTAAATATGATAATTTTTAATTTTAATATAATATTCAAAATTTATTGAGAAATGATTATTTTTTTACTATAACTGTTTTTAAAAACCTAAAAAATTACATTTGACATTTTAAAAAATATAAGATCATTTGTATTTAATAATAATAATTTAATAATGATATTTTATTGAAATTTTATACATATAAAAAATTCATTAAGTCATTAAAATTAATTTCCAAATTAAAATTGAATAACAATTAAAAATACAATTTGTGTTTTATTGTATAGAAAAATAATTTATAATGTATAAGTGAATATAAAAATTATTATATTGAGAGTATAATATACATATTCATACTACTGGGGCCTTTATACATATCCATTTAATACTCCATTGAACAACCTAAGGGTAAGGTTCATGTTGGTGAGACTATCATGAGGTAGTTCAACATAAATGATTTGGGATGTGATCTCGATGAGCTAGAACATCTCCAATAAATGGTTCCTCTCATGCTTAAGTTGTAAGATCTCATATTTACCTTCATCAAGGGAAAATTATCGAGATGTAATCTCTCATGGAATCCATTATAAATGGGTTTCATAGGGTATGATCCTACTATTTGAGGTCATCACTTCCTTCTTCTATGTCCATTATATTTTTTAAAACCCTATATTTATACTAATCATATGATCACTTTTAAATGGTTATATTATCAAGGGTTAGGATGCTTAATGGTAATTTAAATATTAAGGGATATAATTAAAACAAATAAGTTCATGTGTTTTTATAAAGATAACACAAAATAAGAAATTTAATTCGACAACAAAAGAAATTTTATTTATAATAGCTCGAGTCATTAAAATATTCCTCCATTCAGAAAATTTTCCCTTGAAATTTTCATATAACACACTAAACTAGATGAGGGTAATTTTTTTCGTCACCTCCTCCAGTTCCCATGTCACTTCCTCAAATTTTGGGTTTCTCCATAGCACTTGACAGTGTTCATTGTCTTATTTCATATAACTTGGTCTCTATAATCTTAGATCTTCACCTGCAACTCCTCATTTGAGATATCATTTTCCAAAATTACCACCTTTGGATTGAGAACATGTGGGGGATCTATTACATACTTACTCAAGAGAGATACATGGAATACATCATGTACATGAGATAGGTTAACTGTGAGTAATAGTCGATTATCCAGTACTTCAATGGGATCAAGGATCATGAAGGGACCGATGTATCTTAGACTAAGATTTCCCTTCTTTACAAATATCAAAAATTTATTCCATTGAGATATGTATATGAATATCTTATCCCCAACCTCAAACTCTAGATCTCATCTATGATTATCAATATAGTAATTTTTTTGAATCTGATAATCCTTGATGTACTTCCGAATGGTCATGACCATTTCTAATATTTCCTCAAATAATATCAAGACATAATAGTTTTTGTTTCACAACTTCTGTGTAGAAAGCATGTTTATTTAATCTATTCCGGTAAAGGTATTCATAGGGATAAATTTTGATTCTTGAGTAGAAACCCTTATTTTATGTGAACTCAACTGGAGGAATATATTGATCCCATCCTAATTTTAAATCAATTTGGCATGCTATAAATATGTCTTTTAGTGTATGTATAGTCTTCTCTCATTGGAAATAAGTCTGTAAGTGATACGATATGAGTAAGATCAACTCAATTTTTAGATAATTTTGGAGAAAATTCTATAACATAGAGGTAAATTTTGTATCTTGATCAGATATAATCTATCGTGGTGTTCTATATAGCATCACAACTTCTCTAATGTATATCCTTGAATGATTAATGAGTGAAAATTACACTAAAATTGAAATTAAGTGAGTAGTCTTTGTAAGAAGATCCAACAAAACCCATAAAGCATTATTTCCTATTGATTTAATTTTTATATTAGTGAAAAATCTAATGGTGATGCTTTCTCATTTTGATGTCAGTATGAGTAATGGTTGCATCATTACCTTGGTGTTTTTTCCATTCCACCTTTACTTACTGACATTAAAGATATATTAATGTATATTCCATGATCTAATTCTTCATATTTTCCCATAAATAGTTCTCTTGGAGATATCGATACATCTTTCTTCTAACTAGAAGGATAGAGAAGGTTGAATTGTGTGCATCATCCAGAATCTTTTAATTTAACACAATATTTTATTTCAGTCATATTCATGAAGAAAACCTCACCACTCTTTATTCGTTAACATTGAACATTGAGGATTTATATTTTCTTATACATTCTAATTTTTTCTAAATTCCCACATCATCTTTTTGAGTAACCATTATCTTCTATAGAAGGGTTGGTTGAGAAATCATTTGTGATGGGATTAATGATTTTTCTTCTATTATGACTCCCATGTCTATCCTTTTCATGTCTAAGAACATCATATCCCTTTTTATTATCATCAATGATAAAACTGTGGGATCTTTTATATATAAAGACATTTACACTATATTTTTATTTCTATGATGGTAGGGTATTGAGAAGTCATAACCATTGATTAGATTTAACGATATTCATTTGTTCATATTCATATATTTAAGTGTGAATATATACTTTAGGCTCTTTTTGTCCATATATATTTCACTTTTCTCTCTAAAGAGACAATGATACTATATTTTCAATGTGAATATCACTAAATCTAACTTCACATAATGCATTGGGAAATTCTATTGATAAATTTCAATTTTCTTGAATCATATGCTATCACCTTTTCATTTTTCATTTGTACACATTCTAAACTATTCCTTGAAAAATTATGTATACCACAAGAAGTTCTCCACATGTGGGTAGTGTTAGTACATGTGTAGTTAAAGTCCCTTTTTCAACTCCTTGAAGCTATCTTATCATTAATTATTAAAAAAACTTAATCCCTTTTGATTAGCTTATTTTAAGGGTTTTACAATCATGATAATTTTCTCAAAAATTGACAATAGAACCTAGATAATCCATAAAGACGATGAATTTTGGTAATAATTGTTGGGCTCGACCATCTTTAAAATTATTCTGTCTTTTAAGGGTCAAAAATACCCCATTACATGTAATAATATATCCCAAGAATGAGAATTCCTTCAACTACAACTCATAATTTTTTTATGTTGCATAAATATTTTCCATTTTAATGGTATTTAGCATAATTACAAGATGCTCCTCATGCTCCTCCTTTCCTTTTGGATTATATATAAATATCATCTAGAAAGTCTACCACTAATTTGTCAAGGTAATATCTAAAGATTCAATTCATCATGTCTATAAAGATTTTTGGATCATTTGTGAGTCCAAATCGCATTACCGTGAACTCAATGTTATTTTACTATGTACAGAAATTGATTTTGGTTATATTATCCTTCTTCACCATCACTTAATAATATCCTGACCAAAGATATACCTTGGATAAGTATTGAGATTCACGTAGCTGATCAAACATGTCAACAATCCATGACAGATGATACTTTTTCTTTATTATGATCATCATGAGCTCACGATTATCAATTCAATGGTGAATTAACCCATCCTTATTATTGATTAAGAGGACTGGTGAACCCCAATGTGAAGCACTTGGGAGTATGAACCATTTTTTCAAATATTCTTGTAGTTGTTTCTTTAGCTCATTAAGTTATACAATAACCATTCTATACAGTGTCTTAGAAAATGGAAATTTCCCAAGTATAATCATTATTTAATATTTCAACAAGTTATCTTGGATAAAGATCAATAAAATATTTATGAAACACTTCCTAAAATTCCCTCACAATGGGCATGTCTTCAAGGATGATCTTTTCCTTATTATTGTTTATTTGAGTGAGATACACTTACTTATAGGAAAAAATATCCTTACTTGAGATATTAGTGAAAATCAAACTCATACTTCTACATGTATTTGTATAAAATTAGAGGATAATTTATGATATATAGAGTGAATTTATTTTTGAAATGTTTTATAAAGGATCTATATAAGGAAATTTAATACAAGACAATAATTTCATCAAATTTCACTAAAGAGAATATCAGAAGAATTTTGGAAAGTTCAGTCCACAAATTTTGACATGGTAGGAGTTATATAATTGGGATACAATATTTTTGACATTTCAATTTTCATTGAAAAATATACTTCCATGCTTAGTGGTTGGGTTTTAATTGTTTTAATAAACCTACGTGATATAAATTAATGTGTAGAAATATGGACAATAACCTTATATTTCACTTTATGATTCTGTTTCAAACAATTTACATTATACAAAATTAAATTAGGGAGGATTATTTATAAACTAGTAAAATTACAAATGGAAATCCAATAAAATTAATGGTATATCTTATAAAAGTCATTTATTTCTTAACTTATGAATTTTTAGGGTTCAATATATGATATCCACGATCTATTTATTAACGTATACTCTTATAGGGATTTTTGTTCCCTTAATAATGATTTGTAATGAGATTTTGAATTTAATAATGCATATCCCATGGGAGTTTCAAACCATGTGTGCACCATGTATAATTTTTTAGAACGACTTCCTGGTCGAGTCTAGCTTAATTTAGTGATTTTGAGTTTTACCCATATGTACATATGTACTAGAGCCACGTACACTTATAGTATCCAGACATGGATGTATTTTCATAGAAGAAACATACTATATACCTTAAGAAAATTTAGTGATGTATTCCTATTTTTATTCTTATCCCTATGTTTTTTGATATATTTTCCTAATTATAATATCAAAAAAAACTAATCTTTCCTTTCATACAAACTATGACAAACCCACTATTTATTACAATTTATTTCATGATTTATTAAATAATATTACACATAATACAAACCTTAATAATGAAAAGACTAGTGTATTTGTGAATTATTTACATTAAATAACATCTTAGAATAGGGGGCACATAGATATTATTGAAAAAATACATAAAATTTTCATATTATTCCATTGTACTTAAAATGACATTGGATAACCTGTGGACATACAAAAAAAGTGGAGAGCTATAAATCACAGTACGGGAATTAACATGTAATAACATTAAGAAGTTTTACAAGATATAAAATAGGTATATAAATTACAAATAAAATGGGTTAGAATCATAAAAATGGTGAATTAGTTATAACGTAGCATGGTAATAGAAAGGAATCATGGGAAATTTGAAAAAAAAACATAAAATATGGAATCAATAACATAGGTCAAGGATAACTGGAAATAATTCATGATGGATAACATACCATGATATATTAGGTTCACTACCTAATCTCTTACATGATTTCTCATGAGACTAAAATATTACCCAATGCATTTGAGTGCTATATAATTCTGTGCCCACCAATCACTTTCTTTTAATTCACACGCAAAAGTGTGCCACATAGAACATAAAAATTAGAACAATTTATCATAAAATTTTACTACATGGTCAAGGATTATATAAAAAATACCTGTAATTAACAAATAAATTAAGTAAAAGTTCAATAATTTGAACACCCATGATATGAAACTGGTGTGGGTATTCACTACACATTTATTTCGAATGTAAAATCAGAGTGAAATTTCGAAAGCATAACAACAGTTCTCAAAAATTCATAAAAATGGTTTAACGAGAGATAAAGGTGTCTATCATTATTTATAAATCAAATTTATTTTTTGAATTATGTTCAAAATCATATCCCAACATTAGTTATTGGAAATAAAATACATCAAATAAAGAATATTCTTGAATAAATAGGATAATCTGAGGATCCCTTACGAAATTCAGGCATGATAACTAGTGTACACAAATGTTAATGGTAGGGATTAATGAGAGTTAAATGGGAATATAATAACATGTGCATAAAAATTGAATTAATAGGGTTTTTGAAAAACATACCCAAACATGAGAAAATAGAAATTAAGAGGCATAACATAAAAGAGGTGCTTGAATAATAAAGTGAGAGGGAGATCCCTTATGATGAGAGGGTGATTACAAATGATTTGGAGGATATTATTGAGAGATTTTGGCTCCTTGGGAGGACTCTATAGAGGATTGGGTTGAGTAAGTACATGATACAGGGTTATTTAGTGAAGAGAAATGGGAGATTGGGTGGGTTTAAATAGGAAATGGGCGGGGGATTCTTTATTATTTCTCAAACATTGGTTTTGGAATCTATATTAAAAGTAATGAAGACCACAAAACATACCATGGGTTTCCACATGTTTATTAAAAATGTGTACTTGTTTTCAATATTAAATATGTCTAATGGTTGAACTTATTAAAATATTATATTTTCTGATGTGGAAGTGAGTTATTTTATTAAGGAAATGATTTTAAAACCTTAAAATATAATACAAGTTTTGGTGGATTCATAATGGGTTTATAAAATTAATAAAATTAAATTAAAATCATATTATTTTAAAGGTTAAATATAGATTTGGTCACATATACACTTTATATTATTTATTACATCATTTTTGGGTCATTATGAAGTCATAATACACACCATATATTTATACTGTACTTTAATTTTACAATGAAATTTGACTATATTTGAAAATTATAAAAAATTAACTATTGGATAATATTGATTTTAAAAATTAAAAAATAATATTTATTTTAACGATTTTTTTTAAAATATTTGAATTTCTACTTTTAAAATAATAATCAACATTTGTTGGGAAAGGATGTGTTTTTTTGACAATAACAGTCTTCAATCAATTTAAAATTTACATTTAACTACATAAAAATTATATAACTATTTATATTTAAAAAAAACCATTGATAAAACTATTTTATTAATATATGTTTATTTCAAAAATTGATTAATTCATCAAAATAAACATCCAAATTTTTATTGAATATTAAATTAAAAATAAACTTTTTTATTGCATGAAAATGAAATTCTTTCTTAATGTAAAAGAAACTATAGCCACTATTATATTGATAATATAATATAAATATTCATTCTATTAGGGTTTTGATACATATATCTTTAATATTCAAATTAACTCCCTAAGTGTATGGTGAACGAGGTTGAAACCATCAAGGGGTGGTTCAACATATGTGATTTGAGATGTGAACTTGATGTGCTAGAAATTATCCCATAAATAGTTTTTTCTCACGATTAATTTATTGGACATTAGCTTGGGATTGTACAATGGAAACTCCCAGTGATGATATCTCCCTTGGTAGCTCTGGTAAATTGGATTCATTGGGTATGATCCTACTGGTTGAGGTCATTACTTCCCCTATATGTGTGAATTTTATTTTTTAAAATACTATATTTATACTAATTATATTCTCACTATTAAATGAATATATATTTAACTGTTAATATAATTAATGGTTTTTAAATATGATAGGATATAATAAAACCAAATAAGTGCATGTGTTTTCTATAAACATACACATAATTAGATATTTAATTCAACCACAATGAGAATTGTATTTATATCAATTTGGGTCATTATGATCATGGTGAGTTAATATCACAAAACCTCTAGTGGCATTACTCCCACAACGAGTGACATTTCTATTCCTGATTCACCCAAGGTTTCCAATGATCCATATTGTCAATATCCTTTTCAAAACATGATCAAAATTTTATAAAACATTTTAAAATCTAATTCAATCAACATAGGTCATTGAAAACATATTTTATTAATCAAAATTTCCACTCAAGCATTTAATCAAACACTTGGTGTGAAAAATCCATTTCTAAAGAAAAAACATATAAAAAATTTTATCTCAAGGAAATATTGGTAAACCACATATCACATCGATTCAATAAATAAATCTAAGTAATATTACAAGAATAATAATCAATTTATATAATTAACCCATTTTTTAGAAGATCTTTCCTCTCGAATGATGAACCCATACCCACTATTGAAAATGTATTTTAGAAATCCATGAATTGGCCTTCGTAATCTGAGGCACATTAAGAATCTTCAAAGGTAAAATAGAAAACATCAATCGATAACATATATGAACCAAATATATAGACAATACGGTAGCTGTGATCAAATGCAATGAAGATATTGAAGGATTCTTACCCGTAGAGACAAACTACAACCACGATGATGATCGATCACCAAATGAATGATCTATAAAGAGAGGAGATACAAAAAAATTCCAAATTTACCTAAGGGCTTATGAGGAGGGGATATGGATTGAATGAAACACAAATCTTGCATGCAGGAAACCTAAAACTACTGAGATTGATGATTACACACTGTGTAACCTTTTCAAGGAATGTAATACCATTAATTAAAAAGAAACTGAAAAACATGATACCTATAATATAAAAATAGACATTGATCATTACTTGATGTGAACCCAATTCACATAATGTAAATATTTCACACCATGAATGAGACTCATGACATATTCCCAGTTACCAATACATGGGTTGTTACCATTACATGACTTGTAAATTCCCAATAGATATTTCTTCACTCTGATAATGGTATCAAAGAACTAAAAAAATAAAAAAGGAAAAATTTTACCTAATGAATGGTAACAAGGTGACAATATCTTCCCACTATAAATGTTTTATATCACCCATAATCCCTCAACATGATAAATCCATTAAATGAGAAGATAACTGATATCACATCAATGATTATCACTCCCGCGTATCATGGATATCACATCTGTGCTACCATAGTACCCAGAACAAAGTAATCATTTTACCATGCTATACATCATCTTGGTGATCCATAATCTGATCTGGTTCCTCAACAATGATTTTATTAGGATCAAGATCGACATCCTCTCATTAAATCCTATGGGAAGGATCCGGTTGATGCATCCTCATCTGGAAAACATAAAACACATGTGAATACAACTCAATTGAGATGGTAAGTTCAACTGATAGGCCACTTTCCCTATTCTTACAATGATATAAAAGGGTCCCAAAAACCACTCTACCAACATACCCTACGTACCCAACCGAAGATGTCCTAATCAAGGTGGAACTCTAAGAAATACCTGATCACCCACCTAAAACTCTAGCGGCCCCCAAGGATGGTTTGAAAAATATATATGATGGCTCTATGTTTTGACCAACCTCTTCTAGATGAATTGTTCCTTTTCCATCATCTCTTGAATGAGACTCAACCCAAACAAGGACCTCTCTCCCAAAAATAGACACCACATGAGAGATCTACATGGCTTCCCATAAAATGATACTAAGAGGAAAAACAATATAAAATCTAGATAACTATTAATATTGGAAATTTTGACCCCATGTAAATGATATTTGTAAGATCCTCCAAAATTATGTATTCAAGACTGAAACATATCCTCAACAACATATATTTATCCCTTTTTATGTCCACCCATATGTGAATGATAAGACATGCTCAATTTCTAATGGGAACCCATTACCTTCTGTAAGCCTTTCCAAAATCTAGATATGAATCTTGGGTCCTTTTTAGATAAAACCTTAGAGGGTACCCCATTATGTCTCATAATCTCTCGAACATAAAAGTCCCAAATATTCCCCACTTTCATCGTCTCCTTGATTAGTAAAAAATGAGATGATTTTGGGATTCAATCAATGATCAACAAAATATCATCCTTCCCACTAAAATTACATGGAAAACCAATAAAAATTCTTGTAGATCTCATGCCACTTCTATAATAGAATGGGTAAGGGGTGAAAAAAACCCACAGGTCTTTGGTATTATGCATTGATTATTTGATAAGTAAGACATCCCGACATAAAATCTACAATCATCCATCTCATCTCTAACCACCAATAATGACATCTCAAGTACTAATACATCTGGGTATCCCCTTGGTTTATGGTCTAATATGACTGTGGTCCACTATTCATCAACTCGCGCCACAGAAAAATGGAACAACCAACCTATTTCCAAAAGCACAAAGCTCAACTAGGAGATCAAGACTAAACAATTGAGTTCTCCCCACTTTAAAGGCTTTTACCCAAGCATTGTCACCCGAGGTCTATCACCTGCTTGAGATTAAAATTATCATCAAAAGATGTGTCATATTTCATTGATAGATAGAACACATGTCCACCAACCTCTTCCAATCATATGATCCTCTCCATAAATGAACTTATTAGAGATCACTCCTCAATCGATAACATCATGGATTTCATCAGAAAAATTCATCTCAACATATCTAAACCCACTATTCATTTTATAAAAATGTATGCAATATACAAATTAAATGTCTGAAGATACTACTCCCATCATCTCTATATCAAGTTTATATACTTATGTGTAAAAATATATATTAGGATCTTATGATCAAAATACATTGTAAACTACTCCCCAAAGAGATATTGATGCCATGTTTTGAGTGAATTCATAACTAATTCCAACTCATGATCATGGGTAGTGTAGTTATTCTCAAGAGGGAATAACTAGTAGGAGAAATAGGCCACCACTTGTTTCCCCACATCAAGACACATCAAAATATAATACTATAAGCATTATAGAAAACATAATAACTAAAACCTAGTTTTGGAAGAATACAAACTGGTATTGAAGTCAACTACATCTTCATCTCCTTAAAATATCTATGAAAGTTTTCATTCCATTCAAACATTACACCCATATGGGTTGAATCATTCAACAAAGATGTGGCCTTATAGAAATCACAAATGAACCTCCTGTAATAACCATACAACCACAAGAAGCTTTAGATCTCAATAACATTTCTAGGATACCCCCAAGACATAAATTCATTTATGTTGTGAACCCAACCCAGACACCCTATCAAATTGGTACCCAAATTTAATTTCCACTTACCCAAATTGTGTTCCTGATCCCCATGGGTTTGAGACTAGTGCATGTGAATCAATCACAACAATATGGAATGATTTCACCCAACTTGAGGTAAAAAAACATAACATTTATATATACACACATGATGGAGAGAAACAACATACAAGATAAATATATTCCCTAACTAAAAGAAGAAAATGAAAATAGTACAAATCAAAATAGATATACAATCTCCAAGATATAAGTCCAACAACAAAGGAAAAATAAAATGAAAATAGATACTCCATGTGATAGCGTGGGAAAACTCTCACCATCTCACCACTAGTTACCCAAAAAATGCAGACAAAAGCCTCCGCACCACACTACGTTACCTTGACATACCATCATAAAAATACATACAATGTTCTACATACTAGATTAGGGGTGGAAAGGGTGTGAGCTAAATAGAAACAGTATGATCCCACCTAGGTGTTCCATATGAAGTCTCTGTACAACAGTGTGATCAATGATCAATTTTAAAGAAAACAATCCATGATAACCAGTTCCAAAATTATTATATAAAAATCATGGTAACTCATTTTATTTTCCCTATTTTCACATTTCCCAAACCATGCCAGGTAAAAAGTTCTATGTAATTAAAATGTATCAAGTAGTTTAATCGGTTCAAAAATATAATGTATCTCATATCATATCAAACTATGGAAGTATAAGAAAAGAATGTACAAGACAAAATCATAATTATCATCAGGGCAAGGATCACTATAGGTCAGTCAAGTAGACTACTCATACCACAATAAATGATTAGAGAAAAATCAATTCCTAAGAATAGAGGCCTAATAAAGTAGGAACACCCTATGAGTGAACCCCAAAAATTTCAATAAAGTACAAAGAACAATTTTACTAGGGAGTAGAAGATCATACCATGATTTATCCCCCCAAAAAATACATGGATGATGGACCTAAGGTACAACTTGCACCTATGTACCCATGGTTTACCATATGCTTTATTTTTAAAACCAATTAATTATAACCATGCTTTGAAATCCATTTCAGAAATCCATTTCAAAATTCCTTAAAAAGTACCTTTTACTTATTATAAGAAAATAGAAAAACAATATTTTATTAAAATACCATTCAACACACACAAATACAAAATTCAGTCATGCAATTTCCATTATAAAACAATTTATCAAAACCAGAGCAATTTAGTTCATCCAACATAGGCTAGAGCTGAAACCACATACCTAAAACTTGTACCACACACGTCAACAATAGAATCAAAAAACAAGGAAGAATGAAAAGAAAACAAAAAAGGCCATGATATTGATTACCATAACTTATAATCACATCCAAAAAACAAATAAGTTGAAAAAGGGTAGATTATGAGAAACCTCAAGGAGAATAGACCCACCACACCACAACCAATAAAGGATTGGACACAAAAAGATCACACAAAAAATATATAAAGCATAAAAAATATTGTCACAAAAAATAAATAGATCTAATAACACAATTCAATGTTGCTACCATTATCAAGGGAAATAAATAAGTAAAAGGATTACTGACTTGAAAAAACACACAGCAATTGGAATGATGATCAATCACTGAGGAAAACTATTTTGAAGAAGTGGATGCCTCCAAAATCATTTGGAATATCTCCTTAGTTGAGAAAAAATATGTTTTAGTAGAATGAAATAAATATCTGACATAAATCAACCTAAAAATATTAAATCATAAGAATTATATGGCATGAAATATATTTTCATTTCGTGTAATCAATGAAACCCAAAAATGATGAAAAAACACCACCTTAGGTTAAAATATACATTTTTACCATTATAAGACATGTAATCTTTGAAGGGTAATTAAATATTTCATTATCTATATTGGTTCACAAGATATGTCCAGAACCCATTACCCTATGTGTGAACACTATAAAAGGTGTGTAAATTTACCACAACATGAAATATTTTCACACTATGATCCAAACTCACAAAATATGACAGCTGACCAACACATGGCGTGTAAAAACTTTACAAAGTTTGTATTTCTCTTGTAGATAGGGGAAAACCAATTTTCTCATGAAAACCTCCAATCAATTCTGATATTCTTATAACTCTTGGAAAAACCCACAAATCACTTAACATGTTTATACCAAGAATATATTAATTCAAACAAATATACATCCATAAAAATTAGTTTAACTCACTAAGAAAATATTCTCTATCCTTGGGATTCCCATAAGACACCCAAATAAGGAGGGAAAGAAAAATAGAGAAGAGAAGTACCAAAAAGTGGGTAACATGATGTTTCAAACTCCCGACTATAAGAATTTCCATCCCTAGAAAGGCATGTAGAAGAATGATGTCTAGAAAATCCATGTGACCACTACTCCCTCATCAATGAATCAAATTCCCATGTTTTATGAGAACTTTATGAATTCCACCAAATTTATTTGACTAATTGAGCTAACTTCCCACATAAGGCTTTCACTTGAGATCTAACAATCTCTATTAGCAGCTCCTTATCATAATCATTTTGATCCAAATCAATATCTTTCAAACTAAGCACATGAGTGGGATCGGGATGGAATTTTCTATGATACAATATGTAGAATTCATCACGTATACCTATCTACTAAATTTGAAATTCCAACTGATATGAAACTTTCCCAAGAAACTTAATGATTTTAAATGGTTCAACATATCTTGGGGAAAACATTCCCAATTTTCAAATTTGATAGTGACCCATTCCAGGATAAAATTTAAATAAAAACTCTTCAACAATGGATATATCCAAAGGATGATGCTATTGATATTCATACAATTTCCATCAACTTTGAGTTGTAACAAGATGCCAATGTATACCCAAAATCCTCACTAGTATCTCCAAAATGAGACTCAATCTCACTAAAGAGGATATACCCTTCTCTTCTAAACAATGAGGAAATATGTACAATAAATAATAAAAATCATTGAATTGATCCATTCTGGTCAATGAATAATAAATATTTTTATAAAAAAACTCAACCAGTCCCAAATGTCTATCCAATGATCCAATGAAATCTAAGACACATGAATTGAGCATATCCTCGAAGATCTAAATTGCTCTCTCCTTCTAACCATCTATCTATGAAACATATGTTGTAATCAACCTATCTTCAGTCCCCATTTCCATTTGGAGATTCCATAAAATTCTATAAGTAAACCTAGGATCCTCATATTTAATAATTGAATAAGGAACCCCATGTAACCTCACAATCTTCTATACATACAAAATACCATGATCTTTAACTTTTGTGGTGTACCCATATAGGATGAAGTTTATAGACTTTTTGAACTGATCAATCACCACCCAAATATGATTCCTCCATCGAGGAGTCCAAGATAATCCAAAAACAAAGTATATAGACACCTAATACCATTTCCAAACTGGAACCAATAGAGGATGGAGAAAACCAAATGGTTTTGTATGCTCTATATTTATTTTTTGGTAGGTGTTACAACAAGACACATAATTTTCAATGACATGATACCTACCTGGAAACCATAAGCACTATATCATGTATTACTACTTCTTTATAGTACAGAAATTAATGAAAGATGATGAAATATGGAAATCAAGAAGAACTTATAAACTCACCAATGATAGGAAAACTAATTGATCTTCAAAATAAAGATTACCAACTAAAGGGAGAGACCAAAAAATAACATCCCCACAATAAGGGGTTTCTTTAGTTCTGATAAAAATTTCATCCTACTTTTTACTATTTAGAATAGACCCAATCAATGATAATGATAAGTTAACAGTGACTGGAATCATACCTGATTCATCAACCGGAGCTTCTTGGCACAACCTAGGGAAGAGTCCCATAAGGTTCCAATCCTCATTTGATTCAATAATAGCCCTTGATGGTACTTTTATGATATGATGACACCACATTTCTCTTCTCCAAGGTGTAGTAGATGACAATGTCAAGCACCTGACGGTATTCCACCCACCACCCCTATATGAGATTCAAATATTTTTTAGAAAAGTTATAGCTCAGACTCTTATAGTCAAAAAACACATTGAACCTCTCCCCAATGAGATATCATCATCAAATATTTATGGGCATGCATAACTTAACATGATGTAAGTCATGAGTAGGGTAATTATTCTCATGCGGTCAATGCTGAAGACATCCATAAGCCACCTAATGATTATCCTGTCTAGGCACACAACCCAAACCAGCATAAGAAAGATCATATAAAACATTATACCCTATATCTAGAATAGGTAAATCATAATATGATCTGATGTCAAAATTCATTATATCTCATCAAAAAATATTGACACTTTTTTACCCATATGAATTTAAACACTTTCCTAGTAAGATAATTAAAAGGTGACACTAACTTTGAAAAATCCTTGATGAACCATTGTTAATATCCATGATGACCAAGGATTCCTTGAATCTCAAAGACACTTCGTTGCTCCACGAAAAAAACAGACTTCACCTTCTCATGATAAATTGAAAATCCATTCTCAGAAATGAAGTTCCCTAAGAACATCCCTTATTGAATCCAAATATTTAATTTCAAATAATTTAAATACAAACGGTGAATCCTATGGATTTACAAAACAAAACTCAAATGGTTCCAACACTCATGCTCAAATCACGAATAAACCAAAATATCATCCATGAAAACTACTACAAAAGTGTTAACATACTGATGATATATTTGATCCATAAAATCTATAAAAACAATAAAATCATTCGTCATACCAAATGGTACAATAAAATATTCATAATAGATATTCCTCTTCCTGAAATCCATCTTTAGTATATCATACTCTCAAACTCTAAATTGATGAAAACCCAACTGAAGATCTATCTTCAAAAACCACTTTAACCCCTTTAAATTATCGAAAAAATAATCCATAAGAATAAAAGGGTATTTGCTCTTAAATGTTACCATATACAATTTAAAATAGTCAATGAACGTTAGGGGTGAACCATATTCATTCTTAAAAAAGTTCATAAGGAATTCCAATAGAGAAACATTTGGGTGAATAAAACCATTCTCAATCTGATTATCCAACTGAATCATGAGCTCTTACAAATTTGTTGGTCCAATAAAATAAGAAGTTATCAAAATATATTGTGTACCTGGAACCAGATAAATAAAATAACCCCCCTCTCTGGTGGAATACTAGAGAAATAATCTAATAAAACAACAAGAATATCCCAAAAATAGCTATAAGAACAACAATAGAATAAATTTCATTGAGATCAACTAACACATAAGACTAAATACTCCCATTATCAAGGAGGAATGGTCCTATATGACTAGAACTCAGATCCCACTCTCCCAGAAGAACCCATTTTATCCCATAGATGATAATAAATGAGACATATTGATGATCAGAATCATCCTCAGCATGATGATAAACAATCCAATCCATCCTGACGATGACGTCAAATAGATCCATATTCAGAATAATGAAATCCTCTATTAACTCTACATCACCCATTTATAAGGAACCTGAAGGACACTGAAACCCCTGCTATTCCCTCTTCCCAATAGGTGTATCTTGCACTATAAAAATAAAATTAGCTTTGTTAGATGTTTAAGTGTATAAAAAATGGATTCATATAAATGAGTGGGAATAACCATTATCAAATAAACAAATTTCTACTAAAGACTCAATAATGATGGAACCTCTCACCATAACTAGAACCACATCTAGCACTATCAAGAAATTATCTACTATGTAAAGGTCCACCACTCCTGAGTCCCGTGGTCGGAACCATATAGTCATTGAACCATTTGACCACTATGCAGTAGCCTTTGGATTCAATGATACTTGAACATAATGAGGAATAAACGTAGCCTCATTGAAACAATGTATATAATCATAAACATCCACAATTATTATGCATCATTATAGGAGAAGTAAAATAGGTCGGGGCGTGTCTGGAATTTTCACACTGGTATCAAGTTAGGAGCACACTACCAGCTGTAACTGAAGGTGTAGAGGAGGCTGGCTACTAATAAACTACCCCACCACTCCTAAAATGATCTTGAAACTTCCTCTTACTCCACTATTCTCCACTGAAGCTGCCTCTGGGTGGAAGATTAAAAGTATAATATCCAAATTTCCTTCCATATTCATCTCTATCACCATTTCCCTATCAACCATCTGCCCCAAAGGTCAAACAATTCTGCATAAATACTTATTACCGGATATCCAACCACAAACCATGTAGGTACTTATAATACTTCAACTTGTCAATAATTACTATCTATAGAGAAAAATGAACTATCTTAATAAACCTATTACTTTACACTAGCATCGAACACTCTCTCATCTTCAATAATAGGAACTCTATAAACACCACCATCATCAGTGAATCTGGGAAGACTTATGAATGAAGAGAGTATTGAATCACTTCTAGTTCAAGAACACATGCCTATCCCCTTATAACATGGAATCCCACCATCCCTTACTCGGACCCTCAAGTCATAATGCTACACATTTCACTTTGAAACTCTCAAGTGTATCCAGGAAGTCGAAGGTCTTATCGATCATGTACACCAAATCTTCTTCCTATTGAGGTTAATTCATACCATAATGGATGATGTTTTATCATGTAATAACCACCATGATTGATCCTTATCTCTACTATCTCATTTCAATAGCTACAAAACAACATTCTGTACTTGTGTTGAATTTTGATCAACAACATGAACTGGCAACATGATAACCTTGAGAAGATTATGATCTATAGGTGGGTTCCCATAAGGATAATCTGATACAGCCTCTTGAGGAACTCCTAGTGCGTGTCACAAATGCACACCAAAATAGAATAATGAATCCAATAACAAGATAATAACAGTTCAAACGAGAAAACCATAAGAAAAAACTATGATTAAGAGAAAAAAATCAAAATAAGAGACAAACATCTCAACAACCCATGGTAAATTTATTCTCATCCCAATAAGAGCTACCCATATAATCACCAAAAACTACCCACCAATCCTGAAAATATAATCTCAAGACTACAAAATGTCCCAAGGAAAGTAATCATGATGATAGACAACTTTTGATACCAAATTGCAGAAAACATGACCCAGATACCCTCTTAAATTGTTACTGACCAGAATTTTGTCATACTGAAAGGGAATTCCAGATCCCCATGGGATGGAAACGAACATCCAGAAATAAAAAACAACTAGAGGGAATGATTTATCCCAACCTGAAGTAGGAAACATGGAAAAGATATGTTTACATATATATATACACACACACACAACACAATGAAACAATACATGAGATAAATATATTCCATAACTAAAATAGGATAGCCGAAATGATAGAACACAAAAGTAGCTATATAATCTTTAAGATAAAATTTCTATATAAAAGGAAAACTAAAACCAAAATAGATACTCCATGTGATTGCAAGGGAGAAATCCCACCATCTCACCACCAGTTTTTTTAATGGTTGGGGACGAAGCCTCATTTATAATTAAAGAAAATGAAAGACCAATTTAATGGGGTAGAGGGAGACCCATTACATATCCCAAAGGCCCAGTGGGAATTAATCCCATTACATGGCCCGTAGGCCCATTTTTTTGGCCCAAAGCCCATTCTATGAATAGTGCACCTACAGTACCGCACTGCTACTATCCTGCACATTACCTGGCACTACTACAGTACTCTGCCACTGCTACAGCGACCGGCTGCCACTACAGTTCCCTCCATTGCTACAGTGCCACTACTTCTATAGTACACTACAGTACAGCTACAGTACCCATACAAAGTTGATAGAAAACTCACCACGTCACTACATCGCCTTACCTTTCCCTACATAAAAAACATACAAAGGTCTACAAACTGTCAATGGTTGTATAACATGTAAACTAAATAGACTTAGTATGATACCACCTAGGTGTTCCATATCATGTCTTTGTACAACAATCAATATAATTTTCAACTTTAATGAAATATAGTCAAGATAAACAATTCATAAAATTTTTAATGAAAATCATGGTAAATCATTTTATTTCCCAATTTTCTATACTGCCTAAAATATGATAGGTAAACCAGTTCAAAGCATCTAAAAAATATCAAGAAGTGAATTAATCTCAAAACAAAGTTTGTATCACATATCATTTCAACCCATGGCTGTATAAGCTAAGATAATACAAGACAAAGCATAGGTAACATCATGATAAGGATCATTATAGGAAAGGATACCAGACAACTCATATCACAATCAATGACTGGTTCAAAGTCAAGTCTGCAGAACACAGTCCAATTAATAGAGGAACTCCACATGAGTGGAACCAAAAAATATCAATCATATACCTACAATAATAGGCCTACGGTTCAAAAGAAACCCCATGAGTGAACTCCCCCACAATACATGGATGTTAAACGTAAGATACATCTTCAACCTAAGTACCCAAGGCTTCCCATATGTTCTATTTCTAAAACCATTTCATCAAAACAATTCTTCGAAAAACATTTCAAAAATCCATATCACAATTCTTTAATAATGCCCTTTTATTTTACCAAAACAAGGGAAAATCCATCTGTTATTTAAAACCTATTCCACACACACAAATCCATCAATCAATCATGTCATTTCATTTATGAAACAAGTTATAAAAAATATGGTGATACAATAAATCCAACATGGGACATAAATGGAACCACTTACCTTAAAATGGGTTGCAAACAACTAGAATGGAAGCCTCCAAAAATGAAACATGAAATGATGACTATAAAGGAGATAAGATTGATTCCCATGTCTTAGAATCATATCCCAAAAACCAAGAAGAATGAAGAAATGGTATATCAAGAAACACCTCAAAGAACATGCACTCGCTACCACATAATCAATAACTGATTGTCCACTAGAAAAATATCACACATTAGATCTAAAAAGAATCATGAATTTTATCTACAAAAATCAATGGATACAGTAACATAACAAAATTGTGAAACTGTGATCAAGGAAAATGAATAATTAGAAGGATTTCTCACTCAAAGAAATGAACTACTATTGAAATGATGATCAATCATTGAATGAAACCATCCAAAAGGAGTGGAGGTCTCCAAAATCAATTGGAAGATCATAATGGTCAATAGGAAAGAGGTTAAATGTGAATAAAATAAATATCAGTCATACAACACCCTAAATATCCCAACCCCTAAGAATTACATGTTATGAAATCCTTTTTAACATCATGTAACCCCTTATACCCAAATAATGATGAAAAACCATCACCTTAGGTTAATATCACGATTTTTACCAATACATGATAGGTAAATCATTAATACCTTTTATTGGTTCACAACAACTCCTATAAACCCATTTCACGATTTCTATATACTTTATACAATGTGTTAATTTCTCATGACATGTAATATTGTCAAACTATAAATTGAACAAAAAACATATGACTAATGACCAATACATTACATATAAACACATTACATGGTGTTTTGTCTCATCAAAATATTAAAAGTTCTTGTTTCTACTGTGAAAACCCAAATAAACATTTCTATTCTATAAATTTGGGGAAAACCCAAAAATATTTTTAACACATTTATACCCATAATCCATTAAATCTAAAGAAATACATCCCCAACTTTAGGTTATTATCACCAGAAAATGATCTCTATCCTCAAGGGCCCCAAAATGGTCCCAAATAAAGAAGGAAATGAAAATATAAAAGATAAATAACTGAAATTATGTAATGGGTTATCACATTGTACCATTTTTGGATCCACTAATATGACCCTGTCATATATAACATACACTAAAAACATTACTTCTTGAGTCCAAAACTCAAATTTGGGAATCATACCATACAGATGATGTTCCCAAAACGTTCTATAAATGATATAAAAAAATCCTACATGCTACTCCTCTATCATAGAGTACCCCAAAATATCATCCATGGACATAATGAAAAAATATTCCAAGAACTTTTGAATGATTCAGTGGATCAAATCTATATATAACACAATATCATTAGTGACACCAAATCACACAACCAAAAACTCAAAATGAGAATACCAACACTTAAACACTATCTTATATATATCTCCTTCTTGAGTTATCAATTATTGGTACCCTAACCAATGTTCAATCATTGAAAACCAACAGGCCCCTTTAAGCTAGTCAAAAATATCATCAATCCCAGGTATATGATATTTTTTCTTAACCGTCACCAAATTCAACATTTTATAATCCACGCAATGACTTAGTCACCCATATGCCTTCTTAAAGAAGAATTAAAGTGAAGTCCCTAGGGAAATGCGGGGATGAATAAATCCATTATCTTATAGATCCTCAAGATGGAATTTAAGTTCCATCAACTCATCTAGTTTCATTCTCTAATATGGAATATAAAGGGGAATCAAACGAGAGAATAAGTCAATAGTATACTCAACCTCTCTCTATGACAGTCAACCAAAACAATTATATAAAAATTCCAGAGTTTAAGCATACAGCACTGCAATAAGTATTCTACCCAAACATGGTTCAATAACATCAATAAAAATATCTCACAAATATAATGAAATTGTGCTAGTATAAGGAACAACAGACCCACCATTCCATATCATGATAACCAATCACCCAGAAAATCATGAGTGACTCCATCAATAGATAAAAATTGAAACCGACGATGATAAAAGTATATCTAGAAAATAAATCTAATTAACCATTACTTGTTGTTAACATAGTAAAATACATCAATATCAATATCTAAAAAGTCCCACACCACCTTGAAGTCAGCTATCATCACCTAACAAAAAATTCACTTGAAACGTTATTTGAACCTCTTTCAAAAAAGCATAGAACGATCCAACAAGTATAAGATAAGTTCCTCCTATAATACCTATATATAAAAAAACATTGATGATATAAAAAAATTATTGGATCCTATATCATACAAAGCTATCACTATAAAAGATAAAATATACATCGAACCCCTAACAGTTGTAATCCCATCATTAGATTCCTATGGAACGTAATCTCCCACATAATCTATCTTTTCCTAGCCACATGAACATACCAATTGGATTGAGAATTAAACCCACCACCCATGGAAGCATCAGTATAAACCAATAAACCTTGGGTGATAGTGGATCCTTCCTTAGTTACCTAGGATATTCCTTCATAATAACACCATAGGTGGAATTAAAATTTTATGGATGAAATGTATTAGGAGACAATGTATAGTTAGGATTGGTATGAATATGTCTTTCACATTAACAGAAATAAACTTTATACTATCATGAAAAATCTCTTGAACCTGTTCCTAAAGAAAACCAATCTAACCTACACTTCCTTTTCATGCCAAAAAATACACCTTGATTGAAAAATGAACCAATTGAATCCTCACTCAATCCTGACTTTCTAGAAATATTTTCCTCATCCAAAGATTCTTTGTCCATTAACTCCACATGGGTTGGATGGAACATGAGAATCAATATTGTCTAAATATCACGCCTCACTACCAACTCAAACCACTGAGCCATTAAGTACTCATTTGTAACTAGAACTAGTGTTAGGCATACCGGCTTAGCAAAATCATTGGAATACTGTAGAACGGTTTTCTCCCCTTGCTCCATACTCAGAAACTTCAAAGTATTCACTGCATGTAAATTCTCAGGGTTGAACTGATGATTTAAAATTCTCTTATCGGAAATCTTGGTTAGATACACATGGATTGTATCTTTGATAATATATTCCCTCTATCTCCCTCTCGACCCATCAACAATACACATGAAAAAAACACCATATAATCCTCATGCGTCTTTATAAATTTAATTATAATCTCAATCCACTCAAGCCACTCCTATGATTTCAAGGGACCCTTACCACCATGGAAGATATGTGGATGATGCATAGTGAATTCAGAGCCACGATATATCACATGACCATGTTTCTAGACACCCACTTGACCTTGAGTTTGAATTTTTTGGATTACAATATAAACTATGGAAGGATCCAATTAAGGATTGTCCTGTAGATTTTGTCTCATAGATTCCTATCTCATATTTGAAAGAGCTCTTCTAGGAGGAATTTTCTACCATCCACAAGAAAAAAACCCAATTAGTTGTGAGAAAATTATAAAATCAAAGGACAAACTTTTCGTATCAATATATAATCTTTAAAATAATAATAATTTAAATAAATTATAAATTATACCAATTGAAATAAATGTTTATAATAAAGAACAATTCCATTTAAATAAACAACCCATATAGTTCATTCAAATTTCCTCAAACTCCAAGTCTAAAACTTGGTCAAAATTTTCATACCACCCATGGTAACACGTGTTTGGACACAGATGTGAGTTGGCTATGAACCCTACTAGACATACTACCCAAATTTTGACAATCCTAACTCATGGATAACCAAGTCAAAAACCAAAATTAGGTAGTGTTAAAATAATTTAGGCTAATCATCCCTTTGATATGAAATTTTAATAGAGAAAATCAAATCAACTAAACCATCCAATTGAGCTATCCATCACATGGTGAGGTACCAAAAAGATAATAGAATCATGTTTGGAATATAATTGGAACAAAACATACAACCCGAGTATATTGTGAAAGAAAAATATTCAACCAAGATCCAAAAATTACAATCCAAAATAGTCTAATCCTAAAATTATTAGAATTATACACCAAAAAGTCTCAATGTGATGAACCATCACCTTTAATCCATCTTGCTATAAAAGAAAATGATGGAAAGAGAATCTGACATGCAACACAATTCAATTCCCTTTAACCGAGTACTAGAAAAGAAATATTTATAGCAGCCCAAATAAAAAATTATTGTGTGAGCACAATGTTCAGTAGGATACCAACATAGATCCAATACCAGTTCTAATATCAAAAATCAAATAGATCTATATTTTAAAACATAAATAGTTTAAAAATTCTTTTATCATAAATCCTAAATAGCTTGTAAATTATATTCATTTTTTTTCATAAAATCCATTCCTATTAATAAATATATATAATGAAAATTATATTTGTTAAATTGAGAAATAATATCCATTCAATATAAGGTATGATTGTAAACACGCATCCATAAAATAATCCATAATGTGAAGACTTATGATACAACCAAATGTGAAACCAAAATGAGACCCACAATCTATGAAAAATTCCATAATGTGATAAACAAACCATAAATGAGATAGCACACCATATTGGGCCTTAGTTTATAAGAATACATAATAGATATAAAAGAACCCATAAAATCATTTATTGGATCCAACTTGATATTGAGTCCCATCAAGGTCTATCATTGTAACAAAACCTTTAGTGAAATTATGCACACTATGAGTGACATGTCTGTTCCTAGTGAACCCAATGTTCCCAGTGTTCTATATTTTTAAAATCCATTTCAAAACCATGTTCAAAATTTTATAAATTTTTTAAATCCAATAAAATATTATTTAGTGTCTGAAAACCCATTTTCAAATCAATCCCCCCAGTCAAGAATTTAATCAAACACTTGGTGTGTAAAAAATCATTTTTAACGAAAATCCATTTTAAAATATTTAGCAGTCCAGGAAATACCTTTATGACACTAATCCATTCATATATATGAATAAACCAAATAAAATTACGAGAACAATAATAAATTCATAGAATTAACCCATAGTATAGAAGCACCTACCTCAAGAACAATGGAACCATATCCTCCTTCAGTTATAAAGATTGGAAAATCTTAGATTGGCCATTATAAGACATGGAATGACATGAAACATAAATGGATTGATAAAAAAACAAGGCAATCACATATATGAACCAAAACCACAACAAATTCATTAAACGTGACCATAGGAAGAGAAGAAATATAATGATTCTTACCCAGAGAGATGAACCACAATCATAATCATGAATAATCACTAAACAAATGATCCAAAAGGACTGAAGATCCCCAAAATCATCCTAATTCACCTATGTGTTTGTGAGTAAGGGGTGTGCAATGAATGATACCAAAATTGACCCTGGAGTTCACCTAAAACCACTAGGCTTGATGATTACACATCATGTATCCTTTTCACAGTGTGTAATCCCACGAAATAAAAATTCACAGAAAAACATGTTTCCTTTGATAAAAAACAAATCATTGACCATTAGATGATTTGATCCTAATTCACATCTTGTAAAGATTTCATGTCTCACATGATACTCATGACATATGCCTGATGATTAATACATAGTGTGTAACCAATACATTTAAAAATTCATTTATTGAAACCCTATATCATAATTGGTGTTAATGAAACTACCTCTCAGTAAAAGTGAAAAGAAAATTTGAATGCCACTTGGATAAACACATAACTAGGTATAAATGTAGTAAAAACTACTGTGTAGTGAAGATATGGATTTGAAAAAAAATCATTTAGGATATAATGTTATAACTATTTTAGAGAGAATAGATCAACAATTTATTGAAAATGGATAACATTTTTATGTCAATATATTTTTAAAAAAGTTGTGTAATTACATTACCATCTAGAGTAGGAAGATAAGTAAATATAAATAATAGATATGTATAATTTCATCCTTTTATCAATTCCCACAAAAATATCATCTTGTTCTCCAAACTATGAATATTCAAGATGAATGTTTTATGCTTGAAGCCCTAAAATCCATTTTAATGGGTCATATAATTTAAAATAATGATAAAAAATTATTCCTATTTTCATTAAACATTAACCAGAATTAAAATGGATAGAACAAGGTATGATGATCACCAAAATTAATAAACCATCATATTATTAATCTCCAAAATTATACCGTTATACCAAATTTTTAGACTAAATCATCCCATAAATAACTATCATTAAAATTAATAAAAATAGTTTTGACTAATATTGAAACCCAAAAATCAGACGGTTTTTCTCTCATATTCTTTTGATATTGATTTAAAATTTTTCTCCAAATAACAAAAATAACTTTTAATGTCTCACACCTGACTTGTATATGTCTTAATCATATAATCTCCAATATATACTAATCATTTACATAGATAACTAAAATCACAACAAAGCCATTGTAAACACATATACGCTTCTCAAACACAATTTAACCTTTACTAATCAAATTAAATCCCAAAATGTTTAATCTACCTTTACCATATAAGGTTACAAAAATCATGAACTTATTCATAAATAAAATTAGTCACCTAATCACAAATCACTTTTAGATCACATAGTTATCTATATAATAAAATAGTTGTTTTGAAGATCAACAAAAGAATTATCTATCAAATATTTTATGTAAAAAAGGATATATTACTAACTAAGACATCACATAGGCTAGTGGTAGGTTCTATAACCTTTATTCCATTTGTTTGTGGGTTCAAGCCCCATGTACATGTCATATTTGATAGGTTGTCAAATGACCTATTATTTTTCAATTTTATAAAACTATATATTTATTATATCATTCCCATGAATATCATAAACATAATAAAAAACTTCATTATTAATCAATTTTTATATAAACCCTAATGGTTATAAATAAAATTATGCTTATAAAAAATAGAGTTATTCATCACAAAATGATTCATATTGAACCTAAGGGTTATAAATACAAAAAAATCAATCAAAAATCAATAAATATCTCCAAAAGTAATAACATTACCTAAAACCTAAAAAGTGGACTATTTTTTATAAACTTAATTTCATCCTTAAATCATAATTCTTGAATCCTTATATTCATAGTCCTAAAAAATTAAATGTTATTTGTAATCCATTAACCTTGATTTTGAATCTTATGGATTTACACCCAGAGTGAAGAACATCATACACATGTTATCATAATTCCCAAAATCAATTTAGTTGAAGCATCTTACATTCATATTCACATTATTTTCATTATAAATTATCTTATATTCATGAGATCTATGATTGAACTATCCATATCAGAATAATTTCAATGATTTAATATTACATTTCCTAGGGTTTTTTTACCAAAATTATCACATGATGGTAACTTGATTTTTAAACCTCCATGTTTATTTGATGGATTCTTCCCCACCTCCTTCCATCTTAGCCACTTATTACATTCATTATCATGAGGCACACGAGTGTGAAAGAACTCTATATCAACTTTTTCATTACAACGAACATCATTCTCAATGATCTTATATTTTCATGTGGATAACAGTCGTCATAAATTTAGTTTAAACAAAATTAAAATTGATTAATTTTACTATAAATATCCAAAATAAAAATTGGTATGTAGCTAGACAATCTTGTAAAATTTTATTTATATGAGGATACATAATCACCATAGTTTTTTCTTCAAATCAAGGATTTTTTCTCAATAATGATTCAAACAAAATTAGCGATATATTTCTCTATACAAATATTATTAAATGTAACCCAATACATGGAATCATGATCATCACTATCTCTAGTATTCCTATCCAAAGATCACCATCGATCAATTGCACCTTCAAAGTAATAACTGTCAAGAGTTACCTTTTGATGTTACAAAAATATGAGGAAATAAATCATTTTTTTCATAGAATTTATTAATCCTTTAGCTACCCTTGTATTTGAGGTTCCATTGAATGATAAGGGGTGTTGTATTATAAAATTCATAACCAACTACAAGCTCCAATTTGGTAAACCAAGTTCCCCTTTTCTTGGATACCACCTTTATTTATAGTTTTTTTCAATTAATCCATCAAAATAACAAATTGATCAGTTCTAATTACAACCATTCTGAGTTTCTTATATTTAAGGATATTTTCCTCTTAGTTATTTCATATTATATCATCCATGTTTTGTATAGATAAAACCAATTTTATATAACATTGTTTCGATGAATAAAAATGGTAATATTCAAATTCTACATCATTTCAACTTAAACATAAGTTATATTATTTCATGGGTATCATGTTAACGTTATATAAACCTATAAATTTATCTAAAACAGGACACTATTACCTAATATAAGGTCCGAGCCTTAAATATTACATAATCATTAGTTTTAGTCAAGATTCCATTTTTTCATTTAGCACATATTATTAGGTATAGATTTTTAGAGAATTAAGTTATCAATGATACATAAAACCACAATATTATAATGTTGAAAATTCTAATCACCATCTATTTTACCCATACTATAAATCATTTAAAAATAAACACATTTTCTTTTCATGATAAATAATCACAAATTTTAAAAGGAATTATTCTTTATTATTACCCGTCTTTAATCCCTGTGAAAAATTTTATGAAATTTGGTTTGAGAATAAATATATTAATAATGAACATACAAATTAGAAATAATGAAACCCATTAGTATATGAATAATTATAATATTTTCCTTTTCAGAGTATGATTTGGGATCAAAATAAACATTTTATTACCAAAGAAATCACTTTCTCTGCCTAAATATTTTCAAATAACATCTAATATGATAACTTTAATGAAAAATAAAATTCATTATGGTTTATTTAAAAAAATTATATAAACTTGAAAACCATTTCCCAAAGTTATAATTCTCACCGAAATGAAGTAGTAAATATCTTTATTTGGAAAAAATATTATTTCATTCATTTTTAGCAGTCATATGATTTCTATAAAAACCGATAACAAGGATAGATAAATTATATAGGTATCTTGGTATATAATATTCAATATTACTATTATAAATGGAATAACCATATGGTTGACTTCCAAACCCAATTCATTGGAGGAATATCACAAACTCACCCATCCTTGGTTTATACCAAAACCACAAATCCTTGGATTATAATGTATTGATTTTTTTTTTCTTAATAATGTAACCACATATCATTGTTTTATAATGGAACCACCATTCATCAAAAATATTTTGAATGAAATATAAAATTTTAAAATTTTCAATATTACACTCAAAAAATATTCTCTTCTTCCATATGAAAACATTTCCAGATATTAATTTATCCTTCCAATTTAATAACCCATTTCCAACACCAAAATAACTACAAAAAGGGAAAGTGGTTTTTTATTTGAATAAAATATGGAATATTTCAACATAATCCATACATAAATTAATGGTTATGATGGTAGTAAAATTATTAGTTTCCTTATACGTTAAAATATAACATTATTTTTTTCTTTTGTTATGAAATTAAAACATTCCATAAAAGGATTCCTTTTAGAAAAACATTTAATGAAAGTAAAAATAGGCTGAGAGTCTCATTTAAAATTCATTTATGTATATATAAAAATTTCAATAAATGCATTTTATTTATATGGAAATGGAAGAGAAATATTTAGAGAATAATTATTTAAAATAGTTAAGTAAGGGTTTTTAGTCAAAGAGTCCCTTAACCCGAGTAATATTTTTCATTTATATTCTTCATATTCCATAATAATTAAATTGTTTTAATTAATTAATTTCTTAAGAAAATTTTTCAACATTATTATTCCTTTTATTTTACTTTTTAATATTTCATATAAAATTAATTAATCTATTAATTTCAAGTCAGATGTTTTGGTGATCTTGGAATTATATGTCCAAACAAATTATGGGTAGGTTTACTATGGTCAAGGAATTAATTATTTTAACCAAACTATAATAATAAAAAAGAAATAATTATCATTTTTATGCATCAAAAATAATTATAAATACAATAATTAATGGTTGATATGAAAAATAAACTATGTTGTAATCATGTAGATGATAGACTATACGTATGCATGAGAAACATACAAATTTTTCAACGATCATTATGGTAAGAAGGTGTGTAAAAATTTATCTTCATATAATGATAATCATATCATAAATAAACTACTATTTCGATAAATATAGTTCTATATATATCATCCATGTTATTTGGTGATGTAAAATAATCAAATCACTTTACGGAGGCTATATTCCATACATACACATAACTGACCTTATCATTTTTTAACGAGTTTAAAGTTATGATATAAAATGATATATTATATTTTTATAATTATACATATTTAATTAATATTACAATTATTTCATATATATCACATATATTGATTAATATTATCCTTTATACTTTTTATGTAAGGCTTTAGTGAAAGATGAATCACATCACTTTGTGAGGCGATAGTTTGACGTACACACAATTGATGTCATCATATACCTTATGGAATTGAAATTAATAAGGAACATATAATATTGTTATTATATTAGTATAATTATTTTAAATATATAACATATATATTTATATCCACAATTATAACAATTCTTGAGAGGCAATGATGAAAAATGAATTATATCGGTTTGATAAGAGGTAGTCCATCGTACACATGGATGGCGGTTTCGTTTCCCATTTGATGGAATATGAGATGGATTTAGGTAATTATAATTAAATAATAAAATATAATTATATGTTAGATTCTGGTGTTATTATATCATTATAATTTTAAAATATTTAAAGGTGAAACAATATGAAATAAAATAATAATGCACGTTTAGCCACAATACCTCTTCTTTGGAAACCCTTGTTAGGTTATCACCAAAAGCCTTTTTAAGAAGGATATGTGATTGAAAAATGGGATCCAAGTCATGGGGATGTAATTAGTGAATTTATTTTGGTTTTTTAGGAAACAAAATTATTTGATGGTGAGAAGAGGGAAGACGGGGGGCATCTGTTTCTATGTGGGTGAGAGGACTCATTTGGAATTTTTGAAAAGAAAAAGTGATACCCGGGTTTTTTAACATGAAAAAATGATTCAAAATGGACCCTTATTGATCATTAAATAATTTAAGGTATAAATACTTCCTTATAGATATATTTCAGAAAATATTTTGGGCATTTTAACCCTTATAGTTTTTTTAAACCCCGATAGACCCATTTTCACCTTAACTAGGGTAAAATATTTTTATGTTTTCACAATACATTATGAGAATAATTTAGTTGAACTTTTTATATATTATAAATTTTTCTGATTCTAAATATGGAATCCCTTTTACCAAATTAAAATCATATAAGTGGAAAATTTTAATTAAAAGTAAAACCCATAGATGAGATGAAAAATAGGTTTATCAAGAAATTTATTTATCAAGCACAATAAGATTTTATATTAACTCTTTGACTAGTAAAAAATATTATATAAATTTAAATTATTATTTATAGATATAGAATATATAAATTTTAGTTAAATCATTCCTCATATGGTTTAATTTAAAATTTATGAACAATTTCCACTTTAAAATCGTCTTTAAAAAATGTGTTTTTAAACAAAAAAATAAATTTATTTTAAAATTTTGTATAAAGTTGATTAAAATGTAATTAATTAATTTAAATATAATTAAATTATTATTATTTTACATGAAATCAAATTCAGATAACAATTGATCTTGTAAACAATATAATTTATTTAAAATTAATGACAGTTTTTAAAAAATCCGAATTTTCAATATTAACTGAAAAATCATTTTTTTGCAAAAAATTCCAAAATTTCACCCTATGTTAATTTTAAAATTATGATTTTAAAACTGAATTTAATTTTATCCAATAAATTTTATTAAATTTATAATATTTAATTATGATAATTTCTCATAAATATTATTAAAAATCATTTTTGAAGAAAACATATTTTTGATGAATAAAATTACTTTATTAAAAATTACTTGGGTATCTACGAATAATTTCTCAATAAATTTATATTGAGTTTAAAATTTATATATATTTTTTTGATAAATTAGTTAATAATAATCCTACCTACCATCTTAACAGCTAGATTCTAAGTATAATTTTTAAATAATAATTTATCATTGTTCGTTTAAGTTGGTGTTACTTATCTTGTAGACTATTTTACATATTGTTTTGTAAAAATATTGAGGTGTTATAACCAAAAAAAAATTAAAATAAATTATTTTCATATCATAGGTACCTAATTTTTCTTGAAGATAAATTTTGGATTAGGGCATTGGATCAAATAATTACCATAATCCCCATATATAAAAAAAGGAAATACAAATGGTATATTATAATGGAATTCATTTCCCTCCAAAAAATATTAATTTTTATTTCGTAATTAATTTATCTATGATATTATAATCCACACACAAAACACAGTCATATTCAATTGAGACACTTCTATATTTTCTTTTACCACATACTTGAAATGTTGGAAGATGAATCTTCAATAGTCCATAGTTTTCCAAAAACTCTATTTTTATCTCAATAGACATGTTAAGAAACTAAACCAAGTTGATATTTTTTATCATCTAATGGGATGGTTGATTATGAATATTCGTAATATTTCACATTCCATCCCCCATTTCATTTTTTTTCATTAAAACAATCATTCCATTGTCTATCATATTCTGTATTAAAATGGTTACTTTGGGTTCCCACCATTGACGAAAATAAAAAATCAAGCATCAGGTATTAGTAATCAGAGTAAAATATCATCTAATCATGAAATATAATTCATAGGACGTCCAAATGAATACGTATTATTTTCAATCTGTGGAACAATATGATTAACCTAGTGTATCTATGGAAATTACCAAAACATTAGGATGTAATCCAATACATAAAAATATCCCAATAGTTTTTACCAAAGTTTACTAACCTTAATAAATAAATATTAACTAAAACCTACTATGATACCAACTATAATTACCCAAACATTTGATAAATAAATATTTCATCTTATTAAATGAATAGCAAGGAAGGTGCAGGACTAGGCTGAATGCCCAGTCCCGTAGAAATTTATTAATAAAAAGAAAGTGCAAAGAGCAGAGGAGAGAAAAAAAGACAACGTACCACAAAACCTTACAAACTCATACCTTAGAAAGCATCAAACACATCATCACCACCACCTTCTGAGAACTCATCTGGATCTGCCGACTGTCATTCAGATTGTGGAGCGTATTGATTTAACATGTGGATATACTGCTCCCGCAGACCTAACTTTACTGGGGACATTGTCTCTTTGTTCTGTCGTCCCTTCTTCTGATCCAAATCTTTCAGCTTTCCATTTTTGGTAGATTATCTGGTGGATATGGTCCTCAACGTGTTCGAGTAGTCTTTCCTGGGTTTCCTCTTTGGTGGAGCAGTGGAAGCCCCAATACTCTCATCCCTCTTCTCCCCTTTCCTAAGAATGTCACTATATGCTTCCTTCATAGAACTCGTTAATCTGGCTCCTTGATTTTCTTCCCCCTCATCCATCCCAAGAGTGCCTTCATGCACCAAGGAGGGTGAAAACTTGTAATTTTGCTTGTTAACGTCTACAGATGTCAGACACAGATAATGGTCACTGCTATTCTGATTTTTGCAGCTTGCTGCTACAAATTCCTATCTGTTCAAAGATCTCTCCCTGACATTCTGCTTCTCTGAATTATTATTGTCAATCATCACCCCCTCTGAGATTTTTTCAGCATCCTCCTCAGGACTTTCCTACACCATGTTCAACAAATCACTCCCTTGTGACTCACCACATCCCTCATCTAGTTCCACCTGAAGCATGATGCCAGGAGCTCCAGCAGCCCCTCCTATTTCACCATTCCCAATATTATCAGATATAACAGCACCAGCAGTAGCCATATCCTGATGTGGGTAGGGTGCTTCCTGGTTATTGGAGTCCAGCTCAGTCAAGCCTGCAAATCTGTTATACTTTTATTGATATAACCTACTTAAAAACTTTCTTCATAACCAAAGGAAATGAAACATAAGAATGGGTGATCACGGATTACCATTAAGGGTAAACATGGTAGATAACAACAGATTATCATAATAATTAATAGGATAAAAATAAGGGTATGAGATCATGAACATAAATTAAAAAGATTATACTCAATCTTTTATAGACCATAAACACGAATCATTCCATAAAACATTATTTTTGCAAAAGTAATGAATCATAAGTGTATGCGATAATCATTAATCCATCCATAACCACAAGTTCAAATCATAAACATAAAAACACATTATAAATGCATGGAACCATTATTGGTACATAATCAATTTTATATTTCAATTTTAACTACCAAGATCATCAAATAATAGTGGATGGGACAATAACTCATGTTTCCCACATCATAATAGACTTGGTTTCATTATACATTTCCCACAATAGATCAATCACATCGACTTGTTTCCCAATGTATATCAACAAAATCTTCTTTTTTACATATTGGATCAATAATATTGACTTTTTTCTTATGTTAGATATATAATATTAGCTTATTTCCCATAGTGGGTCAACAACATCAACTTATTTCCCATAGTTATCTAATGAGATATAAAACATTACCCAATGCATTAGAGGGATATATAATTCTGGATCCAACCACCACATAATGATAACCATATATATGTCATCCAAAATATCATAGAATATTCATAATATCATTATATCATAACAAGTTGATGGAAAAAGTTTTATATAAACTTCATCATAGACCAAACAATGGAAAATATATAGGTGTCATAAAACCGGGATCATCAAAATCATAACCACATAGAGAAAGAATAAATATTGTATAATAAAATCATATTGTTAGTAATGAATATTCTACATTAAACATTGTTATTATAGATGAATATTACTTTATAAGATCCCCAGAATATATCTTAAAGAAAATACCCTTTTCTTTTTCAAATCACATCATTAAAATTGGAAAAATTAAAAAATATTATGGAAACAAATCTCTTTCATAATAACCATGGAAAATGTAAGGTAGGATTAAAATAATTAATTGATAATGATGGTAATAAATTCATTTCATGAAGAGTAAACTAAAGAAAATAATCCTTTTATATTTTTGGTAAAAGTCAAATGTTCCTTAGTTCGAAAAAAGAGGATTCATTTGAACTTTTTTTTAAAATGAAAAAAATAATTAAAAAATAAATAAAAAATTCATATGATAACAAAAAAATATTCTTAAAAATATTGACATGAAAAAAGAGACCAGAAATAAAATTATTTATGGCCGAATAGTAAAACATAGTCGCTTTTCCTTATAACAATTCATTCACTAACATGAGTACATACAGTGATGAAAATGAAATGAAAAACATATGTTATATTGAAATAATCATATGATAAAAAAATTAATGTGTTTAATGAGAGGTAGATCCAAAAATTTCACCACTATAAACATAATCATAAATGATCTCGATAAACAATGAGATTTTATCATAAAACCCGTACTTCATTAATAACTTTTGAATCATAATTCACACTAAAAAGATCAAATAAAATGAAAATTTAAATAAAATAAATAAAAAACAGATCATGATATATATATATATATATATATCAAATGTTCAATATATAAAAAACATAAAATAAACAAGTGGTGAATATGGTACATGTACCATAGAAGTAAAAGTGAGATAAGAAACCCCCTTACTTCTAGTATTTTCTCACTTCATGCACATTACAAACTACTATATAAAAATTATAAGAATATTATACATAAATTATATATATATAATTATATGTATATATAATAATATATATTATTTATTTACAGAAACTTATCATCCTTTTATTAAGAACATGTTATAAAAATAATTCATTGTGGTGATAACTATTTCATTTATCATACAGGTTTCAATTTAGAAATACCGGTTCATGAAATTTTATTACATTTCCATAATCTATAAAATATTAATCATTATATAAATATCATATATGTCACGACACGCCACCCCAGGCCAGGAACCATGTCATCTGACCCCATGGGTCTCCTATAATACCTTGGATTCCATATCATCACACCATATTCTATTACTCACTAGGGTCGCTTATTAGACTAATACCTGTACCCATAGGCCAAAAAATGTTCTTTAAGTGTGTGTTGTCCTCACTCACACACACCTAGGGAACCATTCTAGAAGGTCACCAATCCTGATTACTACTACATTCCAAGCATGCTTAACAATAGAGTTCTAATCAGGGAGGCTCTTGAAAAGAAAGGTGCTCCTTGTTGACATGGGTAGTAACATTTATCCTTCATAGTCTCACTTTTCTAGGGGTGTTACATCATCCACCCCTTAAACCAAAACTCCCTCATTGTGGACCCCAAGCCTCAAACCCAGGCAGTGCCTAAGCACTTCAGGCTGGGTAATGGATCTGATACGATTTGTCACGACCCGCCTCCCCAGGCCATGAACATTGTCATCTGACCCCGTGGGTCTCCTGTAATACCTTGGTTGCCTTCCCAGCACAACATATGCTATTACTCACTAGGTTCAATTATCAGACTAATGACTATCCCCACAGGCCAACACATGTTCTTTTAGTGTGTTTTTTCCTCTTTCAGACACACCCTGAGAAACTTCCCGGAAGGTCACCAATCATGATTACTTCTCCAGGCCAAGCATGCTTAGTTGTGGATTTCTAATGAAGTTGGCTCATGAAAAGAAAGTTGCACCTTGTTGACAAGGGAAGTAATATTTAGGCTTCTAAGTATAAATTTTCAAAGGGTGTTACATTATTTGTAAAATCACGTTACATTTTCAGGTACTTTTGATGTTCTTATGTTCCTTTCTTTTGGAGTAGTGACGAATGGGATAGTCTGGAGAACTTTAAATGTTGTTTTGAGGCAAATGGGAAGCTGCACGGGAGGCACCCGGGTTACCTAAACTGTGCGGCCAAATCGTGCATAGTTTGTCTTGGAGTCATTAGATTCCTCAAGGGCGGTGCATGGTTCATCTAACCATGCAGCCAAACCATGCATGGAGTGTCTACCGAGGAAGTGGCGAATGCACAGTTAGTGCACGATTTGTCTAACCATGCTGGAAAACTGTGCGTCCACTTAAATGAGATCATATAAAATTGGATATCACTCATTTTTCCCACTAAGTGCCTCAGTTTTCCTCTTAAGTGGCCCTAACTCTAGATATTTCTTCACCCAAGGTCATAGAAGGTTCTCCCATCATTCCGAAGGCGATCCAAAGGCTTCTCTTGGTGAATCAATGCCAGATTCTTGAGGTATGTGATCATTCTTCATCGTTCTTGATCAGTTTCTTATATCTACATAGATCTACTTCTCCAATTCTCTCGTTTTATTAGATATATGCTCGTTATGGGGTGATCTATGTGTGTGTATTTAAAATATGATGACATTTGGTCTTGATCTTGATAGTTGAAGAGATCTATGACGAGTTCTTGAAGAAGAAACCCAGTTTTCTTGAGCGTTCTCGACCATTGTGATTTTGGTCAAAACCTTTGAAGTATGTGGTTCTGTCCCGACATTCCAAATTTTTTATCATTGTATTTTCGGGATTTATTTCAATTTTTGATTCAAAATCAATTTCCAAAATTTTCCTTAAATTATATTCATAAAAACATGATTCTAATGAATCGATATATTTTAAAAGGTGTTGGCATGGAAATTTTGAAAACCCCAATTCCATTGAATTGGGTGTGTTTATAGAAAATACCCAATTTAAATTGTTAGATTTAAATTGTGGATTTGATGGAAATACTTTCAATTAAAATTTTTAATTCAATTATGGAAATAAAATGTGTAATAATGGAATTGGTTTTGAATGGATTTCAAACTGGTGAAAATGGCTTAAAATTATTTGATAGATACCCAGTGGTTTTATCTCATGGAAAAGGCTTGCTTTTAAATAAAACCTATTTGTTTTTATATGGAAATAAATTGGGACTTTTGAAATGGAAGAATGGGATTGATCATATTTTTACGCATTCATAAAATTGTTCGCTCATCATGTAAGAGCGCATGCACAACTTAGGTAGTAAGTGAGTTATTTGGATACACTCTACGCTATGACAACGTTCTAAAACATACTTATGGTGGGCCACATCCCCGACAGGTTGGTGATGTGTCTCTTTTGGCCAGTGTCATAGGGATGTGTGTATACACATTTTTATGAATTCACATAGAGAGCGTGGAATCCTATAACTGGTTAATACTATCGTACCTTTTGGCAGATGACCATGTTTCTCGCTTGTTTATTTATATTTGAGATATAAATGTATGTCAATGCATTTTAACTTCATTACATGACTACTGAATTTATATAAACTATTTTATATAATTGTATTAATTTAGCAATTTTTTAGAAATATTCCATCATTTGTAAAATTATTGCTTAAAAATATTTATTTCCATCATTATAAAATGTACAGAATGTTTTGTTAAAATGTGATTTTGAATTTCTAGACCTATTTATTTTAAAATTAAAAGCATTTATTTGGATGATCTATATTTGGAATCTGTTATGGAATATTTGGTTGTATCCTACTAGGCTTAGGCTCACACCCTACGTTTTTCTTTTGGGTGAGTGTAGACTTATTTCTTCTAGGTTCGAGCAAAGGGAACCGACCTCTTAGAGGTGGATCCATCTGTTGATCTTTCATCTTGGTGAGTTGTGTCCTTAGGGTCCTTGGTGTTTTTTTCCGATTTTTAGTACTTGGGTAAGTGTTGTACTTTGGGTTTTTATGCCTCTTTGTATTCTTGTACATTACTCTCAGTGAAGTTTCTTTTTGTTATGTATACTGTCTTGTTTCTTTTCTTCCATATTGTTCAAGGAAAAATCATTCCCACTGGAAATATATGTGATTCCAGGTGCTACTCGTCGACCTGTAGGGATCGGGAACGCCGTTCGGGATTTATCCGGGTCGGCTTGGTTATCAGGCTACCAGGGTACCCGGGTTGGTTCGTGACAAAATGGTTTCAGAGAGCTGTTAAGTATCTTGCCTTGATGATAGTATGTAGTTGAGTATTCTTGTTAGGACTTAGGAGTTAGTTGTGATTGAGTGCCTGGCCAACTCTCACCACAATTAACCCTAAGTCACTAGGGTTGATCTAGGAAATACGACTTGTGGATTATTTCTAGTATTTTCCCTATTTTTATTTGGATAAAGTGGAATCCAAATCTTGTTATACCTTATGTTAAGAATAGTTTTACTTTTTACTTTATTTTTGTGTTGATCTAGTGTCATTTTATGTTGTGTAACATCATGAATCCGAGAAGTTGTGGGAATCAGATCCGAAATGTGGCTACTTCTGAATCTTAGCATGCGAGTCCTATTGTGGATCCGAGTCTGGTTGAGTTAATTGTTCACACTGTCCAAGCTCTAGGACAGGCACCACTTCTAGTTTCTGTTCAGACTCCAGCTATAGATCCTCATATTTATATTCTTCAAAGTTGTTCTCAAGATTTCCTATGCCAGAAGTCACTAGTTTTCAAAGGCTCCACTAACCCTCAACATGTTGAGGACTGGTAAAGTAAGATTGGATGTCTATTTGGGTTCTTCGAGACACCTGATGTGATCATGGTAAAGTGTGCTACCTTCCTGTTGGAGGGACCAAGTAGGAGATGGTGGGACATTATGGTGATGGGTGGGGAACATGAGGGTTTGGAGTGTAAAGACATTACAGTTCTTTTCACTAACCAATTCTATCAACAATCAATGGTGTTGTCCAACGCTATGGAGTTTTCCAAGCTTCACCAGGCCAACAAAAGCATTACTGAGTACTCAAATTTCTTTTCTGAGTTTTTATAGTATTCTCTTGAGAGTTTATCTAATGAGAAAATGAAGGCCTGACAATTTGAGTTGGGACTTCAATAAGATATCTTTTCTCATGTTTTCTTACAGATTATACCAACTTATGCTAATGTGCAGGATAGGGTGATGATGTTTGAGATAGACCTGGTAGGAAATTTAGGTTTTAAGGAAGTTCATTTTCCTTCTAGAGGTAGTTTTGGTTACATTAAAATAAAATGGATGAGAGAGGTTTATCATGGAAGTTCTCAAAAGCAGAGTCATTCCAACCCTCCGGTAGTACTAGGATGGGATCCATTGACTTACTATTAGTGTAGAAAGCCAGGATATTCTAAGAGGTTTTTCACTGAGGCACCCATGAATTATAGCTCTTGCGGACATTTATGGAACTTACAGAGATTCATCCATCACTTCTCTACTCCAAGTAGTGGAACAGGATCATCAACACCTCCAGAAACTGTAGGGAAATCAAATTCTTCACGTACAAAAGGGTTCCATCCATAGGAATCCGGAACGAACATCTTCACATAGTGGAATAGTCTCCAGAGGTAGCTGATACAGGTCCTGCAACTATAAGAGGTACCATTACTGTAGCTTAGTCTTCAGTGACCTCTCTTTTTGATGCTAGTGCATCCCACTCTTTTATTTCAACCCATATTGTTAATCTTTTTAATCTACCTTTGGAGGTTTTATCTTCTGTGATGGATATTAGTACCCCCCTTGGTACAATGAGAGAGAAATGTCTCCATAATGCTGCTTGTGTCTTCTCTCTATCTAATGTTGATCACACTTGGAGGTTTTTGGTTCTCGGCATGAAATATTTTAACTTCATATTTGGGATGGATTGTCTCATTACCAATAAATCCCATATTGATTGTTATGTTCGACTGGTCTACCTTACTACACCTAGTGTTGTTCCTTTTGTTTTTCAAGGAGAATGGGATCCAATGTCAAGCAGAGCTTGAACCTCCTATCTAGAGTTTGGGAAAGTTATATCATTGTTTTCTATTTTATCTAGAGATTAATTCATTGTGTGGGGAGCTTCCATCATTCATTGTGGAGTTTACTGAAATGTTTCCTTCTAACTTCTCTTGTTTTCCACAAGTAATTGAGGTTGATTTCTCTATTGAATTAATGCCTGGTACTCAACCGGTTTCTATTCCCTCTTACTGAATGGCTCTAGCAGAACTAAAAGAACGGATGTATTAGTTATATGATCTTCTTTAGAAAGGTTTTATATGCATGAGTGTGTCACCTTAGGCAGCAGCATTACTCGTCGACAAGAAGGATGATGGTTCTCTTAGCTTATGTGTTGATTATTGAAACCTCAATCGAGTTATGATAAAAGAATAAATATATGTTACCCCGAATTGATAATTTGTTTGATCAATTGAAAGGGGAAAAGTGCATTTCAAAAATTTATCTTCGATTAGGTTACCATCAGTTGAGTATAAAAGAATATAACATTCATAAGTCCACTTTTCAAAGTAGGTATAACCATTATGAGTACCGTGTTATGACCTTCGGCCTAACAAATGCTTCTGCAACATTCATGGATGTGATGAACAAGGTTTTCCTTGAGTATCTAGATACTTTTGTGGTAGTCTTTATGGATGAGATTCTTGTCTAATCTAAGTCTGAGGAGGATCATGTGCATCATTTGAGAATAGTTTTTAGTCATCTAAGGAATCCCCAACTTTATGCCATGCTTTCAAAGTGTGATTTCTGGATCCGGGAAGTGAAATTATTAGGACATGTCATTTCAGAATAAGGAATATCAGTTGATCCTAAGAAGGTGATGACTGTTATAACTTGGGAACAACCATGAAATGTTTTTGAGAGTCAGAGCTTTTGGGGATTAGTAGGATATTTTCACCGATTAGTAAAAGACATCTCATAGTTATCTTCTCCAATGACTTCTCTAACTCAAAAGGATGTGAAGTTTTCCTAGAATGATAATTATTAGAGTTCTTTTGTTGAGATAAAGAATCTTTTGACTACCACGCTCTTGTTAACTCTCCCTAAGGCTGGGACAGGTTACGTGGACTTTTGTGATGCATCGGGTTCATGTTTTGGATGTTTCCTTATGAAAGGTATTCATGTTGTTGCCTATTGATCTTGTCACCTTCAGCCTCATGGGAAGAACTATCCTACCCATGAACTTGAAATTGCAGCTGTAATGCATGCACATAAGTGTTGGAGACATTACCTATATGGAGAATGGTTTATTATATATACATACCACAATGTCATGAGTTATATCTTCTCTCAAGAAGATTTGAATATCCTCCAAAGGTGTTGGGAGGAGTACTTGAAATCATTCATCTTCGAAATTGCCTATACCGCTGGGAAAGGGAATGTAGTTGTAGACGTGTTAAGCAAGAAACTTCTACCAGAGTCTGTGAAAGAATATTCAGAAGAGTTGAGTTTGATTGCTCTTTTTTCTCAGTTTCATATTGTAGGATAGTGGAAGGGAAATGATGTTTCTTTAGCAAGTGTCCAGTTGACATCTGCTCTTCTCAAGGTAATTATTTAGAAACTCCAACAAGATGTTGAATTACATAGCACTAGGGACTCTCTTTATGGTGGGGATACTGACACCCATTTTTCATTCTCCAAAGGGGGTATTCTGTTTAATTGAAACCGTTACAATGTGTCGTTATCGGTAAGGAAGGATGTCATGGGGGATTGCCATAAATCTTAGTTGGGCGTGCACCCAAGAACGAAAAAGATGTTCTATGACATGCAGTTATAGTTCTGGTGGCTAGGTATGAGATGAGGCATTGTTAAGCTTGTATCTCCTTTCTATACATGCTTGTAGGTGAAAGACGGGCCCCAGAAACCTTCGGGTTTACTTCATCAATTCTAGTCAGTACATGGAAGTGGGATGAAATCTATATGAACATTGTGGTAGGGTTACCTCAATCCCATAGGAAGAAGAATGCGATATTGATTGTGACCAACAGGCTAACCATGTTATTTCACTTTATACCTATTCGAGATACAACCAAAGTTGAGGAGTTGGGAAATATATATGTGAATAAAATTGTTCATTTTCATGGATTTCCGTCTTCCATAGTCTCTAATAGGGATCCTCGGTTTACATCTCACTTTTGGAGAGGCCTTTAGGAGGCACTGGGATCTCAGGTCCGTTTGAGCACGACCTGCCATCCACAGTCAGATGGCCAAATAGAGAGAGCTATTCAGATCCTTGAGGATATGCTCTACGCATGTGTTCTCGATATTGGTGGGTTTTAGGATGATCATCTAGGGCTAGATGAGTTTTCATATAACAACAAGTATCAATATGCGATCAAATTGGCACTTTTTGAGGCATTGTATGGTCGTCCTTGTAAATATCTTTTATGTTGGTCAGAGATTGGTGAATGTTCCTTGGTAAGACTGAGTTTGGTCCAAGAGAATACATCTAAGATCCAATTTATTTTTCAGAGAATGTTGACAACACAATGTTAGTACAAGTCGTATGCTAATCGTCATCATTGACCTTTAGAGTTCTCAGTTGATGAATAGGTGTTCTTGAATGTTTCACCCAGATTAGGACATCGATGGCTTGGGAGGCAAGGGAAACTTGCTCCTCATTTTGTGGGACCTTTTGAGGTTGTTGGCCATGTAGGGAAAGTTTCTTACCGTCTAGGTCTACCACCATAGCTGACGTTGATACATAACGTGTTCCATGTATCGTAGCAATGAAAGTATCTCTCTGATCCATCTCATGTTTTGAGCTGGAGTGATCTTGAGATTGAACTAGATTTATCTGTGACTAAACGACCAGTCCGGGTAGTTAATTATGAGACCAAGGTACTTAATGGGAGAACGATACCTATGATCCGTGTACTATGGAAGCATGGTTCTGATTCTCATGACACATGGAAAAGGGAGGCACTAATGAGAGAGAAGTGGCCTCATATTTTTTATGTGGAGGTTTCTTTATAGGCTTTCCGGGGACAGGAAGATCTTATGGTTTGGAGTATGTAACATCACGTTACATTTTCAGATACTTTTGAGGTTCCTAAGTAATTTTTTCTTGTAGTAGTGATGAATAAGAGAGTTGGGAGAACTTTAAATGTTGTTTTGAGGTAAAGGAGAAGTCACACGGGCGGCGCACGGGTTGTCTAAACTGTGCGGCCAAATCGTGCGTAGTTGGTCTTGGAGGCCGTAGCTTCTGCACGGGCGGTGCACGGTTTGTCTAACCGTTTGGCCAAACCGTGCATGGAGTGTCTTTTAAGGCAACAGCTAATTAATGGTTAGCACGTGGTTTGTCTAACAGTGTGGGAAAACCATGCATCCACTTAAATGAGATCCTATAAAAGTTCAACTCAATCGTTTTTTCCTCTAAGTGCCTCGTTTTTCCTCTTAAGTGGCTTTAACTCAGGATTTTTCTTCTCCTAAGGTCATAGAAGGTTCTCCCATCATTCCAGAGGAGATTCACAGGCTTGTCTTGGTGAATCGAAGTCAGATTCATGAGGTATGTGATCGTTCTTCATCGTTCTTGATCGGTTTCTTAGATCAACATAGATCTACTTCTCTTCTTCGCTTAGTTTCTTTGATTTATGCCCATTATGGGTAGATATAAGTGTGTGGATGTAAAATATGATGATATTTGGTCTTGATATTAATAGGATAAGAAATATAATGTGGCTTCTTGAAGAACCAACCCTATTTCCTTGAGCGTTCTCGACTGTTGTGGTTTTGGTCAAAACCATTGAAGTTGGTGGTTCCATCCCGACTTGCCAAATTGTTTATCATTGTATTTTCGGGATTAATTTAAATTGTTGATTTAAATTCTATTTCACAAATTTTCATTCAATTAAATTGATAATAACTCAATTCCAGTGAATCTATATATTTGAAATGGTTTTGGCATGGAAATTTGGAAAACCCTAATTTCATTTAATTGGGTGTGTTTATGAAAACTGGCCGGTTTAAATTGTTAAATTTAAATTGGGGATTTTATGGAAATGATTTCAATTATATTTTTTAATTTAATTGTGTAAATAAATTATTTAATTATGGAATGGGTTTTGAAAAGATTTCAAACTGGTGAACATTGATTACAATTATTTGATAGAAACCTAGTGGTTTTATCTTGTGGAAAATGAATGTTTTTGAATAAAACCTGTTTGGTTTTAATGGAAAGAAATTGGCACTTTTGAAATGGAAGAATGGGATTGATAGTATTTTTAAGAATTCTTAAAATAGTTCTCTCATCATGTTATATCACATGCAAGCCTTATGTAGTTAGTGAGTTATTTGGATACACTCTATGCTACGACAACGTTCTAAAACATACTTGTGGCGGGTCACACCCTAGAAGGGTTGGTGACGAGTCTCCTTTGGCCATTAACATAGGGACATATGTATACACATTTTTATGAGTTCACATAGAGAGTGAGGAATTCTTTAAATAGTTAATACTATCATACCTTTTGGTAGATGACAACGTTTCTCGCTTGTCTCTTTATATTTGATATATAAATGTATGCCAGTGCTTTTGAACTACATTACATGCCTGCTAAATTTATATAATCTGTTTTATATAAATGTGTTACTTAAGACATTGTTTTAGAAATATTCCATCATTTTTAAAATCATTTCATAAAAATATTTATTTCCATCATTTGAAAATGTATAGAATGATTTGTTAAAATATGATTTTGAATTTCCTAACATGTTTGTATGAAAATTGAAAGCTTTTATTTGGATGATCTATATTTGGCATTTGTTAAGTAATATTTGGTGGAATCCTACTGGGCTTAGGCTCACACCCTAATTTTTCCTTTGGGTGTTTGTAGACTTCATTTTTTCAGGTTCGAGCAAAGGGAAGGGACCTCTTCAAGGTGGATCCAGCTGTTGATCATTGGTCATGGTGTGTTGTGTCCTTAGGGACGTTGGGGATGTTTTCCACTTTTTAGTACATGGGCGAGAGTAGTACATTGGGATTTTTATGCCTCTTTGTATTATGGTACATTACTACCAGTGGACTTTCTTTTTGTTATACATACTGTCTTGTTTCTTTTATTCCACATTGTTTGTTTCAAAATCTTTCCCACTTGCATGTTATGTAATTCCATGTGCTATTCGCCAACCCATGGGGTTCGGTAATGCTCTTCGGGCTATGTCAGGGTCGTCTCAGTTATTGGGTAACTAGGGTACCCAGGATAGTTCTTGATAATATATATTCAATATATTTGTATATATATCTATCATTGAATGGTATATATATAAAAAATAATTACTCTATTCATGTTGATGGTTGGTTGTACGTACGAATGAACACATGTTTCAGTTTTGAAAAGATGGAACAAAAAAAGTCAACTCATAATTAACCTTTATAGAATCAATATTATATCAAATATATAATATATATTCATTAAATTAATCCTTATCCATATCCATTTAAATCAGAAATGAAAAATTCCTCACAACACTTAGTGAAGTTGGTAGTCCATATGTACGGACGAGCGACATTATCGATTTCCAAAAGATGGGAAGGTAAGATGGTATATATGATTTTATTATTATATAAGAATATTTATTTCATAAATATAATATATTAACCATAAACCAATAATAAAATACATCCATGAAATATGGTTATGGAAAATGAATTTTATTACTACCTTGTGGTTGTAGTCTACACATACACACATCTGATACTTTGAAATCATATTTAATGGAGTAGAGGGTTGATATTGGTGGTTACATAATCATTTTAAAATTTATATATATTTTGTATACAATAGATATAACATGATGATGAATATCATGTATTTAAATTTTTTATAATATGAAAAAAAAATTGTATTAGTTCGGGTAAGACAATTACCCCTTCTTCAACAGGACTCCTTTATATCTATCCTAAAGGACTATTGGAATAGCATTTAAAAAAAACTATAACTATTTTATTATAAATTTATAATATAATTATAATGTGTTTGGTTGATATATATGGCTCAATTTTGTAATTAAGAGAGTAGAATATGTTCCCCATTTATAAGTGTAGAGAGGGGAACTTTTGGAATTACCTAAATATTAATTAATATAAATTAATTTTGATATCGACGTGTCTATAAATTGATATATTGAGAAAATATGGAGATTATAATTTTAAATAATATCATTAAATAAAATTTGGACATGTTTTGGTTATTTTTTCACAATTATCTCTTTTTTTAACCCCAATAAACTCTTTTTGACAATTAACATGATATCAATGTTTTTTACCCATTAAGGGTTAATAATGATACCGTAAAAAGGAAAGAGACTCACAAATGGAGTATTGTTTATATCATAAAATATTTAAAATTAAATTTCCAAAATATATCATTTTTATCAATTTTAAATCATTTATTAAATTATTATTTATTATAAAATATAATTAATGTAATTTCTGGAAATACAAGAAATATTATAACACAATATGTGTCTAAATAAAATAAAACGATTCAAAAATTTCCTTTATAATATTTTAATGAATATATTAACATAATAAAATTATAATATAAATCATTAAAAAGTTTAGATAAAATTTTAATTCTTATATTTTGGTTTAACAACTTGGTAAACCAGTTTTAACTTTAATAGTGGTAATAAATTTTTCAATATAAAAGTGTTATAATTTTAATTATAAGGTTAAAATTGGATCATAAATGGAGAATGGTAAAACTTTTAGACAATTTATCATCAATATTCTATTTTTTCAAGATTTTTATGATTTTTATATAATTTTATAAATTAATATTTAACATCAAATTCGGTTAATTTCATTTTACGAACTATTTACATAATTTAAATTTGAAAACAACATGAAAATAATGGAATTATAATATAAAAACTTATCACATATTTAATATGTTATATATACATTTAAAATAATTGGGAAACTTTAAATAACCCATTAAATATTATTTTTTGAGTTCCTAAAATGATTTACATGGTTTTTTCTACTCCTTTCACAAGCACTATGTTTACATTACTTTAGAATTTAAGGTAATTATTTTATTTCTAAAAGTTAAAAATAATTTAATGTTAAAAAAATAAATAATATTTAAAATAAATATTTATAAACAAATATATAATCTTTTTTACCTTATCTAAAAATTATATAGATATTAATGTTAATAGAGTAATATTTTTCATTTAATGTTTTCATAAAATAATATAATGGCCCAAGTGAAATAAAACTAGCAAAAAGCATCCATATATTTTAGAGTTATATGTAAATGGAAAAAATAAACAAAGTAAATTTTTAATGAAATTTTAAGTCCATTTCCAAATGATTTAATCTTATTTTACATGTTTTTCCCTTACTAGAGTGACAAATATTTACCAAGATTTCTATTCATAATGAAAAAATAAAAGGTTAATTTTAACCAAATTTTATCATCCTAATTAAATATATTGAATAAATTTTATCAAATTTAATTCACATAACATATATAATTTTATTTAAACAAAAACCCACAAAACACGATGAAAATCTATTTTCCCAAAAACAATTAAAGTATAAATTTTTCATATATTAATATAAAAAGTAAAATTAATTAAAATTAACTTAATTGAATTATTAATAATATAAATGTACTTATTTTACTTTTAAATTAAATTTAAATCCATATTAAACATTTGAATTTCTTAAAATGAAAATATTATTTTCAATAAAAATAACATTGTTCACTATTCATAAAAAAATGTTTCAATAAATTGTCATAAATTAACTACAATATATTTATGAAATGATGATTTAAAATATTAATCTAATTTTTAAAATAAATATTATATAATTGGTAACAAGTAATTACATTATTTTCTCACTAAAATAATGAAAAGGCATAATTTGGGGAAATATATCTTTATTGCCTACCGTGACTTCACTAAGAATATATTTACTTTATACAAAACATTAAACATGTTTTTTTAAAATGTTGTGGTTCATATTAATTAATCCTATTTAATATCTCAGTTAAAATTGTATGCTATATTATTATTCATGTAGACTCATGGTTGCTGGTATCACAAGCTAACTAAGAAATAATTATATCCTATAATATTATTGTGTTATATGGGTGGTTTAGATCACAAGGAATATAGCCTAGTGAGAATATGGTATTTGTCATGACCCACCTCCCTGGTCCATGAACCCTGTAATATGACCCCATGGGTCTCCTGTAATACCTAGGTTGGCTTCCCAGCACACCATAGGCTATTACTCACTAGGGGAACTTATCTGACTAATGACTGTCCCCACATGCTAACACATGTTCATTCTGTGTGTTTTGTCCTCACTAACACACACCCTGTGGTGGTTCATATTAATTAATACTATTTAATAGCTCAGTTAAAATGGTATTCTATATTATGATTCATGTAGACTCAAGGTTGTGGGTATCACAAGCTCTCTAAGAAATAATTATATCCTATAATATTACGGTGTTATATAGGTTGTTCGGATCACATGGAATATAACTTAGTGAGAATATGGAATTTGTCACGACCCCCTCCCTAGTCCACGAACCTTGTCATTTGACCCCATGGGTCTCCTATAATACCTTGGTTGGCTTCCCAACTCAACACATGCTATTAATCACAAGGGTCACTTATCAGACTAATGACTGTCCCCACATGACAACACATGTTCTTTCAGTGTGTTCTGTCCTCACTAACACACACCCTGGGAATCATAGCAGAAGGTCACCCATCCTAATTACTACTACAGGACAAGCATGCATAACTGTGTATATCTAATCAGGTAGTCTCCCAAAAATAATGTTGCACCTTGTTTACATGGGTAATAACATTAGTCTTTTATGTCTCACTTTTCTAGGAGTATTACATTATCCACCCCTTTAATGAACAATGCCCTCGTTGTGGACACCAAGCCTCAAACCCAGGTAGTGCCTAAAAACATTCGGCTAGGTATTGGCTCTGATACTATTTTTTCATGAACTGAATCTATTCTCCATAAAAACAATCACCAAACCCAGCCCGCAACTTGGCCCGAAGGGTGTTCCCGATCATTAGAGTGGTGTAGGGGATGCGTGGTGGGCCCATAACCCACAGGCCTGATGTTCAGGTTAACTCCTAGGGTCATGTTATCTGGGGAACAGTCGGTGTATTCTGGAGTTAGGATTGTCGGGACATGGTATTCTGGTTATGGTTAGTGTGGTTGATCATCACACCTTAAGATGATATTCAAGTCACCAGGGGAATTCGGGACTTTTTTAATCCCTTTGGTTTTCTTCGTTTGATGATGATTAGTTTAAATGAAAAGAGAGTTGGGTTAATGGTCTTAGTGAGCTCACAGGGCCTATCTATCCATGTAGAGCTGATAATATTCCCTAGATTACTCTATGTGATGGTGAAGTGATTGGAATATAGCTACCAACCATAAGTAAAATTCACCTACATAAACTAGTTTCCTCTCACATTGTCTCGTATTCATTAGTTTTGAAATCTTTGAAATTTGGTTTTAAAGTTACTCAGTTTTATGAAGTGTAAAGTTTTTGTGAAAATATTTTATAATAATGATGTAATGTTTTGATAAATGAAATAGTGGGATAGAATTTTCAGAATTTTTTTGAAATGGAAAATGATGTGCTTACTCCTCTTTTGAAAGCAGAAACTATACTGATGTTGGTTTCGAAAAAGTGTTTCTAATAGTGTTTTCTAAAATATCTAAGGGTGTTTTAATGGGATTAGATGTTAAAAATTTATTTGAATAACATGAAATTGAGTTATTACTTAAATGCTTGGGTCTTTTTGAAAATTTTAGTAAGATGTTAATTGGGATTATGATCTCCTTGTTAGCGGTTTTGAGAAAAAAGGATGTGTTGGTTGACCGATTTGGTTTTGACAAGTGGAAATAATTTTTGGTTCAACAATGGGTATTTCCAAGAGTGACCAAATGCATAGGGTTATATGGGATGATGTAAGGTTAATGGCATGAACGGATTTGTTTCAGGATGGACATGAGGAGGGTACCCAGTGTGGCACAGAAATATGCATGTGTGGGGCCCATGGGGTACCATTGGTGGATACACTAACTGCTGAACCAGTTATTTTCAAAAATATGATATTAAAGGAAAAACATGATGTCTTGATGAATTGTTTGGGATGGTGTATATTAAGTGTTTTGGGAAAAATGTTCATGTTTTGGGATGTTTGGAGTCCAATAACCCATCTTGTTCGATACATGTTTTGGTTTTTTGGTTGGTCAATAAGCTCGGTAGAAGGACTGATTAGTAGTCTCTTATGAGATATGTTTTGGGACACCTTTATAGTGGTTCCATTCATGTGTTTGGATCTGGTTTGATGCATTTTTTTACCAATGTACCATCTAGGTTGGGTCCTTGGGTTCTCTCGTTGGATAAGGTACACCCCCATTAAGAGTTCATACACAATTGAAGTTCCACCTGGATTGTTTCACCATTGGAAAATCCTCCAGTTGATCAATATAAGGAATCTTTTATCAATCATTGATGATTGTGTCTACACCCATTAAATTATTTGATTTCTGGATCCTCTTATAGTGGGAGAGTGCCTGTGGAAGGTTAAAAGATACCGTAGTTTCTTATGTTTCTTGATTTTCCAAAGGTGGAAGTAGTCTAGGGTTGTTAACTCGGATGAGTATCGGGATGGCGTATAAAGGGCCCTCTCTGTCCTTCGTAGTCTCTTTGAAAAAAAGAAGTTCAGGTTAAACTACCAGTGTGAGAAATGTGGTCACGAGAGGGGATTGTGGCCACTTTCTAGAATTATGTGTTGTTTGGGGATGTTGTATATGGTCCCTCTCCATGGATTGTTTATATCAGTCACAATGGTCATGTTTGGTGACGCCTTGTGATGTCATATGCTCGAATGACCATAAAGGTGAGACTCATTCAATCCTCTTAGAGTCTCTATTATGTTGGGAGAATTTCTCCTTTGGAAAAACTATAAAATATTCCATTTTTTTGAAAAAGATGAGTATAGGTTTTATTAACTTCTATTTTTTCTCACCAAAAGAAACAAGGTTTGATGTGTGTGCATCTTCAAATCCCATGATTTAGTGAAATATCGGGTTAGGGTAATTCGAGTTTGGAATGTGTTATGTCTTGGTAATCTTATTAGGGATTAAATTGATGTTTTTTGTATCTCCAAAAGAAGGATTTCTGTTCAGGTGATTCCCAAAGCCTAACAACGAGGCCGAAGATGCTTCAATCATTTGAGCTCCAGCCATAGGTCTTGGAGAGAAGCTGGCACATAGTCAGGGGAAATCTGAGGGTCATATAAAACCTTGTACATTGTCTTATCCTTAGTATGAAAGATGAGAATAGTTCAAACCTCCCATGTCTTCATGGCTGAGCACATAGTTTGTGCACTATTATTAGTGGTCATGTTCTAGGAAGCAATGTGGAAAGAATAGTCCCCATGGTTAGTGCATGGTTTCCCAAACTATGTAGACTAACAGTGCGACCGACCCAAATTTTTAAATTTTGGGGTATTTCTGTGCCTTCCCATGCTATTTGTTAAGATGGTATGTTCTTATGGTGGGTATACCCACTATGAGTTTCATGTGTGTTATTTTTGAAATTTCTAATGGGAGTTTACCCCTTGTACAAGGAGTCTGTTCAAGCCTCCCCAAGTTAGTGTCTCGATTTTGTCTTGGGAAATTTTGAGTTGTCTCTTATGGTGGGTAGCCCATTTGTGTGTCCCCATACTAGTAACTAAAATTGGTCATTGGTTTTGGATTGGAAGTAGGTATTCTCTCCCATTCTCTCCTCCCATAATTTGACGATAAATAGAATCACGACATTGGTCGATACGTTTCTGGGTTTCAGAAATCACCCAGATTTAGAGAGGTAAATTGATACTTTCATAACTCCTTCTATTTTTACTTTTTCCCCCATTCTAGTTCTTACATGATATCGTAGTCATTTTTGGAATCTCCCTTGAATGTTTGGCGGTTTTCAAATTTAGCTACTGGGGGATTTTGGGTGGTTTTCTTCAATATTGTTTTGAGTAAGTGTTTCTCTCTTCAATTCCTTCCTTTTACATAGGGTTTCCTCCCTCTTTCACTATGTTATAAAATGTCTAGATGTTAGGGTTCAAACCTAGGGTTTTATTTGGTGTCCTATTGGTTAAGTATTCATGTTTAGGGATGGTTTTATATTTCTTGTGGGGTGGCAGTTGTGTGGTTGATGTTTTGTACCATGTTTTGAGGGATTCGACACTTTCGATAGGTGGTTCCATGTGTAAACAATTATTGATTAGTTAAATTGCTGTATTTACTCATTTTTCATATTTTTTATATGTTGATTGTGGTTCAAAAACTTTTTATGATTGATTTGGTTATGTGTTTAATTTTATTGTTACATTTTAACATGAAATTGTTAGTTTTCATGTGTTACTTATGGGGTATTATTTGGGTGTATTTTATAACATATAGAATTTTCTTAATAAATCTTTTTTGGCTTTAAATTTTGGTTTGGTAATTTATTTGTTTCATCTTGGACTAAAAATTGGGTTTTTCAATAGGTTTGAAGTGTAAAACATTTCTATAATTCTTGAGATCATTTTATGAAAATGTTCATTTTCATTTGGATCTTTGGTGGTATTATACAAGGTGATTTTATAAAACATGAAATTGGTTTTATAAATATCTCTGGGGATGAAAATTATGTTTTTCCTTGGAATTGGTATGGTTTTTTGTCTCAAATGGTAGTTTTGAAATGGGTCTTGTGTGCAAGACTTATTTACACCACTTGGGTTCTTTTAATGAAAATTATAAATGTTTTAGTTTGTTAAACAAAGTGTGAAAAGGGTGAATATGTACTGTTTGGTGTGGGTGTTCACCTATTATGGGTTTTGAAAGGTGATGTGATGTTTTAATATGTCAAAAACATTTAGAATATTTTTTAAATTTCTGAAATGTTTTATTAAGTTGTGATGTTGGAGAGAAACTTGTTTGTGGGATGTTTTGTGTAAGTTTGACAATAAAATGATTTTGAAGGTAAAAATAGTATTATATAACATGTGACTGGGATGTTATGTGAGTTGTAATATATTTGAATGGTTTTATAAAACTATTTAATGGATTTGTGGATGTTTTAAGGAAATGTGAAAAATGTTGTGGGCTATTTCGGTGAGAGTAGGATTTCAAAATCAATTTGAATGAAAAGTGTATTTTTGTGACTTTTGTGGTATACATGTGGTATTTTTGGTGAATTATTTTCGAGAAAATGATATTTTCATGTGAAAAGTATATTTATTGACTTGTTGAACTTGTTTGATCACAAAGGGAAAACCTAAGTATCTAGCTGGGTGGACGTGTACTAGTATGCTCGTGAATCCGTGGGGTTTGGCCTCAATTTTACATAGCAAGATTGATGCTTTCAACTCTAAGTAAAATATGATGATGATATTTTGGGACCACTAGGATATGGTTATGTTCCCTACTAGTGGCTCATGCATGAGAATGGATATTTGTGATGGTTACCTCCACCGTGGTATGAGGTACCTAGGACCCACAACGAGCAGGAGCCTAGGGGTTATTTCTTATTGCTTGTGCTCATTTGTTACTTTGTGCTTACCATCAGCATACGGTATGGTTGGATGGAAAATTCAGTAGCGTTGATATTATTATTTTTTAAATTTTTTATTCTTAATAATATCCCACCTGAAAAATATTTTATTTTTTTAGTTTCATCTTTTAGAAATTGTAACTAGAATTTCTTATTTATAAAAACTTACAAGAATTTTATCTTTGAATGTTTCTCACAAGGAATCTCTTATTGGTGGTATCCTACTGGGAATTTTCTCACGCCCTACTTACACCATTGTGTGTAAGTAGACTTCTTTATTTTTGTTGTCGCAGGTTTGTGTACAACTTTTTGTGCCAATAGTTTGGGTTTTTTACCGGTCATTCGTGATGTAGTGTTGTGGAGATAGCTTGAGGGCGAAGCCTCTTGCCATGTGGAGGTTCTTGGGATGTTTATTTTTGGTTTTGTACATTTTTTATTATCTTGGTGAGTTGTTTTAAACTATGTAATTCAATTATGAATTTTTTAAAATGATTTTTGGTTTTAAAAATCCATATTCTTTTTATTGGATTCATTTGTTGTGTTATGTTTATAAACTCAGGTAAATCATTCCCAATTATAATTTTAAGATACCCGGGCACTGGTTCCTGCCCGTAGGGATTGGGAACGCCATTCGGGCCCTGTCGGGGGCTGGGTTTTGTGCCAGTTTTTGTGGTGACCAGATTTGGTTCGTGACTGCATTCATAGGGAATATGGCCCAGTGAAGTTATAATAGTCTCATATGGAATATATCCCTTTAGAGATACAATATTCATAGAGAGTATGACATAGTGAATGACCGAGATTGCATTTTAATTGGTAATATGACCTAGTTTAAATAATTTTTTTTGATATTTATGGGTTTGATCCTTGAAGTAGTATCCACTTTAATATTAATCATTGATTTTTTTTTTGAGTTTTAGAGTTTAGGTTCATGTGACGGGCCTGTCCTATTCAACCTAATATTTTGCAGTGTGGCTATTTTCGTGTAGTTTTACATCATGCAACAAGGAAATCAATTCCATAAAAGGGGTGACAAAAGAGGATCAGGTAGGGATTTTTCATTGGAGAAACCCCGATCTAAGATATTAGATAATTAGTGGGAAATTATTATGTATTACAACTGGTTGGATATAACACCGTATTATTAAAGAATATATCCATCTTTAAATTAATTTTATGTTTTAGATATCCTGATTAACACGCTACACGGATCTTAAAAAAATAATATTGTTATATTAAAACACACATGTTAATTTGATTATTATTAATAGGATTAAACACATTATGTAATATATATATATATAGAAACATTTAACTTATTATTATTGTATTTGTTAATTCCATATACATAATCATTACATTTATTGAAAATTCATTTTATGTTTCCAATCTATATTTTCTTCAAATTTGGATTTTATTGTATTTTTTGTGTGAATATTATAAATAATTTCTAATAATTATAAATATTTTATTAGAAAAAAATATATCATTTTTGGATTCATTTTATCAACTGTATCTTATAGTCAATTTTTCGTATTTTTCTAAAATAGTTGATTTTTTAATGAATAATGACAAATATTGATTTCTATAAAACTACCATTTCTTTTTATTACATAAAGTATTTTAAAAATACAATTATGTATATAGTTTGATTTTAATTTTAAATAAGTCTCATTTTATTATATATAAGAGAATTAAGTACATATGAATCAACATTTTACTTGATTTTGGATTATATTCATTTTTGGGCATAAAATTTTTTTTTCCTAAAAACTATTTTTATATACACAATTCATTTTAATCATAATTAGTTACATTAATAAATATTGAATAATTATATCAATGAAATTAAAATATTTTTTATTCTATCATATGTTTCAAAATTCATTTAATAGTTTTTTCTAGGAAAGAGATAATAAAAATCACATTTTAAATAAATATTAAAAGCCTAGATGATGAAATTTGTTAATTAGATTGATTTCATTTTTTGTCAATAAGAATAACAACCTTGGTAAATATTTGTCCCCTTGGTGAGGGTAAAATTTGTAAAAAAAGGTTAAATGTTTGGGATAAGAATTTAAAATTTCTATAAAACCTTCATTTATCCTATTGGATGAGTTTAGTTTATCCCTGAACATCTCTGTTTTTAAAATATGGACTCTTAGGGGAATCTTTCTATGATTAAGACTTTTATATTGTTTTATGAAATAAATATATTCAAAAATGACACTCTTTTGACATTAATATCTCTAATATTTTGTTTTCATATGGATATAAATAGAATAAGTTCAGTTATAAATTTTTATTTGAAATATGGATGATTTTTTTGTCATGGTATTTTTTATTTAATTTTTAGTGACGTAGTACTTACCTAAAATACATATGCAATGTTGATCCTCTATTTGTTCGAGAAATAATGAAATAAAATATATTCATTAAAAAATATGAAGATTAATATAATTTTGACAAATTATAATGTGACATGAATGTTTTATATAAATATAACATAATATTGATATTTTATAAGAACATCCTTTCACAGCTTTCAGTGTAAACCAAAAGGTGTTTCACAATAAAGAGGTATAATTGTTAATTGATTTTTCAAACTTTTTTCTTCATATAGCTACAATAAATATATGTTATCCATCATAAAATGACGAATATAATATCTTAAATTTAACTAATTTTTATTATTAAGATTAAATAACCATTATCCACTTTTTCTAATACAATAAAAAATGGAAATATCACACATTTATACGTATAGATTACCGTCCCCTTGAGGTGATGTAATACATTTTTAATCACCAATTTATAGAATTAATTATAAAAGTGTATATTATAAATAAATATTATACTTATTTCATTATTATCATTAAATTTATTGTTAAACCCTGACTAAGGTGAAAGTATCAAAATTACCAAACCAAAAATTTCATAGAAAATAAACTGATTTTCACCCGATTATAAATTTTAAGGAAGAACTGATTATAATAGAATATTTGGAAATTATAAAGGAATTTTATATAGTAATTTATGGATGAATATGTTGATGTATTACATTTATAATAAATATATATTTATTATACAAAAATTTTAATGCATACGAAGAAATACATAACTTGAGATTAGGGGATTTATTTTCTCACTTTTATTTTAACGAGACACATTCCATATTCTCAACTTATTGATTTTTTGTGGTATATATACAGCCCATGAATTAATTTAATGATAATTATCATAAAATATATGGGGACGTAAAAATCCACCTAATATTCTCTATTTCTTGAGGTTTTTACTTGGACATTAACAAGGAGGTAAGGGGTTTATTTTACAATCTCATTTATTTTGAGGATTTTTTATGAAAAAATTCCATTAGGGAAACTATATATATATATTATATGTTAAACCTCCAATATTTTCTTATACTATTTTTATTTTTGGTATTTTATATGTATTATTACAATTTTTCTTTCTTTTTCACTTAAAATGACTGAGAAAATATTTAAAATAAATGTAGACCTTATTTCCCCTTTTGTTGTCATTATTTTTATTCCACTTCCATGTTTATTTTAAAATTATTTCAATATCTTTTTTCCTATTCTTATAGGATTTTCAAATTTCATTAGTACACATTTTTTACTATTTAAAAAATTCTTAAAAATAATATTTTTATCTTTTTCAAAAAGCAGTTATTTTTTCTGAATGAGTGAAAAGTTATTTTTTAATGAAAAATAAATGAATTTAGTTTCCCACCATTATTATTAATAAATTATTTGTATATTACTTTATATTTTTCAATGGTTATTTTTGAATAAAATGTTCCCCTTAATATTTTTGATTTTTTATTTTAAATAAGTGATTTCATAATGAAATGTTTATTTTCCTCAAGAGATATTATAGAGATCTTTTAATGTAAAATTTCATCTATGATAACATCCTTTAATGTTACTTATGGTTTAATGGGGATATGATCTAATGGTACCATCCTTATTCATTCTCTTTATGGTTTATGATTTTTATTATAAGACTTTTATGATATCCATTTCGTTTAAACTTATTATGTTATGATGATATGATGAAGGTTTTGTGATCTTGTGGCACACACCTATATGGTTTTAGTTATGTGAAGGGTAGGACCGAAATTATATATTCCTATACGGAATAGGGTAAATCAATTTATATCATGAGATAATTATGGGAAATGAGTTAATGTAATTGATCCACTATTGGAAATTGCAGGTATGCTTAATCAACTATTGAAAAAAGGTGATGATTCCCAACCCAATATGATATGGGAATGAAATGGTGATGAAAAATCCATTATGATATGGGAAACATGTGTTGATTAAGAATACACTATGGTGTGATGGTCTCAGTTTTTAACCTTGAAATATGATATTGTTTCTGTTCTCATGAAGGTTCCACACAATTTTGAAAAGTTTTAATGATTTTGATTTAAACTCATGGATCATGATTGATTTATAATGAATAATCACTCTAATGATTCATGTATTTTAAAATGTAAATGTGTTATTCCAAGAGTCATGTTTATCATCTATGAAATATTTGGAATTATCATTGATCATAACTGAATACAATTATTCTTATCATATTATTGAATATGATCGTCGATTGATATCTTCTATTTTTACACTTACTGAGAATATGATCTCACCCTTTCTTATATTTCATTTCTCAAGGTTATGAAGAATCTTTTAATTTAGGGTATATTCAACAATAGTATAATACGAGAATAAAATTGGGGGAGATGATGTCAATATTTTATTTACTAGTTTTTTAGGTATCTTAGTTTCAAAATAACCTAAACCTTTATGATTATGGCATGGGTTATAATGTTATGTATTAGACATTAATATAAAAGGATATAATATTTATGTATGAAAATAGTGGGTTTCTATAGTTTCTATCCGATCATTGATTAGTTAGTATTTAGAAATCTGGGTTCGATAAATTTAGTGAAATCCCTATGGATAAGTCTTTATTTAGGATAAGACCCCAATATTTTTGTAAATTATATATTATATTGTTTTACTAGAAAATAAATCCCTCTATAGATACTAGAATGTGGTTTTAGCTATTTCATAGATACACATAGAGGCAAAAAATATGATATGTGAGGATTATGTATTAACTCAATCATCATCAGTGTACAATAAGTGGGCTTGAGACCACACACCTGAATAAAAACTCAAAAGGGATATGATTTGTTGAAATAAAATTTTCAATATAAATAATTATGAAGGATTTAAATAGATAATGACCATGGATGACTTATGTTAAACCTATGGTCCCATAGAGTGAACGAAGGTTAATTTTTTTTAAACATTCTATAAATGATTTTTTATATTCCCCAATATGATTATTGTTTCTCACACTGTTCTTTTTTGTCCTAGTTAATTGTTGGACCGAAGAGGAATCATTTTAATGATGTGTGGGGAAGAAAATGGAATGATTTTCCTAATGATATACCAGGTGATTTTGGATATGAAATAAAAAATATGATTATTATTAATCATATTTATTTTATTTGATTAACAATATATATTTTGGGGTGATTTCTAAGACACACAATAAGTGATAAATGGATTTTTATGAAGACCATGAATAAAAGAATATTGAACATACTACTTGTTGAGAATATGGGAATAATTACTCATATAAATGTATCAATGGAATGAGAAGACGTTTTCTATGTGTAAATTTAGGGAAAAGAGAAACAAATTTAAAAGAAACATTATTTATTTAATGTGGGGAACTTGGGGATTATATGAGTCAATTCTATATTCCAATTCAAAATACTAGATTAATGAAGGGCCTGTGTTATTAGATCATTGAAGTGGAATTATTTAAGTGTTTATGAATCGGGATCCAAGAATTTTTTAATATAATAATGTTATCAATGATACATTGGTTATAAGAATCATAAAATATATAATGATTATTCTATTATAGTTTTTTATTAAGCAATTACAATAACATGTTTAATAGTACCAATAACAGAGAAACATGTTTTAGCGGTAAGGTTATATTTTATGGTAATCACATGATTCATTCAAATATAACCCTTATTATGTTCCGTATGTTGAGATAACAGTATTTTTTGAGATAGATATATTATTATCATAAATAATGTAAAAAAGGATAGTTTTAGTGACCTTGTAATTTGTTAATTATTTGATGAAAATGTTATTTTAGCTCATCATTCATGAAGTTTATTATATTTATCAATTTAAGAAACATATCCAATAATTTGTGATTTCCTACGAATAAGGATTGTGTTAATTTTTTGAAGAATATATGTTTTTATTGAGGTTTTATAGTGATTTTAGTTATTATCATGATTTAATGAATTAACCTGCCCACATGTTTAATGTGTGACAATATGATTCACATCATGTTGTTTGGCAGTAAATGTTAAAGTTGATCATGGAAAAAGTATGTAATAAATATTTTATTTTTATTTTTGGGTTTAGAATTTTTTCATACCAATTTTGGAAGAGTATTAAGGATAAATATTTATAGAATGGATTAAGTTGGACGTTGGGTGTCATTTTTGAGGATTTATAAAATATTGTTTTATATTTAACCATATTGGAGATCTTATGCTGAACATTTTTGTTATGGTAAATATAGATATATATATAGAAGGAATGAATTATTTAAATTATGAATTTTTAATAGATAATTTTGGTTCTTAAGAAATGAAAATTCTTTCTTGGGTATCTATTTTTAGGAGTAAGATATGAGATAAAAGGGTAAATGATCAAAGAATAACCAAAGGATAAAATTGTGATCATGAAATAGTATGAAATCAAGTAAGTATATTTTATTTTGTACATTATCATTATATTAAAACAATACATCAACTTTTGGAGAAGGATTATGAAATAATTTTTTCCATTTACCATCATTTCTATTGAATTGATGGGCTTTTCACCCCTTAATTATTTATGGTTTTATGGTCATTAACATTATCAGGACCATGTTATATATAACTTTTTATTAGTCCATGAATGATAGTTTCCTCTTATATCCCAAAATTTTAACTTTCCAATAAATTTATCCTTATCTGGGATCCTGGTTATTGATTTCTCGAATAACCTTTATGATTTACTCTTCTCCTTTTCAAAGGAGGTTTTATTTTCCCATTGTACAATGTGGGTATTAGACAGTTGTATTTTAAAATGTTAAATATTACTTTATCAAGACTATAATTTTGATGGTGTAATTTATCTAAGGAGGGAATAATGTAAAACACATATTTTAAGAATATATTTTTCAATAAATTAATTTGTAAGTGTTCGATATCGTTTTTGATGTAACACCGAACTTAAAATGAACTATTATATAATATAACATGGCCTTTAAATTTATGGGTATGAATACGATCAACCAAATTATGAAATATATATGTAAATAATTTTAATTAATTGAAATGTATTTTTTAATTGATAATATATATGAATTCATTTTTAGCACAGTAATTCTGTCTTTTAAAAATATGTTTTCTTCAAAAATGATTTTATTGCATTTTGTATGTGAATATTATATTAAACTTATAATAATTATAAAAATTGTATTTGAAAAAATATTTATCATTTTTTATTCAAAATATAAAATTTATATTGCAGTTACATTTTGGGATTTTTTAAAATAATTGATTTTTTGGGAAATATTGAAGAATACCAATTTTTGTAATACTATCATTTCATTTCATTAAAGTAAGTAATTTAAAAATACCATTTTTTTTTGAATTTATTAATAATGTAACATAAGTCAAATATAATAATATATCATATTATTAAATTTATAGGAATCAACACAATACTTTATGGTATAAATTCATTTTTGTGCTTAAAAATAAATTTGTCAAAAAACTATTTTTATGTGTTAAATGCGATTTTTATCATAATTATTTCAATTATTAAAAATTAATGAATTATTTTACTTAAATTTATATATTATATATTCAATAATTTTTTTAACATTCATAAAATTATATTTTCTCATCATGGGACAAGAATTAGTCCATTTTTATGCAAAAATCATTTTTTTCTAAAAGCGGGTTTCATTGAATTTTTCATTCTTAATTTAAAATGGAGTTTATAAGCATCATGAAGTTGAATGTGAAAAAATTTCTTCAATATTTGGAATATTGAGTATTAAAATTTTCAAATATTTACCGATTAATATTTAAATTTGAGGTTGAATCTTCAGTTAAGTCGATGAAAGAAGATACATTACATATAATATGTAAGGGTAAAATTGGTAAAAGAGGTTATAAATTTGGGTTAAGGATTTAAAATTTCTATAAATATTTTATATATCCCATTTCATTTGTTTAATTTAGTCATTATCATCATTTTTTTCTGAAAATATGGCAACTTGGTGCCATTTTTCTTATATTATTACTATTATATTATTTGAAGAAAATGATAAATATAAAACATCACTCCCTTGACTTTAATATCTCTAATATTTTATTGTAAGGATAAAATGTTCTTATAATTGTTCATAAATTTTTACATTAAATGTTAATTAATTTTTAATATGGTATTTTATTTTTAATTTTTATTGATGGAATAACTATAATAAATGATTATACAACACAAACACAATGTTTCTTCATGTCATAGAAAAATAAAACAATGGATAATAAAAGTTTTATAAGTAATAAAATTTGGATGAATTTTTATATTACGTTAATTTTTAGAAAAATAAAACATAATAGTGATTTTTAAATGTTTTTTCTGAATTCAATTTCAATCATCTGGTCAGTAAATTCAATGTTTTTGAATAGTACAGAAAATTACATTAATGGTATCTTATGTCAACTAATATTTTATTAAATGAATTAAAATTCTTAAAAATATTATCATCATCAAAATTAATGGTGTATGGTCTATAATATCAAAAATTATTTAATTATGGGTCGTTTTCATTTTATAGTAACATTCAGGACCCTTAAACAGAGAAAAGGATTGATATCACGATAATTGTCAAAAGTGTTAACGGGGGGATAAAACAAGATATAATGTATAAAAATCACATAAAATGTTATAAATATTATTTTATGGGAATTTTTTGACTCATAATCATTTTAACTTTTAAATATATCAATTTTGATCCACTTAAACCGGAAAATTGATATTTATTAATTTAATACTTTAAAAAATTTCCAAGGGTTCTGTCCCCTCACTTGTAAAGGTAACCTATTCTCCTTCATTATTCAATAATATTGAGTCTTATATATCATCCATTAAATTACCTAATAAATTCATTGATTCATTACACACATCCTAAATATTATGTTATTTATCAAAGAACAACCTCTCATAACATAAGGTGTAATCCAAAAGTGGTTTCTCAAGGAAGAAGTATAACTCTTACTCACATGTTTTCAATTTTATTTCATCATAAAACTACTATAAATATATATTATACATTATAAAATAAGTAATTAAATATATTAAAAATAATTTATTGTATTTCGGATGATGGAACAACCATTATCGACCTTCCTTTCACTCATCCAAAAGCAGAAACATCACTCATGCTTCCGTACAGATTACAATCTCCCCGAAGTGATGTAATTAATTTATCATCACCATTTTATAAGAATAAATATAAAATTGTATATGATTAATTAATATGATGATTATTTCATGATTAATATTATTTTTATTATTACACCATGACCAAGGTGAATGTTTCATTACCATCAAACCGAAACATGCATGGAAAACAAACTCGTTTTAACCCAAATGTATATTTTGAGGATGAATTTCCAATAAAAGGATATTTGGAAATTATAAAGTAATAATACATAGTAATTTATCCAATAATATGGTTCTATAATTTAATTATAATAAATTTATATTTATTATATATTCCATTTAAATGTATGAAAAGCAATACTTGACCTTTGGTAAGGGGATTTCTCATCTCACTTTTATTTATATGAGACACATGCCACATTCACTAAATGTTTCATTTGTGTGGTGTATATAATTACCATAAATTTATTTTATGGTACCTATAATTAATATTAAAGACATTTTAAAATATATGTATGTTTCTCTATTTCATGAGGTTTTGGTTTAGACAATACCAAAGTGATATGGGTTTTATGTTAAATTCTTAATTTTTATGCCTGTTTGTGCTAAATTTATATTGACAGAAATTATATGGATATTTTATTTTAAACCACATATATTTTCTTATCATATTAATATTTATATGATTTTTTTAATTATTACCATTTATCTATCATGGGTACTTAAAATGATCATGAAAATGTTTTTAATGATAATTTAACCACATTTCCACTTTGGTAAACTAATTTTTTCTTCCTTGTCCCTGTTTTTTTAAAATGATTTGAAATTGTTTTTATTATTATTATTATTTTTAAACAAAATTAAAAAATAATTTCTTTTAATTTTTAGATAAATCATTATCTTGTATTTTTCTAAACATGGTACTTTTTACCAAAGTTGTGAATAAATTCATTGTTTTAATGATTACTGCATGAATATAATGTTCTTCTATCATGAACACTCAATATTCTAAATATTATTTTATAGTATTCCATAGTAATTTTCAAAGAGAATGTTTTCCTAAATAATTTTTAAATATTGGTAGTTGAAATAAGTTATTTCAGAATGGAATGTTTATTTTATTCATGAAATATTCTAATGATATTTTAAAGGAATTTTTCATCTATGATTACATCATTTAATTTTACATATAATTTCTTAGTATTGGATATAACGATACCATAATTATTAATTCTATGTATGATTTATGATTATTATGATGAGGTATTTTGGAAACTCATTCCCTTTCCAAAAGTTATAATATTATAATATGATGGATATTTTTTAATCTTGTGGAACACATATGTATGTTTTTTATATGAGGTGTGATCCTGGAATTATATATCCCATAAATTCATTGGCTAATTCAATATTTCTCATGAGATAATTATGGGAGATGAGTTTAGGTTCTCGATCTGCTATGGAAAAATAGTAGGTATTACTGATTCACTATGGAAAATAGGTAGTTATACCTAATATACTATGTTATGAAAAATAGGTGGGTATTCATAATCTATAATGAAATGGAAAACAAGTATTGATTTCCGATCCACTATTATATGATGGGTTTATTTTGTATCCTTGACATATGATATGGATTTATGCCTATGATTGATGCAAAAAATTATGACTAGTTTTTATGCTTATAATTTAAATACATGTATCACGATTTAATTATGCTGATTCCACACTCTAAAGATTTATCTATTTTAAAATGATAAAAATTTGTGACATGAATCATGTTTATGGGTTTTGATAAATTGGTTATGAACATTAATCATGATATTATACCATTATTCCAATCTTATGATTTTATATGATCATCGATTTATATCTATTATGTTTATACATACTTATCATTTGAGACCAACCTTTAATATGTTTCCCTTACCAAGATTGTTATGAATCTTTTTAAGTAGGGTAAGTCATAGTAATTTATAATTTGAGAAGAAAATTATGGGAGATGATGTAAAATTTCTATGTACCAGTTGTTTATGAAGACTAGTTTCCAAATTCATTAAAACTATATGGTTATGGTATGGATCACAATGTTATGTATTGAATATTAAAAAAATAACATGTAATATTCATGTATGAGCATATTAGGCCACTATATATGATTCCCTAGAGGTTTTATTGGGAACATGAGATAAATACGATGGTATTAAGTACATATTATCTTCTGGTGTATATAATTGAAACCAGTTGAACATTTGGAGTAGGAAGCGAAACTTGGTGCATAGGGAATATGGCCCTATGAGAAAGAGATTGGGGACTTCAAATGGGTTTACGTGATTTGAATGTAACCAACTCATTGATGAATCATTATTATGAAAAAAATCAATTATACTATAAATTGGAATTACATGTATGAAAGAGGTTATTGACTACATTTCACTTTGAGTGGACTAGGTTTGTCAACCCAACACTTCAACAGCCAACAGGAGCATCCTAAGATGGGGAAAGATTCACTTATTCTATCATAATATCGGAATTCATTATCATGGGAATACATGACTATATACAGCATGTGGGTATTAATTATTTGGGAGGATAGGTAAGAAACACATTTTATCAAGTGGATACATTATCTTTTAAGGGTATTCCAACATTCCCAGTGATATGATAAAATATGTCCAGTGAATTTAGAGACATTAATTTGGAATATTTAGGGTCTTGAACTTGATTAAAGGATCCCATGAAGGTAATTTTGGTTAGAATACCTGAGGTAAGTGATCTAGATGAAGGGTACGATATAAGGGAGGTCTATTTTCCAACAATGTTAGTTCTTTAAAACATAGAAATGGGAGGACTATATGCTACTTGATATGGGGCCACTTAATGGAGGTTGATGGGTACCTTCAATACAACTCACTTTTCATATGTTTAATTTCGATGAGAAGTTGGAATATCATGGAAAATACATGGATTCAAGGTTGTTTCAAAATTGGTTTTACAAGACCCACCATTCATGAAATGTGATTGTCTGAAGGTTTAGTGAAGGGACACCACTAGGGGAGTGTATGTGAAGGTTCTTTACGAAGGAGATTCTTTAAAAAGATATTATCTTTTTTCCTCAATGGGACATAACACTAATATTAGCATTTAAATAATTTTATAACAATAAATTATGAAGAAAAGCATTCTCTAATTGTTCTAGTGTTCTGTGCAAAGTTTCCATGAGGATTAATCCATTATCCCATTGTGTATTACATTACTATCTACTCTAAGGAAGGTGTGGAGTATTTATAGGTGATGATGAATGAGAAATTCCCCAATATGGATAGCCACCAAGGGTGTACATGACATCAAACTTCAACTGAGAATAGTGGACCCTCATGAAGGGAGTATGAAACAAGGAATAAATCAAAATTTCAGAGTCTTGTACAATATCTTTTTTCTAACAATTGAAGAGTTTCAAGAATGAGGAAGTATATTAAAAGTTGACCTATAATATCCATATAATATCTACAAATTACATTCACTTTTGTTAAAATATTGTGTTATGATCTTAAAATCACTAATCTAGAGTGGAATACCACATTGAATTCATGAATAATGGATGAACCTCCTAAAAAATCCATGTACTTTGTGTATTGGTGAAGTACATGAGATTCGTCATAGAAACTTTTCCTTTATTAATATTTACCCAAATTTTTATCTACACTTTGTTATTAGTTCTAATTTCTTGTGTTTATCAGGTGTTTAGATTTCATGGGAACCAAAAACCTCCATAGAAATGGGGCATGATTATTATGAAGACAAGATGATTTTGATGAAGTAATGTTGCCTATAGGAACTATATGTGGTATCCAATGGGGGTTGTCCCCTTATTAAAATATTTCCATGATTCATCATTTTTATATGATTAATTGATGTTTATTTATGAAAAAATACACATCTCATGAAATATACAGTAATTTACCATTGATATTTCCTTCATTGATGTCACTTCACAAACCATCATGGAGGAACATACAAACTCACCAGTAAAGATTCCTTTTGTTAGAGTCTCATGTGTAGTTTTTATGACCCATGATGTAATTATTGATTCCACATATCATTTATTAAATTCATATTGTACTTATATGGTTTGCATATTTGTTACATGAAAAATTTATAGTTCACCATATTTTCCACAGTATCCCTCTAAAACATAACTACCTTTATTTTATTTATAATAAATGACACCTGAAATTGTTATATATGTTTACAATGAATGAATAAATTAGATCCTCTAATTTGACAAAGATGTCCAGAAAATTTGTTTTCTCATGACATCATCTTCTTTCAGTGCTCATGGGGGTATGTTTTTGAGATTATTGTACATTAGACTAGATACCCATGTATCAGTTTAGAGTACCAATCAATATTTCCACTCTTACACCATGCCTTGGGAATTGGTTGGTTAGATAGATCAACCACCACTACGATAAGTTCATATACAATATATCACTAGTGGAGCACTTAATCAGTGAATTTGATGAATTTAAGGGATTAATTCTCTGGTATAATTCTATAAAATTGAATGGAGTACAACATGTGTATATATATAAACCCATATATATAAATACAATTTGTAGAAATCTATAACTGATATTAAACATGGGTGGATATCAAAATGTGATCTACACCCTTGGGACAATTTTAGTATGGATTGGGGATGTCAATTTTTGTTATATAGATACTATAAGGAGTTTAGTTAGGATATAAAATATGTGGGTCTTAATGAATGAATTCATGTATCATAGTTTTTATCACATAAAACATAACATATCATGAATTACCTGATTAGTAAATGGAGTATTGCAATGGAAAACATCCATTTTGTGCACAAATAGGAATGGAAAGCTACTATGATGTGAATTTTATTTTTAAAGAACCAATTATAAGGGAAATTTTTGATTTCTTCCCACTCCATACATATGGTGTAAAACATATATGATTACCCCACTTTCAATGTAGTTTCTGTAGGTAGAAAAAAAAATTCATAGGTGAATAGATTCTCTTGAAAATAGATGTCACTTTTGAATTTTAGATGATTTTTTGACATGTTGGATGGTTAGGAGCTATAAGTGATAATGATGAGGACATTACCAACTCATAATACTCATGAGATTTTTTTTATTACGAGATTATGATGAATGTGATATGTTTTACCTAATGGGACTCGGAGTTCAACCATGAAGTTGATCGATTAATATACTTACCATATTTCATTGCAATGTTTCTTAGTGGATATATTCTCAAAGTGTAGTCTTTTCATTCTGGATAAATTATTGGGATATTAAAAATAGTATATTAGTTTACATATAAAATTATAATCATTTTTAAGTGTTAATGTTGGTGATATTATACTACCAATTATCCCATTAATTGGTGGATGTCCTTATTAAGTGTTTTTGGCCATTTTTACATGATATAGGGAACGATTAGAAATTCTATGGGGGGATATGAGTTTATATATGACTTGTAAATCCAATAATTCTAAATACAACCTCATATCTCATATATCCGTGTATTTAATCGATTTACACTAAATTCTAGGGATGTGAAGGTAAATCCCAACTCGGATAACCAATTTATTTTTGCACCATATCCAACACTAACTAGCCACATGATAAATAATGTAAATATTAGTAATGAATAGTGGAAATAGATCATATCTTTGTGGGGATATTTAGCTCCTATAATTTTTGGATAGATTGTCTATGAGGTGTACACATATTGAAATTATAGATATCAATTTCTCTATGTATAGAAGAAGTTTCCCGCTCCCCATAGAATCAGGAGAAATAAAAAACATCTCATAGTATCTATTAATTTTTGGATTTCTCTCTCGTTATATGAGATAGAAATTCATGTTTTTCATATTCCGAATGAAGTTGTGATCGGGCTCATGACCAACTATCTCAAAACATGGATTAGATCATATATTGTCACATAGATAGATTACTAGGTGCCTCAATTCAATGGTCCACCAATGATTAATGATTATGAGGAGAAGGAGAAATCAATATATCTAGAATTACAAGAAAAGGTTGTTTCACCAAGGTTGGATTTGATCTCCTAGATTCTAATTAAATGATTAAATATTCTAGATTTTTTCCCTCAACAAGTGGGATGGTTCCTAAATTTCATTACCCTTTTATGCTACATTATCAATGGATTATAGGGAATTATATTATTGGATGGATACCATTTGTGTTCATGATATCTTGGTGTTTATCCAAATAAGGGAACCATTAAAAAAATGGAAATGTATATTCAAACAAGGGAATTTCCTAGGTTGATCAACCCAAAGAGATGAAGACCTAACATACAAATCATGAGGCTTCAATCCATTTTATTAAAGAAAGAGTATTTTTTATGTATATAGAGGTTCAAATACTAATTCCTCATATAGGAATAACTAATAAAGAACAGCCTATCCTGATAACATCTTAAATAAAATATTAATAGCATCTCAATGTCATTTATCATTTTTTATACTATTCCTTATTCTAATTATTTTCATTCCTTATTTTTTACAAGTATCCAAAAATTAATAGGCACATGTTCCCTTTTTTAATAATGGTTGGATTATTGGAGATTGACCTTGAACCATATCTAACTATTAGGTATTGAGGGGAAAATTTTATACCCTAGAAAAAAACAACGCTTTAGTATACTATTATTTGAGAGGGTTTACAAAACCCCCAAAACTAATACTCATATTGATGAATATTTTATGGACTATAATAAATAAATTGGGAAGGATATTAAAAAATCATCTATTAAAGAAATTTTACTAAAATAATTAAATTCTCTTAACCATATTTCATGTTTTACTTGTAGATTTACTGTAACTCATTAGTTTTTTCAAATTTTCACAAATTTTTTATGAACATTGGGGTATCAACTACTTAGGAGCATAAAAACCCTAGAATCATAGAGGGTGGATCCATATAAGTGGTGAAATAAAAATTCCACAAGTGTCCATATCTAACCCATGAAATGGGTTCATTATCTAGAACCTCTACAAACACGAGGTTAGTGGACGATGACATTGGGAATATATACATGAGGTAATTGGTCCCAAAATAGAATATAACTGTTGTTATTCTAGAGTAAAATTATACAGAAGAGTCAGTGTTTATGGATTTGGAAGGATCAGAAGCAATCTTCAACGAAGATACATTTGCCACCATCCATGTGAATTCAATTCCAATGGATGAACATATAGAGTTTCCCAAAAGTGACCAACTATTTTATTGAACTTCTATTTATGATAAATAAAATTATTGATGAATATTATTTACCCTCATTGTTATAATTCTCCTTTGAAATAGTTTTTAATCCATATTAATACACATGTGTACTAATCCGTGTTAATAAAGTAAAGATCCTATCTAAGCATACCTCTACAATAGAGGATGTTATTCCCATGGAAATGTATGAAGAAATATAATCCCTCAAGGATAATATATATAATCGGACAAATTTTTTGAGATTACTAATGGGCGAATGATAGTCAAGAAGGTTAATTCACTTATTGATGATAGAAAGTACTCATATTTCTGGTCATATAACTTCCTATTTTGCATATTTCTTATTATAATAAGTGTATATTTTATCAATCATATCATAAGATACTGAAATTCAAAACACTACCACTTTATCATCATGACCAACATAAGTTATTGGGATATAACATGAGCAGGGTTGTCTCATTCAAAAGTTATTAAGACTAGAACCCCACTGAGTAAGTTGGTACTTAAATATAATTCACCTTCTAAGAGTGACTCTGTACACATCCAAGAGGAAATTTCTGTCTAGAATTCTATATAATAGTATTAATGGAATAAAATATGGAGGCTTAAATATATAAAACCTTTAAACGATATTCTAATGAATCTACACAAAATTTATTATGATTTCACAATGTTGGGGTACGAAAGGATTGATTATTGCATCATTCATGGTAAGGTGAAAGTGGTGGTTTTTTCTCAAGAGTGTATGATTATTCTATATAAAAATTTCATTATTATGGAATCTATGTTTTATTTCATATAAATTATAAACACCACACATTAAAAGGCCCCAGAACATGTAGTGGTAGCTTTAATGTGACAAGATAGTTCAGGAAAAAGAGGTCTTTGAGGGAGTGACTCCACCAATGGTGAAGTAAAATATATTAGGATTTCAATATCTATAATAAATTAGTTAAAAAGGATTAGTAAATTGTTTAAGAGGTTGATAAGGCTGAGATATATACTTTCACAAGGGAAGACACACTACAGGGTAATATTGAAGCATAATTGACAATGTGTGTATAACTTCACTAATCCATTTATGAAATTGAGAATTAAATTATTTAACTCCATAAATCTATTGATCAAACCTTTTAGTAGAATTTTAAATCAATAGTACTTCTATAAAAAATGAGAGAGGGAACGACTCTAGAATGTGGATATTCAACTCCTTTTTTCCTTCAATAAATGATTTTTTCCAAACTGTTGAAAATAATTCATTTCAGTTCCATTTGTGATCCATGATAACATATATAGTTGTTATGTTAATTATGAAATATATCTCATTATATCATCTTTTTGGCACATAAAACAAGGAGGGTATAGGTGGGATGAACATGGTGGCATATATACCTTCACTATACATTAAGGTGACTCATGGGAGATAAAGGATTGCAACTTCGTATCCTATAGAGCATGGAAAATTATACATCTATAGGTGGGTAGTGAATAAAAATATATAAAATTTTACTATAAAAAAGGTTAACACACTGGGATATGAAATGTGATTACTTCTGGGATGTGTTATTTTAGATTGGTATATGTAGGATGAATATGGTAGAACATATACCATTACTACACCATACTTTTCTACACATTTATAGGGGTTGAATGGATCAACATAAAAAACAACAAGAATTATTCATGAATTATCATGATGATAGTAAAAAAGGAATAGGAATATGAAATAATTATTTTTTTTAGAGGGGATTTGGAGAGCATAAATTGACTTTTTAAAAAATCTAATATTTGTCCCTATAGGTTTTGTATCTTTTATTTTTCTTAATGTTATCTTAAGAATTTTATGAGGAAAATTTTTTATGATGGAACTCAACTTCGACTTTAGACAGACTTTGTGGGTTTTTTTACTAACAAATTTTGTGCCTTATTCCTTTACAAATTCTCAATTTTGATAAATTCCTACTATGTGAATATGAGGTGAGTGGATACTCAATTATTTCCCATAAAAACCTTTATGAGTTTTCAACCTAATGAGTTTTACATTTATTTCCTTGTGTATTTTCAGGTCTTGCAAGTTAAACCAATTTGGATTAAATTTACGATCAAACAAATTTAACCATTTTTTATTGAAATTTATGTTCATGTATATTTGACCAAATTCCACTTGAATTAAAGGTTGTACATCTTAACCAATGTATGAGACAGTCTAAATCATAATGGAAATGTAAATTTTGATGCATATTTGAGCCCAATGTAATCATATATTTATTCATAAATATATATGTTCTATTGAAAGTCATGATTCTTGGACTATTGGGTGGTTAAATTTAGGTTCATATGATGAGGACCAATAATTGTTCAAGAATAAGTTGTCATATTAATGATTTGAAAATGATTATAATACATGAATGTGTAAAATTGAGGTTTTCGAATCAACATAAACAGTTGCGTTACGTGTTGTGTAAATCAAAAATCATGATGTTTGAACTAGGGATAATGATATATATTAGGTATGAATGGGATGAAAAAATAAGATATTAAATCAATAGGTTATTTTATGATGTGATTATGGTGTATATAGATTATAGGATCTTCCTCTTAGGGGATTTATTCCTTTTTTTAGTAGGGATAAATACAGTGGTATTTCCAATCATCACCAAAAAGGTTTCCCTTGGAGATAGTTGCACTAGTTATTGATGGACATGAATGGTTTTCAGGGATTCAACCACTTGAGGAATAAAGTGTTATTATAGTGAAATGGTTATTCGGTAATGGTTTGGTAACCAAACACTTTACACCATCATGTGTGGAACACAGATAGGGGGTGAATAAATATGACATGACATGACATTTCTCTAACTTTTTCCTAGATGAGTGGGTCTTGTAGACATAGATTTGATTTTGATAGGTCCATAAAATGGGTCCTATAATCTTCAAACATTTTTTATGATCTATTTCTTTACCAAAGTCTTGAATGGGAAGAAATTAAGGAATGGTATGTTAATTTTTCCTCAAGAATCCCTTTATATGTTTTCAATATGAAAATTTGTGTGGCTCGATCATTAATAGTTTAAGGTATTCAATCCTAGACCATCGAGTATTTATGTTTAAGGTCATGTGGCTTTGTCCAATATATAAGTTAGACTACTCATGAAAAAGTGGGAGGTTGACGTTACATCGATGAAATCCCAACACCACTAGTGTTGAAATCATTATGAGACGGTATACACTATTTGAAGTCATGGTTCATTGACCAAAGTATGTGATGATCAATCTGACCAAGGAATGTCAAATCCTGACATGATTGAGATCTCGATGATGGTATAGATTATCTTGGAGGGGTGAACATAGATTAAGCTCATGTTTCTCATACCATTTATAAAATTGTGATTGTCTGTGTATTAAGGTAAAAGAAAAAAAATCAAAATGAATGAAGAGCCTAATTCTATTTATGACAATCTCAAGGGAAGTTCATGCTTTTTATGGACAAAATTCTTAGATCATAGTTCCTAGATCATGATATAACAAACCAAATGGGGATAAAAATAAATAATGATCCATCACTATGGAATATATAATGGGATAGGGGTAGATATTGACATGGAGTATTCGAATTAGGAATACGAGTATAAAAAGTATCCCCGCTATCCAACATTCAGATGATGGTTCCCTAAAATTGTTATCAATTATTCATAATGATTATAGAACCTCCTCATTAGGATGATCATTCTACTAGTTTTAAGGACGAATATTGTGTCATCGATAATATATACAAATAAGTGATGTCCCTTGAATCCTTTTGCACTCATTACTAAATGTTACAAATCATTGATGGTTATTAAAATACATAAGGCATGAAGGGTGACTGGTGGAGAAGGAACAGTCAAAACGATATAGAGTAATTTAAATATTGAACCAAGTATGGTTGGGTTGTAGAGATCCTTTGAGAATTATTGTAAATTGTTGATAATCTACAGTTGGTCCTGTGATATGGGGTTCAAATGTCACTATATATTGTCAAATAGTAGGATGAAGCCATTAATAGTTATTTACATGTTTCCCCTATATCGATATATCTCAAATTTAGGGGATGTGAATTTAAAAATACATTTATCATGTTAATAATAGAAGACTCCCCTGCCTACACATAGGCAAATGCTCTAGTTCATAACTAAGTACAAATGTTCACATACCAAACAATAGAGCCATTAGGGAAAAGGGGAATTTAATTATGTTGTATAGTTCCATATTTGGTGAAATATAACATAGATTTGTTACTCATATATGGTAATGAATACATGTATCGTGGACTACACTAAGTAGTTTATGGTCATACAAGATAGATTACATGTTATGTAGTTTGAAGGCATGTGACATAGAAAAAGGAATTTGTCAATTTAATTTTATAAGATGAGGACCTATATATATATATATATATTTCACAATATTTCAACTTATACCTAAAATAGGGTAGCTCTATCTTAGTGAGTGTTTCTTTAAAAAACCTATAAAAATAAATTGTTCCTACATAAATATAGAACTATTTATGTTTGGGGACATTTTCTCTTATAATTAGATGAGGAATATGTAATTATATACTATATTTTTCATGTAGAATTGGATTGTGAATAGAATATAGGTCACAAAAAATATATTTCTATAACCATTTTATGGTCTTGAATTATAGACCATGAACAATACAATTTTACTTAATACAACACGGAATCAAATGTTCTCGAATTTATGATCTTATAAGAAGGACATTATTAATAAATACGATATTCTCTCAAAGTTTATTATCTGATGTGAGTTGACCCAACATGAATGCGGTGACCATACATTGAGAGGGACTTGAAAATTGGGGAACCTATTGAAAGGCTTGGGATTACTAATATATGTTTCACTATATATCTTATCGAAGAGGGAATCAGGTCACATGTAGTTATTTTTGAAAAGGGATCCCTAGGCATATCGGGCACTTTCATAAGGCATGGAGCATTTTTTGGGGTAGTAAATATTAACAAATTGAACAAACATGAACTAGAAAGTAATATATTTATCCACCTCTCAGGTAATAAGGATGGATATTATTAATTAAACACACCAATATGTTTAGGATTTCATGTTAGGAATACCTCATTTCATGTTGATTAACATCATGTGCTAAGGACTCATGGGTTCTATATTTTTGGGTTGAGAAATGAGAACATGCATCTCATAGTTTAACATCATATGGAAATGATATTTTTAGACCACAAATGAATATATACTATGAGTAAAAAACCATGTTTTGTTTCTTAACCTAAGAATAGAGGATTGGAAAATATATTTTCATCCCATGTCATGATAATAAAGTCACACATAGTTCTAAAAAGGTTCTCTACATAGATATAGATCATGTGTATAGGAGTGATTTATTGGATTCACAGTAGTTTTATGAAATCATATGAAACCAAAAGAAAATGAGTAGGGGATAAATCACTTGGGGTAAAACCAATAATATTTATCGCTGAAAGGGGACTTGGGTGTCACTATCCCCCTAGATATGAGAATCAATCTATATGTAGTTATTATAATTTGGTTCATTATTATGCTCATAGTTTAGATGAACCATGACACCTGAATAAATAAATAAATCCATAATCATAGCTTCCCCAAAGAATCATAAATCTTCAAATTGGGGAAAGATCTTGCCTAGAGATGTATTATTTCCTAGCATTTGTTATTGAATAAATCGTTAATGGATTATCTTTTGTAAATATAGATCATATACAGGAGGAGGGAATTTTTATTTCTCTATGGAATTATAGATATATATCCTTATAAATGTATAAATTTTATGAAGATATGGCTCTTATGCAACGAAATTAGTTCGTGCAGGGTCATACACTGTAAGTAATTTATGGTCTTGCAGGATGAACCAAATGTTGTGTAGTTTAATGTCATGTGATAAGGATGGTGTAGCACGTGGTTTATAGTTATGTATTTAGGACATTAATATCTTGAAAATAAATTTCATATTATCATTACCTGATTAATGGGATATATTTTTACCTATAAATGACATTATTGATTCACAATCTCATGTTATGGGTCTTGCGACAATCATAATCCTGTGAAAAAATGGTTTCATCTTAATGTTGGACTCATAAAGGGAATAATTACCTGAATAATGGTGGTGAAACATCAATATTGAGTTGGGATTTAGTTAAGGTTGGAAGAGGGGCCGAATAAATGTTGTCTAATAATCACTACGTATCCTAAAATAATAGGATCCATGTTATATATTGGCTTGATAACAAAAGGATACACCCTCACTGTGTATTGTCTAATATAAAAAGACAATATCTGAATTGAGATACCTTAAATTGAATGGTATTAGAATGATGGGTAATTTTTGGGATTTTTCAAGAGATCAAGATAACATTACATACCATAAAACATTAGGAACCAACCTGCACATAGTTCCGACATATTTGGGAGCATTTTATCTCTCTACAGATCTATAAACGAATTAATAAATCTAACATATATCTAGAACATTTATATGATGATTAAGCCACAAAAAAGGGGAATAGAAAACTACTTGAGAGGCTGTGTATGTTGTACTTTTATATCATGCAATTTACCATTTTTCGATGAAGATGAATATATATATATATATATTTATACATGATACATTATTCACAAGGAAAATTGATGAATGGAGACAAAACATGTACTGAGAAATCCAATAAGGATTTGGATCTCATTAAGAAGATGGGTATTGAGAGTAGTTATAATTTGTGTATAGGCCTAGGATAAGATATCTAGACCTCACTATGTATCCTGATACTTCATGAATCAATCTACACATAGTTTTGATCTTTATGGAGGCATTTTATCTTTGTGTGAATCAATAAAAAAACTATGAATTATTATATGTATTTAGATATCATTTAATAAGATTAAAACATACGAAATAACCATTCAAACAACATTAGAGTTCATATTTGGTCAAATTTTCTATCATGAAATTTAATATTATACAATAAGGAAGAACAAATATGGGGGTATTTTCTTCTTTGTGTAAATTGATGAATGGAGACAATAAATGCATTGGGAACTCCAAAATGAATCTAACTCTCATTTATAGTTAAAGGGTTTTATAGTGGGTATAATTTTTTTGGGTTTAATATATGAGATTTGTGCATCACTACGTGTCCTGAAACCAAAGGAATCAATCCAAATGTATTTCTTAAATATGTGGTACCTTTGTACATATTTGGACCATGCATTGAAAAAGAGGGATAAAATATGTGGGCGCCCAATCACGAGTATAAAAAAAACATTAAATGAATTTTTAACGGTTTTTATAGCTAGGTCACAACATGTGTGAATAATATGTGTGACGGGGACTAGTATAAGGAATATTGATGCCACTGCATATCTTAAAATAATAATAATTAAAAAACACATGGTTCCTATATAATTATCCATATAAATATTAATATCTAATATATTTATTGGTTTTTTATTTTATATATGCTAATTCAAATATGAAAATATAAAATGAGAACTCTTGCATAGATCAGGCATTCATGTAGGGAGATAAGTCCACACAAGTGGGCCATTCCATGTAGTTTAAATTCATATATGTAGGAATTCTTATTATTTAGTTTATAGTTATATACTTATGAATTGAATATATATACTCATATATGGTGCATATAAATCACTCTAACTTGAGTAATAAACTAGATACTATAAGATCACATGAGTAATTATCAGTCTAAGATATAATATAAAATGGGAAATTTATTGAATCACATGAGAGTGAATTCCAAGGGTGGATATTGACCATCGATTTTAATATTGTATTGATAGGACATAATATTCTATTTTACATAATGTCATAATGATGTGGTCATGAGTGTTTTCATTATGAAATTATGTCGAAATGCTCCATTCATTAATTCCAAACAATTGGGATTTTATGATATTTAGATAATCATTAGGCATATAAAACGCTATCTTGTTTTTTTAAGTCATGCAATAAGGATATTTTCGTGATTTTTTATGTGATGTGTCTAGTACATAATGAATAATATGTGAGTTTATGAAAATTAATTCTTGAAAAACCATACGTTATTGGTTGGTGTGATGCACTATTTATCCATTATGATTAGCTTGTATTCTCCATTAGAGTAATCCTTATGTGTGAAATACTTTCCTTCCCAATTTTCTTCATGATTTGGAGGTTTATTTCTAGGTATCATCAGAGTCCTAATAGAATAAAAACATTCTCCTTAGAGTAATGAGAAGCGGTGAAACTTCTAATTGAATTCACGCATGACTTGATTATAGTGAATCTATATATATTTTGATGTGCCCAACGTTTTACCCTCAAGTTACTCTAACTCATCAAGCCACTTTCGTGGATGTTCAACAATAGAAAATTGATGAAAAATTGCAGTGTGAAGCAAGGGAATTTGAACCATGATGGGTAGAACTATATTGGATCCATATAAAATGTAATATTTGGCCTCTTGCATTGTATTACATGTTATGTTGTGTTAATCCCACAAACATTAAATCCTTTATCTCGATAAGTCTTTTTGTTTGGGTCCACCATATTCTAAAGGATATAAGACATAGTTTTGTTAAAATACATTATCTATCTGTTGCCCAAAAGAAGGTAATAGAGTGAGTAGTTAGAACAAATGAAGTATTCTAGATATAACAATTTAAATTTGTAAGAATAGAAGTTAATTAAATTTTCCATCAATATTGTTTGAGGGGAACCAAATCTAGTATTTATATTGGACATTAAGATATTTCTAAACCCTTTATTATGATATCTTTGAGGGATATATCCTCAATCCATTCAAGGAAGAAATATATTTCTATAAGGATACACTTGAACTAACTAGTTTTATAAAGGTTATATATCCCCATAAAATCTATTCCATATATAGAAAACATAAAATATTATATCATATAATAAAACTACACAATGGTTTAATGAATGTAATTGATATGTATCCAGAAAGCCTAAGATTTACTGGTGAACTATGTGAAATATTTTTTCATCTTTATCAAAGCCATTATATTTTATGGAACATATTGAATCCCAGTTGATTAGTGATACAAATGATGGAATGGAATTCCTACAAGATAATAATTGTATCTCCTTAGTAATTCATCTAATAAAGAATATATTATAGCATAATATTTAGAGAACATTATTGTAATTTAAAGAGTCATAGATGAAGAAGTTCACTAGCCGCCACTAGATCTTCTCTCTTTTTGGATCGGATGGATTAAAGAATTATATTTTGAATACAATTCATTATGAGGTACATCCATCTAATAGGATTATGAATTTTAGTAGAAATTAACTTTGCTTGATCATGGGTTACATTAATCTCACTAATTTATTCCATATAATTATCAATGAATAGAATGTCCACACTATGTTTCGAAATACAGAATATTATATCATCCTAGTATAGATCTTCTATGGTTTTAGTTGAATTAGAAAATGCATTGATAAGTGCATTCTATGAATTGAGGAAATTTGATAATGTTGGTTTAAAAGGAAATTCTTCATTAAACCCTTGTACATAATCATGAATAGAATTAATTCATCCCTAATAATAGAATCATATCCATTAATCTTATTAACCACTAAATCTAAATCCCTTTTTGTGTTCAATTGGGTGATTGGTATCTATCGGGAAAACTCCATGCATTCATTGATATGTCAGTATACTACTTTATTATTGGTGCAACCTTTGAAAAATAAGAAGGAATACAAAAGGACTTATTTATCTTTATTGAAAATGAATATATATACGAAAAATATATTGAGATTTAATTTTTTATTCTTCATTCTATTGGTCTATAAGAGGCTCACTCAATGTATATCTCGCACATCTCAGGAGAACATAGAATAGGGAAAAACCCATCATCTGGTATTTATATATATAATGGTGTAATTTCAAGGATGGGGTGTGATACCCAAAAATATTCAAATTCATATCATTTGAGAACCCTATATGAATCAAAATAGTTGTTGGTTTTTTATATGATTTCCGTCCACTATTCTTACAATTAATTTTTTATCAAACTACTGAGACTATATTTTATGATCAAATGCAAGAGGCTAAATAAACCACATGACTCCACAGTAAGTGTCTTAATTTTTGAACAATGAATATATGTGAATGGTTGTTTATATAAATATTCAATATAAAGAATCAATATTTATCACTATTTTTCAGAGATAAAAATACTAATCTTTTTCCTTACATTGTTATTTTTTGTATGGAGGGAACAAAGTGATTAATCCATAGTTTCCATGTATAGTATGGGTGGATTTCCCTCCATCAGTAGAATCAATATCAATTTTATATTGGAGAAATTTTTAGAGATCATAAAATGAGTCTTGAAAATATTTACACCATCATTATGTGACACCCAATTGCAATATAATTTTTAAGGGGAAAATTATCGACGATGATTGCATGGAATTCCTCGTATTGGAAAGACATCCCTAAATCCTTCACTCCTCCTTGACGTTTCATGGAGTTGGAAAATAAATGATATATTTGGCCTTATTAGGGTCAAATTTAATTCTATGATAGTTCCCCACATTTCTAACAAACTTCTTTGATGTCACCTTGAATACAAATTTAATGGAATTCATCTATATCTTATGTTACCCCAAATTGATGAAAACTATTTCAACATTGGTGAGATGGATATATAAATATTGAGATATCACTGCCAAATTTTTAATTTTTTTACTCTGCAATATTCCCCATTAGTAGAATTATGGTTTTGTTCATAGTGTGTCGGTATGTATCATTTACTTTATTTAATCCAATGGAATTACATGATAACAATATAACCCTTGGTGTGACCTGAAATTGGATTCCTTCACATATTTTGGGGTTGCATGGATTTTTTAGTATCCTAAATACTCATACGTGAAAGGGAGGTCCTGGAAACAAGTTATCATATTGATCTAAAGATCCATGATTGGGGTGTAGAAATCATTCTTTGAGGAATTCTATTTGAAATTCCTAATATAACTATAATATCTGATATTCCAATTATTCATTTTAACCAGGATGATTTTGGTGAGACATTTTGGGAATTGAAATTCCTAAATTAAGATTCATTTGATGATATTTTCAACTACGTCCTACACCTTTGTAGAATGATTCAAATTCATTCCTCTAGATGTTTACATATAACCATGATGATCATGAAGAAACTCAAAATGAGAGTGGATCCAATCTGGGAATCTCTATGTATTTCCATGTAATTACATCCTAGTGATACTCCGTGAAGGAGATATATGTAATTTTTTTATTTGAGGATCATGGTATAACTAATCACTATTCTTCATGGGTCTTCCTTCATAACCAGGTTCACTTATCTATGTTCATAAATAGTGGTAGAGATGCCTTCCTAAAATACTATAGGGTAATTCCGTAGATATTTTCACTCTTATTATTTCTCCCCAATATCATTGAATGTGGAAGGTTAAGGGACAATTCATGTAATAAAATTTTTCATAGGGATATTTCAATGTATTTTAAGTGACAAGGAGGTGTATTTGAATCTCGATGGTGCTAATGTAGGGGAACTATAATCGGACGAATCTTGTATAATTTCCTTTTCATTTTCACTATCATTGGGGAATGTTGATGGGTTGGAATAATGATATTTATGTGATAATATAGGTGATTTTTCATTCCATGTGTATGATATAGATGTATCTTTAGATCATTAATATGACACTAGGGAATATTTAGATCATAATGGAAATGTGGGATTACTCTTATCCAATGAATTTTTTCCTCACTATAATTACACACCACTACCATCTGGTAAGGTTCAGTAAACACTATCGATATCATAGTAATGGTGGTGATATGAATGACCTGATGAATTGGTAAATATAGAATAATTTCTTCAATCTAATTGATGGGAAACACATATTCTCCATCATGTTCATTAAAAAAGTTAATGAGATACATTTCTAAGACATTTTTGGGTTTCAATACTAATATATTTTTCTATCACTGATTAATAACCATCGTTTTATAGAAAATTAAATCTATATAATGATAATCACATGACTAAAATTGGGAATTATCACCATTTAGAACAAAAAATTTATAATTGATAGGGTAATTGAGGAACTGATTATATGATTAAGTCACATTCAGTTAAAAATTAAGCCATGATTTTTATAGGAAAAAATTTAATGTTGTATCTTGGAGGATGCAAAAGAATTTGGGGTTTGAGATGAGGTCTATCAATTTATATTTTATCTCAATTCAACTGTGAAATATCATACCACTCATTTTATAACCTTGGATTGCAATATTTGAAAGGGACATGTGAGCCACTCTTTAGCCCCTGTTTTTGAGGTTCCACACCAGTATGATTTTGATTCAAGAACTATCATCAATAATATATTTATAGAATTTAATTTCATAAAGATTTCTGAAATTTTTTATGAATCTAATGTGTCTCTTTATCAAAATTTTCTAGTCTTGTTCATTGTAGTAGATGACATTATAATATTCAAAAGTGTCTGTTTCTATATGATATACTTCAAATAATGTGACCTCTATTTAAATAAATTTATGGACATATATGGCCTCGATGAGGACCTCATTATATCATTCAAAATATATAGTGAATCGAGGATTAAAATCATTGATGGAATGATACCAAGTTGTTTCAAAATGTCATAATTTTCTACTAGGGTGATACATTTTCTCCAATGAGGATATTACTTCATCATAGTATTGGAGATAAGGGCTTCATGTGCATGTGGTTTCTTCCCTTGACCAAAATTTGGGAGTGTTTTTGTTTTCCATGGATTTAGTTGAGTTAACAATCTAACATTTTGATGCTAACTATAAAAGTGAAAATTTTATATTCGGGGTTCCAATATCATTTTATTGAGTCTGAAATTAGATGATTTAAGAGTTAATTAATGATCCTGGTGGGATTTATTGTGTTCTTTTCATTGGGTTTCTTCATCATATAAAGATTTAGAAGAGACATTTCATGAATTATAATATTAACATGGACCCCTTATTCCTTGACCTCCTCATCCTATGTGACATCTTTCCTGATTATTGATGGAGAAAACAGGTTCGTATGATTCATCTTCATAAAATAATGTGTCCTTCAATTGGATCATATTTACTGAACCATATTATGACTCATCATCACAAAAATATTCCATTTTAAAGATATTGATCACCCTTCTATGATGGGGATAGGAAGTCTTGATGATTCTAGACTAGATTGGTCACTATAATGGGTTGTTTCACTCATGTATTTTTTTCATTTGTTAAACTAGAACATGGATGTCATTTTAATTAAAGGATCTACCTTAAACATTGAAAAGTGAATTAGTGTTTCACCTGGTGGATTTAGCATCCCCCTATGGACGGATTGTGTCCAGTTGATCAATTTTTTGGTTATGTATTCTTTGTATTTTTTCATGCCTTTACTTGGAATTTCCTTCATTTTTTTTTTCTAGTATAATTTTTGAAACACAAGTCACATTAATTATAGGAAATAAAAATCTAACCTTCCTAATGTAAATAATATTATGATTTATGTACTTAAAGATGGTGAAATATTACATGATGTTCCCGAGTATCCCATGGCATGGGAAGTATTATAGATGGTTTTTGAGACCAATCATATTGGATTCTTTTATGTATAGTAGCTTGAGTAAATTATTCTCTATATGAGTGATGAATTCTATTGATACATAATTTTCTTTATAGTGAATAATGATTATATTGTGATCATTTAATGATAAGAAACACAATTCTTTTCTTCCCTCTTGATGAGAGTGTTGTTATTTTTTCCATTCAGTAGAGGCACCATGTGATATGAAAAGTGTTTAGGGTTTGGATTTGATACTAATGCTTGTTTATGTGTGATAGTTTTCCATTAATTCATTATCAAAACTTTACTTATGTTGTAGGAATTCGTTATAATTTTTTTCTTCAGGCATTAGATAGAATCCTCCATCCAATTTGTAACTACTACAATGTCTTAAAACCCACTAGGTTATTTCAATGATATAAAAAATGCCTATCGCATATTATAGATATTTTATTTAGACATATCCACTAATTGTTCCTATGAGATTTTTATATTAAAACAATAACTTAGACCAGTCTATCTAGCAATGAAAATTGAAACCCTATCATTCCCATGTTTCTTGAAATTATAGAGATCTATGATCATCATCATTCCCAGTGTGAATCTATGTTGGTAGATTAATTTCAGATGGAGGTCTTCCCGATCTATTATGGACATACCATGTTGATTTATTTAAAAAATATATCATGGTACCTTGATATTATGAAAAATAACATGATCACAGATACTTCTTGTTATTTGAGTGTTCCAACTACTGGGTCACACTGACACACAAAGTGCATCAGATTTTACTCTGGTTAATTGGATTCCTTGAATATTCGGGAAGTCATGTTAACAAATATTTGAAAAGTAGGAGTCTCATATCCCCATTTAGGATTCAGTTTCCTCTCTTGTTTCACAAGTGTATGTATCAGTTTCTTGGTTTCCACTCAATATGATAAGGACTCGATGGAGTTAATAATTTTTGGAAGGAATGTGGGTTGAGATAAAAATAAAGTAGAAATAGTCGGCAGAGCCTGTTATAGTTAGCTTACCTATGATTATTATGGATATTGAGTGTGATTTGTCCTGGGATAACCTACCTAATATGATTCTTACTACAACCCCAGTATAGTGAACTCTTAATAATATTTATCCATTATATTTAGAAAATCTATATATATATATATCCCTTTGGGGGAATGGAGTCCACCCTATTTAGTTAATAATCCATCTTGGGTTGAATATTATGCATTTGAGGATACATATTTGTCCCCAACATAAAACTATACTCAGTGGGAATATTTTCCTTGACATTTTCAACATTAAGTATACACAATTTTCAAAACACATCCTCCTATCATGATAATTTTACATTAATATTTATAGTATTATATTCTAAAAGTAGTGGAAGGGATTTGGCCACACTTTCCCCTTTTTCTTTGGAAGAATATTGTAGGGGAGATGAAAACTGAGTATTCAAAGTAGCTCCCAAATTGAAAAATAGTTTTTGATGCCTGGAATGACTATATTCTTATACTATTTTGGAGTGGTCCAAGTTTCAAATAGAGTATTCCACGTTATTCTCTTCAAAATAAACATCATGATTTGAGTTATATATAGGGATGATGTCGATGACATTCACTAGGGTGTAATATGATGTAGTAACTATTTCTTCATCCAAAATATAAGGATACTGATAAATTTATGACTATTTATCATGGCATACAATGTAGTCCCCATAAGCATTTTCCTTATTAATGTAATATTTTATATTCAATCCCTTATAGGGTCTTGAACTCCCTCTAAGACATTCCACTAATAGTGGATTACAAATATATATTCAAAGGGAGTCCCATACAGTCATCATTAATATTGTCCCATAATCAAAGGATAGGTCACATAGATGGGGGAATTATAGAGTATTTTCTATATATGTTCCCCCTAGTCTCGAGTAGATTTATTTTTTTATATGGAGGTAGTGATATAAATTCCTTCAGTTTAATAGTATGTGGATTAATGTCATATCCATCGTTAAATCTCAATCCAATTGTGGATTTGATGATTTCGAAGGTGGTGGTGGTGGTAAAAATGTACCCAATCCTATGGGTTGGGAATTTTCATGTATTATTGTTATGGAAGTAATGTAATATTAAATATTTAATTCTTTTTCTTTAGTATAAACATGGGATACATGCATTACACCCATTGAACATGATTTACTTTCCTTCAATGGAATCTCTACAATTGAGGGAAATGTTTTCCCAGGATAGGAGACACCTTCAATTTCTTTTTAAAATCATTGTGAAAGATCATGTTGACCTCCTATTATTATCATATATACCATTTATAATATTTAGATATGGTAGGGTTATAATAGACTAAACATCAATTATACACAATACCTAGCCCTATAACATGGCTAAAAGGAAAACATTTCATGGAACTATATTTGGAGGGATATAAAATGTGTGTAGTGGGGTAAAATATAATGGTCTGTGTTTATCCTAACCTCTAATGCACCCATCAAATATGAAATAAAAGATAATGGGTAAAAATACTAAATGTACTAAGAAACACATGTTAGAGACCTAGGAATTGCATTCCTATTTTTGGATTCTACGTAGTTGGGAGGGAATCCAAATAAATTTGGTCAAAAGTTTTACCCTATGCCTTGTAATAATTTGTATATTCCCTTTAAGATAATTATTTCATCTTTAGGATGATGATATTTTTTCAGATATTCATATGTTGGTAATTTATATCTATAAATATCTCTATAATGAAAAAATGAGAGGGGGATATGGTCCAGAAAGTAACTAGAATATTTTATTCATATAGTTCATTCTTTATTAGTATATAATATTCTTTGAATTATAAAGAGGATTTCTATACATAGTCTAACTAGAGATTTTTCTTTTCAAATATCTTATTTAGTTGAGTACTAATTTACAAAAAATCATTTATTGCTCCTAATGTTAGGACGTCTAAAGGTTTCATGGTTGATGACTACTTCCAGAAACGATCCATTAGTTGAGATGAGATGTCAATATTAAATGATAAGGCACTTGGCATGTCAGGCCTTATTCACTTTATATGGAATACATCAGTCACAAGAGGGAATCTCAATATGATTACATTCTCAAATTGGATATGAAAAGAGGGAATGTTTATTATCAATATGTTATGTCACTTTTGGGAAGACCTTCACAATGAACACCATAAGGTGGGGGGACATCCATGGTCATCTTCATATTCACCATAATGGGGATGAATTATTTTATATATTGATTTTTAGTTGTAGGGATAACCTATGAAAAATATTCCTTTGGGTGGAAATCAAAGGAATATTGGCCAATTTCCATAGGAAGGACCATCATGGATATTGACGTTTTATATTTCGGAAAGGGGAGGGAATTCTATACATCTATTTTTCCAACCATGAGGAGGATTTTTCTAGATTAACAAATGGTAAAATTTCTCATGTTTGGTCATTATATTTCTATAGGGAGGACCTTCATGGTATTCACTATGCGTTGGACTTATAAAGCTACTAGTTATAGCACCTTAAAGAGAAAATTAATGCTTGTAACTAATTTATATTTCTAATGAAGTGATAATAGATTTTAAGGAAACTACCAAGAGACGTTGAAGGGACTCAAGAAAATCAAAATTAACTAAGTTAAGAATATAATCATGCCCTTGATTTATATTTTTCCATCAATGAGTTTACTTCATAGTTTATAACCATTATACGACTAGGGAAATGCACTATTTATATTAATATTCACAACTAAGACCCCTCCTTGGAGACTCCTATGTTATCATTATAATATACAATTAAACATACTCATATAGAAAAAAATATAATCCATCCTTTTTCATTCCATAAATATATAAAAAATGAGCCTCTTAGAATGTAGTGGAATAAGATCCCACATCTTGGTTGTCATCAAGATTTACAGAAATACATGCTTAATCTAAAGAGAATTAGAAGAATGGTCCTGATTTTCTATGACCTCTAGAATATGGTAGAAACATTATGTGAGGTTAAAAGGTATGCAATCATAATATAAAGTTAAAATTGGAATATAATGTAAAATTCTAGTTTGAATGATAATTCAAGCATGGTCATATTATTAAGTATCATCTAGGACATTTGGATGATTCTGTTGAATCGGAGAGAGAATATAGTCATTCCCCTAGAGTATATAAATGCATGAAAATGAGAATCTTTGATGTTAAGGGGATTATAAATATGGTCCAACCCTATGTTGATTCTAGAATATGCTGATGATTATCATCCACTTCTAATATAACATTCTGATATCATTATAATATATGGGAAGGGATTTATGTATGACCTTACATTTCTACCAGGATCATTTAATGTTATTTTATAATTGGAATAAGGATATAATCTTGATCTTTATTGGGAGTGGTAATATGATCCCAAGCCCATCCTTTGTTTTCCACTAGGATATGTTGATGATTTTTATATAAATGATAAACAGTATGGGATTTATACCGAAATTTAATTAGAATATTCTTTAATGATCTTTATAATTATACTGAGTTATGATATTAGGTTTGTTTATTATGATCATGGATATGATCCTGGTCTCTAGTATCCATCAATATGTGATAAAATAATTCCTCACGGGAATTTGGAATGTCTAGTTTTTCCTGATGTTGGTGAGTTTTCTACCATTGGAAAGATGTTCTCCTAGGTTCCTTGGCCTAAATGGCTAGAAATGTGCTCACTAGAGTTGCATCCTTAGTGTAATCATGTAGAAATAAAGTCATATTGATTTAATAATTATTATAGTAAGTGGTTTGAGCCCTCAGAGGTTTATCCTAGATAGTAGTGAGGTCATAGTCAACCTCTTCCTCTATCCCCAAATATTAGGTAGGTACATGTTTTTAAACATTTATAATAGACTTCTAAAGTTTTGGGAGGGGGAAATGGGTTCCACTGTCATATTTGTAAACCATCATTGAGAAAATTTCCTAGAGATGCCATTTCCTGGATTCTACTGTGTGAAGACTCCAAATTCAGGGAGGTACTATTCAAAATATAGTCCCAAATTAACATATTTGTAACCTTGGGATGAAGGTGATGGGTATGTGAAAATTTTCTCTTATAATGAAATGCCATGAAATTCATCATGGAAACAACATAAGTTTTTCTAGGTTGTATAATGTTAGCTGAAGTATGTTGTGATGATTTCATTACATTAAATTGAAATAATTATGGTAAGGTTTCTTGAAGGTTATAAATATTAGAAAAAAACAATAAGTCTTGATAGCACACTATCACAAGTACGATCCTCTTCTACAAATAGCTTTTCTTGTTAAAATATTAATTTTGGATTAACTATTTTTTTGATAGCTTCCAAGAACCCTATGTTTTGATTCAATAAAGACATTATAAATAAATGTAAGTAGTTATATTGACTTACCTGTAATACCATGGAACAAGTATTGTTTGAGTGGATGGGTGGTTAGTCATATCTACACCGTTTTGAGAGAATTTTTGACTACTTATAGAATCTATTTTAGATTTAATATGTATTTATAAATCAGTTTGAACTCATATTTCAATGTTGGATATCCTTCTGGTAATAATCTGATCAAAACCATATGTCGATGTGAACACACACACACACACACACACACACACACACACACACACATATATATTATAGGTTATTCATGAATGGGGTTATCAGTATGTATAATATGTTATCTATAGATGATACCTTTTATATATTTCATAAGTTCTCCATATTTATTTTGAATATTTGTTAAGCCATTTTTTAAATCAACTTAGTCGGGCACTCTTGAATTTATCACCATCCAAGGAGGTGGTAGGTATCAAGATATTGGGATTGGGACCTTGTAAGAGGGATTCCTTCATATCCCTATTATGAATACCATATCCGACATAGTTTGGCGTCACATAATGGGGTATGCCATATAATTATAGGTCAGGTTATAAGAACCAATGTTGTTCCTCCTAAGGTCATGTTTCCATGTCCTATTCCAATCAGTTTAAACCCCTTAAGAGTAGACTATTAGGGGTAAGGTGACTATTAGTGGTTGGTGTGTAACTTATGCATATGAGAAAAATTATATTTCTTCTCACATGTAGTATTCCCCATTGGAGAAGGCTAGTTCATATGGAATATGGCATATTGAGGGTGAGTTGTATGGATCATAAGGAATATGGACCGATGAGGGGAGTTATAGATCACACGGAATAAAACCTGGTGAGGATATGATAATAATTAGGAATATAGTATAGTGATGGGATGGTTGTCTCCTAGGGAATATGGCCTATTGAGTATGAGTTTTATGGATTATGTGGAATATGGCTCGATGGGGGTGATATAGATTACAAATAAAGTGGCCTCATACAGATATTATCTTAATTTGGAATATAGTACAATAAAGGTATGATTGGATGGTAGGGAATATGATCCATTGAGGTTAAAATGTTCATAGGAAGTACAGAAAAATCAAGATTAGGTTTAAGATTTCATGGCGAATATTCCCCATTTGAAATGTTATTTTGCATATTGTTAGCTCTGATCCATGAAAATACATCTTAACAATATTATATGCCATGAATCAATTTCCATGTGGTTTTAGTTTCATATTTTACAGTTATGTGATGGGATTGTATGATGGAGTTTAGCTTCATTCATTAAGAACATCACAATTGAACTTTACATCATGCAGCTATGACATCAATGTCGTGAAATGGAAAACTAAATATGATTGACTGCATATTGTAGTTTGTGGAAGGCATGATCTCAGAGATGTGAAAATTAATGGACAATGACTAGGGAATACACTTAGTAGGATTCATTATATGTTTATTATGAAAATTAAGGATAAGTGTGAGGATTGTGTACATTTTTCTCATTGGTGCATCTATTACCTACCAATTTTTTGATTTGGGCCTAGAAAGGGGATTGAATGCATGTGTAATATTTCCCTTCATAAATAAGTTATCGATTGTGCATGGGATACCCTAATATAGATATCCATGGTTTATTGATGAATCATGGTGATGAAATCATCAAGTGGAATATAATTAAGACTTACACATAAGGAGGATACCCATGTCTACATGGCTCATTGACTAGACCAGGCTAGCTAAAATGATCCTCAATTAGCCAAGATGAGCATCCTAAACTAAGGAAATATTTATAGGTTCCCTATAGATGGGAAACCACTTTATTATGGGATAACATGACTATAAGCTTCTTAAGGGATTTAACAGTTATGGAGGACAATCTAGAAGAAAATTATTATCATGGTAATACATGATAAAAAGATGACACAGTACCATTCCTGATGATCTTATCATTTATGTTTGATTTTTTTAGATAAGTTATTGATTTGTTCATTACATGGTTTTAACATTGGAAAAAGTAATTCCTAAATGTTTTTTGGGATGTAATGAATGAAATAAGACATATAAATTAAGGGTATTATATAAAAGGGTTATATTTACCCACTAGTTGAGTTCATTGTAAAGTGAACAAGGGATGATTATATTATACAATGGTTTGGGCCACTAGAAGGAGGTTTATGAATACCTTCAAGACCACTTAGATTATATATGGATAGGTGATATGTGGAGTGGGAATAAACAACATTGGTTTGGGATTCATGGTTTCATTTTTAACGAGTTTACATAGTCCATCCTCAATGAATTACGTTCATTAGATCATTCTATAAAGGGAAACTATGATTGGAGTTACCAAAATTGTAATTCATGAATAAGGAATTTCATGAAGCTCTTCCCCTTTTTCTCTCTATGAATATAAACTTCAAAATTACATGTGAAGGAATTCACTAAATATACCTCATGATGGAAAATATTATTATAAGAATATGATAGATATGATAAAAATTCATTCAATTGTTACTTTTTCGTCCATTTTGTGTTCTCTATTTACCATTTATTAGAGGTTTTGGGGTATTTATAAGTTGTGATGGTTACTAATTTACCAATATGGGTGGATCCATTGGAACAATGTGATTTCATACATCAACCATGAAAGATAGAGGCTCATGATGGGAGTAAGTGTCTAGGAAGAAATCTTGGTTTATGAGAGGAATTTTAGTTTTTGAATAAGAAAAGAGTTACAAGAATGACTAATATGATTCGTGGTGGGCTTAAAATACACATCCCTCTAACATATAAGGAATCCATCTCCATAAAGTAGTTTGATAATGAGGCCCAAATAACTTCTCAAGTTTGGTATATGAAATCAACTTCATGATGAATCAAAAGTTCCTTGTGACATTTCTACACATTTCACGAAGAATCGAAGTGCCTCTCATTTGATTTACTTGCATAATACTTTAGCTAATTTAAAAAAATTTTCTTTCTTCATTTATCACTCAAGTTTTCATCTCCACTTTTATTTTTTAGATTATCCCCAACAATTATCAATAATTTTTATTATTTTGGTTCCCAAAGAACATATGTATAACTTACATTACATGTAACACATAAATGTTTTCAATCAATACACACCATGTCCCGAATCATGTGATGTGTATGAAATCATAATAATGTGAACAATGAAAATAGAGCGGTTAATGTTGTGTAACTCAAACTCATTAACCTGGAGTTCATTCCAAGATGAGATATAAGCAAACGAATTAATTAAGAAAAATTAAAATTAATTATAATATTAAAATCAATCTACAAGATGTGATTCTAGTGTGCATGTCTTGTGACAGAGCATAACAAAAAAAATAATGTTTGAGTTATTTCATAATATTATTCATAATATTAAATGATAAATCATCTTTTGTAAATGTTTTTTTAAATACACATCATTTATGGTCATTGTACAACCCATGAACTTCACACGCATTTCCATAAGTCCATATAGTGGAGATTAATAGTGTAATGTGTAGTCATAAACATCAAGAAGACTAAAAAATCGAATAACATAACCACACTCCATGTAATATCCTGACATGATTAGTATATTGAATTTAATATATGTATATAAGTCAAGAAAATGACAATTTATAGTTTTGTCATGTCTTATGAAAGTGAAAATACACAATGTATAAATCGGTACATAGTGTGTTTCCTCAAGTATATTCCATGTTAAATTCTAAATGGAATTTGAAACTAAACATAAGAGTAAATGTTTTGTATCTTTTTAATATGATTCATGTAAATATTAATTTTATTTATTTTAAAACTATGGGATATTGGAATCTTTATGACTATTTTTATTTGTAATTAAGATAAAATAAATTAATAATTAATATAATAATTGATTTAAAAATATTATATTGATAATGAAGGAATTGAATTGAATTTTATATGGTTTTAAATGTGTAGTCATTACAAGAAATGATGATCATGATATTTAATATCTTATATATGTGATGAATTTAATTTAATTATAATTTCATGGGTTTTGAGATAATTATTATTAAATTAAAATTTTGATTGGTGAATAATTTGTTTCTCATTATTATGAATAGGACTGTGTATCCACATTTTTTTATGTAACCTAATACCATTTCATGAGCACTAATATGAAAAGGATGGATATAAAAGGGGAGTGTAGATGTTTCAGGGAAGATTTGTTGTGAAACCAACCAAGAAGATAAGTAGGTGAATATGTGGAATGATGCAACTCAAATCAGTCATGGTACAAGGAGTTATTCTCCTCGGTTCAAGTGTTATTTTATCATTTGATTTATAAAATAACTAAAAAATATAAATATTAGGATAAATATATTTATTTTATTTCAATCAGGTGCATGGTTATTTATCTATGTTTATTAAATAATTAAATGTGATCAATTAATATTAAAAAAACTAATAATAATAAAATATGGGATAAAATAAATGGATTGTGAATATATTTTTTTTCTATAAATGTATGAACACTTATTTAAAATCCAAAAAATTTTAATAACCTTTTAAAAAAATATAAAAAAATATTTACGCATGACGATGAAAATAACTCAAAGAAAATATTGTGTGTGTATAGAATTCCATTAATTGATTTAAAATGAAACTATTGTTCAAAATAATTGACTAACCTCCTTCAGAATAGTTTTAATTAGTAGGGAGTTATAACATAATATATAGGTTGAATTAGCCTAGTTCACATCTAGGGGTGATCACATTCATGAGATTTGGTGATACAAGGAGTAATGTGATGAGAAAATCCAAGTCCATAATTTCATGATTGTGGAGTGCACCCAATGGTTTATAAAACTATTTGTTAATAAATTTGGAAAGACAACCAACCTAAATATCATAAAATTAACTTTTATGGTTTCATCTGGGTTATTTGTACTGACACACAGACACACATACCCACACACACACACACACATAGATATATCCTTTCCATAATAATATCAACCCATAAGTAAATTCCAAATCTAATAGCGAGGGCTATTAGGATATGATAAAATAGTGGGAGGATAATAATTTATTTATTACATCATATTTGGTAATTAAGATAAATTACTAAAAATTTCTTTTATTTTATTATATAAAATGTGAATCAAAATGACCTAGATATTATCACTATGATCAATTTCAGATAAAGATACCCTCCTCACTGCTAACATCTTCCAAGAGTGTTGTACGTTCTTAAACATTGTACTAAACTAAGTGTGGAAGTATTTCATGATGGAGTTATATGTTTATGATATTCTTTATAATGGGCATATTGAATAAGATAATTTTTTTTAACTTTTTACATTTTTATGATGTTGTTGATTTTTAATGGATCATGTTATTATCCATGTCTAGTGCGATCTAAAAGCCGAACATGTATATTGATAAATCTAGAAATATGTCTCATATTTTTTATCAATATATGAAGAAGGATATACCTGAGTGGTATGAGATATGAAAGGTAAATTCTACATGAAATATTTTATAAAAAGTGCCAACTAGACATCAAGTAGTAAATATAATTTTCTTTTTGGATTGTCTGGATATATATGAGTTTTTTATGAACACATACTTTTTTCACTCCCTTATATATTGTCTATTTTTATTTTATATTATATTATGACCAATATTAAGAATTCACTCTTAGATATTCTTAAACTGATTCACTAAATTAATAAGGACATGAGGCATAAAAACCCCTCAATCCTTATGGTGAATTAGAGGAAGGGAAAATAAAAGGGACCTAATAATACCTATATGTATAAGGATTATTCACACTTCCCTTCTTGGAGGTATAATATCTTGGGGTATTAAAATGAACAAAATGTTGAATGTTTTTCAGGTGGAAAGAAGGTCCATTGGAGGAAGGATTGCAATGCTATGAGGAAGAAAGGTGATGTTTCATGTTTTGATGTTATTAAAGAAAACCATTCCAAATATAACAACTGAGTATTAAATATAATTTTTGGTACAATAATTTGTATCCAAATACATGAAACATGTAGATTCAAGAAGTTTTCAAGAGGTTATGAGGATATTTTGGTTACCAATAGAGAAAGAATGGCTACAGATTCTATTAAAGACTACCACTTTACTCTGATTATGGGATTGATTATAATATTAAATAAATACTATTACTTGCATAGTGTTACCCAAAAATATTATATACATATCTACTTTAGGAATGGATGTCTTCGTATTCATTTTCTTGAATTAAAGTATCTAATTTTATAAACATAACATTTTTTATTCCAAGAAACATTTAATAACAATCTTAATATACATGAATATGAAAATCAGGAATCATCAATCTATAATCAATCATGTTCACAAGACACATCTCACAACCAGTTGTGGCATTACCAAAATGGTCATGTAAACAATAAAATCTTGAAATTGATATATATGGATGTGTATTTATATTCTTTTGAACTAAAACCACTTGAAAATATTTATTCTTTGTTAAAAAGTAAAATTAGTAAAACACAATTTTGTTTAAAGGGTGAAAGAGTCGTGTATCATCTTGAATTGGTTAATAAAAATATATATGGATCATTTCCAATATAATATTGAGGTTGATATATATAATTTATTACTTTTACCAAAAAATTGAATAGACATGTATGTTATTAATCATTTAGGTAGAAGTATAAATCAATTGATACATTTAAGGAGTCAAAAAATGATTTAGAGAATCAAATTTGTAAAAACATTAAGAAAATATGATGAGATTTAGAGGCATAATCATTACACTAAGATTTCATTAAATGACTCAAGGAGTTTGGGATTATATCTAAACACAATACTCCTTATAAACTATTGTGGATATTTATTATTGAAATTAGGAACCATCCATTTTTGGATATAAAGAGGATGATGATGATTCATTCATATATTCCATAATCTTTTGGGGATATTAATTTTATGCTATAAAACTCATTTTAAACCAATTTACATCTAAATAAAAAATATTATTGAATATGATTAAATTTATGCTATGAAATGTTTTCTTACATACTAATGTGTTGGTTTATGGAGAGTTTTCTAAGGTCATATTAGGTAATAATCTATCACATCAGGGAATGAAGTGTATCTTTATATGATATTATAAGGAACAGGTTGACATTTTATACATGACACCTTAGATAATAAGGTAATAATGGAAATAAAATCTATAATTATTATGAGGGATCACACATCCCGAATATAAAGTGGGATAAATATTTAATTTTATAAATTTGTTACTCAATATACACATGTGTTTTCAAGTGAAAAAATTTCGAATGGATCTATAGAATATGTTTTTCTATAAACATTATTACTATGATTGAGCACTACATAGGGTAGAGAACCATAAATATTTATTTTTATAATAACAAGGATGGTGAATCATTATTAGTAGATAATAAAAAACCTCTACCCTATAAAGAGGTAGGTGACATCTTTGAGGTTACATGATGGAAATAATCCATAAATTCAAATAAATATTCCATGTTATATAATCAATTTTGGTTTTGGTCAATCCTCTAGTACATATAAATTCTGCTGGGTGAAAAATGGTATTCAATAAAAAAATAGACAAGGAAGGTCAATTTAGTATATATATGTCCTGGATAGAATCTAAAGGGTTTAAAAACATGTTAGAGTAGATTTTGATGAATCATTTTCACCAGTTTTAGTGTTTTAATAAATATGAACTGTAATTTCCATAGTATTTTACCATGATTAATGAGATTTTGATGATGGATGTAAAAGACACATTCCTAAATAGAAAACCTGTAGATGATGTCTATATATCCCAGCTGGGCATATTTTTAAACCAAAATATTAAAATAATGTATACATTTTTCGATGATCAGTTTATGAGTTGAAACTAACATCCATATCATAGAACATTATATTTTATGGATCCATAAGAAACATTATTTTAATAAGGAATGAATGAGAGAATTTTTTCTACAAGATTGTTAGTGTTAGTGTGGTTATTTTCTTAAAATAATATATTCATGATACATTAATAATTTGAAATTATATATCAAACTTAAAACTAGATAAGATGTGGTTGATCAAATGATTCTCCAAGAAGGACATAGGTGAAGCAACCTTTATTATAAGGATCAATATCATTAATGATAGATTTAAATGAAATATTAGAATAAATCAGTGTATATAAACTGTAAAATTGATGAATATATTCTGTATGTATCAATTAGAGAGGGTATTATTTCTTAGATCATAGAGAATATATCTCTCTAAAAAAATGTTTCCTCAGATATAAGAGAAGAAACATAGGATGACCAATATTCCTAGCACAACAACTATAAGATCAATAATTTATTTCATGATATATACCAGGATTGATGTTCTCTGCACCTTGATTATGGCATGAAGATATCATTCATAACTAAGAGACTACCATTATTTGGAACCTAGGACTATTTTTAAGTATATGATGAATACATAGGACTTATTCCTAGTTTATGGAATGTCAAAAATATAATCATTTAATGATAAAATTAACTAGTTTATATATAGTTAAATATGGTTTAAAATACAAATTACTATATATATTCACCCGTAATAAGGGAGTTGTGAGATGGAAGAGATCAAAGTCGGTAGTGGTCTCATATTTTATATCAGAAACCATTTATATTCCATATTCAAATACAAATATTGAAGATGTGTAAATACAAAACATCATCTAATATTTTTAATGTCATTATTAGAAGTAAGGAAACTATAATATTATATTTTGATAATAACAATGTGGTGGCCCTCACTAGTGATCCATGTTCACATCAATAAATAAAGGATATACTTAAGAAGATTTACCTCTTGAATCATATTTCTAAAATGATTATGGTCACCGTAAGTAGCGTTTTCATATAGAAGAGTGTAGAAGACCCATTATCTAAATACTTATGTCAAGAGAAACATGGATATATTTTAATATATAGTGGACCTGAAGTTGTTATCATTTGGATCTAGTGAAAGTGGGATTTTGTTAATACTGGATCCCTTTAACTAACTACATTTTACATTCGATTATAGGTATATTATTTTCTATAATATTAATAAATATCTTATAATAGGATTTGAATTATTCTAAATTAAATTTATGTGATAATGTACGTAGAGTATTGTTTTCTTCAAAAGGCTATAAGAATTTCCAAATATGATGAGAAACTTCATGTGACATGATTATGTTCTTAAATATATGTTTTATGGATTGATGAAATCGATATTTTGAGACCCAAATGATGTTGGTTTTATAATTTTGGAGTCTCATAAGAGCTTGGGAATTATTCTCTTGAAGTTCTCACTTGTTAATCAAATTATTTGATTTTATGAGAATATACTCATCCAAAATAATTCCACCTGATTTATGTGTCATTGGATATTTTTATCTACAGAGAAGTATATTGGTCCTTATACTTACAGTTATTATTAATGTATATCATTTTCCTAGAACAAATATTTAATTGGGAAATTTATCGTGAAATATTCTCATTGTAAGGTTGGATATATTGGATGTATCATAAGTGATATGTAATTAATGAATAAGTCATGAAAATATATGTCCCTTTGGAGTTAATGGAAGTATATTCTTAGGACCTTTGATTGTAATGAAATTATCTAATTAAGTATATTTACATGTTGGCTATATCATTCATTTCATGATAGTAAAAGAAAGATATATCATGAATATAGTTTTATTACACTATTAACGAATCCTCCTTGATGAGATATCTAGAAAAAAAGGGTTATATTACATAGTGACCATTCATAAGATGTTTTTGTTATTGATAAATTGGTGAATTTCTATATGGATACCTTTATATGTTTCAATATGTTGATATTGTACATTGGATTAACTTTCTTAACACCATTGATAAATAGTCTTAGAGGTCCACACACTATGTTTTTCTAAAATATCAATTAAATTCGTTAAGAATTTAATATTAGAATAAATACTATTCACATGTTCTAAGGAATAATAGTTATTCATGTTATGTTATTCACATATATTTAGTCACTATTTATTTGAGAGAATACATATGTGATTTGAATATTATATAAATATTTCTTCATGGATTAGTGAAAAAAAATTATTTATTGAATGAATGAATAATGAAGTGATATTCATTTCATTTAATAAATAATCCTTAAACAAGGTTTCATGAATGTTGGGGGATTGATGGAAAAAGTTATGTGTTAGCTGGGAATGATATATTTAATATAATTTAAATAAATATTTACTTATTTATTTTAAAACCGACGTTAATATTATCCATGAGTTTTATACATGTTAATGAAATAATAATAATAATAAAGATAATATCTTATGTGGGTTACTCTTAGAATTAAGAGAATAGTAAAATGGACCCAATGAAATTACCTTTTCCCCAACATAAGTATCTAAACCGATTAATATCATTTCTAGAGTTATAGTATTTTCTGTGCATAATATTTATCTATAAATTTATCTCAAAAATCATTGAGATAAATGTTTCTCTAGAACAATCTCATGAATGAAGTACATCGATCTCCATTTTTATTCTCAAGAACATGATTAAACTCAATAGGATCCTTAAAGATTTGAAGGAATTATTATATTGATCAATGGTGAATGATACAAGTGGTTATATACTATTGATGAGAACTTGAAGATTCTATGGAGAGGTTTTAAGGATTGTAGGGAACATGTGGATTTCTGCTAGAGGAACTCTACACATGTATACTTCTTATAACATAAAGGCTTCTAATGACCTATCATCCTATACTAACAAAACACAAAGAAAATAATCTTATAATAATATAATGAAAAAATTTAAATATCCATTTAATGTTAGCTCTCAATTTATTATATTTTAATTGCTTCCCCTTTCCTCTAATTTAACCTCCATCACAACATCTAAGAATAAGAGAAATATAAATTGTCTCTAATATTCCAGCCATGCTAGATTTAATTATTATGTCCCTCCTCCCAACCTATTAATATGTGTTGATAATGAGAGAGGATTTGACCTATAAAATATCATATCAAATAAGTATTAAAAAATACATATCATTCTTGGTGTCATACAATGAAAGGTCGATTGGGAACAATCCCATATCAACAAAATATCAAGAGTAATCCATCATTGATAGAATATGTTTCTAAATGCAATATAATCCCATTACCATTGGAATCATTATAAATTTTTAAAAGCAACAGAGGATAAAAATTTCATAGAAACATTTACATGGATGGTCCTTCTATGGATTAGTATAGAAAATGGACTTCCCCCATTTACAACCTTGGACTTAAAATATAATGTTTTAAGAATTAATTGTGAAAACTTATGATGTTAATGTTTGATGAATATCTTCTAAAAATTATATAATAGTCATTATTTATCATGGTAGCATTACTACCAAATAAAATGAGGTGGTTATAGATTTTTTATTTCAAAAATGAATTCTCTACATTGAATTGGAGGTATAAGGTCACTATGAGCCAAACAAATAGTATATATAATAATTAACTCACATAAGACTTGTTCAGCCAAATGGAATGTTAGTGGAGAATCATTATTAACGATAGATGATACAATGTTGGTTTGCGATTTTCTCATTCTTGATCTGGATCTATTTTATATCATCATTGGTATATATTTCCTTTTTTCTCCATGAGAAGAGGTTGATTTATATCATCTCTGTGTTTCATTTCTTTCTACGGATCTGAGTTATCATGTGTTTCAGGGGGAGTGGGACCCGAGGTTAGGTCATGAAAGACCTTGCCACATAGAGATCAATAATTGTTTAGTTGTTGTTGCATTTGAGAAAGATGATGTATCTTCTATTGATGATCTTACCACTGTCGTTAAAAACATTCATAAGCTTTCCCAAATGATTTCTACGGTCTTCCTATGGAGATATAATTAATGTTTATGATTTATCTAGTTCAAGTTACATAGAAAATATCGATATTTTATTATCATATAAAACTAGCGGAGCATATGGATCTCAAGGTTTAGTTGGATGACATATTAGAAAAAGGTTTCATTCACTCTAGAGTTTCACCATGGGAAGCACCTATGCTATTTTCCAAGAAAGAAGATGGTTCACTTCATTTTTGTGAAGACTATAGGAAGTTGAATTGGGTAATGGTAAAGAAAAAAATTCCATTTTTCTCATGTTAATAATATTTTTAATCTATTAAATGGGTAAAGGTGGTTTTTGTTGATCGATCTTTAGTCAGGATACCATCATCTTAGAGTTTGGGAGTCTGATATACTAAAGACAACCTTCAAGAGTAGGTATGGCTATTATGAATATCTTGTGATGACTTTATATCTGAATGAAGCTCTTATATTTTTCATGGATTTGATGAATCATATATTCCATCAATATATTGACAGTTTTTTGGTAGTGTTCGTGGACAATATTCTTGTTTATTTGAAATACGAGCATAAGCATAAGCATCATCTGGGTTTGGTTCAAAACAATTTCCGAAGTCGCCATTTATATAGAATGTTTTCAAAATGCAATTTCTGGATTCTCTAAGTGATGTTTGTGGGGAATAAAATTTCTGAGAATGGATTATCAGTTGATCCAAAGAATGTAAAGGCTGTTTTTTCATTTAATAAACCACACAATGTCTTTGAGATACAAGGATTATTCGGTATTTCTCGATACTATCAATGGGTTTTAAATGAACTATTTAGGATGGAATCACAATAGAGTTATCTTACATGGAATGTGGTGAAATTCACATGGGGTGAAAAATTTAAGACATCTTTAAAAAAATTGAAAAGGCTTCTACCATCGACTCTTATTTGGATAATACCTAATCACATTAAGGGATACATGGTGTTTTGTGATGATTCATGTGCTACTTCGGGATGAATCCTTACGAAGGATGACCATGTTGTAGCTTATGGTTATCATCATCTCTAACCACAAGATAATAATTTCCCCACTAATGATTTAGAGGTTCATGTTTTCATGCATGTGCTTATGTTTTGGAGGCACTATCTTTTTGGGGAATGGTTCATGATGTTCTTTGATTATAGGGGTATGAGTTATATATTTTATTATAAGGACCTAAATATCACAAAGATATGATGGGGATAATACCATCATATATTTGACTTTGATATCATCTACTCCCCATGAATGGAAAATGATCTTACAGAAACACTTAGTAGGAAAGTACCATCACATGTTGACCTGGATTCCATGAAGGATTGGAACCTTATAGGGATTTTCACAAAATTGCATCTAGATTCTTAGGAGAATGTTTCAGGCATGGTTTTGGATAGTGTTCAGTTATCATCATCTCTATTGGAATATATCTAGCTGATTCAGTAGAAGGATGATGAGTTTTAGAAGAATCAAGAAAGCCTTTTGGTGGGGAGAGAATTTTGAGTTATTTCCTCTCTTTAAGTGGTATGCTTCACATCAGGAAAAGTATTTTCATCCCACTATCAGTGAGGAGATTAGTATTGTTTGATTTTAAATGTTCTTCATGGGGAATACATCCAAGAACAATGATTTATTATTATGAAATTTGAAGAAGATTCAAGTGGTCAAGTATGAAGTGTGACATTGCAGATTATATGTCCCGATGTTACACAGGCCAACAGATAAAGGCATGGTACTTAAAACCATCTGGTTTGCTTCAGCCCCTTCTGGTGTGGGTTTGTAAATGGGATAAGGAATCCCTAGATTTTTTTTTGTATTTCCATATACACCCCAATAGATGAATTATATTTGGGTGGTTGTTCATATGTTGACAAATTATTCACTTTTCATTCCAATTAGAGACACCACTGAGGTTTAAGATCTCGGTAAGCTCTATATGCATGAGGTTATGAGGTTTCATGGGAGTCCTTCTGCAGTAGTTTCAGATAGGGATGCTAGATTTTCCTCAAGGATCAAGAGGATTGTCGATGAGGAAATTGGTACTTACATCAAGTTCATAAAAACATGCCATCCCTAAATATATGTTCAGATAGAGTGTATAATTCAGATCCTAGAGGATGTGTTTCTTGCATACCTCTTGAATTTTAGTGGATAATGGGATAATCATCTGTGACTGGTTGAGTTTGTTCATAATAATATTTATCATTCATCAATCATAATTTCTTCCTTTGAGGAATTTTATGGTCACCAATGTAGATAACCTCTTTATTTGAAAGAGGTGAGAAAAATAGATTTTATTGGACTAATTATGGTTCTGGAGGCATCAACAGGGATTCAAAACGTACAATGACATCTGGTTGCAGCCCAGAGTCAACAGAAATCGCATGCAGATGAGTGGAATTATCCTATGGAGTTTTCCATAGGTGACTAGGTCTTCCTGAAATATTCTCATCATTTGGGTCACCATCATCATAGAAAATAGGTAAATTTGGATCCATGATATGTTAGACAATTTTATATCACTGAACAACTCAAACATGATGCTTATCAATTAGAATTTTCGATTTAGTTGATAGGAATTCATGATTTTTTCAACATGTAGATGTTTAAAAAATATCACCCTGATCCTACACATGTTATGAGTTTGGAAGAAATTTATTTAGAGCTAGATGGTTCTATTTTGGAGGAACCAGTTGAGATCACAGACTCTCTGATGAAAGTCTTTCATTGGAAGTTAATTCTGTTGGTCAGGGTTCTATGGAAACAAGTATCATATTATCATGAGACATGGGAATGAAAATTGTTGATGATGTAGAGTTTTCCTCATCTCTTTCTAGGGTTTACATCATCCACAGGACTTTCTGGGGATAGAAATTATGTATAGTGTAGAGTTTGTAACACCTTGTTACCATGATCGGGTATGTTTTTTCCTCTCTCCAAGTCCCATTATGGTTCCATGTATTTAGAATTTGTTTTCCATATTCTCTATATGCTAAAAAATAGTTACATGTCATTTAATAATGTTACACACCATATAGTGGTTGGTGGATGCATGTCGTGAAAGAGGATATCACACTTTGAACTGATACATTCCTTAACCATGACATACAAGATGTGACTTATAAAAAGATCAGTTTTTAATCTGTGATGATGGGTTTTTCTAGGTACATGGGTTATGGGGGTTACATGTCATGTAATTGTTTTACATGATGTGTAATGACCCATGTAATGTTTTTAAAAATAACATGTGGCTATTTTGTTTTAGTTGCTTCATCGATTCTCCGGGGCTCTCAACCTATTGTAGATTTTGCAAATTTTTGAGAGATATAGCTTCATCTGGTTTGATCAAATAAATAACGGATCTTCATTGTGATCAAAATGTGTCTATCAAGGTAAGTAAACTTCCCCTTCCTTCATTTACTTTGATCATAGTATCATTTTTGGGTGACGTCTTGGGACCCATTGGTCTATGGTTGGTGAATGTTTTTGATTTCCTACGGATCCATTGTATGATCTTGATCAAATGGCATTTTCTTCCACTGGTCATGCAATGGGGGAATTATTCCTTATGGTGTGTTGGTTTCCACTCTTCTACAAAGCCCTTGTATTCTAAATTGAATCAATATTGATGTGTATTTTATTCTAGGGACTTCATTGACATAGTTGGGTTTTATTATTGGGGATTCTGTTACGGGTGTGTGGCACCCAATTTTTGAGGTAGGTGGTTAAGTCTCTAGCCTATATTGATAATCTTGATCATTAATTATTTTTTAATTTTATTTTGAAATGGAATTGGCATGATTTTTTTTCTGTGTTGAATCAAGTTTATGAAGAGAAATTGATTTTCCCTGGTTATTGATAAATTGGAATAAAATGGGTATTTCAACACATTGAAATGATTTGGTAAGAAAATAACATTGGTTATCTTGGGTAATTAGGTGGATTGTTTAGCTTTGGGACATTATCCATTATATTGTGACTATCAAGGAGGTTTGTCTTGGGGTATTACTCTATTTCATAAGCCCATTGTTCTAGGGGATCAATATTGACATTTTAGAGGGTTTACTTTGGGGGTATTCCTCTTCATTCTTGCTATGTGTTCTAGGATTGGATTTGCGAACTTTATTATTGTAGAAAAATTTGTATGTGGCTTGGAACTGTATTATCATTTGGTGTTGTGATAATTGTGCTTTTGTTTTGTGTTTCTTGTCTTTTTATGTTTTCCTTGATATGCATGTTTATGCTTGTGAAAACTGATATGGAGAATATGCCTTGAAATTGATACACCTGATTTTGTTTAGAACTGTGGAAAAAGGGAATGGTTTAACTTTTTTTCTATAAAAGTTCATTAGTTTTTATGAAGCCATGTTTTTTATATAAAATGAGAATCCATGAATTTTTATACAGGTATTGGTTATGGAACACCTAGGTGGGATACTACTAAGCCAGTTATCTCACACTCTGTGTATCTCCCCGGTGCTGTGTAGACGTTTTTTGGTATTCCAGTCCATTGATGGTAAATGTGCCATAGTGAGGCAGTGATGATTGTGACAACTAGTTGGGTAGTTATTTGTGAGATGGTTGGAGTCCATCCTTACTATAATTTTGAGAAGCATTTGGGTTTTTAATCCTTTACTATTGGTCTTGCCTTGGAGTTTTTTGTGTACTTTTTCAGTTGTCTGTTTTTCCTGTTTAGTTATAATTATGGAATTTGAATCTATTTTATCTTCCACCATTACTTATATTTATATATATATTCCTTGTGTTTTTTAATGTTTGAAAAAATATTTCCCATTGTTTTATTGTTTGATTCCTTGGTGCCTGTCACCATCTCATGGGGATTTTAAACGCCCTTTAGTTATGTGACAGATTGGGTCGGGTGTTAGGTTTGTGGGTTACCCGGGTTGTTTAATCATAATTAATATGAATTAAAAGTGTATGAAAACATTCAATGTACATTATATTATAAAAATAATGTCATTTTTATTAATATACTCAAAAAATCATAATAGAAATTAAAATTTTAAGAATGTTAAATATGAGAACTTTTATTGATGCTGATGTTGTGCATGCGTACCATTTGAAAGGTACAAATTGTTGTCTTTGAGATAATATTTAAGATGATAAAATGATATTATTGACATAAAGGAAAAATATGATAACTAATTAATAGTTTTTATGTATATTTATAAATTTTAAAATTATGAAACAAGGTGATTATACAAATTCTTACAATGTTCTTATGCAAGGTAAGTAAAAAAGTTATCTTAAAATCATTTTCATTATAAGGGTGAGAATAAAAATTTATTAATAATGGTTTTAAATGGAAAATTTATAAATAATATATTATATTTATTTAATTTATTTATTTTTAATATTATGTAATCGAATAATTATCCAAAATGATCACACAATATCGATGTAGTGCCTTTGCAATCAGACCAAAAATCAATTAAATGATTTTTAAAAAAATTAAACTGATAAATTATGGGTGAATTTTAGTTTTTTATAAACATTATATGTAATTAAAGAAGATAAAAAATTATATAAATATTAATTCATGAATTTTATAATCATTTAAGTGTTTTTAATTTCTATTTAGAATAATTTCACTAAACATTATTTTAAGTTATGTTTAATGTAAAAAATTATTTATAAATTAATAAAAAAACATGAATCATTATTATGAGTCAAGTAGATATGATTTATGATCGATTGTATAATATATTTTCAATTATTATCCACTTTCCATTTTAAGATTACATTTATAAACCATAAAGGCTGAATATTTGGGAAAATTCCATCAAATTGGTATTATAAAAGAGGGCTCAATATAACCATTCCATGAAACTTATAAAGATTAGTTTTAGCTCATTCCATTGTTAAAATTTAATAATTCCATTTTTAATTTCATATGTATTTTTAAAGACCAATATCCATTTCTCTGAAGGCTTTTACAGTAATCAAAAGGAGGTAAGTCAATGAGAATGGTGTGAGTTTGCAATCCTCATTATGTTTTATTAATTGGGATTAATTACCATAATAATCGTTTAAATATCCACTTATCTGTATTAAATGATTCCATTCCTGTGTTATTTTAATCCTTTTGATCTATAAATAACAAGAGAGAACACATTACTTCTCACTTAACTCTTTCATAATCTGTTACAACATTAGAGATAGGGTTTAAAAATAACTTTTCATTCTAGTTCATCACATACTCTTCTCAATAATATTAATAATCGCAAAAATTATTCATACATTAATATGTTTTTTTATAAAATAACATTTTTATAGAACTAAAATATTTATTTATTTTCCATCATTTTAAGCAATTTTGAAAAAATTACTCACTATATTGGTTTTATGAAACCATTGTGTATGATAATGTTTACATAAACCTAAATTGGTCAATGATATTATTTTAAATTGATTTAAGGATTAAATATAAAATTAATATAAAATTAATTTAATTATTATTATGATAATGTTTAAAGAACCAGACGTTCTAAATTATATTTGTTTCTTGAATACCTATATGTTTTAGATAATATTACAAAAATAAAGTGAATCCAATAAAAAGTTTTCTCCTTAACAATGATATTTATATTAGTCAGCAATGAATCAAATTAAAATTCCAAACATTACAGTTGGATAAAAATATTCAACAGAATGACTAATGTGGGAATGTATGGATCACCCTAATCTAATTTAATCATCAACCCATTGAAAATTATAATGAATGAGAAAAAACTAATAATATTCTAATCAATATATTATGAAATAAAATATAACCTTAAAAGAGATTGTAGTGAATTTTTATTAAAATAATAAAGAGGTATTTATAGGGTATAATGTGAAATGTGACCATTGGTATTAAGCCGTTATATGACCATTGGTCAGTATGGCCACTAGAAACTATACCCTTGGTTTAAATTTCTACAATATACATGATGTTTATAAGTACTAATGAAATAATATAATTTGCATAAAATGGATAATATATGGCCTCAACAAGTAGAGTCAAGCAATTTGATCCCCATTTTTCTAAACACTGGAGGGAGGTATCATCACTGGTGTTTTCTGTTGATCAAATCCAAACTGAACATGAACATGTAAATATGAAACAAAATAGCATTTTAGATAATTTCAAGATAGCGAAGATTACCACTTAGGCGATGTTAGCCGAGTCACCCCAAGAAACTACAACTATCACACACCTTACTATTATGGTGTATGTTGGTGTAATAACGGGTTATGTGTGGTGTATTTAGTTACATAATGTGTAATATAATTTTTATAAATAAAAATATTATTTCCAAAATTCATCTTACTATTTTTCCTTAATAAAATATATTTTTAGTTGAGATGAATTTGGTAATATTATTTTTTGGACTTAAATAAAACATAATTTTTTTTCTAGAAAATATATATTATTTTTATAATAAACCGATGTTTTATAAATAGTGTTTTTTTAATGAAATGGTGTTCTAAATCACTTTTATTTAAATAATAAATTATTATATAATTTTATAAATTCTTAGGAATTTTTTTATTAATGTAGATAATGTGATTGATATTTAACAACAACTATTTTTAATAAATAAGGATTTTTAAATTTATAAATTAATATTCCGATATTTAGAAAAAATTTCTTACAAAATAAGAAAATTTTTTGCAATAATCAAATTTAATATTGGTTATGGCGAATTAATGATAATTTTAAAAAATACTTTATTTTTTTGTTAATAGAAAACAAATATAGTTTTAGGTTTTTGGAATATTTTATGGAATCATATTGAAGTCATAATGAAGTGATAATTAATTAAAAAAAATACCTATAATATTTTTTTTCTTAATATTATGTATTTTAATATATTTTATAAAAAGTTTGAAATTGTAAGTTACTTTCCAAATGTCAAAATGGAGGATTTTATTTTGAAAACATTTATTTGTTGAATCTTCACCTTTCAATGTCAATAAAAGTATTTAAAAATGAATTTTGGTTCCTATGGAATAAAATAACATATAAATAAACCCAAATTTTAAATACCATAATAAAAAACATTGGTTAATCTAATGGTTTTCTCATTTTCCACAACCTAGTTTAGCAAGACCTATGTTTGGAAATTATTAAACTATTCATTGACTTCTCTTATAAACAACCACCAATTTCTCCATTTACATTCACTCCCAATTCATCTTACATGATGTTATGGGGATTTTTCCTCTAATGGAGTCCCCAAAATGTGTCATCAATCCCCCAAGGTTCCATTCTCATGTTTTCGGAACAACTCTTTAATGTAAGGTAAATCCTCACTTCTCTTTTCCATTCAAGAGTCCTTTTGGGGTATGTCTTAAAATTGAAAAGAAAATTACTTTTTTTCCACTTCCAATTACACCAATACTATATAAATAGTATTTTATTAATGGGATACCCTTTTAACCTCTCATTTTTCTATTTTCTAAAACCAATTTTTATACCTATCATTATGCCGGATTTTCTTCTCAAATTTTCCTCTTTTACATGATTAATTCTCTTTTCCTTTATAAATGACTTCCTAAACCTATTTTTTTGTGTCAATTAAAATAGATTTAAAATTTTATTTTTAATTTTTGGATTCACATATATGAAACACACATATCATTTCATTGGTTTAAAATGTTGTAATGATCATGTCTTTAAGATCTTTTTTATGCCATGGATTTTGATAAGAAACCCATTCTCTATTCCCCACAGTTTATGTATGAAATTATTTATTATAATATTTGTGGATCATAGGAAATTAATACATATGAAGGGTGTTCCCTGATATCTCTCCAATTTATTGGGTAAATAATTTAATCTCTAGGGATTTCATGTTATATTATACCTTGGTGAATAACATTGGTAAATTGTATTTACAACACCTCGATGATAAACCTTAGTTATATGATTATGAATGCCTCATTAAAATGTTTTAGAAACATTTTCATGTTATAAATCATGTTATTGTTATTATTATTATATGCCTCTTTGTCATTCCATATTTTTTGTGATTCATGTTCTTACAGATATGTCTCAAGATCTCATGTTATATGTCTATTTTTTTTATTCCATTATTGGGATTCATGATCACCCCTTTCTTTTAAAATATGTAACTAGGTTATGAAATGATGTAAATATATCATAGATTTAATACAAGAATATGTATTCAATGTGTATTTAGAATAATCTTTTTATGTTTTCATATATTATGTACCTTATATCCAAGAAACTAAACTTGAAAATATCCTCTATTTTGTATCATGTAATGAAAGGTTATGTAATAAAAAAGCAATATTCCAAAGATGGTTTCAAAATATGCTTTATTTAGTTGTGTAAATTAGGTATTTAAAACATTAGAAATAACCTTATGGAGAATTATAATTATAGGAAAAAATCCAAATATTTTGGTGATGTGTTGTGTGAGTGGTTTCTGAGAAGAGAAATCCATATTTGGATACAAACAAGTTTATGTGGATCAAGAACAGATGCCCCTAGCGGTAACACCAAAAATACCACTTTGATAAAGACATTAATGGGAACCAGTGGATGAAAGTGAGACTTGTTATGCTCCTAGTTTGGACCACCTTGAGGATATATTTGGAAAATCATATTATATTTGTGAACCATTATGAATGATATAGAGAAAATATAATTATTATTAGAAGAGATTAATAACATATTTATATATTATGTATTAATACATTAAATACCTTTATAATTATAAGACTCTTAGATGTAACACATTTCTCACTATGTAATCCTTTATTTAAAATAATTTTATGATCTACATAAATTCTGACTGTAACAAACAATGTACTGATAGTGTTCTAATGAAAGATGAAATATAAAATTTCATGAGGATGAAAAATAAACTAACGAGACTAATGAAAAATAACTTGAATAAATTATAGATACCATATTCACCTTGAAGGGAACAAATTTCTATTGAGTCCTTTATGTGTCACCATGTATCTTTTTTCAATGGATCTACGAACACATTGGTTATTGAACAATTTATAAGCTCTACAAACAATATTTTTGTTGGACTATATTGTTTGGAGCACGAAAAAGCCACCCTGTAAATATACTAATTAGAAAGAGATAGTAATAAATGGAGGAAACTAGTTAAATAAACGGATCCAATAAGGTTTATTGATGATATGAAGTGATAAGAGTTCTTTGGAATATTTTTTAATAAATATTTATCTCATTCAACATGAATGAAAATTGAGGGGAATTACTTGAACTACAGGAGAAGGAAAATGAATTCATGGAGAGCTATGAGATTAACTTTACAATACTTGATCCATACACATATAGACTCATTATGGATCCTAAGGGAAAATTTATATGTTTATTCAGTGGAAAGAGACCTCATATGCGGAGAAATTTAGATAATATTGCCTATGATAGGTAAGAATAGATAATACAGAGTGCTATAAAGGTTGATTTGGAGGTTGGAGGGATGTAGTGGTCTTATAGATTAAATGAAATGTGGATATATATAAAACCAAACCCATAGAGGAATGTTGTTCATAGATGTGATGGGAAGAAATTGAAACATTCCACATGAAAAAAATATTGGAATACGAATTTATGGAAATACATTTTTAGTATTGGATAGTGCTATATGTGTGGAAGAGATGGCTATACATCTTTAAATTTTCATAGTTAGGTGAGGCCTCAACTTCTCAACACTAATGACAAAGGGTATATGGTGTAGGCCCTACTAGATTTCAATTTTTTAATTTTCATTGCATTGTTACTTTTGTAATCAATTTTCAAATTATAACATAATGGTGGGGAACCCCTATTAACCTCAACATAGTCCAAGAGATAATGGTTGGTAATTCTTTATAATGATGGATGAAGTAGAGGTTTCAAATAATGTTTTGGAAGGTATATTAATTGTTCTCTCAAATCTAGAAAGTAATTTGTTTGATTATGGTTCTATGCAATGCATTATTTTTTTCCATTTTTGTAATGAATATTGAATCATTCCCTAAACGGCTAGTAGAAGAGTTATCAATCAAAAACAAAATTAGGGAATTATCCAAGCATAAACTGTGTATAGAAGCTCTCGTATTAAATTTTGATATTATAATGTCACGTAAAATCTATTAGTCATTTCCATGTTGGAATTTGTCACTACATTAGGGATAGATTGGCTCTCAATGTATAATGCTATGATCAATTACATAAGTAAGGAAATTTTAGTAGTGTTGAATGCACAACCCATAGTCATTTTCAAAGGAGATGTAAATCATCTTGTACTTTTCAAAGAATTACCTCCTTAGATTTATTTATGGAGATTATCTATGAATATGGAAAAGTGATTGAAAGTATAAATATATAGAATGTCTTTATAATTTAGTAATACATTGGTTTATTTCATGAGGAGTTACCTAGATCTATCCTAGAAAGACATGTTTTTTTCTCCATTGAACTCATACATAGATCCAAGCCAATATCATAGACTCCATATAGAATAAAAAATATGGAGTTAGATGAATTAAAGGAACAACTTCTGGATCTTATGGAAAAGGGATTTATCAAACCAAGTGTGTCTCCATGGGGAGCACCTATTCTATTTGTGAATTTTATGGATGAATCAATGCGGCTAAGCATTGATTATAGATAAAATTATTAGATTACAGTAAACAACAAGTACCCTCTCCCAATGACTGATGATTTATTTTAATAACATCATGGGGAATAGTTATTAACAAATATAGACCTCTGAACTGTGTATCATCAATTGAGGGTGAAGTAAGAAGATATCCCAAATACTGTCTTCCTAACAAGATATGCGAAGTATGAGTTTGTTGTTATTACCATATTACTGACTAATTATCCTTCTATATTTATGTATTTCATGACTAGAGTCTACATGGGATACGATGATATATTTGAGTTTGTTTTTATCAATGATAATCAGATATAGTCCCAAAGTCATGAGGAGCATGTGAATCATATAAAAGTTATCCTTTGAACTCACAATAAGAGGAAGAGTTTTGAAATGTTCATAAAATTTGAACTATGGTTACAATAAGTATCATTCATGGGGCACATTATAACCAATAAAGGAATCTCAGTTTACCCTGAAAACACAAAGGCTATAGAGGAGTGTCCCCATCCTACAATAGTAACTATGATTTTTAGTTTACTTAGATTAAGATGGCATTATAAGAGGCTTGTAAAACACGTTTCAGGACATTATAATCCACTAACAATGTTAACTAGAAATGGGTATAATTTCATTTAGTAAAAATATTTAATAATGTTTCCATGAACTAAATAAAATATTTAATACTGCACCAGTGTTAACTCTACACTCATTGAGATAAGGATTCATTATTTATAGTGTTGTATCTCTGAAAGTGGTTGGGTGAGTCATCATGAAAAATTACAATGTTATATTTATGCATCTTGATAGTTAAAGCCTCATGATAAGTATTATCTAATGTATGTACTCGAGATAGTTGTGGTTATTTTTTCTCTGAATATATAGACGCACTATCATTATGGGGATAAATGTGATATATACACAGAACACCAATGTTTGAAGTATATTTTCAAAAAATATAAATGAGCATGATATAACGTATATGTGTCTAACTTCTTAAAGACTGTAAATATTCAATTCATTACCACACTAGAAGATCAGATACTGTCACTGATAAATTAATATGGAAAGGCCTTGTTTTGCTAGAAATGGGGAGGATTCAAGGATATCCTTTGGTGAACGACCACTTATAAATGGACATGGGAATCATAAGTGAAGGAACATCCTCAACCCTATCCCAAATGATTTTTCAACCATCATTACAAGATAATATTAATAAATATCAATGGGATGATTATTTGAAACAAAAGAATATAGAGGCTATGAAGAATGAGAAAATTCCGGAGTTCAATATTGACCAAGAATGTGTATTGAATATTCTTACAAGGATATGTGTCCCATCTATCCTGGATATAAACAAGGGGTACATGTATGAATCTCAAAGAACTAAATTATCTATACATGGGATAAGAACTAAAATGTATAGGAAACATCTTGGCCATTATTGATGGGATAATGTGAAAAAGGATATTGTTTACTACACAATAAGGTGCTTGCTAAGTTAGAAAGTGAAGGAAGAGGGACAAACTATTAAAGGTGTATTGAAACCAATACCCATAACAAAATTGTAGTGGAATAATATAACTATGGGCTTCATAAACTATTTTCTATGTACACAAAAAGGAAACAATGGGATATGGGTTACAGTGGATCATCTCACCAAGACTGCCTATTTCATCACTATTTGGAAAGATTTCACTCTTGACCACGCTTCTACGATATACATAAAGTGGTGAGGTTTTTTTGGAAACAAATTTATGTTATTTTTTATCATTATCCAATTTTCACATATATATTTTGGGGAAATCTTCAACATGTTCATAATACTTAATTGAATTTCAGTACAATCTATCACCCACAAAACTGATGGACAATCTAAAAGGACTATTCAGGCAATGGAGTAATTGTAGAGAACATGGCCAGTGGAATTTAAAGGTGTATGTGATCCAAACCTCCCATTAGGTAAGATTCTCTACATAGTAATTACTCTATAACCTATTAAACTCTATAACTATTAGAATGACATACATTAACAAAATTTACACTTCTAGATTAGGTTTTACACCCATTTTGGATTCATTTATTATAGTATTTATGGATGTTGTCTTGGTGTGTTATCATACTCAACCTGACCATGAAAAACACATTGATATCATTCTGAATACATTAAGAGGGAAGCATAAAAATGATATAAATTAACTATACTTACACTTATAAATTAGGTTTTACACCCATTTTTAGATTCATTTATTATAGTCTTTATGGATTAAGTCTTTGTGTGTTCTCATAATCAACCTGACCATGAAAAACATATTGATATCAGTCTGAATACACTAATAGGGCACCATAAAAATGATAAGCTCACAAAATTACACATTTATATTGAAAATGTGCACTTCTTGTGTCACCTTATTTCATGGGTCTGATTATTAGTTGACTAAGGGAATATTAGTGTCATGGTTTCTTAGAAGAAGACAATGAATATTTTTGAAATACATGGTGTCTTGGGGATATCTGGATATTATAATTACTTTATACAGTACTTTTCATTCCTAGAAGATCATATCATGTGTTTTACTAATAAGGGTGTTAATTTTATATGGTCAGAAGCCTATGAGATAGCCTATTAAGAGATCAAAGAGGGATTGGATTCTATACCAATCCTAATTCTTCCAAATCCAGGAAGAATATATATAGGTTAATTTAATGTATCAATCATCAATAAAGGAGTACATATTATGTAGGAATATCAATACATTTCTTATGGGATGCGATAGCTGAGGCATCACGATCGAAATTACCCAACTCACATCCTCAAGTTGGAATCCATAGTTCATGCTTTGCATTCTTGTTGGCAATATTTTTTTGAAGTGATTTTTTTTGTGTATACATAACACCAAAGCCTCACATATATCTTTATGAATTGTTACAAGAATATCAGCAAGAGAATGTTGGTGGAATAACTATAGTCCTTCAATTCTGATCCAGCCAACATGCTTGGAAATGTAAATGTTGTAACAAATTATCTAAGCCGAAGGACTCAGGAAATGGTAGTTCAGGCAGCCAGTAGTGAGTGTCAATTAATGGGACTATTCTTTGAGTTGCCCTTAACTATCTAGGATCATAATGAATATCCTATCCGTGTATCTTTAAAATCAACCTCATCACTTATAGAGAGAGTGAATATGAGGATGTTTTAAGATCCTATGGGGATATCCCTAAGGGAGAGTATTTTAGAAGAGGAAACCCTCCTAGATTGCATTGCTCATGAGGATGCATTCTCGGTATCCATAAATGAATATCAGATCCTATAGACATCCTAGAGGACTTGATGCAAGAGTCTCAATCTTTTTAATGGTTAGTAAATCCTGATCTTACCAAGATTTTTCATTACTAATGTTTCTGACATTTGTATATTAGGATGAGAAGGAATATATATGGATATTTAATTAGGTATTTTTCATTAAAATGAAGGACGAAAACCATATACTTGTAGGTATTATATATCCAATTCCCATTATTGAGTGGAAATTGTATAATGACACTATGGATTATGTGACTAGATTACCAAGATCCCCTGAATTCAGTGATGCAATATGGGTGATCATTGACGTGTTCAAAAAGGATGCTCAATTATTACCTATTAGAGAAAATTTCTCAGAATATGATCTTGGGAAACTATATGTTTAAGTGATTATATGCATAGATAGAGTCTCTCATTATATCATTTTTATAGGAATTATTGTTTCACGTTGACGTTCTATAATGGGTTACAAACAGCTTTGGGAATGATGGTTATTTTTATCCCCACCTTCACACTCAGACTGATGACTAGTCATACTGGATGATATAGTCACTAGAGAACATGCTATGGGCATATTTCCTTAATTTCATAGATTCTTTGGAGAGACACTTACCTCTCAGAATGTTTAATTAGAATAATAGATTCTTGGATATCGTGAAAATGGATCCTTATGAGGACCTATATGATAGGCCATTTCATTTATCGCAATACTGGTTAGAGGGAGAAGTGAAAATTCTTTTGGGACCTCATCTCATTTAAGAGGCTTTATAGTATATCGATTTTATTATGTAGTGGTTGTCTATAGATCAGTTTATGCATACGTAATACAATGATCATCACCATCGACCACTAGATTTTGAGTTGGGGAGTAGGATATTATTACACATTTCACTTAGAATGGGGCATAAATTGATTAAAAAAACAAGGGAATCTATCCCGTAATTACTTTAGTACCATTGAGATTTTTGAGAGGGTTGGGGTAGACGCATATTAGTGGAAATTACATAAGAGGTGATAGCCTATGCACGATGTCATCCATGTTTCACATATTCACTCATATCAATTATATTTTTCATATATTCATTGTGATGATAAGCTTAAATTCGAGGTAAATACTTCCTTTTAAGTGTATCATATCAATATTTTTTACAAGGGCACAAATGTACCTAATGGATGGTTAGTACTTCTAGAATGGGTGTAATGGTAGCAAGAACTTATATAGGATGAGACTTGAGAGTGGGCAGACAACGTACATTCCATGTGGTTATATTTATTCTTAGATCATAATTTACCACATTTGTAAGGATATCACATGGATAAAGATATTCTTGTATGGAAGATTATAAGAATCATACTTTTCTATGAGGTATGAAACCATTTAATTCCTATTTAATTTCAAATTTTTATCCTAATAAATGTGCATAATGTGGTCATAAATGATTCAGTAGTGTACATGTTCTATACAGAGCCCGAAGCCCTAAATTATAGTGGAAATAGGTGGGCCACATGGTTAGTAGAAACCATATCGCCGAGTCTTTATGACTTTTCTAAATAATGTGGGGCGGTCATGTGCTATCGTAATGACAGGGTTGTTTCTATTATCCATTTCACATAGGCCTCCTGCCCTTCTGTGTGTTTTTATTCTATTTATAGAGGGTTTTTGTATGGGATATGCATGGTTTGTCTATCCATGTGCCTATCCCATGTGAGGGGTGTCTTAGAGAAGTGAATGGTGCACATTTGGCTCAAATTTTGGACAATAAAGTTTCTATATAGTGTGATCATGTAATATTTGGGTGAAATGAAATTTTTTATCATTCTCTTTAAAACCACAGACCCTTTTTATTTTCTATACTATGCATAGAAGACCATCCTATTATTTGATTCTCCTCCCATGACCTAAGGTTTTATTTGAAGAAATTATACCATATGGACTTTGTTTCATGTTCTATTAATCTCGTTTGATAACCACTTGTAAGATATTCAATCAAATTACTTCTTTTCATAGTTTATATCATTTTATTCAGTGGTATTGTTCTCCATAATAATGTTTCTAATTTTTAGGGTATTTTTTATTCATACATTTTCATCAGATTTAGTCTGAACCAGGGGCTAATAATGTAGGAGTGTTCTAACACATGAATATTGTAAATGTTCTTTATCTTTTTCGTATTGTTTTTTTCTATTTAATTATCTGTTTTTTTTCATCTGTATGACCATCCGAAAATTTCTCCTAAATTAATTAAATGTCTAAATTTAATTATTAAAAGCTTATGGTATTGAACTTTTAGCATCTTGACACGGTCTGATGTTGTCAACCTCAACCCAACCAACCTCTATGGAGTGTTATTTCATATTCCTTAGGATAGAACCATCCCATTGGTTGATTGAGCTCTCCATCTTTAGTGGGAGACTTTCCAGAAAAAAGGGAATAACTAGAAATGGTCATGCATCCCTTCTCTAAATGATAAATATTAACATTGTGACTAAATCGATTGATTTAAATAAAAATGGGAATGGGATTTATATTCTCCTATCTTGGGCCCCTTTATATGGATATTCACAATTTATTATGGACACTAACATTGCACATTCCATTTTTATATTACATCCATGATGTTAGATATCTCAGAATGGCTCCAAATTCTTAGGATGGAATAAGAACTATCTCATAATAGTATCACACTGACTAGTGCTTAGACATATGGAACCTATAACCCCTACGTATGATTATTTATGGCATGGACCCAATGAGGAAGACTAAGGTATGAAATTTTGACTTCTATATCAATTGATATATATGGATATAGGTCACCGAAGTAATCACATTGGGATCTAAACCATATAGGTGTGGTTCTATTCTGAGAATCCCATTAGATGAGATCCTTAGTCTCGATGAGGTTTCCCTTGTTATACTATGTGGGACCTATCCCATTTATGTTTGAGGCTTTTTTCACATGTGGTGTAAGTCGAGTTAGTGGTTACCCACAGTTGACACTTCATAAATATATATATATATATATATATATTGATGTTCTCATGTATATCATTCTATTATTACAGCTTGTGCTCATTGAATTTTCATATCAATCATTCACTTTACAAATTTACCTATTATACCTTCACATGGTTATTTTTTATATGAATATGCTTGATTTTTAATAAACACCATTTTTGGTGGCCTAATTAATATATCTCAAAACTTGTATGAGTCACTATTTAGTACGTAGATATATTTCATGGATATAGATAGGCATAGGTTCATGTGACCATCTTTTCATCCTTGATTGATTATATCATTGGAGTGGGGGATCATGGGACTGAGCTATATCTCATGATGATATCAAGAGATCATACATTTTCCATTTTTGATCATTTGATATTCCCATATGTATGTGTTCTTATTACTATGGTAATATGTTCCCTTTTTTCTAAAGACATGAAATTAGTTCACTTTGTAAATGTTACTGGATATTTCTTATGATGACTATTTATTATCATCTTACAGTTTTACTTCCAATGTTCTAGTTTTCATGTATTATGATTAAATTATTTTCCATTTATTACATTGTTATTCTATCTTATTATGAGAGTATACTCTTCCCACTATAAAACAGTATACTCTCACTGCTTACCAGTAGACTTTGGCATATTCATAAGAGTTATAGAAGACATATTACCAACCAGGTTTAGTTATGTATGGGTGAAATGGGTGTAGTAATTTACAATTATTTTATATACATTATTTTGGACCATAATGTTTTATGGTATTTAGAGACTAGCTACAAAATCTTATTATTTAATGATATATCTGAAAGTTCTCCCAAAAAGGTCTTTCCCCATAGTTCACCTCATTGACATACCCTGTTAGAAGCCTTTCGTCATAACCTAGGGAAATGAAATATAATAAAAGGAAAGCTTATATGCTTGATAAGGGTAAAAAAGGGATATATCAATGATCACTTAAGTATAGAATGAGAATAAGGGCTTCAGAACATGAGATTAGGATTTAAAAATGATACCCAACATATCGTAGATCATAATTTTTAATCATGGAATAAATCATGGTAATAAATGGACAATGAATCAAAAATTAATCAAATTAAATGATCAATGCGAGAATAACATTAATATAAGACATATGTTTATAGAAAACACACAAGAATACAAAATCATTTCATTTATGTTTAAGAATCAATGACATGACTATAATAGTGGATTGAGTTCACTCCTCAAACCATTGTATCCTTAGTCAAAGTTCACCCCTAAGACTATCATAGTGGAAAACGCCCCATAATGAACAAGGATGACTTCCCATTAAAATATTGATTATCACAAAGGATATCCTTATTTATGCAATTTATTAGCTGGATATATAATTCTAGGACCACCCATTACATAACGAAAATTGTATATATGTGTTCCATAAGATTATACAACATTTATAATATTATATCCTCTAAAAAATACTTGTTTCATACACATTTCAATATTTCATCAAGGAATAACCTAGGAAAAATAAACTAGTTTAATAAAAAACTAATAATAATAATAATAATCCATATAGAGATATAATGAGGATGGTATAATTGGATTATATCCCTATACAAGATAATGAAACATCAAAGGATTCCATCTTAGATGAAAAGTTCCATGAAAAGATCACATGGAACATTAAATATGAAAAATAACCTTTGAACTTTAAATTAATTAATTTAAAATATAAAAATATAAAAAATATTAAATAAAAAATTCTATTTGAAAGGAACCTTAATAAATTGTAATGGAAAATTAAAATCATTGTATAGTCATGATGGTGGGAAATTTTATTCTTGCCGTATAGGTTAAAATAATGACCCCTTTCAGATTTTTGGTAAAATTTGAAAAGTACCTCATTCAAAAAATGAAATGAATATTCATTATAAAACATTATTTAATTTTTAATAATGGCCAGACGTTACATTATAAAATAAAGTCATAATAATAATAAAAATTGAAAAAATATTCAGATAACATGGATATGGAAGGAAAAAGGATTTTCGAAAGAAGCGTGAAATAAATTCAGTTTTCCTTAAAAATATTATATTGGTATCTTATATTATTAAGGATATAAAAATATTTAACCTCCATAAAGAACCTATTGATAATAAAAATCTTATGTTCCAGGATAGGTATGTCATAAATGTTTATCACAATAAACTTAATTATAAATAATCCTGATATACAATGAAATTTTAACATAAATAACTAAACTCATGTTTGATTTACATTTAATATGACTCAAAATCTTATATAATAACATTAAATTTTAATTAATCAATAAAATAGATTTTGAATAGGTATAATAATAAATAAATTTAAAGAGATCAGATTGGAAGATTACATCTTCTTTGGTAGGCATCCTTTAGATCCAATTTTAAGGACCATTGGAATCATATTATTAAAATAATATAACATCTAATTCATGATTAGGAATGTTTATGAGTTAATTTTTCATGGTTTTTTTGATCTATATGGCTCGAATTAGTGAAAATAAAAGATTTAAGAGGTGTCCTTTTCTAATGGAGGGAAAGGACACACTTCAAAATACATAAATTTTAAAATTAATATAAATTAATTTTCATTTAATAAAGAATTAAAATTGATATATTTGTAATATATTAATATTATTATTTTAAAAAATCTCATCCAATAAAATATGGACAAGCTTACATGATATTCTAACCCTTATCTATTATTTTTAACCCCTATTAACCCTATTGAAAATTACCCTAATATAAATGTTTTATAATTTTTAAGGGATTATATTATTGTCCTAGAAGAAGACATATCCCAGAAATGGTTCATGATTGATATGTTAAAATATAACCCATTCACTTCACCAAATATTGTTCTTATATAAATTTTAAATCATATAGTAAAATATTATTTGTCATAAAATATCATTAATTTAATTTTTGAAAATATTAATTTTATTTAACATAAAAAAATCAATATAGTTATGTAATTCCAATACAACCCTTAGAATAAATCCCTAAACGTTAATATTTTTCTAAAAAATTATTATAACATAATAATTCATCCAAATTGTATTGCATTTAATATTATTAAAATTATTAATTTTTATTTTTCTATTAATTGAATAAATATTGTTCTAGTGTTTTAAAAGCATTTAAGTTAACTATAAAATAACTATAAATTCAAAATTTATTAATATCTTAAGAAATAAATATATAATTCTAATAAATATATATAACCAAATATAACAATTTTTATCCTTATGAAAAATATTTAGAGACATTAACTTTAATAGAGTGGCATTTTTTATTTATAATTTTTTTAAAATGATATAATGGTAATAATAAAGGAATAAGGCACTATGTGGCTTTGTTTTTTTTTTGTAATTTTATGATAATGGTTGGTAAAAACTCATAGAATTTGATAATGTAAGGTTTTGGAGAAATTTTAAGCCTTATCTTAAATATTTAGCCATGTTTTACCCATTCCATCCTTACTAAAGTGATAATTATTTATTAAGGTTATTTTTTATAATAAAGAAAAAGAAAATTGAGATATTTACCGGATTTTATCATTTTGATTCTAAAAATGGATTGTAATTTACAAAATTAAATTTCCAAAATAGAAATAATTTAATTTAAAATTTGACCAGAAAAACATGAAAAAAGTAGTTTTCAAGAAAAAAGTGTTTTCATAAGTATAAAAAGTATTTATAGAAAAATAAAATATAAAATTAATTATAATTATATTAATAATAATATAAATGAAAATAATTACTTTATAACTATTGTAAAAAATGAAACATTTTCAATTAGTTAAAAGAAAAGTTAGTTCTCAATAAAAATCAGTATTTTTTACTATTCATTAAAGAATCAATATTTTATAAAATTTCACAAAAATTATATATAAGAAATTTTTACATTATTATTTAAAATATATATATCAATTTTAAAGTATATTTTATAATTTTTATGAAATTTATTATATTATTTAGTCAAAAAAATGAAAAAAAACAATATTTAAGAAAGAAGTTATTTTTAAAGTATATAAAGTCTTCGCTAAAATTTGAGTATTTATTTGCAAAAATATTTTCATTGACTAAAAATATAAAAATTATTTTTTAAATTTTGATTATTACTATTCACTTTACAAGTTTAAGGGCAATGTTGTTACTATATATTAATTTACGGTTCATTTAGACTCCGGATTGCATGTATCAAAAATATTTGATGAAATTAATATTATTTGAAGGCTAATACATCATAAACTCTTGGCGTGTTAAAATAATTGAACATAGTTTTTTTATATGTGGACAATGCAGCTTGATGTCGTGTTAGTGTGTATTGTTGATAGCCTGAGTTGTGTCACTCCAAACTACATGACCTATAATATTATCCACATGGAGAGTGGAGCTCGAGGGATACCTCGGGCATGTACTGCAACCCATGTAATGTGAAGTAAGTATACATGAAATGAGCTTCCCACTATTCTCCAAATATATAAATTAGGGTGTTTGGGAATATAGACTTCCACACCCTAGTATATATACACTCTAAACACAACCAAAATGTTTCCACAAACTACACCACATATTAAATACTATTTAAAACCTCATATATTATTTTTATCTAAAGGAAATGTTTTTAGGAGACCACATGATGCGTGATCAAGTATTAAAAATGAAGAAACCCTACAAACCAGCTTAACCCTCATCTACATATATGTACAATTATAATATTTAACTTCTTCTATTTCATGTTCTTTTTGATATGTTGATTCATGTTTATTCTTTAAGGGTACTTTGATGAGTATGGTGATTGGTTATTTATGTTTTTATTGAATCCAATTATATGGAGGTATAATATTCTCATAACACCACCTTAGACCCCCCGTTTTGGTCAAAATCCTCTAGCATACAAGGAGGCCTAAGGCCATGTGGTAAATTGGCATGGGGAACTAGTTAAGTATCTTTCAGGACGATATGCTACAAAACAATGGCTCATAAATCATGACATAAGTCTTCAAATAACAAAATTCATAAATAATAGTCTATGGTAACATGATCAAATAAATATAATACATCAGATCATAACATAACAATGATAAAAATCATAAATCTACCTCACAAACATAATCACAAGAACTATATGTAAGGCTACCAACTAATATATTATTCACATTGTAGGCTCTGGATAACTGCCTGTGAATATTCTTGGGTTTACGATAATCCTCTTATATACCCTTATACATGGGATAAAACCTCCTATATACCACATTGGATTTGGATAAATCATAATTTGTAACATTTGTCTTGGAATATATCCTCTTTGTAAATCATCTAAGATCATGATACATACAAATAAACCAATTAATTTGGTGGAGATATAAAACCCCACCTTCCACCATCAATACTTATGTCTACCATACAAAAATTCATCATCATTTCATAAATTACTAAAAATTAAATAAAATAAAATTCATTTAATATTTAAAAGGAATCACATAATTTAAACATTTATAATTACATCAATAAATGTAACATGACATATCTATGGAAAACATATGGGAATCCAAGAATATTAAGTAACATATTAGTAAATACCATTTAAGCAAAATAAGAAATAATATTGTATTTAATCCAGATAGATACAGGTAATATAATTGTGTTAATACATTCCCCAATAAATCAATGTATGGAATTGAGGTGAATACCCTTCAATTAGGGGAAGGACATATATTGTGATCATATGGAGAAAACATTATAAGGTTGCTCTTATTTATACAAAGCATATGATTAGAAAATACAAAGGTACATATGTATCATTTATCCAAATGAGAATGTAATACAAAACCCATCTAGAGAAAGAATCTAGATGAAATCATTTGAATAATTTCATTATCATATATAAGATATGTCCAAGAAAAATGACATAGATGAAAAATTTTAAAGTCCTGGATTTTCTTAGTTTTATTTTTAATGAAATTCGTAGAAAATTCTATGACTAGGTACTGAGACGGCATGTGATTCTGAGGACAGATGTGGTTGGAATGGTTTGTCAAAAATTTTATGTTTTTTAAGAGATCATGTGATCAGTTCTCCAGAAAAGGTGGAATAAATATTAAATAAGATCTCAGATAATAAATCCAAGGGCACCATTATATTCAAAATTATAGGTTTAACCTTGTCACAACTTATGTTTAGTCAGCCTGTGCCACACGCGAGAAAACCTGAAAATGGATTAACCATAAATATAATTATTAAATATAATTATTTTATTTTATTCAAATCATTATAACTAATGAATGGTGAATCAAATTGAAAATTCAAGACAAACATTGAGATCACAAGGGAACACTTTACATAGGCATATCCTGACATTATCCGTTGTGATCCAAAAGTTCAAAGTAGTTTTTGAGACATGACCATAAATAAAATAAATTAATACAGATTATTTTATCTCCAATAAATCATAAATGATCACTTAGATTGTAAATAGGATAGTATCCTTGGGAACGAGAGGGTAGTCTTTCCATAGGTGGGGCTTAACCTTGACCGACATGGGATGAGGGTAAAAGTTAACTTTCACGCATTTTAAGGGAAAATAAAATAAAGCTAAAATGTTTATTTTATTCAAAAATGATTTTATACAACACAATGATGAGTAAACTATTTCATTTCTTAAATGAAACAACATAAAAATGTAGTGACTCAGCATAACATAAATGATGAAAATTGTTTCATCCATTAAGTGGATCAAAAGATATACGGGGTGAGGGGAAGACATGGGGAATGGATCTCAGGCTTTGGAGGAATTTAGTTTGCGAGAAACAAATGGTTGTGAACAATGAATTTCCAAATATGACATATTACATATTAATGGTCGACGAGATGATGAATCATGATATATCTTAATGGATCAGCAATGAAGATTGAACCCCAATGCCGACAGATCCTTTTTCTGGGTTGGGGTTGTTATTTTGATTTTTTCCCACCATTATTGATTTTAAAACGACTACCCCAGATCAACCCATGAATAAATTGACCTGCGACTCGATCATTCTTGTGGGAGATTTGGATTGTGTGATGATTTTGGGGGAAATGTGTTTTTTGCCGTGTTTCATTATATTGATCCTTTAAATGGATTTGAATGTTGATTGAACTAATAAACAACCAAGGATTGATCATCAAGTTTATTCTATTCTTTTCAACCCATGTTTTTAGAGATATTCACGGGATGAAAAATTGTCGATCATTGAGCAACCGCTTCCTGGTGCCATGATATGACATAATGGATTTGAGTTAGACACGACACAACATACATGTGATGATGATGGTGGTGTCAAAACAAGGCAGTGCAAGAGACATAGAAAACAAATGGCTTCATACCAGAAAGGGATTGTGGAGTTTTTATGAACACCTGGAGATGAAGAACACGACCCGAGGAATTTATAAATTCTTTTGGATGATATAATTGACCATGGGATAATGATTGGTGGCTCTTAGGAGGGATTTTTGGAGTGTCGGTGGTGGTGGAGGAGAACATGTGTCAGACAGAGGAAGTGGAACACCACGACGACATCAAAAAACAATGTCTACACAGCATCCCTCATGGAGGAGGTCATAATTTTGAGCTATTGTGGGGTCTGCTGGACTTGCGTCTCGTGCAGTGGACATGATGTGCTGTTGTCTAAGCCAACTGTTTTTCATGGAGTGGATGCAACATAACACCATGTTTTGGTAGTTTAACCGCCCCAAATCTTTGCAGGGTGGGTAGGATCCGGCATGCAAGCATTGGGCAGGACCCACTGCCTCAAGCCGGTCTAGGTTGACCTGATGGGTTGGGTCAGACTAGACCCAGACTCAATCAACCCCATTTCACTAAATAGAGAAGAACTTTTAAACCGTGTGTCTGATTGAAAATCCATTTTTAGTGTTGAGACTCCTATGATGAGAATTGCCTTTTTTATTACTTCAAGTGAGATTCTGAGGAGGATTAGAAATCATCGATGGCTTGACGTGTAGATTCAATCATAATCAAGCATTATATGAGTGGACCTCTATAACCCAATAGACGAGTGGAGTAGACCTCAGTGGCCCAGAAGATGAGAGGACCTCAGTGGACCAACAGACTAAGATACCTCAGTGCACCTATTGATAAGCGTTCCTCAATGTCTTGAAGACGGGTAGACCTTAGTGTCCCAACAGATTAGCCGACCTTAGTTTCCTCACGAATGAGCAATGTGGACATCAATATATTGGGAGATGAGTGAACTTAAGTGGCTTGAGATATGAGTAGAAGTCAGTGGACCAGAGGATGAGCAGACCTTAGTTGACCAACATATGAGTGGCACTCAATTTCCTAACACACCTATGTGATTGACTGACCCCAGTGGATCGGTGGACAAGAAGACCTCAATGGACCGATATACCATAGTGACTCTTCAGGGATGAGTCCTTCTGAATTACAATATGTTCATCTTTACAAATGATAGTCACAATTTCTATACATGTGGATATACCAATGTGATATAACTATAGTGAATCTATTGAATATACTTCTTGTAGGTTACTCTTCATGTTACTCTTTGGAGGTCTGCTTTGTGTTTTTCTTTGTGGTATATCTTTTTGTTTTGTGGTCCCTACTGAGTATTGTTTTTCTCACCCATGTGTGGGCTTCGCCCACTGATATCATTTATGGTGAAGATGATCAATGCATTAATGGAGTCCTTCATGAACTCGGTCCTGGTAGAGCATAGAGTGACCAGAGAGACGATACATGCTTCTGTGACTTTAGATAGTTATTTCAGTACCCACCCATTAGATTGGGTTTTCTACAGAGGAGTTCTAGAGACATGCACTATCACTTTTCTGTTTCAGATGGGATTATATTCTGGCCCATTTACCATCAGTTTTATAATTTCATACCTTCTTCTTGTTAACATAGTGTATTAACCTTTTATCACTTATTTATTGGAGTATTGTACATGTCTACATGTACTTATGCTAATGCCTCACATTTCATTGGGATATTCATACTCGACACTAGTCGCTAGCCCATGGCATGTGGGATGAGGTCTTGGGGTCATCTAGGAATGGGCCCTAGAGGATGGGTTATGGCAGACTGGATTAAAAGGAGGATAATTATACCTAAATAACCTTTATTCTATGAGTTTGGGTTGGGGAAACAATGTTAAGGGTTTAGAGATGGACTTTCAGGCCAGGAAATTCCATGTTGGTTCAGCGACCGTTATATCCATACACTAGGACCCTGAATTCAGCTTTCGACTCAGTACATGAAAATAGTAGTTGTGGGGAAGATGATGGCACATCCATCATATTGGAATAGGTTTTTTTCATTTATTTTTTTAGTCATCTCACACGGTATAATCTATTGATCTTGGTTTATCTTATTTTGTTTCAAGATACTTCCATGTAGACATCCATCCAGTATTCCACCATGTGATAATGAGGATTATATGCGGGGTTACAAGTTGAGTATAGGGGTTTGTACCATATACAACACCAATGGGTAGTGTAATATATATACCAAAACCTATTGAGTAGATACTGGTACTCATAACACCATAGAATGAGAAGAAGAGTCTGAGCGCACTTCACAAGATTTAGCGATAGAGGTCTCTCAGGTTTTGAGGTGACCCCAACTCACAGGTAGCTAAGGACTATCTTGAGGTGGTGGTTGAGTTTTTTGTCGATTCATGACTCCATTTGATCATATGGTGGTCCTGGTAGTGATCCTTATATGTTTCTTAGTAGGGTAATGGTGAGTTTTAGATTACCCAATATTACAATGTGGTGACTCTTTTGTGGTCATAGCTTCAGAACCATTTTCAAATAAAGGTGTCTCACAATAAAAGCTATGGGATATGTGTGCCCAATAGCTTCTACAATATCAGTAGGATGACATGATAGTAATTGTGTATTCATCTATGTATACCAACCCTTCTAGGAACTCAATGAATACAATATGACCAATGGTTTAGGGCTTGGACCTCCGAGAATTGTTTGTTTAGGGCCAGCTGAGCCATCACTATTCCCTTGAACATTACTACTTATACTAGGGTGATAGAAAGAACCTTTTTGGTTGAATGTAAATTGGAAGATCAGATATGGAAAGTGAATGTCATTAGTGGGAAATAAGGAAGTCGATATCAGTCTCATAGTCTTGGATGTGTGAGATATTCTGAGAAGAAGTCCCTAGATTGGGGATCTACATGTTAGGGATCATAGGGTGAGTCCAGTCAGCCTTGGAAAAGGTAATTATTTTCAAAATACGGTAAGGGAAATCTCTCTTGAGATTTTCCAGCCCATCGTGATAATAGTAAAATGGTGGGTGGGCCACTGGGGTTGAGATAATGACACAAACATATGAATCTACAGGGTGGAAGATGTGGAAAATGATTTGGGAGAGTAACAAGAGGTGGTCTACATTTGGACATGTTACTACCACTCCCAATGTGGTACACACCAGGATCAGGGAGCTGGAGGATAGGGTAAGGGAGTAGCTACATGCATTCAAGGAATATTATCCAAGGGTTTCAAGGATTATTCAAGGTATGGTCTGTGTCTACTCTTAGATTCTGTATTAATAGAAATAGGCTCTAATCAATCCTTATTGTCATGAATCATGTTCAAGACCTAGAGTTTCTGGTTAAATAGTTAACCCTTATGTCTAGAGATACCTAAGGGAGGTGATATAATAATCACAGTAATGTTGATAGTGTGATAAGATCCTTAAGGTGAAAGTTTCAGTTGGAACCTCTTAGAGGCAGCGTCGAGGACTTACAAAGTTGTTTTGGGTATGGACTAGTCATCCACAATTCATGCTTAGATTGACTGTTTTAGGAAAAAGATGTCATATATCAGTAATGATGGAATGGGGTTTTCCATGGTCAGAAAAAAAGGAAACCGATAAATCATGGGATAACCTTATGCATAGGAGGGTGCAGCTGATCACACTTTAGTTGGGAAGCCACTCTGACGTGGTAGTGTATGATTAGATTTTTTAGTTCCCAACCGTAGTTAAAGAGTACGAGGATGTATTTATATATGATGATTCTTAGAATACTTCCACACATGGAGATGGGCTTTTACATCATTATAAAACCTGATATGCCACTAATATCTACATCAGTATATCGGATGGATTTCATAGAGCTTTGTGAGATGAGGGTGTAAATGGGGGATTTTCAGAGGAAGGGCTTAGTAAGACCAAGTGTTCAGGATTATGTGCTGATTATTGGAAAGTTAACCACTAAAAAACAATGTCATTAGAGGGGGTTATTTTTTATATTAGAATGAGTTATGACCCCCTCTAAACACATTAGCAGTGGTTATGTGGAATCGTCGCTAATAATACTACTTACGATGGTTAGCGGCGGTTTTGAAGAATTGTAAAATGGGTTTAAATTTAGAGGATGTTCTATTAGAGGTGGTTAATACCCCTTATAAATACACCATATAATTTTAGTTTAAAGGGGGTTTTAACCCCCTATAAATTGTCTATAAAATTAGGGTTTATTTCTAACCACAAATAACTGAGTTAAACATAACTTAATTAGAGTCAGTTTTCAAAACAACCTCTATTTAATTGGGAATTAGAAGGGTATTCAACACCTATAATCAGAGCCATATATTATATGTGGTATTAAAACCACATCTAATTCTAAATTTTTTGTATTAAATTACTGCACCCCTCCACCCTCTAGTTATCCCTTAGTCCTAGGATCCCTAATATTCTCCCATCCTTCCAGGTCCCTTCTAATTCTTCCTCACTCCGTGGAACCTCCAGTTCTCCCACACACATCCAGTTCCCCCACCCAGCACAACCACCCCTCAGGTTTCTGCACCCATCTAGTTATCCCGCCCAACACAACCTCGCCCCTCTATTTCTTTCCCAATAGAGCCTTACCCCCTCTATATCCTGCACCCAGCAGCTCCCTGTCAGTTTCCCCCATCCAGAATAACCTCACCACCATCCGGTTGTCCCGCCTAGCCCATCACCCTAAAATTCCGGAGCATCCCAAACCACATTCCTGAAAATTCTCATGTAGCAGCTTGTAAATGCATTCTTTAGGGTTTTGAACCACAGACCAATGGTAAAACTCCAAAATGGCTACTCCACTATGCCAATTGCATTTTTTATTTTAATTACACATTAGGTTATTTATATATATTAAGAAGAAGATCCAAATACATATTACTAAAATAAATATTTAAACACATTTAAATATATAACATATATATATATTCATATAAATCAATATATTCATATTTATATCTTGAATTTATATATTTATATAGTAATAGGTTTATATCATACCGAATTTACACATTCATATAAGTTATATAATTTCATTGTTTCTTTAAATACATTTGAGTAAATATTTTCAATAATTCTATTTATGTTATTTATATATGCATATATTTATATATTTTTAAATATATTTATTTAAATTATTTATAAACATATATATTTATAATTTTTTAAAATTTAAAATTATAATATAATATATATATATATATGTTTATTTAATATAATTATGTAATATATTTATAAAATAACTTTAAAAATATATTTATATAATGTATTTAAAAATAAAATTTATATAACGACTTTTAAAAATATATTTATATAATGTATTTCAATACAAATACTTATTATTATGTAAATTATTGTTTATATATTTATTTTTATTAATAATATAATAATATATAGAATTAATAATGAATTAATATATAGTTAATATATAATTAATTTGTAATTAATATTATATTAATTAAAATTTATAAAAAAAATTCTCTAATGTATTTCAACATACATATATTTTTTTATCATGCATATTAATATATATGTATTTCAATAAATATAATTTTAAAATATTATATAAATTAATATATATTTATTTCAAAAAATATAATTGTATAATATTATGTACATTAATATATATATATATTTTTAATTTTATAATATATAATATTAATTATCTATACTATAATATCATAGACCTATTAGTTAATACTATATTTATTATTCTTATAATATAAAATATAAAAAATATAAGATTGAGTTCTTTTATGATATCTTATTTAAATAAATTCTGTTTACGTATATATCTTTATAATGTTTTTATGCTCATACATTATAATTAATTAATGATAAATTAAATATAATTTATACAAATAAATATATATTAAGTTACCTAAAATTATACTATTATATTTTTGTATACATATAAAAACTATTAAATACAATGTAATACAATCATATTTATATTTTATATAATATTTTCATCTAATATATTTAAATATATTTATACATAGTGTTATATATATATATAATGGAAGTTTTTTAATAGTGGTGGCTCATAACCGCTTCTAGTCTCTTAAATTATAGGGGACTTTGAACCCCCTCTGTGTTAAAGACATTATAGGGGTTTGAAAACCCCCTCTAATCAAAGATTTTATAGGTGGTTTTAACCCCCTCCAATTTAATACATTTGTGGGGGTATTTATCCTCCTCTAATCAATGTTATTAGAGGGGGTTGTGATCCACCACTATTTCCTTTTCAAAAAAAATCCATAACATATATATAAATATATATTCTAATATCCATATGAATAATATATATATATATATATAGTGCTGATATAATCCATCCAAATTTATAGAATCACTAATTATTAAATATTTAATTGGTTTGACATAAACACCTAAAAAATCCAGCCAAATTTTATAAAAAGTAATGCTAAAATATTTATATGGGGTTGTGAACTCCCTCTAAATTATATGAATATAATGGTTTGTGCATAACCCCAACTTAAAAAATGGCTCCTAATCTTCATATTTTTTGTAGTGAACCAAGTGGTCATGGAGAAAGAGAATCCACTACCAATGTGACGATGAGTGCATCGATCATTTGAATGTGGAAACCATTTGTGTGGATAGAAAGGTGTTTATAGTCTTTTTATCAGTTAAGACAGAGTTGGATGAGCACCCTGATTATGAGGTTTCCGAAGGATAAAGTCGAGTACATAGTGTTATATGATCCATCATTGACCAAACATGGTTTGTTTTTTGATGTAGAGGCATGTGGTGATTGCCTATGGTTCATGAAAGTTGAGACCACATGAGAAGAACTACACAACACATGATCATGAGTTGGAAGTGGGAGTATTTTCATTGAATATATGGTGACACTACCTTATGGGAGAATGTATTACCATCTACTCTAACCACAAGAGTCTCTAGTATATCTTTTCTCAGAAGGATTTTAACATTAGATAGAGAATATGGTTAGGGTTCTTCAAGGACTATGACATTGAAGTATTCTATATACCTAGTAAGGGAAAATTGGAAGTAGATGATCTTAGTAGGAGATCTAGTTTGTATTTGTTGAACGAGGAAATAGATTATTTGGCCTTGTTATAGTTATCCATTGTGGATGGAGATTATGCAGCTTACCTCCAATCGGTGGGTGTTACCCCTCCACTCTTAAAGTGAGTCATAGAGGAGAAACATGATGATACCAATAGTGAGACTTTACGTTCTTAGTTGTCCATGGGGAATGACACTAATGGATATTCGAAAGGTAGTGAGCATGTCCTTCCATTTAGAGGATACACAATAGTGGCAGTGGATACTTAGAGTGGCATGATGCATCGAGATATGAATGTTGGTGTCAAGGCAGACACTGGGGATGATGGAACAGGTTGAATATGGGCTTACCTATTTATATAAAATCAAAGAACTTGTAAAATCAGTTTCATGGTTTTTCAACACATCGTGTCGAGCCCCTATGCTTGGAAGGGGGATCTCTCTAGTTTTTTGGGGTACCAAAAAGGGACTGAGAAATAATATCGACGAACATCGTCTTAGATTTATCATGTATGTCCAAGGAACACGATACCTACTATTTTTTCATTGACCAACTCTACATGTAATTCACTTCATTGTTTTTTGAGAACAGAGTCCAGTAGATAGAATGAAATACCTCTACTGGCATAACATACATACATGAACCATCAGACATCACTGACTGGGGATAGATGGATGTTAATGACAAGGTAAATTTTGCTGAGATCTGATGGAGATCAAGGATTGACAGGAGATGATCCTTTTTAGGTGATCGATTCCATTAGTTCACATTCAATGGAATCCCATGAATCTCTAGGAGAGCACGTTGGAACAAGAGGCTTAGGTTCATTCTCGTAAACTAATAAACTTGGGAATCTCTTGGTTTTTATAATATGGAAATAATCCTTATAGTGGGATTATTCAATGGCTCGTATTTTATCAGTTGTATTTTTAGAAAATTTCTAGGAAACTTTTGAGACCATGTGTAAAGATGAATTCTGATTCAAAGGCCCGATGTGCCCAGAACATTCCATCAAAAAATGATAGGTTTTTAATAAAACAAATGAATAGTTTTCCTAAAAAATTTGAATAACTCTTAAATTGGTTCCCAAATAAAAAATCTGAGGGGCCCATTGCATTCAAAATGGCGGGTTTAACCAAGGTGCGACTTATGTTTAGTCGGTGCAGGCCTCCTGTGAAAAATGGCCTAACTATTAATAAAATAATTACATAAAATTATTTTATTTTTTAAAAATACATATAACTCACGAATGGTGAGTTGGCTTTGAAATCTGAGACCACCATTGAGATCGTAAGGATGTTCTTTCCTAATGTAGAGCATAACATTGCTCGTTGCGAGTCGACTATGGAAAGTAGTTTTTGGGACGTTACTATAACTAAAATAATTAAATAAATATAATTATATTTTTGATAACTCAAAAATGGTTACTCAGATTGGAAATCTAAGAGTACCGTTGAGCTCATTAGGGTGTTCTTTCCTTAGGTGAGGCCTAACCTCAACCGACATTGTTCAAGAGTAAAATTTAATTTTTAGGTACTTTAAGGAAAAATAAAATTAAATTAAAAAAATTATATTATTGGAAAATGCTTCACTAAAACACAACGAGGTGGAAACTGTTTCATTTTATTAATGAAAAAATGTAACAATGCGGAGATTCAGTGAAACAGAAACATTAAAACATGTTTTCTCCATTTAATGGATTAAAAGTGATACAGGGTGAGGGGAAGACCTTGGGGATTACTCTGACTATATCAAGGAATTCTGTTGGCATTTAAACAAAAATGATGAATGATGAGTCACCAATAATGACATATCACAAATCAATGGTCGATGAGACGATGAATCGTGATTTCTCATAAGAGATTCCCAACAACGATCATACCCTAATGCAGAACGATCATTTTTCCTAGTAGAGGTTGTTATTTCAAATTTCATTTTCCCACCATACATGATTTATAAATGAATGACAGAGATCAACCCCCAAATAGGTTGACCCGTGACTCGATCATTCTTGTTGGAGGTTTCTACTATGGGATAATTTTGGGGAAAATGAATTTTTTCTACCGTTTCCATTATCTAGATCATTCTAATGGATCACATCGAGGCATAAATGAAAAAATGGTCAAGGATAAATCCTTAAGTTTCTTTTTTGGTTTTTCACCCATGTACTACTTATTCTTCGATGGATGAAGAATGATCAATCATTTCACAACTGTTTCTTAGTATGACAATCTGACATCATCGATCTGAGTTAGACACAATAAGACAGAGGTGCGATGACAATGATGGTGATATGATCTAGGTAGTGTGGGAGATATCACATGTGAACGAAATTATACTAGAAAGGGATTGTGTCATGGTTTTGAACACCTGGAAACGATCAGCTAGTCCCAAGGACACTAGAATATCTCCTTGATTAAATAACGAACCACAGTAACACATGTGGTTTCTTGTAAAGGGGTCTGCTGATGCACTAGTGGTGGAAGCGGTAGCCCCTTATATGTGGATTCCATAAAGTGGGAGGTTGTGGATTTGAGTCACGGTGGGGTCAACTTGACCCACGACTAATGCCACGGGTAGGATTTGTGACCGAATGAGCTAGCTGTGTGGCACCGAGTGGAAACAGTAAGCTGGGCCAGTGCGGTTGGCTGGGTCGGACACAGAAGGTCTGGGCCATGCCCAGCCAGTCCCAGCCCAACCAACCACTTTTCACTAAAACAAGCATAACATACAAGCGGTGCGTCTGATTGATGATCTATATGTAGCGTTGGGACATTTGGATGAGACAATCCTTTTTACAAACTCCATGTGAGTGTATGTGGAGGTTGAGATATGACCGATGGTTTGATGACTAGATTCTATTATAATCAAGTGGGCTACAAACGGACCTTAATGGCAAGACATACGAGTGGAACATACCTCAATGGCCTAGTAGATGAGTGTACCTCAATAGTCCGAAAGACGAATGGACCTCAGTGTCCTAGAACATGACCAACCCTCATTGGTTAGATAGACGAGTGGAGAAAAACTTGGATGCATGATAGAAAATTTTACCTCTGTGTCTCATCAGACGGGTGGATCTTAGTGGAAGACAAGTAGACCTTAGTTACCCGAAAGACAAGCGGACATCATTGACCCAATAGATGAGTGGACCTGAGTAGCCTAGTAGACCTCATCGACGAACGGACCTCAGTGGCCCGGTGTTAGAACTTAATTTAGTGTCCTGAAAAACTAGAGTGACTCCTCAGGGATGAGTCCCTCAGTAGTATATGATGTTCATATTTATATCATATAGTCTCTCATTCCGTATTATAGGTTATACCTATGTGATATTACTCTAGTGACTCTCTTGACTGTACTTTATAGAGGTTATACTTTGTGTTCCCCTTTGGTAGTCTGGTTTATCTATTGCTTTTTTGGTATACCTTTTTGGTTTGGGGTCATTGTTGTGTATTTTTTTAGTCATGCATGCATGGGATTTTCCCGCACGTATTGTGTCTTATGTAGAAGATCGATGCTTTGAAAAATTCCTTGGTGAACTGGGTCCTTGTGGTGCTTAGAGTGACCCGAAAGACAAGACAATCTTCTACTACATCAGACACTTGTTTCGGTACAGACCCTTTATGTAGGGTTTTCTACAGATGAGTTCAAGAGACATCCACTTATAGTTTTCTATTTTAGTTGGGCATTTATTCTTGCCCATTTACCATCCGTTTCTATTGGCATACCTTATGTTTGTTTATATATTGTATTCAACTTCCATCATCTCGGGCATGGAGTTGTGTGAGTGTGTATAGGTACTTAGGAAAATTCCTCCCATTTGTTTGGGATATGCATACTCATTTCTAGTCGCCAGCCCCTATTCTATGGGGGGTGGGATTGGGGTAGCCATGATACGGGCCCTAGGGGATGGGTATTGACAAAAATAAATTATTTCATTTTAAAAAAATATCTTTACAACTAATAAATATCCCTGATTTTTTGTAATAATTTGAAAAGATAAAATTTATAAATCTATTATAAAATATTATATTTTAAAAACCCTGAAAATGTATATATAAAGTTATATATAAAATGGAAAATTTCAAAAAGAAATTTGTTCTCAAAGAAAAATTGTTAAAAATATATTTTAAAAGGCATTCATACAAATTTGAAGGTACGTATTATTTTCAAAAATTATTTCCATAAATTTTGAAGTGAAAAAAATTAAAAAAAATAACATTGAAAAATAAACTTTAATAACAAATACATAAAAGACATTAATATTAAAAAAAATGTTGCATCAAATATAAAATATATGAAATGATGGAAATATTTTTTAAATATCTTTATTAAAGACCTACTTATTAAAAGAAGTAATAAAAAATAAATTTTAAAATTTTAGAAGGAAAACAAAGAGGTAACATGAGATAACATATTCATAGGCTTCCAATTTTAAATAAGAACATTGGTATAAAAGGAAAACATGGACAAGGAGATTATTGAGGCATAAAAGTTGATGGGAATTACTCTCAACAATAACATACTTTTTTGGAATGAAATTGTATTAAGGTAAAAGATCAAAATTAAAAGGTAATTTTACAATATAGTGGAAGATAAATTACCTTAAAATAAACTATTAATGATTAAGAATCCAATATTTAGAGAAATAAGATATATATTAATAAATGAAACCAAACAGAGGGTGTTGAGTCAATAAAAACCCAATAAAAATTATTATTTTTTAAATAAAAATTCATTTAGTAAAGATCATGATATCGATAATCAAACCAAATAAATTAAATAAATATTTTAAAAATAAATTTATCAGTTAGTACATAATTCATTTTAATGAAAAATCGGTTTACTTTAGAAAATATGTCTCAAGGGGTGAAAATTAGAGATATAAAATTAATACCATAAATTCATTATTAGTCGATCACACTCTAACATCATATATAAAAAACAACCATATTAATAACCAATATTAAAACATTATTCATCTGTATATCCTTTTATATAAATAATTTAAATTAATACCTATATAATTTTTTTTATTTCTTATCTATTCTCAGTATTGAGTGTGATTTATCTTGATTGTTTTGAACTAGTTTCATTATAAAATTTGTGTACCTCCTTATTCTCAATGTTTTAATAATAAAAAAATAGAACAGTTATTTTAATTTAATTTTATTAATTATTTTATATTTTATATTTTCATTCTCTGGTTTTTTTGTTTCGTTCCTTAATGATGAGATTTGAAATTAGCATGCTTTAGTGATTTTTAACATCTAAATATTGATATTTATGTTAATGAGATTAATATTTTATTTAAAAGTCAATGACCAATTTTTTTATTCATTTACATCATATATTTTCCATAATTATGTTCTTATATTTATCCATAATATTTTTTTATATAATTAATTATGTATATGCTTAGACAAACCCAAACATGAACTTACCATAATTAATTGATGATTATGATTATTAAATTATTTTATTTTTACATTATATCAATATCATATTATCATAATTATATAAATAATACAGTTTTAATATTTTGAATCATATTTTAAAATATTTTAATAAATAATTAATAAACTAGTTGATAATAAGAAATATTACTTCTTGGAGGTTGTAGTTCACACAACAGAAGATTAACATTTTCATTTCTTAAATAATGAGATGGAAAGAAAGTGGATTATAATTTTCCAGTTCGTAATTATAATAATATTATATATGTAAATTTTATTACTCAATTATACTTTTATAATCAGTGAATAGAGGCATATATGAACAAAAAAGAAGTCATCTATTTGAAGATGTAGTAATCAACACAATAGATAAATGGGAATTTCATTTTACTTAATGGAAATGGGGAAAGGTGGTCAATAGATATTACCATAGAATAATAAAATTAAATATATAATAAATACTAATTTCTTTATATATTAATTAGAATATTTTATTTGGGAATGTAATATATAAATCAAAAGAAGTTAAGAAAAACATGCACTCGCATTGAGAACATTAGCTTTCCCTTCGAAAACTCTAAAGAAATCGAGGTATTAAGCCAACATATTATAAACATAGGCTCAAGAAGAAAAAAAAAATTTATATATGAAGTATAATGGGAATATTTTAATATAGAAATCTAATTTTTGTTGTGGTCTTGAATGGGTAGTGAGAGGCCCCTTTTATTATTTGTGTGAATGCCTTTTTAGTAAATATTTAAAGTAAATATAAAGAGAAACCACGTTTCCCATTGTATGTGGATCCAAAAATTTTAAATAATGGAGTTTAGGATTACATAAGTCCTATAAAATCTCTTCAACTCAATTATAAACGTGTTTCTATAATATTTGAAGCACTTTACCCCTTGACTTGTTACTTTTTCTATTCATGATTTTACCATGGTAACTATATTTTACAAAAGTAATTTAGTTTTAATTCCACAAAATAAAATGGAACTTATTACATAATTTTTAAATAATAATTTATAATATTATATTAAATTTTTATGATAAAATTTCTATGTGTAAAAAAAGTTAATTTTAATATTAGAGAATTTAACACAAAAAAATTGTTTAAAAATAGTATTTTGAAGCTTAAAATTTGTGCATTAGATAAAATTATAAATATAAACTATTTCATGATATAAATTGGTTTATTAGATAAAATTTAATTGAATTTTACTTATCATTTTTTTTAAAACTAAATTTTACAAAAATAATATTTAATTAAATGAAAATACAAAAAATAGATTTTTATTGGATAATATTACTTATGTTGTTAAACATAGGTTTTCTAAATTTAAATTATAATTTCAAAATATATATTTTTAATCCTAAAATAAATATTTGATCACAAATATTTTTTAATAAATTTAAAATTTATAACAACATGAAGATATAGGCATAAAATCTATGGTTTTCATAAAAAAATATATTTTTAACTATTAAATAAAAAATAACTTCTTTCTGAACAAATCTAAAAAATTAACCCTACACTATTTATGATGTTTTAAATTCAAAAATAGATTCATTTATTAAAATTAAAATTATTAAATTTATATATTTAATTATGAAAATAAAAAGTATAATGAAATTTATTTTTATTTATAAATATATTTTTCAATCATTAAGAGTCATTAATAATAGATCATATAAATTTATAAACAATATAATGTTTACATGATAGTTTTCAAAGATATATATTAACTATTAATATAATTTTTTAACTGTGATTAATTTGTTTTATTATTGTAAAATACAACACATTTATTAAATGCTATTTTAAAAGGAATCCTTTTTAAATATAAAATTATGTATCTATTTTAATTGATTATTATATTTTTACTTACTAATATTAACATTATTCTTTTATTTATAATATTTTTTCTTTTTTTAGTCAGGTGTTGCATTAGTAAATTGTTGTGTGTCACCGATGACATTGAAAATAGTATTAATTTAGTGGATCCAAAATATCAGGTCATTATTAGAATTTTGTAGCTTCCATATTAAAAATAAATTGAATTCCTAAAAAATCTCCAACAGAGAACCAATTATATAAGGAAAATTATTCCAGTTAAATGTAAAAACACTATATTTTTTACATAACCATGTTGTCAAAATCTGCATAAGAGGATACATTTAAGAGTTAATAATTGTTCACATGTGTATGGATAAAAACAATATCCCTGAAATAAAATATTTTGTATGGCCCAAGGTGAATTTATAATCAATCAGGACATGAAAATTATTTAATATATATTATTTCAAATATTCAAATGCATGGAATAAGATTATTGAGTCTCAACACCCTCCCCACCTTCTTATATTTTATTCAAAAAAATAAAAACTCACTCAAAAGATGATGGTATTGAGATTCTAATGATCTCATGATGTCTGGTGAAAATTCTAGTTTTTTGATAGAATAAAAACCAAAGGATTGAATCTACAATAAAGGAAATCCCCCTACCAATACTTGATCACTACTGAGTACTCAGTAAATATAGTTTAATTCTATGTTTCTATCACACCATACTCAATAATATTTGATGAATCTATCTTATATTTACTCTTCTATTATACATAGAAGATATTGTCTACCAAGACTAAATATTAGAGTAATAATTCTTGATAATAAAACTCACCCACTCTTTATTGAATCGACAATATTCTAATAAATCTCATGGATAACATTCTTCCTAAACTAAATATCATTAAATAATGTCGATGGGAGACCTTTAAGAACACATAATATTTTCCCTCAAACTCTAAGTATAACATCATGAAATTATTATATATATATATATATTCATGTTTATAGTTAAAAAACTCTATTAAATTTAATATAAGATAAAATAAATATTATTGAAAATAATTCCCCAACCCAAATTTAGGTATGAGGGAATATCTTCATAATAAATAAAGTAGTATACTATCTAAGGATATGGAAATTAAATATTTACTTAGATTAATAATAATAAAAGTGGAGAAAATTAATAAACATGATGATGGAAAAATGTTACCCTCTTTAATTTCAATATTCCATGAGAAAGAAACCAGTGAATTTGATGATAGTGATAATGAATAGTATTTTAAATATATGAACCATCCTTTTAGTGAAGTGATATAATGCATAGATATCTATAATATTATGTTATGGCTATTAATAGGATATTTAACGAATGTAACATTACCATTTTCCTCAAAATATTTGTTTGAGAAAAGATATCATGTGGGGTCCTTTAAGTGACAAAATATTTAATAATTCAAAAAAATATATAGTTTAGTATTTAATCTAAATATTAATGTTATGGAATTTTTACATTTTTGGTAACATTCTAACAAGATTATTTGTATTTAGAATTTGGATATTGATAATTATTGATAAAATAATGTATTTGTTGTTGAAATTATTAATTTAGAATGAATAATAGGATATGAAAATTATATATTTTAAGAAGAAATAATAAAATTATAGGAACTTCAAATGAAAATTTTAGTTGATTATTGTATAATTAATTAACTATAAAAAGGATATATATATATATATACCCTTATAATTTGTATATAGATTCCCATGTAGCCTTGTATGTTTTCTTATACACATTCATAAATATAAACTTACATGATCAACATATCTCCATATTTATATATAGAAATATATTTATATATTTTTTTGTATTTGTATTTTCCATGTGTGATTCCTTACATAACTTCACAACTCTACATCATTTACCCAAGATAATGGAAAATGATAAGTTTAATTATGTGAATGATGTGTTCTCAAAATACAAATATCTATTCCATCACATAGTTTTAACATTCTTTTTCATATGAAGATATGACGATTAGGGGGTATAAAAATTATTTTTAAGATAATCATATTTGTGATCCCATGATACATAAGTAACATTTTGATAGAAATAGATTAATTGTCAACATATTTGGATATGTATTGTTTCATGAAATACCAGAAGAAGATGTAAGGTTAACCCCTCGTTGAATTACCAGTTAGAGTTAAAGGAATAATTCAAAGGTCAACTAAGAATCTTGGGATGAATAGGATCCATCCATGTTTGATATAGTGTTTCTTATTTTAGAACTATCATACCACCATGTTTAGATGACAATTTAATAAATTTATGAAATAAAAAATTCTATCCATTTTAATAATGTGATAGTACCTGAAAATGAATATATATAAATATGTTCATGTGTGTGTGAAACTAAAAATATTATAAAATAACACCATCATTGGACCTTGATGTAGTCTATCTATAAAAGTAAATTACCACCCCACAAAAGTGTTAAGTATATATATCACAAAAAAAAATATCCACATTAGTTAGTTGTAACTAATATGAAAAATATGAAAGCTATATTTTCAACATTATTTAACTAATAATTGAAATTGAAATTATAGTTTACCACATCACTTAATAGATAAATGACATGAACAAATACATTTTCACTTCCTTTATGGAATAATATATGTGATAAAACATTTAATTTTTTATCAACTATCATTTGTGCTGATTTCAAATCCATTCTTTCCTGTGATAATAGTCTTTTTTCTCTCAGGCAGTGAACCCTAACTCATTTTTCTTTCATCTTACAAAATATAATATCATTTATTTGGAATTATCACTATCATTCACCCACATATATCATTGGACTTTAAATATTTCTCATTTTTCATCACATATCCATTTCCATAAACTTATAATTCATCCACCTTCTTGTATATTTTGGAGTTTTATGTTTATTGTTTTTATTTACCATGAATCAAGGTATGTTTTAATTGATGAATGTTGTTTTCAACTATTTTATTCAATGTTATCTACCACCTTTAATATTTTTTTTTTTCATATCTTCACTATTTGTGTTTTCTACTCCTATTATTTAGGAATAAGATGTATTTTTTAATTAATATATTTTTATTTTGAGATTAAGGATTTAATTAATGATTATTTAATGAATTGAGTTAAAAATATTGTTAATTTTATGATTACTCTGTTTATATAGAATATATTTTAGCATTGGAATGAGAGATTTACCTATATAATTGATTATATAGATCAAATATATTTTGGGGATCTTGTAGATATTATGATATTTTTTTTATGAAATAATGGTAAGTAATATATCGACACTGTCATTTAACATAAATTATTATAGTATTTTATGCTTAATTAAACATCAAATAACAAGACAAGGATTATTAAGTATAGTGTCTTTGGTTGATTGGGTACATAAAATTGAAAACATGAAATAAAATAAAACATATCGATTTTAATCATCTATAAATATCTTCTAACTTCCATTGAGCTTTTACATCTTCATATGATAGCATGGGAATGACTGGACAAAATGGATGAGGTAAAAGTCTTGGTAAGTGTATAAACATAATAATAAAGATAAATAAGTGGGTTAGAAGGAATAACATGAGGACATAAAAAGGAATGGAACATGTATAAATAGACGGAAGAACAATATATAGTGCATGGGTACATGTAACCATGGAACTATAGGAATGTGGGAACAACAAACAACATGACTTAAACATAAAGGAAGGATAACTTCAAAGACCACTACAGATGGTAGCCAACAACCCATAAAGTAATCAATTTCACTCCCTATCACAAATTAATGTCCAATGATACTAAAAATTACACTATTAATTGGATTTATATATGTTAACACCCATAATAAAACGTTCATGAACAATTATTCCACATGAAGAATCAAGCCTAATGGTTACCCATGAAAATAATTGGGTATCATAATTATGTCACAAGGCATTAAAGAGGGAATATCATAATGGTGTCCATGAGAGAATGTATTCAAATAATATCTGGACATTAATTTGGTAATATAAACATATATCATGATATGTAATGTCAAATTAAAGTGAAAACATATAAAAATAGTATTTAAGACACAATAAAAATGAAACATTTCAGAGCATTTTAAGGGAAATAAAAAAGTGTGCTTAGATAGGAAGAGGAATATTTTTTTCATAAAACAATAAATGTACCAAGATAAATTTTTCCTGATGAAGTGAGTCACTGTAGAAAAATAATGGTGGATTAAAAGAGATTATGGAGTGCTGTTAACAATGGGTAAAATATCAGGAAGTTATCTTTAATTGAGTTTTATTATCGAGATGATTTGAGAAGGGAAACTTTTTAAAACATGTATTTCCTGATAAAAGAAATATGAATAAGTATAGGAACATATTTTTGAAAATTATAATATAATATATAGAGATTACAAGATATTAATTATTAATTACATTGAGATAAATAGAGCGTAAGTGTAACATGATGGATAAATGAATGTTTAGAAAGAATCCCTTAACTTATATCTAGAAGGGTTCCATACTTGATCTTAGTTTACTAGATAATCAAATTAAATTCATTAATTAATTAATTCATAACCTTTTCTATATTTATCTGATATATTATAAATTTATTATGTTCATTTATGGGCTTTTTGATGAGTTATAAGATACGACTTCATTATTTAGGAGTATTCGTTTCCTTGGTTTTAATGATGTGTTCACTTGGGTAAATTTATGAATGATCATGTAAAATGGAAATAGATATCCTAAAATGAATGGATATGTTTTTAATTAAAAACATTTAATATTAATTGGTTATAATTAAGTAGGTTATTTTGGGTGAGGATGAATCATTACAGAAGACATTAGTGACAATCATTTAGATTGTTTTGGTAGTTCTTTTTATCATCACATACTGGTTTAGTTTCATTATTCATTGTTTTGTATAAAAGTTATTTTCAGAAAAAATAAATGGTTATACATAAATTTCAAAACCATAACCAAACATTATAATGGTTTTATGTCCTGCCTTGAAGGTGGTAAAGGAAGATGAAAACATTTCATCCTCAAAGATGAAAAATCAACACCTTTGAGATGATATTTTCATTTTTAGAATATAGGAAATAGGGGGGAAGACTTTATGGGGGACATTACATTAACCTAATATCATTAATGTATATATAAGCTTATATATTTACCATTCCTTTTTTATATAGTAGGTTAGTATTGAATAAGAAAAGAAAATAAAGTGAAAAGAAAATGGTGAAAGAAGAAGAGGATTTTATCTCTTGAGTTCATCTCATTGAAAAAAACATGGGGTAAATTTTCATTGATAATTATTTGAGACAAAAAAATCCTAGAAATGGGAATGATAATTTTAAAGTGTATTGGGTATAAATTGAAAAATATTCAAGGAGTAAGAGGTTGGATGAGAAGAGGTGGTGAGGGTGGTATTTATAGTAGAGGAGAGGGGTGTTTTTTTACTATTTTATTAATTTTTTTATTTTTACAGATTAGTAAAATTAATAGTTTGGATAAATATAACTATTTCTAGTAACTATTACATGTGGGTTCAAACTATTGTTTCTTATATCATCCAAACGTCACCTATGACTTAATAATTCAATTATATATATTATACCATAACTTACCCTATCTAACTATTCACAAAAATTTTATCTATTTTAGAAAAAAAATCCCCCTCATCAAATGTATATGTTTCTAATTCCAAAATTAACTCAATTTCATGAAGATAAATTTCTAAATATAAGAAATTTAAATTTAAATTTAAATCATCATACAATAAAAAAACAAATTTTAAATTTATAACTCAATTTATAACACTTTGAAAAATTAATTAAGGTATCATAAAATTATCTTCTAATACTTAGACAATAAAATATTAATTTACGAATCTATTTTATGAAAATAAATTTAATTTTCAATCATTATATAAATTATAAAATTGTAAATAATCATTTATGTTTCAAAAAACTACCAAAACATAATCTCTCATTTTAAAATATTTATTTACATATAATGTGATATAATTATATTATATTTTCATTTATAATATAACTAATTTCTATTTATTCCTTCATGGAAGAATTTTCTATTATATTGGTCAAATTACTAATTATAATGGTCATATAACTATTACAAAGGTCATGTTACAATTCAATTGGTATAAGTTCCTTAATTTCTAATAAATCATCTAATTTCATTAATTCTTCATTTATAAAGTTTATTGTTTTCTATTTATGTGATTTTATGTGATTAATACTATATAATATAAATATAATAAGGTAAAATTCATTGATATAATTTCTGGGTCATTACATTCTTCCCCTTTGTAAAATATCACCCTTGAAATTTCGTTTTACAAACTATCGGGAAAAGTGAGGGTAATTATCCTTCTTTGATTCCACTTGTTATTATGTTTCATCTTCATACATATAGTTCCATCGTAGTACTTTTACAAGGTGAGTGGTCTTGATTCAGAGATCATTATCTCTATGATCAATGATATTCACTGGCGACTCCTCATAAGAGAGATCAATTTCAAATTGTACCACCTATGAATTAAGTACATGTGAGTGGTCTAGTAAGTAATTATTCAAGAAGAATACATGGAATATATTGGAAATAATTGGTGGATGTTCTAGAGAACATTCCACATTTCTAATACAATCAAGAATCTTCAATGGGAGAATGTACATGGGACTTAGCTTTTCGTTCTTCCCAAATATCATGACCCTCTTCAATGGAGATATGTGGAGGAATACCATGTCTCCATCCATAAACTCTTGGTCGTGTCAATGATTATTAGTATAGATATTATATCAAATTTGGGTTGGTTTTATGTGATGTTTAATGGTTTTTACCTTTCTAAACCATTTCTTTGACCATTTCAAGTCATAGTAGATTACATTAATCGACTTCATCCCATTATGCATGTGTTCTGCAACATTTCCCATTTAGTGCTTCATGTGGATCCAATTAAATTCTTGAGTGGAAAATGTTGTTGTAAGAGAACTAGGACAAGGGATGACATTTGTTCCATACTCCATTGAAGTCCATAGAACATGCACTTAACATTTCATCTATTGACAGAATAGTTCAATCAAGTTTTCCATCAGTTTGAGGATGATAGGACATACAAAAATTCAAATAACTGTTCATTTCATATTAGAGACATTTCCTGAACCTGGAGATGAATATCAGATTCATATCAGAAATAAGTGATCTTGGTACTCCATACATCCTTAACACTTCTGTAATGTATATATTTGAATTTTTATCAAGTTAATAGTCCTCATGAATTGTGATAATGTAAGATGTATTTGTATGAATATTCACAACAACCCATATATAATTATGTTCTCTGTATGCCTTTGGAAGTCTAGTGATAATGTACATCATTATGTTTTCCCATTTGAACAATGGTATGAGTAATGGTTACATCACACCATTAGTCTATTTCCTTTCAGCATTTACTTGAAAACATACTAGGCTCTTTGATGTAGATTTAGTGATATCATTCTTCATATTTTCCCACTAATAGTGATCTTAGTGATCTTGATAAATATTTTTTCTCCTTGGGTGAATAGATAAGGTTGAGCTATGCACATCACTCAGAAGTTCTTTCTTTATGTCTAGATTGGAAGGTACACATAGTCATGACCCAAATCTTATTACTCCTTCCTCATTAATTTTGAACTCTGATGATTTACACTTTCTCATGAATCCTATATTCTTATGAATTTCCACATCATATCGTTGAGAAGGCATTATTTTCTCAATAAGGGATGGTTGAGAAATCATTAGATAAAAGATTAATGATGTTACTTACCTAATAATTCCCATGTCCATCATTTGTAGGTCTAAAAATATTGTATCCTTTTCAATTCTCATCAATGATAATGACACATGATAATTTATACTTAGAGCATCATCCACCTAATTTTACTTACCAGGATAGTAGTGGGTTGGGAATTCATAATCCTTGATGAGATATAACCATCTTTGATGGTTCTTATTGTGATCCTTATTTGGGAATATATATTTTATGATATTATGATAAGTTTATATTTCACACTTCTCCCCATAGTGTTAATCCCATCTGGTTTTTAATGGGAAGATCACAACTGCCAACTCCAAATCACATGTTGGATAGTTTTTCTAATGAATTTTCATCTTCCTCGAGGTGTAGGCAATAAATTTATCATTTTTCATCAATACACAACTTAAAACCTTATTTTATTCATTGATGTACCCCATAATGTGTTCCCCAATAGATGGTTGTTTGATAATTGGTGTAGTGATAAACCTTTTTTAAACACTATGAAGTAGTCATCACATTTAGTGTTCCATAAAAACATCACTCCCTATTGAGTCAACATAGTTAATAGGTTTGAAAATAAAGATAATTTATTCATATATCATCAGTAATACCCATCTTGGGCATGGAATCTTTGGATATATATTACATATGATGTCCTAAGCCACTACTCAATTTCCTCAGTCTTGGTAGGGTCAATAAATATTCCTTCACTATTGATCACATGGAACAATAATGATACATCCTCCATATCGAACTCACAAGAACTATAATTATAATAAAATTTCTACCTTTGCGTAGTATTCCACACTGTATTCAAATTCTCCCCAAATTCCTCCTCGAACTTGGATTATATCAGAATATCATTAATAAATACTACCACAGAATTATTATGTTAATATCTAAAGACTTTATTCATTATGTCCATGAAATGTTTTGGAGAATTAATGAGTCTGAAAGGAATCACAATGAACTCCTAGGATCCATACCTCATTTGAAATGAAGTCTTGAAAATATCTTCCTTATTCAACTTTAATTGGTGATATCCCAACTCAAATACAACCTTTGAGAAATACTTTGTCCAACATAGTTGATTGAACAAGTCGTCCATCCATGGAAAGTAATATTTATTCTTTATCATGATTTTGTTGATCTCACAATAATCAATACATAAGCTCATTTATCTATGTTTCTTCTTGATAAAGAGGACTAGAACACCCCACGGTGAAGCACACGGGTGTAAAATAACAATTATTATGATTTTCTTGTATCTACTTATTCATGTATTCCGACTCAACAGTGGTCATTTTATAAGGTATTTTTGATATATATAGAGATACTATAATATGCTCAATTGAGAACTCAACCACTCAGTCGTGTGGAAGACTATGAAATTCTTCATGAAACACGTCATTTTTGACCATCACAATGGTCCTTTAGTTGAGTATCGTTCTCTCATTTGGATCATTCATTTGAGATTTATAATAATTTTCATAAGGAAATAATATCCATAATTGAGATGATGATTATAAATGAAGATTCATATTCCTCCTAAAACTTGTATTGAATTGGAGCATGCCATAGTATGTGAAGTGTGATCTCCCTTTCTAGACAGTTGATGTTGGAAATGTATATAGATAGCATATCCATGCCCAATATAGAATCAAAATCCACCAAATTAACTAAGACACGATTTTATAGGATGTTCAGTGCACAAGAATTAACTGGGGAGGAGTTATATAATTTGGTTGAAATAATTCCCCTTTTTTTGTTCTTATAGATAAACCACCATAGTATTTTTAGGTAGTATTTGAATATCTATACTAAACATCAAGATATAAAAGAATGCGTGGAAAAATAATAAAATAGTACATTCGAAATTTTTTAATTAATAACCAATGTACCTGTCACAATGTAATTATTAGGTTCCCCCATAGTCATAGTGATATCATGTGACCTTATTGGATTCCTTGGAGGATGTTATTGTTGATTTCCTCCAACAACCATAGGTATAAGGAAATATATTGAATAATTACCATGTTCCTTGTAGTTGAAACATTACACCACATGCTAAGTGTTGACTTGAACCTTCTTTACTTCTACAGCATGAGTGGTATTATTCATATCCATTCAACAGTCATTATCTGTATTCCCCTCTCTTTTATATTCTAAGAATTTCTTGGTTCCCTTTAATTATTTTCGGGGATTATTCTTCCCATGTTTTTTAAACATTGGATTTATAGTATTATTTCCATCATGGGATTTTTCTATTGACCCACCCATATTAAAATTCATTTTCCGCTTCTTTTCATTGAGCCAATAAGACCCCATGATATTATTTGAACTCAATTTCATCCTTAAGGGTACAATGGACAGTCTCTCTAGAACTATTGAATTATTGAATCACTAACTATTTTCATAAACTCAAAGTTAGTTTGCTAAATAAGTAATGCACATTTATTCAGGTGTTCATGAAAAAGATAAAGGTCTATCATGAAATGATTGTGATGTTTTCATCATACACTATTGAAGACTCATCATCTTTTTTCATTATTCCATGGAACTCCCTTTCCACCTTAATAATGGGGGTTTGGGGAAAATATTTATTGAAAATTATATTCATCAAAATCGTGTCATTACATATAATCAATTTCTGGCTTAGACTTCATGTTCATGATCAGTTTCCCCAACTAATTATCTTACCCTTAAAAATGATATACATCCTGCACAACATTCTCTTTTTCTGAGCGTTGAGGATAGATAATATCTTCTCAATAGAGATAATACATTCCTCCTCAATGAAGAGATCAAAATATTCACTAAAGATAGGGGCCTTTGATGAATAAATAATTCAACCAAAACTTTCTCTTTCATATGATAATTAGGGTGTTCCACATGATTCATGTTATTATTCATAACATAATCTAGTTGAGAAAGTACTTTTATGATTTTATGATAACCCTTTCCCATCATATTTGGAATATCATTTGGGAATTGATCAAATTTATGATAAATTGTTTTAACAAGTTCTTATATTTATATCCTTTTACAAAGAGAAATAGTGTTCAATTATGGGTCTTTAACAGAAATATAGTAATCAAATAAAAATAAACCATTGAACATAGATGGATAAAATTTTAAATGAAAAGTACATCCTAACATTTGATAGAATATGTTTCAATCTAGGTTATCCAGGGTGTTATAAATATCCAATGGGTTCTTAATAAATCTCACAAGTCATAATATAAAAAAATAAGTAGAACTTGCACTGATAAGAACTATGTAAACCCTATCCTTTTATAAATATTATTACATGATTTTAAGCATATTTAACTATAAAATTACAAGAAAATGATCTTAATGTTTAGATAATGTGGATGATTAGGTACATAAAACTGTAAACATTGAAATAGAATAAAAATTATTTATTTTAATCATCCATAAATATCTCTTAAATTAAATTTATCTCCTATATATTTATAAGATAACAATTCGAATACATGAAAAATATGGATGAACTAAAAAGACTTGTAAGGGTATAAATAGAGGAATAAGAAAAATTGCATGGGTTATAAGGCCTGAAATGATGAAATAAAAAGGAATAGATTGTGAATAGACATAAGGAATAATATGTTGTAGAGATTTGGGATATCTAATCATGGAATCGTAGAAATGTGGCAAAAACAAAAAACATGACATAATCACGAGTACAGGCTAACTACCAAGACCATTGCCCATGGATGAAAAATTTACATAAAGGAATCAGTTTCTCTCCCTTTCCCCATATGAAATATCATGAAACTAAACATTGCCATAGGAATTAGAACTCTATCTGGTCTCACTCACTATAACATGTTCATACATATGTGTTAGACATGAAGAATCAGGCATAAGGGTTACTCATATAAATAATTTGGTATCATAATCATGCCATAAGGAATAACAAATGGCCTTATCATAATAGTGTTTGTAAAAGAATTTATTTAGTTAAAAAATTAATTTAATAAGGAAAAATAGGGATATTTAATGATAGGTGACATAAAACTGAATTATAGAACATGTAAAAACAGTGTTCTAGAGATCATCAAAATGAATCATTTTAGTTTAGTTTAAGGAACCAATTAAAGAGTGTTTAAAGAGGAAAAGAAATATTTTCTCTATTTCAACCAGAAATGATCCAATATAGATTGTAATGACGAAATGTCTGATTTTATATAAATAATAGTGTCTAAAAATAGATTATGAAGTTCACTTATAATAGGTAAGAAATCCGGACATCCCCTTTAATCAGGATATCTTATTGAGAATATTTTAGAAGGGAACGTTTTTAAAACATGTATTACCCAATAATAAAAAGAAAAGCTATACTAGAAAAATATATATAAAAAATAAATACACAACATATGAAAATTTCATATAAAATTAAGAATAACATTGGGTTAATGATAGAGTAAGTTTCACCTGAAGGAAAATGATGTTTCAGAATAAATCTTATGACTTATGTCTGAAATTGTTCTCAACAGGATATTAATGTTCTGGATAATAAAATAAAATAAAATAATTAATTAATTAAGAAAAAATTATAGATTAATTTTATTTACTATAACTTTATTAAGATCATTAAGAGGCTTTTTGATGAATAATTAGATACAATTTCATCATTCACGAGTGTTCATTTCCTGGGTTTTCATGATTGGTTCACTTGTATAAGTGTATGAATGTTCAGGTAATATTGTAATAGATATATAGAATTGAAATTACATGATATTGATTAACATAAATAATATTAAATGGTTATAATTAATGTGTTTTTTTGGGGTGAGTATGAATTATTAGATAAGATTCTAGTGATATTCATTTAGATTATTTTTGCGGTTTTTGGATCATCACAAACATGTTTTGTTTTATTAGTTATTATAGTGTATAATCCAAGTTTAATAACATAAAAAAGGTTATAAAATAAATTTTAAAATCTGTAACAACCATTATAATTGTTTAATTTCCATCCAAGAATGTTGTAAATGGAAATGAAATCTTGTCATCCACGAAGGACATAAATTAATACCTCACAAATGATATTTTTATTTTTAGAATGAAACAAAGATGAGAAGAAACATGATGGTGGATTTTCCATTAACATAATAAAAATATAGTATATTTAAGTTACTATATTTATCATTTATATTTGGATAGAGGAGGTGAGGATAGTGTAATAATGGAAAATAAATTGAAAGGAAAATAATGAATGTGAAAGAGGATTTTACCTCTTGAATTATTCTCTTTGAGGTCTTAATTAGGGAAATTTATTTTGGTATTTATTTGACCCCATAACCTTATATATATGGGGTAGAAACTTGGGAAGAGGATTGGGATTACATTATACATGTTTAATGTCTTAAGAGGTGTGTGGAGAATATATGGTGAGGTGTTTTTTGATTATTTGGTTTATTTGGTTATTACTTTGGATCAAGATTACAGATAGTGTGTATTATAGAGAATAATTATAGTATCTATTTCATTTTTGTTCAAAAAATGGTTCTAATATCAGAAAAACATCATCCGTGACTCAATAATTCATATATTCATCTTATACCATAACTTTATGTATTTCATTACTCGCAAAAAATTCTATTATTTTAGAAATATACAAAAAATTCTCCCTAACCATTTTTTGATGTGTAGAACATAAAAATTAACTCTATTTTATGAAAATAATTTTATAAATATGATAAATTTAATTTTTCATTAAAATCATCAATTATTGACATGAAATACTAAATTTAAAATTTACAACTGATTTTATAACTATTTTAAAAATTAATTATTGTCCCATAATATTATATTACAAATAAAAGTAAAAAATAAAATAAAATTTTATTTATCTATTTTAGGAAAATAAATTAAAATTTAAACTATTATAATCATTATAAAATGTAAAATCAATATTTATGTTTCACAAAAATATGAAAAACTAATTTATCAATTTAAAAAAAATTATTTATTTAGACTATATTATAATTATATCATATATTCATTGATAAGATACCTGAATTTTTTTTATACATTCATGGATGATTTTACCATTCTATTGGATTGTTTACTATTCATAAGGTCTATATTACTATTCTGAAGGTTATGTTACTATTATATTTGTATAAGTTCTTTAATTTTTGAAAAAAAAATATTTCATTAATTACTCATTTATAAAGTTAGTTTTGTGTTATTTATATGATTTTATGTGATTTATAAAATATGAATTAATATAAGAAGTTAAACTTCATTGATATAATTTTTGAGTCGTTATAAGTAAATATGTTCAAAGTGATAAATTTTTATTAAATAATGTTCATCCTTTTATTTGTGATAGTTTTTATGATATTTATTTATTATTATTTATAAAAATAAATTTTATATTAAATTTTTTAAAAAAACTTGTTTTTAAATAATTATTTTTTTATAGTTAATAATGTATCATTATTTGATTACTACACTATGAAAAATTAACTAATATGAGGAAGGGATCGATGGTTTTTTTGGAATTTTCAAAACAAAATGTTCTAAACAATGGCTTATTTTTTCCGTGATTGAAATGTCTAAATATAAAATAATTAAAAATAATATAAATCAATGATAACTTAATTTATCATTTTTTAAATCAATGTTACAACCCATGGGTTTTAAAATGTAAAACTAGTGAAAATTAAGATCTCTTAATGAGAATGATTTTGATGATGACAAGTACAATCAAATTAATGAAATGATTTGTGACACTAGAGTAAAAGAATTTTTGAACATACCAATAACTGAATCTCTATATTTTGATTTTTAAAAACAATTTCATTTAGTTTGTACAAAATTTATGGTTTTATCAATGGTGTTGATATTGATTAACTGGAAAGTAAAATGGTTGGGGTAACTAGAGTTTTACAGAGATTCTACAACCATTATAAGACATACATCCTAATAAAAATGATCATCAAAATATACATTTTAATGTGAATAAAATGATATACCTGATGAGTATTTAGTATATAAAGATACATTCTATCTAGAATGAATATATATTTTATAAGAAGAAATATGAAGGTCTGTTAGAGTGTCTTAAATGTGGGTCATCATGGTTCTATATGAATGAAAAATCATGATCTTATTTAGCAATTACAAAGACTCATGTCAATGAAATTTAGTATCATCCTAAAAATTCTCATTTGAAATGTTTAATTTTAAAATTAAAATTATGAAAGTGCTTAATATGGAATATAGGTGAGTGGATATCTAATGGAAAATTACGTCATTGAGTTGATTTTCCAAATAGGAAGAACATTGATCAACAATTTTCACCATTATAAAATGAATTTATTAATCTCATAAATGGATAGTGAATAGATGGAATGAATCCATATCAAATATTTAGTTTCAAACATAATACATGGCATATTTTATTGGTAATTCACAACATATCTCTAAAATTTTTTATGACACAAAAATATATCATGTTGAGTTTAATGAATTCTAGACCAAAACATCATGGAAATAATTTTGACATTTTCTTATATATATTAATTGATGATTTAATTATTTTATGGGAGGAAGTTATTAGAGTGTATGATTATTATAAATTTTAATATTTCAGACAACATGCAATGATTACATTATCTATAAATGAATTCCCATCATATGTCAATTTGACTTCAAATAGTGTTAAGGGATATAAATCTTTTCTAATTAGTGAACAAAATACATTATGTATTATACTACAACATGTTAGAAAATATTTTAAACATGTAATTATATTTTTAATCTATGGATCACTCTTATAGAATATTAAAAAGTTCATTCAATAACTCGCAATATTATTATCTTTTTCTAAAACTTTTTTCCACCAATCAGTATTTTAAGAGGGTGAATAACATTAATGTCACATTGAAAAATATATAAAAATAAGGTTATGACATAAATATTTAAAAGTAATTATCAATATATTTTGAACTTTCATGTTTGATATATCATGAGGTATAACATGAAATTTAGGGCATGCATGTGGAGAATAATTTTTTTGATAACATCACTGGATCATTGTTTACATTTAATGGAAAAAATAAATATGGGTTGAATAATAGATTATACAAACATTTATGGGGAGACATTTGAAGTTGTCTCCATCTTCTAATAGAAGTTGAAGATACCTTCACATGGATTGTCATAAATTATCCAATATCAAAAAAATTTACTTTTGTTACTGTCTTAATCTTATCAATCCACTGCATTGTTATTCTTTATATGAAATTTTTTTTGTGTCACTAAAAGATTTGAATTAGATAGGTATGAAATCGCAATATTATTACATCATGATGAAACAAATCAATCTTTTTTCATTATGTAAAATATTTTCAATCCATGCTATAATGACTGTCATAAAGATGTGTAATTTTTTCAATTCAATTTGTTCGATGGTGATTGATTTTAATTCATTGAAAAACCTGTAGAATATTTTTTTTCAATATTTATCCTATTGAATGGTATTTTCCGCCATATTTTTTGACATCATAGTGAATTTAATTGTTCATTTTTTGTGAGAAATAAATAATCATGAACTAGTATATGTAAATTTGATGTATCCTTTAGAAATGCATAAAAATACATTAAATGTGTATGGTAATAATATATATCTACAAGAATCCCGTATTGTTTAGAATTATATTTATGCGAAGACTACAGAGTTTTGTATAAGGTACTTCTCTATAGGGGAGAAAATTGGTTTGCCTACACATATTTATGAACGATTCAATTATGATGTAAGGGGGTGGAATAAAAGTAAAACATTTTATAGGTGAATAGATAAAGCATACACATTTATAATTCATGAATAAAATATATTATTCTCAACCATATAAAACATTGAAAATTAATGTGTCAAAACAATGTTATCTAAAAATGAAAGATATGTGGATTTTGAATGATCATAATAAATAATTTACCATGGTCTAAAGATACAATACATGTTATATCATATGCATCTAAAACATTGATAAGATTAATGGGAGGTCTATGTATGATCTTGATAACATGGTATGGGAATGAAATTAATATCTATATATTTCATATGAATGTTTAGTGTGTTAAAAGAAATATTTAGAATAGTAGTATACCAGTGTTCATAGAAGTCATTCATTTTTCAAGTGCATCGGATAAAACCTCAATATCCATTCTAATTTCATTTTAAATAGTCATTGAACTAATATGGGAGGTCGAATACATTATATTTCAAGTTTCATTATTTAACTAAAAATTGGTTATTGATAACAATAGTGTTAGACAAAATGAAATCGGAATAACATTAGTTAATATGAATTTATTAGAAAAGACAACTGATCCTTTTATCAAACAAAAACATGATATATGTTTTTCTATGTTCTTGATCTATCTAATAAGCATTGTTCTATCATCTTTCTAGGGAAAAAACTTATTTTGGTGATGAAAAACATAATGAACATGCTAATTTAAGTGAGATCCTAACTTCAATTGAAATATTGAAAGAGAATATTAATTACCATGTTGTAGACATATATTTTATTATACATAATGATCATGGAGAAGCAATTTGGAAAAAATATGTTATTTATTTAATTATATTAATGGTAAACTATATTGTTTTATTGTTTTATTTTTAAAATTTCATAAAATATTTCATATATTAGTTTTATTTTTTAGTAAAACACATATAATAATTAATAAGTTAAACTATTTGTTTAAATTAGATTAGATTGGTTTAGTTTACCCATGAATAACTTATTTTTTCCCATACATAACATTTTAATTCCATTATTTTATTAAAAATAATTAATTTTAAAATAATATGTCAAAAACTAGAAAAAAAATTAATGGTTTATTCAATTTTTGTTTTTCTATCATTTTAAAATTGTTACTCAAAATTTTTTATAGCATATGGATCCATTTTATTTTGTTCATTTAATTTCAACTATTATTTATTTTGTTATAATTTTTCATAACTAATTAAAAAATATGAAAATATGCTTTAATTTAAGTTTAGTTTTTTGTTGGATAATTTTTCATTTTATTTTTAATTTGTTTGTAATATTTGGAGTTTTATATGTTTATGCTAATTGTATGTTAATTTGGTATGTAGGATAAGGGAACAAGAAACATTTAGTTCACCATGAGCTTATTGGAAAGACTATACACATACTTCTATTGAAGAGCCTCCTCATCCTTCTACATAGGAGCCATTTAATTATATATAGGGAGAGAATAATTTAAGGGTTGGTAATCATGGAAAAACACATTTAAATGTTTTTTATGTTTCCCATTTCCTGGACCTAAGGGTGCCACATTGTTGATAATGATATTCCTTGTAGTCCAAATTCAAAACAATTTAATAATATTATTGTAGTATAGGCTAAAAGAAGAGTTTATATATTGATTTCCAATCGAATAAGTGTTGACAAAGTGAAAATGTATAAATTAAGGATGAAAATTTTGGTAATATAAATTGTTATTATTTTAGAAATCAATAAATGAAATTAATAATATCGTTTCCCATTTCTTAATAGAAGAAATAATATATACCTGATTCTAGAGGATTCAGGAGGAAATGTATTGGATTTTCTACTAGGAGGTTGAGGGATTTTCATTCCACCCTCATATCATATTTCATTTTTAGGTATAGAAAACATAATCATCCATGTGATATATATATATATATATATATCCATTTTAAGATGAAGATATACGGATAAATTTTAATAAAATTATATTATTAGTATTATTTTAAGTATGTGAAATGTTATATTTGAGAATATTTGGTTATATTAATGATCAAATCAATGATTTGTTTATTTTTAATTTATATAAAATGAAGAGATGTCATTAGGTGGTCTAATATAGAAACCTATACCTCATAATTTATCTTGTGGTTCGTATACATTGTTTGATAAAAAAATTTAGCAAAACAAATTCAATAAATAAGAGTTGAGTCTTCAGGCTCTTTAGAGGTTGACCCTACCACCATCAAGACATTAAAAATAGAAATGGGCCCAAATTCGAAAAAAAGGAAAATATCTTATAAGAAACCCGAAGGTTGTAGCTGGGAAGATTATGAGAAATTATTAAATTTATTTTTGATAATTAACTTAAATCAGTTAATTATATATTGAGATTCAGTATTTATTTTTTAGATATTATATCAAGGAATCCATTAAATATTGAGAACATAGAAGACCATTTTAACTAATGGTAGGAAGAATATTTTTTCTACTTCATTAAGATATCTGGAACACCCAAGTTGTGTATAAGGATACCTAATAGGTGTATTAGTAAAAAGTGTTTGGGTCTTATGAATATTCTTTAATTAATTATGTTTATAAATGAAAATAAAATATTATGAATATAAATTTCATGATTTGGGTGATACAATAGAGGTTAGGATCATAACATAGGTACAGTTGATGTTTACGGGCGTTAAAATATAGTGTTAGGATAATGTTCACACTCCTCTACCTCTTCCCGCAGATCCTACTCCTCCACCTTCCCCTAATTATCCATCTCCTACACCTCCTCCTCCACAGTATCCCATTTATTGTGAGTTATATTTTGAGTATCCCCATCATCATATTTTTTCATATGGTAATATATATTATTATACAGATACTATTTATCATGAATATATAGAGATAGAGAGGCTTAGGGTTACAATATAGTAAATAATGTATTGATTAACAAGAAGAAAATGTCTTAGAGATGAGAACACTAGAGTTGGACAATGTATTGGCCATTTTTTTCAGTATATATAGACTTCATTGATATATTTCCAAATAGGTATGAATAGAATATATATTTTAATTCATATTGGTGTAAAATTATTTTAACACTATATAAATTTTATATTTATCAATTTTAAGAGAATAATTTTAAGGATGAGATATACTATATATAAAAAACAATTATTTCCTATAATTACATTAGTTAAAAATTATTTTTTACTTGATAGATTATAAATGCCTTCAAATTTTTTGGATGTTTATGAAACTCCATTGGTTTCTAACATTTGTGCACAATAAATGACTATAAATATTTTAATGAAAGATATCATGGATCTTTTAACTAGGTATGAGTTAGACATCACCATAATGAATGTATTTTCCATTTAAGTCTTTTATCTTACATATTTAATTATTTTAATTTATTGAGAATTAATACATATTTTTCTTTTATTAGGTATAATTAAACAATTTTTCTATTTCATCATACAAAATTACTATATTAATTTATGGACCCCCAATTTATTTCACCTATAGTGATGATAATGAGTGATATATAAAGAACATTTTATATTACAGAAATATTTCAAAATAATGCAATTATGTTTCTGATGCTTCATAATCATAAAAGGTATGGAACATATATTTCATAATGTTTAATATATTCTAAATGAATTAACATTGACATTATAATATTTTTTATATTAGTGGCCCTTTTATGTTTGTTGTTCTTTATATAAGGTAAAAACACCTTACTGGCTATGCCTTATACATGATGACATGTTTGATAAATAATGATTTTATTTAAATGATACAATTGAATATATAAATAAATATATATATTATAAATACATGTAAATTTATTTCAGACATCTAATTTTTAATCAGGTCATGGGATTACTTTAGAGGGACAACAATAACACAAAGTAAAAAGATCATATATGTAAATGTAAATGTGAATTATTGTTTATAATTACTACATTTTCAGAGTAAGTTCTTAAAAAAAAATTTTGATTAAAAAATTATATTTTAAATATAAGTTTCTAATTCAATTAATACTTATGTAAGGTGGAAAATATTTTAAAAAAATATATGATTGAAGTAATTTTAACTTTGATAGTTACAAAACTCTTGAAGGATTGATTTTATTATAAAAAATTCCTTTAATATTGGATTTTTTTAATTAGAATACATGTTAAGAAGTTTATTATTTAATTTTTACCTTTTTGATTACTGTGAACATTATACCAGATAATAAATAAAACACTTAAAAAGAGAATGGGTGATTTATTTCATATTTATGTTTTAGGCTTAGTTTATTTGTAATATAAATTATAAAGTATAAATTGCAATCTGTAAAGTTAAAATGTATTCATTTTGTAATGTTATTTATGGTCTATTACTATTTATAATAAATTTCTTTTTTGATCCTATACTAATAAGATCATAATTATATTGTTTTAATTAAAAATAATTATTTTTCATTATGGTTATTTAATAACGGACATGAAAAATTGAAAAAAGACCTTTAACATAGATTTCTAACAACCAACATGATTATTATATTATCACATTGGTTTTTTAAAATATGGATGTTCTAAATGTTTTATGACCAAAATTAAATGAAAAAAATGTGAAAACCACATCTAAATATACATATTTAGGCTAGTTTCTAGAATCATTTTTAAAAAACTTATCATGTCATTTTTCTTATAACTGATGCGGAAAATAACCTTCAATCATGTATCAATTAAAATCATTTTTCTATTATATGAAATGAAAATGTAATTCACAATGCTACTCACAATAGCTTCATGAGGTAACATACGTTAAAACCCCAAGAAACTGACATGAAAAACCTGTTTTCACTATTATCACTTACAAATACTAAGAATTGGTATCCAACTAACCTGTTGTCATATGTTTCCTTTATTTTTATATAAAATCCATAGAAGGAGTACTTGGGTCCTTTAGGTAGTTTAACTACAAAGGTATTTTGGTTAATCCATGTTTCTATACAATATGTAAGGGGGGAATTTGGTTTTTGGATTAAATGTTTAAAACTCATGTATCCTTAAAACAGTCTCTAAGAATATTTTGTACCATTTTTTATTTTATTTCCAAAAAATTAATAATATTTTAGATCCATTATGAAATTTATTATACATTTATATTCATTGGAAAATCATTTTTTAATCTCTATTATAATGTTTTAAGTAATTATATCTTTCATCAAAAATAATTTATTAATGATTTTCTTTAGTTTGTCAGTTTTTTAATGTTTTTCGATACACCTTATCAAAGTTAAAATATTTTTACTTAGTTAAAATGTAATTTCTATTAAATTATTTCTTCTTTTGAAAATATGGTTTTCTTTGGAAGAACCACTCTTGTGGTTTAATTTTGAATGAATTATTTTAAATGTATTTTATTACTGACCATTGATGGGTTATCTTTAAATCCATATATCCATGCACTACTGTTTTTCAAAAATGTATTATTTTTGTTTTAGAATGTTGAATCAATATACTATTATAATTAAACCCTAATGAAATTACTTTAAATGATTCTGTTTATATATTTAAAATGTTATTTTATGTAGATTCCATAAATGCACTAAGAATTTATATAGATAATTACATTCCTGGATTCATTTTAATACACACACGTTATAGAATATTTTATGATATATAATATGAATCATGAATGTTATGAAATTTCATGACATTATTAATTGATGAAAATTGATGGTTATATATTTTTATAATGTTATGATATGATTCTTAGGCATTATTGATAAAAGTGGGACTAGGTAGTGAACCCAAACCACTATAAAACTATTTCCATTATGTAATGAGTGGGTCCATTAAATACATCCAATTTGTTGGGTGAAGTAAAAGAGTAAAATTATATTTTTCATGCCTAAGGGAATTTAGATGTTGTTTACTTATGATGGTTACTCCTATGAAGTGATGGAGTTAACTGATGAAAGTTACTCCTAATAAAATTTTGGAATTGTCCAATTTATGTAATTCAATGATGAAATAATTATTCATGAAGTTACCATTCTTATTTTTATATACATGTAACAAGTTGTACAAAAAATAATTGTATTTTCTGAAAATAATAAAATTTTGAGAGAAATGTGTAATTTTAATCCTTTTATGAATAAAGGTTCTATTACATTTAAACTAAACACATAGCGGAGTTCATTTAAACGGTTTATGTTTTATAAAAAATGATCTATTTCATATATGTTCCTGAATTCTCACTAGATGTTTCAAAATGATTATTCTTATATTATAATAGTTTCCAAATCTAATTTGTGAATACTATTTGGGTGATAAATTGCTTCATATCTAAAGATATGTTTTATGAATGTTCAATGTCCTAGTATTTATTAAATATAAACGATAAAAATATTTTTCTTATGTTTTCAATATATGAACAATCAAAAATATTTTTAAATACATCTGATATGAATATTTTTCTCACCCCATGTTTTTAAATGTTTTTAATAGGGTTACAGATGAGTAATATCGTTTAGGATGATTGTGAGGACAAGTGTTTTTTGGATTTGGTAAAATTCAGATATTGTGAGAAAATTATTTTGTAAGTGGGAAATATCAGTTTTCAATATGTAATAATTATCCTAATTTTATTTATCTCTAATCATAAATTATTCTTAAGAATCTAAGGATTTTATATTTTATATAAATTTTAAACTTTTTAATATATATATATATATGAGTGTGTGTGTGTATTCATTTTTTTATAGAACAAGATCCTTGACTGTGGGTATGGGGTGTTATGGTTGGTATCATAGTGAGGTTTAGATAAATTTTGATATTGGGATGTTTTAGATGAGAATTTTGTAAATAATACATTAACCAATTGAGAAAATTTTAATCTTAAGGATAGATATTGTGATCAAAATTTTCTAAATTTTGGGACAATTCTATGAACTTACTAGGATTTTATTATCCTAAATTTATCATGTAGTAGAATAATCTTTTAGGAGGAAAACTTTTCCTGGGTAATTCCTTATAGTTTTTTTCTTGAATATATTATCTTAATGTAATTATAATGAAGAAAAATATAAATTTTTTTGTTTAAATTATAATGTTCAAATGTATCTTGTTATATATATTATATGTCAACAAGGGATTAATTAATGATTTCTATATGGAATAGGGGGAATCTGCAGACTAAATGACCCAGAAGTTGAATTTTTATTATTTATTTTAGATAATCTCCGTTATAAGGGTAAAGGGGAGAAAACCAAGACTTCAAGGAAATCAGTAAATTCACAAAAAAATGAGAATCAAGGGGATGCAACCCAGAACAAAACTACTAGAAATTACCTCCACCCACCATCAACATCATTAAGACACGCTTCCACCAAACCATGGCTGCTCAACAAACAGTCCTGTGTAGGAATGCATGGGCATGATACCGATGGCTGTTCCATACACAGTCAATCTTCCAAATTCGAAAATCCATGAGCGGTGATGACGATCAGCTCTATCCTCCTCTAAATAAAAATCTTGAAGAATTTCAGGGTTCCCCTTTAAACCATCCAATACCTCGAATTCACCTCTAACAACTCAATCATTCAAAGTAGATCAAACACAAAATTCATGTTACTTGAATAGAACTATATGAATTATCTAATACCTCTTCGATAAGCCAAAATTTTAAAGGGTGGTCATTTCTCTATTAGAAAATCTTACACTCCTAACATTATCACCATGCTCAATGTGGCAATTCATACTGGGGTATTTTTAAATTATTCACGTTATCCAAATATTATAAATTACTCAATGATTTTAAAGAAGTAGTAGAAGTAGGAGACTCCTGAGTATTCTACATTAATCTGGTTTTCACATTTTATTTTTCTAAAAATAGCGATGTTGTTATTAAAAAACCAATTTTAAAACCCTTAAATATAAATCTATATTTTTATCTAATGAAGAAAATATTTCAATTTTTTAATTATATATTAATAGTGTCCTTATACACTATTTTCATTACACCAATTTGACTCAAATTGAAAAACATGTATTTGGATTACCTAAATATATGATTTTGAAAATATCCCAAGAAAAAGTTTCATCTCATATACTCGTGATCTATGTGGGAGATGTTAATAGGAGAATTATAGGATTTGTTAATGTTATGAGTTGTTTCAATAATATTGAATGTATATTTAATTCTTAGTGAATGTAAGGGAATAATTTTATACTTATAGAAATAAATAACTATATGTGGCTATTCAATGAAAGTGATATTTTTGGTTTTTATTTATTGATAATGTATGGACTAGGAGAAATTATTATAATGATGGGATAATTTATCATCCCAAAATATTATATATGTATTTTTAGAAGAATGATATAATTAAATTGGTCTACTAAATATAAAAAAATTTGAAATACAATTTGGTAAAAACAATACACCAACCATGATTTTTGTGTGGGGTAATTTCTTTACAATATAGAATGTATATTAAAAACCATGGAGCTAGAAATAATAAATTTAAAATGATTAAAAATAATAAATGATAAAAATAGTGAATAAATATGATAACATAAAATTTGTAAAATACTTAATTTTGATTATCTATGGGGAGTACTCTTCCAAATATGATGAGTGTGAGAATTCAGAGTTGTATAAATATAGGAATGTTGACACCTACCAAATGAGCATAAAAATCACAAGGGAAGAAATACATAGATATGGATATTATTTTCCCAAGAAAAGAAAAAGAAAGAAAATGTGGCCAGAGAACCGTTGACCAAGAGAGGTTCTATATGGCTTGTGAATGAATTACCTGTAAGAGGTGATTCATATTTCCATGTGAAAAAAATAAAATGTAGTGAATCCCATGGATACAATTTCAAAAATTTATCATTCTCTTGTGGTGGTGCTCTAGATGACTTGTTTTCAATCAACAGCAGCTAGATATGCTTCCCCAAGCCATGAATTTTATCAATAGAATATCACATGAACACCCATAAAAATCCTTTTAAAATATGTGGAAAATTTATCAAATTTAGAGGGCTATTGAAGTTTCAATGTTCAAAGGATTCATCACTGATTGGAAGGATGATTATCCTTGAAAAATCAGATAAATGTCATGAGACCTGCAAGTACATGTAGAATATAAAAAGGAAAATAAAAGGGGAGGATTTGGGAGCCACTTCTGGTCTTTAAATAAATGTGAAAGGCCCCATGTATTTTGCACGACACTGCGCTAACATGGTGAAATGTCAACCTCATCTCCTGAAAAAACATTAGAATGTTATCCTTGTCACATGGTGTGTCACAGGTATGTCCACGAAACCTTGCACTCCCCCTTTGGATACCTAAGGAAAAAACCGAATGTTTTGATCATGAAATGATCACACATATCCACATGATGTTTATTAGTGAAACAATGAATCATCAAGAGGCAGAGAAATTATATTTGAAATTACTCATGTAATATTATATAACCCATTTCCTTTAAAAAATAAATAAATGAACTAATAATGGAATAAGAAAGAAGCCTCTTGTGATCCTAGGACTCTTTCAACACACTGAGGATGTTTGTTGTATTATCTCATGAGACGTCAGGTCATGTAGAAATGATACCATAATTTCCCCCTGACAAACCATCATTGTCATGATGAAATTCCCAGACAAGTCACCCGAGGCCACATGAAGGAATTCTAGAGGCACACTGATCTCACAAAGGCCCTTAAACATGTCAAAAGGGAAATATAGAAGTCCTTTGTCATACCCACATGAATCAAAAAGTCCCCATTAATAGAAAATAATCTAATAAAACAAGCATTGAAGGGAGGGACTCATGGTCGTGGAAAATTACGTGATTCCCTTGGACCGATCCATGAGAAGAACTTGTGAATACCGGTGATGCAGAATCCCTTCACCGACTCCAACATATATTTTCAAAAAATAAACTTCTAAAAGATGTGGAGAACTGAGGTGGAAAGGCCTACAAATCCCATATACCATCATGTAAAATGGGATCCACTATGACCACATGAAAGGACTACTATATACAGATAAACAAGCTCTCAGGACCTCACGCTGGTGCTAGAGTGGATTTCATAGAGTAGCTGATACTCTAAAAAGAAGAGATTCCTTTCAGGTTAAGGCCCAGTAAATTTCCATAGGAATCATGAAAGAAGCATAAACACTTCACATGATCATCACAGACCACACAAATGATCTCTAGAAGGACACTTGAATGACATCCTGCACACCTTCTAGATCATGTGAGAAATAAAAAATTCTAATAATAAACAAATATAAGGCATTCACAATTTAAAGGCTATAACTAAGGATAATAAATGATAGAATCAACTGAATACATATATGATGATCTTAAAGAACTTCTCACAAACCACAGAGGTTATGTGACAACACCTGTATAGGTCACATAGGTTTTTCCACACCCCTTAAGAATTATTTTTGGATCATGCGAAGTCTTATGAACATGTAAATGAAAGTCATATAACACCCCTTAGGAATTTCACTATAGTCACAGGAATCCTTCTGATATCACCATTATATAACATTAGATGTACCTTACACATGTCACTTAAATCATATAATGGAACATGTACATGTCTGGTAAGTCTCACGGTAGCACATATGAATGTTGACTGGCTCTCGTTATACTCTTCAAGCATGCCAGCTTGGTCTTGTGATACCCTCTAGTCATGTCATCCAATACATGTGAACCCTCTGACACATGACATACTAACTCGCATGATTACCCCTAACCATGTTAACCATCTGTCATGATTACACTTGGTAAATTAAGCATGACCATGTGACACACTCAGGAAAAGCTACTTGGTGTCATGTGATGGTTGTCAGTGAAAACCGGCCCAGTCTTGTGATTTCCAATTGAAGAGTCAGCCTTGTTCATGAAACAACCATCAATCTTTCCATCCTGAATATGTGGCATACCTTATACAAGAAAATTATATTATATGATTACCTTAGGAAATATCTGGAAAACATCCTTTGACATGTCTCGAGGTCAACCAAGGCATATCGAGTGGATGACCAATGCATATCAAGATGGCAGGAAGGTCCGGTCAACATGGAATCCAAGGACCTGATAACTTTTTTCATCATTGGTGTGTAAGTCCCGATCAAAGGGAAAAGTAAGTGTGAAGCCACAATTAGGGAACTATGAGGACTCTGATTCATACCATAACTGAGATATATAGGATTCCTCTTCATGGCCGGAGACGCATATCAAACATTCAGAGGTCTGTCCGAATATGTTAGTCCTTCCCCTGTATATAATTGAATGGATCATTTTCAATCCATTATTTCTCACACTGATGATTTATCATGTGCGATTAGTGAGCTAAAATAATCATATCATTTTCAGCATAAGCCTATATAAAGGCAATAGCAATGTCAGTGTGCAAGCCCCATTCAATTGATCTTTGAGAACTATAATTCCTACTATAAACAAGATACAAAGGACTGTTCCTATGTCTCAAACTCAAATAAACATTTTTTCAATGTAATTCTCGTGTCTCTTACAATTCAAAAATTGGTACCGAATCATTCCCATGGTCTTATCTATCTACCTCATCCCTCCATGGATTGAGAAATCAACTGTAATATTATGACATTAATTCCTATTATAACCCGGATATGTAGGACAACTCTCTATGTCTCGAGCTCCATATTAAACATCTCAAGGGTGGTACCAGCAATCTCATCACATAGCTATATATAATTAATCTAATAACTTGCTATCAATTTTTTCTCAAATCGAGAATAGATAAAGTGGGCATAAAGAGCCTTAATGAACTCCTCATTGGCACCGTAAACCTCCACCATCCAGGGAAATACCAATATGTAGTCTATAGTGAGTGGCTTGATATAAACACCTCTAATTATATAATTTAATCCATATTAGGGCCATTCCCAAGGGAATATTTTATGTATAAAAACTCTAATTCCTTTCATAATTAGGATATTTTTGATGTAAATGCGAGACTCGAGATCAAACATTTGATGCCTTAGTGCCTGCTCATATTTCTTTCCCATGTCATGTTAAACTAAAGGGGTTTAATGAACTATGTTGGTTTTGATTCTTATAGTAACCAATATTTGTTGGGTACCTCATAATCATTGAATACCTTTTTCAGAATATTAATCACCTCCCTAAATGAAAAAATATTCTAATGAATCCGGTTATATGGATTTTTCATATAAAGTAGCTAACCATCATTTATTAAATGGATGAAGAACCTCAGGTACATATATATTGATTCACTAATAATATCATGTTTCCTTTCTGCAATAATGAGATTACATATCTTTTTTCATATAATTAAAATTAAAATATAATAATTTTATAGGGTAATCAGTCCCATATATGGATTAGGAAGGGATTCAAAAACATATCTTCAATATATATAATATTACCATAGTAGGCTTAAACACACTTCAAAAGGGTGTGATGGGCCCAAACTCCCTCCTTCTCAACCAATTTGAGTCCCTAAGAGTCATTATGTCTCCAAAACCAAATAGCCACCTACGTATGGAAAATATGTCAGTACTCAATTATGGATTAGAGAAATATTTATATTTTCCTTTCATAATAAAAATAACCTAATATGGAATCCCACCATTTTATTATATAACTTTTTGTTTCATTTTACAATCATAGGATCTTTAATGTCTAGTGTCATGGAAATCAATAAAAATATAAATTAAATCAACATATAACATTCTTCTTATCCACTTGTAAGTATTAATCAGAAGTTAATCCTAAATACAATTAGGGAATCTCATAATCAAGAGACATATATCAAAGGAAAGGTGGACTATTAGGCGATGTAAGAAAAACAAGTGAAACAGTTTACATGTGATCTTGTGCAATATCAGTAAAAACATGTGGGATATCATTAAAGAATGAGAAAGAGTCCAATAATAGAAATAATAAAATTAATAATAACATGAAAATTTTGATAAAACATTTAATTTAGACATTCTTGAACCTTTCACTAAGTTCCATCCCCAAGGTTTCATAAAAATTACCAATGTTATTCACCAAGGTATCATAAAACTTGTCATCTCTTCAGATTAAAATATTATCCCAATGCGATGGAGTGATATCCGGGTGCACCCATAATGTGTATTCATTTTGATGTTATCCACAAACATCATAATCATGCTTTTTACAAATAACCCAAATAGAATAAAATAAATGTGTTTCATATCAAAATCGTGACGTTTTGAAAGGTACATAAAAACGATATCATTATGTAATTTATAACCCATGGAAAGGGAATAAGGGTAATATGCATATCACTTCTAGAATTAAATATATTAATTTTATTCCTTTACGAATACCCCCATAAATTAAGTAGGTTTGGGTATTCACATAAATAAAATAAAATAAATTCTTGAAAAAAAGGGAGATATTTTGCGGTGAAAATTTTATAGCATAAAGGCTATATGACGTTGTTTTAGAAAAAATTTAAAAAGAGAGAGGAAAAAGGTCTCACACTGGTAAGTAAATAATAATTTAGTATATGGACATAATAAAAACTGAATAATATAACATTATGGATATTTGAATGACATACCACACAAAAACAAAACTGGAATGAAAAGCGAAGATGTGATTTCTTTTATGAAAATTCGACAGCCTAATGGAATCACATAAAAATTCATAAAATCAATCATTGTGAGTGTAAAGGGTCTATAATTAATTATACCTGAAATGGATTGTAATATGGATATAAATTAACCTACCCCCATATAATAAAATAGAAACTAGAAGACATAACACAATGGAAGTCATGACTAAAAGAGGAGGGTGAAAGGTACATCTACTTTGAAGAGTAGCATAAAAAACACAAAGGTTGGGACCATTGGGGAACTGAAGGAACCTTAGAAGGACTACTTGTGAGGAAAAAAGACCATAGATTCATTGAGTTGGAATTTTTAATGAAATTAAAGAAATAATTGGTTAGTATTTATAGAAAAATTGAGAGATATTTTATTAATTTCCAAGGGACACCTCATTAGTGGTATTTGCGAAACCATGGTCTTTACCACGGAATTTTCCCATGGTATTGGCCACATGGGACATCTCATAACATATATTACAATACAAAATTACACAAAAATCATTACATCATTATTACATCGTTAATGATTTCATTAAACACACCAAAACTCAAAATTGTGTTTTTATTATTCACTGAAAAACAAAACATTTTATAAAAATATAAAAAATTCACCCGAACCTAATATCGATGATATCAATTTAAAAATTACTCCATTTTATATAACTAATTTTTTAATTATGAGATATTTAATTTTTAAATAAAAACACTTTTTACCCTAATAAAATACTAATACATTACTAATATTTTTAGAAATTGTTATTTACTTATCCTATTATATCAAATTACCTAATCAAGATGCCGAAATTATATTTATACATTCTTAAGTGATGTTACTATTCCATTGGAAACATTACTATTCATAATGGTAATATTACTATTCATAATATACTATTCACCAATAATTATGTTGATCTTATTAGACTCTAATTTTCATACTGATCACAACTATTAAAGACCACTTTTTGAAAATCATTTCACATTAATTATTTTTTAATGTTAAAAAATATATTTTAAAAGTCATTTTTCCAATATTCAACTATAATATGGAACTTCTATAATTTCAACCTATTCTTTTCATCATATTTTAAATTCACAAAATTTACCATAATAAGAAAGAACAATTTTATTTATACAAAAGGATTACATAATGTAACTAAGGCCTTTTTACATAGCCCCTTATAGCACCTGCATATGACCTAAATGTAAGGTGTGGTATGCTGATAGAATAATGGGGTGGCTCAGACAACATTCCCTGAGTGGTGATTTCTATAATCATTAACTTCTCCCATAGGCGATTCTATTCAAGCTTCACATATAGATGCTCAGATTGTGCTTGGTGCAGTGCAATCCTAGTAATTCCACCTCATTCCCAAGATCTAACAGATGGGATTCCTATGGCCTGAGTCAACTAGATGAGGCCATCAACTCTTCTTTCTATATTAATTAACCATGATGATTTTTATTTATAATCAATAATCATAACATTATGATTATAGTTTCCAGTGGTCATATTGACCAACGGTCATATAACTGTCGAAACCCAATGGTCTCATTTTAATTATACTCACTTAATTAAGGAATGGATATAGTTTTGTTGAGTATAAAATATAATAATGCATAATTTTAGGAATCAATATTTCAAAGTGTTACATTCTTCGCAACATAAGAAATTCCATTTGTGAAATTTTAACTCCTACCCTATGAAGACAAAAGGTGGGGGTAATTTTTCCTCCATGACTCCTCTCATTCCCAAGAGGCTACTTCACATTTTTGGTTCCTCCATTACATGGTTACAAGGTGGGTATTCTTGTTGCATAACACTTTTTCTCTGTGATCTAAGATCTCCACTAGCTACTTATCATAGGAGAAGTTATATTCTAGTTGTACTACCTCGAGATTTAGTACATGTGAAGGTTCAGGTTTTTACATTCTCAAGAGGGATACGTGGAAGGTATCATGAACTTGTGCTATATTTGGAGGATGTTCAAGTCAATATTCCACTACTCCCACACCATCAAGGATTTTGTAGGGGCCAATGTATCTACAGCTGAGCTGCACTTTTTTCTCAAACCTAATAATTCTCTTCCATGGTGATATTTGAAGAAAGGCTTTTTCACCAACTCCAAACTCCAAGTCCCTTCGACGGTTGTCGTCATTGCTCTTTTTTTAACTCTGAGTAGCCATAATTTGTTGCTACATGGAATGAACATTTCGTACATCTCTTACACAAGATCAGCCCCAATAAGCCTTCTCCCACCAGCTTCATCCCTACAAGTATGAGTTATATATCTCTTCCCATTTAGAGAATCATAGGGTTCCATTTGAATGCTAGAGTGGAAGATGATGTTGTAATAGAACTCATCATATGGTAGATTTTGATCCCATCCAAATTTAAATTCCATTAAGTACATTCTCAACATGTCCTCGAGTAATGAAATAGACTTTTCACAATGGCCATTAGTTTTGGGGTGATTGGTCATACTGAAATTTAATTCGGTGATTAGATCATGTTGATGACTTCTCCAAAAAATTTATGTGAACATTGGATCATTATAAGATACGATAGAATGTAGAACTCCATGAATCCTTACTACTTCCATCACGTAAATCCTAGAAAGTTGATCAACTGATAGATCTTCTTGAATATAGATTAAATGGTAAGTAATGGTGAGACGGTCCACAATAACCCATATCACATTGTTTCCCTTGGATGTTCTTGGGAGACTAGTGACAAAGTATATAGTGATATTTTCCCACATCCATTCTTTTATGGGTAGTGGTTGAAATACCACTTTAAGAAGTTGTACCTCTTCCTACACTTGCTGACATACCAGGCACCTTGACGTGTAATCAGCAATCACACATTTCATATTATCCCACAATAAATGAACATAAAGGTCTCTATACATTTTCGTGCTTCCTGGATGTATAGAGAATTAAGAGATATGAGCTTCATCCATCATCACCTGCATTATTTCTGGAATAGATGGAACACATAGTCTTGTATGAAAATTCAGTACACCTTCTTGATTAGAAATGAACTCATTAAACTTCACATCCTTCAAATAATCAATCTTATACTATAAAAATGCATTTACTTTATGACCTTTCATGATATTATCTAGTAATTATGGTTTAAAAATCATTTGGGTTAGGTTTGATGATGGCCCTTGACTTATAATTACCATGTCCATATTTACTAGGTTATTGATCAAGGATCTCTTTGAATCTTCATCATGAGAAGAACAATTGGTTCTTTCTTACTTAATACATCAGTGACTTTGTTTTTCTTTTCTGGTATGATAATGAATTGAAAATTCATAGTCTTTAAGAAGTTACAACCACATATTTTTGTCTCATGTTCAATTACTTTTGTGTGAAAATATTTTTCCATAATTTATGGTCTGTATATATATCACATTTCTCACCGTAAATATAGTTCCTCCATATCATCAAAGAAACAATGACCGCAGTTAGCTCCAGATCCTACATAGGATAGTTCTTCTCATGAGTCTTCAACTATCAAGATGCATAAGCAATGAATTTTTCATTTTTCATAATGACACACCCAATCCATTTTAGAGATGCATAACTAAAAATAATGAATCCTTCTCCACTCGAGGGAATACTTAAGATGAGTGCGGTAAAAATATCTTCTTTAGCTCTAGGAAATTTACTCACAATCCATTGTTCAAAAAAACTTGACCCCATTTCAAGTTAACATAATTAATGGATTAGAAAGCCCTGAAATGTCTTCCGTAGACATCATATAATATCATGATAATCCAAGGAATCTACAAATCTCAGTGATTATTGTAGGTTGATGCCACTCCTATAAAACCTTTTTCCTCTGTAATGTCAATTGCAATTCCTTCATTGGTTACAATATTACCCATGAAAGAAACTTATTGTTTCCAAAATTCACATTTGTTAAACTTTCCAAAAATCCTCTCCTTCCATAGAGTTTTAAAAAACCATTAGATGACCCTCCTACTCCTTGTAAAATTTGGATTATATCAGAATATCATAAATAAAAAACTTCCAGAATGTTATCAGGGTAGACATTAAAGACACCATTCTTCATATCCATAAAAATAGCAGGTGAATTAGTCAGTCTGAAGTGCATAAAAACAATATATAATTCCCATATCTTTCTCGGAAGGAATTTTATGTAATATCTCTTTTATTGACCCTTAATTAATGATAACTAAATCAATGGCCAATCTCAGATAAGAATTGACCCCCACCATGATGGTCAAATAAGTCATAAATTCAGCAAAGAGGATATTTGTTCTTCACTATCATCTCATTTAGTTCTCTATAATCAATGCATAGCCTCATTGATCCATCCTTATTCATCACAAAGAAAACTGGTTCTCCCTAATGAGACACACTCAGTTAGATAATCCCCTTATCCAAAAGATCTTGGAGTGGTTTCTTTAATTCCCCCATCTCTACATTTTCCATTCTACATGGTGTCTTTTAAATCATATGAGATCTAAGTACGAGTTCAATGGAGAACTCTACCTCTATTTTTGTGGGAGGTATAGGTAACTCCTTGGGAAATATATCAATATATTCCTAGATGATGGGGACATTTCCTATCAGTATACTATCATTTCCTTCTTTTTCTTCACGAATCAACTCTATAAATAAGGATATTGGAGGTTCTTCAAGACAATGATTTATTTGAGATATCTCTCCTTGGGAGATAACTGTTTATTTTCCATTCAAGACTACTGAGATGTTCAGGCTTCTACATTTTATATTAGAATTATTCTTAGAGAGCCATTCCATCCCAAGTATATTGTCGAATTCTATCATGAGACTGATGACAAGATTTTCGAAAATATTGGGCTCACGAAAGTAAATGTTATAGTATCTAAACACTGAAGATGCTCGGCTAATCCCACCAAGAGTCTTAACTAATAACCTTACTTTTAGAAAATCATTGGTTGATTCTGAATTCATCAAATACATGGAGGAAATAAAGGAATGCATAGAACCAAAATCAAACCAAGTACTTGCTAGCTTTGAGAGAACAACAAGAGTACCTTCAAACACTTCATTTGGAGCTTCAACATTAGTTTTTGTGATAGAAAAAGTGTGAAATTGTTCCTTTGGTCTTTTATAAGACTGAAGGTGGATCCCTTCTATTACCATCAGATTTTGAAAATATTTGGAAAATTTCCCATGTTGTCCACACTTATAGTAGTGGACATCAACTTGGTCCCTCACCATATTCCCCTTGTTTTCAGTGTTGGGAAGTTGAGGAATCTCCTCACAATGACAATTCTATGCAATATGGCCATCTTTTACACACATTACGCACTTCCTGCTCCCTATCATCCAGTTCCCTGAATGCTTCTTACCACAATTATTACACATGGGACATTTCACTTTCTTTCCTCCTATTCCATGATCAAAACTCCTTCCTAATATTTGATCCATTAATATCATCATGTCATTGGATTTATGAGACTACTACATCTCAAAAAACTCTAATTCAACCATCATTGCAATCCACATGATCTCTTCATAGGTTTCATAGTCACGGTTGGATGTATTCCTCCGCAAATGAAGTCTTAGTTCACCAAAGAATCATTCCACCTTCCGATTAGGATCCATGAAAAATATTGAGGTGTAATGGGAATGTCTCGCGAATTTCATCTCGTAGCTTCCAATAGATTCATTTTCCATAAAAATATACATATAAAAATCATAAACCGTTATTGTTCTCATAGAACAAGGTAAATACTTATAGAAGAAGTTCCATCTAAACTCTTCCCACTCAAATGCTTCAACCCCAAATCATGGAATCCTGTTTTTAATTAGTTCCCCCAACCAATCAGCTTCTCCCTCTAAGTGATTAACAACCAGGGTGACCTTCTCTTGTTTTGAACATCGAAGCATAGAAAATATCTTCTTGATAGAGGTGATCCACTATTCAGTAATCGATGGGTCGGTAGATTCACTCAAGGATGGTGGTCCTTGATGCATAAATGAATAAACAAAATGTTCTCCCCTTTGAGGTGAAATTAGTCTCTCAGCGTGATTCATGTTATTTCCCATCACATGAGTAAGTTGGTTCATAATTGTCATAAATTTTTCCATTCCAGCTTTCATTGGAGGGTCATCAACGCAAGGTCCATTGCATTCACCATTTGCATGGTTCCACCTATTCACTTCCACTTTCAAAAATAATAAAACCATAATGAGAGAATTATTTAATTAATGAATCATTTAACCATAAATGATTTTTATGTCATAAAATTTATGCATAAACATATTATTCTTTAACAAAAATTACATTTCTCTATAAATAATTCATAATGATTCATATAAATATTGTGATTAACCAAACATATTTCCCAGGAGCGTCAAACTGGGAGTGAAGCAAAGGCCATTTTCATGTACCAGGATACCCCGTGTCATGCCCAAAACTCCATGTCGGAGTAGTCACTCCAAGGTACATCTGTGCTAGAACCACATACACTTGTTCGTATCCAGACAAGGATTTATTTTTTCAGAAACTACTTACTTAATATTTCAACAAAATATAGGAAGTTTTCCTATATTTAAACTTCTCCATAAGGTTCTTTCCAAATTTTTCATAGCCTAATTTTCATAAACAACTATAAAATACATTGATAACAACTATGAAATCCTGCATTTATTACATAAATTTTCATTTCATTTTACAAACATAAGACCTTTAAAGCCTAGTGTCTTGGAAATCAGGAGCAATATACATGAAAACTACATAAAACATTCATCTATACACTTGTAATTTTTCATCATAAGTTCATCCTATAAACTATTACAACATCTTATAACCAGGATACATAAATTAAAGGAAAGGGTTAGCAGAACACCCCATAAGGAAAACATGTGAAACAGATTACATGTGATCTTGTGCAATATCAATAATAAATGAGGGATATAAAAATGAATGATAAAGACGAATATTATAGCAATAATAACATGAATCATAACATGAAAATGTGGCTACAAAATTTAATTCAGACATTAATGAACATATAACCAAGGCCCATCCCTAAGGTTTCATAAAAATTACCAAGGTTATTCACCATGTTTTCATAAATCATGTCATCTCTAGATATTAAATTCTTTACCTAGTGCATTGGAGTGAGATTAGGGTGCACCCTTAATATGTATTTATTTTCATGTGAGTCACAATGATCATAACCATAATGTTCATAAATAACCCAAATAGAATAAAAGAAATGGGGTTCATAAAATAATCTTGACATTTTAAGTACTTAAAAATGAGATTATTATGTTGTTTATAACCCATGGAAAGGGAGTACGTGTTATTTTAATGTCAATTATAGAATAAAATATATCAGTTTTATGTCTTGATGAATACCCCTATAAAAGAAATAGGTTTGGGTATTCTCATAAATAAAATAATAGAAATTATTGAGAAAAGAGAGAGATTTTACAATGAAAATTCTACAGCATAACAGATATATTACATGGTTTTAGAAAACATTTAAAAATAGAGGTGACAAGGGTTACCCACCACTACCACAAAACTGGGTTTCCATAACACCACCCTTTATCCGTGCTTAGAAAATGATGATAAAGTTGGTGACTTTATCCACACTAAAAAATAAGCGATAAAGGGAACTTTTTATAATGCAATGAATGAACTTTTAAATGTGAACATTTATAATTGATTTTTTTATTTCTGATAGAGGGACCTCCTTTATCTGTTTTTTAGCATTGTTAAAGGAGTCCCCTTTTTCAGTGCATTTTTTGTAGTGCTGATAAAGTGAGGGGGGGGGGGCTTTATCAGTTCTTTTTTCTATAATTGATAAAGTTTATATTTAAAAATAATTAATGAAAATAATATATTGATATATAAGTATATTTATATTAATATAAATATAATATATATATTTTAAATATTTTTTAGATAAGTATAAATAGACAATTACATTTAATATATAATAAATTTAGTGAAATTAAATGTTAAATATTTAAACAAATATTATTATTTATTAATTTTATAATCATTATCAACTAATAATCATTTCATTACAATTTGAAGACATAAAATAACAAAAAAATTAATAAAAGAATTAAAATAAGTTGAAAATGTAACTCAATCTTCAAACAGCCAGAACCATTGATCCGAGTGTCCTTTTGAGCTCTACATCATATCAAATCAAACCCTATGATGAGCTATACACTCTAGTGACCCAAGAAACAATTTTGTCACATTTTTCATGGCCAAAAGGCATATAAGTCCTCCAAAACTGAGTTTTTAGTTGGGATACCCGATTATTTAACAATTAAATAGCAGTAACTTTTGATATGAGTGTCCACAAGGCCTGTACCACATATCATATTTAATATTGTTTACTTTTTTTCAATTCGTCTGGTTTTGGATTTGAAACAGACTTCTGGAATAGATATTATTTACATTTTTACATTATATGGATTTTCAAACACACATATATATGTATTTGTTCATATATATATATATCTCGTTATATATCTGTGTGTGTGTGTGCGCTTTATATATGTATGTATTTATTTATTTATTTATTAAAATACATAAATAACATATTTTTTTTAATGTATTTAAAACTTATTATATATATATATATTAATAAACTAATAAATATGAGGATAAAAAATTATAACTAAATATATATATATATATAAATAGATATATATTAATATTAATATAAGAATATATATATATATATATGAATAAATATATATGTTTTAATATAACTTAATATATTTATATTAATATTAATATGTATTAATATATGAATAAATATAACTATATATATTAATAGATATATCATTAAATGGAGAAAAAAATAAATGGATTATTAGTAAAGGTGCAGACACACAAGGGGGGAGGTCAAGTGTTCAAGTTCTGGTAGAAGCATGGGTGTGTAGGCATGGGGAAGGTGGTGGCACGGGTAAGGTCATTGGGTCATAAGAGGGAGAGGGTTCTCTACCAAGCACTAATAAGAGGGGGTGGGGGCCATGTTATGTTAAATGTTCCCCCAAACATTATATATTATTTTTAATTTATTTATTTATTTTTGATATTTATTAGTGCATACAAAAGAGCGGATAAAAGTGGTCTGTTATCATCACTAAAAAAAGTGAAGATAAAAAGGTTCTTTATCAAGGAATTTTTTAATTGATGATAAATGGGGCCGTTATCAGTACATTCTTGAGCGTCAATAAAAGGCCCCCTATCTTTGCCTTGATTAACAATTCTTTTCTAGCATGGTTAATGACCTTTTCTAGTGATGATAAAGGCCATATTTTCCAAAGTGAATTCTAACTCATAATACATCATAAAGACTCAATAAAAAATAAATAAGATCATTGTATGGATATTTTAGTTATATACCATATGATAATGAAACTTGAAATAAAAGACAAGATGCTAATTCTTTTTTGAAAATTCTGCAGCCTAACAACATCTCTTAAAAATTCAAAAAATTATTTGTTGGGAGAGGAAAGAGTCTCTCATCAATTGGAAATGAAATTGGCAGTCATAATAATATATAAGAACATACCCCCACATAAAAATGGAAACTAGAAGACATAACATAAAATAAGTCAGGACTAAAATAGGATGGTGAAAGTTTCCCTTACCTTGAAGAGTATATTCAAAAACATGAAGGATGGGACCTTTGGGGATTAATGGAACCTTGGAAGGACTCTTTGGGAGGTAAAATTCCATAGATTCGTTGAGGAGGAATTAGAAATGAATGCAATGAAGGAATGTGTTGATATTTATAGTAAATCAGAGGGAATATTTTATTAATTTCTATGGAACACCTTATTAGGGGTATTTGAAATACCATGGGATTTCCAATGGTATTTTCCCATTGTATTGGCCAGTTGGGAAACCTCATAACATATCTTGTTGTACACAAGTATAGAAAAATTATTACATCATGAATACATCATTAATGATGTTATTAAACATATGAAAACTCAAAATTGTATTCAAACTATTCACCAAAAAACAAAACCTTTTATAAAAATATCATAAATTTACCATATCCTAATATTGATGTAGTGAATTCAAAAAATAAAACCATTTTATAAAAATAATTTTATAATAATGATATATTTTGTTATGTAAAAACACTATTTTCTCAAAAATAATAATAATTCATAAATAATAATTTTTGAAACAATTATTTTCTTATTTCATTATATCAATATCCTAATAAAGATGCCTAAATTATATTTATACATTCTTAAGTAAGGATACAATTCCATTTGTCACATTACTATTGATAAGGGTAATATAACTATTCATAATTTAATACTCACCAATAATTAAATTGATCTTACTAGACTCTAAATTTTTTAATAATCACAACTGTAGATGATAAGTTTTTGAAAATCATTTCACATTATTAAATATTGAAAGTAAAAAAATATATTTTAAAATACCCATTTCTCACAAATTCCACAATAATATGGAACTTCTATAAATTCATCGTATATTTATGTAGATAATTGAAATTCAAAAATTTACCATAATATGAAATAACAGTTTTATTTATACAAAAGGATTAGACAATGTAACAAAGGCCTCATTACATAACCCCTTATAACACCTACCTATAACCTAAGAGTAAGGTGTGAAATACATCTACCAATTGGTGATTTATATTAGCTTTAACTTTTCAGATAGGTGATGTTGTTCCAACTTCACATGTTCATGCTCAGCTTGGGCTTGGTCTTGAGAAAGGCCTAATGATGCATCCTCCTTCCCAAGCTCTAAAATATGGGCTTCAAATGGCCCGAGTATACTGGATGAGTCCATCAAATATTATTTTTGTATCAAGTAACCATGATCATTTTTATTTATAAACAAAAAATCATATCATTAAGATTATAGCTTCTAACATTCATAAAAACCATTGATCATATAATAGTTGAAACCCAACAGTATCATTTTAAATATACTAACTTCATTAACAAATGGATATAGTTTTCTTGAGTATAAATTAAAATAACACACAATTTTGGGAGTCAAAATTTATTCAATTTTTTGGGATGTTACACCTAAAGTTAATGATTGTGAAATAGGTCAACCCACCCCCCCAAATCAACAATCTGACCCAATTGAACCCACCTCAATGAGTGTTTCCCTAGTTAACTCTTTCAACATTAAAAAAATGATGAATCCAATGTGAATATATAAAATGAAAAATGTTTAGGTTATTATCCATCAGGCCATTTCATTTGAACACCATATGTAAACAAAAATGGTGAACCTAATGTGAATCTCTCTAAAAAATGACTTTGTTATTATCTAATAGGCCATTTTTTTCATGATATATGCAAATAAAAATGTTGAACCCAACATGAAGAGTTATAATAATAAAATTATAGGTTTATAATCCATATATCCATTTCATTTTCATATTATATATAACCAAAAATGGTGAACCGGATATGAATCATTTCAATAATAGAAAGATTAGTTAATCATGCATCTGGAACTTTATTCTGCATTCTTACAAAAAAAATTAGTAAGGCAAGCATGATCTTACATATGATCCTCTTTAGTAGAGGTTCTCATGAAACAAGTACATATTTATTTTGATATTTCCAAACGACCAGAATCTCCAGATCGGGAATTACAGAAAAATGTTGTTAACCCTGCATATCTAATTGAAAACATCAATCCTAAAAAATTACACTAATTGGTAACCTTATTCCTTGTTTTCTATGTGAATACAATTACTACTCCCATAAAAAATCCTAAAACGAGACAATGTATTCATTATCCAGTGACAGTTATGAATAATCACCTATAGTTCTAACCCACATGGGTCACAAAACAATCTGACTTTCTTGACATCTCCAAAATTTGGTGGATAACATGATGTTATAGGAGTAATGTCAACGTGGTACAATCCTAACCATTGAAGCACACCAAGAGTTTATCCAGGAATGAAAATGGAAATTCCAAAACACCCAAAGTTAGAAGTAGTTAAGCTAGTTCACATCGTCGCTATAGCCAATAGCTTCAGGAGAAAGTCCCAAGAGCATGAAAATGGCCACCTTCAATATTTATTGAATGCGTAACATGAATCCAAATACATATCTCTTCTGGTTTAGGGGCAACCCATGGGGGATCCTTTCAACCACCGTCGCCAGTATCATCCCACCAATACCCACCAGTTTCCTACTGAGGGTACCAGAGGAAACAATACTTACGTTGATGCCCATAAATAGGGAAAACGGAAGGCTCATCATGGGAGGAAGGTGATGGATCTATAGGGGAGGGCACAAATACCCACTCTTGATGATGATTCCGTCCAAAAAATTCTTGTTGGAACCAATAAAAAGGCTAATATCCCCACTCACTTGGTACAAGTCTACAGACATATTCCCACAACAATCATGGGGGATATGAATATCAATACCCCCATGCACTAAGTCCATTGGCATATTCGGGTGGAAAAAGTTGGATATAAGTGGGATCATATTCCTGCTTCAATTGAAGACATATACAATTGTATAATGGAGAAAAAAAATGTGATGTATATTATGGCTTCACACAGTTTGATAAAATTAATATACATTTTAGAAAAAACTAATAATATTTTCTAGCATATTATGACACTATTATTGATAAAGGTATTATGGAATATTTTTATCCCCACAGATAGAATATCTCAACACTCTTATCATCATCAATAAATTGCTACATAAAAGAAATCACTTATTCTTTCTCTCATCTTGGTGAATATTATTATATAATGATGAAGGATAAGGTGTCAGACTAGTATCATTTTCTTGTTCCATCCAAGGCACACCCAGTGAAAGCGACATATGCATCGGTACAGGGGAACATGTTGATCAATAATATTCAGTTGGGTTTTCAAAAGGGCAAGGATTAGGGTCGTATCCTCATTATGGTTGTGGATGACCACGTGAGAGGGGCACATGCCTTAAGAGGAAAAAAATACTATTGAAGAAGCCCAGTGAAATACCTTAAAAGCCAAGGATATGGTATATATCCAAATTCTTACTACGGATATCCAAGTGTTAATGACACAAGCCTTGGTAATATACTATATTACTTTCACTAAATTGGTTTGGCATATTCGAGTAGAATAGGGAATCCATGATCATATTCCATGTTTCAAAAATGAATTACTACACCAGCATCATTCTAAGGAAATAAAAGTGGAGGATTATATTCATTCTCTCATTCCGGAGGGTTGTAAGAATAATTTGGTGGGGAAGACATATCTTTATTGGGCACATTTTTATATTCCAATCATGTTCACCATATGAGAGAAACACATGCCCGAGGCATGCTCATATCCTTATCAAGAAATACCAATGGTATATCCCAAATACTCAAGATCAGGGTCATACACCCATTCTAACTGAGGTTTCCAATTGAGAATGTTACATGCATCAAGATAGGCTTATATTCCTATCAATAATGAGAGAACTCATCCATGTAATTTAATGGATTCTCAGAAGTAGTCTCATAAATCCGTAGCACCAGATGGTTATAAGAAACTTCCATAATCCATCATACATGAGGCTCATATCCTTGAAAATTTTCAAAAGGAATTTCCACATATTATGATCATAAAAACAACATGACCCATATTTCTTATCATCTCAAATTCTAGTGTCGTTGATTTCATATTAAAAACATTCTCTATGCCACAAGGGTTAATTAACTCTTCCCCCAAAATAGAAGATGATCATTACCATGTTAGTCCCCATTGGGGTAGTGTGGAGGTGGAGTGTAGGGACTAGAATTCTAACATACACTATGGTCAATCTCCCCATGGTGATATTTCCCAAGGGTAAGGAAATACCTCCCATTACAAGAAATCTTTGTATATAAAGGCTTCCCAAACCCGAATTTGATTTTATATAAAGGTTCTAGAAACATTGGTGTGAAATATTTATAGTGTCCAATAAACATACAGTAACACACCACATCAATCAGTAGGGGAATCACATAATCATGTTCAATAGATTGACCAGATAGAGGAATGTATATCTAATTAAGAGGCAAGAAAACATTGACATATAGAGAGAGTTAGATAGAAACAACAACCCAATCATGTTCTGGACCCTCGCCACTTCTGACTATGAGATACCAGATAAAATATGAAATAAATTAATGAATTATATTTTCCAAAATATTTGGGATATGAATCCGAAATTGAAGGATCAACATCTCCCTTATCCATGATATGATTTTCACCTTCAAAAAATCATGATCTAATTTTGTTAGCTAGACAGGGCTACTATCTCCATTTATCGGGATCCAAAACCATAAAATCACAACGAAAATATAAAACACACTTTCTACCATTGAATTTAGACTCTTCAAAATTAAAATTTTAAAACCACATAATTCATTTTTATTTGATGATCAGTAATGTATGGAGTGTTAAATGTTACCACACCCCTATAACAACATAACCCCTTTGATTCACTGTCATGTTAAAGCATAGCCTCTATGGAAATTAAGGGGCTACGTGACACTCGGGCCAGTTGGTCACGAAAATAGAATTACCATAGTTCAATAGTGCCACGATATCATGAATAGAGAAACATAATTTCCAACTAGATTTTAAAATGTGCCCCTCATTGCAATAATAATTCATTTCAGACACACATACTAAATTTGAGATCATCCAGAAAAATTTTTATATAGATGAGTTCTCATATTAGGATACTATCCCACCACTCTCCTATGAAAGAATTTTTGTTCCCCATCAAACAGTTCATAGTGGCAGCTTCCATAGAAACTGTCTAGGTGCACATCAAGCTCCACCCCTCAGATCGTTAATTCCCAACAGGATTATGGATGTATCCTCAGTAGTTGTAACAAACCCCTTCAAACTGGTCAAGGGAAATTTATATCACATGGTTGATCATCACTTGAAATGGTCCTTGGGAAGTCAGTGATGATTCCATATCTTCCACATACCATTGGACTGGGGCACTTATATGTCAATAATCATCACGAGAATCATCTTATCCCAAACTAGAATCATTGGATCCTTAGAAACATGATCAATCATTTCCAATTGTGGCCTTGAATAACCCTCAATACATAGGTTTGGAATCATTTTAATAACCATCTTAATCCCCAAGGAGATAATTAGTATTCGCTTGGTTCGGAAGGAAAATCAACGGGTGACATCCCTGTTAATCCTCCCACAACAATACAAACCTCTGATATTTGAGTCCCATTTAGAAATCATGACTGGAAACTCCCTCAGGGTCATTAATCATAGGCTATGATAGGAGTAACAAATGATAAAGTCAATTACACCACACATGGGATGCAATAAAAAATGACCCAATATGGCCAAGGCTTTGAATAATAATCTTGATAAACGTAGTGCATAATCATCATATTGTGTCAAAAGTAATGAAGTGTTTACCATTGCCTGATATTTCCCTATAAATTTTGTCACAACCAATATAGATGTTGTTGTAGACCAAGATAAAAATATATTGGTCACAGCATTGAAAATATACCCAGAGAGGAAGGTGATCTACATACACCTACCAAGGATAAATGCTCACGGAACAACAGAATGCTCTAAAAGTTGAATCCTTTGGATAAAATGTTTTCTCCTCCATGAAAAAAATACCATAGGGAATGGTTTGGATATATCCCAATCACCAACTAGAAGAGTTGAGGTTCCTTTTATAAAGGAACAGTTTTTGAAATTCAAGAATGAGATATATGCTCTCAGATACTTCAATGAAGAACTTCACTAGAGAAATATTCTATTCGGGTATCATCATTAGAAAGAGACAAATAAACTCTCTCCCATAGTTGATCCTCCTGTAAGAGATGTTTAAAAGTGTCAAATTGACTCTTCATCTAGGTAGCCAATCTACATAAATGAGGAAGATTAAAATTGATCATAACATCCCTCTATTGCACCGTCAACCTCTCCCTCATCATAGACAACATTCATTCTGAGGAATAATTGAAAATAAGTGTTAAAATATTTGTTAGAACATCATCAACCCCTCCCAATCCTTGTATATGGGAGGTATCCTCGACAATATTGTCCCCATAGCTACTTCACATCATTGAGTTTGTGACTACCTAGATAGAAGCCAGGGTAGGATGACATGCACCTGTGAAACCTGAGAAGAATTCATATCCTAAATGGGTGGATGATACTCCACATCTACCCGATTTTGGAAATCATACCTTATCTACCTTTGAAGGTGCAGGCAATCCTAAAAAACATCTCACACACTTCGTATCCAGATGTGGGTCAATTATGGGTCATTGAGATTAACAGAAGGAAACAAAGCTGGGGAGTTTTGTACAGACGTAGAGAGGGACAACCTTTTTATGGTACAACAACCTACTAGTAGGATCCGTTTTAGGATGGGATGAAATTAATTTATAGTTCCTTTATCGATTTAATTCATCATTGAAGAAAAAATGATCTTCGAACTAAAGAACTACAAAAAATGGGAGTATGAGAGGGTGTATGGCTTCAAAGATAGGTGGAAATGATTAACCAATTAACACATCTTACCTTAATAATAGAATAAACTGCTATAACTATGTGATGAAAATCATTAGGATGAGTTTCAGACACCCATAATCCCAATGAAGTATCCTTGAGGGTTTTTTGAGTTTCCAAAAAAGAAAAAATGTCTTAAGTAGGTGATTCAGCAAACCCGATCCAAGACTTAACTCATGTCCACTTCATAGGGGGAAAAGGACATACAAATAAGAATCTACAACTATCACTCATAATTCTATTACAGTGACCATCTGAGAACCTTGAAGGATCCTGAACAACCTAGCACTCTGTGTTGAGTGGTCACAACTATAAAGTGCCCCTCATCTAAAAGCCTAGGGAAATCGGGATCACCCAAGATTTGAGGAATACATTAATAAATAATAATCCTTGTGAAATGAAAAATTACTCAGTTATTTCATGGTAGCCATAGATATTAACCTCCTCATGATACCAAATCACATGATTCACAATGAGGGTAACCTCACTAACCATCCAGATTTCTTCCATTTCCATGGAAGGGTGGGTCATAATATATTGAATCGTTTTATCTTTATATATTTTCTTCACAAATTGGTCAATTATTTATAGGATCTCTTACATAAATCCTCAAAGTAGGAGGCATAAATTATCATTTCCCAATCAAAATAAGAAGATGGTTGGAAGAAATTTTCAGCCAGGTGTGAACAAATGTTTGAAACATAGATGGCTTAGACAACGATCCATTATGATTAGGCTACCTTGATAGTACAGATGTGTTGACGCATAATAGCTCAAAAAATTGAGAACGATGAATCATAAATTACTCCTAAAATTGGTCGTGACAACTGAAATGAGGAAGAAACAGAAGAGGGAGATTTAAATTCTTTTAAAATGTAAGCTCTAACTCATGTTGAATTCTTCCCTGAAATATTTTTATCATGGGAAGTGGCTCCCCAAATGGAATCTTCATTGAACGAATAGCTAATATTTGGTTCATAAAATGTTATACACTTGGAATACCCCTTTTATGTTGATTAAAATTACATAGAATATTATTTCTCTAAATATAACAGGGGAACCTGAGGCTTCCTGCATAGGAACCGAGGACACAGGGGATGGCATGGGCGTGGTGAAACCCAATATTTTGATCAATTCTATAAAAAGGACATATATGCAGCTAATATCCATGGTCATACACTCCAAAAAACCTAGAAAAGGCATGAAGGTATCTTAGGACACTCAAGAAATCACTCACATCGAATTTTCATGCAAGACTGCCTGGATGATTTTTAATTATCGGATTAGACCAAATAATTAGAAAGGCTAGAATGACATGTTCCACTAATAGTATATTATCCCATATACTATATATAAGAACAATTCCTATATACCTAAACATCAATAATTCTTGATCTAAACCTCTAGGATCATCCCCACCTTGAAAAGTGAAGACCCATGACACAAATGTTCAACATTCTGAAATAGATAACAATAGTCCCAATCAATATCTCAGTACTAGATGTACCTGATCCTTCAAAATAAATTTGCAGTAACTCTTTGAATCCCTCCATATCCCATTATATTTAGATAAATAAGCCTTCGAAACTAATTTATATTGAGTGGATATAATTTCATCACAATTCCTTGTCACCATCTCATTCACTAACCTATATAAGGAAGAGATCCTTTAAGGGGAAATCATGGACATATATGTTTCAGATAGGCATAATGGTGTTGATATAAAAATGGCTCTAATTGATAATTGTCATGCGATCAATCCTATAATATTTTAAACCCTTAGATGGTTATGATATGGTAAAGGGGGTCTATCTCCCACAAATCTAACCATTAAAGTGTGTGATAAACACAATAAATGTCCTATTAGTAAGAACAAAATCCAAGATTAGTTCTATAGATCCCACATCTGATATAGAGTTTATGGTAATCTTTAAAGTCACCACATAAAATGTTATAATCAGATGGCCTAGGCTCTTTATCCATCTAGAAGTACCTTCAACATTCCATCAGTGCTTTAAGTACCCCCATTATTTCAATGGTTGGTTTACTAAATAGTGACAATTCCCCCGTTGAGAGTTGTAGAGTCACATATGTTTAAGAATATTTCTATAAAAGAGTCAAAATGCCAATGGGGGATTATGACACACATCTTGTATCCCCCAATGGACTAGGGACCTCCCCTGAAAATCCTTGGAATATGTTCGACATAACTATGTGCTCCCTATTAATATATCCAAAGAGATGGTAGTGACCCCAAATGTTCATGACCTTCTTTCCTTAGTTATACTGTAAAAAACATCCACTTCGGCATATCTTCACAATGAATCAGGAATTAGTGGATGATAATGTCCATATTCTTGGCCTGGTCACCCCAAAAGTGATAGAGGAGCCCTTGCATTACCATATTCATATAGAAGTGTCTCTACAAACACAAATAAGGAAGATGATGATGATGACCTTAGGAATAGCCCTCCATCATTCAAGGAAGGTGTCTCCATCACCATTGATGAGATGAAGGAAATAAATATGCGAATAGATGAAGAACTATGGCCTACTCTGATTCGTGCTTCCATGCCCAATGAAGAGAAATAGATGTACATTGAGTTTCTAATGAAACATTTTTATGTGTTTTATTTTAACTATAAATAAATTCCCAGACTAAATGTAGATGTTTCTATGAACCATCTCGGCCTACCCTATGAGAATCTAGTCTTCGTGCAAGATTCCAAGAGGATACACCCCTCTCATGCCACCAATGTAGAGGCAGGAGTTGACAAATTTATCAATGTCAACTATTATGAGAATTAAAATACCCACAATGTATTTCCAAAATAATCCTTGTCAAGAAAAATAATAGGCATAAAAAAGAATACATTTATTTTAGATTTCTTAATTTTCATTTCAAAAAATACAATTTTCTATTTTGAATAAAAGTACTTTTGATCCATGAAATTTCTATATTATAAGCCTTATCATTCATTGATGGGTATTAAAGGTATATTTAAAAAATTATTTCCCTAAAGATGAGGAATGCAATGATTTCAGAGCCCCTCAAGATATATTTTTCTATTAGGACATTCAATTTGGCATTATGAATGTTGGTGGCACATATAAACATGATATACATCATATCATTAAGCCATTATTCAGAATGATAGGTAAATGTTATGTCGAAAACCATGTCTTAAAATCTTGACAGTGATGTCATCACATCATGAACCATCAAAATATATATGAAAATCCAGGACATCAAATTATAAAGATGAATTGGTTAGATTTCACATTCATGGTAACATCAGGAAAGTTACATGGCATTGTGGTACACCACCATGACATCGAGTTTGACATAGAAAAGACTAGTGCCCTCATAGTGACATCACCCACCAAAAAAACCAAATAAAGTAGGGTGATCCTAGGGAAACTCACCTATATTATGGTATTCATTGCCAATATGGAAGAAAAATATCTCCCTTCACAAATCTAATGAATAAAGGAATCATCTATCAATGGGATTATGATTACCAAGAATCCTTCAAAAGTCTCAAGAGGTATATCTTTCACACACCATTCTTGATGCCTCCAGTGGAAGGGAGGCCTCTCATATTATATGTTCCCACCATTGAATGTCCACTAGCCACCCTCCCTGTATAAAAATATATGGGGAGTGATAATAGTCTATTTTATCTCAACTGTACGATGCTGGGTACTATGACTCAAAATTATAATGTCGAGAAGAATAGCCTTTCATTCATCACTATAGTGAAAAATATGAGGCATTACTCACAGTACAACAAAGTTCATTTGGTTTCTAATATTGACCCACATAAGTACATCATTGGCTATCCTCTGTTGATAGGTTCCATTGCTCAATGGGGGTTATTCTACAATAATATGACATTTAGTTCATGTCACAAAAGTTAGTGAAAGGGAAATCACTCGATGATTTCTTCATAGTACATCCTTCCCTAGAGAATATACTGGTAGACACTGATCTTCTATATGGGGAGTTATTCTAAGTCCATGAGACTCCCCATACATAAAAAATGTATTTTTATGGAACCTACAGAAGTCCTATCGGTAAAATGATGGAAAACCTGAAGCTCAATCGAGTTGTATTAGGGGTAGTATTATTCTCTCAAGAAAAAGTTGTTTTTCACTACTCTTTACATTAAACCCAAGGATACATGATTAATGAAAAAGAGTACTGAGTCCCCATTTTATGCTTCTAATTATCCTTAATACTACAAATTTCCACCATTAATTTTAAAGGGGACTCTAAGCTAGTGATAAAGAAGATCAATGGTGAATATTTCATCAAAAATGAAGAACATTCCCCTATCATTTTCTAATTTTGGGGATTTATAGAAGCATTAGCTTTTAAGCCCACATTGCATCATATTCCCTAATTACATAATGCTTGTAGCAATGAATTGTCTAGTGCCACCACTATCTTGGTCGACCATGATCATGAGAAAATAAACCTATATATCACCCACTGAAAAATGGTCTCAGTGATAATAATTTTTTATATGGATGAAATAAATTAGATCAACACCTCCCTAGTGTTTGATGATCCAATGTCTGCCCCTAGATGGATAGATCCCAAAATTGGTTATCTCAAAAAAGGGACACTCCTAGAAGATAGAGATGGAAGATAACAGATCTGTTGTTGGGTAAAAAGTTTCACTATAGGGTGATCCAAATTAGAAGAATACCTTCTACAAGTGTGGATTTGATGATGTCCTACTCAGATGCATAATAGAATGAATATTTCCACTATAATTAAATATGTCCATGTAGAAACTTGTGACGCTCATCATTCAGAAAAAAGGCTCTCCGACCAAATCAAGTGGTTAGGATACTACTAGAAAACCATGATGCATGACTACGTGGAATTTACCAAGACATTTCATGTGATCTACATTCAAGAAAACATCATCCATTAACCCTCTTAATTTTTACCTATAACTAAATATTCATTTCCATTTTATCTTTGGGGAATGGATGTTGTGGGGCCATATCCGCCATCCAAATGTAAGTTATTCAAGTACACCATTAATTCCACTAAGATATTTTAAAAATCATCTTTGGTAATAACCCAAAATGAATTCAGAATAAATAAAATCATTAACGTTGTAATGTCCAAAATCATCAATCTGTTCAGAGTCCCTCACATAGTACAGACTGAAAATGACACCAAATTTTTTTCCATGGAGTTGAATAAGTTGTACCAAGAGTACAATATCAAGTCTAATCGCCCATATTTCTATCATGTTGTAAAAAATCGAAAAAATCCGTTTATGAATACTCTATAATATATACTCTAGAAGATGGTGAACATGGATAAGAAGTCCTTAACGGACAAGATCCTCTATGCTTTATGGGAATACCGTACGACCACAGGTACTTTTACAAAAAAAAATTAACTAATCATTTATGTATGTTTCTAAAACACCATTATCAATAAAATTGAGAATACCCTTTTTTAAATAGAAATTTTCAAACAGCTCCCAAATTATGGTTAGTCACAAATGTGTTTTGATGAACGAGAGAAGCTTGAAAGAGTAGGTTTCACACGTAACAGAACCTCCAAGTCCATAAAAATTGGATCATGCATGAATTCCATAAAATGTTTCACCTCCATTAATTCCTCTATAGATAAATGGTGTTGGATATTAGGACCACAGTGATACCATCAAATAATCCATTGAATCTAAATGTTGAATGGGAGGTAACATACATCAAATATAAGGTTTATCACAATGTGCCTTACTCATTTGATAAAATAGATGGGGAGCATGTCACACCCCCAAAAATGTGAGGTTTATCTAGAAACACTTTGCATATGCTTCCATCACAAGGGAATAAACATCAATGTATGTCCTACCATTCATCCTAGTCAAATGACATTAAATTATACTACCTCATCCTGACCACATGATGTCAAATTTTATGGGGACATCCTTTCCACATGACTATATTCTACGTAGATCCATAAAATTCATTTTCATTCTCATTGGGTGATCCACATCCTTATGATATGATGATAAAATACCTAGAATTTTTCACTTCTACATGAAATGAAATTGCATAGGATTTTTAGAACAATGTATGGATTTATTCTCATTTCAATGAGATATGTAGGGATGTCTCAAACCAATAGCATGGTTCATTCTCCAAATGATACAATATTCTATTGTCCTACACTCAAATTCCCCTACATGGTGAGAGGAACCATTGTCACTCCTTGTTTTCTAAACTGAGTATGGCTTACATGGGATTAGGATTTTTGGCTAGGGTTTCCCCACACAAAAAAGTAACAACATATTGCAATAGGATATTCTTGGTCCTGAATGTAAGAATATAAATGGAATACCAAATTTCCTTTCCTCGTAATGTTAAACTACATGGATAATGTATCTTTTTGGACATCAAATTGCACAGTCCTATAGACCTCACCTGAGATGACTAGTAGAGATGGTGTTGGTCTTCTACAACATCTCTATCTAAATAAATATGTATGAATAGACTCCCACAATGGTATGATTTGTAGTAATGCACAAATATTTATACCCAGATCAAGCCACCATAACCCTATTAATGTTGGAAACCAACATCCTTTCCTCGTGACATAAAATTGAATTGTTCCTCAAGAACTATATGAGTCTCAATTCCTATAATCACAGGATACATATTAACGCATGGATCTATAATCCTGGTCCCAACCACAATAATCAAAAGATATAATGCCCACTGTTACATATGCATTAGACCTACATAGATCATTTACTATTAAATATCTATGTGTGAATAGATTCATGTCCCTACATGATACATAGTTACCCCAAGATTTCTAATAATGGGCCCAGTAACAAAAAATTAATATAAAAATTCCTCCTCATTTCATATGATTCAGACCTATGCAATAGAATTCATTATGAGCTATTTGTGGTTTAATTACCATAACTGTGGGATACAAAGTGACACATAGAATTTCATCAAGGGGCCCTGTTTCAATATCACCATTTCACATCAGGGAATCGTTGTCCCCATTGAATGACGTTAAACCACATATCCCTTCATGAACTATATGTGGATTGAGCCATATCATCACATTATATTTAGTGATGTTGAAATCCATAAATATGGGTCCAAATAAAAAATGATAAAGAAATATGATTTTTTATGCAATATGTCATGTACTAATCATTGAGATAATTTCTCACATCCTTACTGCTTGATGCAATACTATAAGTCAAATGACCAAGTTTCATGACAGATAAACTACATGAAAAGAGCATATTTACCACATGATGATAAATATCCTGGAAAATGACCTCACCACATTACAAAAAACAACATAGAACACATCCTTACAGCATAGAATTAAACTGAATAGAAGAAAATGCATCCCTACTACATGAAAAAAAACTATGTAGACCACCACCCTTTTTTGATTTCTTATAAATGGTCCAGAAGAACATTACCTTAATGCACTAGTGTATGGGGAACATCCATCATCTTTTAATGTACCTCAATCCATAAACCATTCATTTTTATTTGAGCACCACAGGTTTCCAAAAATCGTGTACAAACCCTATAAATGATACCCAGATTCAAGGCACCCTTTGATTGACTAAGAATTTATTCTTATAGATCCAAAATATGTGCCAATAGTTGTTGAAAAAATGTGTCACTTTTTAAATATTACATCTTAATAATTGTGATATCTCACATGAACATTGATTAACTCAACACCCAAGTGTGATCTGAACCACTTTTCATATGATTCTCCCATATCAACACTCATGACCTGAGAACCTCAAACTATAATTTATGATATTATCACACCTATTAAGAAAGATGATGGGATACTCAAACCACAAGGTAGGCTATTTAGTCCCTTGTGTATCATCATCCATATTTGGCCTATATGTGTCATGAAATCAAACTACCTTCAAATTGGTCAATGTTTTATGACCCTTAACTCTAACCTATAATAGTCCAAATCTTAAGACTGTAGTCTTTTAGAAAAAGATACAAATAAATTTTCAGTTTGAACACCTGTAAAAGGAGGCCTGTGAAAAATTAAATTTTCACTCACATAACTCTTCAACTTCTGGGTTTTTTAAAAAATTATGGTTAAAATAAATAATTCATAGAGATAAAAGGTTACACTCTATAAACCTAGTAATATTTAAGATATACTCATTAGAACCCCATTTCAAGAAAAAGTCAGAGTAATGATTTGTCACATATCCTCACAATGAAAATATTTTTTCTTGGTTGTTGCACAACATTTAGGGAAACTAAAACCTTATTAGATATTTCATATTCAAAAAATTACACATCATGATTTCGGTACCTCAGATCAACACAAGCTTTCATGTCCTTTTGAAAAGATATCCAGCTTCAATGGACCCTTTTCTTGAATATGAATTTATGCCAATTGTTCATACAAATGTAGCTTTGGTCATCAACCAAATGTGTCACTCAAAAAAATAACATTTTGATTCTTATGATACCTAAAAACAATGTAGTATAAATCAACACATCAGTGTGTCTGAACTACTCCCATTATGAATGTCGCATATCATCCTCATCTTCTGAGAACATTAGACTATGACTTCCAGTCTCTGTACCAAACTATCCGAGTAGATACGACATCCTTGATGTTACATCACCATGTTTTATACCATTTCTAATTGTTATAATATGACACTCCATTCCCTAAACTATGATGGCCCACACATCCTGATTTAATACCATATGGCCTAGTGATCGACCTTCATAATTCAGAACGTAACTACCCTAGGGTTCCAGAATCCTTCATGGATAGCCTTCTTCCCGTATCCAACCTCATCATCTAGACTTTTGAGTCTTCACAAGTATTTCATGGACCTCATAAAAGGTCGATATCATCTTTTTCTTGAAAATGATTCCGATTCATAGGGTCATTTACCCACCAATTATGGAATCTCCTTCGTTCCAAAAAGAAGCATCAATCCTTGTGAGCCCTAGAAAAACCATAGAGGAACCTAACATCTTAGGATTTCATGACACATAAATGAAATTTCTTCCCAATCTCATATTCATAGAATCAAATTTTTTTGTTAGGATTTACATCACCTATACTCCAACAATCCAAGTAGACCTATCATCATTATCATTCCACCGTCCAACTGATATTACCACTGAAAATATTCTATATCCTCTGTATATGATATCCTCTTTCAAGGACCCTTTTCGTAACTTTTCAGGTATGCATATGGCTCTTTAATATATTCCAATTTTCATCAATAAAATGTTTCACTTTTCAAAAAGGTCTTTCATATCCTTGTGATACCCCACAAAACAACAATATAACCTAAAACCTCAGTGTGTTTTGGGTCATTCTTGGCATGTCTACAACATATTCCATGATCATCCACAATGAATGAGCTAAAAAACACCAAACTAAATAAATATAAGTTCCGATCTAAAACACCTTAAACTAAATGAATACTAGGTGCTAGATAAAACAAAATAAAGTAATTAAATACCTGGTTTGAGTTAAATGTCCCTAAAATAAAGCAATATCAGGTCTGACCTAAAAGACCATTGTCAAATGAAATATTAGGTCTGCACTAAAAGTCCATAAAATAACGTAATATTAGGTCTGAGCTAAAATACATTAAACATAATCAATATCATCTCTAAGGTAGAAGATAATAAACTAAAGAAATATTTGGTTTGAGCTAAAATAACATTTACTAATGAAATATTATGTCTGTGCTAAAATTCCCAAAACATTATTAATATTAGGTCCAATAGAAATTCCTTAAACTTCTGAAATATCATTTCTGAGATAAAAGAACTAAAACATAAGGAATATCATGTCAAATCTAAAAGACCATGACCTAAATTAATAATAGGTACAAGGTAAAAGAAGCTAAACTAAATCAATATTAGGTCCAAGCTAAACGACCTTAAACTATATCAATATCAGTTCGGAGATAAAATGACATAAACTAAAAGAAATACCTTGTTTGAGCTATTAAACCCTAATCTAAAAGAAATTCAATCTCTGAGCAAAAATTCCCTAAACTAATCAAATACATGTTTCGACCAAAAAGACCCTAAAATAATATAATATCATGTCTGGGATGATGGAAACTAAACTAAACAAATATCAGGTCTGAGATAAATGGCCATATACTATAATCAATGCTCACCATGCTTATTAACATTAGTAATGAAAGAGTTCCCTTAATCTGGGATATGTATTCTTATAAATTATATTTGTACGAATTAGATGATATCAAGATAATGGGAGTAGATTAAACAGTATAGAACCCCATGTTGGTTGGAATTCATGAGTGCTTCTTGAAATAAATCTATTATGATTTAAATACTAAGATTCAGATATTTTGGTTTACATGATCTTATACAAAGGATGGGTATCATTGTGATTACCATAATATAATATCAGTGAGAAAGTTATTCTTATCAGGGATAAAAATGAAATTGATTGTAATGTAGATGGTACATAAAATTCATTTGTTAACAATTAGAAAAAGGGAGGAGTATCTACATATCAGAGTTTATATGATGGGTCATAAAAAATTTAATTCATTACAATGATTGAACTATGAACGGAGTTGATTGGATATGATGGAATGGTCAAAAAGATTATGATGAGAAGTGTCAATTGAATGCTAAAGTTTTAGTCACCGTACTTCTTCTGCTTCTCCTCTATGATGGAGAGCCTTGACCAATGTGGTCAATTATTCTACTATATTTTTAGAATTATCCAATGAGGATTATGATTTTGAATGTTAATAACTCATATAGGAAATTTTCTCCTCACATATCCATATATTTGTTGTCCAGGTATCCATGTGAGAATATAGTTTAGATTTCAACTGGTGAACATGTTCTAATGCTTCTAACACATCCTTTATCTGCTAATTGAGAGGATAATAGTCTGCTAAATCATGAAATCCCATCTCATTGATGGCCAATTATTTCTTAATTAAGATGATTTGATTCAAAAAATAATACAATGGCGTTGGTCAAAAAAACCTGCCCCAAGTTATGAAGCAACAGATGGAGGTAGTCACCTTTCTCAAAATTTTTTTTTTTTAAAGTCACAATAATCATGGAATGAATATTTTTTCATATCATAATACATTTTATATAAGCTTCATTGACATATGAATAAGTAATGAAAGGAAGAGGAGTAACCAATTTTTCCAATAAAGAAGCATGAGAAGAGGCCTCATAAGATCTTCTCTTAACATACATATTATCTATAGACTATGAAGGAGGAATAACATCCTCAGTGGAATTTAATCCACTATTGGTGTAATAATCTTGAGAATGATGTTTCTTCCTTGATGTATAACCCTGGTCTTCAACCAATTCCATTGCCTCCACTGACAGAGGGGTTTGAAAGCTATAAGGCTTGACCACATGACATATCAACTAGGCTTGAACAACATCTAGGTAAGCGAATCCCCACTCCTAGGAATACTCATGGGTGAGAAAGGAGGGGGAATCAGATGGTGCATGTTTGATCTCAACCTCAATATCTTCAAGTTCCAGCATCATCAAAAACTAGAAGATGAAGCCCAGATACCACTCTCCTCGTACACCTGTCATGGGAAGAGGAGAGACCCCATGGATATAGCCAAATGATGGGAAAATCAATAGGTTGTATAAGTCTCTAAGATGATTAGATATTCCACCCTAGTTACAAGAAACCCTTCTTGATGAGAGATCATATATGACCTTTCATCATGATATCTGCTGTTTTTATCAATAATCGGCCTAGCTGGTGCATGATAGGGGGTAAAATCAATGCTATTAGATTTAATGAGTGCATCTGTAACCTTGACAGGGATGAATTACATGGTATCATCCCCAGATATGTTTAATAGTCTTGGATGGTATATGATGTATAGGATCTTAGACGCATTATAGTATTCATAAAAATGAACATTCTCCCCAATCCAACCAAATAGAAACTTGAGTGGGACACTGATTCAGTATTGGGTGGTTCATCATTGAATATGGCCTAGGAGTTGATAAATGCATGCAAGGACCGACATAACCAAAATGAGGAATTTTTCTTCTGTAATCTATGCCTCCATCACCAACGTACTGAACCAGATCCCTAAACATGCATCCCTAATTGGTAAAATCCATCCATTCAAAAACTAGGCTATAAAACATGTTAGCATATGGTCATGGGAGATCTTTGAGTTCACTCAATATCACCATGATTTATAGTCTCCAAATTCAATGATGGCCCAATACAATCTAGCACTATCACAAACCTACTGAAAAGGGAACTGATGAGGGCTTATGTTAGTTTCTATGACCCCACTGTAATATAGAAAAATATTGATCTAGTATTTGAATGAAATAAGAGAACACATTATAATATCCTTCCTCAGTTTCTTCTTTACAATGGTAATAATTTCCTTCTCTAAAATGGGAGTATATGAGGGGTCATCCGAAAAATCAAAAAAATGGAGAAAATCATCATAAATATCTGCAAAATGGGGAATCCCACTGAGTTGGAAGATGTCACATAGGTTGATTCCCATATCACCATGGTACATATAGATTGTTTTGGTGCAAAGACACCAATTACTGATCATTTAATAAAGGATATCTGGATGGAAGTAGTTGATTAATTGAAAAATATACACAGCTTTTTAAATATGAACCTTGTATAACTAATCATCAAATTATTTTCAAATTTTCCAAATGAAGAATGTTGACACCGACTCATCAGAGAAATTACCACATAGAAGAAAATCCCATTTAAAACTCCAACTTCCACTTGGGTTATTTATATAGGATTCCAATATTATAAAATAGCTCTAAGAAATTGGATGATGAAAAAAATAATATTATAAAATCCCATTTAAAACTCCAATCTCCACTTGGAAGAGGAATGTTTTCATCATTTAGAAAACTAAAGCTGTACAAAAGAGGGATTTTCGATAAGATAAAATTGTGAAGCTCAGATGAGATGGACCTCTTAAATATCTAATTTCCAGAATATATGTGATGTTGAAAATTATCATTTAACTTTAAATAAATCATGGTCCTTTTATTAGCCATATTTTAGAATCCTTGATGTGAACTAGAATCCATCTAAATAAAATTCTATCGCATATGTCAGGAAAGAAAAATATAAAATCTCGTCAATGTGAAGAAATAAATTTTTTTTATCATCATGCATATCACACGAATCAAAAATGGATTTATTAGTCACAAAAGGTATTAATAAATTGCACCACCCTGGAAGGTCTCATGGGTATCATAATTCCCACTGGGAAACATGCAGTTGCATGACCCCTTGGAGACTCGCGATCACATGACTTAGACATGGTCACATGAATCTCATGATAATCAGATGATCCTATGATTAATATAGATAAACCCATGAAATCATCAACATAATTTCAACCATCATGGTCGAAGATCAAATAGATACCAAAATAAAATTTATACTCTGTTCGAATGATCGTCTTCGAAAAATGTGGTCATATGGAATTGTTCTTATGATAAATGGCTCGTAGTGGGGTCACATGATATGGTATTGAGTAACAATATTAAAAAAATGGTAAATTATGATGGAAAAGAGATGGGGATATATATAAGTGAGTAATTAGTGGATGAATCCAACCACTATTACCCTATATATATAGATATTCATGGAATACCAAGCATCACTCACATGACAAAGCATCACCCCAAACACAGATTTAGGACAATAAAAATGTCTTAGGATAGTATTTTTTTCCTTAGAACTGAGACCTTGTCCCTAAAAATTCCACTAATGAGGGAGGTATTTTGTTGATATCCACCAAATGAGAATTAGAAAATTCACGAGTGAAGAAATACCTAGATATGGGTACTATTTTCCCCGCAAAAGAAAAGGAATCATAAGGTGGCTGGAGACCAGTGTAATGCATGAGATCACAAAAGAATGGAGAATGCATGAAGAGTGTGATTCTGTGTATATGAGAATGTATAGTGCATAACATATATGGAATCATATGAATCCCCTTCTAACAAGTCCTCCTGGTCATTCGAAGGTGCTCCAGAAAAATAGTGGTTATGTGATGGTAGCCAGATAAGCTTTCCCAGGATACACAGTTTCTAAAACATTGAGCACATAACAAACCATCCAAACCACCTTATAAAAAAGGAGTAATATATTTAAAATGGAGAGGCCACATGTAGTCATAAATTTCATGTGACACATCAACGATGGGAAGGATGATTTTACTCAATAACATTCATGAAACATAATGAGGCCCTGAGTATTTGTTGAATAAAACAAAGGAAAAAATATGGGATGTGGTGGGATCCACTCGAAATCATAAAAGACATGTGACACATCCATGGAGGTCCTCAATACACCATGATACCATAGATATATGTCTACATCATCTTGGTAAATCCCATCATCGTGTCATCCTTGTTACGTGAAGACCCTCGGGTATGTCCACGCAGCCTCACACATCACCTTTGGAAACTAATGGAAAAACGATGGGTATGAACATAAAATGATCATGAATAATCACAAAAAAATTATTGGAAACATGATTAATAATCAATAGGTATAGTATTTTTTTGAAATTACTCAAATAATATCTAATGACCCTTCAAACATGGAAAAATAAACAAAGGAAATTGTAGAGGGAGAAGTTGGAAGCATCTCATGGTTGTAATAATATTATGATGAACTAAGGAATTCCATAGTATTGATTCATGATACTCCATGAAAAGTCTTCCTGGTCTCATTTAGGACCCTTGACAAACCATCCTTGTCACACAAAAATACCAAAAAAAGAACCTGAGATGACATGAAGGCCTTCTTAAGGCACCTTGATCTTATGAAGTCCCATAGACATGTCAAAATGAAAATATTGACGTCAATAACCATACACATATAATTTATCAAGTACCCATTAATGAAAATATTTAAATAATGGAAGCATTGATGGGATGGAATCACAGTCACTAAAAATTGGATGATTCCCTTAGAGAGATCCATGGCAGGTAATCACAAATATGTGGGCCCTGAAGACCTTTACTAACTCCAGCCAAGATTTTCAAAAGTTATGATGATCAAAGAGTAGGAAATAAAGAGTTTAGAGGCCTATAAATCCCCCAACCTTTCATGGACGAGGTAGATAAATAATGGTCGTGGGAAAGGAATGCACTCTATGGATGGACAAGATATCTTGACCACACATCGATACTATTGCATATTTCTCAGAGTGGATAACCCTATGATTGGAAGAGTTTGCAATCATGTAATGGACTGGTGAACCACAAGAGAAATATTGAGAAATGAAAAAAAAACTTTGTATTGTCGTCATATATCACACATGGTATCTATGGTAGTATACATGAAGGACATTCTAAACCCTTTTAAGATCTTGTGAGACATAAAATAAGCTAACACTGAACAAATCAAAGAAATTCTCAATATAAATGTTGTAACTAAGGCCAATAAATGACATACTAAAGGAATGACATATATTCTGATCCTCATTCACTTCGTGTGATCAACATATGTCAAGAAACAACACTAGGGTATGTCACCATGGCTTCATAACAGATATTGGGAATTGGATTTCGATCACATTATGTCTTCTGGACATGTCAAAGAAAGTCATACGGAACCCCCTGGGAATGTCACCCTAGTCTCATGTATCCATATAGGATCATAATAAAGACCCTAGGATTTCCCCTAGACATGTTTCATAACTCATATAATGGCACCAGTACATGCCAGCTAAGTCTTGTGGTGGCACTCAAGCATGTCGACTGGCTCTCGCAATTCTCTGCATGCATGGTAGCTAGGTCTCATGATGCCCTCCAGCCATATTGTCCATGAAATGTGACACCCTCCAAGATATGACACTATGACTCACATGACTCCCCCAAGTGTTTCAACAATCTCTCTTGATGAAATCATGGAATGTTTGTAGGATCATGGGACAACCTCTAGAAAAGATTGACGGGGTCATACAATGTATCATTGAGAAAAATGTTTTGTTTTTTTGGTGTCATCTAATAGATTATTAATTGATCATGAAAAAGCATTAGGAATTCCATAGAGGATACACAACATCACTCAAAAAAATAAAAATAGATTTTATGATAGAAATAGGACATTTTTGGAATACATCTCCTGATATGTCAGGAAGAAAACCATGGCATGTCGAGAAGATGAAAAATATATATTAGCTAGGAAAGTATGCCCGAGCAATAGGAAATCCTAGGACTTGATAACATTTTTCATCCTTAGTGTGTAATCCCCAACCAAAGAGAAACGTCAATGTGTAATCCATAAATAGGTAACTATGAGGACTCTGATTCCTACCATAAGCAGGATATGTAGATTACCTCTTCGAGGATTGAGCTCCATATCAACACTCAAGATGACCATCATAATATTTCATTACTACACTTATAATAAATGAGAATTGTAATTTTTTATACCTTGTTTTTCACACTGATCATAGCTCACCTAGGCTTAGGGAGCGATAATAATCATATCATTTGTGACATAAGCCTGTACGAAGGCACGGGAAATATCTGGGTGCATGCCCTAATCAATTAAACTATGAGAACTATGATTCTTGTAATAACCATTATACTTAGGACTCCTTATTACATCTTGTTCTATCATCCATTTCAATTTAATCCCCTTGTATCCAACATTTCAACAATTGGGACCCAATCATTCCCATGGATGATGACTCTACCACATCTCTTAGGAGACTTAGAAATAAAAAAAGACTATAATGAATATAATTTATTCCATAAACATGATATGTAGGAATCCTCTCCAAGGATTGATCTATATATTAAAAATATCAAGGGTGTCCCTAACAAATATGTCCCACATCCCTAAACAATGTGGTTGATCACATGAAATCCCTTGTTTCTTACACTGAGTATAGTTCATGTGGTATTAAAAATCCACAATGAATATCCCATAAGAACTAGGAATTTCCACTATCCAGGGAAATCCCAATATATAATCCACAATGAGTTGAATGATATAAAAACCAACTTATATAAGGGAATCCATCTTGGGTCCAATCTTAATAGATTGATCAAACTATGAATACATTTATTTTTTCCATAACCATGATATATAGGACAAATCCATGAGACTCGATCTTAAACATTTGATGCCCCAATTTTTGCACATATTTCCACTCCACATGAAGTTAAACTACATTGGTTTAATTAAATATGTGTGTTTTGATTCCTGAAATAACTTATAAATGTTGGACACATCATAATGGAGGAATCCCCTCATAATATTAGCTTCCTCCCTACAAGGAAGCTTATTATAAAGTGTCTACTTATATGGATTCAACATGAAAATAATGTACCCATCCTTATGAAAATGGATGAAAAATATCAGATACATACATATGGATTCACTAATGACACCCCTTTCATTTTTTTCATCAAGGATATTACCTATCTATTACATATAAGGACAATTGACCTATAATAATTTTGTTATAGTGACTAGTCTTTCATTGGGATTAGGAAGTGATTCTTGAACATAACTTAAATGTATAATAGAGTCCCAAAGTTAGAAAAAATTCCCCTTAATGGGTTCAATGTGCCTAACCTCCCATCCTCTCAATCAATGTCGGTCCCTAAGAGTGATTGGGTCAAAACCCCAATTAGACACCTACCTTTAGAAAAATGGTTTGTACCTAGTTATGGATGAGGGAAAAAAATTGGAGTTTCTATTAAGAAAGAAAATAACCCAATGTTAATGACTGTGAAAGTCGTAAAACCCCCAAAAATCAACCATCATGCCTAGCTAAACCCACCCCAGTGAGGGTTTCCCCCATCTTCTATTTCCCCATTAAAATAATCAACCATCCTTGCAATTAAAAAGAATATAATTCATAGATATCTAGAATATGAAGATATGGTTGTTATGAGGGAACATAAAAGGAATATGAATGTTTACCCAGAAATAACCATTAAGTAAAATGGATCAAGTGGGGTATTTTATTTATGTGATAAAATAGGGGTGCAGTTAATAAAATATTAATATAGGAAATTTATTATTTATTTTAAATATTCACATCCTGGAATTTAGACATTATTGGTAACATACATTAAAAAGGTTGTTTTCAGATTTGATTAATTTAAATTTATTTATAAAATAGTGTAATTTCTATTGAAAATATAAAATTAATATGAATAAAAGATAAGGGAAAATTTATATTTTAAAAAGAAATAATAATATTATAAGATCGCAAATTGAATCATCTAATTTAGTAGTGTATAAAACAAATTATTATAAATATATATATATCTATATAGCCTTACGACCTCTATATATATGATCACATAGACTTATATATTTAAATATACATAATATTAAATATAAACCCTTATGTGAACAATACATAGCCTTATATATATACATATTTAGGTAACAATTTTAATTTATATTTACCCAGTATGTTTCCTTACAGAACATCGCAACTCCAAATTATTAAACTCAGATATTGGCATAGGAAAATATGAACATCATACATGATGCATTTTCATCGTTCTAACCAGTAATTCAATCATATCATTTTTCAATTCATATTCATAGGTGGTTTTGATGATAGGTATTAATTACTGTTATATTCAATGGAATCTACTTTGAGAACTCATGATATATGAGTGGCACCTTGATGTGAAAAAATTAATGGTTTGTATTGTAGGATAACTTGTTTTCATGTAAATACCATATGTAGCAATAAATTTGAACCCTATTTGAATTACTAGTCAGAGTTGGAGGGATTATTAAAATTTCAAATGATCATTTTGGGATGGATATGATCCATCCATTCCTGATATACAATTTTTTCTCTATAAACCAACTGATCACCGTGTAAGGTCAACATATTAATAAATATACAAAATAAAATTTATATCCATATTAATCAGATGATATAACTTGAAAAAAGAATATATATATAAATATATACTAGAATGTTCATGTAATTGATAATATTAATAACCCATCCATAACTTCAGTTGTTTCATGTAGTCAGTCTATATAAGTAATGTTTTGTCTCACTTGTGGATATCAGAAACAAAAATCCAGACATACTTTTTAACATCATTTATTACCTTAGTCTGCACTCCATATTATAATTTTAGGGTTCTATTCAGAAGGCCACCTCAAAGGGAATGTTATTTCATTCATGTTATTAGATATAAGACAAGGTGTGAATTTGGTTTTCTCATTAAATGCTAAAAATATTATCCTTAAATAGTTACAGAAAAACATTTCTAACATTTGATTTCACTTTTGTTTCAAAACGAAATAATCTTTAATCCCCATTATGAAATTTAATTTTTGTTGTTATGTGTGGTTAAATTATTTTAAAATCTCTATTATAATGTCTCAAGTATTTTTTTCAGTACTGAAAATGATTACAGGAAGCAAAACACTCTTAATTTATTAACGTTTTCATTATTGTAGCACACCATTTCAAAGATTAATGATTTATACATAGTTATAATAATTTTTTATTAAAATATTTCATGTTTTTTAAATATATTTTTCTTCAGAAGAACCCAACTTTTGGGTTAACTATTAATGATCTACAAGAAATATATTTCAATACGGTCCCTCAATAGATTATAAATAAAGATATATTTCCATGTCCTAATATTTCTCTTAAATGTATTATTTAAATTTTATTTTGCTACACACAACTATTATAATAATTATACGTAGATGATATAAATTTAAATGATTTTTTTATGGATTTAAAATTATTTTTCTAATATTCTCTATAAATGTTCTAATCCTTTATAAGGATAATAACTTCTATATTTTTATTTAAAAAAGTGTATGTTATATAAGATTTTATAATATTTATGATAAAATATGAATGTTATCATATATTTTTATTTTATTATATGATTATAAATGAAAGATATTGATTTTTATGATTTTATTATATGATTCTCAGAAATTATTAACAAAAGTGGGAATTGGGAGTGAACCCAAACACTTATGTGACTATATACATTATGTCATGGGTGGGTCTGTTAAATCCCTACAATGAATTTTCTAAAATGAAAAAGTAAATTGAAATATGTTACTTCTATGAGAGTGTGGATGGATTTTAATTGGGTTGAGTTCTCATATAATGTGAAGATGTATAATAATGAACCTTACTCCCTAGTAAATGTTATAATTATCCAATTTTGTTAATTTCTTAATAAAATAATATTGATATAATTTATCATTTGGATTTTTATTTGGATGTAAAATTTTTTGTTAAAAATTCATTGGATTTTCTTACAAGATGTGAAATTTGAGAAAATTGATAATTTTAATACTTTAATAAATGGATATTTTATTTTACATAGAAGAAAAACATAGTAGTGTTGATTTATAAGGTTTAGTTTTTATGAAAAGTGTACAACAATTCCAAAAAAATCAATTCTTACCAATGAAAATTTTAAATTTTTATTCTTAATTTAAAATTGTTTATGAAACTACTTTATCAACCCTATTTGTGTAAAAACTTGTTTCATGTTTAAATAAATGATTAATTAATGTTTCAAGAACATTTTTTTAGGGAAAATACCTGATTCAATGGTTTTTGTTAGGTTTTCAAAGGATGAAATATTTACTATTTTAAAAACCCTTACTCAACATTTTTTATCACCTGACATTTGAAGATATTTTTCATGAGGCTGGAGATGAGTAAGATAATTTTTATGATTGTTAGGAATGGTAATATACTGTTCATGTAGAATTTAGATAGTATGAATAAATGCCTTTGAATTTGAGACATATTGGTTTCTAATATATGAAAATTTTCCTAATTTTTTAAACCTCTAATCCTAAATTATTCCTAGAAAGGTAGAGGCAATGTCTTCGTAATGGCCAAGTCCCGCCCACGATCTTGATATACTCCACTTTGGGCCTAGCCTGCATGGTTTTCATTTTCCCTGGGCTACAGTCCTCAGGAATCCCCCAAGAAAAGGCCTCTTGAGGGGAGAGGTATCCATACCACCTTATAAAGGGGTGCCTCATGCTCCTCCTCCATTGATATGGGATTGCCATAACCCACCCCCTAGAAATGCCCAGCGTCCGCCCTGGCACATCAAATTGACACTGGATCTGATACCATTTGTAATGGAATAGTCTATCCCACGATCAAGATATTTTTTGCTTTGGGCCTATCCCACACAATTTTTCTTTTCCCTGGACTATGTCCCTCTAGCATCCCACAGGAAAAGGCCCCATGATTGGAGAGGTATCCACACCACCTTATAAAGGGGTGCTTCATGCTCCTCATCTTTCTATGTGAGATTTCCATAACCAATTATCATAACCCAACCTATGATATTATTTTATTTTAATTATTTTCAGCCTTTAAATATTTTTTTGGGGGTCTGGGGTGATTCCTGGATGATGTTTTTGAGTTGAGTTAAAAAAATGCACTTTTATTATTCAACGTTGTTGGGCGTAAGAGCGGAATATGTTTTGAAAACCCTATGCAGATCCGCCCATGTAACAGCATAACAACCCATTCATAGAAAATGAAAATAATTTATTTTTTAATTAACGAAAACATTAATTTCATCATTTATAAATTTTATTACAAATATTTTTATGATTATTAAAATGAATTAAATATTTTTATTATCTTAATTTTTTTCATCAAGATTTTATTATTATAATTATTCTTCATTACTATTGTTATTATTTGGATATTAGATGTTTTATTAATTATTTTTATTTATTTATTTATCATCATCATCATCATCATTATTTTTATTATTATATTTGTTATATTTTTCTTATTTTTCTTTTTTCATTCTTCTTTTTCCTTCCTATTCATTATTTAGGGTTTCATCTTATTTTTCTCTGTTCCCTCCTCTCTCTCACCGCATGCAGTTCCCGCCACTCCCTCCTAGCTGCAACCTTCCCCTCTAGTATAGTAGCAGCTCGGCCCCTGACATTATTTTCCTCTGTTGCTCCCGTTCGGCTCTCCCCTTCCTAGCATTGCCGCCCATGTTCCCTCCTCCCACTCGGTGTGATGCCCGAACCCATAGCACCGCCTCACCTCCTAAGATTGAAAGCCACTAACTATCTCCCTTGTAGCACTTCTCCATCCTCTGTTATAGCAATTTACCACCCAACCCAAACTCACCAGCACCGACCCTCGTCAGTCCACTTATCCAACACCAGAAGACCCCCCCCCCCCCCCCCCGCACTTCCACCTGGTGCCTTCTCCAGAAGCCAGCCACCACTGCCCCTCTTCCTTGACAGCGTCGTCCCCCTTCCCTCCGCTCTCTGACTAGAAGCTGCCCTCAGGTCCCCACACACCCGGCCCCCCTACTATCTGGTGTGCACCCCCTTAGCTCGGCACTACATAGCAACAATACATTCTGCCTCCGGTCGTGTCGTCCTCCCCTGACCAACGTCCCTGGCAGCGTCTCCCTTGATGACCAGCCATAGCCCCCCGGACAGCTGGCCTTCATTCGGCCGCCACACCTCTCGCCTCCACCTCGTAGCCGCTATCCGTCCAGCCTCCCCCTCTCAGCATCGTGAACCCTCCACCCCATGGACTCCCTCTGGTGAAACCCCTTTTATGGTGACATCTTCCACCCACACCTCCGGTAGCACAATCTATATTTATTTCCCTTATTGCGATGATATTTTAGTTTTATTGTGTGGTATTTTTGGTATAGTTAGAATATTAAAATCATGAGAGGTGATTCCAAGTGGGAATTGTCATTTCTCTTTGGATTCAAGGTGAGGGTTTCTCCTCGTCGCTCGGTTTCACATACTCTAGTGGAGGTTTTTGTATGTGTTTGAGTGCTTGATATTGTTTTGTATAGTGTTGGACCTTACAGTGTGGATTCAAACACATGTCTTATGTTTCACCTCAGTCTCAAGGTAGGTTACCTTTTCACAACCTTTTTTAATTTATGTTTCATCAATTTCCTACTGTATGCGCTATATATATATGCTAATTATTATTTTGAAACATGTTGTTAAATAATTTATTTTGTTAATTGGTAGCTAAAATCTAGTTATTTTAAAATTGAGGTCATTTTATTATAATTTATTATACCATTTGATTAATTAAATGTTTTATTTTGTTCGCACCTGAATTGTGATATTTAGAATCTGGATTAGCATTATAAATATGTTCATGGCATGAAAATGGGAGTTTTATAACTTTTAGAGTGTCAACTAAAATTGGTTGCAACGAATTGTGTGCCTGGTCTTCCGAAAGGTTCCCAGTTGGCTATTGTGTGCTAAAAGCGAAATAAAATATTTTGTTTGTTTTTGTTAAAGTATTGGAAGTGTGAAAAATTATGTTCTGGGGTACTTTTATGGATTTTCAAAGTGGTTCGGCTTTGATAATAAATGAATTCCTTTTGAAATAATGTATTTTGGTTTCATGAAAAGGTTTCAAATATTTTAAGCTAAGTGAAGTGTGAAGTTGGCATTTTAAAAAAAATCATTTTGTGGTGTGACAAGGATTTGCAGCCCAATCACGATTTTTATAAATGATTGTTTTGTTTGAATGAGTGTTAGAAATATTTTGAAGGGTTTTTACAAGTTCTTTTATATGGTAAACGACATGTCTTGAACCTCTTTAGATGTTGGGTTTCATCAATGATTAAAAAATGTTTTTATGGAATGTTTCAGGGCCCGTTTGGCCACTTTATAATGAATTAGTGAAATTGGTTTATTATAAAATCCTCTTGTAGATGTTTCTCAGGCTATACTCTCAAGTGTATAATGGATGGGATGTCCTTACAATAGAATCCAAGTGATACATTATGATACGGTCTAATGTTGGTCTCTTTGAATTCTTTGATAAATGGTACGGAATTTGTCCTTGGAGTGTCATGGGGTGATTCTATTTGTGCATTATTATTATATATTCTATATATGTATGTGATTGGATGCTCAAATAGCATCAGTTGTCTTGCCCCCTTTTTAAAAAAAATACTTGAGACATGGGAACCTGGCATATTGAGAGAATATTCTGAGAATGAGTGTCACATATGTATGTTATGGTACTGACTAGTGGCCCATAGTAGGTGGATAGATTGGGTTTATTACTATATGACATTGCTCTGGGCCTGCCTATGAAAGTATGGTCAAGCTTTTGAGCATTTTGATTTCATCGTGTGTGACATGTCAACGAGGATGATATCTCATGTATTGGTTTCTTCTGGTTTCTTCTTGATCTCTTAGGTTCACCAATGTCAATTGACATTCACTTACATGCAGTTTTGATTTGTTAGTTGTATGTATTTATAAATTTCCCTACTTTTTTACTTAATTTTGGCCTTTTTTATATTGTTTCCTTCAGAAATTGATAAATTGCATTTGACATGGTTTTTAGAAATGGTTTCCAAATGATAGTACTTAATCCTCTGTGTACAAATTTGAAAATATAAACATCACATTCCATTTCTAAAAAGCCATTGACACTAATTAAATGAAACTAGATTTGAAAATGTTTATGTGAAATGGTTCATTCATTTATTTTAAGTAAAATACATAGAAAATCATACTTTTCTAAATTTCAGTTAAAACATGAAATGATGTTTCTTTTATTTTAAAGGTAGTGCATTGATAATAAATTATTAGGCTAGCCTACTGAGTTTTCATACTCACTCATATATTTCTTTTCTATTTTTAGTATTTGTGCAGGCTACATATTGAGTGGGCTTGCCTTGGGTGACACTTGATCATTGAGTTAGAGAGTGACCCACGAGGTCACAAGAAGTTAGTTAGGACATCGATTTTGGTTTGTTTTAAATACTTTTAATCATGTTTAGTCATTTTATTTAGTTTATTTATCTAGCATTACTCTTTATTATTTCTCCTAAATTATTTATTTTTATTGGGAGAAATCATTCCCACAGTCTCCGTTGATGCCCTGGCACTTGTCGCCAGCCCGAGAGGATCAGGAATGCCTCTCGGGCCTTATCGCATATCGACTCGGGTGACCAGTTCAGGGTCGACCTGGGTAGGTTCATGATAGTATTTTTAGTGATGTTATACTATTTAAATATATATATATATATATATGCAATCCATGTTTTATCAGCAGATTTTGATGCCTGGGTCCATAGTTCTTTTTTTATGTTAATGTATGAATTTTGTGGGCTATGGGTTATCCATATCTTCTCTCAAATAACCTAAAACTTCTTCATCATCAAAAAATTATCTTAGGGACTATATATAATAACTAAAAAACATTTTTCCATCTACATATCTATCTTTTGGGTCACTAATAAATTATATATAATGGTGTTTTATTGATAGTGGAGTGGTAATTATTATTTTACATGAACTACATCCGGGTAATAAATTAACATCCTCCTAAAATCATGTCAATAAGATCATTAAATTTCCTTTTGAATAAGAATAATCTTCTATATATTTCAATCTTTTTCAGTGTATACTATCACAATCAATCATAATAAAGTCCTAAAATTCTCCTATAATCCTGTCCATAATCGGGATGTGAATCAAGAATCAGGGATGGTTAAAATCCTTGAGGGCACCCCATGGATCTTCATAATCTCTTATGCATACCTACAACAAAAAATACACACTACACTTTACTCCTTGATATAGAGGATATGAGAAATATTGGTCAATCAATCCATTAGAACCCATAAAAAATATTATCCATTCATCAAATGTAGATGTTTATTCATGAATTCCATCAAAATACTATCCCAATTCTAGTTAAGAACCTCAATTGTTTAGCTCAAACTATTGGTTAATTGGTTCTCAACCTTCCATTTATAGCAGGTAATTCACCAATATACGAATTCAAAAGCACTCTTATTAATTTTCTACCAATAGAACTTGCACCTAAATATAATACATATTAATTTTTTATAGATGTACCAATATAGGGGAAGTGTGAAACCCCATGGATACCTCCTCATATAACATTACTATCAGTAATATATACCCCTACAAAATAAAGATGTGCACCCTAACATCAGTGATTTCCTAAAGTACATATTTCAACATAATCATTTCCCAAATGACCTCAAAATCAATATATAATAACTAGGACTCCCTCACATGATGTATAAATTTAATGGAAATGACCATCGATCAAATGTAATCTACATCTACCACTACCACCAAAAGCAGACATATCGAGGCTATATGCATGGATGAAATATCCAAATGATGTTGCATTTTATATATAGAGAAGCATCCAAAATATTTCATTTCACATGATTATAGACTATCTCATGGTTATATTCCTTCTAGAACTCTATAAAACAACTATTCATTAGGAAGATATTCTTTTTGGAGAAGATATTCTTGAGACTCTTATGATCCTTGAAGACCAAAAATCACTCTCTATGATGATTGTGTCATTATATTTTCATAGAAAACATCACTACTACAAGCAATAAGTCATGGGTTATTTAATTAATCTATTGACCTCTCAGTTTCCTGAACCCACAGGTGATCATTATAGGTCTCTACATCAGAAAAAACCAAACCTAGACTTATAATCATCACATAACACCTCAAAATTTATCCATTCATTCAATAATATAAAAAATTGAGCAATGGTCAACCTATTGTTCTGCTCATTAAAATACCACTAAAAAAGGTTAGTTCATATGGATTGTTTCCCATTACAAGTAATAGAATTCATGGGATTTGGTATCCTAAAAAATACATGAATTCATATTTATAATAATTCGATAGCCCTATGAAGATGATCACCTCCGAAACTCTCTTGATTGAATCCTATAAAATTACTATTATTTTAACCTAAATTTACTATCAACCCTTAGAGATGATATAACCTAGGAAATGAACATTCTGAATCCAAAATTATCACATTTAGAGCCTTCCATGAATAATATTCTCTTCAAAAAAGTCCAAAAAAACCAAATATGTTATTAATTATCATCTCATATTCATGAATAAATGAGATTATCATAAAATAAAACTATTATGAACTTTTCCAAGAATGACTGAAAGGTTTGATTCATGTGTCCTATAATCATGGTAATGGAATAGTTCACATAGAATGGTATCATGGTAAATTTATATTTTTAATAAAGAAATTTTGAATTCAATTAAATATACATGAAATAATTTTTGATGATATCCTGACCAAATATAAATCTTAAAGATCCACATTTATATATTTATCTAGTTGATGAGATTATCAATACAAAAAAGAGGGAACCAATTCTCTAAAGTGAACAACTTTAGATAATGATAGTCAACAAAAAACCCTTATCTCTCAGTTTACATAAAATAAAATAGATTAGGGGATTACACAAATAATACACAAGATAACCATCCATTAATTATATGATATAATGAAAATATTGTTACACTAAAATACCAATGAAATTTTAGGTTTCGAGTTCTATAGAATATTTAAAAACCAATACCTAATAAAATCCATACATTTTTCCAAATTGATATTTTTTACACAGAACCATACTCATTAAGTGATATAATTTATACATTAAATTCTAAAACAACATATCAAGAACATTGAATTTTTTTTAACATCTATTAAAATATTCTCAAAACATGATAACCTTATAGACACATATTACACAATAATACTTTTCACTACATTAGAAATTAAAATATAAGAAATGGGGAATTGAAATACTTATTAAGGGTTAATATAAGGGATAAAAATTGAATATCTTAAGTGTTAATATAATGGAAAAAGTGTTCATGAAAAAATAATTAAGGTATAAAAACCCATCATAATAAAACCATACATAATAAACCATGTATTATAAATCTTAAATCATCGTATAAATATCTACACATAATATAAGACATGAGACATAGGTATGTGGAAATATGAGCCCCCAATCATGATTCAAGTGAACATATCATATGTAAGTTTCCTAAAATAATAATGTGATAGATAAATAATCATATAAATCATAACATATTTTAAATTTGATTTCCACATTATTCATATCATAATGTAATAGGCTAACCACCTACCCATAACATTGAGGAAGTGGGCGAACAATGATTCCCTGGACCTGCACTCTAGGGTCTAGTGTAAGAAAGGAATATATTATTTATTTTTATAATTGATATGAAACTAATGTAAGTGTCACAAATTTAATAATTAAAATTTTCAACCTCAATTTAAAATGGAGTGTCCATATTTACCAAATAATATTTTCAGGTCATGATATTTATTGTTTTATAGACTCCATTTCATATCAAGACCATCATATTTATTTTAAATGGTTATTTTCCCATTAAAATTCACACCTTATGTACAATTTGTGCCTCATTACGGTTGAACTACACAATCAAGACCCGACTTTATAATAGATCATATTCATCAATTAGACATGTAATTTATTTTAGAAAACTGGTAGTGAGCACAAAAACATGGAAATAGTTTTAAAATATTTAGAAAACCCATTATCAAATATTTGAAATATATTTTAAAGATTTTTCTTTCAAAAAATACATTGAACTTTGTAAAACATTCATTTTATCTTAATATTAACTTTCAAATGTAAAAAAGGGTTTTCCAAAAATAAATTTTATAAAATAGGGTTCTTTAAAAATATTTATTTGAGAAGATCTAAAAACAAAGAGGAATTATTTTTTAAAAACACTACCCAATAAAATGATGAATTAATTTATAAAAAAAATACATTATAAATATATGAGAATATTACCCTATAAAATGAAATCCAATGATAATTATCATGCTTAGAAAAATCCATGTGGAATCCTGGAATAATGAGGGGCTATATCCGGCACACCCATCACATAGTGGAAGAAGTCCATTGAGAGTTTGGGTTAACACCAAATTATTAAATATTATTTACAATGCCCATATTCTATATTTTATAAAAAAATTAATATCTTTCTTTTCTCATTGTAATTTCCATAAAAACGTTTTTTTCAAATACATTATATCAATGTTAAAAATTAATTGATAAGAAGGAAATGTATATAAATAAATTCTTGTTTCGTTGATGAACACATTATAAAATATGTTTTATGATAAATGTATATTTTTAAAAGATAATAATTTTTTTAAAGAAACAATAAAAAATTATTTAATGAAATAATTTAAATAAATAATTATACTAAATAAATGAGAGAATGATTTTTAATATGATTATAGTTAATTGATGAAAAATAAGAGAAAAGAGTGCATCACCGTGAAATATTAAAACCACAATGTTTTATGTGGAAGGATCCCATCCATTAAGATAAATTATTTTCATATGTAAAATAGAATTAATACTAAAATAAGAGAGAGTGGGAATTTAAAAATAGTAGTGTTAAACACAAATTGATGATTTTATACTGTCTAAAAAATAACATTGAAAAATACCCATAGGAATATATTTTATTTTAAATAAAAATATATAAAATAAAATGGATTGATCTCTATAATCTGTAAAAAAATAGAATCTTTCATGAAATGATTGAAGAATAAAATTTTAAAACAATTTTCCTTACTGCATTCCCATTGATTCTAGATAATCCCTCCTTTGGTGAATCTCCCACCCAAAGGTAACTCGTAAACTCACTATCCTCCCCCCTAGTCTCACTATCTATGACCATAAACATGGAAAAAATGTTTACTTGTTGCGAGGGTGGATTCACACAAAAGGGGAAAGAGATACTTTATATAGCCAACATCAAATATGCATTTTATATAATATAACTGAATAATTATTCAACTATTTTTTAGTGAGGGGGAATTGGATGTGTAGTGACATTTAGATAAGATCCATTTCATATGATACTACCATATGCATTTTCTATTGATGATATTTTAATGAATTGACAAAGTAATTCATTTTACCATACTAATACTACCATATAATAGCTATCTAGGTGACGAAAAATGTTTAAACACATATCTGTATAAACAATGGATTACGATGTAACAACTTCATGACAGAATGAGGACGATGATTTCTTATGGAATAAGTTAAAAGTTTTTATTTTACATCATATTTTACAGTTTTTTTACTCTGTTTACACATAAAAGACCTGTAAAAAGACCAATTTAAGTTTGTTTTTATTACTTACAAAGGAAACAAGTTCATTAGTCTCATACCAAAAGGATAACATCAAAAACACCTTGAAAATAATGCATTGTAAGAAATATTGATGGAGTTGATTATAAAATCATTTCTAGATTATTGGTTTTTCTACTATATGTCTCTTGATATTTCGAAGACCTCACAACATAGAAATTTTTAGTGTGTTTGTTACTTTGATATCTACGTAATAATTTGTTTTTAGTGGTTGAATATGTTGGATGATATTATATTCTTGAAATATAATGAATTATTTTTAAATGATGTGAATTATAACCACATCATGATCCCACATCAATATATCAATCGATGAGGAACTCACTTGTATATCATGATATAGAATAGTTCATTGATGATGTTCAGGAGAGTCTATTCTCTCCTGTATCCCACCATACTAAATTTTATGTAATGGAAGATAAGCATACCTCACCACTTTTCCCTAGGGATGACAGACAGAATAATTATTTTTTATGAAATCAAAGGATGGACAAAAATCCCAATAGTGAATTGAGCATCCCATCAAGGGGGTCAGAAGTTGTTCAATATAAGGGAATTACCTTGGGTTGAACATTTACACACCAAGGGATTCAAACAAAAACTATCATAATCTTGGTTCAGCCCATGTGGACTCCCAATTAGGGAAAGAACATCTGCAACGAAGGTTGCATCTCTCTAAATTTGATGAGAAATCTATTTGTGCCTAGTCTCTAAAGAACATCTTCTTACCAGATTAATCAAATCCCAATACACCTCATTTTTTCGATGTACCATCATTACTATAACCTTAGAGTACACTTCAACCTCACCCATATAAAATCAAAACCATCTACATACCATGTGACCTATGTGGAGGGCATGTTTCTCCACACCCAAGGAGTTTTACAGACCATAGAATGAACTGAACCCTAGGAAAGCTGAGATTCTCAAGTCATGGAGGACCCCCTCACCACTCATAACCCCTTTCCAGAAGAAACCATCTATTTTAGCCTTGAAAATATTGGAGGGAGGATTCCAACTGATCCAACGACCACCTAGCGAGCCAGGATACTATGCACTCCAGGCTCGAAAGGCTTGTTGAAGAAGTTTCAGAACATGAGTGAGGATTTGACATCTTTGAGCACCGAATATAGCTCAAATATGAGCACCGTCATCCTTATCTAGAGATGAAAAACCGAGTGGTGGGATCCCAATATTGTTTGATTCTGCGCCTCCCAAATGTTCCAATAAATGAACGAAATATTATTAACCCAGATCCTTTTCTCAATCTCATTGTTCCATGAACCATTAAACCATGAAGCCATGAAATCATGAAATGAAAAATGATCATTGGTCCATTGGGGGTGATGGGAGAGCATGAAACGAGGGCTAATGACCCAATCACAGTATGAAATACATGATAAGTTGATTCCATCCATGGACACTCATAAAAGAAATAACAGAAATCCAAGGATATTCCATTTCTATAGATGTTACCTTCTATCGGTAATGCCTTGTTTTTTTCTCTAATTGATGAAGTTCATTTTTATGGGATGCTCCTTGCACCACAGTATAAAATATGTAACAATTAAATACATTAATTTATTCATTAGAAATAATATAAAAAAAAATTTATAAATATTTACAATTAATAAACATCATCAAATATATTCATTTAAAATTAATATATTCATTGTACAATTATCCCCAACATTATATTTCAAATTAATAAAAACTTATAATTTACAACAATAATTTTCTACTAAATATTTCGAACTAAAATTATTATAATTCACTTATAATTGTTTTTATTTCTAATTAATGTTTTTTTATAATTCAACAATATACCTTAATTTTAGACTAATAACCTTACAATATTATTTTTATAAATTACTTTATTCCGTTTATGAAAATTTTTTATAATTATTCCCTATCAATGGATATTTTCTTGATAATTTCGATACAACATACAACAATAAAAATTTTCATCCCTAAATACCAATTCTTTGTATCCTATAATTTCACTAATATGTTGGTTCATATATTTATACTCATCTACACTCTATCTATTGTTGTATTTGGATGAGTTATCTTTATGACTAATAATATTTATTCATTATAAACTCTCATTGATTTAATTTTTACTATCATTGATTATTCTCTTGTATTATTTCTTTTAATTTTTAATATTTTATTTCCAATGACACATATCATTGTACTAATTTAATATTTCTTTTTTCCATTTTATGTGGTTTACTAGGAATGAATTATATTTTTATAACCATTAATTTAAAATTAAATATAATGTAGTTTTTTTATGGGAAAAGAAGATATTAATGAAAAAAATATTCAAAAGGAATATATATATATATATATATATATATGTTTACACACTTAAAATAGGGTGTTACACTAACCACCATCTTCCTATAACATTTTGGACTTAGTCTTACCACTCATGTCCCGTTCTAATCTAATGGGGTATAAAACCACACAATTTTCATTGGAGGGATATATTGGACCCAACCATCTCTAAATTATAAAACATACCTTTTTATATGAAAATGAAAACATTAGTAATACAATCATAAGTTAATTAAACTATTAGATAAAAATGGGTTTCATGAGAATTCCCAAATAAACATGATCATAATCCATCAAGGGAAACAAGGTCTATACAACCCTGGATTTTCAGTATGTATTTTCATTTAAATGAATAACTTGTGACACTCATTACACTAAACTAAAAGAATTCACAAAATATTAAAATTATACGATGGATAATCATTATTTAAAGAACATTATAATGATAAATTATTATAGTATCTTAGTATTATTATTATTTGGATAAAAAAATTTAAGGATTATAAAAAATATTATTGTATGATTAAATTAATTCAATGAAAAAAGGGATGTTTATTTTCAATGAAATGTTTTTATAGTATATTTAATTTTGATATGTTAAATTAATCAATTTTAAAAGATAATTATATGTAATTTTTTAATGTATAAATCAATATATGAACACTTAATTAATTATAAATTGATATGAAATAAGATAACAGACAAATTAAATTTAGGAGTCATTTTCCAATAACCGAAAATTTTCTTTATAGTGAATATTTTCATCTCAAAGATACATTTATCTATTAATTAACTTTTTTTAAGAAATAAGCTTTTTTATTTAATTTAGAATGTAAAAATTTTATTATAGTGGATTTTTGATATTTTACATAAACTCATGATTATAGGAGAATAGTAAAAAGACATATTTTACTAATACCATCACTGTTATGACTTCACCATTATATAAAAATTATATAATGTTTATTAATACTTATTTATAGTCAAAATATGAGTTTTGGGACGAAAATAAAACATTTTCATATGTTTTTTGAAATTTAAATCATAATTTTGATATTTTCAAACCCATGTAATTTTTTTAATAAAAAAATAACTTTTTAAAATCCTATTATTCAATTAAGTAATTATAAGGATACATTTTATTTTTGATTGATTTTAATGTTTCATAGCTATCTGTTGTTTATTTCCTTGAAAAACAAAATGGATTACATTCTTAATAATTTTTGGATAGTTCCTTTTTAAAATTAGGTTGATGGGGAACACATTAAATGACCCATATGACTAGAAGAAACATGACCAGAGTACATGACCCTAAAGGTACCAATGAAATGAAACCACATTATAGCTTCTCCGTAATGAATGATTCTTTTTTATGACTAGCTCTGAACTTTTCATGGTTGAAAAACTATTATTTCACTTTTTAGAGATGCATGGTGCTTGGTACCAATGGATGATGCCACACCCTCTCATTCACCAATGTCTTATAGCCCGACAATGATGGGAGATGTTTCTACAGATCCCCATAGATCAGAACATGTGGATTGAGGAAATTTATTTTTATTCATCAAAAAATCATTGTCACCCATCACACACAAACTTTTTATGCCACACACACCATTTCCATAGAGGAATACCATCGTTGGTAGAGCTTTGTGATGGTTGTCCACTGACCAACGTCGTCAACACCCCCACCTCATAGTCCTCCTAATGCTTCAATAGCCCCATGATCATACCCCATTCCATCACATCCGGACCTCCAACCACTATAATTTTCCATTTCCCATTCATGACTCCATTAATGTTAACTATAATACCAGACATGGCCTAAACTATGAATCATTTTAATCCTCTTGAAATTAAAAGCATTTCAGAATCAATCCAATCCTTTTTGGTTCATGATTAGAGGGTTGATTTACCACAATGATATAACCCCAATTGAATCGTTTTATTGATATATCAATATATTTAATGTGAATAAATGATACACATGATATTGGGGGGAAATCATTTTGACTCTAAAAAAGAAAATATTCGAAAAAATTGTTTTTCATAGTGTTTTTCCAATTAAATTAGAATTAATTTTTAACCCCATTATAAATTGAATATTGTAAATTGGTTTCCATTTTAAGAATTAGAATATTCAAATTAGTTAGTATGTTCTATATTAGTTTTGGTAAAAAAAATAATTTACCACAGTAAAATTTATTTACCATGGTAAAGTTAATAATGATTGAATAGGGGTTAAAACTGAGGGATGTGGCCACAAAATACAAAAAAGACATACCTAGAATTTGACTTAATTTCTGTATTTAAAAAACCATCAGATAATATTCAAAATAGTACTTATTTTTATCCACATTACAATAAAATTTACATAATATTATTTTTATGTTTTGGGTTTATACAGGAATGCCTCTCCTCTGACCAATAAAAGAAGACCCTCCTCCCTCAATTTTCCACCCACTATGTGATATTTATCTCAAAAAATATCTGATAAAATAACTTCTAAAAACCCTTTTCCATGACCTAGTGTTTCAATTATATCCACAATATCAACCTAATAATTATTACGGAGAGATGAAAACAATGGATTCCTAAGAAATGGTAATCGTCTTAACAATGATCAATAAAATTCCATTATTCTTACACATGTAATTAATATATTATGAAAAAATTGATATAATTAAATTATTATATTTATTATATTGAAATGTTATTTTTATTATGGAACAAACATTTTCTATCCCATATATAAAAATAGTAAATAAAAATGTCGTTCGTGTGTACGTGTAAACTACCGTCTCCATGGATGATGTATTTGTTTTTTCATCAACTCCTCTCATATATGTTTATAAATGTTGTACTAATTATGAAATGTGATATATATGATATTATTATTATTTTAAACAAAAATAATTATATACTTTTCCCCCTCCCATCTATTAAAAAAATGAAAACATCACCCATGTATATATGGCAACAACCGGCTCCAAGGACAACTTATATCATGTTCCCTAACTATCATTCTTGGATGGTTCTAAAAATAAAATTTATGAATAAATATTATATTTATTACAGGAATAATATTCTATAATGGTTATATAATCATTATACAATGACATGTTTTACTCACTCCACTGTTATAACATGTTCTTGTTTTGATCAGTTTTACTGCTTACATGAACATTGTTATAATTTTTATCACATTAATAAATAACAAAACAAAAATACTAGTAATATTATATAATAATAATTAATTTACAATGTTTTAAAAATTATTTAATGGTAATATATATATATATATGTATATTTATTAATAAAAACAATTATTTATACAAAATCAAAACTTATATAAAATGGAATTTTATCTTTTTCCACGATTATCAACTGCATTAGTTTAATTAAATATAAATGGAACTATAGAATAATATAAAATTAATATATAACAACATAATTAACATTTTATAGGTGATGAATCTAATTAAAATGTGCCAAAATGAAAACCACTAAATCAAAACATCTCTGGGAAATGAGAATGTTTATGCATATCTTTTTTAATAAAGAATTATTAATAATTGGGTAATAAAAAATTTTAAAAAATTAAAGTAAAAAATATAGATATGGTCATAAAATTTATTTTTAATATAACTAATTTTATTATATATTTACTTATAAGCACTCTTGAATATGTGGATGTCTGAGGTATTGGTTTCCCATCATAAATTTCCTCATTTGATACATGTTTTAAATTATAATCCTATTTTAATATTGTGTTGTATATATTTAATCCTTGAAATATTATTCCATTAATTTATTTATACTATTGTAATATTAATTTACCACTCATGTCTTACCTTTTAAGGGGTATTTATTTTTAAAAAGCTTAAAGGGATTTATTTTTAATCATAACGTTATATGTTTTCAATCCATTTACGCAAATCCTTATTTTCCAAATAAATATTATTTATATTGTTTCAAGAATATTTTGATATATATTTAAATGAGTTCTATGGTCATTTTGAATAATTTTTTACTTTCGTTACAAATGATTGAAAGGAATATTTTTATCATTTTATAGACGGGTTATTTTTTTAAATTATAGTGGTATGAAAGGAATGAATTTTTAACATTTACTTCTTGACCACATTTTTCATCATCATGGACAACCCTAATTATCAATATTATGTTAAATTTTTCTACAGGGTTTCGAAGGAAAATCTATTACATTTTTATTTATTTTTTTTTCAATGTAAAATATGAACTATAACATATAGATATTTCCCTTTGTTTTTTAAAATATATTTTTAATGATTTTATACATGTTTTTTTCATATATGCCAGAATAATTTAAATATTGTTATTATATACTATAGATATAATGAAATTATAGTCATTAATCCTTTTTTTTGTTTCACCAAAAAATTGATAAATGAATATTTTTATGAGGAGAATATTGTGGGAGATGATGAATACTTAATTTAAAATAAAAAATTCATTATATAATGGAAAAAAAGTATATAGAATGGAAAATATATAGGTTCTTTTAGTTAATGTTTTATCACTATTCTCTAAATATTTAAACCTAATAGGTGTTGGTTATGTAAGTTATTACAAATTTCGTTTTTGATATTATAATTATGGTTGGTTATTTTGGGTTGAATCCACTAGTAACAAATATATCATGTAAATAATATGTTTATTTGCAATGTATCTCAATGTATGGGTATTGTGAATCTCAGTTAGTATTAGAATAAAGTTTAGATAAATTTAAATGTTACGATGTTATCATATATGTATTTTTTAAGCGTTTTGGATATGATTATGGGTATATAATTATTATGTTATTAATATTCTTAATGTAATAGATACCCTTTTGAGGTTTCATATAATGTGTTTTTAAGTCGAGTAATGGTATTTATGGAGGTCCTTATTAGATTTTAATGGATAATTAAGGTACATGTAACCCTTAGGTTTTACATGTCATTTTTTAAAGGTAATTTTTCAAAAATGTTATCATATTTTTGGGGTCAATATAGGATTAAGGTGAATTAAATTTATTGACCAGTATAGGATTTTATTTAAGGAATAAATATTGAGCTACCATTTGTTAGAACACATTATCTTGTTTTAACTTTATGGTTGGGTGATTAAGGATATTTTGTTGAAATTTTTTTATATTTTTCGGAATAAATAATCAAGAAATTTACAGTTTTGACATGTCAATTTTTGAGTGATTAATGTAGTATGAATATAGATGATACATAATTTTGGCTGTTATTGTTTATCTTTTGGAGGTTAATGTATTATTTATTCATATGATGTTTTATTCGAATTTCTTATTATATTAAATTGTGGTAAAATTTTCATTTTGGAAAATGGACTAATATTTTTTCATAATTTTGTTGATATTATGATCTATTAAATGTTATTTTTTGTTCCTCGTGAATGAATATTACTTATCGTTATTAGTTATTGAGAATGTTAAAATATATATATGAATAAACATATCAAAACACACAAAAAATGGATGTAATTATTCTAAAAATATTTACTATTATGATTCCTAATACTAACATAGAAATTACTTATCAGGATAACATCTCAATTTGGGACTAGATAAACTCATTTTGGTGAAAATAAGTTATGAAATCAAGGAGAAAATTTATTTATGGTGAGATAATGTTACACCCTTAGATTTTAGTGTGTATTTTATTTAAAATAAATAACTTGTAAGGAATGCATCAGTAAACTAAAACAAGTCATATTATATTAAAATTACATGAAGAATAAAAAATTTGTAAATGAAGAATATAAAATTCAATTATAATACTTAATTGTTATTATATTTTTTTAATAAATTAAATTAAACTACTATAAAATAATTAAATTAATTTGGATTTAAATCAATTAATGTTAAAAGAGGATGTTTCAAATAAATATTTTTAATATTATACAAAGGGTAATAAATTAAATTTATCATTTTAAAAGATTTTGATATATAATATTTCAATGAATAAAGAAATATATTAACACTAAATTGATTATAAATTAAAATTAAATAACATTGAGAATAATTGAAGTGTAAAAGACTAAAATTTCTATAAAATTACCTCATGTTTTACTCAATATTTTCCATTAAAGGATAAACTTTTGTATTTTATAATTTTAATTGGATGAAATAAAAATATTTCTTAATTTAACCATGTTTAAAATTTATTTGGTGGAATTTATTAATATTTTTATAAAATGGTTGATTTTTATGTGAATAATAAAGAATGGTTTTAACAAATAACATCACTTTTATAAAATCATCATGATATAAGAAAAAAATAAAATTTTGTGCTCCCCTTTTTAATGAAAGAATTTGAGTTTTTGGTCAAAAATAAAAACAATTAAAAATATTTTGTCTAATTAAAAAAAAAATTCCAACATTTTAGCATCTATATAAGGATTCATTCTAATAAAATAAATTTTTTTATCCTTTTATTTAATTAAGGAATTACTATGTTACATTTAGTTTTTGTTTTGTTTTAATGTAACATAAATATAAATTATTTATTTCTAATATAATATGTATCACTATAATCAATTCTACGGATAATTTTGGTATATATCCATTTTCATGCTTTAAAAGAAAATTTTTCAAAAACACTATTTTTCATTTTGATTTATTTATTTATATTAAAATAAATTTTACCACCATTATAAATAGAATTATTTTAAAATGGTTTCATATTTAAATTAAAATTTCCAAATTATATTATAAGTTCAATGTCACATTTGATCATAATAACGATTTACCGTGGTAAAAGTAAGTCTCCAAGGTAAAGATTAAAATGTGTAAGAAGAGGCTAAAACTTAGGGATGATACCAAAATCTCCCAAAAAACATATATATAATTGATTTTTTTTGATTTTATTTCAAAATAAATCATATTATCTTAAAAAATATTTTTTTTGGTCAACATCCCCTAATAATTAGTTTTTATATTTTTTTAAGTTAAAAGTATATTCAAGAGTGATACTCCTCTCACCTTTAAAAGGAGCCCCTCCCCTCCTCACTTGTCCACCCACATCAGGGTATTATTCTCAGAAAATATTTACAATAGGAAATTATAAATAACATTAGATAATTACATGTTGTTTTTTAATAACCAAAAAACAACCTAAAAATCACTAAAGAGAGATTCAAAGCGGGATACCTAATGAAGAGGTAATTGTCACAACCAAGATTTTTTAAATTTAATTCTCTATAAACATCCTACAAATATATTATAATCATTATAATATAACTACATATGTATAATTAGTATACATAAATTTTTTATGTCGATGAAAAACCCACTATCTACTTCCCTTGAATCCAAAATGCAAAATGAAAATGTCGATTGAGTGTATGTATGGACTATTGTACCCATGGACAACATAATTCATTTTATATCAATTCCTCACATGTATTGTAATTAATATGGATTAAAAAATTAAATATTATATCTATAAAATAATTATGAATCTATTTATATAAATCATTATATAATTTCATTCTCTTTAATCCATTGAAAAATGAAAACATCACTCATGTGTACCTATAGACCACCGCCTGCATGGGTGATTCATTTCATTTTCTGTCACCACCATATATGGATAGTTATAAAAATTAATTAATTTAGTAAATATGATATTTATTACATTATTAATATTATTTAAAATTGAAATTAAATTTATAAAATAACATCTTCTAACTCATATAGTCATTATAAAATGTTCTTATATAGGATGATTTTACCACATATATGAAAATTGTTATAATACTTATTTAATAAATGACTATGAAAACTTAAATAATGATAATAATATGTTACAATAATAAATATATAATGTTTTAAAAAATAGTTAATTTGTAATATATATATATATATATATATATATTAGAAAATCAATTCTTTTTATGAATTCAAAACATTTTAAAATGGCATGTTATGTTTTCCATTCGAATGATCACTATAAGTTTCCTTAAATATCCATGGCTTTTAAGAAACATATCAAATACATATATATAATCATAATGATCATTATAGAGGTGGTGGAACCATGAACATGGTATAAGAACAAAAATAGATTATTCAATACTTGAATGATACATAGGATAGTTGACCCATAAATAATTATTTTAAGAGAAAAAATTAATTAATTAGTAACAAGAAATTATAAGTTAATGGTATATTGTAAAAAAAATAAATTCATCAATATAATATATATTTATAATTGGTATAAAATTATTATACAGGGAATTTACAATATATCTGATTAGTATCAAGTCTAAGGTAAGAGTTTCTCTTCTCAAATTTCTTTCTATAAGAAATTTTTCAAACAATAGACATATTTTAATTTTTGTGGTTTACATAAACCCCTATGACATATTATTCCTTGAATATATTTTTAATAATCGTATTGTAATTTTAATATAAATTTCTTTCATTCAATGTTTTAATACTTTTAACTTCCATAAATTCTATTATTTTAAATAATTAATTTAAATGTTTTAATTTATTTCACTCAAATATTTATAATCCAAATAAATATTATTTATATTGTTCCAAAAAAATTATTATCTATATTCCAATGATTTATGGTTACTTTTAAATTTTTATTTTAATTTATTTTCAAACATTTAAAATAAATCCTTTTAACATTTTCCTGACATATTATTTCTTACATTGATTATAAAGGAATGAAAATAAATTTTTCATACTTTTACTACTAGACTAAATATTCCACCTTCATGTAAATTATTCATTATTAATCATCCATTAAAAGTTTTCATGGGTTTATATATAAAATAATACTAGTTTTTTTTAGGATTTAGTTTCTAAAAATCTATCAATATAAAAGGATATTTTTTAAAGTATATTTATTATGTTACTAATAATATATTATTATCTTTGTTTACATACTTTAATGAATATTATGATTTAAAATGATATATCAAATAAAAACACCCAATTCTTTCCTTGGATATATTATGATGATATTTTGATAAAATTATTTTAAAAAAAATTTCATTTCCATAGGTTAATTATGTTATGATTGAATGATGGATAATCTTATGATCTAATAGAATATAAAAGTATAGTTATTAATTTTGTTATGGGGTGTTTCTTATATATACATTCAATTCATATATTACTAAATTATATCTCATGATATTTCTAAGGTTCCCTAGTAGTTATACCATATCCACTACACTAGGTGATTCAAAAATTAATATCTGACCCATCATACTAAGAGATGCGGGTCCTAATGCCGGATCCATGATACTATGGGATATTGGAATTTATTCATGATCTAAAATGTTTTTATTAATATGATTATTTTACTAAAAAAATAATATTATGTTTCTAATCTAGGATATATGTTTCCATGATAGTCTTTATTTGAGCCTAAGATCTCATTGAATGATTCTACCATTACTTTTTATTTTATAATAATTTGATATGGAATATTTATTTTGATATTTCTTCTATACCCAAGTTATATAACATTCATTTGACATACTTATGTATGAATGGTTTATAATTATTCCCTTATATTGAATTTTATTTCATTCATTATTTTGTTTTATATATCCCCGTGATCTTATATTTTGGAATATTAGTATAATAAAATTTTATGTGGGAAATTTTGTTGGAGGTTTTGATGATTTTTTATGATATAATATATTCATTCAGTAATGGAAAAAATTTTAATTGGATGATAAATATATACATTTCTTAGTTAATATTTTTCTAATTATATAATAAACTAATCCTAAAAGGTCTCTATAAGTAAGGGATAAAAAATTTGGTTTTTGATATCTTTATTATGAAAAGTTAATTAGGGGTGCATCAAATTCTAATAAAGCTTGTATGTGAAGAATATGTATTTTTAGCATGAGATATAGTTTTAGGGGTCTATAAAATATTTTGGATGATGCTATCATTTGATAATATATTGATTAAATCATATGAAAAATTAAAATATTTTTACATAGATATAATTCACTTCATTAAATAATTATATTTTAAAAAATTAAAAATGAATATCTATCATCTTTTGAAAATATTTTTCTAAAGGATATAATGTACATTATTGTGGGAAAAATATTAATTAAAAAAAATTAAATCATAGAAAGGATTATATGACGATAAAATCTAACAAAATAGAAGGAAAATTTGATCAAGTGAAAAATGTCAAAAATATTATTTTCAAAATATAGTAAATAAAGTAAAAGAATATAGAAAATATCATGGAGAAAATTTTTAAGAAGATATTAGTTTAAAAAAAATTAAAACAATGCTAAGTATATTTAAAATGAACACAATAAATATTAATATTAAATAAATGTACATCCATAATACAATATTAATAATATGAATATGGAGAAGAAATATTCTCAATTCAAAATATGAGATAAGTTCTACTCCACAGACAACAAACCGTATGTTTGAGTTATAAATGAAAACCTGGTGAAATGGTAAGAAGACATATAAAAAAAATAATTAAATTGAGGAGAATAAAATATATGGGGTTTTATATAGAAATAACTTATATTTTCCATAAATATGAATTATTTTATAGTCAATATAAATCTCGAAATGAAATTGGAAAGAAACCCTTACAACTTTGGAATCGTTTGAATGAAAATCTATTTAAAAAGATAACAACATATAGGTTTGTAAATCCCACGAATGACATGATAAATATGAATAAATATATACTTGGGTTAGTTTATCCACCAAATAATAAAATATATGAGTTGAACCTAAAACATATCTCAGTGGAAGGAAATTCTGAAGGGAAACCATTACGAGCATTGAAATATAGGAATTAAGAACCATTTGAAAAATAAATTATGAGAAGGAAATGTAAATCACTATATAATAAAAATTAAATGTAATATATTAATATAATGAGGAATATTTTACTAATATTTTATGAACATATTCCAAGAATATAATTCATGGAATAGTAAAGGAAGATTATATCCATAAACTCTTATAATGTCAAATTTAATAAGATAACAATCAATAAAAATGGGGTTTATGAGAAATAAATAAAAATAAATTGAAGAATAAGAGGAATTAAAATATTATAAAATAATAGGGTAGAATCTACCAAATTTATATGAATGAATTTCATCAAAAAAATATTGTAACAAAATGAATGAAAATTGAGTGAAGATAAACTTTTATTTAAAACATTTTATTGGTTGGACATGCTATAATTCCATGTATAATAAAGTTAATGTTATTATTAATATGTATAATTAAATTATTGATATTTTATTTTTATCAATAAAATTATTTTATTATCTTTTATTACCCAAATATTAGTTATATATTTTTTAAATTAATATTTGGTGTTAATAGAAAGGATTCCTTGTATGCTTCAGTTTGAAGATTCTTGTTCTTGATACTTGAGCAGAATTTATACACCTACATATTTTTCAAAAGTATTTAAATTTATTATTTAATATATTTCTAGATTACCATGGTCATTTCATTGAACTAATTTTTATGTTTTTCAAGGAACACTTAAAAATACTCTTCTATGGTGATTATTGAATTATAAAAATAATAAAATTTATTAAGATCCTAATTTGTGATATTACCATTATTAATATATTAAATCTTCTTAAATTATTAATTATTGTTTAATATTAATAATATTTTTGTTTTATTATTCATTCATGGGTTATATGTTATAACATTATTCATGTTGTTGGTAAAATGGGTCAAAATAAGAATGTGTCATAATGACAGAATGAGTAAGAACATGTCATCTTATAGTGATAATATTTATTTTATGGAATAAAAATACATTTTAAAAAATTATCAATGTTTAAATAATATTTATGACAACTTATATGAAGAAAGTAAGAATAAGTAATAAGGATAGGATAATATATATGTGGATTATTTAAATTTCCTTATAGGGAGCCTCTTGGAAATGAGTGATTTGGGAATAATTGTTGTGTCTAGAGGATCCAAAGTTTGAGAGAGGCATGTCGATTTGATATTTTTTTAATACAATATAGAAAATTAAATTAACTTTTTGGGGGTATATGTTTGGTGTGGAAGGGTGTTTTTGTAGATTAAGAGTTTCATTTTAAAATTAAAGTTGATTGAAAATGAACTAATGTTGAAAATAAGATAAGGGATACTATAATTATCACATCTACCGTTTTATTTATGAGGTTTTTAAAATAATCAATGACATTATTTATTAATTTAAAACTTTACCTTATTTTATCCTTTAATGTGGTGACTAAATTGGTAATAGTTTTATGTATAAAAATGAAAAAGAACATTTAAACTACTTTATAAATTCTATTTCTAAATGTTATAAATGTTTCATTTGATTTTGTTTATAAATGTGATAAATATTATTTTTAATATTTTAACAACCAAGAATCCAGTAACCTTGATTTGGTGGTTTATTTAGTACATTGGAACAAAACTCAATAAATCTCATCCCACAATATGGAATAGTTTTCTAGACTTGAGATACAAGATATATACATAAATCTTACATTAGAATAAATACCATGAAATAAAGGATTAAATTCTAAGGATAAATTTATCTATTCATCAAATATATCCCTAAAATCATTTATAGTTCACTTATTAGTAGCTAAGGGAAATTAATACATAATAAAGGTTGATATCATATGCTATGTAAGTGAAAGAGTATAGGAGAAGCAATCAAGAAATAAATAAAACATTAAATATTTGGAAAAGATAAATAATAAAAAATTAACTATATAAATAATATCATGAATATAAAATATATCTGAGGATTACATAAAAATTTATATAATCACATGATAAATAATTGGTTTTATAATGATATAATGAAAAATGTTGGATATCATAATCATACCATCAAGGCATCATTCTAAGAAATCATATATAAATAGGTATGGTATATGCCAAAAACCCAAACTAGTTTGTCTCATGATACCTATTAATGCATCTAGGGGATATAATGGGAACCAGACATTACATACAAGATCCAAATAATTCTTCATATGACAGAAATAAATAAAAATTTATTATATACTCAATATAAACTTTCATATCGAAAAACTAGGATTTGATATGTAAATATTTTCCCCATTTAATAAATATAAAAAAATGATCATAGTCCATCCAGATAAATAAGGTGGATAATTTCACTAGATAACATCTATAGTAAATCATAGCATTAATTAAATTATGTTTTCATAGAAGAATGATTTCTTTTACAAAAACATTATAAATACACTTATAAATAAGTAAGAAATACCCTATTATTTTTAAATTTTTTAAATTTTTTTTGAATAATTAGAAAATTATTATTTTTTGAAAATAAACATGGATGATTATCATATTAAAACAAAGTAATGGTAATTATGACTTGAGAAGACATTCATGTTGGAAAAATTAAATAAAATATTCCTTTATAACTTTTTATATAAATTCATAAATAACCTTTTTATAAAATCATTGTGAAAATATATTTTAAATACAAGGAAAATAAAGACAAATGTGGTTGAAAATGACTTTATATAATAATTGGATAATAGAAAATAACATTGTTTATTTTTGTAAAATAATGTGGACATATAATAAAAATTTCACATGCAAAATAGAAAAAAATATGATTTTATTAAAAAAAATATCTATCATTTTAAAGAACCAAAGTGTGGAAATATTTAAATAAAAACATTGAAACCCTATAAATAACTAATGGATATGAAAATGGATGGGTTTTATGAGAGAAATAGAATATAATTATCTATATTTAAATTTTAAAATAAGTAACCGATAACAAAAAATATATTATAGAATAAACATATACCTAGGATTTCTACATGGTTGGATACATTCCAAACTCCTATATAATAATATTATATTAATTCTTTATTTTCTTGATAAATTTATTAATTTTTCGTTAGTAATAATAATTAACATTATTTCATTTATTACCATGTATTATATAGTTTACAAATTGATTATGATCAGGTGGGATTTTTTGAGTATGTTCTGTTCATAATCTCAAAACTGCTTCAGTAGGTTGACCATGGTCAAAGGGTTAATTTTCCAATAATATTCAAAATATTAATAATTAAATGATTATATTTTTATAAATTATAAACAATTTTAAAACGATCATTGAAATATGGTCATTTAAAATGAAACACATCATTTCATGGAGATGGTAGTCAATATGTATGCATGAATGGCATATTAATTTTTATAATGGAATAGTATTAAATAAAATATATATAGATTTAATTTTAATAAATTATTATATGATTCTATGAATCAAACCGTTGGGTCTAAACTAATGATTCACATGACCTCATCCACACCTCCCTATACGCAAGAGGCTAGTGACTAGTAGTGAGGGCCTAAACACCATCAATGGGGAGACTATACTCTAACTATCATATCCTAGAACCCATAATATAAATAAAATATAAAAATTCATAGTAAATAATGATGAATAAAATGATATCAAATTGAATACTTGTTTTTTTACATGTAAACAATATCCTAATATGGCCAACCAAAAAAATTTAAAAGTGATGGATGGTAAATAAATAAATAAAACTATGTGGTTATCCTCTACAATATATCCTAGAACCCGCACCAGCTCTATGCTCAATGACTCTTCAATCTTCCTTTGTCCACCTACCCTCACTTGGATCCCTGTACATAACATATCAATGCACATCAAAATTACTATACATGGCATGTGTAATAAACCCTATATGACACCACCAATGAATTATTAATAAATTTTATTATGTATAACAGGTGTATTCCGTGATAATAATACAATATCATTAAACAATATCAAACATATACATAGCATCCATGTGATAAACAATCCACCAGGAGCCCTGATCATACCTACTTTGACTCTATACCCGAAGTAACTGGTGTCAAATGAAATCAATAATTATCTATAAGTTTAGTAAACATACCTCTCAACATCATGTGAATATCCTAATAGATATCTAATTTAAATGAATTGAGTCATGTTTCTAGCATCCACTAGGCATCGTGTTATTTTTCTACTCAATATCTACTAGGACTAAATTAATCATGATAAATGGAATCTACAAGGAATCAAATGAATAAAATGTAATACATGATGAATCATTATATCCATACCCTACGTTCAGGTCCATCATCACAACTCATGAACCCCCCCCCCCCAATGATAACCATGTAAGGATGGTCTACCAATTTTGAGCACCAAGAACAATACCTCCCAATGCATGGTATCTCACATAATTGGGTATAGCAGACGGGGTAAAACATTGAATATAATCATGATAAATGATTAAAATGAAACAATATATCTAATCAACATTATACATTATCAACAACATAATATAATACTTATGTAAATAAGTATTATAAATGGGTCTAACGGGTTACCCACACACAAACTCACTCACATGTAATTAGAATCAAGTAGAGATATAAAAGTATGATATCCCAAGAATCGTACAACGGAAACATGTTCATAAAAGGGAACTAAAAGGTAATTGAATTGTTACCAAAATCCTATCAATTTCAACATCAACAACTTTCAAGGTTTTTGTTTCCAAAACTACATTCACACACACACACAAATAAGGTAACCGCATATGAATTACTAGAACATTTCTCATAGTGAAAAATGTGGTTTTTAGAAAACAGACTATGGAAGAAAAAGAATATGGGTAAAAAACAATTTAAAAATGAAAATAACCATAATTTCAACAATATGTGTATATTTGAATAGAAATATCAGAGCTAGAACGTGAGAGACTCTCTTATGAATAATTCACCCATCGGTTCACCATCAGAACATTGATGAATCCCATATGTCATTAAAAGATATATTTACTACTAAAATTAATAAAACCCCATTAGATCATGTGATATATCATCTCTATAATCATATTAGTCCTATTTTAGGATCTTATAATGTATGAGAAGGAGAATTTAGTTAGAACAAGAATAAATCATCGGGTTCTCAATAAAATCTTCCAAAATAGAGGGACTAGAAAAAGGAGGATGTAAGGAGGAATTAGATCATTAAAAGAGATGGAAATATCAATCAAAACAAGGAAAATTTCTATCATATAAAAATAAAATAGCAGCAAATCCTACATTGAATCAAGAACCACATAAAATCATCAATATTTGAGAATAAAGGGAACTTGAGTTATTTAATTAAGGGAAATTTGTGGAAAGGGTATTAATTAACCCCACATTTCCAAGGAATTTCCCCCTCACTATGTCCTCCAAAATGGATTTACAATCAATTTTACCTTTAACATTTTACATAGGAGGAAACCTAGGAAAAATATTCTAGTAACAGGGCATAGTGTTGGTAGTTTGGGATAGAAGAACACTAAAACACAATTTGTAAGGTTAAAAAAATCCAAATAAAAACAAAACCCAGTATTAAACAATTTCAAGATTCAAAAATATCATTTAAGACATGTTGGTTTTATGAGAACATGACCAAAAACATTTTGGTGTTATAAATCACCACCTCGAAATATGTTATGTGCATTACAATTATATCAATAGTTTACCTTGAATAACATGATATGCTACTATCTAAAAAAAATCTCTGACTCCCAAGCCTCTTCATGGTTCTTACCATGACTCCCTAGAATCTATACAAGTAGTACCATCATCCCTCATATGACTATTTCAATATCGTCAACTATCCACACTAGGAATTACACATATTAAGTGTTAGGATATAGCATAGAATTATCATAGTCGCTGACATATTAATGATCAGGCATGTACTTCTTGAGATGAGGCACATGAAACACACCAACAAACCCCTTTTATCAATAAAGATGATTTAGATGGTACACTAATATCCCAATCCACTCGATGATCAAGAATGGTGCAACATATTGTAGAACTATTGTAAATTTCATCTCAAATGTCAATGTCATGATCAAGGAGTCATTCTCAAAAAAAACCAGTCACATATAGTAAAATTAAAAGGATATATCATAAAGTCTACAATGTATCTATGCCTGGTCTTTGTAATGATCAACCTTTTCTAAATATTCTGCAGTCTCTTGGATGTCTCATACACTATACTATGCCTCACAGTATCTACCTCACTAGACCAGTTCTAACAATGTAGTGAACGATATAAACTAAATTAATCATCCTTAAAAGGTTATATCTGAAACAAATATTGGAAACTTTTATTGTATACGAACTCAAATAATTCAAGATTATCATCCCGTAATTTAGAAAAGTATATAATGAAATCCCAAAGTATATCCTCTAATATATGGACCATCTACTCCGACAGTCCATTTTTCTAGGGATAATATCCTATTCTTAATATCACATTATTCTCAAAGACCCTCCATAATACATTATAAAACTAAAACATTAATAATGTTTTTATCAGATATAATGATCATGAAAGCTCTATTAATTAATGAGTTCTCTCAAAAAATATAGCTTTCATAGCTTCTGAACTAATTTATTGTCATGGGTTTATAATAAATGATTAAATTTTTCTATCCGATCCAAAATCGCACAAATATTTTTTCAAATCCTCAAGATCCTAGGTAACCCCATCAAAGTTCCCATCATGAAATCCTTGAAATATTACATGGGATATATAAGTTTCTAGATTAGCCCAATAGGATAATGGTTCTTGGTATTTATACTCTATAAGGTAAGGTATTAGGAAACAAATCCAGCTAGTTCTATCTTCATCCCCTTCCAATAGAACTATCAGAAAAGGTCATAGTACATATTTTTCACTCAATGAGTCGCTTCACAGTTATAGGTTTGTAAGTTTCTCATTATATAATCCCTAATGGAATTTGTCACTAAAAATCCTCCATGTAAAAACATCACATCATCACCATCCAATGACAACCTAGGTATGAGGCCACCTCTAACTTGTATTTCTACATTCACAATACACATTAGATCAAATTTCTTACAGGAATTCACCCAGTATACTAAATAATATGTGACCACTAATGGAGAGCACATCATCAATAAGTGGTTATTAAAATAATCAATCCTTGAATTGTCTATGATGACATCAGGAACCAAAACTCCTTTGATGTACCCTAACCAAACATCTAATATACCTATGATTTATGGTTAAGAGAAATTTCAATGAAGCTACAATTACTTGGTGAATAGGCCATATCAATTTCAAAATTTTATATGTGCAATACCTAGGGCCTCTTCCTAATATTGAGATCCCACCATGTGAAGTTAAAAGAAATGTTTTTTTAGAAAAAGACCTCCCACTAAAGATATAACTTCAATAATACAAAAAATCTGGGATCATAACTACCAACTCAATGTTAAGTGTAGGATTGTTCTATTCATGGGGTTCTAGTTGAAATAAACAATAAGATACTACCTTCTCCCTCTATATTAGTAATTATTATAGCCCAACATCTAATGCATCATAGTATAAAACATAACCAATTTCTATTTCAAGATGTATTATCATAAGATCTATAGTCAACCTCCACTTCAGTTAAAGAATAGCCTCTTTACACTGGTCAAACCACTATAACTTCTCCCCCCTTATTTTTTACACTAGTCATTGTTTTCAATAATTACGAGATGTACAAGATAAAACATCAGTAGTATCCCACTAAATCTAGAATTCCCCTGATATGAAACCCAATTTGAGGACGAGTCTAGGAAATCACTACCTTAAATTTATCCAGGTCCATGTATCTACTTATATAATACACCTCATTTTCCAAAAATATCAACTAATGTAACACCCCAATATTTCAGGGTATGTTATCAACAAAATCTTGTGTTTCACAAAACACTTACAGGGATTATGTCACATGCAAGAATGAGTATTTTATGAAACCACACATTAGATTTATAATTATTTAAATGATATGTTTATAACATATCCATTAAATATAGTAATATGAATATCAATAAAAAATCAATTTTATTTATATTTTTTTCACATAAATAAAAAAATATTTATAATGAATTTTATTTGTTTTAGTAAAATACTGATATGTTTAGATATACAATTTTTTTTAAAAGAATAACTTTTTATGTTCTTTTGTGAACAATAATAAAATAAATTTTAGACACTCATAGAAATTCAACTTGGTAAAATAAAATTAATTTTTGAATTTGTAATATCAAATTTATCCTATGGACAATTTTTGGTATTTTTCTGAAATCATTCAATTTATTATGAATAGTAAAATATACCGCATTATTTTTTAGAAACTGACATTTTCAGTTAAATAATTATTTATATTTAATATATTTTTAATGTCACAATATATAAATAAGACATATATTAACCAAATTTAGGACATTATAATCTTTTTAATAATAGAATTAGATATAAAAATCATAGAACATATTTTACACATCCTTTTACCCGTCTTCTATCCACATTAGATGATTTTCATTAAACGTAATTTTACAGCTTCTAGGAATTGAATTATAAAAATATGACATACATGGTTTTTATCAGGATAGAAAACTTTTTCTAATAGGATCAAAATAATTTTTTTTGAATATTAACTTGTGAATTGTTTTTATCACGCTTAAAGGAAAATAAGGTAATTAAAGGCAAAAAAATATTATAATAATATAAAATTTCAATAACACTTATTTTTATTTTATTGGATAATTATATTTATACCACAATCAACCTCAGGTCAAAATTTTTATCCTTTTTAATCTACTTGGTTAATATATATACATTTATTATACATTATTTAAGGAAATGTTAAAATTTTTATATTCAAATTTTAATAACTATATCATTTTTAATATAGTGTTATACAAAAGATAAATTTTACTATAAATATTAATTGTAAAGATAATAAATTTATATACATTATCATAATTTATTTATTAATTTTAGACATCAAATAATTAAATTTATATGGGACAAAATTATGATGCAGTAAATGATTTATTAAAGGAAGAATCAAATAAATGAAATTAATAACATTTAAATAATTATAATTTTATTTAACTAATGACGTACAATAATTTTATAGACATATTACAGATTTTATTGATTTATTTTATGTATCTTTTCAATGTTATCATGTTGGTTTTATATTTTTAAAAATCAAAATATTGATTAGTATTATTATTGACATAAATGATATTTTGAAATAAATACAATTTTATTAAATTATATAAATTCATAAAAATTCAAGGTTCACAAAATAACTTGAATAATGTCCAATATGTCATTAATGATCCAATTGGGGTTCTATTTTTATTTTATAATAACTATATTAACAATATATTGTAAAAATACAGGAGGACAATGTAAGAGTTAAAGTGTTTAAAAAAGGGTTAAATCCAAAAGAAAATGTTAAATTTATGACCTAAACATGTCCCGAATTTATTGGTTGAGTGTATTTAGACCCATAATTATCTTAGCCTATAAATAACTAACTTTTTTACTATTTGAGACTAGAAATAAATTTATAATAAAATTAATATTTTCTGATCTTCCAAAAGTTCCCCTCACCCCTCTAATAAAACAACACTTCTCTTTCTCTTTAATTCACACTACAAATCTCTTTGTATCAGTGAAAATATTCTTATTTACTCACTAAACATACCTCAAATCTTCATATAAGAAAACGTTTTGTCATAAATCTTTTCTAAGTAGTCCTTTTGTGTAAATCAAAAGGATACACCTCAAAAGAGATAATTGTTTTATCACCTCTTTCAATGTTCTTTTCTTCTTTTACTTCCCATTTATTTATTTTTCCCATAATAAATTAATTTCTATAGAAAAATATAAATTCCAAGATATTATTATAATTATGGTACTACAATATTCCTTCTTTTACCCATCCTATGAAAAAAAAGATCTCTATACGTGCATACGTATGGCTTACCGTCTCAAAACCGTGGTGTAAACTGTTATTCATGTACACTTTATTTCTATCGGTATAATGACTAATACATACTATTTAAATAATAAATATAAAATGATATTTTTTCTTCAAAATTTATATTCCATCCAATTCTATACCATTTAACCATGAATGAAGTGATATCTTCGCTCGTGCATACGTACAACTTACTCTATACATGACGTGATAAGATTCATCTTCCACGATCCCTATTCTAGAATGATTATAAAAATTCATATATTATTAATTAGTATGAAATAAATGAAATAATAATACTGATATATAAATACATATATATATATATATGTGTGTGTGTGTGTGTATGTATGTATATGTTTGTATGAACATATATGTCATTTACTTACTTCCATTCAATACAATAAGAAAACAGAAACATTGTTCTTGCATACATAAGGCCTACCGTCTTCATGAAAATTGTATTCAATTTCATATATCTATCAATTATATATATTTACATCCTAAATATGAATAGTATATTAATCATGTTTTTTATTCGAAAATACATTAATCAAGACCTATGTAATAAGACCAAGAATAATAAGTCAAAAAACCCAAGATAAAGAAAGTGATTATTACCCTAAATGTTTCTTTATCATAGAAATTATTGATAAATAGGTAATATTAATTTATGAAATAATAATATATGATCTCATAAATATTATTATTATTCTGGTTGAAGATAAGAGTATGTTTTAATCCATTATTTTGGTGTTTTGGACAGAAAGAGAGAGTATAATCCCTAAGGTTAGGGACTTCTGTCTCATTTTAATTTTAATGAGATATAAGCTGTGTTTACCACTTACATCTTGTGTGTGGCGTATGTACATCCCATATTGTATTTGATATGATGAATAAATTTATCTTCATGGTATTTAGATATTTTATTGTAAAAAAATTTGGTATATTTTTTAAATGATCAAAGATGAATGGGACACATTGAATGTTTAATGAAATAATTATTTCTCAATTTTATTATTCTTGATATTATTTTACATAAATAAATATATGGCAAAAAAAGATTTAAAGGAAATTTTCTGTTTATTTTTATCTTTATTCAAATCTCTCTAAAAAGACAATTTCTTAATGATATTTGGTTAGGGTTAATTTTCAAATCCCTTTATTATTGGAGATTTCTAATATTTAAGTATATTCTGGAAAATCCTTATCATCCTTGTCCCTATTTCATAAAATGTAATTCAAAATATTATTGAAAATTGTTTAATGTCATTTTAACCCATGTTTAACTTTCATCAAAATGTTTTGAAAGGAATCTTTTTTTAATTTTCCAAACTATGTACTTTATAACCTTTTTGAAATAATTAAGGTAATGATATTTTTATATGGGTCAAGTGGATATTTTCCGTTGTTACGATGTATTAACATTTTGAATCATTCCTTAATAGATTATATATATACTTTCAAACGAAATTTCTTATTTTATAACTGTGTGTCTTCTAAGTGATTTCAAAGTAAAAAACGTATATTTCCATCAAATACATTTAATTTTTTTATTAAATTACTTTCATCTATGTCAATATCCTTTGTTAAATTTTATTCTTATTTGAGGTTGACTTATTATGATACAATCTTCCATATAGTATAAATGAGTTTACGATATATTGACAGTGGATGTGGAATGTTTATACCATTCATGGTTTATGGTTAAAGTATTAATATTGTGCAAGGTAGTTTTAATACTAATTTTTATGTAATGTTTCACCATTTTCATAAGGGTAATGCTTTAATCTTAGTAAGTGATGGTTGGGGCCCACTGTATCCCCTTGATGCATTAGTAGGTATCATGAGACAAACTAGTGTCTTGTCACAATGACTTCATGGTATGGTAATGGTCTTATAATGAGGCCTTATTAGTATGGTTATGATGTCTACAATTATGCATTTACCCATTATGATATTAGTTATTAATATTGCATGTGGTTATTCGATTAATAGAATATCCATGTGAATGATTAAATGGAATTATTTGATTTATTATTACCATATTGTGTAGAAAATGAGGAATAAATGACCAGTGTTAAATTTTTATAACATACCTTAAAAATTAATGCTTATTTATGATAGCTACAACTCTATTTTCTATCCATACTGAGCATCTGAGATCACCCATTATTGTGTTTTATTTTCATAGGATGCTTAAAAGTGTTTTATGATTGATATGTTCGGTTAAACTAGGGGAATAGTGGAATATAAAAGTATTCAATAGGTTGAATTTTATTTTAGAAATTGTAATGTAATGTTCATTAATGTAATCAGTTTTCTACAACATCTAAACTAATTATTCCTTTGAGATTTGATTCCTTATAATTATTCTAATGTATTAAATAATTTCACTTTCTCTGGGAATCTGGGGTTAGGGCATTACAGTTGGTATTAAACATAGTTTATAAATAACATTGAAAACTAGATTTAGAAAACCTAGATTAGAGATCATAAAAATAAGATACAATTAGAGGATAAATATATTAGAACATCCTAAAACATTGGCAACATAGAGATTATGTGGGCATTCCATGAAAATACATCCATTTCTAGATACTAAAAGTGTACGTGGTTCTAGAGAAAATGTACCTACGAGTAATAAATCAAATAAGGTGTTGCAGTCTATACTCGGGGTAACATGGTAAATGACAAAAAGACTTATTATAGACCTAGTATGATACTCATGGGAGATATTCTTTGGATAATTCAAATTGTATTTATAGAATGTTATGAAGAATTTATGAGTAAATATGTCCCCAAGGAAACCAATTTTGTGATTATGAGACTAGATACATGTACATCTTCAATTTATGATGAATATTATACTAGTTTTTGGATTATAAAATACAATCTGATCTAACCTAGTGTATGTTGCCATTTATAAGTGGTGTCTATTATAAGGAATGAAAACTAGACCAATGAACATTATCCATAGAGTAAGAATGATATTATAATTTTTGGTTTTAATCCAATATTTCAAAGGTAAATAGTCTCCCATGTACTATCATCAGTCGAGGAATAGTACCATGTGTTAATTTGTTATGTAAGGAATTATTAGTGTCCTATGGCTTGGAAGGAAAGCAAGAGAAGAAAAGGATGCAACATAAAAAGATGGATAAAGGGAAGAAGGGCAAAAAGGATTTTCCCACATGTGATAAATGTGGAAAGAATCACCCTGGAAAATCCTTAAAGGGATTGTGAGTTTTTTATAAGTTTGGAGAAAAAAAACAATGTTCTTGAATTGAAGGGTAAGAAAAAACTTTCTAATATAAAATACTACAACATCAAGGTGGTGGGACACTATGAGAATCAATGACCCTATTTTCAAAAAAATATATTCACATGTTGTTATTGGATAATGATCAACTTATGATACAGTCATATATAAAGTGAAATAGTTAATATTTCAGTTCATGAATTATTTTATATGAATATTTTACTGGAAATATACTTTTTATAAGAAATATAGAGTATATAATGATTATACTAATGTACTATTTCCTTAAAGATTTTATATTGTATGGTACCATGAAAAGAGAATCAGTAGCAAGTTAATGTTTTTGGAAAATATGTGGTTGAGGGAAATATAACACTTAATATGGTCCTAATACTATCATAATGACATCAGAATAAGAGATGATTGATTTGGATAAAGTAAATTGAATATTAATTACTTCCCTGGAAAAGATTAACGGTTTATTTAAAAATAAGTTTATACTACCATTATTGAGATTTCTGCACATTTTCAGATTCAAATAGTATATAAAATATTTTATATTTTAGATAAGGTATAAGAAATCAAGAACATATTCAACATATTATTCTGTTAATTCATCTTATTTCCATGTTTTAATAGAATTCATGATGAAGGTATACACATGTATGATATGTGACTGTCTATATAATTTTTTGGACTTTGAGTTTGCATAGAACTATTTTGGATAAGCCCAACAGTTGGAATGGATTATGTTGTACATTGGATACAATTGTTTAAAAATAAAACATTTCATAAGATTATTTTTGAAATGTTATCATTTTATAAAAAGGACAACTTGTAGGTTTGGCGACAACCAGTCGCATTCGGCAAGGCCATGAGAAATGAACCAACAACTGAAGGGTGAAAAGGGTGAATCACCTACAACTGTCCTATGTGATATCCTCTTTGGAAAACATAGTTTTTTTATTTATGTGTTCTAATAGATTATCTATAAATTCATTTATTAACCCCATAATATTAAGTTAAATAGAATAATTTTTTTAGTTTTATTATCTTTGGATAGATAAATGATTTTATTGTAGAATTTTTTTAAAGAATGGAAATCTAATTATCTTTTATGAATGATTCCTTTTGTTCTCATTCTATGATGTAAATTAATTATTGAACTCCATAGAAGATATCTTAAAAAAAAATTTGATTTCGTAGTACATTCATTTGCGATGAATAAAATAGCCCCTATGTTATCGTAGATTTATATCTATGTGGTTGTTCACATTTTATTAATCTTGTACCCTATGACACTCCATTAGAACAAGATGTTTTCATTTTCTTTATTGTCCATGTTTTACTACACCGAAATCTGGTATGTGTTTTCTCTAGTGACCTTTGTACTCTAATTTAAATAGTTTAAAAATGTGGTCTCATGAATCCATTTCCCTTAGTGGTATTTCATAAATGATATTTTGAAAAGTCCAACCCATAGTATTTGATCCCAAGGTTTAATTTCCAGGGTGAAATTTATTTAAGGGTGGAAGAATTAACACCCCAATACTTCATGGTACATTATCTACAATTGATTGTGTTTCATGAATCATCGACATGGCATTCATAACATGCAATAATGATTTTTTGGAAAACAACACATTAGTATTATAATTATTTAAATGATATGTTTATAACATATCCAATAAATATAGTAATACAAATAGTAATAATTAAATTTTTAATTTTATTTATAATGTTTTCATATAAAGAAAACATATTTATAATTTATTGTATATGTTTTGGTAAAATAGTTATATGTTTAGAAATGCTATTTTTTAAAAGAAGTACTTTTTATGTGCATTTGAAAACAATAATAAAATAAATTATAGACACTCAATGTAATTTTATTTGGTAAAATAGGATTTTTTTTAATTGGTATTTTCAAAATTATTTTAGTTTTATTTTTTTGGTAATTTCTAAAAACATTAAATTTTGAAGAAAAGTGAAAAACGCTACATTATTATTTTAAAATAGATATTTTAATTTAAATAATTATTTTAATTTAAATTTGTTTGAAAGTCACAATAGATAAATAATTAATATATTAACCCCATGTAGGTTAGTGTAATAATTTTTATAATATAATTAGATAAAAAATTCATTGATCATTTTTCACGTTTTTTACCAACCTTCTAGTTACATAAGAAGAATAACATTAAATGAAATTTTACGACTAATGTGAAATGAATTTAGAAAAAAAAATATACATGGCTGTAATCATGAGGAATTTTTTTTTCTAAATGGATCAATATAATTTTATGAATAGTAACTTTTGAATTTTTTCCCACGGATAAATGTAAATTAAGTAATTAAAAATAAAATAACAGTATAATAATATAAAATTACCCAAACAATAAATTTAAAATCATTGGAAAAGTTTATTTCGAACAAAAACAACTGGTTGTCAAAAATATTCTCCTTTTTAAGCTACTTATATTATATTAATACATTTATTATATTTTATTTAAAGAATAATTGAATGTTTCATATTCTAATTTAAATAACTAAATAATTTTTAATATAATGTTATATATAAGTTAAATTCGAGAATAAATATTAATTATAAGGATAAAATATTTATATACATCATGATAATTTATTTACAATTTTTAGACATTAAATAGTTAAATTTAATTATGAAACAATTACGATGCAATAATTGATTTATTAAAGGATTAATCAAAAAATGATATTAGTAATATTAAAATATATATAATTTTAATTAATTAAGGACATAAACTTATTTCATAGATAACATAGACATGGTAGTGGAATATTTAACATATTGGTTTGATGTTATCAAGTAGGTTAGATATTTTGAAAATAGAAAATACTGATCAGTATTAAAATTGACATAAATGATCATATAAAATCAATACTATTTTATTAAATTATATAAAAGTCAAGAAAAAATATAAGGATAGAAAAAATAACTTTTATAATATCAAATATGTCCTCAATGATCCAATTTGGTTTCTCTTGGAAATTGTTTCCATTTAATTTAATCCAATACTGTAAAAATACAAGAAGATGTTGTACGAGTTAAGCTGTTTAAATCTGGGTTAAATACAGAAGATAAAGTTAATTTTATGACCTAAAACTATATAAAATTAATTGGTTAAGTGAATTTATACCAATCTTCATATTATTCACAAAATAAATAATTTTGGTTCTATTTGAAATAGGAAATCAATTAATAACACATTAATATTTTATGATAGTTTAAAAGTGCCCCTCGCCCATATTATAATAGGGAACTTCTCCTTCACTTTAATTCACACCATTAAATAATTTTTTCTTGAACAAAACCTGCCAAATTACACTCCCATAATACCTTACATAATCATAGAGGCTAAAATTTTGGAATAAATCATTCCTAAGGATTCATTTGTTTCACATCAAATGGTGAATCCCAAAAAGAGGTAATCGTTTTATCACCTCTATCAAATTTCATTTCTTCATCAATTTCTTCTTTCTCTATTGATTAAATACTAAAATAATAAATCATGTACCTTATACATGATGATATATTATTTTTATTGTGGGACAACTATATTCCTCTTTTTACACAACCTATGGAAAACAATTTCACCATGTCTGTGGACGTACGTCTTAGCATCTCCACGTTGTGGTGTAAACTGTTTTTTCTGTACACGTTATTTATATGGGTATAAGGATGAATATAAAGGATATAAATAATAAATATAAAATGATATTGTTTCTATAAAGTTCATATTCTCTACAATTTCAAACCATTTAGAACTTAAGGAAATGATATCGTCGCTCATGCGTACGTACAACTTACCGTCTCCACAACATGATGAGATTCATCATCCACATTCACCATTGAGGAAGGATTATATAAAAATATACAATATGAATTATTATGAAATAAATGAAATAATAATACTTTTTGAATAATATATATATTTATCTATTTATCTATTTGTTTACATATATGTCATTCACTTCAATTCAATACGATTAGAAAACAAAAACATCGTTCATGCGTACGTAGGACCTACTATCTCCATGAATGATGTATTCCATTTCCTGTATATATATATTATATATATTTTTATCCTAGATATATATGATATATAATTCATTTTTTTCATTCTATATTTAAATCAACATGATCTATGTAATATGATCATGAATAATAAGTGAAAAAACCTATGATAAATAAAGTAATTATTACCCAAAATGTTGATTTAACCTAGAAATTATAAATAAATGGGTAATATAAATTTATAAATGAATCATATATGATATCATAAATATTATTATGATTTTTTTGGAAGTTAATAATATGTTTATAATCATTATACAGATGTTTTGGACACATACATAGAATATCGTACCTAAGGTAAAGGAATTTCGTCTCACTTTTAATTTCCGTGATATATAATCCATGTTCACCACTTATTTCTTTTGTGTGGTGTATATAATAACCATATTTATTCTATATCATGAATCAATTATTCTTTATTTATTTACATATTCATTTGAAGATATTGGTTGAGTTATTGAAATTTTCCAAGTGGAATCGGAGACTTTGAATATTGAAAGAATTAATCCTTCATCTATTTTAAAATTCTTGATATTATTTTACATAACTAATTATATGGATATATATGGATTATAAATAAACTTTTATGTATATTTATAATTTCGTTCAAATGATTTGAAAAAATTTTATTTTAAGGATTTTATGTAAGGTTTAATATCACAATATCTTTATTATCTGATATTTCGTATATGTAAGTTCCTATTAAGAAATCTATATCATCCTTGTCCATGTATCGTAAAATGTAATTCAAAATATTATAAAAAACTATTTAATGTCATTTTAACCAATGTTTTACTTTTTACAAAATGTTTTGAAAAGAATATTTCTGTTATTTTCCAAACAAAGTACATTATAATATTTTTGAAATATTTAAGGAAAGAGTGTTTATTTATATAGCACAAGCAGTAAATTTCTGTCGTTATTATGTATGAACATTTTCAAACAATCCATACAATATTATAAAGTTAATTTAAAAAGAAACGTTTTCTTTTCTTATTTTTTTAAATCTAAATGATTTCAATTTAAAAAAGGTATATTTCCCTAAAATATTTTTATTGAACTTATTATATTATTTTAATCTATTTCAACATACTATATTGTATTTTTTCCTAATTTGATGTTGAATTATTATGATACAATATTTCATATTGTATTTAAGGGTTTATGATATATTGACTATGGGAGATCTATTTTCATACAATTCATGGTTTATAACAAAGTATTTACATTTAGTGTGATAGTTTTTATACGAAAGTTTATGTTATGTTTCAACTTTTTCATAAGAGGAACATATTGGACATAGTAAGTGATGGTGGGGACCCATTATAGCCCTTCGATTCATCGATAGGTATCATGAGACAAACTAGTATCTTGTAACAAGGCATTGATAGTATGGTAATGGTCCTAGAATGAGGTCTTGATGGTGTAGTTTTGATGTCTGATATTATGCATTTCCTAGTTATGAGATTAGTTATTGATATTTAATGTGATTATTCTACTAGTAGAATATCTATGTGAAATATTAAATGGAATTATTTGATTTTTTATTTTCATATTGTGCCAAAGATTATGTTTATAAGGCTTGTGTTTTAGTTGTCTACCATTCCTTAAAAGTTTATACTTATTTATGATAGATTTCGCTATATTGGTTATCCCCAATGAGAATCTGAGCTCACCCCATTCTTATGTATTATTTTACCAAGATGCCAATAAGTGTTAAATGATTGATATGTAGTGTCATGATTAGGGAATAATAGCATTATAAAATGATTATTTATGTTGTATTATATGTTATAATGTTGGATGTAATGTTCGTGTATGTAGTATATTATCCATGACTACTAACCTGATTAGTGATTTGGGATTTTAATTCTCATAATCTTGAAAATGTATTAAAATAATTCACCATCTCCCGGCATCTAGGGTTAGGGTGTTATAACTCATGAATTTATACTTTTTCCTCTAACTACCTGGAATTAAGATACTGTGCTCAAATTTTACTAAGGACTACCTTGAGATATCTAGTATGCTACTCTGGGGATGGGGAGTATATGAGTATGTCATCAATGAAGATCATAATAAAAAAATCATGATATTTGGGTAATATCATATCCATGATATCTATAAACACTGATTTGGCATCAATATCTCAAAAAAAGTCACCAAGTACATTTATATCATATACCTACTCCAAAACATTTTCTTTAGGATTTTTTTTCTCGCTAATATGAAACTATTGATATCCCAATCAAAGATCAATTTTAAGGAACCATCAGGATCCCCATAACTAATTAAAGAGATCAATGATCTAAGGAAAAGGTTATTTTTTCATTACCATCAATTTATTTATCTTTGGGTAATATATAAACATTCAAATACTGACATGTTATTTCATGGAGAAAAAAATGTGTGCACTGCATGATGAGTTACTCATCCTGATAGAGCCATTCACTCTAATTCGTTGAGCATCCCCTTGGGCTTCTTCAACTCGGCTAAAATTATGCAATAAGGGGGTAATAATGGGTTGTGCACTTGGTATGATCTCAATATAAAATTCAACACTTGTATCTGGTTAAGTATTATGACGTTTTCTAGGAAGAAATCCTAATAGATATCCTGACCAAAAGTAAGAATAAGTTATTTTCTACTAATCCATCTAAAAATGAAAACCAAAAAGTTGTATCATGATAATCCAAGGTTGCCTCATATCTGGGACAACTCTATCAGCTCCCAGATCCCACTTATCAATCATCACAAACTTCTCTCACTTCCGTGATGTAAATGATAACCATCTCTGATATCAATAAATGTAGGCTCCAAAACATTTGAACAATTCTATGAAAAGAATCAAATTGAAAATTTTCATCTCTGATATCATAAAATACCACTGATTAGCTAATTTTGGAACAACTATAGGACACATTGGGCATCACTAAACATGTTCTTCTTTCATAACCAAACGTGTATCGAGAGAAGGTTACTCAAAAGTCAAATTGATAAATATTTAAAGTCCAATAATAAAGCGTGAATATATAAATGATTGTGATGTACTGATTTCAAACCAGGTAGTATAAAATGTATAATTAATATAGTGTATACCTTTAATAGTTTATGGTCTTCAGTACATATACATTGTCTACCTTAGTTCCTTCACCCTGTTACCGAGACACATGACTTTTTTGTGTCATCATCGACTAATACTAATAAGGAGGACCATGCTTAGGCCCCAAGTTCCATTACCGTGTCATCATTGTTCCTATGTAGGAACATGGTCTTGCATTCCTAGAATAAAACTATTACATATTCTTTATCATTCCACCCTGTTGAAACCTACTCTAAGGTGCTATGAAGAGCCTATAATAATGACTAACCTTTCTATAGTTGAATCATTGTGGTAAACCTCCCAAGGAAAATAAAGAAGCAGATATGTACACCATTAGATGAATCAAACCATATTACACATCATCAATCATCCACTTACTTATACTTGAAGAGGAACTCACTGTAGTATTTAGATGTCCAATGGTTAATCTAATGAAAGCTCAAGGAAGAACATAGGATTGGTCCTCCTCCAGTCCATTCATATTAGTCTATGATAGGTGCATATCCTCCTAGTATATTTATAGGTTTCTAGACCTAACCTGCCATTGGAATTTAGGAAGAAGACTAATCTTAGACTTCCTCGACATCTATGTATTCTTTCTAGAAAAGATAAGAACAAAGAGATGTAGACCAGAGTAATGGGATGAGTATAAAGATACTTTTATTGAACCCCTAGTGTAGATCAATGAGCTCCATCACTCAGTCCAAATTCTGTGCATTAGGAAGTAGTTTTTGAATAATAGGTCTATAATGTACATCAAGGAGATACCCTCATGTCTGTCAGCCAATCCCATTGTTCCTTAACACCTCATCATGGGTCCCTAATTCCTGAAAACTTCTAACTTTACATTGTTTTTAGGAAGTCCCTCATATAGGTTAATGATTTCTTCAATGACTTCTATACAATTCATAACATCTTATAGTCTCGTAATTCCCTAAAAGGCTGGTGGATTCTAGAGAATAATGTATATTGAGTGGTCAACCATGTACCTTGTTCCCATTAAATATTGGAATGAATAAGAGGAATGAATCCATGTTGAGTATAACATACATCATTACCACAGGAGTAGGTGTGGGATCATTCTCTGATTCACACTAATTCAGTGTTAGTGGTAGAACAGGGGAATCCTCCGTACTAGAAGCATCTTAATCCTTGTCACCGAGTGGTATCAGTAGACTTCTTTTGGAAAGAATATTATGAAATATGAAGGAAACACTATGAAAAAAGACATTATAATAAATCCTATTTAGTTTATTAGATTACACAATGTTTCTCCTATGATTATTCCCATAATCCAAGGTATATCATACATAGCATTGACCATGGTCTTTTTCCCTGCTTATTAGTAACAATCACACACATATATATATAACACAACATCATGCCCAAACTCAAAAAGCTAATGCTAAAATCAATATATATATCACAACAACATGGAAAACATATATATCACTCAATAACATAATATTGTTCCACCCCTAACAGATAACAGAAATCTATGCAATAAATTAACAAACTACTATTCTACACACACAATATATATATATAGTATGAGATCAAACGTGCCTATTCATAATGCATGGGCACACCCAAAATTGTATAAAATGGTATCATTAATCTCATCAATTGTAACATCCCAGGTAAATAAAGATTAATGCATTTTCATATTTATTAATATTTACGAATTAAATATTTATTTTACTTTAAAGTGGTTTCTATGATCGATAGCAGACCCGATATGCTATAATGAGTTTCATTGAAATCTTACGTTGCACATAAGTAATATATTAATATTATTTTAAATGGTAGTTATCACATAGCAATTGTATTTGCGGGAATGGATAGAAATAACTAAAATATGATTATATTTTTTTAAAATGTTTTTACAATTATCCAATAAAAGATAAAGGCTTAAAATTCGGAAAGAATTCAATTTTAGGCATATATACCCTAATCTTCTCTAAAGGTTCATTTATCGGCTTTTGATGGTGAAACATCATTAAATATAGTTTTGGTCACTTTTATACACTCTACTGGACCAAATAAAACTCTTCTTTAGAATTGGGACATCAAAATTTACTTTGTGTAATTTTTTTGGAATTTTCCAGATAAAGTTCATTTTTTTAATGAATAGTGAAAAATGTTGTATTTTAATTCAAAACCTATTTTTAATATAATTTATTTATATTATTAGATTATCTTTTGATTTGGTTTTAGAGTTGAATTAGAATATATTTTTACCATTTAATCCAATATTGGTCATTGAAATTAATTTCACTTTGAAATTGGACTTAAACTAGTGTCAATCTTTTGATACTCATTGTTCATAAAAACACGCTATTTGCTCTGACAGCGGGAATTAATTATTAAATTAATTAATGCAACTTATATGTTCTGAATTTTGTAAAATAAACATCATTTTTTTATTTGTAATATCAAATATAGATTAGGGTAAATTTTTGGTAATTTTGTGAAAAATTTCAATTTATGATGAATAGTTAACCACTAAGGGGTAGTTAAATAAACTGATTTTTCGTTTAAATGAAACTTTACCACTTCTATTATTTGAATTTCAAAAATCCGACATAAATGGTTGTCATTAAGAAGTAAAATGTGGTTCAATGGGATTAAAATAATTTTTTTTGTGAATAGTAACTTTTAAGTTCATTAATCGCGATTAGAGGTAATTAGTGTAATTTAAGTTAAGAATAATGTTTTAATAATTTGAAATGAACTTGAAACATGTCCTACCCTTATTGGATGTGTCATGTCCGACCAAGAAAATCCATGGGTCAACATGGGGACCCCATGGGGCCACATTGGTAGGAAATTGACATTAATATCTTTTTATTTAATGATAAAATAAAATGTCACACACATGAGTTGTTTTACTAAAACAATTTTTTACATGGGGTTATACAAGTCAGATTTTTTACTATAAATATTCATTGGAAATCTAAAAGGATTTCCTACATCATAGTAGTTTTTTTATAATTTTTAGACATTAAATATATTAAATTATTTATGACACCGTGATGATGGAGCGATTACGTCATTATTTAATGATTTAAATAAAATGGAATGTTAATGTATCATCTAAGACCTAAACATGTCAAAAACTTATTTTATGGGTGTATTTTGAACCCGTATCACCTTATTCTCGAAACACATCAATGTGGGACCTTTAAAATCCGAAAATCGTTTTAAAATAAAGTAACCTTTTATACCTTTCCAAGAGTGCCCCTCCTCTCCTCTTATAAAAGGATCCCACCTTTACCTCCTTACCCACACCTCTCAAGCATTGGGATTGGCCAACCCCTGCCCATTTTGTCTCTAAAAATCCCTATCTTACTCCTAGAAGCCTCAATTTCTGGATAAGTCTTCCAAAGGATGCATTTGAGCTCAAATAAAAAAGAGTTACCCGATTTAAATGTAGTGTTTTCTCTTGTGTTCTTTTGTTTTATTTTGCTTCTCCAACCCCCTAAAATCTTTTTATTCATTTATTTTGTAAAAAATATAGTATCTTAAATATACAAGGATTTTTTTATAAGAAGCATTCTATCTACACTTACACACACCTACATCTAATGGTTAACGAACATACTGTTTCTGTGGATGGCGAATTTCTGCCTCACGAAATAATGATTGTTCAATATTCTTTTAACACCTTCAAAGGTGGCCATTAATATGCCACTATATTTATATATGATATATAATATGTTTATGTTTTCCTTAAGCTTGTGTATTTTTCATTTATTGCATACCTTTATGGCTTCTATTATGGGTATAGGCGATATCTTCATTTTAGGAAGTGCGGACTACCGCCCCTCAAAGTGATTTGATTCGTTAATGCTATCTGTGGGATGTATAAAGGATGGAGTTAAAGTTATTATATATGATTTTATACTGGAATTATAATATACCTTTATATAATTATTATTTCTTTCCATTAAATTATGAGATAGAAATGAAAGTAGCGTTCACGCGTACGTATGGCTTACTGTCTCCATGAACGGTGCATTTCATTTCTTATACCCAAATATAATGTACTATTATAAGTACATATATATAATGGATATATATGATGTATTCTACATCTATGTGATGAATATAATTTTGGAATTAAAATATACATACCGCTCATTTAGTTTTAATTCCATTAATATGATATAGAAGTAAAAGTAGCGTTCATGTGTACGTACGGATTACCGTCTCAATGAACGGTGCATTTTATTTCTTACCTCTAAATGTTTATGTAATATTATAAATACATGTATATGCTGGATATATATGATATATATGATATCAAAATCATGAATATCATTCTGGATATAATGAAACATTGACCACACGAATAACATGTAATTGTAAGAAGTCCACTTTTGACTTAAGGACCAAATATCGACAAAACAGACATTATTAACATAAATGATTACATAATGTTGCAATAAGTGATATAAAAGGAATAATGAACTTGAAAAAGGTTCTTAAGAAAGTATAAATTAACTCAAGTTTATTATTTAGGACGTTAAAGAACGATCGAGTCAAGTCGGACACGAGGTAAGGGACATCGTCTCAATATCCTATCATTGAGGAATATTTCATTTTATACAAAACTTTCCTTTATACGGTGTATAAACCCCTTTGACTTTTACTTTTATACAAAAGGAATATTTTTCTACGAAGCATTTTACTAAATGAAAAAATGAATGTTTCTTTTAACATACTCGGTGAAAACGACCTTTTCCTCCGCCGCGAGTATTATTTGGTCTTTGGCTTCCTCAACAAGCTGTACTATTTTTAAAAATAAAATAAATACCAAATACTCTTTAATATATTTTGGTATTTAAAATGGTTTTTTATAATGGCTTTTTTATGTCAATATATTTAAGTGATATATTGTGATCAATGTGTGGAAATGTTTTCTTTCTATTATATTTGTATTATGATTTTATGATTTTATAATGGTACTTGGACATTTCACGGGTGGTTACGAGATAAACCATAAGACGGGTGGTGTTGTGAATACCAGGACGAGTGGTTACGTTATAACCTCCAATTCATTGGGAATGGAAGTCGGCCATATGGCTATTCCATTAAGTGATATGTGTGGAAGTCGACCGTATGCTTATTCCATTTAAGTATGTTTATGTCCCAAGTTACCTTATATGTTATGTGATCTTTATATTGATTTTATGGTAATATTTTGGTTACAAAACGGTATGTAATGATCTTTTATTCAGTGAAGAGTTTTTACTGCTACATAAGGTTGAAAAGTATTACTTTGATAAAGCATACATGGTTTACATGTTGTTTTGATAAACTAACAGTTTTCATTCTTTGTGTATCCCTTATGGAGCTTTTTATGCTCACCCCATGTTTTTTTGAAATGTTTTTCATAGGACTTAATGTGGAATAGGGTCAAGGATGGGATCAAGGGAAAGTCATGCTATCTAAAACATGGAACTAGACATGTTTCTTTTTAAGAGTTTTTATTTTATGGAAACTCAGTAGAATTGTCTACTATGTAATCATTGGAGATGTAAATGTTATGTCCTAATTCTCTAAAACTCTAAACCTGAAAAGATCCTCAATGTGAATTATTCATTTAATGCAATATTAAGTAAGGTTTAAGGTCGGGGCCTTATAGTTGGGATCAAAGGTCGGTTTAGACAACTTTAGGAGTTATAATTCTAGTAAATGATTATCCAAAAATATTTTTTTGGGTCAAATTGAAATGATATAACATTTACAGATTACCATGTTGCTTCACCTAAGATATTTTTGTGTTAAGAATGGTTTTTAATAGAGGAAACAGAACCGATTTTTTGGGAAGGCATACAGAGGGAAATGACCTTTCAAATCAGTACCATGAGATAGTCAGAATCAGAACAAAATAGTTTGATGCAGTGATCGATCAGTTGAATCAGGTGAAAAATGGTGACTGTTTTTATTGATGATATTTTGGTGTTTTCTAAATGTAAAGAGGATCATGAAAGTCATTTAACATTTCTTTTTCAAACCTTAATAGAAAATAAATTGTATGGGAATTTTAGAAAGTGTGATTTTTGGTTGCAAAAAATTTCTTTCCTTGGTAATATTGTTTCTAAAGATGAGATAACTGCTGATCCTGCAAAAACAAAGGTTGTGGAAGAATGGAGAAGACCCACAAATGTAACTGAGATTCGCAGATTCCTTGGTTTGGAATACTATTACCGAAGGTTTGTTAGAAATTTTTCATGATTATCTAGTCCAATGACTAAGCTAACTAGGAAGGGAGTTATGTTTATCTGGACAAAAGAATGTGATGATTGTTTTTAGGAGTTGAAAAGAAGATTGGTGAATGCTCCAATTTTGGAACTTCCATGAAGGAATGGTGATTTTTTTATCTACAGCGATGCTTCATTGAAAGGACTTGGTTGTGTCCTTATGCAGAATGATCAGGTAATTGCATATGCTTCACATCAGTTGAAAACTCATGAGGTAAATTACCCTACACATGACATTGAATTAGCTGCTGTTGTTTTTTCTCTAAAAATTTGGAGGCACCATTTGTATGGAGTAAAGTGTGAAATATATACTGATCACAAAATTAAGTATATATTTACTCAAAAAGAATTGAACATGAGACAGAAGAGATTGTTGTAATTAATCAAAGATTATGATTGTACAATTCATCCCCATCCGGGAAAAACAAATAAAGTGGCTGATGCTTTGAGTCGAAAAAGTAATGCTTCATTAACCATGTTATGTTTGGAACATGATCCTTTGGTTAAGGATTTGATGAACTTTAGCATAGAAGTTGTTTGTGAAAGAAGTCCTTATGTTTTGTTTCAGGTATCAGTGAAATCTTCTCTATCAGAAAAAATTAAGCAAGAACAGAAACAAGACAACAAGTTGCAGGAAAAGGTAGAGCTAGTTCAGAAGGGTAAGTTTCCTGAATTTAACATTGATTATGATTGTGTTTTGAGGTTTGGGAAGAGATTATGTATGCCTGGTGATTCACAGTTGAAGAATGTGTTGTTATGTGAGGCTTATAATTCCCCATTTTCAGTTCATCCTGGCAGTCCTATGATGTACACAGATCTGCGGGAGTATTACTGGTGGGATGGAATGATAAAAGATATTGCTCATTTTACTGTGAAGTGTTTGACTTTTCAACAGGTTAAAGCATAGTGTCCATTACCGAAAGGGATGCTTCAGCCTTTACCAGTGCCAAAGTGGAAATGGGAGAATATATCCGTGGACTTCATTGTGGGATTGCCGAATACACCTCGAGGTAATAATGAAATCTGGTTTATTGTTGATCAATTGACTAAATCTTCTCATTTCCTTGCTATACGAGTTACTTTTTCCCTAGATCAACATTCTCGATTGTATCTTAAAGAGATAGTCAAGTTTCACGGAGTTACCCTCTCCATTGAATCTGATCGTGATATCAGGTTTACTTATAAATTTTTGAAAGGCCTTCAAAAGACGTTGGGTACTGAATTAGATTTTAGTACAACTTTTCATCCGTAGTCAGATGGGCAGTCAAAATGAAAAATAAAGACTTTGGAGGATATGATACATTCTTGATCGATGGATTATCAGGGAAGTTGGGACCAACATCTTTCTTTGGTTGAGTTTTCTTACAATAACAATTTTCATTCTACTATACAGATGGATATGTTTGAGGTATTATATGGGAAGCGGTGTCGAACTCCAGCTTTTTGGGATGAATTGGGTGAAAAGAAGATGATGGGACCAGAATTGGTAGAAGAGATGGCAGAAAAAGATCAGTGATTCAGAAACACATGAGAACAGCTCAGAGCAGACAGAAGAGTTATGTGGATAATCGGTGGAAGGATCTATCTTTCGAGGTAGGTGATCATGTTTTTCTCAAAGATTCACCATGGAAAAGTGTGATGCGATTTGGAAAGAAAGGAAAGATGAGTCCAAGGTTCATTGGACCATATGAAGTTCTTGAGAATGTTGGATCAGTTGCTTATCGAGTGGCATTACCTACGAGTTTATCTCAGGTACACAATGTTTTTCATGTTTCGATGTTGGTAAAATATATGCCAGATCCATCTCATGTTTTGAGCCCAGAGGAAGTTCAGTTGGAAGTGAATCTATCTTATGAAGAACAACCAGTCCAGATTCTTGACCGAAGAGAGCGGGTGTTGCGAAATAAGGAAATTTACAAGGTAACATTTTTGTTGAAAAACCATATGGTTAGAGAGGCAACGTGGGAATCTGAAAATGCTATGAGGGATAAATACCCCCACTTATTTTGATAAGTGAATAAAATTGCGAGGACGCAATTCCCAAAAGGGGGGATGGATGTAACATCCCAGGTAAATAAAAAATAATGCATTTTTATATTTATTAATATTTACGAATTAAATATTAATTTTACTTTAAAGGGGTTTCTATGTTCGGTAGTGTACCCGATATGCAACAATGAGTTTCATTGAAATCTTACGTTGCACACAAGTAATATAATAATATTATTTTAAATGGTAGTTAACACATAGCCGTTGTATTTGCGGGAATGGATAGAATTAACTAAAATATGATTATATATTTTTTAAATGTTTTTACATTTATCCAATAAAAGATAAAGGCTTAAAATACGGAAAGAATTCAATTTTTGGCATATATACCCTAATTTTCACTAAAGGTTCACTTATCGCCTTTTGATGGAGAACCATCATTAAATATAGTTTTGGTCACTTTTATACATTCTACTGGACCAAATAAAACTCTTCTTTATAATCTGGACATCAAAATTTACTTTGTGTAAATTTTTGGAATTTTTCCGATAAATTTCATTTTTTAATAAATAGTGAAAACTGTTGTATTTTAATTAAAATCCGCTTTTTAATCTAATTTATTTATATGATTAGATTATTTTTTGATTTGGTTTTAGAGATGAATTAGAATATATTTTTACCATTTAATCCAATAGTGTTCGTTGGAATTAATTTAACTTTGAAATTGAACTTAAACTAGTGTCACTCTTTTGATACTTATTGTTCAGAAAAACACGCTATTTGCTCTGACAGCGGGAATTAATTATTAAATTAATTAATTCAATTTATATCTTTTCAATTTTGTAAAATGGACATCATTTTTTAATTCGGAATATCAAATATAGATTAGGGTAATTTTTTGGTAATTTTCTGAAAAACTTCAATTTTTGATGAATAGTGAAACCACTAAGTGGTAGTTAACAAAACTGATTTTTCATTTAAATGAATCTTTACCACTTCTATGATTTGAATTTAAAAAATACAACATACATGGTTGTCATTAAGATGTAAAATGTGGTTCAATGGGATTAAAATAATTTTTTGTTGAATAGTAACTTTTAAGTTTATTAATCGCGATTAGAGGTAATTAGTTTAATTTAATGTAAGAATAATATTTTAAAAATATGAAATGAACTTGACATATGTCCTACGCTTATTGGATGTGTCATGACCGACCAATACAATCCAATGTCAACTTGGGGACCCCATGGAGCAACTTTTGGTAGGAAAATGACATTAATATCTTTTTATTTAATGTTAAAATTAAAATGTCAAAAACATGATTTGTTTCACTAAAAAAAATTTACATGGGGTTATACATGTCAGAGTTTTGACTATTAATAGTAATCGGAAATCTAAAAATATTTCCTACATCATAGTATTTTTTTATAATTTTTAGACATTAAATAAATTAAATTATTTATGAAACCATGATGATGCAGCGATTACCTCAATATTTAACGATTTAAATAAAATGGAAAGATAATGTAAAATATATGACCTAAACATGTAAAAAACCTATTGTATGGGTGGATTTAGAACCTATATCACCTTATCCTTGAAACACATCAATGTGGGACCTTTGAAATCCGAAAATAATTTGAAAATAATGTAACCTTTTATACCTTTTCAAGAGTACCCCTTCTCTCCTCTTATAAAAGGCCCTCACCTCTACCTCCTTACCCACACCTCTGAAGCCTTTGGCCCAGCCAAACCATGCCCATGGTGTCTCTACACATCTCTATCTTACTTCTAGAAGCCTCAATTTGGTCAGAAGTCTTCCCAAGTAATCCTTTGAGCTAAAATCAAAAAGAGTTACCCGATTTAAAGGTAGTGTTTTCTCTTATGTTATTTTGTTTTATTTTGCTTCTCCAACCCCCAAAAATCTTTTTATTAATTTCTTTTGTAACAAATCTAGTATCTTTAATATACTAGGATGTTTTTATAAGAATCATTCGAGATACACTTACACACACCTTCATCTAATGGTTAACGAACATACTGTTTCCGTGGATGGCGAATTTCTACCTCGCGAAACGATGATTGTTCAATATTCATTTAACACCTTCAAAGGTGGCCATTAAGATGTCACTATATTTATATATGATATATAATATGTTTATTTTATTCTTAAGCTTCTGTATTTTTCATTTATTGCATACCATTATGGCTTCTATTATGGGTATAGGCGATATCTTCATTTTAGGAAGTGCGGACTACCGCCCCCTCAAAGTGATTTGATTCATCAATTCCATATGTGGGACATATAAAGGATGGAGTTAAAGTTATTATATATGATATTATACTGGAATTATAATATACCTTTAAATAATTATTATTTCTTTCCATTAAATTATGAGATAGAAATTAAAGTAGCGTTCATGCGTACGTACGGCTTACCGTCTCCATGAACGGTGCATTCCATTTCTTATCCCCAAATGTAATGTACTATTTTAAGTACATATATATAATGGATATATATGATGTATGTTACATTTAAGTGATTAATATAATTCTGGAATTAAAATATACATACCTCTCATTTAGTTTTAATTCCATTAATATGACATAGAAATGAAAGTAGCGTTCATGCGTACGAATGGTTTACCGTCTCCATGAATGGTGCATTTCATTTCCTACCTCTAAATGATTATGTAATATTATAAATACATGTATATGCCGGATATATATGATATATATGATATCCAAATGATGAATATCATTCTGAATATAATGAATCATCGACCACACGAGCAGAATGTAATTGTAAGAAGTCCACTATTGACTTAAGAAAGAAATACCGACAAAACAATTATTATTAACTTAAATGATTACATAATGTTGAAATAAGTTATATAAATGGAATAATAAAATTGAAAAATGTTCTTAAGAAATTAGAAATTAACTCAAGTTTATTATTCAGGACATTAAAGAATGATCGGGTCAAGTCAGACCCGAGGTAAGGGACTTCGTCTCAATATCCTTTCATTGAGGCATATTTTTTTTATACACAAGTTTCTTTTATACGGTGTATAAACCCCTTTTAGTTTTACTTTTATACAGAAGGAATATTTTTCTATGAAGTGTTTTACTAAATGACAAAAAGGAATGTTTCTTTTAACATACGCGGTGACAACGATCTTTTCTGCCACCGCAAGTATTATTTGGTCTTTGGCTTCCTCAACAAGCCGTAATGTTTTTAAAAATGAAATAAATTCCATATAATCTTTTATGTATTTTGGTATTGAAAATGGTTTTTTAAAATAGATTTTTTATGTCAATTTATTTAAGTGATATATTGTGATCAAAGTGTGGAAATGTTTTCCTTCCATTATATTTGTTTTATGTATTATGATATTATAATGGTACTTGGACATTTGACGGGTGGTTACGTGATAAACCATATGACATGTGGTGTCGTGAATACCAGGATGGGTGGTTACATTATAACCTCCAATGCATTGGGTATGGAAGTCGGCCGTATGGCTATTCCATTAACTGATATGTGTGGAAGTTGACCGTATTGTTATTCCTTTTATGTATGTTTATGTCCCAAGTTTCCGTTATATGTTATGTGATCTTTATATGGGTTTTATGGTAATATTTTGGTTACAAAAGGGTAAATAATGATCTTTTATTCAGTGATGAGTTTTTACTACTTCATAAGGGTGAAAAGTATTACTTTGATAAAGCATACATGGTTTACTTGTTGTTTTGATAAACTAATAGTTTTCATTCATTGTGCATCCCTTACTTATATTTTTATGCTCACCCCAAGTTTTTTTGAAATGTTTTTCACCTTACTTAATGTGGAATAGGGTCAAGGATGGGATCAAGGGAAAGTCATGCTATCTAAAACATGGAACTAGACATGTTTCTTTTTAAGAGTTTTTATTTTATGGAAACTTAGTAGAAGTTTCTACTTTGTAATCTTTTGAGATGTAAATGTTATTTCCTAATTCTATAAAACTCTAAACCTGAAAATATACTCAATGTGAATTATTCATTTAATGCAATATTAAGTAAGGATTAAGGTCATGTCCTTATATCAATGGTTACATGGAGTTCTATTACACAGTAGCTAGTATGGCACAAGGAAAATCACATAATTGAGTCCCACACATCCTATCTCCATTATACTATGTCCCAATTTGGTCAAAAATAAACGATGAAAACTATCATTGAATACCTTTTTGTAATACCCTAACTCATGTCACCACATTAGAGCCGGAGAGTCATATGACATCATGAACACCGCCTTTTATGCAAGAGGTTGCCGTCTAGAAATGAAGGCTTGAATTCTATTTTTGGGGAATATATACACTTAGTATCATACGCATACAACAATAATTTAATTATAATATAACAACTTATAGTAAATATGTAGGATGGAAAAAAGAAATAAATAAATGCATGTTATATTACAAGTAGAGATGCTCTCTATGTGGCAATCCAAAACTGAGTAAAAGTGAAAATAGTAAAATAATTAAATAAAGCACTGTGGGAATGATATATAATCTATCTTGGTCCCACCGTTAGGTATATTATTTTGGAAATAGTCTTCTATCATGGGACCCTTTTCTTTACATGGATGACTATACATGAAAACTGAATGTGCATCAAGATTCTCATATAATGTGTGCGTAGTAAACCTAGTAGGAAATCACCAATTCATCATTGAAAAATGTTTTCATATACAATAGGTGTACTCAATGATAAAAATAAAACTTTATGAAATCATAAAAACATATACATTGAACTCATGTACTAACCAATCATACAGAATCATCGATTCTACCAGGTTTGACTCCATTTCAGAAGGAATACACTAGTGCAGAAAACTTTTTTTTACGTCGGTTAATTTTGATTATTTACGTCGGTTTTTAGGCGATGTTAATACGGACGACGTTATAAATAACGTTTTTTACGTCGTTTATTTAAAACCCGATGTAACATCCCTAACATCACAGTGTTTATCACGTCGGTTTATTAATAACCGACGTGAAAACTGATGGGGGATGGGGATTTATAACGGCGGTTATTATATAACCGCCGTGATAAACCGCGGGTGGGGGGTTTTAGCACGTCGGTTATATAATAACCGACGTGATAAATATTCGCGGGGGGGGGGGGGGGGGGGTTATCACGTCGGTTATTTCTAAACCGACGTGATAAAATGCCTGGGATATCGTTTATCACGTCGGTTATGACATAACCGACGTGATTAACCCTTCCCCGGGCCTATTATCACGTCGGTTTCTTAAATAACTGACGTGATAAAAAGGCCTGGGAAACGTTTTAGCACGTCAGTTATCCAATAACAGATGTGGTAAATCGATTCCCAAGCCTTTTAGCACGTCGGTTATATTAAGAACCGACGTGATAAAAGGCCCGGGAACGGTTTATCACGTCGGTTCTCGAAAAAGCCGACGTGATAAACCCCTACCGATTTATTTACCACGTCGGTTATAAAATAACCGACGTGAAAGAGATATATTTTTTTTAAAATAATTGCACTGCTCTCACCAAAAAGCAACCAGAAACCAAACAACAAAAATAACCATGCCAGCCCTCCCCCAAGCCCCAACTAAACCCCACCCTCATCTATACCCACCTAACAACCTGGCCAGCCCTCCCCCACCACATTGGAGCCCCACCACAACCCTTGGACACCCCCCACCCATTGGACAGCCCCCCACCCTCATTTACACCCCCACAACCCCTAGTACAGCCTCAAACACCCATTGGACACCCCTCCCATATCCCTTTGACACCCCCACCCCTTGGACACCCCCACCCCTTGGACAGCCCCCCACCACCCTCATTTACACCCCCAAGACCCCTAGTACAGCCTCAAACACCCATTGGACACCCCCCCCACACCTTGACAGCCCTCCCAGACCCCTTGGACACCCCCCCGACCCCTGGACACCCCCCCGAACACTAGGACAGCCCCAAACACCCCTTGGACACCCCTCCCATATCCCTTCGACACCCCCACCGCTTGGACACCCACCCACCCCTTGGACAGCCCCCCCCCACCCTCATTTACACCCAACCGGCCCCTTGGACAGAACTCCCAGACACCTTGGACACCACTCCCATATCCCTTGGACACCCCCCACCCCTTGGACACCCCCACCCCTTCGACAGCCCCCCCCCCCCCACCCTCATTTACACCCCCCGAACACTAGGACATCCCCAAACATCTCTTGGACACCCCTCCCATATCCCTTGGACACCCCCCCACCCCTTGGACACCCCCCTCCCCTTGGACAGCCCCCCCACCCCCTGGACACCCCCCCGACCCCTTGGAAACCCCCCCCCCCCCCCCGACCCCTTGGAAACCCCCCCCCCCATCCCCTTGGGCAGCCCCAAACACCCCTTGGACACCCCTCCTATATCCCTTGGACACCCCCCCCCCCCACTTGGACACCCCCCACCCCTTGGACAGCCCCCCTCCCACCCTTATTTACACCCAACCGACCCCTTGGACAGCCCCAAACACACCTTGGACACCCCTCCCATATCCCTTGGACACCCCCACCCCTCATTTACACCCCCCGACCCCTAGGACAGCCCCAAACACACCTTTGACACCCCTCCCATATCCCTTGGACACCCCCCAAACACCCACCCACCCCCTTGGAACCTCTCCCCCCATACCAAAATCCAGACCAGAAAAACCATCAACAGTAGACCAAAACAAGAAGTAGAGAAAAATTAAACATTCACTTATATAACATTCAAAACTTACACTGTCAACTTCAAAAAAAAACTAAATCCAACCTAAACGACTACGAAATACGCAATTACATTGAAAATATTCAAAATTACATTTTACATTACAAACAACTAAAAGTCAATCAAACCTGTAAAATAATTTGACCACTCCACTTGTAAGTGTTTGATATCATCAGCAGTAAAGGGTTGAGGGCCATCAAAAAGCTACAAAGGAAAAGTATAGTAGTCAACGTGTATAATGAATAAATCAAATTGAAATATTATGAGAAAGAGGAAATCTTACCAGGTCAAAACTCAGAACTGTCCCAGTTGTTATTATTTCATACATAAATATTAACATGTAATATCCGCATTCGATGATTCCTTGTTGCTCATGACATTTCTTTTTGAATGAGTGTAAATTCAATATATTATTTTTATGTAATAAATCAAAATGTACAAATTATAAATAGATATTTACCTTTGCATGTACATATTTGATCTTGAAATTCCTTTTCATTGCGCTTTTTTGAAAGTGGACCCATGCCCTGTCAGAAAATAATACCAATGGGGTAAATTTAAAATTCATTATAATATATAAAACTATTGTGAAATTGAAACTTACGTTTCCAATATATTCTTAAAACTTTCTCGCACATCATCATGGAGAGATCATATCCAATAAAGTGCTTTCTCCCTAGGGAAAAAAACCCCTAACATCCAATGATCCCTGATAAAAGGAAATTTAACGTTAGTGGTTTTTTATGTTAAAAGATGATTAACTCTTTGAGAGGGATGTGTTTCATACCTCTCACAAAAAGGCATCATCCAACACTGTGTGATTACATTCTTTTCAAATCTATCAGCAATATAAATCATTCTTTGTTCCTCATCCAATGCACATGCTTCAGGGGAAATCAATTGTGGGTCCACGAATCCATATACATCTGTCATCTCATTCCTCTCACAAATTTTATACAGATAACTAATACAAAGCAGACATAAGTATACATTTTTAATAAATATAACGCAAGGAAAAGGTGTTAATACTTACATGATAAAAATTTGCACCACGTTGATGCCCAACTTATCTCCAGTGACAAACTCCATGATATCAGTTTCCATAATCCCCACACATAGTTCACGTCCACAGACATGAGATTCCATTGTAAAGTCATAATGATCCGCCAACAAATTTTAATATCTTGACAATTAGTCAAGACTGCTAGTATCTGCATCTGATGTCACAGGTATCTATCTTTGTTGTTGTCTATACAGTATTTCATTACCTTTGATGTATTCCTGTAAAAATAAATTGAAAAATATATTATTTTTCAAATGATAAAACATTAATAAAAATATAAAATAAAAGATATAACATCCATACCTCTATGGTAATGAGTCGAAGAAGTCTGGATGGCCAAAGTAAAAAATGGCCGATACTATGTCCAACTGTCATCACCTCATCTGTAGGTAATGGTATCCAAGCTGATCTATCTATAATATCCTGTACAGTGACCCTCTGATTCTCTACCTCTACCTGTTGATGATGAACTGTATCTCCTATACAATATACCATCCCATATGAAACTATATGATGTTGAGGATCATCAACATACAACTCACAATAAGTAGGTAGTTGCGGCGGAGGATGAGGATCAAAAATGGGGTCCGCAGGCTGAGGTGGGGTAGTGGGAGCTACTGGGAGAGGTGGAGAGGGAGCTGCACCCTGAAATTGTCTTTGAAAGTCTGCAAACATAAACTGCACCGATTCTCTAATCTTGTCCTCCCTTGTCACATTAATATTATGGACTTCATCCTCCAAGGATTCTATTTTTTTTATAAACTCCCTCAACGTTAGAAGTTGAGGAACGTGGCAACACTTTTCTTACCGATACACCTACCGGATATCCTCTTACACGGCCAGGATGTTCGGTCTTTCCCAATGCCACAGATAAAATATCTTCCCTCCCAGATGGTGTAAATGTCCCCTGTGAACTTTGCTCCTCAAGAGAGTCCTGTAATAATTAATTGAACATTTATATAATGATTGGAAATATATGACGAAAATAGTAAAATTAAATAAATAAAATAGATATCTTACAATCCTCTCAACCATGAGTCTCGATTCTTCCGAAAGATATTGTCCTTTTTTGCCCTTCCAAGCTCTTTTCCATTTCTCATGTCTAGATGGAGCGGATAGAGGGGCCACCTCTCCAGAGCTTGAAGACTCAGCTCTTAGTTGTTGAAATTTTTCTGCCATCATTTGTTCTTCCAATAATGCATACCCTCCCCGAGATAAACTATGAGGGTATACATTTTTAGATTGGATCTCTTCATGAGCTTTCCTTGTTTGCTGTAAATTAAGAATAAGTAATCATTAACAAAACAATAATAAGATCATTTATATAAGAAAGCTTATAAAAGTTTACATTGCCCTTACCAAAAATGATTCTTTTCTTCTACTTTCAAAAAATTATCTCCATGTGTCTTCATCTATAAAAGGATATATACGACATGGATTCTCACGACTCCTATGACCGTAAATGAAATCAGATGAGAGGGTTGATTTGAAATCCCTCCATCTCCTAGCAGCCAATGATAAGCATTTCTTCCTGACTCCTCCAGTGTCAGGAATATCAAATGTCATCTGATAAAAAAGAGGTTAAAAATATTATATATACTAGAAACATTTAAAGAACAGTCAAACAACAGAAAAATATCTTACCAAAATGGTCTCCCACAACTGAGAAATTATCGCCTTATCCACACTTCTCCAATCATCATAGAGAATTCTTACTTTGCTCTTAGCCTGAGTTGCTACAAAACCCTTAAAATCATTAGCATTTGGACCTCTAGGAAGATCATCATCATAAAACTCCACGACTATCCTCTCCTCCTTCGTACGGGCAAGTGATAATTTTGGTAAACGTGTGCACCCACGCTTACCAACCTTTGAACTCTTTTTCGTAATAGGAGCATGTGAATGTTCCTCCCCAAATGTATGACCAATATGCTCATCTCCAGAATCATGTGGCTGATCAACTGATTGATCTGTCATTTTCCTTCAAATCAAAAAAACAAACATTAGTTCACAAATATACAAATTCAAATATTGTAATACTACTTAATCAGAAAATAGAAAAGTGTACTAAATTACATAATAGTAAACATTGGTAATATGGTAAGCATGTTAAACAATGATAAACATGGTAAACACAGTCTGTTTTACCCCTCTCTCTTGGATTTTAATGATCAAAATCACTCTTATTGTGTTCTAACTTGTTTTCATGTGTTTTTGTTGACAGGCAAAAGGTTTCCAAGGAGTTGGCCCAAGAAAGCTGAAAAGTGGACTCACTGAGTCCACCGGTCAGCCGGTGTGAGCTCACCGGCCAGCTGGAGGACCCAGGCAGTAGACTTGCCCACTGCCTGGTGTCACCGGCCGGTGGGTGGCTCACCACCAGCCGGCCGGTGGACCAGACAGAGAGCCTTCCTCTCTGTCTGGACCACCGGCCAGCCGGTGCGCCCAGGACTTCTCCTCTTTCGGTTTTTATTGTTTTATCATTTTGGTTTGATACATGTTTTAATAAGTAAAAAATTTACAATATCTAACATTATATGAAAAAACTAAATGTAAACAAGAAATAAACATGTGTTACCTGTAATTTTAGGAATGTACAGTTGGATTGTTTTCCCAAATTCCTTCGTCGTGATCGTTCCTTATGGCACAAACCATGTCTTCAACATACTCATCGTTATGTTCTGTTAATCATTCCACGGAAGTAGGGATCTCACATAAATCAGCATCTTCATCAAATTCATCCTCACCAACATATTGTTTTTTCCCTTGTAAAACAATAGCCCACTGCATATCTGATTGATCTACTACATAGAAAATTCGTTTGGCATGTGTTGGCATTATAAAAGAATCAGCTGTGTCTTCCAATCTATTCAGATTAACAAGTGTCATTCCAAATTCATCGTGTCTGACACTGTTGTTACCGATAAACCATTTACAGTTAAAAACAGGAACTTTAATTTTAATGTAATCAGCCTCCCATATGTCTTCAATCACTCCATAATATGCACTTGATGCTGAAATTGGGTTTCTGTCCTTAGCACTCAAAAAATGCATTGCTTCTGCAAACACCAATACACCACTATTCTGAACTGCACTTCTGTTGTCCTGAGCTTTCGTATGAAATGTATAGCCATTAATGTCATAAGCGGACCATGTTATCACATTTAAAGATGGACCACCCACTATCCATTTTAATGTCTCTGATACATCTGATCTACCAAGCAAGGTCTTTTTAAACCATGGCAAAAAAGTTTTGTTGTGCTCATTCAAAATCCACATTTCTTTCTTCTTTGGATGACATTGTTTCAACTCATTAATATGCAATGTGATATACGGTTGAACATCAGCTATTTTATTCAATATGTATGATTCTAACTTCTTCATCTGTTCAGCTGACAGTGATTTGACTTTCAAGCCACGAATCCCCTTTCCCTCATTATTAACCCGTTCATGGCGAGATGGAGGCAAACCTATGTGTTGCGCCGTAGCCAAGTAGCTCGTAAAAAACTATTCTACCTCTTTAGAAATATACTTTTCAATAATGGAAGCTTCAGGTCGATATGGATTTTTAACATATCCCTTTAATATTTTCATATACCTTTCAAAAGGATACATCCAACGAAGATATACAGGTCCACAAAGCTTTATTTCTCGAACCGGATGAATCATTAAATGCACCATCATATCAAAAAAAGTTGTTGGAAAATACATTTCCAAATGACAAAGTATAAAAATTGCATCCTTTTCCAAAATGTTCAAAGCATTCACATCAATCGCCTTGTTACAAATTGAATTGAAAAAATAACACAACCTCATTATAGTCTTTCTGACACTGATGGGCAATATTCCACGCAGTGCAACTGGTAGAATTTGTTGCATCATGACGTGACAATCATGTGATTTCATACCTATAAACTTCAAGTCTTTCAATGAGACAAAAAATTTTACATTTGAAGAATATCCTTGAGGCACTTTGATATCATGAAGACACTGACAAAAGCTACTTTTCTCCCTCTTCGATAATGTATGAAAAGCTGGGGGAAGAAATGTTCGTCTTCCTTTAGGAGTGGGAGGTAACTCTAAACGTATTCCCATTGATAGTAGGTCTAACCTTACATTCAACCCATCTTTTGTCTTTCGTTTAATATCTAGCAATGTTCCGATCAAAGAATCACAGATATTCTTCTCCACGTGCATGACATCAATATTATGTTCGACTTCATGATACCTCCAACATGGTAGCTCAAAAAATATTGACCTTTTCTTCCAAATATGTCTATCATTACCAGATTTCTGTGTCTTTACCAATGTCACATCAAGGTTTTTCACCCTCTTAAAATACAAATCTAGGGATAAAGGTTTTGGAGCAGTATCAAATTCTTGTGAGCCATTGAATGCCTTTTTTAGTCTTCTATAAGGGTGATCCATAGGGAAAAAAAATTCGATGACCCATGTACACTGTTTTCCTCCCATGATGCAATTGACAATATGACGTCTGTTGTTCGCAAATTGGACATGCTTTATGCCCTTTAACACTGTATCCAGACAAATTTCCATATGCTGGGAAGTCATTTATAGTGAATAGAAGCACTGCATGCAGTTGAAAATATTCCATTTTATAAGAATCATACACCCTAATACCATCAGCCCATAACAGTTTCAAATCATCGATCAGCGGTGACAAGTATACATCAATATCATTGCCGGGTTGCTTTGGACCAGAGATCATGATACTCAACATGACATATTTGCGCTTCATACAAACTTCAGGAGAGAGGTTGTAAATTACCAATAAAACAGGCCATGAACTATGTGTGCTACTGAGGGTTCGGTATGGATTCATTCCATCTGTGCACAAGCCTAGTCTCAGATTTCTAATTTCATTTCCAAATGTAGGGTACTGGGCATCAATTTTCTTCCATTGTGGACAATCAGCTGGATGACGTATTTTTCCATCACATACCCGCTCATCAACATGCCATCTTAACCTTTTTGCATCATGTGAATTAGCAAGTAAGCGTTTGAAACGAGGAATTATAGAAAGATACCAAAATTCCTTTGAAGGGAGCTTTGTAATCTCTACATCAGATTGTGATTTTTCTTTCACCTTATACCGTGATGTCCCACATTTAGGACACTCTTTCAGAAATTCATATTCCTTCCTATATATAATTCAGTCATTCGGACAGGCATGTATTTTCCTGTATCCCAATCCCATCGGGCATAATATTTTTTGGCCTTATAATGTGAATCTGGAAGATCGTTATCTTCTGGAAGAATGTATTTCATCAATTGTAGCAGCTCTGTAAAAATTTTGTCACTCCATCCATGTTTCGCCTTCAGGTTAATCAATCTTAACACCGCTGACAAAACTGTAAAATCTGTACAACCAAGATATAATGGTTTTTCGGCATCACCATATATACGTGCAACTGTCGGTTCTATCTCAATTTGTTCTGCTACAATATCGCGAATCATTTCTTCAATTCCATCGGAGTTACCATCTTGCGATTCATTATCATCAGTGACATTCTGTCCAGTTTCGCCATGCCAAATCCAAGGGTTGTAACTCGGATTGAAACCATGACAAATCAGATGATCTTTTATCTCTCTACTTTTCAACTTCTTCATATTCAGACATTTCAGGCATGGACATAAAAAAATGTCACTACTTGGAACATTTCGTTTAGCAAATTCCAAAAAGGCATCAACAACTTCCTCATATTCATTACTCATTCGATGTGCCGTAATCCAACTTCGACTCATTATTACCTATAACAAATAGCAAAAAAATATATATTTTTTAGATAAGACAAATATATGTTTATATGAAAAAATCATAATTTGAATGTTAACAATTTTGAAATATAAAACAAATCGATGTGTATTTAAAAAAAAATATGCTTGAATATTATTTTTTAAACAAAATATAGTAAGATATAACACCCCCCCTGGACACCCCCTGACCCCTCTGGACAGCCCCCGCCCCTCCTGGACACCACCCCCCCACCCCCTACCCCCTTGGACACCCCACTGGACATCCCCCAACCCTCTGGACAGCCCCCCCACCCACCTGGACAACCCCAAATACCCTCTGGAGAGGCCGCCACCCACTTGGACAGCCCCCCACACCCATCCAGCCCCTTGGACACCCCCCTGGACACCCCATCGAACCCTCTGGACAGGCCGCCACCCCCTTGGACAGCCCCCCACACCCACCCATCCCCTTGGACACCACCCTGGACACCCCCCGACCCCTATGGACAGCCCCCGACCCCTCTAGAAAGCACCCCCACCCCTCCTGGACACAACCCCCCACCCCCGACCTACTTGGACACCCCCCTGGACACCCCCCAACCCTCTGGACAGCCCCCCACCCCTCCTAAACACCACCCCACCCCCTACCCCCTTGGACACCCCCCTGGACACCCCCCAACACCCACCCACACCCTTGGACAGCCCCCCACACCCACCACCCCCTTATAAACCCCCCTGGACACCCCCCGACACCTCTGGACAACCCCCACCCCTCCTGGACACCACCCCCCCACCCCCCTACCCCCTTGGACACCCCCCTGGACATCCCCCAACCCTCTGGGCAGCCCCCCCCCCCCACCCGGACAACCCCAAATACCCTCTGGAGAGGCCTCCACCCACTTGGACAGCCCCCCACACCCATCCACCCCCTTGGACACCCCCCTGGACACCCTACTGACCCCTCTGGATAGGCCTCCACCCCCTTGGACAGCCCCCCACACCCACCCATCCCCTTGGACACCACCCTGGACACCCCCCCGACCCCTCTGGACAGCCCCCGACCCCTCTAGAAAGCACCCCCACCCCTCCTGGACACAACCCCCCACCCCCGACCTGCTTGGACACCCCCCAACCATCTGGACAGCCCCCCACCCCTCTTAAACACCACCCCCACCCCCTACCCCCTTGGACACCCCCCTGGACACCCCCCAACACCCACCCACACCCCTGGACAGCCCCCCACACCCACCCACCCCTTTGCAAACCCCCCTGGACACCCCCCGACCCCTCTGGACAGCCCCCCCCCCCCCCCCCCCCCCCCCCGCCCCTCCTGGACACCACCCCCACCCCCTACCCCCTTGGACACCCCCCTGGACATCCCCCAACCCTTTGGACAGCCCCCACCCACCCGGACAACCCCAAATACCCTCTGGAGAGGCCGCCACCCACTTGGACAGCCCCCCACACCCATCCAACCCCTTGGACACCCCCCTGGACACCCCACCGACCCCTCTGGACAGGCCGCCGCCCCCTTGGACAGCCCCCCACACCCACCCATCCCCTTGGACACCACCCTGGACACCCCCCGACCCCTCTGGACAGCCCCCGACCCCTCTAGAAAGCACCCCCACCCCTCCTGGACACAACCCCCCACCCCCGACCTGCTTGGACACCCCCCTGGACACCCCCAACCCTCTGGACAGCCCCCACCCCTCCTAAACACCACCCCCACCCCCTACCCCCTTGGACACCCCCTGGACACCCCCCAACACCCACCCACACCCTTGGACAGCCCCCCCACACCCACCCACCCCCTTGTAAACCCCCCTGGACACCCCCCGACCCCTCTGGATAGCCCCCACCCCTCCTGGACACCACCCCCCCACACCCTACCCCCTTGGACACCCCCCTGGACACCCCCAACCCTCTTGATAGCTCTCCCACCCCCCTGGAATCACTGAAAATTTACCATAACAAGAAGTTAGGCCATTCAAAGAATGTTTTTAGGTGTTGAGGAAGAACTGAGTTTCAATAGATAGGGAAGGAAGTTGACATTAGGTTGTATATTCTAGGTGTGGATTTGAAGGAGTTAGTTTATGTTCAGTGACCCAAGAGATTGAATCAGAAATTCAGATTTTGTGCCATTTTCTCATGATGAGGATGAATAATTGGTGGGGTTTGACTTTTAAATGGAGAGCTTAGCAGACCATAATATTTTCTATAGATCAGTAAAGGATGTTAGCATCTAACATAAGGCTTAAGGGATGCTTTAAGATCCAAATATGTATGTTGATGGATGCAATGGATCTAGTAGAGGTTCTAGAAAGAATGGTGGTTTTATTTGTTTAGGATAAGTAGTGAAGAAAAAACTAGTTAATTTTTTACTTACTGAAAAGAGGGTATCTAAAATTTTTAACATGCCGAGGGGAAATCTGGCGAGCCCTCCTCGTGAAACTTTATTTGCAGGGGGTGAAAATGGTGATGTGATCCCAAATCCATGCACCTATGCCATGGTTGTGTGTGAATAAAGTAGTAACAAATGTAAAAGGGCAACCCATCCAAATGGACACGCCCCAACCCTCTCGGGGATTTATAGAAAACGATGAAAAATTAGTGAAATCATAAAATTAGTCAATATTTCAAGTCGAACTAATAGATCTAGGGATGATAAATAAGATTATGGTGCCAAAACGAGTTAAAAGGGTTCTCAATCGAAGAATCTTAGCTAGTTTCAACAAAAAAATCACAACACATATATATATACTATCCGCGAAAAAAAACGAACGAGTGGGAGGATTACCTGAGTGCTGCGAGTTTAGATGATTGATCCGAGGAGATTAAATATGAGAAGCGATGATTGCAAAACGAATCTAAACCAACGAAATGGACGAGCCGATTCGGGTTTACGCGCGAGAGAGACGAGTCAGGACTGTCGAAGGTAAACTCGTGAATGACAATCCACGGGTCTGGGTAAATTTTTTAATGAGTTATCACGTCGGTTATTCAATAACCGATGGTATAATTTTTTTAAAAACATTTATAACGTCGGTTATTCAATAACCGACGTAAAAACCTTCCTCTGATTCTTTTTTTACGTCGGTTATTTTATAACCGATGTTATAAAGGGCTCAAAATCCGCGTTTTTTTACGTCGGTTCTTCCATAACCGACGTCAAAAACATCTGCGGATTCTTTTTTTTATGTCGGTTATTTTATAACCTACATAAAAAGGCCTTCAAAAACCGCGTTTTTTACGCCGGTTATTGAATAACCAACGTAATAACTCGTACATATGTCGATTTGTTACGTCGGTTATTGAATAACCGACGTAACAAACACCCCCTGCTTCTGTTTTTTACGGCGGTTAATGTATAACCGACGTAAAAAACGAAGTCGCGCGATTAATAACGTCGGTTATAAAAATAACCAACGTTAAAGGTGTACTAAACACAGGTTTTTACGTTGGTTATTAAATAACCGACGTAAAAAACCTCGTTTTACATATTATGACGTCGGTTTTATATAACCGACGTAAAAAATGGTGACGTAAAAAACGTTTTCTGCACTAGTGATATCAAGGTACTAGTAGTAATTAAATAACTATCCACATGGATAATAAACATACTACTTGATATCCTGAAAACATGATACTTGATATTCAATATTCATCATGTCTGTCATATTTTTAGTATCCACTAGGAATCAAGTAATCTTTCAACTCAGCATCCTCTAGTCCTTGAGTAAATAAGTTTCATGACATCAAATAAGAATTAGGTGAATGACCCAGCTTCCATGATGCATCATCATATACCTACAAATTTATTTAGTCCATCATATCAATCATAGAATGTTATGAACTCTCCCCCTCTTAGTGATAACCATGTCACAATAGTTCACACATTATGAACACGAAGAATAATACCTAACGTGGTATTGTAACACACCTATCAAGGTAGAGAATACAAGTCAAATATTTTCAAATCATCATGAAAAAAAATATCATTAAAAATAATTATTATCTAACATAAAATATTAATGATAAAATATAAGTACTCTCATAAAAAAACGTATCATAAATGGGTATAATGGGCTATGCACACACCTACATGGGATCAAAATCAAGCTCAACCATCAAAGTATGCTAACAAAAGAATAATACCATGGAAACATGTGAATATTAGATCCCAAAATGGAATGTAATTTCTTAACTCAAGGTTATTAATGTCAATGCCAATTTTTTTCAAGGCTTCCACTTTCTGAACCATGTTCACACATGAACTAGAATAAGGTAACTCACCAAGATCTACTAAAACCAACTTCAAATATGATTATACATTTTCTTGATAAAGCATCAAGGAATAAAAAACAAAGCGGTGGAACAACACTTAGACATGGAAATCCACCATCAATGGTGTAATCTATGTCTAGTAGAATAGAAAAATTAATGCTATAACATGATAGACTCACCAAGGAAGATTTCACCAAGTGATTCACCAACAAGATATAGAAAAAAACTAAAGGTCCCTAGGAACAGAAACTATGCATTAACATTGATTAATTCCCCCCATTATATCATATGATATATCATGTAAATAAATATATTATCCCCATTTTAGGATCATCCAATGTAGGATAAGAATTATTCTGTTTGAATAAGAAATCCCCACAATGTTCTCTATTGAATCACCAAAAAAAATAAATGGACCATCATTAAAGGATTGAAGGAGGCATTTGAATGATCAAATGGTGGTTAATATTGATATAGTTGTTGATGAAATCCAATATTGGAATAATAAAGTAGAACCATATTGGCCCCCTTGTCATGAAAATTTTAAAATTTAAAATATTTAAATTGGAAGTAAAATTGAGTAATTTAGTCAACGTTAATGAGTGAAAAAAGTTATTAATTTTCCTGTTTTCAAGTTAAAAATGTTTTAAAAAAAATAGATTATTACGTACATATATACAAGAAATAAATAGACTATTTAGTTCTTAAAAATCAATACTAATGCTTAAACATCCTCCTCCTTGGTGTATCACCCATTTTTGTGGGGAGGGGGGGGGGGGGGGGTTCCATCACCATGCCCTAAAAAATAGTTCAAGAGGTCGTTTTATCTTCCTTATATCACATAGAAGAATACTAGATCTGAAACTTCATAAAAAAGATAATGTTGTTGACTATTTTGTATATAAATACAATTTACTTCCAAAAACTTCATGAAAAATGAACCCATGGATTCAACATTCATATGATTCAAAAAATTCATTTAATACATATTCGTGCTTCCAAAAACATAACCACCCAAAACTGGGGTGTTACACATAATAATATTATATTTATTCATAAAATATATCTTTGTTTATATCCCTAAAAAGAATAAATAAAAAATGATTCACATAACATTATGGAGGTGGAAGTCCATACATTCACATATATGAATTTTTATTTTACAATGGATACAAAATGAGATTAAAGATTTCTATTCCATAAAAATTATAATAGTAAAATATACTGATGTAATTATATTAATAGGTTAATGATAATTTTAAAGTATGTTAAACAATAGATAAACAAAAAATAACCCATTTAAGATTTATACCACTTCATTGGGTATTATCCTTTGAGAAGCACTTTAAGGCTTCTTAGGGTTGCCTTTTGGTTACACCAGGAACTATAGGATGAGGGGAGGATAGTTAGGGTTTGATTTGGGTATATCTAGTTCAAGATATTCATATCAATTTGTGTGAGTAAGTGAGAATAGAAGTTTCCCTTTTATAAGTGAGGAGAGTGTCACACTTGTAAATTTATTTTGAGTTAAATTAATATAAATATATTTCTCATATGAAAGTAGAACCAAAATGATATATTAAGTATATTAGAATATTATGACTCAAAATACAATCATCCAATAAAAGCATAAAAAATTTTATTATTTTTTGAACCCTATATCTTTTTTTTAATCCACTAATTATCTATTTTAACAATTACCATGGTGTAAACACTTACCCTATCTACTATAAATTACAAAAAAAATTAAATTGACCTTATTAAAAAATTTAAAACTCTAGCTAAAACATTCAAAATACATTTCATATAACTATGTTTCTATAATTGGTAAAATATAATTTTAAAACATGCATGTGTATAGTGGTGGAAAATAGTTTTTAAAAGAATGTATTTTTTAGAATAAAAATGATTTTATACTAAATAATGTAACATATTGTTTCCCAAAGAATTATTTGAATTATTATAAATATAAATATCTTAAATTTAATTCAATAAAAAATCACAATTTTTTAAAAACATATTAGGAATACTTGATTAGAAGAAAATATCCAAAGCTATTTTCAATCTAATATTAGGATGATGTTGTAAAATTTACAATATTTGAAAAATCATTATTTTCACTATTCTCCGAAAATAAAATATTTCCAAAAATCATAAAAATTGATGCTAATTAAATCCTAATGCGAGGATTATAAAAATAATTTCCACATTATCAAATTAAAATTCAGGAATCTAGGAATTAAACTTTTAAATTAAATCATGAAAAAAGTTCTTTTCTGTAAAAAATGCACATAGAAAATGTTTTAGTTTTCCCATTGTATAAGATTCAATGATATTAAATCCCACTAAATTATTTTTTATCAAAATGGTGATAAAAATATATTCATAAAAAAATGTGGGTATTCTTTCCTCAATAATTCTTTGAGCTCCCAAGTTACCTCCTCTTATTTCTGATGTCACCAAAGAACCATCACCAAATGAGTTTCCCAATTTTAGAACACATTTTATCTATTTTCAAGAATTTTGAAAGGATATTAAATATATTTTAATTTAGGTTTAACATATATTAAATCTATGGTGAATTAAAGTGTACCATATAGACCCAGGTTCCACTAAACATTTACCCCAAGTTAGTTTTCCACTATTCCTCAAGCACACCTCCCAATATGCCTGAGGCAACCAACTTATGCTGATGGTATAATAAAATATTTGGGGAGACCATAACCTATTTAATAGAGTAAAAATATATAGTAAATAAAGAAAATATCAATACAAAATTAAAATAAATACCAAAACACAACATACCACATTTCCAAAAAGAGGAAGTTCCAACTAACCAATACAGTAAATAGGACACATCATATTAGTCTAATGTGATAAAGGGAACCCAATATATTTAAATAAATAAAATAAAAAAAGGTTCCCATCCTGAGGTATGGTCCCCTAATCCATTCTCTATCCCCACTCCCATGTTATCCATCTAACACAGGGCATTTTCCCTTATATTGTCATACAACCATGATGTCTACTCGGGTACTGTAACACCCCATGATTTTATAAGATATATTATTTTTAATTTACTTCATATCTTATGTTGTAATCTACACCAAGATTATCTTGTGCTATACGCAACACCGTATTAGCTTGCAGTATACACAAAACTAATCTTGGATCGTGTTACACACAATTTCAAGTTTGTTTGATAGTAGTTATTCTACGCAACATTGAGTGTATATATATATATATATTAAATATATAAATGAAATATGGTTGGATTTTGTTAAAAACAAAAACAAAGGAGTCTTGCACAACACGCAACCCTGACTTGGCTTGAATTGCACACAATCGCGACTTTCCTCGATAGCGTGTGTTGTACGCAATATCAGGTTTCACTAAACAATGATATATGGTTATAATATTTTTATGAAACATCTGTTATGAAAAGAATTAACTAAATTTTGAATTTTATAACACTATTATTTCATCTTACTCATTTTCTAGAACATGGTATGTGAACAAAATAATTTTTTCGGGTAAAATAATTATTTTTCAAAAAATGCAGTTTTGCCGCCTTTTAATGGAACACCCAAATTAAATCTAATTTTTGACATTTTTATAAGTTCAATTTTACAAAATAAACTTCTTCTTTTGAATCAGGATATAAAAATTTACATTGGATAAATTTTTGATATTTTTTCTCATAACTTTCATATTTTAATGAATAGTAAAAACACGCGATATTTTAAATAAAAACAACTTTTTTTCATAGTAATAATTTATATGGTTAAATAATAATATTGAATGGTTTTAAAGTATAAATAGAATAAATTTTTACCTTTAATATAATGTATGTCATTAGAATATATTTTACCTTGAATTCATAGATTAAATCAATTCAATCTTTTGCAATGTTTTAACGAAAACCCCATTTTCTTTCGACAACGGGATTAATTTTAATTTAATTTCTGAAACTTTTGTGTATTGAATTTGGAAAAATGGATACCATATTTGGAATAAGTGGGTAAAAAATATGTTAATAATATAATTTTTTATTTTGGGCATTATGAATAGTAACTACGGTAAATTTTATTTACCGTAGTTAAAGGTAAATCGGGTAATTAAGGGTAAATATAAGATTATAAAATTACCTAAATCCTGAAAAAATACTACTAGATGACTAAAGGTCGACCCATTTAACCTAAGGGTCAGATTAGATTCATTTATTGGACTTTTATCCATGAAAATAATTTAATTATTATTAAAACCAAAGAATGTGACAACATGTCACTTTCTTAAATCATATAAGTATAATAATTTTAATTTAGTGATAAACTTAATGAAACTTCAAACATGAATAGTCTCCAGAAATATAATACAATTATCTACATCATATGAATTTATTTAGAAATTTTAGTGACTATATAATTATCATTAAGTATGACACAATAGTGATGTTGAAATTATTTTATTAATTGAAATATCAAATAAATGATTTTAAAAAAATTAAAATAAATAATATATGAACTATTTAATGTGATCCACTAATTTTCTAGATACAGATGAAATTTTATTAATCTGTTAATGCTTTTAGTTCGAACAGATATTCTGTATATATTTTATGTAAATTCAAATAAATGAATAGTGTCAAAATTGACAGCATTGTTATTTTATAAAAATAACATGTTATAAAATTGTTTAAAAACAAAAAAAATTATAAATTATAAATTAAAACATATATGGTCGAAAATGTCATGAAGTTTCAAATTATGGAAAATTCATAACACATATGTTATTTTTTATAATAATTTAAAATTTAGAATATTATTTCCACAAATAAAATAAAATTGATAAAAAAGGATCAATCAAGTTGATAATGTTTAAAACAAATTCCTAACAAGTCTAAATTTTATTGGCTGATGATATTAAAACCCTATCTCATCTAATATTCGGATATGAGTCATTTTGGATGTTTTTATACGGGGTTGGGATTTTATATTAACTAATATTTCTTAAACTTCCAAAGGTGACCCTCTCCTCCGTTATAAAAGTAAACCTCCTCCCTCTCTTCCTCACACCACTTTGAGACTTCAATGTCAGCCAACCCCTGAAAAATTCTCTTTTAAACTTCCCTAGAAACATCTTATAGGTCTTTTTATTCTTCTAAGACCAATTTTAGTGCCCTAAGAGGAGGTCTCAAAGAGGCGCATCAATGAAGAGGTAATGTCTGTTACCGATTCTTTCAACTTTATTTCTTCTTCCACTTCTTCTTTTTTAGTTGTTTAATTATGAGGTAATAAAATATATATCACTCATATAATTATATGTCATTATAAGTATGAAACAACCATATTTCACCATATATCCATCCTACAGAAAACAAAATCACCGCGCGTGCGTACATACGGAATACCGTCTCCACGCCGTGGTGTAATCTATTTTCCACCACCACATTACTTGGATGGTTATAATGGTGAAATTAATAAATATATACGATTATTGTAAAGTGATATTGATTATTTAATATTATACATACACCTTAATACAATTCCACAATCTTGGGAATGATATCATCGCTCGTGCGTACGTACGGACTACCATCTCCACGACACGATGAGATTCACTCTCCATGATAACCATTCTAAAATAATTATAAAGTATATTTAATAAGTAATAATGAAGTATATGAAATATTAATGCCACTGTATTTATGTATATATATATATATTTATGTCATCTACTTAATTCTATTCAATTCAATAAGGAAACGAAAACAGCTTTCATGCGTACGTATGGCCTACCGTCTCTATGAACGGTGTATTTCTTTCCATTTATTGATCTATTATATATATGTATATTCTGAATATATATTATATATAAATCATGTTTTACATTCTGTATGTAAGTAATCATGATCTAAGTAATCATATGAATAATTACAAGTTAAATCACGAACGGCAAATGAAACGATTTTACCCAAAACGCTACATTAACATAAATTTACAAAAGAACGGGTAATATAAAATCATAAGTGAACCATATACGATATAATAAAAATGAATATGATTTTTTAATAAGTCAATGACTTTATTTAAATCATTATACAGTCGTTTTGGATATGTACATAGCATATCGGGCCTAAGGTAAGGGATAATTATTCAAATCTCATTCTTATCTGAGATTGTTTATATGTAAGTATTTACTAGGGTTATATTTTTCATCCATGATCATAAAATGTTTTTCATAAAGTGTTTAATATTCTTCCATGTATTTTTAATGGCATGTTTACCCCTCTTTGACTTTTACTTTGTTTTATGGAAGGAATCTTTCTTTTGTTTACCATACGTGGTACTTTTTGACTTTTTCGACAAAAGTACGAGGAGAATGTTTTTTTAACTTATACGGAATGAAATGATTTTTACGGTTTTATAAAGCCTTATTTTCATGAAGCTTCCTTCAATGTATTTCATGAATTTTTTTAACAAAATCCATTTCTTTTAGAATTGAATGACATTTTGTGAAAAGAGAATGATTTTGAAGAAGAAAGGATATTTTCCTCAAGAATTCATTTCAAGTGTTTTATCAAAACCATTTTTCATCTAAGATGAAATTATTTCATATGTGTATGTTTCAAGTATCAGGTCTCTATGATTTACATGGTTTCACTTTTCTTCTTATGAAATGATATCCATTTCTTTTATATGGATTATGTTATGAGGGGATGATGTTTATCAAAACCCATTTTATTTATTGGGTTATGCTATGCTGTATGATTTATGATATTGTGGCACAAGAAATAATGATTTCATTATGAGATGGTTGGGACCTATATCTCCCTCCAATGCATTAGGTAAATATTTATATCTCATGAGATATACATGGATGGAACGGTAAGTTAATCTGGTTCAGTATTACAGGACTAGAACGAGGAGTGAACTCGATTCAAAAAGGGACTTTGTCCACTATGATGGTCTTGGCAGTAATGCCTTGGATACTATGGAAATCATTACATGTTATTAATGGATTCCACAATTACATGTTTTATTCCCATGCTATTTTATCATTATTTATGTTCCCTTATGATCTATGCCTTATGTACTTCCATGTTTTATGTCGTTTCTCAAGATTTTGAGGTTTAAATATTATGTTCATCTTTTTCAGTTCAAATGTATATGGTATGTTTTATTTTATCAATGATTACCCTTACTGAGCATTTGAGCTCACCCTTTTTATGTTTTATTTTTCATCAGGATTAAAAGAAAGGTTTTAGGTAAGGAAACAAAAAGTGGAAGATCATTATGGGAGATGTTGAATATCATTCACCACGATTAGACTATTACATTCCATGTTTCCAAAGACACTAAACTATTACGGTCCTTATGTGTCTGTTTTTATTATGTATTAAGTATTCTGCAAAAGTAATGTAATGTCCATTTACATCAGAATTTGGATCACTACAGTTGGTAATAGAAGAAAGGTTTAGTTATCCTTTGGAAACCAGGATGTGAAAACGTTAGTGATATCCCTAGAGATATTTCTAAGGTATGTCTAGGGATGTCCCTAAGGATAAGTATATGTATAAGTTATAGTCCTAGAATTATGGTAACGATCATAGACATTAACCTAAGATGTTAGATATTGATGGAACTCCCACTTTGTTATGTTGTTTTTCCTAGCATGATTTTTTCCTCTCACAGAATTCTTTTCGTGTTTTAGTCAATGGAGGGAACCAGAAGGAATTCGGTTAACATTGAATCCAATGGAAAAATTGGTGACTATGAGCAAAAAAATTGCGTAATACATAGTGATAAAGATATACTGATTATGCCGAATCAGTCATCCCGATATATGATTAACAAGGTGAAATTTAGTGGTGTGCTTAATTCATCAAATAAGAGGAAGGTAGACTTTTATGCAAGTTCACATGTTGAGGAGCATAAATAAAGGAAGATTTAGATTTATAAAGAAGGGAAGAGGAACCTTGAGGAATACCTCAAATGGATGAGAAGATGTTATCTGTGTGGAGAAAAGGGTCATAGAGTGACAGACTGTTATGATGTTCAATGTCTTATTTGTGGAGAACATCGGAATTACCCAACTCAATGCCCTGACCTAAAAAGATACTTCTAAATCAATGAAGGACTTATTCCAGGAAAATCATTGAAGAGGATGGATTGAAGTGTTTATATATTGGTATTCAAGAATAATGTTGTTGAGGTACTTTTATGGTGTATTAGAATATTTTTGTGTTAATATATTGTGGTTTTCAATAATTTCATGGTACCGGTAACCATGGAAAGTGATTGATATATTTTTGGAAAAAAGATGATATGCGCAGAATGAAGGGATAAGATAAAATGAAATGTTCAACAGTATTCATGAGCTCATGACTGATATTAGGAAATAGTTATATCATGGTTTGAGTATATAGAATTTTGGGGTTTTGGTATGTGGGAAGAGTTAACTTTTGATAGCACTCATGTTTTCACTAAGATTCAATGGGTATTCAATTTTCAAGAGAATAAATGATTAAGGCCTTCAAATGTTTGGAATGTGACCAACAAGCCATATCTTATGATATATGGAGATCAACAATGGTATTAACATGCTTTTTATATGAAATATCTGGTAATCGTTTTCACTATAATATGAGAGTGGACTATAGTATTATGGATAAGCATGAAGATTGGAATGGATTATGTTGGACATAAGTTAGTATAGATTAAGGATAAATGTTTTTTCAATATTATTGATGGGATGTTATAGTAATTTAGTTTTAAACAAAGGACAACCTGCAGGATTGGCGACAACACATCACATCAGAAAAGGCTGTGGAAATCAAACCAAAGTGTGACTGGTCTTTATCGCATACCACTGGCCTACAGGAAGTCCCTGTTTAGTAGAAACCGGTTTTATTTTATTAAGCGGTATGATATATGAAGTATAAGATCATTTTTGGAATCATACATGATTAACCTCACCATAGATAGACTTATGTATATTTGGTAACTTTTGTTAACCTTTTGTTTGAAACAAATGCAATTACCCATAATTCTATCACATGGTCGGTTAACACTTCACGAATAATAAATTCAACTTCATTTCTTTAAGAGATGAAGTGGAAATTGTTCAAAGAATGAACAAAAGTGAGATTGTACCAAAATAAAGTAAGTATTTATTCTAATTCAAATTCTTCAACTTTAGGTAAATGATCTTGAAAACCAAAAATGTTGTCCTAGTGCCCTTATATCCAATGAATCAGATACTGCCTTAGATCATCACAAATCTATGGCTTTGTGATTGATGGATTTTTTCATAGCCATGTTCTCTACCACTCTCCATCAGAACATAATGGTTATATTTTTCTTCCATATCCATATTTTCACCTATGTTCTCATATATGTAATCTTAGTGATGAGCTTCTATGGATAATCCTTACATTTCATACTTTAGTATTAAAAATTAAGTTTTTGGAATTCCCTTTTTACGATGTGGGGTTCTACAAAAGAAACGTTCAAGTGTTAAACCATTTATAACCCCGACAAATTTCAAGAGACAAATTCATTTTAAGGGGGGTAGAATGTAACACCCCTAGATATTATAAGATATATTCTATTTAATTTGTTTTATATCTTCTGTTTTACACTACACCAAGATTATCTGGAGCTATACGCAACACCATAATAGCTTGCAGTATACACAAAACTAATCTTGGATCGTGTTACACACAGTTTCATGTTTGGTTGATAATAGTTATTATACGCAACATTGAGTGTATATATATATATATTAAATGTCTAAATGAAATATGGTTGGATTTTTTTAGACGCAACAACAAAGGAGTCTTTCACAAGACACAACCCTGACTTGGCTTGAATTATACGCAATCGCGACTTTCCTCGATAGCGTGTGTTGTACGCAATATCAGGTTTCACTAAACAATGATATATGGTTATAATATTATTATGAACTATCTGTTATTAATATTATAAACTAAAATTTTAATGTTATAACATTCTTATCTCATCTTACTCATTTTCTAGAACATTGTATGTGAACAAAAAAAATTCGGGTAAAATAAGTATTTTTTAAAAAATGCAGTTTTGCGGCCTTTTAATGGCACACCAACATTAAATCTAGTTTTTGACATGTTTATAAGTTCAATTTTACAAAATAAACTTCTTCTTTTGAATCTAGATATAAAAATTTATATTGGATAATGTTTTGATATTTTTTCTAATACCTTTCATATTTTAATGAATAGTAAAAACACACTATATTTAAATTAAAAACAACTTTTTTTCATCGTAATAATTTATATGGTTAAATTATAATATTGAATGGTTTTAAAGTACAAATATAATATATTTTTACCATTTAATGTAATTTAGGTCATTATAATTGATTTTACCTTGAATTCGTAGGTTAAATTAATTCAATATTTTTCAATGTTTTAACCAAAAACCAGTTTTCTTTCGACAACGGGATTAGTTTTAATTTAATTTCTGCAACTTTTTTTTATTGAATTGGGAAAAATTGATTCCATATTTGGAATCAATGGGTCCAAATTATGTTAATAAGCTACTTTATATTTTTGGGCATTATGAATAGTAACTACGGTAAATTTTATTTACTATAGTTAAAGGTAAATCGGGTAATTAAGGGTAAATATAAGATTATAAAATTATCTAACACCTGAAAAAATCCTATTAGATGACTAAAATTAGACCCATATCATCTAAGGGTCGGATTAGATTCATTTAATGGACTTTGTTCCATGAAAATTATTTAATTATTATTAAAACCAAAGAATGTTACAACATGTCACTTTCTTAAATCTTAAAAGTATAATAATTTTAATTTAGTGATAATATTAATGAATCATCAAACATGAATAGTATCCATAAATATAATTCAATTATCTACATCATTGGAATTTATTTATAAATTTTAGGGATTAAATAATTAACATTATGTATGACACAATAGTGATGTTGAAATTATTTTATTAATTAAAATATAAAATAAATGGATTTAGAAATATTAAAATAAATATTATATGAACTATTTAATGTGCCCCACTAATTTTTTAGATACATATGACATTTTATAAATCTATTTATGCTTTTAGTTTGAACATATAATCTGTATATATTTTATTTAAATTCAAATAAATGAATCGTGTCAAAATTTACACTATTGTTATTTTATAAAAATAACATGTTATAAAATTGATTAAAAATTACAAATATATTTAAAAATTATAAATTAAAATTTATATGGTATAAAATTTCATAAAGTTTAATATTATTAAAAATTCAAAACACATATGTAATTATTTATAATAATTTAAAATTTAGAATATTATTACCACAAATAAAATTAAATTGATAAATAAGGATCAATCAAGTTGATAATGTTTAAAATAAATTCCTAACATGTATAAATTTTATTTTTTGATGATATTACAACCCTATATCATCTAATATTCTGATATGAGTCATTTTGGATGTTTTTATGTGGGGTTGGGATTTAATATATACTAATATTTCTTATACTTCCAAAGGTGCCCATCTCCTCCCTTACAAAAAGGGCACCTCTTCCCTCTATTCCTCACACCACATTGAGCCTTCAATGTCGGAAAACCCCTAACAAATTCTCTTCACCACTTCTCGAGAAACATCCTTGAGGTCCTAGTCTTCTTAAATGACAAATTTTAGTGCCCTAAGAGGAGGTCTCAAAGAGGCGCTTCAAAGAAGAGGTAATGTTCGTTACCGATTCTTTCAACCTTATTTCTTCTTCCACTTATTCTTTTCTAGTTGTTTAATTATGAGATAATAACATCAGTACCACTAATATACTTATATGTTATTATAAGTATGAATCAACCATATTTCACCATCTATCTATCCTACGGAAAATGAAATCATCATGCGTGCGTATGTACGGAATACCGTCTCCACACTGTGGTGTAATCTATTTTCCACCACCACCTTACTTGGATGGGTATAATGGTGAAAGAAATAAATATATATGATTATTTTAAATTGATATTAATTCTGTAATATTATACATACACTTTAATATAATTCCACAATCTTGGGAATGATATCATCGCTCGTGCGTACGTACGGACTACCGTCTCCACGACGCGATGAGATTCACCCTCCATGTTAACAATTCAAGAATGATTATAAAGTATATGTAATAAGTAATCATGAAATATATGACATAATAATGCTACTGGATTTATGTGTATATATATATATATATATACTTATGTCATCTACTTATTTCTATTCAATTCAATAAGGAAACGAAAACAACGTTCATGTGTACGTACGACCTACCGTGTCAATGAACGGTGTATTTCGTTCCATTTATCGATCTATTATATATATGTATATTATGAATATATATTATATATAAATCATGTTTTAGATTCTATATGTAAGTAATCCTGATCTATGTAATCATATGAATAATTACAAGTAAAAACACTAATGACAAATGAAACAATTTTACCCAAAACACTACTTTAACATGAATTTACAAAAGAACGGGTAATATAAAGTCATAAGTGAACCATATATGATATAATAACAATGAATATTATTCTGTAATAAGTCAATGGAACTATTTATATCATTATACATGAGGTTTGGATACGTACGATGCATATCATACCTAAGGTAAGAGATAATTATTCCAATCTCATTCTTATCCAAGATTGATTATACGTAAGTATTTACTGGGGTTATATTTTTCATCCATGATCATAAAATGTTTTTCATATAATGTTTAATATTCTTCCGTGTATGTTTAATGGAATTTTTCCCCTCTTTGACTTGTACTTTGTGTTATGGAAGGAATCTTTCTTTTGTTTAACATACATGGTACTTTTTTACTTTTCCGACAAAAGTACGGGGAGATTGTTTTTTTAACTTATACGGCATGAAAGGATTTTTAAGTTATTATAAAGCCTTATTTTTATGAAGCTTCCTCCAAAATATTTCATTAATATTATTAATAAAATACATTTCTTCTAAAATTGCATGACATTTTATGAAAAGAGAATGATTTTGAAGAAGAAAGGATATTTTACTCAAGAATTCATTTCAAGTGTTTTATCAAAACCATTTTTCATTTAAGATGACATTATTTCATATGTGTATGTTTCAAGTATCATATCTCTATGATTTACATGGTTTCACTTTTCTTATTATGAAATGATATCCATTTCTTTTATATGGATTATGTGATGATGGGATGATGTTTAAGAAACCCATTTTATTTATTGGGTTATTCTATGATGTATGATTTATGATTTTGTGGAAAACGAAAGAATGATTTCATTATGAGATGGGTGGGATCTATATCTCCCTCTAGTGAATTGTGTAAAGATTTATATCTCATGAGATAGACATGGCTAGAACGGTAAGTTAATCTAGTTCAGTATTACAGGACTGGAACGAGGAGTGAACTTGATTCAGAAAGGGACTTTGTCCACTAAGATGGTCTTCGCAGCAATGCCTTGGCTACTATAGAAATCATTACATGTTATTAATGGATGACACAAATACATGTTTTATTCCCATGATATTTTATCATGATTTATGTTCCATTATGATCTATGCCTTATGTACTTCCTTGTTTTATGTCGTTGCTCAAGATTTTGATATTTAATCATTATGTTCATGTTTTTACGTTCAAATGTATATTGTATGTTTTATTTTATCCATTCATAACCTTACTGAGCATTTGAGCTCACCCCTTTTATGTTTTATTTTCCCCTAGGATTAAAAGAATGGTTTTAGGTAAGGAAACAAAAAGTGGAAGATCTTTATGGGATACGTTGAAGATCATTCACCATGATTAGAAGATTATGTTCCATGTTTCGAAAGACACTAAACTATTACGGTCCTTGTGTCTCTGTTTTTGTAATGTATTAAGTATTCCGCAAAAGTAATGTAATGTCCATGTACATCAGACTTTGGGCCTCTACAGGTACCAAACAATGGCTCAAGAAATATGTTAGTAAAACTCATTAGTCCACAAAATGGTTTCTAAGGCAATATCCAATATAATAATTGTGTATGTATAGGTACAATAAGAAATACACAAATATTAGACAAACTAGGTTTCATTATATAACAATATTCAAATTAACCACATTTATTCTCAGTTCCAAGTGATACATGTACCCATATAACATGATTCAACCTATATTGATCATTTAAACCATATTTCATAGGATCCACATGTCAGAATTCATGGATAATCAGTCAATGCATTCAAACTATTATTCAAAACTCCATTTACAACCATCCACAACCATGATATAGAACTCCGTGTATATACCCTAGGAGATAGAAGCATCATTCCATCCTCTAAAACTATGATTCATCAGGATGATTGTAGCATAATTTTATCCCACCTAATATGGTGGAAATTCATTCCAACATCACAACCAGACATTAATCACAATTCTAAGGGTATACTTAGTGGTCACTTATCTCGCTATAACAAAAATTTTGAAACTTTTATTTTTATCAACAAACCAATGGTTCTTTCCTTTCAATAAATTTACTCAATTCCATATCATTACCATATTACCATTAATTTGTAGACACCACCATTAAACATACAATAAAACCATTTTTATAACCATGACATGCCTCCATTAATCATTTTTCACTTTACTCCTTGTTACTCATAACCAATTTAACTCTACAAGTTGAGACAAAAAATCCTTTATTCCAATTTAACACGTTAAAAACAATTTAAATTTTCTTAATACATTAAAATAGTTATTTTATCACTTAAAATATTAATTTACTTGTCCATGGGAGTGGTGTAATCCATGAGTGACCTTAGGCCTAGTCTAGTCATCCTTAATGGATCCAATGAAGTCAATGAAAGGTATAATGTGTCATTTAAATGACCAATTTTATAATTTCATTCCTTTGAATCAAATGTGTATCATAATGACATAGAATAATAATGACCTACAAGTTATCAAACATCATGATTATGGTATATAACATGTATACCACATACCTCAAGTCTATAACGAAGTAATAATCAACCATTTTCCCTTAACTAAATCCCAAATTATCATTAATGCCAAAACATAGAATCCATTCCGAAAAAAGGTTTTGGGATTTTTAAGGAGTGACAAAAATCCACCCTTATTCTCTCATAAAATAAAATAATGGTGAGTCATAAACTCTCTTTGAGCTTCAATCCCAACCAACGTCACATGAAATGGCTAATAATTAAAGGAGAATCCCCCTTAGGAAGCTTTAGAGGAATGGGTATTTACCATAAGAAACTGAAGCAGTAAAGGGGAAGATGTTGGGTGTTAAATTTTAAATACTGAGGAAAACATATGGTATAACACTCCCACATTAAAGAGGAATAGGTTGGTCTACACATTTTTCAAAACGGTGCGCCATCCTCTATCCAAAAAGGGATCTAGACACATGGTTCGGCTAGGCCACTTGAACAGTTTAAGAAACCTTGTGTTTGTTGTGAACCAACCACTGTCCAAGGGTTATAGGCTACATAATATCCTAGTCCATGGAAAATGGTTAGTACTAACCTTGTTCCCACCAGGTTACTAGCACCTAAGGGCCTCTTTTCCATCTTCTCTGTGCCCCAAACCTCAAGGATACCCCTGAGACATATCATACTATCAAGAATACTTCCATTAACAATTTTAAAGGGAATTAAACCAAAACATAAAGAAAAAATTTAACTCATCAAACAATGAGATATTATAACATCCCCAATGTAGAGACCCGAATCCTGACGTACATGGACATTACATTACTTTTGCGGAATACTTAGTACATAACAAAAACACACGCACAAGGATCATAATAGTTTAGTGTCTTTGGAACCTCGGAACGTAATCTTCTAATCCTGGTGAATGATCTTCAACATCTCCCATAAAGATCTTCCCTTTTTTTTACATAAAACCTTTCTTTTTATCCTGGGGAAAGAAAACATAAAAGGGTGAGCTCAAATGCCCATTAAGGGTAAACAAAAGAAATATCAATCACATCATATACATAAGAACATAGCTTTTGGAAATCTTAACCTGCAAAAAAGAGAGCTCATAATATCATAACATGGGATAAATCATATAATTGAAATGTAATCCAAATAATCATAACATAAAACATGAAACTTTGTGGCATACACACATAATCATATAGAATCATTTCTTTTTAGTCAAGACTCATTGCCAAGAATATCTTAGTGGACAAAGTCCCTTTCTGAATCGAGTCACCCTCGTTTCAGTCCTGTTTCACTGAACCGGTATAACCTACCATTCCAGCCATGTCTATCTCATGAGATATAAAATCTTTACCCAATGCATTGGAGGGAGATATAGGTCCCACCCATCTCATAATGATACCATTCTTATGTGTGCCACAAAATCATAAATCATACAGCATTGCATAACCCATGTAATACAAATGGGAATCTTAAACATCATGACATCATAAAACAATTCATACAAGATAAAGGAATTCTTAAAAATAATTCCATCACAACATGATCAAATCAATGTAATAATAGGGATAAAAACAGAACCCTTTATTATCTTAGATGGAAAATAATTTTGATAAAATACTTGAACTCCATTCTTGAGGAAAATATCCTTTCTTCTTCAAAAACATTTTTCCTTTCATAACATGTCATACGACTTTAAAATAAAAGAAGTTGATTAAAAATAAACATGAAAACTTGTAAAGGAAGCTTCTTGGAAATAATGTTTTAAAAATACATTCATGTCATATAAGTTAAAAAAACATTCTTCTCGTACTTTTTCCAGAAAAGTCAAAAAAGTACCCCGTACGAAAAACGAAAAAAGATTCCTTTCATATCCTTTACTAAAAATTTACCGAAGGGTATAATTGAATATAAACTATTGTATAAGGATATAAATATTACATATTGAGGAAACATGGATGTGGATGATAAAATAAACCCCAGTAAATACTTACGAATAAACAATCTCGGATAAAAATGAGATTGTGATATTTTCCCTTACCTTAGGTCTGATTTGCTTCGTAAGTGTCTGAACCTCCTGTATAATGATTTAAATAATGTCATTGACTTATTACAGAATCATATTCATTGTTATGATATCATATTTTGTTCACTTATGACATTATATTACCCGTTCTTTTGTAAATTCCATGTTAAAGAGCGTTTTGGGTAAAATTGTTTCATTTGTCGTCCGTGTTTTGACTTGCAATTATTCGTATGATTACTTAGATCATGATTACATAATTCCAGAATATAAAACATGATTTAATTATATATATATTCATAATATACATATATATAATAAATTAGTAAATGGAATGAAATACACCGTTCATGGAGACGGTAGTCCTTACGTACGCATGAACGCTGTTTTCGTTTCCTTATTGAATTGAATTGAATGAAGTAGATGACATAAATATAAATATAAATAAATCCAGTATCATTATTATGTCATATATTTCATTAGTACTTATTATATATAATTTATAATCATTCCGGAATGGTTAATCATTGAGAATGAATCTCATCGCGTCGTGGAGAAGGTAGTTCGTACGTACGCACGAGCGATGATATCGTTCCCATGGTCGTGGAATTGTGTTGAAGTGTTTGTATACTGTTACAATATAAATATCAATTTATAATAATCATATATAGTTACTCATTAAACCATTATACCCATCCAATTAAGGTGGTGGCGGAAAATAGATTACACCACGGCGTGGAGACGGTATTCCGTACGTACGCACGCGCGGTGATTTCCTTTTTCCGTAGGATGGATAGAAAATTAATTTGAGTTGTTTCATATTTATAATAACATATCAGTATATATGAAATACTAATGTTATTACTTTATCATGAAACAACTAAAGAAGAAGAAGTTGAAGAAGAATGAAGTTGAAAAGATCGGTAATGGATATTACCTCTTCTTTGGAACGCCTCTTTGAATCCTCCACTTAGGAAACTAAGATTGGTCTTTGAAGAAAACCAGGACCTCTAGTATTATTCTAGGGAAGTGGAGAAGGGATATGCGCAGGGGTTGGACGATCTTGAGTGCTCAAATTGGTGTTAGGAGGATGGGAAGGAGGTGCCCTTTTATAAGGGAGGAGAGGGGCACCTTAGGAATATCTCAAAATATTATTTTATATTAAAGTCAAAATCGGTTTATAATGGTTCCAAATCATCTTATTTAGAAGCTAAAGTGGGGATGGGTCGAAATAATATCAACCAATAGGATTTAGACAAGTTTAGGTTATTATTTTAACCTTATAAATTAGATTTAACTCTATATTAAATAATTTATCTTTTACCGTGTCTTTTTGTTTTCTTACACTATATGGTTATTACACTTACTATAACATGCCAAACGAACCCCAAATTGTTTATTATTAATATATATATCCTTATCTAAGTCATTTTTCCGATCCTTAGATTTTTAGGAATAAAATAACAATTAATAATATAATATTTGATTTAAAAACTATTTTGTGTCAATTTTTACACTATTTGATATATGATTTTTGTTAAAGTCATAACAGAATTATATGTTCGATAAAAGTTGATTAAAGCATCACTAATATATCATAGTAACCTAGAAAATTAGTGGGATTCATAAAAAGTCTCAAATTACATTTATTTTGGTGTTTATAACATCAATTATGTCAATATTTCATTAATAAGATAATTACTGCATCATCATTGTGTCATTAATAAATTAAATTATTTAATGTCTAAAAATTATAAATAAAATACCATTATGTAGGAAATCTTTTTATCTTTCTAATTAATAATTATAGTCGAATTTATCTTATCTATAACCCCATATTAAAAATGATTTACTTATTAAACTTTGATTTTAACTATTTTAACCCTTCTTTAAATAAATTAATAATAAATGTCCTAATCTAATCCAAGTGGGCCTAAATGATAATATTTTACACTTAAGGTTGTTTTTGGTCGAGTTACACTTGTCCAAAAGGATTAGGACATGTGTTAGGGTAATATTAATATCATTTTTACCCTTAATTACCCTATTTACTTTTAACCGTTGTAAATAAAAGTAAAAAAGTTACTATTCACCAAAAATTATTTTTAATCTAATTGAACCACATTTTACTTACTGAAATCAACCGTGTCTCTAGGATTTTTGAAATTCCATTCACAGAAGTGGTAAAATTAAGATTTATGAAAAAATTAATTTTTTTAACTACCACTTAGTAGTTTCACAATTCATTAAAAATTTAAGTTTTTCAGAAAAATGCCAAAATTTCACCCTAAGCTATAATTGATATTCCGAATTCAAAAATGATTTCTATTTTACAAAATTCCCAATATATATGTTGCATTAATTAATTAATTTCCGCTTTAACTACAAATAGCGTGTTTTTAAGAAATAATAACTATCAAAAGATTAACACTTGTTTATGTCTGGTGTAAATGTGAAATTACATCCAATGACCAACATTGTATTGAATTGTAAAAATATATTCTAAATATACTTTAAAACCACTCAAATTAATAATTTATCACTATTAATTATTTCGATTAAAAAAAGTTGTTTTTAATTAAAATTTAGTAATTTTCACTATTCATCAGAAAATAAAAGTTATCTGAAAAGTACCAAAATTTCACCCTAAGCTAATTTCGATATTATGAATGCAAAAATGATTTCGATTTTGATATATAAAATTACAAAATTTCAAAAAGTGGTTATAACTATTCATAACGGCTAGTTTTAATTATATTTTACTAGCGTATTGTTGTTTAGTGAAACTCGTTATTGCGTACTACACACGCTATCGAGGAAGGTCGCGATTGCGTGTAATGTAAGGAAAATCAAGGATGCGTGTTGTGCAAGCTCCTTTTCGTGTAGCGTAAAACACAAGACATTAGTAAAATTAAAAAGAATATTTTTCATAAAATCTCAGGGTGTTACATTCTACCCCCCTTAAAAGGAATTTCGCCCTCGAAATTCATCGGGGTTATAAATGGTTTACTATTCGAAAGTTTCTTTAATAGAAACCCACATCGTAAAAAGGAATACCAAAACCAATCTTTAAAAACGAAAGTACGAAAGATAACGGTTACCCAAATAAAATAATCGCTGGGTTTCCACATAGGTAAAAATATTGATATGGAAGAGAAACCTAACCATCATGTTCTGATGGAGAGTGGTAGAGAACATGGCTATGGAAAAACCAGAAATCACAAAGCCATAAATTTGTGACGATCTAGGGTACCATCTGATTCATCGGATATAAGGGCACTAGGACAACATTTTTGGTTTTCAAGATTGTTTCCCTAAAGTTGAAGAGTTTGAATTATAATAAATACTTATTTTATTTTGGTACAATCTCACTGTTGTTCGTGACTTGAACAATTTCTACTTCATCTCTTAAATAAATGAATTTGAAATTGTTATTCGTGAAGTGTTAGCAGATCATGTGATAGAATGACGGGTCATTCCATCTGTCTCAAAAGGTTAGCAAAATTTATATACATAAGTCGATCTATAGTGAGATTAATCATATATGGTTCCTAAAATGGACTTATACTTCATATATCATACTGCTTAATATAATAAAACTAGTTTCTACTAAACAGGGACTTCCTGTAGGCCAGTGGTAGGCGATAAAGGCCAGTCGCACTTCGGTTGTCGATTCGATTCCCACAGCCTTGTCCGAAGCGATGGGCTGTCGCCCGTCCTGCAGGTTGTCCTTTTTATAAAACTACATTACTATAACATCCCATCAATAATATCGAAAAAAAACTTCTATCCTTAAACAATACTCACTTATGTCCAACAAAATCCATTTCAATCTTTAGGCTTATCCAGAATACTGCAGTCCACTCTCATAACATAGTGAAAATGATTATCAGAGATTTAATACCATCGTTGATCCCCATATATCATAACATATGTTTTTTTGGTGACATTCCAAACATTCAAAGGCCTTAATAATGTATTCTCTTGAATACCCATGGAACCATAGTGAAAACATGAATGCTGTCAAAAGTTAATTGTTTCCACATACCAAAATCCAAAAATTCTATATACTCAAACCATGATATAACCTTCTCCTTATATCAGTCATGAGCTCACGAATAATATCAAATATTTAATTTTCTCCTTATCCCTTCATTATGCGCATATCATCTACATTCCCGAAATATCTGAAAAACCTTTCATGGATACTGGTAACATTAATCATACACTTTCAAAACTCAAGGAAAGGCAACAGTGTAACAATCCATAGATATCTCTTTATTCCATAGTAGCATGAGATTAATTATACAACATTACACATGATAAACATGTAATCATTCCACTAAATTCTTAAACCATTGACCGAGCTTCAACAATTCTTTCATCTCACATATTATTTGTAGTCTCTTCATCATCATCCACATAAATACTACCCATACGACCATACTGATTATCTTCATGAGACTTTCCCTTAGGGCATTGGTTTTCATAATGCCCGTACATTCCACATTTAAAACATTTAACCATTGTTGATGTCGTAGAAATTCCATTATCCCCATCCCTGGTGTTAACTAAACCTTTTCCATTGCACTTACTGGCTTTGTTTTCTTATTTTCCACACCCAAAGCATCTTCCAGTTCCTTTGAAACATTCTCCTTGATGCCTCTTCCCACATGATTTACATAGGGGAAACTGAACGTTCTTTCCTCTATGATCATCATGAAACTCCATATTTCTCTTATTAGACGAGTCAGGAAACTTACCAAATTTTACTTTATTGATCATATTATGAGATTGCTGATTCGGCATAATAATGATGTTTGGACTTCCAAATCCCATTTAATTTGGTTTCTCATGAATAATATCATTCCATTGTCCATCATATCCTCCATTATCGTGAATCATCTTATTTCCAGCCACTTTCTAAAACCCAAAAAAGAATAGTGTTAGAGGAAAAAATCATAATAAAGGGGGATTAACTTCAATATCTAACATCTTTGGTCTAATCTAATATCGTTACCATAGTTCTAGGACTATATCCTATACGTATACTTATCCTTAGAGACATCCCTAGACATACCTTAGAAATATCTCTAGGGATCTCACTAACGTTTTCGCATCCTAGTTTCCAAAGGTTGACTAAACCTTTCCTCTGATACCAACTGTAGAGACTCGAAGCTTGATGTACATGGACATTACATTACTTTTTCGGAATACTTAGTACATAACAAAAACACACACACAAGGATCGTAATAGTTTAGTGTCCTTGGAAACTCGGAACGTAATCTTCTAATCCTGGTGAAAGATCTTCAACATCTCCCATAAAGATCTTCCCTTTTTTTACCTAAAACCTTTCTTTATATCCTGGGGAAAAGAAAACATAAAAGGGTGAGCTCAAATGCTCAGTAAGGGTAATCAAAAGAAATATCAATCACATCATATACATAAGAACATAGCTTTTGGAAATCTTAACCTGCAAAAAAGAGAGATCATAATATCATAACATCGGATAAATCATAGAAGTGAAATGTAATCCCAATAATCATAACATAAAACATGAAACTTTGTGGCATACACACATAATCATAGAGAATCATTTCTTGTTAGTCAAGACTCATTTCCAAGACTATCTTAGTGGACAAAGTCCCTTTCTGAATCGAGTCACCCTCGTTTCAGTCCTGTTTAACTGAACCGGTATAACCTACCATTCCAGCCATGTCTATCTCATGAGATATAAAATCTTTACACAATGCATTGGAGGGAGATATAGGTCCCACCCATCTTATAATGATACCATTCTTATGTGTGACACAAAATCATAAATCATACATCATTGCATAACCCATGTAATACAAATGGGAATCTTAAACATCATGACATCATAAAACAATTCATACAAGATAAAGGAATTCATAAAAATAATTCAATCACAACATGATCAAATCAATGTAATTATAGGGATAAAAACATAACCCTTTATTATCTTAGATGGAAAATATTTTTGATAAAACACTTGAACTCCAATCTTGAGGAAAATATCCTTTCTTCTTCAAAAACATTTTTCCTTTAATAACATGTCATACGACTTTAAAATAAAATAAGTTGATTAAAAATAAACTTGAAAACTTGTAATGGAAGCTTCTTGGAAATAATGTTTTAAAAATCCATTTATGTCATATAAGTTAAAAAAACATTCTTCGCGTACTTTTGTCGGAAAAGTAAAAAAAGTACCTCGTACGAAAAACGACAAAAGATTCCTTTCATATCCTTTACAAAAAATTTACCAAATGGTAAAATTGAATATAAACTATTTTATAAGGATATAAATATTACATATTGAGGAAAAATGTATGTGGATGATAAAATACACCCCAATAAATACTTACGAATAAACAATCTTGGATAAAAATGAGATTGTGATATTTCCCCATACCTTAGGTCCGATTTTCTTCGTAAGTGTCCGAAACTCCTGTATAATGATTTAAATAATGTCATTGACTTATTACAGAGTCATATTCATTGTTATGATATCATATATGGTTCACTTATGACATTATATTACCCGTTCTTTCGTAAATTCCATGTTAAAGAGCGTTTTGGGTAAAATTGTTTCATTTGTCGTCCGTGTTTTGACTTGTAATTATTCATATGATTACTTAGATCAAGATTAATTAATTACAGAATATAAAACATGATTTAATTATATATATATATTCATAATATACATATATATAATAAATCAGTAAATGGAAAGAAATACACCATTCATGGAGACGGTAGTCCGTACGTACGCATGAACGCTGTTTTCGTTTCCTTATTGAATTGAATGGAATTAAGTAGATTAAATACATATAAATATAAATAAATCCAGTATAATTATTATGTCATATATTTCATTACTACTTATTATATATAATTTATAATCATTCATGAATGGTTAATCATTGAGAATGAATCTCATCGCGTCATGGAGACGGTAGTCCGTACGTACGCACGAGCGATGATATCGTTCCCATGGTCGTGGAATTGTGTTCAAGTGTTTTTATACTATTTCAGTATCAATGTCACTTTATAATAATCATATATAGTTACTCATTACTCCATTATACCCATCAAATTAAGGTGGTGGCGGAAAATAGATTACACCACGGCGTGGAGACGGTATTCCGTATGTACACACACGCAGTGACTTCCTTTTTCCGTAGGATGGATAGAAGGTTAATTAGAGTTGTTTCATATTTATAATAACATATAAGTATATAAGAAATACTGATGTTATTACTTTATCATGAAACAACTAAATAATAAGAAGTTGAAGAAGAAAGAAGTTGAAAAGATCGGTAATGGATATTACCTCTTCTTTGGAACGCCTCTTTGAATCCTCCACTTAGGAAACTAAAATTGGTCTTTGAAGAAGACCAAGACCTGTAGTATTATTCTAGGGAAGTGGAGAAGGGATTTTTTTCAGGGTTTGTCCGAGCTTGAGTGCTCAAATTGGTGTGAGGAGGAGGGGAAGGAGGTGCCCTTTTATAAGGGATGAGAGGGGCACCTTAGGAATATCTCAAAATATTATATTATATTAAAGTCAAAATCGGTTTATAATGGTTCCAAAGGGTCTTATTTCGAAGCTAAAGTGGGTATGGGTCGAAAGCCTATCAACAAATAGGATTTAGACAAGTTTAGGTTATTATTTTGACCTTATCAATTAGATTTAACTCCAAGTTAAATAATTTAACTTTTACCGTGTCTTTTTGTTTTCTTACACTATATGGTTAATACTCTTACTATAACATGCCAAACGAACCCCAAATTTCTTATTATTAATATATATATCCTTATCTAAGTCATTTTGCCGAACCTTATATTTTTAGGAATAAAATATCAATTAATAATATAATATTTGATTTAAAAACTATTTTGTGTCAATTTTGACACTATTTGATATATGATTTTTGTGAAAGTCATAACAGAATTATATGTTCTAAAAAAGTTGATTAAATAAACTCTAATATATCATAGTAACCTAGAAAATTAGTGGGATTCATAAAAAGTCTCAAATTACATTTATTTTGGTGTTTATAACATCAATTATGTTAATATTTCATTAATAAGATAATTACTGCATCATCATTGTGTCATAAATAAATTAAATTATGTAATGTCTAAAAATTATAAATAAAATACCATTATGTAGGAAATCGTTTTATCTTTCTAATGAATATTTATAGTCGAATTTATCTTATGTATAACCCCATATTAAAAATGATTTACTTATTAAACTTTGATTTTAACTATTTTAACCCTTCTTTAAATAAATTAATAATAAATGTCCTAATCTAATCCAAGTGGGCCTAAATGATAATATTTTACACTTAAGGTTGTTTTTGGTCGAGATACACTTGTCCAATAGGATTAAGACATGTTTTATGATAATATTAATATCATTTTTACCCTTAATTACCCTATTTACTTTTAACCGTGGTAAATAAAAGTAAAAAAGTTACTATTCACCAAAAATTATTTTCATCTCATTGAACCACATTTTGCTTACTGACATCAACCCTGTCTCTCGGATTTTTGAAATTCCATTCACAGAAGCGGTAAAATTAAGATTTATGAAAAAATAAATTTTTTTAACTACCACTTAGTAGTTTCACTATTCATTAAAAATTTATGTTTTTCAGAAAAATGCCAAAATTTCACCCTAAGCTATAATTGATATTCCGAATTCAAAAATGATTTCTATTTTACAAAATTTCCAACATATAAGTTGAATTAATTAATTAATTTCCTCTGTCACTACAAATAGCGTGTTTTTAAGAGATAATAACTATCAAAAGATTAACACTTGTTTATGTCTGGTGTAAATGTGAAATTACATCCAATGACCAACATTGTATTGAATTGTAAAAATATATTCTAAATATACTTTAAAACCACTCAAATTAATAATTTATCACTATTAATTATTTCAACTAAAAAAATTTGTTTTTAATTAAAATTTAGTAATTTTCACTATTCATTAGAAAATAAAAGTTATCCGAAAAGTACCAAAATTTCACCCTAAGCTAATTTTGATATTATGAATCCAAAAATGAATTCCATTTTGAAAAATAAAATTACAAAATTTCAAAAAGTGGTTATTACTATTCATAACGGCTAGTTTTAATAATATTTTAATAGCGTATTGTTGTTTAGTTAAACTCGTTATTGCGTACTACACACGCTATCGAGGAAGGTCGCGATTGCGTGTAATGCAAGGCAGATCAAGGATGCGTGTTTTGCAAGCTCCTTTTGGTGTAGCGTACAACACAAGACATTAGTGAAATTAAAAATAATATTTTTCATAAAATCTCAGGGTGTTACACCCACCTTATAACCTCTCATCCTCATGATACACTCCCAAAAAACTTTATGTCTCTATAGTAAAAATATCAGGACAATGGAATTGAATGTCATCCTCTCACCCCCATTGTTACTCATGTACTCGACAATGATTCTATAGAACAAAGACAAAATGCATAGTCATATCATAATGAGTCACAACACGAATCAGATGCCCCCCAAAAGAGGCATATAAATCAAGAACAACCTTGTCAATATCAATCACGTGAAACCGATCAGGTTATACTATCAAAGTTGTCACACAAAAAAGCATTGTGAATAGAACTATACTACTACTAAGGATCCAATAGATATGAAATTGGTTTAACAATCTCCACAATCTAAAATGGAACCATGTAGTTGGGTTCCAAATTTCTCTACTTCTTAATCAAATGTTGACCCAATATCAGTGGTGTAACGAACCAAAATTTTTAAATAAAACTCCCTTTTGGGTTAATTAAAAGTCTTACTACGTATTAAGGTTATATAAAAAAATGCACTTACATCATTTTATTATGACCTATTGGATTTAAAAATAACATTAATCATCATTAATTAAGATAATTCAACTAATTAAAATTGATGATATAATTAACATAAATATAGTTTTTAACAAATCTAATTGACAAAGACAAATGAAGTGATAGCATCCACAAGAAGGATCATACCATACAAAGCCCATTAATTAGAGAATCTAAAGGATATAACATCCCTGTTCTTAACACTTGACCATTCCAAATTTTACATATAACAAATTAAGCATGAGTGAAAATATTTAAGGGAGCAGTTCATGGTCATTGAGATCAAAAAACAATCCATTTATGTTGAACCACCCCAAGAAATTATCCCCATCATGCACCATACCCTTAAGTTATTTTTTAGTGTATTAAATGGATATGTATCAAGACCCTATCAATATATGTATGTACTTTATTTTTTAAATAAAAATTTTTATATTTACTTCCTATTATTCTCACTATATAAATGTTTTTTATTTAGTTACAATAAACACCAAGTGTATTGTTGGGTAATATTCAAATTAAATTAAGGAATTTATTTTGATGAATAGATGACTTTATTAGATAAAAATATTTAATAAATTGTTGTTATTAAATTTTTTAAAAAGTAAATCAATATATAATATTTATGTAGTCAAATTTTGTTTTTATATGGGTTCAAAAACTATTATTTTCAAAACCAATAATATCATGATAAATTTTTATTTAATTTTAAAATAAAAAATTCACATTATAATAAAATTATTCGGTTAAAATAAATTATATTTTTTGAATCATATCATTTAAATTGTCCATCAATGAATTTTTCATAATTTTTCTAAAACAATCAAACAGAAAAAGTGATGTAATAAATACTAAAAAATATATACACTGATAAATAAATGTTTAAAGATTAAAATTTAATGATTTTATGATTGTTTTAATTAGTTTATAAATCCTTTATGAATCCTCCAAAACCTGTAATTTGATTTAATATTTTAAAATAATATTATTAAGGAGATGACACACTTGCACATCATAAAGGATATTATTTTAATATGATAGGACCTTAGAATAATAATACAATGAGAAATCATTATCCGAAACCATGGACAAAAACGGAGGGATGTTTTGTGGTTTTGGTTATTTTATTATAAATAGTCTGAATCCTATGTAAGGGAAATCTTAAAGAATTTTCCTGTCATTTTCTAAACAAACCCACCCAATATCCAATTTATCATCACTAAAAAACCTTTTATAACATCCTTACTTTTCCCTACCATCTATAAGATCCTCCCATGGTTCCCTCAATATCTCAATAATCTCTTCTCAGACATTTTGAATCACCCTCTCAAGGTAAGGGATCCTTTACTTATCTTCTTTTTTCAAGTTTCTTCAATATGATATTCTCTATCTTTCCAATTACTAATTTTTGGATACGTTTTTTCATGTTCGTATTAACATGTATTTTATTCCCAAATTTTTAAATATCCTTTTATCTCTCAGAAAACTATTTTATAAATTTTTAATTAATGTTGTTATGAGGTAGAAATTTCACCACACTTTTCACTGATAAGAAATTAAGTAATGAATACCCAAACACATTTACTATTAAGGGTGTTCACCTTTATTGACTTATAAATCATGATTTGGGACGTGCATATATTTATTCCACAATCCATTACTGTGGAATTAAATAATATGATGAATGTGTCCATGTTTTATGATCTATGTGGCTCACTTAATCATGATAATAAAATAAATGTAATGGGGGAACCCATAATTATATTGTACTTAAATGCATTGGGTAATTTTTTATTCCCATGAGAATTCATTCAAGGGATTTGGAAGTGTACCTAATATATCACATAACTTTTTACATGATGATTCCTCAAAATTTATCAATGAACTATGTGTATAATGCAATGTTTTAAGATGTTTCCACATATCTCATGTTTCCTTTAGGATTATCAAGCTATATCATGTCTCTTTATTCATGTTTATGATTCTCACTCATTTTATAACCCCATTGATATTAATATTTTTTAACATGTATTATTTTCCTCATTTTATGACATGTTTGTTACCTTATTGGTCTTTATAGGTCACCCCTTTCTTATGTATGTTCTGAGGTTATCCCATGAAATTTTAAGTATGTCACAATAATATGAGCATGTTAAAGTGGTTTTCAATAATGGAAATCTGTTCCCTATTTTAATTTGATATGTAATGTAACTAATTCCCAAATACAATAGACTAATCAAACTTTTAGGTTGTATTATTTGTAGTCTTATATAATAAATCACAAATTAATGTGTGATAAAGAGAAGGGTTATCATAGTTGGCATCAAAGGAAAAGATTAGTTATTTTTTGGATTAGGATAGAAATATATATTGAAATACACGTGGATAAAACTAAGTATAATAAGGACTCCCAAAATATTTTCAATGTATAGTGTAAGTGTTTTATTAATTAAGTACATCAGTATCTATATACTACAAGTTGATGTGGATCTGGCACAAATATACAAAGGTGAAAAATCCGAAAACACCACACAGAGCTATAATCAGCCACGAATTTGTACTTGACAATGGGCCTTGATTCATATATAGATTGAGACTCCTGGGGGATATGATTTTGAAATTTACAATCTCATTATGAAACATTATTAATGGAATAATAAATCCTATAAGAGTATATGTTTGGAAATAGATAATGGATAAGATAGACCAAATCCTATAAAATTATATTTTAATGAATAAATTTTATTTTTATGTAATCATTTTTATGTAATTAGATTAGATTCTATGATTTAAATAATTTTAAAAAACATACTTAATTTTTCCTTTATTATATCCAAAATCCAGAAATAAGAGGAATCAACTAAAAAACTACTGTGAAGGGTGATGTGGTGACTTCCCAAATAAGATACCCAACACAAATGGAGTAGAAATATAAAAATTTATAATGATTCTCTCTAAGATTAATCTAGTTATGAATAGAAACCTAGACAATGTAGAGTTCCCAAATACCCTTAATAATTAATAAGCTTATATTGATACCTTTATATGAGAAAGGCCTTATAATTTCAATGGATTATTTGATATATTATTCATTGAATTGTGGATCATATTCATTGAGAATATATTCTACATTATTAAATGTTCATAGTAAGAGAAGGTTATATTGGTGGGTTATCATATAGAGGGAGAAGTAAATCATCGAAGGAAATTTGATAAAAATACACGAATACTGAGGAAATATCTATGTGATGGCGTTGAAGGAGTTCCAAAAAGTGTTTTTAAACAAATATTTTCCATGAACTCTCCAAAATAAAATGGAAATGGTTTTCCTTTCTATTAAAATTTTATAATGAATATATCAAGAAATATATGTAAAATTTTACATTACATGCATGATATGTCTCTAAATTCTTTGTTACCACCGAATTCATGGTTGAACACTATTGTGGTGGGTGAAAATCTTGTCTATAAAAATCCATGGAAATGCATGGGTCTGATACCTATGATGAAATTGTTTGATGTGCCCTCAAAGATGAATCGGATAATGGGGAATCCTAAGGGTATCATATTCATAAGAAATGGTAATTGGATTTTAATTCTGGAATCTCAATGTGGAAATCTAACGATACTATGAAATTTCAACATCCCACATTTCAATGGTGAGGAAAGAATCGCCACGGAAATTTCATATGTGGGATGAGGAAATTCATTAGGTGTGAATAGGAAGAGCACCTAGCTAGTTATTTGGGATGGGAGAATAACACCAATGAGACGGAGGAATGGAATGATCAAATCTGCCCTGACTTCGTTTTTCATTTTTCCAACTATAAGGAACTGGGACACATTGCAAACCCATGAACTAAGCCAAGGGTTTTTATAGAAAAGAAAAAACGATTAAGGCAACATGTGATATATTTTTCTATCACATCCACTATAGTGGATCCTAATAATAAAGCCGATACATGTATTCTACTTATACATTCATGAATCACAAACATTTTTTTATTCTAGTTTTATTAATTCTATCATATCATGCATGTTTAGTAGAACTATTAAAAACCACCAAAAATCACGGAATTAGAGAATTCTGTGAAACCAAAAAATTGGGCAATTATTAAATAAAAAGTATATGAGCTCACCCCTATCCGATTTTTTGTAATGGACTTCTCAATAAACCGTGTGATAATCCATTTAGTGTAATTTTATTCAATTTTGTATATGGATTGGATTTCCCTATATCTATCCAACATAAATATATTCAAAATGGAAATCACTCTTCATATTGAGAATATCCCTTTGATTTATTAAAAGTGAATTTAGGAGGATGAATCATTATTAACACAAATATACCAAGCATGGATATTATTTCTCTATGATAAATTGTATCTATCTCAATCGATTGAGTCTACAGAAAAGACCGTCAATGATGAAATTCTCATTTTGAGGGAATATGCTTTGTTGTTTCCCAAAAAATTATCTGGTCTTCCTCCTAACTGATAGTTTTAACATTAAATCAATATTAGAATAGTGGAATTTCCATTATCCAAGACTCCATATAGAATGGTTGTTGTGGAATATGAAGATATTAAGGTAAAATTACTAAGTAATCTTGATAAAGGGTTCAAATGCTCCCTTGATTCTCCATGGGGTGAATTAGTCCTATTCATCAAGAAAAATGATGGGTCAATGAACCTTTGAATAAATAGTCATGAGTTAATAAAGATCACGATAAAGAAGAAGTATTCTCTTCCACTGATTGATCATTTTTTGAATCAACTAGGTGGAGTATATTTCGTATCCAATGTGGGTCTTTGGTTTGGGTATTGTCAAGTAATGGTGATGAAGGGGGATATCACTAAGACAGATTTCTAAACAAGGTTTGGGAACTATTATTTCAAAATAATTCCATTAATACTCAAATCTAATCTATAAATATTCATGGAAGTGATTAATATAGTTTTTATATATTACACAAACCAATTTTTGATAGTATATATAAACAATACTCTAATATATTCTAAAATAAAGGACGAGTATGAAGAGCATAAGAGTATAGTGTTAGAAACCATACAAAAGTATAAGATTTGTTCTAAGTACAGAAAATGTGAGTTATCGTTGGAGGAAGTCTCAGTCATGGGAAATATTATCATAATAAATGGGATATCTATGTTCCCTTCAATAACAAAAGAAATTGATGGATGGTTGAGGCCAATATTTTTGGAAAATATCCATATTTTCTTTCAATTATTTTGGTAATATCGTCGAATTGTGATACATTTCTCGTGATTTTGAAACCCTCAATGAAAATAACATAGAAGTGAGTCATGTTAGAATAGATTTATGAATTCGAAGAGACAGTTAAGGAGTTGAAAATGATGATTATCACTGCAACTATACTCAAACTACAATCAAGTGTAAAAATTTTCATGGTATTAAATGATTTTTCAAAGAATGGATTGGGATGTGTGTTAATGAAAAATGAAAATGTGATAGCTTATAATTTATGGAAATTGATATTTCATGAATAATCCTACCCATCACATGATATGTAATTGGAAGAAGAAATCATTTGATTGAAAATATATCGGCACTATAACTTTGGGGAGAAGTGTGAGATATATATATATTAAAAAATCCTCAAGTATTTATTAATACAGTAAGAGTTGAATTTGTGCCAATGAAGGCGGTATGATGTGATCAAAGACTGTGGTTTCTCAATCCACTACCATAGTGGGAAAAAAATAAACTAGTTGATGGAATAACATTAAAGGATCCAAAAATTTATTTATTAATGAGAATTGGTAAGGATATGATCTTCTTTATATTTTAAAAAATTGGATATGTGAATCATAAAATATGGAACATAATCAATACATTCACAAAATATTACTTAACAATTCCTTCTAGAGAGGATAAAGGATGTCCCAAGAGATGTTGTGGGAATTCAAAAAAAATGGAAGCTAAATGAAAGGAGAAATAATTTGAGATTAATATTAATTAAGAAGTATGTGTAAGAATTTTTTCATAGATATGTTTACCATAAAATAATGAGTTAAATAAGGAGATTTTAAAAGATACACATAGTCCAAATTTTTCCATCTATCCAAGAATTAAAAAGATATATTTATATCTGTAAGAGAATTATTGGTGGGATAATATGATAATGGGGATCACAAAATATATATCAAGATATATTTAATGTCATAAAGTCAATACAGAAAGGGAAAAACCCCAACTGGATAATGAAACCATTAACTATACCTACATGGAAATGGGATAAAACACCATAGAAATTATAATAGGTATTCAAAATAAATAAAAAGGTTGTAATTACATATGGGTTGTTCTGGATCCTATTATAAATAATAATAAATAAAACTAAATTTAATAATAATTTCCACTCGATAATCTTGTAAGGATATACAATAGATATGTGCGGAGGCTACATGGAACACTATTATTGATTGTATCTGATCGACACCTAATATTTACCTATACCATCTATAAAAGTCTCAAATTCACTCTAAATATTTATTTGATCGTCAACATAGATTATCTGCCTCAAAATTATCGCTAATATGAGTGGACTATACAAACACATAAGGATGTTTTGAAATAATTATCAATTAAATTATAAGGAGGATGGGATCAATATCATTATCTGGATGAGTGTTCATACAATAATAGTTTCCACTCAAGCATCCAAATGCCCACCTAAAAAGTCATTTGTGGAATGATGTGTTGAACACCTTCATGATGAGATGAATTTGGGGTACAAAAACATCTATTTCATGAAATGGTTGAGGGAATGGTGAAAAAGTCCATAACTATTCAACAGAATAAAAAGGCTGCTCAAAGTAGAAAAAGATCTATTCTGATAGTCATCATTGAGCAGTGGAGTTTTAGTTTGATACAAGGTATTCCTCTTCATTTCTCAATGGAAGAAAGTCATCAGATTTTGGATTAATGTAAAGATTTGTGAAAGATACGTTGGTCCCTTTGAGATCCTTGATCTCATTGGAGTAGTGTCTATTCGACTTACACTCTCACCCAACCTATTTCAACTACCTGATGTATTCCATGTATCCCAATTGAAAGAAGTACATACCAGACCCCTCACATATACTCAATCCAAATATTATTCCATTGTAGAATAAGAATTTCTATGAGGAGCAGCCGGTGATGATCTTATATAGTGGAGATAATGTTATAATGAATAAGAAAAGGAACATGGTCAAATTTATCTAGAGAAACGACATGTTTGATGAAATGATATTGGAACCAGAGGAAGTGATGAAACAGAATTTCCATCCTCGGTTTTAGTGTGTTAAATGAATATTTCAAAGGCGAAATTTCTGGAGGGGTCTAATTTTAGTGACCATATATTTAATTAATAAATATCCATTTTTTGTTTAATTAAATGTATAATTATTTTTATGGTTATATAAAACAATTTTAGTTCATAGGTTTTATTATATATAATTGAATTTAAAATACTATTAAACATAATTCCCACTAATAAAATAGTCATTGAATAGTGATCAAATGATTATTATAAATATAATGTTGTACTAAATCTATTTGATGAGAAAAATGATTTGATGGCCTCAAAAAGGAGGATTTACCTTAAAAATACCATTTATCAGAGGTTTTGAGTGAGATAGTATGACAAGTATTTTCTATTGACCATGCCCAAACAAATTTCCAACAACTTTGGCATGTACAAAACCGTTTACTAGATAATATTAAGCTCATCGGTATAATGCCTCAAACCATGTAAGATAAACCACCCCACGAATGTCTCAAAGTCACACTCCTTACCCTTCGGGTGTTTGATGGTGTATTAAATGGATATGTATCAAGACCCTTGAAATAATAGTATATACAATATTTTCCTTATAATAATGGTTATATTTACTAGTTATTATTATTACTTTATAAATTTTTTTTTTCTATACAATAATACAAAAAGAATATTTATTAGTAATATTCAAATTAAAGAAATGAATTTTTTGGATGAATTAATGAATTTTCAAAATAAAAAATATTTTAATAAATTATTATTATTAAATAATGTTTATTAAATATACATGGTCATATAATTTTTATGAAGTCAAATGAAATTTTTAATAGGGTTCAAAAAGTGTTATTATCAAAAAATCTATAATTTCTCAATAAATATAGATTTTATTTTAAAAAAATTTCACATATATAAAAAATTACTTTTTAAAAATAAATATTATTTTTTGAATCGAAATAAACAAATAATCCAATGGTGAGTTATTTAATAGAGACAAATTTTCTGGTAAAAATTAAATATGGTATAAATATATTCTATGTATTATGACATAATAATACCCCACATGTGATTTAGTAAATAATATAAATGGTATCAATTAACAAATATGTATCTCCCATTTAAAATAATGTGATTTTATATTTATTGAATAATTTTATAAAGCCATTATGAATCCACCAAAATGTATAATATATTCCTCAGTTTTAGAATAATTTCTTTTATGACATGACACAGTTTACATAACCAATGGTATTTTTAAATAATTTCACAAATTTTCCAAATAAAATAATAAAAAACCCTAATTTTATAGTAACCATGGTAAAAAATAATGGGAAGGTTTGTGGGTTTGTTTTTTCATAGAATCTAAATCCTAAGTGTGAGTTATAATAAAAAACTTTCCATCTCATTTTCTATATAAACCAATTCAATATTCCATTTATCTTCACTCAAATACAATAGAGAATGTCATGACTCTACCCTCCCCTCTATATAGTCCTCCTAATCATCCCCCAATATCTCAAGAAGATCCTCCCAATAATTTGGAATAACCTTCCAACGGTAAGGGGTCATTTCCTTCTCTTCCTTATTCAAGTTTCTTCATTATCTTACTCCTTATATTCCTAATTCCAAATGTGGTGATATTTATTTTCATGTCAATATTACTTCAATTTTATCTCTAAATTATTATATGCCTATTTCAATCTCATAGAAACATTTTATGAATCTTTAAGTAATGTTGTTATGCAGACAAAATTTCACAATGATTTTTTCATACAACCAATTTTGTAGTAAATAATCGTACCCATTTATTATCAACAAATTTCACCATTATGAACTTATAATTATTTAATGTATACTAGAATGTATTTACTCCACACTACTTGATCATGGAATTACGTATTATGAGGAATTAATCCATGGTGTATGACGTATGTGTCACAATTAAACATGAGAATGAAATGAAGGTGATGGGTGCACTCAGAATTATATAGCACTCCAATTCATTGGGTAATGTTTTTAGATTATAAGACATCATTTAGGGGATTAGGGATTGAACCGAATCCATCATGGGAATTTTCTATCATGATTTCATGGACGTTTTCCATAACCTATGGTTATGGTCATGTGTTTTAAGTTGTTACCACATTTCCCAGGTCTCAATTATGATTATCATCATATATCATATCTCACCGATCATGTTTATGATTCTCACTCATTTTATTCCGCATTTATATTCATGGTTTATGTATGTATTTTTTTCCTGTTATTCCATCTTTATTCACTTTCTGAGCTTTATATATCACCCCTTTCTTAGGAATGTTCTCAGGTTATCCAATGAATCTCTACGTATGATACAATAATCTGGGAATGTTATGGAGGTTTTCATTAGTGGTGATGTATTCCATATTTTATGTTATATTATAATGTAACTAATACCCAAAGACACTAGACATATCGATCCATCATGTTTTATTATGTATAATCTTATGAAAAAATCATTGATTAATATGTAACAAAGATAAGGGTGGTCATAGGTGGAACCCAATGGAACACATAGTCACCAACCATAAACTCAAGAGTTCAACAATATTGATCATCATATTAATTTTTCCACTATGGGTTTTATTAATGAGATTATAATTCAACTAAACTTACTCTAACATCTTCCACGTGAGATGCAAACCCAACAACCATTACTTTTCTACTTTCATCTAACATAAAGGTGATTTACATGGCCTACCATAGGGTGACTTATGTAGTGTAATCATAATAGTTTCCTATCAATTGTTGTTATAGGAAAATTCCATGAATGTTAAGTTCTTATTCCAAAATAAACAAAATTCTAGGACACATGTCCATTACATGTCCTCTATTTATATATATTAGGCGACTAGGGGTAAAATTACATTTAAACACACAGACATACCTCACACACATGAAAACAAATACAGGCCATAGCCCCCCACCTAGGAGACAACCCACCCAAAAAACCTTAATTATACACCACATGGCCTGTAATCCTAGTTGGAATGAAACCCTTTATGTATACCATAGGCCCATTGGGTTAAAAATCCCATTATATAAACCATATCCCAATATTTTTTAACTAAAGGCCCATTGTTGACTAGTGCTACAACAATACTTACCCTACTATAGATTCTACTATGGTGTCCACCACCGCTATAGTATTTTTGAATCTATATTTCTATCACATCTATAGTACGTCTATAGTGCTGCTATAGAAATCGGTTCCCAATGGTTTTTGAACCCCCCAACCATGATGTAGTTTTAAATGTTTCTTTCAACTAAGTCAAACCCCATATAAAAATATTTATGTGGCATCCTATATCACCTGGATAATATTTTTTGATTTCATATTCATCCATGGGAGTATAGCTGTACTTAATAACACTTGGGTACATGGTACCTTCTAAAACCATTACTATAAGCACAATGTAAAACAAGGATCCTGATTCGAGACTATCGTGCATGGAATCCCATGATAGTTTTTTAATATGTATGTCACCCAACAGTTCGATGGTGAAATCTTCATCAATTATTAATAAGTGTGCTACCTTTTTCAACCAATTCAGAATCACCAAAATCAAATCATTCTTCCATGGTGTTTGATTAAGACCTACACAAAAATATATAGTGAAATAATTCCAATATCACTTTGAAATGGGAAATAAATTCACCAAGCCCATATTTTTCAAATGCTCAACCTTCGCTAGTTGACATGTATAACATTACAAAACCAAACCTATAATCTTCTTTTTCATACCTAGAAACCATTTATACATACAATGGTCATAGTACATCTTGGTCATTCTTCGGTGCACCTTCCAATTTTAGCCTCTAATCTCAAACATCACATCTTCCACCATATAAGTTAGCACAAAAACATACCCATGAATGTGACTAATATTATCCTCAAAAGTTGTCCAATAATAAGGTGGCTCCCCACATTAAAAACTATCTATCTAATCCAAAATTTTGAACCCTCAAACATCCTCCTATTAATATGGTATAGTAAATGGGGATCAAGGGAGAAGGACTTCAGTCTCAAAAACATATTCTCCTCCAAGACGTCTATTTGCATCTTTTCAAATGAAGTTGTCATATTCCAATCAGAATTAGACCTCAACACCACCTGGGTCTATGTTTCCTGACTCGAGGAATATAAAATAATATTTCATTTACCAAGTGTATAAAATTTCTCAAAATCTATGGATTGAATAACCTCAACACATATCAACTATCGGAGATTCATATTACCATTGGAAAATTTATATTTTATGGTATAATGATCAGTATAAAGAATATAATTTTCACTTTGAATATAATTCCATCAATATTTCGAGGCATAAACAACTGTGACCTACTTGAAATCATTAATAGGATAGTTTTGTTTTTCTGGCCTCAATTTATATGATTTTTACACCATGAATTGATCTCCATGTGTCAAGAATTCCCCAAAACCAATCCCAAATGTTTCACCAAAAAAGGAATATATATTACCTAACTTGAGTAAGATCAATATTAGTCGAGTTGTAAAATTTTTATTCAAATATTTGAAGGAATTATCACATGTTTTAGACCATTACAACTTTACATCCTTCTCAATTAGGCCTAAAAGAATCAATTCTAAGAATTAAAATTCTTTGATTAACTTTTCTTAATAACTCGCTAAATCCATAATGATTTAGATATTAAAAAACTATCAGGATGCCCCCATGAAACCACTACTTAAAAATTATGTGGTTCCACTAACAAATTTTCTTTCAATATGATTTGACCAATTAAAAGTACCTTATTAGTCATGAAAAGAAACTTTGATATATTGGAATATATTTGAACCTCTCTTAATGTACTCAGGATGATGTATAGATGTTTTGAATTATCATCATGATTCTAGATGTCTGTTATGATTTCATCTAAAAAGGCAACTAAAAAATGTTCTAAATATGGGTGGAAGATTCATTTCATAAAATATATAAACGGATTAGCTACATTATTTATTCCAAAAGTCATTACAATAGACTCATAAAAACCATACATACATCTATGAGAAGTCTGTATATTATTAGAAGGTAACACCATCTATTGATGATACCCATACCTTTAATCGATCTGGGAGAACATGCAAGAACCCTCCAGCGGATCAATGAGATCACCAATATATGGAATATGACACCATTTATTAACCAACATATGATTCAAATTTTGGTAATAAATACAAAACTACAGTATTATGCCGACCTTCTTAAAAAAATACTATAGAAACCCAATGTGATGTACAAAGACAGATAGAAACCTTACCATTAACTCCAACAACATAGTTTTATGTTATTGAATTTCTTATGGTACTATATGAAAGGGAATAATAGAAACTCAATCATCTATAGGAATCATCTCAATTTTAAACTCAACCTCTCTCCTAGGTGGAAACCTTGTGAAATCCTTAATAAACATGTCATAAAACCAATCCACTACAAGAAGAAATATTCTATACTATACTCACTCACCATCAAGAAAAATTACCACAACCTAGACAGTGATCTCACATAGTTGTGGTAGAATTGTCCTTACATGACCTTCAATTATATCCCATTCCTCACTATGGACATATGTGTCACCCTTAGTAGATGCAAAACTCAGCGTCTTGTGGTAATAGTCAATGTGTTCTTGGCACAAAACTAACAATTCCATTCCTAGTATCATGTCAAAACCAATCATGTAAAGAACAGACAAATTCCAAAGGATATGGTACACACTAACCATGAGGGAACCCTCCATACATTGATGGATACCCTAAAATCATAACCAGAGTAGAATGTTGATTAACATGATTCTACATAGGGTCTGCACTAGTAGATTAAATAAAATTACAAAAAGACATATATAATTGAACTTGAGTCTCTTGTATTAAATAAAAGACTAGAAACATTATAAGCTACTAGAATCATACATTGAATTGTGGATGTTATTGCCTAGATAACATAGAGAATAAGTTGAACTATAGGATACTGGCCTGCTCCAATAACATAGGAACATATTGAAGTCCCTATTATTGTAATCCCCTAATGATATAGATGCTCTTATCTTTAAGTACCACTTCCCCCAACCTGACATATACAACCGGTGGAACTCAAACTACTTGAATAATGAGGGATAGAAGACTTCAACCAGTGCTCTATACTTGTCTACATCCTCCATCACTATACATCTTCCAAGGTGTCCTATAATACATATGTATGTAACCCATCCTCCTAAATTATCTTCATTCCATTAGTTGTTTTAGAAACAGGCCACACGTGTTTCCAAATATTCCACAATAATAAAAAGAACATGATCGATACCTTTTAAGACTGATCCTTTACCTTATACACTATATCATTCATCTCCCTACTGGATGTTCACATTATTATGGTTCTTACTATTAGAATACATACAATAGATCACCTAACTGAAACTGTCTTCCCACCACTAGAATCCTCCTCCATGTTCCCCTAAAAAATGAGAGCTTGATCCACTACATTGTAAAACCTATTCAATCAAAATATTTTACCTTGTACATGATCTCAAGTCTATGTCTTCCATGAAAACATCAATTTAAAATCTACACTATATCTTGTCGATGACATAGACAACTGTTGTATATTAGAGAAGAATATATCACAATTCATCACCATCATACTTCCCTATTCCATGTTTATAAAATCTTAAACTTTATATCGACTTAGGGTCTTGGGATAAATTTTCTCTAGGAACTTATCCTAGAAGTTCTTCCAAGCCATTCCTTCTAAATGCTAATCTCGTGCCTGAATGTCTGACCAATGCTTTATTGGTCCTAATAAAATATAAGCTACCAACATCACTCTCTTACCAAAAGGATTATCTAATATATCCAAAATATTTTTTTATTCCCAGTAAAAAACTCATCTACATTTATTCCACCCTTTCAGAAAATTTTTGAAGGGTTCTATAGTTGAAACTTCCTCATTAGATAAAGCATATTAGGAACAACATTCCCTGGGGTTTTCACCTTGAATAATATGAAATGTGGAAAAAATTTATAAAACTTTCCTACCCCCTATTACTCAAAACTAATGGAGATGATTTCTCCACTATTATAGGATAATTCTAATGGATTTACTCGTATCACCCAACCAGTAAACATCATAATGGTCACATATGTCTATAATTCCAAAAATACATCTCATGACACAAAACATATAGTGCCCATAGCTTACACAAAATAACTCCCACTACTAGCCATAAAAACCCTCTTAGTATACAATATTCAAGTGGGTATAATCATATATATATAAATATATCTACCCCAATCATCCCTATCATGGGCCATGGATTACTCAAGGTAAATTGACTTTCAATTTTCAACCTCTTGTTCAACACTATTCTAGCATCTTTAGCTTTCCAAAAAATTAAAAAACCAAAATTAAAACTATTTTAAACATTTAAATTTTTCACATTTCAATGTAAATTATTTTCAATATCCTAATTATGTGCTATATTTATTTGAATCTCTCCAAAACTATAAAAAAAATTCATTTCGCAAAACCCATCTCAACCTACATTTATATGCATTCCAAATATAATGGATGTTACAAAAATCATGAATGATGAAATTGATGCATTAATATAAAAACCATATCTCATGTAGGGTCAAAAATAAAACCTAAAAAATAATAACTCCACACAACAAGTATATCACCAAGGGTTTAATAACAACCAAATCTTATTGCGAACATCAGGAACAACAATCCCACCCGGGAACTTAGGTTTTCCCCTACACTGGGATTAAATACTCCCAGGCACATGCCTACTACAATGGCCTAGAGAATCCTACTCTCTTGTTTACAATTAACAATTAACAAGGAAGTAAAAAAAGAAAAACCCATTGATACCACTCTGCAATGTCCCATCCCGGGTTCCATTAAACTAATACCTCAAACCAGTTTTCCATATTAAATAAATTGAACCTCTCTATATGTTAGAGGATAACGTATAGAAGTTCGTATCTAATAGAAAATGTGGGTAGACTATATCCTCTTTAAAATAGTATACCAATAATAAATATAAGGATAAAGATAAACATTTAACAATAATATATACCAAAACATCACATTCCACATTCCAAAACTGACGAAGTACCAACTTGAAAAAGTTGTAAACATGTCATGTCATGATAGACAGAAGTGAATAAAGGAAGATAAAATAAGACACTAAATAAATACCCCATAATGGGTCTCGATAACATGTCTATTCCCCTCATCCATTCTCTACCCCGACTCCCATATCATCCTTCCAACATAGGGCATTTCCCTTATACTATCCTACAACTAAGAAGTTTGCATTGGTACCCAACATTAGCCAAAGAAGGCTATGAGTAAAAGTAAGTACCCCACCAAAAACTGTATATAATGAAATGTGTAGTCTAATAACAGTTTATGTAAAGGTACAATAAACAATTTATAAACACTATAAAAACCATGTTTCATTATTTAATAAAATTTAAATTAACCACATATTCGCTTAATTCAATGTGATAAATGTATCCATTAAAACTTATTCATCCCATACATATTTTGTTAACTATATGTCATAGGGAACACATGTCAACATATGAGAAGGGTTTGTTCATGTAGTCGTATCGAAATTCCGGATTCCATGTCTTACAATCCCCAATATAGATATGGAACCCCATGTCCATAAACATGGAGTTAAGAGAATATGTACATCCTCCAAAACTATGATGTATCAGGGAACATGGATAATCAATCTATACAACTCAAGGGATAGTGTAATTAGTCTAGAATCCCAATGAACCATTATTTATAATTCAATGGTCAACATCTGTGATCTCTTATCTCACAAAAAAAATGGTGCACCATTTCATTTTAACAAAAATCTCATGGTTGATTTCTTTCAATACATTTGCCTAATTCTATATCATTCCCATATTACCAATTACTCATATACACTACCATTGAACATAATTTCAAGAAAAATTATAATAAGGATGACCCCCCTTTATCCATTTAACACTTTACCCCTTGTTATATCACAAACCATTTAACATTAAAAGTTAATAAAAAATCCATTTATTCAATGTTGATATACTAAAAAAATTATAATTTGTTTTATATAATAAATGATTCAATTAAACTCTTAAAAACTCAGTTTCATTAATCAAGGGAGTAGAACACTCCATGAATTGACTTAGGACCATTTTTTATTCATCGATGGATTTTCAAGGTCCATGAATGGTCCAACAAATTATTTAGATGCCCAATTTTAATTTCTCCTACCATGGAATAAAATGAGAATTATAACAACATAAAAGAATAACCAAATACACATGATTAAACATCAATAATATGATATATTACTAGTATACAATCTATATCAAGGTTATAGACAGGTACAAGCCTAGGGCCATCCCTTTATTCAAGATAAAAAAACCTTCATTTCACAAACATGGAATCCACAAGAGAAAACAAGGTTTTAGGGATTCAGATGTAGAGAAAACATCCCATCATGATTATTCTAGAAAATAGAATAAAGTGGAATGTTAGACGCACCTAGTGATTCTATTCACAACCAATGAAGATTCAAATGACATAGAATTGTAGGAGATTAATATTTGGAAAGATTTGGAGGAAAATTGTTAATAAATTAGGATACTAGAGGAGGAAATGGGTAAAAAATTGGGTAATGACACTTTAATAATGAGGGATAAAATTTTAAAATCCCTTACTTTTAATAGGTGTTTGGTTCGTCCACATGTTTGGAAAATCAATGAGTTAAACATATAGCTTCCATTATCCATGATTGTCTAGGAATATAATTTTGATGGGAAACCTACGTGGTTTGATAAAACATGTAGTTGTACAGCCCATGCCTCTATCAAAGGGGTCCAAGTTGCATGGTCTCCTAACTCGTGGAACACAGTTAGTACTAATCATGTTCTAACCATGATCTAAGAAAATAATTGTATATTTAACATCAATTACATGACTTATACCCTAGTAACACCACTAATATCCATCATACTATTGGGTAATATTCTATCATCCATTTGAAAGGGTATTAAACAAAAAAAGAAAATGAAATATTACCATATAAAATACTAGTATTTTGCAACATGCAATGGATCTAGTATATATTTCCTCAATAACGAATCATGAATGAAATAATGTACCTTAAAGAGGTTGGTTATCATAGACAACCATTAATCCAACTCCAATTACCATTAAAATATAAAAGTTCCCATTATACTTAGGTATTTTCTTCCCCTTTTATTTAATATTATAACTCATATCCATAGAGATACCTTTAAGAATACATAATCCCCTATTCGAAATTATAGGCTCATCATTAAATTATAAACATAGATATCTTGTATTATTTGTGTTGACATGAAATGATTCTAAAAATCCCATAATTTTATAGTTTTATCCTCAACATGTTTTAGGCATACTATCTTCCTTTCTGAAACTTATTCCTAAAAACATTGAGAATGAAATCTCTTCACATACAAAGCTTCTTATAGTGTCATCAAGATTATTGATGGGAAACTATTATTTTATTAAAACACTAACATAGTTAGATACATGTCCCATGTACCTTGAAATTCATATTGGAAATATCTCAGCAGCTGTTTTAGTTTCAGAGTTGTCCCTTCATATTTCTATCTATTTGAGGATAATAGATGATTCTCAAAGATATCTCAATATTTAGAGCCTTTTGAAGACTCTCCCAAAATTTATATCTGAACCAAGGGTCATGATAACATAGTATTTATAAATTTTCACCATAATGTACAAATAATTCATTAATATTGATCTTGGAAAGCCACCCAAGAGGTAGATATTATATTACTACTATGAAATGTGAAATCCTTTTAAGGCGATATATAATAAAATATATTTCATTTTTTTCTGAGGAGTCCATGGAAGTCTAGTGAAAAAGTATATTGAAATATTTTTCAAAATTTATTTTTTTATAGGAATAGGTTTTATGACATTATTGTATTGTTGTATATATATATTTACTTACTGTCACACCAAGCATCATGGCCCTTATTCCAAAATTTTCTACTTCCTACCATCCCACTAAAAATTACCTCTTATATCTATATACATCACTGTGCTAGCATAGTGTATATAGATATTTAATCTTTTTGATTTCTATAGTAGATCCATGTTCATCACCCATATATATGAAACATACAAGATCTTTGAAAACCTCAATACTCAATCCTTATAGATGATGTCATAAAATTTCCCATCATTCACTACATAAAATATTCTTTTTTAACTCTGTATCATACATATGGAACTTCTCTATCATTTTGAGTAATGATGGATTAGAAAGTTCTTGTAGAAGGATTGATATTTCATATTACTTAATAATCACCATATCAATCTTTACTAAATCCAAGAATATATTTTCCACGTTAATCCTCATCATAGTTTAAAATCCATTGTTACTTTTACTCAATACATCAACCACCATATTTTCCTTTATAAGTATATAGTGTATTGAGAAATCATAGTTCATGAGTAGTTATAACAATATTATTTACTTTATGATAATATATTTATAATAGTAAATTTGATTAAAACGTTTTTTGTTTTTAAATATGTTACATATTTCTCTATAGAGGGAGTGTCTCCATATATTTTAGTAAAATATTATATCTAAAAACTCAAGATTGTGAGATGGATACCTCTTTTAGTGGTTTAGTGACTACCTTGATACATAAGAAACCACTATATTATCTTATATAAGGAAGCAACCCGGTCATTTCTTCAATGAATCACTATATATCAAGAACCCATCTTTTCTAGATGGAATATTCAATAATGGTGAATTAACCAATACCCTATTGATCAATTCAAAACTCCCTTCTCATTTACTTGACTAACTAAATTTGACCCCTTTACATGTCAACTTGTTTAACAGGTCACATAATCAAGAAATTTTGCTGACAAACCAACGATAATAAACTGAAAAAAAGTAAACAATGTATCTCTATTATATTAATTTGAACAGGCCAATATTTGGATATCTTTTTCTTTAAATGATTAACAAACACACCATCCTTGTATAAAATATTCCATGAATTGAAACATCCTAGAGAGAAGAATTACACCTAATAAATTCACCAAAGAATTCCATTTTCATTGTGAGTCTCAAGTATTGTTCACAAATGAATCTCAAGTTATCCATGCATTTCAAAGTATATCGTGTTATCTTCTATAAATAACACCACTTTGTTATATAGATAATCATTGAATTCTATATTCCACAAATCCATAAATACAAAATGTTTATTAGTCAATACGAAGGTAATTTCTTTAAATTTATAATGTTAATACCTCTAATGAAATGTCATCATTTGTATATAATACTTTCTACCCTAAATTTATGACAAGCAGAGTGAATAATGATATTTTAAAATTATTTAGATCCATAATGTTTATAAAAAAATCCATACTGGATGGAAAAGTATACTTATTATTTATTTTAATTTCATTGAACTCTTTGTAGTCAATTTACAATCAAATATACCCATCATTATTTTTCACAAATAAGATAGGGTATCCCCAAGGCTAAACATGAGGGTGTATAAGTCCTTTCTCACACAACTCCTTTTATTGTTTATTCAATGTTTCTAGTTTAAGCGTTTATATTCTATAAGGATTATTGGATAATGTTTTTTCATCTAGGATAAGAACAATATAAATATAACCTTTATTCTCTGCTATATGTCTAAGTAAATAATTGTAAATATATAAATGTATCCCTTTACTATTGTAACATTCTCTATCCGTAGGACTTTCCCATCCAAAGATGGTGTTTTGTCTTTCTATTCTAATATAATTTGAATAAGGTGAGCTACTATAGGTGAATTCGTATAATATTATGATAATGATGTTTCTCCGTTAAAAATAATGAATTCTATCCCATTCCTAAATAATAATAAACATCAATCTACAATAAATTGTGATATATTTTGAAAGACAATACATATAAATGGTTATGTTGAATTTAATCACAGGTTTAATAATCATGTTTATAACATGGGTGTATTTATGAATCTGAATAATGGATTATCGATATATCCTTATATAAATAATATTTTCATTAGGTGTCCTGATTAAAAAAAATTTACGTAGAGTTCTATGGGTTTATTTAATTTTCTTTTAAAAAATTTAATATATATATATATGATTATGTATATATGAAATAAAATAAATCAATATCTAAATTTGAGTTTTTTATCGAAGTACCTACTATCATGTCATTTGAAACATCAAGCCCAACTATTGAAATCACATAATATTGGTCTTCATCCCTTAGCATATTTTGATTTAAACTCACTTAACACATGGGTAATTTATTTGATTAATCCCCAATCTATTTGTTTGTAAATCATTGGTCATTATAGGAGTTTTTTCTTCCACTTGAAATCAGGACTCAGATGGTCATTCATTCAACACTTGAAGAAAAATATCATTCCCATTATTAATAATCCATGTTGTTAATTTGAAAACTATTATATGTTGTAAATTTCACCATATCCTTATTAATTTTTCTATATTTATTTTCATAAACTATTAATCCACCCACTTCTTTTCTTGATATCTCTATAAAACAAAAGACACAAAAAATTATTCATTTACCTCTATAGAATACTATATTATATCATCATATGATGAAAATGTTTGAGAATATAATTTCGTTTGAATTTTTTTTTCTATCATTGAAGTTATTAATTATAATTCATCAATTACCTACATAATTTTCAGTATGAGTTTCCAAACATGTAATGTTAGATTTATATTCTAAAATATTTTCATCTTCTCTTTTATATAAATTGAGGAGTTAACTATTAATATTAGATTGAATCTCATGATTTTTTTCAAATAATATATTATCAAAATTATTTCATCACATAATCTCTATACCCTCAACCTCTTTAGTTTTATAGATCAATGACCACCTTTGATAAGTGTAACACCATGGAATTCTAATGTATGAACATTGTGTTCAAAAGAATATATGACTTGCAACAACAAGCATAGAAGGTAATATGACATCACGATTCATTAAAATATATATAATATATAAAAAATATTGTATTATATAGATGTTAATACCAAAAATACATGTCATCCTTCATCACTCCCAACAAGGAGTTTCTTTGATAGATTGAACTATATGTAAGACTGAGTATTATCAAACAATAATATATTATTAAAATATTATTATTTAATATAATAAAATGTAATCTAGAAATTAAATTTTATGTTATTAATATAAATAAATAGCTAATTATGATTTATGAATTAATTCAATGTTTTCCATGTAATTATAAATCAACATAAAAAAATAAAATACAAAGGAAACGACTTTATAAAAACTATTATTAAGGGACAATGGTATTTTATAAAAATAAATAAATTTAATTAATATTAGTGGATGATATTAAATAAATAAATATGTATGTATATATATATATATTCAATCAGATATCTTTTATATTTATCCATTATATTTGATCAGCATACGATAATAATAAATACATTTTTATGATTAAAATGTGTATTGTTTTATAGATGCAATTTTTTTGCCTTATAATGGAACTCATATTTTAAAAATAATTTTTCAAATTTTATAAATTCTCTATGAAAAAATAAAATTTATTTTCAAAATTATAATATTAAAATTATCTAATGGTGGATTTCATGATTTTATTCTTAGAAGTTTTATTTTTTGATTAATAGTAAAAAATACTACATTTAAATTTAAAATGACCCTTTCTTGTACATTATTTATATATTTAAATTATATTATAAATTGGGTTTAAATTATATTTAGTAAAATTATACATAAATTAATCAAATTTAGGTTTTTTATCTAGTTTTAGTGTAAAATTTCATATAATAACATTTTAATCCTTCGAATTTTTTCACTTTAAAAACATACTTTGTTTTTATGTATGTGGAATTACTTTTAAATTTTTTCATTTCAAATATATTATTGTAATATGGTAAAATGGAATAAATATTTCGAATATGAATAATGTATAATTTATAGGATTTTTAACATAGTTTTTTACCAAAACTATTTGTGAAAGAAATTAATATTAATATTATCTTTTAAGTGAAAAAACTAGCTTAATAAAGGACTAAATCTTAAACTTAAGGGAAAAAATGACCTATAATATTGTCTAAAAGACATTTTATGGAATTATTTCGACCATATCTTCCACTTTCGTGAATTGGGTTCATTATTGGAGCTACCTGATGTACGAGATACCTCCCAATAGTGTTTTTTATATTTAAAAAATGTCACTCCTCCAATATAAAAAGGAACTCAGCCCTCCCACTTATACACACCTCTAAAACCATATGTCTCATCCAAAATCTTCCAAAATAATCACCCAAAATCCCTCATATCACTCTATAATCCTATATTTTGGTATAAATCAACACAAGGATGTATTTTTGTATAAAACAAAATGAGTTACCGAGATAAAATGTAACAATATTCAACAGTCACATTTGATTCATTTACATATCCCCCACTAAAATTTTTATTATATATTTATAATAAAATGAAATAAGTATATTTAATATAATTATTTGTTTTTATTTCAATTTTATGACCTACACTAACACAAAATTTCACCGAATGGGATACAAAATCGTCTTTCATGTGTACGATGGGCTACCTCCTCGCAAAATGATGTTGTCCATTCTTCCCTTACCAACATTAAAGGCTGTTAATAATGATGTAATTCTAGTTTATATTTTATATAATTTATATTTTTAATGTATTTATTCATCTTTAATAGTTTTATAACACATAACATCATTCTTTCCTTTTTGTGGGAATACGATAACATCATTTGTGGATGTGTGGATTACAGCTTCCTCAAATAAATGTTAATCATTCATGCTAAACATGGAATATATATATAGGATATTTTTAATAAAAATATTTTATATATATTATTAAAATATGAAATATAATTATCATATAGATATATAATAATTACTTTTCTTTCTTTTAATATGACACGAAAATGAAAACAATGTCCATGCATACGTATGACCTAATGTCTCCATGAACGGTGTATTTCATTTATATCTAAAATTTTTATGAATTATTATAAATTAATACATAATGAATATTTATGATATTAAAATCATTTTTTACATCCTTTAGATTATTTAATCCTTATCTACAAAATAATAACAAAAATAACAAGTTAAAACAAACTAGGAAAACATGACAATGAACACAAACCTGATGAAAATAATGAATGATTGTTAAAAAAAGGTAATAATATATATTATAATAATATAATATAAGATATTATAAATATGATTATGGTTATTTTAAATTTTAATAAAATTATTAATTCTATATTGTAGGAGGTTAAAGGTTTTTCATGCTAAATGAATTACAAAGGTATTACCTCTTAATTTGAATTCATTGAGTCATATTGTATTATTATATACCCAACATACTTTTTATGTTGTATATACATACTCTTGACAAGAAATATCATCAATAATTAATTACTCATGGTAATTTTAGTTTTACCATGAATTGTTTCATCTATGGGGATTTAAACTAAATGTTACCAAGTGGTAATGAAATTTCATAACTCAATTTTTTTCATTTTGTTAAATTACTTCTTCATTGTATTTAATATTATATGAGTATATGTATATTTACATTGAATAGATATTTATTTATTTCCACTTATTTCAGGTTACTTATATATTATTTTCATAATAAATTCATTTATTAATTCTCACTTCATCATTTTAATCATTTTAAGGGTTTATTTCACACTCTCATTCTAATCAAGATTTCATAATCGTGAAATGAAATTATAGGAATTTATATTTTACTATTTCAATAAAGCCATTATTTTGCATATACACTAGTTATTAATTAACTCTTTAAATTAATATTACCAATTTCCACTGTTCGACACACAAATTTTTTTAGAATTTTTTATGAAAACCCAACATTATTTCTCTCTTCAGTTAGAAACATGTTTTCTCTAAAAATTTTGTTTTATAAAAAATTCATCCAATTTTTTATCCTTTTAAGAATTAATTTTTAATTAAATTTTTACACCTTTTTTATTTTATAAATTGTTTTAATGGAATTTTCATTTCTATTTCCAAAAAATGAACTTTTCTAATCTATTTAATTTGAATAATGAATTTTCTTATTATATTTTACAATATTATGAATCACATAATATAATTTCTTTAAATCTTCTTTTATGTTTTAAAAAATTATTTTTAGATATATTTTTTTAATTTATGTTCAATGAAAATGATTTTCCAAAATGATTTTTCAAAGTGAAAATGAAATTTTCCTTGAGAATGTTTTTAAAGATAATTTTATAATATTGATATTCACGAATGAAAATGATATTTAATTTTTAATCCACCTGTGAAATATTGTATTGAAACCATCCTTATTCTACCTTTGGATGGTTTGTGATTGATTTTGCCAACGATAATGTTGTAATTCACTTCATTAATTCAATTTTGTAGCCCCCTTCAAATATTCATGCATATGTTATTGTTGAACATTAATTTCACCCAAAATCTCCATATCATTTATTATGGATATGATTATTAACTAAAGCATATAATATTATTACATATAGTGATTACTCTGAAAGTTATTTCATATATTGGAAAATATATATAAATATTTATCTATTACTCAATGTAGATATTTTATAAGGAACATTTTTCATTAATTAAATTGATTATTATATATATGAGGAATGCTTTGGACATGTACATCATAGGTGGGTCCTAGTAATAGATATCCCCTTGATAGATCAGTATTATCATCAGATGAGCCATTTGGCTGTACCTAGTGGGTTTCTCACCTTATATGTATTAAAGTATATTGTGAAAGGTGTCAATGATAATGGTTTCATGTAACAAGGAATCATGGAATCACATAATTAAGCACTGCCATCATTTATATATAGTAATTATTATCCATGAAATTTTCACTACATAAAAAATCACAGGATGCCATTTATTATATGTTTATTGATTAAATAGAACATTTGTTTATCTATTTAATATTATATATTATCTATGAAATTATTTCGTAGATTATTTACTTCTTGTAACATGTGTTCAGCTGTTAAATCGCCATATTGTTTATGTTCCTTGATTCATTATTTCTTCTATTCCATCTGATCCTTACTAAGCATTTAAGCTAACCGTTATTTTTTCCCTTCCCTATGATTCAACTAAATTTACTAAGAAATATATGAATGTATATTCTAGATGGAACAATGTTATCCCAAAAGGAAATATAAATGATTTTTAATTAGTGTATTCAGTTTTATTGTAAGGATCATTTATGTATTTTCTTTAACAAGACAACTAAATTGATTGGTACATAGATATTTGATTCCTTGTATTTATGATAGTTAAATGGTAGTAGTCACTGGATGAAGGATGTTGGGTTATGGTTACTATAATCAAAATCTCCCTTTAGAAAATAAACGACCATGCAAACATTCTATAATTCAATACTTCCAAAATAAAGAAATATTGTCTCTGGGGATTTGATTCATTACTCAGCTGTTAATGGATTATTATTCCCATGGAATAATTTATTTTTTTGTCATGTGATGTGTTCCAACATTGTCGTACCATGATTTGGATCAGTAATTTGCTCCATAAAAGCATGATTATTAGCCATGATCTGAGCCAACATATCTAATGTACTTATAGTCCAGTCATCTCTAGCCTCATACTCATTTAATTCATTGATTTTATCTTGAGAAAATTCATACAAATGTTGTGCGTGTTGAAATGTTTTTTCCATTTCACTATGATAAAATTATAATTAATTTAATTTAATGAATTATCTAATAATATAATGACCATTTATTCCTAAAATATGATTCATATGTAAGTAAAATATTAAAAAATATTCTTAAATATATTATGACCTAATCATAATGTTTTTATTGTGTGCTAATATGTTATTATAGATCTAGTTCCTAAAGTTCCTACTAAACTTCCTATAATACAAATTGTAACCACCCCAACTGTAGTTGCCCATAGTTAGGCATTACTTTACTCTATTGGCATAAAATGAAATAAATTGCATACAATGGGAATAAATATTTTAGTAGTTTTAAAATAATATATATATATATATATTATCACATTATATTCAAAAAATATAAAAATAAATATAAAATTAAAGTGATAAAATTATTTTTAATTCTATTATACCGTTGAAATTTTTAAGAGATATCTTCATGGTAACTTGGGGAAATGAAAAAAAATAAAACTAAATTGAGATTCATAGTAAGGTAAATATTATAGTAGAAGCTATCATATAATAAATAAAACACGAATAATATAACATAGATAAAAAATAATCAAATAACACATATAAATAATATAATAAAATTATTATATATCTATAGTTTACATAAAAACATATATAATCACATGAATAATAATAATTGTTTTCATAATAATATAATGCATAATACTAGAAATTATAATCTTCTTGTTCAGTACTAATGTTAAGTCATCATACATAATTATGTAATGAATATTAAAAATAACCAAACTATTTTTTTCTCACAAGACCATTTAATTAATTTAGGGTATATAATTCACCCTCCCATAACATAATAATTCAAATTAATTTTACATATGAAATAAAATAATGATAATAAAATGCATAATCAATATAAACATTCATATAGAAAAATAAGAATAAAAATGTCAATATTTTCCATTGTTAATAAATAAAAAAACATGGTCATAAGAATTTTATAAAAATAATGATAGGAGTATCATAATATTATATCCCAATGTAATTATAAAATTCCATATAGGATGTTAACATAGATAAAAAAATTCAACTAAAAAACATTCAAATGTCAATTTAAAATTTTGAAGAAATATTATTTTCTTATGAAAATAATTTTAATTAAAAAACCTAGAATATAAAAAAAATTCTTTATTTAGAAATAACCATGGAAACATTTAAATTAATATTCAATGAAAATAATTTTCATGATGGTGGAAAAAAATATTTCTGTTGTAAAATTTTAAAAAAATTCATTCCCTTTTTTTTAAAAAATTCAAAAACAACATATTTGAAAAAACATTGTAAAAATTTATTTTGAATACAATGAAAATTAAGTTAAATATGGGTGAAAATTACTTTATGTATTTATTAGTACATATAAATAAATAAATTTAATTTTTTAGAGAACATTTACATATATGAAAAATATCTTCAACTAAAGGGAAGATAATGACCACTTTTCTTAAAATAAATTGTCAATTAATTTTACATTCTAAAGAGATTAAATGATGGATGAAAAATATATAATTCCAATAAATTAAAATATTATAATAATATATATGGATTTTTTGATATAATTATCATATAATTTTCACATTTAAAACTTATAAATTAGCAACCATAAAAAAATTAGATTGTAGAATAAACCCTTAACATGGATTTTTTATAGTTTAATGTGTTCTAACATCCTACGTAATAAAATTATATTAATTATTCACATTATTAAGAAACGTTTTTGTGAAAATTATTTTAATATCATACCTTTTAATTAAATTTTTACCATTCTTTATAGTGTTTCCTAATCAGTTAAGTTCACATGGGATTTTTTGAGGATGTTCGGTTCATAATAACAAAACAACTTTTGTAAGTTGAAATTGGGAAAATAGTTAATTTAACTATCATGTAATATATAATAATAATGAGATAATTTAAAAGTTTATAACATAAATACTATTTTATAACCAACAATGAAATGTGGTCTTGAATGATAAATCGCCTCATTTTATGGTGACAGTAGTCCACAGGTACACATGAACGATGTTTTCATTTTTTAAAGGATGTAAATGAAATAAAATATGTAAATTATTAACTTTATCAATTCATAAGAAAATTATAAAAATAATATAAATTTGTTTAATGTATCCTTATTACCAAACACATAAATATTTAATGAAAAATGAATCACATCATTTCGAGGAGGTGGTATTCCATATGTAATCACATTCGATGTAATCATTTTCCAATAGATGGAAAGAATGTCAAAATGTTTTATAAAATATAAATATTAAATGATGGTTTTTTTATATAATTTTGTTATTATATAATAAGATTTATGATATATTATACATATATAGAAGAAGAAATAAACATTAAGAACTTGGTTAAGATTTTTACCTATTCTTTGGGTAATCGCCTTCAAGAGGCACCATAAGTCTTCATATGTATGTATTTAGGAAAGAAAATAACCTTTAAGACATGGGGAGAATAGTAGAATAATTTTTGGGGTTGGTAATAGTTAGTATAAATGGGTAAAAATGTGTGAATTTTATAGAATAATATGCTCTAGAGACATACTAAGACTCGTACACTAGGATCTAGTTCTAAAAACATAATCTTTACATATTGGATTTTAAAACATCTAAAACAAACCAAATTATTACCCATAAATAAAATATAAAAATTCAACATTGAGGTACATATATACCTAGTACTATTTTAGGTTTAGAAATTTAGATAATCAGGGAAACCCCATCATGTAATTAACCCCATATTTATGTAATTAATTGGAAATTTTCCTATTATAAAAAGATTTTCTTATTCCATGATAAGCCTTAAAGAGCCACTCTAAAATTATTCACACACGAATCACTTCAAGATATTACTTACATAATATCATACATTAAAACCTAGTTAAATGGAAATATAATCAATGGTGAACATTGGTACCCAACAAGGATAATAGAAGATATATATATATATATATGATGATATATAATCACAATATTAGAATAAAGTTATAAAAGAAAAATAAATGTATTGGAATATAACATAACTGATTATCAACCAATAAATAATAATAAACATGATTCATGATATAAATATAAAAAAATAGTCATATGAGTAAACAATCATAAACCATATGAAAACAATCTTCATTAAAGGAACCATTAAATTATTAACAAATTCATAGGGAAACCACGTTACTTTTTGGGACATCATACTATAACCATTGAATCATATCAATGGGATAATTAAAACATTATATTAGAAGAAACATATATTAATTTAACTTTAATGTCTCTTAGGAGTTACTTATATTAAGTAAAATTCATTGTCTCTCAAGAGTTACATACATTTACTTAACTCTATTACATTACCCAATATATTTAAGGGGTATATCCGGCTCAACCATCATCATGAACTATATCAGGATCACCCATCGTCATTATATATATCAGGATCACCTATATATGTAAATAGTTTCCATGAAACATAACATGAATAATATATATTGACATTTCACCTCATCATAAATATCACAGAAACTATCGCCATTACATTCATAACATTATGAACTCATGTAAATAAAATGGGTTTCGTAAATATTTCATCACAAATTATTTAACCTTTGGAAAAGTAATGGGTTTCATAGGACGAAAATTAAAACATTATCATCATTATCTATATAAAGGATAAAATGGATGGTGTTATATGATCATTTCCCCAGTGAAGATTTAGAAACGTCAATTGATGTTCACATTGATAAAAAATTCTTTTCATATAAGATTTGATGATTTATTTGAAAATATAAAAAATATACTTTTCCTTTGGTATATTTGAAAAATAAAAACTCTATAATATTGAGAGAGAAAATTCATTAAATTTTTCCATGGAAACATATCAAATAATATTCTAGTAGAACAATGTTCATGATAACAGGAAATCCCATTCATGTTTAATGAGTTAAAAGATAGATATTTCTTCATTATTCTGTAAAAAATTAAAATAATGAGTCATAGATAAAACATTTTAAAATATTCCTTTTATTAATTTTTTGAGAAACTAAAAATCAGTAAAAATAATCATTCTAAAGAATATATGTATTGATAAAAGATTCTATAAAATACTCATGATGACATTGACACTAAATGAAAACCATTTCTTTAAAAGTGGAAATAAGATTGGTTTTTATTTAAAACATTTTATTAATGATTTTAAGTACCAAAGAGATAGAAATTGTACTAATAATATAAAATTACCATAATAACCATATGATAAAAAATATGTGTGATTTAAAGAATAATAAATAAATAAATTCTCTTTCAGGGAAATTTAGCATATACAATCCTGAAAAGAAATTAGATTGTAACATAAACCTCTAATCATTGGTAAATATTGAAACATAAAAATAATTAAATAAATACCTTCAAATTATGCATAAAATTACATTAATATTAATGGATTCATGATATAATATATCAAAGTATAATTATTCATTCTATATAAATACAAATAGGATTATAACATGAAACATGTATCAACAGAATAATACTGAGGTGAAGAGACCCCAGGATTTTGGTGATATTTGAATAAAAATCCCATTAAAGATATGAATTTAAGAGGATTTATAAATAAAAGTATTTTTCAATATTATATTTATAAAATAGATTCCTGTGCAGTATATTCATCACACAAAATAAAAAACTATTCAATACGACATCTTTCTCAAAGATATAAATGGGATATGAGACATCCTTACATTAAGTCTCATCATGATTTGTATGTTATAAAAACCTCATGTAAAATAAATTTATATTTATTACAATAATATAAAATGAACATATTCATATTTATAATACTAGATATGACTCAATTATAACATATTATTACCTATTTATAGATAATTCTTCCTTAAAATCATTATTTTGGTATGTAACTATTGTATTTTTCAAGCATGATTTGGTATGGTTTTCATAGTCATTTCCTCTTGGTTGTGGTTTCATCATCTCAAAAATATTCTTAATTTAATAAGTATAATATTTATTCATTATATACACTTTTATTACCATTTATAAAAGATTGTGATGAGAAAGGAATTTCATCTCTTCGTGGAGGTGGTAGTCTAGATGTACACATGAGTGATGGTTTCACTTTTTGATCAGTGGAATAAATTAAATGAAAAAATTAATTCACCATTTTAAAATCATAATTATATCATATATATCATATATATTCATTAAATCTTTCCTTATGACTATCCATATAATGGGAAAAGGAAAAATTAATCACATTTCTTTATAGAGGTGGTAGCCCACGGGAACAAACATGTGATGTTATCGCCTAATAAATAAAATTAGTTTCAAAAGGTATATAATATTTTATATTTATCAAATGATAATAATATTATAAAAACATATATAATCATAAAAACTATATTTATAACTATCCATGACAGGATGTGTTCAAAAATAAAATAAGTCAGTCATGGAGACAACAATCCTAACATTCGCACAATGATGTTGTCATTTTCCATTTAGATGGATGACAAATAGATAATTTTTATAATGATACATGCTTGAAGTTCATTGATATTAAATCATTTTTGTATAATACATAATACATTACCCAAAATTGGGTCAAAGACCATATTTGTTTAGTGCCTCTAGAGACTTGGAACATAAACTTCTGGTATAGTGAAAGATATTTAATGTTCCCCAAAAAGATCTTCCAATTTACTACTCCTAACTAAAGTCATTATTTATAACTTGGGGATAATAAAACATAAGAAATGGTGAGATAGGTTTATTATTAAGTGTAAACAAGGAATATATCCATCATATCATAATCATAAGACATAATATTATAATAAAAACTTTTTGAAAATTATATCCCCATATCAACGATCATAATATCATGTCATGGGATAAATCCTGGAAATTCATATAGGACATACTACATGGGATTATATAATAAGAAATGGAATTTTTTTATACACATAATCATATAAAATAATTTCCATATTATATAAGGCTCATTTACAATACCATCATAGTGGAAAAAGTTCTTTACTGAACAAAGTTCACTCCTTGTTCAATCATTCTATTACTAAACTGGGTTTACTTCAAATTCCAGTACTATATTACTGAACTAAGCTCAGTTCCTATTATAATCCTATTTCTCTCAGGAGATATAAATATTTACCCAATGCATTGGATGAATACAAAGGTCCCACCCATCACATAATTATAGTCATACATATGTGTTCCATAAAAACATATTTCATTCATAGAACCCATAAAAGAAATGAGTTTAATAAAGATAGTATCATCTTAACATAAACCGTGGAAACAAAATGTGTTTCATAAATATCATTCCATCATAAAAATAATCCAATCTTATGGATAATAGTTATAACAACCTTGAATATTATCCCCATTAAAACATTAGAAAAATTTTAGATATCACATTACAATAATTCCAGAGGAAAACATCCTTTCTTCTTTAAAAATGTTTTTTTCTTAAAATTGAATGAAATTTATAAGAAAAAATACTATTTGAAAATAACCATATAATATTTTAATGAAATATTCATATAATTAATTCATCATGAAAGAATAAAAACATGTTCATTCCATATATGTTAAAAAAATTATTCTTCTGCTTTTTTTAGAAAAAAAATACCTCGTTAGGGAAAAGAAAAAATATTCCTTTCAAGATATTTATTAAAAATTCACACATTTTTAAAATTGATATTTAAAAGTTTTATAATAATATTAAAAATATTTTTTAAAACAACTTTAATAAACAAGTACATTATTGTTAAATGTTCCCTAGTAAATATTTATTTATAAACAATCCCAAAAAATATTTACATATTGAGATTGACTCTTACCTTAGGTATGATTTCCTAAAACATATTTCAAACTCTTGTATAATGGATTATATTAATTTATTAACTTATTTTATAACCATATTAACATTTATGATATCATATATGGTCATATTATCATTCATTTAATAATTATTCATTGTAACTCTTCTTTTGGGGTTAACTACTTCATTTGTGTATGCATGTTTTTTCATGTAAGTCCCAATTTTTGAGCATAAGATACAGTTCCATCCTTTGAAAAACTATATTAAGGTAATATATATCTTATTTATTCATTATATACATTTATATAATCCTTAATTAATGGTTTATAGGAACAAATAATCATATCATGTCGTTGAGAAGGTTGGTCATACGTACGCACGAGCGATGATATCATTCCCTTAATAGTAAAATGTTAAGGAATTGGATGGTATAGATTGGTTTACATAATAAATATCATGGTATAATCATTATATATATTTATTATTTATATAATTATACACATTAAAATAAATTGGTGGTGAAAAACATTTTACACCACAACATGGAGAAGGTAGGTCATATGTACTCACTCATAGTGATTTTATATTTTGAAGGACGTATTGAAGGTGGAATATGGTAGTTACAAAATTATAAAAACATACTAGAACAAAAATTATATTAGATTTATTAATTTATATCATAATAATAGGAATTATAAGAATACATAATCTTAAAGTAGTCGGTAAATACAATAACCTCTTCTTCGGCTCCCTCCCTCTTGATATCCTCTAAGAGACACTATAATTTGTCTTTTGAGAATACTAACACCTATAGAATGTGTACATGGAAGTCGATAATGGATGAGGGTAGGGGATGGATGATATTGACAGATAAATGTGATTTGAATAAGTGAGGAAGGAGGTATCATTTTATAATTGAGGTGAGCGGCACTTTAGAAATCTCTAAAAATATTAATTTATAATAAAATCTCTCTCATTATAAATACCACCAAACTAATTTGTAGAAAAATCAGTGTGGTGTTGAGTTTATGATAAATTATAATTTCATATAATTTTAGATTAACATGGGGTACCAATCATTGCAATATACTAATGAAATAAGATTATTTAAATATATATTTTAAAAATCTCTGGGTGCAAAAATTTTATTCTATTAATAAAATAATTTTTTAGTAATATAGTTTAACTATGTTAATTTTTTTGACCCCCAACCAAATCACCATGTCAATATTGAATGAAATTTGACCACACATTTTTTTTCTCTCCAAATAATAGGATATCGACAATAAATAAGGTTCTGAATGGTTACCTGGGAAGACTATACCCTTTGTGACAATATAATTTCCCGAAAAGCACAATAAGTAATAGTAAAAATCCTTGAACAAAACCTTATAAATATCCATACTATAATAAAATATAATACAGGGTATATAAAACAAATAACCCAATTACATCCAATGTGGAAATTAAAAAAAATGTATGTTAATAGAAGGAAATAAACAAAAGAACTACATCAATAGTCTAGAGTAAATCCTAGTGTTTCCTCATTCCTAAAAGCTTCATGCTCTCAAATCCATGATGCATGGACCTTTCCTTTAGCAAGATCACTATCCATGAAATCTGCACACACATCATGTTGTTAATTAAGGGTGTGAGTGTTAATTCAATAGGTTACCACCAATGTCTCCTTAACATAAATTAAACGGTATATAAAATTGTATTCCATTACATTATTACAAATTCATAATTAAATAATAATGGTTTGATTCGTACTACAAAAACCAAACTTCCATAAACCCTAGTTATATGTACTTCCACACCATGTTGTATGAATTATTAGATGCAATCAATACCTAAAATATAGAATGAATAAACATCCACATGTAATCTTGAAAATTTAATTTAAATGTTAAATTTTCAAATTCAACATTTGGATAATAGGTCATCACCCACCTTCATGGTCAGTTAATGATATCTACACATAAAACCAATTCACATCTCTAGGTAAATCCATAAAACAACATGTTGACCAAATATATAGCTCTGGGGAAAGACCAAAACACACATATGAATATAATATATTAATTTTGGGTAATTCACATCCCAAAAAGACATATATAAATGTGAAATCACAAACATCCTACCATAATGGTGGTACTCACCCTATAAGGGTCCAATTAGAAATGTTATACCAACAAGGTACCTTTAAACTAGTCATAGTGGGATGATAATTGAATACAATCACAACTCAAACAAAATAAATTATTATAAATTCAAATAATGGTCTCAATGGCCACACATTCACCAACATGCATATCATGACAATAAATGACCACATAGTCAACACACACTCTAGTAGGTTGTAGCATTAAATTAACATATAAGGACATAAAATGGTATGAAAATCTCCCCTTAATGTTATAACTTCAATTATAAAGATTCATCAAAAAACCACATCCACACACCAATGATTCCTAGTACTAATCCCATATCATCTCAACTGGGATTCTTGAATCATGTTTCAATAAGGAGAATGTAACATGGTATTAGGGATAGATCAACTCACCCTATGATATCTACCGGAAAAGCTAGATCTATGACCATTCATGTTGGATAAAAATTATATAGATCTAGTATGTGAGCATCAATTAATCAAGAATTATCACTAATATCACGATTGAATCCATATATCTATCAAAAATATCTTAGATATATGACTCATTATAATATTTAAATATTATTTAGGCTAGAATGGATGAAACATACTATTTGTGATTCAATAGATTCTTCCAAAATTAAAATTCAAAATAAAGGGAAAAGAGAGATACAATTCCATTTAATAAGATCTAAGGGGTCTCTTTTCTATGAGTGAGAGTGAAATAAGGTGAAGGAGATATAATAAAAATGTGTTAGATAAATATTAAGAGGTTACCTTAATTATAGGGATAAATTGGATCCATCGATTGGATGGTGGATACACATGATTGATGTTGGAACCAAGTTTTATTCATAGATTCTTAAATATCCACTAGAGAGATTATGGAACTATACAGATTTCTATTGAATGAGTTGTATCTCAAATAAACTGGTCGGTGCCCTTAGATCCTCCACTTCTAATTTCTGACTACCAAAATCCCTAAACGTGCCTCAAAATGCCACAAAAATACAAGAATGATTAACTAAATGTAATAATAATGTACCGTTTCATTTATATGATGTTAAAATATGAATAAAAAATAAATATTTTTTGTAGAAAAAGTGATAGACTGAAAATGATTCGGTGAAGAAAATTACCACTTATTTGAGAAATCTGTTTTGGATCTCTTCTTAAGGACCCTTTGGTTTGTGTTTTATGAAACCCATCACATTGATAACATGTAATGTGATGTTTTAGAATAGTTTTGGTTAGGTTTTGGTAAAAATAAATCCCTTAATAATGTGCTAAATGTGGATGATATGAGGTGCCCTTATATAAGTGATGTAGGTTGATATCTTGTAAATACAAGAAATATTAATATATAATATGTGACTAACTCATGTAAAATGGTTCAAAATATCCATATATAAAAAAATAATGAGGATAATATAAAAATAAATTCAAATAATAGTACTCAGAAAATTTTAAGTGGAATTTTGAACATTATCACTTAGTTTATCCCCCTCAATAACCCTTTTATCCTTAATTGTTTTAATAAAATACCTGATATTTAAGGGTCAATAGTTTCATTATAAATGGTAATGTGGATAATAATAGGAAAATTGTTTATATTCATGACCATTACTCATTTAGATGACAAAATATAATATATTTATGATTCTTAAAATACTGAATTAAATATTATTTAAAATAAATTATACTTATGATCATTTTACAGATAGTTAACACTATTTAAATTTAAAAACATCAACATTACCATGAAGTTTGAATTTTAAATATTTTAAACATCACCTAAAATTAATTTTGTTGCATAATTATTATGAAAAAAAGTAACTTATCTAAAGAACTTGATATTTAATACATAAAACTATGTACTATGATTTTCACTCGCTTACACATGCACTACATCAGATATGTGTAAGGTCTTTAGATAGCTATATGATTACCAAATATTTAAGATAAATTAATCTAACAAAAAAATTTATTTACATTAAAAATAACCAACCATATCCATTTATAACATTTTTTTACTCTTAAGAGGAAATAATGTATATATTAAAAGAAAGAGTAACATTTTGCAATAATCATTTACATAAATAATTTAATGGTCGTAATCAAAAAAATGTGGAAGATTAAAATATTTTTTAATATATGATGATTATTAATAAATTAAATATATACAATTAGATTCATCAGTGTTTTTTGAGATATTTTAAAGCCTTATCTCATAATTGTAACCCTATTTTACCCATTTTACCTTTTACAATGATGTTAAATTGTTTACATGGTTACTATTAATTATGAATAAAAAACATGTTGACCTTCAAAAATAATATTAATTATCCTGAATAAATATATGGAATCCCACTTAAAATATTTAATTTTGTAAATTGTATAAATCAAATCTAATACCCACTTACAAAACACATAAAACACATTTAAAAAAAATGTATTTGTAAGAATAAAATAATTTATTTATCATTCATTAACAATTAAAACCCATTATATAGTTGTCGATATAATTTATTCAATACATCATATACATATTAAATTCAAATCATCCAAAATTATTGGTTAATTTAATTTACTAAAATAAAAATGCATCATTCATATAAAAACAATTTTAAAAAAATAACTATTTTTTACCTTCAAATGATTTTATATTCACTTTTAACCAATTGATAATAAATGTATGAACAATTATTCATTATGTTCTGTTAAAAAAAAATATTTCATCAAAATACTAATTAATTATGGGAAAATATACCTAATATATAAAAATAAAAAAACATTGAAAATGTGATCTTTTAACATAAGATGATATTCTTTTTTCCAATGGAAATTCAGTACTTATTTACTAGAAAGTAGAAAGTAATTTTTTTAAACAAAAAATTTATAAATACTTTTCATAATATATTTAATCATATTAATACCCACTAATGCAATATCTATATGGTAATAAAAACATTTAAAAATTAAAATTTCCATACTATATTAAGATTAGCTCAATCAGGTTGTTTCATATTGTGAAAATTATGAAACATAGTATTTATTTAAAATATATTATAAAATATTATTTTGGAACATTATACCCCTATTAATGAAATTTAACCCTCATAATTTTATATTGAGTCTTATAAAAATAGATTATAACATTTTTAGGGTCATTTATATGGGTTGGAAGATAAATATAGATAAATGGAAAGAAATACTTTTAAATCCCCAAAGATTTCATTTCCTTTTGATAAGGACAATAATGTCCATGTTAGGACTTGGAAACTAATAATTTACTAAATATTTCTGAAAACATATTATTTATATTGTGATATATAAACATGTGAATGAGTTTCATAATGTATAATGTTATATTTGAAAAATATTTTCCATGTAATACTCTATATTTTTTTCTTTCTTTCTTGAGTTTGAGTAATTATTTTACCGTTGTTATATAGAATGTGAGAGAAAATACATCGATGATTTCCTTCCATAATTTCATCATTATATTGTGTTTTTAGATATTTTACACCTATGATTCATGTTATTAGAAAAATATCCCGGATTAATCATTTATTCCTAAAGCAAATAAATTATCTTTTAATGGATCACAATATCCAAAAAAGGATGGAAATGTATTCCTCATGACATTAACATTTTCCAAAAAAATTGTTAGTAAATTTTACAATAATAACAAGAATCAATAAACCATTAAACTCAAAACAATAAATTTGAAAAAAATCAACTCCCAATGTTCACCTTAAACCATTTATAAAATAATTAACCTTAAAAATATTCCAAAATCATATTAACCAAATTTGAAACCTTAAATCACAAAGATATGATCACATATTCTACTAAGATCAACTGAACATTTATCCTTATATAAAATTAAATAATAAAAAATTTACCAAACCATTTATATACCCTATTCATATATAACCAAAGTATATTAATCATTTCCAAAAATAAAATTAATCAATAAAAAAACAACAAAAAGTCTATACTCTTATTAGTTAACTCAATATTTATTCCTTAAAGAATGTATAATATTAAAAAGTATAATTTTGTTTTACCTAAACATATAATGTTCCCATTAATGTCTTATTATTCAAAAATAAATATAATTGTAACAACCAAATATTTTATAAAAATAAAATCATATTTTATATCATATTCGACATGTGACGTCGAGCTAAAATGATACACGAAATATATAACCATTATAACCAAGATTTTAAATTGGTGGGTATGAATAATATTAATTAATTTATGAAATAAATATAAATATAAATATACAAATCAATATAAACATTTTATAAATTATTATAAAATAATCAATCTGTTTTGGTAAAGTAATTTGATTCCGTAAATATATTTTTTCTTCAAAAACAATATTTATTTTCATCATGAAAAAATATTTTAATTAGTATTTATAAATTCTAGAAAATTTACATGATAATTTTTTATTATTTTTTAATGTATAATATAAAAATTAACTTATGGTAATTTTTTTTGATTTTTTAGAAAATATTGATTTTTTAGTCAATAGTGAAAATACCTATTTTGAAAAAAAGAAATTCATTTTCAATAAAATATTAAATTTAAAAGAAATATTATATTTTGAATATTATTTCATGTTATAGATGTATTATTTAGTAATATATAATCCACTTAATTATTTTTGAATCAACTATTTATTGGTATTTAGTATAATCTTGTTTTTTGGGTTTAAAGACGAGATTTTTCTAAAAACAATTTTAAAATGCATAATGTATCTCCTATTTTATTAATTATAATAATATATAATTAGGAATTATTTCATTGAAATTTTTATTTTACAAATAAATAAATACTAATTTATATTCATACAATGATTAATTTTAATGATAGAGTTAATATAAAAACATGTTTTCATGAAAAATGTTCTTCTTGAAAACCTTACTTTTCATCATTTCTATGCGATTTGTTTGAAATCGAAATTTTGAACATATATGAATTGAATCTGTTAAAATGGAATAAATATTTGGAATCAAAAAAATTATTTTATCTAATTATTTCTACTTATATTTTGATCAAAATTAATGTTGAAAATAGTAAAAATTAAATAGCATGGTTAGGGAGAAAATGGTTTTACAGGGGGTTAAACTAAAAAGAAAGGGTAAAAATGAACTCATTTTATTATAAAATATATTATATGTAAAACTTTTAAGTCTTTATAATTATCTAATCTAGACCCTTTTTCTTGTGAAAATTTTGGTTAAATATTTTTTATCTTCACAAATTACAAGTGTGTCTCACACCTCACTTATAATAGGCCACCACCTCTCTTTCACTTTTAACACCATCAATACCAATTATATCATCCAATACCTCCCATATTAGTAAATTATGGTTATATAATAAAAAGTGTATATCCATTATTCATAGATTATATTATATTAATTTAATAAAATATATATATACCATCTTCCATCAAATTGTATATGAAATCATCATTCATGCGTATAATGGATGACGGCCTCACGAACTAATGTCATTCATTTTCAATCATCACCTCTCATAGCTTGATATAATGATAGATTAATAGTATATATATATATATGATATTCGTAACATATATATACTTCTCTAAATATTATATTGCATATAACTTTATAAATTTCTACTCGTTGGGGATATATTACTGTAACTCATGTCTACAATGAACTACCACATCGCGATGCGATATGATCTGTTTTTCACTAATGCTTTAAAGTGTAGGTAATAAAGATAATTTTAATTAATATAAACTATTTAAATAAAATATTTTTTTTGTTAATTACATATTTATAATTTATAAATAATAATATATCATTATATTTATTACATTTCCAGTGACATAAAAAAGATAATGTCATTAATGTGTATGTGTGGGCCACTACCTCCAGGAAGCGATGTGACTCATTTTTCATCAACACAAAAATGTAAGTTAGATATAATTATAATTAAATATTAAATATTTTATCTATGATATATTTATTATTCTGTAAATTTATTACATTACTTATCTACTCTTCCTAAAAATTGTTAAAAATTGGGAAATGTTTCTCATGCCTACATATGACCTACCGCCTCTATGATTGTAATGTTGTTAATTTTTCATAAACATGTCCCATGAATTGTTTAAAAATTAATTTTTATCTATAAATATGATAAATATATCTTTATTGTTATTTTTTATATGTCCAAATGAGTACCTCTTTGACCATTGTCAGCACACTGAATCTGTTATAATATAATTAACTAAACATCCTCAAAATAGCTGATGTGGAATTAACTGATCAAGTAACTTAATATGTAATTATAAATGAATTAAAAAGAATATTTATGTATAGGGTATTAATCCTAGAAATTATTAATAATCAATAAAATAATTAATATTTTTTTGTTATGCAATAGGTTTAAACATGTTTGATGAAAGTAGGACTTGAGTAAGGGTTTCTTATATCACATATTATTTCTATGAGACATATGCAATATTCACCATTATTTATTATTGTGTGGTGTATATAATTCTAAAGAATATACTTTATTATTATTTTCATGAAAATTATTGGGATTTAAAAATATACTTCATTCTATATATTCTATGTGGTTTTGATCTAGAGATTACTAAATTCCAAAGGGACTGCATCTCAATTTCTCATCAATTAGGAATATTGTATTTTTTCCCACATATCTTAATTAATGAGGTGTATCAACAAAAACTTCTAAAATTTTTACAATGAAACTCCTTTTAAATGAGATATATTACATTTATATCAAATCCAACCATTTTTTTAGTAGAACAGGTTTCCTAGAAAGTATCAAATGAGTCTTTAGTAGAATTTCACAAATCCATTTTTCATACACCATTAAATGGATCCACAATTCAACATGACCAAATATGCATTTCCATGTGTCAGGTCTATACTCATGACCAGTCTCTCATTGATCTTCCTAGTCTTCACAAGATAACCATATACCAATTCCCTAATGGTATATACCCCTTACACTGGGTCACTCTAATGAAAATAATCACATGCCAACCCAGAATGAATAATGTCATGCCCAAAAAAAATTTCCATCCATTTCAATAAAAAATTATTTTACTAATAACCATACTATCAAAAAAATTCCATGAATCAAAAATAAACCATATTTTAAAACATCATATTAAAAGCATAAACCATAAAAATTTCACAATAACCAATTTCCAAAATATTCAAAAACATCAGAAAATAGGGGTTATACCATGATTTTCACATCGACGCCACTATAAAATCAAATATTTTAAAACATTTCGAAATAAAGCCTTCATGTTCTAGTAAGTGGAGTTAATATTTAAGCCACCTACATAATAAACTATGGTGGAAACAAAGAATGATATCGCCTTAGATCTTGTTACCTTACATATAATCACCAATATATATTCATTATTGGAATAATATATCATAAATCTATCAAAATAACCTATATATATGAATGCTAAATTGTGTTATAGAATATATATATGAAAAACCACCATTAATAGAGCCTTACTAAGAAATACAGCATTCAACACCCTATGATTTTTTGACAAATCTCTCCCAAATCGAAGGGAAGAGTCCCCACAACCTTTTGGGGTGAGAGAAAATCACGTTAGGGACTAAATTGAGGAAAACAATGAGTTAATGGGATAAATCATATGAGATTCAGAATTTTCAGACTCTCTTTTTTAGTTCATGGTTAGCGCACAGTTTGGAAAATCATACGCTAATCGTACGTTGGGATGTGCCTCAAAAATCACCTCGTATGGTTTACCCACATGATAAGATAAACCATGAACCAACAGTAAAAGATACCTATGTCCCAAAATAAATATTTCATCTAGGTTTCCATATGATTTTATAATCCATGCACCCAACCATATGCCTACCTTGTATCCTCAGTCTCACTCTTCGTGGTTTCCTAGAGGTGTTTCACATTTTCAACTAACAATCACAAAATGTGCTCCTAAAGAAAATAGCCCACACCTTCCAAAATTACTTTAATCCCTCCAAAACGTCACCAAAACACTTTACATACCTAAAAATCATAAAAAAGGGTAACTTACTATAAATTGGGGTTTCTACATTCTCCCCACCAGTGGCCCTTCGATCCCTAGAAAGTAGAAAAACACTATATCCTTGAAAGAGTTCAAGACATTTCTCTACTATTTCCTTCTCCCATTCCTGATTTTTTTCATGAATCTGAACATATTTCCACAAAAAAACAAACAAGATCGATGTTTTTAACTTGAAATTATTTCTCTTACCTATTCACAATCCACCACCAGAAATTAAACAATAAAGCAACCAAATCTATATCAATGTGATCTCATTGAATCACATGGTAGGGATCAGGTTGACACTTTTAAAATTAAGGTACATGATGCACATTGTTAACTAAAATAAACTTTAGTTGAAAAGACAATCAATATTCCACTTTACCAACCCATTTAACTATCTAAAAAATCCTATATATAAATGATATAAATTTCCCTTCTTCCAAAAGCAAGGGTGCCTATGCCTTGGAGAGATTCTCAGGAATAGATGATCATTTACCTTTAATGACAATAATCGTCAATGATGATCCAAATATGATTTCTAATGACTCTAATCCATATCCATTCGTTTACTTAACAACTGAATCCACTCTATTGTCACTTGGACAAGGAACAAACTAACCAGTGATGAATCACCTATTTCTGCCAAACCATCCACAAACTGTACGCCTCTTGAAAATCCCCAAAAAATACAAAAATCCTCCATGCCCTCCCAAAAATTACAAAAACAATTTAAAAAAAATAAATAAAGGGTCACTAATAAGAAATTAGGGATTATTCAAGTAATTTATCAATATATAATTAATATTCTGTATTTTAAATTGATTTTCAAAATGAAAATATTTTTCTCTAGAAAAATGTTTTTAACCACCTTTTAATGGTATTTACATTCATCGACATCAAAAAACATTGATGATATTTATTATTCATTAGTGATATGTTCTAATGATACTATCCACCTTATTTTTGGATGGATTAAGATTTTCTCAAACAGATCTGTTATAAAACACTTTTCTTTTCCGTGGTTTAATCATGGTTTAATGATATTTTTATTGATCCCATTTATTTTCCTTGGGTTAATCATGATTCAAAGAGATTTTCAAGGATAATATTTATTTTCTAAGGAGTAATCATGTTATTAAAATAATAAAGGTTGGTATAATGAGTTTTATGATGAAATATAATCTATATGCATGTTATTTATGATTATTGGACATTGTTATATGATGGCTTCACCCAAATAGTGTTGGATGAGAATGATATAACATCTATTATGGTTGAACCGATATATTGATCTAATTTATTGGGTAATTATTATTTCCCTTGGATAATTATAATATTATTTGCACATATGGTTATCCTAATTTAATGAGTTCTGTAAGGATTCTATAATGATGATGTCTAAACAAACCAACATGGTTTATAAATTCTTTTCATGGGTTTAAATTTTTACCTTGATCAATATTGATTTCACAAGGTTGATGATTAATAAATCATATTACTTATTAATTTGTTAATGCCTGAGGTCATGCTTCATTATTGACTATTCAGGTATTGATGGGTATAAGTCCTTTTGGGATTTTCTCATGCACTCTTGTAATGTTTTCATGCCACTATGCACATTTTATGCTTATTTATGACATTAATGTGGAAGTAATTATGTTTAACCTTAGTGATAATTTGATCTCAAGCTTATTATGTTTCATTTTCTCTAAGATATATATAATTTTGTTGAGTGAATTATTTCTTGAAGGGTTTCATAAAGATGAGAATGATGACTTAATGTGAAATAAGAAAATATTGGTTAAGTGGGATAAATTTCCATTTAAAAACATCAGTATTTTTTTACAGTTTATCAAAATTATATAAAACACTAAAACAAAAAGACCTTTGGGTGTGTAGGAGATATAGTTTTTCTTTTTTTCTGTTATATATTTTTGTATAGGGAAAATTGGGTCACCTTAATCTGTATCAAATCTAGAAATGTAATAGATTATGTTTTCAGCACCAGATCTTGGAGTGCAGATCTAAGGCTATTATATTTTGATTCATATAAGTATTTAGATAACTTTAGAGTTTGTAATTTTTTCAGGTGAGGATATATTGGGAGTTATGGATTCCATCTAGGTTTATAAGTTTATGGTTAATCATTATTTCATAGTCCTAGAAACCCATTTTTTTGGTTTTAAGAGTGGGAAGTTAATGATGATTAATATTATTTGGGGGATTTTCGATTAGGTTGGGGTATATTTAACACACAGGTTCAACATGAAGTGTTATCTGAGGTAAAATTGCATTACTTATAAAATGTTAAATTTATGGATATACGTTAGGATTTATATGATAATTGATGAATATGGTAATTTTACCAAAAATAAAAATATTTTTGGTAATATTATACGGATGAATTTTTATGAAAAAGGAAAACCTTAAGGTTGGGAGACAACCCATATCCCTCAGAAATGATACAGGGCTTGAACCCACAACCAATGGGAAATAAGGGTGCATCACCTACCACTGGCCTATGTGATGTCGTATTTATTATGAAATTATTATTTTTTAATTAAAAATATAGAATGGTAATGATAAATTTGATTTTATAATCTTTCTTTTTATCATTTATATAACCACGATATTGAAAATTTGTTAGGAAAATTGGTGATTAGTTTTATTTTGGAAGAGGAACACTATATTTTTGGGAAACATATTTCCATGTGATAAGAAATTCCATTTTTCATAATTTATAAAGTCATGCGGAATTGATCGATTATACCATTTATATTTATGTACTCCCTTAAAATTTTATTTTAGTGCTTCGGGAATAAGAAATATTCTTTATGAATACTTGTTATTTAGAGAAAAGATGAGTCTCTGGTGTAAATTGATGAAAGAAAGACACTATACGCAACATCTATGTATATTTCCATATTTTATTAGTCTAAATGATGAAATAATTCTCAAACTCTAGGAATAGGATCTCAAAACACAATTCTTGTTAATTTCTATTATTAATAATGATATTAATAACATTTTTAACCCCTCTTTGGTTTATGGTTTTGTGGTTGTTTACATTATAACGATCATTCACATTATTTTTATCAAGGATCAATCATACATTATATCATTAGTTGGGAATTATTTTTTTCAATGTATAAATCTTCACATCCCACCCATGTTCTCATTTTAGGAAAAAATTATGTGTTATTCTATACGACCATCGTACTTTCTATTTTCACTTATCAAGAGGATGTTTTATTAACCATTTTTAAAATGTTAAACTTAAAAAATTATATTTTCCATATTCAAACAATCAATTATTGAACTAAATTTTATATTTCCATAATTAAATTTATTAAACGATCATAGGATGTATCAAAGTAATATTTTAGAATATAAAACTATATTCGATAGCATATTTGAAATGTAACATCCAGCATAAATGACACATGAAATATATAAACATTAAATCATAGACATTAAATTGGTTGGTATGAATGGAATTAAAAAATGTAATATATGTATATCCCATTAAATATAAAATATTTTCAAATCCATATAAAATAATTTTTCAATTTTTTTTAATTTTATTTCATTCATTAAAAAATGTTTTCCGCAAATATATTTTTTGTTTTATTTGTGAGAAAATATTTTCAATATTTTTCTGATATTTTAGAAAGTTTTTTTGATAAAATAATATTTTTATAAAATCATCTTATCAAAAAAAAATTAGGTTTAAATTTTGGGATTTTTTAGAAAATAATGATTTTTTAGTGATTAGTGAATAATATATTTTTTATAAAATGGTAATTTCTTTTCTATAAAAAATGTAATCTAAATGGACCATTTTTTTAATTTGATATAAATAAACATGAGTATTATATATTTATATTTAATTTAGTAAATGTTTTTTACAAAATTTATATTGTATATTAGTGTAACATATTTTGTTTCAATCCCAGATTTTTCAAAAAAGATGTTCAAAATGCGTAATTTTTATCCATTTTAATTAATAAAAATAATAAATTTTGAGGAATTTTTTAAATGGAATTTATAGATTATATAGCATTGAATATTAATTCATATTCAAAAAATGATTATTCTTATTCATAGAGTCAATATAAAATCATCATTTTCATGAAAAATACACTTCTCCAAAACAACCTTTTCACTGGGTCTATGTATTTTGTTTTAAATTAAAATTTTACACTAATATGAATTGAATTTTTAAAAATTGGTTACATATTTTTAATCAAAATTATTTATTTATCTATGATTTTGAAAATTATTTTTGAGCATAATGAAGAGTAAAAATAATAAAATTTAATTACTGTGGTTATGGTGAAGATGATTTTACAGGGTGTTAAACTAAACATATAAGGATCCAAATAACCCAAAAACATGTTTAATATTTTTTTATATCCCTATTTTGACCTTTTCATGTCTATGAATCAATAATTTTATATTTTAGAGACTTTTTCCAGTGAAAATGTGGTTACAGCTATTATTTAATTTCTTATATCCTTAAAATACTATTAAATTAGGATTCATTAATAAAAATAGTATCTACCATTATATCAAACTTTATTAGATTAATTTAATGACTTTAATTCATATCCTCATCCATAAAATGGGATACAAAAACAACATTCATGTGTACGGTGAACTACCGTCTCGCGATCCGATGCGAGTTTTTCTATCATCACCTCTAACATCATGATATACTGATATATATATATATGTGATAATTTTAATATATTTCTAAATGTTGAAATATTATATAACAAATAAAAATTTTAATTTCTATATTTTGGGGGATATGATACCATTGCAAGTGTGTATGGCAGACCACTACCTCGCGATACGATGTAATTTGTTTTCAATAACTCTTTACATAGAAAGTAATACTGATAATGATAATTAATATATATATATATATATATTTTATATAAATGAAATAATTATGATTTTAATGAAATATTTGTTATTTATAAAAGTTAATATATCATTTTATTTCACACCATTCAGTCATTGAGAAATGATAATTTTGTTTGTGCACACGTGTGGACTACTGCCTCTATGAAGCGATGTGAATCATTTTTCATCACTAAGAAAGATGGATGATATATATAAGTATATTTATATAGATTATATGGTATTTATTGTATTATGATGTTTTTAAAGGTAAAATATTACTTTCCTTCTTTCCAAAATGACCATTACAAAGTGGAAATGTTATTCATGCGTACATGCGTCCTATCATCTCCATGAATTTAACATAGTTCCTTTTTCATGACCATCAACAATGATTGATTTATAAAACGAAAAATTATGAATAAAGAATTAATTATTTGTAATTTTATATGTTTAAATGATTAAATAATTGACTATAGTTAACAAAATGAAGCCAATTTCGAAATAATTAAGTGAATGTCCTCAAAATAGCCGACATGGAATTAAATGAATCAATATTTGAAGATGTCATTAGAAATAATTAAATACATTATTTAATTATAAGTTATCACACATAGAAAAGCTTCTTAAAAAATAATATAAATAATATAATTTTATTATACTGGAGGTTTAAACATGTACCTTGAAACTAACACTGAATATAATTGTATCTCATCTTAATTGTTTTTTATATGAGACATATTCCATATTCATAACTTTCTATTAATTTGGGTTGAATATAATTCCCATGAATTTATTTCAGGTTGAATTTGAAGAAAATTATTTTTATTTACAAATCCATATGAGTTTATGTATTTCATGGTGTTTTTATCTAGATATCACAAAATTTGTAAGGGACTTCATCTCAATATCCCATAATTGAAGAATATTTTAGTTTTACACACCTATATTCTATAATAATGTCTACCTACTACCTATATGACATGTTTAATCTATAAAATCCTAATTTTCATGATAATTAATATTTAATTTTATTTTATTATTTCATGAGGATTATTTTTCAATATTTATCAATGAGGAAAATGCTTTAAGATAAAATATCCTTCCATTGAGAAGGTTTATATTCAAGGAAACATTGGAGTAAATCATATGTTATTATTTTATTGGACCACATATCTTTATTCTATACTAGTTATAAAATTTCTAAAAATTTATTATTTCTATTTCCTAAATTATTCATTAAATAAATATCAATAATTTCATTCGTTATTCATATTGATATTTTATTTTATTTTAGAATGAATATCTTTATCTTCTATATCCATGTTTTCATAGATGATCTAAAAAGGACCTATTTTGAAAAACAATTTTTTCCTAATATTTTACCTTTTTTCAAAATTTCTTAATATGAAATTTATTAACATTTTCCCAATGGGTATCTTTTGAGAAACACATCAAAAGGTTTTGAAAAGAAGGTTAATTTTTACCATTTATGAAATGAATGGACTTTCCCACCATTATATCTATTGTTTTCATTGATGTTTTCTTATTTTATTCATAGGTTATTCTAAACGAAATTTAATTTTCTTATATTTTTTGAATTATTTTTTTCACATTTTATTTCTGAAATGAAAATGTTATTTTACTCAAAAATGGTTTCAATAATCTATAAATGATATTTTAATTTATCAATTTCAACAACCCATGAGGTTACTTATGCTCAATTAGGGATATGTTGCAATGATACCACCTTCATTATTTTTCTAGATGAATTATGATTGTCTCAAATAACATTTTAAAAATGAGGTTACTTATGCTCAAGTAGGGATAGTCATGTTTCAAAATGATTGTTATGGAACCCATTTCTTTTATATGGGTTAAAAAATTTTAAAAGATATTTCCATGGAACGAGTTTCATTTACAATGGTAAATCATTTTTTGAAAATGAATAAAAGTAATTTCAATCAGTTCTATGATGAGTGCTGATCTCTATATACTTTATTTATGGTTCTTGGAAATTTTTATATTATGGTTGTGCCTATATAGTGTCTAGTTGGCCTGATATATCTTATTTGATGCATGCACTAAGATAACTATCCAATTTAGTGAGTAATAATTATGTTCTCTAAATAATTTAATTATAATTAGACCATATGGTAATAATAATTATAAGGTATATTTAATGATAAAATATTGATGATGTCAAAATATATCAATATGTTTTATCTATGATTTCCATGGGTTTATAATGTTTCCTTTGATTAGGAATGATATAACATGGCTCCTGATTGTTGATTTGTATGCATTTTTCCCTTGTTAAATACCTATTTCCTCTGTCACTATTAATTATTCACATAATTATGGGAATGAGTACTTTTATAATTTTATCATGCACTTTGAGTATATTGTTGTACCCTTATGAACATCTTACACTAATTTTTGACATTAAATTGTTAAAGAATGTTTTTACCCTTATAATGAAATTAAGCTCATCCTTCTTATGATTCATTTTCCCCATGTCATCAATAATTATTTTGAATAAATTATTTATTGAAGGGTTTCATATGTATGATGATGATAACATAATGTTAAATAATAAAAACTATGTTAAGTGGTCGAAATTTTTATTTAAGAAATGGGTATTACTTTTTTAAGAGTTTGTCCTAATTCTATATAACCATAAACCCAAAATATCCTAGTTTATGTAAGTGACCCAATTTTTCCATTTGATGATGTGATTTTTTATATAAAAAAATATTTCACCTTCATCGGTTTTAATTCAAATAAAATAAAATTATATGAATTCTACATTAAATATTATAATACATGCCTAGAGATGTTACATTTATTACATAGTTTCTAAATAAATTTTCAATATTATGGTAATATAAACATATATTTGGAAAATATGATAACCCCTTTATTCACATTAACCATAATTACATTGTCATAAAAGAATTTATTAACCATAAAGGTTATATCCTTCTTGCAACTTTTTTCCTAAATAATATTTTTTCAAAATAACGTCACACTTAATCACATGTTAAATCTAAGGTTAAATATACTTCAATGATATATTAAAAACCAAAAACATTTCCCAAAATTTCATTAGTCACCTTAAAATCAAATCAAATATAACCTCAAAATTATTTACAACCATTATACTTATGATCATCCTTAAACATATCAATCCTTAATAGTTTTATTAACTCTTAAATTATCCTCATTTGAAAAATTCTAACTTCTAATGTTGTATAACACCTTTACGAATACTAAATATGATATCCTAAGACTAGTAAAACCAAATTTGGTTTTAAAAACATATTGGTAACATAATAAGTTTGATACCCACCAAAATGACCCAATTTTATCAAGCCATAAAAAAATTTAACCATCATAAATTGTTTCACATACATAACCAATAATTATTTAGCATTATAATTTTATATTATTAAGAATAAAACATTTATTTAACCACACCAATTATTATATTTTCAAATGATATATTTTTTATTACACCCAAATTTTATTATTTCATGATATGTCTTTAATATCTCCCTTCAAATTATCCACACATGTATAAATTATTGAGATAATGTACATAATATAATAATTCATCACCAAAGTAAATTGAAACATATAAATGGGTGAGCTCATATGTTTAGTAAGAGTAGATAAAGGAGATATCAATCGATGATCATATGTGAGCATAATATTTGAATAGGGGTATGTGATCATAATCAAAGTGTAATAGTATAAAATAAGATAACTCATACCAATCAAAACATGGTTAATAAAACATGATCTATGGAATAATTCTTTAATATATGATAAGAGTCAAATGAATCAAGAATAATGAACCATGTTAAATCAATAATGATTAAAGGAGCTATTAAAAATCATATAGAGCATATAGAAACTATTTTAGAATCCTAGGACATCATAATTTCGACCTGGAATATCATAAATGTGGTAATTAAAAATTATGCTAATTGTAAATTTAAAATAGAAAACCATATAATCACTTAGAAATTACATTTATTCTATAAACATTATCATTTATTATGAATGAATTCTATAAAATTAACATTATCACATTATCCAAAACATTGGAGAGTTATATTGGGCTCACCCATCATCATGAGTTATACTTGACTCACTTATCAACGTAAAACAATTATCGGAGCCATAAGTTGAATAAAGTAAATATATCTTGAATTTCACTATAAATATCATATAAAAATTATAATTTCTTTAATATCATGTATAACTAGAGTAAAAGAAACAATTTTCATAAAGATAACATCGCAAAATAATTAACACATGGGAAATTAGGGAGTTTCCAAAAATCATCCACCAAAAAAACATCAGTATAAGACATCCAATAGAAGAACACAAATGATATTAAATGATCATATCCCCATTGAATCACAACAATCCTTAATGGATATTTCAATAGACAAAAAATTCCATTAAACATGTCATGAACCAACCTAGGTACCATGGCAACCCGAAAACTGAGTTTGTCCTGACGTAGACCGAAGGATGTACTGGGTCCCCACAACCTGTTGACTAGAACCTAGAACCATACACACTGAAAGTGTGAATTATTTTTCCACTAAAAATGCGAAAAAAAATTTAAAAGTAGACATTATGCATATCAAAGTAAAAGTCTACTGTGAGTAAAGTACTAAAATTTAAACTAGACTAACCGCCAAAGTACTACAACCCAAGTTAAAAAAGAAAAAAATGACCCAAATTTTCTAAGGACACAACTCACCAAGAAAAAAGTTCAACAGCAAGATCCACCCCTAATATATTTGTTTCCTTTTCTCAAACCTAGAAGTAGAAAATCTATATATTCCCAAAGGCACAACTAAGGTGGGGGATAATGCCCAGTAGTATATCACCCAAATCTTCCATAACAAATGCCAATATCAATTTAACAAAAACGTTCATTATATTATAAAACAAAGAGAATTGGCCTTATAAAATCAAATATGAAAATTAATGGTTTATAGTTAAAAGTATGAAAATGCCTTTAGAAAATCATTCCATACATTTCAAATGATGGAAAACATTTCAAAAGATGTAATTTTCCTTTAATCAAAGGATGTTTTTCATAAACATCAATTTTAGTAAATGGATTAGATAAAAACGTTTTATAAACAATTTATATAAATTCTAAATGGATATAAAATTTGTTTATAAAAATGGCTTATATAATCATTCAAAAATTCAAACTAGTGAGACACGTGGTTATGTGCCAAACAGATACAAAAGTTTCAGGCTATAGGGATCCAACATTGTGAATACGATAAAGTATGAACATACATTGCTTTAAGCCTAAGGTAATGGGATCTCATAACCATCACCTAATAAATGGGATGTACTAATACAATGATTTATAATATATTATAATCGTAATGTTCCACACAAAATAACTCACTAACAACTTCTGTCCTGCATGTGCTCAATTATAAATCATTGATGGGAAATTCATTTTATAAGAGAAAATGAAATTCAACCAATTTACCATTTCAAATATTCAATGATTATAATGAAAACCCATACTAGGATTTCAAAATATACATTCATTTTCCCCAAGATTATACCTTATGGTTTCCATCAAAACATTTTCAAATTGTTTTCACAAAACTGGTATTTGAGACTAAATCTAATAATTCCATCATTTTCATTACAAACCCCCAATTCTCTTGAATCGGGGTTCTTCATAAACATTACATCAAATTAATTTTTCTTCAATTAAAATTAACATTTAAATTGATTTAATTGACATCAAAAGGAAAATTTAAATTAATCAATTTATATCTCCAAAAATTCCAATTCTAAGGGAAAACCCTATTTTATCCTTCAAAAACCCCAATTCATTGATGTTGGGTTTTTCCAACAAAAGGATTGAAATCATTTTCATTAAAACACAAAAACAATTTATTTAAAACCAAATATATGAAATTTAAATAATGAAATTAGGTTCAATGAAATTGTTCATTGTAACAGAACCAACTACTGAAAACAACAGATCTCGCAATGTCAAACCCTAATTGGGATTTGTCCATCAATAATGAAGTTCACAAAAATTGGAGTCAACCCTACATTTAGGATTCTAGAAAACAATGGGTATTAGATCCAAAAATCAATACAAAGATACATGGAACCCTAAAGAGAAAGAGAGAAATTTTTGAAGTAAATGAAGTAGGTGAGGAAAACAATCATAAGGAGATCGACCGATGTTCTCCATGCATCAGATCAGTTGTATAATGGGTTTGAGGGGCCAAGAATCATTATTGGGAGCTACAAAGAAGGGATAAACACATTTGGATTGAGCAAGGTCTGTTTATGAGCTGTAAAAGGGCTCGGTAAATTCTAATAAAAATTACATATCTTGAAAAACTCGTCCACTCAGTTTCTGGGGGAACTGCACACTTCTAGGGAAAACCATGTGGATCCCATATTACAAATCATATCACTAGCACACAATTTGAAAAATTGTGCAAAGTTCAGGAAAAAGTGTCCTCCAACCTAGAAACCTCTCGAATTTTCAGAAAAACACTTGAAAAAACTCCAAACGAAACCCTTCCAAAGCTGATCTAAAATATGGGTTTAAGAATACCTAAAAATGGTAATAGTATGTTGCAATATCCCCAACCTAGAAACATTATGTCCCCAAAAATCCTAAAAATAAACCTACCTATCCAAAATATGAGGCCACTACTCCCTCAACGATGCCTTTCACTCCTACATCTGATGAGATTCGATATAATGATTTCATAAGACTGTAACCAAAGGTATTATTCTCCCACAATGTAACTCAGTCTCAGTATCTACTATCTTTACTGTCCTTTCAGTCACAAATATATTAGGTTCTATTTCAAAATCATTCCAACAAAAAACCTAAGATAGATTAGATATTAAATTTTAAGGTTACATACATGAAACACATTATGTAACATTCTCAGCTATGGTCTTAGTGCTAATAGGTATTAAATTTTCCCCACATTATCAACGAACTCAAAAGTTCCAAAAAAAAAATTAGGAACCTAATTCCCTTTCCTGCCATGTATTTGATGACCCAATCAGGGTGAAACATTCAAGAACACAAGGTCACCAACTTATAAATCCAGGGGTCTATGATGACGATCGAAATAATACATATATCATCATTGAGAAGTCAACATTCCCTAAAAAATCAATGTAATATTCGTTATTGTCTCTTGGACCAATCTCAGTCAATCCAAGGAACTCTTCCCATTCTCCGACCAAAATAATAGTGATTTGCATGTCCAGCCATAAAAGGCCTCAAAAGTGGCCATCCTGACCCCAGAATAGTAACTATTATTATAAAAAAACTAAAACATCCTTAAATGATCAACACATGCTCTACAAAAGTTTAGAATGAAAGTGTGAATCATATCATCAAGAATATATATATCTCTTTCTATCTAGATATCTGACTGTAGATGGTATTTTGTGCTCAAATGGACTTGAGATCAGAGTGCCTCCTAAAGGCCTCTCCAAAACCTAGAAGTAAACTAAGGATCTCAATCAGAGGCTATAACAGGTGGAAATCTGTGAAATTGAACAATCATTTTTCACATAGAGAATTCCCAACCACTCAACATTGGCTATATCAAAAATGGGTAAAAAAAGTGAGCTGAATGCATTAGCATATTAATCACCACCCAAATCTCATTATTCATCCTCTAGGTATTTGGACACTTGACCACAATGTCCATCGAGATCTGAAACCACTTCCATGTGGGGACTATAAGTGGATGAAGAAACCCCAATGGATTCTGGTTCCCTGCTTTCACTTGTTGTCATATATAGGAATGAGGGACAAACTCAAAAATTCATCACCTCATACCTGGACACCAAACCATCAACCACATGCCATTAAACATCATTTTAGTCCCTAGGTTCATAGTCCACTGGGAATTATAGAGATTCCCCCTCACATCTTTCCTTACCAAAGATGGTACCAAAAAATGATTCTGATAGCATAAAATTTTCTCTTAAGAGAATGACCACTAGAAACTATCTCCCCACCATTAAGTGAGTATCTAATGCAACGAAATTTATTATCAAGCAATTGATCCTCTATATTAATTTTAATAAGATAATATGACAACTAATCAGTGTCGAATGAAACATTAGCACCTTTTTCCTAAACTCCAATATGTAATTATGTAAAAAGAGCCTTCAAGATCCTCTACTCATAATATTCTTTCACTACCTAGGAAAGAATATTTCTTCTCAATGCATATATCATGACATTCTATTTACATGAGTAATAGTCAATGTAAAAATAATAAGACTATAGGAATTGCACCCAACGTATCGTGCAAAGATTCAAATATTTTTGAGAGAATATGTAACTCAATATATTTTTTTAAGAAAACATGGTAAACCATTTTCCATTAAGGTAGTTCCTCTAAATATTAGGAGTGTGAATTAGAGATATAATTTCAAGGTCATGGGTTAGATATTTCTTCACATGAGGCCTAATCTGACAAGATCCATAAGGAACAACATGATCTCCCAACATAATAATTTAGCCCAATCCTAAACCTTATGCATCATAAAATAACATGTTGCACTACATGGCCAATGGAAGAGTCAAAATTGGAATAGTAGAAAAAATACATTTTATATCCACTAAAGAACACTAAAATTTATCATTCATTACAAACCTCACTCTTTCTGAGTACGAGCTGTCATCCTAGAGGTCAACATTATGAAGTATTTCACGAATCAATAATAATATCCTACTAGACCCAAGAAACTCTGAATCTTGAATACATTCTGTAGTTGATCCGAAGTCATAACCCCTTCAACCTTTTTAGGGTCAACTAAAATACCATGTTATAACACAACATTTTCTAAGAAAATTTCTTTTCAAACCATGAAATCACAATATGAATGCTTGGAAAAGAGTTAGTGATTTCCCAACAAACTCAATGTTGTTCTTAGATTATGCACATAATCATCCATGTATTTAGAGTGCACAAGGATATCGTCCACAAAGACAACCAAAACGTTATTTACATACACATGGAAAATCATGTTCATTAAATCCATGAAAACTATAAGAGCGTTAGTTAGACCAAAGAGTATGAAAAGGATCTCATAGTGGCCATAATTACTTTAAAAGGAGGTTTTTTTTAATGTCAGATTATTTTATACCAAAATGATGGTAGCCAGAGCGATGTTCAATCATCTAGAACCAATTATCCCTTTTTAAAAGATAAAATATATCATCAATACATAGATACATATACATGTCTTATACCATTAATCGACTGATATTTTTGTAATCAACACAATGTCAGAGTAAACCATCAGATTTATTGGCAAAGAGAACTGGCGCTGCCCATGGTGACACAATCAGATATATAAAGCCTTTGTCAATAATATCATCCAATTTAGTCTTAAATTTTTTAAATTCGACTGATGTCATGTGGTAACAGTGAATATAAATTGACTGAGTACCAGGAATCATGTAAATGGAAAACATAATCTCTCTTACAAGTAGAAACCCAAAGATATCAGAAGGAAACACATTGGTAAATTAATTTATGACCAAAGGGAGATCACCACTCAGAGCTTCTTACTCTATATCAAAATAAAACACTAATATTAATTTCCCAACTCTAGATAAGAAGGTCCAGTCATGCTCAACCTTGGGTCTCATTCCTTTTGAAACACGAGAGACACACCACTAGGTGTAGTTAAGGAGACCTGATGAAGATAACAATCAATCCATGATTTTTTTCCATGATTCAATTTATTCCAAATATAGTGGCAAAAGATTTCCTTTCGAGAACATGAATGGTCCAAGAAAACTCAACATCTGTTAATTAGAAAATATAATAGGGACTACAAAGACCATGCTCTCTCATCGTACTTAAGGGTGTAGTAATATCCATTGAAAGAGATAAAATATTACTAGTATGATTAATAAGATTAGAAAAATAGATTGAAAGAAACTATTGAGATGCACCAGTATCAAATAATGTAGTCACTAATGATGAAGCTATAGTGATGGTACCTCTCACGGTCGCTATACAAGTTTCTCCTTCCTCTGGATACTCTTCCACTACATGACGAAACATTATTCCAGATGCCTGTAAATAGAACCCTTTTTCACATGAAGAATCTAATTTCCTCACAATTGTAAGAGGATCTAATGATCTTGTCCCACTGTGAGGCGTGAATAAATATGGTAGAACCTCTCTAAGTTCCCTGAACGCCCGTCGGAGCCACAATTCATAGGTTCCTTTTTGAAAAACTTCGTTGAATACCCTAGCTTGAACCATTATTAGTAACCCAAAAAGAATCTTCTTGGTATTTTAAGAGGTCTAGAAAAAACCTCCCATTGAGAACATCCATGAGAATAATCACCCTTCCATTTTCCCTTGAAGGAACTCAAACTACCATCGGGAGAAAAATATACTCTCGATAACCCTGACAAACTCACCAGGTCCATCTCGACCATTAGTGTATCTTTTACATCAATATAAGAGGGAAAATTTATAAAAAAAATCTGAGAATTAATATTTAAACAAAGTCCCTACTTGAATATTTGATCCATCTTCCCCTCATTCGATACTATCTCATGTGAAAAGTGTACAATTAAAAAAAACGGTTTGCATAATCTATCACATTCATGTCAGTCTTCTCATGTATTAAAAACTCTTTAGACCTATACAACAACATAAAATATGGAAAGAACTAGTCTTTGAAAAAAAAGGTTGATTTCTTTCCACTCTAAACCCTCTTGTGTCATTGTCGTCACCATAGTGTCCCACCGTCTTCTGAACGGTCCTTCTAGTACGAATATGGAACTCTTCATGTTGATGTCACCAGGTGTGTCCAAAACCCCAAATAATAATTCCAATCTTCTCTACCAATCATCATCCTCTTGAGGGTCATTTTATCCCATTAATGGTGCATGTTTATGAAAAAGTAACTCTTACGAACTAATCATGAGAATTTCCCTCTCAGGTTCCTCAAAATGAGCCTAAACGGGAACTGGAGGTGGTGCCTATCCAAGAGAATGGGTAGTTGTCATGATCACCTCAATCATATTTGGATCCATGATAGGATTATCTCACTGAGGTTTAGTAGTAACTTCTTCTTAGTTCTGATTAGCATGTCTTTTCAGAGGCACGGTGCTGCAAAACATCAGTAGATAATAAGAAGACAATAGAAAATTCTTAAACTAATCAATGATGTAAATTAATCCCAATATATAAGACTCATGATATTTTCTTTTCAAGATATCCAAAATAAAAACTAGTAAAAGACTATAACTTAAACACAAAACATCTTACCCTAACCACCCCATGCGACGTAAGGTTAATTGTGGTGAGAGGAATCTAGGAAATAAATCATAACTACATCCTAAGTCAGACAAGATTTCACAATTTATACCGACTTCACAAAAAAATCTCAACTTGGACCTCTGATACCACATTGTCATGAACCTACCTGCATACCCTAGTCACCTAATAGCTGATTTTGCCCTAAAATAGCCCAAAGTGCATTCCAGGAAACATGGGTTGGTGACTATTACCTGACATCATAAAAACTGAAAGTGGGAACAATTTTTCCACTATCAAATGCAGAAAGAAAAGAAAACCAGACACTATGCACATTGAAGAAAAACTCCATAGGGAGTAAAGTACCAAAAGTTAAATAAGCACAACCACAAAAGTACTATAACCCAATTACAAAAAGGGGGGAAACATCCCAAATTCCAAAAAGACACCACTCACCAAGACCAATGTTCTTCTGTAGGATCCTCCTCGATGAGTTCATTTTAATTTTCTTGAACCTCGAAGAGGATAATCTATAAACCCCTAAAGGAACATGTAGGGTGTGAGCCAAATACACATAGGATTTCAACAAAAGATTACATAACAGATGCTAATATCAATTTAAGAGAAATGTGCTTTTAATTTCCGTACAAACAGGTTTGGAATTAAAATATAAAATATAAAATATTAATGCTTTATATTTTAAAAGATGCAAATTTATTTTGTAAATAATTTCATACATTTCATATAATAAAAAACAATTCAACAGATGAAATTTTACTTTAATCATAGGATACTTGTCATAAACAGTAATTATCATAAATGGATTAAACGAAAGCTTTATATAAATAGTTTATATAAACTCTCATGTCTTTTAAAACAGTTTATAATAATTCAATATATACACATCCAAAAATGAAAAAAAGAGAGAAACATGGTTTTGTTCCAAATTGGTATGATAGTTTTAGGCTATAAGAATCCAACACTGTGAATACCAAAAAATATGTACATACACCCCTTTATCCCCAAGGTAAGAGGATATCATCACCATCACCTAAGGAATGGGATATTCTCATATGAAGATTTAGAATTTTGTTGAATCGTAATGTTCAACCCAAAATAACTCACTAACTAACAAAGACATTCATGTGAAGAAGTAAAAATCTATGATGGTAAATTCATTTTATAATAGAAAATGCAATTTATCTCATTCTCCATTTCATATATGAAAATTTTCTTTTTAAAACCCATACTGACCATTTAACCAAAAGAATTCCTTTTCACCAAGATGATACCATAAGGTTTTGATCATAAAATTTTATGATTTTTTTTACATAATTGGGATTTGAAACCAAATCAAACAATTCACCAGAAATCTCCAATTCACTTTAATCGGGTTATTTCATAGACATTCCATCAAAAAATCCTAGAAATAAAATCAATATTTTAATTGATTGAATTACCATAAAAATTAAAATTAAAATTAAACAATTTAAATCACAGAATTCCAATTTCATGCAAGGAACCCATTTTTCATAAAAAAACTACAAGTCATCAATGTTTCTTTTTTATCAAAAGGATCGAAATCCATTAGATTCAAATCTAAAAATTTGTATTTAAATCAATAAAATTTTAATTTAAACATAGAAATTTGGTTCAATAAAAAATGGGCATGGTAATGGAACCACCTACAAAAAAACATATCTTGAAATTACAAACCTTAGTTGATATTTGTCTATAAAGAACTAAGATAACACAAACAACAATGAAACATAGATTTAATATCCCAAAAACAATGGGTATTAGATCCACAAATTAATACCAGGATGTATAGAACCCTAAGGAGAAAGAGAGAGATCATGAGAAGAAGATAATGGGAGGAGGAAACTAACTGGAAGGAGATCGACTAACATTCTCCTATATTCAAATCACTTCATGAATGGGTTCTAGGGGCCAATATTCCTTCATGGTAGCTCCAAGGAAGGGATAACCATGTTTGGGTCAGTGATCCCCATCTTGGACTGAAAAGGGGGGCTTGGGAAATTTTAATAAAAAAATGGGATCTAGAAAACCCGATATCCACAGTTTCTTGAGAAACTATACACATTTAGGGAAAACTATGTGCAAAACATGAAGAGACCAGTGTCTGAAAATGGAACTGGTGCCCGGTTTTCCAAACCGTGCTTAGGCTGGGCACAAACCATGCTGAAGTCTAGAAACATTTAAAATTTTTATAAAAACACCCTAACCACCTCCAAATTAAACCCTACCAAAGATCAGACAAAATATGGTTTAGGAATACCTAAAAATGACAACAAGTTATTACAAAACAAGAATTTGATCATTTATTTAAAAATAGGTAAATTTTCATTTTATTTATTTATCATTAAATTTTTTTTGAAAAATATGGAGAAAAATATTTTATTTCATACTAAACATTGAAAATTATAAATAATCCCTTATGAAAATAATGTTCTTGATGTCAGGAAAACATGTTCATGTTTTAAACATTAAAATGGGTTAGTCTATTCACACTTTTTTGTAAAAATCCAAAAGTTACTTATACAGAAACCATTTTAAAATATTAATTTTATTCATTTGTAAATAAGTCAAAATTTTTTAAAATTAATCTTTCTCAAACACAGATAGATATATGTATATATATATAGAAAATACCTTCAATAAAACATTTTAATGAATAGTGACATAGAAGAAAAATTTTGTCGACCAAAGAAAAAATAAGGATGTTTTTTCCTATAAACATTTTATTAACTCTTTTAAGTATCCAAGAGAAAAAAAATTAACTAATAAAAAAAAATTCATAGAATAACCTAAGTAGAATATAATGTATCATGTTTAAAGGATAAGGATCGTATAATTTCCGTCATGAGGAATTTAGCCCAGTTAATCCCAAAAAATTATATTATAAGATAATCCCTTACCACTATGGTATCTTTTGATTCATAAACCCCATGAAATTATTAATTACAAATAACAATATAATAATACTAATATTAAGTGAATCATGATATAATATATCTTTGTGTAAGTATATACACCATATAAAAAATATTGCATAGCATGAAACATGTCTCAAGGAAACAATATTGATATAAAGAACCCTTATAGTTTTGGTAATAAATAAATAAAAACATCATAAAAGAGATAAAAATATATGGATTTTTAGGTCACCAAAATATTCATGAAATAATCATAAAATAAATTTATGTTTAGTATTTACACAACACAATAAAAACACCTAGTGAATATATCATCTATCTCAAAAAAGTAAAAGTGACACGAGAAGCCCTAATCTTAAGTCGGTTCTGACTTTTTATGTGCCCTTAACCACCAATATAATAAAATTAAATTTATCTTTAATATTTAAAATAATAATATTCATGAAAAAAAATAAAATATATTATTCACTAATATTATTTTTCACCTTTTTATTGATATTTATTCATTAAATTAATAGTTCTACGTGTTAAATATTCTTTTTTTCAAGAATGTATATTTATGGTTGTTTTGGTACTTGCACCTTGTTGATGGTTTAATATTATAAGAAATATTAATATATTCATAATAATAATATTTATTTGTTTTATATTCTTTTATAACATTTTATTTAAATTGGTGACGAGAAAGGAATCACAACACATTATTGATACATTAGTTTGTATATATACACAAGTAATATTTTCACTTTTTAATGGGTGGAATAATTGAAATATAAATATTAATTGACTTTAAAAGAATCATAATTACATGAAATAATCTTATATAATCATTAAATATGTCTTTTGGACAATCTATATAATGTGGAAATATAAAATGAATCCCATCGCTTCTTGGTGGTGGTACTCCACCTATGCGCACAAGCTACGTTATCATATTACAATGATTAAGAGTGTCAAAAGGTAGATAATATTTTATCATTATAAAATCATAAAAAAATTATCAAAACATATTTATTTATTAAATATATATATATAATTAAATATGATAAGTATTTATGAAAAATAAAAAATGCCGGTCACAGAGATGGTAGTCCTTACGTACACAAGACAATGTTGTCATATCCCACCAGGATATATGAAAAATATATAATGGTTATTATATTCACCTATGAATATTTTATTAATATAATTATACTTTTGTCACTAAATTTATATGGTTAAGTAATATTTTGTGGTAAAATACGAAATAAACATAAATGGATCTAGAAAAGATGATTAGATCATCTTTGAAAAACCTCATTTTCACATTTTCTTAAGGACCCTTATAATGTAATTTTAAGAAGAACAGAACCTTATAATGTGTATTAAAAAGTTTATAATTGTTTTGGTAAGTGTGTAGTAAATATAAACTGTTCATGAAGTTTCTAAAAGTATAGGATATGATGTTTCCCTTTATTAATGTCTTTGGTTGCAATCTTGTAAATAGATAAAATCGTAACATATAATATGTGTCTAACTCATGTAAAATGGATCCAATGTTTCATATAATATAATATATAGAGTATAAGGTTGAAATAAATTCAACAAAAAATATTTAGTAAATATTTAGTCTTATTATGAACCTTATCTCTTTATTTTGTCCCCACGTTGACCCTTTTAACATTAACCGGTGTAACAAAATATTTAGTCTTTAAGGGTCATTAATGTCATTATAACATGAAAAGTGGATCATAATGGTATAATTATTGATATTATCAATGATTTACCATTTAAATGTGAAAATATAATTTTTTTAATATTTTCCAAAAAGTAATTTAATATCGTTTAACATTAAATATCCTTAAAGTCAGTTTTTCACCATTGACATAATTTGATTTTAAAAACAACATGATTACCATGTTGTTTTGATTTAATTGTTTAAAACATTAATAAACCTTAATTTCAATCCATATTTTTTTGAATACTTTATCTTATCTAAAAATCATCACTTTTAATATTTTAAAATATTCACTTTAATTTTCATCCACTTGGACATGCGCTTCATCTGCGATGCGTAAGGGTCTTATGTAATCATATAATTTTAAAAAATAAAAAATAAATAAATTTCATAAAAAATAATTTGTTCATATTAAATATAAATATTTATAACCCTCAAGAACATCTTTTAATTTATATGAAACATATTTGAGATATTAAAATAAAAAGAGTTTCATTTTATAATGGTTATTTACTTATAATAAAAAATGGTCATAATCACATGAATGGGAAAATTTTCAATGTTTTAAAAGTTATAATGACGATGAAATATGTAGATACAATGGGATTAAGGAAATTTTTGGAGATATTTATAATCTTTGACCAATAATTTCCACATTGTTTAACCCATTTTACCATTTAACACAATGTTAAAATTGTACCATTTTTGCTATTCATTGTGACAAAAAATTAATTTGACCATATTAAATATTATTTATTATTATAATTACCAGTAAATAATCCATTTTAAAATATCCAATTCCTATAATTTCATTAATTTAATTCTAATATCCATTCACAAAATCTGTCAAACACATTTTTAGGGAAAAAATATTTTTAATCACAAAAATGATTTTTTTCTCATTATTTACCTAATAAAAACCATTAGAGGAATGGAAATATATTTTATTTAATAAATTATTTACAAATTAAGTAAAAAAATTCATTTATGGTGATTAATTTAATATATTAAAATAAAAATGCATTGCGCACATAAACATATTTTTTCAAAAAATAACACTTTTTCCCTTTAAATAATTTTATCTTCACTTCAAACCAATTGAAAATTAAGGTATTAATAATAATTCATTTTTTCATATTAAATAATAATATATTTCATTAAAATACTAGTTCATTAGTGATAAATAAACAAAATTTATAAAAAATAACAAACCATGAAAAACAGATCTTTTAACCTAAAAATATATTATTTTTAATATTTAAAATTTAGTAATAATTTCTTATGAATTAATAAATACATTTCCATTATGATATACTTAACTATATTTTAATTAATTTATTCTTATTCATATCTTCCAATCTAATGGCTAGGTGATATTAATCACATTCAAATAATAATTATTTCATTGTATATCACAGTTCATAGAGGTTTGCTATTTCATGTGATACATGAAATCAAAAATACTATTTATAAAAAATACATCCTAAAATATAAAGATGTAACAGTTCCCTTTTTTATGTTAAAGGATTCAAAAACATCCAAATATCATTAAATTTAAATTAATAAAAATGGATTACTCACATGCAAGTTGTATCGAATTCATATATTTTAATGATTGTGTGTGGGTGAGTCGAAATCCACTCATTAAATAATATTTCATAAACTATTTAGGATATTTCAAAACCTATATCTTAAATTTAACCCCCACAATAATTCTTTTAAAAATAATCAGGGGGATAAATGTGTACCATATTAACTATTTATGATGATAAAAAATGAAGTAGGCCTCATTATATAGAATTTTACCCAACTAATTTAAAATATTAAGTTTATATTATTGTATTAACTTTTTTGAAGTTGTATAACTAAAATTTAAAATAATTACATATATCGTGATGATTTTTTAGATAATGACTTATATATTTAAAAATAATTTTATACCAATATCATGAAAAATGATGATTCATAGAGTATTAATTGAATTATTTTCAATAAAAGGATACTAATATGAACGTTAAACGAAATCGAAACCAAAAACAATATCTTGAGTACATTGTTATAAGAGTAAACTAAAATAGTTTATATTTTTATGAAAACATTAATTTGAATTAAAAAATGTAAATCATAGATTTATATGTACAATATTTTATTTTGAAATGAATTATATTTCTTAATAAATATATATTTTTCGACACAAAAATGTTTCAAAAATTTCATAATTAAAATAATTAAAAAATTTCAGCATTTCAAAATATTTTTTTTAATATTAACCCAAAAATGAAATGTTTGGAAAACCCCCCCATAATTTATAATAAGTGAATCACCATGTGTATATTATAAAAATAATGTCAATTTGATTAAATAAAAATTCTAAAATAAGGATATTAAGCTTGTAAATATAATCATGAATAGTATAACTTTTTGTAAAAAATACAATACCCCTAACAATAGTTTTGATTTACCAATTTTTTATGACTCTTTGATATTTCAATAAAATTATGCATGACACATAAAAATTAGCTTAGATAAATGTATTTTTAAGCATTAATTGAATTTATTATTATTTGTTACTAAGTGATAATCATTAAATAATAACGCATTTTTTACATATATATATATATATATCATTAATATCGTTCTTTAATAATGGTCATTATATTTTATTAAAATGAAAAAAATCATCGAAAATTGTAATTTCAAAACATATATTATTTTTAATTTATTTAAAACTAATTAATAATAAATTTATGAATTTTTATTGATTTATTTATAAATATACAAATAAATTTTATAAAATTTCATACCTGAAATATGATAAGTTTTACTTTTAAATAAATATATATATTATATAATAAACACTATGTTTTAGATATTTTTTGGTCATGAATAATTAAATTATTTTTTTGATTGTTATTTATTTATTGGGAATTATTAATTTATTTTAATAAAAAATATTTAAAATTTCACAATACATTTTATTGATATAATTTTTTAAACGTAATAAAATAAACTAATGTGAATAATTTATAAAAACTATTTCATAAAAACCAATCGTATTTTCTTAAGTGAATTAGTACATTTTAATTATACTAAAAAATAATATTCTTTATTTAGAAATGTTGTAATGGAATTAATATTATATTATACATAATTATTCACTTTTTTTATTTATATCACACGTTATAAAATTCACAATAAGTATTTAAAGAGAAGAACATACAAAAACCATTGGGAATTACATTATACCAGCTAAAAAGAATTTCATCCTATTTTTTTTATTTCTCTCACAATTGTAGATTAAATGGTGTATTATTAAAATAGTACACTTGATATATGTTGTATAATGATATTAAAACCTTCTAATCATTTTTAATGAAACAAACCAACCTGGGTTAAGTAGATAAGTCACCCATGGTGGACTGCACATGGTGAAGTCCAACAGTGAGATAAAAAACATGTCTTGTGATAAAACAGTGTAAGGAAAATTAGTCAGGAATATAGATAAAGAATAATAATGTTGTTTGGATACATAGAAAGTAAATAGAAATAGTAAAAAATAGAGAAATATAACTTGACAAGTCCAAAAAAATCTCTTTGTTGTCATCTACCACCACAAAACCATACCACATTGAAAATGATGATATCAAGAGAAACAAACATGGTACATAATATTTTTACCTTCATTTGAGCCCTAAAAAACAATTTCTGAAACAAACCAAAGGAACGAATAGAGTGTGAAAAAAGTCCTCATGGGATTACACCAAATAATCTATACATGTAGAAATATTAAGAATGTATTATCTATAGCTTTAGAATAAATCCAGTTTAAAATGAATTTTCATAAAGTAATAAAATTTGATAAAACATTCATTTTGTTTTTCATGATACCATAACATATTACCAAAATATTGGAATATTTCTACAAGAAACAAAATAGGTAAGGAACCATGAATACACCATATGATAAATCTTGATAGAAAATAACCCAGAAATATACCATAATATGATAAACCAATCTCAAATAATAAATCATGCCTTTGGGATCTATAATATAATAAATCAAGCAAGAAATGAAGTAATATCCCCATTTTATTCATAAAGTGGATCCAACTGATATAACCTCTAGTTTCATTACACACACTAAAGTGACATAAACCCTCTCATGAAATTACACAAAATAAGACTGAAAAGTCTATCCTTGATGAACCCATTGATACCCAAAATGCTATGTTTCTAAAAATCCATTTAGAAACCATTATCACATTCAATAAAACATTATAACATCAAATCCTTAAACCTTTTTGTCATATACACTCCTTTCAAAACCAAAACTACCATTTAAAGGATTTGCTAAAACATATGGTGTGCATAAATCTATTTTTAATGAAAACCTATTTAAAACATGAATCCCATCCAACAAAACAATTTCAATTAAAAATCATTTATTTCCATCGAATAAACAAAAATAATTGAAAATAACATATTGAAATTCAAGTAATAACACATTTTATAGAGACACATACCACTAGAATGAAGAAAAACTATTCACCTTCGACAATGGGGATTGGAAAAAAGAAGATCAACCTTTAAAAGATGAGTAATGAGGAAAATATACAAATGATCGATTAAAATCAGATATTTGTTATTATAACATTTAAAAACATAGAACATTCAACTACAAAAACAAGATCAAAAAATATAAATAGTGAGATTTTGATCACACATACACGAGGGAAGAAAACCCAACACATTGGTGATTAACTACACAAAGAAAAGTGAACCGAAGGAGATAGATCACCCAAAATTCCCCAATATATCCCTTATTTTTGCCAGGGGGAATGAAAATAAAATGTGTACTAGTTCAGGTGTACAGTGTAAATAAAATCATTGATAATTAGGAATATACATTACCCATCAAAAGGATCTAAGGGCTTCAATTTTTTATTATTTTGATCAAGACCCATTTTAAGGGAGTAAGGGGAAACCCAAACAGACTTCATGGACATAAGACAAAACAAACCTGAATGAAAAAAAAGTGTCAAAACATACTGAAAATATGGAGCTTCCTCTCCACAGAATTTGGTCATGATGAATCTCTCCACTGTTACAATTTAGTTCAGCTAGAAAGGGTCATGTGTTAATGCATAGGCCCGATCTGATGGCAGACGTCATAACCTCTCAAACAACCTAATTCGTAAAGCTCTAAAAAGATGAACAGATAGCTCTAAGTCCTTCTCTAGAGACTATTCCATGTATATGAGACTAGCTACACTAACCTCCCTCATTCACGATCAATCCATACAAACAATAAACATCCACCATTAACTACATGACCCCCATTTTAAAATTTGCAAATCACTCTCACCACATGAAGGTCCCAAACCAAGACTCGTTGCATATTGAATCCTTCACCGGTCACCAAAACAACTGCCAGAGAAAAACCGCAATACCACCCATAGAAATCCCCAACCATCGGCGGAAGAAACTCGAAGATGATTGATGGACAGCATAGAAATCCTTACCATCTTCACCCAATACCATAGCATGGGAGAGCCACTGATGAGCATATCCGTGCCTCAATGACAAGGAAAATATACATAGGGAATGGATTAAGAATGTGAAGAACTTATGAAGCACACATTAGAGTCCAAATCATGCACCATGGGAAGCCGGAGTGAGCGGGGAGGAGTAGGGAACTTTTAATGATGGTGACACTGCACAAACCAATCACCAAACATTCAATCCTAAAAAAATTACAAAAACTCTAGATTCCAAGACCACCCCATCCATCCCTCTCTCGATCTATTGTGAACCCAAACCATATTCATTCCATATGTGGTGTATGGATTCACCAGAAAAAATAGAGGATCTAGATCCATACCACACAATGTCATTACCACCTGTTCTGAGCTGAGCTGATAGGAGCCACATGGTGAGTCAATGTTGTTAAAGGGGATGAACCACACTGAACAAAGCTAAGAATCTGGTGTTTCTCTAAGTCACAACATCACTAAGATTGAAGTTTGGAACACCGCTTAATATTTTATTTAATGAATTATGGATTTTCTGTGTAAATTCCTTCTATAGATAGTACCCATCATCATCCCCTATAGAACCACCCATAAGGATTCCAATTCATCCATAACCCAAGGTTCACCCTCTTAATCCTTTGAAATATTTATAACTAGACACAATTAATTAAAATAATTATATATAACAAATTTTTATATCAAATAAATTTTCAAGAAATACCTTAATGGAGTTAATGGTATGTTACAATTCTCCAAACCATATAAGCTTTATGTCTCTAGAGAATCCCCAAGATCATGGAATCACAAAAAGTGAAGTCTATTATTATCTCATCAATAACTCATGATCCCATATTTTTTTTATATATCGACCAAAATGCAATAGTATATGGAACAACGGACATTTTTTCCATATAATACCATCTCTTAATGATCCATAATCTGAACTAGTTGCTTAACCACTATGTCTTTTGGTTCGCGATCAACATCCTCTCACTCAATCACATAGTATGGATCCATTTGATACCTTCTAAAATGGAAAAAATGAATCAAATCATGGATTCAAGTCTAAATAGATGTAAATTCAAGTCAATACCCCACCTTTCCAAGATTCTACACAATTACAATGGGGCCAACAAACCAAAATGCTAGCTTACCCAACCTACCCAGCCGATGATGTCCTAGGAAATTTGAAACATTGTACAAAACCTGATAAAAAACCTCAAACCCTAGATGATGGAGGAAATCGAATTGGAATCTGATATTTCAGTAATTGATCAGACAGTCTGGATATGTGATTCTCATGTTAAGGTTCTCCATGGTAAATCGGTCTCATTGGTTCAAATCTTAAGACAACATAGGAGTGACTCTCATGAAACCTAAGAGTGATAGTCTCTTATAAGTAAGGTGTGGAGTCATTTGTTTAATTATCAAGCATTGGTTTCCCTTATTATGAAGGAAGTGATATGGTGGAGATAATTTTCACACCCACAATGTCATTATAGGTATGAATTATATATTTATTGGATTTTATTTTATTCAATATCCTTTTAAAAACTTTCAATAAAAAATTCATAATTTTAAAAAACTAGATGCCTTCAATAGTTGGTGCATGTTTAGGAAAAACCACGCAACAACCATGCATCAAGTTTATAGTTTTTAGTAGAGTAGTTTTTCACTATTGGTTCATAATTTTTCTAATTGTGAGGCCTAACTATATGAATGCCCTGGTGATTTAGTGCTGGCCTACACGATTGGTGCACGGTTTGGTAAACCCTGTCACCTGCCCAGGTTTTAAAAGTGTAAAATTACTTGGTTTACCCTATTAAAATTAAACACCCTAACCCTCTTATATTCACCCATTTTTTTCTCCAACCGTCTCTCATGCATGAGTCTCTCTCCCTACTCTAGGGATGATTGTTTTTGTTTTTTCTTCAATATTAATTATGGTAAACTCTATATAATTGATTTCTCCGAGTCTTCTTGGCTATATTCATCTTTTTTTCATGGATTTTTTTCTATATAATTATTTTTAATTTTTTGAAAAAAAACCAAATTTAAAATAAAATTAACATAAGAAATCATAGGATTATAGAAAAGGAAATATATAATCCAATATAATTAATATAGACATGGAACATAAGTATTCCTCACTAAAGAGATGAGATAAGGTCGACTATACTTACAAATAATATTCTGGTTGATTTAAGAACCAAAGGGAGGTGAAATGGTAATAATTGATATAAAAATACAAAATAACTGGTAGTAATGAAAATATATAATGTTTTAGACATAAATAACATATAATATACCTAAATATGAATTCAAGAGTTGAAAAACTTAATCCCGAAGTGAGATTTGAAAAATAAACTCTAGCATCATTGGTTTGTTTAGAATCAAAATCCCATAAAATTGATAATATTATATATATTTTTAAATCCCATAAATTTTATGGGAATCATGAAAAAAGAAATACATTAGAGATGTATATAAACCACATAAGGTAAAATAACTAGATAAATTGAAATACATCTTAACTAAATGAAATTGAGAATAAAAAAATTACGAACAATGATATTTCTAAACTAAGAATCAATTGAAAAGATGATTATGAAAAAAAATTATTCCCTAGAAATAAAGAGAAAATAAAACATACTATAATTATTGAGTAATGTAATGTAACATTAAAATATTCAAAGATGAGAATTCATGACTCATTGAATATTGATTTAGTCAAAAAACCATAATATATCATATTTCATGATTTAATAATCAATCAAAAAGGGGATTGAGTGAATGAAATGAAAATACTTTGAAACATAAGAATAATTATGATACGATATAATATTAAGAAAAAATATATCCACGTTATACGAATATATTTCAAGAAGAAATATTGTAAGTCAATGAAAGAATATTGAGTTATGAAAAACCCTTACTTCAAAATTTATAATTAGTCGGATTAACTCTAACTCCATGATTAAAACAAATATTTTTATTATTCAAATTTATAAGATCTATATTAATATTTATTTTTCCCAATACAAATAATTTTTAATTTCCATGACTATACATGGGTCATCCCTTATTTGAACACTAGATTAATCACATGAAAAGACCCAAAGGGTATTCCCAATCCCCAGAGGCTAGAAACAAGTATCTTAGAGTCAATAACTACCATTAGTAATGGTTTCTCCAACAATTTTAACTATAATGGAAAAATAAATAGGATATATATGTGTGTCAAAATTATATAATGGAGTCAAAATTAAGAGAATAAATGTGTATATGTTATGAAGTGTGCTAGACCAAAATAGATAAACCCATGTACTTAAAAGATAGGTAACCAATCACCTTGTGAACCATTTCACTAATATACCCCCACACCTCACTGTCACAATTTCGTGATACCTCTATAAGGCACTGTTCCTTTACCTTTTTCAAATAAATCACAATCTACACAAACATGGGTATTTATATGGTGTGGGAAAACAAGCATACCATGATCCAACAAAGTGTTCCAAAAATAATCAAGATAAATATTTTAAACAAAATTAATGAAAATAGAGGCATGATATATATTTTAACAGTTTATATGAATATATTTAAATTCAATCATTTAAAATAGTTCACTAATCCTTTCTTAATAAATAAATTTTTGAAGAACAAATTGTTAAATTATTTTTCTTTAGAAAACATTGAAACATTACATGGATATTTAAAAATTTAAAACATTCAAGAATAAATTAACAACCATTTATAAAAACACCAACACAGAGAGTGAGCCCTAGGGTGCAATTGGTCTGGCTTAACTAGAATCCTCGGACAATCATTGTGAATGGTCATGAATAGTGTGGACCACAAGTCACTAGGATAAAACACATAATGAGGTCGATGAAATCCCTGATAATTGACCCCTTGATGGTGTTATAAAATATATATTTTACTTAGATATGTAAATTTATATTATTTATAACAAAAACATACCATGTCTTGCTTGATTTTCCCAATTACACCCCTCTTAAGTTTCCAATGTTCCCTTTTCCAATTCCTATATCAAGACCAATCATTTAAAAGTAATCAATGTTCATCACATACAAATTTGGGCCATTCAATTGCACATATCAAACATTGAAAACGATTTTTCATCCTAAAATAAAATTCTTGTAAATCACTTCCATCAAAACACAACATGCACTAAAATTACATTCTATCAAAATACGACAGGATTTGAAAACACATTTCATCAACATTTCCAAAAAATAGAATCCATTTATTTAGAATTATAAAAAATAAACATATTTCAGAAATCCTACCTTTGAAACAACTTATAAGAAAAGTTTCAAGATTTATAAATTAATAATTCCCTTAAATGATTTATAAAAATTTAAAATGATTATTCATGCATAATATATATGAAAAATTATTATTAAAAAACCAAAAACCATGAAAATCATGGAATTTCAACCTATATATGTAAATCACTAGACAAGATAAACTTAAGGCTCTATGAATCATGTAATAATTCTAAACCATGAATTCAGAATCTATAATTTCTAAATATCAAATTTATATAACAAAAGGAATCACACACAATAATGATTTCATAAATAAAACCAGTAGAGACATAGATATGGTGAAAACCCCAAAAATACATTATGGATCAATAAGAAACACATTTAGAAACATGGATCCAACAAATTCCCATGTATGTCACCAACCATGGACAAGATGATTATAAATAAGAAGAGGATCCTATATAAAAATATATAGATAGAATTACTAAGAGTGGACTATGACTTAGATAAGCAATTTGATCCACCAATGACATAATATTTGACAGAAAAAAACATCAAATGAAGGATTATAGGTTTGTAAGAGTCAAAGTGAAGTCAAGTGACAAGAAAGAACTATTAAAACATAGGTTTAATTAAAAAAATACAATAACCCCCTTATTAATTCCCATGAATAGATATGACACTATCGAGTTATTGGGTACCACGGGTTGGTCATTGGACTCACCAGCAAGCTAGTGGTGATAATCCAATAAATAGTGGTTGGAAACTAGTTGGCTAGTGGACTTCCAATAGCAAGGAAGTCCATTGACCAATCCACTGGTATTCTAGTGGTCCTTACCTGCAAGACAATGTACCTCATTTTGTTTTTATAACTAAATAATAAAGTCCAATATCCAAAAAAATCTCAATGAACTTATCAATTCCTAAAAAATGGATAAGAAACTACAAAATATTGAAAAAATAATGAAATAAATATCTTACATGAAAAGAATATCTGGATTTTACAATTCTACCCACAATTTGCATTCCTCCCAACAAATTATAAGTTGATGGAAGTTGATCCCTAAAAAGATGTGGCCACTTATCTATCATAATAAACACTCTATCCCATGTATCATTAGTATCTAGACCATGACACCATAGATCGTTTACCAATGAAATGAAATTCATATATAGAACCTTCAACTGAGTTTCTAAAATTTGAAACAAATTTTCGGTCAATAGCATATCAAGTTCTAGGTTAATGTACACAATATTAAATACATGAGAAGGGTTAGGATGATGCTTATTTATCTTTTATAGATGTAAATAATTATGGATTTAAGTAAATTGAGATAAAAAATATATCTAATAATCCACCTATCTAATTTGTATAGTCACGTAAAATGGTTTCTCATACCTTGGAACCTTATTTCCTAACGTTTGACGATAATGATGACCCAAACAATGTTAAAATTTTAGTAAAAACTAGTAACCAAAATATAATTACAAAGGATGATGATGGTATAAATTTGGATTTATTATGACTCTGAGAAGTTACCAACCATAAATGTTTGACATGAACCATTACTTATGTCTCCTGAATAAGGTTTGTCCCAATACGATAAACTTTTCCCACCTAAAACCAATATAGAGGTTATTTCTAAAGGCATCCATAAAAGTATTCAATGGGTTCCATTTTAATTTATTTCTAAAAACAATTTTTATTATAAAACATAACCATAACCAAATGGATTTTTTAAGAACCTACATAAACTTCATGGAAGAACAATGTAAATCAACCCAAAATATTAGCAGTAAATTTTATCTATCAATCTATTTGAGTATGGTAAGTCATACTCAAATTTATATTAAAACCCATCACCTCTTAGAGGAATTTCTAAAACACAAATGTTAATTGGGGGTCCCAATATAAGATAATAGCATACCAAACCCCATGAAATCTCACAATATTATATACATAATGAATACCCAAATTCTCAACCTTGGTGGTGTAATTAATTGTAATGAAATAGTCGACATATTCAACCTATAAATCACCACCCAAATGATATTTTTTCATCATGTATTTCATTATGTCCAACCAAAGAAATACATGGACACCTCATCCCTCTTACACACTGGTATAATAATATACTAGAGAAAACCAGAAGTCTTTTGGTACTTAGACATAATCATAATGTGTAGGTGCCTGATATTCCTACTCCTAAAAAATTTATTAAAAAATTAGGAGATTAATGGGGAACAACTTAAGTGGGTTTAAAATGGTGAGTATGAAAATTATAACATGCATATTTATCAACTAATACTGAAAAAAATATAGGATCATAAAACACCATATAGAGGTAGCCTTCACAATTTATCCCTTTGAGAGAACATAAAAAGCCTGATTTTGATCCCTGTAAACATATGAAACAATATAGTAGAGATGATCCATAAGAAGAAGTCAGTTGATCCAGGATGACAATATTATCCATGGGACATTCCTAGAGCACGTTTTAAGATTTTCCAACACCAAAATTGAATTAGATTCTACCCATAGTGACTACCAACCATGACAAATAGCATACCCAACCACCTTAATAATATCACATAATTGTACTTCAATTACATACCCTTTCCCAATGAAATGATATAATACCCTTAATGAAACCTTGATGTGTGTGAAATACACCTCCAAAATTGAATTTGAATTTCATGATACATCTTAGTTGTGCCAAGGTGAATGGACTGCTCAGAATCAGGAAAATCAATCATCTCATATTTTCTCATAGATGAAGGAAAAACACATTATATCTTAAAGATAATAACACAATCAAAATAGAGTGACCATTTATTAATGGCTTCCATAACATATAAAGAATTTGTAATACCCCTATAATTTTCATCCAGATGATTCTCCACAATAGGTAACTCCATAAGAGATGATTTCAACTATGGGCTATCCAAAACAATATCGGTCTCTTCCTCTATCACATTTGGGTGAATCTGAGCATAAATCCCCATGTGTTATGATTCGTTATTTGACTCCACAATATCTTGAGAACGTAATTACCGACTGGGATTTTTATTAATAACATTCCATTTCCATGGTCTATAAGATATGTTGAACCCAATGGTGTGAAATAAATATACCCACCACCTCTGCCTGAGGTTCATTTTCACCTACATAATGATATAACTTAAAAATTGATGATCTAAATAGACTTGGAGTTTCTCTCACATATTGTAAGGTTCAAAATGCATAACAGTGTTTAAAAAAGGTGAAATTTCATGGTCAACAGTGGTTAAATTCTTCTCATTAGTTTAAAGATGTTGATAGCTATATTCCACCAATTTATCTCCCTAAATCAAAACACATCCCAAGCCTATACCTAAAACATGTAAATAAACTTTATATCCTAGTCCAACTTCTGGTATGATCAAAATAGGATATGAAATTAGAAATAAAATCACATATCAAATGAATTATAAAACATAAAATCCCATAATAATTTCAATAATTTCTTAGTAGGGGGAATATGGTGATGATATGGGATTTATGAAATCCTTTACAAACCACTAATAATATCCTAAAAATACCTAAAATATTTGAATCTCAAAGGCATTCTATGGTTAATCCAAAGAACAAATAACATTAAAAATATAATTATAAAGTGATATTCCTTATTGCTAAACTACATCCCCAAGAACATGACTTCCTAGATACCTAAATGAAATTTTAAAAATATTAGTAAATATGATATAGTTCCCAAAAATATATTTTATGTAAATATTATGCTCTTCCTAAAATTTTTAAATAACCAAAATATCATCCATGGATACCACAAAAAATATTAATAAAGGAACTAGTGTAATATCTAATTAATCATGAATATGAAGACTAAATGAGAATTAGTCACTCCAAATGGAATCATAAGATATAGAAAGTGGTCTTACATACTCAAGAGTGTGATCTGTTGAATATATTATTTCGTAAATTAGAGATGGTTATATTAAGGCTGAAGGAAAATATTTTAAAACTAGTTTGTTACTTTAAATGTAGTCAAAAAATTTATCGATGTGATTAAACTAGTAATTGTTTTTTATCATTCTGCAATCAAGATTTCAGTAACCAAAACAATGAAGAAGAATCACATCTGCCTTATAAACAAAGAAAACAGGAGCTTCTCATGGTGATACACATCAGTAAACAAAACCTTTCGCCTCCAAATAATACAATTGTATTTTTAAATATTTTTTAGTGGAAACCATGTGATATGAATGAATGGATATATATTGTGTCCCAGTCACCAAATCCATAAATATTTTCACCACTATTTATAGGGTTACACCCAAAAATTCAATTGGAAACCCCTTGATAAATTCATTCAACACCCAAGGAATCTCAAAAACTAGGGGCTCATCTCTAGTATCAATCTATAAAGTGGATATCAATGTATTAGGAATTATAAGAGGGAGGTCTAATTGACACTACATAAGATCACACTCTCCCTAAAATATTGAGGAGCACAAATCAGAAATATTAAGGAAAATGTTTCATTGAAAATATAATATATTCTTTTTCAGTTATCAGATAATCCATTAAATTAATAATATTAAATAAGACAATGTTAAGAACATGGAAATATAACTCTAACTCAACTTCATACATCATGGAAGAATAAGAGAACCATAAGAAACCATTATCCCTCTTGTTTTTAAGTAGAATATCCAACTCCATCACATTAGACCTGAGTTACATTAAATGTTTTAAATGATTCAAAAATTTGGTAGATATAAAATGGTGGGAGGAATATGTAACTAATAAATGAGCCACTAAATATTAAGAAATAAATTTAACAATTACCTTTTCTCACCTGACCTAAATCAACTTCCTTTGGTGAATCTTACATTACATGTAATTATATAATTTTGAAGGATCGTGGTTCTAAATCAATTTTATTTGAAGTATCAAACTACACCATATGTAATTTATGATATGATAAACCATATTAATAAAGAAGAATATTATGATCCTAAAAATAATTTTCAGATGACCTCAACATCCACATGAGTTGAAAATATTCGAGTGTGTGTGGATAAACATTTCATGTAAAAGATATTTCTATAATGGTTGTAAAAAAATGAATACTACTAGAAGGATCAACTAAAGATATTTATTAATCCTGATACTATGATCCACTACCACCACCCTTTTGGACCACATTCTACTTCTTATTTTTTCTGTGGAAGCCATAGGAACTACCACTCAATGGATGATGAATTCCAACTGAACTAGATTTTATTACCTAGTCAATAAGTTCCATAAACACTATCTCAACCATACTATCATAATTAACTAAGCTTAATATAGAAAAATGATATTAGATATATTCTCATATCAAAACATGAAGCCTCTGAGGCTTCAACATACCATTTGATAAAGCCTTTGTATAAAAATAGACCAACATAGTAAAACAGTATGCGTACTCAGTCACAGCATGAACACCCTACTGAGAGATGAAGAATGCTATATATTTTTCCATAACAATTTATTATTTGTAAAATTATTTAATAATTATGGTCATAAATTATTTCCACTCCAACCATTTGTTTTTTAATTCCTAAACCAATGGATCCCACCATCTCTCTCTATATTTCTCAAGCATAATGATAACATGCTTTACCTAATTAGAATATGGGGTTTCAAAAAAGTAAAAAAAATATTTGATATTACCAAACCATACTACCACATAATAAGGTTATTTAATATTTTATAGGGTTGGTTTTTTATATAATATAAATTCTTGGGTGAAATATTTATCTCCTATATTTTCTGGTTTTACCTCTCTAGTTTGAGTCGGGGCACTGACAATATTCTAGTGCATCGGTCAGAATAATTGAACTACCACTTCAACATGGTTTTTATTGACTAGGGTATTTCCTCATGAATAATATTCTATAGAACACTCTATAGGAACTCCAGGAATTATTTTTGGTAATATGATACTATAACAGTGAAAGGAGAGAGATCATTAGATAAAACACAATCTCATATTAAACCAAGAGAACACAATAAAAGAACTAATGTGACATAAAAACTCAACACAAGAGACACACATACCAATATCCCATTTAAACCTAAGGATTTATATGGTCAAATATGGTAATGAATTCACTCATAAACTATCCCTTATGTCTTCAAAATCAAATATTATATCTAACAAAACATTCTGTGATTATAAGACAATAAAATCTACCCTCTCATTAATACTATTTTTTCATGACATGAATTGGAACATTAAAAGAGTTTGATTTGGTTTTAAATTTATGGATGACTTTTAATGGGTTATTTTATAATTTATTAGTACCCCATATTAATTATGTATTTTTTAATGAAATATTTTGGTGTTATGTTGTCAATTTTCCATAAATTATTCGGTTTGGAAGTTCTGAACCTTCCACCTTGATCATGGTCTCATCACCTGTAAAATGTTCATGGTGATTTAATATCTATTTTTATATATTTTTGGTGTCCCATGGTAAATTATTGGAACTTAGGGTGATAGTTCACAAGGATCTCTCACAAAAATATTTCATTATAGATTATTTAATTTACAAAATAATTAAATTTTCTACTGATTATAATTTATCATATTACCATTACTAAATTATAAAAACATTTTAAATTAATCATTACTATATAATTTTTTCATTATTTATGTTTTATTAGTCATTATTGTGTTAAATTATATATCATCATTCATATGGGTGGTAAAAATGAAAAAATAGGAATGTGTAATAATGAATAAATGAGTAAGTAATAAAATCACATTTACAGAAGAATAATGATTTCTAAAACATTTTTATCTGTAAAATTTGATTTAAATTCATGTATATGAAGAAAACAAAGATTAAATACTATATATAGAAAAAATAATACATTAAATACATAAATTTCTGGTCAAATAGCCTATTGGAAATGATGGATTTGAGAATTTTCATTATGAACAACTATTCTAAAAAGTGAGAGATGATTTTTATTCAAATTGGGAATATATCTTAGATAAAATAAAATAAAATTTGTGGGTTTATTTGGGTATAGGATGGGTACTTTTATATATGTTAAGGGCTATAATTTTTATAAATACTCATTCCTTGCTGTATATGGTGTCCATTTTATGAATTTATCCCCGAATTTTACAAATTTAACATATTTTAGCCATTATTGTTGTGATTATCTTTTCCCTTGGTAATATATTTTTTATTCCTAAAAATAATATTTAATTGATAATTTTTTTTGAAATTTGTATTCCTAAAATGAAAAACCTTTTTAATAAATTCAATTTCAAATGGTGAAAACCGTTAATTTTAATATAAGTACGTATAATGTGTAAATATGGTTTTTTGAAATATGTATTTTTCAGCATAAAAATGAATATATTTATATTTATTACCAATTTATAATCAGTATATTGTAGTTAATTTGTTTATATATATATAAAAATAATTACTTTCATTAAAATCATTATTTAATAGAGATCATTTTAATCTATCAAAACAAAAAAAATGTTTTTTAAAAAATATTTATTTTTAACATTAAACGATTTTGTCTTTATTAAAACTAATTATTTATTAATGTGTAATTTTTATTTATTTTCTGATATATATATATAATTAATTAATTTTGATACTTAAAATATTGGAAATTTAACTTTTAAATAAAAACATAAAATATATAAAAACGTATGTTATAAAGAAAACCATTTTTTATTAGAAATGAATAATTTAATTAGACTACATTATAGGTACTTAATTACTTATTAGATGTTACAAATTTATTCTAATAATAATTCCTTGAATTTTAAATATACATTATATTGATATCATTCTTTAAAATTGGTAAATTTAATTAAAATATGTCATTCATAAAAATTGTTTCTCTAGAGTCAGTGATATGTTCCAAAGTGAATCAGTACCTTTTAATCTATCTAAAAAATTAAATTTTTCAATTTTTTACCATAGAATGTATTAAATTTTATAATAGAACATTTCTAGTTTTTTTTGTTACGTGTATCAGAATCTATCAAACATAGATGATTTATATAAAGGGAAATTCATTCTAAAATCACTGAGTGTTATATTTCAAGGTAGATTCACTGGTTTTGTTGAAATACATTTTTAAAATTTACTCCAACAACACATATATCTCTTTGAGGTCATCTAATCAAATTCTATAACTTTTTGAATAAATCGGCATGGTAATGGGGTGATATTCAAAGTTTAAATAGATATATTGATGTGGGGAAACCCCTAAATTACCTATGAAAAAATATCATAGTGCTCATCCAAATATTTGGTAATATATTAATACAATATATACAAGATGTACATAACCAAGGCCACAAACATATAGGTAATATGAATATTTTTTTAAAATTTACCTTTACCAATCCAACTCGAGGATCTAAGTCATTGGTATTGGTTACTCTCAACCCATTCATGTTTTGAAAAATCAACCAAAAATCATAGCAATATGTGCAATAATAGGCTACAAAAAAAGTTCCATACCCTTATTGACATCATATGGGATCATATATGCCATGATAAGATTATAAAAAAAACCAATCTCTACTAAGTGTAAGCACACTAGGATGATAGATATGGGTGAGAGGAGTATCACCTCTATAATATGTCCCTAGCTATACATGTTGAGATAATGGTTATTATGAAATCTATAACTCTATAGTAATAAATTCAAGAAAAAATAGGGATCATGACAGTTTCATATAGTATGAGTTCAATAGTATAAAATACACAAATTGTATCATTCACCACACTAGGAACCACCAATGAAAATACCTATATCTCTTACATTTTCCATAGGTCCTGACCACATCAACCTTGTTCCTAACATTGAAAAATTAGAAGCAATGATTGTGGAAGTGGAAAAAAGATTTATTCAACCCCCACTACATCAATTACACCTAGTCTAAAATTGTATCTACCTCTATAATGTCCCCCATATCTACCTCAAGGACACAGTCGATCATTTTGTTCTATCTATAAGGTAGTTCCATCCACTATTTGACCTTGATTAAACCTCTATAATCCTCAAACGATGAACACAATATCTATATGCACTCTACCCCTAAAAACAATACAAGCCTAATTTATCTTTTATTTAGACCCAGTTCATGATACATCTTCTATTAACCACTAAAATTGGGTCCGTGAATGCATAGGTTGGAGTTGATGAGATTTCAAAGTACGAAATTGACTCATTATATTTGATATATTTTCCTCTAGGTATACCCAATAATAGATTTTGAATCCTATAAGAAATAACTAATACCCAAATAATGCACTGGAACTCTTATAAAGGATGGGATTCACAAGGGAACAACCTTAGTCTAAACCTCCCTCTGACAGTATCACTCAAATTACCAAGCCCAGATAAATCCATTAAGAATCATATACTGGGAGATTCAAATGATTTTTAGGAACTTTTAGGAATACTCTTCTATAGTCGCGATTTTATGGGGTAATTATAGTAGATCTTGAACATATATCTTCCTCAATAGCATTATAATGCACACTAAAATAATTATTAAACATTCACCAAGGTAGGGTAGACTGGTCCAAAGGTTGAATGGTCAACTTCCGCCATTATTTAGGTTTACCCATCCTTAAATAGTCCATTATTTCATTATGAGGACTACCAATAACCATATATAAGTCCAACCATATACATGACTAGGGAGGAATCAGGATTTAATACATTCACAATAAGAAATGATATCTTTACATTTGGTTTGGATTAACAGTGGTTTTAACCATCAATATATCATTTCAGGATGTTTTGTGAAAACCATCATGTATTTATATTTAATATGGAAAATTGATTTTGTTTTTTATCCCATGATTCAATTTTACTATTATCGTGAAACCACTAGTTAGGTATTATTTCCATCTTTTAGTTATTATTTTTAAAACCCTCACTAAATACAGATCCAACATCCAAAATTATTTTTTTCAAATATTTAGAAATGTTTGAATATTTTAATGGTGGTTATGTAACCACATCCTATTAAGTATGTGGATATAGTAATGGTACTACCATACATGGGTTTCTTCTAAAAATTGTCTTTTATTCTAGAAAACCATAAATAGTGACTATAAAAACTACATCAAATATTCTTGAAATAGATCACTACTAAATAATGATCATTTATTTTGTAATTACCAAACTTTTTTTGTGCTTATAACCACATACAATAAAATATATGAGGTTATAACTACCTCTAAATAATTCATTGTAATTTATAATGTCATGAATTATGGTACTATTGTGAAAAATTTCATACATTCACATATTTTTATACGATTCTAGAAAATAAATAAACAACATAAAATAAATATATAATATATTTAAATAATAAAATAATATAATCATTGATATCAACTAGTAACATATAATATACTAATATATATATAAATGATATGGATTTTTTAGGTAAAAAATATGAATAGTTGATGTTTTTATTGAATTTATAAGTCATAAAATGTATAAAAACATATGGGAATCTCTACCACCGCATATCCCATTTGATCCCATAGATAGATATTTTTCTCATTAGTTTCTTGAATATTTTCCATCATTGGTACCTATGTTTAAAATATAAAACTTTATATTTTTAACTAACATAATTGGAAAACCTAAAACCACTTAGTTAATAATGAAATATAGACACCCAATGTTGAAACTAATTAGTAATCATTAAACGATGAGATATAATTTATAATAAAAATAAAAAAACATTAAGGAAAATTTGGGAATATTTATTATAAAATGATGTAACCTATATACTCTATTAAATAATACATTATAATGTCTCATTTGAAACATATTTTATGAATTGTTGAACAAGCTATTATAGATAATATTTTTCCCTTTTATATTATTATTTTAATTTTTTAAACATATTAAATAAAAAATTGTTATAATACTTTAGTAATTAATGTTATCACATAAAATTAAATACTGATAATGATGAATGTCTAAAATCATATCAGTGGTAATTGAGTTGTGATTTTAATGTTAAATAAATACCCTATAGTTGAATGACCTGTAAATGAAAATATATTGGCATAATGTGAATTAATATAAAAATAAATAAGAAAGATATGAGAAAATATTTACCCTATATAGTGTGTGTAAAATGGATATTCAACACTGCTAATATTTTCACACCATAACCACTCCCTATAAAGACATATCATTAAACATTACATAATCTAGAATCATTATATTATGATTCACCTTATTTAATTCCCAAATATCTAGTATGTTTATATTTTTATAGAATTAAGTCATTATTCTTATATAATTAAGTATTACCTTACAAAATGTAATCTTCTACATAGTATCTAGTTACCCACAAAAAACTCTTAAGATACAATAAATATTTTTCTCATGGAACAACATTAAAATTTTAGTTTTAATTATATATTTTTCTTCAATATTCCTTAAAACACTTTGCAAAACATTTTAAAATATGCGATGAGGAAAATAATTCTCATTAAATGAACTAAAAAGAATAAATTGGTTATTCAAGTGAAAAACATGAGAAATCATGAAACAAATACCTTTATCTTATTAATATTTGATCATATTAAAAAAATTATTTACATAAGAAAAACAGAAACATTTTTCTTAAAGAATATATTTAACAACAATTAGAAGAAAATAAAAACCCTTTTAGTAATATTAGAACAGCATATCAATAAAACATTTTAAACTAATGGGATAAATTACTAGATCCTAGTTAAATAAATTGGATAAACCACATTGGTAACAAAATCCTTATTTCCTATGATGAAACAGAACATTCGATATGCATTGAGGAGCAATAATGGGTTTTACACTTCGTCTAAGCTATATGAGGCCTTGAAATTTTTGATGAGATGTAATGGGGCTAAAATAATTATACAAGCTATATCAGGCTTACCCATTTCTCATATATAATTATCACATATCTTATCATTTATAAAATATTTTATTTTTTTCATTTTACAAGAAAAATAATGAGAAAATATTTTGAAAAATACATTTAGATATTGAAACGCCTTTTCTTTTCAAAATCCATTTTCAAAACTAAAATTACAAAAAATGGGAAATATGTGTTTTATATATATAAAAGATAAAATATTATCAAGGAATACAAAAAACTAATAGCCATTATAGTGTGTAATTTTATTATTCCAATATTTATTAAAATATATAATTCATTTTATCTCATTGTAATGAAATTCAAAACATTCTCTAAAAATATTCTATTTGAACAAATTTCAAGGAATATAAAAAAACATAAAATTTTCCTTTATAAATAATTTATTTCCATATAAAATATCCTTAACATTTTTAAATATGGGAATTGAGGAAAAATAATTTTATATGAATCATTAAAAGGGAATTTTTAAAATATGGTTTGTTACATAAAACCTTATAATGATTAGTTCTTCTAAAGAAATTTATTCATGATAAATATGGTAAAAAATGACTATTATGAACCATTTAATAATAAATAATATTTTTTATAACACATTTATAAGGAAATGGACTTGAAATGGATTTTTTTTAAAAACTCAAGGAAAATTAAAATATGGTTTTTAACGTAAAGTGTATTTACATCATGTTCAAATTTCCACATGTGTTCTTAATCATCCTATATAATAAAATTATGTTAGTTATTTACATTACATATAACATTTTTCATGTTTATTTTTATTTTTATTTCACTAATTACAATGTTATATACAATTACTTAGTCATTTAAGTTCGCATCAGCTGTTTTGATGATATTAAGAAAATATGTCAAAAATGACCTGGGTAGGTTGGGCATGGTCAAAGTGGTAATTATTGAACAATATCTAGAATAAAAATAATTGAATAATTAAATTTTAAAACAATAATTATATTTTTTATCCAATAAGGAAAGATGATTATAAAAATAAACTACATTACAATCATGTAGATGATTGGTCATATATACGCAGGAGCATCTTTTAAACTTTTGGATGATCATTATGGAAAATGGTAAAAATATTATATTTAAAATTTTATAATTATATCATAAATAAAATATTATTTATTTAAATACACTTTTATGTATCATAAAAGCAATTTGGTGAAAAAAATAAATCACATCACATCGTGGAGGTGGTTGTTCACACGTATGCACAAATGAAGTTTTCATTTTTTAGTGAATGAAAAGGTATGAAATTAAATGATATATTAAATTTTAAATATGATAAATATTCTATTAATATGATATATATACATTAAATCTATCATTAGAACTATTCATGAGATATATTAATGAAAACAATTACATCTGTTCTCGAGGTGATACTCTGTTGTACACATGAAAGATAAATTAATTTTCCATTTTATAGAAGAGGATATAGGTAAAGGATGTTACATTAACATAAGAAAACCTAATTATGTTTAACATAATTTTTTTGTTATTTTATCATGGTCTAATAATATTAAATTAATATATAATAATAAATAATATAAAATTCTCAATGAAGAACTATACCTCTTTTTTGTACAACTTACCGGTATTTACACCATAATGTATATAAGGCCAGAATTATATCCTAAATAAATTCTATAGTATGTGGAAAAAGATTAAATTACTAGATTGGGATAGGTAATTTATAAACTAAAAGGGTTTTTAATTTTTAAGAATTGAGAATAAGAGGTTTCCTTTTATAAGAGAGGGGTGGAGCACTGTTGGGATGATTAAAATATTAAATCAATATAAGTTAATTTTGTTTTACAAATAGATAAAAATAGATAATATTAAAATATAACATTATTATTATTCTAAATACATTCATACAATAAAATATAGGCATTTTTGAATGACATTTTTACCCATATTTATTTTTTAACCATTTGTTTACCCTTTTGAAAATTATAGTGATTTCAATGTATTTTATTCTAAGCGATTGTTACAGTTACTAAAAAAGGAAAAACATCCCATAAATAGAAAATGGTATATATTTTAAACACCATCCCATTTAATTTTCTGAATATGGTCTTCTTATAATTTAATAACATTTAATCAAATATTATTTTTTATAAAATATCAATAATGTTAATTATATAACTATTCATTTAATTTTACATTAAAAAATATGAGAAAATAATAGAGTTTGAATAAAATGAATAAAAACCCCTCTAGTATTTCATTCCCTTATAAAAATATCTTTAAACACATATTCTAACTGACATATTATAAGTTTTAGAATTTTCAAACTTATTTTTTTGCTACATCCAATAGCACCGTATAAGTATTATTTTAGAATTAAAGGGAACTATTTCATCACTGAAAATTAAAAACCAATTATCACTATAAAAAATAATATATATTTAAAATTAATTCTTATAATAAAAAATATTCTATTTTTTCCCTATCTTACAAATATTGTCTCTATTAAAATCTATAGTGTGACATTTTGGGATTTATATCCACATAAATATTATAAAGGTAAAAACAATATCCATATGGAAAAAAACATATATAATACATTTGGATTATAATTGATGATTTATACTCATAAAATAAATTTGATACATGTGTTATGGTCAATCATTATTCCATATCATCTTTTTAACCTTAATTATCTAATTTACCCTTTACCATTGTAACATAACATTCTATAGTTATTATTCATGTTGACCAAAACTAAAATATAACATTTTACCAAATTTAAAACTCATAATTCTAAATATGGAATCAATTTTAAAATATTCAAAACATTGATTTCCTGAAATATAATTTATAATTAATCTAGAAAAATGTTATGAAAACGGGTATTCAATAAAATACCTTTTAAATTGTATAATTTTTTATAATATATAGCTATTTAAAATTATTTACAGCCACTAAAATTGGATAATTTCTAATAGGATTAAAATTATTAAATTTTAAAACTAATCCAAAATATAATTTTAACACTTAAATATTTTAAAATATAATATGGTTTTCAATAAAAGTTTTTATTTTTCATTCTTCAAAGAGAAATAAAACTTTTTAAATCATTTTCAAAATTTAAACTTATGATAATTTTGATATGTTGATATGGAAAATAAATTTAACATTATATAATTTATTTCTTATAACTTCAATACATTTATTATTATAATTTCACATAAAAATAATTAAAAATAAATTTTGAATAAAATACATTTTTGAATCATTAAATGACTTTTCAAAAAAAAATTTCCTAACCATAAATAAATTATCATGAAATTTTAATTGGATAGGATATTTATTATTATTAATATAAATTATTTAAAACTATTCATACCCATAAAATTAATGGATTTGATCTTACAGTCATTTAAATAGAAATATTTTGTTGTTCGTTGAAGCTCAATGTTGTGTATCGTAAATGTTATGAAACGTAGTTTGTTTTTTAAGATTTAGGGGTGTTACATTATCCTCATTTTAAAAATTCAACATTAAAATTTAAAAATGATATCAATATTAAATGGGTTTTTAATAGAAAAATACCTTTTTGAAATCCACATTGTCAAAAGGGTTAATAAAACTTCCTCTTGAAAAGAGGGAAAGGGAAATACAAGGGCCATATAGAATAACACATAAATTGGTTTCCAAAATAGTAAAAAATTATTGGAAATTAAAAATATTGACATAGAATAAATTATTAAGGTCTAAATAATTGTTGATAATAAGAGGTATCATTGATCCCTAGAATGTGAATGATTATAAGAAAGTCGATGACCATAAAACCATAAACCAAAATGGTGTGAAAAAGACTATTGATTCGTCAAAAATTCAGGTAATAGTATAAAAGTTTTATTTCATGATCATTTTCCATGTGTTTAGAAATTCCCTTACTATATAGACTAAGAACATAAGGAAAAATACTTACTTGAGAAGTTTAATTTCACAATTTAATCAATTTTCATAAAAATATCTTATTTTATATGAAATGTTGTGTATTTACGTTTGAATTTTCTTATGTCCGAACAAATAAAATTAATTTCCCTCAAATCATATAATTCCACAAAAGGATAAAAATCTATTTATCATATTTTTATACATTAACCAAAAAAATCTATTTGAAGGCATGATAATTCCCAAAATGCATAAACCGTTATATGATCAAATAGAAAAGTAATCTCCAAATAATAAATAATAATACACAGAGTTAATAATAGGCCATTTGATAATAAAATATAATTAATATTCTCTAATATATTCTTGACCATGTTCAAAACTAAAAAAATTGGTAGTATTTGATCATACATAATTTAGAAATTAATTTATAATTTATCTATAATAAGCACATTTCACTCATTAATTCGAATAACTAATAATGTATATTACAAGTAAATTTAATATCAATGATTTGATAACAAATTCCATGAAAAAATTGAATCACTATAAATACACATTAAATTCATATATTCATCAAAAATATAATTCAACCTTTCTTTATAATAAAAAAACCATAGTATTCTATTTACCAAAATTATATATGGTTCTAAAAATAGTGAACCTCTTTCAAAATAACATTAATCAACTAATTAGAAAATAACATTTAATTAACATGGTTATCAATAAGATCAAACATATTTTCCTAAAATTAAATTAATAAAATCTCATACTTACAATACATCACACAATATTGTTGTAGGCGTTTCACCCTTATCACCCTTCAATATTGGGTTCAATCCACATGACCTTTCAATATGTGATGAGTTTTTTCTCGTTCAATGGGTTGTCATTTTTTAAAAACCATACTAATATAATTTATTCTATTCTCACATAAATATGATGAAAATTCACAACACAATAACATTAATCATCAAATATAAATTAAACCCTAAAGGTTATCAATAATTTTAAACTAATGACCTCAAAATAAAAAAGGCAATTGTTCGTCATAAATTTTTTTTAAAGATAAAACATATAGTTACATATACATAAAACATATACCAAAAAAATAAATCTCTCAAAAGTACAGCCATCACAAAAAACACAAAAGGGTATTAATGATTTTACATTTATAATCACCCTCAAATATACCACTATATCATAAATCATGAATCCTAATATATAGATAAAGTAATAATTCAATGTCATTAATATTCCATTAATAATGATTTCATATATTATTCCTTAATAATTCCTTCCCAAAAAATAAAAAATATGAATAATGTACTAAGATTGAATAATATCAAAACCTAATCCATGATATAATCCATTCCTTTCATTTTTCATTTACTATTTTCTCATCCTGAACAATAACATAATTAGGGGTTTCAAAACATTTATTTATATGTTCTTAATAATATAATTTTTAATATTTCATTATAGGACATCAATTTTCATAATTCACACAATTTATATATAAAAATATTTTAAATTATTCATTTGCAATAACTTTATCCATCTTCACGGTGTTAGAAAAAAACTCCATTTTTGTAGAATATAATTAATTTATTCCCTCCATTACCACATACAAATGAACATACCATTATTTAAGATGTTTTCTTAGGTAATTCTTCTCTCATTCTAGAAACAAATTTCATTTCATAATTTTAATTTTCAAAACTTTATCATATGAACATATATGGGTCTTAATTTCTCTATTATTTGAAGGGTTCGGAAACTCACATATGTTCAAATTATTAATCATAACGTTTGATATATAGTTATGGAAAACAATAATATTTTTCATTATATCTCTCATTCTGTTTGTTTCATCATTTAGAAAACCACCCCATTTTCATTCATATGAACTATTACATCGCTTCCAAATAGACATAACCATTTACTAAAACAAGAAAGGCTTCTTTTAGAATATCAATAAAATCATAATAAACAATATTATATAGCATCGTATTCATAACCCTTTTTAAACTCATATCAGAAATAATTGGATCCTAGTTAAATCTATATGATATAACTCACTGGTAACTCCCTATTTCAATTTATTAATGATAATGAAACTACCCTAATGCATTGAGGAGATATAAGTGGGATCACCCATCATATAATCTATATCAAGATCATCCATTTTTATTGATCTATAATGGGGCTCAACCCATCATATATGTTATATCGGGCTCACCCATTTCTCATATATAATTATTTAGTACCATATCATGAAAAAAACATTTTATTCTTACAAATTTTATAATAAAACCTTTGAAAAAGTCTTATAAGCCCATTTCAAGAACACATTTGGATATTGAAATTTCATTTTTTTTCAAATATTATTTTAATAAAAACCAAAAATATAGGTAAATAGGATATTTATTTAAATAAAACATAAAATATTATAAATTACCTCATAAAAAATGGTTATGGATGTGGGAAATAATTGGGTCCCTCTATATGTTAAAATAGAACATTCATTACGACTCTTATAAATAAAGTAAAAATATTTTGTAAAAATATTCAATTATTATCCTTTGAAATAAATTCAAAATAGACATAAATTTATCATTTATAATTAATTTCTGTCCATATAAAAATATATATATTATAATTTTAAAAATATAATCATTGAGTAAAAATAGTTGGGTGGGAAACATTAATAGGGGATTTATAAAACAAATTCCCTGACATAAAACCATAAAAGATTAATTTTTTAAAAAACATTATGAATATTTAAAATATGGTAAAAATGACATTTTAATGCCATGGAATATTAAATAAAAAATTTATAAACCTTTTTTCATTACATAGATGTGGAAGAGAAATATTCAAAAAATAAAAATTGAAAACATTTTAAAAAAGGTTTTTAAATTAAAATGTCCATTACCTTGAGAATAACTCATAACGTGCATTCCTTATCATCATAAATAATAAAATTATTTTAATTTTTTAATTTATTGAGAATCTTTTTCATGTTTATTATTCCTTCAATTTCATTCATTGCCCTATTATTTATAATTAATTAATCATTTCATTTCACATTAGAAGTTTTAAAGCTATTCTACTCATATATCCAAAATTAATTTTTAGTTTGAATATGGTTGAAGTGGTTATTATTATAAAATATCTTGAATAATAAATAGGAAATAATTAATGTTTTTATACATCAAGAATACATTTAAATCCAATCAGGAAATATTGTTATGAAAAATGAACTGTGTTACAATCATAGATATAGTTAGTCCTACATAGGCATGAGCGACAATTCAATTTTTCAAATGATCATTATGGAAGAAATTTATGTTTTATTTTATCATTAAGGATTTATAATTATATAATAAATATAATATTATTACTTTAAATAATCTTATATATGTCATAATAGTGATGTTGTGTTGAAAAATTAATAGCATCTCTTCCTCGAGGTGGTAGTCCACACATACACACGAACACCTTTAAATTTTTTCAATGAATGAAATGGTAATAATGTTAATGATAAAAATTTTAATGATATATTTTATTTGAATTAACTCCATCATTTAAACCAGTCATGAGATATTATGTTGGAAAATGAATTACATCGGTTTGAGAGGTGGTAGAAAGTCGCACACATGAATGATGGTTTTCCTTCCAGCTTGATGGAATAATATATGGATATAGGTTTATCCTTAAAAATAATATAGTAATTATATTTAAAATAACGTTTTTATCATTTCATAATGTTTGAATAATATTTTAAGGTCTTAAAAGAAGAAATAAAATAAAATCACACAGTTAAGAAAAATACCACTTCTTTAGACAAATTCTATTGTTGGACATATTAAGACCTATAATATAGGTGATTATACCAAAAATAATTCCTATATGATGTGTATAGTCATGTAAGTAAGGTAGTTTTATAGGTATTATATTATAAAAAGGTTTTTTATTTGTGAAGAAATGAGAAGAATATGTGCCCTTTTATGATAGAGTAGAAGGGAACTCTTAGAATTTCTTTAAATAAATAATTTACAAAAACTAATTTTGATGTCAAAATCACTCAAAATAGAGAATATTTTAATATAATAAGTGTATTATTTATAATTATCTCATCCAAAAAAAATTTAAAAAGTTTGGAACACATTTTTATCCTTATATATGTTTTTTAACACTTTTGACAATTATCGAGATATCAATATTTTTTATTTCTTTTATGGGATTAATTTAGATACTATAAAAAGGTATAAATATCCCATAAATGGTCCATGGTTGATATTTTTATACCTATCCCAATAATGTAACCTAATATTGTGTTTTTAGTTATTTAATATCATTTAAAAAAATATTATATATTATGAAAGAACACTAATGCCAATTTTGGAACTGTTCCTTTAATATGACATTGAAAAATAAATTAAATATTTAAAAATAAAATAAATGAATCCAATCCAATATAAAATTTAATTTTCATATAATAAATTGTGGATAATAAAAATTTAATAAAATAATATTATTTTTTAGGTTGTTTAAATAATTTTATTGATGTTTTTACTACCTGTATAACCATTGTCTCAGTGTTGAATATGAATTTAAAGGGAATACATATTCACTAAGAATTATAATTAAATCACCATGTAAAAATTATATTTAAAAACAAAATTAATAACTATATACATCATTTGTTTCTCTCATAGTTAAAAATATTAAAAATATTAAAAAAAAGATAGTGAAATTTTAGGCTTTATATCCACATAAATATTATAATGTTAAAAAACATGTCTAAATGGAAGAAAAAAGAAATATATTCATCTTTAGAAAAAATATGGATTATTTATTATCATTAAATAAAATTAATTCATGTTTTAGGGTCATTCTATAGACCTTATCATTTTATTTTTAACATTAATTACATTATTTACCCTTTTCTATGGTAAAACAATTTGTAAGGTTATCATTTAAATTGATCAAAAATAAAAGGAATATATTTAAAAAATCATCCATAATAATTAGAAATACTAAATCAATTTTACTTGACTCAAAAAATATATGTGAAAGAATATATTTTAAAAATAAATTTAAAAATTTCAATGAAAATGTTTTTCTAGAAAAATGTCATTTTTAATGTTTAAAAGGATTTTATAATAAGATTCAGTATAAAAGAAATTTGATAGACGATGATTGGATTGTCTTTAATAAAAATGAAAAAATTCAATTTTAAATCTGATATAATATATATATTAACTCTTTAAATAATTTAAAAGAAAATATTATTTTCAAAAAAAATCTGTATTTTTTACTTTTCCCTGAAAAATCAATCTTTTATTTAGATTCTAAAAATATCAGTATAAGATAGTTTTTATATGATTATTTTATAAAATAGTTAAATTTTATCAAATAAATTATCTAATGTTCTAGAAATTTATTATAATATTTTCCTATAGAAATCAATAAAAAACATTTTTGATGAAAACATATTTTTGAAGAATAAAATGAATTTTGGAAAAATTGAGTGCTTATTTATAAAAAATTAATCAATAATTTTGAATTGATTAAGAAATATATATATATATATATATATATTTCATAAAGTATTTAACCTTATTCATACCTACTAAACTAACGTATTGGTTATAACAATAATATTTAAATAAAAATATTTTGTGGGTTGTTTATGCTCAGTGTAGTGTGTTGTACAAGGTATCGAACAAAATATAAATGTATTAAATATTTGTTTATTAAACACCTGAAACATTTATTTTATATTATTTATAAATATTTGGTCTATTCCTCAAGTTTCAGGAATAGTTGATTTTCAAATTTTTAGTTTCAAACATTTTTTGTATGGCACACTATTAGGATGCACAGTTTTTCTAACTATGGGGAAACAATTCATTTGGATCTACATCTTTCTAGAGTCATTCTAAATGGTTGGAACATTTTTTTATGACCATTTTGCTCCCTATTTTATTCTTATAATGGGGTTTATGTATGGTGTGTAATTTGGTAAACCATGCGACCAAACTCTATGCAGTTCCTAGGAATATAAATATTAATGTTTTCCCCAAATTCCATCTATTGTTTAAGACCCAAAATGGGTTTCTTTCTCTTCATTCATATGGGAACACCTAGGGTGCTATGAATTGATCCTCATTTCTCCAACCTTTGAATTTGGATGGATTTGGTACTAGAATCTTGGTGTTCTCCAAGACGTAATCCTATTTCCTACTCTCATATTCCTTTCTTCTTGTTTTTATTCATTTACCTAGGATTGTCCTCTCTTTCCAAAATCATAAGGTAGGTATTTGGTGTTTTGTTCTTCATTTTATGATTTTAGGGTGTGAGGATCTATTCACAGGTCTTGATCTTGGTGTTTTCAAATGATTCACTCATTCCACATGTAATGACCCAATAATTCATTAATGAAAATTTCTCTTGGAATATTTAAATGTCTTCATTATGGTAATTTAAAACGTATTCACTTATTTGGTTTTGTGTTTTGTATTTACAAATTCCATTAAGAATTATGATCATTTCTAATATAGACGTTGAACAGTGATAACATGTTTAGTATAAATATAGGGCTTTAACAAATCCAATTTACTTAGACATAGGACGTGATGGCTTCATCCAGTTGACTTTCCACATAAAAATCCCATTTATCTGAGCCTAAAAAAGGTGGTATCATTGGGCGCCACTCTTGAACAAGCCCAATCCAAGCATGAACATGTTGAGCTCGATCGGAACTGACTAAGGGATAAGTGGATGTTAATAGAGGTTACCACCCGAACAATGTTATTCGAGCCCCCCCCCCCCCCAGAGTCTATCACCATCACACACCTTACCCTTCGGTCTTGTAAGGGTGTTATAAATAGTTATGTAATGACACCCTAGCACTATTGACTATGTACATTATTCTTGTATAAAGAATATACATTCTTTTTATTATTACACTGTAAATAGTGTTTAAAGCACAAATAATATTTTCAGTTAATATTATACAAAGAAATATATTTTTATGAATTAATGGATTTATGAATTAAATAATATTTTAAAAAAATTATTATTATTATTCTTAAATTAAATTTTTTTAAATATAAATTATCATATAATTTTATGAATTCAATTGTAATATTTATTAAGGTTTGAAAGTTGTTTTTGTCAAAACCCATGAATTTTCGATAAATGTCAGTTTTTATTTTAAAAGTAAAAATTCAATTATTTAAAAAATTATTTAGATAAAATGAATATTATTTTTGGAATCATGTCATCGAAATTATCCAACGTTGAATTGTTCATAATTTTCTGAGATAGTCGAATTTTTATGTAAAAATTAAATACGGTTTAAATATATAATGTGTTTTATGACATCATTATTACCCAATAGTGATGTAATAAAATACAATAAACATTATTTTCGGCCAAAATATGTTTTACCATTAAAATAATGTGATTTTTGGTTTCTTTTATTTATTTTAAAAAGCATTAGTTTACCCTTCAAGGCTTATAAGACATTTTGTCATTTTAAATTGTTTTCCTTGAGAGTGTGACTCACCTCCACATAAGTAACCATATTATTTTAAGAAGTTCGGCCATTGTCCTTATAAAATATTTTTTTTTACTACCCTTTTAAAAAAACCTTAGGCAAAAACCATGGGTTGGATTGTGGTTTTGGTTACTTTAATGTGGGGTGTCCCAAACCTAAATAATAAATAAATCCCTCTTCTTTTCTATATAAAACCACCCAATCTCCCACTTCCTCTTAACTCAAAGCCTTTACAGTAATACCAACCCTTGACCTAATTTCTCTAAAATCCTACCATTGTTCCCCAAGCTCCCCAGAAGCCTCTCTTAAGCCTCTCCCAACCTTTTGGGATCGCACTTCCAAGTAAGGGATTTCTTCCTTTCTCATTTTATTCAAATTTGACTTAGTTGTAATGCACTTCATTCAATTAAAAATGATGGGGTATGATATTTCACCTCCCCCATACTTCCCAATTTATTTTTGGATGATGTTAATCCTTTTTCTCTCTCAATAATTCCTCCCATGTAAACATGTTACCATGCCGAAATTCGGCGATAGATTTCTCTCTTCTCTTTTACATCCAAGTAATTCTTTTTTATTATGCATCTAAATTCCATTAAATTTATTGGATTATGTATCTATATGACCCCCTTACTGTCCTTTTTCATGTACATATGATGAGACACCCATTTTTCTCTCATCAACCATTTTGATGAATCCCTATATAATGACGTTATGCTGCCAAAATTGCACCACATTTTTCCAAGACAGGATCATTGTGTAGTGAATACCATACCAATGTTTCTATCAGGGGTATACACCTTTATGAACATATACATATTTAATGGTAAATTCATGTATTTATTTCACATTACTTAATCATGAAATAATTTATGGTTTTGATTGATTCCCTGTTAAATTATCCATGTGGCACACTTATGCATGTAATGAAATGTTTAAAAAGGGTGAACCCTAATAGCAATCTAATGAATTGGGTAAAGTATAGTTTCATGATATGTCATGTGTAATGAGTTTTTACTCATTATAATTCATGTGCAACGAGGTTTTACTCATGATTCATGTGCAATGTGGGTTTACTCGTGCTCCATGAGCAATGAGCCTTGTCTCATGCTAAATTCTATGTTAAGTGTTGTTGCCACATTTCAATGTTATGATTATCATGCTGTAGCATGAATTTATGTTCATGTTTCTCTTAGGATCCATTGATGTTCCAATTATCTAACATGTATTGTATTCCTCGTGTAATTTCATGTTTATTCCCTTACTAGGCTTAATATCTCACCCTTTTCTTATGCATGTCCTCAGGTTATCCCACGCAATTATAAGTATGAGAGAATGTAGTGGTCATGTAAATTATTCTTTCAATAAAGATGTTTTATTTCAGTTTTTGAGTTGTTATGTAATGATAATAAGCCCCAAATACACCAGATGACTCTATATTCTATGTTTTATCAAGTGATGTTTATGTAATAAATCATGTTTTAGTGTGTAATTAAGAGAAGGGTTGTTATTGTTGGAATCAAAGGATATGTTTAGTTATTATTTGGTATTAGGACTAGAAAACCATAGTGAAAACATTAGGGATAGGACTAGGAATAATAAAAACATTCCTACATTTTGGTGAGTGTTGAGAAACTTGTTTAGCAAGAAAATACATCCTTATCTGGATACAAGTATATAGAGGCGGCTTTGGAACATATATACCTAGGGGTGAAAACCCCGATAAGGAGTTCCAGGCTTGACCCGGGGTATCCTAGTATATATCAAGGGGCCATGCCGCACTCTTGGTTACAAAACTCTTGGGGGATATTCATTGGGAAAATCACAAGCTTAGTATGACCATTATTAATGGAATAAAAACTATTCCTCTTTGAATTTATGTTATAAAGTAGATCATGGATAACATAAATTGAAGCCAATAGATTCAAAAGTTACGGAAACAAAATATATTTATAAGTTGTCTATTTTTTTACACTTTATGTGTTACCCCTAAAATTTCTATTATTTCTTCCAATGGTCGGAAATAGGGGAATTAGGGCTAAAAACCAATGTAAAGACCAATGTGAAGACTATTCTAATGAGATGCCAAATCTGGTGGGAGCGGGAATTGTGAACTTTGTCATGATACATTCTTAGTTAACTCAATCATTGAATATAAACATGGGTGAAGAGTAAAGTTCCCCCCCCCCCAAGAAATAATAAGACACTATTGAGAGATTTATGAGACAAAGGCCTCCTACATTTAATTGATCATTTGATCCCTCAATCGACAAAAAAAGGATGAACTCAATGAAAATATATTCTCCATCCATCAATGTTCCAAAAAAAGAGAAGGTTATTATGGATTCTTATTATATGGAGGATGAAGCCGATCAATGGTGGATATTGATAAAAAATAAAAAGCCTGAAGAGGATATAGTGGAGTTGGAATGGAAGGATTTCTGGAAAATGTTTTTTGATAAATATTTTCCACGAACCATCTAGATTAAGATGGTAAGGGGATTCCTTCCCCTCAAGAAAAATGGTGAAAAATATATCAGTGCATATGATGAAAACATCACAAGGCTTGCATGATATGCTTCTGTCATTGTCGTTACCCATAAATACAAGGTTGACCACTTCTTTGGTGGGCTTAATCCTAGACTGTAGAAAACCCTGGCGATCATCGACTTTGAAAACTATGAGAAAAATTTCTTATTATGCCCTCAAGGTTGAAATATAGATCATAAAACCTCAGAGGTATCATGCAGATAAGAAGAATAAGGTGGACATCAATTCTGGAATATCGATGGATAAATCAAATGCTTCTAAGAAAATATAGTACAACACTTGCCAAAGGTTCAGAAAGAAGAACCCCAGAAATTTCCTGAAGGGGATGAGGAAATCTTTAGGTGTGGAGGAGAAGGGCACCTAGCCATTAACTAACAACAAGAAAAACCTACAGCTACAACAGAGTAGAGGAATGCACCATTTCACTCTCTATGCGTTGTAAATTTGTTCAACTACAAACAATAGGGCATCTTGCAATCCAATGACCTAATTCAAGGGGTTTTGGAGGCAACCAACAACTTCCAAGGCAGCAAGGGAGATCTTTTTCTTTCACTACTGCCAAAGTGAACCCCGAAAAATAATTGGTGATAGGTAATATAGTTATTCGTTCCATAATAGAGAACATTGTTTTTTGTTTCAGGTTCTATAAATTATTTAATATCTTGATTGTTTAGTAGAACAATCCCATCCCCACCACAAATCAAGGAAGTAAAGATGTTGGTGAGTATGGAAAATGGGGAAATCAATGCATCCCATTAATTTAACTCCTCCCATGTCATAATTATTGGATTGAATGTCCCAGTGAACCTCACCAAACTAACTATGGTGGAATTTGATGCAGTTCTTTCTATGGATTGGCTTTCACTATATAGATCCAACATAAATTTCCGTTAGTGGGAAATCACTCTCCATGTGAAGAATCGACCCCTGATTCTGTACATGTGCAAGGAGGAAGATGAATCTTCTTTAGCTCAATCATCACAAGTGTAGATATTACTACCCTATGAGCACCCGTATCTGGCATAGATGATTAATTCTAAGGAGGAAATCATCCTTGAAGACATGCCTATTGTGAGGGAATTCACTGAAGTGTTTTCTGAGGAGTTTACTGGTCTTCCTCCTAGAAGAGATGTTTAATTCTAAATTGATCTTATACCTGGGGAATTTCCAAGAACTAAGACACCACATAGAATTTTTATTATGGTGCTTGAGGAGATAAAGAATCAACTACAGGAGAATCTAGATAAAGGTTTTATATTCCCATGTGCTTTACCATGGGGTGCACCAGTCCTCTTCATTAAGAAGAAGGATGGGTCAATACACCTTTGAATCGATTATCATGAGCTTAAAAATCATGATAAAGAAAAAGTATCATCTCCCATGACTTGATGACTTGGTCAATCATCTACATGGAGCACAATACTTCTACAAGTTATATTTTCGGTCGGGATATTTTTAAGTAAGGGTGAAGAAGGAAGATATCCCCAAGACTGCTTCTTGTACAAGATACAGGCACTATAAATTAATAGTAATTCCTTTCAGAATCACTAATTCTCTAGAAATATTCATGGACTTGATGAATATAGTTTTTCGAGATTGCCTTTACAAATTATTTTTAGTTTTTATTGATGATATTATAATATAAGCCAAAACCAAGGAGGGTCATGAGGAGAATATTAGACTTGTACTAGAGACCTGGTGAAAGGATTAGCTCTTTGAACTGTTCAAAATGTGTAATTTCTAGTTAAAGGTGGTCTCATTATTGGGCCATATCATTACAACCAATGTGATATCTATGGATCCCTTCAAGATATCTGCAATAGAGGGATGGATGAGGCCATCATCGGTAACAGATATCCATAGCTTCTTGGGTTTAGCTGAATATTATCGACGATTTGTGAGAAATTACTCACAATTTTCCAACCCTTATTGCACGATAAATCAGAAGGGTGTAATGTCTTAATGGATTATTGAATGTAAGGAAAAATTCAAGGAGTTAAAAATGAGGCCTACCAATGCACCCATTCTCACAGTTCCCACAAGAGGAGAAATTTTTGTGGTATTTAGAGATGTTAAGGGCCTTGGCTGTGTGTTGATGAAAAATAAAAAGCCATTTTCTATTCTTTAAGCCAATTTAATGTTAGTGAACAGAATTATCCAACACATGATTTGGAGTTGGCTATGGTGATCTTTGCATGAAAAATTTAGTGGCATTATCTCTTTGGATAAAAGTGTGAAATATATACAGACCACGAAATACTGAAGTATATATTAACACAGAAAGAGTTGAACATTCTCCAATGAAGATGGTTAGAACTGATCAAAGACTTTGACTGATCAATACCTTACAACTCTGGGAAAGAGATCAAGGTGGATGATTCTCTATGTAGAAAGTATCTAGTGATTCTATCATTGATGAGAATTGAGAAGGATCCAATCTTCTTAGATTTTATGAAGATGGACCTGGGAATCCTAAAGTAGGGAACATCATCAATCCTTTATCAAATGATTGCTCAACCGTATCTTTTGGAAAAGTTAAAGGATGCTCAAAAGGATGATGTGGGAATTCAGAAAAAAGTAAAACCTCTTGAAAAAGGGAAATCGTCAAGGTTCAATATTAATGAAGAAGTAATTGTGATATTTGGGAAAAGAATATATGTTCCATCATGTCCAGAGCTGAAGAAGGAACTTTTGAATGATTCACATAGTTTGAATTTCTCTATTCACCCAGGAGACACAAAGATGTATCGATATCATCGAGAACATTATTGTTGGGATACTATGAAGAAACAGATCGTTGAGTATACATCAAATTAAATGGTGTCTCTGTAAGTGATGGTCGAGAGTCAGAAGTATAAGGAGAGGATGCAACCATTTCCCATACCAACATGGAAATTAGAGAACATCACCATGGAAATTGTCACCAGACATTCGAATGCATATAAAATAAATAATGCAATCTTGGATGTTGTGAATCATCTTAAAAACCCTGCACACTTCATTACAATTTAGGAGGATTTATCATTGGATCAACTTCCATGGACATATATTAGGGTAGTGGTAAGGATGCATTGAGTACAATACTCTATTGTGTACAACCGAGTTCCTAGATTCACCTATATGTTTTGGAAGAGTCTTTACATTTCTCTAGATACACAACTGAACTTCATTACAGCCTATCATCCTTAAATGGATGGCCAATCTGAGTGAACTATTCAGACACTTGATGATAAGTTAATATCATGTTCTATGGGCTTCAAAGGATCGTGGGAAGAACATCTTCCACTAGTTGAATTCCCCTACTACAACAATTTTCACTCGAGTATCTGAATGGGTCCTTATGAATCCATATATGGGAAGAGGTGTTGAACATCGACATATTTGGATGAATTTGGTGAGCGTAAGCTTCTTGGACCAGAAATGGTTGACGAAATGGTGTAGATGTAACACCCCGAGATTTTATAAGATATATTCATTTTAATTTATTTCATATCTTCTATTGTACTCTACACCAATATTATCTTGTGCTATACGCAACTCCGTATTAGCTTTCAGTCTACACAAAACTAATCTTGGATCGTGTTACACACAATTTCTAGTTTGTTTAATAGTAGTCATTCTACACAACATTGAGTTTATATATATATATATATATATATATTAAATTTATAAATTAAATATGGTTGGATTTTGTTAAATTCAACAACAAAGGAGTGTTGCACAACACACAACACTGACTTGGCTTAAATTACACACAATCACGACTTTCCTCGATAGCGAGTGTTGTACGCAATATCAGGTTTCACTAAACAATGATATATGGTTATAATATTATTATTAACTAGACGTTATGAATATTATTTACTAAATTTTGAATGTTATAACATTATTATTTAATCATACTCATTTTCTTGAACATGGTATTGAACAAAATAAATATTTCGGGTAAAATAAGTTTTTTTCAAAAAATGCAGTTTTGCCGCCTTTTAATGGCGCATCCACATTAAATCTAGCTTTTGAAATGTTTATAAGTTGAATTTTACAAAATAATCTTCTTCTTTTTAATCAGGATATAAAAATTTACATTGGATAATTTTTGATATTTTCTCTGATAACTTTCATATTTTAATGATTAGTAAAAACACGGTATATTTTAATTAAAAACAACTTTTTTCATCATAATAATTTATATGGATAAAATATAATATTGAATGGTTTTAAAGTATAAATAGAATATATTTTTACCATTTAATATAATGTATGTCATTATAATTGATTTTACCTTGAATTCGAAGGTTAAATCAATTCAATCTTTTGCAATGTTTTAACCAAAAACCCGTTTTCTTTCGACAACGGGATTAATTTAATCTAATTTATGCAACTTTTGTGTATTGAATTTGGAAAAATGGATTCCATATTTGGAATCAGTGGGTCCAAATTATGTTAATAAGCTAATTTTTTTTAGGCATTATGAATAGTTACTACGGTAAATTTTATTTACCATAGTTAAAGGTAAATCGGGTAATTAAGGGTAAATATAAGATTATAAAATTACCTAACACCTGCCAAAATACTATTGGATGACTAAAAGTCTACCCATATCACCTAAGGGTCGGATTAGATTCATTTAATGGACTTTTTTCCATGAAAATAATTTACTTATTATTAAAACCAAAGAACGTGACGACATGCCACTTTTAAAATATTATAAGTATAATAATATTAATTTAGTGATAAACTTAATGAAACTTCGAACATGAATAGTCTCCAGAAAGCTAATAGAATTATCTACATCATAGGAATTTATTTAAAAAATTTAGGTATTAAATATTTATCATTAAGTATGACACAATAGTGATGTTTAAATTATTTAATAATTAAAATATCAAATAAATGATATTAAAAATATTAAAAAAATATTATAGGAACTATTTAATGTGCTCCACTACTTTTCTTGATACATATTACATTTTATTAATATATTAAATCTTTTAGTTCGAAATTATATTCTGTATATATTTTGTTTAAATTCAAATAAATGAATAGTGTCAAAATTGACACTATTGTTATTTTATAAAAATAACATGTTATAAAATTGTTTAAAAATAAAGAAAATCTGTAAAAACTACAAATTACAATTTATATGGTCTAAAATTTCATAAAGTGCCAAATTATGGAATATTCCCTGACATATGTATTTATTTGTAAAAATTTAAAATTTAGAATATTATTACCACAAATAAAATTAAATTGATAAATAAGGATCAATCAAGTTGATAATGTTTAAAATAAATTCCTAACATGTCTAAATTTTAATGTTTGATGATATTACAACTCTATCTCATCTAATATTCAGATATTAGTAATTTTGGATGTTTTTATGTTGGGTTGGTATTTAATATAAACTAATATTTCTTATATTTCCAAAGGTGCCCCTCTCATCCCTTATAAAAGGGCACCTCCTCCCTCTCATCCTCACACCACTTTGAGCATTCAATGTCGGCCGCCCCCTGAGAAATTCTATTCTCCACTTCCCTAGAAACATCTTAGAGGTCTTGGTTTTCTTCAATGACAAATTTTAGTGCCCTAAGAGGAGGTCTCAAAGAGGCGCTTCAAAGAAGAGGTAATGGGCGTTACCAATTCTTTCAACTTTATTTTTTCTTCCACTTCTTATTTTTTAGTTGTTTAAGTAAGAGTTAATAAAATCAGTATCACTCATATATACTGATATGTTATTATAATTATGAAATAACCATATTTCACCATATATCCATCCTATGGAAAATGAAATTACAGCGTGTGCGTACGTACGGATTACCGTCTCCACACCGTGGTGTAATCTATTTTCCACCACCACCTTACTTGGATGGGTATAATGGTGAAATTAATAAATATATATGATTATTGTAAATTGATATTGATTCTGTAATATTATACATACACTCTACGATCTTGGGAATGATATCATCGCTCGTGCGTACGTACGGACTACCGTCTCCACGACGCGATGAGATTCACTCTCCATGTAAACCATTCATGACTGATTATAAAGTAGATATAATAAGTAATCATGAAATACATGAAATAATAATGAAATTGTACTTATGTATATATATTTATTTATTTATGTCATCTACTTATTTCCATTCAATTCAATAAAGAAACAAAAACAGCGTTCATGCGTACGTACGACCTACCATCTCCATGAACGGTGTATTTCATTCCATTTATCGATCTATTATATATATGTATATTCTGAATATATATTATATATAAATCATGTTTTAAATTCTGGATTTAAGAAATAATGATCTATGTAATCATATGAATAATTACATGATAAAACACGAACGACAAATGAAATGATTTTAACCAAAACGCTACTTTAACATTAATTTACAAAATAATAGGTAATATAAAGTCATAAGTGAACCATATATGATATAATATCAATGAATTTGATTCTATAATAAGTCAATGACAATATTTAAATCCTTATACAAGAGGTTTGGATACGTACGAAGCATATCATATCTAATGTAAGGGATAATTATTCCAATCTCATTCTTATCCGAGATTGTTTATACGTAAGTATTTACTGGGGTTATATTTTTCATCCATGATCATAAAATGTTTTTCATAAACTGTCTAATATTCTTCCATGTATGCTTAATGTCATGTTTACCCCTCTTTTACTTTTACATTGTGTTATGGAAGGAATATTTCTTTTGTTTACCATACGTGGTACTTTTTGACTTTTCCGACAAAAGTACGAGGAGAATGTTTTTTAACTTATACAGCGTGAAAGGATTTTTGCGGTTTTATAAAGCCTTATTTTCATGAAGCATCCTACAAAATATTTCATTACTATTTTTAATAATATCCATTTATTTTAAAATTGCATGACATTTTTTGAAAAGAGAATGATTTTGAAGAAGAAAGGATATTTTCCTCAGGAATTCATTTCAAGTGTTTTATCAATACCATTTTTCATCTAAGATGACATTATTTCATATGTGTATGTTTCAAGTATCATGTATCTATGACTTAAATGGTTTCACTTTTCTTGTTATGAAATGATATCCATTTATTTTATATGGATTATGTGATGATGGGATGATGTTTAGGAAACCCATTTTATTTATTGGGTTATGCTATGATGTATGGTTTATGATTTTGCGGCACACGAAAGAATGATTTCATTATGAGATGGGTGGGACCTATATCTCCCTCCAATGCGTTGGGTAGAGATTTATATCTCATGAGATAGACATGTCGAGAACGGTAAGTTAATCTGGTTCTGTATTACAGGACTGGAACGAGGAGTGAACTTGATTCAGAAAGGGACTTTGTCCACTAAGATGGTCTTGGCAGCAATGCCTTGGCTACTATGGAAATCATTACATGTTCTCAATGTATTCCACAATTACATGTTTTATTCCCATGATATTTTATCATGATTTATGTTCCATTATTATCTATGCCTTATGTACTTCTATGTTTTATGTCATTGCTCAAGATTTTAATGATTAAACATTATGTTCATGTTTTTAAGTTCATATGTATATGGTATTTTTTATTTTATCCGTGATTACCCTTACTGATCATTTGAGCGTGCCCTTATTATCTTTTATTTTCCCCCAGGATTAAAATAGAGGTTTTAGGTAAGGAAACAAAAAGTCGAAGATCTTTATGAGAGATATTGAAGATCTTTCACCACGATTAGAAGATTACGTTCCATGTTTCCAAAGACAATAAACTATTACTGTCCTTGGGTGTATGTTTTTTGTTATGTATTAAGTATTCCGCAAAATAAATGTAATGTCCATGTACATCAGACTTTGGGTCTCTACAGTTGGTATCAGAGGAAAGGTTTAGTTAACCTTTTGAAACTAGGACGCGAAAACGTTAGTGAGATCCCTAGAGATATTTCTATGGTATTTCTAGGGATGTACCTAAGGATAAGTATACGTATAGAATATAGTTCGAGAACTACGGTAACGATCTTAGACATTAACATAAGATGTTAGATATTGAGGGTACTCCCCCTTTATTATGTTGTTTTCCCTAGAATTATTTTTTCCTCTCACATAATTCTTTTTGTGTTTTAGTCAATGGAGGGAACCAGAAGGAATTCGGTTAACATTTAATCCAATGGAAAAATTGGTGACTATGAGCATCAAAATTGCATAATACATAGAGAGAAAGATATTTTGATTATGCCGAATTAGTCATCGAAATATATGATTAACAAGGTGAAATTTAGTGGTGTGCCTAATTCATCAAAAAAGCGGAAGGTAGACTTTTATACAAGTTCTCATGTTGAGGAGCATAAAGAAAGAAATATTGAGATTTCTAAATAAGGGAAGAAGAACCTTGAGGAATACCTGAAATGGAGGGGAAGATGTTATCTATGTGGAGGAAAGGGTCATAGAGTGACAGACTATTATGGAGTTCAATGTCTTATTTGTGGAGAACATGGGCATTACCGAACTCAATTCCCTGACCTAAAATGTTACTTCTAAATCAAGGAAGGACTTTTACAGGACAATCATTAGAGAGGATGGATTGAAGTGATTATGTATTGGTATTAACAAATAATGTTGTTGAGGTACTTTTATGGTGTATTAGAATATTTTGTATTAGTATATTGTGGTTTTCAATAATTTTATGGTACCGGTAACCATGGAATGTGATTGAGATATTTTTGGAAAAAAGATGATATGCGCATAATGAAGGGATAAGGATAAAATGAAATGTTTGAAATTATTCATGAGCTCATGACTGATATTAGGAAATTGTTATATCATGGTTTGAGTATAGAGAATTTTGGGGTTTTGGTATGTGGAAACAGTTAACTTTTTATAGCACTCCTGTTTTCACTAAGATTCAATGGGTATTTATTTTTCAAGGGAATACATGATTAAGGACTTTGAATGTTTGTAATGTGACCAATAAGACATATCTTATGATATATGGGGATCAACGATGCTATTAACATGCTTGTTATACGAAATCTCTAGTAATCGTTTTCACTATAATATGAGAGTGGACTGCAGTATTAGGGATAAGCCTAAAGATTGGAATGGATTATGTTGGACATAAGTTAGTATTATTTAAGGATATAAGTTTTTTCGATATTATTGATGGGATGTTACAATAATGTAGTTTTAGAAAATGGAAAACCTGTAGGATGGGTGACAGCCCATCGTGTCAGACAAGGCTGTGGATATCGAACCGAAGTGCGACTGGCCTTTATCGCATACCACTGGCCTACAGGAATTCCCTGGTTAGTAGAATCCAGTATTATTTTATTAATCGGTATGATATATGAAGTATAAGATCATTTTTGGAATCATACATGATTAACCTCACCATAGATAGACTTATGTATATTTGATATCATTTGATAACCTTTTGTTTGAAAAAGAAGAAATGACCCATCATTCTATCACATGATCTGTTAACACTTCACGAATAAAAAATTCAACCTCATTTCTTTAAGATATGAAGTGGAAATTGTTCAAAGCACGAACAACAGTGAGATTGTACCAAAATAAAGTAAGTATTTATTCTAATTCAAATTCTTCAACTTTAGGGAAATGATCTTGAAATCCTAAAATGTTGTCCTAGTGCCAATATTTCCGATGAATCAGATGGTACCATAGATCATAAAAAATATATGGCTTTGTGATTGATGGCTTTTTCATAGCCATGTTCTCTACCACACTCCATCAGAACTTGATGGTTAGATTTTTCTTCCATATCCATATTTTCACCTATGATCTCCTATATGAAAACCTAGTGATGAGTTTCGTTGGGTAATCATTACATTTCATACTTTAGTTTTAAAAATTATGTTTTTGTTATTCTTTTTTTATAATGTGGGTTTCTAGTAATGAAACATTCAAGTATTAAACCATTTATACCCCCAACGAATTTCAAGGGAAAAATTCATTTTAAGGGGGGTAGAATGTTACACCACGAGATTTTGTAAGATATATTATTTTTAATTTATTTCATATCTTCTTTTGTATGATACACTAAGAATATCATGCACTATACGCAACACCGTATTATCTTGCAATATACACAAAACTAATCATGGATCATGTTACAGAAAATTTCATGTTTGTTTGATAGTAGTTATTCTACGCAGCATTGAGTGTGTGTATATATATATATATATATATTAAATTTATAAATAAAATATGGTTGGATTTTGTTAAAGGAAACAACAATGTATTCTTGCACAACACGCAACCCTGACTTGGCTTGAATTACACGCAATCGCGACTTTCCTCGATAGAGTGTGTTGTACGCAATATTAGGTTTCACTAAACAATGATATATGGTTATAATATTATTATGAAATAGAAGTTATGAATAGTATTAACTAAAAATTGAATGTTATAACATTATTATTTCAACTTATTCATTTTATAGAACATGGTATGTGAACTAAATAAATTTTTTGGGTAAAATAAGTATTTTTCAAAAAATGCAGTTTTGCCGCCTTTTAATGGAGCACCCACATTAAATATAGTTATTGACTTGTTTATAAGTTCAATTTTACAAAATAAACTTTTTCTATTGAATCAATACATAAAAATTTACATTGGATAATGTTTTGATAGTTTTTCTGATAACTTTCATATTTTAATGAATAGTAAAAACACGTTATATTTTAATTAAAAACAACTTTTTTCATCGTAATAATTTATATGGTAAAATTATAATATTGAATGTTTTTAAAGTATAAATAGAATATAGTTTTACCATTTAATATAATTTATGTCATTAGAATTGATTTTACCTTGAATTCTTATGTTAAATCAATTCAATCTTTTGCAATGTTTTAACCAAAAACCCATTTTCATTCGACAATGGGATTAATTTTAACTTAATATCTGAAACATTTGTGTATTGATTTTGGAAAAATGGATTCCATATTTGGAATAAGTAGGTCCAAATTGTGTTAATAAGATACTTTTTATTTTTGGGGATTATGAATATAAACTACGGTAAATTTTATTTACCATAGTTAAAGGTAAATTAGGTAATTAAGGGTAAATATAAAATTATAAAATTATCTAACACCTGCCAAAATCCTATTGGATGACTAAAAGACGACCCATATCACCTAAGGGTCGTATTAGATTCATTTAATGGACTTTTGTCCATGAAAATAATTTATATATTATTAAAACCAAAGAAAGTGACAACATGTCACTTTCATAAATCTTATAATATAATAATTTTACTTTAGTGATAAACTTAATGAACCATCAATCATAAATAGTCTCCAGAAATCTAATAAAATTATCTACATCATAGGAATTTATTTAGAAATTATAGAGATTATATAATTATCATTAAGTTTAACACAATAGTGATGTGGAAATTATTTGATTAATTAAAATATCAAATAAATGATTTTAAAAATATTAAAATAAATATTATATGAACTATTTAATTTTATCCACTAATTTTCTAGATACATATGACATTTTATTTTTCAATTAATGAATTTAGTTCGTACATATATACTGTATATATTTTATTTAAATTCAAAAAAATGAATACTGTCAAAATTGACACTATTGTTATTTTATAAAAATAACATGTTATAAAATTGTTTAAAAATAACCAAAATATTTAAAAATTATAAATTTAAATTTAAATGGTCGAAACTGTCATAATGTGTCAAATTATGTTAAATTCCCAACACATATGTAACAATATATAATAATTTAAAATTTAGAATATTATTACCACAAATAAAATTAAATTGATAAATAAGGATCAATCAATTGGATAATGTTTAAAATAAATTCCTAACATGTCTAAATTTTATTGGTAGATGCGATTACAACCCTATCTCATCTAATATTCGGATATGAGTGTTTTTGGGTGTTTTTACGTTGGGTTGGGATTTAATATGAACTAATATTTCTTATATTTCCAAAGGTGTCCCTCTCCTCCCTTATAAAAGGGCACCTCCTCCCTCTCTTCCTCACACCACATTGGGCCTTGAATGTCGGCCAAACCCGGAAAAATTCTCTTCTAAACATTCCTAGAAAAATTCTAGAGGTCCTGGTCTTCTTCAAAGACCAATTTTAGTACCCTAAGAGGAGGTCTCAAAGAGGCTCTTCAAAGAAGAGGTAATGTTCATTACCGATTCATTCAACTTTATTTTTTCTTCCACTTCTTCTTTTTTAGTTGTTTGATTATGAGGTAATAACATCAGTATCACTCATATATAGATATATTATTATAAGTATGAATCAACCATATTTCTCCATCTATCCATCCTACGGAAAATGAAATCACCACGCGTGCGTACGTACGGAATACCATCTCCACGTCGTGGTGTAATCTATTTTCCACCACCCCCTTACTTGGATGGGTATAATGGTGAAAGTAATAAATATACATGATTATTGTAAATTGATATTTATTCTATAATATTATACATACACTTTAATATAATTCCACGATCTTGGGAATGATATCATCGCTCATGCGTACGTACGGACTACCGTCTCCACGACGCGATGAGATTCACTCTCTATGTTAACCATTCAAGAATGATTATAAAGTATATATAATAAGTAATCATGAAATATATGATATAATAATGCTTCTAGATTTATGTATAAATATATATTTATGTCATCTACTTAATTCTATTCAATTCAATAAGGAAACAAAAACCGCGTTCATCCATACGTACGGCCTACCATCTCCATGAACGGTGTATTTATTTCCATTTATCAATCTATTATATATATGTATATTCTGCATATATATTATATATAAATCATGTTTTACAATATTTATGAAAGTAATCATGATCTATGTAATCATATGAATAATCACAAGTTAAAACACGAACGACAAATGAAACGATTTTACCCAAAATGCTACTTTAACATGAATTTACAAAAGAACGGGTAATATAAAGTCATAAGTGAACCATATATGATATAAAAACAATGAATATGATTCTGTAATAAGTCAATGACATTATTTAAATTATTATACAGGAGCTTTGGATACGTACGAAGCATATCGGACCTAAGGTAAGGGATAATTATTCCAATCTCACTCTTATCAGATATTGTTTATATGTAAGTATTTACTGGGGTTATATTTTTCATCCATGATCATAAAATGTTTATCATAAAGTGTTTAATATTTTTCATGTTTGTTTAATGTAATGTTTACCCCTCTTTGACTTTTAGTTTGTGTTATGGAAGGAATCGTTCTTTTGTTTACCATACGTGGTACATTTTGACTTTTTTGACAAAAGTACGAGGAAAATGTTTTTTTATGTTATATGGCATTAAAGGATTTTTACGGTCTTATAAAGCCTTATTTTAAAGAAGCTTCTTCCAAAATATTTCATGAATATTTTTAACAAAATCCATTTCTTTTAAAATTGCATGACATTTTGTGAAAAGAGAATGATTTTGAAGACGAAAGGATATTTTCCTTAAGAATTAATTTCAAGTGTTTTATGAAAACCATTTTTCATCTAAGATGAAATTATTTCATATGTGTATGTTTCAAGTATCATGTATCTATTATTTACATGGTTTAACTTTTCTAATTATGAAATGATATCCATTTATTTTACATGGATTATGTTATGATGGGATGATGTTTATGAAATCCATTTTATTTATTGTGTTATCCTATGATGTATGATTTATGATTTTGTGGAACACAAAAGAATGATTTCATTATGAGATGGGTGGGACCTATATCTCCCTCCAATTAATTGGGTAAAGATTTATATCTCATGAGATAGACATGGCTGGAACAGTAAGTTTATCCGGTTCAGTATTATAGGACTGGAACGAGGAGTGAACTCGATTCAGAAAGGGACTTTGTCCACTAAGATGGTCTTGGTAGCAATGCCTTGGCTACTATGGAAATCATTACATGTTCTTAATGGATTCCACAATTACATGATTTCTTCCCATGTTATTTTACAATGATTTTTGTTCAATTATGATCTATGCCTTATGTAATTCCATGTTTTATGTCGTTGCTCAAGATTTGGATGTTTAAAAATCATGTTCATGTTTTTAAGTTCAAATGTATATGGTATGTTTTATTTTATCCATTCTTACCCTTACTGAGCATTTTATCTCACCCTTTTTATGTTTTATTTTTCCCTAGGATTAAAAGAATGGTTTTAGGTATGGAAACAAAAAGTGGATGATCTTTATGGGATATGTTGAAGATCTTTCTCCATGATTTGAAGATTACGTTCCATGTTTTCAAAGGCAATAAACTATTACGGTTCTTGTGTTTCTGTTTTTGTAATGTATTAAGTATTTTGAAAATTTAATGTCCATGTACATCAGTCTTTGGGTCTCCACAGTAGAAGTTGAAATCCATTCAGCAGCATATTAAGGTAGCCTAGAGTCGACAGAAGAGTTATGCAGATAACCGTCGATGAGACATTGAGTTTAATGTTGTAGAAACGGTATTTCTATGCATATCTCCATGGAATAATGTTATGAGGTTTTGAAATAAATGGATTTTATGTCCCAAGTACATTGGCCCATGCGAGATTCTTGATCGTGTTGGTTTTGTGGCCTATCTACTAGCACTTCCACCTATTATGGCTGAAGTACATGATTTCATTCATGTATCCCTCTTAAATAAGTACATACTAGAACCTTCCCATGTACTCTCTTCAGAGGTAATACAGCTATAGGATGATCTTTCTTACGAGGAGAAACCAGAGAGGATCATAGATCATAGAGAAAAAGTTCTATGAAATATGATAATACCCCTCATCAAGGTGTAAGGGAAAAGCCACAAGTCTGAAGAAGGAATGTGGGAATCGGTGGAGGTGATGAAGAAAAGTTACCTACATATCTTTTAGTTTGTGAAAAAGAAATTTTGAGGATGAAATTTCTTAAGGGGTGAAGATTTTACCAACCCAAAAATTCATTAATAAAAATTCCCCTTGGTCTATTTAAATGTATTATTATGGTTATGTAAAAGGTATGTACTTATTTGGTTTTATGTTTTGGATTTTAATATTCCATTACTAATTTTAACAATTGCTAATATAGTCTTTTACCTGTGATCACATGATTCGTATAAATATTGGCCTTTAATAAATCCAATTTACTCAGACAAAGGAAGCAATGGCCTCATACGGTTTACTTTCCCCGTATGAAGACCATTTGTCAGAGCACATAAAGTAGGTGCCATCATTGGGCTTCCCTATTGAACAATCCTGAGTCGATCATGAACATGTTAAGATTGAATGGAACCGACTAAGGGAGAAGTGTATGTTAATAGAGATTGCCACTAGAGTGATTTATCTATGCCAACCCAAGAGTCTGTTACCATTGCACACCTTACACTTCTGTCTTATACAGGTGTTATAATGGGTTTTGTAATGAGACCCTAGCACTATTAAAATGTACATAATTCTGTTATAGGGATTATATATTATTTTTATTGTCTCTTTGTAAATAATTTTTAATGCACAAATAGTATTTTTATTAAATATTCAACTAACAAATAAATTTTGATGAATTAATGAATTTATTAAATAAATACTATTTTAGTAAATAATTACCATTATTATGAAATTAATTATTATTAAATTTAAATTTTCTTAAAATTTTATGAATACAATTGTAATTTTTATTATGGTTTTAAAGCTATTTTTGTCGAAACACATGAATTTTTTATAAATGTCAGTTTTTATTTTAAATGAAAAATTCAAATATTTAGAAAATTATTTAGATAAATTGAATATAATTTTTGGAATAATGATGTTGAAATTATATATTTGTGAATTGTTCAAAATTTTCTTGGACAATCAAATTTTTGGGTAAAAATTAAATACCATTTAAATATATAATGTGTTTTATAACATCATAATGACACAATATTAATGTAATAAAGTACTATAAACATTATTTTCGGACAATATATGTGTTTACATTAAAATAATGTGAATTTGGGTTTGTTTTATTTATTTTACAATGTTTAAGTGGACCCTTCAAGGATTAGAAAACATTTTGTCTTTTTAAATTGTATTCCTTAAGGGTGTGACTCGCCTCAACATAAGTAACCCTATTTTCATTAAGAAGATCAGACATTGGACTTATAAAATATTTTTTTCCACTACCCTTTAGTAGAAACCATCGGAAAAAACCTTGGGCATGTTTGTGGTTTTGATTTTTTTAAATTTGAGGTGTCCCAACCCTGAATAATAAAGAATTCCCTCCCCTTTCCTATATAAACACACCCAAGCTCCCACTTCCTCTCCACTCAAAGCCTTTGGATTTTGAACAAACCCTGACCTCCTCTCTCCAGAATCCTCCCAAGGTGCCCCAAGCTCCCAATAAGTCTCTCTCAAGACTCTCCGAAGCTTTTGGGATCACACTTCCAAGTAAGGGATTTATTCCATTTCTCATTTTATTCCCATTTTCATTAAGTTGTTATGTCCTTTTGTTTTCAATTAAAAATGTTGTCCCATGATTTTGAACCTCACCCATACATCCCTATTTATTTTTGGATTATGAGAGACCACTTTATCTATCATTAATTCCCCCATGTACACCCATTACCAAACGCGAATTCTGTGAGTGATTTCTCTCTCCTCTTTTACATCCATGTAATTATTTTTTATTATGTATCAAAATTCCATTATGTTTGTTGGTAAATGTATATATACGACCCCCTACATTCCATTTCATGTTCATATGATTAGACACCAATTTCTCTCTCATCAACCATTTTCATGAATCCTTATGTCACACCGTTATGCTACCAAAATAGCATCGCTTTTTCCAAGGTATGATCATTGTGTAGTGAATTCCATAACCAGGTATCTATCAGGGGTATTCACCTTTATGCACATATACATATTGAATGGTACCTTTACGTATATATTACACATTATTTAATCGTTTGATAACTAATGATGTTGATTGATTCCATGTTATATGATCCATGTGGCACTCTTATTCATGAAATGAAATGTTTAAGAAGGGTGTGCCCGAATAGACCTCCAATGCATTGGGTAATGTATTGTTTTAGGATTCGTCATGTGAAATGAGTCTTCATTCATTCTATCTAAAAGTAACCAATGTTTTAATCGTGCTTCATGTGCAATGAGGGTTTACTCATGCTTCATGTGCAATGAGCCTTGGCTCATGCTAAATTTCATGTAAAATGTTGTTGCCACATTCCCTTGCAATGATTACCATGATTTATCAAGCCTTTATGTTCATGTTTCTCTTGTTTTATAGTGATATGCCAATTGGATGACATGTATTGTATTCCACAATTTATTCCAAGTTTATTCCCTTACTGGGCTCTGTAACTCACCCTTTTCTTATGCATGACCTCATGTTATCCAATTCCATGCTACGTATAAGGGAATATGGTGGTAATGTAAATTAATATTTCAATAAAGATGTTGTATTTCATGTTTTAAGTTGTTATTTAATGATCTTAATCACCAAAGATAAAATAACAATCTATCTTCTGTGTTGTATGAAGTTAGTTTTATATTGTAAATCATGTTTTATTGTTTAATAAAGAGCAGGGTTGTTATACAACACCTAGTTTGAGGTAGGTGGATTAATGCCTTATCTTTTTATTCACACATCAAATGTACAAGATTTTTTTAAATGTGACCCCCTAAATTATTTTTTTAATGGTGTAGAATGTGTTTTCAAACTATATACCAAATAATGTGATTTAAATGTCATATTCCATGTGTTTCATAAAATTCGTAGATTGTTTTGAGTGGTTTTTAATTGTTAAATTTAATAACGTTGGATTTATAAAGCTTCTATAGGATTATATCATAGGATTAATGTATGGTTTTATTTTCTCCTTTGATTCTCATGTAATTATCATGACATACCATATTGGACTTCCTTTATTTGGATAAAATATATAAATTATATTTCTTTAATTACTTATATGGTGTTTTCTATAGACATGGATATATATATATATATGCATGTGTTTAAAAACCTATATTTGTATGTGAATGAATACTTATATAAGAATTTTCATATTTATATATATAGAAGTACATAGGATTCCCCTCTCAAACTTGAATATTTTCAAAAAAAATATCAAAATGGTTTCAAAAAGTCCCTTTTCAAATTATATTTTTTAAATAACTTCTTTGGATTGCTTGTAAATTTCCAGGAGATTCTTAAAGAGATGTTGTATTTTAATTTTTTTCAATGGTTACTTTCAAAATCAATATTTAATGGAAAATTTGGAATTTTTTGTAGAATTTTTCTTATATTCATCTGATTCATATGTTTTCTAAGGTATTTTTGAGATATATAAATGTAGTTACAAATATGAAGGCCAAAATGGAACCATGAATTGTTTCCACTAAATTTTTTGGTACCATCATGGAAGCCACTTATTTGAATATTGGTTTTTAATGGGTGGTGTCAGGATGTGGGTTGATCATTTTTTTGAGTTGTGTTGATCTATGATTAGGTTTTTTTTTATTTCATACCTCAGCTTCGATTTTTTTATAGATGCATCCTAGTAATTTTAGTTAGGTATGATAGATTCTTCAATAATTGTAACAATTTTATAGACTAAATCCCCCATGTATGGAAAGGTCTTGGTGTGTGGTTCCACCAGTGAGCCTAGTTGAGTGTATTAATGGGGTTTTAACATAGGAGTGAATCGGTAGGCATTATGATGGTAAAATTTAGAGTACATATGGGGTTACCTCATTATGTTTTTAGGAATTTATCATTATTATCTATCCTATATTATTTTCTTCTTATTTTTTATTTACTACACTACTACTTATCGGTTATATGCCTCCTCTATGACATTTTTCAGGTTTGAAAATAATAATATGGTCCTTCTATTATTATTTTGTTTCACTCATTGACGTCAATTGGTGTGAGTTGGGTGTTTATTTTAAATTAAGTTTAAAAAATATTGGATTAATATCAAATGGGTTTGGAAAAGTATAAAATATTTCTTTAAAGCATGATTGGGGTATTAAATGTGATTTCCCTAGGAAAAACATGTTTGGTTTCCTTTAAAATGAAAATGTGTCATTTATTTATTTTTAAAAATAGTATAAATGGTCTATTTTTAAAAAGTTAAGTGTATGGATTCTATAGAGATTACCTATTGAGCTTAAATATGGGAATTCCTTACTTATACCACTCAATGTCAGTAGACTCAAGTTTCTTTTTTCCAATTTTACGTTTTTTATCACTCATGATGGCTGGGTTTTTTGATTTATGGTGACATATAAGTCATGTGGAGAACATGATAGGTTTTAGTTAGGATTTTTTTTTTGTTTTTTATCAGATATATATCATCCTAGTAAGCCTACTATTGGTTGGATTTCGTTTTACTTATACTATGGCCATTTATTTATGAAAATTTGTTAGGTATTATGGTTTCACATCATAATTTATTTATAATTTTGCGTATTTTTCTCCTCCTTTTTCACTTAGTGTGGATGTTGAATTTATTGATGGATTATGCCTGTATTTTTAGTCTAATTTTAATAATATTAAATCTTGTTTATTGTAAAAAATAATCCCTTATCTTTACTTATAATTACCTAGAAACATGTCATCATCCGCGGGGGGGGGGGGGGGGTCTAGGACACCCAACATGTATGTCTTAGGCTGACTCAAGTGTATGATTCAAGGATTAAATTGGCTATTTCATGAAAAATTCTATCATAGTTTCTCGTGTTAATTAATAATTTCTAGTTTATTAGAGGTTAGGAAAATTGAAACTTGATAGGTGGGTGCAGGAATTTTTTTCAGAGCTCTTATCTAAGTATATCCTTGAGTTATCAATGGTTTTGTGTATCGAGTCTTGATTTTTTATATATCGTTATTGTAATATGGTATATCGTGGAATATTTTGATGGTATTTGATATTTCATTGGCATTTTATGATAGTTTAGTGGTTTTTCTAGTTTTATATGTGTGTGGGGAGGATGAATCATAGGCTTAAAATTACACTATCTGATTTGTAAAATTATATAGAGTACATGTGACTAGTTTTTTAACCTTACAGTGGAATTGTACATGGTTGGTTCATGGTCATAAAAACTCTATGGAATAATCATGTGGTTACCCTGACATCCCTTTGAAGTTTTAAATCATTTTTGGTACACATTTATTATTTAGTATTTTTATGTTATTTGGGTGGTTGAAAGAGAAATATCATTTTGTTTTTTATTTAAATTATATGGTTTTTAAATTGATTTTTTATATTGAAGTATTATTTCAATGTGAACATAGACATTAGACTTAGACAAATTTTAAGGGTGTATTATGTAGTAAACTGAACGGAATTTAATGTTAGGGATATTTAAATTTTTTTAATGAATAAATTTTGTAGTTTTGAGATATTCTCGATTGTGAAATTATAGTTTTAAATTGAAATATATAATTTAAAAGGTTTTTAATTAATGGTTTATATTTTTAATATTGAAATGTGATGTTTTAAATGGGTTTAAAAGTGTATGTTTTCAAATTGTGCATAGTTAATTTGTTTATTTTTGTTCGGGATTATTATTATAATTTTATATTTAATTCTATATGTGAGTTATTTAAATGGATATTTAAATTGATTTGGTTTTCTATTTATTTGTTATTTAAATTAACCCTCCTCGGATAATTTTAATGGTTTATAAACGTTTGGGTGTGGTTATGTTAGTAAACTACATCAACCAAACTTAAGAATGAATGGTTGGGATAGTTTCCTTCTATGGTTTGCCTATATTTCTAGGTGATATGGGTTTTTGAGATTATGTATAGTGGCTTTAGGAATTTGATGGAGTCTTATAATCCCTACAAACTCCTGATTCATTGAGAGTAAGAAATACATTGAGGTTGTTCAAGGGGGTGAGTATCTAATGCAGGAAGATGATAATTATGGATCAGTTACATGTTGGAATATCACATGAGATCTTTTGGGATACGTTTTCTCTATGTATCTTCTTGGGAAGCATATGTCAAAGAATGTAGTAGATTTTATGAGTTTCCAACCAGGTCAGTACAAAGTGATGGGGTATGTTGATAGTCTTAAGGAGCTCACTTTTTTTTAGCTAGAATTTTCATTAAGTGACTTTTTGAAGGATCATGATTTCATAAAGAACATTCATCTAGATCTCAAAGATCAATCAATATCAACTCTGCACATAATCTTTGATGATTTAGTGGTTGAGGCCTATCTAGACATGTTGTATTTTTTATGGAAACCATTAATGAATAATGGCTATGTTCCATTTGGAGTTACTGAATTATACCAACCTGGTGAGGTGTATGGACCCAAAGAGACTATTTTGGGTAATATTTCATTATATTTTTCTTCTTACTATAGGAACATTTATCTCATGTGGGTCTAATGTGTTTGGTTTAGGAATTCCAAACCCTCTTGCATGGATTTACCAAAGGACCTATCACTGATGTGGTCAGTTGGGACACCTCTAATTTTTTTAATCAGAATAATCTTTTGCAGAAAATATTATCTTTGGTTTCAAAATATTTATGTTGGACCATGTATATTTTGAAGTATTTTCCCTCATCTCTCTTTTTCTTGTGATTTTCTATTGTTTTTATAGTTGTGATAATGGGTTTACATTTTTTGAGTTGGGTATGTTCTATTTAGATGCTTTTTTTCTATTACCATTTGAAGGGTGAGAATTTTTTTTACATATTTATTATTATTTTTCTTGTTTTTGATATATAAGAATATAAGGATTGGGTTTCAAGTATTGGTTCATTTAGGTATACTTTTTCTTTTATTGAATGATCATAATTAATGGATTTTCTAAATAGTAGTTAGATCCGCTTTGGATCTCTATCTCTAGATCTCTCAATTGGATTGGTATTGTGTGAGTGTTTTCGAAATTTGGTTGTAGGAGTTTTATCTTCCTTTTAATTGTATTCCTTAGATCATTTTACATCAATTTAAACCTTAATGGATTTCTAGGGGAATAAAGGGTTATAGTGTAGATAATTTTAAAACCATAAACTGTCCCAACCATTACCTTTTTAGCATATTATTTTATTTATATTTGGTATTCTTCTAGTGTTTTGGGTTGACCGAGATGAATTTTTTTAATTTTAGGTGTTTTTTTGGTCACATGATAAGACAAAATAGTATGTCCACCCATTCAACCATCATGTATTTGTTTCTCAAACTTAAAAATTCTATTTGGAAAGGTTTTTATAAACATGTGATCCATATTGACGATTCTTGGTTTCATTCAATTATGTGGTCACATGGTTGTCAAATGGTTTGGTAAACAATGCGTCCAAACCATGTGCTGTTCTATGTAACATAAAATTTCAGGTTTTCTAAAAATGCATTCTTAAGTTTAAAAACTCAAATGGGGTTATTTCTCACATTATGGTAATGTAATTAGAAGTGGCCTATGTATCAATCCTATATAATGAACTCATCTATTTTGGTTGGAATTATTTAATGAATATTAGTTTTCATTTAGATGTAAAATATTTCCTTACAATCTTATACCTTCATTCTCATTTTTTCCCTTTTATTTGTTTTGGTTCTCTCTTGGTCCAACTGCAAGGTAGTGGTTTGATGTTTTTTTACATTGGTTGTCATTCATAGGAATTTCATCTCATTTAATGGTTCATTGAATATTTCTTTTAGATGGTCTAATTTAATCCACACTAGGTGTGATATAGCAGTTTTGGTGACTTCTCTTTTTATGGCCACACTATATGTTTGGAGTTTTCCAAATATATTCCCAAAAATTATTTTTTATTTTAATATTGGCCTGAATATAGTTAATGACAAGGCATGTAATTTTATCAATTATTTTCATTATAATTTAGTATATTCCATGTGTTTGAAAAAATTCCTAAATATGTTTAGGTGGGTTTTAACTATTTTGTATTTTGAAATTTTTAAGTGATTGGGTTCATTTAACTCATTAAATTTCATGTTTATATAGACTATGGTTCTTTTAGAATGTGGAACGTACTTTTTAGGTGTTTGGATGTTGAAATATGGAAGAAGGAGGATCTGAAGATGTTAGACGATGTTCACATTGTTAATTATGCATTCATAGCTTATATGGGAGGTTGGTTTGTGGTCCAAATGAATTTTTATTTAGTTTGACTATGGTTTTAATGTTCAATCAAAAATGTCTATGGAGGTAATGACATGAATAGAATGTGTTTTTTACCTATAAAACATAAATTGAAAAACTCACATCATGAACATGGTATTGAGTAGATGAATTATTTCAATGTTGGATGGTTTAAGGGGTGTATTTTTTATTGACTGTTAAATGTCACGCATTCATAATGTGAATTACCCATTCATTAAATGAATATTTACATGTAAGTGAACCTATAAAACCATAAATTCTTTTGGATTTAATCAAACCGTACACTTTTCAACCATCCTCCAGATAGTCATATGAAATCCCTATAGTTGTTCTGAAGCCTTCTTGATATGGACTAATCCCTACCTTTGATGTTTGATCAATGGAGATCTGTATTGATCAATTATTTATTTTCATCTGGTTTATTATCAAATCAATCATGTTTCATCTTTTTTATTAATTATATGATATTTTTTTCTCTTCATTATCCTTATTGAGATTCTTTTAATGTTTTTGGCATAAATGTTGCTTGATAATATTAGAAGGTTGTAGTATTCTTACGGGTGAGGTTATTGGGATATTAATTATTGTTCTATTAATTTTCAAGGAATATTGAATCATATAGGTATAGAATAAATAATTTTTATTTTATTATTAGTTCAATCATAAATAAAAAAATCTTTATCTCTTTGGATGATGGTGTAATTAACCTTAATAATGATTTAACATGATTAATGAATGAAATGGTTTATTGTTGCAGTGGCCATGTGTTTTTCTACCATGATGATGGTTTCCTTTTATTTTTATGGATACTATTATACATACTTTTATCCATTCTATCATGTTTTTTATACTTGGGTTTAAGAATTTTAAAAATTATGAAATTGGTTACAGAATTAAAATATGTTAATTTTTAGTTATCAAATGAATTTAAAGATGTATTTTTAATAAATATATTATTTATTATATTATTATTAGATACAAAATGATAATTAATATTTCTATAATTTAATTTGTTCCATGTGATGATGTAATAGGATAAAAAATTAAGCTTGAAAGCTCATAATTGATATTGCAAAAGAGTCATGTTAAATGAGAATTGTTCATTCTCGGAGTTTTTATGAAACTATAATGTATGCTAGAAACCATGTTTAAAAAATTAAATAGCATAAAATATCTAATACCTTAGATTTATAATAATAGGAACATGTTATAAATGAATCCATTAATTCAAAATAGTATAATATTGGCTATTTTATAGAGAATATTTTTTTGGGATAAGAGAGTATGTTTGAATGAAAATGTCAGAACCCTTGTTTTAAGTGCTAGAAACCATGTAACTATTTTTTTACCATATTTATTTATTTATATTTGAAACATTTCATGTGATGAGATATGTTTCTAGGATAGCTATTGGAAAATGAGACATGGGTGGGGAGGTCTAGGTTTATTACAATTGTTGGAGCCTATGATGGTGAGATGCATATTGATCTGCATAATGGTGTCAATGATGGAACTGAGATTAATGGAATTGGTTGAATCTAGGATTACCCATTATTGTGATTAAATATGTGAGGATTTATTTTTAATTTCTTCCATAAGGGATGGATGGCTGAGTTTCTTGTTTGCCTACATTCCATTCCTGACTAATTGAGGAAACTAATTGTGTTTGGTTATGAATCTCTTTTATGGTATCTTGGGATTCTTCTTAGAGTAAATAGTATATTCTAATAATAATGTTTAATAAATAATTTAACCATTGGGTTTGGTGTCTTTTCAAATATTAAAAATCATTTAATATTTAGAAAATGTGTACTCTAGTGGATTACTACCCAGTTTCGTAGACTTTACTTTTAGGATAATGAAATTAAAATGGATGAACATTAAATAATTTTCAATGAATTAATTTATGGAAAAATAATTGTTTAAATTAAGTAATTAATATTAATGAAAATTTTATTAAATGATTGTTTTCTAGTAGTATATCTTGTTCATATCAGTGGTAGTTGAGTGTCCAAGAGATAAACACTATAGTTGAGTCTAGGACTATGTAAATTACCACAAACTGGTTGTGAGGTATATTATTTCTAATATGTTTTTATGATTTTATATGCTACCCCACCCATGTAGGTAGGGAAAATGATGCCTAGTGTACTATAGGAGGTTGTTTTCCTTAACATCCATGTTGGTGAGGAATAGATGGATGACTACCACCTCTAGCACTGGTCTCTTACCTTTGTAGTATTATGTACTCGCATTCAAGGTGGTTATATATCACATATATGAGAGTATAGGGTTGTAATTTCTTAGGCTTATTTCACACACATGTATCTATATATATATATATATATTATAATATGGATTATTATAGATGTGATGTTTATTGTTTTTATGTCTTGCAGTACATTACCCTACATATAGGTTGTGATTTCTTGAGGTACAATAATTGATGAATAATACATGAAATACATGTTTTAAAGGATCCCTAAAACTACACATTTATAATATAGAGGTGTGGTTTGGGATGATGAGATAATGTGATGAAAGTGACACAATATATTATACTTTATCCGAGGTGTATTTTGGAGAGCTTCTTTTCGAGGGAGATGACTTAGGGTGTATGGTGTGGGGGAGGAGTAGTGATCCATTGAAGAAGAGGTAGTGGGGTTCCCATTTTTTTATTACTATATTATGATATGTTTAATGTGTTACATAGTGAGATATATTCATGGCAAGGTTGGTAACTTATTATACCTGTTTAGTTGATGAGTTAATTTCACTTTTTATTTAGTAGTTTTTATCATGCTTTCATTATCATTTTTAGGAGATTACCTTGGGAGGATCCTACTGAGTATACCTATTATTCTCACACTATTTATTTGAAAACATTTATTCAACTTAGAAATATTAAGTCAGATATCTTGAAGGATATTACTATCTCATTTCTGTTCTAGACCAGTTTGGATTTATGGTCATTGTCGAGTTTATCTTTTGGTATATTTTACTTCATTTTCAGTTGAATTAGTTCTTTATGACATTACATTATTTTAATTGGGATTTATTTTACTATTTTCATAAGAAGGATTTTTATTGGTCATATTTTACTATCTAGTCTTACCAAAATTCTTATAGAGGTTAATTTCTTCCATTCACATGTATAATATAGCCTTAGTTCTTGTTTCTAACCAATAGCCTATTGGAGGTAGGATTCAGGTTTCATTGTATCCTTTCACTCATTCCCAGCCTAGGAGGGTAACTTTGGGAGTAGGGGTCATGAATAATCAGTATTAGAGGTTTAGTTTTAGGGATTGTATAGAGTTTGGAGCTAGTAATAGGTCAGAATTCATGGGATGGTTGGGAAATGGTGGCAATTGAAGTTAGTAGGAAATGTAAATGAGGGAGATCAACTGAGACACAAGTATTTAGGGCCACCTATGATGTGATGCACTGACCTTTAATTTTATTGAGCCTTATAAGTGAATTGATACCAGTTGTAGGGTACGTAAATAAGAATGGATCATTTGACATTCTTCTTAGATTCAATGTTTGTAATGGGTAGACATTGGGATTTCATAAAACCATAAATAAAAAATAATAATTAATATTATATATTATATATTCTAGATTTAGGAATACATAACAATATTTTCTTGGTATGGTATGGCTCTAGGTCGATGTCCCCATAATAATCACGACAATGATGTTTACCAGGATGTGCTAGAATATCGCTACAAAGTAGAGGTGGATGACCAAAACACATGGGGGAGGATACATCGAGATATTTAGTTCCATAGTCTTTACAAGTATGAGGACTTTATTTTAGAATCAGTGGCATAATACAAGTTATAGGAGGTAGAGATCACTTTCATCTCAATTAATGAACATAAAGAGAACTTGGTTTCTTTAATGATGATGATGTTGTATGGATAACCGAGTAAATGGTATATATTATGTTTTAGGGATCACAGAGAGTTGGTATGTAATTAAAAATCATGGGTACCCTATTAACCCGATAATTGAGGCATCCCTAACATAACTCGAAGTGCATTCTTGATCCCCACAAGCTGGCGACTGTCACCTCGTATCATACAACATACATGTGGGAATGATTTTTTTCATAAGAATGTAGACGTGAATGATAAAATATAGTATGCATATCAATAAGAAAACTAGACTATGAGTAAATGTTACAAAAAATAATGTGTCATAAAATCATTAGTACTACAACAAAAATTACTAAATATGTAAAAATCCCTAAGGTCCCTAAGGACACAAATCACCATGTCCAAAGATCAACGGTTGGATCCACTTCTAAAAGATCCTTTCCTTTTACTCAATCGTGGAAGAAGATTGTCCACAAACAGTTAAAGTAAATGTGGGTAGTGAGCCTAATCCCTATAGGATACCCACAAGAATTCCATAATAGGTTCCAAATATAAATTAATTAAATAAAGTATTTAATTTTTTCAAAACAAATAGGTTCGGCAATTTAAAAACATATTTAAGAAAAAAATTCTATACATTTTCAAAATGATGGAAAATACATTCAATGAACTGTCTATATATTACAAGAGATGGAATATTTATACGTAAAAGTCTTATGTAAAACATTTATATAAAATAGTTTATATAAATTTAGTATTAGGCATGTAAGATTGCATGCAGGCCTTAGGTAGTTAGTTAGCTATTTAGATACACTCTACACTAAAACTACATTCTAAACTATACTTGGAATTGGTCACATCCCCAAAGTGTTGGTGAAGAGTCTCATTTGGCATTTGTCATAGGGATGTGAGTATATAATGTTTTATTTGTTCACTTAGAGAATGTGGAATCCTATAACTAGTTAATACTATCATACCTTTCAACAGATAAACATTTTTCTTGCCTGTTTATTTATATTGACGATATCAATACATTCCAATGTTGTTTGAAATGATTTACATGTCTACACCTGAATTTATATAAACATTTTTATGTAAATGTTTTACATAAGAAAATTTTAAAAATATTCCATCTCCTGTAATGTAAATGTTATGATTTTAATGTATTTACTATCATTTTGAAAATGCCTAGTATGTTTGGCCTAAATATGCTTTTAAATTTCCACACATGTTTGTTATGAACAATTCAATGCTTTTATTTGGGTAATCTATATTTTCTATATGTTATGGAATAATTGGTGGTATCCTACTGGGATTATGATCACACCCCAATTTTTCCTTCATGTGTTTTTAGACTTTCTTCTTCCAGACTCAAGCAAAGGGAAGGGATCTCATAGAGGTAGATCCGACTATTGAGATTTGGACATGGTGAGTTGGGTCCTTATGGACCCTGGGTTTGATTCCCAATTTAGTAATTTGGGTTTTTAGTTCATGGGATTTAATCCCTCTTTGTACTTCATTACTTTTACTCATATTGGAGTTTTCTTATTTATATGCATATTGTCTTTTACCTTTATCATCTGCATTCCTGCGGAAAAATCATTCCCACTTGTATGTTGTACAATGCAAACTATTAGTCGCCAGCTGTGTGGATCAGAAACACCCTTTTGGTTATGTCATGTTTGGCTCAGTTATGAAGTTATTAGGGTACCAAAGCTGGTTCCTGACAAGTTGGTATTCGAGGAAGTTGTCAATATTCCTTTTTCTTGGTTAGTATACATATTTAAAATCATGTCAAGACATTGGAGGTTGTTAAAATTGAGTGTCTATCCATCTCTCACCACAATGAAATTTATGTTTCTAGAGTTGGTTATGAAAATATGTCTTGTTGATTAGTTCTAGTATTTTCCATAATGATATTTTAATATGTTGAATTCCAAATATGGTTGTTCCTTGTATAGAGAATACTTTCTCTTTCTACTCAATTCGGGTGTTAATCTAATGTCTTTATATTATCTACGGATGTTATGTATCATCATTCCTCTAAGAAGATATGTGAATAATATACAAAAAAAAGTCTTTTAGTAAACCTTATAAAGTAAATTCTATTGTTGATCTGAATCTGGTTTAGGTGATTTTGTGCACTGTCCAATCTCTAGGATAGTAATCACCTCTAATTCTAGCTCAGGATCTAACTATGGATCATTAGGTGGTGTTCATTATGATCATTATCAAGAGTTCCTTCACTATAAGACACAAGTATTCAAAGGAGCTATTGATCCAAAACAAGGTGAGGAATTGTTCGACAAGATAGAAATCGATTTGAGTTCTTGGAGACACCAGAAACAATTAGTGTGTGTGCCACCTTCATGCTGGAGGGATCAAGTATGAGATGGTGGGACATAATGGTTATGATAGGGAAACAAGAGTGATTATAGTGGAAAGACATTAAGGTTATTTTCACCAATCATTTCATTCCCAATTCAATGGAGTTGGCCAAGCCTGTGGAGTTTTTCAAGCCTGAAGAAGCTGACAAATCAGTTACTGAGTCTTCCAATCCCTTTACTGAGCTGGTAGAGGTTTCACCTAATCATGTATCTAATGAGAATATGAAGGCTCGATGGTTTGAGTTAGGAATTAGATAATATGCCCATTCATAGGTTTTCTTGCTAAAACATCCCACTTATTCTGATGTGTAAGATAGGGTGATGATGGATGAGTTAGAATTTGCTGGAATTTTAGGGTTGATAGGAGTTCATTTTTCTCCCAGTGGCAACAATGGTTCTTTTAGATGGAAACACTTGTGTGATAATCCTCATGGATGTTATCAATGGCAGAGTCTTCCATAACTACTATAGCTCTAAGAAATATTTCATTGACTTCCTAATATTGTGGAATGTCAAGAAATTCTAGGAGGGTTTTCACTAAGGCACCCATGAACATCAAATCCTATAGACATTTAGGACACATAAAAGGGGTTTTCCATCATTTCTCTACACTTCATAGTGGTACAGGATCATCAGCTCCTCTTGACACTACTCGGAAATCAAATTCTTCTCATTCAAAAGAGTTCCTACCATAGGCATCTGAAATGAAGCTTCTCCACACATTGGAAGAGTATCTTGAGGTAGAAAACATAGGTCTATTTACTTTGAGAGGTACCATTACAATTTCTTCATCATTATTGACTACCTATTTTGATAAATGTGCATATCAATCTTTTATTTCAACCCATGTTGTTAACCTGCTTAATATTTCTATGGAGCCACTACCTTGTTCAACAGATATATCTATAAACCTTTATAAAGATTTAGATCAAGGTATCCATATTCCTGCATTTTGCATCTATCTATATAATATCAATCTAGATTATAGTTTTTTTTCTTGAAATGAAATATCTTGAAATCATATTTTTGATGGATTGGATCATTTCTAAAAAATCCAAAATTGATTGTTATATTCAATGGGTCTACTTTACTACACCTAGTGGCATGTCCCTTATTTTACAAGGAGAATGGTACATGAGTTTGATCAGATCCGTGCCTTCTTATCCAAATTTAGGGGAATATATATTAGTTTTTTCTTTTGACCTGGAGCAATATTCAATGGGAGGTTATCTTCCTCCTATTTTTTCCTAGTTTTTCAAAGTGTTCCCTTAAAATTTATCTAGTCTTCCACATGTCAAAGTGGTTGAGTGCACTGTGGGTTTAAATCCTGTTAATCAATTAGTCATTATCTCCTCTTACCACATTGCACTAGTTGAGCGGAACGAGCAAGAGTCTGAAGTGTATGATCTTCATAAGAAAGGATTTATTCATTTAAGTGTTTCACCTTAGGCAGCATCGATTCTCTTTGCTATGAAGGATAATATTTACCTTCTCTTATTGGTTGATTTTTGAATGGTAAATCGAGTTACGGTAATGAAAAAATATTTGATGCCAGAGATTGATGATCTATTTGATCAGCTAAAAGGGGAAATTTTGTATTCAAAAAATTGTCTTCAATATGGTTACCATAAATTGATGATAAAAGAATATTACATTCAAAATACCACCTTTCATACATGTATGGGCACTTCGAGTACTTTGTTATGCCCTTTGGCCTAACAAATGCTCCTGTAGTTTTTAGGGATTTAATGAACAATTTTTCCATGAGTATTTGTATTCTTTTGGTGAAGTCTATATAGATGACATTATTGTTTGCTCCATGTCTGAGGAGGATCAATTGAGTCATCTAAGAATAGTTTTTAATATTCTACGAAATCACCACCATTATTCTATGAATTCAAAGTGCGATTTCGTGATTGGATAAGATAATTTCTTGGGACACCTCATGTCAGAACATGGTGGATGACTAGATCCTGAGAAGTTTAAGGCTATTATGACATGTGAGCTACCACGAAACATCTTCAAGATCTGGAGCTTCTTGATCATATGTGGATATTACTATAGGTTTTTTAAGGAATTCTCAAATTTTTATTCACCGATGATAGCTTTGACTCAAGAGGCGGTAAAATTTTAGTGGGAAGAAAAATTTCAGATTTCTTTTGTTGATCTGAAATTTCCGTTGACTACTACACTAGTTTTGACTCTTCCAAAAGGCAAGAATTGCTATGTAGTCTTTGGTGATGAATCAGTTTCAAGCTCAGGCGGCGTCTATACGTAGGGTGACCATGTAGAAGCATTTAGAACTTTTCATTTTAGACACTTGAGAATAATTATCCTAACCTTGACATGGACCATGGAGTGATGACCCGAATGCTTATAAGATAGTGTGGATACCTTTTTGGTAAAAGGTTTATGGTGTTTTCAGACCACAAAATCCTAATAAATATCTTCTCTCAAAAAGATTTAAATATTTAGTAGAGGATTTGGGTGGAATACCATCAATATTTTGATTTTAACATTGCCTATACCCCTAGGAAAGGGAATTTTTTTGCTGAAACTTTGATCAAGAAACTCCCATCCCAAGCAGTGAAAAAATCATCAGAAGAGAGGAATTTGATGGCTCTGTTTGCACAGTTGCATATTGGAGTTCAAGAAAAAGGGGATGATGTTTTTTTAGACAGTGTTCAGTTGATATCTTCTCTTTTTGATAAGATTCTCCAAGATCAAGAGCTTGATAATGAGTTCCATATATTTATTGAATCCCCTTTTGGTGGTGTGATAGTTTCCCAATGATCTTTCTCCAAAGACGGTGCTCAATTCTATCAAAATTGATTCGTTGTGTTTTTTGTGGGAATAAAATAAGTGACTTGAGATTTCCATAATTTTCAGTGGGTTGTGCACCTAGGAACCACAAAAAATGTTCTATGATATGAGGCAGTAGTTCTAGTGGCCAGGTATGAGATAGGACATTGCTAATTTTGTCTCTTGTTGGTATACATGCCAATAGGTGAATGTTGAGAATCAGAAACATTCAGGTTTTCATAAACCACTTCAAGTCCCTACGTGTTCGTGATATGAGATATCTATGGAATTTTTTTTGGGTTTCTTCATACCCAGAGAATTAATAATGATATATGGGTTGTGATTTATAGGATGACCAATGGGGATCACTTTATACCCATTCGGGATATGGAAAAAGTTGAGGAGTAAGCAAATCTACTTGTGAAAGAGATTGTTCATTTCTTTGGAGTTACATCTACTATATTCGCTAATAGGGATCCTTGGTTCACTTCTATCTTTTGGAGAGGCTTTCAGGAGGCATTGGGATCTCAGGTTCATTTGAGCATAGCCTACCATCCATAGTAGCATGTCTAGTTTGAAATTGCTAAAAAATTCTTGATGATATGCTTTATGCCTATGTTTTCGTCTTTAGTGGGGCTTGGGAGGATCACTTCGGATTGGTTGAGTTCTCTTATAAAAATAGTTACTAATCCGTGATCATAATGACACCTTTTGAGGTCTTTTATGACTGGCCTTGTAAATATATGTTTTTTTGGTTGGAGCTCCTTGAATGTTCTTTTGTTGGACCAAGATTTTTGTAGGAGACGGTAGTAACGATTCAGTTGATTCATCATATGATTTCAACAGCACAAATCTGATATATATCGTATGATGATCGACGTCATAGACCTATGGAGTTTTCAGTTGGTGATTATGTGTTCTTAAAGGTTTCACCCCAGTTGGGTCATCAATGGCTTGGGAGGAAGGGGAAGCTTGATCCTCAAATTGGGGGACCTTTAGAGGTTATTGACAAGGTGGGGAAGGTTTTTTACAAGTTGAAACATCCACCATAGCTGATGTCGATAGATAACTTTTTCCATGTGACACAGTTGAGAATATATCTATCTGATCCATCTCATGTTTTGAGATGGAGGGATCCTGAGGTCAAGCCTAATTTATCTTTGGCTGAGAGGATAGTTAGAACAGTTGATTCAGATACCAAGGTACTTCATTGGAAGATGATACCCTTGGTTCTAGTTCTATAGCATCATGGTTCTGATTCTCATGTGATGTGTCAGAGGGAGGCACTAATGAGAAATAAGTGGCCTCATCTCTGTGTCAGGGATTATTCTACAAAGTATTTATGGGGTATAAATATTTTATAGTGGGAGTTTGTGACATCATGTTACATTGATCATGTGATTTTATACCTTTTATAAGATCTAATTTGGTTAAAAATCCTTTTAGGTGATTTTCTTGGGTTTACTATAGACTATAGAATAGGTACACTTTCTATACATGGTGCTAGTTTCAGGTCATTGATTGGTAGACCATGTCATTAATGGGGATATCACTCTATGAGGGGGTACACGTAGTGTAACTGAGGTACACATCATGAAGGGATTAAATATTAGTTTTTAATCTGAGGTTACATGTTTTTTTGGCATACTTATCCCGTGTGGCCTACATGACGTGACCCCTTGGTACACATCATGATTCGGACCGCACCAGACATAAATTCATGTGTTTGGATCTTTAATGTGGTCATTTTAATTCTATAATTCATGTCTCTCTACCTAGAAAAGTTATGGTTCGTTTTTGAGAGACTAAACTCCATCCGGATCGAACCAAATGTCTTGACATCTTTGTTCTTCTGTTGTGTGATTCCTGGGTAAGGGTTAACCCTCATTCTTCGAGTTTCTCTCTTTATCCTCTCTTGGGATTTCAATGGATTATATTGGGATTGATATATCCATGTATTTTGTTGTTATATATTTCAACTAGGTGGAATAATTTACCTTCTATATCATTTTTGGGGGTATTTTTGAGTGTTTTTCTTCTTGAAAATGGTAGGTGGTTCCTTCCAAATTTTCCAAATTTATTTCCATTGTATTTATTGATTTATATCAATTACTGATTAAAACTTATATGCTCAATATTTAATTCAATTTCATTGAAAAATCCACTTCAATTGAATTGTTTTATTTTAAATGGTCTTAGCCCAAAAACCTTGAATCCCCCTGATTCCAATGAATTGGGGTGGGTTTAGGGAAATTGGATGATTTAAATTGATGAATCAAAATTATGGATTTGATGGAAATGTTTTCAATTTATTTGTTGAACTTAACTAATAAAATAAACTAAAAATGATGGAATTATTTTGCAATTAATTTCAAACACATGAAAATGGATTATAATTCTTTGATATAAACCCCGTGGTTTTATCTAGTGAAAAGGGCATGTTTTTTAATAAAAACTATTTTGGTTTTAAATTCAAAGAAACCGGAAGTTTTTAAGTGGAGGAATGGCATTGATCATATTTTAATCAGTCTTAAAATAGTTGTCCCATCATGTAAGATCACATGTGATCCTTAGGTAGATAGTGAGTTATTTGAATACACTCTACGCTTCGACAACATTCTAAAATAAACATACGGTGTGTCACATCCCTGACATGTTAGTGATGATTCTCCTTTTCCTCGTGTCATAGAGACAATTGTATACACATTTTTCTATGTTCACTTAGATGGTGTTGAATCCTATATCTGGTTAACACTATTTTACCATTTGTAATATGACTATGTTTCTCGCTTCTTTATTTATATTTATGATATAAATCTATGAAATTGTTTTTGAACTTATTTACAAGGCTACTTTTGAATTTATATAAAATATTTTATATAAATTTATTACATAAGCCATTTTTTATAAATATTCCATCTATTTGAAAGTAAAGAATGTTATTTTAATGTATTTTCCATCATTTTTGAAAATTTATAACATGTTTTTCTTAAATATTCTTTTAAATTTACAAACCTGTCTGTTAAGAAAAATTTAAATCTTTTATTTGGGTAATATATATTTCGAATATAACATGGAATATTTGGGTGTATCTTATAGGGCTTAGGTTCAAACCGTACTTTTTTTCATCTTGTGTTTTTAGACTTTATTCTTCCATGATCGAGAAAAAGCAAGGGATCTCTTAAAGGTCGATCTAGTTGTTGAGCTTTGGATGTGGTGATTTGTTTCCATATGGAACATGGGGATGTTTCCATGTTTAGTACATTGGGTTGTAGTACCTTGGCTTTTTTGCCTCTTTGTATCCTGGTTCAGTTACTCATAGTGGAGTTTACTTATTGATATGCACGCATTATATTATCTTTCACTTTTGTATTATCGGTGAAAAATTGTTCCAACTTGTAGGTTGTATGATTCCAAGTGCTCTTATCCATCCCAAGGAAATCGGGAATTCCCTTCAAGTTATTTATGGGTCGGCTCAGTTATCAGGTTACCGATGTATTAGAGATATTCCATGACATGTTAGTCTCATGGTAGATGTTTGGGGACTATTATCTAGTAGAGGTTCTTTCTTGGTCAATAAAGGTGGTGTCACTCCCCATCCCATCGGGGCCCACCTATCATGTCGTGTGGTGATCGTGACTACCCAATGTCCATCTCGAATAGGCCAGGGGTTGTAGTTTTGTGCCTAGTATGAATCAAACTCACGTGGGATGCCTTAGCATAATTTACCTGTACATGTACAAAAAAACATCCAAATACATAAAATGATGAATGCAAAGTAAAAAACAATACCAATGAATTCATACATCTAAAATCCATAACCATAAAATGAAAAATAATAATAGAAAATATAAAGAACCAAATATAAGACCACCAAAGCTGTAATGAAACTCCAACCTATTAGAATGATTAAACTACCATAAAATTTGACTCGTATTATGAACCATGGTTTATCTATCCTAGAATAAGTTTAGCCTTCTCTTGGTCCACTAAGAACCCTATTAAATTAATGTCATGTACATATGACATGCCATGTGTGTAAAAACCAATAAAGGGGTGTGTGAAAAATTAACACATAGGAAGCCCTAAAAAAACCAAACATAAGTACCATGAAAATATTCATCTACTTATACGGGTATGTAGATAAAAAATTGATTCATAAAAAACATTATAATATACATTTGATGGAAAATAAGTCATAAGGTAATCTCATAGCTTCAAATACAACATATGATTCTTCCCAATAGTTCATAGAAATATTCACCCAGGAGAACTAACTCTATGAATATGATATCACTATTGGATTCTATATGGGATGCCATTATCATATGTTTTATCCATGTGGAATTACATATTGGATTTTAGAAGAGATATATAAATAAATAGGGGTTATACGCAAGGATATGGGGTATACGGAAAACCCAATCTGTGATAACCAAGTAGGTGATTGACACGCATGTACATTGTTCATACAGATTCCTGGAACAACACTTAGTTTTTATAAAAATAGAGGATTCCACCTTGGGCATCGTAGAGGGATTTCGAAAACTCTATATATGTCGAATCCCATGTAGGGGATCAAAATCCTATACTCGGGAAATAATTCTACACTATACCTTCAGGGTATAGATGGAGGGAATGCACCCAAAGGAAACTAGTACATTCTGAAAAGAATAAGGGTCTCAGAACAATATAGGGACATTAAACAACATGTAATAGTATTATATAGAATTTTTTTTCTTCTCCATTTCTACCCATGTGCTTCATCCCATTAAAGTGTACTACATGATGTCCCCATGTTCATTTTTTGGCCCCTGTTACTGGCCATGTTTAAGTACCATGTCATGCCTATTTACTCTGGTCATGATTATGTACCATAATTATTTGTTGCATATCTGACCCTAGAGTACATACCAAATATTCAGGTCAGTTCACATGCCATGTGGCATGTTTCACATAGTGTGTGATATGTTATTTCATACCTAAAACCAAGCTTCCATAGTTGGGTCCCTCTGGCATGTGTTCTCCAACTACAGATTATGTATTGCAGGATTTTCTAGATTATGTGTGTATTTATGAGTAAACCACTTCTAATGAAACCACTCATTATTTTCATTACCAAATCCATGGAAAACAATTATTACCTGTCTTCAGATCCATTCTATCATTGGTGATTTAAATTTGTCTCTCGATTCATCTTGGAAATCTTCTTTGATTGCACTGAGATGTTGGTGCACAAAAAATTGGGAAATGGTAAATGCAGATATGATATTGTTCCATTTTTGTTGCCAGAAGACATTATTCACTTCATTGATCTCAATAATGAACCGACGATATAAATTTTTTTCATTGAATAATGGTTATGAAATGATTGATTAAGAGGTATTCTTTGAAAAATTAGCAACATGTAATACTGATGATGAATACACAAAGAATGGGGAAAGAAGTAAAAAACATAATGAATGAAACCTGGCCAATGTTCATATTTTCCTCAATTCATTATCATAGGAATTATAGACAGAGAAGAAAACCAAATAAAAAAATAAGTATTATCAATTTCAAATATTCTTGGAAGATAATCATCAACTGTAAAACATCTATGGATACACAAATAAATCTATTAGAAGAATTAATTTCTATTATATGTTGAATAATTACAAATGAGATAAAATCCACAATGAAATATCCAATATCAATATTACTTCAGTCATTGATGAAGAACTGTTTAGGGTCCTTCTTGATGACAATATCTATAAGTTTTGTTGGTCCACTGATCTCCAATGGTTTATCTGTCAATGATTTTCCATGAAGGATCCACCACCATCTCTTCTCTCAATCTCTAGGAATATACACCTAACCCTATGTATTGTTTATAACCATGTATTTATATAATATATTACTTCATGAATAGATAATGAATAATAAATAAATTCGTTTATTTATTAATTTACTAATCCTCCCACGATTTCACTTTCGCAAAATGCATGGTTCCCACATATTTTATATCATTCCTAGGGTGAATCATACATTCCAAACTCAACAATGATCTCAGATTTCAAATATGACACTTGTTTTGTGAATAATTACATTATTTCATGTAAATGATGCATGTGTGATAGTAATATATTTAATATTTTTATAATAACAACACTGGGATCACTGTGCCTTGAAATCTCGCATCGTCTCATCACCAACATCAAAAACTATTACATGATATATTTCAAAAATTTATGTATAAATAAAAGTGAAGTTGCATTCTCTCTAACATGGGGATTTCCAACATGAAAAATGAAAATTGATTCCAAAAAAGATGTCAGTCTAGAGCTAACATTTGGGTTTCCAACTCTCACATGCTCTTCTGAATATTTTTGTACTGCCATATACAAGAACCAACGAAATCAATTTCCCATAGAGTATATTCTCTTACCAATCCTCGGTCTCAATTGGGTACTCTATGAAGGTAGTTTCATCGTTAATGTCTAGCTCACCCCATTCAATAACATGAGATGTGTCATTCACAATCCTTTTTAATAGTGACACATGGATGACATTGTGTACCTAGTCTAATTTTGGTGGTATATCTAAGTGGTATGACACCTCACCAAATCAACTCAATAAATAGAATGGGACAATTAATCACTAGGATAACCTGTCTCCCCATCCAAATCTCTAAAATCAACTTCATGTTGAGACCTTTAGGAGCATGTGGTATCCCTACACAAACTCTAAAGGCCTCCATCGTTGGATTATATAAGATATAGGACCATTTTAGATCGTGATGTTTGCTTCGTGTAAATGTTTCCTAATTTCTCTACTGAACACTTTTCTCGGATAGCTAGAAATTGTGACAACATGGTGAGTCTATGTATAATAGTCTAGATGGAATTTTATCCTCTTGACATATGGGTTAACCCATCCCAAATTTTATTGATGTTCCATATCACTTTCACTTTATTACTTCAAGGGGTTGAGGTAAATCCATTAGGGCCTGTTTTAATCCTTCAAATTCTGATATGTGAAGAAACATGAGATAGACTCAAATAAATACATCTTAATGCATGTACACTAGATATAATGTCATAAGTCCTTGTAAATATTTTTCATGCCAAGATTTTTTCAAAAGGTAATGTATGAAACTCCCTCATCACATCCTCCAATAATTTCAATGGTACAATATTCATCCCTTGAAAAGGATAACATGATCCCCACCATTATAAAATTCATCAGGAGCATGTAAGATGGATATCTAAGTAATAATTGACTTTCAATCATTATATCGATGATGTGACCTTCTAAGAAACTATAGAAACATTGGGGTAACAGCTGTTAACGGCAGATTTATCAAACCATCCTCATCTACTAAGGACAATTGTAACAAGGCTGACAATTCAGAATCCTCGATCAAAAACCATGAACAATATCTCTTGTTGAAATCATATTTTACGAATTATTCCTTCCTTGTAGTGTAGAGTATCTTGAATTTATAATCCTAGAGGAACCCTCCCCATAACCTCCCCCTTAAGTTAATATTCTTTTGATAGATGTTATACATGAGACACGTGTGGTCAAAATAGACGAAAAACCGCTCACCCATAAGGCAGTGTCTCTAAATATTCACTATGAACATAACCACTACAAAGTGTAGATCATTTTTCAAATAGTTTTTCTCTTATGGTCTAAACTACTGAGACCCAATTGAAATCACTACCTGTCTCTAAATCAAAACACACCCAAGTTCAGCCCCTGAGGAATAACAAAACACAACATACCTGAAAGCATCCTATGGAAATATCAAGATGGGGGATTCTCATCAAACTCTGCCTCAACTAAAAAAATAAACATACAGTAACCTTTCCATCCTAATAAAAGGCTGAACATTTTGAGCCAAATCATTCAATGGTACATATATACTAGATAAATAAGAATGAATCTCCTATAATAGCTTTTCAATCCATGGAATCTTTGAACTTGTACCACGCACCAAGGTGGCTCCCAAGCTAAAACATCCCAAAACTTCATTGGTACAACTGATACACGCTCTTCTAATATGGAATTTCCTCTAATATGGACATTTATAATCTAGAACTGAATATTTAAGAGAATCCTAAAATTATGGTTCTCAGTGAATACGTCTAGGACCGTCCTGAGGTGTGTCTCATTCTCCTCCTCATATTCTAAGTACACACATATTTTATCAATGAATGATACCATGAAACCATATAGTAAAATATGAAATATATGATTACTAATTTCCTTCAACACTATTTTGGAATTCATCATGTCAAAAAAGAATTTCCATGTATTCATAATGATAATAGTGACACTAGAATTCCATTTCTAGTATATTCGCATCTCTTAATCATAGATTGTGATAACATAATATGAGGTCCACATTTGAGAACCATTACACATATCTCCATTGATAGAAGAGGTCATCAATCCTTAGTATTGTATAATTATTCATTATAGTCACCTAGTTTAGGCGATGGTAATCCACACACACAATCATTCTCTAATCCACCTTATTGGTGAAAAAATGGGGGATGCCTAAAGTGGAACACTAGTTCTATCAAACTCCCCCCTCTACAAGTCCTCCTACAACACCCTCATCTGTAAAATCTCTATAGGAGCCATATAATATATTGCAAAAAATAACAGGTTAATTATATGGTGTATGTCTATACAGAATTATATCACTTAGTGAGGAGGTAAGCACGGAACATCCTCAAGAAATATGTCCTCACAGTCTACCTCAAATCTAGGAAACTGGAAGCTCATAAAATCTACTACTCTAAGGGAAACAATATCAAACTGATGATTAATCAGCTATATCCTCTTATGTATGATGTAATCCTACTCTTCCTAGGTTACCTTCTATCCCATAATGAAAAACATAGATTTTTTACCAGGGATACATTACATCCACAACCTGAAATTGTATATATGTGTACAAACTATGCATATATAGTCTATACCTAATATGAAATTGAATGTCATAATCATTACAACAAAATGTTCCCATAATAATCACTTGTTGGATTGTAAGATATCTCTCAGATGGCTATACTTACAATAGGGGTAAAATTGTATTTTAGAATCTTAGTATAAGAAGTATAAACTAATTAACACAAAATCCATTTAATGTAGGGTTATCAAAACCAGTCATAGTTTGAGTAACACTATAAATAAATCAGAAATTGAACTGGTTTGATTAAATTAGAGTAACATAATCATAATTACAATGGATATGATTAAATAAGAGTATTTTTATTATCATAATCAGAGTAAAATAGATAAAAACAAAATAATATAGAATTTTGATTACAATTAATCACTTTCTATTATATATAGTGTAATTTAAAAATTCATAAGAAGAAGTAAGACAATAGCATTGTAAAAGTAAAAATGACTTACGATATATTATTAAAAAGACCAATATTAACATTATGAGAATTATAGTCAATAGCCTTGACTATAGGTATCTAATGTTTTATGCTCATAGAAATGTTTATCTTTCCTTACAAAGAAATCCCTCGATACAAATATCGGATTGGATCTATCTTCCTATCCCCAAAATCCATCGATACAATGATCAGATTCTCTCTATCTTCTGAACCCTATAATCCCTTGATCTAATGAATCAGATTAACCATCTACCTATCCTAAAAATACCTTGACTATAAAACTGATCATACACAAATAAAATTTATAATGTTTTCAAGGAAACAAACCTGATAAGGATTCTTTTAGAATACAAATCTCTAAAGAAACAAAATACTAATAATAAAAAATTTATGAAAAGTACTATTTACATGAATTGAGATAAAAAAGAATCAGATACTAACTCTAAAAATGACTTAGTGTTTATAGAAAATATCCCAATGATTAAATTTCTATTTTTATTGCAATGACCATGGATGAATGTCACTTCATAGATCATAATGATCTGGAATAACTAAATGTCCAACATCAAATTTATTAATACCATCATAATTTTATTGATATTCCTAACATTATAAATAGGTCATTGTATTATGATTATAAATTTGTTCAGTTCAATATACTTCCTTAAATATTTCAAGAAGATAATCTTTATGAGTGTTAGTTTGATTGTATCGGTACCAGTATCAGTGCAATTGTCAAGCATTTTTTCAGCAAGAAACGCAAGACAAAATTTTACCTTTATGTCTGATAAATTTGAGAATGATTTATCAAACATATTGTATTTACGATTAAAATAATAAAAAAAGAAATTTTTATATTCATAAAACATTAAAACATATTCTATGTATGTTAGATGTTAATGTTTTCTACAAGAACTTACTAAAACACGTTGTACCCCTTTGTTCTTTTAAGAACACCGTGTTCATAGTTATTCGTTATTCCATAACTCCCATGGATTTTATAACTCTTCTAATTTTGGTGTGGAATGTGAAGGAGTTTTAGAATATTTATTCTTTTATGATAATTAATCCCAATTATTAATTGTTTTCCCCCTAAGAATTATATTCTCCCTTAAATTGATATTCTCTGTTTTAATAAAAAAATTCTCCCCATTTATATTACACCTCCCCCTTTTAAAATTATTCTCTCCCATTGTGATTTTCAAAAAGAATGTATAATTTTATGGAGTATCCTGAAATTTTAGAGAAAGAAAAATATATGAATCTATAAATTTAACTAACTAATAATACAAAAAAATATGACATAAAATTTTACCTAATGGAATTAGAAAACATTCATAAAAAAATCATATTTGAATGATGAGTAATTCATTAAAAACAACCCTGTGTTTTACAATAGATTAAAAAAAATACCTCTGGAGTTTAAAATAAAATAATTTCAATCTCTTTTCATCAATTTTATCATAAAATCCTTCATATTCTTGAACTCATTCATATCATTCTCCAACTTCACTATCATTTCTTTTTTATGACCGATCGTAAATATTGAATGTTTTTTGTCCTTGGATAACTATTTATTATGGTCCCTCCAAACAAATAATTCCTCTCCATAGGATCATATCATGTTCATATCTATCTCCAATTCTTGGATATTCTTATTTAGATAATTAAATTCCTCAGTTCATTCATCGGTGGAATGTCAGAACTGTTCAAAAAAAACATAAATATGTCTCCAATGTCTGATTATAACAGATTTAAAGGACTTGATAAATCTACCATAAGCTTATATATAATATAAAACTACCATCATGCTTTTGAATATCTAAATCCACCTAGTTTAACCACAAAACCATTTTATTTCATGATCTTATATGAGTTTGATATCTTTCATGAAAGGTCTTCAATTCAAGTTCAATCTGGATAACATTCCCTATTAAACCATTAACATATTATAATTTCTAATTGAGACTATCTTGGATTAGATAATGCAATGATTCAAGTTTAAGAAATTATGGAATATTTCCTTATAATATTTACATAACAAAAATGATATAGTCAAATACTTAATGTGATATCATTCATGCTAAATCTGATTGGTATTTCTCAATATTAGGATATTTTATTCGGAAATTTATTGAATGTAGTTCCTTTCCATTGTTAAAAAATTTATTTATTACATGTTTTAACCTAATTTAGATATATTATTATCCTCAAATGTTTCCATAATATACACATCTCCATCAGTCTTAGTTTTAGCATCATTTTTTAGACTATTGATCTTCCACTTCCATTTTTGATAATTAATCTTCTTCATATCCAGAAGTTGATTCTTATTCCTAATCACTTGCTGATTTTTCTTCTTTATCAATCATAGAATGTATGTCCAATAAGGATTATGATGAATCTTATTATTCTTTTTTAGACTAGGTTTCTTCACCATTATCTTCTTCATTTTCATGATGTGATTCCTCTTCTCTATCCACTACTTCTTCTATTTCTTTTTCCACTTCTTCATATTCTTAACAATTTTCTAATTATACATATTTCTGATCTCCTTATTTAACCTGTTTTTTTCTCCATCTACATCCTTATCATTTTTTTGGGATCTTCCTCTATTTTTCTTTGTGTTCTTATATATCCCTTACCAGCTGGTTCCCGTTACATTGGAATTTTAGTAATAACCTTTATCAATTCATCATTATTAATTATTTATTCTCCATTTTCAGCAACTGAAGGAATATTGACCTGAATCGTAGTTATCTATTCAAGAACTAAACCACCTTAAAGTGTGATTTGATTATTGTGAGATTTTTTAATAATAAAATTATCATAGGATACTTCAACTCCTTTTAAAAAAAATTCCCAAAGTTGTGATTCTTGTAATATCCTCCTCTTTTTCTTCCTCTTTTCTTCATCATCAGATGTATCAGTAGATTGGAATTTCAAAGATAGAGCTTTTTAGGTTTAAGTTTGTACTCTTGATCCCCAAGATTCCTCTAATTAATTGTTTTCATTGCCTCATTAAAAATTGCAGTAAGCATATTTTTCTTCTTCTTTTGTTTCATTAGTGGTGATGTTTATTCCTTTATATTCTTTATCATATCAACATACATAGGATTTCTAAATATTTGTACATCGGAGGAAATACTATCAACATTCTCAATGAGCATATTCGATTTTCTATATAAAACAATCGACATCCAGGTTATTTTATCCTCTTTCAAAATGAAATTTTCTATCTCACTGGATATGATTTATTTTCAACATTGAAAAAATACATACACATAAAAAATATTTTACATTTTAAGGATGAAACCAGGATTATCCCATAATTGATTGAATAATTATTTACATACTTCGTAGTGATAAATGAAAACCTTATAAGATATATCTTCCTCATGTTTACCAATAAGTCTAGTAGGGAAACATCTAATATCTTCAGCGTATCTTTATCCCACTTCAAAAAATCAGGAAACCTTTTATCAATAGGGAAAATAAAAAATGATCTATTTTATGGTGAGAAACATTTCTAACATTTTCATATTCCAAAAACAATGATTTTTTAGCATTGGCGGTAAGATCCCAGTTTTTGGAAGGGTTTGTTTTCGTTATGTTTTGGTTGAATCCCTTATTTCAGGATTCAAGGTATGTCTTCTAAAAGTATGAGGGGTCTTCGGGGTGTTTCGGAGGCTCGAGGAATGAATGAGAGGAGAGCTGGGCAAGACAAGCATGGGCGCACAGCCAGGGAAAACCATGATGCCTGCCTAGGTAAACCATGCGACCCCTCCTCCTCCAGATAGTATCATGTGCACAGTTTGCACACGGGATGTCAAACCGTGCAGACAAACCATGCAGCCTTGTAAATATGGGAATAATTACAAATATTCCACCTCTGGATTTTAAGAACCCACTCAGGATTTCCTCTCCATTCCTCCCTTTTCACCCTAGTAACAAAAAAAATCCCCCAAGGGCTCCAAGAGGTCGATCTCGCTCGTTTCTAAGGTGTTTTTGGTGCTGTTGGATGCAGATCGAAGCTCTGTGTAATGATAATATCATCATTTCTTATCTTATTGGTTTAGGGTTTGTATCTTATCTCCCTCTTGTTCTGATGCTCTAGAACCCTATCTTTTGGGTGAGTTCTAGGTTGAAGCTCCAAAGGTTGGACGGATTGAGGTCTAAGGACTCGATTGAGTGTGCGTTCAACTACGGTATCGAGGTAGGTGGTCTACAAACATTGTCCCATAGTTTTATGTTTGATTTATGCATGTGTGGTTTGCTCATGGTTTCCTTTTGTTGAGCATTGATCAACCTAGATGAATTTTCTATAAAGGATGCTTAAAACAGTAAATTGGAACCCTCATGATCCCCATAGGATGCGTTGAGGTTGACTTGACCTAATTGGGGCCATCCAAGGGGTGTGCCTGCTTTTCCGGACCATAAGGATTGATATTAAACAAGTTACCCTATTGTAACAAATGGTAGAACCCTTGATGAATATGTTACAATGATTGGTTAAACATGGAATAGAAGTTATGTGATGCACCTAGACCTGGCAATAACTTAAGGGTTATTTGGAATGGGATGAATGGTTGATTCATGGAAATGATGAAAAGGAGAAATCGGTTAATGTGTAAACTGATTAGAGACCATAAAGGGATAGGTTATGGGTTTAGTGTTGAATTCATAGTGAGATAGGCATAACACATGGGAATTGGGTGAATGGTTAAATGATGTGAAATGGTAATGTGTTAATGGGTTATGATATAATGTGAATTCTCGTGTGGTTTGTTGTGAATGGTGTTTGTCAAAGGACAATGGTATAGTGGGTTGATGGTTAAATATATAATTACATGTGCAAATGGCTTGATAGAGTGGGGTATGACTTGAGGATCTACTCCCACGGGTCGAGTGAAGACAGATGCTCTTAACTCCACCCTAAATGCACGGGTTAGGAATGGGTAACGAGGATCCTTTCTCCTGACAGTTGCATCCAATCGGACTGAGGGATTGAGGTGAGGATATTATTTCTATGACGAGGTTAGTCTTAGTGATATAGGATAATGATGTGTTTACCCTCTTGCATATGATTTTTGTCCATAGACCCAAGTAACATAATGTATGTGATTAACCAATGGAAATGTGATGAAATGGTAAGTAATGATAATTAGTGTGAAATGAATGGAATGGAAGTGGAAATGTCTTTGGATTTGAATTGGTTAATGGATCCTTAAATAATTACTTGGAAATTGTCTTTTATAATCTACTTGTATGCACTACCTGTTCATACAGGATATTTTGTAGACACAATTGGTGGTGGCCTTCTTAGTTTTACTCACATGTATGGCGTGGGTGTGTGAGGCAGGAAAGTAGGGTGCATCATGAATTTCATGAAACAAATAAATAATTGAAATAATTAAATAAAACAAGTGGGTACATAGTGTTTAATGAAATATAAGGGTTTGAAATGAAGTGGAAAATGTTCTTGTAAAATGTTGTGTGAGTTTGGTGGTAGTGCATGGATGTTTACCCCATGTGGACCATGGCCCGCGACAGGGATTGTTGGGTTGGTGAATTTGTGGTGTTAATGTCTTTGAATGAGTATATAAAAATGGGATATTGTAGCTAGTAAAGAGCTTCTGATGAAGATGTGAATGTATTATGGTAAGTGTGCTAAACCTCGTGCTTGGAAATGTAGAGACATGCCACCACGACGTTTGTTACCAGTTGGGAAATGGGAGGATGTTCCTGAGAACACTCCTCTGGTAGAAGAGCACAAAATGTGGTGATCATGGAAGGTAGAGAAGAGCAGTTCCGAGAGAACTTGGCTCGCCTTATAAAGATGATGGATCAAGACCCAGGGCGGGTTGCACCGAGTATGTGTGTGGTGAACAGGGATTTTCAGTTGCCGCACCTTCTGACCTTCATCGGAGAGGGTGGACCAGAGGCAGCGGAGTTCTGGTTACAGTCTATCCAGACGATACTGGATCATCTGGAGACCCCCGTTGAAAAGCCAGTAAAGCTTTTTGTTTATATATTGTGGGGACAATCAAGCCGTTGGTGGGACATTCAGGCTCAGACCGAGCAGGATGAGGGGATGTCTTGAACGGTTTTCTAGGAGAAGTTTTGGGAGCATTTCTACCCAGAGACATTAAGGCAGGAGCGGGCTGCCTAGTTTATGACCCTGACTCAGGGATCACCATTGGTGATGTATTATTCTATTCACTTCACTAATTTGCGACTCTTTGTCCCAGTGTTAGCAGGGGATGAGGCAGTGGTAGCAAAGGGTTTCCAGGATGGGTAGAGATAAGAGATTATGTCTCATGTAAATATCTTCCATTTAAAGTGGTTTGTAGAGGTGATGGATCAGGCACTCATCTCTAAAGGGAACCCGAAGGGAGCTTATGGTGGGGGTCTTTTCATGCCATCTAGGTAGAAAAGTGGTGCATCTTCTGAAGGTCGGAAGTGCTTTTTGGGAAGTTTCCAGCAAGGTGGTCAGAAGAGAGGGTTAGCCTCTCATAGTGGGAACCCGGGGTTCTGTTATCAGGGTGGTATGCCGAGGAATATTCATGGTCAGTGTCCTCAACCTCTAGTTGAGTGTCGTTCGTGCGGCAGGATGGGGAATGTGCAGACGTTTTGTAGAAACCCTCGGCAGATGGGTGAGCATGATGATGAAAATCAGGTTCCGGGTACGGGAAGGGGATCAGTTGCACCGTATCAGGTAGGCAGTTGGAGCTCCACGAGACATACTAGCGAGGGCGGTGGATATGGAACTCCAGGGAATGATCGATCATGCCAGCAGGGTAGTGTGGCGCATGGTGCTCAGGCTAGAGCCTAGGGAAGAGGGGCAGGTCAGCTTCAGGCAGTTCAGTTTGCACCAGGTGATGGCGAGGTCGGACCGTCAGCTGTTCGAGGAATGATCCTTGAAGCTTATATGTTTTCTAGTGTGATGTTTGACATAGGATCCACACACTATTTTTTTTCTTCTCAACATGGGGTATTATTTGGTTTACCTGTCGAGGGGGTGTATGGAGTTATGTTAATTGACACCTCATTGGGGGGTGCGGGTTGGGGATATCAGGCACTGCAAGGGATGTGCCTTGGAAGTTTGTGGGTATCATTTTCTATGGGACTTGTCAATTATCTAGATGTCAGGGTTTTACCTAATATTGGGAATGGATTGGTTGGTGTTGTATTGGGTGGACATATAATTTTATCATTGCAGAGTATCATTCATGTTTCTTGAGGGTGACGTTTATGTTCACAATGGCGAATGGGATATTCGAACAGCGCATGCTGGGCCGTTCTGTCAATAGATGAGTGGACTCACAGCTCAAGTGTAATATCAAATTCTTGATGATGGTGAGGTAGGGGAACAATCTAATTTTCATCCTGTGGTGTATTGGTATTAGTATTTGTTTCCTGGGGATTTCTCGGGGTTACCACCCGGGAGGGATGTCGAGCACACGATCAAGTTACTATAGGGAGAAGATCCAGTTTGATCAGTTGAGGAGTGAACCAGTGTTTTCTAAGATTGATCTGATGTCATGTTATCACCATACGAGGGTGAGGTCTTCTGGCATGCCACCGACAGCTTTCTGGATTTGGTACGGGTTGTTTGAGTTTGTGGTAATGCGTTTTAGCTTGACCAATGCACCGACGGTGTTTATGGCTTTGATAAACTGAATCTTTCATCCCTGTCTAGATCATTTTGTGATTTTTTTTCATTATGATATATTTGTGTATTCGAAAACTCATGACGATCATGCCCAACATCTTGATATCGTTTTGGGTACACTAAGAGATCATCAGCTATACACCAAGATATCAAAGTGTCAATTATGGATAGGTGAGGTGAATTTTCTGGGTCACATCATCTCAGAGGCAGCTGTGTTAGTGGATCCAGAGAAAGTGTAGCCTTTTTTATCTTGGGATCATCCCAATAGTGTTTCTGATTTTTGGAGTTTTTTTGGTTTGGCAGTGCATTACCGAAGGATCATTCAGGATTTCCCTCACTTGGAAACACCACTCTTGAGCTTGAACATGAAAGGAATCAGGTTTGAGTGGTCTGAGGCTTGTGAGAACTCCTTCTGAGAGTTGATGAATCAGTTTACAAACGCACCTATCTAGATCATACTTGAGCCAGGTAAGAAGTACATTGTGTTTTGTGATGTACCCGGAGTCGGACATGGGGCTGTGTTGATGCAGGATGACCAGGTTGTGGCTTATGGGTCAAGGAAGTTTAGTCTCCATGAGTGGAACTACACTACTAATGTCCTTGAGTTGGATGTAGTGGTGTATGCCTTGAAGTGCTGGAAGCACTATCTATTGGGAGAATGGTCTACTGTGTTTACCTACAATAACAGTTTAAATTACATCTTCTCACAACGGTATCTGATCCTTCGGTAGTGAATATGGGTTGAATATCTCTAGTATTATGACTTTGAGTTGGTGTACACATAGGGAAAGGGAAACAGTGTTGTTGATGCTCTGAGCAGGATGGTTTAGAATTCAGGAGTCTAGCAATGAGTGGAAGGTGATGGGTTTGTTTGCAGAGATGTACATGGAGGTGCAAGAGGATAGTGGGCAGGTCACTCTTTCTTCCTTAACGATGGATTTGATGCTTTTGAGTCGAGTTAAGGAAGGTTAGCTTGATGATCCCGAGTCTTTGATCATGAAGGAAGAGCATAAAGGTGAAGAGATACCTTCTGGTTGGGTCGTCGATGTGGAAGGTGTTGTTTGTGTTCATGACCGTGTGGTTGTGCCAAAGTGTGTGGAGGAAGAGTTCATGCATGATTTAAATGCATCAAAGTGGACAGTGCATCCTGGTTTGACAAAGATGTACCATGATCTCCGAAGGCAGTTCAGGGGGCCTGGAATGAAGAAGGAAGTTGTGGGATTTGTGGCACAGTTCCTAACCTGTCAACCAGTGAAGGCTGAGCATCAATGCCAATGTGGTTTGTTGCATCCTTTTCCCATTTAGTAAAGGATGTGGGATGATGTAACAATGGATTTTTTCATGGGTCTTCCGAGGATGTCACAGAAGAATGTTGCAATCTGGGTGGTTGTGGATCAGTTAACGAAAGTGGCTCATTCATTACTAATTCATGAGACCTATACAGTCGACCAGTTGGGTGAGATGTATGTTCAAGAAATAGTATGGTTACATGGTGTTCCTAGTACCATAGTTTCGGACCGAGATCCGTGTTTCACATCGCGTTTCTGGAAAGGGTTGCAGAAGGCACTGGCTACGCAGGTGTTTTCTAGTACGGCTTTTCACCCTCAAATGAATGGGCAGTCAGAGCGTACGATCCAAGTGTTGAAAGACATGTTAAGAGCATGTGTCTTGGACTTTGGTGGTTCTTGGGAGAGTCACCTATCGTTAGTTGAGTTTGTCTACAACAACTATTTTCAGGCTACGATTCAGATGGAACAATTTGAGGCACTCTACAGGAGGCCATGTAGATCTTCATTGTGTTGGCTAGAGGCTGGTGAATCTGAGATATTGGGGCCAAGTCTCATGCAGGAGACTTCAAAGAGAGTTAATTTAATTAGGAAGCAGATGGTTATGGCTCAGTTTAGGCAGAAGTCATATGTAGATCAGAGGCGTAGACCTCTTGAGTTTGCGACGGGTGATAATGTGTTCCTTCGAGTGTCACCAAGATTGGGACACCGTCGGATTCGAAAGCAGGGTAAGTGGGTGCCCAGGTATGTGGGACCTTTTGAGATTGTGGGGAGGATCAGACCAGTGGATTACAGATTGGATCTTCCAAAGCAGTATGGTGGGATACATGATGTGTTTCATGTGTCATAGCTTCGACAGTATCACCCTGACCCATCTCACGTGGTTGATGTGATGGATGTGAAGCTTGAGGCAGATCTGTCCTTTTATGAGCATACGGTTCGTGTGGTGGATCATAGTGAAAAGGTATTGTGAGGAAAATTTGTTCCATTAGTGCGAGTACTATGGAAGCATGGAAAATTTCAGGAAGAAACATTGGAGTGGGAATCGGATCTGTGGGCTTAGTGTCCAGAACTCTTCTCTTCGGTGGATCAATAATGCTTGGAAACTCGGCTCGAGGAATTGCCGTTATAAGGTGTGAAGGTTGTATGTTCCCGGTTTATAGAAGGGTGACTTTTCATTATGTTTTGGTTGAATCCCATTTTCGGGTTTCATGGGATGTATTATGAATGTATGAGAGCTCTTGGGGGTTTTTTGGGGGCACGGGGCACGAAAGAAAGTAGAGCTGGGCAGGACAATCCTAGGCGCACGACCTGTGCACAGCTAGGGAAAACCGTGTGGCCTACCCAGGTTAACCGTGTGACCCCTCCTTCTTTAGAAAGTATCATGCACACGGTTTGCGCACAATTTGTCAAACCGTGCAGACAAATGGTGCGACATCTTAATGTTGGGAAACATTACAAAATTGCAACCCTGGGATTTTAAGAACCCACTCGGTATTTCCTCTCCATTCCTCCTTTTCCAGCCTAGGAACAAACCAAATCACCCAAGAGATCTAAGAGGTTGATCTCCCTCCATTTAACGGCGTTTTTGGTGTCTTTGGATGCGGATCAAATCATTAGGTAATTCTAATCACATCCTTGCTTCTTGTTTTGGTTTAGGGTTTTTATCTTCTATGTCTCTTGTTTTGAAGCACAAAAACTCTATCTTTTGGGAGAGTTCTATTTTGAAGCTCCAAGGGATGGACAGATTGAGGTCTAAGGACTCGATTGAGTGTGCGTTCAACCATGGTATCAAGGTAGGTGGTATAAAACGTTATCCCATAGTTTTATGGTGGATTTATTCATGTGTGGATTTTCTCATGGTTTCCTTTTGATGATATTTGATAAACATGGATGCGTTTGGTATAAAGGATGCTTAAAAACGGTAAATGGGACCCTCACAATCCACATGGAATGTGTTGAGTATGAATTTACCTGAATGGGGCCATCCATGGGGTGTGCTGACTTTTCTTGGGCTTAGGGATTGTCATTAAACAAGTGACCTTGTTGTAATAAATTTTAGAGCCCTTGAAGAATATGTTGGCATGATTTGTTGAACTTGGAATAGAATTTAGGTGATGAACCTAGACATGGAAATAACCTAAGGGTTATTTGGAATTGGTTGAATGTTTGATTCATGGAAATGATGGATGGGTTAAATGTGTTAATGTGTAAACTGATTAAAGACCATAATAGGATAGGTTAGGGATTTAGTGTTGAATGATTAATGATATATGCATAACACATGTGAAATGGATGAATGGTTAAATGATGTGAAATGGTAATGTGTTAATGGGTTAAGGAATAATGTGAATTCCCATGTTGTTTATTGTGAATGATGTTTGTCAAAGGGCAATGGTATGGTGGGTTGATGATTAATTATACATAATAGCATGTGCAAATGGCATGGTAGAGTGGGGTATGACTTGAGGATCTATTCCCACAGGTCGAGTGAAGACTTATGCTCTGAACTCCACCCTAAATTCACAGGATTGGAATGGGGACTGAGGATCCTTTCTCCTAACAGTTGCATCCACCCAGACAGAGGCTTTGAGGTGAGGATATGATTTCTATGAAGATGTTAGTCCTAGTGAGAAATGATAATAATGTGTTTACCCTATTTCATGTGATTGTTGGCCTTATACCCAGGTAACATAATGTATGTGATTAACCTATGGAAATGTGATGAAATGGTAATTGATGATAATTGGTGTGATATGAATGGTAATGGAAGTGGAAATGGCTTTGGCTCTGAACTGGTTAATGGAACCTTAAATAATTACTTTGAAATTATCATTCATATTCCTTTTTCATGCACTACCTTTTTAGTTTGGATATGTTTTAGACACCATTGGTGGTGGCCTACTGATTTGTAACCACACCCGGGTCAGGCAACCGTTGAGTACCCGGGCAGAATTCATTTTTGCAGGTCAGGAGAAGGGAAAGGTGTAGAGACCCGATGCCTGACGTACATTGAAATTACATTACTTTTGCGGAATACTTAGTACATAACAAAAACACACACACAAGAACCGTAATAGTTTAGTGTCTTTGGAAACTCGGAATATAATCTTCTAATCGTGGTGAAAGATCTTCAACATCTCCCATAAATATCTTCTTCTTTTTTACCTAAAACCTTTCTTTATATCCTGGGGAAAATAAAACATAAAATGGTGAGCTCAAATTCTCAATAAGGGTAAACAAATGAAATATCAATCACATCATTTTCATAAAAACATAACATTTTGGAAATCTTAACTTGCAAAAGAGAGCATAATTTCATAACATGGGATAAATCATAGTAGTGAAATGAAATCCCAATAATCATAACTTAAAACATGAAACATTGTGGCATACACACATAATCATATATAATCAAATCTCACGAGTCAAGACTCATTGCCAAGACTATCTTAGTGGACAAAGTCCATTTCTGAACCGAGTCACCCTCGTTTAAGTCCTGTTTCACTGATCCGGTATAACCTACCGTTCCAGCCATGTCTATCTCATGATATATAAATATTTACTCAATGAATTGGAGGGAGATATAGGTCCCACCCATCTCATAATGATACCATTCTTATGTGTGCCACAAAATCATAAATCATACATCATTGTATAACCCATGTAATAAAAATGGGAATCTTAAACATCATGACATCATAAAACAATTCATATAAGATAAAGGAATTCATAAAAAATATTTCAATCACAACATAATCAAGTAAATTTAATAATAGGGATAAACACAGAACCCTTTATTATCGTATATGGAAAATAATTTTGATAAAACACTTGAACATCATTCTTGAGGAAAATATCCTTTCTGCTTCAAAAACACTTTTCCTTTCTTAACAGGTCGTACAATTTCAAACTAATAGAAGTTGATTAAAAATAAACTTGAAAACATGTAAAGTAAGATTCTTGGAAATAATGTTTTAAAAATCCATTCATGCCGTATAAGTTAAAAAAACATTCTTCTCGTACTTTTGTCGGAAAAGTCAAAAAGTACCTCATACGAAAAAGACAAAATATTCCTTTCATATCTTTCATTAAAAACTCAATGAAGGGTAAAATAGGATTTAAACAATTATAGGTGAATAGAAATAATATTACATATTGAGGAATCATGGTTGTGAATGATAAAATAAACCCGAGTAAATTTCAAAGTATAAACAATCTTAGATAAAAATGAGATGTGATATTTCCCTTACCTTCTATTCGATATGCTTTTTACATATCCGAACCTCCTATATAATGATTTAAATAATGTCATTAACTTATTACAGAATCATATTCATTGTTATGATATCATATATGGTTCACTTATGACTTTATATTACCCGTTCTTTTGTAAATTCCATGTTAAAGAAGCGTTTTGGGTAAAATCGTTTCATTTAGCGTAGGTGTTTGGACTTGTTGTTCTTGACATTATTATTACTTATATAATGATTTACATACTTCCATAATATAAAATATGATTTATATATCATATATATTCATTATATATATATATATAATAGATAGATAAATAAAATGAAACACACCGTCCATGTAGACGGTAGTCCGTACGTACGCATGAATGCTATTTTCCTTTCCTTATTGTCTTGAATGGAAGTAAGTAGATGAAATATATATATACATAAATCTAGTAGATTTACCATGTCATATATTTCATTATTATTCATTATATATACTTTATAATCATTTTGGAATGGTTAACATGGATAATGAATCTCATCGCGTCGTGGAGACGGTAGTCCGTACGTACGCACGAGCGATGATATCATTCCCATGGTCGTGGAATTGTGTTGAAGTGTATGTATACTATTTCAGTATCAATATAACTTTATAATAATCATATATAGTTACTCATTAAACCATTATACCCATCCAATTAAGGTGGTGGTGGAAAATATATTACACCACGGCGTGGAGACGGTATTCTGTACCTATGCACGCGTGGTGATTTCCTTTTTCCGTAGGATGGATAGAAGGTTAATTAGATTTGTTTAATATTTATAATAACATATCAGTATATATGAAATACTTATGTTATTACATTATCATGAAACAACTAAATAAGAAGAAGTTAAAGAAGAAAGAAATTTAAAAAAGATCGGTAATGGATATTACCTCTTTTTGACGCGCCTTCACTTAACGTCCACTTAAAGAACTAAGGATGGTCTTTTAAGAAGACCAGGACCTATAGGATGATTATAGGGAAGTGGAGAAGAGATTTTTTCAGGGTTTGGGCGAGCTTGAATGCTCAAATTGGTGTGAGGAGGAGAGGGGGGAGGTGGCCTTTTATAAGGGAGGAGAGAGGAACCTTAGGAAAATCACAAAATATTATTTTATATTAAGGTCAAATTCGGTTTATAATGGTTCCAAATGGTCTTATTTCTAAGATAAAGTGGGTATGGGAAGATATCCTCTAATATAATAGGATTTAGAAAAGTATAGGTTATTATTTTAACCTTATCAATAAGATTTAACTCTATGTTAAATAATTTAACTTTTACCGTGTCTTTTTGTTTTCTTACACTATATGGTTAATAAACTTACCATAATAAGTCAAACAAACCCCAAGTTGATTATTATAAATATATCAATCTTTATCTATGTCATTTGGACGAACCTTATATTTTTATGAATTTAATAACAATTAATAATATAATATTTGTTTTAAAAACTAATTTATGTCAATTTTGACAGTATTTGGTACATGATTTTTATGAAATTCATAACAGAATGATAAGTTCGAACCAAGTTACTTATATCAACAATAACATCTCATATTAACCTAGAAAATTAATTTAAGTCATAAAAAGTTTAAAATTACATTTATGTGGGCATTTATAACATCAATTATGTCAATATTTCATTAAAAAGACAATTACTGCATCATCATTGTGTCATAATAAATGATAATTATTTGATCCCAAAAAATTCTAAATAAATTTCTATGATGTAGATAATTTTATTATCTTTCCGGAGACTATTCATGTTTGATGTTTCATGAAGTTTATCACTAAATTAAAATTATTATACTTATAAGATTTAAGAAAGTGACATGTTGTCACATTCTTTGGTTTTAATAATAATTAAATTATTTTCATGGAAAAAAGTCCATAAAATGAATCTAATCGAACCCTTAGGTTTTATGGGTCTACTTTTATCCATACAATAGGATTTTTCCAAGTGTTAGGTTAATTTTATAATCTTATATTTACCCTTAATTACCCGATTTACCTTTAACTATAGTAAATAAAATTTACCGTAGTTACTATTCACAATGCCCAAAAATAAAAAGTAGCTTATTAAAAAAATTTGGACCCACAGATTTCAAATATGGAATCCATTTTTCCAAATTGAACACAAAATATGCAGAAATTAAATTAAAATTAATCTCGTTGTTGAAAGAAAACGGGTTTTTCTTTAAAACATTGCAAAAGATTGAATTGATTTAACCTACGAATTCAAGGTAAAATCAATGCTAAAGACATACATTATATTAAATGGTAAAAATCTATTCTATTTATACTTTAAGACCATTCAATATTATAATTTAACCACATAATATATTACGATGAAAAAGTTGTTTTTAATTAAAAAATAGTGTGTTTTTACTATTTATTAAAATATGAAAGTTATCGGAAAAATATCAAAACTTTATCTAATGTAAATTTTTATATCCTGATTCAAATGAAGAATTTATATTGTCAAATTTAATTTATAAACATGTCAAAAACTAGATTTAAAGTGGGTGTGCCATCAAAAAGCGGCAAAACTGCATTTTTTGAAAAATACTTATTTTACCCGAAAAATTTATTTTGTTCTTATACCATGTTATAGAAATGTGTAAGATGAATAATAATGTTATAAAATTTAAAATTTAGTTAACACTATTCATAACGGCTACTTCATAAATATATTATAATAATATATCATTGTATATTAAAACCCGATATTGCTTACAACACACACTATCGAGGAAGGTCGCGATTGCGTGTAATGCAAGCCAAGTCAGGGTTGCGTGTAGTTCACAACTCCTTTTTTGTTGCATATAACAGAATCCAACCATATTTTATTTATACATTGAATATATATATATATATATACACTCAATGTTTCCTAGAATAACTTCTATCAAACAAACTTGAAATTGTGTGTAAGAAGAGCCAAGAAAAGTGTTGCGTATACTACAAGCTAATACATTGTTGCGTATAGCGCAAGATAATCTTGGTGTGTCATACAATGGAAGATATGAATGAAATTAAAAAGAATGTATCTTATAAAATCTCGGGTTGTTACATTCTACCCCCCTTAAAATGAATTTCGCCCTCAAAATTCATCGGGGTTATAAATCGTTTACTATTCATAAAAACCCACATCGTAAAAAGAAATACCAAAACTGAACTTTAAAAACTAAAGTATTAAATATAATGGTTACCCAAATGAACTCATCACTGGGTTTCCATATAGGAGAATATATGTACATGGAAGAGAAATCAAACCGTCATGTTCTGATGGAGAGTGGTAGAGAACATGGCTACAAAAAAGCCAACAATCACAAAGCTATTGATTTGTGGTGATCTAAGGTACCATCTAATTCATCGGATATAAAGGCAGTAGGACAACATTTTTGGTTTTTCAAGATCATTTCCCTATAGTTGATGAAATTGTAATTCGAGGAAATACTTTCGTGATTTTGGAATAGTCTCACCGTTTGTCATTCTTTGGACAATTCCCACTTCATCTCTTAATGAAATGAAGTTGAATTTGTCATTCATGATGTGTTAGTAGATCATGTGATAGAATGATGGGTCATTCCATCTGTCTCAAACAAAAGGTTATAAAAGTCATCAGAAAAAATACATAAGTCCATCTATAGTGAGATTAATCATATATAGTTCCTAAAATGGACTTATACTGCTTAATATAATAAAACTAGTTTCTACTAAACAGGGAATTCTTGTAGGCCAGTGGTAGGCGAAAAAGGCCAGTCTCACTTCGGTTGTGGGTTCGATTCCCACAGCCTTGTCCGACGCGATGGGTTGTCGCCCGTCCTACAGGTTGTCCTTTTTCAAAAACTATATTACTATAAAATCCCATCAGTAATATCGAAAAAAGTTCAATCCTTAAACAATAAATAGCATATGTCCAACATAATCCATTCCAATATTTAGTCTTATCTAAAATACTTCGGTCCAAACCTATAGTATAAAGAAAACGATTACTTGAAATGTCATCAACCAAGCATGTGAATACCATCATTTATCTCCCATATATATATATTGTTGGTCACATTCCAATCATGTGAATACCTTAATTGTGTATTCTCTTGAAAAAATGAATACCCATTGAACCATAGTGAAAACATGAATGCAGTTAAATGTTAACACTTTCCACATACCAAAATCCTCAAAATTCTATATACTCAAACCATGATATAACTTAGTCCTTATATCAATCATGAGCTCATGAATACTGTTAAACATTTCATTTTCTTGTTTTCCCTTCAGTATGCGCATATCATCTTATTTCCAAAAATATCTCAATCACTTTGAATACCACATTAGTCAAATTCATAAATATTCCAATACTCCATGATGCAATATTATTTTGGAATCCCATTACATAAACACTTAATCATTCATCCACATCATTGTCATATTCAACATCGCCAATAGTGATCGCATGTGAATTCCCTTTGTCCTTTTCCTTAAGCGGTTGCTCATGTAGATCATCACTAACCCTTGGATTAGGGCATTTATTAGAATAATGCCTCATTTCATTGCACTTGAAGCATTGAAGTGTTGGTGGTGCTTTCTCTGCAATCTTTGCTTTATTCACATCATTAGAAACCCTTTTTCCATTACTTCAACACTTAGCTGCTCGATGACCTTCTTTTCGACACTTAAAACATTTTCTATTCCCTTTAAGACAATCTCCACCATGATTGTTTCCACACTTTGTGCATAAGGAAACATTCATCTTCTTTTCAGCATTATTCTGAGATTTCTCCTTGAACTCCATCTTTCGTTTCTTGTCAAAACCATGAGATGGATATGTAACACCAACTTCCATTTCTACCTTGATAGCACAACGCATAATTTCTTCATATCTACTGAAGTCTCTTATAGTTAATTCCCTTCAAAGACTTGGTTTTAAGCCACTAATAAATTGATCAACATTACTTTTAGGTTGGATGATAATGCCAGATGCATACCTTGCAAGTCTTGTAAAATTCGCTTCGTATATACCAACAGATTCATCATCCTTCTACTTCAGCTCAAGAAACTCCTTTTCCATCTTTGTTCAAAGAATACGAGGGAAGTACTTATTGAAAAATAAGTTCTTGAACTCGTCCCATTCGATGGACTCAATTTCATCTCTTGGCATTGTATTCTTGATAAGATTCCACCATTGATCAGCTTCACCTTCCAAACGATATACTACTAAGATGACTTTATCATGTTCAGAACATTGAAGAACTGAAAATATCTTTTCAGTAGTACTGATCCATTGTTCAGCAACAAGTGGATCAGAAGACCCACTGAAAGAAGGTGGACGTTGCCTCATGAAGGACTCAATAAAATATTGTTCCCTTTTCTCCTCATTTGGAAGTCCAGAATGATTCATAGCTTGTGTAAGTATAGAAATAAGATTTTTCACTCCATCTCCCATAACATATGTTTGTTCTGGAGGTAAATAATAGCATTTTCCATTGCATTGATCAACACGGTTCCTTCAGGTTCCAGATATTGTCTAAAACCCCAAAAGAATAGTGTGAGAGGCAAAAATCAGGCTAGGGAAAACAACATAATAAAGGGATAGTACCTTCAATATCTAACATCTTATGATTAATTCTATGATCGTTAGCATAATTCTAGTACTATAACCTATACGTATACTTAACTTTAGGGACATACCTAGACATACCTTAGAAATATCTCTAGGGATCTCACTAACGTTTTCGCATCCTAGTTTCCAAAGGTTGACTAAACTTTTCCCCTGATACCAACAGTAGAGACTCGATGCCTGACATACATTGACATTACATTACTTTTGTGGAATACTTAGTACATAACAAAAACACACATACAAGGACCGTAATAGTTTAGTGTCTTTGAAAACTCGGAAGATAATTTCTAATCGTCGTGAAAGATCTTCAACATCTCCCATAATGATCTTATTTTTTTAAAACCTAAAACCTTTATTTATATCCTGGGGAAAAGAAAACATAAAAGGGTGAGCACAAATGCTCAGTAAGGGTAAACAAAAGAAATATCAATCACATCATTTTCATAAGAACATAACATTTTGGAAATATTAACCTGCAAAAGAGAGCATAATTTCATAACATGGGATAAATCATTGTAGTGAAATGAAATCCCAATAATCATAACTTAAAACATGAAACTTTGTGGCATACAAACATAATCATATAGAATCATATATTATTATTCAAGACTCATTGCCAAGACTATCTTAGTGGACAAAGTCAATTTCTGAACCGAGTCACCCTCGTTTTAGTCCAGTTTCACTGAACCAGTATAACCTACCATTCCAGCCATGTCTATATCATGAGATATAAAATCATTACCCAATGAATTGGAGGGATATATAGGTCCCACCCATCTCATAATGATACCATTCTTATGTGTGCCACAAAATCATAAATCATACATCATTGCATAACCTCTGTAATAAAAATGGGAATCTTAAACATCATGACATCATAAAACAATTCATATAAGATAAAGGAATTAATAAAAATATTTCCATCACAACATAATCAAGTAAATGTAATAATATGTATAAAAACAGAACCCTTTATTATCTTATATGGAAAATAATCTTTATAAAACACTTGAACTTCATTCTTGAGGAAAATATCCTTTCTGCTTGAAAAACACTTTTCCTTTCTTATCATGTCATACAATTACAAACTAAAAGAAGTTGATTAAAAATAAACATGAAAACTTTTAAAGGAATATTCTTGGAAATAATGTTTTAAAAATCCATTCATTCCGTATAAGTTAACAAAACATTCTTCTCGTACTTTTGTCGGAAAAGTCAAAAAGTACCTCATACGAAAAAGACAAAATATTCCTTTCCTATATTTTACTAAAAACTCACCAAAGGGTAAAATAGTATTTAAAGAATTATAGGTGAATGGAAATAATATTACATATTGAGGAAACATGGTTGTAGATGATAAAATAAACCCCAGTAAATTTCAAAGTATAAACAATATCGGATAAAAATGTAATTGTGATATTTCCCTTACCTTATGTCTGATATGCTTTGTACGTATCTGAAACTCCTGTATAATGATTTAAATAATGTCATTAACTTATTACAGAATCATATTCATTGTTATGATATAATATATGGTTCACTTATGACTTTATATTACCCGTTCTTTTGTAAATTCCAAGTTAAAGAAGCGTTTTGGATAAAATCGTTTCATTTATCGTAGGTGTTTGGACTTGTTGTTATTGACATTATTATTACTTATATGATGATTTAATTACTTCCAGAATATAAAATATGATTTATATATCATATATATTCAGTATATATATATAATATAGATAAATGAAATGAAACACACCGTTCATGGAGATGGTAGTCCGTACGTACGCATGAATGCTGTTTTCCTATCCTTATTGTCTTGAATGGAAGTAAGTAGATGACATATTTATATATATACATAAATCCAATACATTTAACATGTCATATATTTCATTATTATTCATTATATATACTTTATAATCATTCTAGAATGGTTAACATGGATAATGAATCTCATCGCGTCATGGAGACGGTAGTCCGTACGTACGCATGAGCGATGATATCGTTCCCATGGTCGTGGAATTGTGTTGAAGTGTATGTATACTATTTCAGTATCAATATAAATTTATAATAATCATATATAGTTACTCATTAAACCATTATACTCATCCAATTAAGGTGGTGGCAGAAAATAGATTACACCACGGCGTGGAGACGGTATTCTGTACGTACGCACGCGCGGTGATTTCCTTTTTCCATAGTATGGATAGAAGGTTAATTAGAGTTGTTTCATATTTATAATAACATATCAGTATATATGAAATACTGATGTTATTTTTTTATCATGAAAAAACTAAATAAGAAGAAGTTGAAGAAGAATGAAATTGAAAAAAGATCAGTAAAGGATATTACCTCTTTCTGATGCGCCTTCACTTAACCTCCACATAAAGAACTAAGGATGGAATTTGAAGAATACCAGGACCTCTAGGATGATACTAGGGAAGTGGAGAAGAGATTTTGGCAGGGTTTTTCCGAACTTTAATGCTCAAATTGGGGTGACGAGGAGTGGGAGGTGGTGCCCTTTCATAAGGGAGGAGAGGGGCACCTTAGGAAAATCTCAAAATATTATTTTATATTAAGGTCAAATTCGGATTATAATGGTTCCAATGGGTATTATTTAGAAGTTAATGTTGGGATGGCTCGAAATCCTCTCATACAATAGGATTTAGACAAGTTTAGGTTATTATTTTATCCTTATCAATTAGATTTAACTCTAAGTTAAATAATTTAACTTTTACCGTGTCTTTTTGTTTTCTTACACTATATGGTTAATAAACTTACCATAACAAGTAAAAAGAACCCCAAGTTGTTTATTATTAATATATCTATCCTTATCTATGTCATGTGGCCTATACTTATATTTTAATGAATTAAATAACAATTAATAATATAATATTTGTTTTAAAAACTAATTTATGTCAATTTTAAAACTATTTGGTACATGATTTTTATGAAATTCATAACAGAATGAGAAGTTCGAAACAAGTTACTTATATCAACAATAACATGTTATATTAACCTAGAAAATTAATTTATGTCATAAAAAGTCTCAAATTACATATATTTGGGCATTTATAACATCAATTATGTCAATATTTTATTAATAAGACAATTACTGCATCATCTTTGTGTCATAATAAATGATAATTATTTAATCCTTAAAAATTATAAATAAATTCCAATGATGTAGATAATTGTATTATCATTCTGGAGACTTTTCATGTTTGACGTTTCATGAAGTTTATCACTAAATTAAAATTATTATACTTATAAGATTTAAGAAAGTGACATGTTGTCACATTCTTTGGTTTTGATAATAATTAAATTATTTTAATAGACATAAGTCCATAAAATGAATCTAATCTGACCCTTAGGTTATATGGGTCTTCTTTTAGCCATCCAATATGATTTTTCCAAGTGTTAGGGTAATTTTTTAATCTTATATTTACCCTTAATTACACGATTTACGTTTAACTATAGTAAATAAAATTTACCGTAGTTACTATTCACAATGCCCAAAAATAAAAAGTAGCTTATTAACATAATTTGGAGCCACTGATTCAAATATGGAATCCATTTTTCAAAATTCAACACAAAAGATACAGAAATTAAATTAAAATTAATCCCGTTGTCGAAAGAAAACAGGTTTTTTCTTTAAAACATTGTAAAAGATTGAATTGATTTAACCAACGAATTCATGGTAAATTCAATGATAATGACATACATTATATTAAATGGTAAAAATATATTCTATTTATACTTTAAAACCATTCAATTTTATAATTTAACCACATAAGATATTACGATGAAAAAATTTGTTTTGAATTAAAATATAGCGTGTTTTTACAATTCATTAAAATATGAAAGTTATCAGAAAAATATCAAAACATTATATAATGTAAATTTTTATATCCTGATTCAAAAGAAGAATTTTATTTTGTAAAATTGAACTTATAAAAATTTCAAGAAATATATTTGAAGTGGGTTTTCCATCAAAAGGCGGAAAAATTGCATTTTTTTTAAAATACTTATTTTACCCAAAAAATTTATTTTGTTCTTATACCATGTTCTAGAAATGTGTAAGATGAATAATAATGTTATAAAATTGAAAATTTAGTGAACACTATTCATAACGTCTAGTTCATCACAATATTATAATAATATATCGTTGTTTAGTAAAACCCGGTATTGCGTACAACACACGCTATTGAGGAAGGTCGCGATTGCGTGTAATGTAAGCCAAGTCAGGGTTGCGTGTAGTGCACAACTCCTTTGTTGTTGCGTATAACATAATCCAACCATATTTTATTTATACATTGAATATATATATATATACACTCAATTTTGCGTAGAATAACTTCTATCAAACGAACATGAAATTGTGTGTAACAAGAGCCAAGAAAAGTGTTGCGTATACTGCAAGCTAATACAGTGTTGCGTATAGTGCAAGATAATCTTGGTGTGTCGTACAATAGAAGATATTAATGAAATTAAAAAGAAAGTATCTTATAAAATCTTGGGTTGTTACACAAGGGTCCTTGCTAGATTTTTGAGTGGACATGGGTTTCACTTGGTGGAGGATCCATACATGGAGTCGGGACCATTTCGGGGATTCTGACCATTGTCTTTATTTTGGGATTTTGTTCACTTTTTCACTTGTAGTAGGAAATGGCATATTTACTGATGTAAATGGTTGTTATACATGTTCCTTGTTTATTTATTATTGTTTTCTCTATTGGTTTATTTCTGTTTTGGATTAGTTTGATAAAAAGGGGGTATAGTCTCCCCACTTGACCACAAAGACCCCCGTTGCTAGTCGGCAGCCTTTGGCATACGGGGAGGAGCGCCTAAGGTTATGTAACTACCCTGCTCAGAGCATCGATTTAGTGGCTTCCGGGTCGGGGACGTTACATTGGCCTTGTTAAAAGATCTAAGATTATTTTATATGGTATGTGAAGTAAAATAGTATTCACCTTCAGAATGTATTCCAACATGATTATCAAGTTTCTTGAAATATAATTTATATCTTTTTTCCACACACTGTAAAAGAAAATTTATCATATCCAACATCCATATAAAACTGAACAAATGCATAAAACTTGTGAACAACCTATAGATAATTGATATTTAATTCCTTATTGATATTCACTAGACATACAATTTCCCTTCTTTTAAATAATATAATCATATTAAGTATTGAATCATATTATTCATACCATGATATTTAAAAATAAAATAAAAATATGAACCATTTCACATAATCCCCATGTAATCACCATCAGATTTGGATTTTATAAATGTTGATAGGATGACAATAAATGTGGTTAGGAGTGGGAAAATTTAAGGGTGAAACATTTTGGGAGAAAAACCACAATAGAATTCATGTGGGATAAGGGGTTTCAATCCTTATATAGAAAATTCATATGATGGTATAACTTCCATAATAAAATCAATGGTTTTAATGAAAGCATTTTATTTTGAGGGTCATGATTCATTAGAACAGTGTTTTAAATGTATTTTCTATCACTTAAAAGTTTTTTAGTGTTATAGAATTGTGATAATGGACAGATGGTAGGAGAGATATTTGGGGATTTTTTATTCTGTGATGGTGATGATTAGTGAATCTCAGTCGATGCTTCCTCATGTATTCATTTCATCCAGAAAGGGTGTTTTCCGTCAAAGTTTATTATTGTTCTACTTCACTGATTAATCCTAGTGGTTTTATTCTAAGAAATATTTTTGTATCTTTGGCAGTGGTGATTTCTGGTTCTCATGATTCAGTCAAAGGTGACTCTATATCTATAAATGTTTTTTAGAAAGACGATGGTGGTTTTTTAGTTGTCACAGATTCGAATGTGATTAAACAATTGGTAAATATTTGTAAATTTTTAATTTAGGGTTGAATCATTTTTTAAGGGGAGAGAAACCATGGTCCATCATTGATTTCAAGAACCAAATTTCCCACTACTAGAATATTCATTCATGGAAACTCAATATAATTAGAAGAAGATACATTCATATCAGATTTTAGAATGCTAATGATTTTCATATGGCTCAGACTATGGGAAATATTTAACTCAATATAGGTATTTTCAGGATCTCTGAATGGGTTCATAATTTTAATCCTTTAAATAAAAACAAATCAAATTTCTCAAGTGTAAATTTGATTTCATGTTCTTAATTGGGTTTATTAGCTTCCATGAATTCTCAATGATCTTTCTTCTTGAATTGGTACTCCCATAAAAATGATCAGTGTATAATCCAATGAGATATTTTTTATTATTTTAGAATTTCATTGGATATCAATATTTTATCTGAATGGCCAGATTCATTTCATTTCTTTAAAATAAAATAAAAATTTTGGTAGAGATTGAATATGATTGTATTCCCCCATTTTGTGACTTTTAAAAAATTGTAGGAAAATCTATTGAAAATTTAAATGTTATTAAATGGAATTTCATAGAGGATCCATGTATAAATATTGGAAGGAAATCAATAAAAATTTCAAACAAAAGGGTGTAGTCATAGAAAAATAGGATTCTCCTAAGACTGTGATGGATATTATGCATTCCATGTATTCTTTTTCAAGTGAAAAAACTGGATAAATAATGAGAAGATATTAATGAGGAGGAGGATAATATTTCTACTTATTTTACACCCAAAAGGATTGATACTAGAACTCCAAAATAGAATGATGTCTTTAGTAACCATTCCTTGGATTTTGAAATTTCATAGGGAATTATTATATTGTTTATACAATGAAATTGGATTGTGAGGAGTATATTGTTATGATTTATTTTTGAAATGACATTAAAAATTTGGTTGTTTTTTTAAACGGATCTGACCCCTTCTATATCTATGGATGATACAACTTCTATTGTCAGTTCTAGTTACACATAAGTGATTCTATCACAGTTAAAGGGACCTCTGGATAATGTTTCTCTTCCTACCAAGGGAAGAACATAGATGGAGTGATTGGACTCTAAAAGTATTGAAGACTTGAATAAGTTTGACTCTAATAATGGCGTCATCTTCCATTCAACCAGTTATATAGATTTTATTATAGTTTCTAAGTCCCTTGTTCATTTTGATCAATAAGAAGACACAAAGACTTCATTTATCACCACTTCAAGATGAATCTAAAATTCCATTCCTAAAATTAGTCTGATGTCTAATGAGCATGATGATCTCATAAAAATTCATAAAAAGGATTTTGTTGTTACTGATGTCATCAACATACATTAGGATTAAATTTCTACCAAAGAGAAGGTAGGTATTCCGCCTAAATTCAGTAAAAAATGTAAGGGATGAAAATAAGGTGGGATTTAACCCCAAATAAAAATCCAAATGATGACATTATTTTGTAATTGCCAAGGTTTGGCCATCAACATCACTGTCATCTCCCCAAGGAATCACATTTAGAAGTATAGTATTGTCTCTCTTGATATTTCTGATCCCAAGAGTGTTTTCCTACTATAGTAATAAGTATGAAGAGATTGAGTTATTCTATAATAGGAACTAACAACACATTATAAGAGTAAAAATAATTATGGGTTATGGTGCACTCTTCACAGGCTATACATTCCATAGTAGGATCACGTTGTCCACATCTCACTTTTTCTTATTATGTTAGCTGAATTCAATTTTTTTTCTTTCGTCAATTCTCACTATAGTTATCTAGACCGTCGGTCTGTTTGGTAGGATATTTGTTCTATGAGAGATATCATTGATGTACCTAGTTCTATTATTAGTGATTTTAACATATTCTTAAATCCTAATGAAAAAATGGGTGAATTCACCTATTCTATCACTTATAGGGTGTTGAGAGCTTGAATTGAAAATTGTGATTTGATTGAAGTAAACTTGGTATGAACTTGGTATAGGAGGCATCTCAATGGCATGGTAGTATGAAATTTGGATGGTGAATTTGTTAATAAAAATGATTTAAATTCTTCTGATTCAATCCCTTGTATAACTATTACTAGAATTAATTCTGATCATCACCCATTTTTTATGGTTTAATTAGAAATGACGTTATATCTCCCATTCCTCTTAGATTTAATAAGTCATAGGTAACTCATTCTTCATTTGGGAAGATTATTACTAATGTTTGGTTCTCTATTGTGTTAAAAATTATCATGTTCATGAATTACTAAATTTATGTTTTTTAAATGAATCTTAACGATGTTGAGTAAGGATAGATTCATTCTTATTGATTAGTAAATCTCCTCTCTTTATGCTTCCCTTCAGTATTTTAAGGGGAAATATAATTTTAGTAATTTTTAGAAATAACTCTAAGAGAAATAGAGATTACATTAAAATTGAACAGTCATCTAAACATGAATAATGAAATGAAAAGGGTTTATTTTAGTGCCAACTGGCTTAAATATGAGGATATAAAATCTAAATTTTTTAATTCCCTTCTAAGGGCTAGAAAAGTATCAAGAACATTATCGTTTCATAAGAATTGAAATCATATTCTGGATGATATAAATGCCTTATTAGATTATTTTTTCTCTATTTTTTGATCCTTTTCAATATTTCTACCACTAATACTAAACTTTATGATGGTGTTATTCTATGATATCTTGACATAGATGATAATACAAGTCATTACACTATTCCCTTGAACTAAGAGATCAGGGAGGATATATTTAGTCTTAATCCTGATGTTATCATGGTATGGATGGTTTTACCATCTTTTTTCTCTCAAACATATTGGTATTTCATTCAATATGATGTTCACAGGCATGTTACTCATCTTTTTAAGGGATTCTCTCTACCTCATGGGTTAAATTATTAGTTCCTCTCCATAATTCCAAGGGGAGATAATAGCAATGATGTCCATATTTTTAAACTTATTTCCTAAGTTAATACCATTTAAAAAATCATTATTAATATTTTTTTGAATTGGTTAGATACCATTTCAAGAAAAATTACTTCCTTCCATAAATTTGGTTTCATTAAAAGAAGGAACATTACAGATTTACTCATCACTATATTGTTGTGTGTTAATATTTCTAAAAAATATGTTATTGGAAGGAATATTTCTCTCAATCGTGAAATCAAAAAGGCTTTTGATACGATATACTAGAATACTATTTCCAAGATTCTAGAGAGGCATGGTTTGGATGATGATTTCATCAATTAGATTAAAATAATTTTGGGTTATGCTTGTATCTTTATCAATGTCAATTGATCTCTTGAGGGGTACTTCACTTGTTCTAAAAGTTTCTGGAAAGGTTACCCTCTAGCGGATATTATTTTATCTATTGTGGATGATTATCTTAGTAGGTCTTTATCCATCATGGCCGTTAATGGGAAGTAGAAATGGGTCTCTATTAGTAGAGGAATTTCTTCTCCCAGTAATTTACTGTATAATTATTATATAATCCTTTTCATTAATCTATATAAAAGGAACATATGTAATATTATGAATGATTTGTCCCAATATGTGGAAGATTCAAGACAACAAGTCAATTGGAGATTGTCTTTGTATGTTTTCTAGGGAACATCACTGCTTCTAGGAAAATTTCCATCATTGGGACTTAATTATTAGAGAAGGTATTTATCATTTTATTTACCTTATAGTTCTGATATTCTATGTTCATTCCAAATCATGTTATTTTTATGGAATTATTACTTAGATCAGAAAAAATATTCCTTCTTAAAAAATAAAATCACTTTCCATGGCAGGTCATGTTTTCCTTTTTATGTATTTTATCATCTCTAAACTTTTCTAATCATTTGTGGTTTATGAATGGCCTATTTATCTTATAAATAGTATTAATAAATCAATGTATAATTTTATTTGGAGTAGAAACATCCTTGAATGGAAGTTGACCACTCTACCTTGGTTTACTTGTTGTATGTTATATACGAAGGGTGGTGCTGGGATGAAAAACATATGTTTTTTATTCAATATTTAAAAGTCTTTTTTTTATTTGGATAATAGTAATTCAGATTATATTAGTTTTCTATGAGAATTATTTTTGAGAATGCTTAAATTAAAAATTTCATATTTTTGGATTCTTCTATCTAGAATTCCATCAAAAAAAGTTTTCATTTATTGATCTCAACTCAATATGGTTTTTCTCTAGAAACTACACTCTACATTTTTGGGCCACTAATTGGACTGTGGTTTCTTTTATTTATTTTCTTTCTCATAATAATATGATTTTATATTATTATTTATCTGTCAAGGATAAACTCAATGATATAGATTTTCTACTTATCTCTATCAAATATTCATCTAGGGGATAATATTTTTCCACATATGATGATCTATGTATCATGGAGCTGGTTTATAAGGGGGTTATGACATAAAATTTATTATATTGTCTTTTCATTATATTTCGTACATGTATGAAGTGGATTTGATGGTTACGAATGAATTTTAATCTTCCCTCCACAATAAATCATGTCTCTTAGCTTTCTCATATAGGGTTACCAACATAATAATTCCTAAAGATTTTTGGAAACTACTTGTGATCTGGTTATTCCCTCTCTCACCAACATATGGAGGAATTATACCATCAATTTCTATGTTGTGGAATTACTTCTTCTACGTGAAAAGAAGTAGCTAATATTTTTGAAATTCAGTTACCTCACTGCTACTTCATTAGATATTTTATTATGATATGGCTTGATCATGATCTCTATATACATCCCTTGACTCCCCTTGGAAATTCAATTGGAAGGTTTATTACCATGTTATGGGAGGAAAGAAATAATATAATTCCTAATGGTGTTATTTTTATCTCCCATGCAGTGTCGTCACAGATATTAATAGTTGTGAGATTGGTTAATTCATCTCACAAGTCTCACAATCATTCTTGAATTCATTACCTTTCTATTATTAGGAAAACTATTGTTATGGGTAATATTTGTCCTCCTTTTCACATAATAGAAGTCTTATGGAAATCTTTTTTTTCTGGGGGGATCAATGTCAACACTGATAGATCATTAGGAGGAAATAAAGGTCCTTCATGATATGGATTTATTTTCATAGATTATCAAAGAGATTTCATCAGGTGTCATTATGGATATTGCGGTATTGATGATACCTTAGAGGCTGTGATAATTGGTGTTATTGTTTTGATTGATCTTGCTAAGCAATGTGGTTGGTACAAACTCTAGATGGAGTGTGATTCAATTATAATAGTTCACACTATCCGAATAAGATAAACTCATATTATTTTGAAAATTATGAATCAATGGATTCATTTTATTGATTATCAATACTCAATTGATTTCATCGATACACAATTTTATAGGGAGGAAAATTCCCTTGCTAATAGTTGTGCAAACAAAGGATTAGACGGTAGCAATATTAAATTGTTTAATCATATTCTTTTATATATTTTTTCACTTTTTTGTAGGGAAAATTTTATTGTTTAATTTTTATTTATTTTTTGTAAATTATTTTTTTAATATTAATGGAGACATATATTTAGAAAGTCACTCATCTTACCATAAAAAATTAGTTTTATCAGACTTTGTATCATTTCAAATATAAATTTTTTTAAAAAATTTAAATTAAAAACATTTATTTATAAAAAATAAAACTTATAACAAAATAATTATAAAAAAATATTAATGAAATAGTGTACAAACTAAAAGAATTGAAGAGTACCTTTTGGGGTGAAATGTTACATCAATATGATTGACCTAATCTTCTTCATTTCTATAAGTTGATTACTATAGTTTTTTAAAAAATAAAGACCAAATATGATATTTTAAGTATTAAAATTAATCACGATAGTTTTGAAAATGGAAATTTAATATGAATCTTTTGATATTTAAATTTAAAGACAATAAATTTTTTATTCAAAACAATTATTACAAAAAATTTAATTCGGAAATTTTTATATCAGTTTCTAAATCCTAAAACCATTTTGAGAATTATAACTCTGAAAATTTTATAATGTCTATGTTTGTGGAAAATCATTATGATAAAAATTTTATGAAAACTAAAAATTTGATAAACTAATAGGTTTGTAAAAAATGTTTTTGAAAAAAAATGTATGTTCTCTCCCTATGAAAAGGAGTGTATTAATGTAAGGATATAGGTCATCATGACGTAGATAAGAATTTTTTTTCCATTAATAAATCATACATTCTATTTAATATATTCAAATAAATCAGAATTAATAGGATTTTTTTAAAAGTTTTATAAAGTTGTTCTTTTGTTCCAATTAATAATAAAATTATATCTCATTCTAGTGTGTAATCCCTAAAAATGGTGTCTTATATCTATGTTCTCAACACATGAGTTATGCTATAGGTTTTTACTTAATTAAATATCTCTTTTATTATGAAAATGCATTTTAGTTTCAATAAAACTCATGTCATATTAAGTGATTGTGTTTTACATCAACAAAAATTGAGCAAAAAAACTTCCAACTTCATCAAATTCAACATCACCAGTGGAAAGGTCCATTTAGTGTTGTAAATTACATGACATAAATTAATAAATAATATCATAATAATTGAAATGTTCTAGATTTATTTTTTAACTATTCTACATCCACAAAAGTCTACATCCTAAAAATTTTAGATAGAAAACATTTCTAGAAGAATAGAAAATAGCTAAATCAATAGATTCCTTAAGATAACAAAAAATTACATCTTTTAAAAGGGATTCAATTGTTTTTTAATATATTTCACATAATAATAAAGAAAAAATTAAATCCTGATGACTAGAAATGTAGTACTGTAAACTTCTTTTCATACCTCAAATAGTTTTAAAATCAATTAGTTTCTCATACTCATCAATAACTAATGTTTTTGAGGCACTAGTAGGAGTACTAATACATTTTGTATTAACATATAAAGATTCATTCAGAATATTATTTATATATTTTTTTAGATTTCAGAGTTCCTTATGGTTTTTGTGAAATTTGAAAACTAGGAAAATATGTTAACTCATCCATAATAGTTATTTCAAACTCCGATTTCATACGATCCACAAAGGAATCGGAAAAATATTTTTGAGTTATACCAAATACAGTGTCCTAAACCTAAATTTTTAGATTCATAATATTATTATTTACTTCTTCTATAAAAAGAGTTGGATCCACAACTCTCTTAAAAAATTGTATAGGAAAAAAATCTACTTATTCAGTAATAACATGATCTAGGGGCTTCTTTAAGTCCATATAAATATTTTGTATATTTATAAAAACTATCTGGATTTTTTTTTTCATTTCCAAAACCATGGGGATTTTTAACATAAACTTCCTCTTGAAGATATCTATTAATAAAATCACACTTCACATCCATTTGAAAAATTTTGAAATTATAAAATACTACAAAGTAAATAAGAATTAAAATGAATTTAAGTCATTCTACTAATTCCTATGATTCATTATAATAAATTCCCTCTAATTGATTATAAACCTTTTTGAAAATTCTATATTTATTTTTAAAGATTATTCTATTTTCATTTCACTTATTCATAAAAAACCCATTTCAATTAAATTATAGAAGTTTCTAATGGTTGATAAACTACATTCTAAAAATATATGAGGATATAGGATGGTGTTTTTTTGAAAACAAAAGGATCAGTTTCATCAAGCATAACGTGTACAATTTCTTCAACAGTACAATAATTTTTATTAAAACCCCTATAAGACTTATAAGTAGTTTAATAACCTAAAAATATTCCTTTAATGGATTTGGCTTCAAATTTAGGATAGTTATCTTAATATTCAGGATGAATAAATTACAACAAAAAACATTTAAGAAATAAACTATTGGGTTTCTTCCCGTCCATAAATAACAAAAGTTTTATTAAGAAAATGTATAATTATGAGTCAATTTATAGTATAACAGGAAGTACTAACCACTTCATCCCAAAAAAATTTATCAATTGAGTATTCTTTAATCATTGTTCTATTTATTTCTTAAATAATTCTATTTCTACTTTCAACTAAACCATTGTATTGGAGGGTTTTAGGTGCTGAAAATTTATGTTCTATACCTTTCTTACTAAAAAATGTTTCTAAATCTGAATTTTCAAATTCTCCATCACAGTCACTATAAATTGTTATAAAGGTTGTGGTTTTCTAATTTTTAACTCTTACCATTAAATTTTTTAAATAAATTAAGTTTTTAGATTTCATTTTGACAAAATATACACAAAGTATATGTAGTGTAATCATCGACAATGATCTATACATAATATTTTCCACAAAAAATTATAATTTGTATAGAACCAAATATTTCAATGCGCACTAACTATAAAGCATCATAACATGATACTTGAATAATATATTTAAAAATTGACTTATTTTCCAAATAGTATTAAAATGAGTCATATAATTTTGATGTATAAAACTTATGTTCTTGTAGGTCCTTAATAAGTCATTTGTCAATCAAAAAAGATATGTTTACAAGGTTGCAATGTCCTCATAATATATTCCATAACCAAGAATGTCACGACCCGACCTCGGGGCCCGTGCCGTGACTACCCCAAGCCCGCCTTCCATAGGCCAGGGGCTGGCGACTAGCACCAAGGCGTAAAATCCCGGTAAACAGGGAAGGCATTGCCTTTATAAGTAACAACCACCACAGAGTCAGCAAGCGGAAAGTAACTACAAAGTGCAGAAAAGTAAAGGGGGCCGGAATACATGCCCAACTGAAAGTAAAGAACAGCAACTGAAGAAAAGACGGTGGCCTCGTGTCGTCCACTGGCAATCCCACCTGAAGGGTGGGTACAGATAGCCTCCAGGCTCCTCGGGTCCCACGTCCGCTCCGAGAACATCCCGCCTAGTGGTACACCTCCAGGTACCGTCCTGCTCCACGCCCCAACCGTGATCAGCGCTGTCCGTCGTCTGCATCCAACACAACAAGATGCGGGCATAGCCCGTGCAGGGGTGAGTATAAGCTACTCAGTAAGGACCCCGAGACCCCCGAAGGTCTCCCGAAATCCAGAAAGGATATAGCACAAAAGAAAGATGCAATCACGAAGTAACATCTGACTCGACTTAGGTATATGCCCATACATATACCTAAGTCCCCAATTCTTGCTCTGCTCACGAGCTCAAGAACAACTCAATCCACGCAGGAAAGCAAGACTCAAATCCACAAGGAGAGTAAACAGTAAATCCACATAGGATAGTTCAACACAATCCACAAAGGAGAGTAACATAAGATTCAGCTCAACCAGGTATACTTTTTCAGATGACGTCAAAGATGATCACTGATCCATCTAAGTCGTCGGACCCACGAAGGATCGATAGGTACTAACCCCCGAAAAAGACCCACACAGGATCGGGCTCACACAGAACCTGAAGGCAATGGCTCACACAGAACTGGTAGTAAGGACCCACATAGGATCGGGCTCACACAGAACCTGTAGCACTGATCCACGTGGGATCGCTGAGTGCAGTAGTCGACACAGTCCACTGAGGATCTCTGCACAGTCGTCGCCGTAGTCCACGAAGGATCTCTGCTCTGCCGTCGCCGCAGTCCACGGAGGATCTCTGCTCTGTCGTCGAAGTCACAGCCAGCGCTAGGGATCCCGCACACAGCGAGCTCGTTTAGGAGGGTCCGCTCCACGAGCCGAGAGGCTGATACATCAACTGACACGTAGTCCGAAGTTGATGTATCAAAAAGTTCCGTATCGACAACAGGATCTCAACGCAACAGACGGCGCGTCAATCGGACGCCCGGCCTGAGAGTTATTGGCATTTTCGTCCCAGGGGCCCGGTTGGTTTTTAGGGCAAAACCAACCCGACCGTACTCCGCCTGTGTCCGATCCTCGGGCGGAGTATGCCAAAAGTTCCGTCTCACTTAGAGGAAACTACCACAGCTGACGGTACGTCGATCGGACGCCCGTAGCTCAAGTTATGAGCGTTTCCGCTCTGAGGGCCCGGTTGGTTTCGTGTACGAACCAACCCGGCCGAACCCAAAGTCTTCCGAAACCTTGAGTGTAATATAACGAAACGACCGTATCGATCCAAGGATCGTGTAGCCGCTGACGGTTCGTCAATCGGAGGTCCCAGGCCCATGATATGGGTGAAAGACCGAAGAAGGCCCGAAAACGGGGGTTCTGGGCCCGGGGCGTCCCGGCCCGAACCCCCCCTTGGGTCGGCCGACCCGGGTCGGCCCGACCCGGCCGACCGGACCGGCCGGCTCGGCTTCGGCCGAGCGACCGAAGAGGCGCCGCGGGTTTGACCCGCGGCTTAGGTGGAACGCGGCCCCGCGGGGGGCCGCCTGTCACGCGGACGCGGCCGGGCCGCCGCGTCCCTCCCCGGTTCCGCGCGGCCGCGGAACCGGCCGCCGCCGCCGCGGCTTCATCCGCGGCGGATTTCCTCCACGGCGGCGCGCCGGGCGCCGCCGCCGCCTTCCGCGGGCCGCCGGAGTTGCTCTGGTGGCCCGTTTTGCCTCCCGTCTGCGCCGTTGCTCCTCCTGGGGGCCGATCTTCACTGCGGAATCAACAATTGGCCCTTGCATCGTGCTTTTGCCGTCGCCCACCAAATCCGCACAAAAGGGAAGATCGGAGGAGGGTTTCCGGGCCTTGTTTGTTAGGCCCGCACCCTCCGCGTTAGTCATAAACAACGAGAGAAAGGGGCTACAACAATTTTTATCATGATAAAAATTGTTCGCTTCTTTTTCCTTTAAACGGCAATTCAAAATTAATTGAAAATATTCGTGCCGGTTCTTTATTCAAAAAGAAATAAAAACACGGGAAAGAATCATCAAGAATTAAATCCCTACCTCGATGTCGTCGTCGGACGTGAGGTCATCGCGGAAGGGACGTTCGTCGCACCGCGGGAAAAAACGTTGCGCCGACGATCTCCGGATCTAGAACAAACGGATTTAATTAATTAAATCCATTGTCATTGAAATTAAAAAGGGAGAAATAAACGATCTGATTCTCACCTTAGTTGCCGAACGAGGATCGGCCGCGGAAGAAGAGGCGTCGCCGAAGAACGTCGCTGGTAGAGCTTGTCGACGTCGCAGATCACGGTGTGCGTCGTCGAATTCCGGTCGCCGGCGTTCTTCGCGTTCTTCGCGTTCTTCGCGTTCTTCGCGTTCTTCGCGGACAGGGTGGAGGCTCAGAGGAATTGCACAACGATAGCAATCCTCCAAAATAGACAAGTTTGTCTATTTTATGATATTGCCAACGAACGCAAACGCGTAAGTAACGAGCCATTAAATTCGTTGAATTAATTCAACGAATGAAACAGCCCATTTAATTCACGAAATAAACCGCCCAATTAAATGGTCTGTTAAGAAATTAAAGAAAACGCGTCAGTTGACTTTTCAGTTACTTTGACGGGTTTTCGCGGGTGCGTTACTTAGCGAAAGAAACGGCGGGGCTCGTGCGGGCCCCACCGCACAAATATCCTAACAAGGGGTAGGATATTTCCGGATAGCACCCTATCCGCTTTAACTCAGTTCAAGTGGCTTCCAAGTGACTTCCAAGCAGCTTAAGTGAAATAAAATAAAGTTGTCGCACAACCTTTATTTTATTTCCGACTTAAAGCCCAAAATTTTAAAAACCACGTCTGAGTAAACGCAACTCCGGAAGAGGCGTTTCTAAGAAAATACCTGCGCTGCGATTTCATCGGTGCCCTCAGAATTGGATTCCGGGCACCGGTTCAAAAGATAGAAAAACCCGCTCGTCCGTTCACTGAACGTACCCGAGCCAAACTTCGGAAATTGATTCCGGGCACACCGGGCCTCGGAATCAGGTGCCGTCTGAAGCTGCGCTCTTGTAAAATTCCAAAGAAAATTAAGAAAAAAAAATTTCCTTGAAATTTGCGGGTCTTTACATTACTCCCACCTCAGGGCTTCACGTCCCCGTAAAGATACATCAAAAACTAGGGGAACAAATGGGGGTATTGAGCACGCATCTGAGCCTCCCGCTCCCAAGTGCTCTCCTGGAGGTTCCCGTGCTGCCATCAGACGCGCAGAAGAGGAATCGACCGCCCACGTAGGACCCACTCCTGTCGATCCTCGATCTCCACTGGGACCTCTGCAAAAGTCGCCCCATCGTCCACGTCCATCTCCCCAAAGTCGATGATGTGCGTCGGGTCGTGCACGTATCTCCTCAGCTGAGACACGCGAAAGACATCGTGCACCTGGTGCAACTGAGGTGGTAGAGCCAGGCGATAAGCCACCTCTCCTATCCTGCTGAGGACCTGGAAAGGCCCGATGAAGCGTGGAGACAACTTGCCGCCTCGGCCAAATCTCCGTAAACCACGTCGAGGTGAGACACGCAAAAAGACGTGGTCGCCATCCTCGAACTCTAGTGGCCTCCGCCTCCTGTCAGCATATGACTTCTGCCAGCTCTGAGCTGTCCTCATCCTCTCCTGGATGATCTGGACCTTCTCTGTCGTGGCTCGGACCATCTCTGGTCCCACGAGTGCTGACTCCCCAGGGTCTGTCCAGCACAACAGTGATCTGCAGGGTCTGCCGTACAACACCTCGTATGGTGCCATCCCGATGGTGGAGTGGTAGCTGTTGTTGTACGCGAACTCCACCAAGGGTAGGTGGTCCTCCCAGCTGCGACCAAAGTCGAGAACACATGCACGGAGCATGTCCTCGAGTGTCTGTATGGTCCTCTCAGTCTGACCATCCGTCTGAGGGTGGAAGGCTGTGCTCAGATGGAGCCGCGTCCCGAACGCCTCCTGCAACCCCTTCCAAAGCCGGGAAGTGAAACGAGCATCTCGATCGGAGACGATAGACGATGGCACACCGTGAAGCCGTACGATCTCCTGGACGTAAAGACGTCCCAAGCTCTCCACTGAGCCCTGCTCTCTGATGGGTAAGAAGTGTGCCGACTTGGTGAGTCGGTCGACAATTACCCAAATGGAGTCGTGACCTCTGGATGTGCGTGGAAGTCCAGTCACGAAGTCCATAGATATGCCGTCCCACATCCACTCCGGGACCTCCAAGGGCTGTACCAAGCCTGCTGGTACCTGATGCTCTGCCTTCACCTGCTGGCAGGTGAGGCATCGTGAAACGAACTCTGCCACAGCTTTCTTCATGCCCGGCCACCAGTGCTGTCGTCTGAGATCTTGGTACATCTTCGCCACTCCGGGATGCACCGCCAAGGGGGAAGTGTGAAACTCTCTCAGCACCTCCTCTCGTAAAGCGACTGGTACGAAGGTACGTCCTCTGAAAAGGATGTCGTGCTCTGCTCCAAGGGAGAAGCCATCAGGCGCCTGACCTGAGGATATCAGTGCACACTGGGTCTCACAGTCAGCGTCCCCAAGCTGAGCCTCTCTGACCCGCTGTAGAAGTGGAGGAGTGACTGTGAGAGACTGAAGAAAGGTTGCTCCGTCTCTATCCACGAAGGATATCTGTAAGGAGGCTAGCTTCTCTGTCGCCTCCTCAAGTAGCTGAATGCCCGTCCTCCTGCTGAGGGCATCGGCTACCACGTTCCCCTTCCCAGGTGTATAGACTATCTCAAAGTCGTAGTCCTGGAGGAACTCAAGCCATCTCCGCTGTCTCAGGTTCAGGTCCTTCTGAGAGAAGATATACCTGAGACTCTGGTGGTCAGAAAAGACTGTGAAGCGCTCGCCCATCAGATAGTGCCGCCAAGTCTTCAGAGCGAAGACCACTGCTGCTAACTCCAGGTCATGAGTGGTGTAGTTCTACTCATGCAGCCTCAACTGACGTGATCCGTAGGCGATCACAGCCCGCTCCTGCATCAGGACGCACCCGAGTCCAGTCCCTGATGCATCGCAGTAAACTATGTATCCAACCCCCTCCTCAGGCAACCTCAAGATAGGTGCGCTGGTCAATCTCTGTCTCAGCTCCTGGAAGCTCTGCTGACATCTGTCTGACCACACAAAGGGTTTCCCCTTCTTCGTCAACGCTGAGAGTGGGGCCGCAACTCTGGAGAAGTCCGGCACAAATCTGCGATAGTATCCGGCTAGGCCCAAGAAGCTCCGCACCTCCGTCACGCTCCTGGGTGGCTCCCAAGCTAGCACTGCCTCAATCTTCGCGGAATCCACAGCAACTCCCGCCTCAGAGATGACGTGCCCCAAGAAATGGACCTCACGTAACCAGAACTGGAATTTTGAGAGCTTTCCATAAAGATGGTGCTCTCGGAGTGTGTCTAGCACAACTCGCAGGTGGTAGGCATGCTCTTCCTCAGTCGTCGAGTATACCAAAATGTCGTCAATGAAGACCACGACAAATCGGTCGAGGTATGGCTGGAAGATCCTGTTCATGAGGCTCATGAACACTGCTGGAGCATTGGTTACGCCGAACGGCATAACCAAGAACTCATAATGGCCATACCGACACCTGAAGGCCGTCTTCTGCACGTCCTCGTCTCGAACTCTGAGCTGATGATAGCCTGACCGGAGGTCTATCTTCGAGAACCACCGCGCTCCCTTGAGCTGATCGAAGAGGTCATCAATCCGTGGCAGCGGATACTTGTTCCTCACTGTCACCTGGTTCAGGCGACGATAGTCGACACACAGTCGCAAGCTCCTGTCCGCCTTCTTGGCGAACAATATCGGGGAAGCCCAGGGTGAAACACTGGGTCGGATAAACCCCTTGCTCTGCAAGTCCTTCAACTGTACCCGCAGCTCTCGATGCTCGGCGGGGGCCATCCGATATGCTGGAGTAGATATCGGGGCTGTCCCGGGGTACAAGTCGATGTAAAAGTCTACCTCTCTACGAGGAGGTAGCCCTAGAACGTCATCGGGAAAGACATCCACGTACTGGTCCACCACTGCAGGAAAAACTGGACTCCGCACGTCCACTACTCCTAGGATGAGGCTAGCCAACTGATGAGAGATGGGCTGCACTCTCCTCCGTGGAAGTCCATCCTGTGCTGCAAAGGTTCCCTTCTCGCCGGTAAAGGTAAACCTGCTCCCGTCGGTGCGAACACATCGCACCTTGTGCCTAAAACAATCGATCTGGGCATGAACCGTGGATAGCCAATCCATGCCCAAGATGACGTCGTAAGGCCTCGACGCTGCTACAAGGAGATCCCAGCCGAAGCTCTCGCCTCCTAGAGTAAGCTCACACTGCCGGCACCAGTGCGTAATCGTCGAGTCTGCTCCCGTAAGAGTCTCTAGCCTTAAGGATCGAGCCAACGGCTCAGTCGGAATCTCCGAGATCCGAACAAGGGCAGAGGCTATGAAAGAGTGACTCGCTCCTGTGTCTATAAGTACTGCAGCAAGGGTGGAATAGACACAGATCGTACCTCGAATCATCTCTGGAATGTCGGGGTCGTAGGCCTCCACTGCCTGGAGCTAGGCCTGTCCCTGCCCTCCAGCTCCCTGTGGTCGAGGTGGCCCTCCTGGTGGTGGTGGGGGTAGAGCCTGGAAGCGTCGCCCACCACCCGCTGCTCGGCCAGCTCCTCTGCCTCGTCCGCCTCCTCCCTGCGGACCGCCACGGTCGACCCTCTGCCTCTGCCTGGGTGGCCCCTCCACCGTCTGCTGCTCCTCTGGTCGGCGAGTCGGGCAGTCACGAGCCATGTGACCCTACCCGCCGCAGGAGTAGCACAGCCTTCCTCTCAGAAGGCTGGCACTCCGCTGTGTGCCCCGCACTGCTGAGCCGGTGTCCTGAGGCCGTCTGCGTGGGGGTCTGGTCTGCCTGGACCCGAGAGTCATCCGTCGGCTACCTGCTGCAGAAGACTCAGCTATCTTCCGCCCTGCGCTAGGTCTCGCCGCTGAAGAAGGCTCTGCCAGGAAGCTCTCGATCAGGAGGGCTAGCTCCAGCACTCCCGCCTGGGTCAGAATACTGAGGGAGATCAGCGATGCCCGAATCTCCTGTCGCTAGCCCTGCTCGAAGATCCGGGCCCGGAAGAAGGGGTCCCGTACCATGTCGGTCGAGTAGCGAGATAGGTCAGTGAACCTCACCGCGTATTGAGCGACCGTCATGCTGCCCTGGCGCAGCTAGAGAAGCTCCTGGATGCGCACCGCTCGGAGGGTGGCCGGGACGAACTCAGAGTGGAAGAGGCTCTCGAAGTCTGTCCAGAGCAAGGACGCCTCATCGTGAACCTGGAGCATCAAGCTCCACCATCGTCCTGCCGCCGCCTGCAGGAGGCTCGCCGCGAGAATCACCATGAGATCCGCTGGTGTCCTCACTAGCCTAAAGATCCGTACCACAGCCTCTAGCCAGTCCTCGGCGGCCTGAGGGTCCGCCTCACCGCGAAACCTGGGCGGTCGCTGGCTCTGAAACTCATGCAGTGCCCTGAGGCAACGTGCATCGTCAGCATCTGGTACTGGTAGCATCGGTGGCTCGGCGGGTAAAGCTACCGCCGGTGCCACTGCTGGCAAAGGGCCCTGCACCAAGGCCTCGTCGCTCGGTGGGCTGCCGTCGCGCCCTACCCTCGGAACCCTAGCTGGCTGTCGTCGCGGGGCCATCCTAAAAAGGAGAACAAGAGCACCACAGTCAGAACAGTATACCTGGTGAGCTGGCACAAGTAATCACAAGGAAAACTTGAGACTTTCATAAAGCAGATCAGTATACCCGGTGAGCTGACACAAGTAATCACAAAGAAGACTTGAAACACACACGCAATCAATGTTTTCATGCATTAAGTCGGAAATCAGGAGTCAGGGTCCTGGTGTACGGATACGTCGGCCGCCGCACCAACACTGGGCTCCCTGAACTGATAACCACACTCAACACACTAAACACTATTGCTTCATATAGAAAGAAAAGACGATCAGAGTCTGCGGTAGAACCGACCACCTCTGATACCAATTTGTCACGACCCGACCTCGGGGCCCGTGCCGTGACTACCCCAAGCCCGCCTTCCATAGGCCAGGGGATGGCGACTAGCACCAAGGCGTAAAATCCCGGTAAATAGGGAAGGCATTGCCTTTATAAGTAACAACCACCACAGAGTCAGCAAGCGGAAAGTAACTACAAAGTGCAGAAAAGTAAAGGGGGCCGGAATACAAGCCCAACTGAAAGTAAAGAACAGCAACTGAAGAAAAGACGGCGGCCTCGTGTCGTCCACTGGCAATTCCACCTGAAGGGTGGGTACAGATAGCCTCCAGGCTCCTCGGGTCACACGTCCGCTCCGAGCACGTCCCGCCCAGTGGTCCACCTCCAGGTACCATCCTGCTCCACGCCCCAACCGTGATCAGCGCTGTCCGTCGTCTGCATCCAACACAACAAGGTGCGGGCATAGCCCGTGCAGGGGTGAGTATAAGCTACTCAGTAAGGACCCCGAGACCCCCGAAGGTCTCCCGAAATCCACAAAGGATATAGCACAAAAGAAAGATGCAATCACGAAGTAACATCTGACTCGACTTAGAAATATGCCCATACATATGCCTAAGTCCCCAATTCTAGCTCTGCTCACGAGCTCAAGAACAACTCAATCCACGCAGGAAAGCAAGACTCAAATCCACCAGGAGAGTAAATAGTAAATCCACATAGGATAGTTCAACACAATCCACAAAGGAGAGTAACATAAGATTCAGCTCAACCAGGTATACTTTTTCAGATGACGTCAAAGATGATCACTGATCCATCTAAGCCGTCGGACCCACGAAGGATCGATAGGTACTAACCCCCGCAAAAGACCCACACAGGATCGGGCTCACACAGAACCTGTAGGCAATGGCTCACACAGAACCGGTAGTAAGGACCCACATAGGATCGGGCTCACACAGAACCTATAGCACTGATCCACGTGGGATCGCTGAGTGCAGTAGTCGACGCAGTCCACTGAGGATCTCTGCACAGTCGTCGCCGCAGTCCACGAAGGATCTCTGCTCTGCCGTCGCCGCAGTCCACGGAGGATCTCTGCTCTGTCGTCGAAGTCACAGCCAGCGCTAGGGTTCCCGCACACAGCGAGCTCGTTTAGGAGGGTCCGCTCCACGAGCCGAGAGGCTGATACATCAACTGACACGTAGTCCGAAGTTGATGTATCCAAAAGTTCCGTATCGACAACATGATCTCAACGCAACAGACGGTGCGTCAATCGGACGCCCGGTCTGGGAGTTATTGGCATTTTCGTCCCAGGGGCCCGGTTGGTTTTTAGGACAAAACCAACCCGACCGTACTCCACCTGTGTCCGATCCTCGGGCGGAGTATGCCAAAAGTTCCGTCTCACTTAGAGGAAACTACCACAGCTGACGGTACGTCGATCGGATGTCCGTAGCTCAAGTTATGAGCGTTTCCGCTCCGAGGGCCCGGTTGGTTTCGTGTACGAACCAACCCAGACGAACACAAAGTCTTCCGAAACCTTGAGTGTAATATACCGAAACAACCGTATCGATCCAAGGATCGCGTAGCCGCTGACGGTTCGTCAATCGGAGGTCCCAGGCCCAATATATGGGCGAAATACCGAAGAAGACCCGAAAACGGGGGTTCTGGGCCCGGGGCGACCCGGCCCGAACCCCCCCCCCCCCCCCCCCCCCCCCGTGGGTCGGCCCGACCCGGCTGGGCCGGGTCCGATCTGGCCTGGGCGCGGCCCGGCCGACCGGACCGGCCGGCTTGGCTTCGGCTAAGCGACCGAAGAGGCGCCGCGGGTTTGACCCGCGGCTTAGGTGGAACGCGGCCCCGTGGGGGGCCGCCTGTCACGCGGACGCGGCCGGGTCGCCGCGTCCCTCCCCGGTTCCGCGCGGCCGCGGAACCGGCCGCCGCCGCCGCCTTCCGTGGGCCTCCGGAGTTGCTCCGGTGGCCCGTTTTGCCTCCCGTCTGCGCCGTTGCTCCTCCCGGGGGTTGATCTTCACTGCGGAATCAACAATTGGCCCTTGCATCGTGCTTTTGCCATCGCTCTCCAAATCTGCACAAAAGGGAAGATCAGCGGAGGGTTGTCGGACCTTGTTTGTTAGGCCCGCACCCTCTGCGTTAGTCATAAACAACGGGAGAAAGGGGCTACAACAATTTTTATCATGATAAAAATTGTTCGCTTCTTTTTCCTTTAAACGGCAATTCAAAATTAATTGAAAATATTCGTGCTGGTTCTTTATTCAAAATGAAATAAAAACACGGGAAAGAATCATCAAGAATTAAATCCCTACCTCGATGTCGTCGTCGAACGTGATGTCGTCGCGGAAGGGACGTTCGTCGCACCGCGGGAAAAACGTCACGCCGACGATCTCCGGATCTAGAACAAACGGATTTAATTAATTAAATCCGTTGTCATTGAAATTAAAAAGGGAGAAATAAACGATCCGATTCTCACCTTAGTTGCCGAACGAGGATCGGCCGCGGAAGAAGAGGCATCGCCGAAGAACGTCGCGGGTAGAGCTCGTCGACGTCGCAGATCACGGTGTGCGTCGTCGAATTCCGGTCGCCGGCGTTCTTCGCGTTCTCCGCGTTCTTCGCGTTCTTCACGGAGAGGGTGGAGGCTTAGAGGAATTGCACAACGATAGCAATCCTCCAAAATAGACAAGTTTGTCTATTTTATTATTTTGCCAACGAATGCAAACGCGTAAGTAACGACCCATTAAATTCGTTGAATTAATTCAACGAATGAAACAGCCCATTTAATTCACGAAATAAACCGCCCAATTAAATGGTCTGTTAAGAAATTAAAGAAAACGCGTCGGTTGACTTTTCAGTTATTTTGACGGGTTTTCGCGGGTGCGTTACTTAGCGAAAGAAACGACGGGGCTCGTGCGGACCCCACCGCACAAATATCCTAACAAGGGGTAGGATATTTCCGGATAGCACCCTATCCGCTTTAACTCAGTTCAAGTGGCTTCCAAGTGACTTCCAAGCAGCTTACGTGAAATAAAATAAATTTGTCGCACAACCTTTATTTTATTTCTGACTTAAAGCCCAAAATTTTAAAAACCACGTCTGAGCAAACGCAACTCCGGAAGAGGCGTTTCTAAGCAAATACCGGCGCTGCGATTTCATCGGTGCCCTCAGAATTCGATTCCGGGCACCGGTTCAAAAGATAGAAAAACCCGCTCGTCCGTTCACTGAACGTACCCGAGCCAAACTTCGGAAATTGATTCCGGGCACACCGGGCCTCGGAATCAGGTGCCGTCTAAAGCTGTGCTCTTGTAAAATTCCAAAGAAAATTAAGAAAAAAAAAATTTCCTTGAAATTTGCGGGTCTTTACAAAGAATGGTATTCAATATCACTAAGTCAATGTATTTCTTGTCTAATAAGGCCTTCTATGTTAAGTGTGTTAACAATATCATGTTGATTGGAAGACAGATTAAATTAATCCTTGGAACTATTTACTAAAAAATTAACATTCTTGTCTTTAGATTTATAATACATCTTGTCATTACTTTTGAAATTATTTTATTTTAAATCATTCATCTTCATCTTTGGATAATTTGGTCAGATATGTCCACATTTTTTACATTCATAACTAGTGAATTGATCTTTATTAGCACTTTTATCCTTATGACCTTTATTATATATTTATTAAAAATATTTCATTCCAACTATGTTATTCATCCTTTTTTCTAGATTAGCTAACTCATTATCAGAATGTTAAAAAGTAAAAGAATCATATTGAATAGAAACATTATTTTTCCTTGAATATTTAACAACTATCTCAATATAGTAATATTTTAAAGGTAAGGTAGATGTTGTATCAAATGGAACACCACTGTATTTTTTAGCATATATTTTGAGCCTACACTTGTATTTCATAATGGTCCAAATAAATTCATCTGATGTAAGATTATTAAGATTTATTATCTCTTGAACAACTGTTCATTCATATTCCCAATAATTGGGTATAAAATCAATAATATTTTCAAAAAGAATCTCACAATCGATACCTTTTTCACCGATATACTATAAACTGTTTATGATTTTCATGAACCAATAATGCTTATTTGCTACTAATTCTATTGGAATAAAATAAATGGAAGGATAATCTACTCAATACAATGATCTTTAAGTGTCATTAAATTTAGATGTACCAATGTCTGTAACTTCAATATTTTTCCATTTACTATTTTAAGCTTCACATGATGATGTCTGATAGTATATAATTCTTCTCATGGGACATAACAAATTATTTATTACTCTATAATTCAATTGATAATTTTTTTTATTAATTTGTAAAATAAGTGACTTATTTATTAGGAATATTTTAGTCTACAATAATAATAACAAAATTATCAACTCCATTTTTGATAATAAAAGTTTTATCCTATCTCTCTAGTGCTCATAATCAGCACCGTCAATGATATGTAGTTTTTTGGATTTAGAATCTCTATAGAACCAATATTAATTCCTCCCATTTGTCAAAAAATAAAAAATATTTTATATATGTACATGTTAGTGTTTCAAAGCTTATAAACATGAGGTTTATATTAAAATTTAATAAACAACTTCCACTAAATAAAGAATGTAAAAACACCTCGAGTATATGAGCAGTAGATTCCAACTTAGATACTTATTTTAGGATCATAATATATTTCATAAAGGTAATACCAAAAGTAGGGGTGAATGAATGTTTAAAAAACATTGTTAAATAAGTTTAAACTAATTAACACAAAATCCTATTAAATAATGTTTATTATACTCAAACATAGTTTGATTAAAAAAGTCACTAAATCAGAACTACAAATATTCTTATAATATATGAGTATAAGAATCTTAAACACTAGGGATCTGACTAAATCATAGTATAGTTATTTCATAATTAGATTAATATAGATAAATAACATTATAGAATTTTTAATATTATGAATCACTTTAAATTATATGTAGTGGATTAGAAAACATGTAAAAATAAGAAATAAAACAACTATATAGAAGTAAGAATGACTTACAATATATTATTAAAAAAATTTAACCTTAAGAGAAAAAAAATTCAATATGATTGACTGTAGGTATACCCTATTTTATACATAGATTAAAGTACAACTTTCCTTACTAGGAAGTACTTCAAAATGAAGATTTGAAATGTTCTTCCTTCTTTTCCTAAAGATCCCTCTATAAGATGATCAACTTTTCTATGCATTCCTATCTCTGTAATCACTTTATTTTATAGATCATATTAACTATATTCCTGTCAATGTAAGTTTCTAATCATAAAAAAGATTATACATGTATATAATTTCAAAACTTCTAAATGAAATAACTTTGATAAGTATTCCTTATGAAAAACCTATCTAAATAAATACCGAAGACTAAGAATGAGTAGTTCATACTAAGTACTCTTAATAAGACATAATAGCCAAAAATTATTGGATCCAAACTATTCAAATAAGTTCCTATTTATAGTCAATCACCCAATAGTCGTATTTCTATGTTTGTTACAACATCCCTAGATAGTTTATGCTTGACATCTCATAATGATACGGTGTAATAGAATTTTTTATGTTGTTTGGTTTAACACCATTCTAATGTTAATGATATTTTATAAATTTGAAATAATTCTTCATATTCTGACTATAAACATAGCTTATCTGGTATAAATCATTAAAACTTTTAATATGATAAACTTTATGTGTGTTAGTATGATTGTATTGTTACCAGTATTAGTTTGATTGACAAGAATTTTGTCAGTATAAAATACAAGGGAAAAGTCAAACTTATTTTTTGATAAAGCTGAGTCTGATTTATTAGATATATTCTCATTCCGATTACAATAATGAAGAATATAATTTTAGTTTTCATAATAAATTAAGTCATTTTTGAATTATGGTAAAATTTAATTTTTCTACAAAAACAAACTAAAATATTTTGGGGATAATATATGATAAAATATGTTTTTTAGAAAGTGTTAGTGATTTAAAAAACAGAATGTATGGAAATGTAAGTTGAAGATATTCTAACTCAACCACTCCCACCTCCCAGTGGCAGGTCACACTATCAACATAAGTGTGTGATCACTGAGTCAGCTTTAGTAGGAGTCTCCATGAACATGGGTCATGATAGGGGTGTAATCGAAATCTAAATGTCATGAACTAGGGTAGTGGGAAGAAATGATAACTCGCACCTATTACTATAAAATTTTCATTCAATTTAGAAAATAAACTTATCATACCTCTAAGAATTACTATGGAATCTATGATATAGTCCTCTACTACCCGTAGTTTCCATTTCCCATAACAATTAGATCCCTAAAACTAGAATAGACCAATTTGTAATGGTGTTGAAAATAACCAAAATGTATTCCACATATTGATACTATACTAACTCCTCTTCCACATTCTACACCCTATGGACCTCTTTACTCCTATCATTGTCTCTACCTGGGGTTTCCATCAACCATATCTTTATCAACTTTACAATGGGTCACAAACCCCATTTTAAGATTTCCATGACTATTGAATGAAAATAACCATGTCTCCCTAGGCTGACTCTATCCATCCTGAGATACTTGAATTACTTATCCTCTTTCCTAGATTATCTCTTCCAATTTTTTTAATTACCAGATACTAGTGTCTACCATCAACTTCCCACATCTAATATCTTAACTACTATATTTACACAACAGGAACCATCCAGTAGAGTCTTTTGGGACCAAATTATCATCACATTCAAAGCACACTCCCACACCCCACATTGGTATAAATTCATAAAGTTATCACATTTTCCAAAATTCTCTTTTTGTAATCCTTGTTTGATGGTTTTTTCTAAGAAAAAATGGTCGTAGACCATACCCATCATCTATCATAATTGATTGGTGAAACGTGATGAATACTCTGCCATAGTCATGATATCATGTTGAATTTTTATATGATCATGAATTCAAACAACCCATAATGTATCTAGATAAAATTACTCTCTAAAAAGGAACTCAAACTCTATCCAATTTTGGGACCAAGTAGTGTTTTAGTTTTATTTTTTATCAATAGAATAATATGTAATCTATGTTCAATATAGAATGTATTTCTGATAGGGTAATTGAAAACCATGATAGAATAAGTTTGTGAGTGAAAAAAATTAAATTACATCAAAAACCATTGGCATGAAGATCGGACACTCAACCATAATCAGGAATAATATTGGGATGAATGTGTTCTTATGAATAATATTATGATGAATGTGTGGTAGTTTCTGTCAAGGAAATGTCAATGAAGAATAAATCACATCAATTTATAAAAGTTTTTGATCAATCTCACAATCTTTTTTATAAAATTATAGTAAAAAATAATTATAATTCTTATGGTGTTGGGAAGAAATTTTTTAAATGAAATTATTTGTCAGACTCACTTGAGATCTAGAATGATCTTTTGACCATAATGATATTATATATCAGAGTCTAAATGGATCTAAAAAAAATTTTATATTGAATTACTGATCATGGAGTTGTCATAAATCATCAGTTTTCTAGATAAATATTGATTCTATGCTAATAAAATATGGTAGGATAATTGGTACTTCTAATCATATTCAGAATCATATTGGAAAGAAATATTTTTTTGAAGGTATGTAAAGCTATAATACTTACCAATATAATTCATAAAATTCTATTCTAATATTAAAATCTTTCAAATTCATTGGGAGGTCAGGATAAAAGTATAAGTTTGTTAAAGAATAAATTTTTTCAAGTCAAATATTTTCCAATGTAAATTCATTAGAGTGAGATCACTAGACACAAATTTATTTGAATACTAGAAAGGTAGATTAAGACTGTAGAAAATAAGGATGATGATTTTCAGTTAGACCAACATTCCAAAAGAAAAAAATATTCTTTGAAATTAATTTTTTATATACAAAATTGTCTATTTTTATCAAAAAATTAATGAAATTTCAAAATTTGATGATTTTGACACCTGTTTATCGGGTGTGGTGTGCCACTGATCATTAGAGTAATCAGGTTTCCAATAATAAGATATATTAATGGTTTCAGATGAGATTTTGAGATAAGGGAGTTTTCATTAGGGGTATTTGGGACTCATAAATAATTTTAAATTGATGGGACAAACGAAAAATTGGATCATAGAAATATCGAAAATATAGTCAACCACATTCATCAATCTGAGTAGTTGGTCCATGTATGGTAGTTTAAATCATATTTTTTATTCAATTGGGTCAAGATTAAAAGAAGAAATATTATATGATTTTATTTTATTAAATAAAAAAACCAGTTTTATTTACATAAAAAAATTTTGAATTATTGTACTACCACTGACACTAGCAAGGGGAGAAGGGACTGATCAATTAGAGATCGTATGACACCGATTACATTTTTAGATAAATAATAATAGATTTTTGGAAAAGTAGAAGAGTTATATTTGAATTGTTTTTTATAAATTAATTCCAGGGTAACTCAATGTTTTAAAATTCTATAGAAAGAAAATCAGAGATGTTTCAAGTCGATGCTGAAGCCTGGCCGGGGAAGTACACAAATATTTTTATGTTTCCAATATGTTTGCGATAAAATAAAACTGTCTGGAGACTAAAAAAGTTGGAACTATGTTTATGTATGATATATTTTCAATGATTTTATTTAAATGTAGTCATGGAGAGTGATATTCATTATTATTAATTAGTACAGATCATTATGATGTGATGTTTTTTTCAATTGATTTATAGATCGTAATAAGAAGACATATGACTGTTTTTACATTGTTGGGGAACAATGTAATGAAGAATATTATGTTGAATATATGATTCCATAGAAATTGGAAAATAGGAATAGCAATCATTATTAAACTAATGATTTTCTTAAAAGTATGAAGAGAAAAAAGTATGTGAGATGATTTGAAAATATTTCAGAAGAAATGTGAAGAGTTGAGAAGCATTGAAGAAGTCCTGGATGAACACAAAAATTTAAGTAAATTGGTGTTTTAGGAAACATTTTTGATCTGGAAATGTTATAAAAACCCCTCTGAATCCTTATTGGGAACACCTATAAATAGTCGAATTATATTCTACTTTAAACTAACTAAAGTGTTGTCCATGGGTGAAGAAGAGAGAAGGTAGAGAGTTCAATGTTTTATAGAGAAGAAGATTCCATATTGAGTTTCTTGAAGAGGTTTTCTGGTTATAAGAATAAGAAGGAAAATCATGTTCATAGTGTTATAATTGGACCATGAATTCATACTAGGAGTTCAAGATTGAGGAAAAATTAGTTCATAGTTGTTTCATTTGTTTTCTAGCAGTGTTAGATTATCGGACTGAGTAATCATACTGGAGGAATTAGACTAAGTAAATCATACTATGTATCATTACAAAGTCAAGGAAGCTCTTAACTATTGCGAGGTAGGAAAGTGAATAATTGTTTTGAAGATTAAAATTTTGATGGTTGACCAGGAAGCACAGTCACATGTTTTGAAGCAACTGGTGAATGGTTATTAACTAATTAGACAAATTTTATTACATCATTTCATGTTACATGAATCACTAGCACTTTTTTATTGAACTTAGTTCAACACATGAGTAATGGAATATAAAACTCATTCTATATACACAAAGGTATTTTTTGTAGTTGATTATGCGATATCATATTGTTTCCATACTATACCAAGGATATATCCGCTATTATTGAGTAGTGACCATTGTAAATTATAATTCTCATGTTGAGTGTGAATGTTTAGATTTTTTAAAAGTAATAAATATTTAATAACATGTAAAAATTATTTAAAAATAAATTAAACATAAAAATAAAATAATATCATTGATTCACCCCCTCTCCCCTCTCCATAATACAATAATTTTGGATGGGAAATTTCAAGTGGTATAAGAGCTTTTGTTCCCTTGGTTTTTCTCTTTCCAATGTTTTTAGAGAGTAATTTTTCCCAATAAAATATGATTTGTGTGAATAGTATGTGGATTATAATATTAAATTATTGGAACTATCAAATCTGGAAGGAAAGAATGTTTTTATATCTTATGTCTCTTGGTTATGATGTTTCTAATGTTTCTATTAATGGTTTTCCACCTCATGTTATGAATTCTTCTCTAATAGATGATTATTAAGAGAATCTAGAGAAAAATTGAATAATTAAAAATGATATACTCTCATCATTATTTGAAAGTTAGTTTGTTATATTAAAGTACTTTTTTAAAGCCAACATTATCTGGGAAAATTTGAAAAAAAAATTGAAGAAGTAAATACAAAAGTGAATATATATCCAAGTTACAAATCTGGAGGATAATGTATAATGATCTCATGATGGGTTAGTATTATTCATTTGGGGTCTTATTTATTATGGTAATTACAATTGTTAGCACTATTATATGTCTTATTGAAAATTTGGAATATTTTACTATTTTTTTAAAATATCATGATAATTATTCCCAGAAATATTGATAAGAAAGATTCCTTGTTGAAAGATAGATATCCAAAAACATTATCTTTTGATGATTTTCATAGTTTACTCATTATTTCTTGATTGATAAAGGATAATTTAATTAAATGAAAAAATATTTATTGTGAAATTTCTTTCAAGGCTAGTAAAAAATAAACTCCTATGATGATTCCTAAATAAGATTATAGGGACTCTAAAAAAGAGGAATGTAAAAATCTTAAACAAAATCTAATCTTGTTTTATAAAAATTTGAAAAGACATACAAAATATTACGAAGGGAAATTCCTTTAAAAAAATTTGGAAGTTGATTTATTTGGAACATTGTTTCTAATTTTACTCAAAGAGGTTACGAAGAAGAATGTGATGAAGAATAAAGAGATTAAAAAGAAAGAAGAATAATAAGATCATATAATAAATATGGAGATAAGGAAAAATCATATTCTAATGCGTAAGATAATTACTTATTCAAATAAGATTGGAGAATAATTTTTTCTATGGATAATGATAGTTAATAATTTAAAATTTTTTATAAAGAAAACATGTATATTACCACAATTAATGGCCATTGTTTTTCTAGAAATTGTTTTAAAGAAGTATATAGGTAAAATAAATTCGAAAATACTTTTGATAAGTATGGAGAGAACAATATATTTATAATAGTAAACAATAAAAAATTCAAAAGCATTAGTTCTTAAGAATAATAAAATCAAAATTAATATTATCTGAAAGAATAATTGAAATAATGTCCATGATATATTTGAATGCTTGGGAAATAAATCCAGATGTTGAAAAATAAAAATTCCCTAACAAATAATCAAGTGTTTTTCCATGATGATAATGTTAAGATACATGAATATATTGATAATTTGATTTAATATATTTTGAAATAAATGATTCATAATGAACATATGAAAGTAAATTTGAAGGAAAAATTTAAAGATTTGGAAGTTTCTCAAAAAGAATAAATATGAATAGAGGGTTAAAAGTTTCATGAATTCTATCTCTGATGTTTATGAATTTTATAATAAGGGTAAACCTGAGATGGATCAAAAACCACTTTAAATGGTTAAAAAGAAATGTGAATTTGTTTCATAGAAGAAAAAGGATGGATAATTTTTGTGTGTATCAAAATCCATCAAAGTCAAGAAGTCAAAAACAAATAAAAATCCTAAAGTTGAAAACATTTCTAAAACTTATGGTTCTAATAAGGATAAGAAGAAATGCTATTTTAAAAAAAATATTCCAGGAGAAAACATAAAGGTCAGTGATCAACGAATTTCTAATAAGAATATTTTTTGTGAAAAATGTTCCCAATTATAGAAGGTAAAAATGTAATAGTGGAAAATATTCTTTCTATGGATTCTATAGGTTTTTTTAGATTTTTAAATATGGAAAATATGTGTTCGATTATGCAAAAAAGTTTCAACTATTCCATAAATTATATAAGGAAAAAATTGATGGAAATTCATTCCTTCTAAAGGAGTAAATCTAAGAGAGTTGTCTTGAATGTTTTGAAAAATAAACATGATGAGTCAAAAAATAAATAGTGGTTAATTATCCAGATAGAACAAGTTAACATGGATAGAATGTTAGAAGAAACTCAAAGATTAGTGGAATAAAAGAGAAATAAAATGATATCTGATGTTCTGAGTAATATTATCAAATATATATTTATATTTTATGATTTTAATATTTATAAAATATGAAAGAGATGTTAGTAAGAAAGAAATGGTAATAAATGTTTGTTGACTATTTTTCCAGAACAAACTTAATGCATCGGAAAATTTTTACAGACTTATTTTAATAGAGAAGTCACTAATTATAAGGACAAGTTAACAGCCTCATCAAAAGATTCAATAGATATAAATAAGGTTGTTACAATGTTTGATAATGATGAAAATAATGAATAAAACACGTCTAATGAAAAATAAAAGATAATGAATAAAATAAATGACTAAGAGATGAATCATTGTCTGATTGTTGCTTTAAAGGAAAAATAGTGTTTCCACATTATGCCTAACATTTTTCAACTTGTGATAACTTTTAGGTAATTGAAAGAGTTGAAATGAAGAAGATGGTGTTGTCGAGACCCTTACTATTCTTGTAATTGAATGTAATGAGGTTATGAAAATGAGGTTTTGGAAAATTTTGTTAATACAATTGAACTCTTGGATTTGATTATTGACATGGGTACAAGTTACTTTTATGTTGATCAAATCTTATCAGGTTCCCCACTGATATGAGAATGTTTAAATAGAAATTAAAGGGTTTCACATGAAGGGTGTGTTTTATAAAACATTGATAAACATAATTATACACTCTTTTTCTACACTGGGGTTTCCCACGTATACATATAGTTATTTAATTAAAGGCCATTTGTTAAGAAACTCATGTGATACATGCAATCTTTTGAAGAAAATAATTATGAATTTTATATTAATAAAACATATCATGGGGTTACCCATTGATTTTTAATGTCAATAAGTGGGATAGATAAAAAAATATAAGGAGAAAAAAAGGATTTTGGAGAGAAGAAACAGTGAGATAAAAAACAAAAAATGTTATCATTAATATGTTGATATTGAAAAAAAAATTAAATGTTGAGATAATTAGGACCATGTTGTATTTTATTTTTATTTATTGTTAATAGATCAATATGTTGATTATATTTAAGAATGTATTAATGATTTAAAAGGTATTGGAAAATATATATAGAAGATATTTTTGATTGAAAAGTCATCAATCAGATCCATAACCATCATTATAAAGATCGTACACACCATTTTAATCAGGATGAATATTGGGATGAAATTGTTTTCAAGAAGGGTATCTTAATGAAATTATTTTATTTTATTCAATGAAATGTAAAATTATATTGAATCACCTCACTTTTTAATATATGGTGACCTAAATCACAATTTTATTCAGACAATCAGAATTAGAATTCTTAAGAATATTCACGGTATTGGGAATAATTTTCTGGAATAAATGGTTCATCAGACTCACATTAGTTGTAGAATAGTCTTTTCTCCATAATTTCGAGTTGTATCAAACTCTGAATTGATCTAATAAAAAACTAATGATTCCTTTCTAATATTGGATTTCTCATAAACCATAATTTGTATAGAGAAATTATGATGTTATCCTTATGAAACAAAAGGGGTATAATTGGTGTTGTTGATCATAATGAGTATCATATTAGAAAGAAATAAGATTCTAAATTATAGGAAGTTATAATACATCACAATAAATTCTAGATTATTCATCTCTAATCATAAAATATTTAAAAGTGATTACAAATTCATGATACAAGTTGATGTTTGTGAAAGAATAATGTTATTCAAGTCAAATATTTCAGGTCTCAGTTCATCAGTGTGATATCATCAAACGTAGATTTGTTTGAAGACTGGGATGGTTTATTATGATATGAGACAATTAATATTCTGTTTTTCAGATAGACCAATAATCCACAAGATTCAAATCGTTACAGAAATAATTTGTTGAACGTCATATGTGTGTTTATTTTTCATAAAAAGAAAAGAAGTTACTGAAGTTGAAGTAGCTAAAATAATTTCTTCAGATGACATGTTTCACTGATAATCAAAGTAATCCCAACTTTGATCATCAAATGTAGTTATGGTTTCGAAATGTAATTTAGGGAAGAAGTGTATTCATTGTGGGATGTTGGGATAAGTAAAAAAATTTAATTCATTTGGACCAATGAAAAATTAGATCATATATAAATCAACAATATAGTCTATCTTTTTAATAAATATGAGTTGTTGTCTATGTATTATAGTTACAATCTCTTTTTTTTCAATTGGTTCAAGAGTGAAAGAATAAATTATATGTTTGTTTCATTAGATTCCAGAATAAAATATGTTTATTCCATTAACGATTGGGTCAATACTCATTGAACTGGAGTTGGCATTTATTATCAGAGTGAAGCATAGAATAATCAGTTAGATGTGGAATTACATTGATAAAATCATTAGATACAGGTTCATCGGCCTGAGGAAAATAAGATTCATTTTATTTGATGTGTTTTTTCAAAGTATTATCACGGGGAAATCAATTTTTAAGATTTTTGGGAAAATTCATGTCCAATAAGTTTTAATCCATTGTTCAAGGGTTTCTAAGGAAGTACGAGAATCATTAAAAGTTTCCACTATATATATGACAAATAAAAGTGAACAATGTCTAATAATGTACAAAAAATGATTATGGAGGAATTTTTTTTAAATATTGTATTTATAATTTGATATAGAGAATGATCTTCTGTATTATCAGTTGGTATGAAGCATCTGAATGGGTACTTTTTCATTTGATTATGTAAATAGCAATGTGAACACAAATGATTTTTTTATTGGTGTCAAGAAACATAATAAAGAATCTATTTTTGAACATATTCTTTCATCATAATTGTTAAATTAGAATTGAAGTAAAAACTGAGCTAATTTTTTTTAGAACATCTGAAGAGAGATGAAGTCATGATTATATTAAAGAATATTCGAATGGAAATGGGAATAGTTGATTATCACTAGATAAGTCAAATATGAACTATAATTTAAAGGTAAATTAATGATTCTAGAAATTTGGTTGAGCCAGAATGGTTTTTAGAATCATTCCCAAACCTTATTTGGAACACCTATAAATAGTGGATGTAACTTTTACTTTCTACTGACTGAAGTACTGTTCATGGATAAAGAAGAGATAAGGTGGAACATAGAACATTTTAGAGATTATAAGTTTATAAATTGATATTTCCTAAGAATTTTATCCATATAGAATAAGAACAAGTAATATCATATTATTATTTTCTTAATTAGACCGACAAATCAGACTGAGATATCTACACTGAGGAATTCAATGATTACAATTATTTCAGTGGTATTCTAGATGATTTAAATTACCAGGTTAAGAAACAATACTGATCAATTAGACTTAGTGAATCCAGTTTAGTATCATTGTGAAGTCTAGGAATTCCTTGTCTATTTCTAGAAAATAAATTCAAGGATTGATTTAATGATTATATTTGTGAAAATTGAAAAGGATACAACGTAACATGTTTTGAAGCAACTGTTGAAGGTTTCTTAACGTGTTACACACGTCATATTACATCATTTTGTGCTACTTGAATTACATTCAAAATTTTATTAAACATAGTGATACATTATTGTAATGGAATATCCTACTCATTGTATCCATAAAAAATGATTTTTTTCTAGTGGATTTTGTAGTATCTGATTGATTCTATACCATTCTAATGATGTCACTACTCTTATTGAATAGTGAACCTTGTAAATTTTTATGTTCCTATGGACGAGTGAATTTTTTGATTTCAACAAAGTGATAATTCACTAATTTGAAGAAAAGTTTATTTCAATTGAAAGGAAACATAAAAATAAAATAGTATCACTGATATAGCCCCCACAGTGATACAACAATATTAGATGGGAAATTTAAGACATGAAAGAATCTCTGAATTGTGTTATAAATTAAATATGTTCCATAATCACCTAGTGGGGATATGAAGAAGGATAGCCTCCAAATCCAACATCTAGTCTTAGGTGTCCAGAAGATAAAAATACATGTGTAAGAACCTCAATGAAATCCTTAGCTTCTTGGAGGTATGGGTAACTCTAAAACCTGAGGGGTCACTAATGCTAAAACTCATGTAGTACAGTCATCCTACACACCTCATCTAATGGTTCTGCTGGTACCATATACTACTTGATAAGTGGTGGAGTGGATAGAAAACAACTTGGGGATATTACAACCGAAACATATGCCTTTATAGAATCCACATCACTAAGGGGATCATCTTCATGATCTTACCACTAAACCAAGCTATAAATCCCCATTAAGGCAACTCAAAATAGATAAATTATACCATATTCATGAGTGTGTCTAGGAAGATGAATTAATAATTATAAGGAAACAAAATTCATTCTTATTTGATGCATTTACCAATTATTTTCCTGCTACCAATGCCTATATGTACCAAGTCAATATTTACGTAGTTAGAGTCATACTATATGGATATGTTGGCCACCACACTAACACTGGAGTCCCTGGACATAAATCCAAACTTGAGACACTTCACACTATTTCCAAAAACCCAATCCAATCTCACACCTGGATAAAGTTCCAAAATACCATCATATAATGAATGCCACTAATTCTACTCAATCATAACTCATCACACTGGGGCCCACCAAGTTGGTGGTAAGTTGAGTGTGACTACACCATGACTACATCCAATATGTTTGGGGATGGAAACCAGTTCCGAGTAGGAATAATACATAAATATGAAAAAACAGTCTAATCTACCTATAAACAAACCCACATATCCAAACCTATACAATGGTGAAGTTAAATTACAAATAATATGAATGCATTTGAGTATCTAAAACACATAATCATATTATGATCAATAATACTAGAAATCATAATTTTCCATATACAAGGCCACCGAAACTGTAAAGAAATATAACCAAATAAAATGAGGTTACAATTATAAAATGTGGTACCTTGTGTGAACCATAATAATTCTTCCTAATCTAATATCTAAATATTTTTAGTCCACCATTATCCCAATTAAAAAATATATCATCTTGATAATAAATGACTTGTGTGGGTGGAGCCCATATAGGGGTGAGTCAATGAATATCCCTTTTGAAACCCCCTAAATAATAAAACATAAGATAAAAAGATATAATTCTAATAATAATAGTGTTATATCAATAAACATGTGACATATATAATAAAACATCGTGATATACTCATGATATAAACTAAGTCTCATGTTATGGTTACAAGATCAAATCCAGCCTGATATTTTCTTATAGAGTTCAAAGAAACAATCTCATGGGAGAACTCACCTAACAGATAGTATTGAACTAATTAAATCTATCTTAGATTATGTGATCATTTGGTCTCTCCATTAAGAATTACATTCTATAAGTTAGAAGATATCAATACATAGAAGGGCGATCACACCCTATAAAAATTCTTATATCTATAACCTGATCTATAATAAAAATACAATTAGATGATCAATGCCCGATAATTATGGTAGAAGATGATAGTGAATTCCACAGTGATCCTCGTAGAGGGATTCTGATAACTCTATCTAAGAATAGTCTCTTAGATGGGTTTTTAATCCTCTACAGAGGATGTAATTCAACACTTTACCGATAAGGGATGGATTGAGGAAAACACACTAAAACTATTGGTCCATGAAGAAGAGAACAAGGGTCAAAAACCACCAATGGGAAATTAAATTATGATTACTAGTACAACATGGAATATCTTCCCTACCTTGAGTCTAACTGTGTCCCCTAGCTCATGCCTATATACCCTAGGTAGTGCATGTGTACTCTAGTTATGCCTTTGTACAAGGTCAAGTCTTAGTATTGAGATGTACCAGTGTACTCTAGTTGTGCATGTGTACCCGGTCATGTCCATGTTTGTGGGCCCTAAGGTAAAATACCGATTATTTAATTTGATTCACACAAAATGTGTTACATGTCACACTATGTTTTATATTTTATTTCAAAAATAAAATCCTTCCACAATAGGTGGGACTACAGAACATGTGTTTTTTGTAACACACCATGTAATACATGATTTTTCTGATCCGATGAGTCTTCAATCTTCCTCCTCTTAATATACTATTTCCCAGGATTTCTACTACATAATACTCCAACAAACATGAATCTAGGGACATCTAAACAAGTCCACCATCGGTGGCCAAAATCTGACCCTCAATTCTTATTTGAAATTATTATCCATCAAACCAGCCAATTTCCAAACACAAAAATAACATCCTATAAATTCTCATCCATTACCATTATATTTTCATATTCACCATACATTGACCATGCTATTTATCTTGATACTAAACATGAAGAATCAATATGTTTTATTGAATAATGGTTGTGAAATTATTGATTACCCAGAATTTGTAGAATTTTTAGTCAAACCGAATACTAACTATGAACACATTAGGAACATAGATTGAAAATAAAAAACATAAACATAAGGAATTAACCTCATACAATGTTCATGTTGGACTAAATTCTTTCTCATAGTAATGGTTTAATGAAGAGTAAAAACAATGAAAAATGATAATCATTTTTATATCCTAAAATTCGAGGAAGTTAAAAATCAGACATAAATCATCCATCGATTAAAAAAATAAACTATTTGTAGAATTTATTTTCATTAAATGGAGGATAATAAAAAATTGTATAAAAACCAAAAATAGATATCCTACCTCAATATTTGATCGATCATTGATGAAGAAAAATTTCGGGCCATTTTCCTTATAAGATCCAAAAGTTTTGTTAGCACATTGATCACAAAGACATGATCTATCAATGATCTTCTATGCAATATCCTATATTGGATCACTTCTCAATTACTATGGTTACAAATATTTCTCTAGGGATTTATTATAACCAAATGTTTTTACTGGAAATTAGTTCATGGAAATATAATAAATAATAAAATACATAAATAATTTTTTAAGTTAAAAATTTTCCCACCAGTTCACTTTTGCAAATCACCCAACGACAAAAATAAATTATGTCATTCCAAGGGTAAATACTATATTCTATACTCAACAGTGGAATCATATTTCTATTTTAAGACTCCATTTAGGATTTATTCCATTATTTTAGGATAAAATATATTATTATATAAATATATTTATTATTGTTATCATATCAATACCGAGATCATCAATCCTTGTAATTTAATGTTGTCATATCTCCCAAATATTAAAATATTACATGAAAAATTTCAAATATTTACAAAAAAAATAGAGCTTTCTTATGTGGCCAATAACCAAAAGCTACTTTAACATTGATAGGGGATTTCCACCATGTGAGTGTTTTGAATCACTTTATATAACCATGTCTATTATACATAAAACCTAATTATGAATGAGCATGTAAGGGTAATGAATTTTGAGAAGTCCTTGAATCTAAAGTCCCATTTCCGAGTCAACTTTTTTTTTTGTATCATGAGTTGTGGGAGGGAGGAGATAGTGTTGAGAGGACATTTGAAAGAATCATATCATCACTATAAGGGAGTTTCTAGGACTCTATACAAAACATAGATATGATTCTTGGATATAAATTACCTAGATTGAAAAGATTTAAAGATATAATGGTTGGTTATAGCCCTCATTTTCTTATTTATATAGGGGTGGAAACTCTCTGTACTTTTATAATGAATCGTACTTATCATTTTCAAGTGATTCCATGGTCAACATTGGTGAGAGATTCTAACCTTTATGAGTAGGTATTGAGCACCATGTGTTCCCCTTTATGATTCTCTATTGAATCATTTTCATCTGAGGCTACAATAGAAGGATACTCTTTCTCTAAATCAGTAGAAAAGAGGAATTCCAAGTAGAGGATAGATTTTATATTATTCTTATCCTAATAGATTAGAGTGAGTCAATAGATGAAGTCTTGATAAGGGTTTGAGAGGTCATAGAGTAGGATATAGCTAGATACATTCTCTTGGGTTTCCAAGGAGGGATGAGCCCGATGACATTCTATGTACCCTTTTCTTGTTTTCTAATTTCAATTATACCTTGTTTGATTTAGGGGATAAAAACTCCTCCATATCACCTTCTGTCATCTATAAAACATGATTTGATATAGATAAACTTCAATTTCCCTTGGTATTGACTATGAATTTGGTGGTTGAGCTTATCTATATGAATTAGAGACTATGAGCTAGTGTTGGAGTAGAACCTCTCTTGGGGAGAATTCCTATGATTATGGATACAACTATATGACATCATCCCTATTATGAAATAAATGTATTCAATGTAGGGTATTGTGTATTACTTCCACAGTAATATTGTAGTATATGATGCTATAAAAGGGCATTTCATATTCATTAGATATAAATACCCTTGTAGGGGTTAGAGGCATGTTTCTTCCTTAAAATACTTGATGGGAGAGGTAATTATGAGTTTTTATTTGGTTTTATCGATGGTGTTTCCCAAGGTTGTGGAAGTGTACCCCAATTTTTTTAGAAGAAGTTGTGACATTTTCCCACTTACGAGAAATCAAGTTTGGGTTAGAGATATAACAACCATTTTCCATGATCGTGACATGTCCATATAGGATGATTCCACTAGATTTTTGAGAGTTTCAATTATATCTCAACGATTTGTTGCATTAAAGATTTTTTCAGAAAATTGCATGACCTTAGGGTGCACTAGTTTTTTTTAAGGCCAGTGAAAATTTTCATCTTTGTATCGATTATCTTCACTTAAATCAATTGAAAAATAAGAACATATATAATCTTCCATGGATTTATGATTTATTCAAGTATATAAAGGAACTAATTGGCTCCCAAAGGTCAATATATTCTCATGATATCATTAGATTTGGGTAAAATATGAGGATATTATAAAGAATACTTTCTAAGGTCGGTATGGGAATTTTGTTTTCATTGTGATGTTGTTTAGTGTGAAGAACACTCTATCCATTTTCATGGGTTTGATGGAAATATTTTTTAGATAATTTCAACAATTCTTTATAGTCATTTTTTATCAAAGTCTTCCTTTTATACTCCACATGCATGGAAGATAATCAATAGAATAAGCATACTATTTTGGAAGATCTTCTTCATCATAAATTTTTTGAAATGTTTTCAATGTTTGAATTTTGGACTTTTCAAGTTTGTTTCTTAAGGCATGTCTATCCTAGTGAGTATTATTTGTAGATCCTTTAAGGATCAAGGTAGTAATTTCTTAGGAATACCCCATGCTAGTTGTATTGGTGTAGAGTTTTCTTTTCTTATAGGATATTATTTGTGGTTCAGCTCCAATTTCTATCAGGTTGTGACTAATCTAAAAACCTTGAATAAAAAGGATCATGAGTTATTTTTATTGATCAGGGCCATAATAGTTTTGAGTTCATGAAGGGGAATATTTTAAATGATTTATTTCATCATATTTTATAAGTGGGAGTTCAATATGATGTTTTTTGTGATGTTACTCATCATGGTTTGGTTTGTGTCCTAATTGAGAAGATATCATTTTTTCTTCTGGGTGTTTCTATTTATTTTACATTGAGAATAATTATTCCAACCCTGATCATGAGTTGGTGGAAGTTGGGGTTTCCTAGTATTTTTGGGGACATTACCTCATCAGTGAGTGTTTTGTGGTTTTTACATATCATAAGAGCATATTCTATGCGTTCTTATAGCATGACACAAATATAGAAAAGAGACGTTGGAATAAATTCTAGTAGGATTATGATTTCATGATTTCATATAAAATTGGATAGTGTAATGTTGTTGTTTATTCACTTAGTTAAAAGTCAAGTACTGATTACTTTTGTGTCTTTGGAAATTCTTAGAGAGTAATAGAATATCCCTCATGGATACATCTTGATATGAGAGTGGTTTTTGGTATAGGTTATCGTTTCTAAATGATATAATAGTTTAACATGGTGTGCCATGTGGTGGAGTCTTGGCTAGGGGATTATAATGTATAGGTATAGAGATATCAAATTTTATTTTGTGATTACCTGATGATTTTTCTTAGGATGAACAGAACCATGTGTTGTTCTATAGGATGTGTTTCATTTTTTTGAGGTCTGTGATATGGTTCTATTTATGTTTCATATATTACACTTGGTTATATATCCTAGAATTTAAAATATGTACTAACTGTTAGGAGGGATATTTTGGTGGAATGGGTTTAAGAAAACTGTTATAGATTTTTCATTTTAATGTATGGTCTATCAGAAGGTGATGGATGAGAAAAATGTTCCTGGTCATTTTCTTTAATAATTAGATGTTCATCAGTAGAATTGTGAAGATGAAATGATGGACTTAGTTACCATTTTACCATGATATCAAGGTGCTTGTGATGTTATACGGGTGACAGTGGATCATTTAATGATATCAACCCATTTCATAGTGATTGAGGAGTCGATATTAGTGGAGTTTTTGGAGAGATATTAAATGGATGAGATTGTGAGACTCCATGGGGTCATATTGATGGTCATCATAGATAATTATCCTCGTATTACATTTACAGTGTAAAGAGGTATTCAATGTAAGTTTATATATTAGTTGTGTCTTATAACAAATTTTCATCCATGGAAATAAGATCAGAAAAAGTGGACTATACAAACTCTTCATGACATGTAACATTCTTATGTCAGGGATTTTAGAGGTTCGTGGATGAGGAACCTGCCTTATGTCATGTTTTCTTACAAAAATAATTTTTTCTCCATTGGTACGGTTCCATTTGAATTTTTTTATATAACACATTTTAAATCTCCATTTTTTTCAATGGAGTCAATGAGATAATAATTCTCGAGGCAGAACTAATTCATAACATGATAAATATGGTTCATTTTATTTGTGAGAGAATAAAGGGAGCACCGAATCATCATCATTCCTAGGATGATCATAATATGATACATTTGGAGTTTTATGTTGCAGAAAATGTGTTCTTATATGGGGCTTATTATCATAGGTAATGAAGTTTTAATCATTGTAGTAAGCTATCTAATCATTTTTTGGGCCCTTCAATGCGTTGGACCATGTTAGATCTATGGTGTATCAGATATCACTTCCCTCAATGATGAGTTGGATATATGAGTTCTTCATTGTATCTCATATCCTGTGTTAAATTCATGATAATTCTCAGGTCATATATTGAGGTTATATAGAAATTTATGATGATGAAACCTTCAATTAGGGTCCTGTAGAGATCTAAGACCTTTAAGAAAAGTTTTTCATGGATGTGGTATTCGCATGTTTCATTTCTCATGGTGACTTCATGGAATATAAGAGAGTACCTGTGAATTTGATTCTCATATGTGTAATCAATATCTATATATTTTTTATTTTTATTTTTTCTCTTCTAGTGGTTATTTTTCATAGTTTCTACTCTTGTTTATGAAGTATGTTTGCCATCAAAAAATTTGTGATCTAGTTTTTTGGATTTCTTGGTTTTATTATTTATTCTACTAAAAATGGTGTTTGAGAACATATGCAAAAAATATTATTTAAGTGGTATCCATTGGGGTTTCTGTTCAGATGAACCAACTTTCGTTATTTCCCTCTATATTTGGTTTTAAACTATAGAGGATGATATTTTTTATTTTTAACTAATTTATGTTCCTATATCCTTTTTTCCCATTCCATTTCATGTTTTCATGGTCCATATTTCTTAGAGGAATCCCAAGGAAGGATCTATGGTGTTTGGGTTCAGTAATCTGAAATAAAGAGGATCCAATGATGTGTAAAGAAGTTAATGTCATTAATATTCCAATCACATATTGTGTAGGAGTTCAGTTCATGACCTGAATTAAATTTATGGATTGTATACGGATTGTTATAAGGGTCTAACAATAACATGTATGGAATTCATGATGTGAATAGCATGGGTTTTGTACCATGATAATCTAACTTTGAAAACTCTAATCGTGAAGATGGGATTCAGGAAATTAATTAATTCAATGATGGATGTTTTGAGTGGAGGAATTTTTTGTGGATGTAAAATGCATCTCATTCATAATATGAATTAATCATTCATGTAGTTAATCTATCCATGGCAGTGAACCTATAAATTCTATAGTTCACACAGTTTATCTCAAACACTAAATTATTCTCCCAACCTATAGGTGTCGAGATGCTATATTTCAATGTGTTTTAGAATAATTTTTAAATATATCAATCCCTGAATTTCCATGTTTTATTTGGTGTTATTTAAGGGGAGTTCCTTATCATTTTTTATGGTTTCTTATTATATCAGTCTAGTTTCCTCCCATTTTTCTTATCATTATATGATTCTTTCTATTAGTTTTCCATATAGAGTTTCCTTGGATGTTTTTTAGAAAGGTTGTGGTTCATTTTTCAGTAAGGGTGTTAGTTTCCGTGGTGGGGAGGTAATTGAGATTTTATTTATCTTTTAATTCTCATTTGAGGAATTTTTTTGCATTTTTGTTGGTGATTCATTAATTATCATTTATTTTATGTGTAGTCAGAAAGTAATAATTGTTTATCTCTGTGGATTATAGTGCAATTAACCATAATAAATAATATATCATATTAATGAAATAAATGGTTTATTGTTATAAATATCATATGTTTTTCCACTATGATAATGATTTTTCTCTTATTTTGATTGATAGTGTGTTATCTAGGTTTATGTTTGTTATAATGTTTGTTATGTCTGGGTTTAAACCTATTAAATGTGAATAAAATTTCTAAAGAATTTAAATTATATAATTTTTAGTTAGATAAATATTTTAAAGAGGATTTTTTAATAAGTCCATTATTTTATATATTTTTGATAGAAATCAAATGATTCTTAATGCATGTTACATTAAAAAAATTATTCCATGTGATGTTGGATTTGGATAATGAACATGAAGATAGAAAATATTATTGTTATTATTAATAAAAAGGTCTATTAAATGATAATTTTTCTTTTATATAGTTTTTGTGAAACATGAATATGTAATAGAAATCATGTTTAAATAATTTAATTACTAGATATAATGGATAACATAGGGTACCTATAGTTGTAACATGTGAAAAATGAATCGGTTAATTCAAGTTTGAATAAAAATACATTTTTTATAAAGATAAACGATTAGGTCTGAGAGATCCCATTTTAATGAAAAGGGTTTGATAACTTTTTTTTAGGGACTAGAATCCCTATAACTCAATTTTTTTTATTTTCCCTATATGTGATCCTTGTTATGTGTTTATATGTAATCATATGATGGTTTTTCTCTGATAGTATATGGGTGGAGAGGCCCATGATTTATGTAGTATTTTATGCCTGAGATAGTGAGGTTCATGGTGGCAAGTATGTTAGTGTTGGGGAAGGAAACAATATTTATGGAATACTTCGAAACAAGGCATTCAATTTTTTCTTATGAAATCATGGATGTTTCTTGTTAATGTTCTTATTAAGGAATAGATAGTTGGGTTACTTGTTTACTAGAATTCCTTTCCCTATTAGATTAGAAATCTAGTTTCTCTTGTTTTTTTGTCTCTTCAATGGTATCTAAGAATGTTTTCTAGGGTGCCTCGAATAATATAACAATAATATTTTAAAAATAAATTAAGACTTGGGGTCATTGTTCATTATAATGTAGAAAATATTTTAATCCTGAAAAACCATGGACTCGGTTGGAATATTCCTAAAGGGAATATAATTAACATTTGGGATAATGAAATTAAAATTGAATAATTCTAATTAATGGAGAATGAATTAATTAATTAAAAATGAAATTTTTAATTGAATGACTGATAATTAATGAATTCCTTCTAAAATACTTTTGTTCTTATAAGATATTGAGTTTTTAGTTGTGGAAGCCAGGTGTTTAATTGATAATAATTTCATTTGAGCCAAAAACTTGTTTAATTCCCATAGTGTGCTCCAATATATATTATAATCCTATATATTTTTATGATTTTATATTCTACCCCACCCGTATCAGTGGTGTTACTAATAACTAATGGATTCTACGAGAGTGACTTCCTCAACATTAAGATTTGTGAGGAATAGATGGATGACTACTCCCTTTATCTATGCTCTCATATCTTTGTTGTATTATGTTTTAATAAGCGCAATGGTTATCTTTAGCATAAATTTTTGTAAATGATATCATGTATTAATGTTATTTAACCCACATGTATCTCTAGATCTACTATGTAAAGGATATTTATAGTTATGAAGTGTTGGGTATTTTATGACTTAACATACACTATTTGATGTATAATACATACAATACAATTTTTTCTGGATCCAAAATACTAATTGGTTAAAATATAGATATTTTTCATGATATTATGAGATTATGTGATTCAATGGATTCATGTTATGATATTTTATCCCATGTGTCATTGGGAATGATTCTTTTGTAGAGATATATCTCCAAATGTATAACATTGGGGAAGAGAGGGAAATCAATAAGAGGTAGCAAGGTTCCCATGTTTTTGTTATTATATGATGATCCATTTTATGCATTACATGGTGATAGATATTCATAGTAATTCATGAAACATATTATATAAGTTTAGGTGAAGAGTTAGTTTCATTTGTTGTTCCTGGGAATTTAACTTGATTACATTATCATTTTCATGAGAAGATATAAGGATGATCCTACTGAGTATACCTGTTATTTTCATCCTTCATATGTATAAACTATTTTTAGGTAATCAGTATAAACTTGGATATCATTATCTATATTACTATATCATCGTTATTTGAGATTTTTTAGGCTTTCTGGTCACTGACAAGATTATCTTTTTGTACTTGTAGTCCCATTTTTTGTTTTATTAGTTTTATATGGAATTACATTAATGTAATTTTGTTTTATTTTAATCTTAACCTGATTATGATTTTTATTGCGTTTCATGTCTTGTCCCTCATTCACCATGTTATTTTAGAGGATAATACTTCCCATTCACTTGTATCATATACCCTTGATGCTTGTCAAAAACCCATTTACTCTTTGAGGTGGGATTTGTGCACCATTATCTACCTTCTCCCATTGTTGTCCAATGAGGGGTACCATTTGGGAGATAGGGTTTTGGAAAAATGGTATTTATGAAGCATACATATAATTTTATTTTGGTTTTGAAGTAATTTTTACATTATTCCTCTGATTCTTATGGACTTATCATGAATTAGCTTATTTTAGTCCCTTTGTTGGGTTAAATAACTTAAATTTTGTTTCCATGAATACTTCCTTAGTGTTTCCTATAAATATATATATATATATATATATTCATCTATTTGAGCACACACACACGCATATATATATATATATATATATATATATTAGTGGGTATGTTTTAATACATCTAAAGGTTTAGGTATATTTATGTTTAAGTCCATAGTATTCCCCCTTGAAAGAATGATTGTTTTCAAAATAGTTTGCTTCTAAAATTAGTTTCTAAAAGTGACTTAAAAAAGTGATTTCTTAACAATATTCTCAATCTCATTTGTAAATTTCCAAAAAATTTATAAAGTGTTGTTTATTTGTGTATTAGATTACAATTTTTTTAATTAATGGTTTAAATATATGTTTGGTGTTTTAGAAATAGTTTTTAGAATAGTCTTGTGCTTCAAATGATTTCCAATGGATTTTTTGGGATTAATAGTTCTAGTCGGAAATATAATGTCATTTTTTACTATGAAATGATTCCTCTAAAATTTGGGGCACCATCATGGATGTTTCTCATTTGTAGGATGGTTTCTCATGGATAGTGATTGGAGGATGGTAGATTTTTTAAATTTGATTTCACTTATCAGTGATGGGAATGTTGTTTAATTATTCTCTACCTCACCTACCAGTATTATTTTCATCATGGGATCATATTGATTCATGTGAGGATTGAGAATCACATCTATTTATGACTTGATTAGATGGAATATATCCCTTATGGTAGGGATATCAAATGGCAGTTTGTGTCAACAATGAGGATAGTTGGGAGAATTTGTGTGGTTATTGACATTTAAAAGTATCATTAGGATAGAAGATAGTTTGGAACTGATAATGTTTGGGGTACCCTTATTTAATGTTAAGAGTATTTTATTATTATCTCTCATATACCATTTTTTACTTATTTTAATTTACTACGCTACATATTCTATGATATGTGGTTCCACTATGAACTTTTATCTTTTTTATCTTTTTTATTATTTTCCTACACTTATTATTTTTATTCACTCATTGAGTTCCTTTTGTGTGAGTAGGGTGTTTATTTAAAATAAGTTTTTAAAAATATTTGTTTAAAATTAAATGGTTTTTAAAAATTCTTATAATCTTTCTCAAAACATGCTTCTGATTTTAAATATGTTCTTCTTTGGAAATCTCATATTTTATTTTCTTCAACATTGAAATATATATTTTATCTAAATATAAAACTAACATTTATATTCTATTTTCGAAAAATTAATTGCATGCACTCTCTTGTGATTTCCAAGTGATATTATTTATTCTCAAACCATACATGATCTACTAAATGTTAGTTGTTCCATATTTGTTTTGTAGGTTCAAGAGTTGTTTTGGTATTCCTCATTGAGTGAGTGGTTGTGTGGATACATGTTGACCAATAGGTCTCACAGAGATAATTTTGGTTATTATTTTAATTTTAGATTATTTTATTAGAGATTTGTCAACCGAGTTGGCCTACAATTGTCTAGTTTTCTGGACAGTTATTTATTAATTTAAATATAGTTATGTATTTTGGACTTTAGTGTTCTCTAATTACTATTTTTTTATCTTATTTCCTTTTATATAACGTATAATATATATCATATGTATGAATGGATCATGCCCAGATCATCAGGGGGATTCCCCTATTGTTACCTCTTGTTTATTAGGAAGAATCATCCCCAATGATTACTTGTAATTACTTCTATTCTTATTGTCATCCTGTGGGGATCATGGATGCCCCTCAATAATTCCATAGTCTATCATAGGGGTCCAATTCAAGGATGACGCGGAATATTTATTCAAAATTATACATTTTATAGATAGAGTAAAATGGTTATTCTATATTATAGAGTGGCTAAGACCTCTATATTTTGTGATTCTAACCAAACCTATAAAAATTATCAAGAAATAAATTAATTTAATTGATCCCCCATTTCAAATAAAAATCTTGAACTTTATATTTATTCAATTAAAATGATAAAATGACCTCACTTGTGTTATAATAAACTTGAATTGTAAATAGTAATTTATTTTTATAATATAACATTAAATATTAATAATTAATTCTATTTAATTTTTTGCAATTAAATCATAAAAAATACTACATATAAAATACAACCTTATAATTAGTTATTTATATTATCATTTGATATAATAAATAATATCACTTCTTATTCCATCTATTTATCAACTATTAAGCAACTAAAAATTTTAATATCATCTAACAGAGAAACAATTTAACTTTCTTGTTAATACGGTTCATTGTCACAAATTACTTCTTCTTCTTCCCCCATATGAATCTTGTCCCTCAGTTTCATGTCAATAACAACACTACATCTATTTTAACTATATCGTCGATATAATATATCATTTTTCTTGGGAATCCAAAATATATGTATAATGTTCCTCTCACTCTCTCTAGGATTTCTCAAATATTATAAGCATCAAGAATTAAAATTTTATGAATCTTTCCTAAAACCCCTATTAATATTGACTCGATATTTTATAAAGAACAAAACTATTTGTATTACATGATAATTTAACTCAATAACATCGTCCAATGATCCAAATTATCACTAATATGAAATTATAAATACATTTTTTCTTTTTCTAAACCTTCTTTAAAATAAAAAATAAGAAATTTTAGACCACTAATATTTTAACGATCAAATTTTCTAGCAAGCTAAGAGGACCTCCATTAAAATAATTAACATATCCAGATAGTTCAAAACAATTAGTGATAATTATTATCTATATAAATTCATGTGAAGTATTGTTAATTTAAAAAAATATTTCATACCATTTTCAAAATAATAATTGGAAAAAAAATTTATAAAATGTGAAATCCAATTAATAAGCTCTCTATAAACAACTTTTTTTATCTATGCTTCATTCTCACCTAGCCACTTATGGTTTCTTTTCATTTCTACCATGAATTCCTTAATGTATTGATCAATAATATTATTATCGAGTAATATATATTTATATTCTTTTATTGACTATGATTAAGTCAATTTAAATGTGGATACTTTTTAACCATCTCAAATAGAAGATTAGTCACTGTTCATCTTGGTAAACATTAGAAAAAAAATATTATAGAGAGATTTATTTTTCACTTAAAACATCATATGACCAAGATACCTAATACAAAGGAGTAAGAAACTAACAAATAAAACTGATGGTTATTTAATATGAAAATCATAATAAATTGATAAAAATATTAAATTAATTAATATTAAATTGGACGCATCAAATGATAATATAGTGGCCCACTACGTTAGGATTCCTCGATCTAATGAATATTTAAATAATTAACCATAGTGAAAAATTTTAAACAAATATCATTTAAAATTAAAAGAATATATATACTATTGTTTCCATAATTTTACATAGTTCATTTTCATAATAAGTTTGATTACATATCTATCAAAATAATGTGAAAATTTACATTTGTATGAAAAACACCTTTTGGTGATTTTATAGAGAAAAAATTATTTTTAGATACTTATTATTTCAAATTACCCATTTTTTACTCTTTATATATTGTGTTGATAAGTCCTAAATAGAATTTAGATGATATTTCATTTTTCCAATATCATTGATCAATGGAAAAAACATCATTTTCACTCAAATTGTTCTCAATGTGCACAACATCAATAACATAATAATGAAAAATTAATTTTTAATATATTTGTTTAAAAAATATTCACTTTTCTTTCATTATTCTTTTCTAATTGTATCCTATGTGGTTTTAACTGTTTTACCTCCTTAATTTAGATATAAATATATTCAAACTCTATACCAAAATATGATAAGTGTGCTGATATCATGTGTCTAAATAATTATTTTAGTGGGAACAACTTTTCAGTTTTTCAATTAACCCTTATCTTATTATATAATAAATATTATGTTACATAAATGAAATTTTTATAACACTTGTAACTCCAGATGTTTCTATAAAGTATTAATTTAGGCTTAAAATATAAATTAAAAATATGAAAATCCAATTTTGTGTGTGTGTGTGTCATTGATAGGGCCTCATCATCGAATGCCATAAAAAATAATATTTATAACCTAAAATCTACCTTACTAATATTTAAATTAATGATAATTTATATAAGTAATGTTTTATGTGTGAACCATGAAAAATAAAAGGGAAAACCACAATAAATAAATCATCCAAAAATTTTGAAGAATACTAAAATCCAAACATTGTGGTGTGATGTGTAACAGGATGTGTAATAGTAGCGAAACAGAAAAACGATGAAGATAGATTTGGATTAGAAGACAATAAAAATAGTTAGTAAATTGGTAATAATAAATTTAATAATATACAAGAGATTTTTATAATATATATAAGATAAATTATTCAATCGCTCTTTTGAAAATGAAATTGAACCTAGCTAACAGTTTTAGAAAATTTTCAAACACATTTTATCAGGAAGTTTTCTTAAAGACTGTAATGTTTTATAATTTTTCAACTGTATAATTTAACTCAAAATGATACTATTAATTTATAAAATAACCAAAAATAAAATTATTTTTGTATGTATAGTTTCTAAAAAAATGTTCTTTCGATCAGGATCCACCATTACTGATTCTTAATTAATTTTAAAAATATTATTTCCAAGTGGAAAATGGAGATATGCAGCAACCCAATTCCAAAAATGAATGAGGGAATTATTTAAATGTAATATGTTCAAATCAACCTCATTTCCCTAAATATATTTATATAAAAAACATATTCAGAACTATATATATTTATGGAATTTCATATTAAACAAAAAATGGAATTAAGATTTGAGTAGGTGAATCTTCTTTAATGAGATAGGTTCTCTATATGTGGCCCTATCATCCTCTAAAACCCATCCCTCAAACAGTAACCTATTTTTCTCATTGTTCACCCTGTCAATAATCCATCAATATCACTAACTAAATTAATTCTATATTAACTTTCAAAATTTCCCCCAATGTCTTTCCTTAATTTCATATCCTTCACCATCACCCCAGAATTGGGTATGTGACACTTTTCACTGGTCATTATCTTCTCCATTGTGAATTGAGTATAACTACCTGAAAAAATGAGACCCCCATGTGAATCTAGATTTTCATACATGTAATTAGAAACCTGATGAATTCTTAGATCAATTTAATCTTTTCTATCATTACTTAACAATCTATAGATGCTTCCCAAGTAATTATCTTCATCGAGAAGAGATCCCCTTTACACTGATTTCCAATTACCAGAATAGGGGGGTTATGTTTATTTTAACTAGTATTTATTTATTCATAGTAATTGGTAAATATTAAATTTGAAAAATAGTATGAAATTTAAATTTTCTTTTATTTTCTTTTATATAATACCTTACCCTGATTTCACAATCAGAATTCCATTATGTGTCACTTTACAAACATGGGTTACCCTTACACATATACCATTCACTAAAGAATTATGTTTAAATATCATTCATCTATGGATTTTAAAAAACATGGTATTGTTACACTTTTCCTTCTCCCAAATGATATATTTTCATATCATCAGTACCAATAGGGATTACTCTTACACAATAAACTCTTTACTTTAATAATCTAACTGTTTAATTTTATGTATCAAAATAAAATAAATATAGATTAAACACTAATGATTTTTTTTCAAAATAATAAAATTAATTAAAAAATCTTTTTATAAATAATAAACCATAAATTTTTCATAGTTAATAAAATATATAATAATTTTTCAAAAAAAAAATTTCCACATTAAAAATATGCAACTTTGTAAATATAAATTCCAAGTCCTCTACATTTTTAACTCTTCAAAAATAATATTTCCATTACAATACCTCTAACAATAATCAAAATATTTTTTACAAAAATATATTAAAATAAAATAAAAGAAAATTTAATAATTTTCCCCAAAATAACACATTTTAAAAAAAATCATAGAATAGTATTTTCAAAAAAAAGTGAATAGGAATAAATAAAATACCAATAACGTATTTTTTAAAATTAAAAACATGAGAATTAAAAAATTAAATAAGTGGAAAATATTTTTGAAATTCTACAACAAATATTTCCCCCACCCTTAATTAAAATATTTTCCTTAGTAAATCATGTTAACATACCCATTAAATTTTTAATTCATCTTAAAAATGAAGGATTGTCTTTCTAATGAAGAGTAATTTTTAAAAATATTTTTTCCCAAAGAATTATTTTATTTAAAATGGAAAATATATCTCAAAAAATGAATATATTTTTGATAAATTATATATTAAAATTTTGAAAAGGATTTTCAAATTGAATATTATGAATGGAATTTAATTAGACTCATTTGGAATTGAAATTACCTTCCAAACATCAATTTTTCTCCTTGGTGAATGAAAACATGACTCAAAATTTAAACCATAAGTTACCAACTCATTATAAATAAACACACACTAGATGTATGAATAATAATAAATACTTATTTGTAGATGAACATCATTAAACACTTGTATCAATTTCAACACACCCAGCTGAACAATGATTTTGCATCCATTACATAGATGATTTTGGAGGAAAATATATCTATTTATCTATAATCAATAAGTTCAAATTCAATTGAAAATGAAAATCGTTAGAAAAACATATCACCAAATAAATATACATCCAAGTAAAATATGAGAAGAAGTAACATAATTGAATCCATGGGGTAATAAAAATGATTAATCACTCAAATTAGTAATAAAATAAATGAATTTTTCAAAAAATAACAACCAATAGTTATGAAAATTATTTCTCATGAAAAGTACATTTTTAAAAAGAATTAACGAATTTCAATATGGACTTTATTAAACGTAATCCATCAAAAAAATTGATGCTTTTTCCCACACGTAAATCCCAAAAATTTCTGAAATTTTGAACTTAAAGGTGGATCAAAAAATAAATATATGGTAATTCAAAAGTAATTTCAATTTAGAATTCCAAAACATGTAAAATGGTCATAGGAAAACTCAAAATAGTGCATTTTTTACCATTAATATCCAAAAATTAAAAACCTATGAAAATATTCCAAAGTAGATATAACATAAAATGTTTAGGGAAAAAACAAGATTTTTTAGGTTAATTTCATTTTTTATGTTGAGGGTAAAAAATATTTTCAATTATGGAAAACAAATAAGCATGAGACTATTATTCCATTATATAAAGGAATGATAGTATTATATGAAACCAATAGTAATTTTTACATGATTTTAGTACAAACACAACACATTAAAATTGAGATTTAATATATCATTCACTAAAGATATAAAAATAGTATTTGAACCAAGTAAAGGATCGAAAGAGGATTTTAAAATAGTCAATTACTACTAATTAAATGAGGCTTTACTCCTTTTAAATTCAACCAACACACTTTCACACGTTTCAAGTTATGAAAAAACCATGATTTTAAAATTCATACTCTTCAAAGATTAAAAAATATCATTATAATACTTTATAAATTTATAATAAAAATTAATTATGACAAGATTTTTAGTTTAATTGGAAACTAATTAAAAATTGATTGTTCTTTCGCTTGTAAAAATCCTTGCAATATATGTTAAACAAAAATAGTTATTTTTACATAGATTCAATAATTATACTCTTATAGGGAATAAAAAATAAGATAAAAATTTTAATATACACCATATAGTACTAGTAATACTAATCCATATTAGACATAATAAATGAATGAATAAAACCACAAGACCATGAGTTGATTCCTATGAATCATTGAGTTTAAATTTTCTTTTTATACTCATGAAATGTTTAGTTTTCAAGTAAATACACAAAAATGAAATCCGTTGGATAACTCAAAATGTAATTTTTTATTCCTTTTAAATTATATAAAAATTTTATATTTTCCTCCCAAACTAAATCAACATTTATTTTGACAAAGACCATAGTGATTATAAAAGGACCAGTCCATTTTGACAAAAGTTTCATTGGAAAATGTTTCAGTCTTGAATGGAATATTAATACTTTATGAAAAACTTTGAGATCCATTATTTAGATTATTGAATAATGAAAATAATTTTTTTTATTTCTAAATAATATAATTTTCATATTATTCTCCTTTAATATCATCCAGGTCACCCATTTCTAACAACCACTTCCCATTAACAACCATAAATTATTAATTCAAATCCATCACAACCAAAAAATACATATGTTTTAATTACCTAAGATAATGGGATGATTTAAAAAAATATAATTCTATAAGGATTCATCAAAGTGGTCTTTTTTATGTCAATTCTATAATCTAACAAAGCTTCATCACATTCCAATGACCAACCTTTCCTAATAATCCTAAAATTCCTTTATAAAATAATGTTCAATTTGTAGTTTAAAATATTATATTTTACAATATACTGTGGGTGATAATAGGTTCTATTTTTATCCATAAAATATTATACTTTGTATTTGATAAAGAAATATTCATTATTATTGATAAAGGATTTAATCACTCTAAATATTTAAAAGATTTTTTTCTTAATTAATTTGATAACACTAATTGCTTGATTATATGGAAGTTCGACTGACACATCCCATTTCAAAAAATAATTAAGACACACTACGTTATACTTAATCAGATAAGAATATATTAATGTTCCTATAAAATTAAAACCATATACATCAACGATTTCTTCTTCCAAAATATATTCTTGAGTCATCCCTTTCATTCATACTACATTTCTCAATCCTTGGAATTTATGACTTCTAATGACAAAAAGCTAGAATAATTTAAATGAATTATCTAAATGAAGATATCTTAATCTACCTTTTGTTAGGCCCTCTATATAAAATAAATCAACTATTACCTGGGTGAACATTAGCTCAAAATTCAATAAACACACATACTAAAACGAAATTGGTAATCCAAAAAGTAGTATTTAATGTATGAAATAAATTTATTTCTTTATTTTTAAGTAATATTATAAAAATGGACAATAAAAATAGTAAATTCACATAATCCATAGACCAAAAAAGTATATTTTTTTGAAATACAGAGACAATTTTCCTTTATAAAATATTAATTTGTCTCAATAGTATCATTATTCTATGTATTGAACAACATATAAAGATTTTTCGCAAATATTTTTTCAAAAACGTGATCTTACTTAGTCTATAAATTAAAATATTGAAATATGTATCCACTTGATTTATATAGTTTTAGACTCTTTTTTTCATGAATATATTTCAAGGTTGAGTGATAAAGAAAAGTATTATGTAAAATCTTATCTCTTTGTTGGTTTGGAAAACTCTTTGAAGAATTTAAGATTTATCAAATTAGAGGATTTGTTATTTTAAAATTTTGTAATCATAACAAGGTTACTAGGTATTAAACATCAAAAAATGATATTTTTGGACATGGTTTATGTTTAGGTTGGAGGCCTGGGGGTCAAGGCAAGCACCAAAGGATGGATGGGTAGATCGAGTCTCAAAATGTAGATATAGAAGGATAGTCACATCAAGAATAGTGATTTAGGATGTGAATGGGGTTTGTGGGGTAGGACATAGAGGTTTTAAGATATGAAACAGTACCTAGGAGAGAAGAAAGAAATTTCACAACATGATTATAGGCATCTCATAGTGATAATTGGATGGTATCTTTTTCTTATTTTGAAAAGGGGATGGTCCACGTTTTTCCCCAAACACGTAGGATTCTTTGGGAGGATTTTATAAAAATATCTCCCTTCCTTGTTTCTTCCCCATTTGGGGTGGTTCTAGGTTGTGTCAAATGATTTCCTCAGGTAATTTCTTCCTCCCCCTCATTTGACATTATTTCCCCCACATAATTTTTTATTTTTTTGTTTATATTTTAGGGAATTGAATAAATTCCATGGAAGTTAGGTGAAATAGACAATTTCTATTGAGGATTTTATTTAACAAAAGAAGAGGGGAATCAGATATGATATACACCATTTTCCATTCATCTTTCCACTAAGGCATGACATCATTTTTAAATTTTTATTCATTTTACCCTAAATTAAATTTTGGTGTCATTGAATTTGTGATATTAATTCGGTCTTTTGTGTGGGGTAGGTTCATGTTCATGTCAGGAGTGGACCATACACTGTTTCTAGAAGTGCTAGAATAAAAGGCTGACCCAGTGAGATTTACCATAATATAACTAGTTTAAATTAAATTAATTAATTTATAATGAATCTTATAAGTAATTAATTGTGGTCTTATGGATTGATTTTAGATCTCAGGGTGATCAGACAGGACCAATTTATCAATTAAAAGGATATATTAGCTTCAACGGTCATTGGTATCTATTATTCGGCCAATGAAGAAAATTAAAAATTCTATAAATAAAGTTAAGGGGTCTCATGTACTTTACAAAAGGTATTTTTGTCTGATTATACTACAAGGTTATGCTCATCCTCACCATTAAGGATGATTCCTAGGGATAATTTAATTAAATGAATTTTTTAAATTAAATTAAATTTCCTGATTAATAGGGATAAATACTAGGGGTTATAAACAACCACTTATTTCTAGATTGATACCTCATATTTTGATTGTCAAGGTGAGGACCTTGAGATGTCAGAAGGCCTATAAAGCACTCATGAGGTGATTTTAGACTAGTGGATACCCATAAGAACAAGCATAAGATCTTGAGACTCTCTCTAGATGTAGTTGAGGAAGTAGGTGGAAATAATAGACCTTGTGTTCCTTTGAGGATCACTTTTGTGCTTGAGTCATTTTTTATTGATGAGGTGATGATGAGATGATTGATCCACCCACATTTGATGTGATCAACCCTAGGTGGATAGTCCTAAGGCAGATAATTATCTGTTTGGGTGGGAAGCCCATCCTTGGGTGACCATGATTATAGATATGGGCAACAATCCATATCATGACTCTTACCTAGGTTGTGATCCCTTGTATAGATAGTGAGGCCATGAAACCCATTTCATGATGATGTGGGATGATATTTCCTGGTGCATCAGATGTTGACTATTGATTATGAATGAGACTGAGAACCGAAGTGATTGCGCCTCTATTGTGTTAAGACTGAGGAGACCTATTCAGTGTCCCATTGAAAAATCGATCCTGAAAAAATATTTTATGTGATTGTAGTAGGTGTCACCATGGAACTCATAAAACAATATTGAGCCCTAGGGGCAATGGACAATGATGATGGGTGTGAGTGTTTATCCATCGCTTATTTTTTCTATATTTATGTTATATGGACCTAGAAAATATGTGATATGATTTAGATTCTATGGGTATGGAGGTAGATATTTTTTGGATTCCATGAATTAAACATATGTTTACGGTGGGCACTACCTAAATTAGAGATGGTACGACTGTGCTACCCTAAATTATAGTCTAGTATACGTTTAGGGCCACCATGTTTTTGGGGATCAGTATATGGATGAGTCCTATAATAGGTATGGGATTTAAATATTGGATATTTCATGGAATGTGAGTGGGTATGTGATAGGGGATACGTTATATTATGATCTTGGATGATAGAAGATACCATATATTAGGAGATCATGATATAGATACCATGGTCCTTGACATAAGAATCCTTAAGATGTTATAGGAGCAACTATGTATTTGGAACTCATGGTATGACTATCTTGGGATGGCTCCCCATATTCATAATTATTAGTTGGGGTTTCCATGGAATTAGATCCCACATGTTACATGGGATGGACGATCATCATGAAATTATCAAAGGAAACATTCCATAATTTAATAAGGTATAATCAATCAGGATCAAGGACTTAAGGATCATCAAAATTAAATTTTATTTATTTTATGTAGTTATTCATTTATTACAGCTAAGAATGTCGCATACACATGTCAATGCATTTGTTGTTTAGTACGGGACCACATTGGTGGTTCCCCAAAAATCTTTATACTCACACCATTATTGAGCCACCATTTAACATGGATTCTTGAGAATACATTATCATTTTTAGAGGAGTAGTTTTGGTAGAGGCCCACGATAGCATGATCAAGTATAATAGATATGATGGAAACAATATCAAGGGATGACTTATGGCCCAATTATGTCATGGGGCTATAATATTTTATTTTCCTTTTAGTTTGGCCTATAAATATTACGAGGACAATGTGTAGTCTATTGTATTGGTGGTATTGTTGTTTGGGCCTCTCTATTAATTATTCATTATTACATGTTTATATTTTATTCTTCCTATCTTATTGTTATAATTCAATATATATAATTTAGTTATTATCTTTTATTTCACACTCTTATATATGTTTTATATTTTTTCCAGACTAGTAATACCTTAGATCCCCACTGTAATTTAATATCCTCTATAATATGGGAATGCATGCCTGAGCTAGTGTGGAAAACCAGCCTAGTTATTATTCGTGGAGTGAACCCAGATGGTAGAATACAAAGTGGTATTAGAGAAAAAAATTATTTCTTCTTACTATTTGAAATTTGATATAATTTTTATTTATAAAAATTTTGTTTCATGATATGGATGTCAGGATGGTGTGTTGAGAACACCTATTCCAGTAAAAATTGTTGGATACTATATATGGGATTACTTTTCTGGTTTACATTGTTACTATATTATTATATTTTCTATTTCATAAATGAATATGTGTTTTGGGTTTTAAGATGTATGTATCATGTATTTCAATATCTTATCTCATTGGGAATAGGCTAGTATTTTTATCTGAATCTTCTTTAAAAAATAAAATAAGTATCTCATGCATCATATAATGCACATATAATTCACATGACAAATAGGAATTCTAGAGATTCATTTGCCTAATGAATGGTTATTTATTATTTAAAGTGTCATAAACTACTCATATACTGTTTTCTTATATTTGTACATATTGGAATCATACTCATCTAGGATGATTTTTTTATAGATATCCTTCTAGTGGTAGGTCATGTTGATCGGTGATGAGACACTGGATAGAGAGAAAGATGGATTGGTCATCATGAATGGGATGTGTGGTAACCCTAGTTGGTTGGTATGGAATATGGTTAATGATAATTGGACCCCTTTGGGTCATCATTATTTCGTTTTGGTTATTTTAAATACTTCTAACAACCAATATAGTGTTTTATTTCATAGTTTTGAATGGAATTGTACATAACCAAAGCATGTATTGTCTTTCCCTTGGTACGGGTCGTCTAGAATGATGTCATTGTTGGTTTACCACTGATCAACGATACATGATACTCCATTTATTAATCATGATTTTCATATTCTTATAGATGATGGGTTTGTTATATGTTGGTGTGGTTTTTTAATGTTATGTCATTGTTTTTGAAAACCAGTGAGTGTGTTTTTGGGGAATATTGTTTCTATGATACCATTATGTGAGGCCATTCAGGATTATTTTTTGTTATGACCTTTGGTATGCATGAATGGTAGGACTAGGTGGTTGTACGTAGAGTCCCTCATGCAAGACATGACCTAGTGGTGCTAAATAGGAGTGCTAGAGGACTTGAGATTTGATATGGACCTTAGTGTTTTTGTGTCGGTGTGATTGGGGGAAACCAATTATATGGTTTTTCCCAATATATTTATTTTCATTGATATGGAAGAACATGTAGGTTCATTGGGGTACAAGACAGATGCATGGAATGTTTTCAGGGTTTTGGTGATGAAAAGCATTAGTAAAGGTTATTTTGGTATTAAAGTGAAGTTTTGAGGTTATTACTAGGGTGATGTCTCTCAATATTAATTTTGGATGAACTTTTAGTAGGATAGTTATAGAATGGGGGTGATAATAGATATAATGACATTAGGTGGTCGCTAAGAGTGTGGATGAGGTTAAAACACTTTTAACCAAGGATGTCCACCTATATTACTAGATCGATGATTTGAGATAGATGATCTTTGGATGAATTAAGGATTGGTTTATGTGCTAAATTTTGAGAAATATTATCATGGTAGCTCGAAATATGTTAATATTTATTAGTTGTGGTGAACAGATATCTTAGACTGGGGTAGTGTGACTCATTGGACCAAGGGTCAACTGTTGGAATCAGTGATATCCTTGAGTGGGCAAAGGGTTGATGGTGATAAAAGTAATGCTTGTGGGAATGATGGCAAAGGGAATAGGTGATGTTTTGGAATATAACTCCACTGGAAAGGAGATTTTGAAAATGGATTTGGTTTTGTGGGATGGTTGACCTAAGGATGGGCCTTGACATGCATTGTTAGGTAGACATGGTGTTAGGGGTTGGTTAATGGAAAGTGTTTCCTAGCTTGAGTTGATCATGGATCATGAGTAATGGAACATTCCTAATGATTCAATATTAAGATGAATCGTTTGAGGGTGGTTACCACTATTATTAATTGATATTTGACAAATTCTCTATATTTCACTTCCATGAGTCAGGAACATGCATCAATTTTAGTGTCGTAGGTTGTAGCTTAAGAGTTACCAGCTTTTTTCCACAGTAGTGGTTATGTCTACTAATCAACGGGGAATGGGATGTGGTAATTGGGATATTGTTTCATTGGTATAGTGATAATTATTATTCTATGGTGGAGAGTGAGATGTCGGCCTTGAGAATACAACCCTCACATGAGAAGGGTCATATGAGTCTTGTACTCATCATTGGATGGCCTTTTATCATTCTAATGCAGATTAATAATGGACCCCCGTAATAATATATTCTACTATAAATGATATATATAATTATAATTTTAGTATTAGGTGGTGTTATTTTTTGGGATCAAGCTCTGGATGATCTTGGTGTGACCTAAAGGTGATTTTTAGGGTGAACCATGATTCATGACATGATTCTAGTGGTAGATCTTTTGATGAAATATCTCATGACATGTTTTATTTGGTGAACATGAAATGGAAATTACTGAAGGATCTTTTTTGGGTAAAAATTATTAGGAACCATGGGGTGATGGTTATGCGGCTTGGAGATTAAGAATGACCCTACATATGAGGGTCGGTTGTGTAAATGTTTGGTTGGTGGTAGTCTTTTATTTTAATGATATAATGATGGGTTCCACTATGAATTTTTATTACATCTGAAAAAATTCGATCTGGCTCATTCATAGACTTGAGGTCAGACAAGGGGAAATGGGTACCCTTTTGAGAGTGTTCTGTGGGATGTTGTTGGTAGGTCGAAGGATGGCTTGAGGAAATTTTTTTAGTGGAAAATTCTTATGGAGGAGAGAACCATATGTTGGGTGAGGATTTGTTTTTTAATACAGGGTGTCTCTAGAAGGATATATCTCATTGACCATCATCTATAAGTATAGGTGATGGATATGTGTAGTGCATTCAATTTTGATAAATGATATACCTTTTATTTAGAGCTATACAATGGGTGATCATTCGATGTTCTCGAGTAGATTAAATTGAAATAATCATGGATCGGTGACCATAGTAGGTTGGTTGTGTTATTTCAATGATCGAAGGGATATTGTGGTGATGATAAGTTCTATGATGTTGTAACTGTAAAACCCCTCATGCATGTGGGTATGAAAAATTCCTAAAGGCATTCAAATTTTTTTATATACATTATGACTCATTTTTTGTGATTTTAGAATAAGAATGAGGTTCTGGGGGATTGAATATCCAAAAAATGATGTTTTTGTATGTGGTTTATGTTTTAGTTGAAGGACCAGGGGTTCTAGAAATCCATTGAGGATGAAAGTGCTACATGAGATATAAAAAACAACTATAGATGGAAATTCATGTAACGAATAGTGATTCACAGCTTGAATGGGGTTCATAAGGTAGACTCAAGAGGTTTTAGGATATTAAAACGGATTTAGGTGGGGAGATTGAAATTGCATAGCCTAGGAGGATATCGATTTTTTAAATTTTAAAGAGGCTCTGGGACTCACTTTTTATTGGGTGTATGGGATGCAGGGGGGCACTCAACCGGAGCTCCACCTCCCATATACATTTCTCATTTATGATGACTGTATGTGTAATGCCCAAAGGATTTATAAATAAATTTAATATAGAATGTAATGGACACAACATTGAGTCTCAACAAAAAAAATAATTTTTTGTAATAATTATTTAAATAAGATAGTTATAACCTAGCCATAAAACCGAATTTTTCTACATCTGTGAATTGAATTTTTAAAAACAAATTTACATAGTTCTAGTTATTAAGATATTTAGAGCTGGAGGGGATCAACATAGTTTTTTTAGTGAATAGTTACTTAACCCTTTTGAATAGTAATATTACCCTTACAAATAGTAATATCAACCTTATGAATATTACACCCACCAGATACATAGTAAATGCACCCCTGAAAGTATAAATAAAAGTTATACATCCTATAAATGCCGTTATGATATAATTATATCATATTATAATTAAATAAATGTTTTAGAAATTATTTATTCAGTATTAGTATTTTTATAAAATATAAATGTTTATTTTAAATTTTATAATTAATATAATGATTCAAAAATAAAATTTACATTTATAAAATAGAATCATAAGTTAATAATTTGTTGTCTTGTGATTACAAGATAATTTTATGAGACCTTAGTTAATTTTTTAAAAATTCCATTAAATCTGTTACAATTTTAAAAATGGGACTTTTTTAGTAAATGATGATTTTAATTCAAAATTTTTCTTCTTACATTTAGAATAAATATTATTAAAATTTAGTTCATTTTTTAAATCTAAAAATCAAAAAATGGTTTTGACGAATTTTTGGGATTTTTCAAAAATAATTTATTTTTTGGTGATTAGTAAAAAAAATACCGATCTTTATAAAATACGGTTTTTTGTGACATCATCATGAAATTATTATGATATAAAAGTTTATTTAAACTATTTAAGAATTAAATAATTATATTATAAGATTAATATTATAAAATTTAATTTATTATATTAATATTATATTTTTTCATGATATGTATAAAAATCATTGTTAGTGCCGATGTAGCACCTCTACAATAGTCAAAATGTTACAATTCGTAACTTATATCTAATAATTTAGTGATAAAAATTATTTTAATGTTTTATTAAATAATTATTATGTATTATTTAGGTTTTTGGTTGTTAATTTCGAGTTTTAGTTTTTTTATAAAATTATCTTTATCTAAATGTTTGTGCAATGCTTTAGTAGGGAATGAAAATACAAACTAACAAATTAAAGATGTTTTTTTTGATATATATGTGTATAATTAAACATAATGTGTGCATATAAATGATCATTTTTGAACCTAAGTTATATATTTTTGGGAAATTAATTCATTTTTTATTTTTTTAAATGAAATAATTGTCTTTAATGCTTGTGTAATGGTAATGTAATACTTGTGCAAGAAAAAACAAGTTTTTAATTAGGATTATAAGTACAATTAAATTGATCCAAAATTGAATAAATATTTTTCCAAGAGAATATTTTGACCATTATATCTTTTATATTCTAATTTAAGTCATATTATACCCATATCAATCACATTAAAACATTTATAATATTTTTAAAAAAAATTACATGTCAAGGTGTTCATACTATAAACATTAGTTTCTATAACAATTTAAATTGTTGTTTTACAAAAATAGTTTATATAAAATGATAGTTTTTAGAAATATAATAAAATTATATTTTCCATGGAATTGTTTTAATTTTTATGGAACAAAAAACTATCCTACTAGCTTTCACAATAATGATGGTGTAATTTTTAATTTATGAATAAATAAAGTTAATAATATTAAAAATAATAAATTGAATACAATTTGATATTTAAATTATAATTCATGAATTCTATAGATATATTTGATATTTATAAGATATAAAAAATGGATTCAAATTTTAAACCTTTTTTTGATGTTTTTAAATTCAAAAGTGATGAATGGTGTTTAAGTTGACCAAATAAGTTTTCTTGAATATAGTATTTAACTAAAAAAAATTAAATCATCAAATTATTAAAGAAAGAAAAAATGAAAATATTTGGTCAAAATGTGATATCCTATTATTTTTATCAATTTTTGAATTCCTAAACCCAATAAAATATTTAATATATTTTAATAATTTTAGTAATTCATAAGTTACCCCTCACCATAATTATAAAATGAGGTTCTTTCGTTTACAAATATTAATAAACTTGAACAATTTATCTTGATTATACTCTAAAAAATTCACTTATCTTAATCTGTTGTTACATTATAGTAATTCTAGTCACACAAAAAGACCACTTGTAAGAGCCTGGGGAGGTTCTCAATGTGAAAAGATTCAAAAAATAAGATACCTTTTTCTCATCTATTAAATTATTTTTCACTTCTTTCTTATTCTAACCTCCTATCCAATGACTCATGACAACTCCAGTAATATATATATACAATATATTTTTTATGGTATATGAATCATAAAATCTTTCATTTTCATATTTTATTCATAAGTTATGATATTTCCTTCTGTGGTGTGTCAATTTATCGCCTTTGTGGGCAATGAATTTTCATTTCACTTTAACACAATCATGGGTTGTTTAGATTCACATTAAATTTTCAAAAATGATATATATATATATATATTATCAGTTCAGTATTATTATTTCTTTTTGAAAAGTAATACCATTATATACCGACCATGGAAACCTTGAAAAGAATGTACCCAAAATAATTGAAATAAAACAAATTTTTAGTAAAAGGTTTGAAAATTTATAAGAAGATTTTGTAATGTATTATAAACATTATTATAGTTCTATAACAAATTAATAACACTATTAAAACAATTATACTAGAGGTTTGGACGAATTTTAAAGATGTCGAACCTAAGGTAAGAGATATCATAACTAAATTTCCACTCATTGAGTTAAACATATATGTCATTGGTTATGTTTTATGAAGAATATACGTGAATGAACTCTGATTGTTTTATAATTAATATCCACTTATATTTTGTGGTTTTATAATTTTCACACATAATTATTTCATTTTTTTATCCTCACTCTAATTATAATATCTTTATAAGGTTTTATCTTGAAATCTCATTATTATCTGTGATTGTTTATACATAAGTATTTATTGGGACATATTTATATCCCATGTCCATGTTTTTTTAAATATTTTCTAAATTAATATTTTTAAGGTTTAAGATAAAAAATCCTTAACTAAGACATCATTTTAATATTTTTCTCATTTATTCCTCTAAATATTTCTCATTCATGTCTATGTTTTTCAAAATGGGTTTTATGTATTTATTTTTAAGGACATGAATATTTTATAATAATAATTTTCGTGTTTCTTTAAAAAATTTCAATTTAGAATGGGACACTTTGATTCAAAAAAATATGTTTTAAATGCCTTCTTTTATAAAGTTTAATTTTTTGAGAAAATTATTTCAAAGTAAAAAAGGGTATTTTTCTCAAGATCTTTTAATGATTTTATTAGAGTATTTTCATCTATTTCAACACCCTTTTGGATTCTTATGTTTAATTTGGATTAATAATTTATAATATAATCAACTATATTTTGTTGAATAGTTTATGATTAATTTGTGTGTTGATGTTCTATCTTGATATGATTCACCATATTACTCTAAATGGTTAGAGATTATGTTTACTAATTGGGAAAAGTTATATACATTTCATATTCTATTTTCAATGAAAATGAATATGTTGATTATTATTCACACATTTCATATGATTAATGTGTTTTACATTTTATGTGTAGGGAGGGGAAAACTATTTCACCTCGGTGCATTGGTATGTCTCATTAGAAAAACATGTTTAGGTTTTTACATGTTTATGTATGGTCTTGTAATGAGGCCATGATAGTATATTTATGATGTCCCACATTATGCATTCACTCATTATGATATTAGTATTTGATATTCCATGTGATTATTAAACTAGTAGAATATCCATGGGTAAGTATCATTTTCATGTGATTTTTTATATAGTATAATTTATTCAGTTTTTTTCCTACCATATTATTCTAAAGTTTTTGTTTTAATAGAAAGTGTTTTTAGTTATTCACCTTACCTTATGGTTTATTTTTAACATCCTTTGAATTATTACCCTTACTAAGAATCAGATCTCACCCCTTTCATATGATTATTTTCCTTAGGATTCCAAAATGAATTTATAAATGAAATGCAAAGATAATCTAGATGAATAAGACTGTTTTCGATGGAGTCTATATGATGTATTTCATTTCAAGTTGTAACATTCAAATTATGTATGTATCTTTTTTTCCAATGATAAACTATTTTGTCCTTTAGGATGTGTCTTCCTTTTTATATGATAAGGTAATATAGTAAGTAATCAGCTCCATGCTACTAGGGGAAAGTTCCTTACACTTGGTTTGATCAGACGACATCAGAGTGTATGATATTCCTCCCTCTACATCCACATTTTTTTACCTAATAGTTTCTTATTTAAGGTGTTTTAATTTTAAGGTTATTAATTGATTCTATTAGAGTATGACGGAATGACTAGTTCTGATGGGTATTTCACTCAACCTATGAATAAGGGAACTTCATATGATGTCTACCAATATTCACACATTGTTCTATTGAGGTACATCATTATTTGTATTTTTTCATGTTTTTCAACCTAAATTTAATTTTTGGTCTTGTCAATCGATTATATCAACAATGTATTTTGTCAGGTGTAGGTTTGGGTGCGCATCGAGAGTTGACTACACCTTATTGCATTTAGTTTCGGAACAACGTAATGACCTAGTGAGTTTTCTTATAATATTACTACATTAAATATAATTAATTAATTAGTTATAAATGTGTTAATTAATTAACTATGGTTTTATGGAATGATATAGTTTCTTTAGGTATTGAGACAAGCCTGGTTGATCAAGGATGAGGCTGATAGGCATAGAAAGGCCTTGGAATTTTCTTCCATCCCTTTGGAGAAAATTATTAAAGCTTTGAATAGAGTTAGGGTGTCTCTCATAATTTCCATATGGAAATTATCTATGATTATGTTCTAGGGGTTTTAATGATCTCCCTAATTGGGGTTGGTACCTTGAGATTCCAGATAGCCTACAGACCTCTCAAATGGTGAGGCCACACCAAAATAGACCATTTATCCAGTACATAGGGTTTTAAGACTTCACTTTTTCATATATGAGGAAATACTAGATATTATAGGTCATGTGGGACTTAGATGATCCCGAATGGACCTGAGCTTTTCTGAATCATAAAGATGATGATGGTATGAGTAATCATATCCCATATGATGTGATTAAGCCTATGTTGATAGACCTTGTGCATACCAGGAATAGGTTGGGTGAGCAGACAGACCCTAGATTTCCTGGAGGACCAATATAGTAAATAATCCATTTGGATTTTTTCCTAGGTGGTTAGACCCCATGTATCTGCTAAGGTCATTTTACCCAATTAACTATTCCATGAGATGGGGCATCCATGTGTGTCATGTGTAAACTCAATACTTTTATTGATACTGAGAACCCATTCGTGGGTGACTCTATTCTGGTGAGACCAAGGGGACGTAGTTAGTACCTCTTTGATAGACCAACCCTGGATCGGTATTTGTTGGATGGTAGGGGGTGTCACCATAGTACCCATATCAGACTATAAATCCACAATGTTTATGCACTCTCTTGATGGGTAGAAGCATTTTTTCAACCCTTTTGTTTCATTAATTTATAGGATTATTACTTGAGGTGAATGGGTCAATCTTGGGATTCCATGGATATGAAGATAAATGTGGTTGTGCTTATATGTGTTGTATTTGGGTATATTGTTGGGGACATGATGATTAGAGATGGTATGGTTCGGATGACCAGATTTGGAGATGTGTATATATTTGGAGTGATTATGGGTTTGGGGGGTTATCATGGATTTGGAGTTATGAAAGGATTTTCATAGGATGGCTCCTCAAATTCATGAGGATCATTTGGGGTGTCCATTGATTAAAATATTTAAAATTAATTGTAATTCACTATCATCATGAGATTCTTAGAGACACTCATGTGCTGATAGATGTAGGTATGGTCAATTAGGGACAAACACCTAAGGAATGAAATTGTTTGTTTTATTTATTTTCAGAATTTATCCATTTATTATAGTTGAGAACATCGTTTGATTATATCACTTCATATATTATTTATTGTGGGGCCACAATGGTGTTACCCTTATCGTTTTTGTACTCACACCCTACTTGGGATGTCATTTCACTTGGGTACCCAAGTAGATGTTATCTTGGTTGTATGAGAGGTTGAGTATAAGATCTAAATATCATGATCGAGTAGTACTGATCAGACGGTACTAGGAGCTTAGGATGAGGTGTGGCTATGGGATTATATATATCCAACATCTTTTATTTATCTTTTATCATGGTCTGTGTATGTAGCCATCCTGGTGGGTGGTTTGTTGTATGTATGGTATGTTTTATTGGGTCTTTCCTCATTTCATTCATTATCATCAGCTTATATTTATTTTATTTCATCGTTTAGTTAATATTATGATATATTCAAATTGGATATTATTTTAAATTACATATTCTAAAGTACCTATAATGTCCCCATATAGTACCACCTTAGACCCCTGATGCTATTCTAAAGCCTCTGGCGTATGAGGGGGCGTGTTGACGTTCATGTAGTGAACTAGTCTGGCCACAATTCATTGATTGAGTAGGTCCAAGATGTAATAAAAAAACCTTAGACCAAGTCACATATAGCATAAGATTATATAGATCAAAAAATAGATATTAGATCCTTTATTTATTATGGTGTAGTTTAATTGAGTTTAATCTAGTATTCTACTTGTATAATTCAAAACGTGAAGTCTACTTTAATTTATCATTCCCAAAACTACCCATTAAACCATATCACTAGCATAAAACATAATCTCAATAGGCACCTTCTAGTCAGGGTTGGTGATAATGGGGGTAGAATTTAATTTATTCTTAACAAGATTTATATATTCAAGGAAAATCTCATTAAATAAAAAGTATATATGTTTGACAGTAGTGAACAATAGGAATTAAGGATATTTGAAATGTATTTTTGAAAACTTTGGTAAAAATAGAATGTCCTACTATATACCTATCACCATTAACATTCATGGGAGGATAATGACCTATATTTTAGTAGTTTTAACCTAAATTCAAATCTTATAAACCATGTGTCTAAGAATAATTCACTCATTGACCATAATTTTTTTTTTCAATTTATAATAACGGTTATCTCTTGACATTTTTCTAGAAAATTTTAAAATTCACTAAGATTCTATAAAAAATTTTCCAATAATAAAAAATCATTGATTGATGCCTTAATAATCTTTCCATCCATATTTTAAAATATATCCATTACATATCATTAAAAAGTGGTTTGGTCATCATATAATCTAAAGGGAATTCACTGGTTTGTAAATTTTTTAAAGGGGCCTATGAATGTTGTATTATCATAATCTATGGGGGCTATTAGAAAGTCATCATAACATAGATATCCACTATTAAATCTATAAAAATCACTATCATCTAACCAATGAATCATTTTTTATAGGAATTTCATAACAAATTGATAATTCCTATTTACAAAATTTAGAATATAATGGCCTATATTGATTCTGAACTTGGTACCTTTCTTAATTTGTATCTATTCATTTTTCTCATTGGTGAAAACTATGAAACCCACTTTTTAGGCACTACAAAACCAATACTAACCTAAGGGATGGTTGAGATTTAATAGATGATTCCAGTATATATTAACCTAATAAATTCTTTTTTAACAACCTATTTCATGGTTTTATTAATCCTTTATTTTCCTTTCAGTCAATGTGTGTTCTCAAGAAAATTTGAGACCATATGTATATATTTAGTTTTACTAATAACCTTAATATTATTAATGGTACAACAAATATAACATTTGATCTTTCTCATCACAACTAATAATATCACCACAAGAATTTTTCCAAGAACTATAATGATAATGACAGGTTATATGAAATCCTTTCATAATAATACAAATTTTAGGTAACATAGAAATGTTTTAATGTCCACTTTTTTATTTGTTTTTTGCAGGGTATTCTTTAAAAATAATTTATCCCATGTTCATCAATATTCCTCTTTAAAAATGTTTGTAATCTAAAAATGGATTTATCTTAAATATTATCCTCTTTGGACACGCCCTAAAACTTATATTTCATACCGAAACTGGAAATTAATTCCTCAATAAAATTATCATGATATTCTCAAAACTCACCCTCATAGTCATATCAGAGTTCATTCTTATTATTTTACAAGATTCCCATGAATGTTTTTAAAAATTTATGATCCTTATCACGTTCATAGATTATTTCTAAAAACACTCCTTCAAGGTTATAAAAAATTTCATAAGTCTATACCAGCTCAACAATTGAATATTTATCATCTTGTGTGGGATCTTCAGTGTTTTTAAAAAAATTAAGGTCCTTTTATTTCTCAAAAAAAAAATTAATATTAGATTTTCAATTGAAATATCCTTAACATATCCTCTAGTGACTAAAAAGTTCCTATAAAATTTTTAACAACTTCTTATTCACATTAAAGATCTTGAATAAGAAGTTTAGTTGGAAATAACAGCTTACCTAATCCAACTAAGTGGCCATACACTATACTAATTGAATGACTAATATAATGTTCATTCAAATTTAAAACAAATATGGTTTTTTGAAACTCTTGTGATCTTATTAATTGGAAAAATGAGAATGGAATAACATTTTTTCTCAATATAATGATTCATAGACAATTGATCTGACCAGTATTTCTTAATGTGAAAGTGGAAGAAACTACCCATATATTGGTGTATACGGGTATTTTAATTATAATATTTTTAAATTTAATCTTTAGTCAAACAATATATCTCAAACTCCCCTATAGTATTTTTATTTGAAATGATATTATTTATTGATTTTAAATATGATGGGATTTAATCAAAATAATGTATCAATATAATGTTGACGTGAATCTTTTATAATAACATGGGGAAATAAATTATATTAGGTTCATTATCCTTATTCTTATTGTTAAAGAAATATAATGTTTAGGTAAAAATATCTATAAAAAATAAGTATTCTCTCAAGATATTCAAAATTCTTCCCATTCCTTTTATTATTTTTCAATATCTAGAATTTTTTCTTTATTTTTCATGTCGAATTGATGAATTTATTTCAACTTTGGCCTTAATGTACACATTTCTAGATTCATTGTTTTTTTGATTTTTTAATCTTGATTTTTTCGAAAATTTTATTTGGAATATCCTTATAACGACCAATGATTTTGGATCCATTAAAATGAAAACTATGTTTGATAACTTTTTCCACACATTAAATTCATAATAAACAAAAGATATAAAGTAAAAAATATTACTAAATTAATAATAACTACAAGGATGGTAAATCATTAATAGTTATTACCATTAGGAAATAAATAATTAATATGAGTTAATATTGAGAATGTTATTTTCTATAAATTATGATTTATTAATGTTATATATATTATTTTAAAAAGATAAATTTAAAAAAAATTGAATTTGAAATTGATAAATTAAAATACAATTTTTAATTTTTGGAAATAAAATTTTCTTATGGAATTTTTTTTTTATTTTTCTAAACTGTCAATTTTTATATATATATTAAAAAATACTAACTTAATAGATGTCATAACTTTTAATAAATTATTTTATTATATGATTATATTGAAAAACAATTAATACATTTTACTCTAAAATTTCATATTTCATAATATAATAAAGTATTTTAAAATAGAATACTAAATTTATAAACCCATGGTTTACATTTTTAAAATTTTATTGGGATTTAATGAAAACTATTTTTGACAATTTTGTATTATTAATTAAAACGTGATGAAATTAAGTGTTTCATTTATTTTATTTTTAAATAGATATGATTTAAATAATAAATATTATTATAAATTCATTGTTATCATCGAAATTTATAACTATATCATAATCCTAAATCATTTAGACTAAAAATAAACTTTAAAAAATGGTTTTTTACATATTGAATTGCTAATGTTAATAATAATTTACCTATACATATAATTTTTGTTTCATAAATTGATTCTTATTTTTGAAATGATAATATTAATGTTATTTAATATAGCCAATTTTTTTTTAGGTAAAAAAATTATATTATTTGGATTAATGATAATTACTATGATAATTGTGAGACAACTATTTAAAAATTATTTTTTAATTAATATTATGTAATTTATATCAAATAAATTAAATTTAAATATTTTAAATAACGAATATAATTAGATTTTTAAACATATAAATAAATATATTAACACTCATTTAACTGGAAATCAATAATGAATAATATTAAGAATCTATATTGGTGAAATTTATATTTTATCTAATGAAATATTTTTCTTATACATTACATTTTTTAATTTCAAAGTTAATTTTATAATAATTATAATTTTAATTGGATTAAATATATTTATAATATTTATATATAATGCCCAAATTTGGTAATATGGGTCATGTTATGTGTTTAGTAAAACATACAACCACTTATCTAAAAAATCCTTACCTAGATTAAATGCAAAAGAGTAAAATGGAAAAATATAATGGTAAGATCATTTTTCATTGTTTAAAAATGTGTGGAATGAAATTTTTGGGAATTTCTAGAACCAAATACACCCCAAAATCAATAATTTTTAAAAAAATTCTATCTTACAAAATGGGATCACTTGTACCATTTCAAACACACACATCAATTTCTGATTACTCCTTTAAATTTTTTTATATTAATCTCCTTATAAACCAAACCCCAAAACATAATCCTTGAATCAATCATAGTTATCTTAATCAATTACATTTCAAGGAAATTCCAAGTGAAATATAAATCCTCTTACATAAGTGTTATATCTTCTTTGATTTTTATTCTTTATCTTGCTCTTGTTAATATATTAACACATTTATAATACGATTACATCCATATCATTAGTATACTTATATTTTTTATATCAGTAGTAAAAAACTTATTTATTCATTTTTTATCCACTTAAAAAAAGGACCATCATTAGTGTGTTACACGGAATACCATCTCCATGAAAGAAAGTCATTTGTTTATTATTAGAGATTTTTATAGATGGTATTAATGTTGGAAATGATGAATAAATATGATATATATCATATAAATATTATTATTAATTTTCAACTCAATATCCACCATTACCTCCTCTCACGCGTTGGAAAATAGAGACTTTAATCAAGTGTATGTGCAGATTACCACCTCCATAATGAAAATTTTTTAATTTATAATTTATATTTATATAAGTTATATAGACATCATAAAATCCATTTAACCATCCTAAAAAATGAAAATAATACCATTATACTTCTTTTATAATTATACTATTTCAAAAGAAACCTGTCATTTAACATAATCGCCAATCGAGTTAAAGAATATTCATGTTTGTGTCGGTTTAACCACCTACATGAAAAAAGATTTAAAATAATTTTTTATGACTACTGATAAATGAAATATAATATAATTATAATTTACTAATCAAAATATTAATTTTGTATAGTTATATAAATATTGTACTAACTATATAACTTTTTATTAAAGTAACATTTTCATCCTCTAAATTTACTAAAATAATTCGTTCTCAATTCAGTTTCCACATAACATAACAAAAACACATATGGAACTATATTATAAAATATTAAATAAATATAATTTATATATTAAATAATAGTAAATGATATATCAATAAATGACTTGGTATCAAATGATGGGTAATGATATCAAAAATATTTAACATGTGCAAAATAGTTAAGTTATTAACATCTCATGGCCATAATACACTATAACTAATTAATATACTCATGATAAATAGTTATAATAAAGATTATAAAAGGTAAATATTTATGATTATTTTTATAAAATTGGATATTAGGTTATCTATGATTATTTTTATTTGAGGTTATAGATTCAATAACTATTCAAAGAAAAAAGGTAAGGGTTTCTGTCTAAATTTTCATTCATTGAGAAGTATTTATTTAATAAAATACTTCTTATTTTTTATGTTTTAATTATACCACAATAATATAAAATTCATATCATTATTATATTATATTTAATGACAACAAATTTCCAATTTAATTCTAAATTTGTCCTTCAATTTTTTTTCTACTTTTCTCCAGGTTGTAAGGGATTTTAATCTCAATTCCTCATTTATTAAGACATTGTTTGTATTATGAACATAATTTTATATATGTAGTTTTTATACTACCTATATAATGTATTATTTGATGAATTAATTATTAATTCATATTATTCTATGTTTAATTTCATGGTACTTACCTTTTAAGAGTTTTGATTTATATTTTACACAAGCTTTAAGGATTTATTTTCAACTCCCAGTCAAAAATTGATTCCACTACAACAAATAGGGCCTTTAATAGTACTATTAAAAGAGATTTATTTTTTCTATATAAGAAATAATAATATATGAAATTTTAAATGGTTATCATTAATAGAGGTGGTAAAAATAATAGATAAAGTCTTCATTAACAGTGCTAAAAATGGAGCTGATAAAGGGGGCGTTTATGAGTGGTTTCTTGCAGTGGTAAAGGGGGCCTTTATCAGAACTTTTTTTAGCACAGTTAAATGCCACCTTTTTTGGAACATTTTTTCCATTATTAAGGACACATTTAACATTGGTAAATAATGTGCGGGAAAAGGGACGACTAATAAAGGGGATATTTTTTTGTTCACGTTGGCCCCCAATCAGTGATTCCTCCATGTATTTATCATTTCATTATATAATCCCACAATCCTACATGCACCCTAACCTCCAACCTCCAATGAGTTTCAAACATGAGACCTTCATCTTATACATTAGTGCCTTTTCCACACCCCTATATTTTTTTATATAAAATTTTATGATATATCAATATATTGATATATATATATATATTTCATTACATTTTTATCCATATATTTATACATATGTTTATATATATATATATATATTTAAATACATATGTAAAATATTTTTTTGTCTCTGTATGTGTGTGTGTGTGTCTTTATAAATATATACCAACATACATGTATCATTTATATATATATTTATCATTGTGTGCATCTATAAATATAATTACACATGTTAATATTTTTTTACATATATATATATATATATTAATATTTATATACATATATTAGAGTATATAGACAAATTTGTATTTTTTTCAATTCATACATAAATATATATACATTATATATATATATTAATGTATAGGTAAATAAATATTCATTCATTTTTATTTTAATTGAAATGGATATTATTTTTAAATTATATAATGTTTATATATTGAGAAATATATTTTATATGTAAATATTATCAATTATTTTTTAATAAAATTACAATTTTTTGTGTGAATATAAAAAAAATATGTATATATTATCATATATTTGATTATATCTATTTGTACATTGTAAAAATATAAAATTTCAAACCCATAATATCATAATGAATGTCAAACCTATGAATAAGTTCCATACTCACTAATAAAAAGAAAGAAAATACCCCATTAAACAAGGCTAAAAATACATCGAATGTTATAAAATTTGGGTACCCGACTAAAAAATCAGTTTTGGAGGCATTGTAGACATTTTTTGTCCTTGAAAAAAAAAGTGATTGGAATCCCCCAAGTGAACATGTCGTATAGATTTTCATAGGCTTAAATTTGATATGTGGTAAAGCCCAAATAGACATTGAGATTAGAAGTTATGGTCATTTGAAGTTCAAGTTATGTTTTCAACATATTTTAGATCATTTATTGATTTTTTTATGTTTAAATTGTTATTAAATTGCAATTATTAAATAATAATTAGAAAATTATAAAATAAAGATATTTTATTGATTATTTTATAATCTATATTTACTAAATATTTTATATGTTATGTGTTAGTTCGTATTTAGCCTTATCTAAAACATATTTAAAAAATATATAATATTTATATAATTATATTTATATATATATTTATATATTATTTTTTATGAAATATAACTTTTGTCCGAACATTACACATTATCACCGGTAGTAAAAAAGTGCAGATAAAGGGGGTTGTCTTTATCAACACTTATAAAAAATAACTGATAAAGACCCTCTATCATATCTTTTTTATAATCAATGATAAAGGCCTCCATTATCTATGATTTTTTTGAACAAATGATAAAGGCCCCTTTTTATCAGTGCTTTTATTTTATTTTTAATAAATTGGGAGAATTAATAATTTTTTTTCAAGAACTGGTAAAGGGACTCCATTAATATTGCTTAAAAAATATTGTTAAAGGCCCCTTTAAATTAATAGAGATAATTCAAGATCTGAAAAGGGGGTTTTTAACTATGATTTTAGGTAGAATTTTTAAAACCCAACTGTTGGATAAACCAATTTTTTTAGTGTACCTACTAAATATGATAATAAAAATATTTAATTTTTATTCCCAATCATTCTAAATCCAAGATCATTTTATTCTCTTCTTGATATCATTTCTGAACATCAATTTCTCTTTTCACGATTTCAAATTAGTATTTTTAAAATCATATCTGAAATGTCTGTTTTAATTAAGGTTATTTCAAATTGTTTGAAATATTTTTTACATTCTTTCCAAAATAATATTTTTATAATCCAATCCACATTTTTTTAATTATTCTTATATATTTTTCATTTTTAAATTGATAATGATTCTATTTAATAGAAAAAGTTTTCAATGTATTTTCAGTTCTTTTATAGAAAATATTATATGTTTTTCATGTATATATTTATAAGAATTATCTTTAAATTTAATGAATTCAAATTATTTTCCATTCTATATTTTGAAACCGTTATATATTTTCAAGGGAATTTTATTAAGAAATATTTATAATAAGTTTTTCAAAAAAAATATATTTCATTCAAATATAGTTTTTGAAAGTAGTTTTCACATCAATTTTTATATAATGGTTTTATTAAAGGATTTTTTATTTTACTTATATATTCCCTCTAGTATTTATTTCTCAAAAAGTTGTTTTTTACCCTTTTTATGATTTTATCATATGATTTATTTTATAAGATGATTTTTCTTATATTATTTGATTTTGTAAGTTCATGTTATGTGATGTTTTTGAATGTCCTAAGAAACCCATTATTTCCCATGGGATCATTATAAGATGATGAATGTTTGATTTTCTAGTGTCACACAAATGTACGGATTATATGATAGTTGGGACCTATATATACACATAAATTCATTAGGTAAAGTCTTATATCTCATGAGAAATAAATTTTATGTGTTCAGGTTTGCAAGGAAATGGATTCACAAATGGTGGGTGTGATGGTTTTAATATCTCCTCATAATTTTAAATGTGAATAATTTAGGAAGTATCTAGGTTCACAAAGGGTGAGTGTGATTTTGTTAATCAATACTAACAATTTTACATGTGAACGGTTCTGAGAGTATCTAGGTTTGTAGGGATAAGAACTCTTAATTTTATGATTATTCCACAATTTCATTTTTTTCATGTCATGCCATGTTTTCATGATTATGACTTTTTTTTAAAGTATTTGACACTTTTATATCATGGGAAAATGTTTTATAATTGCAGATATTTTTTAAGATGGGTTATTTATTTTATTGTTCCCTAATGATCCAATTTTAATTTTATTATGCGTTATCAAGTTTCATGATTATTATCCAAGGATGTTTGAGATTTTATTATATCAATTATATCATTCCCATATTCTAATTCATGATATTGATATAATCCTTTATAACATGTCATTTCTATTACTAATTATTTTATCTCACCCCTTCCTTATGTTTCTAATCCCAAATTTATGAATATAATTATGCATTGTGAGATGTCCAGAAAGAGTCTAGTAGAGATTGATTATAGAGAAATTTTTACAAGTTCAATACATTATGATGTTTATATGGCTATACTCCAAGACACTAAACCATTTAGTATTTAGGTTAAGTGGGTCTTTATGATATTTATTTTCTAAATGAAGAGAATAAAGTATTATTTAATCCATGTATATCTTTGGTCACTTCTTTTGGTTTCAGAGTTTGGTTTAGTTATATTTTATATTAGTTTTGATATTATTGGTATTTAGAAAATTTAAATTTGCTTTTTTGAATTATAGATCCATATTAAAAACCCTAGAGAGGATTCTTAATATAAGATGATATCCTGAAATATTGGTATATTCTTGATTAAGTGGGTTTCCATGAAATATATCACTATTTGAATACTAGAAAGGGGATGTAATTGTGGGATAGATTCACCTAGGGGTAATCATCCAAAAGAGGATTATTTGGGCATTGACTCGATAAGCACAACGATTTTTGTTGAGTATACCTAAGGCTACACAATTGGCTATGGAATCCTAGGGGATATTCATTGATTGATCATATTATCTTTGTGAACCATTATAAAATATTTATTTCTTATTTACATAATGATATTAGGTTAAGAATTATGAGTGAATACATCTTAATGTAACCTAGTAAGAAACAAGAGAGTTATTGTATTGACCAAGTATGAAATAGTTAAAATGAAATTTTCATAAGTTTAAATGAAGGTTTCATTAGATAATATGTCTTAGTGTTGAGATTTAATATTCATATACCTTGATTTTTTAGGATATTATCCTAACCATTTTGTTTTAGTATTTGGTTGAAATAAGATCATGGGTATAAAGCTTAAAAGGTCTATACTCAAAAACTACAATGTTTTATAACTAAGAAAATAGTGTACACATAAATAGATTAATCATAGTATATTCCTATTATGGTCCAAAAATGAGTATTTCTATCTCAAATAAGATATTGAGGTTCATATCCTTATATATATTAAATTCAGATGATCTTAGATTTTTTTTATTAGTGAAGTGATATGTATTTATGATATTTTAGTATATTATAAAATTTATTTAACATTATGTGAGACATATAAGTATTTTCCTTTTTTATTATTTTACTAATGGTTTTAAATCATTTACTAAATGATATTACTAAAAATGAGAAATAGTTATATGGAAGGGTTATATTTATTAGATTACTATTGAAAAACACATATTTAAGGGATTTATATGTTGTAGGTTTAATATATTTTCGATGTCAATTAATAAAGGGTTGGGGTATTTTAAAAATGTGAGTTATATTTCATTGATATCATTTTGATTTGGGATATTTCATGATATGTTTTGTTACGCTGATTATATGTTTGGGATTATAGTATATATTTTCTTGTTTGTGATTTTATAAACTATTGGATAATATAATTTTAGGATAAAATAGAGGATTTATTTCTTGTAGAACATGAGATTTAATTGTGGTTTTATGACTTGTAAACATAGTTATTTTTAGGGAAAGTAATACTCTAGAAAATATAAGACTACGATATGAATAATCAATGTTGTTTGATGAAAGATGTGTTTCTTTATCTAGCATAAGAAAATAATGTAGATTTCCCATTATAATTCAAATCAAGAATATTGATTATGTTAATATTAACCGAATCTACTTTAATATGTAATAAATAAATAAACAAATAAATTCTATTTATTTAATGGGGGAATAAGGAAATGACTTGAGATTTGTAGTGCCTTTTAAATAAATACTATGTTCTATAACTTCTATCACACACTACGCCCAACATAAACAAACAACATGATTTTATGAATACATTATTAATAAATTTATAATAAAAACTAATATGTTAAATCATTAATATTTATTACCATTGATGTTAAACAATTAATATGAGTGAATATTAAAATTTTAATTTTCAATAAATCAGATTGCCTTCATATTATATATGTGTGTTATAAAAACCAAATTTATAAATATTGGAATTTAAATTTGAAACATTAAAATTAATTTTTGAACTCCTCACAATAAAATTATCCTAGGGTTTATTTTTTATATTTTTCTAAAAAGTCAATTTTTTTGTTTATAGTAAAAAATATATAATTTTTATAAATATTATCACTTTGAATAAATTATTTTATTTTATTAATACACTGAAACTTTTTAAATCATTTTTCATACACAATTTTAAATTTTAAATTATAATAAATAATTTTAAAATACTACGTTGAATTTAAAAACCCATTCCCAACATTTGGAAAATTTATACTGCGTTTTAATGTAAACCCTTTTTTACTATTTTGTTTATTTAATTATAAAATGATGAAATGAAGTTTTTGATTTATTTTATAACTAAATAAGTAATATTTTATTTATTATAACTATTTTAATTTCAATATAACTGCTTTAATTTATAACTCTATCCTAATTAAGAATCATTTTTCTTGAAAATAAACATTTTCAAAAAGTTGGTTTATACATGCTACATGCGCTACTATTATGATTAATTTACCTAAATAAATAATTCTAATTTAATTAAATTATTCTAATATTTAAAATAATAATTTTTAGATTATTTTATATGTCTAATTTCATTTTTAGGAATAAATTTTAAATTTTTACGTGTAATGTGAATTACTACGATAATGGTGAAGCACTTGTTTTAAAATTAGAGTTTATTAATAACATGGAATTTTCATCAAATCAATTAAATTCAAATCATTCAGTAAATGAATATAATATTATTTATAAACACGTAAATCACTATATTAACATTCATTTAATTGGTAATCAAAACAAAAAAAGATTAACAATCCATAATGACCAAAATTTCATTTTTTCTAATAAACGGGTTTTCTATACATTATTTGTTTTAATTTTAATCTTAATTTTATAATATTTTTAATTTTAAATATTTTAAATATATGTTAAATTTATTTCTATAACACCCAAACTTGGTTATATGGGTTATGCTATATGTTTAATAAAATAGAAAATATCTTCGTTAAAAGTATTTACCATATTTAAAAGTAAAAGTGTAAAATGTTAAAACATAATTGTAAAATCCTTGTAACATATTTTGAAAGATATTTTTTAGTGATTACTAACCCAAATACACAAAAAAAAAATTTCTAAACTTTTGATACATTATACTTGGAAAAATTTCCTGGAATTCTTAATATATAAGTTGACTTTCTAAAGGTGCCATTTTCCTCACCTATAAAAGGGAATCATTTGAACCATTTCAAACACACAAATATATTTATAATTACTCCTTGAAAACAACCCCATAAATCAGACTATAACCCTATCCCATAAACATAATTCCCATGTAACTCATAGTTATCTTAATCTCTTTTATTCTAAACCATACTCTAACAAATATATTATAACTATAACAATATAAATAATTAAGTGTCATTATTATACTTGTTTTTTATATTAATGATACATCCCTTATTTATTCATTTTCATCCATTTATAAAAACAAAGGAACGTAGATAGTGTGTCACATGAACTATCGCCTCCATGAAGAGAAGTAATTTTTTTCCTGAGAGAATTCAATTACTAGTTTTAATGGATTTAATTATTGATCAACATGATATATATCAAATAATTGTGATTATAACATTTAAATTAAATATCCACCTTAACCAACACTCATGAGTTGAGAAATAGTAACATTAATCATCCGTACGTGTAGATTACAACCTCCATGATGAAATGTTTTTCATTTTTCATTTCAATTTTCATAAATTATAAAAAATTTAAAATATGTTTCAATTTCATTAAAATATGAAAATTATATCATTATTTTTATTTTATAATGATATTATGTAAAAAAACCTCCTTAACCATAATCACCAATCGAGTTAAAGTGTGCTCATGTTTGGATCGGGTTTACCACCTACATGAACAAGGGTTTAATATATGATTATGGATGATTATGGTAACATGAAAAATAATATCATTATAATATATAAATCAAATCATTATTATTATATGGTTATGTAATTATTATATTTTTTATTTAACTTATTATTAAGGTAATTTTTTTGTCCGTGATTTTACTAAAATAGATCCTTATCAATTATGTTATCATATAAAGTAACCAAAATTCATATGTAGTAAAATAAGAATAGTTTAACTCAATATAATTTATATATTATATAATCTTAAATGACATATAAATTATGAACTTAGTTTCAAAATATAGACTAATGTATAAAATTAATTAAAAATACGCAAAATATTTTACTTTATTAACACATGATGGAAACAATATGGTATAAATAATTAATGTAATAATGATAAATAATTATAAAAAATATTATAAAATGGTAATATTTATAATAAAGTTTATTAAATTGGATATTATGTTATCAATTTTTTCGTTATAGGATGTTATAGTGTCAACAACTGAGAAAGAAAATTTGGTATGGTTTTGAATCTTAATTTTCATTCATTGATAAATTTTTATTTTATACACCATGTATAGTATCACGCCCCTCATAATTGGATTGATAATGTGATGGAATGTTTTGTTGACATAAGATGCATACCCTAGGTGTAAAAGGCTTGCAATAAATGCTATAGGATTTAACACAATTGGTGTATGATTTTCCATTTTATAAATAAGACAATCCAACCAAACGAATCACAACAAAATAACTACTAAATGATGTATGATGAAAATGTAAGTCAAAATCAACAAAACTAAAAGACTCAAAACATAACTCAACATATCCAAACATGATCCATTATCCTCATTGACTTGAGAAGGTGATTGAATGGTACTTGATCTTGATAAATATCCCCATGGTGAAAAATCCTAGCAATAAATTACAATTGTTTCAAAACATTTGGGGGTTGATTTTCCCTATAAGAAATAAGATAACCCAACCAAAAAATCCTAACAAAATAACCACAAAATCATGCATGATTACAATGTATGAAAACTCAATGTAATACCATTGATATCAAAACCAAATATAATAGAGTACCATAGTGGAAGAATACTAACATCAAATTACAATGAGGAAGATAAAATAAAAAAACATAATGAATCAAAACATAAATTCATCGCTCTAAATATTATCCATGCCGAAAATTTATAATACAGCCCATGTTTCATGATACACCACTAAAAAGAATGATACTTTACATTTTTCTGTGTCTTGATAAACAAAATCTAAAAAATCATGAAAGTGGGAAATTAAGTGTGAGTAATGAAACTCAGTCGGCTTTCCCGAAATCGCTTACCTACTCATGCAACTGGGATAGAACATGTTAGCACATTAATATAAAAAATTATATAAAAAAATTAAATATAATTATATCATAGACAAATAGTTTAACAATAAATATTTTTCTATAAAAAATATTTCCCTAAAAAACAACCAAACTACACTCTAAAACCGTTTCAAAAAATCCATTTGGGCATAATCCATTTCATTATACATATCCAAAAATCCAAAAATGATTGCATGAAATAAAATCCTTATTCTTGTGAGTGGTGATTCATCCTTTCACTAAGTCATCACTTAATGAACCATTTTGATGGGGGAAAGTTAATATCCTAATCCATCCCACAAATTATGGGGTAAACGTCATACCCTTATCCATCACAAATGCACATAAACATAGACCAAACGTTTTTTCAAAAAAACCAATTCTAAAAAACATTTCAATAAGCCATTATTTTATTGAAACCCTTTCAAACACAAAATTTCCTTAAATCCAACAAATCAATATTTTAAAATAAAAATTCTAAAATCAATAAAACAGTGAAATTTTCATATTAATCAATTTCCAGAATAATCCAAACCATCACTAATGAGGGTCTCAACCATGCTTGAAAAAAAATTCCTATTCATTTTTAAGAAGGTAATTTTTTTTAAACTAATCCTTCAAGATCTAAAAATTTGAGTTGAGAGTGAGTCCACGTAACACAAAAATTATTGAGGAAACAAACAAATGGCATGGAAACTCCAACAAAACTATGTAGATTCTCTAAAAACTCGCCTTAGATGTATTTCCCTAATATCAACACATCCATATCTCATAATTATTGGAATCAAACTTCATTGATTTATCACTAATGGAATATATCTATGATTTCAAGATAGGAAAAAAATTAGATCTATAAACAATTATTAATACAACCACAAATGAAGTCTAACCAAGGGAATCATGATTAAACACACTAATAAAATATTTCTTATCACCCATGGAATGATGAGGAAAGATTATAAATCCTATGGGAGGAAAAAAATCATGAATTAGAGCAGAAATGTATGAATGATGATGGGTTTTAGCTAATCTCTGTCCAGGTCCAATTTTTTTAGGATCTAATTTTTAAACCATGAAAGCCTATTTGCATGGTTAGGAAAATGGTGCGCTTACTATGAACCCTCCTCTGCCTTAAAGAGAACATCACTATGACGGTTTGTATAGTCATAAAAAGTTTGTTCCAATTTGTAAAATTCTATCTATAACATTTTTAAAATTTTCTCTATGGTGGTCGCATGGTTTGGACAAACCAAGAACCTAATCATATGCTTACCCAATAGCCCATATATTACTTTTCATGATTTCCTGTAGGGATTTCACAGTTTCCAAAAGTCATGCGTCTACCGTACCACTTTAAAAACATCCCATAAAAATTTCAAAAGTTATATAAAACCTTGAAAACTTCACCTAAAATCATGAAATACAAATTAATAAAAATAAAGGGATACTTACTTCAAACTGGGGGTGCTACATTCTCCCCACTATTGGCCTTTCTATCCCCTAAATGTAGAAAAAACATTCCCTTCCAAAAATATTTTGGGTCATTCCTTGACCATTTCGTTCTCTCGATACGAAGTCTCTTTTAGATTTCCACCATGTTGCCAAAAATCCTACACTATAAGGATGGTTTTACCATACATCACTTCTTCAAACATATCCAAATTCTGTATTGCTTTATGAACCAATGAAGCATCCAACTATATTTCAATGTGATCCTATTTTGTTACATGGTTATGATCAAAATGATTCTTTTTTAATGTAGATACATGAAACTCATTATGCATAGCACTGAACCGTGTAGGCAATGCTAACCGATATGCCACATCACCAACATGTTCAAGTATCTCAAAATGGCCTATGTATTGAGGAGATAACTTTTCTTAATTCCCAAAACTATGATTCCCAAGCCTTGGAATGATTCAAATGAACATATGATCACTCAACTCAAATAACACGACCATCATTGATGATCCATATATGATATCTTATGACTATGAGTTGTATCCATCCATTTTTTGGATCAACTAAATCATTTATGTTGTCTCCTAGACAAGGATTGGAACAAAAATTGAAGTCTCACCATTTTTCACCAAACAAATTTGATAATTAAAAGGACACCCAAACAATGATTTAAAAGGATACATTTGTATCAAGGATTGATAAATATTATTATATGAGAAATCCATTAATGTCATGTTCTCTTCCCATGAGGAACTAAAATTAATTACACAATCCTGAAACATGTCTTCCAACATTTTTATCCTTCGTCAGATTTTTCGTCCATCTAAGGACGATACACAGTACTCTTAGTCAATGGAGTCCCAATGTATTACTGTAATAATTACCAAAAATGAGATGTAATCCTTGAATATATGTCTGACACTATAAAAACTGGTACTCCATTACTCATTACCACTTCTTGAATAAATATTTTGGACAAATCCTCCACCGTTTGATATTAACGAATAGAGATGAAATGGGATGACATTGTGAGCTGATCCACTATCACCTATATGGAATTTTGTTTTCTAGTAGTTTTTTGGAGACCTATTACAAAACTTGTGGCCATATATTACCATTTACAAATAGAAATATGTAAATACTACAACATACCTACTGGTCTCTAACGCTCAACCTTAACCTACTGACATGTTAAGAGTGTTGAAACAAACCCAACAACATTCCATTTCATACAAACCCACTAAAACATTTCTTTCAATGCCTTATATATTTTTTATATTCTAGGATGAGAATAACATCTTGAATGGTGTAAATCATGACTATGTTGTTCTTATAAAGCCAAATTTATGACCATATGATCTCAAAACCACAAAAATAAACTCCCATATAGTTTTCGTCCTTCAATGGTCTCCCCTCCATTATGTTTCAACCTCGTTGAAATAAATTCTAAATCATATTTCTATGCCACTTTAATTGTATCAAAAAAATAAGGAACAAAATAAACTAGATAGAAAATTGTAACATCACCTCAGTCTTCACATTCCATGTTCATGTCTTCTATTTTTGACATAAACTACCAATGATCTAAAGTCCCTTCTTCCAACTAAGCATACGAATTTTTTCTAAATGAATCTACCATTGAATTTCCTTTACCAGATTTATACATCAATTCATAGTCAAAAAAATTTAGATACTATATCCATGTTCTTTGTCTTAGATTCAATTCACTTTATGAGAAAATATGTTTCAAGCTCTTATGATCTATAAAGAGTGTAAAATTCTATTGAAATATGTAATGATTCCAAGTCTTCAAATCATGGGGTATGACAACTAACTCCAAATTGTGTTTTGGGTAGTTATTAACATGAAAACATAACTACCATGATCCATTAGACTTCACATGGTCTCCATTCTTGAGAACACATCCCAACCTTGTTATCAATGAATTAGAATACACCAAATACCCGTGTCTTGATTCCAGAAATATCAAGATTGTTTTTGATGTAAGGTGAACATTATAATCTTGAATAGTCATATGACATTCCTATTTTCATTGAATGGAACATTATTCCTTTTCAATGCTGTAAGTTTTTATGAAATTTTTTAAAATTCATAGATAAAGCGTCGGTAAAAACCGTAAAATCATAGGAAAATGTGTATCTCAAAAAAATAATCATTGGAAGTTTTCACAAGATATCTGCCTCTATCTTTTCTGGATCCATAGAGACACCACATTAAAATATTACATGGCCGATAAAATGTAAATATTATATAAAAAAATCACACATTGATAGTTTTCCATAAAAACAATGATCCTGTAAGATTACCAACCCATTCTCCATGTATTGGTCATGCTCATACCCTATCCCTGAACACACAAATATGTCAACCACAAACTCCATGAAAAAAGAATCTAGAAATATTTTAAATATCCAATTAATCAATTACATAATGAACAATAGTGTATTTTTATTATATAAATTAATAACAACATACTCATAATGGCGTTATCTACTCCTAGAATTTGTCTTTGGAATATCCTCATTTGGAACATATAATTACTGATATCCTGATTGCATTTCAATTTTAGAGTACCACTGGGATCGCTCAATTAATTTAATGGATAATAAATGAATGGAAGTGGATAAAAATTAATTATGATAACTTGTTTAAGTATACCATAATCCATACATAGCCAAAGCGTTCAACCCACCTTTTTGACAAAAAAATACTGGTGCTGCCCACAGAGATGATTTAGGATAAATGAACCCTTTCCTTTATAGATCTTCCAAATACACTTTATCTCCCCTAATTTTTTTTCTTCCATCCAATAAGATGGAATGGAATTTTTATTGGTACCCATAAAGAGATCATTCATAAACTCCACTTCTCTTATGGGTTGAAAACATGAGTAATTTTCGGGAAAACAGCAAGAAATTGATCAACAGATACTGGAAAACATCTGTTATTGATATCTTCTATCAATTCCAAGGTCACCACTACCAACTGGTATGAGTTCATTCCATCTGTTGGTTCCAACAATCTGGGTGTACCTTCATTTACATTTTTGCATCATTTAAAGATATTCTTGATGCCTTCATTAGTCATAAAACATACCAATCAGGTATAAAAATTAATGTGAGCAATATACATTGTCAACCAATCCATACCTGAGATTATATCATAGATATCCACCTAAATCATAGAGAAATCCCATATCAAATCATCTCCATCAATATTTATTGAACATTATTTACACATTAAGGATCAATATTATTTTTGACTAAGAGGAGTTATGGCTGAAAGTTGATTTTTATTATGAAACACTTTTATGGAAAAAGTGAGAAACCATACATGACCTCACCACTTCACAAATTCACCACTTCACCACATGAAAAAAGTCAATCACACGGGATAAAATCCATTCAGTAATTCAAACGGACAAACCATCAAAGCTGGATCCGAAGTCACTAAGAATGGATGAGATACCATGAACAAGGGAAAAACATCAGGAGATCTGGACAAACCTTAGAGCCAGTCACCTCAAACAAATATTACATAAGGATAAATTCAAAATAATCATACCTCTCATGGTCGTTTTTCTTGACTGGTTATCCATAATAACTTCTCACCTCCATATACTTTCTTACTTACAACACTTTGTTCTTTATTTCTCTATTGATATTTCCATTGTTGAGGAGTCATGGTATTCATGGAATCACCATGGATATCTTTGTTTTTATTAAGATAGGTATTATGAATCCCTCATCCCATTATATAAAATGATGTATGTGACACGTGAGAATTTTTACAAACACACGACCTTGGAGAACTATAATAATAGCACTAAAGACGCCACATCTTTTTGAAATTGTGTCAAGCTTTAGGTGGTGTTTTATAATCTCACTTCATGTGGTCAAAGGAACCACAATGAAAACATCCAAGATTTCTCTTTAGTTTCGGAGGAAGATTCATCGATTCATCCATTTGAATCAGTGCTATTCTACTTCCATGTAAATATGTGTCCCTCTTCTACTTTCTCCTAGCATTAGACATCCCCCATTCCCTATAGGTATCAACTTGCTCCCTCTAACCATATCTCTTAGGATGTCCCTTTCTACAATTTTCACTCCATTAACCACCTCTATATAATCTGTTATATAGAGCATATAAATGTTTGAGAGAATCTACATACTTATCCCTAATTCAAAAATGTGTGCCTTCAAGGATATACTAGAAGAAACATTTGGTGAAAATAGATTAAATTCTGGAATTTAGTTGTGTGCTCTTTCACTGTGAGGATCTCCTACTTTCTGCTGAAAAATTCCTTTGTTCTTGCAATCTTGAACATATGAGGGAAAAAAATTTGAATAATTATTTTAAATCCTCCAAACCAATGCCATGTTCTAATTTATCTTGAGAAGATAAATCCCACCACTCATGTGAATGATCATCCAGAATATATATTTCCAACTTGAATTTTAGCTCAACTGGTATGCCAATGAAATAGATAATTTGATTCATCTTATTTTTTCACACCTCTTCCTTATCTAGTACCTAATCTCCTTGAAAAATGGGTGGATTTTATTTATAGAACAAAATATAATGATCTACTTTTGTGGTGTATCCTACCAATTCCCATTATCAACAACTTGAAATATTTAAATGATATATAGAACTAGTTTTTGGTTCACCTAAGGCTCAAGTGAAACCACATTCTCATTAACTTCCTCGGGCTAGTTTCTATGATTCCTACTGAGTTCCATTTTCTAAAACACAAAAAATTTACATAAACCTCACTCTCTAACAATAGAAGTCTTAACAAATTTAAATTATACCACATCACACTATCCAAACATTTCTTTCAAAAAAAATTTATTTCATATGTTCAACCATTTTTAAATGTTCCCCCATACTTTTTTAAAATCAAACCATTTTCAAAATAACAGATTCATGCCATTTTTAAAATCTCATATTTGAATTTATTTTTCCATGATTTTTAAAAATAAATACTTTCACACAAAATTGTAAAAAATAACATAAAATGAAATATTCAATCCTAGGGGGAACTCCTTTTCTTAATCCAGGTCATGTTGTTCTCATTTTCTATTCTAATGTTATTGAGATTCTAAATCCTATAAGTGTCTCCCAAAAATTATGTACCCAACTCTCAGGTCACATGATGTTTAGCATAAAAATGTTAACCATTTATTTTTATTATCTATATTTCATATTACAATAATCATAATCCTTTATAAAATCCCAAATCACAGTGTAGACCATAATGAATTTTCAAATCTATAATTGAGAGAAAAGATTACTAAGTCAAAGAACGACCAAGAATAATAATAATTTCTTGTCAAAGACCTAACAAAATGTTACCACATGTAACATCTTGCCCCACCTCATTGTCTTGAGAACAAGATGAAACTTTAATTAACCTTAAGTGATATCCCAAAGTCACCAATGTATGTTAATAAATTTTGAAGGATTTAATAAAATTAGGGGATGATTTACACTTTAAGAAATAAAAAAACTAACCAGTCCTATCATAAAAAAACAACCACTATATAATGCATGAAAATAATTTCAAAACTCAAATTAATTCCATTGATATAAAAACAAAACTACCATAGAGCACCACATAGGAAGATTATTAACTTAAATGTACAAAATGGAAGACAAAATACAAAACTCAAAGACTCCAAACAGAATTCCATATCTCCAAAAATGTCCATGCTCCAAATCCACAATATAGCCTAAGTATCATGATGCCCTACAAAACATTTGTGATACTTGACCTTTTTATATGTACCAATATAAAATATCTGAAAAATCCCCAATGTTCAAAAGTAGGGGTGAGTAATGAAACTTATTAGTCATTCCCCCAAAATAATTCCTTACTCATTCCACTAGGATATAACATGTCTAAACATTTATATAAAAATATATATATATATATATAATTTGAAAACATTTTATGTCAAATGAAAAGAAGTTAAATACTAATCATTTTCCCATACTAAATTATTTTCCTATAAAAACATTCAAACAATACTTTAAAACCATTTCAAAAATTTTATTTTAGTATAATATATTTCATTCCACATATGCGCAAATCCAACCATTCATAAAAAATTGCACCTCCCTACACTCGTTGGTGGTGATTCATACCTTCACTATGTCATCACATAATGAATCATTTTTATGGAGTGAAGTTCATAACCTTAACCATCCAACAAATGATGGGGAAAACTATATACCATTATCCACCCCAAATGGACATGAACACGCACCAACCAGTTATTCAAAACCAATGAAAAACAACCATTTTAGTAAATCTGTACAATTATTTAAAACCATTATAACAAACCATTTCCATAAATCCTAAAAATTCATATTTTAATAATAAATATTTTAAAATTAACAAATCAATGCACTTTTCCCAACAACCAATTTCCATAATTTTCCAAACCATCACTAAAGTGTGTCTCAAATAGTCTTGCATAATAGTTTGTCAATCAATTTCAAGTAATTAAAAAAATTTGAAACATAGCCATCAAGTACTAAAAATAGGAGTCAAGGGTGGATCCACCTACCTCAGGAATTTTGGAGAAAACAAAGAATGGATGGAAAATGCCACCAAAACTGGGTCATATCTCCAAAAACCATATTTAGATCTCATTAAATAAGATAAATAAATCCATATCTCATCATTATTGACATCATCCATCATATATATAACCTCAATAGACAAGATATAGGATTTTGATAAAGGTAAATAATCTAGATCTATGAAAAATTAAGAAAACTGCCACAAAAAAGACTTACCGGGGGAATAGGGCTTCAACGCACCAAGAAAAGCCTTTAGATCACTCCAAGGACAATTGGGAAATCTTATAAAAAAATTAGAACAATAAATATTTATTTATTTTCAAAATAGAGGGAAAATTTCTATAGAGATTATCCCTAGAAATATAGACTTTTTTAGGATCTAATATTAAAACTTTGTATTATTAGTCCCAAGGTTAGGAAAACTGATCTCTAATCGAGCACCAATCTCTACCTCAATGAGAAAATATCATGGTTGGTATGTATGGTAATAAAATCCATTCACCAACCATTCAAAATCCCTCTATCCAACTTTTAAGGGTTTTACACGAGTGGTCACATAGTTTGGAAAAACCATGCCCCAAACTGTGTCCTTAGCCTGTAGCCCTTATCTCCCTATACATGGTTTCACATAGGGGTTTCATGGTTTCCCCAAATTTTTCACCGACCATAAACATTAATAAATGTCAAAAAAACATTCCCAAATTATTTCAAACCCTCACAAACTTCACCTAAATACTTTACATGCATAAAAAGCATAATGAAATAGTTACTTATGGGAAATCGGGGTGTCACGACCCGTCCTCAGGGCCCGTGTCATGACTACCCCAAACCCGCCTTCCATAGGCCAGGGGCTGGTGACTTGCACCAAAGGCTTAAATCCCGATAACTGGGAAGGCATTTCCTTTATAAAAGTAACTAAAAACCACAGAGTATAAGCAAAAGTAAAACACTAAGTACAAAAGAATGTGTTGAAAAGTAAATGGGCCAGAATATAAACCCAACAGAAAGTACAGCTACAACTGAACAAAAGTACAACAGAAAAAGACAATAGCTGGAAGAACGGTAGCGGCTCTTGGGCCGTCCTCCTCGGATCCTACCTGAAGGGTAGGTACAGATAGCACTGCTCCTGGATTCTCTTGCCCGTCAACCACCTCCGTGTGTCGTCTCATCGTGAAGTCCACCTCCGGATACTGACTCGTCGTGTGGTCCCCCTCCGGGTACTGACTCGTTATGTGGTCCACCTCCGGGTACTGACTCGTCGTGTGGTCCACCTCCGGGTATCATCCAGTCCATGAACACTTGGCCTTCGTCAGCACTTCCCGTCGTCTGCAACCAACACAACGAGGTGCGGGCATAGCCCGTGCATGTGTGAGTATAACGATACTCCGTAGGGACCCTGAGACCCTCAAGGTCTCACTAAAACCAACATGGATAACCACAAAGAAGATCTCAACAGATAACCTCTACTTAGGTATATGCCTATACATATACCTAAGTTATCAAGTAACCCATCTCAATCATGATGAAACACAAAGATTATGAAATCAACAGATAACCACTACCTAGGTATATGCCCATACATATACCTATGTTTTCAAGTGACCCATCTCAATCAAGAGGTAAACACAATAGTCAAAGATTCAGCACAAATAGGTATACTTCTTTGTAAGATGATAGCGATGATCAGATATATCCACTGATTTATCTAATCCGTCATACCCACAAAGGATCGAAAGGTACTAACCCCCGCAATGACCCACAAAGGATCTAACCCACAAAGGATCGATAGGTAACTAACCCCCGCAAGGACCCACAAAGGATCTGACCCACAAAGGATAGATAGGTAACTAACCCGCACAATGACCCACAAAGGATCTGATTCACAAAGGATCGATAGGTAACTAACCCCCGCAATGACCCACAAAGGATTTGTCCCACACAGGATCGATAGGTAACTAACCCCCGCAATGACCCACACAGGATCGGACACACACAGGATTTGTAGGCGCTGGACCAAACAGGATCGCTGAGCACTGACCCACACAGGATCGGACTCACACATGATCGGCAGCACTGATCCACATAGGATCACTGAGTGTTGTAGTCGTCGCCGTCAAATCAACTGAGGATCTCTGTACAGTCGTCGTCGAAGTCGCAGCCAGCTCTAGGGTTCACGCACATAGCAAGCTCGTTCAGGAGGGTCCGCTCCATGAGCCAAGAGGCTGATACATCAACTGACACATAGTCGGGAGTTGATGTATCCAAATGTTCCGTATCGTCAACAAGAACTCAACGACGCAGATGGCGCGTCAATCAGACTCCTGGTCTGAGAGTTATTGGATTTTATGTCCCAGGGGCCCGGTTGGTTTTTAAGGAAAAACCAACCCGGCCGTTCTCCAACTGCGTCCAAACCATGAGCGGAGTAATCCAAAAGATCCTTCTCACATAGAGGAAACCATCAAAGTCGACGGCACATCAATCGGACGTTCGGAGCTCAAGTTATAAGTGTTTCTACTCAAAGGGCCCGGTTGGTTACGTGTACGAACCAACCCGGCTGAAGGCAATGTATTCCAAAACCTCAGGTGCGACATACCGAAACACCTGTCTCGGTCCAAGGATTGCATCGCAACAGACTGTGCGTCAATTGGAGGCCCATAGCTCATGTTATGAGTAACAAACTGAAAATGGTTCGGAAATAGGGGGTTCGGGCCCGGTCCGACCCGGCCCGATACCCCCAGGGTTGGCCCGAACCGGGGCGACCCGAACTGGGTCCGGGTCCGGCCCGCTTGGGCGTGGCCCGGCCCAGCCTGTCAGTTTGGTTCGGCGGACCGGCTAGGGCAGTCGCCCGGCGCATTGGCGCGCCGCCAGGGGTTCGGCCTAACGTACGAACCGTTTCGGGGTGGGGGGTGCTACCCCCGCATGAAATAAACTGCGGCCCCTTTAATGAGGCTTCTCAACTGGTCAGCCAGGGGTTACGACCCCCGGTGCTCTCCTCGAACTGGCCGGCCCGACTGGCCGGCCGGCTGCCGCCATCACGGGACCGGCAGGGGTCGGTCCCCTCGCTCCGACGTCGGTGGCCCAAAACCAGCCGCCGGTTCCCCTACACCGCCGCGGCCCCGCTCCGGACGCGGTGCTTCTGATGTCCTCTGGTGTGGCGCGATGGTGATGTGTCCTTTTTTTATCTTCTACGGTGTGGCGTGACGGCGCCGCGGATTTGTTGCTTCCCATGGTGCGGTTCGGCGGTGCCGCATTTCTCCGCTCTCCCTTTTACAATTCTTGTGCGGTGCTTCGGCACCGCGTTGCCTTGTTCGCCACATGAAAAATCCACAACCAAAAATTGGAGGAGTGTCAGCCATGTTCATACGGTCCGACCTCCTTCCGTTAATGCAATAACCGGCGGTTCAAATGAATGGGGAAAAACGACGGAAGAAAAACACAAAAATAGAAACGCATAAAACCCCTACCTCAATGCTGTCGTTGAACGAGCGTTCATCGCAGAATTAACCGTCGTGGAAGAAGAGGTTTGTCGCGGAAGAAGAGGATCGTCGCAGAAGAAGAGGTTCAAAAACAGGGGGTCTGGGCCCGGACCGACCCGGCGCAACCCCCCTGGGTCGGCCCGCACCGGGTCGACCGGACCCGGGTCCGGGTCCGACACGGTTTGGCGCGGCCCGACCCGGCTGGGCGCGGCCCAGCCTGGCGGTCCGCCAGGAGGCGAGGTAGCCCGGCAGAATGACCCACAAAGGATCTGACCCACACAAGATCGATATGTAACTAACTCCCGCAAAGACCCACACATGATCAAACCCACACCAGATCTGTAGGCACTAGCCCATACAGGACTGCTGAGCGCTGACCCACACAGGATCATACCCACACAGGATCGGTAGCACTGATCCACATAGGATCGCTGAGTGCTGTATTCGTCGCCGTCGAATCCACTGAGGATCTCTGTACAGTCGTCGTCAAATTCGCAGCCAGCTCTAGGGTTCCTGCACACAGCAAGCTCATTCCGCAGGGTCCGCTCCACGAGCCGAGAGGCTGATACATCAACTGACACATTGTACGGAGTTGATGTATCCAAAAGTTGCGTATCCTCAACAGGAACTCAACGTCGCAGACGGTGTGTCAATCGGACGCCCGGTCTGAGAGTTATTGGATTTTTTCGTTACAGGGGCCCGGTTGGTTTTTAAGGCCAAACCAACCCGACCATTCTCCCACTGCGTCCAAACCTCGAGCGGAGTAAGACAAAAGATCCGTCTCACTAAGAGGAAACCATCAAAGTCGATGACACGTGAATCTGACGTCTAGAGCTCAATTTATAAGTGTTTTTGCTCCGAGGGCCCGGTTGGTTTCATGTACGAACCAACCCGGCCGAACCCAAAGTATTGTAAATCCTTGAGTTAGATATACTGAAACGACCATCTTGATCCGAGGATCGCATCTCAACTGACGGTGCGTCGATCAGAGGCTCGTATCTCATGTTATGGGAAACAGACCGAAAATGGTTCGGTAATAGGGGGTTCAGGCCCGGTCTGACCCGGTCCGATACCCCCTGGGCCGGCCCGAACCGGGTCCGGGTCCGGCCCGCATGGGCATGGCTCGGCCCAGCTGGCGCGGCCCAGCCAGGTGGTCCAGATCAGCGTACCGGCCAGGGCAGACCATATACCTAAGTCATCAATCCTCGTTCGACTCCAACATCCGAGCCCAAGTACAACCCAGTCCACACAGGGAAGAAAAACGTAAATCCCCACAGGATAGCACAACACAATCCACATAGGAAAAAAAACAAGATTCAGCACATACAGGTATACCTCTTGATTGTATCTTTCCTTTGTGGTTTATCCTTTGTGGATTCTGGGAGGCCTACAGGGGTCTCGGGGTCCCTACTGAGTAGCATATACTCACCCCTGCATGGGCTATGCCCGCACTACGTTGTGTTGGTTGCAGACGATGGACAGCGCTGATCGTGGTTGAGGCGTGCGGAGCAGGACGATACCTAGAGGTGGACCACTGGGCGGGATGTACTCGGAGCGGTCAGCTGGACCCGAGGAGCAATGGAGCCAATCTGTAACCACCCTTTAGGTGGGACTTCCAGTGGACGGCTCGACGCTGCAACTCTACTTTACAGTTGTTATTTTCCCTTTCCAGGTGTACTTTACTTTCAGTTTGGGTTTGTATACTGGCCCACTTACTTTTCCGCACTTACTGTTGTACCCAGTTTTTACATAGTGTTTACTTCTACTACTTGCCTGCTCTATGGTGTTTGTTTACTTTACAAAGGCAATGCCTTTCCTTTTTTATTGGAAATTACGCCTTGGTGCTTGTCGCCATCCCCTAGCCTATAGAAGGAGGGCTTGGGGTAGTCACGGCACGGGCCCCGAGGACTGGTCGTGACACAGGGGGTGCTACACCATGTTTTCATTTTAATGGTGTCATTACCACCCAATTGTAACATTTATATAATTATTATATTATATATTAAGATTTTGATTGTACCATTTCATGTTAACTTTCTCGTGGGAATTTAGTTCAATGATCCCAAGGTTGTAGGGGATTTTCATCTTAATTTCCTCTTCACTGAGACATTATTTGAATTACAAACCTATTTTTATTTAAGTGGTGTGTATATTTCATATATGATATATTATATCAGGAATAAATTTTTCATTCATGGTATTACATGATCAATTTCATGATAATTCTCTTTTATGGGTTTTTATTTAAAAAAATTTCAACCCTTAAGGATTTATTTTCAACTTCCTTCTAAAAATCAAAACCTCCCAGATGTGATAATCGATTTGGGGAAATCATATGATCATTAATTATGAAGCCCCTATCATTTTATTTTCCATTAGATATATTTGGTAAAATTCAATTTCTCTATTCGTTATTTTTTATTTAATGTTTCAAAATATTCAATGAAATGTGGGGTTTCAATATGGTAATTTCAAAATGTTCAAAGGGTTTTCCCATTGTTTAAAAAAGAAAAGTTTTATCATCCATTACCCATTTTATTTTTATTTCATTTATATATTTTTCAAGTTTCTGTTATTAATTTTTTTTTAAATTTTTAATTTATCAAAGTATTTTAATTTATCTTATTGATAACATTGTGTATTTTCCATGATTATATTATTAAATAGTCTCATATAATTATTAATTTTAAAATTATTTTCACTTCTCCTATTTGCTAACTTTATATATTTTAATTAACATTTTATTATGAAAACATTATAATAAGTTATTAAAAATTATTATATTTCCCTTCAAAAAATGATTTTGAATGTAATTTTCACTTTAATGTTTCAAAAATGTTCTGTAAAAAGTTTTCTATTTTCAGTCATATTTACCCTGCAGGGATTATTTCTCAATAAGTGATGTTTTTATCACACTTTATATATTATTATAAAATTACTTTTTATTTAGAATAGTATTTTCGTTTTTGTATTATTTCTTAAGGTCATGTTCATTTACTTTTTTTGATGTTTTAATAAACATATTATTTGTCCTTGGGATCTTTATGAGTTCAAGAATTTTATATTTTTAATTAAAACAAAAATTTATGGGTTATGTGATGGTTGATACTTATATCTCCCACCAAATCATTAGGTAAAGTCTTATATCTCATGAGATAAAAATTCTATGTGAACTGTTTATCATGTTTCTATGTTCACAAAGGGTTACTATTTTTGTGCTAATCTCACCTCATAATTATACATGTCATTATGTTAAAATTTCACTATGACAACAAAGGGAGATTGCAATAGCAGTAATCTCTAATTATAATTTTATGTGTTAAAAGTTCGGCAAGAATCTAGGTTTATATGGATAACAAAACCTATGTTCAGGATTATGACACATTTTGAAGTATTTTATCAAGTTATTCGATTTTTTCATTATTATCCCTTATTATTAATGTATTTTAATCTTTTATATCATGCTCACATGTTTTATGATTATTGATATTTTTTAATCTAGTTAGTTTTATTTATGGTTCCTTAATGATCTTCTTATGATCTTATATTACTCTATCAAGTTTTATAATTATTATCCATGATATTTTGTGCTTTTATTATTTTATTTTTGTCATTATCGAATTCTCCTTCATGTTTTTGGAAAATCCTATATCATATATCTTTTACCTTATTAAAAATTTGAGTAGACCCTTTCCTTTTGTTTCTGATAACAATGTTATAAAAATGATTGTATCTTGTGAGATGTTTTAAACGGGTCCATCAGAGCATGATAATAGAGAAATGTCCACTAGTGTAGTAACATAAAATGATTATATAAGTAATATTTCATACAATAAAATGCTGGGTATTTGGGTTATGGTACTATATGAGAGATGTATTATTTAAATCATTATATTAATATATTATATAATCAATGTTTTTCTTGGGCCACTTCAATCCCTTGGCTGATACCTAACATTCTATTGAGTTTTCAAACCTATCCTTGTGGCAAAAACAATGAAAATTTATTAAAAGTTTATATTAGTGGTATTAAGAATATTATATTTTCCACTCCCATCTATTTCCTTTTCTATTTGACATGATTTAATTTGTAGTTTTTTTATCTTACATTTAAAAGGAACTTTTGGAGACTCCATTTCTTATTTGGGTCAACATTCTTAATAGTTTAATTTAATAATCATTTTTTTCATCAAATCCACTATATACCCATAATAATTTGAGGAAATTTACTAAATTTTGTTTTCGAATTGATCACAAGGGTGATTTGCGAAACTGGGGGAAACAAATGTATTTTTAACACCTTACTATTTTTAAGATATTTTTTGTTGGTTCATATTTTATGGATTATAATTATTTTAAAAATGATCATTAATAGATTAAATTTTAAGACTATCAATACAATAAATAGAATTATCATAGGTATGGTAAATAAAGATGAGGTTATTAGAGTAATCCTTAGAATTCTTTAACATCCCACGGTGCCAAAAAATGATCACTAATTGAACTCTAATGATTATCATTATGAATTCAAATATACTAAGAATTTTATTCTCGATAGAGAATAGATTTTGATACACAATTATGTATTTTTTTCTCATAAAAAATATAATATGAGTTCTCAAAATGTTTTCTAAATAATAGTTTCAAATCCTTAGATTTTTTATTAGAAAAATCATCATCAAAAGACTGATTAACTAAGGCTTATTATTAAGACGTCAGACCATTTTATAGTGTGTCCCTCAAGAATTATGGAAAATTGATTCTTAGTATACAACCTATAGAGGCCCCTAAACCTATCCCATTTTACATAAAAAAGATCAAATTTATCTTAAATAAACATAGTGATTTTATGTCTCACCTTTGTGGTAATTATTCTTAGATAATTTTTTCATGAAAGAAACATTAAAAAGATAGTCCCAAGTGTCAAATATTTCATAATATGCCTTTTTAAACTAACTCATAGAGTTTATTTTGAGAAAAAAATGAGAAAAACATAATTTTAAATCTTCCTAAAACACAACATAATATAGTATGACATAATTGAAATAGTGGAAAGTTGTAATTCAATTAGTAATTATATTCCAATAAATTGATTTAATGGTTGAGGTAATCCTCTCATTGTCAATGATCTATAGTGTCTCCCTCCTTTATTTCATATAATCCTTAAAAAAATTAGTTTACTCATTTAAGGGCCCTAAATTTTCAAATTAATATTAATTATTCATATAATGGGTAGTTTTTATATTTTATATTTGTAATATATTAATTTTTTTAAGATTGATTTTTTTAACTGATGTCTTCTTATATAGAAATAACACAAATTTTTTACCATACATAATCATCAATGGTCTAAAATGTTAATATTTATGACCTTAAATCAAACTAACTGGTATAATAGTGATAGGTATTCTCTACAGGGAAAGTTTTTTAGTGAAACCAAAAAGAAACTTCTATCCGAAAACCAATTTCATAAAGTAATCAAGAATTTGATGAAGGTGGTTGGATGTGTAATATTATGTGAAATAGTGAACAAATAAATTGAAACTGAATAAGAATTAGTAGTAAAATATCATTAAAATAATGGTTAAATAGGTAATAAGGAATTTAATTGTAAAACCCCAAGATTTTATAAGATATATTCCTTTTAATTTATTCCATATCTTTTTTTGTACACTACACCGAGATTATCTTGCGCTATACGCAACACCATATTAGCTTTCAGTATACACCAATCTAATCTTGGATCATGTTACACACAATTTCATGTTTTTTTGATAGTAGTTATTCTACAGGACATTGAGTGTATATTATATATATATATTAAATTTATAAATGAAATATGGTATGATTTTGTTAAATGCAACAACAAAGGATTCTTGCACAACACGCAACCCTAACTTGGCTTGAATTACATGCAATAACGACTTTCCTAGATAGCGTGTGTTGTACGCAATATCAGGTTTCACAAAACAATGATATATGGTTATAATATTATTATGAACTAGCTGTTATAAATATTATTAACTAAATTTTTTATTTTATAAAATTATTATTTCAACTTACTCATTTTCTAGAACATGGTATGTGAAAAAAATAAATTTTTCGGGTAAAATAAGTATTTTTCAAAAAATGTAGTTTTGCCGCCTTTTAATAGTGCACCCACATTAAATCTAGTTTTTGAAATGTTTATAAGTTCAATTTTACAAAAATAATCTTCTTCTTTTGAATCAGGATATAAAAATTTACATTGGATAATGTTTTGATATTTTTTCTGATAACATTCATATTTTAATGAATAGTAAAAACACCCTATATTTTAATTAAAAACAACTTTTTTCATCGTAATAATTTATATGGTTAAATTATAATATTTAATGGTTTTAAATTATAAATAGAATATATTTCTACCATTTAATATAATTTATGTCATTATAATTGATTTTACCTTGAATTCGTAGGTTAAATCGATTCAATCTTTTGCAATGTTTTAACCAAAAATCTATTTTCTTTCGACAACGGGATAAATTTTAATTTAATTTCTTCAACTTTTGTGAATTGAATTTGGAAAAATTGAATCCATATTTGAAATCAGTTGGACCAAATTATGTTAATAAGTTACTTTTTATTTTTGGGCATTATGAATATAAACTACGGTAAATTTTATTTACCATAGTTAAAGGTAAATCAGGCAATTAAGGGTAAATATAAGACTATAAAATTACCTAACGCCTACCAAAAACCTATTGTATGACTAAAAGTCGATCCATATCACCTAAGGGTCGGATTAGATTCATTTAATGGACTTTTTTCCACGAAAATAATTTAATTATTATTAAAACCAATGAGAGTGACAACATGTCACTTTCTTAAATATTATAAGTATAATAATTTTAATTTAGTGACAAACATAATAAAACTTAAAACATGAATAGTATCCAGAAATATAATAAAATTATATACATCATAGGAATTTATATATAAATTTTAGTTATTAAATAATTATCATTAGGTATGACACAATAGTGATGTTGAAATTAATTTAATAATTAAAATATCAAATAAATAATTTTTAAAATATTAAAATAAATATTATATGAACTATTTAATGTCCTACACTAATTTTATAGATACAGATGACATTTTATTAATCTATTAATGCTTTTAGTTAGAACATATATTCTGTATATATTTAATTTAAATTCAAATAAATTAATAGTGTCAAAATTGACACTATTGTTATATTATAAAAATAACATGTTATAAAATTGTTTAAAAATAACAAACAAAATTTAAATATTATAAATTAAAATTTATATGGTATAAAATGTCATAAATTGTCAAATTATGGGAAATTCACAAAACATATTTAATTATTTAAAATAATTTAAAGTTTATAATATTATTACCACAAAGAAAATTTAATTGATAAATAAGGATCAATCAAGTTGATAATGTTTAAAAAAAATTCCTAACAAGTCTAAATTTTATTGGTTGATGATAGTACAACCCTATCTCATATAATATTCGGATATGAGTCATTTTGAATGTTTTTATGTGTGGTTGAGATTTAATATAAACTAATATTTCTTATATTTCCAAAGGTTCCCCTCTCCTCCCTTAAAAAAAGGGCACCTCCTCCTTCTCTTCCTCACACCAATTTGAGCCTTAAATGTCACCAACACCGGGAAAATTATCTTCTCCACTTCCCTAGAAACATACTAGAGGTCCGGTTATTCTTCAAAGTCCAATTTTAGTGCCCTAAGAGGAGGTCTCAAAGAGGCGCTTCAAAGAAGAGGTAATGTCCGTTACCGATTCATTCAACTTTATTTTTCTCCCAATTTTTCATTTTTAGTTGTTTCATTATGAGGTAATAACATCAGTATCACTCATATACTGATATGTTATTATAAGTATGGAACAACCATATTTCACCATCTATCCATCCTACGGAAAACAAAATCACCGCGCGTGCGTACGTACGGAATACCGTCTCCACCCCGTGGTGTAATCTATTTTCCACCACCACCTTACTTGGATGGGTATAATGGTAAAAGTAATAAATATATATGATTATTGTAAAGTGATAATTATTCTGTAATATTATACATACACTTTAATACAATTCCACGATCTTGGGAATGATATCATCGCTCGTGCGTACGTACGGACTACCGTCTCCATGACGCAATGAGATTCACTCTCCATGATAACCATTCAAGAATGATTATAAAGTATATATAATAAGTAATCATTAAATATATGAAATAATAATGCTATTGGATTTATTTATATATATATTTATGTCATCTACTTAATTTCATTCAATTCAATAAGGAAACGAAAACATCGTTCATGCGTACGTACGACCTACCGTCTCCATGAATGGTGTATTTGTTTCCAATTATCGATCTATTATATATATTTATATTCTGAATATATATTATATATAAATCATGTTTTACATTCTGGATGTAAGTAATCATGATCTAAGTAATCATATGAATAATTACAAGTTAAAACATGAACGACAAATGAAACGATTTTACCCAAAATGCTACTTTAACATTAATTGACAAACGAACGGGTAATATAAAGTCATAAGTGGACCATATATGATATAATAACAATGAATATGATTATATAATAATTCAATAACATTATTTGAATCATTATACAGGAGGTTTGGATACGTACTAAGCATATCGGACCTAAGGTAAGGGATAATTATTCTCATCTCATTCTTATCCGAGATTGTTTATACGTAAGTATTTACTGGGGTTATATTTTTCATCCATGATCATAAATTTTTTTTCATAATGTGTTTAATATTCTTCGAAGTATGTTTAATGGCATGTTTACCCCTCTTTGACTTTGACTTTGTGTTATGGAAGGAACCTTTCTTTTGTTGACCATACGTGGTACTTTTTTACTTTTCCGACAAAAGTACGAGGAGAATTTTTTTAACTTATACAGCATGAAAGGATTTATACGGTTTTATAAAGCCTTATTTTCATGAAGCTTCCTCCAAAATATTTCATGAATATTTTTAACAAAATCCATTTCTTTTAAAATTCTATGACATTTTGTGAAAAGGGAATGATTTTGAATTAGAAAGGATATTTTCCCCAAGAATTCATTTCAAGTGTTTTATCAAATCCATTTTTCATCTAAGATGACATTATTTCATATGTGTATGTTTCAAGTATCATGTCTCTATGATTTACACGGTTTCACTTTTCTTATTATGAAATTATATCTATTTTTTTTATATGGATTATGTGATGATGGGATGATGTTTATGAAACCCAATTTATTTATTGGGTTATGCTATGATGTATGATTTATGATTTTTTGGCACAAGAAAGAATGATTTCATTATGAGATGGGTGAGAAATATATCTCCATAAAAATAATTGGATACGGATTTATATCTCATGAGATAGACATGGCTGGAACAGTAAGTTAATCTGGTTCAGTATTACAGGACTGGAACAAGGAGTGAACTCGATTCAGAAAGGGACGTTGTCCACTAAGATGGTCTTGGAAGCAATGCCATGGCTACTATGGAAATCATTACATGTTCTTAATGAATTCTACAATTACATGTTTTATTCCCATGCTATTTTATCATGATTTATGTTCTATTATGATCTATTCCTTATGTACTTCCATGTTTTATGTCGTTTCTCAAGATTTTGAGGATTAAACATTATGTCCATGTTTTTAAGTTCAAATGTATATGGTATGTTTTATTTTATACATGCTTACCCTTACTGAGCATTTGAGCTCACCCTTTTTATGTTTTATTTTTCCCCAGGATTAAAAGAAAGGTTTTAGGTAAGGAAACAAAAAGTGGAAGATCTTTATGGGAGATGTTGAAGATGTTTCACCACGATTAAAAGATTACGTTCTATGTTTCCAAAGACACTAAACTATTACAGTCCTTCTGTGTCTGTTTTTGTTATATATTAAGTATTCCGCAAATGTAATTTAATGCCCATGTAAATCAAACATTGGGTCTCTACAGTTGGTATTAGAGGAAAGGTTTAGTTAACCTTTGGAAACTAGGATGTGAAAACGTTAGTGAGATCCATAGAGATATTTCTAAGGAATGTCTAGGGATGTCCCTAAGGATAATTATACGTATAGGATATAGCCCTAAAACTACAGTAACGATCTTAGACTTTAACCTAAGATGTTAGATATTAAGGGTACTCCCCCTTTATTATGTTCTTTTCTCTAGCATGATTTTTGCCTCTCAGAGAATTCTTTTTGTGTTTTAGTCAATGGAGGGAACCAGAAGGAATTCAGTTAACATTGAATCTAATGGACAAATTGGTGACTATGAGAAAAAAAATTGTGTAATACATAGAGAGAATGATATTGTGATTATGTCGAATCAGTCATCGCAATATATGATTAACAAGGTGAAATTTAGTGGTGTGCCTAATTCATCAAATAAGAGGAAGGTAGACTTTTATGCATGTTCGCATGTTGAGGAGCATAAAGAAAGGAAGATTTAGATTTATAATGAAGAGAAGAATAACCTTGAGGAATACCTTAAATGGAGGGGAAGATGTTATCTGTGTGGAGAAAAGGGTTATAGAGTGACAGACTGTTATAGAGTTCAATGTCTTATTTGTGGAGAACATGGGAATTACCCCACTCAATGCCCTGGCCTAAAAAGTTATGTCTAAATCAAGGAAGGACTTATTCGAGGACAATCATTGAAGAGGATGGATTGAAGTGTTTATGTATTGGTATTCAGGAATAATGTTGTTGAGGTACTTTTATGGTGTATTAGAATATTTTTGTATTAGTCTATTGTGGTTTTCAATAATTTTATGGTACTGGTATCCATGGAAGGTGATTGAGATATTTTTGGAAAAAGAAGATAAGCACATAATGAAGGGATAAGGATAAAATGAAATATTTGACAGTATTCATGGGCTCATGACTGATATTAGGAAATAGATATATCATGGTTTAAGTATATAGAATTTTGGGGTTTTGGTATGTGGAAAGAGTTAACTTTTGACAGCACTCATGTTTTCACTATGATTTAATGTGTATTAATTTTTCAACAGAATACATGATTAAGGACTTCAAATGTTTGGAATGTGACCAACAAGACATATCTTATGAGATATTGGGATCAACTATGGTATTAACATGCTTGTTATATGAAATCTATAGTAATCGTTTTCACTATAATATGAGAGTGGACTGCAGTATTATGGTTAAGCCTAAAGATTGGAATGGATTATGTTGGACATAAGTTAGTATTGTTTATGGATAGATGTTTTTTCGATATTATTTATGGGATGTTAAAGTAATGTTGTTTTAGAAAAAGGACAACCTACAGGATGGGCGAAAACCCATCGCGTCAGACAAGGCTGTGGGAATCGAACCAAAGTGTCACTGGCCTTTATCGCATACCAATGGCCTACAGGAAGTCCCTGGTTAGTAGAAACCAGTTTTATTTTATTAAGTGGTGTGATATATGAAGTATAAGATCATTTTTGGAATCATACATGATTAACCTAACCATAGATAGACTTATGTATATTTGATAACTTTTTCTAACCTTCTGTTTGAAACTGATGGAATGACCTATCATTCTATCACATGATCTGTTAACGCTTCACGTATAACAAATTCAACTTCATTTCTTTTAGAGATGAAGTGGAAATTGTTCAAAGCAAGAAAAACAGTGAGATTGTACCAAAATAAAGTAAGTATTTATTCTAATTCAAATTCTTCAACTTTAGGGAAATGATCATGAAAACAAAAAATGCAGTCCTACTGCCTTTATATCCGATGAATCTGATGGTACCTTAAATCATCACAAATCTATGGCTTTGTAATTTCTATCTTTTTCATATCCATGTTCTCTACCACTCTCCCTCAGAACATGATGGTTATATTTTTCTTCCATATCCATATTTTCAACTATGTTCTCTTATATGGAAACCCGGTGATGAGTTTCATTGGGTAATCATTACATTTCATACTTTAGTTTTAAAAATTATGTTTTTGGTATTCCCTTTTTATGATGTGGGTTTCTACTAATGAAACATTAAAGTATTAAACCATTTATAACCCCGACGAATTTCGAGGGAGAAATTCATTTTAAGGGGGGTAGAAAGTAACACCCCGAGATTTTATAAGATATATTATTTTTAATTTATTTCATATCTTATGTTGTACCATAAACCTAGATTATCTTGCGCTATATGCAACACCGTATTAGCTTGCAGTATACACAAAACTAATCTTGGATCATGTTACACACAATTGCAATTTTGTTTGATAGTTGTTATTCTACGCAACATTGAGTGTATATATATATATATTAAATGTATAAATGAAATATGGTTTGATTTTGTTAAAAGCAACAACAAAGGAGTATTTCACAACATGAAACCCTGACTTGGCTAGAATTACACGTAATCGTGACTTTCCTCAATAGTGTGTGTTGTATGCAATATCAAGTTTCACTAAACAATGATATATGGTTATAATATTATTATGAACTAGCTGTTATTAATATTATTAACTAAATTTTTAATTTTATAACATTAATATTTCATCTTACTTATTTTCTAGAACATGGTATGTGAAAAAAATAAAATTTTCATGTAAAATAAGTATTTTTAAGAAATTGTTGTTTTGCCGCCTTTTATTGGCGCACCCACATTAAATCTATTTTTTCACATGTTTATAAGTTCAATTTTACAAAATAAACTTTTTCTTTTGAATCAGGATATAAAAATGTACATTTGATAATGTTTGATATTTTTTCTGATAACTTTCATATTTTAATGAATAGTAAAAACACGCTATATTTTAATTAAAAACAACTTTTTTCATCGTAATAATTTATCTGGTTAAATTGTAATATTTAATGGTTTTAAAGTATAAATATAATATATTTTTACCATTTAATATAATTTATGTCATTAGAATTGTTTTTACTTTGAATTCATAGGTTAAATCAATTCAATCATTTGCAATGTTTTAACCAAAACCTCGTTTTCTTTCGACAACGGTATTAACATTAATTTAATTTTTGCAACTTTTTTGTATTGAATTTGGAAAAATGGATTCCATATTTGGAATCAGTGGGTCCAAATTATGTTAGTAATATACTTTTTATTTTTCGGCATTATGAATAGTAACTACGATAAATTTTATTTACCATAGTTAAAGGTAAATCGGGTAATTAAGGGTAAATATATGATTATAAAATTAACAAACACCTGTAAAAATCATATTGGATGACTAAAAGTCGACCCATATCACCTAAGGGTCAGATTAGATTCATTTAATTGAATTTTGTCCATGAAAATAATTTAATTATTATTAAAACCAAAGAAAGTGACAACATGTGACTTTCTTAAATCTAATAAATTTAATAATTTTAATTTAGTGATAAACTTAATGAAACATCTTACATGAATAGTATCTGGAAAGCTAATAAAATTATCTACATCATAATAATTTATTAGAAAAAATTAGGAATTAAATAAATATCATTAAGTATGACACAATAGTGATGTTGAAATTATTTTATTAATTAAAATATCAAATAAATGATTTTAAAAATATTAAAATAAATATTATATGAACTATTTAATGTGCTCCACTAATTTTATAGATACTTATGAAATTTTATTAATCTATTAAATCTTTTAGTTCAAACATATATTCTGTATATATTTTATTTAAATTCAAGTAAATGAATAGTGTCAAAATTGAAACTATTGTCATTTTATAAAAATAACATGTTATAAAATTGTTTAAAAATAACAAAAATATTTAAAAATTATAAATTAAAATTTATATGGTCGAAAATATCATAAAGTCTCAAATTATGGAAAATTCACAACACATATGTAATTATTTATAATAATTTAAAATTTAGAATATTATTACCACAAATAAAATTAAATTGATAAATAAGGATCAATCAAATTGATAATGTTTAAAATAAATTCCTAACATGTCTAAATTTTATTGGTTGATGATATTACAACCCAATCTCATAAAATATTCGGATATGAGTCATTTTGGAGGTTTTTATGTGGGGTTGGGATTTAATATAAACTAATATTTCTTATATTTCCAAAGGTTTCCCTCTCCTCCCTTATAAAAGGGAACCTCATCCCTCTCTTCCTCACACCACATTGAGCCTTCAATGTTGGCCAACCATTGACAAATTCCATTTTCCACTTCCCAAGAAACATCCTAGAGGTTCTGGTCTTCTTCAAAGACCAATTTTAGTGCCCTAAGAGGAGGTCTCAAAGAGGCGCTTCGAAGAAGAGGTAATGTCTGTTACTGATTCTTTCAACTTTATTTCTTCTTCCACTTCTTCTTTTTTAGTTGTTTCATTACGAGGTAATAAAATCAGTATCACTAATATACTAAAATGTTATTATAAGTATGAGACAGCCATATTTCACCATATATCCATACTACGGAAAACGAAATCTCCGCACGTGCGTACGTACGGAATACCGTCTCCACGTTGTGGTGTAATATATTTTCCACCACCACATTACTTGGATGGGTATAATGGTGAAAGTAATAAATATATATGATTATTGTAAAGTGATATTGATTCTGTAATATTATACAATTACATTAATACAATTCCACGATCTTGGGAATGATATCATCGCTCGTGCGTACGTACGGACTACCTTCTCCACGACACGATGAGAATCCCTCTCCATGTTAACCATTCAAGAATGATTATAAAGTATATATAATAAGTAATAATGAAATATATGACATAATAATGCTACTGGAATTATGTATATATATATTTATGTCATCTACTTAATTCAATTCAATTCAATAAGGAAACAAAAACAACGTTCATGCGTACATACGACCTACCCTCTCCAGGAACAGTGTATTTCTTTCAATTTATCGATCTATTGTATATATGTATATTCTGAATATATATTATATATCAATCATGTTTTACATTTTGGATGTAAGTAATTATGATCTATGTAATCATATAAATAATTACAAGTTAAAACATGAACGACAAATGAAACGATTTTACCCAAAACACTATTTTAAAATGAATTTACAAAAGAATGGGTAATATAAAGTCATAAGTGAACCATATATGATATAATAACAATGAATATGATTCTTTAATAAGTAAATGGCATTATTTAAATCATTATACAGGAGGTTTGGATACGTATGAAGCATATCGGTCCTAAGGTAAGGGATAATTATTCCAATCTCATTCTTATCCGAGATTGTTTTTACGTAAGTATTTACTGGGGTTATATTTTTCATCCATGATAATAAAATGTTTTCCATAAAGTATTTAATATTATTACATGTATGTTTATTGCAATGTTTACCCCTCTTTGACTTTTACTTTGTGTTATGGAAGGAATCTTTCTTTTGTTTACCATACGTTGTACTTTTTGACTTTTCTGACAAAAGTACGAGGAGAATGTTTTTTTAACTTTTATGGAGTGAAAGGATTTTTACAGTTTTATAAAGCCTTATTTTCATGAAGATTACTCCAAAATATTTCATAAATATTTCTAACTAAATCCATTTCATTTAAAATTGCATGACATTTTGTGAAAAGAGACTAATTTTGAAGAAGAAAGGATATTTTCCTCAAGAATTCATTTTAAGTGTTTTATCAAAACCATTTTTCATCTAAGAGGTCATTATTTCATATGTGTATGTTTAAAGTATCATGTCTCTATGATTTACATGGTTTCAATTTTCTTATTATGAAAAGATATCCATTTCTTTTATATGGATTATGTCATGATGCGATGATGTTTATGAAACCCATTTTATTTATTGGGTTATGCTATGATGTATGATTTATGATTTTGTGGCACACAAAAGAATGATTTCATTATGAGATGGGTGGGAACTATATCTCCGTCCAATGCATTTGGTAAAGATTTATATCTCATGAGATAGACATGGCTGGAATGGTAAGTTAATCCGGTTTAGTATTACAGGAATGGAACGAGGAGTGAACTCGATTCAGAAAGGGACTTTGTCCTCTAAGATGGTCTTGGAAGCAATGCCTTGGATACTATGGAAATCATTACATGTTCTTAATGGATTCCACAATTACGTGGTTTATTCCCATGCTATTTTATCATGATTTATGTTCCATTATGATCTATGCCTTATGTACTTCCATGTTTTATGTCGTTGCTCAAGATTTTGATTTTTAAACATTATGTTCATCTATTTAAGTTGAAATGTATATGGTATGTTTTATTTTGTCCATTCCAACCCTTACTGAGAATTTTAGCTCACCCATTTTATGTTTTATTTTCCCCCAGGATTAAAATAAAGGTTTTAGGTAAGGATACAAAAAGTGGAAGATCTTTATGGGAGATGTTGAAGATCTTTCACCACGATTAGAAGATTACGTTCCAAGTTTCCAAAGACACTAAACTATTATGGTCCTTGTGTGTTTATTTTTGTTATATATTAAGTATTCCGCAAAAGTAATGTAATGTCCATGTACATCCGACTTTGGATCTCTACATTAATGATCTATGATAAATTTTTATTGTCTAGTTGTGAGGCGATATTCCTTAAATCATGTAAAAATAAAATTCATCTGGATGAACAGTTATATAAATTCTTCTAAGAAACACTATCAAGAAGATTACATATAAATTTTTGAGCATTGTATATTTTTTACTATAAAATTTGACTCTCTTATAATAATATAGTGGAATCATTATTACCCAAATAAAAATTTCATAAAACAAATTTCACTGCTCTTTGTTGATCTAAAAACTTCTTATTAAATTATTTTTGAAAATAATGTTACATCACAAAAATTGATCAAGATCAACATTAATTGATTATTGAATAATTAAAAAAATCTTTCTACTAAGTGAAAATAGAGTACAGTAGTGTCCCATTTCCGTAAATAAATTCATCAATAAAGTAAATGTTATATAATCTTAACAATATCATTCGTTGAAAAATATCCAACCAAAAATCATATTCAATACAACATATATCAGCAATAATTTCTTATTAAAATAAAAATAAGAAATGGATTTAATTTTTTATTAAAGTAATATTATCTACCAAGATTGGTTCACTCTCAATGACGCTTTCTTATTTTTCAACCAACCTCTTGAACACTGCCCTCCTTTTTTGTTGATTTCTATATCATAAATCAATCAATACAACCCGCAAAATGAATTCTACATGGCTATTTATAATGTAATTCTTTATGGATTTCCTCATTGTCACCAAATATAACATTCTCCCTAAAACATGGCATGAAGAACATTCAACTACTCAACACATTTTCTATTGTTAATCAAGTAAAACTCCCTAAATAGAATATTCTTCCCCATATGGATATCTTTTTTATATAAATTTCAAAATAACATGTATTTATTCACTGATTGATTTAAACATTATTTTATTTTCTTAAAAATATCTATAAGATTATTCGGTACTCAATTTCATTGAGTTTAGATCCTATTATCATTTATTTCTACTTGTAAGAGTAGGGAACCTTGTGTATTTTAACCAGTATTTAGTTATTCATAGAAAAAAATAAATATTTATATTTAGAGGGAAATATCATTAAATAAACCTTTATTACTTTAATTAAATTTCTTCCTTTTAATTTTTCAATAGGAATGAATTTATATATTTCTTTTCATGTTGTGGTCATCATTACGCATCACTCTTTCACTATGATATTATCTTTACATCTCTACCTTATATAGAATGGATAAACTATGGGACTATTTCATATTTCCTTCCTCCAAATGTTACAATTGTGTATCCTTAAAAATCATGGAGATATATATTATGAAAAAACCACTTTAATTTTATTCACCAACAATTTACTTTTACAAATCAAACATCATAAAAATGTATTAAACATAGAGGAAATTTTATTCAAAATACTAATGTGAATTCAAAAATATATATTTACAACACATAATAAACCATAAATTTTTATATGTTAACAAATAGATTTTGATATTTTTCTATAAAACATATCAATAATAAAATCATAGAACAATTAAAAAAGTAATTATATAAATAAAATAGGCCAAAATACATAAAAATAATATTTCAATTAAAATTCCATAAATAATAATTGAAATATTTGTACAAAGGTATATGAAAATTAATGAACAAAAAATTTATCAATTTACCCCTACAAAGTTCACATTTTCAAAAAAATATTCAAAGAATAATATTTTCAGAAAAACATTATTAGGAATTAATAAATTACCCATAAAAGTACATTTTAACATTCAAATACTAGAATTTTAAAATTAAATATGTCGAAAACATGTTTTAAATAGAGTCATTTTAGTTTTACAACATATATTACCTTTTTAGATGTTGAAAAATCCAAGAGGGAGTGAATAAAATAGTAAAAAATCTTTAATAAATTTAGTAATCAAGCTCATCTTTATGTAGATTGTATGTTTATGTTTAGATATAATGTTCAAGTTTATGTGTAGTAGAAACTAAACTAGACATGAACACACAAAAAATTTATTGTAGTATATATCAATGAGATCTTAATAATTCTCTATAAAGATTTCTAATACTTATGGAAAATGGTATCCACTATAACATCACTTTGGAAACGAGTTAAAACCCTATTATAGACATACAATTATACAAACTACAGCATAATAAAAATCATTAAATTTCTACAATGAGGCACAAACAAATAAGCCTAGATTTTTCAGTTGTAAGCATAACAAAAAACACATGGATTTTTAAATAGAGGTATAATTTATACACATTACTTTTTTAATGAAGGGTCATCCAATAAATGATTGATTTTTGAAGGGAAAAATATAAATAAAATATTTTTTAACAACAAATAAAAAAATTTAACTCAATAACTTGAAAACCCAGAAGATAGAATGGTAGAATATTGATACATCTCGGTCACTACAACAATTTGATTTTTAATATGTTGCTTCATGACAATGATCACCATAGTATATCAAAATAGTTTTCCTAATAAAAACATTAAACTCATTAATTTAGTATTTGTTTTTTGTCAACATCATCAATCTATTTGGTGATTATTTAAAGAGAGAACTTCAATGGTTATTTACTCGATATTTTCTAAAATCATAATTGATAGTTGAATCATCTATGGTTACCAAATTTTTATATGTCAGTTTCTATTTAAAAATAGATCCCTAAAATCATATTTGTGTTTAAAATAGTATATTAAAAATAAGTAAACATGAAACTTGTATATTTTTATGTTTAATTAAACAAATAACTAAACTATATGGTGAAAATGGTGTTTTATAGAACAATTGAAATATTGAAAGTAACTGACCAAGCAAAATCTTAGAAAGTCACTTTAGTAAAAAAAATAGTCTTTATAAAAGTGTAACTAAAAAATAAACTAGTTAATTTTTTTAAAAAAAAAAATTTATAACAAAATTTTAATATATTAAAAAAAATGAATTTTGATTCACTTCATAAAGAACATATATGAGTTCATTAGAGAGATTTTAATATCTCATAAGGTTCATTTTAAAAAACCAAATAGATCATTCCTTTTCTAAAAATACACTTTATATGTTTCATTTAAAACTTTTTAATATTTTATTAGAAAACCATAAGGTTGATTCTAAACTTAAAAAAAATCATCAAACAACTTAATAAAGAATTTTTCAGATTTAAAAAGACAAAATTACAATATTTGGAAGTGGATTACGAACACATCAAACATATAATTCTCTTTTTAAAAAATAATCAAAAAATAAGTTTGTAAGAGTAACTAAGAAACTTCAAAAGAATATATCTATTAGAAAAATTATAGAAACATGAAGATAAAAAGAAATAATAAGAATAAAATTATATTAATTAAAATAATGTATCATATTTTTTCATATATTTCTATTATGATTACAATGCTTCATGATCAAACTCCCTTGAAAATCGTTGATAAAATCATAAACATAGAAATTCGTGATATATTCATTCAACATCAAAAATGATTATGATACATAAACGACGCTTTTCATTCATAAGATACTTCATTTTGTAAAACAGATAATTTCTAAATATATATATATATATATATTATATTTATATCCTACTTTTTAATATATATCACACTATATAAGATATACCAGACATTATAAGGTATGAAATTTAATAATATACCTTAAAATGTATAAAATGCATGTGATATGAAAATAGTGAAAATTGAAATATATAATATATTTATATATTATAAATAATAATGTGTATGACAATTTACAATATAAAAAACATTAAAAATATATGTATGTGGTTTTAGAACATTAAATAAGATAATAAATGTTAGAAAAAACTAAAACATCATAAATACAATTTTATAACGTACATAACTATAAATAAATATAATTTTTTTGATATTAATTTGTAGATGAAACTAATATTTATTCAAATTCATAAACAAAAAATACCAAAATGGGAATTACCTGAATCATAATAATTAAGATGTAAAATCAATCAAAGTCAATGAAATTCTAAAAAATAATAAACAAGTATTCAACATAATGATAAATTTTTGAAATCATTATATGTTCTTATATGTTTTATATAAATCTATATTATATAATAGTTTTTAGTTTTGAGTGTTATAAGATTATTTTAAATATAAATAAAAGGAATGAGAAGAATCAAACAATCAAAAATTAATTTAACAAACATTAAATTTGAAGAACTAAAAATATCATAATTCAACAAACCATGAAAGAATACTCGTATAATCTTCACATTTTAAAAAATTAAAAAACTAATAATTTTAAATAATAAAAAAATTCCACTTTTACATGTATCAAAGAGTAGAAAAACTAAAATAAGTGATCGAACAAAAACTCGCCATTTTTAGGGAAACTATCAAAAACAATAAAATGATCTTTTTTAAAAATATATAACAAAATATCAGTTTTTAAATAACTCCCAATATTTAAGGTGGATAAAGTAGTGAACATAATATCATTAAAATTTTCTAATACAAATACTTATTATTAATTCATGACTCAAAAATAATTAAATCCCTTATAAATTGGTGCATGCTTAAAAATAAGTAATCTTTTTAAAATGAAAAGCAGTGTTGAAATTCTTATAAAATATTGGGAATAAGGAAATATTAAAAAAATCAATTGATTTTAAATTTTATTATTCTAATAGTATATAGGAGTATTCATTCTATTTTTTTATATTTTCTTAAAATAGTTAATAAAAGTTGACAATAATAAAAAATAAATAGATTGAAATAATAGGGAATAATGATAATAAAATACTCATATAGAATTTAATCTTATATCATTCAAAGATAAAATTCAACCTTATCAAATTTCACTATATCTAATGGTTTTGTAAGGATATCTAGTAATTTATAAACTATAGAAATATATTCTAAACAAATATCATATTCTTGTACATGATCCCAATTGAAATGATATCTTACTTCTATATATTTAGTACACTAATTTTGAAGGTGAAAATTAAAATATATATAGCTGATTAATTATTAAAATAAATCATTATTTAATCAAAATAAGCATCAAAATAAGATATAGTTTGTCTAATTCAAAATTAATGAGAATAATATATTGAAATAGCTACATACTATGTTTCATTAGTAGAAAAAGAAACTGAATACCATTTCATAAAAATCTATAAAATCTAATGCTTTATAAAAATATTACATATCCATGAGGTAGATTTTATCTCAATTTTATAACCTCATAAATCAGAATAAAAATAACTAATTGTATAAAAATACATTTTACCATTGTAGAATAAATCGTGATTAATAGTTCCTTTAATATAACTAATAATAATTTTAATAGTATTTAGGTCAATTTATTTTGGGTCATCTTGAAATATATTACATATGCATCCATCAAACATTAAATCTGGTCTTATGTATATTAGATTAAGTAAAAATCTAATCATACCATTAAAAAAATTAATGTAATCTTTCTTTCTGTTTATATCTGAATTTAATTTCAATATATTACACATAGGTGTCCTTAAAAATTTAATAGAATCAAGTATAAATCTTCTAACTAATTCTTCATCATAGTCACAAAGATTTAAATTTATACCATCAGTTCATTAAAAAATTTGAATTCTTAAAAATATCTAATTCTCCCATAAACCTCATACTAAATATCCTAGTATTTAAATTAGAAAATTATTAAAAAATATGGTCACTAGAATATCCCAATATAATATCATCTACATAAATTGAAATTGTCAAAATATATTTATAAATATTCGTAATGGTCAAATTGTGGTCAAATATATCTTTTAGAAATCATTTTTTCATAGATACTGAGAATGTATTTTATACAATGATATAAGAGAATATTTTAGTACATATTGAGGCATAATATGTTTCTAAACATGATTATGAAATTTTTTAGGTATAAATCTAGAGGTTTGTTTAATTAAAACTTATTCAAAAATTAATCCACTAAGAAATAAACTTAAAATATCATTTTGATAAAGTATAAAACCTTGAAAAGATGCATAGGATAATAAATGAATTATATAATCTAACCTATAACGAGGTAAAAAAATTTCGTCATAATTATTTATTTCTTCATGAAAAAACCTTATAAAACTAATCATGATAAATTTATTATATTATATCTAGATAGGTCTATTTTATTTCTAAAAACCCATTTAGTTTTAATAATATATTAATTTTATGTGGTTCAACTAAAATCAAAATAGAATTCCTAGAAAATTCACTAAGTTCGTATTCTATAGCTAAAGTGAAATTACATCATTTCATAGAATATATATAATCATTAGGTAAAAAACAAGAAATAAAATCGGAGTGATAAAAATGATTTAAATAATTTCTACTCTTCAGTATAGAATCATATTTAAAATTATTCATTCAATAGTATTGTCTTTATAATTTTTCTAATTTATTTCATAGGTAGGATTTTCATCATTAAAAATTTCCATTTTATTTTCCATTTTATTTTCACTAAAATGAAATTCTAAACATTCTTCTACAATCCATTCCAAACATACACTATTCTTATTTAATTCAATATCATCAAATTTATCATGAACATATTCTTTAATAACCATATTAATTTTATTATAAAAACTATAAGATTTTCTATCATTATAATATCATAAAACAATACTTTTATATAATTTATAATCAAATATATATAATGACTCTTCAGTATTTAATATTAAATAATTACATCCTAAAACTAGAAAATATCATATTTTAGGTTTCTTTCCATTCCATAACTCATAACAGGTTTTATTATGTATAGGTCTAATCAAAATTATGTTATATATAAAACATGAAATATTTAATGATATAGCCCAAAAAAATTATGTAGATTAGATTCAATTAACATTGACATATCAATTTCTTTAATAGTTATATTCTTTCTTTTAAGAACTCTATTTGGTTGAGTCGATCACGGTGTTGAAAAATTATAATAATATCAAATTTGATCAAAAAAATCAAATTATAGATTTAATAATTCTACACCTCTATCACTTAAAATATAAATAACTAAATAATCTTTTTAATCTTGAACTAATTTACATAAAATAGAAAAAATAGTAAATGTTTCATTTTTATGTGGTATAAAATAAATATACGTTTATTTATTAATATAATGAAAAATAAAAAATCTTTATTTCTTACCATATAAACAAATAGTTTTTATAGTTGAAAAAAAATTTAGATGAATAAGTTCACGAGTTCTTACTATTTTTACATTATTAATATATCTGAATATTTCTTTTATATTATTTCTTTTCCTGCATGAATCACAAATGGGATATTTATTAACTTTGATTTTGGTCAGTTCTAGTATATTTTGATGTTTTAAGTGGTTATTGAGAATTATAATATTAGTATTTCCAAGAATCATATTCATTAAAACATTATCTCAGAATAAATAATTTATACACATAACATTTTTACTTTTCACCAATTTCAAATCAAATGAATAAATATTATTCTTTATGTTATCATAAAAATAAAAAAGAATCATTTTTCAAAACAATGCATTTATTATTTTCAGACATTATAATCATAATATCATCATGTAATTATAAAATATGAATTATGATATGTTTTAAACCATAAATATATAATAGTTTATAAATAATGGAATGATTAGGAATAAAAAACACCAAAATCATTAACAATTCCTCTTGATTTGTCTTCAAATGTATCAATTCCTCCATCACAACTATTATATGATAATTAGAATTATGTTTCTCCGGTCATGTGTGTTGAATATCCACTATCCATGTACCAAATTTCCTTCTTGAGAAATTTAATTCTCTATTAAAAAAATTGACCAGAACATTTTTTTTCATACCAATACATAGGATTTGTAAAAAAATCCTTTAGTCCTCAAAAATATTTTAAATATTTATTCTTAGGTAATCTTGAAGATAATTTCTCATGAATAAATTCTTTTGTATGTATTAAATATTGTGTAAATATTAATGAATTATCACTTTTATAATTTTTTTCACTTTTCATAAATAAATGTTTTGTTTTATATAATTAATTAAAAATGTTTAAAATGAAAATATTATAAATCTTAACTAGTTTTCATTCATAATCAAGACCAATTTTATTTTTATTTATTTTATTTATTTCCACTGATTTATCATAGCTCTATTTTTCTTGAACAAATGTACCTAATTCATCCTCTAAACATGAAATCTATTTTGTTAACTTTTAATTATATTTTCAGGTAATTTACATATCATCATAAAATTTATCATTATAAAATGAGTCTATATTTTTATATTTATTTAATTTTTTAATATTAATTTTTTTTATCAATAATATTTCTACCTATTAATTTTAATTTTTTGTTCGCCTCACAAATTATTAGTCTATATCTTTTTAATTTCTCATTTTATTTATTCACTTATGAAACACAATATTTTTTAAAAATGAAATCATAGACCTACATAAAATTTAGGTCATTACTAACCTCATTTTTATTATCCATTAATCACATATTAGAAGAATCATTTTCAGATCTAAATTCATCACTTGATTTTCATTCCTCAGTTCAACTCCATCTTGTAGGAAAAGAATTTTCATTATTCTTCTTATAAATTTGTCTTTTCCATCATAATTTATTTATGAGATTTCTGTCTTTATGTGAACATTATTTCAGTATTAATAAGAATTTAATTCTGAAAAATATCATTAAATGGATTTGAATTACAATTTTTTCTTTTCATTCATCCTTTCAATAATCTTTTTCTAATATTCTTTTGAAACATTTATTTTTACCATCAATTTGAAGGAAACTTTTGAAAGATAAGGTAGTTAATTTTCACATCATTATATATAATAATCATAAGAATCATATTTACCTTTTATATTTTATATAATAGAAACAACTGACTTTTTCAAGAGAATTTCATTAAAAATGTTCTTAAATTTGATTTTATATTGCAGTACTCTTCCAATAAGTTCATCGAATTTGTACTATTTTAAATATTTAAATTCATAAATCATAAACATCATTGAATTATATTTCTTGGTTAGGGATATTAAAACTATCTTAAATATCATTTTGTTGCCCATGGATTCTCAAAGTGTGCTCATACCATTAACAATACTTATAAATTTTTGAGACATTTCATTGATATGTTATTCTTCTCCCATTTTTAAATCCCAGTATTCTACACTAAAAATTCTGAGATTTTATTTGTTCGTACTTTATATTCTATAATGTTCCACCTACATAATAATATATATATATTTTTTAATTTTTTCCTAATTCATGTCTACAAACACTTATACTTATAACATAGTATATAATATTTAAAATATTGTAATGTAAAACATTCTATATACCTTCATTACAAATCAGTATATCACTGATAGAATTGGGAGTTTTTTAAGGTATTACCATTATATTCTAGTGGTCAATACATAGATTCATAAGGTAGGGTTCGATTATTTCCAACCAAAATTCATTGTTATTTCCATCAAAGAATGAGAGTCTCTAAAGCATTAAACCACAATTTGAATTTGAACCTGACATCTAAAAAAATATCTTTTCATAAAAAATTATAGTATAGATAAAAAATTAGACAAATATAAAATTAAAAAATATAACACCAAAAGTAAATTCAAGATACCAATTATTTCTCAAATGTTATATTTTTAGAAAGTTTAAATGTGGGTGAATATACTAGTTTAAAAATCAATAACAGATTTAAAAATTAGATTTCAACTTAAAGTGGAATTTATGTTTAAATTTAGATACAATTTTCAATTTTATATGGGGTAGAAAATAAAATAATCAAGGACATCATATTTTTATATTAGTTAGAATAAATATGAACCCACATTTACTCTTCACTTCTCTATACTCCTTGGTGAATAGGTTATCCACTATAAATTCACTTTTAAAATGAGTGAAACCCCTATTATAAACCTCTTATTCTATGAACCAAGGTACAACCAGAATTACTTCCTTCTTAAACCAATAGTTATAACCTAATAACCAACCCTTTATTGTTTGAGTCACATCTAGTAAAATTATATCTTTTACAGTGGAGGTATAACTAATACATGTACCTTTTATATTGTAGGTATTAATATAAAATATTTTCTTCAGGGTGATAAAAATGTATACTAAATACAATTAATATAAAAAATAATGATAAATAAAACAAACCTTAGTAATAAGAAACACAAAAATAGAAATGTGTGGAATAATGATTCATTTTGATACTTCAAAAGTGTGACTTAAATGATTTAGCTTCTTGATAATGATCATTATAGTAGATCACAATAAAATTCACAGAATCAAAAAAATTATTGAAAAAGTTGTAAATTTTTAACTACTTCATCAACTTCTTTAATATTAATATTTATAGAGGAAACACCAATGGTTACTAACTCAAAATTACCTAAATCATTAATAATAGTTGAACCAATTATCGCTTAAAAAGTATGATAAGTTCATTCGAAATTTCAAAAAAAACTTCTTAAAATAATTTAATAATTTAAACCTAAATAGTGAAAAATAGAAAGTGTAAAAAATATATGTATATAATAAAATAAATAAATCAAAACAATTTGTTGGGAAAAGTATAATTCATGGAAGAATTTAAATACTTTTTCTGATTATTCCCATTAAATCATGGTTAATCATTTCACAAAAAAAATTATAATAGAGTATCAAACACATGAATGTAATATAAAAAAATTATAATTTAAGTTCTTAAGAATCATTTAATATATATATATATATAATTTTTCATTTAAACTCAATTTTTAAGAACCATATAAGAGTTCATAAGAAATATTTTGAAATGTTTTAATTTTCATTTGAATGAAATATAAGGATAATTCATTTTTTTAATTATATTTCATCATTTGGATATAATAGTTACTTTCAAATTTTTATTTTAAACTTAACAATACTTGATCATAAAACCATAAGGTTCATTCTATATGTAAAAAAAATTCAAAAAAATCAATGATTCTAGACTTAAAAAGAGAAATTTACTGACCTAGAATGATTATTGAAAACATCATAAGAGTATTTTTATTTTGTGAAAAATGAGAAAAGAAACATATGTTCATAATTGTAACATATGAAACATTAAAAGAGTATATTACATAAAGAATTTACAGAAAAAACATGATAAATATGAATAAAAATAATTAATATTCTAATGATTAAAGTAAGAAACTATGTTGTTAATCCATTTTTATTAGTATCTCAAAGATTCATGATTCAACGCCCATAAAAAATCATTCTAAAAAATTAAACACTAAAATTCATAATAAATTTAGTCAATTTCATAATATGTTTATTATACTCTTATGATACTTATTATTCTTAAGATTCATCAGAGCTAAAAGATAATAAAATTTTATAATATACTCCATCTCATAATATTGTCCATTCAATAAGATATATATATATCTAACATAAAAAAATCAAACTTAATAATATAGATCAAAATATGTAATATATGAAATTCAATAGGATACTTAATTGGTAGAAAATGATTATGATAATTAAAAAGTGAAACTAAAAATGCATAATATATATATATAGTTGAAAGAACAATGAGAATAATGATTTTATTTGTGATAAGCCTAAAAACCCAAAAACAAATACTTGGTTTTAAAATATTATATAGCATTATAGTGTTTATAAACTAAAAAATTATAAAAAAAATGTCAAAACTTATGAAACTTCATATATTTATGAATTTTTTTCTATTAAACTATATATGGAATGAGTACTTACTACAATTCATCTACACAAAAAATGTGAAATAGAATCACAAGAATAAAAGGAATTAGGATTTAAAATCTATCAGATTCATCATCAATCTTCAATATAAAAAATGTGTACCAAACATAAATAATTATTTTTGAAATAATTATATATTTATAAGTTTTATATTAGTTTTAGTTTCCTAATATTTTTTACTTTTTGAGTTTTATAGGAGTTTTGTAATTATAAAAAAAATATAGAAAGAATTCTCTAGCAATCAAAATATAATTAAAAAATTTCTATATCAGAAACACTAACAATATCATAATTCAACAAACCAAGAGAGAGGAATATTTCACAGTAGACCAAATTTTCAAGTCATAGAAAGTTACTAATGGTTCATATTATGTAATCATTCATTTTTTAAATTTTAGATTGTGAATAATCATATTTTTCAAAAACAAAATTTCATAAATCATGCAATTGTAGAATGAGAGACTATAGGTTGGAGTCGTTTTTATTTCTCGGTATTTACTTTCTAGGAAAATTCATCGATGTGGAAAAAAAATTCTATCATACACATCCAAGGAGGTGGATTATAATGGATAAAAATTATTTTCCATATGTAATAACTTCTACTTGATATCCAAAATGGATTTATTCCATTAATTACCAATCCCAAGAACATGTTTCTAATGTCTGAGGAGAAATATGGATTTGATAAAATGAAGTTCTTTCATTCTTTTAAATATTTTTCATTTCACATGAAGTCATCATGATTATTATTCCCAGAATTACACAACACATTTTTACTCATTTTAAATGACATAAATAGTCTTTACAACGATGGTTTTAAAGGTAAATAACATAAAAAAAATTAATATATTAAATTTATGTTCAAGCATAGATGTTTATTGATTAAAACTAGAATCATGATTTATAGAATGAAATAAAAGTACAATATTTTTCAATCTTCTCTATTTGAATTGTCTCCCCAATATAGAATATGATAATTATTATTGGAAATTTTATTTTTATAATTATGTACAAGACTGATAATAACTGTATTTATCTCATAAAATGATATATGGATCCGATTAATCATGGAAAAATTCCAATATCATAGATATTGCTTAATTTATAATTCAATAAAGACACTTGATATGGTATAATATTTGAGAAAAAGAAAATTTTGAATTATTACCACATTCATCATAGATTTCTTGATTTCCATCATTTTATAATTCAAAAAATTAATTTCTTTGATTAGTTTAGTTTTCCCTTGTATTATTTTCACAAAAATTATCCATTAATATCTTTTCAACTTCACTAGGTCATCCCCTAGTTTGGAATTCATCAATAATATCAAAATATTCATCATGTGGATTAACTAATTTGTTACCATGTGGATGTAGCTTCCCCACTATGACAAAAACACCATTAACCAATCTCTGGAACACATTATACTCTTTTAGGTAATATATATATTCATTTTTATGGAGTATATCACTGTTCAAACTTACTGTAATGTTTAGTTCTTCATTCCAAATATACCTCACATACCGAGAAAAGAAATTCAACATCATGTGCTCAAATAAATCACCTCTATTTAACCATCGAATAAATTTGCCTTTAGGAAATATACATTTTTTTCTTCTATTGATAGTTCAATTTGCAATTAAAAAATCCAAAAATAACTTTAAATAGTTCACATACCGGGGTGTCTCATAAGGTAATGCAATGAAATTTCTATTCATAACTGTTTTATTTCATTTGTATTTAAAATATAAAATTAAAATTATATAATTATACTTGAATAAAAGAATATAATCTATTTAATTTATTTTTTATTTTCTTATCAAATCTCAATATATATTAATTTGGTTGGATGATACTAGACCTCAAGAAGTTCTCCCCATACTCAAGAGGCTACTGACTAACCATAGGGTTCTAGGGTAGTATTTATTGGAGATTATACCCTCATATTAGAGTGAATAATGATAGGAATGCAAACTAGACATGATGAACAATAAAAAACATCAGATAATGTGAATTAAATATCATACCAACAACAATAAATTACATACAATATTCAAGTAGTCATACAGATTTACAGGCCACCCACCAATCCAACCACATATAGAAAATGAAAACCAACAATAAAATAATGGTCGATCTACTATATCACAAAGGCATACCAAATCCCAATATCCAATACCATCTAATCTATATATATGAATTATTAAATCTTGGGCCTCAACCCAACCGAACCCTATAATCAATAAATACAGCTTAGGTACCCATGTTCCATAGCATCCCAATAGGGTTTTAATATATAACTCTATATTTACACCCACCAACTTGTCCCCATACATAACGTGTAAATTCAATTTAAACATGTGATATTCTTATAATAAAAAAATAAACTACTAAACAAAAATAAAAAAAACATTGTCAGCCCTCATGTTCCTCAGTGATTCCTGAGGCGAGTCATGCTAGTTTTATCTAGTTCCAAAATGCCTCTGATCATGTCATATAATGGTCCTAACTATAAGTAACCACAAAAATGTATCATGTCTAATACTATAAAATATATCAAATATTATAAGATTTTTGGATAGTTTTGGAGTGCCTTTGATCACATCATGTAACTATTCTAACAAATATAACCACCAAGAGCTAATTTACCCAAGTATATAAAAGATAAACTCATGGGGGATGAACCACCTAATATACAAGAGATAAACACTAAGGGGTTGACCCACGTGGTTTTAATGAGGAAAAAACCTAGTGGATTACCCACTTGGTATATTTAATATAAACACTTAGGGGTTGAACCACTTGGTATACAGAGAATCAACACCTGTGGTATAACCCGATTAGTATACATTAGATAAACACATGATGGATAAAAAACTCAGTATGTGTAAGATAAAAACCTAGGGGATAACCCACCCAGTATCCATAAGATAAACACTCTGGAGAGAACCCACCTAGTGTACATGGGATAAAAACATAGTGGATAACCCACCAGGTATTTATATGAAGAACACTTCAGGGAGGACCCAACTCGTATACATGTGTAATTTCCATCTCCTATTTTAACCAATACGTTGAACCCAAATCTATGTGGGGGTCACATCCTCTTCCCATAAATCCATTTATCATATCCAAGGTATCCCATGTTGTGTGGTGTGTCACATCCTCTACACATAAATCTATTATACACATGATAGGGAACATCCCCTACATAGAACCTCATGAATAATGTATTATACACACCTGGTAAATCCCCCATCCCAAGAATATCATGGAATATGATTAAAATTTCAATAATATTATGGCTTCAGTATTATTATTTACCATTTTGCCAAATTAAATGTGAAACCTAGTACTTATGACCAAGATTCCCTACATTACCCCTCTCTATGGTCAAAAATATCTTTACAGCACCTTCTATGGTCTATAAGTTCACTTATAGACACCCCTAATAAGTTCATTTATCTCAATACCATCACCCAGATCAACACCCACCACTTGGAAAGAATAGAATCCCGTGGTATCATTATAATAAAAAACATGGCCACATTAGCCTTTTAGGTTAAGCCTTACATGCATCACTCTAATGTGATGGAAGTTTTCTAATATCAACACTCAATCCAACCTAGGTTGGACCTCATTCTAAATCATTCAATTAATATCGTAGCATCCTCCCCACCAATTTAATCATAACACATTGGGGGAGGAACTATTTCCCCATTCTTATCTCAACTTGCTCGAAGGGATAAAGTTATATCATAGTCCTCATGTTGTAAATCCTTAAGCTAACCACCTAAATTCATCATGTCCTCTACCCAAATTCTTATAAGGACACCTAACACTGGTGCCACTACGTCCAGTAATTTAATTTACTAAACACCTTTCTAGGTTGATACATCTCATGGTATATATGTAATATCTATGCCACAACCATAAATGGATGAGTTAATCATGTTAGTGACCAAAGTCCATCATGTCATTAGAACCATGTTTTTTCAATTATAAGAACGAAATTTTAATTCCAAAATTAATTTAAATTTAAATATCAACTTCCCTCAATGGTGGGTTCACACATCACATACCGAGAACAAACCAAATGCATAAATAACATAGGGTGGATGCGTAAGGACAAAGATACTTAAAAAAATCCATTTACTCTTTTATAGAAAGGACCAATAACTTTTCCCAAGCCTTTCCAACCCTATCAACGTCCAATAGGTCCTTAATAAATAGAACATAGAGGCCCTCACTCATGTCCAGTCACTCTAAATGACTAAATATATCATTTATAATCAATTAAAAATATTAAATTCTAAAGAGGGATCATGTATAAAACACACTAGATTCTCCCAACCCATTGAAGCCACCACCAATCAAACTCAGAGGGTCCATAAAGCACCATCTATCATATCCCATGAACAGTCACTAACAGATAATACTGATTCATTACCAAAAAAAATTAATTAAAACCAAAATCCCAATAAATTCATCGGCTTGTCATACATTAAATGAAATGTTTGTAAATTTTTCATTAATAAATACTTAGGGAATCTTCAATGTTGGATGAGAGAATACCCCATCCAGAATATGATTATTCAGTCATTATCTAGTGGAAGAAACACTAAATTCCTATCCCAAAGCTACAAAATTGTTAGAAAGAATAGGAAAACCAAAAAAGAATGAAATAAATGGTATATATCCCCGTAAACACTGAGCAACCACACCTAAAATCACAAGAAGACAAAATGGTATCAACGGAGGGAATGGGAGGAAGGTAGGTTGGACCATACATGTGAATGCAAGAAAGAAAATAGGGTGTGAGTATTAAAATAAAATTGGGGGAAATCATAAAAAGAAAATTTTAATGATCCATATAGTTTTACTGCATGGTTTTTCAAATAATTAACTAACCATGTGGTAATATCTATCTAATTACAAATATATCATATATTTGGGCCATATATTTATTCCAAATTGCGCTCTAAATATGAAAATTTGTGCAAACTTGGTCTGTAATATTTCCCTCGGTTTTTCAATAACCATTATTAAATTGTATGTCAATCCCTAGATCCAAAACATCTCCAATATTTCACTCTTATACCCAAAAATATTCCTCTAAACCATTCTCTATCCTTTATCGATGACTACTCACTATAAAAAATAAACTAAAAACATTATCATAGTTAAGGTGTTATGAGACATCTAAAAGATACCCACCAAACCTTACAACATATGAAGAATCCTCCAAAAACTATTTAAATTCACCTAGAAGACCCCATGAATCATCTGAGTACTCGAGGAACATATCGAGGGTCATTTCTAGGTAATAAAATGGAAGAAATATCCTAGATCACCTATCCTATACCTTACACCAAGATATTGCAATTTATCATCATTTTGTATCCTATTGTAGTTCCATTTGAACTATCATCAAAATAAGAACATATACCATGGTCTGGAAGAGTGTATTTTCGTTACCATTTATATGGTAAAAACCATACATCTTTGTATTAAAATTATAAACTACATAAACCTTATCATCATTGATATCAATCACACATAGCCATGAAAATTTACAGTGATTCCTATGTTTTAAATATGATGCATTAATATTGGACCCTTACAAATAATCCAAGATCCAAAAACCATATAAATCATAAATATTATAACATCATGTGCATGACTAAAAATCTCATAGGGACTAGTTAATTCCTTATGGTTCTATATAAAATATAAATTTATGAAACTCAAACAAAGATTCTTATTTTATTAAAATGATACTATCAGTTGGTCAGGATCGATCCAAAAAAATGATGAAATTATTTTCATTATGTTTTAATTTTTTGTTGATTTTATTAATTTTAATAAATAGGCTATAAATGTTGGGTTTGATTGATTTTGAAGAAGAAGAAAAAGAAAATGAATTAGATTGGTTGGTTGGTTTGTAAACAGATTTGAAAAGTGCATCAAGGTTTTGTAATTTCATGGTTTGTGGGAAATTAGATTTATAAAAATAGGATAGTTAAGTCATGATTGGTTTTAGAGTCGATATGATTAATATCCAATGCTCAAGGTATCCCCTCCTCAATATGACAATACCCTATTTCCCATGGTCAAGTAATTTAGGGTTTTGCTAAATCAACTAAGTCTCAATATCATATTAAAACCTGATTCCACCTATATTTGACAATGGTCATGCCTTCAATAATTTTATGAGTTACGAAATTTTATGGTTCCTTTAAGATTCAATTATCAATTGTTATTATAAATAGAAAATAAAGGGATGGGATGTTGAAAAATAAATTGATAAAAAACTAAATACATAAATAAAAAAAATTAATCTAATGTAGCTTCTGCCTTTTATTACATAACCCTAGAACAAGGTGGGTTTACCCTATCATCATTTTGATTATATAGATAGTGGTAAGTAGAAACGAAAATAAATGATTAAAGAACAGGAGGTGAATTGAGGGTGGGCCCTGCACAATGCAGCTTCAAACAACAAGCTTTTGTATCTGAATCTCTTCTTACATTTTTAGGCTATGCCTCCATTTATAGGCTTTAGATGGGCTCCATTATAAATAATGATCCTTTTGAATTGGTCCAATGGTGGTCTGATGTAGGTACTATGTCATAGATTTAGTAAAATATTAAGATACATAGAATTTGGGCACTTAAATATCATCCCGACCTTTTACATAACATATAATGTGTTTACACGATGTGTAATTTCCCAAAACATTTTACTCACTTAATGTTGTGTCTATATTTTAATATATTTAACCAGTACATAATTTTTAATGATTACAAGATGTGTAATGTAATTTTTATACTCTAGAAGACTCATTTTCTTTAGTTCCGTAATTATGTTCCCTAGATGTGCTCCATGATTATCCTAAAAAATCTGGTGTTGCAGCACTTCGCTTTGCTCACCCCATGAGGTGGCTTCAAGATCCAAAATTCACCTCCTTTTTCCTTTTCATGTACTCTTTATGTTCTTCCCTAAAACACAAATGAAATTAAATTTTTCACAAAATGCATTGAATTATAAATTAAGTTCGTAAATTAATGTATATAAACACTAAAAACATATTCATTAAATATATATATGAATCACACTATGTGAAAATCATTCAACTATAAAATAAAAATCCAAGAACATTAATCACATTATCTAGAAACTTGAGCTTCCATCGAAATTACTGTTCACGGAACACCAGTTTGGGTTCCATCACAAGCATTGATTTATCCAAATATCTCCACTCTATCATCTCCCCTAAATTGTGAAAAAATAAATATCTAATAAAATTTGTAATATCATTCACATATATCGTCTCATAATACTTTTTAATTCTCCATCCCAAATCACTCTACCTCAACTGACTGATATCCTACTAGATATTAGGCACACCTCCTCAAACTTCATTAGTTACACACTAGTCATTAGGGTTTAAGGTAGTTCTGTAGGGTGACTCTACCTCAATATTAGAGTGAAAAAATAACTTGAAAGTATACCAAAATACATGTACAACAATATAAATCAATGTTAATGGAAGTAATAATATAAAATAAATAATAAATGAAAATAAACTAGATAGTAGTTATACAGACTCACATGATTCCCACGAAACTAACCACATAAAAAATACAAGAATAAAATTATGTGAGATAAAAAACATGCATAAGACTCACATATTCCTAGTCACTAATCACATCCAATATATCCAGATGAATTATTTAATCCCATGACTCTACCCGAACTGAACCTACATCAGTGAAATCTTCTCAAGCTCCCAATTTCCTTTGTTTCCCAAGATGGGTGTTATTACATACACATATAGGAAACCACTATCCTAAACTCAAACATAACCAGTAATTTTAATATAAGTATGATATATTATTGGAATAAATACCTATATTATTGAACAAAAATAAATAAATCACAATTTTCCCATGAGATCCTTAATTATTCTTGGGGGTTGTAATACGTGTTTCAGCTAGTGATAAAATGTCTTTATGTATGTAACAAAATTGTTCTAACAATACGAAATCATATTAGATAACCATATACCACACTAGAACAAGTATCCAATATCGTACATGCTTTATCCAATTATAGAGTGTCTATGATCATGTCTCATAACCATTCAAACCAATATCACCACCCAGGGTTTATTCACCCTGGTATACAAAAGATAAACACTTGGAGACTGACCCTATGGAATACATGTGATAAGCACCTGGATCATAACCCACCTGATATACATGAAATAAAAATTGGGGAATTACTCACCCAATATATATAAGACAAAAATATGGGGGATTTCAACCCCATTATACATAAGATAAACATCCAAGGGATGACCTACAAGGTATACAAAAGAAAAACACCAATGGGATGACCCACCTTGTATACATAATATAAACACCCAGGGGATAACCCACTTAGTATACATAATATAAACTCCCAAGGATTGATCCACCTGTTATACATAATATAAACACACAAGGGATAACACATATATTATACATCAGAAAAACAATTAGAGGTTGACCCATATTGTATACAGTCTTAATGACTGATTTTTCATTATAGCAGTCCATAGTACCCAAATCTATGTGGGGGTCACATCCCCGATCCAAGGATCTAAAGAGAACATATTTGGGGTCTTAATCTATGAATAGGGTTTAATCCCCTAATCATGGATCCATCATACACCTTTTGGTTTACATACCTTAACCAAAACCACACAAACAATTAAATATGCACACATGAGGCATTCTCCATCCCTAGAACATCGTATAATACATTTTCCATTTAAATTTATTTATGACCTACTAATATGCGTTTAATTTCTTTAATAATTAAGGGTTAAAAATAAAACTAATGACCTATCTTCCCTTCACAGTCCATCTCTTGGGTTAAAAATATCAAAGGGGAGCCTACTACAATCCCCTAGGTAACATATTCATGGAGACAACATGTGGGTTTCTTTATAGTAATATAATCACACTGGTTAATACCCACCACTTGGAGTGTACAAATCCTTTATCCTAACAATAATATAAACATGAAATCATTAAACTCTAAGGATATGAATTTAAAACATCACTCTAAATTGAGGGTACCAGTCCCATCTCAATGCTCAATTCATCCTAGGTTGGACCTCATATCTAACTTATCCATCAATGTCCTAGAGTTTACCCACTGAGGTTATCACAAAATCGTGGGGGAGGAACTCTCACCCCATTATCACCTTCACTGGTGTGAGTTCTTAAAGGTATCTCGGGGTTCTTATATAGAAAATACTTAAGACAACCACAATAATCTATCACACCCACTACCAAAAGACTTTTAAGGGAAACTAATAGTAGAGATTCTATATCCATTCAATTAATTTATAAAATAACTAATAGGATAATAATGATAATGTCACACATGTAATATACTGGCCTTGGCCATATATTATGGAGGTAATCAACATGGTTCCCATGGACCATCATGACCTAGTAACTTTGTCCATTGTATTCGTAAAAATGATATTTTTGTTAAAAATTTCTTCTAATTTTAAAGTTCTACCTCCCTAAGTGAGGGGACTATACAAAACAAGTGGATCATAAATAGACTATATAAATAACATAAGGTATAATAATAAGGACCACCTACCCTAAATTAATACATTTATTCTTTTAATGAAAGTCCTGACAACGCATCCCAATCTTACCCCTGGTAAACCACATCTAATTATTAACCACTCAATATTTAGAGTCCAAAAATCATATTAAGACATAAAAAAATAATTAATTATAATATTCATCATTAATAAAATAATTTATTCCTACTTAGAAATAATTCTAAAAAAACTCACTGGTCATTCCTCTTACACTATAACCACCGACAATCACACATGGAGGGTCCATGACACACCCTGAGTCCTATCCCAAGTACAATACCTATCAGGAAACTCTAATTTGATTTCCACAACAATTTAATAAAAAAACAAACCAAATTTATTATTGTGACATACTTTTAATGAAACAATAGTTATGAGTTTGTAGATACAATCTCAATAAACCTTTATGAAGGTCATGAAAAATACCCATAAAAAATTGGAAGATTCCACCATGATCTGGTAGAATCAGCACCAAATCCTTATCCCAAAGAAACAAAATTGTGAGAAATAAAAGTAATGATAAGAAAAAATTGAGTGGAGGATGAATATATCCATAAATTCCTAATAATTTCACATAAAATAACCCAAAATCGAAGGGGAAATAATGATGAAGAGTGATTAAGGGAGATCAGAAAGTGTACACACAATGTAGAGAGAAATGATGGGGCTATGGCTTAAAATATAACACAGGAAACCCCATAAAAAGAATTTTTTTGAGATAAATGGTTTGGCCACTCTATTTTCCATGTCATGAAATAACAGTGCAGTAGGAACTATCCATGTACACCCATCTTTAAAATTTAGGCCAAAGGATTTACCAAATCATGTGCAACCCATGAAAATCGTCTCTACATTGGTCTACAACATTATCCATGGTTTTTCTAGAATAATGAAACAATCCCATGATAAAACCTATATCAAATGATTTACCCGTAAATTTTTATGGTTTTTTCTAAACTATGATCTATCCATTCTAAAATCCCATTAACTATATGAATTGAATTGGAAACCTCTTCATACTCATCGTGTTAAATGTATTTTTTTTAAAACGCATAGATAACCCCATAAACCATTGTAAAAATCAACCAAAAACTTCTAATATTCATCCTCGACTTCTAGATACACCCAAGAGCACCTGAGGTACCTCTCAGGCCACAAATAATATCCAAAAACACATCTTGGGACACTCAAACTTTGATATTATGGATCAAAATCTGTTTTCTCAAAATGGGTTATCCATTGAATTTCCAAAAATTCAAATGTATTCTAAAAATCACACCATATAATGGATTTAATTTTTACACATACAAAATTGCAAATATGTCATTATTAAAATTTTATCTCATAAAATGTATAATAAAATAATTATTTAAGAAAACACAAAATTTGGAAAAAAAATATATAATATATTGAATCAAAGGAATACCATATAATGTGTATTATAAATAGTATATAAATTATTGGAAACAAAAAATTTATTAGTATACCTCATATATTACTATATTGGTGGAGGATCCTGGTAAATCTTTTTACTATAAAATTATAAATAACTAGCTAGTAGTTTTTTCCAAATATGACCACAACATAAAGAAACACGAGTCCATTTTTGTTAACATATATCCTTTCCATTATAATTATCATTAACAAAAAATATTTAATGTTATACCTTGATTTTTATTAATTATAATTACTTTGTTAAAGGTAAATTTTCATATAAAAAAGGAACTCATGATTTTTGATGTGCTATATGTATTTGATAGAAAATTATAGATATTTATTGATAATATTATATCATCAACATACATATACATTTCTTCATCCAACACTTTTATTTTAATACATTAATGAATTCACTATTCAGAATGTAATTCTTATTTTTTTTGTTAAACATTGAGATGATTAATGAAATAAAATAAAATAAAATTAGACGTTGAGAATGTTTAGAGTGAATTAATGAAAAATTTACTAAATAAGTTAATCAACTAAAAACCCCATTCTTATAACCAATTTCTTATGTCAATTCCTAACTCTTCATTTTTATGAAACATTTTTCCAATTTTTTATGCACAATTTAGTTAAAAATATAAGATTGTTTCTTTAGTCACCACCAATAAATATGAAATTATAATTGATCATTGAATCAATTACTTGTTACATATATTATTCTTAAACGTTGATATATAAGGTCACAATAATAATTTTATATAAATTTCTTAGAGACTCATAAATTGATGTTTCAAAACCAATATTATTAAATAAAATTTATATTTTTGTTAAAGAATATAAAATTTGTGAATGTAACATCCTATAAGACAAAGATTAAATAATATTTCTACTATCACAAGGCATTAATAAAATTTTAACATAATGATATGAATATATTTGGAAACAACATTTAAAATTTTATGCATACCTATCATAAATAAGGTCAAAATCATAAATCATCTTATATAGTGTGTATATCAATATATAAAAACATTCCCATAAAACTTATTAATAATATTAATTAAATAAAAAATTGAATGTATTAAATATTTTGTATATATTGAACATTTGTTATCCATTAAACATTCCCAGAATCAATGAAAAAATGGAAAAAATGTGGTTTTTAAATTTCATCATCGAATAAATTAAAATTCAAATTATGGAAATACATGTGCGGTTTTTAGAATTTTTTAAATAGTTTTTTTATAAATTTTATTTTTTATTAGAAAAGATTAATAACTTTGTCTGTGAAGAGAGTTTTTTGGTATTTATTTTAAATGAGATGATTTCAACCAATTAGTTCTGATTTTAACGTTCTGATAATATTCTTTAAAATAGAGAGATTATGTTTTAAGGGATTTATATAAATGTGTTTTGATTAGTTTATTTTTGAAATAAAAATAAAACATTTAAAATTAATTATTGTATTCTAAAAACTATAAAAGATAATGTCTTAAATTGTGTGATGATGTTTTTAAAATGAATTTAACTACAGAGTCACTTCAGGTTTTTCTTCTTGTTTGTTCTTGAATGCCTACAAACATCCTTGAGTATACGACACTTGTATATTAACATTGATTTAAAATTGGAATTCTAATATATTTGATATTTCTTGACTAATAATTTTTAGATAAATTGTGGAATTGTTTTGTGATTATTGAATATTATTATGAATATTAGGCTAGCATATAATTAGAGGGATCTTGAAAAAATTTAAGCCACTAAACAAACATATAATTGTGGTTAAATGTTTTATTCAATTAGTGATCTAATTATTATTGTATTATATGAGTTTATAATATCAACACTGAATAAATGAAATAAATAAGGTAAAAATCAAGGTGATAATGAAATATACCATTGGGGGGATGTGATAGTTGGAGGGGGAGTTAATGGATGGTTTCATGACCCACCACTAAATAAGAACCCCTTATAGGCTGGTAGTGAGAAAAAGAGTGACCCCTCATGTCCCACCTCTAATAATCCCTCGGTCATTAACTAGTATAGAGGGTATAAAACAATAAAATGAGTGAAATTTTCCTTGTAAATGTAAAGAAAAAATTAATAAATCTGCTAATAAATTTCATAATATAAAAGTAACCAATATCCCATAATATTCCACAATTCATCATACGTCATTAAAACAAGTATCCATTATTAAACACACCAAAAACTCATATAAAGAAACTCTAATAGAAATTTGTAGCTCCATACTAGTATTATCCATTAAAATCTCCATAATCTCCATAATTACTTTATATATATATATATATAGGGTGAGAATAAATGTATACTCTCTAGGATATGGCATAAGACCTCTTGTGAAAATATACAAGAAGCATACTAATGCATCAGTTAATATGCAACAGAACTAACCAGCACAAACAAGGTCAATTATCATCCAACCTCATCAAGGATCACTCAACCAATATAAAATCCAATTATAATAACATAGTATCAAATGATTATATCGAAAGGGAACACTCAAACCACTTCCCTAATGTTTTTTAAATATTATACCTTAGCATCAAGAATCTTGTTCTTCTACACCTTCAACATATATAAAATCATACCAATCGTGTCACACCTTATATGGGTTAGACTATAGCCCTACCTAACAAAACATATGCAAGGTTTAATGTTATTTTGGTACTGGAAACAACTAAACATAACCATTATTACATCTATCTAACATGTATCAGCATCCAAACCAAACATCAATTATCCATTCCTATCATAGAAGAGCATCATTTACATGAAGGAAATCAACCTCATTCTTATATCTTTTCATGCACAATTGGAACCATGTACAATCATCAAGACCACATAACCAATTCATTGGGAATATCATATAATATAAATCCAGTCCATCATAGCCCATATTATTATACATAACTTGATTCATCATAGTATGTATTATGTCTAGTAGGGAGAGCAAGGAAAGGGTTCAGTCAACCAGTTATTCCCTTGATAACCTGGATGTTTTAGAAAACACTTCAAACCCAAAAAAATTTGGGCATTGGTAGACTTATCTGACTCGATGATGTGTGTATAGAAATAAAAAAGGGAAAGTACATCATATATATATCCACACATAAGAGCACCCTATATGATTTACACTAAAGAAAATTTTTTTCATCATTACAACATTCTCAGTATCGCTCCACGCACAATAATTGTAGGAAATAACTTTTTTCTTCAACCATCACCACTTTCCAAACACATAGTTATGGAATTCATTCAATGTTCTTAATTAAATTCATCATTTTATCATTTAAAGATTTTTCCATTTCCCATAAATGTTATATTAATTATAACATTCAATTCCATACATAATGACAACTCTCTGTCATCCATCACTAATCATTAATCCATTTTTATCCCATTTATTTAATTTATTCGATGATTTTTGTGATCTCCCATGTCCCATTAAATTCTATCCATACCCATAACTAAATTCATCATTACCAATCACATGATTTTGTTACCGATTCATTGTAACATAATCCCCTAAAAAGAAAACAAACCACTTCACTCCCATCAATTAAAATGATCCACCAACAAATATAATGACAAAAAAATGCATACCCTTTTACATAGTTAATCATGACATCACCTCAAAACCTCATCCAAACTCCCTCTTTCCAATCGTGTTAAGGAAAATCATGGCCCCATGTAATAATCCACACCAACAACCCAAAACTAGACATGCTACTTCCATTTAACAGTCCCATAGTAACCACAAAACATTGTATAGTATTAGTAATCCTAAAACAACAAATGATATCAATTTATAGTAATAAACATTTCCATAATCCCCCTTTTTTAAAACATGATTTTATATCAATTGATATCTTACACATAAACAATATGAATCCAATTATATATTCCAAAAAACAATTTTATTTACTACCTATAAGTTATTAACATTTTATAAAAGGAGATTCTATCATTTAAATAACAACTACATCATAATATATATCTTAACAACAAATTATTTCAAACATATACATTAAGATTCCAATTACAGCATTAAAAAATCATAAAATCATGTAAACACTTTTGTATCACCCTAATACATTCCATTTAATTTAATTAGGTTCATTATATTCATTAATAGAGTTAATGTAACCCACCCAATTAAATAAATAACTTCAATTTTGCACAATTTACAAATAAATAAGAGAGTTCTCAAATAACCTAATTCAATTTGTTCTGTGACGGTTTTTTCAAAAGTGAAATAGGAAAAGATGATGGAAAAACATACATGTATGAGGGAAACCCCAATCAGATAGAGGAAAAAAAATATCCATCAATCAAAGAACCCAATAATAAAATATCCCATGATAAACCATGGTATAGGGTTCTTATGATTTAATAATTTGGAGGGAACTAAAAAGAAAAGAAAAGGGACCTTTCCTTGGATTGTCGATAAGGGATCTTTGGAAACCAAGGAAAATGGTCCATAAATGAAACTAGAATATCTCCAAAAATTCAATTAAAATTTATCAAGGTCAAGGAAAACAAAGTAAATAGAATATAATTTTATTATCTTCATAACTATTTCTAGGTTGAAAAATTATTATATCACAGCATGAAAATCTATCTTACCACTATGATAGGGCTATATCAAACTATACTTTAAAGACCAAAACATGTGCCCCTCATATATATTTATTTTTAAATTTCAAAAAATCTATTTAAACCTGATATGACCATATAAGGGTTGTTCTATGACCCAAGAACAATAGATGACTTCACAAAAGTTATAACCTCCAAAATTCAACCACCGGATCATCACATATTATCAAATATGACTATTTCATTACATCCATCAAGAAGAACCATGGAAAAACCCATAATACTTCATGAAGAAACATCCATGAATTACATCATGATTCCTAGCTAGAAAATCCATGGGAATCCACTATGTATGTCTTTGTTCCTTGTTTACAAAACCTTGCTACATAGACCCTTCTATGGAAATTATCTAAAGCATCCCCCAGGAAACATCATGCCCTGACCAGACCATCACATATCCACTAGGTAATCTTCAAATAGAAACATAATAAGGTTAAAAAATATATTAAGGCTAATCCCCTATATCATAAGGTTTTATTCTTTGATAATTTCTCTTTAAAGTTATCATATTTCAATACACATCATTATTTCATGACCAATAACATCATAGAAACACATATATTATAGCTCACCATTAAAACCATGACCCACAAGGATATACCATAACTCACTCTATCTACCATTATATCATCCATAAAAAAACAGATATCCCTCTAATAACTTCAAACTCTTGAAACATGAAAATTAATGGGTTTTATTGTTCTAGACCATTACATTGATAATGGGATTATGGAAAAATATAGGGGGGTGTGGTGACTACTAGAAGGAAACACAATGATGGGAAGGGACCATAGTGATGGGTGGTAGAGAGGGAGTGGTGATGAGTGATGGGGGAGTGGTTCGTAACTATAATGATGGGGAGGGAGGGTGTGATGATGAGCTTAGGAATTGTGAAAAAGGGCCTCAGATAGAAAATACAATGATGGGTGAGGGTTTTTTATGAACATTTATTGGTGGTTTTGTTAAAAATTGATTCTAATTAAATAAATTTGATATTCTTTTAAAACATCCATTAAAAAAATTATTAAAATTGTATTTAAATATCACTGATGAAAATTTGTGAAACTATAATTATATTAATTTGTTGTGATGGTTTCTAAAACATTGGTTTAACATAGAAGTTCCTTTAGTGATGAGGTGGATATACCACTTTCTTAAATCCTTATACAGATGACCCATAACACAATTAATCAATTATAGGAGAGAGACTCATTGGTATGAGCTCATCAAAACCCTTCTTCTATAATTGACCTAGATATCTTCAGGGAGGAATTCTATATTCTAACAAGATGAACCCATGGTTACTAAAGAATATAAAGTGAGATATACTAAGAAGAACCTAAGAAAAAACATAATTAATATTTTACATGATAAATATTCCATCCCTTTATTCACTAAAAAGTATGTCTTAGAGTTATGATACTACTTACAAATTATCAATTTCTTGGTGAAAGGATATATCATCCACTTACACCTACACTAGATTCCCTTGTATATTAATCAATCCAAATCACCATAGAACCATTTCCAAGAAAATACGAAACTAATTCTGACAATACCATTAACTCTAATCCCTATACCTAGGACTCAAACACCTCTGACATAGCTTTGACATGACTTCAACCAATAATACCCCACCTAGGAATGTGGTAGTCTAAGTGTAGTACACCAATCCCTTGTTCAATAGGATATGGGCTAGTGAACAACACCCAGAAGGCATATCACATACATGGAATGTCTTCTCATAATAAACCCTCACACATCCAGACATCTCTGAAATAGAAAATAATTAAAACTAAAAATAAATACTATCTAAAAAGATAAAATTAATGTGATAGACAATATAAAAACACACCAAATTATGTATACAAAATAAAAAAATGGTGTAAAGAAACAATGGCCCAATAACTAAAAGTAAAGACAGACCTCCATAGTTGAATATGGTGAGCAACAAATTACACCAACACATGACTTGAACTCTACAAAAAAACTTCTTCCACTAATTATCACTATGCTATAACAACACTAAAAACTCACCCACTAAAGTCTCCACAATTAAATACATCATCTTCATAGGCATAACATATGTGGTTACAATTCCAATATTGGGGTGAGAATAAACAAAAATTATAGGAAACCCTAAAAACATAAACATATAATGTAAAAAAATGTTAACAAAATTAGGAAAAAGGATATGATTAAGGGGAAAAATTTTATAATGTATAAAAATGAAATTTAATTTTTATAGCTCATCTCCATAGATCATGTACTAAATGATACCCTAGAAGGACCAAGGCACCATAAGAAAAAACCCACAATACCCAACATCAAAAACCGTTATACCACCTCAATGAAATCATATTGGGTAAGATATACCTTGATCCGGAGTGAACCTTACTCGATTGGATAAGGGACCCAATCAAGTACTAACTTTTAATCATTTAAATTGTATAAACTGAGGGGTTTACCAATACTACCTGCATGTAGAGGATACACACCATATGTCTCTACTAGGTTTACTAACCTCATGTAAGCTCTGTATATTCCATTTACTTCATGTTACTATTATGTTGATTTTTATAACTCTAACTACCAACAATACCTTGAACAATTCCCAATATATTGAAAAAATAAACACTATCATGTTCTTTATATAAAACTTCCTACAATAGATTACTCAAAACCCTAATGTAGACACTTGAGTGAGAAGTTTTGGAAATGTTGATGATTCCCAATTTCATTATGTGTCCCATAGGGTTACATGATGTGTGAGACTGGGCATAATAATTTAGTATTTTGACCAGATAAAATAACCTACATGGAATATCCCAACTGGGTACATGGAATGTGTAAATATTTTGTCCAGCTTCACATATACTACTAGTACACCCCATTTTCTATTATTGAATAATCTATATCAAGTAAAATAAGTACATAACCATTATATATTGATGGTTAATCAGGGATTATTTCCGAGTCTTTGATTCTTGTGGTCCCAAACTACAAAATATATAATAGATTCTAAATGTTTTGTGGGTCTTGATGGATACCTTGGGAATATAATCCAACCCATGTTATTTCTTGTAAATGTACATGAAATATTCTTCCCAATATACACCAGGTAAATCAATAGGATTGGATGGGAATATATAATACCACACCTCAATTTGTATACCCTCTGGCCACACAGATAATTATATACAGGAAAAACCACATATGAAAATACCATGTAAAACCTCACCTATAATGATGAACAGCACAAAATGTGTTTCAAATTCCAAACACCATGTGATTGGTAATAATAAGTGTAGAAACCTTGGGAAAAAACTATAATCAGTCATTCTTCTATAAATCACACCATATCTTGTTTAGAATCACCTAAAAACCATTGAAATTCCAAGAACAAGTTGCAAAAAAAATATGAAAATAGATCAATTTAATTTAAATTACAATTCATATGTTCAGGTGAAAATAATTTAGTCTTAAATAATCCAACCTTGAACCAAAAATTTTATCACCTTTAAATTCGAACCTTACTTCAAATTTGACATATATTCCCAAAAATCATCAAATCATAAGATATCCTTCAGTCAAGGGTAGAATCATTGGCCACACACCACCTTCCACCATTATGAAAATATGGTTGGATTTTGTTATGGTAATAATTGAAAATCCACAGTAAAAAGAAATTAAATTTCCAAAATGGTCCAAACTATGAGTTGAAACTATAATGAAAATTGTACCTCTTCTAGAAAAAACTCCTCATTTTGGGAATAACCATGATGTTAGAATCATTATCATGGCCATTTTTTAGTATTTATTAATTATTTTTACATGTGATGCTAATTATGTTATCCCTAAATTTAGAAATACACCATCCAAACTACCTCGACAATAGATAAAATTTTCAATATACAAAGGATCATAAAAATTAATTTTGGGTCACTCCATAATTATAATAGTAATTATTTTGTTTAAAAAATTTCTATATGAATCCCTAAAATATATTTATCCTTTTTTTATATGGACAATAAAAATATATGTTTCTACCTTCAGTTACTCACATATATCTATTGTAAGGGTGTGTGTTGAGTAGGATGGATTTCTACCCTTACCATAATTGATCTATTTTTAAAATGGATTGAATGGTTTTTTCAATATATATACTTTTATAATATCTCGATGTTCCAATATAGATTAAATCCTTACTCACTCACCTTCTTCTAATTGGTCATTTGATCTTATTCTTGTGGAATATACTTCTATTAGGGTCTGGACAATTAATAATCCATTGAAAATATTCTTATTAAAGAAACCCATACTATAATTTCTAAAAGTTTTGGTGATAATGATTTAGTTTTATCTACTGTAGTAGATAACATAATTCTTTCCCCAAATAGTTAATCATTAGGGATATTTAACATTACAAGAAACAAATTGGGTTGATTCAGTAACAAATATGTTACACACTCACATGTTGATCCTGATTATTCCAAAGAAGGTAGTATGAATGTTACATGTTTCATTTATTAGTTCACATTAACAAATCAAAAAAAAATAGTCTATATAAAAAATATATTACTTCTCATGTTAGTGAAATCATCCTAATTATTTCAATAATAATGGGATTTGGTCAATCATTTTCCCACATGGTAGGGGAGCTGTGAAATTCAATCTATGTATGTGCTGCAACATGACTATTTTATTTGACCATCAATGTAGATAAAGTAACAATTTAGAGGGATATATAAGTATTGGAAAAATGAAAAAGAAACATATAATTAATGAGGAGGTATTAATAGATGTAAAGGATTATAAATATTTCTAAGAAAGAATTACTCTTAAATTCTAAAATAGTCTCTACAAGGTCCCTCGGTAAGGCCTCTCAGTACTGTCTATTGTTATTCACAATGAAAAAGATGAAGATCATTTTTTAGGTGAATTTGGATCTAATTTTGGATTTCATGTATCAAAAAAATTATATAATATTAAATGTAAGGGAATCTCATACCATGACCCTCTCTTATTATCCTCCCAAAAGAAAAATTTATCTAAAAGGGATTTGTGGTTAATTTTGTAATTCTATTTAATATGACTACTATGAGGATGAGAATATAATTATTTAGTTGAATGAAGAATATTAAAAAAGATAAAATTTAGAAATAATAATTCAAATATGTAATAAAATTTTTATTATTTGGTTTAACATTAAAATAAATATGTCTTTTTCAAAATGATGTTTAATTAAACTTAATTTCATTGAATATTTTTTGATCATGTCCAATATTATTTCTTTTATTGAAGATGATATTAATCAATAGTAAAACATCAAAATTAGTTATTTTAATTATATGTTACATATATGTTGTGTGTTTGGATGCATCATTAAAGGGATAGTAGTTTTTGTGCAATGATCTTCCATTTATGTATCAATAATTCTCTTTTTCCCCTTAAAAATGTTTTGCAATAAAATTTTCATTCCATAAAAAAAAGAAATAAAATAAACCTCATTGAAAATATATTTCCCCAAAAAAATATATATATATCATAAATATATAATATATATATATATAAACAATATAAAATCCAAATAAATATATATTTGATAATATATATATAATGGGCCTCAAAATATAATATACATATTATATTTATATATTTATATTAAAAATTGAATATACATACACTAAACCAAGAATACATATGTACATACATACATGCATATATATATACAATACATTAATGTATCATTACATGTGTGTGTGTGAATATATGTATATATATATAGATACATACATATATATATATATATTATATATATATATATAAGAAAATTATTTGTATATAAATATGTGTATATATGAATATGTATATAAAATTACAAAAATAACAATATATTTAAATAATTGAAGAATCTATATGTGTGTATGTAGATACTTATTTGTATATATGTGTGTATGTGTGTGTGTCTGTGTTTCTAAGTATATCAAAATCCACACACACCACTATATTACATATATATATACCAATATATATATTTATTTTCATAAAAAATAACATAATGAGAATAAATATTTAATTCTAATCATATTACTAAAAAAATTTCAGCTGATTTGGTCAATATTTAGGATGGCATTAAGCGTACACCCTCGTGAAATAGACTAACTCTATATATATATTTCAATATTCTAATAAAATAATTTTTTTGAGATTTTAAACCCAAAAGATAAATAAATGTGGTCCAAGATTAGTGATGAAGAGGGAAATGAAAGCATAAAAAAGAGAACATAGGTATAACATGCTTCAGGACTTTTTGGTCATACACGCTCTATAAGAACACCACTCTACCATGTGTTTTATTAAAGGTAAAAAAATGATAACCATGGAAGACGAAAATAATATTAAAGTAGATTTATATATAAATAAATAATATATGGGTCATAAAAATAAAGGGAGAAAAGAAAAATTGGTGACAAATTTGGTTTACCATGGACTGCATCTATCTAGTTAAATATCTCTAAGAAGACTCTGAATCTAGCTATAAGATCTAGATATCACCAATGAAACAATACAGAATATCTCTTCATAGGTACTGATTTTGATTATCATCTAGACTATAGCTATGATATGAGCTAAGTATAATAGTATCATGGATAAAGGCACACTATAATAGGGATGATGAAATTTGTCTTTAAGGATCTCTCTCACACTATCTTATTTTACTCAAGAATGAGCTTAAATTTTTGAATCATAAAAAACATATCCTAAGAAACCATGTTTTGAGAGTGATTATGAAGGTGTTATATCATCATTAAAATTTATATACATATGGTAATTATTGATCTTAAGGATACATTGACAACTAATATATCTGTATGTTTAATCATGAGAATACACTATTTTTAACAAATTCTGGTATGCATGTAATGTACCTCCTAATATTACACTATACCTAATGTAACATTGGGCATATGTTTAGTGACCCACAAATTTCATACAATGATATTACATATCATATTATGAATATTCAATATATAACATTAATATCCACACCAGAAATATAATGGTTTAGTGACTTTGTAATCTGTGATACATAAATAACTCATACATAATACATTTACATCATCACCTGTAATGTTTTACTCGTATTACAAAATTCTTTTAAATTCCGTACATAAAACCCTTACTTATATCATTGGAAAAGGAAACCTAAAAAAGATTTTGTCCAGATTCTCATTAAGTGTTAACATGGGAGTTATCGATCAATGATCCTTTCCAACAAGAGATAATAATAAGGGAATAAGATCATGAATTAAGACCATACCCAATCTATCATAGATCATTAACATGATTAATATAATAACTCCATATCAAAACAAAAATCATTAAACATAAGTGTGAGGAATTTTCATAAATTAATCATGAGTAAGGAGTTAAAATCATAAGTATAAAAACATCTCATAAGAGTGCTTCCACCATCATGGGCATAAAAACTATATCATATGTAATGGTTCCCTACCAAGACATTCATATCCTAGTGGTTCAATAATTTTTAGTTGTTTCTCGTATCATATAATATAAATAATCCCCACAGGTTTCTCATTTAATAATGGATGAAGCATCACCACCAGTTTCCCAAAGTGGATCAGGAATCCCCACTGGTTCCCTATAAGGGATCAAACACATATTCAAATTTAACTTAATTATATAATAATTTATAAATCTTTACCCAATGTATTATAGATTTATATAATTATACTCTCATCCATAACATAATGAAAACCCTACATATGCGTGCCACAAGATTATAAAACATTCATCATATCATAAATTTTGGAAAGGATATAGTTTTCCTAAACATATCACAACATAATCATAAACCCATCAGATAATGAATAAGGGTTGGATCATTGGAACATATCCATAACAAATCATAACTAATATTACATGGTATTATTATAGATGAAAATTATTTTATAAGATCACTATAATATTTTTGGTGAAAAATACACTTTTCATTTTGAAAAACATTATTTAAAATCCTAATATTACCAAAATATTAATGAAAAAAATAAATTAAATGATCTATTCAAACATGTATAGTAATCATTAAATCATATATTGATCAGGATAATTGTAAAATATGTTCATGTTGAGTATGTCACAATAAATATCCCTTTCATATTTTTTGTAAAAAGGTCAAAAGTGACTCATTTGGAAATTGGAATGTAGATTCATTTAATAAATCATATGAATAAATAAAAGGTTCAAAATATCTTTAAAAAACATAAGATAATAGTGAAAATAATGTTTGGAACATTTTAAAAAAAATCATGGACACATATGAAAAATTTTATCGCCCAAAGAGGAAATCTATTTGGATTTTCTTAAAAAAATTATCTATAATTTTATTTTATAAATAAAGAAAAATGTTAATGATACATAAATACTCTAAAAATATCAATATTAACAAAATAGATGGATAATAAGGTAAAATTCCCATATAATTTACTCAGTGGAAATTTAGCATAAATAATACCAAAAAGAAATGGGATTATATCAAAAACCCATTACACATTAGTAATATCTATATCAAAACATCATTAAATATAGATAAAAAGATATATTTTTAAATCCCCATAATTTTATTTATATGTAATATAAAATAGATTCATTGGTAGTATATACACAACAAAAATAATAATTCGTGAATATGGCAAGTGCCTCCTAGAAATAAAAGTGTGATGAGAAATTCCCTTACCTCATGTCCCATATTTCTTTTTATGAATTCAAATATCCTAAATAATAAATATATATTTATTATATAATTATATATTATATATTTATATTCATAAATAAATTACTATGTACCATTCCATTATAATTTCCAATTGTAAATTTATTAGAAACTCTTCCAAAAAAATGATAATCTAGGATAATTGGTCTTTTTTCCATGCATGTTTTAGTTTGATAGTTATAATACTTGAACATTGATCATGAATTAATAATATAAATAATATTAATCATCAAATAATTATAATATTTGATTATCATATACAATTTTATAATTATTCATATAAATTAGTGTTGAAAAATGAATTACATCACTTCATGGAGATGGTGATTTGTTCGTATGCATGAGTGATGTCTCCCCATTTCAATAGTGGGAAAGAAGGTGGATAATGGTTGTTACATAGTAATAATAATAATTAATTATTTTCAATATATGTAATCATTATTTTATAATGGATACCACAAATTTATAGGAGGAGTATGAAAAAATAAAATTGATAACTCTCAGTTAAGAGTTATGCCTCTTCTTTACAAACTCCATTTTGGATTACACCTTAATCCCTGAAAAGATGGTTTTTTGGAAAGCAAATATGATATATATTGTTTTAAATTAATCTATGTAGTAATTATGTATGTTATTTTCTGAGATATAGTACTCAAATAATGTGAATAATGAAGGAGATGAGGTTTCCTTTAATATGTGAGGGGAGGGGTAACCTTGGAATTATTTAAAGTATTAAATTAATATACATTAATTTTAAAGTTAAATTGGATAAAATTTAATATATTCATAAGAGAAAATGACTATTAGTGAAAAAAAATCATCCATTAACATTTTTACATGTTTAGGTTGTGTTTTAACCCATATATCTTAGTATTATCCACTTGTTAACCCATTTGACTATTACCGTGATGTTAATGGTTTCTAATCTATAAGATTCAAGAATGTCAATATAAAAGTAAAATTGAAACATTAATAGAAAATATTTTATATTCTATACCTTATAACATAAAATTGGAAAATTTTAATATTCTTTTTAATTTCAATTCATTTAATAAAATATTTTTTAACATATGATACAATTAAATTGATTTTGAGAACTCTTCAAAAATTATGAGTTCAAAGGAAACATAATGAAATGGTATTAAAAAAACCATAAAAATAGAACCATTATGTCATATTTATCTAATGAATATTTGAACACAATAATTCTTCCAAATTGTATTGCCTTTATTTATTTTAGTATTTTTTATTTGATTTATTTACTACATGAACGAATAATGTGTCAGCGTTACACAAGCTTGTAAGTTAATTATTACAAAAATAAAAATTTAAAATAAATTAACATGAGGATAAATTAATTAATATTGGAAATAATTAATTATAACCTGACTTAAACTATTTTTTATATTTTTTTAAAAATACATTAGATATTAATGTCAAGAGAGTGAAATTTTGTATTTATCATTTTTTTAAAATAATATAATAGAAATAAACAAATAAAAATGGAACTAATATTCAATATTTTATAAATATTTATGATCATTGCTGACATAAAGTCATAAAATATGATGAAGGTATGTTTTATAGAAATTTTAAATCCTTATCCCAATTAATTAACCATGATTTACTCATTTTACACTTAACAAGGGGACAAATATTTACCAAGGTTTCTATTAATAATGACTAAAATAAATTCTACCTATTTACCAAATTTGATCATATCAATTAAAAATATGGAATGTATTTTTCATGATTTAATTTCTATAACTGTCACAAATCTATTTTAAAATAAGTGTGAAAATGTAACGAAAATAGTTTTTTGAAAAAAAATGTGTTTTTAGAACAAAAATCGATTTATTCTTATATAATTCCTATAGAAAAGAATATGGATGTTAAAATAATTATACAAAATATAATATATATGTTTCATTAATATAATTAATAAAATATTATTAATATATTTAATTAAACTAAAAAATCAAATTATGCCCGTAAAAATAGTTTATAGTTAAATGTGTTTTTATGCCCCAAAATAAACATTATCGAAAATGAAGTACAATATTTATTACTATTTAATTAATTATGTTACATATAATTAATTAACGTTTATTTTAAATTCATATAATATTTAAAACTACAATTTAATATTTAAAATAATTTATTTATGGAAAAGATATAACGATTTTTCAAAAATTGTTACTTTTCATTATTCAACCCAAAAACAACTATATTATAAAACAAATCACTCTAAGATAAATTTTACATGATAAATAGAAATATGATATACATTTTTTCAAATAAAATTTATAAAATTGGAAGACATTAATTCTAATATTCACTCAAAAAATTCAATAAAAACAATTTTTGAGGGAAAAACCTTTTTGAAACTTAAAAGGACTTTACTAAAAATTGAGTACTTATATATTTTTTATTGAAAAAAATATTTAATTAAATAATAAAATATAAATATATATTTTATAATGTGGTTAATGATATTCATACTCATTGATTTAGTTGCTATGTTATATTATATCATAGTTTATTTTAAGCTTGGGGGTACGTGTCAAGAAAGATATCAAACACTTAATGTTTATTTAATGGAAAATATATTATAAAAAGTGATGGTGTTACATTGTAAAATCATATCATATATACCACTGAACTAGATGTTTGGGTTGGTTCATTACATGACCTTAGGTGCACCTCATCATAGGCAAGAGGCTTCTGACTAGTAGTGGTGGTCTAGGGTGCATTTGTAAAAATACTATTCCCCCATATCCATATGTTTAATAAAAATAAAAATAACAAATCATAATACATATCAGAGTACACAGAAATAATAAATCATTTGTATATTATATGATAAAATAAAATGCAATAAAGTCCCAAAAAGCAATTCCATACATACAATTGACTACCCACAAGGCCGATTTCATAACATACCTGAATAAAATGAACCAAGAAAAATGGATATACTACATATCCAAACCAAATCACATCTGGTACCCTGATACCATCAGGTTATCCTACCCAATCATATAAAACTCAACTTGAGACTCATCCCAAAACTTTCCCTATAATAAATATATGATAGAATCCCTTGTACCCATGTATTGTAGAAGTCTAAGTAGGGTTTATTAAAACCTAGTAGGCCACCCCAAATGGTGTATAAAGAAAATATTATTTTCAAAAATAGTTTTATGAAATAAGCAGTGGAATAAATTGGCATTGTTGGACAGAAGATACATTATCAAATAATTATTGTTTTCCTAACCTATTTTCCCCAGTTTCCATAGTGATTATTAGGCCCAAAAAACATACTTCGGCCAATTCTAACCATCGGATTGATAGAAATAGGGCGGTAAATTCTCTAAATAATGAAATGTCTATTCATTTATCAATCAAATCTAGAAAGAATAAAACAACCATAAAAGGATCATATTCCATGTAACCATGCAATAAGTTCCCATAACATTGGTCTGGAATCTCAACCATGTATAAACATCAATATTAGTCATTCCGGGAGCCTTATTCCATCACCTAAATCGTTTACAATACTATCAATTCTGATACAGAGCATCATGTATAGTAACATAACCCAAAGTCATGGAACATCATGATACACTTTCCAATCTTCATATGTAGAGCATCATATCATACTTCCATAATCATAACTATGGAGATTCATGTACAACTATCTAAAACACAGAGGTGGAACATCATTTTAGACATCAAGAAGCATAATTATGGTGTGTCTTGTCCACCTATCTAACCCTATTATGTGGAGTGTCTTGTCTGATGTCCAGAACTATATATGTGTAGAATCAGGTCAAAATATATAAACCTCCTTTATTTAAAAATATCAAGGGTCAACATATTGACCCTTACAAACATCCAATGTAAAACACACACAAAACAACTTTTTAAACCTTTATCATTTAAGAAGGTCCTAATGGGCCTTTACATTCACTCATGGATCATAAAGATGAATCCCTTTTACACATCAAAACATATTTCAAATATTATATATAAAATATAATAATCTCATGGATCCAAGTAAAACATTTAAAAATCAGCCTTAAATTTTTTTTCCCAAATTGACATCCAAATCAAGGATAAAGCCTTCCATTCCAATAAGAACATTTAAAAGAGTTATCATGGTATTATAAATAATGGAAACACCACATACCAATTTCAGATAAGTAATTTAAATCCATTTATAAACCCCTTTATAAAATAACTTAGAGTTTATAACATCAATTTTAAACAAAATCTACCTAAATTATAGTTTTCAACCTTTGAAATCCAAACCCAAGTCCAAAACTAGTGCATGAAGTTAAATTTATTTCAATAGCCTCAATAATTTCAAAAAAAACTCCATAAATATAAAAAATTCATTTCAAAATGTTGGAATAACCCATGTGTTGCCATAGGTCTAGTCTCATAATCACCAATGGGTCATATAAGGTCCCTTGAAGGTGTAAGGAATAATTTTATGATCAATAACAACTTCATCAAAGGGAGAAATAATACCCCCATTTATTTTTGGAACACACCACATAAATTCCTAAATAAATTATTAGGATGGTAGTTAAATATCATAGACTACCTACCTTATCAATAAGTCTTTCTTTAACACTTACCAATGTCTGAAGGCCTTTTCTTGGTCTGTTAAAGTCTCTTCCAAACTCATAGGCATCCAAAAGATATTTCATCAACCACCCATTCATAAAACTATATCTTGCTAACAATAATTAATCAATTGTAACAGTTAGAATTAATTAATTAATTAATTAATTATTCATCAACTAAGTATATTTCTAGATAACTCATCAGGTTCACATCTATTATAAAAACACTACACTATTACCATGGTTGGTACACAAAAGACTCCATACACCACTTTCAAGTAAACACCTAAGAGGTGATACCATTAAAATCAATTTAATTATTTTATTAGGTAAAACATCAAAAAAATCACCACGAATTCATGCCTTAAAAACGCCATGAAATAAAGTAAAGAAGTCAACATAGGATCTCCTATACACAATCCTACCAAAAGGCCCATGATACATAGAATATTCCACCCTAATCTAGTGGTATCATCAAAAAAAATAAACTGAAGAACTATAAAATTATAGAGTGGGGAATAAGAAAAAACAAATGCACTATAGGAGAATAACTCACCTAAATTTAAAATAATCTCAATGAGAACATCATAAATTTAAGGGGAAGAAAACTTAAAGGTTTAATGAAAACCCTAGTTCATGTGAACCCAATGGAAGAGGAAGAGGGGTGAGTGGATAAAAGATCTGGGGTGGATTTTTCTCATTTCATCCTTTATGTGAGATTATGGAAAACCATATGGTTTGACTACTTGGTTATCCATACCATGAACCAACATTGTTACCCTAATTACCAACACCATTACCACATCTTTTATTTAGAATCATGGTTTTATAATCATGCACCAACTGTGAAACACCTCCAAAGAAACCTCTATATCAAAGGGCATAGTTTGTCAAAAACCATGCACATACCATGTGCAGAATATATGCCATGTATTTGTCCCTCCAAAACCACACATGGTTTCGACATTGGGATGCATGGTTTACCCACAACCATACACTACCCATTAGAATTAACCATTCTCTATTAAAAATTAATTTAAAACACCCTTAACGTCAATGTGTCACATTATTTCTCATGAACATTGCACACCAAATTGTTCACCCGGGAAAAAAACTCTATAACTTCCAAAATGTAACCCAAAGTTCATAAGGATCACCAAACCACCCAAGGTACCATTTAAGCCTCATTCATCACCATAAATATAACATTGAGGAATTCTAATTATCATATTCCCATTCTATTACTTGATTAAAAATTGACCCATCTGGTAAAAGAATGTTCAAATTCCTTCTACAATTTCCAACTTTTTTGAATTAAGGATCTTACAACCTCCCGAACACAATAAATCTCATCCTTAAGAAGTATAGTTTGTAATCCATCCACATATCCTAAAATTTTTTAGTCACCAATTAAATCCAATGAACTTATTTCTGTTTATGAATGCCTTAATCACAAGAAAATAATATTCTCTAACTCAAGGCACTAGACCGACCAAAACCCAATAAAACACCCTTTATCAAAACCAAATCAACAAGATAGTTCCAACATGATCTCAAATAAAAAACACCAATTATGAAATCATCTGATCATTTAGCAAATATGTGGTTCTCCCCACTCTAAGATTAAACTTAAAAACATTAAAATTCAATTCATGGAACCACCCCTATTGGAAAACCCCAACATAACCATGAACTCGCATCACCACAATGCGCTTGACATGGTTCCCAACTTACCATTCCAAAAATCCCATGATAATTCCAAATCTAATTTAGTACCGGTCCTCTTCAAAGACTACCAACTAGAGAATATGCATACACTCCATTCATACACAACTAATAAAAAATCATTTTTTCCATAAAATATCAATTCAACTTCCAAAAAAGACCTGTTTTTTCCGAAAAACACACTAGATGTGATCCTGAAACATACAACACCCACTTTATATACTAATCAAATTTGGACTATCCTCATCTGACTCATCTAGAAAATACCCATCTAAAAACTACCACCATGTTTCCACCACACCTGATCATGATTCTTTCATGCCTAGAGGCATTCCATGATAACCTAAAACCACTCAATGGAGTCCATACCCCACACCTGATGGGATTCTGTTCTCAGATCCCACGCTGATCCAAAACTGTCATCATACCCTACTGCACCACCAATTCACCTATAACCCAATCACATCAAATTAATTTTAAAACCACCTTAATCCCAAATCCAACACTCAAATAGATCACCCACCACAACTGATATCCTTCTAAATTTCCCTACAAAATTCAAGAACATGCCTCATTGGTTTCCCACAGGCATCATAGTGCCACCATGACCAATCCACAATCAATTCTACACACATGTGAGCCTTCGAGCATGAGTTTTATTCCTTAATGACTGACACATTACTCCCCAATATAGGATTTTCATTATCATTGCATCACTTAAAAAACTCCACTTCCATGAACCACACTCCAATCAATGTTGAAATTAAGGGTTGTACATGGTTATCTCACTCTCACAAAAGTGATAAAAAAATAAACTATCACACATTCTCGAATTCCAAGAACAAAACCTTTGACATACACCAACATCACTCCCATTACACACCTCTATAAGTTCCACCTCTATGGAGGCCCCATATCAAACCAAAAAAGGCATATCAATAGCTATGTGTACAATTGATGCTCTCTTACCATATTAGATACTATCCGAATATATGAAATTAAAGAATATAGACAAAGAGTGTGTTAGGATTTCATTGATTAATACCCCCCCCCCCACACAAATACCCATCCATTTCCAATATCACCTCTAACTGTAGATAAATGTAAAATCCATTCAAAATCCCCAGGACTAATTTATAATAAGTGTCTCATCACACCATATTTGTTCACAAACTACTCATGGATACCTTTAAAATTCAAGAATCATGGGTATATGCATCCATAACACCCAATCAACAAGACAGACAACACATCATGTCAGCAATGCTCATGTATCCAAGATCCCATTAATGCTAAACAATAACACACTGTTACGTAACCCAATTAAAAAACCAATTTATGATTCTATAGAGTCACATATCATGAAAACTAATATTACAAGAACCATCCACTATTAAATCCTTTGATGCATGCCCATATCTCCCAATAGAGAGAACCCTTTGTGCTTTCCAAAACCAATGACAACTCACTGATACCAAAACACTTGCACAACCAATTAAGTCCATATCATCATTAAAAAGTTCCATTAAGATAGTTTTTGCTCTTTCATGATTAATAAAGGTGTGTCTAGAGATAAATAGGCATGTAAATTAACTTTTCCTACCCACATAAACCACATTTTCCACTGAAACATTAGAACTCCAAGTTTCTTTCATATCAAGGTAACTCGATATCTTCATTTTACTCTCATTTCACACATATAGGGATACCTAACCTATATGATATCCACTAAAGAAAAAATATATATTGAAAACCACATACCCCAGAGCACCTATTGTTCACTTGATCCAACACATAACCATCAGGAACACCCAACCTACACAACTGTCACCCAGCCCAAGAACCCAAATGATCCTACCCCTCTTCAAAAAAAACACAAGGAAAAATCACTAATATGCAAGTTCTCCCTTTAAAAAAAGAATCCCAAAATTCCTAAACACCATACAAGATTTCACCATTTGGGAAAGATTGTAAAAAAATAAAAAACATACACCAGTGAAAATATCACCCAAAGGAACATATAAAATTGACAAGCCCTTGCATAGTTCACCCCCAAAAGTAAAATGTCACAAACTCCCTAAACAATTGTCACATAATAATGGTTGTTGGGGTCTCTCACCTAGCACCACCAATCTTGTATCATGTTAAATAACTATGTCTGGCCTTCTATATTTATGCCAAATTGTAGAAGGACACATCTCACGGGCTGTAAAACATGTTTTCTCCCAACATCACACAACATCAACATATCAAAACTACCATCTCTTGGGTCTCACATAAAAAGGAAATCCAATATCCCATAACCAGAACACCCATCCACTCTGAGCATGTGCACATTAGACTACTCCCTAGAGGATCAGACCACACAATTGATCCTGAACAAAAAACCACACACAAGGGGTCTAATGGTTATATGATTAAACCAAACTGACCCACCATGGAAATTGCGCCTTTTTTTCAGGAGGACCTCATTAGCATCCTCATCATCAAGCATCACACGGTAGATCCACATAACCTTACATCATCAATAAATCCATACAATATCTAGATCAACTATGTATAATGAAACTAAGCACTTATAATTTAAAAAAAACATTTGAGAAATTCAAGACACTTTAATCAACAAAGACTCTATCATTATAAAAAACACACTATATTAGTCCCATAACATGTGGATCCTATGTGACAACTATGATGTGTGAGATTCCTCTTGCCTCCAAAATCGTGGATTCAATTCCACATCGCTGGACTCTTTCCAATGGTCCTAAATCCATAAATCTATTATAAACCATAATATTCAAACCATATGTGTGTCTCTCTAGGGGAAATCATATGAAACTGTAATATCACAAATAAGAACTAAAATCCAAACCCCAGTGGCCTATAATTCCTACCCAAAAAATTGTTCTTGATGTAACGGTCTGGTATCCATCATGGTCTCAGACACATTAATATATATAGAGTATATAAAATCTAATATATTAAAACAATATAAACGTAAACAAATACGATACCACTTTGTAACATCCCAGCCCAGATGTCACTAAACTAATGCCCTGAGATTGGTATCCACATGACCTCTGGTGCACCACCTTGTATTCTAGAGGCTTCCAACTAGAAGTGGTGGTATAGGGTGGTACGTTGAGATGACTATACCACTATATTATAGTGTGTAATAAAAATAAAAATAATCAAACATTATAAAAATCATTGTATAGAGAATAATTAAATAAACTGAACATTCTATGATAAAATATAATACAAAAATGGCTTTAACAGTCATGTGGCACATAAAAATGACCACCCAATGGTATATTTTCATAATATATCTAAATAGAATAAACCATGAAAAGGTCTCTTCTACATCTCTAGGCCATATCTCACCTAGTATCCTAATACCATTGAGTTATCATACCCAATGATGAAAAAATCACCCTTGGATTCATCCAAAATATATAGCTTCATTAAAAATATGATATCTTCTCATATATCCATTTGTAGTGGCTCCTCAATGAGGGTGTGGGTACAAATCAGTACGGAATCACCGATAGCATTTAAAGAAAATACTATTTTGAAAAATATTGAATGCAGATAAGCAGTGGGATAAATAAACAGTACTGGAAGGAAGATACATTTTCCAACAACCTATCTTTACCTATCATATTATACCTTGGGTTCCAAAGTGACACTCAATACAACCAACCCTACAACATCCAACATATTTCATCTAAGTGATAAATAGAGTTTAATACTTGCTCTAAATAACTGAAATTTTTCTCATTTGTCTAACAACTTTGTAAAGCATAAAACATCCATGAAAGGCACATATCCCATGTACCTCTACTATTAGTTCCAAAAGTGTATATCTATAATATCATCCTTGTATAAAAATTAATATCAATCATTCATAGAACCTCAAAAAAGCACCTAAATAATGTACAAAACCTTCTATACCAATACATGGCATGATGTACAACAACATAACCCATGGTCATGGAATTTCATGTCATACTTTATAAACCTTGAATTTGAGGAATCATGTCGTACATATTAAACCATACAAGTGGAGCATCATGTCAACATCTCTAAACCTTGGTTGTGTAATTTAATTTTATAAATATTGAATCATACCTATTGAGCATCATGTACACCTCTCTAAACCTCAGATGTGGAGAGTCATGTATGACCTAAAAAACATGTGGGGCATCATGTCCAATTATCTAAAGCTCCTTTATTTAGAAAATAGTAAGGTATAACATCTAGAACCGTCAAAACATCTTAATAAACACAAAAAAACCAATTTTAAACCTTTATCATTTACTAAGGTCCCAATGGGAATTTAATTCAACATATAGATTGGAATTCCAAGTCCTTTTATGCATCATAATATCATTAAAATATTCTATAGAAAATTATGGGATATAATCCATATATATATAACATTTTGAATTCAACCTTATAAAAGGGTCTTCCTCTATAACATTCAAAAAAAATTCAAAGCCATCCCATCCAACCAAAGCTTCTAAAATATCTATTAAGTCATTTTCACAAAATATGGAAACTGCAAACCGTTTTCAAATGAACATTTTAAATCCATGTATAAACCAAATTCTAAAATCACTTGGCGGTAAATGATTCACATTATAAAAAAATCCACTTTGAGGTAAATGCATCACATTATAAAAAAATCTTCTTCAAGACCCAATGGATCCAGCATGTTTTTTGGAAGGTCTAGGGAATCAATCTAAGACCCAAAATGGTTAACTTTAACTAAGGTAGAAAAAACACCACACATGGATTTAAGTAAAAAAACATATTAATTTTTAAATAAATTGACCAAACTATCGAAAATCTCTAAGAACACTTACCTCACCAATAAATCATTCTATAACACTTCTCAAAGTCGGATGACCTTTTTCCAAATCTCATCCTCACTCATCGGCATACAAATGAACTTTTCTAGACCACCCATGATTAATCCTAATTCGAAGAAAAAATAAATAATCATTTGTAACAATTATAATAAATTAATTAATTAAATCCCAACTTTTAATATTTATGAAAAAACTCATTGGGTGCACCTCCAATCAAAAATTTTCACAACCATTATGGGTGGTCCAAAACAAACATTGAAAAACATTTATGGGAAATGGACTACAAGGTGAAACCATTATAATTATCATTTTAATTAATTTATTAGGAAAAAATTTATAAAATTCACAATTAATTTATACATTAAAAAAACACCATGAAACAACATGTGGAAGTCATCTCAGGATCTACTCTATATAATCCAAACAAAATACTCATGAAAAACAGATTATTCCACCATCATATGATGGAATCATAAAAAAACATAAACCCGATAACTCCAAAATAAGAGGTTACGGAGAAGGGGAGGAATAGACATCAATATAGGAGAATAACTCACCTAAACTTTGAATAATTCCCATAAATACACTCCAAATTTAAGGGGTAAAGATGGAGGAATGGTTTGGGGAAAAACATAGTCTATATGTGCCTAAGAGTTGAGGAAGAGTTGTGAGTGGATATGAAACTTAAGGAGAAATTTTATTTACTTCCCCCTTTAAATGATACTCTAGTCATTCACATGGGTTTCCCACATGTTTTTCCAGATAGTGCAAACCATCAATACCTTCACAGTTTTCTAATTTTTCATCAACTATGAAACACTTTTATGGGACCTTCAATAGGAATGCCTATGATTTTCATAAAATTTTGTGTATACAGTGTCCCATGTCTTAGGACCTCCGATAATAGTTTCCCTTCTGGATCACAAAGATTATCCTAATCTATGATATAATTATGCAACATTACTATACTCAGTTCAAAATGAATTGAAAACACACTTAGCATCAAGTTGTATCATGGTTTCTCCTATACCATGCACACCAAACCATTCACCTTGACTCGAAAACTTCAAGACTCGTGAATCCCAACCCAGAGTTCCTAAGGATCATCCAAATACTTGAGATTCCATCTATGCCTCATTCCTTGACCCAAAACGTCACTTTAAGGAATTCAAACTCTCATAATCCAATTCCACATTTCGATTCAAAATTTTCTCATCTGGTAAGCATAAATTTAAATTCCTTCTAGAATTTCCAAATCATAAATATGTTGGATAAAAAAAATTCATCCCCCTTAATTAAATTTCCGCATCATAGTTTTTATTTTTTAAGAAAATAAATAGAATTTGAAAATACCATTGTTGAAAACCCACTTCATACAAATTGATAAGAAAAATTCCATTAAAAATTTGATGTGTAGAACATAATGTTTTCCCTAATTATTATACTATCTAGTTCCCATATAATTATAAAATCTACGGGATGTTAAAATATATACATTGAGGAGAAAACTAACATCTAAGGACTAATAGAGAGTTAAAGGGAACATGGTCATGAGAAATTTAAGGACCACAAAACCATACATCAGTGACGGGTGAAAAAACCATCAATTAATCAGAAATGAAGCTAAAAGGGTAACATTTTTATTTCAATATTACTTCCATAATTTTTTTAATTAGTTTACTATCATGATATATCCAATGAAGAAATATACTTACATTTTTTAATTCAAATTCATAAAAAAATTCCATATTTGTTTTGATATAATCATTTCTACTTCTATCTCAACTCTTACATTATAAAATGGATATTCAAGAGTTATTTTTCATGATTGAAGAAAAAAAGTTATATTCTAACCAATAAAAAGTTCCATATTCATTTTTTCTACCAATAAATATATAAAAAACCCAAAATGGTTAGCATTATTTATCCAATATGGATAAATACAATACATTAATCTATAAAACATCAAATATAACATCCAGTTTTCAACTCAATATATTCTATAAATATTTAACCTTAATACTCCTAGAAAAAATTCTAGAAAAAATTCAAAACACAAAAATCCAAAATATTTGATCAAATATTTTTTACAAGATAAAATTTAATATTTATTCCTTGATAGCATGACTTAGCTCATAATGATTCATACCTAACATGTGAATAAATTTATTCTCATAGAACATTATAATTACCTCTATCACTATAAAACCTCAATGAAAACATATATTCTTCAAAAAATTAAAATTATCCTTATTCTTCAAATAAAATCATAGAAAATTGATTATATTTTATAAATCCAAAAATTTAATAAAAATTATCAAAGATGACCTAAATCACTTTTTAATGAGACCACTAATGAATTTCAGGGTCACCAATACTATTCAAATTACTTTATCAATTTAAATCGTCTAAACATCTCAAAAAACATTATTATCTCAATATTGGTTACATATTAATGGTTAACTTTCCCTCAGTCATTTATTTTTCATATAATATAAACATACCACTAAATTAAATTTTAGGTTATCAATACCATTAAACATATTCATGAAAATAATTAATGGAAATTTTTTATATAACAATATTTATATGTTTTATGATTATTGTAACCAAAACATCCTTGATAAAATAATTTTATTACATAATTCTCAAATCCAAAAATATAAACACTTATGTTATTCCACTTCTATAATCGTTATAACATATGAACATCAATATTCTATAAGTTATCCATATAAATAAATCATTGACACATTAAATTCTCATATTCCCCACATATAAGTCATCAAAATATGTGGAAATTCAGTATTCCTTTATTTCCATATAGAAAACATTCTCCCTTTACATTGAGACATTCCCACGATTGATCCTTCCCACATTATCACCATATAAGAAGGTCAATATTCATTCCTCTATTCACTTTATGAAACTAAATTTTTCTATTATTAGGTATGTTAGAAAACACACCATAGTGGAGATTTTTAATCATATAATGGAATATATGATTGTGAATAATAACAAGTTCTTTCATTAAATTAGTTTATCATGAGGAAAACCATTCAATTATCAGTATCTTTTTTCATTAACTAGATTCTTCCAGGTTTCATCCATTGAATAAAACCAAAAATAATAATATGAGAAATAGTAATAATAGTGAAAAATCATGAAATTTCATTAATAGGGTGTCTAAATCATTAATCCTTCTTTTGACTCTATGAAAACTTAGGTCTAACCTTGGTCATAAATGGTTATTATCTATTCAAATCCATCATAATAGTTTATAATAAAAATTGATCTCAATCAATAATATCCCTTGGGAGTATCAAGCTAGGTGTGAAATCATAATCCCACTCCTTATGAATTTATGATGATCATGCTAATACGCAATACCCCCCCTTTCAGAGTTGTTACCTCTTGGTGAAATTGTGCCACATCTACATCCTATTACCAATATACAAAAAGGGATAAATTTTCCACAAAACCCAAACAATATCAATTTTACGAAAACATTAGAATTTTATTCTATACCTAGACTTATCCCAGGGTTTTCCCCTATTTTTTCGAAACATACTCTCTAAATATAAACTAAAACCTAATTTGATACCAACTATAGTGACCCTCTATTTACTCATTAAAATGTAACATATTATTACCTGATTATTCAATATGTTGCATTATGGTCCAAACCAAAAATGTAATGGTTTAGTATCATTAGAAAACAAATACATAAACAACCAGTATATAGAATATTTCAATCAAATCCCATAATGTTATTCTCATATTATACCATTATTTTACATAAACTATTGAAAAAACTTCATTATAACATTGGGAAAGAAAATATAATAAAGGGATAGATTAGACACTCAGAAAGGTAAAATATTAAAAACATAAATAGATGGACATATGAAGGAATAAGATAAACATAATGATCTTAGATCATAATCAATGATAATAAAAAGTCTTTCATATATAAAAAACATGAGTCATGAAATAGCAATTTATCATTTTAGAATATATGGATCCTAAGAGTGGGGAACAATAATAAATTAATCGTGAGCCATGAGTTAAAATCCTAAGCATAAAAATATGTAATAATATTGTGGAACCATCATAGGCATATAAACCATGTCATATGTCATGGATGACTACATAAATAGTTATATCATAATGGATCATGAATCAACACATGTTTCCTATATCATAATTGATTTAGAATCACATCCTATTTACTATATCATAATGGATCAAGGATCACCACTTGTTTTATATAGTAGATCAGGTATCCTTACTTAGTTCCCATAATGCATCAGGCACATCAAATAGTTTACCATAATTATCTACTAACATATAAATTATTAAAAAATGAATTGGGGGTATATACAATTATATTCCCACCATTCACGAAATTAAAACCATACATATGTGTTCCAAAAGACCAAAATATTTCTATCATATCATTATATCAAAACATATGGAAAGAAAAAATGTTTTATAAACATCTCATAATCATAATCATATACCATTCACAAAGATAACAATGATGGTATGTTGATATTATATCCCAATAAAATTATTAATAAGATCACAGGATATTATCGTAGATGAAAAATTTATTTAAAGTGTCATCAGAATATTTTTTGAGGAAAATGCCCTTTCATTTTAATATAATATCTCTAAAATCAAAATATATCTAAAATTTTATTGAAAACATTTTCTTTGAAAAGAAACATGTAAAATTTTAATTTATGATTCAAATCATTAGATTTTCATGATTGTGGGTAATTCCATTTATGCTAGGTATATTAAAAAATATTTTTTCACGCTTTTAGTATAATGTAAAAAGTACCTCATTCAAAAATCTACAACATTACTCCATTGAAAAATTTTCATGGAATTTAAAATATGTGTAAAATTTACATTAAATAATAATAGTATAATATAAAAAATAGTTGAAAACAATTTAAAAATGATATGTCCATGGAAGAAACAATTCATCAACTAAAGATAAAATAAGTATAGAACTTATTTAAAAACATTTTCTCGATCATTTTAAGTACCAAAGAAAATAAAATGTTAAGAATATATAAAAATACAAAAAATAAATAGAAAATAATAAAATATATGGGGATTAATGTATAATATTTATTAAAATTCATCAATGGATATTTAACATAAATAATCCTAAAAATAAGTGAGATTAAAACATATACCCCTTACCGCTATGGTAATCTCTTAATAAAAACATCATGAAAGAGATAAACTTATATGTATTTTTATAACCACATAATTTTGATAAAATTATCATAAAATTCATTCATGGTTAGTATATACCCCCCAAAAAATAAATTAGTGGTGAATAGGGCATGTGTCTTAGAGAAATAAAAGTGATAAGAGAAATCCCCTTACCTAAATTAGGCTATTTTATTATATACATTAAAATATATTATAATAAATTTATTTATTTATTATAAATATAATATAAAAATTTATTCACTCATAAATTACTCTATACTATTCCATTATAATTTTCAAAAATATTTTTATTCAAAATGCTTCCTTAAAATGGACATTCGATAGAAAACTTGTTTGTAATTGTTCTAACCTCTCTGGTCCATTGGTTATGGAAAATCTAGTGTTTGATGTATTCTTGGAGGTAAAGGTGACTTATTCCTAACACTTTTCAAAATTTCATTTCTTTTGAAAATATTTCATGTTCTCTAAGAGTTTTCATCGGTGAGACAGATGTGAATAGTATCATAGGTGAGATAGATGTAATCTTTTCCATAAATGAGATAGATGTGAACAGATCTATCGATGTGTCACATTGGTGACTCACATCGGTGAGTCACCTATTGGTAGGTCATCTGTTGGAAGGTCATCTATCGTTAGGTCATCTTTTGTTATGTCATCTATCGGTAGGTCTTATGTCAATATGTCCTCTGTTGGTAGGTCAAATGTCGGTTGGGCACCTATTGGTTGGTAACCTATCAATATTTCACCTATCAATAGGTCATATGTTGGTAGTACATCTATTGGTAGGTCCTCTATCGGTTGGTCATTTTTTGGTAGGTCATCTATCGGTAGGTGCTATAGTGTTTTCAGATTAGTCGGTGAACAATGTTTCCATCTTCCTACAATTTCTCCCATTTAATATTTTAATATATGTAAAATGAATTAAAAGACTTTTTAATGTGATTTAAGGCTAATTAAAATACCATAACTCCTATCTTAATATCCATATGTGTCCAGGTTTATTTACTTGGTCATACTACATAGTCTTGATGAGATATTCCTTTAATGGAAGATCTAAACTGTATCTAAACTACTGCTTGATATAGATTTTCAAAAGGGAAAAGATATATTCATCCTTGTTCTATCATATCTATTATCTTGGTTTAAGGCCCCCCAAAAAAAAATTCCTAAGGAGTTGTATGATTTTGATATCCTTGGATCATTTCTCTTTGGAGTTTTTCTTATTGTATCTGCACCATATGTCTTAGTCCAACCAATAATTTTTGATTCAACGTCGATATAAGGTATGTTATACAACCATTCTTCAATGTTCCTCGATCTATTTCCTCACATTATCCTTTCCATGTTATGGAATGTTATCTCCATGTTTTTAATGGAACTTTATCAAGTTTTTTTTGTGGATGTGTTGCAGCAGCCTCTAGTAGATGTAGTCGTTGTGGGATAGGTGACCGTGATCCATTTTGATGGTCATTCCCTTGAAAAGAACATCGGAAACCTTTTGAGATTGGGTATTTGTGGCTTCTCTATTCTATTATGTGTATTCGTAGAGATCTCATGTTTTATCCCTTGAATCATAATGAAATTGACATAATAAATACTTAAACTAGATTAAAGAATTTGTATCAATTGCTAAGATATGTCGTTACCACTTGATTTCTTAGATCGTGTGATGTATATGCTATACTTTATTAGCATGTAATTCATGATGGAAATTTTTAATGAAATTAATGCTTTGATTAGTTATAAATTAATTGGATAAAATAAAGAGGCATGTTTAATGAATCTGGTTGTTGTTGTTGTTCTTGGTGATAATCAAATGGATTCAGTTGTGCATGTTCAATTAAATCGATTAATTCAATATGGAATAAGAGACTGGTTGTGAGATAAAGATAATGACTTGAAGGGTTTTTAGTTAAATGATTTATTTTAATGCCCGAGAACCTTATGCTTTGAATCTATGAGTGCTCATTGTGTTCAAAGGATGAATGCCTTGTTTAGCACCAAGATCTCAGTTGACATGATGTTTGTTTCCTAATGCTTGTGTTTTGGTGTGAGCCTCTGATGGATGATATTGGACAGGTATTATGGTACATGGGAGAAGTGAGACCTAGTGGTGGTAAAAGTTGATTCCTAGAGTGGTGGGATGCATTGGTTTATGCATGTGGGTGTCGACGAGGACATCCGGGATGATGGAACAAGTCGAAGTTGGGATTACCCATTGACAAATAAGTGGATATTATTGAATATGATGTTTTTTACCAGCTTTAATTTCCCCACTACATGAGGTAGATGGTTCTGCTTACACTCCATCCAAAATAGGCGAATACGTGTGGTGTATGCCACTTGATTTCGGTGTTTAGCTTCTCGAGGGTGGATGGGCATGTGTTCCAGGTATAGGTGTCAAAAACTCGATGGGTAATTCATGTACTAGTATTTTTGAGACCCTAGTGTTTATAATCATAGAATTATTTTCTAGAATTATTGGAATTATGAAAAAGTGATAATTATGTTAATATATAATTTAAAAAATGTTGTTCACCGATAGTGTTGGAGTTCGGTGGAATGTAATTATAAGGTAATACTTTTGGGAATTCATGGACATAGTTTGGTTATGACTGGAGGGAATGGATCTTGGTTGGAATGGTAATGGTATGTAATGTAGTAAATTTTAATGGTTAATTAATGGTTAAAGAATTAATAATGTAATGTGGAAATTATAAAAAGTGATAATGTAACCTAATGTATCTCTTTAAATGGATGTGTGCTTATATAATATCTACTCTTAGTAGCAAAGGCTAAGAGTTTGAGAGACATAAAATGTAGTTGATTCTATGACTAGGTTATGACCATAGTTTGGTTGTTAGCTATATTATATTCTATAATTTTTTTTCTATATGACACTCCACCATGTCGTTTAGGGAAACTAACACCCAATGGATTGTGAGCCCTATGGGTGTTTTCCCCCAAATGATGATTAGAGGATGAATGGCTGACAACCCCTATTGGATCTGCTCTCTTCTCTTGGTAGTTACTTGTGCTAGTAGGCATGGTAGTTATTTTCCCCCATATAGAGGGCTGTAATGGCTTGTGGTAATTCACACCCATATATTTGGGATATACATTCCAATGGACTACTATAGGTGTAACATGTATAAGCTTTGATGGCTTGAGGATCCTTACTCAGTGTATGGGCTATAATAGATTGATGTATAAATCCAAATGTATGATACACATTATGTGAGCTATGGATGATCTCATAAACAACTTTGTTACTTGGGTTATGTGGACATGGTGGTTGTATTTCATGAAGTGCATGTTGTGGTGCTTCGCCGAGGTGTCTTCGGGGAAGTCTTTTTTGAGAGAGATGCTTTGGATGTGCGACATTGGGGAAATGTGATAAACTAGTGGGGAAGTGGTATTAATGTACCCTTGACATTATTTATTATATTATATACTCTTGTATGAAATACATGGGGAGAGTATCCATGGTGAGGATGTGAACTTTGTAATCATGTTTAGGGGGTGAGTGAGTTTAACTTGTTGTTCAATGTTCTTTAGCATGATTTCTTTACTTTTTCATGAGAGGCTCTTGGTAGGATCCTATGGAGTCTAATGTTATACTCACCCTATTTTATATAAAAAAAATTCTGGTCACTTGGGGTAGGTTGTAGATTAACACGGTCAGTTTGGGGTTTCACAAGCTGTTTGGGATTCATGGTCTGTTTCATTTTACATTCTTTTAGTACTTGTAGTTTTTTCTGTTTTAGTTTTTTAGTTCTTGTAAGAAATTACATTTGGGTACCTAGGATCATTTTTTATTGTAGTCTGAGTTGGATTTCATTGGATTCTTTTTAATATCTATCTTTTTTAAGTGTTCTCTTAGAGGGTAATGCCTATCATCAGTGTGTTTTTTAGACCCTCAGGGATCATTTCCAACTCGGGGCCTACTAGAGGTGGGATACATGGGTAATATCTATATTCCCATATTTTCATCCCAGGAGGGTATAATTTGTAGGGAGGGGTCACGATAGAGTAGTATTATAGGTCTAATTAAGGGATATGATGGATATTGGAGATAGGAACAGGTGATGTTGCATTAGTTGGTAGGGAAACATTTTCATTCAAGTTTAGTAAACACTGTAAACATGGGAGATCAGTTGATATACGGGTATTTATAGCCCCATGTGATCTGATGCATGAATATTAAAGTTTACCGTGGCTATTTAATTAGGTGATAATTATTGTAGGGTTGAGACCTAGGAATGGATCATGCATCATTATTCATTGTGATTATGTTTGAATGGGTAGACATAGGTATATTTTAACCAAAAATAATGAAAAGAAAATAATTAATTAATTATTGTCAAGTCTTCCATGTTCCAAGTGTTGGAGCTCTAACTATTTTTCCTTTTGTAGGTATGGCTCCAAGTTGACATACTCATCAGTTTCATGAAGAATATGTTTAGAAAGACATGTCAACTAATCACTACAGAGGATAGGTTTACAATAATGAAACATGGAGGAGGATACAACGAGTTTTTTAGCGCCAGAGTCTGTAGATGTATGAGGACTCCATTTTAGATGTAGTCATTTAAAACTGGTTAGAGGAGGTTGAGATAACATTCAGTTCAATCCGTACTTAGAAGGAGAACTGGGTGTCATTGGATGTGACGATATTGTGTGGGGAAGTAAGGCTGTGGTGGTTCTTGTTCCTCATGGATCGTGAGGAGTCAGTAGTCTCATGGGAGGAGTTCTGAGACAAGATTAGAATTATGTTTTTCAATTTGACCATGAAGGTGCCCAGTCACTAGAAGATGTTTATCCTTTGATAGTGTATCTCTAGTGTGTGAGTGTTTAGGATTTGTTTCAGTAATATTCTGTGATATTATTCATAATAGTTGCTTAATAAGGAGGATAGGGAGATGCATTTTGAGGAGGATTTTAATCCACAGATCCACTTCCAGGTCACCTTGTTTATGCTAAAGACATATATCAACGTGTTTGTGAAGGAATATTTCATTGAGAAAACATTAGCTAGAGTGATATTATCATGGGAGGCGAGTCATTAAGAATCTTCATAGAGTAGAGTTGTTGTCTGGGGTTCCTTATTTTCAGGGCAGAAGAGTTTATGTTCGGTCGGGGGTAGGTCCCAACCATTAGTATCTCATTTCATTGGGGGTAGAGCCTCTAAAACCATGGAAAAGGGACCAAGTGCTCATTTTTTATGAATTTTTAGGTTACCAGTGGTGAGAGTTCCTGACCTTTCATAGTGTTTAGAATGTGCTGGGTGTTCCACTTCATGTTCCTCTATTGAGGTAGTTTCATCCGAGGCCATAGCATGGGGGTTCACCCACTTTAGATCAGTAGAGAGTATATGGGGTAGGCTGAGAACTACCCTAGGATTCTCCCCAACTTCAGAGAAGAGAGTGATTCCATGTTCATGGTTTTCATTAGGTTCAAAGAGGTCATGGAGTAAGTCTTGGTCGACATTATGGTTTAACATTGCTCACATTGGGAAGCTCGACATCATTTAAGGCACCCATTTCTATTTTTCTACTTGGGAGTTTTCTTTATTTGATTCAAGAGAAACACATTCCTTCAAATCAACTACCCTTGTCCATGTATTAGGACTTGAGGTAGAGAGGCTTCCAGTTCCAATGGTTTTGAATATTCCATTTGGAGGTCAATATGACTTGTTTGAAGTATGTAGAGACTGTGATTTAGTATTGTGGAAATACCACTCTTGGGTAGATTTTTGTTAAGTCCAAAAGGGGCCTAGATACCCTAAGAAAGTATAAATCAGGGTATGGATATTCTACTTCAAAATTCTTCATTCCCCAATAAATATTGAACTCTCTCTTATAAGGGTCACTTTGTTTTGCTCTTATGTGTTTATGTTGATCACTTATTTTTATCTTTTTCCAATTGTTATTCTTTAGATGCAATGTAGGGAAGCAACCAGGCAGACACCGAGATTTTTTACATGGTTCACCCTTACTAGGCTACCTCCATGGGTCATACAATAGTGATGTGCCATTATACCAAATCCACTAATGATCACTGCAAATAATATTTGGGCAAGATCACTTATATATATAGGCTCACTACCATTACAATTTTTTGGGTCAGCTCACTACTTTCACAAGGTTTACTCTCTATTTCTCTCTCTCTGGTTCACTACTTGTAGAATGAACAACCTTCTTCCAATTCATTTACTCACTACACTTGGAAGGGATCCACTAACAGTTTATAGACCAATAGGTCCTTTCATTTTCATGAATACATGCATACTCAACTATTGATAGAAGCTCATTTAATGTCCAAAATTCATCCACAGATGAATATATAATTACCTCTAGACACTAGGCAAAACCCTTTGGAATTACCTTCGCAAATCACCCTACTTCCCAAATCCCCCAATTCCGGGAAGCTCAAACAAAACTTCATGAATCACCTACCTCTTTGGGAAGATCACACCATCGCATAGATTAGGTATTCATAGAGCTAAAGTTGTCTCAAAGTGTCTTCCCTTGAAAATCCCACTAAGCCAACATGGAGCTCAAAACTTTCATGGAGGTAGATTAGCTTCCATTAAGCTCCTTCCTTTCGCGAAGCACACTACCATAGTGAACTACCTCTACGATCCGAGAGAAAAAAAATTCCGCTGTAAACTCTCAACTTCTCCCAACGGGGTCGAGGTCTATTTATAAAAAATTCCCCCGACCCTCGAACCATCCGCGTGAATTCAACACCACGTCATCTCAAATTGTGAAGCTCTGATGTTCCCGTAGAAATTATCTCCATATAGGGAAGCACCCCAGAAATTTTCTGATGGCGGAGATCGTCGTAATTGCGGAGAATTCTATCAATTACATCGTGTTACCACTGTGAAGCTCTCTCACATTTCCCTTCAACACAGTCATTCGTGAAGCTCATTTTAATCATGAATCTTCAACGTCAACATTCTTTTGGTCTTCGCAAAATCCAAACTATGAAGCCTATCTTCGTGAAACTCATTCCTTTTCCTTATTTTGATGAGATCATCACAGAAATCCATATTTTGTGATGATCACCAAAATCAAAATTTTGGACCCCAAAAATTTGGCAATCACTAGGAAACTACACCTACTAGTATCTGTTCTTTTATACCACCTTCATATCATCCATTCCTTTGTAATGGTTCTTTTTCAACATTAATTATCAACAATATCTCTGAAACTCGACAATTCACCATGGAAACCTAATTTTTCAACAATCACTATCAACCCAAAAATGCTGCAATATTACCTTGAGGGAGTTTTTTCCAAAAATATCCCCCTTTGGGTTTGTTGAAAACTCTTCTCACAATGATTTTCTACACATTGATACCTCATTGAGACTCCTTCCATCATCAACTATCCTTATCCTCTTGAAATTCATATAGAGACCAAATATTCACTCACCAAATACTTTAAGCCCACATGAGCATTGCTTGTCATGAGAAACAAGAGTAGTCTGAAAAAATCATCAATGAATGACTTCATTTCAGACATCATCCATTGACACCAAACTAATAAAAATTTCCAAATTGATACCAATTGTTGATCGATGGAACCCTTCTCACACTATTCCAACATCACTCTTCTACTTCTATCATGATCCTTAGATGTCGTGATATCTAATATTTGATCGATCACTTCTAGCATCATCATATTTACAACTCTTACTCCACCTATCTCATTTCCCCCCCTATATCACTGCTCCACCTATCAACTTCTCCCCATATAAATATTGATTTATCAAATAGACACACTTTCACATTGTCTCCCCCTTGAACAATCATTTTTTTCTCCCCCTTTGTCAACGATCACAATGGGAACTCCATTACAGTCTGTAACAGGGTAAAAACACATATTAGTATATTAGGGAATAGCATACCATTAGTCAGGGAGAGGGGGTATGTCCCACATCTACACCTATTCAAGTGAGGGAAGTCGACTGAACTCCTAGAGCCAGTCGATGCCTCTCAAAAGCTTCCTTGGGTAAGGCCTTTGTGTGTAGGTCGAAAACATATAGCTCTGTAGACACACACTCCAACTTCACAATTCCCATCTCCACCTTCTCCTTGATAAAATGATACTTTATCTCAATTTTCATTGTCATGGAGTGATGGATGAGATTTTTTCTATGATTTATAACACTTGAGTTATCGCAGTGTATTCTGATCGGAGACTTCACTACAATGCATGTATCATCAAGTGGTTGCATCACCAACAATAACCGTGTGAATGCTTGAGGGGCGGCAATATACTCAGCATCCGTGGTGCTCAGTGAAATGGAATCTTTCTTCTTTCTTAGCCAAGAAACACACAAGGCACCAATATAAAATGCACCCACAAACATTGATTTCTTTTTATTCGTTGAACTGACCAAATCTGCATCGGTATATCCCAATAATTCTACCTGTTATTTTTCACTATATATCAGGCTGAAATCCATTGTTCCATTGATATATCAAAGTATTCTTTTCACAGCAAGCATGTTGATTTTATTGGAATTACTTTGATATTATGCTGCTTAACAGGTGGCGAAAACAATATCAGGTCTCGTCACTGTCAGGTACAGTAAACTCCCTATAATATTCCTATATTCAATGATATTAACTACCTTGCCATTATCATCTTTCAATAATTTCATCCGGGTAGCAACCAGAGTCTTCATATCCATGGAATTTTCCATTCCAAATGTCACGACCCGCCCTCGAGGTCCGTGCCGTGACTACCCCCAGCCCGCCTTCCATAGGCCAGGGGCTGGCGACTAGCACCAAGGCGTAAATCCCGGTAAAAAGGGAAGGCATTGCCTTTGTAAAGTAAACAAACACCACAGAGTAAGCAAGCAGAAAGTAAACACTAAACAAAAGCAGAGTACAACTGAAAGTGCGGAAAAGTAAATGGGCCAGAATACAAACCCAAACTGAAAGTAAAGTACAACTCGAAAGGGGAAAACAACAACTGAAAAGTAAATGCCACTACACTGAGCTGTCCACTGGAAATCCCACCTGAAGGGTGGGTACAGATAGCTCCTCTGCTCCACAGGTCCCGTCGTCTGCTCCGTGCACGTCCCGCCCAGTGGTCCACCTCCGGGTTCTGTCCCGCTCTGCAAGCCTCAGCTAAGGTCAACGCTGTCCGTCGTCTGCAACCAACACAACGTAGTGCGGGCATAGCCCGTGCAGGGGTGAGTATAAGTTACTCCGTAGGGACCCCGAGACCCCTGAAGGTCTCTCAAATCCACAAAGGATAAACCACGAAGAAAGGTACAATCACGAAGTAACAACCGACACTGCTTAGGTATATGCCCATACATATACCTAAGTCATCAATTTCAAATACGCTCCAATCCTCCGAGCCCAAGTACAACTCAGTCCACACAGGAAAGTATACGTATTCCACACAGGAAAGAAAAACGTAATCCACACAGGATTGCACAACACAATCCACACAGGAAAGCAAAAGGATTCAGCTCACACAGGTATACTTCTTCAAAGGACGAGAAAGATGATCACTGATCCATCTAAGTCGTCGGACCCACGAAGGATCGATAGGTGACTAACCCCCGCAAAGACCCACACAGAATCGGCCCCACATAGGACATGTAGGCGCTGGTTCACACAGGACCGCTGAGCGCAAGGACCCACACAGGATCGGACCCACACAGGATCGGGGCCACACAGGACCTGTAGCACTGATCCACGTAGGATCGCTGAGTGCTGAAGTCGTCGTCGTCGAATCCACACAGGATCTCTGTACTGTCATCGTCGCTGTCACAGTAGCAGTAGTAGCAGTAGCAGTCACAGTAACAGTCGCAGCCAGCACTAGGGTTCCCGCATACAGCAAGCTCGTTCGGAGGGTCCGCTCCACGAGCCGAGAGGCTGATACATCAACTATCACGAAGACCAGAGTTGATGTATCCAAAAGTTTCGTATCGTCAACAGGAACTCAACGCAACAGACGGCGCGTCGATCGGACGCCCGGTCTGAGAGTTATTGGCATTTTCGTCTCCGGGGCCCGGTTGGTTTTTAAGGCAAAACCAACCCGACCGTACTCCACCTGCGTCCAAACCTCGGGCGGAGTATGCCAAAAGATCCGTCTCACTAAGAGGAACACAACACGGCAGACGGCACGTCAATCGGACGTCTGTAGCTCAAGATATTAGCGTTTCCGCTCCGAAGGCCCGGTTGGTTTCGTGAACGAACCAACCCGGCCGAACTCAAAGTAATCCGAACCCTTGAGTGCGATATACCTAAACGACCGTCTCAATCCAAGGATCGCGTTGCCGCAGACGGTTTGTCAATCAGAGGTCTGAGGCTCACGCTATGGCCAAAAGACCGTAAATGATTCGAAACGGGGGGGTCCGGGTCCGGCCCGACCCGGCCCGACCCCCCCACCCCCCCCCCCCCCTCGGTCGGCCCGAACCGGGTCGACCCGACCCGGGTCCAACCCGGCCCGGCCGGCCGGCGGCGCGGCGGCCTGGCGCCGCTCGGTGGCTGCACGCGGGGGGCTAAGCCCCCGCTTCCTGGGATGGGCGGCGGCGGCTGCATGCCGCGCCCCTTTATTTTTTTTAAAAACGCCCCCCCCCCCACGTGGGGGGCCTGTTTGTGCGGAACCGGGGGGCCGGCTGCCCCCCCCCCCCCCTCAAGAAAACGATCCCCCCTCATAAAGAGGGGGGGTTTTATGTGATGGTCGGGGGATTAATTCCCCTGGTTTAATGTCATCCGTCCGGCCAGCTGGCCGGCCGGCTTTCTCCAAAGGGACCGGAAATTCCGGTCCCCCCTTCGGCTTCCGACGCCTGCGGCCCGGCCGCTGGTGTTCTCTTCCGACGCGGCCCGGAACCGGCCGCGGTTTTCGTCATCCGGCGCGATGCGATGACACCGCGCCCCTCCGCCGCATCTTGATTTCTTCAACGCGGCGCGACGGCGTCGCGTTCTTGATGTTTCTTCCATGGCGCGGCGCGACGGCGTCGCGCAATAAGGATTGGGCGAATATCCGCGTGGTGCATCGGCACCACGCCACCTTGATTCATCCACCCGTAAGCAATTCAACAAGAACGATGGAGGGGGGTTCGGCCGTGTTCGTGCGGTCCGGCCCCCCTCACGTTAAATAACAACACAACATAAAATATTCAAATTCCTCACGTTAGTCATGCGATCCACGAGCAAGAATAGAATAATTAAACAATAAACAAAAACCCCTACCTTGGGTATAAGTTCGAGGATTTTCCAACGTTCGCGGAAGTCGACGTCGCGGAGATCGGGCGTCGCGGTCGTCGTTCGTCAATTCCGTTGACGAAGAGATGCGTCCGATGTGATACGTCGTTGGCGAAACCTCTTATGTCGACGAAGGGAATCCGAGGAGGAAGCGGCGTTCCCTCTCGTTGACACGGAAGACGAAGAAGAGCGGAGCGGCGTTCTTCGTCGGAGCTTGAGCGTTCTTCGTCAAGATGAGCGTTCTTCGTCAAGATGAAGAAGATGGAGGAGGAGCTCTCAAAATGAAATCCACACAAGTTGGCTAACAAAATAAAATAAGGTCCCTCCTTATTTTATTTACCAAGCCTAGGAATTCAAAACATCAAATTCAAAAACATAACACTTAATTAATTAACATGTCATGTGTAATTAATTAGATGTTATGTTTACAAAAATTTTAGAGGGAGAGAGGGGAGTTTAAGGGGGAAGATGAGAGGTTTAGGTTCGTGTGGGTCCCACCACACTTAATCCTCTCAAGGAAGGTTAAGTGGGTGTGGGTCCCACCCCTAACTCCTTTTGAGAGGAGTTAACCTACAAAAGTGAAATAAAAAGAATCCACATTTTTTATTCAACTTTTTATAAATCTCCCAAAAACTAACTTTCAACCCGCAACAAACGCAACTTCCGAAAGGGTCTCTTTAAGAGAAAATCGGTGCTGCGAGTTCATCGGTGCCCTCAGATTTCAATTCCGACCACCGGATCAAAAGTTAGGAAATCCCGCTCGTTCGTTCACTGAACGTACCCGAGCCAAACTTCAGAAATTAATTCCGGGCACTCCGGGCCTCGGAATCAGCTGCCGTCTGAAACCGCGCTCTTGTAAAAATCTAAAAAAAATTAAGAAAAAAATTTCCTTGAATTTTACGGGTCTTTACATTACTCCCACCTCAGGGCTTTACGTTCTCGTAAAGATACATAAAAAACTAGGGAAACAAATGAGTGTACTGAGCACGCATCTGAGCCTCCCGCTCCCATGTGCTCTCCTGGAGATTCCCGTGCTGCCATCTGATGCGCACAAGAGGAATCGATCGCCCACGCAGGACCCGCTCCTGTCGATCCTCTATCTCCAACGGGACCTCCGTAAAAGTTGCCACATCGTCAACGTCAAGCTCCCCATGGTCAATGATGTGCGTCGGGTCATGCACGTATCTCCTCAGCTGAGATACGTGGAAGACATCGTGCACCCGGTGCAACTGAGGTGGTAGAGCCAGGCGATAATCCACCTCACCAATCCTGCTGAGAATCTGGAAGGGTCTGATGAAGTGCGGAGATAACTTTCCGCCTCGGCCAAATCTCCGAATACCACGTCGAGGTGAGACCCGCAAGAAGACGTGGTCGCCATCCTCAAACTCTAGTGGCCTCCGCCTCCTGTCAGCATATGACTTCTGCCGGCTCTGAGCTGTCCTCATCCGCTCCTGGATGACCTAGACCTTCTCTGTGATGGCCTGGACCATCTCCGGTCCCACCAGTGCTGACTCTCCGGGGTCTATCCAGCACAAAGGAGATCTACAAGGTCTGCCGTACAATGCCTCGTACGGTGCCATCCCGATGGTGGAGTGGTAGCTATTGTTGTACGCAAACTCCACCAAGGGTAGGTGGTCCTCCCAGCTACGACCAAAGTCAAGGACACATGCGCGGAGCATGTCCTCGAGTGTCTGAATGGTCCTCTCCGTCTGACCATCCGTATGAGGATGAAAGGCTGTGCTCCGACGTAGCTGCATCCCGAACGCCTCCTGTAACCCCTTCCGAAGCCGGGAAGTAAAGTGAGCATCTCGATCGGAGACGATAGATGATGGCACGCCGTGGAGCCGCACAATCTCCTGAACGTAGAGACGTCCCAAGCTCTCCACTGAGCCCTACACTCTGATGGGTAAGAAGTGTGCCGACATGGTGAGTCGGTCAACAATCACCCAGATGGAGTCGTGACCTCTGGAAGTGCGTGGAAGTCCAGTCAAGAAATCCATAGATATGACGTCCCACTTCCACTCTGGAACCTCCAAGGGCTGCACCAAGCCTGCTGGTACCTGATGCTCTGCCTTCACCTGCTGACAGGTGAGGCATCGAGAAACGAACTCTGCTACAGCCTTCTTCATGCCCGGCCACCAGTGCTGTCGTCTGAGGTCCTGGTACATCTTCGCCACTCCAGGATGTACCGCCAAAGGAGATGTGTGAAACTCTCTCAGCACTTCCTCTCGTAAAGCTACTGGTACCATGGTACGTCCTCTGAAAAGGATGTTGTGCTCTGCTCCAAGGGAGAAACCATCAGGTGCCTGTCCCGGGGATATCTGTGCACGTCGTGTCTCACAGTCAGCGTCCTCACGCTGTGCCTCCCTGACTCGCTGCAGTAGTGGAGGGGTGACTGTGGGAGACTGGAGGAAGGCTACTCCATCTCTATCCACAAAGGATATCTGCAAAGAGGCTAGCTGCTCTGTCGCCTCCTCAAGTAGCTGAATGCCCGTCCTCCTGCTGAGGGAATCGGCTACTACGTTCCCCTTCCCAGGAGTATAGACTATCTCAAAGTCATAGTCCTGGAGGAACTTGAGCCATCGCCGCTGTCTCAGGTTCAGGTCCTTCTGAGATAAGATATACCTGAGGCTCTGATGATCGGAAAAGACTGTAAAGCGCTCGCCCATCAGATAGTGTCGCCATGTCTTCAGAGCGAAGACCACTGCTGCTAGCTCCAGGTCATGGGTAGCGTAGTTTTGCTCATGCGGCCTCAACTGACGTGATCCATAAGCGATCACGGCCCTCTCCTACATCAGAACACATCCGAGTCCGGTCCCTGATGCATCGCAGTAGACTACGTACCCTACTCCCTCCTCAGGCAACCTCAAGATAGGTGCGCTAGTCAATCTCCGTCTCAGCTCTTGGAAGCTCTTCTGACATCTATCTGACCACACTAAGGGTTTCCCCTTCTTCTTCAAAGTTGTGAGTGATTCTGCAACTCTAGAGAAGTCTGGCACGAATCTCCGATAGTATCCAGCTAGTCCCAAGAAACTCTGAACCTCAGTCACGCTCCTGGGTGGCTCCCATGCTAACACAGCCTCAATCTTCGCGGGATCCACTGCAACTCCCGCCTCAGAGATAACGTGTCCCAAGAAGTGGACCTCACGTATCCAGAACTGGAACTTCGAGAGCTTACCATAAAGCTGGTGCTCTCGGAGTGTGTCTAGTACAACTCGCAAGTGATAGGCATGCTCCTCCTCTGTCGTAGAGTAAATCAGAATGTCGTCGATGAAGACCACGACAAACCGATCGAGGTATGGCTGAAAGATCCTGTTCATGAGAGCCATGAACACTGCTGGAGCATTGGTTACACCGAAAGGCATAACCAAGAACTCATAGTGGCCATACCGACATCTGAAAGCCGTCTTCTGCACATCCTCGTCTCTGACTCTGAGCTGATGATAGCCTGACCTGAGGTCTATCTTCGAGAACCACCGTGCTCCCTTGAGCTGGTCAAAGAGGTCATCAATCCTCGGTAGAGGATACTTGTTCCTCACTATCACCTGGTTCAGGCGACGATAGTCAACACAAAGTCGCAAGCTCCTGTCCGCCTTCTTGGCGAACAATATCGGGGAAGGCCAGGGTGAAACACTGGGTCGGATGAACCCCTTGCCCTGCAAGTCCTCCAACTGTACACGTAGCTCTCGAAGCTCGGCGGGGGCCATCCGATATGGTGGAGTGGATATCGGGGCTGTCCCGGGGTACAAGTCAATATAAAAGTCTACCTCTCTGCGAGGAGGTAGCCCTGGAACATCATCGGGAAAAACGTCCGCAAACTGATCCACCACTGTAGGAAAACCAGGACTCCGCCCGTCAACTGCTCCAAGGATAAGGCTAGCCAACTGATGAGTGATGGGCTGTCCTCTCCTCCGCGGAATTCCATCCTGTGATGCTAAGGCTCCCTTCTCGCCGGTGAAGGTGAACCTGCTCCCGTCGGTGAGTACACATCGCACCTTGCGCCTAAAACAGTCAATCTGTGCATGGACCGTAGATAGCCAATCTGTAACGCCCCGACCCTAATTACCTAGAGTCGGTGCATTACTTCATAACATTGGCATGATCACAAGAAAGATCAAATCTCGAAAGACCGATTGGTTTAGTAGCCTTGGAAACACTAGATATATTCATAAGTTTTACATTACATCATAAAATCAAAAACTACTACAACAACATAATGTTTCCACAGTCCACACTACAATCCCCTCATAATATCCCTGCAGGTCATTCATAACTTACATCTTCACTTCCTGGGAAAAATAAAACATAGAAAAGGGGTGAGCTCAAATGCCCAGTAAGGATAACAATATAGCGGAAACTTTCATCAATAAGAATAAACATTTAAGGCAATGTATAACTAAAACAAAAGCCTTTTAAACATGAACTTTCAACATGGTATGGCATAAATAAAATGAAATAATGCCATTTACTTATTCACATGGATATTCCACTAATCGAATAATCGCATGCAAAAATAAATAACCACTTTCATAATGTTGGAATGCATAATGCTAAACGTTAATTTCTTTGTCTAGGCCTCATCCCAAGACCTAAGGGTTACTTCTAACCGGAACCCAACCCGGAGTGCCTCTAATAACCGGACACCAACCCGGAGTGCCTCTAATAACCGGACACCAACCCGGAGTGCCTCTAATAACCGGACACCAACCCGGAGGGCATACTTTTACCAGTCCCTAACCTGGAGGGCTTACTTTAACCAGTCCCCAACCTGGAGGGCTTACTTTTACCAGTCCCCAACCTAGAGGGCTTACTTTTACCGGTCCCCAAACCGGAACATACTTGTTTAGCACATTCATCTGAAGAAAAGTTTGAAATATAACATAAACATTCGGATTAAAACTAGCATACGAAATGTCAATAATTTCACCATAAACTATGAATGGTATAAAAATAGCACATCCACAGTCAAACATATCACAAAACCTTCAATTCAATATAGAATTTTTGTATCATAATAAATCAACTTCAAATAATCTTAAAATCCATCAAAGGATGTTGACATAGATGAAATCAAAATTCTTTTTAAAGAAGTATCTCCTTTTATTTTGAAATCATTTAAGATCCATATAAAATAAAACATTTTCTTTGAAAATATTCTTATAAGCTTGTAAGGAAAGCTTCGACGATTTTATAACAGCGGAAAGTAACCGCACCCGCCGTATAAGTTAAAAAAAATTCTTACCTCAATTCTGTCGAAAAGGTTAAAAAGGACCTTGTTTTGAAAACGACGGAAAGATTCCTTTATAAACCTCTTATAAAAAGTCAAACAAGGGTATAAATGACTTTAACCCATATTCTTGTAAATAGTAAAAATGTTTTGAAATACATTTCGAAGAAACATGGATGTAGATGATAAAGAGATCCCAGTAGATTATTACGTATAAACAACCTCGGATAATGAAGAGATTGTGAAATAACCCTTACCTTGTACTTTTCCTTGGTTGGGGTAGGTTAACCTCCTGTATAATGGTGAAATAGTTGTTATTAAATTATACAAGAATCATATATATTAATATGATATCATATATGATCTTTTAACATTGATTTGTTAATAATATCTTAGAATTATCGTCGTTTCGGGAGTTAACTTACTCATTTTCTTTTATATGTTTTGTTACATAAGCCATGGTTGTTGTATCTTATTCATATCCAGAATGATATACAGTCCTTAAACATAATTTTTAAATCATCAAATGATAATTATACTTGAATGGATACGATGGAGAATGAATCTCATCGCGTTCGTGGAGACGGTAGTCCGTACGTACGCACGAGCGACAATATCATTCTTTTGATATTAAAATAATATATAAATGGATGGTATATCATATATACAGAATCATTAACATGTTATATTTATTATTTACATGAGTTACACATCATTATTATACCCATCCAAATAATATTATATTGAATAACAATTACACCACGACGTGGAGACGGTAAGCCGTACGTACGCACGTATGGTGACATGTTATTCAAAGGGTGGATAGAATACTGAATATGATTGTACCATATTTATAATATCATCACAGTATATGTGAGATACTGGAGTTATTATTTCAGAATGGTAAGAACAAAGGAAGAAGAAGTGGAAGAAGAAATGAACTTAGAAAAGGGTGGTGAAATCATTACCTCTTCTTCGGGTTCTTCCTTTTGATTTGATCAAAAGGGCTCCTTAGGTTGGCTTTCTGATCAAACTAAGGCCTCTAGGTTGTAGTGAGGGATGTTGGGAGAGTATTTGGGCAGAGTTTGGCCGAACCAAAAGGCTTTGAAGGTGTGAAGAAATGGGAAGGAGGAGTGCCCTTTTATAAGAGGGGTGAGGGGCACCTTTGGAAAAGCTAGAAATATTAATTTATAATAAATTCATATTCGGTTTCTAAAGGCTCAAAAGTTTACTATTCAAAGGATGAGGTGGGGATAGGTCTAAAACAACTCATCCAATAGAATTTAGACAGGTTTGGGTACTTATATTAACCTTATCTTTAAGTATTAACTCTAAGTTAATTAGTTTCACTTTTACAATGTCTCTTTGTATTTTTATATATTATGGTTAATAAACTTACTATATACATCCAAGCGACCCCCAAGTGGTCCATTAATGATTAACCTATAATAATATAAGTCTCTTGGCCGAACCTTAGATTTTTAGGAATTTAATATCAATTAATAATATAATATTTTTTTTAAGAACTCTTTTATGTCAATTTTGACACTATTCAATAGTTGATTTTTGTGAAACTCATAACAGATTGATTACTTCAAACAAAGTTAATTAAATCAATCCTAATATATCATATTATCCTAGAAAATTAGTTTAATTCATTAAAAGTTTCATATTATATTTATTTGGGTATTTATAATATCAATTATGTTAATTTTTTACTATTTTAGTAATTACTGCATCATCATTGTGTCATAAATAAAATAAATTATTTAATGTCTAAAAATTATAAATAAAATATCATTATGTAGGAAATCTTTTTATCTTTCTAATGAATATTTATAATCGAAAATCCAACATGTATAACCCTATGTAAAAATTGTTGTTCTAAAAGATATATGCTTGTGTCATTTTTGTATTCATTTTGACTTAATTAAAATAAAGTGTCATTATCCCTTACAAGTGGATCCATGGGGTCCCAAAATAGACCCAAAGATGCCCATGGTCGACTATGTATCAACCAATAGGGTTAAGTCACGTTTTAGGGTAATTTAGTATTATTATAATATTATTTTTTTAACCCTTATTTACCGGATTTACCCTTAACCATGGTAAATAAAATATTTACCGCAGTAATTATTCAAAATGTCTAAAAATAAAAGTTACCTATTTACACAATTTGAACATCCTGATTCCAAATATGGAATCCATTTTTCTAAATTCAAAACACAGAAGTGGCATAAATTAATTTAAAATTAATTCCCGCTGTCAAAACAAAAAGCGTGTTTTTAAGAGATAATAACTACCAAAAGATTGACACTTGTTTATGTTCGGTTTAATTGTAAAATTATGTCCAATGACCAACATTATATTAAATGGTAAAAATATATTCTAAATATACTTTAAAACCACTCAAATTCATAATTTATCAATATTAATTATTTTGATTAAAAAAGTTGTTTTTAATTAAAATTTAGTAATTTTCACTATTCATCAAAATATAAAAGTTATCCGAAATGTACCAAAATTTCACCCTAGGCTAATTTCGATATTCCGAATCCAAAAATGAAGTCCATTTTTAAATATAAAATATATATAATTTCAAAAATTAGGTATTACTATTCATAACGGCTAGTTTGATTGGTTGTGGTGTGTGTTAAAACTCAAGGTTGCGTACAACACACGCTACTGTATTACTCAAAGAAAGCGTACCGTGGAAGCTTGGGATGTTTCATTTTAAATTTTTGATGTCCCAATTTAGTCAAAAAGATTAAAATATTGTATTTAAAAAGGTTTCACTATTAGAAGTTGATAATACTGAAAATGAATCTGTTCTTGCAATATGACTAAGAAACTCATAATAGGGATTCTAAAATTATAAGGATTATATAAAGTTCAAAATGTAGTTAATACTATTCATGAACTCTTTTAATGGTGTGATTGAACTCGGTGTTGCGTGTAGTGCAAGTTATTGAATTATTTTTAAGAAATAACACACTCTGAAATCCTGGGGTGTTACATTCTCCCCTCCTTCAATAAATTGCGTCCTCGCAATTTGAAATTGTTCTTCGAAAATAAAAGGTTGAAAGTAGAAAATATATTTGTGGGAAAACCCACATCGGAAATTGGGTTACTAAAATTTAGTCTTAATATGAGGAAAAGATAAATGAAAGGGTCACCACCAAATTATGATCTCGATTAGGAGAACATTGGTGGCAATTAGAGACATATAATTGGAGGAAAAACGTAAATATTTATAGGTAGTGATTGAGGTCATCAATCACAAACAAGTATAAAATTGAGGTCCTTAAACTCATCAATCTATGATGATTTGAAGTACCATCGGTTCAACAAAATATAGGGTATTGGGACAACACATTTTTGACATTTCAAAATATCTTAGTTGAAATCCCACATCGAAAAATGAATTAATGAGGCCTCTATTTAAAATAAAGAGTGGAAAGTATGAAGATTACCGAAAATAACACATACTAGGGTTCCATTTAGGAAAATATGGATATGGAAGAGAAATCTAACCATCAATTATCTGATGGAGAGTGGTAGAGAACATGGCTATGAAAAGGCCAACAATCCCAAAGCCATAAATTAGTGATGATTTAAGGTACCATCTAGGAAAACATTTTTGTTCTAAGTTGCTTTTCTTAATATTGAGGAATCTATTTATGAGATTGACTAAGATCATAAGGAGATATACTTACTTTATAATTATAGTTTTATCCATTAATAAATTTCTACCACAAACTCATCTTTCACTCTAAAAGATAATAGAATGTAAGAAAAATTCTATTTACACTATTCGTATAGGGTTCCAAAATAAATGAATTTATAATTCATCTACATGATCTTTTAATAAAAACTACATTATTTAATCCAGGACATCTCGTGGGCCAGTGGTAGGTGATACACCCTTGTCGCCCTTCGGTTTCGGGTCCAAGTCTCGCAGCCTTGCCGGACGCGACGGGTTGCCGCCCGACCTCCGGGTTGTCCTTTTATGGCAATCCAAAATAATCCAAACTAGAACTATCCAAAATACTTCTATCCAAACTCACAGTCCAACATTTATAAGTAAGGTAAACATAATGTAGAACCATTTTACCCCGTAATAGCATATGAATACCTTCATCATGTATTCTTTTAATACACCGAAACATCCTGAATTACCATATTCCTTATTGATTACCTTCATGCTCCATTATTCCATATAGAAAGCTGGATATACTTCATTAATCCAAAAATGTTTTAAACCCCAACAATGATGGAATATACAAATCATTAATCAGTTCCAGGGTAGTCAGGAATATCCAATATAATTTATCCAAAACAATCACATATTATTCCAAAATCACTACCTCAGTATCAGAACTATGTTATGATTTATCATTCTCTCAACCATATATTTTCCAAAAATTTATCCTGCTATTGAGTCACTTTTCTTTGTTCCACACAATCTCAAGTCCTTAATGAAATAGTACTGCAGTACAATCCTTATATACTCCATAATTATTGTAACAAGTACATTGTTGATACAACACTCAATTGACATAATCAACATAAGAACTCTAATCATTCCTCTTCATCTGTGGTAGTATCATAACTTGATTATTATCCAATAACATCATTTTCGGCATAGTCTGATGACTGGGACATAGGTTCGCGTAGTGTCCAAACTCCTTGCAAATGAAGCATTGTACATTTAAAACCATTTTCTTACCCTTGTAGTCACGTACCTTGTGCCCTTTTCCTCCACACTTATAACAAACTCCCATTCCTTTCAGGCAAGTTCCAGGGTGTTTCTTTCCACAGTTACCACATATGGGAAAATTCGTCTTTTCCCTTTTCCCTTTATCCATCTTTCTCTCTTCCATCCATTTCTTCTCTTGATTCCCTTCAAAGCCATAGGACTCAGTAAACTCTTTACTTATCTTATCAACACATGATATTATTTCTTCATATGATGATAATACATGGGAGACTATTTCTCTTATAAATTCTAGCTTAAGACCATGAAAGATATGATCCTTCCTTCTCTTTGAATCATGTGTATTTCTGGAGTTCTCATTCCTTCTACTGGGCGCCATTTCTAAACAATGGCATAAACTAGATCAGTTTATGAATCAAAATACATAATCCCATACTTATAAAACACTTAACATAAATTGAACTATTTATGGATATAATCCATAATCATAAAAATGTTTTCTTTGAAGAAGTATATACTCATAAACCCTTCATAATGATTTGTAAAGAAAATGAGAGTTATCCTAAGCATATCCCCCGGGAGTGTCGTAACCAAGAGTGCAGCAAGGCCCGTTGTCGTGCACCAGTTCCCGTTCGAGTCTAGCTCAAAGCGGTGTTTTCGGGTTTTACCCCTAGGTACATCTGTGCCAGAGCCGCCTCTACCTGCTCGTATCCGGACAGGGATGTATTGCTCGGAAAACTCACAAAATCTCTACAATACCAAAATTCTAGGAAGTTCTTCTATACTAATCCTCAACGTTCATCTTAGGTCTACGTGCTCTAATCAGAGTTTATCTAAATCTAGCTTCCAAGGTTTGTACTAAACTTCCTCTGATACCAACTGTAACGCCCCGACCCTAATTACCTAGAGTCGGTGCATTACTTCATAACATTGGCATGATCACAAGAAAGATCAAATCTCGAAAGACCGATTGGTTTAGTAGCCTTGGAAACACTAGATATATTCATAAGTTTTACATTACATCATAAAATCAAAAACTACTACTACAACATAATGTTTCCACAGTCCACACTACAATCCCCTCATAATATCCCTGCAGGTCATTCATAACTTACATCTTCACTTCCTGGGAAAAATAAAACATAGAAAAGGGGTGAGCTCAAATGCCCAGTAAGGATAACAATATAGCGGAAACTTTCATCAATAAGAATAAACATTTAAGGCAATGTATAACTAAAACAAAAGCCTTTTAAACATGAACTTTCAACATGGTATGGCATAAATAAAATGAAATAATGCCATTTACTTATTCACATGGATATTCCACTAATCGAATAATCACATGAAAAAATAAATAACCACTTTCATAATGTTGGAATGCATAATGCTAAACGTTAATTTCTTTGTCTAGGCCTCATCCCAAGACCTAGGGGTTACTTCTAACCGGAACCCAACCCGGAGTGCCTCTAATAACCGGACACCAACCCGGAGTGCCTCTAATAACCGGACACCAACCCGGAGTGCCTCTAATAACCGGACACCAACCCGGAGGGCATACTTTTACCAGTCCCTAACCTGGAGGGCTTACTTTAACCAGTCCCCAACCTGGAGGGCTTACTTTTACCAGTCCCCAACCTGGAGGGCTTACTTTTACCGGTCCCCAACCCGGAACATACTTGTTTAGCACATTCATCTGAAGAAAAGTTTGAAATATAACATAAACATTCGGATTAAAACTAGCATACGAAATGTCAATAATTTCACCATAAACTATGAATGGTATAAAAATAGCACATCCACAGTCAAACATATCACAAAACCTTCAATTCAATATAGAATTTTTGTATCATAATAAATCAACTTCAAATAATCTTAAAATCCATCAAAGGATGTTGACATAGATGAAATCAAAATTCTTTTTAAAGAAGTATCTCCTTTTATTTTGAAATCATTTAAGATCCATATAAAATAAAACATTTTCTTTGAAAATATTCTTATAAGCTTGTAAGGAAAGCTTCGACGATTTTATAACAGCGGAAAGTAACCGCACCCGCCGTATAAGTTAAAAAAAAATTCTTACCTCAATTCTGTCGAAAAGGTTAAAAAGGACCTTGTTTTGAAAACGACGGAAAGATTCCTTTATAAACCTCTTATAAAAAGTCAAACAAGGGTATAAATGACTTTAACCCATATTCTTGTAAATAGTAAAAATGTTTTGAAATACATTTCGAAGAAACATGGATGTAGATGATAAAGAGATCCCAGTAGATTATTACGTATAAACAACCTCGGATAATGAAGAGATTGTGAAATAACCCTTACCTTGTACTTTTCCTTGGTTGGGGTAGGTTAACCTCCTGTATAATGGTGAAATAGTTGTTATTAAATTATACAAGAATCATATATATTAATATGATATCATATATGATCTTTTAACATTGATTTGTTAATAATATCTTAGAATTATCGTCGTTTCGGGAGTTAACTTACTCATTTTCTTTTATATGTTTTGTTACATAAGCCATGGTTGTTGTATCTTATTCATATCCAGAATGATATACAGTCCTTAAACATCATTTTTAAATCATCAAATGATAATTATACTTGAATGGATACGATGGAGAATGAATCTCATCGCGTTCGTGGAGACGGTAGTCCGTACGTACGCACGAGCGACAATATCATTCTTTTGATATTAAAATAATATATAAATGGATGGTATATCATATATACAGAATCATTAACATGTTATATTTATTATTTACATGAGTTACACATCATTATTATACCCATCCAAATAATATTATATTGAATAACAATTACACCACGACATGGAGACGGTAAGCCGTACGTACGCACGTATGGTGACATGTTATTCAAAGGGTGGATAGAATACTGAATATGATTGTACCATATTTATAATATCATCACAGTATATGTGAGATACTGGAGTTATTATTTCAGAATGGTAAGAACAAAGGAAGAAGAAGTGGAAGAAGAAATGAACTTAGAAAAGGGTGGTGAAATCATTACCTCTTCTTCGGGTTCTTCCTTTTGATTTGATCAAAAGGGCTCCTTAGGTTGGCTTTCTGATCAAACTAAGGCCTCTAGGTTGTAGTGAGGGATGTTGGGAGAGTATTTGGGCAGAGTTTGGCCGAACCAAAAGGCTTTGAAGGTGTGATGAAATGGGAAGGAGGAGTGCCCTTTTATAAGAGGGGTGAGAGGCACCTTTGGAAAAGCTAGAAATATTAATTTATAATAAATTCATATTCGGTTTCTAAAGGCTCCAAAGTTGACTATTCAAAGGATGAGGTGGGGATAGGTCGAAAACAACTCATCCAATAGAATTTAGACAGGTTTGGGTACTTATATTAACCTTATCTTTAAGTATTAACTCTAAGTTAATTAGTTTCACTTTTACAATGTCTCTTTGTATTTTTATATATTATGGTTAATAAACTTACTATATACATCCAAGCGACCCCCAAGTGGTCACTTAATGATTAACCTATCATAATATAAGTCTCTTGGCCGAACCTTAGATTTTTAGGAATTTAATATCAATTAATAATATAATATTTGTTTTAAGAACTCTTTTATGTCAATTTTGACACTATTCAATAGTTGATTTTTGTGAAACTCATAACAGATTGATTACTTCAAACAAAGTCAATTAAATCAATCCTAATATATCATATTATCCTAGAAAATTAGTTTAATTCATTAAAAGTTTCATATTATATTTATTTGGGTATTTATAATATCAATTATGTTAATTTTTTACTATTTTAGTAATTACTGCATCATCATTGTGTCATAAATAAAATAAATTATTTAATGTCTAAAAATTATAAATAAAATATAATTATGTAGGAAATCTTTTTATCTTTCTAATGAATATTTATAATCGAAAAGCCAACATGTATAACCCTATGTAAAAATTGTTGTTCTAAAAGATATATGCTTGTGTCATTTTTGTATTCATTTTGACTTAATTAAAATAAAGTGTCATTATCACTTACAAGTGGATCCATGGGGTCCCAAAATAGACCCAAAGATGCCCATGGTCGACTATGTATCAACCAATAGGGTTAAGACACGTTTTAGGGTAATTTAGTATTATTATAATATTATTTTTTTAACCCTTATTTACCGGATTTACCCTTAACCATGGTAAATAAAATATTTACCGCAGTAATTATTCAAAATGTCTAAAAATAAAAGTTACCTATTTACACAATTTGAACATCCTGATTCCAAATATGGAATCCATTTTTCTAAATTCAAAACACAGAAGTGGCAGAAATTAATTTAAAATTAATTCCCGCTGTCAAAACAAAAAGCGTGTTTTTAAGAGATAATAACTACCAAAAGATTGACACTTGTTTATGTTCGGTTTAATTGTAAAATTATGTCCAATGACCAACATTATATTAAATGGTAAAAATATATTCTAAATATACTTTAAAACCACTCAAATTCATAATTTATCAATATTAATTATTTTGATTAAAAAAGTTGTTTTTAATTAAAATTTAGTAATTTTCACTATTCATCAAAATATAAAAGTTATCCGAAATGTACCAAAATTTCACCCTAGGCTAATTTCGATATTCCGAATCCAAAAATGAAGTCCTTTTTTAAATATAAAATATATATAATTTCAAAAATTAGGTATTACTATTCATAACGGCTAGTTTGATTGGTTGTGGTGTGTGTTAAAACTCAAGGTTGCGTACAACACACGCTACTGTATTACTCAAAGAAAGCGTACCGTGGAAGCTTGGGATGTTTCATTTTAAATTTTTGATGTCCCAATTTAGTCAAAAAGATTAAAATATTGTATTTAAAAAGGTTTCACTATTAGAAGTTGATAATACTGAAAATGAATCTGTTCTTGCAATATGACTAAGAAACTCATAATAGGGATTCTAAAATTATAAGGATTATATAAAGTTCAAAATGTAGTTAATACTTTTCATGAACTCTTTTAATGGTGTGATTGAACTCGGTGTTGCGTGTAGTGCAATTTATTGAATTATTTTTAAGAAATAACACACTCTGAAATCCTGGGGTGTTACACAATCCATGCCCAAGATGACGTCGTAAGGCCTCGACGCTGCTACAAGAAGATCCCAGCCGAAGCTCTCGCCTCCTAAAGTGAGCTCACACTGCCGGCACCAGTGCGTAATCGTCGAGTCTGCTCCCGTGGGAGTCTCTAGTCGTAAGGATCGAGCCAACGGCTCTGTCGGAATCTCCGAGCTCCGAACAAGGGCAGCGGCTATAAAAGAGTTACTCGCTCCTGTGTCTAAAAGAACTGCAGCAAGGGTGGAATAGACACAGATAGTACCTCGAATCATCTCGGGTGCGCCGTGGTCGTAGGCCTCTGCTGCCTGGAGCTGTGCCTGTCGCTGCCCGCCAGCTCCCTGTGGTCGGGGTGGACCGCCTGGTGGTGGTGGTGGTAGTGCCTCAAAGCGTCGGCCACCACCGGCTGCTCGTCCAGCTCCTCTGCCTCATCTGCCTCCTCCCTGCGGACCGCCACGGTCGACCCTCTGCCTCTGCCTCGGTGGTCCATCAACTGTCTGCTGCTCCTCGGCACGGTGGGTCGGGCAGTCACGAGCCATGTGGCCCTGCCCGCCGCACGAGTAGCACTGTCTGCCTCTCGTAAGACTGGCTCTGCGCTGTGTGCCCCGCACTGCTGAGCTAGTTCCCTGAGATCGTCTGCCCGAAGGTCTGGTATGTCTGAACCCCTGAGTCATCCATCGACTGCCTGCTGCAGATGACTCTGCCACGTGCCGCCCTGCGGTGGGTCTCTGTGCTGGTGTAGACTCAGCAAGGAAGCTCTCGATCAGAAGGGCCCGCTCCAGTACTCTTGTCTGAGTCGGTATGCTGAGGGAGATCAGCGATGCCCTGATCTCGTGTCTCAAACCCTGCTCGAAGGTCCGGGCCCGGAAGAATGGGTCCTGTACCATGTCGGTCGAGTAGCGCGAGAGATCTGTAAATCTTGCCGAGTACTGTGCGACCGTCATGCTGCCCTGCCGCAGCTGTAGAAGCTCCTGGATACGCACCGCACGAAGGGTGGCTGGGACGAACTCCGAGCGGAAGAGGCTCTCAAAGTCTGTCCAAAGAAGAGATGCATCATCGTGCACCAGGAGCGTCAGGCTCCACCATCGTCCTGCTGCTGCGTGTAGTAGGCACGCAGCGAGGATCGCCATGAGGTCTGCTGGTGTCCTCACTAGCCTAAACACTCGTACTACTGCCTCCAGCCAGTCCTCTGCTGCCTGGGGATCCGTCTCCCCGTGAAACCTGGGCGGTCGCTGGCGCTGAAACTCATGCAGTGCGCTGAGGCGACGTGCATCATCAGCGGCTGCTGCTGGAAGCATCGGGGGCTCGGCGGGTAAAGCTACCGCCGGTGCCACTACTGGCAAAGGGCCCTGCACCGAGGCCTCGTCGCTCGGTGGGCTGTCGTCTCGCTCGACTCTCGGAACCCTAGCTGGCTGCCGTCGTGGGGCCATCCTGAAAAGGAAACAGGTGCTCCACGGTCAGAACAGTATACCTGGTGAGCTGATATAAGTAATCACAAAGAAAACTTTGAAACACACACGCAATCAATGTTTTCGTGCATTAAGTCGGAAATCAGAAGTCAGGGTCCTGGTGTACGGATACATCGGCCGCCGCACCAACACTGGACTCCCTGGACTGATAACCACACTCAATACGCTAAACATTATTGCTTCACATAGAAAAGATCAGAGTTAGCGGTAGAACCGAACTCCTCTGATACCAATTTGTCACGACCCGCCCTCAGGGTCCATGCCGTGACTACCCCAAGCCCGCCTTCCATAGGCCAGGGGCTGGCGACTAGCACCAAGGCGTAAATCCCGGTAAAAAGGGAAGGCATTGCCTTTGTAAAGTAAACAAACACCACAGAGTAAGCAAGCAGAAAGTAAACACTAAACAAAAGCAGAGTACAACTGAAAGTGCGGAAAAGTAAATGGGCCAGAATACAAACCCAAACTGAAAGTAAAGTACAACTCGAAAGGGGAAAACAGCAACTGAAAAGTAAATGCCGCTACACCGAGCTGTCCACTGGAAATCCCACCTGAAGGGTGGGTACAAATAGCTCCTCTGCTCCACAGTTCCCGTCGTCTGCTCCGTGCACGTCCCGCCCAGTGGTCCACCTCCGGGTACCGTCCCGCTCTGCAAGCCTCAGCTAAGGTCAACGTTGTCCGTCGTCTGCAACCAACACAACATAGTGCGGGCATAGCCTGTGCAGGGGTGAGTATAAGTTACTCAGTAGGGACCCCGAGACCCCTGAAGGTCTCTCAAATCCACAAAGGATAAACCACGAAGAAAGGTACAATCACGAAGTAACAACCGACACTGCTTAGGTATATGCCCATACATATACCTAAGTCATCAATTTCAAATACGCTCCAATCCTCCGAGCCCAAGTACAACTCAGTCCACACAGGAAAGTATACGTATTCCACACAGGAAACCAAAACGTAATCCACACAGGATTGCACAACACAATCCACACAGGAAAGCAAAGGGATTCAGCTCACACAGGTATACTTCTTCAAAGGACGATAAAGATGATCACTGATCCATCTAAGTCGTCGGACCCACGAAGGATCGATAGGTAACTAACCCCCGCAAAGACCCACACAGGATCGGGCCCACACAGGACCTGTAGGCGCTGGTTCACACAGGACCGCTGAGCGCAAAGACCCACACAAGATCGGACCCACACAGGATCGGGCCCACACAGGACCTGTAGCACTGATCCACGTAGGATCGCTGAGTGCTGAAGTTGTCGTCGTCGAATCCACACAGGATCTCTGTACTGTCGTCGTCGCTGTCACAGTAGCAGTAGTAGCAGTAGCAGTCACAGTAACAGTCGCAGCCAGCACTAGGGTTCCCGCATACAGCAAGCTCGTTCGGAGGGTCCGCTCCACGAGCCGAGAGGCTGATACATCAACTGTCACGAAGACCAGAGTTGATGTATCCAAATGTTCCGTATCGTCAACAGGAACTCAACGCAACAGACGGCGCGCCGATCGGACGCCCGGTCTGAGAGTTATTGGCATTTTCGTCTCCGGGGCCCGGTTGGTTTTTAAGGAAAAACCAACCCGACCGTACTCCACCAACGTCCAAACCTCGGGCGGAGTATGCCAAAAGATCCGTCTCACTAAGAGGAACACAACACGGCTGACGGAACGTCAATCGGACGTCCGTAGCTCAAGATATGAGCGTTTCCGCTCCGAATGCCCGGTTGGTTTCGTGAACGAACCAACCCGGCCAAACTCAAAGTAATCCGAAACCTTGAGTGCGATATACCGAAACGACCGCCTCGATCCAAGGATCGTGTTGCCGCAGACGGTTCGTCAATCGGAAGTCCGAGGCTCATGTTATGGCCAAAAGACCGTAAATGATTCGAAACGGGGGGGTCCGGGTCCGGGCCGACCCGGCCCGACCCCCCCTGGGTCGGCCCGGCCGGCCGGCGGCCCGCAGCGGCGCGGCGGCCTGGCACCGCTCGGTGGCTGCACGCGGGGGGCTAAGCCACCGCTTCCTGGGAAGGGCGGCGGCGGTTGCATGCCGCGCCCCTTTATTTTTTTTAAAAACGCCCCCCCCCCCCACGTGGGGGGCCTGTTTGTGCGGAACCGGGGGGCCGGCTGCCCCCCCCCCCCTCAAGAAAACGCTCCCCACTCATAAAGAGGGGGTTTTATGTGATGGCCGGGGGATTAATTCCCCCGGATTAATGCCATCCGGCCGGCCAGCTGGCCGGCCGGTTTTCTCCAACGGGACCGGAAATTCCGGTCCCACCTTCGGCTTCCGACGCCGGCGGCCCGGCCGCCGGTGTTCTCTTCTGCCGCTGCCCGGAACCGGCAGCGGTTTTCGTCATCCGGCGCGGTGCGACGGCACCGCGCCCCTCCGCCGCATCTTGATTTTTTCAACGCGGCGCGACGGCGTCACGTTCTTGATGTTTCTTCCATGGCGCGGCGTGATGGCATCGCGCAATAAGGATTGGGCGAATATCCGCGTGGTGCGTCGGCACCACGCCACCTTGATTCATCCACCCGTAAGCAATTCAACAAGAACGATGGAGGGGGGTTCGGTCGTGTTCGTGCGGTCCGGCCCCCCTCACGTTAAATAACAACACAACATAAAATATTCAAATTCCTCACGTTAGTCATGCGATCCACGAGCAAGAATAGAATAATTAAACAATAAACAAAAACCCCTACCTTGGGTATAAGATTGAGGATTTTCCAACGTTCGCGGAAGTCGACGTCGCGGAGATCGGGCGTCGCGGTCGTTGTTCGTCAATTCCGTTGACGAAGAGATGCGTTCGATGTGATACGTCGTTGGCGAAACCTCTTATGTCGACTAAGGGAATCCGAGGAGGAAGCGGCGTTCCCTCTCGTTGACACGGAAGACGAAGAAGAGCGGAGCGGCGTTCTTCGTCGGAGCTTGAGCGTTCTTCGTCAAGATGAGTGTTCTTCGTCAAGATGAAGAAGATGGAGGAGGAGCTCTCAAAATGAAATCCACACAAGTTGGCTAACAAAATAAAATAAGGTCCCTCCTTATTTTATTTACCAAGCCTAGGAATTCAAAACATCAAATTCAAAAACATAACACTTAATTAATTAACATGTCATGTGTAATTAATTAGATGTTAAGTTTACAAACATTTAAGAGGGAGAGAGGGGAGTTTAAGGGGGAAGTTGAGAGGTTTAGGTTCGTGTGGGTCCCACCACACTTAATCCTCTCAAGGGAGGTTAAGTGGGTGTGGGTCCCACCCCTAACTCCTTTTGAGAGGCGTTAACCTACAAAAGTGAAATAAAAAGAATCCATGTTTTTTATTCAACTTTTTATAAATCTCCCAAAAACTAACTTTCAACCCGCAACAAATGCAACTTCCGAAAGGGTCTCTTTAGGCGAAAATCGGTGCTGCGAGTTCATCGGTGCCCTCAGATTTCAATTCCGAGCACCGGATCAAAAGTTAGGAAATCCCGCTCGTTCGTTCACTGAACGTACCCGAGCCAAACTTCAGAAATTAATTCCGGGCACTCCAGGCCTCGGAATCAGGTGCCGTCTGAAACCGCGCTCTTGTAAAAATCTAAAGAAAATTATGAAAAAAATTCCCTTGAATTTTACAGGTCTTTACACAAAATCTTTTCAAAACCTCCTTGGAATATTTGGATTGAGAAATGAATTTTCAATTCCTTCCTTATGACACCTGTAGACCATGGAAAAATGTTAGCTCCCCAATCATTGATATTTCGAACTCAATATTCATGAATTTAGAAAACTGTCAGCACTAAGCTTCATCCATTCCTCCAAATATTATTTCGTCGACCTAAACCAATACTATCATCCTTTGATTACAATTGTTGTTGAAATAGAGTTTGTAATCAACTCCCCCATGCTGAAAACCAAGTTTCTTTAATACTAATCAAGCCTTGAGTACCATCCTCTTGGTGCTTGTTTCAGCCCATACAATGCCTTCTTCAGTCTGAAAACCTTGTTCTCGTCCTCATGAATGAGATAGCCATCTAGTTGCTCGGTATATACTTCTTCCTTTAGAACCCATTCAAAAATACATATTTGACGTCTATCTGGAAATCTTTGATCTTTCATTGCATAGTAATTTCTAGGAATAATCTGATTGTTTCCTGCCTTGCAACCAGTGAAAATATCTCATCGACAACAATTCCCCTTAACTGGGAGTATCTTTTTCACACTAGTCATTCTTTTTTTTCGAATCAATGTTCAATATTTATTCACCTTGTGGAAAAAGACCCATTTAGTCCCGATGATATTCTTATCAGCTGGCCTTGAAAAAATCTCGCATGTCTGATCCTTTTCTGTATCAGCATCAACTACTTCTGCTGCCCCTTTCTTGCTTTACTCCCCACCAAATTCATCAAAACTTTCTCAACGTCTCATTTTTTATTGGCATCATTTCATCCGGCAACTTTTCTTAGCTTCTTGTTAAAACATTGTTGATACTCTCTCTCACCTTCTTGGTATCCTCAACAGACAACACCTGACTCAAGTCATCAAATTGTCTCTTTGATGGATCATGAATATGATTTTGTTGTTGAATTCTTCCCTTATATTATGCAAAAATTCTTGGGGTTTGTCCCACTTTTTAGACCCATAATCATTCTTCTTATCCTATATCATTTATTCTCATCTTCCACTCGGCATTAAGACATTAACAAAATCTCAATGCCAACAGAGTTGGAACTCGGTGTAGGAAATAATATATAAAGTTAATAACACAATAACTTCCTATTTTTCTCTGTTGCTCCCTTAATTCTTCAAATGTGGTACTGGATTTTGAGTCAATTGAATCTCTGATTCATATCAATTGTCCAATTTTAATCTTTAACTGGCAATTCCCCTTAGATCGTATCTCCCAAAAACCAGAAACATTGGAATAATTAGTTAACAACATTTATATATGTAGGGAGAGGGGCTATTTTGGGAATCCTCAAGAAGAGGATTTTGGTTGATCCCGATGGTTCAACCCATTGATTCTTTCTAGTAGATCATCACACTCCTTCCTTGCTTATTATAACTACCTAGCAAACTTCAACTGCTCTGGCCATATGAGTAAGCATTCATTACCCACATGCTGAGTCTTTTTCTGATATTTATATTCTACAGGCTTGGAATTTTTCAAAATTTGGTACTAATCCCACTTGACAAACTTCTATCTCTGATGTTACACCAATATGCCACTTCCCTAGATTCCATTTTTGGGTAGGAATATATCTATTTGGCATCTTCCCTTTCTTCTTCATCTATTGAAGGGATCTTTCTATTTCTTCAACATCTCATTGTGGCACACGAAATGAATATTTTTCAATAAATTCTTTGTTTATCTTTCTTTTATCAAATATCTGAGTTTCCACACTGTTTTTTGATGGTGGTGAGTCCTCCATGGATCCTGCATTCTTCTTACTTACATCTAGAGTAGATCTCCCCTAAATCTTCTAGGATTGGTCAAATTCTCTCTATGATATCTATTGTGAGAATGAAAGAGAAGGTGATTGATACACCTTTAGTTTATCTCCTTGTTAATATCTTGAGGTAGTAAACTTATTTTTCAATATACCACTTCTTCATCTAGAGTACAATTTCTCATTATACACCACTAGAGTCGTGAATCTCCTCTCAATTTCATTTTCCTTTCTTTCGTTATTCTTTCTATAGTGTCCAACCAAATGCCCATAATCAAAACATATAATACATTTTCCATCAAAGGAATAACTTATTTCAACATTTCTCTATTGAGATGTTGATGCAGCTTGAGTTCTTCCTCTAACATTGATATTTTGAGATTCCTGACACATACTCATGGTGTGTCCCATTCATCCACAGTAATAGCATCTAATAAATTCTTTCCTCTGAGAGACTCTTTATTCTGATTTCTCATAACACGTCTTCTTATTCTCAGATTTAGTAATGATTCTATTTTCATAGCTCGAAATGTATTCTTGAGCCTCGTAATAAAATCTTGATGTGTAGCCATGAATCCCGCAGAAATATCACATGTCATCACTAATTCTTGTAACTATCCACTTAGGCTTGTCTCCCGCACATACATGATTTCCTCCACTTATAGAACTATTCACGGCTCCCTTTCTATCATACACTGGAGAAAATTCATCGAATCTAATACCAGTTTTTCCCAAACTGTATGGTCTTTGATCTAAAAAATTTGTTCCTGGCTCTTTTCAGAAATAGAAAATTTTCTTTTCGTTTCATCATATCCTTTCGAAGGATAATCAAATAGTAAGGTCAAGGTATCCTTCATTTTAGTATTTCCTCAAGCATTGGATTTATCCACTTCCTTCATCACTAATTTTATCTCTTCTTCCAAACTTTTAAATCTTCATATCCCTGGATTTAAGTTGGGAATTGTGTTCTATTCTGTTATTCCTTCCACAACTCATCACATCTTCCAGTTCTCGTGTGATCTTTTCTACCATAACACCTCGCTCCTTTACATTCAATTTTTCTTGAGAAATAGATTCAGAGATAGATAAATTAACCTGTTGTAGCATTTGATTCTTCTGAACTTTTTCACACAACTGTGAAGCTAGATCATCATTTTTGGCATTCATATTCTGAACTTCACCTGGCTTTTGATTCACTTCATAATAATCAACCTTTTGTTTTCCTTTCATTCTAGCCATGTTTTGTAGTTCTTCGTGTTGAGAATCATTCTTCTTCGTTAGGCCAATAGCCACATCCATAAGCCTTTGATTTAAGCCTCTTAGATTGTTGACCTCGATTTCAAATACTTGGATCCAAATATCTTTACATTTAACTTCTTCATCCAATTTATGATTGAATATCTTTTTCATGTTGAAAAAATAAACTGGTAGTCTCCTTCTTGAAACATCTTTATCATCAGTTGTTTCAGTATCACTTTGTAGTTCAAGTACTTCAATATTTCCGACATCATGATTGAGTGACTGAATCTATTACCTGTCAGATTCATCAAGGTCTTCCTTCAGTAGACTATTTTATTATATTTTTTGAATAACACTTTTTACAAAAAAAAACTCCACATTGAGGAATACCATATGACTTCTGATTATTCTTTGATGTTTTCCCCTTTTCCATGGCACACCAAGATAACAGAATACTAGATGTTTAACATGAGCAATCGACAGAAACAAGTCAGAGCAAGTAGTTCTGAAAAAATAAACGTCCCCTCTAATACAAATTGATAGGACTGAAATGGGTCAAGATACCCTAAGAGGGGGGTGAATCGGGGTATGGATATTCTATTTAAAATTCTTTTTTACCCAATAGATATTGACCTCTATCTAATAAGGGTACCTTTTTTTCTCTTATGTCTCTATGTTGATCACTTATTTTTATATTTATCTATTGCATATAATTTAGATTCCATGCTGGGGTGCAACCTGGCAGACACATAGATTTTTACTTGGTTCACCCTCAATAGGCTACATTCGAGGAGCATAGAACAGCGATGTGCCGCTGTACCAAATCCACTAATGGTCACTGCTAATAATTTTTGGGCAATATCACTTCTATTCCCAAGCTCACTACCTATACAATTTTTAGGTTCAGCTCACTACTTTCCCAAGGGTCACTCCCTATTTCTCTCTCTCTGGTTCACTTCTGGTAGAAAATATATTGTTCTTCCTCTTCATTTTCTCACTAAACATGGAAGGGATCCACTCACAATTTATAAATCTCTAGGTCTCTTCATTTTCATGAATACATGCATCTTCAAATATTGATAGATACTATTTTAAATTCCAAATTTCGTCCATAGATGAATACTACATTTCCTTTGAACACTAGGCAACAACCTTTGGAATTACCTTCGCAAAGAACCCTACTTCGTGAAGCCCCATATTTTGAGAAGATCAAACAGGCCTTCATGAATCTCCTTCCTTTTTGTGAAGCTCACACCTTCGTAGAGAATAGGCCTTCACAGTTCTCAAGTTGTTGTAGAGTGGCTTCCCTCGTGAAGCTCACTCAACCAACATGGATCTCACAACTTTCGCGGAGCTAGATTAGAAGCCGCGAAGCTCTTTCCTTTTGCGAAGCACAATGCCATCGCGAACTAACTTCATGAGCGAAGAGAAAAAGATTTTCTTCGAAAACTCTCTACTTCTCCTGAGGGGGTTGATGTCTATTTATATGTGATTCCACCAACCCTCAAACATTCTGTGCAAAGTCAACTCCACATCAGCTCAAATCGCGATGCTCCGAAGAGCCCGTCGAAATTATCTTAAAATCGTGAATAAAAACGGAAATTTTCCGATCACGGAGCTCATTGTAATCTCAGAGCATTCTGTAAATTACTTCATACCACCACCGCAAATCTCCCTCGCACTTCGCTTCAACACTATCGTTCACGAAGTTCATCGTAATCATGAAGCATCACGGTCAACATTATTATGGTCTTCCTGAAATCAAAACCATGAAGCCTATCGTCACGAAACTCATGCCTTTATATTATTTTGACGATATATTTATGGAAATCCATATTTCACGATTCTCACCAAAATCCAAATTTTGGACCACAAAAATTTGGAAAACACTGGGAAACGATGCCAACTAGTCTCTGTTCTTTTATACAACCTCTAGATCCCCATTCCTTTGTCATGGTTCATTGTCAACATTTATTTTCAACAACATCTCTGGAACTTGACAACTCACCATGGGAACCTGCTTTTTCATCAAACACAATCAACCCTAAAATGCGGCAATGTTACCTTCAGGGAGTTGTGCCCAACAATCTCCCCTTTTGGGTTTGTTGACAACTCTTCTCAGAATTATTTTCTTCACATTGATATCTCACCGAGTCTCCTTCTATCATCAACTATCCTTCACCTCTTGTGATTCATAAAGAGAACAATGATTCAATCACCACATAATTTAATCCCACATGAGCAATGCTCGGTGTGAGAAACAATAGTATGAAAAGTTCATCAGTGAATCACTTCATTTAAGACACCATCCATTGACACCAAACTGATATTAATTTCCAAATTGATACCAATTATTGATCACTCGAACCCTTCTCACACCATTCCAACATCACTCTTCTTCTTTTATCATGATACATAGCTATCGTGATAACTAATCTTTGGTCAATCACTTCTAGCATCGTCAGATTCACAACTCTTACTCCCCCTATCTCATTTCTCCCCCTATCTCATTGATCCACCTATCAGCTTCTCCACATTTCAATCTTGATTTATCAAATAGCCACAATTTTACTCTGTCTCCCCCTTGACCAATCACTGTTTTCTCCCCCTTTCTCAACAAACCCAAAGGCCACTCCTTTGCGGTCTATAACATGGTAAAAACACATATTAGTGCATTAGGGAATAGAATATCATACCTTGGAGAGAGGGGTTTGTGTCCCAAATCCACACTTGTTCAAGTATATAAAGTCGAATGAACTCTCAGAGGCAGTCGATGCCTCAAAAAATATTCCTTGGGTAAGGCCTTTGTTAGGATGACGACAACCTGTAGCTCTATAGGCACCTACTACTACTTCTTGATTCCCTACTCAACCTTCTCCTTGATAAAATGATACTTTCTCTCAATGTGCTTTGTCCTGGAGTGATGGATGGTATTTTTTCTAAGATTTGTAGCACTTGAGTTATCACACTAGATTCTAATTGTAGACTTCACTTCAATGCCCATATCATCAAGATGCTTCTTCATCCATAATAACTATGTGCAAGCTTGAGTGGTGGCAATATACTTAGCTTCTACAGTGCTCAATAAAATGCAATCATTCTTCATTATTAGCCAAAAAACACACAAGGCACCAATATAGAGTGCACCTCTAGATGTTGATTTCCTATCATCCACTGAACCAGCTAAATCGGCATCGGTATATCCCAATAATTCGGAATGAGATTTGTCACTATATATCAGGCCAAAACCCATCGTTCCCTTGGTATACCAAAGTATTATTTTCACTAAATAATGTGGATTTCCTAGGTATTACTTTAAAATAATGCTACTTGGAAGGTGGTGAAAACAATATCACGTCTCATCATTGTCAGGTACAGTAAACTCCCTTTAATCTACTTGTATTCTTTGATATTAACTGCCTTTCCATTATCATCATTTGATAATTTCATCTGGGTAGCTACATGGGTTTTCATCTCTATGGAATTTTCCATTCCAATTCATTTCAAAACCTCCATGGCATAATTGGTTTAGAAATAAATGTTCCATTACTTCCTTGTGACACCTGTAGACAAAGGAAAATTGTTATCTCCCCAATCATTGATATTTCGAACTCACTTTTCATGAATTCGGAAAATTTTTTCCACTGAGCTTCATATGATCCGAAAAATATTTTGTCATTGACATAAACCAAGACCATCATCATTTTATTACTGTTGTTTTTGAACTAGATATTGTAATCAACTTTCCCACACTGAAGACCAATTTTCTTCAAGTACTAATCAAGCCTTGGGTACCATGCTTTTGGTGCTTGTTTTAGACCATACAACGCCTTCTTTAGTCTGGAAAAATTTTTCTCATCACCATGAATGATAAATTCTTATGGATTATCGATATACACTTCATCCTCTATACACCACTCAAAAATTAAAATTTTACATCCGTTTGGATAACATTGAACTTCCATTGCACTGTAATGGCTATGAATAATCTGATTGGTTCCAGCCTTGCAACCAGTGAAAATGTCTTATCAACATCAATTCCCTCTATCTAGAAGTATCCTTTGGACACTAGCAGTGATTTCTTTCGAATCAATGTTCCATATTCATTCAACTTATTTCAAAACTCCCATTTAGCACCGATGATATTCTTATTAGCTAGCCTCAAAACATTCTTCCATGTCTAATTCTTTTCTGAATCAACATCAACTACTTCTGCTCCACATTTTTTTCTTTCCTCCTCATCACATTCATCAAGAAATACCTCACTGTCTCATTTTTCATTGGAATAAATCCATTCAACTAATTTTCTGAGATTCTTATAAAACATTATTGATACTGTCTCACAGATTCTTAGTATCCTTGATAGACAACACCAGAGGAAAGTCAGCCAATTGTCTCCTTAATTGATCTTGTATCTAATTTTGACGTTGAATTATCTCCCTTTTTTATGTAGAACTTCTTGGGTTGAGTCCCACTATATATACCCATAAACATTCTTATTATCGAGCATCATTTATTCTAGTCTTCCACTTGGAATTAAACCATTAAAAAAATCTCTATGCCTACATAGATGGAACTCGATGTAGGAAACAAGAGATAAAGTTAATAACATGATCAATTTTTATTGTGCTCTATTGCTCCCATTCTTCTTCAAATGTTGTACCGGATATTGAGTCATTTGAAACTCTAAACATATCATTTCTCCACTTTTCATCTTCAGATACCAATTACCCTTGGATCATATCTCCAAAAAACCTGAAACATTTGAATCATCAGTTAACAACATTTATATACATAGGGAGAGGGATATTTCTGTAATCATCAAGAAGAGGACTGTGGTTGATCCTGATGCGTCAACCCATTGATTGTTTCTTATAGAGCATCACACTCCTTTCATGCTTCTTCTAACTGCATAGCCAACTTCAACTACTATGGCCATATGACTAAGCATTCATTAACCACATGCTGAGCCTTTTTCTGATATGTAGATTTTTCTGGCTTAGAATTTTATACAATTTGGGGTTTAAGACCACTTGTACAAAATTTTGTCTCTGATGTTCCACCAATACACCACTTCCCTTTATTCCATTTCTGGGTAGGAAAATCTTTGTATGGTATCTTCTCTTTCTTCTTCCACCATTGTAGGAATCTTAATATTTTTTCAACATCTCGTTGTGGCACACGACATGTGAATTTATCAATAAATTATTTGTTTATCATTCTTTTATTATATATATGAGTCACCACACTATTTTGTATCGGTGGGGAGTCCTCCACTGAACCTGCATTCTTCTTACTCACAGCTGGAGTATATCTCCCCATAATCTTCTAGGTTTTTTCACATTCTCCCCATGAGAGCGGTTATGAGTATCATAGAGAATGTGATTGACACACCTTTCATTTATCTCATTGTGAATATACAGAGGTTGTAAACTTATTTTTAAATATAACACATCATCATCTAGTGTACGATTTCACATTATACACCACTGGAGTCGTTAATCTCTTCTCGAGGTCCTTTTCCTTTCATGATTTTTTCTTGCTGAAATGTCTTGAAAAATTCCCATAATCAGAACATATAAAACATTTTCCATCAAAGTCATACCTCATTTCAACATTTCTCTGTTGAGATTTTTATGCTTCTTGAGTTCTTCCTCTGACATTGAGCTCCAAAGCTTCATGACACATACTCATGCTGTGTCCCATTCTTCCACAGTAATAGCATCTAATAAATGATTTCCTCTGAGAGACTCTTCTTTCTGATTTCTCATAACACTTCATCTTGTTCTCAGATTTAGTATTGTATCTATTTTCATAGCACGAAATATATTCCTGATCATTGGAAAAAAATTGTGATGTGTGGCCATGAATCCTGCAGAAATAGCACATATCATCTGTACTTCCTGTAACTGTCCTCTTAGGCCTTTCTCCAACACCTACAGGATTTACTCCACTTATAAACCTATTCATGTCTATCTTTCTGTCATGCATGGGAGGGAATTCATTGAATCTAATACCAATTTTTCCCAAAATGTATGGTCTTTGAGATGAGAAAATTTGTTCTTACCGCTTTTTAGAAATAGAATTTATCCTTTTCATTTCATTATTTCCTTCTGAAGGATAATAAAATAGGAAGTGAAAGGCATCATTCATTTCAGGCTTTCCTCTAACATTTGATTTCTCCACTTCCTTATTCACTGATTCTATCTCTTCTTCAAACTTTTTAATCTTCATATCCCTGGATTTAAGTTGGTCATTGTTTTCTCTTTTGAGATTCCTTCCACATCTCGTCTCATCTTCTAGTTCTTGTGTGATCTTTTCTACGATGTAACTTTTCTCCTTTACATTAAATTTTTACTAAGAAAAAGTTTCAGTGACAGATACATTATCCTGTTGTAGACATTCATTCTTATGCACTTTTTCAGAAAAATATATACCTAGATCATAATTTCTGGCTTTCAGATTCTGAACTTCGCCTGGCTTTTTATTCTCATCATAATAATCAACCTTTTGTTTTCCTTTCATTCTAGCCAACTTTTTTAGTCCTTCACAATGAGAATAATTCTTCTTCCTTAGGCCAGCAGCCACATCAATAAGCCTTTGATTTAAGCCTCTTAGTGTTTTGACCACAATTTCCAATACTTGGATCCAGATATCTTTATAATTAACTTCATCATCCAATTTCTCATTCAAATTCTTTTTCATGTTGACAACATCTACTGGTAGCCTCCTTCTTGAAACATATTCATCATCAGTTGTTTCGGTATCACTTTGTAGTTCAAGTACTTCACTCATTCCTACATCATGATTGAGTGACTCAATCTTCTCCCTATTAGATTCATCCATGCCTTCCTTTAGTAGGATACTTTATTATTTTAGTTGAATCACACTTTTTCCATAAACAAATCCACATTGAAGAATACCATCTGACTTTTGATTCTTCTTTGATGTTTTCCCCTTTACCATGGAACACCATGATAATAGAATATTGGATCTTTAACATGAGAAATAGACTGAACCAAGTCAGAGGAGTTTTATTTATAAATGAAATATCCCCTCTTATATCAATTGTTAGGACCAAAAAGTTCTTAGATACCCTGAGAGGAAGAGTGAATCCGGGTATGGATATTCTATTTCAAAATTCTTCTTGCCCCACTGGATCTTGAACTCTATATTATAAGGGTCACTTTGTTTGCTCTTATTTGTTTATATTGATCACTTATTTCATCTTTATCTGATGGTTATGATTTAGATGAAATGTTACGAAGCAACCATGCAGACACGAAGATTTTTACTTGGTTCACCCTCACTGGGCTATGTCCAAGGAGTATACAATGGCGATGTGCCACTGTACCAAATCCACTAAAGCTCACTGCCTATAATGTTCAGGCTAGATCACTTTTATTCCCAGGATCACTACCTCTACAATGTATTGTGTCAGCTCAGTGCTTTCCCAAGGGTCACTCCCTATTACTCTCTCTCTAGCTCACTACCAGTAGAAATAATAACCTTCTTCCTCTTCCTTCACTCATTGCACTTGGAAGGGATCCACTCACAGTTTATAGACCTATAGGTCTATTAATCTGCATGAATACATGCATCCTTAACTATTGATAGATGCTCTTTTAATTTCCTACTTTCATCCACAGATGAATACCACATTGCCTCTGAACACTAGGCAACAACCTTGGGAATTACCTTCGTGAAGCACCCTACTTCGAGAAGCTCCCAATTTCTCGAAGCTCAAACAAGCCTTCGTGAATATCCTATCTTTTTGTGAAGCTCATTCTTTCACAGATCATTGGTCGTCACAAATCTCAATTCTTCATAGATCAACTTCCCTCCCGAAGCTCACTAAGCCAACGTGGAGGTCACAACTTTCGCGGAGCTAGATTAGTTGTCGCGAACTCCTTCCTTTCACAAAGCACATTTTCTTCACGAACCACCTTCACGAGCCAAGAGAAAACTGTTTTCTTCGAAAACACTATACTTCTCCCGAGGGGGTCAAGGTCTATTTATAGGAGATTCCACCAACCCTCAAACCTTCCACGTGAGGTCAACGCCATGTCCGCTCATATCGTGATGCTCCTATGTTCCCACTGAAATTCACTCAAAATTGTGAAGCACCACGAAAATTTTTAGATCACAGAGCACGTCATAATCATGGAGCATTCCATGAATTACATCTCTCTTCCACAATGAAGATCCCCCACATCTCTCTTCGACATTGTGGTTGTCGAAGCTCGTCATTATCGCGAAGCATCACCATCAACATTGTTCTGGTCTTCAAGAAATCCAAACCAAGAAGCCTATATTTGAGAAACTCATGCATTCCACATAATTTTATGACATCTTCAAGAAAATAAATATTTCGTGATGCTCCCCAAAATCCACATTTTGGACCCCCAAAATTTAGAAAACACTGGGAAATGACACCACCTAGTATCTATTATTTTATTCCGACTCCAGATGGTCCATTCATTTTTCAAGGTTCTTTGTCAACATTGATTTTCAACAACATCTCTAGAACATAACAATTCACCATGGAAACATGGTTTTTCAAAAAACACAATCAACCCAAAAATGCTGCAATGTTACCTTGAGGGATTTTTTCCCAAAAATTTCCTATGTTTATAGACACAACCATATTATGTCATCCTCAGCATGGATTAGTTGTATTTGGTGAAGGCTATCATGGATTTCCTTAGGAGTCAGTTGGTGTTCTTCGATGTTGATGGAGAGCCAACAGTGTTTTTTGGTGGGAGAGACCCTCGGATGGGTTAGAGGCATGTTTTGTCCTTTTCATTCGTGATGGATAATATAATGTCTAGTTCATTAGAATATTATTAGTTGTAATTTCCTAGGGTTTTTGAATAATACCTTTTTTTCGTTCTAGAAGAGGTTGTAGCATTACCACCTCTATAAGAGATCGAGTATGGGATCGAGATACAAATAGGAAGATCTTATATATCAATGTCTCCATATAGGATGGTGCCTTATGAGTTCAGGGAGCAACATATATAGCTCGATGATTTGTTATAATCTGGTTTTGTGTGTCTGAGTGTGTCACTGTGGGGTGCACTAATTTCTTTCATGAAGATGGCTAATAGTAGTTTGTGGTTGTGTATCGATTATCGTATCTTGAACCAAGTGTGAATGAAGAACCACTATCCTCTTCCATGGATTGATGAATTTTTAGATCAACATAGGGGTGAATTTTTTTTCTATATGAATTGTTTTTAGTCAGGATATTTTCAAATGTGTGTGAAATATGAGGATATTCCAAAGACTACCATTTTTTATCTTCATGGTAATTACATGTTCATTATGATGCATTTTGATATGAAAAATGTTCCAATTGTGTTCATGGGGTTGATGAATGTTGTGTTCCATGAGTTCCTAGATAATTTGTGGTGGACTTCATCGAGGACATCCATGTGTACTCTATGTATAAGGAGGAGCATGTAGAGCATCTGCATTCTGTTTTAGGAGTTCTTCATTGAAATCGGTTGTTTTGGAAGTTTTCTATGTGTGAGTTTTGTGCTCAAGGAGTCCATTTATTTGGTAATTTTCAATACTAACTGAGAGTAGCTTTGTATCCATCAAAGATATAAGTAGTTGTACCTTTGGAATCCCCCAAGATAGTGGCAGAGGTGGATGTTTCCTTGGTCTTTCAAGCTATTATAAGAGGTTCATAATAGATTTTTCTCAGGTTGTGACTCCTCTAGAAGCATTGACAAAAAAGGATTAGGCATTCATATCGACTAATCAGTGTTAGTAATCTTTCATGTATATAAAGGAGAAGTTTTGCAATTCTCCAGTTCCTTTTTAGGGAGTAGAAGGATTTTAGTTTGAGGTTTTCTATTATGCTTCATGTATGGGGTTAGGATGTGTTTTGATGTAGCATAGATTAGTAATTTCGTGTGTGTATTGATAGTTACATCTCCATGAGAGTAACTATTCCACACACAATCTTGAGTTGGGAACAGTGGATCCTTCCCTAAATTTGTGGAGACATTACCTCATCATATAGGGATTTTTGGTCTTCTGCGATCGTAAAAGCTAGACGTATACTTTCTCCCTGTGTGACGTGAACATGACACAACATTTATGGATGAATTCTATTATAATATTATGACTTCAATATCATGTATAAACCTAGTAAGGGGGATTTTGTAGCTGATACGCTATGCTAGAAGTCACGTAATTATGCAGTGCATGAATTAGGTGATTCCTAGAGATTAATAGAAGAACATTCAGTATTACATCTAGATACTAGAGAAGTGGGGGCATAAGTTGACGTTTTTAGATGATGGTGCATCTATCTCTAGTGTATCTGGTTGAGGAATTCCAGTTTGGGGATCTTGAGGTGGAGGTCTGGAGAGGCCATATTTACTATAGTGAAGCCCATGATGGTTGGTCTGAGGATAAAAAATACAGTGTTATTTTAGAGAATACTTTTTGTTCCTTTAGAAATGTGTGATACAGTTCTTAGAGAGTTCCATAGATCCCTCTAAATGGAATGTCCTATCATGAAAAATATGTACTGAGATTTGAGGAGTTGGTTTTTGTGGATTGGTTTTAAGTGTACTGTGGCAGAGGTTGTGCTTCATTGTTTGGTGGTCCAGAAGGTGATGTCCAAGAATTGTGTTCCTAGTGGGTTTCTCCTACCAATATATGTTACTTAAAGGAAGTGGTAAGACATATTGATGGACATTATTAGTTTACCTTGATCTTAAGGAGGATATGATGTTATATGGGTAGTTTTGGATCATTTTATGAAATAATCTCACATCATAGCAATCAAGAAGTCGATCTCATTGCGGTTTTGTTGAGGAAATATATTACGAAGGTGGTGAGAATCCACGAGGTCCCTAGGACAATAATTTCCAATAAAACCCTCATTTTACCTCCATGGTGTGGAGAGGTCTACAACATGATTTTGGTTCTCTACTATGCCATAGCATTACTTTTCATCCATAGATAGATGGTCAATCAGAGCAAACCATCCAGACTCTTAAAGACAAGTTTCACGCTTGTGTCCTGGATTTTTGAGGTTTTGGGATGAGGCACTTACCCATGGTAGAGTTTTCCGACAATAATACTTTACCCTCCACCATTGGCATGGCTTCGTTTGAATACTTTTGTGGAATTCCATGTCATTCTTCATTATACTGGACAAGGGTTATACAATCAACAATTTTCGAGCTAGAACTAGTACGGAATATGACAAAGATGGTTTAGGTGATTTATGAGAGGATAAAGGTAGTGAATTATTGTTATAAGTCCTATTCCAATCATATGAGGAGACCACTGGAGTTTGATATTGGGAATCACATGTTTATGATGGTGACTCCATATCATGGGAACTTAATGTTTGGTCATGGGTGTAAGATTTCTCCCCGATTTGTTGGGCCATTCGAGGTGTTGGCTCATATTGGAGATGTTGTGTATCAGGCAACAATTCCCCTTAGATGATCATTATGAACGATGATTTCATATTTCACAGCTCCATTTTTTCATTATGATGACTCTCACATCATCGATTGGGGCGATATCGATGTTGACGATGATGTGACCCGTGATGAGAAACTTGTAGTGATTCAAGTCTGTAAGGAGAAGATGTTGTGTGGGCTTGTTATTCCCTTGGTTTTTGTAATGTTGTGGCATGATGGAATTGAGGAGAGTACTTGGGAACATGAAGCACATATACATTCTCTGTACCCTGAGTTTTTTGATATTTAACGTTTTTTTGTAATGATGTCCCTTTTGTTGTTTTAGACCATTCCTATTTATGAGATGCCTTTATCTTGTTGTTTATTTTTGATTACTCTCATTTGAGAGGTATCTCCCATGGGAGAGTGGATATGAGTTGGTTGTATTTTTACCATGGTTTAACATTTTTCCTTTGAGGAAGCAGTTGATCTCCTGTTTTGGTGAGATCCTTGAGATGTATCTCGAAGAGTGGTTGCTCGAACCTCCTTTATATTTCCTCTCTAGGTTGGTTTTGGATTCTCTAGGATGATAATGTATTGATAGGTATCTGATTTATGTCCTAGTCCTCTCTGGTTCATTACCCTATGTAAATTTTGTGTTTGGGGTTTTTTTGGAGGTCAAGGTGAATTATTTCAATCACTTTGTAAAATTTATAATTCTATGAATAGTGTTTCCAGTTCTATGAACAACATCATCTATCAAATAGATGTGAACAGTGTCATTGGTGAGATCGATGTGAATAGTGTCATCAGTGAGATAGATGAGGATAGTTCTATTTGTGAGACAGATTTGAATAGTGCCATCAGTGAGACATGTCAATGAATAATGTTGGTGAGTCACCTGTCGGTATGTCATATATCGGTAGGTCATCTATCGGGTGGAACCCTATTGGTAGGTCATCTGTCGGTAAGTTGTCTGTTGGTAGGTTATTTTTCGGTAGGTCATTTGTGGGTAGTTCCTCTATCGATAGTTCATCATTCATTAAGTATTCTATCAATAGGTCACCTATCGATAGTTCACCTATTGGTAGGTTATCTATCGGTAGGTCCTCTATCGGTAGGTCATCAGTTTGTTATTCATCTTTTGGTAGGTGCTATTGTGTTTCTAGATCAGTTATTGAACAGTCTTTATAGCCTCCAATAGCCTCTCCAATTAGACATTTTCATTGATGTTGAGTGCATTCAAAGCCTTGTCTTATGGGATTTAAGGATGATTTAAACCCCATAACTCCGATCAAAATATTCCTAAGTGTCTGGGAGCCTTTATTTGGTTAAACAATATAGTCTTGATGAGATCCACCTTTTACGGAAAACCAAAATTGTATCTAAATTTCTATTCTATATAGATTTTCCAAAGGTCCAAGATAATTTCCACCATATTTTTTCATCCCCTTTATCTTTATATGAGGCACCCAAATCCTTTGTCCTAAGTATTTTTTGTGATTGTTCTATCCATGGATCATTCCTCCTTATATTTTTTCCTATTTCATTTGAACACCGTGTCTTGGTGCAACAAAGAAGTGTCAATTGGTCTTTGATATAAGGTTTGCTACACCTAAATTCTTCTCGGTTCCTTGATCTGTTTCCTCATATTCCCCTTTCCATGTTACAGCATGTATATCCATGTTTCTAATGGACCATTCTTGGGTTTTTTCTTCATGTGGTTGATCCATGAAATCCCCAGGTAGATGCAGTCATTGCGAGAAAGGTGATCAGGATCTGTTTTGTTGTCCATTCTCATGAAATGAATGTCGAAAACCTTTTGAGGTACGAGAATCATGGATTCCCTATTCTTCTATGTGTACCTGTGTATTTATCATGTTTTAGAAACTAGATCACAATGAAATTTATGTAATCAATACTTGAACATGATTAGAGAATCTATATCAATTTCAAAGAAATTGTATTGCCTCTTGATTTTATAGATCATGTGATAACTAGGGTTTCATTATTTAGCATGTCATTATTGGTGGAAATTGGTAAAGAACATAAATTCTGGATTAATTATTAATTAATTGGGTAATAATAAATAGGAATTTTTAATTAATCTGGTTGTTGTTTTTGTTCTTGGTGATAATCAAATGGATTCAGTTATGCTTATTCAATTAAATTAGATTTTTAAATATGGATCAAAGGACCGTCTTTTCAATAATGATAATTTCTTGAAGGGTTATGAGATACCCTATTACATTTAAAGGCCAGGTGCCTTATTATTTGGATATTTGATTGATCGTTTTGTGTGAAGGCTAAATGCATTATTTAGGACCGAGATCCCAGTTTATATGTTTTTTGTTTCCCACTGCTTATATTGTGATGTGAACCTGGGATGATTATGTCTGGAGGGTTTTTGTGGTGTGTGGGGGTAGGGAGGCCTTGTGGTGTTGGAATATGTTCACACATAGAGTGCAGAGATGCATTAGTTTGTGCATGGGGAGGTGGGGGGGTCGGGGAGGACATCTGGGATGATGGAACATGTTGAAGCTAGGCTTACCCGTTGATATGAAAATTGTTATTTTTTAATCCTGTGTTTTTTACCTGCTTTAATTTTCCCACTAATTATGGTACATGGAATTTCATAACCTACTTCTAAAAGACGCAAATAAGTTTGGGGTATTCTACATTCTTTTTTGTGTTTATGTTAATAAGGATTAATGGGCCTTTGTTCCAGCTATATGTGGGAAAGACTCGATGGTTAGTTCATCTAGTCACTATGTTGATCCCCTTGTGTTTGGAAGCTTACAATGATTTTCTAGAATACCAGGAATTATAGAAAAGTGTTAATTATTTTAATAAATTATTGAATAAATGATGTTAACCCATGGGGTTGGATCTTGTTTTAATGCAATGCTAACACAATATTTCTGAGAAGCCATGGACATAGTTTAGTTACGCCTAGAGGGCAGGGATCCTTGTTGCAATGGTAATGGGATGTAATGTGGAAAATTTTAATGGTTAATTAGTGGTGAAATAATTAATTAACATATAGTGGAACTAATAAAAAGTTACAAAGTAACCTATTGTATCCTTTAAAGGGTTATGTGCTTATAGGATATGTAGTCTTAGCAGTGGCATCTAGGATTCTGAGAGACATTAGCTGCAATTTAGTTGATGACATGGTTATTCCTATAGTGTGGTTGTGAGTTATATTAAATTATTTAATTTTTGTGTTTCTATATGATACTCTACCCTTTCAGTTAGAGAAACTAACACCTTAGTGATTTTGATCTCTTAGTGTTTTTTCCCCAATATCTTGATAGGTGGATGGATGGCTGACTACCCCTTTGGCCCCTCTCTCTTCTCTTGGTAGTTACTTGTTCTAGTATGCATGGTGGATAGTTTTCCCCATATATGTTTGTAGAAGGCTATAATATCTTGTGGTTATTCACACACATATATTCTTGATATATATTATTTTGGACTACTGTAGGAGTAACGTGTATAGGCAGTGTTGGATTCAGGATCCTTACTCAGTGTTTAGGTTGTAATTACATGAGGAATAATACCAGACATATGATACCCATTAGGATAGTTTTAGGGGCTCCCTAAAACTACCTAGTTACATTATTTTTGTGGATTTGGTTGTTTTGTTTCATTAAGATCATGTTGTGTTTCATTGTTGTGGTGTCTAGGAGCAAGACATTATAGAGAGAGATGCTTATGACATGTGACATTGGGGAAAAGTAGAAAAATAGTGGGGAAGTGGTATTAGGGTACCCTTGATATTTTTTTTATATTATATACTCTTTTATGTGATACTCTATGAGAGTAGACATAGTGAGTATGGGAACATAATATTCTTGATTAGGTGGAGAGTTTTTTCACTTTTTTTCATTTAACATTCGCATGATTTCTTTACTTTTGAACGAGAGGCTATAGATAGGATCATAATATGTATAATATTATACTCACACTATGATATATAAACTACTTTCAAGACACTTGGAATAGGTTGGAGACCAGGATGGTTGCTGCCAACTTGGGTTTGAGGAGCTATTTGTGATTTGGGGTCACTATCGTTTTATTTTCTTTTGGTACTTGCATTTTTTTCATTTTAGTTTTTGTATTTATTTTATGACATTATATATGTGGAATTGGGTATTTTTTTATTATAGTTTGATTGGGATTTGGTTGAGGTTTGTCTCATCTCTATCTTTCGCTTGTGTTATCATAGAGGGTAATGTCTCCCATCAGGGTGTTTATAGTACCCTCAGTGTTTCCCACCAACCTGAAGCCTGTTGGAGGTGGGAATTGGGGTTCATTACCTCTCTTCTCACATTTTTAGCCTTCTAAGGGTACACATTGTTCGGAGGGGTTCATGACATGGCCTATTTTAAATTCATTTTTCAGTTCGATGGTTATGATATTTGTATATTAGTAATGGTTTCATCATATAAAGAATATTAATCCTGAAATAAGAATTATATTTATTAATTATTTTTTAAAAATGGATACAATATATAAATAAGGTGTTTTATGGTTTTTCTATAATAATAATAATAATTGAGTACATTTAATATATATATAGTTAATTATTTTTAAATGGATACCATATATTAAATTAGGTAAATGAAGAAATAAAATTTAAATTGATCGATTAAGAGTTGTACATCTTCATTGAGAAACCACTTTTGGATTATGCCTTAATCCTTGAATGGATGCTATTATAGAAATACCACAAGCTATTGGATGTCGGTAATGAATATATTAATGTATTATGATGATTAATTTCTGAGATACAAGGCTCAAACGTTGTGAATAACAAATGAGAGGATGTTCCCTTCTATTACTGAGGGGAAGGGTGCCCTTAGAATTTATTTTATTATTTAATTAATATAAATTAATTTTAAAGGCAAAGTGGATCCAAATTTATATATTTGGAATACAATATGGTAACAAGAAAAAATTTTCTAATTTAATAATATTTAGACAGTTTTAGGTGATGTGTAAACCCTAATCTCTTAGTATTAATCCCAGATTAACACATTTGGCAATTACTGTGTTATCAAAGTTTTTTATATTTTAAGAATCAAGAATTTTAATTTAAAAGGAAAAGTGAAACATAAGTATAAAATGGTAGATATTAGCCAAAATATATCATTCAATTTTCTGAATATCATATTTTTATGAATTTTAATTCATTGAATAAAATATTCTTCAACATAAGATACCATTAAAGTCATCTTCTAGTCTATTCAAAAAGTTAAACTTAAAGTTAACATGACTGAAACTGATTTTGAATCCATAATTTTAAACCATAACTATTATATTATATTTATCAACAAAATTCATGGAATATAATAATTCATCCAATATTTAATACTTTTTACATTTTTAATATAATTTATTTTATATTTCAATCACATGAACAAATATTATGTCTTCTTGGTGTAAAAAATTATATAATAATTCCATGTCTAAAAAATAAAAATAAATTACCCTGATAAAAAAAATTAATATTTAGAATAAAAATTTATTACTAAAATTTACCTCCTTTTATCATTATGAAAAAATATCAGTGATATTAATGTTAAAGGAGTGACATATTGTACTTATCCTTTTAATAGAATAATATAATGTTCATAATCAAATAAAAATAGCACCAAGATACCTTATTTTATAAAATTGGATAATAATGGATGAAATACAAACATAAAATAGGATAAAATCTTGTTTTAGTGAAATCTTAAAGACTTATCCCAATGTTCTAAGATAATTTTACATGTTTTACCTTATTAAGGTGAAAAACATTTACCAAGGTTACTATTCATAATAACAAAAAAATTGAGTATTTTTAATATTTCATCCTATAAATTCCCAAAATAGCCTCCATTTTTTATGATTTAATTTTATAAGTGCCATAAATTCATTTTACAATAAGCATACTAGATTCAAAGAAAACTATTTTTAAAAAAATGTGTTTTATGCAGAAATCTAAATTTATTCTTAACTTGTTCCTATAAAAGACTATTAGATTAATTTTTAAAAAAAACTATTGAATTTTATAGATTTACATTTAATTAATATCATTCATAAATAGTTATTATTTTTAATTTATTGTGATAAAAAATACATTGCGCACATAAAAATAGGTTTCAGAAAATGTGTTTTTAAATCCAAATATGAACTTATACAAAAATAGTGTATAATGTTGATTCCTCTATAATCAATTTGATGATATATAATTAAATTATATTTATTATAATTTACGATAAAATTAAGAAAATAATTATCTTAAAATTATTTTATTTAATTAAAATATATTAGAGTTTTACAAAAATTAATATTTTTCATTATTCACCAAAATATAAATTATATTAGAAAAATTCCAAAAATTAAATCTATGATAAATTTGATATGTTGAATCCAATATTGATATCAACATTATCAAATAAAATTATAAAAATTGGTATAAATTAATTATAATATTCGTACAATAAAAATCCCTAAAACCCATTTTTGAAGAAAACAGATTTTTGAAAAATAAAATTACATCAACAAAAATTGAATACTTATATATTATTCATTAATAAATACATTTGAATTCGGTAACACGTTTCAATAAATATTTTATAATATGTTTAATACTATTCATATCCATCAATTTAATTACTATTCTATAATATATAATGGTTTTATTTAAACATGGTGTTTCATGTCAAGCGAGCTATCAAACATTTAAAATTTAATTAAAGATAAATATTTTATAAAATCTCAAGATGTTACATTATAGATATCATTGATTTATATTCCTTATATAGTTTCTTCAATTATGAATCAAATTATGGATTTATTTATTGCATGATGATCCATTTTAAAAGTTAAAATGGTAATATACTCTAATGGGATGTAACATACAAGTGTGATACAGTAGAACCAGATAGTGTCGATGAACTTCATTAAATGAAAATAATCTAGGATGGAATATAAAGGGTAAGGAGTTACCTTCACTGGTGTACACTATTGATGAATTAAATATATTTTAAAATATTTTCACTCATAATAATCACTCATCTCATGGAGAATGCACTAACACATTTTATATGATAAGGAAGACCCTTATTTCGGATACAGATCCAATGTTGGTGTCTTCTCATGGAGGCCTCAAGCATTTGTTTTAAAAATGGATGATCTCCATTAAGAATGATTCAAAATATAAAACATCAATTACATGGATTTATAAGTATAACTAGCTTATGTTCTTTTTGTGAATGTTGATAATGTTAAAGATAGATTAGTTGTTTCATGGTCTGAATTCTACTTCCAGGTTCATTAAATAAACAAAAAAACATCAACAGCTTCATATAATTATTATTCAATAGATCAATATGATTCATTTTATATTTTATAAATAATGGTGGTGTAATATAACTAGTTCATCTCGTCTAATATTTTAATATTTGGTAACATAATGTGAGGTACTCCCAAATGAGAATACATTAATTGTTAACATAATATCAAGAGAGTACTTGAAGATAGGAAAATGTGATAATGCATTTAATGTTGGCTCGTAAAATTATGTTTTTTGATTATGTATTTGTTTTTTATAAAGCTTGACATTACATTATGTGGTAATTTATTCCCAAGGCAGACCCCCATGTTATGTTTATTCAATAATGTAACATGTGTTTGTTATATACAATATTTTATATCAATTATATGATATAGATTTTTAAGTCATAGTAAATGTCATATGATAAAATATAATAAGAAGTTAGCCACAAAAATAGAGTATCATAAATCCACTAAATGACATTACAATTTTAGACAACATTGTTTACGTTACTCTTCTTGATATTACATTACAGTACAACATAGTGTGTCATTCAATCTTCAAAATACATTAATTTTTAATGTATTTTCAAGTGAAAAATCAAAACCAATATAAAATAATTTAATAATATGTTTTATTTTTATTATATTTTATAAGTTTTTGAAAACGATAAGTGTTAGGTGTTCTAAAATTATATCTTCAAAGCCTAAAATAAATATATAAAAAATTATATTTTTCTCTCATGTTTTATAAATAAATAAAGTAACCATTAATTTTTTAATTCCTTTAAAAGAATATTATGTAAAAAAGCGATATAAATAATGAATATAGTGTATTTTTAATTTATAAGATAAATTCATGTTAGCATAATATCTCTATATGTATTACATGCTTTATATGAGTTTTTATGATTTAGTCTAAATCTACCTTGAATATATTTTATAATTAAATATATTTGATTTAATTTATCTGTTAAACATAGTTTTTTGATATTAGTTTTTATAATAATTATAAATTAGATTACTCCTTGAGTAAATTTTCTTGGGGTAAAATAATTGTAGGTCCAACTACACACTATCCTAGAGGATTATTCCATAGTATATAAAAGTGAGGGTTGGATATCAGGGGATCCTGGATTATTCAATTAGATATTTTAAAAATCATATAGTCTTAAAGCTTTTCATGAAAGGTTTATGTACCTTTTTCACTGGATGCATTTCGTTACATTTATCTATGTGTGGATTCAATATTTGGGTGAGTAACACACACTCTATGTTTTGTAAAATGTTTCACATTAATGTATTTTGAACACATTAATTTGGTACATGAAATAATTATTCTGAAATTAAATTTTTAGATTTACGAAGACATAAATTAATAAAACATGAGAAGATAAATATTCTATTTGATGAATTAGTTATGAATTTATGAATATAATTTATATTAATTTGTTAAAAATTTTATATAAAAACACCTCAAATACTTACGGTGTGATTATTTCCAAATAAGTACTTTTCAATACATCAATCATTTAGTATGGGTGACCCTAAACATTAGGTCTCCATTATTTATCATATATAAGAAAATAATGTAATGAGGTTACCCTAATTGATAGGTGAATTTTTCTTGGAATTTCTTTTGGGTCACACTTAGGTGGGAAAAAATACCTATGAGGGTACTTGAGATATATATTTGATTAAGTCTATATGTTTGGTTTGGATAAAGAGTCATCCACATATTTATATAAGAATAATATATTATATAATCAAAAATAACTATCTATAATAAATAGTCATGGATTATTTACATGATACCCAGTGTAATTCATGAGGAAATATTAATCTTGGATAACTGAATGGATATGATGAATGTGTTTATCAGGTTAAATGTTATTAAATTTTTTTAAATCCCATGATGAAAAGATATTAAACATGATACCCATCCACAAATATGTATTTGTTATAGATTTTGGAAAATTTCAGGATAATAATTTTGAGATCTACTAGGTATGAGTTATAAAATAGTTTGAGTTGGGTATATTTTTTTAGAAATAATTAAAATAGAATAATTCTAAGCATCTAAATGCTAATTTTATAGATACAAACTTCTCAAACACTATCACATGGGTGTTAGATACTGGGTGTGCATCACAATGTTTTACTGATAAACACATACTCATGGATATCAGTTATTTAATAAAGGGGGAAGTAGATCTTTATAATAGTAATGTAGGATGAGTTATCATATTAAACGTTTGTAATTTTTAACTATGTATACCAAGTGGATTAGTCCTAGAACTGGAAAACTTTTATTATATTCCTTCCAAAAATAGAAATTTTATTTTTGTATCTTTTTTGGATTAGATTGGGTTATCATTAATTATTTAGAATAATAGTAGTTATATATATAATAATTACATATTTTATGGTTTCAAGTATATGTTAAATGATTTCAACATTATAGATATATATAATCTTGTTTATAACATTTAGAATAAGACGGTCGAGGTTGATTTTAATGTCACCTCCTTTGGAAATTTCACCGTGTTCATATAAATGACAATCATATCTAAAGAATACAAAGATATGGATAATTAGAACAATTAAATTATGAATTCTCTAATACATGTGAATATTTTTTATTAGTAAAGATAACCAAAACACCTTTTAGTTGAAAAGATGAAATAGTAAGTTTTTTATTGATTCTCATATATAGTGATGTATGTAGACCACATAGTACTCAATTAAGTGGTGGTTTTAATTATGTTATTACCTTTACAAATAACTATATTTATTATTTATTTGTGTTTGTAATTAAACATATGTACTTAAATTTTGAAATGCTCAAAGATTTTTTGAATGAATTATAGAATCACTCTGGAAAGCATATTAAGATTCTCAAATCGAATCAATGTGTTGAATAATGTTTCCTAAAATTCACTGATCATCTTGGATATTTTAAGAATTTTCATCATATTAGTCATCATATAACACCATAGTGGAATGGTGTAACTAATAGGAGGAATTTTGACATTTCAAATATGGTTTGATTGAAAATTAGTTAGTGTGGCCTTACTATTAAATTTTGGGGTTACACTTTGGATACTACTATATAACTACTAAACCAAATTCAATCTAAATTAGTTATAAAGACATCATATGAGACGTGGTATGGGAAACATCCCAATATATAATTTATGAGGATTTAGGGTTTCCAAGAATATTTAATACATTTTTATTTTGATAAACTTGGACCTAAATCAATATAATTGATTATTTTTTTCTACCCCAATGAAATTGTTGGATATTTATTTTATAACCCAACTGAATGAAAAGTATTTGTGTCCTAGAATAGTGTTTTCCTAGATAACAAACACACAAGTCAGGATTCAATGAGAGGAAATATAAGATTAGATAATTTCAATAAAAATAAATTGAAAGTATTCTTCAGATGGAAGTTTTCCATTTCCACTAACTATTGTGGGAGAAGAATCAACAGAAGTTCCACAAGATTCTAAAAGGTATGGTAGGATTAATTAGAAACCCAAGGGATATGGATTTATCAAGGAATATCATGATGAATTAATGTTAATATAAGATGAAACTACTACCCATCAAGTGATATTTATAGATTTGATTATAATAAATTGTTAAAATACAAGGAATCTAACACAAACACTATGTACACTAACCATATTTGAAACATGGTGAATCCACCTCTAGGACTAAAAACCATGGAGTTCGAGTGGATATTCCATAAGAAAACACATATGGTTGTTAGATTGTATTCCTATAAATCATGCTTGGAAATAATAGATTATAAAAAAATTCATTGTATTGAATATGAAGAGACATGATTACATATTTCCATGATAAATTCCATTTAGATATTACTTTATATTGAATATAATTTTGATTATGAGATATATCATATCGATGTAAAAACTAGTTTCCTTAATGGGAATTTAATTTAAGATGTGTATAAAATAAAACCTATAGGTTTTTAGTTACAAAATGGTCATGTTAAGGTATGAAAGTTACAATGGTCCATTTATATACTGAAATACAATTATTGGAGTTGAATATCTTGTTTGACGATGAAAATAAAGAGTTTGTTTTCATCAAGGATGTAGACGATTCATGAGTATATAAATAGATTAGAGGGAGTATTGTGGTGTTTTTAATATTGTGTGTATATAAAATACTACTTATCAAAAATGACATCCAAATTTTACATTTTATTAATATTTTTTGTTATAATATTTCTATATTAAATACATTAGTGAAGTAGCCAACATACTAGGTTATGTTTGAGGGTGGTTATAAATATTATCAACTAACCTAGTTCAAATCCTTGATTCAAGATTTCCCTAAATGTCACAGGAGAGGAAATATGATTTACGAATATCACTAGAGGGCCATAGGTGTGTATTTGACCAAAACATCATTTATTCCCAATTCATTTATTTACTAAGACCTTCTATAAAATCCATTTTAATGGAATTTAAGTTGATCTTGAAGTGATGGAATTCCTCCAATATTGTGAGAGTAACCCTTTCACATGTTCTAGTTCCCTTCGTAGAGGAGGTCAGTCTTTAGATGATCATGAAGCTTAGTGTAGTATCCCTTAGAACACTCCCTTTAATCCACTAAATTGTATCAACCCTACCTATTTTTATATAGAGGAATATTTTCTATTGGGTGACATAGATTGATAGATATCACAACAAGTGATGTCAACTACCCATCCTTTCATGAATGGTGAATTTCATGGTGTTTGTTTCCCAAACCAAAGAAGCTAACACTAATGATGTTTTTTTTACTCTGTGTCTACAATACCAAAAATCTCAAATATTTTTTTCTACAGATTTACCCTTCCAATCATCTATATTATATGGGAGTTTGGTAATTTTATTAGGTCAAATCTTACTATTGGAGGTATATTTGTGAACTCCAATGAATCATCCCTGTAGATGTGACTATCTAATTACATCACTTAAAGAAAAATTATCATTACAAAACATTCTTAATACCTTTTAGGTTAAGAGTTCTTGATAATTAGAAAAAAATATTAACTAAAAAACGCATTCCCTATTTAACTAATATTTATTTCTTCCACTATATAAGAAACTTCTTAATCCATAAAAAATGTTATAATCTTCCTCATATTATCTGTAAAAGTTACTCTACTAGAAATTTGATGATTTTATTATCTTCATAACCTCAAGAAATGGCAACACATGAATGTTTTCAGGTAACATGCTAATTATGGGTCAACATAAATAATAACAATCAAAGATCATAAGTGAACATTAGATGATAATATGAGTATAATTAGAATATATAATAGATTACTATCTAACAGAACATAGATAAAAAATTATGAAATATGACTTGTTATATTATTAAAAAAGAATAAAAAGTGTTTGTGATCATGGACCAATAATCGAGATCCATGAGAGAATAAAATAGTCATAAGAATAAGCATAAAAGTATGGACTATCATGGGAAATTTTTATAAATTAACACAATCGTAAAAATAGGAATACATTAGTGAGAAAACACATTATTCGCATTCCTGTGTGAACAAACTTATTATTTCCAAGAATAAAAATGAGAGAGACCCCCTCATTACCATGATAGTTTAGAAAAACTCTTTATTTTCACACCTAACAATATCATGAGATATAATCAAAATAAAAAATCATTGGAGGGTGATACAGGACCCCCCCCTTCACTATTAATACATATGTGTGCCATATAAAATTAATCATAAAATAAAGAACCCATGGAAACAAAATGGGTTTCATATCTTTTTCAAATGGAATCGAGTAAGGAAAACATTTATAATTCCTTAAATTTTCATAAAATGTTATTACATGGAAAATAAATGGGAATAAAATGATATTCAATAGCATTATACATAAATACCATTCCATCAACATAATTGAGAATATGGTATTTACACCATATAGATAAAGGGTATATAGTTAGGTCGATAATTTCCACAATCAATTGATGTATGGATCTAGGTAAACACACATCAATCAATGAAATAGAAAACATTTTATTCACAAAGTAAAGGTTTTATAATAAAAGATATGCCTATTCATAATAGATATTTAGGAAATATAATCATAATGATATAAAATATTACATAAACCATCATAATAATGACAGTGGGTGGTAACATTTTAAAAGTTTTCAAAAATTAAGCATAAGATTCATAAAATGAAAATTATTTTTATAAAAAAAATTCATATGTTTTAGAAAAACTACTTTGGAAATAAGAAAAGTACTTGATCTTTTGAAACCATTTTAAATGAAAAAATTTATAAAACTATGAAAAAAACTATTTCTATTAGAAATCATGAAAACATAGAGTGCAAATTTAATATTAAATAAAATAGTTTGAAAAAATATATATTCAAATGGAATAAAAACTAAAAAATATTCATAATGAAATAATTTTAATGTTACATTAAAAATAAGAAGCTAAGGGTCACTGTAAAAATTTATTTTATAAAAGGTGAAGTGAAAAAATTAAATAAATTTTCCTTTGAAAAATAAAATTCAATAATATATCATTGAATAGTAAAACAAATTATTAAAAATGTGTATTATAATAGAAAAATTATTTTGAAATAATGAAAATAATCTTTATTTTTAACATATTATTAAATACATTTTTTAAACCCCACACTGTAAAATAAGTATTAAATTTTAATTTTAAAAAGTGGAAAATATATTTATAAAAATAATATAAAATAATTCATCTTAAATTCCCAAAAAATAGTGGTTATTTTTTTTGCTATATAATTTATGTAAATGGATGAAAATAATCATTGGTAAAAATGGGACTTATTATAACCAACATTACACTTTTCTTTTAGAAAATAATTATTAAATAAGTGGTTATTGATAAAGATGAATAATTTATATAGGGAATAAAGGGAAATATCTTATAAAATAATGTATTTTTTGGGACAATTAAATATTTAAATTTATATTAAATTAATAAATACTAATACCCAATGAATTTAAAATTTTTTCTATAAACTTTTTACAGAATTTGAAACATATTAATCAGAGGATATTGAGAGGATGAACAGATAATTGAAATTAAAATATTATTAAATGGAATATATTTTCATATTTTAAATACATTTTATATTTAATTAACCATATGAAAAAAATTAAGGTGCACAATATCAGACATGTCCTATGGAGTTTAAAATGAGACAAAGAAACCCCTACCTTGTTTCCCTACTTAGTAGAATGCCCGATAAGATCCTGTATAACAAACATTAGTATCATAATAGCCTATTCCAAAAATATTACATATATATATATATAAACATTTATAAATATCATTTATAATTATTCCCTTCATGTATATTAGTAATTTTATTATCAATTTTTTATATTGTGTGTCAGTAATCTTGGTATTTTTGAAATAGTTTCATAATCGTGGTGTTGTTATTCATTGTTATCCAAAATTTTGTCATTAATAGATCATAAAAGGTACGAGAATTTTTTTATAATTATTTATAATGTTATAATTTTATTATATTGAATTTTGTGTTATGGTCTTTAAAGATGAATTTGGAAATGTACATGTTTTGATGATTCTAATTGAACGAATGGTGTTTATTTAATAATGAGTTCAATTATTAAGTTACCATTAAATGACTAAAAAACTCATTATTTTCCTGTTTATATAATATATCAACATAAATTATAGTCTCACAGTCATCGATGGTATAAACTTATATCATTGTTCAAGTGGGAGGTAAAACCAACCCATACAGGAACATAACATAATTAATAAATAATTATGAAGGGATTTAATAATAAAATAATTATATAAAATCAAAATTATATTATTTAGTGTCTATTAGTGTGATATATCAAAATTCTATGTAATAATAATAATAATATAATTCATATAAAACTATTACTTATAATGAAGATATTGTTTTCCTCATAATATGATTATTTTTGAAGGTTAGATTTACAACATGAATAGATTTCTAAAATTATTAATTTTATATATAATTTTCCATAAAATAACATTAATTATTTCATAAAAAAATATTAGTCCTCTAAAATAATTCTGCTAACCATCCATGAAATGTGGTAATGAATGATGAAATACATCGTTCCATAGAGGTGGTAGTACGCACATACAGATGGATGATGATTTCATTTTCCATAGAATGGGGAAATGAGTAATTTGATTTATCATTTAAGATTAAATAATATTTAATAAATTTCATGTTTATATATTAAATACCTCATTTAGAACAACCCTGAAATACAGTGAATGAAAATGAAATATGTTTCATTGTGGAAGAGGTATTCTGTACAAAGCAAGGCTAACGATTATGTTTTTCTTAATAGAAAAGGGAGAAATGTTGTAAATGATTATAAAATCGTTATAATAAAATTACATTATACTAATTATACTATTTTAATCATTTTATTGTTGTTTATAGTAAATTTTTCTGAATTAGTTCACATAAAGAAATAGAAAAGGAGAAATGAAAGGAAAAAAATTTATACACCACCACATGGATTAATACCTTGGTGAAGGGGGTTAAATCAAGGAGGGATGGTATTTGTAGAAGAGTAAATAAACATTAAGTAGTCTAGGATTTTTTAGGTGAGGGTTGGGAAAATTGTGGGATGAAATAAGTGGGTTGTGGTTTGATGATAATTGATGAGTGGAGTTACCACTTTATAAGTGAAAAGGGATGGGATTTTTGTAAATACCCAAAACATTTTAATAATGGGAATTCACTCTAAAGGAAATTGGATACAAATGATTAATAATGGATAGTATAAGTTATCATTTAGATCATGGACTAATTACATATTCCTACATTTATTTTAAAATGTTTTAGACTCATTACCATTAAATTTTTAACATTGACCATTTTTTCTTTTAATATGGTAACTGGTTTTAACCAAAGGTAACTTATACTTTATTCCGAAAAATGAAATGACCCTTTTTAAATAATTTTTATCAAATTATTAAACATTCTAAATCCATTTTTTTTATTCAATTTCTAAATTTTATAAAAATTAATTTTTAAATACTAAATTTTTAATGTATTTAAAACATTATTCTCAAAAATTTATCTTTGGTTCCAAAATGTCAAATATGGGTTTGAAAATTAAAAAAAACTTTTCTAAAATTATAAATTAAATTAAAAAAAAATATATATATTCTTATAAAAGATTTAATTAATTTCTAATTCATACTTATATATTAATAATATCATAAAAGTCATGTTATTTTTAAAAACATTATTTTTCACTATTCTCCTAAAAATCAACATTTTCATAAAATTACGAAAACAATTGTCCTATCCTAATATTTTAAATAATAATCTATAAATGAAGTTTATTTTTTAAATTTAACATTATAATTTATGTGAATTTTACTTTTAACTAAAATAAAATATAATATAAAATAAATTATAGAAAAATATATTTTTAAAATTCTAGTCATTCTTGTTCTTAATTTCTATAAACACTAATTAAGAAAGTATTAACCAATCATTATTATATTTTATTAAAATAACAATTTATAAATAATATAACTAGTATTATCGTATAAAAATATATATTATGAAACACAACAACGAATTATGATATTTTTTCTAAAATAACATTTATATATGTTAATATATTTTGTAATTCTGTTACTCTTATTCATACTTATAAATTAAATGACCAGGTTTTAATTGTATATAAATATCATATTTTATTTTTAATATGTTTTTATTTTTGGAGTATGTTTTCAAAAATATAGTTCATTTAAGAAATATGTACACAGAAATCTCAAGTCTTTAGATTCTCCCCCCCACCTAAATAAGTTATGTCCCCACAATTTTAATTAATACTCATTGAAGAAAGTATCTTAGTGTATTTTTAACATATTCTTAATTTTGGTTATAACCTATAATATAATATCATCCTTTCTCTATTATTTTATATCTAGTTACTTATCTTTATTCAAATAACAATAACCATTCAGAAAATCATATACCCAAATATATATATACCTTAATCATATATTATCCATAACAAACTTCTCCCAAAACTATTTGACACCCTAAAAAAATTAACCATAATGAAAACATATATCCTTCCAATAGTTAACACTATATTTAACCCTGAAATGGTTTATAATCAAACATCATCCATTATATAGCACAATACTAAAAATGTGATGAACATCTCAAAAAATATCAAGAATCTATTATCAATACCAAAGTTACCAATACTTTCAAGCATAAAATTCAAAATAAATTAAAATTTTATTTTCTTAAAAACGTGAATATATTAAACCTATGAGTCATCCATACCCCAATCATGTGTTCAATAATATTTCTCTCCAAAATATAACATTTTCTTAAAATCACTTTTCAATGTTATTTATACCAATAGGTATATGTTTCCAATCCTTTAAAAATATATTGGTGAACAATTTGTATATGTTTCATATAATTCTAATGAATTTAGAATTTTATAGAATACCATCAATAAATATCAATCAATAATTAAAATATCTAAGTGTATTAATAATTAATTTAAATAATTAGTTCATCCTTTCTTCCTTAGGTAAGACTAGGAAAGTCACCTTTTCCATCATAATAGGAATATACCAATATTATCAACCCTTTAATTATTCTACCTTATTATTTCATATGAAATATTGTTTTCTGAACACATACCTTTCCCAGTTTTATTTTCATGATCCTTCATAAACCAAATACTAAAAATACAAAATGGTTATCAATAAAATTAGAATAAAATATCATATGAATATAAAAACTACATCCTAATATGTCTTCTCTAATTACACCTTCATTTAATCGTTTTGTACAATCAGTTCAATAAAAAAGTTATGTTAGTTTCTATTTAACTTGTTAACCAAATATATTTAGGTAATTGGGATATAAATCTTTTAAGATGGTTCATAAAGAGATTGTGATGAACAATAGAATAACCTCCGATAGTTTCAAACCAAGTGTGTAGTTAGGACTTTTTTTCATGCATTGATTGATGATCTTTTTGACATCCAACACACACTTTTGAGGGTTATTACCCTTAGGTAAATATGTTCATGTGCTTGCATCAACTAGTAGTTTCCAAACAGATATGTCATTTCATGGGAAACCACACAGTCTCAACTTTAATAGATCAATAGGATGTTATCCTATAATTAAAACTATCCCCTATACATTTACCTAGGGTTTTTTTAAAATATTTCTTATCTTAAATCAAAAAATACTACATCAAATTACCTAAAGGGTTATCTATACCATTTTAATTATAATCTACCATAACATATCATCCATTGATGAAATTTCGATCTTCAAATTTATCCTCAATTAATATCATCACAATCATTCATTTTACAAAAATATATATCTAATAACAAGTAAAGTTTCCCTATATTAATAATCATATAATTTCGCAAATTAATGAAATTATATCTTTATAATGCATTCACAACACCTTTTAGGTTTAGATTTCTAAAACATTAGTTAAAAAAATAACTAACAAAACTCATGACCCTTTTAAGTAATAGAAATTATTACCACTATATAAGAAATTTTATAACAATAATACATCTTCAACATCTCCCACTATTATGCAGGTAAGTTACCCTTCAAGATGTTTCATACTTTTCTTATCTACATAACTGAGGGAAATTGAAACATATGGATGTGGTGAGATTATATTCTATGTATGAGTAAACATAAGTTATAGAAATAAAATATCATAAGTGATCATAAGATGATAATATGGGTATAATCAAGATACATACGAGATTATTACCCAATAAAAAATATATCAAAAATCAGGGAAAAGGCTTGGCATATAGAAATAAATGGATCGAAGAGTGTGGTAATATGATTAAATTAATATGATCTGTCAGACAATACCATAAGAATATGAATAATAATGAAAGAATGGAATATCATGGAAAACAACCTGGAAATATGGCCCTACCATGATCATAGTAAACCCATTGTTAGATAACCCATTATTCCCAACCTATGCCAACAAACTCATTATGTTCATGCCTAAAGATGCGAGAAAACCCAAAATTCCCATTCCTCGGTTAATAAAATCATTATATCCATGCCTATGTATCACTTGATATATAAACATAAACTAATATGTTGTGGAACACCGTTTAATCAAATATGTATAACATAAGGTATTCACAAAGGAAATCCATTAGAATAAAAGTTAATCTTATTCACAGTGGATAGTTAGGAAAGACAAAGGCTATGATGAATCATATTACATTAGTCATCCAGAAAAATAAGGCGAGTCTTAATATTTTAATAATATCATAAAATTAATCATCATATGTATCAAAGGATAATAAAATAGATGTCAAAAAATATATTTCTAGAAAAACTAATTTTCAAATAATAAATGTCTTTAATATTTTGAAAGCATTTGAAATGAAATATTTTTAAGACTGAGATCAAAATAACTTATTTTTGAAAATATTAAAATTTGTAGTAAATTTTTCATATAAAATTATATGGTCAAAGAAAATATGTGTTGAAATTGTATGAAATCTTAAAAATATTCTTTATAAAATATTTTTAATTTTACTATAAAAAGAATAAGTTAAATTTCACTGTTAAATGTTATTTTCTAAAAGGTGAAGTGAAAACTTTGAAAAATTTTACCTTTGAAATGGAATCCCCTAAAATATATCCTTTAAAAAATGTTATTAAAAAATGTGAAGTAGAAGGTAACACATTTTATATTTATAGGATAAAAAAAGTTTATTCTTTTAAAAAATATTTTTAAATTCCTTTGTTTCAAAACCCACATCATAAAAAGAATATTAAATTTTCTTTTTTAAAAGGGGTAAATCTAATTTTGAGTATAAATGAAAATTTTCCATATTATATTTCTCAATAATATAGGATAAAATATTTTTCAATGGAAATTATGTACATGGAAGAAAATATTCATTCATAATAATGGGGGTTATTCTTACCAACCTTACAGTTTTATTTCAGAAAATGTCTTTATCAAAGAAACAGTTAATAATGATGATAACATATTTTTCATGAAAAAAATAAATAAAATTTATAATATGCTAATATTATGATCAAATAAATATTTAATTGTATATTCGGGTAAGAAAGACTATGCCCCAATGAACCAGAAAATGAGTCGATGAAAATATTACAGAATTGGTAAGATTAGAATCAAAGGATGTGGAGAGTAATTAATGAAATGACCATTACAATACCATTAAATGGAATATATTTACATAATTTAAATACATTTTTTGGTGAATAAACCATATAAAATAATTTATTGGGTACAATATCAAACATGTCCCATGGAGTTGAAAGTGAGACAAAGAAACCCATGTCTTGTTATCCTTCTTAGTCGAATTAACTCTTTGATATTGTATAAAAACATTTATATATTAATAAAAAATTTAAAAACATTTTCCATAAATATAAAATTTCATAAATATCGTTTATAATTATTATCTTTATGTATATTATATTTTTTATTGTCTATTTTATATATTGTGTATGAGTAATCATGGTCATTTTGATCTAGTTTCATAAACATAGTTTCATTATTAATTAATCTACAAAATTTTTTCATTCTTATATAATACAAGGTACTGGAATTGATGTTTTAAAATAATTTATAATTTTATAATTTCATTCTGTGGTATTTTTTGTTATGAACATTAACGATGGGTTTTGTAATGTGAATGTTTTGAGGATTCTTAGTGAACGAAGGGTGTTTTCATCAATAATAATATAAATTTTTATATGACAATTATAGAACCAAAATAATAATTATTTACTTATTTATATCATATATTATCAAATATTAAATTTCCGGATTCATCCAGGATATAAATATATAGTATTTCTCTAGTAGGTAGTTAAACCATCCCAAATAATAACATAGCATAACTAATGGATTATTATAAAGTGATTTAGTACTATTACATTTATATAAAAAGAATAATAAAATTATTTGGTGTTTATTAGTATGACATATCAGAATTTTAAATAATTAGAAGAAGAATATAATTCGTATAAAACTATTTCTCAGAGTGAGGATATCATTTTCCTTATAATATGCTTGTTTTAAATGGTTAAATTTAAAACGATTGTTTATTGATCATATAATTCATAAGATATACAATTTTCCATACAAACATCAATTATTTCATAAAAATTATATCTATCTAGTTGAACCAATGTGTTGATTTTTTTTCAAAATTTGTCTATATGAGTTTGGTGAGTTTGGATGAAGTGGTGATTCCTAGAGAATTGTTATGGATCCATTTTATGACATTAGATGTCACTCTCAGAAAATTCTTCCTAGTATCAATGTGGATATTTTTTATGAAGAATATAATTGTAAAATTAATGTGATATGGATTGTTCACATTGATTAAATTAGTGTAATACCATGAAATTGTTTATTTGTATAATTAAACTTTCAATGCAAAAATAACTTGTAAATTCCAGAGGAAGAATAGAATGTGAGCATTTTGGTTTTCTATATTATCTAATGAAGGATATAAAATTAAATTTCTATAATTGGTTATTTTTATACGTTTCTTAGTAGTATAATTATATGAAAAATTATGTCAGCCCTCTAAAATTTCCAAGACCAGATCTTCCCCAACCACATGTGGGACCTAGAGGTCAGCCACGTCTGAGGGAACCATCCCGAGCAAGCTAGATGGGGATATTGGTTATGTATAGGTCCAAAAAATCACCCCTATGTATAATGGGATGGGTTATTTTTCTGGTCTCATCCATATGGACTATAGGGAGAGCACCCATATGCACACAGTGCTTTGGCTAGTAGCCCATGGGCCAAATCCTAGGCAGTGTGTGTAGTATACATGAGTGTTGAACTCGGTTCTAGCTCGAATGTGAAGCGGTCACTATTTGAGTAATAAAAAATGGTGATGAAATATATAGAATTTTATGTTGGACAAAAATTATGAAGGTACTATTCTTGTGTGTTAAAAAATATAGAAATAATGGTGTCAATCAAATCTAATTGATCAATTGAATTTAATTCATTTGATCAACACGAGGGATATTCATCTTCCTCCAACATAAAATACCATAAAAAATTAGGGTTTTCAGACAAAAAAACTTCATAGGTGTTCTAGTTTCATAAATGATCAACCAATCATGGTGGGAGATTGAAATTTGGATAAGGTTTAAAGTATTCAAAGCATAGAAATGCTTTTCAGAGCAGGTTTATGAATGCGAATAAAGATAAAATATGTTATACGGATGAATCTGTAGAGTTTACAGTAATAGTATACATTCTACAAAGTAGTATTTTTTTAAGTTTTTATGCAAATGAAGAGCTATACAAGATTTGATATAAATAAATAAGTATGCAAAAGAGGATTTCTGAAGAAAGTTAGTCTATGAAAACCATGCTTTTCAGATGATGTTTCTATGCAGATATGCTTTTTGATTCATGCATCCTATACATGATAATGAATTTTGAAAAAGTTTGTGGGTGAGTTATAAAATTAAATGTCATAATATAAATGTGACCATGATCAATCACAAACTATATGCTTTTTGGGTGATGATTCTTTGGTGGTGAGGCTCTTATACAGACACTATGGATTGTGAAAGAATGTGTTATGTGATCATGTATGCTATGTGTTAAATATTACATTAAAACTATGTGATTTTCTAGGAGTTTTTATGGTGAACAGATGTAAAATTATATGAAAATTTTATTTATGGAAAATAATAAAAATTCTCTATGGATATTAATTATGAAATTCTATGTGGAGATTCTATCCGGAGACAATTAAACAACTTTAAACAGCTTACCGTGTTTATAGAGTTATCATGTGATAACTGCTTCAAAAATTAGTAAATAACTGCTTATAAAAAGAGGGTTTATTCTCATATTAATTTTTGATATATGTCTCTGAGATCACCGATGTTCATGTCATATTTTCTAAGAATATATTTTGATGCTCGTGCGAATATCAGTTTGTGAAGAAGTAAGAATTATTGGGAAATTAGTATTAAATAGCATGAATATGATATGAAATAATTATTTTATGTACATAATGATTATTCCATATTCCATTTGAGAATCATATATTTTAGAATTAAAAATTCATAAACTAAGGAAGAACCAATTCTATGATTTCTTCATAAAGTGTGCATATTAAATTTTATCAATCATTAAGGCTTGAGAGAAAATATCTTTATCAATTATGGAAGAAGAAGACAAAATTTTGAAGTGGTATATATTGTGTTGTTTTTATTCATTTTTTTCAAATAATTTATGAATCTATTGTTCTAGTGGGACTCTAGAAATCATAGTGGTACTCTCTGTGAGTAGAAAAATGTATGTAGTAACTACATGTGATTATAATGGAGAATTTTTAATTGGTGAGTTTAACCAATCATAAAAAGGAGTAGGCTCATATTTAGAACAAATGTTGTAAAAATATAATGTTCTTATTCCATTTGTTTTTAATATATTCTGGAGAGGTTGAGTTATCATAAGATTGGAATGAATCGTAATTGGTCAAAAGAGATTAATTTCAAAAGAATGGAAATTGTAAAAAAACACCACTTGTTAAACCCCCCCCATTAGTTGTGAAACATCACTTGGGAAAATTAATTTGTAACAAAGGGATAGATTCCTTTTTACAAGACCCACTAAGTACTAGAGATAGATAATCTGAATTCTTTCAATATTATGGGTGTTCCTACTTTTTACCGAAAGAACTATCATAATTGTAAGAATAGGATGTTTCCTTATCTTATATCTATTGGACTTGTAGTAAAAGATGAAATTATTGTTTGATTCTCAAATATTTGTGAAGATTATCTTATGACTTTTATTGATAAGAAAAATTTAGAAGTTGTTGGTAAATCCCAAAACTCTATTATGATGTATCTTTCATAAAAAATTTACACACAGGTTTTGGGACTCATAGAAACTAATAAATTTTGGGATAAATTGGAAATCATATATGAAGAAAATATGAATGTAATGGAGGCCAAATTGAAAATTAGGAGGAGAAAATTTTAAGATATCAGTATGGGTGAAGAAAAAAAATTGATAACTAATTCACAATAGTTAATTTTATTATCAATAATATTCTTGGGTTTGTTGAAATGATAGATGATTCAACTATTATCAAAAGACTGATGAGAAATTTTCAGAATTGTTTTGATACAAAAGTATCAGCTTTGGAAGATAGATATGTTATTACTCTTGGGGGATTATATAAAATACTCATTGCATATGAAATGTGAAATATCTCAATCATCAATAAGAAGATCAAATATGATATTTATTTTGAGGCCATGAGAAATATAAAATTTAAATTGGATGTAATGTCAAAATCAAGAGAATCTAATGATGTATATGAAGATTACAATTCAAAAAATTATTTCACTTTTATCAAAAAGATTATTGAAAGTAAATTTTTGTGGAGAAGTAAATTACCACCAATGTGCTACAACCTAAGTATAATTTGACATTTTTCTATAAATTTTCTTAAAAAGAAGTCTATAAAACCAATGATAGATGATAAAAAACAAGAGAAAAATAAATGGAGGAATATCTCAAAAGGGATAACCAAATTCATTGGAATCAAGAATAAATTATTTAAAATAAAAAAAAGAAGGTCAGTGAGCAAGAAATAAGAATATAAATCCACCATAAGAATCTAATTAGAGGACGAAACAAACTTTATGGCACATGTGTAAAAATCATTTGACTCTTTTGATAGTAAAGATGATGAAATTGAACGAACATAGCTAGAGTAGATGTTGAAAAACGAATTAGGCACTTTTCGTAAGAAAAACACAAATAGTAAGAAGTTAAAGATATTTTTATTGAAATAAAATTATAATATAATTGAGGAAAGGGATTAATTTGTAGAAAATGATATTATTTTCATTAAATAAATCAAAATACACAAACTGAAAGTTGTTAAAATGGAATAGATGGTAATGGAGATTGAAGAAAAAATGATCTCAAATATATAGAGTAGATAGATAATAAGTCTAATTATATTGAATCACGTAATAACATGAAAAATATTAGAGAATGTTTTAGTAAATATGTTGATGATAGGGAAGAATCATTACAAAATATTGAGAAGATGGGTTTAATGATGTTTGTTAATTTGGAACTCTATTAATCTCAAAATAAATATGTTATCTATAACTTTCCAGATCTAAAAATAAATTCTGTATAACCATGGAGCATGAGTACTAGTGATAAATAATCTTCTAATTTAAAAGAATAAATAAATTCTCCATGAATATTTTTACATTAGAATAGATACAGTATAATTATATGGAATGAAAACAATAGCATTCTTAAAGATATAGCTACTATCAGTTGGAAAGATCATGATTCAAAGGATGATGCTGGTGTTTTCGAGTGCTTAGGAACTAAGAATATTTATGTTAGTATAACATTTCGTTACTAAATATGATACATGAACCAAGGCGGAGATATTATAATAATTGGATAGAAAATTTTCAAAGTAAGCAAATAGTAATTATGATTTCTTCCTATCTATCAACATAAAAAATATTACTATTTAGAATAAATCTATAGTAGTTATGATATATAAGACCATATTTATGTAAAAAGCATTAGTATTATGCCTAAACAGACATCCAAAAGTATGAAAGGTAATATAGTTCAAAATATGAATGAAGAAAATTCATGTTTCATTGAATTTTCTTTGAAATCTAGTAAAAAAAATTCATCGATTCTTAGTAGTGTATGTTTATCACACATGTCTTGTGACACAAAAATACTAGTCAACATTAAGAATCATGAAGGGTGTGGAGTAAATATTGGAAATGATTATTCCCAAAAAAAATAAGGGAGTTAGAAATGTATAGATCAAATCATAAAATTTTGTTTCTAATATTATGTTATTTTTTAAGGGGCATAATTACAACTTGCATAGTGTCGGTCAACCTTTTTATGATGTACGTGAGGTTTTGTTCAAAAAGGATTTATGTATCATCAAAAGAACAAAGGATATAATAATCATCACTCAAGGAAAAAATAACCAATTGTATTATATTTCAAATTAGTGATTCTATCAATTCCTAATTATTGAGGGCTAGATATGAAAACAGCCTATGGTATAGAAGGATTTTCTTCTGTTCTCAAAGGATTATAAGTAAATTCTATAATCATGATATTGTGAGAGATTTTAAAAAGATAATGAGATAAAGGGATGAAATATGTGAATGTTTTCATAATGGTAAATGAGCTCAAATTTCAAACAAAGGAGTGGATATTATATATTATAGACCCATTGAACTTATTCTTGATGACCTATGTGGATAAATGAGAACAAAATCTACAAGAGGGGATATGTATTTCATTACATTTACTAATGATTATACTACGGTGAATAATGTAATTTGTTTAATGAAAAAGTTGGTGGTATCTAAAATATTCAAAAAAATGGAAGGCAAGCTAAGAATGAGTTGAGTATCTATATAAAGAAACTCATATCAGATAATGGTAAGGGATTTACTAGTGATTATTTTTTAAAGATAAATTTATAAAAATGGAATAAATCATCTGTATAAGACACAATATACTCCATGAAAAAATGGGGTAGATAAAAGAATGAGAAGGAGTATAGTTGAGATGGACTGAACATTGTTAGCTAAACACAACATTTTTAATTAATCTAGAGAGAAGCATTATGTTATACCATACATATACAAAATAGGTGTCTACTGAGACTAGAAACATAAAATATTGAAAAATAAATTTTGTACAAGAAAAATTCAATTATTAAATAAGTTAGTGTTTTTGGAATCCCATTTATTATAAATATTATGAACATAAATCTAGGAAATTTTGTAGAAAAATAAACGGAATGAGTTTTTATGGGCTATCTATCTAATATTTGTTGATAGATATGTTGGAACAAATTGATGAACATGTTATTTGACTGTAGTGATGTAAAAATTGATGAAAATAATAAAAAATTATATATATAAATTAACATGTATTTAAAATATTCAATAGAAAATGGAATGAAAATATAATAGAATAATCCTAACGTTTCTATTAAATCACCAATCATTTTTTATATTTATTCTGAATATATCAGTGATGAAGATGAAGATTATGAAATTAATAGAAAATGGTAAAAATGATTGAATAAACATGTTGAGATTAAAATTATAATTTGTACTCAACATGATCTAGTTCAAACTTGAAGAAGATTGAGAATTCAAGCTAAAACTACATTTATTTCTATAATTGAACATCATGTAGTGCCTGAATAGTTGATCATGAGGAATGGAAATAAGATATGAATGAGGAACTTGATAAGATTGAGAATAACTCTACATGGGATATTTTATCATGATATGAAATCAAAATAAATATTTAAACCATGTTATTAATCATAAATAAGATAAATGCAGTGGGGGAATTAGAAATAAACAAAACTAAGGTGGTGAAAAAATAATATTCTCAAACTGAAGGAATATACTTTGAAGAAACTTTTTCACCAGTAAAAATACAGGAAACAATTAGAATGTTCTATGTGTTATTAGCACACAATAATTATAAATTTTATTATATGGATATGAAATCTAATTTTCTAAATAGTGATCTTGAAGATGAATTATATATAGAACAACTAGATAGTTTTTTCATAGAAAATGATGATAGTATGGTATATAGATTGAGGAAAAAAAATTTTGGTTTGAAATAGGCCCATAGAGCCTAGTATTCCAAATTGGATGTTATTTTAAGGGATATAAAGTTTTTAAAAGGCAATGCTAAAAGAAACCTTTATGTGAGAGAAATTTCCAAAGGTACTCTAATAGTCAATATATATGTGGATGAGATCATATTTTCTTGTTAAAAGGAATGTAAATGGGATGATTTTTATGAGAAAATGAATAGAAATTTTGAGATGTACATTCATTGTTAGGTGATATAGTTTTTGCGATTTGAGATTGATCAGAAACCAAATTATATATATATATCATAGGAAAATTATAGTGGGGAATTCCTAAATAGTATGGAATGTATGATGAAAAAGAAATTTCAGCACTCATTTCAGTTGGAACTAAATTATACAAGGAAAAGTAGCATACAGTATTAATCAGAAAGAGTGTAGAAGAATCATTATAATCCATCTTTATCTAACAATATCAGGTCTAGAAATAACATATGTATTGAATTTATTTTCTATATTTCAAAGTTTCCCAAAAGATTCTCACTTGTTGGATGATAAGAAAATTCTATGATATGTGTATGGAACTATGAATTGAGGGCTTTTATATAGTCATAGTGAAGATTTAAAAATTTTGGTCAATACAGATAATGATAGGACTGGTGAAAGTTTAAATAGAAGATCAACTTCAGTTGGAACCTTCTTTCTAGGAGAAGGTTTTGTGATTTGGTATAGAAAAAAGCATAATTCAGTAACAAAGAGATTGACTGAGTCTGAATATTTTTTAGCAACACATGTACATACAAAAATTATTTGGATAAAAGTATAATAGGATGATTTCCAAAATGAGATAGAGAGACCTCTAAAAATTTCATGTGATAATCAATGTTCTATTTGAATATCTAATAATACATTACAACATTCATGATCTATGTATATTTATATTAGGTTTTGTTTAATAAAATAAATTGTTTTAAGTGGGCATATAAAACTATAATACATTTCTTCTAAAGATCAGGTTACATATATTTTCATCAATGATTTTTTAACAGATTGGTTTATTCAGTTGAGGATGAAACTTCATGTTTATCCTTCACCTCTGACTTTAGAACTATTAGGAAGTTCCTCTTTATTACCTATTGTTTTATGTGTATTCTGGTACCGAAATATTTAATTGAATGAGATGTGTTATTCGTAATGGATTTCATTTAATTCTATGATTATGGAAATGGATGTGTTTCTTGAGAGGGAACCATTGTGTGGTTTGAGTAACCCAGACACACTATTATATCATTATAAATTTTATTTATTTATGGGGAGTACATGATTGATTAAATAGTGAGAAAGGGTCAAATATTCTTGTTTACCTATATTTATTAATTTATTTGATAAAGTGTGTGAAATATCTTGTATTTCATTTGAGCCTTTCTAATCTTTATTTCATATTCCTAGATTTTTCAAAGATATCTTAGCTACCCTTGGTAATATATATCTTATTTTCTATATTGGGTACACACTTGATGGCATATAGGTTATTAACTAAAAGGTATTTTAAAAGTATCATGTGTTGTCCTTCTTTCTATGATAAAAAAAGAGAATAGTCTCTTGAGAATACATATGATATAAGAAGACCCCACCTACCATTTTCATTTGAATATCATTAATGGGGAATACATATGACACACATATAATGAATTGTATGTGAAGGGGAGCTATCAACAAAATAAAAATGGTGAGATTATTGAGCCTTCTGGTTTAATTTGTTTTATAAGTGTTTTAATATGGGTTCGATGAGTTTGTGTGAAGTGTTGATTCCAAGATAATTATTATGGATGAAGTGGTGATGATCAGAGATTTATTATGGATAAAGTGGTGATTCCTAGAGAATTGTTAGGAATATATCTTATGGAATTATATGTGAAAATTAGAAAAGTATTTTTGGTATCAATGTGATGATCTTTTGTGATGATACTAATTTTCAAATTCATTTTATAGGAAGTGTGCCCATTTCATCAATAAGTTGAATTCCATGAAAATTTGTTTTTTTATAATTGAAGATTCCATACCAACAGAACATATACATTCCTGAGAAAGAGTATAACATGAGGAGTTTAGATTGTCATATTATCTAAGGATTTGGAAATATATTTATATACTTATAAATTTTTCAAAGTATTTTGATAGTGGGATTATAGAAAAAATTAGGTCAACCCTCTACACAAGCTAAATTCATCTCAACCCAGCCTCATTGGGATATAGAGGTCAACCACGGTTGAGGGAACTATCCTAAGCCAGCTAGAATGTGTAAGGTGTCATATATAGGACCATAGAAGCACCATAATTTATAATAGGATTAGATATGTGGATGGTCCCATGCATATGTCCCATAGAGCTCATGCCTGTAGGCCCACAGAGGTTGGGCCAGTAGCCCCTATGTCAAAGACCATGTGGTTTGTAAAATGTATCTAGTGTTAAACCTGATGTCGGATAAAAGGTGTAGTTGTCACTATTTGAGTAATAAGCCATATAGAGGATATATATTTAATTAGATGTGAGATAAATACTATGATTGTACTATTCATATATTGTAAAAAAAAATAAAAAAATAAAGGTTTCTAAATAATCTAATCGATTATTTGAATTTAAACCAATCGATCCATGCGGGAGATCATCTTCTTCCTCCCAAGTATGAGCCCCTAGAAAACATGGGTTTTCAAACCAGGTACCCAAAAAGGAATTTTAGTGCCATTGTGAGATAAAACCAACTTGGTGGGATATTGAAATGTGTATGAGTTCAAATTTTGGAGAAGAATAAAAATTCTAGGAGAAGTTGGATTTAGGACATGGAAGAAGATAAAATATGTTACGTGGATGAACCAATTGAGTTTTTGGAGAAGGTATTTAGACCTATAAGAATAATTAATAGATTATCCTATGCAGGTGAAGATTTTTTTGCGAATTGAGATAAATAAATAACAATATAGAATAGTCTTTGTAGAGAAGGTTAGTTTTCAAAAATCATTCTTTTCAAAATAAGATTCTATGAGGATATTATTTTTGATTCATTCATTATATATTAAAAATTGAATTTTAAAAAACATATATAGTTGATTTTCAATTTCTATGTCGTAATATAAATGGTTTCATGATCAACTACAAATGGTATGCTTGGTAGGTGCTTCTTATTTGGTAGTGAAGCACTTATATAGACACCATTGTTTGTGCAAGAGGGTGAAATGTGATCATGCATGTTATCCGGTAAATATTTAATGTGAACCAAGTCCTTTTCAGTGAGGGTTTGTGATTTGGAAATGGAAAATTTAATGTAGATATGGTTTGTCTAAAAGAATAAAAATGCTAGATTGAGATGAATTCAAAATTCGATATGGTGATTCTATGTGGAGACCATTGAAATTATATAAACTACTTGCCACATTTTCATATTTATCTTAAATTAACTAATTAATAACTATTTAATAACTGCTTATATGTATTTTTTTATTACCTAATGATGTTTTGGTATACTCTTTGATCGTACAACAATTCACTGTTTTATTTCACCCTTACACCGCTGTTTTAAACTAGTTTCATACTGAATATTCCAAATATAATAATAAATTTCATAGTAAATTTGAATCAATTTATTAATGTTAATCAATATTAGAATTGGAAATGTTACTTGTTTTATTATTTCAACGTAGGAGGAGATGAATTGGATGCCCCTTGATGAAGTGGACGAAAAATTGGCCAAAATTGCATGGTTCCATGAATACTTTTCCACTTTTGTGCTTGTATAATAAATTTACTGCATCCAAATGGGATTATAATTTGTATACATGTACAAAATATAATGGGATACAACTCTTATTAGGGATTCCAAGCCCAATTTGGCTGTCAATGAACCCAACTGAACTAATCTGTCCAAAGAATAAATTCTGCACAATGTCGAATGCGGTGTTTTGTAATCTGTCTATATCTCAGGATCCACTTGTACAATTGATTCCAGACGTTCGGTGGAGATAGGCAAGAAGTGGGGCTACCAATTTCCAGTTTTTTCAAAAGGGATATTCGGGTTTCTATTGGTCTAAATGCAAGTTAAAAGTGGAATGATGAAATCTGTGTGCCTCAAACCACCTTCCAATTTTTCTATAAAATGGAACCTTGGCCTCCCCATTTGGGAGTTCGAATAGGAGGCAAGGTGCTTCAATTTTTGAGTCTCCAAGGATTATTCTCAACATCCCATGAATATCTGGAGGATATGGTATGTTCTACCCCAACATCTTTCTCTTATTCCTCTCCCATGTGTTTCTAATCCCCTGGTGATCACCGAGGGAGGAACGTGATGTAATCTTGAGCTTCATTTTTGTATTATATTGAATGATCTTTTTAATTCCAGGTTTCATGTAGTTTTTCTTCATCATCTATTTTAATTTTATTGAGTTATGTACTAGTATGTCATGATCAACATATATGATCATGTTTGGGGGTACCCATTCATGTGATGTTTCACACACCGTTCACCACTTCCTTTTCAACCTTTATGTTATGGTGTTTGGGTGGTTCATATTGGTCAATTGAACTCACATAAGCACTGTCAAGGCCATGTAAATTTATTTCATGATATCACAAAGAAATATCATACAAATCTGGATAGTTCACCGACTTCTTTGTGTATTTCCTTGGTATGTTTCAGTGATGTGGTCAAACACAAATCACCCAATAATCGGCAGTGTCCGGTGAATCATTGTGTGTTTTTGACTGAACACTAGGAGTTATACTTGTATAAACTCATTAAAATTATGGTTCTAGGTGTTATAAACTAGGTATTAAATGATCATAACCCTATACCATCAAGGAATGAAGGATAAACATCATGAGAGTACCCCAGGTTGATCATGCTTAATTAATTCTGTTAATCTCTACGTTGTTTTGTCCCTTTCATTTTCTATTTTCATCATTAATCATAAAAACCCTAGGTTTTGTAAAACCTCATTCATCTTATAATTTCATAATAAAACCTCTATTTTTAAATTAATGATCTAAGGATCCATCGATAGATGACCTAGGGTTGTTGCTATACTGTAGAAATTCTAGTAAAAATTAAACAACTAATTTGATGCGCTCGACAACGCGATCAAATTTTGTTTCTGTTTCTGGGGAGCCAAGATAATTTTTTTTATTTCCTTTTATTTATTTATTTTGCTTCTTAATTAATACTCATTTAAATACCCCACCCCCATTTGATTGTTTTTGTTATTGGTTTTGTCTTTTTTTTGGGTGTGTTCTTTCTCCCTCCCTCTCTCTCTCTTCTTCTTCTTCTCCATCTCCCTCGCTATAATTCTGTATTATAATATTATATTCTATTTTCACACTTCATAAGTTATTTTATCGATATTCAAAAAAAACCATCACAAATTATTTGGATGACCTGTTCTGATAAAGAAACAGAACTTGAATTTTACCCAGAAATTGAAAAGTCACATCACACGCAAATCAAGGCATCTAGAGAAGGTCAATCAAGTAACAATGAGTAACGCCTTTTGGAACCACAAGTGGTCCTAAACCTGTCCAAAATTGAACCCAATAAAAACCAAGAAAACATGGCTGCAAATAATCGAGCTTTAAAAGAACTGACCACCCCTGATGTGGAGTACCATCCTGCATACATCCAATATCCCGAGGATGTATCCAACTTTGAGTTGAGATCAGGTCTCATCCACCTTCTTCCTAAATTCCATGGTCTCCCCATTGAGGACCCTCACAAACATCTCAATTAGTTTCATATAGTTTTATCCACCATGAAACCACAAAATGTGTCTAATGACCTAATTATGTTTAGGGCCTTCCATTTCTCCCTTGATAACGTAAACAAATATTGGATATAATATTTTCCTACAATAATTGGCGGCTAGAATGACCTAAAAAGACCATTTTTGGAGAAGTTCTTCCCTACCACCTGAACTGATTCAATTATGAAATAAATATGTGTAATTAGGAAATCACAAGGAGAGACCATTCATGGAATTTGGGAGAGATTCAAAAGACATTGCTCAAGCTACCCCCACCACCAGATTAGTGTAAAACTATTAATCCAATAATCTAATGAGGGACTTATTCCCATGTATCTTGGAATGATTGATGTTGCATCTGGTGGTGCCCTAGTTGATAAAACACCTTCTGCCTCTTGTGACTTAATAGCCAACATGGCTCAAAATTCCCAACAATTTGGTACATGAGAAATTGCACCATCTTGAGGAGTTCATGACGTATGACTTTCATCCCTAGAAAAAAAGGTAGATACTAAACTTGATGAGATGCATACCCTTTTAAGGCAATTAGATCAATCACAAGGTAACTCACACTCTACTTCTATTCCATTACATTGTGTAATTTATTCTGATAACACTCATTTTTCTCACCAGTTCCCACAACTTAAAGATTCATCTATGTCGTGTGCAGTTTTGTGCTTAGGGCATCCATTCGAACATGCACCTCCCTTTAAGAAAGAACAATTCAGGCCAAATCCAAACCTCGAGTGTCAAACACAACCCCAGTACCTATAAGGAGGAAACTCAAGCTACCACAATCAAAATTGGTATCAACAAGGCCCGGGAATGCAACCTTATTATCCATCAACATCTCGAAAAATTCCTCCTCCTCCAAAATCTGAATCAAGCCTCGAGGATATGGTGAAGAAAATGGAAACATAGAACCTCCAGTTCCTACAGACCACTCAATAGGAAATTCATGACCTATGAACTCATGTGGGACAATTGGAAAACACCATGGGTGTGCTTAAGAAGCAAGGGTCTAGACAACTACCATCCCAACCCATTTCAAATACAAAGGGAAAAGGTATTGCATGTGCAATTACACTTCGTAGTGGTAAAGAAGTTTCTCCTTCTACTGATTCTATGCAACAGGTATGTCCCCCTCTTCAAAACACTCCTTTCCAACCCTAAAAAATTTCATGTAATGAAAAAAAAATAAAAAGGGAAATCAAATTATCCTTGATGATTCAAATGAACAATACATTCTTCTTCCTTTTCCACAAAGACTCTCTAAATCTAATAATTTTTTTGATAATTATATTGATAATGAGATAATGGATACATTTAAAAAAGTTCAAGTTAATATTCCTTTATTGGATGCAGTCAAGAAAATTCCCCATTATGCCAAATTTCTTAAGGAACATTGCACCCATAGAATAAGGATGAAGGGGAATGATAGAGTCAACTTGGGTAGGAATATCACAGCCTTGATTCAACCAGCAATTTCAACCAAATGCAAGGATCCGGGAAAATTCACGATACCGTGTACCATAGGGGAGACCATATTTACTGATGCTATGATAGATTTAGGTGCTTCCATTAATATAATGCCTCACTCCATGTATACTTATCTACAGGTTGGAGAGCTTCAACCAATAGGCATTTACGTGCAACTTGCCAACCGGAGTACAATACATCCAAAGGGAGTGATTGAGGATTTCCTTGTTAGAGTAAAGAATCTCATCTTCCCCACTGATTTCTACATAATTGATATGGAAGATACGTGAACCCAAGGACACGCTCCTCTCATACTTGGGAGGCCATTCCTCAAAACCGCAGAGATGATCATCAACATTCACAATGGTATGGTGTCCATAAATTTCGGTGGAGAAAAGGTAATTTTTTACATACTTGAGGCTATGAAAAACCCCGTTTAAGAGCACCCCACTCTTCCTGTCTATTCAATGGAAGTGCTCTCAAACGATGCACACACACACAATTATCTCCTCAAACCAAACTCTGATTCATTTTAGTTTTCTTCACCCTTGGATGATTTGAGTTTTGATACATGTTTTGAGTGTTGTGTGGTTTCAAAAAAGTGTAAATTCTTTTCTTTAATTGATAAGTGTGTTCATTCTGAGGTACCCATGACCGTCAATGATTATGAAAATCTCATTTCTATAGATTCTCTATCTTTAGAGAATAAATATGAGAAAATAGATAATTTAATGGACCTCACTCCCCCTAAATCCCCTCCCTCAATACAAAAACCTCCAGTGTTAGAACATAAAAAACTTCATTCTAATTTAAAATATCCATATTTTTATGGTATTGACAAATTTCCCGTCATTATTTCCAATAAACACTCTCCACAATAGGAATCAAAATGGCTAAAAAAATTTACGGAGTGTAAAAATGGAATTGGATGGACATTGCCAAATATTCTCAGGATTATCCCATCTGTTTTTATGTCCCACATACTTTTGGATGATGAGGATAAACCCATAAGACAATCTCAATGCCAGTTGAATCCCACTCTCCTTGAAGTAGTAAAATTGGAATTTAGTAAATTACTTGTTGCGGGGATAATTTTTCCTATATCTAGTAGTAAATGGGTTAGCCCAGTGTAAATTGTGCCTAAAAACTAGAATAAAAGTTGTGTCAAATGAATGGAATTAATTGGTTTCAACACATGTGAAAAATAGTTGGTGAGTCTGTATTGACTACCGTTGACTGAATCAAGCCCCGCGGAAGGACCACATTCCATTACCTTTCACTGTCCAAATGCTAGAACAATTGGATGGAAAGTCCCATTATTGTTTCCTTGATGGCTATTTGGGTTATTTCGAAATCCATATATCCACGGAGGACTAAGAAAATACAACATTTACCTATCAATTCGGCACATTCGCATACAGAAGGATGTCATTCGGTCTATGTAATACTCTAGTACCTTTCAGTGATGTATGTTGAGTATTTTTTCTGAGTACCTTGAGAGTTGTATGGAAGTATTTATGGATTATTTTAGGGTATATGGATCTTCTTTTCATGAATGTTTAGAACAAATAGGTTTTCTCCTCCATCACTGTATTGAAAAAGATCTTGTTTCAAATTATGAGAAATTCCATTTTATGGTTGAGCGGGGGATAGTTCAAGGGCATGTCATTTTGAATATGGAAATTCTAGTTGATAAATATATAATTGAATTTATTTCAAACCTTATATATCCAAAATGTGTTCATGATGTGTGATCATTCATAGGTCATGCTGGTTTTTACCACCGATTCATTAAACAATATTGTGATATTAGACTTCTATTGTCCCGGTTATTGCAAAAAGATTATAATTTTGTGTTTGATAAAAATTGTGAAGATGCATTAAATTCACTAAAAAAGAGTCTCACATCACCTCCCATCATCCAACCACCAAGGTGGGATCCTTCCTTCGGACTTATGAGTGATGCCTCTAACATTGCAGTTGGGGTGGTTTTATCATAAAGGGTTGAGAAGGCTCACATTGTCATTGTGTTTGTCTCGCGTACCCTTGATCCTGCCCAGGTAAACAACACAACCACTGAAAAAGAACTCCTTTCTGTTGTGTTTGACTTGGAAAAATTATGTTCATATCTTCTTGGGTAAAAAAATCATTGTCTTCTCTGATCATGATTCCCCTCGTTTCCTCCTAAAGAAACCTGAAGCCAAGACCTGCCTCATTTGGTGGATGCTCCTCCTCCAAGAGTTTGACCCTGAGATCAGAGATAAGAGGGGAGTGGAGAATGTGGTAGATGACCACATTAGTAGGATTTCCCCACCATTGTACCATCATGTTGACTCACCCCTACCCATTAGATAATTATTCCCTCATGAGAACCTTTGTGATGTTGTGGACCTTACCCCATGGAATGCAGACATTGTAAGATTTCAAGCAACATTTAGGGTCCCCATTGATTTCGTCATTGCACAATCCCAGATACTTAAGAATGATTCTTTTTGTTACATTTGGGATGACCCATACTTGTGGATAATTTTTAGTGACCATGTAGTTCGTTGGTGTTTCCCTGACCATGATTTCACCTCCGTTTTGACCTTTTTTCCACACTTTAGCCTGTGGGGGCCACTTTGGCTCTCAACGTGCAGCTCGAAAGGTCCTTAACTCAGGAAATTATTGGCCAACTCTATATATGGATTCCCATAGATTTTTCATGTCATATAGTCATTGTCAATTCACAGGGAATATCACTAAGAGGAATTAAATGCTGTAACAGCCCATGTTATTTTGTGGGATCTTTGATGCATGGGGAATTGACTTCATGGGGCCTTTTCCAAATTCATTTTTCATTCTGACCATCTTATTGGCTATATGCTATGTATCTAAAGGGGTGGAATAAAAGACCACCAGGAATGTTGAATCTTAAGTGGTTGTTGATTTTGTGAGGTCCCAAATTTTCAGTAGGTTTCGTTTACCATGATTCATCATTAGTGATCAAGGTTCACATTTTTTCAATCACAACATTGAAAATTTTCTTCGTAAGTATGGGGTTGATCATAAATTCTCCACTGCATATCACCCCCAAACTAATGGACAAGCAGAAATATCAATTCAGGAAGTTAAACGAATCTAGGAAAAATGGTACAACCCAACAGGAAAGATTGGAGTTTGCGCTTGGATGATGCACATTGGGTGTACCGTACAACTTTTAAAACCCCAATCAGAATGTCACCATATAGAATTATGATTGTAAAGGACTGTCACCTCATAATGGAGGTAGAACACTGTGCATATTGGGCTGTTAGACAATGTAATATGAACATTTCAGATGTAGTTGAGAAAAGAAAGCTGCATATTCAAGAAGTTGGATGAAATTCGACATGATGCATATGAGAACTCTTGGATCTATAAAGATAAGACAAAGGCTATTTATGGCAGCATGATTCACTAGTGGAAGTTACATATTGGTGAGAAAGTCCTCATTTACAATTTCAGGCTTAAGCTCCACCCAAGTAAGATTTGTTCCCTATGGCTCGGTTCTTATTATGTTACTAATGTTTACCCCTTTGGTGTAATACAAGTTTTTTAATGAGAAGAGTAGACGAAGTCTTAACGTCAATGGCCAGTGACTTAAAAACTTATATGAGGATTTTCCAAAGAATTTGGTGGAGGAAATCCACCTTCTCGACGCATCATACCGATAAAACACACTATGTTTTATCCTTCCTTCTCACATTCTCAATTATTTTAGTGAGTACACTACACATTCTAGGTGTGGGGGGGATACATTCCTAGGTTAGTTAGGAATTTTCATCATTTTCTCCTTTCTTCTATTTTTATCCTTCATTATGGTATTTTCATTTTTCCCCATCAACAATTTCTATGTTCAATGATTTGGTGATCATAAAAGGGGAAAGTAAAAATACCATAATGAAGGATAAAAAAATATTTTTATGAATTTAATATTAGGGAGTGATTTTCTTTTTTTAGTGGATTGGTTTTCTGTCGAGGATATAAATGGTCGAATCTATGTTAATCCTTTTAGATGATTGATTCCCCTTGGGTGAGTAGTTTTTGGGAAAACAATGTCACTAATATCTCCAAAACAATTTGCACCAAACCACAAACTGTGAATATATCCTTTATAATAGAAGGTAAATATATGCTAGGTTAATATTTTTCAGCTTTTAATGATATTTCCATATGTTCTTTCCTTATCTGATATATTTCAATACTGTACCAGATTGACATATGCATGTGTACATAATGTCTGACTGTTGTACACCCTCAAAAAAAAGAATTGGTAGTGTCTTGGTCATGTCAAAAATCACTACTCCTCAACCTTTGATCATGTTATAACTATTGCAATTAGTGTCGTGAGGATATCAAACAAGGGTTAAGAGATGAGTGTGAGATTTCTTCCAAATGCAACTTCTAAAAAATGAGGGGAGTGATGAAATGTGAAACATATGGCGATATATTGGTCGGGAGATTATGGTTGGACATCAGGGAATTATTAAGTGAGTGGGTCTTGGAATATGATTGCAATGAATGTAGGGTAGGTTCGGTGGACAAAATCATTTAAGCTAAAAAAATGTTAAAATAACATATATTTATTGGATAGAAAGTGGTAAGAATAGCATGGAATGGTTTTCACACACACACATGGAGAGTCAGTGTCAGGTTTGACTTCTAAATTCCTTGCTCAATTTGGCATCATGAATCTTTTTTAATTTCGCTACGAGATGATTTATGAGACATATTTTTCTATTTTCAATAGGAAGAACTCCTTGGTGTGGTTTGTGCATTGATCACAATAATTTAATTAAAATTTCCTCAAATGTTAAATCTTCATGATTTTGGCAATATATATGTGCATCATTTTATTTGGATATGTGACTTTTCCTAGGAGTGAAAATATTTAGGTGTGGGGGTGTGATCGTACCACAATTCAGTGTTTTATTCCACCCATACACCGCTGTTTTAAAGTATTTTTGTAACGAATATTCCAAATAATATAATAATAAATTTCATTTTATTTTCGAATCAATTAATTAATTTTAATCAATATTATAATGTGTAATGTTACTTGCTTTTTATTATTTCAATTTGGGAGGAGATGATTTGGAGACCCCTTGACAAAGTGGAAGAAAATGGCCCAAAATTGCATGCATCCATGAAGACATATCCCATGTTGTGCTTGTATAGAAACTCTCGTGCATCCAAATGGCCTCATATTATGTGCACTGGTACATCATATAATTGGCTACAACTCTTATAAAGGAATCCAAACCCAATTCGGCCGTCAAGGTGCCCAAACGAACTGATCTGTCCAAGGAATCAATTATGCACAATGTCAAATGTGGTGTTTGGTAATCTTTCTATATCTCAGGATCCACTTGTCCAATGGATGCCAAACATTCGGTGGAGAAATTATGGAAGTGGGGCTACAACTTTCCAATTTTGTCAAAATGTAGATTCGGGTGTCAATTGGTCGAAACGCGTGGTACAATTAGATTGATGAAATCCATATGCTTCTAACTACCTTCCAATTTTTCTATAAAATGTCCCCTAGGCCTCCCCATTATGGAGTTCGGCCAGGAGGCAAGGTTCTGCCATTTTGGAGTCCTCAAGGAGTCTTCTCAACATCCCTAGAAGTTCTGGAGGCTATTGGAGGTTCTACCGCAACATATTTCTTTTCTCCACTCCCATGGGTTTCAAAACCCCTTGTGATCACCTAGGGAGGAACGTGATGTAATCTCGAGCATCATTTTTGTATTATATTGAATGATCTTTTTAATTCCAAGTTCTATGATTTTTTTCTTCATCATATATTTAAATTTTATTGAATTATGTACTTTTATGTCATGATCAACTCATATGATCGTGTTTGGGGGTACCCATTCATGTGATGTTTCACACACTGTTCACCACTTCCTTTTCCCCCTTTATGTTGCAGTGTTTGTGGGGTTCATATTGGTCAATTGAACTCATATAGACACTTTAAAGGCCATGTAAAGTTATATCATGGTATCAGAAAGAAATTTCATACAAACTTGGACAGTGCATCAAGTTCTTCGTGTGTTCCCTTAGTATGTTTCAGTTATGAAATCAGACACAAATCACCCAATCGTGGCGGTGTCCAGTGAATCATTGTGGGTTTTCAACTGAACCCTAGGATGTATCCTAGTATAAACATAGTAGCATTAAGGGTCCAAGTGTTATAAACCATGTAATAAAAGATCATAACCCGATATCATGAAGCGATGAAGGATAATCATCATGAGTGTACCCCGGGTTGATCATGCTTAATTAATTCGTTTAATATCTACATTATTTTATCGCATTCATTTTCAATTTTCATCATTAATAATCAAACCCCCAAGTTTTAAAAAACCTCATTCACCTCATACTTTTATAATGAAAACAATCTTTTTAAATTAATGATCTAAGGCTCTGTCGAGAGATGACCTAGGGTTGCTGTTATACTGCAGAAATTCTAGTCAAAATTAAACAAGTACACTGACTCGCTCGACAACATGATCACACATGCCTGGATGCTAATGTGTATAAACGATTTTATGAGAAAATAGTTTGATGATCATGAAAATATTACTTTTAAAGAGGTAAGAAATTTTTTTACTGATATTATGTGGTATTATGAATGTGATTTCTGATAATTATTTTATGTACATAATGGTAATTTCAAATTGTATTTGAGCATGGTAAATTTTATAATTCAAAATTCTGATATAGAAGAAGAATGAAATCAATGATTTATTTAGAAAGTTAGAATATGTTATTATTTATATAATTAATTATTAAGAGAAAATATATTCATAATTTTTTTAAGAAGTAGACAAATATTAAAAATGATATTCTTTTATTGTTTTTAAACATTTTTTTAATAGATAGTGTCAAACTGTTATTCCAGTGGGACTCTAGAAAGCATAGTGGGACTCTATACTAGTTGAGAAATGTATGTTGTAACCGCGTGTGATTATAATAGAGAATTTTTGATTGGGGAGACTAACAAATAACAGAATTGAGAAATCTTATATTGATACAAAACCTTTTAAAAATGTCGTGTTCTCATTCCATTTATTTTTAATGTATTTGGGAGAGTATGAGTTATCTAATGAGTGGATCGGATCTAAATAGATCAATAGAGGTTAATATCAAAATAAATATAAATTCAAAAAAACACTAATGATTCAACCCCCACCCACTATATATGGTTAAACACCTCATAATAAATTCATATCAATTAAAATAATTCTAAAAAAACTATTAAAGCTGGTAATTAAAATTCCAATACATTGTTCTGTGGAGGCGGTAGTCTGTAAGAATGAATAAATGATTATTTCATTTTCCATAGAATAGGAAAAATAATTATTATTTTTTATAATTTTTGAGTCAAAAAAATATCATAAATATTATACTTATATATTAAATTCAACATTTGAATCATTCTTGAATGGTTGTGAATGAAAAAGAAACACATTATTTCATGGAGGCGGCAGTCCGCACAACACCCTATTAATAGTTTCATTTTTCTTAATTGAAAATAGAGAAATGTGGTCAATACATATACCATAATTTTATTAATATAATAGTAAATTAATTATAATTGTTTTATCATTTTATAAAGTTGTAATTTAATTTGAGGATTAAGGAGTTAACATAAAGAAATATAAAAAGAGAAAGGAGTAGTTAGAAATATATTACTCGCTATTTGGATTATCACCTTAGTGAAAGTGGGTAAGCCTTTGAAGGATGGTATTTTGAGAATATAAAAACCTATTTAATGTTTCTATGAGTTTCGCGGATATTTTTTGAATATTATGGTTTGAACTTAGTGGTTTTCTGTGGGAGGGGAATAGAGGAGAGGAGTTCCCCATTTATATGTGAAATGGGATTGCATTTTTGTAATTACCCAAAAACAATATTAATTATGTGAAGTTTATTTCAAAAAAAGTGTCACAAAAATTGATAAATAATGTAAATTAGAAATTAAAATTTTGATAAATTCCCCAACTACATATTCCCATACATTTTTTAAATAATTTTTCAACTCAATTCCCTTATATTTTTAACTTTTAGTATTTTAGCTTTTTGTCGTAACTAGTTCTTACCTAATCTTACTTATCCTTTATACCAAAAAATATTCATTTTCCTAAATTATACCTAATAATTAAAAAATTTATATAAATTTTAAATTATTCAATTTCTAAAATAGATAAAATTTGATTTTAAAATACTAAATGTGTAATGTATTAAAAACTTTTTTTTTTGAAAAATACAAATATGTTTCTAAAATATAAAATAAGAGTTTTTAAATTAAAAAAATTATAAAATAACATGTAAAATACATATTTGGCCATATAAAAAGTTTTAATAAATTTAAAATTCATACTTATATAGTAGTATTTTGATAAAATTCATATAATTTGTAAGTTGTATTTTTCACTATTCACCTAAAAATCAATCTTTTTAGAAACATCCAAAAATATTATCATATAATAATATTTTTACTATGAATCAAAAAAATGACTTTTAGTTTTTGGGAATTTAAAATTTAAAATTATATTAATTTATATTTCAAATAAAATTATCGTGCCTAACAGAAAACCATTTTAATAGGAAAATATATTTTTAAAATACTAGTTATTAATTTTATTAATTTCTATAAAACACTTATAAAGATATAATTAATCAATAAATATTATATTTTTATTAAAAAAGTATTCTAACAATAATATATTTAGTTTTATTTCAAAAAAAAAATATTATTAAATATGATAATAAATTATATTAATTTTTATATAATAATCATTATATATATTAAGATATATAATAACTAGATCACTCTTATACATAACTTCTAAAATAAAAGAATTGGTTTAATGGTCTAAAAATATAACAATTTAAATTTAGTTTAGTTTTTCATGTATTTTAATCTATTAAATATATTTTTTATTAAAGAAAAATGTATAGAAAAACCTCGATTTGTATCATCCCATATTGAACAGGATGTAGGTAAATGTGAGTTTTCCACTAGTTATTGAATGGTATCCAATAGAGTTTCTTGTTTGACCAAGAAACACTACCCTAAATAGGCAATCCTTTACTCTTGGATATCAAAAATTGATTTGATATTTTTAATGATGAAGTACAGGATAGATAAAATCAGATTTTGTAGAGAATGGGGCATAGGAAGAAGAAGATCAATGATCAGCCAAATGCTGCAGGGGTTGTCTAGGGTTACAAGGATGCTATGTAAGAAACCTCAGACTCTACAATAGAAAATGGGTCTTTTATTTCCTAAGAAAATAAAAATGAGGTGTTCATTAACATGTCATATATATATATATATATTTAAGGAGAAAATAATTGGAATAAATAAACCTATTATTATATATATTTTACTATCATTACCCCTAAGGACGTTAAGGGGGTCTCATCGATCAACAATAGGAAAACAACTAATAGTTTTATAGATTAATCCTCACTTCAAAAATCCATGATAACTAGTTAAATAGGGATTTCATATGTTTCAAAGGAATAAGGGAATTCTAAATTAGAGGGGCCAAGGATGTACACTAGCACCTTGATGTTCATAGGGACATTATAAATCAAATTGTAAGGGGATTTCGTCCCCACCACTTTCATGGGAAAAACAAAAGATCATTATAATAGATATGGAAATGTATTATAGAGGTAAATTATTGATATTAAGAACGTAATTTTTAAATTTAATCTTGAATATAGTAAAAATATGAAGGGGGTGAATGGAACTTTGGGGCTAGATAAGGATAAAATCCATTGGGTGTCTACAGACTTCGATTGGCTCATTCTAGAAGTTAATGGTACTGATTTTTTACTTTGAGGATTTTTTGGAGTTCATGAAGTTTATTTTAAAATATTTAGTAGTCTAGGATCATCTATATCATAACATTGAAGTTAAATTCCTATATTGAAAATAAATTCCAATCCTAGGGACGATCTCTAGTAAATACTAGTGAGTTCTTTTTTCCTAGTCTCCTCCCTGATGATATTCATTGTGCATGTTTATGTTGTTTCTTGTGTCTATGGTTCATGTAGGGAGAGGAATTTAGTCATGTGTTTATGTTTTAGTATTAGTTATAGGTTGTTCTATTTTGTGTCTTTTATTTTTAGAGTAATGTGTGTTCATTCAAATGATGTTTGTTAGTGCAAAGTGCAGAAAGCATTTTCAACTTCTGAACTATTCAGGTTATATTCTTTTTTGTTATTGATTTCTTTTTTAGTATTCTTATTTCAATTTTTTCTAATATTTTTAATATTTTATTGTATTTTATTTTCTATAAACTCTATTGTGGTTCACAGTAAACCCCTAAAAGTGATATTTCTTAATTGATAAAAAATTAATATAGAATTATTCGTACACCCAATCATGACCCATGCTTTTGTAATGTTTTAAATAGGTTTAAAATAAACAACTATGAGATGGGTATTTAACAATATAATATGGAAAAATCTCAATAATATTCAAGATCATTATAAGTAATTAAAAAGGATAAATATAATTCCCTATCCATTTCCACATATTTTATCATGTATTCTATGTTGGTTACTTGACCTATTGACAAATATGCTCCAATAATTTTTAATAAATACCAATTAAATCATTGTGAGAGAAACAATATTATTATTCAAAACATATTAATATAATTAATAAGGAATGTGAAATTTCTATTTGTCTTCTAAGTAGAGTATGTGATTTTTTTGAAGGGTGTCACTGATTTTAGTTTCCAATATGATAGAGAAGACATGAGATATCAATAGGGTTTTTTTGTTTTTCAAGAATGGTGGAGATATCACTTTTAAAATTTCTAATAAATCCACCATGGTAGACGCAATAGTATAATTAGATTACATCACTAAATCAGATAACATAAATGAATATTTTTTGATCAAGAATCTTATCTATGAAAATTGGGAGTAACCATGAATTAAGCATCAAATCACTCTTTATTATGAAAATAATGTTTCATTACACAATAAAAAGAACCTACATATCACAAAATGAGAAAAAACATCTATAAAATATTCTATATTATATAGGGGATCATTGATAGGGGTAGTTTTATGATCTACTGGTTGATTATAAATGAAAATTTAGAAGATCCACCCATAAAACCACTACCACACCAACAACATGAGGGTCATGTTAAATAGATTAGTATACAATATATAAGATATTTATGTAATTGTCATACATGTATCATGATTGTATAAATATATGAAATATATTTTTATAATTCATTCATGTGTGTTGTAATCTATGTTAAATGAATATTAGTATACCATAAATTATAACTTTGTGTGTTCCTTCATTGATGATCACCATATAATATCATGAGATATAATGATATTACAAGGTTATCTTGAGTAGAATATTATCCTTGATACTAAATTTTAATCTAAGATACAAATATTAGAATCATGAGGTTATAAGTTAAGACTTATTACATAGACTAATATGATTAAGTGTATCTCATGGAATTTAATACATACATCAATATACATTGGGGTGTATACTTATTACCAATCCTTCCTACCTATGGTTGCTGAGATACCTAGAATGAGAGCCTTCATACATTAGTATCTTCAATAAACAAGCCTTGAGCCTTAGATAATCATGGGTGTTTGTGTATATTTTTGATCATATTTTTATTTAAAGCACAACAAAGATAGGATTTTCCATTTATATGATAAGAACAGACATATTGGTCCTTGTTTGAATTATAATAATGAAATGTGTGGACATTGTTACTTTGGTCACATGTGATGTGATTAGATCCTTAGATTAGGGATATGTGATGCACTCATCTGGTAGATTAATGGAATTTGACATATTCATTGATTAGGTGAATATATTTTGTAGAATCAATAATTTATTAAATGGACTATACTAGAATGAAATGTTCTATGTTTATTGTTCATCAAATACCATGGATATAGGTATTGTATAGGTATAAATATGATGTTATTTGTTAAATAATATAGTGAAAATGTTGTAATAGAGATATATGTATGTTTGATTGAGATCACACAAGATTCTTTAATAGCTTGAGAAACATTGATTCTGTTATAGAGGATACTCCTTTCATATAACTATAAAATTGAGATTTTATATTTATTTTAAATGCTATTAATTTCCTTTAGGTCACACAATTTGACAATTGTTAAAGACAAATATTTTGACATTTTTTTCTAAAATTAATAGAGTTTGATAAAAATGTATCCAAATTATTTTTGGATGGATTAACATATATTTTTAATGGTTTAAACAAATTCCTTTTGGGATTTTAGTGAAAGTGTGAGATCATTAGATGTTTAATAAATTGTATTTACATATGATGTGTATCATCTATAAGGATATTCTAATAAAGAACATATACTTCAGAAAAATCGTGATCATATATTAGTGTCAACTTAGTCTAGTATGCATGTTATGTATATACTAAAACCAAATTGAACTTAACATAACATATTCTTGTGAATGGGACTACTACCTATTCAAATAATGGTTAATTGGTTATTAATCAAAGAATTGATTAATTTATGTCATGCGTATCCACTTTAAATGATAAAATGGTAGTATAATTCAATATGTGGTAATTTAAGAGTTTCATGTCATGGAATAAGTTACAAAAAAACTCTTCATTAAATGAAGATTGATGAGCATGACCTATAAAAAGGAAGGATTTTCCACCATTGTTGTACACCCTTGAACCATCCAAGCAACCTTAAATGCTCTTAATTCTTAATCACCATCTATCTCATAGAAAAGTTTTTACAGCCTCTTCGGTGATCTAGAATCCACTTGGTGTGCATGAATATCCAAATTTGTTGTATTACCATTGAGGAAAACTGATTTTGTTTGATACATCAATGATATCAATTAAATGTACATTGCAGATTAAAATATAAATTACAAGGATATACATGTATGATTACTTTATTATCTTCATGTGCATGTTGATTTTGTTAAAGATATATCAGTCATTACATGGGTTTTCCTATAATATCATGATCATTATATGAATGCCCCAAACCCATTAAAAGGACCAACAGTCATTATTGTGATGTAGCATCCAGGAATAGGTGTTGGTCAATAATAAAATAATTCATAATAACCTATTATAAAAGGCATCCAGGAAGGGGAACATGACATCTTCAAAATAAAAAGTTAATATCTCATACAGGTTATTCAAAGTGAATATTATGATTCCTATGAGAATAAATAAACAACCAATTAAAGATACATGTGGTAAAATTAATGAAGTGGGTAATAATAAACCCTAAAAAAATGACCCACGTAATAATAGCTTCCCATAAAAGCAACTCACATCAAATTAATCATTTCAAATATAAAAAAAATGTTTATGAAGAAGGACATAACGATAATAACTTCATTGGATAGATTAAACCAAAAACACCATATCTCAAGTAATACTAAAAGGGGACCCTCATAGAAGATTTAAAAAAATAGTTAGTACACAATTTAAGGATAAAGAAAAACTAACATAATATCAAAAAAGAGATATTGTAACCAGTAATGGATGAGAATGATAAAACCAATGTGAAAATATTTAGTTAATATAATCAATTATTTAATTTGGATAATTTCACATATTTATTCAGACTATTGGTGTGGTTATAATGAACAACCATTTTTATACATAGATATTACATCTAAGTAGAAGACTATTCTTTACACAACATAGTGATCCATTCCATAATCGTATTGGTATCCAATATTTGGAAATATTGGAACCTAAATAATTGGTTCATTATAGTTATACATCATATTCTACTTATAAATTTATAACTATCACTCTTCTTATATGTACCATACATAAAAACATTATTCATAACCTGGGAAAGGACATATAAGAAATAGTGAGATCTGATGCTCATTAAGGGAAACAAAAAGAGATATCAATGATCATTAAATAATTACCTGATATAAAGAGAAAAAAAACATGAAAAATATATTTTAAAACCATATAATGCATATAATGTAACATATTCATGAGTCATGGAATAAATCATGGTATTTAATAATCTATTAATCATAAAGAAATAAAATAAAATGATATATGAGACCATAACATGGTAATAATCCATGGAATTATTGCATACACATATGCTTAGAAAATAAATTCTTTAGTTGTCACGGCTCGTTACCAAGACTATAATTCTAAATTGGTAAATTCCTAGAACAATATAAGTATTATAGGTTCACTTATAAGTCTATCATAGTAGAAAAATTCTTTTAATCAACTTGGTTCACTCCCCATTCCAGTCTATCTTATCTCATAAGATATCAATCTTTACCCAATGCATTGGATGAAGATATAGTTTCCAGCCATCAAATAATGAAAATCATACATGTGTGTTCTATGTGATTATAAACAATTCATCATATCATAACCCATGAAGATAAATGGGTTTCATAAACATTTCATCATATCATAACCCATGGAAAAGAAATGTGTTTCACAAATAGTTCATCATAGAAAAACACAAGGAAATGAAATGAGTTTCATAAACATAATTTCATGAAAAATAAAAAAAATATATAAAACAATTATGGTATACTTGTATCGTATTCACATATAATTATAATAAATAATTGGCGTTGTTTTAATTGATGAATTAAAAGATCATTAAAACATTCTTGAGGGAAATAACCTTTCCATTTAGAAATCACTTCACAAAATCAAAAAATATCCTAAATATTATGGAAAAATTTCTCATTGAAAATATATATAGTAAAAATTAATATAATATTAAACAAAATTACTGTCCATGATGGTTCTAAATATTTTTATTCCACGTAACTTCGAAAAAAATTTATTCCTCACCTTTTAGGAAAAACTGACAAAACACCTCATTTGGAAAATGAAAATAAGATTATATTCAAACCATTGTGTGAAAGGTAAAACATGGGTAAAAATTAATTTAAAAATAATAATATAATAGTAAATACAATATTCAAAATATTTTTATAAAATAAGGATATGGAAGAGAAGGATTCTTCTATTGAAGAGTAAAATAAAGTTGATTTTCCTTACAAACATATTTTCATTCTATTGAGTAAATAAGGTGATAATAATTAAGGAAAAGGTGTAAAATAAATAAAATTAATATTATAAGAAATTTCATGATTATATTTATAGGTAGATTATAATATTTCATCATCATAACATATTCTAAAACAATTCGGATAAATGATGAGATTGTCATACCCCATAAACTCAAGTGTGACTTCCTTTATATGTTTTCTAAATTCATTTATGAAAAATATGGGTTTATTATATATGTTATATTATAACAATACTATTATATATCAACTCATATAATTTTTATCTTTATCCTTTTGTCACCTGTTTATTAATAATTCTTTATTAAAATCATTATTCAGAGTGATAATTGATTCTTTTTTATATAAATTTTGGTTTAGTAGTTTTGGTCCCATATAATTTTTTAACAGTTAAATAATCCAAAAAAATATGTATCATGGTATAAATATCATATATATTTATTATATTTATATTTATATTAAACTATAAAAGTTATGGATAGGAAAAATAATTACAACATTCATGGAGATGGTAAACTGTATGTACACATGAACATTGTTTCCATTTTTTGACTAATACAACGAATGAAAGGTAAATATTTATTAAATTATACATGATAATTATTATATAATATATATCTTAAAAATTCATAAAATTAATCCTCACTTATACATAAGTAAAATATAAATTAAAAACAAATCACATTGCCACATAGAGGTGGTAGTCAACATGTATGCACGAGCGATGTTATCATTTCTCAATGGATTGGATGGTATGAAGGTAGAGAAGATATTATAGTTAAAGAACTATAATTTTTTTTATAAATATAATATATTAATATTAAACCCATCATAGTATCCATATGTCAAATATAGTGATGAAAAATAAAATGTATTATTACAGGGAGAAGGTAAGTCATAGGTTCATCCTAAATTCTATTACAGAATCTCAGAACTTGGGGACTTACTTTAAAAGGAAAGGGTGAGCAGAAGACCCAGTAAGGGTAAATAAGGGAAAAAAGTTACTTATGATCTTGAGGAATATCAATAAGAACATGATGAAATACATAAAGGTATAGGAAATAAGAATATAATAATAACAATAAAATTAATAATAACATGTAAATGTGGATAGAAAATTTAATTGATTCCTTCATAATCAAATAACCAAGTTTTATCATTGATGTTTCATATAAATTACTAAGGTTATTTACCAATGTATCGTAAAACATGTCATATCTAGAGATTAAATTATTTACCCATTTCAAGGAGAACTATCAAGTCACACCTTTAATATGTATTAATTAATGTGAGAAACATATATAATAATAAAAATTTAATAAATAAACCATGGAGAATAAAATAAATGGGTTTAATATCAAAATCATGGTATTTTAGAATGTTCCAAATGATAAGATTCTTTTTATATTTTAAACTCATAAAAAAGGAAGGTGGGTTTCATGTATATTAATCCCAAAATAAATAATAATAATTTAACATCTATGTGAATACACCTAGAGATTAAAAGGGTTTGGGTTTTCAAAAAATAAAAATATAAGTATTTCTTGGGAAAAAGAGATAAATTTAGAGTATAATATTTTTCTACATAACGGGTATGAAACACGGTTTTAGAAAACATTAAAAAGAGAAAGGAAAAGGGTATCCCATTAATAAAAGAATCTAAATACAGTAAATGGAAAAAATAAAATGGATATAATAATATATCATGGATGTTTTAAATACATACCAAAAAAATAACTTGAAAGGAAAAGAGAAGATCATATTTCCATTACCTTGAAGAGTGACTCCTAAAACTCAACGATCAAGACCTTGGGGGATTGAGGACTCCTTGGGAGGACTCCCATGGAGGTAAAACAATATAGATCTTTCATAAGGATGAATTTTTAATGAAATTAAATGAAGAAATGGTGGGGTATTTATATCAAAATTTATGGAGTTTTTTTTAATTTCCTTCGGCACCTCAGTAGTGGTATTCACAAAACCATGGTCATGAAAATGGTATTTTACCATTGTATTGGAAAATTTATTCAGATATTAAATTATTTTAATCTAAATTATTCTAAAATAATTTATAATACTAATTACATCATTATTACATAGTTATTATGTCATTAAACATACCGAAAAACACAAATTGTATTTAAACTATTTATGAAAAACAAATGTATCTCGTAATATTATAATAAATACACCATAACCTAATATTAACATTCTAATTTCAAAAATGACATTTATTTTATCATGAAAACTCTCTAAATATGATAAATATAACTTTTTACAATAAAATACTTATTTATTAAAAATAATAGCGTACATAAAATGTATAGTGAATGCAAAATAAAATTTCTAACAATTGAAAAAATATATTATCATTTATAATTAAAAATTTGTGTTTTTATAAAAAAAATTAATTATAACTAACATTATTAATAAAAAATTTATAAATATAATAATTTATATCTATCAAAAAAGTAAAAATTTTCCTTAAATAATCAATTTATCAAATTCCATTTTATTTTTTATAAAAAAATATTCTTAAAAAAGAAATGTTGAACTAAAGATTTTATTTAAACAAAGGGATTACATTTTAAGTAATTATAGTCTCGAAACATAACCCCATATAACCCCCGTATACAACCTAAGGGTAAGGTGTGCGATGGTGATACACTCCTGGGGTAGCTCAGCTAACATCACCTGAGTGGTAATCATCAATAACTTGATCATCTCTTATAGGCGATTTAATTATAAATTAACATATTGATGTTCAGATCGGGATTGGTTATGAGTAAATCCCAATGATTCTAACTCCTTCCCAAGCTCCAAAAAATGGGCGCTGTATGGAACGATTCTATTAGATGAGGCCATTGACTCTTCTTTATCTATTAATTAACCATTATAATTTATATTTATAAAACTAATTGTAACATTAAAATTATTATTAAGAGTATTGTTTAGAGAGAGTCATATAGACCAATGGTCATATTGAAAAAATGTCATATTGACCAATGGTCATATTGACCAACGGTCATGTTGAAAAATAGTCAAATTTACCCATGGTCATATAATGGTTGAAGACTAATTGCCAAATTTTATTTATAATATCTTCATTATTAAAAGAATATAGTTTTGTTACGTACAATATAATATATAACACATTTTCAGGAAACAATTATCATTTGAAAATTTCAGGTCGTTACAATCTTTTTGAGTTGAGTTACCCTATTTTCAAGTAATTCATCTAAAATAATTATTTCTTCCAAATCATATTGGGTTATAGATTGATATTAGAGATCATATTTCCACCATCACGAGGTAGGTAGTAATTATATTTCATCATGATTTTGTTTTATTTTTCGGGGTGTGACATCAAGTGTGCCATTAGGTTGACTAAGAAAGACCCAATTTGATTAACTCCTTATCATTAAATTAATTTTATGATATCAAGGTATGTTATTGGGAATTACCTATCTTTGTTTATTCATGAAATCTCTGGTTAGAGATAATAGAACACTTAGGAATATTATCTCGACTGCTAAATTTTATTAAAATTAATTGTATGAAGTTGTTGTTATGCATTACTGAGTTCCATTACAATGTGGTGGGCTCAACATAAGAATTGAGATGGTTTTTTCCCTTTGGTATGAGGTGATGTAATCATCAGCTTGGATGAGGCCCATACTCTATGGTTGATGTTTATCACAAGTTGGGAAACATGGTCGTTGGTTTAAATAAGCAAGGCCATCATGATATGGGAAAGGATCATGTGATATTTGATGGAATTTTCCACCAAATTGATCCACATAGTCAAAAGGGCATGAGGTTCTGAATAATGTGCATTTGGAACTTTTTTGAGATTTTTGGTCACCCATGTTGGCCAATTCACCATTTGGAGTCATGTACACAAAGTAAGAATCAGATGATGAGGTGGTATTGACCACTCATGTGGGAATAGGCCTCTGTTAGTTGCAGCATTGGATGATGGTTGGAGGTTCTTGTCATAGAAATCCATGGGAATTGTGAGGATCCATCAGTTGATATTTTTGACACCATCAATTGAGTTGTAAGACTCTCCATACTCAAGTCCATTGGGCTACAACTAATTAAGAGGACATACATGTTGTTCCTCGAGATGTCGGTTATTGAGTTTATGGTGATATTACATAGACGAAATATATCACTGTTCTATGGACATTGTGATTTGAGCTGATGGGGATTCTTCTAAGATGAGGCTCGAGGGACCATGTAATTATTAGGGCATGCCATTGGGACATTGGATTCGTATTTTTGGGAATGACGTGTTGGTTGGAACATGGTTCTAGTATATTACTATATGTGTTTCCTATTGGATATCCACATTGTTTTACATTAGGGTATGACTTTGGATTTATTCAAATGATCCCCTCCACAACAATTATACTAGTAATGGACAATGTAAGAGATTGCTTCCTTTTGGAAATTGGGAATAAGGGAAGAAATTTTATTAATAAAATCTGTATGTGTGGATTTATTTACTTTTTTGTACACGCTTAGATAATCACAGATGTGAGATGCACTCATGTTGACAGTGGCCTACTAAGATTATTTCTCACACCATACTTAGGACCATAGGGATGCATGTATAGTAACATCCCATATAAATAAGTAATAAGAAACATTTAATAATTATTAATATTTTTGAATTAAATATTAATTTTACTTTAAAGGGGATGATATGTTCGATGGTGTAACAGGTATGCAACAAAGGGTTTCTTTGAAATCTTATCTTGCACATTAATAATATATTATTATTATTTTAAATTATAGTTAACACGTAGTTGTTGTATTGGTATGAATGAATAGAAATAACTAAAATTTGATTATACATGTTTTTTAAATGTCTTTAAATTTTTCAAATAAATTTTAGAGGATTAAACTGTTAATGAATTCAATTTTAAGCACAAAATACGCTAATATTATTTAAATGGTCGATTTACTGCCTTTTGATGGAGAACCCTTTTTAAATATAGTTTTTTTCACTTTTTTTTGATATATTTGAAAAAAAATAAAATTCTTCATTATATTTGGGACATCACATTTTACTTTGGGTAATTTTTTGGTATTTTTCTAATAGAGTTTATTTTTTAACGAATAGTGAAAAATATTGTATTTTAATTCAAAAGTTCCTTTTAATATAATTTATTTATATAGTTATATTATCCTTTTAATTGTTTTTAATATGTAAATAGATAATATTTTTACCATTTAATCTGTTTTTGGTCTTTTTAACCAATTTCACATTGAAATTAGACATAATCAACTGCCAATCTTTTTATAGTTATTGTTTCTTAAAAACACTCTAATTGTTTTAACAACAGGAATTAATTTTAAATTAATTAATTCCACTAATATGTTTTTAATTTGGAAAAATTGACATCATTTTTGAATTCGGAATATCAAATAATGCTTTGGCTGAATTTTTGGTATTTTTTTTGAAAAACATCATTTTTTGATGAATAGTGAAACCACTTAATAGTAGTTAAAAAATTGACTTTTTCATTTAAATTTAATATTACCACTTCTATGAATTGAATTTATAAAATCCGACATACATGTTTTTTATTATTAATTAAAATGTGGTTCTATAAGATTAATATAAATTTTGGTGAATAATAACATTCCACATTTTTTTTACCGCGGTTAAAGGTATATAGGGTAATTCAATGTAAAAATAATATTATAATAATTAAAATTACAATAAAACTTCTACTAACCTTATAGTATGAGTAATGTTCGATCATGTTCATCTTTAGGTATATTTTGGGACCCCATGGGGTCACTTATGAATGATAATGACACTTTAGATTAATTAATTTAATGTAAATGAAAAATTGACAAAAAAATATTTTTTAGTAATTAATTATTATATGGTTTTACATAATTAATCATTTTGAATATAAATATTCATTGGAATGATATGATGATTTTCTAAATCATGGTATTTTTTTATAATTGTTAGACATCAAATAAATTAAATTATTTATGACACAATAATCATGCTTTACTTATCTCATTAATAAATGATTTAAATAAATAAGATTATGATAATTAAAATTTTATAAAAAACATGACCATTTATAATTGGATGATTTTATTTGGACTATGAGTCATCTTATATTCGACTTTAATTATTTCTTGACCTTTAGAATCCGAATATCATTATATAATAAAATAATATTTTCACACATTCATAAAGAGCCCCACCCCCCCCCTTATAAAAGAGACTATTTCTAACCAATTCCTCTCACCTATAATGCCTTGTGGATTGTCCAACCTCTACACAATTAAGCTACATACATCCCTATCCTCATCCTATAATCCTTACCTTAGGCAAAATGCACTTCAAGTAGTTATTTGGTTCAAACCAAAGGGAGTTACCCAAATTAAAGGTAACAGTTTCTCTTATATTGTTTTATATTATTTTACTTATCCAACCCCTAAACTCTTTTTATTCCTTTATTTTGTAACAACACCAATATCCTAAATATACTAGGATGTTTTTATTATAAGTATTCTAACTACACTCACACACACCACCATCTAATGGATGAAGAAAATAATGTTTCCATGGAAGGCAAACAAACGCCTCACGAAACGATTATTGTTGAAATATATCCAACGGCCTCTCATGGTGGACATTATGATGGATATGTATTTATATATGATATATATTATGTTTATGTTTTCTTTATGATTCTGTAATTTCCATTTATATCATGACTTTATTGTATCCACTATGGGTAAACGTGATAATCTAATTAGAGGAAGTGCGGACTACCGCTCCCTCAAAGTGATATGACTCGTTCACGCCTTACGTGGAACATATAAAGGATGGAGATAAGGATATTATAAATTTTATTATACTATAATTATAATATAACTATGTATCATTATGTTTTAATTCAATTAAAATAAGAAATATAAATGGAAGTAGCTTTCATGCGTAAGTACAGCTTACCATCTCCATGAACGGTGCATTTCATTTCATACATCTAAATGTTATGTAATATTATAAATACATGTATATACTAGATATATAAGATATATATGATATCTACATCATGATTATAATTTTGGAGATTATGGATATTTGACTACAGTTACAACATGTAATTATAAGAAGTCCATTTTTGACTCAAGTACCAAATATCGACAAAACGACATTTATTAACATAAATGACTATGTATTGTTTATAAAATGGTAATAAGTGATATAAAATTAATAGTAGACTTGAAAAACGTTATTAAGAAAGTATAAATTTACTTTAGTTTGTTATTCAGGAGATTAAAGAACGATCGAGTCAGGTCAGACACGAGGTAAGGGACTTCGTCCAAATCTCCAGTCATTAAAGAATATTTTGATTTAATACATGACATTATTTTATACACTGTATGAACCCCTTTGAATTTTACTTTTACTCAAAAATAATTTTTTTCTATGAAGAATTTTACTAAACGACAAAAAGAATGTTCCCTTTAACATAAGCGGTGACAATGACCTTTTCTGCCACCACATGTATTATTTGATCTTTGGATTCCTCCACAAGCCGTAATGTTTTTAAAAGAAATAAATACCATATACACTTTTACATATTTTGGTATTGGAAATGGTTTTGAAAAATGAGTATTTTTTGTAAAGATATTATAATGATATTTTGCGATTGAAATGTGGAAATGTTTTCATTCCTTTATATTGGTTTTATGTGTTATGATTTTATAATGGTACATGGACATTTGAATGGTGGTTATGTGATAAACCAAATGACGGGTGGTGCTGTGGAAACCAGGACGGGTGTTTATGTTATAACCTCCAATGCGTTGGGTATGAAAGTAGGATGTATGGCTCTGCAATTTACTGACATTTTTGGAAGTCGACCATATGGTTATCCCATTTAAGTATGTTTATGTCATCGATTACTTTTACATGTTACGTCTTCTTTATATGGGTTTTATGGTCATATATTGGTTACAAATGGGTAATCAATGATCATTTTATTCAGTGAAGAGTATTTTCTACTTCATAAAGATTAAAAGTATTACTTATGAGTAATTATTCATGGTTTACTTGTTGTTCTGAAAAACTAAAAGTTTTCTTCTTTGTTTATCCCTTACTGAGCTTTTTATGCTCATCCCATGTTTTTTGAAATGTTTATCATAGGACATAAAGTGGAATAGTGTGAAGGATGGGATCATGGAAAAGTCATGTCATCTAAAACTTAGAACTAGGCATGACTCTTTTTTTCAAAGATTTTTTATTTTATGGAAAAAATGGAAACTGGGTAGAAGTGTCTACTTTGTAAAATTTTTCAATGTAATAGTTATGGATTAACCCTCCAAAACACTAATCCTGAAAAAATCCTGAATGTGAATTATTTATTTAATTGAAGATTATGTAATTTTTTATGTTTGGGTCCTTATAGTTGGTATCAGAGGTCAGTTTAAATAACATTAGGAGTTAGTGTATTAATAAATTAATATCCATAAAGTTATTTATGTTAATATTGAAATCATATTGCATTTACATATTACTATGTTGCTTTGCCTAAAATATTTCTGGGTTATGAATCATTTTCCACAGAGGAAACAGGGCGGCCATGTTAGGACGACTTCAGGAGGAAGACAACCTTCCAAATGAGAAACCTGAGATGGTCTGAATCGGAACCAAATAGTTTTTTGTAGTAATGGAACAGTTGACTCAGGCTATAACTGGAGGTGGAATCCATGCACGAGATCAGTCAGAGCAACCACAGAGGAACATGTCAGCAGTGGATCATTTCATGAGGCAGCATCCCCCATCATTCATAGGATCATCTAACCCTATTCTAGTAGAAGGGTGGATTAAAGCACTGGAAAAGATTTTTGATGTTATCGGGTGTTCAGAACATCAAAAGGTTATTCTTGCTATTTACCATTTTGAAGATGAAGGTGATCAGTGGTGGTAGATGGTGAAAAATATCAGGGATATTGAGGAGATCGATGAACATGATTAGAATGAATTCAAAGCTATGTTTCTTGAGAAATATATTCCTAAGGTGGTTCATCTTAGGATGGAAAACAAATTCCTATAATTGAGGCAGGAGGATGACTCGGTGGCTGCTTATGAAGAAAAGTTCACTCGACTGGCAAGGTATGCACCAAATTTCATCTATGATCATGATAGTAAGATAAATCGAATATACTCAAGACTAAAGCCATGATATCTAATAGAGTTAGCCTCTCATGAGTTCAAATGTTATGAAAAACTTGTTTGATGTGCGGAGAACATGGAAATTGAGTTTTCAGATGATCAGGTGTTCTTTAAAAAACAATATAATAAAAGGTCCAGTTGGCTGGAAAAGGGGAATAATTCATCGAATAAGATAGGAGGTAAGAAAACTAAATATCCATCTTGTGAGTGGTGTGTTAAAAAGCATCCAAGAGAATTATTATAAATGTCTGTAAAGTGCTTCTGGTTTCGTAAGTCTATTCATATTGCTTGTAACTATAAAGAATATTATCAAGCAGGCAATGAAAATCCATCGATAAGATTTTTTAAGTGTAATGAAATGGGCCATTATGAAAATGAGTGTCCAGAGAAGAACTCAACTGAGGGAAAGAATCCAGACTACAAGTATAAAGGGGTGGTGAAATCCTTTGCAACTACTTCAGCGGGTGTTGGGTTATCGAATGAAGTAGTATTAGTTAAGCTGTTTGTTTTTCAGATGATGCCAATGTGTTGTTTGATTGAGGGTCTACACACTCTTTCATTTCTGATAAGTTTTCTAGTAAATTGGGAATTCCATCTCATGATATGAATACTGAACTTACGGTAACAACACCTCGAGGAAATGTTGAGACAAAAAGAAAACATAAGAACATTCATGTCTTTATGGGCGGAAATAATTTACTTGCCAACCCTATTGTTTTTCCTCTAGTAGAGTTTGATGTTATTTTGAGCATGGATTGGTTGTCTGTTTATCATGATAAAATTGGCTGCAGAGCTAAAGAGGTTTCATTTCAGAAAGATTTTCAGTTTTTCTAGAATAATGAACCCTTTCTTTTCATAACATATCAGGAAGTTGAAAACTGGTAAAATATGGAAATGAATGTTACCATGCACATATTGTTTAAAACAATGGTATTGTTCATATTAATGATATGTTAGTGGTAAATGAGTACCTTGATGTTTTTCCTAACGAGTTGTCTGCTATAATACCTGATCAGGAAGTTTAATTTATTGTTGACTTAGTTCTTGATGCTAAGCGAATTTCAAAACCCCCTTATCGAATGTATAAAATTGCACTTATAGAGTTAAATAAAAAATTAAAAGAGTAATTAGATAAAGGTTTCATTAGACCTAGCACATCAACATGGGGTGATTCTATCTTGTTTGTTAAAAATAAATAAGGTTAAATGAGACAAAGCATTGATTATAGAGCATTGAATAACATCACTGTTAAGAAAAACTATCCTTTGCCTCATATCGATGATTTGTCTGATCAGCTCCAGGGAGCTCAGTATTTTTCAAATATTGACTTGAGATCGGGGTACCATTTGTTAAAAGTGAAAGAATCAGACATTCTGAAGAATGTGTTCTATACTATATATAGCCATTATGAATTTGTAGTTATGCCTTTTGGGTTAACCAATTCACCTGTTGTATTCATGGATCTTATGAATAGAATTTTCCATGAGTTCTTGAATATGTTTTTGGTTGTGTTCATTGATGATATTTTTCTTTATTCCAAAATTAAATAGGAACATGAATGTCATTTAATGGTGATCTTTCAAACCGTAAAAAAAAGAGTTTGGGAAATTTAGTAAGTGTGAGTTTTGGTTGCAAAAAATTTATTTCCTTGGTCACATTGTTTCAAAAAATGGAATAACTATTGATCATACTAAAACACTAGCTGTGGAAGAGTGGCCAAGACCCACAAATATAACATAGATTCATAATTTCCATGGTTTGGCAGGTTATTACCAAAGGTTTGTTGAACATTTTGCACATTTATCTAGTCTAATGACTAAGATAACTCGAAAAGGTGTTATGTTTTTTAGGACAAAAGAATGTGATGATTGTTTTCAGGAATTGAAAATCAGATTGGTGAATGCTTCTGTTTTAGCACTACCTTCTTGAAATGGTGAGTTTGTTATTTACAATGATGCTTCATTGAATGATCTTGGGTGTTTATTTATGCAGAATGATCAAGTAATTGCTTATTCTTCACGTCAGGTGAAACCCCATGAGTTAAATTACCCTACACATGATTTGAAATTTGCTGTTCTTGTTTTTTGCTTTAAAAATTTGGAGGCATCATTTGTATGGAGTAAAATATAAAATATATACTGACCACAAAAGTTTAAAGAATATACTCACTCAAAAAGAATAGAACATGAGACAGAGGAGATGGTTGGAATTAATCCAGGATTATGATTGAACCATCATTTACCATCCGAGAAAAGAAAATAAAGTGGTTGATGCTTTGAGTCGAAAATGTAATTCTTCATTAACCCTGATACATTTGGAATGAGATCCTTTGGTTTTTGATTTGATGAACTTTGGCATAAAAGTTCCTGGTGTAGATAATTCTTATTTTTTTCAGTTGTTAGTGAAATCATCTCTATCATACAGAATAAAGAAAGCGCAGAAAGAAGAGATTGAGTTGCAGAAAAAGGTGGAGTTGGTTCAGAAGGGTAAGTTGCATTATTTTAATGTTGATAATGATTGTGTTTTGAGGTTCGGGAAGAGATTATGTGTGCCTTGTGACTCACAGTTTAATACTGAGTAGATATGTGAAGCTCATAGTTCTCCATTTTCAGTTTATCCTTGTAGTACTAAGATGTACATAGAACTTAGAGAGTATTACTAGGGGGATGGAACGAAAAGAGATATTGATGATTTTATTGTGAAGTGATTGACTTATCAGCACATTAAAGTAGAGCGGTAGTTACCAAAATGAATTCTTCAGCCGTTACCAGTGCTAGAGTGGAAATTGGAAAATATATCCATGGACTTCATTGTGATATTACAAAAGACATATTGATGTAAGAATTAAATCTGGCTTATTATTGATCGATTGACTAAATCTGCAAATTTCCTTCCAATTATAGATACATTTCATCTAGATCAACATTCTAGGTTGAATGTTAAAGAGATAGTCAGGTTTAATGGAGTTCCCTTCTCCATTATATCTGATCATGATCCCAAGTTTACATATAACTTTTGGAAAGGCCTTCAGAAGCCGTGAGGTACTGAATCAAATTTTAGTACATATTTTCATCCTCAATCAGATGGGCAGTGAGAATGAAAAATTCAGACCTTGGAGGATATGCTACATGCTTTTTCACTAGATTATTAGGGATGTTGGGACCAACAAATTTCTTTGGTTGAATTTTCATATAGTAACAGTTTTCATTCTAGTATACAGATGGATCCATTTGAGGAATTATATGGAAAGTGCTATCAAACTTTAGCTTTTTGGGATAAAGTGGGAGAACGGAAGTTGATGGGACCAGAATTGGTAGAAGAGATGGAAGAGAAAGTCCAGTTCATTCAGAGGCACATGAGAACAACTCAGAACAGACAGAAAAGTTATGGGGATAACCGGAGGAAGGGTATTTCTTTTGAGGTAGGTGATCTTGTATTTTTTAATGTTTCTCCATGGAAAAGTGTGATGTGTTTTGGTATGAAGGGAATGTTGAGTTTTAGTTTCATTGGACCTTATGAAATCCTATAGAATGTTGGATCAGTAGCATACAAAGTATCTTTACCTCCATGTTTATCCTAGGTACCCAATATTTTTCATGTTTCGACATTGAGAAAGTATATACCTGATCCATGTAATGTTTTGAGACCAATCCTTGTTCAGTTGGAAGAGAATCTCTCTTATGAAGAATAAATTGTTTAGATTTTGGACCGTAGAGAGAAAGTGTTGCGGAATACGTTAATTCAACAGGTAAAGGTTTTGTGGAAAGACCATATGTTATAAGAGGCAACTCGGGAATCTGAAAAACCTATGAGGGATAAATACCCCCAATTATTTGATTAGTGAATAAAATTGTGAGGATGGAATTTCTAAAAGGGGGGAAGGATGTAGCATCCCAGATAAATAAGGAATAAGAAACTTTTCATAATTATTAATATATTTTAATTAAATATTAATTTTACTTTAAATGGAACTCTATGTTCGATGGCATACCCGGTACGCAACAACGGGTTTCTTTGAAATCTTACGTTGCACACTAAAAATATAATGTTATTATTTTTAATGGTATTTAACACCAAGACATTGTATTGTATGGAATGAATAGAAATTACTAAAATGTGATTATATATGTTTGTTAAATATTTTTACATTTATCCAATAAAAGTTAGAGGCTTAAAATATGAATGAATCCATTTTTAAGCACAAAATACTCTAATATTCTTTAAAGGTTAGATTTACTGCCTTTTGATGGTTAACCCTTTTTAAATCTAGTTTTTTTCACTTTTATATGTTATATTTGACAAAATAAAATTCTTCTTTAGATTTGGGACATTAAATTTTACTTTGGGTAATTCTTTGACATTTTTCTGATAATGTTCATTTTTTAATGAATAGTGTAAAATATTGTATTTTATTTCAAATGTACCTTTTAATCTAATTTATTTATATAGTTAGATTATAATTTTAATAGTTTTTAAAGTGTAAATAGATTATAATTTCACCATTTAATCAATTGATTGTCTTTTGAAGCAATTTCACTATGAAATTGGACATAATCAACTATCAATCTTTTGATTGTTATTGTTTCTTTGAAACACGCTAATTGTTTTAACAACAGGAATTAATTTTAAATTAATTAATTACACTTCTATGTTTTTAATTTGGAAAAATATACATCATTTTTTAATTTTTAATATCAAATAATGCTTAGTCTGAGTTTTTGATATTTTTCTGAAAAGCTTTATTATTTGATTAACAGTGAAACCACTTAGTAGTAGTTAAAAAACTAAATTTTTCATTTAAATGAAATTTTACCACTTCTATGAATTGAATTTCAAAAATCCAACATACATGGTTGTTATTAGTATGTAAATTTTTGTTCTATAAGATGAAAATAATTTTTGGTGAATAGAAACTTTAGACTTTTTTTCCGTGGTTAAAGGTAAATAGGGTAATCCAAGGTAAAAAGAATATTATAATAATTCAAAATTACTTTATCAATTTTCCTAACCTTATTAGATGAGTAATGTCAAACCATGGGCATCTTTGGGCCGATTTTGGGACCCCATGGAGCCACTTATGAGTGATAATGACACTTTAGATTAATTAATTTATAGTAAAGGCCAAATTGACAGAATCAAATATCTTTTAGTAATTAATTTTTATATGGTGTGGTATAAGTAATATTTTTGACTATAAATATGAATTGTAATGATAAAATTATTTCGTACATCATGGTATTTTTTTTATAATTTTTAGACATCAATTAAATTAAATTATTTATGACACAATAATGATGGAGTATTTACCTCATTAATAAATGATTTAAACAAATAAGATTAAAATTGTTAAAAAATAATCCAAAACGTGTCCAATTATGATTGGATGATTTTATTTCGACTATGAGTTATCTTATATTTTACGTTAATGATATTTGGACCTTTAGAAACCGAATATAATTATATAATAAAATAATGTTTTCACACTTTCCTAAAGAGCCCCTCCTCCCCCTTATAAAAGGAGACCATTTCTAACCAATTTTTCACACCTCTCAAGCCTTTTGGATCATCCTAACTCTACCCAATTAATCTCCCTACATCCTTCTCCTCCTCTTATAAACCTTACCTTAGGGAGAAGGCACTTCAAAAAGTCCTTTGGTACAAACGAAAGGGAGTTTCCCAAATTAAAGGTAACAGTTTATCTTAAATTGTTTTCTTTTATTTTACTTCTCCAACCCCGAAACTCTTTTTATTCATTTCTTTTTTAACTAAACCAATATCCTAAATATAATAGAATGTTTTTATAAGAAGTATTTGAACTACACATACACACACCTCCATCTAATGGATGAAGAACATAATGTTTCTGTGGATGGGAAACAAACGCCTCATGAAACTAAGATTGTTAAAATATCTCCAACCGCCTCTCATGGTGTCCATTATGATGGAACTCTATTTATATATGATATATATTATTTTTATGTTTTCTTTATGATTCTGTAATTTCTATTTGTAATATTACATTATGGTTTCCATTATGGGTAAACGTGATAATCTGATTAGGGGAAGTGTGGACTACCGCCCCCTCCAAGTGATATGACTCGTTCATGAATTACGTAGAACATATAAAGGATGGAGTAAATGATATTATAAATTATATTATACTGGAATCATAATATAACTATGTATCATTATGTTTTAATTCCATTAAAATAAGAAATAGAAGTGGATGTTGTGTTCGTGCATACGTATGGCTTACCGTCTCCATGAACGGTGCAATTCGTTTCTTACCTCTAAATGCTATGTACTATTATAAATACATGTATATACTGTATATATAAGATATATAAGATATATACATCATAATTATCATTCTATATATAATGAATATTTTAGTACATTTACAACATGTAATTACAAGAATTCCATTTTCGACTCAAGTACCAAATATCGACAAAATTACTGTTATTAACATAAATGACTATGTAATGTTTAAATCATGGTAATAAATGATATAAAAGGAATAATAGACTTTGAAAATGTTCTTAAGAAATTATAAATTAACTTTAGTTTATTATTCAAGAGATTAATCAATGATTGAGTCAAGGCAGACACGAGGTATGGGACTTCATCTCAATCTCCTTTTGTTGAGAACAACTACAACTTGGCCTTTTATCAGCTCTAAAACCCTACATTAAAAGAATTAGAAAAGTGATGTTAATGCCAGCGTAGATAAAGGGGGGATCCACTTTATCAGCACTCTGAAAAGTTCTGATAAAGTCCACCTTTATCAGCACTAAAAAATCACTGATAAAGGGTGGAAATTAACAGCGCTATCTTGAGAGTTGATAATGGGGACCATTAATTGTGCCCTTTTAGCACTATTAAAGGAATCCTTTTTCAGCACTCAAAAAGCACTGATAAAGACATCTGCCCCTGCACCTGCACAACCAGCACCTTCACAACTTCACATGAACCAATAACTGAAAGACGACACACCGCACACAATATTTTGACAAACAATGCTATATACATTTACTAAACATCATGAATACAAAAAAGTGCACTACAATATACATTTCAAACGATGTTTTACATGGTTAAAATTACAATTATCCCGCAATAGTTATAAACAATAATGTTTCATCCTTTGATATCTGTGATCCCCTCTCAATAATTGTCGTCCATGGTATTTGTTGACGAACAAAGCATCTGAACTCAAGGAAAAAAATTCACCTATATAAGAAAACAAATATTATGTTAGTAATACAATAAAGAAATAAATTTAAACATTAATATAAAATAATACATTAATATGGTAATGTGAAAATAAAATATGGAAATCATAAACTGAAATGTTTTCATTATGATCAAAATGAAAGGGAATAATGTAAAATTCATATGTTTTTGGATGATTTATCTCATTTAATAAATACTGATTCTTTATCTAATAAAAATCTTTACCGGTCACATTGTGCATCGGATTGAGGAATGGTTGATCGATACACATCACAAATGACTCATAGATCATTTTACTAAAGCATCAAAACAATCTGAACGCGTTTTCTTGGTTTTCTGTATGACACTTGTGTTGTTTTCTAAAGTTAATGTCAATTTGAAACTGATATCAGACACTTTTAGCCATACCGGTCACACTATATTTTATATTGAGGTGTGGTTGATTCGTACATGTCATAAATGACTCATATATCATTATCCTAAAGTATCAATACAATCCGAATGTGTTTACTCAATTTTCCATATGTCACTTGTGTTGTTTTCTAAAGTTAATGTCAATTTGAAAATGATATAAGACACTTTTATCCATACAAGTCACATCGTGCATCGGATTGAGGTGAGTTTGATTCATACACATCAAAAATGACACATGGATCATTTTCCTAAAGTGTCAAAACAATCCAAATGCATTTTATCAGTTTTCTGTATGTCACTTGGGTTGTTTTCTAAAGTTAATGTCAATTTGATACTGATATCAGACACTTTTAGACATACCGGTCACACTGTGTGTCGGATTGAGGTGTGGTTGATTCATACACATCAAAAAAGACTCATGGATAGTTTTCTTAAAGTATCAAAACTACCTGAACGCATTTTCTCGGTTTTCTGTATGTCACTTGTGTTGTTTCCTAAAGTTAATGTAAATTAAGAACTGATATCAGACACTTTTAGCCATACTAGTAACACCATGCGTCGGATTGAGGTGAGGTTAAATCTTACACATCAAAAATGACTCTTGGATTGTTTTACTAAAGTATCAAAACAATCTGAATGTGATTTTTCCATTTGCCATATGTCACATGAGTTGTTTTCTAAAGTTAATGTCAATATGAAATTAATATCAGCCACTTTTAGCCATACCGGTCATACTGTGCATTAGATTGAGGTGTGGATGATTTGTACAAATCACAAATGAATTATAGATCGTTTTAGTAAAGTATCAAAACAATCTGAATGCGGTTTCTCAGTTTTCCGTATGTCACTTGTGTTGTTTTCTAAAGATAATTTCAATTTGAAACTAACAGACACTTTTAGCCCTACCGGTTACACCATGCATCAGATTGAGGTGTAGTTGATTCTTACACATAAACAATGACTCATGGATCATTTTCCTAAATTATAAAAACAATACGAATTCATTTTCTCAGTTTTCTGTATGTCACTTGTGTTGTTTTCTAAAGTTAATTTCAATTTGAAACTGATATCAGACAATTCTATACATGCCGGTCACACCGTGTGTCGGATTGAGGTGTGGTTGATTTGTACACATCAAAAATGACTCATGGATCATTGTCCTAAAGTATCAAAACAATCCAAATGCATTTCCTCAGTTTTTCTTATGTCACTTGTGTTGTTTTCTAAAGTTAATGTCAATTCGAAACTGATATCAAAAACTTTTATCCATACCGATCACCCCATACTTTGGATTGAGGTGTGGTTGATTCTTACACATCATAAATAACTCATGTATTGTTTTCATAAAGTATCAAAACAATCAGAATGTGTTTGCTCAGTTTTCCTTGTGTCACTTGTATTGTTTTCTAAAGATAATGTCAATTTAAAACTGATTTCAGACACCTTTAGCCATACCGGTCACACCGTGCGTCGGATTGAGACTTGGTTAATTCATACATGTCAAAAATTACTCATGGATCATTATCATAAAGTATCAAAACAATAAAAATGTTTTTTCTTTGTTTTTTGTATGTCACTTGTGTTGTTTTCTAAAGTTAATGTCAAATTGAAACTGATATAGGACACATTTAGCCATACCGGTCACACCGTGTGTCGGATTGAGGTGCGGTTAATTCATACACATAAATAATGAATCATGTATCGTTTTACTAAAGTATCAAAAAAATCTGAATGTGTTTTCTCAGTTTTTCATATGTCACTTGTTTTGTTTTCTAAATTTTATGTCAATTTGAAGCTGATATCAGACACTTTTAGCCATACCGGTCACACAGTACGTCACATTGAGGTGCGGTTGATTCGTACACATCAAAACTGACTCATGGATCATTTTCCTAAAGTATAAAAACAATCCGAATGTGTTTTCTTGGTTTTCCGTATGTCACATGTGTTGTTTTCTAAATCTAATTTCAATTTCAAACTGATATCAGACAATTTTAGGCATACTGGGGTAGAAATCTGCGATGTCCTAGAAACATGGTTTTCAATGGATTTTTCAACCTAATTGATTGTGTACCATGTTCGCAAATGAGACACCCTTGAGTTCCTTTAATGCTATATCAAGACAAATTTCCATAAGCAGGGAAGTCATATTTCGTCCCATTCAACATGGCTCTCAATGTGAAATCTCCCTTTTTGTAAGCATTATACAATATAACACTTGAATCCCACAATAATTTCAAATCGTTGATTAATAAAGCTATATAAACATAAATATTATTACCCGGTGGTTTTGGTCCTGATATAAGAATACATAACATGAAATATATTCATTTCATGCATAACCATGGTGGTAAGTTATAATTTACCAACATAACTGTCCATGTATTGTGACTGTTGATTTGAAAACCAAAAGGATTCACTCCATCTATAGATAATGCAAGACGAAGGTTTCTCAACTCATTTCCAAATTCAATATAGTCATGATCAATTCTCCTCCACTGAGGAGAGTCTTCTAGGTGACGTAATATCCCATATTTAATTCTTGTATCTGCAAGCCATGTCAATTGTCCTATAGTCTCCTCACATCCATATAAGTGCCTAAACATTGGAATGATTGTAAAGTACCATAAAAAATTAATAGGGCTGGATTCACCTTTCTTGTATCGAGAGGCACCACACTTTGGTCATTCTATATGTGATTTATGGTCCTCGTGAAATAGTATATAGTCATTCAGGTAGGTGTTTATTCATTCTGAGATCATACCCATCGAGCATAGAATTCGTCTGGCGTCATTTATTCGGCTCAGGAGCTCATTATCTTCCAGGAGAATGTCATTCAAGAGAGCAAGTAGTTTCGTAAAACTGGAATCACTCCACCCGTTGTCTGCTTTAAAATTATGTAGCTTCAGTAAGGCTGACAGTGCTGTATATTTAGTGCAACCAACATTCAATGGCATCTTGGCACAACTTTTTAACTTCTCAAACAATTTTGGGCAATCACAAAGTCCATCTTCAATGGTCCTTGTCATTTCCTCAATATTATATTTGTCATCATTCACATCTGTAATCACATCCTACATACAGTCATCTTCATTGTTCATGCTTGTAATTGTATCAGATGATCCATAAAATGCAGTGTTATCCCATCCACTACCTACATTCCTTGTTTCCCTATGTTTATTCCAACATGTATAACTCTAATCTATTCCATGAGAGATCAAGTTTTCTTCCAACTCCTTTGGACTAATTTGTTTTGAATAACAAAAGTGTAAACATAGACAAAGGATTTTAGAAGGGTCATGTGCATGTTCTTTTGCAAACTTGATAAACTCTTTCATTCCTTCTTCATACAATTTTGTCAACCGATTGGCATTCATCAATTCTTTATTTATATTCATCGTATTTGAAATCCAAATGATGGGTATATAGGTTAATAGATAAGGTATATGAGTATAATTTAGATAAAAAAACTAGATTATTTAAAAATGGTGGGGGTGTGCTCATTAATAAAAAATCATGGGTGGTTCTTGAGATTCATCCATTCTCTTCCTCAATTCGATACCCCTTGATAAGGGGTGGTTCTTGGGAGTATTTTATAGTGCGTTAGTGAGTTATTCCATCATATTTCCTCCATTACTATTATCCTTTATTTCCCTATGATTTGGGATGATTTTAACTAGGATTTGTGTGATGATTTCACTATATCATCTTCAAATCAATTCAGTTGATGTAGATTTTGTTTGTATTCTCTAGATGATATCCTCATATGATGAACGCACCATGTTTTGTGTGGTTTAGGTGGTGTTGTGTTTCCCAGTGAGTTTTTAAAAGATTATTCTTAATTATATTAAGGTGAATAATTAATTATAAGTTTCTATAATTAATTATTTGGTAATTGTGCCTTGAGATTGGGTCTTAATCAATGGGACAAGATTAGATAAGTCATGTATAGTCTCAGTTCAGTATTAGATGATCTTGGTGTGGGGGTTACTCTATTTTTTGAGGTAAGTGGACCCTATAATACAAAACCATGTTCCAATTTATGCATGATTATGCATTCATGCATGAGTTTATGTGTTCCAGTGAAAGGGATAGAAATCAAGATCAAACTTGGAAAATAAATACGGTGTTTTTGATCCACCAAGAGATAGAGTTAGGGTTCTATTGAATGTTTGTGATTTGGTGATCATCCAGAGATTATATCTCCATGGAGCTGAGGTTTCTAGTTGTGTTTATGAGAGGATCGGATTTGTTATGATATTTTTATTTACTAGTTAGGTTTACTAAGGCTATTTGAGTAGGTATTATAGTCTATGGACTTAAGAATATGGATAATAGTTTTATATCTCACGTATGATGGGGAACACTCTCTTAAGGATATATAAGATTCATGGTGTGTATGATGAGTAGGGTATTCCATATAGGGATTGGTGAAGTGTTACATAGTGGATTTCATCTTTATAATTGGATTAAGAGATCTGCAAGGGGATATATGATATGTTACCTAAGTGAGGGTCATGGTAATAGTCTAGTTGACTTATCATAGGGTATCCAAGGCTCATAGGGTGAGTTTTTTTAGGAATTTAATAATTTAGTTTTAATGAGTTTTAATGTGGGAATTATAAGATGATATAGACTAGACTATTGATGCCTAGATCAAGTATAGCATGTGGGTTGTGACATTACCATGTAGAGATGAGTGTGTGTTTCTATCAATGAATAGATATGGGTTTGGTTTATAGAACCCAAAAGATTCTCTTATAGGTGGAATTAGAATGTTGATAGGTTAAGAATAATTTTCATATATAACCAAGATGGTTTTAAGGAGATTATTATGCAAGGGTAAATGGATGGTGACTTTTATCATTTATGGTAAGACCGACTAAGAGATTGGGAATTCATATGACTTTCACCTAGTTGAAGAATGATCATCCCTGGGGCCCACCTATTGATGATGTGGTTTAGCTAGTACGAGAGTTTTTCTATCTAGATACCCTCCTTAGATTACTATTTATATGTTTTGTGGCTTGAGACAAGATGGACGGCCTTTATTTAAGTGATAAGGTGTTGGTAGGACCCTACTTTGAGCGAGAAGGCATTGGTCAAAGGGGATTGGTGTGTGACATCCATGGGATCCACCTATTGATGGTGCATTTTGACTTATGATAGAGGTTAGATGTTGTGATTCCCTCCTTAGATCATTTTTGTATTATAATATGATACGAGATATAGAAATTGGGATCACTAAGTATTGGTTTGGAGTAGTTTTGTGAGAGGTTGTCTATAAGGATTCCCTCCTCAAATTGTTTTTTATGTTATGTGATGGTGAGACCCACCGTAAGTGAGAGGGAAGCAGCTACTACTTTATGGAATTAGAGGACATGTGAATCACACCCAATGTGAATGGTTGGTGGCACTGTTATGTTATAAGAAAGGATTTGATATTTAAATTGGTATATGACCCAACCTAGAGAGAGTGGGGAGTGGGCAGGAATTGCTAGAAAACATGATGGCACAAGTAGGGTGTGAGCTAAATCCCAGAAGGATTTCACCCAATGATTCTATAACAATATTACAATATTAAATTAACCAAGAAAGTGCCTTCAATATTCAAATAAACATGTTTGGAATTTCAAAAGAATATTTAATCTAATCCTGATTTATATTTCAAAGGATGAAAATACTTTAGCAATTCAGGATTCACATTTTGAAGGATGGAAATACATTTCAAATTATAGATTTTCCTTTAAAAAGGGTTCTTTATACAAATTTCAGTTTTCAAATTTTTATTAAATAAACACTTTTATATAAATAGTTTATATAAAATTAAGACACATAAAATAATATAAAAAAATGGAACATATTCAATTTAAATACCAAAAAGTGAGCAATATGGTTATATGACTAATAAGGTATCATAGTTACAGGATATAAGTACCCCATACTCACGGTTATATGGAAAATATGTACATACACCCCTTTGAACCAAGGCTATAGTGGACTCATCAACATCACCTAAGAGATGTGACGTACTGATTGTTTTTTTTAGAATTTTGTATGTTGAAAAGTGTTTTCTAAATAACTCACTAACTACCTAAGTCCTTCATGTGATCAAGTAAAAAATAATGACGGGAAATTTATTTTAAGGAACCATAAAATACAATTCATCCCATTCTCCATTTTAAATATGGCAGTTTTCCCTGTAGAAACTATAACAGTGTTTTAATAAAAAACATGTCTTTTCCCAAAGAAAAATACATAATGTTTCTATCAAAACCATCATTAATAAATTTGTACAAATTGGGATTTGAAATAAGTTCACAACTCAATTTCAAAATCTAATTTCACAATTTAATTCAACAATTTAATTTTCAAACAAATTCCCTTAATTTCAAAATAAACCCCCAATTCGTTGGATTTATGGTTTCAAAAAAATTTCCATAAAATACTTTTTACAAAACTAAATTAAAAATAATTATTTGAAAAACATTCCATCAAATCAAAAATTTAAATTAAAAAATTTAAATTTCACAAATTTCCATAAACCCACCAAAATTCAATCGAATTAAGAGTTTTCCAATTTCATTCCAAAACACCTTTTTTTTAGAAACACCGTGTTCAATGGATTTGGTTTTTCAATCAAACAAATTGAAAAATATTTAATTTAATTAAAATAGTTTCAATTAAATAAATAAATTTTGGGGTAAGGTAAATTGAGCATTTTAATGGAACCACCTACCTCAGGATCAACAGATCTCAATTCACAATGTTTTATATGGAAAACTCTAATGGAGAAGGACAACAATTAAGTTCTATGTATTGAACATAGTTTTTGATCCATAACTGTGGGTATTAGATTCAAAAATCTACATGAGGTTCCATGGAACCCTAGAAAAAAGAAGGGAGATCACAGGATAATAAGATTAGGATGAGGAAACTAATGTAGAGAATATCATAAGACATTACTCATGCATCATATCACTTTATGGGGGGATACAATGGTCCATGAATCCTTCTTGGGTGGATGGGAGAAACTGATTTTGGGTAGTATTGGTCTTGTGGGGATAAAAAATAGCGTTTTGTAATTTTTAATTAAAAATCAGATCACATGAAATCTCATTCTCATAGTTTCTATGGAAGTGGTTCACAATTTAGAAAAACCATTCTCAAGTCGTGTTCCTATTATAATTGGACAACATGGTTTATTTTAGGAGGGAACATGTCTTGACTAACCATGTTCCAACAATGTAAAATCTAATGGCCTTGGGATTCATGGTCTTCTCATAGGGGGAGCATGGTTTAGGAAAACTGTGCGCCAATAATGCACTAGCCCATAATTTTTAAAATTATTACAACTTTAACCTGAAATGACCCCAAACAAGACCAAATCAAGGCCGGATAAAAAGAGGGGTTTATGAATACCATAAAATAATAACAAGATGTTACATCCTCTAAACCAAAAAAAACATTTTTTCCACTAAAACCCCCACAATGAATCTCCCATTATAAAAAATAGGAGGCCACTACTCTCTCATAAGTTCCTCCATCTCCCACATTTTATGACTACCAAATTCATGATTCCATAGAACTAGAGCCAAATTTATCATCATCCCACAATGTAACTTCGATTCAGAATAAAATATCCTTAATGGTTGTTCTTTCATGGATAAATCATGTTAAACTTCAAGATCACACGAAATGAGAAAATGAGATAGAACATATAGATACTTTCGAGTCTGAGATACCTAGAAGATGTTATGTATCGACATATACTATGGTAGAATTTCTAAATGGTATGAAACCATTAATACCTTCTCAATTACCTCAAATGGTTACCCAAAATGAGGATAAATTTTCTCTTGACCCACAAGTCATCGATGAACCCACCAAAGTGAAACATTTTGTGAATCCTTTAAGAACACAAGTTCTCCAAGTGATAATTTTAAAGTCCTATTGTGACAATAAACATGAGACTTATATCAAATCTGTGTCACCAACATTCTCTAAATAATCAACTGAATATATGTTATCGTATCTTGAACTATTTTTGGTTCGACCAATAAAATTCCACCAATCTATGACCAAAATAATAAAGATTTACAAGACCAGACATACAAGGCCTTGAAAGGAGCCATTCTGATCATGGATTGGTAACTATTGTTATAATAAAACTCATCCAAACCCAAGTGATCATCCAAAGATCCACCAAAGTTGAGAACAAAAGTGTGAAGAATATCATCATGAATCTATATTGATCTTTATATCTGGACATCTAATTGTGTCTGGTATTTCATGATCAAACAAACCTGAGATCCCAATGCCTTCTGAATGACTCTCCAAAATATAAAAGTAAACCAAGGATCCCTATAAAAGACCATTAAATATTGAACTCCATGAAAATGAATAATCTCTTTCACATATAGATTTCCCAACATTTCAAATTTGGTTTCATAATGAATTGGTATAAAGTGAGGTCACATGGTCATCCTGTCGATCACATCCCAACTTGAAATCTTCTTTCTCTGGGTATGCTGTATCCCAACCACAAATTCCATATATATCTCATCCCATGTCTTAGTAGGGGCTGGAAGTGATTGAATAATACCCTAAGGTTTTTATTGATCGACCTTAACATGTTGGAATTTATAACAATGAGAAACAAATTTTGTGATTCCTCATCTCATACCTGGCCACGAAATAAATCACTGCATGTCATAGAACATATTCATGGTTCTTGGGTGCACATACCACTGGGAGTTATAGAAGTATCCTTTAACAAATTTCCTTACCTCTAATGGTATAATTTACTAATTTTGATAGCATAGAATTCCCTCTTTGGAGAATGACCACCCTAAAATGATCTCCCCACTATAAAGAGAGTATATAATTCTATGAAACTCATCATCAAGATTATATTATTGAAGAATAAATTTGAGAAGAGTGGATATCAATTGAACACTGTCAAAGGAAACATCAGACCCTATTTCCTATTCTCCAATATGTAACTATGAAAAAAAATTCATCATGTTTCACCCTTTTGATAAATCTTTCACTACCTGGGTCATACGAATCATGTTCAAATCATCCGCAACGACATTCCCTTTCCTCCGGGTATAGGTGATGTCAAAATCAAAAGACTCTAGGTACTCCACCTAACACTTATGGTGGTGATTTAACTGTTTTTTAGAAAATATATAACTCAAACTCTCAGGGTCATGAAACATGGTAAACTCTTCTCTATATTGGTAATGACGCCAAATCTTAAGCATGTGCAAAACATATTCATGTTCATGGTCATGGGTTAAATTATTATTCTTCTGTCGCATAAACTATTGAGAGCCATAAGCAATGAAATTATCACCCTATATAATAAAGCATCCCAATCCTGAACCTGATGCTTCACAAATGACCACAAGGCCCCTCTCGGCCTCTGTAAGAGTCAACACTGAAGTGGGAGTCAAAAGTCATTTCATCTTAACAAAACAATTCTGAAATTTCTAATCCCAAGAAAACATTACTCCATTCTGTGTTTGGGTATTCATCGGATAATCCAATAGTGGGAAGTATTTAACAAATCAATGATAATACATAGCAAGACCCAAGATGCTCTGAAAAACCAAAATATTTCATGGTTTTTCCTAATTCATAATACCCTTCACCATCATAGGATAAACTAATATTCCTTATTCTGACACCACATGTCCCAAGAACATCACTTCTCGAATCCATAAATCATATTTTAGAATATTATCACAATGTTAGTGATTTTTTAGTAAATTCAAAATTGTTCTTAGATGATTCACGACATCTTCCTTGGACTTAGAGTAAACAAGGATGGAATCCAAAAATCCTATCAAAAAGGTATCAAGATACTCATGGGAAATAATTAATTAATTATATAAACACTACATGAGCATTGGATAGGCCAAATCGCATAACAAAGTACTCATAATGTCTTTACCTACTTCCAACGTCGGTTTTATGAATGTCACGTTCTTTTATCCTCAACTGATGATAACCAGATTGAAGGTAAATCTTCGAGGACCACTTCACACCTTTCAACTGGTAAAATTTATCATCAATTCATTGAAATAGGTACTTATTATTTAAAATCACTCGATTGATATTTTGGTAATCAACACATAGATGAATTGACCCATCATCATTATTAGAAAAGAGAACTAGAAAAGCCTAAGGTGACATGCACGTGCATATGAATCCTTTCTCAAGAAGATCATCAAACTAGAACTTCAACACTTTCATTTCAACTAGTTCCATATGGTAATAATGAATGGATACTTGTTGAGTACTAGGTATTTTGTAAATATAAAGATATACCCCTCTTACTATTGGCAAAATAGATAATTCAGATGGAAACACATAAAAAAACTCAATGAAAACTGGAGGGAGATCACCACTCAAAGATTCGTTCTCTAGTTCAATGGAGAACAAAGATATCACTTTAGCCAACTATAGATAAGATGGTCCATATTTACTCAACATTGGGTCCCATTCCCCTTGAAAGACACAGAACACACTATCTAGTGTAGTAAATCATACACATCAAAGAAAAAATTAATATTTCTTTATTGGAAATGATCCAATCCATCCAAAAAATGATGTCAAGTGTATTCATGTCAAGAATTAGAAAAATACATGCATGCTCAAAATTTTATAGAGAGAAGACAAATCCTAAATACAAAGACAAAACCTCTCTCTTTTTACGAAGTGTTGTAGTAATAACCAGTGCATAAGATAAAATATCCATAAAAATATTATGAAGATTAATAATATAGGTGGAAATAAAAAAATTATATGAACTAGTATCAACTAAAATGGCCACTAATGATGAAGATATGGTAATGGTAGCTATCGCAGCCATTGGGCATGTATCTGCTTCCTCTAGAGACTCATCTACTATATTAATTAGCTTCGTTATAAATGCATGGGGCTGGAAACCTTGTATATGTAATGTATCTGATTGTCCCATAGTTTTTGGAGAGTCTGGTGATCTTTTTCCACTACATAGAGTAGAATAAGCATGTAAGGATCTATGTAAGCGCACCGAGCATCTGTAGGATCCATGGTTCTTGGGTTAATCAGTAAAAACTCACTATGAATTTCTTAGATTTCCACCTTGGTAGCAAACCAAATGACCTCTTACATGTTCTTAAAGTGGTCTAGAATGACCATACTATCAAAAACAACCATAAGAATCATCATGATTTTTATTTTATTCAGTGGAATTCATTCATCCACTTTGAGAAAAACAAACTCTTGATAACCCTAACTTACCATCCATGTCCATCTCATCCATTAGTGCTCTATCCAGTACATCAACATAAGAAGGAATTTTTATCCAGAAAAACTATTAAAGAATATCCTAATGAAGTACGAACTCAAAACTTCAAGCCCTGATATTATCAATCTATACAATATCAAGTGTGAAATGCATGACCTATACAAAATTATTTTCGTACTCTTTCATAGTTCTATCAGCATTCTCAATTTTGAATAACTTAGTTGACCTAGAAAACTGCATTGACTCTAGATATAACTAGTCAGTGAATATTACCTTTAATTCATTCCACTATAAGTCCTCATGTTTCATTTCCATCACCATAGTGACCCACTATCTCTAGCTCAATCCTTCCAGCACAAAGGTTGTACACTTTACCTTGGTTTAATAGGGTGTGTCCAATAACCCGAAAAAACACTCCATTTTGCTCACCCATTCCTCAACCTCTTGATGATCATTTGAGCCTTTGAATTGTATTGGATTTTGTAAAAGGAACTCTTGAGAAAAAATAATACTAACATCCCTCTGAGGTTTCACAACTGGAGAATAAATGGAGAAATGGAGGTCGTGCATATTCTAGAGCATAGAAAGAGTGCACAATCACCTCTTCTAGACTTAGGTCCCCTAGAGGATTTCCCCACTGTGGTATAGTAGCAGCTTCCTCTCAAATCAGATTCACACGTCTTCTTGGAGGCATAATGCTAAACAACATCAACAAACAACAAATAAGAAATCATATAAAAAATCAAATAGAGAAATAGGGGAAAGTAATCCCAATAGATAGAAAATAATATTTGGATTTCAACCTATTAAAATCAAAATTTGGGAAAACACATAAATTAATCCTCATGAAATTTTTCCCTAACCACCCCTAGTGACATAAGGTTCATTATAGTGAGAGCTAGTTATGAACTCAATAAAAATTACCTCCTATGTCTTGATAAAATTTCACAAATTCATACTGACTTCATGACAAAATCTCATCCTACTTATGATACCACTTTGTCACAAACCATCTTGGGTACCCTATTATCCCGATAGCCATGCTAAAGTGGATATATCCATAAGGTAATTCCTAATCCCAATGGATAGATGACTAACACCAAGCATCATACAAAAATTAAAGAGGGAATGATTTTTCAACAAACATTGTAGAAGAAAATGAAAAATAAAATATGAATAAAAATGAAGCTCCACTCGGAGTAGTGTTCTAAAAATCAAATAAGAATAAACAAGACCATGTAACACAAGAAAGCTCTAGAAAAGTATCAATATAAACATCTCAAGTCCCAACTCATACGCAACTCACCATGTCCCTGGGTAAAAATCAAAAATCAATTAAAATAAATGATTTACCCCTACATTACCGTAGAAGAAGATAATATGCAAACACTTAAAGGAACAAGTAGGTTATGAGACAAATCCCAGTAATTTTCCACCCAAATATTTCTCAAAAATATTCCAATAATGAATTAACCAAGAATGTAATTTCAATTATCAAATAAATAGGTTTTCGATTTTAAAATAATATTTAAACAAATTATTATTTACATTTAAATGGATGAAAATACCTTATAAATTCATGCTTTACATTTCAAATGTTTTAAGTTCATTTCAAACGATGGAATTTACTTTAAAAAGGTTCTTTATACAAATGGAACTTTTAATAAATGGTATAAATAAACACTTTTATATAAAATAGTTTATATAAATCCACAAAACGTGTAAAAAAATTACAAAAATGGAATATATTAATTTGAAATACAAAAAATTGATAAACATTGTCATATTACTAATAAGGTATTATATTTATAGGATGTAGATACCCCACACTCAAGGTGATATAGAAAAATGTGCATACTCCCCTTTGAGCCAAGGACAAAGAGGACTCATCACCATCACCTAATGGATGTGAGGTGATGATATGATATTTTAGAACATTGTAAGTCATAATGTGTTTTCTGAATAACTCACTAATTACCTAATTTTTCCATGTTCTTATGTAAAAAACAATGATGCGAAATTTATTTCATGCACCCATAAAATAAAAATAATCACATTCTCTATTTCAATTATTCCAAATTTCCCATGAAAATTTATAACAGGTTTTTAATAAAAAAACATTACTTTTCACCATGATAAAACCCTAATATTTCTATCAAACCCATTTTAATCCATTTACCCAAATAGGAATTTGAAATTAATTCACCATTCACTTTCACAGTCCAATTTGATAGTTTATTTTTCAAACAAATTCTATCAATTTCATAACAAACCCCCAATTCAATGGAGATTAGGTTTTTCACAAATTTCCATGAAATTCTTTTCCCAAAATTAAATTCAAAATTATAATTGAAACAATTTTTATAAAAGAAAAAATTTATATTAAACAATTTATATTTGATAAATTTTTATAAACACACCCAAATTCTATGGAATTTGGGTTTTTCCAATTTCATTTTAAAAACCATTTTTAAAAAAACCCCAATTAATTGGAATAGTGGTTTTAATCAAACCAATTGAAATACATTTAATTTAAAATCAATAATTTTCATTTAATTCAAAAAACTGAAATTAAATAAATTGATTTAGGGTTATGATAAATTGGACATTATAATGGAAGCACCTACCTTGGGATCAATGGATATCAAATCCCAATTTCGTAAATAGAAAACTCCAATAGAGAATTATGGAAACTAAGATCTATTAATAAAACATATGTTTAGAACCATAAAAGTGGGTATTAGATCCAAAAAAATGACATGGGATTCCATGTAACCCTAGAGATAAGAAGATAGATTTTGGGATAATGAGATCTGGATGAGGAAACTAACTAAGAGAATATTGTAGGGAATTCGTCAAGCTTTGGGTCACCTTTGGAAGAGATATGAGGGGGAAAGAATCCTTATTTGGAGCTCTATGTATAGGAGATAATTAACATGGGTTGTACTGGTTTATTAGGGGCCTAAAAAGGGGTTCGGTAATGTTTAATCTAAAATTGGATCACTTGAAATCTCATCTACATGGTTCCCAGGGCATAGGTGCATAGTTTAGCAAAATCATGTGCAAGTCGTGTGCTGGTTATAAATGGGACACATGGTTTATCCGAAGTGGTTTCATGGATTTAATAACCATTTTCCAACCTCATTAAATATAACATCCTTACATTGCATGGTTTGCTCTATGCGGGCACACAATTTGTGAAACTTTTGTGCTAATCCTGCACAATCCCATAATAATCAAAACTATTAAAAATTTATCATGAAATAACCCCAAATGAGACCCAACCAAATATATATAAAAAGTAGAATCTAGGAATACCTAAAAATAGTAATAGGCTATTATAGCCCAGTAGTGGGTTTAGTGGTTGGTGGCTGGTGCAAAACAATAGGGATGTTAGGCCTCAGGTAGTAAAGCTTCAGGCCTGATGCACGCAGTGGAGCTTCAAAGTGTAGAGTATGTTGAGGAGCCAATTATGGTTAAAGGTACATCATTGGATTTACTGTAGTAATTTCATTTAATTTTGGAATGGACCTTGTGGAGTCATGTAAATTTTGGGTTCTTGAGGTGAACATGATGTATCTATGGACTAACTAGAAGTTGGATAGTAGGTTGCCATCAGTTCAGATACATTATATATGTATGTGAGGTGTGTGTAACCATGATTTATGTGTGGGAATCACTGGATCTATAAATTATATGAGGTATGGTAGCATCTAGGAATTTATGAACTGTAGGTTACATGAGTTTTATGCAACCAGAACTAACTATGGGAATTTATTTAGTTGTAGGACCTCATAGGTGTCATGTGCGACATGGACATGTGGTGGGAATTTGATGAGATGTTGAACATGATGGGTGTCAGTTATTCTAGAGAAGAACCTAGAAAGGTGAAATAGTGATGATTCATCATGGTATGACTTTTGAGTTTAGATGTGGTCAATGGACCATAATGTTCACTTGAGTTTTAGATCAAGATGCGACCAGAGTAGGTAACTCCAAAGGAGGGGAGTGCCTTGAGGGAGTTTACCTGTGAATTGTGACCAGGGTAGTCTAGGTTAATTTTAAAGTGATTGGTATGTTTTGTACCATATCTATGTTTTTTTATATATCATGTATGATCCATGTTATGTTTAGGAGAATATAACAAACTTATTTTTAGGAGTAGGTTGAATTCATTTCCAGTTTTTAATTTTCAGAGTTTGGTGGGTAAACTAACTCTTTTATTATATATAATAATTTAATTTCAATAGTGTCCTCACTCAAATTGATTGATTTTTTATGGGTTAGTCTTAAGAAATTCCTCGATGTTTTATTTGGATTTACGGTGAGTGAGATACTAAAAACCCTTGTTTTTTAGGGTGCGCATACTGGGGTGCACAGTTTGTATAAACCATGTGGCCTCCCATAAGAAACCTTATGGCCCTTCATGTCTACTGGACATGGTTTTTCAAACTGTTATGGAGGGGTCACACGACCATGAAACACTTGTAGAATTTTTAGCTGATGGGATTCTCACAGCAGGTGCAGAATTTGGTAAACTGTATGCTATGGAAATGAGAGGTGGAGACTTGGGTAGGGGCTAACACATGGTTTGCACACAGTTATCCAAGCCTTGCTAGATAACTATTCATCCCACTTAAAAGTGTGACATTAACATTATTCCCCTCCAATATTATTTATTCTTTTCATTCTTTCTCTCTTGTGTGGCTCTCCTTCTAGGTTTTACGGTTCTCCCTTCCTCCCCCCATAGTATTTGATCCAAATCCTACATTTGAGCTCAATTATTCAAGTCGTTAGGTGTATTGGAACCACATAGATGAGTGCTTCAATCCTCTTTATTTTCTTTTGCTTTGCTCTCATCACATGGTGCACTAAACCCATGTTAGTTTATTTTCAATATTTTAAGGGTGTGCATATGAAACACATATTTCTACCAAATCATCTCATGTTATAGGTTGATATTTTATGGGTGTAAATCTACCAACATGAGGTATGTGGTTCTTGTCTTTATCTATGATTTTTTTCGCTTTTTTGGGGGTGCGGCTTTCAGTGCACCATTAGGTAGACCAAGAGAGACACTATTTAATTAATTCCTTATCATTAACTTAATTTTATGATATTATGTAATGCCATTGTGAATTCCCTAACATTTTTTATTCATGTGTGGTTGGGTTATAGGTCATAGATCATTAGGTATGTTTTGTATGGTTGTTATAATTTTTTTAAATTGATCTTTTTTAAGATACTTCTATGCATTACTGAGATCTATGGGAATGTGTCAGGATAGACCTAAAGAGGGAGATGGCTTTGACCATATGGTATGAGGTGATGTAATCATCAGGTTGGTAGAGGCCTAGATTATATGGGTGATTTTGATCACAGGTTTGGAGACATGGTTATTGGTTTGAGTTAGTGAGGCCATTAGTTTATGGGAAAGGAACGTGTTATATTGGATGGTGTTGTATATCAGATGGAGCAACACAATCATAGGGTCATGAGGTGTCATACGATGTTGATTATGAACTTATTGGTGATTTTCGCTCACCTATGTTGACGAATGCACCATTTGGAGCCATGTTCACATAGTAGGACTTAGATGATATATAACAACCCTTCTCTTTATTACACTCTTATACATGATTTAGTACATAAAACCTTCACTTGATACAACATAGAAGATTGAGAGGTATAGTGTCTTTGGGGATTAGGAACATTACATAACATAAAACATCGAATGCAAAAACATATTAAAAAATTCCTTTACATGACCATTATATTCCCTCTTACTTCGCATTGCATGGGATAACCTGAGGGCATGCATAAGAAAAGGGTCAGATATAAATCCCAGTAAGGGATTAAACAAGGAATAAAATGAATATTACAATAAATGTTAGGAAATAGGAATATCAATGGAGAACAAGAGAAACATGAACATAAAGTCATGATAAAGCATGATAATCATAACATGGAAATGTGGCAACAACACTTAACATATAATTTAGCTTGAGACAAGGCTCATTGCACATCGAGAATGAGTAAACCCTCACTGCACATGAAGCACAAGTAATACCTCATTAAAAATTAATTATCATGAGTCAACACTCATTTCACATGACATATCATGATAGTATACATTACTCAGTGCTTTGGAGTGCTATCAGGGTGCACGCTTATTAAACATTTCGTTTCATTCATAAGTGTTCCATATGGATCATAAATCATGGATTCATTAAAAATAATTATTAATTCCAGAATAAGGAATGTGTAATTCATACATGAAACTCTATAATGAATATGTAAATGAGAATAAAGTTGAATACCCTTATTGAAGAAATGGGCATGGTATTCACTACACGATGACTTTGCCTTGGAAAAATGTTGTGTAATTTCGGCAGCATCACGATGTGAGATAAGAATTCATAAAAATAGTTGATGAGAGAGAAAGAGATGTCTCATTATATTTACCTGAAATTGACAGTAAGTGGGTCATATAAATACATATCTCAACAATTGTAATAGAATTTAGATTCATGATACAAAATAATTGCTTGAATGTAAATGAGGAGAGTGAATTTTTTTTCAGAATTTTGGCATAGTAATAGGTGTAAATGGGAGGAATTTAATGAGAGATAAATGGTTCTCGCATCTCTAAAACATAATTTGGGAAGTATGGGTGAGGTTTGAAATCATACGGCAACATTTATAATTGAAAATAAAAGGGCATAACAATGTTATTAAACCTTGATAAAAAGAGAAAGGTAGGAATCCCTTACTTGGAAGTGTAATCCCAAAGGCTTGGGAGAGGCTTGAGAGAGGCTTCTTGGGAGCTTGGGTCGACATGGGAGGATTTTAGAGAGGAGAGGTTAGGGGTTGGTTAAACTCCAAAAGCATTGAGTGAAGACGTAGTGGGAGCTTGGGTGGGTTTATATAGGAATGGAGAGGGAATTCGTAATAATTTAGGTTTGGGACACATCACATTAAACTAATCAAAACCACAGACCAACCCATGGTTTTTTCCAATTATTTTTTCCAAAGGAGATTGTAATATAATATTTTATAATTCCAATTTCCGAACATATTAAAATAATTGGGTTTCTTATCTGCAGTTGTGTCACACTCTCAAGGAAAACATTTTTAAAAGACAAAATGATTTATAATCGTTTGAGGGTAAACTAAAGCTTTGTAAAATAAATCAAACAAACCTAAAAATACATTATTTTAATGGTAAAACATATATTGGTCTTAAATAATGTTTATAGTATTTTATTACAACATTATGGGGTCATTATGATGTCATAAAACACATTATATATTTAAATGGTATTTAATTTTTACCCAAAAATTCGACTGTCTTAGAAAATTATGAAAATTTATCCGTTGCATAATTTCAACGTCTAGATTCCAAAAGTAATACTCATTTTATCTAAATAATTTTCTAAATATGTGAATTTTTACTTTTAAAATAAAAACTGACATTTATCAAAAATTCAACGGTTTTGACAAAAATCGCTTTCAAAACATAATAAAAATTTCAATTGCATTCATAAAATTATAAAATAATTTATATATAATAAAAATAAATTTAATGATAATAATAATAATTTATTAAAATTTTATTTAAATCAAAAATCCATTTATTCATAAAAATATATTTCTTAGTTAAATACTAACTAAAAATATTATTTAGGTATTAGAACTATTTACAAAGTAACAGTAAAAAGAATGTATATTCACTATACAAAAATAATGTATATAGTCATAGTGCTAGGGTATCATTACATAACCCCTTATAACACCCACATAAGTCCAAAGTGTAAGGTGTCCGATGGCGATAGACACTTGGGGTGGCTTGGATAACATCGCTCGGGTGGTAATCTATATTTACATACACTTCTCCCATAGTCAGTTCTGTTCAAGATTAACGTGTTCAAGCTTAACGTGTTCAAGCTCGGCATGGTCTTGGTCAAGAGTGAAGCCTAGGGTCATCATCTCCATTCTGAGCTCCGAAAAATGGGCTTCTTACAGGGAAATTCTACTGGATGAGGCCATCGCTTCCTTTGTCTGCATAAATTGGATTTGTTAAAGCCCGATATTTATACAAATCATGTGATCACTGTTCAATAGATATATTAGCAACTGTCACAATTCATAACAATATTTTAAAATCCAAAACATAAAACCAAATAAGTGCATACGTTTTACATAACCATAATAAGACATTTAAATAGACCAAGAGGAATTTTCATTAATGAATGTCTAGATCGTTACAATCCTCCCCTTTAAGAAATTTTTCCATTAAAATTTACTTTTCCCATACTAAAACAGATGTAGGTAACTTTGCTTCATCACTTCATATGATTCCCACATCGCTTATTCAAACTTGTGGTTTCACTACACCGCCATGACGAGGGGCACTCTCGTATTTCATAAAACACTTTCTCTATGATCTAAGATCTTCATTGGTTGCACCTCATAAGAATGATCACCCTCTAACTATACTACCTCTGAAGAGAGTATATTTGAACGGTCTGGTAAGTACATCCGTAAGAGGGATACTTGAAAGGCATCATGCACTTTGTCCATGGTAGGTGGAAGTTCTAGTCGATAGGCCACAGCCCTGACACGATCAAGAATATCAAAGGGGACCATGTACCTAGGACTTAACTTCCCTTTATTTTCAATCCTCATGACCTTCTTCCATGGAGTTATTTGTAAAAATACCATGTTTCCAACTTTAAACACAAGGTATTGTCAACGGTTATCTGCATATCTATCCTTTTAACTCTTGGCTACCTAGATATGTTGCTGAATGGTTTTCACATTCTCCTCCATTTCATCGACCATTTCTATTCCAAGAATCTCATGCTTACTGACTTAATCCCAAGATGATGGTGTTCTGCACCTCTTCCCATACTGGGATTCATAAGGTTCCATTCGGATGCTTGAGTGGAAATGGTTATTATAGGAGAATTCAAGTAGTTGAAGATATTGGTCCCACCCTCCTTTGAAGTCCATATAACATGATATTAACATATCATCCAGTGTCTGAATAGTTCACTTAGATTGGCCATTAGCTTGACGATGATAGGTCATACTGATGTTCTGTTTAGTATCCAAATCATGTTGAAGACTCTTCCAAAACATATAGGTGAATCTTGGATCTCGATCAGATACAATAGGTGGTGTTACTCCATGGAGCCTTACCACTTACCTAACATATATCTATACAATTTCAACCAATGAGAAATCCTCCAGAATTGCAATGAAGTGTGTAGACTCTGTAAGACGATCCACAACAACCCGGATTGCATTATTGCCTTTGGATATCTTTGGAAGTCTAGTGACAAAGTCCACGGTGATGTTCTCCCATTTACATGATGATATGGGAAATGGTTGCATCATCCCCTTAGACTTATGCCTCTCTACCATCACTTGCTAACACAACAGGAACATTGATGTATACTCGGCGATCTCTTTCATCATATTATCCCACCAATAATTCTCTCAGAGATCACGATATATCATTGTGTTTCCTTAGTGAATAGAGAAATTTGAACTATGTGCATCATCCAAAAGTTCCTTCTTCAGCATCAGACTTGATGGAATACATAGTGATTTCCCAAATCTCACAATTCCTTCTTCATTAACATTGAACTTCGATGATTTCCATTTTCTGATAGCTTCATCTTTCTTTTTAATTCCCACATCCTTATTTTGATAATCATTTAACTTTTCTAAAAGAGGTGGTTGAGAAATCATTTGTGAAAGTATTTATGATGTTACCTTCTTTATTATTTCCATGTCCATATTCATCAAATCTAAGAATATTGGACCTTTTCAATTCTCATCAATGATAGAATCATTGGGTCCTTTCTGCTTGGAACATCTGCCACCTTTCTCGCTTTCCTAGGGTGGTAATGGATTGAGCAGTTATAGTCTTTGATCAGATCTAACCATCTTCATTGGTTCATGTTCATCCCTTTTTTGTGAATATATACTTGAGGATTTTTGTTCTGTATATATTTCACACTTCTCCCTAAAGAGATAACACTGACAAATTTTTAAAGATAAGATCACCACATCCAACTCTAGATCATGTGTTGGATAATTCTTCTCATGAACATTCATTTTACTTGAAGCATAGGTGATGACTTTCTTATTTTTCATCAACACATCGATGAATCCCTTCTTCGATGCATTACTGAATACCACAAAAAGTTATCCACCTGTGGGTAATGTGAGAAGGAGTGCAGTGATATACCTTCTTTTCAACTCTTGATGGTTTTTTCTCATTCATCACTCTAAGAAAACTTTACTCCATTCTGATTTATCTTAGTAAGAGGGTTGTAAAATCATGATAAATTTCTCACAAATCTTCGATAATATCTTGCTAACCCTAAGAAGCAACAGATATCTGCTACCGATGTTGGCCTCAGCCATCCATCAATTACAGCTGTCTTGGAGGAATCCACAGACGTCAAATTTATTGTGATGATATGGCCCAAAAATGATAACTCCTTCAACTAGAACTCACAGTTGTTTTAATTTTCATAGAACATCTCCTTTCGAAATGTCTCTAGTATAATTATTAGATGCTCTTCATGATCCTCCTTGGTTTTGGAGTATATTAGAATATCATCTATAAAGAATTCCACAAATTTTTTGATGTAATCTATAATGAGTCTAATCATCCTGTCCATAAAGATTATTGGAGCCTTAGTGAGTCCTAAAGGCATTACTATGAATTCATAGTGCCAATATCTAATACAAAAAGCATTCTTGGGGATATCTTAATTCTTCACACTTACTTTATAATATCCCAACCGTAGATCTACATTGGAGAGGTATTGGCTCCACACAGCTGATCGAACAACTCATCAATTTTTTGGAGAGGATACTTGTTCTTTATCTTGATTTTGTTAATCTCAGGAAAATTGATGAAAAGGCGCATTGACCCATCTTTATTCGTGATGAAGAGGACTGTTTCACCCCATGGTGAAGCACTTGGGTGTATAAACCCTTTATCCAGAGTCTCCTGTAGTTTTTTCCTCATCTCCTCAAACTCCACAACAATTATTCTACACAGAGTATTGGATATTAGAAACTCCTCGGATATAAGATCAATTGAGAATTCAACATCTCTTCAAGAATGAAGACCAGGAAATTCCTCAGGAAACACTTTAGAAAATTCAATCACAATAGGCATGTATTCAAGGATGGATGCGTTCATAGACTCAATCATCTGATCCAGATATGCATGATCAGAGGGAAGTAATATCCACGCTTGAGATGATGGATCTAAAGAAGATTCATCTTCCTCGATTCACTTGTACAGAATATTGGGTTGATTCTCTACATAGAGGGTGATTTCCATCTCATGGAAATTTATGTTGGGTCCATATAAGGAAGTCCAATCCATGCCAATAATTACATCAAATTCCACTAGAGGGATTATGGTGAGGTTCATTGGGATGTTCAATCCCCCAATTAAGATATGGGAGGAGTTATATTCCTTGGATGCAATGATTTCCCCATTTTTCATACTCACTGATATCTTTACTTCCATGATTTGTAGTGGTGTTGGGATTGTTCGACTAAACATTTGGGATATAGAATAATTCATAGAACTGGAATAAAAAATTATGTTCATTATTATAGAATGAATAACTATAGTACACGTCACTAATTCGTTGTTGGGGTTCACTTGAACAATAGTGATGTAAAAATCTCTCCCATACTTCCTTGGAGTTTGTTGGTTGCCTCCAAAAACCATTGGTTTAGGGAACTAATTTGCAAAATGCCCGAGTTCATTGTAGTTGAAGCAATGAACAGAACCTTGAGAGTCGAATAGATCGTTCCACTCCTCTATCACCGCCACATGTTTTTCATGTTGGTATTTAATGGCTACATACCCTTATCTTCCACAACTAAATCATTTCCTCATCCCCATCTGGCAATTTCAGGGGTGCTTCTTTCATCATCATTGGCAAGTGGGGTGCTTTATTTTCTTAGTAACATTGGATTTATACATCAGACTACCATAATTGAAGTCCACATTATTATTCGTATCCCCATGATACACCTAAAGTTCCCCGATCTCTATTTTAATCTTTAAGTCACATCGAACAATTTCCCCATTGTTTCGGAAGTCACAGATCACCAGGGCTTTCCGCAGGCAAGGTTTCAGCCCACCAAAGAAGTGGTCAACCTTTCATTCTGGGGTAACAACAAAGCTAGAGGCATATCATGAAAGACATGTGATGTTTTCCTCGTACACTCTGACGTATTCATCATCTTTTTTCTTGAGGGATAGCAATTCCATTTCCATATTAAGCTGGAGGGTGTGCGGAAAATATTTATCAAAAAAACATCTTATATAAATCCTTCCATTCCAATGCCTCAATATCCTCCTTAGGATTTGTATATTTGATAAATTTCCACCATTGATTAGAATCACCCTGCATACAATAAGCATCCAGAAGAACCTTCTCTAGTTTAGAACATTGAAGGATGGAGAAGATATTTTCAATGGAGTTGATCCATTTTTCAACGATTGAGGTATCAGGTGATCCATTAAATGTAGGATTCCTTTGTCTCGTGATGATTCCGATAATGACATGTTCTTTATTGGGGGGGGGGGGGGTTGAACTTTACTCTTGACCAATGTTTATATACAAGTCTTGAGTTAACTAAGAGAGAATCATGACAAATGTCATGATTTTTGCTCTCATCAGATTGGGAATCTCATTAGCACAGTCATCACATTGATATCCACATTAGTTGTTAGCCCGAGTCCTCCTATTACTAGCCTTTAGCTGGAATAAAAGGAACATTAGGGGTAAAACATAAATGGTAATCCATGGACAAAATAGACGACTTATAAATAGACTTTATTTTCTTAACTTATGCATCTATAGTGTTCAATCTATGTTATCCATGATCTACTTTCTAACATATATTCATAGGGGGGTTTTTTAATTCCCTTAATAATGGTTCATAATATGATTGGGAATTTAACAATGAAAATCCCTTGGGAGTGTCATAACCAAGAGTGAAGAAATGCCCATTGTGATGTACTAGGACACCCCTGGTCAGGCTTTAAACTCCTTGTCGAAGTTTTCACACCTAGGTACATATGTGCCAGAGCCGCCTCTACCTACTTGTTTATTGACACAGAAATATTTTTTTGATAAAACACTGACTCAATACTCACAAAAATTTAGTGATGTTTTTATTATTATTATTATTATCCCTGAATATTTCACTAGGTTTTTTTAATCCTAATCCAAAAAATAACTAAACCTATCCTTTTATAGGAACTATAACAGCCTTGTTCTTTGTTAAACACATAAACATGATTTATTAAATAAAACCTTCAATTTATAAAACATAGAATATTGATAGGTCTAGTGTCTTTGGGTTTTAGGAACATTGTATAACAACTTCAAACATAGAACACAATATCTGATTGAAAACATCCTTTACATTTCCACTATATTCCCTCGTACTTAGCATTTCATGGGATAAGATGAGGACATGCATAAAAAAATTATGAGGTATAAATCCCATTAAGGGAGTAAAAAGGAATAACATGAATGTTAAAATACATTTTATGTAATAGGAATATAAATTTATCACAAGATAAACATGAATATAAAGGCATGATAAAGCATGATAATCATAACATGGAAATGTGGCAACAACACTTAACATTGATTTTAGCATGAGCCAAGGCTCATTACACATGGAGTATGAGTAAAACCTCATTTCACATAATGAAATTGTATTCCCTAATTTCAATTAAATTAACATGAGTCAACAATCATTTCACATGACTTATCATGAAACTGTACTTTACCCAATGCATTGGAGCGCTATTAGGGCGCTCCCTTCTTAAAGATTTCATTTCATGCATAAGTGTGCCACATGGATCATAAAACATGGATTCATTAAAAATAATCATTAATTACATGATAAGTAAGGTGGAATTCATACATGAAACTATATAATCAATAATTAAATGTGCATAAAGTTTAATAACCTTGATAGATAAATGGGCAAGGTATTCACTACCAAATGACTTTGTCTTGGAAAAACGTTGTGCAATTTCGACTGCATGATGGTGTGACATAAGAATTCATAAAAATGGTTTATGAGAGAGAAAGGGGTGTCTCATCATATTTATATTAAATGGACCATAATGGGTTCATATAGATAAATGTCCCAACAATTTTAATGGAATTTAGATTCATGATATAACAGAATTTATTGAATGTAAATGAGGAGAGAGAAATTCCTTTCATAATTTTGGCATAGTAACAGGTGTACATGGGAGGAATTTAATGAGAGATAGAGTGGTCTCTCATAATTCAAATGTAATGTTTATTGTATTTTATTACATCACTATTGGGTCATTATGATGTCATAAAATAGCTTATATATTTAAACGGTGATTATTTTTTACCCAAAACATCGACTATCTCAGAAAATAATGAAAAATTCACCACTGGATAATTTCGACATCAGGATTACAAAAATAATATTCATTTTATCTAAATAATTTTATAAATATGTGAATTTTTTACTTTTAAAATAAAACCAATCTTTATCGAAAATGCACGGATTTTCATAAAAATAGCTTTCCAAACATAATAAAAATTACAATTGCATTCATAAAATTATACGATAATTTATATTTAAAAAAAATTAATTTAATAATAATAATAATATTTTATTAAAATATTATTTAATTAAAAAAATACATTAATTTATTAAAATATACTTCTTAGTTTAATATTAACTAAAAATACTATTTGTTCTTTAAAAACAATTTACCAAGATACAAAAAAAGAAATTTATATTCTCCATACAAGATTAATTTACATAGTCATAGTGCCAGGGTCTCATTACATAACCCCTTATAACAGCCATATAATAATGAAGGGTAAGGTGTATGATGGTGAAAGACTATTGGGGTGGCTCAGATAAATCACTTAGGTGGTAACCTCTCTTAACTTCCACTTCTCCCATAGTAGATTCCACTCAAGCTTAACATGTTCAAGCTAGACTTTGGATTGGTCAAGATTGAATCCCAACGAAGGCCCCTCCTTCTCAAGATCTAACAAATGGGCTTCGTACAGGGAAAGTCTACTGGATGATGCAATCCCTTCCTTTGTCTGAGTAAGTGGGATTTTTTAAAGACCTATATTTATACTAATCGTGTGTTCACTGTTCAACAACTATATTAGAAAAAGACACAATTTTTAATGGTATTTTAAAATAAAAAACATAAAACCAAATAAGTGCATACGTTTTACATGACCATAATAAGACATTTACATAGACCAAGAGGAATTTTCATTAACGAAATACTGGGTCATTACATGATGAGGTAGTATTGATAAATTATGTGGGTAGAGGCCAATGTTAGTTCCATATTAGGATGGTGGTTGGAGGATCTTTTTGTAGAAGGAAATAGGTATGGTCAGGATCCTTTGGTTGATGTTGTTGAGACCATTGGTTGGGGGATGAGGCTCTTCGTACTTGAGCTCGTTGGGCCAGTAGTATTTGGTTGGATGAGAATATGCATTTTTTGGGACATCACTTGTTGATCTAGTAGTGTTATTACTTAGAGAAATAACATTTTTGTGCCTCGAATGTCATACTTAGATCTGAAAGGGATTATTTTGAGTTAAGTTCCAAGGTACCTAGTACATTTTTGGGTGTTCCTTTGGGATTTCGGTTTCTTTTCTTGGAAATGAGGTTCTGGATAGAACATGGTTTTGAATATTATTATTATAGGTTCTTAAGGGCTCTCCACCATTTTTAAAATTCGTATATTACTTAAGATTTATGATTAGGATCCTCTCTACAACCATTATATCGGTGATGGTCAATGTTGGTTTCTTCTACCTTGTAGCTATTGTGCACAAGAAAGAAATTTTATTTATAAAATTTGCATGTAATATTTTATTTACTTTATAGTACACAACTTTATAGTCACTTATGTCAGATATCCACACGTTGGTGGTGGCCTACTAAGATTCATTCTCACACACAACATGAGCACATCAGGATGCTTATAGACTTTATGGATTTTTGTTCAAGTAAATATTCGGGATCATGATCTGGATCATAGTGCTTGAGGTGGCATAGGATGTAAGGTAAGGGACCATAGGTTCTTAACTCAGATGTAGTTTCCGTTTTGTTTTCTTTTGTATCATCATGCAAAAATATGTATGTAGTAAGGTTATCCATTAGTGACCCTTATTCTTATTATATTTTATGACCTAGATTTTATGAGAATTTTAATTTTGTAGATATAAATGGTATCATGTGATGTTCGCTTATGTAACTAGTTTTTATCTTTTTTAATTTTGTTACATATATTATTATAGCTTGTACTTTCTCCATGGGTGAGTTAATTGTCCAATGTCTACTGGCCTTTATTTTCCACTGAATATTCATATATATAACATTATTATTATCATCTATAGGGGTAGAGTCTCCTTTATATCACCCCTTTACACCCTCTCTACTATTTATAAGCCTTTGGCATGCAGGGAGGTGAGCCTAAGGCCGGGAGGAACTCTTATTATAGCATAGTTTGAGTGAATAAATGAGTAGGGTATCTATAGTCAATTTATTATTATTGATTCATGATCTTTATAAGTTTAAACCATTTATATTATTCACCTTCCAATTGATAAACACCCAGAATAAATTTCTCATGTTCTAAATACTAGATAATGGAAAATATCGTTTCAGGGGTACTAATCCATTTCATAGTGTCTAGTTGATTGGTGGACCAACAAAGGGAAGGTGGATGTTTCCTAATAAAGGAGTCAATAGATCATTGTTCTATCCTTTTATAATTTTTAAGCATAGAAAGATTCAATTCTTGATAAAATTGTGTTATAATTGAAATATGATTTGTCATTCTATCTCCTATAACATTTCATCACTTATGAGGAAAATCATTGAATTTTCCATCACATTAAGAATTAACATGATTCCTTCGGGTTCCATCCATTGAATAAAACCAAAATCATAGTGTGAGAAATAATAAGAATAGTTGGAAACCACATAATCATGAAAAATAATTTATATAATTTCTAAATCATGAATCCTTATTCTATGATAACGTTAGTTTAACATATGTTAGTCATGATCATTATCAAATCTTTTGGATTTTATCATATACTTAGACTAATCCATAGGCTTATCCCTGAAGGATTCTCATACTAGTTTCCCAAGGTTAACTAAAACATTATATAATACCAAGTATAGTGTCATACACTTTTCATACATAGACATTACATCTAAGTAGATGGATATTCATTACATAACATAATAAACAATGCTAAAATATCATAGGTCTAGTATCTTTAGAAACATGGGAATAAAAAAAAATTGGTTTATAATAGTTCCACAAATTCTCCCAATTATATATTCATAATTATCACTGTTCTTATACATATCACACACAAAACATTTCTTCGTGACCTAGGATAAGAAACAAAATAAATTGTGATCTCTTATTCGTAGTAAGGGTAAAGAAGTGGGATATTAATAATCATATAAGAATAAAATTAGAAAAGGGGTATGATATTGTGAGATTAACATTTAAAAACTATTCCTAGTATGTTTTATATAGTAATCTGGAATAATGTAATAATTCGATGTACTTTATAAGAGATTCATCATAAATGAATCAAAACCCTGATCCATAAGAGAATATTATTGGAAAAAGACATGTAATTGTAGAATACACATAAGAGTATAAAATAATTTATTTATTAATCAAGGATGTTTACCAAGAAAATAATAGATAAATGGTTTCACTTTGAAAACCATTTTAGTATTCAAGGTTCACTCCAAATACTATCATAGTGAACAAACTCCATTAGTTAAATGGGTTCACTCTCCATTACATTCCTCTTTCTCTTATGAGATATCAATATTTACCTAATTCAGTGGAGGAATAAATAGGTACCACCCTTCACATATTTAAAACTATACATATGTGTTCCATAAGATCATAAACTATTCATCATATCATAACCCATGAAAATAAATGGGTTTCATAAACATTTCATCATATCAAAACCCATTTAAAAGAAATGGGTTTCATAAACATTTCATCAGAGCATAACATATAGAAAAGAAATTGGTTTCATAAAAATGATGACATAATAAACATAAAACAAATAGAGATAGAATATGGATGGTATTCTTGGATCATATTCACATTAAATCATAAGCAACATTGATGTTTTTTGTCAATGATGAATAAAAATATCATTAAAACGTTCATGAGTAAAATAAGCTTTTTATTTTGAAATCACTTCTTAAAAATATAAAAATCTAAAAAATATTATAAAAAATAATATCTTTTAAAATAACCATTGAAAATTTTAAATGAAGCTTCAAAACATTAAGCATCCATAATGGAGAATTAGTTTTTTCAGGTCGTATATGTTAAAAACATTCATTCTATACTTTTGTTCAGAAAAGTCACAAAGCAAGTCATTAGAAAAATGTAAAAAAGATTTTTTTAAAAAAACTAAATGCAAAACATGGGTAGAAATTAATTGAATAATAATACAAACCTTATTTAAAACATTTTTTGAAAACATGGATACATAAGATAAAGTGTTTTTCAACCGAAGTGAGAAATGATGTCGATTTTCTTTAAAAACAAATTTCCAGTATCTTCAGTACATTATATAAGGAAAAAGGGAAAAAATTTATTTTCACGAAGTAAATATAGTATAACAAAATTAATGAGTATATTTAGAGTTTTTTATAATATTTCATCATGATAACTTAATCATAAAAAATCTTGATAAACATAGATAATGTCAAATAAAACCCCATTACCTAAGGTCTGACTTTTTTGTATGTTTTTTAACCACCTACATAATAAATATATATTTATTATATATATTATTCTAGAATTATAATAATATATATAAAACCATATACCATTTACTTGTAACAATTTATCAACCATTTATTAACAATTCTTTGTTGAAATCTCTATTCTGGGTGATAATTGATTCATTTTTTATGTGGATTTTGGTTTTGTAGTTTATTTTTGTATACTTTGATCATAGTTCCACAATATCCTGAATTTTAATAACAGTATAAATATAATATTATATATATATATATATTCATCGATAAAATTAAGGGATATGAAAATGAATTACATCATTCATGGAGACGGTAAGCCATACATACAAAGGAACAATGATTTCATTTTTTGACGGATAGAATGAAAGAAAGGTAAATTTTAATTCAACTTAAAAAGAAAATTATTATATAATATATATCATTAATATTCATAAAATACATATTAATTACCATACAAGTAAAATACAAACAAAAAAACGACATTGCTTCGTGGAGGTGGTAGTCCACACATACGCATGAGCAACATTATCCATTCTCAAAGGACTGAATGGTAAGAATGTAAACATGATGTTATCATTAAATTTTATTAATTTTTTCATAAATATAATTTTTAAATATTAAAACCATAAAAATATACAACCATAAAATATGGTGATTAAAAATGAAATGTATTTCTACATGGATACAGTAAGACATACGTACGCAAAAGCGATACTTTCACTATCCATTTTATGGGAAACATGGTTTATAATTGTTTTTTCATGATAATAATAACATTTTATTGTTTTAAGGATACAATAATTATTATTTTATGAATAATATAACATATTTATAGTAGTTAAAATAAAAAATTAAAAGAAAGATATTGACTAAGGCAATTGACTCTTCTTCGAAACAACTCCTCTAGATCTCCTCTAAAGTCCTCTAAGGTTGGTCTTTTAAGAATTTTAGAACCTATAGAATGTGTCTTGAGAAGTGATTAAGATAAATTATTAGATTTTTGTTTATATATTGCCCCAAGTGGTTTGTGTAAGATATATTACGGGATCCCTTTTATAATTGAGGGGTGGGGCGCTCTTGGAATTACTTAAAAATATTAAATTAATATAAATTAATCTGGATGTAAAAATGGATAAAAATTGATAATTTACAAATATAATATGAGTATGAGTCAAAATAATATAATATAATTTAATTTAATAATTTTTTTTTTCATTTTTACCATTACTTTTAGTTTTAATCCCCTATTAACAATTTTGACAATTATCGTAATATTAACGATTTCTACACATTAAGGGTTAATAATGTTAATATAAAATGAAACAATACTAATAAATGGAATATGTTTGATATTTAAAACCATAACCAATAAATTATGACAAATATATTATTTTTAATATTTTTATATCATTTTATAAAATATTATTTGTAATAAAATATCACTAATGTCATTTTTAACACAATTCATTTATTTATACTTTAAATACATCAAGAAAAAAGGATAGTCTAAATATAATGCTTCCAAACCTCCCTAATATGGTATGTAGATTATTAAATTCTTGGTACATGTTATGTAATTAAAATTATATAACTTTTAATATTTTTGAAAATGATAAATATTTTTTTAAAATGGATAAATACTGCATCGGTGTTACATAAGAAATTAAGGTCATTATATAATTAATAAAAAAAATAAAAGAATTTTTTACAGAAAATAATTTCATTAATCTCAACATAGACACTTATATTCAATCATAAATTTATTTTACCCCTATGTGGATGCATAAGAGATATTAAAATCAAACAGAGTGACAATTTGAATATTTGTTTGATTTAAATTTTAAATAGGGCATTTTCATAGAAAAGTGTTCATTAAACAAATAAATTTCAATAATAATATTATAGGGTTGAATTATATATATAAAATTAGAATTAGGATGAAGAATATAAATGATAATTAGGTGAAAACATATGGCCTTACCAGTTAGTTTTATTCTATATTAATCTAATTTACCCATTACAGAGGTGATAAATTTTACAACTCTTAGTATTCATATTGATCATAAATAAAAGGAATCAATTTACCATATTTTAACATCTAGATTTTAAATTCTTAACTGAATTTTTATAATTAAATAACTTTAAATGGTAGAAATTAATTTTAAATTAAGAGTCCAAATACAATGAAAATCCCTTTTTCAAATGCATTTTCAAGCATAATATTTGATTCATTATTATTCAACGAATAAAAAAAATACTAGATGAATTTTAAAATATTTTATTAAATATATTTTATATAAATTTTATTAAAATAATTCACTAATAGTGATCAATTTAATTTATTAGGATAAAAATACATTATGCGCATAAAAATTGTTTTTCATAAAAATTTCATCATTATTTTAAAATGATTTTATTTTCATTTATAATTAATTAATAACCAATGAATTCATTTTATACATGTTTAAACCATCCATTTTCATAATTTAGTTAGCCCTATTTCTACCCTATATCCCAACGAATAGGTAATAGTGCTATTTTAATTGAATACCACGGTTCATCTAAACTTGTTGTTGTGTGTTACGCAAGCTATCAAAAAATTAAATTTATTTAATGAAAAATATTTCATAAAATCTTATGGTGTTACACTGGTTCTAATTTTTATTTATCATATTTGAATTTAATATTTAAAACTCTATTATTTCTCTTACTAAATTCCACTTAATTTCGAAATATTTAGGCTTACAAATTAAAATTAGGTTTTTAGAAAAATGTAAAACAAATTTTGAATTTTATTAAACTATAATAATATAATTACTTAAAACAATTTTAAAATTCAAACCATAAATCTATTTAGATTCGTCAATGACCTTTTTCAATGTAATATAATTATCATTAGTGATTTAGAGTTCCACTACAGATTACATGGTTCACTTTTAAGAAATTTCCTCCCACTAATAGTGAAATAAACATCAGTCAAAGAGTTTATAGTATCAGTATTGATTGCGTAATAAGTGTCCACATAATATTTAATAAATATATAGAATTCAAACCCCTTCCATAAAAATTTAAAGGTCTGTAGTAAAATAAATTTACCTCAACATCCACATATGGTCATGATTGTGTACATTACCAAAAATATTTATAAACCTAATCAATCTACAAAATGAGAAATAAAAATATGGTCTAGTATAAATGATAACATACATAATTCTCACCACAACATTAGAATATAGAATTCAACTCATGTATTCAACATCAGAAATGTTAAAATGAGACTAAGAAATTGAAAGTGTAAAATTTTATGAAAAATAATTATAATAGGATATTATGATTCAAACCAATTCATTTCAAGAAACTTAAGAACATATGCATACTATGAAAAATGAATAAGTTTTTATTTTATATCCATCATATATATTATACCCAAAATCTTCTTAATACAACCAATGTTTTTCATTTCAAAAAATATTTTCAATTACCTTTATCATTTGTTATTAATTTCATATCTCTAAATATAAGAAGTATATAATCAATATATAGAATAAGATAAAGCATATAGTTATTATTAGACTTCAAATATACACATTCATCAAATTTATTCATATTGAAATTATTTTCAAGCATGAATGAGATAAATTTTATATACCACTGTCTAAAATCCACACCATAAACCATAAATATATTTATTAAGTAAATAGACTTAAATTAGATTAAATTCGTGTATAAAACCATCACAGAAATTTATATATAGTTTCTCATCAAGATCACCCTGAAATAAAGACGTTTTGACATCAAATTTTTCTTTATGTATACCAAAATTAACAGAAAATGAAATTAAAAGTCTAACAGAAGAATGTTTAAACCCATGAAAAATGAGAGTAATTCACTCTTTCTCTTTTAAGAAAAACCTCAACCACCTGTAACGTCCCGGATCCGGAAGCCACACAACAGGTTCCCTGAACCCAGTTGGTCACATGACCTCAAGCGCACTTCCCCAAATGCCAGAGGCGGCCGACTAGCAGCGAGGGCCCAGGTCTGATAGTGGGGAAACTATGCCCTTATTTGTCAAAGTGCAGCGCATCAGAAATGAAATACAACATACAATAGTGGAAGCAGTAAACTATATGAACTAGAAATGATCAACTATAGAAAAATATAAATAATAGTTATATATAAAAATACACCATGTCACTATTCTTATGAAAGCAGCTAAACAGTATACAGTACAATAAAATACAATACAACTCATTGTAAAAGGTACAACCAGAAAAAACAAGCAGAGTAAACGAAACATAACATCATCGCAAGCCTAGGATCGGTCCCACGCTCTCCTACTCCTCTGATACAATCATGTACCGGTATAGGGACCCTTGCCCCTATCTACACCTACATCAATATTGTCTGTTTGGGTAAAGAAATGACCCAAATAGAGTGTGAGATATAAATCTCAGTAGGCAACCACCAAAGGCATGTGCCCAACTGTCAGTGAAAATGTGCAACAACAGGGTGGAAAAGTAAAAGAAGTAAACTTTTAATTACCCAAAATTAACCGCCACTACCAATTTCATTTCCATTTTAATTATTACTTATCACCTCCAAGATTGTGCTTCGACATGGTAGGTACAACATAGAAAAACACTACAGTGAATATTCTCAGTAGTCTTGTCCTTAGACATAATATCCTTACCCTCATGTAAAAGAATCCAATACCTGCAGGTGATTTACCTAAGGCATAACGATCATTTCCCTCAGGCATTCATGTTATTTCCCTTAGGCATGGAGACTACTGCCCATAGGAATAAACAAAGGTTACCCTCAGGATAACAAAACACTACCCTCAGGCCAAGAAAACACTACCCTTAGGCTAATAGAACACTACCCTCATGCATAAGGTACTGGGACGAGCCCAAAGCATAAAAAATCATTTGTATAGACTTTCTCTCAAGAAAATTAGATACACAATATAATCATGGCATACCCTCAGGTATCCTGGCCAAATGGCTAAACAAAGGAACGCACCCCCGGGGTGGTCCTAGATCCAAGTAGTGATCCCAAACATTAGTTTAAACTTATCATTAGATTATTTATAAAATTTGAGATTACTTTTCAGCAAATTCCTTAGCCTTATGACACCCCAACATGGGTCCGTAACACAACGGTACACAAATTCAACTCAACAGTTGGAAATAAACACCAGACCACATACCTCGATTGCCCCTGATCGGTATTTATGAATGAAACCTCCCAAAATGCCCAAAAATGACGTAGATCTAGGATAAAATAATTCTCAATCAAACACAAATAAATTCCCTCAGAGGAAGAATTGGAAAGAACAACGAAAGGAGAGGGGAGGTCTTACCCGTACGGTGCCAACGTGATCAATGGAGTCACAATAGGCTTCCTGGAGCACAATCGGGTGATCTCCAACACTCCGACCATCCTCCTAAGCTCCAAACAGCAGTTCTACCTCCTCTCTCGAATGAGGAGGCTACTTCCTATTTTAAGCGAAAAAAATAGACTACATGGAATGTACTCTCAAGTAAACATTGTGTAATTTTCATTTATTTAATTGTTCCTCTGGCGGCTTATTTCCACCATGGCATTGTTTATCTGTCAACATGAGTACACGGTATGTATTCCTGATTACACGGCATGTAAAGGAACTCTACTGGTGGCTGCCTCCACTGCCTTACTATTCATCTACCGACTGACTACACGGTTTGTAAATAACTAGTACACGGTGTGTTGTTAGTTTTTACACCCTTCATCACCGACAGGCCTACACACCCTGGGTACTCATCCCACATAGCCAAAGTACACGGCGTGCAGAAAATTACACGGCGTGTACCCACAAAATTTGGGATTTTCCCCATATTCCTTATTTTCTAAAAAAACTTAAGGAAAATAGAAAATAATAAACTCGTACCTCAAGAATATGAACTGGGTTCTTACATACCTCCCCCATTAATGCATTTCATCCTCGAATTTCCCATCCAAGGGTGGTGAAGATACAGCTGTGAACAACTTAGGCCCCTGAGCATGTTCATTGGTCTCCCACTCCTAGGTTTCGTCCTGCACTCGAACATGCTACCATAGCACCCGTACGAGAGGAACAGACCGGCCTCAGAGAACATTCATGATCCAATCAACAATACAAATCAGATGATCCTCAAAGGATTCATCGACCTAATGCTCAAATTCCTTGAGTTGAATGATGTGAGATGGGTCTGATTGGTAACGGTGCAACTGAGATACATGGAAGACGTTGTGCATGGCCCGGTACCTCTGTGGTAACTGCAACTGATAGGAAAGCAGTCATACTCTCTCCATAACCCCAAATGGCCCCACATTCCTCAGTGAATGTTCACCATGTCTCATGATATTCATGTTTCCCAGCTTCGGTGAAACATGCGAGAAAACCTGATCCTCGACCACGAACTCCAAGGGTCGTCTATGGTGATCAACATAAGATTTATCATGAGTCTGTGTAGCATCCATCCACTTTTGAATCAACTGGACCTGCTCAAAAGTCTCCTGCACGAGACGTGGTCCCAGTAAAGCTGCCTCACCTGCCTCTAACCAGCACAACGGTGATCATCATGGCTTACCATATAAATCATCGTAAGGTGCCATCTCAATGGTTGGATTAAAAATATTACTGTAGGAAAACTCGACTAGGGGTATGTGCTTCTCCCAATATCCCCCAAAGTCTATGACGTATGCACGCAACATGTCCTCCGACACCTGTATCAAATGCACTGATTAGCCATCGGTCTGAGGGTGGTAAGTTGTCCTCAGAAACACATGTGTACCCAGTTCCCTCTGAAAAAGATTCTAGAAAAGAGACATAAAGTGGGTGTCCCTATCTGAAACCATAGAATGGGGGGACCCCATGAAGACCTACAACCTCACGGATATACAACTTCTCGAGTCCGTCGTCACCGAAGGTCCCCATCATCAGCAAAAAGTGAGCTACCTTTGTGAGTCTTCCCACAACAACTCACACGGCATCATTTCCTCGAGGTGACCTCGGCAACCTAGTAATGAAATCCATCGCAACATCATCCCATTTCCATTCCAAAATGGGAAACTGTTGTAACAGTATAGCTAGCCTCGGATGCTCCACCTTCACCTGCTAACAAGTGGAACATCTCATAACAAAACTAGATACCTCTCTCTTCAGACCCAGCCACCAATACTGACGTCTCAGGTCAAGGAAAATTATGGTCTCTTTAGGATGAACTGTCCAAGCTGAAGCTTGAAACTATCGCATCAGCTCCTCGCGTATACCCCATGGAACCCATATTCGTCCATGGAATCATTGTACCTAATCATTGATTATCTTCCATCCAGGAGGAGGTTCCTCACTTACCACCTACTCTAGTAGAACTAGGCCTTATGAATCTGATAGTTGTGTCATCCTCACTCTATCCAAGAGGGTTCAAGTCACAACTAAGGATGAAAGATATGTTTTCCCCAGACTATCATACACCTCCAAATGCATCTCAGAGAACAAATCAATAAGCTTCCACTCACCACTGGCCACATGCACTGCATGTGTCTGAGTCTTCCTACTCAGTGCATTAGGTACTGCATTACCCTTACCAGGTGTATAAGAAACCTCAAATACGAAGGACTGAAGGTATTTGAACCACCTTCGCCGTCTAAAATACAATTCACTCTGAGTAAAGATGTATTTGAGAAATTTTTGGTCAGTGAAAACCACAAAATTCTCTCCCAAGAGATAATGTCTCCAACAACATAACGCATGAAAAACTGTAGCCAACTCAAGGTCATGCGTCGGGTAATTCCTCTCATGTTTCCTCAACAGTCGAGACCCGTACGCAACTACTCAGTCGCCCTGCATGAACACTGCTCACAACCCAATCCCTAATGCATCACGGTAAACAGTATATCTCTTCCCTTGCTCTGGAAGTATCAGGATTGGTGCTGATTTCAACCTTCCTTTCAGCTCCTGAAAGTATGTCTCACATTCTTCTAATCAAAGGAACTTCATACCCTTCTTAGTCAAACCCATCAACGGCACTGCTATGTGGGATAAATCTTGTATAAAATTCATGTAGTAACCATCCATCCACAAGAAACACCGTATTTCAAACACGTTCTTAGGATACTCCCATAAAACTGCTTCTCTCATTTTATCTAGGTATACCGCAACTCCTACCTTTGAGATAACATAACATAGAAAGTGAATATGGTCCATCCAAATGTGTCACCTTGAGATCTTCGCATATAACCGATGCTCTCATGGTGTACTCAGTACGATCTCAAGATGGGTAGCATGGTCATGTTGAGTGTGAGAGTACAAAAAGATATCATCCATGACGACTACCACAAGAGAATACAAATAAGGATGGAATACAGGATTAATCGGAGCCATGAAAACTTCTGGCACATTCGTGAGTCCGAATGGCATAACCAAGTACTCCTATAGACCATATCTACTCCAAAAAACTGTATGCAGTATATCCAATGGACTAATGCATAACTTATAATATTCATATCTCATTTAAATCATTTAAAACAGTCGTGATACCCAAATTTGATCAAAAAGAACATCAATCCTTGGAAATGGATATCGGTTCTTGACCTTCAACTGGTTTAGCTTCCGATAATCCACACAAAGTCTAAAGGTATCGTCTGCCTTATTTGCAAAGAGTTCTGGATAACCCCAAGGAGAAGTACTGGGTCGAATAAACCCCTTTTCATGAAACTCCTCTAACTTCCTCTTAATCTCTTGCAACCTAGGTGTATCCATCCTATAAGGAGGAATGGACACCAGTGTCGCTCCTGGAACAATCTCAATAGAGAAATCCACCTCTCGCTCCAAAGGAAGACCAGAAAAGTCATCCGGGAAGACATTACTAAAACAATCAACTACTGGATGGAAATCATTCTGAAAATCCACCTGATCATCTAGATATAAACTTGAAAACAGGGTTGTCACTCCACCTCGCCCATGATGCTCGGGTCCAGCTCAGCCGGCCTGGACATCCCATTCTCCCTTGTGTAGAAACTCTTTTCCCTCTGGTGACATGAAACTCTCCCTATGATGATAGAAATATATAAAGGCTAAAAAGGATACCAACCTGTCCATCTTGAGAATGAAATAATAATCTTTCATCTCTAAGACACAGAGGTCCCATAGAAAGTTACACCCACCAACCTCCAGGGGGATATCCTTGCACTGACGCACACCAACTGTCCTTGCTCCCAATGGTCTATCTAACGTTATTATATCAGAAGAAGAAACATGGATCCCAAGTCTCTCTATAATGGTTACAGATATGAATCTATGTGTAGCACCCATATCAAAAAGCACTGAAGATAAAATAGAAGCTACTAGAATAGTACCTCTGATAGTAGAAGGTCTGGGATCCTGCTCTTGTTGGGACTATTGCACTGAATATGTCAACCCAGTGCCACAGCCCTATGACACAGCCTGTCTAACCTGAGCTGACCTGCCTTGCTACCTCTGAGATCTTGGTGTCTGGCTACCATGGCCATGACAACCATCTCTGACCGCATGCCCTGACGTATTCCACTATCCCGACTAGTACGAAAGTACTGGTCCTTCTCCCGCACGCAGAGTCTGCACAGAACCCCTCTCACTAGCCACTGGTGGAAATGCCCTGAAAAAACACTGTAGATGACCCATCTTGCCACAAGCTCAGCACTCCACTAGGTCACATGGACACTAAGGTCGCTTGTGCCCCTCTCTACCACATTGGTAGCAAATTACCTGGCCACATGAAGTATTATTCTGGCTAGTAAGTTCATCTACCTCTTCCTCTTACTTGTAGATATAGTACTAGAAACTGGTTTCGAACTACCATGGCCCACACCACTAAATTTTCGTAGGTTACGCTCTGTAATCACTGCATGGTTCACAATAGCATGCACGGTAGGGAACCATAAAATGTTCACCAGCACTCGGATGTCACACTGAAGACCATCCTCAAAGCTTCTATCCCTCAATGTCTCATCACACACTATAATGGGTGCAACAAGTAGAAGCTCGGTGAAGCGAGTAGAATAATCCATCATTGACATGGCGCCCTGCTGCAGATTCATGAACTCTCGATCTCGATCTGCCCTCATCATCTCCAAGATGAATAATTCATAGAATGCTACCTGAATATCTTCTCATGCCATGTCATGGTGATGCTCAAACAGGGTGGTAACATCCCACCACCTTTTGGCGAAATCATGTAGCATGTATGTAGTGAGGTTGACCCTCCTCCCAGGAGGTGTCTCAAAATGATTGAACATTGTCTGCATCGAATCCAGGCATGACTCCGCAGCCTGCGGTCCGCCATCCCCTAAAAATGTAGGCAGATTCTACTGCTGGAAGATACGACTCAGCTCTACCATAAATGTGGAAGCCTACGGTGCTCCCTGGAAGGTCTGCATGAACCGCAAAAATCCTTCACGGAACTGCATCTCCTCTCCTGTGTCCGGTATAACCGATGTCGCTGCTTCTGGCACTGCTAGAGGATCCACTGGTAGCCCATAGCCCACCATCTCCGGAGTATAAGTCTTGCTACTCTCCTAGTAAACAACTAGTGGACATCTCGGCGGCATGACTCTAAAAGTAAAAGCACACCTTAGATCAAAATTATCCAAGACCAAAAACTAGGAGACCAAGAAGGGAACAGTAGAAAAAAACCATTCAAGATTAACAAAGCCTGACTACATAGCATGTATAAATACAACACGGCATGTTCTCACAAGTCATGCACAAGGGCATGTACTCCAGCAAAAACTAGTCGTGTAACACCCCAAACACACAGTGTGTCTCCTAAAAACTTGGAGTGTTCATTAATCATTCTTCCCTTCCTGATTCCTTCTACACGGATGAGCCACACGACTCTCCTAAAACCAGACTACATGGCTTGTGTCAAAAAGACACAACATGTTCAAAGAAGCCCCAGACCGACCCGTGTTTCTCGCTACACGGACGACTACATGGATGACACTACACGGAGTGTTCTAGGAAGACACGGTAGGTATTATGATAGATAACACTGACCCGTGTTGTTCATGACATGGTCGGATAGCTGGGTTAGACTACATGGTGTGTTCAAGGTAGACACAGTTTGTATATCTTAAGGTTTCTTTCGTCCGTGTTGTTAGTTACACGGGTGGACACCGGGTCAACACTACACAGCATGTACAACCGGTACATGGGCATGTTCCCCAAGACACTCCCTACCATGTGTCACCACCCACATGGTTTATGACATGGGAAGAGACTACAGGGCATGTACTGAGGGTACACACCATGTACTTAAAAAGTTTTTATTTATTCCCGAATAAAAGAACACACTGCATGTGTGAAAGGAACTACACAGCGTGTATCCTGGGTTTTCTGGATAGTAAGCCTCTGAAACTACTCTGAAACCCTGAAAAACACTGAAATAACCACTTAAGTTCCAAATTCTGATCTGTGAGGGCCCATACTCCCTACAAATCAAATGTTGGCATCTTATACTTGTAATAATAAAATAAACATGTCGATGATTCACCAAATATCGTTCATTGAGGGCCCATACTCCCCAAAAACCAAAGTTTGACGTTCATACTATCAACAACCTCACGAAACAATTCCCTATCAAATAGCATGTGTTTATCAAATGAGATATCATAAAAACATGATATTCTAGCACAACAACTATAGCAACAACATTCAATTTCTAATGCACCAACATTGAATGGAAACTTTGCAGGACAAGTGATTTATTGCATGTGCCTAAATAATGCATAAGATGGAATACCCTCATATCATCAGTTTGCAACTAAATAGAACCCATGTATAACATATAAACAGCACAATCAAAAGTGTGTCACCCAATGGTGAAAATCAAATCAACAATAAAATTTCAAAACCAGTAATAATTTAAATAACTAAGGTAGACTGGCTTTTCCCTATACACAGGTTACCTACTCCCGGGCATAACATATCACCGAATACCATGTCCATCCTATCCCTGACTAAGGTTCCAAATAGTATGTCAAAGAAAATAATTCCTCTGATACCACTTTGTAACATCTCAGATCCGGAAGCCACACAATGGGTGCCCCATACCCGGTTGGTCACATGACCTCAAACGCGTTTCCCAAAATGCTAGAGGCTGTGGACTAGCAGTGAGGGCCCAAGTCTAATAGTGGGGAAACTATGCCCTCATTTTTTAAAGTGTAGCGTAAGGGAAAATAAATACAACATACAACAACAGAAGCAATAAAAAATTTGAACTAGAAATGAACAACTGAAGTAAAATAAAACCAACAATTATATATAAAAATGCAGCATGTAACTGTTTCTATCAATGCAGTCAAACAGGAAACACTAAAATACAATACAATACAACTCAAACTACAAGGTACATCAAGACAAAACAATAAGAGTAAACAAAATGCAGCATCATCGCAAGCCTAAGCTCGGTCCCATGCTATCCTACTCCTCTATAACAATCATGTACATGTATAGGGACCATTTCCCCTATCGACACCTCCAAAAATATAGTCTGTTTGGGCCAAATACATGACCCAAATAGGGTATGAGAAATAAATTCCAGTAAGAAACCACCAAAGCCCCATGCCCAACTGTCAGTGAAAATGACCAATAGCAGTGTGCAAAAGTAAAAGCAGTAAACTTGTAAGTACTCAAAATTAACTATCACTACCAGTTTCATTGCCATTTTAATTATTAGTTATCACCTCCAAGCTTGTGCTTCGGTGTGTTAGGTACCACATAGAAAAACACCACAGTTACTATTCTAAATAGTGGTTTCCTCATACATACTATCCTTATTCTCAGGTAACAGAATCCAATACCCGCAGGTGATTTCCCTCAAGCATAATTATTATTACCCTCAGGAATTCATGATATTTCCCTCAGGCATAGAGACTAATTCCCATAGGCATAAACATGGGTTACCCTCAGGCTATCCAAACACTACCCTCAGGCCAAGCATACACTGCCCTCAGGCTAATAGAACATTGCCCTCAGGCTAAAGGAACTACGATGAGCCCAAAGAATAAACCATAATTTATATAAACTTTCTCTCAAGAAAATGTGATACATAATATAGTCATGGAATACCCTCAATTATCTTGAAAAAATAGCTAAACAGAGTAATGCACCCCCTGGGTGGTCCTGGATCTAAGGACTGATCCCAAACATTAGTTTAAACTTTTCATTAGATTATCTATACAATTCTAGATATCTTTTCAGCAAAGGTATCATCCTTAAGACACCCCAACATGGGTCTATAGCACAAAGTTACACAAATTTATCTCAATAGTTGGAAATAAGCACCAGAACACCTTCCTCAATCACCCATGATTGGTATATGTGAATGATGCCTCCCAAAATGCCCAAAAATAATGTATATCTGGGATAAAAGATTTCTCGTTCAAATGAAAATAACTTCTCTCAGAGGAATAATTGGTAAGAATAGCACAACAAGAGGGTATGGCTTACCCGTATGGTCCCAACCTGATCAACGGAGGCGGAATCAGATTCTCGATGCATGATCGGGTGATCTCCAAAGCTCCGGCCCTCCTCCCAAGCTCCAAATGACAGTTCTACCTTCTCTCTCGAATGAGGAGGCTACTGTCTATTTTAAGCCAAAAAAACAGACTACATAGAATGTACTCTGAAGTACATGCCATGTACTTTTCATTTTTTTAACTATTCCTATGGCGGCTTCTTTCCACCATGGCACTGTTCAACTGTCGACATGAGCACACAATGTGTGTTCCTGATTACACGGCATGTACGGTCGCTCTGTTGGCGGCTGCCTCCACCGCCTTACTATTCACCTTCCGATTGATTACATGACATGTAAATAACTAGTACACGGTGTGTGGTCGGTTTTTAAACCCTTCATCGCCGACAGGCCTACATGCCCTGTGTTCTAATCCCACACGGCCAATGTACATGATGTGTGGAAAAGGACAAAACGCGTGGCAAAGTACACACTGTGTACCCACAAAATTTGGGATTTTCCCCATCTTGGTTTATTTCTCAAAAAAACTTAAGGAAAAAGGAAAAGAAGAAACCCATACCTCAAGAATATGAACCGGGTTCTTACACCACCAATATGAAATTTTATTTGATTTTAATATCTACTATGTTATATTATATCCCATTATTTTGGATCCTGATGGCCTATTGATTTTATAACATGTATTATTCATATTAAGGTATTTCGTTTCATCATCCATGGTAGTAATCCATTATTTGTAATTTTTTTCTCTAACATCCTACTTATATGTTTTGGGCTCCTCGCTACTAATATCCTAGTATATATGGAATGAAAAAAATCATCAATAACAGTATTGAAAGTCTAATATAGATGTCTAGTAAAACTACTCTCTCTATCCCTATGGAGTTGAAATCCCTAATATGATTAGTATGATCTATATCTAAGCCTATATCAGAATTATAATCATATTGGGTCATAGTATTAGGATAAGGTGGAGGGGTCTCAACAAATTACTCACAATCGGTTGGAGTTTCAACCTCAACAACCCAAGTTTATGGGGTGTTACCACTTTTATCAATGTGAGGTTTTTGACTTGTATCATCTTGAATCATTGAAGATCACATTCTAGTAAATGATGAATTTTCTTAATATAATTTTATCAGGACAAAATTTATAACCATTCACCCTTTCAGGATAAAAAATTAAAATACCGTAAATTGCTTTGAGGTTTGAGCTTTTCAATCTTGATATGGGAATAAACAGTACAAATGAACACTCTAATGTTTCTATAGGATGGGGATCAGCTACTCCATAGTAATTCTAGAGTATAAATTTGATTGTAAGAGGATAGAAACTTATTTATAAGTTATTATATCATAATAGTATCCTCATATATAATGGATTTTGGAAGAATCAAGCATGATAGCATGATACAAACCTACTCAATTATAGTGAGTTTAGTGAACTCAACTTAACCATTTTACTATGGATTATAACTCAAAATTTGATTCTTCTGTACACCCTCAACATTATAAAATTCAACAAATTCAATTGACAGATCTTCAAAAACATTATTAATTCTCATATCCTTCAACGTTTTTCGTAGTATGGTTCACTAAAAAGGACTTCCAAATTGTAAATATATTTAAAACATTAATCTTATTTAATACAATATAAATCCATACTTTCTTGAAAATTTCATCTTTAAACATAAGAAAATTTGATCCTCCTTCATGTGAGGTAGTCCTAGAACGAACCCAAAATATGAGTGGGCATTCTCAAGTTGGTGATTGGCCTTAAAGATAGATTTATGAAAGCTAACTCTCTTAGATATAACAAGAATTTAATCCTCAAAACAATGTCTATTACTTGGCGTAACATGGATAAGAATCCCATGTTCATTTAACTCCTCTAAAACATGGGAATTTACATACAAAAAACTCATGTACCAATGAATAGTTTTTTCATTATTGGTGACATTGTCACTAATTAGAAACCTAGTATTATTCATTCCATCTATTAAAAATTGGTATATATTTAGGTATCCCATAATGATAATGTGAGAACCTTGGGGTATTTTAAGGCAATGAAATTTATATTTTAAGGTAAAACCTTTCAGATCTATAACACCTAATGAAATGATATTTCAATGTGGTTAAAGGACCCATATAAATTCAACCATTGTGACTATATAATTTTCATCAGAATATAGTAGATTAGATCCTTTGACTTGGACCTGACACCACTTAAATTCAGAAAACAAAACCTCGTCATCTTTTCCCTCAGCTAACTAGGAAAAGGAATGCCTATCAGGGAATGTGAGGAAAGAGAAAATAGAGTCTAAAACCCACTCACCTAGAAGTGTGTGGTTAGAAATAGTTAACACATTATTATGTTCACATTCCACATTAATAAATAAGGAATGATATTTATTTACATTATGTCTATCATAAGATATTAGTTTTGGGAACTTGGGTCAAAAATGTCTTGGTTTTTTGACTTGGTAGTAGGAAATGTATCTAGACTCATACCTAGAATGGTCATCATTAGACTTCCTATGGTTTTTTTCCATTATTCACCCTTTACATTTTTTTTAGATTGAAACTAATATCAACAGCTATTATCTAATCACTATACCTTGGTCTTAACCATAATCTTTCCATGTAATTCACAAGAAAGAAATGTAGAATTAATTTCCTATAAAGTCAAGGAATCTATAGCATACATAATATCATTAGTTAGATCACCATATTAACATTCTTGGGACATTATAAATTTTTTATTTTTTTCTTTTTCATCAATTTTAACAATAATATTGTCCAAATCAATCATAATTTTCTTAAATTAATCAATATGTTCGTGAATTGGAGTTTTTGGATGAATATTGAAGTTATATCTTTTATGTTACTTATGTAATGATCTTACAAATGAAGAAACCATGTATAATTTCTCAATTTTGGACCATATTCTAGTAATTAAGGTTTCATAAACAACCACTCACTATACATTATCATCTAAGTAAAATACAAGAGACCTTTTTGATTTCATTATTACATCTAGAGGGACATCAGAATAAGTTGTCATAGTCTTCCCATTAGTGGATTAACTAACAGTTGGTTTCATGGGCCTATGTACCACCTATTACAGTCCATTTTGGACGAAAAATTATCTCATCTTGAGTACCGCTAGTTTATATTCATTTTCACAATATAATTTTTAATTTTTTTACTTATCAAATTCCATTATCATATATGTAAAGTTATTATACCAGTTTTTTTATGACAACCCAAAGAGTATTTCCCCACGAAACTACCGATAATTCTATTTACATTACTATTTTCAAAAAAATTCATGATTTTGATATTCCAAATTTGGTAGATAATGAAATTATAAGTGAAAAAAATGTAATGGTTCATAATGTGAAGAAAAGAAGAATAAAAAATGAAAAAATAGGACACATGATTACAATCCTTCAGACAAAGATGGTTATATGTGCATGACAAGAAATGTAGTGATTTTCTATCCTCCTAATGTATTTGACTTTATTTTACCACAATTTTAGAAGTCAATTCCCCAGAAGGTGGTAGTGGTAGTGAATCTTCATTAGCTGTATTATCTTTTGGGAAAATATTATGTGTATTTTAGTAGACGGGAGATCACATAGTGTGTAAAGAATCTATTTTTTCCCTATGAAACTTTCAAATGTTTTAAAGAATATTTTCAGAGTTACGAATGGATTCATCATATGATTTTATGGGACATGGAGCCTCTGTGATGATATATTAAAAATATTATTTATTAAATATCACACTCATGCATTTTTTAAAAAATAATGGTATTTATCTTTTACGGTGTCTTTGATGGGTAAACTGGGACCACCATTAAATCTGCAATGCGGGGTTTACCCTAGGTGCATCATCACCTTTTTTTTCATCGAATATTTTTTAAAGAGTAGTCACAGGTGGAATACTAGAAAATTAAGTTAATAAATTAATTTATTGTTTATTAATTATTCTTGAACTAATCTCATCCTTTTTATTCATTTCTCTGGCCAAATACTAGTGTTTTCAACATAACCCAAGATATTGGAGAGTATTGTGAAGGAGAGTTTGGATATCTACTATAGGGACATGGATCAATTATCTGTTGTCCAAGTAGTCTTGGATCTCACGAGTCAAAATGATACACAAATCATTCTTCATTAGTGGTTGATCCAATTTTTAGTTAGGACTTTTTTTATTCATCCTTTTTTTAACCCAAATCAAACAAGAGTCAATTCATTTAGAAAATTAATATGTGATTTGATTGATGATTTATGATGGATGCTTTTCTTATTCAAATTATAAATTGATAAGGGATTTATTGATTATTTTTTGTTATTATATGTTCAAAATTTTCTCCATCAAAAAATTAAGATAAATCAAATCAATGTCTGATGTTAATTTCCTCACTTTTGTGATCTATGATTTTTTATACTCATTCTTCAAATGTTCGTCATCGGTGTTTTTCTTGACTAGTGATTTGACTATTCCCAAAAAAATCATTGTGAAATCACTATTTTTTTCAAGGGAACATTACCCTAGGATTATATTTGGGATCAAATGCATAATCTAGGTTTGATGATTATGATAGGGTATCTAAGATGGACTAAGGGTTTGGCCATGCAATTTGGTGTTTCAGCGATGCGGTGTAATAAATTTTGCTTCAAAGAGGATCAATGACTATAATCTGGCCACTAGTATTGGATTATCTTAGTCAACCCTAGATCTAATATTTTTGGTTAATATCATAATGTAATCAAAGTTAGTTATGGTCTGGGTGATACATAAAAAAAATATGTACATTCTTTGAAAACATGATATACACAACGTGTTTTTAAGAAGAACACATGTCATGTGGACCACCTTCTATGGTGGATAGAGTTATGTGTAGAGATAAATATCAGGGATCGTGTGACCTATCCACATACTATGTTTCACAAATATGGAGACCAGGTATGTACCCCATGGTATATGGGAATGGTTAGAGTCATGGTACATAGGCATGACCAGTGTACAATAGAATGAACAGAGTACAGAAGAACAACCATTGTATATAGGCATGTCTAGAGTACATGGTCATTGTACTAAGTGCACAAAAAATATACAATGATTGGTGAGTCACATTGTTTATTTTATATACATTTTATTTACATTTTTATAGGAATGGTTGAACCACCTATTCTCTTTAGTCTAGTCGAGTATCAATTGGGTACATTCCCTTGGTCAATCTTTATGACAATATAATGAGGTATCCCATATTGAGAATAGGATGAGTGATCCCCTCAATTATTATATACTAGATAGAGTCATGTATCTTGTTGTGTAGCCCGAGGTGTGATCCTTTTTCATTTTTCCCTCGATAAGGTTCTGTATCTAATTACTGACACTTCGGGTGTGTGATGCCCATCCTAACATGTTATTTCAAATAGGTTTTTGTATTACCATAGGCACTAGGTTTGATACCCTACCTATATATCAAAAAAATCTATGTACCCTTGTATACCTATTCTGGGAGTGTCCCTATGGGAATAACCTATCAGATGAAAGAATTATGTTTTAGCATGATATGAGGAATTATTTCTCTTAAACAAGCCTTATCTCAGACCCTTGATCATAACCCAAGACTAGGAGGGAATGACCTTACTTGGAGACAATGGGTAACAACCCGAAGATCATAAGTGATATTTGATTCTTAAACTAAACGTGTATTATATTATATTATATAGTATTAAACACATACAATGAATAGAGAAACCAACAAGACTCTTCAATTTAGTAAAAAATATTTACATCATTCAATTACTAAACACATTAAAATGAAAAATATTAAAAGGGGACAAAAAATATATAATTTAAAAACAAAAATCGGAAAATCCATATTTCCTCAATCATCTAGAATCATCCCTCTCATAAACAACAATATAGAAATGAAACAAAATTTTAGTAAACAAATAAACATTATAGAAAATAGAAAAACATAACCTAGAGCATAATTGAGTTGAATAATTAATTAATGAATAAACATTTATTTTTATGAGGTAATGTGATCGTAGGAATAGTAATATGACCATTAGAATAGTACCCTGGTCATTGAGAATAGTAAGGTGACTGATTGGGATAGTAACATGACCATTGGAATAGTAAATAATATATTATTACATAAATAATATTTATCATGAGTAGATAAAGTATATATAAATAGTATAATTCCAAAAAAATAAATATCATGATTAAAAAACACAAATATATATAAGTATAATTTTAATAAACTGTATTTTAATGTATTTTATAAAAACCATAATTTTACTATTAGAAATTAAAATTACATATGTTAGAAAATTATTTTGATAAAATTAATATCAATTTTTTAATAATCATTTTAGAATATTCCAAGGGTTATTTTTTAATAATGTTCTTAAATACATTAATTTTCAATTGAATATTACAAATACATATATTTATGTAACCGATGTATATTTAACTATAACATTCATGATGTAATGATTAACTAATAATTTCTAATACTTGATGCTAGACCAAGACATATTTATTTTGATAAATGAGTCATAAAAATATAACAATCATTATTTCCAAACCTAAAAAGTAATTTCCTAAGACTAAAATCTAAAGTATTACATTAAAATAATATTTTTTAATTTTTTTACCTTCCCTTTTTATAAAACTAAGGAATTAGAATTATATAAGGATTTAATTTCTTAAAACCAATTTCATTAATTAAAATATGGTTTATAATTTAAAAAATATCACTATTATAAGTTTTACCATGGACACAGTATTTTATTCAAAATTTTATTCTCAAAATACATCTCCCATCAAGTATAAAAATCATATCTCCCTCCCCTTGGAGAAAGCACTCCTAAAAAACTTTTAAAAAATATGTTCTAAATAATTCTTATTAAGACTATTATAATACCTAGTAACGTTATTAATCCATCCAAATCTATGCATCAAATGAATTTAGAGTCGTAGAGAAGAAGAATCATCGAGAAGACAATAATCTATCGCCAATTCCTTCTCTCATTATCCTCTCATGTATCTCTTTTTATACAACCCTTTCAAACACAAATATTATAAGGATAATTAATTATTATGTTAACATTTAATTAATTATTTTTAACCTACTGGAAATATTATATTTAGGGAATGTTAAATTTTTATACATCTCATTCCCACTCTTTTGATGATGTGTCGTTTATTGTCGGTTAAACACCTATGTGGAAGTTATCAATTAATTTATTATCACAAACCCTATTGATGGTTATAATAAATTATTTATCATATATACATTTATAAATAATTAATTTTATTATTTTGGAATTAATTATTCTAATGTATAATTTACATTGAAAAAAAAGTGAAATCAAAGAAAAATGGGAAATGTTTAAGGAAAATATGATATCAAAACGCCTCAACATCAACAAAAAAATTATAAATATTATAAAATTGTTATAATTTATAAATAGTGACATAAATAAACATAATTCACATTTATTTCAATGTTTTAATAAACTTATGTTTATTATATAGGAGGCAGAAAATCAATGAAATAAAGCAAGATTTAAGGTAAGGGGATTTCAAACACAACTCTTTTTCATTGGGTTATCCCACTTTTATGATATATTCAGTATGTATATTCCACTAATTTTCCTTAAATACACTTTTATAACTATTCCCTTTTATTTTCAGGGATATACATGTTTTCTCCTTTATTTTTAAGCCAGATTCAATGATTTTCCAAAAACAAATTTGTTTCCATAACACATCTTTGATTCCACTTGAGTTTTTTCTTATTCAATCATTAATGATTATTTTCATTCCAAATATATTTTATATTATCCATTTGGGAAGCCCAAATTTTATTCATGTAAGCATTCTCTATAAAATATTTATAAAACATGTTTTTTACATAACCTAGTTCACTCAATAGTAACCGAACTTGGTTTCCCATATGGCCTCAAGCACACCTCCCCATATTCTACAGGTAGTCAACTAGCGATGAGATTATATGGTGAAATAGTGTGGAGAATTGTAATTTCTTAACTAGGGGTCCACTTAACATGTTCCCTGATTTGGTGAGTAACATGGATTCAAGGGAACCTCCCTATATTCCAGAGATTTCTGACAAGCTGCGAGGGTGTAAAGGTAGTATTAGGGGGAGACTATACCCCCATTTAGAGTGGAATAGTAGATACAATCAGAAAAAATCAATAACAGAAGAATAATATAAATATATATAATAAATAAATTTCAAAATCATAAATATATAACTAAATAAATAATTATTATAAGAAATAGATAAATGAACAAATGTTAATAATTTAAAAATCCTCCATGGAAAAGTTTCAAACATGGATGTGTGTCTTGTTGTAATATAGAAAGGAAAAAGGTATAAAAAATCATGATACACAATAGTAAAAAAGGAAAAAAATACAAAACATCTCCAATTATCCAGATCTTATGCCCTATCATATACTCCTAATTTCCGCCTAAAGATAAATCATGTTAAAGACTAGTATCAGTGTGTTTTCCCCTATCAGTACCGGAAAACATATAATCTCTCAGATACCAAATGTATACCGAGTAGGGTGTGAGATAAAAATTTTAGTATAACACCACCAATGATTTATAAATTTAATCTAAGTAGTTCATGTAACTTAAAAGTGTGGAGGTATAACAGAATAAGTAAAGAAAAAATTAAATAAATAACCAGGTCGCTCATGTTCCTAATGGACACATAGCGGCTCTACCTACATCAGATCGTTTCAAGAAGGAATGTATGGAATATCAATATATATGATTATATTGTTTTAATATATTTATAGTATAATTGTATATATTTCATCCCCCTATATGAACTAAAAATGTGCGGATGTAAGTGGTTATATACCTGGAATACTAGTATTTGTTGGACTCGGGTGTAACTCAAACAAACATGAATTGTCTAATAATCATATTAGCTCAAGAAATGGGATACAACCCATATATCCTAATAGTGTAATAGATTCCATGTAGAAACACTATGTATGGTGAGTGAGATGTCATGACAACACTCTAATCATGATATGTGGCACAAAAATCCCAACACCCATATATTATCACTAGTGGATGTTTTCATACTCCACACTTGATGTAAGTGAGAATGATTTTCCACCCTGATCAATGGTCCCTTAACTTCATATCAGGACCTTTATAAAGGCGCATTATAATGATAACTAGCATGGGGAATTACCTCCCATGCATTTCCGTCATCTAGCGCATATATAAAGAAGATGTATAATCAATTATAATATAATAAATAAGGAATACATTCCTATTCATTTCATTATCCAAGTAACATTATATAATAAGGTAATAAAATTCATAAGAATTATTTATTAGAGCGTAGAAATAATGCATGTCCTTAGCATCATTTGAATTCCTTCCATTTTAAACCAAATAATTCATTAAAGGTATGGAATCCATCATTTTTAAGCCTTTCTTTATAACCCATTTCATTTATAAAAATGATGGAATTCTATATTTCATAATCCATCAAACATGATCAATTCCATTTAACCCATTAAATCCATTAAAACAGGAAAACACCATTTATAAGATAAAATGGGTCACTTATTGTGTGACATGGTTATTAAAGAACTTTCTTACTTGGGAAATTCCAAGGTTAGGGTGAACCAAACACATAATAGGTGCCACAGGTTCCATGAATATTAATATATCAAGGTAAATTTAATTTAAAATAAAAACTATTAACTAATTAGTATATCTGGGAATTTTTAACCAATTTTCCATAATGAACATTTCTATTTGGCAAACCCAAGGGGTGTCCATAAGTTTCAAAACCTCTAAACACTAAAAAATATTCAATAGGAATATAACAGGATGTAAGGATCAATTTAACATTAAAGAGTCAATATAAATGTAAAATTTGGATAAAGATGACATTCAGAACAATGGAATATCTAAAAGATGAAAAAAAACTCAAAGGTAAAATGACATTACCACCTACCACAATGCCATAGATGACTCATTTCACAATATCAACCTCATATTTGAAGTAGGTTGTAAGAGATATAAGATAAAATCCAATTCCTTGAAAATAGTGCAAATGATACTATACCTAAAGAGAACAATTGATGGAATGATAAACTTAGATAAGAATTGAGAGACTAGGGGAGGTTACCAAGACAGATACAATGCTTACGATGGATTGAGGAATGAACACAAGATAGAGAAATTAAATAAATGACTATGTTGAGAGGAATTTTAGTTCAAAATAGGAGGAGAACCAAATATTAATGTTGGAGGGAGGATAAGGAAAGGTAAATAATGTTTTAACATAAGTGATGGGAAATTGTCATTTCACCCCAAAATACATAGGTGGATGGTTTGGTTGAACGGTTTGGGAAAACCATGTACAAACCATGATCGGTTCACAGCAACCTAGGGTGCACCACATGGTTTGACTAACCATGTGGAAACCATACAGAATGGCTTTGTCCCATATCTGCAACAAGTCATATGACCATACAACCAGGGTCACATGGTTATAGACAAATTGTTTGTCCCAGTTTATTTTTCCCCTTTCGGATCTATGGGCTCTGAAAAATCCTCGGACGCAACTGTGACCTCTATGACATGATTTGATATCATTATTAGGGTCATTTAATATATTCTAATTGGAAAAATAATGATCCAAACATTCATTAAATTCATGGTCCATTATAACATACCCTCCTTAAAGAAACTCATCCCCGAGTTGGCCTTTGGAAGGTAAAGTGGTACCATCAACATAGAGTTTCAACAACTAAGATTGTATATCAACTTCCCACTCCTTTTTCTCATCTTGTACTTGGTTTTTCTTCTATAGCACTCGTACAAGAGGAAAAAACTACCTCATATTGTCTTCATTCTCTAATCAACTATATTCATAGGATAATCCTCAAATGAAGCATCCATATCCAGCTCACACTTATTAGGTTGTAAGACATGTGAAATGTCTGTATAGTATCAGTAAAGCTGAGATACATGAAAGGGATCATGCCTGGACTGGTATATCTGAGGAATTTAAAACTAGTAATCCACTAGTCTCATTCATTTTACAACCTCATAGGGTCCAAAGAACCTCAGTGAGAGCTTACCCTCCTTATAAATATATATATTCCTTAACTTGTCAAAGAATCGTAATAAAACATTGTCTCGAACCTCAAACTAAAGAGGTTTCTAGTGACTGTTTTCATATGACTATTGCCTGGACTGAGCTATCAAAATGTTGTTTCTGAGCAATTCGACCTGCTTTACAGTCTTCTGCACGACATGGGGTCCAAGCATATTTGTCTCTCCTACCTCTATCTAGCACATAGGTGAGCAGTAAGGCCTACCATATTAGTCTTCATAGAGATAAATATTCATGGTAGCCTAAAATATGTAATTATAAGTGACCTCTACAAGGGGAATTTTTTAATCCCAATAACCTCCAAAATTATGGAAACATGCATGGATCATGTCCTCTAGAACCTAAATAGTATGATCTATTTATCCATCGGTCTATGTGTGATACGTCATGCTCAAAATCACATATTCACCGAAGGCCCTTTGTAACTCCTAACATAAATATGACATGAAATGATTATCTCTATAAAAAACTATAGAATGAGGATCTCCATGAAGTCATACAACCTCTCTAGTGTCTGCCTACCTCATATATGACCAACTCCTTATCTTGATCAGTCAATTTCACTCCATCTCTCTACCTAATGTGGAGTTTCTATCCCAGGTCCTGAATGTGGAGTTGGAAAAATCCCTCTCTCACTAGATATTGGTGGAAAATATCTGCAAAATTGGTTTATATGGACCATCTTATTGCAAGATCGACACATGAATTGGTCCCTCATACACTAAGATCACATATTTCTCAGTATACTACACTAGTGACACCTCACCTAGCTAACTAAGTGCAATCTTGGGATACTAGTTTTACCATGTGTAAGCTCTAGGTGATGCTTCCTACTATGGGTCAATGTAGTACAGGATCTTGCTTTTGAAACACCTTGGATCACACCTCCATCCTCTCTTGGGCTATGCTACCTGATAAGTTACTCATTAACTATTCTAGAAATGGTAGTAATCTAAAAAAATCAACTATTATTAGATTGCATACATGAGAACATTCTCAAATCACATAGATTTAGATTAATTGTCTCCTAACAAAAAAGGTTTGAAATAATAGAGAACTGTGGAATAGTCATAATAGTCCATGACTGATAAGGATCCCTTCTCCAAGCGCATAAAATCATGGGCTTTATCAACCCTCAACGTCTCTAGGTACAAATAAGGATAAAAAGTTGTATAAAAATAACATTAATCCATATGTTGATGATAATCCATCTGAATAATAATGTACTAGAATATCATGGATGAATCCAGAAGAATATATATAATTAGATTCATTATCCTATTGAGAGGTATCTCAAGATGCATGAAAATCAATTGCATGGCCTCTATCCATGAATTTTCAACCTTTGGTCCACTATCCGCCAAAAACATGGATGGATGTTGTTGTTGGAATTTTTGTGTCAACTCTTCCATAGTTAGGGTGGGTCATGGGGATCCCTGAATAGTCTTCATAAAGTATAAAAACTTATATCAAAACTATTCCTCATCACATATGTCAATTACAATAAGCAATTTCATAATACATGCTACTGGAGGTTCTATTGGTGACCCAGGGCCCACCACCTCTGAAGCGTAGTGGTCACCACCCTCTTGGTGCATAATTTGAGTAAATCATGGTATCATGTCTCTAAAAATACCAAAAACAAACCTCATCACAAGATTTAATAACTAAGAATAGTGTAGATATAATAATAGGATAGGTACAATCCTTATATATATGAGTCATGCTCCTCTGCATACTCATAAATCCAAGTCTGGGTGACATATGGATCATAAAGAAATCTAGAGACACTACTTACTATGTACTACAGAGGTTGGGTCAAGGTCACATCCTCTGCTATATGTATAATTTCCCAGTATATAGATTTTCAATTTCAATTTATAGAAGAACACTCCCGTTAAATGGTAATTGGAATCCCTATTTAATGGTGACCATTCAATTCTTGATTTAATTTCATTTTCATATCATTTTCACAGGTATCAAAAACTAAATAAAATTTTGAATTATATAGATCAGCAATTCAGATTTATAAGGGACTGTACACATTATAAATTTAATTTTTGTATCAATTCAATCCCAACCAATCATTTATCAAGTCCCTACATGAAATTTTAGCAAAATTCCATTGATATAGAAATAAGGAACCAAAACATGGTGTAAGCAATTAACGTGCTAATATAAATGTGGCATAAAATAATTCCTGACATTTAAATCCTAAATTTCCTATAATGATGCATGATGAAATATATTGTTTCCATACTAGGCCAGGGGTAGAAATCAACGTTCATATGGAACATAAAACATTAAGTGCATCACCCATCATTGAAATCAAGGAAACTGTAATAAGCACAATCCAAAACAACATGTCCAATCCCATTAAATTTGTATTTTTCTCGTATGTGGGTAAGCTACTCCAAGGCACAACTCATTAACAAATTCTAACACATTTCTAATATTCAATCTAATATTCCCAAACAATAATAAAAAAGAAAATAAATCATCTTTGATACCACTTTGTGATGTCTTGGACCTAATTCACTCAACAGTAACCGAACCTAGTTTTCAACATGTCCTCAAGCATGCCTCCCCATATGAAAAAGGATTTCAACTAGCCGGGAGGGTCCATGGTGGAATAGTTGAGAGACTATACATTCACGAACAGTGTGTAGCATATCATTATAATCATATAAATCAATAGTTAGAGCATATGAAATAACTATGTAGTGGAAGAATAAACATCAATTCTATAAGTGACCAAGTAATATCATCCCACTGTTTCATATATAATTATGATCATGGAATGCTATAAAAAGATAGGTAACACATGAAAATAATATTCTAGTATAACAAATGTATCAAAAACACAAAATACCCAAAGGTTTTATCCCTAGATAGCATCATGAGCCATATCCCGGTCATATGATCCCCTTATCCTATGAAACAACCAATCATGTAGTAGTAATAAGGCCCTTCCCCTATCCCTACCTACATCCATGAAGTCTTTATTGCTATCATAAATGTGGCCTGAGCACAGTGTGAGATGAAATATGACAACCCTGCATTTATTACAAACTTAAACATGATTTATTACATAAACTATTCACTTGATAGGACATGGATGATAGAGAGGTATAGTGTCTTTGGCGATTAGGATCATTACATAACAACTTAAAACATGAAATACGACATATTTATTGAAAACTTCCTTTACATGACCACTACATTCCCTCATACTTAGCATTGCATGGGATAACCTGAGGACATGCAAAAGAAAAGGGGTGATCTATAAAGCCCTGTAAGGGAATAAACATGGAATAAATGAGGAGAACAATAGATTCTATACAATAGGTATATCAATAGGGAACAAGAGAAACATTAACATAAAGGCATGATAAATCATGATAATCATAACATGGAAATTTTGCAACAACACTTAACATGGAATTAGCATGAGCCAAGGCTCATTGCACATGGAGCATGATTAAATCCTCATTATAGATGAAGCACGAGTAAACCCTCGTTTCAATTGAATTCGCATGAGTCAACACTCATTTCACATGACGTATCATGATACTATACTTTACCCAATGCATTGGAGTGCTATAAGGGCGCACCCTTCTTAAACATTTCATTTCATGCATAAGTGTGCCACATGGATCATAAAACAAAATCATTTATTCCATGAAAAAGGAATGTGGAATTAAACTTTATAATCAATAAGTAAATGTGAATGAAGGTGAATACCCTTTATGGAGAAATGGGCTTGGTATTCACTACACAATGGCATTGGCTTAGAAAATCGGTGCAACTTCGGCAGCTTAACAGCATGATATAAGAATTCATAAAAATTGTTGATGAGAGAGAAAGATGTGTATCATCATATCTAAATGAAATGGATAGTAATGGGGGTCATATAAATACCTTTCCCAAAAATTGTATTGGAATTTAGATTCATGATACAAAAGTATTATTTGAATGTAAATGAGGAGAGAGAAGTTCCTTTTGGAATTTCAACATAGTAACAGGTGTACATGGGAGGAATTTAATGAGAGAGAAAGGGGTATCCCATCATTCAAAAAATAATAGGGAAGTATGGGGGGGGTGAGAAACCATAACCCCGTAATTATAATTGAAATTAAAAGGGCATAGCAATATTACGAAAATTGGACAAAAATGTGAAAGGAACAAAAACCCTTACAAGGAAGTGTGCTTCCAAAGGCTTGAGAGAGGCTTGAGAGATGCTTCTTGGGAGATTGGGGCACCTTGGGAGGATTCTAGAATGAGTAGTGCAGAGGTTGGACAAACTCAAAAGGCTTTGAGTTAGGAGGAAGTGGGATCTTGGGTGGGTTTATATAGGAAAGGTGGGTGAATTCTTTATTATTTAGGTTTGGGACCCCTTACATTAAACTAATCCAAACCACAAATCAGCTCATTGTTTTTGCCCATGGTTTTTGGAAAATGGGATAGGAAGAAAATATTTTATAAGGCCAAAGTCCGAAATTCTTAAAATAATGGGGTTTCTTATGTGGAGGTGGGTTACACTCCCATGGAAAATAATTTAAAAAGACAAGATGTTTAAGAAGTCTTTAGTGGTCCATTAATGCTTTGTAAAGTAAGTCAAACAAACCCAAAATCAAATTATTTCATTGCTAAAACAGATATTGGACGAAAAAAAAAGCTTATAGTATTTTATTACATCACTATTGGGTCATTATGATGTCATAAAACACATAATATATATTTAAAAAGTATTTAATTTTTACCCAAAATTTTGACTGTCTCAGAAAATTATGAAAAATTTACCATTGGATAATTTCGATGTCCTGATTCCGGAAATAACATTTATTTTATCTAAATAATTTTCTAAATATGTTAATTTTCACTTTTAAAATAAAAACCGACATTTATCAAAAATTCACTGGTTTTGACAAAAATGGCTTTCCAACCTTAATAAAAATTACAAACGCATTCATAAAATTATAAGATCATTTATATGTAATAAAAATTAATTTCATAATAATAATTATATTTTATTAAAATATTATTTATTTCAAAAATATCTTAATTTAATAAAATAGAATTCTTAATTAATCAATAACTAAAAACACTATTTGTACTTTAAAAACTATTTACAATGTATCAATAATGACAAGAAAGTATATTAATTATTATATAAAAAAATAATGTACACGAACATAGTAGTATATACTTGTTACATAACCCTCTTAAAACAGCCGCATAAGACCTAACGGTAAGGTGTGCGATGGTGACAGACTCTTGGGGTGGTTCTGGTAACATCGCTCGAGTGGTAATCTCTATCAACTTACACTTTTTCCATAGACAGTCTCGTTCAAGCTTGACATGATGAAGCTCAGCTTGGGATTGGCCAAGAGCGAAGCCCAAAGACGCCACCTCTTTTCCGAGCTCCGAAAAATGGACTCTTTATAGATAAATTCTACTGGATGTGTCCATAGCATCTTTTGTCTGAGTAAATTGGGTTTGTTAAAACCCTATATTTATACTAATCATGTGATCACTATTCAATGGCTATAAAAGGAACAATCACAATTTTTAACATAAACCAAAATAAGATGACATTTTATTTAAATATTTTACATAAAGATACATTTAATTAGATCAAGAGGGATTTCCATTAACGAATCTTTGGGTCGTTACAATATTACCCCCTTAAGAAATTTCTCCCTCGAAATTTCCTTTTCCCACACTAAAACAGATGTGGGTAACTCAGATTCATCATTTCCTCAGATTCCCAAGTCGCTTCTTCAAACTTGTGGTTTCGCCACAACACCTTGATGAGGGGAATTATCTTATTTCATAGAACATTTTCTCTTCAATCTATGATATTAACTGGTTTCTCCTCAAAAGAAAGATCATCCTCCAACTATACCACCTCAAAAGAGAGTACATGTGAATGGTCCGGTATGTACTTACTTAAGAGGGATACATGGAAGACATCACATACATTGTCCATGATAGGTTGAAGTGCTAGTAGATAGGCCACAACCCTGAAATAATCAAGAATCTTGAAGGGGACGATGTACCTTGGACTTAACTTCCATTTCTTTCCAAACCCCTTGACCTTCTTCCACGGAGATATGCATAGAAAAACCATGTCTCAAACTTTAAACTCAACGACTCATCGATGATTATCTGCATAACTCTTCTGTCGACTCTAGGCTGCCTTGATATGCTGCTGAATGATTTTCACCTTCTCCAGCATTTCCTCGACCATTTCTGGTCCAAGCAACTTACGTTCACCAACCTCATACCAACATGCCGGTGTTCTGCACCTTTTCCTATTCAGGGCTTCATATGGTTCCATTTGGATTCTCAAGTGGAAACAGATATTATAAGAGAACTCAATCAGAGGAAGATGTTTATCCCATCCTCCTCTAAAGTCCATTGAGCATGCCTTCAACATTTCCTCAAGTGTTTGGATAGTCCACTTGGATTGGCCATCAATTTGAGGATGATAGGTCGTACTGAAGTTCAGTTCAGTATTTAGAGCATGTTGAAGACTCTTCCAGAACATAGAGGTGAATCTTGGATCTCAGTCAGACAGAATTGATAGTGGCACTCCATGAATCCTTACCACTTCCATGATATATATATGTGCCAGTTGATCCAACGAGAAATCATCCTGAATAGAAATTAAGTGTGCAGTCTTTGTAAGATGATCTATAACAACCCAGACTGCATTGTTTCCTTTGGATGTCCTCAGAAGTCTGGTGACAAAGTACATGGTGATGTTCTCCCATTTCCATTCTGGTTTGGCCAATGGTTGCGTCATCACCTTAGACATCTGCCTCTCTGCCTTCACATACTAGCACACCAGGGACATTGATGTATATTCAGTGAACTCCTTCATCATATTATCCCACCAAAATTTTTCACGAAGATCTCAATACATCTTTGTGCTCCATGGGTGAATAGAGAAATTTGTACTATGTGCATCATCCAAAAGTTCCCTCTTCAGCTCAGGACATGATGGAACACATAGTCTTATCCCAAATTGCCCAATTCCTTCTTTAGTAACATTAAACCTCGAGGTTTTCCACTTTTTAATAGCTTCCACTTTTTCCCCAATTCCCACATCATCCTTTTGATCATCCTTTAACCTTTCCAAAAGAGACTGTTGAGCAATCATTTGTGAAAGGATTAATGATGTTCCCTTCATTATGATTCCCATGTCCATATTCATCAAGTCTATGTAGATTTGATCCTTCCCATTTCTCATCATTGATAGAATCATTGGGTCCTTTTGACTTAGGGAATCTGCCACCTTGTTCGCTTTCCCAGGGTGGTAATGTATTGAATAGTGATAATCCTTGATAAGTTATATCCATCTTCTCTAGAGAATATTAAGCTCTTTCTGTGTGAATATATATTTAAGACTCTTGTGGTCAGTATATATCTCACATTTCTCCCCATTGAGATAATGTCGCCTTATTTTCAAGGCAAAGATCACAACCACCAACTCCAGATCATGAGTTGGATTGTTTCGCTCCTGGATATTCAACTACCTTGAGGCATAGGATATGACTTTATCATTCTGCATTAGCACACATCATAATCCCTTTTTTGAAGCATCACTGAATACCATTAAAAGTTCCCCACTTGTGGGTAATGTGAGAACAGGCGCAGTGATAAGCCTTTTTTTCACCTCCTTGAAGCTTTCATTGCATTCATCGCTCCAAGAAAATTTTAATCCCTTTAGAGTAATCTTGGTAAGAGGGTTGGACAATCGTGAGAAATTTCTCACACATCGTTGATAATATGCAGCTAACCCCAAGAATCTACGGATATCCATTACCGGTGTTGGCCTCGTCCCTCCCAAAATTGCATCTGTTTTGGATGGATCCACAGATATCCCATTGCTTGTGATAATATGGGCCAATAATGAGATTTCCTTCAAAAAGAACTCACACTTACTGTAGTTTTCATAGAGCTTATCCTTGCACAAAGTCTCCAGTACAGTTCTAAAATTCTCCTCATGATCCTCCTTGGTTTTGGAGTATAATAGAATATCATCTATAAAGACTACCACAAATTTGACTAGGTAATCTCCAAAGACTCTATTCATCATGTCCAAGAAGATTTTTTGAGCATTGGTGAGTCTGAATGGCATTACTATGAATTCATAGTACCCGTATCTTGAATGAAAAGCAGTCTTGGGGACATCTTCCTTCTTCACACTTACTTAATATATCCCAACCACAAATCTACCTTGGAGAGTTATTGTGCTCCCTGAAGCTGATCGAACAATTCATCAATCTGTGGCATAGGATACATGTTCATTATCGTGATTTTGTTAAGTTCGCGATAATCGATGCAAAGCTGCATTGACCCATCTTTCTTCTTGATGAAGAGGACTGGTGCACCCCATGGTGAAGAACTTGGGCGTATAAACCCTTTATCCAAATTCTCCTGTAGTTGTTTCTTTATCTTTTCAGGCTCAACGAAAGCCATTCTATATGGAGTATTGGATATTGGTAGTGCCCCAGGAATAATTTCAATTGAGAATTCAACATCTCTTCTAAGAGGAAGACCAGGAAGTTCCTCGGGACACACTTCAGCGAATTCCCTCATAATAGGCATTTCATCAAGGGTGGTTTCTTCCTTGGACTCAATAATCTGGGCCAGATATGCATGATCATAGGAAAGTAATATCCATGCTTTTGATGATGGAGAGAAATGAGATTCATCTTCCTCCTGCACTTGTAATGAATCAGGGGGTGATTATCCATATGGAGTGTGATTTCCCTCTCACGACAATTTATGTTGGCTCTATATAAGGAAAGCCAATCCATGCCAAGAATTGCATCAAATTCTATTAGAGGGAGTATGAAGAGGTTCTCCGGGAAATTCAGTCCATAGATTATGATAGGGGAGGAGTTATATTCATGGGATTCAATGATTTCCCCATTTTCCTTACTCACTGACTTCTTCACTTCTATGATTTGTGGTGGTGCTGGGTTTTTTCTACGAAACTTTCGAGATATAATAGAATGTGTATAACCTGAAACAAAAAGTACGTTCGCTATTCCTTAATGAATAACTAGTGTACCTGTCACCACATTGTTGTTGGGGTTCAATTCGGCAGAACTAATGCAAAAATCTATTCCTTGATGCCTTGTAGGTTGTTGGTTGCCTCTGAAAACATTTGGATTAGAGAATTGATTTGCAAGATGCCCCGGTTTTTTGTAGTTGTTGCAATGAAAAATGTGTTGCAGTTCGAATGGAGCATTCCTCTCCTCTGTCGCAGTCGCGGGTCTTTCTTGTTGACAGTTAAAAGCTAGGTGCCCTTATCTTCCACACCTAAAGCATTTCCTTGACCCCTTGAGGCAATTTCCAGGGTGCTTCTTTCTGCACTTTTGGAAAATGGGGTGCTGGATCTTCTTATCACCTTTGGATTTATCCATTGGACCGCCAGCATTGAATTCCACCATATGCTTATTGTCCCCATGATACCCATGTGATTCCCGAATCTCCATTTCGACCTTGAGGGCACATCAGACAATATCCCCATAACTGTCAAGGTCACGGATCACTAATGCTTTCTGTAGGCTAGGCTTCATCCCACCAAAGATGCAGTCAACCTTTAATTTGGGGGTAATGAAAAATCCAGAATCATATCCTGCAAACCTTGTAACGTTTGCCTCGTATGCTCCAACAGATTCTTCTACTTTTTTCTTGAGGTAAAATAATGTCCCTTTCCATCTAAAGACGGAGGGTGCGGGGGAAATATTTATCAAAAAACATCTTTCAGAAATCCTTCCATTCCAATGCCTTGATCTCCTCCTCAAGCTTCGTATTTTTTATCAACGTGCACCATTGAACAGCTTCACCCTCCATACGATAAGCCTCTATGAGAACATTCTCTTGTTCAGATCATTTAATTATGGAGAAGATCATTTCAATGTAGTTGATCCATTCTTTAGCGATTGTGGGATTGGATGATCCACTAAAATTAGGAGGTATTTGTCTCATGAAGCTCTAGATAGTGACTTGTTCCTTCTTAGGGGGGTTTGGACATTCCTCTTGAGCCGTGTTTCTATTCAAATCTTGATTTAGCTGAGAGAGAATCATGAAAAAGTTCGTGATTCTTGCTCACATTGGACTGGGCATCTCAATAGTACAGTCATCACACTGATATTCACATCGATTTTTAGCTCGAGTCCTCCTATTACCGGCCATTGGATGGAATAAAAGGAATGTTAGGGGGTTGAACATAAAGGTTAATCCAAAGACAAAAGTTGTTGACTTATATTTAAACATTTATTTCATTAACTCATGAGTATATAGGTTTCAATCTTGGCCTTTCATGATCTACTTTCTAACATATAATCTTCGGGGCATTTTTTTATATTCCCTTAGTAAGGGTTCATACTAGGCTTCTAAATTTATCAAAACGTATCTCCCAGGAGTGTCGTAACCAAGAGTGCAACAAGGCCCATTGTCGTGCACCAGTTCCCGTTTGAGTCTTGCTCAAAGAAGTGTTTTCAGGTTTTACCCCTATGATACATCTGTGCGAGAGCTGCCTCTACCTGCTCATATCCAGACAGGGACGTATTTGTTTGATAAACCACTTAATCAGTACTTACCAAAACATAGGGATGTTTTTATTATACTTAGTCTTGTCTCTAAGGCTTTTCTAGGGTTTTCTAATCCTAATCCCAAAGAAAAACTAAACCTATACTCTCATACCAACTATGACAACCCAGCTTTTATTACAAACATAAACATGATTTATTATATAAACTATTCACTTGATACAAAATGTACGATCAAGAGGTCTAGTGTATTTGGGGCTTAAGATCATTACATAACAACTAAAAACATGAAATACAACATCTTTATTGAAAACTTCCTTTACATGACCCCTACATTCCCTCATACTTAGCATTGCATGGGATAACCTGAGGACATGCATAAGAAAAGGGGTGAGCTATAAAGCCCAGTTATGGAATAATCATAGAATACATGAGGAGTAAAATACATGTTAGACAATAGGCATATCAATAAAGCACAAGAGAAACATGAACATAAAGACATGATAAAGCATGATAATCATAACATGGAAATGTGGAAAAAACAGTTAACATAGAATTAGCATGGGCCAAGGCTCATTGCACATAGAGCATGAGTAAATCCTCATTGCACATGAAGCATGAGTAAACCCTCATTTCACTTGAATTATCATGATTCAACACTAATTTTACATGACGTATGATGATACTATACTTTACCCAATGCATTGGAGTGCTATAAGGGTGCCCCCTTCTTAAACATTTCCTTTCATGCATAAGTGTGCCACATGGACCATAAAACATAGATTCATAAACAATAATCATTTATTACATGACAAATTAATGTGTAATGAAACTTTATAATCAATAATTAAATTTGAATGAAGGTGAATACCTTTAATGGTGAAATGGGCATGGTATTCACTACAAAATGGCATTGGCTCAGAAAATCGGTGCAACTTCGGCAGCGTAACAGTGCGATATAAGAATTCATAAAAATGGTTGATTAGAGAGAAAGGGGTGTCTCATCATATATAAATTAAATGGACAGTAAGGGGGTCACTTAGATACATGTCCCAAAAATTTTAATGGAATTTAGATTCATGATACAAAAGTATTGCTTGATTGTAAATGAGGAGAGAGAAGTTCCTTTCGGAAATTCGGCATAGTAACGGGTGTACATGGGAGGCATTTAATGAGAGAGAAAGGGGTCTCACATCATTCAAAAAATAAAAGGGCGTTATGGGGGAGGTGATAAACCATACCCCAACATTTATAGTTAAAATTAATAGGTCATAACAATATTAAGAAAATTGGACAAAAAGGTGAAAGGAAGAAAAACCCTTACTTGGAAGTGTGCTTCCAAAGGCTTGAGAGAGGCTTGAGAGTGGCTTCTTGGGATCTTGGGGCACCTTGATAGGATTTTAGAGAGAGTAGGGCATAGGTTGGACGAACTCCAAAGGCTTTGAGTGTGGAATAAGTGGGAGCATGGGTGGGTTTATATACGAAAGGTGAGTGAATTATTTATTATTTAGGTTTGGGACCCCTTACATTAAACTAAACCAAACCACAAATCATCTAATGGTTTCTACCCATGGTTATTGGAAAAGGGGAGAGGAAAAAATATTTTATAACTCCGAAGTCCGAACTTCTTAAAATAATGGGGTTGCTTATGTGGAGGTGAGTCACACTCCCATGGAAAATAATTTAAAAAGGCAAGCTTTTTAATAAGTCTTGAGGGGTCCATTAATGCTTTGTAAAATAAAACAAACAAACCCAAAATCACATTATTTTAATGGTAAAACATATATTGGAATAAAATGATGCTTATATTACTTTATTACATCACTATTGGGTCATTAGGATGTCATAAAAAACATTATATATTTAAATGGTATTTAATTTTTACCCAAAAATTTGAATCTCAGAAAATTATGAAAAATTAACCATTGGATAATTTCAACATCCTGATTACATAAATAAAAATCATTTTATCTAAATAATTGTCTAAATATGTTAATTTTCACTTTTAAAATAAAAACCGTCATTTATCGAAAATTCAAGGGTTTTGACAAAAATGTATTTCAAACAATCATAAAAATTACAATTGCATTCATAAAATTTTAAGATCATTTATATTTAATAAATATTAATTTAATAACAATAATAATATTTTATTATAATATTATTTAATTCAAAAATCCCTTAATTTAATAAAATATAATTTTTAATTAAATAATAACTAAAAACACAATGTTTTACTTTAAAAAATATTTAAAATGTATCAATAATGACAAGAAAGTATATTCATTATTATATACAAAAATAATTTACATGAACATAGTTCTATAAATTTGTTACATAACACCTTAAAAAAACTTCATAAGACCTAAGGGTAAGGTGTGCGATGGTGACAGACTCTTGGGGTGGCTCAGATAACATCGCTCGAGTGGTAATCTCTATCAACTTCCACTTTTCCTGTAGATGGTCCTGTTAGAGCTTGACATGATGAATCTCAGCTTGGGCTTAGTCATGAACAATTCCCAAAGGCGGCACTTCTTTTCTGAGCTCCGGAAAATGGGCTTCGTATGGAGCAATTCTACTGGATGAGTCTATCACTTCCTTTGTCTGAGTAAATTGGGTTTGTTAATGCCCTATATTTATACTAATCATGTGATCACTATTCTATGGCTATAAATGAAACGGTCAGAATTCTTAACATAAAACCAAAGAAGTTGACATTTTATATAAACATTTTACATAAAAATAAATTTAATTATATCAAGAGGGATTTCAATTAATGAATCTTTGGGTCGTTACATGAAATCATAAGGTCAACAGAAATGGTGTATAATTTAATACAATCTATGAATATATAATAAATTGTGTTCATGTAATAATTAATATTAAATTTATGTTCAGTAATAAAAAATGTGCATAGGTCTAGATTCCCATGGAACACCCGTCCTCTACTACCTGCTTTAGACAAAGTCTAATTGTATCTAAGAAGTAAATCAATCATGATTTAATTTAAAATGAAGTCTATGTACTAGCATCAATTCCCAAGCATCTTCCATGTATCATATCTAATAGCATTTGTATAATAATTCAATTAATAAAAGGAAGGCTCTGACCAAATCCATGATTTTATTTGACCTAGAAGACGTTTCATAATAATATATTAATTTAATATTAAATTATAATGTTAACCAAGCCTATCCTTTTTGTTCCTAAGTTGGAAAACAGGTATCGATCCAATCATAACATGAACCAAACACCTTACAATCAATTCGTAGTAATCCCTCATTAGAATGTTGGAATCTCTCTCGGTGTGGTATAAATCCACCACCCATTGATTACGTCCTTGGTGGACCCTCAAGTGAGCCCATGTTTAACTCATGGCATACATGTAAATCACCCTCTGAGGTTGTCTTTGGATGTATATAATGAATCCAACTATCACTCATGGCATAAAAATTGCCTTCCCTCTGAGTCTGTCTGTGGCAATCCATAAAGTAATCCAAGTATCACTCGGTCATGTATGAGCTAGTAGCCAAATGAGTCCTTCCATGGAATTCTCAGAATAACCCATGTATAACCCATGTTTGATACCAACAATACATTAATAATAATTTGATTATTCATTCCATAATATTTTATCTTTTTCGATCCAAAATTGTAACCCACCTCTCACTCTTATCGTGTCAATAAGAATGCTCGTGGACCCATACTTTAACCATACCATATAAACACACGTTTAAAAACCAATTGGTCGTCCCAATTATAATTATTTTACACACCTCAAAAGGTTGTTGAAAAAATATTATAGGATTAGAAGTCCTAGAGTCCAATGAATAATTCCGTTCATATTAATTAGCCATTTCATTTATTAAGGACACATCAAGCATAAGCAAGAAAATAAAATGGAAAAATTTCTATAGAAATGGTCTTCCATTCATACCATTATTCAATTTACAATTTTACAATTAATATTATGTCTCTAGGGAAAGGGTAAAAAGACCACATCCCAAAAGGTGGATCAAATAAAAAGGCCACCAATGGTGGTTTAATCTCATTTAAACAACACAACCGAATGGTGGGTTAAATTCAAGATCCATAACCTTTAATGATTTATCAATGTGTCTCATAGGTCATATATGTCAATACTACCCATTTTAATTTGTGAATAAATTCATTTAAATTAAGCGATACTCGAAAAATATAGTGTGTGTCACAACAGCATCTATATAACACCAAGAATTTGAGGAGAAATCATGATACCACCTACCTTATCTTGTTAGAAGAAAACATGTCCATTCTTAACCCCTTATTTGATATTGATTAAAATAAAATGGTTGAATAGATGAAATACATAAAATAGTGTATATGATCATTTACTAAAATATAATCTCTCATCGCAAGGAAAATAGTGAAAGGAGCATCATGGATACAATGAGATGAACAACTCTCGAATCAAATTTTAGAAGGTAAAACGGGATCAAGTCCTATGAGAATGCATGAGGGGATAACCCAATAGAAGGGAGGATGAACATTGGAAGAAAAATAGAAAATAGTATTAGGTTTTAATCATTTAATATTTAGGTTGAAAATGGTCACTTCCCCTTTGAAAACTAGGTCTCACGGTTTGGCCACATAGTTGGACAAATCATGCACCAACCATGCACATCTCAATTCCATGATACCTCCCTTTCATTGTCATGGTCCGTGGTTATAAAAATCATGTTTCTACAATGAATTTCCCCACTATCAAAAACATTGAAGCATTTTCAAAGGCATGTGTCATGGGTCACACAGTTATGGAAAACCATGCACCCACTACTAGGCACTAAAATTCCCCACATGGTTTACTTTAACCATGTAGACTGGGTAGCATGGTTTCTACTAACCATAATGCCCATCAATATTTTCCAAAAACATAGGAATTGGGCCACAAACCCCATACACATTTTTTTAATCCATATCCTTACTAGGCATTCACATTAGGTCAAAATAAAGGAAGTAACTCAGAAATAAAATGATTTTTACAACATAGAAAATCTAGGGTCTAAAAAACCCATTCATTTCCATGGGTTATTTCATGACTATGATTTTTATATACTTTATGTGGAAAGAATGGTTACTATAATTTAGTATTTTATGGGTGGGATATAATTTTTATATACCTACAATGAATTGGGAAATTTGATGTATCTCATGATGTTTTGGGTATTATCTATGAACATAATGTTATCTTTGTTCACAATGATGTCGTATTATTTATACACAATTTTTTGAGTGAACATGAAGTTTTCTTATTTCCAAACTATATATGGTATTTTAAAACTATAACATGATGTTTCATTTTTATTCATGTGTTTCATTCCATGAATTTATCAAATGTTTCTCCCATGATTAGGATGATGGTTTTATTATTACGATATGATGATGATTATGACTATGCTAACCCATATTCTATTGACTCATGTTCGTTATTCCTCCTCTTACTAGGATTTCTGCTCACCAATTTCATATTTTTGTATCCTTTGGTGATTATATTTAATAAGTATAATTTATATTACTATAGGATAAAGAATAAGTATTGAATAAATGTTTATTTTTCATTATTTACAAGTGATGTATGAGTCTAATTTTCCAAAGGCACTAAACCATTAGATCTTATATTCAATCACTATTATGTTTTTTTAATAAAAATTATGTAACAGTTCTATAAGAAAATTTTGGGTCATTATAGTTGTTATTAGAGATATGGATTAGTTCATTAAGAATTAGGATTAAAAAATGTTAGTGAAAACCATCAGAAAATTTAAATCCTAGAAGAATTTTTTTTCAAAAAGGATAAGTAGATGTATCCCATAATATATGCCTTTAGAATTGATTTTTGAAAAAGAATAAATTATTTATTCCTAACCTGTTGACTATTTTAAACCTTTTCTACCTTAGAAAATGGTGGTAACTAGGATAAACCAAACTAACAACCCATATGAGGTATAATGTAATTATTGTGCGAATAACATCCCCAATTACATAAGAAGTGTAGTTCAAAACTTTATGGTGATGCTTACCCAGTTTTATATGGATATGAATAACATCCTGGACCATGTATAACATCCTCATTCACCTAAGAATTAGAAAATAGCTGTTGATTCTTTTATATAGTAATTACCACTGACATTTAGTGGATATTTTAATCCACTTTTCATGGAAGTGTCGGTTGACTCAATGAAGAATAAATTTTATGTACTTCACTTTTCTCATAAGGATAAGTTTAATCTATTTTTATATAATTTACATAATGAATCCGATCAGTAGTGGGAATTGATAATGAACACCAAGAAAAATGATGAAATAGAAGATATGGAGTAGTAATACTTTAAGAAAATATTTCATAAATTGTATTTACCTTTAACTATTCAAAAGAATACTGTGCTAAATTATTAGAGATGAAGAAAAAAAAGCTGAATCTATCATGTCTTATGAATAAAATTTCAAAAGGATTTCATGATATTCCATAGGTTTTAATATAAAAAATTATAGAAATATAGATAGTTTTTTATTTAAAATCATACCTTCAAAATCCTCTACTATATAAGACTTTGGGAGTTATGAAAAAATATTATGATTTTCTCTCAAAGTAGTGATAGTGTTTGTAAAATTTTCCCATGGTAATGGAGATAGGAAGATAAGAATATAGTTTCAAACTAGTGGTTCAAATTAAAAATGGAGGAATGATGATGCAACCACCCATGTATCAAAAATGTTGGAATAATCATCCATGTAATTGCCTCAAAGTGATGCGAAAATGCTTCAAGTTTGGGAGATAATTCCACCAATCTCATAAATGTCAATGAGAAATGAAAAATCCAATAAAAATATTTAGGAAAGATTGGAACCACATAATCCACCTCCCATGGATCAATGATTCAACTATAGGAAGAAAGGTCACAGTGAAAATTAGTTCACCAAACCATTGGCCATTAGGAGCAATCAACGTCAGTAACTACTAAAGAAAAAGTAGCAAGGAAATGTTTATGACATCACTAATAATAAAGTAGAGCATGGAAATTAATTAGTACAATTTAAAATTATTATTCACTCAAGAAGGGGAAAAAGTATTTTTTCTAGTTCTATTCATTAATTTATATCATTCATGTTTACTAGAACTATTGAATCAAATCTCTGATACCTTGACGTAAAGGTATTTGTAACAACACTAAGAGGTATGATCATTACAACTCGTGTTATAGGCTCTCCTCTTATTAGTGTATCAAGGAATATTCTTCCAAAAAATCTCAAACTAATCTCCTAACATTGAATTTTAGTCTATAATGGGTAGGAATCGTCTCTCGTTATATAGATCACACATCAACTGTTGGGAAAATGAAATATTTGTTCATATTATAAACCATTCCATTATCCTCTACAAATGAAAGGATGATTGTGAATCTCCTATGAAAAATCCCTCAATAGTGGGGGACATAGAACCCTATGAATGAGCATACTTTTTCTAATTGGTTGTATTAAAGGAATGTATCAACCTTGATGAAATTCCCATTTTTAGGGAATATACAGATATATTTTTTGAAGATTTACCCAAACGTTCCTGAGATCCTGAGAGAGAGTTCTCAACAGAACTTATAGCTAGATCCACTTAAATCACCAAATTCTCATATAAGATGTCCCCTATTGAAGTAAAGGAGTTAAATAAGTTGTTGTAAAGGAATTTGTATAATGGTTTTATATTCCCAAGTGCATCACCTTGGGGTGTGACAATGCTCTTTGTAATGGTAAAGAAGGGATTAATACATTTCAGTATCGATTACCGAGATCATAACAAGATCACTATACAGAACATGTATCCCCTATTTTGGATTGATGAATTTTTTGACAAACTATGATGATCTCAGTACTTATCAATGGTGGATCTTTGTTCTAGATATCATAACTGAAGGTAAAGAAGAAATATATTCAAAATCTTTAAATCTGTATAAGCTATAGACACTATGATTTCATAGCAATTCCCTTCATACATAATAATTAGCCTTCAATATTCATGAATTTTAGGAATATAGTATTTAGACATAACCTACAATAATATGTATTTTTTATCAATAATAAAATTATTTACTCCAAATGAAAGGAGAATGGACAAGAGAATCTGAGTATTGTTTCAACAACATTAAGAAAGGAGGAAAAAATTTCTATGTTATATAAGTGTGGCTATTGGGTACGAAAATTCACATTCTTCCGGAACATAACCACAAGTGAGATAATTTCTATAAACCCTTCAAATAAAATGAAAACTGAGGAATAGAACAAACCCACTAGTGTCATTGAAATCCATAGTTTTCTTGGTTTAATGGGATACTACTAATGTTTTGTGTGAAATTCATCATAATTGTCTACCCTTCTATCTAAGTTGACATGGAATGGGGTAAAGTATGTATATATAAAATAATGTGAGTAATGCTTCATGTTCCTCAACAAGAGGATAATCATAATTCTTATACACACACTAATAATAAGTGGATAAGGTTTTGTTATATATAGTGATGATTCAACGAACGTATTTAGTTTTTTACCAATGAAAAATGAAAAAGTGATTGCCTATGCCTCATTATAACAGAATGTGCATGAGAAAAAAAATATGACATATGATACGGAGTTAGTAGTTGGGATCTTCTCCTTGAAGATTTTCCGGTGTAAGACCCTTGGTACATCTTTTTGGTATAGAGATTTTAATTTCCATCCATTATTAGTTTAAATGTGTAAATATGGATTAATATTAATTACCTTAGGGGTAATTAAGGTATCAAGGGTGTCTGGGGTTAGTATGGAGCCCGAAACCCACCTTTTGGGGTGAAATAAGACTGGCACATAGTGAGTTCAAATTGAGCGGGGTAGGATGCATGATTAGATAAACCATATGAGTCTTGGGAAGAGAGTATGAGGAGGCCACATTGTTATAAAAAACTATGTGAAATAGATTTCATGGTCGTGCATCCATTTATTTAATTTTTATTGTGGATGTTTTCATGATTTTTAAATGGTTAGTGAAACCATGTGAAAAAACCCATGAAAAGTGTCCCTTCTTCCAAAAGATCTTGTACAGTGTGTACGTGGTTTATAAACACTATGGTTAAACTGTGTGATTCCCAATTTTGGGTGATTTTAAAATTTTACCCCTCAATACTCTATTAAAATCTATCCAAATTTCAGTCTTCTTCCTATGAACATCCATCATCATTGAGAGCTCATTTCAAGATTAAAATAAGGAATTTATAGGCTTTCACCATCTGATCACTGATTGAAGCACCACTCATCTCATTATATTCACATCAGAGAGTTTTTAATTCATTTTTAGTCATTAATCAATTGATTTGGTAGCAGTTGTTCAACTTATGTGCAATCTAATTTTACCGATGATTAGTTTCTTCATATGTTCTTCTATTTTATCCCAATCTATGTCAAATCAGGAGCTAATACTAGATGAGAAATCAACTATGAACATATGATAGGTTTCCTGATGCCATTTTTAAAACTTTTAAGTGTTTATATATGTCATTGTACCGTGTTCCCAATTCTCCGGTGATGCATTGAAATGGATTTTGATCCGTGATATAAATTTTTAGGTATAGCCTATTAAATTAAATAGGTTTTTAATGAATGGATCTAGGTTGAGAACATTTATTTGAATCCAACCTTTAGGTGTGTTGTGTATTAAATGGTCCATTTTGATGGCATATGAAATTAGACCCCTTTGAGGTGTGCCCATTATTCCCATGTCATGGGATATTAAATTTGAATTTTCAATTGATGTTTGAATTGTGAATTTACTGGTTAGTTGGAATTGAATATATAAAGGGGATGGATAAAATTTCCCTAGGATATTCCATCTAATTGAATGTTTAAGATTTAATTTCTCTTTATATTAAAATATTCTATGTCAGTAATTGAGAGGCAAGTCATCTAATCTTAGACCATGAATTTAGTCACCGTCTGATTTGATTTTTAAATTGAATGTTCTTGGTATTTACCTTGACATGTTTATAGGTAATTAATTAAATGAAGTTAATTAAATGGTATTTAATTGTTTAATGGATTATATTCCATGGGTGACACATGGATTAATACGAGAATTCCATGGACAGACTCAAATGGTTTATACCATTATTATGTCAAGTGATACTTAGACTCTCTAGAGGATTGCCAAGGACAGACTTATAGGCTTGCCTATTTTATGTTGGGTGACACTTGGTTTCCAAATGGAATGCCAATGAAATACTCAATGGGAATTGATAATATATATCATGGGTGATACTTGGGCTCTGTTAGTGGACTACAAAGGATGGAATCAAATGGCATTGATGTTATACCACAACTAGAGTTATACTTGGGTTCTTGAGAGGTTCTCCATGGATGGGATTGTAAGGGGTTGGTTTATATTATACCAAGGGAGATACCTATATTCCATAATAGGAATTAAATGGATGGGATCAGGTTTATAAATGAATAAATAATGGAATGAGTTGTATGACGGATCTTCCAAGCCAACAAACAAGCTTGTATTCGTTCTTGACAACCAATTAAGGGATGGCCTATTTAGGCATCCTATGTTTTCCTATTTTTCACTAGGAATGTAGGTATATAGACTAGTTCTAGAGACTTATAAATTAAATGGATTTGAATACTTAAATTTTTTTGGTAATAAACTGAAAACGTGAACATTATAAGATGTTTACTTTTAGTACTTCCTTTCTTATTTAATTACTGCTAGCACACTATAACCGTTATATATTCACTATCTATATGGAACTTGACCTAGGGTGGTTTCCTACTGGTTATATGTCTCACAACCTATTTGGGCCACCTTTGGGTGCCCAAAAAGATTATATATTTATAAGTATGGATATGGGAAAGAGCCCCGAAACAGGTTCTTGATTTCTTCTCAGGAGAAGGTGACCATGGGACCTAGAAAAAGCTTGTAATTCCCGCAGACATTTTTGTAATTTTTTGTACTTTTTTACATGTACTTTAAACCTAATTTGTATACATGTTTTGGTTTCTTTACTAGACACATGACATGTATCATCATCATTGTTTACGAGCCTTCCTTCATTATCATTATCAAATCCTACTATGTATCTATTATTTGAATGATTTACTACTTCCACTACTTATCTTTTATTGATATTCCAATATGTTACACTATTTTAATAGGGAATAGTTTCCCCTCATACACACTTTAGGTCCTCACTACTAGTCAGTATCCTATGGAATTTGGAGATATGATCTTGAGATTATGTGGCCAACTAGGCTCGAGGAACCTATTAATGGCACCCATGTCCAGGATGTTATGGTCAAAAATACCTTTATAGTGGGAAGTGTATCATATATAAAAATAATAAGTCTCTAAAGTATAAATTCACAAAAAAAATATCAACATGCATCCATGAAAATGGTTGGATCTAATCAAGGACTATGATTTATCTATTCACTACCATCCAGAAAATGTGAACAAGGTAGCTGATACTCTTAATAGAAAAAACCTTCTAATATATCCATTATGTGTATTGATAAAGACCCCATAATTATGAATATTCAAAGGATGGATATAGAAATCATAACATAAGTTAATACATCCCACATTTCGCAAATTATTTCCTAACCATATATCCAAGAAAAGAGCAAGGAGGCACAATGGAATGATCAATACCTCCAAAAGAGGTAGAAATAGGTAAACTAAGGGAAGCTTTGGGAGTTACATGTCGATGAGGATGGTGTGATTTATTTTGGAGCAAGGATTTATGTGCCTTCATCACCTAAGATGAAGAAGGAATTATTGGATAATGTGTATACATTATCTTTATCCATCCATCCTGGAACTACCATGATATACGATGATCTTCAAGAACACTTTTGGTAGTACAAAATGAAGAAATAGATTACTAAGAATATATCATGATTCTTGTTGTGCCATCATGTTAATAAAAAGTAATAAAGGTATAATGAGATTATAAAGTGATTTTTAGTACCCATATACAAATGGGAGAACATCGCCAAAGAATATTTCACTAGTCTCCCAAATAAATCGAATGGAAACAATTTGATATGGGTTGTGGTGGATCAAATCAACAGGACATACCACTTCATCGTATTCGAGAATATTTATAATTTGAACAACTTGCTATGATATGTGTAAATGAAGTGGTGAGGATGTATAGGGTGCCACATTCAATCATCATTGATCATGATCAAAGGTTCACTACTAAATTTTTGAGAAGTCGTAACATGATTTTAATATTGAATTGAATTTAAACATGGTCTATATCCCCCAAACTGATGACCAAAACGAAAGGAACATTCAGACACTCAATGATATTACATGTTACTGATAAGTAAAATTAAAAGGAGGATGGGATCAATATCTTCTATTATTTGAGGCCTCATACAATAACAATTTCTACTCATGTATTCAAATGTATCCATACGAAGTTCTTCGTGGGAAGCGATGTAGAAATTCTACTTGTTAGGATGAAGTTGGTTAAAAAAATATACTTAGACATGATACTATGAAATAGATAATAGATAAGGTTTAATCCATAAAATAATACATTAAAAATTCCTTTAGTAGGAAAAATATATATTATGAAAAACATTGTAGGGAATTGGAGTTTGTACATAGAGACAATGTTTTCTTTTGAATATCAACATAGAAGATATTCATGAAGTTTTGAAAGAAATAGAAGATTATACCTAGGTACATTAGTCCATTTGAGATCATTGATCTCATAGGAATAGTGTCTGATAAACTTGTACTTCCAAAAAATATGGCTCAAGTTCATGACGTGTTCCAAATATTAATCCCGAGGAAGTACATACACGATTCCTCATATTTATTGAATCTAGAGGTGGTACAATAGGAGAATGATGTATCACATATGGATAACTCGGTGATGATTTTGGATCATAGAGAAAATGTTTCTAAGTAGTAATATAACTCAATTTTTCAAAGTGTTATAGATTAACCATAAGTTTGATGAGGTGATATGGGAATCAAAGGAAATAGTGAAATATAAGTACCCTCACATATTCTCAATCAAGAATATGAGATGAAATTTGGTGGATGAAATTTATAAATAGGGAATAAGGTAGAAACCTAGAGTTTATAAATGATATTTTTTCATAAAATAAATGGGTATATTTTATAATATATAGTATTAAACCCATTCTGGCTCTTTTGACAACATATTATTTGCGATTGGTTAACCCCCAATGGGGATGTTTCCAATTTATTTCTTTTCACCAACCCTGTGGATGGTTATAATAAATAATTTATCGAATATAAATGTATAATTAATTTTATCATATGGTTCTTGAATTAATTATACTAATTTATAAATTACATTGAACAAAATAGTGAAATCGAAAAAAATAAGAACTTTTTAAAGAAAACATGATTTCAAAATGCTTCAACATCAAAAATAGAACATTAATAATTATAATCCAATTGTTATAATTCATAAATAGTGAAATAAATTAACATAATTTGCTTATGTTTTAGTTTTTTAATAAACCTATGTTTATTATTCAAGAGGTAGAAATTCCATGAAATAAATAAGGATTTATGGTATGGGGAATCTTGATCCCAACTCATTTTTTTTGGGTTTTCCCTCTTTCACATCATATTTGGTATGTATATTCCTCTAATTTAACATAAATATAATTTCACTTTTATTCCCTTTTATTTTTAGGGATGTAAATTTTTCCACCATTATTTTTAATCCAATTACATTGATTTTTCATAAATGACTTTTCATTCCAAAATACATATTTGACTCCTCTTGATATTTTTATTATTCTCTCAAGAATGATGATTTTTATACCAAATATGTTTTAAATTATTCATTTGGGAACCCCAAATTTTATTCATATATGTATTTTTTAAGAAAAACTTATGAAACCCATTCCTTTTAACGTGTTATTTCGTGACTATAAATGTTAGACATTCTATGTGTAATTCTTGGTTATGAGCATTTATGATGTGATGAGTGAGACTATAAGTACATATCCCTCTGATGCATTGTGTAATGTGATGTATATCATAATATTATGTGTATTTTGAATGAACATGATGATATATTTATTCACAATAAAGATGTTACGATTTATGCACATATGTTACGCATGAACATGATAATAGCTTTGTTCTAAAATATTTGTAGTATTTAACCACTATGATATGATATTTCATTTTTATGAATATTCCATATTCAATTATTTATAAAGTTTTTACCTCATGATTATGATTATTATCATGGGATAATGATATAATGATGATTACTATTCTCAAACATGTTCTATTGATTCATGTCCCATATTCCTCCTCTTACAAGACTTTTATATCAACCCTTTCATTATTGTATATCCTCTTGTGATTAATGTACTAAGAATAATGTGATATTTTTTAAGGATAAAGAAGAAGGATTTAAATTAATGTTTATATTATATTATGTATATGTGATGAATGAGATTAATATTCCCAAGAAACGAAATCATTGGATCCAGGATTGTATCGATATTATGTTATTTGTATTAATGATGATGTGATAGTCATGTTGGAAAAAGTATGTTCATTATACTTTGTGTATATATTTGATAATATATGGGTTTTCTTATTTATTGACTTTGATTTATAACATAGATCTGATTCACACTTTGATGCTTCATGTTAAATGATTTTAGGGTGTCCTACTAGGTATTTCTATCCTCACCACTCTATGGGATCTTCTCATACGTGTAATGTATTATGCAGATGATGTGTTTTTCGATGGATCCCTAGGAGGACTAGGAGTAGGTAGATCTTAGCTATATCTTGAAAGTAGTACTTTAATTACAAGTAGGTTAGAATCTTCTATAGTTATAGTGGGATTGAATTTATCCCTTTTTATTTTTTATGCTCATGTCATGCTCTAATGTGATATTAGTTATATACATGAATATTTAATAGTATTTGTTCCTTTTATATCTTCATTATATTGGTGTTCGGATATGAATGTGTGCTTATAGGTACCTTAGGCTAAGGCCTAACATGTGTGTGATATGCCTATGTGGCATTATGCAGCATCCCTTGGCCTGTTAGAGAAATGATTGGGGTTTCAAACATGGCATGCCGCTAGCTAGGCAGCCCCTAGTGGGTTGGGATATAATAGGGTGGTATTACAAAAGGTCATCATATGAACATGGTTTGGATATAGTCTAGCTATGGGGTTTGGTTGGGGAACTTGGTTAATAATGTTAAAAAGAATTAAGTTCATCTCTCATTCCAAGTAATCTAGTGATAGTGTAGTGGTTTAGGTATCCATTCTTCAGGACTCTGATAACTTGTTTGTTAACTCGGTACATGTTGAAACAGGTTATAGTAAAAACAGAAGTACATGAATCATATAGGAATGGGTGTTATTCTACATGTCCTTCATAATTCAACTGCCATTATATTCACTTATATTGAGGTTCATCTTGACTTTTAAAGGATTCCTTCATGAAGATATCCAATTAATATTCCACCATAGGATTTTGAAGATGAACTGCTTACTGATGAGGCCTTGACTTAAGGGTCTATGTTGGAAGGGGTTTCCCATGTGGTTTTTCAATATTACCTCCATGTGTTGAGTATCCATTTATCCCATTAATACCAATAAATGATGTGTGCATGATGAGAACACTTCACGAGTTCAGATATTGTAACCCCTAATATTTTCATGTGTAGAAACCTCCATGTACTAGAGAACTAGATGGAGGAACTTAGCATGTTTTCCACTTTGTTAAGACCCCACACGATCAAATGGTGGTCCTGGATGAAATCTTGCTCTATTGATTATTTGGTAAATGGTGGGGCATAGTGATTTAGATTTATGACTAGGTTAGTCTCACTTATAAATCATTTGAGTGACTCTTCATAGAGTAGTTTTACGTAGTGAAATTGTGGGTGGTACCTATATAAGAGATTATATAGCACCATCTGGGTAGAATGTTAGTCGAATAGTGTGCGTGAAGTTTCATAAGCTCTCATGTTACTCCATGGAAATGATTTATGTTGCATACTTTCAATCAAAAACTTTTATGTATGATTTTAATATTAAAATAATTACTACAAGAGGGGTTTAATAGTAGTTTATAAAAATAAAACATAAAATTTATTAATGCTATTAAAATAAGTTATCAGATGAACACTTTGTTTAATTTATAGTTATGTAATTAAAATGTGTGATATGTTATAATTTTTAGAGTATAATAAATGTTTATAAAAAATGTAAACTTTCTTTTTAAATATCATAGTTGAGTAATAATCCTGTACAAAAAAGTAAACTAATCATTCATAAAATAGATAAAAAGATTATATAAGTTTATAAAAGATTATACTCTTTAACCTTAACGATTAAAGAATTCCCAAACCCTGAATTTATCTATATAATATTTCACCTAAAAATAACGTTTTTTTCTTAAATAAGGAAAAAATTCATCAATAATATCATAATATATTTGTCTTAATATCCCTCGAATAACATAATAAAAAGATCAGACACCTCTTCTATCGTCTTATCCCCGAAAGACCACAATAATCTAGATTTGATATAATATTACCAAACATGAAAATTCTTAAGTAAATTACAAAAATCCCATTGATGATGCCTTAAAATATACACTCAAAAATTTATAGTAAATATCTCTCAAAGTAACAATATGTTACAAAGTCTTTATAAAAACACATAATAGTTGATGATGAAAAATATTCCTTATCCTTGAGTGGAGATCCTATTTATATTCCACAATGAACCTAGTTTTTCATACATGAATATTAATTTGTTTTAATGATAAACAACCTATTAGTGTTACATATCCATGATCAAATGGTTTAGTGTCTTGGGAAAATTATTTTCATACATAAATTTTAAATAATAAAACATAAACATTACTTGATTATTTCTTCTCTAGCTTCTTAGTGTCACTTGTGTTCTCCTTAGTAAATGTAATCACCTGGGGAAATACCAAAATGAAAAGGTTGAGATAAAATCCCAATAAGAGGATAAATAATGGTTGTGAATCAATATGAAGTGGGTGAACATAAACATCATTATCATATCATAGATAGAGGATTATCATCAAAAATGTGAGGGAAACGTATGATAATGGCATGGAATGTGGCCATGTATAAAAATGAAACATCATGTCTCAGTCGTCAAATACCACACATAGTTGGGAAAAAAATATTCAATCTTGTTCATGTATATTTCTCATTATCTCATGAGATACATATCATTACCCAATTCATTGTAGGAATATATAATTCTAGGCCCACCTGACACATCATAACATTTTCATAATCATGCATGCCACATAAAACATATAATAAACACCACCATAAAATAACCCATATAATGGAATGGTTTCATATAGATTTCATTCATGAATAAACATTGGGGTTCTCAAAATAATTAGGTAACAAAATAAATGGTATAATATTCGTCAATTATAAGTGAAGAGGAAAAAATCTTAAGAGAAGTAAAAGAATTGTTTTTAGAAATAATAGATCTTTTGGAAAATCATTTCGTATGTCATAAAATCAAGTATAAAAATTTATATCCACAATAATGAATGGGAAGAATAAAATTTAAGTAAAATAATAGGAGTATCCATATTAAAATTTTGTGGGATAGTGGGAAACCCTGGGAAATGGAGTTGGGTTCGAGAATCACCTTACCTTAATTCCAATTTAATTTCATCGCTTTTGTGCCTACTGAATAATAAACATATATTTATTAAACACTCATTAAAAAGATTATTATAGAATTTTATAAAACTATTTATCAATTATAATAATTTTATTACTTTTAATAATTTAAGTTGATGAAATTGAAGCATTTTGAGATAATATTTTGCTTAAAATATCCTGTTTTGAAACGACTTTGTTATATTGTTAAATGTAATTTTTTGGAATAATTAAATATAGAATCATATAATACATGAAATTACATATTTATATATTATATATAATCTATACTACTCATACATTAAGGTGGTTATAATAATTTTCTTGTAATTTCTACGTATGTGGTTAATCGACATTTAAAAGAATGTTGCCGAAACAAAGAGAAAGGGAAGTATAACATTTATATTTTTCATAAATATGACAATTATAGTAGGTTAACATCATTAATATAATTTTAAATTAATTTATAATCAATTTATTAGTATATGGTTTTGAATGGATGAGGGTAAAAAATAATAATGAGAATAAGAAGTGAGGGAAGAGTAAATAGATACTCAGTTTCCCTTTGGTGAGGCTTCTTTTTTAAGACATTGTAACTCCTAGGGGATTGGAGTAAGATTTATCCGAAATGTAAATATTAATTCTAAGAGGATTAATAGGGACTCTTTGGGAATATATTGTGCTTTGTAATGTCCAGTAGGAGTATTTTTTAAGGGGAGGGAGACGGGTTATTTATACTTGAGATGAGGGGTGTTTTTGGAACAAAATATCGAATAAAATAATATGCCAAAGGTAAAATTTTTAACAGCGATTTTTTTAAAAAAATATTTCATATATTTATATAAAATAATAATTTTTAGACTTTAAATCCCATTTACAATTAGAAATTATTAATTTATTAGAATGGAAAGTGGAATGAAAGAAAAATTGTTATTTTATGGAATCACTTTTGACTTTTGGATTTGAAGTGTTCTTTTTTGGTTTTGGAAATTACGTTTATTTTATTTTAATGAACCATTAATGAAATTATATATACCATTTACGAATATAAATTTATATAAATGATTATTTCACCATTACATCTTGAATGATGTAATTTAAGATTCATACGTTATGTGAAAATTTATATTTTTACCATTTACTCAAAAATTGAAGTATTGTAGGCCATTACCAAGAAATAAAAATTTGATAATTTCAAAATGATGATTTCAAAAATGGTATTAATTTTATCAAAATAAATTTATAAAATAGGTAATTTAATTTGTAATTAAAAATAATAATTCTTACAAAATTCTTTAAAATAATGTTTATTACAAATGTGCATATATTTTATTTGAATTTATTAATCAATATATTTTTTTGGGGAATTATAAAATTAAAATTTACATAAATTAATCAGGATAAATATTATTTTTATTAAAATTTATTATTTGAGATAATATTACTATTCCAACGGTCATGTTACTATTCTTAATGGTCACATTATTATTCTCAACAGTCACATTACTATTCAAACAATCACATTACTAAGTATACATTATACTACTCTATTATTTCACTCAATATTTATTTCAGTTACTCTCAAGGTTCTATATTTCCGTAATGTTTTTTTGTTTACTAATATTTAGTTTCTTTTCAATATTTTTTCAGTGGGGGCGATGATTTGAGTAGATTGAGGTGATCCATATTTTCCCATTTTAACTTTTCGTTTTTATATTTTTTGTCCTATAATAATTTTGGAATTTAAATTGGTTTCATTTTTCATTAATGTGGTAGTATTTAGTAATTAAACATTTTAATTTTTGGTTCTATATATTTTTTATGTTTATAATATAATATAATACACACTTATTTAGTAAACAAATTTTAATAAAAACACTTTGTCATTACATCCTTCCCCCCTTTAGAAATTTTGTCCCTAAAATTTCAACTCATATTCTCAATTGATAATCGGTGAGGGTAATTATATTTCATTGTCTCATCTGGTTCCCAAGTGTCATCTTCATATACGTGTTTTCTCTATAACCCTTTGAGAATGTGAGTTGTCTTGTTTTATAGAACTTTGTCTCTATAATCCAATATTTTCACTAACTGCACTTTATATGAGAGGTCATTCTCCAATTGAACCACCTTTGGGATCAATACATGTGATGGATCAGATAAGTACTTCTTTTTGGGTGATACATGGAACACATCAAAAAATTTAACCATATTTGGTGGAATTGAAATCCAATATTCCACTACTCTTATGAGATCAAGAATCTCAAAGTGGCCAATGTACGTTGGGTTATTCTTCACATTCTTTACAAACCGCGTGAATATTTTCTATGGTGAAATTTTATGGAAGAAATTTACTGTAATTTCGAACTAGAAGACCATTAATGGTTGTATATATTTATCATTTTCTGACTTTGAGTAGTTTTTAAAATTTGTTGGATGGATTGAACTTTCTCTATAATCTCTTTTTAAAAATCAGGTCCAATATCTTTCATTACCCAACTTCATCCCAAAAAGTTGGAGATCAATATTGCTTACCATATGGAGCTTAATATGGAACAATTTGAATACTTTATTGGAAGATATTGTTATATAATAACTCAACAAATTCATGATATGGATCCCATTCTTAATTAAATTCTAATGAGTAGTCTCTTAGCATGTCTTTGAGTGTCTAGATAGTCTTTTCTGATTAGCCATTAGTTTTGGGATGATAGGTCATGGCGAAACTCAATTTAGTACTCAAATAATTTTCTAATCTTCTTGAAAATATAGAGATGAACATCATATCATTATTAGAGATAATTGAAAGTGGTGCCCCATTCATACTAACCACTTACTTCACATATATCATAGAAAATTTTTTATAAAGAGATCTTCTTAGATATTGATAATGTGGGTAGTCTGGGTGAGTTGATCCACCACAACCCATATCACATTTTTTCCTTTGGGTGTTTTTGGGAGTCCATTAAAAAAGTACATGGTGACATTATCTCATTTCCACATAGTTATAGGCAATGTTTTTATCGTCCCTTTAGACTTTTTTCATTCTACTTTAACATTATTACATATTAAGAACCTTCAGACATATTCATCAATCTTCTTCTTAATGTTTTTTCAACAAAATGTTTCTCAAATATTGTCATAAATATTGGTACTACCAAGATAGATATAGAAAGATTAGGTATGTGGATTGTCATATAGATCCTTTTTTTCATGTAATGAAGGAATATAAATCCTTGTTTGAAACTATATCACACCATTATCATTGATATGGAACTCTTGTAGCTTCTATTATATTACAACATTCAACTCCTTTTGTATCTCCATATCATCCATTTGTGCATCCTTGATCTTCTATTGGATGGATGTTTGGAAAATTATTTTGGATTGGTAGGATGTATTCCCTACCATTATGACTTCAAAATCCATCATTTTCATTTCCATAAATATAGGGTCCTTCCCAATACACATCTTGGATAGAGTAGAAGGCTCTTTTCTATGATGAGAATAAACTACCATGTTAACCTTTCCCAAATGGTAGTGAATAGAGAAATTGTATCCCATAATTATATATAACTATATCCATTGATGTATGTTGAAATCCTTTTGTTTGAATTCATATTTTATAATTTTTGTATCGGTATATATATCATAGTTCCCAATATAAAGATAGTGTCTTCAAATATTTAGAGAAAATATTATAGATATTAACTCCATAGCATGCATCTTTTAGTTATATTCATAGATCTTCAACTATCAGGGGGTGTATGCGGTCACATTATCATTATACATGAGAACACAACCCTATATTTTCATTGAAGCATATCTTTACTTCTGAAAACCTTCTCCACTTATTGGTAGTGTGAGTATAGATGAAATGACTGTCCTCTTCTTGAGATCCTTAAATCATTCCACACATTCTTTTATCCAGTCATACTTTACCCATTCTCTTGTTAACATGGTTAGAGGGATTGAAAATCCAGAAAAATTTCTCATGAAATGTTGATAGTACCCATCCAATTCAAGAAAACTATGGATTTTCATGACATTAGTGGTTCTAGGCCATTCTCCAATTATCTTTATCTATGAAGGCTATACAAAAATTCCATCACTTGTGATCACATGCCCAAAAAATGAAAATTGAAACATCCAAAATTCACACTTGTTGAACATAGCATACCTTTTATCCTTCCTAAATGTCTCCAGCATAATCCTTATATGCTTTTCATTTTCCTCCTTGATATTGTAGTAAATGAGTATATCATCAATAAAACCCACCAATAAAATTCAAGGTAGTCTCTATATACTCTATTCATCAAACACATGAATATTTTAGAGGCATTAGTAAGTCTGAAGGGAATCACTATAAACTCATAATTCTCAGGCCTTGTATGAAAGTAGTTTTTCGAATATCTTCATTATTCACCATCACTTGATGATAAAAAAATCAAAGATCTACCTTTGAGAAGTACCAATATCCTCTTAGTTGATAAAAAATTTCATCAATCGTTGGAAGATGAGACATGTTCTTTATGGTGATCTTTCTGAGCTCCTAATAATTGATACACAACTGCATTGATACAACTTTTTTTTACAAAGAGCATTGGCACACCCCAAGGTCATACACTAGGGAATATAAACCCTTTCTCAAAATGCTCTTGTATCTTTTTCATTAACACTTACAGTTCGATTAGGTACATCCTATATAAGAATTTTGATATTTGAGTATTTTCTGGTATGACTTATATTTATAAATATACCTCACTATATGGAGGAATTCTAGGAAACTCTTTGGGAAATTCATCAGTGTATTCCCTAAAAATGGGAATTTCCCCTAAGGTGATACCTTCCTTTGACTCAAACATTTTAGAAAGGTATGCTTCTTCATAGGGTATCAACACCCACGCCATTGATGGATTTTCTAAATGAGGTTTATGATCTTCATTGAATATTTAATGGATCATTGGAAGGTTTAGAATATTAAAGGATATTTTATTTTCTGAAAAGTTGATTTTTTTTCTCTATATAATGAGAGGAAATTCACGCCCAGTATATCATTGAATTCCACCATGGAAAGTATTATGATATTCTCTAGAAGAATCTTCCCAGATATTCCAATAGGAGCACAATCCAACACTTGGGTTGAAATTATTTCACTACTATATGTTTTTATATATATCTCTAGTTTAAAGTATTGGGGCATTGATTCAGTAGTTCATTCAAATTTTCCGGATATTAAAGAATCCGAAGAACTTGAATCAAATAAAATATTTTACATTATTGATTGAAAAAAAGTGTACCTTGTACGAATTAATTTTCTTTCTCCACATTAGTAGTAGTGATGGAATAAAACATCCCTTGCTCTTTTGGATTTGGGAGTTGCTGACCCTGATTACTTTCAATGACTCTAGGTTCAGTGAACTTTCCTTCATATCTCCCTTTCTCCATACTATTGAATCATTGAACCATAGGTGGTTCATTAGGAGGTTACCTCCTTTACTCCATCTTTTTGTATTGATTATTTATGTATCTTCATCATTCATGAGCTTTATGGTCTTCTTTCCCACACTTAAAACATTTCCGCATCCCTTTGAGACAATTCCCATGATGCTTCTTCCCACTTTTTTGATATGTGGGTAGTTTGATAATTTTTCCTCATTTTTTGTTTGATCCACCATCTTTAAAGTCCATTTTTTTATTCTTATCTCCATAACCATGGGACCATTCTACAAACTCCATGTCTACTTTTAGATCACATTGAACTGCCTCTTCATAAATCCAAAATTCTTGAATTTCTAGAGCCTTATTAAGGTGTTATTTTAATCCACTAAAGAATCTATCTATTTTGGAATCATTGATGATAAATACCCAAAGGTGTATCATTCAATCCCTATGAAATTTCACTCATAATTCGTGATATATTCACCTTATTTTTTCTTCATCTCTATGAATTAACTCTCATTCTTTGTTTGAAGAGTTAGATGGAAATACATTGTGATATATATTTTGTTAAATTATTACCACTCCATATCTTCTATATCATCCTTTATCTTGGTGTTCATTAGAAAAAACATCCATTGATCAGTTTATCCATCTAAATGACGAACAATAAGAGTCTCTTTCTCCTTCTAGAAATAATGGATCACAAAAAATATCTTCTCCATCTTGTTAACCCATTGTTCCGTGACATATGGATCAGAAGAACCATTAAACATTTGTGGTAATTTCCACAAAAAGGAATCAATGACTTGTTGATCCTTTTTAGGTGGAGGATGTTATACATGATTCAAGTTATTATTCATTTCCTAATATAGTTGGGTAAAAATTTCTATGATGTTTTGAACTCAATCTCCCTGGAATTGGAGATGTCATTTGGATAATCATTTATTGTCCCCCACATGTATTGTTGGCCTTGTTTCTCCTGGTTCCCACCATTTTCTAAATTAGAAATGGTTTTAACAAAATGTAATTTAACAAAGCATGAATAAATAATTTTTTATTTTTCACATTTAACTATAAACACATATCTTACAGGATATCTAAATTAATAATTTTTTAAATAAATCATCTTGGATGTTTACATATTCATAGACTTATCCTAATGGTTTCACTAATTCTTTCTAATACTAATTCCCAAAATAACTAAATTGTTCTTGCATACCAACTATAGCGACCATAATTTTTCATAAATGAATTATAAATCATTTTAAATATAAACAACATATCATCCTTTCATATCCTAGATCAAACAGTTTAGAGTCTTGGGAAAACTAGGCTCATACATAAATTTTACATAATAAAAAATGAACATCCTTTAATTCTGTCTTCCCTAGCTTCTAAGATTCCCTTTAATTTTCCAAAGTATAAGTAATCTCCAGAGGATATACATCAATGAAAGGGTTGATAAAAAATCTGAGTAAAAGGGTAAATAAGGGACTTGAATCAATATAATATGGTTAATCACAAACTTCGTCATCATATTATAAGCATAGCATTATCAAAAATAGCATGAGCGAAACATGTGATAAAGGCATGGAATATGGAAATTTATAAAAATGAAACATAAAGTCTTAGTGATCGAATTCCACACATAGTTTTGAAAAAATTATATAATCATGTTCACTCATATTTCACATTATTTCATTAGATACATCACTTTACCCAATGCATTGGAGAGATATATATTTCTAGGACCACCGGTCACATCATAACATTTACATAATCATGCAAGCCCCATAAACGTACAAAAATCACAGTCATAAAATAACCCATGGAAAGGAATGAGTTTTATAAGGAGTAAATTAATGAATAAACATTAGGTTCCCCAAAATAAGAATGGAATAACATATATTGTATAAGATTCATCAATTATTAGTAAAGAATAAACAATCTCAAGAGATGTAAAAGATTTGTTTGTAAAAAGATTAGTTCTTCTAGAAAATATTTGTGTATGTCATAAACTCTAGAATAAAACATGTATATCCATGAAAAGTAAAGAAAGAATAAAATTTAAGGAACATTAAATAATTATTGATACACAAATTAGTGTGAATGAGGCAAAACTGATGGAAAATTAGTTCAGTTCAAGAATCCCCTTATCATAATTCCTGTTTAATTTCGTCAATTTCACACTTCCAGAAAAATATACTTATGTTTATTCAACAGTAATACCTAAGATTATAATAGTTATTCATAAGAATATTTTTAAATTATAATAATTTTATTATGTTTCTTAATTTTATTGTATGAAATTGAATAATTTTTATATTATATTTTACTTAAAAATTTAACATTTTACAATAATTTCTCTATTTTATTAAATGTAATTTATTAGTATAATTAATTATATAAGCATAAAATAAATGAAATTAAATATTTATATAGTATATATAACTTAAATTTTCTATCCATGAATATGGTTATAATAATTTTCATGTCAATTTATTTGTATATTGTTAACCATCCTTTAAAGGGATGTGGAAAAAGAGGGAAAGGGAAGTATGACATTTCTATTTATCATAAATATGATAATTAGAGTTTGTTAACATCATTATTATAATTTTAACTTACTGTATAATCAATATTTTAGTATATTTTATTTACAATAATATTTTAAAAGGAAGAAATAGAAGAAAAAAATAGGGAAATGTTAATAGAGACATACTCTCTCTTTAGTGTAGCTTATTTTGTACAACATTATAAATTTGTGGTGATTGGAGTGTAATTTCTACAAAACATCCATATGGATTATAAGAGGATAAAGAGAGATTATTTGGGAAGATATTGGGCTTTGGAATGAATGGTAGGAGTGTTTTTACAAGGGGAGTGAGAAGAATAATTTATAATTGAGGAGAGGGTTATTTATGGAATAATATATTGAATAAAATAAAACACCAAAGGAAAAACATGTAATAGTGAGTTTTTTTGAAAATATAAATCTTATATTCATATAATATAATGTTTTTAATAATTTAAATATACATTATAATTAAAATTCATTAATTTATTAAAATTTAAATTGGAATGATAGAAAAATTGTTATTTTAAGGAATCACTTTTGACTTTAGACTTAGGAAAATTATTTCTAGGTTTGGAAATTGATTTTATTGTACTTTAATGAACCATTAATGAATTTAAATAAACCAAGGATGAATTTATAGTTATATAAAAGAATATATCACCATTAAATAATATATTATGTTATTTAAGATACACTGGTGATGTGAAAAACATTATTTTTACTATTCACTCAAAAATTTATGTATTTTAGAAAATTACCCAAAAAATCTCTCTTGGATAATTTTGAAGTGATGATTTAAAAAATGTTATTTAATTTATCAAAAAAAATTTATAAACTACTTAATGTTAATTTTTAATATAAAAATAATTAATTTAAAAAAATATTTAAAATACAGTTTATTAAAAATGTGCACAAATTTTATTAGAATTTTTTTAATCATGATATTTTTTTTGAAATTATAAAATCTATATTTACATAAATTATTCATGTAAAATATTATTTTTATTAAAATTTATTATTTTATATAAAAATTTTATTCTAATATTCTGTTTACTATTCCTAATGGCCACATTACTATTTCCAATAGTCACATTTCTTTTCAAACGGTCACATTACTACCTTTATATATTACTCTATTATTTCAAAAAATATACAATTAAATTACTCTCAAGGTTTAATTTTTCCATTAAATTTCTTGGTTTTAAAATATTTTGTATATTTTCTATATTTTTTTGGTGGGGGAGATTATTATAGTAGAATGGGGTGATCCCTATTTTCCCATTTTAGCTTTTATTTTCTATAATTTTTTTCTCCAGTTGTAATGTTTGGGATTTAATAGGTTTAATTTTTATCAATGTAATATTATTTAGTAATGAAACAAATACTTTGTTGGTTTCTATATATTTTTAATTTTTATAATATAACACTATAAACATTTATTCACAAAACAAATTCTACTAAAAACACTAGGTCATTAAATTGGAAAAGGTACAATGTTTATATTCTGTTAATCTTGAATGAGGTTAGAATAACATCATAACAAACTTTATATTTATAGCTCATCATGTTTATTTTATTCTCATTGGTTTATACACTGTTATAGTGTAATTGAATTTCATCATTTTAAATCGAATTTTTTCATCAATAAAATTGAATATCTAATTGAATAGATTTATTAATTGTTTGTTCATAAAAAAATAATTATTCCATCCCAAAATGTTGGTCTAATAGTTTTAATATAACTTTATCAATTTTGAATTAGGTATATTATTACTTCATATCTTTTATAAATCTTTTTCTGGATATTTCTGATTGTACATCCAATATATAGGAAATTTATGTCTAATTAATGTAAATTATTCCATTTGATAAATCACTATTTCCAAAATCTAGAAAAATAGATTTTCTCTAAAAAAATCAGAGAAGATGAGATTTATAAAAGTTAGTGAAACATTTTTTTAAGGAAATGTATTGTGGTTTTAAAAATTATGTTACAAAGTGTTAAAAGATATTCTTTAGACTCAACAGTCTCCCCATTTTTGAAAAGCACAAAACATAACATTTTAAAAGAGAAAAACTCTCCCCCTTTTTGTAATACCTTCTCTTTAATTTATTTGTTCTATGTTTTTTTCAGACCCTTTTTTTATAAAACTTATATCCTTTCTAAAAAACAGTAGACTTTTCTCTTTAAAACCACCATAAGTTTATCCCCCATTGTAATTTTTGAAAATAAGGGTTTAGAGAAAGTGTTCCTTAATTGTTAGGGAAATAAATTATATACAGAACACCAAAAAATAAACTAAAAATTTATAAATATATTCATCCAAAATAATAGAAATAAATAACCAATGAAATTGGAAACATCCATCGAAGTATATTTTTAATAACATATAACCAAAAAATATAAATCAATTAAAAAATATGTTTCAGTATTTACAAAATAATTTCAAAGAGTTCAAAGAAAAAAATGTCAATCCTACTTCATGTGATTATTTATGATAATCTTTGTCTTTTTGAAATGTTTCTTATTCCTATTTTAATCTTCCAAGAGTAACATCATCTTTTCAACTTATTATTCAAAAACCTAAATCCTTTTGTTCTCATCCTTCATAAAAAATATCACTTACTCAAAATATTTTACTTCATAACATTCATCATGATTATTCTGAATAATAATTAAATTATTCTTCAAACTATTAACTTCTTTTTATAGTGTCTAAATTTTACTACTATCACCCTAATCATCTTCTTGAACTATACCTTCTTTCTTCAAACTATCATCCTTTCTAGAAAGTATTTGAAACTCCATTCCTAGTTGAGAAGATTCATCATCTTGATTCATTATAATAAATTTTAGGATATCATTTTTCCTTGATATTTCAATAACATCACCAGTCAAATATATAGATAACTTTAAAGTTATTTTATAAAATTTTTGAGATCCCTTTATTTTTTGATAATAATATTTCAAAACATTTTCAGTGGAACTCATCCAAAAAATAGGTTTTTTAATCTTTATTCTATCTATATTTCAATTTCCATTGAATAATTTAAATTCAAATTAATTATGTACAATAATATTAGTTAGATGTTTCAATAAATTTAAATTTTCAAATAACTAAAATTTTCCTTGAATGAACTTATATATGGCTTGAATATCTGGAAAATTTTCCAAAATACCATCCAACTGATTAATTACTTCAATGTGGTAATTACTTTTAATTAACATTCATTGAATAAATTTACTTTAAGTATAATCATTGAATAATAAGAATCATTAGGTAGAGAAATACCAAGTGTTCTAGAAGGTCTTGATTGTTTAGAAACATCAACACTATATGAAACTTTTATTACTCGAATTTCATTACCACCATCAACATCATCATAATCAACATAATCACCATCATTGACATCATCACCATATAGATCATAATCACTATCATTGGAATGATTTTTTTCCATACTTTAAACAATATAAAGTTGAACTTCTTCTTCTTCTTAGGACACTTCATTCTCCAAATTTTCCAAAGAAACATGCTTAACTAATTTCACTGATAACAAAACTGGATATGATTCTCATATTTCTATGAGATCTATATGCTTTTTAACTCTTCTAAAATAAAATATTTTATTATTTTCCTTTTATTAACTGTAAAATATCTTAATTAGTGTTTTTTTATGTTTTAATTTAGTAAATTTATTTCAATGAAATAATTAATATGTTATATTATTTATATGAGACTTGAAAAATAATTTCTAAAATGTTTTGAAATATTTAAATTTATAAGGACATGTTTTTTTATTAATTGGTATATTTTTAAATTAGTTGGGGGATATAATTTAATCTAATTTGAATAGAAAATTTTATTAGGTTCTCAATTAATCCCCTATTGAGATACTCACTCCGACCCACATTAGGTATTAGAGGGTTTAAGATTTGGTATCAAGTCATTTATAAAACTTTTCATCTATGATTTTTATTAAAATTTAAATATCTTAAATTTTGGTTATTTCTAAAATTATCTCTTTACATGGATAAAAAACATGAAGTTTCTTCTACAAACAGAACTCTCTTTTTGTTGGCAACAATTATTCAAAATATTAATATAAAATAAAAATTCATATAGAGAGTATGGATTTTGATATTTGGACTCCCCAAGAATACAAATAAAAACTACCTAAAACTACTAGAGGTACTTTGGATGATGCTACTAAAGTTGATTACAACAATAATTTTAACGTAATGAATTCCCTTTACTATGATTTAGGAGGTAAAGAAATTAGTATAATATCTACTTACAAAACTATATATGAAATTTGGGATACACTATCTATCTCACATGAGGGAACACCTAATGTTAAGGATATGAGACTTAACACATATAATATTTAGAATGATAATTTTAAGATGAATCTTGATGAACATATTTTTGACATGTACCTTATGTTCAGTGAGACTGTGAACACGTTTAGAAAACTCAAGAATCTTATATCTAATAAGGACTCTATCATGCGATTTTTTAGATTTTTACCTAAAATATGTGGAGGAACATCTGTATCAATTTGATATTTATGTGATATCAGAAATATACACTTCAAGTAGTTGACTGGTAAAATTATTATTCATGAAGAATAATTAAAATTAAATCTAGAATATGATGAAGAGACGAAGAGAAAATTTATATCCTTTAAGAGTATGGATCTAAAAAACTGAAACGGAGAAAATTCATGCTTCTACTTCAAGTGATAGTGATTCACCACCAGATAGTGATGAGGAGATGACCATTATGGTCAGGAGATGTGTAACACCCCAACCTTCCACGGTATGTTTCCCTTTGAATAATTTAATTTCTTGCATTGTACGCAACTTTGATATTCTAACATACCATGACCAATCAAACTAGCTGTTATGAATAGTAATACCCACTTTTTGAAATTTTATAAATTTTATTTTTCAAAATGAATTTTATTTTTGAATTCAGAATATCGAAATTATCTTAGGGTGAATTTTTGGTATTTTTATGAAAACATTCAATTTTTGATGAATAGTGAAAAACATTGTGTTATTGGTTAAAACCAGCTTTTTATTTAAATAATTATGTATTTTATTTAATTTTTTGGTCAAAATATATACATAATACCTATATATGTTTAGTGTAATTCATTGGATTCATCTTATAATAAGCTTCGATATATAAAAAATTTATTGAACTTTTTATCATCTTTTACCCACCTTCTAAGAGCATTTTCAAATTTGCATAAAACATAATTTAACCTCTTCTGTGAGTTTAATTTAAAAAATTTGAGAGACACGGTTTACATCAGTATAAAAAATTTGGTTCAATATGCTCAATATAATTTTTGGTGAATCGTAAATTTTTTATTATATTTACCACGGTTAAAATTAAATATGGTAATTAAGGGTAAAAATGATATTATAATTACCATAAATCATGTCCAAATTCTATTGGATAAGTGTAATTCTACCAAAAAACCTTAAGAATATCAAATTATCCCATTTGGTCCACTTAGATTAAATTAGGACATTTATTATTATTTTTATTTAAAGAATAGTTAAAAGAGTTAAATTCAATGTTTAATAACTAAACCATTTTTAATATAGGGATAAAGACAATATAAAATTGACTATAAATATTCATTAGAAATATAAAAATATATCCTACATAATGGTATTATATTTATAATTTTTGGACATTAAATAATTAAATTTATTAATGACACAATGATGATGCAGTAATTACCTTATAAAAGAATGATTAAAATAATTGATATTATAAAAATCTAAATAAATGTAATTTGAGAATTTTGATGAATTAAACTACTTTTATATGATAATATGACATTTAATGGTTGATTAAATAATTTTTGTTAGAAATAATCATTCTGTTATGATTTTCAAAAAAATCAAATACTAAATAGTGTCAAAATTGACATAATTTAGTTTTTAAAACATATACTATATTATTAATGGATATAATATTTCTAAAAATCTAAGGATCGGAAAAAAGACTTATATAAGGTTATATATATTAATAATTAATAACTTGGGGCTCTCTTGGAATTTTATAGTATGATTATTAACCATATAATATAAAAATAAAAAGAGACAAGGTAAATGAGAAACAATTTAACTATAAGTTAAATCTAAAAGATAAGGTTAATATGCTGACCTAAACCTGTCTAAAACCTATAGGTTGAGAGCTTTTCGTCCCATCCCAACCATTAATACTAAATAAATCATTTTGGGGACATTATAAACCAAAAATAATTTTATTATAAAATAATATTTCAAGATTTTCCTAAAGTGACCCTCACCTCTCTTATAAAAGGGCACTTTCCCTTCTCTTAATTTCACACCTACAAAGCCTTTTGTCTAAGACAAACCTTGCCGAAATATTCTCCCATCTTTCCTATATTCATCATAGAGGCCTTACATTGGTCATAAAGCCATCCTATGGAGCCCTTTTGATCAAATCAAAAGGAAGAACCCGAAGAAGAGGTAAATATTTCATCACCTCTTTCAAGTTCTTTTCTTCTTCCACTATATCATTCTCTGTTGTTTCTATTATATAATAATAACTCCAGAATATTATATATACTTTTATTTTATTATAAAAATGGTTAAACTATATTCATTATTCAATCAATCATATGAATGACAAAGTCACCATACGTGCGTACAAACGGCTTATCGTCTCCACATCGTGGGGTAGTTTGTTTTTCAAACATTACATTATTTGGATGGGTATAATAATTGGTATAACTAAGGTAAATAATAAACATAACAATTTAATTATTTTGTATATATGACATACTATACAATTACATAGTATCTCACCATCAATATAATGATATTGTTGCTCGTGCGTACTTACGGATTATCATCTCCACGAACACGATGAGATTCATTCCCCATCGTAATAATTAATGAATAATTTTCATTTTATGATTATAAATAATTTTTATGAACATAATATAATTCTGTATATGAATCAAATACATATTATCCATAATAAATCATGGTTTATGTAACTAATCATATAAAATAAAATGAATCAACTAACACCTGAAACGATGATACTACTGAAATATTATTAACAAAGAAAAAATAGAGGATCCTATATGATATCATATTTATGTATGTTGTTCCTGTATAATTTAATAATAGTGTTTTAACAATTATACATGAGGTTAACATACCATATACTCGGAAAAAGTTCATGGTAGGGACCTCCTTATGATCCACATCCACGTTTTCTTTAAAATGTAGTTAAAAAAATTACCATTTAATATACTATGGGTTAAAGAGATTTATATCCTTATTTGACCATATATGTTTTTAAAGGAATCTTTCTGTCGTTTTCCAATCAAAGTACTTTATGAACTTTTTGAAAAAATTAAGTTAAGAATGTATTATTTTAACTAATATGGCGGGTGTGGTTATTTTCCAGCATTATATCATTGTCGAAGATTCCCATACAATCTTATAAGGATATTTTCAAAATAAATGTTTTATATTATAAATATATTACTTTTAAATTATTTCAAAATTGAAAGAGATATTTCTCTAAAAAAACAATGATTTCATCTATGTCAACATCCTTTGATGTATATTAAGTTTGTTTGAAGTTGATTTATTATGATACAGAACATACATATTGTATTGATGGTTTTTTGATATGTTTGACTATGGATGAGTTATTTTTACACCATTCATGGTTTATGGATAAAGTATTGACATTTTTTATTCTAGTTTTAATACGGATGTTTATGTTATGTTTAGACCTTTTCATATGAGGAATGCATTGGACATAGTAAGTGACTGGTGGAACCCACTATAAATCCTAGATGCATTGGTAGGTCTCATGAGACAAACTAGTGTCTTGGAACAATTCCTTGACAAAATCTTATTTGTAGTCTTGGAGAAAGGCTTTAACTATGTGGTTATGAAGTCTGGCATTATGCATCCCATTGTTATGATCGTGGCTATTGATATTTCATGTGATTATTTGACTATTATAATATCCTTGTGAATAATTAAATGGATTTATTTAATTTTTTCTTTTCCATATTATGCTGAATTAAATGTTTAAAGGGCTTTTGTTTTAGTCTTATACATTGCCTTAAATGTTCATGCTTATTTATGAATGCTTTCTCTATATATTTATCCTTACTAACCATCTGATCGCACCCCTTTCTTTGTTTTATTTTTCCCAGGATGTGAAGAAGTATTTTATGGTTGACCTATAGGGATAGAATAATGATATAAGTGTTTTGAAAATGGGAAAAAATGTTGTTGGGGTTTTTATTTCATGGTGTAATGTAAAACTTTGGAATGTATCTAGTACTTCCAAGGCAACTAAACTAATCAGTCTTTCGGGATTTTATCCCTATTGATCATGCCAATGTTATGTAATAATGGACCGACTCTAGGTAATTAGGGTCAGGGTGTTACAATATTCAAAAACATTTATAGGAAAAAGAGATTTAAAAAAACATAGTTACAAAAGAAAGTATGATTCTAGAGGAACATGGAATAAATATTGGAAGAAGGGTGATAATGAAGTCACCTATTAAGAGGGGAAAAGGAAGGGACATCTCAAGGAAGAATATCTAAAGATAAAGTAAAAAAATAAATATAATGAAAAGTATGTAAGGTTCAAGAAAGAAATTAAAGAAATATGGAGTACTTTTGAGGACAACCCCAGTGATTCTAACACATCTCCTAAATAAAAATCCTATAGAAAAAATAGGTTCTTCATGAATAATGTCTCTGAGGTTCTAGTTGTTTTTAATGTTTTTTCTATTTATATTTCTAATATTTCTGAGAATTAAAAATATAATTATTAAATTACTATGAAATAATTGTTTTAATACTATAGTATGATGAAAGATGCTATTAATGAAATTAATGATAAATACAATGTTTTTAAAATAAAACATGCTTTATCTACAAAAATTAAATTTGATTTATCTGTTGAAAATTGAAAATAATTTTCAACTTTTGAAATAGAATCCTGAACTTAGTATTTCAAGTGATAAACATAATAAAGAAATATAAAAACTCACTATTAGTATAGAAACTATAACAAATATTTTAAGAAATATTTTTTCACATAAATATATTACAGGTCATGGATATAAACTTGGATAGAGGAGAGTAGCAAAGGGTGAATATTTTTCTAGAGGTCCCACCAAAGTATTTATTTAAAAAAGTATTTAATCTGTTTATATTAAACCAATAAAAAATATCGGTTCCGAAAGCTTTAATTACTAACATCTTTGGACAAAGACAGATTTGGGTACAAAACACATTCCTTATATAAATTCTATTTTGTAGGAATCAGTTTGAAGTCATATTGTATGAGTACAAAGTAATTGGATAGTATATTTTCAATACATTTCATAGGGTAATATTCTTTCTTTAAGTTCCTTATTAAGGTTAATGGTAGTAATGTAACCTTTGGTGATAATACTAAAGGGAAAATCATCATCCTTAGCCAAATTTGTAACAGTAATTTCGTTTGAAATTATAAAGTATTGTTTTTTATGGTTTGAAATGTAACCTTCTTAGAAACTCAAAGATATGTAATAATGGTTTTCAATTAATGTTTTAAAAACATTCATTCAATTTTTATAATTATAAAAATGATTTAATTCTTACTTCTTTGAGGAATTATAATTTTTATGTTTTTTATCGGATTTATTTAATTTATCAAAATTTTTCCTTCTTTATGGTCTTTCACAAAAAAATCCTGGATTTTTCATAGGATACTAGTCAATTGAAACATTAACTCACATTGGAATATTAATAGGAAACAGTTAGAAAGTATCTACAAAAACTAGAGTTCCCAAAAGATAAATTTTATAACCCCTTTCAAAAAGGGAAGAAACACAAAATTTATTTTAAAATAAATAACAATGATTCAACTTATCAACCTCTTGAGTTGGTTGGTATGGATTTATATGGACCATATAGAGTTTTAATTCCTAATCGAAATCACTATATCTATGTACATGTAGAATATTTTTTTAGTTATACTTGGGTATTATTTTTAGCTCACAAGATTCAAGATTGTTCTTATTTTACAAAGTTTGTTAGATCTATATAGAACTTAAGTGGATATAGAATTAAGACCTTAAGAAGTGACCATGGACATGAGTTTCCAAATCAAGACATTCACAATTTTTTCTCAAAAAATGGTTACACTAATAATTTCATTCCTCCAAGGTCCCCTTAGTAGAATAGAGTTATTGAATTCAGAAATATAACAATTCAAGAGATTTCTTGGACTATGTTAAATGAGTATGACTTTCCTATCTATTTTTGGGAAGAGGCTCTGAATACAGCCTTGTACATCATAAATTGAGTTTTAATTAGACTAATTTTGAAGAAGACCCCTTATGAGATTTGGAATAATAGATATCATAAGGTTAATTACTTTAGAGTTTTTTCTTGCAATGTCTTAATTATTAGCACCATGTATAACCTTGAAAACTTTTCCTCCAAAAGTAATAAAGGAATTTTCTTTGGTTATTCAATTTCTAGTAAATCATATAGTGTATTAAATTAAAGAAATATGTTTTTGGAAGAATTTTTCCATTTCTAATTTTATGAAATAGATCAACAAGTTTCTAAGACATACTAAGATAACCTTGAGGATGATATGTCAACTCTGAAAATAAATTCTAAAACTACTGATTCTTCTATGAAATAGTCATAAAAGTCATCCAATTCTGATGAATTTTTAGAAATTCATGAACACAAACCTATAGAAAATACTAAAGTTACAAGACTTTCTTTTTCAAGAGCTTTTAGAACCCTTATGTATAACACTATAGATTCTGTTGTAGGAGATATAGATTGAGGTACACAGATAATAGATTCTCTAATTAATCAGGTTGAGCATCAATCATTCTTGTATTAGTTAGAAACTTTTAAAATCAATAAATCCATTAATGATTAATTCTATGTGATTTAAATGTAATAATAATTATATTAGTTTGGAATAAACAAAGTGTGGGAAGTTGTAGATAAACTTAAGGACACGTAAACTATAAGAACTAAATGGGTGTTTAGAAACAAGGTAGATGAGTCATGCATAATTTTTAGAAACAAGGAATTATTAGTTTAACAAGGTTATAGTCTATAAGAAATAATAGACAATGTGGAAAACATTTCACAAATAGCCAGACTTGAGTCCATTATAATATTTCTAGCTTATGTAGATCATCTGGATTTCAAGATTTATCAGATGTATGTCAAGAGTGATTTTAGGAATGGATTTATAATTAATGATGTTTTTGTTTAACAACCCATATTTTTCAAAATTCCCATTTTCCAAGTAATGTTTTCAAATTAACTAATGATTTTTATGGTTTAAAACAGGTTTATGGAGCTAAGTATGATAGGAATGTCATTTTTTTGATTTCAAATATATTTTTAAAAGATATTGGTGATCCTACCATTTTTATAAAAATAATTTCAAAATATGATTTTTTTATTTTATGTTGACGATATTTTATTTGGATCTTCAAGAAATTATCTTTGTAATGATTTTTAAAAAATTATGATATGTCAGTTTCAAATGATTTTAATGGGTGAAATAAATTTCTTTCTTAGTTTACAAATTTTTCTAAAAATGATGGAATCATTTTAAATAACAGTAAATATACTGAAGATATTTTAAATTGTTTTAACTTTAATTTCACTAAGAGTAGTGCTACTCTTATTAGTACCATTAGTAAATTGGATCTTGATAAATTTGGGAAACCATTTGACCAATCCAATTGTAGAGTAATGATTGGTTGTCTTATCTACGTTACAATTATTCATCCTGATATAATGTTTTGTGTGTGTATGTGTACTCATTTTCAAGACAATCCAAAAGGGTCAAACTTGGTTATGCTTAAAATAATTTTCAAATAATTCAAATATATTACCAATTATGGATTGCTTTATCAAAGACGATAAGAATTTGATTTAGTTGGTTATTCAGATGCAAATTTTGGTGGATGTCAGTTAGACAGATACGGAGTATCAAGAACATATCACTATTTTGGAAAGTATCTAGTTTCTTGGTGTAGTAAGAAACAAAATTATGTTACACTCTCTACTAATGGAGCTGAATAAATTGCAATATGTAGCTTTTGTGCACAAATTTTGTGGATGAAACACACATTACTATACTATGTATATCAATTCCAAAATGTCCCCATAAATTGTGATAATACAAGTGTTATCAACATTTATAGGAATCCTGTATCAAATTCTAGAACAAAAAATCTTACTATAAGACATCACTTTCTGAGAGATCATTTTAAAAAAGTTGATATAACTCTTGAATACATTGGTATTGAATATTAGTTGGATTATATATTTAAAAATACTTTGAATTATCAGAGAATTAATTACATAAAACATGATATAGGTATGATTAATTTGGATTAAGATTACTTTTTTGGGAACACACCACAAGGTATGACACACTATTGGGTATGAAGAACTATTGGTAATGACACACCATTGAGTATGACACACCGTTGTTGTTGTGTCACCATTGTGTTTGTCTCACCATTATGATTGTCTCACTATTTTGATTGAATCACCATTGTGATTTTCCCACAATTGTGAACATCACACCATGGTTTTTTCTACATTCTCAAATTTTTCATTTCAAAATGGTTGAATTGTTGGTTTTTTATTCCTATGGTCTATTTTATATTCATAACCTGATAGGAATATTTTCTTGTATTCAAAATTAAATTTTAATGTATTATTTAAATTTTGATTCTTCAAATACCTAAATCCAAAATCACCACCTATTACTTATGAAGCATCTATCCCACCTAGGAGACTTATAAAAATAAAAAAATTTGTGAAAATTAATGAAGAATAAACTGAATTTTCCCAAGAGGAATACATTAAAGTCATTTCAAAGTCTCATAATGTTGATGAGGAAGTAGAAGATGATCATGATGATTATCTTAATTCTAGATAAAATGGAGCTTCTAAAAATGTTAATACTGGTAATGATGAAAAGATCATGATGATGATTCTAACTCGGATGGTTTAGTTAGCGAAATTACATTGAGATATGTCGAAATACCTTCATATATACTTGTTTCTCCTAGTGTATCTTCATATAGACCTAAATATCTAGTATTGGTGTACCGATATTTTAAGGAAATATATTTATATATTTAGGGGGATCAATCTACAAGTGTTGAGTTTTTTTCTACTAATAAGACTATTTCTGTTTCTTTTGTGGCTAAGAAGATGTCATGGATTGCTACTATTGAAAAGTATGTGGCTGAAAAAATGAAGAAATATCTTGTTTATAGTGAGAAATATATTGATGAAGTCTAGTTAGATGATGTATATTCTTTTGTTGATCCTTATATTGATTTGAATTTGGAAGTTAAATCATAAAATGTTCTACATAAAGTTGATGTTCAGATGAAAAAATAACATATTTTTCATGTGTCTGATGATATCGCATAGAGTACAGATGCTCAAAGAAATGTTGAAGTTCAAGTTATTTTACCTACTGTAGACATATAGGCCATTGATGAATCCTATATGATTAATGTTTTAGGTAGTCAAATTGACCCTATGATAGTGGAATGGGGTAATTTCTCATATGAATTTCTGAGTCCACCAAAGGATGGTGGACATGACCTTTGAGATGAGATAAATCCTAAGAGATCAATAGTCCATAAAATTGATGTTGTTCTTCTGTTAGAAGATTTTAATTTTATTAGGTAACATTCACCTTCTCCTATAGTCCCTAATATCCCAATGGATATTGTCACTAAGGGTGACGTTGATGTTTTCAAAGAAAATTTTCTTTCATATTCTGATAATTTTTTGAAAAATCAAGCTCTTATACTAGCTAATCTAAGTGAAAATGATACAAGATACCATTTTTACTTGCTAAATCAATATATTCAACCAGAGTTGATGCATTATATTTTTTATTTTTAGATTGAAAATAAGAGGATATTTAATGAGATGGAATTGGTTAAATCTTTTCTTGAATATTTAATGTCCATTTTTATAGCATCTTTTGATGGAATCCTTAAAAGTGTTGAGGATGTATATTTAGACACATCTAACACTAATATTCATCTACTTTATGTTGAGTATCTTTGATCATTAATTTGAGAAAAACATTATCTTATTTCTAGAGGACATTCAAGTGGTGAAATTATCATTCATTTGGAAATTTTGAGGAAGTTAGAGGAGAGTATTGAACATTATCGCCTAATGATAAGAAGTTATTCCAAGGATATAAATTCATATATAGAGACAATTACCAAATTAATAACATATTATCTCTCAATAATTTATACAAAACATTCCACAGAGGCCAATTTCATGTTTTTGGATGAGAATTTGAGGATTCCACATATTACCCAAGCCTTTAATGATCAAGTCAGATAGATGAAGGAGATGCATTCAGTGCTAAATCATTTTATGTAAGAGAAAGGAGTTTTTTTCAATTTCATTGAGAGAAGTGGTCAGATATTAATGGATTTCATAAACCTTTTAATACTATTTCATCATATAAATATCATGGTTGTTGTGTCTTGGGAATTAATTGCTTTTACCCCATAGGAATAGTAAAGACCAAGAGTTACCAATGATCCTGCTGTACCTTTTCTTTCCAAATTTCAACCTTTCTCTATTTCTCTTGCACAATTTATGGGACAAATCAAGCCAGATATTATTGTCGAGCCTCAAACATTATATAATATTGATAGAATCCCATATACCATTCTAACTACCTTTCCTATGACTTCTTCAGACCCTATTGCACCTATTCTCATAGATCGGGGGAAATCCCAAGAAAGAATAAAAGTTCATATGGACCCTTATACCCAACCTTGATAATGTTATTGGATTAGATATTCTATTTTGATGAGAATGTTTTGTAATAAATTTATGATTGAAAAACATTCGTCCTTTTCATTCTCTTTTTTAATGATTTATTCTAATATTCTTTATATTACCTTTATTATTTCATTTAATGTTCTTATTTTTTCTTATATTTTACATTTTTTATAATCCATAAGAGGGAAATAAAGAGAAATGTATGGAATTTATTTTATGATTTATTGTTTCATAATATAGTGATCTTTATTTAATAGTATTTCTTCTATTTCTTTGATACCACACTAATATATATGCCTATTATTATAATTTCTCTTTTATATCATGTTTTTATATTTCATTTTATTCCATGAATTGTTTAACTTTGATGACATTATTTGTGATCATCAAAAAGGGGGAGATTGTTGACCTCCTTATTTTAATGACCACAAAATCATGCTTATTATAATATTAATGAGTTTTATGTTTTATATTATAATATTATAGTCTATGAAATATGATTAAATATTTCCTAAGTATGAGTCACCACTGAGGATGAGTCACCATCGAGACTAACTCACTGATAGACAATGTCTCGCCGTCATCCTGAGACACCGTCAGAAGTGTCATACCGCTAAATCATAAATTTTGTAAAGTATGGGAGGAATAAGCACCAGGATTTCATATTATTAGAATAGAATTTTTATGAAGTATGGTTCACCTCTATAATGACCTATCATCAGAGGAGTCACCACCAAATGGATGACTCACCATCAGCTGAGTCACCACCGGTGTAGAAATTTGGCGAAGTACAAAATGACACACCGCCATCTTGACATGTCGCTAGAATGAGACACCACCATTTGAGACACCACTAGTATTGTGAAACTATTAAAAATATAGATCAAAATAATTTTTCCTCTATTTTAGGACCACTAGCACTATTTCTCAAACTTATATTTTTGAATTAACTTCTCAAATGGTGAGTTTATTGAATTTAACGATAAGTGTTATTCTAAATATTGTTTCTTAATGGCTTGATAGAATTATTTAAAGGATATTTTGACCCTGATTATGATGATATAGAATAACTATATTATCACATGGATATTCATGATGCCTCTAATAAAAGAAAAGAACACTCCCTCATGCGTAATAATGAGTGTACGAGGTGATGTGAAAGAGAGCTTGCATCCTGAACACACATAAAGAAAAACCTGATTGCAAGAACATTCTTGCTTCATCCTTATCTACTCAATTGAGAATGAAAAATATCAATACACATTTTCTACCTTCCTAAAGTCAATAAAAACATTTTTATGCCACTTTTTTCGTCTGAAGTTTTTTCAAGAACCCAACTCAAGCTACACTACAAATCAAAATCAAGTGTCAAGAGAAACAATATATAACAAACTAAGCATCTCTATCTTTTTAGATTTTAAATTTATTAGTTTGATTATTTTATTTTACACTACAAGATGTGTGTGTTTCTTTGTTTATTTCACAACACACTATCTCTGGATAAAAATGGAGGATTCGTTGAAATATTTTTAACCCTTTTTATACTTTTTTACACACATCAAATGTAGAAGAGGTCATGTGTTAACTATGATATTTTTTATTTCCATAGATAATAGTGGAAGAGGTCTTATGTGACCTATTGTATTTTTTTCTCCCATGGATAATAGTTAAAGTGGAACTATTTAGTCTAGAAAATTGTATATTGTTGTAAAACCTAGTCCATGTTATGGATCAAACCTTTTATTTATATAAACTTCTTAGTGGATGGTGATCACGAAGTAGAGAGGACTAAGTCACATCTTGGGACTGAACCTCTTGTATTAGAATTATGATGCAAATTTTATTTTGTTTTATTTCAAATCTATTCTTTAAAACTTAAAATTATTTTAACCTATAAACAAAATTATTAATTTAATAGTTCACCCTAATTAGTGTTTTTATATTATTTTAATTCAGTTAATTTATTTTAAAGGACTAAGTAATATTTTATGTTATTTACCTGACACCTAAAAAATCCTTTGATAAATATTTTTAAATATTGACATTCATAATGTTTTTTTGTTTTGGTTAATTTGGACGTTTTTAAATTAGTTGTGGGTATAATTTATTCCATTCGGAACAAAAAAAATTATTGGGTTCTCTATTTACCCCCTCTTGAGATACTCACTCTGACTAACAATAACTTCCGTAATATTATCAACATACAAGGGTTATAAATATATTATATTAGATTGGACTTCAAGAATTTTAGGATATTTTTTTCTGAAAATCAAGACACAGGAACTTTACCTTTTGTGGCTACTTCATCTCTTAATTCAACTAACACAGTTTTTCTATGAAAATCCTTAGAAAACATTTATTTCCATTTTCAAAACCATCATCATCTTCTTCTAGTCCTCTTGAATATTTTGATAGATATTTTGTTTTAGTGATAATACTTATTCCTTATCAAAACTAAATAAAGGATCACTACATTTTTTAGATTTATTCATCTTCATATAACTAGAAAATTCTTCTTCTAAAATTTTATTATGTGTATTCCTTAGCAATAGAAAAGATTTTTCCACTTGCATTCTTTTCAGAAATTTCACTATAATTTTCTAAGCTATATATTCTAACACATATTTTCCATTTTTATAAAACAAAAATTTAGAAAAATCATGCACCAATATAATCTTATAAATTATATGTTTACTAATAAAATAAATATTATCCATTACTATGGTTCACAAATTCTTGATTTTCGTAAAGATTGTTATGTTAACTAACATCTTATAAATAAAAATTGGATGTAGAAGAATATTTACTTTTATAGAACTGATCTTTACTACCTCAACTACATATAACATGTATTTCACTAGAATAAATTTCCACATATTGTAAACCAATAAAAATATATAAATATCTTAAGAATTCAAAGTATCTCAGTCTCCATTTCTTAGGATAAGGAAATTTTTCATCTAGAATGAAAAAATCATATTTTTCGAACTAGGATGGAAAACCATTCTAAATTATTCATCAGAATAATACAAGGATTTTTATTCTTTTTCATTTTCAAAAGTTCCCATCCTTTTTGTAATATTTTATATTGCTATATTAGCCTCTCTTTCCAAATGAATTTTGACTAATTGATTATCCTTCTTGATATTAATCTTATACTTGTTTCTAAAAAACAAAAACATTATAGCTTTCATGAAATATTCATTAGAAAAATTAGATGATGAATATAAATCCCTTACTAACTCTAAAAAATGTAATACAACCTCTTATTTCTATAAAAATAGTAATTCCCATCTTTAAAATATTATAACTCTCTTTAGAAATGATTCATATTTTTCAAACCCTTATTTTCCAATCAATCATTCTATAACGTCCTAGTTCCAGAAGCCACCTAGAGGCACCCCATACCCGGTTGGTCACATGTCCTCAAGCACATTTCCCCAAATTCCAAAGGCTAACGACTAGTAGTGAAGGCCTTAGGTGTGATAATAGGGAAACTATTCCCTCATTGGAAGAGTAACACACTAGAAGAAAAAAATACAATAGCGGAAGCAGTAAACATACAACAACAGAAAAAAGTGAAATACTGATATAAAGAAACAACTGGAGAATACATATATATATATATATAAATGATGCATGATAAATATATTTCTAGGAAAACATCCAAACAAGTCACAATGCTGAGTACAGTACTAAATGGAGGTAAAAAAAAGATAAACTCCACCGCCTCGCAAGCCTCAGCTTGGTCACATGCTCCCCATCTCTAATGCAATCCTGTACCTGTAGTAGAAGGGTGCTAGCCCTTATATATAACTGCAACAACATAGTCTGTTTGGGCCCAAAAGAATGGCCCAAACAGGGTGTGAGACGAATCCCAGTAGGCCACCACCACAGGATCTGTGCCTAACAGTCAGTGAATATATATGGCAGGTATAGTATAGAAAACATTAAACAAGAAGTACTCAGCAGTAAACAATCCACAATCCAAATATCACGAAACAACTAAACAAAGCACATAATCATAACCGATACCCATTTGGGAATTAATCACAGCCTATCCCCTTTGTTCCTACCTAACAGATACTAGTAAGCAGCTAACAAATAGGTAACCCTCTAGGATGTTCCCTCAGCCTATCCCCTCTTTTCCTACCTAACATGTACAAGCAACCCTCTGGGCAGCACAATAAGTCTAACCTCTCTGGTTCAGCTTAAGCATAGACTCTCTAGGGAATCACTCAATGTCAATTCCCCTTAATGTCTCGTATCGTACTAAAGGCGCTCTGGGGAAGCACTCAACGCCAATTCCCCATGTGGCCCACATTGAGGAACTACAGACACTCTAGGGAATCACGCATCGTCAATTCCCCCTATGTTCTTGCAACGTATATTTATGAAGACACTCTGGAGAAGCCATTACATCCATTCTCCATATGGTCTACTACACCAGGTTCTCATAGACCTGTCTATGTCAAACAAGTATTGAAACACATATCGGCCAAAGTAAACCTCAAGAACTAATTGGCAAGCAGTCTACAACATATCGGCATGTCAGATAAACTAGATCCCTCCATCCTACAATACAATCCATGGAAACAATAAATCAGCCTAAGAGGCTAAGCAGAACCAAACGGTCATAAGCATAACAAGCTTGGGAAACACCTCCAAATCATATCAAGCAACCATATTCACATAATAAAATCTCTACTCGCACACATCAGCAAAGCTAGCAATTAACAGGGTTAAAAAACTGTAAGCATACAATACCACATTCATGGGTATTGGTAATTTTTCACATACAATTCAAATACCTTAAAGTGAAAGGCACAAAACACCTACCTTTAGGATTCCTGTGAAAACGATCCACAATCAACCACACCCACAAATATGAGAAACCGCTTCACGGAAGACCGCTCTAAAAATCCTTCCCTATCATCCACATTCCGTAAAATCAACACTCAAGGAAAACCCAACACTATATCTTCATGTAACGGATGTAGATCTAGAAAACCTACAGAGAGGTAAGAGAAGATCTAGGGAAAACCAAGGAGAAACCAAGAGGATGGAATTACCCCAGAAGAACCGCCTTTGATCCACCAAGAAACCCCTTCGATTTGCCTCCAAAATGAGCCAAGGAGCTCCCCCAACCACGGAAAATCTCAACTCCAAAATGACCCATGAGTAAGAGGAAGAAAGGTGGAGGAATGGGAAATCCTGAGTGGCCCAATACTTAAAAACCCTAATTTTATGTGGCCACACGGGTACCCTGCACGGTTTGGAAAACCCTGCGCCAACCGTGTGGTTGACACTGTCTCACCCAGGGATTTCACATGGCTTGCCCGCACGGTTTGAAAAACTGTGCACTGACCATATGAGACCACTATCAAGGGTTGCACAATATCCTGGGATAGCTATATGGTTTGTTCAGACCGTGTGCCAAAGGTATGCCAACCGTGCTCCACTGCACGATCTCCAAAAATTCGACATTTTCTCAAAAATGAACAGAAAAAGAAAACATTCATAAAAAAGGTCTAATTTCTTAAAAACACCCCCCTTAAAGAAATTTGTCCCTGAATATCCCAAGAGCGGTGTAGAAGAAGAAACCCCGAATAGCTCTGGCCACTATGCTTGTACATCGGCCTCCCTCTCCCAAGTCTTGTCCTGTACCCACCTATGTTTCCATAGCACCCGTACCAGATGAATAGACCAGCCACGAAGAACCATTTTACTACAATTGAAAATCTAGATAGGATACTCTTCAAATGATGCATCCACCTCGAGATCAACCTCATCAGGTTGAAAGAAATGAGACCGGACTGAAAAGTAACTTCATGTATATCCCGGTACCTCTAAGGTAACTTCAACTGATAGGAATCCTGCCCAACTCTCTCCAACACATCAAACGGCCCGATGTACCTCGGTGAAAGCTTACCCTGCCTCCTAATCCTCTTATGCCCCAACCTCATTGTGGAATGTAGGAAATCATAATCCCTGACCTTGAACTCTAGATTTCATCTCCATTGATCAGCATAACACTTATGTCGAGATTGTGCGGTATCCATCCTCTTCCGAATCAACTCTATCTGCTCTGTGGTCTCATGGACAAGATGAGGACCCAACAAAGCTGCCTCTCCTACCTCCAGCCAACATAAGGGTGATTGGTATGGCACACCGTACAAATCCTCATATGGTGACATTTGAATAGTTTCTTGAAAAATATTATTGTAGGCAAACACTACAAGAGGTATGTGTTTCTCCCAAGAACCACCAAAGTCCATAATGAAAGCTCGGAGCATATCCTCAGGAACCTGAATCGTACGCTCGAACTGGACATCTGTCTGAAGATGGTATGCTATACTCAAAAGTACATGTGTACCCAAAGCCTTCTAAAGTCCCTGCCAGACTTGAGAAGTAAAACATGCATCCTTGTCTAAAAAAAATAGATTTTGGAACTCTAGGTAGACTTACAATCTCTCGGATGTAAAATCATCCCAACTCATCAACACTGAAGGTCTCCTTGATCTGCAAGAAGGGAGAAACCATCGTAATCTTGTCGATGACAACCCAAACAGCATAATTCCCTCGAGGTGACCTCAGAAAACAGATCATGATGTCCATCGCGATAGCGTTCTACTTCTATTCCAGAATGGGTAACTACTGAAAAGACCTACTAGTCGCTGCTGCTCCACTTTCACCTGCTGAAAAGTGGAACAACTCATGGAAAACCCGAAACATCTCTCTTCATACCTGGACACCAATGCTGGTGGTGTAGATCATGATACATCTTGGTGATTCCAGGATGAACTTCCCAAATTGATGAATGAAAATCCCGCATTAGCTCCTCACGTATGTCTACTGGCACCCATACACGTCCCTGGAAATGCAAGATTTCATCCTCACCTATTATCCATCCAGGAAGAGGGTCCTCTCCTGACACACTCTCCCATAGGACTAGGCCTTCTGATTTTGATAGCTGCCTCATCCGTACCCGATGGAGAAGAGTAGAGGTAATAGCTACCGAATATAGAAATGTATGCCCTTGCCTGTCGTGCACCTCCAAAATGCATCTCAGAGAATAGAGAAATAAGCTGCCACTCATTGTTGCCCTCCAGAACTGCATGTATCTGAGTTCTCCTACTCAACGCACCAGCCACTGCATTGCCTTTCCTAGGGGTATAGGCAATCTCAATGTCAAATACTTAAGATACTCGAGCCACCTGAGTTGTCTCAGATTCAGATCATGTTGAGTGAAGACGTACTTGATACTTTTATGGTCAGTTAAAATCATGAAATTCTCTCCAAGAAGATAATGTCCCCAACAGTTTAAGGAATGAACAAAAGATACCAACTCCATATAATCAATCGGATAATTCCTCTCATTTCACCTTAACTGCCGAGACCCATATGCAACGACTCCATCTCCATACATAAGAACAGCTCCCAGACCAATACCTAAATCATCCCAATAAACATTGTAGCTCTTTCCCAGCTCTAGAAAGACTAGTATTAGTGTTGAAGTCAACCTCCCATTCATCTTTTGAAAGGCTGACTCACAAGATTCTGACCATATGAACATCGCACCCTTCTTAGTCAGGCATGTTAGTGGTACTGCCAAGTGTGAAAAGTCCGATATGAAATGTATGTAGTATTCAGACAGCCCCAGAAAACTCCGCACCTCAAAGATGTTCTACGACTACTCTCAAGAAACTACAGCTCTCACTTTATCTGGGTCTACTGATACACTTTTCTCTGAGAGAACATGGCCCAAGAAGTAAATCTAATCTATCGAAAAGTGGCATTTCGAGAGCTTAGAATATAACTGATACTCTCTCAGTGTACTTAGAATGATCTCAAGATGGGTAACACGGTCCTGTTGAGTTTGAGAGTACTCCAAGATGTCAACACTGAAAAACACCACGAATGAATCCATGAATGGATGGAACACTAGGTTCATCAGTTCCATGAAAACTATAGGCGCATTCATGAGACCGAATGGCACAACCGTATACACGTATAGAGCATACCTGCTCCTAAAAGCTGTGAGAGGTATATCAGATGGTCTAAGGTGAAACTGATGGTAACCAGACCTCAAGTTGATATTTGAGAACACCTAGGCTCCTCCAAGCTAATCAAAGAGATCATCAATCCTCGGAAAGGGATATCGGTTCTTGACCATCAACTGGTTCCTCTTACGATAATCCACGCAAATCCTGAGGGTGTCGTCTTCCTTCTTTGCAAACAGGATAGCTGAACCTTAGGGAGAAGTACTAGGTTGGATGAAACCCTTGTCCTGCAACTCCTACAACTTCTTCTTGAGCTCCATAAACTTAGGTCTAACCATCCTATAAAGAGAAATGGACACTGGTGCCACTCCTGGAACTAGATCAATAGAAAATTCTACCTCACCCTCCAGAGGAAAACCTGAAAATTCCTCTGGAAAGACATCTCTGAAAAGATATACCATTGGAGAAATGTCTAACTGTGAAGTCCCCTGGTCATCCAGATAATGAATAGAAATCTAGGATATAACTGCTCCTAACCCATGATGCTCTGGTCCCACTCTGCTCGCATGGATATCCCACTCACCATAATGAAGAAAAATCCGCCCTTTGGTGACTTAAAACTCACACATTGGTGGTTGTAGTCGACGACTGCCTAGAAAAGAACTAGCTAGTCCATTTCGAGAATGACATCATAGCCAGTCATCTCCAGAACTTAAAGATCCCAAAATAAGTGACACCCAGCAACCTCGAGAGGTCACACCTTACACGGACGTACACTAGTTGTTATAGTCCCCAACAGAGTATCTAGAGTCAAGACATCAGTAGAAGAAATGATATAGAGCCCAAGGCTCCACATGATAGCAACAGATATAAAGATTTGTGCAGCACCAGTATCAAAAAGTGATGAAAATAAAACTGAGGCTACTAGGATCATACCTCAAACCGTAGAGGGGACAAGATCCTACTCCTATTGGGTCTGATCCACTTCAAAAGTCTGGACAACTCTGCGGCCTTGTGACCCTACCTGACTAATTTGAGCAGATCCATCCTGCTATCACTGGTAGCCTGGTGACTAACCACCCTGACCACGATGTCCTCCTTGGCCTGAATAGCCAGAAGAACTCCAGTTCTCGGACTGGTGAGTAACTGGTGGAGATGCTCCTGTATGAGGAGTCATAGAAGAATCTCTATCACCAGCAGCTGTGGAGAAGACCTGATAGAATCACTGAAGGCGACCCATCCTGCCATAAGATAGGCACTCCACTGGGTCTCTCTGGAACTACGGCCTCATATAACCACTCTTACTTCACTGGTATCATACCACCTGGGTACCAGAAGATGTGTCTCGCCTCCTTGGATCACCACGTGAAGACTCCCTATGGCTCTTCCTACTGTCAGTAGAAGGAACACTAACTATAGATGACGAGCCTCCCTAGTCACAACTCCAGATTCCCTCAGATTCTGCTCTGTGATCAGTGCCTAGTTGATGATGGAAGCAATGTAAGTCAACCTGAAGATATTCACCTGAGAGCGGATAGCCTGTTTGAGGCCATCCTCAAACTTTCTTGCCAGGAATAACCCATCTCCTCCCAGGAAGGGTGTGAAACACTGAAGCATGATGAAATGAGAGGAATACTCCATGACAAAATGAGTACCCTGATCCAGACTCATGAACTCCTGGGCTCGATCGGCCATCATGGTCTCTGAGTAGAAGTAGTCATAGAATATGCACTAGAAATCCTCCCAAACAATAACATGCTGGTGACTTGCCTGTGAGATCACATCCCACCATCTCTTGGTAGAATCTCAAAAAATATCGGTAGTGAGATTGACCCTCGTCTATGGAGGAATATTCAGATGCTCAAAGATCGTCATTATTTCTTTTAGCAATGACTCTGCATCCTGACATCCTACTTCCCTAGAAATGTTGGAGAATGGTTCGGCTGGAGGACCCGTGTCAGATAAGCCATCGACGGGTTGGGCGGCAGCGCTCCCTGAATCTTCTTCATTATCCTCATGAAGTCTTCCCTGAACTGTGCATAAGCATCGGTAATAGGTATAACTACTAGTTCCAAGACAGGCACAACATCAGGATCTACTAGAAGTCCCTGATTAGCCGTATCCAGTGTCGGATCACTGCCATGTAACTGGCGGATAGCCGGAGGACGTCTTCGTGGCATGACTCTGCAAGATCAAGCACACGCCTTAGATCAGGATTAACAGGGACTGAAACATAGGAGTACACGGCGTGTAAAGAGAGTACACTGTGTATACTTAAGAAAGACTATTTCTTCCTAAACAAAAGAACACATTTCATGTAGTCAAAACAACATGGTGTGCATTCTGGGTTTTGTTAGATAATAAGCCTCAGAAACTACTCCGGAACCAAGAGAAACACTGAAACGAACATTGAAAGTGCCAAATTTTGATCTGTGAGGGCCCATACTCCCCATGAATCAATGAATGGAATCATACACAAGTTGTAATCATGTTTAACAAGTCAATGATCCACCAAGTTATGGTCCATGACGACCCATAACACCTCAAGAACCCAAACATGGAACCCATTCAAACAAAACCTTACACTATCAATGCTCTAACAAGAAGCAGATATTTTTATCAAGGCATATATCACAATAACATGCATATTCTACACAACATCTATCACAACAACATGAAATTTCTAATGCATCCTAGATGACATGGAAAGAATGAATGACAAGTTATTTCTTGCAATTTCTTATATGATGAATGAGATGGATTACACTGATCTCATCAGGTTACGATAGAAATAGAACCACAATAACAATAACGATAATAACACAATGCAAGTGAATCACCCAATGGTGAAATCAAATCAACTGTAAAATTGAAAACCAATAAAATTGCACGAAACGAGGCAGTATGGCTTTTCCCTATACATTGGTTGGCTACACCTGGGCACAAATTATTACCAAGTACCTATTCCATCCTATCCCTGGCTATAGGCTCTAAAAAGTATGTCAAGAGAAAAGAATTCCTTTTATACCACTTTGTAACAACCTGGTTCCGGATGCTACGTTGAGGCATCCCATACTCGATTGGTCACATGGCCTCAAGCGCATTTCCTTGAATGCCAGAGGCTGCCGACTAAGAGCGAGGGCCTTGGGTGTGATAATGGGGAAACTATGCCCTCATTGGCAGAGCAACACAGTGGAAGAAAAAAAATATACAATAGTGGATGCAGTAAACATCCAACAACAGAAAACAGCGAAAGAATGAGATAGTGAAACAACTGAAGCATACATATATATATAAATTATGCATGACAAAAATATGTCTAGGAAAACCCCAAACAAGTCACTATGCTGAGTACAATACTAAATTGAGGTAAAAAAAAATACAGATATACTCTTCCGCATCGTAAAGCTCAACTTGGTCCCATGCTCTCCAGCACGAATGCAATAATGTACCTAATGTAGAAGGGAACTTTCCCTTATCTATACCTGCAACAACATAGTCTTTTTGGGCCCAAAATCATGGCCCAAATAGGGTGTGAGACAAATCTTAGTAGGAAACCACCACAATATCTGTGCCTAACAGTCAGTGAATATATATGGCAGGTAAAGTATAGAAAGCAGTAAACAGGAAGTACTCAGTAGTAAAAATCCACAGTCCAAATATCAAGCAACAACTCAACAAAGCAGATAATCACAACAGGTAACCCTATGGGAAGTACTCACAACCTATCCCCTTGGGTCATACCTAACACATACCGGCATGTAGATAATAAACAGGTAGCCCTCTGGGAAGTTCCTACAGCCTATCCCCTCTGGTCCTACCTAACAAGTACAAGAAACCCTCTATGCAGCACACTCAGTCTAACCCCTCTGGTTCAGCTTAAGCATTGGCTCTCAGGGGAATCACGCACTGTAAATTCCCCCTATAATCTCATATCATAATGATGGTGCTCTGGGGAAGCACTCAACATCAATTCCCCCTATATCCCACATCCAGGAACTACAGACAATTTGGGGAAGCACTCTACATCAATTCCCCCTGTGGTCTCATATTGTATAATTATAAAGACACTCTAGAGAATCACTTACATCCATTATCCCTATGGTCTACTAATACTGGTTCACACGGATCTATCTAGGTCAAACAAGTATAGAAATGCATATCGGCTAAAGTAAACCTCAAGAACTACTTGGATAGTAGTATACAACATATCAGTATGTCAGATAAACAAGATCACTCCATCCTACAATACTGGGAATTGAAACAACAAAGCACCCTAACAGGCTAAGCAGAACCAAATGGTCATAAAGAGAACATGCATGGGAAACACCTCTAAATCAAATAAATCATCCATATTCACATAAAAATAATCTCTACTCGCACACACCGGCTTTGTAGGAAATTAACAGGGTTAAAAAATGTTAAATGAACAATACCCCATTCATGGGTATTGGTGATTTTTCACATACAATTCAAAGACCATAAATAGAAAGGCACAAACCACCTACCTATAGGGTTCCAGCTAAAACGATCCACAATCAACCGCACCCACAAATTGGGGAAACCACTTCACGGAAGACAGCTCTAAAACTCCATCCCTTTCACCCACAAGCCTTAGATTCAACACTCAAGGAAAATCCAACACTAGATCTACCTGAAACAGATGTAGATCTAGAGAAAATAGAGATAGGTAAGTGAATATCTAGGGAAAACCAAGTAGGAACCAAGAGGATGGACATACCCGAGAAGAACCACCTTCGATCCACCAAGAAACCCCTTCGATTTGCCTCCAAAATGATCCATGGAGCTCCCCAATCCTATGAAAATCACAACTCCCGCATGATCCACTACTATGATGAAGAAATGTGGAGGAATGGGAAATCCTGAGTGGCCTGGGACTTAAAAACCCTAATTTTAAGTGTCTTCATGGTTACCATGCACTATTTGGAAAACCCTGCGCCAACCGTGCGGTTGCCACTGTCTCGCCCAGGGATATCGCATGGATTACCGGCACGGTTTGAAAAACCATGCGTTTCCTGTGCAGAGCCCACTATCAAGGGTTGCATAGTTTCCTGGTCTAGCCACATGGTTTGTTCAGACCGTTTTCCAACCGTGTACCAACCGTGTGCCCCTACATGAGCTCCAGAAATTCTTATTTTTATCATAAACAATCAGAAAAGGAAAAAATACCTGAAAACAAGGTCTAGGTTCTTACACATTCATTCACTAAAAATATACTAGATATATCACTTTAATAATCTAGAGAGGTAGATGGAGAAATTTTGGACAACCCACAAATGTTTGGATGGAGGAATGTTAGTTGGTAAAGAGCTCTCATAAGAATGAATTCGTGAGTGAAATGAGATTGTCCACTTCCCATATATATGGCCTTAGGAAAGAGACTCTTCAACTTCCTCCAATTAGATAGTTTAGGATGAAAGCACAATCTTCATAAATGATCTATAGAGTTACTTGAATTAAAAAAATTATAAATTCTTGATTTTATAAATTTTTTAATATATGTTTCATTAGTCTAACTTTACGTGTGATAATAACATACATTTTCGTAAAACATTTATACAAAGTATATAAACCATAAAAATATAAAATAACATATATATGTAAATAAAATATTTATAATATACCTTTTGGAGATTAATATACAAACATTAATTTGATGGATTACATAAAAATAATAACTTCTTTATTTTTTAAAATTTTATGAAATAACAATGTTTATAGAAAAAAATTATGATAAATTACTATGAAAAAATTCACCCTAAATGATTATGAAATTTTTTTGTCAAAAATATTTATAACAAAAATAATTTCCAAAATGTTTCTTAAAAAATTGGTTATAATAAATTTATAACAAACATTTTTACTAGAAACTTTCCCAACAAAAAATATGACCGAAAAAAGTTTCCTGTAAAAATTTTGATTTTGAAATATTCTAAAATAAAATTTGAGAAAAATAATAATAAAACTTATAAAATATTTACTCACCATTTTTTATATTTTCATTAATATAATGATATTATTTGAACAAGAATTAGATATGAATTATCATTTTATATTGACCATTACTAGCTTCTGATTGATGTATTATAATATATCATAATTATAGGTTTTGTAAAAATATCAGCATGTTTTTCTTGAATTGTGATGAATTATAAAATTATATCTCTTTATTATGTGTGATCCTAATGTAAATGTTTTCTTATATATATAAATGTACTTAGATTATGATTTATGCATTGGGTTTTTATATAAATATATGGAACTTGTGTTACCACACCCAAGTATGAGTTTTTATAAAACTTGAGCCAAAATCAGTTAGTGTGTTTTGCATCCACAACATTTGATCGCAAAATCTTCCAAATGCCACATATTCCTATTCAGTAGTGTAAATTACTCTATAATTTTTCTTCTTACAACAACCAGAAACTAAATCTTCTACAAATAAATGAAAATATCTATTTGTACTTTTTCAATCCATTTTACATCTAGTAAAATAAACATAAGATAAATTTTTCAAATAAAATAGTTTTTTGGAGAGTATAATAAACCAAGATCCATTGTTCCATTAAGAATATGAAAAAAATCATTTTACAGATTTTATATGGGACTCTTTTTTATTTTCTTGATATCTTGAACATAAGAATATAGAAAAAAATCTAGTTAACTAGATGTCAAGTATAGTAAAACTCTAATCATTCCTTTAACCATTTTTTGATCAAATAGTTCCCCAGATTCATCAATATCCATATTTTTTGAGGTTTTAATAGGAGTAAATATACTTTTAATATATTCATATCCAAAATTTTTCAGAATATGCTTTATATAATTATTTTGAGATACAAAAAATCCTTCTGGTTTTCAAGAAATTTGAAAACCGAGGAAAGTGTTTAGTTCTTAGATCATGCTCATTAAAAAATCAGATTTCATAAGATATAAAAGGGAATCAGTGAGAAATTTTTGAGTTGATCCACATATAATTTCATCAATATAAATTTTAGCAATGATGGAATCACTAAAATAATTTTTAATAAAATTATTTGGATCTCCATCACCATTAACAAAATTGATTTATAACAACAATTTGATAAATCTATCGTACCATTCTCTAAGGGATTTTATAATTCCATATAAAGACTTAGTAAGTATAAACAAATAATCTAAAGATTTTTAATTCTAAAAAATATGGGTTTTTATACATAAAATTAATCATGTACATATCCATTAAAGAAAGAACATTTTACATCTATTTTAAAAGAGTGAAATTTATAAATGTTTCAAATACTAGAAGTATATGAATAGCTTCAAGTATAACTATACGAGCATAAGTTTTTTATAGTCTATGACTTATTTTTAGTTATAAAACATTTTAAAAAAATCATTTTTTTATAACTATTTCTCTATTTTCATTACATTTATTTTCAAAAACCCATTTCACAACAATTACCGGTGAATCTTTAACCCATTAAACCAAAGTAAAAATGTGACTCTTTTTAAATTCAATTAGTTTATCATGCATAAATTTTTTCTAATATTCATCACCTGATGCCACATAAATATTCTTATGTAAAAATTAAGATAACATCACACAATTATCAACTTCATTTCTTAAGTAATTTCCATTGCTAACTAGTTAATCTACATCCCCAATGATATTATCACTAGGATGAATCCTAAGGATAAAATAATTTTATAGGTTTGTAAAAATTATGTTCTTTAATAGAAGGTTGGGTTTATTCATGATGTATGATTTAAAAAATAATTTCTTCTGTCATTATATCATTTTAATAATTTTCAAAAATGGGTTGAAAATTAGTTTTTTTTAAAATCCAAAGATGTGGGTTGAGGTTGTTTAAAAAAAGGGTGAGTTTCATCAAATTTAACATAAAATATTTCCTAAACGTTACTTTTATTTTCTTTCAAAAACTCTATAATCCTTACTAGTTTTAGAATAATCAAAAAATATTCCTTCACCATATTTTGGATCAAATTTATATAAATTATGATTAGTATCCAAATAGAATACTTTGCATCCAATAAACAATTAATTAAGAATGTTTTGCTTTTATTCTCATCCAAAATTCATTAAATTTTTTATTAATAAAATCTATTAGTGAAATTAGATTTATTGTATAGCAGGCAGTACAAACTACATTAGCCAAAAAAATTATCAATTGAGTATTCAATAAATATGGTTATAGTAATATCATAATGAATTATATTTCTTCATTAAACTACACCATTTTGATATGGATTTCAAGATGATGAAGAATTATGTATAACTCCTTTTTTACTATAAAATGTTTCAAATTAAGAATTTGAAAATTCTCCATCGTGATCACTATGAATAGTTACGAAAGGTATATTTTTCTAATTTTTAACATGGGATAAATAGTTTTTAAAACCAAAAATAGATTCAAACTTTTTGATAGAAAATAAACCCATGTATATCTAGTGTAGTCATGAACTAAAATATATACATGTAAGTTTCTATAAATACCTCTAGTTTTTGTAAGCCTAGATAATTCCATGTATACTAAATGTAAAACATTATAAGTTTAATCTTAAATAATAGACTTAAAACATGACTTATTTTTCTTTCTAAATTAACAAGGACTGAAAATTTTATAATATTTAATACTCAGCTTTGGTAGATCTCAATCTAGTCCTTTTTTAGAAATTTTGAATAAATTTCAAACATTACATTTTAATATCCTTTTATTCCATGACCAATATTGATCCTCTATTTCACTAAGGTAAGGTAGATCTTATCACATAAGGTCTTCTAAGATAATTGTGTAATCATTATCATGTATTTTAGTAGATATAATATAATTACCTTAAAAACATTTAATTATGTATTTTTTATTCTTGAGTTTCATGCGGTATCCCGCATCACATAATTGGATTATTCTTATAAGGTTTTTAATAAGTCCTACTGCATACAAAAAATTTGAATTTAATGTTTTTCCAAGAAGAAAAATATTACCTATACCATGGATTTATCATTGAATATTGTCATCAACGTGAATTTTCCACCATTCATATTAATAATATTTTGGAAAAATTTCTTGTTTGTACTCATTTTATGTGAATAACCACTATCCATGTACGAAGTATTGTTTTAGTTGGTACTATTTTATTTTCAAAAAATTTATAAAATAAGTATTTTGGTACACAAACTTGCTTGGGAACAAAATATTTAGATAAAATATTTTTTTCAATCCATATATATCAAAACATTCTATATTGTATAGTTGATAGTTCCTCAAAAAAATTGGCTTTATAAACACTAAGGGATGTCACTCTATTTAATGAACACTTATTTTCTAATGTCCACCACGTTGACACTTTATTTAAAGAGGAGTTCTTTTTAGAATAAATTATTTTGAAATTAGGTTTTTTTTATTTTTAAAACCAATACGTAAAATAATTCTATGAAGTTAAATTTTTCTATACATTTTATCAAAAGTTTCATTAACATAAGTAAATTTTTATAGTAATTACTTCAAACAGTAAATTTTAAAATTTGTTTTAATAAATAAATCATAATTCTAATAAGTAGAAGTTTAGTTATATTTATTATCTAATTATTTAGTAATATTAGTAGTTTCTAGTGAAATTTTTGAAATATTGTAATTTTTATTGATAGGAAATACCTTGGAATAATCATATTTTAAAAAAATACTATTTTTTTCTAAAATTTTAGAAAATCTTGAAACTTATTCATAATTAGGTAATAAGTTATAAAATTTATATCGACTTGATTATTATTATTTATAAGAATTATAATCATTATCATCTTCATAATTAGGATAATTTTCAATTAATGTAAGATTAGTGAAGGTTTGTCTAGATACCATGTCCATGAAATAATTATTATTCTTTGGAATTTAAGCAAGGAAACTAATACGCTTTTGATTTTCAATACTACTTTTAGAATAATTCTCAAAATAACTATATCCTATACTTACACTCCATGTGTTATAAGCACTGACAAAAAATTCTTTTATACTTGCAGAACATCTTAAAAATTCCATCCTTATTATCATTACTTTTTAGTTTAGAACAACATAGTATGATATGAATAGGTTTCTTTCATTCATATTATATTGTCTCGAAAAAATAATTCTTATAAATTCTTTCCCAGTAATTTTTCTTAAATTTGTATCAAAAATATTTATTTCCCACTATCTTATTATTTTCTGAGCAAATTGGGCTAGTTTATTCTAAATTTCTTATGATGTACTACTTCCCATCTAATCATTAGCTTTGATTATTTAGAATATTTAGTAACATTTTCAATGTATTTGAATTTATTAGGGCTGAAGTAGAATCAAAACAAACTCTATTTTTATTTTTCATTTTTTTGGCATCTCACTTCATTCTACCATTAAAATTTTCTGAGAGTCTTAATTATACCATCTAATATCAAATTTTTTATTTTCCATAGTATCATCAAGATATGTCCTTTTAGATTCCCAATCTCCATGAATAATCTCAATGATATTCTCAATATAAATTTCATCTGTATGATATTTATCACCCAATTATTATATGATATTCATAAATCATCATAAATATAAGATTCATCTTTTAAATAGATTCTCGATGTATAAAATTTAATTCATGATAATAAGATCTGATCATTTATCTTCTATTCTTAGTATCTTTGGTTTTTCCAAAGTGTGTTACTTCAAAAAAAATTATATATTGTTCATAGCTTCAGAATATGAAATATGACTTTATATATTTCTATTCATTGAATATAATAAAGTATTTTTAACACTATAATTCAATTTATATTCCAACTTTTCTTGACTAACAATGGTAGAATCATATTTTTCTTGGATTACATAGTCATCAGTAAGCATGACAAAATTATGAACCCATATTTTGATAACAAATATATTTTTTATATCTCTCTAATACTGATTATAAAAACCATAAAAAATTAGTGGTCTTATAGGATTTATATTTTCTATTGTTAAAATATTTAAACCTAGAATCTTTATCAAATCATGAAATAATATTTTCTACAAACACATTAGTGGAAATAGATTAACAAAATATAAACATAAAAAATCTGTAGAACCTACTATAACACTATATATAGGATCATAAGATTACTCTAATTACTAAAAGAGGGGGTGAATTTTAGTTTATAAAAAAATATACAATTTACTAAACCTTTTAAAATAAGTTATCAGATGAAAACTCTATCTGATTTATAGGTAAGTAGTTTGATAGTCTGATAATTTATAATTTTTATACTATAAGAAAATATTATAACAAATGTAATATTTTCTACAAAATATCATACGGGAATAAAAATATTGTAAAAACAAGTAAATTAATATTTTATAAATTGATAATAAAACATTTCTAATGTTTATCAAGTATTCTATACATTAACATTAATTTTTAAGGTAGTCACAAACCCTGACTTTGGGTATCCATAGTTTTACATGGGATTGCCTAACTCACCATGAAGCATATAGGGAGACAGTTGATGGACCAACTAAATATACTCAACAACTAGAGTAGGGAGGTCTTTAAGGTTCTATACATTGAAAAGTTGTTGGGATACTATTGGGAGGTGGCTGATCTTCTGATTTTTTACCACTTCCACCCTCGTGTAGTCCAAGCCAATATCAAATAGATTGTGTTCTATGAATGGGTAGTTGCAGGTAGTGTAGGATTACGACCCAGAGGATCTCAGAATGGTTCGAGGTACAATTTTTGTTTTCTTTAATTTAGTTTTAGTATTGATAGTTACATACATGATCCACTCTTTCCTTATCACATATATTGTTTTATATTTGGATATTCCATTATATCCTTTGGCTTAAACCTAGCATTTTGATACTCTGAATGGGGATGATTTTAGGGTCACACACTTCAGTTGATAGTGTGACCTAACCCTTGGAGAGGAAATATTTTTATAGGATCATTCTTTTACTTTGATGAGGCCTTATAATTTCATTCTATATATGGATTGGATTTATGCAGTTCATACACTGATTGCTTATTTTAGGTGTAGAATGTGGTGTGTACAAGTTGATGGTATGAGGTATTTTTTGTATGTGAGAAAGAAACCTAGAAAAATCAAGATGGGATCACACATAGGATGAAATGACCAACTACCCATCACTCAGTTTGTATTATCCTTGGAGTAGAAGATGTTATAAGCTATCTATTTCCTATAGTATTACTAGTGTACTATGTGTATGTATTCTATAAGGATGTGAAAAGCTTAAATCCTCACCAATAGATCATTTTTTATATATAGTTTCACATAGATACTACCCCAATATATGTTCTAGCATATCAGATAGCCTCCATCAAGCATTGAGGACAGAAGGTGTATTCTCCCAGTTGTTTTTTACAAGAAGGAAGTTAGGAGATTGAGATTATGTGTTGATTATTATTCCCTAAATCAGGTGACCATTAAGGATAAGTATCCACTTATGAGGATCGATGACATCTTTGAATATCTAAAAGGGGCGAGGTAGTTCTCAACGATTGACCTAAGGTAGGGCTATCACATACTCCAATTTTGATAAGAAAATATATCAAATATAGAATTTCAATTTTTTTATGTTAACTATTAGTAATTAGTGTTTCCATTATGTATAATTAATTCATTGATAGTTTTTATTGGACTTATGAACTGGATCATTCATCCTTTCTTAGACATGTTAATGGTAGTATTCATAAATGAAAACCTCATGAACTCACCATTAGAGGATAATGTGAGACATTTTAGGATGGTTCTAGACATACTAAGTGAGAACTGGCTTAATGGGAAGCTCTTAAAGTTTCATTTCTAGATTTTAGTGGTCCACTTCCTATTACATGTCATCATTGAAGAAGGAGTAGCAGTGGACCCTACAAAGATCAAGTTTATGTTGGCATGGAATCCACCCAATATCATGACTAAGGTGAGTATATTGCTTGGGTTGGAGGTCTATTATCAAATATTTGTTCCTGATTACTTTCGGATATTTTCACCTCTGACTGGTTTGAATTAAAAGGGATAGCCCTTTGTTTTGATAGAGAGATGCTAGTAGGATTTTTATTATTTGAAAAATAGGTTCATAAGAACCCCCAATTTGATAGTTTCATTATTGGTTGTTGAGTATATGGTGTTCTAAAATTTCTATGGAACTTGGCTTGAGTGTGTTCTAATATAAAGGAAAGTGATGTTTACTTATGGTTCTCAGCAACTGATACCCCATGGGTGGAACCACGCAACCCATAATTTGGAGATGATAGTAGTGGTATCTACCCTAAATATGGGGTTACACTATCATATGGGAGAGTGATTCATTGCCTATTTTTACCAAAACAGTATCAGGTACATATTTTCACAATCTTATCTGAACATAAGATAGATCTAATGGATGGAGTTCCTACAATATTATGAATATGGGATAGTCTATACTCTTAGAATAGGTAATGTGGTAGAAGATACTCCCAATAAGGGATCATGTTCATAGTTGTTGAGCGATGCATTAGAGAATTTTTCCTTATTGGAGTTGTCCTTACTGTGAAAAGATGGTGTCTCTTACCACTATTTTATGGTTGTTACCCCTTCCCTTCTTCAGTGTGCTCGAGATCCTTATCGTGGAAATATTGATTATGATTCCATTCATGGCTAGATATCCACTAAACATTCCCCAGAAAGATTTTTTGAAGGTGTGTAGCTCAACGTAATTTTTTTTGTATCGAACATGGTACCGATCACTATATGATAGGAGTAACTAAGGTATTTTCATACATCCACTTAATAGTACAGCTAGGCATGGAAAAGATGTACCAGGACCATTAGTGTTAGTTCTGGTGAATATGGATGTACATGTGTATAGATGGTTTTATCTCACGATGCCTTAATTTCTATTAGGTGAAGGATGAGCACCAAGTTCCTATGGGTTTGCGTTAACCCCTTGAGGTTCTATGGTGGAAGTGGTATGGTATCTCCACAGACTTCGTGACAATACTTCCATGATCATCTAGATATCACAACACAATCTAAGTGATTGTAAACCAACTAACCAAGTAATATAACTTTCTATCCATCAAAGATAATAATTTAGTAGAGATATTTGGATACCATTACATATATGAGATTTTACAACTTTATAGTGTTTCCCCAATGACAGTTTTAAACTATGATTCTCACTTAACATCATGATTATAGCAAGTATTATAAGAGGATTTTGGGTCTCGAATGTAGTTGAGCATAGTGTTTCACCCCTAGAAAAATGGCTAGATATTGTAGACTATTTAGGTTCTTGAGGATATGCTTTGGGATTTCATGTTGTAATTTTGTTGTAGTTGGGAGGATCATATTCCTTTGGTGGAGTTTTTTTATAACAACATATACCACTTCCCCATTGATATGGAACCATTTCAGGACTTTTACGAGAGACTATGTAGGTCGGTTCTGTACTAAAATGATCCATGGGAATCAGTTCTCATGGGATCAAAATTGGTGTGAAGGAAAATATAGATGGTTCATATCATCTAGGAGTAGATAAGGACATCTTAGATCCATTAGAAGTTGTATATGGACAAACGAAAGAGGCCATTGGAGTTTAATTAGGGAAACCACATGTTCCTAAATTTATCACCTTGGAGAGAATTGTGGAGGTTTTTTGGGGGAAACAAGTCATCTCAAAGATTCATTATCTCATTCTATATATTCTGTATGGTTAGCAGGGTGGAATTCCCCTTATCCCGACCACCATAGTTGTACTAGGTGAAATAAGTCTTCCATGTGTCATAACTACGTGGTATGTGCATGATCCATAGCATGTTATTGACTAGGTGGGAAGGACATCGAGAATATAGCTACCATCATAGAGTATCCAGTAGATATCAAGGATCAATAGGAGAAGATACATCATGGGTGATTGATTATATTTTTGGGTCTTCAGTGGCAGCATGAGAACCTCTAAGATAGCTCTTTGGAGCGGGGTAACCATATGCGACCTTAGTACCCACATCATTTTTACTAGGATTTTTTCATTTTTAGAAAAAAAAACCTAAGGTGGGGGGAATTTAACAGTTATATTTTTTTACTTATAACACATTGAAATAATTTATATAATATTTCTAGAGTTATTTCTAAAGTCTATGTTGGATTTTGAGGCTTGTGAGGCCTCAGTGTTAAAATATTAAAAATATAAAATATAATATATCACACACATACAGTTCTTCTGAAATAATGGAATATCTTTCAAATGGTATCTTATATGGTGAAAATGATACTACCATTAAATATAGAATTTTTTTACCCGCGGAACAACATAAGCTTTGGGCTTGTTTGTAGTTTTTTTAAGAGTAGTCATGTGTGGAATAATAGATACATTAACTAATTAATTTATTTATTATTAAATATCCATGACCTAACACTATTTTTTTTAATCACTTCGGTATCCAAATCCTATGTTTATCCACACAACCCTATTGATTGGATATGACCTTGGAAGAGATATTAAACAGATAACAATAGGATCACGGATCAATGATCAGTTTATTAAGGAGTTATTGGATCTCCCCAATGAAATAAATGTAGGAATGGTTCTTTTATTAATTATCATTCTAATTTTTATAAAGGACATTCATTGGATTAATCATTTTTTTGTTTCTCTGAAATTTAATTCAAATTAATTCTTTTAGAAAAAATTTCACAAATAGATTGTTGATTTATGATAGATGATTTTCCTACAAAAATTTAGAATTGATAAGGGATTTATTGATTATTTTTATGTTTATAAAATGGAATCCCGAGGTGTGGCATCTTCAAACACTTCATATAAGGGAACCCCCCACCCAATGAAGATATCACTCTAGAGAGAGCCGCATCCAAGAAGGATTCATTGCTAGCTGATATGGAAGATCATCCAATAGGGTGAAAACCCGATTGAAAATGGTTTGAAAAATAAATATGTCATCATGGGTGGTTTTCGCCTCATTTCACACATCTGGTTAGGAACTAGGTGACCTGATACAATCAGTGGATTGTGGAGGAGGGATGAATTCACCCAAGAGGGGGATCCCAGAAATCGAACCATGAACCTCATAAAGAATAGTGTTGGTATGCACCTCACCTTCACTATTGTGCCACAACCAAAGTAGAATTTATTTATTCGTCTATGTTCTTATAAATTCATTATTTTATCCATCAGTGGATTAAGAACAAACCAAATAATGGTTTACATTCATTTACTCACTTTTTTGTTTTGTGATTTTATCCCCTCGTTCTTTGAACATTTATCGACAATGTTTCTCTTGACCGATGGGTTGACTTTATACAAAAAAAATTGATTAGTGTGCAATTGATCTTTGGTGAAACAGATCATTGACATAGATTGAAATTTATGATCAAAGGAATAGTTGAGGTGAGATTATGATGAAGGAATATCAGGGTTGTATTGAGTTTTTTGTTGTATAGGTTTTAATTTTAGTGATTTAGTGTGATGGGAGATTGTTTCCGAGTGGATGGGTGGCCAAAATCCAGCCATCAGTGACTGCTTAGGTTCAGTTAACCCTAGATCCATGATTTTGTGTAAATATACCACTAGAATCAAAGGATATGGTGGTGTGGGAGAGACACGTAAAATAATATAGACTATTTTTGAAAACCTTATATACATGGAATGTAGTTTGGAAGAACACATTCCATATGGAGCCCCTTTGGTTGTGGTGAGGTTACACATAGAGATAAATATCACATTTCATGTGGCCTATCCACACACCATGTCACCTAAAACTAGAGACCTGGTGTGTACCCATGGGTACATGGTCATGGGTAAAGATAAGGTACATAGGCATGATCAGTGTACATGGGCACATCTAGGGTACACAAGAATGGATAGTGTACATGGGTATGTCCATAGTACACGGAAACAAGCCAAATTACATGGAAAAGGACTCAGGGATCAGTATCATATATTTTTTTATTTCATATACACTTCATTTACACCCTTCCATGGATGTTTTGAGTCCCCATTCTCTCTAGTATCATCGAGTATCAGTAGGGTAAAATACATTGGTCAATACCTAAGAGGATAGAGTGAGGCATCTCATCTAGATAATAGGATGAGTGATCCCCAATATGAATTAGTTATAGATAGAGTCAGGTATCCCTCATTGTGGCCCAAGGTGTTATCCTTTATCATTCTTCCCTGGGTTAGGTCATGTATCTCATTTTAAACTCTTCAAGTATAAAATCCCAATCCTATAGAGTTATACCAGATAGGTTTGGGAATCTTTCATAGGATCTAGTTGTGATCCCCTACCTATGTATCATCATCTTCTATGTTTCATCATATACCTATTCATGTTGAGGCCAAGTAGGCATGACCTCCTGAATTAGTGACTTAATTGTTAGCATGACTAGAGGAGTGAGTTTTTCTAGATAATCATTATATTAGATCCTTGAGGGGAATCATGTGCAGGCAGTGTGTATGAGACCTTACCTGGAGACTTAGCATTTATCTTTGATCACATCTATTTTTTTTCTTATGTATTCCCTTGGTTTTTTGATATAATGATAAATCTCTCTTGGATTCTTTATGATTGGTGATTTCAAGATGTCTTACTAGGTATTTTTATACTCACCCCTATATAGAAACTTCTTGAATGTTTCATTTCTTATGTAGACAATATGAATTTTGACAGACTCCTAGTATCACCAAGAGTAGGTGGAGCTCAGTTGCATCTTGATAGTAGTAAAATTATTACTAGTAGGTTGGTTTATTTCATAATTTTTGTGGGCATATATTTATTCATCATATATTTCTATACTAATGTGATACTCTAATGTAGGACTAGTTGTATGCATGTATATTTGATATCAATTGTTCATTTTCTTTCTACATTATATTGGTGTTTAGAGATGCATGTGTGTGCATAGGTAACTTAGTCTAAGGCATACCATGTGTTCAATATGCCTACTATAAATTAGTCTCCATACACTAGCCTATTAGAGGTGGTATTAGGGTATGACACCTAGAGTAATGCCAACCAAGTGATCCTGGGTGGGTCAGTTCATGACACAGTGAGACTAGATATTCATTAAATAGTGATGTATTGAGTATAGAAAATATATCTAGTAAAATTGAGGATCGTTATAAGAGATCAGAATTCACCTTTTCCATTAGATATAGGCATGTAGATGTAGGAGATTAGTGCTACCATGGTGACTAGATAGAATGCACTATATATATGGGTTGGGCCAACCTACAGAAATAGAATTTGATTACATGTTATAGTGATCCATAGGGATGAAAAGTCTCCAAATTTATAATATTTTAAACATCTGAAGAAATTAAATTATATAGAGTTCTTCCATGAATTTAGGATGAAAATCCAAACCACATTAAATTGTGTTATTTACTTTTTCACTTTCATTTTCTTGTTTGTATACTTTTGTTTACATTTTGTAGAATACTTTTTTCATAGTGATTTAGGGGTCATTCAAGTATCCTATGTTCTAGAGAATTTTGTCTCAGAGGTGTGTCATTCTACTACACATGGATTATAGTGGAGTTAAACATTTTCTGGATTCATTATCTAGAACATAGTGGTTAAAATTTAGTGAACTCGTGATTTTCACATGTATTCTATAAAAAAATTGGTATCAAAGATTAGTTTATGACAAAAAACTACACTCAGCATACTCAGAATCTTCATTTTAATTCTCTTCATTGATGTTATTTAATTGAGTTGGATTTATTATATTAGTGTAATAGTGTTTAAAGTTGGAAAGATTAATATTGATATTCTCCAAATAAAGGACTATGGTTTATAGATGATTAATATAGAATATTATATTATCCAAAAGCTATTGGGTGTTCCTTTAATAAGAATAAAGTTGGTGATGATGCAGAAATATAAATATGAGTTTATTGATCATAAGGAAATAAATTTGATCCAAATTTCATTGTAAAGGAATTTTGATTTCAAAATTTGGTAAATAAAATAGTATTAGAACTAATGGTTTCCATAAAATACATGTATGAAAAAAGGGATGCATTAAACAAAGTCTCTATGATGCATAGGATGTTTTGAATGAGATTTTTTGAAGTAAGACTAGTTATGTACCATTTTAATGACTTTAACATGGTATAGAGTCAACTCAATTAATTTAAAGTTATTTTCATAGAGGGTATATGAGAATTAATTTTATTTTTACCACTACTATAATGTTGGGAGGTTATGGTTACATCAGTTAATAGTTTTATCATAAAAAATGACATAGTATTTGAGGATACTAATAACCTCATCCCTAATACAGATCTTGGGCTGAGGAAATTCTCGGCACCTACTGATAATGAGATGAATTCAAATGGTATAGGAAGGTAACCCAGTCATAAGTTGATTTGAATGAAATACAAGAAGTTTAAAGATGGGAGTATGGGAAAACTATATCAATGACATTCTAGTGTGTTTGTACTGTGGTATGTAGGGTAATCTTAAGGGATATTTTATGGACTAGATAAAGAAATTTGAATTATTAGTCTATGGAATTACTATTTCTTTAAATTTAGAATACAATAAGTATATATTGTTGTTGTGTGTCAATATTCTAGTGGAATCATGAGTTGTTTATTACAGATTATCATTTCATTTCAAAATGAGAAAGGGTGTAAGAATAATTATATATATGTAATATTATACAAGGTACACTTAGCAGCTTATCAAATTCATAATGATTTCTGAAAGGGTGATGTAAATATCTTGATACTCAATGGGGACTTCATCAAGTTAATGGATGTGAGTAAAATCCTAGGTATATGGAAAACATTATTTTTATTTGACATCTAGATAATAGAGGTTATATAGATAGGATTATCTAATGGTGTATTGAAGATTATGTGAGGATCACTGGTTATGGAAAGAGGAGTTAAATATGGGACCTTATATCTTACTAGATGTTTGGGTAGAAGTTCTATGGTCAAAACTAAAACATATATAAGTCCATCGTTATGGAATAGTCAACTTGGTCATCTCACTAAGAAGAATATGAGTTTTCTAGTGGATAAGGGTATTCTAAAACTTGATCATATTGATTTTAGAACCTATGAGAGTTTTATATATGGGAATTAAAGAAATATTTTGTTTAATTCGAATAGAATGAATACTTATAGGTGAAATCGTGAAATGTTTCATTTAAATTTATGGGGACTATCCCCATTTTATTCTTATAGAGATTCTTTAGTTTTTTACATTCTTTTTTATTCCACTTGAAATGTCTTGAAATTTTTCTTGAAGCAAAATTTAGGAGATTTTTTAATTTTCACTCAGTGAAATTCCACAGTTAAAAGAGAGTCCAAATAAGGATCAAATTCCTTAGGTCTAATAATAGTTGTCAATACAGTAGAAGGTACTTCAAGAAGTAATTCTGGAAAAAGGGAATTAGTTATGAGAAAATTATTCCCCGTACATTGGAAAAAAATAGTGTGGATGAATGTATGAATATAACATTGACTGAAAGGGCTCATGGTATGTGATTTTATTATAATGTTTCTAAATAAATATAAGAAAAAATAGCATAATTGTGAAATGTATCTTGTTAATAGAATTCCGTCATCACAAGTAAAGAAAATGATTCCTCAGTAGTTGTGGTCAGATAAATAATCATAAATTCATTATTTGAATGTTTTATAAAGACTATCATGTGTCCACATTGATTATATGAATAGGTATAAGATATAGATTAATTCCCATGTTTTTTTCATTGTGTTCTATGGATATAAGAACTTTGGCTATCAACTATAGGATATAAATCATCTAAATATCATCAAAGCTCAAAATGTTCTCTTTAATTAGAGAGTTTAAAACAATTAACAGAACTTAGAAGATACTAAAATTGATTTCAAGGAATCAAAAAATACAAACTCATGGTTATTTGGATGATATCACCATAATTACAATAGTTCTAGTAAATCCATATTATGGTTTAAGTTGTCTAGAAGTTAGGCTAGTAGATGATATACCTAATTCTCAAGAGATGTAGGGATACAAAGTGGAGCTCTATAAGTTTTGATTTTGAAATTTTGGTCACCAAAATATATAGCAATAAAATGATAATAATTATATATTGAATCATTTAGGACTTTTTGATTTAGGTGATATATAGAAATATATGATCATGACTTGCACTATTTAATTCTTGTGTATGGAGTATAACTTGAGATCCAGGAAGAGGTGTCATTGCTAAGGATTTCAATAAGTCTAAGTTAGATATGTAGGAATAAATAGATTAACTGTATTACAATGAGACTTGTTATATAATAGGATTACCACATGGAATGAAATCATTGGAGAATAATTGGATTTTTTTATTGAAGACATAATTAGAAAGAAGAAAGAGGTATAAAGTAAATATGGGGTGAAAGGCTTTCAATAAAAATGGGAGTGTATTTATTCAAATATATTTTGACTGGTAGTAAAATATACTACCATATAGATAGTCTTATGTTTTTTTTATACATATTATTTTTCTTAGAACAAATGGACATAAAAACTATGTTCCTTCATTATTATTTTGAGGAAGGCATATACATGAAGCAACCAATTGGCTTCAAGATTAATAGAAAAAATAATTTTTTTGTAAGATAAAGTGTATCCTCTATATCATTAAACAATCACCGCATCAATGGATTTGAAAATTCAATTCATTCATGGATAAGAAGGGTTTCACATTAAGAAACTCAAATCATTTCTTATATCAGAAGAGATTTTTTGGATGATTTCTTTGTCTAATTGATCTGGTATGTTGATTATATGATTTTGGAGCTTCCATGCATTCAAAAAATATTAGAATTGATGTGTGAGTTATCTATAAATTTTTAAATTATTTATCTTGATGTAGTAAAAATGATTCTTCAAATTATGATTGAAATAGGTAGGAACATTGAGAGTCTAGTATTGTATCACATGGAGAACATCTAAAACATCATCGACCAATTTTCAATAAATAAATGCAAATCATTTTTAACTCCTCTAATTGGGAATTTTCTGTTTTCAAAGGGGAGGAAATCATGAACAAAATTTAAGGTGAGATACATGGAATACATTCCTTATACTTTGGTAGTAAAAATTTTAATGTATGTAATGATTTTAACTCACTGAAAAATTTCATGTTCAATGGGAGTCATCAGCTGGTATATGAAAAATTTGGGGAAATAACACTAGGAAGAATTTAATTGAATAATATAGTATCTAGTAAATATTGAATATATTGCCTTATATTTTAAACTTTTTAAATCATTATAAGGGTATTAATAATTATATTTTAGGGGTGATTCAAATACTTTTAAGAGTATTATAGTTTATGTGTTTATATTCAATGGGATAACAGTCAACTAGATATCATGTTTCTAGTCAGTAGTCATACACTATAATAAGTATGTAAAATATGCTGTCGTAAAAAAGTAGAAAATGATATGGTTTAGTTGAAATTTTTACTGGTGGAACTCAGGAAGAATCATAAAAATTGTCTTCTTTTCTATGATAACCAAGGTATGAATCAATTAGTGAAAAAAATTTGCATCATTATAGGACTAAAAATATTGAACTAAAATACCTATACATCCATAAATTTCTTGATTATATATAGTTATATCTATATAATATTTATGGATGTAAAAATATAATTGAAATGGGCACTATGGTTCTAATCTAGGAAATTATGAGGTAACATTATTTCTCGATGGGATTAGGGTATCCAGAAGGTGGTGAAGAGAATTGTTTGTATATGGGAGAAGGATGTGATGTTTGTATATTTATATGTGTTGGATTTTACCTAAGGATCTATGAAGTAGTATTAATGAGAGAGATTATTGGGACTATAAAGCTTCTTCATGGCTTTGGCTTCAGATTATGTGAATTCTAGGATTGAGTTCACTAGAAGAAGGAAGTTGTAGAAAAACATCATCATGTTGTAGACATTTCAGGAATAAGTTATGATGGGTTCATCTGTAGGTTTATCACACTATTAGGTTGCGTATTCATAAATGGTGATGTGATGTGTCTATTGGATGTATATGGTTGGATTTAGGTTTTCTACAGGAAATCATTGGTCACAATTTCCATCAGATAGTGGCCCATTATTGTAGGAGATATTTCCAACCAAGGTAACTTGATGGAACCCAATATAACTTTCTTAAATTGAGATATATAGTTGAAAAGTAACTAAAGTTTTAATTTATATACTTCTAGAGAAATAAACTATTTCAATGTTCTCCTAGGGATGCAGGACGAAAATTTGAACAACATAAGACCAATATGTTCTTTAATATGTCTCCTTCATTTTATATTTTTTATGATTATTTAATTTTTTTTCGTAATATCTTTTTCATAGTGATTTAGGGTGAATTTAGGCTTCCTATGATTCAAATAATTTATTTATGGAGTAGTGAAAAACTAAAATTTATTACGCAAAGTGGATATGATCTTCTAGTGGACTAATGACAATGCCTTTGGTGGGATAAATTTGATGAAAACAAGATTTTTACATGTCTTATCGCAACCATAACACCTTCTTATTCATTTGGTTTACTAAAACCCCAAAAAATACAAGAACAACATTAAATAATTTTATAGCCGAAGGGTTTAGAAACACAAAACACAGGGATCAAAGAAACAAATAAAGGAAGACAAGAAAACATACATATTGGTTGTTCTTACTATAGACTATTTATAGCATTCAAAATATCTCCAAGATGACATTAGTTATAGTTAAATTATCTTTAAATCACTAAAAACATCAATATTTCCTCAGAGGTTCTTGGTTTGAATCTCCACCAAACAATAGCTCTAGCATGAGATAGATACAACATTATCAAGGATAAATTGATTCTTTGGAGAAGGAGAATGAGCTCTATATATTGTTATATCTCTCATACTTTCTTCTTTTTCATTGTAATGAACTAATAATTTTAAATCATTGAAATTCATCTCGTGAAACATAGTTGTGAGACTTATGATAAAGGCCCAACAATCAAGGATATGATGTAAAAGTTGAGCATAAGTGGATGTCCTTGATCAAATGGACTATAACAACCCACATACAATGAAATTAATTAAATTACATGAAAAAAATTCAAAATTAAAAAGGAAATTGCTCATAAAATTTATGTAAAGTGAATCTTATACACCTCTTGAGAATAACTCGGCTCGTGATACAAGGTGTGTGAGATAAACATAAATTAGAGGCATAATAATAAATTTAAAAATAAACTATTCATGTAATAATAACTTCCCATTGAAACATATCTTGTATGATTAATATTTTAAAATATAAACATAACCACTATATAAGAAATACAAAATAACCCTTTGAATCAGATTAAAAAACTTCAATCCTCGTGTAAGAATTAAATTAAACCCACATGTAATATAAAAACAAATAGTCAATACACAATGTAATGATAAATAATTACTCTGATAGGATTATACCAAATACATCATATCTATTAATGTATGAACATAATAAATCTAATAAAGCTATAAATACAAGATGAAATCAAAAAATATGAAAACAATGATTTTTTTGGAAATAAAATAAAAAATTTAACAAAAATGAAGTTAAATGAAGATTGATTCTAGTGAAAATGGATAAATGGTTTTTTACCGATGCATTTAGTTATAATAATAAGTAATTTCATAGTACATTAATTTAAAGTGCTAACAATGGTAACTTTTCCATAGTGACAAGACTGAGAAAGACCCCTACATTTTAATGTTTATTATGGTGTTAGTGTTAATGATTTGATTATTAATAATTTTTAGTCAATTAATAATTAATATTTATTATTTATTAATTATTAATAATATATATTTACGTTCTTTGAATTTATAAGAAATAAAATATCACACACATCCATAAGATATCAAGGAAAGATCACATCTCCCTCTAAGGGTTGTCACAATTTATAGCTAGTCAATTATAGTTTTCTTAAAACCAAAAGCCTATCCATTTTATCACCTAAAAACCCCTCCATCTGTTTGTTTTGGTGTGAGAAATGTTTTTCGGTTCATGTGTGGAAGATTTGGAAGTACATACACCAAAATTAGCACTTGGGAATCTGGATGGAGACATTGCACTAGTGCCATGGCATGTCCAAAATCATCTCAGGGGAAGGACTTTCATCGAAAGAATCTTAAGGGACTGAGTTAATTAGATGAAACATGGCTGAATTATATTTTACAATAATGATTTAATTCTATCCAAATTATGTTTCTTCTAGAAGAACAATATCGATGGAGCCTTGTAGTCAGGATTAGCAGAATGAGGTCTGGCGGAGGCATTCCCATGGAAGCACAGTGGAGTCTGACTGTCAGGCAGGGAAAATTCTCAAATTATCATGGTATAATTTGGTCATTTTATTGAGGAATGTTATGATTCAAAAAAGGGGGATTATTTTATATGTAAAATGGATGTTTTTGATGTTTTTTGGTGGAGTGTTTTACCAATGTCACTCTAATAAGAAAACACTGAAGATGAAATTTTGGAGGAACTCTTTATAGTTTCATAGAACGAGATGTGGTGGAGAATCATCAATGATTTTATAAGAATGTGAAATTCATTACTCATTAGAAGTTGGTAGTATATGATGTTATTTTTACATAAAATCAAAAGTAACCAAATCCAAAAGATAGAGGCTCACACATATCGAATGGTGGAACTAATGGGATGGTTGGTTAGGGACCTATATAAAAACATTGTTGGACCAACTATGTAGAGTACAACGGAAAAAAAAGATGTGTCCTGCAAAAGTCACAAGTGGGTCCCATTTTAGGGAAACAAACCTAGGTTCACACAAGTACCACAGACACCAGTCCCAAAGATGAATGATGAGGATCTAGAAGGACGACAACCAGGAAGAGAGTATCAAAATAAGAATTAGTGAAGACGTTAGAGTGACCACTTTAGGTAGTTTGATTATGGTAAGAAGAAGGTTTGATTTTCCATGTAACACATAATGTTCCTTGAATTCAAATAATTTTGTCTTTCTCCCATTAATATAGATCAAAATTTATAAACCATGTTAATTCATGTTTTACATTGTGCTTGTTTTTGTACTTGTATGTTTTTGTGGTTGTCGTCTACTTGTTCGATGTTTGGAAGGAGAAACTAAAAAGGAAAAGAACTAGATGGTTTGATGAATCAGTGTGGTGGTTCTAATGATTGGGCATCCTAGTTCTAGAAGCTAAAGTAATTGGGGAATTCCCCGAATGCATGTTGAACAGTTATTCTTCTAGATGTAGTGTGGCTACTTTTGATGGAATGTTTGAAAGTATGACCTTCTGTTATCTTCTAATAATAGTTACATAGGTGGTCTTGATTCAAATATAAAATTACCCTATGTTTTCGATCATAAATGGTCCAAAAATACCCCCAAGTAAGGCTATCAATATTTTAACTCTTATCATATGAAGAATTATACGGTGACTCTACCACTTGAACAATATCTTAATGCTAGAACCAGAGTCGTAATGTAGATCTTTTTCATGATAGTATTTGAACCCTAGTTATGAAAAACAATGTTATATATAAAAATAATAATTAATAATGTAAATAATAATTAATAATTTTTTATTAATTAATAATAAATAATGTTATTAATAATAAATAGCAATTAATATTTTTTAATAATAATAATAATATAAATTTATTTATTTTAACATATACAATGGATTTTAAATTTTTTATGTTTTTGTGGATCTCCAAATGTGATATTTACTTTTGGGTGGATGTTCGACATGAATTAAAATATATTTTTTTAAAAACATTTATTAAATTAATTATTTTAATTAATTAAACATTATTCATTGCATTTTTTAGTTTTTGAATACAAATAAAGGTACATCTAAAATCATAGCCCATATTGAAATTTTGTTAGTGTAGTATTACATGAGACACTATGTTTCACATAACACCAGCGTAAAAATGGTAAAATTTAGTCCCTTCATGAACCTATATTCTATAAATAATTTGAGCCTAAATTATTCACATGGATTACATAAAATCAAAATAAATAGGGGAGGAGCTGGTGGGCCACCAATGTAGATACTGAGACACCCTTTTAATTTTCTGTGTGTGCATATTAATCTTTATGGTTGAATTATATTATTATCATATAAATGAATAGGTCTTGTTGTGAAATTAAATTATTACCATTTTCTACCATGATAGCAATCAAATTATAATAATTTCATGGTTTCCCTATGAGTGGATTTCATTTGAAAATAAAATCATAAAAAAATAATTATTTAAATATATATTTAAAAAAAATATTATCATACATTTGTAAGGAATGAATTGAATTGTGATAGCTTCCACATCAATTAGGATTTAATAGTCCGTTATTTATATATTCATTCATTGAAAGACACATGTACGGAGTGTCGATGATGCTTGGACTCAATGAGACTGACATCCTCTCTAGTTAACCCTTTAAATAGATATTCTAGTACACCACTAGTATGAGGAAACATGACCTATTATATGTCCAATTCTTATATCATTTTTTAAATCATTCCTTAAATATCAATTCATAGGAAATATTCCCCATTTTTGAGGCAAATGAAAGTTCTATGATGGATCAACCCTCAGCTGACATGGATTGATCTTTGGTTGCAGTGACTCTGGAGACTGTGGAGACAATAAAAAATCCATCATTATGGTAATAGTGATGAATCTATCTATATTCAATAAGAAATTGGGAGAGTACAACAACTTCAGTGGTAGAAACGAATCCTCTAAACATAGTGTCTTATTTTCCCAAGTCTCCTCCAAAACAAATGTGTGATTTTTCTTCTTCGAGACCTACCGTTACTCTGGTGTTATTTACTCTCAGTCCTAAAAACTCTTTTTTATACAAAACAAGCACAAATGGATGAATAAGGTGGCATATATTAGATATTTCTTCTGAAATATGTATTGGAAAATCTCTTTTTCATTTTAAAAAACTAAATTCTCTACTGTTACCATTAATTTTTTAATACATTTTTCTTATGAGATTTTTTTTTTAAATATTGTATGTATATAATTTTCCAATTCATGAAACTAAAATTCCCCTATTTTAAATTCACTATAACCTATGAAAATAAAGGTAAAGAAACTATTTTTCAACTATACTCAAAAAAGTTCCATTGGGAGTTCCACTAGAGGTTCCTCTGTACTTTTTGGAATCTTCAAACAAGACTGATATATATTGTACACTAATTTTTTCAAGGTTAATGGGTAATTATTCTATAATTCTCCATTAGGACTTCTACTAGAGGTTCCACTGGAAAATCCACTTGAGATTCCATTAGAAAGTCTTTAGAGACCCAATGTCTGGCGTACATGGACATTACATTACTTTTTTGGAATACTTAATAAATAACAAAAACAGACACACAAGGACCATAATAGTTTAGTGTCTTTGGAAACTTGGAACGTAATCTTCTAATCGTGGTGAAAGATCTTCAACATCTCCCATAATGATCTTCCAATTTTTTTCCCTTACCTAAAACCTTTCTTTTAATCCTGGGGGAAAATAAAACATAAAAACGGTGAGCCCAAATGCTCAGTAAGGGTAAGCAAGGATAAAATAAAACATACCATATACATTTGAACATAAAAACATGAACATAAGGTTTAAACATCAAAATCATGAACAAAGACATAAAACATGGAAGTACATAAGGCATAGATCATAATTGAACATAAATCATGATAAAATAGAATGGGAATAAAACATGTAATTTTGGCATCCATTAAGCAAATGTAATTATTTCTATATTAGGCAAGGCATTTCTTCCAAAACCATCTTAGTGGACAAAGTCCCTTTCTGAATCGAGTTCACTCCTCGTTCCAGTCCTGTAATTATGAACCGGATTAACTTACCATTCCAACCATGTCTATCTCATGAGATATAAATCTTTACCCAATTAATTGGAAGGAGATATAGGTCCCACCCATCTCATAATGAAATCATTCTTACTTGTGCCACAAAATAAATATACATAATTCATAATAACCCAACGAATAAAAATGGGTTTCATAAACATCATCCCATCATCACATAATCCATATAAAAGTAATGGATATAATTTCATAATAATAAAAGTGAAACCATGTAAATCATAGAGACATTATACTTGAAACATACACATATGAAATAATGTCATCTTAGATGGAATAATGCTTTTGATAAAACACTTGAAATGAATTCTTGAGGAAAATATCCTTTCTTCTTCAAAATCAATTTCTTTTCACAAAACATCATGAAATTTTGAATAAAAGAGATTTTGTTGGAAATTGTGATGAAATATTTTGGAGGAAGCTTCATGAAAATAAGTCTTTATAAAACCGTAAAAATCCTTTCGTGCCGTATAAGTTAAAAAAACATTCTTCTCGTACTTTTAATGGAAAAGTCAAAAAGTACCTCGTAAAAGAAAGATTCCATATATACCATGTAGTAAAAGTCAAAATGGGTAAAAAGGAAATTAAAAATACATGAAACCGTTTTTAGGAAACATGGAAATGGATAAGAACAATAACCACAGTAAATACTTACGAATAAACAATCTCGGATAAGAATGAGATTGGAAAAGTTAGCCCTTACCTTAGGTCCAATATGCTTCATACGTATCCAAACATCATGTATAATGATTTAAATAATGACATTGACTAATTACAGAATCATATTCATTGTTATTATATCATATATGTTTCACTTATGACTTTATATTACCCATTCTTTTGTAAATTCATGTTAAAGTAGTGTTTTGGGTAAAATCATTTCATTTGTCATTCGTGTTTTAACTTGTAATTATTTATATGATTACTTAGATCATGATTACTTACATCCAAAATTTAAAACATGATTTATATATAATATATATTCAGAATATACATATATATAATAGATCGATAAATCGAAAGAAAAACACCGTTCATGGAGACGGTAGGCCGTACGTACGCATGAACGATGTTATCGTTTCCTTATTGAATTGAATGGAATTAAGTAGATGACATATATATATATATATATATCTAGTATCATTATTATTTCATATATTTCATTATTACTTATTATATATACTTTATAATCATTCTTGGAGGTTTAACATGGAGAGTGAATCTCATCGCGTCGTGGAGACGGTAGTCCGTACGTACGCATGAGCGATGATATCATTCCCAAGATCGTGGAATTGTATTAAAGTGTATGTATAATATTAAAGAATCAATATCACTTTACAATAATCATATATATTTATTACTTTCACCATTATACCCATCCATGTAAGGTGGTGGTGTAAAATAGATTACACCACGGCGTGGAGATGGTATTCCGTACGTACCCACGCGCGGTGATTTCGTTTTCCGTAGGATGGATAGATGGTGAAATATGGTTGTTTCATACTTATAATAACATATAAGTATATGAGTGATACTGATGTTATTACCTCATAATTAAACAACAAAAAAAGATGAAGTGGAAGAAGAAATAAATTTGAAATAATTGGTAACAGACATTACCTCTTCTTTGAAGCTCCTCTTTGAGACCTCCTCTTAGGGCACTAAAATTTGTCTTTGAAGAAGACCAGGACCACTATGATGTTTCTAAGTAATTTAAGAAGATAATTTTCCTGTGGTTTCCCGACATTGAAGGCTCAAAGTGGTGTGAGGAAGAGAGGGTGGCTGTGCCCTTTTATAAGGGAGGAGAGGGGCACCTTTGGAAATATAAGAAATATTAGTTTATATTAAATCCCAATCCCACATAAAAACATCCAAAATGACACATATCTGAATATTAGAAGATATAGGTTTGTAACCTCATCAAAAAATAAAATTTAGACTTGTTAGGAATTTATTTTAGACATTATCAACATGATTGATCCTTATTTATCAATTTAATACTATTTGTGGTAATAATATTCTAAATTCTAAATTATTATAAATAATTACATATGTGTTGTGAATTTTCAATAATTTGACACATTATGACATTTCCAACCATATAAAGTTTAATTAATAATTTTTAAATTTTTTTGTTATTTTTAAACAATTTAATAACATGTTATTTTTATAAAATAACAATAGTGTCAATTTTGACACTATTCATTTATTTTAATTTACCTAAAATATAGACAGAATATACGTTCTAAATAAAAGATTTAATAGATTAATAAAATGTCATATGTATCTAAAAAATTAGTGTAACACATTAAATAGTTCATATAATATTTATTTTAATATTTTTAAAATCATTTATTTGATATTTTAAATAATATGATAATTTCAATATCACTATTATGTCATAATTAATGATAATTATTTTATCCATAAAATTTCTAAATAAATTCATATGATGTAGATAATTGTATTAACTTTCTGTATACTATTCATTTTATAAGTTTCATTAAGTATATCACTAAATTAAAATTATTATATTTATATGATTTAAGAAAGTGACATGTTGTCACTTTCTTTGGTTTTAATCATAATTAAATTATTTTCATCGAACAAAGTCCATTAAATAAATCTAATCAAACTATTAGGTGATATGGGTCTACTTTCAGTCATCCAATAGGATTTTGGAAGGTGTTAGGTAATTTTATAATCTTATATTTACCCTTAATTTCCCGATTTACCTTTAAATATGGTAAATAAAATTCACCGTAGTTACTATTCATAATGCCCAAAATTAAAAAGTAGCATATTAACATAATTTGGACCCACTGATTCCAAATATGGAATCCATTTTTCCAAATTCAATACACAAAAGTTTCAGAAGTTGAATTAAAATTAATCTCGTTTTCGAAAGAAAACAGGTTTTTAGTTAAAAAATTGCAAAAGATTGAATTGATTTAACCTACGAATTTAAGGTAAAATCAATTCTAATGACATAAATTAAAATGAATGGTAAAAATATATTCTATTTATACTTTAAAATCATTAAATATTATAGTTTAACCATATAAATTATTATGATGAAAAAAGTTATTTTTAATAAAAATATAGCATGTTTTTACTATTCATTAAAATATGAAAGTTATCAGAAAAAATATCAAAACATTATCCAATGTAAATTTTTATATCCTGATTAAAAAGAAGCAGTTTATTTTGTAATATTGAACTTATAAACATGTCAAAAACGATATTTAATGTGGGTGCGCAATTAAAAGGAGGCAAAACTGCATTTTTTTAAAAATACTTAGTTTACCCGAAAAATATATTTTGTTCACATACCATGTTCTAGAAAATGAGTATGATGAAATAATAATGTTATAACATTCAAAATTTAGTTAATTCTATTAATAATTTCTAGTTAATAATAATATTATAACCATATATCATTGTTTAGTGAAACCTGATATTGCGCACAACACACGCTATCGAGGAATGTCGTGATTGCGTGTAATTCAAGCCAAGTCAGGGTTGCGTGTTGTGGAAGACTCCTTTATTGTTACGTTTAACAAAATCCAACCATATTTCATTTATAAATTTAATATATATATATACACTCAATGTTTCGTAGAATAACTACTATAAAACAAACTTGAAATTGTGTGTAACAAGATCCAAGATTAGTTTTTTGTATGCTGCAATGTAATACGGTGTTACTTATATTGCAAGATAATCTTGGTGTAGCGTACAACAGAAGATATGAAATAAATTAAAAAGAATATATCTTATAAAATCTCAGGGTGACACATTCTACCCCCCTTTAAATAAATTTCACCCTCGAAATTCGTCGGGGTTATAATTGGTTTAATACTTGAACATTTCGTTAGTAGAAACCCACATCGTAAAAAGGGAATACCAAAAACAAAATTTTTATAACTAAAGTATGAAATTTAATTATTACCCAAAGAAACTCATCACTGGGTTTCCATATAGGATAACATAAGTGAAAATATGGATATAGAAGAAAAATCTAACCATCATGTTCTGATGGAGAGTGGTAGAGAACATGGCTATGAAAAATCCATCAATCACAAAGCCATAGATTTTAAATGATCAAAGGTACCATCTGATTCATTCGATATAAGGGCTCTAGGACATCATTTTTGGTTTTCAATATAATTTCCCTAAAGTTGATGAATTGGAATTAGAATAAATACTTACTTTATTTTGGTACAATCTCACTGTTGTTCATGATTTGAACAATTTACACTTCATCTCTTAAATAAATGATGTTGAATTTGTTATCCGTGAAGTACTAACAGATCATGTGATAGAATGATGGGTCATTCCATCTGTTTCAAACAAAAGGAGAGAAAAAGTTATCAAATATACATAAGTCTATCGATGGTGAGGTTAATCATGTATGATTCCAAAAATGATCTTATACTTGTTATATCATACCACATAATAAAATAAAACTGGTTTCTACTAACTAGGGACTTCCTGTAGGCCAGTGGTATGTGATAAAGTCCAGTTGCACTTCGGTTCAATTCCCATAGCCTTGTCCGACGCGATGGGTTGTCGCCCATCTTGTAGGTTATCCTTTTTATAAAGATACATTACTATAACATCCCATAAATAATATCGAAAAAACTTCTATCCTTAAACAATAATAACTTATGTCCAACATAATCAATTCCAATCCTTAGGCTTATCCATAATATTGCAGTCCACTCTCATATTATAGTGAAAACGATTACCAGAGATTTCATATAACAAGCATATTAATACCATCATTGATCCCCATATATCATAAGATATGTCCTGTTGGTCACATTCCAAACATTCTAAGGCCTTAATCAAGAATTCTTCTGAAAAATGAATACCCATTGAATCTTAGTGAAAACATGAGTGTTGTCAAAAGTTAACTCTTTCCACATACCAAAAACCCATAATTCTTTATACTCAAACCATGATATAACTATTTCCTAATATCATTCATGAGCTCATGAATACTATCAAACATTTCATTTTATCCTTATCACTTCATCATGCGCATATAATATTTTTTCCAAAATTATCTCAATCACTTTCCATGGTTACTGTTACCATAAAATTATTGAAAACCACAATAGACTAATACAAAAATATTCTAATACACCATAAAAGTACCTCAACAACATTATTCAGGAATACCAATCCATAAACACTTCAATCCATCCTCTTCAATGATTGTCCTAGAATAAGTCCTTCCTTGATTTAGAAGTAACTTTTTAGGTCAGGGCATTGAGTTGGGTAATGCCCATGTTCTCCACAAATAAAACACTGAACTCCATAACAGTTTGTCACTCTATGACCCTTTTCTCCATATATATAACATCTTCCCCTCCATTTGAGGTATTACTCAAGGTTCTTCTTCCCTTCTTTAGAAATCTCAATCTTCCTTTCTTTATGCTCCTCAACATGCGAACTTTCATAAAAGTCTACCTTCCTCTTATTTTATGAATTAGGCACACCACTAAATTTTACCTTGTTAATCATATATCGCAATTACTAATTCGGCATAATCATAATATCTTTATCTCTATGAATTATGAAATTTTGTTGCTCATAGTCACCAATTTGTCCATTGGATTCATTGTTAACTGAATTCCTTTGGGTTCCCTCCATTGACTAAAACACAAAAAGAATTCTGTGATAGGAAAAAAAATGCTAGGGAAAACAACATAATAAATGGGGAGTACCCTCAATATCTAACATCTTAGGTTAAATTCTATGATCATTACCGTAGTTCAAGGACTATATCCTATACATATACTTATCCTTATGGACATCCCTAGACATACCTTAGAAATATCTCTATGGATATCACTAACGTTTTCGCATCATAGTTTCCAAAGGTTAACTATAACATTCCTCTAATACCAACTGTAGAGACCCAAATTCTGATGTACATGGTCATTACATTACTTCAGTAGAATACTTAATACATAACAAAAAAAGATACATAAGGACCGTAATAGTTTAGTGTCTTTGGAAACTTGGAACATAATCTTCTAATAATGGTGCAAGATCTTCATCATCTCCGATAAAGATCTTCCACTTTTTGTTTCCTTACCTAAAACCTTTCTTTTAATCCTGGGGAAAAATAAAACATAAAAAGGGTGAGCTCAAATTCTCAGTAAGGGTAATCATTGATAAAATAAAACATACCATATACATTTGAACTTAAAAACATGAACATAATGTTTAAACATCAAAATCTTGAGCAACGACATAAAACATGGAAGTACATAACTCATAGATCATAATGGAACATAAATCATGATAAAATAGTATGGGAATAAAACATGTAATTGTGGAATCCATTAAGCACATGTAATGATTTCCATAGTAGCCAAGGCATTGCTGCCAAGACCATCTTAGTAGACAACGTCTTTTTCTGAATCGAGTTCACTCCTCGTTCCAGTCCTGTAATACTGAACCGGATCAACATACCGTTCCAGCCATGTCTATCTCATGAGATATAAATCATTACACAATACATTTGAGGGAGATATAGGTCCCACCCATCTCATAATGAAATCATTCTTACTTGTGCCACAAAATAAACATACATCATTCATAATAACCCAAGGAATAAAAATGGGTTTCATAAACATCATCCCATCATCACATAATCCATATAAAAGTAATAGATATCATTTCATAATAATAAAATTGAAACCATGTAAATCATAGAGACATTATACTTGAAACATACACATATGAAATAATGTCATCTTATATGGAAAAACGGTTTTGATAAAACACTTGAAATGAATTCTTGAAGAAAATATCCTTTCTTCTTCAAAATCAATTTATTTTCACAAAACATCATGCTATTTTTGAAAGAAAGAGATTTTTTGGAAATAGTAATGAAATATTTTGGAGGATTCTTCATGAAAATAAGTATTTATAAACCCATAAAAACCCGTTCGTGTCATATAAGTTAAAAAAACATTCTTCTCGTACTTTTGCCAGAAAAGTCAAAAAGTGCATCATAAAGGAAAGATTCCATACATACCATGTAGTAAAAGTAAAAAATGGGTAAAAAGGAAATTAAACATACATGAAACCGTTTTAAGGAAACATGGACATGGATGAAAAAAATAACCACAGTAAATACTTACGAATAAACAATCTCGGATAAGAATGAGATTGGAAAAGTTATCCCTTACCTTAGGTATGATATGCTTCATACGTATCGAAAACTCTTATATAATGATTTAAATAATGTCATTGACTTATTACAGAATCATATTCATTTTTATTATATCATATATGGTTCACTTATGACTTTATATTACCCGTTCATTTGTAAATTCATGTTAAAGTAGTGTTTTGGGTAAAATCGTTTCATTTGTCATTCGTGTTTTAACTTGTAATTATTAATATGATTACTTAGATCATGATTACATACATCCATAATGTAAAACATTATTTATATATAATATATACTCAGAATATACCAATATATAATAGATCGATAAATGGAAAGAAATACACCGTTCATGGAGATGGTAGGTCGTATGTACGCATTAATGCTGTTTCCGGTTTCTTATTGAATTGAATGGAATTAAGTAGATGACATATATATATATATATAAATCCAGTAGTATTATTATGTCATATATTTCATGATTACTTATTATATATGCTTTATAATCATTCTTGAAAGGTTAACATTGGAAAGTGAATCTCATCGCGTTGTGGAGACGGTAGTCCGTACGTACGCACGAGCGATGATATCATTCCCAAGATCATGGAATTGTATTAAAGTGTATGTATAATATTAAAGAATAAATATCACTTTACAATAATCATATATATTTATTACTTGCACCATTATACCCATCAAAGTAAGGTGGTGGTGGAAAATAGATTACACCACGGCGTGGAGACAGTATTCCGTACGTACGCACGCGCGGTGATTTCGTTTTCCATAGGATGGATAGATGGTGAAATATGGTTGTTTCATACATATAATAACATATCCGTATATGAGTTATACTGATGTTATTACCTCATAATGAAACAACTAAAAAAGAAGATGTGGAAGAAGAATTAAAGTTGAAAGAATCAGTAATGGACATTACCTCTTCTTTGAAGCGCCTCTTTGAGACCTCCTCTTAGGGCACTAAAATTGCTGTTTGAAGAAAAACAAGACCTATAGGATGTTTCTAGGGAAGTTTAGAAGATGCTTTGGCAGGTTTTGGCCGAAATTGAAGTCTCAAATTGGTGTGAGGAAGAGAGGGAGGAGGTGCCCTTTTGTAAGGGAGGAGAGGGGCACCTTTGGAAATATAAGAAATATTAGTTTATATTAAATCCCATCCCCACTTAACAACTTCCAAAATGACTCATATAGGAATATTAGATGAGATAGGCTTGTAATCTCATCAACCAATAAAATTTAGACATGTTAGAAATTTATTTTAAACATTATCAACTTGATTTATCCTTATTTATCAATTTAATTTTATTTGTGGTAATAATATTCTAAATTATAAATTATTATAAATAATTACATATGTGTTGGGAATTTTCCATAATTTTACACTTTATGAAATTTGAGACCATTTAAATTTTAATTTCTAATTTTCTAATATTTTTTTTATTTTTACTCAATTTTATAACATGTTATTTTTATAAAATAACAATAGTGTCAATTTTGACACTATTCATTTATTTGAATTTAAATAAAATATATACAGAATATATGTTTGAAATAAAAGCATTAATAGATTTATAAAATGACATATGTATCTAGAAAATTAGTGGAGCACATTAAATAGTTCATATAATATTTATTTTAATATTTTTAAAATCATTTATTTGATATTTTAATTAATAAAATAATTTCAACATCACTATTGTGTCGTACTTAATGGTACTTATTTAATCCCTAAAATTTCTAAATAAATTCCTATAATGTAGATAATTGTATTATATTTCTGGATACAATTAATTTTTGATGTTTCTTTAATTTTATTACTAAATTAAAATTTTTATACTTATAAAATTTAAGAAAGTGACATGTTGTCACTTTCTTTGGTTTTAATAATAATTAAATTTTTTTCATGGACAAAAGTCCATTAAATGAATCTAATACGACCCTTAGATGATATGGGTCGACGTTTAGTCATCCAATAGGATTTTTTCAGGTGTTAGGTAATTTTATAATATTATATTTACCCTTAATTACCCGATTTACCTTTAACTAATGTAAATAAAATTTACCGTAGTTACTATTCATAATGCCCAATAAAAAAAATTATCTAATTAACATAATATGGACCCACTGATTCCAAATATGGAATCACATTTTCCAAATTAAATAAACAAAAGTTTAAGAAATTAAATTAAAATTAATCTCGTTGTCGAAAAAAAACGGGTTTTTGGTTAAAACATTACAAAAGATTGAATTGATTTAACCTACGAATTCTAGGTAAAATCAATTATAATGACATAAATTATATTAAATGGTAAAAATATATTCTATTTATATTTTAAAACCATTCAATATTCTAATTTAACTATATAAATTATTACGATGAAAAAATTTGTTTTTAATTAAAATATACCGTGTTTTTACTATTCATTAAAATAAGAAAGTTATCATAAATAATATCAAAACTATATCCAATATAAATTTTTAAATCTTTATTCAAAAGAAGAATTTTATTTTATAAAATTGAACTTATAAACATGTCAAAAACTAGATTTAATGTGGGTGCGCCATTAAAAAGCAGCAAAACTGCATTTTTTGAAAAATACTTATCTTACCCGATAAATTTATTTTGTTCACATATCATGTTCTATAAAATGAGTAAGATGAAATAATAATGTTATAACATTCAAAATTTAGTTAATTATATTCATAATGTCTAGTTCATAATAATATTATAACCACATATCATTGTTTAGTGAAACCTGATATTTCGTACAACACACGCTATCAGGGAAAGTCGCGATTGCGTGTAATTCAGGCCAAGTTAGGGTTGAATGTTGTGCAAGACTCCTTTGTTATTGCGTTTAAAAAAATCCAACCATATTTCATTTATACATTTAATATATATATATACACTCAATTTTTCATAGAATAACTACTTTTAAACTAACATGAAATTGTGTGTAACACGATCCAAGATTAGTTTTGTGTATACTGCAAGCTAATACGATGTTTCGTATAGCGCAAGATAATATTAGTGTAGCTTAAAAAAGAAGATATAAATAAATTTAAAAGAATATATCTTATAAAATATCGGGGTGTTACATTCTACCCCCCTTAAAATTAATTTCTCCCTCGAAATTCGCCGGGGTTATAAATGGTTTTATACTTGAACGTTTCATTAGTAGAAACCCACATCGTAAAAAGGGAATACCAAAAACATAATTTTTATAACTAAATTATGATATGTAATGATTACCCAAAGAAACTTATCACTGGGTTTCCATATAGGGGAATATAGGTGAAAATATTGATATTGAAGAAAAATCTAACCATCAAGTTCTGATGGAGAGTGGTAGAGAACATGGCTATGAAAAAGCCATCAGTCATAAAGCCATAGATTTTTGATGATCTATGGTACCATCTGATTCATCGGATATAAGGGAACTAGGACAAAATTTTTTGTTTTGAAGATCATTTCCCTAAAGTTGAATAATTTGAATTAGAATAAATACTTACTTTATTTTGGTACAATCTCACTATTGTTCGTGCTTTGAACAATTTCCACTTCATCTCTTAAAGAAATGAAGATGGATTTGTTATTCGTGAAATGTTAACAGGTCATTTGATAGAATGATGGGTCATTCCATATATTTCAAACAAAAGGATAGAAAAAGTTATCAAATATACATAAGTCTATCTATGGTGAGGTTACTCATGTATGATTCCAAAAATGATCTTATACTTCATATATCATACCGCGTAATAAAATAGAACTGGTTTCTACTAACCAGGGACTTCCGGTAGGCCAGTGGTATGCGATAAAGGCTAGTCGCACTTCGGTTCGATTCCCACAACCTTGTCCGATGCGATGGTTTGTCACCCATCCTGCAGGTTGTCCTTTTTATAAAACTACATTACTATAACATCCCATCAATAATATCGAAAAAACTTCTATCCTTAAACAATACTAATTTATGTCCAACATAATCCATTCCAATATTTAGGCTTATCTATAATATTGCAGTTCACTCTCATATTATAGTAAAAATGATTACTAGAGATATCATATAACAAGCATGTTAATACCATCTTTGATCCCCATATATCATAAGATATTTCTTGTGGGTCACATTCCAAACATTCTAAGGCCTTAATCATGCATTCTATTGAAAAATAAATACCCATTTAATCTTAGTGAAAACATGAGTGCTGTTAAAAGTTAACTCTTTCCACATACCAAAACCCCATAATTCTATATACTCAAACCATGATATAACTATTTCCTAATATCATTCATGATCTCATGAACACTATCAAACATTTCATTTTATCCTTATCCCTTCATTATGCGCATATAATATTTTTTCCAAAATTATCTCAATCACTTTCCATGGTTACCGGTATAATAAAATTATTGAAAACCACAATAGTATAGTACAAAAATATTCTAATACACCATAAAAGTACATCAACAACATTATTCTTGAATACCAACACATAAACACTTCAATACATCCTCTTCAATGATTGTCCTGGAATAAGTCCTTCCTTGATTTAGAAGTAACTTTTTAGGTCAGGGCATTGAGTTGGGTAATTCCCATGTTCTCCACAAATAAGACATCGAACTCCATAATAGTCTGTCACTCTATGACCCTTTTCTCCACACAGATAACATCTTCCCCTCCATTTGAGTTATTCCTCAAGGTTCATCTTCCCTTCCTTAGAAATCTCAATTTTCCTTTCTTTATTCTCCTCAACATGCGAACTTTCAAAAAATTATACCTTCCTCTTATTGGATGAATTAGGCACACCACTAAATTTCACCTTGTTAATCATATATTGCGATGACTGATTCGGCATAATCACAATATCTTTCTCTCTATGAATTATGCAATTTTGTTTCTCATATTCACCAAATTTTCCAATGAATTCAATGTTAACTGAATTCATTCTAGTTCCCTCCATTGACTAAAACACAAAAACAAATCTGTGAGAGGAAAAAATCATGCTAGAGAAAACAACATAATAAAGGGGGAGTACCCTCAATATCTAACATCTTAGGTTAAATTCTAAGATCGTTACCGTAGTTCTAGGACTATATCCTAAATGTATACTTATCCTTAAGGACATCCCTATACATACCTTAGAAATATATCTAGAGTCTCACTAACGTTTTCGCACTGTAGTTTCCAAAGGTTAACTAAACCTTTCCTCTGATACCAACTGTAGAGATCCAAAGTCTAATGTACATGGACATTACATTACTTTTGCGGAATACTTAATACATAACAAAAACAGACACACAAGGACTGTAATAGTTTAGTGTCATTGGAAACTTGGAACGTAATCATCTAATCATGGTGAATGATCTTTAACATCTCCCATAAAGATCTTCCACTTTTTGTTTCCTTACCTAAAACCTTTCTTTTAATCCTGGGGGAAAATAAAACATAAAAAGGGTGAGCTAAAATTCTTAGTAAGGGTAAGCATGGATAAAATAAAACATACCATATACATTTGAACTTAAAAACATGAACATAATTTTTAAACATCAAAATCTTCAGCAATGACATAAAACATGGAAGTACATAAGGCATATATAATAATGCAACATAAATCATGATAAAACAGCATGGGAATAAAACATGTAATTGTGGAATTCATTAAGCACATGTAATGATTCCCATAGTACCCAAGGCATTGCTTCCAAGACCATCATAGTGGAAAAAGTCCCTTTCCGAATCAAGTTTACTCCTTGTTCCAGTCCTATAATACTGAACCGGATTAACTTACCGTTCCATCCATGTCTATCTCATGAGATGTAAATCATTACCCAATGCATAGTAGGGAGATATAGGTCCCACCTATCTCATAATTAAATCATTCTTACTTGTGCCACAAAATAAACATACATCATTCATAATAACCCAACGAATAAAAATGGGTTTCAAAAACATCATCCCATCATCACATAATCCATATAAAATTAATGGATATCATTTCATAATAATAAAAGTGAAACCATGTAAATCATAGAGACATTATACATGAAACAAACACATATGAAATAATGTCATCTTATATGGAAGGATGGTTTTGATAAAACACTTGAAATGAATTTTTGAGGAAAATATCCTTTCTTCTTCAAAATCAATTACTTTTCACAAAACTTCATGCATTTTTGAAAGAAAAAATTTTTGTTGGAAATAGTCATGAAATATTTTGGAGTAAGCTTCATGAAAATAAGTCTTTATAAAACCATAAAAATCCATTCGTGCCATATAAGTTAAAAAAATCCTTTTTCTCGTACTTTTACCAAAAAAGTCAAAAAGTACCTCGTAAAAGAATGATTCCATACATACCATGTAGTAAAAGTCAAAAATGGGTAAAAAGGACATTAAACATACATGAAACCATTTTTAGGAAACATGGACATGGATGAGAACAATAACCCCAGTAAATACATACGAATAAATAATCTCGGATAAGAACGAGATTGGAAAAGTTATCCCTTACCTTAGGTCTGATATTCTTCGTACGTATCCAAAAATCATGTATAATGATTTAAATAATGTCATTGACTTATTACCGAATTATATTCATTTTTATTATATCATATATGGTTCACTTATAACTTTATATTAACCATTCTTTTGTAAAATCATGTTAAAGTAGCGTTTTGGGTAAAATCGTTTCATTTGTCGTTCGTGTTTTAACTTGTAATTATTCATATGATTACTTAGACCATGATTACTTACATCCAGAATGTAAAACATGATTTATATATAATATATATTCAGAATATACATATATATAATAGATTGATAAATGGAAAAAATACACCGTTCATGGAGACGGTAGGTCGTACGTACGCATGAACATTGTCTTCGTTTCATTATGGAATTGAATGGATTTAAGTAGATGATATAAATACATATATATACATAAATCCAGTGTCATTATTATGTCATATATTTCATGATTACTTATTATATATACTTTATAATCATTCATGAAGGGTTAACATGGAGAGTGAATCTCATCGCGTCGTGGAGACGGTAGTCCGTACGTACGCAAGAGTGATGATATCATTCCCAAGATCGTGGAATTGTATTAAAGTGTATGTATAATATTATAGAATCAATATCACTTTACAATAATCATATATATTTATTACATTCATCATTATACCCATCCTTGTAAGGTGGTGGTGTAAAATAGATTACACCACGGCGTGGAGATGGTATTCCGTATGTACCCACACGCGGTGATTTCGTTTTCTGTAGGATGGATAGATGGCGAAATATGGTTGTTTCATACTTATAATAACATATCAGTATATGAGTGATGCTGATGTTATTACCTCATAATGAAACAACTAAAAAAAGAAGTGTCAGAAGAAATAAAGTTGAAAAAATCAGTAACAGACATTACCTCTTCTTTGAAGTGCCTCTTTGAGACCTCCTCATAGGGCACTAAAATTGGTCTTTGAAAAATACCAGGACCTCTAGGATGTTTCTAGGGAAGTGGAGAAGATAATTTGGTAGGGGTTGTCCGACATTGAAGGCTAAAAGTGGTATGAGTAAGAGAGGGAGGAGGTTCCCTTTCATAAGGGAGGAGAGGGCCACCTTTGGAAATATAAGAAATATTAGTTTATATTAAATCCCAACCCCACATAAAAACATCCAAAATGATTCATATCCTAATATTAGATGATATAGGGTTGTAATATCATCAAAAAATAAAATTTATACATGTTAGGAATTTATTTTAAACATTATCAACTTGATTGATCTTTATTTATCAATTTAATTTTATTTGTGGTAATAATATTCTAAATTTTAAATTATTATAAATAATTACATATGTGTTTTGAATTTTCCATAATTTGACAATTTATAAAATTTTAGACCATTAAAATTTTAATTTATAATTTTTAAATATTTTTGTTATTTTTAAACAATTTTATAACATGTTATTTTTATAAAATAACAATACTGTCAATTTTGACACTATTCATTTTTTTGAATTTAAATAAAATATATACAGAATATATGTTCGAACTAAAAGCTTTAATAGATTAATAAAATTGCATATGTATATATACAATTCGGGGAGCATTTTAAATAGTTTGTATAATATTTATTTTAATATTTTTGAAATCATTTATTTGATATTTTAATTAATAAAATAATTTCAACATCACTATTGTGTCATACTTAATGATAATTATTTAATCCCTAAAATTTATAAATAAATTCCTATGATGTAGATAATTGTATTAGATTTCTTTAGACTATTCATTTTAGAAGTTTCATTAACTTTATCACTAAATTAAAATTATTATACTTATAACATTTAAGAAAGTAACATTTTGTCACTTTCTTTGGATTTAATAATAATTAAATTATTTTCATGGAAAAAGTCCATTAAATGAATCTAATCTGACCCTTAGGTGATATGGGTCGACTTTCAGTCATCGAATAGGATTCTTTCAGGTGTTAAGTAATTTTATAATCTTATATTTACCTTTAATTACCCGATTTACCTTTAACTTTGGTAAATAAAATTTACCGTAGTTACTATTCATAATGCCTAAAAATAAAAAGTAGCTTATTAAAATATTTTGGACCCACTTATTCCAAATATGGAATCCATTTTTCCTAATTCAGTACAAAATAGTTGCATAAATTAAATTAAAATTAATCCCATTGTCGAAAGAAAATGGGTTTCGGTTAAGACATTGCAAAAGATTGAATCGATTTAACCTACAAATTCAAGGTAAAATCAATTCTAATGACATAAATTATATTAAATGGTAAAAATATATTCTATTTATACTTTAAAACCATTCAATATTATAATTTAACCATATAAATTATTAGGATGAAAAAAGTTTTTTTTAACTAAAATATAGTGTGTTTTTACTATTCATTAAAATATGAAAGTTATCAGAAAAAATATCAAAACTTTATCCAATGTAAATTTTTACATCCTGATTCAAAAGAAGAATTTTATTTGGAAAATTTGAACTTATAAAATGTCAAAAACTATATTTAATGTGGGTGTGCCATTAAAAGGTGGCAAAACTGCATTTTTTTTAAAATACTTTTTTTACCCAAAAAATTTATTTTGTTCACATACCATGTTCTAGAAAATGAGTAAGATGAAATCATAATGTTATAACATTCATTATTTAGTTAATACTATTCATAACGGCTACTAAATAATAATATTATAACCATATATCATTGTTTAGTGAAACCTGATATTGCGTACAACACACGCTATCAAGGAAAGTCGTGATTGCATGTAATTCAAGCCAAGTCAGGGTTGCGTGTTGTGCAAGACTCCTTTGTTGTTACGTTTAACAAAATACAACCATATTTTATTTATACATTTAATATATATATACACACACACACACACTCAATGTTGCATAGAATTACTACTGTCAAACAAACTTGATATTGTGTGCAACACGATCCAAGATTAGTTTTGTGTATACTGCAAGCTAATACAGTGTTGCGTATAGCGCAATATAATCTTGTTGTAGCGTACAACAGAAGATATGAAATTGTAGTGAAACTTGCAATTTTCTTTAATGGAAGTTCTAGTGGAAGTTGAAATTTTATTTAACCTTCCAAACCTATAGTGTAATTTGTGAATCCTTAAAAAAATTGTAGTGACATTATTATAGGATTTAGATATAAATTTTATGTTTTTCTTTCACACTAGAAAATCCTACAAAGATTCCTCTAAAACTTCCACTAAAACCTATTATACCTAATTATAGTGAAAAGATATCATAAGTAAAAAAATCATGTTGTTATTTCCTAGTGGAACTTTCAGTCATTTTATACCATCTAAAAAAATAGTGTGATTTTCGGAATCCCCCAAAACAAATTAGTGACATTTTTTAGGATTTAGAAGTGAATTACGGGTTATTCTTTCATAATTGAACTTCCATTGGAGGTTCCACTAGAACATCCACTGAAGGTTCCACTGGATCTTTAATTAGAATTCAATATAATTTCTACTCAAACCTGTACTGGAACATCCACTATAAATCCCACTAGAGGTTCAACTAGAAACTCCAATCCTTTTCAGCATGGCATGTTGTTTTTTCCCACATGTCATCCAGTGGATCTTCCATTGGATGTTACAGTCTCATTTTTTCTTCTATACTGTAATTTTTAGATTCCTCAAATAATTTCCCTATTTTCTATATTATATTGAAATTTTTACAAAATTTATCATGGAATTTTTCTATTATTTCTATTCCGATTTTAGATTTTGTGATTCACAATGAAAGATCTCACTTTCAATTTTTAGTTGTGCATTTTAGGTCCAATATGACATATTTAGAAATATTTATACAGGAAATAAAACCAAAAATTAAAGAAGGTCATAGAAATTCTTTTTCAAGTACTTCTTTTTAGAATATACGTCAATAATTTTTATCCAATATTATATCTATATCCAATTTCAGGAAATCTGAACGTTCTGTTTATTATATAGTGGATAATTATGTTCCCTCAACCAATTATTTCTGATTTGGTGGATTGGAAAGACCCTTCTCTGATGTGGATGTCCAATGGATATTTTGAATAACAGAAAGTGAAACCGAAATGGAGGACATATACACTTTCATCCAACCAAGGAGTTATTGTATATAAGGAGATTTCAAAGAGTTGTTTTTTGGATCAATTTTTACCAAATATACACAAGAGGGGGTGAATTATGTCTTTTATAATTTCTTCACATAATCGTGATTTTTCCTTATAACATTATATCAAATATTTTGCAGTGGAAAATAAATAGCATAGGACGCACGATGCATAGTGGGTCAGGGAACAGAAGGCCCCTAGTCCACTCCACCAATTCTCTACTCCACGATCATGGTGATTTTCAATATCTGGCCCCCTTATCAATAGACCACTCCAAAACTGAGTGTAGGCAGTAGACACCTTTACAATTTTAAAGCTAAATAGAGCCTTCTGGTTCATACATAGAACTGAATACACATCTTAGTATGAGAATCCAGTTAGTCAAAATAGAAGAATATTTTTTCTGTCAAAATAATTTCCTAGTTGTTCTTCACAATAACAAAAGACTGAAATTGATAGTAGATGGATCACCATCTTCAGAAATTTTGATCTTCAGGTAAAATAATTTCTAAGCTGATCTGGATGCAGTAGACCTTGAAATGTCCTTCGCAACTTTAACAGTAGTTAATTCACAAAAATATATTCGATGTAGATCATTAAATCTTCAATCATGTTTCGCCTTCTTCAGAAAAAAAGATCTTTATCCCTCTTCGTAACAGAAGATCGGTAGATCTTGATTATCTCTGTTTTTCTCTTTTGTATATTCATCATTGTTGTTCAGCTGTTCTTATATATTGTATATCTGTATATCAAATCTATATTTTCAAATATATATAATAATGATGAGAAATTCTTCTGCAAATTTAGATCTATAAAAGTCTCATTGAGAATCACTATATTCAAAAGTTTGAATAGAAGAGTAGTCGTAATTCCCCTAAAATTCGGCATGAAAAGCGCCTCTTAAATTGATCCTTTTAATATAAAATAAATAGCTTTGAATCAATCAAATACTCGCTTTAAATTCAGGCTTATAATCTGGTTTAAAATCAGCCTGATAATCCACATAAATATCGTTGCTTTAATAAAGTGGTAATTTAAACATCTGTCTTCAAATGTATGGTTGAACTACATAGCATACATTCTCGGAACATAAGGTTCACAACGTAAGGCTTATCTCAAACATTTATCTTCAACTCTCAAACGTACGGTATATAATCCATACTTTTCAATCAAACTTACATTTGTTCAAAAAAGTAATATTGATGAACCATAATTTTATCTTTAGCTTTCAAATATATAGTTGTTTACAAAATTAAGGTTGATGAACCATACTTTTATGAAACAAACTAATCATTCCATACATACATAATGATATTCTTCTAGAATTTTCTGATTTCCCAAACGTAATATTCCATCCAAACGTAGGGTTCCTTTCCAAAATTAAGGTTCCTTCCAAACATAAGGTTCCTTTCCAAACATAAGGTTCCTTCCAAACTTTGCAGATAACGTATGGTTTTTTATCTATACATTAATGATATCCCATAGATTAGACACCACATTCCATCCTTACGCTATGATTCTCAATGTAGGGTATGAACATTGTTTCCAAAACATGCAAAAAATGATTTCTGAACACTTTAGAAATTTATTCTCGCTGTTCAAATAATTAAATATTTCTTCCAGAAATAATAACGTAAATAATATTAAATTCCTGAAATACCCTTAAAGTAAAATCATTTGAATAAAAAATAAGGATATTTCTGAGCATCAAATGTATCATAAAGGGATATAGTATTGTTGTCAACAATCTCCTCCTTATTAATAAAAAAATTATGTATTGTTCAAAACAAAACATTCTCAACAATCCCCCCTTTTTGATGGTTACAAAACCCATAAAATAACCATTGAAATTAACATACAAAATTAATTACATATAGTTTTGAATTTTTCAAAGATAAATACAATATTTAGTTTAATCAATATTATTTTTTAAAAAAATCCAAATACATAAAAAGAAAAAAAATGTAAAATGCAATGATAGGTTTAACTTATTTTCTCCTCTCAATGGATTAAGAAAATACTTAACATTTCTCCCCCTTTTTAATTAAAAATGTTTATGTAAAATTTTAAATAAATTAAAATATATTAAAATAAAATGTTGTGTTTATCCTAATTTCTCCCCCTTTTGTGATATCAAAAGGACTGTTAGAATAAAAAATATAACACATTTTAATGTAGCACTGAACTTAAGTAAATTCTATTATAAACTGTTTATCAATATGTGAATCTAGATTACTGTAAATTCTATCATATACAGTACTGTAAAACAAATTAGAACACATGAAATTGAGATGTAAATATATTTCAATGAAAATAGAATTATAAGTACAGTAATAAAAAATAATTGAAATCATGATTGATTAAGGGTGTGAGATAGGGTTCATCTCCTCTAAACTATTGCCTTGATCTCTACTAATTGTTCCTTCAATAATCTCATCAATCCATCCCCAACTGGATAATTAGATCTATACATCCTGACTCAAATGAATATCTTCAATCAGATTCACTCTAAAAAGCTCATTAAGCCTTTATTCCTTCTCAAAAAAGAGAAACCTTATCTGTGAACTAAATCAGCATAGTTCTAATTCCTAGTTCACATGAAGTCAACTGATCAACTAGAAACTTCTAATTGTCCAAAAACACTGAAAAAGAATCATTGTTGCACTGTAAGTTCTGCAGTCTAGCATTCATATTCTCCATGACCACCATAATAGCCTGAAATATTCTGATTAAATCAGGTGAAGTGCCTGATTTACTAGCCTCACTAATTCTAGTTGATGAAAATTGTTTCTCCATAAAAGATCTAAAATCCATTAAATCTGTCTTTATAACCTTCTCTAATTTCAAATTTTCAACTTCATTTAACATTTCATTCTCAAAACATTCAACTTTTTGTTTAGAAACCTAATTTTATTTTAGGCTTTGAAAATTTAAATGTTCATTTTCTAATGCTCTCTGTAGAGTCACATTCCCCTTTTCAACTTCATCCAACTTTCTGTTCAGTTCCTCCATATCTACATTTACATAATAAGAGGCACCATGTGGTTGATTCTCATATTCAGCTTCAACTTGATGTAACAACACTAGTGGAAAGGATTCAGTATCTGATCTCTCATCATCATCTCCCTCTACTGGTTTCTCAATAGATTTTTCATCCAAGCCTTTCCCAGACTCGTCCACCAAAAAATCCTCATTCAATACCTTAGTATGAATCTCAAAATAATTATCTTCTTGTTTTATAGGTTCTGGAAGATGATCCTCATGAGAATCATCTGCATGTTCTTCCTCTATCACTGGATTTTTAAAAACAATATTTTCTTGATCAACTTCTACTTGATCAATTTGAGTTCAGGCCACTACTTCTCCTTCACCAGGCACTATCTCAGTTATATTTTCTATTTGAGCATCTATTTCTATCAGTTCCTGATCCAAAATTTCTTGCTCTACTGGAGGAGTGACCTTATCTTGAGAAACTGCTCCTTGTAGAATCTCTTCAACTGTAGCTTCTCACACAAAATTATAGCTTAAGAGATCACCAGATGTTCAAACATTAGAATTTACAATAGGCTCTTCAATAGGATTAGGATTCCTGGTCATTTTGAAATGAGGTCCTTCCTGACTTCTTTCTTCATATGCATCCACACCCTCAAACCTGATTCTTCTTGATACAACATTGACACTTGATTCATCTTTTCCTTCCTTTGATTTTTCTGGTTGGGCCTGAGCACTTTCTTCATCCTCCTCTGCTCCTACAGGAAACAGCTTGCCTTTTTTTGCTCTATAAATATCCATTTTTTTCAATGTACCATCATCTAAGACATTACTATGGTGGCATCTCACCCAATCATCCACCAGTCTTATCTTATCTTTCTTAAACATGATCTTTGAGATGAAGCTTCCAAAAGGATAAAAATTAATTCTTGCCTATGGTTGTAAATAGTAACTAAGATACCTCACCATGTATCTTGGAAAGTTCAATTTGATATCACTTATCAGAAAAAACATTAAATACATATTTGGATAAAGAATATTTTCCATTTCATACAGCCTAGATTCAATACCAGTTTGCACAGACTTAACCAATATCTTCTGGTATGGTTCCAAGTCCTTCACAAACATGCTCATGATATTAGTTGATCCAAATAGAAATAACATAATACCATCAAATTTATGTACACTATTTCTAATATTTTTCAAATAAAAAGGATAAAGTCCCTCATGGGGGCAGTTTAGAATCTTTTCAATTTCCACAGATGAGATTGAAAAATATCGATCCTCAATCTTAGCGATTGCTGAATCCTCAACATTTCCCAGACTAAACTGTACTGAATTAAATAAGTGATGAATTTCAAACTCAGATAGTAACTCTATATAATCTCTATTAAATATCTATTTTAAATTATGAATGGCTAGGGCTTGATTTATCATCAGGTTCGTCTGATAGAGCCATTCCAGATCTTTGACTTTTCAATGTAAAATCATTCACCCAACCGAGTACTTCCTCTTCACAGTGCTGGTCTCTGGCACATCGGTTCTCTTGGTCTTGGCCATTTCCTTCTTAAATCTTTGAAGGATCAAAAGGACTAGGTTTTCAAAGGATCAGGTGCGGGAGAGAAGAGCTGTAAAAGTTTTCGAGGTTGCGAAGGGTTTTGAGAAGATGAACGGTTTTGGAATTCAAAGCGGTTTCTAACATCCTTTATTCTCGTTTCATTATGTACATACTGATCATTGCATAAAGTTTAAAATGAATTAAAATAACACGAAGAAAAAATAAATAAATACATTAATAAAAATTGTACTATTTGAAAAAAAAATTGACTAAACTATTTTAAACAAAAAAATGGTGTAATAAAATAAAAAACTACTTAAAATTAAATAAATATAACTTCCCCTTAATAAAATAAATCCTTGCAGTGGGAAGTGGTTTAGTAATAATGTCATCTAACTAAATTTCTATCTTCACAAATTATAAAAATATATCCTTTTTAAGAACATGGCCTCTTAAAAAGTGATGTCTAATATCAATATGCTTAGTCCTAGAATGATTTATATTCTTTTTTTGAAATATTTATGTCACTTGTATTATCACATAAAATAGGTGTACTATTATAACATAGTTCAAAATTCATAAGAGTGTTTTTCATCCAAAAAACTGGTGCACAACAATTGCCAGTAGATACATATTCTTCCTCAGCTGTTGACATGGCAACTGAGTGTTATTTCTTACTAGACCATGATACTATGGATTTTCCTAAAAAAGTGACAAGTTCCTGAGGTGCTATTTCTATCTAATATAAAACTTCCAAAGTATGCATCTGAATATGAAATTAAATTAAAATCAGACATTTTTTGATATAGAATATACTAAAACATAGTTCGTTTTAAATATCTTAAAAACATTTAACATCAGTTAAATGGGATTCATTTGGATTTGATTGAAATCTTACACAAAGACATTCTAAATACATTATATCTGGCCTGCTAACAGTAAGATATAATAAACTACCAATCATTCCTCTATATAACTTATTGTCAACTGATTTCCCAGTTTCATCCAAATCAAGTTTTATATTAGTACACATTGGATCCATATATGTCTTGTTGTTTTAAAGTCCAAATTTCATTAGTAAATCAGTAATGTATTTTCTTTGATTCAAAACAGTTCCAAAATCTTTTTGAAAAATTTGAAGTCTTAAAAAGAAATGTATTTCTCTCATCATACTCATTTCAAATTCTTTTTTGCATTAAATTGGAAAACTCATGGCAAAGAGTTTTATTTGTTGAACCAAAAATTACATCATCAACATAAAGTTGAACTAATAAAATATTAGAATTGAATGTTTTCTTAAATAGTGTTGGATCTACCATTCCAATAGTAAAATTATTTTTCAAAAGAAAAAAACCTAATCTTTTATACCAATCTCTAGGTGCTTGCTTAAGACCATAAAGAGATATAGTAGTTTTAAAAAAAAACATTTTTTGGTAATTTTTCAAAACCAAGAGGTTTCTCAACATAAACTTCCTCTAATAAATAAACTTTTAAAAAGGAATACATAACATCAATCTGGAATAATTTAAAGTTCATATGAGATGCATAAGCTAAAATGATTCTAATTTCTTCTAATCTAGATACAGGTGCAAAGGTTTGATAATAATCTATACCTTCTTCCTGATTGTATCATTTATCTATTAGTCTTGATTTATTTCTAGCTACTATTTCTTGATCATCTTGTTTATTACTAAAGACCCATTTTCTTCCTATTACTAGATAATTTTTTGGTCATTCAAATAATTTCCAAACATAATTTCTTTCGAATTGGTGTAATTCATCTTGAATTTGTATCATCCATATTTCATCAACTAAGGCTTCTTCTATAGTTTTGGGTTTTACTTGAGATAGAAAGGAAGACAACTCAACAATATTTCCTAGGTTCCTTCTAGTTTTTATTCTTATGTCTAAGTTTCTAGTCACAGTTTCTAAAGGGGGATTATTTTGGGTTATTGATTTTCTAGGTAGTTCACTTATAGGTTCTTCATTGTCATGTTCTTCTGGAAAAGACTGACTTTCATTTATATAATTTTCAAAATCATTTTTGAAGTTCTCAAGTCTCATGTTATCATTAGAGTCAGATTCATCAATTTGGTCTTTCTTTACTCAAATGGATTAGATTCATCAAATTTCACATGAACGGATTCTTTAACAATCCTTTACATTTTATTAAAGACTCTATAGGATTTGGATGTAGCAGAATATCCTAAGAAAATGCCTTCCTTCGATTTTGGATCAAACTTACCAAGATTGTACTTGGAGTTTAAGATGTAAACCATTCATCCAAAAACTTTAAAGTAAATTACTTTAGGTTTTTTGTTATTATAGTATTCATAAGATGACTTTTTGAAAATTGACCAAATTAATTCTCCATTCATTATATAACAGGTTATAGTTATAGCCTACGCCCCGAAATAGGTAAGAAGACTATATTGATTTAGCATAGACCTAGCCATTTCTTGAATAGTTCTATTTCTTCTTTCAACAATTTCATTTTGTTGAGGTGTTCTTGGGGTAGAGAAGGTGTGTTTAATACCCATATTTGAGTAAAAGTAATTGAATTATAGATTCTCAAATTCTCCACCATGATCACTTCCTAATGAAATTATTTTAAAACTTTTTTCATTTTGAACAGCTTTGAAAAAACTTTCAAATATTGTAATATCTTCATTTTTATATTTTGGAATATAAAATCCAAGTAAATCTTGAATATTCATCAACTAAAACATATACAAATAATTTACCAGCAAAGCTTGATATCCTTGAAGATCCAAAAAAATCCATATGGAAAAGTTCTAGCGGTTAGATGTAGTAATTTTGTTAACTCATTTAAAGGATTATTTGTGTTGCATGCCAAGTAGACATGCATCACAAAATCTAACACTTTCAAACATGATACAAGGTAAATTAGAAACTAATTGTTTCTTAGTTAACTTATGTAAACCATATACATTGTAACGTCCATGTATTCTATGCCAGATCCAGGATTTGTTTATCTTATCAGTTAAGCAGTTGACTTGTTATTTACATAAGGAATTTAAATACAGGGTATACACATTATCTATTTTGGGTAATCTTAATTTAAGAAATTTAGATTTTAAAACAGAACAACAGTTGTTAAAAAATCAACAATATGACAATCATCACATAGTTGAGAGATACTTATCAGATTGTGTTTCAATCATTGTACATAGATTACTTTGTTGATTGAGACAATTTTTGGATCTCCAACTGTTCCAATTACAATAATCTTACCATTGGAATTGTCACCAAATGTGACTAGTCCTCCATCTTTTTGTGTTAAAGATTTTAAATTCGATGAGTTTCCAATAATATGCCTGGAGCATCCACTATCCATATACCATATGGAAGTTTGGCTTCTGTCACCTACTTTCTCATCAATTTCATCCATAAATCACATATTAGATTTCAAATTTGATTCCTCCTTTTCGGAATCAGACTTTGATGAGCTTTTTGAGTCTTCAAATACACTCCATGTAGCTTTCATTGCCTTATTCTTTTTTTACTCATAATAATTTCTTTTGAAGAATTTCTTCTTCTTGTCTTCATTTAATTCTGGACAACCAGGTCTGATATGACCGTGTTTTTTTTCACTCGTAGCATCTGACTTCCTTTTCATCCTTTTAAAAATACTTTCTAAAACCTTTCTTCTTTAAATAAAAATTACATAAAAATTAGCTATCTGATACATTTCCTCATCTAAATTTGATGAATCAAAACTTTTTGATTTCACTGTTGCTTCATTTTTCTTCAGCTTTCTGCTTTTACTTTGTGATGACACTTTTAAGGCAGTGTCTTCTCTTTTGATCAGAATCTTATACTCATTTGATTTATCCTGCATCTCAAAATCATACTTCATGAGAGTTACAATTAACTCTTTCATTGTAATGTCTTTTATAGGAGATGATTGTTTGATTGCAGCAGAAATACCATTCCATTGAGTTGGCAGTACTCTTATTACTTTCAAGGCTTGATCAGATATTTTGATTGGATCTCCCAAAGTAGTTATATTGTCGAAAATATCTATCAGTTTTACAATCATTTGGGTGATGCTTTCTCCTTCAACCATTCTGAAAGTGTTGAATTCTAGCTTAGCGGTAGGAAACATCATCTATCTGACATTGTCAGTTCCTTCATCAGCAACTGCAATTGTCTCCCATATTTTATACGATGTTGGGCACTGAGATACTCTGTTAAACTTGTCTTGTACTTGACCACATATGATTGCATTCATAGCCATTGAATTCATTTAATTCTCATCTTCTACAGCTTCACTCCATGTTTTCGGTTTCTCTGGTATTTCATAAGGAGTCAGTATCTTTGAGTAGACTCTATATCCGAGGTTTTTCAAATACATTAACATTCTTGATTTCCAGCATCCATAATTATCACCATTGAAGTATGGAGCTCTAACCATAGAAATTACTTCTCTTTTATTAACCATCTTGATTTGAGTATAATCCTTTAAAACTTTCAACTTGTTATAGCTTTATCAAAAGCTCTACCTTTGATACCAATTATTGGATCGGGTACTACCAAATATACACAAGAGGGGGTGAATTGTGTCTTTTATAATTTTTTTTCACATAATCGTGATTTGTCCTTTTAACTTTATATTAAATATTTAGAAGTAGAAAATAAATAGCACAGGATGCACGATGTATAGTGGTTCCGGGAATAGAAGGCCCCCAGTCCACTCCACCAACACTCTACTCCCCGAGCTTAGTGATTTTCACTATCTGGTCTTCTTATCAAAAGAACACTCCACAACTGATTGCAGGTAGTTGACACCTTTACAATCTTAAGGATAAACAGAGCCTCCTGGTTCATACACAGAAATGAATACGCATCTTAGTATGAGAAACTGGTTACTCAAAATAGAAGATAATTTGTTCAATGAAAATACTTTCTCATTTTCTCTTCACAATTTCAATAGGAAGAAATTGACAGTAGAGGGATCATCATCTTCAGAAATGATGATCTTCGAGTAAAAGATGTTCTGAGCTGATTTAGAAGCATTAAGTCTTGAAATCTCATTTGTAACATTAATAGTAGTTGATAAACAAAAATATATTCGATGTAGATCAGTAAATCTTCAGTCATGTTTCTTCTTCTTCAAAAAACAGAGCGTTGTCGCTCTTCATAAGAGCATATCTTTAGATCTTGATTGTCTCTGTTTTTCTCTTTTGTATATTCAACGTTGTTGTTCAGCTGTTCTTGTATATTTTATATTTGTATATCACAGCAATATTTTGAAATATATATAATAATGAGAAGCACTTCTTCGGGAAATTTTGATCCATAAAAATCTCTTTTAGAATCACGATATTCAAAAGTATGAATCGCAGAGCAGCCGTAACTCCAATGGAAATTTGGCATTAAAATATCCTCTTAAATTGATCCTTTGAATCACAAATAAACGACATTGAATCAGTCAAACACTCGCCTTAAATTCAGGCTTTTAATCTATCTTGAAATCAACCTGATAATCCGTATAATTATCGTTGCTTTAATAATGTTCTAATTTAATCATCCATCATCAAACATAGGGTTGAACTGCATAACATACATTCGATTAATGTAAGGTTCACAACATAATTTTGATCTCAATCTTTTCTCTGCAACTCTCAAATATATGATATATAATCTATACTTTTCAATCAAACATATAGTTTTTCATAAAAGTAACATTGATGAACCATGCTTTTATCTTTATCTTTCAAATATATGGTATTTTATAAAAGTGAGGTTGATGAATGATAATTTTAAGAAACAAACTTATCATTCCATACTTACATAATGATCTTATTCCATACTTTTCTGATTTCCCAAATGTAAGATTCATTCTAAACGTAGGGTTACGTTCCAAACGTAAGGTTCCTTCCCAATGTAAGGTTCATTTCCAAACGTAAGGTTCCTTCCAATATTTGCTGATAATGTGTGGTTGTTTAACCATAATTTTCTGATACCTCCTAGATTAAACACTATATTCATCCTTACGTTGTGCTTCTCAACATAGGGTATGAACAATGTTTCCAGAAAACTCTAAAAATGAATTCTAAATACTCTAGAAATTTATTCTCATTATTCAAATACTTAAATATTTCTTCCAGAAATAAGAATATAATAAATATTAAATTTCTGAAATACACTTATGGTAAAATCATTATAATAACAAATAACGGTATTTGTTAATATCAAAATCATCATAAATATATAGAGTATTGTTCTCAAAAATATACCCCTTATTAATTATAAAATAATATATTGTTGAAAACAAAACTTGCTCAACAGTGTAAAGTTATTAACACTAAATGAACTAAAATCATCTCTTTTGGTAGTTATAATGGGAAATTTAGAAGTTGATCATGTTGAAACAACAACAGTTATATATTTATACCCATGTGCTACTGTATTTTTCCCAACTACATGTGCTTATTTGAGTTGGTATTTTATCAATTTTTTGGATACTTTGATAGCTATGATAATACTAAGGTGGTATCGTACAATCCACCAAATGTTAATGAGATCTATTAAAGAATTTCACAGTAACTGCGCAAATATTATGGGGGTGTTATCACATTATTGTTATGGAATACTATTTATTTTAAATTATATATATAATTTATTTTTTATAAGGTTGTTGTTATTTTAGTATTGGAATTGTGAGGAGAGTGGGATAGTGAAATGAAATGAACAAGCTAGAAATCCACCTTTGATAAAATGGAGCTTGTTAGATTTTGATGTTTCTGTAAAAAAAACTAAAGATTCACCAACTTCAAGATAGTGGGGTATGTCCACCAATTATTGTGTAAATTTAATGGTTTAACCAACCCATGGGTATTTAAAAATAAAAATAATATAGATACAAAAATAAAAAAGAAATTGTTGAGGATACAAGAACCAGAAAGAAAGGTGTTTTTTCCCAGTAATAAAAGGTGGATTACAAGGATGAAAAATTAATATGCCTTCAAAAAGAAAATTCAACCTTGAAAATAAAACTATAGAAAAAAGAAGTATCAACTAGGAAAAAACCTAAAAAAATTCAAATACTAATGTTTTTGGTAAGTGACAATTCCAAAAAAGTGGAAAGTGCAAGAGAAGCAATCATTTATTGAATGAAAATGAACCCTTATGTAAAAGAGGAAAAGAAAATAGTAAGTACCAATGAAGTTCGGGTGGAGGAGGTAGAAAACATGCAAAAACATTCTAAAAAACCACACCTCTCGCTGATAGTACCCAAGAAGAAAATTTAGATATGACCCCTTCCCAAATAGAGGAAAATTGGATAGAAGCTAGTAATGGTGCTGGGATCTAGGAGGATGCAGACCACATGCAAGAAACTGCTAGAAAAAAAAAAGAACACCTCTCCCTGATAGCAGCCTAAAAAACAGTCAAAAATAGAAACTCATTGAACCCGATGAATGATTAGAAATGTGAAATAAAGTGATATAAGGCAAAATAAATTAGATTATTCATATATGTATGAAACCTAAAATACAATAATAATAGTAGAAGAAACTAAAAAAAACTAGTAGAAGATCTAGTTCATCTAGAAAAAACCATCAATTTTGTTAGTATTTAAAAGAATCCACAACATTAAAGGGTTGTACCGGGCAGGAAGTAATACCAAAATGTGTCAAGAAGAGTCAATGTCTCCAATAAAAACTATGAGTAGCTTGGTAATATTCTACAGTTGGACCCAACAAAGTATTTTTATTATGACAAAAGGTAATGAAAACCATGAATTCAAATACTTCTATTAAATTACCCTAAACTATACATGTTTTGCCATAAATGGATATTATTATTATGTACAGAATGTGTGTGGTAATCTGAAAAAAAAATTATATTCAATTGTAATGGATGATATGTTCTCTCTTTTCATCAAACCCATGATAAGTAGTAGGGTGAGTATTTATGTTCACCAAACATACTATAAACCAATATTCAATTAATATGACATCCTCTATTCCTTTTTAATTATATCAGGTTATAGATTCTTATGGTCAAATTATAAAAAAGAAGTGTGAAATAGGGAATACAGCTAGAATATTCCAAGATAAATCAATTATTATTACAAGTGTTACAATGGTCAGTGTAATATTCTTTATATTTTATAAGTTTTAAATATATTAATTAATATTTTGTCTAAATTATATAATTTTTATAAGGAATAGTATCTATGAAAACCCAAAATTTTATAGAGAAAATCTTTAAGGATTCAATGCAGTTAAAAGGAAACATTTTCATCCCCATCAACACCGAAAATATGTGTTGGAAATTGATCATTTTTTATATTCAGAGAAAATATTTCAACCACTATAACTCCATGAATCCTTGGATGGGAGGTGCTAGAGATGATTTTTATAAAAATTATGCTTTAGAAAAGGTAAATTTTATACTCTTCTACAAGAAATACATTTTAATATAAACCAACTGACTGAATAAATTTTTTACAACTTACAGAAATAATATATGAAAAAACCATTGTAAAACAGAGCCTCGAATACTTGGACAAGACTGCTCCTATGCTGTCAATCCAAGTGGAAGATACTCCTCAACATGGGGATTAAACATTGTACCATGTAATAATCATTTTAAATCTAATAGGAATGTTGTAAACTGATCAAGTGTATAACAAGAATCTATCACAAGATAAAATTGATGACTTTTATCTTTATATGTTTCATTTCTTCCTTACCGACCATACAAATTGCTAGATAGAAACATCATTTAGAACCAAGGGTTTCCTATTGGAAATAGTGACATCGGAATCCACATAAACATTTAAACAGGTCATTTATATAGTTTTGACATCAAACATAAATTTAAAAGGTTATGAGGTTCTTAAACATTTATATATCCTAGTTTTATGTTTGTTACTAAAAAATAGATTTGAATATTTTCAAGTTGTTAAAAATTAATACCGACTATTTTTATTTTTGTTTCTTATTTTGGGTAGTGATGGAAATTACTTTGAAATTATTTCATGTGATGATATAGTTTTTTATTGTTTATTTTTATGAATATGGTTTTATAAAATGATTTTACATGCTTCGGTTTAGGTCAGAAATATTTTTTTTTTCAATTTTGTTACATCACATGGTATTTTAGAAATTATTATTGAAACTAACTCATTTATGGTTATAAAATTAATTTTAGAAAAACATTCTCAGTGTGGTAGATGTTTTTCGGTCTTGTGGTTTTGGTTAAATGGAAGACCAGAAATTTTTGTTTTGGTTACTATAGTAGATTTAAATTGTTGTTTGAGAAATGGAATTGTTTAGTTAGTGGTTTTTGTTTCCATGATTAGATTTCAATCTTCCATATATTTTTTATCATATAGTTTCAATTATATGTTGTAAATAGATACTATTGGTGGTTTGTTTTTTTTGGAATCGATATTTCATTATTAGTGATTTTTTGTTCATAATTTTTTAGGTTGTTTGTTGATGGATATTTATTCACTATTATATTATTGGACACTATATTTATATTTTACTACTTCAATTTCATTGTGTTGATGATTTTACAATATCAATATTTATATTTAAATATTGATTTTTATGTAATATTTGTTTTATATAGGTATTATATTGATTTTATATATCTTTCAAGGGAATATTATGTGCTTCCATTAGGAATTATTTGGTTTTGGTAATTATAATGGGTTGGTTGGATGTAGTTTGGGGGAATGGAGTGATTTAGGGGAGGGAAGGAGAACTGGAGAACCCCTGATGGCCTTTCATTTAGAGATATTGTTCAAGATGGAAATTAGAAGGGGTATACAGGTGTTGGACCATTATCTGCAACCTCAGCAAGGAGGCCAAGAAAAGGCTTCTCATATATCTCGAGTTTAATTAGGACAAGGTCTGCTACCAAGAGGAATAATCATGTGTTCCTTGCAGTCAGAAATGGTAGTGGGGTTAAGAAGGCAGCAACAGTTATGACTAATCTAGACCTGCTTAGCAATCAGGTTCAAATGCCAATTTTTGGAGAAATCCAGAATGGGAATCGACTATGGGAGAAGACGAATCCTATATAGGATATAGGGAAGACTACGGTTATTGGAATTGTATGTTGGGTACCAGACACCCTTAAAACAGATTTTATTATACTAAAAAATGATTCTTCATAGTTTGGGAGATTCCAATAATGTAACACATTTACAGTTTCCCTTATTTTAATCCATGACATTTTGAAAAACAAACCTCTTAAAAATTATCCCCAATATTAGTTTCCCTTATTTTATATCAGATTTGTTATTTTATTATGTTTGAACACTACTATGAAGATGGATTCAAAAGTTTCCAATGATTTTCCAAGTTCTGATATTTAATATTATTTGTATGAATTGTTATGATAAAATTTTAAGCACAGAAAATATGATCTTCACTGTTGTCACTTTTACATTTTCATACAACATAATTGCATACAACACATTTACAATTTCTAGAAATGGTATCTCAATAAAATATAGTTGAATGTGGACTATGAAATCCTAAAATTTATAAATACTTCATTGTCGTCATTACAATTTAAAATAGCATTTACATGGTAACAATTCAACACAAAAAAATTATTTTCATCCAATGTTGTCTACACTGCTCAACCTCTTCTAATGTTATATTAGTCTACCTACAAATATAAACGTTGAAATTGGTTTAACATTATTCATATAATAGAAAAAACACAATTTCAACACTTATAGAAACGAATTATGCTAAAATAATTACATTTAAAACTATCTTTTTTGATGCAACACCAAAATCTGATCTTGTTATCTCGAAAATTACCTACATAAAATGAAATATGATATCAGATACCACATTAAAAATAGAATACTACTCTTATAAATGAAATTCATCATAAAATGAAATCGTATTGTCATCAATGTAATAGTCTTCTTCTTATTTTTACTTTAGTGTGTCCCCTTTTCGCACCCATTGTCTAAAAATGTTTTGATTCTATATCCCCCTTTCCTATTAGGTTTCCATTCAAAATAAGACTTTATTAAATTTATTTCTAAACTATCACAACCATAACACTATTTGATGATGTATTTACGGTATTCAACTCATTTTGAAAATTACTGAAATTTGAAAAGATGGTGGCATAACTCGTATCTGTCTCAGAAGCTACGATATTCAACTTAATTCCCATTCATTCTAAATATTTGTAATGTTTATCTATATCTTATTTTATATTAGCATTTATTTCAATATAATCTCCTTCAAACATCAAAATAATTCTATCCATTCTGTTCCAACTCCCTGAAATATATTTTTCAGGTATTGGTCTCACATCAATCAGATCGTAAATTTTTAAAACATAACAACAAATATAATCAACCAACTAAATCTTTCGATAATAATATTAAAAAAACGTCATTGGAAGCATCATATGATACATGAAATTGAAATTCACATTCAACCATTACAATAACATAAATGAATTGAACTCTAATTTCAATACATGATTTCAGAAAACAACAACCAATAATTTTATATTCATGTTGAAATAAATCAAATAAATTGGGTCTCTATCTAGTAGAAACCTGGAACATCAATTCATGGTAGGGGAAAATATTATGAGGAAACTTCTCCTGCATCTCAAATTCTTCCTTTTTTATGTGATACTTATTTTATTTACAATAATCACTCAAACTACATAAAGAAATAAAAAACACTTAACTTATGATGAACATAATCTTTATGTAATCCATTAAAATTTTCACTTAATTGATTGTTATGAATACCCAATGTAGAAGAATATTTTAAAATCAATTCACCTATTTTTCTTGAAATATGAATACATCATCAAACCATTGTGATTTCCCATTCCCATTATCTACTATATGGGAATCCCACCCCTGATCAAACTGATTTGCATCGTGTTATTGGAAAATACACTTCTTAAACCTAGTTATAAAACTAGATCCAACTTTTATCCAATTACCTAAATTCTTAATTCAATTTTGCATCAAATTCCATGAACAAAAGAAAATGTCATGTTCCCACTTATTCGTTAGAAATAGATTTTGCCATTGTCATATGATGATCAGTAAATATAGTTTGGGGTCACTTCATGTGATACACTAGTTAAAATTTTCATAAAAACCAAGAAAATGATATTTCAGTTTCATCATAAAACAAATTTACCACAAAAAATGACAATCTACTAATGAAGATTGAACCCCAAAAAGAAACATAAGGGCCTTAACTATTATTTAGTGCTGAAATTGGTTTCCAAAACAAAATCTCCAAAACACTCATAGTATGTCTTCATTTTTGGATCACCCTAGAAAGTGTTACTAATTTTCCCATTCATGTCAATCTTTTTAGTATAGACAAATGATAAATTGTCCAAACTTTTTCCTTAAAGGTACTCTAAAATGAAAAATGCATCACCATGAAGCAATTCCATTTCCTGTTTAGACCTTAAAAAAATCAACAGATCAACACACGTGTACCCAATAAAATCTCGACCCACTACAATAGTTGTAGCTAAGGAGAAGGAATCGTTTTTTTAATACTTGGTGAACCATTCATGTCTAACTCAACTAGTTTTGGATCTATTATTTTTCTTTGGGACCTCATTATATGAATTGATTCAGGGATGTGCAAAGTGTAATGCCCGGACCCCAATTACCTAAAGTCGGTGCATTATTTTAATACATTGGCATGATTACAAGGAATCAAGTCTCGAAGAACCGATTAGTTTAGGAGTCTTGGAAAATATATTTCAAACATGAATGTTACATTACACTTCATAACATAAAATAGCACATAAATAATATTTTATAAATTCCATTATTCCCTTGTCTTAACAATGCATATCAATAAAAATACACTTCTTGGAATCCTGGAAAAAATATAACATAGAAAGGGGTGATCTCAAATCCTCGGTAAGGGTAAGTAATACAGCGGAAAATGACATAAATATTAAGCATGGTGAATAATTGAAACCACATGCCTTTACCAATAATAAACATGAATACTTTTATGGAAATAATATGAGTACAATAAATAATTCCATAATAAATCATAATCATGGGTATTCTACTAGTCGAATAACCACATGAACCATCAATATTATTTCTATAATGAGGGAATGTATGATGCCAGACATTCTAAAACATCTTGTCAAGGCCTCGGCCAAGACTTCTAAAAATGATTAAGGCCTCGGCCAAAACCATATAACAAATTGGGAAAGGGCCTCAGCCAATTCCACATCAAGTTGTCTCATGAGATCTACCGATGCAATTTTTTTAGAAGATACTTATGTTTAAAATTGCTCAAATATACTCCAGTGTTTTTCTAAAAACATTATGCAATCTTCTGAAAACAAAAATAACTAATTCTGAGATTGCTCGACTAATTACAGGCCATGATGGGTCCATGCCCAATCCCTTCATGTCTACCACACTAGAGAGTCGGGTTTTCTGAAAACATTTTTAAGCTTGCGTTAAATACGTATACATTTTAACTAGATTTTCATATATTTTTTAGAGAAATATCTCTTTTTTGAAATCATTTAAAAATCACATAATTTTAAAAGAAAACCATTATTTTGAAAATATCTTTATAATCTTGTAACGGAAGGTTCAGAGGTGTCATAAAGGCGGAAAATAACCACACCTGTCCTATATGTTAAAAAAAGACATTCTTACCTTAATTCTGTCGAAAAGGTTAAAAAGTAACTTCTTTGGAAAATGACGAAAAGATTCCTTTCAAAAATGTATATGGTCAAATAAGGATATAAATGACATTAACCCATTGTCTATTAAATAGTAAAAATGTTTTGAAAGACATTTATAAGAAACATGGATGTGGATTATAATGATTTCCCAGAAGATAATTACGTATAAACAACCTTGGATAATGAAGATATTGTGAAAAAAATCATTACCACTTCGGTAAAATACGAAACAAACACCCCATGAAAGAGGTAGAATACAATGAATATGTAAATACACAGAGATTAATGTGTATTACAAAAAGAATACAATTATGGGAAGTACATACACCACACAATAGGTAATAGTGGTAATATGGCATGAATCACACGGGAATAAGGAGTGAGATGAAAACCCATTACCTTGCACTTTCCTTTAGTCGAGGGTACGTTTCACCTCATGTATGAAGACTATAGTATGTTATTAAATTATACCAGAACCATATTAATATTTATGATATCATTGATTATTCATTTATGACTTTATACTCCCCATTTAATAATAATTTCCATGTTATATTAATATTTCTGGTAATAATAGCTTTCTTTATCGTGCGTGTTTTAACATGTGACTCTTGATTGTATAACTTAGATCATGATTTAAATACCTCCAGAATATAAAACATGATTTATCTATCATATATATTTATAATATAAAAATTTATAATAGTCGTATCTATGAAATGGAAAACACCATTTATGGAGACGGTACTCTGTACGTACGCATAAACGCCGTTTCCGTTTTCATATAGTATTGAAAGGAAGTATGTGAATAAGATATATGTAAGTACATAAATACATATGTATATATAAATATATATATATCCAGTAGCATTATAATGTCATATATTACATACTTATTAGTAATATATATTTTTATAATCATCGATGAATGGTGAACTTGGAAATGAATCTCATCGCGTTGTGGAGACGGCAATCCGTACGTACGCACGAGCGAAAATATCATTCTCTTGATATTAATATAATATATAATTGGATGTTATATAATATATAAAAAATACTTATCATTTTATATTTATTATTTACATAAAATACACATCATTATTATACCCATCCAAATAATAATTTATTGAATAACAATTACACCACGGCGTGGAGACGGTAAGTCATACGTATGCACGTATGGTGACATGTCATTCAAAGAATGGATAGAATAATGAATATGGATGTACCATATTTATAATAACATCACATTATATATAAGATACTGGATTTATTGTTTTAGAATAGAAATAACAAATAAATAAGAAGTGGAAGAATAATGGAACTTGAAAGAGGGTGGTGAAAACATTACCTCTTCTTCTTGTTCTTCCATTTGAGTTGATCAAAATGGATCCTTAGGTTGGATTTATTATTAAACTAAGGCCCCTATGTTGAAGTGTTGTAACATTAGTGAATATTTGGGTAGGTTTTGGCAGAACCAAAAGTCTTTGAAGGTGTAAAGAATTGGTTATAAGTTGTGTCCTTTTATAAGGGGGAGGAGGGGCTCTTTAGGAAAAACATAATGTATTAATTTATACTAAATTCATATTCGGTTTATAATGGGTCAAAAGTGTATTATTAAAAGTCTAATGTGCAAATGGGTCAATATCCTTTCAAAAAATATATTTTAGTCAGGTTTGGGTAATTATATTAACCTTATGTTTTAGATTTAACTCTTGGTTAATTAGTTTGACACTTTCAATGTCACTTGGTATTTTTAAATTATATCGTTAATAAACATACTATATTCCTACAAGAGACCCCAAAGTTTTCCATTAATGATGCACCTATCATTATACAAGTCCTTTGGCCGAACCTTATATTTTTAGGAATTTAATATCAATTAATAATGTAATATTTGTTTTAAAAACTATTTTATGTCAATTTTGACACAATTTGGTATTGGATTTTTTTGAATATCATAATATAATGATTACTTAGAAAAAAGTTGATTAAATAAATCCTAAAATGTCATATGAACCTATAAAATTCGTATAATTCATTAAAAGTCTAAAATTATATTTATTTGGTTATTTATAATATAAATTATTTTAATATTTAACTAATATGGTAATTATTGAATCATCATTGTGTCATAAATAAATTTCAGTATTTATTGTCTAAATTTTTTAAATAAAATACCTTTATTTAGGAATTTTTTTATAATTCTAATGAATATTTATAGTCGAAAATATAACATATATAACCCTATGTAAAAAATTGTTTTTTAAAAGATATAGGCTTATGTCATTTTTGTATTTACTTTAACTTAATTAATATAAAGTGTCATTATAACTTATAAGTGGATCCATGGGGTCCCAAAATCAACCCAAAGATTCCCATTGTCGGACATGTATCATCCAATAGGGTTAAGACACGTTATAGGGTAATTTATTATTATTATAATATTATTTTTTACCCTTATTTATCGGATTTACCCTTTAACCAAATAAATAAAATATTTACCAAAGTAATTATTCAAAATGTCTAAAAATAAAATTTAACTATTTACACAATTTGGAAATCATGATTAAAAGTATGGAGTCCATTTTTCCAAATTCAAAACACAGAAGTGGCAGAAATTAATTTAAAATTAATTCCCGCTGTCAAAACATAAAGCGTGTTTTTAAGAGATAATAACTATCAAAAGATTGTCACTTGTTTATGTCCGGTTTAGATGTGAAATTATGTTCAATGACCAAAATTGTATTAAATGGTAAAAATATATTATAAATATACTTTAAAACCACTCAAATTCATAATTTATCACTATTAATTATTTTTATTAAAAAAGTTGTTTTTAATAAAAATTTAGTAATTTTCACTGTTCATCAAAATATAAAATTTATCCCAAAAGTACCCAAAATTTTATCCTAGGATAATTTTCATATTCTGCATACAAAAATGAAGTCTATCTTGAAAGGTAAAATTTATAAAATTTCAAAAAGTGGGTATTACTATTCATAATGGCTACTTTGATTGGTCGCGGCGTGTTAGAATCTCGGTGTTGCGTACAACACAAGCGACTGTATTATTCAAAGAGAAGCGTACCATGGAAGCTTGGGGTGTTACATTATCCCCTCCTTCAATAAATTTCATCATTTCAATTTATACTCGGTATTGGAAACTTGGGGTTGACATTTGAAAATATCTTAGTTGAAATCCCACAGCGAAAAATTGATTAATGAGGCCTCTATTTAAAATAAAAAGTGATAAGTTTAAAGGTTACCGAAAATAACACATACTAGGCTTCCATGTAGAAAAATATGGATATGGAAGAGATATCTAACCATCAATATCTGATGGAGAGTGGTAGAGAACATGGCGATGAAAAGGACAACAATCCCAAAGCAATAAATTTGTGAGGATCTAAGGTACCATCTAGGACAACATTTTTGTTCTAAGTTCCTTTTCTTAATGTTGAGGAATTTATTTTTGAGAATGGATAATATCATATGTAGATATACATAATTTATTATTGGAGTTTTATCAATAAATAAATTTCTACCACAAACTTATATTTCACCCCAAAAAATAATACCACTCAAAAATACTCTAATTATCCTAATCGTATAGGGTTCCAAATATAATGAATTTATAATTCCCATATCCAACCATAAAAAAAAGAAACTACATTATACCATCTAGGAACATCACGTAGTCCAGTGGTAGGTGATAAATCCCAATTGTACTATGGTTGTGGGTTCGATTCCTACAGCTTTGTTCGACGTGACGGGTCGTCACACGGTCTGCGTGCTGTCCATTTATAAAAATCCAAAAATAACCTTTCATACTTAATCCCTTCCAACCTTTAGACATATCCAAAATACTTCTGTAAACTCTCAGTCCAAAATTTATATGAAAGATAAACATAATGTAGATCCTTTTTACCTCGTAATAGCATGTCAATACCTTCATCATGTATTCTTTTAAAACAGCGAAACATCCTGAATTACCATAAAACCTTATTGGTTACATTCATGCTCCCTTATTCATTATAGAATAGTAGAAATACTTCATCCATCCAAAAATTTTGTAAACTCCAAAAATAATGGAATATAAAAATATTTAATCAGTTTCAAGGCAGTCAATAATATCCAATATAATTTCCCAAATCAACCATATCTTATTCCAAAATCAGTACATAAATATTAGGGCCATATTAAGGTTTATATTTCATTCAACCATGTAATTTCCATAAAATTTAACTCAGTGTAGAGTCACTTTTCTTAGTACTATAAAATCTCAAATCCTCAATGAAATAGTACCGCAGTACAATCCTTATTTATTTCTAGTACAACATTGATACAACACTTTAATGAAATAATTCCAAAATAACAACCTAAGACCACTAGTAATTCCTCTTCATCTGTGGTAGTAACATAACTTTATTATTATCCAATAGCATCATTTTAGACATAGTTTGATGACTGGGAAATTGGTTCGCATAGTGTCCAACCTCTTTGCAGATGAATCATTGTACATTTTAAACCTTTTTCTTAACCTTGTAGTCATGTACATGGTGTCCTTTTTATCCACACTTATAACATAATATCATTCCCTTCAAGCATTTCCCAGGGTGATTCTTTCCACAATTATCACATATGGAAAAATCCTTCTTTACCTTATTCCCTTTATCTATCCCTCTCTCTACCATCCTTTCCTTCTTCGGCTTCCCTTCAAAGCCATATGACTCCGAGAATTCATTACTTATCTTATCAACACATGATACTATTTCTTCGCTTGATGATAATACATGGGAGAATATTTCCCTTCTAAATTCCGGCTTAAGACCATGAAATATATGATCTTTCTTAATCTTTGGATCATGCATATTGCTGAAGTTCTCATTCCTTCTACTGGGCATCATTTCTAAACAATGGGATACACTAGATTAGTTTATGAATAGCAATACCTAATCCCGAACAAGTAAAAAACTTAACATAAATTAAACAGTTTATGGATATAATCCATACTAATAAAAATGTTTTCTTTGAGTTATTATATACTCATAATCCCTTCATAATTGTTTGTAAAGAAAATAAGAATTATCCTAAGCATATCCCCCAGGAGTGTCGTAACCAAGAGTGCAACAAGGCCCATTTTTATGAACCAGTTCCTATTTGAGTCTAGCTCAAAGGAGTGTTTTCATGTTTTACCCATAGGTACATCTGTGCCAGAGCCGCCTCTACCTACTCATATCCAGATAGGGATGTATTTCTTTTAAAACCCACAAAATATTTACAATATCAAAATTCTATGAAGTTCTTCAATATTAATCCTCAAAGTCTATCTTAGGGTAATGTACTCTAATCAGAGTTTATCTCAATCAAGTTTTCAAGGTTGTTGTTAAACTTCCTCTGATTCCAACTGTAATGCCCCGACCCCAGTTACCCAGAGTCGGTGCATTATTTTAATACATTGGCATGATTACAAAAAATCAATTCCCGAAGAACCGATCGGTTTCTCAATCTTGGAAAATAGATTACATACATGAATGTTACATTACACTTCATAACATACGAAATAACATAAATAATCCTTTATGAAGACCATTATTCCCTTATCTTAACCCTCCATATCAATCACAATACACTTATTGGAATCCTGGGAAAAATATATCATAGAAAGGGGTGATCTCAAATGCTCAGTAAGGGTAAGCAATACAGCGGAAAATGACATAAATATTAAGAATTGTGAATAATTGAAACCACATGACTTTACCAATAATAAACATGAATAATTTTATTGCAAGATTATGAGTTGAGTAAATAATTCCATAATAAAACATAATCATGGGTATTCTACTAGTCGAGTAACCACATGAACCATCAATATTATTTCCATAATGAGGGAATGTATAATGCCAGATATTCTAAAACATCTTGTCAAGGCCTCGGTCAAGTCGTTTAAAAATGGTTAAGGCCTCATCCAAAACCATATATCAAATTGGGAAAGGGCCTTGGCTAATTCTACATCTAGTTGTCTCATGAGACCTACCGATACAATTGTTTTATAAGATACATACGTTTAAAACTGCTCAAATATACTCTAGTGTTTTTCTGAAAACATTATGCAAGATTCTGAAAACAAAATATCTAATTCTGAAGCTGCTTGATTAATTACAGACCATGATGGGTCCACGCCCAATCCTATCCTATCTACCACACTCGAGAGTTAGGTTTTCTGAAAACATATTTAAGCTTGTGTTAAATACGTAAACATTTTCACTGGATTTTCATATATTTTTGAGAGAAATATCTCTTTTTGAAATCATTTAAAAATCACATAATTATAAAATAAAAACATTCTTTTTAAAATATCCTTATAAGCTTGTAGGAAAAGCATCAAAGGTGTAATAATGGAGGAGACTAACTGCACCTGTCGTATAAGTTAATAAAAGACATTCTTACCTTAATTCTGTCGAAAAGGTTAAAAAGTAACTTGTTTGGAAAACGACGGAAAGATTCCTTTCAAAAACATATAATGTCAAATAAGGATATAAATGAATTTAACCCATTTTCTATTAAATAGTAAAAAATTTTGGAAAGGAATTTTTATGAAACATGGATGAGGATGATAAATATGTCCCAGTAGATAATTACGTATAAACAACCTCGGATAATGAAGAGATTGTGAAATAAACCCTCACCCATTAGGTAACTTATGAAACATACACCCCATCAAAGAGGTAGCATCCAATGAATATGTAAATACCGATAAATTAAATTTTATTACACAAACAATACAATTATGGGTAGTACATACACCACACAAAAGGTAATAGTAGTAATGTGGCATGAATCTCACAGGAATATGGAGTGAGATGAAAACCCCTTACCTTGCACTTTCCTTTTGTCGAGGATACGTTTATCCTCTTGAATGAAGACTATAGTATGTTATTAAATTATACCAGAACCATATTAATATTTATGATATCATACATTATTCATTTATGACTTTATACTACCCATTTAATAATAATTTCCATGTTATGATAATATTTCGGGTAATAATCACTTTCTTTATTGTACGTGTTTTAACTTGTGACTCTTGATTATATCACTTAGATCATGATTTAAATACTTCCAGAATATAAAACATGATTTATTTATCATATATATTTATAATATAAAAATTTATAATAGTTTTATATACGAAATGGAAAACACCATTTTTGGAGACGGTAGTTCGTACGTACGCATAAACGCTGTTTCCGTTTTCATATAGTATTAAAAGGAAGTAAGTGAATAAGATATATGTAAGTACATAAATACTTATATATATAAATATATATCTCTCCAGTATCATTATTATGTCATATATTACATACTTATTAGTAATATATATTTTTATAATCATCGATTAATGGTGAACTTGGAAATGAATTTCATCACGTCGTGGAGACGGTAATCCGTACGTACGCACGAGCGAAAATATCAGTCTTTTGATATTTATATAATATATAATTGTATGTTATATAATATATAAATAATTATTATCATGTTATATTTATTATTTACATCAAATAAACATCATTATTATACCCATCCAAATAATAATGTATTGAATAACAATTATACCACGACGTGGAGACGGTAAGCCGTACGTACGCACGTATGGTGACATGTCCTTAAAAGGATGTATAGAATACTTAATATGTCTGTAAAATATTTATAATAACATCACATTATATAGAAGATACTGGAGTTATTGTTTTATAATGGAAATAACAAATAATGAATAAGTGGAAGAAGAAAGGAACTTGAAAGAGGGTGGTGAAAACATTACCTCTTCTTCGGGTTCTTCCTTTTGATTTGATCAAAAGGGATCCTTAGGTTGGGTTTATGATCTAAGTAAGGCCTCTAGGTTGAAGTGAGGGAAGTTGAGAAAATATTTGGGCAGGGTTTGGCCGAACCAAAAGGCTTTGAAGGTGTAAAGAATTGGTTAGAAGTGGTGTCCTTTTATAAGGGGGGGGACTCATTATGAAAAACATAAAGTATTAAATTATAATAAATTCACATTTGGTATATAATGGATAAAAAGTTAATTATTAAAATTATAATGTGGGGATGGGTTGAAATACTTTAAACCAATATATAGAAGACAGGTTTGGGTCATTATATTACCCTTATATATTAGTTTTAACTCTTGGTTAATTAGTTTGACACTTACCATGTCACTTTGTATTTTTATATTATATTGTTAATAAACTTACTATATACCTCCAACTGACCCCCAAGTGGTCAATTAATGATACACATATCATGGTACGAGTCCTTTTTCCTATCCTTAGATTTTTAGGAATTTAAGATCAATTAATAATGTAATATATGTTTTAAAAACTCTTTTATGTCAATTTTGACACTATTTGGTATTTGATTTTTGTGAAAATAATAACAGCATGATTACTTAGAAAAATGTATATTAAATCAATCCTAACATGTCATATGAACCTATATTATTCGTGTAATTCATTAAAAGTCTCAAATTATATTTATTTGGGTATTTATAATATCAATTATTTTAATATTTCACTAATAAAGTAATTACTGCATCATCATTGTGTCATTAAAAAATTAAATTATATAAGGTCTAAAAATTATAAAAATAATACCTTTATGTAGTAATGCCTTTTATCTTTATAATGAATATTTATAGTCTATAATATATCATATATAACCAAATGTAAAAATTGTTTTTCTAAAATATATAAGCCTATGTCATTTTTGTATTTACTTTAACTTAATTAATATAAAGTGTCATTATCACTTACAAGTGGATACATGGGGTCCCAAAATCGAAAAAATGATTCCCATGGTCATAAATATATCAATAAATAGGGTTAAGACACATTTTAGGGTAGTTTATTATTATTATAATATTATTTTTCACCCTTATTTACCGGTTTTAACCTTTAACCAGGGTTAATAAAATATTTACCGAAGTTATTATTCAAAATTTCTACAAATAAAAGATACATATTTACACAATTTGGACATCTGGATTCCAAATATGGAGTCCATTTTTTCAAATTCAAAACATTTATGTGGCAGAAATTAATTTAAAATTAATTCCCGCTGTCAAAACAAAAATCATGTTTTTAAGAGATAATAAGTATCAAAATATTGACACATGTTTATGTCTAGTTTATAAGTGAAATTTTGTCCAATGACCAACATTGTATTAAATGGTAAAAATATATTCTAAATATACTTTAAAACCACTCAAATTCATAATTTATCACTATTAATTATTTCTATTAAAAAAGTTGTTTTTAATAAAAATTTAGTAATTTTCACTATTCATCAAAATATAAATGTTATCCGAAAAGTACCAAAATTTCATCCTAGGATAATTTCGATATTCCGAATCCAAAAATGAAGTCCATTTTGATAGGTAAAATGTATAAAATTTCAAAAAGTGGGTATTACTATTCATAATGGCTACTTTTATTGGTCGCGGCATGTTAGAGTCTCGAAGTTGCGTACAACACACGCTATTTTATTATTCAAAGAGAATAGTACCATGGAAGCTTGGGGTGTTATAAAAAGGATTATTATGAAATTCAAAAAATAAAGTACATGAATATTTCCCAGAAGATATCAAACTAACCCCCATTATGGAAAGGAAACCTATACGTGTCTTTGGTCATGGAAATTTCTCCATGATATCGCATTTTTCAACCTTTTTGTGACCTTTTATATATGTATAATGGATAGATGTGAAAATTGATGTATCATTTCTCCTTTTATTAGAGTATTTTTGAAGTACACTAAACCCATTTACTCCCCCATATATGGCATAAAAACATTACGCTTAGTTAATTTATTTGAACATCATCCCTACAACTGGTTTAAATGAATATGCTACAATATCACCATCATCGGCATTGGAACAACCTACAATAGAAAAAACTTTTGTTCAAGAAAAGTACATTAATTTTATAACAAGATTTAATCCATTTGAAAATGTACAAACTACATGAATAAAAATGCAACTAAATTTTATATAATAAGGAAAATAATTATTTACATATATAGAAATAAAATTAAATTTATAAAATTATAAATTAAAAGGTTATAAGATATTTTAAATATATTTTCAAGTGGAATTTCCACACAACAACAATAATGAATATTTCTAAAACTAAATAATATATTAATAAAAATTATACTTTATTAAATATTTTCTTATGAAATACATATTTTTAATAAATATGGTTTAATTTAACATTTTCAAATGAATAAAATATTTTAAAAAACCCAAAAAAATTATATAATTTGGAAATTAATACAAGTGGAACTTCAAGTGGAACTTTTTATAAATATATTATTGTTAAATATAATTACAAAAAATGAATTTCAATTGATACATAAATCTTTTAAAAATGATTTAACAAATCTTTTCATATTGTAAAAATAATTTGATATTGAATTTATTTCCCACTAACGGTTCCAATGGATGTTTCAATGGAAATTCTAGGGAAAATTAGTAGCATTCACTAGAAGAGCCAGTGGAACTTCTGCAATGAAAAAAAACTCTATATTTATTTTAGTAAAACATCCACTGAAAAATAATTCAAATATAATCGGAAATAACTTCCTCTATAACCATTATAAGATGAACAAAAATACAAACTTCAAACCATCATGTGACTTCTATGATTTTTAATATAATGAAACCCATTGAAAATACCATATTGTTGTGTAATCAAAGTGAAACCCACTAATAATTTCCCAATCCCTTAGACTGCTCATAGTCATTTAGAGCTCACCTGGTGAAACAAAACAAATGAAAATTCCTAACTATTCCATGATGAAACACACTATGATGAAACCCACTATGATGAAACCCATTAAAAATGCAAAATTATTACACAATCCAAGTAAAACCAACTAAAAATGTTGGAATCCCTCACACCATGCTTGCAATCTTTCATTGGTTTCCCAGTGAAAATGAATGAAAATGTGATATCCCTACTGTGTGATTCCTCATTTCATGTGTGCATCTCATTTTCCATGAGTTGAAAATACCCTCCATCAAATCACAACAACATGATTCTGCCACCCATAAAAATGAACACATCTTTGGACTACCACACATGATCGGACCATCCTATAAAATATGGAGTTGGAGATGATAACTTGCGGACCCCACACTACATATCACATCCCACATAATTTTTTAAAAAAAGTATTAATTTTTAAAATATCAATGTTACACTACTAGAATTTGTACTATTTATAACGAGCTATTTGCGATGGGATTCCATCGTAAATAAGCTTTAGCGAAAAGGCCCCGTTGCAAATTGCTCGTAGCAGAAAACGGCGTCGCAAAAACCATTTTTGTGACAGGCCCGTTGAAAAAAATGGTATTTGTGATGGAGAAGTTCTCCATCACAAATAACACTCTGATTTTATACTTTATATATAAATAAACCTTTTTGTGACGAGCCCATCGCAAATACTTTTTGCGATGGGCACTTCGTACTGTTACAAATACTATTTAAAAATATATATTTAAACTATTTACGATGGGATCCCATCGCAATAGGTCCTGATTAAAATAATAAACAAATTAAAAAATATATATTTAATATATTTATAATTAATGAAAAAATAATATTAATATTATTTAAAAATTTTTTAAAAATCTCAATACTCTCAAAAATATATATATAATTCATAAAATATTATTATTGATGTTATTAGTAAAATAAAAAATACATTAAAAAATATAATACTAAAAAATATATTTAATAAAAATATGATTAATGAAAAAATAATATTAATATTATTAAAATAATAAAAAAATATTAATATTCTTAATATTCACAAAAAAAATATAAAATATCATAAAATATTTTTATTAGTAGTAAAATAAAAAAACAATAAAATATATAATATTAATCAAAAATAATAAAATATCAAAAAAACTCAATATTCACACTAATATATAATACGGAAACAAAAAATATTTCATATTACAACAAATCATGAATTCAAATTTTTTTAACATAAAAAAATCTCTGGGGGTCGTCTTCTGGAAGAGGTGGAGGAGCTGTAGGAGATGGTGTAGGAACTCCCATCCCTAAACTATGAGTAAGACAACGCATTACTACATCTGCTCGTGATGCAGCTACTGCCATCGACGCATCTCCTCATTGTGATGCTATTGCTGCTGCTGCTAACGCATCTCTGCATGTTGTTTCTGCAAACTATCTATAATATCAGACTGAGTTCGCAACATATCTTGATACATTGAGGTATAAGATGATGCCTCTCCATGAGATCCTTTTGAGATGGATGCTGATATCACAACAGTACCATAATAATTACCAGGAGTCACATGAGAGTAGATACAAACTACTCGACCCTTATCAAACCCATACTGAGTCACCTGCATCCATGCCACCTCATCAAAATAGTGGGCACTGGTCTGATCAGTCACCTCATCCTGACTCCCATCCTATGTCTGAGAGGTCATAGCATCATATGAATCCTTCAATTCAAATTTGAAATTAAAAATGTGAAAATATTATATACAGTTAATTGTCACACTGAAAAAAAATACTAACCACAATTTGACGTTGGTGATCACCTCTAATCTCCCCATTGGTTGGATCACTATACATCCTATGATAAATGTCATACTCCAAAATACAGGGATGATCGAATTCCTATGAAAATATAACATAAACTATTTTTATTTAAATTTACATAAAATATTTAAAAAAGATACTTACCATATTCTCTCTATGCGTACTGAATGTATGGTTACCAACTCGATGTGTCGCCTCTTATCTCCCCCAGTTCTGTTCACCGACTGAAGAACTCCTCTAAAATCCACCACTCAATAAGTGTAAACATAATCCATCCCAAACATGAGATGAAATTTACTCTGTTCGGTGGGCTCTACATGACTCATCAAAATTTTTCACCCATCCTTTCTTAATGCCGTCCTTCTCAAATTGTGAAAAAACTGATGAAAACGGTTATGCATAGATGCCCCCAATGTTGTCTGGATAATTTCATGTATGTTATCATCAATGAGATACCATTAACCATAAAAATAATTTATAATATAAAGTTATTAATAAAATAAATTTCAATATAAATTTTATTTATTTATGTACTATCCAATGATTGAACATACCGATCTACAAATCAAGGGGAATCTATTCCCATGTGATGCCTAGCTGAGAAAAATAATTATGGAAGATAATGCTCCCCTTTTCAATAGATACATCCACAAAACAATCAAAAAAGAGTTAATAGTAAAACAATTAGTATATATAAAAATAAATTAATGAAAGCTAATTAAAATATACATGTTATCATACATCTATGTACATAGATAGAAACCAAGACATGGAAATTTCTCACGGATAAGGTCAGGAATCATTATTAGTGCAAGACTGAACCCCCTCTACATACCCCCTGAACTGCCAGTAGGCTAGGGGTCAGATGATCCCAAATCCCCCTCATCCAAAGGTAGCTCAGCCTCCTGTAACTCATGAAATAGATCAGGGTCCATATGACAAACAAAAGGATTATTGTTAGAAGATATTTTAATATAACTATTATATATAGATATATATTAGTTTTGATTATAACCAATATTTAACTATGTCAATGTTCAACTTCATCATAATCTTCGTATCTGACGATGTTATTGTCTTCATATTCCTCCTCGACATCGTCAATATCTATATGTGTTTCAGTTTCATCATCTCATGTCCTTTAAAATTCATTTTTAACATCATTAACATCTTTGTCACCATCGACCCATAATTGTGGGGTGTCATCATCGATATTTGCGTCTCATTTTGAAAAAGATGGATTTTGAGTAGTATTTTGAAAAATTTAAATTCCTTCCACTTCAGCGGATCCACATTTAGTTTGGGTAAACTAAATTTCCTAATATTTCATTTTTATTATACTCCACAAATCACTCAGGTCTCTTGAAGTAGCATAGTACTTTTCTAAATAAATTTGATGTGCATGTTGAGCTAGTAAAAACAGTTCCTTTACTACAGGAAGACTTTTATATTTAATATCAACGATTCCATGAGTCAGATGAACATGCATGTCTCTCTCAATATCCAACCGCCGACATTTTAACACCATTATGTAATTTTTTCCTACATAACTTAACTCAATAATTTCATCTGGAATGCCGTAAAAGTCAACTTCAGTTTCTCTATGATGAAATCCTCTGAAAAAAACTCCACTGTATATTTTTTTTGATTGATTCCCCATATGCACATGTATGAAATCTAATATCATTCACCACATATGCATTATATTATTTAAAAATTTTTGATGGTGGGTAACTAAATATACATAGTCGCCTATCAATTTTATTATCATGTTGTGACACCTGAAAATTTGTAAAACAATTATCAATATATTAAATAGTAAACTAAATTGATATTAAACCATAAATAATTTATGTTATGAGTTTTTTAAACCATTGAGAAAAAAATTTGTCTGTGTTCTTCAATAGAAGCTACTGTAATCTGTGGAAGTTATTTCCTGATATTATTATAATATAACCTACAAATAAAATACGTTTAAATACTATAACATAAATTATAGAATAAGTGATAGAAGCACTCATAGTAAAAATGATGTCATTTCTTCACAGTTGAGTAGAACATATGTATGAGTGCTGTGATGTTCATCGCATGAAAGACAATGTTCATGAACTCCAACAAAGACAATATTTTGATGATTAAAAACTGATAATTTATTGTCTACTTCATTGATAACATTTCCCTATTTCTTTCCCATGTGGTTGTGTTTTGAGGGATATTCAAATTCAAAATAGTGAGAGCATAAAAAAGAAATTTTCTATTACAAATAAGCATTAGCAATTGAGCCTTCATCTGATGCTTTGTTACATACTTTTTTCTTCAATTTATGTATGCATCTCTCGAATAGGTACATCCATCTATACTTTACTATACTACCACATTTTGCTTCATGTGTAAAATGTAATATCAGATGTTCTATTAAGTCATAGAAATCTGACGGAAATATTTTTTCTAGTTTACATATAATTATAGCAATATCTTCTTCCAGTTTTCTTAGTACATTTTTGTCTGTTTTCGCAGCACAAATGTCTCGAAAAAATATGATATGTCTGTTACTGAATCCAAAATAATAGAATTCAAAATACCTCTAAATCTAATCGGTATTTGTCATTACATTATAACATTACAATCATTACTTTTTAATCCGATAATATGGCCATTTTTAACACATATACCCAAATTGGAATCATAACCATATCTAAGTTTTAAATCTGCAATCCACTGACAAAATAATAAGTTACTCTCTTTGGAAAGTGTATAATCTTCTTTTGGCTTCCTTAACCTCTGTGATCAGGCATTTTTTAATAGTTCATGTTATAGTCACCTGTAAATTTGGAAAAGATATAATCGTGCTTTTTAGATTTATTTGGTCATACCTGGTATATCAAAAACTATATGAAATAAATTATCCAAACAGTTCTTCTCAATATGAATGACATCTGACATATGGCGGACCAAAAAATCAGACCAATATGGAAGATCCCAAAAAATGCTTTGTTTTATCCAATTATGTTCTTTCCCAAAGCCATGAATTTTCTGTTTGTTTACTATTAGACCAAATGTGATGTGAGGTAATTAAAATAAAACTAATATAAACTCTATACCTAAGATCAATTTTAGAGCTTCATCCCTTTCAATTTTTCCCTTTTCTAAAATGAGATTTGTTCCTTTAAAAAGGACGATCGGTTGGAAGAAATCTATGATGAAAGTCAAAAAAGCAAGGCTTTTTTCCATTGATGAGCATAAAGGATTTGTTGTCTTTCATACAGTAAGGACATGATTTCAGACTATGTGTAATCCAGCCAGATAACATGCCGTATGACGGAAAGTCACTAATCATCCACATAAATGTAGCTTTTAATATGAAATTTCGTTTCCATGCAACATCATATTTACTAACACCATTACTCCATAATAAATTTAACTCATGAATCAATGAATTAAAATAAACATCAATATTCTTTTTTGGATGTCATGGGATTAATATGGTAAGAAAGCTATAGGGTTCCTTAATCAACATCCATGGAGGTAAATTGTACATAGTTATAAAGACAGGCCAACATTAATACTGACTACCATATGAACCAAACAGACAGAAACTGTCATTAGAAATACCCAATCGAACGTTTTAGGATTCTAAAGAAAATAACATATGCATATTGTCAAACTTTTTCCATGAATCACCATCAGAAAGATGATTTATGATTTTATTGGTTGAAATATTGATTTTATGCCATGAAATCTTTGACGATGTGTTCGGAGATATAAATAAATGTTGTAGACTGGGTATAAGGGGAAAATATCTCAACTATTTTAGAGGAATCGATCCAGACTTCCCTATTTGAGCTTCTTTCTACCTCGATTGTCCACATGTGGGACAACTATCCAATGACTAATTCTCACTAGAATATAAGATGAAATAATTTTCACATGCATGAATCTTCTGATAACTGAGGTCCAAATTACGAACCAACCTCTTGTTCTCATATTAATTTACAGGAAACACATTTCATTCAAGTAACAGTGTTTTAACCAAAGAAAATATCTAATCAAAACAGTTGTTTGAAATTGAATTATCTAATTTAAAAACCATAAATTTTGTAACTGCTTCTAATTTTCATATCTTGCATCCCGGATATAATGCCTCCCTAATAGACCTCAACAACACATAAAATTTGGATGGTGCCAACTCAAGAGTTATATCGATATCATCTTGAGTTTAAGTATGTAGAACAGATGGAACTGAAACATCATATACAAAATTTTGAAATCGTGATGGATCCAGAATCAAGTAGTTGGTATATTCTCTGGAACTGCGTTCATCATGTTGATACTAAAAAACATAATCTGGTTGAAAACCAAACCGAAAGAGATATCCCACATCCTTGTCAAATGTGTGAAACGTTCTTAGAGCACATTTTTTACAATGACACTTAATTCTGCCTTGTGAAACATATTCTGGGTTTGATGATGCAAATGATAAGAAAGCTTAAACACCCTCAATATATACAAGATTTAAACCAAAACCATTTGGATTTGTATACAGATTTAACCAAGTACATTCATCTAAGAATGAATGATGTTGATTTCATTGTTCCATATTTTTCTACAAAATATAAAATCATCACTGTTTTTGAATAATTTGAAATTATAAAAACACTATCTGAAAAAACAAGAAAAATTATTACAAGTAATTTTTAATAATTTCCATTAACTTTGGGTGACATAGTTTCTAGTGGATTGACGACTACTCTTTTGTTTGAAAGCTCATTTACTTGGAAATTTCCCTCACTGAAATCACAATGAAGAATATGCTCGGAGGTACGCATATTCATTCTCGTGCATACGAGAATGTATAAATGTACCTCTGATAAGATTCTTGATTGTGATTTCAATTTGAGAAAGATTCACGTAAATGAGCTGTCGGACAAATGATCCTCCTTTTCATCGATGAATCATCCTCTGGCAACTATCTCCACCTGAAAATATTATGAAAAATGTGGTCCTGTGAATATATATTCAAACATGTTCATACAAGATTGGATATGCATATGTAGAAGCATACTTTTTATAATGTTTTGAGTCGGTTAAAGATAAAATAAGAAGTGTCATAGAGCAAATGGATTGTCGTCAATCCACTAGAAATTGTGCGAAGTTATTATTAGTTATTAAAATTTATTACAGTTGATATTATTACTAATTTACATATTTATTACTAATTTGTACTAATTATAACTAATTATTACTAATTATTACTAATTATTACTAATTATTACTAATAAATACTAATTAGTACTAATTAGTACTAATTATTACTAATTATTACTAATTATTACTAATTATTACTAATTATTACTAATTATTAATTATTATTTTTAATTAATAGTAATTAATAGTAATTAATACTAATTAATACTAATTAATACTCATTAATACTAATTTTTACTAATTATTACCAGTTAATACCAATTAATACTAATTAATAGTAATTATTACTAATTATTACTAATTATTACTAATTTTAATTATTACTAATTATTACAAATTATTACTAATTATTACTAATTATTACTAATTATTAATAATTATTACTAATCATTACTATTCATTACTAATTATTACCAATTATTACCAATTATTACTACTTATTACTAATAATTACTAATTATTACTAATTATTACTAATTATTACTATTTATTTTTATTTATTACTAATTATTACCATTTATTAATAATTATTTCTAATTATTCATTTTTATTATAATTTATTTCTATATTTTACTATTTTTTTACTATTTTTTTACTGTTTTTTACTATTTTTTACTAATTATTACTATTTATTACTATTTATTACTATTTATTACTATTTATTACTATTTATTACTATTTATTACTATTTATTACTAGTTATTACTAATTATTACTAATTATTACTAATTATTACTATTTATTAATATTTATTACTATTTATTATTATTTATTACAAGTTATTACTAATTATTACTAATTATTACTAATTATTACTAATTATTACTAATTATTACTAATTATTACTTTTTATTACTAATTGTTACTAATTATTACTAATTATCTCTAATTATTACTACTTATTAATAATTCTTTCTATTTATTACTATTTATTAGTATTTATTACTAATTATTCCTATTTATTTGTAATTATTTCAATTTATTCGTAATTATTGCTAATTATTCATAATTATTGCTAATTATTCGTAATTATTGCTAATTATTTATACTTATTCATAATTATTGCTATTTGTTCCAAATTATTGCTATTTATTACAAATTAATAATAATTATTCATATTTATTACTAATTATTCATATTTATTACTATTTATTACTAATAATTACTATTTATTACTATTTATTACTATTTATTACTAATTATTACTATTTATTACTAATTATTACTATTTTTACTAATTATTCCTATTTATTCTTATTTATTACTAGTTATTTCTAATTATTACTATTTATTTCTAATTATTACTATTTATTAATAACTATTCCAATTTATTACTATTTATTGCTAATTATTTCTATTTATTCCCAATTATTACTACTTATTACTAATTATTCCTAATTATTACTAATTATTACTATTTATTACTATTTATAACTAAATATTCCTATTTATTTCTAATTGTTAGTATTTATTACTAATTATTCCTATTTATAACTAATTATTCCTATTTATTACTAATTATTAAATATTAGTAGTGATAATTTCATTTTATTATTACAAATAAATACTGATAACAAAACAATTTAAATCTAATTTTATTACAACTAATCAAAAATAATTAAAATAAACATAAAAAATTAAATAAATGCTAAATTAAATATAATTTAAATACCATTATACTTGATCTCCTATTGATGTAGACACCTTCACAACTTTTTCGTGAAAAAAAAACTAACGCAAACACATTTTCACTTTGAAAATAGAGTTCAGAGAGAGAGTGTGTGTGAGAATTGAAAGGAGGATTTGAAAAAATGGATTGGGGTATATATAGGTTGGATTAGTGGTGACTGGACTATTTGCGACGGGCTACCCTTCGCAAATAGTATTTGTTGCGACGGGTCCTGTCGCAAAAGGTACCTACCGACACACATTTTGTGATGGGTGAACATCCCGTCGCAAAAACCGATTTACCGCTGCCAGGTATTTGCAATGGGTCCCATCGCAAATGCCCTCCGACCGACGTACTTTTTGTGACGGGGGAATCCCCCCACCGCAAGTAACCTTCCCACGGTTTGGCGCACAAACCACACAATACCTTTTGCGATGGGACCCCAAATCTCATTGCAAATAACCAATTATTTGCACCTGGCAGAATCCCCCATCACAAAATAGTCTCTAGGATGGGCTATTTGTGACGGAAATCATTCTCGTCGCAAATAGCCCGTCGTAATAACCTATTGTTCCTGTTGTGGTATCATTACCGTTACTTTTATTTATCTAAAAAATTATAAAAAATATTTATTTTTAATATCAAAATTGATATAAAATAGTTGCTGCATGTTGCATCCAATCCTTCACTTATATAATTTTCAAATATCAATGTTATCTTTCCCATTTATGTTATTTATATAAAAACAATTCTATTAGTTTTAAAATATTATCACACTCATTATGATTTTTAATTTATATATTGACATATAATTTTTATATTCAATTCACATGGTTTGAGAAATCATATTTCATCACGCTTAGTGGGGAAAATTATTTTCATAAAAATTAACTATAATAACTTTTTCAAAATTTATTATTAAAGAAAAATAAGATCACTCTTTGTAAATGATTAAAATTTCAACTCTAACACCAAAAGAATCGGATATAAAACAATAGCGTTATAATATCCTATTTAAAAAATTTGAATATTATATTGTTTTATACTTATTTTATTTCTATTTTTACTTTGAAAATTTATCATAAATTGTAAAAAAATCATAAATTATGAAAATAATTTCACTTGATAAACTTTTTATTATAAATGAATTTTATTTTATGCATTATAAAATATAAATTGTGTTCCCAAATTTAAAAAAATATTAACTTTTTTAAATACATCATTAAAAAATATTTCAAAATTAATAAAATACCATTTAATACAACTACTAACTAATATATAAATATAAGAAACTTCTTTTTATAAAAAAGTTTGCAAGTGTTTAACAATAATTTTATTTTGAGATTAAACAGATATTTTATATAAATTTATAAACTAAAGAACATACCAACAAAAAATCAAAATAATTACATCTTATTTATGATATAAAAAATTAAAAAATTAAAATGTGAGTTAAGAAAATCACTTCACTTAATAAATTATTTTATTATAAATGAATTTTTTTATAAACAATGTGAGATAAATTGTATAGAAGAATTTAATAAAAATTATTGGAATTTTTTAAAACACAATTTGAAACAACTTATATCACTATTCATAAAAAATTTAACCTAACAACCAAATAAAATTTATATATATAAAGCTAACTATCAGGAAAAAAATATTTACAGTTGTTTAAAAATAATGTTATTTTGAGATTAAACAACTATTTTATCAATTGAAAATTTAAAATCTATCTTCCAAAAAAATAATATTATCAAATACAACATATGAGATGAAAAAATATTTTAAAAAAATTTATAATTTTGTAAAATTAATTGTATTCAATATTTTTTCAATTTGTTTCTTATTTCATAATTTTCACTTCATAAAAAATTATTATTGTACATTTGATTTATATCATCCCATATATGAGATAAATTTTATTTTTTAATATATTATATAGTATGTGAATATTATCTAATCTCTTACTTGAAATAAATTTATTTTTAAAATATTTAAAACTATATATGAAATTTATCTCATATCATACATGTGATAAATTTCACTTCATAAAAGAAGTATCATTGTGTATAAAATTTTTTATCTCTTAAAGGAGATAAATTCTATTTTACAATAGATTTATCAATTTAAATAATTTTTATTCTATCCCATGAATGAGATAAATTTAATTTTTTAAAAGATATGATATTATAATTGAAATTTCTCTCATATGGAAAATGAATTAAATTTCTTTTTTAAAAGATTTATTAAAATTGGGTAAAATTTATCCCATCTCATGGATTACATAATTTCAAATCATAAAGATGTTTCATTGTATATGAAATTAGTCACTTATCCAACATGAGATAAGTTTAATTTCCTAAAATATTTGTCATTCTAAATAAAATTTACCATATTTCTTATATGAGAGAAATTTTATTTTTTATGATCTGATACGATACATGAAATTTATCCCACACCATACATAAAATACATTTCATTTTTAAACAATTTATTATTATATATGAAATTTATGAAATCTATTATATGAGGTAAATTTTAATTCATAAAATAGGTATCATTATAACACACTGATATTTAAAAAATAAAGAAATTTATGCTCGATAGCTTACAAGACATGCAACACCGGGCTTAAATAAATCACGAAATAATATTAGTTTAAATATGAACATTCTAACCTAGAATATAAATGGATGGGTATGTATAATAATAAATAATTTATGAAATATATATATAAATGTCTCCCTTAATTTTAATTTATTTATAAATTCTTTGTAAATAATCAATAAATTTTTAGTAACGACATTTTATTCATTAAAACTATGTTTTCTTCAAAAAAAGTTATTTATTTTTGTGAGAAAATATTATAATTAATTTCTTGAAATTTTAAAAAAAATTAATAAAAAATGACCATTATTTTTAAAATCATCATATCAAAATTAAATTAGGGTGAAATTTTGTTTTTTTTAAATATTGTTTTTTTAATGAAAAGTAAAAAATATGAACTTTTTGAAAATATATCATGTCTTTTCAATAAGATAAGTAATTTAAAAGTCTCATTATGTTTTGAATTTTATTTTAGTAAAATAAGTATTATTTAGTTATATTTAATCAACTTAATTATATTTTAATCATATTTATATTTTATTTTTGTAAAAGCTTGTTTTTCGGTTTAAAATATAGTTTTTTATAAAAACCGGTTTAAAGTGCATAGTTCTTATATATTTTAATTAATTAAAACAACCCCTAATGAGGAATGATTTAAATTGATTGTATATAATATATTTCAGTAAATATTAATTTAATTTCAAACAATGATGATTACTCATCATAAAGTTAATATAAAATTCTTTGCTTGAAAAACACACTTTTTTAAAAAAATGATTTTTCATTAGGTCTCTGAGTTTTGTTTTAAATTAAATTCGATCACATCTGTGAATTGAATTTGGTATAATTGGTCAATATTTTTAATAATCATAATTTATATTACCTAATAAGTTCAATTTATTATTTTTTCATAATTAATAGTTAAAACTGTAAGAATATTTTAACATTATTAAGGTAAATACAGATTTATTGGGGTGGGTTAAACTAAGATTATAAGTGTTAAAATAACATAAAAACTTCTGTAAAATCTATTTGTTGGACATATTTCAACCTTATCTTTTTTAAGGATTTTTAATGGTCCATTTTAGAGCCTTCTAGCATGTGAAAATTATGGTTATTACTTTTTATTTTTAAACATTACAAGTGTGCCGCTAACACTACTATAAAATAGGCCATTAACAAAACTAGAATAGGCCTTTATCAGTTCTAAAAATTTGATGAATAATGCAATGTGGTTAAAATTCAAGGGCTATTATTAGAGCTAAAAAACTGCTGATAAAGGGGTGCTTTATCAGTGCTAAAAAGGAACTGATAAATCCCCCTTTTATTATTTCTTCTATTTAGCATTGATAAAATACACCACTTATCAGTTCATTTATTTAACAATGACAAAGGGTCATTTTATATGAACTTTTACAAGAACTGATAAAGGGGATTTTATTAGTTCTAGAAAATATGTTGATAAAGCACTCATTTATCAGTGCTTGTAGAAGCACTGATAATGGATTAATTTATTAGAATATTTAGTAGTACTCATGAATAGGAATACTACATTGTAATGTTACAACACACTAAAACACCGGTAATAGGGCATGCAATGTATAATAACAACACACTACAATACCATAAAAAGAACCATAAATTATAAAAAATAGATACAAATACATAATTTAAATGAAATAAAATTTTCAACACATATATAAGAAAAAAACACTATCATAGGTAAAAAGAATGAACCTATATAAAAGAAAAATCCACCCTTACTCAAGAAAAATAATGCACCTATATAAGGAACTGATTCTTATGTTTGTAATAATATAAAGAATTTAATTAAATAGTTGGTCTCAATTTTAAACTAAACATTGTGTCATACCAAGAACACGGTGTATTGGATTGCGTTGCTGTTAATGTCAATTTCGAATAAAAAGACACACTTTGAGTCATATCGGTCACACTGTGCATTGGATTGAGGATAGTTTTATTCCTATATGTCAAAATTGAATTATGGAACATTTTACTAAAGTATCAAAAACAATATGAATGTGTTTCCATGGTTTTGGGTACACTAATTGTGTTTTTTTACTAAAATTTCATTTTAAACTGCAAACACACACTTTGAGTTATATAGGTCACATCATATGTGGTTTTGAAATGATTCTAATTCATACCTATAACAAATTAATTATAAATAATTTTCCTAAATTATCAAAAAAAATCAAACGTGTTTTCTCAGTTTTTAATGAGTCACACCTTTTTTATTTAAATTTCAATTTAAAATTGATAAAAGACACTTTAAATCATACCGATAACATCGTGTATCAGATTGAGTTAAGTTGATCCCTAAAACTAAAAAAACTTGTTTATTTTTTACTAAATTACCAAATCAATCCTAATGTGTCTTCTGAGTTTTATGTATGTCAGTTGTTTGTTTACTAAAATTAATGTCAATTTTGAATAAAAATATACACTTGGAGTATTAGTGGTCACACCATGCATCGAATTTAGGAGCTGATGATTCCTTCATATTCCAAATTACTTAAGGATCATTTTATTAAATTATCAAAATAATTCAACTGTTTACCTTCATTTTTTATTGTAACACTTGTGTTTTTTTACTAAAATGTAATTTTAAACGGGAAACACACACTTCGAGTCATACTGCTCGCATCTAGTGTGGGTTTGACATTATAATAATTCATACACATCACAAAGGAGTTCTCAATCATTGATATAAATTATCAGTAACATAACTGTGTGTTTTCATTGTTTTCAGTGAGTATTATATTTTTGTATTAAAATTTTAATTTAAAATTGATAACAGACACAATGAGTCATATCAGCACATAGTGTATTTAATTGAGTTTTAATTGATTAATACATGTCATAAATGACCTATTGATCATTTTTATAAATTATTAAAATAATCGAAATGTGTTTTCTTGGTTTTGAGTATGTCAGTTGTTTTCTTTTCTAAAATTAATGTTAATTTTGAATAAAAAGACACACTTGGGGTCATAGCAGTCACATTGTCCATCAGATTGAGGTATGGCTACTTCCTTCACATATCAAATGACTTGTGGATTGTTTTCCTAAAGTATCAAAATAATAAGAATGTGTTTCATTAGTTTCAAGTATTGCACTTTTTTTTCTAAAATTTCATTTTAAACATGAAACATACACGTTGAATCATATAGGTCGTCGCATGTGTGAGTTTGATATGAGACTAATTAGTACACCATAAAAATGAATTGTCTATATTTTTCCTCAATTATCAATACAATATGATCATGTTAGATATATTTTTAGTGAGTGGCACTTTTTTGTTTGAAAATGTCAAATTTAATGGATAACAGACACTTTGAGTCAAACCCGGCGTATCATGTCACGAACTAGTCTAGGTCGACCATGAACCAGTCACCCGATCTTGTCCACGACAAGTCCTGAGGGTCGTTCCCGATCCCCACGGGTTGACAACTAGTGTCGGGCATCAAATTATAATCGTTTGGAATGATTCGGCCCATAAAGATGAATAAATAAACAAGAATAGCAGAACAATAAAAAAAGAACTCTAGCAGCGAAAAAGAAATGAACATAAGAACATAACATACCTCCAAGTGACATTTCAGGTCACCTATCGACCAAAGGCCGACCTTGCTTCGATAATGAGCAAACCATCCAAGATAACCTGGGTAAAGGAAACCTACAACTAAAATGATAAAATAGGCATGAGCATTTAATTCCTCAGTAGGGATGCCAAAAGTGAACTAAAGATTCCTGGTATTTCCTTTTCCAAAACAATCAATCAACGCTAGTTTGAAATACGATTATAAAATTAGGTTTTTCTTATTTTAATAAAACAACATCATTTATCCATTTCAAAACCCAATGCAAACAAAATACCTTTCCAAAACCATTTTCCATTTAACAAACAAACCTAAAATAAATTATAAAAAAGTTGGGCTAGATTAAAGAAGGTAAATAGTTCAAGCCAGGAATAAACTAGTGTAGCTGAAAATAAACATGCAAATAAATGAGCAATACAAGCTATAACCATGGGTGATCCTGAACATCCCAATACAACCCCTAGACATATTCGGTTTCGGAACCACCTGTAGGAGTATGGTTAAGCTCCTAAGTCTACAACCAACTGGGCGCCCTAAACTGAACAATCCAGCGGCAAAGCCCACCCGACCAAACAACAAATACAGGGGGTAACAACCCATCTTATTAGGGTTGGTCAACAATCGTCATTCGATTGTCTAAAAGACACCCATGAACCCATGGTGGTTATAAGAATACTGTGTAAGTAGGAAGGTCCTCGCATGCATGACTCATCTCACCGAACTTGCCTACCCCAAACACGGATGCTTCCTATGCGTTCACCCATAAATGGGTAACCTAGACAAGAGTTCCCCCAAATACACATTCAGTCATTTCATATTAAATAATGTGCCAACCGAGATGTGACATCACATGAGTATTCAAACCATTTCATAAAACACCTCAAGTTGTCATCCGGACACACACATTTTTCAAATCACATTCTCAACTACATTCAACACAAAACATCTCTTTTGAATTCACAATGTCAACTGGGATTTAAGCCAAACAAGACATACCAAAATCATTTCCAAAATCATTTACACACCCAAAATACATTTACCAAATCATTTCCAAGTCACCTCTAAAAGCACTTGGAACACCTGTTTTCCAAAAACTTATCAAACAAGTATTTTTTTATTTTAGGAAAAACATGAAACTTGAAAAACGTGTCAAATGGCCCCTTAAGCCAATCCCACACCAAAACACACACCAAGAGCCAACCGGACATACCCTTTGATATTTCATTTGAACCCATTTTTAGAAGTCTAATAAGTAATCCAACAACATTATAACAAAACAAAGCAAAGGGTAGTACCCCAAGTGCATAAACACATAAATATAATTGAAGAGCATACCAAAAAGTCATTTTTTATCAATTCTAACAATGTAAGGAAAAACATCACAACGAGCTTACTGAGATTGAAATAATGATATGAGTTATATTTTTAAAATTATCAAACAAAATTGGGCACATTATCAAGCACCTGCACACTCAAACCAGGAATTGACTCAAAACATGTTTTTAACTAATTCTAAAATTTTAAAATTGCTATAGCAGGAAAATTAATGGTATATCAAAGCTGTGAAACAAGTCAATGAAAATTAAATGGGAAAACTCAAGTGTCAATTTGGAATGAAAACGTACATGTATAAACAACGAGTTGCTCCAAAAATATTTTTCAGCAAATTCAACGCAAAAACACATAATCAACTAATGGTATATATTTATAAAGTGCGATTCACATGAAATAAAATTATTGAAACACCCAAGCATCAATTTGACAGAAGAAAGGAAAACCATGGAATTGCCTACCTGAAATCAAGCTTAGAAACGATGCCGCTTCAGCGGAAGCTTGAACAACACCCCACAAATGATCCCAAAACCCTAAAAATTCAAGAAGTTAAACCACTCATCAACCCTATATTCAACATCGTACCGTCTGAAAACCAAAAACCCCAAATAAAGATTCAAAAACCTAGATTGGGGGAAGGGCTTACCGGGGGCTGGTCGCGCGAGAGAGGCAGGGAACCGAGGCTAGTCGTGTGAAGGAAGTAGGGTGATAGGGCTGGTCACACACCGAGCCAGGAAGCATGGGGGTTTCGAGCCGCTGAAACAGGGGGGTCCGTAGGGTTGTGCATCGCTGGGGGGTTTGGCACTGGTCGGAGAGGAGGGGGGGAGGCCAGAGATGGACGAAGTGGGAGGAGGTCGGTGTGGCGTGGCGATAGGGCCGGAGCCGCGTGACCAAATTGGGAGGAGGTCGGAGCGGCGAGTGGAAGAGGCAGCCAGACGTGGGAGGTGGCCGGACAGCGAGGCAGTGGGGCCGGATGGAGCGATGGGGCCGGACGAGGCCTGACAGGGTGACAAGGTTGGACGAGGGGAGGAGGGTCGCCGGCGTGCACACAAAGAGCTAGGGGGGTCTGGTTCGCGTAGCACAGGGGGAAGGGGGGTAGATTAGGGTTAGAGAAAAAAAATAAAACAATAAAAAGAAAAATAAATAACAATAATACCAATAATAATAATAAAACTATAATAATAATATTATGAATAACAAACATGATAATAATAATTATAATAACAAACTTAATAATAATAATATCAATAATAATATCTTTAATAATAATGAAAATTATGATAATAATAATATTATTATTAATATTATTATCATTATTATTAATCCTACTTTTAATTTTATTACTATTTTATTTTATTTTTCTCATTGGTTTTTATTATTTCAAACGCAGCGCATGCCACACGGTTTGGCCGCATGGTCTGCCGGGTTGTGCGCCAACCGTGCCCAGGCCAAAAACTCACCCAAAACTCTTCAAATTCAAAAAATAAATTACTCGGGTCTCCACCCGAACTCAACTGGAAAGGTCCAAGACCAAGAAAATGATAGAACAAAAAATTGCATCCAAGGTCAGGGTGTGACAATTCTCCCCACCACAAAAACTATCTGCCCCCAAAAAGTCACCAAGACCAAAGATATCCAAAACTCAAGTCCATGCCCCATTCAAAACCAAGAATCTATGAAATTTTGAATGAACCTTTTCCCCACAGGTCACACCAGACCGATCATGAAGAAACCACGACATAAAACGAGGGTAGAACACAAGAGGGTTCACCCCACCACAAGAGCTCGACTAACATGGAGACTTTAGAACCCAAATACACCACCCTGGGGAGGCAGGTCAATGTGGGAAATACCAAACCAAAACCAATCCACATAAGGTTTAAACACACTCAAAGAAGAGCGAATGATTCAAAAAGCTACACTCAACAGAAATAACTACTTGGAATACAAAAGAACATGTTTATCACAATATCCTAAGGAAGCGATGGACATACAATGGAGGAAAAACCTCAACAGCAGAAAACAAAAATGAAAAGTCTTTAAAAGTTAAAATCCCAACATGGAACACAAAACTCAGACCGAAGCTTTACACCCCTGGAAACTCTTGACTATGTGCAAGATTCACCCCGAGACCTGTGGTTGGGGCCCTGATGGTTGAAGCATCACATGCCTCACAGTCAGGAACTAATGTTTATATGGTCATATTATATTCTTGAGGCAAGACTTTCTACAGAACTTCTCTAGATGACCTAGACAGCCGCAGCGATGACACGTCTTCGGAGGGGTGCGACATGAAGGCTTCGTGTGCCCGAACCGGCCACACTGGTGGCACACCACTGAACGGTCTGACGGAATGGAACCCAGAACCACTTTAAGAGACTCTATAATAACAAGTCCCTCTAGAACACAATGCAATCCAGACGGGGAATCTTCAAAAGAAACTGGATCTGCTGTATTGCCAACCGTCAGCACTCTGGACACTAATTCAGCTAAGAACGCCTCATCCACCTGCTTATCAAAACGATGGTCCTTGTAAGGGAGGACCTGCTCCTTGATATCTATGTGAAGACCCCCGACGAAGAGAGAAGTCTTCATCAAATCCTACGATGCTACATCTAGAGAAAAAAGACACAAGTTCCTTGAAATGGTCAACATATGTCTTCACCGTCTGTTGGCCTTGTTGAATGAGTATATGTTCTTCCAGTTTCTTCGTCTTCAGCTCTTCAGGAATAAACCATCAGATGAAGACAAAAATAAAGACATCCCACGTCATCCCAAATCGAATTGATGGTGGGGCGAACAAATCCCATTCATCCAGGGATGGACCTTTGAATAGACCCAAAACAGCACGCACTATGACAGCCTCGGGAGTTCCCAATACCCTGAAGACACGCTCGACCTCTTCAAGCCACACTACTGCTTCTAACGGACATCGATCACCATGAAGGACATGCAATGTTCGAGAAGGACCAAAAGCTAGGAATTACTTATCAGAAACCTTGGGGATCTTTCTGGAATCATTTTCTAAACATCATATAAAACACAGATCCAATACCAATGTCAAGTCGAAGCAACATCAATGAAAGCACCTTTATCCAAAACAACCAGCTCAAAAGAAACAAGAAAATAAAAACACCACTCAAAAATCCATTTTTCAATATAGATTTCAAAACCACCATCTTTTGAGGTCACTTTCCAAATACCATGTCCACTTTTCATCCCAAATTCAATTTCCAAAAATCAATTTTTTTTTTCTTTTTTAAATCTCTTTAGAAAAACTAGGTCAAGCCTTTAATTCCAAGTTCACACCTTAGTGATCCCATGAACTGTTGCACATGTCTTCATCCGATTACATCCACACTCACCAACATGCACTTTTAATGCATCCCTCACATTTGAAAACGTTCATAAAGAGTACACAATGTTGCACCCACACTACTCATCTACCAATTCCAAGCAAACATAAGATTTTTAGACCAAGTTCATTCTGTTTTAAAACCCATTTCATGAATTTAAATCCATTGATAATAAATCCTTTTCATTTCAATTTTTTTTCATTTTCAAAAGCGCACTTACACTAACCAGAATCAAGAAGACACTTAACTAGCATCAAACTACCAGAGTGATGGACTACTAGTCATGCGTAACCTGACAACTTGGTAGTGGGTCATACCCCATGAAATCGTCACCAACTAGGAGGAAGTTAAAATGTGTACTCAAACTCTACATGGGTCACTACTCCATGTGAAATCACGATGTAACATCAGTTTCCCTCTTTTGTCATCCCTCAATTATAAACAAATCAGAACAAGACAAGAACTCAATTCCTGGACTATCCCTGGCGACTCGATGTGCGGAATGGGTGAGGGTTCATTACGTCCTTCCTGTACCTTCCAACCATGTCCCGACAGCCCTAATATCCATCTACCTGACACCCAAAATAACAAGGTCCTCCTATGATACCATTTTGTCACGAACTAGCCCGTTTCGACCCTAATCTGCTCACCTGAGCCGGTCCGTGATATGTCCTTAGGGGAGTTCCCGATCCCCACGGGCTGACAACTAGTGTCGGGCATCAAAATTTAATTGTTGGGAATGATTTTTTCCATAAAGATGAATAAATAAACAAGAATAGCATAATAATAATAAAAACAACTCTAGTAGTAGAAATGTAATGAACATAAGAACATAACATACCTCCAAATGACCTTTCAGGTCACCTCCTGACCAAAAGCTGACATTGCTCTGATAATGAGAAACTCAGCCAAGAATACATAAGCAAAGGAAACCTGCAACTGAAATGATAAAATAGGCATGAGAATTTATTTTCTCAGTAGGGATGCCAAAAGTGAACCATATATTCCAGGTATTTCCTTTTCCAAAACAATCTATAACAGCAGTTTGAAATATGATTATAAAATTTGGTTTTTCTCATTTTAATAAAACAACAACATTTATCCATTTTAAAACCCAATGATCGCCAAATACCTACACAAAACCATTTTCCTTTTAATAAAAATACCCAAAATAAATGATACAAAAGATGGGCTACAGTAAAGTAGGTAAACAGTGAAAGACAGGAATAAAATAGTGTAGCTGAAAATAAACAAGAAAATAAACGATAAATACAAGCTGTAATCATGGGAGATCATGAACATCCCTAGAAAACCCCTGGACGTACTCGGTTTCAGAACCACCTGTCGGCGTATAGTGAAGCTCCAATGTCTATAACCAACTGGCCGCCCTAAACTGACTAATCCATTAGCAAAGCCTGCCTGGCCTAACAATAAATCTAGGGGGTACTAACCCGTCTAATTAGGGTTGGTCAGTAACTGTTATTCTATCATCTAAAAGATTCCCAGGTACCCATGGTGGTTATAAGAATACTGTGTATGTAGGAAGTCCCTTGCACGCATGACTCATCTCACCACACATGCCTACCCCAAACACATATGCTTCCTACGCATTCATGAATAAAGGGTTACCCTAGACAGGAGCACACCCAAATACACATTAGTCATTTCATATTAATTAAAGTGCCAACCGGGCCATAACATCACATAAGTATTCAAACCATTTTGTAAAACACCACAAGTTGTCATCTAGACACACAAATTTTCCAAACCATATTCTCAACTACATTCAACACAAAACATCTCTTTTAAATTCACAATGTCAATTAGGCTTTATGCCAAACATGCCTGACCAAAATCATTTCCAAAATCATTTACACATGCCAAATTCATTTACCAAATAATTTCCATGTCACCTCTAAAACCACTTGGAACACCGGTTTTCCAAAAAAATATCAAACAAGTCTTTTCATATTTTAGGAAAAACATGAAACTTGCAAAATGTGTCAAATGGCCCCTTAAGCCAAACCCACACCAAAATGTAGACCAATATCCAAACGGTCATACCCTTTGAGATTTCATTTTAACCCATTTTTTGAAGTCCAACAAGTAAACCATCACCATTTTAACAAAACAGAGCTAAGGGTAGTACCCCAAGTGCGTAAACACATAATCATAATTGATGGGCATTCCAAATACTCATTTTTATCAATTCTACCAATGTAAAGAAAAACATCACAACGAGATAACTAAGCTTGAAGTAATTTTGCGAGTTATATTTTTAAAATTATCAAACAAAATTGGGCACATTATCAAGCACCTGCAGACTCAAAATAGGAATTGACCCAAAATATTTTTTCAACTAATTCTATAATTTTAAAAATGCTATAGCTGGAAAATTAATGGTTTAACAAAGCTTCAAAAAAAGTTAAAAATATTAAATGGAAAGCATATTTTTCAGCAAATTCAACACAAAAACACCATAATCAGTTAATGTTATATATTTATAAAGTGTGAATCACATGAATTAATATTATTGAAACACCCAAGCATCAATTTGACTGTAGAAAGAAAAAACATGGAATTAACTACTTCAAATCAAGCGCGGAAACGACACCGTTCCAATAGAAGCTTGAACAGCACCCCACAAATGATCCACAAACCCTAGAAATCCATGAAGTTAAACCACTCATCAACCCTAGATTCAACATCCTACCAGCTGAAAACCAAAAACCCCAAATAATGAGACAAAACCCTAGATTGGGGAAAGTGCTTACCGAGGGCTGGTCGCACGAGAGAGGTAGGGCACTGAGGCTAGTCGTGCGAAGGAAGTAGGGTGACGGGGATGGTCACAAACCGAGCAAGGAAGCGGGGTGGTGGGGGGGGGGGGGGGTTTGAGACACTAAAACAGGGGGGTTTCTTGGTTGTGCGTCGCTGGGGGGTTTGGCACTGGCCACAGAGGAGGGGGATAGGGTAGAGACGGCTGGAGTGGGAGAAGGTCGGTGTGGCGAGGTGACAGGGCCAGAGCAGCTTGGACGGAGCGGGAGGAGGCCAGAGCGGTGGGGGGAAAAGGTGGCCATATGGGGGGGGGGGGGGGTCGGACGGCGAGGCGGTAGGGCCAGATGGAGCGACGGGGCCGGACGGGGTCAGACGTGGTGACGAAGCAGGACGGGGGGAGGCGGGTCGCCGGCCCGTGCGCAGAGAGCCAGGGGGTCTAGTTCGCGCAGCACATGGGGAAGGGGGGTAGAATAGGGATAGAGAAAAAAATGAAAACAATAAAAAGAAAAATAAATAATAATAATAATATGAATAAAAAACATGATAATAATAATTATAATAACAAACATAATAATAATAATAAAAATAATAATATCTTTAATAATAATGAATATCATGATAATAATCATAATAATAATAATATTATTATTATCATTATTATTAAACATCCTCTTATTATTTTTATCATTATTATTAAACATCCTTTTAATTTTATTATCATTTTATTTTCATTCACATTTAATTTTATTATTTCAAACACAGCGCAGGTCACACGGTTTGGTCGCACGGTCTATCGGGTTGTGCACCAACCATGCACAGGCCAAAAAATCTCCCAAAAGTCTTAAAATTCAAAAACAATTACCAGGGTCTCCACCCGAACTCAACTGGAATGGTCCAAGAATAAGAAAAGGATAAAACAAAAAAATTCATCCATGGTCAGGATGTGGCATATCATGTATCGAAAATAGGTTTGTTTTATTCCTACACATCAAAAATTAATGATGAATAATTTTCCTAAAGTATCAAAACAATACATATGTGTTTGATCAGTTTTGAGTATATGAGTTTTTTTTACTAAAATTAATGACAATTTTGAAGAACAAAAAGATGCACTTGGAGTCATAGCAATCACACTGTGCATCCTATTGAGGTTTGTATGATTTTGACACTTTCCAAATTAATTATTGATCATTTTTCTAATGTACCAAAACAATATGAATGAATTTAATTAGTTTTGAGGATGACACTTGTGTTTTTTACTAAAATGTAATTTTAAACTAAAAACATGCACTTTATGTCATAATGCTTGCATCATGTGTGGGTTTGACATGATAATGATTAATACACATCAAAAATTAATTATGAATAATTATCCTTAATTTTCAAAAAAATCCAAGCATGTTTTCTCATTTTTTAGTGACTGACATTTTTTGTATTAAAATGTCAATTTTAAACTGATAATAGTCACTTTGACTCTAACCGTTAAAAACATGTGTCGTATTGATGTGATCATAATTCCTACAAATCACAAATAATTAATTTATTATTTTACTAAAGTGATAAAAATATATGAATGTGTTTTCCCAATTTTGAGTATGTTGGTTGTTTTTTGCAAAAAATTAATGTCAATTTGGGATAAAAATTTGCACTTGGAGTCATAACGGTCACACCATGAAATGGAATAAGGTTTGGCTGATTCATACATGTCCCAAATTACTTACATATTATTTTAATATAGTTCTACAATAGATATGAATGTATTTATTTGGATTTGAGTATGCCACTTGTTTTTTTACTAAATTGTCATTTTAAACTGGAAATGTGCACGTTGAGTCATATAGGTTGCATCATGTGTTGGTTTGACATGAGATTGATTCATACACATAAAAAACAAATTCTGAACCCTTTTCCTAAATAATCAATACAATCTAAGTGAGATTTATTGGTTTTTAATGAGTGGCACTTTTTTCTATTTATGTGTCAGTTTTAAATGAATAATGGACACATTAAGTAATATCGGGAACATCATGTATCTTATCAAGGTATGGCTAATTCAAACATTTTAAAAATGACTTAGGGGTAATTTTAGTAATGTATTAAAACAATATGAATGTGTTTTCTCAGTTTTTCAGTATATCAATTTTTTAAACAAATTTAATGTCGATTTTCAATAAAAAGACACACTTTGAGTCTCAGCGGTCACATTGTGCATCAGATTGAGGTGAGTCTTATTTATACACATCCAAAATGATGTATGTATTGTATTACTAGAGTATTAAAACAATAAAAATTCATTTATTTATTTTTGAGTAATCCACTTGTGTATTTTACTAAAATTTCATTTTAAACTGAAAACATGCACTTTGATTCATAACGGTCGTATCATGTGTGGTTTTGACATGAGAATGATTCATACACATCAAAAATTAATTATAAGTCATTTTTCTAAATTATTAAGACAATTTGAGTGTGTTTGATCCGTTTTCAGTGTGTAACACTTTTTATACTAAAATGTCAATTTTAAACAGAAAATGAACACTTTGAGTCATATTAGACACATCATGTATCAAAATGAATTTTGGCTAATTTCTACACATCCAAAATGACTTATTTATCATTTTACTAATGTTACAAAATAATTTGAAATAATTTTTTCTGTTTTTGAGTATTTCGGTTGTTTTTTACTAAAATTAATGTCAATTTTGAATAAAAATATGCACTTTGAGTCATATAGGTCAAACCATGAATTAGATTGATGTGTGCATGATTCTTACATGTCCCAAATGTCTTATAGATATTTTTTCAAAAGTATCAAAACAATATGAATGTGTTTCCTTGTTTTTGGGTATGCCACCTATTTTTTTAACTAAAATTTCATTTTAAACTGGAAACACACTCTTTGAGTCATATAGGTCACAACATGTGTGGGTTTGACAGGAGAAATTTTTTTCATTATTGATGATGGTGAATTCATACCATGAGGAGAATATTTTTCACTATATGTTAGATCATTCATTGATTGTGTAATGTCATGATGTTTTTTCAAATGATCATATAGGTGGATTACAACCCTGTATAAAATCAATTAAACAAGTGGTGTAAAACATTTTTTTAATAAGCCACCAAAAACACTTTCATAATGGCTATTATATTAAGTGAAAAGTGTTGTGATAACATTTAAATAATTTTTTTCAAACACAATCTTAGTATGACCATAATAAAACTTCATTTCCAAATACTTTTTTGTTTTCAAGCTACCGCTTTGTCTCCTCCTTTTCCTGGGTATCCGCCTATACCTCTCCCTTCACATCATTATCTAACTTTGACAAGGCCTCCATATATACTTATGAATCTTCCATTTCCCAAAAAATTTATTTTTTTGTTGGTGAGTGCTTCTAAATAAATTGATTTCCTCCATTATACTTCTCCTAGAAAAAGAGATAAAAAATAATATATAATAATTCTGACACTAATTTTGCTCACCATAAATATATTCATATGGTCATAAGTCATAGTAGATTAAAAAAACAGGTAACCACCTTAATTTTTTGTCATCATACACTCTGAAAAATCATATGTTTCCCACTCATCTCTAAACAAATTTATTTCTTCTTTTTAGTATGAATATTTTTAGTAAAATTGATAGTACTATGAAAATATATAAAAATAAATGATTATGAAATATATTCAATGAAATTTCAATTACCTTTTGAAATTAATTTTTTTTGGGTGACGGTATTTTTTTACATTATGATATCTCACATAAATTTAAACACTTAATATCCACAATTGATTCCATTATATTGCTTTAAACACTGTATAAACATTGACCAAAATAAGAAAAAAAAACTCAATGTTTTGATAGTTAAATATTTCCATATATATCCTAATTTTATCCATTTTTAGTAATTCATAGGCTTTATCTCTACAGACACTGACTTCATTCCATGATTTAGCCTATGTTTAGTGACCCCCTATCATAAAAAAATCTTAAAAAAAAAAATAAAACATATAATTTGAATTTTACCTATAAAATGTTGATTAAAATGAATTACACATTCGAAATACACATAATTTGTGGTTAGTTGGTTGGATATTCATGCATTGGATCTGAAAAATAAATATTTTTGGTGTCAATATTGACTGTGATCAGCATCCAATGCTTCCTAAAAAAATAAAAACAAATAAGTAATGAAAAACGTAAAAATATATTTTATGTGAATATATTATTGAGATATACTTAGGCGATATAGGAATCCAAAATAGTATGTTATAGAATAATTTTTTGATCAAATGCTTCAAGTAACCTAGTTTTCTTCTTCCCAAATTCTTCATTATCCAATGTATCTTCTTCCATAGAAATGATATAGTGATTAATGAATCCAAATCATGCTTCACACAATCTTCCCTCTATAAATTTTTAATATAAATTCCTATAGATAAAATGTATATTTATTAACATTAATAAACTTATTATCTGACTATTTGGATATGCATATTATTAAAATGAACCTTGTGTATGTATTCACAATTGAGACGTCCAACCAGTCTTGCTTGAGAATCTCAGTTATAGTCTCGAGACTAATTACATCTATCATGGAACTTCCATATATTTCTTATTCATATGGAATGTAAGACACATTTTTTATCATTAAAAGTGATGTCATTATAAAGTTTTGATCATAATAAATTTTGAACTGGAACTAGTGGGGAGAAGGTAATCTCAGAATGTAATTTCTATTTCTTGGTCGATTCACTAGATTTTCTTGATTCAACCATCTGTTTCCCTACTGATTTATCCATTTGTATTATATTACCTCACTTTAGAAATTTTATCATCAACTGTGATAGGTTTTTCATTTTAATTTTTTTAAAGACATACCTCAATTATCTTTATAAGATTATATTACCATTTTATTAAAGCCCCAATAGCATCACAGACCGTAGTAATATTTAGATCGTCAAATAGAACAAGAAACTCAGTAGTTGGCTCATGAGCTACCTCAATCCCAAATCTCTTGTGATATTTTTAGAGTTAATTATAGTGTAGCTTATCTCCCATTATATTATACATTATACCCATCACAACACAGTGAAACATGGGTGTTGAATGATACAAATCACATAAAACTGTACCCCATATACTTTTAGTAGTATAATGTTTCTGAAAGTTTCTTGATTCAAATTTAGGAGAAAGAGTAATGATAAAATTTATTACCTACAATAACGTATTTTTTTTGGGGGAATGACTGGCCTCAAATAAGGTGGTATCATTTGGTTTATGTGAATATCTTTTCTCCACCACTGGTTTTCTTTGATCATTTTTCATATATTGGTTTCCCAAACCTGACCGAGTAATAATATCTTACAATGAGTCTATTTTTGTCAGAAATTTTCTCACCATATTATATGTATTTTCATGTGGTTTTATCTTCATTAAATATTTTTGAGGAGAGAATCTAAAACATAATGCTCTAACATCCCCATATTGTTTTGGCAGCTTCAAAGCTACTGAAAATATCTTTTCTTCCAGTATGGTCATTATAAATTATTATGTCTAAACAATATAAAAAATATGAAAAAATAAATATGTTTATGTTATATTTTTATAAATCATTACAATATACAATTATGTAATGCTTACATGTTTTTCTCAAACAATTTTTGTGTTTTCACCATCTATTTTACCCTCTTTATTTAGAGAACCCTCCTTCCATAGCACGTGATGTGGGATGGAAGTGGATTCAAATTTGGATTCACAACTCTTCATATAAACAAGGGAACATATGTTGTTTCATATCACTTAATTAAAATTTTATTTTTTATTTAAAATACATACCAATTTCTTCTATATTGAAAAAAAATCAATCCATGCTCTACGATAGGGGTACATTGGTTTTTATACACGTTATTTATTTTTGGAACTATTTATGTTTTTCATAAATTAACAATTTTGAATTCAGTTGGATATAATAAATAAAGTCAAATAATATATTATTGACTAAAATGAACCTACAATGATTTCTCATTAAGATGATTGATGAAAGTATTCCATATTAATGTCTTTATAATGTGTTAATATCTAACTGGTTAGTGGTGCTTCATTTTCCCCTCAGCATCCCTCATATGCAACTTCATAGGAAGAGTCTAGAAGCATCTATTAGATTTTCTAATGAAAATTAAGGAAAATTTATTATGTAATTATTCTAAAATAAATGAAATCTCCATGTAATAATGAAAATCAAATAAATATTTCATTATATATTTTTTTGGTAAAATATATAATGTATATCTTAATATTACCATAATATCTTTCCAAAAGATTTACTTTTTTATAGGTTGGACGTGGAACCTTGAATCAATTTCAATTGAAACATTCATCCTTGTTGTGACCCTAAGATAACTAATGAACATTGACTTTTTGGGGTGAATAGGTTGGCCATGTTGATTCTAATAAACCTCAAATTTTATACCTTGACTTCTTTCCTTGATAATTTTATTCAACACTATGATACTGCATCGTTATTTTTTTCATCAACATGTTATTGATCCCCTAATAATTCTATTTTGTAATCATCAACAATCTATTCTTCCTTGGGATCCATAACATCATCATTTGTAGATGACATTTTCTACATGAGTAATCAAACATTTAATTATTATCGAATACCAAAAACATAATCACAGAGTAAGGATTTTAGAAAGGTTGCATGCATTCTCTATTACAAACTTTAATAACTCTTTAACTCCATCTTGATTTTCTTTTTTCAAAAAAAATAGAATGCATATATTTTGTTGGGAAATGGTTATTTAAATTTAATAAATGTATAACCCCGCTATGGTAGGTGTTATCCTACAAATTCATCCAAAGGTGAATGTTATAGACCATTATCATCCTCATCTCCTTCATCTCTTAAAAAGTTATTATTGAATTTTGTTGATTGATACTCATCCCCCATCTCTTTTGGATATCCAAATATGTTTCCTAAACTAATCTAACCAGCATTGATCCCTTTCCAGGTATCGGTGACCATTTTGGATGACTACTCCTCAGAGTAGTTCAAAAAACATTGAAGATATGGGTGATGAGTCCCAAGAAACAAAATGAAAATAATAACTATTTTAGAGATGATGTTAGTGAGGATGGTAGTTCTCTCCTTAAAACTTTTTAAATTAACACAACTTAATTTAAATTTTTAAATCTCTTCTTAAAAAGATAAAAGGTCTGAGTCACCACCATGAGAACATCAACTCATCCCCACTGAGATGCACTAACTCTAATAAATTTTAATAGTACTTTTCCATCAACCATATCTCAAATATAAGAACTCTATATCCACTAATGTTCATGTGTAGTGTGTGCACCAAAAAATAAACAAGTGAATAATAACAGGGCCCCTGAAATATACACCACATATATTTGAGTATATATTCAAAGTAGTAACACTAAAAATACACATGTAAGTCAAGTCATTTTTTACTAAATAGAAGACCATGATAATCAAATGTATCAACTTTATTTTATACCACTTAATTATACTAATCATACCATAAGTTTATACCATGTTTGTTCGCTGAAAATCAAATCATTTCTCTATTTTTTCCTAATTAAATAAACACCCAGTGGGTTCCATAATACATTAGTAAAACCTAACATCTAAAAACTATAAAGAATAACAAACAACAACAAAAATGTCACATCACCCTCACCCGATCCCTCGATGAATCACTAAAATTTATTTATTTTCTCACATTCTAACATGTCAAACCTATCCATCACTAAATCCTGACACTTATTATTATTTAAAAATATTTTTATCCCATGTATACTCTAACACCACTCATATTCAAAAATAACCTAATTAAATTTGAATTATGTGTTATATGATATTATGTTTCAAAAATTAAGGAATGAACATTCAAAATCTAAATTTAAATAAATTATAATTACCTTAATATATAAAATTTTCTATTCCCTAATCCATTTTTTCCTAAATCACTATTTTCCTCCCAAAATATTGCTTAAATTCTAGCTTATATTAGCCTTTTCGGTAGCTTAGTTCACTAAAATTGGAATATTTAGATCAAAATAAAGTTAATTAATATTTATTCATATTTATTTTTCTCCAAATATGCCTATTTTAGTGAGGATGAAGCCGAAATTAGGGCTAGAGAGCTCTTCTCATTGTGGAAGGAATGTTGTCGAGAGTCAGATTGACACCCTTTTAAATTTATCAATGATGAAGGGAAAGAGAATCAAATGGTGAATTTGGCATGTTATTTTTCACAAAAAATGCCTAACGTGAGTATTTTTATGAGGTCACCCATTGTAGCACTTTCCTTATCCAACTATGACTAAATGTGGAGTTTTAATTGGATCTAATGTGACTACAACAAAATTAAAAGTAATTTTGATTATGTTTTTTGAAAAGTAACCGAGTGAGTTGTTTAAGAAAATACATATCATAAAAACAAAAACTTCATTCATTATGTTTTCATTAATTTTTAAGTGTCATTTTTTTTGTTCTGAGGACATTGCAAATAAAGATGACGAAGGGTTGAAAGAGTTGAAGAATGGGTTAGGAGATACAATATTCAATGTCGTTGCAACGACTTTGATGGAGATTAATGAATACAATCTGAGAAAGAGGTATGTCATCAAGTCATTTTGGAACCATAATGATGGGAGGAAGGGTATTTTTAAAGAGGGATTCCAATCCATAATCATGATATGGAAGGTAAGTAAGAATATAAGGATTGATTACGAAAAGGTAGTTAAGGTTAGTTGTACTAGAGTATTGAAGAATTGACAATGACTATGAATTTTTAATCCATATTCATAATCATAATCACATAACAATATCAAACAGTACATCATAGTTACTCACATTGTAAAGGTTTTATGATCTCCATTAAAAAATATAATTCACTTTCCATCACATCATACCACCAACCAAAATGTAACCCCACTAAACACTTTTTCATTTAACATGCTTGAATTTATCAATTAATTTATGGTAAAATTTACCGCAATGAAAAATATATTATAATAGTTCTAACTAGTAATAAATTTTCTAATATTTTGAATAAGTTTAAATTAACACCTTTAATAATTCTTTCATGTGGTTTATCATAATATCATTATTCAATAATATATTTAGCATTTGAAATTATATTCAAATTTATATTCAAATTGTGTATAGACAACAAAAAATAATAAAATGAAAGAAAATATAAAGGAACTACCATAAAATTATATCATTTTATGACATAGGAACAAAATTCTTTTATTCTTTCTACTACATAACTTATGCAACACTAATCATCCAATATTAATAAATAGAAAATCCAAACCTAGAATTCTATCAAATTTTATGATGATGATTTTCTCAATATATTCACATATATTCATGATTCATCTTATTGTATTTAAATTTTTTCAACTTCATGTGCTTGGCATACTATGGAAATAAGATTCGAATAATGAGAATCCACATTATATAAAAGGTAACAAGAAATAATATAATGGAAACATCAAGAAAATCACCATCAGTTTCAACAGTAGATAAATATGCATTTCACAATGGTCTTGAATGAAGCTGGAATGAGTTTAGAGAGTAGAGGTGGCATTGTGTAGGTATATGTACATGAGAGAGAGAGACAGGGATGATATGTAGGGTTCATCATTGTTACGAACAGTGCAAAATTGCAAACCATGGAACCCAAAAAATCAAACAATGAGAGAGGAAAAGGAGAAAATTATATACCTTGGATCCCATGATTGATCCATCTGAGAGAACGTATAGGGGTAGTGCCGGCAGCAATGGAGATTCATGAGATCTTCAGGATTATGATTAAATGAGTCAAGGTTAGGGTTCTTTTAAATAGATAGGGGACACTTTTATCAGTGATTTCAAAAAAGAATCGATAAAGAGACATTTTATCAGAACTGAATTGATAAGTGTTGATAAAAGGCATCTTTATCAATTTCTTTTTAGCACTAATAAAGATCTAGCATTATCAACACTAAAGAAACACTCGTAAAATCTATATTTATCAGCACTAAATTTTTAGAGATGGAATATATGCCTTTTATCATCACTTTTTTAGCATTTATAAAACTCAATATATATCAGTGTTAAAAAAACTGATAAAATGAAACTTCATAAGTGCTAAAACTTTAGCATTGATGAAGGATTTATAATTATAATTATAAATAAGAAAATTTTAAAAATATTTATATAGTTATATTTTTTATTATAATTTTATAATAATTTAAATATATAATGATTTATTTATATTTACATTAATACTTTTTTAAAAATAATATTTTCTATTTATAATTTTAAATATATAATTGTATAAATATAGTAAATATACATTTTTGAATATATTTATCATTATTTATTTATAATTATTATTTATAATTATTTTTTTATAATTATTATTTATAACTATTTTTTTATAATTATTTATTTATCATTATTTATTTATCATTATTTATTTATAATTACTTATTTTTAATTAGTTATTTATAATTATAAAAATATTTTTATCATTATATATATATATATATTTAATTATATATATATGTAATAAATACATATAAATATAAATATAAATATAATAAATATATTCATTATTTAAATATATTTATTATATTTTTATAACTTTTTAAATATATAATTATTTATTTATCAATACATGAATAATACTTTTAAAAATATTTTTATATATTTATATAATTATATATATATATCCCCTAGGGTGAAACTCAGGGGTACCTACACTATGGGTCTCTGTGGGGTCTTGAGTTTGCCTATCACTGAGTACAACAATGCATTGTATATTTCGTACTTTTATTTGTAATGTAGCCATTTTCCTTGAATAAACTGAGGATTTGACCTCAGCTTATATATATAAATATATATTATAAATTTAAATATATAATATTAATTATTCAAATAAATTTATTATATTTTTATATTTATTTAAATATATATAATTAATTATTTATATTTATTTGTATACATTTTAAAAAAATATTTATTTATTTATAATAATTTTATATTTATAAATTTGTAAATATTGTAAATATACATTTATAAATATTTATATACAATTATATTTTTGACATTAGTACTGAATATATAATCTTATATATATGCATTTTAAAAAGTGAGTGGAATTTAATAATTAAAAATACCAACAATTTAAAAATATTGAGAAAATGGATAATTTTTATTAAATAATTATAAATTATTAAAAATGGATATATATACATATATATATTGTTGTAAATATGAATACATATAAAAAATAATAAAACATTGTAAATATATATATATAAATAAGTAAAAGATAATTATTAAATTAAAAAATAAAATAAAAAATAAAAAATAAAAAATATTAAAAACGAATAAATAATATCGAACTATAATAATATTAAAAATTAAATACATAAAATTGATTGATTAAAAACATATTACATAAAATGTATCATGTAATAATTAAATTCTAATTTGTACTAAAATTTGAATAAATTTCATAAATATTAGGTGTTTGTGTATCTGTATAGGATTTCATTAATTGTGTAAATATTTGGGTGTATGAATTGTATATAAATTTTTTTTAATTACATATATGTATGTGAAATCAATGTAACACACTTTTGATATATGTTAAATTGAAAAACCAAAGAACATTTAAAATAAATAAGAGATTAATATGTTTTTAATTATAAAATTTTATTCATTTTCTATATATTTATATTAAATATATATTATTAAATAAAATTTATAATTAATATATATATATATAAATTAAACTTAATCATTTTTATTAATACTTATTTCATTAATAAATATTTAAATATATTTTTATTTTATTCATTTTTAATTTTTCTATTTAATTATTATAATGTATTCATTTTATATATCTATATTCAAAATATATTATTTATTAATATTTATAAACTATATATATGTATAATAAATTTATTAATTTCTATCAATAATTATTTGATAAATCAAATGTTTAATATGTTTCTTGATTTACTCTTTTTTAATTTTTTATTTTTTATTTTATTTTTTTCATTTAACATATGTAAATATTTAATATATATTATTTATTAATTTTTATAATTTATATATATGTATATTCAATTTATTAATTTTTTCAATAATTATTAAATTGATAAAATTGTTAATATTTTTAAAAAAAAATGTTTTTCAATTATTTCAATATATTCCAGACCTTTATCCATGCTAAAAATGCACTAACAAAGTCTACCCAGTTCGGGGCTAAAAACAAAGCAATAATAATGGGTACCCTTATCAATGAAAAAAATAAAGTGTAGATAAAGGGTACCATTTCTTAGTGCTATATAAAAGATTTGATAAGGATACCATTTATCAGCCCTCTTTTTAGCACTGATAAAGGTCTCCTTTATTAGTGCTTTTTTTTCTCGTGTTGATAATGGTCAACACTATTAAAGGTCTTTTTTGTAGTAGTGTCACATCACTTATAAAAGACTATCCCCTCTCCAAGCCTCTTCACACCTTAAAACCCTTTTTATTTATCCATTCCCTATATAAATATCTTAATTACATCCCTACCAACATCTTAGAGGCCTTTTTTATCATAAAACCAATCTTGTAAAGCTTTTTGTGCTAACCTATAGAGGTTTTCCGAAGAATATGTATCATTCTTATTCAATCATTTTTATTTTATTTCTTCTTCCACCTCCTTCAAATATTCATCAATTTTTCTAATATACTAATAAAAATATCTCTTAAATACTGAGATATTATTATTTTAATTTAATATGATAAATTCATCTTCTCTTCTATCAAATGGGAAATGAAACCATCTTTCATGTGTACAACGGACTGCCACCTCGCGAACCAATGTAATTTTTTTTTCATCATCACCTATCACATATTTTAATAATGTTGTATTTAATGTATACATATGGAATTTATAACATAATTATACTTCTATAATTATTATAGCACATACACCGTCTTACTTTCCATTCCATGGGAGATACGATAACTTCGCTTATGTGTACATCAGACTACAACCTTGTGAAGAAATGTGATTATTTTTCAACAAATGCATTTCATGGAATGTTATAACGATAATTTTAATGAATTTATAATATATATATGACATAATTATGATATTAATGAAATATTTATCATTCTAAAATGTTAATATATATCATCTACTTTTACCTTTCCATTCATTGAGAAATGATAACGTCATTTGTGCGTATGTGTGGACTACTTCCTCCATGAAGCGATGTGATTATTTTCTCATAAAAATAACATATATGATTTATATAATTATATTTAATGAAATATTATAGTGTTTATGATGTTATTATAATTAAAAAAATATAAAAATACTTACCTTCTTTTCATATTGATCGTTGCAAAATGGAAACATTACTCAGGCATACGTACAACCTCCCATCTCCATGAATATAATGTAGTAATTTTTTATAAACACGTTTCATGATTGCTTTTAAAAGTATAATTGATGTATAAAAATGATAATTACTTCATGAATATTATTCTATATATGATGAAATAATTAACACATTGACTATAGTCAACCTATCAATGTTATTTTTGACACATAATCCAAATATCATCAAAACATTTGACGTAAACATAATTGATTATGTAATCTTATATATCATGGAAATATGTTTAATAAAAGGAATAATAAAAATGAAAATTTTTATTATAAAATAAAAAAATTAACATATGATCATTATTCAAGAAGATAAACAACATACATGATGGGTTGGAATCAGTGTAAGGGATTTCATCTTAATTTCTTTCTGTTGCGGCGTATTTTGATGTTATGCACCTATATTCTTTTGTGAGTTGTATATATAGTACCTTCGACATGTTATATCATTAATTAATCTACTATTAATGAATTTTATGTTTTTTTTAATTTTATTCTTCCATGTGGATTACTATTAAAATGTTTCCAAATTGTTTAGGGGAATTTTATTAAAAATCAAATTTTAATATTTTCTTTCTACCTATATTTTTCTTATATGTCTATGTTTTTAAAATTATTTTCAGAATTTAATTGTATATAATGTTTTTTATAAAAAACGTTTTTTACTTTCTTTCAATATTTTTTAGAAAAGGATTCTCTCTACGAAATGTTTAACATTATTTACAAACGACAAAAGGAATGTTCTATTTTAACTTATACGATGATGGTGATGGATTTTCCCACCACCATAACCATTACTTGAAGTTAGGATCCATTTATAATATTTCATGTTTTATTTAGAGGAAAAACTCTATTTTTTGATGTTTTGGAATTGAAAATGGTTTTTTGAAAGAAAAGGGCATCTTTGATATCTGAAAGTGATTTACATACGAGTTTAAAAGTGTCTTTCAAGAGTTTTATAATGAAAAAGAGAGAATAAAATTTTTTATTCTTGAAATGGTATTTGAGCATTATACATGAGAAATAAATGATCTTTATATAACTTATATAAAGGGTTAGTTCCCATTGTATATCACGGTGAGCCCAATATAGCTTATACGATGGGTGCACCCAGATAGTACTAGGTGAGCCCAATATAACTTATATGATGGGTTCACCTATAAATCACTCCAATTAATTCTGTAATGTTCCTTTTGATAAGAATAAAAAAGGATGGATTTACTATTGTGTTTCTCCTATGGATTTAATAGATCTTCAGTTATTTCTAATACCAGTTTAAAATGGGTTATGAATGTAATGATCTATGTTTCAAAAAATGGTTATATTTTATTGATATGGTTTTTTAAGGTTTTATTTGAAAAAAATGTGTGTCCGTTTTTAATGTGGAATTTTTTTTCATAAACTCAATGAATTTTGAAGATAAAGGTAAAAACTAAATGGGTTTTCATGTTTTTCACTAGACTAATAGATTTCATCTTTTTATGTCACATAATAATATTTTTGTTCCCATCCTACATTTCAAAATGTTTTTACATGGTTTAAGGATGGGTAAGAATAAGGAAGAAGTCAAGTTGAACGTTGTGTATATTTTTCAGGAAAAAAAATCATGTTTTGTTTTAAAACATTTAAATTGTGAAAAAAATGGATACTGGTGAGAAGTATCATCTTTTATATATATATGGGTTGCTATGGAATATTTATGACCTAACTCTATAAAACTATAAACCTAAAATATATTTAGGAATGTTAGAATGTGAATTTTAGTATAAAGCTAATTGAATGTGTAATGTTTAAGGTTGGTTCCTTATAGTCGGTATCAGAGAAAAGGCTTAGATAACATTAGATGTTAGGATGTTATTTGAGATTATTTTAAAAAACCTATATAACCAAAATGGTTAGTATGCTAAGTATAATTATATTTATTTTAGATAAATAAAATTATTTGAATATAGTATGACATGGTTAAGGAATATTAGTATTTATCATCCATATATGATGGTTTGGTACAGTTTATTTGATATACTCACACTAAATTATTTTTTGTAAATGGATGGATCTAGCAGAAACCACATTAATAATATTTGTAAAGGGAAATGTGGTGGTTTTATAAACAAGAAACTAAATTGAATGGGAGTTTTAGTGAAAACAATTTTAGTAATTCTTAATCGTCTATCGTAATTTATGTTTGAAAACATGGACCTTGGTGAGTTTTCTAATACAACAAAAAAGAGAAAAATGGACTTCTTTATAATTTTAGGTTCTAAAGAACACAAATTTAAAAATATTCAATAATATATGTGTCAGTAATGTGGGAAGATTCACCCAAGAAAATGTTTTAAAAGAACTGAAGTTACTTTGTATGTGGTAAACGGGGCCATAAGGCAATAATTTTTTAGAGAAAAAGGAAGATTTCAATTAACTCTATTTAGGGGAATAAAATTATTCTCAATGTAGCAATTTAATGTTTTAAATGTGGGGGTTTTTGGCATTGTGGAAATCATTTTTCTAGGGATAAATCTCAAGAATGGTATTGACAAATCTGTATGGGCAAATTCCTGTCAATACCTAATGCCAATACGATTGATGATGAGGAACTATAGATGGCATATGAGATGTATAGATTATATCATTGATTATGTTTTAAAAAATTTGAATCTTAGGAAATTATTTATATTTTTGTTTTTTGGAATGAATTATTAAGGAGTTGTATGTAAAATCATGGTTAATCGATTATGAAAAAAGTTGATTGATTATGGTTTATACATCAGGGGATCCAACTGTTATGAGGTATTGGTGGATTTAAGGATGATTATATGTTTAAATGAATAAATAATATTTTGATGTTTTATGTGATGGGAGTAATTTTAGAGATAATTATTGAGTTTTAATAGATGTTTAAGGTATATAGAACCCTAAGTTTAACATGTGAAAATGTTATTTGTATGAGAATTATATTTTAATATTGTGGAAATAAGTTTAAAGGTATAGATAACTAAAGTTCCAAAGGATTGAATAACAACTAAGAAGTGGGGTTGAATCAGTTTTTCAATTTTTATAAGTTTCAATACTTTTTAAAAATTAAATCCTATAACCAGTTATGATTTATTTCCTGATGAAATTTTTCATAAATAATCATTCATGAAAAAGTTGGAAAACAAGTAATGAAAAACGTATTTACATGTTTTTTCCTGAGTTTGAGAACCTACATCCTTTCTATATCCACTCATATTCATCTATGGAAATTCACTGTTATAAATAAGTGAATACAACATGTGACAACTCCCATAAATTACCTTATATCTCCCAATAGGAAATATTATACTAAATCATATTAGTTAACAATGTTTCTTTCAGACAAATTGAGCTAAAAATAATACTAAAGCCTTTTTTTCAATTCACTCCACAAATTCTTAGACCAGATCCTCAATATGATTTGGTTGGATCTGATTCTCTCAATCTGATGGGGTCAATATGATCCTCACTAACTCTATATAGACATCTCAAACACTTCTCAAACACTCAGTTTGATCTTTCTCAGTCTGATTGACTCAATACAATGGACTCAATACATAGAACCCATTACCAATATGTAAAACTCAAACACTTCTCAAAAACATTGTCTGGTTATCCTTCGTTTGATTGACTCAATATGATGAACCCATTATCAATCTATAAAACTCAAACTATTCTCAAATTCTCAATATGATCTTCCTCGTTCTAATGGGAAATTTAACTAATAATTCTTTAGTGCTCTGCCTTTTGTGCTTATATGAAAAGTTATAATGAACAAATGATTTGAGAAACTATTTATAAATGACTTGAAAAAATAATATTAGGAAACTTTAAAACATTCCCCATTTCCTCATTTTCCAAAACTCTAGAAATCTCTCTCATTTAAAAATCAACTTTTAATTCTTCAATCCTCTTAGGATTTCTCTGAGATTTACACAAAATTAAATTTCAAGTTTGGCCTCTTAAACTCTTTATAAAACTTTTGGAATATTATTTTTTAGTATTCTTTATAATCATCTATCTTGTAATTTATAACCTTTCATTATTCCAATGTAACTTCCTCGTATTTAATATGATGTATCTTCCTCAGCTTCAATACAATATTTCTTTATTTCTTAGCTCATTATGATATGACTTTCTTTCTCATATCCATACGATATTCTAATCTTCTTCAGCTCATTATGATCTAACAGTATTTCTCAACTCAATACAATCAACTTTCTTTCTCAACTTATTATGATGAACTAACTTTCATTCTAAGTGTCAGACAGATTGAATCCTTGTAATGATGGAATTTTTATTATGATGGATTTACCATAATCATGGGATTCTCATTTCAATGGAATCACCATTATTATTGATTTTACTATTACAATTTAAATCCTATTATAATGATTTTTTAAAAATGATGGAATGTATTCAGTGATGAATCCACTTAGAAACATTAAACTTCTTTAAAATTAATCAGATTTACAGATTCTAACTTTCGGATCGGATCTTATATGCCTTGATATTTTTAAATCTATTAAGACATTTCATTGATCACTGGAACCCATTAAATAATTAAAATTCCTCTATTTCATTAAAATCATTTATCATGAGTATATTTCATGATTTATATGAACTTCATGTTCAGAAAATCATAATATGACTGTGATTATAATGTTTACTAACTTTCTGACTCCTCAGTTCAATTTCTTCAACAAACCACTTCAACCTCATTATGACTTCATCACTCAGAAACATATGAATTTCTAATAATTTATGAGTCTGATGGATCTTGAACTTCATACCGATGAACATGATACTGATGGTGTGTTCAATCAACAACTTTATCTTTCTGAAAACAGTTGCATCTGATGTTTCTCAATCCGATCTTATGAATCTAGAAAACAAATTTCTTAAAAACAAAAAATTTCTCCCCTTTTTATTATTTGGGTTTGAACATTCAAAAACCTTCAACATTTTTTCAGAACTCGTTAGCATATACTGTGTCTAATTCCTGAATGTCAAAAAAATTTATAAACAAAAAGGTTAGTTTTCAGAAAATAAAAACCCTTTTTAAAACAATTTATCACAAAGGTTCTTCAATAACCCCCATTGGATTTGTTTAAAACCCTTATTAACAACTTTTCCAACTATCATAAATTTTTTGAAACTCAAATTTTGTAAACAAATCTTGTTTTTTTAATTTCATCAAAACATATCCTTTCAAAAAAGTGCGTGTTTTGACACCACACTATGGGATAAGTTAATTTTTTTCAATGAATTCTATCTCTTAATGGAAATAAAATTTTTAGGCCATGTAAAGATAAACATTACTCACTTTTATCTTTTCCTTTCTCACTTTAATTTTTCTCTCACTTTTTTTTCTATACCCCATTTTATGATAAGAACATATTTAGATTCATAAAATAACGATAAGTAAAAAACTTATTAAAAATAAAAATTTGTTACTTTGTCTGCCCTTTCTCAACATAATCCATTAAATGATGGGGGTACTTCCTTATTATGTTAAGGAAGTCATGGGAGGAGGTTGACCATTAAGTTACATCCTCAATTACACAAATCATTCTTTTGATATGTATTTTTTTAAAATATCATCAATATGATAATTTATTGAGATTTATTCTAGAATAAAATTTCTAGTATTAAATTTCTCTTTTATAAAGTGAAACATTACATCAATGTGTTTTGATCTTGAATTTTAGACAGGTTTTTTATAAATAACAATTGCACTCTGATTATCACAAAGTATCTTTAATGGTTTAGAATAATTTACGTTCAAATCTTCCAGCTGAACTTCCATCCAAAACATTTGAGTACAAGCTCGAGTAGCTTCAACATATTTTGACTCAGAAATTCTCAAATTTATTGAGCATTGTTTTTTTACTCTGCCAACTCCTACAACATTCACCCAAGAAAAATGTTCCTACTAAGGTTTATTTTTTCATTACAGTCTCCATCATAATTAGCATCAGTATAACCATGAAACTTCACCTCGCAATTTTATTTTTATAACAACCCATTTGAATTTTTTTTTCTAAGACATATCTCAGAATCCACTTTTCTTCCAACATATTTGATTCTTTCAGATTACATTAATACTTGACATACAAAGTAATACAATAAACAATATTAGGCCATGAGGTTGTTAGATAAATAATAATTCCTATCATTTTTCTAAAGTCTTTTTGATTCTCACTTATTCTAGATTCATCTTTACTCAACTATGTGCTCATGAAAATAAGATTAGAAACTTATTTAGGTTCTACCAACCCAAACTGTATTAACAAATCCCTAGAAAACTTTTTTCTGAGATAAGAAAAATTATTATTTTCTTTGATGAACTTGTAATCCAATGAATAATTTTAATTATCCTAAAATATATATTTCAAAATACTTATTCATTTCCTCAGAAATTTTTTTACAAAAATCTTTTCTATCCTCATCAAGAATTATATCATCAACATAAACAATTATAACTAGACTTCTGGATTTAACATATTTCATATATATTTTTCTATGAACTTTTTCTTTTTATGAATTTAACATCCTCAAAAAATTATCATGTTTTGACTACCAAGCATGTAGATCTTACTTTATCCCATATAATGCATTATTCAGTTTACAAAATTTTTCTTAATCTTCATCACGTAAAAACCCACAAGTTTGTTTAATGTAAACTTTTTCCTCAGTTTCACTATGTAAGATAGATGAATTTACATCCATCTCATAAGCTTTGTAATTTTGATGTGTGGATACTGAAATAAACATTCAAATAGTTTATAATATTATAACTCAGGCAAAGTTTCTTCAAAATCCACATGTTAGACCTATGTATAGCTTTTACAAACAAGCCTATATTTGTTTTATGAAACTTATCCATATTCATTTATCTTTTTTTATTTAAACCCACTTGGTTTCAATAACATTTTTATTCACTGGTCATGAAACAAGTTCCCTTGTTTCATTCTTCTCAATCTAATTCAACTCTTAATTTGTAGCATCCATCCATTATTTTTTATCAATTGATTCAGAAATTGATTCCAATTTAACATTTGAGATAAGTGAAGTCTAATTTTATAATATTAACTTTTTACCTATCTAAACTGGATCCTTTTGATTTCCAATAACTTTTACAAACTCAACATATTTTTATAAGGAATCAAATTTCCATGTTTCTTCCACAACTTATCATTCCTCATCACATGAATTTTCTTAATCTTGATAAGGATATTTTGAAATGCTTTCATTATTATTGGAAATTTTCAGTTTTCCCTCCTCATCATTATCAATAACTTTTATTAAGGAATTTTTATTTTCAATTACCTTCACATCATACGAGTCCAATAACAATTTTAAACATTTTTTCTAAAATTTATAAATTCTTCTATTTAGTGAATAACCAATAAATTTTTTTTTCTTGTCATTCAAATTAATCTTTCCCAAATATGCATTTTTTATTTTAATTAAACATGGAATTACAAAAACTCTGAAGTAATTAAATGATGGTTTGTTGTTCTAATACATTTCATAAGAACTCATGTTTAATTTTTGTCTAAAAAAACATCTATTTTGAATATGTACAGCGATACTAATATATTTTTTCTAGTAAAACTTTGAAAGTTTGTATTTAACTAAAATAATTCTTCTCATTATCACCAAGCTTATAATCATTCATTTTGATACTCAATTTGTTTGGAGTATAGGAAGAAATATAATGTTGTTTGATACAATTTTTTCTCATATAATCTAAAATATAGTTTCTAGTGAATTTGAAACCATTATATGTTCTCAACTTTTTTATATAAACCCCCATTTCATTCTCATCTTCATTTCTGAAAAACATGAAAATTTACATAGCCACTGACTTGTGTTTCATAAACATTATGTTTTTCATCTAATTGAAATAATTAATAAAAGTGATAAAGTATAAATCTCTTTTTGTTGATTGATGTCTCATCATCCCAAATAAATCAGAATAAATTAGTTCAAGAGGTTTGGTAGACAAAATATTAACTCTCTTAGAACTTTTATTACACATATTTCCTTTCTAACAAGTAATACAAACATCTTATTCACTTATTTTAAATTATATAACGCTTTTTATAGCATCAAATTCAGAAAGTTTTTTTGTGTTTTTCTTTCCAAGATGGTCAAGTCTTCGGTTCCATAATTTATTTTCATCTTCAGAACATAAGTAATTGGAGTTGTTAAATTCTCCTCTTTGGAAAAGATTTTCACTAGTTCTTTATCCTTTTGTAATTACATTTCCATATTTCACACTTTTGATAAAACAAAAATCTTTTTTGAATATCACTTCTTTTTCCATAATCACAAAGTTCACATATATTAAGTAAGTTATGTATCATCCCATCAACAAATAAAACATTCTTATATTTTAGCATTTCTACTTCAAACTAAGCCATTCTAATTCCAATGATTTTTAAGGAACTACATTACCAAAGTTAATGGCTCCTCCATCATGAATTTCAACATGTTTCAATATTTTCATATCATATTTTATATGTAAAGAACAACCACTATCAAGTATCCATGGTTTGTTCCTTTTACGTGATTTTAATGTTGTCCTAATAACAAAATCACTTTATTTAACTTTTCCTTTTTGACTTCCTTTTCTTTTCAACCATAAGAAACTTGTTTTGAAATGAGTTTCATAAATTTTTTGGAATGATGACCAGACTCATCCCATCATCCAAAAACCTCTTCCAAACATTCAAATTGCTTTTTTATTGGATGGTTTATCACATCTTAAGATTTTTCTTTTCTAACTAACTATGTATTAAGAATGTTATTCATCATCATTTCATCAAACCTTCTTTCGGGAAGAGATAGGTTATTCCAAAAATTATAATGGATGTGGCCATAGATTCCACAACACCAACAATAGACATGAAATCTATATTTTATATTGATGTAATATCTTTCTTTGTAGAATCCATGTTGAGGTTGATATCTTATTATTGTTTAAATATACTCTGGTCATGGACTATCTTTCCTTCTAGGTGAGTTTTTAACTTTTTTATATGTGATAGGTTTCTTACATCCTTTTTCCACCCAATATTTCGCAACTATTTTTTTAGATCCAAAAATATTATAAAAATAAGATGAAATGTTATTTAAGGTGGGTGAGTGTATCATTTTATTTTTGAATTGATTCTTCTTAGCAACTTTAGAAGTCTTGGATTGTATATCAAAGTATTTTTTGATGTTTTCATTCATCTTTATCAATGAATTTTCGGACTCAAGAAGTTTTTATTGAAACTTGAAAACTTATTCTTCCTTTCCTGCTAGCTTCTTACTGATATCTTCAGTCATCCTTCCCTGTTCAGAAATTAAATGTTTGTAATTTATGATATATTGAATGTATTCATCCTCCTACATGATGAAAAGATTTATTACATCAATAACTTCTTCAAAATATTAATGTATCAATATGATTTATTTCTTGAGATTTTCTTTCTCAAGACATGAAAGAGGTTCTATTCTGAGCTGATACTCTCTATGAGATTCTTTACCACCTTATTATTCACTATTTGAGGATTTATTAACTTTCTAAACTTTTGAAATGATGGTTTTAAATTTTTTCAAACTTTCATCTTATGAATAATTGTTTTTAGTTGAGTTTAGTTCATCTTTATTACTCAACATACTTATCTTGTTCTAAGTAAAATTATTTTGGTATTTTTTGGATGACTTTTATTCAATAGAACTTTTGTTAAACTTTTTCTATCAAGGTTTTATTTCAGAATAAAATTTATATTATCCAACCTTCTTATTTGGAAAATTTAGAGAAAAGTGTACAATTCCACTACAGATAATATATTTGAGAGGATGATTGCCTCCATACTTTCTTCTTTCTCTTCAATAGTTCTTGGATATAAGTGACATGATTTTGTCATTCAAATCAACATCTTCATTACCTTTAGATTCATAAGGATCAACATCTTCATCATCGTGAATTTTTAACTTTTTCATAGCTTCAAAATCCATTTCATCTTTCATATTATGTTTGAAAAGTGTATCTCTTATCATTTCATAAGCAATAAAAATATTATGTAATTCATTGAGAGATAAATCATCCTTATCCTATAAAGTTGAAATTTTATAATCAAACCTATTTGGATGTTTTTACATACGTTTCATCACAATTGTAGAATCTTACATGATATCTCAAAATCCTATGATGTTACAAAAAAACATTTACTCTATTAAATTATTCATCAATAGTTTCTTCATCTCTCATTCTGATGTCTTCATACTTACTATACCGTATTTTTATCTTTTCATCCTTCACTTTTGTATTCTCTTTAAAAATACTTTTCAAAATTGTCTCATATACTTTATGAAGTATTGTGACCCATCACCATCTGATAAATATTCTTTGATAAGGACATAAGGATTAAATTTATAGACTTTCCATCAAAATATATATTTTTATTATCCAAAAAATCATAAAATAATCTTTCCCAATATGTGTAAAACCATTCGTAGCAGTATCCACAAATTCAAGTCCACGATATATAAGATAAGAAATCATCCTTTTTTACATTCTTAATATTGTTTTTTAACAAATGTAAGTATTCCTCTACTATTGACAGAATTGATATTATCCATGATAAGGATTCAACAAGGTAACCTTTACCTCTAATATGAATTAAAGTTTCAAATAATCAAATAAAAACCTTTACGGGGGTTGAATCAATTGTTCACTTTTTATAAGTTTCAATACTTTTTAAAACATAACCCCTATTTCCAGCTTGGATTTATTTCCTTATCACCCTTTTAGTAAATAATCATGCATGAAGAAGTAGTAAATCAATTAAAGCATGAAAGATTTATAAGGTTTATCCCCAGTGTGAGAACATACACATTTTCCATATCCCCTATCATGGGTCTATAGAAATTTACTTTATAAAGAAGTGACTACAAATTGGGGAAAATCTCATTAGACGCCTTCTATCTCTTGACAATAAATATTATACTAACACCAATCAATTTATAAATTTTCTTAAAGAACAATTTATCCAAAACAAAAGAATAAATTATTTATTCAATTTTCTCGAAAAATTTGTAGTTTAGATCCTTAGTTCAATTTGGATATTTCTGATTCTATCAAATCCAATGAGTTCAATATGATTCTCCATTAATCAATAAGTACTTCTAAAACTCTTCTCAAACAATAACTCTAATCTTCCTCATTTCGGTTGACTCAATACAATGGACTCAATATGATGAACCCATTCTCTATATGTAAAACTCAAACTCTTCTCAAACACTCAGTTTGATCTTACCCAGTATTATTGACTCAATTTGATGGAATCAATAAGATGAACTCATTCTCAATCTTAAAAACTCAAACTATGCTCAAATGATCAATATGATCTTCCTCGGTTTGATGGGAGTATTCTCTTCCAATTATTCTATTCTCCACCTTTTGTGATAACGTGAAAAGTTAAAATGAGTGAATGATCTAAGAAACTATTTCTAGGTGACTCATAAAAAATATTAGTGAACTTTAAAAACATTTCTAATTCCTCATAAATCAAAAATCCAAAAATCTATCTCATTTAAAATTCAGCTTTTACTTTTTAAATCCTCCTTATAATTCTTTGTGATTTATGAAAATTTTAATTTCATGTTTAACCTCTTAAACTACTCATAAAACATATGGAATATTATTTTTGATTCTTCTTCATAATCATCCTTCTCATACTTTATAACCCTTATTTAGTCCGATGTAACTTCCTTAGATTAAATATGATATATCTTTCTCATCTTCAATACTATGTTCCTTTCTTTCTAATCTCATTATGATCTGAATTTATTTCTCAACTCATTACGATATTACTTTCTTCTTTATCTCATTACAATCTACCTTTGTTTCTCTAGTCATTGCAATAAACTTTCTTTCTCAGCTTATTAAGATGAATTGACTTTCCTTCTCAGAGTCAGTCTAGTGGAATCCTCAAAACTATGGAATTTCCATTAAGATTTATTTATCATAGTGATGCAATTATCATTACGATTGAATCCCCCTTATGAAGTATTTTCCCAATATGATAGAAATCCAATTATGATTATTTTCAATAACAATGGAAATTATTCATTAATGAATCGACTAAGATACTTTGAACATGTTCAAACTTCATGAGCTTCACACATTCTGACTTCTAGATCCAATATTTTGTGTCCATATTTATTAAAACCTTATCTTGATCACTAGAACCAATTCAGTCATTATGATTCCTTCATTTTTTAAATTATTTTACCATGAGTATGTTTCATGATTTATAACAACTTCATGATCATCAAATCATCGTCTGACAATGATTAGAATGTTTTATAACTTTCTAACTCTTGAAATTACTTTTTTCAACAAACCTCTTCAGCGTAATTACAACTTCTTCACTCGGAAACATCTAAAATTCCAAAAAATGATTAGTCTTATGGATCTTGAACTTCATACCGATGGACTTGAGACTGATGGTTCATTCGATTAACAAATTCATATTTCTGAACACCTTTTCATTCAATGATTCTTGATCTGATCCTTTGAATCAGGAAAAAAATTCATTAAAAAAATGTCCCCATTTATGTTTGGGTTTCAACTTTCAACAACTTTAAACTTTGTTGTAGAACTCATTATTATGTTTTGTGTCTGATTCCTGAATATCAAAAAAATTCTCATAAAAAAAGTTTTTTTGTCAACAAATACAAAAACATTGTTAAAACAATTTATCAAAAAGGTTCTTCAATCACATTTATTTTTTATATGATATTTAATTATTAATAATATTTGATGATGTTCATCATATTTCTGGGAATGTTATAAAAATTATAAGATTTTAAAAAAATAGACAACACGTGGGCTGAGTGACAACTCGTTGCTTTAAGCTAGATCATGGGGCTTAAACCCACAACTGAAGGAAGATAAGGGGCGACACCTCCCACTAGCATATGCGATATCCAGGTTAGTATGAAATCATTTTTTTCACTCAAACTATTTGAAATATAAATTTTTAGTTGATTTTGGGAGAATATGTTTTATCGTATAGATAACCATGGGATTAAAAATTGATTTGGTGATTAGTTGATAAATTTTATTTTCGGAGAATTTTGTGACTTTTGGAATCTTATATGATTATGTTAAACAAACAATTATGGGATTTTATTTGATGAATAAAGGTTGAATTTTCCTTTTATTATTTCTTTGTGGTAATTCAAGTTATTTCTGGAAATTATTATTATATCATTGAGATAATATGATTAAGGAATATAAATTTTTATTTTGAGACTTTACAAGTGATTAGTGTTATTTGGAGATAAATATTAAATTTATCACAGAAGAATATGTGATTAAACCCTTCTGATATTTGTTTTTCAATATTAGTCAAAAATATTTTTGATAATTTAAAATATAGTTATTTATCAAATGGTCTAAGATAAAAGTTGGGTGATATTATTGAGTCCTTTTAGATTCATCATTTATTTCTTCATGTATAGGTTTATTCAATTTGTGAATTACCTTACCTTATTCGTAAAATTTTGGTTTTTTTATTGTCTAACTATTATAGAAATATATTGTTATAATTTTATTGATATATGATCCTTTAAAATATTAAATTTGTTCTTCAGTCATGAAAATGTTATCTAGAATACTCATCATTTGGAGAAAAAGATGATATTTTGGGGTAAAATGATTAAAAGATGAAATTAAATGGACCAAGTAAGTATATTTCAGTATGTTATTTAGTCTATATGGTAAGAAATTTTTCAACCCTCAAGAAAGGATCTTGAAAATGAAATTTCTATCCTATTATGTTCACATCCTATGAAACAACGGTCTTTTTTCACCACTATTTGGTTTATGGTTTTGTGGATGTTTACTTTCTCGTGATCGTTCACTTTCATGTGATCAATGATCTTTATCAATATCCATAATTATTTTTTTATCATACTCTTCTACTATTTCCAATTATTCACTTACAACCAATGTTATCCTATTTTGAAACCTAATATGTGTTATTCTATATTACCTTCGTACTTCCTTTTCTCTCTTATTAAGAGGAGGATTTATTGACTCTTTTTACGATATGAGACTTTAAGAAAGGTATTTTCAAATTTCCAACCATTGATTACCAAGATAAAGTTTAAATTGAGAGGAAAACATTTATTAAATGGGGGATAATGTAATATCCATAAATTTAAAAATAATTTAATCTTTGTTTGATATCTTATAACACAAGAAACACCGAACTTAAATGAACTATGAAATGATATTAATTTAAATATGACTATTATAAAAAAGAATTTAAATTAGATAGTATGAATAATATCAAATAATTTATGAAATAAATATATAAATTTCATACTCAATATAAATTTATTGATAAATTATTATTAAATAATCATTTAACTTTTAATAGAGTAATTTTATTCATTAAAAATATGTTTTCATCAAAAAATATTTTTATTTATTTTTGTGATAAAATATTATAAAAAACTTATTGAAATTTTAGAAACATTATTTGAAAAAATGAACTTAATTTTTTAAATCATCTTGTAAAATTTTACTTAGGTTTAATTTTGGTATTTTTTGGAAAATATTGATTTTTCAGTGAAAAATGAGAAATACTGATTTTTGTAAAAATTTAATTTATTTTTAATAAGGTAAGTAATTTAAAAGACCCATTATATTTTGAATATTATTTCAAGTAACATAATTATTATTTATTTATATTTAATCCATTTATTTAAATTTTAATCATCTTAGTATTGGACATTACTATAATATTATTTTTAGGATTAAAAATGTATTTTTTTGAAACATGTATTACAATGCATAATGTTTCTATATTTTTATAAACAAATCCACTAATTAAGAATTATTTAAATTAAATATATATATTATATACAAATAAATTTTAATTTAAATTCATACAATTATTATTACTATTCATATATTTATAATAAAATTGACTTTTTCTTGAAAAATACACATCTTGCAAAACCACATTTTCATCGCATCTGTGGGATTTATTTTAAATTGAATTCGTTCACATATGTGAATTGAATTTGATAAAATATATTAAATATTTTTATTTTTAATAATTTTAGTATTTATTATTGTAAAATTAATTTATTTTCATAATGATTAGTAAAAACAGTTAAAATCTCTTACCATGGTTAAGGTAAAACTAGATTTACTGAGGGTTAATCTAAGAAAATAAGGGTTAAAATGACCTAATAACTTCTAAAAAATATATTTTCTATCTTTATTTCAACTTTATATTTTATAATTCTCGATAATGGTCAATTTTGGATCCTTTTGGCATGTAAACAATGCGTGTGTCACTTTTTATTATCAAAAATTACAAGTGTCACAATCCCCTCACTTATAAAAGTACACCTCTTATCCTCTTATATTAACACCTTAAAACCATTGTTTTCATCCAATAAATTAAAAAGTACCTTCATTAATTCCCTAACCACATCCTAGAGTCATTTTTTATCAAAAAACCAATCTAAAAAAATCCTTTTGTGCAAACCAGAGGCGGTTTTTCAAAAAAGAGGTATCATTCCAAACTTAGCATTTTTTTTTCATTTCTTATTCCACCTCCTTAAAATATTATTCAATTATGATGATATAATAACATCATAATATACCATATACTAAGATTTTATAATGTTATTTTCATAACCTAAATCCATCTCCACTTCCATCAAATGAGAATAAAACCACCAAGCGTGTGTACGACAATCTACCACATCGTGAACCGATGTAATTCATTTTCCATCATCACCTCTCCAAAATATTATAAAAATAGATTAAAATTATATATATGATATTTGTAATATATTTATAATTTTTTAATTATGATACCACATATACCTTATTACATTCCATTCTGTGGGGGATATGAAATTGTCGCTCATGTGTACAGTGGACTACCACCTTTCAAAGCGATATGATTCATTTTTCACTAACACTTTCCATGGAAGGTTTTAAGGATAAATTAAATGAATATATGTGATATATATGAAATAATTATTATATTTATGACATGTTTGTCATTATTAAAATATAATATATAACATTTAATTTTACCTTTCCCTTCAATGAGAAATGATAGCATTGTTCGTGTGTATATGTGGACCACCACCTCCACAAAGTGATGTGATTATTTTCTCATCACCAAACCACACATATGATATATATATATATAAGTATATTTAATAAAAAAAATATGGTTTTCAGGATATTATGATCATTCTTGAAAGATAAAATAATATTTACCTACTTTCTATAATGATCATTGAAAAATAGAAACTTTACTCATGGGTACATACAACCTATGATCTCCATGATGGTAACATAGTTCATTTTTAATTACCATATTTCATAATTATTTTAAAATTTATAATTTATGTATAAAAATTGTAATTATTTCATGATTATTATTGGATAGTTTATTGAACAATGTCTTCTTTAAACATGTTCAACCTACGAAATTCATTTTTGACACATAAACAGAATATTATCAAAACATATGACATAAAAATAATTGACTAAGTAATCATATATAGCAAGGAAATAAGTTAAATAAAAGAAAGGATACAATTGAAAATGGTTCATAGGAAATTAAATAATTAATATAATTTTATTATTTAATAAGATATAGAATGAAAGTGATGATTCAGACTCAATGTAAGGGGCTTCATCTCAATTTCCTTTCATCTAGGAATATTTTGATATTATGAACCAATATTATTTTATGAGGGTTATATTCATCTCATTTAACGTTTTATATCATTAATTTCTCTATTATAATCTGATTTTATTCTTTCAGGGGTCTTATGATTCAAATTTTTCTAATATCTTGAGGAATTTTTCTTAAAAACCCTCTTTTAAATATTTTATTCAAAATTTATTTTTCCTCTGTGTCCATATTTTTTAAATTATTTTAGGAATATAATTATATATACATGATATTTTTATAAAGGTAATTTTTTCATTCTTTTAGTGTAACATCCCTTTACATTCTTTCATGTATTTCTCACCACTCTTTTTATTTCCCTCTTTGTTTGGGTTTGTTTTCCAAGAAAGGAAAGCATTTTTTGGGGAAAATGATTTAAATCTCAAGTATCAATATTTTTTGTAACTAATGGAGAATTATTATAAATGTAAAAAATTCATGTCTTTTAGGGTTTCGGTTGTCCCAGATGATTTTTCAAATTGGTTTTGAAGAATCATCTCATAATACACGTTTAAGTCATGATGTGGCTATATGATGTGAATATATTATTAGGATCATGACCTAAACTAGTTGAGAGTGTGAAAATTTTACATGTTTTCAAATGGGATCATGTCATGAAAAAATATATTATAGATTTTTTTAATCTGAGGTGATTCCTTTATAGGTTTATCTTATAAATCATGATATTCATGTCGTAAATTTTTTAGGATATATTGTTTTAACCATGCTATATTTATAATTTTATTTTCATTCAATCATAGGTTCCTATATCAATACTTGGAGATCTCCTTGATGATTTTTGGGATCTCTTCTCATTATGGATCATTTTTTTCAATGATGGATCTTCATTGTGGTTGTTATGCATCATTTTAGGAAAGTAATATTTCTGCTTCTTCATTCTCGTTGGTTACAGTAGCACTATTGTGCTACATTTTAGGGTTTTATGTCTTGTAGTGCTGATTATATTGATCCTTTTTAAATATGTTGTGTGATATTCCTCCAGAGACTGACCATTATGTTGGTTGTGGGGAGACACGTGATTTTCATTCAATATATGTTGTTTTATCTTCTCCACTAAACTTTTTGGTTGTTGAATTGTATTATGAGATATAAGGATTGATTTTAGGGCCTTTTGAGTTGTATTTCATTCTTCCATGTTGGTGGATCCCATTGTGGCCATTCCTGAGGCGAGTTTGAGGTAGGTGGTTCCTTCTCTAGCATATGTTGGATGAACTATATTGCTCTAGTTTTATAAATCATTTTATAAATGAATTTGCATAATTGAATTGTGTGTGTGGAAATGGGTTTTTGAGAAAAGGTTGTTTCCCCTTATTTTGTTAAAATAAAAGGAGTTTTCATATCATTGTGAAATAGATTTATGAAATGGTTTTCAAAGAATGGTTTTTATGAAATGGATTGGAAAATGTAGCACATGGAAGCCTTGGGTACTTAGGTGGAAGTTGTAGCAATAAGCCTTGTTCATTGATATTGTTGGGGGGGTTCACTCATGGGGTATTCCTTTTCTCCTTATACCCATTTTCTAGGGACTTGTTAGACCTATTGGTAGGTTCACTTGTTGGAGTGTTCCTCAACTCTCTAGATTCAATTCATATATCTCAACCCTTGATGCACATGATTGTCTATGTCATGGTAGGAGTGTTCAAGATCGCCTAACCTATAGTGATCCTTGGTGTGATGTTACCTATTATTTTGTTTTTACTACTTTGTATTTAATGTGATATGTGATATATACATTGGTTTGACTACTTTGATATATGTGATATGTTTTGAAACTATTTTACCTAGATTATTTGTATATGTGGAAAAAGGTGGATTTATCTACCGTGATTTTGATATAATTTTTTTAATTACTTATCATGACTTCTTTTCATCAATGTTGAGAGATTTGAAATTATAATAAAGATAACTGATATGGAACATATAGTTGGGACCCTAGGGATCTTGTTTAGCTCACACCCTGCACACCCCTTTAGAAGTTCGTAATTTTTTTTCTTTTTATGTATGGAAAGGAATGGTGCCATAGTGAGGTGGTTAGGTTTTTGTATGCTGTATCTAGGTATATCATAGGGATATGGTGGTATTTTTATCATGCTATCACATAGATTAATTATTTCATTTTATTAGTTATCCATTGTCATTGTACTTGTCCCTTGGATATTTTTTTGAAACTTTTGAGTTTTAATTCTTTTGCTGTTTCATTTTTTCTATGACATGAATTATTCATCTTACTCTTTTTTTTGTTATGTTGTTTATATATATGTCATATTTTATGCATCAATTTGGGTGAAATAGTTTCCTATGGATGTTGTTGATTCTCATGTTCTAATCCTTATCTCTTGTGAATCAGAAATGTCCTTTGAGAATGTGATAGTTCGGGTTAGGTACAGGGTTGTGAGGGTATCTAGGTCAGTTTTTTCATTGTTTTGTATCATATCATAGTTTTGATAATCTTTTGGAAGTTTGTAGATTAGAGATAGGATTTTTGGGAGTTGAGAGGTAGGTTGCACTGAGTACATGACCATATCTTTCAGTGACAAGACTCAAGTTACCATGGGATGTTAGAATCTGTGTCTTTCATTTTATGGTCTTGACCTTAATTGTAGTTTTTTATTATGGTTTTCTCAATTGAACTGAGACTATCCTATTGTCTGATCATTTATTGTGTTTCTATGTGCATCAGTATTCCTCTAAGATATCTTCAATGGGTGCTACAGGAGGGTGAAACAAAATCACCTCAAAGGAATATTCTTTTATATTAGAATCTAATAGAGTTTATCGTGTGGGAAGTTTGTGTTGTAGACCAAAATGTACTAGAAGTCCAAAACATGGATATTGACATATAGTTAAGAGTTGAAGTAAAATGGATCGATCACGAGAGTTCTTATGTGACAATAAACAATCCATTAAGGGTATGAATAAACATTAATAGGTAGATTAATTTATGGAAAAAGTTTATTAGATCATCAACTTCATGGATACACCTTATAATATCAAGGTGAAGTGTGTCGTGTTCATACATAAGGGTCCCAACAAGTGATAGTGGGATTCCATGGTAGATGTGGATATACATGTGATCTTGGATTAGAATGGTTTCAAGACCCAATTCTTTCATTAGTTTTGTCTAGATTCACTAATGGTTTAGAAGTATCTATAGTACCTCTTCTTTTAACGAGGAGAGTTTTCAGAGTTGGCATACACCAATCGCATCCTGGAGTTGGTTCATTTTTCGTTGGAGATAGTAAATAATGACATGATAAAGGCTAATATTAAATTGAAGGATCATATATCTAATAACAGGTATTCATACTAAACATTTCTACCTTTGGGGATATAGTAGATAGGGAAATGATGGTAGATATGTATATAGAAATAAAGGTTGGTTATTCATGCCATTCTCTTCCACCTAGTGGAAGATTTAGTGGTGTGTAGGGGAGGAAGAAGGAGTGGAATGATAATCGCAGGAGTGGAGAGGGTTGTTCATAGTAGTGGGCCTCCTCATCACCTTTAGATATAGCTAGTAGTGACCCCTTAACTTGATATCAGTGTGGTAAGGTTGGTAACACCCGATGATCTTGTTCAGTGCCTGCAAAGATGTGTAACAGTTGTGGATGCTATGGACATCTAAAATGTTTCTTTTTTGATATATCTATACCAATTTATGATCATGTTTCATCACCTCCAAAGGATACTATGTCATAGTTAGATGTTTCAAATTTTATAAGGCTCTAGCTATAGGCCTCGAGAGTGAATCACCTTCACGCATTGGATGAGTCTCTAGTGGGGGTGGATGTAGGTCTAGCAATAGTGAGAGGTACCATATTTATTTCATCTTAATTAATGACTAATTTATTTGATACAGGTTCCCCCCTATCATTTATATATTCCCATTTTGTTGATATTCTTAAAATTAAAACATATCTCATGTCATTGTTTATGGATTTAGCGACACCTCTTAGTGAAAGGAAAGAGAATGAGTTTCCATGTACTTTTTCATTGTCAATAGCTAATGCATAATTATTCTTGTATTTCATCATTATCTATATAGATATGTTTGATTTCATCATAGAGATGGATTTTCTTATTTCTCATCATGTTGATGTTAATTCTTATCATTTTGGTGTCTCATTCCTTATGTATGATTGGAGATCTTGGGTGTTTCTAGGAGAGTGATATTTGAGGTCGGGTCATGTAGGACCTTACTACCAATATCTTCAGTGTTTTTTTTTCTACTATATTTTTTGATCCTGATGATATTTATTCTGTTTTTTTAATTTTCATGTTATTTTCTAGGAAATTACTGATGTTTTTTCAAACTACTTCCCCAGTCTACCACTAGAGAGGTATGTATGGTTTATTATAGATTTGGATCTAGATACATATCAAATCTTGATACCATCTTATCACATGGAACCAAAAAAGTTTAAATATCTCAAGATTTAGTTGGATGGTCTGATGAATAAAGGTTTCATTCCCCGTAGTGTTTTTCCTTGGGGATCCCTTGTTCTCTTTTCCAATAAAGCATATGGATCACTTTGATTGTGTGTGAACTATCATAAGTTGAAATAGGTAATAGTTAAGAATAATTATCATTTTCTTTAATTGTATGATTTATTTGACAAATTAACAGAGGTAAATTGGTTTTTTAGGATCGATTTTCAGTCATTTTATCATCAAATTTGAGTCTAGACGTCTGATATACCAAATACGACATTCAGAAGAAGTTGTGATCATTACAAATATCTTGTTGTGGTTTTTGGTATAACTAAAGCTCATATAATTTTCAAGGATTTGATGAATCAATTATTAAATGAGTATATAAACACTTTTGAGGCAATTTTCTTGGATTATATTTTGGTTCATTCTAGATTGGATCATGAGCATGAGCATTATTTTAGTTTGGTTCTAGAGATATGGAGGAGCCACATGTGGGTTTCTATAATTCTTCTAGTACTTATTTGGGTTGTGTTCTTATTAAGGATGATCATGTGGTGTCTTATGACTCTCTATATCATCTACCACATGATAATAATAACCCCACTATTGATTTACAGGTTGTTGGAGTTATGCATGCACTTAAATGTTAGAGATACATTATTTTTGGGAGAGGTCCATGGTCTTCTCTGATCATAAGAGTCTTCAGATACATCTTTTCTCAAAAATAATTGAATCTCAGAAAATGTTAGTGTTTGGAATACCTTCTGATGTTTGATTTTGATGCTATACCCCAAGGAAGGTAAATGTTGTTGTCGATTCCCTCACCAAGAAAGAACCATCGTAGACTATATCAGAATCGAACAAGAAGTGAATCCTTATGGGGATCTTCACTGAGTTTTACATGGATTCTCATGAGGATATTTTAGGTATAAATAGAACCATTGTTTAGTTATCATCATATCACACTGAGTCTATTATGAAATATCCATAATAGAATGATGAGTTCAGGGTAATTTGAGAAACCATGTATGGTGGCGAGACAGTTTCTTGATGGTCTCTCTATTCAGATGGTACTCTATTTTTTGGAGTGGTTTTTCATCCCAGAATCTATGAGGAGATCAGTTTTTTTTTGAATTTCATAGTTATTTATGGGATTTTATTCTAGGAACTATGAATATGTATTATGAAATGAGACGGTGATTATGTTGTCTTAGTATAAAGTGTGACATTTCAGATTATGATTCCCACTAATACACCTACAAATAGGTAAAGGTATAGCAGGTAAAACCTTTTTAGTTTCTCCATAATATTATGGTTCTAGATTGGAAATGTAATTAGGTTCCTATAGACTTTGTTGTTGGATTACCACAGACTCCCTGGGGGTGGAATGAAATCTAGGTGGTGATTGATCAATTGATAAAGTCATCACACTTCATTCCGATTAGGGGAACCACTAAATTTACCTTTTTAGTTTCTCCATAATATTATGGTTCTAGATTGGAAATGTAATTAGGTTCCTATAGACTTTGTTGTTGGATTACCACAGACTCCCTGGGGGTGGAATGAAATCTAGGTGGTGATTGATCAATTGATAAAGTCATCACACTTCATTCCGATTAGGGGAACCACTAAATTTGAATACATGGGAAAGTTGAATGTATAAAAGGTAGTGATGTTTCATTGAGTTCCCTTTTAAATTGTTTTAGATATTGATCCTAGGTTTACCACATGGTTCTGTAAGAGTCTCTATGAGTAGATAGAGACTCATGTTAGGCAGAGTATGACATACTATACATAAACAGATGGCCATATGGAGAATGATATTTAAATCTAGAAGGATATGCTTTGTTTTTACATATTATATTTTGGTGGATCATGGGATAGACATTTATGACTATTTGAGGTTTTTATAACAATAGTTATCAATCATCAATCAGAATGGCTCCCTTTGAGGCTTTGTATGGTTTCTTGGTGAAGGTCACCTCTTTATTGGGCATAGGTGGGGGATGCCTCTCCTATAGGACTAATTCAAATTTCATATATTTCAGAAAAGATTTATGATATACGTTGATGTCTGATTATATCACAATGTTCACATAAATCATAAGGGAATTATCTGTGTAGTCCTTTAAAGTTTTTCATTGGGGATTACGTTTTCTTAAAATTTTCTCCTTGTTTGTGTCACCTTCATTATAGAAAGTAGGGAAAGTTGGATCTGATATATTTTGGACCATTCAAGGTCGTTGAGTGTCTTGGGAAGGTTTCTTATCAGTTTTCATTTTTAGTTTAGTTGATTGGTATTTATGATATTTCCATAAATCTCATATCAAGAAGTATAATCCTGATCCCTCTCACAAACTGAGTTGGTAAAAAATCTAATTAGAGCCAAATGTTTCTATTATAGAGAAAATAGTAGTGTTTATTGACTCTTAAGTGAAATTATTTCATAGGAATATGATTCTATTGGTCAGAGTGTTGTGGATACATGGATCATATTCTCATAAGACTTAGGAGTGTACACTAAAAAATATTTCACATTTTCCAACAAGATAAAATCTATTGGAAAAAAGTACATTTCTATTAGTAAAACATTTTACTCACATATATTCCACGATCACTAAAATTTCTGTAAAAACTCTGTCGCTAAATGTTTTTGAAATAGATAAAATAGGTATGTTAGAATTATAATAATACCAAAAGATAATATATATGTTCGTTAAAGTGTTTTTTAACAAGTTCTAATGACAAATTTTTCTATTGGCAATTATATTATCCATATATAACATATGTTTATAAATTACATTTGAATAAAAATTATAAATTTTTATTATTACTATTATTTCATATTTTATTTATTTATTTATCAAATATAATTCATAACCTTAAATTATTAAACCGAATAAAATTTTAACAAATGTTCAAACATGGAAAATAATAATAATTGTATTATTAATGGAATTTAATATCGCAGGATCCATCACACCCCAAAACACACAACACCCTCTTTACCCATCCATTCTAGTGAGTCAGGTCCCACAAAAGTGACCAGTGAGTAGAAATAGTGACTCATCCATGCCATGAGAGCACAAAAATAGCCTATCCATACCAGCGAGCCATCTCCAGCACCATCCAATCCATACCAGCGAGTCAACTCAAGCACCATATCATCTATGTCAGCAATCTAGCAATAGAACCATCGGCCGACGAACACCATAGACCCATCCTTGTGAATACGTCAGCTCTAGAAGCATCCCATCCATGCCAGTGAGCCATATCTAGTGACCAGTGACCATTAGCAACCAATCTAGGCCCCACAACAAGCAATCCAGCTACAACACTAATGAGAAACATCAAGTTATTATTATTCCACATCCCCCAGCTCCAGGATCTCTACCACACAAAACCAAAGAGCACACCCAAAAATGAGCCAACTATAGTACAAACTAGAAAAAAATCAAGTAAGCCTTAATAATAGCAAGAAACCTCATATAATTTGTATGCCACAAACATAATCTCAAATATCTACATCACAATCAACCAAAAAACAAACCCACAAATTAGTGAAAATTATATTCATGAATTGAAACAAAAATAGAAATAAATGGAAATATAAAAAAATGATATTCATAGTGAGAAATTTTCATCATCAATGTTGACATCTCAAGGATCAATAGTCTGAATGACTCAAATCTAGTCATCATTTCTCCAACAAGATGCCAACAGCATCCCAAACACTATCCTATCCTAAAAATCCATTTTTAGGTATTTTCAAAATATATCCACTTGATGGGGAAATTGGAACCATTACAGGCGAACCTTCATGAAATATGAAACATGAACCAAAGCACCACATCCAAAATAATAAAGTGGAACATAAGTAGAATCACTTACCAACTATAAAAAAATTAATATCCACAGAAAAGAACCAACATGTCTAACCTCTATAACCATCTCTCCAGGAACTATAGATATCAACACAAACCCCCATAAATCACCATAATTATATACCTTAATCCTCCAACATCTCGAACCTTTTTAATATCAAATTATTTTCCCAAGGATGAGCGTTGAAAAATAATCCATGAATCCACCTGAAAAAACTATGAAAATCTAGAGAAAAACATCAATCAACAATAATAACAACAGAATAGTATCCAAAACCACTCATTCGGTGTAACCAATTTTTTCATCTACAAATAAACATGATCTATAATAAATTGGTTTGACAATAAACCATTGATTTTAAAAACTAGTTGCAAATGATAAGAACATTGATAATATATTGACAATAAATCGACCAGTTATTTCAACTCCAAATGAGGACCAAGTGGTTGTCTCTTATTAATTTAAGAAAAAACTAATTTATTTTAAGATCCATCTACTTTATTGGTTTTATAACCATAATTTTATAGTAAATTCTATTCAATTATAGGGGAAAAGGATAAAAAACCAACTATTGAATAACATCATCGTTGTTTTCAATGTTTTTTGATGTGAAACCCAAAACAAATTATACATTTTTTACAGATAAAGTCCATGGTTTACTATTAAAGGAATTACTCTTTGATTTATACGAAACATAAAACACAAATATATAATTAAAACCAATAATAAATTTATAACACAAAAGTTTACTAAAGAAATCAAAATGTTAGTCCAACCAAACACGCACAAGAGAAATAACACTAGAGTAACATTCACACATTCTAATTGCATGCATCATTATCTTAGTGATACTTTTCTCCAATCATGAAATCCAAAAACAAAGGGTTTTTAACCTCTGTTTACCTCATTTTCTTCTAATTATGTAATATTGTCTAGGCCTTATGTGTGTGCCTAGGATTCCTCCGGTGATTCAATCCTCAGCACCCCACAACATCAATTCTTACTTTCATCAACTAAGCATGTATAATTTGAATGGACAAACATATGGTTTCATTAAAATTTCAATGTTATTCTCACATGGTCTAACATGTCTTTAATTTATTCTCTATTTTTAGCAATCCATCATTCATCAACTACACACAAATCGATCAGACTTCGAATAAAAAAATCAACTCTTGGATAAATTTACTTTGAACCAATTCAAAACTAAAATGGGAATCCAAATATATCCTCACCCATGAGGGGTGAAAAACAAGGTAAGAAAGAGTATAAAAATTCATTAAAACAAGTGAACCCAAATATTAGTTTACATACAACATGTCAAGACATAGAAATAAATGATTTACCTAAATAAAATGGGAAATAATTGAAAAAATTTCATTGTTTTCAATGATTTCTATATACATGCATATCAATAAATGATCAATTTATATCAAAAACCAATACTTGAGTGACTAAGAGGACTCTTGAAATAAATTTTTTCATAATACAAACCATTGTTTAGTCAAAAATTTAATGTATAAATTTGATATTCATAAAAAACCTCAATTTACGTGAAAAAATGAGTTTTTTTACTCACTGTCTTTCTCAATTTAAAAATCAAGTATTACTCAGAATGTGATACCTCAAGAAATAGAAGAATGTGTAAACTGAATGTAATAACCATATTAACTCTTTCCTCTTTAACAAGATGGGTTATCCACATGGCAGCATCTAGTTTATCTATATCTTCAGTTTGGTTCCAGCATGGAGCATAGATTTATGTGGCTTCGGGTTGTTTCCTAAGAATAATTAGACAATAAATTCAGTATTGGTTAGCTGTGAGCATCATAGGATACCCTGACACTTGTTTCTAACACTTATCTAGTTCAGTAGGCATTAGAAATTAGAATGAAAAGAAAAACTATATGATGAACAAAAGAAACTATGAAATAGCATATGTACACTGACTTAATTTCAAATAAAAAGAAAATAGAAACAAGTACCATATAAAAAGTGAATCTAAGAAATAATCATAAATATTTTATGTGATTTTTATAAATATTTGCAATAAAAAAGAATAAAAAACAGTGAATAAGTTGTTTGAATCCTTGAAAAAACAATCAACCCATCGGTGTTCATATTGATATTCCCTCACACACAAATACAATAATTGAAAAAAAAATAGAAGAGTAAAGGAAGAATAAACTCGTAATGTACAAGGTAAAAAATCTATAATTTGAAACTCGTCAATTCCAACTCCTCATTGGAGAGGATCATTTTTTGTAGGAATGATAGTGTGCTGGGATTTCAAGGTCCAGTGTGTGTTTCATTCGAGGAGGCATGTTAGGAATAGTGATTTGGTTAGCGTGATGATGTCGTAGGGGGGAGCCTGCCAAGAAAAAATAGGTGTTACTATAAAAAAGGCTATGAGGAGATCTGGGAGGAATTTCTACCCAGAGGAATAGAGAGGTAGGGCTTCAGAGAGGGGCTGCGGGGAATGGGGAACGTGGAACGCGGGGTGAATGGGGGAGGTGGGGAGGCATCACGATTGGGATGTGGGATGGGGGAGGCGGCATGATCGGGCAGTGGGACGGGGTAGGTGGGGAAGTGGGATATGTGAGGTAGAATGATCAGTATGGGGGATGTGGCTTGGTAGGGAGGTGTTATGGGGAAGGTGGAGATGTAATATGGGGGAGGCGGCATGATCTGGAGGAGAGATGGGGGAGACATTATCGGGAGGTGGAACGGTGGAGGTGGGGAGGTGGGGTGGCGGGGAGGTGGAACGGGGGAGGCGGTGTGAATCGTTAGGGTTAATACCCTTTTTAACAATTTCTGTTATTATTGAAAATATATTTTAAATTCATTTTTATATTGAATTTTATTTATTTGTTTTGAATATTTTTTTAAAATATATTTGAAAAATTATTTATAATGGATTTGAAATTAGCTCATATATGCTTTATTGAAGATGGAGGATAATTTTTAAAATATATTTATAATGGGTCCTTCATGCTGACACTAATACCCTTCATTTTATTCCACCATTAGTAATTTGAGTGTTAATAATTTGTGACATCCAAAAAACATAGGTAAAATGTTAATAGATGCACACACAATATATCTATGTATGTATATATGTATGTATGTATGTATGTATGTATGTATGTATGTATGTATGTATGTATGTATGTATGTATGTATGTATGTATGTATGTATGTATGTATGCATGTTTTTTTGAATGTTTGCATGTGTGTACATATTCCATCAAAAAAATATGTTTTATTTAATAGTTACTTTAATTTGTTGTATAAATATATATTTGTATTGACAAATTATTTGTTTTTTATAAATATATATTTTCAGTTGTTTGTATAACATTTATTAATAAAACAATTTATTGGAATAACTTTTTCTAATTATAAAATATTTTTTGGTAATAATAGTTATAAATAACAGATTCATGTGTTGGTAAAAATTTGTTAGTATTAAAATGAAAAGATGACAGATTTAATTATTAGTAAAAGATGTGTTTATATTAAATAGGTAATACCAACAAATATAAATGTCAGTAAAAACAATTTTTTTATTTAAAATAAATACTGAAAAATCCAAATATATGTTAAAATTAATCATTTTCACCAACACATATATTATTTGTCACTAATTTTCTCTTGGTAAAAGCCACTTTTTGTAGTGGTGAGTCATCGATGAGGGAGTAGTGGCCACACCTATTTCTAGACACCATTTATTCATATGAGTTTACATGGAAGAAATGTATTATGATGGGGAGTTTGAAAATTCTATTAATTTTTTTGGGTATTTCTCACCTCCCTTTTAATTTCCCTCTTTTTTAGGGAACGATTTACAAGTATAGAGAGTGTTTTCTGGGGAAAATGACATAATTTTTGTGGATTTATGTCTGTTGGAATTAATAGACTTCGGGTAAAAATGTGAAACTCTATTAAGAGGATGTCCATTGGGGTCTGCGTTGGCACATATTATTTTTAAGAGTGGTTCTATAGAATCTACATGTAGGAAAATATCATATCGTGAAGTGGTTACATGATGTGAATCTGTTATCAAGCCCTTGTCGTGTGAACTAGTTTAGAGCATGAAAGGTTTAGACAACATGAAACTGGATAACATCATAAAAATTCCAATCAAAGATATATTTAATCTAAGGTGACTCCTTTTCAGAATGTAATTTAAATTGTTGAATTCACATTGTGAAAGGTTTTCAAGACATGAATGTTTCAGGATTTGTGGTTTTAATTATGCTGCATGTTTGATTTTGTTTTCATTCAACCACTACATCTTCCAAAAAAACATAAGATCTCTCCAAAGTGATTTTATAGTTCTCTACTCCATCTAGATTAATTTTTTCCACAATTAATATTCATTTTGGTTGTGCTTTATCTTTTTGGGTTATTGATATTTCTACTTCTTCATTGAAATTGGTCACAGTAGCGGCATTGCACTACATTTTCAGATTTTTTCGTTTTTGGTATTGAATATCTAAATCCTTTTTAGAACTATTGTGTGATATTCCTCCATTGGAAAACCTTTTTGTTAGTTTTGGTGTGTCATAAGAGTTTCTTAAGGTATGTGTTATTTTATCTTCTTCTCTGAATTTTGTGCTTGATGAATTGATTCTGGGATGTAAGGATCGAGTTTAGGGCCTCTATTATTATCTTGAATTCTTTTGTGTGGTGGGTCCCATTATGTGCATGTGTTACCCTATTTTTTATTAGGTGGTTCCATCTCTAACCTATAATGGATAAACTATATTTATCGGGTTTTATATATTGTTTTATAAATGAATTGGAAATATTGAATTGTGTGTGTGGAAATGGGTTTTTAATAAAAGGTGGTTTCCCCTTGTTTTGGTAAAACAAAAGTTATTTTCAAAGAATTATGAAATGGATTTATGAAATAGTTTTCAATGAATTATTTTAATGGAATGGTTTTGAAAATATAGCATAAGGGAATCCTTGGGTACTTAGGTGAAAGGGTTAGAAATATTTTTTGACTGTTGATGCTGTTGGGGGGTTTAATCATTGGGTGTTCCTTTTCATCCTAGTCTCATTGTTCTATGGACTTTTTATAACTATTTGGAGGTTCACATTTTTGGGTGTTCCTCTACTCTCTATATTTTATGAATATATCTAGAGACTTGATGTGTGCGATTGTCTATTTCCAAGTACGAGTATTCTAACTTGCTTATCATGTAATGGTCCTTGGAATGGTATTACCTATGCTTTGGTTTTTACTTCTTTTGATATGATATGACATGTGAATCATGATTTGGTTTGAATAATTTGATATATTTTATATGATTTCAAAAAAAATTAACTGAATTATTTAAAAATATGAAAAAAGGTGGATCAATTTACCTACCTTTGGTATAATGATTGTTTAACTATTTATTGTGCCTTGTTTTCTTCAAGACTAAGAAAATTCATATCGTTATACATATAAATTATATGGAACAGTTGGGTGAGATACTATTGATACATTTTTTATTACACCTTTTACACCCCTTTAGCGGTGTGTAGACCTTTATATATCTTTCAATATATAGAAATCAAATGCGCCATAGTGAGGTGGAAAGGTTTCTATTAGTTATATCTTGGTAGCCAGTGGTGAGATGGTGGGAGTTTTCCTACACTATCATATGGATTATCTATTTAGTTTTTTTCCCTTTCCTTTGGAATTTTCCTTCATAGATTTTTTAGCTATTTTTGAGTTTTATGGCTTATGTTGCTTCTTTTTTGTGATAACATATATTATTAATTTTACTCTTTAATTTTTTCTTACTATCATGTATATATAAGTCATATTTTATACTTTATATTATTAAAAATAATTCCCTATAGTTGTTGATGCTCGGGTGCTAGTCTTCAGCCAGTGGGGGTCGGGAATTCCATTTGGGTATGTCATAGTTTAGGGCCGGGTACTGGGTTGTGAGGGTAACCAGGTCAGGTTCATTTAATTCAATGTTTTTCAAAAAAGAAATATTTGTATGGAATGTTTGACTTTATTTAAAAATTACAAAAGTAATTTTCTATTTTACCTTATATGATGACAGTAACTATTCCCACCATTGGAACTGTTATTTGATGTTTGGATTCCTTTATAAGATTTCATGTTTTATTGAAATAAAAATCCTATTTTGGGTATTTTGATATTGAAAATGGGTTTTAAAAGGTAAATGTTATTTTTGATATCTGAAAGTGATTTTCATTCAAGTTTATAATTATTTTTCAAGAGTATTATGATAAAAATAAAAATAATAAATAATTTATTCATAAACTGGTACTTAAATATTATACATGAGAAACTCGTGAGCTCGATATAACTAATATGAAGGGTTGGGGACTATTATAGATTAGAGGTGATCCTGATATAGCTTATATGATGGTTGTTCTCAGATAGTGTCAGGTGAGCTAGATATAGATTATACAATCGGTGTGCCCAGATAGTGCTCTAATTCATTTCGTAATATATCTTATCCTAATAGGAAAGAAGGTGGTAGTTAACAAATGGTTTATTCTATGGATTTAAAATGTCTCTAGTTTTTATGAAATGAGTTTAAAACAAGTTATGAATGTGATTCTCTAATTTAAAAAAATAGATTCTTTTTGTGGGATTTGAACGATTTATTTGAGTATAAAACATATTTTTTTTCATGTGGAAATGTTTTATTTCATACACTAAAAAAACTATAAAGATAAAGGAAAATATTATATGTATTTTCATGTTTTTCAATAGACTAATATATTTATTCTTTTTATGTCCCTTACTAAGCTTTTTGTTTTCATCCCATGTTTAAAATGTTTTTCATGGGGTTTAAGGTTAGGTAAGAACAAAGAAGAAGTCAGGATGAAAGTTATGAATATTTATCATGAAAACAAATAATGTTTTATTTTAAAAGTATTAAATTTTGAGAAAAACGGATACTAATTATATTTTTACACTTTTTATATATATAGGATATTATTTAATAGTTATGAGCTAACTCTCTAAAACTCTAAACCAGAAATATATGTGGGAATATAAAGAAGTAAATTTTTGTTTAAATTCCCTAGAATATATATTTTTTAAGATCAGGTCTTTATAATAGTTTTCCATGAAATTTATCTCATCTCATCTCATACATGACGTAAATTTAATTTCATAATTGATGCATCAATACACAAAAAATTAATCTCATTCTATTCATGTGAAAAATTTCACTTTATAAAATACTATCATAAAAATTTGAAATTATTATATTTAACTTATGACATAAAAATTATACAAAATATAAAATATGACAACAAGAAATATTTAAATTTTTTAAAAAATTGTTTCATTATTGATGAAATTTATCCAAACCCCAATAAATTTAATTTTATAAAGGATTTAATTTATGATATCTATGATCCCTACATATTTTTTAGAGTAATATTTACATGTAAAAAAATCCATATGTAAATGTGTTTTTAAAGGTTAAATAGTCGGAAATCCTTATATGAAAATGTGGTGGATTATGGAATAAATAATGAAATCTGAAGGGGTGAAATTTATTTATATAAGGGGTAGTATAGATTTATTTCATCCAAGGGTGGTTATCTCATGAGGATTTCACCGAGGAGAAATTACAAGCATGACTTAGTGCTAGGAAAAAAGATATAGAGGACCTAGTGTGGGGTGGCAGTAGGAGAGAACCAAAGTAGTGGCACAACAGAATCCCACATATCAATAAGCTATCAGACATAATATATAATTGATTTGGGGTTGTGAATAATGTCCAACCACTACAAAATATTCTTGTTTATTAAGCGTTAACCATTATCAATGCTAAACAAAAAAATATAGGGGACTATTATTCTATAACAGTGAAAACCATGGTTTTAAAACCTATGGCCCCAAACATTTATTAAAAATGATAAAATAAAAGACACAAGAAAGGGGGTTGAGACATAAAAATCATGTCACACAAACCACCAAACCAAAAAGAAAAGTGAAAAAATGGCTATGCCCATATAAGAAAACAAAAAAACACACATTATCATCTTTAGCATTTGTATTCCACATTACTTACATTTCCAGGAACCCATAATACTATAATTTGGGACAATATCTATGGATCTATATCCATAGGAAATAAGGATTATGGCTATAGATATCTTATACCCATGCGCATTATATTTCTCACAGTAGTATCTCATCCCACTACCCCAATTTCCCCTACCATCATAACCTTCCTCCCACCCCCACTACCCACATAACCTTCCTCCATCCTCACAAACTTCCTCCTCCTCACTACCCTCATAACCTTCCTCCTCCCCATAAACCTCACGACCTCCTTCAATCCTCCAACATAGCCACCCAACTTCCCCCATGATCCTCCTCCTCCTCTAACGTGGGCACCCCACCTCCCTACAGGTGGTTTTCTAACACTATTATGATGTGGCCTCCACACCTCCTCTTATAATGCACCTTTAATGTGGCCAACCCACCTCCATGTGATCCTCCTACTCCAATGAGTCTTTGATACAACTTCGATGTAGTTCCAACACATCTCTAACGCAACCAACCATCTTCTAGGGATCCTTCTCCTTTGATGCGGTCACTTTTAATCATTCTCCTCCGATATGGTGACCCCACTTCCCCAATTTATCATTAAAACCAAGTCATACCCGTGTGACCCTACTCCTACCTTGATTTATCAATAACCCTATTCAAGAGACAATATAAAAATCCTCCCTTCTCATGAAAAATATATTTCGGATTCCTTTATGTTGAATTGTATCTACATAACTAGTTCTGGTTCCCCCAATTTCCCCTATAAATTGATTTTTATTCTTCCATAATATGTGTTTAGTTAGAAATTGACCCATATTTATTTAATGAATATAAAAGTTCATGATTTTATCCTAACATGATTAACTTATTTAGTTCCCATAATGTTAAGGTTGCATAATGTTATTTTTCTACTGTTTGTACATGCTTAGACTGTGTCAAATGCATGACTTGGTTATATTACTTATTATTTTTGTTTTATTGTATTTGGAAATAAATAATTATTATTCACGGTTTTCCACTCTCGGAATCCAAGTGAAAGAAATTTTACGGGCTTGTGTTAAGGAAGAACCCATCAAATTTAAATCTGGTGATATCTATCATATTTTATTTTTAAAAATATAATGGGTAATTTTTTTCATTTCATAGACATAATAAAATTAACCTAAATTTAATTCATGGTTACCAGTCTCCACTAGTTTCCCACCTATTTATACCTATAATACTAATTATTTGGAGTACACCTAATGTTTGGGGCTTCTCATATCGTCATTGCTGGATTGGGGTTTGACTACGACACCCTTCAAACTCATATATTAGTTGCATTATTTTTAGGTTTTTTAACATAAATATTTCAATTAAATATGGATTTGGTTTTTCTCATAGATTAAATAAGATCAATCAAGTTGATCATAAATGACTAAAATAAGGGAGTTGGACAAATTTCTCCACCAACTCCACATGATGCTCACTTCATTTAAGAAGTATAATTATTGAGTTTATATGAGAATTTAGACTTTAGATATTACCATGTCCATCCTATGAGATTGATTTTTTAAATTATAATCCTTTAATTCCAAATATTTTTTTAATGTTTTAGTTTTAATTCATAGTTTTAATAATTAATCACTTTTTAATTTTAGGTTCTTAGGATAAATGAATCAACTGAATTGTAAATCATTAGGTAAAATGAGTTATGTCCACTATTTTAGATGGGAGTTCCATCATATTCACTTTCCTTATTCTTTTTTATCTATGTAAAATTTTAATTGAACATTTAATATTGTATTCTAATTTGTGATGTGTTTTAATTTGTAGTAGTTGATTTATGTGAACAATTGGGTTGATCTTAATCGAACGAAAATTGATTTACATGTATTTAATTTCAATGGAATATATTTACCACAATTAGTAGAGTAAACCTTTTTTATACAATTTTGGAGTTTAAATTATTGAAATTTATGTATGCAACTTCTTTTTTATTGATGATTTTAATGTGGAAATGTGTTTATTAAGCTAATTAATCAATTTTTTGTTGAAATGGGGGACTTAATTACTTATTTTTATGCAAATAAATATATTTTTGACCATTAACTATTTCCATGTTATTACACTCAAAAATATATTTAGATATTTTATTTTAATCTTATGGAAACACACATATTTTTTAACTTTGTTGTAACCCATGTAATTTGGGATACTGAATTATAATTTCATACTCTTCCTTGATTATATTTATGTATGTTTTTGGGGTGACCAATAATCATGTTCTTCATTCCCTTTTCCGATATTACCATACCCAACATTCAATAATACTAATATTTCTTGGATATTATTGGAAAAATAAAGTTTCCAAGACCTGTTACATGATTTTTATCTTATCAATGTTTATTTTATAGCACTTACTAAAACATCTTATTGAATTTGTCACTTATTGTATGTTTTTTCATAGAAGTATTTCCCATTGAAAAAATCGTTTTCTACAATTAATTTATGCATATTTTTAGTAATAGAACAAACACTTCTTATTTGTAAAGTTGATTACCAAATGTGATAAGCACATAAATAGTTTTAAAAAATTTTAATCAATAAGACACTCAATCTTTTTGTGTTAAGTGCTTAAACAATTTTAAATAAGTAAAATTAATCATTTGATGTCATAAAAAATTAAAAATCTAGTTTATAAATTAATTATTATTTTCATATAATATTTTTCATTCATTTTTAATAGTTTTATAGCCATTCAATTCATCCTCTCTATAACCCTCCTCTGATGTAGCAGTTAGCCACCTCCCCTATGATGTGGCTCCAACATGGCATCCCCACCTCCCTATCGATGTAGATTTGGCACAACCATACCACCACCCTACTGACATGGCCTCCCCACCTCCTAATCGACGTTACTCTAACTCCCCCCCCCACCTCACCATGATCCTCCTCCTCTAACATGGCTCGACGCCGCTCAACGCAGCTCTATCACAACCACACTACCTTCCACAGTTCTCATTATATGTGGCCGCCCAACCTACCCAAGATCATTCTCATCTAATGTGGATTTGGGTATAACTGAATATAAGAGTTCATGAATTTTATAATAGGAGAATTATTTTCTCTATTTGTGGTGGAAGATATATTTTGGGAGCATTATAACAGTTTATCTAACCACATAATCCTTGCAGTAATGAATCCTGATTCATGTATGATGCTCCCAATTTGTGTATTGTATTTTGATTATATATTTTTCAAAGTCCTAACCATACTAGTTATTTTTATGTTATCTTTTAATTCTTACAAGGTGCATGTTGGTATTATAACATCATGTTATATTGGGGGAGTTGTATAATTCATGAGTTCAATTATCTAAACTGGGTAAACCCCCTATGGTATGGCCCCAAGCTTTATAGTTTGTTCATTTACTTAAAAAAATTGTTCATAACATCAATAAATAAATATATTCAATGTATTTCAATAATATTACCTCTTTTATATAGCTTAATCTATGGAAGAACTATATATTCTTAAGTATATTACCTCTTTTTTATCAATTTTAATGATTTGAAGAACCTAATGAATTTATAAAATGAGTGTTGTTTTTGATTAAAATAGTTAATAAATAAAATATGTAAGGAAAGGGTTATATTTAATATAAATAAGCAGTTTATGGTTTAAAAGGAAAAGGTCTAAAAGATTTCATTCTAGAATAATGAAAATTTGAGGTTTCAAGCAACATATAGTATCACTTGATAAAATTTTTATTTTGTATGAACCAAACTTATTTGACTCCATTAGTATGTTATATATCAGCTAAACTTTTATTGGATATTATTTGAAGAATGAAAAGTGTTGAAGGTCAATAAATTTTGTTTCATAACCACTATCCACTCTAGTTTTAGAACATGTATTTTAAAATGAAATTTAATATACATTTGAAAATACATGAGATATATATATGGAAGTAGTTTCATTAGAATAAGGGATAAATTATAGTTTGGATGTTGAATAAGGGATGAGGATTTTAAAGAACAATGTAAGAGTCACTCAAAAGGATGTTAGGATGAAAGTTATAAATATATAGAGTTTCAAAGTGTTAATGTATTATACATTGGAAACTAAAGGTATGTAATATAGAGTTTGGAAGATTATTTGAATCTAAAAATGTCTAGAGGATGATATATTAGATAATTATAAGATAATACTATCCATATTTTGGATCTTATGTCAATGATATGGTAGATTATCCATAATCTTGATTAAGTTATTGATGATTGTGTAGGATATGTAAAAGAATAAATAAAGTCTATGTTGTGAAGTAACTGAAAGATTTTATGGAATAGAAATGTTTATATAAAGAAAAAATTAAGAAGATCTCATTGTAAATATTACTATAACCTAATACTTATGTGTGGGTTTCCTATTTGATGAATTTTGAGAGATGTTCCGAAGTAGTATTCTGAAGAAACTAACCTAGAATTTCATTTCAGATATTTGAAGCAACAAATATCATTATATATTAAGAATCAACTATGATTCAATATATGATATTTTTTATAGGAATTTTATGATACACAAAGTAATTTATGAAAAATTTGTTTGGAAGTTAATATGTTATACTAGTTGAGTAGTTGAAGGTTGATTCCAAGGATACTTGAAGCTGAGTAGCTGACTCTAAGTTAATGGGAAGGATGTTCTATAAGATAACATAATAAACATGATAAAAGGTAAATTTTAAAACAATTTGGGATAAATAATGGGTGATGCAAAGGGGATCACCCTATAAGAATAATAATATCATGGAGGGTGATTATAGAAGTGAAAATATTCAATAATAATAATAAATTTGGATGATATAAATCTTAATGTTTCCATGTGATGCAACTATAATTTTCTGATCAAGATAGTCTCAATTACTACTGAATTGGTAAAGTTTGATGCAAAATAATAGAAGTAGAGGCATATTTTAATGTTAAAATAATTGAAGTATGGAGAAGTTATAAACATATATATGGAGATATTTATGTTCATCATTATAATATAAATGAAAAATACTACATGTAGTATTTTTTAGTGGGGTTACATTCCTATGAATAGAAGGGAGAACTCCACACTCTATATTTATCCTATCTCTTAATTTTAATGAAAATTCAAATTGTGATATTAAATATGTGATATATAATAAATCCTACAAGGATTCCATATTATTATATGGGATGAAGCATTTTACGGTCCATAAGCATTATTTTGAAACGCATGATCAAACCATGTGAGATATTACAAAACCTATAATTTTAAATGTAATTGATTTAAATTTTAATGGTAAAATAGTTATACTTGTTGGGATTTTAAATAAATTATACCTATATATCTTAGTGGCAATATAAATGACCTAAAATTTAGTACAATGTTTTCTCCCATTGTTTGAGGGTGTTTATATGAAAATCATGTCCAAAATAGTTGGAATCACATCTCAATAATTTTCAATGATTTCAATAAAACCTAAGATAAATACATAAAAATGGAAGATTATTGTAAATATGCACCAAAGTATAAGGCATGATGTAGTAAAATCTATCATGTTGTGTTTTGTGATATCTCGTGATTCATAGTACCATTATGGGGCGTATGTATTGAATAAAATTGGATATAATTTGAAAAAAAACCTTTATTAATTATCATCTTATTTAGTATCGGGATGTACATATCAATCTATATATTCTTTCTTCATTGTTGGTTATGGATTCATATGTCATTTATCAGGTAAAGTTGACACATTGATCACATATATATAAGAAGTTGTTATATCTCACCTATTTAACCATTATTTTCTTACAGGTGGATTCTTATGATGTGGTTGGTTCTATCCACCGCCATTTAAGGTAGTGAGTTTGAAATCATTTTTGAGTATATTTTTTCTATTTTTATTCTTTGTCCTAATTTTCATTAGGGATTTTTTGATATTTGGATTTCGTATATTTTTATAATGAATTTTGGATATTGTTGAGGAGGATTATCATCGCCATTGTCAAAGGTGACTTACATGTGTATTCGTAGATAGGAATATACATATATAAGTTCCCCATTTATATATATTCACTCATGTAAATATGAATATATATATTGGTGCTAAGTGTGCTTATATATAGATATGAAAAATGCATATGTGTGTAAATGAAAAGGGATAAAAATATCTATAAACATATATCTAAGGACCCCCTTGTACATATGTTTCCATGAAAATGTGTATATAAGGGTTAGGTGTCCTTATATATATATATATTATGTTTCATATGAATTCAAGTAGAAAAAAAAGGAAGATTCAAGTTGTCATCATTAAAAGCAGCAAACCTTGAGGTTGAGGTAGGTTCCCTATACCTAACCCTTTAATTTTAATTCCATAAATTCTTTATTATTTTAAAAACTTATTTTCATTATTATATTATGTTTATATTCTATTAATATTGGTTTTTGATATTTGAAATGGTATTTTCAACTATTTTACATGATTTCCCAAAGCCTTCAATGTGGGATAACAAGGACCTTATATTCTAGTTCTAGGTCCTTTAAAATAATCTTTATGATTGTCTGAGATTTAAATGGATTGAATATAGAATCCTCTAGAATAAACAACTCATCATTATCTATCTTAGGGATAAACATGATTCTCCATTCATGTGTTTAGTAGAAAATTTCAGTCAACTCAATAGTAGAAAATGAAATTTCCTTCACTTTAGAGGTGATAGTATCATCATTTTGAGAAACCTCGAACTGAAAATTCTAATGAAAATCTAGAACTTAAAGAAAATCATTGTCTTATTTTCATAAAAAAACAACTACCCTTGAAAACATGACAATTTCTTTAGTAACATCACTATGAAATTTAACTAGATAAAATTCACTACCTTACCATGAATGATTCACTTCTTAGTAATTATGTAATTAATTTTATTTGATCTTATTGAATCACCTTCATCAATTCTCTTATATTTTCCAATACTCAGTTGAAGGTTCGATGTTCAAGTGATCGAGGAATAAGGATAAAAGACTATAATTGAGTGAGAAATAGAATGAACTATATTATTTCCTCACCATGTATCCTCTAATTTCAAAAAATTGAATATCCTTCTAGAATAAATAATATCATCTCGAAATAGTGAGATTTATGATATATGAGATCTCTATTGAGGAAGATACAATGACCATTAATGTGTCACTAGAAAGGAGAATCCTTTAGGGTCTTAGTGTAAACGGGTTATTAATTATCCTATGTGTGAGATAATGGGTTTTTTTCTTGATTGGATCACTAAAATTTCAAGGTGAATGATCTTGTTTTGAGAATATACCATCAGGTTTTGATGGTTATAGAAGTAGCACTAAATTGATGATATTAAGAGTGGGACATTAGTTTTTCTCTTGAGATGAAAATGGGTAAGTTATATAATCTATATAATAACCATGTATGTGAAGTAAATGAGTTTGGTTTAGTAGGTATGGAATTTAAATAGATCTTATGGAACAAAGTGTGATACATTCCCATGAATGAAGTGGGATAGCTAATCCATTCACTTTAGTATGGCTTATCCATTCACATTACTATGACTTATATATCAGACAATGGTATATGAGGGGAAAACTATTTTTATTAGTGAGTTATAGGTTATATTATTATTATTAACGTATTCCATGATAAGATGACACTTAATAGATATGTGCCAGTTGGGATACATTCATGATGGATATTTCAGATACTAGTAGAGTACGAGGATTGGGATCTATATGCCATATGTTATTTTAATTACTATCTTAATCATGTTCTTATACAACATTTTTTTCAGATTATGTAGAACATCTTATGGTGATTCACATATTTGTAACCCAACAAAAAACTAATGGGAACAATATATTTTCTTTGGGTGATTTTCCATGATCCATCATCTATATATTTCTCTATAAAATAACAATATTATGTTGGGTCTCGTTGTTAGTTTATAGCATAGATTAATTGGTTGTGTAACCAATATTCAATGTTATTCCATAAATTATATAGAATTTGTTTGTTATAATAAATCATTTATACTAAAATTATTGAACATCAAAATATTTTAAATATAAATCTTTTCCGGTATATGGATTAGATAGACCAATATTATTTTGGTTCTCACTCTACAATATCACCATATATAACTCTACATTATTATGCCATAATAAATCATGGTGTCGTTTTCTAGGTCATACTACAATCAAAAAAATTATTGATAACCATAATGTCACAAAACATTCATAGGGTCAGTCCATGATATAAGCCTTCCTAAAACATATAAAGTGGAAAATTTCCTTGCTAGATTTACATTGATGGCTCACCCCTTAAGGAAAAACCTTAGAGAAAATAATTTTTAAGAATTATAAGATCTAGAAACCAAATAGATTTATATGATAGACAATTCTCTAACATCATAAAATTTTAAATGACTTTCAATACACAATATAAACCCTAGTTTTAATCCTAAGCTCAATCCCCTCTCCCTATCATGGTTCCACCTCCACACTACCCAATCATCTCACAAATCCACCACTAAGACCTTGAATCAACTAGTTAACCCCTCTAAACTCTAATAGAGTTGATTAATATCCTTATTTTAATCTATTCACAGCCATGTATTTCCTCATATCCCAACCACCACCCAAAAACCCCCAATATCCCCTCAAACCATTGCCACTATTCAGAAACGCAAAAAAAAAATCGATAATGATTTCCCAAAACCCAATCTAATCTTTCAATACTTACCCTCTCCATGGATCATAGAAAACAATTTCACCATCATTAAAAATTAAAATTACCACCACCTCCAACAAATCAAGAAGCCACTAGTTAATCACACAATGTAGTGGAAGACAAATCCTATACAACCACCACCAAATCCATCCTACATAAAATCATTTATACCCTTTTCTTCTAAAAACCTTATCCATACTAAGCATTCATCACCTAAGTCATCTTTGAGTGAGGTTTTGAACTAATTCCCCCTATATCTTTTCTTATGCTTCACAAACCCCATTCTTTATGATAAGCTTGGGAAGCAACGGATGTGAAGGTTCCAAATGAATAAAATCTTGGATATGTGGGTTATGTAAAAAGTTGACATGGGAAACAATATCATTGAGTCACTGTGTGTGGATGTAAAATATATAAATATCAGATATTATTGGAGGTTACATGTGTTATTTTAGGGGGATATCATAGAAAAATTTTGGATATTTTTAGAGAGATTATGTAATGAAGTGAGAAGGATTAAAAATTTAACCATGCACTACTTTTAAAGAGATTTCATCAGTCAAGGATTAAAGTGATCAATTTCATCATGTAGGGAATGAACTGAGGAAATATAATATTGTTGGTGGGAATGGAGTAGATATTTCTGCACTTGTTCAGGAGAGTTTTTTATCACTCCCTGATAAAAAATCTTGTATTAAGGAGTTGTAAAATTGGGTGAGGCAATTACATAGTTTAGACAGGTGGAGATGGCTCTTGATTCCACATAGGCATGTGAATAGAATGTTGAAAATATGTTTTCTCTCACCAAAGTGAAGGTCAAATTAGAAAAATTGACATTTTAGTGAAAAGTTTTTTTATCCAATTTTCTTGATATCTCATAATTGGGTTGTTCTTCACAACCATTTTTTACGTTCAATTAATCTCTTACCATTTTTTAATAAATTCTCAATTTATCTTATCTACCCTATTTATTTCAATTTTAGTTTGTTAAAATAAAATCCAGAAAACAATAAAGGGATAACATGACATCCAAAATTTCTATGAGTTTTAGTAGGGTGTAATATAGGGTGTGACAAGTGGAGTATACCAGTTAATGTTTTTTATGGAAACTAGAAAATATGACCAAAATTTACAACCATGACTATAGAACTAGTATTTTTTTCTAGAAACTAGGGTATATATCCATGGTTTAGAAACATGGCATTAGACCTATTTCCATGATTTAAACTATAGATATTAGCCTATTTCCATTATTTTAAATTGTGGCAATAAATCAATGTGGTAGAGGCTAACACCACATTTTGGAACTGTGGTAATAGCCCTATTTCCCTAGTTCAGACCGTGTTTATAGAAATGGCCCTATTTCCACACCAATAGGAGACACAGTCCACAAAACTATGTTTATTACATATATCTAAGGTTTCATGACCTATTTCCATGGTTATAAACTATAACTATAGCCTGAATTTCTAGCAGTGCTGAGGATGACATTCACTCTTCCATTTTGCGGTGAACAATGGGCCACCTTAATCATACAATATCTTTAAGGAATCATCATTAGCCTCTATTGTCTCAGATTCATTCATGATTTCATATTTTTTTGTTAGAGGGATGTGCTCCAGCTTTAATATCCTTACCTATAGTAACTCATTAATCTGTTTCCAATTGTACTGAAGCTGCTGGCTCCTGTGAAGGCTTCTTGACTGCCTCATTTTCTTTTTGTAAAATAGTTTCATATTTATCCAAAGATTTACTTCCCACAAGAACAAACTATTTAGTCCGTAGAAAAATTCCTTGTTTGGATAATTCTTCTTTTACAAAGGGTGTCTTAATAGTTCCCTCAACTTACTCCACATTGAAGGCAACACCCCAACTATTCTTGATACATTCTAAATATAAAGTTTCAAAATCATTGGTTCTAATAGAATCAATCATGGTGAAGAATTTTGGGGTATTATTTGCATCATGTTCTCTACCGCCATCATGAACTTGACCCATGTCAATTTCCGAATTCACTGAATTACCAAAACTATTAGATTTTCTGGCCTTATCATTAATTAGAAGTACACCAAGTTCATGACTGGGAGGGGCTTCTCTATCCCCCTAGGGTTCCTTCCCTTCAGGATCCACATGTGTAGCTGGATACCCATCCTTTACCTCATAGGCTCATACATCTTCCTTCATCATCAATTTATCCACCTCAATGTTCATAGAAGTTCTACCCTTATTTAGCTACAAAGAGAGATTTCTATTATTAAAATTACCAATGGAAAAGTACTAATCCATAATAAATTCATAAAGGTCTCATCCAACGTCACTATCGAGATCCTCAATTTTATTGGGCTCACACCTATTTCCACATTTCATTTGTAACTCATCCTTGGGTGTGGGAATAAAATGGGCCAAATAGTGGTCATTTTGTGCATTTCTTGTAGTAGGGGTGTAAATGAATGATTAACTAGACTTACCAGCCTTAGATACAACAACCACATTAGAAAAAGACAAATTTTCTTGAATCAGTTGAGAAACTTCATATATCCATATTTATATATTTTTAAATATTATTTATATAATAAAAAATATATATATATATAAATTTAATATATAACATTGATTTATATAACTATAATATAATAATAAAAATTATCAATTTCATTTTATGAATTTTCTATATGAAAAATATCAAATTTATATTAATCAATAAAAGGTTTAATAATATATTAATATACATTAATTACAAAATCTATATATAAATTTGATATATTGATACTTGATTTAAAAAATTATATATATAACCAAATATATTTATTTATTTAAATATACTATATATATTTATTTTTATTTTTATTTTTATATTCATATTAAACAATTAAAAATATATATACACATAAACTTGTTTGTATGTGCATGCATGTGCGTATGTTTGTGGATGTATATGTATATGTCTATATGTGAATTTATGTATGTGTATGTATGCAATTTTTATATGTTGTATGTGTATTTAAGTGTTGTGTGTGTGTGTTTATGTGTGTATATAGATGTGGGTTTATATATGTGTATGTTTATGTGTACATGTATGTGTGTGTGTGTGCATCTGTACGTGTATGTATGTATGTTTATATTTGTGGATGTATGTGCATGTGTGAGTCTATGTCTGTGTATGTGTATGTGTATGTGTGTGTGTGTGTGTGTATGTGTATGTGTATGTGTATGTGTATGTCTATGATTATGTGTATGTTTATGTGTATGTGTATGTGTATGTGTATGTGTATTTCTATGTATATGTGTATATGTATGCACGTGTATACATATATAGTATGTGTATGTATGAATATGCATGTGTATGTCTATGTTTGTATGTGTATGCAATTGTATGTATGTGTATGTGTATCCGTGTGTTCATGTGCATGTATGTGTATATGCATGTGTGTGTGTGTGTGTGCTTATGTGTGTGCATGTATATGTATATGGATGTATGTGTACATCTGTATGTGGGAGTATATATGTGTTTATATGCATTTGTATGTGTTGTATATGTATATATGAGTTGTCTGTGTGTGTTTATATACATATATATATATATATGTAAGTTTGTGTATGTGTCTGTTCATGTGTCATGTATGTATGCATGTGTGCATATATATGTGCATATTTACATGTATGTATGCAAGTATATGTGTATGTGTATGTATGTGTATGTTTATGAAGTATGTATATGTTAATGTAGTATGTGTATGTATGTGTATTTAATTGTGTGTGTGTGTGTACGTGTACGTGTATGTCTATGCACATGTGTGTGTAATGTGTATGCATTTTTATTCATTTAGAATTATATATTCATTTTTAATATTTATTTATCTAATATTTTTAAAAATATTTAATTTTGATAGTTATTTATACATTTTTAAATATTAATATTCAATACTTTTAATATGTATGGAATTTATACAATTAATATATATTCATTTTTTTAAATATATTTTTATTCAAATATTTGTATAATTATTATTTACTCATTAATAATCAGTACTCCATTATAAATCCCTTGTTTTTATGTTTAATTTTTAATATTTTTAATATTTTTAATATTAATTTTAATATTTATTCATTTTTAATATTTCATTAATTTTTATCATTAAAATTATTACTTCATATTTAATTTTTTGGCAACTTATTCATTTATAATTATGAAATTTTATTCATTTTTATTCATTTTTAATATTTATTCATTTATCATTATATATTAATTTTTAATACTTATTCACTTTTAATGAATTTTTAAATTGTTCATTTTTAATATATATTTACGCATTTTTATTTATTAATATTTAATATTTTTAATATCATAGTAATTTACATAACAAATATTTATTCATTTTTATTTTAATATTTTTTTTTATTTAAATCATCGTACATGTATTACCTATTCAATTTTAATCATGATTTTATTTTTAATATTTTTAATTTAAAATAATTTTTTGGTTTTTTTTATTTTAATATTTGTTTATTTATATTTTTTATAATATATAAAATTTATATAGTTTATTTTTATTTTTTTTTGTATCTTGAATAATTAATATTATTTATTAATTTATCATAAAATTATCATAGTTATTAATATATTTAATATAAACAATATTATTTATTGATTTTTAATATTTTTTATTATTTATGATAAATAAATTTTTAGTATTTATTTTTATATAATTAGTAATTTATTGTAATTTTTAATTTTAGTTTTTAATTTTATTTTCCACCTGTATTTATCATCTCTATATGAAGCATTGATAAAACAAACATTAATCAGTTCTTGTAAAAACACAGATAAAATACACATTTTTATGCTTTAACTAATGCTGGTAAAACCCCTTCGCCTATTTTAAAAGAACCTTATATGAGATTTTCCAACATAAGCCATTCATTCTTTCATAGAAGATGATTTCTTCAGTCACCTCCTTCAAATCTTTCAACCGAATTGAACCTTAAATAAAAGGTTTGTTATTCGTTACTTATTTTTAATCGATCTTTCATCCTTTTTTATTTTTTTTGTTATTCTCATTATCATTATTTTTGTGATTTATTTCTTCATTATTCTCTTATGATCAATGGTTTTCCCCATTCTCAAATGTTTTTTGGTTTCTGTTATTTTTATTGATTCTTTTCTCCTTGTTTCTGTGATTATTGATTCTTCGTATTTTCACAGTTTTGGGTTTTTCATTATGCTGACTTATTTTCATAATAATCTATGATTTTTTTATGAATTCTAAAAAAATATCTTTAATATTTTCATATTATCATTTTTTTCTTTTGGCATCTGATGTCTTGTATTGGACTCCATGTATTATAAATTCAAAATCAATTTGAATACATAAATACATTCAATATGACCGACTAAATTAATGAGAAACCAAAAAATATTGGTATTAAGGTGTATATGTTAGGGATATTAATCATTTTGATTATATTTCATGACTCTTTCTTATCGGATGTTTTCCATACATTTTTTGTTGATTTTCACTATTTTAGAAAAAAATGGAATTTGTTAAACTAAGATATCATCTTCATGTTTGAAATGGATTAAGGGTTGTTTTTAACTGTAGGTACCTACCATCTACTTTTTCTTAGTGGGTTGATTCTGGAATTATAAAATTGATATTAACATCCCATCATAAGGAATTTTATTTTTGTTTCTTTTTTGGAATGAGAATGGTTTTCATAATGGTTAATAAAAAATATTCAATTTATATAAATGAAATATTTCACGGTGGTTTACATGATTTTAAAATTTTATATATCCTAGACATTAAAATAATCCAATAATTAATGGAATAATATAGTCATAGTTAAAAATTAAATATCACTTTGATCATTACCACCAATAATATAAAATTAAAAACATATCATATGGTTGGTTATGAATCTTTTGATATGTTTGATTGTTTTTAAATGGGAAAAAACTAAAATTCCTTTTAGAAAAGTAATATAGGTGTAGCGATTTATTTTACCTCCAACATACATGTGTGTGTGGATCAACAAGTACAGAAGAGAGTGATGGTTTATGGTACTTTTTTACCTTCATGGATGATTTTAGTATATATAAATATGTATTTATAATTAAACCCAAATATTGAATCTTTGAAATGTTGCAAAATATCCAATAACTATGTAATAAATAATCATTGAAATTTTATTAAATTTTTTAACCAAATTGAGGGAGTGAAAACCTAAGTGACGATTTTATCAACTAATTTAGGGGTTTGGTATTGTATCATAACCCACTCATTTGGAAATACCATAATATAATGGAGTATTTAAATAAAGAAACACTATTAAACATAGTTTAACCAATAATGATTTAATATTTATCTTCTTATATTAATTTGGAATTATTATCTTGAAAAAAATATAATTCACAGTTAACCATATTCTATGTATGACAACTCAAAATAAGAAATATGAAATATAGGTTTAAAAACATTGCAATTTTTTATAAGTATTTGTTCTTTAGAGTGACCTCCAACGACTTATGATGATGACCTTGATAACCATTAACGAAGTGAACTAACTGGAGATGGAAAGTTTTATTTTAAAAGTTTACATTATTATCTCCATTGATGAATCCATTTAAAAAAGAAAAATTTATTATATACAACTTATTGTAAAAAAAATAAGTGTCATAATACTTTAAATTCATATATTTCTGGGTCTTTATATTTTCTAAAAAATGTTGATGCAATGAAAATTTATATTAAATATTATTTCTATATTTTTATAAATATAATGAAATAATTTTATGATTCTAATCTCATACCTTATGTGTAATTATTTATTTTAGTAAATGTGAATAAAAATGAATCAAATAGGATGGATATGAATCAGAAATGGATATATTCCAATCATATGACATAAGAGTATGAGGATGAGGTTAACGAGTTCATTAAGTTTGAGAAATATCATTCATAAGACCATTTTAAAATCCTTTATATATGTTAACGTTATTATCATTCAAGACTAATTAGTCTAGAGGAGTTGGAAGAATGCTTGATCATTCATGGAATAAATCAAAGTTATAAATTTTGGACTAAACATAGGGTAGAATTTAAAGTAACAGGTGATTAGGATAACATAAAATGATAGTGATAGTTGAAAATGAACTTAATCATGGTAAAAATTTGTTTCAGAAGATAAAGATTTATGAAAATATGTTATATTATGTTTATCGTACTAAATATACAAAATTTTCAGCCATACTAAAGCTATATAATGTAAAATATGGAAACATATGGAGTGAAACCATCTTTATTGAACTACTTGCTCTATTGAATGATATGATACCAGAAGATAATGAGATTCATTGACAAATATATGATGTTAAATGAATGAAATGTTCAATGGGTATGATCTTTCAAAGAATACATGTCTTTCCAAATGACTGCATACTATTTCACATGGACCATGAACCACATAAAAAATCCCAAATTGTGGTGCGCCTCAAAACAAGAAATATGAATCAAGTCATTCAAAATATGAATGGTTTGTTTTAGTTATATCAATTTTTAGGTGCCTATTTGGAATTGAGGAGACTTCAATGAAATTAATATGGAATTTAGATACATGAAATCAATATAGAAAATTTCATTACCCATAAGCCTCTCCTCAATGAAAGAAAATTGATCGTGAAAATCCTAAATTTGGAATTGAGCTAAAAAACCTTCATCTAGTGCTTTCTACAAATGGAGTGAATCCTTTTTGTTTACAAGTATCACTTATAGCATATTTCCATCTATATTGGTAAATTATAACTTTCCATTGTGGTTATACATAAAGTGAAAGTACATTATGTTTTCTCTTCCTATATCAAGACCAAAACAACAGGGTAATGATATTAAAGTTTATTTAGCTCCATTGATCGAGGATTTGAAATTAATGTGAGATTCAAGTGTTATGTTGTGTAATGCTTATATAAATTATTATTTCACTTTTAGATCCATGTTGTATGGGACGATAAATATCATTACCAATTATGTAAATTCTTTAGGATATAGCATTAAATGAACTCAATCACGTCTCATTTATGAACAAGGAACAAACATAGATAGGTTGAAATAATCCTCAAAGATTTTATTTCTAGGATATCACAAATTTCTACCCTAACAACATAAATATCGATCATGGAAAATTTTATTTTATAGGAATTCAAAAGAAGTTACAACAACGTCTATACTAGTAGGTGATCCACTATTTAAAAAAGTAATGGATATGGACAAGGAAAAACTTTTTTGAAAAGAATTATAAAACTAGTTAGAAAAAGTGACTAGTTTTTTTGATTTCCCATGATAGATTTATTTTTACATGAGATATTTTACTAATGTCATGAATGTAGAAAAAAAATAAATGTTATAGTTTCATTGACATGTTACAAAATCCACCAGGTAAAACAAAGTATGACATTAAGGCTAGGTTGGACATTATTGACATGAGGATATGGGAAGAATTGGTGTCAGTAAAGGGTGAAAGGAGGAATTTTTTTCCTCTAGCTGCTTTCATGTTGAAATCAGGTGTCCTAGTCCCAACTCATGAATGTAAATTGATTTCCATTACATACAAACAATCTGATATGTACATGTTTTTATTTTACCATAATATTTTTGAAACTTATGTTTCCACTATATTTATAGTAATGTCATTAGATTAAATGTCATGCCAAATGGTTATAGTAGTTACTATGCTATAATGATAACTTGAATATACTAAGACAGTGATATTAAAAAAATTCATATAGTCCAAATATATCACACTGATAGGAAACAGATGATGTGTAACCATCAGGTGATGGGGGATTATAAAATTTGTGACTAATTCTCAAGAAGTTTTCAGGACCTAGCAGTTTTTATTGCACAATAACATCCCAACATGCAGGTATTCTTCCCCTTTTCCCATGAAGGGATTCATAGAGGTCCATAATAATTCATGAGTGGAAACTTTTGTTGTATGAGAAGTCAACCAGAGGAAGATGTTGTTCACATACTCATTTGAATTCCAAAGAACATTCCTTCATCATGTCTTCTAGTGTCTGAATAGTTTGCTCAGAGTATCCATCAGTTTGAGGATGATAGGTCATAATGATGTTCAATCTAATTTTTAGGTAATTTTGGGTGCATTCATAGCGCATAGAGGTGAATATTGATTCATCATCGGATACAATTGATATTGGTACCCCATTAATCCTCACCACTTATTTGATATATGTCCATGCATGTTGATCCAGTGAGAAATACTCTCAAATCATATTCATGTGCATAGTATTTTTATGATGATCCACCAAAACATGTATAACATTATTCCATTTTTATGTCTTTATAAGACCATTGAAAAATTATGTGGTGCTTTTTCCCATTTCCTTTTACGTATGGGTAATGGTTAGATCTTCCCCATTGAATTTTTCCTTTCTTCTTTCACTTTATAGCATACAAGACATCATGTTGTATACTCCATGATATCCTTCTTTATAATTTCCCACCAATAGTTATCTCAATGAATTTTATTCATCCTTATTCATCCAAGATTGATAGTGAAGGTTAAACTATGGTCAGAATCCAGTAAATCATTTTTTAACATTGTATTGGATGGTACACATAGTTGTGACCCAAATCTTACTACTCATTCTTCATTGACTTTTAAATGAGATTATTTCCCTTTTCTTATAGTTTTCACTTTATTCTAAATTCCCGCATAATTTCTATGATCATCCCTTATATTTTCTAGAATGGATGTTTCAGAAATAATTTGTAAAAGGAGTGATGTTATTCCTTCCTTTATGACCCCCATGTATATCCACATCAAATCTAGGAAGATTGAATCCCTTTCAATTCTAATTATTGATATAATTAATGTATAATTTCTTCATAGAGAATTTACCACTTTATTCACATCACTAAGATGGTATTGGGTTGATCATTAATAGTCCTTGATCATATTTGACCATCTTCCTTGGGGCATATTGTTTTTATGAGAATATATACTTTGGGATTTTTTTTCATCTATATATATTTCACACTTCTGCCCAAAGAAAAAATGCCACCATATTTTCAATGCCAGTATACCTAAATCCAACTCCAAATCATGTGTTGGGTAGTTCTTTACATGAACTTTCAACTGCCTTTAATTGAAGGATATGACTTTATCATTTTCTATTATCACACATCCCAATCCCATTCTTCAAAGCATTTGTTGAATAACACAAAATAATCCCCACTTTTGGGTAGTGTGAGAACATGTGCATTGATAATCCTCCTTTTTTATTTCATTAATCTCTCTTCACATTCATCATTTCATGAAAACATGACTCCATTCCTAATTATGTTGGGTAAATGTTTTGAAAATCATGAGAAGTTTCTCAAAATATATGCTAATACCAAGATAATCCAAGGAAACTATGGATAGATTTCATATTTGGTGTCCTTGACCATCCTTCAATTTCTACTATTTTTTAATGTTCCATAGCTATCTCATTTCGAGTATTGATATGTCCAAATAATGAGAATTCCCCAAAATGAAACACAAATATTTTGTACATTTCATAAATATTCTCCATCTATATAATCCTTAACATTGTTCTCAGAGTCTCTTCATGATTCTCCTTGGTTTTGGAGTATATTTGAATATCATCTATAAAGACTATAACAAATTTGTTGAGTTATTCTCTGAAGACTATATTCATCAAGTCTATGAATATTTCTGAAACATTAGTGAGTCTAAATTGAGTTACTATGAAATCAATGTGCCTGTACCATGTACGAAAAATAGTATTAGGGATAACCTCTTTCTTCACCCTTACTTGGTAATATCTTGACTCTAGATACACCGTGGAGAAGTATTGTTCTCCATGTAGTTGATCAAAAAAGTTATAAAAACAAGGTATATGATACTTTTTCTCTATCTTTATCTTGTTGAGATCATGATAATCAAAGAAAATTATCATTGAACCATCCTTTTTATTGATGAATTGGATGGGTACAGCCATTGGTGAAGAACTTGGGCATATGAACCCTTTATCATAATTATCTTATAGTTGTTTCTTCACCTCCTCGTCTTCTGAAACAACCATTCTATAAAGAGTCCTGGATAATTGTAAAACTCTATGTAGAATCTTTATTGGAAGTTAAACCTATCAGCTATGAGGAATATCAGGAAATTCCTTAGTAAACACATCAATGTATTCCCTCACAATATACATGTATTTAAGGATGATTCTTTCCTTAGACTTAATCATTGGATCCATAAATTTTTTCTCATCGGGAAATAATATCCATTCTTGTGATTTTTTTTCTATATAATATGCATCCCTTCCTTATACATGTGTAGAGTTGGGGGTAAATATATCATATGGAGAGTGATATTCTTCTCATGCCAATTTAGGTTGGCTCTATATGGGGAAAACAATCCATTTATAAAATTGCATGAACTTCCACCAAATGATGTATGAAAAGGGTCAATTGTAATTTCATCCCACAATTTTTGACAGGGTAGGTATTATACACATGTGATGCAATAATTTTCCCATTTTTCATTTTCATCAATAGCTCTACATCCCTTATTTTTTTTGGTGTTGGAATAGTTCTAATAGTCTTTGGTGATATAAAGGAATGTATAGAACCATAATAAAAAAATTATATTTTCTATTCTTGAATGAATAACTAGGGTACCGGTCACCACTTCCTTTTTGGGATCCACCTTAGTGGGTGTGATATAAAAATATCACCATTGATGACTTGGAGGTTATTGGTTGTCTCCCAAAATCCATGGATTAGTGAATTGGTTTTCAATATGCCCTGATTCCCTGAAATTGAAGCAAAAAAATGTGATGAGGGTTGACTAGACCATTCCTTTCCTCCATGGACTTAGTGTGTTTCTCCTGTAAGAAATCACTATCTAGGTTTCCTTCCTTCCCCTACCTAAATCATTTCCTCATCCCCATTTGTAAATTTTCGGGGTGCTTCATTCCTCACCTTTGACAAGTGGGATATTGAATTTTCATTCAACTATTAGATTTATCCATCAAACCACCATAATTAAACTCTAAATTCTAATTCTTATCCTCATGATACCCTTTATATTCTCATATATACATTTCAACTTTGTGGGAACATCAGACAATTTCCTCATAGCTATCAAAGTCACAAATCGTTGGGGATTTTCAAATGATAGGTTTTGTCCAACAAAATAATAGTTCAACCATGCATTTAGGGGTAACGAAAAATCCAATGTCATATAATGAAACTATTTTGATGTTTTCCTCATAATCCAAAATAGATTTATCATTTTTTTACATGAGGGAAATGAAATCCCATTAAATTTTAAGGTGGAGAGTGCAAGGAGAATATTTATCAATATTTTTTTTATATAATTCCTTCCAATCCATTGTTTCGATCTCTTCCTTGGGATTTTTACTCTCAATCAATGCCCACCACTAATCATATTCTCCCTATATATAGTAAAAACCCATTATAACTTTCTCATGTTCAGAAAATTTATGTATGAAAATGATCTTCTCAATGGAGTTGATCTATTGTCCGCCGATTAAGGTGTCAGATGATCCATTGAAATTTAGAGGAATTTGTCACATAATGATCTCAAATTTTAGTTATTATTTTTATAGGGATTTAAGAGATACTCTTGATATATGTTACTTTTTAAACACTGAGTTAACTAAGAGAGGATAATCACCATGTTTTTGATTCCCAATCCCATCAAGTTGGGCATCTCATTAGGGAAGTCAACACATTTCTCATCAAAATGATTTTTTACAAGATTCCACTTATTTTTGGACAATGTCTAGAATAAAGGTAAAATTAAGGATGAGTATTTTTAAACTATTAAACAAAGTAATGGGAATTTAATTAAATCAATGGAATTACTTGTATCTTACATTTACCTCCTTAACATAAGGATTTCTAGCCGTCAATATATGTTATCCATTATATATTTCCTAACATATATTATTATTGGAATTTATATGTTACCTGAATGATGGTTTGTAATTAGATCATGATTTTACCAAATCAAAACCCTCAGGAGTGTCAAATAATGTAACACCTTCTCAGATTTGTTACCACTATGTACAACAATCCTAGAACAACATCCACTTCTAGTATCCATATAGAGATGTATTTTCTTAATAAACTACTTACTCTGTATGTACAAAAATTTATGTATGTTTAATTATACATAGTCTTTTCCATAATACTTTCCCTAGAGTTTTTTAATACTAATCCCATATATAACTATACTTTTCCTTTGATAGCAAATATAACAACCTTGTTCTTTATTATATATTAATGCATGATTTATTATGTAGGTGTACCCTTAATACAACCTGAAAGGTCGAGAAGTATGGTCTATTTTGAAATAAGGTATATACTATAACAATTTTAATTAGGAAAAATATCATCCTTTTTGAAAACATCCGTATGATTCCCAAACTTATAACTGGATGGGAAAAGATAGGGACATATATATGAAAGGGGTGAGCTATAAATCACAATAAGGGAATAAATATGGAATAAGGAAATAAATTTTATAAAATAAGAATATCAATTCGAAATAAATGGAACATGAATAATTATGAATGATTTAGCATGATAATCATAACATTGGATATGTGTTAACAACATAAAACACCGCATTAATGAGTTTGTGAGAAATATATCGTCTGTGAAAACTTATTCTCAACATAAAACACTATGTTAATCATAACATTGATCACCGATTAATGGTTGATCCATTGAATTTAAATGGATCAACAAGTACAAAATTCTCAAGATTAGTCTAGTAATTTATTAATTTTATGTATTTTATTATTATTTTATGTATTAATGAGTCTATGACAAATACATAATATAATAAGCAAAAAATTAATAAAGGAGATATGAATGTTTTTCTATTAACATATGATAAATTTTGGGCCTGATAACATAGAATGGAGATATTTAATAGAAAAATATTCCATTCATCACGAAATATTAAAAACCCTCAAAATAACTTCCAACACTCAAATTTGAAGAAAACTATGTGTACAGGGTGCTCATCGGCCCATGTTGAGGGTGTCTTCTACTACTGGGAGAGATTATGAGAGTAATGAGTTGACTTAACTAAATTGTGTAGCAAAGAAATATAAAAGTCTATCTTTATTCCACTTTATAGGTAAAGCATTTAGAAAATCAATGTTAGAATTCCAAGAAGTTGGGACTTCACTTAATAATTCAAGGAACTACCAGCCAATACAGTTGTCCAGTCTTGTGTTGACCTTGAAAAACATTGAGAAATGGTGTAGCCAATTTTTGGATTATTATTAAAGGTTTCAATGATCCTTTCCACAAGAATACTCAAGTCACTAAGTATTTATAATCTATTAGTGTTGGATACTAGGGTTCGATAAAATAGTGGGATACATTTAACAATTTACTCTTAAATGTCTAAATTGGTAATAAAGTTAAAGTACTAATTGATAATTTTTTATTGTAGATAAAAATTGAAATCAACAACACCACGAATATATTATCACTATGATCAATTCGGGGTAAAGAAAATATCATGACTGTGGGAAACTTTTATGTATGGTATGGCGTTTGCAAATAGTACTATGTCAAGAGAAGAAGCTTTATATTCTAGAGTCTTCACTTCCTTTTGACCCCCCCCCAGGGAGAAAGTAAGGTGGATAAATAAAATCATAAAAAGAATTTAGATTATGTGCTAGATGTGTATTGTATCATTTTGTCATCAATTTCCATTCAAATATAAAAAATTCTTGAGGAATAATATTTCCATAAGATTCTTACTCGTCTCCAAGAGTTATATCAGGGGAGAGCAAAGAAAGAAAGGTATGAGATGTCCAATGCACTATATATGTGAAATCTAGAAGAAGGGAATAAATAAGGACCGAATTTACTTAAGATGATTGGTTACATTGGGAGACTTTAATCCCTAAGGTTCAAATTGAACCATAAAGTTGAAACAGATATCATTATTACCACTTTATTTCAAATCTTCTTGAGTTCTATTGTTAACTACGAAAATAATAACATGAAAAATAACTCCAATACTATTTTTATTTATTTCATAAAGATGATAAGGATATGAAGAATACAAATTCTTCAATCTTTATAGAAAGAAATAGGATGAATGGAATGGGTAATGGGTATAGGGATAATCCCAAGTTGATGATGACATTGCATTGCCTTTCCAAAAATCCAAAGATACAAAGGGAGGGAAATGGGTAGGAGGTTGTATACTTTTCATGTGGAAACAAAGGCCAATAGAAGTAGAATTACAGATCTGGGAAATGGATGTAATGTGACTCTTATACTTCTGGTATTTTTTTCAATAACCATAATCTGTCTTTATCTACAAGTTGGGTATTAGATACAGTAGGTGGCTCACACATTTTTATTCATATATAGGATCCAATAAGTTTACGAAATATTGTAAAGGGAAAATTTTATCTATGAGATTAAAATTATTTCTTATTAGCATTTTGGTTGTGGAAGATTGTCACTTAAATTTTCCAAGTGTATTAGTTCTTATATGGAATAATTGTTATTATGTTCCTATAGTTACCAAAAACATAATATTAGTATCAATTATGGACTCTGTGGTATTTTATTTCATGTATAGAACTAAATGTTGTCTCTTTTAAAAGGAGAAAATATGTTATGGTATGGTGCATCTTAACAATGATTTGTATCTACATGAACTCAAAAACACTGTAATGGCAGTCAACATAAAAACCAGCAAACATGGCTCATATAACACCTACCTATGGAACATCACACATGGTCATGTAAATGTGAATACTTTATAGAAATTACATAAAGTTTAGATTAAATTGATTTAAACCGCATGGATGTATGTCACACTTGATTACATGGGAAAATGAAAAAAGCACCATTACTAAGGATGGGATTAAGAGCCACTAAATTACATGAATTAATTCAAACTAATGTATGTTATCCATTTCAAGAAAAGGAATAGAGTTATATTTCATACTTCATTACTTTTACCAATGACTATAATAGTTATGGTTATATATACTTAAGTAGGTATAAGTCAGATGCCATTAATATGTTTAAAAAATACTAGCATGAAGTAGAAAACTAGTTTGCTAAGAAGATTAAGTAACATCACTCAGATCAATATAGAGAGTATCTTAACTAAGATCACATTGATCACTTAAAGGAGTGGGGGATAGTATCCTAAATTAATCAAGACCTTGTTGGACATGGTCATATAAATGACGATTCAGGAAACTCTTTTGTTATCCTTTTGGGAATATGAATTGAAAATAGAAACCAATAACTTTAACTGAGTTCCTGGGGTAGTAGTGGGTTCCCAAGACCAAAAGAAATAGTAATTTTTATTACCATATCATGTATACACTGATATATTCATGTTGGTAAGTTACCATTATTATAAGGACTCAGCCTTAAAATATTACATAATATTGAATAAAATGAATAATTCAAATTGATTATCTTTTCAAGTTTAGAGTATTAGAGAATTATGACATAATAGTTACATCTCAAAAGATGAAAAAGTAGACCCTTCTACTCAGTTTTGTTTTTTCCACAAAATATAAACTCTTTGAAAAAAAGAGTAATATCTACTTCCATGTTTCAGACTGCAAGAATTTTTGGTGACCCCATCCTTGACCCTATTCCACTTTATGTCCGGTGAAAAACATTTCAAAAACTTGGGATTAGCACAAAAAGATCAGTAACGGATACAAAGAGTAGGAAAACAGTTAGTTTTTCAAAACAGCGTGTAAACCATGAATAATTTATCATATGTAATAATTTTCACATTTGTGAAGTAGTAAATACTCTTCAATGAATAAAAGATCATTTATTAACCTTTTTAAACCAAAATATTACAATAAATCCCATAAAAAGAACACATAACATATAAAGGAAACTTGGGACATAAACATACTTAAATGGAATAACCATACGATCAACATCCACACATATCACAAAATTGAATATTCATACGGAAAAAAACTATACAAAATGAATTGGAGGTTATAACTTAACCACCTATCCTAGTTTATCATGGTACCACACATCATTTGGTTTATCGTGTAACCACCCGTCAAGTAAAATCATAACACATAATGTATTGCAAATACAAAAATTTTGCTAATAACATTTTATTTACAATCACAAGAAATCATTTCAAGACATTGAAATAATCATTCCATTTCAAAAACCATTTTCAATACCCAAATATGTAAAATAGTATTTGGTATTTATTTAACATTTAAAAACATTACGTCTTTTTAAGAAATCCAAAGATCAAATAATACTCACGCGGTGGAAAGGTCGTTGTCATTGTGTACGTTAAAAGAAACATATTTTTTGTCATTTAGTAAAACACTTCATAGAGAAATGATTCCTTTTGAATAAAATTAAAAAGTTTTTATACACCTTATAAAATAATTTCATGAATAAATTAAAGAACGACATAAATAAGAATGATAAGATCAACCCAAAGAATGCGAATTGGGTTAAGAAGTTCCCTTACCTTGTGTCTGACTTGACAAATTCGTTCTATAATTTCAGGAATAATAAAATAAAGTTAATTTCTACTTTATTAAGATAATTTTTCAAGTTAATTATTCCTTTTATATCACTTATTACCATGTTATAAACGTTATGTAGTCATTTAAGTAAATAACGGTCATTCTGTCAATATTTGGTACTTGAGTCAAAATTAGACTTCTTATGATTACCTGTTGTTCATGTAGTCCAAAGTTCATTATATCCAGAATTATATTCATGATATTGATAACATATATATCATATATATCATTTATATACATGTATTTATAATAGTATGTAACATTTGGAGGTAAGAAATGAAATGCACCGTTCATGGAGACGGTAAGCCGTATGTACGCATGAACGCTACTTTCAAATCTATTTCATATTTTAATTGAATTAAAACAAAATGATACATATTTATATTATAATTATAGTATAGTATCATATATAATATCATTAACTCTATCCTTTATGCGTACCACATATGGTATGAATGAGTAATATCACTTTGAGGGGGCGGTAGTGCGCACTTCCTCAAATGAGATTATCGCATTTACCCATTATGGAAACCATAATGGTATGATATAAATGGAATTTATAGAAGCATAGATGAAACATAAACATAATATATATCATATATAGACACAGTTCCATCTTTATGGACACCATGAGAGGCAGTAGGAGATAATTGAACAATCATCGTTTCGCGAGGCGTTAGTTTTCCATCCACAGAAACAGTATGTTCTTTTCCCATTAGATGGAGGTGTGTGTAAGTGTAGTTTGAATCCATATCATAAAAACATACTAGTATATTGAGGATACTGTTTTTTTAACAAAATAAATGAATAAAAAGATTTTATGGGGTTGTGAAAGTAAAATAAAACAAAATAACTTAAGAGGAGACATTACCATTAAATTGAGTAACTCCCATTGGTTTGAACAAAATGGGTTTTTTTATGTGATTTCTGCCTAATTTAAGGCTTCTAGAATGAATAGAGGGATCTTGGTAGTTTGTTAGAGAAGTGGTAGGAAGAGGAAAAGTCTTTAGAAGTGTGAGGAATGAGTTAGAAGTGAGGGATTTCTATAAGGGAGAGGAGGGGCTCTTTAGGAATGTTTGAAATAATTATATTATTATAAAATGATATTTTGTTTCAAAAGGTCAAATAATCATTAAAAACGAAATTAAGATGAATCATTGTCAATAGAAAATAATATAATAAGAATTGGACAGGTTTTGGATATTGTTTTAATATTTATAATCTTATTTATTTAAATCATTTATTAATGAGGTAAATATTGCATTATTATTATGTCATAAATAATTTAATTTAATTTATTTCCAAAAATTATAAAAAAATTCAATGATGTAGGAAATCATTTTATCTTTCCAATTAATATTTATAGTTAAAAATATGACTTAAATAACCCCACGTAAAAATTGATTCACTAAAAGATATTTGATTATGTTATTTTTGTCTTTACATTAAATTAATTTATATAAGTGTCATTGTTAATCACATGTGGCCCCATGGGGTCCCAAATTCGACCCAAGTATGACCATGGTTGGATATGTATCAGCCAATAGGATTTGGACATATGTTAGGGTAATTTAATCTTATTATATTATCAAATTTTACTATATTTACCCTTTTAATCATGGTAAAATAATATATTTACTTAAGTTAATATTTAAATTGTCTAAAAAAAATTCACCAATTTACACAATTTATACCTACGGATTCCAAATATAGAATCCATTTTTCTAATTTCAAAACACATAAGTGGCAAAAATTAATTTAAAAATAATTCCTGCTGTCAAAATAAAAGGTGTGTTTTTAAGAAATAATAACTATCAAAAGATTGAAACTTATTTATGTCGAATTTCAAAATAAAATTACTTAAAAAGACCAATATTAGATTAAATTGTAAAAATATATTCTAATTATAATTTAAAACCAATTAAAAAGATAATCTAACTATATATATAAATTTGATAAAAAAGCACTTTTGAATTAAAATAACGTATTTTTCATTATTCATAAAAAATAAATTTTATCAGAAAAATACCAAAATATTATCCAAAGTAAATTTGTATGTCCCAATTATTAAGAATAATTTTATTCTGTAAAATTAAACATATAATAGTTACAAAAACTTTATTTAATGAAGGTTTGCCAATAAAAGGCGGTAAATCAACCATTTCAAGAAAATTATGCTTAAAATTAGATTCATTCACATTTTAAGCCTCTAACATTTATTTGATAAATGTAAAAACATTTAACAAACATGTATAATCATATTTTCGTTAGTTATATTCATTCCCACTGATACAATGGAAAGTCATTAACAACCATTTAAAATAATAATATAATATTATTAGTGTGCAATTTAAGATTTAAAGAAACCCGTTATTGCGTCTTGGGTATGTTATCGAACATAGAATCCCCTTTAAAGTAAAATAAATATTTAATTTACAAATATTAATTAACATTCAAATGTATTATTCTATATTTACTTGGGATGTTACATCCTTCACCCCTTTTGGGAATTGTGTCCCCGTAATTTTTATTCACTTATCAAATAAGTGGGGTATTTATCACTCATAACATTTTCAGATTCCCACATTTCCTCTTCAACCATAAGGTTTTCCCACAAAACCATTACCTAAAAAATTACCTTATTCTGCAACACTTTCTCTCTATGATCAAGAATCTGGACTGGTTGTCCCTCATAATATAGATTCTCTTCCAACTGAACTACCTATGGGCTCAAAACATGAGACGGACCTGTCATATACTTTCTCAACTTTGAAACATGAAAAAAATTGTGTACCTGAGATAAACATGGTGTTAATGCCACTCTGTATGAAACTACACCAACTTTCTATTGGATTTCATAAGTTCTAATGAACCTCAGACTCAACTTTCCCTTCTTACCAAAACACATCACACTTTTTCACGGAGAAATTTTGAGAAACACATGGTCACCTACATTGAAAGATAGATCCTTCCCCCGATTATCTGCATACCTTTTCTGCGTGCTCTGAGATGTTCTCGGGTTCTTCTAAATCAACTGAACTTTTTATGCCATCTCTTCTACCAATTCTGGCCCCATCAGCTTTCTTTCACCTACTTCATCCCAAAAAAGCTGGTGTTCGACAACGCTTTGCATATAATGCCTCAAATGGAGCCATTTGTATACTGGCATGAAAACTATTATTATATGAAAATTAAACCAAAAATATATGGTGGTCCCACTTCCCTAAAAATCCAATGAACAAGATCATAGCCTGTCCTCCAAGGTCTAAATCATTCGTTCTGACTACCCATCTAAATGTGAATGAAATTTTGTACTAAAATATAATTCAGTACCCAATAACTTCTAAAGGCCTTTCCAAAAGTTAGAAGTTAAACTGGGATCATGATCAGATACAATAGAGAAGGAAACAATATGAAACCTGACGATCTCTTTAATATACAACTGAGAAAGTTGATCTAGAGACAATGTATCTCGAATAGGAAGGGAATGAGTAGATTTAGTCAATCGATCAATAATAACCCAAATTTCATTATTATCTCGAGATGTCTTCGGTAATCCCACAATGAAGTTCATAGATATATTTTCTCATTTCCACTCTGGCACCGGTAGAGACTGAAGCATCCCTTTCAGTAACTATTGCTCTGTTTTAACCTACTGACAAGTCAAACCCTTTACAGTAAAATCAACAATATCTCTTTTAATTCCATCCCACTAGTAATACTCCCTAAGATCTCTATAAATCTTAGTACTACCAAGATGAACTAAAAACGGAGAACTATGATCTTCTCATAACAACTCATTCTTCAACTGTGAATCAAAAGGAACACATAATCTTTTCCCAAACCTCAAAACACAATCATTATCAATGTTAAATTCAGGAAACATACCCTTCTGAACCAAGTCTACCTTTTTATGCAACTCACTATCTTCCTTTTGCGCTTGCTTAATTCTGTCTGAGAGAGACGATTCCACTAACACCTGGAACAAAATAGAAGAACATCCTGCACCGACAACTTTTATGCCAAATTTCATCAAATCAAAAACCATAGGATCTCATTCCAAATGTAGCATGGTTAATAAAGCATTAATTTTTCAACTCAAAGCATCAGCCACATTATTTTCTTTTCTCGGATGGTAATGAATCATGCAATCATAATCCATGATTAATTCCATCCATCTCCTTTGTCTCATGTTAAATTATTTTTGAGTGAAAATACACTTCAAACTTTTGTGATCAGTATATATTTCACACTTTACTCCATAAAAATGATGCCAGAAAATTTTATAAAAAATAATAGCATCTAATTCAAAATATTGTGTAGGGTAATTTAACTCCTGAGGTTTCAATTGTCATGAAGCATAAGAAATTAGTTTATCATTCTTCATAAGGACACAACCGAGTCCTTTCAATGAACCATCCCTGTAGATAACAAACTCACCAATTCTGGAAGTCATTTCCAAAACTAGAGCATTCAATAATACACTTTTCAATTATTGAAAACAATCATAACATTATTTTGTCCAGATGAACTTAACACCCTTTCGAGTTAATTTAGTCATTGGACTTGATAACCTTGCAAAATTCTTAACAAACCTCCGGTAATAACTTGCCAAACGAAGTACATGTCTTACAGTCAGTGATGGAATGGTTGGATAAATGATTCTCTATGAAAGACGTGGGTGAGGCAACATATATTCTTGGGATCAATATCCATCAAGATAGATCCAATAGAATGCTGGGTCTGACTCAAAGTGGTTTCATTGGAGAGATACTGAAGAGATTCAGTATGGAACAGTCTAAGAGGGGGTTGTTTCTAGTATCACATGGTATTCATCTTTTTAAGAAAGTGTGTCCTTAGACATATGTGTAAAGAAATAAAATGGAAAGGATCCCATATTCGTGACTGGGTTAGTCATGTATGTTATCACATGTAGGAGGCTAGAAGTTTCTTACACATTCAGTGCAGTAGGAAGATATCAAGCTGATCCAAGAGACTTCCATTGGATGGTAGTCAAGACTATCCTTAAGTATCTGAGGTATACTAAGGATATGTTCTTGGTTTATGGATGAGATGAGGAACTAGTCATCAAAGGACATGTAGATTCTAGTTTCCAGACTGATCAAGATGACATGAAGTCATAGACTGGATACATATTTAGTTTGAATGGAGGTACAGTGAGATACAAGAGCTCAAAGAAAAGTGTGGTGGCAGATTATACAGTGGAGTCTGAGTATATCACACCTTCTGAGGAAGCTAAAGAATCAGTATGGATGCGAAGCTTCATCCAGAAGTTGGATGTAGTACCTAAATGTAAATATCATATCACACTATATTGTGATAATACTATAGCGGTGGCCCTAGAAAAGTGCCAAGGTCACATCAGCATACAAATCACATAGTTTTGATGTATCATATCTTGAGGGATTTTTCTCAGAGAGGTGATGTTTCAGTGAGCAGTATTTCCCTAGAAGACAACATGGCGGACCCCATGACTAAAGCATTGACTCATCAGAAAGATGATCATCATGTGAGGTCTAGAGAACTAAAAGTCATAGGAAGTTACCTCTAGTCTAAGTGGGATTTTGATAGAGTTAGTGTCATGAGAACCAACTGTTTTTACTTTGATTACATGAAGGTACACTTATTATATATTATTTATTATTCTGCATGACTATTATATAATGATGTATTGGAATATTTTTTGCATTAATAAGGTCATGGAAGATCCCCATTATGATAAGAACCTTGAAATTATATAATAATATTCATAAATAAAGTTCTATGGTTGGATAAAATACTATTATAGGACACGTAGTATACATAACGTTATGTGCAAGTACTCGTAAGAAGATGAGACCCTATCTCATGGAGTTCACACATGGTAATCTACAGGATGGGAGATTATGAGAACAGACCCACCAGTAGTAATTCCTCATGTCTTGGTGTCATTGGACATTACTACCTATGAGCATGTGTAATGGTCCTTTGACTTGAAGAATATCATTAACTCATGTCATGACTTGCACACTTAGATTTGCTGACGAAAACCATCATAGAGATAGTTGGAGGGAAGTAGGGAACATTGGGTGCGTAACAAATGACATGTTGTTAATGTATAAGTCAAGGAAGGATTTGTACCTTCCATATTTTTGGAAGTAGATGTCTCGGGCCCTTGAATTGAAATAGAACTATCGCCAAAATTCAATGGACATGGTGTAACGATGAGTTTATTTCTGGAAGTAAAAGAATGATAGATCTAACATATAGGTTTATGACACTATCATGAAACCTGCTTGATGAGATATTGATCCAAAGGGATTAAATTACATAGTATGAATTCGTATGAGGTGACACATCAATGCGGCGTCAAATTCTTTCTCTTGAGTGCCTTGACCCATTTATAGATAGTAATATTAGACTCTAGGCAAGCCCGCCTAATGCCAATGAGAAAGAGACCTAGAGGGTCACACTCTAAGGGTATACATGTATCTCATGTAGAAGAAAGATTATTCATGTATGTGGTTTAATAATTATTAATGCAAGCCTCAATAGTTTAAATGATGGAGGAAGAATAAAATGAAAATAATATATACATGTCGTGTATTAATGATTACATGTCGTGTAGTTTTCATTTTGGAATGGAAATGAAAAACCAGTACACACCGTGTATTGATGATTACACGCTATGTAGTTTTATGAAAAACAAGTACACACCGTTTATTAATGATTACACGCTGTGTAGTTTTTCTAGTCGGTATTTTGAGGAAATAATATTGTTTTATTAAATGATATTTATTATAATAAGGGTGGGCGCATGTCAAGGAATTAATGATTCTACATTTGGGGGTTTTCAATAAGAGTAAATGAAATAAATAAAATGCATAACATTCTTATTTATTTTCATAACTCTATAACCTCATACCCGATTATAAATATCCTCACAACCCCAACACTTTCCTTAATCGTTGTGTACAACAATTGTGGATAATTCCGTCAAGGCCGAGAGAACTCCTTCCTCGATGAATGCTCTCAAGACCGAGAGAGATCCTCCTTCATCGGATCAAAATGATCTAAGGTGGCCAACACAAGAAAAGGTTTCTCCACGCTTTCACCCGAAGATTCATTTGGCGACATCCATAGATACATGGTACATGTGTGGATTACCACTAGAGGAAGTCTACCCTTGGATTCTACGATGCAATGAAGAATCACATCAAAATGTGATTAATACTATCCACAAAGAATGAACATCCAAAAAGGTACTTCTGGTCAATTAATTAAATTAATTATAATCAACCTGTTACGGTCCTCATTTTTGGTTCTGTGGCCATCCTTCTTATTTGTCTATTTCTGTGATTCGATCTATGGAGATAGGCGTTTATCGTCGTATTGATCCCAGATTGATCATTTCTAATGACAAAAATCCAAGTTGGAACATCCACCGATGAGCATCCACTACGACCAGAACCTTCATTCTAAACCGACCTCTGATAACAACTACAAAGACCTAGCCATAAATAATTAAATAATGTTAAATAAAATGAATAATTCACATTGATGACCTTTTCATGTTTAGATTTTTAGAGAATTGGTACATAACTGTTACGTCTGAAAATATGAAAAGGTAGACACTTCTACTTAGTTTCAATTTTTTTCTACAAAATATAAACTCTTTGAAAAAAAGAGTCATGTCTAGTTCCATGTTTCAGACATCATGACTTTTCCATTATCCCATCCTTGAACCTATTCCACTTTATGTCCTATGAAAAAAATTTCAAAAACATGGGATGAGAACAAAAAGCAGAGTAATGGATACACAAAGAAGGAAAACTGTTAGTTTTTCAAAACAAAAAGTAAACAATGAATACTTTATCATAGTCAATACTTCTCACCTTTATGAAGTAGTAAATACTCTTCAATGAATAAAAGATCATTTCTTACCCTTTAGAAACAAAAAGATTACTAGAAAACCCATACAAAGAACACATAACATATAAAGTTATCTTGGTACATAAACATATTTTAATGGAATAACCATACGGTAAACTTCCACACATATCACTATATGGAATAGCCATACTGTCGACTTCTATACCCAATGAATTAGAGGTTATAACGTAACCACCCATCCTGGTTTATCACGGAACTACCCATCATTTGGTTTATCATGTAACCACCCATCAAATAAAATCATAACACATAAAGTATTGAGAATACAAACATTTCACAAATAACATTTCATTTTTAATCACAAGAAATCATTCCAAGATTTGAAATAATCAGTCCATTTCAAAAACCATTTTCAATAACAAAATATGTAAAATATTATTTGTTATTTATTTAACATTTAAAAACTTTATGGCTTGTTATGGAATCTAAAGTTCAAATAATACCTAAGACAGTGGAAAGGTTGTTGTAATCACGTACGTCAAAAATAAACGTATTTTTTTGTCGTTTAGTAAAACGATTCGTAGGGAAAAGATTCCTTTTGAATAAAAGTCAAAAAGTTTTATACCCCGTATAAAATAATTTCATGTATAAATTAAAGAATAATATAAATAAGAAAGATAAGATCAACCCAAAGAATAGGAATTGGGTTAAGTAGCTCCCTTACCTTGTGTCTGACATAACCTGTTCGTTCTTTAGTTTCCTAAATAATAAATTAAAGTTATTTTCTACTTGCTTAAGAACCTTTTTTCAATTCAATTATTCCTTTTATATCACTTATTACTATTTTATAAACATTATGTATTCATTTATGTTAATAACGGTAATTTTGTCAATATTTGGTACTTGAGTCAAAAATAGACTTCTTATAATTACATGATGTTCATGTGGTCAAAATTTCATTATATCCATAATTATATTCATGATTTAGATATCATATATATCATATATAACCAGTATATACATGTATTTATAATAATATGTAAAATTTAAAGGTAAGAAATAAAATGCACAGTTCATGGAGACTGTAAGCCGTACGTACGCACGAACGCTACATTCATTTCTATTTCTTATTTTAATGGAATTAAAACATAATGACAAATAGTTTGGTTATAATTCTAGTATAGTATCATATATAATATCATTAAATATATCCTTTATACGTACCACATATTGTATGAACGAGTCATATCACTTTGAGGGGGCAGTAGTCCGCACTTCCTCAAATAAGATTATCGTGTTTACCCATAATGGAAACCACAAGGTATGCTATAAATGGTAAATAAAGAAGCATAAAGGAAACATAAACATCATATATATCATATATAAACATAGTATTATCTTAATGGAAACCATTAGAGGTTGTAGGATATAATTGAACAATCATCATTTCGTGAGGCGTTAGTTTTCCATCCACAGAAACAATATGTTCTTTACCCATTATATGGAGGTGTGTGTAAGTGTAGTTCAAATCCTTCTCATAACAACATCCTATTATATTGAGGATATAGTTTTTGTTACAAAAAAAAGTAATAAAAAGAGTATCTGGGGTTGTAGAAGTAAAATAATACAAAAGAACTTTAGAGGAGACGTTACCTTTAAATTGAGTAACTCCACTTGGTTTGAACCAAATGGGTTTCTTGAAGTGATTTATGCCTAAGGTAAGGCATCTAGGATTAATAGAGGGATCTTGGGAGCTTATTAGAGTAGATTATAGACGAGCCAAAGGCTTCGGAAGTGTGTGGAATGAGTTAGAAGTGAGGGCTTTTTATAAGGGAGAGGAGGGTCTCTTTAGGAATGTTTGAAACAATTATTTTATTATAAACTCATATTCGGTTTAAAAAGGTCAAATAATCATTGAATAAGATGTTAAGATGACTCTTGGTCAAAATAAAATAATACAATAATAATTGGATAGTTTTTGGATATTGTTTTAATATTTATAATCTTATTTATTTAAATCATTTATTAATGAGGTAAATTTTGAATTATTATTGTGTCATATATAATTTATTTTATATTATGTCCAAAAATTATAAAAAAAATACCATGATGTAGGAATTTTTTATCTTTAAAATTAATATTTATAGTCGAAAGGATAACTTATATTACCTCATGTAAATAATGATTCACTAGAAAATATTTATTTATGTCATTTTTGTCTTTACTTTAAATTAATTAATATAAAGTGTCATTATTACTCCCATATGGCCCCATGGGATCCCACATTCGACCCAAGAATTCCCATGGTCAGATATGTAACTGTCCATAAGATTAAGACACATGTTATGGTAATTTAATATTATTATAATATTATATTTTACTATATTTACCCTTTTAATAATCGTAAAACAGAATATTTACTGAAGTAAATATTTAAAATGTCTAGAAAAATTTACATATTTACGCAATTTGGACCTAATGATTCAAAATATGGAATCCATTTTTCTAAATTCAAAACACAGAAGTGGCAGAAATTATTTTAAAATTAATTCTCGCTGTCAAAACAAAAAACTTGTTTTTGAGAAATAATAACTATCAAAAGATTGACACTTGTTTATGTCCAATTTCAAAATGAAATTACTTAAAAAGACCAATATTAGATTAAATGGTAAAAATATATTCTAATTACACTTTAAACCCAATTAAAAATATAATCTAATCGTGTAAATGAATTAGATAAAAATGCACTTTTGAAATAAAATACATTATTTTTCATTATTCATTAAAAAATGAATTTTATCGGAAAAATATCAAAATTTTATTCAAAAAAAAATTCTATGTCCCAATTCTAAAGAAGAATATTATTTTGTCATATGTAGTATATAAGAGTGACAAAAACTATATTTAAATAGGGTTCTCCATTAAATGTTGGTAAATCAACCTTTTAAAGAAAATTATGCTTAAAATTAGATTCATTCACATTTTAAGCCACTAAAATTTATTGGATAAATGTTAAAACATTTAACAGAAATGTATAAACATATTGTAGTTTGTTCTATTCATTCCCGCCAATACAATGTCTAGGTGTTAACTACCATTTAAAATAATAATATTCTATTATTACTGTGCAACGTCAGATTTCAAAGAAACCCGTTGTTGCATGTCGGGTACGCTATCGAACATAGCATCACCTTTAAAGTAAAATTAATTTTTAATTTACAAATATTAATTAACATTTAAATATTTTATTCTTTATTTACTTAGGATGTAAAAATTATAGTGTAGACATTTTTTCATCGATTATTAAATGGTAATATCCATAGATTAATTTTCGTATCAAAAGGTTATAGGATATCCCAGCCTATAATGAGAACCTTAAGATACTATGACATTAATCTTAAATATATCTCATGTGGTCTGGATACATCATACTGAGTGGACATAGTTTATGTTTGACTATTAGGTGTTGGTGGATCATAAGCATTGAGATTTATTTCATGATGTTCGTACTTGGTGATATCTAATAGTGAGATAATGATGAAAGACTCGCCAATAAGAACACCACATGTTTTGTGTTTCATCAGTTGTTCCCATCAATGAACATGTGTATTGGTCTCTTGACTTGAGATTATAATCAATGTGTGTAATTTGATTGTGTAGTTTGATGTAAGGAAAAAAACCAGGATAATGAAATCGTGGAAAGGTACCTTGTGTTGGGTACATCATTAGTGGTATGACATTGGTTGAATGATAAAGATAGGATTTGTCGCTTCCATGTTAAAGAAGTAATATATCTTAGGCATCAATGGTCAAGATGGTAGTACCATATTAAATCCTTATCCAGTGTCTTTAAAGTTAAATCCATCTAGTTTGATTAACAGAAAATAAAACAAGAAAGGGTGATGACCCAAGTGTACATCCTGCTTTATGAGATATTTAAATACAAAGAGATTATAGTACGCAGTACGTGTTCATAGGTTGGTTGACATAGCTACGACTACTCCTCATCTCTTTAGGGGCCTTGATTGATTGTTTGACTCTACTTTTGGTTTATAAATACTATTCACTATTATCGAGATAAGGGCATAGAGGGTCGCACACAATAGCATATTCAAGAATCTTCCTTATTTTGGGGAATAAGTATATCGGATATGGTGGACCCCACCACGAGGTATGAGTGTTCTCTAAGTCATGGATCACCAAAGAATAAAAAAATAATTATTATTCAAGTAAACAATAAGTGGGTTGAATTTACTTATTAAAATTATTTACAATGTAAGTAAATATGATGAATAATATTAATCGAACGAATATTATTTTAATATTCCATGTTCTTTTAATATTAGGTGGAAATAAAAATCGAACTAAATAGCTTGGTTTTATCATGTAATATATTTAATATATATTATAGTATGTGATAAAAATATAAATAATATTTATGATTCGGTTTAGCTTGACATAATAATTGATTTAGTGAACGTTTAATAAATGGGAGTCGGGAACCCCAATTTAGGTATTTGAGAATCCACAATTTAAAGGAGGAGAGAGGATCTCGTATTGGGACTATTCATGGAGAGTTCATTAATATCCTCTCCTCCTTTCTTGAGAGGGAATCTCATGATCCAGACGATCAGATCATGTTCATCTCCATGCATCGAAGGTATGTTGATGTGGTGATCATCGAGGTGTCGAATGCTTCATCAGATCATCGCGCTTGCACTCGGAATTCTACAATCGAAGCTCATGTGTATTTTTTTGAATAAAATGTGGATGATCTAGAGGGATTCTTATTTGGATACATGAAAAAGTGATCGTCGATGAAAATAAGATGTCGAGCATGAATTCAGATCAGAAAAATGTACGTTTTCGATTTTATTTTTATGATCTGTTTAATTTATGCAAAAATATCATATTGTACTGAAGCTCGGATCATTGGAGATGACATGTTTTGTTATCCCGATGATGACAATTTTAAATCTCCGATCGACTAGCTTCCATTGCATGCCCCAAGACCTTCAATTCATATTAGAGGGATCACGTAATTATTTTGGGTCAAGAAAATTAAATTATCATTAAATTTAATTAAAGTGTTTAATTTTTATCTCAATGGATCTAAGGGCGATTTGATTTGAGGTCTAATTTCCAAGTTACGACCATCGGGAAAAAAATTATTGATCGAAATCGATTATTTTAGAGGCATTAAAATTTTCGAAACATATATTTCTTATATATTAAATTTACTTATTTCAGTTTTTTGGAGGCCGCATGTTTTATGTCCAAGTTAAGGCTAGATACTAGTCAGAGGAATTGTAATGGCCGGTGACCCTTAATTCCACCGGGTGTTTAAAATAATAATATATTGTTTATGAAAAATAGAATAATATGTGGAGCTATGGCGTAGCCATAGCTTGTAGACTATGAGAGGTGGTTCAAGGATCCTTGCCGATATTATACTTAAACGACCTAGTATTCTGATTCTGGTACAAAGGGTTCCTATAATATGATAAAATAGTGGAAGACATTTAATGATATAATTAATCAATAATGTCAAAATCAGTAATCAAGATAAAAGTACAATCTATTAGAATTTATTTTTGTAGAAAATGGAATGTAATACCATTGAAATACACTTCGATAATATTGGAAAAATTAAATGTCTAAACTAGCACGGATTTCCAAGTGTAGCACTAGGTCTTGCGCATAATACTTTGATACTGGAGATTCAATGTGCTAGAGTCTCAATACCTAGTAAGCCCCCTCGGAAAGTAGGGGTGAAAAAATTATTCAGGAGACACATATATGAAGAATATGATGGTTATGTCAGAATTATATCATCAACATTCAATGTTTTTTATGGTTATAATATCAAGACATATATGATTTCACATGTAGTCTCATCTCCAAGAAGTTTCCAATAAGAAAGCAAAGCGAGATATGAATGGATGATATTACACTAGTTATGTGTAAGTATGAATGGTGGATGATGATCTTTCAACACATCCCATTCTTACATCATTTTCACCCATTTAATACTATTTCGTTCAAGGATACAAAATAAATATATTGGAGTAATCATTTCATTACCATTTAGGTAATGTACTCTATGTTAGTAAGAACAATATAAAACGTTTAATCATTAGTTCTTATGGTGATCAAGTTGAAAGAAAAGGAAAAAAGCCAATGGAAATAGTGATGCCAAAGGCACCTTCACATTATCCTTCAAAGAAAGAGGTTGGTTATTAAACATAAGTTTATTTTCTATGAATATTATTAAATAAATATACAGAATTTTAATGGTAATGAGCTGAATTAAAAGTAGTATGTAACAACTTCTTATTCAGGTATATTCATCAATTGTATGTGATGTTTTTTGTTTTAATTCATAGGTATTAAATACAATATTATTATCACTTATGTTTTTTTGAATATAGTAACCAATTAAGTATAAAAACATTACAAGATGTCAGGTGTGTTCAAAAGAGACTGAGAAAGGGTGATTCTTAAGTCAGCGGTGAGAAGCACCCAACTTTTTTTCTTGAGTATAACCAATGAATTTATCTCGTGTGTCCTTTGGAAACTAGGATAAATTATTCTAGGATCAATAATTAATGTTTTTTGTGGTGTATCATATTAAACCAATAATTTAGTGATATTTGAATCATAGGCAATGCGTGATGAATAGAAAATATATGACTTATTTACCTATTTTTGGAAAGATAATTCATTGTCAAGTAAAACTAATAGTAGATATCAATGATATTCCTAGTTTGGTATTTTGACTCATTAGAGATAAACAGCCAGGGTATTATCGACATATATAATTATTTAGTTTAGTCAAATAAACCTTTATAAATAATGGCAAGCCACAATGATTTCGAAATTAGTTCATCTACATAGTGCAAAATATTCCAAGGGTAAGGTATTGGTTTGTATACTTCATAAGATTCCTTTATGTATTTAAGGAGTGAGAAAGTGAATAATGATATATACATGGTCTGATGATGTGAGTTGCTTTGGGCCAACATGTCGAAGTATATCTTGACCAAGAATTAATCAATCATTATAATGCAGCATGGTGTAGTTCCTAAATGCACACTACCATATCTGCATCATGGCAATGATGCTAATAAGGAATATCAATGATTAAATGCTAACACTGATCAATACAATGTATCATGGAGCAATTCCTAAACACACGTTTCATTTAACTCCTTAGATTCATGATGTAAGTATAAGAATCATCCATGTTGATATATATTGTAGAAACTTATAATGCATTTCAAGATGTGCTTCAAAAATAATAGTGAAATCCCATAACCATATACAAACTATCATGACAAATGCATATCATATGAGTCATAGTATGATGGAAATCCATTATGTCATAAGGACATGTGTTTATATACAAAGATTTTTTTAGGATGTAAACAATTTTGAATCAATCATAACAAAATGTGCATCTAAAGTAATAATCCAAAAAGTTTATTATGATATAAAAAAAATACCTGTGATAGAAATTTTGTAGTCAGGTGATATAATAAAACTCTATAAAAGGTTTAACATCTATATTAGAGATAGTTCTAGAAATATTGACTTGTTTTTAGTCAATTCTAGATATTCAAATGTAGTTGGAATAGGAACTAGTTCCACATGTTCATGTAGATCAAGAATTCTCTAGAGACATATACTGCATGGGAAGGTAAAAACCATAATTATGGTTTTGTATTAACCATGGATGGTGAAACATTATTCATTAAGAAAAATAATTCCTACAACCAGGTAGTATATAGTAATAATCTAATTTTTACAAGGTCAATTAAAATTCAATAATGGATTGAATATATCAAAGTTGAAAGGGGCTTACTATTTTGAATACTTCATTCAGTATTCAAGTGGTATGATACATTGATGGTACACGTGTGGTGCCAATAACTCCTGATTTGTAATAGAAATCCATTATTCCTAAATCCATTATAATTTTACTTTTGATATATAACTTTTATGATCATATATTGAGCATTGTATGTCAAGACCACCAATCGTGGAAGGTGTTAATACGACGCAACCAGAAAGGGATAATGACATCATAAAATGCCAATAAGGGTTGCAATTTACTAAAATCATGTTTAGGATCAAATTATGAAACAATATCATAAAATCTTCATTTATAATGAATATTTTCAATGTGTCTACAAGTGGTTAGTGGGAACACCATTATTTTCCATGTATAATATGTTTGGTAACATATGGAAAACTATTGTTGGCCTTACAGTCATTTAAGACTAGCATGAATGTATCTCTCCATAGACTGAATTAAATTAGAAACCTATGTTCTAGGGGATAGGATATATTGATGTAGATATAATGTTTTCTTAGACCTATTCAATCTTATATATATTGATATTGTATTTAGAAATACAATTAGGAACAATTTGAGAGATAATTTTTACAAATGCCACATGGCATAAATCTCTCCGAGAAGGAATGCATGGGGATAAGAGGAGATTAAAGTAGTGATTTGAATACCATACACTTATAAAATGGACCAATCACTTATTCCATGATATAAAAAAGGAATGATATTTCCAGAATACACTTTATAGTAGGAAAATATCACAAATCTGGTAGAACTGCAAGGTAATCAGTTAGAACTATCCTATTGTACAATAGAATGTATAGAGGATATATCCCTGGTATTTAGAGAGGAAAGGACACTAGTTTTTAGGGGACATAAATTAGTCATCCTTAGATCAATGTGATGTAAATATCATAGTTCATCTAAGTTAATGGGAGAGAAAATAATATACAATCCAAAGGTAGTCATACCAACAAATATTGAGTATATTGCATCTTCTAAGGAAACTAAAAAGCAGTTATTAAATGAAACAATTTCTTCCAGTTCCTGGAATTTCACCTAGTGGTTAATGTTTTATCATGATGATAATTCTTGTATAGGTATTATCCATGGTTTCATGTTTGGACAGTGGAAAAGAGGGATATATTTGAGGATACCATCTCTTTATAATTTTTACTCAATGATATGAGGTCGCACATAGCAGAATTTCCAAGCAGTAGAAACATGGAAGACCTAGTAATTAAATCCTTGACTTAGTAGAAACGTGGTTTTTATCATGAGAGATCTAACAATTATGGTAAGCATGTTGGATCTAGTGTGTGTGGGATTGTTGTAATAGTGGGTTCCCTAGACCCAACTAAACAGTACTTTTTATTACCATATCATGTATATGGTGAGATATTCATGATGTTTAATTACCTTTATAGTGTAGAAATTTAGGCCTCTACTATTTAATGGTAATTTCCTTAAATTAATTATCATATCAAAATGTTGTACAAGATCCCATGCTATAATGAGATCCTCTAGATACCATGACATTAATCTTAAGTATATGTCATATAGTCTAGATGAATCATACTAACTGGACATAGTAGATGTATAACTATTAGGTGATGGGAGATCATAATAATTGAGACTTATTCTCCTTAAATTCACCCTTGGTGATCTCTAGTAGTGATATCATGAAGATAGACCCATAAATAGGAACACTGCATGTTTTGGGTGTCATTGGTTGTTCCCTTCTATGAACACATATGTTGGTCTCCTTAATTGAGATTATTACCAATGTGTTCCATATTATCATGTACTTTGATGCAAGGCAACAACATTGATATTGAAATTGTGGAAACGTATGTCATTGGTGGTATGACATTGGTCGAATGATTAAGATATGATTTTTTATTTCCATGTTAATGAAGTAATATATATCAATCCTCATTGATCAATAAGGTAGTTACTTCTTAAATAACTATCCAAGGTAGTCAAAGGTAAATCTATCTAGTAATATCAACAAAACATAATTCAGTAAAGGACAACAACACAACTGTGCATGCTAATTTATAAGATATTGATAGTGAAAAAGATTACAGTACACGGTACGTGTTCGTAGGTTGGTTGTAGTTATTATGAATACTCTTTATCTCTTTAGGGGCCTTGATGAGTCTCTAAACTCTATGCATGGTATGTGAATATTATTCAATGCTATCAAGATAAGATCCTAGAGGGTCACTCATAATAGTGTATTGAAAAATCCTCCATATTCGAGTGACTATGTATATCATACATAGTGGGCCCTACCATGAGGTTCGAGTGTTGTCCAAGTCATTGATCACCGAAGAATAAAAAATTCATTATTATTATAGTTATGAATAATTGGGTTGAATTTATTTATTAAAATTATTTACAATTTAAGTAAATATAAGTAATAATATTAATCAAATGGATATCATTTTGATAATCTAGTTTTTTTTAATATTAAGAGGGAATTAAGAGTTGAGTTAAATGACTCAGTTTTATCACATAATATATTTAATATATATTATAGGTATGTGATAAAATAAAAGTAATATTTATTATTTATTCTAGTTCATCATAAGTATATATTTAGTGGACATTTAATAAAAAGGGTCTAGGGAACCCAATCTGAGTATTTCAGCATCCACTGTTTAAAGGAGGAGAGAGGCTCTTACACTGGGACTATTCATGGTGAGTTCATCAAATCCTCTCTCTCCTCTACTACTTTCTAGAGAGATAATCTCTTGATATAGGTGATCATATCATGTTCATCTCCATGCATCGAATGTACGTCGATGTGATGATCATCAGGACATCGAAGGCATCATCAGATCGTCGCGCTAGCACTCAAAATTCAATGATCAATAATCCTATGGATTTTTTTAATCATGTGTGGATGATCTAGAGGGATTATGATTTTGATCCTTTAAGAAGAAATATCCATTGAAAAGTAGATGTTGAGAACGACATTATATTAGAAAAAGGTATGTTTTTTATTTTATTTTTGTGGTCTATTTAATTTACTTATGATTCTCATACCATACCAGGGCTCATATCACCGGAGATGACAATTTCCATCATCACGGTGACGAAAAATTTCAAATCCCCAACCCACTTGTTTCCGCTGCGCACCCCGATACCTTCAGTTCCAACTAAAGTGAAAAATATTATTTCATATGTGTCTTGGTGTGGAAATAAACCAAATTTGTCACAAATACATGTATGTAAATGTGAGGATTTTTTTAAGAAAATACCAAGTGAAAAATTAGCATCAAAAATCAATAAGTAAATCTTTATATTTTATCCAAAATATACAAAAGTATATTACCAATGCAACCCTTTAGGTAAAAAATTGATTGTGGATAGACATGCCACATTTCTAGAAAGGGAACACATTTCCAATAGAAATAGTGGGAGAATGATTGACTTTGATTAATTTGTTACTCCATATGCAATAGAATTTGTAAAAGAACAATCTGTACAAGGGATTGTGGGAGATGGATATGTCCCTGAGACACAAGTATTGTATAAGTAAACTCTAGAGGTTAGAGAACTAGAGAATTATGGTTTTCTTGTCATTGATTCTGGTGACACGTTACTTCTAGAGAATGATGAACCTCTATCCTATAGGGAAGCGATATAAGGAATTGATACTACTAAATGGAAATATTCCATGCATTCTGAGGTAGATTTTGTGTATTGAAAACAAGTTTGGGTTTTCTTCTACACTCCAAATGATGTAAAAACCATTTGGTGCAAATGTTTATTAAATAAAAATTTGGATATAGATGGTTTATTCAATACCTAAAAGGAATGACCAGAAAATAAGGGTTTTATGAAACAAAAAGTCATAGACTACAATGAAACTTTATCCCCAGAAGTGATGATGAAGTCCATAAATATATTATGTACAATGACAGGATTCCATGAATATGAGATTTGGTAAATGAATGTCAAATCAATATTTACAAATGGAAAAATTTATTAGGATGTCTATTTTACTCAACCCGAAGGGTTTATTATGTCAAAGAATTCAAATAAAGTATGCAAGATGTATGGATCCATTTATGGGTTAAATCGGGCATTGTGATCATGGATTTTTTATTTTGATGAGACCATAATTGAATTTGGTTTCATCAAGAATGATAGAAAGCTATGTGTCTATATGAAGGTTAATGGGAATTACATTTTTCTTCATATTATATGTTTATGAAATATTAATTATGGGTAGCAAAGTTCTAGTATTACTGTTGGTTAATACTTGGTTAAATGAATGATTCTTCATGTAAGTATTAGGTGAATAAGACAACATTTTAGGGATCAAGATCTGTCGAGATAGATCTCAGAGGCTTATTGGTATATTTCAAAGTATATATATTGATAAGGTACTCAAAAGGTATAAAATGAAAAAATCTAGGAGATGGTTTATTCCAATGACACATTGTATAGATCTCTTCAAGAAAATGTGTCCACAAATGAAGGATGAAATTAAAAGAATGTGTATAATTATTTATGCTTCTGTAGTGGGATCTATCATGTATGTCAGACTATATACTAGGTTTTATTTTCCATTTGTTTTTTAGATTGGTGAGCAGATATCGTGATAATCATGGAGAGATTCATTGGGTGGTTATAAAACTATCCTGAAGTTCTTGAGATGTTCAAAGTATAAATTCTTGGTATATGGAGGAGATGAGGAACTAGTAGTGAGAGGATACACTGATTCTAGTTTCCAAATAGATCATGATGATCTAAAATCATAGTTAGGCTATTTCATTTTCCTAAATGGTTGTGCAATGTGGTGGAGAATCTTGAAGAAACCTATGGTCACCAATTTTACAACAGAATCCAATTATATCCCGACTTCCAATGTATCTAAGAAATTATTATGGATACATATATTTTTATCATACATCAGTGTTGAAACTAGTAGTACAGACTCTATTATAGTTTATTATGATAATACTATAGTAGTGGTGCTTTTTAAGGATCCCAGGTTAGGTAAGAGGAAAAATCATATAATTTATAGGTTTCATCGCTTGAGGGGTTTTACACAGAGGGATGAAGCTGTTTTTAATAGATTATGCTTAGAATATAACATAGAAGACCCCATGACCAAAGCCAAACCTCATCAAAAGCATGGTTCTCATGTAAGAGCTATCAATTTGAGACTCGTTAGTAGTTGGCTCTAGTTCAAGTGGGAGTGTTGAAAGATGGTTCCCTATAACCAAATCATGAATGTAATTTGATTACCATTACATGTATACAGTATTATATATGTGTGTGTGTGTGTGTGTTTTTATATTACCATAATATTGTTGATATTTTTTGTCTACTATATTTTTTGGGTAATTTCCTTAGAATACAAATCGTATCAAAAGGTTATAGCTGTTCCCAAGATATAATGATAACCTAGTGATATTATAATAGTTATCTTAAAATAATTTTCTATAGTCCAAATACATCATACCGATGTGACATAAATGGTGTGAAACTATCAGGTTCTGGGGTCTCATAATCATTGAAACTTCTTCTCTTCAATTTATCACTTAGAGATCCTGAGTATATGATATCATAAGGAATGACACACCAATAGGAACACCACATATTTTAGATTTCATGGGTTATTCCTATATATGAACTTGTGTATTGGTCTATAGAATTGATATCTTTATCAATATGTACCATTTGATTGTGTTCTATGATGGAATGTAAAAACCATGAGATTGAAATCATGGTGAGGTAGATTATGTTGGGAGAAACGTTGGTGGTATGGTGTTGGTTGAATGGTCAAGATGTAATTTTTTAGTTTCGAGTTGAGGAAGTGAATATTGATCCTATTTGATTAGGATGGTAGTACCATGATTAAATCCATAGCCATGGTAGATGAAGGTAAGTCTATCCGGTTAGGTTAATAAACAATAAGTCAATCATGGATGATGGAATAAGTTCTGCATCCCTCTTTATGAGATATCACGATAAAAAGAGATTATATTACACATTCCACCACTATAAAATAGGAATTTAATAGTGATGGACTTTATCAGTGCTAGAAAAAAGCACTAATAAAGGTGTCCTTTTTTAGTGGTTTTCTTTTGCACTTATAAAGGGTACCTCTTATCGATGGTTTATTTTTAGCATTGATAATGGTCTAAATAAAATGAAATAATTAAAAAATAAAAAATAAAAATATGTTTATTAAAAAATATTTAAAAAATTATTAAATAAATAACTACTGATAAAAATGAATAAATTGATTATACTATATATAAATTATTAATACTAATAAATAGTAAATATTAAATATATTGATATATGTAAAATTAAAATTAAATAAATAAAAACATAAAATAAGTTAATAGTGAAAAATATTAAACATTTTATTAATTAAATAATTGTTGATAATATTAATAGATAGTGTATATTAAATATATTGATATATATATGAATGTATATAAATATGATTTATATAATACAAAAAGTTTATGCCTTACTTTAAATAGTCACGTTCTTAGTGAATAATGGTTTATAATTAAAAATTAATGTAAGATAAAAATACTGACTAATTGCATCGAGTAATGGACATAATTGAATGTTGTTTGATTTCTCAATTTATCATAGATCTAATGTGTGTTATATTGATTTCACGTATACATAATTAATTCCTTTTTATATACAACACACACACACAAATATTTATGCGATTAATGAAATCTTATATAGAAACACATACACCAAATATTTATGTAATTTATTTAAATTTAAGTATTCATTTTAGAATTTTATTGTAACATGATACATTTAATATATCATTTCTTTAATCAGTAAATTTTATTTATTTATTTTTAATTTTATTACAGTTGGGTATTAATTCATTTTTAATATGTTTTATGTTTTATTTTTTATTTTTTGGGGAATTTAATTCATTTATATTATTTGCTTTATATTTATTTATTTACCATGTTTCAATATTTTCAATCTGTGTTCATCATTATTTCAATATATATCCACTTTTTATAGATATTTTATATTTAATTAAAAAAACTTATCTATTTTCTAAATATTGTTAATGTGTACTCATTTTTAATTATTCAATTTCACTCAATTTTAACATGCATTCACTTAATATTACATATTCAATAATAATGTTAAAAATAAACTTATTAAAAAATATTAATAAATATATATATTTATTAATGTATATTTACTCTATTTATACATTTATATATTTATAATTATAAATAAATAAATATCATTTTTTAATATTAATTATATAATTATAAATAAATAATTATATATATTTAAATAATTATAAAATTTAAAAAAAATATTTAAATAATGGATATATTTACTATATTTATATTTACATGTATTTATTAAATATATATATTTATATATATTATATAAATATTTTTTAAAAAAGTACTTATATAATTATAAATCAATATTTATATATTTAAATAATTATAAAATTATAATAAATATATTTTAAAAAATAATTTATATGATATATTTATATTTATATATATTTATATAAATTAAACATATATATCATTCCATAAATATATTTACAAAACAACATATTTATAATTATAATTAAAAACATATTATGAGAGCTTAAGTTATAAGCATTGATAAAAGGCATCTTTATCAGTACTCAAACATTCATGCTCATGAAGATGTATTTTATCTGCACTTATTATTTTAGCACTGATAAAAGGGATATTTATCAGTGCTTTTTTGGATATGTTGATAATAGTGTTCTGTTCTATTTAAAGAACCATAATCTGTTTCGAACTAGTCATGTTATCTAAACAATTATGTGAAAGAAACCTACTATCGGCGCTCCGCCTCGTCGAATCTAATCATGAATCAAGGCTCGAATGAATGCTGGAACAATTCCAAGGTTCAAATCCAATGCTCAAATTATTCAAGGGTTGAACGAATCCAAGGCTCGAATGAATTCCATGTTTGGTGATATCTCTACATTCTCCCAGATGATTCAATGATTCAATCCAAGGGATGTTATTTTCTCCTCCTATTCGCTCGTTGATTTCTTGTTTGGCAATATCCATTTTCATTTTTTATCATCATTCTTTCTTTAATGTCTGTATATATCTATGGTCAAAAGTGGACACTCATATATTAAATCCATTGCAACCAATGTATCTCAACAACAGACCGGATTAAGAATATATTACCACTTCTATTTAGGATGATAGTTGGTATATTTTGATAAAGAATGGGAAAACAATATCTAGGTTATATCCCCATTCTAACAGGTGATAATTGTCCCATTTAAATGACCACATTAGAGAGGGCATGTATTCATTCAAACCTTACAACATCTCATCCATATATTCCAAAGAAAACTTGTGATTATGTTGAGAGAGAGCTCACATTTTAATATTTCTAGTTGCATCAAATATCCTCATCCACCTAATAGAGTGTATCCAAGAGGAAGTCTCACTAGGGGAATCCCAAAGTATAAGAGCTTGCCCATATCCCAGACCTTCTAAACTCTAGTGTTCTTGAGGACTTGGATAACCATTTGATGATAGATGAAGAATTTATTGACTCTCCATAATAAATGGGAGGAAACTAAACTTTTAGGGACCTCTTTAAAATATTGTTACTAGCTATTATTCATTACAAAACTATTTTTGCTCACACTACAGTTTGATAAATGCTTCCTATTCAAATTTTATCTTGAATATAATAGATATTAGTGACAATATACGGAATGAATTAGGGATCACTGGACATGTAAAATTGTGTTCTCATTAATTTTTCATCCTGATGGATGTAGAATCCAAGGGTTATTCTACTCAATTTATGGATGCCTCATACCATTGGACTTAGGAAACACTATTCCTAATGCACATGTGATAGTAATTCATTAGTTCCTCACATGGGATAAATAGTCAGAGGCATTTAGTTGAAAGATATTGATCATAACAGGTGTTTCATATACTCAACCCCATAATCTAATATAGACTTTTTTTCCACATAATGAAACCCATTATTAGTACATCTTAAAATTGTAAACCCCTTTATAGAATTATATATATATATATATATGACTAAAACATATTACATATGATCTGACTGTAATTATAAATGGTTGAAATGAAATACTTATAAAAATGTATTTATTTATACTTTTAGGGTCTATATATATTATAGTGAATAAACACCAAGGGTTGTTTTATTTAAATATATAATTTATTATTCTAATTATTTATAATCTCCCTATTCTAATTAGTAAAAATTATCTATCAATTTTATCTTTTAATGATAAAAATATCTCACCCCACACTTTTTAAGTCATTATTTAAATGTCTCATTAATCTAATAAGATCAATTTTTCACCACCACAAATCAATTTCAACTTTCAAAAACAATTACCAAAAAAATCACCAAACCCAAATTAGAATAGGGTTCGACTAGTTTTATATAACTTCATAAAAATATAGCTGTATTTGAAATGGTAACCCACTCATTAATAATTCGTAAAAATAATTTTATTTCCTTCATCACACATCTAATAAACACAACGTATTCTATACATTAATCCATCTAAAAATATTTCATTCTTTAAAAATTCATTTTACATCTAAACATATTTTAAATGAAAACAATTTATCTTAAGAGAGACACCAACTATATAATAATAAGTACCCTTTGAACATGTCAAAAATCATTAATTTCATCAATTTACCTGTTATACGAGATGAACAACCAATATCTAATATGAAAGGATGTTTCTTTTTAAAATCCTTTTGTGTGACATCAATTATAAATTCCTCTTAAAATATATTCTTTTAATATAATACATTTATAATTATTTCTTCACATTAATCTATGTTTTTAGTAAATTTTGACAATCCTTCATACAAATTTTTAATTTTTCACATGGCCAATATAGTTCATTCAATTGTTTAAATTCATCATCCAATTTTACTTATTAAGATTCATCTCACTTCAAAACTATTTTTTAAGATTGGGTTATATCCCATTTAACATAAAACCATTATGTCTTCCATAATTACTATTATTTATCTCAATATGACTAATATTTCATTCTATGTGCCCAAAATCACCATAGAACACATAATGGCCATGAAAATGATATTTTCATATAAAGCCTACTCTTTGTCTGCTTGAAAATAATTGTTGTCTTCTACCTGTATAGAGATAATTCTTGAATCAATTTATCAACTAATAATTTTGAGATATTTAAAACCTTTATCGTTATTTGGTATATTAATTTCCTAAAATTATTTTTTCCATTCGTTATCTATTTTTAGTTGAAAATATAATTTTGATATATTTTTTCAATTATTTGATATAACATTAATATTAAATGTAACAATTCATTAGGTTGTTAAATCACTTGTTCTAAAAAATAAAATGGTGGTTATCAAAATTAATATATATTGGAATAATTATTAGAAATTATTTTTAGTTATTCATCATTTTAGGTCTGCATGTATTGGTTCTACCCCTAGGAATATCTGATTACTATCCATGTATATAAAATAACTCTTTATTTATTAAATTTTTTTGTCAATACATTTTTATATCTTCTAGTTGATTTAATGGGAGTTTATTAATCTTGTTTATCAAATTTGGGTTTCTCATTACCCCTTAATTTCCTATATTATATTTTCATTTTTTTAGGTGATTTAATCTAGACTTGATGACTCATTTTAATAGAGGTAGGTTTAGTCTTTTTTAGATGATTAAAAGTATTAAAACTTATATTTATCTTATAAATGTAGTATTCATTGAGTCCCTAAAGATTTATATATCATAAAATGGCCCTTTCGATACCCCTTGAATCCTATAAAATAATATTTATGACCCCCAAATCTCACCTTATTTAGGATACAAGTTAATAACTGGTGCTAATGGTGACACTCTGACAAATGGGAGGCCTTACTCTTTTTAGAGAACACAATGAAGTACAACATTCATCATTATCAGATTCTTTCCCTGAAGAGTTATTATTGTAATTATTTAAAAAAGACTCATCCCCCATCTCTTTTATGTTTCTTGTACTACTCTATGTAGTAATAAACCCATGTATAAAAACTGCTTAGATTATTTCAAGCAATAAAGGTTCATGTACACAAGAGATAGAGGATGTTTGTCAAAAAATGAAATGATAAATGTTTGGGATATGAGATGATGATGATGAAATATTTCTATAACTTTCACCTTTGAATTAATTCAAAGGATAACACCTACCATAATGGAGTAATAATTTTCTTAAATTAAATTACCAATTTTCATCAAAGCATACTAACATTCATTGAAACAATAAAATGTTGGGTTTCCCTTAATATAATTATCTATAACTTTCACATTTGATAATTAATTTCTCATGTGTATTTATTTATTTATTGTAAAAATTTAATATTTTATGTACCCATAACATTAATACGAATCGATAATGGATGCACGCTAATCTTTTAGAAAAAATAGTTTAAAGATGGAGTTAAAGAGTTCATCATGTTTGCAATAAATCATGCATATGACCCTTCTGAAATCTTTTCTCCCTGTTTTCATTGTTTGTATTGAAGAAAAATTAGTATGAAAGAGTTGTAAGAACATTTGATTTGACACAGAATAGATAAGAACTCTAAATTTTGGACTAAACATGGGGAAAATTTGAATGTGCATACCAATTGGGATAATACTGCAATTTATGGATCACTTGATATGAATATCCGTGTTAATGATGATGGATATCGTATGGATGAAATGAAAATGGAAATTGAAGATGAAAATTTTTATTGTCCAAAGTTGTTTGAGAAGTTAAATAGATATGCTAAGACACCATTGTATACTAGTTTTACTAAATACACAACATTTTCAATTGTATTGAAGTTATATAATTTGAATGTTGGCAGCTGATGGATTGACACTAGATTTACATAACTATTTGGTCATCTAAATGATATGATACTAGAAGAAAATTATCTAACATGTCCAACATATGATATTAAATTAATGTTACATTCAATGGTAACGATTTCTAAAAAAATACATGCTTTTCCAAATGATTTCATATTATTTTCAAGGACCATTAATCAATCATAAAATTCCATAATTGCGGCCAAGATTGATAAAAGAAAAAAGAATTAAGTCCTTCAAAATATGTATGGTATATTCCTATAATTCCACGGTTTAGAAAAATATATAGATGTCAGTAAACCATGAGAAAATATGGATGATATGCAAATAAAATAAATAAATATGGGAACCTATGTCATCTAGAATATTCTCATATATATAAGAAAATTGATTATGAGTATCCTGAAATTAGAAATGAGTTGAGAAACTTTTTTCTTGCATTATATAAAGATGAAATAAATCCTTTGGTTTATAGATTAGTACTCACAGTATATGGGCCTTCATGATGGTAAATTATAACGTGCCTCCATGGTTATGCATGAAGAATAAATACATTATGTTGTATCTGCTTATATTTGGACCAAATAAGCCTATAAATTATATTGATTTCTATTTAGATCTATTATTCAAAGGATTGGAATTGATGTATGATATAGGTGTTACAATGTTTGATCCTCATAGATGTGAAAAATTAAAATTGATTTCCATATTGTATGGGTTGATAAATGGATTCCCTACTTATGGAAATTTATTAGGCTATAGCATTAAAGGAATGTTGGTGTGTCCCATTTGTGAAGAATGTACACACTCAATTCAGTTGAAACATTTTTCATAGATTGAATTTTTAGGACATCAGAAATTTTTATCTCAATGATATAAATACCAATAATGAATGAAAACATTTGATGAGAATATAAAACAAGGTAAAAAACCATCTCTAATAATTGGTGGTCAACTATTCAATAAAGTAAAAGATATTGACAATGTTTTTAGTAAACCATTTTTAAAAAACCTTATGAAATCAGGTTGGAAGAAGCGATCAATTTTCATTGAATTATTGTATTGGAAATGTTTGTATGTCATATATTTTCTTGATGTCATTCATATAGAAAAATATGTATTTGAGAGTGTTATTGGAAAGTTACTAAATGTTCCTACAAAAACAAAAATTATCATCAAGGCTAGGATGGACATGATTGACATGGGGATAAGGGAAGATTTGGCATCGATGAAGGATAAAGGGTGGAATTTTCTTCCTCCAGAAACGTACAATCTATCAAAAATGGAAAAATTGAAATTTTTCCTTTTCCTTAATAGTGTAAAAGTTTTAGAGGTTTATTCATCAAATATTAAAAATATCGTGTCAATGACTAATTTAAACTTATAGGGACTAAAATCACATAAATTTCATGTTTTGAGGAAAGATTTGATGCTTATAGTTTTCCATTGAATTCTGCCACAAAATGTATGACATACATTAACCAGACTATGTTTCTTATCCAAAACCATATGCCGTAATGTTATAAACCTGAAGAAATTTCCAATCCTAAATAAAGAGGTTGTAGTCATGTTATGTTAATTAGAGATGTTCTTCCGACCATAATTCTTTGATAAAATGGTCTACCTAAGGGTTCACTTGGTTAGAGAGGTTCAACTCTGTGGACCTATCCATTAGAAATGGATGTACCCCATTGAATGATATATGTTGATTTTGAAAGGGCTTTTCAAGAATCGATGTTTTCAAGAAGGTTATATTGCATAATGATATATTGTTTAAGAATATATTGAATTCATTACTAATTATCTATAAGATTTCGACTACATCAGTCTCTCAAAGTCTCATCACAGTGGATGCCTTATGGTTCAATGGATTTCTATAATAGATGTTGTTAAAATTACCTTGATAGAGTGCGAGCAAGGGCACATTTAGATTTTACATAATATTGAAGGTGTTGATCCATATGTTGAATCCCAAAAAGAAATTATTAGATATTTTAATCCATTAGGGGTTCGATGATGGATATCAAATATACATAATAAATAGTGTATAGGATGATTCCAAGATCAAATTTATGATTAGTTATCTGAAAATCCAAATTCATCTGTTGAATGACTTCGATGACTAGTCAGGGGACCGAATTAAAATGTTATATATTATGCTGTTTGTAAAGACCTGGATTTTCCATGTAATTGTTTTAATTACGTAGAATTATTACAAGTCAGTGAAAGTTGACGACAAATAATTCTGAGGTCTTTTGTGGCCAGAATGAATATCTAAACTTTTTTTACGTACGTTCCGTAAACATGCGAGCAAAATTTGCATACTTTTGAACCAGTGCTCGGATTAAAAATCTGAGGTCACCATTGAATTCGCAGTGTCGGGATTCGCTTAAGGTAGGCTTCACTTCGACCATAGTTGTACTAGATAAAAAGTTATATTCGGGGACTATTTAAAAAGAATAAATAAAATAACTTTCTTTTTTAACTTTATTTATTTTTCCTCCAACGGACTAGCAGCATCATGGGACCAGTGATGTGGCAAGACAATAAATGGCTTGACCTTTCAATCCTATGTAACAACAACATTGGGGAATTAGGAAGGTTCCTAATTAATGAGCCCTCGTTAATTTCCATCATCGTCACATACCCTCCCCTCCCCTATTTATATGGATCTTGGGGAGAGGTATCAACACTACTTCCCCAAGCAATGAAGTGATGAAAAAGTGCCAAGATGCCAAACCCTTTGAGGACAGAGCTAGTTCTGGTGAGCGGTGATGAGCGACACCGAAATGCCAAACCGAAAAACAATGATCGAGTGATGTTGTTGGAGGCTAGTTGTGAGGGATGGAAGATATTGACCCACTTCTTCAACTGTGGGTGCTTCTCCATCGTTCGTGATGTAGGGTTTGGTTTTTTTCTTAATTTCAAGAGTTGTAGAATCCTTTTGCTCATTCGTATTGATTACAATCTGACGTGGTGGATGTGGTCTTAACAAACCCAGCTAGAACCCTCCCCTACCATGGTACTTTGTATTCTTCTTGGATGATCGACAGCACTGCGGCACCATCTGGCTACGATGGAGGCGGCACGCCGTCACACGCTACAAGAGGAGGTAGCGGAAATAAGCCGCGGTGGTCAGCGGAGCGTCCGGCACCGGCTGGCCGCAGAGGAGGTGCAGCGCACCGTCGCGTGCTGCCGGTGACCAAGGGGTCACGACAGAAGATGTGATAGATGAAGTCGGCGGTCGGCACACCATCCAGCCGTGAGGGAGAAGGCAGTGCACCCACACCACTAGAGGAACCAGCCGTGACTATTCAGCCACGGTGGTCAAAAGAGGCGACTGACACATCGGTTGGCCACGGAATGTAAGGGCGACATGACCAGCGGGTTCTGTGGTGACCTAGAAGCACCCTTAGGCATTTCTGCTTTGGGTTCCAAAAAAGGGACCCCCCCCCCCCCCCCCCGTGCTAGCTTGGGCGGAACTCGCTCCTTCCCAGGATGCGCCACTTGCGGACCGCGCTTCGCTGCATGCTGCGTTGCACCGCGGGCCGGGCCGCCTGCCCACTGGGCTGCGCGGCTATGAGGCACACCATGCGGGCTGGGCCGGACCTTGGCCTAGAAAACTGAGCCCTCCATGGCCCAGCCCTAAGCAGGTCGGGTCGGGTTGGTCTGACTGATTTTTTCTGGACACGGTCCCAACCAGACCCAAAAACACATAAAGGGCCATATCATGAGAACCAAATGTCTGTTTCATGAACCATCTGCAGTGCTGGAATCCTTGCATCGAGACGAGGATTTTGGTATACTCCACAGGTGTTTTGGAAATAGTTGGTGTACGGATGGGTTGGATCAAACTCGATTCCAACCGGGACCTCAGAACTAAAACGCTTATAACTCAGAAATCGGGCGTCCAATTAACACACTGTCTATTACATTAGAACCCTTACAAGATAGAGGTACTTCGGGTTACTCTTTTGTGGATCTTAGTGGTGGTTGAGGTATGACCGATATCTCGAGGGGTATATTCTATGAAACTCGAGCGCACAGGGTGCGAGGAATCATGTGGCTGGATGTAACTTGAAGAAAGAACATCAATCCCATGTGGGTCAGCATCTATCTATCTTGTGTGGGTCAGAATCAACAGATACTATGTGGGTCAGCATCTATCAGATCCTGTGTGGGTCAACGCTCAGCGATCCTGTGTGGGTCATCACATACCGATCTAGTGTGGGTCATATCCTATGTGAGTCATCAGGGGTTAGTACCTATTGATCCTGTGTGGGTCATTAGTAGTGCCTCTTAACAGAATATGATGATCTAGCTTATGGCTAATAATATTTACTTATGTAATTAAGTTATACATGGTCTGAGCTGAGTTATTTACATGTGTGGTACTTATACCTTTGTGGTGTTATCTTTGCAGTGTTACTTGTTTGGTAATTCTATCTTCGTAGTGTTACCTGTGTGGTACTCCTATATTCGTGTTGTTTCCTGTTTGGTACTTCTATCTTCATGGTGTTACATGTGTGATAATTCTACCTTCATTGTGTTATCTTTGTGGTGTTACCTAGCTGGTACTTCTATCTTTGTGGTGTTACCTATGTGGTACTTCCACCTTCATGGTGTTGTGTTTGTGGTGTTACCTATGTGGTACTTCTATCTTCGTGGTGTTACCTGTGTGGTACTTTTATCTTCATCGTGTTACTTGTTTGGTACATATAACATCATGGTGTTATCTTTGTGGTGTTACCTATGTGGTAATTCTATCTTCATGATGTTACCTCGGTGGTACTTAAATCTTCGTGGTGTTGTCTTCGTGGTGTTACCTGTGTGGTAGTTCTACCTTTGTGGTGTTGTCTTCTTGGTGTTACCTATGTGGTACATCTAGCTTCATGGTGTTACCTATGTGGTACTTATACCTTAGTGTTGTTACCTTTTTGGTATTATTCCCTCATGTGTGAGATGAGTATATCTTGATAACTTATGTATATGTATGGGCATATACCTAAGTGGAGTTAATATCTATCGATTCGTGCTTTTTGCTGTGGTATTGCATGGTGATACTTCCATTTGTGGAACTCTGAAAGACCTACGAGGGTATTAGGGTCCCTACTGAGTATCGTTATACTCACCCATACACGGGCTATGCTCTCACCTTGTGGTGTCTTCTGCAGATGACATACAACAATGATCGAGGCTGAGGGAACCAGGTCAGGACGGTACTTGGAGGTGGACCATTTGGCATGAAGGGATGGAGGGACTACTGATCATGAGCTATACCTACCCTTCAAGTAGGATCCTCAGTGGATGATCCCAGAGCTGTTTTTCACTTTTCAGTTGAATTTGTACTTGTACTTCTTATTTGGGCTTGTATTCTGACCCCTTTACTCTGAACACACATTTACTATAGCAGTGTTACTTAATGGTTGCTTCTTGTTGTGTTCTTGGACTATGTGTCTATACAGGTTAAAAGGAAATGACTTTCCATTTTAGGGATATGCCTTTCCGGTGGTATTCGCCAACCCCTGGCCTATGGAAGGCGGGCTTGGGGTAGTCCTAGCGCGGGCCCTGAGGACAGGTCGTGTTAAAGTGGTATCATGGGTAGGTTATACCAAATAACTAGGACTCTGATATTTTCTATGTGGCCATAATGTTAAGTGTTATGAGTGTTGTTTTCAGTTTGGGGAATCCAATGTTTGTGCGGTGGCTGACGTATCCATACCTCAGGACCCTGAATTCTGATTTCCGACTCTGTGCACAGAAACACTAATTGCATGCATTTTTGGATGTTTTTTCCATTGGTTTCTTTAGAGTCATCTCACCATGTATAACTTAATGATTTTGGCACAACTATTCCTTATCAGGATTCCATCATGTTAACAGCCAGCTAAGATTCTTGAGAGAGTACACGATGATCACCCACCATGCGATAAGGTCTCTGTGTAGGTCCCTCTTACGGAATTATCACCTTCAGGTGGTGTACCGGCTATACCACTACCCGTTGGTCAGCAGTTACAACTAGCAGCACTAGTAGAGGAAACATGTAGGCCTAGTTCCTTACATGTGTTTCTGCATCAGATACCCCTCAGGTTTTAAGGCGATCTCGGCTCACATGCGATTATGGACTGACATGAGGAGGTTGCTGAGTTTCCATCTATCCAGGGCACCATTCCATCAAATGGCGGTCCTTTTAGAGAGCCTTCTATGTGGATCAACATGACTATGATAGGGTTTATATTACCTTGATCTTTTGAATAGGTGACTTTTTCTATGGAAAATCTTGAGAACCTTCCTCAGAGAAGGGTGTTTATTACCATAAAGAGCTAAGGGATGAGTGTTCCCTAGAGCTTCTACAGCTTCGTCAGGATGACATGTCGGTAGCTGAGTATTCATTGAGTCATACCGACCATCCCAAGTACTCGATGAATACAGTACAGTCAGTGCTTTTGGGATCGGACCTCCAAGTGAGGTGTTTTTAGGGATATCTGATCCAACACTATTCCTTTATGTATTCCTACTTTTGTTAGGGAGCTAGAGAGAACCTTTTTGGTTGAATATTCTTTAGATGAGTGGATGAAAACAGTGAATGTTAACAGTAGGAAAGTAGGAAACTGAAGCCAATCTCAGAGGCTTGGGAATGTAAAATTTTTTGGGAATAGGAAGGATAGGTACAAATGAATCCATAGGGCAGCATACAAGGAAGTGGAGCTTGGAGAGCAGCATGTGGTGGTATACATTTCGACATGTTACAACCACCACCTCAATGTGGTCCCCAGGAGGAATAGGGAGCTGGTGGATAGGGGGAGGGAGTAGCTACATGTGGTGAAAGAGTGTGACCCAAGGGCTCTAGGAATTATTAGGGGTATGGTCTTTCTCTACTACTAGCTAGTGTATTAATAGAAAAAGGAAAAAATCATTCATTGTTTCCTCGAATCTTGTTCAAGGCCTAGATTTTCTAGTTAAACTGTTGACTTGACCGTTATATTTGGAGATTAATTGGGAAGGAAACTCAATAATTACACTTATGTCGACAATTTGATCTTACCCTTTTGGGGAATGTTTTGGTTGGATCCTCTTGGTGGCAGCGTCGAGGCCTTACAATGTTAGTTTGAGTATTGAGTGAACACCCATAGTTCATACTCATATTGACTATATTAGGAAAGAGGTTTGTGGTTTATCTACTACATTGTAATGGGGTTTTCCTTGGTCAGTGTAAAAACGGAAACCCAGGCAACATAGGATAAACTCAAGCAAAGGAAGGTGCGATCGATCACTCTTGAGTCATCCAACCTTACCCTTGTGGTAGTATGAGTTTTCAGTTTTCAGTTCCCAACAGGAGTGGCAGAGTGTGGGGAAATATTTTCAAAATATGTTTCTAGGATTACCTCCTTGAAGGGAGAGGGAATTATTCTTCGGTTGGGTACTACTAAAGATTTTTACCTTACTTATCTAGTGTATTGGCACCCTTTTCATCTTTTATGAAGAAGGGGGAGCCATTCCTATGTACAGAGAAGTGTCAGCAAAGCTTTTAGAAGCTGAGACAGTGACTGATGAGCATAACTATGCTACCAATGACCCGGAGTTAGGAATAGTGGTCTTTTCACTAAAGACGTTGTGACACTACTTGGTGGGTGAATGATTTATTGTTTTCTCTTTTCACAAGAGTCTCAGGTATATATTCTCTCAGTAGAAACTAAACCTGAGATATCGGTGATGGATAGAGTTATTCCATGATAATGACTTTGAAATAGAATATACTTTTGGGAAGGGAAAATTGGTAGTAGATGCACTCAATAGAAGATCTAGTCTGTAGTTGCTGAGTGAGGTGATAGAGCAGCTAGTCGAGTTCCAGTTATCCTTCATGGATAAGGATGGAGTAGCATACCTCGAGTCCATGATAGTCACTCCCCCAATCCTTCCGCAATTCAGGGAGGTGAAGCATGGGGAGATTGACTGTGACGCTCAACATGCTCAGATATCCTCTGGATAGGTTCCTGATGGATTTTTTGAAGGTGGGGATCACATCATCTTATTATGAGGATGTACCATGGTACCGATAATGCTACCGGAGGAGGTGTTGAGGGAGTTCCATACATCCTATATAGAAGTACATATTGGTGTGGCGAAGATGTACCAAGACCTCTGACATCATCACTGGTGGCTAGAGATAAAGAAAGTAGTGGCATAGTTTGTTTCTCGATGCATCACTTGTCTACAAGTGAAGGCCGAGCATCAGGTTCCAGCAAGTTTAGCACAACCACTAGAGGTGTCATAGTATAAGTGGGATGGAATCTCCATGGACATTGTGACAGAGATTCCACGTACGTCCAGGGGACCTGATTCCATCTGGGTGATTGATGACCGACTCACCAATTCATCCCACTTCCTACCTATCCGAGAGAAGGAATCAGTAGAGGGCTTGGGATGCCTCTACATACATAAGATTGTTTGAATTCCTGGGTTGCCATTGAAAATCATTTCTAACTATGACTCAAGTTTCACATCCTAGTTTTGGAAGGGATTATAGGAGGTGTTTGGGACACAGCTTAGTTTGCGCACCATATTTTATCCGAAGACGGACTATTAGATGGAATAAACTATGCAGACACTAGAGAACATGCTAAATTCTTGCATCCTAGATTTTGGTCATAGTTGGGAGGATCAGTTTCCCTTGGTAGAGTTCGAATACAACAACAGCTAGCACTCCACCATCGGTATGGCACCATTTGAGGCCTTGTACGGTCGACCATGCAGATCGCCTCTATGATGGACATACATAGTGGAGTCAGCACTTATGGGTCCATAGTTGTTAAAAGAAACCACTAAGAAGCTGTAGATTATCCAGAAACGGATAAAGACCGCATAGAGCAGACAGAAGACTTATGCTAACAAGAGATAGAGACCTTTGGAGTTCCAGGAGGGGGACCTCGTTTTCTTGCGGTTCTCCCCTCGGTGTGGAGTAAAAATATTTTGTGGAGGTGTCAAGTTATCACTGAGGTTTATCAGACCATTTCTGATAATTTGGATGATAGGTGAGGTGTCATACCATTTGGCACTTCCACTGTAGTTGGAGAGGGTGCACGACGTCTTCTACATATCCCAGTTGAGGAGATACGAGCATGACATATCTCACATCATCGACCATGGAGAGATAGACATTGATGATGGGGTGATGTTTGCGGAGGATTCAGTAGATATTGAGGATCAACAGGAGTGGGTCCTTCATGGGTGGTCGATACCTCTCGTGCGCGTTCTCTTGCAGCATGAGAACCTCTTGAAGAGATCTTGGGTGCAGGAGGCTCATATTCATGATTAGTAACCCAATTTGTTTTCTTATTATATATAGTGTCTTTTGGGGATGAAAATCAGTAAGGTGGGGAGAATGTAAAGAGTCATATTTTCCATATTTTTTTTAAATATATGGAATTATTACGAGCCTACAAAAATTAACGGTGCGTGATTCTGAAGTCCGGTGTTCTCGCAATGAATTTCTAAAATTTTTAGGTACGTTTAGCAAATGTGTGAGCGATGTTTTCTAACTTTTGAACCAGTGCTCCGATTAAAAATCTGTGGGCACCATTGAATCCACAACGCTGGGATTCTATTATGGGAGGCTTCACTTCGACCAAAATAAGATTGGAGAAAAATTTAGTTTTTGGGACTTTATAAATAGAATAAATAAAATAACTTTGTTATTTTACTTTATTTCTTTTTCCTCTAACAGACAAGAAGCAACGTGGGACCATCGAAATCTCATTCTAGTAAATGGAATGACCTTTCCATCCTATGTAACAACAGTTTTGGGGAATTATAAAGGTTCCTAATTAATGAGCCCCCATTAATTTCCAACATCGTTACTTACCCTCCCCCTCTCTTATTTATATAGAGCTTGGGGAGAGGTATTGGCACTACCTCACCATGAAACAAAGTGCTGACAAGGTTCCGAGATGCCTAACCCTTGGAGGACGGAGCCGGTTCCTATGAGTGGTGACGAGCGACACTGAAATCCCAAATCGAAGATCAATAATCAGGAGACGTCGTTGAAGGCTAGTTTTGGGGGACAACGAACACCGACCCACTTCCTCAACCATGGGTGTTTCTCTATCATTCTTGATGTAGAGTTTACTTGTGGTTTTAATTTCAAGAGTTGTAGAATCCTTTTCCTCCCCAGTGTTGGTTACAAGCCAACGCGGAGGACGCGATCCTAATGAATCCAACACAAAACCCAGCTACCTTACAACCCTTGCATTTTTTGTGGAGGACCACCGGCGTTGTGGCACTATCCGAATATGATGGAGGCAGTTCATAGTCACATGATGCAAGAGGAGGCTATGGAACTAAGACATGATGGTCAGCAAAGAGGCCAAAACTGGATGGCTACGGAGGAGGTGCGGTGTGCCGCCACGTGCCGCCGGTGACCAAGGGGCCACGACTGAAGCCATGATGGATGAAGGCGGTGGCTAGTAGACCAGCCAATTGTGAGGGAGGAGGAGGTGCACCTGCGCCGTCGGAGGAACCAACCATGGTGGTTGGAAGAGGTGGTCGACACACCACCCGACCGTGGAAGGGAAGGGCAGCGCGAACAGCACGCCGCCACTTTGATGTCACAATGGCAGGACCCACAGTGGGTCCCGCAGTGACCTCGTAGTGCCCATAGGCAGTACAGCTTCAAATTCCAAATTGGGACCCCCCCCCCCCCCGCCAGCTTGGGCGGACCCCACTCCACCCTGGGCTGCGCCAACTGGGGATCACACTACGCTGTGAGCCGGGCCATCTGCCCAATTTTCCGTGCACCTGGAGGGCCGCACTCCACCGTGGGCTGGGCCGTCTACCCATTGGGCCGCGTGCCGGGCGAGCTATGCCCCCTTGTGGGCCAGGCCACCCCCTTGAGGGTCCTGCCTCCCCTTGTGAGTTGGGATACCCCCTGGCGGCCCAGGCCATCCCCTTACAGGACTGGTTGGACCTCGGTCCAGTGGGTTGAGCCTGCCCCAACCCAACCAAGACAAGTTTGGGTTGGTTCAGTCCGACCGAATCAGACCGGACCTGTGCCCAACCAGACCCAAAAACACTTAAAGAGCCATATCTTGAGAACTATATGCTCTTTTAATGAACTATCTACAGTGCTGGGATACTTTGATCAAGATGGTAGTTTTGGTATACTCAATATGAGTTTTTGAAATATTTTGAGTATGGCTAGGTTGGATCGAACTCGAATCCAAACGGGACCTCATAACTAAAACAGTTATAACTCATAGGTCATGCGTCTGATTAACGCATTGTCTGTCATGTTGGAACCCTTATAAAATGGAGGTCCTTTGGGTTTCTTCTTTTTTGTGCTTAGTGGTGATCGAGGTATGACCAATATCTCGAGGGGTAGATTCTACAGCACTCGAGTGCACTGGGTGCGAGGAATGCTATGGTTGGCTGTAACGTGAAAAAGGAACATCGATCCTATGTGGATCAACATCTATAGATCCTATGTGGGTTAGAATCAATCAATTATTTGTAGGTTAGAATATATCATATCCTATGTGGGTTGGATCTCAGTGATCCTATGTGGGACAACACATATCAATCCTGTGCAGGTTAGATCCTGTGTGGGTCAGCGGGGGTTAGTACCTATCGATCCTGTGTGGGTCAATAGTAGGGCCTCTTAACAGAATAAGATGATCTATCTTACGACTAATCATCTGTACTTATGTACTTAAGTTATTCCTATTGTGAACTGAGTCATTTACCTATGTGGTACTTATACCTTCGTGGTGTTATCTTCATGGTGTTACCTATGTGGTACTTCTATCTTCGTAGTGTTACCTATGTGGTACTTCTACCTTCGTGGTGTTGCCTTTGTGGTACTTTTATCATCATGGTGTTACATGTGTGGTACTTCTACATTCGTGGTGTTATTTTTGTGGTGTTACCTAGGTGTTACTTTTATCTTCTTGGTGTTACTTGTGTGGTACTTTTTCCTTCATGGTGTTTTTTTCGTGGTGTTACCTGTGTGGTACTTATACCTTCGTGGGGTTCTCTTCATGGTGTTAAATATGTGGTACTTCTATATTGTTGGTGTTACTTATGTGGTACTTCTACCTTCATGGTGTTGTCTTCATGGTGTTCCCTGTGTGGTACTTCTATCTTCATGGTGTTACCTGTGTGGTACTTTTACCATTGTGGTGTTGTCTTCAGGGTCTTACATGTGTGGTACTTCAATATTTGTGGTGTTACCTATGTGGTACTTCTACCTTCGTGGTGTTACCTTCTTGATATTCTTCCTTCTTGTGTGAGATGAGTATACCTTGATAACTTATGTATATATATGGTAATATACCTACGTAGAGTGGATGTCTATCGCTTCGTGCTTTGAGTTGTGATCTTTCATTGTGGTATTTTGTTTGTAGAATTATGAGAGATCTATGGGGGTCTTAGGGTCCCTACAGAGTATCGTTATACTCACCCCTTCATGTGTTATGCCTGCACCATGTTGTGTCTTGTGCAGACTATGAACAACATTGATCGAGGCCGAGTGACCCAGGTATGGACGGTACTCGGAGGTGGACCATTTGGCGTAATGGGATGCAGTGACTACTGATCATCAGATATACATACCCTTCAGGTAGGATCCTTGGTGGATGATCTAGGATCTGTTTTTAACTTTTCATTTGTATTTTAAATTTTCAGTTGTAATTGTACTTTTTAGTTGGGCTTGTATTCTGGCCCCATTAATTTCAACACTCTTTTACTACATCAGTGTTACTTCATGGTTGCTTATTGTTGTGTTCTTGGACTGTGTATCTGTATATGTTAAAAGGTAATGCCTTCCCATTTTAGGGATACACATTTCTGGTGCTAGTCGCTAGCCCCTGGCCTATGGAAGGTGGGTTTGGGGTAGTCACGGCATTGGCCCTGAGGGACGGGCCGTGACAATGTTTTTGAATTCAATGGTTATAAGTTCTATTCAAAATAAAGTGATGAATACAATATGATTCAAAATAGTGGTGTTACGCTTATGGAAGAAGAGATGAAATTATCTAGTTCCAAGGATAGAAATCCAAATTATCCAAATATTACATATTTCGGCATTATTAAATAGATATACGAGTTGCATTATGGAATTTTTCAGGTGCTCATTATCAATTATAAAAGGGATGACAATATGAGTGTAGTTAAATTTAATGAAATGGGATTTTTTAGGGTGAATTTTAGTGTATAAGGGGAAAATGATGAGTTTTTTATAATGAACTCCCATGTAGTGCATGTATTTTATGTATTAGATCCAGAAAATAAGAATTGTTCGATTGTCCTATTGGTGACTAAGAAAATGTCTGGTTAAATGAAAATTCAATCAAGGATAACCCTTTAATTGGGAGATCATAATTATTTAATGTTGGTCCCAATGTAGGCAATGTATTATATGTTATAGGGGACCACAATTTGGGGATTTGGATTCTTGATAGAGGAACCAAATCTATAAAACGTTAAGAAATAGAAAAATATTTCAATGAGAAGGTAAAAGTGTTTTTAATATACTATGTTTTTCCTCATAATATTAAATGTTTTCTCCTACACTAATATAATCTAAATTAAATTCTTGACATCTCTTATAGAAAATGTATTCTACACATGATGATGTGACCAGTCTCATAGAAGAAGGGACTATAATTATGGAAACCCTTTGGAAAGATATAAATGTAATGTTACGATATAGTTTCTCTATTTTACTTAAAAATTATATAATGAAAAATTTATTAATTTTTTATTATTACTTGTAGTGTTCATTTATTTTATGATACTTATGTTCATCTTTCATTCCTTTTTACACCTAAACTTCCACATACTTCTTCTCCCACAAAAAATCTTCACCCTGATATTGTTAGCATTTATCACTTTCCTTCAAGTTACCTCCATTTCCTTTGTATGAAGAGAAATGACGTTTCCTCTACTCAATTATAGAGGTAATATTAATGTTTTCATAGTAAAATAATTATACATATAATTATTTCATTATTTAATATTTATGTTTAATTTATTTCTTTTCATTATTAATCGCATAAAAATTGTTTTATTGTATAGGTGGATTCTTTTTTTAGTTGGCGTGATTTTTTTTGAATCTGATCATACTCACGAGAAATTGGACTTTGAAGCTAGAACTGAGATAATGGAAACAAGGAAATGGGTCAAGAATATAAGAAATCATCATGAAAAGATAAATTCATGCTACTTATTTAATTAATTTTGTCATCATTTTAATTACTTTTTATAAGTTAATTTAATTATTATTTTTATCTAATACTTATTTAGTTTTTTGATAGATATTATGGAAATTCATATTTTCATATTTCCTTTATTTTAGAAGATTATTGTCTATCTTTCATGCCTTTATGCACTAAAACATCCATATACTTATTCTCCCTCAAAACCTTTTCACCCCTACAGTGTTTTCAATTACCAGTTTCCTTCAATTTCCCTCAATTGCCTTGGCTGGAAGAGCAATGAAGCTACCTCTTATCAATCACTGAGGTAATATTGATGTTTTCACAATAAAATAATTGTACATAAAACTAATTTACTATTTCATATTTATGTGTAATTTATTTATTTTATGTATTACTCACATAGGATTTTTTTTCATATATAGGTTTATTCTTCTGGTCATGTTGGGGTGGTTTGTTCGAAGCTACTCATGATTGTGATATATTGGACTTCAAGACTAAAAATGAGATAATTAAAACTAAGAAATTAGTCAATAATTCATATAACCATCATGAAAAGGTGGATTTCTAATACTTATATAATTAATTTTTTTCATCATTTTATATACTCTTTATAAGTTAATTTCCAAATAATTTTTATCTAATACTTATTTGGTTTTTTCATAGATCTTTTAGAAATTATTATTTTACTTTAAACAATCTACAACAATCCACAAAAAGATAACATTTTCATTTATATCAATGTTACCATGCTTTCAATTGTATTTTGTTATCGAATTGCCAGCACTGCATATTGAGTCAAGATGCAGTGTTGGAAGTTTGAACATGTTGTCATGAAACATAAAATTTATTATGATTTTATGGTTTATTTGTAGTCTAGGGAAGACCCTAGGTTGTCATTCAAGGATCGTTGGTGGGATTAGAGTGTGTGTTTTTAATAAGAAGTACTAAAAGAGGGGTGGTTTTAAAATAGTTTAAAGAGAATGACTTGATTTAAAGAGTTTAATAGTTGATAAATAAAAGTGGTGTTTTAGAATTATGAGAAAAGGATATCATTTGACTTTCAATACACATCTATATGAGTTCATAATTATGGAAAATACACATGGTTTAATGGAATCCTTTGGTTGAGGGTTTTCAAGATGTCAACATCCCTCTTTCCTCTTAAAGGATGGTCAAAGAAATCCCCATGGCACAAAAATCATGCTGTCAAGGATTGGGTATAAATCATAGAGATTAAAGGCTACAAAATCATACTTAAATATTATGTATGTGTGAGATAAATAGGACTTTTGTATTGTACAGTAGGAAAAACCCAAGAATCCCACTTGAAATCTCAACCCAATTGGTGTTGAAAAAAAGTGATTCACTTAATTATAACAATAGAAATGAAATAATGAGAGAATCATGTCAAGATAAAAAATAAGTGAAATTTTTTTTCACACAAATTACTAAAAACTAGTAGAAGAACAAGTGTTGGAACTCCCTCCCATGTGTGTTTAGCTCCCGCAAAATGATCGTCCACTGTTTTTCTCGACATCAGGTTGAAGATAAAGATCAGTTGGAACTCTTTATTTATTCTTGATCCCCCTATTAGGATTGGGGCCTCCTAAACCTCTAGGATGAGGAGATTACTCCTATAGAACTACAAATAGGAAGCACTTCACTCCTTGGATGACCTTTCAAATGGGGTGCCCAAGTTGCATTTTTATAGCCTTAATATGAAGTGGTTTTGGGCACTCGGATTTTGATAAACTACTTGAAGGATGGTATTCGTCTACTAGAGAGTCGAATCTCTCTTTTTCATAAACTAAAAAGTTATATCCCCACTTCATATATATCACAACAGAATGTTTGGTATCGTTTGGACAATCACAGTTTGAGATAGAGACATATTATATAACACCACTTTTGACATTATGCAGATTTGGTGGGTTGGACAGATCAGTTTAGATGGGGCTCATAGAAGTCGAATCAGGATTGGGTTTCTTGAAATGAAATGTGTCCTATTAAATTTTGGAACAGGCCAAAAAATTCTAGCCCATTTTAAGGCACGGTCGTGTAGTAGTGTGCGGATTAATCCACTGGTGTGCTTGGATCCTTGTGCAGTTTGGCCCATTTTTCATAGATTTCATTATGGGTCCTCCAAATCCCCTCAACCTTCAATGAAATTATCAAAAAAAAGTAACATTAACCATTTTAACAGTGATAAAAACAAAATAATGGAATCACACATGAATTTCATTTCGTTATTATATTTGGAATTTACAACACAAATTCAGTTTAATACAATGGTGTAATGGTAAAAATGAAACAGTGAATCGTCGTACGATCACACCCCCACACCTAAACATTTGCACTCTTGGGAAAAGTAATATTCCCAAAAATTATGCATGTGGATATTTAAAACTTCTTAAAGATTTATCATTCAATGAAAATTTAATTCTTGATTGAAATATGATCAAATAAAAAATCACACCGATGAGTTATTCTCAATGATCATTGAAAAAGACATCTCAAAAATTGTATCATAATGAAATTACAAGAGATGCATGATACAAATCAAAAAAAAATAATTCAAAAGGTGATCATGTCACTAATTCTCCACATGTTTTTGTGAAACCATTTCATGATATTCCTTCCACATTATATTGAGTAAATATAAGTTATTTTAATAATTTTCTACTTACAATATCCTTTCCACCGAACTTTCCCCACATCCTTTGCAACCAAATTTCAAGACCCACTCACTTAAGAATTACCATAAGTCAGAAAAAAATCACCCGACCTATATATCCCTATATGTTTCACATTTCATCACTCACCTAATTTTTTTCAAAGGTTGAACTTGGAACAAATCTCACAAACTTCTCCAAACCCATATTTGATCTCCTCACAATATTAATTTTAATAGTTATAACAAGATAAAAGGTGGAGGAAGGGTGGTTTTTGTCCTTCCACTATACAACCCAATTTTTTTGATGGCATACAACATTTGGATAATTGGTACACATGCATAGGTTAATCTGGTACAGTAATTAAATAGATCAGATAAGGAATGATAGTATGGATAAATTATTTTGTAAAGTATAGAAAAATAAACCTATCAAATATTTACATTCCATTAAGTAAAAAAATTTCACACATCATGGTTGGCTGAAAAATGGTTGGAGAGATTAAGTGACACAATTTTCCCTTAAACAATTCATAAAAAAGGGCACCATTCTTCTCAAAGGTTTCAAAATTATACAAACATTTATATCATCAACAAACAACCAAATTTAAAAATAATGTCAAACCACTATATTGAATTCTTTTAGAAATGAAAATTTCATCATATTTTTTTGAATGTTAATAAAACATTAAATATGGAAATTCCACATGCATTTTCAATTACATTCATGAGTAAACAGGCATCGTTTTTCATGATAAGTTGGGAATAAAAATACAAAATTAACAATTGGAACAAAAGTGGTGGTGGAAATGAGGAGGAAAGGTGGGAAAGTAACAATAAAATTCAGCAAGATAAAAAAATAAAAATAAGGATGATTAAAATTCCTACCTAATCCCGGAATATACCTATCCCCCACACTTAATGTGTGTAGTGTCCTCACTGTAACAAAACCAAATGTGGGAAGGAAGGATAAAACAAGGTGGATGTCACTCGTAAATTGCTTCATGAACATGGTGTTACTTAATCGAGGACTTTGTAAGGGCTTCGTGGAAGTGATTCAGCCACTACCCATTGACAATGATGGTTTTCTTGGTTTCTTCATTTTGATCCTGGAAAACACCAAATTGAGAGACATTAGTAACAGTGTATAGTCCAGACCAGTGGGATCAAAGCTTACCTAGATACAACATCATCCTTGCATTGTAGAGGATGACCTTCTTCCCAACGTGGAACCGACGATGAAGGTGGGAAGCCATGGTTCACTCCTTATAAATCATAGAGTTTTCATATACATCTCTTCTAATTTCCTCCAGCTCTTGAATCTGAATCTTCCTTTGAGAACCTGCACCAGAAAGATTATAATTGAATTGTTTGATGGACTAATAGGCCCAGTGCTCAATCTCAATATGCAGGTCACAACTCTTTCCAAGCACAAGACGATAGGTTGACATTCCAATGGGAGTTCTGAAAGTAGTATGGTAGGCCCATAATTAATCATCAAGTCTAAAACTCCAATATTTTCTATTTGGTTGAACTAATTTTTCACTAATCTATATTACCTCTCTATATGACACCTTGGCTTGACCATTGGTCAATGGTTGATATGTAATAGACACTCTATGACTGACCCCATACTAACGCAAATGTGATTACATTGTTCGTTTGCAGAAATGAAAACCCTGGTCACTAATGATGAACCTAGGCAAGGAAAAACTACAGATGATTTGGGTTCAGAAAAATTCTCTAACAACATTAGAATCATCTGTACTTTTAGCTTGTGCCTCTAACCATTCTGACACATAATAAACTACCAGAATAATGTACATGTTTCCAAAATAATTGGGAAATGGCTCATAAATTCAATACACCAAACATCAAAAATTTAATGAAAGAAAAATGGTTGTTTTGGAATTTCATTTATTTTAGAGAAATTACCCATTCTTTGACAATGGGGACAATATTTACAAAAATAATGGGCATCCCAAAAAAGTGTTGGCCAAAAGAGACCAAAATCAAGGATTTTTTGAGTAGTCCATGGGGGACCAATGTGGCCCCCACAAGCAAGAGTGTGGCAGAATCTAAGGACAGACTGAAACTCGCTATTGGGGAAACAACGCCTAAGGACATGATCATTATATGTGCACTAGAGGTAGGGGTCATCCCAAATATACCAATGAGACTCATATTTTAGATGACTAACTTGGTTTTTATTAAAATCAGTAGGAATGAAAGATGCTACCAAATAATTTACAATTTCAGTATAACAAGGAATAACATCTTGCACTTGATATAATTGCTCATCGGGAAACAAATCATGAATAAGAATACAGGGGGATGAGTCAATGTCTGAGTATGGGAGAATCCTTCTAATATGGTCAGCCACCACATTCTATACTCCTTATTTATCTCTAATTTCAAGATTTAAGTATTGAAGGAGGAGCATCCAGTGAATGAGACATGGTTTGACTTTTGTTTTCTTAAGGAGATGCAAGAGGGTTGCATGGTGTAAGAACACAATGAATTTAGACCCTAAAATTTATGACCTAAATTTATCCAAGGAAAAAATGGAAATGAATTCTTTTTTATTTGTGGTGTAGTTTTCTTGGGCAAGATCCAATGTATGTGAGGCATATGTAATGACATGTCGAGCTCGATCGACCCTTTATGACAAGACTTCCCCAATTTCATAGTTAGAGGTGTCACACATGAGATCAAACGGTAAATCCCACCGAGGTGGTTGAATTACATAGGGTGACGTGAGACTCCATTTTAACTTATTAAAAGCTTCAAAACATTCTTTATCAAAAATGAATTCTTTTTCTTTTTTGGAGTAATCGGGAGAGGGGGAGTGAAATTTTACTAAAGTCACAAATGAAACGACGGTAAAATCCAGCATGACCTTGGAAATACCTCACATACCATGCATTTTTTTGAAATGGTAGGGAATAAATGGAATTCACTTTTGATTTATCTACTTTGATGTCATCCCGAAAAATGACATGTCCCAAAACAATACCTTGTCACACCAGGAAATGAAATTTCTCATAATTTAATACGAGATTCTTTTCAATACATTGTCGTAGCACTAAAGGAAGACTACTCAAACATTCATAAAAAGAAGAGCCATAAACAGTGAAATCATCCATGAATACTTCCATGAAATTATCCAAGTAATCTGGAAAAATACTAACCATGAATCGCTAGAAAGTACCCAGAGCATTGCACAGACCAAAAAACATCCTCTTATATGTAAATGTTTCAAAGGGGAAAGTGAAGGTTTTATTTTTCTGATCCTCAGGGGTAATATGGATTTGAAAATATCCAAAATACCAATCAATAAAATAGTAATGGGACATAACCACTATTATCTCTAGCATTTGGTCAATTAATGGAAAAGGGAAATGGTCCTTCCTAGTGTGTTTGTTTAGTCAGCGATAGTCTATGCAGACATGCCAACTATTCTGCACATGATATGGAACCAATTCATTATTTTAATTTTTGATTACAGTAAGGCCAGTTTTTAGGGACTACATTAATGGTTCTAACCCATTGGCTGTTAGATATGGGGTAAATAATTCCAGCAGCCAATAATATTTTTACATCATTTTTCACAACTTCTAGGAGGTTTCAGTTCAGTCAACATTGTGCCTGCATCACTATTTTAGCCACATCATTTAACAATAAATGGTGTGTACAAATTTATGGGATAATACCAAAGATTTCATCAAGTTTCCATCCGAAATATTGTTTATACTCCCTCTAAAGTTCAAGTAGTCATAATTCAAGCTCAGGGGGGAGTGAACTAGCAATTATGACAGGAAACTTTTTTCAATTCTCAAGATATGAATATTTAAAATATTTAAGAAGTTGTTTTAGTTCCAATTCAGGTGGATTTTCGATTGATGGGAGTTTGTGTAAAAATGAGAGGTTAATAATATCATCTAACCGCCCAATGGTATCATCCTCAGATGAGGAATGACCTTTTACAAGCTTAGCAGTATCATTGATGGTCATGTGATCCTCAGTGTTCTAAAAATCATCAATCAACAAACATGCATTACATTTCTCTATACCACTATAACAATCAATTCATGAATCATTTTATATCATTTCTATCAATTAAGAAAACTTAGATAGGGGATCCGGAGAATGAAATGATGTTTTTTTCAAGGGAAGGGAGTACATCAATTGAATTAACAGAAAGAGAGGAATATTCTTCTGAGGGGTGCTTCATGGCATCAAGGATGTTGAAATAGACCACATCACCACCAAATTCCATATATAATGTACCATTATGGACATTAATTATGGTTTTTTGTGGTCTTCAAAAATGGTATCCCCAATATAATCGGAACATGTCCATTCATCCTTTCATCGTCCATTTTATGCACATAAAAGTCAACAGGAAAAATTAAATTTTGAACCCTCACAAGAAAATCCTTTAACACACCAGAGGGGTGTGTGGTACTCCTGTTATCTAGTTGAACAATAATTACAGTGGTATTTAGTTCCCCGACATACAATTTAGCGTAAATGGAGTGAGGAATCGCATTTATAGAAACTCCTAAATCAAGAATAACATTAGAAAAAGAATACTCTTCTATGGTGCATGAAATCGAGAATGTCCTAGCATCATTGAACTTGGTGGGAAGTGATGGATTTACTAATGCTGATGTGTTCCTCCCCAAGCTCACCTTTTCATCTCCGTGAATTCGCCTTCGGTGTGTACACATCTCCTTCAGAAACTTTTCATATCATGGAATTTGTTTCACAACATCAATCAAGGGGATGTTTACCTGTATTTTTTTAAAGTTTCCAATATTTCCTTATATATTTTATTTTTTTTACTTCCTAGGTTGGGTGGGACAATGGGGAAATGGAAGAAGAATGGTTGGGCTAGGTGATTCATCAAAAGACACACTCATTCCTTTGAATGGGATTTTCTCATGACAAGGATTTTCAACATATGGAACATTTTTAACGGTTGGGAGGGAGGTTTACTGAAGGGGGGATGAATCTAATGGAAGATTCATCTATTTTAAACTCCTAAGAGTGATGGCACTAACATTTCATTTATCTCTAGGGATGAATAATGGTTGAGATGGTCGTTTACCTGACCCATGACTTTGAATTTCTCCAACTAAGTTATCTATTTTGACTAATTGGGGTTTAAGGTCTTTTTTTCCTACCTGGGTGGTTTGTTGTAATTGGATATTGTTGGCAGCCATTTGTTTCATCATATCTTCTAGGCTAGGCTTGTTTTTTGGAGGGGTGGTTGGAATGTCCTTTGGGGTGGTTGAGTATTTTTGGGTGGTGGTGGTGGATGACTACTCTAACCTTGTTGGTTCCATGGTTGATGAGGCTAGTTTGAATACCCCCTTGCCTTTAATCTTGGTTTTATTTCCACCTAGAGTTGGATGGAAAGTGTGGTTATTTCCTAAATGGTTGGTTATAGGGGTGTCCTAGAAAGATTCCCTCATAATGCTCAGAAGTATCTCTTAATTGGGGGCATTGGACAGAATAATGGGGGTTAGAAGATAATATTCCATAATGGATAGGAGGAGGATATTGAGATTTACCTTGGGAGAGAGTGAGTTATCGTAAAAGGGTAATTTCCTCTTCAAACTTCGTGTCCACCTTCTTCTCGAATTCAGTACTTTGAACCTCATGGGCACATTTATTGGGGACACTGGACCTTGTGCCAAATTTTTGAGTGTTCTGTTCCATGTTCTCAATCAAGGTTCTTGTAGCAGTTGGGGTCTTATCCACTTGTGCACAACCTACAGCAGCATCAATCATATTCTTATCAATAGGGACTAAACCATAATAAACAATACGTAATTAAAAGTTGTTCGCTTATTTTGTGGTGCGGGAAACATGAACAAAGCCTTTTAAAGCATTACCAATATTCATGTAGTGTTTCCCATTGTTATTGTCTTATACCACATATTTTTTTCTTAAATTTATTGTGCGAGAGGTTAGGAAATATTTTTCAATAAAAAGACGTTTCATGTCCGCCCAACCTTAAATTGGTGAATTAACATAGTAAAGACAATCTGTTGTAGAAACTTCTAATGAGAAAGGGAATTCCCTTATATTTACTTATTATTCATCCACATTTGATGGTTTTAATATAGAACACATAGTATGGAATTCTTTTAAATGCTTGTGTGGATATTCTCCCAGAATTCCATGGAATCTTGGTAATAAATGAATTAAACCATATTTCAGTTCAAAGTTGGGTGCCTCACCTTGAATTTGAATATAGGTAGTCTGGATATTAAAATCATGTGAGGTTAGTTCTTTTTATTTATAGTTTTTTTCAGGCATGTTATGCAAGTTTATTTAAGTTTTGATTTTTGTTTTGGAAGAAGAAGAGGAAGGATCAAGAAGAGTGTTAATATTTTGTGTGTCCTCCTTCAAAGGGTTCTCTTCTATGTCTTGGTGTCACTAACATAGGATCCTCTTAGGTTCAGGTTCAATAAGAGGTAGGTCACCTAGATTATTACATTTCATGCACCAATCCTACACAACAATTAGATCATAATACAATAGATAGGTAGAGGTATAATATAAAACAGAAAAAATATTCACAAAATTTACAAAGAACATATAAAAAACATGCACTAAAAACTAAAATGATCCCCGGAAACAATGCCAAAATTTAAACACACTGTCATGAAAATTAAAATTGATTATGATTTTGAGGTTTATTTTTAGTCTAGTGAAGACCCTATGTCATCTCTCAAGGAGAGTTGGTGTGTTTCGAGTCTGAATTTTTAATAAGAAGTACAAAAAGAGGGGTGGTTTTAAAACAGTTTAAAGAAAATGACTTGACATAAAGAGTTTAATAATTTATAAATAAAAGTTTTGTTTTATAATTATGATATAAGGAGATCATTTCATGTTCAATACACATCTTGGTGAGTTCATCATACTGAAAAATACACATGGTTTAATGGAATCCTTTGGATGAGGGTTTTCAAGATCTAAACTTCCCTCTTTCCTCTTAAACGATTCTCAATGAACCGCCCTTGACATAAAAACTGTGTTGTCAAGGTTTGGGTATAATTCATAGAGAATAAAGTCTACCAAAGAATACTAAAATCTTATATATGTTTGAGATAAATAGGACTCTTATCTTGTCCAATCGGAACAACCCAAGATATCCACTTGAAATCTCAACCCAATCAGTGTTGATATAAAATGTATTTCACTTAATTATAGAAATACAAATGAAATAAAAAGAGAATCGTGTCAAAATAAGAAATATTTGAAATATTTAGCACAAAAATTACACAAAACCAGTAGAATAAAAAGTTCTAGAACTCCCTCCCAAGTGTGTGTAGCTCCCTTGAAATGACTGTCCACCATTTAGCTCGACATCTGGTGGAAGATAAAGCTCGGGTGGAACTTCTTCTTCATTATTGATACCCCTATTATGATAGGGGCCTCCAAAACTTTTAGGATCATGAGAGGAATCCTTTGGAACTCCAAATTGGAAGCACTTCGCTCCTTGGATGAACTTGCAAATGGGGTGCCCAAGATTTCTTTTTATAGCCAAAATAGGAAGTGGTTTTGGGCACCCAGATTTTGATAAACCAATTAAAGGATGGTTTTCAGCTACTAGATAGTAAAATCACTACTATAGAAATAGGCATCGGAAGCACTACCTGTTTATCAGTGCAAAAAAGCACTGATAAAGGGGACCCTTTATCAGCATTTTTTTAGTAGCACTGATAAAGGGGGGATTTATCAGCAATTGTTTCTATTTGTGATAAATTTTATGTTTCAAAAAAATCCTGAAAAATAAATTATTGTTATATAAGTATATTTATATTTATATAAAATATATATATATATATTAAATATGTTTTAGATAGGTATAAATAGTCTATTAAATTTAATATATAATAAGTTTAGTGAAAATGGCTATAAAATATTTTTAAAAAATATTATTAATTAATAATTTTATAATTATTATCAATTAAAAGTATTATAATTACAATTTTAAGACACAAAAAATCAAACCAATTAATAAAATATCTAAAATAAGTTGATAATGTATTTCAAACATCAAACGACCATACCTTTTGATCCGGGTGTCTGTTTGAGCTCTACAACATATAATATCAAAGCCTGTGACAATCACTACATGCCGGTGACCCAAGAGAAGCTTCTATCACATTTTTCAAGGCCCAAAAAGTCCCAAAAGGCCTATAAAACTGAGATTTTAGTCGGGATACCATGATTTGTTAACATTCAAACAGGTATAAATTCTAACATGGATATCTGTTAGGCCTGTACCACATATCATATCAAATATTGTTTCATTTTCTTTGATTTGACTAGTTGGTGAGTTCAAACGAGCTTCTAGATTATAAGATATGGTCCTTTTAACATTATATGGATTTTCAAATACACGTATATATATATACATGTATTTATTCGTAAATGTATATGTGTCTGTGTGTGTGTGTGTGTGTATGTGTGTCTATGTCTATGTGTGTGTGTGTTGTATATATGTATGTATGTATTCATTTATTTAATTATAAACGCACATAAACAACATATTTCATAAATGTATTTAAAACTAATCTTATAAGTATATATTAATATACAAATAAATATAAAGATAAAAAATTATAACTAAATATATATATATATTAATATATGAATGAATATATATACTAATATATGAATAAATATATTTATATTAATATTAATCTATATAAACGTACAAATAAATATAACTATATATATATATATCTCATTAAATAGTGAAAAAACGATATAACTTAGTGGTAAAGGTGAAGCCGCGATAGGGGAGGTTGTGGGTTCGAGTTTGGTTGGAAGCAAACGGGTGCGCGCTTGTGAGGATGCGCGGGAAGGTTAGTGCATGGGATACCTCCTAGTGCTGATAAATGGGGGGGTCAAGCGTTGTTAAAAGCTCTCCCTGCATTATTTAATTCTTTTTATTTTTTATTTTTTTTGACTTATATCAGTGCTTTTTAAAAGCTCCGATAAAGGTCCCTTTTATCAGCACTAAAAAAAGCACTGATAAAGGGGACTTTTATCAGTGCTGATAAAAGGGGCCTTTATCAGCGCTTTTCGGAGCGCTGATAAAAGGGACCCCCTATATTAGCGTTGAGCTTCACGGTGATTTTTTAGTGCTGTTAAAGCCCATTTTGAGTGCTGATATAGTCCATTTTTGTAGTAGTGAATATCTATTTTTAAAAAACTGGAAAGTTGTATCCCCAATTCCTCACTATCACCACTGAAGTTTTGGTATCATTTGGACAATCACAACTCGAGATAGAGACATATTACAAAATGCCACTTTTGACTTCGTGCAGATTCATTGTATTGGATAGATTAGTACAATTGGGCCCCTTAGAAGCTGAATTTGGATTGGGTTTTTTGAGAGGAAATACATCTTATTAATGTTTGGACCAGACCACACAATTTCAACCCATTTGAATGCACCGTCGTGTAGCAGTGTGCAGATTAATCTACTGGTGTTCTTGGATCCTTGTGCAGTTTGGCCCAGTTTTCTTAGACTTCATCATGGGTCCTCCAAATCACCTCCACCTTCAACGAAATTATCTAAACAAGTAAAATTACTCTTTTTAATAGTGATAAACTCAAAATAATTTAATCAAGCATGAATTGAATTTTTCATTATATTTGGAATTTAGAATAAAAATTTAGTTTAATACAATGGTTTAAGGGTAAATATGAAACAATGAATCGTGGTACGATCAATGTTTAAAAAATTAAGGAAATCTAAAGAGTGGTAACATTGGTCGTTGGTATTATTTTGAGATTTTGATACATGTTTGAATCATTTTCCACTCAATCCAACACATGGTGTGACTGATATGAATATATATTCTTCTTTTAATTTAAAATTGACATTAATATTAGTATAAATGACAACTAAAATACCCAAAACCAGGAAAAAACATTCATATTGTTTTGATAATTTAGGAATAATATTAATAAGTCATTTTTGATGTGTAGGAATCAACCGAACCTCAATTTGATACATGATGTGCCCGGTATGACTCAAAGTGTCTGTTATCAGTTTAAAATTGACATTTTAGTAAAAAAAATTCACTAAATGGAAATCAAGAAAGAATTATGGGATTTTCATGATAATTTAGGAAAATGATTGTCACAAACACTCCCCTGAGGCCTGTTCTGTGACTACCCCAATCCCGCCTTCTATAGGATTGTGGCTGGTGACTAGCACCAGAAAGGCATATCCCTAAAACAGGGAAGGAATTGCCTCTAAACCTGTAAACTCACCCGAAACAAGAAAACTACAAGATACAAGTACATGGTAAACTATAAAGTAAATAAGTGTGTGTATAGTAAGTAAATGGGCCAGAATACAAGCCCAACTAGAAAGTACAAGTAAAACTGATAAAAAGAACAACTCCTGCGAACCCCCGCCAAGGATCCTACCTGAAGGGTAGGTAGAGCTCTTAAAAAGTCGTCCTTGTGGATCATCTTGTCTAATGTCCACCTCCAATCACCCTCCAGCCTGGTACCCACGACCTCAATTAGTGTTGTCCGTCATCTGCACAAGACACAACAAGGTGCAGGCGTAACCCGTGCAGGGGTGAGTATAACGATACTTAGTAAGGACCTCAAGACATTCGTAGGTCTCCAAGAGTTCTACAATTGAAAAACAACAATGCACGAAGAACAAGTCATCAATAGTACTTAGGTATATTCCCATTCATATACCTATGTTATCAAGATATAAAAAGGTAACACTGTGATGGTAGAAGTGCCACATAGGTAACACCACTAATATAAAAGTACCACATAGGTAACACCACAATGGTAAAAGACTCAGCTCACACTAGGTATAAGTGAAGAATAGAAGTTCAGATGATCAGTCCCGAAGATAGATCATCTTATTCTCTTAAGAGGTACTACTGCTAATTATATGGAGTATAAACCACATTATATCGTTAGGTACTAACCCCTGCAATGACACACATAGGATCTGACCCACACAGTATCAGTATGTGTGGACCCACACAGGATCGCTGAGCCCTGACCCACACAAGATCTAACCCACATAGTATCGATATGCGCTGACCCACATAGGATCGTTGAGCGCAGACCAATATAGGATTTGACCCACACAGGATCAGTGTTGACCAATATAGGATCACTCAGTACTAACCTCTGTATGATCTGTCTCCAACCTCCACCTCACTGCCATCCACTGGATTCCGGCTAATAACATGTTTGGGAGAATTGCTCCGCAAGCCATCGGTCAAACCTTAATCACCACAATGTTCCATGAAGAAGTATCCCAAATTTCTTTCACAACATAAGCGACCCAACACAACATACAACGCATCAATAAAACGCCTTGTCTGTATGTTATTAGCATTTTCGCTCTGAGGGCCCGGTTGGATTCGGGTTCGATCCAAACTGGAAGTACTCAAAATTTATCCAAATATCAAGTGGATTATACCCAAAGGGCCAAAAAAATCTATGGATTATAGTTCCATAGAATGTTCATCAAACGAATTCATGATTATCATGACATGGCCTCAAAGGCGTATCTGGGTCTAGGAGGGCCCGGGTCCGGTCTGACCCAGTCGAACTGACATGGCATGAGCCGACATGACCTAGTTCGGGTCGACCTGACACAGTCCGAGTTTGGTATGGTTGGCCTGGTCCGCGATGGGCCCAACCCACTGTGCCATAGTCTAGCCCGGCTCACGAAGGGGTGGCCCGACCCAGCCTGCTGGGCACATCCCGCTATGTGCGGCCCGATGGCATGGCCCGCTAGCGTGGCCCACCCGGCTTGGTGTAGACCACCCTCCTATGTGTGCTCCCCCGTGGAGGGGACCACACTATCCATACCGGGGGGAGCCCCCCCCCCCACTGAGGTTCCTCCGTTTGGCCTACTGTCACACAGGACCGCTCGACGGTCCCGTTTGTTGCGTCACGACCGGCCGGGTTCCTAGCCGGTCCTTCTTCCAATGGCACGATGGCACCGTTGTCCACCTGCGGCCGGCCTTGTGCCAACCCCCCTCTCGCCTCCACCACAGCCATGCGGCCATGAACTACCTCTTTGACGGCGCGGATGCGCGCCGCCATGCAGCTGTCCGATGTGCCGGCCACAACCATACACCACCATAGCTGACGGGCCGCGACCATCTTTTCTGGTAGCATGAACGCGTACCGCCCTCCTTCAATACGGCTGGCCGAGTGCCTTCTTCCACCTTCTTCCGCGAGCCACCAAAGCATCGTTCCAAGCCCAAAAATTATGATGTTCAAATATTCACGATCCTCAGGTCGAGTTCTTTGCGTCTATATGTCACGCTCAATGAGATATTGTGTTGTTAGCACCCTTAATTATTTGGCATTGAGGAATTCACGAAGAACTAAAGAAAAGGGTTGAGGTATAAGTGCGGAATGATGGCCATGTTTGTTTGGCCATTTTCATTGTGAATCAAGAATATGAAGAATCAATAAATAGATTTAATCATACTTCAAATCAAACCCCCTACCATGTTTGCTCGTTGGAGATGGCGTGAGTAAGGAGATGAAGGTGATATAGTCGCCAACATTCGTCACTCCTGCAATAGCTCCAAAGTCATTTCCTTGTTTTGATCGGGAGAACATTCTTCGTTGGAGAGGTTCTTCATTTGGAGAATGTTTCTCCAAAGGCTCTCCTTTTCAAATCCTTTTCCTTGCGATAGGTTAGGTGCAAAATTAATATGTTAAGTTAATTAAAACAATTAATTAATTTCAAATTTAATTAGGTGAATTCTATGGGCTATCTCATTTTAAATGAGGAGGTTTTAAGATCGGATGGTCCCCACCACTAAAATTCAAAATGTGGGTTTCAAGAAAATAAAATAATAGTTTTTGTTTTATTTTATTCTTATTCTTTTAACCTCATGAACATATAGAAAACTAACTTCCACCCTTTACCTACTGCAGTCGAGGTGAATATCTCCTTAAGTGAATATCAGCGATGCTAGTTCAATGATGTCCTTAGATTTTAATTCTAAGCACCATTTCAAAAGTTACGAAGCACCACTCATGAGTTTACTGAACATACCTGAAAAAAGTTTTATGAATTTCTTCTTGGTAGACTGGGCCTCGAAATCATGCACCTACAATTTTCACGGACTCGTGATATTTCCATATAATTAAAAAAATACATGAAAAAATCTGAGAATTTAAATTCTCCCCACCTCAGGGATTTGCATCCCCGAAAGCCACAACACAAACTAGGGAAACAAGTGGGGGTACTGAGAACAAGTCTGAGCCTCCCTCTCTCAGCTGCTCTCATGGAGGTTCCCGTGCTACCAACGAATGCGCACCAGAGGTATCGACCACCCATGAAGGACACACTCCTGTCGATCCACAATCTCCACTGGAACCTCTGAAAACATTTCCCTATCGTAGATTTTGAGATCACCCCTGTAAATGATGTGTGATGGATCATGTACATATCTCCTCATATGGGATACGTGGAAAGCGTCGTGCACCCGGTGCAATTGAGGGGGAAGATCTAAACGGTAAGCCACATCTCCAACTCTTCTAAGGACCTGAAAGGGTCCGATTAACCTCGAAGATAACTTACCAACCAAGCCAAATCACCAAAAACCATATCGAGGTGAGACCTGTAGAAAGACATGGTCACCACCCTCGAACTCAAGAAGTCTCTAGCTCTTGTTAGCATAAGACTTTTGCCTACTCTGTATAGTCTACATCTGCTCCTGGATGATCCGCACCGTCTTTGTGGTAGCCCTTAAAATATCTGGTCCCACGAGTGCTGACTCCCTTGGGTTAGTCCATCATAGAGGTGATCTATAAGGTCAACCATACAATTCCTCGAATGGTTCCATTCCAATAGTGGAATGATAGTTGTTATTTTATGCAAACTCCACCAAAGGCAAGTGATCCTCCAAACTACGGCCGAAATCTAGGATGCAAACATGCAACATTTCCTCAAGGGTTTGAATGGTCTGGTCTATCTGACCATCCATCTGAGGATGGAAGTCAGTGATCAAATGAAGTTGTGTCCCAAATGCCTCCTGCAACCCCTTCCATAGTTGAGAAGTGAAACGTGCATCACAGTTAGAGATAATCGTAGATGGCACCCCATGAAGTCGCACAACCTCCAGCATGTAGAGGCATCCCAATTCCTCTACTGGTCCCTCCTATCTGATAAGTAGGAAGTGGGATGACTTGGTAAGTCGGTCAACTGTCACCCGTATGGAATCATTCCCCTTGTAAGTGCGTGGAAGTCCTATCACAATTTCCATAGATATTCCATCCACTTCCACTCCGGTACCTCTAGTGGCAGAATAAGCCCGCTGGAACCTGATTCCCTACCTTCACTTGTTGTCAAGTGAGGCACCGATAAACAAACTCTACTAAAACTTTCTTCATTCCTGGCCACCAGTGCTGACACTAAAGGTCCTGGTACAACTTCTCCACTCCTGGATATACCGCTAGAGGGGATGTATGGAACTCTATAAACAATTCTTCCCTAAGATCCATTGGTACCATAGTATGCCCTCTGAAGAGGATGACGTGCTCCCCACCTTCAAAAAATCCATCATGTGCCTGTTCTGTGGATATTTGAGGACATCGATCCTCATAGTTAGTGTCCCCATGTTGTACCTCCCTGACTCGATAAAGGATTGGGGGAGTGACTGTCCGAGACTGAAGATAAGTTGCTCCATCTTGATCTGCATAGGAAATCTACAAAGCAGCTAGCTGCTCTGTCGCCTCACTCAGCAACTGTATAACAGATCACTTGTTGAGTGCTTCTACAAATATGTTACCCTTCCCAAGATTATAGACTATCTCATAGTCATAGTCCTGGAAAGACTCAAGCCAACACCACTATCTCATGTTTAGGTCCTTCTGAGAGAAGATACACCTGAGACTATTGTGATCAAAGTAGACCGTAAAAGATTCACCCATCAAGTAATGTCACTGCATCTTCAAGGTGAATACCAATACTGCCAACTCCATGTCATGGGTAGCATAGTTCTACTCATGTTTTCTCAGATTTCGAGAACCATACGTGGTCACTACTCACTCCTGCATCAGGACACATCGAAGCTTGGTCCCTAATGAAAAGTTGTAGAATACGTACCCAACGCCCTCCTCTGGTAACCTCAAGATGGAGGCACTCCTTTGTCTCTGTCTCAGATCCTAGAAACTCCGCTGATATATCTCTGACCACACAAAGGGTTTACTCTTATTTTTCAACACTATTAAGGGTGTTGTAAATCTGGATACATCAGGCACCAACCTCTGGTAGTAACTGGAAAAACCAAGGAAACATCGTACTTCCGTCACACTCTTGGGTGGCTCTCAAGAAAGTACAACCTCAATCTTCACTGGATCCACCACAACTCCATCCTCTGAGATGATGTGTACGAAGAATTGAACCTCTCGGATCTATAACTGGAACATAGAGAGCTTACCATAAAGCAAGTGCTCTCAGAGTGTGTCCAGAACTATCTGCCGATGATAGGCATGCTCCTTCTCCATCGTTGAGTATATAAAAATTTCGTCGATCAAGAGTACCAAAAAACGATCGAGGTATTGCTCGATGATCTTGTTCATGAGTCCCATGAACACTTCTGGGGAATTGGTTACACTGAATGGAATAACCAAGAACTCATAATGGCCATACCGACATCTAAATGCCGTCTTCTTCACATCCTCATCTCATACACTGAGCTGGTGATATCTTTATCTGAGGTCTATCTTCGAAAACCACTATTCTCCCTTCAGCTGGTCAAAGAGATTGTTGATCCTAAGGAGTGGGTACTTGTTCTTCACAATCTCCTAGTTCAGGTGCCGATATTACACATAGTGTCTCAAAATTCCATCCGCCTTCTTGGTGAACAAAATCAGGGCTTCCTAAGGAGAAACACTGGGCCTAATGAACTATTTTCCCTTCAAGTAATCCATCTATACTCACAGCTCTCAAAGATCCACAGGATCCATCCAATATGTTGGAGTATATATCAGTGTTGTCCCGGGGTACATGTTGATGTAAAATTCCACCTCTCTTTGAGGAGATAATCCTAGAACATCATCTGGAAAATCATCAGCATACCGGTCCACCACTACAGGATAGCTCAGACTCTCTACATCAACCGCTCTGAGGTTAAGGCTAGCCAAATGATGTGTGATCGGCTGCACCCTCCTCCAGGTAAGTCCATCTTACACTACAAAGGTTCCCTTATTATCAGTGAAGGAAAAATTGGTCCCATTTGTGCAGACACTACACTTTGTGCCTAATACAGTCAATATGAGCATGGACTATGGATAACCAGTCCATAACCAAGATGACATTGTAAGGCCTCAATGCCGATACTAGAAGATCGCAACCCAATCTCTCACCTCCTAGAGTAAGCTCACACTACTGGAAATAGTGCATAATCATTGAATCTGCTCTAGTAGAAGTCTATAGCCATAAGGATCGATCCAAAGGCTCCCCTGAAATCTCTGAGCTCCGAATGAGGGTCGTGGAAATAAAAGAATGACTAGAAACTGTGTCTATTAGTACTGTAGGTAAGGTGTAGTAGACATAGATCATACCTCGTATCATCTTTGGAGCACCGTGGTCTTAGGCCTCATCTGCCTGGAGATAAGCTCATCCATGTCTACCTGCTCCCTCTAGACAGGGTTGACCACCTGGAGGTGGTGGCGGTATAACCTCGAATCTTTGCCCACTACCTGCTGCACAACTTTCCCCTCTGCCACATCCTCCTCCTACCTGCAAACCTTCCCGATCAAATATTTACCTTTGCCCAGGAATTCCTTCGACCATATACTGGTCGTTTGTTTTGTGGGTTGGGCAGTCGCAAGCCATGTGATCCTACCCATCGCTTGTGTAACATTGCCTGATCATCGCCTGTCCTACGCTGTCTCGAGATCCCAACACCATAGACCCTGTATCCTGTAGTCGTCCACCTGTAGGTCTGGTCCTCTTGGACATCTGCATCATCTATCTACAACCAGCTTCTGATGACTCTGCTACATGTCATCCGGTGGTGGGTCTCACTGCCAATGACTACTCAGCAAGGATTCTCTCCACAAAGAGTGCTTCCTCTAAAACAACTTCCTACATCAGAATGCTGAGAGAAATCATCGAAGTTCTAATCTCCCATCTGAGCCCATTCTCGAAGGTCTGAGCCCTGAAAAAAGGGTCATGCACCATGTTAGTGGAGTGGTGCGAGAGGTCGGTGAACCTCGCCGAATACTGAGCCATGGTCAAGATACCCTAATAAAAGTGGAGAATCTCCTGTATACACACTATGAATAGGGTCTCCAGGTTGAACTGTACCCTGAAATGTCTCTCAAAGTCCACCCATATGAGAGTCACCTCATCGTGAACCTAGAGCATCAAGCTCCACCATCTACACGCAGCTGCCTGAAGAAGACTAGAGGTAAGATTCACCATGAGATCTGTTGGTGTCCCTGCAGGTAGGAAAAATCTAAACACGACCTCCATATAGTCCTCAGCCACCTATGGATATGTCTCACCTCGGAATCTTAGTGGGCTCTGGTGATGGAACTCGTGCAACGTGCTCAAGAATCTTGCACCCTTTGCTACTGGGGCTACTGGAATTGGCTGCCCAATGGGTAGTGGTGCTGCTGGTACACCACCCCATGGTACAACATCCATAAGGGGGACCTACACCGAAGCCTCGTCACTCGGTGGGCTATCATCACAAACTCTACCTGGAACCTTGGTTGGCTATATGCGTGGAGGAATCCTAAAATGAAATAGGTGTGCCATGATCATTATGTTATAACTGGTGAGTTGACTCATAGAGATCACAAAGAAAACATTTCAAAAACTCACATGCAATCTATGTTTTCATGCACTGTGTCAGAAATAAGAATTCATGGTCTGGGAGTATGGATACGTCGGCCTCCTGAAAAACACTGGATTCCCCAAACTGATAACCACACTCATTACACATAACACTATTGCTGATTAAAAGACCATAGACCTAGTTCTTCAGTAGAACTGAACTCCTATAATACCAATTTGTCATGACCCATACCCCGGTGTCCATGCTGTGACTACCCCAATCCCACCTTCTATAGGCCAGGGGTTGACGACTATCACCAGAACAGCATATCCCTAAAACTGGGAAGGCATTGCCTCTAAACCTGTAAAATCACCCAAACCAAGAACACAGAAAGATATAAGCACAAGGTAAACTATAAAGTAATAAAAGAATGTGTATAGTCAGTAAAGGGGTCCAGAATACAAGACCAAATGAAAATTACAAGTAAAACTAAAAAAAGGAATAGATCATGTGGACACCTGCCAACGACCCTACCTGAAGGGTTGCTACATCTCTCGAATGATCATCCATGTAGATTGTCTTGTCTAATGTCGACCTTTGATCTGCCTCCAGCTTGGTACCCACAACCTCAATCATCATTGTCCGTTATCTGCACAAGGCACAACAAGTTGCAGGCATAGCCTGTGCTGGGGTGAGAATAACGATACTCAGTAAGGACCTCGGGACCCTCGTAGGTATCCTAGAGTTCCACAAAGGAAAAACCACCACGCACAAAGTAATATTAATAAAAACTACTTAGTTATATTCTCATACATATACCTAAGTTGTCAAGATATACAAAGGCAACACCACGAAGGTAGAAGTACCACACAGGTAACATCATGAAGGTAAAATTACCACACAGGTAACACCACGAAGGTAAAAGACTCATTTCACACTAGGTATAAGTGAAGTATAGAAGTTCAGATGATCAGTCGTGAAGCTATATCATCTTATTATGTCAAGAGATACTACTGCTGATTATACAGAGTCTGACCCACATAGGATCGATAGGTACTAACCCTCGCAATGAAACACACATGATCTGACCCACATAGGATAGGTGCGCGCTGACCCACATAGGATGGCTGAGCGTTGACACACATATGATCTGACGCAGAGAGGATCGATATGTGTTGAACCAGACATGATCACTGAGCACTAACCCACACAGGATCGGTGTGTACCCACATAGGATTGTTCAGTACAAACCTTTTTATGATCTGTCTCCAACCTCCGCCTCACTGCCAGCCACTGGATTCCTGCTAAAAGCATGTTGGGGAGAACGTCTCCCCAAGAAATCGGTCAATCCTCAACCACCAAAAAGTACCATTAAGAAGTATCCCAAAGGATCTCCACGACATAAGGGAACCAAAAGTACAGACATCACGTCAATCAGACGCTCTATCTGTATATTTTTAGTGTTTCCCCTCCGATGGCCCGGTTGGATTTTGGTTCGATCCAACCCAACCATACTCAGACATTATCCAAAACTCAAGCGGATTATACCAAAAGGATTGTCTCAATCCTATGATTCTGCTGCCATAGATGGTTCATCAAACCGATGCCCGGTTCTCAAGACATGGCCACAAAGGCGTATTTGGGTCTAGGTGGGCCAGGTCCATCCAGACCCATCCTGGACCAACCCGACCCAGTTCGGGTTGACCTGAACCGGTCCGAGTCTAGCCTGGTTGGACTGGGACTGGCCCGCTAGGCCATGATCCGGCCCGACACCCAAAGGGGCAACCTAGCCCAGCCCGCCAGCGCGGCCCACCCGGCTAGGCGCGGACCACCTAGATGGGTGTGGTCCACTGTGGCAGGGCCTACCCTAGCCCCACTGGGGGGAGGAGCCCCCATAGATTCCTGAATGGTCCATCAGACCGTTTGACCTACTGGAATGTGAGACCACATGGCGGTCCCGCTCATTATGTCACTGCCGGATGGGTTCTCGTCCGATCATTCTTCCAGCAGCGCGACGGTGCCATTGTCCACCTGCAAACGGACAGGTGTCGGCCTCCCTCCGGCATCTTCCGCGACCAAGCGGCAGTGACCTACTACTTCGGCGGCATGAACGCACACCACCACTTCACCATGCGGCTGACCGGAATGCCGGCCACCACCTTGCTCTATCGCGGCCAATAGGTTGTGTCCTTCTCTTCTGGCGACACGGATGCGCACCACCATCCTTCCACACGGTCGGTCAAGTGCTAGCTACCACCTTCTTTCGCGAGCCCTCGCATCTTCATTCCAAGCCCAAAAATTATGAAGTTCAAAAATTCACGATCCTCAGGTCGAGTTCTCTATGTCCATATGTCACGCACAATGAGACATTGCATTTTTAGTGTGGTTATTTATTTGGCATCGAGGAATGTATGAGACCGCGTGAAGAATAAAAGAAAACAGTTGAGGTATATGTGTGGAACAATGGCCATGTTAGTTTTTCCATCATCGTTGTAAATCAAGAATATGAACAATCAAAAAATAGATTTAATCATACTTCAAATTAAAACCCCTACCTTGTTTTCTCATTGGAGACGGCACGAGGAAGGAGATGAATATGATAAAGTCACTGATGTTTGTCACTCTCGTAATGGCTCCAAATTTGGTTCCTTGTTTTGATCCATAGAACATTATTCGTGGGAGAGGCTCTTCGTCTGATGGATGTTTCCCCAAAGGCTCTCCTTTTCCAATTATTTTCCCCATGAGAGGTGAGGTGTCAAATTAATATGTTATGTAAATTAATACAATTAATTGTTGGCCCATTTAATTAGTGGAATTACATGGTCTAACTCATATTAATTGAGGTGGTTTCAATCTCGGGTGGTCCCCACCACTAAAATTCAAAAGGGGGGTTTCAAGAAGATAAAATATATGTTGATGTTTTATTTTATTATTATTCATTCAAACTTTCACATAAATCTGGAAAAGTAACTTCCACCCTCGACCTACAGCGGTCTAGGTGAAGGAATCCTTAAGCGAATATCAGCATTACGAGTTCAACGAAGTCCTAAGATTTCAATTCCGAGCACCAGTTCAAAATTTACAAAATGTCGCTCATGCATTTACTGAATATACCCAAAAAATGTTCAGGAATTCATTCTGGGCACACTGGGCCTCGGAATCACACGCCGTCAATTTTCACAGACTCATAATATTCCAATATAATTAAAAAAACAATTACATGGAAAAATACGTGTCTTTAAAATGATTCATTATTCGTTTTTTTATGTGTAGTAATCAGTCAAATGTCTAAATGATACATGATGTCACCTGTATGACTCAACATGTGTGTTTTATGTTTAAAATGACATTTTAGTAAAAAAGAAAACTGATGTACTCAAAATAAATAAAACAAATTGGGATTGTTTTTATACATTAGTAAAATTATCTGTAATTTATTTGGGACGTGTTGGAATTAGTCAAACCACAATCTGATACACGGTGTGACCAGTATAACTCCAAGTGAGTCTTTTTATTTAAAATTTACATTTATTTTAGTAAAAAAGACAACTAACAAACTCAAAATCGATAAAATACATTTGAATTTTTTTATACTTTAGTAAAATGATCTATAAGTCATTTGTGATGTGTAGGAATCATTCGTACCTAAATCTGATACACTATGAGTCCGGTATGACTCAATGTATCTATTATCAGTTTAAAATCAACATTTTAGTTCCAAAAGTGTCACAGACTAAAACCAAGAAAACTCACTTGGATTATATAGATAATTTATGAAAACGTTCATATGAAATGTTTTCAATTTAATAATTAGTATCACATCAAACTGATACACTATTTGACCGGTATGACTCAAATTGTGTGTTTCTAGTTAAAAATGACATTTTAGTAAAAAAAAGTTACATAATCAAAACCAATAAAATTAATTCATATTATTTTTATACTTTATAAAAATTATCCACAAATCATTTAGGATGTGTAGGAATTATACTTAGATCAATCCGATACACGGTGTGACTGATATGACTCCAAGTGCATCTTTTTATTTAAAATTTACATTGAATTTAGTAAAAAGGAAAACTGACAAACTCAAAACCAATAAAACACATTCATAGTGTTTTTTTATATTTTTAAAATTATCCATAATTCATTGATATGTACTAACCATCCATACCTCAATCTGATACACGATGTGCCTGATATGACTCAAAGTCTCTACTCTAAGTTTAAAATTGACATTTTACATTAAAAAGTGTCACTCACTGAAAATCAGGAAAACTTGCTCAAAATATCTTGATAATTTATGAAAACAGTAAAAAATTCATTTTTATGTGTTTAAATCATTCTCAAATTAAACAGATACATGATGTGATTGGTATGACTCAAAGTGCATGTCTCCAATTTAAAATGACATTTTAGTAAGAAAGTCAAGTGATGTACTCAAAGTCAAGAAAATGTGTTTGGATTATTTTGATAGTTTAGGAAAATGATTCATAAGTCATCTGGGATGTGTAGGAATCATCCTCACCTTAGTCTGACGCATAGTGTGACTGGTATGACTCTAAGTGCATGTTTTAAATTAAAATGAAATTGATTTTAGTACAAAAGACAAATGACATACTCAAAACCAAGAAAACACATTTGTATTGTTTTCATACTTTAGGAAAATGATACATAAGTAATTTATGATGTGTAGAAATCATCCTAACCTCAATCTGATAGTTTATGTGCCCGATATAACTCAAAGTTCTTGTTATCGGTTTAAAATTAACATTTTTGTTCAAAAAGTTTCACTTAATGAAAATTGAGAAAACACACTCAGATTATCATGATAATTAAGTAAAATTATTTATAAGTCATTTTTGATGTGTATGAATCATTCTCATGTAATACTGATGCACGATATGATCGTTATGACTCAAAGTGTGTGTCTCTAGTTTAAAATGACATTTTTGTAAAAAAAGACAAGTGAAGTACTCAAAAATGAGAAAACACAATCATATTATTATGATAATTTAGGAAAAAAAATCCATAAGTCATTTGGGACATCCAATAATTAGATTCATTTCAATCTGACACATGGTGTGATCAGTGTGACACCAAGTTAATATTTTTTATTTAAAATTATCCTTGATTTTAGTATAAAATACAATTGACATTCACAAAGCTGAGCAAATGCATTCGGATTATTTTGATACTTTACAGAAAGGATATGTATGTCATTTTTGATGTGTAGGAATAATCTACACCTCAATCTGATATACAATGTTCCCAGTATGACTCAATGTTTTCATTATCAATTTATAATATACATTTTTGTCCAAAAATTGTCACTCCCTAAAAATCAAGAAAACATTCTTATATTATCTTGATATTTTATGAAAAATATTCATAATTAATTTTTGAAATTTATGAATTAGTCTCAAATCAAACAGATACATGATGTGACCTGTATGACTCATAGTTTGTGTTTCCAGTTTCAAATTTCATTTTCGTAAAAAAGATAAGTTACCTACTCAAAACCAATAAAACACATTCATATAGTTTTTATACTTTAGTAAAATAATAGATAAGTAATTTTGGATTTTTAGGAATCACCCTCAATGAATAATTAAATCTCTTATTTACAAGAGTGATATATTTCATACATAAGGGGTTGATGAAGAACATACATATCCTTGAAGGATTAAAAATAAATTCCAAGCATATTATTGCATAAATTTGAACTTTTGGATAAAATGTTTTGCAAATTTGGGCCCAAATATTATTTTACAATACATCTACCTAGGATTGGAGCCCCCATGTCTTTTGATGCTGGTGAATGTGCTAGCGAGAACCAATGTGGAAGAATCTTCTAGATTCACGACACACCTTATCACCATCGAAAATTATAATTCATAAACAACGTTCACTTTTTCAAATGAAAGATAAATAATTTGATCAAACCTCATTAACTCTCAAATATTCACGATATCATAAATCATAAAAAAATCATGAATAATTTCATTCACTTCAAGGAATGGAATATAATAATTAATACTACATTAACATCAGGGAATTAATTCATTCATCAGATTTCATAATCAATGAATGATAATTTATTATTTACCAATAATTTCCATCCTCTATAAAATATAAATTTTATTGATTATGATGATCATTACCTTAACCACTTCAGGTGGTAAAATCAATTTCATAATATATATATTATTATTAAAACTATGTAATACAATCATTTCTTTTATGAAATATATGAACAACAACAACCACTTTTTAGGATAGATGAATTACATGAGATGATATTGATAATCCATAAGAATATGATAAATAATAATGTTTCCCTTGATACTTTTGTTTCAGGAACAATAAATGATAAATGAAGATATTCTTCAATATTTTGTCAAAGGACATTATTTTCATATCATCCTACAGGGATGCAATAATTTATAAATATAAATAAAATTCATTGTGCTCTGTAAATATTTACTGTCATCAAACCACTTCTGGTGGTTATATTTTTATTATTTTTTATAAAAAAATTAAATTCAATGATCATTCGCAAAACATCATATTCACCTCAAACTTGATTTATAATAAAATTAGGTATATTTTCATTCACTTCAGGGAATGAAATAAATCATTTTCAATAAATATTCTCATTCACTCCAGGGAACAAAATAAAATTATTTGTTCTAGTTTTATAGTGTCTTCAAGACAACTGCATGGATATTAAATTCAACAATTTGATCAACTTCATCCACATTGGGGGATTAGTATATATAAAATATATTTATTCTTGTTCATCAAGAATATTTAATTTCTCTAAAACATTTTATAATAAATAACAAAAATAGAAAATAAATAAAACAAATATATACAAATATTTAAAGTAAACATAATCTTCATCATGAACCTTCATATAGTATAATCAAACTTAACACCTTAAGGGTGAACAAGAAATAAGAGATATAAAATTTCATGGTTCATGGAATGAATAGTGAACTTCGGATCGACGTACAATAGGTACGCGATGATCATCAAACTTTGGATCGACGTACGATGGGTACGCGATGTTCATCAAACTTCAGCTCAATGTACTAAGTGTACGTGATATTCATCAAACATTGGATCGACGTACGACGAGTACAAAATATTCATCAAACTCCGTCTCGACGTACGAGGGGTACATGATGTTGATTAAACTTCATATCGATGTATAATGGGTATGCGATGTTCATCAATCACCAACTCGACGTACGATGGGTATGCAATGTTCATCATTCCACGACATGACATTCGATGGGTACGTTATGTTCATCATTCAACTACTTCTTGTGGTGTAGTTTTTTTATTCATTTGACGAATCATGTTTGTCTTGGTATCTGCTACATCAGTTATTAATCAAACACATTCTCTCCAAGGAATGAAGTGAAATTTTTCAACCATGAGTCATTACAACTCTTTAGAAGCTTTTTGGTTTTCCCGCAACAAAAGATTAAGAAAATCATATATTATTTTCATATTTATCAATAGGGGAAAAATAAATGTACAAATATCTTAAATGTAAAATCAGAATCACCTTTTTGATGCAGCACTTTGAATGAGTGGATTCGATGCACATGTGAAAGAGTATTTTAAAAGAATAATGTTTTTAATAACATGACATACATATTTCCCACAAAACATTTTCTTATACCAATTATAGGGATGAAGGCAGCGTCATCACGATATGCAATGTAGAGAGGACGATTGTGCTAATAACATGTTGTGAAATTGATCGAATACTGATTGAAACTGTGAAGCATTTCGAAACCGTAAAGGTAAGATCGATCGTAGGCAAAGCTCATCATTGAGAAAGCGAATGTAAAATTTTCATATGACAATGATAATAACAAATACAAATACAAATACAAAATAAATACAAGAAGTAGAAAACACAGTGTAGAGCCAAAAGTCCATACCATTTCATTAACATGTCCCCAAATTTATAAAGTCCGTGAGATTTGATCCAATTGTGAGAATATGATAGGGTTTTCCATTAAGAGGGGAATTAATTTGGAATTTAGGAGTCATCATTATTTCCATAATTATGACATCCATTAATAATATTTCATAACAGATACATCATTTTAGGTAAATTGTTATTGATAATAAATTACTTGGAAATAACTGTATTAATCACTTTTATTAGGAGTTTTAATTTATGAAACAATAAATGATTATTGAAAATAAGTAGCATACATTAGAACCAACATAAACCTATCATAAAGTAAGGATGGGATATGATTCACTTGAAAAATATGGTCTATATTTTAAATCAATTGTAAGAATTTTATGTGTCAGGAAACAACAACATAATTATGTTTCCTTGTTTATATACAAATTGATGAATCAAAATCCAAATACACTTCCATCCCACATCATTTACTATGGAAATATTCACATGTAAATAAATATGGGATACTAGTAGATGAATAAACACATATATTATAGGTGTTTTGTGTATGTATGGCATAATAATACTTTTTTTCTTTAAATAAATATTACTTAAGAATGAATACTTATTTTACTCTATTTGTTATCTAGTTTACACACAAGAAATATAATTCCATGTACCCAATGAATGACTAATTTTAGTGGACTCAAAGAGGATAGAATAAATGGCCGCATCAGAGGTGTGGATTTTAGAGTGTCTCCTTAATCATATTTTGAGAAAAGCAAAAAAATAAGGGGATAAAGTTAAGAAAATGGATGATATATAGACATGAATAAATTTTCAATAATAAAAACATAATTGGTAGTCATATTTTTTAGATAATGTTATAGAAATTAATCAAATCAAAGAAACAATACAACAATAACCACTATGTGAAGATCCACCCCCCATCATTGAGGTGATCCATTCCCCTCAATGGTCTGCCTTACTAGTAGAAAAATATTTTATCATAATTGTTTCTAAAAAATGTGAATAAAGAAGATACTAATAACTTTCCTATACTAATAACATACAATGTGAAATTTACTATGATTTATATCTATCAGTACCCACCCATCACCATATTTTGATGGTTTCAATGTCAAATATCCAAGGAGATATTCCACACGACAACAAAAAATCTAAAAGATTATGTGAGAGTGGGTATTTATATAGATCATGATATGAGAATTGAGCTATCTATTCCCCTTAATGATATGGATGTTAAATGGTCTATCTTTGTATTGGAACCATTGTAACATGGCTATTTGATCTTGTTAAAATACATGTTTATATTGATGTACGCCCTTTCCAATTTTATCTTTTATGAAAAAACATTAATAATTAATGAAAAATTTCATGAATTGATGAATGTTATTATAGATGTATAAAATGAAGTGTAAACATAAGATTAAATAAAAAATTCTAAAGAATCGACCAATCAATTGAAAATACCCATTAAGAGTACCATTGCTATTCCTATTCAACAATAACATTTACTAAAATTACATGTTCATGCAGATGAAAAATTTAATGATGGTAATATAACCATCAATGATTTTTATGAAAAAAATGTATAGAGAGTCCATTATAGAATTTATTGGCATTGAGAATGCAGATGAAATCCTCAAGCATCGATGGATGGGAATCTTAAAAGTAAATGTATACATGAGGTGTGATTCTAAATATTTTTTTTCCAAAATATGATCTTTTATATTAATTACCATTAAATACCATTCATATTATTTTAAGAATATATATCGGTACTACATAAAGGGAAATCCCTTCGAAAAAAAATTCAGACTCATTATCTCTCACATCACTTAAATATAGGAATGTTCATTGGAGGAAAAAGTACTTTTTAAAAATATTAGACCAACCATCCGAAATGTTTAAAAATAATCTCACATATGAAAAAAATTTCTTAATACCCATGATATAGGGGTAAAACTCTCTAATCTAATCATATAAATATATATTTTCACTTATTTCACTACTTATTGATTTTTAGGTAGCATTGGTTGTTCATTTTAATCAATTTGGATACTTTATAGATTTATTTTTTGGATTCAATGCATGTATTAGCAATAAATTGACCATGCATGATGATGTTTATCAATTTTCAATATACTAAATTCAATATTTTAGAAATAAAATTCAAGTTTTACATTTTATATTATGTTTTGATGAATATTTTATTATAATATGGTGGTGTTTAAATATCGTCAAAATAATGGTATTAGGATGGGCCATGTGCATAGGAATCCTATCGAATTCTATAACTGGATAAGTATTAGGTTATATATAATAAATTTTTTCTATAAAAACATATATAAAAAAAATTAATTTTTTTTAATGTTTCTACCAAATCTAAAATTTATTGAGAATATTATGGTAATTATGTTTGAAATTTTGAGAAACATATCATATTCCATCAACCAACTGGAGTATCATCATGTTATGTTTTTAGGTATTCCTAATACCTTATTTTTACAAAGATTTTTTTGATTTATTTGGGTTGTTTTGGGTTGAATTTTTAATATTTTTGAAAATTATAGGCTAGTAGATGGTTTTCGCTTGTTTTTTCCAAATCGTTCACCCTTTCAAAGAAAACCATATAATCCAAGGAAGTGGAATTTTGCATGGTTGGTACATGGTTTTCAAACGGTGCACCATCAAAGAAAAAACTATTTGTCCCATTTAAATATGATGAATGGATTGCGCATATTTTTTTTCCAAACTATGTGCATATTCCTGGGAAACAATGTAGACAAGTTTTTAATTGATCAGAATTTTAATTTAAAATTCAAGAACTCCTCTTTTAGGCCTCCAACATACTTGAACGACCCTAAACAAATTTCACTCATCTTGGAGCTCCCAATAAGAGTTCTTGGACCCCAAAATCTCTCCTAGAATTGATTAGAAGCAAGAGGAACACCCATAAATATTCTCACAATTAGTTTTCTTCTTCCATTCCCATTCTCCCACAATTTCGCTTCTCCTCCCTTGGGTTCTATGGATCCCTATGATAATTTTTGGATCTAATAACCACTATTTTGGATATAAACCTCGGTTTTATTCATAGATCCTTGTTTTCATCATTCTCCATTAGTGTTTTCTGGGTATGGATTAGTGATTCAAGATCCGTTAATCCTGAGGTAGGTGGTTTCATCATGATACCCCATTTATGTTAACCCAAATTACATTATCAAAGATAAATTGTTTGTATTGAATGAAATTGTTTTGTTTTAATAAAATTAATTTCAATTATTTTTGGAAAAAACTAAATTCCATTGAATTGGGGTTTTAAAAATGGGTTTTTCGAATGAAATGGGAAAACCCCTAATTCTATTTAATTCAGGCATGTTTAAAGAAATTTTTGGAAATTTAAATATTTTAATTTGAATTGTGTGTTTTATGGAAAGTGTTTAAATTAAATTGTTTAATTTAATTGTGAAATATATTTGATGGAAATGTTGGGAAAAACAAATTCTTCTGAATTGGGGGTTTATTATAAAATTGTTGTAAATTTATTTAAAATTAAATAGTTGAATTTTATTTGTGAAAGTGGATTTGTGAAATTTAATGGTGAATTGATTTCAAATCCCTATTGGTGAAAATGGATTAAAAATGGTTTTTATATAATCCATAGGATTTTATCTTGGTGAAAGGCATGTTTTGGATTAAAAACTTGTTTTCCATTTTAAAAAGGAAATTGTCATATTTGAAATGGAGAATGGGAATAATTTTATTTTTAAAATTATTAAAATAAATTTATCATAAGTTTTTTGTACTAGAGTCCATGCTATCATTAGTTAGTTAGTGAGATATTTGGATAGAACTTTACAATTTATAATATTCTAAAACAACATATCAACACATTACATATCTTAGGTGGTGGTGATGAGTCTTCTTTGGCCTTGGTTCAAAGGAGAGTATATACATATTTGCTGTATCACTTTGAGTGTGGGGTCCCAATAGTCTAGAATTATCATACCATCTTAGGAATATGACCATGTTTCTCACTTGTCCGTATTTTGAATGAATATATGAATTTGTTATAAACAATTTTACATAACTTAGGATTTATATAAACTTTTTTATAAGTGTTTATTTAATCCATTTTTGAAAAATATCATTGTTTTTAAATTATTTACATCATTTGAAATATAAATCCTGAATCATTTAATTTATTCTATTTGAAATTCCAAACATATATTTTAGATTGAACAAACTTTATTTGGTTAATTTAGTATTGGAATCTATCAAGGAATCCTTGGTGAGACGCTACTAGGATTTTTAGCTCACACCCTACCGGTGCCTTGGGGTGTTTGTAGATTATCTCATTCTAGGTTCAAGAATCATTAAAGCACCACTTTAAGGAAGTTATAGACGTTAATTTTTGGACTTATTGAGTTGCTTCCATTGAGACATGTATAGTTTTTCCTATATTATAGTCCTTATGGTAGTATTAATTTATGATATTATATTTGTTTACCATCTGGTCAGTTCTCCTGGTAGAGTTTCTTTTTTATGAATTACTAACTTGTCTCTTATACTTCCACAATGTTTGGAGCAAAATCATTCCCACTTCCTTTTTGGTATGATGTCATGTGATACTCACTACCCCATGGGGATCAAGAATTACCTTTGAGATATATCAGGGATGGCTTGTTTATTGGGTTACGAGGGTACCCAGGCTGGTTCGTGACAACTTGAATCCCCAAAGAGGTTTTTCTGATGGAAATTTCAATTTCATTTAAAATGTTTAATAAATATTTTTTATTTATATTTTTCTAGTACATTCGGGACTATCAACAACCTAAATACTCAAAAGAGGAAATATATTTGTCATGAAACGAGTGGGTTAAATACATGGCATCAGAATTTATATAGTCATCATGAATAGGTGACTTCCTAATAATTATTTAGTTAATTTAATCATACTTTTATCTACATATTTTTTGGTTAATATTCAGATAATTTTTATCCATGACTTATTTAGTTAATTTTCACACACATTGTGGATAATATGACTAAACCTGTGTTTTTTATTTAATATCATCATTTTAGATGAAAAAAGATCATATAACCAAAAACTAAGAAAACATGGTTAGATTTTCTTAATACTATAGTAAAATGATCCATAAGTAATTTAAGTTATATAGGAATCATCCACACAAGAATTTGACACAAAGTGTAACTGGTTTGGCTAAAAGTGCATGTTTTCAGTTTAAAAATAAAATTTTAGTTAAAAACATGTGTCATTCACTAAAAACCAATAAAATAGACTCTTATTTTCTTGATTTTTTAGGAAAACAATCCTTAAGTCCTTTTTTATGTATAAGAATCAATTACATTTCAATCTATGATACATTGCAGTCAGTATGACTCAGAGTTCATCTTTCAATTTAAAATTAACATATTAGGTAAAAAATACCTGACCTACTCAAAATTGAGCCAAGACATTTAGTTATTTTAAAAATTATTAAAATAATACATTGTTCATTTTGACATGTAGTAATCAACCCCACCTAAATCTGATACACAGTGTAACAGGTATGAATTGAAATATTTGTTTTTACATTAAATGAGATAGATTTGTTATGTATGTGTTTCAGTCAATTAAATAAAAAAACACTTGTATGGTCTTAATATTATATTAAAATGATCTATAAGTCATTTGGGATGCGTTGGAATTAGTCACACACTAATCTAATGTACAATGTGACTAGTATGACTCAATGTGATGTTTTTTAGTTTAAAATGAAATATTTGTTAAAAATACGTGTAAGTAACTAAAATCCTATAGCACACACTCATATTGTCTTAATAATATAGGAAAACAGTCCATATGTCATTTTTGACATGCAGGAATCAAGCACACATCTATCAGAAACATAATGTGTCCAATATGACTCAAAGGGTGTGTTTGCAGTTTAAAAATTAAATTTCAGTTAAAAACATGTGTCACATTCTTAAAACCAAGAAAACACACTCGTATTGTCTTGATACTTTAGTAAAATGATTTGTAAGTCATTTTTGATGTCTATGAATCAACCAAACATCAATATGACATAAAACCTGGCCAGTATGACTCAAAGTGTGTGTTTTAATTTAAAATTGAAATTTTAGATAAAAAACTAGTGACTTACTCAAAATTCAAAAAAATAATTATAATTATTTTGATACTTTAAGAAAATTATCTATAAGTCATTTTTGGTATGTAGGAATCAGTCTCACCGGAATCTAATTCATAGTGTGATTAGTATGACTCTAAATGTGTGTTTTCAGTTTAAAATTGACCTTTTAGTTATAAACTGGTTTCACTAATTAAAAACAAAGAAAATGTGCTCATATAATTTATTGATAAATTAACAAAACAATCCATAGGTAACTTGGGATGTGTAAGAATCAGCCATGCATCAATTCAATACACAATATGATTGGTATGACTCAAAGTATGAGTTTTTTGTTAAAATTGACATTTTAGTGTAGAACATGTTTTACTCACTAAAGTCCAAGATAAAACACTTATATTTTCATGACACTTTAATAAAATGAATCATAAGTTGTTTTTAATATATAGGAAACATACAAACATAAATTAGACACACGATATGACCACTATGACTTAAAAAGTGTGTTTTTAGTTTAAAAATGAAACTATAGATAAAGACATGTGCCAATCACTAAAAATAATGAAGAAAATTTGGATTGTATTGATAATTTTAAAAAATAATCCATATGCCATTTAGAATATTTTGGAAGAAACTACACATCAACCTAACACATGATGTGGATGATATGACTCAAAGTGCATGTTTTTATTTAAAATTGACATTTTAGTTCAAATGACATGTGTCATACTCAAAACCAAGAAAAATATTTCAATTTATTTTGATACTTTATAAAAAATTATCCACAATTCATTTTTTATAGCAATCATTTGAACCATAATATGATATATAATGTGATCAGTGTGACTCAAATGGTGTTTTTTCTATTTAAAAAGATATATTTAAGTTAAAATATATTTTTATCATTATAAACCTAGAAATAACACTTTTATAGTTGTGATAATTTAATAAAATTATCCATAAATCATTTGATATGTGTATTAATCATTCACACGTCAATGTGATAAATGGTGTGACTAGTATGACTCAATGTTTCTGTTTTCATTTAAAATTAAATTTTAGTTATCATGTATCACTAACTAAAAACCAAGAAAACACACTTGAATTATCTTTATACCTTATAAAAACAATACATAAGTCATTTGTGACATATAGGGATCAGCTGAATGTTAATCGAACACATGGTGTGATCGGTATGAATCAAAATATGTGTTTTATATTTAAAAATGAAATTTTAGTTAAAAACATGTATCAATCACTAGAAATCAAGAAAACACATTTATATTGTCTTGATAGTTTATGAAAATTATCAATAAGTCATTTTCAACATGTATGAATCAACTTTATGTCAGTCTAACACACAGTGTGGCTAGCATGACTCAAAGTGAATGTTTTTATATAATTTATATTTACATTCAAAATATGTGTGACATACTCATAACTGAGCAATCACATCCAGTATATTTTGATATTGTATGGTAGATATACATAAGTCATTTATGACTTATAGTAATCGACCACACCTTAATCAAATACGTTGTGTGATCAATTTGACTCGAAATGTGTGTTTTCAGTGTAAAAGTGACATTTCAGTTAAAAACATGTGTCACTCATTGAAAACTGAGAAAACACATGTGTATGGAATTGATGATTTCGAAAAACTATTCATAAGTCATTTGTGGCATGTATGATTTGGTCACATGTTGATCTGATACACAATGTGAATGATATGACTCAAAGTTCCCGTTTTCAGTTAAAAATGACATTTTAGTTAAAAACAAGTGTCACTCATTGATAACATAGAAACTAGTCTTTGATTGCCATGATATTTTAAGATGATTAATGATAAATCATTTTTGATGTGCATCAGTTGTCCTCATATCAATCTGATACATGATGTAGCTGGTATGACTCAAAGTGCATGTTATTATTTACAGTTGAAATTTTAGTTCAAAGCACACATCACATGCTTGAAACCAATAAAATTTAATTAAATTGTATTGATACCTTAGGATAATGATCCATCAATCATTTGTGAGGTGTAGGAATCAACCAAACATTAATTTGACACATAATGTTCCTTGTATGTCTCAAAGTGTATTTTTTCAATTTAAAAGTGGCATTTTATTAATCCATTATATCATATTTATGTTTAACTTATTTATTTACAAAATTAATAACATAATATTTGTTTTTCAGGATGGTGAACGTTTTTTGAAATAGGGTAGTTTCTAAAACTATTGGAATCATGATCAGGCTCTTTTGAGAGGGGGTCAAGGTCTAAAGACAATGAAACATTAATATTTTTGAATTTTTAGATATTTGTGATAATCTATATGTACTGATGTAACTATTCATACAAATGTTTGCAATGTTTTAAATCATTTTATATTTTTTTATAATTTATTGGGATGTAAATTTAATTTAAATTAAAATTTATATGTGTTGTTTTTGTGCACAGTAATTTCAATTGTACACAACTGTTGTTTCGATTTTATCAATGCTATAAATATCATGGATAATAGTTTACCTTTTTCACTAAAAAGGTACTGATAAAGGGAACCATTTATCAGTGCTCTAAAAAACACTAATAAATTCCCCATTTATCAATGATAAAATAACTCTAATAAAGGTTCCCCTCGATCAGTTCTTTTTTAGTGATGATAAAATCATCAAATTTTAATGTTTATTACAACATAAACACTTCTTTATAAATGATGAAGGCTACTTATATCAATGATAAAAACCTTATCTATAGTAGTGAATGTTTAAAAAATAAAAATCATGGATTTGTGTGAAATAGTATTATCCTACTCATCTTCCACCACATGCCCAAGGGTTTCATGTGGTTCAACATTGTAATTCCCATGGTGATCAGTTAATCACACCACATATAGTTTATCATTTCATGATGATGTGTGTCAATCCATGGATAAGTCTGTAAGGTTGATATATAAGAGTATTTGGTTCGGGAACCTTCATGCATAAGAGTTATATTCTATGCATGGATTTTTTGAGTTAGCCACAAAATGGAGGCCAGTGACGTGTAAGAAAGCTCGGCCCAAGGGAATGAACAGTGATACCCTAAGCTATGGAAACCAATTATAAGGAAAAACACACCACCCCTCTACCTCCCCACCCCCAAAAAATATCAACCACATTTTTGCCAATGCCTCTCTGCACCTCCTCCTCCCACTATGTCTCTTGTCTCCAAATCCACCATTTCTTCCCAGCTAAATTCCACCCTATTCATCTATTTCATCATAGATTATGATCACTCCACATTCACCAATTCTCTCAATGGCCCTTCTCTCACACAAAATCTTATTAGACCATCTCCACCTCCCACAACTACTTGAGCCTTTCCACTACATTCTTGTGGTCATTTTCACTATGATTGCAAATCATGGGGTTAATGGTGAATGGAACTATAGAAATTGATGAGTAATCTTGGTCTATCATTAGTAAGGACACCCCTTCACCATCCCTCTCTCCCCCATTTATACTTTAATAGGACTGGGTAAACTGATTTTAAACATCATACTTATTTTATTTTTCTATTCAAATTTATCATGATCATAGCTATTTTTTCATTATAAATTCATATGAAATATTATAATGTCAGGTTTATGTTTTGATGATTATGTTTTTGATTCTCTAATTTTATACTTTTTTATTATTTTTTAGATAAATGAAATGGAGATTGTTTTTTCATAGGTCTTGGGAAATCATATTACTGGGTCATCCTTTTTTATAAGAGAACATCTCATTGTGCACAAAGAGTGCACACTACGATGCACCTGAAATCACATATATAAAATTCTATTTGGTTTCTTAAGGCATGTATGCTATGATGCATAATATATTTTCCTTTTCAAAATTTTTAAGAAAATAATTTTGCGATGTGAAAATTTTCTTTTGCATCAATATGGTTTTCATGAATGGGAACATGATGAAGATACATGAGGATTTCACTATATGGTGATGGAATTCATGGCCATAATGATGAAGAGAGGAGGTGACACCATATGGATAATGAGACATTGAGTTAGTGTCACCCCATGGTCTTGATGGACTTTATGGGAAAAAACTGATTCACATTATGGATGGAAGCTATTGTGGAATGTTTGATAAGGGTCATATTTTATGACAGATATAGTTTTTTATGATAGATTACAACGGAGTTATCAAAGAATGTTGTATGGTTTCATGTCATGGATATAAAAATATAGTGAAAATAGAAGCTTTTTCACATCATGATTAACACTACCCTATCATGACATGGGTATCTAAAGCATATATGTCTGTTCGATTATTCTCTATCCTAGAATTTTTTTTGAAGATATGGTTTGCGATATAGGAGTGATGTTTCATATTTTTTGTGGTTCCTAAATAAGTGGTGTTCGAGATAGAAATAATTTTGAGGAGATACATTGAGATATATAGTGACAAAATGTGATTTAAAGTAGATAATTTTTTCTACAAATTATAACATGTGTGTAATGTCACGACCTCGGTTCCAAATACCGATGTCCTGAGTCAGTTGGTTATGTAAATTAAAGCACACCTCCCCATATTATGGAGCCTACCAACTAGCATCGAGGGTATAATATCGATTATAGGGGACAATACCCTTTTTATTAAATCATCATAATGGTTGAAATAAATAAGAATAAGAATACAATATAACCATAATCCGAATAATACCAGTATCACATGATGACCAAAATAGAAATACAATATCCAAAACTAAACAATAGATATGTCATAAAAAATATGTTTCAGGTGTCAATATGAAAAATAAAAAATAAATATACACCGAAAACTCCAAAGTAGGTCCCCGATCATGCTTCATTCCCTTATCCATGCTTCATCACAAATCAGTCATCTAACACAAGGCTCTTTCCCTTATCATGTCCTACAAACATGAAGTCTATTTCGATACCATCCAGGTTGCTCGAGTAGGGTTTGAGTATAACTGGGTAGGCCACTAACAGTGGCATCTAAAACAATGTTCCATCAATAACATTGTATGAAGTTCTATAAAGAAACAAATACAAAAAATAAATTAAACAGTTTACATATCTTCTATTGTTCTTTATTTATCCACATAAACCCCTAGGTTCCTGAGGACTCCTGAACCCTCAATACATTCTTCGAACCATCCTGGAGTGTAAAAAATATCACATAGGTAATATAAAAATACCATGGTTATTAATTATCATTTCATTTAAAATCATATCATGTCTAATTGAAACCAAAGTCAAATGCCAACTCCTGGGTATAAAACATTATGCCTAACACCCTGTGGGTATTCAGATCCTCTATCCCTATCCCACACCTCAATGTAACATTTGTATTTGCATCCTTAGTCCATATCCCACACTTTCTATCATATATGGGTAATTAGAGCCTCAGTCCTTGTCCCAAACCTGCTATCGCATATGAATATTTGGAGCCCCATTCCCTGTCCCAAACCTCAATGTCATATATGGTTATTTGGAGCCTATGTATGTGTCCCACACTCATCTATCAATCAATCGCACTTATATCACATACATCACATCATTCAAGGTTGGTCAACATTAACCTTGTTTTCCCATTTAACATAAATTAATATACCATTTCAAATATCAAAACAAGTCAGGTTTCAATACTATATTCTCATGGAATAACATGATCAATGAACAGTTAAATAATTTTTGAAATATTCAATTCATATTACCCATTAACCCATTAAGGTCAAGTCTACCATATCATAATCTCCATTTCTAATAAATTAATAATAAAATTAATTGAGCAATTACACAGACCCAATTTCCCATCAATTCCATAATCACAAAATTCCATTAGTTAATTAACTAATTAATTAATCTAATTCCCCCAATTGCATAATCACAATTACCAAAAATTAAATTTTTACTTATTCAAATAATTTCATAATCACAAGGAAAATAAATTAATTGATTATATGATTTCATAAATTTATTAATAAATTAATTTATTCAATTCAAGATTCAATCATCAAACATTAAAATTGAAAATTCAAAACACAAATATGAAATTGGAAATCAATACTATGAGAATTGAATTTATACCACCTTCCTCAAAATTGATGATGAACGTTGTCCAATAGATATACAAAATTGAAGTGGAATGATTGAGAACCTAATGAAAAACAAGATATAGATCTATAACCAGGATACAAGATCAAAGAGATTAGATCTATCAAAACCTATATCTATATCCACATCCAATAGAGTAAAACATCCCTTTAAAGGATGATGGAAATATGGTAGAGCAAGGGGAAACTATTTGGGATGAGAATCTCTTACCGGGAGAGGTGTGGATCTTCAATCCTGAATTTTATTTTCCCAGAACAAAGTTTTTAAAGCCTTGGAAACTATTCGGGGGCTTCCATAAATGAGATAAATCGTTTAGGGTCGAGATGGGTTGAATTAGGGTGAAGGATGGGGGGTTTGAGAATTTAAAAAAGAATTTTCAGAATATTAAAACTAATACACATGGTTTTCTAGGAAGGGGTGTATGGTTTTCCAAACCATGTTCCTCGTCTAGGGGGTGCAAGGTTACTCCTAACAGGGGTCAAAATTTGACAAAACATATGACAACCATGAAATCCATCTCTATCAGGGGTTGCACTATTTCCAGGTGCATGGTGTACAATTTGGGAAATCTATGCACTAACCGGTCACTTCCCAAAACCCTTCCAAACACAACCACATTTTACCCAAATTCACCCAAGGAAAAACCCAAACAATATATGATAAAAACAATGAATAATAGTACCAATAAATGACCTTGAGACATCTCCATAAAAGCTCAGGATCTTACAATCTCCATGCCTTATAATATATCATCATTGATATTTAATGCAAAGAAACTCTAATATTTTTATGTAAAAATATAGGGACACTAAGCCTGCATATATATTTCTTTTTCGCATGTTTCCTCTTAAACAAATCCATGTTACCATAATAAATGAACTATCAACACAGTATTTTCCCACAACACTTTCTCACTATGATCCAAGACATGTACCAGATTATCCTTGAATGCACAGTTGTGAGACGTCAAAGTGATTATGATTTTAAGGATGAATTGTAGTATAAGGAAAACCCTAGGCCATATTTTAAGGAGTGTTGGTGGGTTTAGTGTGTGAGTTTTTAAAAATAATTACTAAATGAGGGGTGGTTTTAAAAAAAAAATTAAATAAAATGAGTTTATTTAATAAGTTTAATAGTTGATAAATAAAAGCGGTGTTTTAGAATAATGATATAAGGAGATAATTTCAAGTTCACAACACATCTTGGTGATTTTATCATTCTAAGAAATACACATGGTTTAATGAAATACTTTGGTTGAGAGTTGTTAAGATCTGAACTTCCCTCTTTCCTCTTAAACGATGCTCAAAGAACCACCCCTTGACACAAAAATCATGTTGTCAGGGTTTGGGTATAAACCATAGAGAAGATAGGGTACCAAAACATACTAAAATATTATTTATTTGTGAGATAAATAGAACTCTTGTCTTGTCCAATAGGAACAACCAAATATTCTCACTTGAAATCTCAACCCAATCGGTGTTGAAATAAAAAGAGTTTCACATAATTATAAAAATAGAAATGAAATAAGAGGAGAATCATGTCAAGATAAGAAATAAGTGAATTATTTATCACATAAATTACACAAAACCAGTAGAAGAACAAGTTCTGCCACTCCATAACAAGTGTGTGTAGCTCCCTCGAAAAGACTGTCCATCATTTAGCTCGACATCGGGAGGAATACGAAACTCGGGTGGATCTCCTTATTCAATATTGACACCCCTATGAAAATATGGGCCACCAGAACATCTAGGATGAGGAGAGGACTCCTATAGAACTCCAAATTGGAATAACTTGACTCCATGGACTAACTTACAAATGAGGTACCTAGGATGACTTTTTATATCCAAAATGGGACATGGTTATGGAAACCTAGATTTTGATAAACCACTTGAATTTTGGTTTTATGATACTAGATATTCGAATATCCCTTTTGAAAAAATTGTAATGTTATAGACCCACTTCTTTGCTACCACCAAAAAAATTTTGGCTTCATTTGGAAAATCACAGCTCTAGATATTCACATATTACAGAACTCCAATTTGGACTTTGGGTATATTTGGTGTCTTTGAAAGATCAGTTCAAATATGCCCCATAGAAGCTGAATCGGGATAGGGTTCCTTGAGAGGAAATGCATCATAATAGGTTTTCGACCCACCCACAAAATTCCTGCCCATTTGGATGCATGGTCTAGTAGCATTGTGAGGATTAATCCACTAGTGCCCTTGGATCCTGCGCACTTTGGCCCATATTTCTTGGACTTCATCATGGGTCATCCAAATCACCTCTAGCTTCAATGATATTTTCAAAACAAGTAACATTTCAATTGTTAACAGTGATAAGAATTAATTTATTGAATAAAACATGAAATGAAATTTATTATTATATTTTTATTATTCAATACAAAACTAGTTTAAAATATCGATGTTTGGGTGGAATTGAATAGTGAATCGCTATACAATCACACCCCCACACCTAAAAATTTTCACTCCTGTGAAAAGTCACATATCTAAAAAATGATGTGTGTATATATTCCCATCATCATGAAGATTTAAAATTTGATTAAATTTTAATTCATTGAAGTAATGTGATCAATGCACGAACCACACCAAGGAGTTCTTCCTAGTGAAAATGGAAAAAGATATCTCATAAATCATATCACAATGTAATTAAAAGAGATTAATGACACCAAATTGATCAAAGAATTAAATATTAAACCATTACACTAAATATCCATGTGTGTGTGTGAAAACCATTCTATACTATTCTTTCCACTTTCTATATAATAAATATAGGTCATTTTAACATTATTCAGCTTTAAATGATTTTTTCCACCGAACCTGCACTACATCCTTTGAAATAATATTTCAAGACCCACTCACTGATGTATTCCTAGAAGACAAAACATAAGCTTCTAACCTATATGTCCCCATATGTTTCACATTTCATCCCTCCCCTCATTTGTTATTTTTTGTTTTTTTGGAAGTTTCATTTGTAACAAATCTCACACTCATCTCTCAACCCTTGTTTGATCTCCTAAAGACACTAATTTAAATAGTTATAAAAAGATAAAATGTGGAGGAGGAGTTGTTTTTGACCTTCCCAAGACACAACCCAATTTTTTTAGGGCGTACAACAGTTGGACATTAGGTACACACAAATAGGTCAATCTGTTACAATAATGAAAACAATAAGATAAGGAATGAACATATAAAATATCATTTAAAGCTAAAAAGTATTATCCTAACATATATTTACCTTATATTAAGTAATAAATATTCACTCTTCATGTATTGGTGTAAAAATGTGTGGAGATATTAGTGACACAGTTTTCCCAAAAACTACTCACACAAGGGGAATCAATAATCTCAAATGTTTCATAGTGATACAACAATTTATATCATTGATAGAAAAAAATTCACTAAAAATCATTCCATGATGTTAAATTCATACAATCATTCAATCCAAAACAGAGACAGGTTTTTATTATGAAATGCTAAATCAACATGGAATCAAAAAAATTAGCATGCATTTTCAATATCTTCCATGATTTTGTTACCATAAGGGGGGGGGGGGGGTAAAGTAAAAATACCATAAAAAGGCAAAAACGTGATGAAAGAAGAAAGAAAATAAAAATATCAATGAACCCAAAAATATGGGTAAAAGTGAAAATACCATAAATAAGGTGAAAAGAAAAGAAATAAGAAAGACGATGAAAATCGTAATGAACTCCACAAGATGTGGAAAAGTGAAAATACCATAATGAAAGAAAAAAAGAGAAGAAAGAAAAAAAGATGATGAAAATTCCTAACTAACCCAAGAATGTACCAATCCCACCACACCTAAAATGTTCTTTGTCCTCACTGTAATAGAATAGAATGTGGGAAGGAATGATAAAACATGGTGAGTTTCATTCATATATTGCTTCTTGAACATGGAGTTCCTTTAATGGGGAATCCAAAATTCATTCATGGAAGTGATTTAGCCGCTGTCCATTGACAATGAAGGCTTTCTTGGTTTCTTCCTTTTGGACCTAGACAACACCGAATGGAGAGATATTAATAACATTGTATAGTCCAAACCAACGACAATGAAGCTTGAATATATGAAACATCAGACTTGAATTGTAGAGGAGGACCTTCTGCCCAATGTAGAACTGGCGATGAAGGATAATATGGTTGTGGGCAGTCTTGGTTATCAATTTATAAATCATGGAGTTCTCATATGCATATCTTCTTGTTTCCTCCAGCTCCTGAATTTGAAACATCCTTTGAAAACATGCACAAGAAAGATTATAATTGCATTTTTTGATGTCCTAGTATTCATGGTGCTCAATCTCCACAGGCAGGTGACAACTCATTCTAAACACTAGACGATATGTTGACATGCTAATGGGAGTTTTCAAAGCAGTATAATATGCCCATAATTTATCATCAAGTCGAAGACTCCAATATTTTCTATTGGGTTGAACCAATTTTTCAAGAACTTGTTTTACCTCTCTATTTGACATTTCGACATCACCATTGGTATGTGGGTGATAAGCAGTGGACACTCAATGAATGACCCCATACCGATGCAAAATTGATTGCATTTTTTGGTTGCAGAAATGAGAACCCAGTTCACTGATGATGAACCTACGTAAGCCAAACCTAGAGAATATTTGGGTACTCAAAAATTCTATAACTACCATAGAATAATCAGTCCTTTTAGGTCTTTCCTCTACAAATTTTGACATGTAATTAACTGCCAGAAGAATGTACAAGTTTCCAAAGTTATTGGAAAATGGACCCATATAGTCAATACCCCAAACATAAAAAATATCATGAAAGAGAAATGGTTGTTATATCATTTCATTTTATTTAGAGACATTACTCATTCTTTGACAATGAGGACATGATTTAAAAAAATCATGGGAAACATAAAAAATTGTTGGCCAAAAGAGACCAGAATAAATTATTTTGTGAGCAGTCCATTGGGGACCAAGTGGATCCCACAAGAAATAGTGTGGAAGAATCTAAGGAAAGACTGAAAATAACTATCAGGGATACGACGCCTAAGGATGTGATCACTACTTGTGCGCCTGAGGTAGGGGTCATCCCAAATGTGCCAACGAGGCTCATGTTTTATATGACTGGATTTTTTATTGAAATTAGTGGGAATGAAATATTCTACCAAATAATTTACAATTTTAGCATTCTAAGGAATAGAATCCGGGACATGGTATAATTTCTCATCAGAAAACATGCCATTTACAAGAATAGAGAGGGATGAGTCAATGCCTGATGATAGTGGACTCCTACAGATATGGTCGGCCATCAGATTTTTTTTCTCCTTTTTTATCTCTAATTTCTAAATTGAATTTTTGAAGGAGGTGCATCCACCGAATGTGATGTGGTTTGTCTTCCAATTTCTTAAGGAGATACTGGAGGGCTGCATGGTCTGAGAACACAATGACTTTAGACCATAAAAGATAAAACCTCAATTTATCCAAGTCAAACTAAATGGAAATTAATTCTTTTTCAGTTTTGGTGTAGTTTTCTTGGGCAGGATCCAATGTACGTGAGGCATAGGCAATGACATGTGGAGCTCGATTGACCCTTTTTAACAAGACTTCCCCAACTGCATATTTAGAGGCATCACACATGAGCTCAAATGGTAAATCCCACTAAGGTAGTTGGATTACTGTGGGTGACATGAGACTTCATTTTAACTTATTAAAATCTTACTCACATTCTTTATAAAAAACAAATTATTTTTCTTTTGTAGTAAATGGGAGAGGGGGAGTGAAAGTTTACTAAAGTAATGAATGAAACAACAGTAAAATACTACATTACCTAGGAAATATTGCAAATCCAATACATTTTTTCGAAATGGTATGGATGAAATGACATCCGCTTTTGATTTATCTACTTGGATACCATCCCCAGAAATGACATGTCCCAAAACTATACATTGTCACACCATGAATTGACATTTCTCATAATTTAATATGGGATTCATTTCAATACAACGACATAGGAATAAATCAATACTACTCAAACATTAATCAAAAGAATATCCATAAATAGTGAAATCAACCATGAATACTTCCATGGAATTCTCCAGGTAATCTGAAAAAATACTTACCATGCATCACTGGAAAGTACCTAGAGAATTGCACAAACCAAATGGAATCCTCATATATGCCGATGTACCAAAGGGGCAAGTGAAGGTTGTATTTTCTGTATCCTCGGTGGAAATATGGATCTAAAAGTATCTATAATACCCATTAAGAAAATAGTATTGGGACATAACCACTAGCCTCTCTAGAATTTGGCCAATGAATGGAAAAGAGAAATGGTCCTTCTGTGTGTATTGGTTTAGTCGATGATAGTCTATATAGATCAGCCAAATATTCTGCATATGTGTTGGAACCAATTCATTGTTTTCATTTTTGATTACTATAAGGATAGTTTTTTAGGAACTAATTGAATAAGGATGACCCATTGGCTGTCATAGATGGGGTAAAAGATTCTAGTAGCAAATAATTTTGTTACCTCATTTTCCACAACTTCTATGTGGTTTGGGTTCAGTCGACATTGTGTCTGCCTCATTGGTTTAGCCTCATCATTTAATAAAATATGATGTATAAAAATTGATGGGATAATACTAGGAATGTTAGAAAGTGTCCATCCCAATTATTTATTATACTCCCTCAAAAGTTCAATCCATCACAATTCATGATCAAGAGGGAGTGAGCTAGCAATGATGACGAGAAACTTGTTTCCAATCCCAAGATATGAATATTTTAAATCTTGAGGAAATTTTTTCAGTTCCAATTCTCGTGGATTTTTGATTTATGGGAGTTTCTGTGAATTTGAGAGGTCACTGATATCATCTAACTACTCAATGGTATCATCCCCCGATGGGGAATGTGCTTTTACAAGCTTAGTAGTATCATCGATGGTCATTAGATCCTCAGTGTTCAATAAATCACCAATTAATAAACATGCATGAAAGTTTTCTAGAACACTACAACAATAAATGCATGATTCATTACCAAGAATTTCAATCAAGGATGAAAACTCAAAAAGGGGATCAGGGGAATGGAATGAACTATTTTCAGGGGAAGGGAGTACATCAATTGAATTTACTGAGACAGGGAAATGTTCTTCTGTGGGGTGCTTCATGGAATCAAGGATGTTGAGATAGAAAATGTCACCACAAAATTCCATAGATAATGTACCATTATGGAAATTAATTATGGTTTTGGTAGTCTTCAAGAAATGTCTCCCCAATATAATTGGGGTGTGTCCATTCATCCTATCATCTTCCATTTTAAACACATAAAAATCAACAGGAAAAATTAAATTTTGAACCCTTGCAAGAACATCATATAACACACCAGAGGGGTGAGTGGTACTTTGGTTAGCTAGTGGAACAATAATTCAATTGGGATTAAGTTCCATGACCTTCAATGTAGAGTAAATGGAGTGAGGCATCACATTTATAGAAGCACTCAAATCAAGCATAACATTAGAAAAAGAATACTCTTCTACTGTGCACAAAATTGTGAAAGTCCTATGATCATTTCACTTGGTGGGAAGTTATGAATCTATTAATGATGATACATTCTTCCCCATCCTCACATTTTTATCTCCATGAAGTTTCCTTCAGTGTGTACACATCTGCTTCAGAAAAATTGCATATCTTGGAATTTTTTTCACAACATAAATCAAGTGGATGCTTACCTAAACATTTTTGAAAGTATCAAATATTTACTTATCTAGTTTAGTTTCCTTTTTTTCCTATGATGGGTGGCCCTTTGGGTAAATGGAAGAGGAATTGGTTGTCTAGGAGACGCATCAACACACACACTCTTTCCTTTGGATGGGTTTCTCTCAAGACATGGTTTTTTAACATTTGGAACATTTCTAATGGTTGGGATGGAGGTTTCTCTAGGAAGGGATGACTCTAGTGAATGATTAAATTGACTTTATAGTTGTTTTTCACTCCTAAGGGTGATGGAACGACCATTTTCTTTTTCCCTAGGGTTAACTACTTGTTGAGAGGGTAGTTTACCCAACCCATGACATTGAATTTCTCCCCAGCGAGTTAGCTAGTTGGCCTAATTGGGTTTGGAGGTCTTGTATGGAATCTTGGGTGGTTTTTTGGAATTGGAGATTTTTTGTAGCCATTTTTTCATCATATATTCTAGGCTAGGATCAATTTTGGGAGGGGCTAGTTGGAAAGGCCTTTGGGGTGGTTGAGGATTTATGGGTGGTGGTGGTGGATGACTATTCAACCCTTTTTGGTTCCATGGTTGATGAGGTGGGTTTTAATACCCCCTTTCCTATAACCATGGTTTTCTTTCCACCCAGAGTTGGATGGATTGTATGGTTCTTTCATAAAGGGTTGGTTATAGGGGCGTCCTGGGAAGATTACCTCACAACACTCATAATTTTCTTTCAAATTGGGAGAATTTGTTAGAATAATGGGTGTCAGAAGAGGAGATTTCATAATGGATGGGAGGAGGAGATTGAGATTTCCATTGGGAGAGATCAAGTTCTCGTATAAGGGTACTTACCTCCTCAAACATCATGTCCACATTCTTCATGAATTCAACACTTTTCATCTCATGGACACCTCGAATGGGTATATTGGACCTTGAACCAAATTGTTGAGTGTTTTGCACCATTTTCTCAATTAAGGTCCTTGCAGCAATTAGGGACTTATCTACCAGTGCACCACCTACAACAACATCAATCATGTTTCTATAAATAGTGATTAAACCTTCATAATAATATTGTATTAAAAATTTTCCACTTAATTGGTGGTGTATACAACTTGAACATAATCTTTTAAATATTTCCCAATATTCCTGAAGTGTTTCCCCTTGATATTGTCTTATCCCAAAAAATTTCATTCCTTATAGTTCCAGTTCGAGAGGCTAGGAAATATTTTTCAAGAAAAAGGTGTTTCATGTCCCCCAGCCTCTTATTGAAGAATTAACATAATATAACCTATCTTTTACTTTATCTTCTAAAGAAAAAGGGAATTCTCTAAGATTTAATTTTTTCCTCATCCACATTAGCAGGTTTTAATGTTGAAAAATCATTATGAAATTCTTTTAAGCGCATCTATGGATCTTCTCCATAGAGTCCATGGAATCTTGGTAATAAATGAATTAGACCGGATTTTAGTTCAAAATTGGGAGCCTTGCCTTGAATTTGAATGAATGTGGGTGGGATATCAACATCAGGTGTGGTTAGTTCTTTTAATGTATTTTTAGTTTCAACCATTTTATGCATTTTTATTTTAGTTTTGATGTTGGTTATTAATGAAGAAGTTTAAGGATCAAGAATAGTGTTGTTGTCTTGTGTGTCCACCTTCAAAGGGTTCTCTTATCTGTCTCGGGGTCACTAACGTAAGATCCTCTCCGGTTCGGGTTAGAAAGGTGGTAAATCTCCTGTATTAGAATGTGTCATGAACAAGACCTACAAAATAAATAAATCAAAATAGAACAATATTGGTAAAGGTATAAGATAAAACAAATAAATATTCAAAAAATTTACAAAAATAATATAAAAAACACAAACTAAAAACCAAAGTGCTCCCCAACAACAACACCAAAATTTGAATACGCTGTTATATCACATAAAATTTATTATGATTTTAAGGTTGATTTATATTCTAGGGATGACCCTAGGTCATCTCTCAAGGAGATTTGGTGGGTTTATAGTGTGTGTTTTTAATAATAAGTATTAAAAATTAGTGGTTTTAAAAAATTTAAGGAAAATGACTTGATTTAAAGAGTTTAATAGTTGATAAATAAAAGTGGTGTTTTATAATTACGAGATAAGAAGATAATTTCTTGTTCACTACACATCTTGGTGAGTTCATTCTGAAAAATACACATGGTTTAATGGAGTCCTTTAGTTGAGGGATTTCAAGATCTCAACTTCCCCCTTGCCTCTTAAACGATGCTCAAAGAACCACCCCTTGACACAACAATCATATTTTCAAGGTCTGGATATAAGGAATAGAGAAGAAAGGATACCAAAGCATACTAAAATCTTATGTATGTGTGAGATAAATAGGACTCTTATCTTGTCTAATCAAAACAACCCAAGATTATTACTTGAAATCTCAGCCCAATCAACATTGAAATAAAAAGTGTTTCACTTAATTATAACAATAGAACTGTAATCATAGGAGAATCATGTTAAGATAAAATATAAGGGAAATATTTAGAACAAAAATTACACAAAACCAGTAGAAGAAAACGTGATGGAACTCCCCCCCCATGTGTGTGTAGCACCCTCAAAATGACATTCCCCTATTTAGCTCGACATTGGGAGGAAGATAAAGCTCAGGTGGAACTCCTTATTCATTCTTGATCCCCCTATGAGGATAGAGGCCTCCAAAAATTCTAGGATGAGGCTTGGACTCCTTTGGATGTCCAAATTTTCCTCACTTCACACCTTGGCTGAACATACAAATGAGGATCCCATGGTTCCTTTTTATAGACAAAATGGGGCATGGTTTTGGGCCCCCAGATTTTTATAAACAAATTGAAGGATGGTTTTTGGCTATTAGATAGTCTAATACACCTTTTATTAAAACTGGAAAGTTGTATCCTCACATCTTGACTATCACCACTGAATGTTTGGAGTCATATGGACAGTCAAAGCTCTATATATTGACATATTAACGAATGCCACTTTTGAATTTGTGCATATTTAGTGGCTTGGAGTGATCATTTCATATTGTCTCCATAGAATCCGAATAGGGATTGTGTTCCTTGAGATGAAATGTATCCTAATAAATATTGTACTAGAATTTTTTTTATCCCATTTGGTTGCCCGGTCTAGTAGAAGTGTGAAGATTAATCCACTGGTGTGCTTAGATCCTACGCAGTTTGGCCCATATTTCCTGGACTTCATCATGCATCCTCCAAATCACCTCCTCCATCAATGATATTATCAAAATAAGTAACATTTCTCTTTTTAACGGTGATAAAAACTAATTCATTGAATAAAACTTGAAGTGAAATTTTTTATTATATTATGAATATTCATTACAAAACTAGTTTAAAACATCCGTGTAAGTGTGAAATTGAATAGTGAATCACTATGAGATCACTTCTCAAAGGATGTGTAACCCCCTGACCCCAGTTCCCCAGAGTTTGTGAATTATTACATAACATTGGCATGATCACAAGAATGATAAAATCTCGAACGACCGATTAGTTTAGTATCCTTGGAAACACTAGATATATTCATAAGTATTACATTATGCAATAAAAATGAAAACCAGAACAACATTGTCTCCATAGTCCACACTCATATCCCCACATGCTATCCCTGTAGGTCATTCATAAATTACTTCTTCACATCCTGGAAAAAATAAAACATTGAAAGGGGTGAGCTCAGATGCTCAGTAAGGATAACAATATAGCAGAAACATTAATAAATAAACATAAACATTAAAGGAAATTTATAACTAAAACAAAAGCCTTTTAAACTTGAACTTCATCATAATATAGAAAAGATAAAAATCAAATAATTCCATTCACTTTCTTGCATGGATATTCTACTACTCAAATAATCACAGGAAATATCAATAACCAATTTCATAATGACGGAATGCATAATGCCAGACTATCATCACCACATAGCGAAGGCCTCTTGCCAAGACTACAAATAAGATTTTGTCAAGGCCTCATGCCAAGACACTAGTTTGTCTCATGAGACCTACCGATGCATTGAAGAGCTATAGTGGGCTCCACCCGTCACTTATTAAGTCCAATGCATTCCTCATATGAACAGGTTTAAACATAACATAAACATGCGTATTAAAATAGCATACGAAATGTCCATAATTTCTCTATAAACCATGAATTGTATAAATATAACACATCCAAAATCAATAATATCACAAAAACCTTCAATGGAAGTTTTTTATAATAAATCAACTTCAAATAAGCTTAAATACATCAAAGGATGTTGACATAGATGAAATCAAATCTATTTGAGAGAAATATCTATTTTTTTAAAATCATTTAAAAGTCACATACTCATAAAATAAAACATTTACATTGAAAATATTCTTATAAGCTTGTAAGTTAATATTCGAAGATTTCATAATGGCGTAAAATATCCGCACCTGCTGTATAAGTTAAAAAAATACATTCTTACCTTAATTCTGTCGAAAAGGTCAAAAAGGACCTTGTTTGGAAAACGACGAAAAGATTTCATTATAAACCTCTTATGAAAATTAAAAAAAGGGTATAAATTACATTAACACATGTTATGTAAAATAGTAAGAATGTTTTGAAATAATTTTTTTAGAAACATGGATGTGGATGATAAAGATTTCCCAGTAGATAATTACATATAAACAACCTCGGATAATGAAGAGATTGTGAAATAAACCCTTACCTTGTACTTTTCCTTAGTCGATGGTTTTTTAACCATATATATAATAGTTAAAACATTGTTATTATATTATAAAAGAACTATATATATAATTATGATATCATATATGATCTTCTAATAGTACTTTGTTAATAATACTTTAGTATTATCATCGTTCTGGTGTTAACTTACTCGTTTTCTTTTATATGTTTTGTTACATAAGTCATGCTTGTTATGGATAGGTTGTACCTTATACATATCTAGAATGATATAAAGTTCTTAAAACTTACTTTTAATCATCAAATGATAATTATTCTTGAATGGATACGATGGGGAATGAATCTCATTGCGTTCATGGAGACGGTAGTCCGTACGTACGCATGAGCGACAATATTATTATTTTGATATTAAAATAATATATAATTGGATGGTATATCATATATACAGAATCATTATCATGTTATATTTATTATTTACATGAATTATACATCATTATTATACCCATTCAAATAATAATATAATGAATAACAATTACACCACAACGTGGAGACGGTAGGCTGTACGTATGCACGTATGGTGACATGTCATTCAAGGGATGGATAGGATAACGAATTTGTTTGGTCCATAATTATAATAACATTAAAGTATATATAAGATATTGGAGTTATTATTTTAGAATGGAAACAACATGGAAAGAAGAAGTTGAAGAAGAACGGAACTTTAAAGAGGGTGGTGAAGACGTTACCTCATCTTCGTGTTCTTCCTTTTGATTTGATCAAAAGGGCTCCTTAGGATGGTTTTCTGATCCAAATAAGGCCTCTAGGATGAAATAAGGGAAGTTGAGAGAGTATTTTGGAAGGTTTTGGCCGAATCAAAAGGCTTTGAAGGTGTGAAGAATTTGTTAGAAGTGGTGTCCTTTTATAAGGGGGAGGAGGGGCACCTTAGGAAAATCTAGAAATATTATTTTATAATAAATTAATATTCGGTTTCAAATGGCTTAAAAGTGTATTTTTTAAAGTTTAAGGTAGGAATGGGTAGAAATATTTTCATCCAATGGATTTTTTACAGGTTTGGGTAATTATATTAACCTTATCTTTTAGTTTTAACTCTTAGTTAATTAGTTTGACACTTACCATGTCACTTTGATTTTTTATATTATATAGTTCATAAACATACTATATACCTAAAAAAGACCCCTAAGTGGTCCATTAATGATAAACCTATCATTATAAAAGTCGTTTGTCCGAACCTTAGATTTTTAAGTATTTAATATCAATTAATAATATAATATTTGTTTTAAAAACTCTTTTGTGTCAATTTTAAAACTATTTGGTATTTGATTTTTTTGAAAATCATAAAAGCATGATTGCTTCAAAAAAAAGTTAATTAAATAAATAATAACATGTCATATTAACCTATAAAATTCGTAAAATTCATTAAAAGTCTCAAATTATATTTATTTGGGTATTTATAATATCAATTCTTTTAATATTTCACTAATATGGTAATTACTACATCATCATTGTGTAAAATTAAATTAAATTATTTAATATCTAAAAATTATAAATAAAATACCATTATGTATGAAATCTTTTTATCTTTCTAAATAATATTTATAGTTGAAAATATAACATATATAACCCTACGTAAAAATTGTTTTTCTAGAAGATATAGGCTTTTGTCATTTATGTATTTACTTTAACTTAATTAATATAAAGTCTTATTATCACTTACAAGTTGATCCATGGGGTCCCACAATCAACCCAAAGATTCCCATGATCAGAAATGTATCCACCAATAAGGTCAAGACATGTTTTAGGGTAATTTATTATTTTATAATATTATTTTTTAACCCTTATTTACCGGATTTACCCTTTAATCATGGTAAATAAAATATTTACCGAAGTAATTATTCAAAATGTCTAAAATTAAAAGTTACCTATTTACACAATTTGGACATCCTAATTCCAAATATGGAATCCATTTTTCCAAATTCAAATCACAGAAGTGCCAGAAATTAAATTAAAATTAATTCCCGTTGTAAAACAAAAAGCGTGTTTTTAACATATAATAACTATAAAAAGATTGATACTTGTTTATGTACGGTTTAATTGTGAACTTGTGTCAAGTGACCAACATTGTATTAAATGGTAAAAATATATTCTAAATATACATTTAAACCATTCAAATTCATATTTTTTCACTATTAATTATTTTTATTAAAAAAGTTGTTTTTAATTAAATTTTAGTGATTTTCACTATTCATCAAAATATAAAAGTTATCCGAAAAGTACTAAGATTTCACCCTAGGCTAAATTCGATATTCTGAATCCAAAAATGAAGTCCATTTTGAGAGTTAAATTTATAAAATTTCAAAAATTAAGTATTACTATTCATAACGACTACTTTGATTGGTTGCAGTGTGTGTTAGAACTCGAAGTTCCGTAAAACACACGCTACTGTATTATTCAAAGAGAAGCCTATCGTGGAAGCTTGGGGTTTTACATTCTCCCCTCCTTCAAATAATTTATTCCTTGAAATTTCTAGAATATTACTGCATAAAAAGACTCGGGTGATTCTTCATCTTAAGTTCCTCGGGTTCCCACGTTTCCTCTTCCATTTTATGGTTTCTCCATAGGACTTTTACCAGACGAGTCATCCGGTATCTCAGCAATTTTTCTCTCAAATCAAGAATCCTGATGGGATCTTCGCAATAAGAGAGATTGGGTTCCGATTCTAATTCCTCATAAGTGAGTACATGCATTGGGTCAGGTATGTATTTTCACAATAGTGATACGTGGAACACATCCTGAACTTTGGAGAGACTTGGCAGCATTTCCAAATGGTAAGCTACAGCCCTAATACATTCTACAATTTCAAAAGGTCTGATATACCTGGGACTCAATTTACCTTTCCTGCCGAAACATAAAACTCCCTTCCATGGAGATACCTTCATGAATACATGATCTCCTACCTGAAATTCTAAATCTTTCCTGCGGTTGTTAGCATAGCTCTTCTGCCTACTTTGAGCTTCTTTGATGTGGTTTTGGATTACCTTCACCTCTTCTATCATTTCCTCCGCCAGTTATGGACCTACAAGTTTTCTTTCACCAACGTCATCCCAACAGGTTGGTGTGCGACATCTCTTTCCATATAACACTTCATATGGTGCCATATGAATACTTGAATGGAAGATATTGTTATAGGAAAATTCTACCAGAGGTAAATATTGATCCCACATACCTTGATAGTCATGTGAGAATGATCTCAGCATGTCTTCTAAGGTTTGAATAGTTCATTCTGATTTTCCATCTATTTAAGGGTGGTAAGCAATGCTAAAATGAAGTTCAGTATCCAAGGCCTTCAGAAGACTTTTCTAGAATCTTTATGTAAAAAAGGGATCACAATCTGATACAATCGACTGGGGTACTCCATGAAGTCTCACAACTTCATTAATATATAGTCTTTCCAGAGGTTCAAGTAGTAAATCCTCCCTTATAGCAATGAAATGTGCTGACTTGGTAAGACGATCAACAATGACCCATATTATATCGTTCCTTCTAGGAGTCTTTGGTAGTCCCATGAAAAAGTCCATCATGATATTATCCTATTTCCACTCAGGTATGGGAAGAGTTTTCAATAATCCACCAGGTTGTTTCCTTACAGCTTTCACTTGTTGACAAACCATACATCTTGACACAAAACCAGCAATCTACCACTTTATGTTGTCCCACCAAAAATGTTCCTTCAAATCTCTATACATTTTGTTGCTCCCAGGGTGTATAGAGAAATTGGAACTATGAGCATCATCTAACAATTCCCTTTTTAAATCAGGTATATCGGGAACACAAAGTCTCCTCCAAAATTTCAAAATTTCATCTTCCTACACAAAGTCTCTCAATCTACCATCATTCACATCTTTAATATTCTTTTGAAATTCTTCATCATTAGTCTAAGAAATCTTAATTTTTTATAGTAATGATGGTTTGGAAACCATTGGAAAAAGCATTGATGTTTCACCTTCCGTGGTAATTCCCATGTCCATCATCACTAGATCCATGAAAGTAGGATCCCTTTCAAATCTCATCATGTTAAAAACTCCATGATCATTTCTTCTCAAAGCATCTTCCACCTTATTTTCCTTCCCTAGATGGTAGTGTATCATGAAATCATAATCCTTGAGTAGTTCAAGCCATCTCCTTTGCCTCATGTTGAGTTCTTTTTGTGAGAAAATATACTTCAAACTCTTCTGATCATTATAAATCTCACATTTCTCCCCATAGAGGTAATGTCTCTATATCTTCAAAGCAAATATTACAGTAGCTAACTCAAGATCATGAGTAAGATATTTCTGCTCATGAATTTTTAGCTGTCGTGATGCATAGGCAATAACACTATCATTTTACATAAGGACACAACCAAGTCCTTTCTTCGATGAATCACTATAAATAACGAACCCATCATTCCCCAATGGTAGAGTCAATATAGGAGCATTGACTAATATTCTCTTCAGTTCTTCAAAACATTCTTCAAACTCTTTTGTCCAAAAAAATTTAACCCCTTTATGTGTGAGCTTTGTTAATGGGTTAGCCAACTGGGTAAAATTCTGGACGAAATGTCGATAATAACCTACCAAACCAATAAAACTGTGTACCTCAGTTATAATCATCGGTGCTAGCCATTCTTGGATTGCCTTGGTTTTAGAAGGATCAACAGAGATTCCATCTTTGGAGATAATATGGACAGGAAAATAAATCTCCTGAAGATAGAATTCACACTTTCTAAACTTCCCATATAATTCATGTCTTCTCAGAGTCTTCGAGATAATGCACAAGTGATTTTCATGATCTTTGTAGATTTTGGAGTATGCCAAGATATCATTAATAAATACCACCACAAATTCATCTAGGTATTACATGAAAACTCTATTCATTAGATCCATGAATACAGAGGGCGCATTAGTCCATCCAAAAGGCATTACTGTAAACTCGTAATGCTCGTACATGGTTCGAAATGCTGTCTTCAGAATGTCTTCCTTCTTCACACATAACTGATGGTATCCAGATCGAAGGTCAATCTTTGAAATGTATTGAGCTCCATGCAGTTGGTCAAATAAATCAACAATGTGAGGTAGGGGATACTTGTTCTTTATTGTTATAGCATTGATCTCCCTGTAGTCAATGCACAACCTCAAAGATCCATCATTCTTCTTAAAAAAGGATAGGGGCTCCCCATGGAGAAACACTAGGGAGAATAAATCTCTTATTACTCAATTCCTCTAGTTGTTTCACAAGTTCAACAAATTCCACTGTGCCCATTCTGTAAGGGGTCTTCGATATAGGCCTTGATCCTGGAATTAAATCAATGGAAAACTCAACTTCTCGTTCTAGAAGATGTCCAGGTAAATCTTCTGGAAACACATCTACATATTCATTCACAATAGGTACATCCTCTATTTGGACATTTATTTCCTCACCCACAGTTATTTCATTCTCTTCCTCCCCGATAATTGAATTTAGTTGAGCTACTGGGGGTGGATCTAGATAAGAATTAGGTGGTGATGATTCTGCTCTAAAGATAAGTTGTTCCTTATCATCATCATAAAAAATCCTAACCTCCTTGTTCTTACAATAAATATTCACATCATGGTCTAAAATCTAATACATATTGAGGATTATATCAAACTCAATCATAGGTATGACTATGAGATCAGAAAATAATGAACATTTATGTTCTCTAATGGGGACTGATTCATAGAACCTTGTTGTAGTGATACTTCCCTTAGGGGTTTTAACTGACAACTCTCTTGTTAAATCAAATTGGAAATATCTAATTTTCTTAGAAAACTGGGAATATATGAAACAATGTTATGATCAAGAATAAAACAATGCATTTTCTAAACTTGAGGAACCATTATATTACCTGCCACCACGTCTTTCGGAGCTTCTACCTCACTAGTAGTGATAACATAAGCTTGGCCTTGATCCTTTGGCCTTTTCTGGGGCATGTTCCCCTGACTCTTAGGACATTCATTTGCATAATGTCCCATCTCTCTACAATTATAGCATTCCACATTGACAAAAACTCTTTTTCCCATGCAATCATGAGCTTGGTGGCCCTTTTCACCACACTTGTAACAGACTCCCATTCCTTTTATGCAAGTACCGGGGTGTTTCTTCCCACATTTACTACAAGATGGATTTTCAACTTTTCCTTTCATCCCCTTATTTAAATTTCTAGATTGATCAGCAGATCACTTCTTCTCTTGCTTTTCTTTAAAGTCATAAGACATAGAGAATTCCTTTTCCCTCATGATAGCACACGAGACAATATCTTCGTACGACAAGAATGTTTGTGAGACTAATTCTTGAAGCAGAAATGGTTTTAACCCCTCAATGAAACGATCAATCTTACTTATTGGGTTACTTATATAATCTATAGCAAACCACACTAACCTTGTAAAGTTAGCCTCATACGTTGTGACATTCTCATCCTCCTTTTGTCTCAGACTCAGAAATTGCCTTTCCATATCTGCTTGATGGTCTTGAGGAAAGTATTTTTCTAAGAACATCTCTTTGAACACCCTCCATTCCATATCTGATACTTCATCATCTTCCTTCATGTTTTGAATCAATGATCACCATTGATCAGCATCTCCAGTGAGGCGATAAACTGCCATGACAAATTTTTCCCTTTCACTACTCCCCAAGGCATGGAATATTTTCTCTAAAGAATTTATCAATTGCTCAACTACTATTGGATTTTTACTCCCATTGAATTTTGGTGGTTATTTCCTCATGAAGCGATCTAACATTATTCCTCTATGCTGCGGATCAGGGTTCTTCATACGGGTAAGGTTATTATTCATAACCTGAGTGAGTTGCCCCAGTATGGTGATTAAATGATCAGCACTAGTTTCATCACCATCTCCACTATAATTATCTTGAGCAGGAGGGAAATCCCTACATGGAGTGTGTGCATTGATATGGTTTCCATTCCTTCTATTAGGTGCCATTTCTAATCAATGGCATAATCTAGATCAGTTTATGGATCAAAATACATAATTCCATACGTGTAAACCACTTAACATAAATTGAACTATTTATGGATATAATCCATAATAATAAAAAAAATTCTTTGAGGAAGTATATACTCATAAACCCTTCATAATGGTTTGAAAAAAAAATGAGAATTATCCTAAGCATATCCCCTGGGAGTGTCGTAACCAAGAGTGCAGCAAGGCCCATTGTCGTGCACCGGTTCTCGTTCGAGTCTAGCTCAAAGAAGTGTTTTGGGGTTTTACCCCTAGGTAAATCTGTTCCAGAGCCACCTCTACTTGCTCATATCCAAACAGGGATTTATTTCTCGAAAAACTCAAAAAAATTCTACAATACCAAAATTCTATGAAGTTCTTCTATACTAATCCTCAAAGTTCATCTTAGATCTATGTTCTCTAATCAGAGTTTATCTAAATCTAGCTTCCAAGTATTATACTAAACATCCTTCGATACCAATTGTAACGCCCCGACCCCAATTACCCAGATTCGGTGCATTATTACATAACATTGGCATGATTACAAGAAAGATTAAATCTCGAAATACTGATTAGTTTAATAGCCTTGGAAACAGTAGATATATTCATAAGTCTTACATTACATCATAAAAATAAAAACTACAACAACATTGTCTCCATAGTCCACTATCATATCCCCACATCATATCGCTGTAGTTCATTCATAAATTACTTCTTCACATCCTAGGAAAAATAAAACATTGAAATGGTTGAGCTCAGATGCTTAGTAAGGATAACAATATAGCGGAAACATTCATAAATAAACACAAAAATTTAAGGCAACGTATAACTAAAACAAAATACTTTTAAACTTTAACATCAAAATAATATGGAAAAGTTAAAAATCAAATAATTACATTCACTTACTCACATGGATATTCTACAAGTCGAATAATCACCTGCAATATCAATAACCACTTTCATAATGACAGAATTCATAATGCGAGACTATCATCACCATGTAGCTGAGGCCTCGTTCCAAGACTACAAATAAGATTTTGTCAAGGCCTCATGCCAAGACACTATTTTGTCTCATGAGACCTGCCAATGCATCGAGGAGCTATAGTGGGCTCCACCCGTCACTTATTAAGTCAAATGCATTCCTAATATGAACAGGTTTAAACATAACTTAAACATTCGTATTAAAACTAGCATAAGAAATGTCAATACGTTCTCCATAAACCATGAATGGTATAAAAATAACACATCCATAGTCAAAAATATCACAAAACCATCAATGGAAGATTCTAATAATAAATCAACTTCAAATAAGATTAAAATCCATCAAAGGATGTTGACATAGATGAAATCAAAACTATTTGAGAGAAATATCTCTTTTTTTTAAATCATTTTAAAGTCAATTTATTATAAAATAAAACATTTAATTTTAAAATATTCTTATAATCTTTAAAGGTAAGCTTCGATGATTTTATAATGGCGGAAACTAGCCGCACCCGCCGTATAAGTTAAAGAAATACATTCTTACCGTAATTCTGTCGAAAAGGTTAAAAAGGACATTGTTTAGAAAACGACGGAAATATTCCTTTATAAACCTCTTATAAAAAGTCAAACAAGTGTATAAATTATTTTAACCCATGTTATGTAAAATAGTAATAATGTTTTGAAATAAATTTTTAAGAAACAAGGATGTGGATGATAAAAGTTCCCAGTAGATAATTACGTATAAACAATCTCAGATAATGAAGAGATTGTGAAATAAACCCTTACCTTGTTCTTTTCCTTAGTCAATGATATGTTAACCTCCTTTATAATAGTTAATAAATTGTTTTTAAATTATACAAGAACCATATATAGAATTATGATATCATATAGGATCTTCTAATAATGCTTTGTTAATAATACTTTAGTATTATCGTCGTTTCGGGTGTTAACTTACTCATTTTCTTTTATATGATTTGTTACATAAGTCATGTTTTTTATGGATAGGTTGTACCTTATTCATATACATAATGAAATAATGTTCTTAAAAATTACTTTCAATCATAAAATGAGAATTATCCTTGAATGGATACGATGGGGAATGAATCTCATCGCATTCATGGAGACGGTAGTCCATACGTACGCACGAGCGACAATATCATTCTTTTGATATTAAAATAATATATAATTGGATGGTATATCATATATACAGAATCATTATCATGTTATATTTATTATTTAAATTAATTAAACATCATTATTATACCCATCCAAATAATAATATATTGAATAACAATTACACCACATCGTGGTGACGGTAGGTCGTACGTATGCACGTATGGTGAAATGTCATTAAAGGGATGGATAGGATAATGAATTTGTTTTTTCCATAATTATAATAACATTACTGTATATAGAAGATACTTGAGTTATTATTTTAGAATGGAAATAACAAAGAAAGAAGAAGTTGAAGAAGAAAGGAACTTTAAAGTGGGTGGTGAATAAGTTACCTCTTCTTTGGGTTCTTCCTTTTGATTTGATCAAATGGGCACCATAGATTGGTTTTTTGATCAAACTAAGGCCTCTAGGGTGAATTGAGGGAAGTTTAGAGAGTATATTGGCAGGGTTTTTCTGAACCAAAATTCTTTGAAGGTGTGAAAAATTGGTTAGAAGTGGTGTCTGTTTATAAGGGGGAGGAGAGGCACCTTATGAAAATATAGAAATATTATTTTATAATAAATTCATATTCAGTTTCTAAGGGCTCCAAAGTATTTTATTTATAGGTTAAGGTGGGTATGGGTCGCAATAAATTCAAAAAAATAGATTTTATAGAATTTTGGGTAACTATATTAACCTTATCTTTTAGTTTTAACTCTTAGTTAATTAGTTTGACACTTACCATGTCACTTTGTATTTTTATATTATATAATTAATAAACATACTATACACCTCCAAGAAACCCACAAGTGTGACATTAATGATACACCTATCTTGATACAAGTCCTCTGGCTGAACCTTGTATTTTTAATAATTATTATCAATTAATAATTTAATATTTGTTTTAAAAACTCTTTTTTGTCAATTTTGACACTATTTGGTATTTGATTTTTTTTGAAACTCATAACAGCATGATTACTTCGAAAAAAGTTAATTAAATGAATCCTTACATGTCATATTAACCTATAAAATTATTGGAATTCATTAAAAGTCTCAAATTATATTTATTTGGTTTTTTATAATATAAATTATTTTAATATTTCACTAATAAGGTAATTACTGCATCATCATTGTTTCATAAATAAATTAAATTATTTAATTTCTAAAAACTTTAAATAAAACAATTTATGTAGGAAATCATTTTATCTTTATAATGAATATTTATAGTCGAAAATATAAAATATATAACCTTATGTGAAAATTTATTTTCTAAAAGATATAGGCTTTTGGCATTTTTGTATTTACATTAACTTAATTAATATAAAGTGTCATTATCACTTACAAGTGGATCCATGGGGACCCCAAATCGTCCAAAAGATGGACATGGTCGGACATGTATCCAACAATAAGGTTAGGACACATTTTTGGGCAATTTATTATTATTATTATATTATTTTTTAACCATTGTTTACCGGATTTACCCTTTAACCCTAGGAAATAAAATATTTACAGAAGTAATTATTCAAAATGTATAATAATAAAAGTTACCTATTTAAAAAATTTGGACATATGGATTCCAAATATTGAATCCATTTTTCCAAATTCAAAACACATAAGTGGAAGAAATTAATTTAAAATTAATTCCCGCTGTTAAAACAACAAGCGTGTTTTTAAGATATAATAACTATCAAAAGATTGATACTTGTTTATGTATGGTTTAATTGTAAAATTGTGTCCAATTACTAACATTGTATTAAATGGTAAAAATATATTCTAAATATACTTTAAAACCACTCAAATTCATAATTTATAACTATTAGTTATTTTGATTAAAAATGTTTTTTTTAAATAAAATTTAGTAATTTTCACTATTCATCGAACTATTATTGTTATCCAAAAAGTACTAAAATTTCACCCTAGGATAAATTCGTTATTCCAAATCCAAAAATGAAGTCCATTTTGAGAGATAAAATTTATATAATTTCAAAAATTAGGTATTAATATTCATAACGGTTACTTTGATTGGTTGCGGTGTGTGTTAGAACTCGAAGTTGCGTATAACACACGCTACTGTATTATTCAAAGAGAAGCGTACCGTGGAAGCTTGGGGTGATACAGGATGCATCATTCTGGAGTTCAAAATCATCCACATTGATCACATGTAAAGGGTAGGGGTGATACCACCAAATCTGTGACACATGAAAAATGTCATTCATAGCACTGTACCTCTGTGTAAGATCCAATTAGTATTCAACCAACCTGATCCTCTGAACAACCTCAAATGGTTCAAAAAATCTAGGCACCGAAATTCCCTGTATCTAAAACCTATGGTTAACCAATCATGGTAACTCCCAAAGCAAAACATGATCACCTTCGATAAACTCTATGGGTTATCAACGTCTATCATTATACATCTTTTTTCTTCTCTGAGCCATAACCATACACTTTCAAATCAATTGAATCTATTCTGATGTCTCTTGCATGAGACTTGGTCCCAATAGATCTTAATCATATGCCTCCATCAAAATAGAGGGGATCAACATTGACTACTATAGAGAGCCTCGTATGGTTTCATATGAATAGTTTCTTGATAAATGATGTTGTAAGAAAAAGAAATGAGTTCCAAGTGATTCTCCCAAGACCCACTTAAGTCAAGAATACATGCTCACATAATATTCTCAAGCACCATATAGTACATTCTGACTACCCATCTATCTGTGGCTATAAATTTATACTCAAAAAAACCAATGTACCAATCACCTTATACAATACCCTAGTATAAGTGTGATGTAAAACATGAGTCACATTCGGAAACTATACTTTGTGGTTCCTTGTATAGATGAACCATATCCCGTACATAACAGTCTCCCAACTTATCCACTGAGAAAATCTCTTCTGTGGGCAAGAAATTTGGTACTTTCATCAGTTGGTCCATAATCACCCAAATGGCATCATTCTTCTAAGGCGTCCTTGGGTGACCCACCAAAATGTCCCTGGAAACATCATCCCACATCCATTATGGAATGGTAAATGGTTGTATTAAACCATTGTGTCATTGATTATCAACCCTCACCAATTGTAGAATTGTTTCACAAACCCTAAAACCTCCTTTTTCAGGCTTGGACATCAAAACTGTGATCACATTGTTGATCATGTCAAATTAGATGTTAATTTTTAACTATAATTTCTTTAGTATAGTAGGAACCCTAGATCATATCTTGATGGAGCCTTAAATAATTAAAATAAAAATATGTATTTGATTATGAAAATAAAAGGAAAATAAGAATTTATAAAACTCAGGGTTTGTAGATTTTAAAATAGAAATAGTAATTAAATTACTAAGTGAGGGAAACTAGATGGAGAAATTGTAATCAACCCAGGTAAGCATCCCGTGATGCTCAATCCGTCATCAATCTCAAGGGAATGGATAGGATAATTTATTCCCTAATTTTATATGTACTATAAAAAATATGATATGTGAGTTTTTACAAGTTTACCACCTAGTATTTTATCGAACAATGATATTGATTATTGATTATCATTCCGAATCAATAAAATATTATTGATGTAAGAACCGAACTTAATCAAGGAATCACATCAACAACATGATGAGATATCCATATTTGGTTCTTTATTAGAAATTTTTCTCTATATAAACATACATAATTATGGGTAATACAATCAAACGATGCCATCCATAAGAAAACCCAAGAAAGAGAAGAGGTGAGATAAGTGGAAACCACACTCAAATCATCACAAGATCTGATTTATGCATGGAAGTATGAGGATTATTGTTCCTTTGATTTTATTAAATAATAACTGAGTAAACACAAAATGAAAAGGAATAAATTAATAGAAATAGACTACAAACCTGGAAATTCAATTAAAATACAAACATTACAGGCATGGAGCTCGGGATCACAATAAAGAACACCCCCAAATTGATCACTAGAGGGCTTAGAAGTAAATGAGGGAGAATTGAATTAAAATTATATAATAGAGCTCTAATGTTAGACTAAACCATACCACTAGTCTCAGAATATGAGATAATGAGGGGGAGGAGTAATTTTATGGACAATTAAATCCAAATATATACAAAAAAGTGGTCAAATATCTAAGGGACTAGGTGACTCTTCATGGAAGACTTCTTCCTTCTTTATCAGGCTAGTTGACTAACCAAAACATTTAAAAATGACATAAAATTATTTGGAGAGGTGTTAATTCACGTTATGTGTCCCATTAAGGAGGAATTATCCCAAATAGAGATTTGAGTCCTGAGATATGTACCAAATATAGAAGGGTGGTCCAATCTAGACCACCTATAATTTGTTCACATTGTGGGCCATGTTTGGGCATCCAAATGGAAGAATTGGGCTCCATGTTATTGAAGAGAAATGTATCCCACGCGATTTGTCACCTATCCTCCATTTTGTAGACAAATTGGATGCATGGATTATCAATAGAAGAAATTGAACTCCACAAGTGTTCTGAGCTGTTGCGCAGCTTGACCAATTTTTCTTGTATTATATCTTGGGATGTCCAAATCACCTTCTCCTATAATGTTAGCACTGAAACAATTAAAATTGGACTATTTAATATTAATAAAAATTAAACTGTTGAGTTTGACATAAATTTAAATTTGTTACTATATTTGGAATTTTCAATAAAAACTAGTTTAAAACATTGGTGTAAGGGTGGAAATGAACAGGGAATTGCTACGCGATCAAATTACCATCGTAAGTCATGGTTTATTTTTGTCACAACTAGTTGCACCTCCCACTTAAAGGCATGAAATTCACCCATTAGGTCCTCCTTCATTATTGTAGGCATAGTAACCCAATTCCTGACATAGATGATCTCATCCTTATCTATGCTCCTCTCAGAAGGTGACTCCCCACCTTCAAGGATTTCACTCAAGGCCAAACACTCTAGATTATTATACTTTTGGTCTAAAATTCTGATCAAAAGTGTAGAATCCACTGAAAATGATATGATATTCATCTGATCCTGACCTTCATAAGCCACAACATGCATTACAGCAAGAAAATTCATCATTTTCCACTCAACACTAGACTCTTGAACTATTTGAGTCTGGGTTTTCCTACTTATGGAATCAACAATACTATTTCCCTTCCTGGAAATATATTGTAGATCAAAGTCTAAGGACATCATATACTCAACCCATATCCACTTCTGGAGATTCAAATATTATTGGAAAAAGATATACTTAAACTCTTATAATCTGTTTACACAATAAACTTCTCACCCAAAAAATAATACTTCCAACACTTTAAATCATAAACCAATACTACTAACTCAAGTTCATACATAGGGTATTTCCATTCATGTGGCCTCAACTTCTATGACCCGTATAAAAAAAATATACCTCCCTACATCGACACCACTCTAAGACCAATCCTGGAAGCATCATAAAACACTGTATAATTATCACCTAGCTCGGGTAGGATCATCAATGTTATCATTTTCAAGTGATTATTAAACTCTTGGAAGTCATTCTCACATGATTAAGACCATTAAAACATCACTCCCTTCTTGGTTAAGCTTGAAAAGGGTGCTTCCAATCAGTAACTTCCTGGATAAACCTTGGGTAATACCGTACTAACCCCAAAAATCTATGAATATCAAAAACATTCTTGGACTGATCTCAAGATACAATTACCCTTGCTTTCTTGGGGTCCATGAACACACCTTCCTCTAAGGTTATGTGACCCAAGAAGTGTGCCTGATAAATCAAAAAATCGACACTTATATAGATGTTCATATAGACGATGCTCTCTCAATGTACTAAATATGATCTTAAGATGTTTGGAATGATCACCATGAGTCTTGAAGTACACCATGATTTCATCCAGAAACACTACCACAAAATGATCCAAGTACAGTTAAGATATTCTATTCAGCAAGTCCATAAACACTTATGGTGTGTTCATTATCTCAAATAGAATCACAATAAACTCATAAAGGCCCTACCTTATTCTAAAACCAGTCTGAGGCATGTCAGATAGTCTAAATAAAAATTGATGATACCTGGAACTCAATTCAATCTTAGAGAAAACACAATCTCCCCTCATCTAGTAAAATAGTTCGTTAATACGCAAAATAGAATATCGGTTCTTCACATTCATCTTGTTCAAATTTCATTAATCAACATATATGTTTAAATTCCCATTAACATTATTATCAAACAATACTGGATAACCCCAAGGTGATGTACATAGATAGATAAACCCCTTATCCATCAATTATTCCAGTTGAGTCTTGGGATCTTGAAGCTATTTTGGTGTCATTATTAATAGTGGAATAGAAATGGGATCGACCCTAATAATGAGATCAATTGTAAATTCAACATCTCTCTTGGGTGGTATCCTTGAGAATTAGTCAAGAAAAACATCCTAAAACCTATCCACTGGTAGAAATACATCCTTATTTACACCACTGCCATCCAACAACAAAATAGAAAACAAGATGGTGAGCTCCCCTAGTTTCTGATGAACTGGACTTGCATTTCCAGCCTAGATATCCCATTCTCCATGAGGAAAATATTTTTCACCAATAGGAGATGAAAAAGTAACTCTATTTTAGTAACTATCTTTTTTGGCTTGGTATGCTACTAACCATTCCATACGCAGAATTTGGTCAAAGTATGACATGTCAAGGATGTAAAGATCCCAATTAAAATGATACTCCCCAACCTCGAGAGAACACCCCTTTTAAAAAAAGATTTCACTCGACCGTACTCCCAAATGTCTATCTATTGTTATAACCCTGGTCACGAACTCCATCTTTAGGCTCAAACCACTCACATGTTGTGCAGATATAAAATAATGAGAGGAAACAGTATCAAGTAAGGAATTATATATTATAGAAAAAACAAGAATAATAGCTCTAACTGTTAATGTTCCAGCCTCGATATCCACCAATATAGGATGAATGACATGTAATTTTCCTACCCCTCTTCCCTGTGATGTAATATGAGTCCCTTGAGTTGAACCACTCTGCTTATACATGCACTCTTGACCCAAAGTAACACGTCCACTTCCTCGACTGCCACATACAATAGAACTCCAACTTCCATATTCATACGGTGTAGAAGATCCTCTTCCCACCCTCTGATTCTGCAGAGCTTCTCTATCATTACTTGTCTATCATGGGATCCAGTATAACCTCTATAGATGTATCATACTACCATAATCTTGGAACTCTATTGGTGGTTAGGTAAAATGCATGTGAAAGTGGCATGTCCTACCTCACTAGTGTAAAAGCAATAAGGTAGGTTCATGTGAAAATGATCCTTCCCCCAGACCAATATTGTTTCCCATGTTCTGGTCAACATTTTCATAGAAACACTAACTACTCTTGGAAGATGTAACTCCAGATCGACTAGCAAAAAACACATGCCCTCCACCAGAAGCCTCCTTTAGGTTCCCCTTGGATATGAGAGCCAGATCAACCACTTTAGAAACCATTTTTATTAGAAATATATTTACTTGGGACTTAATTTTTCATTTAATCTCATCTTATAAACACATTTCCATAATTGTCTCATCCCCTTCCAAAATAAGATAAAAGTGATGCAAGTATGTAAAGTTGCCAACATAGTCCATCACAGGCATAATCTCCTAATTCAACCACATGAACTCAACTTTCCTATTTTATATTAGAATATTTGGATAAAAGTGTTTTAGGAAATTCTCCATAAATTACATTCATACTATATCATCTGCCTTTTGAGTTTGAGCCTGAACATACCACCAGTGCTTTACTGATCATTGTAACATGTAAGCAACCAGCTTGTCCCTCTTCTTAGAAAATTTCTCTAAATGGTCATGTATAGTCTGGATAGACTTAATCCAAAATTCTTCTACTTTAGGACCACCCTCCCCAGTGAAAGATAGAGGGTGTTGTTGCTAAAACACCTTTGAAAGGTCAGAAATACTCTTCACTACCCTCTATGGGTCTATATCAAAAAACTACATGAAATTAGAAAAGTTCTCTTAGAACTGCTCTCTCGCTCTTTCACCTAGCACTATCGGTGCTTGAGGTTCCACTAATGCTAGATCATTTCCACCCATACAATTTTGACCTCATATCAAAAAGCATCATTATATAGGAATATCTCTATAATTACAAACATGCATATTATGAAATATTACACAACATTAAAAAAATTGTGAGGATTCACAAAAAATCCATAATAATTCATCCCTCAAAACCTGTCATACGGTCAAAATCAAGGCACTATCACTAGAATTAACCATCCCACATTTAGGTCATGGTCAAAAACATGTAAACTAATTCTAATTATTTAAGTCTTTTTAGACACCAATTTATTAACATATTGAATTATTTTTACAAATTCAAATTCCATATTAGGCACCACTTTCAGTTACATTTCACAAGCAATAAAAAAATATTTCAATTTCATCAATTTACAGAAAACCTATTTTCTTCTGTTTTCCTAAAAATGATTCAAGTCACAATAATTATTGAGTTCCAAGAATGATGCATCAAAACTCAACTATAGTGCCATACTGAGCCATTAATAAAATAATAGAAAACTCAGAAATAATAATAAAATCACACAACATGTTCAACACATGACGTGAAATAACATTCAATTGTAATAAAACATATCAATAGAAGAAACCCCACCCTGAGTAATTGGTTTTTCCTCCATATATAGGCAAGCTACTCCAATTAATGATCCCATTTACAATGTTCAACTCTTCATAGTATTCTGTTTACCTTTCACAAATATTATGAAAAAATAAAAAAACAACCTTTTATAACACCTTGTAACATCCCGACCTAGGTGCCACATGTCAGTGCCTCGAGCCGGTGGGTTATGTGACCTCATGAGTGCCTCTGCATACACCAAAGGCTACCAAATAGTAGTGAGAGTCCAATATTGATAATAGGATTCTATACCCTCTTTATCAAAGTAGCACAATAATGGAAATAAGTAATAATAACCAAATGATATAACAAAAATTATAATAATACCATTATCACATGATAACCAAAACAAGAATACAATATCCAAAACAAAAGAGCATATATATATTTCCAAATACGTTTCAAGTGTCAATATAAAAAACCCAAAATAAATAAAAACATTGAAAACTCCCAAGCGGGTCCTGAATCGTGTTTGATATCCTCATCTATACTTCAACCCAAATCATCCATCTAACACGGGGCTCTTTACCTTATCCGATCATACAAACATGAATTGTATTCAAGTACTAATCATGCATCCTGGGTAGGGTGTGAGTATAACTCAGTAGGCCTCCACCAATGATGTCTAAAATATTTCTAGACAATAATAGTGTATGAAATTGTATAAAGAATAAAATACAAGTAATAAAGTAAATAGTTTACATATATTCAATTATTCTTTATTTAATAACATAAACCCACAGGTTCATGAGAACTCATGAACCCTCAATACCCGCTTCATCCCATGTCAAAGTCTGAACCATATCACATATAGAATATCACAGCACCAGGGTTATCAATTATTATTTCATTAAAATCATATCAAAGCCAATTGGAACCAAAGTCCAATGTAGTCTCATGGGTATATAACATTGTGTCTAACACCCATTGGGTATTCTATGCCTTTTTCCCTATCCCATGCCTCAATGTCGTATGGGTATTTGGATCCTTAGTCCCTGCCCCACACTTTCTACCACATATAGGTATTTGGAGCCTCAATCCTTGTCCCAAACCTACCATCACATATGGGTATTTGGAGCCGTAGTCCCTATCCCAAAACTCAATGTCACATATGGGTATTCGGAACCTCTATCTCTATCCCACACTCATATATCAATCAATCACACATATATCACATCAATAAAGTTTAATCAAAATTAGCCCTCTTTTCCAATTTCACATCAATTAACATTCCATTTAAACTATCAAAAAAATCATGGTTCAATACTTTAATCACCTAGAATAACATGACCAATTCACCATTAATCCATTTTCCAATATTCAATTCATATAACCCATTAACCCATTAACTTCAATTCAAACATCTCATAATCCCTATTGTCAATAAATTCATAATCACATTAATTGACCAATTACACAAACCCAATTTACCATCAATTATAAAATCAAAACATTCCATTAATTAATTAACCAATTAATTAATCCAATTCCACCAATTTCATATTCACAATTTCCCTAAATTGAATTTTCCCTTAATCAACTCACTTCATAATCACATGGAAGATCAATTAATCAATTCCATGATTCCATAAACCAATTAATATATTAATTTATTCAATTGACCATTAAATTATCAATATTTCTAATTTAAATTTTACAATAAATACATGAAATTGGAAATCAATATGATAGGGATTTAATTTAGACCACTATCTTAAAATTGATGATGACCGATCACAAAAACAAATACCTAATTAAAGAAGAATGATCAAGAACACAATGAAGAATGAGATCTAGAATTGAAACCAATATCCAAGATTGAATGGATAAGATCTATAAAAACCTAGATTTGGATATATTTCCAATGGAGGAAAACATCCTTTAAAGGATGAGAGAAATACAGGAGAGAGACGAGAAACTATTTTGGATAAGAATATCTTACTAGGAGAGGTGTAGATCATCAATACGGGCTTAGATTCACCAAGAATAGAGTTTTGATGGACTTAGAATCTATATGGGAGGCTTCAAAAATTGGATAAATCATTTAGGGTTGATTTTGATTGAATTGGGTTGAAGGATGGTAATTTTAAAACTAATTTTTGAAATATTAAAACCCACATGCATGATTTCCTGGGCAGGGGCACACAGTTTTCCAAACCATGTACCTAAAATATGTGTCTGTTCTAAGGGGTTCATGACTTCTCCTAATAGGGTGTATGGTTTGAAATCATGCACAATCCATGAAAACCCCCTCTATTAGGGGTTGCACAGTTTGCTGGGGTAGTGCTCAAAATTTGGGAAAACCGTGCACTGACCGTACATTACCCAATACTCTTCCAAAAGAATCATTATTTCACCCAAATGCACCCAAACACATCCAAGACAAAACTGAAACAAGATATATTCAAAATAAAGAAAAATATTACCTATAAATGAGTTTGATACATCTCCATAAAAGGTTTGGATCTTACACGGTGTTTCACTCTCAATCAATCTTTAAGAGGAGTGTCTCATTATCGATCATGGGGCCTTTTATTCTGTTCAAGTTTTCTTTTATTGGAGTTGGGTATGTTTTTTTATATTCTATCACATGACTCACATGAGGGGGTAATCCTATTGTTTCAGTATCATGTAATGTAAGGGGATTTTTCTAGTGATGTATTTCTTTTATAAATGTTTGTGTTGGATTATGAAATTTTCTATATCTTACATATGAATCATTTATTCCTTGAGGATGACCATTATTTCTTGAGCAAGTGAGTTTGATTTTAAATGTATGACATCGTGAGTATATTATTTCATGACCATTGGGTGGATTCTTTACTATGTTTAAATAATGTTTTGGGTTACTTATCTAATTAATTAAATAAAGAACATGACCATAAGAAAAGGGGCATTTTTGAGTTAGAGAGTGATTACCATGACCAATGATTTTCTTAGACCTAATTTAAACAAAAACAAGGAATGTAAATTTATATTTTGACATCACTAATATAATAACCGATATTTGATAAAGATTGGTTTGTTTTCCTTCATTGGTGTTACTTTTCTATGTTCATTATCCTAATTTATCTAAGTTGATTCCTATAATTCATCTTTGTGGGTTTAAGATCAAATTATCCCTTACTACACGCATTTATTAGTAGTTATGAAAAATATTTTTTAAATTAAAAAATATATTACCCATTGGAATTAAATATTTCTTTTGGTATATCTCTTTGCTCAAATTTATATCATATCATACGTTAGATAAATTTCATTTTTTAAAGAATATCATTCATTGTAGGTGAAATTTATCTTATCTCATACATGATATAAATTTCATTTCATTAAATATATATCAGTTTACTTTTATATATTTAAATTTACCTCAACTCGTATATGAGATAAATTTAATGTACTATGTTATACCTTTTGAAAAATTGAATTTATTGATTTTATGATATATTATAAGATTCATGTATAGTGAAACATCATTTGTAAAATGAAAATCATCTCATATTTATGATGAGATAGATTTCGCCAACAATGAATGAAATATATTTTATTAAAAAAAACTATCTCATGTATTATATTAGATAAATTTAATCTATAATGAATCATTTAAAAAAAGAAAATTACATTATGTATGTTGAGATAAATTTGAAGTACACTGATGCATTATATGAAGTAAAATTTTTCACATGTATGAGATGAGATAAATTTTATTATTTAAGAGACATATGAATACATGATAAATTTAACATATCTCAAACCTAAGATAAATTTTATTTTTAGTATATGATTTAATATATATTAAATTCATCTCATATCCAACATCTGGTAAATTTTATTCTATAAAAAATATATCATTCATTATAAGTAAAATATATTTTGGCTTTTATATGAGATAAATTTAACATTATAAGTGTTCATTGTTCATCAAATTTTTCTTATATTATATAATTGATAAATTTTATTTTTTAAAATATTTAATAAAATATGCTAAATTTATCAAATCTCAATCATGAGTAAATTTATTTTAAAAAAATGATTTATTCAAGATGATATTTATCTCATCTTCTAAATGAGATAAATTTAATTTTATAAAATATGTATCATTGTATAATAAATTTATTCCATACCATATACAAGATAAAATTTCATTTTTTAAAAAATATATCATTCATTGTTGGTGTAATTTATCTTATATCGTACATGAGATAAATTTCATTTCATAATATATGTATCAATTTCATTTTATGAAATGAAATTATTATCATGTTGTGCACAAGATAAATTTTATGTACTATGATATCTCTTTAATAAACAGAATTTATCTATTTTATGATATGTGATAGCTTCACATATCATAAAACATAAATTGTAAAATGAAGTTTATCTCATATGAGATAAATTTATTATTAAAGAAAAATATTTTATAAATGAAATTTATCTGATGTATGAAATGTATTTCATCTCATGTATGGGATAATATTTTTCTAAAATATAAATTTTCATCTATAAAAACTTATGAATATTGTATATAAGATAAAATTAACTTTTTAAAAAATATAATATTATGTGTTTATATTATTTTTTCCTTGTATAAAAATTAAATTTATCTATTTATATATTGTATAGTTATTATTAAAATTTATTTTATCTAATAAATAAGATAAATGTTATCCATAAAAATGTGCATCATTATATATTGAATTTCATTAATTTCAAATATAAGATACAGTTTTATATGTTTTTTAAATGATATAATTTTTTTTATTTGTTTAGAAAAAAATATTAATAATAAAAAGCAATGTTGTTGTTGTAACACAAAATTTATCCCAAGTGCTTCAATTGTACATGGTTTTTTCCATTAAATATTTCCTTATAAAGATCTAAGATATCAAGAATGGGGTTTTTGTTACTTTTTCTTAAATCCTAGATCCCTTCACATTCATGAATGAAGTCTTAATTTTAGTTTTTCAAATATTAATAATGATTTTACATAGGATTGGATTAGGATACATAATCTTAACTGGATCTTGTGGCATCTGATGATACATCATGAAATTGCATCATCAATTTGGTTCCAAATTTATCTAAGCATATAGATAAATAATGTTAGGTTTGGGAATTTTGAAAGTATTTTTTAGAAGGTGGATCTCAGTTTCTACCAGTTTGATAAGTAAATTCTTGTTATTCCTAGATATGATATTAATCTGTGTGTGGGGTATGAGAACCATCCTCAATTTTATATCTATTGAAATGTTTTTTTACATATTAAATATGTCATTCATATAAATATTATTTGTAATTTATGTGGTTTGAAAGGTTATCTAGCTAAGGACCATTATATTAAGGCTAAAGGAATTAATTTAGTTGACATGGTTGTTTAATCAGAGTCTATACAGGGCACTAGAGGTAATGTTGAAGGGGGAAAGGGTATAATTATTCTTCTCCCATTTAGGATTACTATTTACTAGAAGTAGAGGATGCACAGGTTACTAGAATGTTATTGGATTTGAATGATTACATTGATTTTGGGTAGAAATCAATTGGTTGTGGTTCTAAATTGAAATCTAATAAAGCGTAGGCTCCTTTAGGGATTGACAATCTCACAGTTTCTCTAAGGTATTATGTAAATACCCAAACCCTAGTACCCCACAACTGGTGGTTACTTTTTAACATTTTCATAAGACACATGATATTATATTCCAAATGATTAAATTGTTTATTAGTCTTGGTAAACTAGATACGTACTTGAATCTCACGTAAAATTTGAAAATATATGAATACAATATAGTGAAAGTTAATGTTAATAATCTTTGAACTCATTAAAATATCCTTTTTTCATATCCTGAGGAAAGAATAAAAATAAGGGTGAGTAAAAAATATCTATAAAGGTTACATAAAATGGAATAAATCATGATTAAATAAGGAATAATCAATACATAATGGTAAATAACTGAAAACACATGTCATATAATCAATTACTTGAGCATGAATAATAATAATGTATGAATAAATGTTGATCAAGTGATTTCATATAACTAATCATAAAAGAATTAAATTATCCACGAAAATCATAACTATTCAAATAATCACTTGTACATAAATAACTATTCTCATATTGATAAAATACATAATGTTGGACATCATAAACATTAAATCAAGTCCTAGTGCTAAGATATATTACATAAATGAGTAAGGCCTCAGTGAAATAACCAAGATATTTTGTCTCATGAGACCTACTGATGCATTGAGGGACTAGAGAGGGCCCCTCCCATCACATACTAAGTCTAATATATTCATCATATTAAATGGGATATTAATAATTCATTACATAATCAACATTGACATTCGTATTAAAAATATAGCACAAAAATATTAATCTTTCCATTTTTAAACTAATCACAAACCATCCAAAGATAAAATAAGGATGTTATCATTACAACATATCCCTAGTGGAACATATGTAAACAAAGGTTTTTTGTCATTGATAAATAGAGAAACCATAAAAATATCCTTAGAATATTTTTTTATCAATATACCCTTTCATTTTAACATATACTTTTAAAAAATAAAAACATCTAGAATATTAGGGAAAAAATTATTTTACAAGAATCCTGAAATCTAATAAAGTATGCTTCGAATAATATTTTTGTTAGGACAGCATTAAAATAAAATCATGTCTAGTACATAAAAATTAATATTCCTTTCACTTTATTGGTAAAAATTCACAAAAGAGTTTATTTGAAAAATAAATAGAAGATTAATTTTAAACCATTTTGTAAAAAATGGATAAAAATTTATTTAATAAATCATTATATAATACTAAAATAATTATTTAAAATATTTTAAGGTAAATATGAACATGGAAGGAAAATATTCTTGATCGAGTAGAAAAAGAAAGTTGTTTTTCATCAAAAAACATTATTTTGGTCTCTTAAGTATTTAAAGTGGAAAATGAAAGGAAATGTTATAATTTTAAAAAATAACAAGGATAGAAGAAAATATATTATTTTAATTATATAAATATCATAAAATTCCTCCAATGGAGACTTAAACTTAAATAACCCTATATAATGATGAGATTATGAAATAAACCCTTACCACTTTGGTAAATTTTGAATCATAAACCCATGAAAGAATTAAATTCAAATGAAATATTAAACACCATGAATATAAATATATTCTTGATATAAAATATCAAATGATTATTATATATACCTCGTATAAATAAATATTTTCATAATACCAGATATGCCTTAATGGAGTGTAAATTGACGTGAACTCTCTTACAAAAGTTATATGATTGAAGTGAGAATTAATCAATGAAATGATTATGTGTATCAAATGTAAATAAAAATAAAAAATTAGAAATATAACATTTAAATAATAAAAATTCATGACACACATAATAATATTATATTAAAGATAATGAATAAACTGTATAACCTAATGAAAAGAAATTGAGTTAAGAAACACCTTACGACTTGGTAATATTAAAGGAAAATTCCATTAGATGAAATAAATTAAATTGATACATAAAAAAAATTGAATTGTGAAGGATTAATGATATAATATTAGAAATATTAAATATATAACCCATATAAAATAAATTATCTGCATTACATTAAAATACGCCTCATTGAAAGGTAATTGAGAAGAAATATCTTACCTCGGGTCCAAATAGCCATGTTTGTTGTTTATCTTCCTGAATTATAAATATATGTTAATTATTTAATTAATTAAAAAACATTTTAAAATATAATATTACATTTATTTTATTTATTATCATGTTATATTTAATTTCTTAATCGAATAATTTAACGTCAATCATTTTGATGATATTTGGTTCATATGTCCAAAATGACTATAGTAAGTAGACTATGGTAAAATATTACATGGTTACACAATATAAATAATAATCATCATTAAATAATTATCATTTATATACAATATTTATAATTTTTAATACAATCATGGAATATGGTTATTAAAAATGAACTACATTACAATCATGGAAGCAGTAGGTTGTACGTACGCATGAGTAACATTTCCATTTTTCAACGATCATGATGGAAAGAAGGTAAGGTTTATTTTAAATTTATGGAATGATAATTATATCATAAATATAATATTATTTATTTAAATATACTTTTATATATCATTAAAGTAGGGTGATTTTGAAAAATGAGTCACATCGCTTCGTGGAGGTGGTCATTCAACATACGTAAAATGATGTTATAATTTTTCAAATTAATAGAAAGGTAAGAAATTATATTATATATTAAATTTAAGGAATTATAAATATGAAATGAGTATCATATATATATATTATCCATCATTAAAACCATCTATGAATGGTGGTCATGGAAAATGTACTACTTTAGTTCGAGAGGTTGTAGTCCATCGTACACATGAACGATGGATTCGTTTCCCTTTTGATGAAAGAGGAAATTGACATAGGTAATGTAATTAACATAAAAAAACCTCATTATATGGGATGTCATGACGTTATTATTTAATCATATTATAATAATATTTTACGGTTTTGGACAACGAAATAAAACAAAAGCTCATAGTTATGAACAATACCTCTTCTTCGGAATACCTCTTTAGGACTATACCTAAAGCCTTCTTAATATGGTTTTATGAAAAAAATTTAACTATAGTTGATGGGGATGGATATAAGTAATAGATTTGGAAATTTATTTTTTGAACCAAAAGGATCATGAGGTGTAGAGAGGATATGGGAGTAGGTGTCCTTTTATATGTAGGGAAATGAACCCACATGGAAATTTCCTAAAATAATAAAAAATGATAAAGTCATGAAAAATAATTCAAAATGGTCCTATATTAAAATTTAGGATAGTATACGTTATATATATTGGCATAATATAGGATTTATACAAGTTTATTTGGAAAAACTACCCTTATCTTTTGGTTTAACCCCCTTAGTAAACCCGTTTTAACCTGAACTATAACATTAAATTTTTTCTGTTCTATTTATTCATTACGACCAAAAAATAAGTTGAAATTATTACATAATATTAATTATTATGATTACAAATATGGAATAATTTTTATCAATTTCAATTCATATAAGTGATAATATCTAATTTAAAATAAAACTCACAATAATAATGAAAAAATAGTTTTCCAAAGAAATTTTTTTCTTCAAGTATAATTTTATTTATAAAATTTCATCATAAGATTGATTCAAATGAAAAAAATTGAATTAATAATAATAAAATTGAACTAATATTACTTTTAAAATCATATTAAAAAAATTCAACTTTTTAAATTCTTAAAAAAAATACATTTTTTAATAAAAATTTGTATTTTATACTATTCATTGATAAACTAATATTTTTATAAAATTATCATAAATTCACGGTAAGATAATTTTGAAAAGCTGATTTCAAAATTTAATTTAATGTTTTCAAAAATATTTTCTAAAATTTGAAAATTTTAATTTTATAATAATTTCATATAACACGATGGAATATAGTTTTATAAAAAAATGCATTTTTTAAGCAATAAATGATCACATATTAACTATGTGACACGAAATAATCAATATATGAATTTCAATTAATATAAAAATATATATAATATATTTATTTTATTTAAATAATTTATTATTAGTGGTAATTTAAATTAATTAAAAAGGATAAAACTTATGCACATTAAACAAGATTTTAAAAAATTACATTTTTTAAGTATAAAAATAAACTTATACCAAAATCATGAAAACAGACGATTCAAATGAAATTAATTATATTATTATAAATATAATGGATCATATATCACTTTATTTATAAATAGAAAATATAATAAAACATTTAAATTTATTTATTTAATGAAAATAAATGATAGTATTTGATGAATCAATAATTTTTGTTATTCACTACAAAATTAGTCATTTTAGAAAAATCCCCAAAAATAACTCTAAGATAAACTTGATGTTCTAATTTCAGAAATTATATTCATTTTATCAAATAGAATTTCTAAAATTTCAAGATATTATTTATAATATTTTCTCATAAAAATAAATAAAAACCATTTTTAAAAACATATTTTTTTAAGAATAAAATGAATTTACTAAAAATTTGAGTGTTTATTTAATATGAATTTATAAATACATTAAAATTGATTAGTAAAATTATATATATTTCATAATGTAGTTAATATTATTCAAACCCTCCAATTTAACGGCTATGTTATAATAGTTATGTTTAAAAAATAATATTAAATGGTTCATTTAGGCTCAATGTTACATGTCATATATGCTATCGAACATAATTTTCTTCATTTAAAATCTTGAATCGTTACATTCTAACCACCATTAAAATTTTGAATCCTCAGAATTTAAACTTGATCTCGATAATAAAAGTTTTTTCATCTGAAAAACATTATTAATACCCCACATCATACAAATGTTTAATTGAACTTCCGCTTGAAAAGAGAGAAAGGGAAGTATGAAGGTCATATAGAATAACACAAAACGAGGTTTCTAAGTAGGAAAGCATTAGTGAGAAGTAAAAATATGAACATAGAAAAAAAAAAGTGTAATTCATAAATAATTATGTAGAGTGATTGATAATATTAATAACAATAAATTGAATGATCATGAGAAATATAATGACCATTAAACCATAAACCAAATAGGTGTGAAAAAACTAATGATTCATCTGAAATGAAGGAAAATGTATAATTTTTTTATTAAAAGATCCTTTTTGGAAAGTTGGGGAATAACTTTACCAACTAGACTAATATCATAAGAAAATATACTTACATGATAAGTATAATTTTATCCTCCAATCAATTTCCATGAAAGTCTTATATTTTTATCCATACAGTGAGTATTCAAGATGATTTTTATGCCTGAAGCACTAAAATCAACTTCTAACAGATCAAATAATCCAAAAAAGAATAAAAATATATTCATATTATTTTAAATAAAACCAATTTTTTTAAAATGTATGATAATACCCAAAATGAATGAACCTTCATTCAAAGAAATAATACATTAATCACTAAAATTATACAATAAACCAAAGTTTTAAAATAGATCATTCATTAAATTAAAAACCTCACATCCCAATTAACCTAAATAAATTCAACATGAAATAAGGTTTTAAAATAAATGTTTATCTCATTCTATTTAAATTATATCTTAAAATATGTAATAAAAATCTTCCAAAATAATCTGTTATGTTAAAAATAAAGTTTATATATACCGTGACCCAATAAAATCTCTCCTAAAGAATCATTAATCAATTAAAAACCCAAAAAATTCAAAAAGATGATATACTATAATATGATTCCCAAAACCAAATTAATATTTCTCAATAAAATCATTTCAATAAAATGGAATACTAACTAGGACACTGTGTAAGATAGTGGTAAGTGTTGCACCCTAATCATACTTCATTTATAGGTTTAAGCCTCGCAGGCTTTCCAGGTGTGATGAGTTATTTCCCGACAAATAGATTATCCATTTTCAAAACCAATATTAATATAATTAATATAACATTCTCAAAAATATGACAAACATACTAAAAAATAACATTAATCATCAAATTAATTTACAAACCCATTTTTATTTATATGATAAGACATATGTTCCCAAATTTTAATAACCCATAATTACGTCATCATCAAAGATCATCTAAACTCTAAAGTTATTTAATACCATTAAACTTATGCCTAAAAAATTTAAAGGAATTATTCAACAAATAACATTTTCACTAAAACATATATTAAACCAAAGAATTGTATTCCCATAAATATATCCTAAATTATCCTTAATAATGTCAAATTATCATCATATAAATTCTCAAAAGGGGTTTATATCCCTTTAAACATGTGATAAAACTTGGACTTTTCATCCTAATACATTTAAGGTTTATCTGATATCACTATGTAATATCATCGGTTTGTATAGATTATAATCTCTAATTCATCATAATTTTTCATAGGGGGGTGTGGATTAATGAAATTATATTCCCTAGAAGTGTCAAACTAGATGTGCAGTAAGGCCACATATTTCGTGCCCCAAAATGATGGTTGAGATATGCTCGATTTACTCTTTTTAGGGTTGTTACCCTTAGATGCATCTATTCCAAAACCATATCCACTTATAAAATATAGGGATGTATTGCTAAAAAAACATCAAAATCTCTACCTTAACAAAATATTAAAATGTTATAGAATAGTTAAACTTATCAAAAAGTTTGGTCAAAGAGTTATGTTCCATAAGATATCTTTTTCTAAATCTAGTTCCCAAGGTTTCTAAAAATCATGGTCTAATACCCACTATAATGACCCTCACCCTTGTAGCTCGAAATGGGTGGTTACCTAATTACATTGGCATAATATATAAGATACAATATCCCAAATGACCAAACAGTTTATTAGTCTTCATAAACTAGATACATATTCGAATCTCACATTACATTTGAAAACATAAGAATACAACATATTGAAAGTAAATATTATGCATCTATGAACTCACTAATAAATTCCTTCTTCAAGTCGAAGAGAAATGAAAAAAATGAGGGTGATATCAAATGCTCTATAAGGTTTACATACAATAGGATATTTTCTGAGTAAATAAGGAATGATTAATATAAAAAGGTAAACACATGTCATTTCATCAATAACCTGAGCATGAAGAATAATATTGCAGCAATAAATTTTTTTCAAGTAATTACATATAACTAATCACATGAGCTTGAAACTTATACATGGATATTGTAGTTATTCAAATAATCACATTGAAATTAATAACTAATATCATATTGATGGAATTCAAAATGTCAGATGTCATAAACATTTCGTCAAGGCCTCATGTGAACACATATTACATAAATGGGTAAGGATTTGACCAGATACCTAATCTAGTTTGTCTCATGAGACCTTAAAATGTATCAAGGGTATATAGTAAGACCTAACCAGAACTTACTAAGTCTAATTCATTCATTATATTAATTTAATGAATAATAATTCAATATATAATCGACATAGACATTAAAATTAAAAAATGGAATTTGAAATGTTAATATTTATCCTATCAAACTAATCATAAACCATTCAAATATAGAATAAGTATGGTACCATTATAACATATCCCTAATGGATAATAATTAAAATAAAGGTTAATTTTCATTTATCAATAGATATACCATAAAAATATCATTAAAAATATTCTTGAGGAATATACCCATTTCAATTTGAAAAATACTTTTTAAAAGTAAAAATTTATAAACAAATTATAATTATTTTATTAAAAATAATCATAGAATATTGTAATGGTTATTAAAAATAATTTGGAAGTCATGGTATTGGGAAATTTGGTTCATTTTATGTACATAAAAACAAATATTCCTTTTACTATTTGATAAAAAATAAAAAAGTACATTGTTTAGAAAACAAAATAATGAATCCTTTTAAACCATTTTGTAAAAAATGGGTAAAAATATCTTTGAAAATTTTTTTGTATAATTTTAAAATAATTATTTAACATATTTTAAGGTAAATATTAATAAGGAAAAAAATATTCTCAACTGAGTAGAAAAATAAAGTCGGTTTTCCTTAAAAACATTCCATTAGTATCTTAAGTACTGAAAAAAGGAAAATTAAATTAAATTTTATGATTTTAAAAAACATAAAAAGGAAAAAAATATATATTTGGTTTAAGATATAATATTAGATAATTCCCCAATATATAATTAAGTATAAATAATCTTAAATAATTATGATATTATGAAATAAAACCTAGCCACTTCGGTAATTTTAGAATCATAGACTCTATTAAAGATTAAACTAAAAATTGAACATTAAATACCATGATTATAAGAAAATTCATGATATAACATATCAAATGGGAAGAATATACACCTCAGATAAATAAATAGGAACATAATATCAAATACATCTCAACGGAGTGAAAACTGAGGAAAAATCTCTTACAAAGGTCATACCGTTAAAGTGAGAATAAATCGATGAATTCATTATGTGTATCAAATGTAAATCAACATAAAAAGTGTAAGTATAATAATAAAATAATAAAAAATCATTACACAAATAATATTATAATATCAAAGATAATAATTAAATAATATAGCCTAATGAAATGAAATTGAGATATGAAACCTATTACCACTTGGTAACTTTCAATTAAAATCCCCTTAGATGAAATAATTTGAATTGAAACATAAAATAACATGAACTGTTAATTAATCATGAAATTGAATTTAAAATGGGAAATATATACACTATATGAAAGATATTAGGTTCATAAAATTAAAATATACCTCGAAGAAAGGAAATTGAGATGAAATCTCTTACTTTAGGTTCAAATCATCCTGTATATTCTTTACCTTCTGAATAATAAACATATATTAATTATTTAATTTTTTAAGATCCTTTTAAATAAGATTATTCCATTTATTTTATTTATTACCATTTATATTTAATTTCTTAATCAATTAAGTTCACGTCAGACATTTTGATGATTTTTAGTTTATAGTCCAAAATGACTATGGTAAGTTGAATATAGAAAAAGAATTCCCTGTTCCATCATCTTCATAATAATAATCATTAAATTATTATAATTTTTATAAAACAATTATACTTTTAAAATCAAGCATTAATATTTTTTATGAAAAATGAACCAAAGCTCCCATGAAGGGGTGAGTATAAACTCAATAGGATTCCCCCAAAGTCATCCCAACTCAGAGAACTAGGACAAGAACCGGTTATCATGTTTATATAAAAATAATTTAAAGGAAATAGATTAAGTAGTTTTTATAAAAACCATATGAAGATTCAAGGAAACCAATAAACAATACTTTAAATCATTTCTAATAATTTGGCATACCTATTCCAATGATTCCATACACACAAATGCATACCAAGTGATAGTTCTATACACTTGAGTGCTCTCTTGTTGATCCACCAAGTAATCACAAGGTGAAAATATCCATGTTCCCTAATGTAATACAACCCTTCCTCATGGTTACATACACAAATTAACTCAAACCAACCATATATTCCAAAAAATTCCAAGACATTTCACATAAAACTCAATGTTTCTTTAAAAAAATCATTAATAATCTTGTATGCATCAAAACCAAAATATTATTTTAAGATCAAAATTTTAAAATTTGAAATGAAAGTGGATTTCTAAAAATAATCCAATTTACCAAGATTTTAAAATGAATAACAAAAATTGATTTCCATCAAAGATCACTCAAGTATTTCACAATAATTTCAAGAAAAATCATTTAATAAAAACTAAGACTTCAAGTTATAGGAGGGTGGAGATGGGAATGAATCCACATACCTCTCAGTGGATGTAAAAATTGAAGAACCTTTCTAAGATCTACTAGATTCAGCATTGAAACTTTTTCCATTCAAAATATCCAAAAAAAATTCATCCGGATCTTCAACAAAAAATTTAGATCTATCCATAGTGGACTAGATCTCATAATCTATGTGAGATAAAATGAGTGGATCTAAGGAGAGAGAAAAAAACCAAGGCATACATGTGAATTTAGAAATCCAATTCATTTGACTCTAAAAAAGTTTTCTATGGATCAAAAGGAATCACCATGGGAGCCTATAGAGGAATTAAAATTTGAGATCCTAGGAAAATAAGGAAAAATGAGGATTATGGGGCCTTAATATAGATTAAAACACAATTTATCTATCACTAACTGCACATATCGTGATTTATCAAACTATGTGTCAATTGTGCATATGCTACTGGATAGGCCAGGTGGTTACATAGTTTAGACCACACCATTTTTTAAATCATTAACCATCCATGTGGTGATACTCTCTTAAACCCTCACACCACATAGTTGGCTTGCACAATTAGACAAAACATGCACCAACCATTTTTTTTACTCTATTTCACTTTACAGAGATTCCCCTGGGCATACACATAGTTGGGCCGAACTGTGCACCAACTATGTTCCTGCCTAGTGAACCCCAAAATTTGTTTCACAATTTCCTAAAAGTGATGCATGGTTTTTACTAATCTTGCACCTCTATAAACTCCTCCAAATCTTGTTAAACCCACTGAAAAATTAACCCAATAATTATATAATCTCAAAAAACATTAAACATGGTTAAAGTACCTAAAACAAGGGGTGCTACATTATTTCCACCACTAGTCTTTACATCCTTAGAAAGTAGAAACCCTGAGTTGTTCTGAAAGAGCTTGGGTCATTACTCTATCATTCTCTATTACTGCTCCCCTGAATCTACCTGAATCTGACTATGCTACCATGAAGCCCATACCATACCAATTATTTTCCCATACAAGATCTTTTATTTACTATACATAATCTGTATCGACACATGAATCAACATATCATTTTGTTCAAGATCAGAATGGTCCCATAAAATGACCTGATTTGGATTAGGTTGGTATATTTTTAATTGACATAGAAGAAACTGATTGTGTACTGAACTAAACCTTGGAGGAAGTGATAACGGATAAGACAGATCACCCACATGTTAAAGTTTCTAAAAAGGGGAAATTTATTGGGGAGAAAACATGCCTTTATTACCAAAATGATGATTTCCACGACTTTGATAGTTTCTCAAGAAAAATGATCAGCTACCTCAAATGATAACAGTCGATTAAATTGATCCGCATATGAACTCTGATGGTTCTCAGCCATCTATATTATATTTATGGTAATATGAATATTCTCTCCTATATCACACACAAGACTAGTCATGATATGTTAATTCTCACCTATTTCCACTAATCAATGAGGAGAATGATATTAATTACTATACAGTGCTTTGAAAGGATCCATATGTATCGAGGCCTGATAATTGTTATTATATAAGAACTCCATTAATGGTATGTGCTCTTCCCATGAGCCTCCAAAATCTAACACACAAGACCTAAAAATGTCTTCAAATTTTTAGATCATCCTCCCGGATTCTCTATTCATTTGTGGGTTATAAGTTGTACTCATAATCAATTTTCCTCCAAGAGCTTGTTGCATGGATTTCCAGAGCTAAGATGTATGTATATGATCTTGATAAGACACAATTCAAATTGAAACCCCATGAATCTTTACAATTTCCCAAATATATAGTTTGGAAAAATCTTCCAACATATTATATTCATTGATGTGGATGAAGTGGTCAAACTTTAGGAGTGGGTCCACAATTACCCATATGGAATCATGTTTTCAAACTATTCTTAGAAGACCTATCACAAACTCTATAACTATTTTCTCCAATTTCTACATGAGAGTCAGTATAGAATGCAATATATCATCTGGTTATTGGTGTTATTCCATAACCTACTACAAGGTGAGGCATCTCGATACAAACTCTGAAACTTTTCTATACATGTATTTCCACCATAATTGTGTTTTCAGCATTGTCTACATTTTTTGATATCAGGATGAAAACCCCATTTCGAGTGGTGGTAGGAATTTATAAGGAGTTATTGATAACATAGATGAATTAGAATATAGTCTCTAAACTGTAGCATAGATCTATCATCCATCATTCATCACTCAATGGTCTCTCCCCCATTGATTTTTGACCTCATGGTCAGATATTCTGGATTGGAATTTTTAATATCCCCTACCTTGACAAATAAATAAGGAAAAAAGATATTAGAAATAAAACCATATCATTACCTTTTTATACACAATAAATATTCAAGTCATATATAAAAAAACATTAACTATTATTGATCTAAAACTTCTTTAGACAACTGGTTATAAGACTTCTTACTCAATGCATACGCCACATAGTTTTATTATTGGGTATATAGATCAAGTCAATGTCAAACATATAAAGATATTCCATCTATATTTATTTTCTAATGTTTAATTATCTTTGAGAGAAAATGTGTTTCAATTTATTATGATATTTAAACATAGAAAATTTATTAAAAATGATATAACGACTCCAAGTATTCAAAGAATATACTACAACAGCTAGTTCCAAATCATGTGTTGGGTAGTTTTTCTCATGCAGTCAATATTTTCATGAGCCATAAGCTATGATGTGATATCCCTACATGAGAACACATCCAACATAGATCTTAATGAATCACAATAAATGACATAGCCTTGTATAATATAAGAATAAGTGACGAAATAAGATGCAACTTTATCTCTTGGAAATATTCTTGACACTCATATTTTCATTGGAAGGGAATGCCCTTCCTTGTCAAAACCTTCATTGGTGAGGTATGATGTGAAAAAATCATGATCGAAATGTGTGTAGTATCTTAAAAATCCAAGGAAACTATGTTTCACAAAAACAGTCTTATGTGGTTTTCACAAGATAACAACCTCTACCTTTTTAGGGTCTATATAACCTCATTTTTTAGAGTTGAAATGACCTAGTAAATGTTCCTCTTGTATCAAAAAATCAAATTTTCATAGCTTTTCCTAAAGGTGATTCTCTTATAAAATGGTTAACCCTATAGTCAAGTGTACCTTATGACCCGCATTAGTCCTCGAATACACAAGGATGACATCAATGAAAACCACTATAAAGGAACCAAGATACATTTAAATGATTTAATTCATCAATGCCACAAACACAAATAATGTAGTTTTGAGACCCAAAGGAATAACCACATATTAATGATGGACATAATGGCTCTGAAAATTTATTTTTAGAATATCGGCCTTTTGAAATCACAATTAATGACACTCCAAATGTATGATAGTATTATAAAACCTCTAGTATCCCCTATATTGATCAAAAAATTCGTCAATTCATTGATAATGATATTGTTTATTTATCATAACCTGGTTATGATTACAACAATACATACAAATCTTAATAATTCCATCTATCATCTTCACGAAAAGGACTGGTGCTGCCCACAAGAAAGTACTCTATCGAATAAAAACTTTTCTCTACAACTCCTACGATTGGTTTTTCAATTCCCTCAATTTTATTTTTTCCATAATGTAAGATGAAGATGAAATAGTACTATTCTTAGGTAGAATATAAATCATGAACTCCACTTCTATTTTGGGTGGAAACCCTGAGAAGTTGTCAAAAAAATATCAAGAAACTGATTAACTATGGTAAGAAAAACTCCATTTTAAATCTCAAACACTGATTCTAGGGTAATTTATGCCTACTAATAAGATATAGTTCCAACCACTAGTACTAAATGTCCTTCCCTAGCTTCTGTTACATCCCATTCTCCCTTAAATAGATTCTTAATTCCATTAGATTATTTGAAGCACACTTTCCATTAATAAAAAATGATATAGGCCTTAAAGTCAAGAACCAATCCATCCCTAATATCAATTAATAGATATATATCTCAAGGATAATGAAGTCCCACACCAATTCTTCTCTATTAATTATCACCGTACATGTTTTACACTTAAAATCTTGACACTATTGTTGGCTAGGAGGAGTTTGAAATTTCAAAATAGAGTAATCATCTCAACACGCAACCCCATAAGGTCAAAAACATGAGAAGAGATAAAATAATGGGATCCACCCATATCAAATAAGGAATGCATGAGGGTACAATTCACAAGAATCATACCAAATATTTTTGAAGGACAATATTGACATTTGTGATCACCTTCTCAACACCATAGTGTTTCTTACTCATTGTCCCTTGATATTTATTTCCCTATTCATGTTTCCTTTGATTAGGATTTATGGTGTTCCTAGAATCACCTTGACTCAATTGTTTCTAAGAATGGGTGTTATTATAAATATATCACCCCATTGAAGCATTGGATACTTGAGAAAAAATTGATGTAATTCCAGCACCGTACCTTGGAGTACTAACACAATAACACTAGAGATGTCCTATATAGTTATATTTGTGACATGCTTTATGTGGTTTCATACAATCCTACTTGATATTCTCAATTGAACCACTCTAAAAACGTCTAGGCTTACTCTTGGTTCATTGAGGAAAATTAACTAACCATGTGGTCTAGTTATAAAACGCTCCACCACATTGGAAGCACGTGTACATCTTCTTCTTATTCATATAATTTGAGTTCCCACCTATTATAATTGTGATAAACACACTTAATACAAATATATTCATATAGATATCCCTTTATACCACCATTTCTTAATTTACCATTTCCATATAGTTCATAATAAAAATTACAACCATCTTTAAGTGAATTTTCAATCATATGTCTAACTCAAAGATGTCGGATTTCAATGACACACTTGAAGAAACTTATGAGGAAAGGAAAACTAAATTCATAAATTTTTCTATGTACTCAATTATTGAGATATCCTATTTCTTCAGGATAAATAAAAATAGTATCCTTATAATTATGAATGTGTGAGTATAGAATTGTTCGTTTAAAAATTCTTCAAAATCCTCTAATGTATTTCCTTGTCCACCTTATGCTAAACTATAAAACCCCACCATTAGTATTATAGATCATCATGTATGTATATTTCCAACTTTACATTTAGCTTAGATGGAATACCCATGAAATTGAAGATTCAATCCATTCTATTTATTCATACCTCTACTTTCTTAGGTTATGAATCCCATGAAAATATGGTTGGATTCTACTTTTTAAACTAACCAATGTTTTCCACCTATTGAGGTTCTTCATTTCAATTTTTTTTATCCGCAGCTTGAAAATTATGAATGATTCTCTTGATCAATTCTTTGTTCACCTGTGGATCAAGTAAAACCTCATTTTCTATGGCCTCCTCTTGTTGATTTCTACTATGTCTACCAAGTTCCATTTATATAAACAGAATAAAGAATCACTTAGTCAACACTCACTATAAACTAAAATCATTGAAGAGTTCAAATCACAATAAGAAACATATTTTACAAGTTTCCTTTTCAAAATCAAACTAGTATTACCATGTTTACTATTTTTTTATAGATCTTAAAATACTGAATGTACAATTCCATCCTAGTGGTAAGTCTCAATACTAATGAATGATATGTTACACTCATCAACTAAACCCATGAAGACGGGGTGAAAACATACCATGAGGTGTCTTGAAATACTTATGTACCTAAAAAACCTTGTTAACTTAATGATTAGAATAAAAAAGTTAGCTACGTCATTTTAGGTTATACATTTCATGTTCTGATGATCCTATCTCATTTCTCCCATCCCAACACAACAGATAGTCCGACCAATACCGATACTATTTCTAAATAAAGGAACAAGAAAAGCTGATAAAATTTTTAACATTCCACCCCCTCCGCATTATCATGAGATGTAATGAAGGTGCTATTGGTTTTAGGTGAGATCCCCAAGACACCAATGACGATCAATAAATGTCAAGGGCTTCAATAGACTATTGGGGATTCTTTTAACTTAAATACCAAATAACCTATTAACATTGAACAAAAATCATCCAATACTTCAATATAATGCATGGTGTAACATCTCAGATCTGGGTGCCTCCCAAAGGTACCTTGTACCCAGTTTTTCACATGGACTCAAGAGCATTTCCCCCAATTCCATAGGTTTCCGACTAGCAGTGAGGGTCTTGGGTGTGATAGTGGAAAAACTATTCCCTCATAGGTAGAGTAACACAGTGGAAACAAACAATAACCAATAGATGAAGCAGTAATACCATACAACTGAAGTAAACAACATAAGGATGATAATATAAACAACTACAGCACATATTAAATAAATATGAATGTCACAATTATATAAGAAAGTAGACAAAAAAGTCACAATGCTGGAAATACAACAATAAAACCATTGTACTGAAAAGAGAAAATACCTCTTATAGCATCGCAAGCCTTTTCTTGGTCCCATGCTCTCCAGCTCCATCAACAATCAAGAACCTAATGTAGAAGAGCACTTGCCCTTATCTATAACTACAAACATATAATTTTTTTGTGTTGAAAAAAGGACCCAAACTGGTTATGAGACGAATCCTAGTAGACAACCACCAAAAGATCTATGCCTAACTATCAGTGAATATATATATTAGGAAAATGAAAAATGAAGTAATAAATAATGAAGTACTCAAAAGTAAACAATCATACAGTTTCCAATTACATTAATTTACATCTACTAATTATTAAAACTGTTTATTAATGAAACCCCATGATCTAGCCTATGATTTGGGTCCCCTGTGTAATAGAAACACAGATGTATCAGAAGACCATCTGACACTCATCTAAGACTGATTCCATGGTTGTGATTTGTCTTAGAACACTAGTCACAATCAAACAATAATTTATAATAAACCTCTAGGAATGTTCTCACATTATAACCCCTTTGGTTTTACATATCATCAATTCAATAAAGATATAATGACCCTCTAGGAAAGGTCACACAATCTAACCCCTTTGGTCTCACAAAAACAATACCCTCTGAGGAATCACTCACTGTCAATTCCCTCTATGGTATTTTTAATGATAAAATACAAACTATTTAAGGATGAACTCAACATCCATTCCCCATCTGGTCTTATAACGGTATACTATAGACACTCTGAGGGAGAAATCGCCATCAATCCACCATATGGTCTCACAATTTAAATATAATAGACACTCTGGGGAAACCGTCAATGTAAATTCCCCTTATGTTTTAACTACACCAAGTTCTCACATTCTTGTGTAATACAATCATGAAAAAATGATATACAGAAGCCCAAAGTAATCTTAACTACTACAAGGCTAAGAAGCTATAATGCATAACATAGGCATTTTACAAGCAACAAATTAGTAACCAATTCTAACCTAACAAGAAAGGCATGGAAAAAAGGTCGGCCTCATGGAAAAATTGGACCAAACGTCCATAAAGATTCAAACAAGGATAAAAACCCACATGGTGTTCCCTAAACATGAAATATAGGATAATACAACAACAAGAACCCATAATTGATCAATAAAATCTATGGTAGATGGTATCAGGGTTCAATTATTTTACACAAAATACATAAATCATGGGTAATTAGCACTAATGCATATATAATTCAAGGAAAATCACTGAAGAGAAAAAACCACCTACCTTGATGTTGTACAATGAACACTCTTGAATGTCAATGCTTGAATCATCCTAGAACATCGAAGATATACAAACAGTTCAAAAAAGTTCAACCTTGGATAACTCAAGGGAGAGAAGAAAATAGGAAGAGAGGCTCTAGAAGAAGGAAGAACTCACCAGTGGGATTCTAACGCACCTTCCAGAGTTCGAATCAGACCTTGGATGGAGAAACGGTGGCTCTAACTCTTATCATCACTCCCAGTTACTCTTGGATGAAATGAGTTTAGAAGAATATCATTATAGAGATGATACGTGACCCCGGTCTGATTAATCAAATAAAAAAATTACACGGCGTGTTCATTTAATGTACATGCCATGTACTATCATCAATCGGCCCCTACATTAAGTGGTCCACAATGCCATTTTCTAAGCTGTTACACATCCAGTACACAGTTACACATGACAACTAGGTACATGGCATGTACTCAAGAGTATGTGTTGTGTACTTAAATTTTTTTCCAAAACATTATTTTTCCCTAAAAATCCCGAAAACAATATCCATACCTAAAAATAATGATTCGGGTTATTACAAACTACCCCCATTAAATCAATTCATCCCTGAATTTCCCATCTAAGGATGGTGAATATGAATCTTCAAAAAACTCTGGCCACTGGGATCAAACGTCGGCCTCCCTATCCCAAGTCTCTTCCTATACTCACATGTACTTCTATAGAACACATACTAGAGTAATATACTGACCATGGATAACCTTTATGCTATGATCCATGATCTATATAGGGTACTCCTCAAAGGATTCATCAACCTCCAACTCAATTTCCACTGGTAGAAAATTATGAGATAGGTCTGATATGTAACGCCGTAGTAGAGAAACATGGAAGACTTCATGCATAGCCCGACACCTCTGAGGTAACTAAAACCGATAGGAAACTGGCCCGACCCTCTCCAAAATCTCAAATGGACCGATGTATCTCATTTAAGGATTCCCCTTGTCTCTTAATCCTCTTATGTCCCAACCTCGGCGTGACACGCAATAAAACCTAATCTCCGACCTCGAACTCCAGAGGTCATCTTCGTCGATCGACATAATATTTTTGGAGAGATTGTGCAGTATCCATAAATTTCCAAATCAACTCCACGTGATCAGCAATATCCTGGAAAATATGAGGTCCTGGCATAGCTACATCTCCTTCCTCCAGCCAACATAGGGTTGATTGGCATGGTCAACCGTACAAAGCCTCATAAGATTCCATCTGAATGATCGCCTGAAAACTATTGTTGGTGGAAAAATCCACTAGAGGTATATGTCTCTCCCAATATCCACCGTAAGATAGGATGCATACTCATATCATTTCCTCCAAAAACTGAATCGTGCGCTCAGACTAGCCATCTGTTTGGGGTTGGTAAGATATACTCAGAAGTACCTGTGTACCCAAATCCCTCTGTAGTCCCTTCCAGACACTCGAAGTAAACCAGGAATCCATGTAAAAAACTATAGAGTGCAGAACCCCATGAAACCATATAATCTCTCGGATGTACAACCTTCTAATATCATCAATGATGAAGGTCTCCTTGATCGATAATAATTTAGAAACTATCATGAATCTGTAAATGACCACCCAAATTTCATCATTCCCTCGACGCGACCTAAGTAAACCTGTCACGAAATCTATCAGGATATCATTCCACTTCCACTCTAGGATGGGTAATTTCTATAAACTCTATGCTGGTCATTGATTCCCCGCCTTCTCCAGCTAATGCGAGGAACATCTCATAACAAATCCAGCCAAATCTTTGTTCATACCTAGCCACCAATATTAATGGTGTAGATCTCAATACATCTTGGTGACACCTAGATGAACTTCCCAAACTGAGGAATGAAAATCCCTCAAAATCTCCCTGTGTATGTCTGATGACACCCATATGAATCCATGGAAGCGTATGATCTCATCCTCACCTACGGTCCACCTACGAGTAGGGTCCTCACCTGAAACATTCTCTCGTAGTACTAGGCCTTTGGAATCTGATAACTACCTCATTATCTCCTAATCTAGTAGATTATAGGTAATAGCTGTAGAAAAAGAAACATTTTCCCTATCTTTCATGCACCTCCAAATGTATATCAGAGAATAGATCCATAAGCTACCACTTACTACTGGCCTCCTAAACTTCCTGAATCTGAGTCCTCCTTCTCAATGCATCATCCACTACGTTGCCTTTCTCAGGCATGTATTCAAGCTCAAAATCAAAAGACTGAAGGTAATCAAGACACCATTGCTATCTCAAATTCAGATCACACTAATTAAATATATACTTGAGACATTGTTGGTCAGTGAAAACCACAAAATGGAATCCCAAAATATAATGTCTCAAATAGCACAAAGCATGCACAACTATAGAAAAATTGAGATTGTGTGTCAGGTAAATCGTCTCATGTAGCCTCAAATACTGAGACCCTATATGAAATGACCCCTTCCCTATAAATAAGCAATAATACAAACCCATTACCAGATGGATCGTAGTAAATAGTTTAGCTATTTCACATCTCTGGAAAAATCACTATTGGTGCTAACGTCAATCTCCCTTTCAGCTCCTGAATGGCTGAATCATAGGAATCAGACCACAAGTACATCACACCCTTCTTAGTTAGGCCTGTCAATGGTGCTGCTAATCATTTGAAGTCTTGTATAAAGTGTCTATAGAAATCATCCAACCTTAGAAAAAATTTTACATCATATATGTTCTTCAGCTGCTCTTAGGAAACTATTGATCTCAATTTTTATGGGTCTACTGATACTCCTATATTTGAGATGACATGACCTAAGAAGTGAATATGTTCCATCCAAAAGTGGAGTTTAGAGAGGTCATCATATAACGGTTTTTCTCTCGGTGTACTCAAAATGATCTCAAGATGGGTGGAATGGTCGTGTAGAGTGTGAGAGTACACCACGATATCACCCACAAAGACTATCACAAAAGAATCCAAATTAGAATAGAACACCTGGTTCATCAGTTCCATGAATACTACTAACATGTTTTTGAGACTGAACAGCATAACCACAAACTCATATAGACCATACCTTCTCCGAAATGCTGTAAGAGGGATATCTGATGGTATAACGCGCAACTGATGATAACCAGATCTCAAGTCAATCTTCGAGAACACGCGTGCTCCTCGAAGTTGATCAAATAGATAATCAATCCTCAAAAAAGGGTAATAGTTTTTGAACATCAATAGGTTCATATTCTGATAATCCATGTAATGTTTTAGGGTACCTTATTCTTTCTTCTCAAACAGGACAAACAAACCCCAAGGAGAAGTACGGGGTCAGATGAATCCTTTTGTCTGTAACTCCTCTAACTACTTCTTGATCTCCTGTAACTCTTGTGTAGCCATGCTATAAGGAGTAATGGACACCAGTGCCTCTCCTAGAACAAGATCAAAAGAGAAATCTACCTCTCACTCTAGAGGTGAACCTAAAAAGTCATCTGTAAAGGCATCTCTGAAATTATCCACCCCTGGAGGAAAGTCCATTTGTGAAGTCCCTTGGTCATCGAGATATAAACTAGAAATATGGATTGTAACTCCTCCAAACCCATGATGCTCAGGTCCAAATCTACATTCTTGTATATCCCCCTCACCCTTTTGTAGAAAATACCCACCCTCTGGTGATGTGAAACTCACCCTACGGTGATAATAGTCAACAAAGGAATAGAAGGAGACCAACCATTCCATTCTGAGAATGAAATCGACGTCTATCATATCTAAGACGTAGGGTTCCCATAATAAGTGACACCCACCAACCTCAAGAGGTCACTCCATCCACTAACATACACTATTTTCTCAAATCCCCAACAAAGTGTCTAGCGTTATAACATCCTCAGAAGTAAATATACATATCCCAAATCTCTCCACAATGACGACAATTAAAAACTATGTGAATCCCCTATATCAAAGAGAGTATAAGCTAATACTGAGGAAACTAGTATCATACCTCTAATCGTAGAGGTTTCGGGATCCTGCTCATACTAGTTCTGCTCCATTGCAAAGGTCTGACCAGTACCGCGGCCTTGTGACCGTACCTGACTACCCCGAGCTAATCCACCCTATTGTCACTGAAAGCCTACTGACTGGATACCACATCCATGACCTCCTCATATTCTTAAATAGATTTATAAACTCCAGTTCTAGGAATTTTAAGAAACTGGTGGTCCTGATCCTAAATGTGGAGTCATAGAAGAACTCTTATCACTAGTTGATGTTCTGAAAAACCCGAAAAAACACTGAAGATAGACCATCTTGCTGCAAGAGTGGAACTCGACTGGGACCCTTGGTCAATGAGGTCTCATATTCCCACTCTTAACACATTGGTATCATAACACCTAGATACCTGGGATCTCCACATGTAGACTCCTTGCAACGCTTCCTTGTATTAGACAGAGGAGTACCAACTCTGGATGCCGAACCGCCCTAGCTCACAGCTCTAGACTCTCTCAGATTACACTTGGTGATTAGTGCCTGGTTGACTATAGAAGTTATGGAATTCAAATTGAAGATGTTCACCTAGAATATAATTTCATGTCTTATACCATCCTCAACCTTCCTTGAAAGAAATATCTCATCACCCCTCGAATGGGTGTGAAGTGCTGCAGCTCTGTGAAGTGAGAAGAATACTCTAAGATTTAAAGAGTACCATATTCCATACCCCTGAACTATAGGGCCTAGTTGGCCCTCAAGGTCTCCAGGTAGAAATATTCATAGAATTTATTCTAGAAATAATAACAATCCATAACTCATTGTTATCTTTCTTGTGATATCAAATCCCACCATATCTTTGCAGAATCTAAAAGCATGTAAGTAGTGAGCTTCACCATCCTATCAAGTGGTGTCTCGAGATGATCGAAGATAGACAACATGACTTATGACCATGACTCTATAGCCTAAGGTCCTCCATTATCTGATAAATATGGAGGAGGATGTTACTATAACAACCTCTACATCTCTTCCATAAACATGGTAGGTTGGAGTGCTCCTTGGAAAGTCTGCATAAACCTCATGAAGCCTTCCCAGAACATTGCATCAGAACCTATGTCTAGTATAATAGATAGTTCCAAGACGGGCATGATAGGAGGATCTATTGGTAGTCCTAGATCTATCATTTCTGCACCTAATAATAGCCCTATATCTGGCAGACAACCGAAGGACGTCTTGGTGGCATGACTCTTCAAGGTCAAGCACACACCTCAGTTCAAGATTATCAAGGACTAAAATGTAGAAGTAAAAGAAAGAAACATGATAAGAAAAAATTCTAGTTTTTTTAAATCACATTTACATGGAGTGTATACCCTCCACACTGCGTGTTCCCGTAGGTGTTAACATGGTAGTGTACCTTTACCAAATCTGGTTGTGTAACACCCCTACACATGACATGTTCTTTCTGTGACACGGCGTGAACTTGAATTTTTCCGTCATGTCTGAGTTCTTATACACAGATAAACCACATGATTCTATTCTACATAACCCTACATGGCATGTTCACCATTAACACGAGGTGTACCATATAATTTCTAACCACATGTGTTGTTAGTCACATGGTCAAATACATAGCCTCTTCGGCACAATGTGTACTCCCCTCACATGACATGTTATATACAAGTTTCCTAACCCCATGTCTCTGCTCACACAGTTAGCCACATAGTTAGGTACTACCCATTTTGTATAAGAATTATAATGCGTGTACTTAGGAAAAGTTTTTTCTTCCAGAAAAGAAGAACACATGGAGTGTGTTCATAACAACACACACCATGTTGTTGGGGTTTCTAGATAGTAAGCCTATAAAACATCCCCAGAACCCTTAAAAACTTAAATTTTTTTCCAAGGAATGAAAAATTATGTCCCATGAGAGCCCATACTCACACGAATCAATTTTTGGAATCCTTATTCACATTATAGATTGAAAAAAATCAATTAAATCTCAAACATGATCCACCAAATTCCTATCCAAGAGGGCCCATTACACATCAGGGACCAGAGTTTGGAATTTATCTAATGAAACTTTACATATTAATAGTACCCTATCAAATTACAGGTATTTTATCAAGGATTTTATCACAACAACATTAATATCTAGCACAACATCTATCACAACAACATGAAATCAGTAATTCACCCTAAATGGCATGATAATAATGCATGTCATGTGATCTCTAGAAAGTGGCTATATAATGCATGAGATGGTATAATCTCATCTCATCAGGTTGTAACATAAATAGAACCTCAATAATATCAATAGTAACAACAAAAAACAATTGAATCACCCAACGGTGAAATAAAATCTACTGTAACAAATAAAAAACCATAAAAATTGGAATATTTGAGGTAACGTTCCTTTTCCATGTACACAGGTTAGCTACACCCAGGAACTAATTTTTACCAACAACTTATTTCTTTCCATCCTTTGATATATGATCCAAACAATAAGTCAATGAAGAATTCAATTTCATGAAAAAATTTCATTAAACAACTTGTTTTCATAAAAAAATACAATAATTTTAAAACCACCATTTTAAAATTATAAACAAATGGGGCTTATGTAAACCATCAAATTTCCCAAAACTTAGAAATCCAAAACCAAAAGGAATTTCCATCAAATATGAAACAACTATTTCACAAATATTTCAATCAAAATCATTTAATCATAAATAAGAATTCGATTTCTATAATAGTAGAGATGAGAGAGAAGCCAGTTACATCTCAACGGATGGTGAAAACAATGAATTGTACTAAGATGTCCTATATCCAGCCTTTGAACTTATTCCCTTCAAAATATCCAATAAGATCTTAAATAAGGAATATTGATATATCCTTGGAGGAATAGATCTCATTATCTGAGTGAGAGAAAATCAGCGGATCTAAAGAGATAGTATTACACCACCGGACTCTCACTCCCAGATCCTGTGTTAACTACGTAAACATTACATTTTTAGCTTTGATATCGACAAAGTTGGAAAAATTTTCTCTATCCAAAACATAAAAAATTAATATGAAATATTGGATCACTTACATTCTCAAGGACATTTTAGGTTTAGAGTTTTAGACAATTATGAAAAACTCTTACATAACAAATACCCATGTATTTAAATCAAAATTTCTCCCACTTAACCCAACTTTTCATATTTCATATTTAGTCAATATCATCATCCATATGAAACCCTACATGTCAAAATTCATTCAATATAATTCGTGATAATCAAGGGAAATGGAAAAAAGAAGGGTGAGTTTAAATGATCATTAAGGGTAAACATAAGAATTAACAATTGAATGGAATTAGTGAGCATAAAAAAAGAATAATGGTATGATGAAATAATCAATGTTCATGAGAATAACATAATAATATGCATAACCATCAATACTTGGATTAGAAAACATGAAAATAAGGAATAAGGTTTTAACAAATGCAAGATTCATTAAAAATAAATCATAATGATCAATGTGATATCAATCTTGATCAATGGAAACATCTATAACCCATAGTAATCATAAAACAATGTATTGGTATCTTAGGAAATTATCTTTATATCACTACATATTAATGGTATAACCAATATAGTTGACATTAATCTCTATAGTACTCAATTAATTAGAGGGTTATTGTGAACCCACCCATTCTTGGTTTATCATAGAACCATCCATACTTATTTAATAATGTAACCAACCATCATTGGTGTATAACCTAACCACCCATCATAATAAACAATATCCAATAACCATATTAAAATAATGTACATAGAGTTTTCATTTTAGTATAAAATCATTGAAATGGCCTTTATTCTTTTTAGAATTTGATTAACTTGTGGAAAAGAAATGGGTTCTATAAAAATCTCTTAAAATGTGATTAACCAATAGAAAAGAAACATATTCCATAACAATCTCTTTGAAACGTGATTAACCCCATAAAAGGTAATGAGATCCATAATAATCTCTTTGAAACATGATTATCCCATGGAAAAGAAATGGGTTTTATAACAATCATTTTGAAATGTGATTAACCCATGGAAAAGAAATGGGTTACATAACATTCTCTTTGAAACATGATTAACTCATGGTAAAAAAATGGGCTCCATTTCAATCTCTTGGAAAGAATCTTAATCAATCGATAAAAAATAATGAGGATTTCATCACTAACAAATATAGTCATTGGAGTATAATTAACGATAATGTTTTTTGATTTTTATGAATGGAGAAACCATTAAATGATCATTAAAACATTTTTGAGGAAAATGGACTTTTCATTTTTAAAATCACTTTTAAAAACTAAAAATTCAAAAAATATTGTAAAAATCATTTTCATTGAAAACACGTTAGAATAATTTAAAATAAAATTCAAGGGAAAAATGGAAATGATAATGGTAAAATATGTTCAAGTCATAAATGATAAAAATAAACACTATTTTCACAACATTATGAAAGAGGGAGTCAAAAGTGACCCGTTTAGAAAATGTTAAGAAATTTACTTTAAAAACCTTGTAAAAAAAGATAAAAGATCATGTAAAATGGCTTTAGGAAAACATTTATTTTTATAAATTATCATTTTTTAAAATATTTCATAAAATATGTATATAAAAGAGAATGATACCAGATCTAAGAAAAATACATGATTAGTATCTATTACAAATGAATTTCATGATACTTCTTCAATCAATAAGGAGAAAATAGAAATTAATAATATGAACCACATTCATATCTAAATGTTAATAAAATATATTTGATTCAATAAAATAATTTTACATTATTTATACTAAAATAACCTATAACAAAAAAATAACCCAACAGAAAAAAGATTGTAACATAAAGCCTTTTCCACTTTTGTAACTCTACAATCATAATACCTATGAAAGAAAAACATCAAATGATGCATTAAATATCATGAAAAATTAGTTTCATGATATAACACGTTAAATGTAATTGTATACCCCACACAAATTAATATAGGTGAATATCATATACGTATGTCCCAATGATATAGAATTTGAGATGAATAACCCTTATAAAAATCATACCAATGAATTTAATAATTAATTAATGAGTCGATTATGTATTTCAAATGTAAATCCACTTAAAATAAGTGAAAATATAACATAGTATAATAAAAATTAATTACACACGTAACCATATAATATCAAATTCAATGAATAAGTAATATAGCTTAATGAAAAAATATGTTATGAAATTATTTACAACATGATAACCTTAAATTCATATCCACTTGGATGAAATAATTAAAATTGAAACATGAAATACCATTATTTATAAATGATTAATGTTATAAATGTAAAAGGGGTAGTATATACACCATATAAAATAAGTTGGGAGAATAATAATAAAATATGCCTCATTGAGAGTAAATTGAGATGAAATCTATGATGGATTTGGTAATCTATGGATCAAAAACCAATGAAAGAGAGAACCTCATGTGTATTTTAAAATCATAGTAATATTTATGAAAAAAATCATAAAATTAATTAATGGGAATTATATACACAACACAAAAAAATTAAGCGATGAATATGGAATGTCTCACAGAAATAAAAGTAAGATGAGAAAACTCTTACCTTGAATCTAAAATTTCCATGTGTGCCCTTTAACTCTTGTATAATAATATTATATAAAATATTTTATTTCTTCACAAATATTTTCAGGTTTATTAACATATAATTAAATAATTTATGTTATTTATGTCAATGACATATTTAAATACATAATCTGTTAAGTCCACATCAGGTGTTTTGAGAATGTTCAGTTTATTGTTTCAAAATGGATTTGGTGTGTTGACCTTGGTCGAAGAGTTAATTATTTAAACATATAAAAAATAATAATAAATACATAATTATCATAATTATTCATCAATTTTAATTTTGTTAAAACAATAATGAAATATGTTTATGAAAAATGAACTATGTTGTGATCTTGGAGATCTTAGGTTATACGTTTGCATGAGAAATGATTCCATTTTCCAATAATCATTATTGAAAGAATATGTGTATTATTTTATCTTTAAATAATTATAATAACATCATAAATATAATATTATTTAATTAAATACACTTATATACATCATAAATGTGATATGGTGATGAAAAAATAATCACATAGCTTTGTGGTGGCGATAGTCCACACAAACACGAGAATGACATTATCATATTTATGTGTAAGAAAGAAAATGATATATTATCTATTTAGAATGATAAATATGTAATTAATATAATAATTATGTCATTTATTTCACATATAATCATTATATCTATTTTTATTACCTTCCATGTAAAGTGTTAGTGAAAAACAAATCACATCGCTTCGTGAGATGGTAGTCTGTCGTACACACGTGCGACATTATCGTATCCCCCAAAGAATGGAAATTAAAAAAATTATATGAGATATCATACATACATAAGTATAAATATGTTAAAAATATGATATAAATACTTTTAATCCATCATTATAACAAGTCTTGAGAGGTGGTGATGGAAAACAAATGACGTCGGTTTGTGAGGAAGTAGTCCACCATTCACACACATGATGATTTCGTATCTCATTTCATGGAATAAGAGATGGATTTAGATTTTCTTTTAAAATAATAACATATAAATATATGTGAGATACTAGTTTTATTATATAATCATAATTTAATAATATTTGATGTATACTAAAGAAGAAATAAAATAAAAAGGGCTTGAATAACTATGATATATTTTTTTCAAAAACCTCTATGGATAAACACTAAAAACCTTTATAGGATAGATTTATGATAAACAAATGGGTCTAAGTTCTAGGTATGAAATTTAGGAAGGAATTTGGGAAGGTTTTTTTGAGAAAAATGGGTTAGAAGATGTGAAGAGGAAAGGAAATGAATGATTTTTTATAAGTGAGGTGAGTGGTACACATAAATGTTTTGAAAATAAAAAGTGATACTCATATTTTTCACATGACGCAGGGAAATAAAATAAAACATTATCAAGGTTTAGACATTATAATGTATAAATATTAATAAAAATATATTTTTGATAAGTTATAAAGTCATTTTAACCTTTATATTTTTAGTTTAATCCCTGGTAGACTCTTTTCCACTTTAACAATGCTAATTAATTTTTACTATTTTTAGCATTCATTATGGTAAAAAAATTAAGTTGAAATTATTAGATACTCTAAATTATGATGATTAAAAATATTTAATCTATTTACCAAATTCCATTCAAATAAGTGTAAATTTTTATTTAAAATTAAACCTGAATACAGGATGAAAAAATTGGTTTTCAAGAATTGTATTATTCAAAAAAATATGATTTTATATCAACTCTATGAATAATAATAATAATCATTTTATGAATCCCAATTAATATTTATTAATATATAATATATAAATTTAATTTAATTAATTCCTAATTGAACAATGTCTTAATTAATTTAAATGGAGAAATATTATGCACTTTAAAATAGTTTTCAAAAAAATCAAGATTTTAAAACAAAAAATAAACTAATACTAAAATCCAATATACAATTGAATTGAAAGAAATTAAGTAGATTAAATATGAATACATAAAATTCAATATATTCTGAAAAATAAATATTTTCTAAAAAATCAAAAAAAAATCACCCTTATTTAATTTTGATATGATGATTTTAAAAATAAATTTTATTTAATAAAATATGTTTTCTAAAATTTACAAAAAAATAATTATATTGTTTTCTCGGAAATAAAATAAACATAATTATTTAATAAAACATATTTTTGAGTAATAAAATTTCTTTACTAAAAATTGAATCATTATTTAATGAGAATTTATCAATAATTTATATTGAATGAAAAATTTATATATATATATATATATATATAAGTATTTAATATTATTAATACCCCCAAATTTAATAGCAACATTATAAAGGTTATCTATCTTGTGGTTTGATTAAGCTCGATGTTTCATATTAAATATGTTATCGAACATAATAGTCTTCTTTTAAAATATTAAGGTGTTACATATATATATATATATATATATATATATATATATATATCTGTGTGTGTGTCTGTGTGTGTGTGCCAAGACTTACTGGTGAATCCAGATCACGAACACACTTTTATTCAAAAAAAATGTCTCTAGATCGAAGGAAATCACCTTGGGAGCCTAGGGAGGAAGTGGAATTCTAGATCATGGGAGAATAGGGAAACAATGAGGGTTATGGGGACTTAATCTGGATTAAACTATAAATTTCAGGTCATTAGTTGTACATCGCATGGTTATGTCCCATGATTTTTCAAACCATGTGCAAACCATGCATGTGCTACTGGACTAGTCTGGTAGTCAGATGGTTTTGGAAACACATTTTTTCTAACTGTGGGTCAACCATTCACTCCTACTATCTTAAGACCACATCCCATGAAATTGGCATGCATGATTTGAGGAATCATGTTCCAACCATGTATTTCCATATATTTCACTTTCCATGGTTTCCCCTAGGCACTCGTATGTTTTGTTCAAGTTGTATGCCAATTATTCGCCTACCCAGTGAACCCCAAAACATGTTGCACAGTTTTCTGAAGGTGGTGCACAATTTCTACTAATCATGTACAAACTCTGCACCTCTAGAAATACCTCCAAAATATGTCAAAACCACCATGAAACTCCTAAATTTTAACCTAATAATTATATAATATAAAAAAATAAGGGCAAAGTACCTAAAACCAAGGGTGATACATGTAATGATTTAATTTAAAATTAGACCCACAATCGTGATGAAAAAGATATTTTCCAATGAAATTTTGTTTCTTAAGTAAAAAACATTTTTATATCAATTTTCTTTATAATATTGATTCCAATGACCTAAATTTGATTAATAATAATATAATTGAACTAAATTTACTTTTAAAACCATATTAAAACAAAAATAGAACTTTGTAAATTCTCTAGATGAAAAGAAAATTTAAAATAAAAATATGTATTTTTCATTATTCATGGAAAAAATAATATTTCCAAAATAATATCAAAAACTCTCTATAATATAATTATGATATGTTTATTTTATAAATGTAGTTTATTTTTTCAAATAATTTTCTTAATTGGACAAAATTAATTATAAAATAATTGTATAAAATGAGATGAAAATGGTATTTCACATAAATTCATTTTTCAAGAAATAAATAATCTTTTATTAACACTATGACTACTAGTCATCCAAAACTGAATTTAAATTCATATCAATAGATATATAATATATACATTTAATTTAAATATTTCTTTATTGGTGGTTGTTTTGTTTAATTAAATTGGATAATCTTTATAAACTTTAAAAATAGTTTTCAGAAAAATACTTCATTTTTAAACATAATAATATATTTATAACAAAATCATGAAAATTACTGATTCAAATTAAATTAATTATATAATTATAAATAAAATTTTTAATATTTCACTTTAATACCAGATCAAAAATATAATGTTAAGTTTAAATTACTTGATTTAATGGAAATAAATTATAGTATTTGAAAAATTGATAATTTTAACTATTCACTAAAAAATCAATCATAACAACAAACATCAAATATTTACTCTAAGATAAAATTCATATATTTATTTTAAAAATTATATCCATTTTATCAAAAAAAAATCTGAAATTTCCATAAATTAATTATATAATTTTCTCACAAAAAACAATAAAACCAATTTTTAAAGAAAACATATTTTTAAAGAATAAAAAGACTTTACTAAAAATTTGAGTGATTATTTACTACAAATATATCAATACATTTATATTGATTATGACCTATATATATTTCAAAAAAATAGTTAATATTATTTATACCCACCAATTTAACATATAGGTTATAATGATGATATTTAAATATTAATATTTCATAATTATTTTAAACTCGGTGTTATGTGCTGTATATGTTGTCGAACAAAAATTTCTTACTTTAACATATCAGGGTGTTGGATAGCAGGTTGGGGAATATTATGATTTAAAATTGGGTAAAATGGGTGGGTCATGGGTATACATTATGGATGATAATTAAACCTCCAATGTTGGAGCTTTATTATGGGATGTTCTTACTAAAGGAATTGGAGGTGAACCCTGTGATGATGCATATGGAGATGGATAGGCTGAATATAAATCATAATTAGAAAAGGATATTTACTTTTTGTTATTGTAGGAGAACATATTAATTTCATTAAAGACCTGTAAAGGTAAAATGAAGTTGGTATCACCTATACTAGCCTGGTTAAGAAGTCAAGAAAAATTCTTGTAATCATTGACCTGATTAATGTTCCCATTTCATCTGGTAGTTTAGTTCCCTCTCAAAGTGTAGTTGTTATTGGTAAAGAAGTCATGGAATCTAAAATTTTAGTCAGTTATGATCCTGAGGATAAAGATTCTCCTCTAATTTATGGTCTTGATTTAGGTTTAAATCAAGATCTTCTAGGAGGGTATAAAGGCATTTCTAAAACTCCTATGACCAATAATAAAATTAATCTAAATTATGTTGCAAAGACCATGAGTAGGGATACTTCTAAATATGTATATATTAATCCTTTCAAAATGGGGGTTTCATCCGATCCACTAGAATATTCCAGTGAAGTTTATGGACAATTGGATGTGGGTGTGTTGGGGTCTACGTTGAGCGTAAGTCCCCAATAAATAGCCTAGGATCACCGAATCACGGTTTGTTTAATAAAAATATTTTATATTGAAGAAGAAATCATGGAGAAAATGATAATAGTTGTAAGAAAAGGTGAATAATGGGTGAATCAACATGAGAGAAGAAATGAACAACAAAGAAAGAAAATAGTGCCAACAAGCCCGTACCCGAGTGGTAAGGGCTCCAGCTTGGCATCCAAGAGACCCAGGTTCAAAATCGGGTAGAGGAAAATTTCTGTGGGTACTGTAGTAGTACTGTAGTGGAACTGTAGCAGTTACTGTTCGGTACTGTAGTATCCAGAACTATTCACCCGATTTGGGCCTTTGGACCACTAGTTTAGGACTACGGGTCTCTAGGGCCATCGAGCCATCAAAGACCTTTGGGCCACAGGGCCTTTGGGTCACGTAGACCATAGAGTAGCCCAGTTCACACTGAACAGGCCCTAGAAGTGGATCAGAGCAATAGGAGTAGCAGCCACCAGATGTAGTGATAACTGTATTGTACGAATGAGAGGGTATGGCAGCCGCCACTGGGACCAGGCACCATGTAGCTTTGTACGGGGCAATGCTAGCCGATCAACAATGAAAGGTGGGAGATATGTGATCAATGATGTAGAAATATGGGGAGGGGAAGTTCAAATGGGATCGGCCTACAGGTCATGTATTGGGAATGGTATTCCTCTGGGCCTTCGGGTCATGTATTGCGGGTTTGTCCGGCCTTGGTCCTTGGGCCTACGGGTCATGTACGGGTTCCCCTTCAACCCTTAAATAGGGTATTATCCATAATAAAAATAAAAAAGAAGGCCTTCGGGCCATTCGTGAATGAAAGAAAATAGTAATGAACTTGATGATTTAATATGCTTTGGACCCTTTGGGATCCTACATGCATGAAAAGAACACCACCAACACACAAATATTATTAGTTCTAAAACAAAAATAATACAAGATTTAATCCAAAAAAATTGATAAAAATAAATAATAGAAAATGAAATAAAAGATTTTAAATGAAAATAATGATAGAATAAACTTACAATGCCATCTAATTTATCATCGTCAGGAGAACATGTTATTGCTTCCTAATGTTGAAAAAGGTGACTGATTCATCTGATGATGTGTAGCATAGTAAAAATTTTCAGGATCTTTATCAGGACTTCTAGATAGAGGAACAACCAAATGTATTCCATTTGAAGGTATCTTCATTAAACTTCACCAGATGTAGTACACTGAAGTTAACCAAGGAGGAAGATGAAGTGATTCTAGTTCTCAATTGAAACAAGGATCTCAAGAATATTTCTATCATTTCACTACTACAAAAACGAGCAAGGGAAGCACCCCCTTATATCAGCGCTATGCAAAAGAGATGATAAAGGTTACCCTGTATCAGCGCTAATATTTTAGCGCTGATAAAAAGATTCTTTATCAGCGCTTTTCTAGCACTGATAGAGGGAATCTTTATCAGTGCTAGAAAAGCACTGATAAAGAATATTGTATCAGCGCTAAAATTTTAGCGCTCATACATGGATTATTTTTCATCACTTTTCAAGCACTGATAAAGAGGCCTTCTATCAGCGCTAGAAAAGAACTTATAATAATCCATGTATCAGTGCTAAAATTTTAGTTCTGATACAGGGTAACCATTATCAACACTAAAGAAGCGCTGATAAAACGATCCTTTATCAGCGCTAGAAAATCATTGATAAAGAATCTTTGTATCAGTGTTAAAATTTTAGCGCTAATACAGGAATGATTTATGAGCGCTTTTTTAGCGCTGATAAAGGTTAGTTTTATCAATTCTAAAAAATCGCTCATAAAGGATACCTTTATAGGTGCTAAAATGTAAGCACTGATAAATTTAGTCTTTATCATCACTTTGATAGCGCTGATAAAACATTAGTCCATTTTTTTATAAAGTTGGTCGCACATTTCCCTCGTTTTATCACGACCTAATGATTTTGCAGTACTGGAACCATCAGACTCCCCTCTGCCTCCTGCTGAGTTTGTGTTTCTGGACCTCCACCACCCTTGCTTCATATTGCCGGACCTCCGCCACCCACAACGCCCTCTTCCGTTTGTCTAACCTCCCTTTAAGGCATGTTTTCAAAATATTTTTTTAATATTTTTCTTGTTGTTGGATGAATCATTGATGGATATTGATTTTGTTATTTCATTTGGATTCATTGGTATGTTTTGGGAGTACCTTTCCTTAGGTTTCGAATTATGCTCTTAGTGGTTCTTCATGGTTACTGGTTGTAGTCTCTTATTTGGTTGAAGTGATGTGTTCATAGTATATTTTCATCTTATGTCCCACCATTTTAGTGAAAATTTAAATGGTTGGGTGACCTATGATATGTCTCTAGACATTATTGGGATTTTCTCTCTTCTTAGTGATGTAGATGTGTCATTTGGAGATGTATGATGTTTTTGGAGGATATACATTAAGGTTTCTTGGTAATATTGGTTATCTGTTCATTTTAATTTTTGTAGTGGTCCTCTATTCGGTGACTCTTCCCATTTGACCCTATATCACAAGGTGAAACTCCCTCCCTTTCTCTCATCCCTTTGGCTCCATTTTTAGGGTGATTCGGACTTTTATCTACAGGGAATATCTAAGTAAGAATCTCACATTCTATTTTATTCTCCTTTCTTGGTCAATAATTTTTTTTAACTTGGGTTATTTTTCTATAGAAAATGTTTTGACCTAGGTAGAATTTAATCTCATTTATTTGGGTTAAATCTTTATGGTTATGGTGTTTAATTGCATCCTTAGGGCCTTTCCTTAGTTCAGTTGGTGGATTCATTCTGGTTTTGTGAAGATATAAAGAAATAGGTTGGTTGTTCCATTATTTGACATTGTTATAGGTGTTTAATATGATTTATTTGGTTCTAAAATGGTTTTATAAATAGTCTTGGTTGTGGCAAACATGTTTTCAAATTTTTTTGTTGTGCGTAAGGGTTTGATAATGATATCACTATTGTAAATGGTTGTTTTTCATGTGTGTTTCTATTACTGGAAGTGTGATTGTATAAAATAGATATAATTTTATATAGGTTGTGGAATTGAGCACAATGGAATCCTAGTTATCTAGGTGGGTAGTCTAGGTCTAGCATATTGGGTGAATTAGTCAGGCCGATGATTGGTATCCTTAATAAGGATATACAAAACAACATTAACTAAACATTCATTTGCTAGGGATTGGAGGCTCAAATAGGACCTTCATGTCTAAAAGATGTGTTCACTGAGAGTACGAGGATCCTAGGACCCTATTAAACCTAATACCTTAGAGATTTTATATAGTGCTCATTCTATTCTTTCCATCATCTTGTCATGTTTACTTTCTCTTTTATTTCAATGAATGTTTTATTTAAATTATATCTTCCTTTTTCTTAAAAAATAACATGTTAATCTTTATCATAATGTCATTACATGGAATCTATTTTTTTGTATCCTAATAGGTATGTTTGCTCACACCTTATATACACCCTCAGGTTTATGTAGACCTTATTATGTTATACCCAGTTAAAGGCAAGATTCCATTGGTGGTGATGGTGGATATATGTGCTAGTAGTTCCCCTTTTGGTGACTGTTATTGGTTTTGGAATGGGGATGTTGACCCTCATGTTTCATGGAGGCTTGGTTGTATTGTTGGTTCCCTTACCTTTTTTTGTTATTTTGGTTTTGGTTGAAATTGTTAAATGCTTATCCCTTCTTGCATTGTTATCTTTTGGTCTATTATAATGTGAAATTTGGTTATGATGTGGTGTTTGATTATTATGTAATATTTATGGTTTTTTAAATGAAAAAATCATTCCCAAAGGTGTTACTCAATGCCTAGGCACTAGTTACAACCCATGGGGATTGGTAATTCCCTTTGGACCTTCCCACGAGTTGGGTCAGGTGTCAAGTGGGATGACAACCTCGCCTAGTTCATGACAAGATGTCTACACCATAGTATGGTTGTCTAAATCCTTTCTATACCGTATCCATGGGAGGTTGCAATGTGGTATCTTTTTTTATAGTCTTAAATTCCATGAGCCCCATTTTATATTATTTTTTCTCCTACACAACTCTCATTTTAAATCTTGATTCATTAAGGATTAAAAGAGTCATTTTAACTCATCCAAACTCCCTTCTGCTCAAATAGAAGCTCCATTGGATGCGTTTGGTTTCTCTCTGATAAGGGGATCTCTGATCGATTGGTAATCCTATATCTCCTCTTATATCATCTGTATACAGTGATAGATCATCATCTTTTTAGTGAATCTAATATTCTTTTTTATTAATCATGATTATATGTTAGACTACTTGATCTCTTACACCTTCATTATTCATGGACAGGTCCCATTATGGGTGTTAAGTTGGGTTGATCACTAATTAAAGGCAGGTGGTTCAAAAATGTTTATTCCACACAATTGAAACTTTTTTCTTGATTTATTCAATATGAATTATAAAAATAATTTAATATGATTTTAATTAAAGTGGATTTTATTTGTGATTTTAGAGGCATGTATTTTTGAAATAAATCCCCTTCTTAGTTGTTTTTTGTGTCATGGAATGATTTGAGAAACTATATATTTTTGTGGGAATATTTTATAAAATAATTATTCTTGATTTCAAAAAAAAAGATTAGAATATATTATGATTTGAAAAGGGAATAGATTTTATGAAAACCTATGATTTTGTTTTGAAATAAAAAATTCATGTTGAAAATTTAAATCTGTTATTTTAATGTAATAAATGAAATTATTTGTAATCATTGATTTTCCAATGTTTGGTTGATTATTTGATTTTAAGTATATGAATCCAGGGTATTTATTGGTAATTTGGATAAGAATGTTAGGATATAATCTCCTAGAACTATATTTATGATGAAAATACTAACTTAAACATACTATGACATGAATTTTTCCCCAATGGGAATTTGAGTCCCAATGACCTGAGTTGTAGGATGTGTTCACACATTGAGCCAAGATCATTGATTCAGTTGTGTGAGGATCATATTACTAGAAACTAACATAACATAGGGTTTGATACGTGTTACTATGATATATATTTTTTTATTACATGTCATTTATTATAGAACTATTTTGTTCACGCCAACTAATTTATATAAGATTTTTATATACATTGTTCATTTAGGTCAGTTTTTATATATCTTCCATCATTTTGATTATGAAACTATGTGATGTGGGAAATATTTAAATACTAAGATACCATATTGGTATATGTTACTATGATTTATGTGTGACTATATACTTATTATATTTTCTTATTATTTCTTACACACCACCACTTGAGTCGAGTAACCTGATTGAAATCCATATTGGTACTTTGGTTCTGATGTGGATATGGTTTTTTATTTGTTTGTCACATGTGTATGTGTGGATATAAGGGTACATAGGAATGATGATATTAAATTTAGGGTAGAGACATAGGAGTGGTAGATGTATCATTCTTTATTATCTTGCGTTTGGTATGGGGTGATATGAGGAAACTATAATGAATCTAAAGTAATTATATTTAATGAAGATTAAATACTAATGGTTAGAATCTATTAATCACTATTTTTATAAGGAAGTGGTTCTCTTCTACTATATTTGGAAGTCTTGTTTTTTGTAATTGAACCAAAAATACTAATATTTGAGATTCAAATAGGATGAAGATGAATAATGATTGGATGGATACTAATCGTTTAACAATAGAGTACGAGAACAGAGTGAAAGAGTTCATCATGTTTGCAAAGGATCACACAATGGATCCTTCTCAAATCCTTTGTATGTATTTACGGTGTTGTAATTCTAGAATACTTACTCCAGAGGAGTTGGAAGAGAATTTGATATGTCACACAATAGATCGGAGTTATAAATGTTGTAATAAAAACGGAGAAAAAGTGAATGTAGCTACTAGCTGGGGTAAAACTGCATTTTATGGATCGTTAGATATGAATACAAATATGGATAATGAAGAAGACCATATGGAGGATGTTTTTACAGATGTCAATGATTATGAAGATCGTATTGAGTAAATGACATAGACAATTCAAGACGAACTCTGTGATTGCCCAAAATTGTTTGAGAAGTTAAAGAGTTGTGCAAAGACGCCATTGTATGCTTCTTGCACTAAGTATACAACATTGTCAGCTATACTGAAGTTGTATAAATTGATAGAAAGAAATGGATGGAGTGATGTCAGTTTTACGGAACTACGTTCTCTATTGAATGACATGCTCCCGAAAGATAATGAGCTCCCAAGCCGGACATATGAACCTAGACGAATGCTACCCTCGATAGGAATGATTTATGAAAGAATACATGCCTTCCCAAAAGACTTTATATTGTTTCTCAAGGAGAATAAATCACTTACCGAATGCCCAAAGTGTGGTGCTTCTCGATACAAGAAAGATAAATCCAATCCTAAGAAAGTTGTATGGTAATTTCCAATCATTCTAGGGTTTAGGGGTCTATATCAAAGTGAACAAACTGCAAGAAAATTGTCATCAGATGCTGATAAAAGAAATAAAGATGGGTTATTACGTCATCCAGCTGACTCTCCTCAATGGAAGAAAATTTATCAGGAGTATCCTGAATTTGGAAAAGAGCCGAGATACCTTCATCTTGCATTATCTACAGATGGAGTGAATCCTTTTGGTTTTCAAACCAGTACTCATAGTACATGGCATGTTATGTTGGTAAATTATAACTTTCCATACTGGTTATGCATGAAACAGAAATTCATCATGGTATCTATACTTATATCAGGACCAAAACAACCAGGTAATGATATTAATGTTTATATGGATCCTTTTATCAAGGATTTGAAGTTATTGTAGGACTTAGGTGTAATGTTGCATGATCCTTATAAAAGTGAATAATTCATGTTGAGAGCGATGTTATATGGGACAATAAATGATTTCCCTACTTATCGAAAATTTTCAGGCTATAGCATTAAAGGAACTCAAGGGTGTCCCATGTGTGAAGAAGATACAGAATAAATTAGGTTGAAACATTCATCAAAATCTATGTTTCTAGGACATCATAGATTTCTACCTCATTTGAATAAGTACCTATCTTGGACGACATCATTCAATGGAAGTTCAGAAAAATGTGCAACACCATCTCTGCTGATAGGTGATCAGCTGTTTGAGAAGTTAAAAGATCTGAACACTATTTTTGGTAAACCATTTTTGAAAAAACATACGAAAAACGGTTGGAAAATGAGATTAGATTTTTTTTTAATTACCATACTAGAATTGTTTGTACGTCATACATTTTCTTGATGTGAGGCATGTGGACAAAAATGTATGTGATAGTGTTATCGAAACATTTCTAAATACCCCTAGAAAAAAAAAGAGGGAACTAAGGAAAGGTTGGACATGGTTAACATGGGAATAAAAGATGAGTTGGCTCCCATGAAGGGTGCAAATGGAATGTTTCTTCCTCCATCTACATATACTCATTCTAGGGTGGAGAGATATCAGTTTTGCAACTTCTTAAATGATGTAAATGTTCCATAGGGGAACTCACAAAATATCAACAACATTGTTTCAATGAATGATTTGAAGTTAAAAGGTTTTAAATCACTGTATTGCCATGTTTTGATGCAAGATATAATTCCTATAGCTTTACGTTGCATTTTTCCCATGAATGTTCATCATACGTTAACCAAACATTGTTTCTTTTTCGAAGCTATATGTAGCAAAGATTTAGACCCGAGGAAATTGCCAACTATGGAAAAAGAAATTGTCATCATATTATGTGAATTAGAAATTTTCTTCCTACCAAAATTCTTTGGTATGATGGTTCATTGGATTATTCACTTGGGGATAGAGATTCAACTTTGTGGTCCTGTGCACTATAGATGGATGTATCATGTTGAAGGGTATATGAAGATTTTGAAAGGGTATGTCAAAAATCAAATTCGGCCAGAGGGTTGTATAGTGGAGTGATATATTGTTGAGGAAGCCATTGAATTTTGTACTGAATACCTATCTGATATGGAAAGCATTGATCTCCCGAAATCTCATCACACTAGACACATTGAGGGTGAGGGAATTTATGGAAGAGAAGCTATGACAATCCGTATTACAGATCGAGAGCATGCTCATCTTCATGTTTTTCATAACAGTTGGGAGGTTGCTCCATATATTGAAACTCACAAAAAAATTCTTAAGCAGTTAAATCCATCAAGGGCTGAAAAATGGTTATCAAATACGCATAATCACCATTTTATAAGATGGTTTCAGAACCATATTTTTAAGGATTATAATGAAAATACGAATTCAATTTCAGAATGACTTCGATGGCTAGCTACTGGACCAAGTGTGTAAGTATTATCTTATAGTGGTTATGTAATTAATGGTTTTACATTCTATACAGATGAACATGATGAAGATAGTACCATGCAAAATAGTGGAGTTACACTAGTGGCTGAAGTGATGCATGTTTCTGGTAGTAAGGACAGAAATCCAATTTATGCAAATATGTCATACTTTGGCATTATCAAACTAATATGGGAGTTAGATTATACGACATTCCAATTGTCGATTATTCAATGCAATTGGATTGATAACAATAGTGGTGTTGAAATAGATTAATGGGGATTTGTGAAAGTTGATTTTAGTAAAGAAGGTTACAGAGACGAACAGTTTATAATGGAATCACAACTGGTACTAGTTTTTTATGTTCCAGTCCCTGCAAACCGAAAGTGGTCGATTGTTCTGTTATCATCCAAAACTACTGAAGGTTCCGATGAAAATTTAGTTGAGGATGATCCTTTTAGTGGTACGTCACAATCATTTTTAAGTGGTCCCAATGCAGATGATGTTTTGTATGTTATAGGGGACCACAATGAAGGGATTTGGATAGTCGATAGAGGTTTGAAATCCCTTCAACCTTTGAAAAAAAGAAATAGTGTTCAGTAAACAGGTTATATTTTGTTTGTAGTATAGATATTGTTATATCATGTTATTATCTTATCATTACTGAATTTATATAATTTGAATTAACTGTTCAACCACTTTTGCAGATAATGACTTCTACACATTATGGTTCTCCTAACCTTGAGGTTGACCAAATCTCTCATGCTGCTGCTGCTGCGGCTGCTGCTATTCCTGCTGCTCATGTTGTTGCTGCTATTGCTCCTGATACAACTCATGTTTCTCCTTCTACTCCTCCTGCTACAGCTGCTACTGCTCCTACTGCTCCTACAGCTCATGCTGCTACTGGATTTGCTCCTGCTACACCTCACGTTGCTCCTACTACTCCTCTTGCTGAGGCTCGTCCTGCTTCTGCTAGGGCTGCTGCTGCTCCTGCTGCAGGGACTCCTACTGCTCCAAGTTTTGAGGTCTAACAACAATCAACACATGTCATTGATACCAATCTAGATGAACATATAGATGTTGTTGATATCGATGAAATGATTGGGAATGAAGGACCGACGATGCAGAAAACACAGGTGCGTCATAGTTTGACGATGTTAGCCAACATTCTTAAGGCGAAAAGCAAAGGCATCAAATTTGATGTCGGATGGAATTCACGAGGCCAACATGTGAATCCCAACGAGGGTATGTTTAGAAGCTACATTGGAGTTGTCACTCGGAAATGTGTGCCTATTGACATAGATTCATGGCACCATGTTGTGTCCTGGCTGAAGGCTATGATCTGGGAAGTAATTACGGTAACATTATTAATTTTTTTCTTTAATTTACTAGAAAATAAAATAATGAAACAATGTATTACTCTTATAAATATTTTACAGAGTACATTTATAGTAGATGATTCACACAAGGATTATGTACTAAGGATTTCAGAAAAGATTCATAGAGGTTTTCGCACTATTTTAACAAGATGCCACCTGAGAGATTCTAAAGGAAAAATAAACCTGCACCCACCCATTTTTTACGCTCACATGATATCCCAAGAAGCATGGGATTCATTTATTTGACATCATGGGGATTAGAAGTTTCAGGTACATTGTGGGTGATAATACGTTGTTTGATGATACCTGTATTCATCACTTTGATTGTCAATATTTCATTTATGAAACAGAAACACTGTACTGAAAATAAGGAACGTGCATCAAAACCAACATACCCTTATCTTAAAGCAAGGATGGGGTACACATCATTAGAAAAGAAAATGGTACGTATTTAAAATTTACAGTAATATTGTTAGGTGCCAATAAACAACATCATAATTATCTTTCTATGTTTATATGTAGATTGATGAGTCTAAAACCAAATTCACTTCCATCCCACTTCATGTGCTATGGAAGGAGGCACGTGTGAACAAAGAAAGGAAGTTAGTAGATGAGAACACACAGAAATTGTGGTAAATATTTGTAACTATGACAATACAATAAAAAGATTTGTTTAAAATTTCTATTATATATAAATAATTACTTATTTTCCTATGTCCGACAGTCACAGGAATCAACTACTCTTGTATCCGATAAAAACCTATTATCGACGGCTTTGATGTAGCTAGAAAAATACAGTCGTGTTAGAGGTGCATGTTTTTGGGTGACACCCCGACTATATATTGAGAAGAAGAAGAAAATGGATTATACAGATGAAAAATTGGAACAAATGAGAGAAAAAATAGCAACCCTTGAAGAACGATTGGAATATCAGGGAGAGTTGCTAGCAACTTTTATGGGTGGGAAGCAAAGGGAAGACACAACTCAGGAACAACCCACACGTGAACATCCCCGCCCCCACCAACTTTGAGGCGAGCCATTCGCCTCAAAGAACTATATTAGCTGTGGTAATCAATATTCTAATAATTTTTCCCATGAAATGTGAATTAGACAAACACGGATAATTTTTTTGTACTGATCTTCTACAGGGTGATAATGAATGTGATTTATATCTGTCAACACCCACCTATCACATTGTAGTGATGGCTACAGTGTTCAATATCCCAGATGCCACACTGTATAATAGACCACTTCAAAAATATCATCTGAAAGTGTTGATTACTATAGATCATGATCCATATGAAAAGCTACCTATTCCACTTGATGACGATGATATTCACACGGTATAAAAGGCTACTCGGACATTCATTACGTGGTCGTCACAACTTGTAAGAGTACATGTGGAAAACTAGGTATTTATTTCCTTTTTTTCAAGCTAAACCCTTAACAATGAATGAAAAAAGGGTCTAAACCAATGATTGTTGTTATAGATGGAGAAAGGGAAGGGGGTGACAAACGTCGGATCAAAACCATCTAAAGGATCGACTAGCCGATCCCAAGGAATACTGAAAGCACAATAACACCATCTTTTCTCTATCCACATTTACTAAGATTTAAGACTCATGTGGATACGAAGCGAGAATATGGTAATATTCATATATTGGTTTTCAAAGACAATATATACGGAGAGGAAAGTCAAGATTTCCTTGCTGCTGCAAATGTAAATGAGATCCTTGAAAACGGTTGGCTAGGCATCAACGTTGTAAATGTATATATGAGGTATGTTTCCATGAATTGATTTTCTAAAAGCTGATCTAATGTGCAAATTATGACTAAATTCATTTTATATTGTTGAAAGACGCATTTATGAAAAATAGTTGATGGAATTTTCCCATGAGCCAAGATTTGAACTCGTTAGTCCTCATATCACATCAACACACCTAAAAAAATAGAGCCATAAAAAAGGGTTGCAATAGTGAATGGCTTGCTGAAAACATTTGAAAGCAAGATTACAGATAACAGACTTTTCCTAATACCAACCATGCAGGGGTAATACTCTACGATTAAATAATATCAATTATATTTTCACTTATTTTATTACTTATTCCATTCTGTGTTTTTAGACAACATTGGATACTAATTGTGGTGAACTTGGATACTCCAAAGATTTATTTTCTACATTCAAAGCAAGTATATCCATCAAACCGACCACATATGATAGAGTTTGTGAATCTGTAAGACACTAAATCATACGTTTTTGGTCTAAGAATCATGTAATATAATTTTTATTATCTTTTAATGAGGATTCTTTTATGATAGGGCAGTGTATCATTATCGTCTAAAAAAAGTAATGAGGACAGGGTTTAAGCATAAGGAGGCAAGCAAGAACTACGGCTGGAAAACAATTAGGGTATATATAATAAAATTTCACTATCCAAACACATCTCAACACAAGTTAGTTATTCTCCTAATGATCAATTTTTTTTTCAGTGTCCAAAAAAACAAACGATGATGATTGCGGTTATTATGTTTGTAAATTTATGAAAGATATCATTTTTCATTAACAAACTAGCATCCCTAAAGAGGTATTTTCAAAAACTACTAGTATGTTTAAGTTATTTATTAATTCTTTATTTTTATATTTTGCAGTACTACTCAAATTTCCAAAAACCCTCATATTCACAAGATGATATAGATGTGTTCAGAAACGAGTGGGCCACATACCTGATAGAAGAATGTACACAAATACAATGAAGATCTGACTTGGGGACATGTACAATTGGTGGTCATTTTTAAGAGGGGTTAAGGGGATCAAAAGATGAAACATTGTTGTGTGTAAATGTTCGTAGGAAAATTTTAATTGTTATTAAATAAAACATCCTTTATCCATTGAGAACTTTTCCCATTTTAACAGATGATATGCACCAGTAACATTCAAGAATGTTGAACTACTCAAAGGGTCTCTCTTTTGTTTAAAATGGACACAAATTTAAGTGAAAACAACAACTGACCTATGGAAATCTTTCCATCATCATTCGAATTGTGTTAATCCTTTAGGAGAAATATCCAAATGTCCTTTGTGATGTGTAAGAGTCAACCCCACCTCAATCTGAGGCACGGTGTGACCGCTATCACTCATAGGGTCTCTCTTTTGTTTAAAATGGACACAATTTTAAGTGAAAACAACAACTGTCCTACAAAAATCTGACCAAACGCATTCAGATTACCCTGATATTTTATAAGAACGACCCAAGGGTTCTTGGTGACGTGTAAGATCCATTACCGCCTCAATCTGAGGCACGGTGTGGCCGGTACCACTCAAAGGGTCTCTCTTTTGTCTAAAATGGACACAATTTTAAGTGAAGACAACAACTGACCTATGAAAATCTGACCAAACACATTCATATTTTGTTGATATTTAGGAGAACAATCCATGGTTCGTTTTTGACATGTATGAGTCAACCCCTCTTCAATCCAAGGCACGGTGTGACTGCTATCACTCAAAGGGTCTCTCTTTGGTTTAAAATTGACACAATTTTAATTGAAAACAACAACTGACCTATGAAAATCTGACCAAACTCAGTAGGATTGCCTTTATCTTTTATAATAATGATCCAAGGGTCTATGGTGACGTGTAAGAGTCATCCCCGCCTCAATACAAGCCACGGTGTGGCCGGTTCCACTCAAAGGATCTCTCTTTTGTTTAAAATGGACAAGATTCTAAGTGAAAACAACAACTGACCTATGGAAAATCTTACCAAACGCATTTGGATTGTGTTGGTCCTTTAGAAGAACGATCCAAGGGTCCTTGGTGATGTTTTTGAGTCATAGACGCCTCAATCCAAGGCACAGTGTGGCCGGTACCACTCAAAGGGTCTCTCTTTTGTTTAAAATGGACACAATTTTAAGTGAAAACAACAACTGACCTAAAGAAATCTGACCAAACGCATTCATATTTGTTGATCCTTTAGGATAACGATCCACATTTCCTTTTTAACATGTATGAGTCAACCCCGCCTCAATCCGAGGCATGGTGTGACCGCTATCACTCCAACGGTCTCTCATTTGGTTAAAATGGACTCAATTTTAAGTGAAAACAACAACTGACATATCGAAATCTGACCAAACGCATTTGGATTGTGTTGATCCTTTAGGAGAACAATCCACGAGTCCTTTGTAATGTTTACAAGTCAACCCCACCTCAATCCAAGGCACGGTGTGACTGATATCACTCAAAGGGTCCATCTTTTGTTTAAAATGGACATGATTTTAAGTCAAAACAACAACTAACCTACGGAAATCTGACCAAAAGCATTCAAATTTTGTTTATCCTTTTGGAGAACGATCCAAAGGTCCTTTTTGACGTGTAAGATTCAACCACTCCCCAATACGAGGCACGGTGAGACTGCTATCACTCAAAGGGTCCCTCTTTTGTTTAAAATGAACACGATTTTAAGTGGAAACAAAAACTGACCTATGCAAATCTGACCAAACGCATTCGGATTGCCTTGATCTTTTATAATAATGTTAAAAGGGTCCTTGGTGAGGTGTAAAATACATCCTAGCCTCAATCCAAGGCACGGTGTGGTCGATACCACTCAAAAGGTCTCTCTTTTCTTTAAAATGGACACGATTTTAAGTGAAAACAACAACTAACATATGAAAATCTAACCAAACGCATTTTTATTGTGTTAATCCTTTAGGAGAATGATGCAAGGGTCCTTTTTGACATGTATGAGTCAACATTGCCTCATTCCGAGGCATGGTGTGACCGCTATCATTCAAAGGGTCTCTCTTATGTTTAAAATGCACACAATTTTAATTGAAAATACCAACTGACCTATGAAAATCTCACCAAACGCTATCATATTGACTTGATATTTAATAAGAACAATCCAGGAGTCCTTGGCGACATGTAAGAGTCAACCCCGCCTCAATACAAGGCAATGTGTGGCCTGTACCAGTAAAAGGGTCTCTCTTTTGTATAAAATGGACACGATTTTAAGTGAAAACAACAACTGGCCTAAAGAAATCTGAACAAATGTTTTCAGGTTAAGTTGAATCTTTAGAAGAATGATCCAAGGGTCCTTGGTGACGTTTAAGAGCCATCCCTACCTCAATTAGAGGCACGGTGTGGCTGGTACCACTCAAAGGGTCTCTCTTTTGTTTAAAATGGACACGATTTTAAGTGAAAACAACAACTAACTACGGAAATCTGACCAAATGAATTCGGATTGTGTTGATACATTAGGATAATTATCCAAGGGTCCTTTTTGACATTTAAGAGTCAACCCCACCTCAATAGGATGCACGGTGTGACCACTATCACTCAAAGGGGCTCTCTTTTGTTTAAAATGGACACGATTTTAAGTGAAAACAACAAATGACCTACAAAAATCCAAACAAAAACATTCGGATTGTGTTGATCCTTTAGGATAAAAATCCAAGGGTCCTTTGTGACATGTAAGAGTCAACCTTGCCTCAATCTGAGGCATGGTGTGACCGTTATCACTCAAAGGGTCTCTCTTTTGTTTAAAATGGACACGATTTTAAGTGAAAACAACAACTAACCTACGGAAATCCAACCAAACGCATTCAGAATATGTTTATCCTTTATGAGAATGATACACGGGTCCTTTGGGACTTGTAATAGTCAAACCCGCCTCAATACGAGGCACGGTGTGACCGCTATCACTCAAAGGGTCTCTCCTTTGTTTAAAATGGACACGATTTTAAGTGAAAACAACAACTGACCTATAGAAATCCGACCAAAAACATTATAATTTTGTTGATCATTTAGGAGAATGATCCAAGGGTCCTTTTTGACATGTATGTGTCAACCCTGCCTCAATCTGAGGCACGGTCTGACCGCAATCACTCAAACGGTCTCTCTTTTGTTTAAAATGGACATGATTTTAAGTGAAAACAACAATTGACCTGTGAAAATATGACCAAACTCATTCTTATTGTCTTGATCCTTTAGGAAACCAATCCAAGAGACCTTTTTGATTTTTAAGAGTCAACCCAGCCTCATTCCAAGTCACGGTGTGTCCTATATCACTCAAAGGGTCTCTCTTTTGTTTAAAATGGACACATTTTTAATTGAAAACAACAATTGACCTATGAAAATCCGATCAAAAACAATAGGATTGACTTGATATTTTATAAGAATGATCCAAGGGTCCTTGGTGACATGTACGAGTCATCTCTACCTCAATCCAAGTCACGGTGTGTCCAGTACCACTCAAAGGGTCTCTCTTTTGTTTAAAATGGACAAGATTTTAAGTGAAAACAATAACTGACTCCCGGAAATCAAACCAAATGCATTCTGATTGTGTTGATACTTTAGGAGAACTATGAAAGGGTCCTTGGTGACATTTATGAGTCATCCTTGCCTCAATCAAAATCATGGTGTGGCCGGTACCACTCAAAGGGTCTCTCTTTTGTTTAAAATGGACACGATTTTAAGTGAAAACAAAAACTGACCTACAGAAATCCAACCAAATGCATTTAGATTGTGTTGATCCTTTAGGATAATGATCCAAGATTCCTTTGTGACATGTAAGAGTCAACCCCGCCTCAATTTGAGGCACAGTGTGATCGCTATCACTCAAAGGGTCTCTCTTTTGTTTAAAATGGTCACGATTTTAAGTGAAAACAACAACTGACCAACGGAAATCTGACAAAACGCATTTTCATTGTGTTGATTCTTTAGGAGAATGATCCACGGGTCATTTGTGACGTGTAGGAGTCAACCTCGCCTCAATCTTAGTCACAATGTGACCACTATCACTCAAAGGGTCTCTCTTTTGTTTAAAATGGACATGATTTTAAGTGAAAACAAAAACTGACCTACAAAAATCCAACCAAACGCATTAGAATTGTGTGGAAACATTAGTAGAACGATCCATTGGTCCTTTTTGACATGTGAGAGTCAACCTTTCCTCAATACAATTCATGGTGTGACTGCTATCACTCAAAGGGTCTCTATTTTGTTTAAAATGGACAAGATTTTAAGCGAAAACAACAACTGACCTACGAAAATCTAACCAAATGCATTCGGATTGCCTTGATATTTTATATGAACTATCCAAGGGTCCTTGGTGACATGTAAGAGCCATCCCAACCTCAATAAGAGTCATGGTGTGGCCGGTACCACTCAAAGGGTCTATCTTTTGGGGTAAATGGACACGATTTTAAGTGAAAACAATAACTGACCAATGAAAATCTGACCAAACGCATTTGGATTGTGTTTCTCCTTTAGGAGAATGATACATGGGTCCTTTGTGACGTGTAAGAGTAAAACCCGCCTCAATATGAGGCATGGTGTGACCGAGATCACTCAAAGTGTCTCTCTTTTGTTTAAAATGGACACAATTTTAATTGAAAACAACAGCTGACCTATGAAAATCAGACCAAACACAGTCGGATTGCCTTGATCATTTATAAGAACGATCCAAGGGTCCTTGGTGACATGTACGAGTCAACCCCTCCAACCCTCTGGACCACCCCCACCCCCCTGGACACCAATCCACCCCCTGGACACCCCCCACCCCTCTGGACACCCCCACCCCCTATAATGCCCCCCCGACACCTTGGACACCAGCCCACCCCCTAGAATGCCCCCCCCCCCTGGACACCAATCCTCCCCTTGTACACCCCCACCCCACGGGACACCCCCCCCCCCCCCCCCCGTAAAGCCCCCCCGACACCTTGGACACCAGCCCACCCTCAGGAAAGCCACCCTGGACACCAATCCACCCCCTGGACCGCCCCCACCCCGCTGGACACCAATCCACCCCCTGGACAGCCCCCACCCCTCTAGACACCACCACCCCCTGTAAAGCCCCCCCAACACCTTGGACACCATTCCACCCCCTATAAAGCCCCCCAGACACCCCCAACCCCCCTTGGACAGCCACCCCAAACCCTTTAACAGCTCCCAACCCCCTGAATTCTGAATTGAATTCTTTATGTACTTAATTAACTTATGAATTATGTGTTAATGGAGTACAGGTATACTTGTTGTATGGGTGTACTTGGTCTAATTAGCTTATGATTTATGAGTTAATTTTGTATGGGTATACTTTCTTTAATTAGCTTATTGAGATGGTTATTTTTTTGCAGGTGTTCGTGTGTGCTACTACAGATGTTTTCATAGCAGCATAGAGGGAATTTACCAGCGCTAAAAAAGCACTGATAAATCGTGCTTTTTTCAGCCCTAAAAGAGTACTGATAAACTACACCTTTATCAGCTCTATAAAATCACTGATAAAGGATATGTTTATCAGCGCTCTTTTATCACTGATAAAGGTTTCATTTATCAGCACTTTTTTAGGGATGATAAAGTACCCATTTATCAGAGATGTTAAAGCCCATTTTTAGCGTTGTTAATGCCCGTATTTGTAGTAGTGTTTCTTCAAATAAGAAAAATAGAAATACTAGGATATAAGAGACTAATTGAATCTATCTAAAGGGTGAATTTTGGGGTGATAAATCCCCCTATCACATCACAATACATAAAAGGTAGTTGAAATTACTTAACCCATTCAGTGGATGCCATGAGGTGTCGCCAAATGGTCCACGTGACGAGATCCAAACAGATGGACACCTTAGATTAAATGGGTAGTGTAGATAATCAATGACTAGGAGGATTCTAAATAATGGATGGCTCATAAGGTAGGAGAACAACAGAGTGCAGTAAAAGGGAAGGATGTAGGCTGAATTAACCAACCCAAAATAAAATCCCATGTGAGTGACAAGCTGTAAAAATTTAATTCCATTCATTCAGATATAACTCTATAATATTCAAATTGAGTATAATAAAATAATTAAAACTATTTTTCATAAACTTGAGACATAACATATACATGGATGATATAAAACAAGGCATTTAATATAGACAAAAATTACAAATCTCCTCTATTTTCAAATAAAATAGTGATGTTCTTGCACCTAAGATTATTGAATTATAACCAAATGCATGAAATGATTTAATTTAGATAACATCATAGCCTTAGTCAAACTACTTATCGAAATGCTATCAATATGTATCTTATTGACACCTAATATTTCAGCTTCAATAATATATCTAATGAAATGTAACCTAATTTCTATGTGTTTATATTTTCTATGTCATACTAAATTTTTTGATAAATTCAAGGCTAAATGACTATCATAGTAAACAATAACTACAAAATTATACCAATTGATTTTAGTAAGAAAACTATTCTAACATATTACTTCCTTGATAGCCTTAGCTAAGGCAATATACTTGACTTCTATGGTTGAAGGATCAACCATTGATTGTATATTACGTTTTTAGTATTTGGTTATAGCATTCCTATTGTAGAGAAGTACAAAAGATACTAAATTTCTCTTAGTGTAGTATAATGGATGATTAGGGTCATCTCACATTAGAATCTTCATAGTTAATCAACTATTATAGCTAATTTTATATTGTCTTTTTGGTATTTTCTATGTTTTGAAAATAATTAAAAATATGGGAGAATGATAAATAGAATGAAAAAATAAAACCATCAAATAGATACAAAACATAATGAAGTTAAGAAAAGTTGTTTTTGTTGTAGACTTGGTCACTAGGGTTCCTTCATTATTCACTATCCTATTTGATAATACATTTATGGTATCTCATTAATGAATTAATGGTCTTAAATTTATTCAATATAGAATTTGTATTTCCTTGGATACTCCTTTAGCACACCAAACTTTATCTCCTATAATCAGTGTTAAGGACACACCTCAAATGAGAGTGTGACACCTTCTAAGGAATGGGTCTATTGTATATCATTTCATCCATTATATAAACTCAACTCCATTGAATGAAGAGTTTTTATTCAATATTATTGAAAAAAAGAATGCAAACTAATGAATGGAGATGAATTTGAGAGCCATGTTGTAGTGGATGATCACCACACTCATACAATTCTCTCTTATTCAACACAAGTAGAATTAAAACATGATAATTTAAGATCAGAATTTAGGAACTCTACAATACCTCACCCAATGCCAAGATTAATTCAATCACTCACTATAATGAGTATAAGAGATCAGGGTGGAAGAAATTTATATATATGGAATGAAATAATTGAATGGAATCACTTTTTATTAAAACATGCATGAAGATGTAATACATGAAAAAAAAACTAAGAACTACAGTAGATAAGAAAAAAAACTGCAGCCTCCACATGATCATGCTCTTGATTAAATATGATCCCAAGTGGGGTGAAACACCCCTCTATTAATAGGAAGATGATTATACCATCAATGTTTATTTTTATCTTCTTATATCTCAACTCTCAGATTTACATAATTTTAATTCCATGTAAATATCTCTTTAAAATTATCCTTTGATTATCCATGAGAGAGAGTACATAGTTTTGAATTCCCATGTCTTTAAATATTGGAATTTGATTGTATATTCTTCTTTTATCATTCGGTTGTGTTAGTTTAATTGGTTTTCCACTTAGTAATTTCCTGATCCCAATGTTAAAGGTCTTTTTTATGAGAACAATTAGTTAGAAGGCAGAGTACAGTATTACGAGAATAAAGCCTGTCATATTTGTCTTATAAAGTATATTCATATTCTAAGAGCTAGATTGGCTTTGAAAACAATCCCAAAGTAATCGAGTTAGTGACAAAATACCAGGCAACTCGTGATAAGCTTGAAGAATTGAAGGTAAAAAATAAGGCCTACAGAATCTCATCACAGACAAGCCAAGTGGTTAGTCCAAAACCTAGAAAGAACATGAGGATATCTAGAAGGAAAAGTATTTTGATTTGAATAGTAAAAAATCACCATTAGAGGATCTGGTGTCAGACCAAATATCTATGATATTTGGCAAAGGCTTGAAGAGAATGCTTTAGGAGAAGCTTCCAATCAGCCTAATGCCACTATCTCTGATATGCATCCACATAGAGATATATAAATAGAAATTATATTAGGATGATATACTATATATGGTTAGGCATGGCGTTTAGCAAGATAAGCTTATGAATATCAAGAATAAGTTTCGATTATTCCTCAATGAATCTTGGAATACCATAAAAAGATCCATGATATTATTACGCAAGAGAAATGAAAACTTGGGGATGTATAACATGTCTCTAAAACATAAATGAAAAGCTTAAGAAATTTGAATACCTTCAAGGAAAACTCTAAGGTAAGAGAAAAAAGAAGAAGACTAAGTCATCTCCCACTGAAATAATCAGTGTAAAACCTTGGGAATCCAAGCCAGTATGGATGGAGATTTCCCAGAAACCTATTCCTTGGGAACAAAAAAGGGTCATTTAAGGATTTTTTTTAGAAGATCAATAGGGAATTAAATCCCTCATATTCCCACTATATTCAAGAAGAATATAGGCCAAAAAAACACTTCCAGAAGGTGTTCCTCAACATAGTAGGATCTTAAAGATAGAATGTGAAAATGATCTGGGAGAATTCATAGATGAATGGGATCTAGACCTTAGAAATTATATCCTATCATTTGGTTTATAGTCATGAACAATAGATAGTGCACTTAATTTTTCCAGAGCTACATTTAGAGGTAATGAAGAGATATTTTGGGATATGCTTCTGAGACACTCATAAGTAAGAACAACTATCCAAGAATATGTTACATTCCCAATTGATGTTATACTAGTAGTAGTTGATTTCCTTAAATAAAAGTTTGTAAAAAATTTACTACTATATTATGATGTATAATTGGTAGAAAAATCAAGAACATATTTAACCAAGATCCAAATTTGTGATATGTGTTACTTTGAAGAATATATTTGTGAGTTTCAGCATTGGTATTATCTTCTTGGACTAGGAGATCAGACATATGTTCTAGATGTATGTATCCAGAATCTTCCAGGCAGTTAGCCTGAAAATGATCAATAAGCATTGAAGACTCGTCTTTCCCAGAGTAATGATCTGAAAGACACTCTATGAGTTTGAGTAGAAAAAATAATTCAAGTTATCAGACTCTATTATATGCAGAGGCATGTCTTAATGGATGTAATAAATATTCCATACACGAGTTCTGATTATTTCCCAAAAGTAGAGAGTGTTTCAGGATTATATGACTGTGGTCCAACTTGTTAGGATCTTGGAAAAACTCAACAAATATCATTTAAAACATAGTTTCAGGATGGCTAGTGTGGACCAAATAAATCACTCAATAAAATATAGAAAAGATTTGGGAATAGAAAATAATCAAGTAGCTTTTCAGGCAAAAAGCCAGAAAAATATAAAATATTTCTTAGACCAAATAAAATATACAAGGATATGTGAGAAAACATTAAGTCCAAATATGGGAATTATCCCAAATATCATAAAGTAAAATATCTATCTCATTGTGATTGTTTTTGGTTTAGTGACAAGAAAGGCCACAGAGCTGACAGTTTCTCAGATGCAGACAGGCGAAGGGGAAGTCTACAAGAAATAATGATGGAAGATTCATTATAGATATTGTTTGATCCTATATGGAGAGAAGATATAGACTCATATGATGATAGTTTATATTATTTATATTAGGATTAATTAGAGTAATAATATTCTATCTTAGATGAGGAAGAAATAAATAACCCTATTTCGAGCCATCTTCCAATAGCCATGATACAAACAGGGGCTAGTGCACTTGAAGTATCTCCTGAAATAGTAAAACTAGAGGATATGGAAGGAGATATGGTTCATTATTCAGAAACTAAACTCCCTTCAGAAGAAAGGGATTGTCATGAAAAGAATATGCCCATAGTTTATTGGTACAGGGTATTCCAGAATTATTGGGTATGATATCAAGAAATGACCAAGATCTATGAAGTTGAAGAGACAGATGAAGTCTATAAAATAGATAAAGGATTATTTACAATGCCTTTTCTAATTCCAGATAGGGTTAAAAAGAAAATATAGAAACTATTCTAAGTATGAACATTTTGGAATAATCTAGATAGGAGTAGATCCTATTATTCGAAAAGGACAAGATATACCAGTCCTAATTGTATTAGTGGATGGCCATTTAGCCAATTTCCCCAATGAACTATTAGGAGGAGAACGATAAAATCTTCATGCAGAAGCTGCATGGGTAAAGGTAATACTAGACATTCATTCAGTTCTTATAGAAAAAAGTTTTAGTAAAAATCTAGAAGTTAGGATCAACACAAGGAACTAGAAAAAGATGTTGGGTTTCCCACCCGACATGAGATGTCTTAGAGTGATTACTCACCTTTATGTAATGTTTTACAATACTAGAAGACAAGCTCTAAAGAAGGGTTTGGAAGGATTTAAACATATCTTTCATGATGAGGGAACATAAAATAGACTAATGACACCAAATGTGATAAACTGTAAGAGGATAACTTGGACTCGAGAATGGGTTTCACCAGGTCCAGAGGAAGAACAAAAACTAAAGAAAATTATTCAAGATGTTATTAAACAAGTTAGAAATAGACTTTCCAACTCTATGGATAGGGAGGTTGGTGATGTTATTAGATCAGGAGGATCAAGATCAGGTAGATCATATTTGAAAATAGAAAATTTCAAATAATAAATATTATTGAACCCTTTAGTAAATCGAAGGATCTCAATTAGAAAATATGAAGGTACTTCAGTAGAAGAACCTAGAACATCAATTTCTAGAATGATAGTTGGACAAAAAACTATTTTACTACCTATCTATGAGGATGAAGAAACTCATATAGGATATATGGGATCTTCATTACTCAGTGCAAATATAGAGGAGTGGGATACATTAGTAAAATTAATTATTAATGATATTGCATGTATTGACCTAGTTGATACCAAATATACATTCTCTTGTACAAGAATCTGATTCTTTGGAGTATATTGGGAATATTTAGAGTTGAAAGTTACAGTTGATAATAATGAAATAGGTATAATTCAAGAAGTAATCTAGGATATTTATATTGAACTCGGTGGAGGGATATTTATAGAGCAAATGATTTGTTTTATGCCTCAATTTCCAGATGAATTCTTGATTGGAAATATATTTCATAGAAATAATTATCCTGTAATGATATTTCTAGAAGGAATTATCCTCGATAATTCCCTAGTTTTAACTGCTTCTATAAAAACAAGAATGGTTCCAGATAAGTAATTATCTACTATTAAAGTGTAAAACTATCTCGTGAAGATAGAGAGTACCATAGAAATATTGAGAAGTGGAAAGAACTAGTTGGATTGAAAGTATTGAGGATTAATGATAAAGAGGCATTGAGTAATATAAAAGATAATTTATCAGAAAATTGGTTAGAGAACCCTCTAAAACTATGGAAGAAGGAAATTATAGAGGCTAAAATCATAATTAATGATCATAGAACAATTATTAAAATTAAAGTGATTTCCTATCTAGTTGAGATGGTTAAGGAATTTGAGAACCAAATTCCAAAACTAATCAGTCTTGGACTAATGAGGCATAGTGAAAGTCCCCACAGGAGCGTGACATTCATGGTAATAAATCATGCAGAAAAATATCTTGGTAAGGCTTGAATGGTTATAGATTATCGTGATCTTAATTTTTCCACAAAGTATGATGGATACAATCTTCCTAATCAAGAATCTTTAAGAAGAAGGATTGGGAATGAAAGGCAAATGGTATATTCTAAGTTTGATCTAAAGTTAGGATATTGGAAGATAAATATCAAATAAGAGGATATACCATTAATAGCATTTATAATTCTATTTGTCTTGTCACAATGGATAGTTATGAAATTTGGACTCAAGAATGCATCGGGAATATTCCATAGAAGAATGGACAAGGCATTCAGTAGATTAGCATATTTCATGGCAGTCTATATTGATGGTGTTCTCATATTTAGTAAATATGTAGAAGAGTATATAAAACCTTTACAGTAGGTTGTTGGAGTGTTAAGATAATAAGGGACAATTCCTTTATAGAGAAAGAACATCTGTATGCAATAAAACATACAATTCTTGGGATTGACAATCCAAGGAAGTATAGAAAATATTCAACCGCATATTGTAGAAAATCTAGAAAATTTACCCATGATATGACAGATCATAAGTAGATATAAGTAATTCTTGGTATGATATGTTATTCCAGAGCATAAATCATAGATTTAGAAAAAAAATCTGTTCCAATACGGAGAAAGGTTTCAATTAAGATACCTTGGGATTGGACAGAAAAAGATTCTGAATGATCATAATTTTGAAGAAAAAGTACAAAATCTCTCATAATTGGAATTTCCATATAGAATTTAAGATTAGATTATCTTATAAACAGATGCATCAGACACCACATGGTGATGTATCCTAAAGATAAGGAAAAATACATAATGGAAGTATCAATAGTTACTAGAGTGGACGCTTTAAAAAGGTATAGACGAGTTATCCTGTGCATGAAATATAATTGCTTGCATCCCTTAAAGTAATTAGGGATAATTATATTTTCTTGGAAAAACCTTTTACAACAAGAATAAATAGTTCATATATATATAATTTGAAAATAATTAAATAAAAAAGGTTTACAAAAACATGAATTATATGGTGGAGGAATGAATTTAAATACTGTAACTTTAATATAAAAAATATTAAAGAAAAAGATAATGTCATTACAGATGAACTAACACATTATTTTGACTCTTGCAGGTGAAATGGAAGAAAGTAGAAAATCAAGAAGATGTTTTATTTGAATTGATAATAATTCTATGAAATAATTCCTAGTTATCAAAGAAATGAATGACAGACTTGATAGACTTGAACAAAGAAAGGGGATTCTAGTAGAGAATCACCTTCATAAGAAGGGATCATTATCCTGTAGGGTTGGAAGATTAGAAAGCACATGTTCCTTGGCTATAAATTATGAAAAACTACAAATTTTTTTAAAGAGACCTCTATATAGTAAATCTAAATATAAAATTCATATTTAATGCTTTGTATGTGGTCAGAAAGGCCATTATAGCACTCAATGTGTAGATAATTTGAGAAGCCGAAAGGCTAGGAAGAATTAGAATATTAACACGAATGGAAGCTCTAATGGAAAATAGAAAACCATTCAGAGTTGGGCTGATCATTCAGAAGAGGAAATTGAAAATTATAAAATGTCTAAAAAATAACCTCATTGATAGAATTTTCAATAAGAACAAGATCAATAATGTCTATATAATGATCTAGATGAAGAGGCCAATCCTGCAAAGAAAATTTGGAAATATTTGCAATGGATTCCAAATATTTCAAGTAAAAAATATACATCCAATTATAATATGATCCAAAAAATTAAAGATGAATAGATATTGAAAATATTTCTAACTCATGTTTAGACATGATAAAATAATCCTAAGATCTTATTGAGGATTATAAAAATAATAATTAATATATGATCAGTATGATCATCACAGAAGAGATCAGGCTGAAGGTCCAAGTTTCAGGTCTCCGTGACAAAGTTATAAGAATCAAGAAGATAGGTATGAAAGAATATCCATTGTTGAATTTTTTTTAGATAATGTCAGAAAGAGGGATTCCAAAACTCCACATACCAGAAACAACATTAGATCTTGAAGAGTTCTTTGAATACTAGAAATATTTCAGCATGGGAGCAGTATAATTCATGGGATTCAAGAAAAATAAATTCCACATTCAATTGGGTACCTATGATGGTGAGAAATATTCTAAAAAATAGATATCCAAGTTTATACGGTGGGTTGATCATATTGAACCATTCATATTGGCAGACATAGTGATCATGCTATGAAATCTATAACTAGGGTACTGGACTAAAGGACCTATCCAAAAAGCATGTGAAGATGCATAGTTTACCAATGAAGATTGGTTAATGTTTAGTTTGAATAAGAAAAATTATAATAGTATCCAAATGGAATGGAGTATTTATCTAATTGAATCAAGATAAAAAATAAATTGTTGTATATTCATTGCAGTAGACAATGTGTTAGTCACTATCAACACTAGAGATATACAACATGTGGAAATGGCACATTTGATAGATTTAGAGGTAGAGGACGACATGATTAATGAAGAAAACAAGGCATGAAAAATACATAAAGAATATATTGTTATTATTAGATATTAGATCCAATTCACCATCAAAGAATTGATGAAAATGAAATATTTAGATAAAGAAGTCTCAGTTAGGGAAATGATCGACGCTCTATACGACTTGGAGGTTTTGTAGGTGCTGATCCTGACATGCTTCATATCCGACAATGATGACAGGATCAAATATGACATATTATTTATTTAATTTTCTTTTACTATTAAGTGTGCAGTATAAGTAATGTGGTTTTTCACCCTATCTTTTACTTTTTCTTTCTATTTTTTTATTGGCGAAAGGCTTCTTGGGAAAGCTGAGTCAAGAGCCCTATATAAGGGACCTCTGAACCATTTGTTCAGAGAGGTGATTTTGAATGTAAATCAAAATTATTTCTGACATTCTCTCTCTATATTCTATCTAATCCTTTATGTTCTTCATGTGAAGTGATCCTCAAAATGATCTTGCGAAGTTGATGATAGGTAGTACCCTTATCCTCTTCGTGGATAATGTTTTACTATTGTTGGTCATTTTTGTAGTTTTTTTAGACTCCCAAATTAGGATATTGCTGGAGACCAAATTGAATACTCCACCCAAAAGTTAACTAATAAAACTAGTTGGTGAATTCTCCAACAGGGTCTCTGATGAGACCCTGATTTGAGAGTCTAGAAAGGTTGAAAAAATCACAAACAACTGCAAAACATTATCCAGGAAGAGGATAAGGGGACTACCTGTCGTCAACTTCATAGGATCATTTTGGGAATCACATCACATGAATAACACAGAGGCTTAGAGAGAATTTAGAGAGATATTTTTTGAAATCTTTTTTATTTCTATTCAAAACCACCACTCTGAACAAATGGGTCAGAGGTCCCTTATATAGGGCTCTATGCTCAGCTTGCTCGAGAATCCTTTTGACAATGAAAAAAGAAAAAGAAAAAGTAAAAGGTGAGGCACAAAAATGTGAAACTTACACCACACGCTTCTTAATAAAAACAAATTATATAGTTGACATGTCTGATTTGATCCTATCAACCATGTCAGATATGACGCGCGACTGGATCAACACCAAGAATCCCTCCAAGTCGTACAGAGCATCGATCATTTCCCCAACTGAGACTTCTTTATATGAATCGTTCATTTTCATCAATTATTTGATGGATCATTGGATATGATCTCTGACAATAATGGCATATTATTTATGTCCTTTACATGCCTTTTTTTGTTCAAAAATCATGTCTGCCTCCACCACGATGTTTGTCAGATGTTCCATTTTTGCATATTACATGTCTTTACAGTTGATCGAGACTAACACATTGTCTCATGCAAATAATAAACAATCTTTTCTTATTGATCTTGATTGAATTAGATAAATACACCATGAGATTTTAATATGATAGTAATGGATATTATTCAAACTAAACTCTATCTAATCTAAATTGCTAAACTATGAATCTTCAAATGCATTCAAGATAGGCCCTTTAGTCCAGTGCCCTAGGTACAAATTAAATAGCATGATCACTTTGTTTACCAATATGATAGGTTAAATATGTGAAAACCACCATGGAAAAATTGGATATTCATTTTTTAGAATAATTCTCACCATCCTAGGTACCCAATTGAATGTGGAATTTATTTTCATAAATCCCAATATTTGTACTGCTCCCATGCTAAAAGATTTATGGAATTCAATGAACTCTTCTGATTCAAAGGTCATATCTGGTATTTGGAGTTTTGGAATCCTTGTTCCTAACATTCTCTAAAACCTTTCAACACTGGATATTATTGTATACCTTCCTCTGTGATTCTTCTAACTTTGTCAAGGTGACCAAAAACTTGGACCTGTGACCTGATCTCTTCAGTGATGATCCTACTGATCATATCTCAATAAATGTTTTTATAATCCAAAATAAGATCTTTGGATTATTCAAGCATGTCTAAAACATGGTTCAGACCTCTTTTGAATATTTGATCATATTTAATTTTATGGATCATATTATAAATATTTGTGGATTTATTCTTTGAAATATTTGGATTCCTTTGTAAATATTTCCATATTTCCTTTTCTGGATTGGGCTCCTCATCCAGATCATCATCCAAACTTTGTTTCTCTTGTTCTTACTAAATATTCTATCTATGAGGTTCTTTTTGAGACCTTTAATACTTTTAAAGATCTTCTTCTACATGATCTACCGAACTCTTAATGGTTTTATATATTCCATTTGATCTTCCATTCATGTCAATATTTTGGTTCTTTTGAGATTTTATGTTTCTCGGATTATCTTCACATTAAGTGTTTTAATGGCCATTCTAACCACATAAAAATCATTAAATATGACTTTTATCTTTATATGTGTTTTCTAGAGGTCTATTTGAAGAATTTACTAATTTTGTAGCCATTCTACCAAAGTTACCTTTGATTTTTAATCTATCAACCTTACTGGATGAAGATAACTTTTCGTAAGGTGATTTTATGCTTGAATAAACTTTATTTGTTCAAGTCTTTCAAGTATGTTATTCATTTCTTTGATTGCTATGAATTATTCCATAGAATTATTATCAGTGCAAACAGGACATCTTCTTGATTTTCTACTTTCTTTCATTGCATCTTCAAGAGTAAAAATACCATGTTAGTGAAACTGGAATGAAATTATTGTTTCCTTTAATATTTTCTATATTAAAGTTATAGTATTTTAATTAATTCCTTCACCATATAAGTCATTCCAGGGTAAAAAATTTTAATTTAATTCTCATAGAATTATTTATATAAGAACTACATGTTCTTGTAGTAAAAGGTTTTTCGAATAAAAGATCACTAACCCTAATTCCTTTTAAGGAATGCAATTAATTCTCTTTCATGGATTGGATAATTATTCTCTACCTTATTAAAGCATCCATTCTAGTATCTAAAAATACTATCATTATGGTTTTTTCTTATCTTTAGGATACTTTCCCCTAATGAGTCTGATGCATCTATTTCTAAGATAATTTGATCTTCACTCCCATCTAGATACTCCAATTTTGGGAGATTATATTATTTTTTATTCAAAATTATGATTACTTCATAATATTTTTTTTTTCTAATCCCATGGTACCTTTATAGACATATTTCTTTGTATTGGAACTGAGATTTTTTATTAATCTTTGATATATACTCTGTCATAACTTAGTATACCAAGAAACACCAGTATCTGCTTACAATTTGTATGCTCCTCAAGGAACATTTGTAGCTTTTCTGTAATATGTGGTTGATGCTTTTCTATACTTTCTTGGATCTATAATCCCAAGAATTATAACTTTGGTTTCATAAAAATGATATTTATTACTAAAGGTATCATCCATTCTTCTCTGAACACTTCAACAACCTGCTACAAATGTTTTATATGCTATTATAAATCATTACTAAATAAGAGAACGTCGTCAATATTGACTTACACGAACTATGATAATCTAATTAATTCCTTGTCCATTCTTCTCTGGAATTTTCATGGTGCATTATTGAGTCCAAATGAAATAATTATACATTCAAACAAGCCAACGGGCATTGTAAATTATGTTAATGGTATAACCTTTTCTTTGATCTTTATGTTCCAATATTCTGACTTGAGATCAAACCTAGAAAATACCATTGGCCTTTCATTCCTAATCATGATTCTTAAAGATTATTTATTAGGAAGATTTTATCCATCATCCTTTATGGAATAATTAATATAAAAATAATCTATAACCATTATGGCCTTACTGCATTGTTTTCCGGCATGATTCATTACCATGATTTTTTTACTCTTGTGAGGACATTCACTATTCTTGATTTTTCTAAGACTAATTGTTTATGGAATTTATTTCTCTAATTCCTTAACCATATGATTTGGATAGGAAATTCCCATACTTACGATCACTATACAAAGATCTTTATGGGTGATTGAAGCTTCTAGAATTTCTATCATCCATAGTTTCATAGGGTTTTTATGACCAATTTTCTGATAAAAAATCTTTTATCATATCCAATGCCTCTTCTTCATTAATCCTCAGTACTTTAAATCCAACCATTTCTTTCCACTGCTCAATATTTTTGTGGACTTATCTATATTTATCTAGATAGTTTTCCACTTTAACAGTATACACTTTTCTATTTGGAACCATTCAAGTTTTTACAGAACCTGTTGGAATTAGATAATTATAAAGGATAATTCCTTCTGAAAATATCATCACATGATGATATTTTTTATGAAATCAATTTCCAATAAAGAAGTCATCTAGTAGTTGAGGAATAAAACAAAGCATTTTCTCTATAAATATTTTTCCATTGAGTTCAATTTGAACATCCTTGGCTACTTCTTAAATCAGAAGTCTTGCATTATTAACAAATGTAATGTGAAACTTTGAAGATTACCATGATACTCCGGGAAATTGGATTCTTGTACAAGAGAATGTAAATCCTGTATCAACTCAGAAAATACATGCAATTTCATTTATACATAATTTTACTAATCTATCCAACTCCTCTATATTTTCACTAATTAATAAATATCCCATATATACTACATGAGTTTCTTCATCCTCATAGATAGGTAGTTGAATAGCCCTTTTTCCAAATATCTTTCCAGAAATTGACATTCAAAGTGATTCTACTAAAGTACCTTCATCTTTTCTAATTGAGATCCATGGATTTTAAAAAGGTTTATCTAATATTTATGATTTGAAATCTTTTATTTTCAAATATAATCTACATGATCATTATCCTTCTAATCTAATATCATCTACATATTCTCTAGCCTCAGATATGACAAGTCTATTTATTAACTTTTTAATAACATCTGGAAGAAGTTTCTTTTGTCTTCGTTATTACCCTAGAATTGGTGAAACCCATTCTCTAGGACATGTTAGCCTCTTGGGGTTTATCAAATGTGTTTTCGTTGCACTAATTAATGTTCTATCATCATGAAAAATATGTTCAAATCATTCCACACCCTTCCTTAGATATGGTCTTACAATATTGTAAAACATTATATAGAGACGAGTAATCACTTTGACACATCTCCTATTGGGTGGGAAACCCAACGTATTTTTCCAGTTCCTTGTGTTGATCTCAAATTTTAGAGTTTTACTAATACTTCTTTCCATAAGAACTATATTCAAGTCCAGTATCTCCTTTACTGGTACTGCTCCTACATACAGATTTTCTTGGGCTACTTCGAATAGTGCATTAGAGAAATTGGCTAAACTGCCATCCACAGCTATAATTAGGACTGGTAGATCTTTTCCTTTTCTGACAAGAGGATCTACTCCTATCTGAATTATTACAAAATGCACATACATAACATTTTTTTGGATTTCCTTGCCAGCACTTTCTAGTTTTAGAAAAGTCATTATAAATAATCCTCTATCTGTTTTATAGACTTTAGTAATCTATTAATCTTCAATGATCTTGGTAATTTCTTGATATGGTACCCAAGAATTCTGGTATACCTTAGACCAATCAACTCTAGGAATCTTCTATTCTTAAATATCTCTTCCTTCAAATGGGATTTCAGTTTCTTAATAATGATCCAAATATTCTTCCATATCCTTTAGTTTTTCTAGTTATGAAGAGTCTTCAAGTGAATTATCCCCTATTCATATCATGGCTATTCGATGATGGATCAAAATAGGGTTATTTCCTTCTTCCTCATCTGAGAGAGAATATTCTTTCTCTAGGTACTGTGAATATAAAGAATATAAACCTTCATCTTTAGAGTCCATATCTTCTCCCCAGATTGGCTCAAACAATATCTCTGATGAATCTTCCATTATTATTGCTTTTAGGCTTCAACTTCTCCTGTCTACATCGAGGAAACTGTTAGCTATGTGACCTTTCTTTCCACAAAACCGATAACAATCACAAATGGATAGGGATTTTACTTTAGGTCATCTAAGACACTTCCCATATTTGGCCTTAAAATTTTCTCTCATGTCCTTCTAAATTCTATTTGGTCTATGAATTCTCTTAGATTTTTCTGGATTTATGCCTCAAAATCTGCTTGATGGTTTTATCTTCCAAAATAGTATCTAGATTTTCATAAGTGATTTATTTTGTTCACACTGGCCATCTTGACACTGTGTTTTGAATGATCTTTGCTGTTTTTTTTTTCAAGATCCTTCCTGGTTGGACAACACCTATATCTTCCAACAACACCCTCTACTTTTTGGAAACATGAAAAACTCATGTATTGAATATTTTTTACATTTTGTAAGACATGACTCTACATAAAATATAGTCTTATAAGTTTTCTGATTGTTTCTGCTCAAACTCCTAGAGTGTCTTACATATCTTCACTCTAGGAAAGATGAATATTCAATTCTTGTTCAACAATTTTAGGCCAACTGCCTAGAAGATTTTGGATAAAGTCATCTAGAGAATATGCTTGATATCCTAGTCTTAGAAGTTATTAACAATGCTTAAACTCACAAATATATTATTCAAAGTAACATATCTCACAAAATTGGATCTGGTTAAAGTTGTTCTAGATTTTTCTACCAATTATCCATCCCAATCTACCAGTGAATTTCATTCAAAAACCAATTTAAGGAAATCGAATACTACTGATATAATTTAAATTGGGAATATAACATATTCTTGGATAGCTGTTCTCACTTCTGAGCATCTCAGCAGCACATCCCAAAATCTCTCTGCATTACCACTCAAGGAGGCTCCTACAAAATTATGTGCACTATCTATGGTCCATGATTATAAATCAACTGATATCATATAATATTGATGTTCTAGATCCCATTCATCTATGGCTACTCTTGGATCATTTCCACATTCCAAAATTAGTATTGTCCAATGTTGATGAACACCTTTTAGATGTGTTTTCTTTGGACTATATTCTTCTTGAATAAAACTCGGATATGCGATATTGGCTTCCCTATTGATCTTCTGAAACAAATCATAGAATTATCCTCTTTTTCATTCCTAAAGAATTTGTTTCTAGGATATAGTATTACATACTGGCTTGGCGTCTGAAGGATTTACACCAAGTATTTCGGTGGGAGATGACTTAGTCTCTTTATTTTTCATCTTCCCTTCGAGTTTGGATTGTACGTATTCAACATTCATGATATTTTCATTTAGGTTTTTGGAGACACTTCTATATCCCCAAGATCCCTTTTCTCCAGAGTAATAATATTAGGAATTTGTTTTTGGTATTCTTGAATACTCTAAGGAATAATCTAAACATTTTCCTAAAATTCATGAGCTTCTCCTGCTAAAGGCCATGCATAATCATCTGTCGTATATCTTCCTAATATACGTTCTCATTCTATATCTCTATGTGGATTCATATCAGAGATAGTTGTATTGGGATGATTTGAATATACTTCTAAAGCTTTTACCTCTGGCCTCTGCCAAATATCTCGAACATTTTGTCTAACACTAGATCCTATTCCAACCATATTTTTCTATTCAAAGAAAATATATTCTCCTTTTGGATCTCCTAGTGTTATTTCTAGGTTTTGGACTAACCACATGGATTTTCAAATCTAAGATTCTATACGCATGATTTATTCCTTCAATTCCTTAATATTATCAAAAGTTTTCTTATCTTTCTTCCCTAACCCAATTACTTCGGTTTCGTATTCAAAAGCAGGTCAGACTTTTGAAATTAGATGATACTTTCTAATCCAAATATGACTGGATTTGTTCTCTTAATATTGTACCCTACATTGTAACCATTTCTTCTCATAATAAATACCTTTAACCATGGGATCCAAAAAAATACTTACTGGAAAGTCCATTTAAGAAGTGCTCTAGCTGGATTTGTTCTCCTCCATGTGCTCTGATACCACTAGTGGACATGAATGTGTGGACATCAATTCTAACCGTAATGTGTGGACATTAATGCTACATCACATCCTCCTCCTAGGTTTTTTATCTGCATATCTAAACTGTATTTATATCTTCCATATGGAATATTACTTGTCACCCTCATTGCTTCATTTCAGCATGCTCATGAGTGGAGTGAATGTCCCAGACCAAGATTCTTTCATTATTTGTAAACCCTAACCTGTGGTGGAATGGAATGAGGTGTCTTAGTGGAAATAAAGGCATGACATCGATGGTATTTATATCATGGGTGTGGTATCATTCAGTGGTAGGAGTTAGTAGTTGAAGGTGGAGATAAGACTCAGCTTGGCAGTTGAAAACAATGGTGGTGGTAGCGGGAAGTTGTAGCATAAAGGTTTCACTGGAAGTTGAAATCTCGAGCAATGGTAGCGCACATGAAAAATCACAGTAGCATCTAGTGATAGGACTCAGTGATAGAACTTTTCCTTCTCGAACATGATTCTTATTCATTTAATCATGATGTTATAGCATCGCAGTGAGTTTCCAAGGTCAACTATAGTTATCTCGGCCTTCGGGGTGGATTTCTGGCTCAATCTTGGGCTCCATCAGTGGTAGCCATGGCATTTTATGGTGGCTCTAGTGGCCCTTATGAAACACATGATATTATTGGGTTACCCTTACGAAACATTTGAAATATTTAGAATACCTTTATGTAGCTCTTGGAAACGTGAGGTTACCCTTATGTAGCTTGATTTTCCCTAACGTATGGTTTTGTGACATTTATACAACACGTGAAGTACATTTACATAACCTTTGAGAATGAAGGGTTACCTTTACAAAGTGAAACATTTACCTTTACAAAGCCTTTGAAATGTTTTATTGGCCTTTTTTCAAAAACTTATACTTTTATGTAGTGGCTAAACCAGGTTGTTACCTTTATGTGCATAGGCTTACCTTTATGCACCATTTCACTTACCCATACACAACCTTTAGAAAAATATTGTTACCCTTAGGCAATAGTAGAAATAGTGAACTTAACCTTACGAGTAGATTTAAAAGTTGGGGTTACCCATATGTATTTCATGAAATCAAAGGGTTGCCTTTTTGTACCACCTTAAAACAATCTTTTATAAAGGTCAATGACATTTACCCTAACGCAGCCCCCTGGCCATGTGTAATGGTAAACAGAAACTACAAAAATTATAATTTATTCAAATTAAGCATTTTCTTCTCTTTTATCCATATTAATCCTTTAATTTAAAATCCCCCAAATTTAAATAAAGAAAATTAATTTCATGGTAAAATTATTAAAATCATTAAAATTTATTACAAATTTGTTAAAAATTTTGCATAAAAAATATGTGCATCAAATACCTTCACACATGAACTATGATTTTCCTTAAGCATTGAATCTCAAAATTAAATCACAGAGAGTTCCAATGCTCCAAATATTTAAATTTCAAATTATTAAAACAAAATTACTATCAAAGTTAAATTAAATTCCATGTTCCACATAAAATATTAATTCAATTTCATATTTTTCAAAGAGACAACCCACCGATTTTTTTTACTATTTCCCATTGAAAAATAGTCAATCAACTCCTTTCATAGATTCAAGATTCTCAACTTATTGTTACTAAAAAATAAATTTTTTGATCTACCAAACAATGAATTGTTTTCTCGCATCACTCATAAAACATATTTCAGTAGAGTTATGACCATTCAATGAGTAAGTTCTCTTTTTCAATAAGATTGAAAAGGATAATCATTTTCCACTTTGTAAAGAAAAAAATCATATAAAATCATAAGGACTTTATGATTAAGGTTTTAATGAATTTGAGACTTTTGTTTTGTGGGGATTGATGTTAAAACATTCATTACCAAATAGGTGGTTAACTCTAAACTATAATGTATCATATTAATATTAAAAAATATCAATAGAAATATCCTCTTTAAATTGAAAAGTCTAACTTCTCCAAACTCAATGTAAGGTCATGATCAATGTTATCATAGTGAATTAATTTCACCTTCTTGAAGTTTTCTCTATTTTTTTACCTTTTTCCCTTTCTTAAAATAATTTTTAATATTATATTTTCCTTTTTCGAAATTTATTCTTGAAATAAATCTTATATCCAATACATAAACTCATATGACAAAAAATATTAGTCTAATAATGTTGATTTTATATTCTCCCAACTCACAATCAATTTTTTCATCATTTTGTTTCCTTTTTCCTTTTTTATTTTTTCATGAAGTGAAAATAATAATAGTATAGTGAATAAATCATGAACCTTTCCCAATGCCCAAAATAATATCTCTGTACTTTATTCTTAAATGTAATACATATCTGTTGTCCTGACTTTCCACACCCTCACACATCAACTATAAAATATCATTCTATATAAATAGTGTAGTATAGGAATGGATATAATTAGGTTGTAATGTTTCTAATTCTTAACAAGGTCATTCATGGGTTCTATGGGATAAACAGGAATTAATGTACAAGGTTTTCTCAAGGATACAGAATTACTAATAAAAAATACACAATAATATTAAATGTGACTTTACATAGTTATATATTTTAGAAGTTCCAATGCAAGTTATAGTAGTTGGAATTCCCCAAGATCAATCAAGAAATATGATCAAGATAAAATGGAAAAATGTGGCTTCTATAAATATTCCCAGTAATGAAACATATGAATTTGGACAATCAATCCTGGCATGAAATAATAACAAACCCATCTATGTAAATTTTCGGAATTCAAAGCATTAAAATTGGTAGAGATATTTCATTTACATGAATCAACAAATTTCCTAAAAATATTATTCATCAAATTATCATATATTCTTCACTCTAATCATTAATTTTCCCATATCAATTATTCAAACCAATTAATTTAGAAATAAAAAACATACTATCTTGGGATTTCTAAGAAACTCATGTATCCTTGATAATTAAAGAAAAAAGTATAAGAGTGGGCATTAAGATTTCAGATTAAAACTCAAAATAGATTTGTAGTGAGTTAAAATCTAGACTTAAAAATTAACACATGTTCGGATAAAGCTCTAGTCCTTTTGGGATTTCTTAATTTCATCAGTATGATTTACCTAAAAATGAAAACCACTCATTAAATTGTAAGGACCATGTCAAGGTAAACTCAAAAAGAATGAGGGGGATTGTGATGAATCCTAATATATTCCTAAAGTAATTCTTACAAAATAAACCAAAATCTAGTCCTAGAAATTAAATAAAAAGTCATGGTTTGATCCCCTAAGTGGGATCTGGGTTTTTAATGCCTCCAGATGGGAAGTAATAGTTTCCATCTAAATTATGATTGTGGGTTATGTTTCTGGGACTTGAACCACCAACACATCTTCCAGCCTTCACTTAATCCTTTCTTGTTATTGAGGACTCTAGAGATAGAGTAAACCAAATCTTCCCCCATGTTAATTTGATAAAGCTTTCATGTTGGGGGTAGGATAAAGTATGTGTCCTCAATTTTTACATAAACTACCTCTTATTAATGGTCCAATGCCCACTTAATGTATATTTCATCAATGTTAAAAGTTGATTGTATTTAAAAAAATTGATCATGAAGAATTAATAAAAAAATATTCTCTTTCAATGTAAGTAGTTTGTGTCTAGGTTTCCTCTAGAATAACTATTTGGATCTCCTCATAGAATTCCATTCATAAATGTGTAATATTTTCAAGGAGCTCTATATGTCCCTCATCAGTTGTATCTTCTTTTTATTCATCTTACTTCATGTAAAAAACATGAGTTATCTGAATTTGAAAATTCAAAATAGTGGGAGGTGATACTCAATTCATTTTAAAAAAATATATATGGGATCATGTTTACAAAAAGATCATCTCCCTAAGTTGATCTAGATTCAATCTCTTCCTTGGTAGAAAGTGTATTTTTAGAGTTTATTTTCACTAAATAGATGCAAGGGGTCAGGATCCTCTATATTCTCTTCAAATTCCACCACAACAGTGGTTTATTATTCTCCCAAGGATAGATATTGGTATATTAGTATTGATGCTTCCATATTAAAAATGGGAAAATTGTCTTTTTTGATTTTATTTTCAACAGATAGATGTAGGTAGTTAGGCTCTTCTATCTTCACTTCAAATTCCATCACATGTATGGTTTCTGATTCTTCTAAGGTTAGAGAGAGGTAAAATGGTTTTGGTGCTTCTATAATAAAGATAAGTAGACAATGTCTCATTTCATCATCATACTATTTACTCCAAATTTGGTCATCATCTTGTTGATCTCTCATACGCACATCGACATGTGGGTATTAATCATAAAACTATAACTCTTCATGGTATTATTGGATCCTAAACTTGAAATTGTTGGGATGTGGATATTCTTTAAGTAGGTCCTTAGCCTCTTAAACTTTTTCAGAAAAATTGGGAGGATCTAATGGTGATTCCTCATTGGTCTTCAATCTTTGATAACCAGTTATGATTTGATTAAGCATTTCAATCAGGTCATGAAATGAGATACTTTTCTCTCATATATTCAAAAATTTCCTTGCCAAATTAGTGATATTTTAATCCTTTATAATAGGGCCTCCTCAGTGTCGTCAACCAATTGACCTTACACCTGATATTAATTATTCCTTGAAGAATAATAATTGTTCGAATACATCATGGAAAATATATTTTTTAGATATTTTGTTTAGAAAATAATTAAAATAATTTACAATATTAAAAGAAAAAGTGAATGATCAAATGTTTAAATCCATGAAAACAGTGTCATGTTTTGACATTTATATCAAAGGGTAGTATAAAAGTTAATAAATTTTCCCTAGTGTATCACTGTGGCTGACTGGGGTTCTCTCACTTAAGGAGATTCCCTACCAATCACTTAATATCCCTAATTCAATTTATTATCCTTCTATTTTCTATGATAATAAAATAATGAAAAGTATGGTAGAAAGAGAAATATAATGAAAAATTAAAATTATCATGCGGATAAAAAATAGAATAAAGTTAGGAAAAAAGGTCTTGGTCCTAGTGTTACTCAGCAGTGCTCCTTTATTATTAATTATTCTATTTGATAATTAATTTTCGATATATCATTAATTAATTACTTATAACAACCATGAGATTAATTTCATTTTTTAACATGATTTTTTACATAAAATTTCAGTTAATACAAATCAAAAGAAAAAGAGGTTGAGTGTCTTTGGGAAATTAGTTACATTACATAAATTAAAACATAAAAAGAAACATATTTGTTGAAATATTCATTAACATGGCTAGAAAATTTATTCATACATAACACTATATGGGGTAACTTGATAACATACATAAGAAAGGGGTGAGATATAAAGCCTATTAAGGGAAAAAACAAGTAATAACACGAGGAATACAAAACTTGTTAGAAAATTGGCATCTTAATAGAGCAAAAATGGAACATGAATAATAAGCCATGATATAACATGATAATCAGAACATAGAAAATATGGAAAAAACTTAAAACACTACATCATAAACATATGTCAAAGCTAAATCACCAAGATTTCATGGTGGAAAAACTTCAATAAAGGAATTAGGTAAACCCCCATCCAAACATGATGTATCATGATACTAAACATTACCCAATGAATTTTAGCGCTATTAGGGTAAACCCTTCATAAACATTTCAATCTGATATTTATGTGTGCCACATAGATCATATAACATGGATTCATTCAACATAATAATTTTATTCCATGATCTAAAAATCCGTAATATATACATGTAAGTCCCAAATAAATAGGATTATGTGCATAAAGGTGAATACCCTTGATAGGTAAATGGGTATGTTATTCACTACATAATCTTTTTGGCATGGTAAATCATAGTGAAATTTCAACAGTATAATGGCATCATATAGAAATTCATAAAATGAGTTTATGAGAGACAAAGTGGTCTCCCATAATTTAAACATTAAATGGAAAGTAAGAGGGACATGGAATAAATTCCCCAACATAATTAATTATAAATAGATGTAATAACACAATAAAGAATATTTAAGGAATAGGAGAAAGAAAAGGAACCCTTACAAAATTTTGACAAAGAAACTGGTGTACATAAAGGTATTTCTGAGGGTTAAATGAGAGTGAAATGGTCTATGGTCATTTATATAACAATTGGAAATTTTTGGGATAGGTAATAATGTATTCCAACATAATCAAATGGAAATTAAAAAAAATCATATCATAAATGAAGTGCTTGATAAAAAGATGAGAGAGAGAATCCCTTACGGTATTTCATCCTAATAATGGGTGTTCATAAAATATTATAGGGTGGATTACTAAGAGTGAAAGGAAGATATAATAATTTATAAATCAAATTTACAGTAATGGGATCATGTAAAATCATTTACCAACATATGAAAATGGAATTTAAGAAGCATAATATAAACTAAGTGCTTGAATGGAAATGAGAAGAGAGAAATACATTACTTAGATATGTGAATCCAAAGGATCGTTAGAGGCTTTTAGGGAGATTGGGGGTGTCTTGGGGGACTATAGGGAGTATAGGGAAGTTTTTGGAAATTATTCAAGTAGTTTGAGTGGAGATAAATTGGGGCTTGGTTGGGTTTATATAGAAAATGAGGGGGATTTCTTTATTATTTTGGTTTTGGACATTGCAAAATAAAATTTTAAAAACCACAAACAATCCCATGGTTTCTATAAAATGGGAGTTTATTACATTTTTTTATATGTAAAATGGCCAAATATAATAAAATACTTCCCTTGATTTTGTTGACATGTTTCATACCTTCAATGAAATGATTTTAAAATCTCAAATTATATTATAAGTATTGGAGGATTCACAATGGCTCTATAAAATAATTCCAATAAACATAAAATTACATTATTTTAAATTAAAATAATATATTTGTCTTATTATACCTTTTATAGTATTTATTACAACACTATTGCTCCATTATGATGTCATAAAACCGAATGTATATTTATAAGGTATTAAATTTTAACCCAAAAACTCAACTGTCTCAGAAAATTTTGAAAAATTCACCGTTGGATAATTTTTATGTCATGATTACAAAAATAATTTTCCTTTTATCTAAATAATTTTCTAAATATTTTAATTTTCTCTTTTAAAATAAAAACTAACATTATTTAAAATGACAAGTTTTTGAAAATTATAGTTTTTGAACACTAATAAAAATTACATTTCACTTCATAAAAATTATCTTATAATTTACATTTGAAAGGGTAATTTAATAATAATATTTTATTAAAATATTAATTATTTCAAAAATTAATTAATTAATCAAAATAAATTTCATAATTGAATTTGAATATTAGCCAAAAATAATATTTTTTCTTTAAAAATCATTTACAAATTAACAAAAATAGGAATAAAATATATTCATTCTTATATAAAATATCTTTTATATGACATTATTTCTAGGTTTTTAATACATGTACCTTTATTAGGCCACTATATTCCCTAAGATTAAGGTGTGTGATGGTAGGGCATTCATTGTATTGTTCGGTGAACATGGTTTGATTCGTGATCTCGATGAGCTTAAACTTCTCCCGTAAATAGTTTTACTCATGAATAAATTGTTAGATCTTAGCTTGGGCTTGGTTTAGGTAAAATCACAAAAATGATATCTCCTTTTGAATCTCTTCTAAATGGGTTCCATAGGTTATGATATTACTTTTTGAGGCCATTACATCCTTTTTTTATGCCAAAATGATTTCTTAAAACTCTATATTTATACTAGTCATGTGATCACTGTTCAATGGCTATATTATCAACAGTAAAGACACTTAATAGCCATTTAAATCCAATTATTTATAATAAAACAAAAAAAGTGAATACATTTTCCATATCCCTAATACATTTAATTAAATCAAAAGAAACATAATCTTATTCATAATTGTTCGGGTTATTACAACCTCTCCCTTAAGAAAATTCACCCTCGAAATTTCATTTTCCCATACTAAAACAGATGAGGTTTACTATGCTTCATCGTCTCTTATGGTTCTCGCATTGATTCTACAAACTTTTAGTTTCTCCATAACAATTTGACAGGGGGCATTTTCTTATTTCTTATATCTTTTCAGTACAATCTATGATCTTCACCACTCCACATAGGAATGGTAATTCTCCAATAGTACCAACTCTGGATTGAGTACATTTGAGGGGTTTGGTATGTACATTCTTAAGAGGGATAAATGGAATACATCATGTAATTATATAGGTTTTGTGGGAGTTCTAGTCAATAGGTGTAATGGCTCGGACCTCCCCAATCCATTACTTTGTGAAAATATGATCTTTAAGGTGTTTAGTGAGGTAACAATGACTCATTTCAGGTGTTTTACAAAATTTCATTTTTCCAATGGTATGTATTCAATGGTGAGTCAATACTGTTATGTATTCAATGGTGATGCATCGATGGTAGGTCTCCAATGGTGAGTCGTGATGGTGACTCATGACGGTGATGGCTTGTGAATTCTTGTTGATGGTATTCTGTTTAATGGATATAAATATGAAAATATGATTAACCTTGTATACCCATTTAAATAAATTGATTCCCCAGGATCAAACTTGATATATGATCATCCTTGAATTAAAAAGTGGAATTAAAAAATGTGCATTTTTTTAATATGGAAATAATTCCTTGAATAGTTTCATGGTGCTGTTGTTGAGGGTACGACTATGTTTGTGGGGTGGTTTGGGTGGTGAAATGGAATCTTAGGTTGAGATATTGATTGATTGAGGAATGGATGACTTATATTTTGCAGTGAGACTACAACCGAGTTGTGTTTTTTTGTGTTACTGAGTTTGGTGTGTTTATGCAGTGGGTCTGCCGATGGTTGCGATGAGAGGTGTTGATGGGTGTGGGTATGAGATGAAGGTTTTATTTCAGAGGATGGTTTGGGTGGTATCCCTTTGATGAATGATGATGGAAGTCGTTGGCATAGGTTCTAAGTGGGGAGGAAGTGTGGAGTGATTCCTTTATCATATTTTCTTCCTCCGGTTGGTCATATTTCTGGTTTTGTATTATGGTTGATAGTTGTCTAGGTAGGGATCACAAAACAAAATAAAGGCCTAATGAATTTGAATTTAATTGGTGTTAATCGAAGGAGGTTGTGAAGAAGATTTCTTTTATCAACATCTAAAGTGATTGTTACTGGTGTTAATACATGCATTAGAGGTAGCAGCAATGGTTGTACTGGGGGTGGTTGTTTTTTGAGAACCTATGGGTTGGGTTGGGTGTTTTGTATCTATATTTATTATGTGTATGTTCTCTTGTGATTTCAATATGCACCACACCCTAGATTAGATCTATATGCTGAACACATCCATCATCATGGGGGAGGGAGTTTTTTCCAACATCTCATTGTAATGATGGATGGTGGGGTAGTTGCACTTCCATAATCCAACTTCTAGGCATTGTTAGCCCATGAATCATCATGTAGGTTGTGGTGTGGTTGTGAGTCCGAGGTGTCTACAGGAGATGTGTTATTTCCCAAATGTCTTCGGAATGAGATGTGGATGTGTCCCAAGTTTCTATAGGTGGGATATGGTATGGTTGGGACAAGTTGTATGTGGGTGGGATGTGGTGATATTCATTTACCTAGATTGTAAGACTATCTTTGAGGCCCAGGTGTGTGCAGGTGGGTGGTGACATGGGGATTGTGGAAGTGTGCGGAAGCTCTGGGATGTTTGTCGTAAGGGTATGAGCAGTTAACCAGTGGGAAATGGGGTAGGGTAACCAAATATCAATGTGTTTATTATATTACTTTCCTTGACTTTAAATATTTGGTGAGAGTTCCTAGGTGTGGTTTGGATGGCCAGTATTCCTTATTAGGTACTGTTTGTTTCTGATTTTTTCACACTGGGGCATTAGTATGCTTCTCCAACTTGTGAACTAGAGACTTTGGTATTTCCTACTGAGTATAATTTTATTCTCACCCAATGTATATAAAACTACTTTCAGGTTTCTAGTAGGACTATGTGGACCGTTCTATGAATTAATAGCTCAGACTTTGGGATAGATTTTGTGTCATTTATTAGACTTGTTTTTGGTATTTACGTGGGAGAATCCTGTTTTGTAACAATTATATTTTCAAACAAGAATATGGAATGGTTTTGGTTTTCTTATTTATATATATATTTGTGTGTGTGTGTGTCTTGGAGTTTTTTGAGGTTAATATATATTATCTCCTGATCATGGTTACTATAAAAGGGGTATTTCCTCCAAATTTCTTGAGATCTTTGTACCCTTAATTCTAATTACCACCTCGAGGCCTATTGGAGGCCGGAATCATGGGGTCATTATCTTACTTTCTTCATTTCCAACTTAAAAGGGGCATCTTTCGGGGGAGGGGGTTGTGATAGAATGGTATCATAGGTTTTTGTTGAGATATAGGATGGAGTTTAGAGTTAGTAACAAAAATGATTGTATGGGTTGGTAGGGAAATAGTTTTAGGTAATCATGGTACATGACATAGGATAGGGAAGACTGGCTGTCACATTGGATTTTAGGGCCCCTTTTGATCTGATGCAAGGACTCTGAGCCCACCGAATGACAAAGTAAGGCTACACCGTTTGTAGGGTAGAGACCCTAGGAAAGTTACATGCATCTTACTGACTTGTTTTCATTTTCAAATTCAAAGTTTCAAGGAATTTAAATAAATAAATTGTTAAAATGAATCTTAAATAAATTTTCATACTACTCGGGCTTAGGAGTTATTTGTTTACATTTTTCAGCCATGAAACCCAGTTTTCATCCACATGTGGCTCGGGTAGTCAAGGCTCAGAAGGCCTATCTGGTTGATTGAAGGAGGTTTAAACTGCTGGGGGAGGATGACCAATGGAATAAGATTCTATGTTCTTTCTAGAGGTAGGCTATAGGAATATATGAGGGTAGAATTTTAGATATTAATATAAGGAGAAGGATCAAGGAGCTTGTGATCACCTTCAATTTGATCCGAGCTCTAATGGAGTACTGGGATCCGTTAAAGGGGAGTTGGATGTGGGGAGTTGTGAGTCAGTGGTATATGTTTTACCTAGGGGAGATGGATAAGGATGATGTTCTGTGGGTTGATTTTGAGGAGTTCTGAGAAGAATTCCTTTCATCAACCATGAAGGCTGAGAATAGGCAGGAGTTACTCTCCATCCAGCATGGGAGTATGTCGATACAGGAGTTGAGGATCAAGTTCAAGGATCATCTTCACTTTTCTACAAATCTCTTTCTAAATGGGGTTTCTTATGCGAGACACCTAGAGGAGGCACTTCCTCAGTCTCTCCAGTATGCGATTACTCCCTTTACCTTACTGATGCACTTATAGGTCAAGAAGAGGAAGAGATAGTTGAGCGGATGCACTCATGAGGAGGCCTACCACAAAAGGGGGTACAACATAATTATTTTAAGGGGAATTCTCCAAGATACAGGTCACAGGCATCAGGTCCTTCCATGTTTTGGCCAACAGGGAGTTGACCTCAACAATTCCTATTTCGGCCTTCTGGTCCTTGTGCTTTTATCGTGAACCTGGGATCGAGGTGTTTCATTTTTGGAACCAAAGGAAATCTTCATAGTTCGTTTCTAATATCTTTTTGATCTCAGTATTGTGGATATGGGTAGGTTAGGTGCTTTCCTCAGTAGTAGTTTATAGCCATGCCATTTCAATAGCAGGGATAGCAGGCTCAAACTCCACCAAGGGGAGATAGAGTGGGTAGAGGATAACCTCAGGGTGTTCTTTAGTGACCTCAAATCGGGCATGGTTTTGGAGGTGGTCATCAACAGAGGAGAATAAGAGATAGTAATAGTTGGTTGCATGACACAGAGACAACAGTTCCAGCAAGGCTAGAGAACATTCGAGGTACGATCAGTTGGTTTAGTACTCTTTATTGTGCCTTTTTTTATTCGAGAACCTCACACTCATTTTTTACACCTGGTCTAGCCCATGATTTGATACTACATGTAAAGAATATTCTCACTCCCTTGGTGTTGAGTACACTAATTGGAGGTTATACCAGCTTGTTTGATGTGTACCAGGGATGTAGACTGATGATGGGACTGCATCAGTCCCATGGGGATCTTTCCATGCTATAGATGCAACCATACAGTGTTATTCTTGGGATTGACTGGTTATATTATTTTCATGTCATTATCAACTAATTCTATAGAAGAGTCATGTTTTTAGACACATATGGACAGTTTGTGGCCTTCATTGGTGAGTGAAGTTGTCATGTGGGCAGTCGACATGTAGAGCCTCTTCTTTCCTTATTGGTCAAGCTATTATTGGAATCTATGGATTCTAAGATGGTGGAGGATCCCAATTTTATTGGGGAATTATCAGATTTCATACCCAACGAGGTTGTGTCTCTACCCCCTTGACGTGATGTCGAATTCAGGATAGACCTGCAGCCCAGTGCCTCTCCGATTTTGATGAATTATTATCTGATGGAACCCTCTAAGTTGTGGGAGATGAGGATTAAGATTGATGACCTGATAAAGAAGGGATTTATCCATCCTTGTGTGTCATCATGGGGTCTTCCAGTGTTGTTTTCAAATAAGGTGGATGGTGTTTTGAGTTCGTTCATAGACAACAGAATGTAGAATTAGGTGATGGTCAAGAACCGTTACACCCTCTTGAGTATAAGTGGTCTTTTTGACCATCTGAGAGGGGTCTCTTTGTTTTTTAAGATTGATCGGTGGTCTAGGTATCACCGGTTGGGGGTGACGGAGGGAAATATTCTAAAGAATTTTTTCATATATAGGTATAGGCACTTCAAGTATATAGTAAAGCCTATTGATATTATTAATACACCAGTCACGTTCTTCGGGATTATGAACTCCATATTCTGTGAGTTCCTGGATCAGTTCTTCATCATATTCATTGATAACATTCGGATCTATTCGAATTCAGGGTAGGAATATGTCGAGCATCTCAAGACTGCCTTGTAGATCATTCAACGCCACCATATCTATGGAAAATTTGTCCAAGTACAAGTTCTAGACATGAGAGTTTCATTTCCTGGTGCATGTGGTGTCCCAAAAAGGTGTAGTAGTGGACTTGTCAAAGGTCGTGGAAGTTTTCTCTTAGGTTGTACCCTAGAATGTTGCATAGTTTCATAGATTTTTTAGACTTGTGAGCAATTAAAAAAGGTCTGTAACAGATTTATCTCAAGTTTCAACTCTATTGATAGCTTCGGATAGGAAAGACCAATCATTTTTGTGGATTGAGCAGTTCCAAGTAATTTTCGGAAATCTAAAAGGGTAGTTGATCAGTGCTCTGATGATTTAGTTTCCTGAAGAAGGGGTGATGTTCGAGGTCTTTTGTGATTCTTCTGATCTGGGCTTGGGATATATATTGATGTAGCAGTTGAGAGTTATCTATTATGGGTATAGGTAGTTACATCCCAAAAAATGTACCTATGCCACCCATGATCTTGATATAGTGGTGGTCATGTTAACACTAAAGTTGTGGTAAAATTACCTCATTAGGGAGTACTTTTTGGCCTTCATGGATCACAAGATCTTGAGGTATATCTTTTCCCAATGAGATCAGATCGTGCGACAACAGAGACAGATGCAGTTTCTTTTGGAATATTACATTGAGATATCCTACACCTCAAGAAATGGGAATGTTGTGGTTGATGTCTTGAACAAGAAGTCATAGAAGGAGGTAGTTTAAAAATATGAAGATGCTTGGAATGTGGTGTAGGATTTGGAATCCTTGCACTTGGATACTAGAATGGACAAAGATAGAGTTTTTTTGTTTCATATGACACTACAGTCTTCTCTGATGAAGTAGGTGGAGGAGTCTTAGTGCGGATACTCAAAGGAAGTGGTGATATTTGATTGTTTTAACCATAGTGATGCTCCAAAGGGATGGTTGGAGGATAGTCAGAATAGGATGTTGTTCTATGGAAGGTTGTTTGTTATAGTGGCTTTCCAAGAGGGTGTCCTATGTGAGTTTTTTAGATCACCTTTAGTGGTACAACCAGATGTTTCCAATATGTACTATGGCTTGAGGATGTGGTTTGGGTGGGCCGAGATGAAATAGGAAGTGGCATAGCTTATGGGGAAGTGCTTGGTGTTCTAGTAGAGGAAGGATGATCATGGTGTTCCCGGTTGTTTTTTGATTCCCTTAGAAGACCCCGAGTGGAAGTGGGATGACATATTGATCGATTTCATCATAGAGTTACTAAGATCTCAGGGATGCTACGATTCTATCTGTGTTGTAGTGGATCAGTTGACGAAATCAGCTCAATCCTTAGCAATTAATGGGTCAAGTGTAGTGGATGTATTAGAAAAGAGGTGTGTGGATGAGGTGGTGTGGCTGTATGGTGTTCTGAGATCCACTGTCTCAGATCCGGATACACATTTTACCTCACGAGTCTGGATGGTATTGCATCATACTTTTGGCTCTCAATTATTCCTTATAACTACCCTCCACCCTTAGACAGATTGGTAGATAGAATGGACTCTCTAGATTCTGGAAGATATGTTTCGGGAATTAATCTTTGATTTTGGTGGATATTGGGTACAACACCTGAGCTTGAAAGATTTTTCTTACAATAATATCTATCACTATTCTGTTGGCATGGCTCCATTTGAATCCTTGTACAGAAGATCTTGTTGTTCCCCTTTGTGCAAGAAAGCGGTTTGGGAGACAGCTGTTCTTGGCCTTAAAGTTGTTCCGAGCACTGCAGAGAAGGTTCATCTCATTCATGAGAGGATGAAAGCATCACATGGTCGGAAGAAATCAAATGCTGATCACAGGAGAAGGCCATTAGAGTTTGAAGTTGGGACCACATGTTCTTGAAGGATTCCCCACAACATGGGTAGCAGAGGTTTGGTAGAGGGACTGAACACTCTCCCAGGTTCATCAGACCTTTAAAGGTGTTGGGAAGAGTTGGCCTGTTCGTATTAACACTGTAGTTGGAAAGGATCCATGATGTCTTCCACGTCTCTCAGATTCACCAGTATCTTCATGAGGACAATCATGTGATCAACCAGGTGGAGTTGTATATTAAAGATAATGTGACATATGTGGACCAGCCAGTAGATATCCAAGATCACTGAGAGAAGGTGAAACATGGATAGACCATTCCTTTGGTTTGCATGTTGTGGAGGCGTGGTAGCCTGGAGGGGAGTACTTGGGAGAAAGAAGCATAGATGTGTGCCCAATACCCATAGTTTTTTTGGGTTTTTATTTGTTTCTTTGAAATATAATGTCTGAACCTTATTCGTTATGAGATGAGTTATATTCCTTGATTCATGATGTGTGATAATGTCATGACATGTAAAAAGGGGAACACTTAATTCCTAATCATGACACATTAATTATGATGTTATTAAACCTATGTGGGTGAGTCAATACCACTAATATTGGATGTTATCCTGACATGGAAAATAAGATTCTCTTGTTTTTGTGTTCAGAAAGTGTAAATTGTGTGCCTGAGTGGTCTGCCCTTTGGTCGGTCAGGTCAAAAGATATCGGAGGAGGTGTTCTCAGATGTTGAGGATTCACTCTAGATTTTTAGAAACGCGAGGTAGTTATCATTTAACTTTGATGTGTTATGTTGGTACTAGTGTTTCAAGTGTGGTTGGATCCTTGAGAGGTATCTCACGGGGTGGTTGTTTGGAACCCTCTTTCTTCTATGCTGGTTTTGGATTCTCGAGGATGAGAACAGTTTGATAGGTATCTAATTTAATGTCTTGAACCTCCCCGGTACATTACTTTAGGAAAATCTGGTCTTTAAGGTATTCATAGAGGTAATAGTGACTCATTTCATAGGTTTTCCCAAATTTTGATTTTCTAATGGTAGGTCATAAATGGTGAGTCCAAATCAATAGGTCATCATTGGTGATTCACTGATGTTTGGTCTCCAATGGTGAGTCATGATAGTGACTCACAATGGTGAGTCACAATGGTGAGTCACAACAGTGAGTTGCTGACAGTAGATTGCCAACAATGACTCGTCCAACGGTGACTCATCCAATGGTGACTTGTCCAATGGTGACTCATCCAATGGTGACTTTTCCAATGGTGAATCATAAAATGGTGACTCATCTAAATGTTATTCATCTAATGGTAGGTCACTGATCTGTGACTCATGATTGTGACTCACCCAACGGTGAGTCATTACCAATATTTTTTCAAAAATCTGGTTTTCTGTTATTTTTTCATGTTTCACCCATTTAACATTTTATTTGATATAAAATGAGTTAAATAAAATATTTAAATGGTTTTGAGGACATTTAGAGGGTTATGGATTATATCTTTAATTTCCCAAAAGACTCTAAGACTTCTAAATAGTTGAACAATATCTTCTTGGCCAAGATATGATTTTAATTTCTTTTGAAACAATTTCTTCTCTTGATATATGATCTGGCCTTTTTAAAATCGAGACCCATTATTCCTTGTATATTTCCATTTACTCTTGATACTGGGAGTCCCAAAACCATTCTTCTCCAAGCGATTGTGTGTTGGGTTGTGGCCTTCAGATTTCATTTCCCTGGAGCCTTGTGCGCCCCCTGTTTGGCACAAGGAGGATGTGTTGATTGTCTGTTTCTCAAGGTAAGGATCACATTTTCTCTATTAATTGTGTATCATGTGGGCTGGGTGTACTCATGTCTCCTTGAGAATACCGTTGAATCCAAATTTAATTAAGTTAATTGAATCGGATTTAGATCAATAAATAGGGGCTGGGAAAATGTGATACAAGTTTCTGTTTTATTGGTTTTGTTGTTATTGTGATCTGCATGGGCTATGAGCCTACTGAAAATCATGGTTGTTGGTTGAATTTGTTTTCTAACCTGTGATGTCTTGTTAATTATTGTTTATGTTCTTCTGTTTAAGGTCTGTTATGATGAAAATTTGATTAACCATGTACACCCAGTTAAAAAAATGGACTCCCCAAGATCAAAATTTTTCTATGATCACCCCAGAATTAAAAGTTGGAATTATATAATGGGATTTTTGTTAAATATCAAAATAGTGCCTTATATGTTTGTGTGGTGCTGATTTTGAGGGTACGACTATGTGTGTGGGGTGGTTCAGGAGGTGAAATAAAATCTATGGTTGATAGATTGATTGATTGTGGAATGAATGATTGATATTGTGCAGTGGGCTGCAAGTGGGTTGTGTTTTTGTTTATATTTATAGGTGTGGTGTGTTTATGAATTGTGGTTGTTGATGGTTGTGATGAGAGGTGTTGATGGGGTGTGGGTATGATATGGTGGTTTCTTTTTTTTGGAGGATGGGTTGGGTAGGATCACTTTAAATAATGATGATGGTAGTGGTAGGTGTGGGTGCTAAGTGAGAAGGAAGTGTGGAGTGAGTCCTTTATCACAGTTTTCTTCCATTATTTAGATTGGTTGGGTTGTTGGTTGTGTTTTGTGGTTGATAGTTTCTCAGTAATGGATGGAACAAAAAAATAAATGCTTAATTATGTTTAATTTAATCGGTGTTAAGTGACGGAGGTTGTGAGGCATCATTCTTTTATCAACATCTGAAGTTACTGTTATTGGTGTTAATACATGCATTTAGAGGTAGCAGAAAAGGTGTTGTTGTGGTACAGTTTTTTTGTAAACCCCTAGTTTGGGCTGAGTGTTTTTATCTATATGTATTATATTTTATGTTCTCTTGTGAATTCTATACACACCCAACCCTAGTTGAGAACTATGTTCCAGAAACCCCCATCTTCATGGGGGAGGGTGTCTTTCCTGACATCCTAGAGGGAGGATGGATGGATGGTTACTTTATCTTCCCTCCTCCCTCTACTAGAAATTGGTAAACTAAGACTCTTTAGGAAGGTTGTGGCGTAGTTGTGAGGCCCATGTGTCTTCGGGAGAGGTGAGCTTTCCCATGTGCCTTTAGGATGAGATGTGGTTGTGGGGTAGGTGTCTATGGATGGGATGTGGTATGGTTGTGGCCCAGGTTTCTATAGGTAGGATGTCGTGAGCTTTGTTTTCCATGGATACGAGACTACATCTGAGACCCAATTGTGTGCGGGTGGGTTATGACATGGGTCTTGTGGAAGAGTGTGGAAATTCCAGGACGGTTTCTGATAGGGTATGAGTAGTTAACCAGTGGGAAGTGGTGTGGGGTACCCAAACATTGATGTGATTATTATATTACTTTAATTGAGTTGTGATATTTGGTGAGCATGGCTTGGTGAGGATGGGATGTATAGTATTCTTTGTTAGGTGTTGCTGGTTTCTTCTGTATTCTCTCACAAGGTCATTAGTATGCTTCTCCCACTTGTGCATAATAAACATTGGCCTTTCCTACTGAGTATAGTTGTATAATCACTCTAAATATATAAAACTACATTCAGATTTCCAGGAGGAATAAATAGACCATTTTGGGCATTACTAGATCAGACTTTGGGATTATTGTTGTGTCACTTCTTAGCCTTGTTTTTTCTATTTACTATGGAGACTCTTGTTTTGTAACATTATATTTTCAAACATGCATGTGGAATGGTTTGGATTTCTTATATATATATCTGTGTGTGTCTTGGAGTTTTTTGAGGTTGATACATCCAATCTTCTGATCTCGATTAATATAAAAAGGGTAATTTCTCTCATTTTTGTGAGATCTTAGTAACTTTGGTGTTAGTCACCACCCCGAGGCCTACTGGAGGTGGGAATCGGGGGGTCATTATCTCTCTTCCTTCATTGAAATCTTAGGAGGGGAATCATTGGACGAAGGGGGCCATAATGATATTCCACTAATCAAATACGATCAAGGATATCAATTGGGATAATGTACCTTGGACTATGCTTTCCATTTTTCCCAAATCTCATCACTCTTTTCCATGGAGATATGCATAGAAATACCATTTCTCTAATATCAAACTCTTGTTCCCATCGATGATTGTTAGAATATCTCTTTTTTTGACTATGAGAAACTTTGATGTTCTGCTGGATGGTCTTAGCTTTCTCCACCATTTATTTAATTATATCAGAACCTAGAAATTTCTGGTCCCCAACTTCATCCAAACATGATGGCGTTCTCCACCTCTTCACATAAAGGGCTTCATAGGGGGCCATTTGGATGCTTGATTGCAAATTATTATTACAATAGAAATCCACAAAAGGAATATATTGTTCCCATCCACCTTGGAAGTCCACTGAGCATGCTCTCAACATGTCCTAAAGTGTTTGGATAGTCTGCTTAGACTGGCCATCATTTAGAGGGTGGTAAGATGTACTAAAGTTCATATCAGTTTTTGGATCATGCTGAAGAATTTTCCAAAACATTGAGGTGAATCTTGGATCTCGATCATACACAATCAATAATGGTACTCCATGCATCCTTACCACTTATCTAATGTATATCTGTTCAAGTTATTCCAGTGAGAAATCATCTTGAATCACGATGAAGTATGCAATTTTTTAAGACGGCCCACAATAACCCAGATAGCTTTGTTTCCCTTGAATGTTTTTGTAAGTTTGGTGACAAATTTTATGGTGATGTTTTCCCATTTCCATATTGGTATGGGTAATGGTTGCATCATCCCCTTAGACTTCTTCTTTCTACCTTAACTTGATGACATACTAGGATCTTTGATGTATATTCTGTGATCTCCTTCTTCATGTTATCCCACTAATAGTTCTCTGAGAGATCTTCATACATCTTTTTGTTTATTGGGTGAATGGAGAATGTCGAACTATGTGCATCATCCAAAAGTTCTTTCTTTAACTCAGTATTTGATAGAACATTTAATCTTAACCCAAATCTCCAAATTCTCTCTTTATTAACATTTAACTCTGAGAATTTCCCTTTTTAGATAGTTTCGACTTTCTTCTGAATTCTCACATTGTCTTTTTTATCATCCATTAACATTTCCAAAAGAGATATTTGAACAATAATTTGTGAAAGGACTGATGATTTTCCTTTCTTTATGATTCTCATGTCCATATTCTTCAAGTATAAGAATATTGGATCCTTCTCAATTCTCATCAATGATGGAATTTATGGGTTCTTTTTTACTTAGAGAATCTACTAATTTGTTTGCTTTACCAAGATAGAAGTGGATTGAGAAGTCGTAATCCTTGATGAACTCTAAATGTCTACATTGGTGCGTATTTCTCTCTTTATGTGTGAATGTATATTTGAGACTTTTTGGAGCCATATATATTTCACATTTCTCCCCAAATAGATAATATTTTCTGATTTTAAATGAAAATATCACAACAACCAACTACTGATCATGTGTGAGATAGTTTTGCTCATGTAGTTTCAACTTACGTGAGGTGTAGGAAATGAATTTGTCAGTTTTCATCAACACACATACAAATAACTTCTTAGAAGCATCATTTAAAATTAAAAAAAGCTCCCCATTTGTGGTTAGTGTGAGCACTAAAGCAGTGATAAGCCTCCTTTTCAACTCTATGAAACATTCTTCACAATCATCATTACAAGAAAATTTGACTCCCATCTGAGTTAGCTTGGTAATAGGGTTTGACAGTTGTGATAAATTTCTCATAAATTGGTGATAATATCCAGCTAACTCAAGAAATATATGGATATCTGTCATAGATATTGGACTCGTTCAACCCTTAATTTCTTTTAACTTTTATGGGTCTATATATATATCAATGGTTGTGGTGATATGCCCCAAAATGATACTTCCTTCAACCATAACTCACACTTGTTGTACGTTGCATAAAATTTCTCCTTTCACAGGGTCTTTAGGATAGTGCTCAAATGCTCCTCATACTCTTCCTTGGTTTTAGAGTATATTAAAATATCATTTATAAAGACAACCAAACAAATTTCAAGGTAATATCTAAAGACTCTATTTATAAAGTCCATGAAGATTATTAGGGAATTAATGAGTCTGAATGGCATTACTATGAACTTTTAATGCTTGTACCTTCTACGAAAAGCAGTCTTGGGGATATCCTCCTTCACCCTTACATGGTAATATCTCGACCGCAGATCCACCATGGAGATGTATTATATATCACATAGCTGATCGAACAAGTCATCAATTTGTGGAAAATGATACTTGTTTTTTATCATGATTTTGTTGAGATCAGGACAATCAATGAAAAGGAACATTGACTCATCCTTCTTCTTGATGAAGAGGACCGGTGCACCCCATAGTGAAGCACTTAGGTGTAGAAACCCTTTATCAAGATTCTCCTATATTATCTTCCATTCCTTAAGTTACATAAGAACCATTTCATATAGAGTCTTATATATTGGCAACACCCCTAGTATAATCTTGATTAAAAATTCAACCTCTAACCTTTAAGGAAGACTAGACAATTCTTTAGTAAACACATCAGCGAATTCCCTCATAATGGGCATGTTTGAAGGATGTTTCATTCCTTAGACTCAATCATTTGAGCTATATAATCTTTCTTATAGGGATGTAATATCCATGATTGAGATGATGGTGCTAAAGAAGATTCATCCTCCTCCTTACACATATAGAGAATTAGTGGTCAATTTTTCATATGGAGAGTGATTTCCCTCTCATGACGATTTATGCTGGTACTATATAGGGAAATTCAATCCATGCCTAGAATTGCATCAAATTCTATATAGGGAACTATGATAAGGTTCGTTGGGACTTTCAACCCACAAAATTTGATAGGGGAGGAGTTATACACATGGGATTCAATAATTTCCCTATTTTTTGTTTTCACCGACGTATTTACTTTAATGCTATTTTGTGGTGTTTGGATTGCTCTTCTAAACTTTAATGATATGAAGGAATGCGTAGAACTAGAATCAAAAGGTGTGTTCTCTTTTATTTAATGAATAAATATCATACCTATCACCACTTCATTGTTGGGATTCACTTATTTAGAAATGATGAAAAAACATCTCCCTTGTTTCCTTTGTAACACCCCAAGATTTCATAGTATGTTATTTATTCAAAGTAATTCAATATTTTCACTACACACACCACCAAGTTCATGCACACCACGACTTACCAAAATTTCCGTTTAAAAGTGGTTATGAATAGTATTAACTGAAATTTGAACTTTATATAATCCTCATAATTTTATAATCCATGTTATGAGTTTCTTAGACATAAGGTAATAACAAATTTATTTTTTTCATATAAAAGAAGTATTTTTTTAAAAAATGCACTTTTACCGCCTTTTAATGGTGATCCCTTTTTAAATAAAATATTTTAAACTTTTATATATTAAATTGGATGAAATAAACTTCTTATTTAGAATCATGACATAAGAATTTAGTTTGAATAATTTTTTGGTGTTTTTCTGATAACTTTCATATTTTGGTGAATAGTAAAAACAACTATATTTTAACTGAAAACAACATTTTTAATCAAAATAATTTATTGTGTTAAATTATACATTTAAATTGTTTGTATATATAAATATATTATGTTTTTACCATTTAATCCAATTCTAGTCATTGTAAGTAATTTCACTTTGAAATTGGTCATAAACAAGTGTCAATATTTTGATAGTTATTATTTCTTAAAAAGGATTTTTCTTTTTTGACAACGGGAATTCATTTTAAATTAATAAATGAAACTTATATGTTTTTAATTTGGTAAAATAGACTTCATTTTTGAATTTGTAATATCAAAATTATCTTAGGGTGAATTTTTTTTTTCTGAAAACTTTCAATTTTTGATCGATAGTGAAAAACACTGAGTTGTTGTTTAAAACTGACCATTTATCTAAATAATTATTTATTTTATTTAAATTTATTTTAGGTAAAAATAGTTACATAATAACTATATAAGTTAAATTTAATTCATTGGAGTCATTTTATAATAATTATATATATATATAAATTTTAATGAAATTTTACTGTCTTTTACCAACCTCCTAGGAGCATTTTCAAATTTGCATAAAACATAATTTTACCTCTTCTGTGAATTGAATTTTAAAAATATGAGAGACATGGTTGATATCAGAAAGTAAAATTTCGTTCAATAGGATAAAAATACTTTTTGGTGAATACTAACTTTTGACTTTTATTTACCATGGTTAAAAGTAAATAGGGTAATTAAAGTTAAAAATGATATTATTATTACCCTAAAACATGTACTAATTCTGTTGGATAAGTTTAATTCGACCAGAAACAACCTTAGGAATAAAATATTATCCTTTAGGTCCACGTGGATTAGATTAGAACATTTATTATTATTTAATTTAAAGAAGAGTTAAAAGTGTCAAATTCATTTTTTCATAAATAAACAATTTTAAAAGAGAGTTATATATAATATAAATTAGACTATAGATTTTCATTAAAAAGGTAAAAATATTTCCAACATAAATTTATTTTATTTATAATTTTTAAACATTAAAAAATTAAATTTATTTATTACACAATGATGATGCAGTAATTACATTATTAATAAAAAATTAAAATAATTGATATTATAAATACCCAAATAAATTAAATTCAAGACTTCTGATGAATTAAAATAATTTTATAGGTTAATATGACATGCTAGGGTTGATTAAATCAATTATTTTCGATGTAATCATGTTGTTAGGATTTTTACATAAAAAAATACCAAATAGTGTCAAAATTGACATAAAATAGTTTTTAAAACAAATATTATATTATTAACTGATATAATAGTCTTAAAAATATAAGTATCGGCCAAAAGACTTATATAATTATATATATGACATTAATGAACCAATTGGGGTTCGATTGGAATTTTACAGTAAGTTTAGTAACCATATAATATAATAATACAAAGAGACATGGTAAATGTCACACTATTTAACTAAGAGTTAAATCTAAAAGTTATGGTTAACATGGTGACCTAAACCTATCTAAAACTAATTGGTTGATAGGTTTTCGACCCATAACCACCTTAGCCTCTAAATAAATCATTTTGGAGCCATTATAATCCAAAAATTATTTTATTATAAAATAATATTTAAAGTTTTTCCTAAAGTTACCCTCACCTCTCTTATAAAAGGGAACTTCCCCTTCTCTTAATTTCACACCTCCAAAGCCTTTTGGCACAGCCAACCCCTGCCCAAATATACAAAAACCTTTCCTAAAATCATCCTAAAGGCCTTCCTTTGGTCATAAATCCATCATAAGGGTCCCTTTTGATCAAATCAAAAGGAAGAACCCGAAGAAGAGGAGGTTAAACGTACCCTCGACTAAAGAAAAGTACAAAGTAAGGAGTTTTTTATATTACTTTTAATTTAATGAGATTCACATTTTCACAACTTATTTATTTCATGTGGTGTATTTTGTACTTCCAATTGATATATATTATCATGATTCTTTCTATATTCATGATATTATGTGATTCATTTGGTGGTTGTTGACTATTGTTCATACGACTCAATTGATTACAATTAGGTAAGGTTTATTTCCTCAATCTCATTATTATCCAAGATTGTTCATGTGTTAGTATTTTTTGGGACATAATTATCATAGATACCAATATTTTATAAAAATTATTTCAAAATGATTCTTTTAAGGTTTTATGGGAGGTTCTATTTAGCTAGATCATTATTTTAAATGTTTGAATGATTTATCTTTCAAAACCCTTTTAATTAATGTCCATGTTTTCAAAATGATTGTAAGGATTTATTTATATGGAAATGAATGTTTTGAAATGATAATTATTTTAAAAAGTTTCAAAGTGGTATGGGACACATTGATTCAAAAATCCCTTTTAAATGACTACCTTTATAAATTGTGACATTTTTAAACAATTTCATGAAAAAGGGGTATTTCTCTCAAAGCATATTACAGATCATTTTCATCTATATCAAAATCATTTAATGAATTTTAAACTTGTTTAAAGTTGATTTATTATGATACTAATCTTCCATATTGTATTGAATGTTTTGTGATATGTTTGATGGTGTATGTGTTATTTTTATATCATTAGTGGTTTATGGATAAAGTATTGACATTTCATGTGCTAGTTTTAATACGAATGTTTATGTTATATTTCAACCTTTTCTTATGATGAATTTATTGAACTAGTATGTTCTGGGTTGGGGACCGGTAAAAGTAATCCCTCCAGATTGGGGTCCGGTTATATTAGTCCCTCTATGTTGGAGTCCGGTTATAGAGGCTCTTCGGGATGGAGTCCGATTAAAGAGGATCTTCGGGTTTGGGTCTGGTTACTGTTAGCCCATAGGTCCTGGCACAAGGCCTTGATATGGAAATTAAAGTCTGGTACTATAAATTCCCTCATTATGAAATTAGTTATTACATGTGATTATTTAACTAGTAGAATATCCATATTCATGTTAATATTGTAATTTTTTATTTATTTTTTCCATATTATGTTCATGTTTATGTTTAAAAGGCTGTTGTTTTTATTACACATCTTTCCTTAAATTTTTATAGCTTTCACTCAGTTATTTACCCTTACTAAGCATCTGAGCTTACCCCTTTCTTATGTTTTATTTTCCCAGGATCGCAAGAAGTCTTTTATGTTTGAGATGAAGAGTTAAGATAAGGGGAAAATGGAATTCTCAAAGGATTTTTTTGTGCTGTATGTTAGAAAGTGTAATGTAATGTTCATGTATGTAATATATTTTCCAAGACTTATAAACTAATCAGTCTTTTGGGACTTGATTCCTGGTAATCATGCCAATGTATTTAAATAATTCCCCGACTCTGGGATTTTGGGTTCGGGACATTACAGTTTGTATTAGAGGATGTTTAGCAATAACCTTGGAAACTAGATTAAGATAAAATCTAATTAGAGCACATTACCCTGAGATATAATTTGAGGATTAGTATATAAGAACTTCCTAGAATTTTGGTAATGTAGAGATTTTGTAAGTTTTCCAAGCAAATACATCCCAGTCTGGATACGAGCAGGTAGAGGCGGCTCTAGCACAAATGTACCAAGGGGTAAAACCCGAAAACACAACATTGAGATGGACTTGAATGGGAACTAGTTCACAACAATGGACCTTGATGCACTCCTGTTTATGACACTCTCGGGCGATATGCTTAGGATAATTCTCATTTTCATTAAAAATCATTATGAAGGATTTATGAGTATATACCTCCTCAAAGAAAATATTTTTCTGATTATAGATTATATCCATGAACTTTTTAATTTATGTTAGGTATTTTACATGTTTGGAATTATTCGTTGTGATTCATAAACTGACCTAGTGTATGCCATTGTATAGAAATAGTGCCCAGTAGAAGGAATGAGAACTCCAGCAATATGTATGATCCAAAGAGTAAGAAAGATCATATCATTCATGGAATTAAAACAAAATTTAGAATGGAAATAGTCCAATATGTATTCTCAACATATGAAGAAATAATATCACATGTTAATAAGATAAGTAAAGAATTATCTGAGTCCTATGGCTTTTAAGGTAAGCAAGAGAAGAAAAGGATGGTAGAGAGAAAGATAGATAAAGGGAAGAGGGGAAATAAGTTTTTTCCCATATGTGGTAAATGATGAAAGAATCGCCTTGGAAAATCCTTTAAGGGAATGGGAATTTTTTATAAGTGTGGAGAAAAAGGACACCATGGATGTAATTTCAAGGGTAAAAAAAGGTTTCAAATGTAAAATGCTTCATCTGCAAGGCGTTGGGACACTACGTGAATCAATGTCCCAGTCATCAGAGTAAACTGAAAATGATGGTATTGGATAAGAATCAAGTTATGATACTACCTCAGATGAAGAGGAATGACTAGTGTTCTTTTGTTGTTATAGAAATATTTCATTTTAGTGTTGTATCAGCAATATACTGGTTATATGAATTATATATATAAATAAGTATTGTACTATAGTACTGTTTTATTGAGGATTTGAGATTTTATAGTTCTAAGAAAAGTAACATAATATTAAGGTACACTTTTTGGAAAATACATGGTTGAAGGAAAGGTAATCCTCAATATAGTCTTGATATTTATGTATTGATTTTGGAATAAGAGATAGTTTATTTGGATAAATTATATTGGATATTATTTAATTCCTTGTAATGGATTAATAGTTTTTTTATTTTATTTCATCATTGTTGGAATATTCAAAAAAATATGATATAATGAATATATCCAGTATTATATAATGAATAATAGAGCATGAATGTAATCAATGTGGTTTTATGGTAATTCAGGGTGTTACCATGTTTTAAAATAGGACATGATGAAGGTGTTCACATGTTATTACGTGGATAAAATGATCTTCATTGTGTTTAACATCCTTATAAATTTAGGACTGTGAGTTTGGATAGAAGTATTTTGGATAAGCATAAAGGTTGGAATGGATTATTTTTGAAATTGGATACTATTGTTAAGGTTATTTTTGGATTGTTATAAAAATGACAACACGTAGACCGTGTAAAAATATTTCGTGTTGGAAAAAGCTGTGGGAATCGAACCCACAACCATAGTGTGATTAGGATTTATCGCCTACCACTAGACTACGTGAAGTCCCTGGATTATATAATCTATTTTTTAAAAGGTTTTGATAGGTGAGTTGTAAATTCATTTTTTTTACTTCCCTATATGATTATGATAAATAAAATATTTTTTTAAAATCTTTTGGAGTGAAAGATGAGTTTGTGGTATGAATTATTTGAAGGATGAAACTCTACTTGTCAAGTATATATATATATATATAATTTTTTCTCTATTATTATATGGGTAAATTAATTCTTAATCATTATTGAAGGGATATTAACACCAAAAATGTGTTATCCTAATACCTTATGTTTTCTTGAACAGATGATATTTTAAATCATCATAGATTGATGGATTTGAGGCCCTAAATTTTTCACATATTTGTGTTTGATGACCTCAATAACTCCCTATAAATATTTACAATTTTCCTATAATTATGTGTCTAGAATTTTCACCCATGTTCTCCTAATCGAGATCATAATTTGGTGGGGACCCTTTCATTTCCCTTTTCCTCTTATTAAGACTAAATTTTATTAACCCAATTTCTGATGTGGGTTTTCCCACAAAAGTATTTTCTATTTTCAACAATTTATTTTCGAAGAAAAATTTCATATTGTGAGGATGAAATTTATTGAAGGAGGGAAGAATGTAACACCCCAAGATTTCATAGTACGTTATTTCTTTAAAGTAATTCAATAACTTGCACTACAGGAAACACCGAGTTCAAGCGCACGACAACTTACCAAACTAGCCATTCAAAAGCGGTTATGAATAGTATTAACTGAATTTTGAACTTTATATAATACTTCTAAATTTAGAATCCACATTATGAGTTTCATAGACATAATTTATGAACAAATTCATTTTTTCAGATAAAATATGTATTTTTCAAAAAAATGCAATTTTACCTACTTTTAATGGTGAACCCTTTTTAATTCCAAAATTTGAAACTTTTATATATTAAATTTGACAAATTAAACCTCTTCTTTAGAATAGGGACATAATAATTCAGTTTTAATAAACTTTTTGTGTTTTTCTGATAACATTCAAATTTGGGTGAATAGTGAAAATACTATATTTTAACTGAAAACAACTTTTTTAGTAAAAATAATTTATAGTGTTAAATTATTTATTTTAATGGTTTTGAAGTATATATAGATTATATTTTTACCATATAATCCAATTCTGGGCATTGTGAGTAATTTCACTTTGAAATTGGACATAAACAATTGTCAATCTTTTGATAGTTATTATTTCTTAAAAATGCGCCTTTTTCTTTTTGACAACAGAAATTAATTTTAAATTAATAAATGAAAATTCTATGTTTTATATTTGGTAAAATAGACTTCATTTTTGAATTGAGAATATCAAAATTAGCTTAGGTTAAATTGTTTGTATTTTTCTGAAAACATTCAATTTTTGATGAATAGTGAAAAAGACTGAGTTATTCTTTAAAACGGGATTTTTATTTAAAAATTTTTTTATTTTATTTACATTTATTTTAGATAAAAATAGATACATAACACCAATATAAGTTCAATGTAATTCATTGGTGTTATTTTATTATAATTTTAGACATATAAATACTTTATTGAACTTTTACTGTCTTTTACCCACCTCCAAGAAGCATTTGAAAATTTGCATGAAACATAATTTTACCGCATCTGTGAGTTGAATTTCAAAAATCATATAGACATGGTTGATATCAATAAGTAAATTATGGTTCAGTTAGATAAAAATAATTGTTGGTGAATAGAAACTTTTGACTTTTATTTACCACGGTTAAAAGTAAATAGGGAAATTAACGTTAAAAATGATATTATTATTACCCTAACACATGTACTAATTCTATTGGATAAGTGTAATTTGACCAAAAACAACCTTATTAATAAAATATGATCCTTTAGGTCCACTTTAATTATATTAGGACACTTATTATAATTTAATTTAAAGAAGAGTTAAAAGTGTTAAATTCAAGTTTTCATAACTAAAACATTTTTAATATTTGGTTATACATAAGACAAATTAGACTATAAATATTAAATAGAAATATAATAATATTTATTCCATAATGGTAATTTATTTATATATTTTTGATATTAAATAATTAAATTTATTTATGACACAATGATGATACAATAATTACCTAATTAATAAAAGATTAAAATAATTGATATTATAAATACCCAAATAAATGTAATTTGTGGATTTTGATGAATTAAAATAATTTTATAGGTTAATATGACATGTTAGGGTTTAATAAATTAATTTTTGCGAAGTAATCAATCTATTCTAATTTTAGAAAAAAACAAATACCAAATAGTGTCAAAATTGAAAAAATATAGTTTTTAAAAAAATATCATATTATTAATTGATATAATAGTCCTAAAAATGTATGTTTCGGCTAAAAGACTTATACAATAATATATATGACATTAATGAACCAATTGGGATTATATTTTATTTTTATAATAAGTTTATTAACCATATAATACAAAAATACCAAGAGACATGTTAAATGTCAAACTATTTAACTAAGAGTTAAATCTAAAAGATATGGTTAATATGGTGATCCAAACCTGTCTAAAACCTATTGGTTGTGATGTTTTCGACAAATACACACCTTATACTTTAAATAAATCATTTTGGAGCCATTATTAAACGAAAATTATTTTATTATAAAATAATATTTCAAGCTTTTCCTAAAGTGACCCTCACCTCTCTTATAAAAGGGAACTTGCCCTTATCTTAATTTCACACCTCCAAAGCCTTTTGGCTCGGCCAAACCCTGACCAAATATCCTCCCAACATTACTCCCTTCATCCTAGAGGCCTTAATTTGGTCATAAATCCAACCTAATGATCCCTTTTGATCAAATCAAAAGGAAGAACCCGAAAAAGAGAAGGTTAAACGTACCCTCGACTAAAGGAATGTATAAATTATTGTGTTTCTTAAGTCACATTTAATTCCATGATATTTCCATTGTTCAAAATTTATTTATTGCATGTGGTGTATTATGTACTACCATTTGATATATATTATCATGATTCTCTTTATATTTCTGATATTATGTGATTCATTTAGTGGTTATTAACTATTGTTCATACGACTCGATTGATTACAACGAGGTAAGGGTTATTTCCTCAATCTCATAATTATCCAAGATTGTTAAAGTGTAAGTATTTTCTGGGTTATACTCATCATATATACCGATATTTTATAAAAATGATATCAAAAGTAATATTTTAAGGTTTTATGGGAGGGTGTATTTAACTAGATCATCATTTTAAATGTTTTATAGATTTATCTTTCTAAACCCTTTTAATTAATATACATGTTTTCAAAATTATTTTAAGGATTTATTTATATGGACATGGATGTTTTGAAATGATAATTCTTTTAAAAAGTTTCAATGTGTTATGGGGTACTTTTATTCAAAAATCCCTTTTAAATTACTACCTTTATAAATTGTGAGAATTTTATATGATTTCATGAAAAAGGGGTATTTCTATCAAATAATTTTACTGATCATTTTCATCTATATAAACCTCCATTAATGGATTTTAAACTTATTTGCAGTTGATTTATTATGATACAAATCTTCCATATTGTATTGAATGTTTTGTGACATCTTTGACTGTGGATGTGTTATTTTTATATCATTCATGGTTTATGGAGAAAGTATTGACATTTCGTATTCTAGTTTTAATACAAATGTTTATTTTATATTTCAACCTTTTATTTTCATGAATTTATTGGGATATTATGTTCTGGGTTGGGGACTGGTAAAATTAGGTCCTCCAGGTTGGGGTATAGTTATAGTAGACCTTCTTGGTTGGAGTCTGGTTACAGAGGCTCTTCTGGTTGGATTCCGGTTACATAGGATCTTCGAGATGGAGTCTAGTTACAGAGGCTCTCTGGGTTTGGGTCTGGTTACAGTTAGCCCATAGGTCCTAGCACGAGGCCTTGACACAGAAATTAAAGTCCGATACTATACATTCCCTCATTATGAATTAGTTATTGCATGCGATTATTTTATTTGTAGAATATCCATGTGCATGTTAATATGTTAATATTTTATTTATTTTTTCCTTATTATGGTCGTGTTTATGTTTAAAAGGCTGTTGTTTTTATTACACATATTTCCCTAAAAGTTAATAGCTTTCAATAAATTCTTGACGCTTAATAAGCATCTGAGCTCACCCCTTTCTTATGTATTATTTTCCCAGGATCCCAAGAAGTGTTTTATGTTTGAGATGGAGGGTTAATCTAGGGGAAAAATGGAATTATAAAAGGATTTTTTTTTGTGCTTTATGTTAGAAAGTGTAATGTAACATTCATGTATGCAATCTATTTTCCAAGATAGCTAAACTGATCAGTATTTCGAAACATGATTCCTTGTTATCATTCCAATGTATTAAAATAATGCACCGACTTTGGGCTTCTGGGTTCGGGGCATTACAGCCTTTTAGGATGTTGGTTGCCTCAAAAAACTCTTCGCTTAGGGAACTGGTTTGAGAAGTGTCTAAGTTCATTGAAGTTGTAGAAATGTACAACATGTTGAATGATGACCATAAAATTCCTCTCTTTTGTCACATTGGTGGGTTTATCCTTTTATAAATCATTGTTCTAGTTACCTTCTCTTCCGCACCTAAAGCATTTACTTGTCCCCCTTCAAAAAATTTTAGGGTGCTTCTTTCCGGTCCTTTAACAAGTGGGGTGTTGAAACTTCTTAGCACCATTGCATTTATCCATCAAACCATCATAATTATACTCCAATTTCTACTTCCTTTCCCCATGATACCCCTGAGACTCACGGATCTCCATTTTCAATTTGAGGGCACATCAATCAATTTTCTCGTAGCTATCGAAGTCACATATTTCTAGGGATTTTCATAGAATAGGTTTAGGCCACAAAATAAGTGTTCAACCATCCGTTCAGGGGTAATGAAAAAACCAGTGGTGTATCGTGAAACATTATGAAGTTTTCCTTATATACCATGATAAATTCATCATCTTTTTGATTAAGGGAAATTATATCCCTTTCTATTTTACGACAGAGAGTGCGAGGAAATTAATTATCAAAAAAAATTATGAAATTCCACCCACTCCATTGACTCAATATCTTCTATAGGATTCATATTCTTTATCAATGTCCACCACTGATCAGCTTCACCCTCCATATGATAAATATCTAGAATAACCTTCTCTTGTTCAGAACACTAATGGATGGAGAGGATCTTTTCAACATATTTGATCTATTTCTCCGTGAATAAGGGATGAGACGATCCATTAAATATCAGAGGCCTTAGTCACATAAAGCTCCCAACTGTAGGTTTCTATCTCTTAGAGGGTTTCTGTACTCCTCCTGTTTCAGTTTTTTATTTAGAACTTAAGTTAACTGAGAGAGTTATGAAAAATTTTGAGATTCCCACTCCCATCAAGTTGGGCATCTTATTGGATAAATCCTCGCACTACCCTTCGCATAGGTTGTTTACATGATTTTTTCAATTCTCGTTCATTTCCTATAATAAAATGAAAACTAGAAATGAGTATCTTAAATAGTGAAACACATAAAGGGTAATCCAATGACACTAAAGGGATAAATTGCATTTATCTCTATAACTTATGAGTTTCTGAGCTTCTTTCTATACTATCAATGATCTACTTCCTATCAAATATTCATATAGGTATTTTTCCCGTAATAATTTCATGTAATGAGAATATAAATTTACCAAATAATATCCTCTAGGAGTTTCAAACCAGGTGCACAGTAAGCCTCATTTTCTTGTACCATGTTACCCCAAGTCATGCCCAGAACACCTTTTAAGAGTTGTTACTCTAGGTGTATTTATGCCAGAACCACATATACATGTAATATGGATGTATTTTATTGATAAACAACTAACTATATACTTAGAAAATTTTAGATATGTTTTCTTACACTTAGTCTTATCCTTAAGTATTTTCACTAGGGTTCTTAATCCTAATCCCAAAAATAACTAAACCTTTCCACTGATACCAACTATAACGACCTTACTCTTTATTTAATTTTTAAACATGATTTATTACCTAAAATTACACTTAATACAACTCAAAATATTGAGTGGTCTACTGTATTCTGGAAATTAGTCACATTATATAACAACTTAAAACATGAAAAATAACATCTTTCTTGATAACTTCTTTGACATGACCAAAACATTCATTCGTACATAAAACTGCATGGGGTAACCTGATGACATATATAAGGAAGGGGTAAGGTATAAAGCCCAGTAATAGAATAAACAAAGCATAACGTGAGGGATAAAATACATTTTAGACAATTAGAAAATCAATGGATCATAAAAGGAACATGAATAATAAGGCATGATATAGCATGATAATCATAACATGGAAAATGTGTCAACAAATTAAAACACTTCATTATAAACAGAAGTCAAATCTAAAATACCAAGAATTCATGGTGGAGAAAATTCCCTAGAAAGAATCAAGAAAACCCTCATCCCAATATGACGTATCATGTTACTAAACATTACCCAGTGCATTGGAGTGCTATCAGGACACACCGTTCATAATCATTTCAATCTCATGCTTACGTATGTCACATAGATCATATAACATGGATTCATTCAACATCAAAATTTTATTTCCTATTATATAAATTTAGAATACATAAATTTAAGTCCCCAATAAATAAGAGTGTGTTCATAATGGTGAATAACCTTAATAGAGAAATGTGTATGGTATTCACTACACAATTATTTTTTCATGGTAAATCTTGGCACAATTTCTATAGCATAACAATGTCATATAAAAATTAATAAAATGGGTTGATGAGAGAGGTAAGATTCTCTCATAATTTAGACATGAAATAGAAAGTAATATGGACATGGAAGGACATTCTCCAATATAATTAATTATAAATATATGGCGTAACATTACAAGGAACCTAGAAGGAATAGTAGAAAACAAAATAACCATTAAAATTTTCAACACAGTAACAGGTGTATGTAAAGGTACTTAGGAGGGTTAAATGAGAGTGAAAGGGGATCTCATAATTTATAAAACAATTGGAAAACATTTTGGATTGGTAATAATATATCCCTATATAATAAAATGGAAATTAAAATGGCATATCATAAAAGAAGTGCTTGATAAAAAGATGAGAGGGAAAATCTCTTATGAAATTTCAGCATAGTAATAAATGTACATAAAGGATTATAGGGTAAATTAATTAGAGTGAAAGGATACTCTCATAATTTGGACACAAAATGGATAGTAAGGGGATAATGGAACATCGTATTCCAACATATGAAAATGGTATTTAAGAATCATAATATAAAATAAGTGATTAAATGGAAATAAGAAAAGAGAAATCTCTTACTTGGATGTGTGACTTCAAAGGCTTGGGAGAGGATTTTTGGGAGCTTGGGGTGCCTTATAAGGACTCTAGGGAGTAAAGGGATGAATTTGGTCATGATCCAAGGATTTTGAGTGAAGAGGTATGAGATTTTAGGTAAATTTATATAGGAAATGAAGAGAATTGCTTTATTATTTTGGTTTTGGACACTACATAATAAAAATATTAAAAACCAAAAACCATCTAATGGGTTTTTACAATAGTTTCTAGCAAAGGTGAGTGGGTAAAATTATTTTATAAGGGATAAATTTATAGAGATATAGAGAGATAAATAATATAATAGAATCACTTTTTATTAAAACATGCATGTAAATGAATTACATGAAAAACAAACTAATAACTATAATACCTAAGAAATAAACACCGCCCTCCTCTTGATTGAGCTCCTGATCAGAGATGATCCCAAGTGTGTTACATCACCCATATATTTATAGGAAAAGGATTAACCAATCATTATTTATGCATATCTTCTTGTATCTTTGTGGTCAAAGTTTCAATATTTCAATTCCACATAAAGATATATTTAAAATTATCCTCTAATTATCTAAGACAGAGGTTATGTAGTTTTGACTTCCCATAGCTTCATATCATTGACTTTGGTTATATCTTATTTTATCATGTGGATTCTATAAGGTTATCATGTTTTTAATATTCCAGTGTAGCACACCCTATATCATGGACATGAATTTTATAATGCAGCTCCTCCTAAGGTTTTCCACTACATTAATCTACATGGTTACAGTGTAGTCATATATTCTACATGGCATATGAATCATTACCCTCCTTGATCTATTTCACCATGATCATTCATGGATAGAATGTTCTGGCCCAATCTATTTCATTTGTAAACCCTAGCTCATAGTTGAATGGAATTATTTATCTCAACAAAAGCAAAATGATGACACATCCGATGGAAAAAGTATGGGGGCAGTATCATTCGATGGTAGGAGGTGATGATAGAAGGTGGAGGTATCACTCGACTTGGTGGTAGAAAATAATGATGGAGGTAGTGTGTAGAGGTAGAACATTGGTTTCACCAGCAATAACAAAGTTGGGCAGTGGTAGTGTAGGTTTTCTCTAGTGATATAAATCTTAGACAATGATAGTGTACTTGCAAAGTGATGGTAGAATCGGATGGTCGGAATTAATGGTAGCACTCATCCTTCTTCTATAATAGGAATTATTCTTCATTGAATCATGCTCTTAGAGAATCGTTTCAAGTTTCCAAGGTTGACCATGGGGATCCCAAACTTCATGGTGGCTTTGTGGCTCAAATTCAAGCACCATCGACGATGATTATGGAGTTATCTAATTACTCTAGAGACCCTTATGAAACTTATGATATTCATTGGTTATCCTTATGAAACATTTGAAATATATGGACTACCTTTATATAGCTCCATGAAACCCAAGTTTACCCTTAGTATCCTGAGGTACCCTTACGTAGCACTATGTGACCTCTACGCAGCTCATGAAGTACATTTATGTACCATTTGAGAATGTGGAATTACCTATATGTAGCATAATGTTTAACATTATATAGCCTTCTAAATAGATCATTGATCTTTACATAGTGGATTATATCTTTATACAGTGGATGAAGCAGAGGGTTACCTTTACACGAGCTAGCATACCTTTGAGGACCATGTCACATACCCCTATGTAGCCTTCAGAAAAATATTTTTACCCATACACCGTGATTAAATAATTTACATACACTTATATAGAAATTGAAAATATAGGGTAACCCTTATGCATTTCCTAGAATTAAAGGATTATTTTTACATACAACCTGAAAATAATCATGCATAAAGTAAATGACATTTTACCCTTACGCATCTGCTAGGCCCGACATTAGGGTAAAAACATATCAAAATATTTTAATTTCTTCCAATTAAGTATTTACAACTAATCATTACAAATTTATCATTTAATTTAAAATCACCCATATTTAAATAAATCAATTAATTTCTTGGTTAATATGATTAAAAACATTAAAAAATGTATAAAAATGTTTAAAAAAATTGCATGAAAAATATGTGCATCAAGGTCCTCCACAATCAATAATGGCTTTAGGGATAATTAAAATCCATGAAAAAGGGTTAAAACATGGATATGTGGATGATGTCAATGTGATCAAGGTAGTCAAGGAGGATTCCACAAAATGAGTCGTTGTATTTGAAGAATTTATGTCTTTGAAGACTATAATGATCTTGTTTTTATTTTCATTGAAATGAGAACAAGTTTTTCTTGTGTGACCTCATCTGCCCTTTTCATTGTTTTAGATTTTCTTTAATAAAGGTTATTTGACCCCACCTTGTATCAAAAATGAATTTATCCCATTTATGATCACATTTTTATATGAAATAAAAAAAATAACAACAAAAAACTATCAAAATTTGGATTCTTTAATTTTTTAATGATAATTGTTACAAATAAAATGTTTCTCGTATCATGTTAGGATAAGAATTTTGTGTAGAAAAAAAGGAAAAATAAGATTTTTTTATCTCTTTATGTAGGTTAAATAAAAAATTTATATGTTTTATTTAATTATGTTACTAATGGAAAATAATTTTATACATATTTTACTTTATTATAAAAATTAATAAATTTTTTTGCGCTTCTAAATCACTGTTGTCAAATAGTGTGGGAGGATCCGAAATCATGCTAGTATGGTGCGCAGTGGTGAAATGTCACCCATGGATGAAATCCCACCAATCACACCATAATCACACTGTCAAAGATTAAACACATTCATATTGGTCAGAGATGTGAAATGTATTTACACGTAAAAATGTATTTTTTCACAAAAATGGTAGAGATAAATAAAATACATGGTTTCCACAATAATCCAAAATATTTTCAAATACATTTTCTAATTCACCGCAAAAATTAACACCTCATATTTTATGGACATTCAATATAATCAATGTGTTTGTATGGTAAATGATTATCCCACCATTGTAGTGATAATTATGAAATAAAAATTAATTGAAAAATGAGGAAATAAATGATAGTAGATGTAACGTGGAAAAACCTCAAATGGAGAGAGTAAAAAACCATGGGAAAATAGAAGGATCGCTATGAGTAAAGTGGGTACACACTACCTCACTTATTACAAGGAGAAAACACTCATAAAAATTGTCTTGAATATGATGGGGGAACCACCACACAAATGCCATAAATAAAAGGAGAATTTGAGAACCAGATGAGATGATGAAAGAAAGAGATGCAGCTACCTTTTATAGGATTCTTCCAGTCCTCCAGTAGCCTTAAACCCTCATCTTCTACTGGAGGGTCGGTAGGGTTTTGGCCACCCACCTCTCACTAGCCACGCCTTCCCCCTTTGACAAAAAACAAGGGGTGGCACTGCCAAAGAAAAATCTACCGACACATGTCCCATATATAGATTTGATTGAGAACCAATCACATCTCCACACATCATTTCTATATGCCAAACCATGGTACTCATGTATCTGCAAGGCCGCTCAAGGATCTGCACCATCTAAACTTATCAGAGTTAATTTCCTTCATCAGGAAATTTGCCAGATTTTCTTTAGTATGAATTTTCTACATGTCCACACTTCCCTCCTTCACTATATCTCAGACAAAGTGATAATGTACCCCAATTTGCTTCATCCCGGAATGAAAGAATGGATTCCTTGAAATTTTCAAGGCACTCTGACAGTCACAAAACAATGGAATCTACTCTTGTCTATGCTCGATCTCCTCCAATAACATTCTCATCCAAATCGCCTCTTTGAAATCCTGTGTAGCTTCCATGTACTCCACCTCCATTTTGGAAAAACCCGCAACTAACTGTAACTTTTAATTCTATCTCACAGCTCCTCCTACAAGAGAAAAAACATAACTGGTAGTGGATTTCCTCTAGTCACAATCACCATAAAAATCTGAATCAACACATCCTTTGACAGTAAAATATGATCCTCCATAACATAATGCATCATTTGAGGTCTCCTTGATGTATATCAAGATCCAATTCATTGTGTTCCAATGCTCCCATTCTGGACTAGCCATGTACCGACTAACTGCTCCCACCGCATGTGCAATGACTGGTCGAGTACAAACCATAACAAACATTAGACTACCCAATGATGATGCATATGGTACTTGAGACATTTCCATCCTCTATTCTTCATTGCTAAGACTCATCGTCGGGGATAACCTGAAATTAATGGGAAGTGGGGTAGATATTGGCTTACAGTATTTAATGTTCAAGCATTTCAGGACTCTCTATAAGTAACTCTTTTGTGATAGCCAAATCTTCCAATTATTTCTATATCATGAATCTAAATCCCAAGAATCTTGTTTGCTAGTCCCAAGCCTTTCATATCAAACTCCCTAGCCAATTGTGCCTTCCTCTTTTGGATATAACAATTTTTGGGGAATAAAACCAACATTTCATCCACATACAATAGAAAAATGATGAAACCATTACCATATGAACCCTTGAAATATTCACAAGGATCTAAATGAAGGATGTTGTATCTAAGGCTCATGATATAGGAATCAAATCTCTTATACAAACACCTCAAAACCTATTTGAGATCATACAAATATTTGTTCAACCTGAAAACCAGGTTCTCTTTTACTTCTTTTGCAAAACCTTCCGGTTAGAGCATATAGATCTATTCATCAAGATCACCATGGAGAAAAGTGTTCTCCATATCCAGCTTCCCTAGATGTAAGCTGTATGTATTAAAAATCTCCAGAACTAACCGAATAGTCATCAGTCTAACAACAACAGAAAATATTTCATTGAAATTAGTACCTTCCTTCTGGGAAAATATTTTGACCACCAATCATGCACGATATCCTTCCACCTAGTTCTTTCCAACTCACATGATATTAAAGACCCATTTGTTTTCAATATCCTTCCTTCCATGAGTTATGAAACAAGATCCCAAGTCTTATTCATGTTTAGGGCTTCAATTTCCTCTTACATCACCTCCATCCATAAGGATACATCTAGACTCTAGGTCACCTCCAAAAAAGAATATGGCTCTCCGTCCTCCATAAATAATCAATATATAATATTTCTCTTAGTGAAATAGTGTGAATTCCATAATAGTTCTCTTTTCTCCCGAGTTTACCATCATGGTCCATACTCAACATGTACTTGATCATTGTGCTCTGGTAATGCTTCAGAGGAAACGAGTTCTTCATTAGATTTGTCCTCTACTTCGACTATTGTAGTTTATGTATTATCTTTCTCCATGGCTCGATCGGTTTTCCTTTGCACCATGTCTTCTAGAAAAATGACATCTATTATAATGATAAATTTTTGGGTAGTGGGGTCCCAAAAATGATACCCCTTCACACAATCAGAGTACCCCAAGAAGATACATTTCCAGGATCTTGAATCCAACCTCGATCTTTCTTGGTCATTAAACAATGCATATACAGAACTTCCAAAATCATGTAACTGAGAATATTTTCCACGTCTCCATCAATTCCTTTAGATCAATTAACATTAAAGGAGATCTATTGATCACATAATAAGTAGTATTCACTGCTTCTACCCAAAATTTTTTGGAAATTCCTGCAGTCTTCAACATCTCCCTTGTAATATCCAACAGGGTTCTGTTCATCCGTTTTGCCACTCTATTCTAATGAGTATTGTATGCCACCATGAACTATATCTTGATTCCCTCCCTTTGAAAAAAATTATCAAATTCATCGCCTGTATATTCTCCACCACCGAAAGTCCTTAGACACTTGATCTTCTTTCCAGAGTAAAGATCCTTCCGCACATTGAATGTTATGATTAATTCAAAAACATCTACCATCCTCTTAATTGGGTACACCCAAAATCTAATAGAATAATCATTAACATATGATTAAAAGTAACTTGATCTTCCTAGGGATATAACCAGTGCTTTCCATACATCGGAATGGATCAACTCCAAGATCTCCTAACTTCTCACAGTTGACGTCCCGAACTTTATCCTGTGTTTCTTACTCAGAACACAATGCTCAAAAAATGGTAAGTATACCTTTTTCAGTCTACACAGCAACGTCTGGTCTGAAATAATCATTAGACCTTTTTTTGACATAAGGAAAATCTTCTGATTCCATAACATCTTCAATGCTTCAATTGAGGTAGTTGATGAAAAAACCATATTTACCTCCTTTTATGTTTCACCCATAAGCACGCACCAGTTCTTTGATATCTTCTCCACCTTCATTACCACAAGCACACCTTTCAAAATTCTCATCACCCCATTATCAGTGCAAGTCATGAATTTTATGTCATCAAATTTTTCCAAAGACAATATGTTCTTATTCAGTCCCTTCACACGATGTACTCCATGGATGGTTTGAACAATACCATCATGTATCTTAAATATGATGGTGTCGACTCCAAAAATCTTCAAGGTGGGATCGTTCCCCATGTACACAGGTCCTTCTGGGATGGTTTCATATTGGTCAAACCATTCTCATTGAGACATCATGTTCCAAGTTGGTCCTTATTTGATAATCCATGTATCATTGAGATGCTTCCTACTTCCAGTAGTCATTGCTGCTTCCCTAACTAGTATATCTCATTTTACAGATGTACTCGCCACATTCCCCTGAGAGATCATTTCACCATTATTCTTATTCCATCAATCCTTCTTGATGTGCCCGTTCTTGCCACAATTGAAACCTGTGACATTCTTCTTCTTAATCCTTGATTTAGACCTTCAATGATTTTGGCTCCTGCTAGAACCATGCACCATCATCCTTCCTTTCTCCATTGACAGAGCCTCTACTTGGTGCGAGGTTTTTTGTCTGTCCTCCTTGTATTTTCACTGCCTTTTTAATTGAATAATTGTGGCTGAAACATCATTAAATACCGACATATCCATTAGGATATTTCTAGTGAGGTTGACAATGAGCTGGTCATACAAATCTGGAAATCTTCGGAGTAGAGTCTATGCACGTTCAGTCTCCACAATTTTATAGCCCAACGTTGTGAGCTGAGTGAACATGGTATTGAAGTTGTTGATATGTTCGATCATGGATGATGAATCCTCCATTAGAAGAGTGTAAAAGTTTCTCTTCAGGAAAATTTTATTGTGTAGTGGCTTGTCATCGTATAGCTTATTCAAAGTATCCCATATTTCTTTTTTCTTCTTTTTTTCTGCAATGCTCGATAGGGTCCCATCTGCCAAAGCCAAATAGATGTTGGAAATAACATTTCAATCCATATCATTCCATTTTTCCTCTATCACACTAGTCATCTTTTCACTAATTTCCAGTAGGCAATTATCCTTCCACACCACTTCCTGCATCTTCATTTTCCACAACAAAAAATTATTCCCGTTGAATTTTTAGATCTCAAATTTTTTTAACATCTGGACACGTCGTCAGTCCAGAACCTTCTCCATTTCACAATGGTGTATTTAATAATATCAATAAATTTTTTTCTGATGTGAAATATCAGCATTAGTTTCAATCACAAAGCATACTCAAATTAATGAAAAATATTAATACCCGAAAATGTGAAGAGCACCAAGATAGATCATTTCCTCTCATACCTTTTGTTGGGATAGTAAATGATTGGACCACCAAGGTAGTGATAATTACTAAATAAAAATAAAGTAAAAATTTGGAAATAAAGGACACCAGATGTAACATGGAAAAACCCCCAAATGGAAGGGGTAAAAAACCATGGGAAAATATAATGTCACTATGCATAAAGTGGGTACACAGTACCTCACTTATTACAAGGAGAAAACAATCGTAAAAACTCTCTTGATATGATGGGTTAACCGCCTCACAAATACTGCAAATAAAAGGAGAATTTGATAACCAGATGAGATGATGAAAACAAAAGATGTTGATGACTTTTATAGGCTTCTGCAATCCCCCCTATTTCCAAAAATCCTCTTCTCCCACTTGAGGTTTGGTGGGGGTTTGGCCACCCACCTGTCACTAGCCACACCTTCCTCCTTTTACAAAACAAGGGGGTGTCACCGCACAAGAAATATTTGTGACATAATGGACAGGAGTCTTAGCATTGATTCACTCACGTGGAAAGAGAACAGTAGATTATAAGAAAAGGGAAGGATGCAAGCTGAAACAATCGGTGCGAAATAAATTCCAACGGGAGATCCCAACTGAAAAAAATTTAGTCCAACCCAAAATGATATAACTTCTGAATATAGATTTTATATATTAGAATTGTTCTTATAACATTCACACATACTACATGTATATTAAATGGATTAAAGCACTTTCATATTTAATATAAAATTTAGTTTCAGTATAATAAACTGAATACTGGAGGGAAATTTAATAAATATAAAGTTGAATATATTTACTAAAAAATGAAATTCCATTCCAAGAAACTCTATCAATTTCAATATATACATTTCAATTTTCATCACATATATTTTGCACTATCAATTTAAAAATAAATTGCATTTAATATTATATAGAGCATAAAATAATATACATTTCATTTTTTCTAAGTATATATATCACAATATAAATTTGAATATATAGTCCATATTACACTATCTATTTTAATATATTGATATAGTATTGAGTTTATTATAAATGAAATAAATTTTCAGAATCTATTTAAAATATTTTATGAATTGTATGCATAAACTTTGTATAGATTATGATATACTCAAGTGACACATGAACTGATATAATTCATAACATATTTTAATAATTTTAATAATTAAATATGCAATGAAAAATTTAGATTTTTCAAAATTTATAATAAAAGCGATCCAAAATATGACAACGGGGAGAAAATAATGAAATCACAAATGTTATATTTGATGGGATTAAATTATATGAAATATCATGTAGAAAATTAAACTAATAAATTTATATTAAAATGGAGACTAATTTATATTTGCAATAAAAAAGTAACGCAAAGTTGGTCACATTTGGAATTTCGATTTTGTGAAAAAAAAAACTGGGTCTAAACTATGGTGTGAAATTTTGATAAAATTTCAAAAGACTTTAATAAATAGAAAGGAATTAAATTCCATTTCTATCAATAGATAAAACAAAAAATAATGTGTAGGGAAAATCTAATTGAATTGGATACTTTAATTGATTTTATCATTCAATGCATTTATTCAGCTAAATATTGCTAGATATTTCATTTTGCAGTCCTTTGAATATTGATGTTCTTAAAACTAATAGTATGAAATAAGAAAATGCCCTCAGAATTAAGATATGCTGTAGATATTGAACTAAATTTTCCCCAAGGAGAACTTTACACATAATTTTTAGCATTCTTTTACACCTTATTAGAGAAATTTAGCCGATTAGTATTGTGATTGTTCTTCATACCATTACCAACTGAGAGTTTATGAATTCTCTTATTAAGGTTGGTTTAAATCTGAAAGGTCATTCACCATACACATTTTCACATTCATTAAACAATCTAATAATTTTTGGATTCATAATCAATTCATGTGGCATCTCCATTAAACCCATTGGCTATAAAGCTTCTTATGCACAAAACAATAATCAATGATGAAAACAGATTACAAGAATAAAAATATCATTAAAGTCATCTTTAGTGTTACCTTAAATTTCAAAAAAAATCATAAAGCATTCAAAAGTTTAGTTGTATCCAGTTCATCTATATGATTTACGAAAGAGTAAATAAAAAAATTAATAAAAATTAATATTAAATATGTATTAACAGGTTTATATAATTAAAAAATGAAATATTAATAATTTTTATACTGTAGAAATGTATGGTGATAATGCATGAATATACTAAAGAGTTTTCTAGAATAATATATATTTTTTAACGTATTTTATTTACAACAAACACAAGGAAATAAATGCATCCATGGACTCGACCCCACGACGCACAGCCAAAATCCCAACCCCCCACACCACCCCAGCCAGCAATGAGGGGAATTTTCTAGAATAATATTATTTAGTGATCATCAGTCAAATAATCCAACATAGTTCAAATAATATTGGTGATTTTGATCACTTGTCATAGGTGTCAAATAAAAATAAATCATCATTAGTCGAAGGACACACAATGAACTGTTATTCAATATAGCTCTTTACTTAACCAATACTAGGATAACAACTTTATTACAAGGAATTTAATCATTGTTGAGGTATACTATAGCTTTAATTAGAAAATACACTACAAATGAAAAACATAATCATCTGTATCACTCCATGAAACTCACAAAGCAATGTAATCCCCATTTTAAGCATAGTAGCCCACTCACAACAAGTGTCACGCCCCAGCCCCAGACTGCCCTTGCGATGGGGCAGTTTTAAATAAAACAAGGTGTGTAATTTATTTTTATAAAAAGAAAATCTTATAAATTACATATCATGATCCACTAAAGATGATCTTTTTGGTTTAGGTTCTAGAGAACTAGAAACAATTATTACAATTTCTTCAATATTGAATATAAATGAATCTCTACAAAGATGCTACCAATTAGTTTTACTCAAATATAATAAGCCTATAAAATTTATGTTAAAATGTAGGGTGATCATACAAATGCCCAGTAAGGGGGTTTTAAAATGAAATAATATTTCAATTGATACATTTTCAAAACATTACTTTAAAATTATTCATAAAAAATTTTCATAACGAAATCTTAAATACATAATATAAAATCTTGACCACAAAATACAAGTGAACATTTCAATGAATATTTATAGAGTTACAATGAATCATGTTCCAATCATAATCTTTCTAATACAAAACATATGGTGTGAAGCATAAAACTCAAGAGTTGTTCTAACTATAATAAGTGTGACATGCGATAGTTCATGTTAAAAATTTACAAATGAATGTAATACATGATCATAGTTTCACATAAGATAACATCAATTTCTTTCCATAATAACTAAAATTCATAAACTGGATGATAAATCTCTGAATGCTAAATAAACATTATGCCATAAGCCTTTGCTTCTTATGATAATCATATGTGCAGACTCTTAACCAAGTATATTCTATTATTCGAATATCCACTTGGTTAATTAATTATCATAGAAATAATGTGGGAAGTGCATATGTCGGATTGTGTCAATGCCTCATTCCAAGAACATAAAATCTCTATCAAGGCCTCGTTCCAAGACCATAAATCATAATTGGGAAATCCCATGAACAATTCCACGTTAATTTGTCTCATGAGACCTAGTGATGCATCGAGGGGATATAGTGGTCCCCACCCATCACATACTGGGTCTATTTCATTCCTCGTTTCTTTAAATAAAAGTCCCTTATACCACTTTGAATTATTAAATTACTCATTACTTATAATTCTAGGGTTCACATATTACATGGTTTCTCATTTCATATTATTCAAAGTGTCCCATACCACATTCAATAATTTAGTTCTTAACTCCATAAAGAACAAAGGAGTTTGATTACATTATTTAGTACATATACATAGTGAGTCATGCATATACGTTTCAATAATAATACTAAAAACTGCTTGTCTATGTCAATAAATGACAAGTATGGTAGGAAGATTATAGTAAATGTGACAACAACTAAAGAACATAAAATTCATATTTTTTGCAAAAAATGATAACCCTGAAATTACAAAACCTTGTTAAAAAAGTAAAAATATTATATTCCAAAATTATTAATGGTAATTCATCATCAATTTAAATGTAAAAATATATTCAATGAGAGTTATTAAATACATATCTGTTAAACTTACATTAATTACATGTTTATATTTAAACACACCACAAGGGTATTCACAACTATTTAAACACAATGTTATGAATTGAAAAGCAGGAAAACCAACCCTACTACTTACTAACATAACCAATATCGTTAGACTTATGAAACTATGTGTGAAATCCATATACACATAATGTGATTATAAAGGGTTGTATCAATAGAACAAATTCCAAATTAATTATTGAAAACTTTTCACACATCAAAACACCTGTTATAGATTTTTGTCAATATTTTTTGAACCCATATAGTAAAACCATATTCATAATGGGATTAAAGAATATATATATATGCGTGCGGGTATATATATAACTTTATGTTTTGAAAGGTTCTTCATTAAAACTTAATAATCCCAATACATGATTTATGTATAATAGAAACACAATTTAAACCTGAATCCATACAAGAAAATCATAATGTAACTAAGGGTAATATTTCATAAATAAATACACACACACATAGATAGATAGATAGATAGATAGATATAAGTAATAATACATATGTATTTATAATTTCATCAACTTAATACACCTCTAAACCTAACATGGTTTCTATTCATTATGAATTTCATTTTGAGTAGGAGTCCTTATTTTAAATAACAAAATCAATATGGTGTTATTATGAACACATATATACATATGTGTATATATGTAGTGAAAATTATTTTTTAGGTACAATCATAAAACCCTGTTCTGATTTTCTTGACAAAAACATTTTTCAAAAAACGATAAATCATTTTTTTAAGATCATTCGAGAAAAACATGTGGTTATAGGAACAACCGTATATAAATATATACATACATACATAAATACATACATATATATATATATATTCAAAACCGTATATTCATATAAATAAAGGAATGGGTTTTGCACATCACATATAATCGATCAATCAAGAAAGACCATTTTTATAAGATCATCCACAGAAATTTAGTAGGAATAAATCCAACTATATATATATACATATTTATATATATAGACACACACAAAAACAAAGAAAAACAAACAACTTCCCTTACCTAGTATGAATAAGGAGAAAAGGTTGATCAGGGGTTGAAGTGGCACAAAAGAGGAAGAACACCCATAGAGTTCGAGTGCAATGAGAGTTACATATATAAATTATATTTAATACATTATAAAGAAAACATTAATTGAAAACTGAAGCACATCAGTTTAAAATAATACCAGTTGTGTTCGTTCTTATGAAAAATGAGATAGAGAAGGGGTCCATCGAGATAAAGGTGGCGTTAAGGGTGAAGAAAATAGAGAATGTGGGAGGCTAAGCATGACTAGAATGGCATGAAAAGAAAGAAGATGTCGTAGACAGGTGTAGAAATAAATGGAAATCCAAGATTAAATTGAAAAAGATCTACTGGTTGAGGTGCATCCATATATTTTAAAAGAGGTGAATAGTTGAGATATAATGGGGAGTGGATTGAACGACTACGAAATATTCAGCATTTTTAAAAACAGACGAACAGTCAAGATTAGATAAAAATTTTATCAGGTGGCTGCGAGTGATGAAGCATTTTAAAATGGCTTGAACGACTGTGATTAGAACCTAATTGGATCAGATAGTTGACAAAAACATGGAGGGAAAGCCATGACTTCATGGTTTCGATGGATGAACCAATCAAACGGTTCAGATCTCACATGGCGAGATCTTATGGCCCAGACCCGATTCCTATAGAAAAACTACATCCCAAATCGAAATGAAGTGACATAAGCTCCAAATTTATTAGTCCATAGCTCCTGAAATTAGAACAGAAATCCCCCTCCCTCCTCGGTACCAACTCATACTGGGTTTCTATGGGCGTTCTTCTGCGTACACCCCTGCCACCGTGCCTCCCCACATGGTGGTGCTCTGGCACCCTTGCACACGCAATTCCATGCGCGCTTAGAACCTACATTGCATTCATACTCACTCGACTTAGCACTCACCATGCATGAAAATACATGGGCCATTTTCAAGGGGATGAGAGTGAGATACCCACCAAGGCCTTGTGTGTCTTGGCCTACTAGGTTTCGCTCGGCTAGGTGGGGTACTCACCCATTTTTTTCAAAGAAAAATTCATTTTTATTATACACCATAAATTTATTATGTTAATTAACAAAGAATAATTTCTCTATCATGGGCAAAAAAATCCTAAAACTAAAATATTCAATAGTTTATAAACATTTTTGTTTCGAAACATCAAGGTTAAGATCAAGTTTTAATGTATCCTAAAATAAATCACAACTATTATTATATTTAAAATAAAAACATACTTTTAATTAAAGAATTATTTTAATTTATCCAAGGCTGAAAACATTTCAAGTTATCTTTTTAAAACATTTTAAAGACTTTAATACCTAATTCACTATGTAAAGGTAAAATACAATATAAAACTATAGTTCTTAATTTTATTTTCTCAAGGTTTGAGTTTAACACAAAAATATGTATTTTTCTACCCAAAAAAAGTAGTACCAAATGTGTTCTTCTCTTGGTATTTATTTCAAAACACAATGGTTATCATTCAAACCCATTTTAAACATTAAATCAATATGCTTATAAAATGTATAAAATGTTTTATTATAAACATGTTTAAAATTATAACTTCAATGCATACTTTAATACATGGAAAACACATTATACCAAGACACTTTAAATTAGAACACCAGAATACCCAATGACTATAAGGTCATATAGCCATTAGAGACTCAATAGTCACCTAAACGAGGAAATGGTCAGGTTATCTTTATGTCCGTATAAAATCGTGGTTAGGGTTTTCCAATTTCAAAATCTAAGACAACGAAGATGGTAAACATCATTCCTTTGATGCTTAGCACGGTTGTTGTGGTTCTGGAGATAATGTTCTTCATAGTGATGGATCCAAAGGACATCCAACATTTTCTATGTATTTTTTGTATTTGGTGGAATCCCTATGATTTTAATATATCATTTAGTAGGTATCCAAGGCTAGTGAGGTTTCCTTTTGGATTTGTTGTAATGTAATCACGCCGGCGTTTAATTAAATAAAAATGCCTTGTGTTTATTTTTCAATTTTGTTCTGGACAATAAGAAAATTAAACAAAATAAAACCATAATATTAATATTATTACACGTGAAATAAGTTTGGGCCATCACAGTATCCCACCCCCCTTCAAATAATTATTCCCTCGTAATTCTAAAACACACGTACACAAACAATAGAAAATCGAGACACATATCACTTTCAAAACCCCCTCACAAAGTTGACCAATATGGACAATCTACTGATTACGCTCAGGTTGATCCCAAGATTGATTTCTAGTCCCTCAAATTATTTGACCCAAATACAACGAGAGTATCTTGGATCATCCATATGCATATAGAATTTGGGTTTCTAGAGGAAGGCTTGTGCAGTGTGGATATCATAGATTTTAGAGTGGACTGGATTCCTATAAATCCCTCAAACTATGTCATGCTTGAAAACCTCATAGTCGTATAGCACCCCATATATAGAATAAAATAGTATTTGGAACAAATATACCTCCCAGAGTTCACCCTCCAAAGAATCTTCTTGAAACTTTTCTAAAGCTTGATAGTTCCCCTACAAAGTTAAGAAAAGGAAGAGACCTTCGGGGCACTTTCACCTATTCCTAAACTATGAAAATTGATCATTTTCCATACAGTAAAATATATAGAATTATACTTTGTAGGAACATAGGATATATGAGCTGATGGAAACTTTATAAAGGTGTTTTTTAGGTTTGGCACAGGTTCACAAATGGATGGTATGTCTTTGAACATGACTCTACAATTGTGTGATCTGATAATTCATTAGGGAGTTGTAAGTGGTTGGTTGGATAATTCACCCCTCCCATCTGAATTTTTTTCAAGAGTAATTTGTTACTTAGTAAGGAATAATAATATTAAAATAGATACATTATCTTCAAAACCATTTTAAAACACTAAATCACAAAATATAACATTATCCATTTATACAAGGTTTATAAAACCAAAGGACATAACCATTTTCTCCCTCTCACAACACACTGGTAAGGATTTCCTAACGTCATCCAAGATAGAAATTCATTAGTTTCATTGGAGTTGGAAATTTCCCCAATTTCTAGTTAAACAGATCTCTAAGGTGGTTCCAAACTCCTCAATCAACTTTTTCCAAATGCAGCACAGGTAGTTAAGATCAATCGGATTTAGAAATCTAATGTTCTAACAAAGGAAAGCATGAAGTGTATGCAGTTGGATGACATCAGCTTGAAATTTCTATCTATAATGAAAACAGGTAGGCTCATCTTCAAGAATATATAATTCTATGACCTGACCTCGATGATCGTAGGTCATGATTTGACAATGGTATGCTGCCCTGAGGTCACCCTTTTGTACAGCCTCTTGGATGTTCATTAGTTATTGAAAATTTTCATCCTAGGTAAAGTATCGGAATAGATCTTCATAATACATTCCCTTATGTGCATAAAATGTATGTTGGGAATTCATCTTTAGGAAGTAGTCAAAGCCAGATCCTCAATGATGTTGGAGTACACAAGGACAATTGGATACACGGTAGAGGTGTTTACAAGACAAACAAATATTTCAAATAGTCTCGTAGCCCTCTAAACATTACTTGGACACTGTAGTTTCTAATATTTCCGTTGGAATAGGCAGAAGGCTCGATTCCTCTAACATTTGAAAATTTTAAGAAAATATCTACTTATTAAAACATAAACATTATTTTAATGTTGTTCTAATTTTCACGGGTTTTCTAAACCAATCCTCTGATACCAAATGTCATGCCCTGGCCCCAGACTACCCCAGAGCTGATACGGTTTTCAATAAAACATGGTGTGTGATTTTTTTTATAAAAAGGAAAGCTAATAAATTGCACATCATGTTCCACTAAAGATGATCTTTTTGGTTTAGGTCCTAGAGAACCAGATACAATTATTACAATTCCTTCAATATTAAACAGAAAATATTCTCCACAAAGCTTCCACTAATCAGTGGAACTCAAATATACTAAACCTGTAAAATTTAAGTTAAAACATAGGGTGAGCATATGAATGCCTAGTAAGAGGGTTTTAAAATGAAATAATATTTTAATTGAAAACTTTTGAAATAAATCCTTTAAAATTATTCATAAAACATTTTCTTAAGGAAATATTTCATAAATAACATAAAAACTTGTCCAAAAAATACAAGTGAACATTTCAAGGAATATATATAGAGTTACAATGAAACATGTTCCAATCATAAGTATTCTTATACAAAATAGATGGTGTGAAACATATAAAGAAAGAGTTGTTCTAACTATAATAGAATTTATAAATGAATGTAATACATGATCAGTGTTGTGCATAAGATAACTTGAATTTTTTTCCTTACTAACTATAATCCATAAACAGGCCAATAAATCTAAAAATGCTGAATAAAAGTAATGCCATAAGAATTTAATTCTTCTGATACTCCTAAGTACGTACTCTTAACCAAGTATATTCTACTAGTTGAATATCCACTTTGTTAATTAATTATCATAGACATAAGGAGGTAAGGGCATATGCCATACTATGTTAAGGCCTAGTTCCAAGACCCTAAAATCTTTGTCAAGGCCTTGTGCCAAGACCATAAATCATAATTGGGAAAGGACTCAGAAAATTCCCTATCTATTTGTCTCATGAGACCTACTGAGAGGCTATAGAAGGCCCCACACATCACATACTAAGTCAAATACATTCCTCATTTCTTTAAATCAAAGTTCATATTACAACATTGATTTATTAAATTACTCATTACATGTCATTCCAGGCATCACATATTACTTGGTTTCTCATTTCACATTATTCAAAGTGTCCCATAAGACTTTGAATAATTTAGTTCTTAACTTTGTAGAAGGCCATAAGAGTTCGATTACATTCTACAGAATTTACATATACATGGTGAGTAATGAATATAAGTGTCAATAATGATAATAAAAACTGCATGACTATAGAAATAAATGAAAACTATGGTAGGAAGATTATAGCATATGTGACAATAACTAAAGCACATAAAATACCGATTTGTCACACAAAATGATAACCCAAAAATTCCAAAACCTTGTTACAAAAGTAAACATATTATATTCAAAAATAATGAATGGTAATTTTTCATCAATTTAAGGGTAAAAAAATATTCTATATGAGGTATTAAACACATAGTTGTTAAACTCCCATTACTTACATGATTATATATAAACATACCACAAGGGTATTCCCAATTATTTAAGCATAAAGTTATAAATTGAAAAGCATGAAAATAAACCACACAACTTACTAAAATAACCAGTATCGTTGGACTTATGAAAATAAGTGTGAAATCTGTGTACACATAATGTGATTATAAAGGGTTATATCACTTGAAAAAATTCCAAATTAATTCTTGAAATCTTTCCACAATTCCAAACACTCATTATAGCTTTTTATCAATATTTTTTGAACCCACATTGTGAAACCATATTCATATTCGTATGAAGGCATATATATATATATATATATATGTATGTATATGTATATGTATATATATAACATTATTTTTTTAAGGGTTCTTCCTTAAAACCTAAGAATCCCAATACATGATTTATGAATAATAGAAACATAATTTAAACCAGAATCAATACATGAAAATCATATTGTAACCAAGGGTATTGTTTCATAAATAAATACAGACACACACACACACACATATATATATATGTATATCTATAAAATTAAGAATACATATGTATTTATACTTTCATCAACTTAATACACCTCTAAATCTAACATGGTTTATATTCATTATGAATTCCATTTAGAGTAGGAGTCCTTATAATTTAAAATAATGAAATCTATATGGTGTTATTATGAACACATATATACATATGTGTATATATGTAGTGAAACCGATATTTTTTTAGTTATAAATATAAATCCCCATTGTGAATTTCTTGACAAATACATTTTTCAAATAACCTGAAATCATTTGTATTTGATCATTCGAGAAAAACATGAGGTTATAGGAACAACCATATATAAAAATACATATATATATATATATATATTCTAAACTGTATATTCATATAAATAAATGAATGGGGTTTTCACAACACATATAATCTATCATTCAAGAAAGACCATTTTTTATAAGATCATCCATAGAAATTCAGTAGGATTAAAGCCCACCATATATATTTGTTTGTGTGTATATATATACACAAAAACAAAGAAATACAAAATAGGTAGCTTACCTGGTTTGAAGAAGGAGAAGAGGTTGACCAGAGGTTGAAGAGGTGCTAAAGAGGAAGAACACCTGTATAGTTCGAGTGCAATGATAGTTACATATGTAAATCATATATAATATATTTTTAAGTCAACTTGCATGGAAAACCTAGGCATCTCAGTTTAAAATAAGAGAAAGTGTGTTAGGTCATGTGGAAAATGAGACAGAGAAGGGTGATACTGGGAGAAAGGTGGTGTCATGGGTAATGAAAATGGAGAAAGTGGGAGGATGAGTGTGATTGGAACAACGTGAAAAGGATGAAGATGCCTCGGATAGGTACAAAAATGAACAGATGACTGATATTAAATTGTAAATGATTTAGTGGTTGAGGTGCATCAATGGGTTTTAAAAGAGATGAATGGTTGAGATCTGATGGGGAGTGGATCGGATGACTACGAAAGATTAACAGTTTTTAAAAATAGACTAATGGTCACGATTAGATCAAAATTTGTACGGGCGGCTAAGAGCGAAGCAACATTTTAAAACTGCTTGAATGGATATGATTATATCCTGATTGGATCAGACAGATGATAAAAATGTGGAGGGAAAGTCACGGTTATGTGGGTCCAATGGCTGAACTAATCGAACGACTCAGATCTCGTGTGACGAGATCATACGACGAGATTGTACGACCCAAACCTGATTCCCACTGAAAAACATTGTTCGAAATTGAAACAAAATGACTTAAACTCCATCTTTATAATCCCAGAGCTCATAGCATTAGACCAGAAATCCCCCTCACCCTTCCCCAGAACTACCCTGTACCGGGTTTCTACGGGCGCGTTTCTGCACTCACCCCTGCCACCATACCTCCTCGTATGGTTGCACTCTATCACCCTTGCACATTCATTCCTGTGTGCTCTTAGGGCCTACTATGCATGCATGTGCGCGCGACATAGAACACACTATACGTCCACATCCCTGGTCCATTTTCTCAGGGATGTGAGTGAGTTCCCAATAAGGCCTTAAGTGGCTTTACCTACTAGGTTTCCCTTGGCTAGATGGGGTACTCACCCATATTTCTACAAAGTAAAAGTCATTTTTATTATACACCATAAATCTATTATGCTTATAAAAAATGATACAATTTCTCTATCATGGGTAAACAAAATCCTAGTACCAAACTTTTCATTAGTTTATAAACATTTGTGATTAAAATCATCAAGGTTAAAAGTCAAGGTTTAATGTATGATATATAAATCCCAACAAGTATTATATTCAAAATCCAAACATACTATTAATTAAAACATTGTTTTAATTTATCCAATTATGAAAATAGTTTCAAGGTAACTTTCTAAAAGATTTAAAACTCTTTAATACCTAATTCACTAAGTAAAGGTAAAATAATAAATACAACTATATTCCTTAAATTTATTTTCCCACGGTATGACTTCAACTCAAAAATATTCTTCATTGTACCAAAACCAACTAGTACCAAATGTGTTATTCTCTTTTTATTTCTTTCAAAACACAAGGGTTAGGATTCAAACCCATTTTAAATGTTAAATCATTATCCTTCTAAAATATATAATATAGTTTATTGAAAACATGTTTAAAATTATAACATCAATTCATACTTTAAATACTTGGAAAAATCATTATACCTAACCACATTAAATTAAATTACCAGAATACCCAACATATATAGGTCATATAGACGTTAGAGACTCAACGGTCACCTAAAGTAGTTAGTAGCCAGGTTTTCATTAAGGCCTTATAAAAACATGGTTAGGGTGTTACAATTTCAAAATTTGAGACAAAGAAGATGGTGTTAATCATTACTCTGATTCTTAGCATTGTTTTTGTGGTTCCGAATGTAATGTTCTTCATGGTGATGGATCTGAAGGACATTAACTATTTTCTTGGTCTTTTATCCTATTTGGGGTTCTCCATGTGATTTTAATAGTTCTTTTAGTAGGTATCCTAAGGTATCAGGGTTTAATTTTATCTTTATTGTAATTTAATCTCATCGGTGTTTAATTAAATAAAACTTTCTTCTGTTTATTTAGCAAGTTTGTTCTAGATAGCATGAAAATTAAACAAAATAAAACCATAATATTATTATTATTACATGTGAAATAAGTTTTGGGCATCACAAAAAGCATATATTATAGTTAAGAAAACATCCAATAACAGGTATTGCATAACCATCAATAGAACGATATTCTACCTGAATACCAAAAAAATCATCAACTTTGGTTAATTTAGTATGAAAAAAGGAAATCAACATCATTGAAAATAACATAAAAATTGTTTTGAAAATCAAATAAATAGATCTAAAATATAAGCAACAGTGACAGAAAGCAAAGACATATCAATAAAAATTTGAGAAACATTCAATGTAAAAATGAATAAAAATATAAAATATTAAAAACAAATAAATGTACAAAAAAATTACACAATAGAAAGTACAATCCCCTAAGATATAATATGATATAAATAAAAAGGAATGAATATAAATTTTTTATTATAAAAAAAAATTATAGAATTGGGATTAAATAAGTTCAAAAAATAAGTTAATGAGAGAAATAATAAAAACAAAAATGAAAATTAGAAATAAAATAATTAATGGAATCTATTTTTGCACACATGAAACAAAAAAAGTGGTTTCCTTTATTTTATACACATAAAATGGTCTCCTTCAAAAACTACATGATCGTGAATTTTTTAGTTGAAAAAATATATACAAAAGAAAATAATATCAAAGGTAACATGGCTGCTATTTTAGTTTATGTAATGAAACTATTCATCTATATCATTTTAAAGTGATAAGAAATTAACTATGAGAACCAAGTGAGTCATCAATCAGAACCAAAAAATACACCATGAAAAAAGAAATGCATATGAAATTAAATTCATTCCAAAGGTTAAAATATAATTTAGCGAATAATAAAAAACTGAATTTCATGTAGCGATGAAGTGAAAGAAAGAAACATTAATAGTATCATTAATATCATTTGGGTTTGCAATATCTAACCATGCTTGCAATAAAAACACATATAAAACATAGTTTAATTAAAAAAAATAAAGGAGGAATATAATAACGTAGGAAAAAAATCTATGTTAATACATTTACCTGGATTAAAAACTAAAATTGAAATAAGGATAGAAGATGGGTAGATAGGCGAGCAGTAGGCAATGAGAGTATTGTAATTAAAATAACATAGTTGAAACGTCAGCCCATGGGGTTTCAAGATGTCTAATTCAATCTTGAAAATATAATAAGATAGTGAAGGTGGTGAGGGATTGAAAATAAAACCCTAAGATTAAAATGGGAGGGGAATTCAAGAGGAAAATAGGAGATTATAGGGATGAAGGCGACGACAGGAATTATGGGAAGATGAGAATGAAAGCGATGACAGGATGGCAGAGTCAGAGGAGAGGAGGGGGAAGGAAGAGATGAAGATGGTGGATGGGATGTGATTTAGAGGATGAGTAAGGGAGCGGAAGTTTAGGATGGATAGGAGGTGAGGCAGAGAATCGAGATAGGTGGTGAGGACAGAATAGAGAGGGAGGGATAATTAGGATGGGGTGGAAAGTTTGGGCGGGAAATCATGGCATGAGGAGGAGGAGGAGGCATGTTTATAATGGAAAACAGAGCATTAATATATAGTAGTAGATTTTTTTATAAGTAAAGTGATAAATAAAATTTTATGGTTCAATTAATATAATAAAAATGTACAAAAGTTTTAAATAATTTATATTATATTTATTAACCAATTTAATTATGAAATTTAAATGAGAAATCAAATCTCATTTGTGACATATAGGTGCAATAAAAAACGAATTGAAACATCAATAACCCTAAAATATACTACTAAAGGAAGAAAATGAACCATTAATGGGTCAGTTTTATCAAACAAAAAGACAACCATTTTACTGTATAAATATACGATCTGCACTACAATTTTAAAATAAAAGTTGTTAAGAAAAAAAATTCATTATCGAGTTGTGTTGGTTTGAAAATAGATTTACACACTAATTCAACACCTCAATTGTATCACTAGATGTTTATAATAAAAATTTGATTAATATTAAATTTCATTACAATAGATTGTGTAATATTCAATGATAACATTTATCAATGGTAAACAAAAAACGATGTTAAAAGGGAGACATTTATCAGTCCTGACTAAAAGTGTTAATAAAAGTAATATTCATCAACACTAAAAAAACATTGATGAAAGGGTATATTTAGTCAATGTTTTTTTAATGATGATAAAATCACTACCATTAACAATGCTGAAAAACTGATAAATGGTGTGAATAATTTAATTTACTTATACATATTTATATATTTTTAAATAATATTTATATAAAAATAAGTATATGTATTAAATATAATATATATATATATGATTTATATAACTACATTATGATAAAAAATATTATCAATCTTATTTCCATAATTATATATATATAAATTATTATCAAATTTATATTAAGAAATAAATATGTTTAATGCCATATTTCTATACATTAATTAAAAAATGTATATATGAATATTAATATTTTATTCAAACATTATACCAATATGTAAATGAATATATTTATTTAAGTAGTTAATATTTGAATATATATATATAGTAAATATTTTGAGCCCGGAACCTCTTTTTATTATCAAGAAAATGAACATATTTCTTTTCGGGTATAGGGGAACCCATTACATAGATCGTAGCTCCATGGCCAGTAGGCCCAATTATATGTTCCAAAGGACCCATGACTATGTTCGCCTACTACAACACTTGCCTACACCCAATCATATCACTAGAGGTCACATGCTCAGCCCATCATGATGGCCCGAAGGCCTTGTGGCCCTAATACCTATTTTCTTGGCTCAAAATCTCATTTGGGGTGGATAATACTACTGCTATAGCACCCCAATATAGTACCTGCACTACTAAAAATGTTACAGTACTTATACAATACCAACAGAAAATTCACTCCCACCCAAAATCAGTCTCGGGTCTGATACAGGATTACAAGGAGTCTTTACCACTTGGGTAATCCCTCAATTTCATATTTATAATCATATTAAATACTTTAAAATATAGGTACATATATTTATATGTATGTGTATGTATGTGTATGTATGTATGTGTTAAATGTGTATGCATGTGGATGCATGTGTGTGTATATGTATGCTTGTGTACGTATGTTCACACCTTTAAGTTTACGTGGGATGTGCATGTGCATGTGTATGTGTGGGAAAATCTTACTGCAAGGATTTTTGTTTCTATTTAAATACATGAGATTAGGTTTTTTCCAAATAGGAGTGTCCAATACCAAATGAAGTGGTGCTGGATAAAAATAGGGTGAGAGACAATTGATTCAACAATCACCCCCTCACTTAAAAAATATTAAATTTTTATTTTCATATAACTATATAAATATATATGAGTTTTTATTTATGATTATAAATAAATATATTGAATATATATATATATATGTGACAAAATGAAATTTAAAATTATTACCTGATTATTAATTCGAACGGATTCGGGTAATATTTTTATAACTCAAAGCATCTCCAAACCCAATTTTGGGGTTCATGAACCCAAAATATACTTACAAATATTATTATTATTAAAAATAAAATATATTTTTAATTTATAAAAATAAATATATATTTTTTTCACAAATAAATGACAATAATATTATTATTAAATATACTTTTTGAGATAACAATTATGCTCCAAAATTCATTTTCACTTAATGATTATCTATAATTAATTAAATTGTTTTTTTAAGTTGAGCTCGAATCATATTTTCTATTACAAAAGGAATGAACTCTCTATATGGGTAGACAAATAACCATTACATAGCACGTAGGCCCAAGGCCAAGTGCCCCCATGATCATTTCCCAAAGGCACAATGCAACAGCATGCATGCATCATCATTCCTACATCATACTAGCTTCATAAATTCTCAAAGGGACTTTCTAGGATTCGAACCCTGGTCATTTGGATGCAGGATTACGGCATTTACCATTCAGGCACCACCCCAACTACTTAATTAATTATTAATTATATTTTTATAAAGTATTATTAAATATTGATTATATTACTATTATGATTATTATAAATGATTATTAATTGTATAATAAATTTTTAATAATGACAATATTATTATGAATCATATTTTCTATATTACTAATTTAATTAATATTTAATTTTAGTTATACAATTAACTAATTTATTAGTTACATTAATAATTATATTATTTATTACTTTATGATGACGTATTATTAATTATATTATCATTATTAAATAATATTAATTACTTTTTTAAAGTGTAGATGATATATTATTATTTTAATTATTATTAAGTATTATTAATTATATTATTATTACTAAATATTATTAATTAATTTTTTAAAGTGTAAATGTTATATTATTAATCACATTACTATTAAGTATTATTAATTATATTATTATTTTTGAATATTATTAGTTACTTTTTAAGAGTAAATGTTATATAATTAATTTCTCTATTACGAAGTAGTTTGGCGATTTAAGGGTTCTCAGTGGTGATTTCGATTGATATTTGAAGATATTGATCTCAATGGCCTCTTCGAGTGTGGGTTGTGATCATGTTGAAATACACCCTAGAGGTAAAGTTGTGGCTAATTCTGGGCCCCTTCTAATATTGTTCTTGATGATCTGGAAGACGTAGATACTTCAAAATATACAAATCTTCTGCATCCTCTTAAATATGATATTTTCATTGTGGGGAAATCAACTTCATACACCTAGGCACTCATGGGTTCCATTCCAGAATCTTTTATGGGTAGTGTGGATGTTGAGATTCCAAATTTAAGGCCACTAAAAAATGTTGGTGGGTGGTGATTTTAGTAACCACACCTTTTATGGATTTTTGATGTGTTCTTACCCCTTTATCTTAAATAATTTTGAAGAAAGGGTAAACAACATTCATCGAATCTAATCATGGCCTCCTATCTAATAAACTTAGTGAATGAAAGAATTATTTAATTGTACATTTTTCTTCAAAGTCATCTGAACAGATATTGAACCAGCCTGATTTAAAGAAGTGTCTTCTATATTATTAAGGTTTGATGGATGGACAATGACCTCTCTTGGAAGATGATATTTTCATATTATATTCTCCTCTACAACACCTAAATTTAATGCATTTTTATTTGCTTTTATAAATTAAAAACATGGTTTACATAGATTTTTGGGTTGAGACCCCCATTTAAATCCTTTGAATGTAAATAATTCCATCCCTCAACTCTGGATTTGTATCTAGGGGATGAGTTTTGTTCTTTTGGCATCCACAAATTTTATGGGATATTGCCTATGTTGTAGGTGTCCCGATTAAAATGGCTAATTAAACTGAGATGGATAGGTATGACCATTTTTTATGTCTACTTGTGGATGTTGATCTTAGTAATCCTTTAATTAGAACTATTATAGTCAATGCAACATAGTTTTGTTTTTATTTTCTAGTTTAATATGAAAAAGTTCATGACTTTTACCAAGGATTCTATAATATTGGACACCCTTATGATAAATTTCTCAAAGGTATGACATGCCCTTATGATAAATGTCTCAAAGGTATGAAATTTGATAAAAATGAGATGAAAGGGAACTCTACTAACCACTTTAGAAGTCATAAGTCACATGGGACCTTTGAAATTTCAGCGAATACTAAACTTGAGACATCACATGGACTTGATCCTCTTGCTGGTGATCAAGCATAGAATACGAAACAAAAGGGGAATAATTTTAGGGGGAAAGCCAAGGCTTCTGGGACTGCTGCCACATATGCACGAGGCTCTAGACAAGTTGAAACACATATGTTGTAAGACCATGATGGTGACTTTAAAACATATGGGAAGGAGGGAAAAGAATTGATTTATTGAAACTGATTTTTCCAAATGGAGATTGTGATTCCCCCAATAATCAAGGGTAGTGTGAGGGATTGGGGGCATAAGGAGTGGATTCCCACCTCCCAATTTGGGATGCCTACAGACTCCACTGCAAGGAGGATAGGATAAATGTGGATAATTGTGAATATATTGTAGTTGTTTATAGTTCCAAGTTCAATACTATGGATCAAAAAGAGAGGTTCCATCATGTATTATATGGGTTTGAAGATGAGTCCAACATGAAAGTCCTTTATGAAGAAAGTTACTTAAAATATGGAAATAGTAACGGTAAGAAACCCACTGCTTTTGTGGGCTCTATCTTACCAACTCTCTTGTGTGGTTACAACAAGCATAGTTATGCATGAAGTGGGTCGTGTAAGAAATCCTATAGGTGTTGTCCCTAATGAAAACATGAATGTCGATGTATCTAAGAAGGTGATTACTCCAAACCCAACAAAGCTGGCCAGTGACACTATTATAGTTATGGAGAATCTGGATGCTCCATATATGGAGGGCAATAAAATTTATCCTTATAATGATCTACAATTGATGTATCCTTGAACAAAGACTAAATTGATGTTAATGGATCACTCACATCAGCTAACAATGTAGTGTGTTCAATCAGACACTCATACCAACCAAAATATTCTCTTTAGTATTCTGGACAATTTAAATAGATCTTGTAGTAGGGGGCCTTCCGTTGAAGAATGTGGAAACACTCATGTAATTATACGAGTCTAAGTAAAAACCTAAAGCATTGATAATTTCAATGAAAGGAGAAACTCTGATATGAAGACATTGTTAGAGGGTTCAAGTCCATCTAATAAACAGGATCCTTGAGCCCTCAAGGGTTCAACTACACTGGATAACAACATTGGCCCTCATGTTGATGATTAAAAACATGGAAAAAGCATAATACCTGGAGGAGTGACCATCATCCTAAGGTTGGCGGTGGTGGCCATTTTCATTCTGATAGATGAATAGTATTCTCTTGTTTTTTGGGAAGATGGTTGTTTGTCTCTTCATGGAAGTTGTTTTTCACATTTTTACACATGTCATCTTTCTTTGTACTATTTTTATTTTTTTTCAAAAAAGGAACCATGAGTCTAGATTTCCAAACTCATGCCTCGAGACCATTTTGATTAAATATTTAATTAAATATTTATAATAATTTTTCCTTCATATAACTTAGTTTTTTTCATATATTTATGATTTTTTTGTATTTTCAACTATTTTTTATATATCTTAAGTTTCACATAGACTGTAATTATAGTTTATATCTTATAATCTTTCAAATTTTACCACTTGAAACAAAAAAAACATATTATATTCCAAGTAGGTAACGTTAAAATATTATAAAAAAATAAACTATAAATAAAATCTAAATAAAATATAAAACATATACTAAAAATATTTTCAAATATTTTCAAATAAATAGAATTTCATTAATGTAATAAACCAAAATTAATTGACACAATATAAACATTATTGATAAAAACATAATATATACACTTTAAAAAAATTATCTGCATAAATTATCATATAAATAATATGAAAAAATAATTGAAAATAAAAGGAATATAAAAAAATAATAAACAAAAAAATTGAATTTATACAAAAAATGTTATCTATAAAAAAATTATCATTGAATTATTTTTAAATGTTACTCATTTATTCAATAAAATAATATATAATCTTATAATTTTTGAATGATTTATATATCAGACCACTAAAGGTAAACATTTTCATTACATCTTTTAATGGTTAATAACATAATCTAGAATTATATAATTTTTGGAATTTTTCTATAACAAAACATTGAATGTATGCATTTTCATTATATATTTCAATTGTTCTATGGTTTTATAGCTCAAATTTAAGTCTTCATTGTGAAGTTATCTCAATGTTTTGATAATACAATGTAATCCATTTTATGTATTCAATAATTCAGGAAATTAACAAATAATTTTTTCATGTTTATTTACTGAATGATATACTGGAACTTAGAATGTATATAGATATATTTGTTTTTGAAATTCCTTATAATTATAGTTAATTTATTTTCATTTGAAAAAATTATATAAAAATATATATTTTAAAATAGCATGTAATTTTCTCAATTAGTAGGTTTATATATAATGTGTGTAACACTGGAATAAATCAACACTAATGCCCCTCAGTACCATAATCCAACATATGAACTTCGTGCCGAATATGTGTCTGACGTATATGATACTCTTGTAACCAAGTATGTGTGGGTTCCTACATATTTTGTGCCTCTGTCTCAATAGAGGGAAATAATGGTTGGGGTGTCAATGCTTTTTTGTATTGCTCTACTAATACAGGAAACTCAATATGTAGTGTTGTGGGTTCCCCCTCCAGTTGTTGGGTAAATTATTTCCCAACATCATTTGTAGAACCATTTGGCCTTGAATGTAGGGGAAATAATGGAGCTCCTAAAGATCCCATAAATGTGATGTCAATGAAGTCACCGGTAGCGGAAGTATCACCTAATGATAACAAAAGTTATAATACCATAGCCAGGTCCCACTATATCGATGTTATATGAGATAAATATGGTACATAATATATCTAAGTATACATAAATCACATATAAACCTCTCTCAGTCATGAAATATCATTTACCTACTGTGCATGACCCCCTCTTTATGGTGAAACAACATCTACAAGAGCCTCTCTAAGGAATCACTATCTCTATCCTCACCTATTCCCTTACATATGTCCTTATATCCCTCCTCCGAATAATGGTGGTGGTGGGGTGAGTCATCCCTAGTAGGAAAAACATGCACATCATCATCCCTGAATGCCTTATCCATCGCATGTGAATCATGATATTACTATGGTTCCTCATCATAGAAACTCTCACGTATAAAATAGAGGGGATCTCTAAGAGCCACCAGATCTTGGTGAGCTACATCTCACTTAATAAATTCCTCCCTTAGGGATCATTGATATGTACAAGTCAACTAAGTTTTTCTGACTGTAAATAAAATAATATTTAAATTAATATGAAACATGATTTCGAAAAATATTTAATGTTAGTAAACATACCAACTTATTAATGTCTATCCCATGGCGTGTAAGGTAAATGATCATGTTTCATCATTAACAATACAAATAATCTCCCTTATCATCTATCCTAATGCATGAATTTAGATATTTGTGCTGAATGATACTGTAGTGGGCACACACGTCCCAACACTCAATGTAACATCAATGATAGTGTGTCCAATCTGTGAAATGTCTACCTATAAGCGTAATAGAATGTAATCCATCAACATGTCATGGTGTAATGAGTACATTTTGTATATATCCAAACTGTCATATCACATGATCTAGTCATTTCCACTCAATAATGTGGAAGTGGATGAGTGTTACCACTGTACCATGATCTCCAACAATAGTTGTGTAGTATGGTAGAAGTTACATGTAGACAAATCCAGTATATAGTGTCTATGAAACCTGAAATGGAAACTCAGAAAATAATTCATGAATTATCACAACTATGTTATTAAGTTAAAATTTTAAAATATAATAAAATTAATAACAATATTTTTCTATAAAAAATTAATTACATCAGTAGGCTATATAGTTTCAAAAATATATCGAAAGATATACACACTATGCCCCAATGTATATGCATAATGATGATCCTGAATCCACCTGGTTAAAAGAGGTATTGTATTGTATGTTTATAACATATATTAAAATATTTACAAAATAACTCAAATTAATGATTGAAACATACCAGCGTACCCGAGGAAGGTCCTGAAATCGGTGTTGTGGAAGTGGTGTGATAACTCTTGGAATGATGTGTAGAAAACGATCCCAGACCAACTTCTGTACCAAATTTATACACCCTAAATTCTTATTTTTATATACTCTATAATAAGTACAGATAAATCTATACAGTTATGATAAAACAATAAACCCCCTACTACTTCAACCCATCTGGTCAAGATTCTCAAGTAATGGAATGTACTTCATGTGTACTAAAGTGTTGGAGTGGTCTACACACAACATGTCTTCGATCTGTCACATAATGTTTTCACATGTCAATTGATTAAGTATAACCTCATCATTATCTTCTATAATGATAGAGAAATACTCATCAATCCTCATCATACAAAATCAGGAACCCTGGAAGACACGTGGTATGTCGATGACTTTAATTCCTTGTAGATGTTGTATGACCGCACACCCGTCGCCAATAGTGGCACCCATAAACACTTGTATGTAGATGGGTAAACTGAGTATATTGTCCATTTACAATCATATAATGGGCATCTACCCCTTAGGGGATGAAATGTGTGTCTCGATTCTCCATCTCCCAAATAGTGAATCAATCAAATGATGATCAATAGTCTTGGAAGTTACAAATAGAGACTCCATAAAACCCATCACATCTGAGGTATAAAACAATAACATATAGGGGTGTATCATGGTGTAAATGATGAGATACTTGAATAAAACTATGTCCAACAGATCATTGGGCTATCACATGATGTGACACATGCAACTGTTGGGATGAAAATATATGTTTCTCTATCTAAATGTATGTATAGTAAAACATTATTAGTGAAAACTATTTAAATCATACCTATTTTCTATGATTTAGTATATTATTTTCATGTTTCTAGATGGTTTTTCATAAAAAGGTATTTAATTTGTGATATGGACTTTAGGTTATATTTCTTTTATGCATTAAAATTATAAAAACATAATTAATTATAGTAGAATTGGTCAAATTATATAGGAATGTTCAATTCATAATATTTATTTATTTTAATAAAAACAATAAATTTAGGTAATTGTTTTACATTAATCGATATAGTATATCAATAATTTTAACTATTGTAAAACCACCCTATACATATAGGGAAACGTGTATGCATGTTACCTTCCTAGATGCACAACATTCACCTCTATGCAGGTGCCCATTCCCTAGTACAAACCATCTCATTTCAAATAAGGTTTAACTTTGGCCTCCCTCTTGGTCAAATCTTATTCATGTTTGGTACAAGTGTGGTCACATCAAAAAATAGACTGAAATTTTGATATTACCCTATAGTCATCCATGGATGACTATAGTAGTCATTAATAATTTCTATTCAATAAATCGGATCAATGAACTGCTCCCAAGATAAGTGTATAGAAGTGACTGATGAGATCACATGCGCTCAAGGATGTCGTAATACTTGAAGGTTATCGCAATCACAGAAATATTTATCAAGTAAAAACAGAAAAGAACATGACCACTAATAACAATCATTGGTTCATGGGACTCAATGAACTCAAATATATACTCTTCATGGTCAAATGAATGGACACAAAATGTTGTAGCCTCCTGAAGAACTATACCAATCTTTTAATAGAAATGGTGACCATATCACATCCCTATGTTGAGAAACTATTCATCCTATTTTCCTCATTCCAGAAAATTCTTTATAGTATGATAGAGGTCCATAATGAAGAATTACGTAAAGATAATAAAATTGAGGGGTGCTTATGGATCATATACGAAGGGTCTTCAGGCCACTATATCTAGGGTATGTGGAGGTGAGTCCCTGTTTTCTTACACCAGACTTTTAGTTGGTCATTAAACTCTGGAAGATACCCAAATTTACTACAGTATGTGAAAGGGGTTTAGTAACCAGTGAAACATCCATCACACAAGAAAAACCTCTTGTCTCCTAATAAAACTACTCAACAATAACTTGGAACTTAGCCTTACTACTTCCTAGGGAAATCTGGTCCTTCCCTACATCAGATCCGGAAAACACCTAAAATTCCTCCTTCAATTTAGGTTTTACATGCTTGTTTTCCAACACTCCATCCAAATCCTTAGGGGCCATAATATTTAGCTCCCTAATAGACAAACCATCTAGTTTATCTCTATGCGTTGCTCAATGTTCCTTGGAATCTTCATTCAGAGAAGTCTCATCCAAAGCACCCTCCTAATGTAGTACTCCAAAAGCTGAAAGAAGCTATAGGGAGTCCTTTAAATAGGTTTTCCCATTTCTAAAATCCACAAAAGCTTCAAAAGGATTCACTTGTGTAGAGGAACCATCTCTTCCCTTTCTGAGTACTCTTATAATCAAAGTATTGTTATCATTACTTGAAAAGGATGAAAAAAGCTTCATTTTTTCATTTTGATTCTTTGAAAAAATTAGGTTGTTCTCTTACCATAACTGATGAAAAAAATAAATTGATACCTCAAATTCAAAGATTGATTGGCCATTAGTATATGCATCATCACCAGACTCTTCACTAAATCTCTTGATAAGTGCATCTCTAAAGGAAGGTCCATCTTAAAGAGCATAATTTTCATCAGTATAATCAACCCTTGAGCAGGACACCCTCTTAGTTTGATGATCGCAACCTGCCCTTTCCTTATCACAAGACCCATGAGCCTTAGAGACTGCCCCTAACCCACCTATGTATGTTCCCCAATACCATAATTATCAAAAAAAGAATCATTTTCAACTAAATCCTTAACATCCTATGGTGTCCCTTCATATATTGTAGCCTATGAAGAATTATGTTGAGTAGCCTAAACATTAGTGTCCTTCCCTTTATCATTGTTATGTAAGGCCTTTTTTAAATGTCCCTATAAACCATATGTCTCATAGGAGAAAGTATTTTGGCATAACCTTGGCGAATTCCCCATAGTAATGAAACCACCAAAATAGTTAGGAGGTTCCTCATAATCAACACTCAAAATAATATCACCATAAGGGGTTGAGAGCATAACCATATCAATGAGGGTGAATCTAAAAACCATTTTGATAATAATTCTTACATAATTCCTAAAAAAATGCATTCTTTCACTATCCAAGTGAATGGATCTCCAAACACACAAGAAATATCATAGAAGATATTTGGGTTCCATAATTTCTAGTTGATTATATGAATACAGATCCATACGTATAAAAAGGATTTAATGCATGTCATAGATTGAAATCACATGACTATTCATAAAGGTGGAGTGATCCAGGATTCAAGAAAAGTGAACAAATTCCCCATATGTGATGTCTGGCCTCTTCCAAGTGAATTTAAAGTAAAAGAACTAGTGACTAGGGAAAACACACCTCTAGTCTAAGAATCCCAAAATTAGTGAAACCTTGTTAACCAACTCCCTAGCCACCATTTTTTATCACCTTTTGGAAGGAAAATTTGTACAATAAGGTAATTTTACCCAAATCCATCCTTTCTAAATAATCCCCAAGATTAGTATCTACATGTTCCATCAAACCTTTTTTGAGAACAACACTAGTGGGGATTTCTTGAGCGAAGTCAAGGAATAACCACTGCCAGCAACCCTCAATTCGCGATGTTGTGGTTCTACTTCTGAAGACACAAACACATCATACGGACTCAAATCATTAGTAGGGGATCACTAATCTGCTTGGGATAGCCCAGAAGACAAATGATTGAAAACCTGGATGTGTGGTATAGCCATTGCAGAAGGGAAACCCTAGTCCATGAGAGAATCACCATGAAAATGATCCCAAACCCGCACTATCCTGCCCCCAGTTAATTAGTAATTATAATTAATTAGTACTTTTGATTAATTATGATTAGTAATTAGAACTTATTAATCAGTAATTATAATTAAGTAGTACTTTTAATTAATTATGATTAGTAATTATAAATTATATAAATTATTTTTTATTTATAATTAATTAGTGATTATAATGATTTTTTAAATGTTAGAGCTGAAGCCTCATTTTTATTATTAACTCAAATACCTCTTTTTCACTGGGTAGAGGGAGACCCATTACATATCTCGAAGTCCCAAGACAAAGTGGTCTGAATACAAGGCCTAAAAGTCCATTTTTTGGTCTAAATGGCCCTTCGATGAATAGTACTGCAATAGTACCCTTGTTGCTACAGTTCATGCTACAGTATCGCCACTACTATAGCTCCTACTATAGTACCGTCCACCACTGCAGTGTCAATACTGCTAAAGTATCACATTTGCTACAGTCCTCCACTGCTATAGTACCCTGCTATAGTACTCGATAATTCCTCCCCTACCCGAATTTGATCCTAGGACATTTAGATGCCAAGCAGGAGCCTCTACCACTTGGGTACAAGCTTGTTGGCTATAATAAATTATTATTAATTATTAATTTATTAGTAATTATAATTAATTTATTATTATATAATTAGTACTTACAATTAATTAATTATTACATAGTCATTATAATTCAAAAATTATTAATTAATTAGTAATTAGTATTACTAATTTGTAATTATTAATATAAATTATAGTAATTAATTATTAATTTTAATTAATAAGTGATTATAATAAATTATTGTTTATTTATTATTTAATTATTAGTAATTATAATTAATTAGTAATTATAATTACATTGTAATTCATTATTAATTGGTTATAAGTTAATTATTAATTAATTATTAATTACTTATTATTAGTTAGTTACTATTTAAAATTTAATCTATTATTTGATAGGTAACAAATCATATTTTTAATTATTAATTACTAATCCTATTAATTGTTAATGATATTTATTGATTATTAATTAGTTATTCATTAATCATGTTAATTATTATTCATATTGATAATCATACGAATTGTTAATTATAAGTAGTAATTATAATTAACTGGTAATTATAAATTATTATTAATTTCATATCGATTAATTAGTTATTATAAAAAATTTATTATCAATCAATTATTAATTATAATTAATAATTAATAATTAATTAGTAACTAATTAATTATTAATCTATTATTTAATAATTATGTAATCCTAATAAATAGTAATTATTACAAGAATTCATTAAATAATAATTATTTATTCACTTTTTATTTTCCTGAAAAAATAAATCTATTTAATTGAATAATTAAACAAAATAAACATCAAATTAAAGAACTACCTAAATAAAAAAATTAAAATAAATTAAATAGAAAGCTAAATAAACTTAAAAAACATTAAACCAAATTATAAACTATAAATTAAAATAAATCATACATGAAATTTAAAAAAACTTGATAAAAAAATTAGACATCAAATTAAATACTAGGTAAATAAACTGAACATGAAAATTAGACTAACTGAATATACCAAATTTAAATAATGTTGACATTTCTAATAAAAACTGTATACCAAATTATACTACTGAATTAAATAAAAATAAAATTTTCCCATATATATTAAATTAAACTACTAAATAATTAAATAAAAAAATAAAATATTTGAAAATGTGAACTAAAATCTAAAAAGAAACACCATAAAATTTATAAGACCAAAAAATCTTAAGAGTCCTTTGAAGGAGCTTTGAATTGGGAGATTTATCTTCTAACAAATACAGGAAGGGGAATGGAATGATTTGTAGGAGTGGGCGTGCTTGTCCTTTTATATGGGTACCAAGGTAGGATTCCACATGAAGTGGCATGATTCATTTTTGAGCTTAATTGAAGATATCCAACTGAAATGGATCTCTTCTTTAAAAACAGATTCTTATAGTACCATCTCAATTGAAAATGGGGGATTTTCCCCAAAAACGCTATCTCAATTAGTGTTGTTTTGGGTGAATTGTCGAGCACCATTTCATCTGGTGCTCGATAGTCCTATTTACCCAAAATAAAGCCCTAATCATAAATAATTAAAAAAAAGAAAAACATCATCCAATTTTTTTTCCATGTGTACATGTGTGTGTGTGTGTGTGTGTGTGTGTGTATACATGTATGCTTATGATTATTCGTATGTGTATGTGTATGTCTATTTATACAGTATTTTTATGTACCCACATGTATGTGTATGTATGTGCATGCACATGAATGTAATTGTATGCATGTGCATGTGTATACATGTGTGCACATGTATGTGTATGTATATGCATATTTAGATATTATGTGTACATGTATATGTGTGTACATGTGTATGTTCATGTGTATGTATGTGTACAGGTATGTCTATGCATATGTATGTGTTCATGTGTATGTATATAATATGTATGTCTGTCTATTAATTTAATATTATTTATTCTTTTGTAATATTTCTCCATTTTTAGTATTTTATATAATTCATTAATTTTTAATATTTATTCATTTAATATTTTTTTGTAATATATTCAATTTTGATAGTTATTTATACATTTTCAAACATTAACACATTTAAATAGATAATTATATTTTTAATTATTATTAAAAAAATTAAGGTTAATAATTAATTATATTTTTATTTACTATAAATAAAATATATACATCAATAATTAGAAAAAACGATATTATTTTTTTATTCATTTTTTTGTGTTTTCAATTCATGTAATTAATGTTATGAATTCACTTTTTTGAAATATTTTTTTCAAATGATTCAATTTTATTTATTTATCTTCTATATTATTTTATTTAATATTATTTTTTCTATTTTTTATATTTATTAATTTTTAATATTTATTCAATTTTTTCAATTTTTTTTAAAATTTATACATATTTGTTTACGATGTTTTAATATTTTCAATATGTTTTTAATTCATATAATTAATATTTATTCATTTTTATTTATTAGGTTTTAGTATTATTAAAATGTTTGAAATACATATAATTGAATTATTTCAAAATCATTTTTTAAAAAAAATTATATTTAATATAAATCTTTTTTAAAAAATTTTCTATTTATATTCATATTTATTCATTGTTTTTATGTTCTTGTTATTCATGTAATTAATGTTATCAATTCACTTTTTTAAATATTTTTGTAGATATATTAGGTGCTTTGGGGGTAAAATAACATCAAGCACACACACACCTCACACACAGGTTAGAAAGACAGACCATAGCCCCCCCCCCCAAAGGTGATAGCCCACCATCAAGCCTTATTTATTTTTAATATTGAGGGACCGAAGGCCCAATGGCCATGAGGCCCAATACATGGCCCAAACCAGACCATTATTCATTTTTGATGTGTGCTCCACACTGCTTTGTCAGAGTTCCATGCTCGCATCGTCTGCACTGATGGGCCTTCTCATTGCACGCCCCAATGTCACCAACTAAACATATCCCTAGAAGACTGTTGGCCATCATTATTCCCAACACTGCCTTTATAGAGCTATCACCCATCTGTGCTCCACATACATCATCAGAGACTACATGCCATGTGCCCTACAATTTCGCCCCCTTGCCAATGCCTCTGCGCCAAACCAACAAGCGTTATCTTGGACACACCGCTTCGTCGAAGTTCGCCTAGACACCGCCCCATAACACATATCGTTTGTATCGTCATGTGTCCTAGTGGGAAATGAATCATCATTTGATAAAACCCTTAGATGGGATTTATAGCCACTATGCCTTCAGGCCATTAAGGGGGCGGTGATACAGACATGACGTGCAAGTGGTGGAATAGGTGTGATGCAAGAAGGGCCTTTAGGGAATCCAATGGTGGGCCTACGTGCCATGTAATGGGCTTCATGCCCCCTGGATCTTTGGGCAACAAAATATATAATGTGATAAAGCAGCTGGTTGGGTGGGTTATCCCTTGGGGGGGACTATGAGCTACCTTTTACGCATGTGTGTGTGTGGTGTGTGTGAGTTTGAATGCAATTGCACTCCGAAACACCTAATATAATATAAAAATTTTAATAATTTTTTTATTTATATCATTTATAAAATTTAATTTGTTATTCTTATTTATATTTGTATGTGTTTAGAATTCATATAATTAATCTTACGAATTCATTTCTTTACATATTCTTTAATTAATGTATTTATTTTTAATATTATTTTATTTAATATTATTCATTCATTCTTAATATTTTTTAATATATTTTTTAATATTTTTGTAATTTAAAGAGGAAATATTATTAATTTTTAATATTTTGGTTATTTATATAATTAATATAATTTACTTATTCATTTTTATTCATTTGTATGCATTTGTAATATATGTAATTAATGTTATGAATTCACTTTTTTAATATTTTTGTACTTCATTCAAATTTATTTATTCATTTTTAATATTCATTTATTCAAAATTAATTATTAATTATCAAAATTTAATAATTTTTAAAATTTTCAAAATTTATTCATTTTTTAATATATATTTATACATATTTATTTATAATGTTTTAATATTTTCCATTTTTTTTAATTTATACAATTAATTTATTTAGATGCATTTTCATAAATATTTTTAAAATTTAAATAGTTAGTATATTTTATTTTTAATTATTTTATTAATTATATATTTAATATTATTTATTTATTCATTTTTTTACATTTTTATCAGAAGTAAGTTAAATGTTGATAAAAAGAGTATTTTATCACCACTGTAAAATAAGCATTTAAAAATACCACTTTTGTCGGCACATTTTTAGCACGGATAAAATTGATGATTTATCAGTGCTATGAAAGCACTGAAAAAGTGAAATTTATCAGTGATTATGTTTTTAGTGTCGGTAAAATGAGTATTTATTAGTTATTTTCAATAAGTGATAATAAAACCCATTGCCCTCTTTTAAAAAGAACCCCAACAGATTACTTCTTGTTCGCACAACATTCAAGTTCTCATAGAACCAAAGATGTATTTTTGTTGAAGTCAATAGTTTTGGATAAATTGGACCTCAAAACTGAAGGTTTGAAATTTAGAACTTGTATTTAAGGAATCTCTATCGATCTTACGTTTTCATGATTTTTTTGAATTTATCTTCCCTTTCATGTCTACATCATCAAAAATGATTTTTTTGAAATTATCATATGATAATTAAATGGTGATTTTTGGCCATTACTCTTTCCAATATCACCTGTATTTAAGAGGATGTTTGAAATGCATGAAGCAACTAACTATTTTTTTGTCAAGTAACATTAATTAAAAATCTTCAACATCTTCATGTTTTTTAATAAAAGTGGTGTATTATTATTAGTTATTTTGTTCCTCATGACTAATAGGATATTTACCCTATTAATTTCCACCACAATAAAATTTTCCCTCTTTGAAATTGATCATCATTTAATGGTACATTGATTGATATGTGTTTGAAAACTAAGTCATGAGTTACAAAATATTTTGTGCCACTGCATTTTGTGGTTTATTATCTAGTTTATTTTTATGTGTTTATCCTAAAACTATTCAATAGGTCCACTTGCATCTAAAAAAGTTTAATAATTATATGTAATTGTTAATATGTGTTTTCAAATCATGACACAATAGTTAAAATTATTCAATTCTTCTCCAACTAAAAAAATTCTAACAAGATTGTTTATTTTATAAATCCCATTACTCATTAAAATTATTTTAGTAATTAAATACATCCTATTCATGATTTTAAAATTTTAAAATTTGGTATATTTTGCTTAAGTCATTCATTTTCCCATTCTAATCATAATCTTATCTATTTTCAAAATCTCGTGGTATATTAAAATTTTCATTTTGATTATTACCAAACAAAGAATTTGAATATGATATTTTTCATAAATTTACAAATGTAATAACCACAATCGATGTGGTTACTTTGTTTCAAACACTGCAGAAACATTGTGAAAAATAAGTAATTTTTTATATATGTTTGGATTGTGAAATCTTATTACATGTACCTTAAAACTTATCCAATTGTATAAATATTTAGGTTTCTAATGAACATTGATAGAAAAAAGAGAAAATTATCTCCCTTAATTAATCCATTTCAAAAATAATAATGATTTATGATATGAAACATCTTATAATAAAAAAAATAATTGTTATAATACATTAAATCCATATAATTCATGGCCATTATATGTTCTAACAAGTTAATTTAATGAAAATCTATTATCTTTTATTCTTACTAATCTTGGGTACTTCTGCCTATACATGTCATCATACAAGACTTCTACATCTCCCTTTCATGACCAACCTTTCATTCCCTCCCCCCACTTATATTCCATTCCCACTCACCTCCCTCCTACTTCCCTAGGGTTCCACCTCACTTTCACCTCCATTTAGTCATCGTCTCATTTCTATCTCTGGCTATCAACACATCCTCCCTCTAATTACATTTGTGCTCACCTCCCCCATGACCACCCTACGGTTTCATGTCGACTTCTACCTCCATTTTCCCATTGTTTACATTCATCCTCTGGCCATCAACACCTCTAACGATTATAAATCCTCTGTTACGGTCGATGCTCCCCAAATTCCTATACCTTCCATCAATCATTACCTCCATCCACAACCTGAACCCCCAATGCTTATGGATCCCACTTTTCTTCCACTCCTCCACCATATCCCGCAAATCAATGACGTCCTACTGCTCAGTCAACTTGTTGAATGATGTTGTATTTCACATACAACGTGTTGTCGCTGATTCTTCCATCGAAGGAATTATGTAACCCTGCCTCCATCAAAACTACAAGCCACTCCCACAGACCCCCAACTCATCCCCCAATTTTCGTTCAGTGTGATTTACTTCTTTTAACTTATTGTCTTAATTAGTGTCATATTTTTCTTGGTTACGGTTTAGTTGTTCTTAATTATTACATATGATATAGTTTATTTGGTTTGTTACTTATTCTTATCGGGTATTTTTGTGTCATTGATTTACTTTTTATTCAATACCTTGCAACATTCTCCTCTGACAGTGGAAATAGTTACCCAACTGCTACACATAATTTCTCTCCTTTGGTTAGCATCATTGAACAGATAGTACAAGAATAAGATGGGATAGGTAATTTTCAATATGTCATGTTGGTATTTACTACAACAAATTAATTTTCATTCATATGCTTTTTTCTTCATTTACCGCATTAAAACTGCTAACATTATTTACTACCAACTTAAGTTCCTCATTACCTTATTGACTAGTATAGATGAATATGGTTGTTTTTATACGACTACCCAAAACTTTTATAACATTTACTCCAAAAAAATTACTATTCAGAATATTCATCTTATTAATTATTATTTATAGGATTATTATGAATTATGATTGGTGTAATATATTATTTCATATTTCTCATTTTTTGATTTTCCATAATGAAATATCATGTTTCATTATATTTTTAAATTTCTATAAAAATAATTACATCACTTCATAATCAAAATATACAATAATAATATAGCATGCACTATGATTTTTTTCAAATAACTATAATATAATAAACTTATTTTTGGTTAATGATAGTTCATGTCTATTAATAAATTCAAAAACACCTCTCTATGTTATTATGGAACATTTTTTAGGATCTTTAATGGAAAATAATGGCATAAGAAGACTGAAAGGAAGACTCAAAAACACTGCTAAGTAAATGATCCACATTGGGAGGGAAAGTTTTCTACTTTCCATTAATTTTATTTCTGTACTACATAAATAATTGTACTAATTTATAATTATGTCTCGACACTTTTACAAGCATTGATAACACACACAATAAACTGGTTATCATCGAACATAGTCTTAATTCCACCTTTAATGACATTTTTGAGTCTATAAACTAAGAGGATATGGGAAGGCATAGAAAAAATTGTCTATTCATGACAATACGTGCATTAAATCATATTTATTCTTATTACTAATGTGTCACTCCAATATTCAGTTATCATATTTCAATATTCATTAGTATTTATTCTAATTTTAAGAAATTATTGTATATAAATGGTTGACTGTATAGAAATTGCACGTAACAACTAAAAAAAATTCAGATGTCCTTCATAAATTGTTATTCTCAGATTTCAATACTATTTATTCTAATTTTCATAGATTTTATTTATATTTTTTTCAATTGTTATGTTTAGATATTGTTAAATGTGACAGAATATCTTAAAGTTGAATATTCACTACAAAGGTACAATGTGTTACCCTTTCTATTTTCTACTATTTTAACAATCTCCATATTTAATCTGATTTTATTTCAATATTTTGTACCACTAATTTATGCATTCAATATAATCAATATTAAATCAAGGTTTTGATCCTTCATAAAAGGGTACAAGGTGTAGTAACACCATATTATGTATAAATACACCATTGTGTAAGGTACAATGTGGTTATCATTTAAAAAATTGCATCTTTTGTTACCTTACACACCCTTCTTTTCACAATTAAATGATTCTTTGAATTTTTTTGTTATATTTTGTTGGTTTCAAAACTATCTCCAATATTTTGACATTCAAAATTACATTATTCTCATTTCAATGTTCATTACTATTAATTCTTATTTGAATAGTCTGTTCATATATATGATTTGTCAATCATACAAATAAATTTGTATTTATTTTCTTATAAAATTTCAGTTACTACTATTGTGATGATATATTACAAACTTTTAAAACTATTAATTATAATTTTAATAGTTTTTTACACATTTATAGGTTGTTTTTTTTAAACAATTTTAAAATTCATGTATATGATATGAGATATGTATGGCCTTTATCCTACATGCTAGGTCACATGTTTGAGACATACTACAATTTGGAGAAATATCCCATCCTGGCAATGAGATCAGTGAAATTTTTTGGAGTTGTGGATCTTTACAAATTATTTACAGCATGGGTTAGTTTTTATTACATGATCATGTTTCAAAACAATATTTATTTTAGCATATATATTATATCTCCACTATACACATATTTTTTTAACCAGTTATTTCCATCATTTTTTTGTACATTCATCATAAAAAACTCGAGACCTTACTAAGTTCATATAGATTAATCAATTTTTAGAGAATGTATCTAGCTATTAATTTCTTGAAAACTACCCATATATATGGATTGATTTTACAAATTAATTAAAAACATAGAATAATGTATTGTATACCACTGTTTAGCAATTCATCATGAGTAATATGATTCTATTGCATTTTTTCGCTTTTCATCCTCCTTTATTCCCACTGAACGTCTATTTTTTTATACATGTACTCATAGCATCAATAATTATGTACTCATAGATTCAATAACAAAGGACATCTATTATAGAGGAATGATTGACATGTTTTTCATATTTTAACTCATGCATATTCATTATATCTACCCATATGTTTTGTTAGATTTTATCATTCAATGTACCCATCCATTATATACTCCCTGGAGCTTTTGGTGATATGTTATTGATCATCTATATCTTTATATTATTTTTTCCTCACAAAAAAAAGATCCTTCGGTTGAGTAAGGATTTTACTATGTAAAATATATTTGATTATACACATATGTTTTGTAAAATTTTATTTCTGCAGGCTTGTGGGATCATAATTATATATGTTCTCTATATATACGTTTTGTATATATATGCATATATTGTAGGTATATATAATTATAGACCCATTGTTGGAAAAAAATGGATAAATATAAACCTCTATTTTTTGGATAAATTAATTATATTTTACTTTAAAGATGTTGATCATAGATTGGGTAAATATAGACCACAAAATTTTAATCATATTTATCATATTGCATAAATTAGATGTTAAATATAACCTATATGAACAAACTCTTACCAATTAACATAGATGGATTGGCCATTTTATCTATATGGGTTTGTTTGTTATCATTTTCCATCATATATTCATATTTTCCAACACCATTTTACATAATTTTGTTTTCTTATGTATAGGTACTTCTATGCAAACATGGTGCATGCAACCAAATATAACCTTTTGTTAACAAACGGACCCCAATGTTAGTAAATAAAATGAATCCAAAATATAAGTAAAATTTATGTTAAAATATAGTGCTCTATATTGCATATTACCTATATGGGTGTGTATATTATCACTTTTCACCATATAGTCAGATTTTCCAACAGAATTTTAGTTAATTTTTTTATTATGTAGAGTTACTTCTGTGCAAACATGGAACATCCTACTAAACAGATCTTTATGTTAACAAACACACCATAATTTTTGAAAAATACAAAAAATGAAAAATATAGGTAAATTGGCCATTGAAATATAGTGTTTTCTATTACATATTACCTGTATGGGTGTGTTTGTTATCATTTCCTAGCATATAGGCAGCTTTCTTAGCACCATTTCACTTAATTTTTTTTATTTTATATAGGTACTTCTGAAAAAACATGGTGCATGCAACCAAAAATATAATTATGTTAACAAACACACCTTAATGTTAGAAAATACAATGAAAGAAAAATATTAGTAAACTAGAAGTTAAAATATACTGTTTTCTATTGAATATTACTTGTATGGGTATGTTTGTAATCATTTTCCAGAAAATATGCAGATTATTCCACACCATTTCACTTAATTATTTTTAATCTATATAGGTACTTTTGTGAAAAGACGGTGAATTCAACCAAATATAATTTTTACTATTTGATCATGTTTCTAAAAAATTTATTATTTTAGCATATCTATCTCCTTCTTTTATTAACTTATACAACTATTATCTTTACTAAGTTCTTAATTCCTTCTAATATTTTAACAATAATTTATATAAATAAATGTATATTATATTTTTCAATTTTTTTTAAAAATGACCTTTCAATATACACATGTATACTGTTAAATAACAGTAAACTGTTAAAGCTCTGATATATGTTTTAATGATTTCAATTTCTACATATTATATCTTCAAATCATCATACAATATTTTCTATGTAGAAAATGCTGTCACCTTATTTTGATAATGTGGATGAACCGCAAGATAATGTCTACATATATCGAGACAACAAGGTCACAATGAGTCAATCTACTGAATTACACAGTAGAAGGAAGGGAAATACAAACAGGAAAACTGAAAAAATAAACTGAAATGTGATGCGGAAAACATATGGAAAACATACATGTTCACTATTTAATTTGTTTTCATTACTGTTGTTGGAATTCCTATTTCCATTGAATTGATTATTACATTTTTTACAGTATAGAAACAATAATTGAAATTTATGTTTCTCCATAAAAATAATCTATCCATTTCATTATCCTGTTATCTTTGTGTTCAATCTATATTTCCTGAATTTGTATACTGTACAAAAACAACATGTTTTCTACCTTCTATCAATTCAATTTTCTCTTTTCATACTCTAAAAACAACATATTGGTATGTAATATAGAAACTATAGAATAGTCACTTTTATTTGAACAACATATTTCAATGGTAATGGTTTGTAAACCTATGTAGTGATGAAATAGGTCACCCAATCTTCCAATCCTATATTCGGTGAGGTTTGAAAATAAAGAACTGTCGGTTTGATTAGACTATGATCGTGTTTATTATTAGCATGTATCATCTCTTGGGTCAAGTTCTGTTAAATTGTTAGTATTTATCCAATATTGTGCCACTAACATGTGACAAAGATCTGTTTCATTGATAGGATGTATCAAATTGGTGACATTATATTACATGTTTTCAACCTTATCTTTTTATAGTACCTATTTGTGATCTGATGTAAAAAACACCATGTTTTATACCTATTTTCATTAATGTTTCCTTTTTTATACCATAAAAAGAATCCATCTTCGCATAATTTAGAAAAACTCCATATTAGACAACTTTTTTAAAACATAATGAATTATTTTTTTAGATTTTGTTACTACCCAGTATATTGTGCTTTCCAGAACATTCATTTTCATTACTACTACATTGTTCTGTTTAATTTTTAGATTGTATTTTCATATTTAAATATTTATTACTACTTATTAATCTATATAATTTTATTTTCGTCCACATAATTCATTTTCTGGACAATGAAGCTAAAGATATATTGCAACGACCCTTTGGTCCTAGCACACTTTTCAAAAATCATATAGCTCAAAATATTCTACAAACATGTAGTTTATAGACTATTGTGCAATTTTTGACTGGGTTCAGACATTTTTTATTCAAATTAATCCTCTTCCCATAATAGAAAATAATCATGATTTTAATTCATTTGGAAATGATTTGAAAATTTCCTCCAAAAATAGAAAATACTTTTCTTGTATCCCTTTTATGTTCAAATATTATTTTCTTATGTCCAAATGTTATCCCCTCATATTCCATTTATATGTACCAATACTATCTGGTTAAAAATTAATTATTATTATTATTATTGGGTAACTCGTACAAATTGGATTATATTTTCAATAAAAACCATTAATTCAAAATTTCATTCGTACGCACGGGTGAGTACGAGTTTATATCAAATTTTATGACTGAATGGGCATATATAAAGCGAATTAACTTTTAGTGTTTTATGATCATACCTTATGTGTATTTATTTATTTTGTAAAATATTAATATTACTAAATCAAATAGTATGTATATGAATTGAAAATGGTAGGATTTCAATCATATGAAAGGAGGATGGGGTGAAGTTGTTTATCAATTTTGAAAAAGATCATGTGTATAACCCTTTTAAACTCCTTTGTTGATGTGTATGTTATTGTTGTTTAAGAATAATTAGTCTAGAAGATTAGGAAGAACACTGGATCTATCATAGAATATATCAGAATTATAAATGTCATACTAAACAAGGGGAAGAACTGAATGTAGCTAGTGATTGGGATAACACTATGTTTTATGGATCATCTGATATGATTACAAGTCAAGGATATGATAATAGGTGTAAATGATGAAGATTATTTTGATGAAAAAATGAAAATGGTTATTGAAGATGAACTTCATGATTGTACACAACTATTTCGAAAGTTAAATATTTGTGTAAAGACAACATTGTATATTAGTTATACTAAATATATAGCCTTTTCAGCTATATAATGTAAATGTTGGAAATGTAATAAGTGACATTATCTTTACGAAACTACTTTACCTCTTGAATAATATGCTACCAAAATATAACAAGATTATTTACTAGACATTTTATGAAAAATTAATGTTATGTTCATTGGGTATGATCACTGAATGAATACATTTATATCCAAATGATCGTATATTGTTTTTCAAATAACATGAATCAATTTAAAAATGTCCAAATTGTGGTGTGTCTCAATACAAGAAAAATAAATCAAGTCCTTCAAAAAATTTATATTAATTTCTAGTCAATCTATTCTTTAGGAACCTATATAGAAGTGAGAACACAATAAGGAAATTGACATAGTACACAGATACAAGAAATAAAGATTGAAAACTATGTCACCCAACATACTATCCTAAGTGGAATAAAATTGATCATGAGTATCCTAAATTTATAAATGATCTGAGAAAACTTCTTGTAGTGTTATCAATAATTAAATTGAATCCTTTTGGTTTAAAAATTATCACCCAAAATACATGGTTGGTTATGTTAGTTAATTATAACTTTCCACCATGGTTATGTGTGAAGCGAAAATACCCTATGTTGACTCAACTTATATCAGGACCAAAACAACTGGGAAATGATATTTATGGTTATTTGACTCCATTGATCGAAGATCTGAAATTAATGTGGGATTCGGGTGTTATGTTTTATGATTCTTATAGAAATAAATATTTCACATGGATAACCATGTTGTATGAGATTATAAATTATTTTCCTACTTATGGAAATTTGAAACAATATAGCATTAAAGTAACTCAAGGGTGTCCCATTTGTGAACAAGGTTCACACTCAGTTAGGTTAAAACATTCCTTGAAGAGTGTGTTACTAAGACATAACATATTTCTACTTCAATGACATAAATACTGATCTTGGATGAAATCATTCTATTAGAATTCAAAATAAGGCACAACATCATCTCCACTAATAGGTGATCAACTATTTGAGACAGTAAAGTATATGGCCACTATTTTTGGTAAACCTTCTTCTAAAAAAATTAAAAATAACAATTGGAAAAAGAGATTAGATTTTTTGGAATAATTGTACTAGAATTTTTTTTATGTCATAATTTTGTTTGATATCATACATATAGAAAAAATGTAGGTATTAGTGTCATTGACACATTACTAAATGCACCCAAAAAAACAAAAGATGACATTAAGGCTAGGTTGGTCATCATTGACACGGGGATATGAAAATATTTGGCACCAATGATGGGTGAAAAACAAACTATTTTCCCCCATCTACATTCACACATTCTAGGAAAGAGATATATCTATTTTGTAACATATTAAATGATGTAGTGGTTCTATAATACTATTCATAAAATATCAAGAATATCATCTCAATGACTAATTTAAAGTCAAAGGAACCAAAATCACATAACTATCATGTTTTTATACAAGATATAATTTTTATATCTTTATTCGGAATTTTTCTTAAATATGTATATTATACATTAACCAAGTTTTTCTTCTTCTTCAAATCTTTATGCAGTAAAGTTATAGAACCGGTAGAATTTTCAACTATAGATAAAGAAATGGTTGTCATGTGATATGAATTGTAGATGTTCTTCTCATCACCATTCATTGATATGATGGTTGAGTTTGTTAGATTGATCGGACTATGTGGTCATATAAATTATATATTGATGTACCTCATTGACCAATATATGAATATTTTGAAATGGTATGTCAAAAATCAAAGTTTTTCATAAGTTTGTATTGCAGAGAGATATATTTTTGAGGAATCCATTGAATTATTTACTGAATACCTGCATAATATGGAAAGTATTGGTCTACCAAAATCTCATAATAACAAGAGACTTATAAGTGAGGAATTTATTGGATATATGTTGTCAGAATTACCATTATATAGTGGGATCAATCTCATCTTTTTGTTTTACATAATTGTGTGAAGTTTCACAACATGTTGAAACCCAAAAAGTAATTTTTTTAAATTGGAATTCATCAAGGGATGAAATATAGATATAAAATAAACATAATCTATAGTTTATTTGATGGTTTTGAGACCATATTTTTTTTAAGGAGTTAACTGGAAATTTGAATTCAATTCTAGAATGATTTCGATGGCTAATCAGAGAACCAAGTGTGCATGCATTATCCTAGAATGGTTATGTAATTAATGTTTATATGTTAAATACAAAGGAATGTAAAAAATATAGTGCCATGAAAAATAGTGGAGCTAATCTTACGGATAAATAAATTAATTTTTCTGGTATCACGAAAAAAAATACAATTAATGTGAATACTTCAAACTTTGACATCATTAAACAAATATGGGAGTTGGATTATATAACATTCAAAGTTAAATTTTTTTTCAATTCAAGTTCTTTTATTACTATAGTGTAGTTAAAATTGATGAATTGGGATTATTGAAATTGGATTTTATTAAGGAAGGTTGAAATGATATACCACTCATAATGGCATCACATAAAGTACTAGTATTTTATGTCCCTAATCCTATGAAAAGAAATTGATCAATTGTTCTATTTTCAACCAAAACCACTATAAGGTCAGATTCCAATTCAACTGAGGGTGAACCTTTCATTGGGATGTCATAATCATTTCCTGGTGGTCCCAATGTAGACTGGGTCTTGTATGTCAGAGGAGACCACAATGAGGGGATTTGGATACTTGGTTGAGACTTCAAATCCCTTCAACCTTTAAAGAGAAAAAATAGAGAGTTCAATAATCAAGTTATATTATTTTGTAATATACATTGTGTTAATTCATAGTATTATTTATTTAATAAATCTTCATAATATAAAATAAATGTTAAATCACTTTTACAAATAATGGATTATATACATTCTAATGCTTTCAATCCTGAGGAACATCAAGTTTCTCAACTTGCTGATTCTCCCAATGTATAGTAAGAATAAGTTTATTTACATGTCGATGCTATTTGTCCTAAGGAAAAATATATTGATGTTTTTGATACCAAGGTAATGGTAGAAGGTTAACAACCCATGTCCTATAAAAAAATAGAAGCATCATAGCATGATAGTGTTAAAAAACTATTAAGGTGAGAATCAGATGCATCATAATTGTGGCTGGATGAAATGCCCACAACTAGATTGTTAACCCCCAAAAGACTATTTTCATTAGTTAAATTAAGGTAACCACTCAAATTCACATAAAAATTTATGTAGATACATGGCACAATATTTTTTTCTATGATTAAGGAATTAATTTGAGAAGATATTATTTTTTCATTATGATATAATTTCTATATTTTACTAAAACAATAAAATAAGAAAATGATGATTTACTCTTCATTATCCCTTATAGGGTGCATTTATACTAGATGATTGTTGAATGAAATTTATAATAATTTTCGCGACCCAGACCAATATGGGGATCGAGGTGAAACTACCCCAAGACCACCCCCATAAGACAGGGGTTGGAAACAATTTCCAAAAGCACAAAAAAATCGAGGATGCATTTTCCTAAGAACCTGTACACAAGAATTCAACCGTCTCAATGAAAAAGTGTAGAGGAAAATTAGAAAAAGTTGTAACTACTGTAATGTAACATAAACATGAACAAAAAATTAGTCATTACAAGGGTACAGTAGTGAGTACTGAAATATAAAGGGTTAAAACACATGCCCAAACTAGAAATTGATTCCAACCTGAAGAAAACATGAAAAGAGTAGCATATGAGAGAGCCCTGCTCCTGTATCAAAAACTCCGACCGACATATGTGATCCACACAACATGTATCCCCACACTCCTCTGTATTCATGATTGACCTATTCACCATCTTCAAAAGACATGACAAGTGTTGGGAAAATCCCATGTAGGGGTGAGTATATATATACCCAGTAGAACACCCTGTAAAGATGAATAGGGCTTAGTATGAGATACAACCAAATTGAAGTAGTACATGAAACTAAGTAAAATAAAGTATAATGAAAGGAATAGAACACCAGCCCAAAATATGTGAATGTAAGCCCATCCAAACATAAGGATATCAAAATGTTGAGGAGGTGAACCCCCCCCCCCCCCATGAAGACTTCGCTACCTATAACCAGATAGTAGACCCCTCCAACCATAAGAAGCAAGACATGGAAAGCACATGACATACCCTATGCATATTCACCTATCTTGGAAGGATAGTAACCAATACCTAAGGAGTTGGTATAGTAACGGAATTAATATATTTATATATGATAAGTCAAAGTAGTCAAAATGAGAGATTAAGGGGATCTCTATCTTACAGCACAACCTAAGAATACGCGTAGCCAAAAGTTCCTTGGATGAGTCATCTATGATGCCCAACACCTCAAGAATATGCCCAAGAGTCACAAGTAAAATGGGGTCAAATCAACACACCTTAATAATATTAGATTTTGGCAGAACTGACTTTACATAATGATCTTAGGTCGTGTCACAAGAACAAGTCTCAGTAGGGAAATTGTCCCACTTTCTTGTGAGTCCTTATGTAAGTAGAATCATGCCATTCCACTATTACACAAAATCGAGGGTCTTCTATGGAAGGTCTTTGGGGAATACTCGACCCAGCCCAGATAGAGGGTCAGCCTGGAAGGTCTTCGGGGACTACACTACCCATATCCAACTAGAGGGTTAGCCTAAAAGGTCATGGGGACTACACTACCTAGATCCTACTAAAGGGTCATCCCAAAAGGTCGTTGGGGACTATACTACCCAACCCTACTAGATGGTCATCCGAGAAGGTCAAAATGGACTACAATACCCAGATCTTATTGGAGGGTCATCTCGAATGGTCATTAGGGACTACACTGCCCATCCATAATGGAGGGTCAACCCGGAAGGTCGTTGAGGACTATAATACCCAGATCCTACTAGAAGGTCATACTGAATGGTCGTCAGGGACTACAATACATTGACCTGGTGAAGGGTCATCCTAGAATGTTTTCAAGGACTACACTACCCAGATCCTACTAGAGGGGAAGCGCAGAAGGTCCTCCTGATAATCCTGTCTAATCATTGTCGTCATCCGGCATCGTCTCTACATGTAAAAAACCCAATACATCCACATCATATCTCAAAATCCTTTTATTAGGTAACCATCACGCTTTATGTAAAAAACACTCAGGATAAGAATCTCGTGGGCCAAAATATGAGTTCAAATGAAGGAGATATAAAGGATTAAATATTTCTCATGGTAGCTCAAACAATACTCCACATGTGAGGGGTCCCACATGGCATGTGGCCCCTCTTCACTACATGGCCATGTCTCTGGCCGAACACAAGTATTGTACCATATAGTAGTGTATGTCATGTAGGTGTACTACATGCAGTGTTTCATTTATCTGGGGGCCAAGGCCATGCCTGCTGGCCATGTCCATGAACTCGAACCCCGTGTCAATGTATTCTTCTACATGATGTGTTGGCCCACATGGGATGCTACCCATGGGGCCAACCTGTGTCTGTGTGCTTGGTACATGTCATATACCTAGTTGTGTTTCCCTTCACATGGATTAACTCACATGGAAATGTAGTTCATGGAATGTCATGGAGAGTACACACCATTTCATCCTTATATTTTCCCAAACCCTAGCACCACTACTGAGAGAGGTTACACGATGTGGGTTCTTCACCTAACATGGCATGTAGTCATGATTTTTCTAAAAACCCATGTTTCTCCAAAATCCTCATTCATGCACCAAATTTGGTCAAACTATTTCATATCCCACTATGTTTCCTTCCAAAAATTCCAGATGTATCTGTGAATCACACTCGTCGGACATTGTTTTCCATAAATCAGTCATTAGAAAAGTTGAGGGTTTCATTATTCATTTTCAACGTTGATGGACCTTAATTATTTTTCAGATGGTTATCAAACCTTTTGATTTTTTATCCATGCATCGTTTTATTTCTAGATCCATTCCTATCTTGCGATTCTATCATCTTTCCCCATTTCGCTCTGAGTCAAGGTCCCCGATTGAGCTCGAGCTGCATGAAAATTGTTGAACAGGGATTCAATGGAATTTCTCTATGATAAATACGATGAAAAGTGGTAGGAAGGAACAAAAAACCATATTTTGGATTTTTGGCTAAGAATTCTTGGACAACCGATCATAATTGAGAAATCTGGGTTAGAAACAACCAATTAACAAATAAAAACTGATACTTGGGCTTAGGTAAGGTTTGAAATCACATGCACAGATTGAAGGTTGACTTTTAATCTTCTCAAAAATTTATACAAAGGAACAAAATCACTAAAGATGAGTCCTACCTAGATCTTATCGATCACTCATTATTAATAATGCATTCATTAAGGAAGGAGGTATATCTGTTGTAGTCATCGGGTCTTGATCCGTCTTGAATCATAGGTTCACCATCATTCTTCGATCATCGTTCTCTAACGTGAATGAGAGGAGAGGAAGATTGATCATTGGAAATAATAGGATTATCAGGTAAACCCCTCATAATCAAGAATTTCTATCCATTAATTAGGTTTATGGTATTTTATGTAATTAAATAAATTAATTCATTTAATCACTTAAACATCCCACCAATGAAAGAGGGTATTGGACATCCCATGCTGACTCATTTTTTGTTGTATTTAGTCAAAACACCAGGTTCCAAACCCAATTGTGGTCTCAGATTTCCAATTCAATCAACCATTTAAGAGTTATTCAATTTTAAATAATTAATCACATGTGTAATATAAAAGATATTTAATATTTTTATAAAATTAATTCTCGAAACGTCGGGCCTAGGAATTGCATTTCATTTCAACTTCTAGATCAAGAATAATATTTAGAAAAGTTTAAATGTCTTTTAAGGAAAAAATTGTGTCTCTAAATCATTTACTCTTTCATGATTTGCATCCCCAATAAACAAAACTAATAAAACAACTCAGGATTCAAAGCCTGCATCTGGCTCTCCCACTCCCAGAAACTCTCCTACATGTTTCCATTCCATGACAACAATCGAACTAGAGGGATGAATCATCCTCATAGGTTCCTCTCTTATCAGTCCTCGATCACCATCGGGTGCTCTGCAATGGTATCTCCATACTTGATATCCAGCTCGCCCCAGTTGATGAGGTGCATAGGGTCATACAAGTATCTTCTCAGCTATGACACGTGGAAAATTTCATGCACCCACTCCATATATGTGGGTAAGGTGATGTGGTAGGAATCCTCACCAAACCGTTGTGCGATCTCGAATGGCCCGATGAACCTCGAGGATAGATTTCTTCCTTGGCCTAAAAATTACATTCCATACCATGGGGAGACTCTCAAGAATATGGTATCTCCGTACTTGAACTCCAAGGGTCTAAGATGGAGATCTTCATAGGACTTATGTCTGTTCTGGGCCATCTTTATCAATTCATGGTCAACCTGCACCTTCTCTATCATCACCTACACCAACTCCGGGATCATAAGAGATAACTATCTAATCTATGTACAGAACAAAGGTGACCTTTAGGGTCTCCCATATAAAACTTCAAAATATTCCTTGCCGATGGTGGATTTGTAACTATTGTTGTATGTAAACTCCACCAAAGGTAGGTGATCCTCCTACTACTAGTCAAAATCCAAAATGCACACTCACAAAATATCCTCTAACACCTAGATAGTGCACTCACTTTTCCCATATGACTGGGGGTGAAAGGATGTTCTCATCCACAACTGGGTCCTGAATTCCTCCTATAGACCTCTCCACAATCGTGATGTAAACCGAGCATCACAATGAGAGATAATAGTCAAGGGTACCCCATGATGGTAAACGATCTCTTCTAAGTACCAGTGTCACAAACTCTCTATTTAACTCTACTCCCTGATAGTAAGTAAGTGCACCAACTTCATGAGTCTGTCTACAATCACCCAAATGGTTTCATGGCCCTTCACTATGCATGGAATCCCTGTGACGATTTCCAGGGATATACCATCCCATTTTCACTCTGGGATATCAAGCGGCTGTAACAAACCTGCTAGGACCTACTCCTCATCCTTCACCCGCTGGTAGGTAATACATCATGATACAAACTTAGATACACTTCATCTCACGTCAGACCACCAAAACTTCCACTGAAGATCCTTTTACATATTTCTCACACTGAAATGTATGACTAGGGGTGAAGCATGGAACTCCTACATCACACCTTACCACATCGCAACTGGAACCATTATTCACCCCTAGAACAATATCTCAAGATTACATCCTTCATAATATCCATTTTGTGCATCACCTGTGGATATTTTATCACACAAAACCTCGCAGTCAATGTCACCCAGTTGAGACTCATTCACATTCTCAAGGAGCATATGAGTAAGCACCATCAACTATAGGAAACATTTACCCTCCTGCTTCATCAATGTCAGCTGCAGGGAAGCTAACTACTCTGATGATTCTTGCACAAGGTGGGCCTAGGACTTCCTGCTAAGGTAATCTGCAACAACATTTACTTTCCCTAGAGTATAGAATATATTGAAGTCATAGTACTATAAAACTCTAATCAGCATCGTTTCCTTAGGTTTAGGTCTCTCTGAGTGAAGAAGTACATGAGGATCTAGTAGTCTGAGTAAACCTTAAAGTGATCTCCTAGAAGGTAGTGCCTCCACACTCTCAAAGAGAAGAATACCATTTCTAGCTTTAGATCAGGAGTCGTGTAGTTTCACTCATGGGATTTCAAATACCTTGACCTATATAAAATGACCACCTATCATTTCATTAACACACAACCGAGCCTTACCCCCGAGGAATCACAATACACCATGAACTCAACTCCTTCCTTTGATAGCCTAAAAATTGAAGTGGTCTTCAGCCTCTACCTCAACTCCTCAAAGGCCTTGTGGAACTGCTCTAACTAGTCAAATTACTGTCTCTTCTGCATCAATGTGGTCAATTGGGCTATGATCATGGAGAATTCTACCAAATTTTTCCTGTTGTACCCTACCATGCGAAGAAAAATTCACACTTATAACATATTCTGGGGTGGATCCCAAGCACTCATTTCTTTAATCTTCACTAGATCCACACCTTAAACCAACTCAGAAATGAAATTCCCTAAAAACTGAAACTGATATATTCAAAACTAGAATTTCTAGATTTTTCCATAAGGCTCGTGATCTTAAAGTAGATCAAGGACCCTCCTCAAATGTGTCACATGATCCTCCTCTATCACAGTGTAGATGAGTATGTCATCGATGAAGACAATGAAAAAATGGTCCAAGTGTGGCTGGAATTTTTGGTTCTTCAAAGACAAGAAAATAGTGGGGGAATTTATCACACCAAAGGGCTTCACTAGGAACACTTAGTGTCCATAGAAACATTGAAAATCCAAATTTGGAATATCAACCTCACGAAATATCAGCTGGTGGTATAAGGACCTAAGATTGATCATAGAGAACCATATCCTGCCATGAAATTGAATGAAGAGATTGTGAATCCTTGACAAGGGGTACTTTGTCATTATTGTGGCCTGATTCAAGAGATGATAATCCATGCAAATCTGTATGCTACTGTCTGCTTTCATCATAAAAAACCGGAGCTGCCTAGGGGGACAAACTGGGTCTGATGAAAACTTTCTTGTGAAGGTCCCCTAACTGAAACCATAGCTCCAGGAGCTTATTGGGTTCCATTTTATATGTTGTAGAAGATTTTAGGGTAGTCCTTATCTACAAGTCAGTATAAAACTATAACTCTTTCCTTAGAGGTAGTCTCAAATTGTCTTCAGGGAAGACGTCCATATAACCCACTACAATGAAAGGGATCTACATGCCTAAAGAGTCCTCTACACCAAGGGTCATACTTGCTAGATTATGGGTAATGGGTTGTAATCTCAGGCTCACAACACCCAATCGTCCTACTATGTGGTCTCTCACACCGAAAAAGGAAAACCTCGTCCCATCATCACGTGGACATATGAATAATATACGGTGATAGTTAATATGGGATAAAACCATGGAAAGCCAATCCATGCCCTAGATTATGTCATAGGGTTCCATCATGATGACCAGTATGTCCCACATGAACCTCTCTCCTCTAATAGATATCTCACACTACCGAAAGATGAATGATACAGAGGAAGTTTTCCCTGTAGGATCCTCAAGGCATAAAAACTATTCTAGAATCTCTACTGGGAGCTCTAGCTCTTGCGGAATGATTTGAGTGATAAAATAATGTAAAGCACCCATGTATACTAATACTGAGGCATGAGTATAGTAAATATATATTGTATCTTGAATCATCTTCTGTTTTTTTGGGTTTCAGACGTCTATAGCATGCATTTGTTCATGGCCCTGACCTCCAGCTCCCTGAGCCTAACATGGGTTTCTTGGTGGTGGTGGTGGGATAACCTCATACATAAATCCCCCACCACTAACTCCACCCACTCCTCTACATCTTTGACTCCCTAGGGACCATACTATCCATGCTTGGGAGATCCCAGGTCACAACACTACCTCTTCTGTGGCGGTCCGTCTACTACCTACCTGGGATGCTCAGTAAACCTAGTTAGTGTTGGAGTTGGTGGTCTAGAACCAACTATTTGTACTTTATTCATTAAATAAAAGCCTTATCATATCATGAGTGTTCTTCTGTGTAACATGTCATGTGATAATGTCCTAAGGACATCTGTTGCATTAAAGGGTCATAGCGGATCCCTGCTATGATGAGAACCCGGAAGTGCCATAACACTGTTCTTGAATGTATGTTCTATGGCCGGATGATATTATTTGAGGGACACAAATAATACAGGTCATTACGGGTGAGGACTCATAAAACTTTGAGGCACCTTCTCATGGTGTGCGCCCTTGGTAATATCAAGGAGGATATTATGAGAACGAGACCCGCCAGTAGGAAATCCGCATTTCATAGTGTCATTGGATGTTCCTATCTACGGACGTGTGTATTGATCCTTAGACTTTAAGATTATTATTAATGGGTATTACAACTCGCGCACTTAGATGTGTTGACGAAAACTGTGACGACACACTGTTCGCAGGGAGGTAGGATACGTTGGGTGCGTCACGAGTAATACTGCATTAATAGATAATGCGAGAAAGGATTTGTACCTTTCGTTCCATAACGGAAATAGATATCTCAGGCCCTATGATGGAATTGATATAGCCTAAATAAATCCATGGCCATGGTAAGGTATGGGAAAGTTCAATTCCGGGAAGTCAAAGAAAGAATAATCAAGCACATGGGTTAATGGAACTAGCATGCAACCCTCTTGATTGGAGATATCGAGACAAAGGGATTATATTACACAGTAAGCGTTCGTAGGAGGTACCACGTCATTGTGGAGTTAACTTCTTTCTCTATGGGTGCCTTGGCGTGTTGCTAGACGCTAACCTTGGACGTTAGGTAGGCTCAGCCTAATGCCATAGAGAAAGAGGCCTAGAGGGTCACACACTAAGTGTGTCCGTGTATCTCAGTTAAATATTAATTTAACAAGTTAAATAAATATTATTCCCGACTGTGGTTTAATAATTATTTAAGGATGTCTGATCGCTTTTATTTTGACACTAGTTATTCGAGAGAATATATTGGGGATGAAATAATATATTTATTAGCGAGTAATGCAGTTAATTTTATTTAAGAAATAAATAGTCATTACTCAAGGTCTAATAAATGTGGTGGAGAAAAATGGAAAATAAAAGTACACGCCGTGTAGTTTTTCCAGTTCGGATTTTGAGGATTTAATATTATTTTATTAAATCATATTTATTATAATCAACGTGGGCGCATGTCAAGGAATTAATAATTCGACATGGGGGGTTTTCAATAGGAGTTAATGAAATAAATAAAAGGCGTAACGCGTTTATTTATTGTCATAACTCTATTAAACTCAAACATGATTATAAATATCCTCACAACCCAAACATTTTGAAGAGACATTGGTTGTGCACAACGGATTTGGAAATACTCTCAAGCCAAGAGAGAATTTCCTTTCCACCAAGAACTCCCTCAAGTTACAAGAGCAAGATCCTCCACCGGATCAAGGTGGTCAAAGGAAGATATCGCAAGCGAAGGTTCTTCCGTGCTAGCACTCGGAGATCCCTTCGGTGACATCCAGAGATACGTGACACACGTGTGGATCACCGCTAGAAAAATTTTACACTTGGATTCTACAACGCAACGACGGATCACCGAATCGTGACCGAACACATCAACGAAGAAAGAATTCCAAGGAGGTAATTATTATGCATTAATTAAATTAATTACAATCAACATATGATGATCCTCCTCAAGGGTTCTGGGACTCTTATTTTCTTTTCATTCTTCGATCTATTCCGAAGATTCGGCATTTTATATCGTGATGGATCTCGGATTGAACGTTGTTTAACGTTAAAATTTAAGTTGGGAAAACCCACCAACGTGTTTCCGCTGTGCCCGGAACCTTCAAGTGGTATCAGAGGGGTCATATCGTTGGTTATAATTATTTAGTTTTTCGTTGGTGATTTACACATTTAATAATTTAGTTATTTCAATTCATGTTTAATCGTTCTGAAAATATGAATCTCGAGATCTGTTCTTCCTCCCTCGTTTCTCGTTCACCTCACAGAAACGGATTTTTATTTTAATTTTGAGTAAAATAAAATAGAGGAACTCATCCGGAGGAGACAGACATTTCTGGACGTATAACACCAGAATACACGGCGTGTATTCGGAAATACACGTCGTGTAGTCTAGGTTCAATGCATTGACTGATCCGCCAAATCAGGTCGTGTATTGGATTCTTTCTAAGAATTTAAGACACCGTGTGTTGACCAGAAACAAGTGGCACACAGTTTCCGGAATACACGCCGTGTGGTCCAATGAACATGGCATGTAGTCCCTTCGGGATAGGGTTGGGTCGTGTACTCCGTACACGGCCTGCCCGGCTGGAAACCGTGTAACGCGGAAACTACACGGTGTGTGTCCCACTGTACACGCCGTGTACTCTGAAAATTTCCGAAGTACATTAACACGCCTTATCCCCGGGCGTGTACTTCGGATGGACGGTGAAGAAAAGTACACGCCGTGTAGTCGGAACTACACGCCATGTACTCACCCAAGTTACACAGATTTATTAAAATTTATTATTATATTATACAAACCCTTGAGACGTGTACCATGGTGCAGGCATAAAGCTGAGGCACAACACGTGATAGGTGTTTTATATATATGTGTTTAATTTAAAATCTGCGTAATAAATGGGAATTCACCAGGTTGCCTCCAAGGTACAAGTTACGTAGAAGGATAATGTTAAATGAATTTATTTGTTTAAAATTATGATGGATGAGAATCTCAAGGAAATTAAGAAAATTGATTTAAGATAAAAGGATTGATTAATTAAAGATAATTAATTGATTCGAGTGTGATTTATCTTAAACAATAACGATTAAAGAATTGAATGCTAGTTTTATTTATGCGTAAATATCGTTGCATCTATGGATGATAATGATCTAGACCGAGACCTTTGTATGAGAATGGTTTCTTTTAATTTATTTATTTAAATTAAATTTGTTGGCTTGCGAGCCATCTCCTCATTAATATGTAAGGCCTGCGCGACCAAGGATTATTTTATGTAAAAACCCCTTTTTACCCCTCACCTGCGTGTGAGATAAATGCATATGTAATGGATGGAGCTCCCAAGCTAGTGGAGGCGGCTCAAGTCAGGAGCCAAGGTGAAACCAATCCATGGAGATACAAATGTGGACAGGTGGAAAGCTGTAGACACGAACCTGAAAGGTTCAAGGTGTTTCTCCCCTAGGTCTTGGGTAAGTTTATCAACCGCTAGATAAACTAACCAATAGAAAAGCTCATGATCATACCATTTATTTTATTTCTGTCAGTTTCAAGGTTTATTTATTGTGGGTGTGTTGTCATGATTACACAATTAATGAATTAAACGAGCATGCAAGATGGAACTAAAATAAAATTGGCTTATACGTAAATATTATCTTAGACATGGTTAATCACTTAAGTATATCCCACTTAATATTAACAATCATGTAATCAAAGATAATAAATTGGAAATTTACGTATAAGGATAAAATCCCTCAAGATAAATATTAAGTCGGCATAGCCTTCCATAATCTTGGTTAGAATCGAACCATAGTTCAAAGTGCTTGACCAACCCTATTTGGGGTGCTTTCAATTATCGGGGAATTCTAATTTAAGGTTTTGGGTTGACTTGACTTGGTTCGCATCAAGGGTTGACTGCCATAGCAGGACTTGGTGTGACCAAGAGGCAAAGGTTGAGGAAATCCAAAAAAAAGGATTTCAGGATTGGGGAGTCCACTCAGCGGATCCAGGAACTGCGAGTTAATGCAGTTGGCATTTGTAATGCCTACCTAAAACCCTTCAAGTTGCTTGACCAACCCTATTTGGGGTAATGAGAAGGGAAATATGGATCCTTTCCACTAGTATATTCACGCAATAGAATATTCGGAAGTCAATGGTGAGGGCTATTGGATTTCGATAAAATAGTGGGAGACTAAAAAGTATTAATTTATTTGTCTCAATTTTATAATAAATTACTAAACCATTGCTCATCTTAATTTGTAGAAACGGCAAGAAAATGACTTCAAACATATCATTGCGCACCATACTCGAGAAAGAAAACCTTCTCACCGGCACCAATTTCTAAGAGTGGTAGAGGCGTTTACGCGTCGTCCTTCACCACGAAAGGAAATTATATGTGCTGGAAGAGCCTATTCCAGTTGCGCCTGGGAAAGAGGCTAGTGATGAGGAATTATCTCTCTACATGAAACACATGGATGATGCCACAGATGTCCAGTGTTTCATGCTATCGGCCATGTCTAATGAGCTCTTGAAGCAACATGAAAACATGGATGTGTATAGCATGATGTCTCACCTTAAAGATCTCTACCAAGAGAAGCCGAGACAGGAGAGGTATGAGATCTCCAATGCTTTGTTTACCACGAAGCATGGAGAGTCTGCGCCAGTTGGGCCTTATGTAGTCAATCTTGTTGGCTACATTGAACGCTTGGACATCTTAGGGATTAAATTCCCGGATGAGTTGCGTACAGATCTCATCCTATCATCACTTCCCAAGACCTTCTCTAGCTTCATTGTTAACTATAACATGAGCGGAAATGAGAAGAGTCTATCGGGGCATCTGACCTTGATTCGCCAGGTAGATAAGGACATGGGGCGTGACAAACCCGCGGTCCTTATGGTGAACAAGAAAAGGAAGGACAAGGCAAAGGGGACAAAGACTTATAAATGTTCTGAAGCCCCCGAGCACCATCCCTCCAAGAAGGGGAAGATCCAGAGGCAGGGCAAGGAGCAGGAGGCAGTGTGTTTTTCATGTGGCAAGCAGGGCCATTGGAAGAGGAATTGCACCTAGAAGCGTGGGGAAGCTAAAGGTGCGTTCGTTATCGAGTGCAATCTTTCTATTTCTACACATTGGGTATTAGATACAGCTTGTGGGGATCACATATGTATTCAAATGCAGGAACCAAGTAGATTTAGAAAGATCGCCAGAGGAGAGGTGGACCTTTGAGGTGCCAATGGTGCAAGGCTGACTGTGTTGGCAATTGGAGACTATCACCTCTCATTGCCAAACTGGCATGATTTTGGTTTTACAAAACTGTTATTTTGTGCCTAGTGTTACCAATAACATAATTTCTGTGTCTTGTTTGGATATGGATGGATTTATTTTCATGTTTGGAAATAAGGGTTATCTCTTTTATAAGAACAACGTATGTTATGGTATGGCACATTTGAATAATGGTTTGTATGTATTAAATTATGAAAACCAAGTGCTGGCAAGCGATAACAAAACAAACTCACATGACTCATACATCACCTAGTTATGGCATCACCACCTTGGTCATGTGAACGAGAAGCGCTTGACAAAGCTCTGCCAAGATGGCTATTTAGACTCTACTGAGCTAAAACCACTTGATAGATGTCATGCTTGTTTACAAGGAAAAATAACCAAGCCGCCTTTTGGTGGGCAAGGTGAAAGGGCCACAGAGCTTCTAGGATTGGTACACACAGATGTGTGTGGACCATTTCCAGTAGAAGCTAGAGGTGGATATTCTTACTTTATTACTTTTACTGATGATTTGAGTAGATATGGCTATGTCTACTTAATGAGGTATAAGTCAGAGTCCTTAGAGAAATTTATGTAATTCAAGAATGATGTAGAGAATAAACTTGGTAAGAAGATAAAGAAGCTTCGATCGGATCGAGGTGGAGAATATCTGAACCAAGAGTTCATCAATCTTCTACGGGTGTCTGGGATTCTATCTCAGCTCACTCCTCCTTATACACCACAGTGGAATGGTGTTAGTGAAAGGTGTAACTGCACCTTGTTGGACATGGTGAGGTCGATGATGAGTCATGCGGATCTTCCATTATCCTTTTGGGGATATGCATTACAAACTTCATAATACACATTAAACCGAGTACCAACTAAGGCGGAAAATGGAATTCAATCCGAGTCACGGAATGGAAGGAAACCCACTTTGTCGCACACACGTGCATGGGGATGTGAGGCGTTTGTTAAGGCCTTCTCAGGCAACAAACTAGCACCCCGGGGCACGAAGTGTATCTTTATAGGATATCCCAAGGAAACAAAAGGATATTACCTATATAACCCCCAAGACAAGAAAGTGATTGTCGCCAGACAAGACGTCTTTCTTGAGAGGAATCACATACTCAAGAAGGATAGTGGGAGAAAGATTGACTTCAACGAAGTTGATGCTCAAGATACACAGGAGTTGGTACAAGAAAAAGTTCCACAAGTCCCCGTGGAAGAGGTTCCAGAAACACAAGTACTGCGTAGGAGCTCAAGAGAGGTAAGGGAACCAGAGAGATTTGGTTTCCTAGTCACCGAGGATGGTGAATCATTATTGTTGGACAATGATGAACCTCTCTCCTACAAGGAAGCAGTAGAATGCTCAGAAGCTGCAAGATGGCTAGAAGCTATGAATTCTGAGATGGATTCCATGTATCTTAAACAAGTTTGGGTTCTGGTCGATGAGCCAGTTGATGTAAAGCCTGTTGGATGCAAATGGGTATTCAAAAGAAAGCTGGACATGGAAGGTCATGTTAGAACCTATAAAGCAAGGCTAGTGGCTAAAGGATTCAGGAAATGTCAAGGAATTGACTATGATGAAACCTTCTCGCCAGTTTCCATGTTTAAACATATAATAATCATACTTTCCATAGAAGCTTACCATGACTACGAGATTTGGTAGATGGATGTCAAAATAGCATTCCTTAATGGGAACCTTCAGGAAGTTGTCTATATGACACAACCAGAAGTGTTTGTGACACCAAGTGAAGCCAAACGGGTTTTCAAGTTGCAGAAATCCATTTATGGATTAAAGAAAACATCCAGGTCATGGAACATTCGATTTGATGAAGCCATAATGGAATTTGGTTTCATTAAGAACGAATATGAGCCATGTGTTTATAAGCGGTTTAATGGGAATGTGGTCATCATCCTAGTGGTATATGTTGATGACAGATTGCTTATTGGAAACGACGTACCAGCCTTACAGTCAGTTAAGGACTGGTTGAACAAGTGTTTCTCCATGAAGGAATTAGGAGAAGTAGCCTACATTCTAGGGATCAAGATCATTCGTGATAGATCCAAGAGGCTGCTTGGACTAAGTCAAGGTACATACATTGACCAGATACTAAAGAGATTTAGTATGGAAAAATCCAAGAGGGGATTGGTTCCAGTGTCACATGGCTTACATCTTTCTAAGAAAATGTGTCCCTAGACACAACAGGAGAAAGATAGGATGAGCAAGATCCCATACACTTCAGCTATAGGATCCATCATGTATGCCATGTTATGTACCAGGCTTGATGTTGCCTATGCACTGAGCATGGTAGGAAGATATCAAGCAGATCCAGGAGAACAGCATTGGACTGCTGTTAAGACTATCCTTAAGTATTTGAGAAAAACTAAGGATATGTTCCTGGTGTATGGAGGAGATGAGGATCTTTTCATCAGACGGTATGCTGATGCTGGTTTTCAAACAGATCAGAATGATCTGAAGTCGCAATCTGGATATGTTTTCTGTCTCAATGGAGGAGCTGTGAGTTGGAAGAGTTCAAAGCAGGCAGTTGTCGCTGATTCTACAGTAGAGTCCGAGTATATAACAGCTTCTGATGCAGCCAAAGAAGCTGTTTGGATTCGGAACTTTGTCCAGGATCTTGATGTGGTGCCTAGCAGTAAAGATCCCATTACATTTTATTGTGATAATACTACAGCGGTGGCTCTTTCAAAAGAACCAAGGTCACATCAACGGACAAAGCACATACTCCAGAAGTATCACCTCTTGAGGGATTTCTATCAAAGGGATGAAGTTGCAGTGAGAAGAGTGTCCACGGAAGAGAATATGGTGGACCCCATGACTAAAGGCCTATCTCAGTAGAAGCATGAATATCATGTGTGAGCTAGTGGGTTAAAGGTTGCTAGTAGTTGGCTCTAGTCCAAGTGGGAGTCTGTTGGAGTTGGTGGTCTAGAACCAACTCTTTGTACTTTATTCATTAAATAAAATCCTTATCACATCTTGATTGTTCTTCTGCATGACATGTCATGTGATAATGTCCTAAGGACAGCTGTTGCATTAAAGGGTCGTAGCAGATCCCTGCTATGATGAGAACCTGGAAGTTCCATAACACTGTTCTTGAATGTATGTTCTATGGCCGGATGATATTATTTGAGGGACACAAATAATACAGGTCATTAGGGGTGAGGAATCATAAAACTTTGAGGCACCTTCTCATGGTGTGCACCCTTGGTAATATCTAGGAGGATATTATGAGAACGAGACCCGCCAGTAGGAAATCCACATTTCATAGTGTCATTGGATGTTCCTATCTATGGATGTGTGTATTGATCCTTAGTCTTTAAGATTATTATTAATGGGTATTACAAATCGTGCACTTAGATGTATTGAAGAAAACTGTGATGACACACTGTTCGCAGTGAGGTAGGATACGTTGGGTGAGTCACGAGTAATACTGCATTAATAGATAATGCGAGAAACGATTTGTCCCTTCTGTTCCGTAACGGAAGTAGATATCTCAAGCCCTTTGATGGAATTGATATAGCCTAAATAAATCCATGTCCATGGTAAGTTATGGGAAAGTTCAATTCTGGGAAGTCAAAGAAAGAATAATCAAGCACATGGGTTGATGGCACTAGCATGAAACCTGCTTGATTGGATATATCGAGACAAAGGGATTATATTACATGATAAGCGTTCGTAGGAGGTAACACGTCATTGCGGCGTTAACTTCTTTCTCTATGGGCGCCTTGGCGTGTTGCTAGATGCTAACCTTGGACTTTAGGCAGGCTCAGCCTAATGCCACTGAGAAAGAGGCCTAGAGGGTCACACACTAAGTGTGTCCATGTATCTCAGTTAAATATTAATTTAACAAGTTGAATAAATATTATTCCCGACGGTGGTTTAATAATTATTTAAGGATGTCTGATCACATTTATTTTGACACTAGTTATTCGAGAGAATATATTGTGGACGAAATAACATATTTATTAGCGAGTAATGCAGTTAAATTTATTTAAGAAATAAATTGTCATTACTCAAGGTCTAATAAATGTGGTGGAGAAAAATGGAAAATAAAAGTACATGCCGTGTATATTAAATATACACGCCATGTAGTTTTATGGAAAACAAGTACACGCTGTGTATTAATTATTACACGCCGTGTAGTTTTTCAAGTTGGGATTTTGAGGATTTAATATTATTTTATTAAATGATATTTATTATAATCAGTGTGGGCGCATGTCATGGAATTAATAATTTGACATGGGGGGTTTTCAATAAGAGTTAATGAAATAAATAAAATGTGTAACATGTTTATTTATTGTCATAACTCTATTAACCTCAAACATGATTATAAATATCCTCACAACCAAAACATTTTGAAGAGCCATTGGTTGTGCACAACGGATTTGGAAATACTCTCAAGCCAAGAGAGAATTCCCATTCCACCAAGAACTCCCTCAAGTTACGAGAGCAAGTTCCTCCACCGGATCAAGGCAGTCAAAGGCGGATATCGCAAGCAAAGGTTCTTCTGCACTAGCACTCGGAGATCCCTTCCGCGACGTCCAGAGATACGTGACACATGTGTGGATCACCGCTAGAGGAATCCTACACTTGGTTTCTACAACGCAACGACGGATCACCGAATCGTGACCGAACACATCAACGAAGAAAGAATTCCGAGGAGGTAATTCTTATTCATTAATTAAATTAATTATAATCAACATATGATGATCCTCCTCAAGGGTTCTGGGACTCTTCTTTTCTTTTCGTTCTTCATTCTATTCCGAAGATTCGGCGTTTTATATAATGACAGATCTCGGAATGAACGTTGTTTAATGTTAAAATTAAAGTTGGGAAAACCCACCAACACGCTTCTGTTATGCCTGGAACCTTCAGTTAGGTAGTCCCAAGCCATGTGACCTCACTTGTCATAAGTGTTGCAGCGGCCCTCTCTGGGTTGCCCTAGTGCTATGTGCTACCCATAAACTGGGTGACCATGCCTCTATGTCTGATCACAGAAGGGTCTCCAGTATCGAGACCTGTGATGCCTACCTGCTGTTAAAGATGACTCAGCCATGTTGTGCCTACCGCCAGCTCCAACTATCTGGCATCCCTCTTCCTGGAATATATCCATCAAAAGTTCCTTCTCCAGCACCCTGATGTATGTGGGGATGCACAAGGGCACTACACCAGCCCAAATCTCTCTACGAAGTCCCTTATCAAAATTTTATACTCAGAAGTAACCATATCTGATCATATTAAGAGAGTAGTGCATAAGGTCGGTGAACCTCACCACATACTCTGCCAATGTCATCCCTCCCTACTTAAACACTAGCAGCTCATGTATCTGAACAGAGTATAAGGAGGGGTAGTACTCTTCATGAAACTACTACTGAAAGTCACCCCATGAGAGCATTGACTCATCATACATTTAGGTAACCAAGAACCTCCAATTCATATATACTCAATGGAAGAGACTGGATGGTGAAGCCACAATCTGATCTGTCGGCGTCCGAACCAGTCTGAATTTGTTGACCACTGACTCCGTTAAATCCTCTACTACCAGTGGATCTAGCTTCCTATGGGACCTTAGCAGTCACTGACACTGGAACTCGTGGAGTACGATCAACCTACACATGTTCTCATCCTGCTATGCTGGGATTATTTTCTACTCAATGAGAGGAGGTGATTCTACTGGTCCACCTAGAGGAAGGGGATCACATGATGGAAACAGAACTGAGGCCTCGCCATTCATAGGGTCATTGTCCTAAACTAGAGCTAGTATCCGGGAAGGCTTTGATTGCAGAGGAATCCTGAAAATTTTCAGGGATTATAATGGTCAGATGAGCATATATATATATATATATATCATCAAAGGATTGGGGAGATGACTCTATAAGGTGATTCACAGACTCAATCCTATATGATGAACAGACCATTTTTTCCTACAAAAAAATGTCTCAGGGTACCGAGTCGAAAAGAGGGTAATCAGGGTTCTGGTGAATGGATATGTTAGCTGCCCATACCATCACTAGACTCCCTAGCCAGAGAGCTGCTCTCGAGACACTTTGACATTTTTTTCAAAATCCCAACCAATTCCTTTTTAGGGAACATCCGAATAATATCTCAAGGAATAAACCACCTCTGATACAACTCTATCACAACCTGACCCAAGCCAGGGCTCAAGCTACAACTACCCCATGCTCACCTCCATAGGCCATGGGTTGGCGAAAAGAGTCGAAGGTACAAAAAAACAAAGGGAGGCCTTTTTCCTAAGAACCTGAACACATGAACACATCCAACACAATGAAAAAGTGAAAAAGAAAAATAGAGAAATGTGAAACTATTTTAAAGTAACATAAACATGCATGAACCTATAGAAAGTTCCAAGGTACGATAGTGAATTCTAAAATGTAAATTAGAAAACACATGCCCAAACCAGAAACTGGTTTTACTTGAAGACAACTGGAAAAGAGTAAAAGCCAAGAGTTCCCCGCTCCTAAATCCCAACTCCAACAACTGTACGTCGTCCATGATTCCAATATACCTATGCACTTCCATAGTCATGATCGACCTATCTGCTGTCTACAAAAGACATGACACATGTTGGGAAAAGCCCATGAATATGTGTGTATATACATACCTAACAGAACACCCTAAAAAGATAAAGGGGGAAATAAGAGATACAACGAAAATGAAGAAGTATATGATTTAAGGTGTAGTAAAAGAGAATGGAAAGAGTGCAGTTCAACCCAACAAGAGTGTGAAAGTAGGCTCATCAAAACACAAGGAGCTTGAAACAGTGAGGAGGTGAACCCCCTATCGAGAATTCACTACTTATAACTGGAGAGTATAACCATCCAACCATGAGAAACTAGACAAATAAAGCACACGACATACCAAGTGCATCTTCACCTCTTTTGAAAATAGATTAACCAAGACCCAAGGAGTGGATACTATTACAAAATGGATATATATATATATTTTCTTAGTCAAAGATTGCCAAACGAGAGAGAGTAAGGGTATCTCTATCTCACATCTCAGCCTAAGAAGATGTGTAGCTAACAGGTCCAAGGTAGAGTCATCTATGATGCCTATCTCTTCACGAATCTTCCCATGAGTCACAAGTTAAACCTGATAAAATAACCACACCTTGATATTATCCACTTTCGGTGGAACTGCCTCACCCGCACAGTTTAAGGTCACATCACAAGAATGTGTCTTGATGGAAAAATCACCCCTCTTTCTCATGAGTCCTCTGGTATGTCGAATCACGCCTCGCCATAGTGCCGCACAGTTGAGGGTCTTCTATGCAAGGTCATCAGGGACTACACTACCCATCCAATCTAGAGGGCCAGGACAAAATGTCATCAGGTACTACACTACCTAGATCCTACTAAGGGGTCACCCCGGAAGGTCATCGAGGACTACGCTACCCAGCTCCTACTAGAGGGTCAGCTTGGAAGGTCATCGGGGACTACACTACCCAAACCTATTGGACGGTTAGCCCAAATTTCATTGGGAAATACACTACCAAGATCCTACTGGAGGGTCATCCTAAAAGGTTGTCAGGGACTACACTACTCATCCCATCTGGAGGGTCATCCCAGGTGTTTGTCAGGGACTACACTACCCACATCTTTTTGGAGGGTCAGGCTAGAAGGTCATTGGGGACTACACTACCCAGCCGTGCTGGAGGGTCAACATAGAATTTTTTCAGGGGTTAGACTACCTAGATCCTACTAAAGGGACATCCCTTAAGGTGTTCCTTGTAATCCTGGCTAATCGCTTCCATCATTGGGTGTCGTCTCTACATGTACCAAACCCGGAACATCCACATAGTATCTTGAAATATGATTTTGAGTGTACTATCACGTTCTACATAGAAAAACAAGTTGTATAGGCATCTCAGAGGCCCAAATTTAATTTCAAATGAAAGAGATACAAAGGATTGAATATTTCTCATGGGAGTTCAGACAGTACACAACATGTGAGGAGTCCCACACAGTGTGTGGCCCTTCTTTATTGTCTGGTCATGTATCTGGTTGGACACGGGACCCATCCCATGTAGTAGTGCACGCCGTGTAGGTGGAATACATGGTGTATTCCATTTATCTGGGGACCAGGGTTGTGTCTGCTGGTCATGAATGTGTACTCATACCCCGTTTCTATGTCCATGTGCTCAGTACATGGTGAGTTCTTAGCCTTGTGTCCCTTTACATAGATCACCTCATATGAAAAGTTGTTACATGAATTTTCAAGGTGAGTACACACTGCTTCCTACTAATCTTTTCCCAAACCCTAGTGCCACCACTGAGGGAGGGTACATTCCAGGTGTTCATCACCGAACACGGTGTGTAGTCATGATTTTTTCACAAACACTATATTGTCCTGAATTTTCATCTGTGATCCAAATATGGTCAAACAACTTCATATCCAACCATGTTTCCTCTTGAAAACATTGGAACTAACTACAAATCATGCTCACTAGTTTTCATTTGATGTGAATCAATCAATGGAATGAATTAATGTTTCATTCTTTTTTCAGCATACCGATGCGCCTTTGCTGTCACGACCCGCCCTCGGGGTCCGTGCCGTGACTACCCCAAGCCCGCCTTCCATAGGCCAGGGGCTGGCGACTAGCACCAAGGCGTAAAATCCCGATAACTGGGAAGGCATTGCCTTTATAAAAGAAAACAAGCACCACAGAGCACAAGCGGAAGTAAAACACTAAGTACAAAAAGAAGAGCTGAAAAGTAAAAAGGGGCCGGAAATACAAGCCCAACTGTATAGTACAACTCGAAAGGGAAAACAGCGACTGAAAAGTAAAGCTGCTACGCTGAGATGTCCACTGGAAATCCCACCTGAAGGGTGGGTACAGATAGCTCCTCTGCTCCTCGGGTCCCGCCGTCTGCTCCAAGTATGTCCCGCCCAGTGGTCTGCCTCTGGGTACCGCCTCGTCGTATAGTCCACCTCCAGGTACCGTCCAGTCCTCGAACCTTCGGCTTCTGTCAGCACTGTCCGTCGTCTGCAACCAACACAACGAGGTGCGGGCATAGCCCGTGCAGGGGTGAGTATAACGATACTCAGTAGGGACCCCGAGACCCTCAAGGTCTCACTAAAACCAACAAGGATAAACACAAGAAGATCTCAACAGATAAACTTTACTTAGGTATATGCCCATACATATACCTAAGTTATCAAGTAACCCATCTCAATCATGAGGAAACACAAGGATTGTGAAATCGACGGATAACCACTACCCGGGTATATGCCCATACATATACCAAAGTTAGCAAGTGACCCATCTCAATCATGAAGTAAACACAAGGTCAAAAGTCTCAGCTCAAACCAGGATTTTCATTATCGAAACCGTAACTGCTGAAGAGCCCCGTCTCTGAAGTGTGCAGTAGTCCTGTCACGACTCCGAGGTACTGCTCACTAACCTAAGACTGCTGAGGTACTCCTCCTGTCGAGTACTGCGGGTTTGCGGCCAACTACCTGGCGCTCCGTCCGCTGAGGTATGTCACCCAAACACAGTAGTGCACACCCCCTAGTAGCCTGCTGAGGTACTCTCCGGACGAGTACCGCGGGTCTGCACTGTCACACACGTACTCCGTCCGCCATGGGTTTGCACCTCAGAAAGTAGTGCTCCGTCCACTGGGCTAGTCGACTCACTCCAAGTCGAGTCGGTCAAGCAGTCGTCAGGTCTCAGCTAGCTACACGGTCTCCGTACATCGCATGCTCGTCACTGGGAGGGTCCGCTCCACGAGCTACAGGTCGATACTCCAAGTATCTCAAAGTCCCACGAAGAAGTGTCTCAAAAGTCCATCTCATCACAGGGGTCTCAACGCAACAGACGGCGCGTCGATCGGACGCCCGGTCTGTGAGTTATTAGCCTTTTCGTCCCAGGGGCCCGGTTGGTTTCGAGTGTGAACCAATCCCGGCCGTATCTCAACTGTACCCCGAACTCCCATAGGGTATACCCAAAGGGACCGTTACTCAACGTAACTACTAACGCCGCTGACGGCTCGTCAAGCGGACGTCCTGTCTGAAAGATATCAGCTTTCCCGTTCCAGGGGCCCGGTTGGATTTCGGGTACATTCCAACCCGGCCATACTCCGACTGCATCCAAAACTCGGGCGGAGTATGTCAAAAGTTCCGTCTCATCAAGAGGAAGTCAACGAAACAGACGGCGCGTCAATCGGACGCCCGGTCTGTGAGTTATTGGCATTTTCGTCCCCGGGGCCCGGTTGGTTTTTAAGGGAAAACCAACCCGACTGTACTCCACCTGCGTCCAAACCTCGGGCGGAGTATGCCAAAAGATCCGATTCACTAAGAGGAACACAACGCGACTGACGGCGCGTCAATCGGACGTTCGTGGCTCAAGATATGAGCGTTTCCGCTCCGAAGGCCCGGTTGGTTTCGTGAACGAACCAACCCGGCCGAACTCAAAGTAACCCGAAACCTTGAGTGCGATATACCGAAACGACCGTCTCGATCCAAGGATCGCGTTACCGCAGACGGTTCGTCATTCCGAGATCCGAGGCTCATGTTATGAGCCAAAAACCGAAACTGGTCCGTAACGGGGGGGTTCGGGTCCGGGCCGACCCGGCCCGACCCCCCCCCCCCCCCCCCCCCCCCCGGGGTGGCGCGGCGGCCGGCGGCGGCGGTCGGCGGCGGCGGACGGCGGCGGCGGGCGGCGGCGACGGGCGGCGCGGCGGCGGCGGCGGCGGGCCGCGCTGGCAGCGGGGGCGGGCCGCGCTGGCGGCGGGGGCGGGCCGCGCTGGCGGCGGGGGCGGGCCGCGATGGCGGCGGCGGCGGCACGCGGGGCTAAGCCCCGCGTTTTCTGGAGGGCGGCGCGGCACTGGCCGTGCCGTTTTTTTTTACAAGCGCCCCCCCCCACGTGGGGGGCTTGCTGGATCGAACCGAGGGGGCAGCCGGCCCCCTCCCTTTAAAAGAACCGCCCCCTCTTTAAAAGAGGGGGTTTTAATATACCGGCCGGGGAATTAAATTCCCCGGTTTTTATGGCATCCGGCCGGCCAGCTGGCCGGCCGGTCTTCTCCAACGGGATCGGAAAATCCGGTCCCCTCTTCGGCTTCCGACGCCGGCGGCCCGGCCGCCGGTCTGCTCTTCCGCCGCGGCCCGGAACCGGCCGCGGTCTCCTCGTCCCGCCGCGGCCCGGAACCGGCCGCGGTCTTCTCGTCCCGCCGCGGCCCGGAACCGGCCGCGGTGTTCGTCGTCCGGCGCGGTGCGACTGCACCGCGCCCCTCTCGCCGTGCCATGAATCCTTCCAACGCGGCGCGGCGGCGTCGCGTTCTTGAAGACTCTCCTCGGCGTAGTGCGACGGCGTTGCGTAAATTAAACGCACGGTAAACCGCGTGGTGCGACGGCACCACGCCACTTTGCTTCCATCGAAAGAATTAAACAAGAACGTTGGAGGGGGGTTCGGCCGTGTTCGTGCGGTCCGGCCCCCCTCGCGTTAATAATAATAACGCAACTTAAAGAAAATTATGCCACACGTTAATCTTGCTAAAAGCACGATCAAGAATAAAAAGAGGAATCCAAAAGAAATTCGACAACCCCTACCTCGGTTTTAAGATTCGAAGAATCGTCTATGATCCGCGGAAGACGGCGTCGCGGAAGTCGGGCGTCGCGGTCGTCGTTCGTCAAATCCGTTGACGAAGAGACGCGTCTGAAGAGGCACGTCGTTGGCGAATCCTTGTACGCCGACGAAGGTTGTCCGAGGAAGGTGCGGTGTTCTCTCTCGTTGACACCGAAGACGAAGACGAGCGGAGCGGCGTTCTTCGGCGGAAAAAGAGCGTTCCTCGTCAAGTCTTGAGGAAAGTCAAAATATAAAGAAAGCAACGAATCTCAAGAACCCTTACCTCGATAGTCGCACGTTGACGGAGTCGTGGAAAATCGGTGTCGATTCCTTTGACGTCGGAGGAAGAGTCGTTGTCGAAGGCGTTCGTCGCGGAAAAACGTCGCGGAAGGGATCGTGTTCTTCGGCGGAGAAGTTCTTCGTTGAAGAACGTCGTTCTTCGCGTTCTTCGTTGAGTTGAAGAAGAAGAAGAAGAAAAGCTTCCAAAGCTCTCAAGAAATCCTCCCAAGGTGACTAAGAGTTCTAACCCAACAAAATAAGACAAAGTCTTATTTTATTCACAAAAAGAATTTCAAAGGTTTGAAATTCAAAAAGGGTTTAACTCCCTTAATTAACTCACTTATTTAATATACATGAATTGTATAATTAAATAAAAGTTGACTTGTCAAGACATTAAGAGGGAGAGTGGGGAGTTGAAAAGGTGGGGGGGTTCGTGTGGGCCCCACCACACTTAATCCTCCCAAGGGAGGTTATGTGGGTGTGGGTCCCACTTCCAACCTCCTTTGAGAGGAGTTAACCTACAAAAAGTAAAATAAAAAGAATTACACTTTTTATTCAACTTTTTTATAAATCTCCCAAAAACTAACTTTCAACCCGCAACAAACGCAACTCCCGAAAAGGTCTCTTTAAGCGAATATCGGCGCTGCGAGTTCATCGGTGCCCTCGGATTTCAATTCCGAGCACCGGATCAAAAGTTAGAAATTCCCGCTCGTTCGTTCACTGAACGTACCCGAGCCAAACTTCGGAAACTAATTCCGGGCACTCCGGGCCTCGGAATCAGGTGCCGTCTGAAACCGCGCTCTTGTAAAATTCTAAAGAAAATTAAGAAAAAATTTTCCTTGAATTTTACGGGTCTTTACATTACTCCCACCTCAGGGCTTTACGTCCCCGTAAAGCTACATCAAAAACTAGGGAAACAAAAAGAGGATACTGAGCACGCATCTGAGCCTCCCGCTCCCATGTGCTCTCCTGGAGATTCCCGTGCCGCCATCTGTTGCGCACAAGAGGAATCGATCGTCCATGTAGGACCCGCTCCTGGATGACATGGACCTCTTTTGACGTGGCCCGGACCATCTCTGGTCCCACAAGAGCTGCAAGATTTCTTCTTTGCCGAAAAGAGAAACCTGGTCTCATCCCCTGGATGAACCACATTCTTTGCCTAAAACAGTCAATCCTAACATGGATGATATTAATCCATACCAAGGATGACGTCGTAAGGCCTCGACGCTACTACTAAGAGATCCAACCGTTACTCTCGCCTCCAAGGGTTGAGTCACACTGTCGGCATCAGTGTGTGGTAACTGGTCTCCTCCAGTAGATGTCTCACAAGTGAGGGTCAAGTCAACAGTCAACTGGAACCTCTTAGTAACATCACAAAAGAGGACAGGAAAGAAAACATCACAAAAGAATGTGTCTTTTTATTATTGCAGCTCATAATACAAGACGCTACACAAAAGCAACATCAACATGGAACTAGAAGTACAAAAGACGTAACCACAAGTTCCTCCCCTGTCCACCTGCTCCCAGAGCTCCAGCATTTGTCGCTGCCTCAACCTCGGTGGCTCCTCAAAAGCCTATGGATCAACTGTACGAGGAGTCGGACAGTCACGTGCCAGGTGCCCCTTTCCACCGCACGAGTAACAATGTCCGTTTCTGGCACGCCTGGCTCTGACCCCACCTCGGGTGCACCGCACCACCGGTCCTAAAACCCGAGATCGCCCAACTGCTCGTCTGGTCCTCCTGGACCTCGGCATCATCTGTCTACTGCCCACAGATGACTCGGCTTCTGATCGAAAAACACGCGGCAAAGGCAGAATCTCCTGTACACGCTCGGGGTGTAGAGATACTGGCACAAACTCCACCCTGAAGAAGGTCTCGAAGTCTTCCCATGCGAAGTTCATCTCATCGCAAAACTGAAACAAGTGGCTCCACCACCTACCTGCTGCTGCCTGAAAGAGGCTGGTAGCAAAGATCACCATGAAGTCTTCCGGCGTCCCCACTAGCCTGAAGACTCTCACCACAGCCTCCAGCCAAACCTCAGCCGCCTGCGGGTCCGTCTCTCCCCGGAACCTGGGTGGCCTCTGGCGCTGGAACTCGTGCAGCGCGCTCAAGCGTCGTGCATCGCCTACTGCTGGGGCTGGTGGCATCGGTGGCCCAACGTATGGTAGTACCGCTGGTGCCTCAACTGCAAGAGGGCCCTGTACCGAAGCCTCGTCGCTCGACAGACTGTCAGCACGCTCATCCCTCCGGGCTCTAGCTGGTCGTCTGAGAAAAGACATCCTGAAAGAAACAACGTAACACGATCAAACGATTATACCTGGTGAGCTGACCTGGTTTGAGCTGTTTTAAGGGGAAAACCTTTGAAAACATACACGCAATCAGTGTTTTCGTGCACAAAGTCGGAAATCAGTTGTCAGGGTCCTGGTGTATGGATACGTCGGCCGCCCGCACCAACACTGGACTCCCTGAACTGAAAACCACACTCGGTACTCTCAACACTATTGCTTCACAGAAAGAAACATCAGAGTTATAAGTTCTGCGGTAGAACCGAACTCCTCTGATACCAATTTGTCACGACCCGCCCTCGGGGTCCGTGCCGTGACTACCCCAAGCCCGCCTTCCATAGGCCAGGGGCTGGCGACTAGCACCAAGGCGTAAAATCCCGATAACTGGGAAGGCATTGCCTTTATAAAAGAAAACAAGCACCACAGAGCACAAGCGGAAGTAAAACACTAAGTACAAAAAGAAGAGCTGAAAAGTAAAAAGGGGCCGGAAATACAAGCCCAACTGTAAAGTACAACTCGAAAGGGAAAACAGCGACTGAAAAGTAAAGCTGCTACGCTGAGATGTCCACTGGAAATCCCACCTGAAGGGTGGGTACAGATAGCTCCTCTGCTCCTCGGGTCCCGCCGTCTGCTCCAAGTATGTCCCGCCCAGTGGTCTGCCTCTGGGTACCGCCTCGTCGTATAGTCCACCTCCAGGTACCGTCCAGTCCTCGAACCTTCGGCTTCTGTCAGCACTGTCCGTCGTCTGCAACCAACACAACGAGGTGCGGGCATAGCCCGTGCAGGGGTGAGTATAACGATACTCAGTAGGGACCCCGAGACCCTCAAGGTCTCACTAAAACCAACAAGGATAAACACAAGAAGATCTCAACAGATAAACTTTACTTAGGTATATGCCCATACATATACCTAAGTTATCAAGTAACCCATCTCAATCATGAGGAAACACAAGGATTGTGAAATCGACGGATAACCACTACCCGGGTATATGCCCATACATATACCAAAGTTAGCAAGTGACCCATCTCAATCATGAAGTAAACACAAGGTCAAAAGTCTCAGCTCAAACCAGGATTTTCATTATCGAAACCGTAACTGCTGAAGAGCCCCGTCTCTGAAGTGTGCAGTAGTCCTGTCACGACTCCGAGGTACTGCTCACTAACCTAAGACTGCTGAGGTACTCCTCCTGTCGAGTACTGCGGGTTTGCGGCCAACTACCTGGCGCTCCGTCCGCTGAGGTATGTCACCCAAACACAGTAGTGCACACCCCCTAGTAGCCTGCTGAGGTACTCTCCGGACGAGTACCGCGGGTCTGCACTGTCACACACGTACTCCGTCCGCCATGGGTCTGCACCTCAGAAAGTAGTGCTCCGTCCACTGGGCTAGTCGACTCACTCCAAGTCGAGTCGGTCAAGCAGTCGTCAGGTCTCAGCTAGCTACACGGTCTCCGTACATCGCATGCTCTTCACTGGGAGGGTCCGCTCCACGAGCTACAGGTCGATACTCCAAGTATCTCAAAGTCCCACGAAGAAGTGTCTCAAAAGTCCATCTCGTCACAGGGGTCTCAACGCAACAGACGGCGCGTCGATCGGACGCCCGGTCTGTGAGTTATTAGCCTTTTCGTCCCAGGGGCCCGGTTGGTTTCGAGTGCGAACCAATCCCGGCCGTATCTCAACTGTACCCCGAACTCCCATAGGGTATACCCAAAGGGACCGTCACTCAACGTAACTACTAACGCCGCTGACGGCTCGTCAAGCGGACGTCCTGTCTGAAAGATATCAGCTTTCCCGTTCCAGGGGCCCGGTTGGATTTCGGGTACATTCCAACCCGGCCATACTCCGACTGCATCCAAAACTCGGGCGGAGTATGTCAAAAGTTCCGTCCCATCAAGAGGAAGTCAACGAAACAAACGGCGCGTCAATCGGACGCCCGGTCTGTGAGTTATTGGCATTTTCGTCCCCGGGGCCCGGTTGGTTTTTAAGGGAAAACCAACCCGACCGTACTCCACCTGCGTCCAAACCTCGGGCGGAGTATGCCAAAAGATCCGATTCACTAAGAGGAACACAACGCGACTGACGGCGCGTCAATCGGACGTTCGTGGCTCAAGATATGAGCGTTTCCGCTCCGAAGGCCCGGTTGGTTTCGTGAACGAACCAACCCGGCCGAACTCAAAGTAACCCGAAACCTTGAGTGCGATATACCGAAACGACCGTCTCGATCCAAGGATCGCGTTGCCGCAGACGGTTCGTCATTCGGAGATCCGAGGCTCAAGTTATGAGCCAAAAACCGAAACTGGTCCGTAACGGGGGGGTTCGGGTCCGGGCCGACCCGGCCCGACCCCCCCCCCCCCCCCCCCGGGGTGGCGCGGCGGCCGGCGGCGGCGGTCGGCGGCGGCGGAGGGCGGCGGCGGGCGGCGGCGACGGGCGGCGCGGCGGCGGCGGGCGGCGCGGCGGCGGCGGCGGCGGGCCGCGCGGGCGGCGGCGGCGGGCCGCGCTGGCGGCGGGGGCGGGCCGCGCGGGCGGCGGGTTGCCGCGATGGCGGCGGCGGCGGCACGCGGGGCTAAGCCCCGCGTTTTCTGGAGGGCGGCGCGGCACTGGCCGTGCCGTTTTTTTTAACAAGCGCCCCCCCCACGTGGGGGGCTAGCTGGATCGAACCGAGGGGGCAGCCGGCCCCCTCCCTTTAAAAGAACCGCCCCCTCTTTAAAAGAGGGGGTTTTAATATACCGGCCGGGGAATTAAATTCCCCGGTTTTTATGGCATCCGGCCGGCCAGCTGGCCGGCCGGTCTTCTCCAACGGGATCGGAAAATCCGGTCCCCTCTTCGGCTTCCGACGCCGGCGGCCCGGCCGCCGGTCTGCTCTTCCGCCGCGGCCCGGAACCGGCCGCGGTCTCCTCGTCCCGCCGCGGCCCGGAACCGGCCGCGGTCTTCTCGTCCCGCCGCGGCCCGGAACCGGCCGCGGTGTTCGTCGTCCGGCGCGGTGCGACTGCACCGCGCCCCTCTCGCCGTGCCATGAATCCTTCCAACGCGGCGCGGCGGCGTCGCGTTCTTGAAGACTCTCCTCGGCGTAGTGCGACGGCGTTGTGTAAATTAAACGCACGGTAAACCGCGTGGTGCGACGGCACCACGCCACTTTGCTTCCATCGAAAGAATTAAACAAGAACGTTGGAGGGGGGTTCGGCCGTGTTCGTGCGGTCCGGCCCCCCTCGCGTTAATAATAATAACGCAACTTAAAGAAAATTATGCCACACGTTAATCTTGCTAAAAGCACGATCAAGAATAAAAAGAGGAATCCAAAAGAAATTCGACAACCCCTACCTCGGTTTTAAGATTCGAAGAATCGTCTACGATCCGCGGAAGACGGCGTCGCGGAAGTCGGGCGTCGCGGTCGTCGTTCGTCAAATCCGTTGACGAAGAGACGCGTCTGAAGAGGCACATCGTTGGCGAATCCTTGTACGCCGACGAAGGTTGTCCGAGGAAGGTGCGGTGTTCTCTCTCGTTGACACCGAAGACGAAGACGAGCGGAGCGGCGTTCTTCGGCGGAAAAAGAGCGTTCCTCGTCAAGTCTTGAGGAAAGTCAAAATATAAAGAAAGCAACGAATCTCAAGAACCCTTACCTCGATAGTCGCACGTTGACGGAGTCGTGGAAAATCGGTGTCGATTCCTTTGACGTCGGAGGAAGAGTCGTTGTCGAAGGCGTTCGTCGCGGAAAAACGTCACGGAAGGGATCGTGTTCTTCGGCGGAGAAGTTCTTCGTTGAAGAACGTCGTTCTTCGCGTTCTTCGTTGAGTTGAAGAAGAAGAAGAAGAAAAGCTTCCAAAGCTCTCAAGAAATCCTCCCAAGGAGACTAAGAGTTCTAACCCAACAAAATAAGACAAAGTCTTATTTTATTCACAAAAAGAATTTCAAAGGTTTGAAATTCAAAAAGGGTTTAACTCCCTTAATTAACTCACTTATTTAATATACATGAATTGTATAATTAAATAGAAGTTGACTTGTCAAGACATTAAGAGGGAGAGTGGGGAGTTGAAAAGGTGGGGGGGTTCGTGTGGGCCCCACCACACTTAATCCTCCCAAGGGAGGTTATGTGGGTGTGGGTCCCACTTCCAACCTCCTTTGAGAGGAGTTAACCTACAAAAAGTAAAATAAAAAGAATTACACTTTTTATTCAACTTTTTTATAAATCTCCCAAAAACTAACTTTCAACCCGCAACAAACGCAACTCCCGAAAAGGTCTCTTTAAGCGAATATCGGCGCTGCGAGTTCATCGGTGCCCTCGGATTTCAATTCCGAGCACCGGATCAAAAGTTAGAAATTCCCGCTCGTTCGTTCACTGAACGTACCCGAGCCAAACTTCGGAAACTAATTCCGGGCACTCCGGGCCTCGGAATCAGGTGCCGTCTGAAACCGCGCTCTTGTAAAATTCTAAAGAAAATTAAGAAAAAAATTTCCTTGAATTTTACGGGTCTTTACATTTGCTCTTCATCAGATGGGTATGGAATCTATGGATTATTGAACCTTGCATTTTGTCATTTCAAGATCCATTCATCACTAACTATTCTATCATCATTCCACAATTTTTCTCTAAATATGGTTTCCTAATAGATCACATGTCACCTGACAATTGTCGAACTGGGATTTGATGGAATTCCTTAGTGATAAATGTGATGAAAAGTGGGAGTAAGGAATCAAAAACCCTATTTGGGATCATTGTCCAAGAATTCATGCCCAACCAATCATAATTGAGAAATCTTGGTTAGAAACAACTAATGAGAAGATGAAAATGGGTACATGGGCTCATACATGGTTTGAAATCAAAGGCTCGGATCCAATGATGACTATCGATCCACTCAAACATTATTCAAAGGCATAGAATCACCAGAGATGAGTCCTACCTGGATTGGATTGATCATTGCTTATGAGGAACGTGTTCTTCGATGAAGGAGGTGGATCATTTGTGGTCTCCACATCATGATCCTTCTAGAACTATAGGGCCGTCTTTGTTCTTCCTTCGTCATTCTCCAACGGGGAAGAGAGGAGAGGAAGAGTAATCATTGGAAAAACAGGATTATGAGGTAAAAGCCTCATAATCAAGAATTTATATCCTTTAATTAGGTTTATGTTATTTTAAATAATTAAATAAAATAATTCAATTAACCACTTAAACATCCCACCCATGAGTTAGGGGTCTGGATGTCCCATGGTGACTCATTTTATGTCACGCCTAGGGAAAACACCATATTCCAAACCCAACTGTGGTCTCATATTTCAAATCTGATCAACCATTTATGTGTTATCCTATTTTCTTTAATTAAACATGCATTCATAATAATAAAATATATTTAATATTATAATAAAATTAATTCTGGGCACACGGATACTCAGAATCTCACATCGTCTTGACACTTAGCACTGGAATAATATTTAGAAATATTTCAATGTCTCATATGGAAAAATTTGATCTCTATATTAATGGTCACTGAAATGGATCATAGTGACTTTTAGATAATTATTATGAAAAATCATCTTAGGAATGTTGAAAGTAAATTATATCCACACCCTCCATATATACACACACACATAATAAACTAAGAAACATGGAATGTGTTTATTAGTCATCATGATGAAGAATCATTTATGTAAATTGTTATTGGTAATACTTTACTTGGAAAAATGTGTATTAATATATTTTATTAATAATTATTAATTTATAAAATAACAATGGAATGCAGAAAATAAGCATCGTGCATAAAAATCAATGTACCCCTACTCTAAAGCAAGGATGAGGCAAACTTGAACTAAAAAATAGTATGTCTTTTAAATATATACTTATACTTTTATGTATAATGAAAAACAACATAATTATGTTCCATTGTTTATATAAAAATTAATGAATCAAAATTCAAAGACATTCTTATCCCATATCATGTGGTATAGAGGGAGGATTATGTAAATAAAAATAGAATACTAGTAGATTAAAACAAGTAAAAAGTATAGGAATCATGTGTGAGCCTCACATAATAAAACTTTTCTCTGATTTAAATCAGTATTTAATAATAGTGAATACTTATTTTCCTATTTCTTTTATTTGGTTTAAATTGAAGAACCAACATCATCTATACTCGATGAACGAATACATTAAGTGGCCTTAAAGAAGCTATAACAATATGGTTGTGTCAGAGGTACAAGTTTTTGAGTGTCACCTAAAACATATTTTAAGAAAAGAAATGCACAAGGGATAAAGATAAGAAAATATAGGAGATTTATATATGAATAAATTCTCTAGAAGAGAAACTTAATTGGAAGTATTATTTTTTAGAGAATGTTATTGGAAATAATTAAAGAGAATAAACTACACAATAACAAATGCTACATGAAGATCCCCCCCATCTTTGAGATGATTCATCCCCCTTAAAGGTATTCCATACCAGAGGTAATATATGTTTTCCTAATTTTTTATGTGAAATGTAAATCTAGAGAATAAAGATACCTTTTTTTTGCTAATATTAAATAGGGTGAAATTGATTATGATGAATATCTATCATGTAAAATCCTTTACCCAGTATAATATAGTCATCAGTTACTTTATTACATTAGAATTAGATATAATATATCATATCCTAAAGGACTAAATAGTTTATTAGTATTGGTAAAATAGATACAAACTTGAATCTCACATTTCATTTGAAAACATAAAAATACAACATATTGAAAGTAAATATTCTACATCCTTGAACTCGTTCAAAAATTCTTTCATCATATCTCGAGGAAAAGAAACAAAATAAGGGTGAGAAAAAATGCATAGTAAGGGTTATGTATAGTGGGAACTATCATGATTAAATTTGGAATAATCAATATGGAAAGTTAAATAATTGAAAACATGTGTCATTTAATAAATAACATGAGCATGGATAATAATATGGAAGGAATAAATAGTGATCAAATAATGACATATAAATAATCACATGGACTTGAAGATAATCCATGGATATTATAACTAATCAAATAATCACATGGATATTAACAAATAATCTCATAATGATGGAATGCATAATGACAGAAATCATAAACATACCATCGAGGCCTCATGCTAATACATCTCACATAAATGGGTCGGGCTTTAGCCAAATACCCAAACTAGTTTGTCTCATGAGACTTGTCAATTCATCAAGGGGGTATAAAGGGAATCTCTCATTGCTTGCTAATTACAATGAATTCATCATATGAAAGGGGTGAAGAATAATAAACATAAACATTCATATTGAAAGAAAGAGCACAAAATTTTAATAATTTCCCCAATCAATAAACATAATCATAAACTATAAAAATTAATATTACAAATGGTATAAAAATTTTACATTCTTAGTAAAGCAAGATATTCACAAAAATAATGTTGAAATTGATAAATATACATTAAAAATATCCCAGAAAATTTTCATAAGGAAAAAATAACTGATTTAAAGTCTAAAATATTTCCCAAATATTAAAGAAAACATTTTATTTGAAAGAAAATCATTTAAAATTTTAAATAAAACTTCAAATATATGAGTGGTGATGACGGTAGGTAATTATGTACATGCCATATATGTATAAGTGACATACCTTTCACACTATTGTAAAAAGGTGAAAAATACATTCTTTGGAAAATGACAAGAAGATTACTTTTAAAAATTTTGTATAAAGTAAAAAATTAGTAAAAATGACTTCAATAAATCATTGGAGAATGTTAAAAAATACCATTTATACATTTTAAAGAAAATTTGGATACAAAAGAGAATGGATTCCCAATAGAGTATAAAAACAATGATGGTTCCCTTAAAAAAATTATTTTAGAATCTTAAGTACTTAAATATGGGAAATTGAGAGGAAAACATATAGTTTATAGGAAAAAATAGATTAGAAGAAAATATATTTTTTTAAGATATAAATATAAAATAATTTCCCTCGGTGGAGACATAAATATAAAAAATCTTGGATAATGATATGATTATGAAATAAACCCTTACCACATTGGTAACTGTTGAATCATAATCCCCATAAAGGAAAAAAACTTCAAAAAAATCTATAATACCAAAAAAAAGAAGGTAATCATGATATATCATATCAAATGGGCAGTAGATACTCCTTATAAAAATAATTGGGTTCATAAAACCAAATATGTGTCAATAAAGTGAAAATTAAGATGAAATGCCTTAAAATGATCATACTATTGAAGTGATAATTTATCAATGAATAGATTATGAATATCAAATTTAAATCCACATAAAAAAGTAAAAATACAATATAAATTTATCAAAATTTATTATACACATAATATTAGAAAATCAAAGACAACGAAGAAGTAATAAAATACAATGAAATGAAATTGAGTTATGAAACCCCATACCACAAGGAAACTTTTGATTCAAATCCCCTTAGATAAAATAATTTTAATTAAAACATAAAATTACATGAAATTTAAGTAATCATTATATAACATATAAAAATGTAGTGTATTCATCATATGAAATAAATTAGGTTCATAACAATAAAATATGTCTCAATGTAGAGGAATTGAGACGAAATACCTTACCTTGGGTCTAACTCATCACATACATTATTTGTCGTTATGAAAATTAAACTTATTATAATTATATAATTTATTAATAAAATTTTTAAATTTTATTATTCCTTTTATTTCCATTTCATAATCAATCACATAATCAATTAAGTTCACATCATATGTTTTGATTATATTCATCTCATATGTCCAAAATGAATTTGGAATGTTGACTATGGTCAAAGAGGTAATTTTTACAACATCTATAGAATAATAATCATAAAATTATTTTCATATTAATAATAAAATTATACTTTTAATACTAATCCTAAAATATGGTTATAAGAAGTGAATCACGTTACAATCATGGACATGGTAGGTCGTACGCATTCATGAGTAACGTTTCTATTTTTCAATGATCATTATTAAAGAAGGAAAGTATTATTTTATATTCATTTAATGATAATAATATAATAAATACAATATTCTTTATTAAAATATACTTATTTATATCATATATGTGATGTGCTGATGAATAATGAATCACATCACTTTATGGAGATGTTATCCCACACATACGCACGAACGATGTTATCATTTTTCAGTGAATGAAAATATAAGAAATTACATGATATATTATCTTTAAATAATAAAAAATATGTCATGAATATCATATATATAAATATATAATGCATAATTAAAACCAACCTTGATCAGTGGTGATGGAAAATTAATTGCATCGGTTCGTGAGGCAGTAGTCTATCGTACACACAAAGGAAGATTCTTATCCCATTTGATGGAAGAGAAGATAGATATAGGGTATTACATTAACATAAAAACATATTATTATGTGATATATACTGATGTTATTATATCATCTTGGTTGAATAATATTTTCAGTATGTAGAGGAAGAAATAAAACAAAAATTCTTGGTCAGGAATGATACCTCTTCTTCGGACAACCTCTTTGGGCTTGCACCAAGAGCCTTCCTAGGACAGTTTTATAATCAAACCAGGTAATATAGGACTTGGGAAGGGGATTAAATAATTTATTTGGTAAATTCGTGGATGAAACAAAAGGATCTTGAAGTATAGAGAGGAGAAGAGAGGGGGATCCATTTTGTAAGTGGGGAAGGGAACCCACATAGAAAATTTCCTAATATAATACAAAAATGATAAAATAATTCCACATAAAATTACTTCCAAATGGAAATAGATTAGAATTTTGGATAGGATAAGGTCAAAATATTTCCATCAATTAATTTTTTTGACAATTATAATTGGAAATATTACCCTTATCTTTGGGTTTAACCCCCACCCCCAATAATCTCGTTTCGACATTAATCGTGATAACATATTTTTACTATTTCCACTATTAATTATGAAAAAAATTATGTTGAACTTATTAAATAATATTAATTATTATGATTCCAAATATGGAATACACTATATCAAATTCAATTCACATAAGTGACATTTTTTAATTTATTCGATTTATCTAAATTGGTTAAATAATAATATAAATAAACTTATTATTCTTTTAAATCCATTTTAAAATAAAATGTATCCTTCTAAATGCTTTAAAAGAAAAGTTGGGTTTTAATAAAAGATAGTATTTCAATCTATTCATCAAAAAAATTATTCATTTCTGAAAATATAAAAAATCCAATCAAAGAACATTTTGAATTTTTGATTTAAAAAAATGAATTTAGCCTTTCAAATAAATTTTCTAAAATTGGTAAAAAAATAATTTCTAAATAAGTGTGAAAAACGCGATGAAACCACTTTTTAGAAAAAAAATTATTTTAATATATAAAACAAGATTTATTCTTATCACATGCCTATAAAAAATATTAGATGAATGATAAAACATTTTATTGAATATATAATTTATAAATATCCTTAAAATCATTCACTAATGGTGATTAATTTAATTCATTATCATAAAAACACATAATGCACATAAAAATAGTTTTTCAGAAAATTGTTTCATTTATTTTCAAATGTTTTTTATTTTTATTTCCAATCAATTGACAACCAATAAGTTTAGTTATACATGTGTAAGAAATATATGTTTCATAATTTAGCTATTTCTATCCATACTCTATAATTTAATTTTTGGGATATAACTGCTATATTTAAATAATAATATTTCATGGTTCTCTTAGGCTCAGTGTTGTTGTATAGGACATTAAACAATGTTTTACTTTTTAAAATCTTGGGGTTTTATATATCACCACCCACACATCACCTTGTCATGAGCGTTACGATGTATAATATCCAAGGAGATACCAAAATAGGTCTATCTAGAAGAAAAATATCCTGATCTTTTATTAAAAGATGAAATAAAAAAGATAATAAGAGAACATGCGAGGTCAAACAAAGAGACTTTCCCTCATCCTGGAAAGTAATTTTCTGATCATAAAGTGATTCATTTTCATATTCATTGTAAGATTCATGAGAAATTTCCCACATCGATTGCGAGTTACCTTGGTTGAGGATCCTAAGGATCTCTATATTGGGATTTTCTAGCTCTAGAGTGATCTTGACCTTTGATGCCTTAGAAGATGATCTGATAGACACATTCCAAGTGGATATTCTATACAAAAAACAACTTACAAAAAGTCATGTTAGAGTTGATATTAACATATCTCATGATATGAGCACCGAGATACCTATACCCATTCATGATTTATTTGTTTAAATGGTTAAACTTTTTATTATAACATTCATAACCTGGTCATTTGATCTTTTAAAAATACATTTCGACAAGGAGATATGTCCCTTCCATATTATTTTTTATACAAAACTTTAACAGTTATGAAAATATTACTAAAAAAAGGAATGCTATTACAAATGAAGACAATGAAAGAAAAATGTAAAGCATAATCAAAACAATCTAAAGGATCAATCAATAAATTGAAAATGCATTCATAAAGTACCTTTACCCCATTAGTTCAACTTTAGTATTTATAATATTTCAAGTTCATGAAGATACATTGTTCAAATATAGTGACATGACCATCATTGATTTTAAAGAACAAATATATGAATAGGGCATTATAAACATTCTTATTCTTGAGAATGTAGATGAAATCCTCAAGCATGTGTGGATATGAATCTCAGTTTTAAGAGTATACATGAGGTGTATTTTCATAATTTGTTTGTCTAATTGTTCAAAAACTACGTTAATTATAGTTAAATACTATTCATATCATTTTTAGGTGTATATATCATTTCTAGTTGAAGGGAAAACACTATGAATGAAAATTTGAACTCATCAGTCCTCACATCACTTCTACAAAAAAGGGACCTTATAAGAAGAGTAATATACAAAAATAGGCGAAACAATGGTTGTATTTTTTGAAAAAAAAATTAGAGATGAAAAACAATTCATAATACCCACGATGCTGGGGTAAAACTCTACAATTTAATCGTATCAAATATATTTTCATTTGATTCATTTCTTGTTTCTTTTTATTTTGTAGGAGCATTGGTGGCTCATTACAATCAATTTGGATACTCTAAAGATTTATTTTTTGGATTCAATGCATGTATTCTCAAAAAATCGACAACACATGATAGTGTTTATAAATTTTAATACACTATATTCAATATTTTATAAATAAACCTCAAGTTATATGTTTTATATTGTGTTCTTATTGAAAAAAAATTATAATAAGGAAATGTTTAAATATCATAAAAATCATGGTTTGAGGATGACTCTGAGCAGAAGAAGCTTATTGAATTCCATAACCCGATAAGTATTAAGGTATATATAATAATATTTCACAATCAAAACAGATATAAAAACAAATTACTTATTTTTTCCTTTTTTTGCAGTGCTCAAAATAAACTGGTTAAAGTGGGTGCCTTAAACCCAACTTATATATGTACTTTGATTACAGCTACATGTATACAATTTTATATAAATTCATGTGATTATCTGACTAGAATAATATTTGATACTTTCACATCCATTATATTTATGATAATTTCCATAGAATAATGGTAATATCCATAGAATAATTGTCACATCAAAAGGTTATAGTAGTTTCCAAACTATAATGAGAGCCTTAAGATACTATGACAATAATCATAAAAAATTTGTCTTATAGTCTAGATACATCATACTAATTGGACATAGTTGATGTCTGACTATCAAGTGATGTGATCTCATAATCATTTATACTCCTTCTCTTGAACTTTGAACTTGGTGATCTCTGGTAGATGAGACCTTGAGGACAGACCTACCAATAGGAATACCCCATGTTTCGAGTGTTATTGGTTGTTCCTATCTACGAATATGTGTATTGGTCTCTTGATGTGAGATCATTATCGTTGTTTGTTATTTGATTGTGTAATTTGATGCATTTCAAAAACCATGACATTTAAGTCACAGTGAGGTAGCTTATGTTTGGGGCATCTTTAGAGGGATGACATTGGTTAAATAGTCAAGATACAATTTGTCACTTCCGAGTCTAGGAAGTGATATCTCATGCCTATTTTATTAGGATGGTTGTACTTCATTAAATACATGGACATGGTAGTTGAAGGTAAGTCCACCCAGTTAGATCAACAAACAATAATCCAACAAAGGATAATGACTCTTGTTGTGCATACTACTTTATGAGATATCATAACACAACGAGATTATATTATGTAGTGGATGTTCGTAGGATCATTGTTGTTGCTATGACTATTCTTTATTTATTTTGTGGTCTTTAAGGATTTCTAGTCTCTACTCCTAATGTATGAATAATATTCATGAATATCAAGATAATGTCTTAGAGGGTCACACACAATATCATATTCATAGATCCTCCATATTCTAGTGAATAGGTATATAAAACATAGTGGGCCCCACCAAGAGGCCCAAATGTTTTCTAAGTATTAATGATCCCGGATGAATAAATAAGTTCATTATTATTCAAGTATAGAATAATTGAGATGAATTTATTTATTAAAATTATTTACAAAAATTTATGTAAATACATGAAAAATATTATACAAATGAATTTTATTTTAATATTCAAAGTTCATTAAATATTGTGAGAATTATGAATAGATTTAATGACTCCAGTTTATCATGTAATATATTTAATATTTATTATAAGTAGGTTATAAAATACAAATTATATTTATGATGTATTTAGTTTGTCATAACTAATTATTTATTGTTATTTGGTAGATGTTAAATATACATTGGTTAGGGAACCCTATACAAGTATTTCTAACATCCACTATATAAGTCTGCAGGGGATAATTTCCATTATTTATGATTATTCCAATGGATTGAGACCTCCTCTACCTCCCAAATATTAGAGAGAAAAAAGGCTTCATACAAGTGAGCGACCCAAGAACACCTTTGCAGATCGAAGGAATAGGATCAAGGTGCTCATCGTGACATTGAGAGAATTTTCAAACCTCTAGCTAGCACTTGTATTTCGACAAATGGTGTACACATGAATTATTGAAGAATATGTGGATGATCTAGAGTGGTACGAGTTTAGATCCTTTGTACAATGGCCATCGATGAGGATCTGCAGTATAATGTGTGTCGAACTGAACAAGGTACTTGTTTATTTATTTTCGGTGCATTGAAATATTCAAGAGAGATCCTTGGACCTCAACCGTGGCTCGGATAGCTGGAGATGATAATGTGACATCACTTCGGTGATGAAAATTTTATAATCCCGGAATTTTACTAGCTTCGGCTATGCACTTTGATTCCATCAACTGGTATTAGAGGGATCGGGTGAATTTTCTAATCCAGGAAAAAAATTAATTTTTATTAAATTAAGTAGAGGGATTTATTTTGGTCCTAATAGAATATACAGTGTGTAAATCCAATTCTGAATGGTCAAGTTATGACTATTTGAAAATTTTCATATCGATCAAAAACGTGGATGTTGCTGGTAAATGTTTTAAAAAAAATTAAATATATATATATATATATTAGTGTTTTTATTTTCCAAAAACCCATTTCCGACCAATTTTCAGCCATATTTTGATGGCCGGAATTTCACATGCCGAAACATTTTTTCAGTATGAGTTGAAATCTTCCCCTGAAAGCTTTATTTAATAAAAAAATAAAATCAAAATTATGTTTGTCAAAAGGCTAAAATTAAATCCATTTAACAATTGAGAAACAATCAAGGGTGGGGAGGGGTCAGCATTCCTTGATTGAAAAATAAAAAAATTTAATTGGTTGGATTTTGATGGAATCCATTCCACGGCTGTCTGGTTGATCTTTATCAGCATTTTTTTAATGCTAATAAAGGATTTATTTATCACTGCTTGTCTAGAACTGATAAAACAATAGTACCATTTTATAAAATGGGGTGTACAGTGGCCTCTGTTTATCGCGCCCTCAATCTCTCGTGGTACTGTACCCCTGCGACAACTCCCCTCCCCCCGATCTTCTCTTTGTCAGACCTCTGCCATTATCCCTACTCCACCACTAACCCTACACCACCACAAACCATATTTCTTATCCTCACCACAGAACTCCATCAACAGATCCTCCTCCCTACGAACCCTACTTCTCCACCTCCCCGCTGGAACCTACTCCCGGCCGTGAACCCTACATCAAGTTTTTGAGATTCCTTTTGACGAGGTTTGATTTTCAGCTTCCCATTTTTCATCTTTGGTGATTTCATTTATCATCCTTATATGTTTCCTTTTGTTCTTATTCTAATATTCAGTATGGTGGTTTGGTTTGGTTTGGGTTGTGTTGTGTGTGTTGATATATGTTTTGGTGATTGTTTGGTTCAGTATGTTGATTTGTGGTTTCTCATCATGCAGTTGTGGTTAGAGGACATTTGTATTTCCCCTTGAAGTGTGTAATGAGTTTTAAAGCTTCATTGAGGTATGTAATCCATCCTTTCTCTTTATTTTGTATCATGTGGGAGGGGTTTCTTCTCATGTTAATCTATAAAAGATGGTTTTGATGGATTTATATAAGGTAAGGAATTTACAAATTGAAAGTAAAGGGTAAAGTGGTTTTATTTTCATGTTTTTTAGCCTTATTATTATTTATAATATTATGATTTCACAAGATCAATGCTCCACTAAAAATTATGGAAATTGGGGGCTTTATTTACCCTCAATGATATGCTATGTGATTGCTGATTTTGTAGTGATTATTGTGATTCCACCTTAATATAGAAATTAGTTAACCACTTACATTTGGATAATAAAATGGTTACCCTTGTATTATGGTTTGTTTGATGAAGCCCTTTAAAAATAAAGTTGAATGTGATCAAAGAACATTTGTAAATCTGTTAAATGATATTGATTTGTTTTGATGTGTGGCCATGCTTGTGGGGTGGTAATGTGTTGTTGGGAAATGTGTGGATGATGGTTGTTGGCTATGATTTTGTGGTAGCAAGGTGGTTTGTTGGTGAGATTTTTGGCTAGTGAGGTGGTTTGTTTTGTTGTTCTTTTTGAGGTGGTGAGGTGATGGTTTCGTTGTGCTAAATGATTGGGTAGTGGTGGGATTAATAACTTTTTAATAATGATTAAATTGAATTGGTTGGTTTCGTTAATGGGATGGAATCAACTGATAATTAATTAAATGGTGGGTTGTGTGGTAAAATGTGGTTGATGATAAATAATTAAATGAATTGGCTGGATAATGTGAATTTTTTGGAAATTTTAAATGAGGATTGTGGATTATTGTGTAGTATTATGAATTTAGAGGTGGAAACAATAGTGGCAATGTTGTGAGTTGGTTAGCATTTGGTTATAAACCCATAGCCCGGGCTTATGTGTGTGGATATATGTATATACTTGTATATTATTCATGATTTATGTATGCACTCTACCCACTTCAATCACTATGTTTTGAAACCCAAATAGTCACGTGACCAATGTTATTCCTATCATATAGTGAGGAGGAAAGATGTTTGGGTACTCACTCTTTCCCGCTCTCTCTTCCAAGCGAGGTAGGTATTTCACAGGCTATGATGGCTGATGATTTTTTAGTTCATTAGATTGTGTTTGTGGTAGCCTATGTTTTTTAGGGGATAGATGACCATGATTTTGGGGTGTTGGCCCAAGTTTTTTTCAGTGAGATGAGACCATGTTTGTGGGGTGGTGGCCCAGGTGTTTTTGGGCAAGTTGTGATATTATCATTCTTATGGGGAGGCTTTAGGTGGGGTCTATGCATGGTAGGAGGAGGGAAAAAAATTTATTTCATACATGTTCACAATACCCTACTACTTTGGTTATGGTAGTTATTATGATTTGATGGCCTTGGTGTCTATGTGAGAGATGTGATGTTACTGCACTTGTCGGTCTATGTGGTATATGAAAGATATGAGAGCACCAGGATGTTTGATGTTTGGGTGTGAGAGTGTCATACCAGTAGGAAAGTGGTGTGGGGTACCCTTTATCTATATTCTTCTATTCATATTATATTACTTGGTATGCATTATTTTGTGGGTGTGACTTGGTGAGTTTTGGGGTGGATAGTTGAACTATTTCGGTGTTGTTGGTTCTATTATTATGCATTCCTATGTGTTTGAAATGAATTTTAATAAAGGTAATGGTTATGTTTTGGTGTTTAGTAATTTAATACTTCATAGAAAGGGTATTATGTGTTTTTTGAAGGGATTGAAATATGTTTTCAAAGGCATTGGATGTGCGAATGGGTTTGGGTATAGGTTTTAAAAAGGAAACATAATAATTTAGCATGTTTGGATTGTTGTGAATTTTTAAATATGAGTTGTAAGTTGCTCAAATTATGAAAGGCGTGTTTTTAAATTATTCTTGGTTTATGTTTGATTTTTGAAAGGGTGATCGACCCATGAAGTTGGTTTATTAACAGTATTCTCTTCTTCTTTTTCATAAAGATATAATTTTTCAAATGTGTGGGTAATGGAAAATGTATTTGAAAGGGGTTTTGGTGTGAGTAAAAACTGAAAATCGTTTTTTTATGGAAAATAGAGATTTCCATGAAATTCTAGGAATTTATTTTTGGAGGAGTCGGGTTCATGGAGCCTTATTTGGATTGTTTCATATTTCAATGAGAAAGGAAAATTATTTAAATGATGTCTTGGAAATGTTTTTTGGAAAATGGATATGCTCCATTTATCTCTATTTTTATAAGGAATTGGTACTGTTCTATTGTATTTGGAAGTCTTGTTTTGTGTATTTCAATAATAAATAATAATATTTGAGATTCAAATAGGATGGAGATGAATAAATATTGGGTGAATGTTAATAATTTGAAAATAGAGTGTGAGAATAGAGTGAAAGAGTTCATCATGTTTGCAATGGATCATGCAAAGGATCCTTCTCAGATCCTTTTTTTGTGTTTACGTTGTTGTTATTCTAGACATATTACTCAAGAGGATTTTGATGAAAATTTTATATTTCATGGAATAGATCAGTGTTATAAATGTAGGAATAAATACAGAGAAAATGAAAATTTAGCTACTAGCTAGGATAACAATGTGTTTTATGGTTCATCAGATATGATTAGAAATATGGATAATGAAGAAGATCGTATGGAGGATGCGATTAGGTATGACAATGATGATGAATATTGTATTGAGGAAATGACAAGGACAGTTGAAGATGAACTCCTTGATTTCCCAAAATTGTTTGATAATTTAAAGAGTTGTGAAAAGACACCATTGTATGCTTTTTTCACTAAATTTACTACATTGCCAGCTGTACTGAAGTTGTATCAATTGAAACCAAGAAATAGATGGAGTGATACCAATTTTTCTGAACTATTAGCTCTCTTGAATGACATGCTCCCAGAAGATAATGAGCTCCCAAGCATGACATATGAAGCTAAAAGAATTCTATGCTCGATGGGTATGATTTCTTAAAGAATTCCTGCCTACCTGAAAGATTGTATGTTGTTTTGAAAGGAGAACAAATCACTTATAGAATTCCCAAAGTGTAGTGATTCTTGATACAAGGAAGATGAATCCAGTCCTATGAATGTTGTATGGTACTTTCCAATCATTCCAAGGTTTAGGCATCTATATGGAGGTGAAGATACCATAAGACCATTGTCGTGGCATGGAGATAAAAGAAATAAAGATAGGAAATTACATCACCCAGCCAACTCTCTTCAATGGAAGAGAATTGATCATGAGTATCCTAAATTTGGAAATGAGCTAAGAAACCTTCATCTTGTGTTATCTACAATTGGAGTGAGTCATTTTGGTTTTCAAACCAGAAGTCATAGTACATATCCTTTTATGTTGGTAAATTATAATTTTCCACCCTGGTTATGCATGAAATAGAAATTCATCATGTTATCTATGCTTATATCAGGACCAAAAAAAATAGGTAACGATATTTATTTTTATTTGGATCCTTTGATCGAGGATTTGATGTTATTGTTGTATTTAGGTGTTATATTGTATGATGTTTATAAATGTGAATACTTCACGTTGAGAGCGATGTTGTACGGGCTTATAAATGAGTTCCTACTTATGGAAATTTTTCAGGCTATAGCATTAAAGGAACCCATGGGTGTCTTGTATGTGAAGAAGATACAGAATCAATTTGGTTGAAACATTCATCGAAATATATGTTTCTTGGGCATCATATATTTCAACCCCGTCGGCATAAGTACCGATCTTAGACGACATCATTCAATGGAAGTTCAGAACAATGCACAACACCATATGCACTGATAGGTGATTAGCTGTTTGATAAAGTAGAAGATGTGAACACTATTTTTAGAAAACCATTTTCGAAAAACCTTACAAAAATAGGTTGGAAAAAGAGATCAGTTTTTTTTGAATTACCATACTGGAATTGTCTGTACATCAGACATTTTCTTGATGTGATGCATGTGGAAAAAATGTATGTGATAGTGTTATTGGAACGTTGATAAATGCCCCTGAAAAAACAAAGGATGTAATTAAGGCATGGTTGGACATGGTTGACATGGGAATACGAGAATATTTGGCTCTCATGAAGGGTGAAAATCAAATGTTTATTATTTTAACTACTTACACTCTTTCCAGGGAGGAGAGATATCAGTTTTTCAACTTCTTCAATGATATAAAGGTTCCATATGGGTATTCATCAAATATCAATAACATTGTGTCAAAGAATGATTTGGAGTTAAAATGTTTGAAATCACATGACTACCATGTTTTGATGTAATATTTAATTCCTATAGCTTTACGATGCATTTTTCCCAAAAATGTTCATCATACATTAACCAAAAATTGTTTCTTTTTCAAAGCAATATGCATAAATGTTTTAGACCATACAAAATTTCCAGATATGGTAAGAGAAATTTTCATTATATTATGTGAATTAGAGATGTTATTCCATCCATCATTCATTGATATGATGGTTCATTTGTTGGTTCACTTGGTGAGAGAGATTCGACTTTGTGCTCCTATGCACTATAGATAGATGTACCTCGTTGAACGATATTTTAGGATTTTGAAAGGGTATGTCAAAAATCGGATTCAGGCAAAGGGTTGTATTATGGAGCGATATATTGTTGAGGAAGCCATTGAATTCTATACTGAATACCTATCTGATGTGGAAAGCACTGGTCTCCTGAAATCTCATCACACTGGACACATTGAGGGTGAAGGAATTTCTGGAAGAGATGTTGTGACAATCAATATTACAGATTGGGAGCAGACCCACCATTATGTTTTTCATAATAGTTGGTAGGTTCCTCCATATATTTAAACCCACAAAGAAATTATTAGCTAGTTGAATCCATCAAGGGCTGAAAAATGGATACCAAATACACATAATCACCCATTTATAGGATAGTTTCAGGACCATATTTTTAAGGAGTTAGATGAAAATCCAAATTCAATTTTAGAATGACTTCGATGGCTAGTTGTCGGACCTAGTGTTTATGAAATATCTTACAATGGTTATGTAATTAATGTTTATACATTCTATAAATAAGAACATGAAGAATATAGTACAATGAAAAATATTGGAGTTACACTTGTGGATAAAGTGATGCATGTTTCTGGTAGTAAGGACATAAATCTAATTTATGGGAATATGTCATACTTTGTCATTATCAATAAAATATGTGAGTTAGATTATATTACATTCCAATTGCTTATTTTTAAATAAAAATGAGTTAATAACAATAGTGGTGTTAAAATAGATGAATTTTGATTTGTGAAAGATGATTTTAGTAAATAATAGTAAAAAGATGAATAATTTATAATGGCATCACAAGAGGAACATGTATTTTATGTTCCAGATCCCCCAAATCGAAAGTGGTCGATTGTTATGTTATTATCCAAGACATCTGAAGGGTCCAATGAAAATTCAATTGATGATGATCCATTTAGTGGTATGTCTAATCATTTCACAACTATCCCAATGTAGATGTCATTTTATATGTTAGAGGAGTCCATAATAAAGGGATTTGGATAATCGATAGAGGTGTCAAATCCCTTCAGCCTTTGAAAAAAATATAGTTCAATAAAAATGGTTTTTTGTAGTATAGATCATTTTATCTCACATTATTATCTTATCATTAATGAATTTATGTAATCTAAATTAACTGTTCAACCAATTTTTGTAGATAATATTTTCTACACATTTTGGTGCTCCTAACCTCGAGGCAGAACAAGTCTCTCAAGCTGCTGTTGTTGCTCACAGTGCAGAGCAACAACAGGTTTCTGAACCTATTGCTGCTCCTAGTGTTAAGGTCCAACAACCATTAGCACATTTCATTGTTACCATTTTAGATGAACATATTGATGATTTTGATATCAATGAAATAGTTGGGGATGAAGGACCGACATCATAAAAAACACAATTGCGTTGTAGTTTGATTGTGTTAGGGAAATTTCTCAAGGTGAAAAGAAATGGAATCAAATTTGATGTCGGATGGAATGAAAAAGGCCAACATGTGAATCCCAACAATTCTATGTTTAGTAGTTACATTGGAATTGTCACTCGGCAACGTGTGAAGATTGACATAGATTCATGGAACCATGTTATGTACAGAATAAAGGATTTTATTTGAGAAGAAATTATGGTAACATTGTGATATTATTTCTTTAATTTACTAGCAAATAAAATAATGAAACAGTGTCATACTCTTCTCAATCCTTTGTAGAGTACATTTATAGTAGATGATTCACACAAAAAGCATTTACTAAGGCTTGCAGGAAAGATACATTGAGGTTTTCGCAATATTATAACAAAATGTCACCTGAAATATTCCAAAGGTAAAATAAACCCACAACCACCCCTTGTTTACACACACCTGAAATCCCAAGAAGCATGGGATTCATTTATTAGCTGTTGTAGGGATGATATGTTTTAGGTACATTGTGGCTGATAATACATTGTTAGAGGATACATGTATTTATCACTTTTATTTTCAATTTTTCATTTATGAAACAACAACTCATTACTAAAAATAAGGAACGTGAATCAAAACCAACATACCCCCATCATAAAGTAAGGATGGGGTACGCTTCACTAGAAAAGAAAATGGTATGTATTTTAAATTTACAGAAATATTGTTATGTTCCAAGAAACAACATCATAATTATCATTCTATATTTATATGTAGATTGATGAGTATAAATCCAAATACACTTCCACCCCACGTCATGTGCTATGGAATAAGGCACGTTTGAATAAGGAAGGAAATTTAGTAGATGAAAACACACAAAAAGTGTGGGAAATATGTGTAAGTTTGACAGGGTAAAAAGTTTTGTTTTAAATTGATATTACATAATATTAATTACTTATTTTATTATATCTGACTGTCATAGGAATCATCTACTCCTGTAGTGGATGCAGACCTATTATCGACGGATTTGAAGGGGCCAGAACAATATGGTCGTGTCAGAGGTGCGGGGTTTGGGGTGACACCTCGAGTATATTTTGAAAAAAAAATAGATGATTAAAGTATAGAAATTAAACAAATGAGTGAAAGACTAGAAACTCTTGAAGAACGATTTCAATGGTAGGGAGAGTTTATAGAAACTTTTATGGGTGGGATGAAAGGAGAAGACATAACTCAGGAACAACCAGCACATGAAGATCTCGCCCCACCACCACCAGATTTATGGTGAGACATTCCCCTCAAAGAACTGTCTTAACCATGGTAACCAATATTCTAATAATTTTTCCCATGAAATTTGAATCATACAAACACTGATACTTTTCATGTACTGATATTCTAAAGGGTGATAATTACTTTGATTTATATCTATCAATGCCCACCTATCACCTTGTATCAAGGGCTACAGTGTTCAATATCCCAGAGGATAAGCTGCATAATAGACCACTTCAAACAGACCATCTAAAAGTGATGATTATTGTAGTTCATGATCCAAATGCATAGCTCTCCATTCCACTTGATGATGATGATATTCATATGGTCTAAAAGGCTATTGGTGCATTCATTGCATGGCTGTCACAACTTATAAGAGTACATGTTGACAAAGAGGTACTTATTTCCATTTTTTCAAGCTAAAACATTAATAATTAATGAAAAAAAGGTCTGAAAAATGAATTTTATTATTGAAGGAGAGAGGGAATGGGGTGACAAGAAATGTGGGCTCAAAATAATTTAAAGGATCGACCAACCGATCCAAAAGATCTACTGAAAGCACAATAACATTGCATGTTCTCTATCCCCATTTACTTGAATTAAAGACTCATGTTGATATGAAGCTAAAAAGTGGTAGTTGTAATATAGTTGTTTTTGAAAAGAATATATACGTAGAGGATATTCAATATTTCATTACTGTTGAAAATGTAAATGACATCCTTGAATATGGTTGGCTAGGTGTCATAGTTGTAAATTTATATATGAGGTTTGTTTTCATGAATTGATTTTCTAAAAGATGATATAATGTGATAATTATGACTAAATAAATTTTATATTATTGGCAGGCATATATATGAAAATTTGTTAAAGGAATTTCCCCCTGACCCAAAATTCGGACTCATTGGTCCTCATACCACACCAACACAACTAACAAAATTAGAGCCATCAAAAAGGGATGAAATAGTGAAAGGATTTCTGAAAACATTTGAAAGAAAGATTACAGATGACAGACTCTTCCTAATACCAACCATACAGGGGTAAAACTCTATGATTAAAGAATATCAATAATATTTTTACTTCTTTCATTACTTATTCCTTTTTGTGTTTTTAGGCAACAATGGATACTAATTGCGGTGAACTTGGATATGAAAAAGATTTATTTTTTGGATTCAATGCAAAGATATCCAACAAACCGACCACACATGACAGAGTTTGTGAATATGTAAGACAATAAATCCTAAGTTTTAGGTCTAAACATCAAGTTATATAATTTATATTATCTTTTACTGAGGATTCTGTTATGATAGGGTGGTGTATCAATATCATCTAAAAAGGAATGAGGGTAGGGGCTAAGCATAAGGAGGCGAGCAAGTACTACTTCTGGAAAAGTATCAGGGTATATATAATAATATTACACTATCCAAACACATATAAAAAAATATTAATTATTCTCCTAATGATCAATGTTTTTGTAGTGTACAAAAAAAACAAACGATAAAGATTGTAGTTATTATGTTTGTAAATTTATGAGAGAGATCGTTTTCCATCAACAAACTAGCATCCCTAAAGAGGCATTTTCAAAGTCAACTAATATTTCATTTTAATTATTTATTTATTATTTATTTATATATTTTTCAGTACTACTCTGAATATAAAAAATCCTCATATTCATAAAATGATATAGATTTGTTCGGAAATGAGTGGGCTGCATAGCTGATGGAAGATTGTACACAAATAGCATGAAGATATGACTTGGGGACGTGTACAATTGGTGGAATTTTTTTAGAGGGGTTCACAAAGATCAAAAGATGTAACATTATTATATTTTAATGTTTTTAGGAATATTTTAATTGTTATTAAATAAAACATCCTTTATCTAATGAGTTATTTTTCTATTTTAACAGATGAAATGTACTGGAAACATGCAAGAATAATGAACCACTTTTCTTTGGGCTTTAGATAAGAAAAACAAGTAAAATCTCCAAAATACCTTTATATCAGGCATTCCCACTCACATTAAAAGAAAATATGAGTAAATTTCTTCACCCAAAATTGATTACAGTATAATCATTGAGGTTCCAAATGGATTCCCATGTGTTGAACATTATCATTGGTAGAAATATTATGTTTTTTGATTATCCATAATAAAAATATGAACATTGTTGGAACCTCCTTCTTCCATAGGGTCTCCAACCACACATCCTTGTTTTAAATTTAGAAAAATGATCCTTGGGTCTTTTTTGATGTTTACGAGTCAACAGAACCTCAATCTGAGGCACTGTGTGATTTGGATCACTCAAAGGGTGTCTCTTTTGTTTAAAATGGACAAAATTTTAAATGAAAACAACAACTGACATACAGAAAACTAACCAAACACATTCCGATTGTGTTGATACTTTAGGAAAAAGATCCATGAGTCATTTTGATGTGTACAAGTTATCCCCGCCTCAATCGGATGCACGATGTGGCCGGTATCACTAAATGTGTCTCTCTTTTGTAAAAATGGAAATATTTTAAAGTGAAAACAAAAAATGACATACAGAAAACTAAACAAATACATTTTGATTGTGTTGATACTTTAGGAGAATTATACATGGGTCATTTGTGACATTTATGAGTTAACCTTGCATCAATATGAGGCACGGTGTGATAGGTATCACTCAAAGTGGCTCTCTTTTGTATAAAATGGACAAAATTTTAAGGGAAAACAACAACTGACATACAGAAAACTGACCAAACGCATTTTTATTATGTTTAAAATTTAATAAAATGATAAATGGGTTATTTTTACATGTATGAGTCAACCCCTTTTCAATCCAAGGCACTTTGTGACCGATATCACTCAAAGTGTCTCTCTTTTGTTTAAAATGGACTGAATTTTAAGTGAAAACAACTACTGACATACGGAAATCCGCCCAAGCACATTTGGATTATGTTTATACTTTAGAATAATGATCCCTGGGTTATATTTAACATGTAAAAGGAAACCCCTTCTCAATCTGAGGCATGTTGTGACCGTTATCACTTAAAGTGTCTCTCTTTTTTTAAAATGGACAGAATTTTAAGTGAAAATGAAAACTGACATAAGAAAAACTATTAAAACACATTAATATGCCATTTCTACATTTTTCCAATGATACATGGGTCATTTTAGATGTGTAAGGTTATACACCACCTCAATAAAAGGCTCGGTGTGGCCGGTATCACTCAATGTGTCTCTCTTTTGTTTAAAATGGACAAAATTTTAATTGAAAACAACAAGAGGCGTACGGAAAACAGACCAACGCATTCATATTGTGTTGATACTTTAGGATAAATATACATGAGTCATTTTGGACATGTACGAGTCAACTTTGCCTTAATACAGGGCATGGTGAGATCGATATTACTCAAATTGTCTCTCTTTTGTTTAAAATGGACAGAATTTTAAGTGAAAACAACAACTAACATACGAAAAACCGACCGAAAGAATTCAAATTGTGTTGATACTTTAAGATAATTATCCATGGGTCATTTTTGAAATGTAAAAGTCAATATTGCCTCAATATGAAGCACGGTGTGACCGGTATCACTCAATGTGTCTCTCTTTTGTTTAAAATGGATAGAATTTTAAGTGAAAACAAGAACTGACATACATAAACTGACCAAACACATTTGGATTGTGTTGATACATTAGACCAACGATCCATGGGTCATGTGTGATGTTTATGAGTTAACCCCACCTCAATCTGAGGCATGGTGTAGCCAGTATCACTCATAGTGCCTTTCTTTAGTTTAAAATGGACAAAATTTTAAGTGAAAACAACAACTGACATATGGAAAAATGACCAAACACCATAGGATTGTTTTGATACTTTAGTATAGAGATACATGTGTCATTTTTAATGTGTAAGAGTCAAACCATCCTCAATTAGAGGCATGGTGTGACCAATATCACTCAAAGTGTCTCTTTTTTGTTTAAAATGGACAAGATTTTAAGTAAAACATCAACTGCCCTACGGAAAACTGGCCAAACGCCTTCGGATTGTGTTGATACTTTAGGCCAACAATCCATGGGTAATTTATGACATTTAAGAGTAAAAACCACATCAATATGAGTAATGGTGTGGCTGATATCACTCAAAGTTTCTATTTTGTTTAAAATGGATAGAATTTTATGTGAAAACAACAACTGACACACGAAAAAACAACCAAACACATTCGTATTGTGTTGATACTTTAGGTGAACGATCCATGGGTCATTTTTTATGTGTAAGAGTCATACCCACCTCAATATGAGGCACGGTGTGACCTGTATCACTCAATGTGTCTTTGTTTTGTTTAAAATGGACATAATTTTTAAGTGAAGACAACAACTAACATACAAAAAACAATCCAAAAGTCATTACCTATGACATAGGACACATACACAAGCCTCATAATGTCCTAATTAGTACTTAAACAATAATCCCCCATAAATAATTCATCAAACACCGTAAATATAAACCTTTTTCCCTAGAGTTCTTGGTGAGGGATGAAAAGAAAGAGGAAAGGGAGTGGGAGAAGAACAAAAGGGAAAGAGAAAAGAATAGAATATTTAAATTGGATAAATTTTCAAGATAAAGGGATATTAGACTAAGTTTTGAGAAGGGGATGGGAGGAAATATGTTCAAATCCCTTAAATTATTTCATATCATCGGAAACTTTTATGGTCTGGTTGGGAAGTTTTCTAAACTGGTCACCAACTTTTTGGGAGGCATTGGATAAGAAACCCTCTTCTGCATAGTTTGGACAGACAATTAACTAACCGTGTTCCAATCATTCAAAAGGACATAGATAAAATATAGATTCATAACACATGGTTTCTCCTAACCATGAACAACCCATTTTTCTAACAACACCCCCAAAAAGGAAAGTTGCATGGTTTTTGCTTGGAGTCATACAACACATCCTTTTCCACTGTATGTAAAATAGTAAAATTTCAAAATGAATAGGAAACTTCCCCATGAATGTTTACCTACATGGGTTCTTCTAAATTGTGTCCCCCTATAAAAGCACTACATGACTACTAATCAAGAGTCTAGGATGAACAAATAATAATCATATATCTCCCCACCATTTATAAATTCTATAAATGGAATTAAAAGAAGACAACACACCATAAGATAATGGCATCAACCACAACAACACATTTCCTTAATTGTCCCAGGAATCACCCAAATCAATATTCCATGAGGAATCTATAGGGGAACCTCTCTAAGTCCTAAGGAAACATATCCCAAAAGGAACTCAAAATATATAAACAAATTCCATATCCATGCTTGAATGAATCTTAACCACAAAAAACATGAAGAATAACTCGCATTCATGCCTTAATGAAATTTTTCTTAAGGTTTTGACATTGATCACTCTTTATATATTTTATTTGAGGAAATGTAAGATATCATTTGGATAATATAGTATTTAATGGAACCTTTTGATAATAATAATTAATAATTAGTACATCACAATAGGTATGGATTTTTTTCCCATCGTTTGATCCCAAACTGACTACCAATGCATATTTTATCTGTGTGAACTGCTTGTTTGATATGCTAATTTTTTTGCAGGTCTTGTTTGGTTGTGATATTGTAGAATTTCATGACATAGTAGGCATGTAATTTATCAGTGCTTTTTTATCATTGATAATGACACACTTTATCAGCACTTTTTTGCGCTGATAAAAGATCCCTTTATCAACGCATTTTTAATGATGATAAAGGGGACCCCCCAATCATCACTGAGCTTTACAAAACTTTTTTAGTGTAGTTAATTCCAGTTTTGAGCACTAATAATGGCAGTTTTTTGTATTAGTGCTCATTTTGTTTCTGGTTTATCCCACTTTTTCTCGAGGGTGCAGTGGGCTGGTTCACTCCGCTTCATCTCATTATTCAGTAACCCTCAATCATTAATTTTACCAACGGTCTGAACTTATAACCACTGGACCCACTATCCTTTTGGTTTTTCGATCTTCATCATCATGCAGTACCTTGTTTCCTTCTTACTATTATCTTTTTTATCTGTTTATGTACCCACTATGTATTTTTGTTGCACTGAAAGCTTTCAGTAGAAGCATATTCATGCTGCTATAGTGACACTTGTTTCTTCTGTCAAAGTTCCTTTTGTCACCTTCTTAAATATTTGATGAATTCAAATCTGTTTCTTTGTTTTTATCAAAAAAACTCTTCTTTTGTTTCTTTCATTAGTTTTTAATTCTGTTTGTCTACATGTTTTTCATTTTTTCATAAGATTTTAAAGTTTTCTAGTATTTTGGTGTTTTTGTTTTATATATTTTAAAATTTTATTAATTCTTGTTTCTTTAATCAACTGTAGTAAATTTATTGATGATTAACATCATTTTGATTATTTTTTTAATATTTCAACTTTCCACCATTGGAACCCAACAACGAGATGTGAGTCACCGCTCGAACCCAATGGTGATACATGAGTCATTGTTGGACATCCTACTATGAGTCATTTTTTATTGTTCTCTTCGATCCATTTGATGGTATTATGCTTGGAAATGTTTTTAGTTTAGGTTAAATCATTTTATTTTTTCTTAAAATTTCAACGGTATGGAAACCTTTGTTGTGTCACCAACAGACTCTTCCAATGGTGATTCACTTCTCATCGCTAGACATTTCCAATGGTGAGTCATTAACTCATTGTCAGAAATTTTCAATGATAAGAAGTGTTTCACCCATGTCTTCTCTCAATGGTGAGTCATAAATCATCATTAGTTAAAAACTTATTTTAAAATTTTTTATTTTCTAATTTTTAGTTAATTTCATTAAATTCATTTACATTGTTTATTTTTCAATATTTATTATTGAAATACAATTGCAACATTGTATAAAAATAATTTTATTATTTTTTGTGTTGCATCTGCACATGAAGATTATTGTTTATGATGTTATGTTTTTCATAGCATTTTGTTGCATGTATTATATGAATAATTTTATTATTATTTCAATTGATTTTCAATTTTGATTTGTTTAATAAATATTAATTTTAATATTTTAATATTCCTTTTAATATTTCATGAATAAATATTATTCGGAATGTGTATTTGTTTTTCACTGTGGCTTCAAGGTAACAATCATATTACATTAATGTTAAACACTAACATTTTTCTTTCATAGATTAGATATGGACATGCTCCTGTAGATCTATGATTTAATGTTATGAAATACTAATTCCAAAAAAATCAAATTTACCAGTGTGGTTGATTCATTTGATAAGGATTCAAAATACTTTGCTGCTATTCTGAAATTTTAATCAAGAAACTTCTTTGAAATATGTTGTTCAGATATTATCACTGAGGATCTTCATTGTATTCATCTTCTTGCACTCATGTGATCAAAGAACATGAGTTTCAATGAATATCCTTATCTTCTTCTAATATTTTTTATTATATTTTTTTTGTTATTGCTCTTTGTAATTCTTCCAATAATATATTTGATTTCTAGAGTCCCAGTTTAATCTTTTCCCAACAAAAATTTATCATTGGGTTATTCCTCCCATCAGAAATGAAGTTCATATTATTCCTCTAAGAAAAAAAGGAAGCATGGTTGGGACTCCATCAAAATTCAGGGGATATAACACCAGGTGTGAAAAAGGTAGGTAGGTTTATACCACCTAGTGTGAAAAAAGGTACATCTATAATTTGTTGTAATTGGGTTGTCACTCCCTCTAAAAAGTTAGAATATAGTGCATACTAATCTCTTCAAGTAGTATGGGATATTGAAGAGATGACTAGGATCTTGGTGATTCAAAACACTGTAAAAATTGATTGTGTTATCTGTTTTATTTCTACTATAACATTTAACATTCTTTTATAACTCATAAATTAGAATTTTTATTAATAAATCAAAAAGGACTATTCATCCACCCCTCTAGTCACCTATTCCATACCAAGGGACCTGAAAATTGGTATTAGAGGGTGGTTTATATTTAAGGATTGGGTTTTAATTGTTTTCATTATATATTTCTAAACAATCCATTATCCTAGAATTAAACTTCTGAGGAAATGATCCACTACTTTGATATAGCTAATTTGGAATTTGAGATGTTGAATCTTGTCAGACCACCTCACTTCAATGGAAGTGATTATGTTTACTAGAAAGGAAAAATGGATGCATTCCTAATGAATATTGGTCTTGAATATTAGATAATTATGTCTAAACCTTATAAATTACCTAATGTTGATTTATAAACTCTTACTAGTAATGAGGCAGTTAAATGTGTTTTAAATTACAAATTCATGAATTCCTTATATTGGTCACTATAAATAAATATGTATAGTCATATTTCATCTTTCAAGATTACTTCTGACATTTGGAGTACATTGAAAGTCACTCACCAAAGTACTAATAATTTGTAGAGAACTAATTTAAGTGTACATCGGGCTAAATTTCAAGAGTTCAAGATGGAAGATCAAGATATAATCAACAAGATTTACAACAGATTAACAAATATTATCAGCAAATGGTTGCTCTAAGAGAAACCTTGAAGAATTAAGCCCTTATTAGAATACTACAGTGAGCTCTACCTAAAAGATGGCATTCAAAGAAAGTGGTTATTAAATAAAGATAGGACTTTACTGAATATTCCATGGATGAGTTGATAAGATAATTACTACAATATGATCTGGAAATGAAGAATGATAATACAGATGATCATGATAAGATAAAAGGTATAACATTTAAATCAAATGTAAATGTTATTGCTAATGATTTTGATTATGAGTTACATAAAAGTGAGAACGATGAGTTTCCAAGTTTCACTAGAGGAGTTTTAAGTACATGAAGGGTAAGAGGATTTAAGAATAAAGCTAGGATAGATTATCCCAAGGATGACAGAAGGAGTAGTAAAAGACTTAAGACTAGTAAATATGATGCTTCAGAACTAGTTTTCTCTGAGTGCATGAAAAGGGGGCACATAAAATCAGATTTTCCCAAATTAAAACAAGAAGGAAAGGATTAGAAATATAAGAAGGAACAAAGAAAGGCTTATTATGCTAGATGGAGATTTATAAAAGAGTCAAACTCAAGTGATGTTGGTTCTGAAAGTGACGAGTAATATGAAAATCCATGTTTGATGGATTCTACTATAAATGAGGTACACTCTGACTATAATTACAATTGTGGATATGAATTTTATATGGAAAATGAAGTTAATGATATAAATGCTCAAAATGAAAATTTTCAAAGTGACATATTAAGAATTTATGAACTCTACAAGGAATTGAAAATAGAAAATAAGAAGATTAAAGATGAAAATAAAAAACTAAATGATTATATTTTATGTAATATGGAACATAATAAGTTTGTAGATTCTGAATTGTTAAAATTTAAAGATGAGAATGTAAAAATAAAATATTTCCTGTCTAAAAATGCTGAAAATCAACATATATGTTTTAAATTAGTTTATGATGATTTAGATAAATTTGAAAAGGAATATAAGCTTCTTAAACATGAAAATAAAAAATTGAAAACTTCTATAACATGTTTAAATGTGAAAATTTATGAGGACATGAAAATTATTTATAATGAGAATTAAAACCTCAAAAATGAAATTACTAAATGGAAGGAAACTTTATATATATTTGTTTGAGGCCAAGAAGAATTTGATAAAATAATGGAAATGAAAAAACCTAAATATTATAAAAAGGGTTGTGGCTATAATAATCAGTTTCCTAAAATGTATAAAACTATTTTTGTTAAATTCATAAATGGGAATATTTCAAATGACGCCTACTTTAATTTTAACATGAAATTTAATTATGTAAATGAATGTTCACTAAAGGATACACAATCTTTAGGTTATACTAAGACATTCATTTCTAAAATTATATCTATAAGATTACCTTATAATACTTCTTTCAAATATGTATGGGTACCAAAATCTTCTACTACTAATCTAGTTATACCCAAACTAGTTCGGGTACCAAAACAACTATCAAATTGATTTGTTTAGAAGGAAACCCATCTAAAGAGTTCCAAATTCACATGGGATATAGACATCATGGGCTCTAAAGGGGTAGTTCAAATATATTGATCCTAAATTGGTCACTATGTTTAGATAAGTTTATTTTATAACCATCATGCATAATATCTACTATAATATAAATATATTTTCTGGATTAAAGAAATATAATATCTTTGTATAAAATCATTTTTTCTTTCTAATTTAAGGAATGTGATTTAATTTCTATTTTTTTGCCTTATAATGTAAAAGTGTTATAGTTTACTAAGATTATAAATTCAATTCTAAAAATTTTGATAACATGTTTACTTTTATCTTAAATATTCTAATTGTGTTTTTTTATATTTATTTAATGATGATTGAATTTAGAGAAATTTACCCCTAGTTTTTTATTTGAATTAATATACTATTAAGTAAATTTTAAATATGTGTTTAGAACATTTGTATATGAAAACATAAAATTACATAGTTTTTTTGAAATAAAATATTCAAAAATAGATCTAGGAATTTTTTAATACATTTATAAATATCTTATTTGTTTTAGATTTTATCTTTTTATAATTCTTACTGGAAATATTTTTGGAATCCTAAATTGTTTTAGATAATCAATTAATTTTAAAATTTCTTTAACTTTGATAATAAAATTTTCTTTGATGATATTTTTTTAAATCGAATATTTCTATGCTTAAAATCAGGTGCATTTTGTCTCTTAAAACTATTAAAGAAATTTTTTATTTCATTTGGAAATATTTTTTTTATCTAATATGTTCATGAATGTCTGTTCTTTAGTAAAGGTAATAATGTTTTTTTCTTTTCCTGTGTTTAAAAATAACATGTAAAAGGATTAACTTCCATGCTTTGGGTATATTGTTGTGATTTAATAGTAATTATAACTTTTTAGTTAAAAATTGATTTACAAAAATAACACTAACATATTTCTTCTTTCATTGAAATATGATTTTTACATTTTTTTATAGTGGTTGATTTTTTATTTAAAAGGGAGTATCTGTTTTATAGTCAAATGTATGTTTTGAATTGGGTATGTTGAAAGATTAACTATTACTTAAGTATATTTAATCTTTTGATAAATTAATTAAAATTTTCTTATTCTTATATAATTGAATTTTTTTTAGTGTATTTTGATTAATTTTTATTAAATTACATAGTTTTTCTTGAACATTGAAATTATATTTTTTATATATCTCACTGATATTTTGTACTATGCTTCTATAATAATTATATAATAGTGTTTATAATTGTAGAGTTAAATAATAACAATTTTAATATTGTATTTAAATGTTCTATTTTACTTGGTTTATTTAATTATTTTTAATAATGTACTTTTTGATAAATTTTAAATTGGGGAGAAAGTGTTTGATGATTTAATAATTTTCTTTTTTAGTTATTTGAAAATTTAATAAATATTATGTTTTTCAATTTACAAAAGGGGAGAGATTGTGTGTAATCAGGTATTAACTATTTGATCTCATTTTTGTTTTGATAAATTAAAATTGAATAATATTTAATTAAATACAATTTTTTTCAAATAAAAATTCATTAATCCTAATTTATTATGATTTGTAATTTTTTATTTTATTTTTATACTTTTTTATTTAAAATTTAAGGCAGTTGTGGATGTTTTCTCTAGCCTTAAATGGTTCACACAAATTTTTTTCATGTGTATAATGTGGCCATATAGTCCACTGGGACAATATATAAGTTCCAATGACTGTGCTCCCACATACTAGACAGACGTGGCCCCTAGGTCGAGTATTTTTGTATGCTATGTTTTTCATTCTGGACAATATAACCTACTCTCTAGCTTAAGTAACGCATGGTCCCCGCATCGCGTATTCAATGTGAGATGTTTTTTTTACACTGATATCATATCTCATCCTTCCTTTCTCATCCACATTTTTCAACACCATCATATCATCCTTATCCATCTCACAAAATCTCATATAGTGACGATTAATCATCTTGTCTGTCTGATCTCATTGTTTTCTAACAAATTTTTGATCTTCCTTCATTCATCCTGCACAAGTTCTCATTTTTGACTCTCTATTTCCTTTTCCCCTCTTGCACCTACTTTTCACTCCCATGGCACTTTGATCTTATCATCGTACACTATTCATTCTTGCAACACAATGTTTCCAATAATCTTATTGAAGTCTCTTTATTAACATAGGTTTGATCTCATTTTGTTTCTAGTTTATCCCACTTTTTCTTGAACAAATTGTGGACTAGTTCACTCCACTTGATCTCAATCATTGGGATCCCTTGAACTCAAAATTTTCAAGTGTTCCTAAAATAATTTTCATCATAGCAATGTAGTGGTCGTTTCATGTCTGGTTCGAATTTTTTTGGTTTGAGAGTTTTTTGTTTTTCAACACAACATTATTATTAAGACATTGTTGGTTTTAAAAACCAACAGTAAGTCATTTTAGACATTGTTGGTGTCCTAATAGTTTTGATTCATTTAAGAAATATTTGGTGTCCAACTAATGGTGAGTAATTTAGGGCACTGTTGTTTTTTACCAACGGTGTGAACTTTTCACCACTAAACCCTCTATCCTGTTGTTTTTTCCTTCTTCATCATCATGTTCTACCTTTTTTTCTTCTTATTGTTAAATTTATCTATATATTGATGTTCTTACAGTTTTTTTTGATTGAGGCACAAAAATATTTGGTAGAAGCATATTCTTTCTCTTGTAGTGAAACCTGTTTCTTCTATCAATGTGCCTTTTGTTCCCTTCTTAAATATTTGAGGAATTTAAATTTGTTTCATTATTTTTATCAAAAGAAATCTTCTTCATTTTATTTCATTAGTTTTTAATACTATTCATCAACCGCATCTACATGTTTTTCATTTTTCCAAAAGCTTTAGAAGTATGACAGTATTTTGTTGTTTTTAATTTATCTTTTTTAAACATTTATTAAATCTTGTTTCTTTGATCAATTTTAGTTATGTTATTTATGTTTGGGTTTATTTAGATAATTGGGTTTCGATTTCAACCTGTCACTATTGGAACCCAACAGCGAGACATGAGCCACTACTAGAACCCAATGGTGAGTCATAACTCATCGTTTGAAAACGAACAGTGAGTCAGTTTTTATTGTTCTCTTCAAACTTATTTATGGTATTATGCATGGAAATGATTTTAGTTTTGGTTAAATAATTTTATTTTTTCATAAAATTTCAATGATATGGAAAACTATGTTGTGTCACTGCTAGAATTTTCCAATAGGGATTCATTGACTCACTACCATAAATTTCTTATGGTGATTCATTAACACACTGCTATAAATTTCCTACTACGAGAAATGTATCACCATTGTCTTCTCTCAACGGTGAGTCATGAATCACCATTAGTTAAAAAATTATTTCAAAAAAAATTCCTTATTTTTTGTAAAAGTTATTAAATTCATTTAAATTGTCTATTATTTATTATTTTATGTTGAAATACAATTTAAAAAATTTATAGAAATAATTGTATCATTTTTTTGTGAGAAATATGCACAATTATACTATTATTTATGATGCTCTGTTTTTAAAACATCATTCTAGTGTATGTATTATAACACCCGAAACATTTTATGGTATGTTTTTCTTAACTGATTTTAGTTCATTACATATCCTATATAGCATGAAGCATTGTGTCTCTATGGAACAACACTTGGTTATTATAGGAGATAGTCATAACCTATCCATTAAACTTATATGTGCCACTTCTATGTTTTAATTTTCGAAAATATGGACATACACGGTTCCGATCAGGGTGATGTTTGGAGTTCAATAGAATCAACTTAATTTTTTATAAATAGTAACATACCCATATGAATAGTAACTTACCCATATTGATAGTAACATACCTCTATGAGTAGTAACATGACCCTTATTAATAATAATATTACCCATGAAAGTATAGATAATATTAAGGAACCTTAAAAATGAAGGTGAATATTTTAACTGTTGGTATTTTTTGATTAAAGGAATATTTTAAGTAAAAAAATAAATTTACCATATTTAAAAAATGATTTACAAAAAATGGAGTTAATTTTTGGATTCTACAAGTCAAAAAATATTTAGGGTGATTTTTTGGTATTTTTCTGAAATACATGAATTTTTGTGAATAGTAAAATACTGTAATTACGAAATAAATACATTATGAGATAAATACACTATTCTTTGCATCATGGATGATGTAAGAAACCATTAGTTCGATCCCACATGAACGTATTTCTATTTTTCATCATGGAATCATCACTACTTATTGTCTTAAGGAAAAATAATAAACTAAGGATTAAAATATTAAGAAAACCCTCCTCTCATCCACTATAAATACCACCCCTCACACCCTCATTTATTCACATCTATCATGCTTTATGCCTTGACTAAATTCTACTAAAATATATCCCTAGGATCCTCCCCCATTTTCATCAGTTCTTGGTCTCCTTATAATACCAAATCTTCTCCACTAAAGAGGCTCTCAAAAGAAGATAAATTCAAGAGGTAAATTACTCTTTTCAATTCTTTTGTTTTCTTTTCAAGTTCCTTCGTTATCTTTTCTATTATCACCTCTTCTCATCCAAGTTTTATGAAAAATACATCACATTATATGTATTTTAATGTTGTTATGATAATTTATTATGCCATCATCATCCATTATTTTCCCTCCTTTATATTATAAATGAAAGAACCGTCTGAGATGTGTTAATTTATCACGTTCAAGGAAGACAGGTTTTCAATTTGAATTACTATATTCAAGATTGGTCATGAAACCTCTTTAAATGGTTTAATCAGATCATAAAATATATATTTTATCTTATTTAATTTTCTTTAAATCCTTACACACTCAAAACATATAATAATAATATAAAACAAGTTCATTGTGCACAAAACTGCCAAGTTAATCCAAGCGTTTATCATTAACTTTTATCCAATGAGTCTTCCTCATGGTATATTAACAAAATCGTTATAATATCATTTATATCTCTTTAATGTCTCTAATAATTTATGTTAATAATTCTTGATTTCTAACCACGTTTCAAACAAACTTTCATTCATGAATATAAGTAAACCGATCATGAAAACTAAGGAAGAAAATGTTTCAAAAACAATAAAATTGAACCTCTTAAACCCATAAAATGGTACATGAATGAACATAATAAGGTTAAAATACAAAAATTACATGTATATGAGGTTCTTGAATTATTAAATAATGAAGATAAATTTTATTATTTAGGTCATTAATATCAAATGAAGTACACTTCGGGTATAAGGTAAGGGGTTTCTCATCTAATTTTTATTTATGTGAGATTTCCATTATTTGACACATATTTATTGTATGTGGTGTATTTTTACTACCATTTGATATATAATATCATGATTCTATTTATATTCATGGTATTTAGTGATTCACTTGATGATTATTAACTCAATTGATTACAATGTTTTAAGGGGATTTGTTTCAGTTTTTATTTTATAGTGATTTACATGGTATTGTGAACCAAATCATTATTATGGGGTGTACCTTCTACCCCTATGAGATCATTTTTTCATTTGAAATTGTAAATATATTATATATCCATTTTATGGTTTCATGGATATGATTATTTTCTTAATATTTATACCATTTACAAACAATGTTTATTTAGAATGTTGTTTTAACTATGGAAACATTGATGAATTTGTATCTTCTACTCTGTACAGATATTTAGAAGGCATATTGTACTTATATTAAATCTCTATATAAAGAATTATTTGGACTTTTAGTGATGGGTGGGGCCCTCTATAGCCCGACGATTCATCAAAAGGTCTCATGAGAAAAATCTATTGGTGAAAAAACCCTTCGAGTTTGCTTCCAAAATAGAATCATATGGGTATTGTGGAATCCCGATCCGGGTGCAACTATACGGTGCCCAGATCTGGTTGGAAGCATTCCCTCAAGTGAGCCTCCCCATATTACAGAGGGTTCTGACTGTAAATGAGGATCTGGTAAATCAGTCATGGGGATACTATATCCTCTTTTATCAAAATAAAACACTAACAGAAGATAATAACAATTACTAAGTGCGAAAGCATATAAATAACCAGAACAATTCCATGTCATAGGATAACCAAAAACCAGAAAATACAATACTCAACTAGAAGGTAAAACATTTTATGATAATGAACATGTCAAATTCCTACAATGCAACTAAAAGTAAAGACACAATGACTCCCAAGCGGGTCCTGAACCACGTCTGGTTCCCTCTCCCACACACCAATCCCAAACTGCAACCTATCCTAGGGCCTTTCCCTTAACATATCCTACAAAAAAATTCCAATCAGGTTCCAATTAAGCATCCCGAATAGGGTGTGTGTACCACGAAGTAGGCCACCACCAACGGTGTCTAACACAAGTCTAGTCAAAAGATAGTGCATCTATTTTTATGAATAAATAAATACAATAAATAATTTAAATAGTATTTACATTATTATTTAATATTTAATCATTTCATTGGGCTAATTTCAATTCATGTATTCCATTTTAATTGTCATTCATTATCATTAATCATTTGGTGTAGTTCATCATTCCTAGCACCCCAAATCTCAGTTCAATCATCATTCATTATTATCATTTATTTGGTGTAGGTTGTCATGCCTATAACCACAATCTCGTTGAGTGTAGGTTTTCATGCCTAGCACTCCTTTTTTCATTCGGTGTATGTCATCATGCCAATCACTCCATAATATCAATCTTGTATTACTATTGGGGAGGAATTACATGTTCATGTCCCAACTTCTAATTGGTCTTGAACGCCATGTCTTCCACCACAAAAATATCATCCATTTAATCATTCATTAAAACACCGAAATTTGTCACATCATTACATTACTAATCCAATGATTAGTTAAACATTACAAAGTCCATTAGTTAAATCAAAAATTTACTAAGCACATAACCCATTAATTGATTCATCAATTAATTAATCATTCAACACAATTTTCATTCCACAATTAATTCATCACAATTAATTAGTCATATAAAATATCAACTTTTCATAATTAATTTTAACAATTAATTATCCTTGATCAACATCATGGAACATAATTAATTCACAAAATTAATTATCTTTGGTCAACATCATGGCACATAATTAATTCTCACAGTTTATTATCTTACATAGCCAAACATCATTTCATTATTAATTACCCCAATTAATTATCTTAACAAAACCAATTTAATATCTCAATTTCAATGTATCAACCCATAAAAAATTCCCAAAATATATATTTGAGAAAACCCCCTTAATTTGTTTTGTGATTAAGTTCTTAATTAATCACCAAGGGAAACACTAGTTTATTCATCATTCCTAATTTCTCCAATTTAGGAAATCAATCCTCAAGGAAAATGTAAAAAATCCTAAAATAACATTCACATATCAAAACCATGACTGTGGGAGTTTGATTTAGACCACCTACCTCAGTTTATTTATGGAAGTCGTCCCAATGGAAATCCTGAAAATCTGAGCGGCACAACGTCGTCAATCAAACTTCGGATCTAAATCCCTAAACCAGAATTAAGATAAAAGGCATCAAGATCTTGAAAATCTAGATCTATATCCACAATCCTAGATATTGATCTTAACTCATAGTTTTAGATCCATAGAAATAGTGGATATCTTCCATGAAAATATCAAGGAAATATATAGGAATGAATGAGAGAAGCATCGGGATGAAATCTAAAAACCAGAACAAGAACAGATCTCCAATCTAGGCTTTTGATCTTGATAAACGGAACTCATATTGCCTTGTAATCCTTCTGGAAGGATCTGAGATCTTATAGAAATTATCATTCCCAATAATAGGTCTAATTAGAGAGGTTTTAGGGGTTCAAGTGGTTTTAAAATCAATTTTTAGATTAAAATGATCCATGCATACGGTTTCACCTGTGTGGCCACACGGTTGGGCCAAACCGTGCGCCAACCATGTAGTCTCCCACTACCCACACGACTCGATGGCACATGGTTAGGAAAATCATGTGACAACCATGCTGACCTCCACTGTCTGCATAGTTAGCTTGCTCACGATTTGGCCAAACTATATGCAAACCATGAACTACCCCATGTCTTCTCATGATTCTTAAAAACATCACTCAAAAAACCCAGGTCATACCCCAACCCAAAGGCACTTAATAATAATAAAAAGTACTTGAAAAAATTCCTGAGATTGATCTAGGAAAGGTATGGATCTTGCAATCTCCCCACCTTATAACTGCTCATCCTCGATCTGAACTCCTGAAATTCTATAAGATTCCAAGAAAAAAAGATTATTCTATTGTGCCCTCATGTATGCTTACCATTCCCATGTTTCCTCCTAAACACTTCCATGTTTCCATAACATATGAACTAATGACATGGTATTTCACCATAACACTTTCTCACTATGACACATCACACGTATTAGATGCTCCTAAAAGGATACACTTATCTCGAGGACATCCTCTTCCACCTCAATTGCATGAGAAGGGTTAGGGAGATACTACCATAGTTGTGACACATGGAAAACATCTTGCATAGTGCTGAATTTATGTGGAAGTTCTAATTGGTATGCCACTGTCCCGATTCTCTCCAGCACCTCAAACAATCCTACAAACTCGAGAAACAATTTTCCCTGCCTTCATATCCTATGGTGACCCAATCCAGGAGAAACCTGATGGAATAAATGATCACCCTCTGTAAACTCTGGTGGTCATCTCCATCTATCATTATATGACTTTTGTCTACTCTGTGGTGTAGAGATACATTTTTGAATAATCTGCACCTACTTTGATGTCTCCTAAAGGTGACTCAGTCTCAAAACCTTTGACTCTCCCACCTCTAACCAATAATGTTTTGATCCATAAGGTCTACTATAAAGTGCCTCATATGGTGCAATATGAATAGTTTTTTTGATAAATGTTGTTATTGTAGAACTCCCATAAAGCCAAGTGATTCTCCCAAGAACCACCAAATTCATGCACACATGCACACAACATATCATCTAACACCTATATGACACGCTCTGACTTCCCATCTGTCTGTGGGTGGAAGGTTGTACTTAACAGAACTTGTATACCCAATGCCTTCTATAATACCTGCTAGAAGAATGAATTAAAGCACTAATCGTGATTTGAATCTATAATTTGTGTCACCCCATGAAAATGAACTATCTATCTCACATACAGTTCTCCCAACTGTTATACTATTAAGGTTTTCCTGATAGGAAATAAGTGTTATACATTCATTAGTCGATCCACAATGATCCAAATAGCATCATTCTTCCTAAGAGTATTTGGAATCCCTACCACAAAATCCATAATCACATCGTCCCACTTCCATTACAGAATAGGAAACGATTACAATAGGCCTCCAGGTCATTGATGTTCTACCTCCACTTGATTACAGGTCAAACATATCATTATGAACTCTGCTATCTCCTTTTTCAGGCCTAGACAACAAAACTATCATTGTAGGATACAGTATATTTTTTTCACTCTAGGATATACCGCCCATTTTGATGCATGAAATTCTGGCATGAGTTCCTCTCGCTTACTCATAGTCACAACAACCCAATTTTTCATTTATATGATCTCATCCTAATCTAAAATCCAATCTAAAAGTGTCTCCCCACATTCATGGTTTTACCTTATGGCTCAAGTCATTGGATGCCCATACTGCCTGTCCCTGATCCATCTCAAGAGTGTAGACTCCACTACTATAGAAACCATAGTCATCCTCTCTTGACTCTCCTAAACTACCATATGTATTTCTTCTAGTAAAGTCATCATATTCTACTCTAAACTCAACTAATGTACCAACTGAGTCTGAGTTTTTCTACTCAAGGAATCAGCCACACTATTCCCCTTTCTAGGTGTATATACCAGTTCAAAATCAAAGGAATGCATATACTATACCCATCTTCACAGTTGAAGATTCAATTATTTCTATAAAAAGATATACTTCAAGATTTTGTGATCCGTAAAAACTGTAAAATTTTCACCCAAAAGATATTGTATCCAACACTTGAGGGCATGAACCACTACTGCCAACTTGAGGTAATGAGTAGGGAAATTCTTTTCATGTGACCATAGTTTTCAAGACCCATAAGCAACAACTTGACCCCCTTGCATCAACATAGCTCTGAGTCTGATCCCAGAAGTGTCACAATACAATTTGTACTCCTCACTCGAATCAGGTAAAATCAAAATTGGAGTCAATGGAAATCACTTCTTAAACTCCTCGAAAGCATTATCACATGCTTATATCTAATAAAAATTTAATCCTTTCCTTTTCAAACCTGAAAAAGGTGATTTCAATTGGTAAAATTCCTAGGTAAACATCATGTATTATCCAACTTATCCCAAAAATATTTGGATATAAAAAACATTCTTGGGATACTCCCAAGAAACCACTGCCTGCACTTTTTCTTGGTCTACTACCACACGTTCTTCAAAGATAACATACCACCAAAAAGGGTACCCTATCAATCCAAAACTGACATCATGATAGCATGGTGTATAGATGATTCTCTCTCAATATACCTAGGATGATGTCAAGAAGTTGGGAATGATCGTAATGACTCTTATCATACACCAAGATTTCATCCACTAACACCACCAAAAACTGATCTAATTAGGGATGAAAGATCATGTTCATTATGGCTATAGACACTACTGGAGCATTTATCAACCCAAATGGAATTATGAGAAACACATAAATGCCATAATGCTTTTGAAAGATATTCTTGGTATATCAGAGGTACGAACTCTCACCAGATGATACCCTGATCTCAGATAGATATTTATGAACACACAATCTCCCTTAATCTAATCAAACATGTCATAGATGCGACAAAGAGGATATCAATTATTCACTGTCATATTATTCAACTTCCAGTAATAAACACACAAGTGTGAACTCACATCGACCTTATTTTAAAAAAAATAGGTGATCCCTAAGGCGATGTACTTGGACAGATAAACCCTTTATCCTAAAACCCCTCCATCTACATTTTGAGCTCTTCAAGCTCAGTCGGTTCCATTATGTAAGGTGGAATAGATACGGGCTGAACCCCCCAACATGAGCCCAATAGTGAATTCCACATCTCTCTCAAGTGGAAACCCTGAAAGGTCTTCAGGAACGAAATCCTGAAATAGTTCTACTATTGGTGGAAGTATGTCTTGCTTATAACTCACATTATCCAGCAAAAGACTAACAACATGGGTTGTGACCTCTACCAGTTTTTGAGTAATTGGCCCAGCTTATCCTGCATGGATATCAGATTTTCCATGAAGAACATACTGGTCACTCTCAGGAGATATAAAGGTCACTCTCCTACAGTAACAGTCTATATGGGATCAGTATGCCACTAGATAGTCCATACCCATAATCAAGTTGAAGCATGTTATATCAAGGACGTATATATATAGAATAAAACTATACACTATGATCTCTATAAAACATCCCTTGCATAAATAGATATCCCGAGACCATTTTCCCAATAGTGTCTCAATATTCATCACCCCACTTATAGTCTCCAGCCCCAAACTCAATCCATTAACAATATTTTTAGATATAAAGGAATGAGAGGCACCAATATCAAATAAGGAAATAGCTAATGTAGAAGCAACTAGCATAGTACCTCTCATTGTCGATGGACATGCCTCGATCTTTACAAGTGTAGGCTACACTACATGTAACTTTCCAACCCCTCTTTCCTGTGGGGTCTCCTGAATTCACTATGTATCACCACTATGCTGAAACTAAGACTCATACTTTGATGCACCATGTCTACTACCTCTACTTCCTCTACCAGTAGTACTCCAGATTCCATACCTATATGGTGTAGAAGACCCCTTTCCCACACTCTAACTCTGAGAAACTGCTCCCTCAGCACTAGACTACTGTTCCTTCCTACATAAATTCTATAAGTGCCCATCTTTCCACAAAACTGGCACTCCACTGGTGGTCAAGACAATGTGTACGATAGTGTCCCTCCCTACCACACTAGTGGAAAATCACGTGTGTAAGATCCGGTGCAACTATTCCTCCTGACTTTCCACCTATATTTCCACTTTTCAGACTAATGTTCTCTTGATGACACTTCCTTCTCTCAAAAGTCACACTCCCTGATCATCCAGTGATAGCTACTTATCCAATACTAGAAGACTCTTTTAGGTTCCCCTCATAAATGAGAGCATGAATAACCACTTCTAATAATTTCTTTAGAGTAATGATATTCACATGGGACCTAATTTCAAACCTAAGTCTGTCCTAAAATCATTTTTCAAAAGAAGCCACATCTACCACCAAAGCTAGAGAAAAATTCTATAAATCTATGAAATGATCAGCGTACTATATTAAGGACATGATTACTTGGGTTAGATGAATAAAATATGAAGCCTTTTTTTGTCTCATCATGTCTAGATAGAAGTGTTGTAACACCCTGAGCTTCCACGATACGCCTCTCTTTCAATATTGCAATAGCTTGCATTGTACGCAAGTTCGAGATTCTAACACACTGCGACCAATCAAAGTAGCAGTTATGAATAGTAATACCCACTTTTTGAAATTATATATATTTTATATTTCAAAATGGACTTCATTTATGGATTCAGAATATCAAAATTATCCTATGTTGAATTTTTGGTATTTTTCTGAGAACTTCCAATTTTTTATGAATAGTGAAAAATACCTAAAAGCTACCTTTTTAATCAAAATAATTTATAGTGATAAATTATACTATTGAGTGGTTTTAAAGTATAATTAGAATATATTTTTACCATTTTATCCAACGGTGGTCATTAGAATTAATTTCACTTTGAAATTGGACATAAACAATTGTCAATCTTTTGATATATATTGTTTCTTAAAAACACGCGATTTGTTGTGACAGCGGGAATTAATTATAAAATTAATTAATGCAAATTATATTTTTGGAATTTTGTAAAATAGGCATCATTTTTGAATTCAGAATATCAATTATAGCTTAGGGTGAAATTTTGGCATTGTTCTGAAAAACTTCAATTTTTTATGAATAGTGAAACCACTAAGTGGTAGTTAAAAAACTGATTTTTCGTTTAAATGAAACATTACCACTTCTAGGATTTGAATTTCAAAAATCCGACATACATGGTTGTCATTAGGAAGTAAAATTTGGTTCAATGGGATTAAAATAATTTTTTTGTGAATAGTAACTTTTAAGTTTAATTAATCGCGATTAAAGGTAATTAGTGTAATTTAAGGTAAAAATAATGTTATAATAATATGAAATGACCTTTACACTTTTCCTACCCCTATTGGATCTTTCATGTCCAATAAATAAAATACATGGGTCAACATGGGGACCCCATGGAGCCACTTTGGTTGGAAAATGACATAAATAACTTTTATTTAAAGTTAAAATAAAAATGTCCCAAACATAAGTTGTTTTACTAAAACAATTTTTAAATGGGTTTATAGAAGTCATATTTTTGAATATAAATATTAATTAAAAATCTAAAACCATTTCCTACATCATGATATTTTTTTTATAATTTTTATTCATTAAATAAATTAAATTATTTATAACACCATGATGATGCAGCGCTTACCTCATTAATTAACGATTTAAATAAAATGAAAAGATAATGTAAAATCTAAGACTTAAACTTTCCAAAAACCTATTGTATGAGTATATTTCTAACCCTTATCACCTTATCCTCGAAATATATAAGTTTGGGACCTTTAGAATCCAAAAAAGAATTTCATAATAAAGTAACATTTCAATCTTTCCAAGAGTGCCCCTTCTCTCCTCTTATAAAAGGCCCCCACCACTAAAACCTTACTCACACCTTCAAAGCCTTTTGTCTCGGCCAACCTCTGCCCAAATACTCTCTCAACTTCCCTACCTTACTCTTATAAGACTCAATTTTGGCAGAATTCTTCCCAAGGAAGCCCTTCGCTCAAATCAAAAAGAGTTACCCGATTTTAAGGTAATGTCTTCTCTAATGTTGTTTTGTTTTATTTTGCTTCTCCAACCCCTTAAACTCTTTTTATTCCTTTATTTTGTAACAAAAATAGTATCTACAATATACTATGATTTTGTTATGATAATTATTTGGTTTACACTTACACACACCTTCATCTAATGGTTAAAGAACATATTGTTTCTGTGGGTGGCGAAATACTGCCTCACGAAATGATGATTGTTCAATATTCTTTTTACACCTCTAATGGTGGACATTTTGATGACACTATTTTCATATATGATATATATATATATTATGTTTATGTTTTCATTATGCTTTTGTATTTCTCATTTGTGGCATACTTTATGATTTCCATTATGGGTAAACGCAATAATTTCATATTAGGAAGTGCGGACTACCGCCCCCTCAAAGTGATTTGAATCATTAATGCCATGTGTGGGATGTATAAAGGATGGAGTAAATGGTATTATACATTATATTATACTGGAATTATAATATACCTTTATATAATTATAACTTCATTCCATTAAATGTGAAATAGAAATGAAAGTAGCGTTCATGCGTACGTACGACTTACCGTCTCCATGAATGGTGCATTTCATTTCTTACCTCTAAATGTTATGAAATTTTATAAATGAATGTATATACTGGATATATATGATGTATATGATATATACATCATGAATATAATTATGGATATAATGGATATATTACCACATGAACAAAGTGTAATTATAAGAAGTTTATTTATGACTCAAGTACCTAAGATCGTCAAAACGACCGTTATTAACATAAATAATTACATAATGTTCATAACTTGGTAATAAGTGATATAGAATGAATAATAAACTTGAAAAATGTTCTTAAGAAATTAGAAATTAACTATAGTTTATTATTCCGGAGATCAAAGAACGGTCGGGTGAATTCGGACACGAGGTAAGGGAACTTCTTAACCCAATTTCTATTCTTTGGGTTAATCTCCTACATTCAAATTATGTCATGATATTATTATGTCTTATCTTGTATTTGTACTTTATTTATGTGTAATTATAGTGAATACAAATAATATATCTACTTGATTTAAAAAATGATCTTTGTAAGGGTCTTCCTCTCAATCTCCTTTCATTGAGGCATATTTTGTTTTATACACAAATTTATTTTATATGGTGTACAAACCCCTTTGACTTTGACTTTTATTCAAAAAGGAATATTTTTTACAAAGAATTTTACTAAATAACAAAAGGAATGTTTCGTCTTATGTATGTGGTGACAACGACTTCTCTGCCGTCATGACCATTATTTGTGTTTCGGCTTCCTCTACAAGCCATAACTTTTTTTAAGGAAAAATAAATACAAAGTTTTAAATTTATTTTATTTTGGTATTGAAAATGGTTTTGAAAGTGTTTTTATTATATCAATTTTTTGTATTGATATCTTGTGATTGAAATGTGTAAATGTTATGTTTCCTTTATGCATGTTTTATGTGATACGATTATGTTATGGTTTATGATATGTTTAAACCTATTCATATGAGGAATGCATTGGACTTAATAAGTGACGGGTGGAGCCCACTACAGCTCCTCGATGCATTGACAGGTCTCATGAGACAAACTAGTGTCTTGGCATTAGGCCTTGACAAAATCTTATTTGTAGTCTTGGCACGAGGCCTTGGCTATGTGGTTATGATAGTATGGCATTATGCATTCCACCATTATGAAAGTGGTTACTGATATTGCATGTGATTATTCGACCAGTAGAATATCCATGTGAATAAGTAAATGGAATTATTTCATTTTACTTTTTCCCTGTTATGTTGAAGTTCATGTTTAAAAGGGTTTTTTTTAGTTATACATTGCCTTAAATGTTTATGCTTATTTATTAAAGCATCCACTATATTGTTATCCTTTCTGAGCATCTGATCTCACCCCTTTCAATGTTTTAAACTTTTCTAGGATGTGAAGAAGTATTTTATGAATGACCTACAGGGATAGTCAGAAGAGGATATGAGTGTGGACTATGGAAACGTTTTTTTTTTGTATTTTTTCACTTTATGATGTAATGTAACATTTATGAATGTATCTAATGTTTCCAAGGCTACTAAACTAATAGGTATTTCGAGACTTGATCTTTTGTGATCATGAAAATGTTACGCAATAACGCACCGACTCTGGGTAACTGGGGTCGAGGCATTACAGTTGGTATCAGAGGCAGTTTAGTACTATCCTTGGAAGCTATATTTAGATAAACTCTGATTAGATCACATAGCCCAAAGATACACTTTGAGGATTAGTATATAAGAACTTCCTAGAATTTTGGTATTATAGAGATGTTGTGAGTTTTCCGAGCAATACATCCATGTCTGGATACGAGCAGGTAGAGGCGGCTCTGGCATAGATGTACCTAGGGGTAAAACCCAAAAACACCACTTTGAGCTAGACTCGAACGGGAATTGGTGCACGATAACGGGCCTTGATGCACTCTTGGTTACGACACTCCCGGGGGATATGCTTAGGATAATTCTCGTTTTCTTTACAGACCACTATGAAGGGTTATGAGTGTATACTTCTTCAAAGAAAACATTTTTATGATTATGAATTACATCCACAAATAGTTCAATTTATTTTAATTATTTTACAAGTATGGAATTATGTATGTTGATTCATAAACTAATCTAGTTTATGCCATTGTTTAGAAATGGCGCCTAGTGGAAGGAATAGAAACTGTATCAATGCACGCACTCCATGTAGGGATTTCCCTCTTGCTCAAGATAATTATTGTGGATCTGGAGATACAACTGGTGCTGATCAACTTATTACCATACTGGGACAACTCACTCAGGTTATGAATAATAACCTTACTCGTATGGAGCACCCTGATCCGCAACGTGGTGGATCAATGTTATACAAATTCATGAGGCAACAACCACCAACATTTAATGGGGGTACAAATACATTAGTAGCTGAGCAATGGATAAACTCCTTAGAGAAAATATTCCACACCTTGGGGAGTAGCGAATGGGAGAAAGTTGTCATGGCAGTCTACCACCTCACTGGAGATGTCGATCAATGGTGGTCACTAATTCAAAATACAAAGGAAGATGAAGAAGTATCAAGTATGGAATGGAGAGAGTTCAAAGATATTTTCTTAGAAAAATACTTTTTTCATGACCATCGAGCAGATATAGAAAGGAAATTTCTGAGTCTGAGACAAAAGGAGGATGAGAATGTCACAAAGTATGAGGACAAATTTACAGGGTTAGCGAGGTATGATGCAGATTATATACATAACCCAAGGAGTAATATTGATCGTTTCTTTGATGGGTTAAAACAATTTTTCGTCGAGCTTTAGTATCACAATCCTTCTCATCGTACGAAGATATTGTCTCGTGTGCTATCAAGACGGAAAAGGAATTCTCTAAGTCTTATGACAACAAAGTAAAGAAAGAGAAGAAGAGAATGGTGGAACAATAGACGGATAAAGGGAAAAAGGGAAAGAATGATGTTCCGTTATGTGATAATTGTGGGAAGAATCACCTCAGGGCTTGCATAAAAGGAATGGGAGTTTGTTATAAATGTAGAGAAAAAGGTCACGAGGCTCGTGATTGCAAGGGAAAGAAAGAGGCTATCAATGTTGAATGATACAATTGTAGGGAAATAGGGCATTATGCAAATGAATGTCCTAAGCGTCAGGGAAACTTACCTCAGAAAAGGGCAAGGGATCAAGGGCAATATTATGTTGTTACTACAATTGAAGTAGAATAATTAATGTATTGGTGCTTTTGGACTCAAGGATTATATTCTTGTTATAAGAATAATGTGATATATATAAGGATTGTACTGCAGTACTTGTTCTTTTCATTAAGGTCTTAATATGATGAAGGTAATCATATTTTTAGTATGTGATAATAAGAGAATCTTTACTTTGTTTGGGGAATCTGATAAATTGATTTTGGAATTAAGAGACCTTTTAGAGAAAGTTTGGACAGAGGTATTTTGGATAACTATAAAGGTTGGGATGGATTAAGTTGAACAATGTATAGTATTGTTTAAGGATAAAACATTTCTGAAGATTATTTTTGGAATATTATAATACTATAGTTTTAGGAAAAGGACAACCTGTAGGGTGGGGCATAACCCATCGCGTCGGACAAAGCTGTAGGAATCGAACCCGCAACCATAGTGCGACATGCCTTTATTACCTACCACTAGCCTATAGGAAGTCCCTAGTTATTACAAAATAGTTTTACTAATCTAAATGGTATGTGTTAATATTCGGAACCTTATAAAATTAGGAAAAATAGAATATTTTTGAGTTCTATTACCTTTTAGAGTGAAAGATGGGTTTGTGGTAAAAATTTATTAAAGAATGAAAGTCTACATGACAAGTATGTATATTCCCTTACATTCTTAGTAAATCTCCTAAATAAATTCCTCAACTTTATAAAAGGTAACTTAAAACAAAAACGTTGTCGGTTAACTTTTCCAACTGGGTATTCAATGACCATTTAACCAATCACAAGTTTTTGATTTTCTTATTGTTAACTTTCTCCTAATCCAGATTTCTACAACTCTCCATCAGACCTTGATGGTTCCTTTTTCTTCCATATCCATATTTTCATAGAATCCTAGTATGGGCTATCTCGGGTGACCTTTGTACTTATCTTTCTTTCTTTTAAAGTTATATTTTTATTAACCTTATTTCCGATGTGGGTTTTCCACAAAGGTATTTTCTATTTTCTACCTTTTATTTTCAAAGAAAAATTTCAAATTGCGAGGATGCAATTTATTGAACAAGGGGAGAATGTAACACCCCGAGCTTCCACGATACACCTCTCTTTCAATAATGCAATAGCTTGCATTGTACGTAAGTTCGAGATTCTAACACACCGCGACCAATAAAAGTAGCAGTTATGAATATTAATACCCACTTTTTGAAATTATATATATTTTATATTTCAAAATGGACTTCATTTATGGATTCAGAATATCGAAATTAGCCTATGTTGAATTTTTGGTATTTTTCTGAAAACTTCCAATTTTTTATGAATAGTGAAAAATACTTCAAAACAACCTTTTTAATCAAAATAATTTATAGTGATAAGTTATACTATTGAGTGGTTTTAAAGTATAATTATAATATATTTTTACCATTTTATCCAATGGTGGTCATTATAATTAATTTCACTTTGAAATTGGACATAAACAATTGTCAATCTTTTGATATATATTGTTTCTTAAAAACACGCTATTTGTTGTGACAGCGTGAATTAATTATAAAATTAATTAATGCAACTTATATGATTGGAATTTTTTAAAATATACATCATTTTTGAATTCGGAATATCAATTATATCTTAGGTTGAAATTTTGGCATTGTTCTGAAAAACATCAATTTTTTATGAATAGTGAAACAACTAAGTTGTAGTTAAAAAACTGATTTTTCGTTTAAATGAGACATTACCACATCTGTGATTTGAATTTTAAAAATCCAACATACATGGTTGTCATTAGGAATTAAAATGTGGTTCAATGGGATTAAAATAATTTTTTGGTGAATAGTAACTTTTAAGTTTAATTAATTGCGATTAAAGGTAATTAGTGTAATTTAAGGTAAAAAATAATATTATAATAATATGAAATGACCTTTACACTTGTCCTACCCCTATTGGATGTGTCATGGCCGACCAAGACAATCCATGGGTCAACTCGGGGACCCCATAGAGCCACATTGGTAGGAAAATGACATAAATAACTTTTATTTAAAGTTAAAATAAAAATGTCCCAAACATAAGTTGTTTTACTAAAATAATTTTTAAATGGGGTTATACAAGTCATATGTTTTACTATAAATATTAATTAGAAAGATAAAATGATTTCATACATCGTGATAGTTGTTTTATAAATTTTAAGTATTAAATAAATTAAATTCTTTAAGACAACATGATGATGCAACGATTACCTCATTAATTAACAATTTAAATAAAATGAAAAGATAATGTAAAATCTAAGACTTAAACTTATAAAAAACCTATTGGATGAGTATATTTCGAACCCTTATCACCTCATCCTAGAAATATATAAGTTTGGGACATTTGTAATCCAAAAAATAATTTCATAATAAAGTAACATTTCAATCATTCCAAGAGTTCCCCTTCTCTCCTCTTATAAAAGGCCCCCACCACTACCACCTTACTCACACCTTCGAAGCCTTTTGGCTCGGCCAACCTCTGCCCAAATACTCTCTCAACTTCCCTCCCTTAATCCTAGAAGCCTCACTTTTGGAATATGTCTTCCCAATAAAGACTTTGGCTCAAATCAAAAAGAGTTACCCGATTTTAAGGTAATGTCTTCTCTAATGTTGTTCTGTTTTATTTTGCTTCTCCAACCCCTTAAACACTTTTTATTCCATTATTTTATAAAAAAACCAGTATCTTAAATATACTAGGATGTTTTTATGATTATTATTTGGTTTACACTTACACACACTTTCATCTAATGGTTAAAGAACATACTGTTTCTGTGGGTGGAGAAATACTGCCTCACGAAACGATGATTGTTCAATATTCTTTTAACACCTCTAATGGTGGCAATTTTGATGACACTATTTTCATATATGATATATATATTATGTTTATGTTTTCATTATGCTTATTTATTTCTAATTTTTGGTATACTTTATGATTTCCATTATGGGTAAACGCGATAATTTCATTTTAGGAAGTGCGGACTACCGCCCCCTCAAAGTGATTTGAATCGTTAATTCCATATGTGGGATGTATAAAGGATGGAGTAAATGGTATTATAAATTATATAATACTGGAATTATATTATACCTTTATATAATTATAACTTCATTCCATTAAATATGAAATAGAAATGAAAGTAGTGTTCATGCGTATGTACGGCTTACCGTCTCCATTAACGGTGCATTTAATTTCTTACCTCTAAATGTTATGTAATATTATAAATGAATGTATATACTGGATATATATGATTTATATGATATATAAATCTGAATATAATTATGGATTTAATGGATATATTACCACATGAACAAAGTGTAATTATAAGAAGTTTATTTTTGACTCAAGTACCTAAGATCGTCAAAACGACAGTTATTAACATAAATAATTACATAATGTTCATAACATGGTAATAAGTGATATAGAATGAATAATAAACTTGAAAAATGTTCTTACAAAATTATAAATTAACTCTAGTTTATTATTCAGGAGATCAAAGAACGGTCGAGTGAATTCGGACACGAGGTAAGGGAACTTCTTAACCCAATTTCTATTCTTTGGTTTAATCTCCTACATTCAAATTATGTCATGATATTATTATGTCCTATCTTGTATTTGTACTTTATTTATGTGTACTTATAGTGAATACACAAAATATATCTACTTTATTTAAAAAAATGATCTTTTTAAGGGTCTTCGTCTCAATCTCCTTTCATTGAGGCATATTTTGTTTTATACACAACTTTCTTTTATACGGTGTAGAAACCCCTTTGACATTGACTTTTATTCAAAAAGGAATATTTTTTTACAAAGCATTTTACTAAATGACAAAAGTAATGTTTTTGTCTTACGTATGCGGCGACAATGACTTCTCCACCGCCGTGACCATTATTTGTGTTTCGGCTTCCTCTACAAGCCATAACTTTTTTTTAATGAAAAATAATTACAAAGTTTTAACTTTCATTTATTTTGGTCTTGAAAATGGTTTTGAAAGTGTTTTTATTATATCAATGTGTTTTATTGATATCTTGTGATTGAAATGTGGAAATGTTATGTTTCCTTTATGCATGTTTTATGTGATACGATTATGTTATGGTTTATGATATGTTTAAACCTATTCATATGAGGAATGCATTGGACATAATAAGTGACGGGTGGAGCCCGCTACAGCTCATTGATGCATCGACAGGTCTCATGAGACAAACTAGTTTCTTGTCACGAGGCCTTGACAAAATCTTATTTGTAGTCTTGGCATGAGGCCTTGGCTATGTGGTTATGATATTCTGGAATTATGCATTCCATCATTATGAAAGTGGTTACTGATATTGCATGTGATTTTTCGACCAGTAGAATATCCATGTGAATAAGTAAATGGCATTATTTCATTTTACTTTTTCCATGTTATGTTGAAGTTCATGTTTAAAATGATTTTTTTTAGTTATACATTGCCTTAAATGTTTATGTTTATTTATGAAATCTTCCACTATATTGTTATCCTTACTGAGCATCTGAGCTCACCCCTTTCAATGTTTTAATATTTTCCAGGATGTGAAGAAGTTTTTTATGAATGACCTGCAGGGATAGTCAGAAGAGGATATGAGTGTGGACTATGGAGACTTTGTTATTGTAGTTTTCACTTTTTGATGTAATGTAACATTTATGAATGTATCTAGTGTTTCCAAGGCTACTAAACTAATCGGTATTTCAAGACTTGATCTTTTGTGATCATGCCAATGTTACGCAATAATGCACTGACTCTGGGTAACTGGGGTCCAGGCGTTACAAGTGTTCCAAGAACTTCCCCAGAAAGTCCTTCCACAACATCTAATAGGTCTATCCAGATCATACCTGAATGTCCCACAAGTACTTCACTGAACCCCTCAGCATATAAGTAGCCAACTTGACCGTCATTTCATCCAGATTATCCAAATGGTTACGTACCATCTCTATAGATTCAATCCATAATTCATCTCCCTCGGTTCCATCCTCTCTTGTATATTTAGGAGGGTTATATAGCTGAAACTCCCTTGTCAACTCAGAAATGCTTTTCTAAACCTTCCCTAGGTCTCTCTCCATAAATTTCATGAAACAAGAAAAGTTCTCTCGGAACTGTTCCCCTTCCTCCTCATCTTGCACCAATGGAGCCTCAAGCTCCCTTTCTGGAAGTTCATTCCAGGATATCTCCCTATATCTCTCCCTCAACAAGAATTTTGGAGGCATAACAATACAAATTAAAACACATGTCTTACATCTCTTAACGCAACCTTAAAATATTTACTTGAGAGGGGAAACTACAGATCAAGTTTCAACATGCCCCTTCCCCCTTTTTCTTCCCACACAGTCAACACTAAGGCCTTATCACTAACCTTAACCATCCTTATCCTAGGTATTGGTTAACAATGGTACATTTATACTCATTAATTTATTCAACAATTAATTAATCAAATTATCTCATATTAATTAATTAAACAATTAATTAATTTACCATACTCATTTCATCTATCTTGGTTCTCATTAGACACCCATTGATTCTTATTTTTTATCATTATTTCAATCTCACAATAATGAAAAATATTTCAAGTTCAACAACTTATCCATAACCCATTTTCTCATGAGTGCCTAGAATGATGCATGTCACAACAACCCTGAGTGCCTAGAATGATGCATGCAGACTCAAGTATCATGCCTCTTTAGGCCACGAATCAAAATTCAACAATTTTCAAAACAAATATCACATCACACCACAAGTGCATCACCAAAGGTGAAATAATATCCAACTGTAACAACAAACAGAAATCACCACAGTCCCACCCTGAGTACTCGAATTTTCCTTTGTACATGGTTTTACAACTCCCATGCATGAGATCATTACAAATCCTTGACTATTTCTAGTCTCCTGTATTCCATTCCCAAAATAGTAAGACAAAATAATAAGAATGAAAAGAAAACTCCTCTAATACCACTTTGTGACATACCGACCTAGATTCCACTAAATAGTTCCATAAGCCGGTTGGCCACATGACCTCAAGAGCACCTCCTCATACTTAAAAGGGTGTTTATTAGCTGTGAGGGTTAGGTAAATTAGTCTTGCGGAGACTATACCCTCTTTTATCAGAACAAAATACCAACAAAATAAAACAACAATAACCAAGTGCAGAAGCTTATAAATAAATAGAACAATACCATGTCATAGGATAACCAAAAACTATAAAATACAATACTCAACTAGAAGGTAAAACATGATATGATAATGTAAGTTTCATGTGTCTACAATGATAATGAAAGTAAAGACACAATGAATCCCAATCCAGTATCGAACCACGTCTGATTCCCTCTCTTATGCTTCATAGTTGTGTCCAGAACTGACCCGAACCATTGGTTTTGACCCAACCCGACCAGGTTGGTTCTTTTTGTGGAAAAAAATGTTTGGGTAGGGTTTGTATCGGGTTGACACAGGGATGGGTTGGTTCGTGTCTCTGGTAGGCTACATATCGACCCAACACAACCCATTGAAATGAGGTTATAGGAAAAAAATCTACCTGGCATCGTGACCCAACCTGGTCACCCTAATTCCCTCACTCGCTCGTTATCGTCCGCCTCTTCCTCCCTCCTCTCCTCCTCCCCCTCCATGACCTTCCCTTGAGCGTGACAGGCTGTCCTTATTTATCCTCCTCCTCTCTTCACTCACCTCCTCCCCTCCCCGAATAGATTCTCCTCCTCTTCTCCTACTCCTCCCCATGACCACGACATTCCCTTGTGTGTGGCCAAACCCTAATCCCCTTCTTTCATCCTTACCTCACAACCAACGACCAACCTCCTTCCTCAAACTGTACTCCCTTTCTCCTCCTCTCCTCACTCTCCTCCTCCCTTTATGGATAGATTCTCTTTCAAGAAATCAATATAAATTCATCCTGTTGGCTCACTCCTCATTGGCCTATCTTGTGTACTGTCTGGTGGCACTTGTGTTAAGTAGTCTTTTTAATCAATTTATTCAAATAAACTTCCTCAAGTAATTTTTTCATGCACCTATGTGAGTCAGATCTAAGTGCATGTGTGCACATTTCAAGCATGTGGTGAAAGTTTATTATTTAATTTGTATGAACAGTAGGTATACTTGGGTGATTTTGTTTGGTTTCCAATTAAACTACAAGCGATTTGTAAATCTATTTATGTTAAACCTCTTTAGTTGGAAGTTATCAACTCTAAGAAGGATATTTTTTTTCTTCCTACTCGTCCACCTATCTTACATTTTCACATATCCATTTCTGTATACTGATTTTGTTAAACATTCAACCAATAATATTTTTAATCCAAACTTATCCCTATGGTTTTACCTAGTTACTCACCAAATTATTTGTTGTGGTGACTATGTCCACATATAGGGGAATGTTTTTTTTTCACTACAACAGGTTTACACAATGAAATTTAGTGCCATTACTAAAGAAATTGTTAGGAACATGGGCTAGTTAGGTGTGTGTAAGGGGGTATATAATGATAGGGGTAAGTATATTAATTATATAGTTGGTCTATTTTAGCCAGTTGTAGTAGATAGTGTCTTGGAAGTTAGGGTAATAAATCGGGGCTGGTTGGTGTAGTGGTGTAGGCTGGTGAAATAGGGGGGAGGGGGAGGGGCTGGGGTAGTGTAGGGTCAGAGGTAGGGGGGGCTGGGGAAAGGGAAGGGGAGGGGGGCTAGTGCAAGAGAAGGTGGTGGGGGAGGGGTTGGTTGGTGCAGGGAAAGGGGTAGGAGAGGGGCTGGTTTAGTGTAGGGGGAGGGAGAGGGGTTGGTGCAAGGGCAAGGGAGAGGTGGAGGGGCTGATGTAGCAGTGTGGGAGGGAGAGGGGATGGTGTAGTAGGGAAAGTGGGAGGGAGAGGGGCTGGATGTGGGACCGGTGTTTAGGGTTTGGGGGTTGGTGGGGTGTAGTGTAGGGGGAGGGGGAGGGGCTAGTGCTAGAGAAGGGGTAGGCGGAGGGGTTTTCTCGTGTAGGGCAGGGGGTATGGGGAGGGGTTGGTGTAGTACAGGGGGTTGGGGGGATGGTGCAGCAGGTGGTTAGGGGAAGGTCATGGGGATGGTGCAGTAGGGGGTAGGGGGGTGGTGGGGGAGTGGGATGGGCTGGTGCAGGTCAAGGGGGAGGGGGAGGGGGAGGGGCGGGTGTAGTAGTGGGGTAGGGGCTGGTGGGGGGGGGGGGGGGCTGGGTGGGGGTGCTGGTAGGGGGTTGGGGGAGGGGGAGGGGCTGGTGCACTAGGGGGGAGGGGCTAGTGCAGCAGGGGGTTGGGGGAGGGGTTCAGGCAGGGGCTGGGGGAGTGGCTAGTGAAGTAAGGCGGATGGGGAGGGGTTGTGCAGGGCGGGGGGAGGGGGAGGGGCTGCTGGTGGGGCTTGTGTAGTAGGGGGGATAGGGGGTTAGTGGGGGAGACATTTAGGGGGGAGGGGCAGGTGCATGGGGTATTGGGGCTAGTATAGAGGATAGGGGGGTTGGTGGGGGGAACCTACTCTAGGGGGTAGGGGGCCGGTGTCGGGGGAGGGGTGGTCTGGGTAGGTGGGGGACTAGGTATGGGGGGCTGGGTCCGGGTCTATCAGGTTTGGTAGGGTTGGGTCGGGGTTGAGGTCGGGGTCGAGTCGGGTTGGGTATGCTTTACACATAGAACCCAACCCAAATTGACACGACCCACAGCTGGTTGGGTTGGGTTGGGTCCTTCGGCTATGTGCCGGGTAACCTGACCCCAATGGGTTGGGTTGGGTCAGGTCAGCTGCCCATGAATCATATGACCTGACCCAACCCGACTTGATCCTTTTTGGTCGGGTCGGGTCCTGAAACATCCTTGACCCAACCCATGGACACTCGTAATGCTTCAATCTCAAACTGCAACCTATCCAAGGTCTTTGCCCTTATCCTATCCTGCAATAAAAAAGTCTACTCGAGTTGTGATTAGGCAGCCAAAATAGGATGTGAGTACAACTCAATAGGACACCACCTATAGTGTCTAAAATTCTTTTAGTCAAAAGATAGTGCATATTGTTTTATGAAGCAATAAATATAATGCATAATTTAAACAATTATCACATTTTCATTTATTCATTAATCATCACATTAGCCTAATTTTAATTCACATTTCCCATTTGAATAATTTTTCATTATCATTAATCATTTGGTGTAGGTCATCATTCCTAACACCCCAAATCTCTGTTGAATCATCTATCATTATTAGTATTCATTTGGTGTAGGTATTCATGGCTAACACCACAATATCATTTGGTATAGGTCATCATTCTTAGAACTCCTTTTCTCATTCGGTGAAGGTTGTCATGCCTAGTAGCCCATAGTATAAAGATTGTATAACTATAAGGGAGGAAGGCCATGTCCAAGTAGCAACTTCTAATTGGTCAGGAATTCCATGTCTAGCACCAAAATAATTACTGCCATTTAATCATTCAACAATTCAGAATAATTTTCCACATCATTCCATTATAAATCCAATAATTAGTTATACATTTCAATGGTCATTAGATAACTCAATAATTAACTAAGCACATAACCCATTAATTAATTAATCAATTAACAGAATTCTCTTTCCATAACTAATTCTTCACAATTAATTATCCATATTAAATATTAACTTTTCATATTTAATTATCACAATTAATTATCTTTGATCAACATCATGGCACATAATTAATTCTCACAATTATTTATCTTTGGTCGACATCATGGCACATAATTAATTATCACAATTAATTATCTTACATAGCCAAACATCATTTCATAATTAATTCCCAAAAATTAATTATATTAACACAACCAATTCAATATATCAATTACAGTATCTCAACCCATAACAAATTCACAAAATATTTATTTGGGTAAACCCCGTTAGTTTGTTTTTTGATTCAATTCTTAATTAATCACCATGGAAAACACAAGTCTATTCCTCATTCATAATTCCTTCAATTTAGGAATTCAATACTCAAGGAAAATCTAGAAAATAATAAGCTCACATTCATTCACATTTCAAAACTAAAACTATGAGAGTTTGATTGAGACCACCCACCTCAAATTATTGATGGAAGTTATCCCAATGGAAATCCCCAAAATCTAAGAGGCACAATGTCATTGATAAATATTCAGATCTAAATCCCTAACCCAAAATTAGGATCAATGGAATCGAGATCTTGCATAACAAGATCTAGATCCACAATCCTAGATCTAGATCTCAACTCGTAGGTTTAGATCCATGGAAATAGTGGAGATCTTCCTTGAAAATGTCAAGGAATGATATAGGAAAGAACAAGAGAAGCATAGGGTTGGAATGTACATACCCGAACAAGAAGAGATCTTTGATTCGGGATTTCGATATTGATAAAAAAAAACATTCATATTGTCTTGGGATCCCTCCCAAAGTCTCTAAGATCAGCCAAAAATTGTCAGATCCGAGCCTAGGTTGAATTAGAGAGGTTTCAGGGATTCATGTGTTTTTAAAACCAATTTTCAGATTAAACTCCTCCATATGCATGATTTCACCTGGGAGGCCACACAGTTAGGTTAAACCATGCACCAATCATGTGGTATTCCACTACCTGCAAGGATAAATGCTTTATGGTTAGGAAATCTATGAGCCAACTGTGATGACCTCCACTGTCTGCATTGTTAGCTTGTGCATAGTTTGGAAAAACCTTGTGCAAACTATGTATAGACTCCCTGTTTTCTCAAGTTTCTAAAAAACTTAACCCAAGCACACCGCAGGTCATACCCCAACTCAAAGGTACTAAATAAAAATAATAATTAACTGAAAACATGCCTACTATTGCTCTAAAAAAGGCTAGGATCTTACAGGTATCTACCCACATACTTATACTATTTTGACAATATAGTGGTATCATGTGCCAGATACATGACGTCCAATTAATAAGAATTATATTTATTCATTTTAATTTATTATAATCCTTGATGTTTTAATTATGAAAAAAAATACATGGAGGTAGTTTTAATATCAGTTTATTAATGGCATGTGTTTTTCATTGATTCACCATGCCATATTGACTATACCAATTTGATTATGATTCAATTATTGTTGACTCTTTCTTATTCTATTTCTACCCCTTACTGAGCATTTTATCTCACCCCTTTAATATGTTTACCTTCCATAAGTTATGAATAGGAGACCATTTATTGAGTTCTCATGGATGTAGTTCATTTTTTTAATGTTTTGAATTTTTTTACCATTCCCAATATAATACGAGTTATATATATGTATCTAGTTTATTCAATACTACTAAACAAATTTTTCATTCAGGATTTCATTCCTTATAATCATTATAATGTAATAATTAATGCAATAACTCTGGTCTTATGGGGTTGGGGAATTATTGTTGGTATCAGAGGAAGTTTAGTAGCAACCCTAGAAACTAGATTTAGGAAACATAGTTTCGATTACATTACCCAATGTTAGGCTTTAAGGATAATCTAAGAAGAACATCATGGAATTTTGGTAAAGTAGAGATTATGTGGATATTACTAGAAAATTAATCTTTATCTGGATACTAAAAGAGGATGTGGTTATGAAACATATTTTCGAAGGAGTAAAAACTCCGACAATGAGTTTTGGGCTTGACCTGGGGTATCCTGTTACACGAAAACGGGCCTTACTGCAGACCTAGTTTGACACTCCTAGGGGTATGCTCAGTATAATTAAAATTTAATTTATAGACCATTGTGAATGATTTAAATGTAAATAGAAACAATGTTTAAAATTTTGATATTAGTCATGCATAAATTTTCAGATTATGTTAAGTGTTTTCTAGTAATAAATTAAGAATTATAAGCTAATTTAGTACATTCCATTGTTTAGTTATGGTGCCAATTGGAATAAGGGGAATCAATATCTACATAAAATGTAGGGGTTTCTCCACTAATGAAGACAAAATAGTCAATGTTGGAGTAGATCAAATCATGGCCATATTGGGAAAAATTACTCTGGCTATGATGAATAACCACGATACAAATGTACTGGATCGTTTTATGTGGAAGAATCCCCCATATTTAAGTGGGACTACCAATATCGTGGTAGTTGAGAAATGGATCAAGTCCCATGAAAATATATTTCTAGAATTAAGATTTAGTGAAAATGAAAAGGTAGTAATGGTAGTATATTTTCTTAAGGGCAATGTGATTGCATCACAATTCACTACTTTTCATCACCCCTACATCACTGTTTTAAACTAGTTTTTTATTTAAAATTACCGATATTATCCCAAATTTTACATATCATTTAATTAAATTATTAAATTTTTATCACTTTTAAAAAGTGAAATTATTCTTTTTTCTGATTTCTTTATAGGATGAGGTGACTTGGAGGGTCGAAGATGATCTAGAAGAGAAATGGGCCAACCGCATGGAAGCCTAAGGACATTTGTACACTATTTTGATCATTTATCAAAATCGGTGCCTCAAAATGCTATAAAATTTCGTGGTTCTCTCAAAAACTTCATGTTCTACAACTCATCAAAAGTAGATGATTCCCAATTCGTTTTTATGGGTTCCATCTAAGCCAATCTGTTCAGGGGATAGAATCTGCCTAAAGTCAATGATTTGGTTATGTATTTAGGATATATATCGCATTTTAATCCTCCATTGGCCACAAAATTTGACTTGGAGATAGCAAAGATTCTTGAATATAACTTTAATATTTTTTTCAAACTCTAGATAATAAAATTTATCAACTAAAAAATGATACACAATTGGTATCTCGAAAACTAGGTGCCCAAAACCACTCCCCATTTTGGCTATAAATTTACACCTTGGGCACCCCATTCGGAAGTTCGTCCAACGAATAAAGTGATGATATTTTGGAGTTATATAGGAGTCATATCACCACCTTATAGTTTCTGAAACTCACAATACTCATAGGGGAATCTCTTGAAGCAAGGATCCCTTTGTGGAAGACTACCTCTCTTTCTTGCTTTGTAATATTTATGTTTTCATAATAAACATATTTTTTCTCTAATATTTCTTATATTTTATTCTTTATTAACCTTTTATACACTCTTTTATTTTTTTTAATCTTCCTTATTGTGCTAGAATCAAGAGTATAAATGATATTAGGTTTTACCCTTTCTAAACCTTTGCACATGAAAAACGTTTCTTCGATGACAACACTGCCCATGGAAGTGTAGTTATTTTTAGTAATAGATCTACCTCTAAGCTTATTAATTAATTTATTTTTAATTAATGAGATACTATAATTAAATTAATATAATCTATGAATTGAGTTTTTAAATTATAAGAAACAAATTTAGAAATTGAGCAATTAACACAAAAATTTGTGAGGTTGAGAATCTGTGTAAATTGTGAGAGTGCAAACTTAATCGATAAAATAAGACAACACGGGATACATTTGTAGAGTTAAAATATTATACCTAAGCTCAATTAATCCTAATTTTCCAGAATATAATTGTCACTTAATTTACCACTGACCATAAGCTATCCTTATAACAACAATCAAAGCAGGGTGCTGCGATTGCATGTTCTGAAGGTAGCTTGGGGCTTAATTCACTTCATCTTTGTGGTAATGTTAATTCTCATAGGGTTTGAGGGTTAAAAAAAGGGTATCATAATTAAGTGGATATTAATTCAAATGATAATGATTAATATTTAAATGAATATGTATAGTTATATCGATTATTCCTTTTAAATATTTTATAAAAAAAACTTTTTGTTATGTCATTTTAATCGAAATTATTTTCAAAAAAACATTATTCTTACAAAAAAATTATTTTAAATTTATAAATGATTACCAATACCCATACTTATAATAAATTTTATTATTTTATTTTATTTTATTTTCAAAATAACATTAATATGTTGTTAATATTTCTTTCTCCTTTGAGAGACGACCTTGGTCAGCCACTCTGCTGCACCTATGTACTCAAAAACCACTAATCATTTTACGGTACCCACGACAGCACCTTTCATGACACTGATCAGTGGTGCTCTTTGATCCATAATACTATAGAGGAAGAATAATATAGAAGATATATGATAGATAAATTTCAAGTAAATATTCTTTGACAAATATTTCCCTCATGAACAACGAAATGAAATGAAGAGGAAATTCCTTAGCCTAAAGCAAAGGGAAGAAGAGAGTGTGGCCGAGTATGAGGATACCTTCACAAGATTATCCAGGTATTATATAGATTATTTACATGATTTGGAATACAATATTTATCATTTCTTCCAAGGACTTAATCCAAGTATTCTAAGGGAATTGTCTTCTCAAACATTTTCAACATATGATGAAATTGTATTAAGTGCCGTCAATACAGACAAGAAATTTGCTAGATCAAATTTGTTCAAAGGAAATAAATATTAGAAGAGGTATTATAATAACCATTGAAATTTTGAACTTCCAATAAAGAATAAGGTAATGAATCAATTTTCATTATGTGAGAACTGTGGAAAGAATCATCCTGGGAAATGTTTGAAAGGCATGGGAGTTTTCTATAAGTGTGGAGACAATGGTCATCAATCTAGTTAATGAAATGGGAAGAGGAAAGTCAATGGTTTTCAATACTAAAATTGTAGAATATGAGACACTATGAAAATGAGTGTTCTAAATTCCACGTAAAATTTCCTCAGAAAGGGCCATAAGAGCAAGGGAAAGCTTATACGATTACAACTGCGTGAGGTTGAAGATTCTAATGATGTTGTGGCAGGTACTTTAATTATTTCGTCAAACTTGTCCAATACTTTATTTGATTTTGTATCATTGCAATCATTTATATCATCCTACTTTTCCAAGAAAATTAGACATGTCCAATTTGATTTTATAAAGGAGTTGTTAGTCAAAACTATTAGGGGATGTATCAATGCAACAAAGATGCATCAATCAGTCCAACTCATGACACATAAACATGATTTAGTTTCTAAACATATCATAATACCAATGATTGACTTTGATATAATTATCAGTGTGAATCGTATGTCAAATTATGATGAAAAGATCTATTTCAAGAAGTATGAAGTTACATTTTTTTTATAATGTTATAGAATCCCTTATCTTTATAGAAGAAACCTCACCATATGATTCTTATCTAGATCCACCTCCAATAGCTCTACTAAATGAAATTATTTGGGAGGAAGAAAACACAATATCTATGGGTGTGGAAATAAATCTTCAAATTGAAGATCTACCTATTGTGAAAGAATACATTGATGTATTTTAAGAGAATTTACCTAGGCATCCTCTAGAGTTGGATGTTGAGTTTTATATTGATTTAATTCTTGGTTAAAGACTTATATCAAAGACTCCCTATTGAATGGAAACTGTGGAATTAGTGGAGATAAATAAATAACTAAAGGAATTGAATGACAAAATATTTATTCAACCTAGTGTTTCTCCATGGGGAGGCCCTATCCTCTTTGCAATGAAGAAAGATATATCCATGAAGTTATGAATTTATTTTAGGGAAATAAATGCTATTATAAAAAAGAACAAGTATCCTCTGCCACATATTGATGAATTATTTAATAAACTTCAAGGTGCCCAATATTTTTCGAAGATTGACCTTCGATCTGGATATCATTAGTTATGTGTGAGGAAGAAAGATATTCCAAAGACAGTATTTCGAACTAGGTATGGGAATTATGAATTTACAGTAATGCCTTTTGGAATGACTAATGAACCCTCTATCTTCAGGGATCTAATGAAAAGAGTTTTTAATAAATATCTTGATGACATTTTTGTGGTATTTATCAATGATATCCTGGCATAATCCAAAAGCTACTAAGGCCATGAGAAACACTTACAGATTATTCTAAAAACTATTAGAAGAAATGAATTATATGGGAAGTTTATAAAGATTTAATTTTGGATTCAATAAGTTTCATTTCATGTCCATATTAGCTAAACGGATGAAATATTAGTTGATCATGTAAAGAAAAATGGAATCCAGGAATGGCCCATTCCATTGAACATAACCAAGGTATGTAGTTTTATTAGATTAGCAGGTTACTATCGACGTTTCATTCCGAATTTCACTTGACTGGATGACCCACAAACTAAGATCACACATAAAAGGGTTAAGTTTGTAACAATAAAATAATTTATATAATTATTTGAAGAATTGAAAATAATATTGGTCAACACTCCAATTTTGACTCTTCTATATGGAAATAATGGTTTTATGATATAAAGTGATGCATCAAAGAATGGATTGGGTTGAGTCCTTATAAAAAATGATAAATTTATTTCTTATGCAACAAGACGGTTCAAGACTCATGAGAAAATTTATCCAACTCATGGTCTTGAGTTAGCAGCCGTAATCTTTTCTTTGAAAATATGGAGAAATTATTTCTACGATGAAATATGTGAGATATATATGGATCACAAGAGTTTGAAATAAATTTTTACACAAAAATAACTCAACATGAGGGAAAGGAGATGACTTGAGTTACTCAAAGATTATTATTGTTTAATACACTACCACCTAAGAAAGAAAAATAAGGTGGAAGATGCATTAAGCAGGAAAGATCATGGAATTCTCAACCAAATAAGGATTGAGAGAGATCCAATATTCATGGATCTACTAAATATGGATATGGGAATTGTAATGGTTTGGGAAAAATATTTCCTCTATAAAAATTTTGATAAACCATATTTATTATATAAGATAAAAATATTTCAATCTAATGATGAGAATTTTCAAAACAGAATTAAAGCTGTTAAATATGGACGATTGACAGGCATTGTGCATGGGGATAGAGTTTGGAAATTTGGGAAGAGTTTATGCGTTCCATGGGTACATGAGATAAAAGGGGAACTATTAGATGATTCTCATAGCTAAAATTTCTATATAAACCCTGGTAGAACTAAGATGTATAGAGATATGAAGAAAAATTTTTGGTGGGATAACATGAAGTGAGAAATTGCTGACTATGTGTCAAGGTGTCTAGTTCATCAACAAGTGAAGGCCGATAGATAACATCCTAGAGGGTTCATGCAACATATACCTATTTTTATGTGGATGTGGGATGACATTATGATGTATTTGTTTCACATGACTACTGATGACACCTAGAAGAAATGATGAAATATGGGTAATTGTTGATGGTCTCACAAAATCAGCTCATTTCATTGTTATAAAGATGATTTACCACTTGAGAATCTAGAAATAATTTATATTGATGAAGTTGTAAGAATTCATTGGTGCACCTATATCGATTGTGTCTGATCGATATCCCTGGTTTACATCAAAATTCTGGAAAATTCTCCAAAAGGCTTCGGATACCGAGCTTCATATGAGTACTGCCTATCACCCCTATACCGATAGGCAATTTAAAAGGACTATTCAAACACTGGAAGACATTTTGATATGATGCTATCTTGACTTTTAAGGTATTTGGTATCAATACTTGCCTTTTGTGGAATTTTCCTACAATAATAGATTGCATTCTATCATTCAAATGGTGCTATATGAAGCATTATTTGGTAAGAGGTGTTGAACTCCAACTTGTTGGGATGAGCTTGGTGAGGGGAAACTTATAGGCCCAGAACTTATCGAATAGACAATTATAAAGGTAAAAAAAATTCAGGCCTATATTAAATTATCCCAAAGTAGGAAAAAAATATATGCTGATAACCGAAGAAAGGATCTCAAATTTTAGGTAGGAGATCATGTATTTCTAAAAGTATCTCTATGGAAGGGTGTCTTATGGTTCTGTAAGAAAGGGAAACTGATCCCTAGATACATTGGACCATTTGAAATTATAGAGGGAATTGGAGATATAGCTTACCATTTAGCAATTCCACCAAGTCTCTCCAAAGTTCATAATATGTTCTATGCGTCATTAAATAAATACTCACCAGACCCAACACATGTACTCACATATGAAAAAATAGATCTAGAACCTGATTTGTCATACTGTGAAGATCCTATTGAGATTATTGACAATAGAGAGAAAGTATTGAGAAGCCAGAAAACTCGCCTGGAAAAGGTTCTTAGGAGAAAACATAAACTAGAGAAGGCAACATGGGAATCTGAGGATGTTATGAAGAAAAAACACCCACATATTTTTAAAGAGCTTTAATTTTGAAGATGAATATTCTGAAGGTGGGAAGAATATAACGGCCCAAACATTTTGTGGTATGTTTCTCTTAAATGCTTTCAATTCATTAGATATCTTATATTGCATGAAGCACTGGGTATCTGTGAAAAAACACTTGGTTATTATAGGAGATATTCATAACCTATCAATTAAACTTAAATTTTCCACTTCTCTGTTTTGAGTTTCAAAAGTCGGACATACATAGTAGCAATCAGGGTGATATTTTGTGTCTGATAGAATCAACTTAATTTTTAGTAAATAGTAACGTACCCTTATGAATAGTAAATTACCCTTATTAAAAGTAATGTACCCTTATGAATAGTAATATAACCCTTATGAATGATAACAATACCCATTAAATTATAAATAAAATTTAGGCACCTTAAAAATGAAGATGATTATTTTAACTATTAGTGTTTTTCAATTAAATGATGATTTTGATTAAAAATTAAATTTATCATATTTAGATAAATATTTCAAAAAAAATGGAGTTCATTTTTGGATTCTACATTTCAATGAATGGTAAGGGTGAATTTTTTTTATTTTTATGAAACACTTAAATTTTTGGTGAATAGTAAAAGATGGTAATTATAGTATAAATACATTATGAGATAAATACACTATTCCATGCATCATGGATGATGTAAGAAACCATTAAATTGAAATCACATGAAATTTTGATTATTTATGTTCGTGGAATCATCACTATTTCTTGTCTTAGGGGAAAATAATCAACTAAAGATTAAAATACTAAGAAAACCCTCCTCCCCTCCACTATAAATACCATTGTCACACCCTCATTTATTCACACCTCTAAAGCTTTTAGACTTTCCAAAATTATTATCAAATATCTATCTAATCTCCTCCCCCATGTCTATAATCTCTTTGTCTCCTCAAAAGTCCAAATAGTATCCCCTAAAGAGGCTCTCAAAGGAATATATATTCAAGAGGTAAATTCCTCTTTTCAATTATTTTGTTTTCTTTTCACATTCCATTGTTATCTTTTCTATTCTCACATATTCTCATCCAAGTGTTATAAAAAACCTATTAACTTATTTTTACTAGAATTTTGTTATGATAATAGAATATTCCATTGTCATCTCTTCTTTTCCCTCCGTTTATACTATAAATGAAAGCACCATCTGAGATGTGTTAATTTTCACATTCAAAGAAGAAGGGTTTTCAATTTGCATTACTATCTTCAAGACCAGTCATGAAAAGTTTTTTAATTTTTGTACCAGATAATAATATATGTATTTTATCTTATTTAATGTTCTGAAAATCCTTACACACTCATAATATAAAATAATAATATAAAATAAGTTCATTGTGCACAAAACCGCCAAGTTAATCCAATCATTTATCATTAACTTTTATCTAATGAGTCATTCTTAAGGTATATAAAAAAAATATTTATATGATAATTTATATCTCTATAATTTCACTAATAATATATTTTAACAATTCTGGATGTCTAACCACATTTCAAATGAACTTCCGGTTGGTCGGAGTGGATACTCAAGAGGGGGTGAATTGAGTTCCAATTAAAATTTCTGTTAAAATATTGTCTATTTAAAATCCTCCAATTTATAAAACAAGTTAAACTATAGTGAATTTATACAAATTGTAGATGTTCACTTAGCTTCTCAAAGATTTATTAGATCTCTGTTAATTTAACCACAAGATTAAACTAACTTTTGAAACTAACCTACTGATTTACAATAAGTATAAACACTTGCTAATTTAACTATCAAAGTAGCTTTAACATAGTTTTGTATTTCAATGTAATAGCAGTGGAATATAAAAGATATATATTTAGTATACTTTAAACATAAACTAAAGATGCATAGTAGATATAACAAGAGGTTGAGTCTCAAGCCGATACACAGTCTTCTCAAATTTATATAAATTTGATCCACACCCTGGATCGGGGTTAACAACAGTTTACAAAACTATCCAGGCCACGCAAGGATCTATACCACAGTTCTTCATGGGAAACAAGACAAAGACCAGGCCACACAAGGACCTCTTCCATATTTGATGTGGGTAAACAAGAGTTAAGAGTTTTTTAGTGAGGATTTTGATATCCTCCAGTTCAATGCAGGAGACTGTGTGCATGTAAGCTATACAGAATACACCACACTGCTCGAAAGTAAATAAACAAATAACTTAGAGAGAACAGATAAGAGTTTATAAAGCTCTAGTGATTAGAAATGCTGTTCTGGACTCGTTGGATTCATCAGTAATGCTTCTGAGTCCTTCTCTGGTTTTTTTGTTGAAAAACAGAGTGTCGTAGTTCATCTTGTGTTCTACATGATTGAAAATGATCTCTTGATTCGTCGTGTGTTCTTCAGTGGTGTTGGATTTTACTCATGATAGTTCTTTGAAAGACTTGAAATCTATTTCTTGCTTGGGATTTTTCTTCTTATTCATCACAGTGCTCTCAAGTGTATGTAAGTTCTTCTTGTCGTATCGTCACACATGCACATGTGTACTGCATCTCAATCTTCCTTATATTCCATGAGTTCTGGCAGTATCAATGATTCCATTTTCATAGGTACGAGATACGGTTTTCTGACATGCCAAAAACTATCATTAAATTACATTAATTGCATTAAAAACATCAAATATGAAAGTTATCATTATTTAAATAACATTGACAAAAAGTTAAGAAACGGTGTCATAGTGATTATGTAAATGGTGTCTTCTTCACGGTAGAGTCTTCACAGTATGTGGTTCACGGTATGTGCTTCACGGTATGTGGTCACGATATGTGCTTCAATGTATGTGGTCACGGTATGTGCTTCACGGTATGTGCTTCACAGTATGTGCTTCACAGTATGTGCTTCACGATGTCTAGGTCACGGTTTGTCCTTCACGGTGTCTGGGTCACGGTTTTTCCTTCACGGTGTCTGGGTCACGATTTTTTCTTCACGGTGTCTGGGTCACGGTGTGTCCTTCACAGTGTCTGGGTCACGGTGTGTCCTTCACAGTGTCTGGGTCATTGTGTGTCCTTCACGGTGTGTGTCTGACTGTGACTGTGTCTTGTACACAGTTTGTCTTACTATGTCATACATCATGGTGTCTCTATACTTAGAAAAATATCTGTATTTAGATTTAGATAGTAATATGCAGAATGTGGATTAAGCATAATCATTAGAGAGTAAGAGAACTTTATTCATAAAAGATTGATAATATAATTGAGATTTTTGATCACGCATAAGACTTGTAAATACTAAAGAGAGTAATTAACATCAATAATATTTGCAATAATTAAAACATGATGTGTAGTTATTATTGAGATTGAAGAGCATTAGCAAGATGTGCAATTAAGATTGAGATTAATTAATAGTAATAGGATTTATGATCATTAAAACATGATTAATACATGAGGACTCCAACAATTTCCCCCTTTATGATGATCAAAAATCATATATAGTTAAAATATAAATGAACTGTAACATTAAAGAAACTAGAAAATTATAATAGCAAAAATTAGAGTATAATAGATTCGATAATAACACATCTCATTATATTACTAATACTGTAGTTTTTCTCCCCCTTTTGGGATTATCAAAAAGTAGAGAGAAATGAAGGTAAACACTACATTTTTCATTGAAAGGGTTTAGAATAAAACATACAGGAGAAATAAAAACATTAAACAACAAATGACATCCCGTAAAAAAAGAAAACAGAAACAATCCATGGACTCTTCAGGGATCCACCTTTTCCTTGCCTTTATCAGCAGCAGGAGCTAGTGCCGCTGTAGAAGAAGGCATATATGTTTTAGATAAAGAGGGTAAGGGTAGACCTTCAAAAACTGATGGAACCAAAGTAGGAGCAGTATAAGATCTTGGTTGCAGTTGTTCAATAATAACTAGTCGGATCTATGAAAGAGCTTCGCTGACGGACATGGCAGCTGAGGCTAAGGCAGGTAGACCTGGTATAAGGGGTGCAATAGCTAGAGAAACTATAGTAGTACTCTGCACATGAAGATATGGCTTCAAAAGATTGATGAAATCAGTAATTATTTCTCCACCATATTTCATATCCTTTTCAAAATTGTCCTTATTCTACATGAATTTGTCCAACAATCTGGTGAACTCTGTAAGCTTCTGAACTTGATCTTTAAAAGCTTGAATTACCAGAGGGATTTTGATGTTTTCCACAAGATATCTAAATTGATCTGTCATATCACTTTTGGAGAAAATCCAGGTGAGATAAAAATCTATTTTCTTGGTGATCTCTTGTTGAGCATCATTGGATATCTTAGAATGAATTATAACCAAATCCAACGCTCGATCACTGTTCTTAACCACTTCTGACAAGGAAGACAGATCCAGGCCACTGAAGGCATTCTGATGTTCTTCCTTGATAATGGATCTCAGCAGAGAGTCATCCAAAGGAGGAATAGAAGGTTGATCAGAAGTAGGAGAAGCTTTGACAGCTTTGGTTAGAACATTGAGTTGTTTCAGAACTTTTTGCAGGCATCCAGTGTATTCATCTGTGAGATTATTTAGATTTTCTAAAAGCTCCCTCATCCATTCCGGCAATTTTGTGTGTATTTTTTCAATCATCTTAACAAAATACAGTAGATATAGATGAACTTGAGACATAATCTCTCTATCAAGGGTGGAATCAGTTGGCTCAAGAGAAGCAGCAATAGGTGCATGGACAGAAACCTGAGCAGGCTCTGATATCAAAGACAACTCATTCTGAAAGTTTGCTACCATAATTTTTAGGTTTGCAACATCAGCACTCAGTAGATTATTTTATACTCTGACTTCTTGAATTTCACTAATTGTCCTTAGTTTAATATAAAATATAATATTTTCCAAGGGAATTGATGCATCTTCTTGACTCAGTTGAGTTACTGGGAGAGGTTGAGTGGATAATATTTTCTCAACTCCAGCTAACAGAGTCTCTCCAAAAACTTTCAGATGATCTTTAGTCACAAAGGAGTGTTGGTTGGGTAACAGTGCAGGTGAAGGTAATGGAGTAGGTTCTGGTTGCTGTTCAGAGTCATCTTCAGACTCAGATTCTGATTCAGATTGAGAATGGGGTTCTGGTTCTGGTTGTGGTTCTGGTTGAGCTACAGACTTCAGTTGAAACATAGAAGAGAGATCCATTCCGGTTGTAGTCACCTGCTCTGACTCATTCACATCATAAAATCTTGGGAAAACATAATGGGTGTACACAGAGTATGAGACAGTAGGTTGAGAAGGTTCTGCAGATCCAGCTTCTATAATCTCAAGGTTTTTAGGTTCCTCCCCCTCAAATTGTGCTTCCATTTCAGATACTATAGGCTCAGAAACATGGTCAAGATCCACAGGATCATCTCTAATATCTTCAAAAGAATCTTTCCTTTCCAGTTGAAAGGAAATTTCCATCCTCTCTTCAGTAGAGGGAATTATCTTAGGAACCGATTGTTCCACTGGTTGTGCTTCAAGATTGACTTCTTTCTCAACAGGGAGATCCTCTTCAACAGGATCTGTCTCTATGGTTTCTTGCTGATCTAAATCCGGAAAAATCAGTTTTCTTGTAGCCGTAGGATGTGTTTCTGGATTGATATCCTCACGAGAAGCAGGATATTCCTCTTCTCTCAAACCAACATAAACATCCTCTCCTTTAGGTATTTCAACAGGGACAGCAGCAGGGACAGTAGTCTTTCTTTTTCAACAGGAGTTGTTTCCATTGGAGGTATTCCATCTTCTTCTCTAGGTGATACTTCACCTGTCACTTCCTCTTCTTCTTCTTCTTCTGAATACTCATCCACTTTATCTAGTTCCAAACCAGGATTAGCTAGATTCTTAGGCCTTCTTGGATAATCAACAGGATAAAACTTCTTATACAATTGATCATTATCCTCAACCCATTGCTTCTTCCAGGGGTTCCAAGTAATCTTTATCCTTCTGATGATAGGCTTGGATAAGAATAAATCAACATCCTCCAACTTTTCTTCATTCAGTCCAACCATTCCTTTGGAAACTAGCATGGATGAAATCATCCTTGAGTAAAACAAGGAGGTGGATTTTGAAGTGACCTTAATCAGCTCACAGATATGGTTAATAACATACTTGAATAGGTTGATCTTATGGCCATTCTTCAATAGGTGAATCAAGAACACATCCTGATACTTCATTACAGCAAAATCCCATTTTCTTGGACTAATCAAATTCTGAACAAATTTGAATAGAATTGTAGTTTCTCCATCTGACTCTGTAGCAATAGCCCTTCACTTGGTTCCACTACCAGTTATAATTTCCAAGGAATTTTCCAAATCAAAGATATCAGATGATGGAGGAGGGTCTCTCTGGTAGTCATCACTCACTCCTTCATATGGAATCCGTAGGCATGCAGCCCACGACCTCGAATAGAAAGAACACTTCTGACCATTGATCCAGCTGGTAACCATAATGTTTTCTCCAAAATCAAAGGAAAACTTCACATATTGATAGAATTGAGATACCAGACTCGGGTAAATTGTTCTATTTTGTATAGAGAACCATTCAATCCATCCTTGTTTTCTTAAAACTTTCAAAACTAATGACTTTCTAGACAGAAAGCACTCAGGGGAAATTTCTTTTTCATTTACAATTGTACGGCTTACCAAGTATGGGTTTAGAGGTCCTTTGGGAGCTATCCACTTTATTCTCTTATATTTCTTAGAGCAGCGCTTCTCAAACGAGGGTGAAGACAGATGCTTCATCCTAGGCATCCACTGAAGGTTCAGGTGAGAGAGGAGAAGGTTTTCAAGAGTGAGAATATTCAGGAGAGAGTTCGGGTAAGGAATCGAATGAAACCCTTAAGTTTTATCATTTGGTGATGTCAAGCGTCATAAAAACAAAAACTCGGGAAATCAAATAGCGGTGAAATAAAAACTACCACGATACAGATTAAAATACGAGTATAAATAATCTTCATGGTGAGACCGTGAGTTGGCATTACGGTGTGACAAAAACCAGTCACCACTGTGAGACAGTTGTTGGTTGTCATGGTGAGACAGTGACCATTCTCTGCAGTCACAGTGAGACAGTGAGTTGACAGACCATGAGCACAAGGTCTTAACAGTGAGACCGTATGCATGAAACAGTAACTGTAAAATAGTGAACATGAAACTGTAAAGTAAAATACAGTAAAGTATTAAACATTAAGATTGGTAAGATATCTATTTATGATTATTCATTCCAATATCATGTATGATGTAGTCTAATCTTTTAGAATTTAATGCTTTAGTGAATATATCAGCAAGCTGATATTCAGTACCAATGAATTCCAAAGTGATATCACCTTTTTGATAATGATCCCTCAAAAAGTGATGTCTTACATCAATATGTTTTGTCCTAGAATGAGAAACAGGATTCTTAGAAATATTAATATCACTTGTGTTGTCACAATTTATTGGGACATGTCTGAATTGATATCCATTGTCTAGTAATGTGTCTTTCATCCACAAAATTTGTGCACAAAAACTGCCAGCAGCTATGTATTCAGCTTCTGTAGTAGATAATGCAACAAAATTTTGTTTCTTACTACACCATGATACTAGTGACTTTCCTAAAAGGTGACATGTTTCAGAGGTTCTTTTTTTATCTAACTTACATCCAGAAAAATCAGCATCAGAATAACTAACTAGTTCAAATGATTGTCCTTTGGGATATAATAGTCCTAAATTGGGAGTATGCTTGAGGTATTTAAAAATTATCTTTACAACATTTAAATGTGACTCTTTAGTGTTTTATTTAAAACAATCACACATACACACACTAAACATAATATTAGGATGACTATCAGTCAGGTAGAGTAGACTTCCAATCATTCCTCTATAAGTGGTTTGATCAACAGATTTACCATCTTCATCAAGATCCAACTTACAGGTGGTACTCATGGGAGTGTCACTACTTTTTGTGATATCCAATCCAAAACGTTTTAAAAGATCTCTAGTATATTTACTTTGAGTTAAAAAAATTCCATCATCATTTTGAAAGATTTTAAATCCATGAAATAATATTAGTTCACCCATTAAACTCATTTCAAATTCATTTTGCATCATTTTTGAAAAATCAGTACATAGGGAATTTTCTAAAGATCCAAAAATAATATCATCTACATAAATTTGTACAACTAAACCAACTTTTGAAATTAATTTTATAAAAAGAGTAGGATCAGCTATACCTTTTGTAAAACCTTTAGAAATTAGGAAAGTACTTAATCTATCATACCAAGCTCTTGGAGATTACTTTAAAGAATATAATGCTTTTGATAATTTGAAAATATGATTTGGAAAATGAGGGTTTGAAAATCCTGGTGGTTGTTCAAAAAAAACATCCTCATCAATATATCCATTTAATAATGCACTCTTGACATCCATTTGATATAGTTTGAAATTTAGATGTGCAGCATAAGCAAGTAAAATCTTAATGTCTTCTAATCTGGCTATTGGAACAAAAGTATCCTCATAGTCAATTCCTTCCTATTGACTATAGCCTTGTGCAACTAGCCTATCTTTGTTTCTAACTATGTTTCTAGATTCATCTACTTTATTTCTAAACACCCATTTAGTGCCTATGCTGAAAGTGTCCTTAGGTCTTCTAACAAGATTCCAAAATTTATTTCTTTCAAACTGATTGAGTTCTTCTTGCATAGAAATTACCCAAAATTCATCATTAATAGCATCATCAATGTTTTTAGGTTCATGTTGTGACAAGAAGTCTTGATGTTCAACCTGATTTCTAAGAGAATCTCTAGTTTGTGTCCCTCTACCATGATTTCTTACAACAGCATCTAAATGATGATTCTATAGAATTCTAGTTGATCTAATAAAGGTAGGGCTAGAAATTTCAGGTTCTTCTCTAGGTTCGGGTTCATTAGGAGAAGATTCTGGAATAAGTCCAAAACAGGTTGTCTTTATTGAAGGTTCTTTAGATTTTTCATTGAGGTCCAGAACACTCAAATCTTCTTCAAGATTTTCAAGAGAGGTTTTAGGCTCATGTGGATCAGTTTCATCAAACTTTATGTGAAAAGATTCTTCCACACAAATGGTTCTTTTATTGAAAACACTATAGGCTTTACTAGTTAAAGAATATCCTGAAAATATTCCTTCATCACACGTAGAAGCAAACTTATCAAGATTATCATTTTTATTGAGAATAAATAATTTACAGCCAAAGACTCTAAAGTAACTAACTTTGGGTTTTCTATTATTCCAAAGTTCATAAGGAGTCTTCTTAAGAACAGGTCTAATTAAGACTCTATTAATAATATAACAAGATGTATTCATGGCTTCATCCCAAAATTAAATAGGCAGGTCATATTAATTAAGCATGGTTCTAGCTATTTCTTGAAAGGTTCTATTTCTTCTTTCTACTACACCATTATGCTGAGGTGTCCTAGGAGAAGAAAAGTTTTGACTATAGAAATTGTGTGAGAAATAGGATTCGAATTCATGATTTTCAAACTCCCAGCCATGATCACTTATTAGAGTTTTAATCTTAAGTCCACTATGATTTTCTACAGACTTGGAGTATTTAACAAAATGAGAACAAGCTTCACTTTTGTGAGCTAAGAAGTATACCCAAGTATATCTAGAAAAGTCATCTACTAGGACATAGACATAGTGCTTCCCATTTAATCCAGAAACTCTAGATGATCCAAACAGATCCTTGTTAACCAACTCGAGAGGTTGAGAAGTTGAGACTTCTTTATTTAGTTTAAAATAGATTTTGTGTTGCTTTCCCATTTGACAGGGATTACAAACATTGTCATTTGGATACTCAAGTCTGGGTAAGTCTCTAACTATGTTCCTCCTAGTTAATTAACTAAGTGAGTGTATATTGTAGTGTACTAATATTCTATGTCATAACAAGGACACTTTATGAAAGGCATTTAGACAGGTAACATTTTTCTTAGCTTGAGAATTTAAATCAACAGCATAAACATTTTCATTTCTTAAAGCAGAAAATACTAAAACATTTTTAGAGTTAAAAACATTACAATAATCATTTTAAAATTTGACATGAAAACCATCATCACAAAATTGAGAAATACTTAACAGATTATATTTCAGTCCATCAACAAATAAAACTTGGGAAATTAAAACTGACTCAGTGTTACCAATTTGATCTAGGCCGATGATCTTTCCTTTAGAATTATCACCAAAGGTGGCATAGCCTCCATCAACCTTTATTAAACTGTTGAAGCATGAGTAATCCCCAGACATATGTCTTGAACATCCACTGTCCAAATACCATGTCTTATTGTGGGAACTCTTCAACCAGGTTTCCTCAGATGTGTTGGTCATGAAACACATGTTGGAATGATTCTTCTCAGAATCAGAAAATTCAGATTCACTAGTGATGTCCTCGGAAGCACTAAAGGTTGCTTTCATAGATTTCTTGTACTTCTTGTCCTTATAATCATATTTCTTGTTGAGTTTTAGCTTTGGGAAGTCTGCTTTAATGTGTCCTTTTCTTTTTCACTCGTAGCAAACAAGTTTGTCACTTTTATCTGGCTTTTTCCAGTCCTTCTTCCAATGTCTATTATTGTCATACCTACCCTTGTAATTTTTTTTCTGAAACATTTCTTCTTCCTATAAAATTTCTTAAACCTTCTGGCTATCTAAGCCATTTCAGCATCACTGTCAGAATCTGAGCTTTCACTTATTGAACTGTCAGTTTATATTTGATCTTTTTCTTTGTCCTTGTTCTTTGAAGCAGTAGTCTTGAAATCCACTGATTTCCTTTTTGGTTCATCCTCTTCCTCTTTATTCACCATGATTTATTCTTCATACATCATAATCTTACCAATTAGTTATTTGATAGGTAGATCAGCAATTTCACATGACTCTCTGATTAAAACAGATGTGCCTCTCCATCAGTCTGGTAGACACCTCAATATCCTCATAATTTGTTCCTTTGCTAGAACAGCCTTTCCAAGTGAATTCATTGTATTGACTATCTCATTGAATCTCAGATACATATCTGAAATGGGTTCATCAGTCTTCATTTTAAAACTATCATATTTAATTGTATAAGTGTTTAATCTCATTTCTTTAACATTAGTTGTTCCTTCATGAGAAACACCCAAAGTATCCCAAATTTCAAAAGTAGTTTTACAGGAAGAAATTCGGTTAAATTCCTCATCTCCTAGAGCACAATACAAATCATTCATAAATTTACAATTATTATTATACGCAATCTTTGTAGGTTCATACCAAGTTGTTCTTTCAGTTTCTGGAATTTTATATTGATATTCTATAGCAGTCCAGATATCAAAACCCATACTTTCCAAATGAATTTTCATTTTCAATTTCCACTGAGCATAGTTTGTACCATTGAATAAAGGTGGCATGTTAGTAGCAGCACCCTCTAGTCTATAATCCATAACTAGATTTTAGAAATTAAATTTAAAGAGATAAATATTTAGAACTAACAGAAATTTATGATCTTTAAAGATGAAACTAAAATCACAGTTGAAAAATAGAGTATTTCAAAAATCTTTAAACAAAAACAAAACCTCTGATACCAAATGTTGGTCAGAGTGGATACTCAAGAGGGGGTTGAATTGAGTTCTAATTAAAATTTCTGTTAAAATATTGTATTTTTAAAATCCCCCAATTTATAAAACTAGTTAAACTGTAGTGAATATATACAGATTGTAGATGTTCACTTAGTTTCTCAAAGATTGATTAGGTCTCAATTAATTTAACCACAAGATTAAACTAAATTTTGAAACTAACCTACTGATTTACAATAAGTATAAACACTTTATAATTTGACTATCAAAGTAGCTTTAAAATATTTTTGTAATTCTAAGTAATAGCAGTGGAATATAAAAGATATATATGTAGTATACTTTAAACTTAAACTAAAGATGCACAACAGATATAACAAGGGGTTCTGTCTCATGCCAAGACTTAGTCCTCTCAAATTTATATAAATTTGATCCACACCCTAGATCGGGTTTAACAACAGTTTACAAGACTATCCAAGCCACGCAGAGACCTCTACCACAGTTCTTCATGGGAAGCAAGACAAAGACCAGGCCACATAAGGACCTCTTGCACAGATGACATGGGTAAATAGGAGTTAAGAGTTTTGGAGTGAGGATTTTGATATCCTCCAGTTCAGTGTAGGAGATAGTGTGTGTGTAAGATATAGATAGTACACCACACTGCTTGAAAGTAAATAAACAAATCACTTAGAGAGAATAGATAAGAGTTTAGAAAGCTCTAGTGATTAGTAATGATGTTCTGAACTCATTGGATTCAGCGGGAATACATCTGAGTCCTTCTCATGTTTTTCTATTGAAAAACAGAGTGTTGTAGTTTATCTTGTGTTCTATAGGAGTGAAAATGATCTCTTGATTCATCGTGTGTTCTTCAGTGGTCTTGTATTGCACTCATTAGAGTTCTTTGAAAGTCTTTAAAACTCTTTCTTTCTCAGGATTTTTCTTCTTGTTAAGCACAGTGCTCTCGGGTGTATGTATGTTCTTCTTGTTGTATCGTGACACTTTCACATGTGTACTGCATTTCAATATTCCTTATATTCCACGAGTTCTGGAAGTATGAATGATTCCCTTTTCATAGGTACTAGATACAATTTCCTGACATTCCAACAACTATCATTAAATAAAATTAATTGCATTAAAAACATGAAATATGACCGTTAGAATTATTTAAATAATATTGACAAAAATTTAAGAAACCGTATCACAGGGATTATGTAAATGGTGTCTTATTCACGGTAGATTCTTCATGGTATGTGTGTCACGGTATGTGCTTCAGGGTATGTGGCTACGGTATGTGCTTCATGTTATGCGGTCACAGTATGTGCTTCACGATATGTGCTTCACGGTATGTGTTTCACGGTATGTGCTTCATGGTGTCTGGGCCACGGTTTGTCCTTCATGGTGTCTGGGTCACAGTTTTTCCTTCACGGTGTCTAGGTCACGGTTTGTCCTTCACGGTTTCTAGGTCACGGTGTGTCCTTCACGGTGTCTGGGTCACGGTGTGTCCTTCACGGTGTCTGGGTCACGGTGTGTCCTCCACAGTGTCTGTGTGACTGTCACTGTGTCTTGTACACGGTCTGTCTTACTGTGTCAAACATCATGGTGTCTCTATACTTAGACAAATATCTGTATTTAGATTTAGACAGTAATATGAAGAATATGGATTAAGCTTAATCATTAGAGAGTAAGAGAATTTGAATCATAAAGTCTTGATAATATAATTGATATTTTTTATCATGCATAAGACTTGTAAATACTAAAGAGAGTAATTAACATCAATAAGATTTTCTATCATTAAAACATGATGTGTAGTTATTATTGAGATTGAAGAGAATTAGCAAGATGTGCAATTAAGATTGAGATTAATTAACATTAATAGTATTTGTGATCATTAAAACATGATTAATACATGAGGAGTCCAACACTTCTATTCATGAATACATGTAAATTGATCATGAAAACCGAGAAAGAAAATGCTTCCAAAACAATAAATCAAACCTCAAATACCCATAAAAAAGTCCATGAATGAACATAATAAGGTTAAATTAAATCAATTACATGTATATTAGGTTTTATAGTTATTAATTAATGAAGCTAAATTTGATTATTCAGGTCATTAAAATAAAACAAAAAACCCATTTGGGCATAAGGTAAGAGGTTTCTCATCTAACGTTTATTTCCATGATATTTACATTGTTTGCCACATATATCTTATTTGTGTTATATGTTTAATACCATTTGATATATAATATCATGATTCTATTTATATTCACGGTATTCAATGATTCACTTGATGATTGTTAACTTGATTTATTACAACGTTGTAAGGGGGTTTTTTCGATTTCTATTTCATTATGATTTACATGTTATTGTGCACCTAATCATTTTTAAGTGGTGTACCTACTACCCATTTGAGATAATTTTTCATTTTAAATTTTAAATATATTATATATCCATCTGCCTAATTCATGGATATTATTATTTTCTTAAATCGCATACCCTTTACCCATGTTGTTTATTTGGAATATTGTTTTAATTATGGAAATATTGATGAATCTGTATACTCTACTCTATATAGATATTGAGAAGGAATATTGTACATGTATTAAATCTATGTATAATGAATAATTTGGACATAAAGTGATGGGTGGGGCCCACTATATCCCCTCGATGCATTGACATGTCTCATGAGACAAATTAGTTGGCGACAAACCCTTCGGGTTTGTTTCCAAAATAGAATCAGATGGGTATCTACCCACAGACATAAATTGTTTCAATGGTATAGTGGTATCATTAACCAAATACATGACATCTAATTAATAATCATTCTATTTATTCATTTTTAGTTATTACTATCCATGAGTTTTTCACTATGAACAAATCTACGGATGTTTTTTCATTCTCAGTTTATTTATGGAATGTGTTTTTCATTTATTCACCATTTTATATTGTCTATTCCAATTTGATTATGATTAATTTTTTTTATTCATGCTTTTGTTATTTTTAACCCTTATTGACCATTTCATCTCACCCCTTAAATTTGTTCACCTTCAATAGTTTATTAATAGGAGACCATTTATTGAGTTCTTTTGGATGCAGTTTATTAGTTTCTATTATGTTTTGTATTTTGTTACCTTTACCAATGTAATATGAGTTACATATATGTATCTAGTTTCTTCAAGGCTATTAAACTGATTGTTCCTTTAAGATTTCATTCCTTGTAATCATGCCGATGTAATAAGTAATGCACCAGCTCCAGGCCTCCAGGGTCGGGTAGTTACATGTATTTTATGCAGAATTTTATTATTATTTCAATTGATTTTAAATTATTATTTTTTAATGAATACTAATTTTAAAAAATTAATATTCTATTTAATATTTCATGAATAAATATTAGTCTGAATTTGTAATTTTTTTTCACTACGGATTTAAGGTAATAGTCATATTACTTTAATGTTAAACACTAACTTGTGTCATACGTTGATTGGATATAGACATGATCATGTAGATATCTGATTTAATGTTCTAGGAGACTACTTCAAGGGAAAAAAACAATTTTACCAGTGTAGTTGATTCATTTGACAATGATACAACATACTTTCCTACTACTCTTAAAGTTTGATCAAGAAAGTTATTCATCATGTACTTTTCTATTGTGGTCATTGAGGATCTTCATTGAATTCATCTTCCTCCACTTATGTGATAAAAGAACATGAGCTACAATGAAATTTTTTATCTTTTGCTCATCTACTGTATTATTTATTTTCTGTTATTCTCCCACTATAATTATTCCAATAATCTATTTTCTTTCTAGAGTCCCAGTTTTTTCCTTTCCCATCCAAAAGTTGTTATTGTGTTATTCCTCCCATTTAAAATGAATGTTGGGTTATTCCTTGCAAACAAAAATGTATCTTGTTAGTGAATCCATCAAAATTAAGGGGTTATACCACCAAATGTGAAAAAGGAAGGTCGAGTTATACCACCATGTGTGAAAAAGGCATGTCTATAATTTTTTGTAATTGGGTTTTCATGCCCTATAAAAAGAGAATATATAGTGCATATTAATCTCCTTAAAGAGTAGAGGATATTGAAGGGAGGACTAGTATATTAATGATTCAAACCTCCATAAAAATTAATTGGGTTATCTGTTTTATTTCTGCTGCAACATTTAATATTGTTTTAATACTCTGATAAATTTGAATTTGTAATAACAAATCAAAATGGACTATTCGTCCACCCTTCTAGTCACGTATTCCATATAAAGAGACCTAATGATTGGTATCAAAGGATGGTTCCTCTTTAAGGATTTGGTTTTAATTGTTTTTATTATTTATTTCTAGACTATCCATTATCCTAGAATTAAATGTCTAAGGAAGAGATCCACTGCTTTGATATGGCTAATCAAAACTTTGAGGTGTTGAATCTTATAAGATCACCTCACTTCAATGGACATGATTATGTCTACTGGAATGAAAAAAAATGGAGGTATTCCTAAAGAATATTTCTCTTGACTATTGGAGTATTATGTCTAAACATTATAAATTACCTAATGTTGATTTAGAAACTCTTGCTCATACTGAGGCTACCAAATATGTTTTAAATTACAAAGTCATGAATTCCCTATATTGTTCATTAAGTAGAAATATGTATAGTCATATTTCATCTTTCAAGACTACTTATGACATTTTGAGTGCATTGAAATTCACTCAATAAGGTATTGACAAGTTGTAGAGAACTAATTTAGGTATACATCAATTTCAAGAGTTCAAATTGACATAACAAGAAAGTATATATGAGATGTACAATAGAATCAAAAAAATTGTCAGCAACATGGTTGATCTAGGAGAAACCATAAAGAATGAAGCCCTCTTTCAAAGTCTACTATGATCTCTACCCAAAATATGGCATTCAAAGAAAGTGTCTATTGAATAACGTAATGGATTTACAAAATATTCCATGGATGAGCTGATAGGAAAATTACTACAATACGATCTAGGAATGAAGAATGATAATACTAATGATCATGATAATAGAAAAGGTATAACATTTTAATCAAATGTAAATGTTATTTCTAATTATTCTGATTATGATTTACAACAATGTGAGAAGGATGAGATTACAAGTTTCAAAAAAATATTTTTTAAGCACACGAAGGGTAAGAGAGGCTTTAAGAAGCATCCTAGAAGAGATTATCCAAAGGATGATTGAAGGAGTAGTAAAAGAGGGAAGACCAATAAATATAATGATTCAGAATTAATTTTCTTTGAGTTCAGGGAAAAGGGTTACATAAAATCAGTTTTCCCCAAATTAAAATAAGAAGGAAATGATATGAAATACAAGATGAAATAAGGAAACACTTTTCATGCTAGTTGGAGCTGCACATAAGAGTCAGACTCAAATGATGTTAGTTCAGAAAGTGAAAAGGAATATGAAAATTTGTGCTTAATGTATTCTAATGTAAATGAGGTACACATTGACTATATTTATAGTTTTTGGATATTAATATGATATAGAAAATCAATTTAATGGACAAACTTCTTAAAATGGAAATTTTCCAAGTGATATATTATGAATGGATGAAATCTATAGGGATTTTCAAATATAAGATAAAGAGATTAATAAAGAAAATAAAAAACTAAATGATTCTATTTTAAGTAATATAGAACATAAAAAGGTTTTAGATACTAAATTGTAAAAATTTAAAAATGAGAATGTCAAAATAAAATATTTCCTATATTAAAATGATGATGATCAACATAGAATATTTAAATTAGTCTATGATGATTTAGATATATTTGAAAAGTAATAAAAGCATCTTAAACATGAAAATAAGAACCTAAAGAATTCTAGAACATGTTCAAATGTAAAAAATTTTGGTGACATGAATGTAATTCAGATAGAGAATGAAAACCTTAAAAAAGAAATTACAGAATTGAAGGAATCTTTATCCGTATTTTTTCAAGACCAATAGAAATTTGATAAAATAATGGCTAGGAAAGAACCTAAATATGATAAAAATGGTTGTGGCTATAATAATCAGGTTCCTTAGATGTATTGAACTATTTTTGTTAGACATAAATCAGAATATTTCAAATGTTACCTACTTTAATTGTAATATGAAAGGTCGTTATTCAAATGAATTTTCACTAAAGTATACATAGTCTTTAGGTCACACTGAGACATTAATTTATAAAAATATATCTATAAGGATACACTATAATACATGTTTCAAATCTATATGGGTACCTAAATCTTTTTCTATCAATCTAATTGGACCCTAACTAGTTTGGGTACCAAAACAACTGTCTACTTGATTTGTTTTGAAGGAAACCTATTTGAAGAGTTACAAAGTCACATGGTATATGGACAACATGGGATCCAAAGGGTCGGTTCAAATCAATTAAAACTAAGTTTGTCACTAGTTTTAGACAAGTTTATTTATTTACCATCACGCATAATATCTACTATAATATAATTAGATTTTTTGGCTTACAATATATATTATATCTTTGTATAAAATCATTTTTTTCGACTCAATGAATGTGATTTAATTTCTATCTATTTTTCCTTAGCATGTAAAAGTGTTAAAGTTTACTAAGATTAAATCTTAATCTCTAAATATGTTCATTATATGTTTAATTTTCCCTAAAATTTTATTTTAATATAATTTTTCTTTATTTAAGGTTTCTTGAATTTAAGGGGATTTACCCCTTGTTTTTTATTTGAATTAATATATTATTATATAAAATTTAAATAATTCTGTATTCAATTTGTATATGAAGACATATAATTCCTTAGTATGATTGAAATAATTTTTCAAAAATTGATCTCAAAGTTTTTTAATACATTTCTAAATATCTTATGTACTTTATATTTTATCATTTCACAATTCTCACTTAAAATATTTTTGGAATACTTATTTTTTTGAAACAATAAATTTATATTAAAATTGATTTAACTTTGAAAATAAAATTTTTTTTGATGATCAATTTTTAAATCTAATATTTATATGGTTAAAATCAGGGGATATTGTTTCTTAAAACATTTAATGGAATTTTTTATTTCTTTTGGAAATATTTTGTTTTATCTAAAATGTTCATTAAAGTTAGTTCTTCATTAAAGGTGACAATGTTTTTTTCTTCGCTTGTGTTTAAAAATAACATGTAAAAATCCTAACATCTATGGTTTGTGTGCATGTTCTATTAAATACCTATCATTATGATTTAATTGTAATTAGATGATTCTGGTTAAAATTTTCTTTGCTAAAATAACACTATCTTATTTCTTCTTGAATTGAATATTGATTTTTTTATTCTTTATTGTGGTTGACTTTTTTTGTTTCAAATGGAGTATCTATTTTATACTTAAATATATGTTTTGAATTGGGTATGCGAAAATATTAACTATTGCTTAAGTATATTTTCTATTTTAATAAATTAACTCTGTTTTTTCTTCTACAATTGAAAGTTTCTTAGTATATTCAGAATTCCTTTTATTTAATAACTCTATTTTTCTTGAACTGTGAAATTATATTTTTATATATATCATGAAGATTTTTCGACTATTATTCTATTATAATTAGATCACAGTGTTTAAAATTGTAGAGTTATATAATAAATTTTTTTATATATTGTATTTAAATGTTCTATTTTACTTTTTTTATTTCATTATATTCAACAATGTACTTTTTGATAAATTTCAAAAGGGGGGGGGAGAAGTTTTTGAAGATTTAATAATTTTATTCTTTAGTTATTTGAAAATTTAATAAATATTATGTTTTTTAATTTACCAAAAGGGGGATATTGTGTGTAATTGGGTATTAACTATTTGATATTTTTATTGATAAATTACAGTTGTATAATATTTAATTCAATTCAATTCTGTTCAAAAATTAATTTCTTATTCCAAATTTATTATTATTTTAAATTTTTAATATTATTTTTATATTTCTATTATTTAAAAACTAAGGTAGTTATGCAAGTCTTCTCGAGCCTACAAAGTCTCACAGAAAGCATGTTTCATGCGCATAACATGGCATGGAGGCCAATAGGCCCATCTACAAGGACGAACGTATGCAGTGTTTTTAATTAATGACAATTTGAACTGCTCTCTGGATTAAGTACCACATGGTCCCCGCATTGCAGTTCCAATATGGGAAGTTGTTTTTAAACAAAGATCTTATCTCATTTGTCCTATCTCATCAAAATTTATCTAGACCGTCTGATCATCCATATCCATCCTGAAAAATCTTGGAAAGGTATGGTGCCTCATCCAGTCTATCTGATCACATTGATTTTTAATAGTCGTTCGATCTTATTAATTTATCCCACGTGAGTTCTCATTTTGAACTCTTGATTTAATTTTCCTCTCCCAAACCTGCTTTTCACTCCCATGCGGTTATTGTTTCCTTCATCATCCGCCGGTCATCCCTGTAACGAGTTTTTTTAATACGTTTTAATTTTTTTTTTCCGAAAACAGTTAGGAAAAAAAAATTCAAAATGCACCGCAAAGGCGGCATCCGTGATGCCACCTTTGCATTTTGGGTGAAAGGTGGCATCATGGATTCCCCCTTTGCACAGCCGGCACGGATCATTGACATGGAGAAGGCGGCACCGCAGGTGCTGATTTTTCCTTCGTTCCCTATAAAAGGGTACTGCCCCATCCCCTTCTCCTCACTTTCAAACACCCATTTACCTCTCATTTTATCTCTTTGCGGCGAAGTTTGCGTTTTGAAATTTTTAGAAATCTTTAGAGGTATGGTTTTTAATTTAATGTTTTTTATTTCATTAAATTGTTTTTAGTTAAATAATTTTTTAAATTTAATGTCTTTTATTTAGTTGAATTTTTTATAGTTAAATATTTTAATTATTTAGTAGTTTAGTTAGTTTTAAATTCTTTTGTTTATTAGATTGTTTAATTAGTTATAAATATTTCATAATTATAATTATCATTAGTATAAATTAATTTAGGATTATTTTATGAAATTTTGGGAGCATAGAGACTATGTAATCTAAGAAATCAAATCCTTGTCTGGATACAAACAAGTGAATGTGGATCTGGCACAGATGTACCTAGGGGTAAAACATGAAAACGCAGATTTGAGCAAGACTCGAATAAGAACTAGTGCATGACAACGGGCCTTTCTGCATTCTGGTTTGACACTCCTAGGGGATATGCTATAGATTTTCATATTTCTTTATAAACTACTAAAATATCTAAGAAAAGAAATGATAAATTGGTAATTTAGTAATGACGTTGACAGTTATTATTAAGAATGATTAATAAGAAATTAATTAATAAATAACATAGAGTCAAAAATAAAACTACAGTTCCAATGATATTAAATAACATGGAGTTAAAAAACAACTTGTAGTTAAAAAACAACATGGTGTTAAAAAACTACATAGAGTTAAAAAAACAACATGGGGTTAAAAAACAATATGGAGTTAAAAAACAACATGGGATGAAAGTGAAAAAATAAATAACATGGAGTTAAAATATAGATAACATGGAGTTAAAAAATAAATAAAAGAATGACTCGATCTTCTGGCCTTTATTACAGTGAATTGGATATCAAAATTTGAGAAAACACGTGTGACAATGGGTTTTCTGAAATTGTTTTATCCAATTCACTGCAATAAAGTTGAGAATCTCAAAACATGGTGTTATTTATTTTTTAACTCTATCAAAAACCATTCAAAATTCAAAAGTTAAGTTTTTATACTTTGAATATGTAATTAAACTATGTATTAAAAATAATTTGGATTAATAAATATTATATTGGTAACCATCATTCTGAATGTCACTTACATTATCAAAATATTGATCAGAAAACTTTTTTTACATAGAGAGTAATGTTAGCCTGTGTGTACTACTATGGGGAGGTTATTCAAACTGAGCAAGGAGCTTCTTACAATAGAGAACCAATAACTGTGGTTAATAAAACTGATTGTGTAACCCTAAGTGACCATCAAGACAAAATTCATGGCTCATTAAATCTTGGACCTGATCAAAAGATCAAGTCAATGAGTTATAGACATTTTCAGTTCTCATCAACATTGTGGCATCTAGCTTGTCCATTGGTTGATGATGCGCAATGGATCTAATCAATTAATTTGTTTTCTCAATGGTTGGATGGTACCATGCTAAAGTTATATATTGATGTTTCTACTATAAAACAATAACATCCAATTGTACAATGACATAGACTTACAAGAGTCGTTGAAGATAGTCCACCCCATGAAGTTGAGACTATTCCAAATGATGCAAAAGAGGACAACCTACTTGATCTCCCAGATATACATGTTAACCCGACATCTGATGAGGAGTTTTATAATAATGAAACGGATGGTGATAATAGTGCTGATGAGGAAGGAACAACAGAAGTTTCGAGAAATGCATTAGTTTTACAGCAGGCTCAACCTACAATAAATCATCCACCACTCTTTGCATCTTGGTCAGAAGCAATGACACATGTGAATGAATTTGAAGATAATGTTCTCACACCGGAAACTGAGTTTCTCGGAGTTATACAAGATAGGTTTAGTGATATGGAAAAAACTTTATATATTGGAAGGAATTTTCCAAGAATAGATGCATTAAAAAGTATGCTAAAGAGATTTCACATTGAGAGGAACTGTAGCTATGTAGTTTACAAATCAGACCATAGAAAATGTGTCATACGGTGTGAGAAGTATGGGAATTATTGTATATTTCAATTGAGGGTGATTACGGACATTTCATTTGGAGGTTGGAGAATCTCGAGGATTGAGGCAGCTCATACTTATGTTCAGCCAAGCCTGGCACAAGATCATACTTCATTGGATGCAGAAATTGTGTCATCCATTGTTGATGATATGATTAGGAAATGTCAAGATGTTCTGATATCTCTTCTGTAAGAGATGATACAATAGACATTTGGTTATAATATTTCGTATAATAATTCATGGATGGTGAAACTAAAGGCAATTGTGAAGTTCTTTGGTGATTAGGATGACTCATATCGAGTATTGTCGCAATTTCTAACTATATTGAGTCATCATAACCAAGTTGTGTTCCATCTTGATACAAACGAATATGTTTCTCACGATAGCAGAGTTGATCCATCTCATGTTCAATTTCATCAATTGTTTTGGGAATTCCTCCCATGTATCTCCGCATTTCGTTTTAGAAAACACTTCATTGATGGAATGTTTCTATATGGAAAATACAACATCATATTATTGATTGCGGCAACCTAAGATGGAAACCGTTCACCTCTTCCTCTTTCTTTTACCATTGTAGAGAAGGAAAACTATGAATCATGAAGTTAGTTATTGGCATGTATCAACAACCATTTCCCCAAAATTCGTGGTGTTTGTTTGATATCTGATCAAAATCGGGCAATTAATGAGGCAATCAATGTGGATCCTGATACATGGAGTTACCCAAATGAAAATCATCGGTTCTGCATTAGACACATTACTTGAAACGTTTATAAAAAATTCCACAACAAACCAGTGAAGAAGGAAATCATCAGACTTTGTACGCATTGTATTTGTTATTCTTTTGTATATCAATGTATAGATAAATTAAAAATATGTGAAATATCATCTATTCTGTGTAGCATATGAGTCAGATCAATGATGGATTTAAGAACGTTTCGAACAAATTCATCAGGTTAATGAAGAAGTTTACGATTATATTTTGTGAATTCCAAAAGAAAAATGGACATTGGAATATGATGGGGGGAAGAGGTACGGACACATGACCACCAACATTGTAGAGTGAATCAATGGTGTATTCAAAGGGCTTCGCAAGCTACCTATAACTGCCCTAGTTCAGGAGACATTATATCATTGCGTGAAGTACATTGTTGATAGACAAAAACTAGCTTCATATGGAATACATCAGGGGCTAATGTGAGGAAGAAATTTTCTACGAGAGATTGAAAAGAGTATTTAAGAAGCTTCTGGTTATCATGTCTTCCTATTTCGACGAGAATACTCTCAATTTGAAGTTCAAGAGAATTCGAACCCCATCACAAATAGCATTGGTGAAAATGGTGGTATTACTAGAAATGAGGCAATGTCAATGTGGAATCATTCAGGCCTTATGGTTTCCATACTCACACGCCATCGCAGTATTTTCCTCTATTAACATATCATGGGAAGAATATGTTGATCCAGTTTACCGGATGAACAACATAGCTAACTGTTTTGCTGCACCATAGACACCTTTTGGTGAATTTCATTTTTTCCCAATGCCCGAATGTTAGCCGATAGTGGTACCTGATATAAATTGATTGCATCCCCAAGGGAGACTGAAGGCCAGCAGGATGCGAGATGAGATGGACTAGCCTCAAGAACAAAGACAGAGTTTGAGATGCACCATATGTCATCAAGAATGTCATAATCGGAAATGATGCCCTAAAATTGTTGGGTTGAGTTCACACTCTAAACCACAATGATGTATTGTCATTGTTGTGATATTATCATATTGTGAACATTATGTTGTTATCTCTTCCTTTTACCTCATTTTTCTATCCCCCAATACTGAAAATCATAACAGTAAACCCAAAAACATCTTTTTTATACAGTAATCATAACATTCTAAACCATAATCCTGAAGATCTTTTCCCAAATCATTAACCTAAACCGTAAAATGTTAAAAAAATTCCAAAATCCTAGATCCAAAAGGAAAAATTTGAAACCCTAATCTCTAAATCTTAAAATCAAAAAGATGAACCGTAAACCCAACAATATCTTCCCTTAACATCGGTTTTCAAAACATTAAGTGATTGAGAATTTATCATGAAACATAAAATCGTGTGGAAAATCATATATAAATTATAAATCACGTCCTTTTCTAATAAACATCTATATAACACAGAGAAATGATTTATATATATAAATATATAAAACCATATCTTACAAAACCCCCAATTCTAGGTAAAATATTATCTTAATATACTTTAGTAATATGATTTGAAAAACATGAAGACATTCGCATTTATTTTGGTAAAAAAAATTCAAAATACATTGTGAATAATCATTTGTTTATATATAGATGAATGACACCATACTACTCAGTCAAGAGGCTACCCATTGATCACAGATTGTGAAAGAGGGTGGTCCAGATCGATTGATCAGGGTGCATCGAGGGCACCATTTTCATCAAACAGATCCTCCTCCTCCCATTATACCATACTTCCATCATGCTGGCTTCTATGGTATTGTGGTATCAGATTTTACATTTTTAGACCATCACCTGCTAGCTGCACTCATGGAGAGGTGGAGACTAGAGACACACACATTCCACCTGCCTGAGGGGGAGATGACCATCACCCCCTAGGATGTGGTTGTGCTTCTTGGTCTTACTATCCAGAGGATACCCGTTATTGGATCCACATGGGAATCTTGGACCGACCTTACTCAGTGCTTGTTAGGCGTCGACATTTTGACTGATCGTAGTGCTACCGATAGAGCATCGATATCCATGCTTTGTATGGAGTCCCAGATTCCACTTTTATCTAATGATACCGACGAGCAGATGGTGATGCGTTATGCACATGAATATATATTATGACTTATTGGAGGGACCATGTGTACAGATCATTCAGGGATGCATGTGCACATGATGTATCTACCCCTACTAAAAGAATTTGATCGGGCAGGGACATACAGTTGGGGATCTGCTTGCTTGGCATACACATACAGACCCTTATGCAGGATATCTGACAGGTAGCGCACAAGTCTCGGGGGATGCATCATCCTTATTCAGATGTGGGCATGGGAGCACATCCATGTATTCTGCCCTGATCTTGCTGGTCCACCGAATGAGATAGCGGTGGTGCATAACGCTCCGTGTGGACGCTGGTATGATCACTCATTTATATTAGTTTCTGATTCTAATACAAGTTATTGACTTTAATTTCTCATTATTTATCACTATCGATGTTGTATTTTATAGGTGGTGTAAGTGAAAAAATTTCAATGCGGTTCTAAGACACAATTTGGCTGTATATCGGCTCAAGTTGGAATTTATCTTACACCATCGGGTATGTATATAAAATCTATGACTATCTAACAAATTTAATAATAGCATCATTTTTTTAGTTAAGAGTTTTTCTAATAAGGGTAATATGTTATTTCATATTTCATGGGTTCCATACTGGTCTGTTATAGACTGGTTGCCTCCATACTGCACGATTGGTCTTGATGATGTTATGGTTGTAGTGTCACTCATTCACTTTATATTGTTGAGTGGAACCATCCTGACAGAGTCATGCGCCAGTTTCTCATGACTCGAAGGATTCCATTACCGCTGAGGCAGATAGATCAGCTTCATGGGATGAAGCTGACAGGGAGGCTGGATGACGACTGGCATTGAGTAAATGCTATATTTCTCAATTGTTGGCACAGATGAACAGAGTTTCGTATCCAGGGAGTTTCTACAATGCAGTTATCTCTTTCAGTGTAGCACGAGTATGAGCCATGGTATAGACTAAAGTCTATATTGTATCTTACCCAAGCCGGCAGAGAGATGCATATGATTGTAATTCAATTAAATTATATTACTATGTTTATTGAGTTATTTTCTAATTTATTTTTAATCTATTTATAGGAGAGTCACAGTGACATACATATTCATATGAGTGATGAGGATGAGGATATATTCTTCAGCCGGGAATCTGTTCATGCTCAAGTGTTAGAGCTGAGGTCATCTGTCCATGCGTTTTCCAAGAGCCTCTTCGAGCGTCCGGCACAGAGACAACAGGTTCCTCCTGCAGAGGAAGATCCTGCAACAGCTGATGGTGCTTAGGATCCACGACCACGACGACGTACACATCGTCGTCCTACATGTCAGGCCTCAACAGTTCCATAGGCATAGGTCGGCCCTCTAGTAGTTTAGTCTGAGTCGATGCACGATGTGCCTCAGCTATCATGGGATCCATCTTTTTGTATGGGATATCCTCAGTTTTCTCCATCGTAGGGTTCATATGGATTGCATCCTTTGGGTCCATAGTCGTCGCAGCCTTGTGGTCCAGACCCATCGTAGAGATGGGGTATAGCTCCACCACATGATTTTTTCCCCACTGTGATGATGTTTGGTCCTTCTACCATCAAAGTGGGAGAAATATCTGAAGGCCAGTATGAGGTGGAGTTGACATTTTCTCCCACTGGCACATAGGTGGAGGATATGATAGTCAACGTTCCAGCGCCTGAGTATCAGCCCTCTCCTAGTCATCAGACTCCCCAGAGATCTCGCTGCAGATGTCCTATTATTAGACCACCATGTGGGACATGATCTCCTCACTATAGACATAGACATAGATTTTTTATGTTCATTTATATGTTTTATGTCTATAGAAATGAAAAATAATTTATAAGATTTCAAACCTGCCTATTTGAAAGATAAAAATGTTTCAAGTACGTGACTTTGAAAGAATATAAAATATAAAACATAATACAAATATAAATAAAACTTTAATAATTGATTAAACATATAATAAATTGTTGTAACCGAAAATCATTTCATAAAAAATGTTCATGAAAAATAATTTATAAGCTTTCAAAACCACCTACCGGAAACATAAAAATGTTTCAAGTACGTGACTTTGAAAGACTATAAAATATAAACCATAATACCAATATAAATGAAACATTAAACATTGATTAAACATATAAGAAATTGATGAAAAAAAATCATTTCATGAAAAATTTCATGAAATATAATTTATAAGCTTTCAAAATCATCTACTTAAAAAATAAAAATGTTTCAAGTACGTAAATTTGAATGACTATAAAATATAAACCACAAGACCAATATAAAATATTCTTTAACCATTGATTAAACATATTGTAGTCAACCCCGCATCAATGTGATTCACGATGTCCCTAGTATCACATACATCTATAATCTTTGATGCATGAGAACATGTTCTATCTCCTTTCATGGGACAACGAAATGCGTTCTTCCACCCACCATATCCATATACATATCAACATCTGACTGCATAAGGTCATGGTGAATGATATTCCACATGAAATGCTCATCTGTTTCCATTCATTCAAATATCAACCCCTTCAACACCACCATGCATCCAAACATTATAATTTCTTCTACAATTGTCACCCCATTTCCCCTAGCTTAGTTGAGCATATTAAAATCACCAACAATTCTATATATCCCATTGAACACTTCATCACCAAATCTTTATCCTTTATCATCTTCAAAATGCTACTATAGGACATCCTTGATCTATCCATTCCAAACTCTCAAATACAAGTATACTATAAACATAAAAACCAAAAATTATTCAGGTTTTTTCCTGAAAATTTGTTGATTTTTATGTTTGTAGTATACTTTTATGTGAGTTTTTGGAATGGATAGATCAAGGAGGTTCTATAGTATCCTTTTGAACATGATAAAGGATAAATATTTGATGGTGAAGAGTTCGATAAGCTATGTAGAATCATTGGTGTTTTCATCTGATCAAGTGGGCCTGGGGAAATGGGGTGACAATTGTGGAAGAAATTATAATGGTTGGATGCATGGTGGTGTTGAAGGGGTTGGTATTTTCAGGAATGGGAACAGATTAGAATTTTATGTGGCATCTCTTTCACTATACCTTTATGCGGCCGGATGTTGATTTGGACATGGATATGGTGGGTGGAAGAATGGATTTCGTTATCCCATGAAAGGGGATATAACATGTTCTCATGCATTAATGATTATATATATATGTGATACTAGTGACATCGTGCATCACTTTGATGTGGGTTTTACACTTAAATGTTTAATCAATGTTTAAAGTTTCGTTTATATTGGTCTTATTGTTTATATTTTATAGTCTTTCAAAGTCACGTACTTGAATCATTTTTAAGTTTCAATTAGGATGTTTTGAAATCTTATAAATTATTATTTATGAACATTTTTTATGTAATGATTTTTGTTTTCAACAATTTATTATAATTTTAATCAATGTTTAAAGTTTTGTTTATATTGGTCTTATGGTTTATATTTTATAGTCTTTCAAAGTCATGTACTTGAAGAATTTTTTAGTTTCAGGTAGGTGGTTTTGAAAGCTTATAAATAATTTTTCATGAACATTTTTTATGAAATGATTTTTGTTTTCAACAATTTATTTTATGTTTAATAAATTTTTAATGTTTTGTTTATATTGATCTTATGGTTTATATTTTATAGTCCTTCAAAGTCACATACTTGAAACATTTATAACATTCATGTTGGTGGTTTTGAAAGCTTATAAATTATTATTCATGAACATTTTTTATAAAATAGTTTTTTTCACCAATTTCTTATATGTTTAATGATTGTTTAACGTTTAGTTTATATTGATCTTATGGTTTATATTTTATAGTCTTTCAAAGTCACATACTTGAAACATTTTTAACATTCAAGTTGGTGGTTTTGAAAGCTTATAAATTATTTTTACAAAACAATTTGTATTAGCTATATATATAAATAAATATATAAAAAAACGAAACAAAAAACAAAAAAAAATCAAAAATGATAATTTTTACAATTTTTATTAATTATATATATAAATAAAAATATAAACAAAACAAAACAAAAGGTCACAACAAAATTTTAAGAAATAATAATTTTTATTATTAGGTGAATGGTGGCATCCTTCTAAACATTTCTAATGAATTATATATATAGATAAATATATAACAAAACAAAACAAGACAAAACATAAAAAAATTCAAATTTTATTTTTTCTAGGGAAAGGTGGCATCGCGGGTGCCGCCTTTCAGACGCAGTGCAAAGGAGGCTGTCGTGATGCCGCCTTTGCGGTGCATTTTGAAATTTTTCCCTAACCTTTTTCTGAAAAAAAAAATAAAAAATGTATAAAAACTCTCCCTGTAACATAGTGTTTCCAGCAATCATATTCAAGTATCTTCTTAATGTAGTATTGATATCATTTTGTTTGTGGTTTATCCCACTTTTTCTCATGATAACAGTGGACCGGTTCACTGCGCTTCATCTCATTCTTCAGGATCCCTCAAACTCGAATTTTTTAAATGTTCTTAAACTCATTTTCTTCATACCTGTGCATTGGTTATTTGATGTTGGGTTGAAAATTTTTTTGGTTCGAGAGTTCTATTTTTTTAACACATCATTGATATTAAGACACAATTGGTTTTAAAAACCAATGGTGAGTCAATAAAGACACCATTGGTGTCCTACTAATGGTGAGTCATTTAAGACATCATTGGTGTCGAACTAACAGTGAGTCATTTAAGGCACCATTGGTTTTTATGAATGGTGTGAACTTCTCACCACTATACCCATTATAATTTTTTCCTTATTCAATATCAGAGTACCTTGTTTCCTTCTTGGTGTTAATTTTGTTTGTTTTATAATGTTCTTACCATGTGTTTTTGTTTGATGTACAAAATGATTCGGTAAAGGCATATTCTTGCTCCTACATAAACACTTATTTCTTATGTAAAAATTCTATTTGTTACCTTATTAACTATTTGATGAATTCAAATATGTTTCATTCATTTTATCAAATAAAATATTCTCGTGTTTATTTCATTAGTTTTTAATTATATTTATTAACTCCATCTAAATGTTTTTCATTTTTCTAGAAGCTTCAAATGTATGACTGTATTTTGTTGTATTTGATTTATTTTGTTTAAAATTATATTAATTCTTGTTTCTTTGATCAATTTTAGTAATGTTCTTTATTATTATGTTCATTTTGATTATTTGGTTAAGATTTCAACTTGTCACCATTGGAACACAATGGTGAGATATGGTTCATTGTTTGAACCCAACGATGAGTCACGAGTCACCATTGGACATCCAACATTAAGTCAATTTTTACTGTTCTATTTGAACAATTAGATGGTATTATGAAAGGGAATATTTTTAGTTTTGGTTAAATCATTTTTTTTAAATATCAATGGTATGGTAAACTGTGTTGTGTCACTACCTGACTTTTTCTACAGTGAGTCACTGACTCACTGTCATACATTTCAAATTACGAGTCATTAACTCACTACCAAACATTTCCAACAGTGAAAAATGTCCCACCACTATCTGCTCTAATCATTGATTCCTGACTCATCATTTGTTTAAAATTTATGTCCAATTTTTTTATTTATTATTTTTAGTTATTGTTTTTAAATTCATTTACATTGTTTATTGTTTATTATTTTATGCTGAAATAAAATTGTAACATTGTATTGAAATAATTATAGCATTTTTTTGTGACATATGTACAAGCAGATTATTATTTATGATGCCTCTTTTTCACATCATTATCCTACATGTATTATATTCCGAATTTAATTATTATTTAAATTTTTTTCAATTATTATTTGTTTATTAAATATTTGTTTTAATATATTAATATTAATTTTAATATTTCAAGAATAAATATCGTTTAGAATGTGTATTTTTTTTCACTGTTTCTTCAAGGTAACATTCATATTATGTTAATGTTAAACACTAACATGGGTCGTGCGTATATTGGATATATACATGCTCCTGTAGAGCTCTAATTTAATGTTCTCAGACATTGATTCAAGAAAAAAAAACAAATTTACAAGTGTAATTGATTAATTCGAAATGGATATGAAATACTATCATGTGGATTTGAAATATGATCTAGAAACTTCTTTTAAATATTTTATTCTTTTGTGATCACTGAGGATATTCCACGTCTTTATCTTCCTCAATTGATGTGATCAAAGAACATTAGCTCTAATGAATTTCCTTGTCTTCTACTCATCTGCTATATTTTTTTTGTTATTCCTCTGCAACAATTCTTCCAATCATCTGGTGGCATTCTGGAGTCCCACATTAAGCTTTTCCCATCCAAAAGATGTCATTGGGATATTCCTCCCATTTAAAAGGAAGGTCACATTATTCCTCCCTAGAAAAAGAATGGTTTGTTGTGTATTCATGTCACGACCCGTCCTCGGGGCCCGTGCTGTGACTACCCCAAGCCCGCCTTCCATAGGCCAGGGGCTGGCGACTAGCACCAAGGCGTAAAATCCCAGTAAACAGGGAAGGCATTGCCTTTATAAGTAACAACCACACAGAGTCAGCAAGCGGAAAGTAAAGTGCAGAAAAGTAAAGGGGCCGGAAATACAAGCCCAACTGTAAAGTACAACTGAAAAGTAAAGTACAGCAACTGAAGAAAAGACGGCGGTCTCGTGTCGTCCACTGGCAATCCCACCTGAAGGGTGGGTACAGATAGCCTCCAGGCTCCTCGGGTCCCACGTCCGCTCCGAGTACGTCCCGACCAGTGGTCCACCTCCAGGTACCGTCCTGCTCCACGCCCCAACCGTGATCAGCGCTGTCCGTCGTCTGCAACCAACACAACAAGGTGCGGGCATAGCCCGTGCAGGGGTGAGTACAACTACTCAGTAAGGACCCCGAGACCCCCGAAGGTCTCCCGAAATCCACAAAGGATATAGCACAAAAGAAAGATGCAATCACGAAGTAACATCTGACTCGACTTAGGTATATGCCCATACATATACCTAAGTCCCCAATTCTAGCTCTGCTCACGAGCTCAAGAACAACTCAATCCACGAAGGAAAGCAAGACTCAAATCCACAAGGAGAGTAAACAGTAAATCCACAAAGGATAGTTCAACACAATCCACAAAGGAGAGTAACATAAGATTCAGCTCAACCAGGATTTTCATTATCGAAACCGTAAATGTTGAAGAGCCCCATCTCTGAAGTGTACAGTGGTCCTGTCACGACTCCGAGGTACTGCTCACTAACCTAAGACTGCTGAAGTACTCCTCCTATCGAGTACCGCGGGTCTGCTGCCAACTACCGGGCGCTCCGTCCGCTGAGGGTCTGCTGCCAAATACCGGGCGCTCACCCAGATAGCCTACTGAGGTACTCCTCCTATCGAGTACCGCGGGTTTGCCGCCAACTACCAGGCGCTCCGTCCGCCGTGGGTCTGCTGCCAACTACTGGGCGCTCCGTCCACTGGGCTAGTCGACTCACTCCAAGTCGAGTCGGTCAAGCAGTCGTCAGGTCTCAGTCATCTACACGGTCTCCGTACTCCGCACGCACGTCTCCACCGTCGCGGGTCTGTCGCTACTACCAAGCGCACACACTCCGTAGAGTATCGCGGGTCCGCCGCTACAACCAAGCGCTCCACCGCCAAGGGTCTGCTGCTGCATCCAAGCGCACCACCACTGTCAAGTACCACGGGTCCGCCGCTACACCCAAGCGCTCCACCGCTCAAGGTAAAAAAGAAGATTCAGCTCACACAGGTTCGGTAGCACTCTTCCACGTAGGATCGCTGAGTGCCGTAGTCGACGCAGTCCACTGAGGATCTCTGCACAGTCGTCGCCGCAGTCCACGAAGGATCTCTGCTCTGCCGTCGTCGCAGTCCACAGAGGATCTTTGCTCTGTCGTCGTCGCAGTCCACGGAGGATCTCTGCTCTCTCGTCGTCGCAGTCCACGGAGGATCTCTGCTCTGTCGTCGAAGCCACAGCCAGCACTAGGGTTCCCGCACATAGCGAGCTCGTTTAGGAGGGTCCGCTCCACGAGCCGAGAGGCTGATACATCAACTGACACTTAGTCCGAAGTTGATGTATCCAAAAGTTCCGTATCGACAACAGGATCTCAACGCAACAGACGGCGCGTCAATCGGACGCCCGGTCTGAGAGTTATTGGCATTTTCGTTCCAGGGGCCCGGTTGGTTTTTAGGGCAAAACCAACCCGACCGTACTCCGCCTGTATCCGATCCACGGGCGGAGTATGCCAAAAGTTCCGTCTCACATAGAGGAATCTACCACAGCTGACGGTACGTCGATCGGACGTCCGTAGCTCACGTTATGAGCGTTTCCGCTCCGAGGGCCCGGTTGGTTTCGTGTACGAACCAACCCGGCCGAACCCAAAGTCTTCCGAAACCTTGAGTATAATATACCGAAACGACCGTCTCGATCCAAGGATCGCGTAGCCGCTGACGGTTCGTCAATCGGAGGTCCCAGGCCCAAGATATGGGCGAAAGACCGTAGAGGGCCCGAAACGGGGGTTCCGGGCCCGGGGCGACCCAGCCCGAACCCCCCCTGGGGTCGGCCGAACCGGGTCGGCCCGAACCGGCTCGGCCGGGTCCGGTCCGGCCTGGGCGCGGCCCGGCCGACCGGACCGGCCGGCTCGGCCTCGGCCGAGCGGCCGAGGGAGCCGCCGCCGCCGCGGGTTGAACCCGCGGCTTGAGGGAAACCGCGGCCCCGCGGGGGGCCGCCTGTCACGCGGACGCGGCCGGGCCGCCGCGTCCGTCCCGGTTCCGCGCGGCCGCGGAACCGGCTGCCGCCGCCGCCGCGGCTTCAGCCGCGGCGGAAGATTTCCACGGCGGCGCGCCTGGCGCCGCCGCCTCCGGTCGCCGGCGCCGCCGCCTCCTTCCGCGGGCCGCCGGAGATGCTCCGGTGGCCCGATTTCTTTCCCGTCTGCGCCGATGCTCCTCCCGGGGGACGATCTTCACTGCGGAATCAACAAATTGCCCTTGCCGCACGGTTTGTCGACGTCCGCCAAATCCGCACAACAAAATAGATCGGCGGAGGGTAGCCGGGTCTTGTTCGTTAGACCCGCACCCTCCGCGTTAGTCATAATCCACGGGAGGAACAATAAAACAATCAACAACAATTTTAAATGTTAAAATTGTTCGAAGATCAAGTTCTTTACTTTAAAAGAAATAAAATCACGGGAAGGAAAATATTCCAATCAACCCTTACTTTGTCGTCGTCGTCGGACGAGGGGTCGTCGCGGAATCGCTCGTCGCGGAGAAAGGAGATCGTCGCGTCGTCGCGGTATCCGGCGTCACGTCGCCAATCTCCGGATCAAGATCAAACGGATTTAATTAGTTTAAATCCATTGATATTGAAATTAAAAAGGGAGAAGAAAAGATCCGATTCTCACCTTAGTTGCCGAACGAGGATCGGCCGCGGAAGAAGAGGCGTCGCCGAAGAACGTCGCGGGTAGATCTCGTCGACGTCGCAGATCTTGGTGTGCGTCGTCGAATTCCGGTCGCCGGCGTTCTTCGCGTTCTTCGCGTTCTTCGCGTTCTTCGCGGAGAGGGTGGAGGAACGAAGATTCTCTCAAATCCTTTCCAAGGATTTTTAGGTTGGTCTTATTTTATAAACATGCCAACACGAAACCGGTTAAGAAACGATCCATCAATTCGAAAGAAACGACCCATTTAATTCACGAAGAAACAGTCCATTTAATTTACGAAATAAACCGCCCAATTAAATGGTCTGTTAAGAATTAAAGAAAACGCGTCGGTTGACTTTTCAGTTACTTGACGGGTTTTCGCGGGTGCGTTACTTAGCGAAAGAAACGGCGGGGCTCGTGCGGGACCCACCTCACAAATATCCTACCAAGGGGGTAGGATATTTCTGGATAGCATCCTATCCAGTTCATCTCAGTTCAAGCCGCCTTTAAGTGACTCCAAGTGGCTTCCAAGCAGCTTAAGTGAAATAAAATAAAGTTGTCGCACAAACTTTATTTTATTCTGACTTAAAGCCGCAAAATTTAAAAACCACGTCTGAGCAAACGCAACTCCGGAAGAGGCGTTTCTAAGCAAATACCGGTGCTGCGATTTCATCGGTGCCCTCAGAATTTGATTCCGGGCACCGGTTCAAAAGATAGAAAAACCCGCTCGTCCGTTCACTGAACGTACCCGAGCCAAACTTCGGAACTTGATTCCGGGCACACCGGGCCTCGGAATTAGGTGCCGTCTGAAGCTGCGCTCTTGTAAAATTCCAAAGAAAATTAAGAAAAAAATTCCCTTGAAATTTGCGGGTCTTTACATTACTCCCACCTCAGGGCTTTACGTCCCCGTAAAGATACATCAAAAACTAGGGGAACAAATGGGGGTACTGAGCACGCATCTGAGCCTCCCGCTCCTAAGTGCTCTCCTGGAGGTTCCCGTGCTGCCATCTGACGCGCACAAGAGGAATCGACCGCCCACGTAGGACCCGCTCCTGTCGATCCTCGATCTCCACTGGGACCACCGCAAAAGTCGCCCCATCGTCCACGTCCAGCTCCCCAAAGTCGATGATGTGCGTTGGGTCGTGCACGTATCTCCTCAGCTGAGACACGTGAAAGACGTCGTGCACCCGGTGCAACTGAGGTGGTAGAGCCAGGCGATAAGCCACCTCTCCTATCCTGCTGAGGACCTGGAAAGGCCCGATGAAGCGTGGAGACAACTTGCCGCCTCGGCCAAATCTCCGTAAACCACGTCGAGGTGAGACACGCAAAAAGACGTGGTCGCCATCCTCGAACTCCAGTGGCCTCCGCCTCCTGTCAGCATATGACTTTTGTCGTCTCTAAGCTGTCCTCATCCTCTCCTGGATGACCTGGACCTTCTTTGTCGTGGCCTGGACCATCACAGGTCCCACAAGAGCTGCAAGATTTCTTCTTTGCCGAAAAGAGAAATCTGGTCTCATCCCCTGGATGAACCACATTCTTTGCCTAAAACAGTCAATCCTAACATGGATGATACTAATCCATACCAAGGATGACGTCGTAAGGCCTCGACGCTACTACTAAAAGATTCAACTGTTACTCTCGCCTCCAAGGGTTGAGTCACACTGTCGGCATCAGTGTGTGGCAACTGGGTCTCCTCCAGTAGATGTCTCACAAGTGAGGGACAAGTCAACAGCCAAAACTGGAATCTCCTAGTAACATCACGAAAGAGGACAGGAACGAAAACATCACAAAGGTATGCATCTTTTATTATTGCAGCTCATATTACAAGACGCTACACCAAAGCAACAAGGAACCAGAAGTACAAAGGATGTATCCACTAGTTCTGCTCCTGTCCATCAGCTCCCAGGGCTCCATGATCGAAGGCCTCGACTGCCTGAAGCTGAGCTCTCCCCTGCGGTCGGGGTGGACCTCCTGGTGGTGGTGGTGGTAGAGCCTCAAAGCGTCGTCCACCACCTGCTGCTCGGCCAGCTCCTCTACCTCGTCCGTCTCCTCCCTGCAGACCGCCACGGTCGAACCTCTGCCTCTGCCTAGGTGGTTCCTCAACCGTCTGCTGCTCCCCCGCATGGAGGGTCGGGCAGTCACGAGCCATGTGACCAATTCCGCCACAGGAGTAGCACTGCCCACTCTCGGCACGCCTGGCTCTGACTCCACCCCGGCTTCCCCGCACAACTGAGCCTGAGTCGTGCAGTCGGCCACTGGTAGGTCTGGTCTGCCTGGAACCCTGAGTCATCTGTCGGCTACCTGCTACCGAAGACTCCGCTACGTGCCGCCCTGCGGTGGGTCTCTGTGCTGAGGTAGACTCAGCAAGGAAGCTCTCGATCAGAAGGGCCCGCTCTAGTACTCCTGTCTGAGTCGGTATGCTGAGGGAGATCAGCGATGCCCTGATCTCGTGTCTCAAACCCTGCTCGAAGGTCCGAGCCCGGAAGAAGGGATCCCGTACCATGTCTGTCGAGTACCGAGAAAGGTCGGTGAACCTCGCCGCGTACTGAGCGACCGTCATGCTGCCCTGGCGCAGCTGGAGAAGCTCCTGGATACGCACCGCACGAAGGGTGGCTGGGACGAACTCCGAGCGGAAGAGGCTCTCAAAGTCCGTCCAAAGAAGAGATGCCTCATCGTGCACCTGGAGCATCAAGCTCCACCATCGTCCTGCCACCGCCTGCAGGAGGCTCGCCGCGAGAATCACCATGAGATCCGCTGGTGTCCTCACTAGCCTAAAGATCCGTACCACCGCCTCTAGCCAGTCCTCGGCGGCCTGGGGGTCCGCCTCACCGCGAAACCTGGGCGGTCGCTGGCTCTGAAACTCATGCAGTGCCCTGAGGCGACGTGCATCGTCAGCGTCTGGTACTGGTAGCATCGGTGGCTCGGCGGGTAAAGCTACCGCCGGTGCCACTGCTGGAAAAGGGCCCTGCACCGAGGCCTCGTCGCTCGGTGGGCTGCCGTCGCGCCCTACACTCGGAACCCTAGCTGGCTGTCGTCGCGGGGCCATCCCGGTGAGCTGACACAAGTAATCACAAGGAAAACTTGAGACTTTCATAAAGCAGATCAGTATACCCGGTGAGCTGACACAAGTAATCACAAAGAAAACTTGAAACACACACGCAATCAATGTTTTCATGCATTAAGTCGGAAATCAGGAGTCAGGGTCCTGGTGTACGGATACGTCGGCCGCCGCACCAACACTGGGCTCCCTGAACTGATAACCACACTCAATACACTAAACACTATTGCTTCACATAGAAAGAAAGGACGATCAGAGTCCGCGGTAGAACCGACCCCTCTGATACCAATTTGTCACGACCCGTCCTCGGGGCCCGTGCCGTGACTACCCCAAGCCCGCCTTCCATAGGCCAGGGGCTGGCGACTAGCACCAAGGCGTAAAATCCCAGTAAACAGGGAAGGCATTGCCTTTATAAGTAACAACCACACAGAGTCAGCAAGCGGAAAGTAAAGTGCAGAAAAGTAAAGGGGCCGGAAATACAAGCCCAACTGTAAAGTACAACTGAAAAGTAAAGTACAGCAACTGAAGAAAAGACGGCGGTCTCGTGTCGTCCACTGGCAATCCCACCTGAAGGGTGGGTACAGATAGCCTCCAGGCTCCTCGGGTCCCACGTCCGCTCCGAGTACGTCCCGACCAATGGTCCACCTCCAGGTACCGTCTTGCTCCACGCCCCAACCGTGATCAGCGCTGTCCGTCGTCTGCAACCAACACAACAAGGTGCGGGCATAGCCCGTGCAGGGGTGAGTACAACTACTAAGTAAGGACCCCGAGACCCCCGAAGGTCTCCCGAAATCCACAAAGGATATAGCACAAAAGAAAGATGCAATCATGAAGTAACATCTGACTCGACTTAGGTATATGCCCATACATATACCTAAGTCCCCAATTCTAGCTCTGCTCACGAGCTCAAGAACAACTCAATCCACGAAGGAAAGCAAGACTCAAATCCACAAGGAGAGTAAACAGTAAATCCACAAAGGATAGTTCAACACAATCCACAAAGGAGAGTAACATAAGATTCAGCTCAACCAGGATTTTCATTATCAAAACCGTAAATGTTGAAGAGCCCCATCTCTGAAGTGTACAGTGGTCCTGTCACGACTCCGAGGTACTGCTCACTAACCTAAGACTGCTGAAGTACTCCTCCTGTCGAGTACCGTGGGTCTGCTGCCAACTACCGGGCGCTCCGTCCGCTGAGGGTCTGCTGCCAAATACCGGGCGCTCACCCAGATAGCCTACTGAGGTACTCCTCCTATCGAGTACCGCGGGTTTGCCGCCAACTACCAGGCGCTCCGTCCGCCGTGGGTCTGCTGCCAACTACTGGGCGCTCCGTCCACTGGGCTAGTCGACTCACTCCAAGTCGAGTCGGTCAAGCAGTCGTCAGGTCTCAGTCATCTACACGGTCTCCGTACTCCGCACGCACGTCTCCACCGTCGCGGGTCTGTCGCTACAACCAAGCGCACACACTCCGTAGAGTATCGCGGGTCCGCCGCTACAACCAAGCGCTCCACCGCCAAGGGTCTGCTGCTGCATCCAAGCGCACCACCACTGTCAAGTACCACGGGTCCGCCGCTACACCCAAGCGCTCCACCGCTCAAGGTAAAAAAGAAGATTCAGCTCACACAGGTTCGGTAGCACTCTTCCACGTAGGATCGCTGAGTGCCGTAGTCGACGCAGTCCACTGAGGATCTCTGCACAGTCGTCGCCGCAGTCCACGAAGGATCTCTGCTCTGCCGTCGTCGCAGTCCACAGAGGATCTTTGCTCTGTCGTCGTCGCAGTCCACGGAGGATCTCTGCACTGTCGTCGTCGCAGTCCACGGAGGATCTCTGCTCTGTCGTCGAAGCCACAGCCAGCACTAGGGTTCCCGCACATAGCGAGCTCGTTTAGGAGGGTCCGCTCCACGAGCCGAGAGGCTGATACATCAACTGACACTTAGTCCGAAGTTGATGTATCCAAAAGTTCCGTATCGACAACAGGATCTCAACGCAACAGACGGCTCGTCAATCGGACGCCCGGTCTGAGAGTTATTGGCATTTTCGTTCCAGGGGCCCGGTTGGTTTTTAGGGCAAAACCAACCCGACCGTACTCTGCCTGTATCCGATCCACGGGCGGAGTATGCCAAATGTTCCGTCTCACATAGAGGAATCTACCACAGCTGACGGTACATCGATCGGACGTCCGTAGCTCACGTTATGAGCGTTTCCGCTCCGAGGGCCCGGTTGGTTTCGTGTACGAACCAACCCGGCCGAACCCAAAGTCTTCCGAAACCTTGAGTATAATATACCGAAACGACCGTCTCGATCCAAGGATCGCGTAGCCGCTGACGGTTCGTCAATCGGAGGTCCCAGGCCCAAGATATGGGCGAAAGACCGTAGAGGGCCCGAAACGGGGGTTCCGGGCCCGGGGCGACCCGGCCCGAACCCCCCCTGGGGTCGGCCGAACCGGGTCGGCCCGAACCGGGTCGGCTCGACCCGGCCCGAACCGGCTCGGCCGGGTCCGGTCCGGCCTGGGCGCGGCCCGGCCGACCGGACCGGCCGGCTCGGCCTCGGCCGAGCGGCCGAGGGAGCCGCCGCCGCCGCGGGTTGAACCCGCGGCTTGAGGGAAACCGCGGCCCCGCGGGGGGCCGCCTGTCACGCGGACGCGGCCGGGCCGCCGCGTCCGTCCCGGTTCCGCGCGGCCGCGGAACCGGCTGCCGCCGCCGCCGCGGCTTCAGCCGCGGCGGAAGATTTCCACGGCGGCGCGCCTGGCGCCGCCGCCTCCTTCCGCGGGCCGCCGGAGATGCTCCGGTGGCCCGATTTCTTTCCCGTCTGCGCCGATGCTCCTCCCGGGGGACGATCTTCACTGCGGAATCAACAAATTGCCCTTGCCGCACGGTTTGTCGACGTCCGCCAAATCCGCACAACAAAATAGATCGGCGGAGGGTTGCCGGGTCTTGTTCGTTAGACCCGCACCCTCCGCGTTAGTCATAATCCACGGGAGGAACAATAAAACAATCAACAACAATTTTAAATGTTAAAATTGTTCGAAGATCAAGTTCTTTACTTTAAAAGAAATAAAATCACGGGAAGGAAAATATTCCAATCAACCCTTACTTTGTCGTCGTCGTCGGACGAGGGGTCGTCGCGGAATCGCTCGTCGCGGAGGAAGGAGATCGTCGCGTCGTCGCGGTATCCGGCGTCACGTCGCCAATCTCCGGATCAAGATCAAAAGGATTTAATTAGTTTAAATCCGTTGATATTGAAATTAAAAAGGGAGAAGAAAAGATCCGATTCTCACCTTAGTTGCCGAACGAGGATCGGCCGCGGAAGAAGAGGCGTCGCCGAAGAACGTCGCGGGTAGATCTCGTCGACGTCGCAGATCTTGGTGTGCATCGTCGAATTCCGGTCGCCGGCGTTCTTCGCGTTCTTCGCGTTCTTCGCGTTCTTCGCGGAGAGGGTGGAGGAACGAAGATTCTCTCAAATCCTTTCCAAGGATTTTTAGGTTGGTCTTATTTTATAAACATGCCAACATGAAACCGGTTAAGAAACGATCCATCAATTCGAAAGAAACGACCCATTTAATTCACGAAGAAACAGTCCATTTAATTTACGAAATAAACCGCCCAATTAAATGGTCTGTTAAGAATTAAAGAAAACGCGTCGGTTGACTTTTCAGTTACTTGACGGGTTTTCGCGGGTGCGTTACTTAGCGAAAGAAACGGCGGGGCTCGTGCGGGACCCACCTCACAAATATCCTACCAAGGGGGTAGGATATTTCTGGATAGCATCCTATCCAGTTCATCTCAGTTCAAGCCGCCTTTAAGTGACTCCAAATGGCTTCCAAGCAGCTTAAGTGAAATAAAATAAAGTTGTCGCACAAACTTTATTTTATTCTGACTTAAAGCCGCAAAATTTAAAAACCACGTCTGAGCAAACGCAACTCCGGAAGAGGCGTTTCTAAGCAAATACCGGCGCTGCGATTTCATCGGTGCCCTCAGAATTTGATTCCGGGCACCGGTTCAAAAGATAGAAAAACCCGCTCGTCCGTTCACTGAACGTACCCGAGCCAAACTTCGGAACTTGATTCCGGGCACACCGGGCCTCGGAATTAGGTGCCGTCTGAAGCTGCGCTCTTGTAAAATTCCAAAGAAAATTAAGAAAAAAATTTCCTTGAAATTTGCGGGTCTTTACAATTCATCAAAATTTAGGGGCTATACAACTCGATGTGAAAAAGGTAGTTCGGGTTGTACCATTAGGTGTGAAAACGGTATGCCTGTCATTTTTTGTAATTGGGTTGTCACTCATTATCAAAAGTGAGGATATAGTGCATACTAATATCCCCAAGGAGTAGATGATATTTAATAGAGGACCAAGATCTTGGTGATCCAAACCACTATGAAAATCGCTTGTGTTATCTGTTTTATTTTTGCAGAAACATTTAACATTCTTTTATAACTCTAATAAATTAGAATTTGTAATAAAAAATAAAAAGGTCTATTCATGCCTTTAGTCACCTATTACAAACTAAGGGGCCTAAAAATTGGTATCATAGGGTGTTTCCTATTTAAGGATTTGTTTTAAATTGTTTTCATTATATATTTATGAACTAACCATTGTCCTAGACTTAAACATCTATGGAAAAGATCCCTTGCTTTGATATGGATAATCAAGAATTTGAGATGTTGAATCATTTCTGACCACCTCACTTCAATGGAAGTGATTTTTTCTTCTATAAATAATGAAATGAGGTATTCTTAAAGAATATTGGTCTTGACTCCTAGGGTATTAGGTATAAACCTTACAAATTAACTAATGTTGATTTAGAAAATCATTCTGGAAATGCAGCTACTAAAAGTGTTTTAAATTACAATGTCATGGATTTCTTATATTGTTCATGTTGGGCCTTAGAGCCTGGCACCACAGTGGAAGTCGTTGTAGAAACACACAAGAGTAGATTCACTCGAAGGCCTTTTATCACCTGAAGGCATTTTATCACCCAAAGGAAGTTTACATCACCACCCGAAGGATTTTTAACAAAACCTGAAGGCCTTTTACAACTCACCTGAAGGATTTCTCCCTCGACACACTGATACCCATGAATGTACCAATTTTTTCGTACCGCCAATCAATGCAACTAGGACATGCTGCTTGATCTCCCCAACCAAGAGGAATTTCGATACATGGCACCATCACGAATCTCTTTGCATGTCGTCGTCGACAATTCTCTCTGTCATCACACATCATCATCTTCACATACACATTTTTATTCACCATGGTTGACATGCCATCATCATCTCCCTCATCACCTCTACTTAATTCTCACTATCTTCGCTTAGCACCAGTTACCACAAATGCGGAAACTCCTTTGTCGTTCTCTATTGGCAGCTACATCTTTCCCCACCCATCCTTTCAAAACATGCTACTGCATCCTCTTACATAGACACTCATCCCATATATCCAATTAATGTGTTCAACATTCATTATTCCATCAATTAATATTGGCAATATCTCTTCATTAATGTTATGATAAAATCCTCCCTTAATGTTGAGAAAATCCCTCCATTAATAATTTTCTCTCTCCTCTTTATTTAAATTTTAATTAAAAAAATTATAACAATATCCAACTTGATTTAAAATTTAAATACACAACATTCATCTCCACCATCAGGGTCAATTTGATTACTGAATCTTCCATGCTCTGAATCTCACCCATTGAATGGAACATGCCGCATGACACATGTGACCAAGAAGACTTTAGATATTCCAGCAACATCGTTGATAGCACTGTCATTTTTTTGACGACATCAGAGTACTTAATAAGATGCTACACCAAATGCTTTCCATCGTGTTCTGCAACAAAGCACATCAACCAATCGAGCACTACACCAAATCCCTTTGATACCACTATTGGGGCTCAGACATCGGCACCACAGCGGATGTCGTTGCAGAAACACACAAGAGAAGATTCACCCGAAGGCCTTTTATCACCCAAAGGCATTTTATCACCTGAAGTAATTTTTCGTCACCACCCAAAGGATTTTTAACAACACCTGAAGGACTTTTACAACTCACTCAAATTATTTCTCTCTCGACGCACAGACACCCATGAATGTACCATATTTTTGTACCATCTATCATCGCAACCGGGACATGCTGCTTGATCTCTACAACCAAGAGGACTTTCGATACATGGAACTGTCATGAATCTCTTTGCACGTTGAAATCGACAACTCTCTATCCCTCATCACATTATTCCATCAATTAATACTGGTAATAACTCTTCATTAATGTTGGGAAAAAAATTTCCCATAATGTTGAGAAAATCCCTCTATTAATAATTTTCTCTCTCCTCATTATTTAAATTTTAAATCGAAAAAATCCCAACATTTTATTAAGTAGAAATATGTATAGTCATATTTTGTATTGTATGACCACTTATGACATTTGGAGGACATTGAATGTCACTCACCAAGGCACTGACAAGTTCTAGAGAACTAAGATAGGTATACAACGAGTTGAATTTCAAGATTTCCGGATGACATAACAAGAGAGTATAAATGAGATGTACAATATATTCACAAATATTATCAACAAAATGGTTTCTCTAGAAGAAACCAAAAATATTGAACCCCTCATTGAATGAATACTGTGAGCTCTACCCAAAAATGGCATTCAAAGACAGTGTATTTTGAAGAAAGAAAGGACTTTATTGAATATTCTAGGGATGAGATAACATGATAATTATTATAATAAGAACTAAAGATGAACAATGATAATACTGATGATTATGATAAGATAAAAGGTATATCATTTAAATAAAATGTAAATGTTATTTCTAATTCTTCTGATTCTAAGTTATAGAAAATTGAGAAGGATGAGATTACAAGTTTCACCAAAGGAGGTTATAAGTACATCAAGGGTAAGAGAGGCTTTAAGAATCATCGTAGAAGATATTATCCAAAGGATGACGAAAGGATTAGTAAAAGAGGAAAGACTAGTAAATATAGTGCTTTAAAATTAATTTTCTATGAGTGTAGGAAAAAAGGACACATAAAATCTGACTGTCCCAATTAAAACTAGATAAAAAGGACAAGCAATACAATAAGGAACAAAGAAATGATTATCATGATGGATGGATCTACACAAAATATTCAAACTCAAGTGATATTGGTTCTAAAAGTGAAAAGGAATCTAAAAATCTTTAGTTGATGGATTCTACTATAAATAAGGTACACTCGGACTATAATTATTGTTTTTGATATGAAACTGATATGAAAAATTAAGTTAAATAATTAACTTCTCAAAGTGAAAAATTTTAAAGTGACATAATAAGAATGGATGGACACTATAGGAAACTACAAAGATAAAATAACAAGATTAGAGAAGAAAAGTAAAAAATAAATGATTCTATATTAAGTAATATAAAACAAAAAATGGTTTTAGATTGTGAACTATTAAAAATTAAAGATGATAATTTCAAAATAAAATATTTCCTATCTAAAAATGATGAAGATCAACATAGAAGATTTAAATTAGTCTGTGATGATTTATATAAATCATAAAAGGAATGAAATCATATTAAACATGAAAATAAGAAACTAAAAAATTCTAGAACATGTTCAAATATGAAATTTTATGATGACATGGATGTTCTTCAGAAAGATAATGAAAACCATAAAACAAAATTACTAGATTGAAGGAAACGTTATCTGTATTTGTTTGAGGCAAAGATGAATTTGATAAAATAATGGCAATGAACAACCCTATATATGATAAAAAGGGTTATGGATATAATAATCAGGTTCCTCAAATGTATAGAACTATTTTTTTAAAGAAGTAAATGGGAATATTTCAAATGGTACCTACTTTAATTGTAACATGAAAGGGAATTATGAAAATGAATGTTCACTAAAGTATACAAAGTCGTTATTTCATAATAAGACATTAATTTCTAAATATAAATCTACATGATTACCCTAAAATACATGTTTCCAATATGTATGGGTACCTAAATATTTTTTTACTAATCCAGTTGGACCCACACAAGTTTGGGTACTAAAGAAACTATCTTCCTGATTTTGTTTGCTGTAAGCCTATCTAAAGGGTTCCAAATTTACATTCTATACGGTAAACATTGGCTCCAAAGGTATGGTTCAAGTCCATTAAACCTAAGTTGGTCACTATATTTAGAAAATCTTATTTTTAACCATCATGTATAATATATACTATAATATAATTAAATTTTCCGTCTTAAAAGATATCTGATATCTTTGTATAAAATCATTTTTTTTCAGATTCAAGTCATGTGATTTAATTTCTATCTATTTTTCTATAGCATGTAAAATTGTTATAGTTTACCAAGATTAAAACATCAGTTATAAATATATTTATTATATGTTTACTTTTCTCTAAAATTTCTAAAAATATTGTTTTATCTTTATTTATAGATGATTTAATTTAGGGGGAGTTACCCCTAGATTGTTATTTGAATTAATATCCTGTTATGAAAGTTTTAAATAAGTAATTAGACAATTTGTTAATGAAAACTTAAAATTCATTAGATTTTTGAAATTAATTTTTCAATGATTGATCTGGTAATTTTTTAAAAAAATATCTAAATATCTTATGTGCTTTATATTTTAGCTTTTCATAATTCTTACATGAAATATTTTTTGGAATCCATAGTTTTTTTAAATAACAAATTTATTTTAAAATTGGTTTTAATTTGATAATAAAATTTGTTTTGTTGATCTAATTTTTAAGTCTAATATTTCTATGGTTAAACTAAGGGGGAGTTTGTTTCTTAAAACTTTTAAAGAAATTTTTTATTTATTTTGTTAATATTTTTTATATAATATGTTCATGAAGGTTAGTTATTCATTAAAGGTAACAATGTTTTGTTATTTGCTTGTGTTTAAACTTAACATGTAAAAAATATTAACTTACCGGTTCTGTGTAAATGTTATATTAACTATTTTTCATTTTTATTTAATTATAATTAGATCTTTCAGGTAAAAAAATTCTTTTCTAAAATAAAACTATATTATTTCTTCATTTATTGAATATTTATTTTTTTCATTTTTTACAGTGGCTGACTTTTTGTTAAAAAGGTAGCATATATTTTAAATTCAAATGTATGTTTTGGATTCGTTATGTTGAAAGATTAACTATTACTTAAGTATATTTATTTTTGATAAATTAATTTATTTTTTCCATCTTCTGTAATTAAAAGTTTCTTAGTATATTATCATTACTTTTTATCAAATGACACTATTTTTGATGAACTTTGAAATTATATTTTTTATATATCTCACTGATATTTTCTTCTATCCTTTTTGATGGTGCCTCATTTATTCCATATGATCTCATTGATTTTTAATATCAATTTGATCTTCCTTCCTTCATCCCATGCGAGTTCTCATTTTGAACTCCGAATCTCCTTTTCCTCTCCTACATCTTTTTTTCACTCCCACATAGTTTTTTTAGTTCATTATCTAGTGGCCATCCTTGCAACATAGTGTTTATAGAAATATTATTCATGTCTATTATTAACATAGGTTTGAACTATATTTTTAATGTCTTATCATACTTTTTCTCACTCTAACAGTGTCTTGGTTCACTCCGATTTATCTCATTTTTTTGGGATCCCTAGAACTCGCATTTTTAGGTTTTCTTAAAATCATTTTCTTTATACTTGTTCATTGGTTATTTCATATTGGGTTGAATTTTTTTTGGCTTGAGAGTTATTTTTTTACACACTGTTGATATTAATACATTGTTGGTTTTAAAAACCAATGACAAGTCATTTAAGATACCTTTGGTGTCTAACCAATGGTGAGTGATTTAAGACACTGTTGGTGTACAACCAATGGTGAGTAATTTAAGGAACCATTGATTTTTACTAATGGTGTGAACCTTTCATCGCTGAACCAACTCTCCAGTTGTTTTTTCCTTGTTCAATATCATGTAGTACCTTATTTTCTTTTAATTGTTAATTTTTCTTATCTGTTGATGTTATAACTATGTGTTTTTGTTTTCTATACAAAAAGATTCAGTAGAAGCATATTATTACTCCTATAGTAAAACTTTTTTCTCCTATCAAATTAATTTTTCTTCCCTTAAATATTTTATGAATTTAAATTTGTTTCATTATTTTTATCAAAGAAAATCATCTCATGTATATTTCATTAGTTTTTAATTCCATTTTTCAACTACATCTACATGTTTTTTTCTAGAATCTTTATCATTGTGGTAGTATTTTTTTTGTTTAAACTTTTATTAATACTTGTTTCTTCAATCAATTTTAGTAATGTTCTTTATGATTAAGTTAATTTTTATTATTTTCATAAGATGTCAACTTGTCACCTTTGGAACCCAATGGTGAGACACGAGTCACCAATAAAATCCAATGGGGAGTCATGAGTTACCGTTGTACATCCAATAGTGAGCCATTTTTTATTATTATACTAAAAACTTTTGATGGATTTATGCATGGAAATGTTTTTAGTTTTTGTTAAAACATTTTATTTTTTCTTAAAATTTCAACGGTATGAAAAATGTTTTGTGTCACTACCGAAATTTTTCAATAGTGAGTCACCAAGTCAGCACCAGAAATTTCCAACGATATGTCATTAGCTCACCACTAGAAATTTTCAATGGTGAGAAATGTCTCACCACTGTCTTCTCTCAAATGGGGAGTCATTACTCACCATTAGTTAAAAATTTCATTCCAAAATTTTTATTTTCTTATTTTTAGTTAAAGGTGTAAAATTCATTTAAATTGTTTATTGTTTATTATTTTATGTTGAAATACAATTGCAACATTGAATAAAAATAATTGTAGTATTTTTTTTGTGTGACATCTGCACATGCAGACTATTATTTACGATGCTATGTTTTTAACATCATTCTGCTATCTTTATTTTAAACGTAATTCTATTATTATTTCAATTTATTTTCAATTATGATTTGTTTATTAAATATTACTTTTAATATATTAATATTACTTTTTATATTACATTAATAAATATTGCTCTGAATGTGTATTTGTAATTCACTTTGGATTTAAGGTAACGATCATATTACATTAATGTTAAACACTAACATGTGTCATGCATAGATTGGATATGGACACACTTAGAACTCAGATTTAATGTTTTGAGAGATTTCTTCAAGAAAAAAAAACAAATTTTCTGGTGTAGTTGATTTATTTGAGAGGGATATGAAATACTTTTCTATTGATCTGAAAGTTTGATCAAGAAACTTATTTGACATCTACTATTCTGTTGTGATTGTCGAGGATCTTCATTATCTTCATATTCCTCCATTGATGTGATCAATGAACATGAGATTCAACAAATTTCATTATCTTCTGCTCATCTTCCATATTATGTTTTTCTGTTATTCCTCTACTGTAATTCTACCAATCATCTGTTTTCTTTTTAGAGTTCCATTTTATTCTTTTCCCATCCAAAATGTGTCATTGGGTTATTCCTCCTTGAAAAAATGAAGGTTGGTTGTGACTCCATAAAAACTCAAGGGTTATACTACTAAGTGTGAAAAAGTTAGTTTGGGTTATACCACTAGGTTTGAAAAATGTATTTCTACAATTTTTTTAATTGGGATGACATTCCCTATCTAAAGATAGGATATAGTGAATACCAATCTCTTGATGGAGTATAGGAGATTGAAGATATGAATAGGATCTTAGTGATCTAAACCTCTATAAAAACCATCTATGTTATCTATTTTTTTCCTCTGTGCCATTGAACATTCTTTTATAACTTCAATAAATTAGAATTTTTAATAATAAATCAAAAAGTATAATTCACCCCCTTTTAGTCACTTATGCCATACTAAGGGACCCGAAAAATTGGTTCAACCCAAAACAGGTCAAAACGGGTCTGCCTGACCTAGAATCTCCCTACACAGGGTCCGCCCAACCTACAAAGGCCTTGGGTGGGTTCATCCCTGCCTGGAATGGGCTTCCATTGGTTTATATTGACATGCAATGAGTCTGGGAGGAGTTTTTGGGCCCTGGAAAATTTAATAACCCAAAATTAATTTATTAGTTTATTAGTTTAAAAAATAATAATAATTGTATTATTCATAATAATTAATTTAATTTTGGTATTTAATTAATTTTATTTATTTATTTTTTCAAATAAAAAATAAATTTATTTTTGGACCAAAGAAAATAAATTATTTTAATTGTATGATTCATTTAATTTATATTTATGAACTCAAACAAAAATTTATTATAATTGTATTTTATCACGTATTTACTTTTCATACCATGGAGTCTTTAGTAGTGATCGACCTCTTGCATGTCCTAGTTTATTTTTTAAAATATTTATTATAACTATGTGCAATGTACATGATAATTATTTATTTATTATTAGTTTTCACATCATCTCTTTTTATTCAATATGTTTACAGGAATTCACATCCAATCATATCTGTATATATGTTGCACAACCCAAGATCACCTCACCAGTGTGAGAGTACATTTCTAATATAGATGATAACGATGTAAGATATAGACCATGCCAAGATGACTTAGTATCCCAAAAGATATGTTAGAACACTAGATTGGGATCAAGTTATTGTATGATTCAATATTATACGTAGGTATGATACCTCAAGGTCATGGTTGATCCATTCTATTTAAATGAATCGACCATTATTAGAAGCTCATGTCCAGTTGGGTAAATTATTTCATTTATGCATTTTTCATGTTTGTGAGAACACATAAACTAATAAATAGATAAAATTCATAGAAACAAGATGAATGTATTATAATAAATTCATGTTTAGTAGTGAGTGTAACAAAATAATATAAACATATTTAATAGAAAAATGTTACATTTTTTGAAAATATTAAAATCCCTTAAAATAAATATTAAGTCTTGAACATCTTCCATTGCTCAAAATTGAACAAAACCTAGCATATGAGGGGCTCATCAGCTAAAGTTGATGGTACCTTCTACTACCGGGGAGTAATTATGAGGGCGATGGGTTGAAATAATATATGTTGGTAGAAAAGAAGTATTCAAATTTAGCTTGTCGAAACTTTAGATGAAATCATTGTGTAAATAATGTTTAGAAATTTAGGAGTTGGTACTTCACTCAATATATCAAGGAGCTACGAGCTAATATGGTTGGTCAGTCAAATACCAACCTTGAACTCTTTGAGGAGTGGTGCAGCCAAATCCTGTAGACTATGAGGAGAGGCTTCAAGGATCATTATTACTAATATAATCAACCAACAGAGCATTCTGATACTATTATTTAGGGATACTATAGTTTGATAAAATAGAGAGAGGCATTGAATTATTTAATTAATTAAAAAATAATGTCTAAAAGTTATTCAGATAAAGTACTAATTGCTAAATTTATATTTTGTAGATAAAAATGTAAATCACCAACACCACTAGTACATTTTTATTGCGATCAATTCTAGATAAAGAAAATTTCCTAACCGATCATAACTTCTAGGAGTGGTACATAAACTTGAACATAGTACTACACCAAGACAAGAAGATTTACATGTTTGAGTCCTCGATTACTATTTATCCCTCTCAGGGAGAAAGAAAGGTGGGTAAATATAAAAATAAAATGCATGTAGATGATGTATTATATGTACAGTGTATCATGTTATCATCTATGTCCAATCAATTGAAGAAAATGAATGAGAAAGAATATTCCTACAAGATGATAACTCATCACGAAGAATTATATCAGTAGAAAGCAAGGAAAGAAATTTATGAGATATCCAGTTCTTTGTATATGTGTAGGATATCATAAGGAAATCAAGAATCACCTCATGTACTCAAGATGATTGGGTAAAATGGGAGACATGAAGTCCTTGAGTTCAAGATAAACCAATAACAAGTGAATGATTCCTTTCTTGCATCTTTACCACCAAGATTCTCAACTTTTATTTTTAATTATAACATGAATAACATGAAAAAGTTGCTCTAAGAACTTTTGTTTCAGTTATCCAAGATAATAATTATATACAGAATAAATTTTTTCAATCCTTATAGTGAACAAGAGTAGGAAGGGAAAGGTTAAGGCATCTATGGCTACGTGAAATTCGAAGACACCTAAGAACCATACTTCCAAAAAGTCAAATATATAGAGAAGAGGAAACGAGAAAGAGGCTATCTTATTTTCATGTGGAATGAAAGGCCACTGTAAAATAATTGTAGAGCTGAGAAGAAGAGGCAAGTAGACTCTTCCACTTTAGGTATTTTTGTCTTTGAATGGAATATATATTCATCTACAAGTTGGGTATTGGAAAAAACAAGTGGCTCACATATTTGTTTTCAATTATAGGAGCCAAGTAGATTCAAGAAGTTTGAAGAGGGTGAGGTGGATCTATGTGCTTCAAATAGTGAGATTCTAGAAGCCAAAGAAGTGGGTTCTTATCATATGAATTTTCCTAGTAGTTTAAATCTTATTTTTAATAATTGTTATTATATTCGTTCAGTTACTAGATATATAATATCTATTTCATGTTTGGATATTATGGTATTTTATTTCATGTTTGGAAAGAAATGTTGTCTCTCTTATAAGGACAACATATGATATGATATAGTTAATATAAACAATTTCTTATATATACTTGGAATTGAAAACCTAGTAATGGAAATCAATGAAAAAACCAGTGAACATGACTCATATAACACCATCATATGGCACTTTAGGCTTGGTCAAGTAAATTAATAGCGTTTACAAAAATTAAATCAAACATGGTATTTAGACTCAGTCAAGGTAAAACCCCTGGATGTATGTCATGCTTGTTTACATGGTAGAATGAAAAAAACCTTCTCTGGTAATGGATTAAGAGCCATAAAATTACTGGCATTGATTCGTACTGATATATGTAGTTTGTTTCCAGTAGAAGGAAGAGGTGGGTTTTCAAACTTCATTAATTTTACTGATGACTATAGTAGGAATGGATATATCTACTTAATGAGGTATAATTCAGATTCCTTTCAAATTTTTAAGGAATATTATCATTAAGTAGATAAATAGATTGGTAAGAAGATTAAGGCACTCCATTCAGACCAAGGATGAGAGTATCTTAACCAATATTTCATTGATAACTGAAAGGTGTATGAGGTTGTATCCAAACACACTGCTCCTTCTACACCACTATTAGTGAAAGGAGGAATTGGACCTTTCAATACATGGTCAGTTAAATTATGAGTTAGACAACTCTTCTGTTATCCTTTTGGGGATACATGTTGCAGAAAATGACATATAACCCTAAATGAGTACCAACTAAAGAAAAAAATGGGTCTATATGAGTTTTGGTGTGGAAAGAAACCTAATATATCAAACATAAATATATGGGTATTTGAGGCTTTTGTCAAGAAAATACATAGTAAAAAATTAGTATCCATTTAGCACCCTCGATTTCAACTAACCCTTCATTTATGTATTTTAAGTATATAAAATTTTTGGGTGATGTTTGGGAGGGTTTGGAATCCTTTTGGAATTTTTTTGGGGATTTTCTATTGGTACATGGTTTGAGAATGAATTTTTTTTTGAAACCATGAAACTCCTATAGGAAATCATGCACAGTGTGACAAAGGCTATGGGGAAGAAACATGGGTAGGCACACAATTTTTTGAAACCGTGTACCCACCCATGAGTAACAATGAAAAGTGGGACAATGGGATTTTAAATGGTTGGAACAAGGGTTGTCTAACCATTCAACCCAACTGTGTGAGGTCCTCTTTAAGGAAGAGGTTGACACATGGTTAGCACATGGTTTTCCTAACCATGCAACTGACCAAGCATAGTTTAAAAACAAGATCCTAAAAAAGTGGATCTAGGTTGAGATTAAGCTTTAACCCCTCCTTTTTGCTCCATTTCTACCCTAACATGAAAATTCTTCATCCCAAAGGTTTTGGAACCCTTCCCATCAAATTGTATGTAATCCATAAGCATTTATTTGTGTGTTGAAGATTGATTCCCTTTGTAATTCCTCGTTTTTTATAGTTTAACTTGGATTTTATTAGATATACTATCTTCCCTCTCTTGGTTTCTTAGATCTAGTCCACTAAGGATAGATATAAGGTTTTTTATTCCAATTGTGGTTATATTTTTCCTTTTTTATGATAGGTTATGAAATATAAGGTGGGTTTTTGATATTCAACCTAGTTTTGTGGGCGTTTTCTTGCAGTTCTTCATTTTCTCCATAATCACCATGGTAGGTGGCTTCACTCTATACTCCTATTTCTAAAATGTGAAGTATAGATTTAAAATTTATTTTTTCTTGAAATTTATTCTAAAATTTCTGTGAATTTCTTCATTAAAACCTTATTTGGTGAGGTTTTATGGAATTGTGTAAATTGGGTGTTTTTATGGAAAGTGAAAATGGTGAGTTGATTTTAAAATCATTATTTTAAAATGACTGATGGGTTTTGATGCATGGAAGCGTGGTTTTCAGTAAAATGATGGTTTTATTGAAATTTCTTGGTAAAGATGGTTTTGTCATGTGGTTGGATTAAATAGTTAAGCATGAGTTGAATAGGATGGATATTGGTCCTGAAGTATTACCATCAAAGGGATGGGTTATAAATGTGAATTTACACCATAAATGGTAACACCAAGATTGCATGGTTGACTAGTTGAGTGTGTGTGGGGGGATATGTGAAAATGGAATGGGTTATGCCAACATGAAATTTCCAAGTGGTTAAATGAGCTGTTTTGTTACTTCTTTGAAAAATGTCGTTGGTTTGGTGAAAATATGTTTTTATGGAAAATGATGTCTATTATGATATAAAAAAATTTGAATTGTTTTATATAAATTTTTTACTATAAATGTGCTATCATTTTCTAACATAGTGGCTTGAGTAGTGAAGTCATTTGGTGAAAGCCTACTAAGTTTCACTACTCACCCCTTCTTAAGCACGTTGGTGATTTTACAGATATTGTCTATCGAGATATAGAAAAAGGTAAAGCATCACACTTATTTATTGGTGCTTTATGATTCTTGGTCATGGAGTTGGAGTTAGATCATAGAGTTATGTATTATAGTATTTGAGTTTTGTCTTATGTTTTTTATTTTTACATTAATTGTCTTTCGTTGTGGTACTCTATTATAGTAGTTTTTGATATCAATGGTATTAATTGGGTTGTTTAACATTGTAATAATGAATCATGTAGTTTTATATTGTTATGGCATGTTTGTTAGGGTTGTTTTTTTAAATGTAAAATCATCCCCCACTTGTATTGAAGCCCTTGGCATTTATTTCTATCCTTTGGTGCCTTGGACATGTTGCTTAAGGACAAGTAATGTTCTTCTACCTTCTCAAACCAATGAGAAGGGGTGGGATGTTACATGTGGTATCATCTTTTTTGGTCCACATCTAACAAGTGTTCATCAGTTCTATTAGTCTTGGAGTTGAAATTCATTCTGGTATATTCCTCAAGTTGGGATGGTTGAAAGGAGTGAGATTGTCACGGCTTGAAATGTAGAGTATAAAAATACATAACTAACCTTTTATGCTAAAATTAAAGTTACCAGGGAGGTGGGTAAATAAGTGTTATATCATGGTCATGGGTTTATAAAATGAGATGAGAATTACATGTATTATAGAAATTACTTCCCACTAGGAGTGCATATTTCATCTTGAGTAATGGTTTATGATTTTGTGAAAAATTGTTGATTTTTTTATAATTGTAAATTTTTTATTCAAATGTAATATTTTGAAAGGGTGTGAAATGAATATTTTCAAAATGGAGTGATTTTCAAAAGCATGTGGAAATTTTAAAAAAATGGTTAAAAATAGAAAATGTTGAATTTTGGAAAGCAATGTTGTGATATGTGTGATGTGGTATAATTTGAAATCATTAATCCCTTAGTTACTAGAGAGTGAGACTTATGGATTTTGTTGTGTTTGTAGAAAATGTATCCTAGTAGGCATCATAAAAATCAACTGGAATATGTTGCTCAGAATGTGGTTTCACCTTAGCCATAGGAGAACCAAAAACTGGTTCAGAGTATAGTCCATGATTTTCAGGCTATGGAAACATTTCTTAAGAGATGAACCAAGGTAGGTGCATCATTACATGTAGTTCATGAAAAAGAATCCACAAATATTTTGGGGTGATTAGGAACCATTGAAGGAAGATGTGTGTCTAAACATGATGAAACAAATATTCAATTTCCATCGTACACTAGTAGAGTTGAAAGTCAAGCTGGAAACATATATACTGGAGGATCTTGCACACTAACAGTGGGATTTAGAAGTTCAGGATAAATCAGGCCAATGCCTTACACAAGGGTATTTGGAGGAAATTTTCAAAAAACAATTTTATCCTCACATTTTTAGGATTTCAAGAATGAAATAATTCTTCATCTTGAAAAATAAGAGCCTCACAGTGACAGAGCATGTGACTAAATTTATGAATTTAGTTTACTCTTCACCCTAAGTTGTTTCTAGTGAACCCTTGAAGGAATGATTCTTTGAATCAAGGTGAAGGAACTAGATTCACTCAAAGATTTTTGTGCTATGTATAATGGATTATACAGAGATGGTCAATAGAGAGACAGTGACAGAAAGGGACATATTAGGAGCTATGGGTGGAGGAAGTATCCTATAGGAAGTGGTGGGAACTCTACTGCTGGGAGAAAGTATAAGAGGGACACCTATTTACAAGGTATAAGGATTTCATAGAATCAGATGGATGGATTGATAAATATTCCTCATAAATACAAGATCAAACTAGGATTTGTCCAATGTGGTTATTTGTACCACAAGAAGCAGAATTGTATTAAACCACCTAAATCATTCCAAAAATGCAACCATATGGGGGCATCCCTAGTTCTATTGTCATAGTGATCCAGGGTTGGGTCTTCGAGACACTTCATAAGTGTCTTAGGTATCGTATGATTTGATGAGACGAGGGAAGTATAATACATATCATTAACTAAGCAGAACTAGCCATGGTGATTATAGGAATACCATGTCTCCTCAATAAGGGAAACCTCAACAAAGCAATAAATAATAGAGTGTATTGAGAAAACAATAATATAGAGTTATGAATGTTATTGTGGATGATCAGTCTAGATCATCAACTATAAGAGGTACAATTATTTTGAATTCAACCCTTATGCAAGTATTTTTTGATTAAAATTCATCCCATTACTTTATTTCATCTCATGTTATTGATTCAATGAGTTTAAATGTTGTGATGATTTCTTTTATATTAAAACATCAAACTTTTTAGTCCAAATAGAATGTCAAGACTTTGTATTTAGAGCGTGTTTTATAAATGTTTATGGATCAGAGTTGATATGGGATTTCATGGTGCTTAAGATGGTTGTCTATGATCTAATCCTAGGTATGGATTTTTTTATGATGTTCAGGGCTCACATCGTCTGTTATACCTGAAGGGTCAGTTTCATGACTAATGATGGCATTGGTCATTACTTTAAAGGAGACCAGAATGTAGAGTCAGTAGAAACTGGCATGTTGGCATTGATAGTTGGGTCGATCCTATACTAGTTTTTAGAATTTCATTCAGAATAAATGGAAGAGATTGATAATAATAGTTTTTTAATGGTTTTTGATTAGTTTTAATATGTTTTTTCCAATAATTTTTAGGGTTTACACCCCTATGAGAAGTGAAGTTTATGACTGATCTTCTCCTAGGTACCATTCCTATCTCACTTCAGTCTTATTGAATGGAACCAATAGAATTAAGGGAACTAAAATTTCTGTTTTAAGAGTAATAAAGAAAAGGGTTCATGTGTCCAAACATGTCTCCATGGAAATCACAAGTCTTGTTCACAAAAAAGGTGGGTGGTAATCTTTGATTTTGCATGGATTATCTTATGATTAACCAAGTTATGATAAGAAATTGGTATCAACTTCCACACATTGATGATCAATTGAATCAATTGAGGGGATACCAATGGTTCTCCAAGATTGACTTGCGATTTGGATATCACTAATTGTAGGTTTGAAAGAAGGATATTCCAAAGACAACATTCAGGAGTAGATATGGGAATTATGAATATGTTGTAATGCCTTTAGGTATAAAAAATGCACTAGTGGTATTTACAGAATTAATGAACCATATATGTGAAAGGTATCTAGATTATTTTTTGGTGGTGTTTTTCAATGACATATTGGTGTATTCAAGGACAATGGATGAGCATGAGCATCACTCATCGACAGTGTTGGGAATCCTACGGGATCATCAACTGTATATAAATGATTCAAAGTGTTATTTTTGGATTTAATAGGAATGTTTACTCAGACATTTAATATCTGAAAAAATAGTTTACATGGATCCAGAGAAGATTGAGGCTATTATCTCTTGGATACTGTCAAAGAATGTCTTTGAGATACAAAGTTTCATTAGCCTATCTAGTTATTAATGATGATTTTTTCATGATTTCTCATGACTAAATTAACATATCATATATTTGAAAAGGAATAATGTTCCATTTCAATAGATTGGGGAATGTCAGAAGTCTTTTCAAGAGCATAATGTTCTCCATACAATAGCAGAAATCTTTATTTTTTTGAAACTAGGACAATGGGTCTGCAATGAATTGTGATGCATTAGGATCTAGGTTGGGATGTGTTCTCATAAAGGGAGATCATGTTTGTGCTTATAAATCATGAAAATTATGTTTTCATGAGAATAACTACCCAACACATGATTTGGAGTTAGCTGTCATAGCACGTGCTTTGAAGACATGACATCATTACCTCTTTGGTGTGAAATTTATAGTGTTTGTGGATCATAAGAGCTTGAAACATATTTTATCACAATAATATTTGAATCTGAGATAAAGAATATCAAGGGAGTATCTCCAAATGTTCAACTTTGACTTGATGTATACATCGGGTCAAGGAAATTTGGTGCCAGATGCATTAAGGATAAATTTATTTGATCAGTTGGAAAAGAGGATATATATCAATGCATGTTTTTGTCAGTCCTAGCAAACATAAACAAATAATGTAGAGACTAATTTGATGCTGCAATTTTCATTCCAATTTATCTTGTTCCGGATTTTCTGGAGATGTTTAAAGAGGCACATATATCCAATTTGTAATGCATTTCTATGAGGTCAAATCTCAATGGTGGGGTGACTGTTGAGGGATGGAAGCTAGATGGGAGTTTAGTGTTGTGGTTTTGATATTGGACAGTCTCACCTATGGATTTTTAGGAACAACTTCTTTGTGAATAACATCATTCAAGATGGCTTGTTCATCATGGAATATAAAATATGTATAATTCATTTAAAGTGAACTTTTGGTGGGTCGTTATGAAACTAAATGGGGTCTAGTTTTTTTGAGATGCTTAACTTGTCAACATGTTAAGGAAGAACATCAATGGCCACCAGTTATGTTTCATCCTTTACCTATTCCAGTTGGGAAATGTGAGAAGATATCCATGGATTTTGTAATAGTTCTCCCAAGAAATGTTCAAAAACATTATTCCAAATCGGTGATAGTGGATCAACTCACAAAGTCAACCTATTTAATCCCTATTTGTGAATCTCATTCGGTGGATGACTTATAAAAAATATATATCCAAGAAGTGGTAAAGAGGCATTTCATACCAACTTCGATTGTGTTAGACAAATATCTAAGGCTTATATCTTGTTTATAAAAAACTTATAGAAGTCCCTTGGAACTCAGTTGACTCTGAGTACAGTATATCACCCTTAGACTAATGGAAAATCTGAAAGGGTGATACCATCATTGGAAGACATGTTGTGGATTTCTATGATGGATTTTGGTGGCTCATGGGAAGGGTACATATTATTGATAGAGTTCTCATATAACAATAGTAATTAGTACATGATACATATGTCTTCTTTTGAAGCATTTATTGGGCGTCCTTATTGTTCTCCACTTTGTTGGGTGGAAACTCTTGAAACTTCACTAGATAGGCAGACCCCTATATAAGAGACAATATAGAAGATTCAATGGATTAGGAAGTGGATAAAGATGGATAATAGTTGTCAAAAATAATATGTGGATTATCATTGAAAACTGTTGTTATTTGAGGTGAGTGATCATGGGTTATTGAGGATCCCTCCAAGGATTAGACATCATTGTTTTGGAAAGTAGGGAAGGTTATCTTCTAGACACATAATCTATTTTGAAATAATAGAATAGGTTGGAGAGGTGGAATATCTGTTAGCATTTCCACCATGGTTAAGTGCTTTGAATAATTTGTTTCAAGTATCTCAGTTCAAAAAATATCAGCCAAATCTTGACCATGTGATTAAATGGGATCATGTTGAGTTAAATATGTGTACTTCATTGGTGCATGTGCTAGTACGGATTCTGGATTGGCAAGAGAAATTATTACATGAAAAAATCCTTGGTCTAGAGTGGTTTTCTTTGGCAACATGGTTAGATTCAGAAGGAGACTTTGGAATGGGAAAATGAAATGGTTGAGAAATGGCCCAAACCCTTTTGATACACCAACAACTTTATACTTTTTGGGGATGGAAAGGCCAATTGTGGGGAGAATTTAGCACCCCCCAACTTCACGTAAGTAACCCTTCATTTACATATTCTAATTATATAAAGTTTTTGGGTGATTTATGGGATGGTTTGGAAACCTTTTGGAATGTTTTTGGAGAATATATATAGAAGAATAGTTTGAGAAATGTTTGTGGAAACCATGAAATTCCTACAGGATATCCTGCATAGTGAGATATAGGCAAAGGGGATGACGTACCATTTTTCCAAACCATGCGGACACCCAGGAGAAACCATAAAAAGTGATATAGTGGATTTTGTCATGGTTGGTGCATGATTTTTCTAATCATGCAGTCCAACCATGCGAGGTACTTCTTGAGGTAGAGGTTGGCACACGGTTATTGCTCAATTTACCTAACCGTGCAACTAATCGTGCATGGTTTAAAAACAAGATCCTAAAAAAGAGTATTTAGGTCGGGATTAAGTTTTAACCCCTCATTTTTGCTTCATTTTAGCCTTAACTATAAAATTCTCCCACCCAAAGGTGGTGGAACCCTTTCTTGTCAAATTAAAAGTGATTCGAAGGCATTTCTGGGTGCGTTGAACCCCGATTCCCTTTATAATTACTCTTTTGTGGTAGTTTGTCATAGATCTGCTTTCTTCCCTCTCTTGGTTTCTTAGATCTAGTTCATTTCAGATATATATATATATATATAAGGTCATTGATTCCAATAATGTATATATTTGGCCTTACTGATGTTAGGGGAAGAGATCTAAGGTGGATTTTTTGGAGATTCAACCTAATTTTGTGAGTATTTTTGTATTGTTCTTTATTTTATCCATAATTATAGAGGTAGGTGGATTCACTATTGACTCCTCCTACTAAAACATGAAGTATATATTTCAAATTTATTTTTAAATTTTAGCAAATATCTTAATGGAAACCCTCTTTGGTGACAATTTATGGAATTGTGGAAATTGTTTGTTTTTATGGAAACTGAAAATGGTAACTTGATTTCAAAATGATTATTGTAAAATGATTTATTGGTTTTGATGCATGGAAAAGTGGTTTTCAATAAAAGGATGGTTTCATTTAAATGGTTTGGCAAATATGATTTTAGAATGTGTTTGGATTAAATGGTTAGGCATGAGTCGAATGGGATGGATATTAGTCGTGAAGTACCACCATTAAAGGGATGGGTTATGGATGTAAAGTTCCACTATCAATGGTAAAAAAAAGCATGTGTGATTGAGTGGTTTAGTGTGTGTGTGTGTGGAGATATGTGAAAATGGAATGGGTTATGTTAATTTTAAATTTAGAAATGGTTAAATGACTTGTTTGGTTGCTTCTTTGGAAAATGGATTTGGTTTGGTAAAATTGTTTTGCAATAGAAAATGTTTTACATTATGATATGAACTATTTCCAATTGATTTATATAATTTTTTTATATAAATGTTATTTCATGTTCTATCCTAGTGGTGTGAGTAAATAATTCATTTGGGGAAATCCTACTTAGTTTCATTACTCACCCTTGCTTTGGAACATTGGTGCTTTTGCAGATATTTTCTGTCGAGATACAAGAAAAGGTAAAGCATCACACTTATTTAGTTGTTCTTTATGATTGTTGGTTATGGATATTGAGTTTGAGAATTGAGCTATGTCCTGGAGTCCTGGAGTTTTGTCATTTTTTTCTTCTTTTTTGTATTTTGACATTAGTTTTTTTCTATTGTGGTACACTATCATAGTTGGTTTTGATATCAATGGTATTACTTGGGTTGTTTTACATTTTTATCATGCATCATGTAATAGTATTTTGTGATGGAATGTTTGGTTATGTTGTTTTATTTCAAAAATAAAAAATTATAACCCTCTTGTATTAAAGCCCTTGGAATTTATTGTCAGCCTTTGGTACCTTGGGGATGTCCCTTAAGGACAAGTAATGTCCTTATGCCTTCTCAAGCCAATGAGGAGGGGTGGGATGTTATAATACTAAAGCACATATTGTATCTTTATAGATTATCCTATATAAACCAAAGGATATTACCTATATAACCCTTCTAATAGAAAAGTGATTGTGGAATGAAATTCCATATTTCTAGAAAGGGAAAAAAATCCAATGAAAATTGAGGGAGAAAGATTGAATTCCATGAATTTAATGCATCATGTGAACAATAGTTGGTATGGGAACAATCTCCAAAAAATATAGTGGGAGATGAAGAAGTTTCCAGGACAAAACTACTATGTAGGTCTACTTGAGAGGTTAGAGAACCAGAGCATTATGGTTTTCTTGTCACTGGGTCATGTGACACATTAATCCTTGAGAATGATGACCATCTAACCTATAAGGATGTAATAGAAGTAAAGGATGATACTAAATGGAAAGAAGTTAGGAATATTCTATAATTAAACCTTCTCACTAATAGCAATACTAAAATCCATCAGAATATTACTTGCAATAAAAACCATCCATGATTATATGATTTGGGAAATGGATGTAAAAATAGATTTTCTTAATGGTAAGTTGGTTGAAAACATCTATATGACTCAACTAGAAGGATTTGTAAAGGAGAATAATTCCAATAAATTATTCAAGCTAGAAATATCCATTTATGGTCTGAAGTAGGCATCACGATCATGGCATGATTATTTTGATGAGGTCATAAGAGAATTTAGTTTTTTCATGAATGAAATAGAACATTGGGTTTATAAGAAGGTTAATATGAATGAAATAATTTTACTTGAATTATATATTTATAACATATTAATTATGGGAAATTAATTGCATGTATTACAATCAGTTAAAACATGGTTAAATTATTTATTATACATTAAAGAACTTATTGAAGCAGATTATATTATAGGGATCAAGATCTATCCTGATATATCTCATAGGATACTTGGACTGTGTCAATGTAAAAATATTGACAAGTTATTTTAATGGTAAAGTATCAATATCTATAAAAAAGTGTTTCCAAAACACATGAGGATATTGAATGAATGAGTGTAATCCCTTATGCCTTAATAATGAGATATGTCATGTATGTTATTCTATGTACTAGGTTTGATGTTTTATTTGATTTAAACATGGTGGGTAGATATCAAGCTAATGAAGCTGAGCTGCATTGGGAAGCTATTAAAGCTATCTTAATGTACTTGAGGTGCATAAAGGATATGTCCCTTTTATATGGAGGAGATAAGGAACTAGTGGTGAGGGGATACACTAATTCAAGTATCCAGAGAGATCATGTTGATATTAATTCACGGTTAGGCTATGTATTTTTCATGAATGGTGGTGTAGTGATCCAGAGAAGCTCAATGAATCTCATGATCACCAACTCTTCAACAAAATCAAAGGATATAGTAGCTTTTGATGCAGCTAAGGAGGTGGTGTGGAGATACATCTTTGTCTCATACATTGGTGTTGTTCCTAGTAATGTAAACCCTATTCCAATTTATATTGATAAAACTAAAGAAGTAGTTCATTCCAAGGATCCCAGTTCAAATTGATACTTTAGGAAAATAATCCATAAGTCCTTTGTGAAATGTATGAATTAGCCCCACATCAATACAACACATTGTGTGATCAACGTGACTTAAAGTGCGTGTTTTTAGTTTAAAAATGACATTTTAGTTAAAAAAAACTCATCACACACTGAAAACAAAGCAAACATTCTCATATTATCTTTATACTTCTGTAAAATGATCTATATGTAATTTGTGACTTATATGAATCAGTTTCATATCAATCTAACATACAATTGGACCAGTATGACTCAAAGTGCATTTTTTCAATTTAAAATGACATTTTAGTTAAAAAACATTTCACTTAATGAAAATCATGAAAACATACTCAAATTATCTTGGTATTTTAGAAAATTACACATAAGTCATTCTTGATGTGTATAAATCATCTTCATGCCAATCTGACACACTATGTGACTGGTATAACTCAAAATGCGTGTTTTGAATTTAAAAAAGATATTTTAGTTAATAACATGCATCACTCACTAAAATCTAAGTAAACACATTCAAATTGTCTTGATAATTTAGTAAAAAGATCCATAATTCCTTTTTTATTTGTAGGAATCAAACACACATCAATCTGATACATGGTGTGACTAGAATGTCTCAAAGTGCATGATTTTATTTAAAATTGATATTTTAGTTCAAAACACGTGTCACATATTCATAACTAATAAAATGTGCTCATATTATCTTGATACATTATGAAGATGATATATAATTCATTTATGTTTTATAGAAATTTAAATCACATCAAACTGATACATGGTGTGACTAGTATGACTCAAGGTGTGTGTTTTTATTTAAAATTGACATTTTAGTTCAAAAGATGCATGACATAATTAAAATCGAGAAAAAACATTCAAAATGTTTTGATAATTTAGGAAAATTTTTCATAATTCATTAATGAAATGTAAGAATCAGTCTCACCTAAATATGATACCACGTGTGCCTTTTATGACTCAAAATGTGTGTTTTCAGCTTAAAAATGAAATTTTCATTAAAAAGATGTTTCACTCGTTGAAAGTTGAGAAAAAACACACATATAGTCTTGGTGCTTAATGAAAACAATACATAAGTCATTTGTGATGTGTATAAATCGTCCTCACATCAATCCGACACTTGGTGAGACCAGTATTACTCAAAGTTCATGTTTTCAATTTTAAAATGAAATTTCAGTTAAAAATGGGTGCCACTCACAAAAAGCCAATTGAACACTCTTGTATTGTTTTTATACTTTTTTAAAATGAACCATAAGTCATTTTTTATGTGTTTGAATCATCCTCACATCAATCCAGCACACGATGTGACTGGTATGACTCAATGTGTGTGTTTTCCATTTAAAAATGATATTTTAGTTACAAACATGAATCACTCACTAAAAACTAAGTAAATACACTAAAATTGTATTGATTCTTTTGTAAAATGGTCCCTAAGTTGTTTTTTACATTTAATAATCAATATCACGTCAATCTAACACATGGTATGACCGAAATAACTCAAAGTATATGTTTTTTATTTAAAATTGATATTTTAGTTTAAAACACACATTACATGCTCAAAACCAAACAAGTATGCTTGTATTGTCTTCATAATTTAAGAAAATTATCTTTAAGTCATTTGTGATGTTTAGGAATCAATTATATGTCAATCCCACACACGGTGTGACTGATATGACTCAAAGTGTGCATTTTTATTTAAATCGTCATTTTAGTTCAAAAGACGCATGATATACTCAAAACGAAGCAAACACATTCATAATGTTTTTATACATTAGGATAATGATCCATAAATAATTTTTGATTTTTAGTAATTATCCTTAATTCAATATGATACTTGTTGGGATTGGTATGATTCGAAATTTGTGTTTCCAATTTAAAAATGATATTTTAGTTAAAAACAAATGTCACTCACTGAAAATAAAGAAAACATTCTCATATTGTCTTGATATTTTAGGACAATGATCCATATGTAATTTTTGATGTACAAAAATGATCTGCACATCATTCTGACAAACGATTTGGCCGATAGGGTTTAAAATGCATGTTTTCAATATATAAAATACATTTTAGTAAAAAAACATGTGTCACTCACTGAAAACCAAGAAAACAATATTAGATTGTCTGGATATTTTAGGAAAATAATCCATAAATCTTTTTTGATGTGTAGAAATCATCCACACATCAATCTGACACATGGTGTGACCAGTTTGAATCAATGTTTATGTTTTTATTAAAAATTGACATTTTAGTTCATAATAAACAATACATACATAAAATCGATAAAATTCACTCTGATTGTATCGATACTTTAGAAAAATGATCCACAAATCATTTTTGATGTTTAAGAATCAACTACAAATTAATCCAACACATTTCATGCCTCGTATGAATTAAGGTGTATGTTTTCAGTTTTGAAATAAGATTTTATGGTTTCATTGTTTCAAATTTATGTTTAATTTATTTATTTATATTATTACTAAAATATGAATTATTTTTCATATAGATACACTTTTTTTCCAGATGGGGCGGTTTTTTAGTCAACTAGTCTCATGAAAGGGGTCTTTTGAGAGGTGGTCAGGGTCCAAACACAAGAGGACATTAATGTTCTTGAATTTGTTAATGTTTATGATAAATTATTTTTACCAATGTAATTGTACATATCAATGTTTCAAATTTTTTTATTCATTGTATAGTGTTTTTTCATTATTATGGCATAAATTTATTTGAAATTAAATTTTCTATTTGGTGCTACAGTGTGGTGTAATTTCAGTACCACACTACTGCACTTTGTATTTTCACAACACTAAGGATGTAACTAATAAAGTTCACTTTATTGGCACAAAAAATGCACTGATAAAGTGTCCCCTTTTATGAATTCTATAAAAAGTGGTGATAAATTCTCCTATTTATCAACATTAAACTATAAATGATATAAGACCCCCTTTATCGGTTCTTTTTTTAAATGTTGAGGATGGGTTCTTTTATCTTTTTTTAGATCTACTAAAAAATACAAGATTTTAATGGAGCTTATGACATAAATGCTTTTTTAGCACCGATGAAGGATATTTATAGTGTTGTTTAATCCCATATCTGTAGTAGTGTTTAGCATATCCTCTCATCATTTCAATTAGGGAGGGAAATAAGTCATGTATCCATAAAATTTGGGGTACCCGAACCCTAACTCGTTTATTTTTTAAAATTTTTAACCCCAACCCAAACCCACTAATTTTTTAAATTCCCTTCCCTATTTTCTTTACTACTTATTTAATTATCCTAGCCCTTTTAATTACCCGATTATAAATTAAAATATTTAAATTTTATTTATAAAAATAGAATAAACATATCAAAAAATTACGTAAATATATTTTGTAATTGTAATTTATTTAATAATATATAGTCAAAAAATTCATATTTAAAATTTTCTTATTTTTTTTAAATAGCTTTGGAGAAACCCTTTTTATTAAACCAAGAAACACAAGTTTTTTTCTTCACTGATTAGAAAAAAATCATTATATTACCGGTCGTCCCAGTGGGATTTAGAGCCCATTACAATGGTTGTGACCCACACTACGAGCCGCCTCGTCCCATGCACCTGCGCCTGCGTTGCCCCTATGTCATCATCATCCTACACCCTTGCACCAACCAACATTGTTCAACAGACTTCCCCGTCATTTCCGTTGTTTCCTATGCATCATCGGGAGCCAGTTCCCCTTCCATTGCTGCCACTGTCATCGCATGTGTGTCACAACATCACCAGGATCCAATTCCCATTCTGTTGTTGTCGTCCATCCAACCCACCCCTTCGTCATCTGTGTGTTATCGGGGGGCCACCATCTTGTCCGTCATCATGGAGAGCTGCCCACCATCCTGCCCATAAGGTCATCGCACTGACAGAAGACCCACCAATCACGCCTCGATGTCATTACTCTTTGTATAAACTTGCTGAAATAACGAACCATATACCACCTTGACAACGTAAAATTTACTTACAAATATAATATGGACCGGACTCAAAATATTTTTTTTAAAATTGTAATGTCATTCAAAAATCTATTAATGGATGATTAATAATAATTTACATAACTAGGTTCTAGTTTATGGAACCCTAAGAGTACTTCCCTAACCCTTCTTATTTATTAATTGGGTTTCAATTTTCTAGCATAACCCTATAAATACTCATTCAATCACTACTCTAACCCTATTTAATCATGATGAGTAGCATTAGGTGCCTAGTTAATGGGTACCCATTGTCATCCCTAATTGTAACACTAAACCTTCCCTCTCTAATTAAATGCAACCCTTCATTTATATATTTTTTAAATACCAATTATATATTTCCCTATAATTTTATTTATTTAATAATAATTATACTCATTTTAAAATTTTATTACTCATTATATTTTTTAATTTATTTATTAAAATATAATTTATATATTTATTTTACAAGTTTTTAGAAATCTTATTTTATAACACTTAAGGAGAAAAGTTATTTTCATAAAAATAGACTATCTTTTTAAAATTACTATTAAAAATATTAAGCCCACTCTTTGAAAAAAATTAAATTTCAACTCAACCACTTGAATAATTTGATATAATTTTTAGCATAATAAAAAACATTATTTGTTTATATTTTTTTTAGAATTATGTTGTTTTAAACTAATTTTATATCTATTTATAATTTGAAAATTTATCACCAATTGTAATATAAGTTTAAAATATGAAAATAATTTCACTTGATGATTTTTTATTATAAATGGATTTATTTCATTATTTGAGATTAATTGTGTTAACAAATTATTTAAAAATAGTTTTTTTAAAACATTTTGAAACAATTTATTTCATAATTAATAAAAATAAAATTTAACTAAACAATCAAACAAAATTTACATATTAAAGACTAAATGATATCCAAAATCATACTAACTATTTAAAAATAATGTTATTATGAGATTAAACAAATATTTTATATCAATTTATAAATTAAAAATCATACCTTAAAAAATATTACATATAACATATGAGATAAAAATTTTAAAAATAAAATGTTAGAATGGAATATCATTTCACTTGATAAATTATTTTATTATAAGTAAAATTTATTTTATAAACTATCTATGATAAATTTTATGCAAAAATGTAATAAAAAATATAAAAAAAATAAAATTCAAGGTAAATACATTAATTTCACTATTCTCAAAAATAAAATCTAACCCAACCAAATAAAATTTCCATATAAAAACTTACTATTTGAAAAAATAAAAGCTAATATCAATTGTTTAAAAATAATGTTATTTTGAGAATGAGAAACTATTTTATATCATTTTTTCATTTGAAAATGTCACCTTCAAAAAATTAAAATTATTACATATAAAATATGAGATCAAAAATATTTTTCTAAAAAGAAATGTAATATATAAAAATAGATTTTATTTAATTTTATTTAAATTTTATTTTATTATATACATTTAATTTAATAAAAAATGGATTAATGTCCACTTGATTTATGTAATCTCATATATGAGATATTTTTTTTTCAAAAGACATGATATGATACGTGTAATTTATCTAATCTCACACATGAAATAAATTTCATTCTTCAATTATTTATTACTTTATTTTAAATTTATCTCATATCATACCTGAAATAAATTTTAATTTATAAAATAAGTATCATTGTACATAAATTTTATCTTCTCTCTCACACATGAGATAATTTTCATTTCATAATAAATATGTGTTTTCACAAGAATTTTGTCTCATATCATATATATGATAAATTTGATTTATTGGTTGAATATGAACATTTTCCTAGCTTATGTACAAGATGTAATATCAATGGTCATTCTTATGAAAATGTCACAGAGCCATGATTGTGGGAATTATGGGATGTGTGGTCATACTATTGATGTATGTAGGAGGCATCAATGCTCAAATGAAGATCTGTGGGATTACTAGGTTCAAATACTCATGAAAACAATGGAGGTGTGGATCTAAAGAAATAAGAAACTATTGATCCAATTACTGTGAATATAATTAATCAGGTCTAAGAAGAAGGTGTGTTGGATATTCACATATATGTGAATACTACATTAGAACATATTGGAAATGAATTAGTGTAGGGTTCCTCTCAGAAGAACTCAAATATGAAGGCATTGAGAACTACCACAGTTGCAAGACACATGGACCTGATGAATGAGGTTTAAGTAAAATTCATTGGAACCCAGACTTAGGAGTTATTGGGTATTTCTAAAGTGAATCTTTGTGGTCCATATGTATCTGGATCTAGGTATCCTATTTTATCTAAGATCAAGGACCAACATGGGACCGTAGAAAAATACAAGGTGGTTTAAGTCACTCCTATCTCCCAAGGTGTTGTACAAGAACTGAAAACTGTCTCAACTTCCAAAAACAAGTCACCTAAAATTCCTTTTGTCACTTCAGTGATAATGGTTACTTCTGATCATGTTGCAACTTTTCAAATGGATAAATATTTTGATAGGAATTATTTTTATGATAATTCTTCTAAGGAAATTAATTTTACCTCTTCTATAGTCTTGAGAAATAATGGTTTATGTCTGAAAACTATGAGGTCTATTGAAAGTCCAATTATTCAAGGGAGTGAAGGTCTTTCCACATCAAATTCCTTTATTAATTTGGTTCTACTAATCCATATCTGGGAAATGGGAAGCCTTAATTAAATATACAATGGGTGTTACTACTCCATACATTACAATTGATATATCTTATGGTCATCAAACCAAGAACTCTGCTGAATTTAAGGCCATTGATGTGGAAGCTCTGGATACTCCAATAAGAAAGGGAATCTCTAAGGAGTTAGATACACTTACTATAAAACATAATTTTAGGATATTAAGATATATTGAGATATGATAAATTATAACACCCTAAATCAAACCATTAGTTTGAACAGGAAATCCACATGACCTTTTTCATGTGTCACGACTTGACCTAATGGGGCTCGAGCAATAATAACTCTATGTTTGCCTCCATAGGCTAGAGACTAGTGGTAAGTGATGAAAGACATAAATAACATGAGAGGACTTTGTCTATGTACCTGTACACACACACCTGACCATATCAATACATAAATTCATAGGAATAAATTAAATTATGCAAAATATAGAATAATATCCATGCATGAAAAACCTCTAGGGAATAAAAATAATAATATGTTTAAAACTGAATAGTAAAGGGGAGAAAATACATGCCCAATCATAAACATGTCCCAACCTGAAAAAACTAGAAAAGTAAATACTGAGAGTGCCCATATCCGAATCTCCAAGATCTGACCACCACACAGGGCCAAATGCATCAGGTATCCCTATGCTCCTCTATAATCACCATCGACATATCCATCGTCTACATAAGAAACAACACGTGTTGGAAAATCCAATTTAGGGGTGAGTATATACATACCCAGTAGGACGCCTTGAAAGTTAAAGAGGGAGAAAAAAGAGACATGATAGAAATTTATAGATAGCTTAACCCAAAGTAAGAGAGTACAAAATACAATGACATGGATAAATATATATATATGTTCAAACCCAGAAATCCCAAATGAGAGAGAAAAGAGATCTATATATCACAACTTAACCCATGAAAAGAGTACCAATAGTTCCAAGATTCCATCAATGATTCCCAACATCTTGTGTGTCTTCATAGTAGAAAACACCAAAGTCAAGGCACACCTTGCCACTGTGCCTGCATTTTAGGGGAATAATCTCTAGGTAGTGGACCCATTCCCTAGTACAATAGTAGGTTTCCACTTTGTAGGTAAACTACTCATACCCATACTCTACAGGAGGGTGTCACTCGGTATATCTATAGAGGACCCATGCCCTGCCCAGCAGGATGGTTCAACTCTGATGGCTGAGGACCCATGCCCCGACTCCGTAGGAGGGTTCCACTCAATTAATCGGTAGATGACCCATGCACAACCTATCAGGAGGGTGAAACTCAAGTAATCAATATAGGAAACATGCCTAACCTAGATAGAGGGTGAAACTCAAGTAATTGAGGACCCATGCCCAGATACTGCAGGAGGGTGCCACTCAGATAACAAATAGAGGACTCATGCCCAGCACAACAGGAGGGTGGCACTCCAGTAGTCAAGGACCTATACCCTGACTCCGTTAGAGGGTTCTACTCGATGGATAGGTAGAGGAACCATGTGTTATACCAATATGAGAGTGACACTCTATGAGACGATATCATACCCATTTTATCCTAGCTAGAGGGCAACACATTAATAATGGTTTGTCGACCCATTCCCTTCCCAACAAGGGGGTGATACTCTAATCTCTCCAATGATCCTACCTGATCACTATCATCATCGAGCATTTCCTAAATAATCATCACTCATAGAATATCTCATATCATATATTGAAGTCCACCTAGAAGTGAACCATCATGTTTTATGAAGAAAAACACTCAATATAGGTTACTCGTGGTCCAAAATATGAGTCCAAAAGAAAGAGATACGAGAGGTTGAAGTTCCTTCAAAAGGAATGTGGGGGTACACTACAGTATAGGGGACCCACATGATGTGTGGTATCACTTACTTACCTGGCTATGTTCTTAACAGTACTCAACTCATAGATCATGCAGTAGTACACGACGTGTAAGTGTACTTCATGGCATGCCTCATCCACCCAGGGTATTTCTCATGCTCCTGGCTATGTCTGTTTAAGATTTATCATGTATATGTACTCTGGTACATGGATTGTAAGGGCTAGTTCGACACTCATCATGTGTCGCCTTCTCAATCCTGTGTACTCTTTGAAGCACATGGCACGCCTACCACCATACACGGAATGCAAGGCCATATGGGATCCTAGGCATGCACCCTCTATACACATCGAGCCGACCATCTAGGGTTACATGGAATATGGTCCCCACACATGGAGTGTCATATTTAACTCCATGTAAAACTTTAGAAACCAAAGAAATTGGACTACACAACGTGTGTTCTTCAGACTACATAATGTGTAGTCGGTTTTTTCCTGGAAACTTAGATCTATGATGCATGTTCCAAATTCAGCCTTGCTACCTCTAATCTCACCTCCAAGACACCCAAAATGGTTGTAAAAGTCCTATGTTCTTTGTTTTAGGCCATCTGTTGGCCAGGAATCAGATTCTAAATGGTTCATTTAACTCTTGCATGCACCACATGCATCTCCAGTCACTCCAAAAAATCATCCAAATCCAACCATGATTCACCATTCTGTTTATCACATGTGAATCCGATATGATCCTAAGGGTCAAATTGATCTCAGTCCCAGTCGGAAATGTCAAATAGATACCACATAGTCCAATCATTTCATAATGAGAAGAATAATTAGGATAAAAGCACAAAAAAAATGTGTACAATCATTGTCAAAATATTCTTGGCCAACGAACATAATTGGGGATATCTGGGGTGATAAAAAAATGAATAAACCAATTTAAAACCAGTGCATAAGTGCTTGAAAGGACTTAATTTAACATAGATCAAGAAATATAATTGATCATGCTTAAATAGTTTAATCAATTAGGAAAGAATCCATAAATTAATGAGTCCTACCTCAAATCGGATCATCTGTCAATGCTGAACACTCTCACCAATGAAGAAGAGTCTTTGTGTCTGCAACATCTCAATATTCTTTGATCCAAATTTTCATCATCGTATGATTCTGATTCACCAATGAGAGGGTGGAAGAACTCCTCTCAATGATCCCAAGGTTATGCAGCTAACCCTAACGATCCTACCATAACAACATACTTATAGAGGAGTGATAGGTTTAAGTATTTAATTAAATAAATAAATTTAATTACTTATTTTAATTAAATTATGTTCATGATATCTGAACGGACCACACCGACAAATTTTAGGTCTCTCCTATGCTAAAACTCGCATTCCAGACTCAACTGTGGTCTCATATTTCTAATTAGAAATTATTTTTTTAGATTTATCTCATTTTCTTTAATAAATAAAGTGTGAATAATATAAAATATTTTTAATATTTTTGTAAGATTAATTTCGATCACACCAGGTCTTAGAATTACATGTTTGTATCATTGCTTCACTCTGAATATATTTCTAGATATATTCAAAAGTATTACAAGGGAAAACATAGTCTCTAAATTATTCCTTCCTTTATGATTTTCTTCCCCAAAATAAAAAACAAAAAAAAAATTCTCATGATATTGAGCCCGCATCTGGATCCCCTACTCCTAGGATCTCTCATGCATGCTCCCATGATACCAAAAAACTCAAAGCAATGGGACGGTCCATTCACATTGGGTCCTCTCTTACTGATCCTCGATTGCCACTGGGTGCTCCACAAAAGTGGATATATCCTGGATGTCGAACTCACCCCAATTAATAACGTGCATGGGGTCATTCATGTATCTCCTCAACTACGACACATGGAACATTCCATTAAACTGCTCCGACTATGGTGATAGGGTGAGATGGTAATCAACCTCTCTAATACTATGAATGATCTTGAACGGATCAATGAACCTCGGGGATAGATTGATTCCCTGACTGAATCTTTGTAATCTTAATCATGGGGAGACTCTTAATAAAATGTTGTCTCCCTAATCAAACTCCAAGGGCCTATTATGTATATATATATAAGATTTCAATTTTATATGTGCCATCCTCATCCGCTCACTGATGACCTAGACCTTATCCGTCATTCCATCCACCATCTCTGACCCAACAAGAGAATCCTCACCAATCTATGTCTAATTTAAGGGTGACCTATAGGGTATCCCATACAGGGACTCAAAAGGCACTATACAGATAGTAGAGTGATATCTATTATTGTACATAAACTCTTAAAATGGTAAGTGATCCTCCCAAATCCATCCAAAGTCTTTCACAAAATCCCTCAGCATATCCTCCAACACCTAGACAATGCGCTTGGTATGCCTATATTTCTTGGTTTGAAGGTTGTAATCATCCTCATCTAGGTCCTGAATACCTCTCACAGGACTCTCTGTAATTGTGATGCAAATCCACATATCATAGTCGGAGACAATAGTCAAGGGAACCCCTTGATGGTGAACAATCTCTTATACATACAAGCGCCCCAAAATTTCCATTGAACTCTACTCTCTGATAGCAAGGAAGTGTGTAAACTTCATGAGTTGGTCAACTATCACCCAAATGGTTTCTTCGCCTATCACTATGAATAGAAGCCCCGTCAAAAATTCCATTTATATTCCATATCATTTCTACTCTGGGATCTCAAGGGGTTGCAACAAACCTACCAAAACCTAGTGCTTAGCCTTCATCTGCTGACACGTGAGGCACTGAGGGACGAACTCTACCATTATCCATCTCATGAAGGCCAACCAAAACTGCCAATGATGTTCTCTATATATTTTTCCCATGCTAAGATTTCCAACCAAATGAGATGTGTAAAAATCCCTCATCACCTCCTCCTACATCATGATTCGGATCATTATTCATTACTAGAAATGGATGACGTGATTCCATCCTTCAGAAAATCTATTTGGTGAATCCCATATGGATATTTGGTCACATAATACCACATAGTCAATTTCTCCTAACTGGGATTTTCTCACATGCTTGAGTAGTGGAGGATTCAAAAACATTGATAAAAGAAAATCCAAACCCTCCTGCTCAACTAGGTTTAGCTGCAAAGAAGTCAACTTCTCAGATGACTTCTACAAAAAAATGAGCATGTGATTTCCTGATAAGAGAATATACTTCGACATTGCCCTTCATGAAAGTATAGACTATCTCAATTTCATAACCTTTAAATAACTCTAACAATAACCTCTATATCAGGTTCAAGTTTCTCTCTAAGAAGACATACCTAAGAATCTGATGGTCTATGTAAACCAAAAAAACTCTCTCAGTGGATAGTGCCTCCATAACCTCAAAGAGAAGAATACCACTACGAGCTCTAGATTGCGAGTCACATATTTATTCTTGTGGGGTATCAATTGACTCAACCCATATGTGATATATTCCTATATATGCATCAACATGCAGCTGAGCCTAGCTCCTGAGGCCTATAAAAACACTACATACTCATGCCATCCTCTTGTAGGCTCAAAACATGATCACTCATCAGCCTCATCCTTTCTCCTCAAATAATCTCTTTCACTTCTCATTCCAGGTAAACATATTCCTTTTCTATGTCAGGGTAGTAAAAGGGGATGCAGTCCTAGTGAAGTCTGTAACAAACCTCCTATAGCACCCTAACAAGCCAAGAAAACTTAGTGCCTCTAGCATGCACTTAGGTGGATCCCAAGAAAGCACTGCATCGATATTCATTGGTTCTATAGATATTCCATGTTCAAAAATTACATTCTATAGAAATTGAAACTCATGGATCCAAAACAAGAACTTTGAGTGCTTACTATAAAGCTGGTTCTCCAAATGAAAATCTAGGACCATCCTCAAGTGCTATACATGCTCCTCCTTTGACGTGGAGTATATGAGTATGTCATAAATGAAGACAATAATGGAATGGTTCAAGTACGACTAGAAAATCCGGTTCATCAAAGCCATAATCATGGTAGGGGCATTCATCACACCAAAGGGCATCACTAGAAACTCATAGTGTCCATAGTGGCATCGGAATGTCAGCTTCAAAATATCAGCCTCACGAACTCTCAACTGGTGGTATTCAAACTTGATATTGATCTTAAAGAACCATATTGACCCTAAAAATTGATCAAATAGGTTTTTAATCCTTGGTACAGGGTACTTGTTCTTTATCTAGACCCGTTTCAGGTGATGATAATCCATACAAAGCTGTAAGCTCCTATCCACCTTTTTCGCGAACAATATAGAAGCTGCCCAGGGGGGCACAATGGGCATGAAAAAATCCCTCTCTCAAAGGTCCCAAAATAAAAATATAGATCCCAAATCTTTGGTTGGTCCATCCTATATGCCAAAATATATATTTGTGATGTTCTGAGATGCAAGTCAATACAAAACTCCATCTCCCACCTCAGAGGTATTCATCTGATGTCCCTAGGGAATTCATCCATTAAATATTTAATGATTAAAAGAATAAAGATTTATGAAGATCATACTGCACCAAGAGATACACAATCAAACTGATGGGTAAAGGTTCATAGCCTCCTGCTAGAAAAAACAACTCAACCTACCATGAGATCTCTCTTGCCCATAAAGGAGACTCTCATCCCATTAGTACAAAGTCATTTGACTTGTCTGTGATGAAAGTTAATCTGGGATCACACCCTGAACAAACAATACATACCCAAGATTACATCATAGGTTTCCATTGTGATGACAAAAAGGACCCACAAGAACCACTCTCCTCTATGTGATTGATCGCACTACCAATATATAAAATATATGGAAGAAGTGTTCCCTGTATGAACATCAAGACAAAGTTTTTAGGATAAATCCTCAAATTGGATCTCTAGATCTTATACCAAGAGTAAAAAGTTGGAAACATTACTCTCACATGTTTCTAATAATACTAGATCAAGTGTAGAAAAAACACAGATCATATATCTAACCATCTAATGTGACACTGGGTCATAAGTATCCACATCTTGTATCTCTCCACAGCCCTGATCGTAAGATCCTTGAGCCAAACATTCCCTACTTGATGGTGGTGGTGGAAGGATATCATATCATCATCCACCACCCATAGATCCTCCTACTTCTCTTCTAGCTCCGCCTCCTTGGGGGCCTCCCTGCCCTCCCCTGGGAGATCCCTAATCATGGCGATTCCTCTTCTATGGTGGTCCATCAGCTATCTATTTGTTCCCCTCAGTACATCAGGTCCGGAAATCATGTTCCATGGACCTCGCCTATCACATGGATAACACTACCCCTCTCTAGGGTTCCCTATTCCTCTGTGATACCCCTAATCACATGCCTGATCTTAATCATGGGAAGATCTTCTCTGCCGATATCCTATTAACTAGCGTCTACTAGTTATTGCAGATGACTCAGATCTATAACACCCATTACCTGCTCCAACTACCTGACATCCATTTGAAAGGTGTATCTTCCTCACTGGTTCCATCTCCAACACACTAGTGTAGGTGGGAATGCACAAAGGCACCATACTAGCATAAATATCTCTGCGGAGCCCCTGTTCAAGCTTTTATGCTTGGAATTAGCCATCCCATATCATATTAAGAGAGTATTGGGTATGGTCTATGAACCTTGTAGCATACTCATCCATCATCATCCCTCCTTATAGAATCTCTATAATATCCTAAATTAAAATCAAGTTGTAGGAGAAGGTGTAGTACTCCTCATGGAATAACTACTGGAATTTGGGCCATGAGAGTGTCAACTCATCATACATATGTGTAACAAGACTCCACTAGAACCCAACTGATTCGTGAAAAAGGATATCTATCAGTGAAACCACCTGATCTATCAATGTTCAGATATTAATGAAAACACAAACAATCGAATCTAGCCAATAATTCACTTCCTTGGGATTTGGATCACCACGAAACCTCAATGAAATATGGCGCTGAAACTCACAGAGTGCGCTAAGTCTTCACGCATCATCACCCTAATCTACTGGTATGATCTACTTCTTAATAAGTGGGGGTTCTTCCAGCTATCGACCTAGAGAAATGATCTCATGGGATAGACCTGAACCAAGGCTTCATTACTCATCAGATCGTCGTCACAATCTAGAACTGGTAACTTGATTGGTTATCATCAGAGAGGAATCCTAGAAATTTAATCAAGATCCACCATAGTCAGATGATCATATATATACAATGAGGAGATGAATAAAAAAGTATACTCAAGAGACTCAATCCTATATGATGCATGTACCGTTGATCCCTATAACCAATGTCTTGGCATGCTGAGTTAATAAACAAGTAGTCAGAGTCCCGAAGAATGGATATGTCAACCATCACACCAACAATGGGTTCCCTGTCCTGAGAGACACAATCCAGAAACATTGACATTGTTCCCCTATATCCCAATGAAATCCTCACAAGGGGATAACTTCAAACACCATACCAATGATTAAACCACCTCTGATACCAATCTTTCATGACCCAACCCAATGGTTCTCGAGCCGTAACTATACCAATCTTTCCTCCATAGGTCAGGAGATGACGATAAGCACTGAAAGGAATAACTAACATGGGATTCCATTACTTAAGTACCTACACACACACACTTGAACATATAAATATAGAAGTATAGATGAATAAAGAAAAGGATTCATCATCAATAGTAATAACCATGCATGAATAACCTCTAGGGAATACAAAGAGTACTATAATAGAAACTAAAAATTAAAGGGGTGAAATACATGACGAACCCGAAATATGTCCGAACCTAAAAAAACTAGAATAGTAAATGATGAGAGAGCACAAATCTAAATCTCCAAGCTCTGACCATCATATGTGGCCAAATGCACCCGGTATCTCTATACTCCTCTATAATCACCATAAACCTCTCTGTTGTATGCATAAGACATGCCACATATGGGAAAAGCCAATGTAGGGTCAAGTATATAAATATTTAGTAGGACTCCTTGAAATATGAAGGAGGATAATAAAGAGGCATGATAGGGATAGATAGAAAAACTCGACCTAAAGAAAGAGAGTACCAAATTCAACGACATGAATAAATACACACACACACAAACTCAGCCCAAATAATCCAAAATAATAGAGAAAGGAGATCTCCATCTCACAGCCCAGCCCAGGAAAAGAGTGCCAACAATTCCAAGAGTCCATCAATGATTCCCTATATCTCATGCATCTACCCAACAAAAAACATCCAAGTCAAGCTATACATTGCCATTGTACCACATAGTAGAGGGGTGAAATATCTAGTAAGAGGACCCATGACATGGTATAATAGGAGGGGGTCACTCAGTAGGTAGAAGACACATACCCTAACTTTGTAAGAGGGTTCCACTTAGTAGATCGATAGAGGACCCATGCCTTGCCCAGTGGGTGGGAGCCACTTTTATGGCTGAGGACTCATGCCCTGACTCCGTAAAAGGGTGAAACTCATGTAATCAATAGAGAAACCTTGCCCATCCTAGCTAGAGGGTGACACTCAAGTAGCAACAGAGGACCCATGCCCAACCTAGGTAGAGGGTGCCACTCAAGTAATCGAAGACCCATGTCCGGATACAATATGAGGATTCCAATCAGATAGTAGATAGAGGACTCATGCTCTGCCCAACAAGAGGGTTCCACTCTAGTTGTCGGAAACCTGTGCTATGACACTGTGGGAGGGGGACACTTAGTGGATAGGTAGAGGACCCATGCCCTATCCTAGTAGGAGGGTTCCACTCTAAGAGTCGGTAGAGGACCCATTCACAACCCAGATGGAGGGTGCCACTCTAATAATCGACCGAGGACCCATGCACTACCCAATAGAAGGGTGCCACTCTGACCTCTCTGATGATTTGGTCTAACCACTATCATCATCTAGAATTTCCTAAAAATTGAAACTCCTGAAACATCTCACATTGTTTCTTGGAATCCACTAAGTGTGGCACCATCACATTTTACAAGAAAAAACACTCAGGATAGGCTACTCGTAGAACAAAATCTGTGTCCAAATGAAGGATATACGAGAGGGTGATGTCTCCACAAAAGGAAATTGGGGGGGTACACAGTGTGTGAGGGGACCCACATGACGTGTGGTCCTATTTTGCTACCTAGATCTGTCGCTGATGGTACACAACTTACTAATCGTGTAACACTACACGACACATCTCATCCACCCAAGGTCCTACCCGTTCTCCTGGTCATGTCTGTGTAAGCTTTTTCACATCCATGTACCATGGTACACAGTGTGTAGGGGCTAGGTAGGCACTCAACATGTACCTCCTGGTCAATCCCACATACTCTTTAACATACACAGTGTGCCTCCAACCATACATGACGTACAAGGCCACATGGGATCCAAGGAGTATACCCTCTATACATATCGATCAAGTCAACTAGGGTTACATGAAATGCAGTCCCACCATATGATATGTCATATTTGAATCTAATAGAAACCCTAGTCACCATAGAAACTATACTAAATGTCTTTTAATCGGATTTTTTATAGAATGTTAGATATGTATCGCTTATTCTAGATTCGGCCTCACCTCCTTGGATCTCACCTATAGGCCTCTCAAAATAGGTGTAAAATTCCTTTTTTTCATCATTTCCAGTCATCTGGTGTTTAGAAATAAGATTCCAAATGGTTCGTTCAAATATCGTATGCACTGCATGAATCTACCATTACCCGCAACACCTCACTGGTATTCTAATCCTCAGTAGAATTACCATTATCCCACAAATCATTCGAATATAAATTTAATTCATTATTCTAATCCTTTCACATGAATATGGGGGTCCAATTAGTCTTAGTCTTGCCCAAAAATGTCAAACTGAGACTCTGTAGGCCAATCGACCAAGAACATGAAGAATCATTGAGAGAAAATCACCAAAAAAACATATATGATCATTGTCCAGGTGTTCATGGACAATTAACACAACCAAGGATATCTAGGGTGAGAAAAAATGAATAAAATAATTAAAAAATGGTGTATAGGAACATACAATGGCTTGATTTTACACTGGTCAAGAAATAGAATCGATCATGCTCAAACAGTTTAATCAATTAGGGAAGAATCCACAAATTGATGAGTCCTAACTCAAATCAGATTATCCATCAATGATGAACTCACTCACCAACTATTTCATAAATGTAAAGACCCTTAAATTTCAAGAAAATTTTTTTCTTTAATTCTTTGGGATTTTATGATTACGCAGTTTCTGATGGAAACTGATTTCGAGACCCGGTGTGCTCGGAATCAATTTTCGAAGTTTAGCTCAGGTACATTCAGTAAACGAATGAGAGGGTTTTTATATATTTTGAACCAGTGCTCTGAATTGAAATCTGAGGGCACCGATGAATTCACAACGTCAGTAATTTCTTAAGGGGACCTTTATCGTAGTTTCATTTGTGCGGGAGAAAATGTTAAATTTTGTGGATTAATTGAGAGCTGAATAAAATTGTGGGAAAATTTTATTTTTATATCTTAAGTGGTTATATCCTACATGGGGGAGTTGGGATGGGACCCAGAAGCTCCAAATTACCCATGTGAGGATAATTGTGAGTAGGGGCCCACACGGGCCCCGACCATTCACATTCCCTAAACCCCCTACACCTTCCATTAAACTCCTTTGTTTAATATTGTCAACCCCTTTGGAACTCGCTCGGCTTTGGCCGAGCCGCTCAACTACCCGGTCGTGCCTGCTGGGCCGTGTGCCCAGCTGGGCCGCGCCACGCCGGGCTGAGCCGGGCTGCCCCAGGCCGCACCGACTCGGGCCGCGCGGGGCCGGGCCGAGACGGGCCGCGCCAGGTCGGGTCGGGCCGCGCCCCGCCGGGCCGGGCCGCGCCACTTCGGTCCGAGTTATGTATTTCTTCGGACCAGTCCGACACCCCTGCTGGGTCAGACACGTCAAACTGGGTCAACCTGACCAGTCGACCTACTAGGCTAAACGGACCAGACCCGTTATTCACTTAAACGTGAATAACATAAGGACCACACGTCTGATCGATCCACCGTCTACGAAACTGGGACACTTTCGATGAGATGGTCCTTTTGCGATACTCTAAGTGAGTTTCGGATGAATTTGGATATCAACCACGTTAGAAACGAGCATATTTCTAACCGGGCCCCTAGATGGAAAAGCCAATATCTCTCAGACCGGGTGTCCGATTGACGCACCGTCTGTTGCGTTGAGTTCCTATTGACGAGAAGGAACTTCGGGATACATATACTCTAGACTTTGTGACAGTTGATGTATCTACCCCCTTGTCTCATGGAGTGGACACTCCTGGAATCGAGCGTGCTCTGTGCAGGAACCCTAGAGCTGGCTGCGACTGCGACGACGATGACGACTGTACTTCGATTCTACGTGGGTTCGGCATCGAGGATGACTGTACTTGGATCCTTCGTGGGTTTAGCAGCGATGAAGACTTTACTTGGATCCTATGTGGGTTTTGCAGCGATGGTTACTATACTAGGATCCTACGTGGGTTCAGTAGCGACGACTTCTGTACTTGGATTCTACATGGGTTCGGCAGGGGAGATGATTCAGAGGCTACATCTATCATCTCCACCCCTCTTCGTGAATAGTATACATGTGTGAGATGAGTCTTTAATTTCAGTCATTATCATCGATGTGATTGACTTAATTTCCTATGTGAACTGGGTTGTGCTTTCCTGTGTGGATTGGGTTCTGCTTTCCTATGTGGACTGGGTTGTACTTGGGCTCTTGAGTTGGAGTCGAACAGGAATTGATGACTTAGGTATATGTATGGTCATATACCTAAGTACAGTTGGTTGATCCTTTGTGTTTGTATCTTTTATTTGTGGTTTATCCATTGTGGATTCTGGGATACCTTCAGGTGTCTCGGGGTCCCTACTGAGTATCGTATACTCACCCATGCATGGGCTATGACCGCACTACGTTGTGTTGGATGCAGACGATAGATAGCACTGATCGAGGTGGAGTCTTGTAGAGCAGGACGGTACCTGAAGGTGGACCACTTGGCGGGACATACACGGAGCGGACGACCGGAACTGAGGAGATGAGGAGACCATTTGTACCCACCCTTTAGGTGGGATATCCGTAGGACGACTCAGTGGTTGCTGGTTTACTTTACTGCAGCTGTTCTTTTTTTACTATTGTTCTATACTTTCAGTTGGGTTTGTATTCTGGCCCATTTACTTTCCAGCACTTACTTTTGTACTCAATTTACATAGTGTTTATTTTATCTTGCGTACTCTGTTTTGTTTCTTTACTTATATAAAGTTAATGCCTTCCCTTTTATCAGGATTTACGCCTTTAGTGCGAGTCGCCATCCCCTGGCCTATGGAAGGCGGGCTTGGGGTCGTCACAGCACGGGCCCTGAGGACAGGTCGTGACAAATTGGTATCAGAGGAGTCGGTTCTACCACAGAACTCAGGACTCTGATAATTTCTTCTCTATGAATTAATAATGTTTATATAATTGAGTGTGGTTATCAGTCCAGGGAGTCCAGTGTTGGTGTAGCGGCTGGCGTATCCGTACACCAGGACCATGAATTCTGATTTCTGATTTAATGCCCGAAAATATTGATTGCGTGTGTTTCAAAAGTTTTCTTTGTGAATACTTTGTGTCAGATCACCAGGTATACTGTACTAATCGTGGTGTACCGGTTACTTTTAGGATGGCCCCACCTAGGAACCTAGCTAGGGTTCCCAGCGTTGTGCGAGATGGCAGCCCACCAAGCGATGAGGCCTAGGTTCAGGGCCCTATTACAGCGGAGGCACTAGCGGTACCTCTACCCGCTGGTCCACTAACACCTCTAGACCCAGAAGCAGAGAGTGCATGCCGCCTGAGTACACTGCACGAGTTTCAGCGACAGAGGACACCCAAGTTCCGCAGAGAGACGGACCCTCAGGTAAACGAGGATTGGCTAGAGGCTATCATCTGAGTCTTCAGATTGGTAGGGACACCAGCAGACCTTATAGTGATACTTGTAGCAAGTCTCCTACATGCGGTAGTATGTAGATGGTCGAGCCTGATGCTCCAGGTTCAGGACGAGGCATATATTCTTTGGACGGACTTAGAGAGCCTCTTCTGCTCTGAGTTTGTTCCAGCCACCCTCTGTGCGGTGCACATCCAGGAGTTACTGAAGCTACGGCAGGGCATCATGATAGTAGCCTAGTACTCGTTGAGATTTACCGACCACTCATGCTACTCCAGAGACATGGTACGAGACCCATTCTTCCGGGAACGGACCTTCAAGTAGGGACTGAGGAATGAGATCAGGTCTTTGATGATCTCCCTCAGCATCCCGACGCAGGCAGGATTACTGGAGCGATCCCTACTTGTAGAGATCTTCCTTGCTGAGCCTACGCCAGCAGCGCGGCCTACCGCAGGGCGACACGTAGTGGAGTCTTCTGCAGCTGGCAGTAGAAAGATTTCGCAGAGGTCCAAGCAGACCAGGCCATCAGGTGGGTGACCTCAGGATATTGGTTTGAAGGTGTGGGGCACACGTAGCTGATCCATTCCTACGAGATGCATGCAGTACTATGCATGGGGCAGGAAGGGCCACATGGCTCGTGACTACCTGACCCACCATGAAAAAGAGCATCATCCAGTTGAGGGACCACCCAGGCAAAGGGAGAGGTTTGATCGTGGCGGTCCACAGGGAGCAGGCGGACGAGGCAGAGGAGCTAGCCTAGCATCGGGTGGTGGACGATGCTTCGAGGCTCTACCACCACCACCACCAAGAAGTCCACCCCGACTATAGGGAGCTGACGGACAGAGGTAGGCTCATCTTTAGGCAGTGGAGGATTATGACCATGGTGCACCTGAGATGATTCGGGGTACTATCTGTGTCTACTCCACCCTTGTTGCAGTTCTTATACATAGGAGCGAGTGATTCTTTTATTGTCGCTGCCCTTGTTCGGAGCTCAGAGATTCCAAGAGAGTTGTTGGCTCGATCCTAATGGGTAGAGACTCCTAGAGGAGCAGACTCAATGATTACACACCGATTTTGGAAGTGTGAGCTTACTCTAGGAGGTGAAATATTCGGCTGGGATCCTTTTGTAGCGGCGTCGAGGCCTTACGACGTCATCTTGGGTATGAGCTGGTTATCTATAGTCCATGCCCAGATTGACTGTATTAGGCGCAAAGTGTGGTGTGTCCGCATAGATGGGAGCAGGTTCACCTTCAGCAGCGAGAAGGGAGCCTTTGCAGCACAGGATGGACTAACGCAGAGGAGTGGGCAGCCGATCACACATCAGTTTGCTAGTCTCATTCTAGGAGCAGTTGATGTGCGGAGTCCGAGTTTTCTTATTGTGGTGGATCAGTATGCGGACGTTTTTCTTGACAACGTTTCAGGACAACCTCTTCACAGAGAGGTATACATCTACATTGACTTATACCCCATGATAGCCCCCGGTATCTACTCCAGCATATCGAATGGCTCCCTCTGAGTTTCATGAGCTACAGGTACACCTGGAGGACTTGCAGGGCAAGGGATTCATCCGACCCAGTGTTTCACCCTGGGCTTCTCCGGTTTTATTTTCCCTGAAGGTGGATGATAGCTTACGACTATGTTTCGACTACCATCGCCTAAATCAGGTGACCGTAGAGAACATGTATTCACTCCTGAGGATTGACGACCTCTTTGATCAGATCAAGGGAGCACGATGGTTCTTGAAGATAGACCTCAGGTCAGGCTATCATCAGCTCAGAGTTCAAGATGAGGATGTGCAGAAGACGTCCATTAGGTTTTTGTATGGCCGCAATGAGTTCTTGGTTATGCCTTTCAGCGTAACCAACTCTCCAGCAGTTCTCATGAGTCTCATGAACATGATCTTCTAGCCTTACCGTGATTGAATTGTCGAAGTCTCCATCGACGACATACTGATTTATTTGACTGCTGAGGAGGAGCACACCTACCACTTACGGGTTGTACTGGACACACTCTGAGAGAACCATCTTTATGGTAAGCTCTCGAAGTTCTAGTTCTGGATTTGAGAGGTACATTTCTTGTGACACTTCATCTATGAGGCAGTAGTTTTTGTGGAACCTATGAAGATCGAGGCAGTACTTTCTTGAGAGCCACCTAGGAGCGTGATGGAGGTGCGAAGTTTACTAGGTCCGGCTAGGTACTATTAGAGATTTGTACCAGACTTCTCCAGAGTTTCAGCACCGCTTCAGCTTTGATGAAGAAGGGGAAACACTTAGTATGGTCAGATAGATATTAATAGAGCTTCCAGGAGCTGAGACAGAGATTGAACAGTGTAGCCATCTTGAGGCTACCGGAGGAGGTTGTAGGGTATGTAGTTTACTGTGATGCATCAAGGACCGAAATTGGGTGTGTCCTGATGCAGGAGCTGGCAGTGATCACTTTTGTTTCATGAAAGTTAAGGCAGCACGAGAAAAACTACGCTACCCATGACCTGGAGTTAGCAGTAGTGGTCTTCACCTTGAAGATGTGGCAGCACTATCTGATGGGAGAGTTCTTTAAAGTCTACTCTGACCACCAGAGTCTTAGGTACATCTTCTCGTAGAAGGACCGGAACCTGAGACAGCGACGATGGCTTGAGTTCCTCCAGGACTATGACTTTGAGATAGTCTATAATCCTAGGAAGGGGAACGTAGTAGCTGATCCTCTCAGCAGGACATCGGCCATCCAGCTACTTAGAGAGGCGACAGAGCAACTAGCCGCATTACAGATATCCTTCGTGGATAGTTATGGAGTTGCTTTTCAACAGTCACTCACAGTCACCCCTCCACTACATCAGTTGGTCAGAGAGGCACAATGTGGGGATGTTGACTATGAGACTCAACATGCCCAGATATCTACAAGACAGGCACCTGATGGATTTTCTGTAGGAGGAGAGCATGTAATCCTCTTCAGGGGGCGTACCGTGGTACCAGTTGCATTACAGGAGGAGGTGCTGAGCGAGTTTCACACTTCCACTTTGGAGGTACATTCATGTTTAGAAAAGATGTACCAGGATCTTAGATGACAACACTGGTGTCCAGGTATGAAGAAGGATGTGGCAGAGTTCGTTTCATGATTCCTTACCTGCCAGTAGGTGAAGGTGAAGCACCAGGTACCAGAAGGCTTGGTACAGCCCTTAGTGGTCCCGGAGTGGAAGTGGGATGGGATATACATGGATTTCGTGATGGGGCACCTTCATACATTTAGAGGACATGACTCCATCTGGGTGATTGTCGACCGACTCACCAAGTCGGACCACTTCCTACCTATAAGAGATCAGGGCTTAGTGGAGAGCTTGGGACTCCTCTATGTTCAAGAGATCGTATGGCATCATGGTGATCCATCATCTATCGTCTCCGATCGAGATGCTCACTTTACATCCCGGCTTTGGAAGGGGTTGCAGGAGGCTTTTGGGACGCAGCTATGCCTGAGCACCGCCTTTCACCCTCAGACGGATGGCCAGAAGGAGAGGACCATTCAGACTCTCGAGGACATTCTCTGTGCATGTGTCCTCAACTTTGGTTGCAGATGGGAGGATCGTCTACCCTTGGTGGAGTTTTCTTACAACAACAGCTACCACTCCACCATCGGGATGGCACCATACGAGGCATTGTACGACCGACCATGCAAATCACCTCTGTGTTGGACTGACCTTGGGGAGTCAGCACTTGTAGGACCAGAGATGTTCTAGGCTACGACGGAGAAGGTGCAGATCATCCAGAAGTGGATGAGGACTAGACAGAGCAGACAGAAGTCATATGATGACAGGAGGCGGAGACCACTTGAGATCGAGGATGGCGACCATGTTTTCTTATGGGTCTCGCCTCGATGTGGATTACGGAGATTTGGTTAGGGTGGAAAGTTATCTCCATGCTTTATCGGACCATCCCAGGTTCTCATCAGGACAGAAGAGGTGGCTTATCTCCTGGCCCTTCCACCTCCGTTGCACTGAGTGCACGATGCCTTCCACGTATCTCAGCTGAGGAGATACATGCACAACACGACACATATCATTGATCACGGAGAGCTGGACATTGATGACGGGGCGAAATTCAGGGAGGTCCCAGTAGAGATCGAGGATCGATAGAAGTGGGTCCTACGTGGACGGTCAATTCCTCTGGTGCGCATACAGTGGCAACACGGGAACCTCCATGAGAGCACGTGGGAGCGGGAGGCTCAGATGCGAGCTCGGTACCCTCATTTATTCCCCTAGTTTATGTTGTAGCTTTACGGGGACGTAAATCCTAGAGGTGGGAGTAATGTAAAGACCCGTAAATTTCAAGGAAATTTTTTTCTTAAATTCTTTGCGATTTTACGAGTACACAGTTTCTGAAGGCACCTGATTCTAAGGCCCGGTGTGCTTGGAATAAATTTTCGAAGTTTAGCTAGGGTATGTTCAGTAAACGAACAAGAGGGTTTTTCTATCTTTTGAACCGATGCTCGGAATTGAAATTCGAGGGCACTGATTAATTCTAAATGCTGGTAATTGCTTAAGGGGACCTTTACAGTAGTTGCGTTTGTGTGGGAGGAAAAGTTAAATTTTGTGGATTAATTAAGAGGTGAATAAAATTGTGGGACATTTTTATTTTTATATCTTAAATGGTTATATCCTACATGGGGGAGTTGGTATGGGACCCACAAGCTCCTAACTACCCATTTGAGGATAATTGTGAGGTGGGTCTCACACGATCCCCAACCATTCACATTCCCTAAACCCCTTAAACCTCTCATTAAACTCCTTTTTTTAATGTGGGCAACCCCCTTGAAACCCGCTCATCTTCGACCGAGCCGCTCGTCCAGCCGGCCGAGCCGCGCAGGGCCGATCCGAGCTGGGCCATGCCGGGCCGGGCCGAGCCGGGCCGCGCTGGGCCGCGCCGAGCCGGGCCGCACCGCGCCACTTCAGGTCGGGCCGTGTCCCTTTAGGCCTTGTTATTTATTTCTCCGGACCGGACCGACACCCCTGCGAGGTCGGACCCGTCAAACTAGGTCAACCCGACCCGTCGTTCCACTGGGCTAAACGGACCGGGCCCGTTATTCACTTAAACTTGAATAACATAAGGACCTCACGTCCGATCGACGCGCTCTCTATGACATTGGGACTCTTTCGATGAGACAGTCCTTTTGCGATACTCTAATTGTGTCTCATTTGAATTTTTATATCATCCGGGTTAGAAACGAGCGCATTTCTAACCAAGCCCCTGGGATGGAAAAGCTAATATCTCTTAGACCGGGCGTCTGATTGACGCATCGTCTGTTGCGTTGAGTTCCTATTGACGAGACAGAACTTTAGGATACATCAACACTATACTTTGTGATAGTTGATGTATCAACCCATCTGGCTCGTGGAGCGGACCCTCCCAGAATCGAGCGTGTTGTGTGCAGGAACCCTAGATTTGGTTGCGACTGCGACGACGATGACTACTGTACTTGGATCCTATGTGGGTTCGGCAGCGAGGACGACTGTACTTGGATCCTCTGTGGGTTCGGCAGTAATGACGACTGTACTTGGATCCTATGTGGGTTTGGAAGCGATGGTTACTGTACTAGGATCCTACGTGGGTTCAGCAGCGACGACTTCTATACTTGGATCCTACATGGGTTCGGCAGTGGAGATGATTCAGGGCTACATCTATCATCTCCACCCCTCTTCATGAATCGTATACATGTGTGAGCTGAGTCTTGACTTTCAGTCATTATCATCGATGTGATTAACTTACTTTCCTGTGTGTACTGGGTTGTGCTTTCTTGTGTGGACGAGGTTGTACTTGGGCTCTTGAGTTGGAGTCGAACTGGAATTGATGAATTAGGTATATGTATGGGAATATACCTAAGTAGAGTTGTTTGATCCTTTGTGTTTGTGTCTTTCCTTTGTGGTTTATCCTTTGTGGATTCTGGGAGACCTTCGGGGGTCTCGGGGTCCCTACTGATTATCGTATACTCACCCCTACACGGGTTATGCCCGCACTACGTTATGTTGGATGCAGATGACAGACAACCCTGATCGAGGTGGAGTCTTGTGGAGCGGGACGGTACCTAGAGGTGGACCACTTGGCAGGACGTACACAGAGCAGAGGACCGGACCCAATGATCTGAGGAGACCATTTGTACCCACCCTTCATGTGGGATATCTAGAGGACGACTCGGTGGTTGCTGATTTACTTTACTACAGTTGTTATTTCTTTACTGTTGTACTGTACTTTCAGTTGGGTTTTTATTCTGGCCCATTTACTTTCTAGCACGTACTTTTGTACTCATTTTACATAGTTTTTAATTCATCTTGCATACTCTGTTGTGTTTCTTTACTTATATAAAGGCAATGCCTTCCCTTTTATCAGGATTTACACCTTTGGTACTAGTCGCCAACCCTTGGCCTATGGAAGGCGGGCTTGGGGTAGTCACGGCACGGGCCCCGAGGATCGGTCGTGACAATAAACATTTGGAGTCTCAATGAAATAATAGGTTTTCAAATGAAGAAAATATAAAATAAAGAATCACATAGGGCGCCGGGATTTATGTGGTTCAGGAATAATCCCTACATCCACAGAGAGGCATAATTTCACCCTGATTCAGGAGCACAATTTATAGAGAGATTTTATATATTTAAGCACACAAAAACCCTAGTCTGAAATAGGATAATAAAGAATTTGAAGTGATGTTCCACCAACCTCATAGAAAGTCTATATCGGTATAGTGAATGGAAGCTGGAAGTCTGCATTGCTATAGTGAATGAGATGGAAGTCTTCATCACTATAGTGTCATGACCAGCCATGTACAAGCTGCTACAGTAGATTTGCCAAAATTTATCTAAAATAGATTGGGCTACACTAATCTAGAAATATCCCACTTGGATCCCGATCTTCTATGCTAACCTGCTTCGATGCCACTAACTAAGATAACTAACTTTATCTGAGCTCCTACTCTTCTTCACTCACCAGTGGCATGATTTCAATTCAAAAATTCAATTTCAAGCTGGCGATTCATAAAATACCATATGTTTTCATTTTTTTATTCTCCTATAGTTTCATCCCATTTTCTACCTCTTATCATTTATTCATCATCAGAGACCAATAAAGTCACAACAGTGCCTCAAAATTCTATATTACCATTAGGTTCATCAACATATCTAATGGATTGTTTGTTCCAAAAATATTTTGAAATGACATCAACCCATCTTGTATCAAGACAATGATAAAATGGTACTTTTTCTGAATGTGATTCATTTAGGCATGAAAAAATGGGTTATTTTCAAGATATATAACTCTCTGATTGTCATAGTGGAATACATTATCTTGTCGTTTTGTATCCAATTCATCCATGATGTTCTTTAGAAAAACCATCTCCTTAACAGATTCTATAAAAAAATATATATATTCAAGATCTATGGTAGATAGATCCACCACCTTCTGCAATTATTATATCTAGATTACTGCAGTTCCTCCATTGGTAAATACATAAACAGTGGTACCCCTCTTTCTATCGACGACACCTCAAAGGTCAACATCCTCATACCACTCTAAGGAATTTCCTTTACCAAAGCACAAAGATGCCTTTTTACTTCCCTTAAAATACCTCAGTATCCACTTTATAACTTCCCAATGGTTCTTTCTAGGGTTATTCATGTACCTTCTCATAACTCCCACTAAATGAATAATGTTAGGTCATGTACAGACCAGGGAATACATCAGGCTTCCAACAACTAATGTGTATGGAACCTTTTCCATGTACTCAACCTATTCTAACATCTTCAGTGATTTCTCCATTGATTCTTTGAAATGGACCACCAGGGGAATAGAGGCTGGCTTTTCTTAGAGCATATTGAATCTTATTAGAACCTCCCTAGTGTAGTCATCCTATGATAACATCAAGGTTCTAGCTACAAAGTCTCTCTTGATCTTCATCGCTAAAATCTTTTTAACTTCTCCAAGATATTTCATTTCAAACTCCTTAGATAGATTACATTTTATCTAAGCAATTATCTACATACATGATCCTATTTTCCTTATTCCCTTGCGGAATATGAGTTAACTCCCAAGTATTTTTGCAATTTAGTGATTAAATTTCTTCCTTTATGTCCAAATCAAACTTGATCAACTCCTTCAATTGAATTTCCTCTTCAAATAATTTTTTTTCTCCACCATCATTCAATGAAAAATAATTTATGGATGGTGAATACCCATTCAAAGGACTTATCACCTTTTTTGATCATCTTAACTCCACTTTAGTAGGCTCCACTGGTTCTGGTATCTCATGATCAGGTACACCTTCGTTCTCCATTTTCTCTTTTTACTCTAATTCTTTGTTCCCATTTTCATATTTAGCTGCATGGTGATCCTTGTACATGAAACCTTCATTAAATATCACATTTCATCTTCTAATGAACATATTGTTGAGATTATCCCAAAATTGATAACCAAAATCATCAGCACTATAGCCAATGAAGAAGCATGGTTTGGATTTATCATTAAATTTTCCCTTTCATTAACATAAATATATACATATGAAAAACTTCCAAAGACTCATAAATGTGAGTGTCTTACCTCCTTACTAGACTAGAGATCATTGAGTAGAAATTATACCATTGGTGCATATGGACTCCTATTAATGATATATTCTTACATGTTCACTGCATCAGGCCAAAACGTCTTGGGTAACCCTAAGTTCAACCACATGCACCTGGAACATTAATTTAGAGTTCTATTCATACTTTCAGCTAACCATTATGATCTGGTATTCCAGGTATATTCTTCTCCCACTAAATTATATTATCAGAAAAAAATTCTTTAATATCTCAACTTCCATACTCTCCACCATTTTCTGACCTTAAACATTTCCTCTTTGATCCCAACTCTTTTTTCACCATGGTTTTCCACTTATAAAACTTCTTAAACGCATAATATTTTCATTTCATAAATTTAAACCATACATTTCATGTTGAGACTTTAATAAATTTCACATAATATTCTGACCCTCCAAGGGAATGTACTAGTGTAGGCCCCCAAACATCTGTGTGAAACATGTCCAACATTCCAGGATTCAGTGTTATTCCCCCTTTTAAAAAAGACACATTCTTCTACTTTTTGAAGATACAGTATTTAAAAAGGACAACATCCACTAATTTTATCTCTGATAGAATTCATTCTTTTGTAAACACCTCTATCCCATTGTCACTAATGTGGATTAGCCTATAGTGCCACGATTTTGAATCCTTGATAGAATTTACTGATGCAAGCATGTCCATAGTTGTTTTTGTCGTGTTATACAAAGTATAATTCTTTTCTCCCTGAGTTATGACCATAAATCCCTTGGTAATATTATAGGAACCACCAGTAAACATAGTACTAAATCTTTCATCATCAATATTCCAAACATAAATAAGATTTATTCTTAAACTAGAGATATACCTCAAATTTTTCGAACCAAGAGACTCTCACTGTTGGTCATCACCCTTCCCCATGACCTGCAAGGGTTCATCATTAGAAAGATGTACCTTTCCAAATTTTCTAGAAAAAAAAATTGTTCAGGAAAACCTTTTTAGATGTGGAATGGAAAGACACCCCTTAGTCTAAAATCCAAGACTCTATAGGGATATCCATTCTCAATAACAATACACCATCAGTTCCTTCAACCTCTATATTTTATCTATTGGTTTCATGTACCTTCCATTTTTATTTTCACTCTTTCTTGATGTGTCCATTCATCCCATAAGTCCAGTAGGATAGACCATTCTCATTTTCCTTTTCTCAGCTATTTACTCTTGAAATTGATTATCCAGTGTGATTTTATCGCTGCACATATCTTCCACTTCCTTAAAATGATTAGAGCACAACCAAAAAATCTTCCCAATTCTCTCCTTTAAATATCCTCACCGAGGATCAGATCTCACACATATTTCTGAACCAGCTTGGTATTCTCTAAAGAACTTCTCACAAGTACTATAGTCTCTTAACAACTTTCAGGTAATGAAGAACGTAAGACCATTTCACATACCTCATCACCAATTTCAATTTCAAATGATGTCAACTAACTTATAATGGTGTTGAAAAAATTGACGTGATCTATAAAATTTATCTCTTCAACCATTTTTAGATGGAACAATCTCAAATCAAGTACACTTTTTTTGAACAGAAGGCTTCTATTACATATTTTTGAGAGCATTAATCATCCCAATCATCATTTTCTCTTTTCTAATGTTGAACGCCATGTTTTTGGCCAACATAAGGCACAAAACTCCCAGAACCTCTTGATCTAGAAAATCCCACTATGAATCCTCTATGTATGTTGGATTTAAACCCAGAAGCAACAAATGTATTTTCTTATGGTAAATATATTATTCAATATGAATCCTCTAGTAGCTGAGGTTAGTTCCATCAAAGTAGTCAATCTTTACCTTTTCTTGTTCCATAGCCGTCGTTCAAATTGATAAATCTGAACTCAACCTCTAATACAAATTTTTTTTTAAAAAATGAGAGTTTCAATGACATAATAGGTATACAGTTGAAGAATATATATATGAAATAATCACATAGGACTCAAAGATTTATGTGCTTCAAGAATAATCCCTAGTCCATGGAGGGGAAAAGTTTCAAAATGATTCGGGAGAAAATTTTACCGAGAGATTTCAGAGTTTCAAGAACACATAAACCCTAGCTTGAAATGGGATAATAAATAAGATAAAGTGCTCTGCCACCAACCAAATAAAATTTCTATATCTCTACAGTGATTGGTGGTTGGTAGTTTTCATCACTACAGATCCATGACCACCCATGTCTTTGGATGTTGGTTGATCCCATATTACGATATGGAGCCTAAAATGGTCAATTCCCTCCCACTCCATTAGTTTTCCAGTTTTGGTTGTTGGAGGTGTTTGGGGGAGGTTCTTGGAGTTTTTATTGGAAACTGGAGTTGTAGTAGAACTGTTGTAGAAGATACCTGCCATGTAAGTGTATCACACAATGTAAAAGTTGGTTTCATAGCATGAATATATCATGTTCATGATGTGTAGATTTCTAGGGTTAAATAATGAAAAAACAAAAAAATAGAAAAATTAAACCCTTATTATTAAATGATGTGAAAGGGTATTACACATCATGTAAATCCATTATGAAGTGTAATATTAAAAGTTTTTTAAGAAAAATTTTCATTCATTCGGCCATGGATTATTATTCCTCTCATTTTCAAAAAACCCTAGGCACCTCGAGGATTTTTTCAAGCCTTATTCCTCCCTATTTTATCCATTTTTCCTAGTGTTTGTTTCTTGGAAATCCATGGTAATCCCTTACTTCTTCTTGGTAGGTTTTCATCCATTCTTCTCCAAGGGATTCACTGCGGTGATGTTTTCATGGTTTGGGGTGTGTGTTGGTTGTGTTTCTATGGTCTTTGGTTGTGGTTTAAATTGATAAATGTTTCATCATGGTGTAGTTGTGGTTTTCAGGCATTCTTCTTCACCCTATAGTGCACAGTGAGTCAAAAATCTTCTTTGAGGTTGGGATTCTCTCATTTATCTTTATTATGTGTCATGCGAGAGGGGTTTTCCTTTGTTTATCTATGGGTTATGGTTGTGCTGGCTTAATCAAAGATAAAAAATTGGTTAATTGAAATTGAAAGGGGAAAAGGGGGTTTGTGTAATGACCCGAAATTTTGAATAAATCTTGTATCCTAATTTTGTGTGTTTTTATTTTATTTTATTTTTATACTCAACATAAATGTTTCATTTGATAACATGAGTATAATTAAAATGAGGCCATTGGGTTTTGACTGTTATATGACCATTGTTCAATATAACCGCTGGAAACTAAACATTTTGATTATTGTCTCTAAATACAAGTAATCATGGTTCATTAATATAGAAAGAAGATTCGATGGCCTCACCCAATAGTCTTGGACCGATCGAAGCCCATCTAACAGAAATTGGGAAGGAGGTAGCACCATTGGGCTTTGCTCTGGACAAAACCCAAGCTGAACTTCATCGTGTGAAGCTATAACGAGATCGCCTTCATGAGAAGTTCAAACTGATAGAAATTACTACTCTTGCGATGTTGGCCGAGCCACCCTCGGATTCTCTCACCTTAGCACACCTTACACTCAGGTCCTATGCTGGTGTGATAAGGGGCTATGTAAGGAGACTGTAACTGCCTTGTGTAATCCTTTGTTTTAAAAACAAATTGGGATTTCTTCTTATGATGATGATTATGACTTTTCAAATGTCCAGATAAATATAGTATGCATATTTTTGGTGAATTTTAGAGAAAGGATATTTTAAAAAATGTTTATGTAAACCTTAAATAATTAAAAATGAGTAATGATTTTCGAAAAATGATCTTCTACAATTATGTTCAGTATGAAATTTAGAGTCTAATAAGTCCAACTTAATTTTCGATTAATAGTAAATTATGAATAGTGATTTTATGATTAGGATTAGTAATGTGACCAAATGGATTAGTAATCTCACTTAAAGAAAGTATTAATATAATCTAGGCACCTTGATTAAGTAATGTGATTCAATAAAATGTTTAAATAACAGTTTCATAAATTATTATTCAAGTATTAGTTTTTTCGGGTGAATAGTGTTTTTTAATTGAAAATTAAATTTAAAATATTTAGAAAATTATTTTTATAAAATTGATTTCATTTTTTAACTCAGAGCATCGATATTATGTTAAGGTAAATTTTGGGGTTTTTTCTGAAAAAATGAATTTTTGGTGAATAGTGTATTTATTTAAAAACAAAATAAATTAAAAATATTAAGAAAATTATTTTTATAAAATGGAGTTCATTTTTGAAATCAGAACATTGATATCTGGTTAAGGTGAAATTTTGGGATTTTTCTGAGAAAGTTGAATTTTCAGTGAATAGTAAGAATACAGTTTTAGGGTTTCGGTATGTTTAATGACATCATAATTGTGTCATGATGACGTCATGAGATATTTTATGGGTTAGCAGACCAAAGGTGATGAGTTATTGTATTGGGGGCCCCATGTGTCCTAACTTCATGGGAAATATCATGGGAGAGCACATGGTTTTGAGAAACCCACTTATGAGGTGTCCCTTGGCCATTAATGCCTTGTCCCCTCATTTTCCCAATAAATACCAAGATATTCTCTCATTTTTTGGACTCCAAAATCATTCTAAACATGTTTTTGGTATCCTTACCTCCCAATGAGTCCTCCCAAGGTTCCCCCAACCCCTCAAGGTCCAAACCATTGAGTTTTAAGAGTTACGTTTTAAGGTAAGGGATCCGACCTCTCTCTTTCTTTTCAATTAATCTCTTTTATGTCATTTCTTTTATACTCCATGTTCTTATGGTTAAGGATTTTCTTATTTATTCATATTAATGACCTTTTCATGTTTATATTATTAGAGACCCCATCTTGCTCTCATCAATTCGTTTTAAGAATGTTTAAGTGACGTTGTTAGGCTGCCGAATTTTTAAGGGGATTCTTTCACACTTCTCATTCTTTTCAAAATTCTACTTTCATGTCAAGTCTTTCAAGTTATTATTATTATTATTTATGGGTATGATATCAATATATATCATAATTAACTATTATTTTCACATGATGAGAGACCCTATTTTATCTTTTCAAATCATTTTGTTGATGTTTAAGTGACGTCGTTAGGCTGCCGAATTTTCATAAGAGAAATCTAATTTTTGTCTTCCTTCCATGTTTTTCATTTCAAATTTTATGTCCTCCAAATTACATTACCATGTTCATATATCCTTCTTATTCTGTCACTGTACTATTTTATGGGTCATTTATGAATGTTTGACCCATGTCCCCTCTCCTTTCAATGTTTTCTAAAACCCCGAAACATAGTCGTTATGCTACAGAATTTTCGTCTCAAAATGCCTCTCTCTTTTCTCAAAATTAGTTTATGTTATAAAGTGAATACTCAAAGCTCTTATTTCTAAAAGTTTATTCTTATATATATATCAAAATTTTCTATTTTAAATTCTGGGATTTACATACATGAGACCCGCTTTCCCTTTCTGTGGGTTTAAAGTGACATTAAGATCATGTCTTTATAGCAGTTTTTAAAACGTTATGATTATGAAATGAAACCCATTTATTTTTTTCTATATGGGTTATTTATGAAATGTTTGATGATGATATATGTGGCTCACATGATAATAAATAAAAATTTAAGGGTTCTCCCAGATAGCGCTCCAATGAATTGGGTAATGATGTAACCACTAGAGATTACAATTTTCACGATATCTTGGTGAATAACCTTGGTAATTTTCAAATGACACCTTGGGGATGGACCTTGGTGATATGTTCATGATTTTCTATGTTAAATAATGTAGCCACATCTTCAAGTTATGAAAAATGATATTTTTATTATGGAATGCCTCATGATTTCTTTCTCATGCCTTAAAGTTCTTTTCATGACCTTATTGAAGTATCTCAAGCTCACATGTAAACTGTTTCTCTTGTTTCCCTTACTAGGCCTTCTGCTCACCCTTTCTTTAGATGTATGTCCCCAGGTTATGAGATGCAGTAATGAACCTAGTATGAACATAAGGAGAAGCCTTTCATGTGTTTAAGAAGAATTTTTTATGTTGTTTTCATGTATTATGTTCCTGGTTTCCAAGGCACTAAACCTTAAATATCCTCAGTTTTGTGTAATGTAATGAAAATTTATGTTATAAAAAGGCAGGATGTTATAGTTGGTATCAAAGGATTTTTTAGTTATTTGTGGAAATTAGGATATTAAAACTTTAGGAAGAAGCCTATAGAAAAGTTTATATATAAGAAATCTTCCTTGAATTTTGGTGAGTATGGAGTAATGGGTTTCCAAGAAAATATATCCCTGTCTGGATACGAGCAGGTAGAGGTGGCTCTGGAACAGATGTACATAGGGGTAAAACCCGAAAACACTGCATTGAGCTAGAATCAAACAGGAACTGGTACACGACAACGGGCCTTGCTGCACTCTTGGTTACGACACTCCCAGGGGATATGTTTTGGTAAATTCATAAGCTTTGTATGAACCATTGTTAAAGGAACAAAGATAAAATAAAATAAAGATTCACATAAGAATATATGATCATGGATAACGTAGATGGGAACCTAGGGGATCACAAGTTAGGGTATACTTTTCTTCTACAAGTTATCCTTATATGCTTTAAGTTCCTTTTCATGATTATTGGCTAAGTATTTAAGCCCCTAATTATACTTTCTCTTCTTAGTTAATGGTGAGAAATGGAAGAACATGTCCCAACAACCAATGAGATAGGAAATGCGACGATTGCTGTATTAATATGACAGAAATGATTAGGGGATTAAAAGATGATTATTATTTTGGAAGACTTTCACTATTTTGGGGACCCTATATGATTGAGGTAAATAGATTACTACGGCATTTTTATTGAGGAGCATGGTTGACTTATATTTTGAAGAATATACGAATTTAAGGTGGATATATTGTAATTTAGGTTACCTATGGGAATGATTAACCTATCTTGGGTAAAATATGTTTGAGTTAGCTACTTTTGTTATAAGATGTTAGGAGTGGTTGATGTTGTTTGGACATGAACAATGAAGTTTATTTTGGAAGACTATGTTATCAAATCCTTCTTGTATTTGGGTTTCAATCTTAGTTTGGTTTGTTTTGAGGAATTTTAAGGACCGTTATTTATGGAATGGTCTATGATGAACTTTGTGAAGTACCATGGAACTTTGAAGATTTAAAAGTAGTTTCCATTCCTATGGGGTTCTTTCTTTTTGAAGAGTTGTTTTACCTTAAACTTTCTGATTTTGAGATAATGTTTAATGATAGAAGAAATAGATAGTTAATCTTTTGTGGATTATGTGATTCTCTAGAAGATGATTCTTGTGTTTTGATGAGACCAAGGAGTTTTGAATGCTCATCGTTGGGAGAAAAGATTAGTTTTGGTAGAAACTTATTAAAGGATGAAACTCTACATGAAGGTAGGTATATTTCCTTATATTTTTGTTCTATGTAGTAAATGAATTCTTCGAAATTATGAAAAGAAACGTAAAACAAAAATGTTGTTGGTTTACGTTTCCTACTAGGAAATCAAAACCGTTTACACACATCATAAGTTTGGGATTTTCTCATGGTCAACTTTCTCCTAATAACGTTTTCTATCACTCCCCCCCAGAACTTGACCCTTTTTTTCTCCCATATTCATGTTTTCCTCCATAGAATCCTTGTATGGGTTAACTCGGGTGACCTTGGTAGTTCCCTTTCTTTATTTTAATGTAATAGTGTTACTGACTCCTTTTCCGATGTGGGACCATCAATGAAATTTCAGAAACCAATTTTAAAAATTGCAAGGATGCAATTTCTTAAGGGGGGAAGATTGTAACGACCCGAAATTTTGAATAAATCTTGTTTCCTAATTTTGGGTGTTTTTATTTTATTTTATTTTTATACTCAACAAAAATGTTTCATTTTATAACATGAATATAATTAAAATGAGACCGTTGGGTTTTGACTTTTATATGACCATTGGTCAATATGACCGCTGGAAACTAAACGTTTTGATTATTGTCTCTAAATACAAGTAATCCTGGTTAATTAATATAGAAAGAAGATTTGATGACCTCCCCCAGTAGTCTTGGACCGATCTAAGCCCATCTAACAGACTTGGGAAGGAGGTAGCACTACTGGGCTTTGCTCTGGACCAAACCCAGCTGAACTTCATCGTGTGAAGCTAGAACGGGATATCCTTCACGAGAAGTTCAAACTGATAGAAATTACTACTCGTGCGATGTTGGCCGAGCCTCCCTCAAATTCTCTCACCTTAGCACACCTTACACTTAGGTCCTATGCTAGTGTGATAAGGGGCTATGTAAGGAGACCGTAACTGCCTTGTGTAATCCTTTGTTTTAAAAAAAAATTGGGATTTCTTCTTATGATGATGATTATGACTTTTCAAATGTCCGGATAAATATAGTATGCATATTTTTGGTGAATTTTAGAGAAAGGATATTTTAAAAAATGTTTATGTAAACCTTAAATAATTTAAAATGTGTAATGATTTTCAAAAAATGGTCTTCTACAATTATGTTCAGTACAAAATTTAGAGTCTAATAAGATCAACTTAATTTTTTATGAATAGTAAATTAAGAATAGTGATTTTATGATTAGGATTAGTAATGTGACCAAATGGATTAGTAATCTCACTTAAAGAAAGTATTAATATAATCTAGGCACCTTGATTAAGTAATGTGATTCAATAAAATGGTTAAATAATAGTTTCATAAATATTATTCAAGTATTAGTTTTTTCAGGTGAATATTGTTTTTTAATTAAAAATTAAATTTAAAATATTTAGAAAATTATTTTTATAAAATTTATTTCATTTTTGAACTCAGAGCATCGATATTATGTTAAGGTAAATTTTGGGGGGTTTTTTGAAAAAATGAATTTTCAGTGAATAGTGTATTTACTTAAAAACATAATAAATTAAAAATATTTAGAAAATTAGTTTTATAAAATGGAGTTCATTTTTGAAATCAGAGAATTGATATTTGGTTAAGGTGAAATTTTGGGATTTTTCTGAGAAAGTTGAACATTCAGTGAATAGTAAAAATATAGTTTTAGGGTTTCGGTATGTTTAATGACATCATAACTATGTCAGGATGATGTCATGAGATATGTTATGGGTTGGCCGACTAAAGGTGATGAATTATTGTTTTGGGGGCCCCATGTGGCCTAACATCATGGGAAATATCTTGGGAGAGCACATGGTTTTGAGAAACCCACTTATGAGGTGTCCCTTGGCCATTAATGCCTTGTCCCCTCACTTTCCCTATAAATAACAATCCATTCTCTCATCCTTTGGACTCCAAAATAATTATCAACGAAGTTATGGTCTCCTTACCTCCCAAGGAGTCCTCCCAAGGTGCCCCCATTCCCTCAAGGTCCAAACCATTGAGTTTTAAGAGTTACGTTTTAAGGTAAGGGATCTGACCTCTCTCTTTCTTTTCAAGTAATCTCATTTATGTCATTTCTTTTATAATCCATGTTATTATGGTGGAGGATGTTCTTATATATTCATATTACATCCCTTTTCATGTTCATATGATGATAGACCCCATCTTTCTCTCATCAATTCGTTTTAAGAATGTTTAAGTGACGTCGTTAGGTTGCCGAATTTTTAAGGGGATTCTTTCACCCTTCTCATTCTTTTCAAAATTCTACTTTCATGCCTAGTCTTTCAAGTTCTTTTTTTTATTATTTTGGGGTATGATATCCATATATATCATACTTAACTCTTATTTTCACATTATGAGAGACCCTATTTTATCTTTTCAAATCATTTTGTTGAAGTTTAAGGGAAGTCGTTAGGCTGCCAAATTTTCATAAGAGAAATCTAATTTTTGTCTTCCTTCCATGTTTTTCATTTCAAATGGTATTTCCTCCAAATTTTATTACCATGTTTATATATCCTTCTTATTCCTTCCCTCTACTGTTTTATGGGTCATTTATGAATGTTTTACCCATGTCCCATCTCCTTTCAATGTTTTCTAAACCTCCGAATCATAGCCGTTATGCTGTAGAATTTTCATCTCAAAATGCCTCTCTCTTTTCTCAAAATTAGTTTATGTTATAAAGTGAATACTCAAAGCTCTTATTTCTAAATGGGTATTCACATATATATCAAAATTTTCTATTTTAAATTCTGGGATTTACATACATGAGACCCGCTTTCCCTTTCTCTGGGTTTAAAGTGACATTAAGATCATGTCTTTAAAGCAGTTCTTAAAATGTTATGATTATGAAATTAAACCCATTTATTTTATGCTATATGGGTTATTTATGAAATGTTTTATGATGTTATATGTGTCTCACATGATAATAAAGGAAAATTTAAGGGTGCGCCCTGATAGCGCTCCAATGCATTGGGTAATGATGTAACAACTAGAAATTACAATTTTCACGATATCTTGGTGAATAACCTTGGTAATTTTCAACTGACACCTTGGAGATGGACCTTGGTGATATTTTCATGATTTTCTATGTTAAATGATGTAGCCACATCTTCAAGTTATGAAAAATTTTATTTTTATTATGAAATGCCTCATGATTTCTTTCTCATGCCTTAAAGTTCTTTTCATGACCTTATTGAAGTATCTCAAGTTCACATGTAAAATGTTTCTCTTGTTTCCCTTACTGGGCCTTCTACTCTCCCTTTATTTTGATGTATGTCCCGAGGTTATGAGATGCAGTAATGAACCTAGGATTAACTTAAGGAGAATCCTTTCAAGTGTTTAAGAATAATGTTTTATGTTGTTTTCATGTATTATGTTCCTGGTTTCCAAGAAACTAAACCTCAAATATCCTCAGTTTTGTGCAATTTAATGAAATTTTATGTTATAAAAAGGTGGGATTCTATAGTTTGATTCGTATGATTTTATAGATTTGATATTATTATGATATTTCGGATTGTACGGACTTGTGGCCCCGATGAAAATTTTGGTCGTTGGGGGATTTGTTTGTACTATATATATATTTGTGATTGCTTATATGGTTGTGATTGTTGTGACATCACACTAAAATGGAAATTAGTTAACCACTTATATTTGGCTAATGAAATAGTTTCACCAATATTATGGATTGTGTGATAACACACCTAAAATAAAGAGAAATGTGTTAAAACCCCTTTTTAAATCTTTAAAATGATATTGATGTGTTGTGATGTTTGGCCCTGCTTGTGGTACGGTGATGTGTACTTGGGGGATGTGGGGTTCTTGGTTTGTGGGATGTGATTTTGTGGTGGTGAGGTGGTTTGTGGGACATGTATTTGGAGTGGTGAGGTGGTTTGTGGGACATTATTTTGGGGCGACAAGGTGGTTTGTGGGCTGTACTATTGGGGTACTAAGGTGGTGGTTTTTTATGCTACATGCCCGAGTAACAATAGAATAATTATTTAATAATGATTTAAATGATAGGGGTTGGTTTGGTTAGTGGAATGAAAATGGTTAATTAATAATTCAATGGTGGTTTGTGTGGTTAAATGTGATTGATGCTAAATAATGAATAGAATGAGATGATTAAATGAAATTGGATGGAAATGTGAATGTGTCTCATGTCTTGTTGTGTGGTTTTATGAATTTAGAGGTGGAGAAAAAGTGATAGTGTTGTGTGTTGTTTAGTAATTTTTTGAACCCATAGGTTGTGCTTGGTTGTTCTACCTTATATATATATATATACTTATATATTCTTTGGATTTCTATATGCACCCCACCCACGTTGAGAATTATGTGTTGACACCTACACAGTCATACGAGGGGTGCTTTTCCTGATATCTGGTGAAAAGTACGGATGACTGGGATCCCAGTCATTCCCACTCTCTCTTTTGTGAGAGGTTTGTATTGAACAAGATATGATGGTCAGTGGTCTATTATTGAATTAGATGGTGATTTTGATAACTCAGGTGTCTTCGGTGAGGTATGATGGCCTAAGTAATTTGGGGCGAGACGTGACTGTGCTTGTGGGACGATAGCCGAGGTTATCTTCAAGAGAGGCGTGACATGGCCATGATTGTGGGGTGGAGAGACTAGGTTTATTTAGTCATGGTGTGTTGTGATCGTGCTTGTGGGGTGATGTGGTATATGGAAGATATGGGAGATCCAGGATGTATGACATTGGGTGTGAGAGAGGCATACCAATGGGAAAGTGGTGTGGTTTACCCTTATCGATGTGATTCATATTATATTATATTACATGTTTTGTGTTATTTAGTAAGTGTGAATTGGTGAGGTTGGGGTGGTTCGTATACCTTCATAGGTTTCATTTGGTTCTACTATTTTCTCACAGATGCATTAGTAAGCTTCTATCACATGTGCATGAGAGACTTTGGTTTTCCTACTGAGTATACTTGTATTCTCACCCTATATATATAAAACTTTTTTCTGGTTTCCAAGAGTACCACGTCGACCATACTAGACATTAATATCTCAAATACTCGACAACTTATGTGTCACTACTTTAGCATTATTTTTGGGTATTTACATTGGAGACTTTTATCTATATTAATTCTATTTATACATGCATGTGGGATGGATTTTGGATTTATTTTATATTATGTATTAATGTTATTTGTGGATGATTAATATTATCTCATTATCATATATTATTATAGATGGTTATGACTCCCATATCAGGATATTTTTATACCTTTAGTTCTAGTCAGCAACCTAGGGCCTACTGGAGGTGGGACTTAGGGGTTATTATCTCTCTACCCTCATTACGGTATCTTTGGAGGCAGGGGGTCATGATAGAATGGAATCGAAGGTGATGGTTGAGATATAGGATGATTTTTGGAGTTATTAATAGCTAATAATTCATGGGTTTGTATAGAAACAATACATTTTGACCTTTGTTCAGGACATAGGTTCAAGATACTAGCTAAGAAAAGAGATTTTATCCCACCCCCCTCCCCTGTGATCCAGTGCACAAACTCTATGCTTATTGAACGACCAAGTGAGGTGGACCTATTTGTAGGGTAGAGACCAAGGATAGGCAAATGAATCATGATGAATTGTGTTCTTTTTTTAATTAGGTTGTTTTGGGAAGGATAAAATGGATGAAATAATTAAAATGAATTAAAATGAATCTTAATAAAATTGCACACTACTGGGATTAAAAAATATTTGTTTTCCTTTTAGATATGGCTCTAATTTTTCATGAAAATGTGGCTCTTGAAGTTGAGGTTAGGTAGGAAGATCTAGTTGGTCATCGTGTGTTTGATCCAATAGAGGATTATGATGCATGTCAGAGGGTGTTGTGTGCTTTGGGAAAGTGCGGGGGAAGTGTATTAGATGTGGATATAGAGAGATTGTTGGAGGATCTCAAAATCACATTTAGTTTGATCTGGGCCCTGATGGAGTACTGGGTCCCTTTGGTAGGTAGTTATATGAGGGTAGTTTCATGTAAGTGGTGGATACTATATCTAGGAGAGCCGAAGGAGGTAGATGTGTTGTGGGTTGACTTCCAGAAGGATTTCTGGGTAGAGTTCCTTTTGTCAACCATGAAGATAGTAAATAGGTAGGATCTTCTTTCACTTTAGCAGGGGAGCATGTTTGTGTAGGAATTGGGAATCATGTTAAAATAACTTCTTTATTTTTCCCAAGATTTTTTTACAAATGACGATTCTTGTGTGGGAAGTCTTCAGGCGGCACTTTGTCCTTCAATACAATATTTTGTTACTCCTTTTTTGTTGCTGACAGATCTGGATGTTCAGAAGAAGGCAGAGGTGATCAAGAGAATGTACTTGTGAGGAGGTTTTTCATGGGAGGGGAACCAATAGGGTTACTTGAGGAGAATATTTGTCAATTCTTGGTCTCAGGCGCCAGGACCTTCTAGGTTTCGACGAATATAATGTCAAACTTAGAAAATTCCATTCCATCCTTCTTGGTCCTATGTTTTTCATTCTTTTCCTGGGATCTTTTTTCTAGTGTGTTTTGGTTGTGTGGTTCGTGGACATCTCCAGAACCAGTGCCCAATGGTTCCCTAATATTAGTTTAGTGTAGTTGTATAGGTTTAGTGCCATCCTCAGTAATATTTTCTAGTGATATCATTTCAACAGTAGAGACAATAGGTTTTCTCTCTTACAAGGGGATATAGACCATTTAGAGGCTGACCTAAAGATGTTCCTCATGTTTAGGGATCTTGACCTAAGCATGGATATGGATGTGTTCATCATTAGAGTGGTGGAAGAGCTGGGCATGGTCAGCTGTACACAGTGGAGGCATCAGTTCCAGAGTGGCCAAAAATCATCAAAGGTATGACCAGTTTGTTTAGTATGCTTGTTTGTACATTATTTTATTTAGGATATTTTAACTCCTTTGTTTCACCGACTCTAGACGATGATCTGTGACTAGACATAGAGAGGTTTCCCATTCCCTTGGAGTTGACTATGCTAGTCAAAGGCCATACCAACTTATTTGATGTGTACTGTGGGTGTAGACTGATGATGGTGCCACATTAGTCACCTGGGGATCCTTTAATGCTACAAATACAGCTATACAATTTCATCCTTAGAATCAAATGGTTGTATTCAATACATACTATTATCAACTTCTTTTATTTGAGAGTCATGTTTTCAGATATGGATAGCCAAGGTGTGGTCTTCATTAGAAAGCAGGGTTGTCAGGTGGGTAGTTAGTGTGTGGAGCCCCTTCTTTGCTTGTTGTCTGAATTATCGGTGGAATCAGTGGATGTTGAGAAGGTATAGGTTCTCAGGTTCATTGGGGAGTTCTTTAATTTTTTTTCCAAGGGCATTGTGACACTACCCCCTAGACATGATGTTGAGTTCAGGATAGACTTGCAGCCCAGTGCTTCTCAAATTTTGATGGATCCTTATCTAATGACACCTTCTATGTTGAGGGACACTACTGGAAATACACTATTTCCCAACGGTTGTGAACCGTTGGGAAAGCCCCTCAAACCGTTGGTATCTAATATACCAACGGTTCTCTCAACCGTGGGGAAGTAGGCCGTGGGGAAAACCTTTCCCAACAGTTTACTGGGAACCGTTGGGGTAGGGGGTCAGAAGGCACTCTATCCCAACGGTTTGGTGAACTGTTGGGATAGTTTTTCCCAACCGTTTCTCCCAAACCGTTGGGAAAAACCACATGGGTTCCCTCTTTCCCAACGGTTTAGAACCGTTGGGAAAAGAGCTCTTTACCAACGGTTTAATGAACCGTTGGTAAAAACTTATTTATAATTATATGCCAACGGTTTAAAACCGTTGGCATACCCTATACTGCAAATTGCAGCCCCCTGCAATTTGGCAGCCCCTCTCCCCTGTACATCAAGCACCTCTCATCTCATCAGGCCTCATTTTCACCTCATTTTCGATCCAACAGGCCTCATTTTCACCTCATTTTCGATCCAACTATTGTACTTGTAATAAAATAAAACATACATATACAATTACGAACAAATTCATACACATTTAACATATAATGGATCCTGAAACTATACACATCCATAATTAAATTACAATTCATAAACATACATAATTCATATAGAATTCAATTTAAAATTTAGATGACAATTATATCTGGAATCCGATTGAGATGGGGATGATTGGTACACGTCACATATGACCCATGGATCGTTCTCCTAATGTTTCAATGGAAACCGAATGCGTTTGGTCGGTTTTGCGTATGCCAGTTCTTTTCACTTATAATCCTACCCATTATAAACAAAACAGACACAGTTAGAGCGGTGTTGGCCACACCGCGCCTCGGATTGAGTCGGGGATGATTCGTACACCTCACATATGACCCATGGATCGTTCTTCTAAAGTTTCAACGGAAACCGAATGCGTTTGGTCGGTTTTCTGTATGTACATAAAATGATGCCCATTTTTATCAAAAGAGAGCCACTTAGACTGATCCTGGCCACACCGCGACTCGGATTGAGCCCGAGTGGTCTCGTACATGTCACATATGACTGATGGATCGTTGTGATAAATTATCAACAGATTCGGAATGCGTTTGGTCGGTTTGGCGTATGTCAGTTGTTCTTTTCACTTATAATCCTGTCCATTTTAAACAAAAGATACACAGTTAGAACGGTGTCGGCCACACCGCTCCTCGGATTGAGGCGGGATTGACTCTTACACGTCACATACAACCCATGGATCCTTGTGCTAAAGTATCGACACAGTCCGAATGTCTTTGGTCGGTTTTTCGTATGTCACTTGATGATTTTCACTTAAAATGACGTCTTTTTGAAACAAAAGACCGACGCTTTGAGTGGTGTCGGCGACACCGCGTCTCCGATTGTGGCGGGGTTGATTTGTACATGTTACACATGACCCATGGATCGTTCTCCTAAAGTTTCGACGGAAACCGAATCCGTTTGGTCGTTTTTCCGTATGTACTTAAAATGGTGTTCATTTTAAACAAAAGAGAGCCACTTAGACTTATCCCGGCCACACCGCGACTCGGATTCATCCCGGGATGGCTCGTATATGTCACATATGACCCATGGATTGTTGGCATAAATTATCAACAGATTCGGAATGCGTTTGGTCGGTTTTCCGTATGCCAGTCGATGCTTTTCACTTAAAATGACGTCCTTTTGAAACAAAAGACGGACACTTTGAGTGGTGCCGGCCACACCGCGTCTCCGGATTGACCTTAAACCACCAGGAAACATTCTAATTATTATTCGTGACGTGTACGCGTAGACGGCACATCAATCGGACGTGCGGTTTGCGCGGTACGGCTCAATATTCGTGTTTTAAGTGATGCTCGCGCTTCGTAAACGCGCGTGAGGGGGGTCCAAACGGGCCGAACGATTTCAGAATGACCTGAAATTAGACGACAAATACAGGTGACTGATTTATGAAGTGGTCGAGCAGACGGAACGTCAATCGGACGTGCCGTGTGCCCGCGGTGACCGACAACGCAGTTCTGGTGTCATAAACGGCCAAAACGGGCGTCCAACGGTCAAATTCATAGCGTCCGACCTCGGATTGACCTGAAACCACCGGGAAACATTCTAATTATTATTCGTGACGTGTACGCGCAGACGGCACGTCAATCGGACGTGCGGTTTGCGCGGTACGGCTCAATATTCGTGTTTAAAGTGATGTGCGCGCTTCGTAAACGCGCGTGAGGGGGGTCCAAACGGGCCGAACAATTTCAGAATGAACAGAAATCAGACGACAAATACGGGTGACTGATTTATGAAGTGGTCGAGCAGACGGCTCGTCAATCGGACGTGCCGTGTGCTTGCGGTGACCGACAACGCAGTTCTGGTGTCATAAACGGCCAAAACGGGCGTCCAACGGTCAAATTCATAGCGGCCGACCTCGGATTGACCTGAAACCACTGGGAAACATTCTAATTATTATTTGTGACGTGTACGCACAGACGGCACGTCAATCGTACTTGCGGTTTGCACGGTACGGCTCAATATTCCTGTTTTAAGTGATGCTCGCGCTTCGTAAACGCGGGTGAGGGGGGTCCAAACGGGCCGAACGATTTCAGAATGACCTGAAATCAGACGACAAATACGGGTGACTTATTTATGAAGTTTTCGAGTAGACGGCACGTCAATCGGACGTGCCGTGTGCCCGCGGTGACCGACAACGCAGTTCTGGTGTCATAAACGGCCAAAACGGGCGTCCAACGGTCAAATTCAAAGAGGACGACCTAGGATTGACCTGAAACCACCAAGAAACATTCTAATTATTATTCGTGACCTGTACGCGTAGACGGAACGTCAATCGGACGTGCGGTTTGCGCGGTACGGCTCAATATTCGTGTTTTAAGTGATGCACGCGCTTCGTAAACGCGCGTGAGGGGGGTCCAAACGGGCCGAACGATTTCAGAATGAACTGAAATCAGACGAAAAAATACGGGTGACTGATTTATGAAGTGGTCGAGCAGACGGCTCGTCAATCGGACGTGCCGTGTGCTTGCGGTGACCGACAACGCAGTTCTGGTGTCATAAACGGCCAAAACGGGCGTCCAACGGTCAAATTCATAGCGGCCGACCTCGGATTGACCTGAAACCACTGGGAAACATTCTAATTATTATTCGTGACGTGTACGCGCAGACGGCACGTCAATCGGACTTGCGGTTTGCGCGGTACGGCTCCATATTCCTGTTTTAAGTGATGCTCGCGCTTCGTAAACGCGCGTGAGGGGGGTCCAAACGGGCCGAACGATTTCAGAATGACCTGAAATCAGACGACAAATACGGGTGACTTATTTATGAAGTGTTCGAGCAGACGGTACGTCAATCGGACGTGCCGTGTGCCCGCGGTGACCGACAACGCAGTTCTGGTGTCATAAACGGCCAAAACGGACGTCCAACGGTCAAATTCAAAGCGGACGACCTAGGATTGACCTGAAACCACCAGGAAACATTCTAATTATTATTCGTGACATGTACGCGTAGACGGAACGTCAATCGGACGTGCGGTTGGCGCGGTACGGCTCAATATTCGTGTTTTAAGTGATGTGCGCGCTTCGTAAACGCGCGTGAGGGGGGTCCAAACGGGCCGAACGATTTCAGAATTGCCTGAAATCAGACGACAAATACGGGACAGTGATTTATGAAGTGGTCGAGTAGACGGCACGTCAATCGGACGTGCCGTGTGCCCGTGGTGACCGACAACGCAGTTCTGGTGTCATAAACGGCCAAAACGGGCGTCCAACGGTCAAATTCATAGCGGCCGACCTCGGATTGACCTGAAACCACCGGGAAACATTCTAATTATTATTCGTGATGTGTACGCGCAGACGGCACGTCAATCGGACGTGCGGTTTGCGCGGTACGGCTCAATATTCGTGTTTTAAGTGATGCTCGCGCTTCGTAAACGCGCGTGAGGGGGGTCCAAACGGACCGAACGAAGTCGGAATGACCTGAAATCGGACGAAAAATACGGGTGACTGATTTATGAAGTGGTCGAGCAGACGGCACGTCAATCGGACGTGCCGTGTGCCCGCGGTGACCGACAACGCAGTTCTGGTGTCACAAATGGCCAAAACGGGCGTCCAACGGTCAAATTCATAGCGGCCGACCTCGGATTGACCTGAAACCACCGGGAAACATTCTAATTATTATTCGTGATGTGTACGCGCAGACGGCATGTCAATCAGACGTACGGTTTGCGCGGTACGGCTCAATATTCGTGTTTAAAGTGATGCTCGCGCTTCGTAAACGCGCGTGAGGGGGGTCCAAACGGGCCGAACGATTTCAGAATGGCCTGAAATCAGACGAAAAATACGGGTGACTGATTTATGAAGTGGTCGAGCAGACGACGCATCAATCGGACGTGCCGTGTGCCCGCGGTGACCGACAACGCAGTTCTGGTGTCATAAACGGCCAAAACGGGCATCCAACGGTCAAATTCATAGCAGCCGACCTCGGATTGACTTGAAACCACCGGGAAACATTCTAATTATTATTCGTGACGTGTACGCGCAGAAGGCACATCAATCGGACGTGCGGTTTGCGCGGTACGACTCAATATTCGTGTTTTAAGTGATGCTCGCGGTTCGTAAACGCGCGTGAGGGGGGTCCAAACGGGCCGAACGATTTCAGAATGACCTGAAATCAGACGACAAATACGAGTGACTGATTTATGAAGTGGTCAAGCAGACGGCACGTCAATCGGACGTGCTGTGTGCCCGCGGTGACCGACAACGCAGTTCTGGTGTCATAAACGGCCAAAACGGACGTCCAACGGTCAAATTCATAGCGGCCGACCTCGGATTGACCTGAAACCACCGAGGAACATTCTAATTATTATTCGTGACGTGTACGCGCAGACGGCACGTCAATCGGACGTGCGGTTTGCGCGGTACGGCTCAATATTCGTGTTTTAAGTGATGCGCGCGCTTCGTAAACGCGCGTGAGGGGGGTCCAAATGGGCCGAACGATTTCAGAATGGCCTGAAATCAGACGACAAATACGGGACAGTGATTTATGAAGTGGTCGAGCAGACGGCACGTTAATCGGACGTGCCGTGTGCCCGTGGTGACCGACAACGCAGTTCTGGTATCATAAACGGCCAAAACGGGCGTCCAACGGTCAAATTCATAGCGGCCGACCTCAGATTGACCTGAAACCACTGGGAAACATTCTAATTATTATTCGTGATGTGTACGCGCAGACGGCACGTCAATCGGATGTGTGGTTTGCGCGGTACGACTCAATATTCGTGTTTTAAGTGATGCGCGCGCTTCGTAAACGCGCGTGAGGGGGGTCCAAACGGGCCGAACGATTTCAGAATGGCCTGAAATCAGGCGACAAATACGGGACAGTGATTTCTGAAGTGTTCGAGCAGACGGCGCATCAATCGGACGTGTCGTGTGCCCGCGGTGACCGACAACGCAGTTCTGGTGTCATAAACGGCCAAAACGGGCGTCCAACGGTCCAATTCAAAGCGGACGATCTCGGATTGACCTGAAACCACCGGGAAACATTCTAATTATTATTCGTGACATGTACGCGCAGACGGCACGTCAATCGGACATGCGGTTTGCGCGGTACGGCTCAATATTCATGTTTTAAGTGATGCTCGCGCTTCGTAAACGCGCGTGAGGGGGGTCCAAACGGGCCGAACGAAGTCGGAATGGCCTGAAATCAGATGACAAATACGGGTGACTGATTTATGAATTGGTCGAGTAGACGGCACGTCAATCAGATGTGCCGTGTGCCCGCGGTGACCGACAACGCAGTTCTGGTGTCATAAACGGCCAAAACGGGCGTCCAACGGTCAAATTCATAGCGGCCGACCTCGGATTGACCTGAAACCACCGGGAATCATTCTAATTATTATTCGTGACGTGTACGCGAAGACAGCATGTCAATCAGACGTGCGGTTTGCGCGGTACGACTCAATATTCGTGTTTTAAGTGATGCTCGCGCTTCGTAAACGCGCGTGAGGGGGGTCCAAACGGGCCGAACGATTTCAGAATGACCTGAAATCAGACGAAAAATATGGGTGACTGATTTATGAAGTGGTCGAGCAGACGGCACGTCAATCGGACATGCCGTGTGCCCGCGGTGACCGACAACGCAGTTCTGGTGTCATAAACGGCCAAAACGGGCGTCCAACGGTCAAATTCAAAGCGAACGACCTCGGATTGACCTGAAACCACCGGGAAACATTCTAATTATTATTCGTGACGTGTACGCGCAGACAGCACGTCAATCGGACGTGCGGTTTGCGCGGTACGGCTCAATATTCGTGTTTTTAGTGATGCGCGAGCTTCGTAAACGCGCGTGAGGGGGGTCCAAACGGGCCGAACGATTTCAGAATGGCCTGAAATCAGACGAAAAGTACGGGACAGTGATTTCGGAAGTGTTCGAGCAGACGGCGCATCAATCGGACGTGCCGTGTGCCCGCGGTGACCGACAACGCAGTTCTGGTGTCATAAACGGCCAAAACGGGCGTCCAACGGTCAAATTCATAGCGACCGACCTCGTATTGACCTGAAACCACCGGGAAACATTCTAATTATTATTCGTGACGTGTACGCGCAGACGGCACGTCAATCGGACGTGCGGTTTGCGCGGTACGACTCAATATTCGTGTTTTAAGTGATGCTCGCGCTTCGTAAACGCGCGTGAGGGGGGCCAAACAAGCCGAACGATTTCAGAATGACCTGAAATCAGACGACAAATACGGGTGACTGATTTATGAAGTGGTAGAGCAGACGGCACGTCAATCGGACGTGCCGTGTGCCCGCGGTGACCGACAACGCAGTTCTGGTGTCATAAACGGCCAAAACGGGCGTCCAACGGTCAAATTCAAAGCGGACGACCTCGAATTGACCTGAAACCACCGGGAAACATTCTAATTATTATTCGTGACGTGTACGCGCAGACGGCACGTCAATCGGACGTGCGGTGTGTGCGGTACAGCTCAATATTCGTGTTTTTAGTGATGCGCGCGGTTCGTAAACGCGCGTGAGGGGGATCCAAACGGGCCGAACGATTTCAGAATGGCCTGAAATCAGACGAAAAATACGGGACAGTGATTTCTGAAGTGTTCGAGCAGACGGCGCATCAATCGGACGTGCCGTGTGCCCGCGGTGACCGACAACGCATTTCTGGTGTCATAAACGGCCAAAACGGGCGTCCAACGGTCAAATTCATAGCGGCCGACCTCGGATTGACCTGAAACCACCGGGAAACATTCTAATTATTATTCGTGACGTGTACGCGCAGACGGCACATCAATCGGACGTGCGGTTTGCGCGGTACGGCTCAATATTCGTGTTTTTAGTGATGCGCGCGCTTCGTAAACGCGCGTGAGGGGGGTCCAAACGGGCCGAACGATTTCAGAATGGCCTGAAATCAGACGACAAATACGGGACAGTGATTTCTGAAGTGTTCGAGCAGACGGCACATCAATCGGACGTGCCGTGTGCCCGCGGTGACCGACAACGTAGTTCTGGTGTCATAAACGGCCAAAACGGGCGTCCAACGGTCAAATTCATAGCGGCCAACCTCGGATTGACCTGAAACCACCGGGAAACATTCTAATTATTATTTGTGACGTGTACGCGCAGACGGTACGTCAATCGGACGTGCGGTTTGCGCGGTACAGCTCAATATTCGTGTTTTAAGTGATGCGCGCGCTTCGTAAACGCGCGTGAGGGGGGTCCAAACAGGCCGAATGATTTCAGAATGGCCTGAAATCAGACGACAAATACGGGTGACTGATTTATGAAGTGTTCGAGTAGACGGCACGTCAATCAGACGTGTCGTGTGCCCGCGGTGACCGATAACGCAGTTCTGGTGTCATAAACGGCCAAAACGGGCGTCCAACGGTCAAATTCATAGCGGCTGACCTCGGATTGAGGCGGGGTTGACTCGTACACGTCTAAAATGACCCATGTATCGTTGTCTTAAAGTATCAACACAATCTGAATGCGTTTGGTCGGTTTTCCGTATGCCAGTTGATGTTTTTCACTTAAAATGATGTCCTTTTGAAACAAAAGACATACACTTTGAGTTGTTCCGACCACACCGCGCCTCGGATTGAGGCGGAGATGACTCGTACACATCACATATGACCCATGGATCATTGTCTTAAAGCATCAACACATTTCGAATGCGTTTGGTCAGTTTTTCGTATGTCACTTTTTGTTTTCACTTAAAATCTTATGGAAATTCATATAGAATATTTTTATATCATATTTAGTATGGATTAGATTTTAGTTGATCGTGCTATGAAACATTTCAGAGCTAATGAAATTAAGGAAGGTGGAGGGGCTGTCCGGGGGGCTGTCCGGGGGGGCTGTCCGGTGGGTGTCCGGGGGGCTGTCCGGGGACCAAGGAAGAGGGTGGGGGGGCTGTGCGGGGTCTGTCCGGGGGGTGTTTGGGGGTTGTTCAGGGGGTTGTCCGGGGTTGTTTAGAGGGTTGTCTGGTGGTTGTTCAGGGGGTTGTCCGGGGTTGTTTAGGGGGCTGTCCGGGGACCAAGGAGGAGGGTTGGGGGCTGTACGGGGGGCTGTCCAGGGGGCTGTCCACGGGGCTGTCCGGGGGGTGTTTGGGGGGTGTTCGGGGTCCAAGGGGGAGGGGGGGTTGTCCATGGTCCAAGAATGAGGGGGGATGTCCAGGGATTTCTCAAACACACAACCACTAAAAGACAACAACATCCATAAAAACAGACAATATATAAAAATAACTCAACTCCAATACTATACTACGAGTCTAGATAAAACCAACTACTAGAATAGATTAAACATCAAATATCAAGTCAAAAATGTAACAGATCAATATGTCCCAGATCAGCATCACCATCTCCATCATCATCATCATCATCGCCCTCGTCATCGTCCTCCTCATCGTCCTCACCCTCCACAGCGCCTTCCTCCTCGCCTTCGCCCTCCTCCTCGCCCTCCTCATCTCCCTCCTCTTCCGCATCAGACTGCTCGCCATCATCATCTTCAAGCTGGACATCGGCCTAACCACCACTGGAACTGCCACCTGGTGCACCATATATAGAATGTATCGACGACATGTATTCATCAATCGCTGGGCTGGCCTCTGCTGGAAGTGTTGGACGTAGAACTTCAATAAATTTCATAAATGCACTGTTTGCCCTAGCAGACTGTTCTGCTGTCTCTGTGGCCCTTTTCTCAGCCTGTTCTTCCTGTGCCCTAACTTGCTGCAGCTCGGTGGCACTACAACTCGTACCTGAGGAAGGCCAATACCTCGTCGGGGCTATCCTAGGTCGGCAGCGTACTCTGCCAGAATGATCCTCTCCCAACACCTGATGTAAGTGATCAGATGGCCCAAAATTGTCTGCTTCTTGGGCATCGAGGGCCTCTAAAGCATCCTATTACAAATATAAATATATTATTAAGTTACGAAATAGATATTAAAATATAAAATCAACAGATTAAAACTTACAATCTGCTGCTGAGTCGCTTCGTTGACAGCACGTCCATCCTTTTTCGTCTACTCGAGCAAAACAGTTTTGCTCGAGGCACACGTCCTTCAATATTTTGTACTTGCCTCTACAATGACATTGAAAACAAAATTTATATAAAGACTTCAGAAAATAATTAAATAATTGAGGAAACAAAATAAAATGTAAGTCGTAAAGAAAACTTATAAACAATTGTCATACCTGCTGCCTCTCATGATCCGGCATCGTCGTGCGTCCTAGTGTATGGAGGTATTTTTTTGCATCAATGTTTTTTTTATTTTTTCCAGATGATTCCTAAATAAAATTCGATAATGCAAAGGATAATATTAATGCAAAACTTGGAAGTTATTATTTAAATACCTCAAATGTAATTCATACCTTAAACTGGGTACTCGTCCAATGAGTAATCATCTGACGATACTGCTCTATAGGACAATCATCCACGACTGGTACCGCCTCTAACTCAGTGCCAACTCTAGCACGCCAGCCAATATACAGCTCATGCTTGTAGGCTCTCCAAAGCTCGCCTAAATCCTTTAGACGTTCCAGTCGTGCACCCTCACCATCAGGAAAATTAAATCGAAGCTGAAATGAAAATATTAATTTATATAAATACAAAACAAATTCATGGCATTAAATACAACAGATTTTTTTACCCATATCTCTGCCCAAGCTCTATCTTTGACCTCATGTGGCAAATGTCTCCACGACAGCGGGCTGACGGGAATGATGTCAGAGTATTTGGCAAGCGTCGCCATAAAACTCCGACATTGTTGCCCTGTTTTCTCAACCATCTGATTGTCTTCATTATATTCCACCATAACCTGTGTGCGACGGTTCCACACCGAACGCATGTGTGTACGGCCCCGCCCTCGCCTCCTGTCAGTAGATGTATCTGTCATGAAAGAAAAAAAAAATATTTTATCAAAACATGTTATAATGAAAATAAATATTTCTATAAAAATTTGTTAGGGTTTTATATATATACCTGTGCTAGTCTGATCAATGAGTGGCGCCGGATCCACATAACCTGATGGAACACCCTCTGGTGGAACAGGAGTCGAAGATGATGGAATATAAAAAATCGGAGAGACAGAAGTAGAAGGAAAAGAAGATGGAACAACTGTATGACCTGCTAACTGGGGAGTGGGAATCATCATGGGATGTGAAAATGATGGGGTAGAAGATGCAGAAGGTAGCGAAAACATGGGAGGTCTAATTATCCCGTGTGTCCCTAACGACACACCGGGATCAGAATGTGGGAAGGCTGAAATGTCAGTGGGAGGGGCAGGGTCTAGTCGGGCACGCGCAGCTCTATGTCCACCTCTGGTACGAACCCTCCTCGTACCACCGGCCTGAGTACTAGGACTAGTACTAGGCTCCTCGTCGAATAACTGTCGACGTAATGGTGGATCCTACAAAAAAGTTTACAAAAAAAATTAATCACATGACATTATATATTCTGTAAATATATATATATATATTTGAAATAAAGTACTCACTGTAGGCACTAATGGTGGACTGCCCATCTCCTCCATCCGACGATTGTTCTCCGCCATTTTTTTTCTTCGTCTCTCTTCAATTGGCTTCATTTCCTGTATTGGAAAACAAATATGTAATTAATTAGAAAAAGAAAATTAATGTGTAAACCAAAAAACTAAATATATGAGGGAATGAGGGGATTCATTGGTAATTTAGCTATCAATTGTTTTAGAAGAGCTTGAATGAATTTAATAAAACATACAAGTTGTAATGTTCACCAAGTTAGAAATATTGTTTGATTTGGTTTGAATACAGTTCAATTCCAAATTAGAAAATTCAATTCAAATAAAACAGCAACCAATAAACATTGAAAATTCACATAAAGGTCAAGTCAGCTAAAACATATTTGTGATCAATACTAAATAAATATGAATATTACCAACCTTAACAACCCAACTCGAGGTAAACCAAATGAATTGAGAACATGGATGAATGATTCTATATATTTCCAACCACAACTTCAGGTTCACAATAAACTCTGACAATTGAGCTATTGGAGTCATCAAAAGAAATAAATGGATTGGTTCCAATGGCAATAGGGACAGTGTCAATTCCATCATCAGCATCATCAAAAATATGTCTTGGAATTACTTCAACTATGACACCAAATTCAGGTTGAAGTTGATCTTTGACATAAAAAACTTGTTTAGCCATTGATGCCAACACATATGGTTCTTCGGTTGCAAGAGTGCGGGTCATATTAATTAATCGAAATCCACAATCATCAATAAATGTGCCATGTCTCGTCATCGAATCAAACCAATGGCATTTCATCATTGTGACTCGTCCATGAGAGTAATAATCTAATATTATTATTTTCTCAACGACTCCATAATAACCCACATTTTCAAGTCGCGGTCTACTATCTGATGCACTGGCATAACAATCTGTTGTGGCAGTAACCATAATACCATCATGTTGTGTTCTCATGTTTTTGGCTCGTTCAGTGACAATAAATCTGTACCCATTGATAATAATTGATTTACAGTCACGAACCACGGTATTAGGACCAAAAGCCAAAGCTCTTATTTCCTCAGAGACAGAGTCAGCAGACAAACTCAATACCTGCAATATAAATGACAGTTAAACTTAAGTAAATATTGAAATAATTAATTTAAACAGTAATATTTTTACCTTCAATTTTAACCAAGCAGAATACTCTTTGCTATGCAAAGTCTCTCTCCTTCTCAAAGATAAAGAACGATGCTTCCTATTTATCATTGTTTTATGTTCCCTGTAGATAAAAAAATATGAATAGTTTAACAGATATATATGTAAGATATACATATTCAATTTTGTTACCTGATATAGTCATCGAACAAATCACAGTTGAACAAAACTGTGCGATGTGCCATCTCCCGCTCTTCATGGCTTAATGTCTTCAATGTATATGATCCAGGAATTCCTCCTGTTTGAGGAAGTGATGGAAAACTGGGTTCAATTTTCTCATATTGTTCTTCTTCATTTCTCATTGTTCTGTTCATTCTTGTAGTAAGATCAGACAAATACATTGAACAGAAATCCATACATTCTTGAGCTAAGTAACCGTTCACGATAGAACCTTCGGGATGATTCTTGTTTCGAACATAAGACTTTAATGTGAACATATTTATTTCAGTTGGATACATCCAACGAAAAGAAACAGGTCCTCCGAGAAGTATTTCAGTTGGAATATGGACAGTCAGATACAACATGCATGTGAAAAATGATGGGGGAAATATTTTCTCCAACTCACACAAAATTAATGGGGCATCTGTCAACATTTTTTGCAAGAAAGACTTGGACAACTTCTTAGCACAAAGATCTCTAAACAAATGGCACAACCGAATAACACCCACCCTTACATTATTGGACAAAAGATGTCGGATTGCTATTGGAAGCAACTCATGCAGTAGAACGTGATAATCATGAGTCTTCAAAGATTTTAGCTTCAACTCTCTTCTGTTGACCCGTTTAGATATGTTGCTTGAATAGCCATCAGGAACTCTAATAGTATCTAATACTTCCAAAAATTGTTTTTTTTCAGTAGGTGTCATCACATAAGAAGCACATGGAAGTTTCCATTTCTTTTCACTGATACGCACAAGATGCAATTCTGGTCTAATGCCCCAATCCACCAAGTCACGACGAGATCGTAAATCATCTTTTGTCTTCACCTTGACATTTAGAAGAACTGAAAGCAACATTTCACATATATTCTTTTCAATATGCATTACGTCTAAGCAATGACGTAGCAAATTGGTTGACCAATAAGGCAAATCAAAAAAGATACTCCTCTTCCTCCAATTGTAACAGGTTTCTGTGGAAACATTCTTTCTCTTTCCAGATTTCATTTGACCCTTCCCGAACGAAAAACTGAAATCTTTCAATTCATTAAGCACATCAGTTCCAGACATACGCTGAGGTGGATCATCAGTCTCTATAGTATTATCAAATCTTCAACGATTCATTCTATATGGATGATCCTTTGGCAAAAATCGTCGATGTCCCATAAAACTGAAACTACAACGATGTTTCAGTCTTCTTGATCGTGTATTCTTCATACAAACTGGACATGAAAGTTTCCCCTTTGTGCTCCATCCAGACATCATTGCATAAGCCGGAAAATCATTGATTGTCCACATAAGCGCAGCGCGCATCTGAAATATGTCTTTCGAACATGCATCGTATGTGCGCACACCCACATCCCAAAGAAGCTTCAACTCTTTTATTAAAGGTTGCATGTATACATCAATATCAATGCTGGGATCAGAAGGACCAGATATGAGTATACTCATGAAAGTGAAAGATTTTTTCATACACAACCATGGGGGAAGATTATAAATGTGCATAAAAACGGGCCATGTGTTGTGCGAAGTAAGCATCTGCCCAAACGGATTAAAACCGTCGCATGAAAGACCCAACCTCACATTATGCACGTCAGCTGCAAAATCAGGATGTCGAGCATCAAATCTCTTCCATGCAAATCCATCTGCAGGATGAACCAACTCATCATCAGTCTTCTTTCTCTCGGTATCATGCCATCTCATTTTTATTGATATGTCATCAGACATAAAAAGATTCTGGAGTCTGGGGATCAATGGAAAGTGCCACATTGATTTCTGTGGAACGCGGGATGGTGTTCCATCAGATTTTGACTTCCAGCGGGATGTGCCAGATTTTATACATTCATTTCGTTCAGCGGTTTCCTCCCAGAATAAACTGCAATCTTTCGGGCAAGCATGAATTTTGTTTCTTGAACATCCAAGTTCCTCAACTAACTTCCATGCCATATAGTGGTTTGAGGGAATATCTGCATCATCTGGAAGTAAATCCTTCAAGAGGGTAAGAATGTAATCGATTGCTGTATTAGAAATCCCATACATAGTTTTCCCGTGAAATAATCGGATTAAAAATTCCAGCTTTTTCATTTTATCGCATTGTCGATATACTGGAGTCGTGGCAGCATCATTCAATTTTTTCACCCTATCAATATCCTCATTTTCACTAGATGCATCAGCTGTCCTCATATCGAAGTCTTCTTGAGTCGAAATCCTTTCTTTTTCATGATGACGAATAAACGGAAACCGATCATCTAACAAATTCTCCATTCCAGTCTTTTCATTTTGATCATCACTAATTTGAGATTTCGTTTTCTCCCCATTGTGATACCACAGAAAGTAGTTTGCTTGAAACCCATTTTTGGTTATGTGGTAGCTGACTTCTTCACAGCTCAACCAAGGTCTACCAACACAATTGGAACATGGGAAGTGTATGCGACCACTATCTGAAGCATTGTGAAATGCAAAATCTATAAAGCTCTCCAAATTGTTTTGAAAATCGTCTGAGATCCGATCGGTTTCATACATCCAACTTCTGTCCATTCTGTAAAAAGAATTTATATAAGTCATTTTGTCATAAACAATTCAATAGGCATTAACTATAATAGAAAATACATTTAAGTAAACGATAAAGGAAGAAAATAATCAAGGTATCAACTACACATGTCAAAAAAACATACAAATGTGTTATTGAAAAAATGTAAAACCAACAAGAACTTAATGTGTTATATCACATAACAGCATGACTCATCCCATAACCATATTAGTAGGGTATCATGAACATGAATAACATCAACCTTGTGCCATCCTCCTACCCTACATGACCCCAACCACATGCCACATCTTATTATAGCCTTATCACATCACACCTCACCGAAAAACACTAGGGAAATCATAGTACATCTCACCTGAAGACACATGGACAATCACATCGTATCTTGCCTAAAAACACATGGTCAATCACTTTTTCAGGAAGAGTAGGGAAGACATGGTAGCTATCCAAACATATAACCACCATCCTAGATATTAGAAAAAATACTCATAACTCAAAACCTCTGATCGTTGGTAAGTTTATCCAACTCTGGTTGGGAATGTGTAGAAATAACATAAAAATACATGATATATAGATAGCACAAAATACTCAACCTATGGGTTCACATTAACTACATAATCACACACTTCACTACTACCATAAAACACATAAACCACACCACCACCACACAAGACGCATAGCATTGGAATATAATTCTACATTCAATAAGTCTATCTATGGAATTATCATAAGAATCCATGTATCAATTGGAATATAATTCTACATTCAATAAGTCTATCTATGGAATCCCTCCCTTGGATCCATGTATCACCCATGGCTTAATCAATATTCAAAGAAATGAGTCTATCCGTGGAATTCCACTGTGAATCCATTTATCACATAAAGCGTATAAGTTAATAGAAACAAGCTTATATACCTGGCATCCTAATAGAATCCATGTATCACTATTTACTATTAATCATTTAATGAATTCCATTTCATTTAAACAATTCATTAAACATACCAAGGTCAAAAACTAAGGTATTTAATACAACTCACCTCAAAATGGCGACTCAATCAAATAATAACCTGAAATGAATGAAGCTTCATTTACTCATGTTGTAATGACAAGATAATGAGATTCCCTTGCTTAATCAATCAATTCCATATCATGGTCTCAACATAACTCATAATGGCTAGCAATTCAATGAAAATTCAAGCACTCACATGGGAATTTTTAATAGAACACTCCTAACAAGACTATAAAGATATCACATGCATTAGTTATAATATATCTAACATGGTAACATAAAATATAAGATAAATTCAATCCAATTTCAAAGATTCATAGCATAGTCTCTACTTTACTCACATTGGCAAGGCAATACAATTAAAACATGTGTTAAAAAATAATTGGCATTCATGTGTTAAAAGGGGAATGCAAACCATAAAATACCCTTAATTAATTTAATTTACAATTCAATTCAAAAATCGAACAATCAATTCGATTTATATAACCTTTCACAAATGACATCCCATGTTCAAGGGGTAAAATCCAAAAAGGAATTTTCAAGAAAACTCACCCTTAGGCTGGTCCGGTCGGCAGTAGCACCAAAATCACCTAAACTGATGGGAAAAATGAAAATAGGTTTAAATACTATCCAAACATTTGAATACATTTTCAGTTAAGAAGAAAAATAACCTGAATAAGAGCTGGAAAATTGAAGGCCGACAGTACCTCCAAAATCGCCTAAATCGGCTGCTGCTCCCGTTTTAGGGTTGTGTATCGCGAATGGGGGATAGAACAGGCGGCTGGGAATTTGGGGAGGACCTTTGCCAACGGTTCTTAAAAACCGTTGGCATATGTATATCTATCCCAACGGTTCTACAGAACCGTTGGAAAAAACCTGCAAAAACCTCATCTATGCCAACGGTTCATGAGAACCGTTGGTAAAAAACCATCTATCCCAACGGTTCTCATGAACCGTTGGGAAAAAGCTCCCTGGAAACCTCTATGCCAATGGTTCTAATGAACCGTTGGTAAAAACCTCCTCCCCCAACAGTTTCATAGAACCGTTGGTATCTAACCGTGGGGAATGGCCAGCATTCCAGTAGTGGGAGTTGAGGGTTAAAATAGATGATCTGATAGAGAAGGGTTTATCCAGCCTAGTGTGTCACCTTGGGGTGCATCCAGTGTTGTTTTCAAAGAAGGAAGACGATAGTATGAGGGTGTTCATACACTACTGGAGGTTAAATCTTGTGACAGTCAAAAACTGTTACCATATTCGAAGGATAAATGATATTTTTGACCAGATGGGAGGGGAAAGTGTGTTTTTTAAGATCAATCTATGTTTGGGATATCACCAGTTGAGGGTAAAGGAAGGAAATATCTCGATACTACCTTCAAATATAGGTTTATGCACTTAGATTTTATAGTCATGATATTCGGTGTTATGAACACACCAACCATGTTCATGTGGATTATTAATTCCGTGTTCCGTGAGTTCTTATATCGTTTCATTATTGTATTCATCAATGATATCTTAATCTACTAGAAGTTAGTGGAGGAGAATTATGAGCATCTCAGAACTATTTTTCGGGTTCTTCTATACCACAATATCTATGGAATATTGTCCAAGTGTATGTTCTAGACATAAAAGTTGCATTTCCTTAGGCATGTGGTGTCTTAGAAGGGCATAGTAGTAGACCGGTTGAAGGTCAAAGTAGTTGTTTTTTGGTCAACACCCAAGAATATGGAAAATATTCAAGGTTTTCAATGTATTTTATGATATTATTTGAGGTTTGTACCTGATTTATCCTTATTAGAAGTCACATTTACATCCTTGACTATAAAGTACCAGGATTTTGTGTGGAGTGATCAGTTCTAGGAAGCATTCAGTTACCACAAGGGGAAGTTGATTAGTGCATAATTGCTCTGGAATTCTGAGGAAGGGGTGAGGTTTAAAGGTGTTTTGTGATGCTTTCTATCTAGGATTGGGATGATTTCTAATGTCGCAGTAGGTAGTGATCTCTTATTGGTATAGGAAGTTATGTCCCCCTAAGCGTAACTATACCACCAATGATCTGAAGCTAGTAGCGGTTGTGTTTGTGCTAATGTTGTGGAAACATTACATCATTGGGGAGCTCTTTGTGGTCTTAGAAGATCACTAGAGTTTGAGGTATATCTTTTCCTAGTGTGATTTGAAGTTGTAGAAGTAGAGTTGGATGGAGTTTCTTTAGGATTACAATTTTTATATATTCTACACCTTGGGATAATTGAATTTTGTCACTAAAAGTTTCAGTAGGAAGTTGTGGAATGGAGTTATTTGAGTGTCTGGGGATGTTTGGAGAGCAACAGAGGAGTTGGAAGCCTTTCACTTAGATGAAAATGTGGTTTATGGAAGATGCTATTAGTTTCAGATGATGACACAATCTTCTCTGATATAGTAGGTAGATGAGTCTTAGTGGGGAGACTTAGAGGTAGTAAGGATGCATAATCATGTTGGCCATAGTGATACTCCAAAGGGATGGTTGGAATGAGATGTTGTTTTGTGGGAGGTTTTTTATTTTGGTATTGATTCATAAGGGATTCCTCTGTGAGTTTCATAAATCACCTTTGGGGTTACACCCATGAGTTTCCAAGATATACCATGGCCTGAAGATTTAATTTTTATTGCCTGAGATGAAACAGGTAGTGATAGAGTTTGTGGCTTGATGTCCAGTTTTCTGGTAGTTAAAGGTTGGGAATTGTGTTCCTGGTGGTTTTTTGAAGCCTTTGGGTGTTCCCAAGTGGAAATGGGGTCAAGTATTGATGTATTTCATCATAGGGTTACCCAGATCTCATGCAGGTTGTGATGCTATTCGGTTGGTCATGGATCAGTTGATGAAATCGACATACTTATTAATGATCAAGGATTCAGGGATAATAAATGATTTGGTTAAGGGGTATATAGATGAGGTGGTGTAGTTTCATTGATTTCCAAGGATCATTGTCATATATTGGGATTCATTTTTTACCTCCTGAGTCTGGAGGGGATTGCAACATGATTTTGGAACTCAGTTATTCCTATGTACTTCTTTCCACCCTCAAACAAATGGGAAGACAGAGTGGACTATCCAGACATTAGAGAATATGTTGTGGGAATAAATCTTGGACTTTGCTTTATCTTGGGTACGACACCTAACATTGGAGGTTTTTTATTATAATAATAGCTATCACTATTCAATTGGAATTTCCCCATTTGAGGCTTTGTATGTTTGACCGTTTTGTTCACCATTGTGCTGGATAGTGGTTGGGGAGATAGCCATTCTTGGTCCCAATGTGGTGCTGAGCATGACAGAGATATTTCATCGTGTTTTTGAGGTGATGAAAGTTTCACAGTACTAGAAGAATTATTTTTCTAATCATAGAAGGAGGACCTTGGAGTTTGAGGTTGGGGACTATTTGTTCTTGAAGGTTTCCCATCAACATGGTCAGTGGAAGTTTAGTAGATGGGGTAAGCATTCCCCCAGGTTTCTTGGGCCCTTTGAGGTGTTGGAGAGAGTTGAAAAGGTGGCATATCAGTTGGAATTTCCACCACATTTAGAGAGGATCCAAAAAGTATTCCAGGTCGCTCATCTTCATCAATATCTTTATGATGAATCCCATGTCATTGACTGGGAAGAGTTGGATATTGACGACAACATGACATTCATGGAGTGACTAGTAGTGATCCAAGATCAATAAGAGAAGGTGATATTTGGAAGGACCATTTTCTTATTTCTTGTGTTGTGTACACATGGTAGTCTGGAGGAGAGTACTTAAGAGAGAGTGACATAGATTCCTACCCTGTACCTAGAGTAGTTTTGAGGTTTTCTTTACTATATTTCTTTATTGAAAAGTGATGTTTTGGACCCTGCTTTATGAGATGTATTGTTTTCTTTCATTTGTGATGTGTGTAATGAAGTTATAACATATGAATATGGTAGTAATAAATTCTTAATCAGGAAATATGAACTATGATATGATTAAAACTATGCGGGTGAGTCAGTGCTGCCTAGAGCAGATAGTATCTTGACATGGAGAATGAAATTTTCTAATTCGTGTGTTCAGGATGGTGCAGTTTGTTTATTGCAGTGGTTGTTCATTTGGTATGCATGTAGGTTGACATGGCTATCTAGTGGATGGGTGGAAGTGTAGTTGTGTGAGAGGAGGTGGCTTGGGGTTGTGGTGATGTGGTTGTTCAGTGTGTTTTGTGGTCATTTGGGTTAGTGTGTTTGGAAGGTGGAAGCATTTGATGTATGAAGAGACCCTTGAGAGGTATCTTGTGAAGTGGTTAGTCTGGAACCTTTTCGTATGATTTTGGTTTTGGATTATTGAGGGAGATAATCATTTTATAGGTATCTGATATAATGTTTCATGCCCTCCTGGTCCATTAATTTCCGAGTTTTTGTTGATGGAGGTGTTTGAGGGAGGTTCTGGGAGGTTTTAGTGGAAGCTAGAGGTGCAGCAGAACTGCTACAGGAGATACACACCATATAAGTGGATAACATGATGTGAAAGTTGGTTTCATAGATTTTACAGGTCCGGTTCATGACATATATACATTTGGGGTTAAATAATGAAAAGGTGATGCATTTTTTCAACGAAGCTAAACCCCGAGGATTACACGCCGTGAAAGGGTATTACATGTCATGTAATTCCTCGATGCAGTACAGTTTTAAAAGTAATTTTTGGGCAAATTTTCATTCATTCGGCTATGGATTATTTTTGATCTCATTTGTAGTGAACCCTAGGAACCCCAAGGAGTCCTTCAAGCCCTCTTCCTCCTTCTTTGATTTGTTGGTCCTGATGGTTGTTCATTGGAAACCCCTGGTAATCCATTCCTTCAACTTGGTAAGTTTTCATGTGTTCTTCAACCATGGATTCATTACAGAAGTGTTGTTATAGTTTAGGGTGTGTTTTTGGTTTCGTTTTGATGGTGTTTCTTTTTTTTGTAGGTTTATTAGTGTTTTATCATGGTGTAGTTATGGTTTGTGGGAATTATTATTCACCATGTGGTCTGCAATGAGTTGGAAAGCTTCATTGAGGTAGGGTTTCCCTCGTTTCTCCTTATTGTATATCACGCAAGAGGGGTTTTATTTTTTTATCTATGGGTTATGGTTATTTTGGATTAATCAAATATATAAAATTGGTTAATTGAAATTTAAATGGGTAAAAATGGGTTTGAATAATTTGCTTTTATAACTTTGATATTATTGTGATATTGTGGATTATATAGGCTTACAGCCTTGATAAAATTTGTGGCTATTGGGGGATTTGTTTGCGCTGGATATATGTATTGTGATTACTGATTTGGTTGTGATTGTTGTAATATCACCCTAAAAAGGAAATTAATTAACCAATTATACTTGGATAATGAAATGGTTTCCCCAGTTTTATGGATTGTGGATGACACCCCTAAAATAAAGTAAAATGTTCTAAAATATCCTTTATAAATATGTAAAATGATTTTTTTGTGTTGTGATGTTTGACCGTTCTTATGGGATGGGGATGTGTGGCTGGGTTGTGTGATGATGATGGTTTGTGTGCCGTGATTTTGGGGTGGTGAGGTGATTTGTGGGACGTGATATTGGGGTGATGAGGTGGTTTGTGGGATGTGATTTTTGGGTGGAGAGGTGGTGGTTGCTTTGTACTAGATGCCCGAGTAGTGATGGAATAATTGTTTAATAATGATTGAAATGAAATGGGCTGGTTTGGTTAATGGAATGAAAATGGTCAATGAATAATTAAATTGTGGGTGGTGTGGTTAAATGTTGATGATGAAAAATAATTAAAGGAATGATACAATTAAATGAAATTGGTGGGAAACATGAATATGGCTTTTGGATTGTTGTGTGGTGTTATGCATTTAAAGGTGGAAGAAAAAGTCACAGTTTTGTGAGTTGGTTAGTTTGTTTGTGAACCCACAATTTGGGCTTGAGTATTTGACATTATATATATATATATAATTGTATATTCCTGTGATTTCTATACCCACCCACCCATGTCAGCACTATGTGATGACACCCCCATAGTCACGCGGGGGGTGTTTTTCCCGAAGTGAGATCATTCAAGAAAAAGGATATGATTTAAAGTGGTTTATTAGTGCATTATATGGGGATTGTGATTGCCCAGGTGTATTTGGGTGAGGTGTGAAGATCTAGGTTTTTTAGGGTGGGATGCGACCATTCTTGTGGGGTGGTAGCCTAGGTGCCTTTGGGTGAGGTGTGATGTGGTTGTTATTGGGGGGCGGCGAGCCTAGGTGTCTTTGGGCATGGTGTGTTGTGAATGTTCTTGTGGTATAGTGTGGAATACAAAAGATATGGGAGATCTAGGACTTATGATGTTGGGTGTGAGAGCAACATACTAGTGGGAAAGTGGTGTGGGGTTCCCTTATCAATGTGATTCTTATTAAATTATTTTACATGGTTTTATTTATTTGGTGAGAGTTATTTGGTGAGTTGGGGTGGTTAGTATACCTTTATAGGATCATTTTTATTCTTCTTTCACATGTGCACAAGAGACTTTTTTCCAACTGAGTATACTTGTATTATCACCCTACATATATAAAACTCTTTTCAGGTTTCTAAGAGAACTATGTGGACCATGTTGGACATTACTAGCTCAGATCTTTTATAGTTGTTGTGTTGCTGTATTAGCATTATTTTTTTATACTGCATCAGTTCTAATTATAAATTCATGTGGGATGGATTTTGGATTTATTTTATAATATGTATTTTATTTTTTTGTGGAAGATCATCTTATCTCTTGATCATATATTAGTATAGTGGGTAATACCTCCCATATCATGATATTGTTATACCCTCAGTGCTAATCAACAACCCAGGGCCAACTGGAGGTGGGACTCAGGGGTCATTATCTCTCAACCCTCATTGTAGTATCTTTGGAGGGAAGGGGTTATGATAGAATGGTATCAATGGTGTTTTTGAGAGATATGATGATGTTAAAATTTATCCACAATGAGTAATGCATGGGGTGGTATGGAAACAGTTCCAGTTGACATTGGTGCATGACATTGGCCAGGGATACCAGCTAGGAAATGTGATTTTAGGGCCCCCATGGAATCCAAGCTTATTGAATGACCAAGTGAGGTGGAACTACTTGTAAAGTAGTGACCTAGGATAGGTACATGCATCATTATGGCTTGTGTTATTATTTTAATTTCATTGTTTTAGGAAGGTTTACATGGATGAAATAATTAGAATTAAATAAAATGAATCTTAATAAAATTACATACTACTAGGCTTAGGAAATTTTATTTCCATTCATTTATGGATCCTATTTTTCATACAAAAGTGGATAAAGAAGTTAAGATCTATTAGGATGATCTGTTTAATCATTGATAGTTTGATCCGACATAGGTGGATGAGTCCTAGTGTAGGGTGTTTCATTCTTTGGGGAAGTATGAGGGAAGTGACTCAGATGTGAAGATCGAGAGCTGGCTAGAGGAGCTCGAGATCGCTTTTAGTTTGATCCATGAACCAATGGAGTACTTGGTTTCTTTGGTAGTTAGTCAGATGTGGAGAGCTTTATGTTAGTGGTGGATTCTATATTTAGGAGAGCGGAAGGAGGAATATGTTTTATGGATCAACTTTTAGAAGGATTTCTAGGAAGAGTTCCTTTTGTCGACCAGAAAGATAGTAAGTGGAAAGATCTTCTTTCTCTTCAGTAGGGGAGAATGTAAATACAGGAGTGAGGAATCAAGTTCAAGGACCTTTTGGTTTTTCCCCCAAATCATTTTCCAGATGAGGAGTCTCATGTGAGACATCATGAGGTGGAACTCTTTAATTCAATCTAGTATGCAATTACTCATTTTTCATTATCGACATATCTGGAATTTCAAGAGAAGGTATAGGTGATCGAAAAGATGCACTCATGGGGATGTTTTACAAGGGAGGGGAACCAATAGGGTTATTTTATGAGTATAGTTTTTAATGGAAGGTCTCATGAACTAGTACCTTCTAGGTTTTTATGAGCAGGGATTCAGCCTTAGTAACTTCATTCCAAACCTTCTAGGTGTAGTGGTTTCATGATTTTTATGGGAGCATTATTCTAGTGTGTTTTGGTTGTGTGATTCATGTCCATATCCAAAACTAGTTCCAGGTGGTTCTTCAAGATCATTTTGGTGGAGGTGGATAGGTTCAGCACCGACCTCAGCAGTAGTTTCTAGTGAGATCATTTTAGCAGTAGGGGTAGTGTGTTTTTGCTTTTCCAAGGGGAGATGGACCATATATATGCTAACCTCAGGATGTTTCTAATGTTTAGATACCATGATATAAGCATGACCATGGTGGTGGTCATCAATAGAGAGGTATAGGAGATGGGTATAGTCCGTTTTATGCAGTGGAGGTAGCAGCTCCATAGGGTACAAAGATCACCAAAGGTACCCTCAGTTTTTCTAGTACTCTTGTTCGTTCCTTGTTTTATTCAGGATATTTTCAATATGTTTTTCACCCACTCTATCCCATGCTCTGGGACTATATGTAGAGAGGATTCCCATGCCCCTGGGGTTGACTATGCCAATTAGATGCTAGACCAGCTTATTTGATGTGTGACGAGGGTGTAAACTGATTATGGGGCCGCATCAGTTCTGTGGGGAACTGTTCTTACTAAATATACAGACATATGATGTCATCCTTATAATCAACTGGTTTGATTCTTTACTTGATGTCATTAACTGATTTTAGAGTAGAGTCATTTTTTTGGATGTGGATATCCGACATGTGGTTCTCATTGGCGAGTGGGGTTGTGAGGTGTGTGATTCATGTATGGAGCCCCTTATTTCCTTGTTGGATTAGTTGTTGATGGAATTAGTGGATGCTGATATGGTATAGGTTTCTAGGGTCATTGGGGGAGTTTTGGGATGTTTTTTCCAAAAATGTTGTGACACTACCCCAAACGTTAATGTTGAGTTAGGGATAGACATGCAGCCTGGTTTTTCTCTAATTTTGATTGATCCTTATCTAATGACACATTCTGAGTTTTGGGAGTATCGGATTAAAATATATGATCTAATACATAAGGGTTTCATCTAGACTAGTAAATCGATTGGGTGATCTAGTTTTGTTCGCAAAGAAGGAAAATGGTAGTATAAGCATGTTCATAGACTACCAGAGGTTAAATCCGGTGATAGTCAAAAACTATTACCCAATTCGAAGGATAGACTGTATTTTCAACTAGCTATGATGGGTGAGTTGGTTTTCTAAGATTAATATGGGTTCTGGATATCACTAGTTGAGGGTGAAGGAGGATGATATCCTGAAGAATTCCTTCAGATGTAGGTATGGGCACATCATGTTTGTATCCATGCCATTCAATTTTATGAATTGTAACAGCCCGAGATTTTATGAAAAATATTATTTTTAATTTTATTAATGTCTTGTGTTGTACGCTACACCAAAGGGAGCTTGCACAACACGCATCTTTGACTTGCCTTGCATTACACGCAATCACAACCTTCCTCGATAGCGTGTGTTGTACGCAATACTGAGTTTCACGAAACAACAATATGCTATTAAAATATTATTAAAACTAGCCGTTATGAATAGTAATAACCACTTTTTAAATTTTAGAAATTTTATCTCTCAAAATGGACTTCATTTTTTGATTCGGAGTATCGAATTTAGCCTAAGGTGAAATTTTGGTACTTTTCGGATAACATTCATATTCTGATGAATAGTGAAAATTACTAAATTATAATTAAAAACAACTTTTTTAATCGAAATAATTAATAGTGATAAATTATTAATTTGAGTAGTTTTAAAGTATATTTAGAATATATTTTTACAATTTAATATAATGTTGGTCATTGAATGTAATTTCACATTTAAACTAGACATAATCAAGTGTCAATCTTTTGATAGATATTGTTTCTTAAAAACACGCTATTTGTTTTAACAGTGGGATTTAATTATAAAATTAATTAATGCAACTTCTATGTTATGAATTTGGTAAAATAGACTTCATTTTTGAATTCGGAATATGAAATATAGCTTAGGATAAAATTTTGGCATTGTTCTGAAAAACATCAATTTTTGATGAATAGTGAAACTACTAAGTGGTAGTTAAAAAACAGAATTTTTCATAAAACTTAATTTTACCGCTTCTGTGAATGGAATTTCAAAAATCTGAGAGACACGGTTGATGTCAGTAAATAAAATGTGGTTCAATGAGATGAAAATAATTTTTGGTGAATAGTAACTTTTTACTTTTATTTACCACGGTTAAAAGTAAATAGGGTAATTAAGGGTAAGAATGATATTAATATTACCCTAAAACATGTCCTAATTATATTTGACAAGTGTATCTCGACAAAAAACAACATTAAGTATAAAATATTATCATTTAGGCCCACTTGGATTAGATTAGGACATTTATTATTATTTAATTCAAAGAAGAGTTAAAAGAGTTAAAATCAAAGTATATTTACTAAAACATTTTTAATATAGGGTTGTATATACGATAAATTCGATTGTAACTATTCATTAGAAAGATAAAAGGATTTCCTAAATGATGGTATTTTATTTGTAATTTTTAGACATCAAATAATTTAATTTATTTATGACACAAAGATGATGCAGTAATTATCTTATTAATGAAATATTGACATAATTGATATTATAAATATCAAAATAAATGTAATTTAAGACTTTTTATGAATTACACTAATTTTCTAAGTTACTATGATATATTAGTGTTGATTTAATCAACTTGGTTCTAACATATAATTCTGTTATGACTTTCACAAAAATCATATATCAAATAGTGTCAAAATTGACACAAAATAGTTTTTAAATAACATATTATATTATTAATTGTTATTTTATTCCTAAAAATCTACGGTTCGGCCAAATGACTTATATAAGGATATATGTATTAATAATATACAATTTGGGGTTCGTTTGGCATGTTATAGTAAGTGTATTAACCATTTAGTGAAAGAAAACAAAAAGACACGGTAAAAGTTAAATTATTTAACTTAGAGTAAAATCTAATTGATAAGGTTAAAATAATACCCTAAACTTGTCTAAATCCTATTTGATGATAGGATTTCGACCCATCCCCACTTTATCTTCGAAATAAGACCCTTTGGAACCATTATAATCCGATTTTGACTTTAATATAAAATAATAGTTTGAGATATTCTTAAGGTGCCTCTCTCCTCCCTTATAAGAGGGCACCTCCTCCCCCTCCTCCTCACACCAATTTGAGCACTCAAGCTCGGCAAAACCCTGCCATTTTCACCTCTCCACTTCCCTAGAATAATCCTAGAGGTCCTGGTCTTCTTCAAAGTCCAATCTTAGTTCTCTAAGTGGATGATTCAAAGAGGCGTTCCAAAGAAGAGGTAATATCCATTACCGATATTTCAAATTTCTTTCTTCTTCAACTTCTTCTTCTTTAGTTGTTTCATTATAAAGTAATAACATCAGTATTACTTACATACTGATATGTTATTATAAATATTAAACAACCCTAATTCACCTTCTATCCATCCTACGGAAAAATGAAATCACCACGCGTGCGTACGTACAGAATACCGTCTTCACGCCGTGGTGTAATCTATTTTCCACCATCACCTTACAAGGATGGTTATAATGGTGTAATGAGTAACTATTTATTATTATTATAAAGTAATATTGATACTGAAATAATATATATATACTCCAATACAATTCCACGATCATAGGAATGATATCATCACTCGTGCGTACGTACGGAATACCGTCTCCACGATGTGATGTGACTCGTTCTACATGATCATCATTACATAGTAACTATATAAATGAATTGAATGAATAAATATGATATATGTTACACTAATACCATTCTGGATATAAGGTATCTATAACCTTAAAAGAATAATAATAATTTATTCAGCAAAACACGCATAAGAACAAAAGGCAATAAAGACCCGAGTAACAAGTAACAATGAAATATTACTAACAAGAAGCTAAGAATATGACCATATATGATATCATATCAATATGTATGATTTTGGAATAAGTCAATAACATTATTTAAACCATTATACATGAGCTTCGGACACGTACGAAGCAAATCGGACCTAAGGTAAGGGAAATATCACAATCTCATTTTTATCCGAGATTGTTTATACTTTAGTATTTACTGGGGTGTATTTTATCATCCACATCCACGTTTCCTGAATATGTAATATTATTTCCATCCACCTAAAATTGTTTAAATCCAATTTTACCCTTCGGTGAGTTTTTAGTAAAAGATATGAAAGGAATCTTTTGTCGTTTTTCGTACGAGGTACTTTTTGACTTTTCTGACAAAAGTACGAAGAATGTTTTTTTTACTTATACGGAATGAATGGATTTTTAAAACATTATTTCCAAGAAGCTTCCTTTACAAGTTTTCAAGATTATTTTTAATCAACTTCTTTTTGTATGACATGTTAAGAAAGGAAAAGTGTTTTTGAAGAAGAAAGGATATTTTCCTCTAGAATGGAGTTCAAGTGTTTTATCAAAATTATTTTCCATCTAAGATAACAAAGGGTTCTGTTTTTATCCCTATTATTACATTGATATGATTATGTTGTGATGGAATTATTTTTATGAATTCCTTTATCTTATATGAATTGTTTTATGATGTCATGATGTTTAAGATTCCCATTTGTATTACATGGGTTATGCAATGATGTATGATTTATGATTTTGTGGCACACATAAGAATGGTATCATTATGAGACGGGTGGGACCTATATCTCCCTCCAATGCATTGGGTAAAGATTTTATATCTCATGAGATAGACATGGCTGGAATGGTAGGTTATACTGGTTCAGTGAAACAGGACTGAAACGAGGGTGACTTGGTTCAGAAAGGGACTTTGTCCACTATGATAGTCTTGGCAATGAGTCTTGACAAATAAGATATGATTCTCTATGATTATGTGTGTATGCCACAAATTTTCATGTTTTAAGTTATGATTATTGGGATTTCATTTCACTACTATGATTTATCCCATGTTATGAAATTATGCTCTCTTTTGCAGGTTAAGATTTCCAAAATGTTATGTTCTTATGAATATGATGTGATTGATATTTCTTTTGTTTACCCTTACTGAGCATTTGAGCTCACCCTTTTATGTTTTCTTTTCCCCAGGATATAAAGAAAGGTTTTTGGTAAAAAAGGGGGGAAGATCTTTATGGGAGATGTTGAAGATCTTTCACCACGTTTAGAATATTATTTTCCGAGTTTCCAAAGACACTAAACTATTATGATCCTTGTGTGTGTGTTTTTGTTATGTACTAAGTATTCTGCAAAAGTAATGTAATGTCCATGTACGTTAGGCTTCGGGTCTCTACAGTTGGTATCAGAGGAAAGGTTTAGTCAACCTTTGGAAACTAGGATGCGAGAACTTTAGTGAGATCCCTAGAGATATTTCTAAGGTATGTCTAGGGATGTCCCTAAGGTTACGTATACGTATAGGTTATAGTACTAGAACTACGGTAATGATCATATAATTTAACCTAAGAAGTTAGATATTGAGGATACTCCCCCTTTATAATGGTGTTTTCCCTAGCATGATTTTTGCCTCTCACACTATTCTTTTTGGGTTTTAGACAATGGCTGGAACCCGAAGGAACCGTGTTGATCAATGCAATGGACAATGTAATGATTGACCTCCTGAACAAACAAATGTTATGGGATATGGAGTGCAAAATCTTATTGCTATACTTACACAAGCTATGAATCATTATGGACTTCCAAATGAGCAGAGAAGGGAACAATATTCTATTGAGTCCTTCATGAGGCAACGTCCACCTTCTTTCAGTGGGTCTTCTGATCCACTTGTTGTTGAACAATGGATCAGTACCACTGAAAAGATATTTTCTGTTCTTCAATGTTCTGAGAATGATAAAGTCATCTTAGCAGTATATCGTTTGGAAGGTGAAGCTGATCAATGGTGGAATCTTATCAAGAATACGAGGCAAAGAGATGAAATTGAGTCTATGGAATGGGACAAGTTCAAGAACTTGTTTTTCAGTAAGTACTTCCCTCGTATTCTTCGAACGAAGATTGAAAAGGAGTTTCTTGAGCTGAAGAAGAAGGATGATGAATCTGTTGGTATATACGAAGCAAATTTTACAAGACTTGCAAGGTATGCATCTGGCATTATCATCCAACCTGAAAGTAAAGTTGATCGATTTTTCAGTGGCTTAAAACCAAGTCTTCGAAGGGCATTAGCTATAAGAGACTTTAGTAGCTATGAAGAAATTGTGCGTTGTGCTATCAAGGTAGAAATGGAAGTTGGTGATACATATCCATCTCATGGTTTTGACAAGAAATGAAAGATGAATTTCAAGGAGAAATCTCAGAATAATGGTGAAAAGAAGATGAATGTTTCCTTATGCACAATGTGTGGAAAGAAGCATGGTGGAGATTGTCTTAAAGGGACTAGAAAATGTTTTATGCATGGAAAAGAAGGTCATCGAGTATCTGAGTGTCAAAGTAATGGAAAAAGGGATTCTAATAATGTGAATAAATCAAACACTGTAGAGAACGCACCACCAACACTTCAATGATTCAAGTGCAAGGAAATGGGGCATTATGCTAATAAATTCCCTAATCCAAGGGTTAGTGATGATCAACATGAGAAACCACTGAAGGCAAAGGAAAAAGGGAAGTCACATGCGATCACTATTGGCAATGTTGAATATGAAAACGATGTGGTGGAATGATTAAGTGTTTATGTAATGGGATTCCAAAATAATGGTGTATCATAAAGTATTGGAATATTTATGTATTGGTCTAATGTGGTATTCAAAGTGATTGAGATATTTTTGGAAATAAGATGATATGCACATAATGAAGGGAAAACGAGAAAAAGAAATGTTTAACAGTATTCATGAGCTCATGATTGATATATGGACTAAGTGATATCATGGTTTGAGTATATAGAATTTTGAGGATTTTGGTATGTGGAAAGTGTTAACTTTTAACTACATTCATGTTTTCAATAAGGTTCAATGGGTATTCAAGAGAATACATGATTAAGGACTTTGAATGTTTGGAATGTGACCAACAAGACATATCTTATGATATATGGGGATCAACGATGGTATTAAATCTCTGGTAATCGTTTTCACTATATTATGAGAGTGGACTGCAGTATTATGGATAAGCCTAAAGATTGGAATGGATTATGTTGGACATAAGTTAGTATTGTTTAAGGATATAAGTTTTTTTTCTATATTATTGATGGGATGTTATAGTAATATAGTTTTAGAAAAAGGACAACCTGCAGGATGGGCGACAGCCCATCGCGTCGGACAAGGCTGTGGGAATCGAACCCACAACTGAAGTGAGACTGGCCTTTATCGCCTACCACTGACCTACAGGAAGTCTCTGTTTAGTAGAAACTAGTTTTATTATATTACGCAGTATGATATATGAAGTATAAGTCCATTTTAGGAACCCTATATGATGAATCTCACTATAGATGGACTTATGTATTTTTTTGATAACTTTTCTAACCTTTTGTTTGAGATAGATGGAATGACCCATCATTCTATCACATGATCTGCTAACACATCACGAATGACAAATTCAACTTCATTTCTTTAAGAGATGAAGTGGAAATTGTCCAAAGAACGACAAACGGTGAGACTATACCAAAATCACGAAAGTATTTCTTCTAATTCCAATTTCATCAACTTTAGGGAAATGATCTTGAAAACCAAAAATGTTGTCCTAGTGCTCTTATATCTGATGAATCAGATGGTACCTTAGATCGTCACAAATTTATGGCTTTGTGATTGCTGGCTTTTCCATAGCCATGTTCTCTACCACTCTCCATCAGAACATTATGGTTAGATTTCTCTTCCATATCCATATTTTCACCTATGTGGAAACCCGGTGATTGGTTTATTTGGGTAACCGTTACGTTTCATACTTTTGTTTTTAAAGATTGGTTTTGATATTCCTTTTTACGATGTGGGTTTCTATTAAAGAAACTTTCAAATAGTAAACCATTTATAACCCTGACGAATTTTGAGGGCGAAATTCATTTTAAGGGGGGTAGAATGTAACAGCCCGAGATTTTATGAAAAATATTCTTTTTAGTTTTATTAATGTCTTGTGTTGTACGCTACACCAAAGGGATCTTGCACAACACGCATCTTTGACTTGCCTTGCATTACACGCAATCACAACCTTCCTCGATAGCGTGTGTAGTACGCAATACTGAGTTTCACGAAATAATGATATGCTATTAAAATATTATTAAAACTAGCCATTATGAATAGTAATAACCACTTTTTAAATTTTAGAAATTTTAGCTCTCAAAATGGACTTCATTTTTGGATTCGGAGTATCGAATTTATCCTAAGGTGAAATTTTGGTACTTTTCAGATAACATTCATATTCTGATGAATAGTGAAAATTACTAAATTATAATTAAAAACAACATTTTTAATCAAAATAATTAATAGTGATAAATTATTAATTTGAGTGGTTTTAAAGTATATTTAGAATATATTTTTACAATTTAATTCAATGTTGGTCATTGAATGTAATTTCACATTTAAACCAGACATAATCAAGTGTCAATCTTTTGATAGATATTGTTTCTTAAAAACGCGCTATTTGTTTTAACAGCGGGATTTAATTATAAAATTAATTAATGCAACTTCTATGTTATGAATTTGGTAAAATAGACTTCATTTTTGAATTCGGAATATGAAATATAGCTTAGGATGAAATTTTGGCATTGTTCTGAAAAACATCAATTTTTGATGAATAGTGAAACTACTAAGTGGTAGTTAAAAAACTGAATTTTTCATAAAACTTAATTTTACCACTTCTGTGAATGGAATTTCAAAAATCTGAGAGACATGGTTGATGTCAGTAAGTAAAATGTGGTTCAATGAGAAGAAAATAATTTTTAGTGAATAGTAACTTTTTACTTTTATTTACCACGGTTAAAAGTAAATAGGGTAATAAAGGGTAAGAATGATATTAATATTACCCTAACACATGTCCTAATTCTATTGGACAAGTGTACCTCGACCAAAAACAACCTTAAGTGAAAAATATTATCATTTAGGCCAACTTGGATTAGATTAGGACATTTATTATTATTTAATTCAAAGAAGAGTTAAAAGAGTTAAAATCAAAGTATATTTACTAAAACATTTTTAATATAGGGTTGTACATAAGATAAATTTGATTTTAAATACTCATTATAAAGCTAAACAGATTTCCTACATGATGGTATTTTATTTGTAATTTTTAGACATCAAATAATTTAATTTATTTATGACACAAAGATGATGCAGTAATTATCTTATTAATGAAATATTGACATAATTGATATTATAAATACCAAAATAAATGTAATTTAAGACTTTTTATGAATTCCACTAATTTTATAGGTTACTATGATATATTATTGATGATTTAATCAACTTGGTTTGAACATATAATTCTGTTATGACTTTCACAAAAATCATATATCAAATAGTGTCAAAATTGACACAAAATAGTTTTTAAATTAAATATTATATTATTAATTGTTATTTTATTCCTAAAAATCTAAGGTTCGGTCAAATGACTTAGATATGGATATATGTATTAATAATATACAATTTGGGGTTCGTTTGGCATGTTATAGTAAGTGTATTAACCATTTAGTGAAAGAAAACAAAAAGACACGGTAAAAGATAAATTATTTAACTTAGAGTTAAATCTAATTGATAAGGTTAAAATAATACCCTAAAATTGTCTAAATCCTATTGGATGATAGTATTTCGAGCCATACCCACTTTAGCTTCGAAATAAGACCCTTTGGAACCATTATAAACCGATTTTGACTTTAATATAAAATAATATTTTGAGATATTCCTAAGGTGCCCCTCTCCTCCCTTATAAAAGGGCACCTCCTCCCCCTCCTCCTCACACCAATTTGAGCACTAAAGCTCGGAAAACCCCTGCCATTTTCTCCTCTCCACTTCCCTAGAATAATCCTAGAGGTCCTGGTCTTCTTCAAAGACCAATCTTAGTTCCCTAAGTGGATGATTCAAAGAGGCGTTCCAAAGAATAGGTAATATCCATTACCGATCTTTCCAATTTCTTTATTCTTCAACCTCTTCTTCTTTAGTTGTTTCATGATAAAGTAATAACATCAGTATTACTTACATACTGATCTGTTATTATAAATATGAAACAACCCTAATTCACCTTCTATCCATCCTACGGAAAAATGAAATCACCGCGCGTGCGTACGTACGGAATACCGTCTCCACGTCGTGGTGTAATCTATTTTCCACCATCACCTTACAAGGATGGGTATAATGGTGTAATGAGTAACTATTTATGATTATTATCAATTAATATTGATACTGAAATAATATATATATACTCCAATACAATTCCACGATCATAGGAACGATATCATCACTCGTGCGTACGTACGGAATACCGTCTCCACGATGTGATGCGACTCGTTCTACATGATCATCATTACATAGTAATTATATAAATGAATTGAATGAATAAATATGATATATGTTACACTAATACCATTCTGGATATAAGGTATCTATAATCTTAAAAGAATAATAATAATTTATTCGGCAAAACACGCATAAGAACAAAAGGCAATAAAGACCCGAGTAACAAGTAACAATGAAATATTACTAACAAGAAGCTAAGAATATGACCATATATGATATCTTATCAATATGTATGATTCTGGAATAAGTCAATAACATTATTTAAACCATTATACAGGAGCTTTGGACATGTACAAAGAAAATCGGACCTAAGGTAAGGGAAATATCACAATCTCATTTTTATCCGAGATTGTTTATACTTTAGTATTTACTGGGGTGTATTTTATCATCCACATCCATGTTTCCTGAATATGTAATAATATTTCCATCCACATACAATTTTTTAAATCCAATTTTACACTTCGGTGAGTTTTTAGTAAAAGATATGAAAGGAATCTTTTGTCGTTTTTCGTACGAGGTACTTTTTGACTTTTCCGACAAAAGTACGAAGAATGTTTTTTTAACTTATACGGCATGAATGGATTTTTAAAACATTATTTCCAAGAAGCTTCCTTTAAAAGTTTTCAAGATTATATTTAATCAACTTCTTTTTGTACGACATGTTAAGAAAGGAAAAGTGTTTTTGAAGAAGAAAGGATATTTTCCTCAAGAATGGAGTTCAAGTGTTTTATCAAAATTATTTTCCATCTAAGATAATAAAGGGTTCTGTTTTTATCCCTATTATTACATTGATTTGATTATGTTGTGATGGAATTATTTTTATGAATTCCTTTATCTTATATGAATTGTTTTATGATGTCATGATGTTTAAGATTCCCATTTGTATTACATGGGTTATGCAATGATGTACGATTTATTATTTTGTGGCACACATAAGAATGGTATCATTATGAGACGGGTGGGACCTATATCTCCCTCCAATGCATTGGGTAAATATTTTATATCTCATGAGATAGACATGGCTGGAATGGTAGGTTATACCGATTCAGTGAAACAGGACTGAAACGAGGGTGACTCGGTTCAGAAAGGGACTTTGTCCACTAAGATAGTCTTGGGAATGTGTCTTTGACTAATAAGATATGATTATCTACGATTATGTGTGTATGCCACAAAGTTTCATGTTTTAAGTTATGATTATTGGGATTTCATTTCACTACTATGATTTATCCCATGTTATGAAACTATGCTCTCTTTTGCAGGTTAAGATTTCCAAAATGTTATGTTCTGATGAATATGATGTGATTGATATTTCTTTTGTTTACCCTTACTGAGCATTTGAGCTCACCCTTTTATGTTTTCTTTTACCCGGGATATAAAGAAAGGTTTTAGGTAAAAAAAGGGGGGAAGATCTTTATGGGAGATGTTGAAGATCTTTCACCACGTTTAGAAGATTATTTTTCGAGTTTCCAAAGACACTATACTATTACGATCATTGTGTGTGTGTTTTTGTTATGTACTAAGTATTCCGCAAAAGTAATGTAATGTCCATATACGTCAGGCTTCGGGTCTCTACATGAATGAACTTTCCATGTTCACAGGGCTTATGAATTCTATGTTTTGTGAGTTCCTCAATCACTTCATTGTTTTATTCATCAATGATATCCTAATATACTCAAAGTCAATGGAGGAGCATGTAGATCATCTCAAAACTATCTTGAGAGTTCTTCAATGACACCGTCTCTATGGAACGTTGTCCTAGTGTAAGTTATGGTAACAAGGGGTGCATTTCCTCAGGCATGTGGTTTCTCAGTAGGGCTTCAAAATAGACCCATCAATGGTCAAATAAGTTTCTTATTATGATACACCCATGAAAGTGTAAAAGGTTCATAGTTTTCATGATCTAGTATGATATTATCAGAGGTTTATACCTGATTTATCATGAGTCATATACCATTTGAAAACTTTTACTAGAAAGGAACAATATTTTTTGTGGAGTGATCAGTGCTAGGAAGCATTTGGTTACTATAGAGGGAAGTTGGTATGTGATCGAATGCTCTGTTTTCTATGGAAGGGGTGAGGTTTGAGTTTTTTTGTGATGCTTCTAGTATAGACTTGGGATGTGTGCTAATGAATCAATAAGTGTTGATCTCTTATGGGTCTAGAGAGTTATGTCCCCATGAGGGTAACTATACCACCTATAATATGAAGCTAGTATCTGTTGTGTTTGCGCTAAAGTTTTAGTAGCATTACCTCATTATGGAGCACTTTATGGTCTTCATAGAACACAATAGTTTAAGCTATATCTTTTCCCAGTGTGATTTAAACTTGAGGAAGTGGATTTGTAGGGAGTTTATTCAAGATTATGATTTTGAGATCACTTAAATCTTAGGAAAAGGGAATGTTGTGACTGATTCTTTGTGAAATGGAAGGTTGTGGTTCTGGAGTCTGGGGTGTTTGGAAAGCAATAGAGAAGTTGGAAACCTTTCTCTTAGTTTTAAAGGTGGTTGATGGGAAATTTTTTTTTGTTTCTGATGACATTAGTGTATTCTATGATGTAGTAGTTAGAGGAGTCTCAATGGAAATACATAGAGATAGAGGTGATTCTTGATCTTGTTAGCCATGGTGATGCTTTAGAGGGATGGTCAAAGGATGTTTGGAACCAAATGTTGTTTCATGGGAGGTTGTTTGTCACATTAGCGATGCATGGGGAAGTCTTACATGAGTTTTATGACTCACATTTTTTGGTACACCTTGGAGTTTCCAAGATGTACCATGGTGTGAAGATACAATTTTAATGGCCCGAGATGAAATGGGAATTGAAAAAGTTTTTGGTTCGATGTCTAGTTTACAAGTAGGTAAAGGTCGAGCAACATGTTGTTTATGGTTTATTTTATCCTTTATATGTTTCCATGTGAAAATGGGAGGACATATTGATGGATTTCATCAAAGGATTACCTAGATCTTAGGGAGGTTGTGATGATATCTGGGTGGTCATGGATCGATTGATGAAATTGACCCACTTATTAGAAATCAAGGAGTCTGGCATAGTGGATGCTTTGGCTAAGAGGTACATGGATGAGGTGGTGTGGATGCATGGAATTCCAAGGTTCATTATCTCATATTTGGATGCATGTTTTACCGCATGATTCTGGAGGGGATTGAATCATGATTTTGGAACTTAGTTACACCTTAACACTACTTTCCACCCTCATAAAAATGGGAAGATGGGGCATACTATCCATACATTGGAGGATATGTTGCGGGCATGAATCCAGGACTTTGGTTGATCTTGGGTATTCCAAATTCCTTTGGTATATTTTTATTACAATAATAGCTATCACTCTTCCATTGGCATGACCCAATTTGAGGATTTTTATGGGAGACGGTGTCATTCACTGATGTGGTGAATAGAGGTCAGGGAGATAGTTGTTATTGGTTCTAATGTGGTGAAAAGAATGATAAAAAAAATTTAGTTTGTTTGTGGGAGGATGAAAGAAGCACATGACTAGATAACTTATTGTGTCGATCATAGAAGGAGTCCATTGGATTTTTAGATTAGGGACCATGTGTTCTTGAAGATTTCTCCTTGACGTGGGGAGTGGAGGTTTGGATAAGGAGGGTAAGCTTTACCCCATGTTTGTTGGGCACTTTGAGGTGTTGGAGCGAGTTGAAAAGGTGTTGTACTGGTTGTGGTTTCCACCATGATTAGAGAGGATCTAAAAAATCTTCCACATATCTTAGATTCATCAATATGTTTATGATGAATCCCATGTCATTGACTGGGAATATTTGGATATCAAGGACGATGCGAAGTTCGTTGAGTGACCAGAAGAGATCTATGATCACCAAGAGAATGCACTCCATGGATGAACCATTTCTTTGGTTCATGTTTTGTGGATGCATGGTGGCATATAGGAGAGTACTTAGGAGTTAGAGACCTTGATGTGTGCCTAGTACCTATAGTTATTTTAAGTTTTTTTGATTTTTTTCATTATAATGTGATGAATGAACCTTGTTTTATGAGATGGACTATATTCTTTGGTTTGTGATGTGCGTGGGGTGATGTGTGTAATAATTTTCTAACATATGAAAAGTGGAGGAACATATTCCTAATTGTGATTCATTAACTACGATGTGATTAAAACCATGCAGGAGAGATAGTGACATTCAGAGAGGATAATATCTTGACTGTAACACCCTAATATTTTATGAGAAAATTTTTTTAATGTCTTATGTTATATGCAACACCAAAAGAGTCTTTCACTACACATAACACTGGCTTGGCTTGCGTTACAGGCAATCCCGACCTTCCTCGATAGCGTGTGTTATACGCAATACTGGGTTTCACTAAACAAAGATATATTGTTATAATATTATTATGGACTAGTCATTATGAATAGTAGAAACTAAAATTTTAATTTTATAACATTATTATTCATCTTACACATTTTATAAAACATGGTATGGGAACAAAATAAATATTTCGGGTAAAATAAGTATTTTTCAAAAAATGCAGTTTTGTCGCCTTTTGATGGTGCACCCACATTAAATATAGTTTTTGAAAGGTTTATAAGTTCAATTTGACAAAATAAAATTCTTCTTTGAAATAATGATATAAAAATTTCCTTTGGATGAAATTCTCATATTATTCTGATAACTTTCATATTTTAATGATTAGTGAAAACACACTGTATTTTAATTAAAAAAAACTTTTTTCATCACAATAATTTATATGGTTAAATTATAATATTTAATGGTTTTAAATTATAAATAGAATATATTTTTACCATTTAATATAATTTATTCCATTACCATCAATTTTACATTGAATTCATAGGTAAAAACATTTCAATCTTTGGCAATGTTTTATCTTTTAAAACCTGTTTTCTTAACAATGGGATTACTTTTAAATTAATTACTTAAACTTATGTGTTTTTAATTTTGAAAAATAGATTCCATATTTTAATTCAGTGGGTACAAATTATGTTAATATGTTAATTTTATTTTTTTTATATTAAGAATAGTAACTACGGTAATTTTTATTAACTGCAGTTAAAGGTAAATTGAGTAAGTAAGGGTAAAAATAAGATTATAAAATTACCCTAACACCTTCCAAAATTATATTGGATGACTAAAAGTCGAACCATATCACCTAAGGGTCAGAATAGTTTAATTTTATGGACTTTTGACCCTGAAAATAATTTAATTATTACTAAAACCAATGAAAGTGACAACATGTCACTCTCTTAAATATTTTAAGTATAATAATTTTAATTTAGTGATAAACTTCATGAAACATAGAACATGAATAGTCACCAGAAATATAGTAAAATTATCTACGTCATGTAAATTTATTTATAATTTTTAGGCATTAAATAATTATCATTAAAGGTGACACAATAGTGATGTTGAAATTATTTTATTGATTGAAATACCAAATAAATGGTTTTAAAAATATCAAAATAAATATTATATAAACTATTTAAGGTGATACACAAATTTTCTAGATTACTATGACATGTTAGTAATCTATTAAATATTTGTTTTCGAATATATCCTCTGTGTAGGTTTATTTAAATTCAAATAAATGAATAGTGTCAAAATTGACACTATTGTTATTTTATAAAAATAAGATATTATAAAATGGTTTAAAAATCACAAAAATATTTAAAAATTATAAATTAAAATTTGTATGGTCTAAAATGTCATAAATTATCCAATTATGGAAAATTCACAAGACATAAGTAATTATCTATAACAATTTAAAATTTAGAATCTTATTACCACAAATAAAATTAAATAGATTAAATAGGGATAAATCAAGTTGATAATGTTTAAAATAAATTCCAAAAATGTCTAAATTTTATTGGATGATGATATTACAACCCTATATCATCTAATATTCGGATTTGAGCCATTTAGGAAGTTTTTAAGTGGGATTTTAATTTATTATAAACTAATATTTTTGAGGTTTTCAAAGGTGCCCCTCTCCTCCCTTATAAAAAAGCACCTCCTCCCTCTCTTCCTCACACCACTTTGAGCCTTCAAGATTGGAAAAAACCTTCCAATTTCACTTCTACACTTCCCTAGAAACATTCTAGAGGTCCTGGTCTTTTTTAAAGAACAACTTTAGTGCCCTAAGTGGAGGTTAAGAATAGGCACGTCAAAGAAGAGGTAATATCCTTTACCGATTCTTTCCATTTTATTTCTTCTTATACTTCTTCTTATTTATTTTTCTCATCACAAATTAATAACATCAATATCACTAATATACTGATATGTTATTATAAATATGAAACAACCCTATTTCACCTTCTATCCATCCTACGGAAAATGAAATCACAGTGCGTGCGTACGTACGGAATACCGTCTCCACGCCGTGGTGTAATATCTTTTCCACCACCACCTTACATGGATGGGTATAATGGTGTAAAGAATAACTATATATAATTATTATAACATGATAATAATTCTGATACATTACATCTTCCACTCCAATACCATTCTATAGTTATGGGAACGATATCATCGCTGGTGCGTACGTACGGCCTACCGTCTCGACGATTTGATGCGACTCGTTCTACATGATATTCATTGAATAATGATTATATAAATGAATTGAATGAATAAATATAATATACATTATACTATTAACATTATCTAAATAATGTATCTATATCCTAAAAATAGGAATAAAAATTTATTCGACAAGACATGCGTAAGAACATAAAGCAATGAACACCCGAATAACAAGTTGCAATGAAATATTACTAATAAGAAGATAAGAATATGACCATGTATGATATCATAACAATGAATATGATTCTATAATAAGTCAATGACATTATTTAAATCATTATACAGGAGGTTCAGATACATACGAATCATATCGGACCTAAGGTAAGGGATAAATTTTCCAATCTCATTTTTATCTGAGATTGTTTATTCTTTAGTATTTACTGGGGTTACATTTATCATCCATGTCCCTATTTCCTAAAAATGGCTCTATGTATGTTTAAAGTCATTTTTACCAATTTTTTACTTTTACTACATGGTATGTAAGGAATATTTTTTTACCATACAAGGTACTTTTTGACTTTTCCGGCAAAAGTATCAGAAGAATGTTTTTTTAACTTATACTGCATGAACGGATTTTTACGGTTTCATAAAGTCTTATTTTCATGAGTCTTCCTCCACAAGATTTCATGATAATTTTCAAAAATATCCTTTTCTTTTAAAATTTCATGTCATTTTGTGAAAATAAAATGATTTTGAATAAGAAAGGAAATTTTCCTCAACAATTCCTTTAAAGTGTTTTGTCAAAACTATTTTCCATCTAAGATGAAATTATTTAGTATGATTATGTTTCAAGTATAATGTCTCTATTATTTAAATGGTTTCACATTTATTATGGTGAAATTATATCGATTTGTTTTATATGGATTATGTTATGATGGGATGATTTTTATGAAATCTATTTTATTCTTTGGGTTATGATGAATGGATTATGATTATGTTGTGGCACCTATAAAAATGATGTCATTTTGAGATGGGTGGGAACTATATCTCCCCCCAATGCATTGGGTAACGATTTATATCTCATGAGATAGATATGGATGGAATGGAAGGTTAATCTAGTTCAGTGATACAGGAATAGAACGAGGAGTGAACTCGGTTCATTAATGGACTTTGTCCGCTATGATAGTCTTGGCAATGAGTCTTAACTAAAATTAAATGATTTTCTACGATTATGTGTGTATGCCAAAAAGTTTCATGTTTTAAGTTATGATTATTGGATTTACATTTCACTATTATGATTTATCCCATGTTATGATATTATGATCTCTTTTGCAGGTTAAGATATTCAAAAGGTTATGTTCTTATGAATATGATATGATTGATATTTTTTTTACCCTTACTGAGAATTTGAGCTCACCCTTTTGTATGTTTTCTTTTCCCCAGGTCAGGAAGAAGGGTATTAAGTAGGATATTCGAAAAAGGGACTCTAGATATGATGAAATAATTGGGAGACAATGTAGATAATTTATGAACCCGTTTTTTATGTTGCCCAGTTTCTAAAGACACTATACCTATACGGTCCTACCATGGTTTTGTTATATGTTGTAATAAGTATGCTTCAATTCTGAAATAATAACCATGTATCTAAATTATGGGTCATTATAGTTGGTATTAGAGGGAGGGTATAGTCAACCTTTGGAAAATAGATTGGCTTTAAAGTATAAATAGAATATATTTTTACCATTTAATATAATTTATTCTGTTACCGTTAATTTTAAATTGAATTCATAGGTAAAAACATTTCAATCTTTGGCAATGTTTTAACTTTTTAAACTCGTTTTCTTAACAACGGGATTAATTTTAAATTAATTACTGAAACTTATGTGTTTTGAATTTTGAAAAATAGATTCCATATTTTAATTCATTGGTTCCAAATTATGTTAATAGGTTACTACTTTTTTTTATATTTTGAATAGTAACTACTGTAATTTTTATTTACTGCAGTTAAAGGTAAATCGAGTAACGAAGGGTAAAAATAAGATTATAAAATTACCCTAACACCTTACAAAATTCTATTGGATGACTAAAAGTCGACCCATATCACCTAAGGGCCAGAATAGATTAATTTTATAGACTTTTGACCCTGAAAATAATTTAATTATTATTAAAACTAAAGAAAGTGACAACATGTCACTCTCTTAAATCTTTTAAGTCTAATAATTTTAATTTAGTAATAGACTTCATGAAACATAAAACATAAATACTCTCCAGAAATATAATAAAATTTTCTACATCATTTGAATTTATTTAGAATTTATAGGGATTAAATAATTATCATTAAAGGTGACACAATAGTGATGTTGAAATTATTTTATTGATTGAAATATCAAATAAAAGGTTTTAAAAATATTAAAATAAATATTATATAAACTATTTAATGTGATCCACGAATTTTCTATATGACTATGACATGTTAGTAATCTATTAAATATTTTATTTCGAATATATCCTCTGTGTGTATTTTATTTAAATTCAAATAAATGAACAGTGTCAAAATTGACACTATTGTTATTTTATAAAAATAAGATATTATAAAATGGTTTAAAAATCACAAAAACATTTAAAAATTATAAATTAAAATTTATATAGTCTCCAATGTCATAAATTATCCAATTATGTAAAATTCACAACACATAAGTAATTATTTATAACAATTTAAAATTTAGAATCTTATTACCAAAAATAAAATTAAATAGATTATAGGGATAAATCAAGTTGATAATGTTTAAAATAAATTCCCAACATGTCTAAATTTTATTAGTTGATGATATTACAACCCTATCTCATCAAATATTCGGATTTGAGTCATTTTGGAAGTTTTTAGTTGGTTTTTAATTTATTATAAACTAATATTTTTGAGGTTTCGAAAGGTGCCCCTCTCCTCCCTTATAAAAGGGAACCTCCTCCCTCTCTTCCTAACACCACATTGAGCCTTCATGCTCGTCCAAACTCTGCCAATTTCACTTCTAAATATCCCTAGAAACATACTAGAGGTCCTGGTCTTTTTCAAAGTCCAACTTTAGTGCCCTAAGAGGAGAGGCGCGTCAAGGAAGAGGTAATATCCTTTACCGATTCTTTCCATTTTATTTATTCTTCTACTTCTTCTTATTTATTTTTCTCATAATAAATTAATAACATAAATATCACTCATATATTGATATGTTATTATAAATATGAAACTACCCTATTTCACCTTCTATCCATCCTATGGAAAATGAAATCACCGCACGTGCATACGTACAGAATATCGTCTCCACGCCGTGGTGTAATCTCTTTTCCACCACCACCTTACATGGATGGGTATAATGGTGTAAATAATAACTATATATGATTATTATAACATGATACTAATTCTGAGACATTCCATCCTCCACTCCAATACCATTCAATAGTTATGGGAATGATATCATCGCTCGTGCGTACGTACGACCTACCGTCTCGACGATGTGATGCGACTCGTTCTACATGATCTTCATTGAATAATGATTATATAAGTGAATTGAATGAATAAATATAATATACATTACACTATTAACATTCTTTAAATAAGGTATCTATAACCTAAAAATAGGAATAAAACATTATTCGACAAGACATGCGTAAGAACATAAAGCAATGAACACCGAATAACAAGTTGCAATGAAATATTACTAATAAAAAAAATAAGAATATGACAATTTATGATATAATAACAATGAATATGATTCTATAATAAGTCAATTATATTATTTAAATAATTATACAGGAGGTTCGGATACATACAAAGCATATCAGACCTAAGTTAAGGGATAACTTTTCCAATCTCGTTTTTATCCGAGATTGTTTATTCTTAAGTATTTACTGGGGTTATATTTATCATCCATGTCCCTATTTTCTAAAAATGGGTCCATGTATGTTTAAAGTCGTTTTTAACCATTTTTTACATTTACTATATGGTATGTAAGGAATCTTTTTTTACCATACAATGTACTTTTTGACTCTTCCGGCAAAAGTATGAGAAGAATGTTTTTTTAACTTATACTGCATGAACGGATTTTTACGGTTTCATAAAGCCTTATTTTCATGAGTATTCCTCCACAATATTTCGTGATTATTTTTAAAAAAATCATTTTCTTTTAAAATTTCATGTCATTTTGTTAAAAAAATGATTTTGAAGAAGAAAGGATATTTTCCTCAACAATTTCTATAAAGTGTTTTGTCAAAACTATTTTCCATCTAAGATGACACTATTTAGTATGATTATGTTTCAAGTATAATGTCTCTATTATTTACATGGTTTCACATTTATTATGGTAAAATTATATCCATTTTTTTTATATGGATTATGTTATGATGGGATGATTTTTATGAAATCTATTTTATTCTTTGGGTTATGATGAATGGTTTATGTTTATGTTGTGGCACCCATAAGAATGATTTCATTATGAGATGGGTGGGACCTATATCTCCCTCCAATTCATTGGGTAAAGATTTATATCTCATGAGATAGACATGGCTGGAACGGAAGGTTAATCTTGTTCAGTGATACAGGACTAGAATGAGGAGTGAACTCGGTTCAGTACTGGAGTTTGTCCGCTATGATAGTCTTGGCAATGAGTCTTGACTAAAATGAAATGATTTTCTATGATTATGTGTGTATGCCAAAAAATTTAATGTTTTATGTTATCATTATTGGATTTACATTTCACTATTATGATTTATCCCATGTTATGATATTATGATCTCTTTTTCAGGTTAAGATATTCAAAATGTTATGTTCTTATGAATATGATATGATTGATATTTCTTTTGTTTACCCTTACTGAGCATTTGAGCTCACCCTTTTGTATGTTTTCCTTTCCCCAAGTTAGGAAGAAGGGTATTATGTAGGATATTCCAAAAAGGGACTCTATATATGATGAAATAAGTGGGAGACAATGTAGATAATTTATGAACCAGTTTTTTATGTTGCCCGGTTTCTAAAGACACTATACCTATACGGTCCTACCATGGTTTTGTTATATGTTGTAATAAGTATGCTTCAATTCTGAAGTAATAACCATGTATCTAAATTATGGGTCTTTATAGTTGGAATTAGAGGGAGGGTATAGTCAACCTTTTGATACTAGAATGTGAAAACCTTAGTAATAACCCTAAGGATATGTCTAAGAATAAAACACAATATTAGTGTTTTAGAAATGGACATGAATAAACTATAATAAGACCTTAAGTGGGAAATTTTATTCTTGATTATGTGGTTTTCCTATTATGATAAGTGTTTCTCACACTATTCTTATTGGTTTTAGTCAATGGCTAGAACCCGAAGGAACCGTGTTAATGCTGAATGCGACGGGCAATGCAATGATTGTCCCCCTGAGCAACCAAATATTATGGGAGCTAGAATGAAAAATCTTGTAGCCATGCTCACACAACTTTCTCAAGCTATAAATCATGAAAGACTTTAAAATGAGAAAAGGAAGGAGCAACATTCCTTTTAATCCTTCATGAGGTAGCAACCCCCTTCATTCAGCAGGTTTTCTGATCCATTTGTGGCTGAACAATGGATTAGTACCACTGAAAAGATATTTTTAGTCCTGAAATTATATGAACATGATAAAGTCATCTTAGTAGTATATCATTTGGAAGGTGAAGCCGATCAATGGTGGAATCTTATCAAGAATACGAGGAAAAGAGACGAAATTGAGTCCATGGAATGGGTTGAGTTCAAGAACTTATTTTTCAATAAGTACTTCCCTCATATTCTTTGAACAAAGATGGAGAAGGAGTTTCTTGAACTAAATAAAAATGATGATGAATTGGTTGTTACCTACGAAGAAAATTTTACAAGACTTGCAAGGTACACTTTTGGAATTGTCATCCAACCTGAGAGTAAGATCGATCGATTCTTTAGTGGCTTAAAACCAAGTCTTCGAAGGGCGTTAGCCATAAGGGACTTCAATAGCTATGAGAAAATTGTTCGATGTGCTCTCAAGGTTGAGAAGGAGATTGGAGTAACCCATTAGTCATATGGGTTTGATAAAAAGAGGAAAATTGAATTCAAAGGAAAATATAAAAACCACACTGAAAAAAAGATGAATTTTTCTTTATGCTCAAATTGTGGAAAGAAACATGGAGGCAATTGTCTTAAAGGGACAAGAAAATGTTTTAAGTGTGGAAAAGAAGGTCATCGGGCAATTGAATATCGAAATAATTGGAATAAGATGTCTAATGATGCGAATAAAAAAGGGATACACAGATTGCACCTCCAATAATTCAATGTTTCAAGTGCAAGGAGATGGGGCATTATTCCAATCAATGCCCAAATCCAAGGGTTTTTTATAATGATCGAAATCAAAAAATTATTAAGGCCAAAGACAAAGGAAAGTCACATGAAATTTATATCAACGATGTGGAGTATGATAACGAAGTGGTGAAAGGTACAATTACAATCCACTCTAGAGTAGAAAATGTTTTATTTGATTCGAGATCCACCCACTCTTTTATTTTTGAATAACTTTCTAAGGGTATCGACGTATTACCTCAACAATTAGATGTTGAGTTAGCTGTGAAAACTCTTAATGGCACAATGGTCGCATCAAAAGTTTACAATGCATCTCCTATTGAAATTTGTGGGAAAGTGCTTCTTGCAAATCTTGTGATCCTTCCTATAGTATAATTTGATGTGATTCTTGGCATGGATTGTATTTCTTTATATGGAGCTCATATAAATTTCCAAAGAAGGGAAGTCACATTTCATATTCCAGATCAATCTATGATCATCTATCGATGCAAGGATGAACATGACCTTCCAGTGGAAATTCCATCCATCTTATGGGTATTGATTCCACTAAATGAATGATATTTAACTCAAATTGTTGGAAAGAAACTTACAATTAAGAATACACCCATTGTATGGGAGTTTGATGATGTCTTTCCGGAGGAATTTCCATTTCTTCCACCAAATATTGAAGTTGAGTTTTCAATAGAACTCATACCGGGTGCTATGCCTATTTCTATGACACCTTATAGAATGGCCCCAATTGAGTTGCAGGAATTGAAGAAGAAACTCTAAGATAATCTTGATAAAGGATTCATATACCCTAGTGCCTCACCTTGTGGAGCACATGCTCAGTTTGTTAATAAGAAAGATGGATCAATGAGACTCTTCATTGATTATCGAGAACATAACAAGATCACTATCAGGAACAAATACCCTCTCCCATGCATTTATGACTTATATGACCAACTACGCAGAGCTCAATACTTTTCCAAGATTGATCTTTGTTCAGGGTATCACCAATTAAGGGTCAAAAGGGAGGATATACCAAAGACGACTTTCTGTACAAGGTATGGACACAATGAATTTATAGTGATGTCATTTGGTCTTACTAATTCCCCTGGTATCTTCATGGATCTAATGAATATAGTCTTTAGAAACTATCTTGATCAGTTTGTGGTAGTCTTTATAGATGATATTATTGTCTATTCAAAGAACAAGGAAGAACATGACGATCACTTGAGAATTGTATTAAATACCCTAGGAAAGGATAATCTTTATGCCAAATTTACCAAGTGTGAATTTTGGCTTAAAAAAGCTTCATTTTTGGGTCACATATTCTCAAAAGAGGGGATATATGTGGATCCAGCAAATATAGAGGTTATAGAAAGATAGTCGAGACCAACAATAGTAACTGAGATCTGAAGGTTTCTTGGTTTGGCTGGATATTATCAACATTTTGTGAAATATTTTTCATGATTATCTAATCTGCTGACCAGGTTGACTCAAAAAGGAGTTATGTTCTTTTGGACAGAGGAGTGTGAAGAGAATTTCAAGGAGTTAAAAAGAAGATTATCCAGTGCACCGGTGCTCACACTGCCTTGTAGTGGAGAAAGGATTTTGATCTACAGTGATTCATCCAAGAAGGGATTGGGGTGTGTTCTCATGAAAAATGATATGGTGATAGCTTATGCCTCACGACAGTTGAAAATAAATTAGCAAAATTACCCAACTCATTATTTGGAGTTAGTCGCGGTAATATTTTCATTAAAAATATAGAGGCGTTATCTTTATGGTAAATGGTGTGATATTTATACTGATCATAAAAGTTTAACGTATATTTTCACACAAAAGGAGATGAATATGCGCCAAAGAATATTGTTGGAGTTGATTATGGATTACGACTGCTCAATTCATTATCACCATAGAAAACCAAACAAGGTGGAAGATGCATTAAGTCGACAAGACCATGCTAGCTTATCCATGATGAGGATGACAAAATATCCAATATTGATGGATTTACAAAGTATGGATCTTGGAATTATAATTGAAGGGGAAAAATATTATCTTTCTCAAATGAATGTTCAACCATCTACACATATGAAGATTAATGAGGAACAAGAAGGAGATGTAGAGTTACAAAAGAAGGTGAGAAATGTTCCTAAATTTCACATTGATTGTGATTAAATAATAAGGATCAGGAATCGGGGTTGTGTTCCTCCCATCCCAGAATTAAAGAAGGAGTTACTGTATGAGGCTCATAGTTCTTAATTCTCTATTCATCCTGGAAGCAGGAAGATGTATGGGGACCTGAAAGAGTACTTCTGGTGGGATGGCATGAAAAGAGATGTTGTTGAATATGTATCTTGAGGCTTGGTTTGTTAGAAAGTTAAATCTAAGAGACAGAAGTCTAAGGGGATGTTACAAGCATTACCCATACCCGAATGGAAATGGGAAAAAATCACCATGTACTTTGTCATTGGACTTACTAACACACTTATAGTCAATAATGCTATCTGGGTTATAGTTGATCATCTTACAAAGTCGGTACACTTCATTCCTATTAGAGAAGATTTCTCTCTGGATCAGCTTGCCAGGATATATGTGAAGGAATTGGTAAGATTGCCTGGAGTAACAATTTCCATTATATCTGATCGGGATCCCAGGTTTACCCTGAAGTTTTGGTGAAGTCTTCAACATACGTACTCTAAATATAGAGTTGAGTTTCAGCACTGCTTATCATCCTCAGACAAACGGTCAGTCTGAGAAGACAATTCAAACTCTAGAAGACATGTTGAGAGCTTGCTCAATGGATTTCAAAGGTGGTTGGGATCAACACCTCCCTTTGGTGGAATTTTCTTATAATAATATCTTTCACTCTAGTATTCAGATGGCTCCTTACGAAGCTCTCCATGGAAAGAAATGTAGAACTCCAACTTGCAGGGATGAAGTTGGGGAAAGAAAGCTATTAGGACCTGATCTTGTCGACGATATGGCATAAAAGGTCCGATATATTCAACAACACATAAGAGAATCTCAGAATCGACAAAAACCTTATGACGATAACCGAAGAAAAGGCCTAGAGTTTGAAGTGGGTGATAAAGTGTTATTACGAATATCTCCTTGGAAGAGAGTAATGAGATTTGGAAAGAAGGGCAAGCTGAGCCCTAGGTATATCAGTCCTTTCAAAATACTGGATCGTGTTGGGAAGGTAGCTTACCGATTGGTGATTCCACTGAATCTCTCTCAATTTCACGATGTGTCCCATGTATCTATCTTGAGAAGGTACATACCTGATCCTTCACATGTACTAAGCTCAGAAGTTGTACCGCTGGAGCAAGATCTTTCTTATGAAGAACAAACGATAGAGATTCTGGATCGTAGCGAAAAAGTTCTACGGAACAAGACCACTCTCTTGGTGAATGTTTTATGGAGGAACCACCAATTATAAAAAGATACATGGGAGCTTGAGGATATGATGAGGGAGAGGTATCCTCATCTGTTTGTTACGAAGTGACGAATTTCGAGGGTGAAATTCATTTTAAGGGGGGTAGAATGTAACACCCTAAGACTTTATGAGAAATATTTTTTTTATGCCTTATGTTATACGCAACACCAAACAAATCGTTCACTACACACAACACTGTCTTGGTTTGCATTACACGCAATCACGACCTTCCTCGATAACGTGTGTTGTACGCAATACCGGGTTTCACTTAACAATGATATATTGTTATAATATTATTATAGACTATCCATTATGAATATTATTAACAACATTTTTAATTTTATAACATTATTATTCATCTTACACATTTTATAAAACATGGTATGTGAACAAAATAAATTTTTTGGGAAAAATAAGAATTTTTCAAAAAATGCAGTTTTGCCGCCTTTTGATGGCGCAGCCACTTTAAATCTTGTTTTTCACAGGTTTATAAGTAAAATTTGACAAAATAAAATTCTTATTTGGAATCAGGATATAAAAATTTACTTTGGATAAAATTTTCATATTATTCTGATAACTTTCATATTTTAATGAATAGTAAAAACACGTTGTATTTTAATTAAAAACAACTTTTTTCATCACTATAATTTATATGGTTAAATTATAACATTGGATGGTTTTAAAGTATAAATAGAATATATTTTTACCATTTAATATAATTTATGTCATTACCATTAATTTTACATTGAATTCATAGGTAAAAACATTTCAATCTTTGACAATGTTTTAACTTTTAAAACCTATTTTCTTAACAATGGGATTAATTTTAAATTAATTACAGCAACTTTTGTGTTTTGAATTTTGAAAAATGGATTCTATATTTTAATTCACTAGGTCCAAATTATGTTAATAGGTTACTTTTATTTTTTTGATATTATGAATAGTAACTACGGTAATTTTTATTTACTGCAGTTAAAGGTAAATCGGGTAATTAAGGGTAAAAATAAGATTATAAAATTACCCTAACACCTTCCAAAATTTAATTAGATGACTAAAATTCGACCCATATCACCTAAGGGTCATAATAGATTATTTTTATGGACTTTTTACCGTGAAAATAATTTAATTGTTTTTAAAACCAAAGAAAGTGACAACATGTCACTCTCTAAATCCTATAAGTATAATAATTTTAATTTAGTGATAAACTTCATGAAACATAGAACATGAATAGTATCCAAAAATCTAATAAAAGTTTCTACATCGTGTGATTTTATTTAGAATTTTTGGGAATTAAATAATTAACATTAAAGGTGACACAATGGTGATGTTGAAATTATTTTATTGGTTGAAATATCAAATAAATGGTTTTAAAAATATTAAAAAAATATTATATGAACTATTTAATGTGATCCAAGAATTTTATAGATTACTATGACATGTTAGGAATCTATTAAATATTTTGGTTCGAATATATCCTCTGTGTATATTTTATTTAAATTCAAATAAATGAATTGTGTAAACATTGACACTATTGTTATTTTATATAAATAACATATTATAAAATGGTTTAAAAATCACAAAAATATTTAAAAATTATAAATTAAAATTTATATGGTCTCCAATGTCATAAATTATCCAATTATGGACAATTCACAAGACATAAGTAATTATTTATAACAATTTAAAATTTAGAATCTTATTACCACAAATAAACTTAAATCGACTAAATATGGATAAATCAAGTTGATAATGTTTAAAATAAATTCCCAAAATGTATAACTTTTATTGGTTGATGATATTACAACCCTATCGCATCTAAGATTCGGATTTGAGTCATTTTGGAAGTTATTAAGTGGGTTTTGAATTTATTATAAACTAATATTTTTTAGGTTTCCAAAGGTGCCCCTCTCCTCCCTTATAAAAGGGAACCTCCTCCCTCTCCTCCTCACACCACATTGAGCCTTCACGCTCAGAAAAACCCTACCAATTTCTCTTCTCCACTTCCCTAGAAATATACAATAGGTCCTTGTATTCTTTAAAAAAAACTTTAGTTCCCTAAGATGATGTTAAGAAGAGGCGCGTCAATGAAGAGGTAATATCCTTTACTGATTCTTTCCATTTTATTTCTTCTTCTACATCTTATTATTTATTTTTTTTAATCATAAATTAATAACATAATTATCACTCATATACTGATATGTTATTATAAATATGAAACTACCCTTTTTCACCTTGTATCCATCCTATGGAAAATGAAATCACCGCGCGTGCGTACGTACAGAATACCGTCTCCACGCTGTGGTGTAATCTGTTTTCCACCACCACCCTACATGGATGGGTATAATGGTGTAAAGAATAACTATATAGTATTATTATAACATGATACTTATTCTGAGACATTTCATCTTCCACTCCAATACCATTCAATAGTTTTGGGAACGATATCATCGCTCGTGCGTATATACGGTCTACCGTCTCCACGATGTGATGTGAATAGTTCTACATGATCTTCATCGAATAATGATTATATAAATGAATTGAATGAATAAATATTAAATATATTACACTAATACCATTTTGTAAATAATTTATCTATAACCTAAAAATGGGAATAAGAATTTATTCGACAAGACATGCGTAAGAACATAAAGAATGAACATCCGAATAACAAGTAGCGATGAAATATTACTAATAATAAGATAAGAATATGACCATCTATGATATCATATTAATGAATATTATTATTTAATAAGTCAATTAGATTTTTTAAATCATTATTCAAGAGTTTTGGATACGTACTAAGCATATTGGACCTAAGGTAAGGGATAACTTTTCCAATCTCATTTTTATCCGAGATTGTTTATTCTTAAGTATTTTCTGGGGTTATATTTATCATCAATGTCTCTGTTTTCTAAAATTTTTTAATGTATGTTTAAAGTACTTTTTATCTATTATTTAATTTTACTACATGTTATGTAAGGAATATTTTTTTACCATACGAGGTACTTTTTGACTTTTCCAGCAAAAGTATGAGAAGAATATTTTTTTTAACTTATACGGCATGAACGGATTTTTACGGTTTCATAAAGCCTTATTTTCATGAGGCTTCATACACAATATTTCGTGTTATTTTCAACAAAATCCTTTTATTTTAAAATTGAATGGTATTTTTTGAAGAGAAAATGATTTTGAAGAAAAAGGATATTTTCCACAAGAATTCCGTTCAAGTGTTTTGTCAAAACTATTTTCCATCTAAGATGAAATTATTTAGTATGATTATGTGTCAAGTATAATTTATCTATGATTTACATGGTTTCAGTTTTATTATGATGAAATGATATCCATTTGTTTTATATGGATTATGTTATGATGGGGTGATTTTTATGAAACCCATTTTATTCTTTGGGTTATGATGAATGATTTATGTGTATGTTGTGGCACATGTAAGAATGATTTAATTATGAGATGGGTAAGACCTATATATCCCTCCAATTCATTGGTTAAAGATTCATATCTTATGAGATAGACATGGATGGAATGGAAGTTTAATCCGGCTTAGTGATACAGGACTGGAACGAGGAGCGAACTCAGTTCAGTAATAGACTTTGTCCACTATGATAGTCTTGGAAATGAGTCTTGACTAAAATGAAATGATTTTATATGATTATGTGTGTATGACAAAAAGTTTCATGTTTTAATTTATGATTATTTGATTTACATTTCACTACTATGATTTATCCCATGTTATGATATTATGATCTCTTTTGCAGGTTAAGATATTCAAAATGTTATGTTCTTATGAATATGATATGATTGATATATCTTTTGTTTACCCTTGCTGAGCATTTGAGCTCACCCTTTTGTGTGTTTTCTTTTCCCCAGGTCAGGAAGATAGGTATTAAGTAGGATATGCCAAAAAGGGACTCTAGATATGATTAAATAAGCAGGAGACAGTGTAGATGATTTATGAACCAGTTGTTTATGTTTCCCAGTTTCTAAAGACACTATACCTATACGGTCCTACCATGGTTTTGTTATATGTTGTAATAAGTATGCTTCAATTATGATGTAATAACCATGTATCTAAAGTATGGGTCGTTATATTGACATAGAGGATGAAATTCCTTGATTCATGTGTTTGGGATGGGGATGTTTGTTGGTTGTAGTGGTTGTTAGTTTGGGCTTCATGGAGGTTGAGATGGTTGTGTAGTGGTTGTGTGGCAGTGTAGTTTTGTGAGAGGATGTGGCTTGTGGTTGTGGTGATGTAGTTGTGTAGTGTGTTTTGTGGTCATTTTGGCTAGTGTGTTTGGCTGGTGGTAGCATTTGAGGTATAATGAGACCCCTGAGAGGTATCTCATGAAGTGGTTGGTCAAACCCCTTTTTTGAAAGGCTTGGTTTTGGATTCTCAAGGAATAGAATCTTTTGAGATGTATTTTATGTAACATTCCATGCCCTCCTGGTCTATTACTTTAACAGTTTTGGTTTTTGTAGGTGTTTGGGAGAGGTTCCAGGATTTTTTGTGGAATCTGGAGGGGCAACAGAACTGATGTAGTAGGTACATACTTTGTAAGTGTATTAAATGATCTAAAAGTTGGTTTCAAAGATTTCACAAGTCTTATTCACGAAATATAGTTTTTGGGGTTAAATAATGAAAATACGATGCATTTTTCTTCAAAACTGAACCCTGAGGATTACACGACATTACAGGGGATTATGAGTCATGTAAATCCCTAATGTAGTGTAGTTTTAAAAGTTCTTTTCTAGCAAAATTTTCATTCATTCAGCTATGGATTCTTCTTCCTCTCATTTTGGAAGAACCTTAGCTTCCCCAAAGATTTCTTCAAGACCTCTCCATCCCTCTTTGATCAGTTGGTCCCAGTGGTTGTTTGTTGGAAATATGTGGTAATCCATTCCTTATTCTCAAAAGTTTTTATTTCATTCTTCTCATGGGAATTAATTTTAGTAATTTTTTCTTGTTTTATTGTGTGTTTTGATGGTATTTAGGTGTAGTGTAGGTTTATCAGTGTTTTCTTGGGGTGTAGTTGTGGTTTTTGGGAATTCTTCTTCACCCTACGGTGCAAAACAAATTGGAAAACCTCTTTAAGGTTGGGATTCCTTCATTTCTTATTATTATGTATTATGTGAGGGGTTCTTTTTTTATCTATGAGTTATAGATGTTCTATATTAATCAGAGATAAATAATTGGTTAATTAAAACTGAAAGGGGAAACAGGGTTTGATTCACAAGCTTTTACATCTTTGATATTATTGTGATATTGTGGATTGTACAGTCTTATGGCACCACTAAAAATTGAGGTTGATGGGGGATTTGTTTACACTAGATATATGTGATTTCTGATTTGGTTTTGATTCTTTTTATATCACCCTAAAATAGAATTTGATTAACCACTTAAGGCAGGAATCATGGGTCATTATCTTTCTCCCCTAATTGCAATATCTTTGGAGGGAGGGGGTCATGACAGAGCCCAACTTTTTGGGTCTATAGTCAGTGCCCAATTCATTCAGTAAGATCTTTGGGATAGATAGGTTCTCTAGTTGTGTTGATCTAGATGTTCTCATCACCTATTTAGATTATGTCATTGAAGTCCTAGAGCCCGACATATGCTCTTTTTTATGTGTATGCCTATGGTTATGACATGGTTTTGGTATTCATGTATGTTTCATTTATATGTATTGTAGCTCAGGTGTAGATCAGGTAGACACATTTATTTTCATGTTTAATGGTGAGACAGATGCAGTAAATCCTCAGGAAAAGGCCAGAATAGGGGTTGATTTACATCGAGTGTCAGGCTAGAACCCATTGTTAACTATTTTCATTTTTTCTATTTTTCCCCTATATTTTTTTTGTGGAGTTTTTTTATCTTATTACTACTATTGTTAGTTTCATCTAGGCTTGTAATATCACATATTCATGAACTTGTTATGGAAATATATTATAGATTCATCATTATGGGTGGCCTACTAAGATTTATTTATCACCCCTTATACATGAACTTTAGTGTGCGTGTAGACCTAATGTATTCTTTCTGGTTAGAGGAAAAGTTACATGATGGATGAGGTCAAGACCAAGTGTTTCATGATCACGTTTGAGAAACTCATGTGGAGTCTCTAGATCAGGCTAGCGTAGATCGAGTGTCGTAGAGACTGAGTATATGGATTGTCTTGAAGATCGAAGTAGAGCATATTGTATTTAATTTTTTTGTTTATTTTGTTTCTCTGGTCAAACTAGTGGGTGAACATTTGTTTTATGTTTCACATGCTATAAGTCATATGACTTTATGACACATTTCGTTTATTATATCATGTTTTTTGTTTCAGTTTATTTATTATGTGCACTCTTATGTTATCCTTGTGGTTGTTTTTGTTATTTCTATTGTTATCTCACTCTAATAAGAGGGTATAGCCTCCTCACTATATCTTTTAGAATATCACCATTAGTTAACATCCTCTAGTATTAGTGGAGACACATTGAGGCCTTATATAAATCCATATTGGGTGATGTATCAAGGCGACCCAGGCTGCTTCGTTACAAATTGGTGTTGGAGATTTTTGGTCTTGTGATTTGGGGAGGTGGTAAATAGGAGGTCTAGGAATGTGTTGTAACATGTGGTGTATATCAAACTTGTGTGTCATGAAAACCTTTTCTGATATGTTTTACATGTTTTTAGGTAATGGTGTTGATGTTATTAGGTTCTATTTTATAGGTTTGTGATTTCTCCTAAAATGATACACTTGGGATTATGGATTTATGGTTTGTTCTTATTTTTGGATCTTGTCCGATGGGAAATTATATAGTGTTCGTGAATCATTCTAGGCACATAGGATTTACATGAAATATTTTTATCTATGGTTCTTTACTGATGATGGAGGTTTAGTTGATTAAAGTGTCAAAAAATACTTATACAATGTTTTCTCAAATAAGTACTTAGTGGCATTCTACAAAACTGAACTACATGTATATATTTTATTCTGATGATGGGTCTTGTGGATCTTATATAGAGATTTTAATTGCTAATGGATATGCATTCCCTTAACCGAGGGATGCATGGAGGCCCTTGTGGGTCAGTAATGGGTTCTCAATGCCCTGTTGGTGGCTAAACGGGGGAAAGAATACATGAGAGGTCTTTGGATTGAACTTGATTTACCCTGAGTTGGTGGTTCCCAAGAAGTCTCAGGTTCGTGTTGCTTGGTATGAATCTATTTTTTTCTATGTGTTGTCTATCAGGCAGTGAAATGGGTCTTATGTTCCTTTTATCACCAATAGCTTGGGGGAGTGGTTGTTCATCCCCGGTGGGGCTGTTGAGGTTTGTTATCGCTAGGATGTGGTTAGGCATGAGGTTTTTTGGTGTTTGAGAAGTGGAGCAATGAGAGTGATCCCTATCTTGCAGCTAGTTTGAGAGGTCAGGTTTGGTTTGTTTCTTATCCCTAATTGTTTTGCTTGTGCTTTGGGTAGCACAGTGGAATCATGGTTGGACACTTATGGATTTGAATTAATGCCCGAGTAGAGAGTGGTCGTGTGGTTGATCATGGCATGAGGGTGATACCTTGTGTTTAGAAGAGTAGTGTTAAGGGTGATCCAATTGGTTTGAACTTACTTGTGTGAGGAGCATGGTTACTGGTTTTAGACTTTTTAGCCTAGTTTCATTAGGACTTGCCTCGTGTGAGCATAATTTATGGAACTTTTTTGGAAGCGATATAAGGAAATCCTTATGGCGGGGAATCCACTGTAGGCTATTAGAGGTCATGAGCCTTATTTAAGTGGGTTTTTTAGCATGAAGGATTTGAGTTTTGGGATACTGCTCTGGTGTTAGCGGTTTGGCTATGTTTATCTATTGTGTTCAGTGATGGACATAGCATGGGATGTGTGGTTAGTTTTATTGGTGGTAGGGTGATGATAAGGACACTCTTGTGGTGGGGAGTATTAGATTAGTCACGATTGATCATTTCTTGTATTGAAAGAGAGTTATGGATGATGTAAGACTAGTCATTGGATGATCAAGATAGTGTTGGATGTGCAAGTGCTTGGGGGAGAAGATGACTTCTGGCTGTCCATCAATGCTTCTCGGGGGATGAGAAACATTTTTATCAGGGGGTTTGTGATGAACCGCATCATCAAAAGTTGTAAAAATCATAGGAAATTTGAACCTTTTTGTTCCTGGGATTTTTTAGGAAAAAATGGTAAATTAACTTATTAGATGATGTTAGATAATTTTTCTGACTACTAATTTGGTCCTAGAATAGAGAGTTTACCCAAGGATAGGAGTTTGGTTGAAATGTAAGTATTTGAATTTTCGTATAATATTTAATTAATTAAATATTAATTTATTCATGCATGTTTTTTAATTGATATATTTTAAACAGAGCATTAGATTGAGATTTCATCTCCATTGTTGAGTTTGGAATGAGAGTTTTTACTTCGGTGTGGAATAACCTTGCATCGGGTACTAGGCCCAAGCCCCCTTTTCCCTTTTAATTTTCCTTTTTATTCTTTATTTTTATTTTCCCATTTTTATTTTATCTTATACCCATTGGATTGTTGCATACACTTGTGGGGGTTCTCCCCTTTGGGGTCTTTGGCTGAGAGAGGGGGAGGAAGAGATTAGGGAGAGGGGGGAAGAGGTTCTACATAGGGAGCTAGTATATAGGTATATCATGCCTTGGCAGGTGCATGTTGTGGATCTAGTGCAAAGCTTTGGTGGGTTTCACCCAGAGCCAGGTCTGTTTTTATGTTTTCACAAAAATCCTCATAGTTGAAATGGTTTTGAAATTTTAAGCCTTATTTGGGTTATTGAGGATCCCTTGAGGGTCGATCTAGGCTTGGTCATGGAGAAACTAGGGTTTTGGACTATTTTGGGTTTTTCTTTGTTTGGTAAAACCCATGTACATGGTTTTTAGTTCATAAAACACATACAGTGTGTTCTTTGTTTTTGGGGAAGATGTGTTTTTGGGATTACACACTGTGTACTGGGGGTACACACCATGTAATGGAAACTCAAGGTGTATCGAGGGACCATGGTCGTGTATTGTGCCTCACTAGACCCCTTGTGTTTGTGTGTGTGGGGGGGGGGGGGGGGGTACAAGGCCATGTACATGGATGGGGACCCCATGTGCAGTGCACGCTATGTATGGGGTGGTACATTCCATGTAGTCAGTGGTGTGCAGGTTGAGTGGTGCTGAGATACATTGGCAGGTACCCATGTGGGGTTACACACCATGTATCAAGAGGAACACATCATGTACTTTAGGAAAGTACATGTTGAGTGTCCTAAATAACATGACCAAAGAGGTCCTTTGGGGTTATGCACCATGTAACCCAAGTACACGCCGTATAATTTTCTAGACTTGGTATGTTCTGCCTGTTTTTTCCCTGGTGTCTTATTGAGACTTGTGAGTAGTTAATTATGAGGATTTTTTCATACAGATCATGATAGTGGAATCCTTTGAGGGTTTATAGATCATTTGGATGGTATTTTGGACTAGGTGAGAATTTTTTGTAGTATTTTCTTCATGGTTTGCACTCAGAATCCTCCTAGTGGGTTGGGTTGTGAGCTATAAGGCCAAGGTGAGGGTTGTGAGCTCATTGATCTGTTTGTATTGAGTGTATCATGGCAATCTATTTGAGTTTCTTTGGATGAATTTTTAAAAATAGTATCCTAAGGTGTCTTTAAGGATATATTTGTTTGTTATATGCTTGAGGTTAGAGAATTTGAGGTTAGCTCTTGGGTTTGAGGAGACCAAAGTACTTGGATCCGTTGGGTTGGGTTGAGGCTTTGAAATTGAAGTTATCTCTGGGTGTCATTGAACTATTGAGATGAGTTTGAGGGAATGTTGAGAATTCTATAGTGAATTGGTTACTGATCGAGTTATGAGTAGTTTCCATAGTAATATATTGAGAATGTCCATGTGTCATGACATTGTTTGGATGATCTTATGGGTGAGTTGGTACTCGTGGATGGGATTATTTCTAAGAAGGTTGTTTGAGGTTATCTTATATGGGATTTTCCTTGAGGTTTATCTTGTGTCGGGGATCCCTTTTAGAGGGTCTTTCTTTTAATGTGGTCATGAGGACCATTGTGAATGACTTGATTAACATGCTTTTCTTTTGTATTCCCTTTCAGTGAAACACTGACTGAGGGTCATTTGGAGGCTAATGATGGCTGTTAGGGTTGCTTATTCATTGTGTGTGACTCATTATTTTAGATGAGCTAGAGGAACCTCTCAATGGGTGTGCTTCCCTTATTTTTGTTCTTTTGGCTAATTGAATATCTTTTTACAGGCATGGTCCAAGTGCATGGGTGTAGTGAGGGAGTCCTTAGTTTTATGTTGCTTTATGATGTGACCCTGAGGATCATGGGAGCCCCAAGTTTTGGTTGTCCTTGATATAGGTTTTAGAGAGCCTATGGTGGATGTTTGTTGGATGTTGAGATCTAGGGTGCTGTGAGAGGCCTCGTACATAGTTTTATGAGAGTTTATCAGCACTAATATTTCAGCTAATTGGATGGTGGGGTTGAGGCTGGGTAGTCTCGTGTTAGGTTTCTTGTTGTCTGTGAATTTTGAATTAGATTCTTCTCAGGACTTTGGTTTGAGGAGGAGATGTTTGGGATATCTTGGGCCAGTCATTGGACTTGAGTTTTGATCTAGTTCTCCATTATGATTATTGGCTGTTGTTAGATAAGATTAGGGAGAAAATTGATGATCAGGATGAGCTCAACCCCCATAAAGATTAATGTGATGCCCTGACTAGAGTGGCTTCAGTCTCATGAAGTATTAAGGCCCTCATAAAATGAGTTTTGTGTATCATTTATGTCATTGTGCTCTCAAAGCTACGGATGATGGATGATCCTAGATTATGGTATGGAGACCGCATTTGTTGGTTCCATAGATGGTACTGATTCCTTCTGTAGAACCTTTAGGATTGGAAAGATATCTTATTATATTGACAAAGATGTTCTTGTTTCCAATTCTGATCAAGTTATGGAAGTCCAATATCCTGATAAATGTTATTTATTTGTGTTGATGAATATGGTTATATTTTGGGGTACTATATTCATGATTGTTTCATTTAGATATCTTGGATCCCCTATGCAGATCTAGAGGATGCACCAGTTAATGTGTGGCAAGGTGATCCAAATGCTATAAATCCTCTAGAGGGGTCCAGAATGAGGATAGATTTGCCTTGGGTGTTAGGATAAATCCCAAAGACAATTTTTTTATTGGTTTATATTTTTCCCCATGTGTTGTTTTTAGACATTTTTATCATTTATAATGGTTTTTGATAGTTTTATATAGTATGAGCATAAAACAAGAACATGTAATTGTTATGACAAAAAATTATAGGTTCACTATTTGGGGTATCCTGCTATGATTTATTTTCACCTTGGTGTGCATGAATAACTAATGTATGCTTTTAGGTTGGAGCACATGTTTCTTGATGGATTAGGTCAAGGCCCAATGCTGCTTGGTTGAGAAAATCTGCTTTTGTGGAGTCTTAAGATCAGGCTAGTACAACCCTAGATTTGCAGGGACCAGGTATGTGGTTTCCTCAGAGATGACAGTAGATATTATTGTATTTTATTTTTCATTTTACACTCTTATGAGAGGGTATAGTCTCCCCACTGTATCTTTTAGAACCTTTTCGTTAGTTGGAAGCCTCTAGTGTTTAGGGGGTCACACTTGAGGCCTTGTGGTGAGCTATATCAAGTGATGTATCAGGTCAACCTAGGCTGGTTCATTATAGGTCCGACCGCTAAAAAATCACTCCCTTATTTATCAGTTTAGTCATAGGTGATGACAATCGGTAGAATCCTTGCATAAAAAATCAGTAATATCCTGTTAAGCCTAGAAATCTACTAATCTAGAATGCATTCTGAGGATGTTTCTAGGATAACACTACCTCTACTTTCTCTGAGTCCGTATATCTTAGACATGATGTGCCAAAAAAACATCACCTCCTGATAGAGATCTATGACTAGAGTAAAAATGAATATGTTTCCACTACTCTTTCCAAAACAGACAAGAACACCATTTTCTCCAAGATCATCCTAATCTAACTCATGTCTAAACAAACATTTTTACTAAATTCAATTTCCCACCCTTCAAACATCCTAAAATTCTCTCCCTTCGGTGAAGTGAACACATACTTGATAGTAATAAATGTGATCTCAAAAGTTGGTTAGCCAGTCCATGCCAAGAATCACATCGAAGCTCTCCATCACCACAATCATGAATTCCCATAGATTTTCATAACTAAAAATGATTGTATGACACTATGGGAATCACTAAAGATGGTCCACTTTCATGCCTAATGGTGTATCAAGGGAAATTAAATCAAAGGATAACTCGAATGATAATACAAATCCAGAAAATAATTATGTACATATGAAGGAATGAGAATCATCAGTATCAAAAAAAATAGTAGAGAAAGTATAAATGATCCAGATCATACCATGTACAGTAGATGGTTCTTCGTTTCCATCAACTAGAGTCTGAACCACTAATAGACACGACTTGTTACAACTCAATGGATCTTTCCCTAATAAGTAGGGCTCACATGAGTCATCGTTGTCTGGGCATACTACAAAGTACCTTTACTGGATCCCTTATTCCCTCAATACATATTCATTGACCCTCTAGGAAATCCTGACCTCATAGTAATGAAGAAAAATAGAAAAATATGCCCCTCAACACAATCTCTCTATAAAATTCAACTCCTCTATTAGGAGGGAGTCTTATGAAGTCATCCAGAATAATATCTTGATAGAGATTCACAACTGGAGGAAAAAATGGGGTGTTTCCACTGATCCTACGAAAAGAGCCAAGCTCACCATTTTCACTATGATCATCCTAAGCTGGATCAAGTCTAAACCATGTTTTTACCTAATTCAAGTTCCCACTATCCAGTCATCATAAACTTATATTCTTTTAGTGAAGTGAACACCTACCTAATATAAATCAATGTGATCTCAAAAGATGGTCAGCCAGTTCATGCCAAGAATCACATCAAGTCTTTCATCTTTAGAATCTTTATGTCCCATAGATGTTCATAACTGAAAATGATTATAGGACACTATGGGAATCACTAAAGATGGTCCAAATTCATGCCCAATGGTTTATCAATGGAAAGTAACATAAAGGATGAATTGATTGGTCATTAAAATCTATTAACAACTTATATAGATATGAAGGAATGGAAATCACTAGTATCAAACAAAATAATAGATAAAGTGGATGTGATCAAAACTATACCATGTACAGTAGAGGGTTTATCACTTCCATCTTTTAGAGTGAAATCCACTACATAGACATGACTCTTAAATGTGTTATATAGATATTTAAAAACATTTCCATAAAATCATCGATTTTTTATAGGATTATATTGGGGAAGAAGAAATGAAAATCAATGTTTTTAATTATTTTCCTCCTTAAAAGTGCATTGTGTTTCATAGATCTTAGGTGTCCCGTAAAGGTAAAGGGTTACCCTTATACATATTTTAAAAAGTGGGGTTAACTTTATGTAGATAAAAATACCATTAAAAAGTGTCTATTTTACCCTTACATGACCTTTAGAAAATTTAAGTTACCCTTATGCAGTGAGGGAACTACCTTTACAAAGCTCCTCTTTATCCTTATATAGCTATTATGTACCCTTACAGAACTCAAAGGTTACCCTTAAAAAACGTATAATAATTCAATATTAACCTAATATAGTGCCAAGGTACCCCTTAGGAAAGATTTATAAAAACAATTTACCCTTATTCAGTATATAGAAAACCCCTTTATGGCATCCTACCTTTTTATTACATAACTTTTCATTACATTTTACAAATAGAGGATCTTTAAAGTCTCTTGTCTTAGAAATAAGGTACATAATACATGTAGAAATAAAATTATTTTATTAAAATTGAAATTATTATTTAAATTTAACCCTATTTTTAATTCACAAATCTCATAAATTGGGTACATACATTGAAGGAAATGGTGAGCATAAGGCTTGGTAAAGGAAAATAGGGAAAACAATTTACATGTGAACTTGGGAGAATAAAATATGAACATGAGGAAATATAATAAAGGCATGAGAAAAGACATATCAAGATCATTATAAATTTAATAAGAACTTGAAAATGTGGCTATAAAATTTAATTTATACATTCATAAGCATATCACCAAGGTCCATCCCCAAGGTGTCATAAAAATTACCAAGGTTATTCATAAAGGTACCATAAAACATATCATCTATAGAGATTAATTTATTTACCCATTTCATTGGAGTAATACCAGGGTGCACCCATAATATGTCATTATTTTCATATGATACACATATATCATAATCAAAATTTCTTAAATAACCCAAATAGAATAAAATAAATGGGTTTCATATCAAAATTGTGACTTTTAAAAAGTGATTAAAAACATGTTCATTATGTCATTCATAACCCACGAAAAGGGAATGAGGGTGTTATGTATGTAAATTACAGAATAAAATATATCATTTTTATCTATTTATGAATAAACCTAGAAATTTAATAGGTTTGGGTATTCACATAAATAAAATATGATATTTTCTTTAGAAAAAGAGAGAGATTTTGAGACGAAAATTCTATAGCATAATAGCTATGCAACATGGTTTTAGAAAACAATAAAAAGAGAGGGTAAAGGGGTAAACCATTAATAAAAGACTAATAATATAGTATAGAGACATAATAAATTTTAAATAATAACATGGTATGGATATTCTAAATTCATAACACATAGAATAGAACTTGAATAGAAAGAAAGAGAAGTTGAGAATTTCCTTACAAAAATTTAGTAGCCTAATGACATCACAAAAAATTCATAAAATAAGTTGATGAGAGATGATAAAGTCATTAATAATTTGGAAATAAAATATACATAAATAAGGATACATAATAACATACCCATCATAAGAACATGTAAATTTAAAATACATAACATAAAAGAAGTATTAACAAAAAGAGGAGGGTGAAAGGTTCCCTTACCTTGAAGAGTAACTTTTAAAACTCTAGGATCAAAAACTTTAAGGATTGAGGGAACCTTGGTAGAACTAATTGGGAGGTAAAAATACAAAATATTAATTTAGGGGTAATTTTGAATTAATGTAAGGATGGAATGGGTTTCTATTTATAGAAAAAGTGAGGGAATATTTATATTAATTTCCAAGGGACACCTCATTAGTGGTATTTAAAAGAACATGGGTTTTACAATGGTATTTGACAATGGTTTTGGACAATTGGGGCACCTAATATAATATTTTAATCCATATGAGTCGACTATCATGTTAAATTACATATTACATCATTATGGTGTCATAAAACACATAGAAAACTCAAAAACTATTTTTTTACTATTCACCAAAAAACATTTTATCAAACTATCATAAATTCACCCTAACCTAATATCAATGTTATGAATTAAAAAATGAACTCCATTTTAAGAAAATGATTTTCTAAATATGTGATATTTAATTTTTATGAATTATAACTAGTTACCCATAAAAATAGTAATAATTAACTAATAATTTCTGAAAGAGTAATTTAATTATGCTATTATATAATATTACCATTCAAGATTCCTAAATTATATTTATACATAATTAAGTGAGGTTACTATTACATTGGTCGTATTACAATTTATAAGGGTAATATTACTATTCATAATTTAATATTTACTATAAAATAAGTCGATCTCATCCGACTCTTCAATTTCATACTGATCGAAACATTATATGTTCATTTTTCGAAAATATTTTCACATTATTAATTATTTAAAGTATAAAAAATATTTTAAAATACTATTTTTTTAATATTCCTTAATTATATGAAACATCTAAAAAGTAATCATATAATTATTTTGACATTTGAAATTCAAAAATTATAGTTATTTTACCATAATAATAAATAATAATTTTATTTATAAAAATGGATTACATAAAGTAACTTAGGCCTCATTACATAGCTTCTTATAACACTTGTTTAGGACCTAAGAGTAAGGTGTGTCGTGGTGATAGAATCTTGGGGCACCTCAGACAACATTTCCCAAGTGATGATTTCTATCAGCTTAAGCTTCTCCTGAAGGCAATTACGTTCAAGCTTAACATGTTGAAGCTCGTCTTGGGCTTGATCCATAGAAAATACCATTGATTCTATCTTCTTCCCAAGCTCTGATAGATGGTCTTCATATGGCCTGATTCTACTGGATGAGGCCATCAACTCTTATTTTTGTGTTAATTAACCAAGATCATTTGTATTTATAAACAAGAATCATAACATTAGGAGTATTGTTTCCAACAATTATATGGAACAAAAATCATAATAATACAATGGTTATATAATGTCCAAACCCCAAAGTTCTCATTTCTGTTATACTCAATTCATTAATAAAAGGATATAGTTCTTTTGAGTACAAAACAAAATAACACCCAAACTCAAGAAACAAATATTATTCAAACGTTTGGGTCATTACATTCTTCCCCCCTTAAGAAATTTCATCCCTAAATTTTCAACTCATACCATTAGAAGAGAAAAGGTGTGGGTAATTCTTCCTCATTGACTCCTCTAGTTCCCACATGGCTTATTCATATTTATGGTTCCTTCACAACACTTTAACATGGTGGGTAGTCTTATTGGGTAGAACATTGTCTCTATGATCCTAGATCTCCATTGCCTTCTCCCCATAAGATAGGTCATATTCCATTTGTACCACCTCTAGATTTATTACATGTGAAGGGTTTGGTACATAATTAATCAATAGGGATATGGGGAATACATCATGAACTTGTGCAATATTTGGAGGAAGTGAAAGCTGATAGTCCACTGCTAATAAGCTATCAAGGATTTCATAGGTGACAATCTACCTAGGGCTCAACTTCCCTTTCTTCCCAAACCTCCGGAATCTCTTCCAAGGTGAAATTCAAGGGAAGACTTTGTCACCAACATCAAACTCCAAGTCCCTTCGAAGGTTCTTGACATATATCTTCTACTGACTTTGAGAAACATTAATGTGTTGTTGGATTTCATGAACCTTTTCTGTCATCTCTTTCACAAGATCAGACCCAAGAATATTTACCTCACCTGATTCATCTAAACAAGTAGGAGTTATACATCGCTTCACATATAGAGCTTCATAAGGTTCCATTTGAATGCTTGAGTGAAAGCTGTTATTTTAAGAGAACTAAAATAATTGGAGATATTGATCTTATTCACCTTTTAAATTTCACTGAGTATGTTCTCAACATGTCCTTGAGTGTTTGAATATTACTTTCAGATTATCCATCAATTTGGGGTGATAGGCCATACTTAAATTAAATTTGGTACACAGATAATGTTGATGAATTCTCCAAAATATTGATGCAAACCTTGGATCACGATCAGATATGGTATAAAGTGGAACTTCTTATAGCCTTTCCACTTCCTTCATATAAATCCTGGAAATTTGATCAAGAGATAAATATTCCCGAATAAAGATAAAATGGGTAGTCTTGGTGAGATGGTCCACTATAACCCATATCATATTGTTTCCTTTGGAAGTTCTCTAGAGACCAGAAAAAAAATCCCATAGTGACATTATCCCAGTTCCATTTTGGTATGGGTAGCGGTTGTAATACCCCTTTAAGAAGTTGTCTCTTTGCCTTCACTTGCTGACATAGCAGGAACCTTGAAGTGTAGTCATCAGTCTCCCTTTTCATATTATCCCAACAATAATGACCATGAAGGTCCCAATAAATTTTCATGCTTCCAGGATGTATAGAGAATGTAGAGCTATGAGATTCATCCATCAGCTCCTTTATTTCCGGAATAGATGGAACTCATAGTCTTGTATAAAATTTTAGTACACCTAGTTGATCAATATTGTACTCAAAAAACTTCCCATCCTTCACAACCTCAAACTTCTTCTATAATAAAGGATATTATTTATGAGCTTTCTTGATCTTCTCTAGTAATGATGATTGAGAAATCATTTGGGATAGGGTTGATGACATCCCTTCCATTATAATTCCCATGTCCATTTTCACTAGGACTTGGATCAAGGGATCTCTTATAATACTCATCATTGATATAACAACATGGAATTTCCTACTTAATGCATTATCAACATTGTTTTCTCTTCTAATATGATAATTAATTGCACGATCATATTCTTTAAGAACTTACAAACATCTCCTCTATCTCATTTTCAATTCCTTCTGTGTGAAAATTTACTTCAAACTTTGATGGTCTGTGTATATATCGCATTTCTCTCTATAAAGATAGTGATTCTATATCTTCATAGAAAAAAAACAACAAACAGCTCAAGATCATATGTAGGATAGTTCTTCTCATGATTTTTTAACAGTCGAGATGCATAATCAATCACCTTGTCATTTTTTATGAGGACACGCCCACAGCCATTCAAATATACATTGCTAAAAGTAATGAATTCTTCTCTACTCGAGGGAAATTTTAACATGGGTACAGTAACCAATCTCTTCTTCAGCTCTTGGAAACATTCCTTACACTCTATTTTCTATATGAACTTCACCCTTTTTGAGTTAACATGGTTAATGTAATAGAAACTCATGAATTTTTTTTCACAAACCTCCTTTAATATCCCGATAATACCAGGGAACTAAAAATCTTAGTTACTTTTGTATGTTTAGTCCACTCCTCTACAACATTTTTCTTTGTAGGGTCAAATGTGATTCTTTAGTTGGTTACAATGTTCCCCAAGAAAGCAACTTATTGTAACCAAAATTCACATTTTATGAACTTTCCAAAAAGCATATCCTTTAATAGAGTTTTCAAAATAACAGTTAGACGGTCATCATGCTCCTCAAGAATTTTGGAATGTATCAAAATATCATCAAGAAAAACTACCACAAAGTTATCAAGGTATTCATTAAATACTCTATTAATAAAATCCATAAAAATATCATGAGCATTAGTTAAGAAAAAGGGCATACAACAAACTCATATTTCCCATATCTTGATCGGAAGGTTAGTTTTTAGATTATATTCTTTCTTCACCCTTAATTGATGATAACCATATCGAAGATCAATCATAGAGAAGAATTGATCCCCACAATGTTGGTAAAATAAGTCATTAATTCTTATAAGAGGATATTTTATCTTCATTATGATCCCGTTAAGTTCTCTATAATCAATGCATATCTGTATTGATCCATCTTTTTTTTACAAAGAGAACATGTGATCCCTAAGGAGACAGAATCAATCAGATAAACCCCTTCTCCAAGAGATATTGGAGTTATTTCTTTAATTCCTCAAGATCCACATTTTCCATCACATATGGGGTCTTTGATATCAGATGAGATCGAGGTACAAGTTCAATAGAGAACTCTACATCTCTTTTTGGGGGAGGTCTGGGTAATTCTTCAAGAAATAAATGAATGTATTCTTGGATGATGGGGACATTTCTTATCCTTATACTCTCATTTCCTTCTTCTTCTTCTTCACTGATAAACTCTATATTCAATGCTATATGAGGTGCTTCTAGACAATTATTAGGTCGAGAAATATCTCCTTGGAATATAACTATAGGTTTCCAAATCAAGACTACAAAGATTTACATGCTTCTGCATTTGATCTTAGCATTATACTTTTAGATCCATTCCATCCCTAGTATAATATCAAATTAAAACATGGTAATGACTACTATAATTGTGATAATATTGTACTCACTAAAGTAAATACTATAGTTTCTAAATACTATTGATGCTTGGACAATCCCTCCAGGAGTCTTTACCGATAACTCTACTTTTAACAATTCAGGGGTTGATTCTAAATTATTTTTAAACATGGAGGAAATAAAAGAATGAAAAGAACTAGAATCAAATAAATTACTTTCTAGATTTGAGAGACAAAAAAGAGTACCTACCACCACATCATTTGGATCAACAACACCAACTGTCGTGATATAAAAAGCATGACCTTGCTTCATTTTACTTTTATGAGGATGATGGTGATTCCCCTCCACTATACATGAATTTGGATAGGGTTTGGAAGAGTGCCCAAGTTGTCCAAACATGAGGCATTATACTTCAGGTAGGGCCTTCACCATCTTCTCTTTGTCATTAGTGTTTGTAAGTTAAGGCTTCACCTCACTATGACAATTCCATGTGACATGGCCATCTCTTTCACACTTGTAGAAGTTCTCACTTCCGAGTAGGTAGTTCCATGAATGCTTCTTCCCACATTTATTAAACATGGGATGTTGCACTTTATTGAATCATATACCATGATAAAATCTCATACGTAATCTTGGCTCCATTCATCTCTTCTTGTCAGTGGATTTATGAGACCACTATGTCCCACTGAACTCCATTTCAACTTTCATAGAACTCTACATGATCTCCTCATAGCTGTCATAGTATCGGTTGGCTAGATTCTTCTGTTGATAAGGTCTTAGTCCACAAAAGAATCTATCATCCTTCCCATTAGGATCCATGAAAAACCTTGAGGTGTAATGGTAATGTATTTTGAAGTTCATCATGTAGCTTCCAACAGATTCATTATCCTTCTACTTTAGATCAAGAAACTCCTTATCCATTTTTTTCCTCATTGAATGAGTGAAATATTTATTGAAGAAGACCCCTATAAACTCTTACCACTCTATAGATTAAACCTCCACTCTTGGCCTCATGTTTTTAATTAGTTCCCACCACTGATCAGCTTCTACCTCTTAGCATTAAATTCCTTGGGTGACCTTATCTTATTATGAATAGCAGATCATAGAAAATATCTACTCGATAGATATAAACCACTATTCAGCAATCAATGTGTTGGTAGATTCATTCATGGTTGGTAGTCATTGACACATAAAGTACTCGAGAGAATGTTTTTCCCTTTGCAGTGAAACTGGTCTCTTATCTTGATTTAAGTTATTTCCCATAACTTGAGTCATTTGGTTCATTAATCTTATAAAATTTTCCATTCCATCTTCCATCGGAGGGCTGTCAACACATTCTATATTGTGGTAACCATTTGCATGGTTGCACTTATTTCCAACCATTTTATAAAATAATAAAAAATTAGTGATAAGTTTATTTAATTTATGAATATTTTAACTATAAAAGATTTTTATGTATTAAAACATCATGCTTAAACATATTATTCTTTAACAATAGTTACATTTATCTAGAAATCCTTCATAATGATTCATAAAAATTTTATGATTAACTAAAAATATCCCCCAGGAGTGCCAATCCAGGATTGAAGCAAGGCCTATTGTTTTTCACTAGTTCTCTCTCAAGTCTATCTAAAAATAGTGTTTTCAGGTTTTACCCCTCGATACATTTGTGCTAAAGCCACATCCACTTGTTCGTATCCAGACATAGATATATTTGTTCAGAAACCAATAACATAATATTTCACCAAAATACCAGGATGTTTTTCTATTTTTAAACTTCTATATAGGGTTATTCCTAAGGTTTTAATAACCTAATTTCCACAAATAACTAAACTATCATTTGATACCAACTTTTTCATCCTGCCTTTTTATTACATAACTTTTCATTATATTTTACAAATAGAGGATGTTTAAATTCTGGTGTCTTGAAAATAAGGTAAATAATACAAAAATACATAAAATTATTTTATTCATCTTGAAAGGCTCCCTGAAAGTTCATCCTAAGCTCAATTAATTCATTACATAACCTAGGGACATACATTAATGCAAAGGGTGAGCATAAGGCCCAGTAAGCGAATAAGGAAAACAGTTTACAGGTAATCTTGAGAGAATATAATAAGAACACAAGGAAATATCATAAAGGAATGAAAATATAAATATCATTATAATAATAACTTTAATAATATCTTGAAAATGTGGCTACAATATTAAATTTAGACATTTATAAGCTTATCACCAAGGTCTGTCCCTATGGTGTCATAAAAATTACCATGGTTATTCACTAAGGTATCATAAAACATGTCTTCTCTAGAGATTAATTTCATTACCCAATGATTTGGAGAGATATCAGGTAGAACCCTTATATGTATTTATTTTCATGTGATCCACAATTATCACAATCAAATATTTCATTAATAACCCAAATAGAATAATAGAAATGGGTTTCATATCAAAATCGTGACATTTAAAATGTGATTACAAACATTTTCATTATGTCATTCATAACCCATGAAAAGGGAATAAGGAGTTTATGTATGTCAATTCTAGAATAAAATCTATCATTTTTATGTATTTATGAATATCCTAGGAAATTAAATAGGTTTGGGTATTCACATATATAAAATAAGATATTTTCCTAAGAAAAAGAGTGATATTTTGAGACAAAACTTCTGCAACATAACAACTATGCAACATGGTTTTAGAAACCATTAAAAAGATAGGGGACATGGGTCACCAATTAATAAAAGACTAATAATAAATTATAGGGAAATAATAAACTGAAAATAAGAACATGGTATAGAAACATGAAATTCATACCACATAGAAGAGAACTTGAATGGAAAAAAAGAGAATTTGAGAATTTCCTTACAAAAATCCAACAGATTAACAACATCACTTAAAAATTCCGAAAACAAGTTGATGAGAGAGGAAAGAGTATCTAATAATTTGGAAATAAAATAGATAGAAATAAGGATACAGAATAACATACCCCAACAAAATAAAATGGAAATTTAAAAGACATAGCATAAAAGAAGTCTTGACTAAGAGAGGAGGGTGAAAGGTTCTTGTACCTTGAAGAGTAACTTCTAAAACTATAGGATCAGAGCCTTGAGGGATTGAGGGAACATTGGGAGGAATCCTTTAGAGGTAAAAATACTAAATCTTCATTAAGGTTAATTTGGGATGAAAGGAATGAATGAATGGGTTAATATTTATATCAAAAGTGAGGGAATATCTTATTAATTTCCAAGGGACACCTCATTAATGGTATTTGAAAACCCATGGGATTTACCATGGTATTTACCCTTTGTTTTGGAAACATTATTCACCTCATATAATATTTTAATCCAAATGATTCATCCATCATTTTAAATTAAATATTACATCATTATGTTATCATAAAACACACCCAAAACTCAAAAACTACATTTTTTACTATTCACTAAAAAACAAAAAAAATATAAAAATATCATAAATTCACCTTAATCTAATATCAATGTTATGTATTCAAAAATGAACTCTATTTTATGAAAATAATTTTTTAAATATGAGATATTTAATTTTTATGTAAAATCACTATTTATTTGAAAAATACTAATACTTAACTAATAATTTCTAAAAGAGTTATTTACTTATGCTATTATATAATATTACCATTAAAGATTACTAAATTATATTTACACTTAATTAAGTGAGGTTACTATTCCATTAGTCATATTACTATTCCTAAAGGTAATATTACTATTCATAATTTACTATTCACCAAAAATTAAGTTGATCATATCATACTCTAAATTTCTTACTGATCAAAGTTGTATGTGTATATTTTTTGAAAATCATTTCACATTAATAATTACTTAAAAAATATTTTAAAATACTCGTCTTTTCAATATTCATTAATAATATGAAACTTCTAAAAATTTATCCAATATTTAATTTGACATTTGTAATTAAAAAAATGATAGTTATTTTACCATAATCAGAAATATTTTTTATACAAATGGATTACACAAAGTAACTAAAGAAACATTACATTGTCCCTTATAACACCTGTATATGACCTATGAGTAAGGTTTGAAATTGTGATAGAATCTTGGGGCAGCTCAGATAACATTGCTCGAGTGGTGATTTCTATCAGCTTGATCTTCTCCTGAAGGTGATTACATTCAAGATTAACATGTTTAAGCTCAGCATGAGATTTGTACAATGAAAATTCCAGTGATACTACCGCCCTTCCAAACTCTGATAGATGGGATTCATATGGCCTGAGTCTACTGGATGGGACAATCGACTATTTTTTCTATACTAATTTACAATGATCATTTTTATTTATAAACAACATCCATAACATTAAGAGTATTGTTTCCAACAGTCATATAGACAAAAAATCATAATTAACCAATGGTTATATAATGGTCAGAACCCAAAGGTATCATTTCAATTATACCTACTTCATTAATAAAAGGATATATTTTTGTTGAGTACAATATAAAATAGCACACAAACTCAGGAAACAAAATATTATTCAAAATTTTGGGTCATTAAATTCTTACCCTAACACATTTGCTAATGCACCCTTACAAAGATCATATAAATATAGAGTTACTCTTATGAAATTCCCAAAAATTTCCCCATGTAAGGGGAGAGGCCTTTTTACATTTATGTGGGCCCTAGGATATACTATGTGTAAAAAAAGTTATAAATTTTTAATTTTCCAAGAAAAATATAAAATAAACCAAAGGGTGGGGGGTTTAGAACATTTAAAAACTAAGGATGTTACCCCAATGAATCTAGTTCTATAGAATACTCATGGTAGTTATTATCAGGTGATCATCAGATTATGTAAATGGTCCTGGAAGAAAAACCAAGACATAGAGGAAAGGTCGATGGATGCGTAGTTGAGGTTACCCTCAACACATGATCTTCACAAGTAAAAATGGAAGATGATTTACACGGATGGTATCTTTGGATGTGATGATCTTGTTTCTTGTTTGTCTTGTCTTTGTTTCTTATTATTTTTCGTGGCTTCTTTATGTCTGATGAGGGAGCTTTTCCCCACCATATTCCATCTTTTTTTATAATATTTTAATAAAATGGGATAGATCCTAAAATTTCTATGATCCTATTAATATATATATATGAGATAAACTTTTTTAATGATATTCTATTATATTTGGAATTCATCCCATATGGTATATGAAATATTCTTTTAAATTATGTGAAATTTACCTCATCTTTTATGTTATATGAATTTCAATTCATAAAATATAATTATGATCCATGCAGTTTGTTAGATTTTTTATCCTAAAATGTGCCTATAATATTATAAAATATTTTTTTTGGGAATCAAGCTAAATTTATAAGTGTGATTGAAAATTTAATTCCACTATATTTTAATTTTTTTAAGGATTTAACTTACAATAATGTTATATAGTGGTTCCTAAAGCTTTCCATAAAGTCTATTTAATGAAATATCCACAAAATCCATCTCATGTTATTGAAAGTGTGACATTTGAGTTGCAATCATACACACCTTATAATGAGTAACACATTTATATTTTGTATTTTATGAAGAATAATTATAGGGGATAACGTTTTCTATTTTAATGGATGATGTAGCTACAAAAGATAATCTAGGAGAACATATATAATTTCATGAAAATGATTACCTACTTCAATAACATCATCACAATGCCCTAAGTGAACCTCCCATTCACCGAGTTAAGTGATATAGGTTTTGGATATAATATACACACCTTAAATATGAAATTGTACTCTGATTCCATTTTGTAACACCTCAACCAAAACCACTTGGTTAGAACTGAAGTGTCACATGACTTCATGCATGTTTCCTCATATACAAGATTTTCTTCACTAGCAACAAGAGTCTAAGTCCATAAATGGGGAGAATATACTCTCAGTATCATGTCTCGATCCAAATAATAATATAATTGAATATAATAAACAAATAATTAGAGTAAACATACCAACACTATAATGATGGAATAGAAGTCGTAATACAAGTAAATATGCTCAAAAAGTGGCTAGTCAAACAATAGTAAAAATTTGAAATGTATAAAATAAATAAATAAATAAACTGTAGATTCTTTTGGAGTCTATCCTAGTCCACAACTAGCTCCACACTCTTCTTCTCAACCATCAGTCATATCCCCTTTCCCTTACACAGATCAATAAGAAAATCTTACATGAGCATCGAGAATGCACTTATAAGGCATGGGTAATAAAACTATTTGGGACACCAAAAATTCATTCTTAACTGATGTGATCATGTAAACAAGTGTATTCCATAAATAAACAATAAATTTTCAAGCAACAAAAAAATACAAAACTGATAACTTGTGTTCTAAACAAGACACCATGAGAACCAATTGTACCTTCTTCAGCTCTATACTGAAATGTATTTCAATACATCAGGATAAATAAAGAACTAGCCATGAAGATAGTGATCATGCATCACGACATCATGTGTATATACTACTCGGCATCCCCTAGTCATAAAGTGAGTTTAGTCCTCGATATCCACTAGAAATTGAATGATCGTGCTACTCGACATCCACTAGGCATCAAGTAACATGATCCTTGGAATCCTCTAGGAATCAATTTTATCACATGACATCCATGAGTCTTTTTTGTATCCCTATCTTGTGATTAGGTCCATTTTCATCATCATCACAAGTCGTTTACAATCTCCCTCTAATGGATAAACATTTCACAACAATACACCTTCTTTGGACACCAAGAACAATTCTTCTAAAGGCACACAGAATAGAGTAGAACAAAAAATAAATTATATTATATCATCATGATTAAATGTAGAAATATACATACATGTGATCAATATCAAACATGAAAAACAATCTATTAGAAACAATCATGGAATCAAGCATCACAACAAGTTTCATAGTTTACAGAAACACCCACCTGCAATCATAATCAAGAACGACTATCATGTCTTCCAACACAGGAATTTTATAATGGAAATAAGTGTAAGAAAGAACCCAATGAAGGTAAGGAACTTCTTACTGTTGTAAAATTGGGTTCCCTAAACCCAAAATTATTAGTACTTTTGATTACCTTACCATGTGTACAGTGTGATATACATGATGCATACTTACCATTATAAAGTAGAAATTTTTTCATTTACTATTTAAATGATAATGTCCATACATTATTTATCATATCAAAAGGTCAAAACAGATCCCATGCTATAATGAGAACCTCGATATACTATGACATTAATCATAAATAGATGTACTATGTTCTAGATATATTATAGTAACCAAATATAGTTGATGTTAGACTATTAGGTGTTGGAGGCTCATAATCACTAAGACTTATTCTCATGAAGTTCACACTTGGTAATCTCTGGTAGATGAGATCAAGAGGAAAGACCTACCAATAGAATCACCACATGTATTAGGTGTAATTGGTTGTTTCTATCTATGGACATGTGTATTGGTCTCTTTAATTGAGATCAATATCAATATTTCCATTTTATCACCTACATTGATGCAATGTAGAAACCATGAAAATGAAGTCATGGACGGGTAGTTAGTGTTGTGTGCGTCATTGGTTGAATGATCAAGAAAGATTTTTTAACTTTTGAGTTGAGAAAGAGATATATTGTCCCCATTTGATCATTATGGTATTACCTTTATTAAATCCATGACCATGTTAGTCAAAGGTAAGTTCATCTAGTAAGATAAAAATAATAATAAATCTGGGAAAAGATGATGACACAAGTGTGTGTCCTACTTTATGATATATGGAATGAAAAGGAGATTATATTACAAATTGTGGGTACATAGGTTGGTTATTGTTTCTATGACTACTCCTTATCTCTATAAGGACCATGATGGGTTACTAGATTCCACTTTTGGTCACTAAATATTATTCACTACTATTGAGATGAGGGCCTAGAGGGTCACATATAATAGTGCTTTAAATATTCTATCATATTCTACTGAATAAGTATGTAGGCCATGGTAGAGAATAATTGGGTTGAATTTATTTAATAAAAGTATTTAGAAGTGTTTATATAAATACATGAAATAATATTATATGAGTAAATATCATATTTAATATTCAAGGTTCATTTAAGCAGGAATTATGAGTTGAGTTAATGACTTAGGTTTATCATATAATATATTTAATATACATTACAATTATTTGATAAAATTTATATAATATAAACAACGCAGCTAGTTCATCATGACTATTTATTCATTACTTATTTAAGTGGATGACAGATAGTGGGATGAGAACCATAACCGAGTATTTTTTATATCCACTATATAAGTAAACGAAGAGCTCATTTTCTGGTGTGAAAGTTAAGAAACTCATTCCAACAGATTGAGAGCTCAACTTTGTTCATGCTTCTTTGAGAGATAAAGACACAACCAAAGCCATAGATCTAAGGATGTCTTTATGGATTATAGGAACGAGGTCGTGGTGATCATTGAAACATTAAAGGATTCATTGGAACTCCGTGGTAGCACTCAGAATTCAATGATCGACATTCGTACTGTTTCTTAAAGTGTGTGTGGATGATCTATAGGGGTTCATCTTTGAATCCTTTAAGCAACGATCACCGACGAAAATCTGCAGTCAATTATTCCACCAAATCAAGCAAGGTACAGGTTTGTTCATTTATATTTTTGCTTATTTAATTCACATAAGATCATCATACCTATATTGGGGTTTAGGTCTCTGTATATGATGAAGTTACATTGCCCATATGATGAAAATTTTAAAATCCCTAGCCCACTGGATTCCAGTACGTTACCTCATACCTTCACCTACCTCACAATTGTGGTTTTCAATGTCAAGGTCCATCAAGTAATTGTACTAGAACCACATACATGTGCTTGTTGGCTCAACCCACTTGTGAAAAATTACTATAATTGATACAATTACTTTATTCCCAAAAGAAATAAAACACCACATGGTGTAAAATACTTTCCCCCATGGATAATTTCTAAATTACCAGTTTTAGTTATAACATAAGGTGAACCTTTCTCCCCTTTAGAAAATCATAATTTACTTATGATAATAATTTTCTCTCCATAATAATCATGGATTAAATTGAGATAACAATTCTTTTTGAATCTACCATAATTTTTAGATTATTATCCTTTAATATTTCTTTATTATTAATTTCTAGAAGAATAGGAAGAATTGGATTTACATTTTTCACAAAATGGATACTGGAAAAATTATCCCCTTGAGAAAACCTGCTCTCATTAATACAAGAGAGAGGTAGAGAGATTTAAGCTACGCATAGAAAATAAAAAAAAAGGAACTAGTCTTGATCAAGGGGGACTTCATAGATTTTGGTTTAAGAGTTTTCCATACTACCCAAACATAAAAAGCAATTCAAAACAGAAGACAACAAGGTTTAGATATTTTAGAAGAAGGATAGAAACGTAACAAATTACTACATTAAAACCTAAAAATCAAATTAATCATTTATTTTGTATTCTAAATGATTTTTAATTTTTGTGTGTTTAAATTCTTGTAAAATATACATCACATATTTTAAATGATTCAAAGAGTCGATTTCCATGATTTTAAGCTTTTAAGATCATCAAAAACGTGTTATAGGATCATGTCAGGGAAGAGAAAATGAAAAAACCAACTTTTGAATTATTTTTCTCCCAAAAATAATTATATTTCTAATTAACCCCTTAAAATTAATCAATTTGATCTTATTTGCATCATTTTAGTATTTTTAGTGGATTTTTGGCATAATTGTGAAAATGTTTTAATTTTGGAAATTTAGTAGTTTTTTGGATATTCTATGTTTCAGGAATATCTTTTAAAATTTTGATCCAAATAGAATTATTAATCTTTTTTGGATTTTATTCCTTAGGTTATTCAAATTTTACTTCTGGACCTTGGTATAATTCGAAACAAAATTACCCAAAAAAATAAATCAAGTTGACAATGTTTGTTAGACAACAGAATAGACCCCACCCCAGTATTTGATGTATATATCTTTCTACATAACTCCATATGAAGTTATTAAAATTCTAATAGAAATATTACTATTAATCATATCTACATATTAAATTTAATGAATAAATTCATTCATTAAATCATCCATTTAATGCACCAAAGTGGAGGTAGTTGAGAAGTCTCCTCGGGTAGAAAAAACCTTCATTTGTAATTTGGGGTTAATTTTTTTGAAACATTTCAAAATTTGTTAATATTTGGTTTGCGCTTGAAAAAGAGATAGGGGAACAACTTTTATGAAGGAACCTACCTGATATTTGGCCATTTATGATGCGAAATGGACTCAATATTTCAGAGGAGTGATTATAAATGAAACAATTTCCACCCCTCAACCCTCTATATATGAGTTTTCACATCCATTAAATGTTGTTTAAGAAGGTGAAAGAGGGTATATGCTGGTGTATTGGATTCTTGAGGTGTTTTTTATTTTTTTATTTTCTCTTTTTTTAGTTCCATTAAACTCTCTTTTTCCCCTTTCGACTCTATTACCCTTCACATGGAGGAGTAAAACCTTTGAGTGATTGGGGAAGGGGGGTTCACTTTTTTAATGTCGATGTCTTTAAATTTAATGTAAAACACCCTTTTTATTTAATGAATTATTTTTTCATTGGTTACCAATTCTCTTAATTTGCTTGTGTTTTGGTTTTTGGTGTATTCATTGTTGATAACTTTGGTTGAAAAACTATTAACCCCCCCCCCCCCACCTAGCCAATTTGTCTCGGTCAAGCATATTGTGTTTGGTGGTTAGTTTCTAGCGATCATTGACACATGTGTGGAACTACTAAATAATTTATATATTTATAAGGATAAAAAAATTCCAATCAATTCTGGCCTTAGTTGTTTAGGAAGTTTTTATTAACTTTCATGCACATAAGAGTGGGTTCTATTGCTTTATTCATCCATGGTTGATTGATAACATGATTGAGGATTATTTTATTCATTATTAAATAGGAAGATAGGGTGAATGATTTTTATGAAAATTACGACATTTTAAAAGGTGATCCAATACTAAACCCATCACTATCTTCATCCACTTGTGTTCTAACTTTATTTTCAATTTCTTTCTTTCTTTTTAAACACAAAATATTTTAAAAAACAACCTCTTCTTCTTTTTCAAATTTATGTGTCAAACATAATTGTTTTGGAATCCTATCTGGAGACAACCTAGGTTATGCAATTTAATACATTTTAACTTAGGTACTATTTGTTTTTTTCATACCCCAATATAGGCAGGTGTCAAAACATGGCTCCATTTCTAGGGAGGTAGTGCCAACATTTTTTTTATTTTTCTCCCTTTCTTTTCTCTTCAAAATTTCATGACTAGAAGCTCAAAAACTGAACCTTTCACCCTAGATCCTGAAATTTAAAGAACCATATTGAATAGACTTAGAAACATTAATTTACAATCTGAGTTTCAGGACATTTCTCTTGAATACTCTAGTGAAACTTCAAGTGTTTACTTTTAGCCTGTCATCATGGATGGAAATCGAAACCTAACCCATATACACCTTTTTGCAACACAATTCCTTAATCAAAACAATCAACTTACTATACTAGTGTTAAAATTATATTTTAAGATGAAACCTAAAATTATTACACTTCTTAAAAAGTTTCATGGCTTGGAAAGTGAAGATCCAAACAAATATATTAAATAGTTCAAACATGTCTGCGCAACTTTTAGACCATGTGGAGTAGCTGAGGAACAAATAAAGTGGAAGGAGTTCACATTTTCATGGGAAATAGCCGCCAAAGAATGGTTGTATGGTTTACAACTAGGATATGTGAATGATTGTAATGAATTGGTGAGATGATTCATGAAAACATTCCTCCCCACCACCATAATTAAAACCATCAGAAATTAGATCTATTCCATAATACAGTCATCTAGGGAAACCCTTTATGAGTACTAGAAAATATTTGAAATGATACATTCCAGTTACCTGCATCAAGAAATTGAGGATCATCAATTTTTTTATTCTTCTATCAAGTCATATTGTACAATGAATAAAACCTCCTTGATGCATCATCTGGGGGTGAATTTACTGACAAGTCACTAGAAGAATCCAAGGGCTTGACTGAGATGATTTCCTAAAACTCACAATAGATTTGTACAAGTGGTACTATTACAATAGGTATTCATGAGGTAAAAACTTATTATCCATCACCTTTGTGTGAAACTAATCTTGATGAGATATCTTGTTTTGTGTGAATGGTGGCCTCGAAACAAGTGGGTGAACAACAATCCCTGACTAAGGTATGTGGTTTATGCTCATCACCTGATCATTTCACTAACTAATGTACAAAAATATAGGGAATGGAAACATGTGAGACAACCTTTAAACTGAGGTAGTTCCAAAAAAATTCAAGTATGGAGAGATTCTATCCATGTTAAATATGGATTTGGAAATCAAAATAATCAAGATAGACCCCAATTCTAGTAAAAATTCCAAAACCCACCACCATTTCAAAAAAATCAATCCAATAACCTTCCTTCTTACCACCAACCACCCACTTTCCAAAGTCCCTATGGGAAACCATCCACTACTGCACAACCCACAATTCTAAACTGACATCAGATATCAGATATTGAGGGGCTGAAAGACACCATTAAATATTATTCCAACAAGTTCGAAATTCTCATGGACTTCCTAACCAAAAATCATGGTAAATTCCCTTCATAAACATTCCCAAACCCAAAATATAATGAAAACATGATAACAACAAGAAATGGGAATCAGCTCTCACCACCAGTAGCTTATGAACCTGAAACAAGACAACTTGAGTTGAGGAATAATGGTGTTACAAATTTAGAAAATTCATTGAAAATGAACCTGGAAGAAGAGAATAAAGAGGATAAGGATAAGGATAGACTGAGGAAGAAGAGATAAGAAACCCCATTGAAAATTCAAAAAAGGGTGAAGAAAGACTTACCCCCACAATTTTAATCAAGGATGATTGGAACAAAGGCATTGCATGAATAAGCACTTCAAAAAGAAATTTTGGACACCTTCCAGAAAGTGGAAATTAATATCCCACTTCTTTAATAACTCAAAAAAACTCCAAAGTATGGTATATTTGTTTAGGATATTCCCACCCAGAAGAGAATAATTAAAGGTAATTTAAGGATTAAATTGGGAAGAAGTGTCTCATCCCTTATCATACCATAGTTTTTAACCAAATGTAAAGATCCAAATAAGTTTTATATTTTATTCACCATTGATTATTTAACTTTATTTAATTAATTTTGTGATATAGGTGATTAAATTAATATATTTCTTGAATCAATATACACTTCTTGGTAGATGGGATTCTTGAATCCCACAAGAGTGGTGCTCCAGCTTGAAAATTGATCGACAATCTTCCGAGTAGGAGTTTTGGAGGATATCCTTGTAAAATCCAATGATCTCTTGTTTCTATCAGACTTCTATGTGATAAACATGGAAGAAGATAAGATATCATCACACTCTCCCATATTTTTGGGGGAGACATTTCTTGAAGATGTCCAAAACCAGCATCAATTTCCATAAAGGGACACTCACCATGAAGTTTGGAGATAGCATTTCCCACTTCAATATTTTTGAATCCATGAGGCACCCATCAGATGATCACTCACTCTTTGAACATTCCCATAAATTTGGAACCAAACCCGTTGAATAATGCGGTATGTTCCATGAATTCTTAGCTTTAAGAGAGACTTCTTCCATTGAAAATATTATTGCACATGTGGATGCCCAAAATTATAGAGATTCTAATTTCACTAGGGAGGAAGAGATAGTATCTGATTTCCTTGATGATTTGTTAAATGATGAAGAAGATGATATGATTAATTTTACATGATATACAACCATTGGAAGTGGAGAACATGAGTTTAGTTTCTTCTCTTGAGCAGCCCCCTGGTCATGAATTAAAACCACTCCCCACTGATTTGAAATATGTGTAACTTAGGGAGGGAGAGAAATTACCAGTGATAGTTACTAATAATCCATCTAAACCACAAGAAAAATCATTGATGGATATTTTGAGAGAAAATTTCCAAGCAATAGGGTAAAGCTTAGGTGATATCCTTGAAATAAACTCAAAAATATTCTTACATAAAATTTTTCTTGACGGAGATTCCAAACCTAACAGACAGCCACAAAGAAGGCTGAATCCCACCTTGATAAAGGTTATAAAAAATAAGATCAAGAAGTTCATGGAAACTAGGATCAGTTATCCCATCTCAGATACACAATGGTTTAGCTCAATTTAGGTATTTCCAAAGAAAATTGGCATGACTACTATGTGGAATGAAAAGAATGAATTAATCCCTATGAGAATTAAAAATAGTTGGAGAGTGTGAATTGATTTTAGGAAGTTGAATCAGGTCACTCAGAAAGATCATTTTCTCATTCCCTTCATTGATAAAATGATATAGAGACTAGTAGGGGGAACTAATTATTGATTTTTGGATGGATTTTCATGTTATTTCCAGGTACCCATTACTCCCGAGGATCAAGATAAGACAACCTTTACATGTCCCTTCAACATTTTTTCATATGAAAGGATTCTATTTGGATTATGTAATGTTATAGGTACATTTTATTGGTGCATGCTAAGTATATTTTTGGATCACATTGAATATTTCATGGATGTTTTCTTGGATGATTTCACAATTTTTGGAAACTTTTTTGACCATTGTATGAAAAATCTGTAATATGATTTAAAAACATGCATTGAAAATAATCTTATTTTAAATTTAGAAAATTGTCATTTCATGGTTGAGGGAGGGATTTTACTTGGGAATGTCATTTTCAAAAAGGGAATTGAAGTTGATAAATTAAAAATTGAAGTGATAAATTCTTTTCCATACCAAACTTGTGTGAATCATGATAGATCATTTTTAGGACATGTAAGATCCTAAAATAGGTTTATCAAAGATTTCTGTAATATTTCTCTCCTTAACTCTAGATTGATTTTGAAATATTCTGATTTTTATTTCAATGGTGCATTTAGAGAATAATTTGATGAGTTTAAGAGGATATTGATTACACCACCCGTGATGCAACCACCAAATTGGGAAGAACCATTTGAGCTACTTTGTGATGCTTCAAACCAAGCAGTTGGAGTAGTCCATTATCAGCAAATTGAGGGAAGGCTACAAGTCAGTTACTATGCCTCGAGAACCTTGAATGAGGATAAATTCAATTACACAACCATAGAAAATGGGTTTTAGTATTTGTTTTTTATTTATAATGATTTAGATCGTATCTGATTGGAACTAAAGTGACTGTGTTTTTTAATCATGCAGCTCTTAGTTTCTTGATAAAGATTTCTGAATCTAAACCGAGGATAGTGAGATGGATGTTACTTCTGTAGTAGTTCAACATGGAAATCAAGGACAATAAGTGATCTAGAAAACAATTTTCTGATCATTTAATAAGACTTTCCAACACTACTGAAACTAAAATTATAGAAAAATAACCATTGAATGATCACCTTCTAAGAGACAAGTTGTACTTGGTTGAAGGATAAGTGCATTGGTATTCTAACATGGTCAGTTATATGGTAAAATATTAGGTTACAAATCATTTAAATTGTCACCACATTCACAAATTTAAATATGAATCTAGATATTACATTTCAGATGATCCATTTCTTGGGAAGATTTGCAATGACATAGTGATAAAAAGATGTTTTCCTGAGAGTGAAATTGGTTCTGTCATTGAGTTTTGTCACACTTTAGATTTTTTAGGCTACTTTGGACCTCAAATGTTGTCATGGAATGTTTTATAATCTATAATCTATTGGCCTAACCTTTTTAAAAATGTTCATTAATTTTGAAAAGGGTGTAAAAAATGTCAATTTTTAGGAAACATTTAAAAGAGACAATAAATGACATAACAACAACTTAATTTTTGTGATATTTTTAGGTGTGAGAGATAGATTTTATGGGACAGTTTCCAATGTTATTTGGAAGTTTTTATATCTTTATTGCGGTTGATTATGTTTCTAATTGGGTGGAAGAAAATTCCACTAGGACAGAGGATGCTATAGTTTTTTGTGGTTTTGATAGGGATAACATATTTGGTAGGTTTGTAGTGCCTAGAGCCATAACCAGTGATCAAGGGACTCACTTTTTCAATATAATAATTGAGGTTTTGCTGAAGAAGTATGTGGTGCATCATAAAATAACATGCCCATATCACCCATAGAAAAATGGTCAAGCTGAAGTGTCTAATAGGGAAATCAAAGGAATTTTGGAAAATATTATTAATCCAAATAAGAAGGATTGGTGACAAAGGTTGGAAGACACTTTATGGGATTACAGAAAGTCCTACCAGACCCTGATTGGAATGAGTCCATATAATCTAATTGATGGAAAAAAATTTCACATGCCTATGGAATTGGTGCATAAGTCATATAGGGTTGTTAGGATGATGAGTTTGGATCTGAGAAGTGCTGGTAAAGAGAAAATATTGAAGTTGAAAGAGCTAGAGGAAATTAGAAGGGAATAATTTTAAAATTATAGGATTTACAAAGAGAGAACAAGAGTGGCTCATGATAAGATTATCCAACCGAAATCTTCCATCTCGGAGAAAAAGTGATGTTATTAAACTCAAGACTCAAGATGATTCTAGGTAAAATTCATTCCGAATGGGAGGGGAAATTTATGGTTAATCATGTATATCCTTTTAGTTCTATGTAGATTTTGATTTATAGAGAGTAGTATCTATTCACTGTTAATGGATATAGGCTGATGAAATTCCATGGGACCATTCCATCAACTCTTAAGGAGGATATCACACTCCTCCAACCTGTCTATCAATAAAATCCACTGGATTGTACCTCTCCTTTAAAATTTATTTATTTTTTTGACTACATTTCCAATTTCCTTACATGCTACATCTACTTTAATTCATTGAGGACACTACATCATTTATGTGTGGTGGAGGAAACCATTGTAGTTTTTGGAATTTCATTTTTTGTTTAGCTATTTTTTCAAAAAAAGTGTGTATGTTTTCAAATTTTTCTGTGTTTCTTTTTAATTTTTTTTGTGTGTTTTTGAAACTTTATATCAAAAAAGGTAATCATTGTAATTTTTGAAATCCATGTCAATGAGTGAACGAATTTATTCTATGAAACTAAGCTTAAATAAATTCTGGGAATGACTTTGTTTCAAGTTAAATTCTTTGTTAATTTCATGAAAAGTACTCAAATATTTGAATCCCATGACACATATCACAGTCTTTATATTTGAAATCACTTTCTTGTGAGGATTCTGAACCAATTTTTTCATATTAACTTCATTCACCTTACATCTTGGGAGAACCAATCCATGTAGGCTTTAACAAGAATTTGATTTATTCCTTTAAAAACTTTAGTTGTTGAGGTACTTGTGTTTTAAATTATTTAGGAATTTAATTGGTTTTTAATCCCCCTTTTCAAAATAATCCTTTTAATTTTTTCCTACCTTTTAAATTTAATCCTTGAAGTCCTTAGAATCTATTAATATCCATTTAGGTTATCCACATTTCAATCCAATTTTCGCTATCTAACCTGCTCTTGAAGTTAAATTGCATGATCTATTTGAACTTAAGTTTGGGGGGAAGATGTCTTGTATTGTTGTACGTCATTTGGCGATACTTTGGGTGGGAAATCAAATGTTGAAAATATGTTTTTTCTAGTAAGAAAAATTGTTATATTAAAAGTTTTTCCTTTTCTGGAGAATTCATGATAAAAGCAGCTATTCCTTTTTAGATATTCTAATAGAAGAAGAATGTTTTTCCTTTTCTAGAGATTTCAAGAGAAATTATGTTTTAGAGGATTGAAATTTTTTATACTAAAATGATAAGTGGTGTACAAATTCCTTGATTTTTCATAAATATGAGACTTATTTTCTACTAAGGGGTGTGAGGAGGATAACATACTTTAGTGAAAATTAGAATCTTTCAATTTTTCTTCAAAAAGATCCAAGACCTACTCATTCGACCTCGTAATTTTTCACATCAAAATCCTACCAACTGCAATACACAAAACAATATTTCATATTCTTCATGATAAACACACATCCTTGACTCACATCTATTTCTTCTGGAAATGGGGATGATCTTGTCTGTTTAAGGTTCAAACTTTCCAATCCATTTCTAACGGGTTTATTTGTAGAACCAGAAACACCCAATGATTCTATATCCATTTGGACATACTTTCCGAAGTTAGGTGCTCATTAGTTATGGACAAATGAGGCTTTAGAATTTGCATTGGTCGAGAGTATGGGAGGCCAGACTCATCACACCTTTTTGTGGGGAATTATTGCCTACTCCAGGACTCTCTTATAGATTTAAGTTATGTTCACGGATCCCTATTAATTCACTAAGCATGAAAATGAGATTTCCTTTATATTTGGCAATAAATGTTTGATATGTATGGGATTTAAAGAATTTTTTATATGTATTTGAGGTTCTTCATTGATATAGAATAATCTGTATGTATTGGATATTCTTAGTCACTGGAATCCTTCAATATATTATATAAAAATCTCCTGGTCATGATGACCATACTAGTTTTAAATCCACTCAGTGGGGAACTTGAAGTTTATTATCATTCATAAAGATAGGGATTATTTCAGAGTTGGGATCGTACCCATAGATGGGCTACCTATGTATCCTTGTTAAAAAGTAATCACAATCTATGTAGTTTGATAAAAAGGATATAGTTTAACGTCATATGGGATAGAAAGGATTAATGACAAATGGGATTGAACCATATAAAGGCTTCCTACATACTCTACTTTTTAGGTAGAGATCAAAATCCATGTAGTTCGGGGAAAGAAATATGGGGTTTATTCATAGTTAAATGGCCATAAAAAAAGATGTCATAATTACTTTTACACTCTAAGCCCACGTGAGTCATGATCGGTGTGAGAAACAAGAAGTATCAGTAAACTTGAAAATGGTGCCATGAAAGATGAAGTTATGAGAGACGATGTGGGGCTTACGTATGTATGACGGCCCAAGTAAATGAAGACCAGGACTTAGGAAAGAATCCCAAGAGAAGGGTCCATAAAGGTATTTTTAATTTACAGAGATTTGGAATTTTAACCTGGGACTTACTCCTGAGAAGGAGGCCAAGGTTAAAGGAAATAATGACTGGTGTTTACTCCTAACAAAGAGGCCCATGTTAAGGAGACTTGTAACTTGGGGCTTACTCTTGAGATGGAGGACCAATGAAATTCCTCTAATATAAGAAATCCAATAATAGAACCATGCCATAAATGGATTTGTTGAGGGTTTTGAAGGCCATGTCTTGAAGAAGAGTGGCGGATTTGAGGAAAGGGGGTGACTAGAAAAGAGGTGAATAAGTATGGTTCTGGCGCGCAAGTCCTGGCCGCGCAAGTATACTTTCATGAGATGAGTCACATTGGGTGACGAATAATATGTAGGGTAATACTTGGGCGACTTTGAACTCAAGCCCATAGTATCATCCCTAGAGGCTCCCAAAAGGGTGGCATGAAAGTTCCCTTGAGAGGGAAAGGTGGGGCACAAGTGTCTTCATTTCCTTTAAAGACTGGACACTTAGGCGCACAAGTATTAATTAGTTCTAACACTTAGGACATATTTTTCCTCTGTAGATCTTACATTCTAGGTAAAGAATTGCCTTAGAAGTGTTCGGAAGACGTCAGACAAAGACATGGGCGACCAGAGCTTGAATATGAGTTTTTGAAAATTCGTCCTCCAAATGGGGTGCCCACAGGGGCTATTTATAGTCCACTGGGAACCTTGGGTGAAAAAAAGGAATAGGGTGCGCAAGTGACTTGCGGGATGCTCAGGATACTTGGACGACGCCCTCCAAATGAGTTCCTGGTTCATCCCTTTGCCAATTTTTGATGCTCTTCAAAGGGTGACCCCCATTGGGCTTAAGGTATTCCCCATTGCCATTCGTTGGAATCTATGACAGAAAGGAGCATCAAAAAAAGTCCCCTCTCAGATTTGGATCCGAAAAAATGAAAGAGGATTTTACTCTAAGGAAAACGAGAAACAAGGGTTCGGTGGCACGCTGGTGTTGGCATGTAGGTTCCGGCATGCAGGGTTGCAGGATCGCCTATATATATGGGTGTCACTTCGTGCAAACCATCCTACCTTCAAAGATTTTGAGCTCTCATCGTGCAAGTGTCTTCATCTCCTTGGTCGATCGCTCTTTTTCGTGTCGTGATTCTCCAGTAAGGATTTGGAATTGCACGACATTACATGCGTGGTAATACTTGCGCGGCCAAACTTGCATGACCGAACTTGCGTGCCTTAATGCCTTAGCCATTTTTTTTGTTTTCTTCACAAGTATTTCATAAAAAAAGACTTACTTAAAAGTTAACTGTTAGATCGTTGTGTAGATTCAATGGCTCCCAAAATAATTGGATTGGCTGATGAGTTAGCCAACAAGAGAATAGATGATATAATGAACATAGTTGGCCATGACTGTTATGATATCTGTGACAACACTCTCCCAGATTTGGCTAGGTACTTGAAGAAATATCATGTCAATTTCCTACAGAGAATTTACTTGCCTTTATATGGCCATGGTCATCTGCAAGGATTCAACATTCCAGAGGAAAATAATTACATTACTCATTCCTGGTTTCAGACTTACACTAATTTAGCTTCAGCAAATGTCTCAGTTACAGGATCATTTGTCAATGTTGGAATAGTGGAGAAGGCATACATAATGTATCATAGCCCATGTGCTCATGATCTGAAACCTCACAAGCCTGAGCTGCAGCCGCATTTCTATCCCTCTATTTTCCAAAATTCTCAGATGGATCAATTCAAGGGATGGAAAAAGAGTTAGGATTTCCGTCTCGGAGGAGGTGTGAAGCCAACATGGATGTGGGCTTATTGGGTGCGAAAAACCTGTGCAGAGTTTGTTGAGGATATGAAGGGAGCTGCAATATATGAAGTCATTTGGGCTTGGCAGACATATGTCTACAGGAATGATAATTTTGTGCTGGAGCTAATCAGCCACTGGAGCCCGGAAACCAATTCTTTCCGTCTAACTCATGGAGAAGTAGGCATCAGCTTATGGGATGTCTAAAAGATCTCAGAGGCTCCAATTTTGGGAGATATGTATGATGAATTCATTCCCCCTAAGGTGACCTGGAATGATTCGGAGAAGACTCCAGCTTTGGCTCGAGAGGTATTGAAAATTTTCCACAATATAAAGAATTAAAAGTCCACCAAAACTCATTCTAGAAAGGATATTCATCCAAAGGAGTGGATGGATATGTTTCTCATCAAGATGAACGAGAATCGGCCCTCCTGTACTCGTCCTACCAGCTGTCCCAGAACAGAGAAGAGGGGTGCTCTTGGCACATTCTAGCCAAATCTGGAACCGAGAGAGTTTGAAATGTGGGGGGTATGAAGTGGATCAAAGAATCCCAGAGAAGACCAGTCTGGTTGGCTTTCTAGCTATGTGGATCAGTTTTCATCTTCATCCAGTTAGGGATTTGAAGGGAGGCGTTTGGCCAGGGACCTTCGTTGTTGAAGCCAAGTTGGATGAGAGAAAAATGGTTGGGTTGGCCACCATGATTTTGGCAAATATTCACAGGAGATTACTCCATGTCTATATGGTTAAGTCTCCTTTCACAATAGTGGGACCATTCCAAGTTTTGTGGGGACGGATCACTACTCATTTCAAGAAATATGCTGTATAGAGCAGAGTACAGGTTCCTGGAAGTTCTTTTAGGCCATCGGTGCAGGCATTTTCTGGAATTTCTCCGTTGTCCCTCAATTCCTATGATCTAAAGGTGAGGATGAGCATGTTCAAGTAATATCATTTCTTTCCTTATGGAAACCCGCCAACTAGGAGGTTTGTTGATAATGGAACAACTATACTGGAATTGAGGTCATATATACTAGCTTGCAGAGATGGTGTATTGGCCACCAAAATTGATGGAGAGATTATATACGAGGCCTATGATCCATATAGTTTTTCACGCCAATTCAACTGTCTCCTAAATATTGTTGTATCCCCTCCTGTTCATGACAGATCATAGCAGCATCCAATGGTTACCCGACAACTATGGTTGCGGACTGCTATGGAGAAAACTGGGGCAGTGTTTGATCTACCGGTTGTTGGAGCAGTGAGTCGATTGACTACATGGTATGCCGAAAACTGGGTAGAATAATACCCTGAAGGGGTACTGAATCATCTGGTCCCTCGGGTGGGGACAAAAAAGAGAACTGTCAGGAAAAACGCCTTCATCTGGAAGGTGATTCTTTCCCACCCATAGCTGATTCACCCGGTTCCTCACCCGGGGGTGACTCACCGGATTCCCAGGATGGGGATGATGAGGCATGACATGCATCAAAGCGGCCTTGTGTCTGATATAATCTTCCTGACATAGTCAAGAGACATACTCCATCAACTCCTGGTGAGTTATATCATTGATACAATTTAGTCTCCATTATTTTATAGAGCAACAAGTTTCATTTTCTTATCCTTTATCTGTGATTGTAGGAGCTTGGAAAAAGTTGATGTCCCAGATTGTAGGACCCTCCTCGTGGCCTTCTAGTGCACATGCTGAATATTTATGACCAGAGGCTGTCTAGACATGGCAGAGATTATATTGTGATGCTGAAACCACCGGGATGGACTTATGAGAAGGGATACATATCCCTCGAGTGGTGAATCTCTTGTATTCTTCTGATATCTGCTTCGAGGATAACCCTGATGAAGTAAGGTCTTGCATCAGTTAGCTGGAAATGCTCATATATGTCACTGATGATTCCATTCCTATTACCAAGCGGGTGAAGGAAATGATGAATCAAGGCACCACTGAGGGAATTGGTGCTTAAATAGATGAGGAGTGCCCTGATTATGTGGCTCCTAAAGTTGTAAATTTATTTCCTTATTTGATTTGAAACTAAATTTAATTCAAATCTTTGTTACTCAAGGAAATTACATTCTTCATCCTACAGCTCGTTCATAAAGGAACTACTGAGGTCCCTTCACTACAGTACAGCCCTTGTGGCACCGCTCTTGGAGCCACTAAATCTCCTCATGAGTCGGGCGAGGTATCTCTAGGCCGGAAAGCCATGGATGAGGAATTAGAAAGTAATTTTCACTCTCCAATACCTGTATTTAGAGGTGATGATGTCAAAACACCTAAAAATTCAAAGAATCAAAGGCATCGAAGGAAGAATTCCACAGCTAGACGCTTTATTAGTAGTGGTAAGTCCTTTAGATAGTCATGAATCCTAACTCATGAAAAGATTTCTCATACTTCTTGGGATTGTATGGGCTTCTACGATTTCCCCTTTGAGGGAGAGTACTGACCCTCCTCTGAGGATGATGGAGGGTGCTGGTGAACAGTCACAAATTCATGCTGACCTGGATACTTCTGATGAAACGAGGAGAGAAGAAGATTCATCTTCTGTTCCTAGTGCTACTCCTATTGCTACTACAAGGAGAGAAGAGCCTGCTTTTGGTAAATTAAAAATAATTCATATAACATTGAATGAAGAAATCTACTGATTTCCATTCTATGATGCTTTAGGTTCAACACCTGCACCAGAACATTTGGTGACCCCTACAACTGACTCCACAATTTTCTTTGAGGAAGCTATTCGGGGTCCGAGGTCATAAAAGGAGGGTTGCCAAGAAGACATTTTAAATGATACCACTGGTGAGACTAACCAGGAATTTGAGATATCACTGGATGGAATGATGAAACTTGGTACATCTTTTCAAGAAATTTTAGATCATGTAAAATTACCATGAGACTTAGACGATTTTGGATGTGAGTGTTATCCTTCATCCTGTAAATTTTTTTATTACATCTCTAACCATGATTGGTTGAAATGTGCAGTTCCATCTGAGAAAGCTGATGATTTTCTGATTCTTGAAGGGGGTAGAGACAACCCTATCGTTGCAGAGAAGCTAGATCAAGTGGATCTTAACCCGGAAGAGCTTCCTGAAACTCGTCTTGAAAATCCTGTTGAAACTATGGAATATGGGGAGAAGCCTTCTCATGCTGATGATCTACCGTTGGGTAAAAGATGATAATATTTGTGGCTGTATTTAATTTTCAAGGTAGGTAATCAACTTTTGTTATCTTTGGGAAATAACCAAAGTTTTCAATTGACTATAAAGGGCCGACAATTTCAGTGGCTAGATCTGGAGGTAAAGCCTTAGGCTCAGCCCCAACGGGAGTAGAAAGTGAAGTACCATGGGTCAGGGGGGAAGGGTCAGAACATGGCACTTCCTTAAGTGCATTAATCCTAGACTATATTCCCCCCCTGTGATATTGATGTTGAATCAGACCTAGAGGTGAAAAAGGCACTCCAATTCTCACGTCACAAGGCATGGCAGAATATATGAAAGATCATATCTGAAGTGCCTCTTGAAGATTTTTCTTCGAAGATCCCGCGACTGTCATCTTTTTTCATCATGCTGGGACTTGGTGGGTTTGGATATCAAGAGATCCATCCCATGGTGAAACAAGTCATCTTAAGGAGGGAGCATGAGAAAAAGCTCCATCATGGTCTGACCAGAGCGAGGCTGTTAACCAATATTGGTGAATTCAAGGCTGTGGTGTCCTGAGATGAGGCTGATCATGCTGCAAAGCAGAAGGAGCTGAAGCATAAGATCATGCAGAAAGTTGTCCAGCAGATGCATCTTCAGCAATAGTTAGATTTTGTTACTGGGGAACTTGACCATCTTAACAATTCATTGGAAGGATTCCAAATTAATGGTATCAAAATCCATCACATATGCCAAGAAGGCACTCCATCAAGCTGAAAATAGTGAAGTTGGTCTAGTGAATGAACTTCAACTGGCTGCTGATGAAGCTCGGCATGCCGTAAATCAAATGAAAAGTTATGTTGAAAGCCTCTTGTAATTCTTGAAAAAGTGAAGATAATCCAATCTGTGGATGTTCTTATAATCTTGTGCATCAATGAAAAAGACATTTCGTCTTCAATCATTTGTACCTGAATTCTATTGCTAATTACTTATATATATTTTTTACCTAATCCAATGGGCCTAGTAATCATAGTTTTATTTTTTCAAGGATTATACAAACAACCCTAGCAACTTTGCATCTTTTGTTGCTCAATATTGCTTAAATCATACAATATGTACGTTTAGTGAGATGGGACTCGAATTTTGTTCAAATTTCCTTTTACAAGTTCCCAATTTAATGAGTACCCACTCTTTTTTTGGAAGTTTAAAGTCATGCATGTCAGACATAAAAAGGCTAATGTTTAAGGTCAAATAGCTTTGACCAAATGGATAAAAAATTGACTCAATTCCTTGATAATTTGATTGAAAACAAATTACCACATTCAAGTATGTGGGAAAACATGTAAACTATGACTTAAGAAATTTTGAATCTGAGGGATGGTATGAAAAAAGGGATAAAAGGAATTAGAGGACGTATTTCCTAAGACTGAAGTTACCACTATTTTCAATCCTGTTAAGGGGTTGAATTATGCAGGGTCACTTAAGGGAATTGTTTGTATAGTCAAATATTAGCATATTTCGGCTGATAGGTCCGTTAAATAGACAACTTATGCAAGGACACCTAGGGGCACATGCTACATAGTCAGGAAAAAGAACTCTCAGAAATTTTAATTTTCTATTGCTAAAAAGCCAGTGGATGTTTGTGGATATTCAAATTTTCCAAAGAATAGAGTCTACTGTATAGAGAGAGGTACTTGAATATGGAGAGGATATTCCCAAACAAGATTGTCAAAGAATTGGATGAAAGTCACTCCTATGAAGGTCTGACCCAAATTTAGGGAAGGGAAATATAAACCATAGACTTGAATACTTTTAGATCATGAAAAAGAGTATGGGACATATATATTAAGGATGGTTGTTTTTGAAGATCCCTATATATCGTCATTAAGACCAATAAGGACAAAAAAATTTCTCCCCAAGAATGAAGTTACCACTATTTGACAAACCCGTAAGGGGGTTTCAGTTATGCAGGGCCACTTAAGGGCATTGGCTGCATAGTCAAATAATAGCATCTTTTGGCTAACAGGTCTGTTATGTAGACTACTTATGCAAGGTCACCTAAGGGCACATGCTGCATGGTCAGGAAAAAGAATTCCTAGGTATTAGACATTTTGTGACCAGAAGTCATGAAAAGGGTTATGGAGATCTGGAAGTATTTAAGGTTAGGAGTATGAAACATAAAAATGGCTATTGTCTAATGCATAAAGGAGATACATAGACCAATGTTGACCATAATCATGTTGTAGCTAGGTCCTAAATTGAGATGCTGGACTTCACTACATATCTCATGGAGATTAGAATCAAGCCATATGTAGTTCTTGAAATATAGTTTAAAATCATGTGGGATGAGAGCGTAGGAGATCTTTGTTTAGGGTAATAGTGTTCAGACCATAATAAGGGATACACATTGTGTGTTTATTATAAAACTGATGTGAATAAAGACCAGGGTTTTCATACCACATTCATGTGATCATAGGGGTACTTTTCAGCCAAGGGACTGACAGTGGAGTTTGGGGTTAGGCCCAAAGACTTGGGGATGGGTTTGAGGGATTCTAGAAAATTCATATGTATCCCATAAGGATTGGAATCAATCCATATATAGTTCTTGAAATACCCTCTGTACAGATTTGGTTCATACATGTGAAGGATGAAAGGAGACTTTAGTGCAACAATGGTTGGATCCAAGATTAAAGGTTCAAGGATTTCCATGTATACACGTAGTCCTTGGAATATAACATGATTGGAGATCAGTGTCAATAATGATTCCCTCTCAGGTGAGGGTGTCAGAGACTGTTGTAGTTTATTGTCGTACAGGAAAAAAGTGCAAAACTTTTAAGGTCATATTCTTGGACTCGTGTTGCATAGTATAGCATCATGTAGCTAGGACGTATTGCTATGCAGTTTAATGTCTTGCAGTGAGGAAAATGGGGGAATATATAGTTTAACATCATATGGAAAGGACTATGATGAACCAATGTGAATATATTGGTTTGGGGGGGCTTCATTGATCAACATCGTGTGAGATGGAGGTGAACCGATGTGAACATATTGGTTTTGGGATTGAACATCAGGAGGTTTCCTACTTACCCATTCTAGAAGGCAAGGATCAAAGTCCATGTAGTTTGATTGAGAATGAATTGGTGATAAAGTTGTACTTGAGGACAACCCGAAGATGGTTTTGGGACATACGCGTGGTTAGCGGCCTAGAGAGGGTGTTATGGTTGAGGCTTACTCTAAGCTCATGTGAGTGATGCTCAGTGTGAGAAACAAGAGGTAACACACAACTCTAACGATGCACATTTTAAAGTCATGTTGGATGACAAAGGGTACACAGTTTAACGTCATGTTGGACGATAGAGGGGATATGTAGTTTAATGTCCTGCATTAAGGACAAAAAAAGACAATGCAGTTTAAAGTCTTGTAGTGAGGACTAAAGGGTGTATTTGTGTTACACGAAATACTTCTTCAATAATCTTTCATTTGTTGGAGTTTTAATGAGTTCTCCATTAATTGAGATTAAAGAATAAGATCCATTAGATTAGACCTTATGTATCGAATAAGGTCCTCCCCACTTTGGATCAAGCTTCGGAGGTTTCTTTCCTGGTATCATTGGTGTTCTGAGGACCAATACCAATTCTCCTTGAATGAATGAACGAAGATGAACTTTTTTATTGAAATCTCATGCTATTCGATTCTGATAAACTTCCAAGTGGTGTAGTGTGACACCCCGAGATTTTATAAGATATATTATTTTTAATTTATTTCATTTCTTTTGTTGTACGCTACACCAAGATTATCCTGCACTATACGCAACACCGTATTATCTTGCAGTATACACAAAACTAATCTTGGATCTTGTTACACACAAATTCAAGTTTGTTTGATAGTAGTTATTCTACGCAACATTGAGTGTATATATATATATATAGTAAATGTATAAATGAAATATGGTTGGATTTTTTCAAACACAACAACAAAGGAGTCTTTCACAACACGCAACCCTGACTTGGCTTGAATTACATGCAATCGCGACTTTCCTTGACAGCGTGTGTTGTACGCAATATCAGGTTTCACTAAACAATGATATATGGTTATAATGTTATTATGAACTAGAAGTTATGAATAGTATTAACTAAATTTTGAATGTTATAACATTATTGTTTCATCTTACTCATTTTCTAGAACATGGTATGTGAACAAAATAAATATTTCGGGTAAAATAAGTATTTTTCAAAAAATGCAGTTTTTCCGCCTTTTAATGGCGCACCCACATTAAATCTAGTTTTTGACATGTTTATAAGTTCAATATTACAAAATAAACTTATTATTTTGAATCAGGATATAAAAATTTACATTGGATAAAGTTTTGATATTTTTTCTGATAACTTTCATATTTTAATGAATAGTAAAAACACGCTATATTTTAATTAAAAAGAACTTTTTTTCATCGTAATAATTAATATGGTTAAATTATAATATTTAATGGTTTAAAAGTATAAATAGAATATATTTTTACCATTTAATATAATTTATTTCATTAGAATTGATTTTACCTTGAATTCGTAGGTTAAATCAATTCAATCTTTTGCAATGTTTTAACCAAAAATCCGTTTTCTTTCGACAACGGGATTAATTTTAATTTAACTTCTGCAACTTTTTTGTATTGAATTTAGAAAAATTTATTCCATTATTAGAATCAGTGGGTACAAATTATGTTAATAAGCTACTTTTTATTTTTGGGCATTATGAATAGAAACTACGGTAAATTTTATTTACCATAGTTAAAGATAAATCAGGTAATTAAGGTTAAATATAGGATTATAAAATTATTTAACACCTTCCAAAATTCTATAGGATGACTAAAAGTCAACTCATTCACCTGAGGGTCAGATTATATTCATTTAATGGACTTTTTTCCATGAAAATAATTTAATTATTATTAAAACCAAAGAATGTGACAACATGTAACTTTCTTAAATCTTATAAGTATAATAATTTTAATTTAGTGATATACTTAATGAAACTTCAAACATGAATAGTCTCCAGAAAGATAATACAATTATCTACATCATAGGAATTTATTTAGAAATTTTAGGAATTTAATAATTATCATTAAGTATGACACAATAGTGATGTTGAAATTATTTTATTAATTAAAATATCAAATAAATGATTTTAAAATTATTAAAATAAATATTATATGAACTATTTAATGTGATAAACTAATTTTGTAGATACATATTACATTTTATTAATCTATTAAAGCATTTATTTCTAACATATATTCTGTATATAGTTTATTTAAATTCAAATAAATGAATAGTGTAAAAATTGACACTATTGTTATTTTATAAAAATATCATGTTATAAAATTGTTTAAATATAACAAAAATATTTAAAAATTATAAATTAAAATTTATATGGTCTAAAATTTCATAAAGTGACAAATTATAGAAAATTAAAAACACATATGTATCTATTTATAATAATTTAAAATTTAGAAAATTATTACCATAAATAAAATTAAATTGATAAATAAGGATCAATCAAGTTGATAATGTTTAAAATAAATTCCTAACATGTCTTAATTTTATTTGTTGATGACATTACAACCCCATCTCATCTAATATTCGGATACGAGTCATTTTGGAAGTTTTTATGTGGGGTTCGGATTTAATATAAACTAATATTTCTTATATTTCCAAAGGTGCCCCTCTCCTCCCTTATAAAAGGGCACCTCCTCCTTCTTTTCCTCACACCACTTTGAGCCTTCATTGTCAGAAAAACCCTGCAAAATTCTATTCTCCACTTACCTAGAAACATACTAGAGGTCATGGTCTTCTTCAAAGACCAATTTTATTGCCCTAAAAGGAGTTCTCAAAGAGGCGCTTCAAAGAAGAGGTAATGTCTGTTACCGATTATTTCAACTTTATTTCTTCTTCCACTTCTTCTTTTTTAGTTTTTTCATTATGAGGTAATAACATTAGTATCACTCATATACTGATATGTTATTATAAGTATGAAACAACCATATTTCACCATATATCCATCCTACAGAAAACGAAATCACTGTGCGTGCGTACGTACGGAAGACTGTCTCCACGTAGTGGTGTAATCTATTTTCCACAACCACCTTACTTGGATTGGTATAACGGTAAAATTAATAAATATATATGATTATTTTAAAGTGATATAGATTCTGTAATATTATACATACACTTTAATACAATTCCACGATCTTGGGAATGATATCATCGCTCGTGCGTACGTACTGACTACCGTCTCCACGACGCGATGAGATTCACTCTCCATGTTAACCATTCAAGAATGATTATAAAGTATATATAATAAGCAATCATGAAATATATGACATAATAATGATACTGGATTTATGTATATATATTTATATATTTTTATGTCATCTACTTAATTCCATTCAATTCAATAAGGAAATGAAAACAACGTTCATGCGTACGTACGGCCTACCGTCTCCATGAACGGTGTATTTCATTCCATTTATCGATCTATTATATATATGCATATTTTGAATATATATTATATATAAATCATGTTTTACCTTCTGGATGTAAGTAATCATGATCTATGTAATCATATAAATAATTACAAGTTAAAACACGAACGACAAATGAAACGATTTTACCCAAAACACTACTTTAACATTAATTTGCAAAAGAACGGGTAATATAAAGTCCTATGTTAACCATATATGATATAATAACAATGAATATGATTCTGTAATAAGTCAATGACATTATTTAAAACATTATACAGGAGGTTTGGATACGTACGAAGCATATCAGACCTAAGGTAAGGGAAAATATCACAATCTCATTTTTATCCAAGATTGTTTATACATTGGTATTTACTGGGGTGTATTTTATCATCCACATCCATGTTTCTTCAATATATAATATTATTTATATCCTCCTACAATTTTTTTAAGTCCAATTTTACCCTTCGGTGAGTTTTTAGTAAAAGATATGAAAGGAATCTTTTGTCGTTTTTTGTACGAGGTACTTTTTGACTTTTCCGGCCAAAGTACGAGAAGAATGTTCTTTTTTTAACTTATACGGCCTGAATGGATTTTAGAACATTATTTCCATTAATCGTTCTTTACAAGTTTTTATTTTTATTTTTAATCAACTTCTTTTAGTTTAAAATTATATGACATGTTAAGAAAGGAAAATGTTTTTGAAGTAGAAAGGATATTTTCCTCATGAATGGAGTTCAAGTGTTTTATCAAAAGTATTTTCCATCTAAGATAATATAGGGTTATGTTTATATCCCTATTATTACATTGATTTGATTATGTTGTGATGGACTTATTTTTATCTTATATGAATTGTTTTATGATGTCACGATTTTTAAGAATCCCATTTTTATTACATCGGTTATGAAATGATGTATGGTTTTTGATTTTGTGGCACACATAAGAATGGTATCATTATGAGATTGGTGGGACCTATATCTCCCTCCAATGAATTGGGTAAAGATTTATATCTCATGAGATAGACATGGCGGGAACGGTAAGTTAATCTGGTTCAGTATTACAGGACTGGAACGAGGAGTGAACTCGATTCAGAAAGGGACTTTGTCCACTAAGATGGTCTTGGAAGCAATGCCTTGGCTACTATGGAAATCATTACATGTTCTTAATGGATGACACAATTAAATGTTTTACTCCCATGCTATTTTATCATGATTTATGTTCCATTATGATCTATGCCTTATGTACTTCCATGATTTATGTCGTTGCTCAAGATTTTGATGTTTAAACATTATGTTCATGTTTTTAAGTTCAAATGTATATGGTATGTTTTATTTTATCCATGCTTACACTTACTGAGAATTTGAGCTCACTCTTTTTATGTTTTATTTTCCCCCAGGATTAAAAGAAAGGTTTTATTTATTGAATCAAAAAGTGGAAGATCTTTATGGGAGATGTTGAAGATCTTTCACCACGATTAGAAGATTACGTTCCATGTTTCCAAAGACACTAAACTATTACGGTCCTTGTGTGTTTTTTTTTGTTATGTATTAAGTATTCCACAAAAGTAATGTAATGTCCATGTACATCAGACTTTGGGTCTCTATAGTTGGTATCAGAGTAAATGTTTAGTTAACCTTTGGAAACTAGGATGCGAAAACGTTAGTGAGATCCCTAGAGATATTTCTAAGGTATGTCTAGGGATGTCCCTAAGGATAAATATATGTATAGGATATAGTCCTAAAACTACGGTAAAGATCGTATACTTTAACCTAAGATGTTAGACATTAAGGTTACTCCCCTTTTATTATGTTTTTTCCCCTAGCATGATTTTTTCCTCTCACAGAATTATTTTTGTGTTTTAGTCAATGGAGGGAACCAGAAGGAATTCGGTTAACATTGAATCCAATGGAAAAATTGGTGACTATGAGCAACAAAATTGCGTAATGCATAGGGAGAAAGATATTGTGATTATGCCGAATCAGTCATTGAGATATATGATTAACAAGGTGAAATTTAGTTGTGTGCCTAATTCATCAAATAAGAAGAAGGTAGACTTTTATGCAAGTTCACATGTTGAGGAGCATAAAGAAAGGAAGATTGAGATTTCTAAAGAAGGGAAGAAGAACCTTGAGGAATACCTCAAATAGAGGGGAAGATGTTATCTGTGTGGAGAAAAGGGTCATAGAGTGACAAACTGTTATGGATTTCATTGTCTTATTTGTGGAGAACATGGGAATTACCCAACTCAATGCCCTGACCTAAAAAGTTACTTCTAAATCAAGGAATGAATTATTCCAGGATAATCATTGAAGAGGATGGATTGAAGTGTTTATGTATTGGTATTCAAGAATAATGTTGTTTAGGTACTTTTATGGTGTATTAGAATATTTTTGTATTAGTCTATTATGGTTTTCAATAATTTTATGGTATCGGTAACGATGGAAAGTGATTGAGGTATTTTTGGAAAAAAGATTATATGCGAATAATGAAGGGATAAGGATAAAATGAAATGTTTGATAGTATTCATGAGCTCATGACTGATATTAGGAAATAGTTATATCATGGTTTGCGTATATAGAATTTTGGGGTTCTGGTATGTGGAAAGAGTTAACTTTTGACAGAACTCATGTTTTCACTAAGATTCAATGGGTATTCATTTTTCAATAGAACACATGATTAAGGCCTTCGAATGTTTGGAATGTGACCAACAAGACATATCTTATGATATATGGGGATCAACGATGGTATTAATATGCTTGTTATATGAAATATCTGGTAATCGTTTTCACTATAATATGAGAGTGGACTGTAGTATTATGGATAAGCCTAAATATTGGAATGGATTATGTTGGACATAAGTTAGTATTGTTTAAGGATAGAAGTTTTTTCGATATTATTGATGGGATGTTATAGTAATGTAGTTTTAGAAAAAGGATAACCTACAAGATGGGCAACATCCCATCGCATCATACAAGGCTGTGGGAATCAAACCGAAGTGCGACTGGCCTTTATCACATGCCACTAGCCTATAGGAAGTCCCTGGTTAGTAGAAACCAGTTTTATTTTATTAAGCGGTATGATATATGAAGTATAAGATCATTTTTGGAATCATACATGATTAAACTCACCAGAGATAGTCTTATGTATATTTGATAACTTTTGCTAAAATTTTGTTTGAAACAGATGGAATGACCCATCATTCTATCACATGATCTGTTAACACTTCACGAATAAAAAATTCAACTTCATTTCATTAAGAGATGAAGTGGAAATTTTTCAAAGCACGAACAACAGTGAGATTGTACAAAAATAAAGGAATATTTATTCTAATTCAAATTCTTCAACTGTAGGGAAATGATCTTGAAAACCAAAAATGTTGTCCTAGTGCCCTTATATCCGATGAATCAGATGGGACCTTAGATTATCACAAATCTATGGCTGTGTGATTGATGGATTTTTCATAGCCATGTTCTCTACCACTCTCCATCAGAACATGATGGTTAGATTTTTCTTCCATATCCATATTTTCACCTATGTTCTTCTATATGGAAACCCATTGATGAGTTTCTTTGGTTAATCATTACATTTCATACTTTAGTTTTAAAAATTAAGTTTTTGGTATTCCCTTTTTACGATGTGGGTTTCTACTAATGAAACGTTCAAGTATTAAACTATTTATAACCCCAACGAATTTCGACGGTGAAATTCATTTTTACGGGGGTAGAATGTAACACCCCAAGATTTTATAAGATATATTATTTTTAATTTATTTCATATCTTCTGTTTTACGCTACACCAAGATTATCTTGCGCTATACGCAACACCGTATTAGCCTGCAGTATACAAAAAACTAATCGTGGATCGTGTTACAAACAATTTCAAGTTTGTTTGATAGTAGTTATTCTACGCAACATTGAGTGTATATATATATATATATATATTAAATTTATAAATGAAATATGGTTGGATTTTGTTAAACGCAACAAAAAAGTAGTCTTGCACAACATGCAACCCTGACTTGGCTTAAATTACACGCAATCGTGACTTTCCTCGATAGCGTGTGTTGTACGCAATATCAGGTTTCACTAAACAATAATATATGGTTATAATATTATTATAAACTAGCTGTTATGAATAGTATTAACTAAATTTTTAATGTTATAACATTATTATTTCATATTACTCATTTTCTAGAACATGGTATGTGAACAAAATAAATTTTTCGGGTAAAATAAGTATTTTTCAAAAAATGCAGTTTTGCCGCCCTTTAATGGTGCACCCACATTAAATCTAGTTTTTGACATGTTTATATGATCAATTTTATAAAATAAACTTCTTCTTTTGAATCAGGGTATAAAAATTTACATTGGATAATGTTTTGATATTTTTTCTGATAACTTTCAAATTTTAATGAATAGTAAAAACACGCTATATTTTAATTAAAAACAAATTTTTTCATCATAATAATTTATATGGTTAAATTATAATATTGAATGGTTTTAAAGTATAAATAGAATATATTTTTACCATTTAATATAATTTATGTCATTATAATTGATTTTACCTTGAATTCGTAGGTTAAATCAATTCGATCTTTTACAATGTTTTAACCAAAAACCCATTTTCTTTCGACAACGGGATTAATTTTAATTTATCTTCTGAAACTTTTTTGTATTGAATTTGGAAAAATGGATTCCATATTTAGAATCAGTGGGTCCAAATTAGGTTAATAAGCTACTTTTTATTTTTTGGTATTATGAATAGTAACTACGGTAAATTTTATTTATCATAGTTAAAGGTAAATCGGGTAATTAAGGGTAAATATAGGATTATAAAATTACCTAACACCTGCCAAAATCCTATTGGATGACTAAAAGTAGACCCATATCACCTAAGGGTTGGATTAGATTCATTTAATGGACTTTTTTCTATGAAAATAATTTAATTATTATTAAAACCGAAGAAAGTGACAACATGTCACTTTCTTAAATCTTATAAGTATAATAATTTTGATTTAGTGATAAACTTAATGAAACTTCGAACATGAATAGTATCCAGAACGCTAATACAATTATCTAAGTCATATGAATTTATTTATAAATTTTAGGGATTAAATAATTATCATTAAGTATGACACAATAGTGATGTTGAAATTATTTTATTAATTAAAATATCAAATAAATGATTTTAAAAATATTAAAATAAATATTATATGAACTATTTAATGTGAACCACTAATTTTATAGATACATATGACATTCTATTAATCTATTAAATATTTTAGTTCGAACATATATTCTGGATATATTTTATTTAAATTCAAATAAATGAATAGTGTCAAAATTGACACTATAGTTATTTTATAAAAATAACATGTTATAAAATTGTTTAAAAATAACAAAAATATTTAAAAAGTATAAATAAAGATTTATATGGTCGAAAATTTCATAAAGTGTCAAATTATGGAAAATTAACAACATATATGTAATTATTTATAATAATTTAAAATTTATAATATTATTACCACAAATAAAATTAAATTGATAAATAAGGATCAATCAAGTTGATAATGTTTAAAATAAATTCCTAACATGTCTAAATTTTATTTTTTGATGATATTTCAACCCTATCTCATCTGATATTTGGATATGAGTCATTTGGGAAGTTTATAAGTGGGGTTGGGATTTAATATAAACTAATATTTCTAATATTTCCAAAGGTTCCCCTCTCCTCCCTTATAAAAGGGCACCTCCTCCCTCTATTCTTCACACCACTTTGAGCCTTAAATGTCTGAAAAAACCCAACAAATTATCTTCTAAACTTCCCTAGAAACATCCTAGAGGTCCTGGTCTTCTTCAAAGACCAATTTTAGTACCCTAAGAGGAGGTCTCAAAGAGGCGCTTCAAAGAAGATGTAATGTCCGTTACCGATTCTTTCAACTTTATTTCTTCTTCCACTTCTTCTTTTTTATTTGTTTCATTATGTGGTAATAACATCAGTATCACTCATATACTGATATGTTATTATAATTATGAAACAACCATATTTCACCATCTATCCATCCTACGGAAAACGAAATCACCGCGCGTGCGTACGTACGGAATACCGTCTCCACGCCGTGGTGTAATATATTTTCCACCACCACCTTACTTGGATGGGTATAATGGTGAAAGTAATAAATATATATGATTATTGTAAATTGATATTTATTTTTTAATATTATACATACACTTTAATACAATTCCACTATCTTGGGAATGATATAATCGCTCATGTGTACGTACGGACTACTGTCTCCACGACGTGATGAGATTCACTCTCCATGTTAACCATTCAAGAATGATTATAAATTATATATAATAAGTAATCATTAAATATATTACATAATAATGCTACTGGATTTATGTATATATATATATATGTAATCTATTTAATTCCATTCAATTCAATAAGGAAACAAAAACAGCATTCATGCGTACGTACGGCCTACCATCTCCATGAATGGTGTATTTCTTTCCATTTATAGATCTATTATATATATGTATATTCAGAATATATATTATATTTAAATAATGTTTTACATTCTGGAAGTAAGTAATCATGATCTAAGTAATCAAATGAATAATTACAATTTAAAACACGAAAGATAAATGAAATGATTTTACCCAAAACGCTACCTTAACATGAATTTACAAAAGAACGGGTAATATAAAGTCATAAGTGAACCATATATGATATAATAACAATGAATATGATTTTTTAATAAGTAAATGGCATTATTTAAATCATTATACAGGAGGTTTGGATACGTACAAAGCATATCGAAACTAAGGTAAGGAAAAATATCACAATCTCATTTTTATCCAAGATTGTTTATACATTGGTATTTACTAGGGTGTATTTTATCATCCACATCCATGTTTCTTCAATATGTAATATTATTTCTATCCTCCTACAATTTTTTAAGTCCAATTTTACCCTTCATTGAGTTTTTAGTAAAAGATATGAAAGGAATCTTTTGTCGTTTTTCATATGAGGTACTTTTTTACTTTTCTGACCAAAGTACGAGAAGAATGTTCTTTTTTAACTTATACGGCCTGAATGGATTTTAGAACATTATTTCCATGAAGTTTACTTTACAAGTTTTCAAGTTTATTTTTAATCAACTCCTTTTAGTTTAAAATTATATGACATGTTAAGAGAGGAAAATGTTTTTGAAGTAGAAAGGATATTTTCCTCAAGAATGGAGTTCAAGTGTTTTATCAAAAGTATTTTACATATAAGATAATATAGGGTTCTGTTTCTATCCCTATTATTACATTGATTTGATTATGTTGTGATGGACTTATTTTTATCTTATATGAATTGTTTTATGATGTAACGATGTTTAAGAATCCCATTTTTATTACAAGGGTTATGCAATGATGTATGGTTTATGATTTTGTGGCACACATAAGAATGGTATAATTATGAGATGGGTGGGACCTATATCTCCCTCCAATGCATTGGGTAAATATTTATATCTAATGAGATAGACATGGATGGAACGGTAAGTTAATCTGGTTCAGTATTACAGGACTGGAACGAGGAGTGAACTCGATTCAGAAAGGGACATTGTCCACTAAGATGGTCTTGGCAGCAATGCCTTGGCTACTATGGAAATTATTACATGTTCTCAATGGATTCCACAATTACATGTTTTATTCCCATGCTATTTTATCATGATTTATGTTCCATTATGATCTATGCCTTATGTACTTCCATGTTTTATGTCGTTACTCAAGATTTTCATGTTTAAACATTATGTTCATGTTTTTAAGTTCAAATGTATATGGTATGTTTTATTTTATCCATGATTACCCTTACTGAGAATTTGATCTCACCCTTTTTATGTTTTATTTTTCCCCACGATTAATAGAAAGGTTTTAGGTAAGTTAAAAAAAGTGGAAGATCTTTATGGGACATTTTGAAGATCTTTCACCACGATTAGAAGATTACATTCCATGTTTTCCAAAGACACTAAACTATTATGGTCCTTGTGTGTCTGTTTTGGTTATGTATTAAGTATTCCGCAAAAGTAATGTAATGTCCATGTACATCAGACTATGGGTCTCTACATGTAGGGTGCACAATCTTTTTTCATCTAATCAATCCAATTCATCAAATTACATTTGAGATTATTCATCTTTGGATGACTCATCACAAATGTCTACTCTGAGTGAAGGTAATTGAACCTCAATGGGCAAGAATTCTTCTGTTCCATATACCAATGAATATGGAGTTGATCGCATAGTAGTGCTGGTGGTGGTCCGATAAGCCCATAAAGCATGAAAACGTTTATCAGGCCATGATTTCTTATCTTTATCCACCATCTTTAGCAGTATATTTGAAAGAGTCTTACTAAAAGCTTCTATTTGGACGTTGCCACTGCATGATATAGAGATGAATGGTTGGATTTTATGTTGTATTCTTGATACAACTTTCTCACCTCGGATGAGCAAAAGTTGGTGCCATTGTCCGTCAATATGGTATGAGGGACACCAAATCTGGTAATCATATTAGACATGATGAAGCTAAAAATGCCATTAGAACTAACTTTTTTGAGAGGTATTTCCTCCGCCTGTAATGGCCTGGGTTTTTGTGGTCCATTACTTTGTGAAAGTCTCCTGTTGGGTTTTCGGGTCAGGGACTATCAGTGAATTTTGGCCAACGGTAGGCCTATCGGCAGCCTTAGCCTACCGGTAGCCGGCCAACCAGTAGCTCGGTCTACCGTTAGCTGCAGCCTACCAGTATCTCTGGCTACCGGTAGCTCGAACTATCGGTCGCTCCAGCCTACCGGTATCTCGGTCTACTGGTAGCTGCAGCCTACAGGTAGCTCGGTCTACCGGTGGCTGCAGCCTACCGGTAGCTCGGTCTACCGGTGGCTGCAGCCTACCGGTAGCTCGGCTACCGGTGCCTGTCAGCCACTGGTAGCTCTCAGCTACCAGTGGCTCTCGCCTACCCCCGCGGGGTCTTTCCAGTAGCGCTCCTTTTTGTGAGAATTGGGTTTTAAACCCTATTATGACCCCTTCAAGCTCGTTTTAAAGCCTGGTAATGCCCCTAAATGTTCTAATTAAAAATTTAATGAATTAACCAGGTGTGTGCGTCAGTTTAGGACCTTTAATAACGTGTGTGCCGCATGGTCAACCCATGACCCCAGCTCCTTACATAGTTTCGCATTCTTATCTCAACTATCTGTGGACCTTATAACTAAAGGGTTCTCCGTGGGTTTCTTGTTTTCTCGATCACCCTCTGTGAGGAGTACCCTTCATCCAGACGAGCCGATTTTTGTTCAGGTGATTCGCATCGCTATCCGTGAAGTTCCGTGCTCGGCCTTAGCGTCAATCATTGATCAACAAGTAGGGAATTTCTCCATCGCCTCTTCCTTTTGTGTATCATGTGGGGTGGGCATGCTTTTGATTCTGTAGAATTGGATAAACCAGACTAAAATAAAGATAATTAATTGATTCTATAAAGAAAGAAGGGGGTTGTGATCGTTTATGATGTTTTATATTATGATCTTCTTTCTGAATTTTGCGGGCTTAGGCATATTGAAAATCATGGCCATTGGTGGTCTTTCTCTGTGCACTAATGAACCCCTGGTGATGTTTTAAATGGCTTGTTTTTGGTGGTGAACTCATTCTTCTAAAAGGAAATTGGTTAATAACGTATACCCGACTAAATAAATTAAAAGAACTGGGATCATTCCTTCGGTGATAACATCCAGTTAAAGAACACAGAAATTGAAATCATGGAGCGTGTAAAATCTTTTAAATCTGAAAATACCTATATGGGCCTGCTTTTCTTGGTGGTAGTGGTTCGATTGTACTTCTTTCACAGGCCGGCTGCCGTGTGATGTGAGAGGGGATGGGATCCCCTGTTGTTATACTATGGTTGTGAAATTGGGGATGGGATCCCATGTGTTATGCTTTCGATGGTTGTGAGTTTTAAGACCGGGTGGTTACCTTGTTTATTTCACAAATTGGGGTGGGATCATCTGTTGATGAGAAACCTTTTTGGGGAACATGGGGTAGTGTATCAGGGGTTACTTTGGTTCCAGTACATCGAGGGGTCTCACTTATCCTCTTGTTGTTGTGACTTTACAAAATAATCTAGTGTGAATGTTTAAATTGACGTTTGGCCAGATTCTTTTCCTTGGTTATGATTATGGTATTAGTTTCCCAAGTAGGTGCACAACTTAATTAAACATCATTACTAAACATGAAAGCGAATGGGACAAATGGGTTTGGTTGGCGAGAGTTGTGACTCGGACCTGAGTGTTGTTGTGATCTTTAAGTTGGATGAGGAAAAACCTAAGCTTGGGAGAGTGCTTGTTACCTATATATATACTTGTATCTTTGTGTTTCTTATTCGTGCCCCACCCATGTTGAGCACTTAGTGCCGAACACCCCCATTTCATGGGAGAGGGTGTTTTCCCAACACTATTATTAGTGGCTAGGTATTAGCTCCTTTTCTGCTCCTTTTCCGGGATAGCCCAAGTATCTTCGGGCAGGCTGTGATGGCTTGAGGTCCATTATTATCCCAAGAACCTTCGTGCGGGGTAGTGTGGTGGTTATGGCCTAGGTGTGTGGGGGCAGGTAGTTTCCCAAGTATCTTCAGGTTGACGCCCAGGTGTCTTCGGGAGTGGCAATGGATCTTCTATCCCATGTGTCTTCGGGTGTGGTGGTATTTTTTATATCCTAGGTGTTTGCAGGCATGGTTACGTGTGATAGTTGTGGCCCAGGTGTTTGCGGGTGGGTTTTGGTAGTGGGACTGCGTGTGGTTGTGGCCCAGGTGTGTGCGGGAGGGTGTGGCAGTGGGACTGCAGTGAGAATGGCGGGATTGATCTGATGCATAGGATGTCTTCAATAACCAGTGGGAAAGTGGTGCGGGGTACCCAAACATCAATGTTCTCTTATTATATATGTTACTTGACTTGAGTAATTTGGTGAGTGTGTCCGGTGAGTGGGATAGATGAACTCCTTCATAGTGATGGTTGTCTTCTTCTCACGGGACTTTAGCATGTTCCTCCACTTGTGCACGAGAGTCTTTGGTTTCCCTACTGAGTGTAATTGTATGCTCACCCTACATTTATAAACTACTTTTAGGTTTCCAGGAGGACTTTGGGGATCGTGCAGGACCATACTAGCTCGGACCTTGGGGCAGTCGCAGTTGCTATTTTTTTCATTCTTTGGTACTTAACCTTGTAGTCGTTTTTGTACTTTGTGTCTTTTACTTTTGGACCATGCATGTGGGAATGGTTTACTTTTGTCTTTACTTTTGTTTTAGTTTTGGTGTTGTTGGGTTTCATCATCTTATCTTCCGATCCTATAAAACAAAAAGGGGTAATGCCTTCCATTTGTGTGTAATTTCCATACCCTTGGTGCTATTCTCCACTCTAGGACCTATAGATGGTGGGTTTCAGGGGTCATTATCTCTCCTTCAGATTAATGAAGGAAGGGCTTGGAAATCTCTTAACCTTTCCCTCTTTTGGTGAAGGCAAGTCGTGACAGAATGGTATCAGAGGTGACGATTGGGAGATAGGATGGAGTCTGAAGTTAGGAACAGTGAGGATTTCATGGGATGGTCGGGAAATAGTGTTGGGTGACCTTGGTGTGTGAATTAGGACAGGGAAGACCAGCTAGGACACAGGATTTTAGGGCCCCCCGTGATCTGATGCAAGGACTCTGGACCTACCAAACGACCAAGTAAGGCCTTGCTGATTGCAGGTTACAGACCCTAGGAAAGGTACATGCATCATAATGACTTGTGTTCTCATGTTTCTAGGATGTCTTGGGAATTGAGAATAAATGAAAAGTTTAAGAAGTTTTAAGAACAATATTCTGTACTACTTGGACTTAGGCATTCCTTGTTTACCTTGCAGCTATGGAACCTGGAAGGCGACCACGTGTGGTACAGGAGATCGAGGCCCCGAAGACTACTTTGGCCGATCGGTAGAGAGATGATCAAGAGGAGGAGGATGACCAGTGGTAGAAGACACTTTGGGCCTTCCAGCGAGAGACCCTCGAGGAGTATGAGGACAGCACCTCTGAAATAAAGACGGAAGGCTGACTAGAGGAGCTAGTGATAGCTTTCGGCCTGATTCGGGCCCCGACAGAGTATTGGGTTCCTCTGACCGTCAGCTAGATGCGGGGAGCAGCGCGTCAGTGGTGGACACTTAACCTAGGGGAGAGGAGAGAGGCTGAGGTGGCATGGGCTGATTTCGAGAGGGAGTTCTGGACGGAATTCCTCTCATCGACGATGAAGGTGGAAAAGAGAAAAAAGATACTCTCCCTCCAGTAGGGGAGTATGTCAGGGAGGGAGCTAGGAATCAAGTTCAAGGACCTCCTACGTTTTGCTCTGGACCTCTTTCTCGATGAGGAGTCTCGGGAAAGACATTTAGAGGAGGCGCTCCGACCCTCCCTCTAGTATGTTGTTACCCCATTTACCCTACCGACGTACTTGGAGGTCTAGAAGAAGGCCGAAGTGGTGGAGGGGATGCACGCTCTAGGAGGAGTGTCATGAGAGGGGATCTAGTTGGGACCATCAAAGGGGAAGGCTGTCAGCACAAGGCCTCCAGCATCAGGACCCTCCAGGTTCCGACCAGCAGGGAGCATACCGCAACAGTTTCAGTTTCGATCCCCGGGTCCTCGCACTTTTCCATCGGGCCCGGGACCGTGATGCTTTGTCTATGGGAGCCATGGACATCTCTGGAGTCAGTGCCCAGACTAGGTATAGTATGGCGGTGGCGGAAAACCCCAGCACCTGCCCCAACAGCAGCTTCCAGCCAGGCCTTTCCAGCAGCAGCAGCAGGGACAGAGAGATGCCGCTCATCCGAGGGCAGACTTAGGAGGCGGAGGCCGACCTCAGGAACTCCTCAGGGACCTCAACCAGGGTGTGGTCGGGGAGGTGGCTGATAGCTGAGGGGAAGAGGAGCTAAGCGTGGACAGTTACACGCCGCAGAGGCAGCAGTTTCAGTAGGGCCGGAGGTTGTTCGGGGTACGATCAGTTTGTTCAGTACCCTTGCTTATGCCTTGTTCGATACCGGAGCTTCTCACTCCTTTGTTTCACCCAGTCTAGCCCGTGCCTTGGGTCTAGATGTCGAGAGACTTCTAGTGCCCCTGTTGTTGAGCACACCAGTCAGAGTTCAGACTAAATTGTTGTTTGTTTTTCATGGATGTAGACTGATGATAGGGCCACATCAGTCGGTTAGGGATCTTATTATGATACAGATACAGCCATACGATGTCATCCTAGTCATCTACTAGTTATTCTCTGTGTGTGCCATCATCGACTCTTTCCGAGGAAGGGTTGTGTTCTCAGACTTGGGCGGCTGGCGTGTTACCTTCACTGGCGAGCAGAGCCTTCAGAAGGGCAGCAGGAGAGAGGAGCCCCACCTCTCTTTGTTAGCTGAGCTGTCAGTAGAGTCAGTAGTTTCTGAAATGGTGGAGGTGCCAGAGATCGTTCGTGAGTTTATGTACATCTTCCCTAAGGAGGTGATGACTCTACCCCCTTAACGTGATATCGAGTTCGGGATAGACTTGAAGCCCGACGCTCGTCCGATTTCGATGGCACTTTACCGGATGACACCTTCAGAGCAATGGGAGTTGCGGATCTAGATTGACGATCTAATGAAGAGGGGTTATGTTCAGCCGAGTGCATCACCGTGGGGTGACCCAGTCTTGTTCGCAAAGAAGGCAGATGGTGGTATAATGTTGCGAATAGACTACAAGAGGATGAATCAGGTGACGATCAAGAATCCCTATCATCTTCCGAGGATAGACGATCTTTTTGACCAGCTGAAAGGGGCAGGGTGGTTCTTGAAGATCGATATGCGGTCTGGGTACCACCAGATGAGAGTAAAGGAGAGTGACATCCTAAAGACGGAGTTCAGGTGCAGATATGGACACTTCAAGTTCGTATTCATTCCCTTCGGTGTTACAAATTCCCCGAATATGTTCATGGGGATTATAAACTCCATCTTTCGGGAATACCTATATCCGTTCGTATTTGTATTCATCGAAGACATTCTAATCTATTCGATATCAGACGAGGACCATGAAGAGCACCTGAGGATGGTTTTGGAGGTCCACTGACATCACCAGCTCTATGTTAAGTTGTGAAAATGCAAATTATGGACACGAGAAGTGCACTTCCTCGGGCACGTGGTGTCCGAGCAGAGGGTAGCAGTGGACCCATCAAAGGTTGAGGCAGTTATTTCTTGGGCAGCACCCAAGAATGTGGCAGAGGTCCGTAGTTTCCTCGGACTGGCAGGTTACTATCGGAGGTTCGTACCCAACTTCTCTCGAGTAGCAGCCCCTTTGACATCCCTGACCAAGAAGGACCAGGTTTTCATGTGGAGTGAGAAGTGCAAGTCAGCCTTCAGCTATCTAAAGGAGAAGTTGGTTAGTGCCCCAGTACTGAGATTACCAGAAGAAGGGGTAGCGTATGAGGTGTTCTTTGATTCATCATGTCAAGGCCTGGGATGTGTGTTGATGCAGTGACAAGGGGTGATCTCTTATGGGTCCAGGCAGCTACGCCCTCATGAGCATAATTACGACACCCACGACCTGAATATTGCAGCGGTCGTTTTTATGCTAAAGGTATGGCGGCACTGCCTCATCAGAGAACGCTTTGTGGTCTTCACAGATCACAAAAGCTTGAGGTATATCTTCTCCCAGCGAGACCTAAACTTGCGACAGTGGAGATGGGTGGAGTTCCTCCAGGATTACAACTTTGAGATCTCTTATACTGAGGTCAAGGGAAATGTAGTGGCCAATGCCTTAAGCAGGAGGACGCAGAAGGATGCGGTCCGAGAGTCAGAGGATGCCTGGAAGGCGATGGAGGAGTTGGCTGCATTACACCTAGATACGAGGATGGATGGAAGTAGAGGTTGCCTATATCAGATGGCAGTGTAGTTTTCTCTGTTGTAGAAAGTGGAGGAGTCTTGTAAGAGCCCGAGATTTTATGAAAAATATTCTTTTTATTTCACTAATGTCTTGTGTTGTACGCTACACCAAAAGGAGCTTGCACAACACGCATCCTTGTCTTGCCTTGCATTACACGCAATCGCGACCTTCCTCGATAGCGTGTGTAATACGCAATACCGAGTTTCACTAAACAACGATGTGCTATTAAAATATTATTAAAACTAGCCGTTATGAATAGTAATAACCACTTTTTAAAATTCTGTAAATCTTATTTTTCAAAATGAACTTCATTTTTGGATTCGGAGTATCGAATTTAGCCTAAGGTGATATTTTGGTACTTTTCGGATAACTTTCATATTCTGATGAATAGTGAAAATTACTAAATTATAATTAAAAACAACTTTTTTAATCGAAATAATTAATAGTGATAAATCATTAATTTGAGTGGTTTTAAAGTATATTTAGAATATATTTTTACAATTTAATACAATGTTGGTCATTGGTTGTAATTTCACATTTAAACCAGACATAATCAAGTGTCAATCTTTTGATATATATTGTTTCCTAAAAACACGCTATTTATTTTAACAGCGGGATTTAATTATAAAATTAATTAATGCAACTTCTATGTTATGAATTTGGTAAAATAGATTTCATTTTTGAATTCGGAATATGAAATATAGCTTAGGATGAAATTTTGGCATTGTTATGAAAAACATCAATTTTTGATGAATAGTGAAACTACTAAGTGGTAGTTAAAAAAAACTGAATTTTTCATAAAACTTAATTTTGCCGCTTCTGTGAATGGAATTTCGAAAATCCGAGAGACACGGTTAATATCAAGGACTAAAATGTGGTTCAATGAGATGAAAATAGTTTTTTGGTGAATAGTAACTTTTTACTTTTTTTTACCGCGGTTAATAGTAAATAGGGTAACTAAGGGTAAATATGATATTACTATTACCCTAACACATGTCCTAATTCTATTGGACAAGTGTAATTCGACCAAAAACAAACTTAGGAATAAAAGATGACCATTTAGGCTCACTTGGATTAGATTAGGACATTTATTATTAATTTATTTAAAGAAAGGTTAAAATAGTTAAAATCAAAGTTTAATAAGTAAATAATTTTTAATATGGGGTTATACATAAGATAAATTCGATTGTAAATATTCATTAGAAAGCTAAAACGATTTCCTACATGATGGTATTTTATTTGTAATTTTTAGACATAAAATAATTTAATTTATTTATGACACAACGATGATGCAGTAATTATCTTATTAATGAAATATTGACATAATTGATGTTATAAACACCAACATAAAAGTAATTTGAGATTTTTTATGAATTCCACTAATTTTCTAGGTTACTATGATATATTAATGTTGATTTAATCAACTTGGTTTGAACATTTAATTCTGTTATGACTTTCACAAAAATCATATATCAAATAGTGTCAAAATTGACACAAAATAGTTTTTAAATCAAATATTATATTATTAATTGTTATTGTATTCCTAAAAATCTAAGGTTCGGCAAAATGACTTAGATAAGGATATATAATAAACAATTTGGGGTTCGTTTGGCATGTTATAGTAAGTGTATTAACCATATAGTGAAAGAAAACAAAAAGACATGGTAAAAGTTAAATTATTTAACTTAGAGTTAAATCTAATTGATAAGGTTAAAATAATATCCTAAACTTGTCTAAATTCTATTGGTTGATAGGATTTCGACCCATCCCCACTTTAGCTTCGAAATAAGACCCTTTTGAACCATTATAACCCGATTTTGACTTTAATATAAAATAATATTTTGAGATATTCCTAAGGTGCCCCTCTCCTCCCCTATAACAGGACACCTCCTCCCCCTCCTCCTCACACCAATTTGAGCACTCAAGCTCGGCCAAACCCTGCCAAAATTCCTTCTCCACTTCAATAGCAACATCCTAGAGGTTCTGGTCTTCCTCAAAGACCAATTCTAGTGCCCTAAGAGGAGGTCTCAAAGAGGCACTTCAAAGAAGAGGTAATTACCGTTACCAATTCTTTCATCTTTATTTCTTCTTCCACTTCTTCTTCTTAGGTTGTTTCATTATGAAGTAATAACATCAGTATCACTCATATACTGATATGTTATTATAAGTATGAAACAACCCTATTTCACCATCTATCCATCCTACGGAAAAAGAAATCACCGCGCGTGCGTACGTACGGAATACCGTCTCCACGCCGTGGTGTAATCTATTTTCCACCACCACCTTACATGGATGGGTATAATGGTGTAAAGAATAACTATACATAGTTATTACAACATCATATTGATTCTGATATATTGTATAATCCACTCCAATTCAATTCAATATTTATTGAAATGATATCATCGCTCGTGCGTACGTACGGACTACCGTCTCCACGACGCGATGAGATTCATTCTCCATGTTAACCATTTAAGAATGATTATAATGTATATATAAGAAATAATAATGAAATATATGACATTATAAAGCTATTGTATTTATGTATATATATACATATGTATGTCATCTACTTACTTCCATTTCAAGACAATAAGGAAAGAAAAACAGCGTTCATGCGTACGTACGGACTACCGTCTCCATGAATGGTGTTTTTCATTTTATTTATCTATCTATTATATATATATATATACTGAATATATATGATATATAAATCATATTTTATATTCTGGAAGTAAGTAAATCATGATATAAGTAATAATGATATCAAGAACAACAAGTCAAAACACCTACGATAAATGAAACGATTTTACCCAAAACGCTTCTTTAACATGGAATTTACAAAAGAACGGGTAATATAATGTCATAAGTGAACCATATATGATATCATAACAATGAATATGATTCTGTAATAAGTCAATAACATGATTTAAATCATTATACAGGAGGTTCGGACACTTACAAAGCAAGTCGGACATAAGGTAAGGGAAATATCACAATCTCATTTTTATCCGAGATTTTTTATTCGTAAGTATTTACTGGGGTGTATTTTATCATCCACATCCATGTTCCCTCAATATGTAATATTGTCTCCATCCACTTGCAATAGTTTAAATCCAATTTTACCCTTAGGTGAGTTTTTAGTAAAGAATATGAAAGGAATCTTTTGTCGTTTTTTCGTACGAGGTACTTTTTTGACTTTTCCGACAAAAGTACGAGAAGAATGTTTTTTTAACTTATACGGCATGAATGGATTTTTAAAACATTACTTCAAAGAAGCTTACTTTACAAGTTTTCAAGTTTATTTTTAATCAACTTCTTTTATTTTAAAGTTATATGACATGTTATGAAAGGAAAAATGTTTTTGAAGAAGAAAGGATATTTTCCTCAAGAATGGAGTTCAAGTGTTTTATCAAAATTATTTTCCATCTAAGATAATAAAGGGTTCTGTTTTTATCCCTATTATTACATTGATTTGATCATGTTGTGATGAAATTATTTTTATGAATTCCTTTATCTTATATGAATTGATTTATGATGTCATGATGTTTCAAGAATCCCATTTTTGTTACATGTGTTATGCGATGATGTATGTTTTATGATTATGTGGCACACATAAGAAAGGATTCATTATAAGATGGGTGGGACCTATATCTCCCTCCAATGCATTGGGTAAAGATTTTATATCTCATGAGATAGACATGGCTGAAATGGTAGGTTATACCGGTTCAGTGAAACAGGACTGAAACGAGGGTTACTCGATTCAGAAAGGGACTTTGTCCACTAAGATAGTCTTGGAAACGAGTCATGACTAACAAGAAATGATTTTCCATGATTATGTGTGCATGCCACAAAGTTTCAAGTTTCATGTTATGATTATGGTGATCTCATTTTCACTTCTATGATTTGTTCCATGATAAGATATTATGAGCTCTTTTGCAGGTTAAGATTTCCAAAATCTATGTTCTTATATATATGATGTGATTGATACTTCTTTTGTTTACCCTTACTGAGAATTTGAGCTCACCCTTTTATGTTTTCTTTTCCCCAGGATATAAAGAAAGGTTTTAGGTAAAAAAAGGAAGATCTTTATGGGAGATTTTGAAGATCTTTCACCACGATTAGAAGATTATATTCCGAGTTTCCAAAGACACTAAACTATTACGATCCTTGTGTGTGTGTGTTTTTGTTATGTACTAAGTATTCCGCAAATGTAATGTAATGTCCATGTACGTCAGGATACGGGTCTTTAAAGTTGGTATCAGAGGAAAGGTTTAGTCAACCTTTGGAAACTAGGATGCGAAAACGTTAGTGAGATCCCTAGAGATATTTCTAAGGTATGTCTAGGGATGTCCCTAGGGATAAGTATACGTATAGGTTATAGTACTAGAATTACGCTAACTATCATAGAATTAAACCTAAGATGTTGGATGTTGAAGGTACTCCCCCTTTATTATGTTGTTTTCCCTAGCATGATTTTTGCCTCTCACACTATTCGTTTTGGGTTTTAGACGATGGCTGGAACCCGAAGGAACCGTGTTGATCAATGCAATGGACAATGCAATGATTGCCCTCCTGAACAAACAAATGTTATGGGAGATGGAGTGCAAAATCTTATTTCTATACTTACACAAGCTATGAATCATTCTGGACTTCCAAATGAGCAGAGAAGGGAACAATATTCTATTGAGTCCTTCATGAGGCAACGTCCACCTTCTTTCAGTGGGAATTCCGATCCACTTGTTGCTGAACAATGGATCAGTACCACTGAAAAGATATTTTCAGTTCTTCAATGTTCTGAACATGATAAAGTCATCTTAGCAGTATATCGTTTGGAAGGTGAAGCTGATCAATGGTGGAATCTTATCAAGAATACGAGGCCAAGAGATGAAATTGAGTCCATGGAATGGGACGAGTTCAAGAACTTGTTTTTCAGTAAGTACTTCCCTCGTATTCTTCGAACAAAGATGGAAAAGGAGTTTCTTGAGCTGAAGCAGAAGGATGAGGAATCTGTTGGTATATACGAAGCAAATTTTACAAGACTTGCAAGGTATGCATCTGGAATTATCATCCAACCTGAAAGTAAAGTTGATCGATTTTTCAGTGGCTTAAAACCAAGTCTTCGAAGGGCATTAGCTATAAGAGACTTCAGTAGCTATGAAGAAATTGTGCGTTGTGCTATCAAGGTAGAAATGGATGTTGGTGTTACATATCCATCTCATGGTTTTGAAAAGAAACGAAAGATGGAGTTCAAGGAGAAATCTCAAAATAATGGTGAAAAGAAGATGAATGTTTCCTTATGAACAAAGTGTGGAAAGAAGCATGGTGGAGATTGTCTTAAAGGGACTAGAAAATGTTTTAAGTGTGGAAAAGAAGGTCATCGAGCAGCTGAGTGTCGAAGTAATGGGAAAAGGGTTTCTAATGATGTGAATAAAGCAAACACTGCAGAGAACGCACCACCAACACTTCAATGCTTCAAGTGCAAGGAAATGGGGCATTATGCTAATAATTTCCCTAATCCAAGGGTTAGTGATGATCAACATGAGCAACCACTGAAGACAAAGGACAAAGGGAAGTCACATGCGATCACTATTGGCGATGTTGAATATGATAACGATGTGGTGGAATGATTAAGTGTTTATGTAATGGGATTCCAAAATAATGTTGTATCATGGATTATTGGAATATTTATGTATTGGTTTAATGTGGTATTCAAAGTGATTGAGATATTTTTGGAAATAAGATGATATGCGCATAATGAAGGGAAAACAAGAAAATGAAATGTTTAACAGTATTCATGAGCTCATGATTGATATAAGGACTAAGTGATATCATGGTTTGAGTATATAGAATTTTGAGGATTTTGGTATGTGGAAAGTGTTAACTTTAAACTGCATTCATGTTTTCACTAAGGTATTCAAAAGAATACATGATTAAGGCCTTTGAATGTTTGGGATGTGACCAACAAGACATATATATGGGGATTAACGATAGTATTAAATCTCTGGTAATCGTTTTCACTATATTATGAGAGTGGACTGCAGTATTATAGATAAGCCTAAAGATTAGAATGGATTATGTGGGACATAAGTTAGTATTGTTTAAGGATAGAAGTTTTTTTCGATGTTATAGTAATATAGTTTTAGAAAAAGGGACAACATGCAGGACGGGCGACAGCCCATCGCGTCGGACAAGGTCGTAGGAATCGAACCCACAACCGAAGTGCGACTGACCTTTATCGCCTACCACTGGCCTACAGGAAGTCCCTGTTTAGTAGAAACTAGTTTTATTATATTAAGAAGTATGATATATGAAGTATAATTCTATTTTAGGAACCATATGTGATTAATCTCACTATAGATCGACTTATGTATATAATTTTTGCTAACCTTTTGTTTGAGACGGATGGAATGACCCGTCATTCTATCACATGATCTGCTAACACTTCACGAATAACAAATTCAACTTCATTTATTTAAGAGATGAAGTGAAATTGTTCAAGGCATGAACAACAGTGAGATTGTACCAAAATAAAGAAAGTATTTATTCTAATTCAAATTTTCAACTTTAGGGAAATGATCTTGAAAACCAAAAATGTTGTCCTAGTGATCTTATACCTGATGAATCAGATGGTACCTTAGATCGTCACATATTTATGGATTTGTGATTACTGGAATTTCCATAGCCATGTTCTTTACCACTCTCCATCAGAACATGATGGTTAGATTTCTCTTCCATATCCATATTTTCACCTATGTGGAAACCCAGTGATTAGTTTATTTGGGTAATCGTTACATTTCATACTTTAGTTTTTAAATCCAAGTTTTGGTACTCCTTTTTACTATGTGGGTTTCTATTAAAGAAACTTTCGAATAGTAAACCATTTATAACCCCGACGAATTTCGAGGGCGAAATTCATTTTAAGGGGGGTAGAATGTAACAGCCCGAGATTTTATGAAAAATATTCTTTTTATTTCACTAATGTCTTGTGTTGTACGCTACACCAAAAGTAGCTTGCACAACACGCATCCTTGTCTTGCCTTGCATTACACGCAATCGCGACCTTCCTCGATAGCGTGTGTAATACGCAATACCGAGTTTCACTAAACAACGATGTGCTATTAAAATATTATTAAAACTAGCCGTTATGAATAGTAATAACCACTTTTTAAAATTCTGTAAATCTTATTTTTCAAAATGAACTTCATTTTTGGATTCGGAGTATCGAATTTAGCCTAAGGTGAAATTTTGGTACTTTTCGGATAACTTTCATATTCTGATGAATAGTGAAAATTACTAAATTATAATTAAAAACAACTTTTTTAATCGAAATAATTAATAGTGATAAATCATTAATTTGAGTGGTTTTAAAGTATATTTAGAATATATTTTTACAATTTAATACAATGTTGGTCATTGGTTGTAATTTCACATTTAAACCAGACATAATCAAGTGTCAATCTTTTGATATATATTGTTTCCTAAAAACACGCTATTTATTTTAACAGCGGGATTTAATTATAAAATTAATTAATGCAACTTCTATGTTATGAATTTGGTAAAATAGATTTCATTTTTGAATTCGGAATATGAAATATAGCTTAGGATGAAATTTTGGCATTGTTATGAAAAACATCAATTTTTGATGAATAGTGAAACTACTAAGTGGTAGTTAAAAAAAACTGAATTTTTCATAAAACTTAATTTTGCCGCTTCTGTGAATGGAATTTCGAAAATCCGAGAGACACGGTTAATATCAAGGACTAAAATGTGGTTCAATGAGATGAAAATAGTTTTTTGGTGAATAGTAACTTTTTACTTTTTTTTACCGCGGTTAATAGTAAATAGGGTAACTAAGGGTAAATATGATTTTACTATTACCCTAACACATGTCCTAATTCTGTTGGACAAGTGTAATTCGACCAAAAACAAACTTAGGAATAAAATATGACCATTTAGGCCCACTTGGATTAGATTAGGACATTTATTATTAATTTATTTAAAGAAAGGTTAAAATAGTTAAAATAGTTAAAATCAAAGTTTAATAAGTAAATAATTTTTAATATGGGGTTATACATAAGATAAATTCGATTGTAAATATTCATTAGAAAGATAAAAAGATTTCCTACATGATGGTATTTTATTTGTAATTTTTAGACATAAAATAATTTAATTTATTTATGACACAATGATGATGCAGTAATTATCTTATTAATGAAATATTGACATAATTGATGTTATAAACACCAACATAAATTTAATTTGAGATTTTTTATGAATTCCACTAATTTTATAGGTTACTATGATATATTAATGTTGATTTAATCAACTTGGTTCGAACATTTAATTCTTTTATGACTTTCACAAAAATCATATATCAAATAGTGTAAAAATTGACACAAAATAGTTTTTAAATCAAATATTATATTATTAATTGTTATTGTATTCCTAAAAATCTAAGGTTCGGCAAAATGACTTAGATAAGGATATATAATAAACAATTTGGGGTTCGTTTGGCATGTTATAGTAAGTGTATTAACCATATAGTGAAAGAAAACAAAAAGACATGGTAAAAGTCAAATTATTTAACTTAGAGTTAAATCTAATTGATAAGGTTAAAATAATATCCTAAACTTGTCTAAATTCTATTGGTTGATAGGATTTTGACCCATCCCCACTTTAGCTTCGAAATAAGACCCTTTGGAACCATTATAAACCGATTTTGACTTTAATATAAAATAATATTTTGAGATATTCCTAAGGTGCCCCTCTCCTCCCCTATAAAAGGACACCTCCTCCCCCTCCTCCTCACACCAATTTGAGCACTCAAGCTCGGCCAAACCCTGAAAAAATTCCTTCTCCACTTCAATAGCAACATCCTAGAGGTTCTGGTCTTCCTCAAAGACCAATTCTAGTGCCCTAAGAGGAGGTCTCAAAGAGGCACTTCAAAGAAGAGGTAATTACCGTTACCAATTCTTTCATCTTTATTTATTCTTCCACTTCTTCTTCTTAGGTTGTTTCATAATGAAGTAATAACATCAGTATCACTAATATACTGATATGTTATTATAAGTATGAAACAACCCTATTTCACCATCTATCCATCCTACGGAAAAAGAAATCACCGCGCGTGCGTACGTACGGAATACCGTCTCCACGCCGTGGTGTAATCTATTTTCCACCACCACCTTACATGGATGGGTATAATGGTGTAAAGAATAACTATACATAGTTATTACAACATCATATTGATTCTGATATATTGTATAATCCACTCCAATTCAATTCAATATTTATTGAAATGATATCATCGCTCGTGCGTACATACGGACTACCGTCTCCACGACGCGATGAGATTCATTCTCCATGTTAACCATTTAAGAATGATTATAATGTATATATAAGAAATAATAATGAAATATATGACATTATAAAGCTACTGGATTTATTTATATATATACATATGTATGTCATCTACTTACTTCCATTTCAAGACAATAAGGAAAGAAAAACAACGTTCATGCGTACGTACGGACTACCGTCTCCATGAACGGTGTTTTTCATTTTATTTATCTATCTATTATATATATATATATACTGAATATATATGATATATAAATCATATTTTATATTCTGGAAGTAAGTAAATCATGATATAAGTAATAATGATGTCAAGAACAACAAGTCAAAACACCTACGATAAATGAAACGATTTTACCCAAAACGCTTCTTTAACATGGAATTTACAAAAGAACGGGTAATATAATGTCATAAGTGAACCATATATGATATCATAACAATGAATATGATTCTGTAATAAGTCAATAACATGATTTAAATCATTATACAGGAGGTTCGGACACTTACAAAGCAAGTCAGACATAAGGTAAGGGAAATATCACAATCTCATTTTTATCCGAGATTGTTTATTCGTAAGTATTTACTGGGGTGTATTTTATCATCCACATCCATGTTCCCTCAATATGTAATATTTTCTCCATCCACTTGCAATAGTTTAAATCCAATTTTACCCTTAGGTGAGTTTTTAGTAAAGAATATGAAAGGAATCTTTTGTCGTTTTTTCGTACGAGGTACTTTTTTGACTTTTCCGACAAAAGTACGAGAAGAATGTTTTTTTAACTTATACAGCATGAATGGATTTTTAAAACATTACTTCAAAGAAGCTTCCTTTACAAGTTTTCACGTTTATTTTTAATCAACTTCTTTTATTTTAAAGTTATATGACATGTTATGAAAGGAAAAATGTTTTTGAAGAAGAAAGGATATTTTCCTCAAGAATGGAGTTCAAGTGTTTTATCAAAATTATTTTCCATCTAAGATAATAAAGGGTTCTGTTTTTATCCCTATTATTACATTGATTTGATCATGTTGTGATGGAATTATTTTTATGAATTCCTTTATCTTATATGAATTGATTTATGATTTCATGATGTTTCAAGAATCCCATTTTTGTTACATGTGTTATGCGATGATGTATGTTTTATGATTATGTGGCACACATAAGAAAGGATTCATTATAAGATGGGTGGGACCTATATCTCCCTCCAATGCATTGGGTAATGATTTTTTATCTCATGAGATAGCATGGCTGAAATGGTAGGTTATACCAGTTCAGTGAAACAGGACTGAAACGAGGGTTACTCGATTCAGAAAGGGACTTTGTCCACTAAGATAGTCTTGGCAATGAGTCATGACTAACAAGAAATGATTTTCCATGATTATGTGTGCATGCCACAAAGTTTCAAGTTTCATGTTATGATTATGGTGATCTCATTTTCACTTCTATGATTTGTTCCATGATAAGATATTATGAGCTCTTTTGCAGGTTAAGATTTCCAAAATCTATGTTCTTATATATATGATGTGATTGATACTTCTTTTGTTTACCCTTACTGAGCATTTGAGCTCACCCTTTTATGTTTTCTTTTCCCCAGGATATAAAGAAAGGTTTTAGGTAAAAAAAAGGAAGATCTTTATGGGAGATTTTGAAGATCTTTCACCACAATTAGAAGATTATATTCCGAGTTTCCAAAGACACTAAACTATTACGATCCTTGTGTGTGTGTGTTTTTGTTATGTACTAAGTATTCCTCAAATGTAATGTAATGTCCATGTACGTCAGGATACGGGTCTTTACAAGTCTATGTGGGGAGACCTAGAGTGTGAAGTGATGCGTGACCGAGTTGACCGGGGCAATGCTCTGGAAGGATGGACGGAGGATGGTCAGAACATGATGCTTTTCGAGGGAAGGATGTTTGTTCCAGAAGTGATGCATTAAAAGGTTCTCAGTGAGTTCCATAGCTCACCCTTAGCAGTACACCAAGAAGTTTCCAAGATGTACCAGGGACTGAAGAGACAGTTTTTGTGGCCCGAAGTGAAGCGAGCAGTGGCAGAGTTTGTGGCCATGTGCTTAGTACTGCAGTCCCTAGATGTTCCCGAGTGGAAGTGGGATGACATCTCAATGGATTTCTTCATGGGACTACCCAGGGTCCAAGGGGGATACGACGCCATCTGGGTGGTAGTGGACCAGTTGACAAAATCGGCTCACTTTCTGGAGATCAAGGAGTCAAGTGTAGTGGATGCTTTGGCATGAAAGTACGTGGATGAGGTGGTGCGGTTGCACGGAGTTCCGAGGTCTATAGTCTCGGATAGGGATGCATGTTTTACCTCGCGAGTCTGGAGGGGTTTTCAGCATTCTTTTTCCATCCAGCTATGCCTTAGCACTACTTTCCACCCCCAGACCGATGGGCAGACAGAGCACACCATCCAGACCATGGAGGATATGCTGCGGGCATGTGTTCTGGACTCAGGAGGATCATGGGTATGATACTTTTACTTGGTACAATTTGCCTACAATAATAGCTACCACTCTACCATTAGTATGGCCCCATTTGAAGCCTTGTACGGGATGCCATGCTGTTCCCCTGTGTGTTGGACCGAAGTAGGAGAGGCATGCATCCTTGGCCCGGAGGTGGTGCAGAGTACGATAGAGAAGGTTCAGCTCTTACGGGAAAGGATGAAGGTGGCCCCGGACCGACAGATGTTGTACGCTGATACCAGGAGGAGGCCCTTGGATTTTGAGGTTGGGGACAACATGTTCTTGAAGGACTCCCCTTGTCGTGGCCAACAGAGGTTCGGTAAGGGGAGTAAACATTCTCCCAAGTTCATCGAGCCCTTCGAAGTGTTGTGGTGGGTCAGCGAAGTGGCTTATCAGCTAGCATTACCACCGCCGCTACTGAGGATACATGATGCATTCCTTGTGTCCCAGCTCCGTCGATATCTGCATGACGATTCACACATCCTCAGCTGGGGAGAGCTAGACATCAAGGACGAAGTGACCTTTGTGGAGAGACCAGTAATGATCGAGGATCGCAAGGAGAAGGTGCTTCGTGGGAGAACCATTCCCTTCGTTCGTGTGTTGTGGAGACATGGTGGGCTTCAGGAGAGTATGTGGGAGAGGGAAGAAGAGATGCGTTCCTAGTACCCAGAGTTATTTTAAGTATTGTAATGTTCTGTTTGTTATAACTATTTTGGTAGAACGTTTTGGTCTTGTTGGTAATGAAATATACTGGTTTTCCTTCCTCTAAATGTGTGTGAAAAGTCCTGGATATGGGGAGGGGAGGACTCAACCCCTAATCACGATGCATTAAGGTGGATGCAATTAAACCTGTGCGGCCGATTCAGTGCTGCCCAAAGAGAATAGTATCTTGACATGGGGAAGGAGACTCCCCAACCCATATGGCTGGGCAGTTTTACATGTTATGTCACTTGGTTCTTGACATGAAAGTGTTCTTAGTTAACAATGAGGTTCACTCCTAAGAGGTATCTTTCGAGGTGGTTTTTAGGACCCTCTCTTTCCTTCCGGTTGGTTTTGATTCTTGAGGGCGAGAATTGTTTAAGAGGTATCTGATGTAATGGCCCGGGTTTTTGGGGTCCATTACTTTGTAAAAATCTCGTGCTAGGTTTTCGGGTCTGGGAATCTCGGTGAATTTTGGCCACTGGTAGGCCTACCGGTAGCCTTATCCTACCGGTAGCAGGCCTACCGGTAACTCAGTCTACCGATAGCCACAACCTACTGGTAGCTCTGTCTACTAGTACCTTGGTCTACCGGTAGCTGCATCTAACGGTAGCTCTGTCTACCGGTAGCTCGGTCTATCGATAGTTGCAGCCTTCTGGTAGCTTGGTCTACCGGTGGCTGTAGCTGACTGGTAGATTTCAAGGACCGGTAGCTCTCAGCTACTGGTGGCTCTGGCCTACCCCCACAGGGTCTTTCCAGTAGCGCTCCTTTTTGCGTGAATTGGGATTTAAACCCTATTTTGACCCCTTCAAGCTCGTTTTAAAGCCTGGTAACACCCCTAAATGTTCTAATTAAATATTTAATGAACTAACCTGGTGTGTGCGTCAGTTTAGGAACTTTAATAACGTGTGGGGCTGCGTGGTCAACCCACGACCCCCGCTCCTTACGCGGTTTCGTGTTTTTATCTCAACCATCCGCAACCCTTTTAACTAAAGGGTTCACCATGGGTATCTTCTTTTCTCGATCACCCTTTGCGAGGAGTACCCTTCATCCAGACGAGCCGATTTTCGTTCAGGCGAGCCGCATCGCTATCTGTGAATTTCCACGTCTGGCCTTAGCGTCAATCATTGATCAACAAGTAGGGAATTTCTCAATCGCCTCTTCCTTTTGTGTATCATGTGGGGTGGGGGTGCTTTTTATTCTGTAGAATTGGATAAAACAGACCTAAATAAAATAATGAATGGATTATGTAAAGAAAGAAGGGGGTTGTGATCATTGATGTTATTTTATTTTATGATCTTCTTTCTGACTTGTGCAGGCTTAGGCCTATTGAAAATCATGGCTATTGGTGGTCTTTCTCTGTGCACTAATGAAGGCCTGGTGATGTTTTAAATGGATTGTTTGTGGTTGTGAACTCCTACTGCTAAAAGGAAATTGGTTAATCATGTATACCCGGATAAATAAATTGAAAGCACCAGGATCAATCCTTCTGTGATAACCCCCGATTAAAGCACACGGAAATAGAAATCATAGAGTGTGTAAAATATTTTAAATCTGAAAATACATGCATGGTCCTACTTTTCTTGGTGGTAGTGGTTTGATTTTTCTTCTTTCATGGGCCAGTTTCCGGGTGATGTGGGAGGGGATGGGATCCCCTTTTGTTATGATCTGGTTGTGAAATTGGTGACGGGATCCCCTGTGTTATGCTTTCGGTGGTTGTGAGTTTTATGACCGGGTGGTTACCTTTTTTATATCATGAATTGGTGTGGGATCCTCTGTTGATGAGAAACCTTTTTGGGGGACACGGGGTAGTGTCTCAGGGGTTACTTTGGTTCCAGTACTTCGAGGGGTCTCACTTATCCCCTTGTTGTTGTGACTTTACAAGAGAACCAAGTGTGAATGTTTAAATTGACGTTTGTCCGGATTCTTTTCCTTGGTTATGCTTATGGTATTAGTTTCCCAAGTAGTTGCAGAACTTAATTAAACATCATTACTGAACATGAAAGATAATGGGACAAATGGGATTGGTTGGTGAGAGTTGTGACTCGGACTTGAGTGCGATTGTGTTCTTTAAGTTGACTGAGGAAAAACCTAAGCTTGGGAGAGTTCTTGTTACCTATATATATACTTGTAGCTTTGTGTTTCTTATTTTCGCCCCACCCAAGTTGAAAACTTAGTGCCGAACACCCCCATTTCATGGGGTGGGTGTTTTTACCAAAACTATTATTAGTGGCTGGTTATTAGATCCTTTTCTTCTCCCTTTCCCAGATAGCCCAAGTATCTTCGGGCAGGCTGTGATGGCATGAGGTCCATTATTATCCCAAGAACGTTCGGGCGGGGTAGTGTGGTGGTTATGGGGCAGGTGTGTGCGGGTAGGTAGTTTCCCAAGTATCTTTGGGATGAGGCCCAGGTGTCTTCGGGCGTGGCAGTGGATCTTCTAGCCCAGGTGTCTTCAGGAATGGTTGTAGTTGTTCTGGCCTAGGTGTTTGCAGGCATGGTTACGTGTGACAGTTGTGGCCTAGGTGTTTGCGGGTGGGTTTCGGCAGTCGGACTGTGTGCGGTTGTAGCCCAGGTGTGTGCGAGCGGGTGTGGCAGTGGGACTATGGTGAGAATGGCGGGATTGGTCCGATACATAGGAAGTCTTCAATAACCAGTGGGAAAGTGTCGCGGGATACCCAAGCATCGATGTGCTCTTATTATATATATTACTTGACTTGCGTTATTTGGTGAGTGTGGCCGGTGAGTGGGATGGATGAACTCCTTCATAGTGATGGTTGTCTACTTCTCAAGGGACTTTAGCACGTTCACCCACTTGTGCATGAGAGTCTTTGGTTTACCTACTGGGGGTACTTATATGCTCTCCCTATGTTTATAAACTACTTTCAGGTTTCCAAGAGGACTTCGGGGATCGCGCAGGACCATACTATCTCGGACCTTGGGGCAGTCGCAGTTGCTGTTTTTTTCTTTCTTTGGTACTTACCCTTGAAGTCTCTTTTGTACTTTGTGGATTTTACTTTTGGAACATGCATGTGGTAAGGGTTTACATTTGGCTTTACTTTATTTTAGTTTTGGTGTTGTTGGGTTTCATCATCTTATCCCCCGATCCTATAAAACAAAAAGGGGTAATGCCTTCCATTTGTGTGTAATTTCCATACCCTTGGTGCTAGTCACCACTCCAGGACCTATAGAAGGCGGGTTTTGGGGGTCATTATCTCTCCTTCAACTTAAAGAAGGAAGGGCTTGGAAATCTTTTGACCTTTCCCTCCTTTTGGTGAAGGCGGGTCATGACACTACCCATTTGGAAAAGAAATCAGTAGCAGTAAGAATATACTTGAACTTCTTGGATGTAGTCGGAGGATAAGGTCCTATTACATCTATTCCCCATGTGGAAAATAGCCATGAGTATTTAGCTGTATGAAGCAACTATAGGGGTTGATGAATGAATTTGGCACATACGTGGAAAGAATGACACTTCTTAGTGAAATCAACACAATATTGCATCATTGAAGGCTAGAAGTATCCAAGCCTTTGGATTTGACCAAAAATTCTATGTCCAGACTGGTGGTCACCACAAACTTCTGCATGTTCTTTATTCATGACAACCATTTTCTCTTCTCCATCAATACATATGAAGAGAATTCCATCAAAACCTTGCTTGTAGATAATTTTTTGTTGATCTGGGCTATCATAATGTGTAAACTTGACCACAGGTCGCCAGACTTGTTCTTTCCCAGCTCTATCAGGTGGGAGTGTTCCATTTTGAAGTTATTACATGATAGGTGTCATCCATATTGTAGTATGACCATATGGATCAGAAATAGTACTGATTTCATTGATTTCCTTAGTTATAATTTGAACAAAAGTTGAAACTACATGACGGTGGGAAATAATGATGATTGTTTCGTCCTAATTTAGATCTACTAGGGTAGTGGCTACATTAGTCAGTGAATCAGCTTGGGAATTTTGTGATCGTGGGACATAAGAAAATGTCGGTTCTAAGGGAAATTCCATCATTAACTCTATGACGTAATCACATAAAGGGATTAACTCTCTTTTTTTCTGATGGCATAATCCCCATTGATTTGTTTTATTACTAAATCTAAATCACCTTTTACCCTCAACTGATTCACCTATTCCTGAAGCGCCAATTCCAAGACTGTGATGAGATCTTGATATTCTGCTTCATTATTTGTACCGCCTTCCAACAAGAAGAATAAATAAGGTAGAACTGCCTTTTCTGGGCAAATAATAAAAATTCCTAACCAACTTTGTTGAATTTAGGTTCTTCCATTTTCTTCCCTGTTGGACTTTTGGAGGCACCATAAATGTACATTTTTCGTGTTTGAGGATTATCTTGAATAGAGAAGACTTCCTCATTAGGAAGTTCAATATTTAAAGATGTATCTTCAACAGATGGGTGTTCAGCAAGGAAATCGGCCCTAGCTTGGCCTTTTATTGCCTTTTGAGACACATATTTTATATCAGACTACTACAAAATAACTGGCCACCTTTCCAGATGTTCTGTAAGCGTTGGAAGACTAAGTATAAATTTGATCGGGTTATTGCGAGATACCAATTGGACCTCATGATGTTTTAGGTAGTTTCTCAATTTCTTCACTGCAAATATTAATGCTAGTAATCACTTTTCAATACTTGAATATTGAGTTTATTCCTCAAGAATAGACTGACGGAGATAATAAATGTTGTTTTCATTCCCAACATCATTCTTTTGGGCAAGGAAGGCACCCATTGATCACTCTATATCTATCACATAGAGGATAAGTGGTCTTCCTTCAACAGGTGTCATTAATACCGGTGGAATCAAGAGATATTTCTTGAGGATATCAAATTCCTCTTGGAAATCTGCGGTCCATTGGTAGGTGACTTCCTTCTTCATTAATTTGGTGAAGGGTAAACACTTGCCTTCCGAATTGGCAATGAAACGTCGAATATTGTCCAAGTGTCCTTGATGTCCTCTTAATATTTTAAAATTTCGAGGAGGTGACATACCAAGGATTGATTTTGTCTTTTCAGGATCAACTTCTATACCATGATGGCGTAAAACAAAGCCGAGAAATTTTCTTGAGGTTACCACAAAAGCACATTTCAAGGGGTTCATCTTCAAATTGTGTTGTCAAAGTTTGTTGAATATGATTTCCAGATCATCCAAGTGATTAAAACGTTGTCAGGATTTAACCACCAAATCATCCACATAACATTCAACAAATTTCCCTAAAAAGGGTTTGAAGATATGGTGCATGTCATGTTGACACGTTGCACCTTCATTTTTCAAGCCAAAGGGAATTACCCAATAACAAAACACACCTTGAGGGGATCTGAAGGGTTTATATTCTTCATCTTCTAGAGGCATTCTGATTTGATTATACCCATAATATCCATCCATGAAGGAAAGTGCTTCATAACCAGCTGTTGCATCAATTAAGAGTTCTTTGATCAGAACTAGAAAATCATCCTTGGGACAATGCCGATTAAGATCTCTGAAGTCAATGAAAACTCTAATTTGTCCATTCTTATCTTTCATAGGGACAATATTATCCATCCATTTGGGATACCAAACTTCTTTGACGAAGTTATCTTTGATAATCTTATCAACTTTAGCTTCAATTTTGGAGGCATAAGTTGGGTGTGTTCTTCATGTGGATTGCTTGAATCCTCAATGTTCTTCTGGAAAACCCAAATGATGAGTGGCAATATCAGGATCAAGACCTAGAATATATGTATAATTCCAAGAAAATACATCTCGATTTTTCTTTAAAAAAGAAGTATTCATTTCTTTCTCTTCATGAGTCATGGCCGCATTAATTAAAGTGGGGCATGGATCTTCTTTTGTACCTAGATTTATTTCTTTGAGATCATCCACAGTGGTAGTGATACCCTCTTCAAATGCTAGAGGAGCATCTTTAAGATATTCCTCTTCTTCTTTAATATGTGTTACTTCCTCTATTTCTACTTGTATAGTAGATGATGAAGAAGAACTTCAATGGTCAAGGGAGAAGTTAAAACTTGAACATATTGAAACAAAGGCTGCCATTTTTGACCCTATTAATGATGAAGGGTCTTTCTGAGGTGATATATAGGATATGATGGATTGAGAATCAACATCATTATTTTCCTCTGTCATTTCTATAACTTCTTCTGGGATGGTTGATGAAGTATAGAATTGATAGATTTCTGTGGACGAAATGAAGACATATCCATGTAAGCTTTCATCATTTCTTGTCTAATCAACAATTTCTCCCATGTTGTCTGGATCAATTCCCATAATTGAAATTATGGAATTTTCCATAAGAGTGTTTGGATTTGAGTCTATCCCATCAATTTTACTGATAGGCAACACATAATCTGTACTCACATGTATGAACGGGTTTACCGGAATCTTTTCCAAACCATATAGAGTATTAATTTTGGTGACCTTCTTCGCTGTGGATTTTTCCTTTCCCTCCATGTAATAAAATTCTACCTCAATTTATTGAGATTAACATGTTTTGAATGGGGATTTGTCACCATACAATGTCCCAATTCGAACATTGAAACAATATTTGAGACATTTATGGTATGACGAAGGTATGGCCGCATGTTGATGTAACCAAGGTCATCCAAGAAAAATGTTGAAAGCTATGTCCTGAGGAACAACCAGGAAATATGAATTAGAAACAAGGTCTCCAAACTGAATTCTATGTGTAATTTAGCCCAGAGGTTCTTGTTCATTATTATCATATCCTCGTAACATCAAAGTAGAAGAAGATAAATCAAGTTCGGTGAGGCCCAATCAACGGAGTGTACAAAAAGGAATGAGATTGAATCCTGATCTATTACCAATGAAAGCTCCTCAGATGTCTATATCATTTACTATTCCTGATATATACAAAGGTCTGATATGTCCATGTACAACATCATCTTCATCTTCATCTATAAAAGATATCACTGCATGGTATTCTGTAGGATCATTCTCTATATGGTAAACCTCAACCGCAAAAATTTCAGTTTTGCATTCTTGAGGACTTGTAAAAGCCTCAATAAGTGCCTCCCAAAGAACTTTTGGTAGATTCAAGGCATCCAAAATTGATAACTTGGCTGGTAAATGGGACAAATGTTTCAAGACATAATAATTTTGGTCCAATTTTCTATGTTTCCCATCAGGAAAATGTGGTTTTGAAATTTCATTGGACGTTGATGCATTGGCAGTAGATGCATCCAGTATCGGCGTAGGAGTTGGAAATACTCCTAGCATTAGTAGATTAGACCAACTAGGTCTATATATTTGTTGAGAGGAAGAAGGTGTGACCTCTAACCGTTTTTCCAAAATAACTGCATCAGGACCGAATCTACCATGTGTGGAAGAACTTTCTTGTTCCTGTTGAGCTCACTGAAGGGATTTTCCACGAGTTTCTGCCGCATATACAGTTCTAGCAGGAGTATGATTGAAATAGTGGATTCTAGAATATCCACATCTTCCCCTATATCTTAAACCTCTGTCTCTTCCTCTAATTCCTCTATTAGATACAGGGAACTTAGGATCATCATAAACAAAACTGTCATTATCATAAGGATATGTTAAAGGAATCATGTTAACAGAAACAAAGATTAATTCTTCATCTGATGAAGATTATGCCTGATTAGCCAGTTCAAGATGTGTCGTTTGGTGGGGCGGTGCCTATGCTTTTGAAGCAGATGGCATAAAATCTTCCAGAGTCAAAGACAATTTTGGCTTTGACATGAACTCGTCTTCTTCTGACTACTCTTATTTCTTCAAATTATGCTACTTCTTTTGAATATTTTCCTTCTGATGAAGGGGTTTTTGTTGTGGCATTCATACCAGAAGACACAATTGGTTGATTCAATTGTGTTCGTAAAATGGAATGAGTTCAGTTGATCGTTTTCCTGACCATCCAATCCTCATATTTCTGCGTGTTTTTACTTTTGAATTCATGTCATTCTCCTTCTTCATCTGGATCAGTAGCAGTAAGAAATGCTACCTTGGCTGAAGAACCTTTCATTTTTACCTGTCCAAAGTCAACCATCTTTTGTAAGAGGTATTTGAAGACAAAACACTTCTGAATGGGATGCCCCATCATCTGATGAAATGGGAAATAGTTGGGGAGGTCTTCATATCCTTCTTTGTTTGGCCTTTTGGGCCTTGAAAACTTAACCAGATTGTTCTCCAGAGCTGAGATGAAGTAGCCAGGAACTTGTTCATTCCGAAAAGAATAAACATTTTTCTTCAAATCTTCAAACTGTTTCCACCTTTGATCTCTTTGATCATCTTGATGAGTTGGCTGTTGTTTTTGACGCTCAAGAGGTGGAGCCCTTCGATATGATGAAGGTTTTGAAGTGTATTCAGGTACAAGTTCTTTTTTAAGTGTAACTGTAGCGGTCTTTGCTTTCCATATTCCCCTTCCTGGAACTGATGGAAGTACACAAGTTTTAGCCTTAGTCTTAATAAGAGAGTCCTCTATCTGCTGAGCGATTGAAGTAAGGTCTCGAAACCCTCCTGTGTATTTCACAGGGATCAATGGTGTGTGTAATTCATCATGCAAATTTTCCATACAGATTGGAAAAAATTATTCTTCAGGGAGTGCTAATATTAATGAATAAGTTAATCTCTTCCAGCGAGCAATGAAATCTGAAACTCTTTCATTTTCCCTTTTCTTACAATTGGTAAGATAAAAAACTATTATCTTTGGAAACATTGAGCTAAATTGAAGAAGGAACCTTGGATAGAGATCTTCCCACCCAATAATTGATCGAGATTCCAAACTTGTATACCAGAAAAAAGTAGGCCCTTGTAATGGCTGTACAAAACACATGAGCTTAACTGCTTCTTGTTGTTGAGGAGTTCCCATCATAGGATCACAACGAGAAAAAAATGTGTTAAGTGTAGTTATGGAACTCCCGAACCATAAAAATTTGGTAATGTGGTACTTGAAAAATTTTATGGGGGAGTAATTGTATCCACCCATTCAAGTTAAGCTCTCTTTTCTAGTTGAATTTTTGCACGCTTTACTTCCATAGATTCCAACTGAGCAGTTAATGTCTCAATGGTTTTCATTAATTTTTGAGAAACATCTGTTTGATCTTGGACCTAAGAAGGTTCAATAACTGGAGTTTGGTTGGGTGTAGCAACTGGGACTGCCACTGATGGTAGTATTTTCAGTGGTTGTTTCGTTTAACCCCTAGGATTGGACTTGTGAGGGTGTACTTGTAAAGGGGGATATTCTTGATCAATCCCATTAGCTGTAACAAATTCCATTGATTTATTAACTCCATCATGTTTCGGAGGAAGACTACCTTAAATTAGTTATGCATTTAACCATCTTAATTCCTTTATTTCTTCTTCTTGTCGTGCAAACCTTTCCTCTAATGAGAGTTATTGGCCTTATCCAGTGGTAGGGTGGGGTGTAACCTGAATTTTACCCTTTTCCTTGGCATGTGCCTTTCTGGAGTATGGAAGGGAATTACCCGAAGGAATATCTTGCCCTTGGGAAACCCTAGGTCTTCTGGTACACACACCTCATTCATTCGTTTCTGTGTGCACAGCCTCTTGAACAGGAAATTCTTCATTTGATCCCTCTGAGTGAGCCTCATGTTTTGGGGGATCAGTTATAATGACATTGATGACATTTATCAATGCATAATGTATTTCATCCCTTCTGTCAGTGCTTCTGCGATACTCTCTTCTTCCATGTCCCTTTTGAGACATTGCCTTTTGTTTGGTTGATCCCCCATGAACTTCTTTATGAACTGTAATTTGGAGAGAATATCCTGATAATTCAGCTCTGCTTTCCTCTTGTGTCTTCTTTCCTAATCGAGAGAAGATAGACTTTCACTGAGGAAGATATTGAGAATTTGAAAAATTCCCTAGTCCTGTGGATTGGCGCTATTCCTATTTTTTATACCCACCTCCTCGAATCATATCTATTGATTCTGAGGGTTGGATTAAAAGTGTCCCCATCCTGGCAAGCTGAGGTGGCTCTTGAGCTACTACGTCTGAGACTTTCTTAAAAGCCCTCCTGATTTTCCGGATTTTAGTCCGAAAATTGGTCAGATGCATCATTCAACATCCACTCAAGTCACCTGGCTCAAATGACCATTGTATTATTTTGGACACTTCTTTCACCTGTTGATGTGCATGCTTTAAACAAGAAGCATGTTCGATATTCTCATTTTCTTGATGCAAGAGTAATTTGACAACTTGTTCTTTATATTCCTGACATTGGGAAGAACTAGTTGCAGCATGTTCTTGGGAAGGCCTTTGATTACACACAAAACCATTAAGATGTGGCCAGCCAAGGGCAATAACATTGCATGATACCACCTTTAGTGGGCATTGTTGACTGAAGATTACAGTGAAATGAAATGCTCCATGAACACCCCAACCCTTGATATGAATACCAGATTAGGGCATTGGTAATTAACTGGCGAAACCTTTTTAACGCACTAAGGTATGAACACTAAAGGGCTCTCTACTGCTTTTCAACCTTTGGATATCAAGAAACTGATAGAGATGCCATGTCGATTTTGCATTGCAACCCTTCCATTATCTTGACATGATTTTGATATTCATCATAAGATAATATTTTATCTTTTATGTGAAAAATATTTTTCTATATGTTGAGATGAATATCATGAATACAATCTTCTATCAACGTTTCTGGAATATCATGTTGAGAGTTATCCAAAGGCCTAAACATGACTGGTATTTCACCGTTTGCGAGTTGTTTTCTCATATTCAGCACTTCCTCTTTGTCATTCGATGAAGATTATTCTACCATATTGGACCAAATCTGGTGCTTCTTTGTTGCTTCATCAGATTCAACAAGATTGGAAGAGAATTAATTTGTTAAATTAGAAGATGAATGACCCAGGGGTGGTTCAGAGAATTACCTACACCCTAGGATATCTTCTAATTGAGAAAGTATTTCACCGGCTAGTGGTAAGGCATCATACATGACTGGCTTCACATTTGCAAGTGCCTCAGGATAAGAGGGATTTCTCATTACTGCATTGTCCATTGAAGAATTTTCCAGGAAATGTGAATTACTACTGCGGAGAGGAATTTCGCAGCTAAATTCATCATTATCATGGGGAGGACCACCACGATGGGTTACAACAAAAGATGAAACCTATTCCTCCTTGGTTTTCTGGCCACGTAGAGGGTTATCATGGCTTTCATCTGAAGATAATACTTAGAGATTGACCAAATTTTCATGAAGCAAGCCTTCACTAGGAAATGTCTGACGAAGAACTTTAGAATTATTGTTGTTACTTCTGGAATCTAGAAATGAGGGAGTATAATCTTGAGTTGCAACAGACAATTCTCTTAGGTCTTTAACAACTACAGCATTGAGCAAGACTTTATTGCAGATTGGCTCTTGATCTTTCAACTGTACTGGATGGGCCTTTTTCTTGGATGCATTCTTACTCACTTTGAAAACCACTTGTTGATGAAAGTGGTTATAATGGGCAGGTGTATGTGCCTGCTCAAGAGAAATGGTCAGGTTAGGTGGATTATCTCCATTTTAATCGAGTGTATGTACCCGACTTGATTGTCCATATGACATGGGAGAGTATACCCCACGACCCTCCCGGACTAGAACAAAGGTGCGTATCTTCTCTAGAGTGACATGTTGATGAGTCACTCCACTGATAGGGATAGATTTATGATTCTTTCCTTGGGATGATGGTGAAGCTATTATAATATTATGATAGGTATCCAGAATTTGGGCAGGGATTTGCTTCTTCTCTTTCACCATTGTCAGAATGTGCTTGGTGACTTCAACTGCCGAAACAGGAATAGACGTCCATTCCGTGTCTGGAGTAGGTGTATGTGCCTGATCCTATCCTCTTATTCCAGTCAAAATATATTGACAGTACTTATGCATAGGGGCGGAGAGTGGAGTCTGCTCCAGATTTGTCGTCGGAACTTTCCGACTTACTTCTCCGGGTGCTACCAAACGAGACTGTTGGCAGGCTTGATGAACAATAGCAGGTGTATGTTCCTGCTGTGTATTCTCCTTCAAGTATGTTTTATAGGTTTCCTTCAATACTGGAAGATGAGACTGCTGATAGAATTGGTGATTGTAAATAGGTGTATCCTGCTTACCAGTTGCCACCATATTATATTGGTGAACTTCATTGGTTGCAGTCAGATGAGCCTGCTAACTGACTAATGAATTATAAACAGGTGTATGTGCTTGCCTATATTACTCCACTAGAATTTCCTGGTGGGATTAATGTGTTACTTCCATATGAGTCAGAAGAGTAATGAAATCAAGATGGACGAGTGTATATGCCCACTCGTTGCTTGCCATCAAATTAGGTATATGGACTTCTCAGGAGGGGGAAGAGGTAAGACCCTACTCCCTGTTGGCCGAATTTTTCCTCTGATGATTCGTCTTGTGTTCTCGGGTCTGAGGGACCCAATCTAAACATCTAGTGGTGATACCCTCATCATGTTGAGGGTACTCTACCTCACGAGTTTGGCGGTAATTGTTGGTGGGATTCCTAATGAAGGGCTCTTGTATTCTTGACATGAGGCCTTGAGTGACATATTCATTAACCTCCCTATAATATGGGAGATACTAGTTGTTGTATTCTAGGGATAACAACCCTAAATAGTTGGAAATGGTGGTTGGAACCACCTACTTCTTTACCACTATTCATCGCTGTCCGGACAACCAGGGTGAGTTGTTAACTAGGAGGGCCTATCGAGCGGACCCCAGAGTCAGGATGGTACCGTGTTGACAATATTCCCTCACCGATGCATTCGATACCCAGCATTGTAGATATTGAGTAGGTGAGATTGTCCTCAGAGCGGAAGAGGATCCAGCAGGAGTAGCAGCCGAGGCATTCACAGGTGTGAACTTTAAATAAGTCATTTCTGTATTGTAGAGAGATCTTGGAAAGGAGTGCATGTTTGATATAACATATATAATCAAGATAAGCTTGGCTAGACTACATCTTTTGGATGAACAAATATGTGTTTGATTGCTTTGTTGGCCCTCATATTGAGTTTAATAGGGGCCTAAAAATAAGTAAAACATCATTTAACTTGCTCAAGGATTCACGTCGGGTTCAGCATTTTGTGTTTCTTTTGGAAAAGGGGATGATCTTGTTTGTTTAAGGTTCAAACATTCCAATTGATTTCTAACGGGTTTTTTGAAGAACTGGAAACACCCAATGATTCTATATCCATTTGTACTTACTTTCAAAAGGTAGGTGCTCATTAGTTGTGGACCAATGAGGATTTAGAATTTTCATTGGTCGAGATGATGGGAGGTCAGGCTCATCACACCATTTTGGGGGGGAATTATTTCCTACTCCGGGACTCTCTTATAAATTTAATTTATGTTCATGAATCCTTATTAATTCACCAATCATGAAAATGAGTTTTCCTTTAGATTTGGAAATCAATGATTGATATGTATGGGAGTTAGAGAATTTTTATATGTATTTGAGGTTATTCATCGATAGATAATCATTTGTATGTATTGGAGATTCTTAATCAATGGTATCCTTCAATATATTATATAAAAATCTCCTAGCCATGATGACCATACTGGTTTTAAATCCACTCAGTGGGGAACTTGAGGATTATTGTCATTCAGAAAGACAAGGATTTTTTCAGAGCTGGGATCATACCCACAGATGGGCTACCTATGTATCCTTGTTAAAAAGGAATCAGAACCCACATAGTTTGATAAAAAGGATATAGTTTAACGTCATATGGGATGGAAAATAATTAATGAAAAATGGGCTTGAACCTTATAACGTCCCCTTACGTACTCTACTTTTAAGGTAGATATCAAATTCCATGTAGTTCGGGGAAAGAAATATGGGGTTTATGAATAGTTAAATGGCCCCAAAAAAATATTTCATGATTGCTTTTACACTCTAAGCCCATGTGAGTCATGCTCGGTGTGAGAAACAATAAGTATCAGTAAACTTGACAATGGTGACACGAAAGATGTAGTTATGAGAGATGATGTGGTGCTTACGTATGTATGATGGCCCAAGTAAATGAAGACTTGGACTTAGGAAAGAATCCCAAGATTAGGGTCCATAAATGTATTTGTACTTTATGGAGATTTGGAATTTTAACCCAAGACTTACTCCTGAGAAGGAGGCCCAGGTTAAAGGAAATTATGACTAGGGTTTACTACTGAGATGGAGGCCCAGGTTAAGGAGACTGGTAATTTGGGGATTACTCCCAAGAAGGAGGCCCAGGTTAAAGAGGCTCAAATTAAAAGGGACATATGATTGGGGCTTACTCTTTAGAAAGAGGCCCAACTAAAGGAAATTATGATTAGGGCATACTCAAGTGAAGGAGGCCCAATTAAAGGAAATTATGATTAGGTATTAATCCTGAGAAGGAGGCCCAATTAAATGAAATTATGATTGGGTCTTACTCCTAAGAAGGATGCCCAATTAAATTCCACTCAGATAAGGAATCCAACAAATGAACCATGCCATAAATGGCTTTCAAGAGGGTTTTGAAGGCCATGTCTTGATGAAAAGAGGTGGATTTTAGGAAAGGAGGTGACTAGGAAGGAGGCACACAAGTATGGTTTTGGCACGCAAGTCTTGGTTGCACAAGTATACTTGCACGACATGAGTCACCTTGGGAGACGAATAATCTATAGGGTAATACTTGGGTGACTGTAAACTCGAGCCCTTAGTATGATCCCTAGAGGCTTCCAAAAGTGTGGCGTGCAAGTTCCCTTGAGAGGGAAAGGTGGTGTGCAAGTGTCTTAATTTCCCTTAAAGAATAGACACTTAGGCACGCAAGTATTAATGAGTTCTAATACTTAGTCCTTATTCTTCCTCTTTAGGGTTTCCATTCTAGAAAATGAATTACCATAGAAGTGTTCGGAAGATGTCAGACAAAGTCTTCGGTGACTCGAGCTTGAATCTGAGTTTTTGAAAATTCGTCCTTTAAATGGGGGGCCCACATGGGCTATTTATAGGCCACTGGGCACCTTGGTAGAAAAAAGGAATAGGTTGCGAAAGTGACTTTCGCGACCCATATGCAGCATGCAAGTGACTTGTGCGACATGCATGATACCTGTGTGACACCCTCCAAATGAGTTTCTAGTTCATCCCTTTGTCAATTTTTGATTCTCTTCAAAGGGTAACCCCCATTAGGCTTAAGGTATTCCCTTTTTCCATTCGTTGGACTCTGTGATGGAAAAGAGAATCAACAACATCTATTGGATAAGAAGGAATTCATCTAGCCTATGGTGAATCTTGCATTGGTTTGGATTAGAAAAGCTTTGTTGAAAATTTATATTTGTGAGATAGGAGAAAATTCATGCAAGGTTGGTGTCTTGTTTGCATGGGAGTATAAATGGAGAGGGAAAATATTGAATGATATAAATTAAGAACTTTGAATAATGGTTGTTGATGAGGAATGATACCTTTGGTTTCTTGGTATGGAATTGGTGGATCTCATGAGCATGTGTTTTGAATTTTCTTTGATTAGATTCTAATGCTGGCTTGTCCGGGGGTCCAAAGGGTAAATGTGGGGGAATTTATAGAGGTAATATTTTCATTATTTTTTCATGTCTATTTTAATAATTTAAGCCCTTCCAATTATTCAATTTGATATGATTTGGATTATTTTAGTATTTTTACTAGATTTTGGTCTTAATTATGAAAATTGTTTAATTCTAGAAATTTAGCAGTTTTGTGGATATTCTGTGTTTCAGGAATATATTTTAAAATTTTGATCAAAATCGTGTGATTAATTTTTTTAGGCTTTATTTTAGTAGTTTTGTACATATGTTTCTCACTCTTATAGAGTTATAGATGAATCATTTTCAATCAATAATTCATATACATTGCTTCATCATGACTCATAATTTGTTTCAAAATTACTTTTATATTACTTAAATTCACTCATACTAAGGTCTAAAAGAAAATAATGTTACAAGAGACGAAAACACGGGGAATTATTAAAATCAGCCTCATAATGAGGGAGCAGGACCACGAGAAGCGAATCTAACCAGGTAAGAGGCTTACTAACTCCCATATTAGCGAGACCATCCGCAACCATATTCGCCTCTTGATAAAAGTGATTGATGATGAAGTTAAGACTCATAAGGTTCTTTATACATTCCATCCACTTTGTAGCAAGCCTCCAAGAGATATGAAGCTCACCATTTCTGATGGCCTGCACAAGAGTGCTAGAGTCACTTTCCCGCAATATATTATTTCAACCATTCATTTTAGAAACTAATACAGCATGAATTATTCAAAGCATCTCTGCCTCAAGTGATCTAGTCACACCGCAATTTCCATGAAAACATCCCTTCACAGAGTCATCATGCTTCCAAAAAACCGCACCACACCCTACTGGTCCCGGATTTCCCTTTGTTGCACCATTTGTATTCCCCTTAATCCAATGCAGCACAGGAGGCAACCAAAACACTTAAAAAGTCCCCAAAGAATGTCTGAAATTTCCCGAAACACCCAGGTTATTTAGCAGAATAGAATTGTGAATACTGTTGTCGCAATACCCCATGTCGGCGCTGCACATATCTCTTATAGCAGAAAAAATCTGCTTCGTGACCAGCTTCACATAGCATCTTTTTTCCAAAAAAATTGCTGCATTTTCCCCCATATAGCATTCAAACATTCATCTGCAGCCACACAAAGAAGAGCGCGTACCTGGGGTGATAACTGGATGAAAGAGCAGAACCGAAGGAGATCTTGTAGTCCGGAAAATAAAATACCAACCAGCTCAAAAGCTTCCAGGACCACATTCCAAATGGCTGAGGCCATTGCACAGCTGAGAAAGATATGCTCTGTGTAACACCCCAAGAATTCATAATGTGTTATTTCTTCAAAATAATTCAATAACTTGCACTACACGCAACACCGAGTCCAACTACACCATGACTTACCAAAAAGCCATTCAAAAGAGGTTATGAATAGTATTAACTAAATTTTAAACTTTATATAATCCTTATATTTTTTCCATATTATGAGTATCTTAGACATAATGCAAGAACAAATTCATTTTCAGTATTGCACTTTTATCAACTTTTAATAGTGAACCCTTTTTAAATACAATATTTTAAGCTTTTTGACTAAATGGGGACATCAAAAATTTAAAATGAAACATCTCAAGCTTCCACGGTATGCTTTCTTTGAATAATATAGTAGCGTGTGTTGTACGCAACCTTGAGTTTTAACACACACCACAACCAATCAAACTAGCTGTTATGAATAGTAATTCCTAATTTTTGAAATTATACATATTTTATATTTCAAAATGAACTTCATTTTTGGATTCGGAATATCGAATTTAGCCTAAGGTGAAATTTTGGTACATTTCGGATAACTTTCATATTTTGATGAATAGTGAAAATTACTAAATTTTAATTAAAAACAACTTTTTTAATCAAAATAATTAATAGTGATAAATTATGAATTTGAGTGGTTTTAAAGTATATTTAGAATATATTTTTACCATTTAATATAATTTTGGTCATTGGACATAATTTTACAATTAAACCGAACATAAACAAGTGTCAATCTTTTGATAGTTATTATCTCTTAAAAACACGCTTTTTGTTTTGACAGCGGGAATTAATTTTAAATTAATTTCTGCCACTTCTGTGTTTTGAATTTAGGAAAATTGATTCCATATTTGGAATCAGGATGTTTAAATTGTGTAAATAGGTAACTTTTATTTTTAGACATTTTGAATAATTACTGCGGTAAATATTTTATTTACCATGGTTAAGGGTAAATCCGGTAAATAAGGGTTAAAAAATAATATTATAATAATACTAAATTTCCATAAAACGTGTCTTAACCCTATTTCTTGATACATGGTCGACCATGGGCATCTTTGGGTCGATTTGGGGACCCCATGGATCCACTTGTGAGTGATAATGACACTTTATTTTAATTAAGTTAAAATGAATACAAAAATGACACAAGCATATATCTTTTAGAAAAACAATTGTTACGTAGGGTTATATATGTTGGATATTAGATTATAAATATTCATTAGAAATATCAAAAGATTTACTACATAATTATATTTTATTTATAATTTTTAGACATTAAATAATTTATTTTATTTATGACACAATGATGATGCAGTAATTACTATAATAGTGAAAAATTAAAATAATTGATATTATAAATACCCAAATAAATATAATATGAAACTTTTAATGAATTAAAATAATTTTCTAGCATAATATGATATATTAGGATTGATTTAATTGACTTTGTTAGAAGTAATCAATCTGTTATGAGTTTCACAAAAATCAACTATTGAATGTTGTCAAAATTGACATAAAAGAGTTCTTAAAACAAATATTATATTATTAATTGATATTAAATTCCTAAAAATCTACGGTTCGGCCAAGAGACTTATATCATGATAGGTTCATCATTAATGGACCACTTGGGGGTCTCTTGGGTGTATTTAGTAAGTTTATTAACCATATTATATAAAAATACAAAGACGCATTGTAGAAGTGAAACTAATTAACTTAGAGTTAATACTTAAAGATAAGGTTAATATAAGTACCCAAACCTGTCTAAATTCTATTGGTTGAGTTGTTTTCGACCTATCCCCACATTAACCTTTGAATAATCAACTTTGGAGCCATTAGAAACCGAATATTAATTTATTATAAATTAATATTTCTAGCTTTTCCAAAGGTGCCCCTCACCCCTCTTATAAAAGGGCACTCCTCCTTCTCATTTCTTCACACCTTCAAAACCTTATGGTTCGGCCAAACTCTGGCCAAATACTCTCCCAACTTCCCTCACTACAACCTAGAGGCCTTATTTTGATCATAAAGCCAACCTAAGTATCCTTTTTGATCAAATCAAAAGGAAGGAACCGGAGAAGAGGTAATGATTTCACCACCCTTTTTCCAAGTTCCTTCTTCTTCCACTTCTTCTTACTTTGTTGTTACCATTATAAAATAATAACTACAGTATCATATATATAATGTGATGTTATTATAAATATGGTACAACCATATTCATTATTCTATCCACCCTTTGAATAACATGTCACCATACGTGCGTACGTACGGCTTACCGTCTCCACGTCGTGGTGTAATTGTTATTCAATATATTATTATTTGGATGGGTATAATAATGATGTGTAACTCATGTAAATAATAAATATAACATGTTAGTGATTCTTTATATATGATATACCATTCATTTATATATTATTTTAATATCAAAAGAATGATATTGTCGCTCGTGCGTACGTACGGACTACCGTCTCCACGAACGCGATGAGATTCATTCTCCATCATATCCATTCAAGTATAATTATCATTTGCTGATTTAAAAATGATGTTTAAGGACTTGATATCATTCTGGATATGAATAATATACAACCTATCCATTACAAACATGGATTACGTAATAAAACATATAAAAGAAAATGAGTAAGTTAACACCCGAAACAACGATAATACTAAGACATTATTAACAAAGCAAAGTTAAAAGATCATATATGATATGATATTAATATATATGATTCTTGTATAATTTAATAAAAATTATTTCAATATTATATAGGAGGTTAACCTACCCCATCCAAGTAAAAGTACAAGGTAAGGGATTTTCTTATCTCACATTCAATTCCGTGAGATTTCCATTATTCGTCACTAAATTATTGAAAGTGGTGTATTGTGTACTGGCATTTGATATATATTATCATGATTATCTTTATATTCAAGTTATTCTGTAAATAATTTTGTGGTTATTAACTTTTGGCCATATGACTCAGTTGATTAACGTGGTAAGGGGTTTTCATCTCACTCTTTATTTCCGTGAGATTCATGACATATTTCCACTATTATCTTTTGTGTGGTGTATGTACTGCCCATAATTGTATTCTTTGTGTAATACACTTTACCTTATGTGTATTTACATTTTCATTGTATGATACCTCTTTCATGGGTTGTATGTTTCATAAGTTACCAAATTAATAAGGGTTTACTTCACAATCTCTTTAATATCCGAGGTTGTCTTTACGTAAGTATCTACAGGGACATATTTACTATCCATGTCCATATTTCATAAAAGAGTTTTCAAAGGGATTATTTCTAAGGGAACTTTTACTAAAACATCATTTTAAATGTTTTAAATATTTATTCTTCTAAATCATCCTCATTTATGTCCACGTTTTCAAAATGGTTTGTAAGGATTTATTTATATGAAAATGAATGTTTTAAAAGTGTTAATTCCATTCAAAAGTTTCAAAGTGGTATGGGACACTTTGATTCAAAAATGTATTTAAATGCCTTACTTTCTAAATTGTGTAACATTAAACTGTTTTCATGAAAAAGGGATATTTCTCTCAATAATTTTAAAAAAAATATTTTCATCTATGTCAACATCCTTTGATGGATTTTAAGATTATTTGAAGTTGATTTATTATGATTTAAAACTTCCATATTGTAATGAAGTATTGTGATATGTTTGACTGTAGATGTGTCATTTATATAGCATTCATGGTTTATGAGTAAAGTATTGATATTTCGTATGCTAGTTCCAATAAGAATATTTATGTTATATTTCAACCTTTACTTCATATGAATGTGTTGGACAAGTATGTTCCAAGTTGGGGACTATTAAAGTAAGCCCTCCAGGTTGGGGACTGGTAAAAGTAATCCCTCCAGGTTAGGGACTGGTAAAAGTAAGCCCTCCAGGTTAGGGACTGGTGAAAGTAAGCCCTCCATTTTAGTCTCCGGTTATTAGAGGCACTCCGGGTTGGTGTCCGGTTATTAGAGGCACTCCGGGTTGGTGTCCGGTTATTAGAGGCACTCCGGGTTGGGTTCCGGTTACAGTTAGCCCCAAGGTCTTGGGACGAGGCCTTGAAAAGAAATTAAAGTTTAGCATTATGCATTCCATCATTATGAAAGTGGTTATTGATTTTTCATGTGATTATTCGATTAGTAGAATATCCATGTGAATAAGTACATAGCATTATTTCTTTTTACTTTTGTCATACTATGTTGAAGTTCATGTTTAAAAGGCTTTTGTTTTAGTAATGCATTGCCTTAAATGTTTATGCTTATTTTGAATGTTCCGCTATATTGTTATCCTTACTGGGCATTTGAGCTCACCCCTTTTCTATGTTTTATTTTCCCCAGGATGTGAAGAAGTAAGTTATGAATGACCTGCAGGGATATTATGAGGGGATAATAGTGTGGATTGTGGAGACATTATGTTGTTGTAGTAGTTTTTCATTTTATGATGTAATGTAAAACTTATGAATATATCTAGTGTTTCCAAGGCTACTAAACCAATCGGTCTTTCTAGATTTGATCTTTCTTGTGATCATGCCAATGTTATGTAATAATGCACCGACTCTAGGTAACTGGGGTCGGGGCGTTACAGTTGGTATCAGAGGAAGTTTAGTACAAACCTTGGAAGCTAGATTTAGATAAACTCTGATTAGAGCACGTAGACCTAAGATGAACTTTGAGGATTAGTATAGAAGAACTTCCTAGAATTTTGGTATTGTAGAGATTTTGTGAGTTTTCCGAGAAATACATCCCTGTCTGGATACGAGCAGGTAGAGTCGGCTCTGGCACAGATGTACCTAGGGGTAAAACCCGAAAACACCGCTTTGAGCTAGACTCGAATGGGAACTGGTGCATGACAACGGCCCTTGCTGCACTCTTGGTTACGACACTCCCGAGGGATATGCTTAGGATAACTCTCATTTTCTTTACAAATCATTATGAAGGGTTTATGAGTATATACATCCTCAAAGGAGACATTTTTATGATTATGGATTATATCCATAAATAGTTCAATTTATGTTAAGTGTTTTATAAGTATGGGATTATGTATTTTGATTCATAAACTGATCTAGTGTATTCCATTGTTTAGAAATGGCGCCCAGTAGAAGGAATGAGAACTCCAGAAATGCACATGATCCAAAGAGAAGGAAGGATCATATCTTTAATGGTCTAAAGCTATAATTTATAATAGAAATAGTCTCCCATGTATTATCATCATATGAAGAAATAATATCATGTGTTTATAAGATAAGTAAAGAGTTTACTGAGTCCTATGGCTTTGAAGGGAAGCAAGAGAAGAAAAGGATGGAAGAGAGAAAGATGGATAAAGGGAAGAGGGAAAAGAAGAATTTTCCCATATGTGGTAACTGTGGAAAGAAACACCCTGGAACTTGCCTGAAAGGAATGGGAGTTTGTTATAAGTGTAGAGGAAAAGGGCACAAAGTACGTGACTGCAAGGGTAAGAAAATGGTTTCAAATGTACAATGCTTTATTTGCAAGGAGTTTGGACACTACGCGAACCTATGTCCCAGTCATCAGACTATGCCGCAAATGATGTTATTGGATAATAATCAAGTTATGATACTACCACATATGAAGAGGAATGATTAGAGTTCTTATGTTGATTATGTCAATTGGGTGTTGTATCAACAATGTACTTGTTATAATAATTATAGAGTATATAAGGATTGTACTGCATTACTATTTCATTAAGGACTTGAGATTGTGTGGAACAAAGAAAAGTGACTCAATAGAAGGATAAATTTTTGGAAAATATATGGTTGAGAGAATGATAAACCATAATATAGTTCTGATACCGAGGTAGTGATTTTCGAATAATACATGATTATTTGGGAAAAATTATATTGGATATTTTTGACTACCTTGGAACTGATTAATGATTTGTATATTCCATCATTTTTGGGGTTTAAAACATTTTTGGATTGATGAAGTATATCCAGCATTCTATATGGAATAAGGGAGAATGAATGTAATCAATAAGGAATATGGTAATTCAGGATGTTTCAGTGTATTAAAAGAATACATGATGAAGGTATTCATATGCTATTACGGGGTAAAAAGGATCTACATTATGTTTACCTTCCTTATAAATGTTGGACTGTGAGTTTGGACAGAAGTATTTTGGATAGTTCTAGTTTGGATTATTTTGGATTTCCATAAAAGGACAACCCGGAGGTCGGGCGGCAACCCGTCGCGTCCGGCAAGGCTGCGAGACTTGAACCCGCAACCGAAGGGCGACAAGGGTGTATCACCTACCACTGGCCCACGAGATATCCTGGATTAAATAATGTAGTTTTTATTAAAAGATCTTGTAGATGAATTATAAATTCGTTTATTTTGGAACCCTATACGAATAGTGTAAATAGAAATTTTTACGTTCTATTATCTTTTAGAGTCAAAGATGAGTTTGTGGTAGAAATTTATTAATGGATAAAACTCTAATTATAAAGTAAGTATATCTCCTTATGATCTTAGCCAATCTCATAAATAAATTCCTCAACATTACGAAAAAGAACTTAGAACAAAAATGTTGTCCTAGATGGTACCTTAAATCATCACTAATTTATGGCTTTGGGATTGTTGGCCTTTTCATAGCCATGTTCTCTACCACTCTCCATCAGATAATTGATGGTTAGATTTTTCTTCCATATCCATATTTTCCTACATGGAACCCTAGTATGTGTTATTTTCGGTAATCTTCATACTTTCCACTCTTTATTTTAAATAGAGGCCTCATTAATTCATTTTTCGATGTGGGATTTCAACTAAGATATTTTGAAACGTCAAAAATGTGTTATCCTAATACCCTATGTTTTGTTGAACCGATGGTATTTTAAATCATCATATATTGATGAGTTTAAGGACCTCAATTTCATTCTTGTTTGTGATTGATGACCTCAATCACTACCTATAAATATTTACGTTTTTCCTCCAATTATATGTCTCTAATTTCCACCAATGTTCTCCTAATCGAGATCATAATTTGGTGGTGACCCTTTCATTTCTCTTTTCCTCATATTAAGACTAAATTTTAGTAACCCAATTTATGATGTGGGTTTTCCCACAAATATATTTTCTACTTTCAACCTTTTATTTTCGAAGAACAATTTCAAATTGCGAGGACGCAATTTATTGAAGGAGGGGAGAATGTAACACCCCAAGAATTCATAATGTGTTATTTATTCAAAATAATCCAATAACTTGCACTACACGCAACACCGAGTCCAACTGCACCATGAATTACCAAAAAGCCATTCAAAAGAGGTTATGAATAGTATTAACTAAATTTTAAACTTTATATAATCCTTATAATTTTTCCATATTATGAGTATCTTAGACATAATGAAAGAACAAATTCATTTTTAGTATTGCACTTTTATCAACTTTTAATAGTGAACCCTTTTTAAATACAATATTTTAAGCTTTTTGACTAAATGGGGACATCAAAAATTTAAAATGAAACATCCCACGCTTCCAAGGTACGCTTTCTTTGAATAATACAGTAGCATGTGTTGTACGCAACCTTGAGTTTTAACACACACCACAACCAATCAAACTAGCCGTTATGAATAGTAATACCTAATTTTTGAAATTATATATATTTTATATTTCAAAATGAACTTCATTTTTGGATTCAGAATATCGAATTTAGCCTAAGGTGAAATTTTGGTACATTTCGGATAACTTTCATATTTTGATGAATAGTGAAAATTACTAAATTTTAATTAAAAACAACTTTTTTAATCAAAATAATTAATAGTGATAAATTATGAATTTGGGTGGTTTTAAAGTATATTTAGAATATATTTTTACCATTTAATATAATTTTTCTCATTGGACATAATTTTACAATTAAACCGAACATAAACAAGTGTCAATCTTTTGATAGTTATTATCTCTTAAAAACACGCTTTTTGTTTTGACAGCGGGAATTAATTTTAAATTAATTTATGCCATTTCTGTGTTTTGAATTTAGGAAAATGGATTCCATATTTGGAATCAGGATGTTCAAATTGTGTAAATAGGTAACTTTTATTTTTAGACATTTTGAATAATTACTACGTTAAATATTTTATTTACCATGGTTAAGGGTAAATCTGGTAAATAAGGGTTAAACAAATAATATTATAATAATACTAAATTACCCTAAAACGTGTCTAAACCCTATTGGTTGATACATGGTCGACCATGGGCATCTTTGGGTCGATTTTGGGACCCCATGGATCCACTTGTAAGTGATAATGACACTTTATTTTAATTAAGTTAAAATGAATACAAAAATGACACAAGCATATATCTTTTAGCAAAGCAATTGTTACGTAGGGTTATATATGTTGGATTTTAGATTATAAGTATTAATTAGAAAGATAAAAAGATTTCCTACATAATGATATTTTATTTATAATTTTGAGACATTAAATAATTTATTTTATTTATGACACAATGATGATGCAGTAATTACTATAATAGTGAAAAATTAAAATAATTGATATTATAAATACCCAAATAAATATAATATGAAACTTTTAATGAATTAAACTAATTTTCTAGGGTAATATGATATATTAGGATTGATTTAATTTACTTTTTTCGAAGTAATCAATCTGTTATGAGTTTCACAAAAATCAACTATTGAATAGTGTCAAAATTGACATAAAAGAGTTCTTAAAACAAATATTATATTATTAATTGATATTAAATTCCTAAAAATCTAATTTTAGGCCAAGAGACTTATATCATGATAGGTGCATCATTAATGGACCACTTGGGGGTCTCTTGGATGTATGTAGTATGTTTATTAACCATATTATATAAAAATACAAAGAGACATTGTAAAAGTGAAACTAATTAACTTAGAGTTAATACTTAATAATAAGGTTAATATAAGTACCCAAACCTGTCTAAATTCTATTAGTTGAGTTGTTTTAGACCTATCCCCACCTTAACCTATAAATAATCAACTTTTGAGCCATTAGAAACCGAATATGAATTTATTATAAATTAATATTTCTAGCTTTTCCAAAGGTGCCCCTCACCCCTCTTATAAAAGGGCACTCCTCCTTCTCGTTTCTTCACACCTTAAAAGCCTTATGGTTCGGCCAAACTCTGCCCAAATAATCTCCCAACTTCCCTCACTACAACCTAGAGGCCTTAGTTTGATCAGAAAGCATACCTAAGGAGCCCTTTTGATCAAATCAAAAGGAAGGAACCGAAGAATAGGTAATGATTTCACCACCCTTTTTCCAAGTTCCTTCTTCTTCCACTTCTTCTTACTTTGTTGTTACCATTATAAAATAATAACTCCAGTATCATATATATACTGTGATGTTATTATAAATATGGTACAACCATATTCAGTATTCTATCCACCCTTTGAATAACATGTCACCATACGTGCGTACGTACGGCTTACCGTCTCCACGTCGTGGTGTAATTGTTATTCAATATATTATTATTTGGATGGGTATAATAATGATGTGTAACTCATGTAAATAATAAATATAACATGTTAGTGATTCTGTATATATGATATACCATTCATTTATATATTATTTTAATATCAAAAGAATTATATTGTCGCTCGTGCGTACGTACGGACTACCGTCTCCACGAACGCGATGAGATTCATTCTCCATCATATCCATTCAAGTATAATTATCATTTTCTGATTTAAAAATGATGTTTAAGGACTTGATATCATTATGTATATGAATAATATACAACCTATCCATTACAAACATGGATTACGTAATAAAACATATAAAATAAAACGAGTAAGTTAACACCCGAAACAACGATAATACTAAGACATTATTAACAAAGCAAAGTTAAAAGATCATATATAATATGATATTAATATATATGATTCTTGTATAATTTAAAAAAAATTATTTCAATATTATACAGGAGGTTAACCTACCCCAACCAAGTAAAAGTACAAGGTAAGGTATTTTCTTATCTCACATTCAATTCCGTGAGATTTCCATTATTCGCCACTAAATTATTGAAAGTGGTGTATTGTGTACTGGCATTTGATATATATTATCATGATTATCTTTATATTCATGTTATTCTGTAAATAATTTGGTGGTTATTAACTTTTGGCCATACGACTCAGTTGATTAACGTGGTAAGGGGTTTTCATCTCACTCTTTATTTCCATGAGATTCATGCCATATTTCCACTATTATCTTTTGTGTGGTGTATGTACTGCCCATAATTGTATTCTTTGTGTAATACACTTTACCTTATGTGTATTTACATTTTCATTGTATGATACCTCTTTCATGGGTTGTATGTTTCATAAGTTACCAAATTGATAAGGGTTTACTTCACAATCTCTTTAATATCCGAGGTTGTCTTTACGTAAGTATCTACATGGACATATTTACTATCCATGTCCATATTTCATAAAAGAGTTTTCAAAGGGATTATTTGTAAGGGAACTTTTACTAAAACATCATTTTAAATGATTTAAATATTTATTCTTCTAAATCATCCTCATTTATGTCCACGTTTTCAAAATGGTTTGTAAGGATTTATTTATATGAAAATGAATGTTTTAAAAGTGTTAATTCCATTCAAAAGTTTCAAAGTGGTATGGGAAACTTTGATTCAAAAATGTATTTAAATGCATTACTTTCTGAATTGTGTAACATTAAAATGTTTTCATGAAAAAGGGATATTTCTCTCAATAATTTTAAAAAAAACATTTTCATCTATATCAACATCCTTTGATAGATTTTAAGATTATTTGAAGTTGATTTATTATGATTTAAAACTTCCATATTGTAATGAAGTATTGTGATATGTTTGACTGTAGATGTGTCATTTATATAGCATTCATGGTTTATGAGTAAAGTATTGACATTTCGTATGCTAGTTCCAATAAGAATATTTATGTTATATTTCAACCTTTACTTCATATGAATGTGTTGGACAATTATGTTCCAAGTTGGGGACTGGTTAAAGTAAGCCCTCCGGGTTGGGGACTGGTAAAAGTAAGCCCTCCAGGTTAGGGAATGGTAAAAGTAAGCCCTCCAGGTTAGGGACTGATAAAAGTAAGCCCTCCAGTTTAGTCTCCAGTTATTAGAGGCACTCCGGGTTGGTGTCTGGTTATTAGAGGCACTCCGGGTTGGTGTTCGATTATTAGAGGCACTCCGGGTTGGGTTCCGGTTACAGTTAGCCCCAAGGTCTTGGGATGAGGCCTTGAAAAGAAATTAAAGTTTAGCATTATGCATTCCATCATTATGAAAGTGGTTATTGATTTTTCATGTGATTATTCGATTAGTAGAATATCCATGTGAATAAGTTAATGGTATTATTTCATTTTACTTTTGCCATACTATGTTGAAGTTCAAGTTTAAAAGGCTTTTGTTTTAGTAATGCATTGCCTTAAATGTTTATGCTTATTTTGAATGTTCCGCTATATTGTTATCCTTACTGGGCATTTGAGCTCACCCCTTTTCTATGTTTTATTTTCCCCAGGATGTGAAGAAATAAGTTATGAATGACCGGCAGGGATATTATGAGGGGATAATAGTGTGGACTGTGGAGACATTATGTTGTTGTAGTAGTTTTTCATTTTATGATGTAATGTAAAACTTATGAATATATCTAGTGTTTCCAAGGCTACTAAACCAATCGGTCTTTTGAGATTTGATCTTTCTTGTGATCATGCCAATGTTATGTAATAATGCACCGACTCTAGGTAACTGGGGTCGGGGCGTTACACTCTGCATCCTCCCTATGTTGGGGACATATAGCCAACCTGGATCAAAGGTGATTACCATACATTTTAATAACATCATCATATGGTAACCTATTGTAAGAAAGCCTTCAAAAAACAGTAATATGTGAATGCTTGATCTATTTTTTATTGAAATCAGATAACCAATTTAAGTCAGCATGTTGGCCCTTGGTGACATGCTGATATAAAAGTTTTCTAGTAAAAAGTCTATTCCTACCAGGTTCCCAAACCAGAATATCAGGGCCACAAATAAATTCATAATGATCAACTAAATCTTGAAGCTCTTCTGGGAGCGGCGAGGGAGGAGCATCAAAAAACTCTTTAATAGTTATATTCTCATTAGAATCAAGGACATCCATCTGGAAATTATTAGGGAGAGTGGAACCAGTCCAATTATCAACCAAAAATTTGATTGTTGAGTTCCTATTCACAATCCATCGTGAGCAGGACATAATATCCAGAAAATAAGCTTTAATTGACGGCTATAATGAAGAATCAATGTATTCTTTCCTTCTCTGCATCAATTTACCAAAAAATAAAGCATTGATAAAACCCATTGATTCAGAATTGTTGTGGAGAATCTTCCAAACAAGACAGGCTTAAAGGTTATCATTGAAAATAGAAATATTTTTTATTCCCATGCCACCATTATGTAAAGGGAGACAACAAGCCTTCCAAGGAATTGTGACCATTTTCCCCTCATGGATATTGCCCCTCCAAATAAAGTTCCACATAGTGTTATTAAGACGCTTGAGAAGTCCTCTTGGCCACTTATTAAGTAATAAACACAACAAATTTCATATAACTACAAATTACATTTGATACAACTGTTTGTTGTCTTGAATATGAATTGAGGAACTCTACAACACTCGAATAGATTGGTTTCCCTCATATATTGATTCTTCAATCCCCAAATTAACCTATCACATCTATTTCCCTTAAAACATGATGAAGATAGTATTTCCTCATCCACCAATAACTATGAAATATTTCACTTAATAATGGCTCCCTAATCATTAAAAAATACCAGAAAACAATGAAAATATTATACTTAGGTAGGTTTAAAAACAAGAAACCCAAAATGGAAGTATATATCATATAAAAATTCCTTATGAATTAGGATACCATGGTAAAACATTATTAATTTACATAGGTACACTATAGTTCACCCACCTGTAATGATAAAAAGTAAGTAAATTCTTGACACAAAATCATCAATATTATATTTTATATTTTTATATGTATTATAATTATTAATGCCTCTAATTTTTAGATTTCTCATGTAATTTTAATAATATTACATGTTATTAAATATTTTAGCAAAACTTTTAATAGGAATAAACAAGTGATGATATGGACAAAGTGACATGACATTATGGTGTGAAAAAACATGAATGTATATCAAATGTTCCATAGGATCACAAGCTAGTGATTTGAATAAATGTTGTTGGAGAAACATTGGATAATATTATCAAGTTTGAGAGTCTCCTCAAACCACTATAGATGAGGTGGAATTCCAAGAAGTTATCCATTTATGAATGTATAAACTAAAATTAATATACACTTGATAAGTGGATTGGTTCACTGTGAAATATAAATGATATTTAAATAACATAGATTAATAAAAAACTACAAATAAAAAATATATTAGATTAAAAATATATAATTTTTTTTCATCTATGTATTTTGATTATGAGATTTTAGAATGTGAGAAATTTGATTTATGAAAAATTATAAAATGTTAATCCATGTAAATGAAGAGAAGTAGAAACTATAAGAGGACATGATGATATTATTAAGGGTTTGATTGTAATGGTTACAATAATTCTTATTTAAATTCTTATTTTAGAGATTAACATGAAACATGATATGAATTCTCGATGATAGGATATATAAAAACCATTTGTTCATTTCAAATGAATGTTACAAAGGACTATAAGATAAAAAGTAAAGATAATAATTCAATAACTGGAGCATAATGAAGTTCTATAGACTAAAATTATTGTGAAAATTTAGGAATTGATAAAAAAAATCAAACATTATTCAAATGTAATGCATGAATGTGGCTAGTGATTCCCATTTTTTATTTTCATATAAATTATAATGTATGTTATAAATACAATGAACATAGTATTTGTGAGTTAAATAAAAATGATGATAAATTACCAAGATTATTATATCAAAATCTCAAAGATACATAAGATACTTCTATTAATTAATTTGAATCATGTTATGAAAAATAAAAATTTATTCAATGATAATTAGATATTGAGAAAAACTACTTCCATTATTAAAGAAAAGGCATGTGATGATCTAGAGTTTTTTAGAAGCCAAAAAATAATATTAAAGTTGAGATTGATACATTGAAATAGGGTATTACAAAAAACTTTTCCTAAATTATTATGTTATTAAATAATAACTTCATTGATCAAAGAACCCAAAAACAATAATGGTGTTGGTGAAAATGTTAAATTTATAATGATCCACAAAAAATTACTTATGAAAATGTCTAAATATATTTTATCTACAATTTTATGTTTTGAATGATTAATGTAGTGAAGTTATTATATATATTTCTCTATTATAAATCTATAGTATTTGGGTTACTACAAATTATATAACTATAAATCTCCTTCCAGTTTATAATTTATTAGTAATTTATTGAAATAAGTATTCATACACAGGAATAATACATTGAATCCCATTTGATCAATTGTATCTTGGGTACAAAAATGTAATAAATTTTATTTTTAAAGAATGATACCGTAGAATTATAAAGAAGTAAGTGTGGTACAAGGATAATGGCTACTCTAGGAAAATTACTGGAGACCCTATAAATTTCAAAATATTAAATAGATGGATACAGATACTATCACATATAGAGATAATTACAAATTCATGGTAAATGTACTTAGTGATGTTTTTATTTGAGATTTTATAATAATTAATTATTTTTTATAGGATTATGGTTTATGATATAATATTCTAATAATAAATTAGTTATTTGATTTAGGAATGGATTTTAGAATTCATAGAGATAAATTATTTTTAATTAATGATGTTATTTATTTTATTTTATCTACATTAGTATTTCTTATAACATGAATGTTATTGATAAAATAGTGAGTTATATAATATTATTAATGGTTATTTAGAATAAATGTAGTTTATTCCATATAATGTGTAGGCATGTAAATTTTACTCTGTTAGAATTAATACAAAAATATGAAAATGTACTACAATTTCATGAACATAAGTTGGATATACATCTATTTTATAATCCAGGAATGAATGTAAGGAAGCATAATGATTATTTTATATTACTCAACATATTTAACACTAATATACCACTCTATCTGGATTAGCGTAATGTGAATGGGCCATATCATATTACAAGTATTAATAGAATGAAGTATGTGTGTATCATCATGGATGATTTAAGTAGATTCAAATTTTCGTACATTCAAGATCATAAGATTGAATCAATATCTCTATTTTCTATATATTTTAATCTTGTTTAGAATTAGAATGAATACAATATTGTGTTGATAAAAATTCACCATGGAGTTGAATATGAGAAGCATGAGATTGAAAATTTTGTGAACACAATGGATATTAACCCAAGTTTATGAAACTCAGGACTCCATGGAAAAATAGAATATTATAGAGGATGAATATGGAACATTATGAAAAGGAAAGGAATATGATTTGTGAGTTATAATTTCCTATATATTTTACTTCAATGGAAATTCACATATAATGTTATATATTTAATTGGATTTTGAAAATTCTAAAGCACAAGAAGAATCTCTATGAGTTATAGAGTGGAAGGATCTGGAGGCTCGATATTTTACAACATTTTCATGTAATTTTTTCATATATAAATCTAAGAAAAAAAGTCAATTCATGATATAGAATTAGATAAATTCATATTTCATTAGTACTTAAGAAAAAGTAAGGCTTAAAGTGTTTATAAAAAGGGGAATATATCCATTAATGAATATGTTCAGGCCATGTTTGATGAGAAGTACCCAAAGTAGAGATATAATATTTTTAATCAAAATGAAAAATTATTTAGTGTTTTTGATGATTTAAATTTTCATATATAATATGAAGATAATCATGAAATTAGAGCTCATATTTATCTGTAATGTGCAATTTTTCAACAGATAATGTGGAAGACTCATAGACACAATCACATTTAGAAAACCATTGCTTCAATTACTTTAAGATCACTATCAATAAATACTGTATGAAGTCATTTTCAAAACTCAACATTTATTTCATATGATGATCTAAATATTTTATAGAAGAATTAATGACTAAAAATTTGGTTACCGATATTCAAGAGTTTCCAAATCAGTTTACAAGGAACAAATTATTTGATTTTTTAAGTACACCTGATGATAATCATGTGATTATGAATAAATTTATTTTAAATTATAATCTTGATGAATTATGTGAGATTATGATATATAAGTCTAAAATTATTTTTAATGGATATTGTTAAGAATAAATTATAAAAACTCATAGAAAGAATACATTGTATTTTTATTTTATATGATATTTTAGAACATCAATGATTTGGGTTGTGTTAGATGGATGAGAAAAGTGTGTTTCTGAAAAAGGTTATTGTATTTAATGATTATGTAAAATAAACATATTTTCTAGATCATAAGAAGAATATATAGAATGTATTTAGGTTTATTTAACTACATTATGGATCAAAACACAGTCATCGAGCACGGTATAATAGGCTTCCATTGTTTATATTGAGAACTTATTTTGATATAACATAGTGGAAATAATAGTATTTTTCAATAGTTATTGTGATATGATGATCAAATCATCTATTCCATGTTAATAAAATGCTAAAAATAAAAAATAAGAATTAAAATACATCATATAAGTGCAAAAAAAAAGAGTGATGTGATTCTTTAAAGTAGAAGATATAGATGAAGTCATTTTATGAAAATGACTCAATCATTCCCCTATTTTTATAATAAAAAAATTGTAAAACTAGATGTACTAAAAATAAATAATGTATAACTCATTATTATTACAAAAATTACCCCCTAAGATATAAAATTATTGTGGAAGAGAATTTTTCCTCTCACTAAATCAGCATAAACAAATAATCCATTATATTTATATATCTCTCTAAAAAATAACCATTCTCTTAAGAACATTCTACACATTAAATTTCCTCTCATTTCTCACTCTCTAGTTTTTTTTCAAATTGAAAATAATATATTTGGACATTATAAATAATAAAAGCTATATAACTAGAGTAGAAAGCTCAGTGGGATAAGTAGGCTCTATAAATGAATAAACAATAAGCATAAAAAATATTTGCAGGAAATGTGTATAATTAACCTCAAGTGAAAAGTGTATGTATAGGTAAAAGATATTATTACAAATATTAGAATTATATTCAAATTAGTAATCATAATTATGAATAAATCATTTCATATAATGGGGGACTTCATGTATATTTTTTTGGATAACTACCTGAAGTAAAATGTATATTTTATAAATTAACGTCTGATATTTACAACTAGTAAAATAACTTATATAAGGTTTAGTTATAAATAATATTCAATAAATGTCCTATAATTTCTTTTTAATGTTTATTAAGAGCATATAAAGTACGTATACAAAGAGATAACATAGTCCTACATAAAAAATGAATGTCCACCCCATTTCTTGATGATTTTTTAATGATAAGGGAATACATCCAAATAAATAGAAGATGATCACCTAACACTGATCATACTAATATTATTTTTAATATGTTCAAATATTTTAGAATGCATAGGTTTTGTAAAAATGACAAAAATCCATTTTTAATTTCTAATAAATTCAAGAATTATTTATTTTGCCTATAAAATAGATGATTCAGAAGAACCAATGTATACTGAAGATGAAAAAATATAAATATTTTACCAATATTCCATTATTTTGTAGATTAGTTCAATCAGGACCATAAAAAATTAAAATCTATAATTTCGTCTAAGTGTTGTGAATTAAAAAATTTATCGTATATAGAGTTTCATCTTCAGTTTCCTCACCTTTCTAGCCATATAGTTTTAAACAACTAGCAGTTCTTTCAAAAAATTTAGTCTACCTATTTTTAATTATTTGACCATATTCGTATAAAAAAATTATTCTAGGGACCTCACCTTTGACATTTCATAAAAAAAATTCATTATTCATAAAAATAATTAGTTTGGAAATATAAAATTATGAAATATTTATAACAAACTATAGATGATTTCCATGGATATATCCAGTGACTATGAATATTTTCAAATCGGCCCCTTCGAAAAGAAAAATTAAAAATAAGATTCTTAAAACATAAAATTTTAAATATTTTTTTATGAACTGTTCTAATTATTTGAGTATTGAATAGAAATATATTTTACACTCAAATTAGATGTATGTTTAGAAATACTATCATTAACCGTAACAAGATCAACTATAGTAAAAACATATTATTTACTTAAATTATAATATAATTTTCATTTTTTAGTCACTTATTAATTCACTTCCTACAATAATGTGGTATCATTATCCTTATTCTATGAATAAGGATAATACATAATCTACTGAAAATTTTGTAAGTGGGTTAACAGATACTTTATCCAAAATGAGTGATTGTTAAGGAACTATGGCATAGAATGTTGTTATCATAAAATTCTCATAACATTATAATGAACATTTAATATATTAAACTTTACTCTCACTATAGGTTTCTATCACATTTAATAACATTCTATTATTTCTATTTTTATGATCTTATAGATTCTTTGTCCTTTTTTTCTAATCATATATATTCTAGTACAATAATACTCATTTTCTTACACATAAAATAGATAACATCTAATGATTCCTACTTCTCATATCTTCTAAAGTAATTCACATGTCATTCAATTATTTCATTAGTATAATTATTCTCTAATTTAATTTTCATAATAATCCGTTTCAAATGAATTTATTATTAGGAAAATTCACCTTCACTATGTTATATATCACTACTATCTAATTTTTTTTTTAAAATATTATTCAATATATGTGATTTTCTATTATTATCTATGGATATAGTAGAAACAAACACATACCCATTATTAAACTTCTCATTCTCTTCATCTCATTTATTTACTATTCACATAATTCATCAAGGTTTTTATAAGATCATCACAACTCATCCTATTAAGATATTTCTCATTATAGATCATCGTATTAATATACTTAAAAAATTTCAAAAGAATGTTATCTTTTTCTTGACTAATTTTTCATCTTTAATTTCCATCTCAACATGAGATAAAATTTGATCACTATAATCATAAATCAATGAATTTTCTTTGAAATTTACTCTTCTAGAAAATCAATCATATGAAAATCCACTCCCAACATCACCCTTTGAGTCCCTAAAAATTTAAAGTTTCTAAATTAATTTCCTTTATCTTTCTCTATATCAAGTTATATGTTTCATAATAATATATCTACTTATTGATATTTCTAGTCATTGATCAAAATAATTTATTCTTGAAATTATAATTAACTTTATATTTTTTATTTTCCACACATGTAAACATTGATATCATATATTGACTAATATTATAAAAAATAACCATCATATAGTTTTTATTAAATCTATTATTAATAAAAAAAATTAATCAACTGATATTCAATACTTAAAATTAGTTCCACCTGTTATTGGTGGGAAGATAAGATTATAATTTTCCAATGTCTCGATAGGCATGCCGACTATAAAATAAAAATGAAATTTACTCCTCAATACCTTAATATAAGAAAAAGTGATTTTCATGGATAGAATATATTGTCCAGTAAATGAAAGATTCAAATTTTGGGGTTTATAAAAGCATAATGTAAACATAAATACCATCATAATCATGAAAATTTATAGTTTAGATTATATAAGTCCTTAAATATCATTTTAAAACATTAATAAAAAAATATTGGAATTTATTGATCTAGAATAAGCCAATAATGATAATGAAAAATGAATAATTAAATGTGTAGAAATGTAACGATGTTCATAATAACATTTTCAAAACTCTTTTAAAACAATATTTATTAAAGGATATATATATTTCCAATCAATGGACCTCTTTACTTTAAATTTGTTGTAGCTATAGGATTGTTATCCAAATAAAAAAATAAAATGTTCCCTAAATCTGAATCAAACTCAATATCAATGATTATGTGTATCATGATACAACCCAAGACATATAAAATTGATGTTGGAAGTAGAAATATTTATCCCTAGACACAGAATCAATCACATAATTAGCCACATGTCATATCTTTTGACTTCATCTAAATAGTTTTTTATAAATAATGTTTTAAATACACAGTATATCTTCATCACCAAAGGGTCAGATAAATTAAATCACAACATGAAATATTTTTGAATTTATAATAAATTCATCATAATTTAAATCTATAATAACAATGTTAAATACCCATATAAATTAAATAATTAAAGAACTAAGATAATCCAAAACTCTTGAATGAATGTGTTCTATTATCTTATAATTAGATTCTATTCGTATAATCTTTATTCATTGTTCATAGGTGTTGGAGAAAAATTACTTAATTGTAAAATATGTGTTTTAATGAAAATATATAACCAATAAATAAAATATATGGTTTGATGTTATATTATATTTGAAATTAATATGGTGATATAATGATGGTCTATAAGTTTTTATTTTAGAAGGCCTATAAAAATATTTGTTTAAGAATTTAAAACTATGAAAATTAAAATGGAACATTTTGTATGAATGAGTAAAAAAACTAGTTTGTTTTTATTAATAAAATAATTTATCTAGAAGAAAAAAATTTAGGGAAATGAATCAACATCATTTAGAATAAATGAATACACTATCAGTAAATTAGTTGATCATAAAACATATCGAGTAGTGATTCAGTTTTATATATGATAATAAAGAGATGTGATATAATATATAATGTATTAATGTGAGTGAGGTTTTGGGTTCGGATGTAATTCCACTTAAATGATATTAAGAGGATAATATTGAGGAAACATGGGCATAATATACTTATATATCACATCATTTTACATTAATATTCATCACATATCATAATAAATCACATCCTAGAACCTAAAGGATTAGTGAATTTTGAGAACATACACAAAAACAACTTATTTTGACATATCATCAGTATATTACAAAAATATAATTCTAACATGATACCTTTTAAACATATCATACATAATAATATAACTTAATACCTTGATAATGTAAATATAAGAAAGGGTTTGCTCATATGCTTAGTAGCGGTAAACTTAAGTGAAATCTATTGAAGAAAATATGTTTGAATATCATGGGTAAATGGGTATGATGCCATTATCATGGTTCATATATATAACATATTATAATCATATCATATATCATAAAACAGTAGTCATGATTTAAGAATTTTATAATAACATATGGAATGAGTCATATAAGTGTTGAAACATGAGTCAACAATCTTTATTCATTGTATCATACTCTTTCTATGTTTAATAACATATGAAAGTGATTAAATCATAATCATAGAAAATATAATAAATTTTAAGGCTAACCACTAGGACATTCATATCATTATAGACCTTGTTAACCACCAACCCATAATATAGTTAGCAATGGATAACCACCCACATCCCATAAGGTATAGGACATGGGATAATAACCCTTACCACATCATGTTTAGTTGATATATAAATCATTTCCCAATTAATTTGTGATATATAATGGACCCACTCTTCAAATAATCATAAATCATGCATATGTGTGCCTCTTGAACATGAATATATTCATTATTTATTTATAAAATAATTAACTCAGGAAAAGAAATGAGTTCTATTAAAATATACAAAATACATAATCATAATATATCTAGTGAAATTAAATTGGATAGTGACATGAAATAATAAACCTATATTTTCATAAGAAACATTAAAGGATATTTATATAGTTGAAAAATAATTTTATAATGGAATTATATTTTACTTGGAGGAGGAAGAAGAAATAATATTTACATTTTCGATACCTTTTTGGAAAATATTTTATAAAATAAATGGAATTGAAATTTAATTGAAAAATAATCAAATCAAAGTGATTATGTTTCATAATGGGAGGATGGCTCTTGACCAGCGGCTCTCAATGGTTCAAAAACCTGCCTCGCAAACCCTAGAATTCCAATCTTCCTCGTGATTTTCCTCTTCTTCTACCCCTCTGCTTGTAATGGACCTGTCAGACATAGTTGGGGAGATCCAATCAAAAGAAGTGGCATCTTCGCAAAGGGAAGAAGTTCTATATATGGAGAACACGAGGGGAAATGGTATCTCTTTCCTTGAAGCCCTTATAGTTATGGAGTCTTCCAAATCTCTTTCGATGAAGTCGACCAGAATCAAGAAAATGGATGATGGCGGCTTCTGTGTGGAAGCTGTAACACCCAAAGATTTTATAAGATATATTATTTTTAATTTATTTCATATCTTATATTGTACACTACACCAAGATTATCTTGCGCTATACGCAACACCGTATTAGCTTGCAGTATACACAAAACTAATCTTGGATCGTGTTACACACAATTTCAAGTTTGTTTGATAGTAGTTATTCTACGCAACATTGAGTGTATATATATATATATATATTAAATGGATAAATGAAATATGGATGGATTTTGTAAAATGCAACACAAAGGAGTCTTGCACAACAGGGAACCCTGACTTGGCTTGAATTACACACAATCACACCTTTCCTCGATAGCGTGTGTTGTAAGCAATATCAGGTTTCACTAAACAATGATATATGGTTATAATATTATTATTAACTAGCCATTATGAATAGTATTAACTAAATTTTTAATTTTATAACATTATTATTTCATCTTACTCATTTTCTAGAACATGGTATGTGAACAAAATAAATCTTTCAGGTAAAATAAGTATTATTCAAAAAATGCAGTTTTGCCGCCTTTTAATGGCGCACCCACATTAAATCTAGTTTTTGACATGTTTATAAGTTAAATATTAAAAAATAAACTTCTTTTGAATCAGGATATAAAAATTTACATTGGATAAAGTTTTGATATTTTTTCTGATAACTTTCATATTTTAATAAATAGTAAAAACACGCTATATTTTAATTAAAAACAAATTTTTTCATCATAATAATTTATATGGTTAAATTATAGGATTGAATGGTTTTAAAGTACAAATATTATATATTTTTACCATTTAATATAACTTATGTCATTATAATTGATTTTACCTTGAATTCGTAGGTAAAATCAATTCAATCTTTTGCAATGTTTTAACCAAAAACCCGTTTTCTTTCGACAATGGGATTAATTTTAATTTAATTTCTGCAAATTTTGTGTATTGAATTTGGAAAATTGGATTCCATATTTTGAATCAGTGGGTCCAAATTATGTTAATAAGCTACTTTTTATTTTTGGACATTATGAATAGTAACCACGGTAAATTTTATTTACCATAGTTAAAGGTAAATCGGGTAATTAAGGGTAAATATAAGATTATAAAATTACCTAACACCTGCCAAAATCCTATTTGATGACTAAAATTAGACCCATATCACCTAAGGGTCGGATTATATTCATTTAATGGACTTTTTTCAATGAAAATAATTTAATTATTATTAAAACCAAAGAAAGTGACAACATGACACTTTCTTAAATCTTATAAGTATAATAATTTTAATTTAGTGATAAAATTAATGAAACTTAGAACCTGAATAGTCTCCAGAAATATAATACAATTATCTACATAATAGGAATTTATTTAGAAATTTTAGGGATTAAATAATTATCATTAAGTATGACATAATAGTGATGTTGAAATTACTTTATTAATTAAAATATCAAATAAATGATTTTAAAAATATTAAAATAAAAATTATATGAACTATTTAATGTGATCCACTAATTTTCTAAATACATATGACATTTTATTAATCTATTAAATCTTTTAGTTTGAACATATATTCTGTATATATTTTATTTAAATTCAAATAAATGAATAGTCTCAAAATTGACGCTATTGTTATTTTATAAAAATAACATGTTATAAAATTGATTAAAAATAACAAAAATATTTAAAAATTATAAATTAGAATTTATATGGTATAAAATGTCAGAAAGTGTCAAATTATGGAAAATTCACAACACATATGTAATTATTTATAATAATTCAAAATTTAGAATATTATTACCACAAATAAAATTAAATTTATAAAAAAGGATCAATCAAGTTGATAATGTTTAAAATAAATTCCTAACATGTCTAAATTTTATTTTTTGATGATATTACAACCCTATGTCATCTAATATTCTGATATGAGTAATTTTGGAAGTTTTTAAGTGGGGTTGGGATTTAATATAAACTAATATTTCTTATATTTCCAAAGGTGCCCCTCTCCTCCCTTATAAAAGGGCATATCCTCCCTATCTTCCTCACACAACATTGAGACTTAAATGTCAGAAAAACCCTGCCAAATCCTCTTCTCCACTTCTATAGAAACATCCTAGAGGTCTTGGTCTTCTTCAAAGAACAATTTTAGTGCCCTAAGAGGAGGTCTCAAAGAGGTGCTTCAAAGAAGAGGTAATGTCCATTACCGATTCTTTCAACTTTATTTCTTCTTCCACATTTTATTTTTTTGTTATTTAATTATGAGGTAATAACATCACTATCAATAATATACTGATATGTTATTATAAGTATGAAACAACCATATTTTACCATCTATCCATCCTACGGAAAATGAAATCACCGCGCGTGCGTACGTACGGAATACCGTCTCCACGCCGTGGTGTAATCTATTTTCCACCACCACCTTACTTGGATGGGTATAATGGTGAAAGTAATAAATATATATGATTATTGTAAACTGATATTGATTTTTTAATATTATACATACACTTTAAAACAATTCCATGATCTTGGGAATGATATCATCGCTCGTGCGTACGTACGGACTATTGTCTCCACGACGCGATGAGATTCACTCTCCATGTTAACCATTCAAGAATGATTATAAAGTATATATAATAAGTAACCATGAAATATATGACATAATAATTCTACTGGATTTATGTATATATATATTTATTTCATCTACATAATTCCATTCAATTCAATAAGGAAACGAAAACAGTGTTCATGCGTACGTACGGCCTACCGTCTCCATAAACAGTGTATTTATTTCCATTTATCGATCTATTATATATATTTATATTCTGAATATATATTATATATAAATAATGTTTTAAATTCTAGATGTAAGTAATCATGATCTAAGTAATCATATCAATAATTACAAGTTAAAACACGAACGACAAATGAAACGATATTACCCAAAATGCTAATTTAACGTGAATTTACAAAAGAACGTGTAATATAAAGTCATAAGTGAACCATATATGATACAATAACAATGAATATGATCCTTTAATAATTCAATGACATTATTTAAATCATTATAAAGTAGGTTTGGATACATACGAAGCATATCAGACCTAAGGTGAGGGATAATTATTCCAATCTCATTCTTATCCGAGATTGTTTCTACGTAAGTATTTACTGGGGTTATATTTTTCATCCATGATCATAAAATGTTTTTCATAATGTTTTTAATATTCTTCCATGTATGTTTAATGGCATGTTTACCCCTCTTTTACTTTTACTTTGTGTTATGGAAAGAATCTTTCTTTTGTTTACCATATGTGGCACTTTTTGACTTTTCCGACAAAACTACGAGGAGAATGTTTTTTTAACTTATACGGCATGAAAAGATTTTTACGATTTTATAAAGCCTTATTTTCATGAAGCTTACTCCAAAATATTTCATGAATACTTTTAACAAAATCCATTTCTTTTAAAATTTCATGACATTTTGTGAAAAGAGATTGATTTTGAAGAAGAAAGGATATTTTCCTCAAGAATTAATTTCAAGTGTTTTATCAAAACCAGTTTTCATCTAAGATGACATTATTTCATATGTGTATGTTTCAAGTATCATCTCTCTATGATTTACATGGTTTCACTTTTCTTATTATGAAATGATATCCATTTCTTTTATATGGATTATGTGATGATGGGATGATGTTTATGAAACCCATTTTATTTATTGGGTTATGCTATGATTTATGATTTATGATTTTGTGGCACATGAAAGAATGATTTCATTATGAGATGGGTGGGACCTATATCTCGCTCCAATGCATTGGGTAAAGATTTATATCTCATGAGATAGACATGGATGGAATGGTAAGTTAATCCAGTTCAGTATTACCGGACTGGGATGAGGAGTGAACTCGATTCAGAAAGGAACTTTGTCCACTAAGATGGTCTTCGCAGCAATGCCTTGGCTACTATGGATGTCATTACATGTTCTTAATGGATTCCACAATTACATGTTTTATTCCCATGCTATTTTATCATGATTTATGTTCGATTATGATCTATGCCTTATGTACTTCCATGTTTTATGTCGTTTCTCAATATTTTGATGTTTAAACATTATGTTCATGTTTTTAAGTTCAAATGTATATGGTATTTTTTATTTTATCCATTCTTACCCTTACTGAGCATTTGAGCTCACCCTTTTTATGTTTTATTTTCCCCCAGGATTAAAACAAAGGTTTTAGGTAAGGAAACAAAAAGTGGAAGATCTTTATGGGACATGTTGAAGATCTTTCACCACGATTAGAAGATTATGTTCCAAGTTACCAAAGACACTAAACTATTACGGTCCTTGTGTGTCTGTTTTTGTTATGTATTAAGTATTCCGCAAAAGTAATGTAATGTCCATGTACATCAGACTTTGGGTCTCTACAGAATCCGATCCAATTGCTTTTCAACAACGCTCACAGCTCTGTAAGTACTCAGTCATGGGCCGCGTTGCATACCTCAAAGGTGATACCCCCTGGACCTATGCTGATCTTAAAGTTAGATTATCTTCGTGCTGGGGTTTTTCTAAATGGAAACTCATTCCATTAGGAAAGGGTTACTTTCATATGCTATTTTCTACACAAACCGAGATTGAGTGTTTCTAGAAGATGGGAAACATTAATTTGATGTCGGGTCTAATAAGAATCTCTGAATGGGACCTTGCTTTTAACCCTAACACTCATAGGAAGAACACATTACAGGTTTGGGTTAGGTTCTTTGACCTCAACTAGTTTTCCTGGCACCCTTAGATCTTAAATGATATAGCTGTTTTTATAGGCACCCACTTAAAATTGACCAGAGAACTTTGAACGGGGATTTAGGCCTTTAAGCAAGGGTTTTAATTGAAGTTAACCTTGAATCACAACCCCCAAAATCTGACATCTTTACTACCCAAGATTATAGAACCGTGGTGAGGCTCGAATATGAAAGGCTTCCTTCTTTTTGTGAACTCTGTAAACTGGTTGGACAATCCATTCACCAGTGTAGAAGAGTACATAATCAACCTCCACAATCCAACAATTCGGGATAGACTGAGGTCAAGAAATATAGAAGAGAGAAAGAGGATCCTGCTGAAAATCTGAAAACATCCAAGAAGAGGGAAGAAAAATGGGTTGTTAAAGCCAAGTCATTTGGAATACTTAATTCTGATAAGGGAAATTCATGGGCTGACTTAGCTGAAGACTAAGATCTTGAACTGTTGACTCAAAAATTTAAAAAGGATATTGAGAAGGATGTTCTTAACATACTGTCCAATCCCCAGGATGACTTTGACCCTGTTCTCCCCCCCTGAATGGTCCTACCTTGGATCCAACGTCACTCACTCATCCTACCTCTAACAATGCTTTCACAGATACTTCAAGCAGATACTCACATATAGACAACCATTCGATTACTAACTCAGAGGACATTGACAACTCCATCACACAAAATTCTTCATCTGAAAATTTCCTCATTCACCCTTCAATCCCTTGAAATACCTCTATAACTTACTCAGCATTGGAAAGTGTTGAGAAGAATATGACTACTGAACCAAGCTATATGGCTTCTCTATTGTCCTCATTTAAATATAAGGACAAGAAGAAGGTTTCTGTAGCATTACACACTGCACAACCTAACTTCAAACCTCATGAAATCACAGGTCCTGCTACCCCTACCTCTGCCTCGGTACAGGCCCAGGCTCCTCATCCTACTTTCTGCAGGGATCCTGCTTACAAGCAACCCAATCCTTCTTCCCCTCTTCAATTTGATCCCAATGTAGACATTACACATCTGACTCATAGGTCTTCTGGAGATGCATCTGCACAAGACCAGGGACCACATGATGCTATCCTCAAGAAGCAGACCTCGGCTATGTCCCACACAACACAATTGGTTTCCAATCATTCTAAACTCCCAGGGCATGTTAACTCTGTCTTGGCACAGGGACAGTATTCTCCTACTACTGCATTTGGGGATTCTGACAACAAGCAGACCAACTCTATCCATGCTCTTCATTCTGATACCGATGTTGAGCACACCTCACACTTGATTCATAGGTCCTCTGGAGCTGCAGAGACTACTTTTATACAAGACCAGGAACCTGCTTCCCTCAAGGCACCTGAGATAAAACATCACCTCCCCATTCCTCCCTAATAATCTATTCATAACAAACAGGGAAAAGATACAACGGATGTTTCTTTTCCCATGAAACTAACATTGCAAGTTAATCATGAAAATACTGTGAAAGATCAATCTTCTAGAATTTCCACCAGATCTAAGACTGCTACTTATAAAAAAAAGGGGGACCGCCCCACCAAGAAAATGTCAAAATGAATATTCAGTTTTGGAATTGTCAAGGAATTGCAAACCTTGACACCTTCAACGTCCTTAAAATATTCACCAATACCCACACTCCAAACCTTATTGCTATTACTGAACCTAAAATTAATTTTTCCTCGTGCTCACACCAAGACCCTCCTGGAGGCCATTTCCTGGGGGCTTGTAACAATGGATCCCCATCTGAATCTTTATGGATCTTTCCCCACTCCACATTGCAAAATGTTAACATGTATAGCTGTTCGAGTCAATCCATTACTTGTGACTATATCTTTGAGAATTCACACATCTTCTCTAATTTTATTTATGTTTATAATAGGTATCAACACAAGAGAGAACTTTGGAATGATCTATCTAATCTCAATGCCTCTATTTTCCACCCTTGGTTTATTATTGGTGACTTCAATTCCATCCTTGCTTCGAGTGAGAAAATTGGTCCTCCTCGTGCTCCTATTTCCACTAGGAAATTTAAAGCTTGTATTGAAATGAACAACCTCATATAGGTTAATCTATTGGGTGATAAATTTACTTGGTATTGGAAGAACTATAATAGAAATGTTTCCAGCAAATTAGATAGGGCCTTTACTAATTATCATGCACTTGATAGTTGGGAAAATATCTCCAACATTACCCTTGCGAGAATCGTCTCTGACCATCACCCCATCCTTCTTTCTTTCTCCTGAAAAAAAAAAGAAAAGTTAGGTCTCCTTTTAGATATAATAATGCTTGGTGTGCTGACCCCGATTGTAAAAACATCATATAGGACACATGGAAAAATATGCATGGTCCGTTTGACCCGTTTTCTTGCCCGATGAAGTTTAAAATGTTAAATAAAACTCTTAAAAATTGATGCAAAGGCAGGGTTTATGAAATGGATAATAACATCAACCTTGTTGAAGAAAAACTTAACCAACTTCAAAATAACAACTCTTCTTTAAACTATGATCAAGACCCTCAACAGGAAATTACAATTTCCTCTAAGCTAATTTCTTTACTCAATCTAAAGGATAATCATAAAAAACAAATCTTCAAAGCCAAGTGGCTCAATGATGGGGATAGGAATAATAAATTCTATAATTCCCTTCATAGGGTTAGGAAAGACTATAGACCCCTAGACTTTCTCAGAAATGAAGACCAAATTCTTGACACTGATGAAAGAATTTCCAATTACTTAGTCTCTTATTTTGAAAATATTTTCAAAAGTGATAATATTGATAAAGACCTCAAACCTGACATCATTCCTACTCTAGTTTCTGAGGAAGATAAAACTCTTCTGAATAGCATCCCCTTTGATCATGAATTCAGAGACATTATTTTAGCCTCAATCCTGACAGTTCTCCTAGCCCAGATGGTTTTAACAATGGATTCTATCAAATCCATTGGGATACTCTTAAAGAAGATGTTTGTCGTCTGGTTAAAGCCTTCTTCTCCAAAGGTATTCTTCCTCATGGACTTAACTCCCAATTTCTGGTTCTTATCCCCAAAATGGAGAATACTGATATGATTCAGAACTTCAGACCCATTTCCCTTATCAATTCTCTTTTCAAAATCATCATGAAATTAATTTCCAATAAAATGAACTCCATTTGTTGCAAAATAGTTTCTTGGAACCAATTTGGTTTCATAAAAGGCAGATCTATTCATGATTGCATCTATCTGGCCTCGGATTCCACTAATATTTTAAACAAAAAGAGCAGAGGGGGGAGTGTTGCTATGAAACTTCATATTGTGAAGGTCTCCGATACCATTGATTGGAGATTTATGTATAATGTTCTTTCACAATTCAGTTTTAGTGAAACATTCATTAATAGAATCAAATCTCTTTTCAACTCTTCTTACATATCCATTTTCATGGATCTCCTAGTGGCTACATTAACTGCAGTAAAGGTGTGAGGCAGGGTGACCCTCTCTCTTCTATTCTATTCTCCATTGTGGAAGACTACCTGAGTAGGTTGATTACCCAAGAGATTGATAAAGGAGCCCTAAAAACTATCTCTTCCTTTAGAAATTTACAAGTTTCTTCGCATCTTCTTTATGCTGATGAAATTATTCTTTTTACCTAGGGAACATTCTCAAACATAAACATATTATACTCCATTACCAGGAAATCTCTAGTCAACACATCAACTGGAACAAATCTTCCATCATTTTCAGTAAAGACTTTCCTCCGGGATGAAAACATTCCATATCCAACATCTTGGGCATCAAAGAAGGCTCTCTCCCCTTTACCTATCTAGGTGTGCCGATATTTTGGGGAAGACCTAAAGCAGATTACTTCTCTCACATTACAGATCACACGCTTAAACACCTTTCCTCCTGGAAGGGTAAGTCCCTTTCAATGGCAGGTAGAATTTGTTTGAAGAAATCTACAATTGTTTCTAAACATGTTTATTCAATGATGATATATAAATGGCCAAAAAGTCTTCTAAAATGCCTTAACACTTCTATTAATTTCTTTTTTGGACTGGTAGAACTATGGAGAGGAAACTGGTGACTATCCCCTGGACCTCCTGCTACAAACATGTGGATAAAGGAAGTATTGGCATAAAAAATCTCTCTAAATTCAATGAGGCTTTGTAAGCTAGACTTACGTGGAACATTATTCACAACACCTCTCCCTCCATGAACTTCCTCAGAACTCTCTTATTTGACAAGCTTAGATACAATCATCTCTATCCTCTTAAGTCCTCCATTTGTCCCTCCATAAAAAGCACCTTCATGTCTATTATGTCTAACTCTATATGGATATCCTCTAAGGAATCCAGCTTAAAATTCTGGTTTGATAATTGGACTGGTGTTCCCCTGATCTCATTGACAGATACCAACCAACCACCTCCCCATATTTAGGACTCAATTGACTTGATCGTTCATATGCATAATCTTGATCTACCTGAGAATATTACCCAGATTGTTGATAATTATCACTTCGCTAATACTAATGATCTCTTTATTTGGGAACTGGCGCACCATGGGATCCTTAACTCCAAAAGCTATTATAAGTTTCTTTTTAAAAATGATGACAATATACACCCTTGGCTAGACAATTTTAACAAACCCTGGAGAAAACCCTCAAGATTTACTTTAGTCTTACGGATTTCTCATAAAAGAATTCCCACAGATAACTGCCTACAAAATTTTGGAATAACTCTTTGTTCAAAATGTCGTATGTGCAATCAACATAGAGAGGATATTAATCAACTATTTCTCTCCTATGAAACAACTATTGCTCTCTGGAATTATATTCTTGACATTTTTGAGTGCAGATGGATTTTCCTTGACACCATCAACATGCAGATTCATAACTGCTTGAAGTTTTCTACGTCTCAACAAATCAATAACCTTTTGGTTGCGGCGGTTGAAGAACTTCTCCACATTATTTGGTATGGTAGAAATGATTTAATTTTTCGCAATAACTCTTTTAAAATTTGTGCAGGGAAAACGAGAATCCTCATGGCTATCCGCGAAGCGTCTTCTATCCAAAAGGCTCACTGCAACAATTCAGTCTGTGACCTTGGGATACTTAGACGTGTTGGGGTGGAGGGGATTTACCCTCGTCCCCACTCCACTCTTGAAGTTTTTTGGATCCCCCCTCCTCCGGGATGGATTAAAATCAATGTGGATGGAGCCTCCAAAGGAAACCCGGGACCAGCGGGCTGTGGTGTCATCTTCATAAATCACCTAGACCAGATCCTTGGATGCTTTTATGGATCTTGCGGTTCTTCTACTGCTTTGGAAGCTGAGATGTTGGGTGTCATCCATGCCATCACCTTTGCCAAACTTCACAGATGGGAAAATATCTAGATTGAGAGCGACTCTACTACAATCATTCAGGCTATCTGGAATGGTACAATTCACCTTGCTTGGCCTCTTACTTCCCACTGGATGAACTATTTGAATTCGCTCATTGGGCTTAACTTCATCGCCCCTCACGCCTTCCGCGAAGCCAACATGATCGCTTATGTGCTTTCCAATCTTGGATTTTCTCACAAATTAAACTGGATGGATGATCTCCCTTCCTAATTAATCACTTATTATGCTCGGGATGTCTACAAAATACATTCCTTCAGACTTGTGTAATACCTTTCTTTTTTATCAATAAAATTTTCTACCTTTAAAAAAATGTTTCATAATGAAAATAATTTATGATTTTGAGATAATACCTTATATGGAAAATGTTAAAAATATATTTTTCACACTTTTATAAATAAAATCAAAATTTATTGAAAACTATACTATCCCAAATTATAAAAAATATTACCTTTATAAAGAAATTTTAATCCATTGAAAAATGGGATAAGAAAACATTTATATATAGTTATTTACATACATAAAAAATAATATGGACATTGATGAGAAATATTCCTGACCAAAAATAAAAGGTAATGTATTTTTCTCTTACCTGCATTACTTGGAAAAAATTATTAACCATGGGTTATTTGAAACTATAATGACTCTATTCTTTCCTTGTAATGATTTTGAAAAAATATAATTATATTTTTGGATCTAGGTGCTCAGTTGATATAAGATTCTAAGGCCCATTGATCCACGATGTTTATATAATTAGACTGTTAAAACTTTTATATCTTGCACATACAGTTTTCCATCAGTAATGAAATAAATCTACAATGAATTATCATATTAGAAATATGAGACTGTTTTTGAATCCATAACATGGGTTTTACTATAGGGGAAACATAACCTTTTTCGACGTCATGCATTTCATGAAAGTACAGTCTTGGGCTGATTAGTGATTTAATTAATTAATTACATTATTAATTAATTAATTATAGCACCATGAATTAATATCCCCTTTTAAATATATGTTTATTTCATATCCCTAGGCTTATCTACATATACCTAGATATTAAGATAAGATCTATTGGAGGAGAATTGGCGGACGTCAAGATCATGGATCAATGATTAGATTACCGTATGAAAAACCAATGACAACGAAATTCAAGGATCCCACCAATTAAGACAATGCAGATTTGTTCTTCATTAGCAATTGATACTAACCCAAGGTATGACATTGATTTATGTATATTCATTCCCATTTATTTAACCCCAGATGAATTCAAATGAATTCTTCTAATAGTTTTATTTTTGGGTCGATTGTGTTGTGCGAATATGGATTTATCATTCTAAAAATAGGAATTTAATATTACTTTATTTGTCCCTCTTAATTTTTCATTCCAAAAATAGTAAATTGAGGCCAACATGAACATTGGATGAGTTTTATTCATCATTTTTCTGTTTTATACATTTTATACCCTTTCTTCATTTGATCATCAGCAGAATTCATTTTGGTCGGATGTTCAACAAATACTCATTAAATGACTCTTGTGAAATCAATATTTGGCATAATGAATCATTAATTAAGGTTTGAGATGGAGATCAATGAAATAGCAGTGATGCATAGAAATGTAAGTGCCTTATGTTCATATTTGGATATCCTTAGTCATAGGACCTTTGTGTCTTGGCATGGCAGTGTGATGAGAGAGGCATCATGAGCAGATTGAAGGCCTGATTCCTACCACTGGTGACATCCCGAGCATGGTATGCAATAGATTTGGGATCTATGGGAACTATGGATAGAAAAATCAGAGTAACTTGAGGCATAGGATGAAATTATGTGAATATTCTATATTTCTAGAAAATCCCATGTTACATGGTGTGTAGTCTAAAGAACACATGACGTGTGGACCTAACTATAGTGACAAGGGTTTAGCATGAAATAAAATATCACACACCAAGGGAAATGTATGAAAATCTAGGTGACATGGTGATGGAGGATCAGTGTGTACCCAAGAGGGTACATGGGAATGGAAATGGATTTGTACATGACCATAAACATGACTAGGCACATGGGCACGACCAAAGTACATGGGAATGACCAGATATTCACCAGAATGTGCTAGAAGCACACCAAGTGTTGGATTAACCTCTACACTCCATGTACCGCCCAAAAGACACATCATGTATAGGGAGGATTACATGCTATGTGAGAAAAGGAGACATGTGTAGAACCGAGGTAGTCAAGACACATAATGTACCCCTCAGTACATGTTGTGTACTTTTTATAGGGTAAGTGGAGGCCCTCCATCTCTTCTTTTTAGACCAGTTTAGTTGAGTTCGATATGTTCTTCCAACCCTATAAGGGTACAGTGTGGAATTACATCCTAATCATAGGATTTTGATCCCATCTACAAGTTTTTCTTGGATAATTTTTGTGGTATCCCTCTGTAAGACCCATATTGGGATCTTCTATTATATCTTCTTCCCTATATAGGGTTTGTGGTATCGACAAGACCATATTGATTGGGAATCATTACCCTATCTAGAATATTAATCTAGCAGGGTTTTTGTTGTCCCCCAGGGATCCTAGGTGTTACCCCCTATCTTGAAATTGAAATATTTATAGTTCTAGTGAGTACTTATTTAGCAAGACCTGATGAGAATGACCTCTCAGATGAGAAAAAATAGTGATAGGATGGCTTGTTGAGTGATTTATCCCAAAAAAATGTTACCTATAATCCTCAAGTAGAATCTTATGGCAGGTAGGGGTTGAGAACTCTTTGAGACTTGGAGTCTGTTATGAGTATATCTGGGTTTTTTTATCCTTATTGCTTTGTATCATATCATTATTAACATGCCTTTGTGTTGATGAGTAGACTACTCTTGATGATTTATGTTTAGTGATTTTAGGGTGTCCTACTATCTATTGTTATACTCACACCTACATGGGATCTGCCTGCACATGTCATGTTTTATACAAATGATAAGACTTTTGATGGTGCACTAGGAGGACAAGGAGTAGGCAGAGTATAGCGAGATATATAGATTATTGTTTGACTAGGAGTTTCATTTGACAATATTCTCCATCCTTTTGATCATGTTACACTCTTTTTCACTTTTGGGGGGACTTGTATTTGGACCTTTTATTACTTTCTAGTACTTTTTTATACTCTGATGTGTGATAAATGCTATACATGAATTATTTTATCAATTTTATTTATGATTCAGCATTGTATGTGCATTTGGAGACACATACATGCATACAAATACCTTAGTCTAAGGCCTCCCACATGTGTAATAGGCCTACTTGGAACTGATCACTTACCCCAAAACTATTAAAGGAGGGAATGAAGTGGGAAACTTGAATTATAATCATCTCAATGGCCCCTAATGATTTGGGTCATGATGGAGTGGTATTATAGAAAATTTTCATCTTAGTACTATAGTTTAGAGATTTCCCAATAGTAATATTGGTTTGGAAACTTGGGAAAAAAGTTGAAGTGTTTTGAGTTTGGATCTCAGGACAAGGACTTCAGTGTTTATGTGGTAGCCAATATATCTATTCACTTGGAATCTAATAACCTATTGGTTGACTTGGTATATGTATACATGATTTAAAAGGAATAACATTGGTATGCACCTTATATATTAATGGGTTGTGGGTTCCATGTACTTTTTAGTTAGCTCCCTAGATATACTCTTTGACAATGATGCATCTTGTTTATTTTAGGATTCCTCTGTGATGATTGTCAGCTATGATTACATATACGGACCATGATGACGATACTCTTAGTTAGAAGGCTTCAATACAAGGTCCAGTGTAGGATATGAAACCTCTGGGTGGTTTTCCAGTTTTACACCACTCTTTGAGTATTAGGTTGTGCCGATAACATCGACTAAGAATATATACAGTCCAAGCACACTCTATGAGTTTCATAGGCAGTGAACTCCTAGGTTTTGGGGTGAACCAACCCCCAGGAATCTAAGGAATGACTAGATGTAGTGAACTGAGCTTTGAGCCTTCTGAGGAAATATCCAGATTAGATGGTCGTCCTTACAATGAGTACTCTTTAGGGATCCCCAGGGCGATGGTGGAGTCTATAGATTCAGAATAATGATTATATGACTCTTTCTTCGTAATATTTAGAGCATATCTTTAGGGAGGAGTTTTATCGAGCCATGTTGTGATCAGTTCATATCCAAGAGATTCTGTAGTTATAGAAGGGAATCATGTTCATGGATGAGTATTGGATGAGGTTCAACTACCTCATGAAATAATATACGGACAAGGTTTAAGATATTTTTTTTATAAAAAAAAGACATTATAGTGAGGATTACACTGAAATATTAGGACTGGAGTGATATCTTAGTACATTCTGACCTATGCGGGAGTGCTCAAGCGGTCTTTAGTAGTGGAGAGTTTCCTGGATGATCAGATGCCGACAGTTGGTACTAGTAGTAGTCACACAAGAGTAGATACCTCAATGTCTGGTATCTAATGGTAGACACAAGTATTTGGTCATGTAATACACATTTATAGATTATCCCATAATCAATGGTAAATAGTTCAGGGCATTGATGATGGTTCTAGTCATCCAAGAGAGAGGCGGTCTTTCTCTTGCGATAGTTTGGGATATCTCAATAAAGATTGTATGAGCTGTCAAGGAGCAGATATGGAGATGGTTAATGGACTAACCTAGTAGAGAAAATGACAGATAAAAGAGGTTCGTAGGGTGGTGGACATGAAATTTGATAAGGGAGTTTATTTGGAGGTGACAAACATTTTTAATTATTTCCACCCCTACCCTTGGGTGGTCCATTCCAGGCATAGAGAGTAGGTGGTTTAGGATGAGGATATCTCCAGTTAGTGGGGACCTATGAACCTGTGTCTCTAAGGATGATTATAGGTATGATCTATGTATTATCTACTTTAGATATAGTTTGGTGAGACACAATTGAGAACTAATAATTTCTTGAATTTTTTTTGGTTTGAGTCTTAGAGACAGTAGTTAATTTATTGGCTTGACCCTTACACTTGGAGACTCCTACCGGAGGTGATTCAATGATCATACACTTCTTCTGTAAGATCCCGACCATTTTTAGAGTTGTCTCGGTCTTTTTTATAGGTACTAATTGGTTTAGTTTTTAGTAATTTTCATTTTTATTGTGGTTTGGGGTGTGTTTGGGTGGAAAATTGAGAAAAATATAAGAAAAATGGGTTGTGCATAAAAGGCAAAGACAGTGCGCCTCATCCCAAAAAACCATGAAACACAGGAAAATGGGGTTTTTCATGATTAGTGCACTATTTGTAAAACTTTATAACATCTTAGGATAAACCATGAACCCCCATAATTGAGGCACATGGTTAGGCGCACTAATCGGTTAAATTTTGTTCCCTTTCCAAACAAACTATGAATAGAAAATAATGTCACCTGAAAATAGATTCAAAATCACTTGAACCCCTAAAACTCACCCCATTTGACCCTAGGATCTCTTTCATGGTTTTCGAGATCTCTAGATGGATTCCAATCCTTCTTGACCTCCTTTATTTGTGATTCAAATCACAGATCGAACATCTTCACCCCTCCCAGTAAGAGAATCCTATCCCGCTTAGTTTCCCATTCTTCTTTCTTCCTTATCCAACTATTTTGGTGGCGTTTCATCATTTTTTGGATTAGATCTAGACCAAATATTGTGGATATATATCTGGAATTGAAGATATAGATATATATTAGAGAGATATTGATTTAATTGATCTTGATTTAGGTTTTTTATCCAGATCTCATTCTACATTATTATGTTGCCCAAATTTTATGGATTTCCATTCAGTGATCATTCGTCAAAAATTGAGGTAGGTGGTATAAAATTAAAATTCCATATTCATGATCTTGATTACACATGTGAAAGTTTTACAATTTATAGTGTTTTTTAGTAATTGAAATTTATATATTGAATTAATTAATGTGCTCAATTAATTAATTGTGAAATTCTGAGATATTGGGATTGTGAATTAGATAATTAACTAGGAAATTAATTATGATGTTTATGGATTATTTAATTAGATAATTAATTGGGGAATTAATTATGAGATATTGGGATTGTAAATTAGATAATTAATTTTGGAATTAATTAGATGAAAATTATAGTGTGAGTTGAATAATTATTTAATGAATTAATTATTAAATATCTAGTTTGTTAGTGGGATAATTAATTGATGAATTAATTGTGGGATTATTGGGTTGGTAGTTTTTTATTAATTAGTTAAAAGATTAATTAATGAAATTGATTTGATGAAATAATTTTTTAATTATTAATGATAGATATAAGATTAATTAATTACTGAGTTAATTTATGAGAATGAGAAGATTAATTAATTTCTGAGTTAATTAATGATATTAAGAATACTAATTAATTTTTTATTTAGTTAATAAAATATAAAAGGCTAATTAATTTTTGAGTTAATTAATGAGAATGAGAAAATTAACTAATTTTTGAGTTAATTAATGATAACGAGAAGATTAGTTAATTTTTGAGTTAATTAATCAGAATGAGAAGATTAATTAATTATTGAGTTAATTATTGAGAATTAGATGATTAATTATTTTTTGAATTAATTAGTGTGATAATGAATGGTAATAATGGAATTCATTTTAGAATTGAGGTCTAGAATGGTAATAATGAAATTCATATATTGAGATGAGATATAGAATGGTAATAGTGTAATTCTATGATATAATATCTCTTGGGGATAGTTTAGACTTCGATACAGGCCAAAGAAGGTATTGAGATTTACGTGTCCTCATAAACCTAGAGAGATTATGTGGTTAAATAAAGAATAAATTGATAATGTGAAAAATATTTATTTATGTATTGTGATAATTTATTTATACAACTTCATACATTGTTATTAACTGGATATTGTTTTAGATGTTGTTGGTGGTCGCATACTGTGTTGTACTCACACCATACTCAGGCTGCTTGATCGGTACCCAAATAGATTTTTTTACTGCAGGGTAGGTTAAGGGAAAAGGCCCTATGTTAGATGGCTGATTTTGGGGATAGATCATGGATGAGGGAACTGGACATGGTTCAAAACACACTTGGGAATCGTTAGTGTATTTACTTCGAGAAGAATCTTGAAACTGACACGTATTCAAGCATAGAGTATCTACTATTTAGTTTTGATGTTGTATTTCTAGTCTTGGTTATCTTGTTATACTGGTATTGTTCTAGTTATGATATTATTTGGTTATTTAGTGGTTATTTTTTAATTATTTCTACTATCATATTAATCTGTTGAAAAATAGGTTATAGTCTCCCCATGACTGATATTAGACCCATGCTACTAGTTGGAAGCCTCTCGCGTTTGGGGAGGTGCACCTAAGGTCACATGGAAAACTGGCTCAGGGAACTCGTGCATTGAACCCGAGATGGGACTTTACAAATTTGTATCAGATGAACTTTTATTTTATTTTTATTTTGTCTTACTATTTGGGAAAGGTAGATAGGAGATTAGGAAGAGTCAAGCCATGATCATGAGCTCATGCATAGGATTTTTAAACCCATTTACGGGGGAAACCCATGTACCCAAGGTGATATTATTTTTGTTATTATTTTTTGTTATAGGTGAATATTATTTCACCTTGGGTGACACACTTGTGGTCTGATGTGAAATTTTTTTTGAGACATTACGAGTTTTGACTCATGGACCGGGTAATGGAATGAGTGTTGATTTTTCATGAATTATTATAGGCACTCAGAATTATTATTATTTTTTACATGCCACATCTTAGGCACATAAGAAAAATGTGTTTTGGGTAATTTGTTGAACATGAACTATTTTCCTTGATTTTGAAATTGAATTGAAAATGGTGCCTAATATAAAATTGATAAAGTCATATAATGATACAAGATGAGAATAATTGGGTGTATAAATTCAAAAAAATTTACAATGAAAGTGAGTTACACTTTGATGAACTGGACCTAGATGTAGTATGGTTAAGTGTAGTGTTATTGTCGTGGTTTTGATCATGTGACAGGGTTTGGGAAAAGGACTTGTTGTTCCTTACAGTAATTCTACTATAAATGTTTCAATGTTGAGAAAATTACCCTAAGGTGCATGTTTGGATCATGGAGTTATACATCCACAATGAAACTTTTTGAGAGGAAGACATGAGGATATAGATACAGATGATCTATCGGCAGTGGATCTTGGGGCACCAATTGTACCTGGAGAGGAAGCTAGAGAATAGTTTCAAGAGATATTTTCTCAGTTCATTCAGTTAATGGAGAGAGACCTAGGGTGAGTTATGAAGAGCATGTCGGATTTGAAGAGGGAGTTTCAATTGCATCACCCTTTAAAATTTTCTAGATTTGGTGGACCTAAGGGAATCGAGTTCTAGATTGAGTCTATATGAACTATACTTGACAACTTGGAATCTCTTATTCAGAAGAGGGTCAAGCTAGCTTCTTATATGCTATGAGGATCAGTGAAATTCTGGTTGGACCTTCAGACTCTGACTAGACAGGATGATGGTATGTTATAGAAGGACTTCATGGAGAGGTTCTTAGTGAACTTCTATCCAAAGGTGATTTAGTAAGAGAGAATATCTGGGTTCATGAGTTTGACTTAGGGGATTATATCTGTAATGGACTATGTAGGATTCTTTACATATTTTCAGTACTTTTCTCCAAAATTTTCAGTGGATGAGACCACATCAGAAAAATGTTTGCAGGAGAGAATTAAGTGGGGAATTTAGTCTATAGTGAACATATTCAAACTGAATAGATTTTTAGAAGTGGTAAATCGGAATCTCATATTTTTAGGGAACCTAAAAGAGTTTTCCAGTGCATGATAGTTAGTTGTAGCTAGATGGTCATGAGGTACATAACTCAAGAGTAGGAAAAATATTTTTGGGAACATTATCCAGAGTAGTGGGAATCTGAGTGGCTGGGGGAATTTTCAGTTACAAATGACCTTTATATAGTAATTTTTCATCAGTGCAGTAGGGCAGACCACTATCGTAGACACTGACCCCAACCACCAGGGGAGTGCCGATCTTTCCACACAAAAAAATAGACATCTATAGAAGTTATATAGGAACCCATGATAGATAAAAAATGATAGAGTATCTATTAATAATCAAGTTTTAGGAAGGGGATATTCTACACCATAAAAGGATGCAAATTGGAGTTATACTATCCATGGGGGGAGAGGCAGAAGAATTTGTACTACTAGGAAAGAGTGCCTATATCAGATGGGTGGTGTAGCTCAGGGGAGTTAGATTGAATCACAAGGAAGAGGGGCATGATAGTTTCAGGCAGTGTAGCCTACACTAGTGGATATCTAGACTAGACCATAAACAGTGAGAGGTATTATTCTTATAGATTCTATGTTAGCTAGTGCACTATTCGATATTCGTGTCTCTCATCCCTTTATTTCTATAGAACATGTTAATGGTTTGAGCCTGGTTGTGGAGTTCGAGAGTGGGGTTATGAAGATATATGCACCATTGGGAGTACGTTCTAGAGACATCTTCTTGTGCAAGGTATTTTCTCTTGAAGTTGGAAAGTATAATTTTCATTGGGATATTTATATTTTAGATATATTATACTTCAAACTAATTCTATGTATGAACTAGTTAGTAATGTATCAAGACCTTATTTATTATTACTGGAGGATATATACTTTTACATATTTTAATGGTGACAACTATATTCACCATTCAGAGTGGGATATCAAGGTCGGACATGTATGGCTAATTACTCAGCAACTAGAAGATCTCACAACTTGAGTTTCTATTTAGTTACTAGATGATATATTGGTAAATTATGATGTCTTTCCACCAATAATGTAAATTTTTTAGGATTTCTTCCTTGAAGACATTTCATGTTTTCTACCTGAGGGAGTTTTAAAATTTACTTTTGAGCTCATGCCAAGAGTTGAACTAGTTTCTATTTCACTATACATAATGGCACTGATAAAGATTCAAGAGCTCAGGACTCATCTGGAGGAGTTGATGTATAAGGGTTTTATCTATTTGAGTACATCGCCTTGTGTATCGCCTCTGTTTTTTTCAAGGAAAGATGATGGGATTTGGTGCTTGTGTTTCGATTACCAGAAGTTGAACTAGATGATTGTGAATAACTGATATCCTCTTCTGAGAATCGATGATATTTTTGACCAACTAAGAGGATTTTTTTTACTTTTTCAAGATTGAATTGAGATCAGGGTATAATCAGTTGAGATTTAGAACTGATTATATACCAATAAATTCTTTTAGAAGTAGGTATGGCCTATATGAGGTCATGGTAATACCATTTGGGTTAAAAACACAACGACAATGTTTATGACCTTGATGAATAGGATCTTCCATTCATACCTAGATCAGTTTTTTTGTAGTGTTTGTGGATGAAATCTTGGTGTACTCCAAGACTCATGATGATCATGTCCAACATATTGACATCATCCTAAGTTCACTAAGAGAGTATCTTCTATATTCCATGATATATAGGTGTTAGTATTGGATTGATTAGGTACACTTTTTAGGGCACATCATCTCTGGTCAATGTGTGTCTATGGACCTAGATAAGGTTCAGACAATTGTTTCTTGGGAGCAGCTAGATAAATTTTTTGATATCCATAGATTTATGGGGTTAACTAGATATTATAAGATATTTATCTACTAATTTCAAAGTTAAAATCACTAATTTCAGACTTGAAAAAAAATAAGATAAAGTTTGACTAGTCTGAATCATGTGAGGATTATTTCCAAGAGCTAAAGAAGCATTTGACATTAGCACCAATTTTTATCCTACACAAGTGAGGTGAGAAGTATACAGTGTACTATGACACTTATAGAGTTAGACATGGAGTAGTGTTGATGTAGGGAGATAGATTTGTGGCATATGGTCCCAGTAGTTGAGGACACATTAATGAAACTAACCTACACACAACCTCAAGTTGGAACTAGAAGTTTACTATTTGAAGTGTTGGTGAAATTATATATTGGTACATAATTTTATAGTGTTTAATGATAAAAAACATAAGTTATATATTCTTGTAATGAGATTTGAATCTTAGATAGTAGATATGGGTTGAGTATATGTAGTCAATTGATTTTGATCAAGTATATACGTCTGGGAAAGGAAATAGTGTGTCTGACACTTTGAATATGAAAACTCAGACTCAATTAGTTCTTGATTCTTGTGTTGAGTGGAATATGAAGAATTTTCTTATTGAGATGAATGTGGTGGTTTAGGAGATTCAAGAGAATATTACTCTGGTATCTAATTATGTGGAGTATACAATTTGAGACAGATCAGGGAAAGGCAGTTTGAGGATATAGAATTTTTCCCTTTTAGGGTAATCCTTAAAGGTGGAGAGACACCTTCAGACTGGTTGGTAAAAAAGGATGAGATCATCCATGTTAAGAATTAGGTTTATGTGATAACGAGAATGAAGGAGGAGTTGATGCGGGAATTTTGTGCATCAAAGTGGGTGGTGAATCCAATTGTGAAAAGATATACCATGAACTGTGATCATAGTTTTGGTGTCATAGCATAAAAAAGGAGATAGCAGAGTTCATGAAATGATGTTGAACCTATCATCTGGTGAAGTAGAGCATCAATGACCGAGACATTTTCTATAGTTGCTGTCTATCCTGTTGTGGGAGTGAGATGACATGATAATTGATTTTTTGGTGGGTATCACAGGGAAACCTTGAAAGAATGACACTATTTGGGTTGTGGTGGACAAACTGATGAAAGTAGCACATTTCTTGCCTATATGGGAGACTTTCTCAGTGTAGTAGCTGGGGGATTTTTATGTATGAGAGATAGTCTGTCTACATGAGGTGACACAGACTATTGTTTTAGACTATGATTTATTATTTACTTCACACTTCTAGCAAGGCTTAGAGAAGGTTCTGGATTACCATGTTTTGTTGAGTGTGACTTTCCACCCATAGACACATGGGCAGTCAGAGTGTACTATATAGATTCTTGAGTATATGCTTTAGGCGTGTGTCCTAACTTTTGTTGATCTTGGAAGATGCACCTATCTTTAATGGAGTTCTCCTTTAAAAACATTTATAATGAAACAATTATATGACACTATATGAGGCTCTTTATCATAGGCCATAAAAATCACCTCTATGCTGGATGGAGGTAGGTGAGTCAGAGTTGTTTGGACCGAGTCTCATGTAGGAGACAACAATGCACATAAAATTGATTCATAAATATATGCATATGGCTCAAAGTATATAGAATTAATATATTGATAAATGTAGATGACCCCTAGAGTTAATAGAGGGTGATCATGTCTTCCTTTGGGTGTCTCCTCGGTTGGGTCACTGCATGTAATGGATGTAGGAAAAGATGGTGCCCAGGTTCATTGAGCCATTTGAGATTGTGGAAAGAATCAGACCAGGGGAATACTGATTGGCTATTCCAAAAAAATATAGTTCTATGTATGATTTTTTCCATGTGTCACAATAAAGACGGTATCACTCAGACCCTTATCATTCCATTAATGTAGAGTACGTTGATCTTGAGATGGATGCATCCTTTGGGGAACTTATGAATGCTTGTGATGGATCACAGTGAGAAAGTATTATGGCCAAAGACAATTCTGATAGTTCATGTATTATGGAAACACGGCCATGTTTAATAATTAACATGGGGAAATGAAGTAGATATACGAGTTTAGTGGGCCAATCATTTTGACATGGAATCTTAGAGAATATTGGGAGTATAGTTCAAGGACAAGATGTTATAAGGTGGGGTTATTTTAGGATCTCATACTTTTCTTGAGTTGTCTCAGACCTGTTTATAGGTACTTTTTTAAAAAATTTGAGTAATTTTTTTAGCTTTTACATTGGTGTGTGTTTGGGTGGAAAATTGAGAAAAATGTTAGAAAAAGTGGTTGTGCACAGTTAAAGAAAAAATTACACCACATCCCAACAAACCATGAAAACATTGACAATGGGGATTTTAACAGTTGGTGCACTATTTTTCAAACCATTTTCCCTATTAGTAGAAACTATGCACACCCATAATAGAGGCACATGGTTAGGTGCATATTTAGGATAAAATATGCACCCCTACCCATCAAACCATGTGTGGGAATTAAAGTCACCTAAAATAGATTTTAAATCACCCAAACCCCAAAAAATATCCCCATTAGACCTTGGGATCTCTTTTGAGGTTTTAGATCTCTAAGGATGGATTCCAAGCCTTCCAAACCTCCTTTCCTAGTGATTTGAAGCCTAGATTGGAGACATGTACCCCTCCCAGTAAGAGGATCTTATCCCGCTTGGTTTCTCATTCATCTTCATTCCTTCTAAAATTCTTTTAGTGGTAATTACTCCTGTTTTGGAATAGATATAGAACTAATGTTGTGGATCTAAATCTAGTATTGTAGATCTATATCTATATTGGAGATATATTGATTTAATTGATCTTGATTTAGGGTTTTTGGTCCAGATATCCTTCTACGTCATTATACTGCTCAAATCTTGGGGATTTCCATTGGGTGATCATTAGTTAGAAAATTGAGGTATGAGGTCTAATATTTAAATACCATAGTCATGATATTGATTATATATATTCATGTTGTATAATTTCTAGAGTTTTTATCAATTTAAATTCCTAAATTCAAGTAATTAATGAGGTAAATTAATTAATTGTGAAATTGGGAGATATTGGGATTGTGAATTAAATAATTAATTATGAGATTTACGGATTGTTAAATTAGATAATTAATTAGTGACTTAATTATGAGATATTGGGATTGTGAATTGGATAATTAATTGTGGAATAAATTAGAGGAAATTGATATTGTGAGTTAAATTACTAATGGATGAGTTAATTATAGAATATTTTTTTTATGAGTTGGATAATTAATTGGTCAATTAATTGTGGGATTATTGGGATGGAAGATTTTGATTAATTAATCAGATGATTAATTAATGAAACTGATGTGTAGAACTAATTGTTGAATTAGTAATTTGATTGACAATATTAATTAATTTTTGAGTTAATTAATTAGAATAAGATAATTAATTAATCATTAAGTTAATTAATAAGATTGAGAAGATTATTTAATTATTGAGTTAAAGAAAAGATTAATTAATTATTGATTTAATTAATTAGAACATGAATGTTAATTAATTTTTGAGTTAATTAATGAAAATGAGAATATTAATTAATTATTTTGTTAATTAATGACAATGGAATGATTAAATAATTTTTGAACTAATTAATGAGATAATGAATAGTAACAATGAAATTAGTATGAGAATTGAGATATATAATGGTAACAATGGAATTACGATATTGAGATGATATATAGAATGGTAACAGTAGAATTTTATGATATAATATCCCTTGGGGATAGTTTAGACACCAACATGGGCCAAAGTAGGTATTGAGTTTCTTGTGTCATCAGAATCTTGGGTAGTTTATGTGGTTAAATAAAGAGTAAATTGATAATATGATAATTGTTTATTTATTCATTGTTATGATTTAATTATAAAACTCAATCCATTTTTATTGAATGGATATTGTTTTAGACACCCTTGGTGGGGGTCTACTGAGTTGTACTCACACCCTACTCGGGCAGTGTTATCTGTACATGAATAGATTTTATTATTGTAAGATAGGTTGAGGGAAAAGGCCTTGTATTAGATGGATGATTTAAAGATGTACCATGGATGAGGGTACGAGACGTGGTTCAGAACTCTCTTGGGAGTCATTAGAGTCATTAATTAGAGTTATATCTTGACATTGACATGTATTCTCACATTTCATATCCACTATATACTATTTATATTTTATTTCTAGTCTTGGTTATCTTGTTATATTGGAATATTTTTACTAATGATATCATTTGGTTATTTAGTTTTTCTTGTTTATTCATTTTCACTAGTGTATTACTCTAATGTCAAAGAGGGTATAATCTCCCCATGACTGACATTAGACCCTCCCTACTAGTTGGAAACCTCTGGCATACGGTGTGGTGCACCTAAGGTCACATGGTGAACCAGTTTAGGGCATTAGGTCATGGAACCATGTCCAAAACATTACATCTTCCAATAGTGTAATTTGATGCTTAAATGAGAGAGTTTCTTAGGGGATCTCTTTTTATCGAGAATGAGGACTTATGAAATTATCTTAGGTAAGGACTGGATATCCATAGTTCATTCCTAGATTGACTATTTTAGGTGGTGGATCTGATGTTAACATTGTTATGGGGTGAGGTTTTCCTTCATGGGTGAGAAGGAAACCTAGAAAGAGAAGGGTGTGATCATACAAAGAAGGAAACAGATGATTACTCATCAGTTAGATAGTATTACCCTATGATTAGAGGATTTTATGGGATTTTAGTTTCTTATAGTGGTGGATGAGTATGAGGATGTCATTCTTGGAGATGTATCAGGATTACCTCCTCATTGAGAGATAGACTTATACATAACCGTTCTCCAAAATATTTCCTTGATATCTTCACCAGTATATCAGATGGCTCCCACAAATTTTTGTGAGTTAAAGGTGAAGTTGAAGGAATATCAAGATAAGGGATTTTATCAGACCCAGTGTGTCACCCTCGGTAGCCCCAATGTTCTTTCTTAATAAGGCATTTGACATCTTGAGGTTGTGTGTGGATTATCGTTATCTATAATAGGTGAATGTGAAGAATAAGTATCCGCTACCAAGGATCAATGATCTCTTTGATCACTTGAGAGGGGAAAGATGGTTCTCAAATATATACCTTAGATAAGGCTATCATCAACTCTGAGTACGAGACATGGATATATTGAATATGAAATTATGATTATTCTACATTCATTATAAGTACTTTGTGACACCTTTAGTCATTATGAACTCCCAACAGTGTTCATAGGGCTCATTTACTAGATCTTCTATCCTTTCTTAGATTGGTTTTTGGTTGTCTTCATAGATGGAATCTTAGTGTACAAGGTGTCCAAGGAGGTTCATGTGAGACACTTGAAAATGGTCCTAGATATACTTTGGGAGAACCATCTTTATAGTAAGCTAAAAAAAATTCGATTTTTGATTCAGAAGGTCCACATTCAAGGACATGTCATCTGGGATGATGGATTATCAGTGGTTCCAATGAAGGTCTAGGAAGCTATCTTGGGAGCTACTGAAGAGTGTGATGTAAGTTATAGATTCCTTGGGTCGGCACACTATTAATAGATATTTGTGACTGATTTCTCTAGGACTTTAGTACCTTTTACCACTTTTACCGGGAAGGGGAAACCTTCTTTGTGGATGAAAAGGTTCCAACAAAATTTTTAGGAGTTATGGAAGAGGTTTAGAACACTCCCATTTTGAGAATTATAGAGGATGGTGTGGAGTACATAGTGTTCTACGTTGTATCAAGGACTAAACTTCGATGTGTTCAAATGTAGAAGCAGGTAGTGACTGCTTATGGGGCGCAATTGTTGAGATCTCATGAGCAGAACTATTCAACACATGATCTAGAGTTGATAGTGGTAGTCTTCACCAGAATTATTTGGTGACACTACCTTATAGGATAGTGTTTGATCATCTATTCTTACCATAAGAGTGTCAATTATATCTTATCAAAAAATGATATTAAGTTGAGACATAGGAAATGAATATATTTTCTCGAGGTTTATGACTTCAAGGTATTATATACTCCTTAGAAGGGGAATGTGGTGAAATATGCTCTTAGTAGGAGATATTTCTCACAGTTGTTTACCAAAAAATCTTATAAGTTTTACTCATTATAGTTGTCCCTTGTGAATTAATATGGTGTAGATTAGATCCAATTTATGGTTGTTACCTCACTACTTCTACAGTGTGTTTGGGAGGCTTAGTATGGAGATACTGACTATGAGACCTTACATGCTTAGATATCCACTAGATAAAATCAAGATAATTTTTTTTTGAAATTGGGTATCACATCAATATTTTCTGAGGATGGATGATGGTATATGTGACTTTTTATGGGGAGGTTCTAAGATAGTTTCATACATCATCCTTGGTGGTATATACAGGTGCATCAAATAAGTACTAGGGCCTTCGATGTTAGTTTTGGTGGCTAGGTATGAAGAAATGTGCAATGAAGTTTGTCTAAAGATGCCTCACTTTTCAACAAGTGAAGGCTGAACAATAGGTTCCACTGGGTTTAGCTCAGACCCTTGAGGTTTCATAGTTGAACAAGAATGTTATATCTATTGAATTCTTGATGATTCTTCAATGAACTTCTAGAGGACCAAATTCCTTCTATGTGATCATAGAATGACTCACCAAGTAGGATCACATCCTAGATATCTGAGAGTAGATTTCAACAGATAACTTGGGATGCCATTACATGTATGATATATTCTAGCTTCATGGAATTCTCTCAATGTTCATCTCAAACCATGTTTTTCACTTCATGTCATAATTATAAAGAGTATTGTTGGAGGCCACTGGGAATCAGTTAAATTTGAGTATGATGTTTCACCCCCAGAATAACAACAAGGTTGAGAAGACCATTTAGGTTTTAGAGGACATGTTGTAGGCTTGTGTATTATACTTTTTCCGTAGTTGGGAGTATCAACTACCCTTGGTAGAGTTTGTGTACAACAACATATACCATTCCACAATCAGTATGGTACATTTTTAAGCCTTTTATAGAAGACCCTACAAGTCACCACTATGTTGGAAAAATCCACGCGAGTTATCACTCATGGGCCTAAAGTTATAGTGAACTATTACAGAGAATGTTCAAATAATCTAGGAGTGGATATGGACTACTCCGACCCATAAAAGTATGATCCAAACCAATGATAGAGGCCTTTGTATTTCAAGGAGGGAGACCATGTGTTCTTAAGGGTCTTACATCAATCTAGATTATAGAGATTTGATTGGGGTGTAAAGTTGTCTTGAAGATTCATTTTCCTATTCCAAATAATGTTTAGGTTCAACGATATGGTGTAATTCTTGGACCTTCCATCATAGTTACACTAGGTACACCATGTCTATTATGTGTTACAATTGATGAGGTATGTCAATGAACCATCACATTTTATCAACTAGGGTGAGATGGCCATCATGGATGGAGCTTGAGTTTCTGAGTGCACTATGGAGATCGTGGATCAGTAAGAGAATATATTTCATAGGTGATTGATTCCCTTGGATTGTGTCTGGTGGTCGCACATTTTTCTTCAGGAGATCACCCTAGAATGGGAGACCAAGATGAAATTCGAGTATACTCATCCTTTTGAGTAGAATTTTTCTTTTTGTGATGAAAATCATTGAGGCGTGGAGAATGTAACAACTCTATTTTTTTCCTTGTAAATCATTGGAATATATCTAATATTATTTTTGGAGCTTGGTGCTAAGTCTACATGAGATTCCAAGTTCTGATGATCCATAGAGTTGATATAATAAAATTTTTAAATATATTATATCACACACATGATGTTTTATTGAAATAATTAAATAACACCTAAACTAATTCTCAGATCATAAGTTTTATAATTATTTTTAATATAGAACATGATTTTTACCCTAGGTGCAACCAAACCTTTTTCAGTGATGAGAATTTTGGGAAAGTGGAGTCATGGGTGAATTAGTAATTTAATTAATTAATTATTTATATATATATATATTATATCACCTTGACTTAATTTCCTCCATAAATATGTGTTTATTCCAAATACATATGGTTACCTTGATAACCATATAGATTAATAGTGGATCTATTGTATGATCATTTTTGGACATCGATATTGTGGATCAATGATTGGAGTACTGTAAGAAATACTAATGATAAAAAAATTCAATGACCTCAGCATAAATGACAATGCATATTCGTTATTCATTAGAGATCAATCATAAATTGAGGTAGGATGTTATTTTATGAAGCTTTATCCACATTTATTTATCCCACAATGAACAAGAATTGATTATTATAACAGTTTGATTATTGGGTTGATCGTGTTGTGAAGATATGGGTTTACCTTACTAGAAATATAATTTTGATATTGATTTATTTGTTCCTATTTTTTCATCATTTATATTAAAATGGATTGACTCCAACGTGAAAATTGGTAGAATGTATTTTCTCATGATTGTGTTTTATTCCTTTCTCTCCCAGTTCATTATGTGATCATCTTCGGTATTCAATTTGGACAACGGTTCGACAAATACTAGGTACATTATCATTGTAAAATCGATATTTGGGGAAATAGATCATTAGTGTGGGTTTTGGATTATGAAAAATAATTTTATTTTGATTTGTATTGATGATAGTAGAATAGGTTTGGATTTAGAGACCCCTAACTACATGTTTTTTGTATATTGGCATGGAAGTGCGATGAGAGAGGCGTTGTGAGTGGATTGAAGGTTAGATTTTTACCACTGAAGATGGATCTGGGGTAGTCGACCATAGATCTGAGATCTATGGGTGTGATGGATGGAGAAATTAGTGATAAGAGTGGTTTATAGAGAAACCTTATGAAGGTTTGGGATTTCTAGAAAATACCATGTTACATGGTGTGTAGTCCGAAGAACTCATGTTGTGTTGACCCAATTATGGTAGATAGGGTTTAATCATAAAATAAAACCTCACACACCATGTAAAACATGTCACATGCCATGTGAAACATGTCACATTCCATGTGACATAGTGATGGTGTCTTTAAATATACCCTAGATGTTTAATAGGAATAGACACATCCAGACACACATGCACTATCTGAGTATATGGGAACAACCAGATGTACATGGGCATGGGATGGATGTAACACCCCAGAATGATAAAGGGTTAAATGACTAAATGATATGACTCATGTCAACAAGGTGCACCTTCCTTTTCAGGAGCCTGTCTGATTAGAACTCCATAGTTAAGGGTGCTTGGCTTGGAGTAGTGATCAGGATGGGTGACCTCCTGGGAAGTTTCTCAGGGTGTGTGTGAGTGAGGACAAAGCACACTGGAAAGGACATCATGTGTTGGCATGTGGGGACTATCATATTAGTCATATGACCCGTTCAGGCATGTGGGTGGACCCTAGGGTGGGCCCCACGTGTCTGCGGGGAAACTGGTGGTACCTGGTGGGCCAGGACCCGACGGCCATGTTAAGGCGGGGTGGTTGTGCTGTCACCGGGGCCCGGTTGTCACATTTGGTATCAAAGGATAGGTTTAGTTATTTTTGGGATTAGGAAACCCTAGTAAAGCCTTAGATACAAGACTAAGCATAATAAAAATATCCCTATGTTTTGGTAAATACTAAGTAAGTGGTTTATCAAACAAATACATCCCTGTCTGGATACGAGCAGGTAGAGGCGGCTCTGGCACAGATGTATCCTAGGGGTAAAACCCGAAAACACCGCTTTGAGCTAGACTCGAACGGGAACTGGTGCACGACAACGGGCCTTGCTGCACTCTTGGTTATGACACTCCCGAGGGATATGTTTTGATAAATTCACAATCTTAGTATGAACCCTTATTAAGGGAAAAATGCCCCTAAGAATATATGTTAGAAGGAAGATCATGAAAAGCCTGGATTGAATCCTATAGACTCATGAGTTAAAGAGATTAAAGTTTATTTATAAGTCATAAACTTTTGTCTTTGGATTACCCTTTATGTGTTACCCCTAACTTTCCTTTTAATCCAGCCAACGGCCGGTAATAGGAGAACTCGGGCTAACAACCGTTGTGAAGATCAGTGTGATGATTGTACTTATGAGATGCCCAATCCAATTGGAGCGGGAATCACGAACTTTGTCACGCTTCTCTCTCAGCTAACTCAAGTTTTGAATAGAAACACTGGTCAAGAGGAACGTTCAACCCCCCCTAAGAAAGAACAAGTCATTATTGAAAGCTTCATGAGACAAAGGCCTCCTACTTTTAGTGGATCATTCGATCCCACGATCACTGAACAATGGATCAACTCCATTGAAAAGTTATTCTCCATCCTCCAATGCTCTGAAATAGAGAAGGTTCTCCTGGCGGCTTATCGTATGGAGGGTGAAGCTGATCAATGGTGGAAGTTGATCAAAAATACGAAGCCTGAGGAGGAGATCGAGGCTTTGGAATGGAAGGAATTCCGGAAGATGTTTTTCGATAAATATTTTCCACGCACCCTCCGTCTTAATATGGAAAGGGACTTCCTTTCCCTCAAACAGAAAGATGAGGAATCTGTGGGAGCGTACGAGGCAAACTTCACAAGGCTTGCACGATACGCTTCCGGCTTTGTCGTTACCCCTGAATGCAAGGTTGACCGCTTCTTTGGTGGGATGAAGCCTAGCTTGCGGAAAGCATTAGCAATCCGTGACTTCGACAGCTATGAGGAAATTGTCCGATGTGCCCTCAAGGTTGAAATGGAGATCGGAGAATCACAGGGGTATCATGGGGACAAGAAGCGGAAGGTGGACTTCAATGCTGGTGGTCCGACGGATAAATCCAACGGCGCTAAGAAATTCCAGCACCCCACTTGCCAAAAGTGTGAAAAGAAGCACCCTGGAAATTGCCTTAGGGGGACAAGAAAATGCTTCAAGTGTGTAAGAGAAGGGCACCTAGCTGTTAACTGTCAGCATGAAGGACCCGCGTCTGCGACAGAGGAGAGGAACACTCCGTTCGAACCTCAACGCGTTGTTCAATGCTTCAAATGCAAAGAACCGGGTCATTTTGCGAATCAGTGCCCCAATCCAAGGGTTATCGGAGGCAATCAACAACCTCCAAGACAGCAAGGAAGAGCTTTTTCCATCACTTCTGCCGAAGTGAACCCCGACAACGAAGTGGTGACAGGTACGCTAGTTATTCATTCAAGAATAGCGAACATACTTTTTGATTCAGGTTCTACACATTCTTTTATATCTCAAAAGTTTAGTAGAACAATCCCTGCACCACCACAAATCATGGAAGTAAAGATGTCGGTGAGTACGGAAAATGGGGCAATCATTGCATCCCATGAATATAAGTCCTCCCCTGTTATAATCTGTGGATTGAATTTCCCGGCGAACCTCGTCATACTCCCTTTGGGGGAATTTGATGCAATTCTTGGCATGGATTGGATTTCCTTATATAGAGCCAACATAAATTGTCGGGAGAGGGAAATCACACTCCATATGGAGAATCAACCCCCGATTCTTTACAAGTGTCAGGAGGAAGATGAATCTCCTTTAGCTCCATCATCTCAAGCATGGATATTACTGCCTTATGAGCATGCATATCTGGCTCAGATGATTGATTCCATGGAAGAAACCACCCTTGAAGAAATGCCTATTGTGAGGGAATTCGCTGAAGTATTTGCCGAGGAACTTCCTGGTCTTCCTCCAAGAAGAGATGTTGAGTTCTCAATTGAACTTATACCTGGGGCGCTACCAATATCCAAGACTCCATATAGAATGGCTGTTGTTGAGCTTGAAGAGATGAAGAAACAACTACAGGAGAATCTGGATAAAGGGTTTATATGCCCAAGTGCATCACCATGGGGTGCACTAGTCCTCTTCGTCAAGAAGAAGGATGGGTCAATGCGACTTTGCATCGATTATCGTGAACTTAACAAAATCACGATAAAGAACAAGTATCCTCTCCCAAGAATCGATGACTTGTTTGATCAGCTGTGTGGAGCACAATACTTCTCCAAGGTCGACTTGCGGTCGGGATATTATCAAGTAAGGGTGAAGAAGGAAGATATCCCCAAGACTGCTTTTCGTACAAGGTACGGGCACTATGAATTCATAGTAATTCCTTTCGGACTCACCAATGCTCCAGCAATATTCATGGACTTGATGAATTGGGTCTTTAGAGATTACCTAGAGAAATTTGTGGTAGTCTTTATAGATGATATTCTAATATACTCCAAAACCAAGGAGGACCATGAGGAGCATTTAAAAACTATACTAGAGACTTTGCGCAAGGAGAAGCTCTATGCAAAGTATAGCAAGTGTGAGTTTTGGTTGAATGAAGTCTCATTATTGGGTCATATCATCACAAGAAATGGGATATCTGTGGACCCCTCCAAAATAGATGCAATTGGGGGTTGGCCGAGGCCAACATCGGTAACTGATATCCGTAGCTTCTTGGGGTTAGCTGGATATTATCGACGATTTGTGAGAAATTTCTCATGATTGTCCAATCCTCTTACCAAGCTAACTCGAAAGGGAGTAAAGTTTTCTTGGAGTGATGAATGCGAAGAAAGCTTCAAGGAGTTGAAAATGAGGCTTATCACTGCACCCGTTCTCACTTTACCCACAAGTGGGGAGCTTTTTGTGGTATTCAGTGATGCTTCAAAGAAGGGATTAGGATGTGTGCTGATGCAGAATGATAAAGTGATATCCTATGCCTCAAGGCAGTTGAAAATCCATGAGCGAAACTATCCAACGCATGATCTGGAGTTGGCGGTGGTGATCTTTGCCTTGAAAATCTAGCGGCATTATCTCTATGGAGAGAAATGTGAGATATATACTGACCACAAGAGTCTTAAATATATATTCACACAGAAAGAGCTTAATATGCTCCAGAGAAGATGGATAGAGCTCATCAAGGATTATGACTATTCAATACATTACCACCCTAGGAAGGCGAACAAGGTGGCAGATTCCCTAAGTAGAAAGGATCCAGTAATTCTATCAATGATGAGAATTGAGAAGGATCCAATCTTCTTAGACTTGATGAAGATGGACGTGGGAATCATAAAGAAGGGAACATCATCAATCCTTTCACAAATCATTGCTCAACCATCTCTTTTGGAAAGGTTAAAGGATGCTCAAAAGGATGATGCGGGAATCCAAGAAAAAGTGGAAGCTATCAAAAAGGGAAAATCCTCAGAGTTTAATGTTAATGAAGAAGGAATTGTGCGGTTTGGGAAAAGACTATGTGTTCCATCAAGTTCGGAGCTGAAGAAGGATCTTTTGGATGATGCACATAGTTCAAATTTCTCTATTCACCCAGGGAGCACAAAGATGTATCGAGATCTCCGAGAAAACTTTTGGTGGGATAATATGAAGAAGGAGATCGCTGAATATACATCAAAGTGCCTGGTGTGTCAGCAAGTGAAGGCAGAGAGGCAGAAGTCTAAGGGGATGATGCAACCATTGCCCATACCAAAATGGAAATGGGAGAACATCACCATGGACTTTGTCACCGGACTTCCAAGGACATCCAAAGGCAACAATGCAATCTGGGTTGTTGTGGATCATCTTACAAAGACTGCACACTTCATTGCTATTCGAGAGGATTTTTCTTTGGATCAACTGGCACGGATATATATCAGGGAAGTGGTACGGTTACATGGAGTACCACTATCTATTGTGTCTGACCGAGATCCAAGATTTACCTCTAAGTTTTGGAAGAGTCTTCAACATGCTCTGAATACTGAACTGAACTTCAGTATGGCCTATCATCCTCAAACTGATGGCCAATCCGAGCGGACTATCCAAACACTTGAGGATATGTTGAGAGCGTGCTCAATGGACTTTAAAGGAGGATGGGATCAATATCTTCCTGTAGTTGAGTTCTCTTATAATAATAGTTTCCACTCGAGCATCCAAATGGCACCATATGAAGCCCTGTATGGGAAAAGGTGTAGAACACCGGCATGTTGGGATGAGGTCAGTGAACGTAAGCTGCTTAGACCAGAAATGGTCGAAGAAATGGTGGAGAAGGTGAAAACCATTCAGCAGCATATCAAGGCATCCCAGAGTCGACAGAAGAGTTATGCAGATAATCGTCGACGAGACCTTGAGTTTAAAGTCGGAGACATGGTGTTTTTACGCATATCTCCATGGAAGAAGGTCATGAGGTTTGGAAAGAAAGGGAAGTTAAGTCCAAGGTACATCGTCCCCTTCGAGATTCTTGATCGTGTTGGGGCTGTGGTTTATCGACTAGCACTTCTACCTACTATGGCCAAGGTGCATGATGTCTTCCATGTATCCCTCTTAAGGAAGTACATACCAGACCCTTCACATGTACTCTCTTCCGAGGTGGTACAATTAAAAGACGATCTTTCTTATAAAGATCAACCAGTGAAGATCTTAGATCATAGAGAAAAAGTTCTACGAAATAAGACAATGCCCCTCGTCAAGGTGTTGTGGAGAAACCACAAGTTTGAAGAAGCAACTTGGGAGTCGGAGGATATGATGAAGCTAAGTTACCCACATTTGTTTTAGTGTGGGAAAAGGAAAATTTCGAGGGCGAAATTTCTTAAGGGGGGAATGTTGTAACGACCCAAAGTTTCATTAATGGAAAATCCCTCTTGATCCAGTTAAATGTTTCTTTATGAAAAATGTTTTTTTATAAGATGTCAACTTCTTTAGTTTTATGTTAAGATTTGTGACCGTTACTTTTATAGTCGTTGAACAGTGATCATCTGAGTATTATAAATATAAGGCTTTAACGAAACCATTTCTACTCAGACAAAGGAAGCGATGGCCTCATCTAGTAGAATTTCCCCTTACGAAGCCCATTTTTCGGAGCTCGGAAAAGAGGTGGCATCTTTGGGCTTTTCCCTTGACCAAACCCAAGCTGAGCTTCATCAAGTCAAGCTCGAACATGATCGTCTACGGGAAAAATGGAAGTTGATAGAGATTACCACTCGAGCGATTTTATCCGAGCAACCCCAAGAGTCTGTCACCATCGCACACCTTACCCTTAGGTCTTATGCGGCTATTTTAAGGGGTTATGTAACAAATAAGTAGCACCATGTTCATGTACATTATTTTTTTTGTATATAATAATGAATATAATTTTTTTGATACATTGTATTTAGTTTTTAAAGTACAAATGGTGTTTTTAGTTATTATTTAATTAAGAATTATATTTTATTAAATTAAAGGATTTTTGAATTAAATAATAATTTAATAAAATATTATTATTAATATTAAATTAATTTTTATTAAATATAAATGATCTTATAATTTTTTGAATGCAATTAAAATTTTTATTAAGGTTTGAAATCCATTTCTGTCAAAACCCGTGAATTTTTTTTATAAATGTCGGTTTTTATTTTAAAAGTGAAAATTTACATATTTAGAAAATTATTTAGATAAAATAAATATTATTTTTGGAATCAGGACGTCGAAATTATCCAACGGTGAATTTTTCATAATTTTCTGAGACAGTCAAATTTTTGGGAAAAAATTAAATACCATTTAAATATATAATGTGTTTTATGACATCATAATGACCCAATGGTGATGTAATAAAATACCATAATCCTTATGTTCAGCCAATATGTGTTTTATCGTTAAAATAATGAGGTTTTGGGTTTGTTTGACTCACTTTTCAAAGCATTAATGGAGCCCTCAAGACTTATTCAACACTTTGCCTTTTTAAATTAATTTCCATGCGAGGGTGGCTCACCTCCACATAAGCAACCCTAATTTTTTAATAAGTTCGGACCTTGGACTTATAAAATATTGTTTTCCTCTTTCCTTTTCCAGAAACCATGGGCAAATACCATGTGATGGTTTGTGGTTTGGATTATTTTAATATAAGGGGTCCCAAACCTAAATAATAAAGAATTCTCTCACCTTTCCTATATAAACCCACCCAAGCTCCCACTTCCTCCTCACTCAAAGCCCTTTAAGTTCGTCCAACCTCTGCCCTACTCTCTCTATAATCCTCTCAAGGTGCCCCAAGCTCCCAAGAATCCTCTCACAAGCCTCTCTCTAGCCTTTGGAAGCACACTTCCAAGTAAGGGTTTTTTCTTCCTTTCTCATTTTTGTCAATTTTCTTTAAGTTGTATTGCCCTTTTTATTTCAATTATGAATGTTGGGGTATGGTTTCTCATCTCTCCCATACTTCCCTCTTATTGTTTGAATGATGGGAGTCCCCTTTCTCTCTCATTAAAAGCCTCCCATGTACACCCGTTACTATGCCGAAATTCCGAAAGAAACCTTTTTCTCCTCTTTTATATTCAAGCAATACTTTTGTATCATGAATCTAAATTCCTTTTCAATTGTTGGTACATGTATCTATATGAACTCCTTACTTTCCATTACATGTAAATATGATGAGGAACCCCTTTCTCTCTCATCAACCATTTTTATGAATTCTTATGTCACGCCGTTATGCTGCCGAAATCACACCGATTTTCTAAGCCAATGTCTTTGTGTAGTGAATACCATGGCCATTTCTCCATCAAGGGTATTCACCTTTACGCACATTTACATATTGATTATAAAGTTTCATGTATGAATTCCACATTCCTTTATCGTGGAAGAAATGATTATGTTTTATGAATCCATGTTTTACGATCCATGTGGCACACTTATGCATGAAATGAAATGTTTAAGAAGGGTGCGCCCTTTATAGCGCTCCAATGCATTGGGTAAAGTATAGTATCAAGATACGTCATGTGCAATGAGTGTGGACTCATTCTAATTCAAGTGAAACGAGGGTTTACTCGTGATTCAAGTGCAATGAGGGTTTACTCATGCTCCATGTGCAATGAGCCTTGGCTCATGCTAATTCAATGTTAAGTGTTGTTGCCACATTTCCATGTTATGATTATCATGCTTTATCATGAATTTATGTTCATGTCTCTCTTATGCTCTATTGATATGCCTATTGCCTAACATGTATTGTACTCCTCATGTTATTCATTGTGTACTCCCTTACTGGGCTTTATAGCTCACCCTTTTCTTATGCATGTCCTCAGGTTATCCCATGCAATGCTAAGTACGAAGGAATGTAGTGGTCATGTAAAGGAAGTTTTCAATAAGGATGTTGTATTTCAAGTTTAAAGTTTTTATGTAATGATCCTAAGCCCCAAAGACACTAAACCTCTCGATCTTCTTTGTTGTATCAAGTGAAGTTTTATGTAATAAAGCATGTTTAAGTTGTAATAAAAAGCAGGGTTGTCATAATGGAGACACACAAAATGATAGTCTGACCACTACACACCATGTTCCCCCTAAAAGACATTAATTATGTAGGGAGTATGACTTGTCGTGTGAGATGAAAAGACATGGGAAGACCTGGGGTAGGGAAAACATGTAATGTACCCCTCCACACACACCATGTACTTTTTCTATGGAAAGTGGAGGCCCTCTGTCTCTTCATTTTGAACTATTTTAGTTGAGTGTGATCTCTTGGTCTGATATTATGAGGGTACAGTGTGAAATTATGTCATGGTCATAGTATTTCCCTACCCTCTTTTATTTTTTTCATGGATAGAGTTTTCGGCATGACACTGTGAGGCCTAGATTGATATCATATATAATATCTTCTTTCCTAGGCAGAGTTCATGGTATCAACATGACCACCATATACAATTCATCAATCCCCTATCAACAATACTGATCCATTTGGGTTTTTGTTGTCCCCAATAGGTCTTGGGTGTGATCCCTTATTTGGGTTCCGACAACTTCTATGTTCCAACAAGTACTTATTTAGTGAGATCAGTGATCATGAACTCTTGGATGAGCACAAACAGTGACAACATGGCTCATGGAGTGAGTTATACTGGATGAGTATAACCTTGAAGCCTCAAGAAGAATCCTATGGCTAGTAGTGGTTGAGACCTCTTTGAGACTTGGAGTCTATTATGAGTATATATGGGTTTTATGGTTATCCTTATTTATTTTTCTCATATATTTATTGATAGACCTCTGAGTTAATGTGTTGACTACTCTTGATGATTTATATTTAGTTATTTCAAGGTGTCCTATTGATATTGATATACTCACCCCTATATGGGCTCTGCCCGCACATATCGTGTCTTATAAAAATGACATACCTTTTGACGACATCCAAGGAGGAACAGGAGAAAGAAGATCATAGTAAGATAGAATGATTGTGGATAGACTAGTTGTTTCATTTGACAACATTTCCCCTCTTTTTGACCTACTTGGACTATTTTTCACTTTTGTTTGTGCTTGTATTTAACCCTTTTATTTCATTCTAGTACTTTATCATACATGGAGGTGCAATAAATATTATGATCACATTATTGTATCAGTTTCATTTACATTTCATTATTATATGGGAAATTGGAGATATGTTAATGTGTATAGGTTCCATAGGAGAAGAACTCCCATTTGTTTGATATGCCTACTCGACGCTAGTTTCCATCCCCTAGACTATTAGAGGCAGTTTTGGGGTGTCACACTTGGCTTATCACCAATCAAGTGTCCCCTGGTGATTCGATTCATGGAATAAATCATAAGAGAAAATTTAATAATATTAAACAACCAAAGGAGATGAAAATATGTTTTTTTTAGATATAATGGTCATAAAATTTCATGATATGTAAATTCAATAATAAAAATCAGTAATTTAAAAGGATAGTAGAAGAAAACCCTTACCTTTATTCAATATTCTATGAAATAACCTTAAAATCATGTATAATTTTAATAACCATATTAATAAACTTTTTAGGAACCCTATTCATGTCTTTTACCTATTATATTCTTCAATTATAATCATTTATTACAAAAATATTATTTAGTTAATGTTTCGTATCATCTTCATAATTCATAACTATTGATTAATCCATAGCTGCTTTGTAATGTTGATTTCGGTTTCTATTAATTGATATGTCATTCATCATTCCTATATTATTTATGGTAGTTGAATCATTTTGTTTAAATCATTTAAGTACCCCCTTCATAATTTGATGGAAATTATGTGTATGATATATCATAATGGAATCCATGATGACATTTTTTTGAGTAATTTACAAATAACCTTCATTTAATTTTTGAAGATCGTTAAATTTTACGAAATCCTTCCAACACCCTATTCATTTCATATATTACTTAGTAATATCATGTATTTCAATTTTTATTGTTTTGATACATGTTAATAGAGAAAATGATAATGTTTTTATAAAATCATTCATGTAGGTGGTTGAACTACCCCAGAAAAGAACATGATATACTAATATAGGAATAAGAACATAGAGTTATAGAAAAATATTATTATTTTCCCATAATCATAATGATTATAATATAAAATAATTTCAACAGAGTATTATATTTAGAAATAGTGTATATGATAAGGTAATTGAATAAGTAATGGTGGAACTTAGATACCAACATGATGAATTCTCTCTATTAAGACATAGGTTCCATCAGAATTAAGGATTTAGGTTTCATTCATGAAAATAAAATCTTCCTGAACTCTTATAAGGATTTATGAGAGGGAAAATAAATATGGATTACTGTGATAAAAAATCATATGAGTGGTTTCAATTGTGAATAATAATGGTCCTTTTTAGTATGTTTTGTGTGTTATTTTCACAAATAATATTTTCCTAAGGTGTATGGTTTCCATTTTAAAAGAAATGTGTTAAAAAAGTGGAATGTAATAGTGTTTGGATTAGTTTGGGTCATTAAATAACTTATCCAGATATTTAGATATATAGTTTTTTTGTTATTTTCTATCTTTACCACATAGCTAAACCCAATTTTACATTATTATTTATTTACTGTTATAACCCAAATTTTATCTCGGTAACTTATTTTTATTTCTAAAAATGAAATTTAACTATTTAATTATCTTCAATGAGTGGATTATAAATTTTTATTCTAGTTACCCTAATTCAATTTCTAAAAATAAAGAAACTAACTTTAAAATTATATCATAAAATATATTAAAAAACTGTTTATATAGAATGTTTTTTTGACTTTAAGTGTTCTTAATATCCATTTGTATGAATTACTAATTAAATTAATATAATTCTATTTTTTTATTCTTATAAACATTTAATTAAATATAAATGTTATAAATTTTGTTTAATATGTGAAAAATACATGATTCTTCATAACAAATGTTCCTTTAAAATCATTTTTTACATTAAATAATTCTATCCACGCCATATTAAATTTAACAATTCATCTTCAAACCCATTAATTTTATCAATCCATTATAATGAAAATAATTATTTGGATTTTTATAAAATATATCATTTTTCATTTTTTAAAAATATTGTTTTTTATTTCCAAATAAACCTTTCGAAAATGGGCATAGGGAGCCAACATTAGACTCCATACTAAACATTATAATAGTATCTTGTGAATGATATAAAATTGTATTTTTGTAATTTAATATATTAGTTAAATAATACATTTTGTTTATTTTTTTTGAATTATATTAATTTTAATTACATAACCCACCCATTGGATATACCCAATGAACAAATGACCAACAATCATATTTCCAACATGCATATATCCAATGACTATGTTTTAAATGTCCTTATATATAACAGTCAGACTCCACTCATATATATAATCTTATATAAAATATTAAAATCACTCAACAAATTTATATTAATATCAACATCTCTATTATATTTCAAATCCTATATATTATTTCTATAGTTACAGTTGGGATGATGATCTTTATAGAAAAACATGAGGGTACTGATTTTATGATTGTGGTATTTTTATTTACATGTAGTTTCTTTCCTCATTTAATTTTATTAAATACGTATCATATTTAATTATAATATTATATTAAATTTTATTTTAGATTATAATATTTTCTCTCTATAAATGTATCAAGGTTCATATTAGTTAATTATTTTAGGTAAAATAATTTCTTCAAAATTTTATTTATATCATAGAAAAATAAATTATAAAATCAAGGGATATTAAATTCTATCCAATTAAAATATTTTTCCCTCAAAATATCATTACTCTAATGGAAAAAAAATTAGGGTAATTATGCATAAAAATATATTTGGATCCCACATTGCTTCCATAACCTTATGTTTTTTCCAGAGATCTTTAACTGGGTGAGTAATCTAGTTTTGTAGTATATTATATCTAAGATCTATCATTTCTATTATTTTTTTCTCATAAGAGAGGTAATTTATAGTTATAACACATTTGAGTTCAGTACATGTGAAGGGTATGGTTTATACTTCCTCAAATGTGATATATGGAACACATCATGCACTCGAGAGAGATTTAGTGGAAGTTTAAGAGGATAAGATACTATTACCACATGAATAAGTATTTGGAAGGGGATAATATATCTAGGGATCAACATACCCTTCTTATAAAGCCTCATTACCTTCTTTAAGGGTGATATTCAATGAAATAAATTTTCCCTAACATAAAACTATAGGATTCATCTATGGTTATCAGTATATGTAATCTATCAAATCTTTTTAGTTTTAATATTTCATTGAACAATATGAGTTTTCTTTTCCATTTCATGTGTATGGTCTAGTCCCATAAACTTATACTCCCTAACATCATCCCAACATGGTGTATTTCTTTACCTCTTCCCATATTGATCCTCATATAGTTCCATTTGACTACTAGATGGGGAAATATTGTCATATGAGAACTCTTCAAAGAGAACGCGTTTACCATAACATCCTATGATATCCATTGAATATGATATGTGCATATACTTAAGTGTTGGATTGATCGTTTCGGATTTACCATCAGTTTAAGGATGATATGATGGGTTGAATCTCATATCTATAACAAATTCAACTTCAAGGCATCTCTGGTCTTGGTAAACCATATATCTCAATTAGATACAACTAAGAGTGGTACTCCATAATTTCATATGAATTAATTTATATATATCCAAAAGAGTTAAATGAGTGATAAGTTTTCTCAAATATAAATGAAATTTTATGACCTCATAAGGAAATCATAGAGAAAATAAATGGTTTTATAACCTTTAAATGTATTTTCAAGTATTATAATGAATTTCATGGCGATATTCTACCATTTCCATATAAATAAGGGTAATGTTTTCATAATACCCTTAAAATTATATCATTTAACATGTAATTCATGATATACCAAGAATCAGAATATATACTCTATATTCTACTTTTAAATATTATCCAACTATAAAGATATCTAAACAAATTAGTGCTTCCTGGATGGATACAAAATGTTGATCTTTGTGAATCATCCAATAGCTCCATATTCAATTATAGTGTTTAAAGAACACACATTCAATTCTTGAATCCTAAAAATTCATAATTTTAAATGTTGAAATCCAAAATGTTCCATAACTTCTTTTGTCTCTCAATATTCTCCTTTAGTACATCCCTAATCTTTACAAGTATAGATGGATATGCAGTTATTTGAGTGAGATAAAATTTATCTCTTTCCCTCATGACATTAAGTTCATTACTTTTTAAATCCATGAGTATTTTTTTTCTATAAATATTCATCATTTATATGGTGGATAAATTCATCCTCCTAATAGTATAATCTATATTGTTTACCTTCCTAGGGTGGTAATGTATTAATCAATTATAATCATTGATCAACATAAACTATATCCTTTAGTATATGTTTATCTACTTTTCTATTAATATATACATTAAGCTTGTATGATCAGTATATATTTAACACTTTTCACCATGTATATAATGCTTCTAAATTTTAAATAAAAATATTACCTATATAACCTATAAATCATGTGTTAGGTAGTTTTTCTCATGAATTTTTGATCAAAACGAGGCATAAGATACAAAAACATCATTATCTATGAGGACACATCCCAATCTATTTATTAATGTATCACTATATATTACATACCCTTCTCCACTATAGTGAAGTGTGGTTATTGTTACAGGGAAAAACCTTCTCTTATACACCTTGAAATTTATGTGGCATTTATCCATCCATAGGAAGACGAATACCATCAGAGTTGAATTTCATTATGGATTTTATATTCATGAGAAATTTATCACAGATAATTTATAGTATCTAGTCAATATATGAAAAACTATTGACCTATGTTATATTGGTTTATTTTTCCTATTCTTCAATAAACTCTATAATTGATGGATCCATAGATATCCCCTCTCTTGTGATTACCCTACCAAAAAATTATACCTTATATAACAAAAATTCACAATTGCTAAAGTTTATATGAAATTTATCCTTTCTAATGGTTCATACCAAAATACTCTAATAATTTTTATCATATTCCTTTCTCTTTTAATATTTGAGAATATCATCTATATAGGCTACCTCAAACAGATCGATGTAGTCCCTAAAGACAATATTCATTATATTCATGATGATAACAAAGATATTTGTGATTCGGAATGGAATCACTATGAATTAATAGTGCTCATATCTTTTATGAGAGTTTCTCCATGATTGGTCCTCCATTTTAATCCTTGTTTGATGATATGAAGGTAAAATTTTAATCTTTATTAAGTATTTAGTCATTAACAGTGAATCAAATAAGTCATCAATATGGGGAATAAGATTCATGTTCTTGATCATGATTATGTTATATTCATGAAAATACAAGAAATTATGTATTTATCCATAGTTCATCCAATCAAAAAGGATAGTTTCAACCCCTAGTGAATCACTTGGTTGTATAAAACCCTTATCCTGGTTCACTTAGAGAATATTTTTTCTTTCCCCCTATTTAATTGGGACTATTCTATATAGATTCAATTTTGACCAATTCATGATATTTAACAAGTTTCTATAGAATTTGTTATTAATTTAGATAATAATGCTAGATGAAAATTTAAGTGGAAGTGATTCTTGTATTATATTTTTTTAACTCACGGATATTGTAAAAACCCATGTGATGTTTTATAATTCATTTTCACGGATGTCTGAAGATGATTGAAATTAGTTCTAAGAGGTTTGGAACTGATATATATTAGTTTGGAGTTATAATGAATTATTTTTTCTTGAAGTGGAAATTTGAAAAAGTTATGAAGATTTTATATGACATAGTAAATTTTTTATGAGTTTAAGTAGCAGATCATATGACATTGGTCATTTTATATGACATCGAGAGGTATTTTATATGACCTTGATCATTTCATATAAATTACTAGTGTGTGTATGTATTCAATATATATATCATATAACTTGTAATTTTATGTGAATTTAATTTGGAGACAATATTACTTCTATTTCATTACAAATTTCTTCATACCTAATCATAATACTTCATTTTTTCCCTATGAATTAACAAGTTATAAGAAACTATTATTTACAAAATTTTGTTTGCAATGAAATGAAATTTAGTATATTTTTTTAATCATTGAGAAAAATTGAGGGATAGATTTAATGATATATAATGCATAAAAATCATTTTAAGGGCCATCAATATTGAATCATTCATAGAAAAGATAATCTAAATTCAATGAGTTATATATCATGATACCGTTATCATGATTCTTACTGATAGTAAAGGACATTAGTGTACATAATTTAAAAAATGTATTGGCTATGTAAAATTAATCCTAATGTTTTGTAAAGGTAACCTTATATTTTATTTACTTATATAAATGAAACCCTAATATGTATTGAGAAAGGTAAGGGTAAACTAGTCCCTATGTAAATTTAATCTATAGACTTTTTTTCGTAAAGGTCACTGGTAATCTATATAAAGGTCCTCACTTTTGAGATACCTAAAGGTAACTAATAAATTCTACCATAAATAAGGGTATACAAATTATGTAATGGTACTTATAAATAATATAAATGTAGGATTTATGATGTAATAATAAGAGTATTATATAGGGAGATTTATACCACTGAATATGAGGGTATAATGACTGTTCTCATTTGCATGAATAAATTTAACGGAAACACTTATACTTGAGTACATCATGGATAAATTGATTAGAATTTACATGATTTGTGGAGGAATATTAATAAGGTTATAGTTTCTATAAGTTTTATGATGTTACAAACAATTTTGAGAGAAAACTTTTGCTTCAAATTTTAATAGAGAGTTGTATCTTATATTGAATTAAAATATAAATATTTAAAAATACATTATTATAGGAGAATTTATGAAAAAAATGATAAAAAGAGAATATTATCCAAGTATTATTCTATTATTATTTATTCACGAAGAAAAAAGATGAATGTGTGCCATTTGGACTTGGAAAAGAAGACACTACTAGAAAAATGATCAATAAACATAGAACTATAGACACATTTTTAGTGTTCTATTGTTATAACTTTTTATATATACACGTATTAATAAAAAAAATTGGTTATATGTTGTATAAATCCATAATAAACTTCACCCATGATAATAGGCTTCCCCATTTTTTAACCCCCTACATGGAGCTCCTCTTCTACCCACAATTCTCTTCTTCTATCCATGATTCTCACATCCCTTTCCTTGGAACCTTCTCCCTCTTAATCGTTACTCAAATGATCACTGATCCTAATTGAATTATCCATTTAGTTCCTCTGTCCCTTGCATTACTCCACCCATCCCCTTCATTTTGTGTTCCCCCACTCCTATGTACCCTTTATCACACATTGATCCTCTACTTGATGAGTTAGATGAACCCTATTCCTTATATGGGAGGACCAGACATGAGTGTTACGATTAGGTTCTTCTCTTTTTGGTGTGTCGGTAAAAAACTTTTCCTTTTACCAGTGGACTACAAATTAGTGATACAGCCAAGACCTTCCATGAGTAGGACCTGTGCGATTTAACCCCATTCCTTTTCTCAAACCATACTCCTCCAAATCCTCTAAGTAACATTCTTCATCTAGGCGAATTTGTTACAGTGTACTCATTTTTGTTGAAGGATCCTCTGATTAATCAAAATTTCTATTTCATTTTATAGAGTTCTCATTTTATATTTTTTTTTGTTTAAGGGTCCTCTGGTTATTAGAAAATTTAAAATAATAAGTTCATTATTTTAAATTAAAATTAAGTCACCAACCCTGCCCATTTTTTCACCTGACCTAGGGATTCAAAAATCTAATTTCCCTCTCTCATCTTCATCATCTTCAATCCACTTCATTACAGATTTGTTCATTAATACATAAGTGATTATAGTCTCATAGTTATATTTATATCCTTATTATCTATTTTTTCTTATTCTCTCATATAATCATTAATATCATCACCCTAAAAGCATTAATATGAGGGGGGTGGATCTCTTAATTCATTATTTCAGACATTTGAGGTTTAACCAACATTGGATGTTGGATGAGTCTTCTAATCCTGGTCTACAAAACGATATCCCATGAATCTTTCCCAGATTTATAAGTATTTTTTATATAATGGATAAAGCTATGGGGAATTTGGAGGTATATTGACTAAAATTTTTCCATTATATTTTAGGTATTATGTTTGGTTGAGTGATCCATCTAATTACCATGAATGACATATCACTTATAGTAAGTCTTATATTTGGGTCATTTCCCTATTATTTCATAAAATAGAGGTGCACCACATATGGAATTTAAAATATAAAAGTAATTTTTCCCTAATTTTGATCATTCATAGCTTTATGAAATCTAATGTAATAGTATTTGAAAATTACATAGAATGTGGTGTGTTCCCTTAAGGTATCTGGTTATATTAGATTGCATGTTATAATTTAAATTTTATTATTAGAATATAAACATGATTCCTATATCAAGATTTAATTAAAGAAAAATCATTTTTCTCTGTACTCCCTTGAATAGGAACCCTATAAGGGTATGTTAGAATATCACGAGTAATTTTTTTAACCTTTTATACTATGGATAATAAAATCACTAGGAATTATGAGATTACCAATTTATACTGATCAAACATCAATACTCTAATAAAGTATGTAATTGATGGGATGAGTAACTAAAATATTTTTGTGGTGGGATTAAATTATTTAATAAAAAAAATTAAAATTTGATAATGATGTTTTAATGACCAATAAGATAATATGAGCAATCCCCATACTTTACTATCACTGACCTCAGGCATTTTCCATGGAATTTCAATGAATGGTGACTAAAATCATGGGTTTACACACCATTCTTTGGATTATTTTTCTCCAAACATACAAATTACAAAACCAATAAATAAAAAAATTAGATATGTTATCTATACATAGAATAATCACCAAAATATTCTAATGATAAAGAAAATATCCCTAATAGGGATCCCATAATTCAAGAACCATAAATATTTCATTAGAGAAACATATAAATTATGTAATGCATATGAAAAATATATTGAATTCAGCAATATATGATATCTACTAAGACTGTGTATATATAAGTTTTAGTATACTAACATAGTAGGATATTCCAATAATACATACTTATAGTGAATACATTAACACAAAATTATGTATTTGTAAAAAAAATTCATAAATTTTTTATTGATGAAGCATTTCTATAACATATTTGAAAACAATAAATAAATAAATAATGCAATGTGTGAAAATAAAATTGACTATAAATTAAAATTTAACAATATATAATATATTATTTTACTTTCTATTTAAGATATTAGTTATGATTTTTTATAAACATGTTATTAATTATTATATTTTATCTTATAAAACAATACATAACACGTTATGTCATTTTATAGATTATTTATTTAATGTATGTTTAATTTCCTCATAATGGATAGAAGTTGAATGTACAATGTTGATAGGATCACTGAAGATTTTCAGAATGTATTATGATATTTATTTAACTTTGTATTCAATAATGATTCATATGGTGGATTGATTCGATGCCCATTTTTTCATTATGCTAGAAAATCATGGTTTACCAGTGAGGAATTGAGTCTCTATATCAATAAAAATGGATTAAAAAATATCATGTGTGGTATCAAAATCGATAAAAATATCAAGTATAGAATGGAATTGATTTATCTGAAAGGATTGATATAAGAAATATTATTTCTGATCAGTTTCCATTTGTTTCTAAAGCCAACAAATCATATAGACTAGTGCCAGAGGAAATGAATACCAAAACACAAATTCCATGTGTTGATTAGAATGATGATGTTGAGAGTGTTAGAAAGTTGATGGAATATTTGAATACCCCAATATATCGATAATGGGAAAAAATGAGAAAACATGATTTTTTTTAATGTGATTATATCATGGAAAAAAATTTATGGATTTAGTAATACTACAATTGACTATCTCCTTACATTTTTAAGGATTTAATACCTGATGATGATTTTATTCCATAAAATTATTACATGGCATCAAAGATGGTTGAAAAAAATAGATTTTCATCTACTAAGATCCATTCTTTCCCTATATATTTTTTTATGTTCTAAAAGGAAAATTAAATGTTGAGTCCTTGAAAATATAGTGGTATATTAAGGTGGAAGACTAATAAAGATATAAATCAATCCCATGTGCCATACAAAGTAATGGGGAACTTCCCTTTAATTCATAGGTTTCAAAAAGTTTTATTCTAGAAAAAATGGAAATAAACATGATATGACAAAAAGATGAAAGAAATAAGGATAATGAAGAAATAGTACATCCAATAGATGGGTTAAATTTAAAGAAATTTTATGTGCTACATACTAATTTTATATCTTACTGGTGAAATGTTATATTGGGATTATCATGTGATGGTTTGAACCCATTTCACCAAATGCATATTTCACATAGTACTTATCCTATTTTCATTCACATTTATAACTTTCTATCATGTATGTGTATGAAGAAGTCATTTACTATCACAATTATATTTATATATGAACCTAATGATCCTAGAAATGATATTGAAATATATTTTAAATCATTCATATATAAGTTTAAATATCTTTGGATTTTTGGTGCTCAAGCGTATGATGCATTTAGGAAGTAGTAATTTATTTTTTGTGAATCCTAATTATGAATGATAAATGATTTTCATTATTATAGAATAATCTCTGGTTATAGTAAAAAAGGGAAATTATCCTACCCTATTTTTATGAAAAATACATGTTCATGAAGAATAATGTTTCGATGAAATTTCAGCATCATAGGGCATCAATGATTTTTTCTGATGGATCATTCATATAAGAAAAGTCAATGACAGATGCATAATTCCACGAAGACAGATGAAACTCCTCAATAAATATTAGGGAATTATATTGTCAAAGAACATTATGCTTTGAATTATGTTCTTGGAAAAATATTCAATCAAATTCCATAAAAAGAAAGAATGTTAATTTAAATTCCAATTAAAATTCAATAAAATAAAAGTATATTCTTTGAGTTTTCACATTGCTCAATGAATTTATTGTGTCATTGTTTGTATATAATTAATATCGAGAAAAAAAATTTGGGAGATGTTAATTTATACTCTTTTAGATGTCAAGGGAAAAAAGAATATTTTTTTCTACATCATGATTTAATGGATTGGGGTATAAGAGAAAGAATTCATCAAAATTTAATTGGTCAAAATAAGTGGAAAATCTCTTTTTCGTATTATTCAATGGCAACTATAGATAAAAATAAATTTCTTTTGGTCTTGTAAAGTTTGAAGGTTCCATATGGTTATTCAGGTAATAATTCAAAAAGGCAGAATATACATTGTGTGAAAATAATATCTCTTAAAACCCAGGATTATAATGTCTTGTTACATGAGTTGATTCCCATTTCCATTTGATATTTACATTCACATAATTTTAGAGTTTCTATGATTCAGTTATGTCATTTGTATCATGACCTTTGTTCCAAAATAATGAGTAGAGGTGTTGTTCATAAATTACAGAGAGATGCAATGATCATTCTTTACGACATAGAGAAAATTTTTCCACCATCATTTTTCACAAGTATGTTTCATTTTACTACACATATTCACATACAATTTCTTTTTTTTCTCCTGTTTTGAGTCTATAGATATATCTGACAGATAGAATGATATCTACATTAAAATCTTATGTGAGAAATAAATATAATCCAAAAGGATATATTGTTAAATTATATTTATCATAATAATTCATGAATTTCTCATCATTATACTTGGATAACATAACTATGAGGTCTTGTCAAATAATGAGAACTGAATATATGAAAAATGATCCCATGAAGCTTTCATTTCCTTTACTATCCTAAATAGGGGGGATATATAGATCATAATAGTTATGTACATTAAGTAGGGAAGAGTGGTAAATTTCTCATCATACATTATTATACAACCATGGTGTGCTTGATGATTTCAACAAGTAAGTAAACTTATAAATATTTATTTTTTTCATTGTGTTATTTATTTTTAGATTCTTACATTTTAAATATTTCATATCTATAGAGAACATTTAAAAATTATAAAAAGGATACATCTTTCTCTATCTAGTAAGTGGAATGAACAATTACACAACAAATAATTTACTACTTGGTTAATGTCAAAGGTAATAAATTTCATTTTTTTCTAATAACTTAATCATAGGTCTCTATTTAATATTCAATATTGATCTCTTTAAAATTCTAAATTTTCAAATGAATGGTCTATCAGATGAAATAAGATCATTTTTATTTGGCCCAAACATTGTGGTACATGATTTTAAGGAAATGGTTTTCAATGGATTTAGATTAATTATAAATATTTGTGAAACAAAATAGAAACCTAGTATGATGGTTTAATAATATGTGAAACAACATATTGTTATGTGCATCAGATAAGAAAAATAAATCATAAAATATGTCATATTATGAGGTTGTTGAAAGAATCAATTTATTAGATTACTACACGTATGGTTATGTCATAATTATGAAATTTAAGTGGTTTAATTTAATGAGATATCACGAAATGAATATATATAACTATTGATTTAGAGTGATCGATATAAACCACCATTTTCATACCAATAAACCTTATATTCTTGCATCGTAATCTAGAGAGGTGTTTTATATAACTGAACTATTAAAGAAATAATTTAGTGTTATTGTTTATGTCATTACTGGACATATTTTTGGAGAAGTAATGGATTATAATGATGTATTATATGAACTTGTTAGTATTTATTTGATTATTTCATTTGATGACAAAAATGATTCAATTATTAGAAAAGGCAATGAACAAGAAATTATAACATATCACACATGGTGTTGACACATTTATATGTATTTACCAGATATTATTGAAATATTGTATGTTTTTTTAAATATTCATAAATGATATCAAATTGATTATTTTAAATTATATTTCAAAATTTTCAAATGAGTTGAAATTGTGGTAGCTGAATATGAAAATGTAATGAAATTTTAATTTTTTAAGTTGATTAATCCTTTTATTAAATAAAATTTTATATCGTTTTATTTTTTGATGAAGTCAAATGACTATATTATTTAACATTTTTATTATTTCTATTCAACTTAGAATACTATTTTAAATTTATATGTAAAATTTTCTGATTATGATGAAGTTATAAGGAGAATAATTCATATAAATGAACAAAATATTAGAGATTTAGGAATTTCTCCTATGATCACAATTGTAAGTACATTTTATGTTTTTATATTTTTTTCTTTAATGTTATTTATCTTATTATCCTTCATTTTATTTTATTATTGATGTTATTTTAGGCTACAACATTGAGGATATGAATGGATTATGATATGGTGGCTAACAATATGGTAGGGGTACTTGTATGACCAAATCTACAATTCAGCCTACCACTATGTCACTTTAGTCATTTAGTTCAACCTCTGTTCACCTCGATTTTATCAATACGAGGTCATACTGCAATTTTCCTTCATCATATTTTCCATGTCCACCTTTTCTATATCCATTTCAACCAACACCCAAAATTGATGGTAGCTATCTGTCTCACATCCCTCTTTATTACCCATTCCCACTATCCATTGTAAAGGGCACTACTCCCCTATATATTCCACCACCATATCTATATCCATATCGACCTTCATCTTTAAAATGATATCCATCAGGTTTTGCATCTCCATTAGTACAGTTATTATCATTGACTATAAAGTTTAATCTTAATGTAGATATCCCACCTACAATATAAGATACCCGCTCCTCCATTAGACGCAACACTCTAGGGGTCAGTAGATCCCCCGACTGCTGGTATGTGTTTAAACATTACTAATAGTGTCTAATGATAAATTCATATATATTAGTTTCCTTAAATAACTATTTTTTCATGATTATATGAATTCTCTACCTGACAAAGAGGTTTCAAAAAAATACAATAGGTCTGGAATCAACACACACATATCATGGTTCAATATAACGAAGATGGTGTCAACATTAGGAAAAATGGAAAGGAATGTATAAGTATGATGGTCACACTTTCGAAACACATAAATAACATTCTAATTCAACCAATAAGTTGGATGGAATTTAAATACCAAATAAATGAAAATTACTAGGTATATATTTGAGTAAGTAATGTTAATGAACTTTTATATATATATTAATTTATAATATTCTGTTAACAAATATTTTTTCCAATGTAGCTCTAATATAATTTTCCTGATGGAAAAAATGCATGGTCCAAATGGTTAATGGAATTTTGTGAAATATCTAGATCATATGAGTGTGACCTATATGTTAATTAGAAATAGAGATTTGATATCGAACATAAAGAAATACCGATTATTCCATATTTCCCATGATTAGAGTGTAGAGAGTTGTTTGGGGATTGGAATAGTCCAGAGTTAAAGGTAGAAGTCAAATTTATATATATAATCATTTAATTATTTTGAAAATTATTTTTAAAGCATAAATACCATATTTTATTTACAGTATGAATCTAACAGAAATAAAATAAATAGAAGTACAATGAAATACATTAAAAATATTGGACACACTTCTCTCCCAGATCTCAAGCAAGCCTAAGTAATTTAATATTTAAATTATTCAAATTCATTTTCATGAAATATATATTATTACCTTTAATGTTTTATTTTTCTGTCAAATTTGTTTATTTTTTATAGTATTATGTTTATACTCATTAATATACTACCATAAACTAAAAAATTATTTTAAATGATCCCTATTCTTCTTTTCTCGATAAATATTGAATTTAAAATTTTCACCACCATCTTGTAATGATTAATCATCATTTTTAGATATATGGGTTCCCTTTTTTAGGTATTGGCCGTAGATTTTCAATTTATTAACATATTTATAAGTTAAATACAAGAATAATTATTTCTCTTAGATGATCATTTGGGTTGATAATATTCTTTAAAATCTTCTTGTTTCTTAATGAAATTTCTTGATAATTTATAGACCTTACTAAAATTGCAGAACTATAATTCTTTATTTCCCTTTTACCTACCTAAGCCATATTTTATATATTTTTGATCATAATGAAATGAAATTCTTAAAATTCATTTTTGTTTTATTATCTTCTATTCCATTATAATATTTCTTTAGGGAACTAAATGTCTTAGAACTCTTATTAAAGTTAAAAAATATCATTCTCATCTTTCCAATTGACCATCAGAGATATACATATTATTATTTCAAATAATAACAAAATTTTATAATTTCTATTAATTGAAACCAGTATAGATCATAGTCTTATTATAATTATATCTTAGAATCAAAATTATATAGATATATTCCCATGAGTTTCTATACAATGGTGGAATCCTTGAGTGTATCACCATAAAATTATATAAAAGAAATAATATAATTTACATGAATAAATAATGTATCCCCTACCTAATCTTCTACCATATATATATTTTTAAATTGAGCACAATATATTTGGATTCAAGACTCCTTAACTTTATTATCTCTATCATAAATATCATTAATTCTATTCTAATATTCATGATTAGTTTTTCATCACATGAAATGTGTTAGATCATTTCCTAATAGTTATGAATTAGGAATATTACATGCCTTTCTATCACCCCCAGTATTCTCTAAGTCTTGTGTTGTGATGTGAATTAATTCATTGTCTTCTCTAGAATATCATATCCTAGTAAAAGTAGATCTGAAACCATCTATTCGCTCAAACAAACCCTATTATATCACATATATGAATTCCTTTAGTGTAAATGAATGTCATGTTTTTTATGAGACCTTAATCATGTAATGATATAAATTAAAATAAACTCAAATACTTCAGAATAAGTACTTGGATTCATTACTTAAAATGCTTTGATTCTAGTTGGGAATGTGTGGTAAGAACCACTAAAGAGTGAATCACTTATTCCCAAAACCTATTCACACTCTCTTTTCACCAATATTTTTATAATAGTTATTTTATAGGATTAATTATAAATTGATGTTGAAGAGAAAAAAATAAAGATAATAAAAAAGACTACATGAGGATAATATATTTTTATAAGGTTCCAGTTATAGTGGTTTGATATCCATTATTATATTTTAAACACTAGATTCAAAAGATATTGAAAATACCTAAAGATCTTGGATCATACTTGGCCATACTCACAACATGATTAGTCTTATTATGGAATGAGTTGTCTAGAAAAAACAAAACTAGAAACCCGTTAAATTGATACACCAAATTCTATTGAGGTTTATCCATACTAGTTGTAACAATTAATTTTAGTTACTTGGATTTTTTGAAGCATTATACTAGTCTAAAAAACTATGGTGCAATATCTTCCATTATGATGGGATGAAAAATATTTCATTGTGAAACATGTTTGATACCAAGATAATGGAACACTTTTTTATTATATATTTTCTTCACATAATAATCTATTTCCCATAATTCCTCAAGAACATCTTTTATGTTCAATAAAATGTATTATGTTGCGACTCTTTATATTTAAGGGTATATTTTTTCCTTTACCACCACCCTTTTATGGAGAAAATATTATTCATGTAGTGTGAATTTCTTTTATAAGATTAAAATTATCACCTAAAACATTTCTATCATGATTTTTTCCTTTTAATATATCCTTATGAACTTCAAAATTGAAAATCTTTATTTCATTGTATCCTTCTACAAAAAAAACATTTCTATATATATCTTGACTATGAATTCAGTAAATGAAATGTAAAAGAAATATAATATCATGAATGATCATTAATTGTATGTTATGGTATGATTTTTAAGTGGTATAGAAACAAAAAATCTATCTATAAGATTTTGGATATTTTTATAGTATGAATTCTTTTACATTTTCACCAAAAATCATTTATTTTTTAGTTTTTTTGTTTATGGTGTTGGTAGGGGATGAAGTGTATGTTTTATAGAGTTTTCCATGATTTCAGGCTAAAAATATTATGCAAGTTTATGGTCACATTACAGCCTATAGATTTATTGTTTGGCGAGGGGATGTATAAAATTTTGTTTAAAAAGTACGTGCTTGGTAACACATCCGAGGATTTTCACAATGATTGTTGGATCAGACGTAAGAATTCATAGTAGGGTGATGGAATTTATTCAACGACTCTAAATAAAATGGGGATTTAATTTCACTATGATGAGAATAATTACATCCTATCATGACAAATTTTTAGGTGGTTAGGATTTTTAGTAATTTTATAGAAAGATTCATTGCATTGAATTTATATTCCCACATCATTATGTGTCCCTATGAATGAATGTTCATTGTAATGCAATTTATCACACTAAAACCCATCCCATGTGATATTTTTTAGATATTTTAATTAAAATTTAAAAAACAAAATAAAAAGGGTTTTCTCATATTTCACTAGTAGTCACATACCTATAGATTTATTCTATGGAGTCTTCTTTCTTTTCTTTTGATTTCTCACACATTTGTTCCTATATTTACAACCCTCTATCATGGTAAATATATCGAGGTAAAGATAACACTCATTGATCATTATTTCTATGATTTATTCCTAATTATTTCAATTTCAAATAGATACACCCAAAGTTAGGGTCATTTTTAGATTTTTTGAATACTTTCAATTATTTATTATTCATTCTATTATTCTCAATGATATAGATCCTATTTTATTGAGGTAGGTGGTCTCTATTTTTCTTATTAGTTTTAACTTGTTTTATATATGTTTTATGAGATATATAAAATGATATGTTTGTATATATACCTTAAGAAATTATTTAAATTGTATCCTTACTTCTTATGGTGATAATAAGATGCAAGAGTATCTTGAGTAGTCATATAATAGGTGTACAATGACACTAAGGTCACTATAGACCAATATAAATGTACAAAGGAACTAGGAATGAAATATTAGTGTGGGGAATTCTCTCATCCCCCACCTAATAATCCTAGGAACTTGAGTTTTCCTATCATATAACCAATTTTAGAATCTATGGGGGTCATTACTATTTTGATAATATGAGAAAAAGGTTCAATAATTATAAAAAATAGAATAAAATGAGTTAGTATAAGTAATGGTTCAAGATTTATTTATGTATATGAAATCACACCATGGTGATATGTATTACACAACAATTTTTATTTAAAGCTTCTATAAAAAAATTATCAGCTAAATATCACACCACAAAATAATTCATTAGCCATAATGAAATGTTTTATTTAGTTATTCATTGCGGGGAACTAATTTGGTCATGACCGACATGAAATAATAGAAAATAAGATGGCATTAGCAATGTAAATTCTTTCTATATCACTCATAAAACATACATAATTTATAGAGTTCAATAGAATCCAAAAAATCCTATGAATTATAAAAAACACTTTTGAACCAAATGAAAAAACTTTTTGGCACCAATAAATTGATACTTCTGGAAGCCCATGTAATCTAAATAGTCCAACTCCATATTCTATGGATATCATTATTAAACATAGGTATAAATACACTTGTAAGAATTTTAAAATTACCTGGTATCCATGAAAATTCTCATATAAAACTTCTGAACTTTTAACAACATAAATTTTTCTTTATGCATATTGGATTTAATTATTCCCTCAGAGGAAAACAGATTTCTCTGTTTGTTCTTATTTGATGTAGTTTTAAATACTAAACACGATTGGAGAGAGTTAGATATATTTCATCTTTAATCTACTATCCATCAAATCCCATGGGATTCCATCATTTCAATAGTTCTAATATCAATCTTTTCCATTTCAAATTCACCTTAATACCCACTATTATTTCATCAATTAAGAAATCTCACACAGTCTCTATGATTAACTATTTAAAGTGATAGATTTAACAACAATACTATACAGATTTCATATTTAGTAGTAATTTTATCTACTATTTTTTGAATCCGTTTTTGGATTAAATATTTCCTAAAAAATGTTCTCATGGATAGTGTATATCCTTCTTTCATAATGTATATATAGATTCCAACATATATGACCAGGTTTAGTTTTGGAAAAAGATTTGGTTTAACAATGCATCAATTGTTTCCAACTTGAGTTCCCCGGTGTTTGTTCTAATAGATTTGTTACCTTCTAGAATAATTATATCTTCTTCTTATCCATGGATTCTAGCCTATAATTCATTGTTCATTAACTGATCAAGTGAAATGTTTTCCATAATAACATTAAATACCTCTAATGATGTATCTGGATTTAATTTTTCTAGACTTAAACTTTCTTCATGATTTATATTTTCTTCTAAATCCATCAATACTATGATTATAATTATAATAATATGAATTGTATCATCCAACGAAATGGAAGTATTTGATCTTCTCCTTATTTTAGAATCTAAAATCATCCTAATAGAATCTTTAAAATTTTATATAGTTTAAATTAGTTCTCATTCATTCAGTTTGGTTAGTTCTTTTGGTTTAATTTTTCCTTTTAGTATTCAAATCTCTTTGTTTAGTTTTTTTATATTCAAATCTATTTTACTATGATTAATCTAATTCAGTTTAGCTTGGTTTAGTGTAATTTAATTCACTTCAAATTTTTCTTTTCTAATTTTTTTTTCTTATAAAAAGTCATTGAATATCAAGGTTTGTGTTCCTTACTCTACCATATTATTTAAAATAAGAAAAAAGAGGGATGGTGCTATGGTAAATAGAGAAACATAGGTGATGATTCTAAGTATATTTCAATTTATTCTCTTTTAATTGAGTATAATTATTTATATTATTTTATTATTTTAATATATGTTATATATCACTCAAAAAATTTCTTTAGAGGCATTGGATGATAAAGAACCCAAATATTTGATCTTGAATTCTCATATGCATCAAATATTTGGAGATATACATCATGGAAAAGTGAATTATCAACCTGGTAAGAAGATTGAACTATCTAGATACTGGTCATATGACAAAATTTCTTTGATTACTGGTTTTTTTGGTTAAAGTGGAATAAATGAATGCCTCAATCCAATTAGAAACTCAAAAATTAAAAGAAGATACCCAACTTCAAAGGATTATAGATGAACCAATATTGAAAGATATGTCTAATATTTCTTATATACTTACACCAAAAGCCATTTCAATAGTTGACACATCTTTGATGATGATTCATTCTATTTATCAAAATTTTTATGACCCTACCAATGATGATATTGGTGTTGTTGTAGATTCCAATTCTCATGTCGATGTTGATGTTGATTCTAATGTTGGTGTTTATGTCAATGCTGGTGGTGTGAGAGGTGGTGATGGTGTTTCTATTGGAGGTGTGGATAAGGGATTTATGGTTCTAATGAAACTGAAATTAAGGATCATTTTTTATTTAAATTTTATTTATAGGTTGAATAGTATTATGTTATTTATTTTTATTATAGTTATATTGATTTGTTATTGTTGAATTGTATTCTGTTTTAATGTTTGTTTTGTTTTTTTATGAGTGATAAAGAAGCTATAATTTTTGATGGGTTGTATAGAAGTCTATTTAAACAATTTGAAATTGTGGAAATAAAGCAGGATCCATAGTTTCAACCATGACAATACACCAATAGCAATTATTTTAAACCATGGATTTATGCTTGCCTGTATAAATAAATAGATATGGTTTCTATCTATGGATATAGTTGTATTTTCATAGCTTTAAACAATGAAAATAGATTTTAGTAGGTGTTTTTATTAACATAGTTTTAAACCATTGCTACATGTGTATTTCTATAGTGGAAGCTGTGTAAATAGACAAATTTCCACAATTTAAGCCATGGCTATGAACATATATCCATGGTTTCAAACTGTGGGAATATCCATGGCCCTATTTCCATGAAAATGGGATCCATGACTATGTAAAATATGGACATTACCTATATCAATGGTTTATGGTTCAATATCCCTGACTATAAACCATTGATATAGCTTGATTTTCTAGTAGTGAGACCAAGTTAGTTGGTAATGAAGTTCATAGTAGAGTGAGAGAGAATGAAAGATGTCATTATTAGAAAAATTAAAGAAAATTTTACATGATGATGTTGAAGAAAAAATTTGTCTCATTCAGTGTTGTCTATGTAAACTGATGAGGCATATAATTTATATTCAATAATAGAAGACGAATAAGAACCCAACACTCACAAAAACTAAACAGTAGTCTATATGAGTAAGAGATATGAGTTGTAACCCAAATATAGATTACTATTATGTGTGTGATGAAAAAATGTGTGGGTTGCACTGAATCAAAATCAAGAGACATGAAAACATGGGTTTTAAGGTTATACTTAGAACATTTATACTCACAGGTGAATTCTATTGGTTAGTGTGGTATCATTGAGTTCTGAATCACATTGATAGGTGAAAATTTTCAAATTTTTTATTCTTTTTGTTCTTGTGTGTTTGAATATGGGTTGATAATGAACATAACTTGTCCAGTTTGGTGGCATGGGTTGTTTTTTGAAATAAACATATGATAACTAATATCACCGATTCAACCCCCCCCCCCCAGTGATACTTAGATCCTATATGTGATAAAACATGTGAAGACCCCCTCCCACCAATGGTAACCCACCTAGGATAAAAATAAATAAATGTTTATAATGATAACTGAAACCTACCTCTAATATAACATGTGTTGGTGACTATAACCAAGAGTATATCAGACACATAGATGGGATTCATTACCCTATATGAGTTTGAGGAATAATATATAATAAGGGAAACCCCCCCCCCCAACAAATTCCTTACATAAATAAAATATGTATTACCAATACATGTAATATCATAAATAAACTAAAATAAATTCTACAAATATTAATGTATAACAAGGAAATAACCATGAACTCTAGCATCTTTTGATAACTACTCAATAACTCCTTTAAGCTAGTAACATCTTACCCGATCTCCAACAAATTCCTACTGTCCTAAAAAATAATTCATATTTATATAGGGTGACCATAACATGTTTACTCAATAGGATCCTACCAATGACCTATCATGAAAAAATGTGAATAAAGCATACCAAATCATAGTGAATAATAAAAAGAAATTAACTCATCATCTAAATAGGTGATAATAGTTTCCCATCCTCACCATGACTCTCTTACTAGGTAATTTATAAAAATAATCCATTTTTTATCAAAATAATATATATAGGAATAAAGGTTCCATGCTTCCACTTCTACCCTATTTTTTCTTTCTCACACATAATCAATTATGTCTCGTTCTCGCCCCTATATAAAAATATCATCCTTGATGTGAGTTATCCCTCATCCCTACCCACCTAAGTCCCATACTGGGCCCAATATCTCATGTTTTCATTAATCCATATATCCATCTCATCATAAACATCATCACATATATAACCTAGAGTATTTCTTGAATCCAATACAGCCTATGTAAATGAATTATACCTCAATCTATCAAAAAACATGCATATACACCAGTGGGGAGCCATAGTCACCATAACTAGATAAAAGTATGTTTCATACCTCATTCCATTACCACACAAAGATAAATTTATATTAAACCAGGATCTATCATAACCCTGATAAGAATGAACCCTATAATATAATTCATTACATCAAATATATACATACTAATTTACATCAAGAGAGAGAGGGGGGAGAGGGGGAAATTTAACAATTAATTCCCAATACATTCTAAATGTTAGATAAAAACACCCCCAAAACATTTAGGTGATATTTTCTCTACTAACTTGGGTGGGGTAGCATATGAGATAAACAAAATATGGAATAATATCACACACAACCGCACTAAGGTAAACTACCTAGCCTTAGACTCGTCTCCTTCTATCATCTCATGTGACCTCATGAACTGCCATAATTATGTACTATATATAAAAATAGAATATAAACATCAAATTAATTATTAATTAATTAATTAACCATTAATTAATTTACATTAAAATTTTGAAGATTTACTTTTTAATCATCTTAATCCAAGTGCTTATTATACTATTAATTCTATTAATTATATTCAAAAGTATGTCAAGATAATTTGTGAACACCAAAAACAACCCTTATTAATTTATTAGTTCAGTCTGTCATTAGATGGAGCATCGAGGTACACTAAGACTCAACCTAATCTACCTCTTAAAAAATGCATTCATAGTGCATATTAACAAATCGTGTCATGTAGTTGGATAACCATCAAGGAAACATCATCTAACCATCTTTCCATCATGAATGTTCATGAATGAATTAATAAATATTAAACATATCAATGAAGAAATTAAAACCTGAACTCCTCTAATTTTTCTAGGGTCTCACACCATTTCAAATAATACAACCCATAAAACCAACATCAACATCGACAATATCTATAGTTTGGACTCCCATTACATCTCACAAAACATTAATTATTAAATAACACAACCAAATACCTCTATCCCTTTTTTTTCAATGTTCACAACCACAATAAAGTAAAAAAAAGATAAATACTTAAATTCATAGATCACACATACATTTCAAATTTATTTTTTGCACACTAATGAGGGCACTAAGGCCTTGGTATTGAGGCCTTCATGCCAATCACAATAAGGAAGGGGTTTATTTATTCATAAACATTTATTCTTGATTAAAAAACTATTTAAATTCAATATATAATTAATTGGTTCATTAATCATATGTTCTACAAAGTAGGAAACCTAAGGCCATTATCTAACTATAACTAACAATAAACAATCTCCAAAGTATTATTTCAAATAATTGAATCCAAGATGAGAATTAAACACTCTTATAGTGACTCTTCCATTAATTATCAATATTAGGATTTACATTATTATATTTTCATGAATTTAACCATGATTAAAAATCAATAACAAAAACACTTCCAAACTTATATCACACTATCATAATAATCATAAAGAGGAATCATGAAAACATAAACCATAAGGGATTTCAAAACCCAACCATTCATTTAATTATCCATAATAACAATTAATTATCCTAAAAATGTGATATTTATTTATTCAATTCATTACTTTACATGAATTTAAATAGTTTTCTTTATATAAAAAAAAGTTATATTATACTACATCATGTGATAACATCATTGGTTATTTTAATTTCCAAATTTAAATATGCCTAGATATTTAATCTATGAAATTAAATTTATGTTTTAATTAAATTCATGAATTAATAAAAAAACATTATTCCATGGAATGTGATTGATTATAATGAATAAACTAAAAAATAAATAAACAATTCTTATTATCCTTAGAATTTCATGATTATTGAATAATTTTTCAACATGAGATTCCTTTTTTGAATTATTATCTTTCTAATATTAATCAAAATAATTTAGAAAAGGTGATAATTCATGATTAATTGACTCTTACATAATGAAAAGGGGAAGTAACAGTTCCCCCACCAGGATTATAAGCTTAATGTTCTCCGAGTATGAACAGATAAGTGAGAAACAACCACTATTAAAGAAAAATTTACCAAAAACAAAAGAAACTCCACTAGATACTATGAAAGAAAAACACAATGAATAGTAGCTCCATACCTCAATCCAAAATAGATAAATCTTACTAAAATGTATTTATAGAAAGAGTATGAAGCGTGGAAACAAGTATGAAGGGAGAAGTAAAAAATACCATCATCGATGACATTGATCCATTGATCCAAAGGTTTTAAACTCTTCATGGAATGTATATAGGGTGGTGAGAGGTCCAAGAGTCATATAGGGTTTAGTATAAGGAGAAAAAATATGAGACATGTGAGTTTGATCTTTTTATTTATAAAGGAATCCCAAAATCCATCACCGTGGTGGGGTGAACACCCATAATTCCCAAGGTGCCTTCCTTCAAAGTGTTATCCGGTTTTCAAGGATTTTGAACTCCATTGATTGTAACTTTTTTTAAAAAATTCAACACATTTTGATATCTATGATGGAATCCACTATGGTGTATCACAAAAACACATGTCATTTTACACTAACCACACCTAGTAATATTTCATGGGGAGCCTTACGCTACCTATTTCTGAAAATGGGACTCATTCAGCGCCAGACCCATATGCCTTCCTCAAAAAGGTATCTCAAGATATTTTCCTCATCCCCATTTATCACAGGTGAATCTTAAAGGATAAAATCCAAGAAAATTTCTAGAAAAGTCATTTTACTCACAATAGTGCACTCCAACACTAAATAAAAATCACTACACCCACCACCATGTTGTGGTGACTGTCATAAAGTATAAAAATATTTTCTATCCATTAAAACTCCTCTAAACTCCATTATAACACCTCTTAATCCAAGGAAAATCTAAATGGAAGGAATTTATAAATTGGGTAACTTAAATAAGATACCTCTCAAATAACTTTTGTGCTTAAGAATTTAAATCAGGACCCAGAAGGAAGAAAAGTGGGGTCCGAACAACCACACCATGAGATACCTCTCAAGGATATCACTACAATAGGAAGAACACAATCACAACACAAATAAAGAGAAAATTAACTTGTAACATTAACAAATAATAAATTAAACAAACATATATATCAATAAAAAATATAGCACATTGTCTTAAAATAAGTGATAATAAATAAGTAATCAAAACAACTCGGGGTATTAATAGCACATCTATGACTCACGCTCCCAATTTATCTCTAAAAAACACCCTATAACCATAAGAAATGAAACAAAGGTATATAACACACCCATGAAGCACCTTATAATAACGGTCCTGAATCACTATAGGCATTTCATGAAAGGTTACAACATTTACAACATCCATCTCACCCCAATCGATGATGCGAGAATCATCATGAAGATATTTTTGAATCTTTGATTTATAGAAGATATGATGAATATAGATCATCTGTAAGTGTAGTGATAACTGATATGATACACCTCCAACTATATCTAACACGTTGAAAGGCCCAACAAACCTAGGATAAAGCTTACAGTCATGACCAATCATTCAATTCCATTGATAATGATACACCTTTATTAACACGTGATATTTGATGTTAAACATCAATAGATTACTCCTATGTTCAATGTGGGACTTATGATGGTCCTGTTTCACCTTTATTAACTCTCAAATAAATTTTAAATTATTTTTCATACTCTATATCTATTCCATTGCATGAATAACTAACACTCAAACCTTAGTCATGCACAATGCAGTGAAACTAGGTTTACCATAATTTGATTCAACCTTAACCATGATCATAGTGGAGTGAAAAAAATTACTATAGGAAAAAAACAACCAAGGGTAGGTGCCTTACCCATTAACCTCTAATGTACAACATACATGTAAACATCATGTCCTCTAGAGTCTTGATGTTCTACTCATACATACCATCATTTTACAGATAGAAAGTGGTGCTAAGTAAAAACTATGATATAAAGGTAGGTTGGAGACCTCTCTGAACCCAAAAGGTAAATAATGGATCATGATTAGATATTATCATATTTTAAACCCCATGTAACCTCACTACATCCTCTAGGTATTTTATCAATAACACATCCATTGAGTTCTACTACTTGATCACTAATATGTGAGATATCATATTTATATTGTCCATGATTAACTATATAAAATATCAACCACACTTATCTCTAGAAAAACTAGTTACTATGTTAATTTAGATATCCTCTCACTTCCATTTGGGAACATCAAGTGGCTTAAGAAAACTACTATTGACATGATGCTCAACCGTTACATTTTGGTTGACCAAATTTTGAGAGGTAAACTTTTCAACTTGGAACTTTAGAATATACCACAAAAAATGATCCCTTAGATAATGATAATTTTTCTTCACAAAATGGTGTACCGTTGAGAGTGAAATATAGAGATCATGGATAAAAACATCATACATCACTGAAATAATGGAAAATTTTACCTATTATATAACCCAATATTACCCATCTTCAAACCAACATGCAAGACCATCACCAAAAAAACTTGATCACACCAAACCTCTATCTCAGAATCCACCATATAAGACTCACCCACTTAAAACACTAAGGAAAAATGAATTTTATCTAGTAAATACAACACAAACCATTGATTTACACCATATTATGGTAAAACACTACTAATTCTTCCATCACTCTCCATGAATCTCAAGAATCACATTAAACACTACATCATGACTTCATGTTCAAATTATTTTCAACAAAAATCCATTTACTAGGTGTAATGGAAATCTCAAAGTCATTATCCTACAAGACGTCCATCCACCATCACTGTTGTAGATTTAAGATGCACCAGGAGAATATATACTCTATGAGTTTTTGATATGTGAGGAATAAAAAGTGTTCACTAATATTTTTGTGTCCCCATAATGTCAAATAAAACATTACCACAACAAGAATAAGATCATGGGTGGCATAGTTACACTCGTGAGGTAATAACTACCAAGACCCATCAGAGATAACCACCCTTTATGATATCAAAACACAACCCAAAATAAGACAAAAATCACCAAAATAAATCATTAATACAATTCCCTCCCCCGTAATATATAGGATCAGAGCACTGACTAGTATATATTTCTAATACATAAAAGTATCCTCATACCACTAAGTCTACACAAACATCAAATCCTTTTTACTCAACACTATTATAGGAGTATAAATCTAGGAGAATTCATGTATGAACATTATATCATAACCATTTAGAAAAAGGAAACACAAAAACTCATCATAATTATTTGGGGATACCGAAGAAAACACTATCTCAATCTTTTAAAGATATATGGATACCCCAGGTTGAGATATGAAATGTCCCAATAAATAGACTCCATGAGCCCAAAATGAAGACATAGAAAGATTCCTAAATAGATTTTGAAATTAGAGAACTATAAACCTGGACCAAATATGATTTGTATACTCCTCCACTGATGTTGAAAACACAATGATTTCATCAATAAAGACCACAATGAACCATTCTATAAACTCAAGAAACACTGTATTCCTCAACACTAGGAACACAATTGGATCATTCCTTACAATGAAAGATATAATGATGGAATTTTAATTTCCATATAGAAAGATGAAATTTTTCTTGAATATACCCCCATAGAAAACTCACATATGATGATACCCATATCATAAGTCGATCTTCAATAAATTTATTACTCCCTTAAAATGGTTGAATAAATAATCAATTAGTGGGGCATGATATTGGATCATTACTATCAATTAATTAAAATGGTGATAAAAGACACAAAACCACAAAATTAAATATATATTCTTTATGAAATAAATTTTGGATCCCCAAGAAGACACACTAGGATGAATAAATCCTCTATGTAAGATATCATTGACCTAACTCAACAACCGACTTAACTCAGAAGTGGATATCTGACTTGGAGAAATTGATATAAGAGAAATAATTGATTGTAGCTTTATCCCAAACTTAATCTCTCATGGAGTGGGTATGGTCACAACAACTTCCTGAAGGTTATTAGGGAATTGTTTATAACCCTGAAATACACCACTGACTAAACCTTCGTAGAACTTGACACCAACTCAACCAAAAAGAAAGATAGTGACTCAACACGCCTTTGACACATATAAGGGTTTCACTCACTAATCAACATTTCTTATTCCCCATCATCATCATAGAATATGAAGAAACTACTAAATAAATTAAGGATAAATTTCCCTAAATACATCCAATCCATGATGATGATGACATCGTATGGAAGTGTTCAAAAATATAGAAAGTATACCCTTGAGTGGTTCTACCCAAACACCAACTCATAGTATCTATAAAAATAAAATATTGTAGTTTTTCCTTGAACTAGCATAGTAACCATAGAGAGAATTCGAAGCCTCTCCACCTGATGTCCCAAAGCATTGACTAGAGTGGGAACAATAGAGTGTATAGATCTAGAATCAAATAAGTCATAAAACCAAGTAAAAAAGGTAAATAGTATGTCAAACGATGTCTTCCTCACCTAGTGTTAGTAATTCTAAATCATGCATATGATAATGACCTGCTCTATGAATTCTATTGACCTAATAGGGACTAAATTTAGATCCATCCTCTACCTACTATCCCTGAGGATGAGGGATATCATGGGGATATCCTCTACCCACCCCATACTATCTCTACTATTCAAAATCTTGAACTAATTTTTATTATTCCTTCAATGAAAAAATCTATAATAGTTATTTATCTTGAAATGAATGACCAACTAAAATAAGATAGTTGAGGAAGGTTTATTAGTCTTGCTTCTAATGCCTATGACCCACATAAAAAATCAAACCACACCCGACCTGCTAGAAAGTGCTTGAGAACATCTAGATATATTTAGGTGAGTTGAATATGTCTAAAACATACACTCTACTGATTATAATATATTTTAAAAAATTGGAACACCGAGTCACAAATATGCCCAATGAATATTCTGTAATAGTTACATCCTATGATGATATAGTCTTTTCCAATGTCATTACAATTACCTATATTTTCCCTAGTACCTTATTACAATTATTCAATATAAATGGAGTAAACATGATATGAATCTATGAATTAAAATACTCCTTGAAAAGTATCAAACTTTCCTAATAATATGACAAAATATCTAATTAATATTATAGGAAGTTCATGTAGTGGATTCTAAACTCTGAAAAACTGAAAATCCCATATTAATGTGTAAGGATCTCCTAAAGGAATTACACCTCAGTTTTCAAAGATATAAACATGTAATAAAAATGATCCCTAATGTTTTGATGTGAAACAATCAACTCTCCATGTTCTACAAGGAATAAAATCCACCATTGTTGAGTTGATGCATGTAACATCATTGTTACAGTATCATATTTTTTAAGTTCATTGGGATTTAATTTCATCCTTTATTCATTTATTTTTTAAAAAATTAATATTTTGATCAAATATTTTTGGGTTTTTTTGTTTTTAGAGGGTTTTAGAGGAATTACTGGGGGTGAAAATTTTGATCATGTTTAGGGGAAACTATGTGGTTCTCTCTAGGAAACTGTGTCACTTGTTTGGAAGAGAAAAATGGGTGGAACACAATTAGAACATGATTAGAGATAAATATGTGGAATTCCACAAAAAAATTTGATTTAGATAGATAATAAAATCATAGTTAGTTCAAGGTTTACCAAAATGTGTGGCAAAACCATGTGAGTACCCAGGAGGGAAAAAATCCTCACACGGTTAGCACATGGTTTGGAAAACTGTGCAACAAAACAGTGTTCATGTGAACTAATGAACCAAAAATACTTATTAATGGAAAAAATCCACAAAATATGGCCCATATATTATCGTTTATCATGTACCTTGAACCTATAGACTCTATAAGACTTTATTGTATAAATCATTCCTCTCTATGATGGATATCAACATATCCAAGTGGGTTTATGACTGGGAAATTAAGGTATGTGATTCACAAACCTATGTTATACATGGTTATTCTAGAGATACCCTTAACTTGGGTAGTATCATATATCATAAATTTATTTTCTAGATCTATATATTCTGATTACAGATTTTGATAATTTTTTTAATCTTTTTCAATGATGGATCTACTGTATTAGAGGCCTTCCTAAGATGAATTCTAGATCTAGTGACATTGGTGGATCCCAAGAGGTATGTTACTATAGATAAAATCTATTGGAAATATAATCTTATTTAATATCATTTTATAACCCTAGATGTGATTAAATTGGAACTGGTTCTAGGAACTCTAGTCAACGAGCTCATACCCGAGTGGTAAGGGCTCCTTCTTGGAATCCAAGAGACCCAGGTTCAAAACTGGGTGGAGGAGAATATCCGGGTACTGTAGCAGTATTGTAGCAATCACTGTAGCAGTCACTGTTCGGTACTGTATCAGCCGGAACTATTCACCCGATTTGGGCCTTCGGGCCACAGGGCCTTTGGGTCACGTAGACCATGGATTAGCCCAGTTCACACAAAAAAGGCCCCAAAAGAGGATCAGAGCAACAGAAGTAGCAGCCACCAGATGGAGAGCAAACCGGATTGGAAGAATGAGAGGTTATGGCAGCCGCCATCGGGGCCAGGCACCGTGTACGGGGCAATGCTAGTCGATCAGCAATGCAAGGTGGGGAGCTAAGGAGATCAATGATTCAAGATTCTGGGGAGGGGAAGTTCAAGTGGGATGGGCCTACGGGTCATGTAATGGGCATGGAATGCCTCTGGGCATTCGGTTCATGTATTGCGGGTCATGTCGGGCCTTGGGCCTTGGGCCTACGGGTCATGTACGGGTTCCCCTTCAACCCTTAAAAGGGGGATTATCTATAATAAAATAAAAAGAAGGTCTTTGGGTCATTCCGGGTTCTAGGAACTCTAGGTGCGAAATCTTGTTTTGGTTGTTGTGGAGAATTGGTTTTGGTGAAAATGATCCTATAGAAACTTGACATTCATATTGGCACACTTTAGGTAGGAATTCCGTACCATAAGGGGCCTTTATATTTAGTTTTATTCCAAAAAAAATTATGTTCATCTATATTCATGTGTTCCTAGTGTGACATGACATGATTAACCTTTTTTCAACCAAACATAGAGACCCATTTTGTGATATTTTATACTTATCTCTGCGTGTATATCCCATGAGTCCCAAGATTGTTGTGATATTCCTATGGATATATGTGATTGATATGATGATAATGTTTCTATTTGATATATTTGGTATATTCTATATTTTTGTATTTCTATAAATGGTACCAATGAGTTAAGTTCACCCCTCCTGGTTTATTGGCCTTAGAGGGGGAGCGTGCTCAGATACAACATGTGACGTAATGATAAGACTGAGTTAAATGATGAGTAATGATGGAATCGTGTGGAATGACCTAGGGGAAGGATGTCATTATGTGATCTGACATCAGATGAAATAGTGGGACATAATTATATTATGTTATTTTAGCTAAGAGATAATAACAAAGAATGATGTAATTATATGGTTTGACCTATAGTCATAGGGCCTATACTGCTACTGAGCAGCCTTATGGCTGGCTCTTCCACTTATGATGTTCCCTGGACCATTTAATATTCTAATATTATGGAGCTAAAATAGGTACAATCAAGGTTCTTGGAATCTTGGTTAGCACATGAATTCTTGGAATGATATTTTTTAGTAATGTGTCCATTTATTTTATTATCATGTCATACACCTCTATATTATTGTAAACTAATTTCAATGATGCATTGTTGGTGACCTATTGGGTTATACTCGCACCCTATAAATGTTTATCAATTCTCACACATGTAGATTTCATTATTAAATATCCATTGAAGGGAAATGGACCTATGACATGGAGTTAAGGAGACAATTTGTTGGAGTCAGAGATAATTCCCCAACACACTATAAAATATTATTACAGCATTTATTTACTTTTATATTTCTTGATACTTGGTTTAACCATCCATATTTAGGGTCTGGTGAATACTTTTTTATTACATGGAATGGCATATGTTATAAAATTCAATTTTTTTATTCTTTTTATATGCTATTGGTTTCTATTATGGATATATTGCACTCACCTATGATGGTATTATTATTGAGGGTATAGTCTCATCACATTCCTTTAGGCCATCACTGGTAGTAGGAAGCCTCATGTATATGGGGGGTGCATGAGGTCTTGTATCATCTTCAATCATTATGTTTTGTTCAGGAAATTTAGGTTGGGACATTACAAAATGGTATCAAATTCCCTAGGTTTTTTCTTTCTTTTGTTTTGGGGTTATGGTAGAAAGGAGATAGGGTGTGTGGAAGTCACGCAGTGGACTTTGAATATTCCTAGTCATCTCATGTGTAACAGACCTTTGAGTTACTGGTTATGGGATTTTTGATAAAATTTTAGTTTATTTGGGTGTGTTCATGCATCATGAGTTGACACAGAGGACCACATTACATATATGTAATTGTTGTATGGTTCATGCTTGTTAGTTAATTTAATTCCTTATTTTGTGCTAGTTATTGAGTGATATATCTATATTCCCTAATTTATAATATTTTCATTGGTTTTAGTTTCTTGATCTTTAGTATGTTGTTGCATTATATATATAAATTATTTTAATAAATTATTGGTACAGTGGACTAGGAATGAGCCTTGGGTAGAACTGGGAGGGTTATACCTTATGTGTGGGTATCTCATAGGACAGGTCTTTTGAAATTAATCATTTGTGTGTGACATAAATATTCTTACGTTTCTCTCATAATAAATATATTATAGGAATTATAAACATTCATTTGGAGTTTCATAAAATTCCACCTTAGATATTATTGTTCCCAAATAGGATTGAGACCATTGGTGGTGAATTAGTGGTTCCTTTTTATATTATAAAAAAGTTTCTTAACTCCTTAACAAAAACATTCATAACCTTTGAAACTTGTTATAGTTATGATCCACTCAAATATAAATCAGAACCTCACATTTAATATTTAAAAAATATAAATATGAAAAAACACATGATATTTACAAGGTTCGGTACAAATACATACTCCCTACCATGCAGGATAGTCCAACTAACATGGATTCTTTCAAAAACTTCTTTTTTGAATACAGAGGAACAAGCAGTGGAAAATTATATAATCCTAATATTAAATTTCCTTTTATAGTTAGTTATAGTCCCAAAAAATCCTTTCTAGTATCCACTTCCCACAAATAATACTTTTTAGCAACTTGTTAGTATCCATAGTTTTAAGCTTCACTTTCCCTCTTCTTTTCGGATTCACTTCAAAAAGTCTTCACTTTCTCCACAAGTATGATGAATCAAAATTTACCTATGTACAATATATAATAACATTAATAATTATCTAATTTATTGGTCATGAATGTTTTTCCAGAAACTCAGTATGGAAATATTCCTCAGCAAAGTTAGTCTGATCTTCCTAGTCTGATAACATTTTTCTGGTCGTCTTCCTTAGATGGTCAGTCCGGTCTAATTCCTCTTCTGGTCTTCCTTATTCTACTAAGTAGAAACTCAATTATTATCATTTAATTCCTCAAACCAATGTAACTTAGTCTTATGAAACTCATTCTTATTGATGTTTATTTGATGGTCTTACTCTAATATAATTTCTCTGATGATGTGTAGTTCATTGGAACTTTCTCTTTTGATCAGATTGAACCTCCCTCTGATGGAATCGTTCGGATGTAACTTCCATAGCATTAACCTAAAAAATAAAGTCTAGTTGGAAACTCAAAACATGTTCTACAATTATAGTATATCTATCATACACAAACAAATCTATGTTTTTGCACACTTTTAAAAATGAACTATGCTATCATTTTATAGGGAAACCAAAATGGTTTGGGTGGTATCCTAAAAATCTTTCCCAATCAACAAAATTTTCCAAATATTCAATTATCCTTAAATACCATATTATTATTTGAATTATTACATGATTAATAATACTTCCAGGGGATTCTCAAAACTTTATACTTCTTCAAGTGTACAAAAAAAATCATTCTGATTCTTCAGTTTGATTATTCATTATGATTCTTCATTATGAAAAATACAAATGAATAACTAAGGATGGATCATTACAATGACTTATTCTAAACACTGTAAGTATTCTTCTATGTATGTTCTATATCAACACTTTATATATAAAATTTCATCAAATTATTTCTCCTTATATTATATTCATCATACCGATGATCATGTGTACGATGAAATTTAGCATCTGATGAATTTATCGATGTCATCCTATGATCGATGGATCAGTCTCTACTTCACACCAATGAACATTGTTAGCACCAGTCCAGTGAGTATTCACCTCTTCTTGAAACAATTAATATATTTTTTCTTTCCCTCTTAACCCAATTGTTAGATAATAAAGTATGACTTCTTATTTTCTTTAACCAAATTAAAATACAATTCATACCTTCTCAACCACTCTACATATGATATAACATTGTATCAAATGTATTAAAGATACCAAAAATTCATAAAAAAAATTAGTTTCAGAATCCATTATGATGGATCGGTGGCATACCATATTTGATGGAATGGTGTCAGTAGTGACTTCTTTAATTAAACAAGATTATTATTTCAAACCAATCATCAATACGATTGGAAGCACCATAACTTGCCCCTTCTTTTGTAAGGCGTACATTAGAAGTTTCTCAGATAAATTATGAATTTTTGAAATTACCAAACAACAAAGCCTCATCAGTTTTATGTTTGATCCATACAAACATTGATTAACTTCCTCATTATAATTAGTACTTCCTTTTTAGACTCAAGGTGAGTTTGATAATTCTTTTCCTCCAGAAACATTATTTACAATCTGATGGAATTACTAAGCTTTGTGCATCCAATACCCTAATTACAATGGTGAGTCTAATTATCCATATATTTACCTTTTCTCTACTTCATCTATGTGTCATAAATTATCATCTATTGACAAAAAATAAAACAAAAACTTAATTGGACACTAATAATCCCCCCCTCTGTGTTTTTTGTCAATACCCACATCAACCATTTTAAAAAAAATTCCACTTGTTGTTTTATTTTATGAAATTTTCTTTTCCCTATTACTTTTTGGATCCCCCTATTTCTTATCACTCCCTAATTACTGTTTTCTCTCTCTTATTGACAATAAAATTCAAAGGGCCCATCAAGTCTCCCCTTATTGAAAAATGATCTCATTTACAAGGTTTGGAACTTTTCATTTCAAAATATTTAAACTCTTCTTTAAGAGATCATAAATATCACATGATTTTATTAACTAAGAGGCTTTAACTACAAAAATATAAGTCTGCATGGAGAAACCCATTTCCAAAAACAAGAGTGAATAATCAAGGTTGTCAATGTTGTGCATTGCACAACTTTTATGTAATACATTTTTCATGTTTTTTTAACATTATCATTTTGGGGGAAATCATGAAAATAATTTTTTTTAAGATAAGGGTGACCTAGACCCATCTCAACAAACATATCAAAAATTCCTAGTGAATAAAAACAATTTAATAGAAACTCATGTTTTGTAACCTGATTACTTTCATTTGTATGAATAGTAAGAGACTCATCAACACCTTATTTCTTATTTCAACTACTTAATTTCCCTGGATGTTAGTAAAAATACAATTACATTGGGAATAAAGAGGATCCTTATAGTTTTTTTATAAGTAACATTCAGATTGAGAGTCATATCTCATTATTTCCTTTTTCTTCTTCTTCTTGGATTTTTTATTGGATGGTTTTTCTTCCTTCAGCTCATCCTTCTCAGATATTGTAAAAAGTTGGCTTCATCTGTATATTATTATTATTAGGATGCCAGCTTATTTTCTTCATTAGAATCCCTTTTTTGTAGTGATTTTGTATTTACTAATTCATGTCCTCCACATTCTCTAGAAATATATTCAAACAACTTTTAGTAACATGTCCTTCTGGCTCACATCTCTTATATATTTTCTGAATTTTCAAATAAAATTTTCTTGATATATTTTTATAAACTTTTTTCAAATATTCAGAAACATTTTTCTTTCCCTTTTATTCATCTGATTTTTGTTCTTCTTTTAACTTTCCGACCATGTAAACTTGGTCTATCCAAATAATTAGGAAATCCTTCTTTTGGGACTCAACATATTTGTTTTTATCCACTTTCTTAACATACTCAGATTTCTTCATCTTCTGAGTTTCCATTTCCAGCATCATAAATATTTTAGAAAACTTTGAAACTTTTTGGTCATCAAGGCTCCCCCTTGATTGATACCTTTTTTCTTATAGATACATGTTGTACCAACATGAATATGTTCTATGTCCGAAAATTACACAACACCAATAGTGAACTTTTAATCTTTATCTTTTAGACTAAGAGTGAAACTGATCAGAACACTGTGGTTTTTTCATCACCTATATTGGACAACTTTTTTTAAGAGAATACCTTCCTAAATAATCCTTATCTTTCTTTATTAAATATGTTTTCTCAAAAACCTAATTTTGTAAACCTTTATTTTCACATTCTTTATAATTTTCACCTTTAATATCAATTTCCTTGGTGATGTTTTTTCTCATCTGTATTATCCCCATTTTTTTGTAAGAAACATTGATTGTTTTTCTAAAAAAGTCTCCTTCTTTCTCAACCAATATAATTTTTATATCATCAATGATTTTTTTCAAATTCAGCTATCTTTAATTTTTTTTCTTTTTAATTTCTTCAACAAATGTGGATTCTAGATTATTAAGATTATCATTTTTAACAGTATTTTCTTCATAAATTTTCAATTTTCTTTCAAGATTACCAGTCTCAGAATTTATGCCTTTAACATCTTTCTATAACTTTCTTCCTTCTTTCTTTAGTTGAGTATTGTTTTCAATTGAATTCTCCAAATTCATTTTGAGAATCCATTCAATTTCTATCATATCATCATAATCATCGTCATTTCTAGATTAATCACTTTTATTTACAACTTTAGAAATAATGTTAAGTTGATGATCATGTTCATCACTAGATGAGGAATCATCCTTATTTTTTTGCCCAAATATATTTTCATCATCTTTTCATAAAGAATTTTTCCCTTATGTTTTTTTCAATTTTATTTTTGAGGTGTCTCATAATATTTTTTTGATTAATGCTTTCCAGTTTTCTTACTTGGAAAATTTTGTGCAAAATGTCAAGTCCCTTCACAATTACAACATTTGAGAGTTTTACTTCTCCACTTACCCATATTTTATTTCTTTAAAAATATGGAAATAATTGTATTAAAATCATCAACTTATTCCTCTAATTTAGAATCACTTGATTCTTATTCAATTTATTTATCTTTTTTTTATTTGTTAAAAAAGATTTGAATTCCATTTCTTGATCACCCTTTTATTTAATTTTCATAACCTTCACTCTTCTTATTTCATAAGAAACAAGAGTACTTTGCAGATCATCCAAAGATGAAGTTTTAGGGTTTCTATCTTTTAAAGATGAAACTTTAGCCTAAATTTTATGAGGAAGATTTATCAAGATATTTTCAACATTGGTTGAGTCTTCCATCTACTCACCAAGACATATTGTGGTGCTAATAATATCATTTACCCTTGTAAAGAAGTCACCAATTGATTCATGCTCAGACATTTTCATATCATCAAATGTCATCCTCCGAAGTTGTAACTTTGACTTATTCACCTTTGTATTTCCTTCATATATTTTTTTTAACTCATCCCATATTCCTTTAGTAGTTCCAACTCCATTTACTCTCTGAAACTCACTTTCAGTTAGTGATGAGAGTAAATCATTTTTATCTCTTTGATCATTCTCAATATTTATCTTATCAGCAGTAATAAGAGGATCATTCTCATTACAATGAGGAAACCCATCCTTATAAGCTTCCAAAACATCATACCCAAGAGATATAAGATAAGGAAACATTAAATATTTTTAGATATGATAGTTATTACCATTGAAAATAGTAGTCACATTATAGTTTAGGGAATTAAAATTCACCATTCTCACAGATGGATCATTTAAAGGAAACCTACCCTCAAGCACTGATTTTTGTTCATAAATAGCATCAAGACCAGTGAGAGGGGGTGAATTAGTAGTTCCTTTTTATTTTATAATAAATATTCTTAAATATTTTATAAAAAATTTCTTAACCTATGAAAATTTTTAAAGTTATGATCCTATCAAATATATCTCATAATGTCACCATTCATATGAAAAAAATATAAATATGGAACAACACACAATATTTACAAGGTTCGATTCAAAAAACCACTCCTTGTCATGTTGGATAGTCCCACCAATAATGATTATTTCAAAAACTTCTTTCTAGAATACAAAGTCACTAGACGTTAACAATTATATAATCCCAATAGAAATTTTCATGTTATAGTTGGTTATACCCCCCCCCCCCCAATATCCTTTCTAGTTTATTATTCCCACAAAAAATTCTTTTCAACAACTGGTATGTATCAACAGTTACAAGATTCACCTTCCTTCTTCTTTTCTGATTCAATTTAGAATGTAATCTCTTCCTCCATAAGTAAGATGAGTCAAACTTTACTTGAAAACAATCTTTAATAACATCAACAATTATCTAATAAATTTGTTGGTATTAAAACTTCTTCTAGAAACATTGTTTGGAGATATTCCTTAGTAGAGTCAGTATGATATTCCTGGTCCAGTAACCTCTATCTAATAGTCTTCGTCTGATGGTTAGTCTGTTCAAATTATCCTTCTTATATTTTTTCTTCAACTAAGTAGAAATACAAATGGAAGATCAAAATTACTCTATCTGATGAAATTCAGTCCGATGAACCTCGTTCTGATGGATATCACTCTGATGGGATCATTCTAATGTACTTGACATAATGAATAGTAGTATGTTGGAACTTTCTCTATTGATCAGATTTAGCCTCACTCTGATGGACTTGTTCCAATGGAACTTCATCCGAATCAACCTAAGAAACCAATTCTAGTGGGAATCTCAATACATATTCCACAGTTGTTGAAGCTCTATTGTATGTGAATAACTCTATGTTTTTTCACACATTTCGAAATGAATTGTGCAGTCATTTTATAGGATACCTATAATGGTTAGGGAGGGATCCTGAAAATATTTATGGCCCATCTAAATTTTTCAAATATTCAATTCTCCTTAAATCTAGAATTAATCTTTTACTTCTCCAATGATTCATAATACCTCAAGGATCTTAAAAAAACATCATACTTCTTAAAGTTTAAAAAACATTCTTCATTAAAATTACTTAGTCCAATTATTCATTATGATTATTTATTACAATGAATACATATGAAAAACTAGATATGGATAATTATGATGAATTTTTGTAATCACTAAAAGTTTTCCCATATGAATGTTCTGTATCAACTCTTTACATCTGAAATTTCTTCAAAGAATTTATAATTTTCATAAATATATAGACCTAATAATCTTGCTTCCATTGAACTTCATCATCCAATGAATTTATATGTGTCAAACTGTGCCGATGGATTAGTCTTTGCTTCACTCTGATGAACATTTTCATCACCAGTCTCGTGATTCTCCATATCTTCTTAAAACAATAATTACTTTTTTTATTTTCCTCTTAACCCACATGTAAGAGAATAAAGTATGAATTATTGTTTTCCTCAAACTAATTAAATATAATTCAATATTTTTCAACCACTCTGCCTCCAATATAACTCTATATAATATTTCATAAATATAAAAACAATTCATAAAACAAACTAGGGTCAGAATTCATTATAATGGATCAGTGGAATACCATATCGAATGGACTAGTGTCAATAGTGAATTATTTTCCTCACTAAGATATTTATTTTAAACCAATACTCAATACAATTGGCATCACCATCACCCCCTTATTTTATAAGGATTACATCATATGTTTCTAAGAAAACTTATGGATTTTTTGAATTATAAAACAATAAATCTTTGTCAGGTTTATATTGGATCTATATCGACTTTGATAAACTTCCTCATTATTATTAGTACTTTCTTTTAGAAATCAATAAAAGTATTATGATCCTTTTCTTCTTGATTCTTTATTTACAATATGATGCACTTCTTAAGCTATTTTTATCTGATACCTATATTATTATGGAGAGTATGACGATACATATCTTTAACTTTTCTCATCTTTAACCATGTATCATCTATTATCATCTATTGACAACAAATAAAACCCAAACCTAACTGGACACTAATAGATATTTTTGATGGGACCACCTCTAGTATGAGATCAAAATTCTCCTGTAAGGTAGAATTCCCATGCACCACCATTAAAGGAACAATAAAATATATCTAATCATGATCTTATTCCTTCTTTAGTGATCTAAGTGGTGGATATAATATAGCCTAGGGTTTTTCATATTGTTGTCATTTAAGGTGGGGGAACACAGATAACCAAGTTTGGTTATGATTAAGATTTCTATCCCTATCATCCACCACCTTTCTAGGGAATTGGAGGCCCCTAAGATGTCGAGGAATGGATTGATATCCTTAAGGTATTATTCAATTTGTTATAGAATCTTGATGACTGGTTCGTTAAATTGAATACCATTATGTTTTAGGGAACCTATGAGAGATTATTGAATATCATAAACCTGATCAATAAATTTGATGGTTTGACATGGACTTCAATTAAGGATTTACTCTATGAGGAGTTAATTCCTAACTCAATAAACCTAGAATAAGCACAAGAGTTCATGGATTTTTTTATTGGAAAATATAAGGTTATTTAGACTCATCCCATTTTATTGAGTTTCTCTATTTCACTTCAATATTTATTAGGACTGAAGCACATAAGGTGATGAAGATTGTGATAGGTCTTTATATGGATCTTAGATGCCATGTTAATAACTTTAACCTGACAAAGTACCATGAGGTGTTGCACAAGGCTCTCACTATTGAGAAAGGATTAGAGGAGTAATATATAGTAGGTATTATTCTAATTCCCAGTTAATTGATGGGTGGACTATGAATCTCTACCCTGAGAACTTCTTCTTGTGTTAAGAAAATGAGGGCTGAAGAGGTGCAATGAGACAGTGATAGGGAGATGGAGCATGGTATGTTTTCTTCAATGCACTCTAGGGTAGGTGTTGTTACCCAATGTTACAAATGTGGGAAAATTGGAAATTATCTAAAGGAGTTCTTGGAACCCTAGAAAAATCTCCACTGATGTGGAAAGAGTTGGATTCTATAATAATTTTTCTTTAAGGCATCACAAATGTGTTATCAAAGGGGTTCGATTCAAACACTGGAATTGATCCATGGGATAGGTCAGGGTCCTCAGTAGCTATTTAATACCCCTGAGATGATGAAGACTAAGATGATTCATGTATATCAAGGATTGGGTTGTGTTGTTGAGGCAGATATACTATTTGCATTGGACTAGATTCTAGATGATAGTGGAGAGAGATAATCGACTGTATGAGGCATAGTATTGATCACCTATAATCATTCTACCAATCTATTTGATACTATTTATTCCCATTATTTTATAACTACCTATTATGTTACTAGACTTTACTTACCAACTAAGTTGTCTCTTGAGTCACTTTCTCTCAACACACTTTTTTGTAAGAAGGCTGATCATTTCCAGAGGTTCCCAGAGTTTATAATTGTTGTTTCTAGCTATATCCATCTATGGGATTTCATGATTCTTGATATTAATATATTTGATGTGAAATTTTGGATGGAATTATGGACAAGTTATAATGCCCTCATTGATTATTATAAGAGATGTGTGACATTCATGGAACCTTGAAGAGTGAGGTATGTGTTAACCAGTCAGTGAGATCTCCAAGAATCTAGGATGATACCATACCTGAGTCATATTAGAGCTATCACAAAACTTCTATCATGCTTCTATCATCCACTATTGTTAGTAGTATCTCCCTCTATCTTCACTCTTGTAGTGGATTGTTAATAGGATTTTTTACTAGATTAATTATTTGGCATCCTCCAAAGATAGGAATCCATTTTGAGATTGATATTATGCCTGAGGCAAAAATGATATTAATTAATCCTCATAATATGGAGACAACTAATTTTAGAGAGTTAAAGGACCAATTATAGTACTTAAATGTGAAAGGATTTCTTAGAATAAGAACATATATTTTGTGTGTTTCAATATTTTTTCCAAGAAGGAAGATGGTAGTCTATGGTTTTATATAGACTAGGGGAAGTTGAATCACATACCATTGAAGAACATGAATCCTTTACCCAATGTTGACAATCAGTTTGATCAAATAAGGGGATCATGGTGATTCTCTAATATTTATCATCATTCAGGATACCATCAGCTATGAGTCAGATAAGTGGATATTCAAAAGAAGTTTTTTAAGAGTAGATATAAACTGTATGAGTATATTCTCATGCCATTCGGGATGAAAAATGATCCAGTAGTGTTCATGGATCTCATAATCATGATTTTCCATACATATCTTGACCCATTCATCATTCTATTCCTATATGAAATCCTGATATACTATAACACTTCATATTTTCATGCTAGCAACTAGGGTGTTATGTTAAGCACAGTTCAACAACATTAACTTTTTACCAAAATATCAAAGTGTCACGTTTGGATTCAAGTGGTGAATTTTTATCAAAATTTGATTTATGATGTAGGGATATTATAAGAGGACAAATTCAGGATATACTCAACATTGAGAAGGGTGGGGTGAATCAGTTTTGGGAACTTTTTCACAAATAATAAAATTTTATCCCTTTACCTCTTAGACCTATAAGGATCTTGATTTTCTTATTCAATTTTTCTTATTGTATTCAAGTATATGAATGAAAATAAAGTTTACACATGATATTATTATAGGGTTCTCTACTCAATAAGAGTAGATAGTTTTTGGCATGGTAGGGAATATCCTTTCAATTGAATTACACTATATTTAATTGATAGTGAAAGATTTACAACTCCTATCTAGTTCATTATATCAATTATGAAGATAGTAATATTCTATTAGTGTTATTTTTTACACCAATAAATTATTACACATATTGATAATTACGATGGATGTAATAGTGTTACTTTTATTCTTCCAATTACTTTTTCTTCACTTAATACTTGCAAAAAAATGGGCAAGAAATTTCCTTCTTTACAAAAATAAACAGAAAGTTGTTCTACTTATTTTTTTTACTTTAAACATAATAATATGAATATGTTGTGGAATGATAATATCATAATTATTATTCTTATTATTATTCTTTATGGAATCACAAACATCATTTCTTAATATTTAAGCACTAAAATTTTAACTTAGCATCATTATAATTAATTCTCTTTTTCTTCGATATAATATCAATAGTGAATGTATTATTCGTTCACCGTTGTTATTCATAGTGAAAAAAATTATTCAATTAAATATCACCATACTTTTATTATTAATTTTTTTAATAATGATCTTTAATAAACTTAATTAACTGATATCTTAAATATGATCTCTTATGATAATCTGCCTAGATTTAGTCTGATGTTCACTGCACACTATTTATGTAAATCATATTGCATGTTCATTTCTCAATCTTCATGCTTGTATAATAAAATGCATGGGTCTTCTCAAATTCTAGAATGTATATATTACATGTTTTTATTTTATATGATCGTTATATTCTATTTGGGTTAATCAATCACATATTCATGATTTCTTCTTCAAGTCACATGCATTGTTCTTATGCATTCATACCAAACACATGTATACTATTTTTTAAAATTCTTCGTGTAAATGATAAGAAACTTGTTCTCTATTATTATTCAAAAAATAGTATAATATCAGCATGTTTCTTCTTTAATTAAATTTTATCACATTATCTTGTGATATATCCTCCTTCATAGTCACGTACACTAAATATTTATGTGTAAGTTATTATTCTTGTAAGTGTTTTTAGGCTCTGAACATCACAAAACATGGTGAGAGTGAATTACTCATACACTGTCTCGCGAAAATTTATTATTCATGCAGGAAGATGTCTTTTTAGAACTTATTCTTCCCAAATCACTTTGAGAGTGATAAAAACATGTCAAATGCCTACATGATCTTATCCTTTATGAAATATTGTCATATGAGGTATTCTTCTTCACATAAGTAGAATTCTAAGTGGTTCATCTTCTTCACGTAATAGAGTGAAATGGCCTTTTTAATGCTATATATCATCATGGAAATTCCATCTTAATTTATACTATGAGGCTTCTAGTTTTTCTTACCTACACACATAAAAAAATTCTCAGAGATTCTCTATTTTTATGAAAAATGAGAGCTCTTATATGAAGTGAAAGTAGCATCCACTCTCTTGGGTTGGGTGGTTCAGTATTTATAGATGAGTCCTCCAATGTCTTGCACCACCTAAAATCATGAGTTTATTCCATGAAAATAAAACAAAATTAATATCACTGAATATTTCATTAAATAAAATATTCAATCATGGGTTCTATTACAACATACACCAATAATGGTGGCATGTATTCTTTCACGATGAGCTCCTCATGTGCAATCATAAATGATCACATGCTCCAACGATTCAAAAAATAAAGCTTATTCATGCACATGAATGGATTAAAAACATATTGTAACTAAATTTTCACTCGACATTGTTACGTTCATCGAATAAAAGCATGCATGCAAGACAGAGATCATAGCCATGTCAACACACATTACTCCTCTTGATATCTTGATCAAGAAATAATATTGATCTTAGTTAGATCATGGAATCTCCCATATTTCATAATCTTAGACATAAATATATCCTCTAACAAGGCTGTAAGAAGAAGATGATACATATGGTTGATCAGATAGCAGAGATCCATTTGATATGATGGCTGGCATTATATGCATAATCTTTTCAATTGATGAATAGTGCCGTTGGAATCCTGCCCTACATCGAACTTCCCATTTTCTAGGACACACTTTATAATCATGGGAATTATTTTACCCAAAACTTCCATGGAAATGGGGGATCATTACCCACATACACCTTTAAAAATGGGCCTACCCAAGTCCATGCACTCATGAGTGCTCTCTCCCGCAGTCCTATACAAAGACCACTCACATATCCCAACCATCGTCTAGGCTCCTTGGGCTGGCTCTTCCATGAGGTTGGACCATGGGTCTCTCTTATGTGGTTGATGATCTTTCCCTTTTGCAATTTTAATGATTGGAAAAACAATTTTCATGCCACTATCACATTCTTATAATATTTCTACATATAAAAATAATTATACAAAGCCCAAATTCTCAACATTCTTCTCTATGTAATAACTTTCTTTCTCCATGGAATATTTAATCCATCACGCAATAATATTTATATTTCATGGCATTAATTTTATGGTCTTACACAAAAAAATCATCAAGAAAAATAATATTTTTCATGATCTTCATTAATTACACTTCTTCTCTTCATAAAAATAAACATTTGTGTAGTCTTCCACTTCTTGTATGAAATGTGAACTCTTAAAAACATGTATTTTAAATTTAAATATCAAACCAAAAATCATCATAGATGTAAACTAAAAGTATTAGAATAACTTCCTTTAGATAATGAGACTATATTCCTTTATTATTCATCCATTCTTACAAGCTATAATAACTTTGATATCAACATTGGATATCTTGGATACTAATATTCCAAAAAATTCTTTATTTCTATGTTATTAAAAATATTGGTATCAATTAAATCTTTATATTTCCTTGCACACCTTTGAAAACTAATAAAAATCCTTAAAAAAAACTTATAAAAAGTGGGATAAAAAATCACCCCCTTTGTATTTGTTCACAATACCTTCAATGTTTTTTGCAAATGTTTATGTTTGTATGTGAATTTATCCCCTTCACTTTTCCCAAAATTTATTTCTATTTTCCCCTTTATTAACAATAAATAAATATTCCATGCAAAAATGTTATCATTCCATACTTGAGAAATGTACCATCCATCATTTCACTCTATGTCTACATGATCTATTCTCAGTGTAGAAAAAAAGATGTTTTTATTTAGACAACAAAGCTATCATTGACAAATTTATCCTGATACCACATGAATTGAGAACTCAATTACATGGATGAAAGGGTTAAACACTTTAATTCTAGGATGAATATACAAAATGAGATATGAAACTTTTAAAATAACTATCAACTTGATACTTCTGTACTCACTTCAATTAACAAATAAAAAATATTCAAGTGCAAAAAGTAGGATAGGTTTATTTTTCCACACTTCCTCATTTCTTATTTCATTGATTGATTAAATTACTCCCACTCTGTATTAATTTTATTATTTTTGATAACCAAGGATAAGTGATTATTAAAAACATACATTTAATAATTACATGATCTTCAGGAAAATTCCAAAATAATTAGAGTTGATATTTATTTAAATAACGATTTTTGAATCAACTTATTCTTTCTTCATTTATATCCCTCTCAAGGGAAACACTCCTCAATATATTCATAATGTAAAATCTCTTCAATAATTTATTTTAATATTTTCTAGTTTGTATAATACACCAATATGGATCTTTAACTTGTGACTATCCATATTTGAAAACTTCCACATATTCACCAAGGATGATCTTATTCAATACTTATTCTTATGATACCAAATATAAGATCAAAATAATATTTTATCTTCTTTATACTCATCATGAGACCATAGTATTAAACTTAATAAAAGATGATCCTCTATAATATTTGTATTTGAATACTAACAGATGAATCACTTTAGGATGATGACTTCTTTAGCTTTGCTATCAAGAATTGATAGTATTCACTACTTCTCATGTTCCCCCCATATGAAATTTCTTCACATTAAATTCCCTAACTTATCATGAAAAATAAAATATATAAAGATTAAGGGAATAATGTGGATCCTCATTGCTTTATAAATGTGAACAACAATGTTGATATGGTTTTTTCAACCAACTTTATCCATTTACTTCACTCTCTATACTTGAACATACAATATTTAATTATGATTGTGTATGTGTGGATCTTATCACATCTTCAACTTCATAATGTGTGAACCTTATTTATTTAAGATATTTTAAGGCACTTGTATCACCGGGTGAAACTTTCACCTTCTTAAAGAATTCCTCTTATACTGGAAAAATTAAAAAAAAAAATTCTCAGAGTGTGACCATCCATGTTAAACCTCACTCATAGAGATTATTCAACATAATTTAGAATATTTTTTCCCATTTTTAACTAGACTTGTCTTGTTCTTTTAAAATTTACCAAATTCTCTCCAAATATATTATCTATATAAAAAATATATCATTAGGAACTTTGGGATAAAGTTTGGATTGTCCACATGGCTTCTTCCAAGTTCCATCCAGCCTAGTAGTTCTTTTGGATGTGGAAACTTTATTTAACTTCTTATATTTGGAATCCAAGGATTTCTCACCATTATTCTTTGATACCTTCTTGGAAGAATTTTTGTTTATAAAATTTTTCTATTTTATTCCCAAGGTTTATTCTTGTTTATAAACCAACTAATACAGTCTTATTTTCTCAATATCTTTGGATACATATAGGGATAAGAAAGCACAATTCTTTTTACCATTATCATTGACAACATCATTAGTATTTTCAAGGTTTCCAAAAAACCATTCGAATTTTTTATATTTTTCTTATACCATGAATTTATCTTATTTATATCTAGATTTATCTTACTTAACACGTGATTCCTTTGTGCATTAGAATTTAAATTATTACACTAAAAATATGATTTGTAATGCCTTAAACAATTTCAGCACCAACATTGACCCACAAACCTTGATCTTTTTATTTCTTCTATAGGATGTTTTTGGGTTTTCTTTCTCACTTTTTTGTCTCTTCATGGGGAACTAACTTCCATATGAATTTTCATATCCACCATATTCATGTTGGTAGGATAATAATTACATTTATTCATCCATACATGTTGAAGTTTTATTTTCCAATCCATCGTATTTTTTAAAATATATTTAGAAACATTATTACAATATGGTATGGATGGAACCTTTTTATTATCACTTTCTTGAGATAGGTCACTGAATGAAGTCATGATATTCTAATCACATTTTAGAGGTATTTATCCTTATAATAATTTAGTGATCATTTAGTTGTGGAAGTAATCATCTTCTTCTTTTTTGAAGTCTTAATATGTTCCATCTTAAAACTGGCTAATTGAACTTCCTATTCTAGACATTTCAAATTGAGGATTTTTTTCTGATCTAAAATTATAATCAGCTTCACTTCCAAAATTTTCTTCAGTCTCTCAACTTCCTCTTCATGAATATTAACTCTGTTTTATAAATAAGATTCATGTTCCTTTATCTTTATAGATTTTACTTCTAATTATAAATCCTTGACATCAGTGTTGTTTTCCAATTTCTCTTTTAGTGTGTGAATCCTTTCTTCCAAGGCCTTCTTAACTACCTATTTCTCATTAAAATCATTGAACCATTTTGACGAAATTATTTCAATCTGAATATTTTTTCTTCAAAGGCTCCAACCTATCTGGATTGATTTATATTTTTTATAATTTTTTCCAATAAATCTTTCTCCATAAAATCTACTTCTTCTCCCAATTGGGTGATTTTAACCTGCATACATTGAAATACTCTATAAAAAAGAGAGACTACATACATGGGAACACAATGAAAAATATCTCTTAATATTTCAACTGATATATCATAATAATTTATAGATAGATTATCATCACCATTTATTCTAGGATCATCATCTTGAGGAAAATTTGGAATGTAACTAAAATATGCCTCATGACCACTTACCATTCTTGATTCACTTGAGGTTGGGATTTTGTCTCTATCATTAGTGGAAACATGAGCCACCTATTTATTAATTTACAAGAATAATATATCTTAATTCTAAGAAATGCATGAAGAAATTAATACTTTCTCTTTGTTAGATAAGTGGGACTCCTTATTCATATTTATTTTCACTTTCTATCTCATATTCATCATTTTCTTGGTAGAAATATAATTTAACTTAGAAATAACTAAATCTTCACCAAAATTGTACTTCATTGATATAATAGGAAATAAAATCAAATATTTAAAACATAATAGCCAAAAATTATATAATCTAGTATAGTTGAACCTTCATCTGATACCAATTAATAATAACACTTTAATATATAATAATCATTGAGAGGTGGGGTGAATTAGTGTTGGGAAATTTTTCACCAATAATAACTTTTTATCGCTTTACCTATAAAAAATATTAGGATCTTAATTATATTATTATATTTTCCTTATCACATGTAAGTATATGAAAGCAGATAAAGATGTCACATGATATTTTTACAAGGTCTGCTGCTTAATAAGAGTAGATAGTACTTGTAATGGTTTGGAAATAATCCAATACCAGACAATCCCCAGAAACTAATCCTTTAAGATTTGTTACTACAATGAGGGAATATCTATTAAATTGAATTTCACTATAGATAATTAATAATGCATGTTTTATAGATCTTGGTTGGTTCTTTATACTACCTATGAATACAATCTTTACCATTCAAGGTTTATTGTAACACCAAGAAAGTATTCCACCTATTTCAACTTATGATGGATGTCACGGTGCAGATTATTTTTCTCTGTTTACTTCTTATTCACTCGATACTTGCACAATAGTGGGTAAGAAACTTTCCTCCTTCACAATAAAAAAATGGAAGCTAATCTACTTATTATTATGACTTCAGTCATAATAATATGAATATTTTTTGTAATGATAATATTTGAATTCTTCTTATTCTTCTTTCTAGAACCACAACATTTCTTTTAAAATATTGAAACACTGAAAGTTCATCTCAACATCATCATGATAAATTCTCTTATTTTTTGATACAATATCAATAGTGAATGTAATATAGGTTCACCTTTGTTGTTATTTGTGAAACAAATATGTATTCTACTAAATTCCACAGAAATTTCAATATTAATTCATGAAAGAATGATATTTCACAAACTTAATTCACTAACAACTTAGATATGAGCTATTCTAATATTATATTTGGATTCAGTATCAATTTCATTACACACTATTTATATAAATCATATTGCATGTGCATTTCTCCGTCTTCATGAATTTGTAATACAATGCATGGATCTTCTCAAATTCTGGCACATATTTATTACTTGTTATTATTTTATCTTCTCTTTATATTCTATTTGGGTTAATCATTCATGTATAAATTCATTATTCTTCAATTCACACACACTAATTTTATGCATACACACCAAACACATGTGTAATATTTTTATAAATGCATCATGAAAAGCTTAATCATTTATTCTCTATTATTATTCACATAATAATATATTCTCAATATGTTTCTTCTTAAATGTAAGTGTATCACATCTTCTTACGCATTCTTCTCCTTACACTTCATATACATCGAATAGGTATGTGTAGCTTCCTCTTTATGCAAGTTTACATAGGCTATGAAATTAAATAAACATAGTGAGAGTAAATTAATCAAACATTGTCTCATGAATAGTTCTTATTTTCACAAGTAGATTGATTTGTAAAACTTGTTATTATAGAATCACATAAAGAGTGATAAACATATGTTAAAGGCCCTTGAGATCTTCTCCTTTATACAAGTCTACTGGGGGATGTATTTATCTTCACATAAGTATAATTCTACAGAGTTCTTATTCATCATGTAACAGAGTATGTGGATCTTCTTTACACAATGTATAAGCATAGGACTCCCCTTTTCACCTAACCAAGGAGGGTTGTGGTTCTTCTTTCCTTCTCTCATAAATAAATTCGTAGATTGGATCTAATTTTATAAAATAAATAGATATCTTGTATAAATCATGAGTGAAAACCACTCTCTCATGTTGGGTGGTTCAATATGTATAGACTATGTCTCTACTACCTTGCACCCCCTAAAATTTAAATTTTTATTCCATGAAAACAAAAAAAATATTAAAAAAGATTTTAGTAAATCAAATATTCATTCATGGGTTTCTCTTATGACAGTCACTGATAAACATGGTTTATCTTCTTTCGTGATAAAATCATCATGTCCAATCATAAATGATCACATACTCTAATGGTTCAAAACTTTAAGAGTATTTATGAACTTGAGTGGATGAACTTCCTCTTGAAACTATTTTTTCACTCAACAGTGTTATGTTATTTGAATAATAGCATGCACTCATGATGTATATTATATGCATGAAAGTGCACCCTCTTCTTCTTGAGATCTAGATCATGCAACAATTTCAAGCTCAGTTCGATCATTGAAACACTAGAATTGACAAATATCTGGAATAGAAATATCTTCCAATAAAGCTGGAGGAAGAAGATGGTATGTGGGGTTGATTGGATGGTAGATATCCAATTGATATGGTGACCAACATTATATGCATAAATTTTTAAAATCATGAATAGTGCTAGTAGAATCCCATCCCACATACAAAATCTTATTTATCTAGGTAATGATTTATAATCCTGGGTGTTCCGCTACCACAATGTTCCATAGTAGTGGGGGATCAACACCCACATACACCTTCAAACACAACCCTACCCAGGCCCATGTGCTCATGAGTGTGCTATCTTGTGGGCCTATACAGAACCTACTCTTATACCCATGTAGTCGTGCAAGCTCCTTGGGTTGGGTCTCCCAGGGGGTTAACCCATGGGTCCCTCATGTGTGGTTTATGGGATAGGCCTTTTGGGATAGTAATGGTTAGAATGATTTTTTATTAATGGCCACCATCATAGACATATGATATTTCAAATTATAGAAATAATTCTACCAAGGCGAAATTCACAAAATTCTTCTCCATGTAATAAATTTCTTTGTCCACGGAATCTTCAAACAATTATGAAATAATATTTAGATTTCTTGTTCTTGATTTTAAATTATCCCACAAAAAACAATTATGAAAAAAAATATTTTTCAGGATCTTCCTTAATTACATTTCTTCTCTTCATTAAAATAAATAGTTTCATGGTCTTCCACTTGTTGTATGTAATGCTAAATTATAAGAACATGCATTTGATATTTAAAGATAAATTTAACAATTGTCAGAGTTTTAAAATCAATGTCTTAAAAAGATATTCCTTAAGATGATAAGACTAGAGTTCTTTTTTATTACACTATTCATCCAAGATATAATCACTTTAATATCAATATTGAATAACTTGGATACTCCTCTCACAGAAACATCTTTATTTATGACTTCCGAAATATATTGTAATAAATGAAATATTTCTATTTTATTAACCAACTTTGACAACCAATAATAATCATTGACAAAAAATACAACTCAAACAAAAATTGGTCTCAACATATTAGTGGAAATGGGAAGGTAGAGGTTGTGATGTCTTTGGAATAACCTAAGATTTTTTTTTAGATTAGGAACTTCCTTTGGATTACGAGGTACTATCGATCCTTCATCCATAACTTCTCTAGTTTTTCAGCACTAATGATAGGGTTTAATAAAATTGGGGTGAGGTTTGAGTTGTATAATTAGTTCCAAGATTTATTCCTAGTGTTGAAGAGAATATTGATAACAACCCCACTTTTGGACCTTCTAGAGTTTTGGATTCGATATGTAATGTATTATGAATCCACAAGAGTTGGTTTGAGTGTTTTATGATGAATTTGGATATGGTAATCACTTATTGGTCACAACAGATATGAACAAATGAGTGGAATTAATCAACTCACTCTACAAAAAAGTGACATTTACCAACATAAAATCATCTACAGTTAATATATTTGTTGGTAAAAATGATTTATTCCAATAGATATTAAATCCTGCTAATATTCACTGGAAGTTACATCAATTTTTTTACCAATAGATATTTTTTGTTTATATTATTAGTTAAATACCAACATATATTTTATTAACATTTAAATTTAATTCTATATCATAATAATACCAACAATTGATTTACTGATAAATGAATCTATTGTTATTAATTATTAATACCAATAAATCTTTTACAATTATAAAAATCTATTGTTATAAAAAAATTAATAATTTAAAGTATTTTACAAAAAAAATGAATATATAGATATACATATTACACAATACAAGCATATCATTTTGATAATAAATATATATGTGATTATTAAAATATCCATAATCAAATAATATGTATTGATAATATATATATATATATAGATAATCATAATCTTTATATTATAATTTTTTTAAAGAAATTATATATAAATTTGTAACATTTTTTATTATATATACACACACACATATATGAAAAAAAACAACTTGTGGGTGACCCCCCCCCCCCCCCCCCGACCACAAACCTACCTCTCTGTTCTCCCCGTTCCAGGCTTGTGGATTTCACCCTGACCCCAAACCGACCTCCGGATCTCCCCATTCATGGCTATCGGATATCCCCCCTGACCCTAACCCTACCTCGGTGCTACCACCTTCCCAGCTAGTGTCCTTCTCGACATTAGAACCTCCTTGTTGTTCCCCTTCCCGATCAGTGTCCCCCTATGACATCAGCATGTGAATCACCCTCTCTTTTCCTAGACGGCCTCCCCTCTGACATAGTCACATAAATCCACCTCCTTATTCATGGTCGGAATCCTTGTATAAATCCCCTATTAGTCATTTCCATCCTAGGTGTTCTAGGTTGTCATCTCTAATCTCAACCTTTTTCTTCCACAGAGTTTTATACCAGCGTCCCTGTGCGACCCCTTTATCCCCGACACCCTAGATCAACCCTATTCATCTTCGAGATCCCTGACCATTTATCATTGTCATATTTTTCCTCACACTATAGATTCTATTATTTCAGAAGTTGGGTTGGCATCAAATAAAAAAATTGTATGGGAAGATGTCAATTCAGATGAATTCGGTACCTCGCCATTCAGCTACGACTATCACTTCTTTCTATGTAATCTCATTAGATCTGACAGACTAATTATTTGTTTGATCTTTTCCTATTAGAAACCTCTATTTTTCTTGTTCCAAGTTCTACATGTCAATTCATGTTGGCATTTTCAATTTGTTTCTTCTATGATGGTAATTTATTGTAATTCTTTCCTTTGTCTGGTTTCAGATGTGTGGATTCTTTTGATTTCAGGAGTTCGGTTCACTTTTCTACACTGCTTTATATGTAATCTCATTCAATATGTCGGGTTGATTATTTTTTTGAGCTTTTCATGTCTCTATGTACTGGATTCAATCATGTTATTTATGTTTGGTTAAGTGGGATGGCTCTTTTCTTATCTGTTTGAATTCATTGATGATTCCCTTCTCCTCCATTTAATGTATTCGTTTCATTATTGGGAGAATACAACATTGTGTTTCCCTTTATTTCATCTCTTGGGGTCATTACAGTCTAGTCACTCTATTGACATCACTCATTTTTTACTTTCTAACCTGTCTATATCTTATTTTTAACGTCAGTTTTATAATATCATGTTTAATCATTTTGTTTTTTAGGTAATTTTATAGGAATAATACCTTTGTAAATCATTGAAATCTAATGTTGAAATTAATATTTTCTGTTATATTTTAGGAATAGATGTTTTAATGATAGAAACATGGTTATATTTTATGAAAAAGTGGATGATTTTTTAAATTAAATTCTTAGGATAACACTATTCATCCAATGAGTTTTCTTTCTTTTTAATTTGTTTTTATGTTCTTTCAATACGAATTAATTTGTACAAGCTGATAAAAAATTATTTTGATCCGAAAACTGTGAAATTTCTAATGTGTTTGATACATATTGACACTATTTTTCATGCATTATTTTTTGTTTTACATGATTTTTTTGTGTTTCTTTGAAAAATACTTTGAGTTGTCAATTAAATTCATACCAAAATTATCATTTTTTTTGGGAATTCATTTCATCACTAATCATTCCATTTTCTAGGAAATTTTATAGTAATAATCTGTTTGGACATCAATGACAACAAGAAAGTGGGATGCTCTTTCTTTTGCAGATCAATGTCTTCTCTAGAGATCACCCTGCCCAACTTGAATCTCGTTAGATTCAGTTTAAATTTTCATCAAGTTTTATTCATTCATTGATCTTTAATGTTTCAATTAATATTTTCTTTTACCTTTTGTGAATCTTTTGATGGTAGAAACCTTGACATTACGTTTTTTGTGTTTCTTTGAAAGTCATTGTGATGTGTCAATGAAAGTTTTATAGAAATTAAAAATTGTCTGTGGGAATTCATTTCATCAGTAATTCTATACTATATCATGTTTAATTATTCTATTTTGAGGGTAATTTTATAGGAATAATCCATTTGGACATCAATGAAAACAAGTGTGATGATCTTTCTTTTATAGATCAACCTTGTTGTATTTTTTGATACTAAGGTGGATGATTTTTTCAATTAAATTCTTATAAAACAGCAATCATCATGATAGTTTTCTTTATTTATTATTAGATATTATGTTCTTTCAATATGAATTAATTTTTTCATGCTATTAAAAATATTTTTGAGCCTAAAACTATGAAATTTCAAATGTGTTTCATTTGGACCTCAATGACAACAAGGAAGGGAAATGCTCTTTATTTTGTAGTTCAATGGATTTTAAAGAGACCAAACTTCCTGAAATTATTCTAATTATATCTTCATTAATTTTTTATCAGGTCTTATTATTTTGTAGATCAATGGTTTCATAATATACCACCCTGTCAGACATGAATAAGTGTTTTGATGATAGAAACTTGGTCGTATTTTTTGATAAGGTGGATTATTTTTTCAATTCAGGTCTTGGGATAACAACAATAATCAGGGGAGTTTTATTTATTTTATGTTAGTATCAAGGTTCTTTCAATATGAATTAATATATTCTATATGATGTTAAGAAATCATTTTGAGCCTAAAACTATGATATTTAAAATGTGTTTGATCATACTTTTCACATAGATTGTTGTGAGATGATCATACTAACTGCAGTAGACTGATCATACTTGACTTTTCACACACAGACGTTAGTAGACTAATCACACACACATAGACTAGTATAGTGATCATATAGACTATTGTACTTTTCACGCATAGAGAGTATTATACTTTCAGCAGTACATCAAACATCATACCAACAGAGTCACACATAGACTATAGTAGACTTTGTTATGATATATTATTATTGATTATGCTGATATTACAAAAAAACCTCCTCTAATATTCTGGATCCTAGGTCTGATTCATTTAACATATGTAATCTCGAATTACCAGGTAATCTATATAGAAATATGTGTGTTCTATATATATGTATCATTCATTATAATTCATTGAAGGGTTATCTATGTTATCATTGTATCATATTATTCATAAAAGATTATTTGTTATAATTTATTATCCTTAAAAGATTATCTGTGTATGATTTATTATGTGTAAAATATTACCACCCATTCATTACCTGTATATTTTTACAGCCCATCTATTATCATTGTATCATTTATTTAAATTTTTTCACCATTAATATTTTTCAGTTGAAGAGGGGAAGAAAGCCCAGAACATTTATAAAAACATGGTAAATGTGGTGGAAAATATAACATAAAAATGTTTCACCAAAGAACTTACCAATTGGCTCTACTAGTAGCCTTTTCACTAGTGTTCTCTTCCATCCAGCAATGTAGTTTTTTCGATAAAAATGGTGTTTTATGTCAACTAGCTATAATAGATTCATCATATTCTTGATTGCTTCTGGGATCAATTGCTGGTCAAATAGGTAGCAAGTCCACTACATTTCATTCCATAATGGAATCGTCTATATTGTCTTCTTTATTTAACTTGTTACATGCACACTCACATTGAATGTTGAAGTTATCTATCAACTGTTTCTACACTAAATCTTTATGAAGCCGCGATGTGGGATGGTTTCATGTTTGTTGGCTATAATAGTGGTCTTAATTCACTATTTATATTCTACAGGTTTGAAATGTTGAAGCTAGAGGCCTAGTGACTTGAGTTCAATATTGTTCTACTACTATTTGAATATTCAAGGTGAATTATAGTTCTTTCTCTTTTCTATAAAAACCTGATTGAACTATACCTGAATGTTATTCCCACTTGGGTATTTTCTCTATTTCCTCGTATTGTATAAATTTTTTCTACTTAAAATATGTGTATCATTCATTATAATTCATTAAATTTTACACATTATAATTCATTAACATTTTTCAGATTCCATGATGTGTCTCCTTCCATTACATTAAGACGTGGCATGGATCATTGGTTCGGCATATCAGTTCTCAGTTTGGATGATGTGGTGTGGCTCATTGGTTTGAGTGAGAAAGAGGGTGTGAGGACTGAATTTGGAACTAAAATTGCATGAAATAGAATGAGTTGCATCTCTTTTACCTGATCCATTCGGAAAGTGTGGACCGAAGTGAATGGAGTGAACTAGAGGACGAGGAAATGCATGCGTTGATCCTATTGGCAGTATGAACCATGATGATGACAATATATGTGTGGAAAAAATTGAGGATGATTCTTGATGAAGTTTCATCTAACCTGTGTGTATCATGTTTGTTTAAGCTTTATGTATTTTCTTAGAGTTTGAATTTTTTTATTAAATTCTGATTGAGCATATTTTTTCAAATAAATCATCACTTTAATATAATAAAATTTTATAATTATATATAATAAATATATTATAATTATATATAATAAATATATTTTATAATATAATATTAATAAATATAATATAAAATCTTAGCAAATAATATTAAAATACAAAAACACAATATCTTATTTGAAATATAAATTACAAACACATATTAATTATTAGTATTGGTTATGAAAGTTGATAATAATATTAACAATAGATAATTTTTTCCTATAAATTTGTTACTAAACATTTTGTCCAACATATATATTATCTTTTGGTGTTATTATAATTGAAGCAGAACTATTTTATCTATCACAATAACATTTAGCGACAGAGTTTTTACTTATAGTTTAGTGATAGGAAAATTTCTATTGGTAAAACTTTTTACCAACATGGAATTCACTTTTACCAACAGATATACCCCTGTTGGAAAAATCAAATTATTTTTTAGTGTCATGAAATGGAATTTATAGTTCTGGTTTACACCCTAAAGTGTTAGAGACATAATTTTTTTGGTAAGAGGTTTTCCATCTACACAGACCAATAGATCCTCTTATATATATTCTATATGTTGGATATAAAAATTATGTAAATATTTTAGTAGATTGTCTTAATATTTTATAATTTGAGATGGCATAAACTTCAAGAAAATGTAATCTCATTGCAGATACTCTTAGTAGGATTACACCATATTAGTAAGAGTTTGGTGAGTGGCCATCATCATGGGAATAACATAAGATGAGTTTAATAATGGATTAGATGGTGGATGCATTGGAGGATCATCGTGTGATGACATATGATACTTTTATTATCATGTATTCATTGGTGGACCATGTGAAAGTGACCCATGAGTAACATCCTTAGTGTGTGGTGATGCAGGAATTTATGGTAGGGGACGATTCATTTCCAGGGTGGTCCTTAGATAACAATTATGTGATCTATATCCATGGGAGGATAGTTCTAACATCTTACTTAAGGTAGTACTAGATGAAAGAATATCATGATTCAAAATGGATAGTGCATCCAGGGTTTATGAAGAAGTTCCATGACATTCGATGTCTGTTCTAGCGGATTGGCATAAAGAGGGAAATCCCCAGTTTTATGTCACGATGCCTTACATGCTAGAGGTTAAAGAATAAGAATCAGTGTACATGTGATCTAATTCATCCACATCCAATGATATTGTAAAAGTGGGATTAAATGATAGTAGAATTCATGATACGGTTACCCTAGCCCTTGAGGAACCTAGATGCGGTTTGGGTGACAGATGATTGGACAATGAAACCTACTCATTTCTTAATGATCTATAAGACCCATTCCATGGATGACTTGGGAAGCTATATTTAAGGGATATTTCATTATTTCATATATTTCCCTTGAGAATTATAATAGATTGAGGTACACATTTCATATCAAAAAAATTCATGTCTTATAGAATTTTTGGGTACTCTACTGAAACGGAGTACAATTTATCATTCATAGACAGATGGTCAATCAGAGAGGACGATCTATAATTGGAGGATATACTATAGGAATACATTTTGTATTTTTTTGGAGTATGGGATGACCACCTAGAATTGATTGAATTCAAATAAAATAAAAACTTGCAGGATTCCATTCGTACGATAGCTTTTGAGGATCTTTATTGTCGATTATGTCACTCACAACTACATTGGCATGAGGTGGGTGATAAAGATGTCATGAGCCTAAGCTTTTTACAGGATATATTAGAGAGAGTGTAGATATTTAAGAAGTTTTTAACACCTCTGAGAGTAGGAATTGATCATATGGTGACTGGAGGATTCAACCATTAAAGTTTCCTATTTATGAAACGGTTTTATTATGGGTGACTCCTCGATTAGTGGATCAATGTTTTCATAATAAATTAAATATAACATAGATATTTTGTGGATTATTCATGTTTTTTGAGAATATAGGGACTATGCCATACTTTCTGGACCTTCCTCCTTGCAATCAAGGTATGTAAAATGAGTTTCATGTGTCTCATATCTAGAGGTACATGCCATATCATACACATTTGATTGACTACAATGATGTTAAACTGGATCCTGATGCATCATTCATGGAACACCCACTGTGGGACGTAGATTGGATTGAGAAGGTGTTTCAGGGTAATGATATTTCTACGTTTCTTGATCTTATGGAAATATTGATGAATACTTGTGGAATCTTGTTAGTGGGAGTCTAATATTTGAGCTTAGTTTCTTGATTTGTTCAAGCATGATTCATATAAATGCTTCTCAGGGATAAGAAGTCTTTAAAGGGGGATAATGTAACAAACTTTGATTTTCCAGGTGCATCATGAGTTAATTTTATCCTTTATTCATCTTTTTATAAACTATAAATTGTTTGGGGTGAGTTTCAATGTTTTTGATGTTCTTTTTGAGTTTTATAGTCCTTTATGTGGATTCATAGTAGGATAAAACCATGTTTTTCTCCCTAGAAAACTGTGTGAATTATTTAAGGATGGATAGTGGATAGTGCACAATTAGCCCATAGTTAGAGATAACTATATGAAATTACCCCATGTGAATTGGGATATAGGATAAATGATTGGTTGGAACATAGTTTACCAAACTATGCAATCAAGCAATGAAGGTTACCATGATGGGTAGAAATCATTGTAGGGTTGTCACATAGCTTAGAAACCATGCAACCAAAACCATAAAAGTGTGAATTAGTGACCTTAAAATCCTTCTTAAGGACCACAAACCACTTAATTTTACCTATTAATTTTCTATTTCTAAATTTCCTCAATCTTAGGGACTCCATAATACTTGGGGGATTATTTTCTCTCTAAGCTCGATTTTGGTGGATCCAAGCATGTTGGTGGTTGGGGAATTACGGTATGTGGTCCCTAAACCTTTTTTATTCATGGTTCTTCTAGATTTACCACTATTTCCTTAGGATTAATCATAGATCTATCATTTCATGGATAGATATATGGATTATTATTTAATATAATGATGAATTATTGAACCATTAACAGATCGGTGAGAGATCTAGTTTATTGGAGACATTTCTCTGTTGAATCCCATATCTAGAGAAACTGGAAGATCTTGGGAGTTATGTTAGTGTCGATTCAATCCCTTGGACATAGAATATTATAGAATCTCAATATGTAACCTTGGATGTGATTGACTTGGAACTAGTTCTAAGATCTCATTGCATGCATTCTTGTTTCATTCTGTGTTCAAATGTTGTACGGGTGATGAGGATCTAGGTGAAATTTAACATCGATGTTCAAATTATTGAGTTTGGAAGTCTATACCATAAGTTTACATGATCATGAGTTTTTTTCTATATCATGTTGTATATGTGTGTATAGCCATAGGCACCTTGTGTGATAAGACATGTTATCATGTGTATAAACATAACATAGAGAACCATTGTGTGATATGGTAAGCTTTTGTGTGCATGTGTAGCCCATAAGACCCATTTTTATTATGTTATGCCTCTAATTGATATGATTAAATTGTTTCCATGTGATTTATTGGGTATATTCTATAATGTTTTAATCCTATACAAGGTATAAAAGTGATAGTTGGGCCCATCAAGGGTTGTTGGTCCTAGAGGGGGAGTGTGCCCAGATACTGCATATGAAATGATGAGAAACTGGGTTTGATGATAGAGTATGATGAACTTGTGTGTCTTAAACTGGGGGCATGATAATATTATATGATCTGACATGAGATGAAATATTGGCACATGATGGTCTTATGTGATTTGACCTCAAATATTGTAGTTGGTCATGATGGACTTACATAGTCTGGCCTAGAGGCCTAGGGCTTGTACTTCCACTGAGAATCCTTTGTTTGGATCCTATACTTATAATGTCCCCTAAATTATTTAGTTATTATTTAGGCATGAAGCTGAAGCAGGTACATCTGGAATTTGTGGTAGTTTGTTTGGCACAAAAATACTCCATATGATTTTATTTGATCATATGTACATTTTTTATTATAATGATATTAACCTCTATATTCTTATTCACTTATGTTATGGACACAATAATGGAATTATACTAGGTTATAATCACACCCTACACAAGAATCTATATGCACATAAAAATTTCATGGTAAGGTATCTACTGAAGGGAAAGATCCCTATAACATAGAGTTGATGAAAGTATTTTTGGAATCAATGGTGATACAAAAACATACATTAGGTTATTAGTATTTCATTTATTTAGTTTTCCATTTCTTGATACCTGATTTGTCCTTCCACATTAGTGGTCGATTTATTACTTTTGTATGACTTGGAATTAAATCTGTTATATCATTTATTTGTGTTATTCATCAAATATGCTATTTTTTCTTATGGATATATTGTACTGGCCTGTCATGGTTATGATTACTAGTTATTGTCTCCATGTATCCCTTTATACCCTCACTACTAGTTAGTTACCTCATGAATGGGGGGTTCACATGAGGTCTTGTAGTGTCTACACTCATGTGATGTTTATCCAATATGGTTTGGGCATTTACAATGATCGTTTTGAAAGAATCATAATGTTCCTTCTAATCAGGGATTAAACTAAAGGTTGTCTCTACCTCCTCTAGCCAATGATTTATCTCTTAATATAAAATGGATCCCTCATAATATATAGACCATAACAACAAAACTCATAGAGTTTACCCCTAGACGTGTCATCATCATCAACCAATACTCTATAGTAATCCATTGGAACATCTTACTAGATGTATTCTCCAAAAATTTTATGGGGATGTTAACCTGGTTCCATATATGAAAAAGAAAAAATCTCAATAGTCTTTAACCTAAGGCAAAGAACATTTTAAGGTTAATTAATTTTTTAATTAATTTATTTTAATATATTTCCCATTATATACCTGGATTTCAAAAACCGGTTTAGAACATCATGATACATGATCCTCTCCTAGGTCTCTAACCTATAAGAATCATTACTTTTATTAGCATGTTTAGTAAAGATGAATGTTTTTTATTGGATCATATGTGGGCATAAAATCCTATTTCATAGTTGGTATTCCTTGTTTATTATTCCTACTAAGCTCAAATAATACTATTTACCTACAAAACCATGCATCCTCACCAGTTCCTAACTCTAAAATCCACTACATATCTCAACCATCACATATGATACCACTCTATCATGACACCTCCCTCCAAAGGTACCCCTCTTGGTATAACAATAAATAAAGGGCAATAATGACCTTGGAATACTTCCTCCAATAAGATACTAGTGGGAGACTAGAACCATGTGTATATCTTTCATAGACATCATGTAAAGACCCGTAAAATTCAAGGGAAATTTTTTTTTCTTAATTTCCTTTAGAATTTTACAAGAGCGCGGTTTCAGACGGCACCTGATTCCGAGTCCCGGAGTGCCCGGAATTAATTTCCGAAGTTTGGCTCGGGTACGTTCAGTGAACGAACGAGCGAGAATTCCTAACTTTTGATCCGGTGCTCGGAATTGAAATCTGAGGTCACCGATGAACTCGCAACGCCGATATTCACTTAAAGAGACCTTTTCGGGAGTTGCGTTTGTTGCGGGTTGAAAGTTAAGTTTTGGGGTTTTCAGTTGAGTTAAATAAAATTTGTGTAAGACAAATTTTATTTTTAGTTTGTTAAAAACCTACCTAAGGGGGTTGGAAGTGGGACCCACACCCACTTAACCTCCCTTGGGAGGATTAAGTGTGGTGGGGCCCACACGAACCCCTAGACTTTTCAAGTTCCCTTAACCCCCTCTTAATTGACTTAAGTTACATAATTAATTTTGGGGGTTAAACTCTTTTGAATTTCAAACTTTTGAAATTCTTTTATGTTTTGTAATAATAAAATAAGATGTTATCTTATTTTATTATGGGTTGTTTGTTTATTCCCTTGAGAGCTTATTGAGAGCTTCCTCTTCATCTTCAAGCTCTGACGAAGAACGAAGAACGCTCAAACTCCGACGAAGAACGACGCCTCTCTTCTTCGTCCTCGGTGTCAACAAGAGGGAACGCCGCTTCCTCCTCAGACCTTCTTCGTCGGCAAACGAAGATTCGCCAACGACGTATCTCTTCGGGCATAACACTTCGTCAACGGATTTGACGAACGACGACCGCGACGCCCGACCTCCGCGACGCCGTCTTCCGCGGAACGTAGACGAATCTTCGAACCTTAAACCAAGGTAGGGGTTGTTGTTTAATTCTTAAATTATTCCATTTCTTGCTCGTGGATCGTATGTCTACGTGAGGCTTTGAAATATTTTATTTAAGTGTTATAGTTAACGCGAGGGGGGCCGGACCGCACGAACACGGCCGAACCCCCCCTCCATCGTTCTTGTTTAATTCTTGCGGTGGAAGCAAAGTGGCGTGGTGCCGTCGCACCACGCGGATTACCGTACGTTTATTTTACGCGGCGCCGTCGCGCCACGCCGAGGTAGAAACTTCAAGAACGCGACGCCGTCGCGCCGCGTTGAAAAGAATCAAAGTACGGCGAAGGGGCGCGGTGCCGTCGCACCACGCCGGATGACGAACGCCGCGGCCGGTTCCGGGCCGCGGCGGGACGAGGAGACCGCGGCCGGTTCCAAGCCGCGGCGGAAGAGAAGACCGGCGGCCGGGCCGCCGGCGTCGGAAGCCGAAGAGGGGACCGGAAATTCCGGTCCCGTTGGAGAAAACCGGCCGGCCAGCTGGCTAAACCCCCCTCTTAAAGAGGGGGGGCGGTTTTAATTAAAGGGAGGGGGAAGCCGGCCCCCTCGGTTCCGCACCAGCAGGCCCCCCACGTGGAGGGGGGGGGGGCTTCTTTAAAAAAAAGGGGCGCGGCCCTTTGTGCCGCGCCGCCCCTCAAAAACCGCGGGGCTTAGCCCCCGCGTGCGCAGCCTCCTCGCGGCGCCCGGCCGCCGCGGCCCGCCGCCGCCGCCCGCCGCCGCCGGCCACCGCGCCGCCCAGGGGGGGGGGGGGGGGTCGGGCCGGGTCGGCCCGGACCCGGACCCCCCGTTTCGAACCAGTTTTGGTTTTTGGATCATAACTTGAGCCTCGGACCTCCGAATGATGAACCGTCTGCGGCAACGCGATCCTTGGATCAAGTCGGTCGTTTCGGTATATCGCACTCAAGGTTTCGGTTTACTTTGAGTTCGGCCGGGTTGGTTCGTTCACGAAACCAACCGGGCCTTCGGAGCGGAAACGCTCATATCTTGAGCTACGGACGTCCGATTGACGTGCCGTCAGTCGCGTAGTGTTCCTCTTAGTGAGACGGATCTTTTGGCATACTCCGCCCGAGGTTTGGACGCAGGTGGAGTACGGTCGGGTTGGTTTTGCCTTAAAAACCAACCGGGCCCCGGAGACGAAAATGCCAATAACTCTCAGACCGGGCGTCCGATCGACGCGCCGTCTGTTGCGTTGAGTTCCTGTTGACGATACGGAACTTTTGGATACATCAACTTCGGTCTTCGTGACAGTTGATGTATCAGCCTCTCGGCTCGTGGAGCGGACCCTCCATACGAGCTTGCTGTGTGCGGGAACCCTAGTGCTGGCTGCGACTGCTACGACTGCTACTACTGCTACGACTGCTACTGTGTCTGCGACGACGACAGTACAGAGATCCTGTGTGGTTTCGACGACGACGACTACAGCACTCAGCGATCCTTCGTGGATCAGTGCTACAGGTCCTGTGTGGGCCCGATCCTGTGTGGGTCCTTGCGTTCAGCGGTTCTGTGTGAGCCAGCGCCTACAGGTTCTGTGTGAGCCCGATCCTGTGTGGGTCTTTGCGGGGGTTAGTTACCTATCAATCCTTCGTGGGTCCGACGACTTAGATGGATCAGTGATCATCTTTATCGTCCTTGAAGAAGTTTACCTGTGTGAGCTGAATCCTGTTGCTTTCCTGTGTGGATTGTGTTATGCAATCCTGTGTGGATTATGTTTTGCTTTCCTATGTGGAATACGTATACTTTCCTGCGTGGACTGAGTTGTACTTGGGCTCGGAGGTTGGAGCGTATTTTAATTGATGACTTAGGTATATGTATGGGCATATACCTAAGCAGAGTCGGTTGATACTTCGTGATTGTACCTTTCTTCGTGGTTTATCCTTTGTGGATTTTGAGAGACCTTCAGGGGTCTCGGGGTCCCTACTGAGTAGCTTATACTCACCCCTGCACGGGCTTTGCCCGCACTACATTGTGTTGGTTGCAGACGACGGACAGCGTTGACCTTAGCTGAGGCTTGCACAGCGGGACGGTACCCGGAGGTGGACCACTGGGCGGGACGTGCACGGAGCAGACGGCGGGACCCGTGGAGCAGAGGAGCTATCTGTACCCACCCTTCAGGTGGGATTTCCAGTGGACAACTCGGAGTAGCGGCTTTTACCTTTCAGTTGCTGTTTTCCCTTTCGAGTTGTACTTTACTTTCAGTTTGGGTTTGTATACTGGCCCATTTACTTTTCCGCACTTTCAGTTGTACTCTGCTTTTGTTTAGTGTTTACTTTCCGCTTGCTTACTCTGTGGTGTTTGTTTACTTTTCAAAGGCAATGCCTTCCCTTTTTACTGGGTTTTACGCCTTGGTGCTAGTCGCCAGCCCCTGGCCTATGGAAGGCGGGCTTGGGGTAGTCACGGCACGGACCCCGAGGGCGGGTCGTGACACATCAAAGGCATTACCCTATATGAGTTTCAACAACATAAGAAAATATGGGAAACCCACCGACCAATTCCATGCATAAATAAAAGAAGTAATAACAAAACATTTAATATCATACATAAATAGAAAGGAAAGATGAAATTACCAATGAAAAAGTAGGTAGTGACTATGAACTCCTAAAACTTCTGATAGATTCTCAATGACTCGTCCAAGCTAGTAGCAGCCAACCCAATCTCCAACCAGTTATTTATAACCTAAAAAATTGTTTGTACATATGTAGACTGAGAAAAACATGTATACTTAGTTGGATACTCCCTGAAACATATCATGTAAATTGTGAAGGAATTATACTAAATCATAGTGAATCAATAAATTAAACAAAATTATCACCTAAATAGATAATTATAGTTTCCCATCCTCACCATGTATCCCTCACCAAGTAACATATAGAAATAAACCATTTTATATCAAAAGAATACATATAAGAATGATTTTACCCCACATCCAATTTTTCATAATTTTATTCAATCTCATTCCCCAACCACTATGTCATGTGTTCATACCTCATATAAATAAATTCTCCCTAATTATAGTTTCACCTCCTTCCTAACTACATCATTCCCATAAAGGACCCAACATCTCGTGTTGGAATCGGTTGACATATCAATATCATAATAAACAACATCCCATATATAACCAATTGTATGTTCATAATAAATTAAAACATGTGTAAATACATTATACCAAAATCCATTATAACCCATGAACATACACTTACAAGAATCTAGAGCCACCACAACTGGATAAAAGAATGTTCTATACCTCAATCCATCAAAGTCTTCACATAAATCTATATGATATTGGGATCCATTACAGCCTTGGAAGGAACAAATCTTATACCATAATCCATTATATCCCAAGATATTCCTACTAATATATGTCTATAGGAAGTGTATGGGAGATTGATATGTCATCCATATGTTCCCTCTCAATCTTATATGTAACGCCCGGACCCTAGTTACCCAGAGTCGGTGCATTATTACATAACATTGGCATGATCACAAGAAAGATCAAATCTCGAAAGACTGATTGGTTTAGTAGTCTTGGAAACACTAGATATATTCATAAGTCTTACATTACATCATAAAATGAAAAACTACTACAACAACATATTGTCTCCATAATCCACACTCATATCCCCACATAATATCCCTGCAGGTCATTCATAATTTACTTCTTCACTTCCTGGGAAAAATAAAACATAGAAAAGGGGTGAGCTCAAATGCCCAGTAAGGATAACAATATAGAGGAAACTCTCATAAATAAGAATAAATATTTAAGGAAATGTATAACTAAAACAAAATCTTTTCAAACTTTAACTTTCAACATATAATGGAATAAATAAAATGAAATAATGCCATTTACTTATTCACATGGTTATTCTACTAATCGAATAATCACATGCAAAATCAATAACCACTTTCATAATGATGGAATGCATAATGCCAGACTATCATGACCACATAGCCAAGGCCTCGTTCCAAGACTACAAATAAGATTTTGTCAAGGCCTTGTGCCAAGACACTAGTTTGTCTCATGATACCTACCGATGCATCGAGGAGCTATAGCGGGCTCCACCCGTCACATATTAAGTCCAATGCATTCCCATATGAAAAGGTTTAAACATAACATAAACATTCGTATTAAAACTAGCATACGAAATGTCAATACTTTCACCATAAACTATGAATGGTATAAAAATAGCACATCCACATTCAAACATATCACAAAACCTTCAATACAATATAGAAGTTTTGTATCATAATAAATCAACTTCAAATAATCTTAAAATCCATCAAAGGAAGTTGACATAGATGAAATCAAAATTCTTTTTAAAGAAGTATCTCCTTTTATTTTGAAATCATTTAAGATCCATATAAAATAAAACATTTTCTTTGAAAACATTTTTATAAGCTTGTAAGGAAAGCTTTGAAGATTTTATAATGGCAGAAAATAACCACACCCGCCGTATAAGTTAAAAAAAACATTCTTACCTTAATTTTGTCGAAAAGGTTAAAAAGTACCTTGTTTGGAAAACGACAGAAAGATTCCTTTATAGACCTCTTATAAAAAGTAAAACAAGGGTATAAATGATTTTAACCCATATTCTTTTAAATAGTAAAAATGTTTTGAAATACATTTCGAAGAAACATGGATGTGGATGATAAAGAAATCCCAGTAGATTATTACGTATAAACAACCTCGGATAATGAAGAGATTGTGAAATAACCCTTACCTTGTACTTTTCCTTGGTTGGGGTAGGTTAACCTCCTGTATAATGGTGAAATAATTTTTATTAAATTATACAAGAATCATATATATTAATATGATATCATATATGATCTTTTAACATTGATTTGTTAATAATATCTTAGAATTATCGTCGTTTCGGGTGTTAACTTACTCATTTTCTTTTATATGTTTTGTTACATAAGCCATGTTTGCTGTATCTTATTCATATCCAGAATGATATCAAGTCCTTAAACATCATTTTTAAATCATCAAATGATAATTATACTTGAATGGATACGATGGAGAATGAATCTCATCGCGTTCGTGGAGACGGTAGTCCGTACGTACGCACGAGCGACAATATCATTCTTTTGATATTAAAATAATATATAAATGGATAGTATATAATATATACAGAATAATTAACATGTTATATTTATTATTTACATGAGTTACAAATCATTATTATACCCATCCAAATAATAATATATTGAATAACAATTACACCACGACGTGGAGACGGTAAGCCGTACGTACGCACGTATGGTGACATGTTATTCAAAGGGTGGATAGAATACTGAATATGGTTGTACCATATTTATAATAACATCACAGTATATGTGAGATACTGGAGTTATTATTTTAGAATGGTAACATCAAAGTAAGACGAAGTGGAAGAAGAAATGAACTTGGAAAAGGGTGGTGAAATCATTACCTCTTCTTCGGGTTCTTCCTTTTGATTTGATCAAAAGGGCTCCTTAGGATGGCTTTCTGATCAAAATAAGGCCTCTAGGATGTAGTGAGGGAAGTTGGAAAAGTATTTGGGCAGAGTTTGGCCGAACCAAAAGTCTTTGAAGGTGTGAAGAAATGAGAAGAAGGAGTTCCCTTTTATAAGAGGGGTGAGGGGCACCTTTGGAAAAGCTAGAGATATTAATTTATAATAAATTCATATTCGGTTTCTAATGGATCCAAAGTTTATTATTCAAAGGTTAAGGTGTTGATGGGTCGAAAACAACTCAACCAATAGAATTTAGACAGGTTTGGGTACTTATATTAACCTTATCTTTAAGTATTAACTCTAAGTTAATTAGTTTCACTTTTACAATGTCTCTTTGTATTTTTATATAACATTGTTAATAAACTTACTACATACATCCAAGAGACCCCCAAGTGGTCCATTAATGATGAAACTATCATGATATAAGTCTCTTGGCAGAACCATAGATTTTTAGGAATTTAATATCAATTAATAATATAATATTTGTTTTAAGAACTCTTTTATGTCAATTTTGACACTATTCAATAGTTGATTTTTGTGAAACTCATAACAGATTGATTACTTCGAACAAAGTCAATTAAATCAATACTAATATATCATATTATCCTAGAAAATTAGTTTAATTCATTAAAAGTTTCATATTATATTTATTTGGGTATTTATAATATCAATTATTTTAATTGTTCACTATTATAGTAATTACTGCATCATCATTGTGTCATAAATAAAATAAATTATTTAATGTATAAAAATTATAAATAAAATATCATTATGTAGGAAATATTTTTATCTTTCTAATGAATATTTATAATCTAAAATCCAACATATATAACCCTATGTAACAATTGTTTTTCTTAAAGATATCTGCTTGTGTCATTTTTGTATTCATTTTAACTTAATTAAAATAAAGTGTCATTATCACTTACAAGTGGATCCATGGGGTCCCAAAATCGACCCAAAGATGCCCATGGTCGACCATGTATCAACCAATAGGGTTAAGACACGTTTTATGGTAATTTAGTATTATTATAATATTATTTTTTTAACCCTTATTTACCGGATTTACCCTTAACCATGGTAAATAAAATATTTACCGCAGTAATTATTCAAAATGTCTAAAAATAAAAGTTACCTATTTACACAATTTGAACATCCTTATTCCAAATATTTAATCCATATTCCTAAATTCAAAACACAGAAGTGGCAGAAATTAATTTAAAATTAATTCCCGCTGTCAAAACAAGAAGCGTGTTTTTAAGAGATAATAACTATCAAAAGATTGACACTTGTTTATGTTCGGTTTAATTGTAAAATTATGTCCAATGACCAAAATTATATTAAATGGTAAAAATATATTCTAAATATACTTTAAAACTACTAAAATTCATAATTTATAACTATTAATTATTTTCGTTAAAAAAGTTGTTTTTAATTAAAATTTAGTAATTTTCACTATTCATCAAAATATGAAAGTTATCCGAAAAGTACCAAAATTTCACCTTAGGATAAATTAGATATTCCGAATCCAAAAATAAAGTCCATTTTGAAATATAAAATATATATAATTTTAAAAATTAGGTATTACTATTCATAACGGCTAGTTTGATTTGTTGTTAGAACTCGGTGTTGCGTACAACACACGCTATCGCATTATTCAAAGAGAAGCGTACCGTAGAAGCTTGGGGTGTTACATTCTCCCCTCCTTCAAATAATTTCGTCCTCAAAATTTCTAGAATACTATCGCATGAAAAGACTCGGGTGGTTCTTCATCATAAGTTCCTCGGGTTCCCACGTTGCCTCTTCCATCTTATGGTTTCTCCACAAAACTTTTATCAGACGCGTCGTCCGGTTTCTCAGTACTTGTTCTCTCGTATCAAGAATCCTAACGGGCTCTTCGCAATAGGAAAGATCGGGTTCCAGTTCTAATTCCTCATAGGTGAGTACATGCGTTGGATCAGGCATGTATTTCCTCAACAGAGATACGTGGAACACATCGTGAACTTTGGTGAGACTTGGCGGCATTGCCAATCGGTAAGCTACAACCCCAATTCGTTCTAGAATTTCGAAAGGTCCGATGTACCTGGGACTCAATTTACCTTTCTTACCAAAATGTATGACTCCCTTCCACAGAGATACCTTCAGGAAAACATGATCACTGACTTGAAATTCCAAATCCTTCCTTCAATTATCGGCATAGCTCTTCTGCCTACTTTGAGCTGATTTGATGTGATTTTGGATTACTTTCACCTTTTCCACTGTTTCCTCCACCAGTTCTGGGCCTACAAGTTTTCTTTCACCAACGTCATCCCAACAGGTTGGTGTACGACATCTCTTTCCGTATAACGCTTCATATGGTGCCATATGAATACTCGAATAGAAGCTATTGTTATAGGAAAATTCTACCAAAGGTAAATATTGATCCGACATACCCTGAAAGTCAAGTGAGCAAGATCTCAACATGTCTTCTAAGGTTTGAATAGTCCGTTCTGATTGTCCGTCTGTCTGAGGGTGGTAAGCAGTGCTCAAATGAAGTTCAGTATCCAGGGATTTCTGAAGATTTTTCCAAAATCTTGAAGTAAAACGGGGATCACGATCAGAAACAATTGATAAGGGTACTCCATGAAGTCTCACAACTTCATTAATATATAGTCTTTCTAGATGTTCCAGGGGTAGATCTTCTCTTATAGCAAGAAAATGTGCTGACTTGGTAATACGATCAACAATAACCCATATTGCATCATTCCTTCTAGGAGTCTTTGGTAGCCCCATGACAAAGTCCATCGTAATATTGTCCCATTTCCACTCTGGTATGGGAAGAGGTTGCATGACTCCTCCAGGCTATTGCCTTCCAGCTTTCACTTGTTGACAAACCATACATCTTGACACAAAATCAGCAATCTCCCTCTTCATGTTGTCCCACCAAAAATGTTCCTTCAAATCTCTATACATTTTTGGTGCTCCCAGGGTGTATAGAGAAATTGGAACTATGAGCATCATCCAGCAATTCCCTTTTTAGATCAGGTATATCGGGAACACAAAGTCTCTTCCCAAATTTCAAAATTCCATCCTCATACACAAAGTCTCTCAATCTCCCATCATTCACAGCTTTAATCTTCTTTTTAAATTCTCCATCATCGGTCTGAGAACTCTTAATCCTTTCTAGTAAAGATGGTTTGGCAACCATTTGAAAAAGAATTGATGTTTCACCTTCCCTGGTTATTCCCATGTCCATCTTCACTAGATCCATGAAAATTGGATCCCTTTCAATTCTCATATTGTTCAAAACTCCATGGTCTTTTCTACTCAAAGCATCTGCCACCTTGTTTGCTTTCCCCGGGTGGTAGTGTATCGTGCAATCATAATCCTTGAGTAATTCAAGCCATCTCCTTTGCCTCATGTTGAGTTATTTTTGTGAGAAAATATACTTCAAACTCTTGTGATCAGTATAAATCTCACATTTTTCACCATAGAGGTAGTGCCTCCATATCTTCAAAGCAAAGATCACAGCTGCTAACTCGAGATCATGAGTAGGATAGTTTTGTTCATGAATTTTCAACTGTCGTGATTCATAGGCAATAACTCTATCATTCTGCATAAGGACACAACCAAGTCCTTTCTTCGATGCGTCACTATAAATAACGAACCCATCATTCCCCGATGGTAGAGTCAATATAGGAGCATTGACTAATCTTCTCTTCAGTTCTTCGAAACATTCTTCACACTCTTTTGTCCAAACAAATTTAACCCCTTTACGTGTGAGCTTCGTTAATGGGTTAGCCAATCGGGAAAAATTCTGGACGAAACGTCGATAATAACCTACCAAACCAATAAAACTGTGTACCTCAGTTATACTCGTAGGTGCTGGCCATTCTTGGATTGCCTTGGTCTTAGAAGGATCAACAGAGATTCCATCTTTAGAGACAATATGGCCAAGAAAAGAAATCTCATGAAGCCAGAATTCACACTTGCTAAACTTCCCATATAATTCATGCCTCCTCAGAGTCTTCAAGATAATGCGCAAGTGATTTTCATGATCTTCGTAGGTTTTGGAGTATACCAAGATATCATCAATAAATACCACCACAAATTCATCGAGATACTCCTTGAAAACTCTATTCATCAGATCCATGAATACAGAGGGTGCATTAGTCAATCCAAACGGCATTACAGTAAACTCCTAATGCCCGTACCTGGTTCGAAATGCTGTCTTCGGAATGTCTTCCTTCTTCACACACAACTGATGGTATCCAGATCGAAGGTCAATCTTTGAAAAGTATTGAGCTCCATGCAGCTGGTCAAATAAATCATCAATACGAGGTAGGAGATACTTGTTCTTTATCATTATATCATTGATCTCCCTGTAGTCGATACATAACCTCATAGATCCATCTTTCTTTTTAACAAAAAGAACAGGGGCTCCCCATGGAGAAACACTAGGGCGAATAAATCCTTTATTACTCAATTCCTCTAGTTGTTTCTTTAGTTCTACTAACTCTACAGTAGCCATTCTATAAGGGGTCTTCGATATAGGCCTTGATCCAGGAATCAAATCAATGGAAAACTCAACTTCTCGTTCTGGAGGATGTCCAGGTAAATCTTCCAGAAATACATCTACAAATTCTTTCACAACAGGTACATCCTCTATTTGAACATTCCTTTCCTCACCCGCAGTTATTTCATTCTCTTCCTCTCCAATAATTGAATTTAGTTGAGCTATTGAGGGTGGATCTAAATAAGAATTAGGTGGTGACGATTCTGCTCTAAAGATAAGGTGTTCCTTATCATTATCATCAAGAATCGTAACCTCTTTCTTCTTACAATAAATCTTCGCATCATAGTCCGAAAGCCAGTCCATACCGAGGATTATATCAAACTCAATCATAGGTATGACGATGAGATCAGCAGATAAAGAAAATTTATGTTCTCTAATGGGGACTGATTCACAAAACTTTGATGCAATGATACTTCCCTTAAGAGTTTTAACTGACAACTCCCTTATTAAATCAAATTGGAAATATCTAATTTTCTTAGAAAACTGGGAAGATATGAAACAATGCGACGATCTAGAGTCAAATAATGCATTTTCTAAACTTGAGGAAACCATTAAATTACCTGCCACCACGTCTTTTGGAGCTTCTACCTCTGCAGTAGTGATAGCATAAGCCTGGCCTTGATCCCTTGGCCTTTTCTGAGGTAAGTTCTCCTGACGCTTAGGACATGCATTTGCATAATGCCCCATCTCCCTGAAATTGTAGCACTGAACGTTGGTAGCTTCCTTCTTCCCCTTGCAATCACGAGCTTGGTGGCCTTTTTCACCACACTTGTAACAGACTCACATTCCCTTCAAGCAAGTACCAGGATGTTTCTTCCCGCATTTACCACAAGATGGATATTCAACCTTTCCCTTCTTCCCCTTATTTCCATTCCCAGATTGATCAGAAGGTCTCTTCTTCTCTTTCTTTGCTTTAAAGTCATAAGACATAGAGAATTCCTTTTTGGTCTTGATAGCACACGAGACAATGTCTTCGTACGATGAAAAGGATTGTGAGACTAATGCTCGAAGGAGAAATGGTTTTAACCCATCAAAGAAACGATCAATATTACTTCTTGGGTTGCGAATATAATCTCCAGCATACCTCGCTAACCTTGTAATGTTAGCCTCATACTTTGTGACATTCTCATCCTCCTTTTGTCTCAGACTCAGAAATTGCCTTTCCATATCTGCTCGATGGTCGTGAGGAAAGTATTTTTCTAAAAATAGATCTTTGAACTCCCTCCATTCCATATTTGATACTTCATCATCTTCCTTAGTATTTTGAATCAATGACCACCATTGATCATCATCTCTAGTGAGGCGGTAAACTACCATGATAACTTTTTCCCTTTCACTACTCCCCAAAGCCTGAAATATTTTCTCTAGGGAATTTATCCACTTCTCGGCTACTAAGGGATTTTTATTCCCATTGAACGTTGGTGGTTGTTGCCTCATGAATCGATCTAACATTGATCCTCTACGCTGTGGATCAGGGTGCTCCATACGGGTAAGGTTATTATTCATAACCTGAGTAAGTTGTCCCAGAATAGTGATTAGCTGATCGGCACCAGTTGTATCACCAGCCCCACTATAATTATCTTGAGCAGGAGGGAAATCCCTACATTGAGTGCGTGCATTGATACGGTTTCCATTTCTTCCACTAGGCGCCATTTCTAAACAATGGCATAAACTAGATCAGTTTATGAATCAAAATACATAATCCCATACTTATAAAACACTTAACTTAAATTGAACTATTTATGGATATAATCCATAATCATAAAAATGTTTTCTTTGAGAAAGTATATACTCATAAACCCTTCATAATGATTTGTAAAGAAAATGAGAGTTATCCTAAGCATATCCCCCAGGATTGTCGTAACCAAGAGTGCAGCAAGGCCTGTTGTCGTGCACCAGTTCCCATTCGAGTCTAGCTCAAAGCGGTGTTTTCGGGTTTTACCCCTAGGTACATCTGTGCCAGAGCCGCCTCTACCTGCTCGTATCCAGACAGGGATGTATTGCTCGGAAAACTCACAAAATCTCTACAATACCAAAATTCTAGGAAGTTCTTCTATACTAATCCTCAAAGTTCATCTTAGGTCTACGTGCTCTAATCAGAGTTTATCTAAATCTAGCTTCCAAGGTTTGTACTAAACTTCCTCTGATACCAACTGTAACGCCCCGACCCTAGTTACCCAGAGTCGGTGCATTATTACATAACATTGGCATGATCACAAGAATGATCAAATCTCGAAAGACCGATTGGTTTAGTAGTCTTGGAAACACTAGATATATTCGTAAGTCCTACATTACATCATAAAATGAAAAACTACTACAACAACATATTGTCTCCATAATCCACACTCATATCCCCACATAATATCCCTGCAGGTCATTCATAATTTACTTCTTCACTTCCTGGGAAAAATAAAACATAGAAAAGGGGTGATCTCAAATGCCCAGTAAGGATAACAATATAGCGGAAACTCTCATAAATAAGAATAAACATTTAAGGCAATGTATAACTAAAACAAAAGCTTTTCAAACTTTAACTTTCAACATATAATGGTATAAATAAAATGAAATAATGCCATTTACTTATTCACATGGTTATTCTACTAATCGAATAATCACATGCAAAATCAATAACCACTTTCATAATGATGGAATGCATAATGCCAGACTATCATGACCACATAGCCAAGGCCTCGTGCCAAGACTACAAATAAGATTTTGTCAGGGCCTTGTGCCAAGACACTAGTTTGTCTCATGAGACCTACCGATGCATCGAGGAGCTATAGCGGGCTCCACCCGTCACATATTAAGTCCAATGCATTCCCATATGAAAAGGTTTAAACATAACATAAACATTCGTATTAAAACTAGCATACGAAATGTCAATACTTTCACCATAAACTATGAATGGTATAAAAATATCACATCCACAGTCAAAAATATCAAAAAACCTTCAATACAATATAGAAGTTTTGTATCATAATAAATCAACTTCAAATAATCTTAAAATCCATCAAAGGATGTTGACATAGATGAAATCAAAATTCTTTTTAAAGAAATATCTCCTTTTATTTTGAAATCATTTAAGATCCATATAAAATAAAACATTTTCTTTGAAAATATTCTTATAAGCTTGTAAGGAAAGCTTTGAAGATTTTATAATGGCAGAAAATAACCACACCCACCGTATAAGTTAAAAAACATTCTTACCTTAATTTTGTCGAAAAGGTTAAAAAGTACCTTGTTTGGAAAACGACGGAAAGATTCCTTTATAAACCTCTTATAAAAAGTCAAACAAGGGTATAAATTATTTTAACCCATATTCCTTTAAATAGTAAAAATGTTTTGAAATACATTTCGAAGAAACATGGATGTGGATGATAAAGAAATCCCAGTAGATTATTACGTATAAACAACCTCGGATAATGAAGAGATTGTGAAATAACCCTTACCTTGTACTTTTCCTTGGTTGGGGTAGGTTAACCTCCTGTATAATGGTGAAATAATTGTTATTAAATTATACAATAATCATATATATTAATATGATATCATATATGATCTTTTAACATTGATTTGTTAATAGTATCTTAGAATTATCGTCGTTTCGGGTGTTAACTTACTCATTTTCTTTTATATGTTTGGTTACATAAGCCATGTTTGTTGTATCTTATTCATATCCAGAATGATATCAAGTCCTTAAACATCATTTTTAAATCATAAAATGATAATTATACTTGAATGGATACGATGGAGAATGAATCTCATCGCGTTCGTGGAGACGGTAGTCCGTACGTACGCACGAGCGACAATATCATTCTTTTGATATTAAAATAATATATAAATGGATGGTATATCATATATAAAGAATCATTAACATGTTATATTTATTATTTACATGAGTTACACATCATTATTATACCCATCCAAATAATAATATATTGAATAACAATTACACCACGACGTGGAGACGGTAAGCCATACGTACGCACGCATGGTGACATGTTATTCAAAGGGTGGATAGAATACTGAATATGGTTGTACCATATTTATAATAACATCACAGTATATGTGAGATACTGGAGTTATTATTTTAGAATGGTAACATCAAAGGAAGAAGAATTGGAAGAAGAAATGAACTTGGAAAAGGGTGGTGAAATCATTACCTCTTCTTCGGGTTCTTCCTTTTGATTTGATCAAAAGGGCTCCTTAGGATGGCTTTCTGATCAAACTAAGGCCTCTAGGATGTAGTGAGGTAAGTTGGGAGAGTATTTGGGCAGATTTTGGCCGAACCAAAAGGCTTTGAAGGTGTGAATAAATGAGAAGGAGGAGTGCCCTTTTATAAGAGGGGTGAGGGGCACCTTTGGAAAAGCTAGAGATATTAATTTATAATAAATTAATATTCGGTTTCTAATGGATCCAAAGTTGTTTATTCAAATTTTAAGGTGGGGATGGGTCTAAAACAACTCAACCAATAGAATTTAGACAGGTTTGGGTACTTATATTAACCTTATCTTTAAGTATTAACTCTAAGTTAATTAGTTTCACTTTTACAATGTCTCTTTTTATTTTTATATAATATGGGTAATAAACTTACTACATACATCCAAGAGACCCCAAAGTGGTCCATTAATGATTAACCTATCATGATATAAGTCTCTTGGACGAACCTTAGATTTTTAGGAATTTAATATCAATTAATAATATAATATTTGTTTTAAGAACTCTTTTATGTCAATTTTGACACTATTCAATAGTTGATTTTTGTGAAACTCATAACAGATTTATTACTTCGAAAAAAGTCAATTAAATCAATCCTAATATATCATATTATCCTAGAAAATTATTTTAATTCATTAAAAGTTTCATATTATATTTATTTGGGTATTTATAATATCAATTATTTTAATTTTTCACTATTATAGTAATTACTTCATCATCATTGCGTCATAAATAAAATATATTATTTAATGTCTAAAAATTATAAATAAACTATAATTATGTAGGAAATCTTTTTATCTTTCTAATGAATATTTATAATCTAAAATCCAACATATATAACCCTATGTAACAATTGTTTTGCTAAAAGATATATACTTGTGTCATTTTTGTATTCATTTTAACTTAATTAAAATAAAGTGTCATTATCACTTACAAGTGGATCCATGGGGTCCCAAAATCGACCCAAAGATGCCCATGGTCGACCATGTATCAACCAATAGGTTTAAGACACGTTTTAGGGTAATTTGTTATTATTATAATATTATTTGTTTAACCCTTATTTACCGGATTTACCCTTAACCATGGTAAATAAAATATTTACCGCAGTAATTATTCAAAATGTCTAAAAATAAAAGTTACCTATTTACACAATTTGAACATCCTGATTCCAAATATGGAATCCATTTTCCTAAATTCAAAACACATAAGTGGCAGAAATTAATTTAAAATTAATTCCCGCTGTCAAAACAAAAAGCGTGTTTTTAAGAGATAATAACTATCAAAAGATTGACACTTGTTTATATTCGTTTTAATTGTAAAATTTTGTCCAATGACCAACATTATATTAAATGGTAAAAATATATTCTAAATATACTTTAAAACTACTAAAATTCATAATTTATCACTATTAATTATTTTGGTTAAAAAAGTTGTTTTTAATTAAAATTTAGTAATTTTCACTATTCATCAAAATATGAAAGTTATCCGAAAAGTACCAAAATTTCACCTTAGGCTAAATTAGATATTCCGAATCCAAAAATAAAGTCCATTTTGAAATATAAAATATATATAATTTTAAAAAGTAGGTATTACTATTCATAACGGCTAGTTTGATTGGTTGTTAGAACTCGGTGTTGCGTACAACACACGCTATCGCATTATTCAAAGATAAGCGTACCGTAGAAGCTTGGGGTGTTACATTATATTTTAGATAATACACCCCAAAAACATTTTGGTGTTGATTTCCCTTCCTACATGGGTGGGGTAGCATATGAAATTTGAAAATATAGAATAATATCACACACAACCACAATATGGAAAACTACCCATCCTTAGAATCATCTGTCATTATCATTACCCAAGGACCCCTGGCTACAACTACTAATGTATAGAAATCAAACAAGAATACAATCATTAAGTTCATTATTATGTAATTAATTAACCATTAATTAATTCTCATTAACATTTTTCATGATCAACATTTTATACATCTTAATCTAAGTGTCTATGCCAATATTAATTCTATTTAATACAATATAACATATGTTATCATCTTATATGAAGACCATGAATTTTACTCATTCATTTACTAGAACAATTTATTATTTCATGCCTCTTAAAAAATGCATGAGAAATGCATTTAAAAAAATAACATCATGTAGTTGGATACTGGTAGTAAAACTTCATCTAAATATCTATACATATTGAAAGAATCATTAAATAATAAAAAAAATATTTGACCTATCGACTAGAAAGGCCCAGTATGAACTCATATTTTCAACCTAGTATACCACACCATTGAGTATGACATAATTCATCCTGCCTTCACCCGCATTGACCATATCTGGTGTAAGATCCTAAACTTTTATAGAGATGTATTGACCTTTATTTTGACTATACCTTGGGTGTTTTGGGGTGAGAATTTGTGAATTTTGGAATGGAAAGGTAAATTACACTGTTGGCTCATGGTTTTCCCAAACTGTGTGCCCTAGCCCATTAAACCATGCAACCATGGACATAGGGGAATTGCATGGGTGGTGCACTATTTTTCAAAAATGTTCCCTCTTAGGGGAAATCATGAACCCCCTAGAAGAGGTACATGGTTTGGAAAACCATGTTTCCCTGCCTAGGAAACCATGTTCGGTTTTCTAATTAAACCAAAAATTTGTTTTAAAAATACCCAAAACTCCATATTAACCCAAAATCGACCCTAGCTTAGGCATAATCTATTCCTTTTTTTGGAAGATCCTAAATGAATTACTAGGGCTCTAGACCTCCTTTCTTCATGATTTGAAGCTCCAATTGTAGATCTATGCCTTCCTCGATAATTGAATTGGATCCCATTTGGTTTCCCATCTCTTTCACATTCTTCTCCCATTTTTGAAGGGATGTTTTACACTGTTCATAATGGATATACATATAGGTTTCATTAGATCTAAACCATTTAAATATTGGATATAGGAATTGAATTATGATCTCATTCTGCAATTTTTTTGGGATTTTCCATTCAAAATGGTTTTATCCTTTAGCGAGCGTTCATCGTTGTTTTTGAGGTAGGTGGTCTATTATTCAAATTCCAAAGTTATGGTTTCAATTATGTGTATGTAATTTTATAATTACTATTTTATAATTAGTAATTAATTTTATTAAATTGAATTAATTAATTTGGTAAATTAATTAATTAATGGATTGTGGGATTGGGGATAATGAATTTATTGAATTGGAATAGTTATTTGTTGAATTAATTATGGGGATATTTTGATTTTTGAATTTGGATTATTTAATTATGTAATTAATTAATGAATAATTTTTTGATTATATAATTTTTTGAATTAGATTAATTAATTTTTGAATTAATAATGTTGTTTGTTGTGATTATACAACTCTTGATATGATTAATTAACTATTGAATTAATTAATAGAGTTTATGGGATAATTTAATTGATAGATTAATTAATGGTATTGATGTGATCAATTAATTATTGAATTAATTTAAAGTATTTATGTGATTAATTATTATGATTTTGTGATACATGTGATATATGTGATACATGTGATATATGTGATGGATTGATATATGAGTGTAGGACACAAACTAATGCTCCAAATACCCAAATGTGATTGATTGAGAAACAGGGTGTGGCACATGGGATGATGCTCTAAATACATATGGGGTCCTAGCCATGATGTTCTAGGACCCATGGCATGCATGAAAATATTATTATATAGTACATATAATAATGCTTCAAATACTCATGAGGTGTGGGATAGGGACTGGTGCTCCAAATACTCACGGGGTGCTAGACATAACGTTCTATGTCCAAAATGTTGTAATTGTAATATAGTTCCAATTAGACTTATTATAAATTGAAATTAAATGAATAATGAAAATCATGTTTGTTAAAATGAATTATGAATTGAAAATATGATATGGATTAAACTCTGGCATGGGATGAACTATTTATTAAAAGTTCAATTGTCCTTAGGAACCTAGTGGTTTAAGTGGTTAAATAAAGGGTAAATGAATAAATGTAAACTATTTACTTTATTTCTTTTATTTTTTATTTGTACAACTGCATAAACTATTTTGACTAGATATTGTTTTATATGTCTTTGGTGGTGGCCTACTGAGTTGTACTCACACCCTACTCGGGCTACCTGATTGGTGCCTAAATAGATTTCATGGTTGCAGGGCAGGTTAAGGGAAAGGGACCAATGTTTGATGGCTAAGTCAGGATGTAACTTGGATGAGGGAACCAGACTGGGATTCAGAACACACTGGGAGTTGTCGATGTCTATTTCTTTTGGGTTTTTCATATTGAAACGTAACATGTATTAGCATGACATATCAACTATTTATGTTTGGATATTGATTTTTTATTTTTTTCATCATGTGATTTTGCTTTGGTTGGTTATTGGTTATATCATTGATTATTCTATTTTATTTCAGCTATAGTATTATTTTTATAAAGAGGGTATAGTCTCACCATGATAAATATTATACCCTTTTAGCTAGTCAGTAGACATTGGAATTTGGGGAGTTGTGTCTGTGTTAGTATAGTTTTGTATCTCATGGGACTCAGACAACATCACAATGAATAGGGGTAGGACAGTTACATGCCATTCAGCCTACACTTGTGGATAGTGATGTTGACCCTTCGACAGTAAGAGGTATTATTCTTGTATATTCTACATTATCTAGTGCCTTATTTGATACAGATTCCTCTCATTCCTTTATTTCTGCACAACATGTGAATGCTTTTAGACCGATGGTGGAGTTTTTGAGTGTGATTGATACACTATTGGGAGTATGGTCTAGATACATCTTCTTGTGTAAGGGGTGTTCTCTTATGGTTGGGGATTATAGATTCATTTAGGATCTTTAAATCCTTTATATGTTATTTTTCGTCATAATTATGGGTATGGATTGGTTAGTATCAGACCAATCCCACATAGATTGTTACTACAGGAGACTGATGTTTACGTCTCCAAAAGGTGACAACTATATTCACTATGGAGAGTGGGATATAAAGGAAGATCAAGTAGGGACAATTCATCAGCAACTGGGGGAGATCACTGCCCATGTTTCTAGTTTATTATTGGATGATTTATGTGTAATGTAATATGTCTTTACATCCATAGTGGACTGATTTTGAGATTTATTTCCTAAACACTAATCAGGGCTTGCACCTAAGAGAGATGTGTAATTTATAATTGATCTCATGCATGGGGATGATCTAGTTTCTATTTCACCTTACAGAATGGAACTGATATATATTCAACAGCTTAAGACTTAGTTGGAAGAGTTGGTGGATAGGGGGTTTATTCATCTAAGTATGTCACTTTGGATTTCTCCAGTCTTGTTTATAAAGAAGGTTTATGCGACTTTATGCTTGTGTGTTGATTACTAGAAGTTGAACCATATGACTATGAAGAACCGATATCCTCTTCATCATATTGATGATATATTTGACCAATTTATGGGATCTTGAATCTTCTCCAAGATTGAATTTATATCATGGTATCATCAGTTGAGAATTTGATCTTTTTATATACAAAAGACAGCTTTCAGAAGAAGGTATAACCTATATGAGTTTGTTATAATGTCATTGGATTGATTAACACACCAAAAATGTTTATGGCCTTTATGAAAAAAAAAATTCCACCTGTACCTTAATTAGTTTATGGTTTTGTTTATGGATGAAATATTGGTTTACTCCAAGACTCATGACAATCATTCCCAACATCTTTGCATCATCCTATATATACTAAGATATCACCATCTATACATTAAGTTGTCTAAGTGTTAGTTTTGGGTTGATCAAGTACACCTCTTGGGTCACATCATCTTAGAGGAAGGTGTGGAAATGGGATGAGAGAAATTTTAGGTAGTGGTTTCTGGGGAGAATCACAATAATGTCTTCAATATAAGTAAATTTTTGGGGTTCGAAGGATATTATCATAGATTCATACATGACATTTCCTGATTGTAAATTCCTCTTTCAGTCTTGACAAAGAAGGAGATAAAGTTTGATAGGTCAGAAGCATATGAGAATGCCTTCCAGGAATTGAAGAAGTGTGTGACATAGAAACTAATCTTGATCCTACATGAGTCATGTGAGGAGTATACGGTGTATTTTAATTCTTCTAGAATAGGAATTTTATCAATTTTGATGTAGGGAGACTGAGTTGTGGCATATGGGTATTGGTATTTGAGGCCACATGAATGGAACTACCCTATGAATGACCTTTACTTGGGTACAATGGTTTATGATACGATGTGTTGATGGAATTATATATTGGGACAAAAGTCTTCTATGTATTCAAATCACAGGATCTTGGAGTATATCTTTTCATAGTGAGATCAGAATCTTTCACAATGGTGGTCGGTTGAGTATATGCATTCTTTTGATTTTGAGATGGAATATATTCCTGGGAAGGGAATCGGTGTTTATTACACTCTATGATGGAAAAGATAAACTTAGTAAGGTTAGTATTACATTTTTTGAGTGGAAGATGAATAATTTATTGGCCGAGACAGACATGGTGGTTTTAGAGATTTAGGAACCAATGACTCTCGTATCAGTTTTAGTGGAGTCTACACTTTTGATATGAATCATGGAAAGAAAACATGAGGATCAAAAATAAGTGACCTTGAAGGAAAGACATGAAGTTTGGGAGTCACCTTAAAACTGAATAATAGTTTAGGATGAGATCATATATGTTGGAAATCGTTTTTTTGTCCTTATGAGTATGTTAGTGGATATTATGTATGAATATCATCCCTCGAAGAGGGTGGTACATCCAGGTGTGACCATAATTTACCTTTACCTATGATGACAGTTTTCATGGTCGGGAATGAAAAAGGATATTGCAAGGTTTGTGACATTATGTTACACCAATAAATATGTGATGTTAGAGTAACAATAATCTAGTGGTTTATTACAGTCATTTCCCATTCCGAATTGAAGGTAAGATGATATGACTATGGACTTTTTGTGGGTCTCCCAAGGAAACCTCAAAAGAATGATGCTATTTAGGTGATTATGGCCCATTTGAAAAACGTGTCACATTTATTTTCTATAAGGGATACTTTCTCAATGGAGAAGATGAGAGATTTTTAGGTTCAGAAAATAGGTTTTCTATGTGGTGTGACATAGACTATTGTTTCATACCATGAATTGCATTTCACTTAACATTCTTTATAGGTATTATAGAAGACTCTGGGTACATAGGTTCTAATAAGTATGGATTCTCACCTACAGATTGATGGGAAGCCATAGATACTATACAAGTTCTTTAATATTATTTGGGCATGTGTCCTAGACTTTAGTGGGTCTTGGGAGAAACACCTAGCTATTGTGGAGTTATTATATAACAACAGTCATTAGAAGAAGATACAAATGGAACCATATGATTATTTTTATGGTAGGCCATAAAGATCGCCTCTGTGATGGATGGAGGTAGGTGAGTTAGAGTTGATGGGACCAAGTCTCATACAGGATAGGTCAGATAAGGTTCAGTTGATTCAAAAGCTTATGGATATGGATAAAAAGTAGACAAAAGTTGTACGATGATAGACATTGATGACCCCTATAGTTTATAGAGGGTGATCATGTATTTCTTCAGGTGTCACCTAGATTGGGTCACCGTAGGAAATAAAGGCATGGTAAGATGGAACCCGGTTTTGTTGGACCATTTGCAGTTGCGGAGAGAGTCAGGCCAGTGGTGTACCAATTGGCTCTTCCATATAGTTATAATTTGATGCATGATGTTTTAAATGTGTCACTACTTTAGTGGTATCACCCAACCCTTATAATGTGATCGATCAGGATGGTGTTGAGCTTGATATAGATGTATCCTTTGAAGATTATCTGATACGTGTGTTGGATAAAAGTGAGTGGGTGTTTTAGGGAAAGACCACATCGATAGTTTGTGTATTGTGGAACCATGGGAATGTATAGGAGGATATATGTGAAAGATAATCATATATGTGGTCTCAGTGGACCAGTCTTTTTGACTCAGAATCTTGAAGATACAGGGGAGTACCACTCAAGGATGAGTTGTTATAAGGTGGGGAGATTATAAGATATTGACCTTTTCTATAGAGGTATTGAGCTTGATTTTGGGTATTATTTTTCTATTATTTGAGTATATTTAATTTTGGTCTTACCTTGGGTGTTTTTGGATGAGAATTTGAAAAATTTTTATGGAAGAGTAAAGTGCATAGTTGGCACATAGTTTTCCCAAGCTGTGTGCCCTGGCCCAACAAACTGTACAACCCTAGACAGAGGGGAATTGCATGGATGGTACATGGTTTTTCAAACCATGAACCATATTAGGATAAATCAATTACCCAACCCAAAATAGGTGCATGGTTAATGCACATGTTTTAGAAAATCGTGCACCCCAACCTAGGAAACCATGTGTGGCTTTTTAATTAACCCAAAAAATTATTTTAAAAATACATAAACCACGTATTAACCCAAAATTGAACCTATCTCAGACAGAACCTATTCCTGTCATTTTTCGAGGCTCTCTAATGAGTTTCTAGAGCTCCAAAAAAAAATTCTTCATGATTTGAAGCTTGGATTATAGATTTTCACCTCTCCTAGTAAGTGAATCATATCCCACTTGGTTTCCTGTCTCTTTCCCTTTCTTCTCCCATCCTTGAATGGATGTTTTCCTATATTCATAATGTATATAGATCTTGGTTTTATTAGATATGACCCATTTAAATCTTTTATTTATTAATTTAATCAATATCTCATTCATTGACATGTTTAGGGATTTTCCATTCAAATTGGGTTTACCCATTGGTGAGCATTCATCCCTATTTTTGTGGTAGGTGGTCTATTATTCAAATCCAAAAGACTTGGTTTAAATTATGTGCATGTAATTATAGTATTTATATTAGATTATTAAAAATATATTTTCTAAAATTGAATTTATTTTTTTGTTAAATTAATTAATTAAGGGATTGTGACATAGGGGATATTGAATTGGAATGATTAATTGTTGAATTAATTATGGGGATATTTGGTTTAATTAATTATTGAATAATTAACGATTAATGTTTTTGATTATGTAATTGTTTAACTTGGATTAATTATTTACTGAATTAAGTAATGGAGGTTGTTATTATTATAGAATTGTTGATATGATAAATTAACTGTTGAATCAATTAATGGAGTTGATTGAATTAATTAATTGAATTAATTTGATCAATTAATTCATGAATTATTTTAAGGGGTTGATGTGATTAATTATTGTGATGTTATGATACATGTGATATATATGATACATGTGATATATGTGATTGATTGGTATACTAGTGTGGGACACATACTAATTATCCAAATTCCAATATGTGACTGATTGAGAAACAGGGTGTGTGACATAGATTAACACTCCACATACCCACAGGGTCCTCACCATGAAATTCTAAGATAAAAGGCATGCACGAAAATATTATTGTATGGGGTAGGTATTGATGATCCAAATACTCATGGGGTGCTAGACATGACGTTTGTTTCCCAAAATGTTTTCATTAGACTATGATTCTAATCAGCCATATTATTAATTGAAATGAAATGGATAATGAAAACCCTTTTTGTATAATGAATTTTGAATTGAAAATGTGATATGTATCATAATTTAGAATGGGCCAAAGATGGTATTGATAGTTAGGGTGTCCTCGAGAACCTGATGGTTTGAGTGTTTAAATAAAGTGTAATTGAATAAATATAAACTATTTACTTTATTTATTTTATTTATTTTTTATACAACTAAATACGCTTTTTTGACGGTATATTGTTTTAGATTATATTGGTGAAGGCCTACATAGTTTTACTCACACCCTACATGGGATACATGATCAGTACCCGAATAGATTTCATGGTTATGGGATAGGTTAAGGGAAAGGTCCCTATGTTAGATAGTTGAGTCTGGATGGAGCTTAGATGAGGGAACTAGACTGGGATTTGATAATTGATTGGGAATTGTCAGTTTCTATTTCTTTTGGGTTTTGAATATTGTCTCATAACTCATTTAGCATGAAATATCTACTATTTAGTTTTAGATATTGTATTTTCTATTTTGGTTATCATGTCATTCTAGTTTCGTTGGTTATTAGTTACATAATTGGTTATTTTATTTTATTTCCTCTATAGAATTACTCTAATAAAGAGGGTATAATCTCCCCTTGATAGATATTAGACCCTCAATACTATTTAAAAACTATAGTGTATGGGGAGGTTCACCTGAGGTCACATAGTGAACCAGATTGGGGCACCAACAAGTGGAACATGGGTTGAGATGCTACATATGGATCACGATCTCCTAGTCCATCGCACATCAAATCAATCATCACATAACATAACCTTGATCCTTCAACCTATTGATTTGTAAGGATCCCAACCACAAAAATGATATCAAAAAAATAAGCAAGGATCAATATCCCTAGAATAAACATACACTCCAAATGTATTTTCCACACATAGTTGAGGGAAATAAAGCCATGACATTAAGTAATTCAATCCTCCCACAATAAGAAACAAGCTCATTCATCCCCAAAAAAATTTTCATAGTCAAACAACCATTTTAATTCTATCAAGAATGAATTATTTCATTATGTATTCATTCTCCACATAAGTAAAACTAAGGGAATTAATTGAACATAACTAACAATAAAAATGAATTCAAGCATTATTTCAAATAATCAAAACCATATTGATAAGTAGTCACTCAACACTTGAATCTTCTAATAAATATCATTATTTAGATTTATGTCTCTATATTTTTTAGAAATTGACCATTATAAAAGATCAATAACAAAAAAATGACAAACATACATAACACTATATTTATAAAAATAAAGAGGCAGCATAAAAACATAAACCACAAATGATCGCAAAACCCAAATATTCATTTAATTCCCTATAAGCAATATTATTTACCTTTAGTATGTTATAATTATTTATTAAATTAATTAACTAACTATATTTTAAACAATTATCATTATAAGATAATAGGTTGACAAAACCTTAGTATGTGATAACATCATTGGTTATTTTAGTTTATGATTTTAAATAAGATTAACCATTTAAGCTATGACTTTAAATTAATGTTATAATTAATATATTTAATTAATAACAACAATAGTATTCCTTGGAATTCTATTAATTACAATGAATAACTAAAAAATATAATTAAAAAAATTCTTCCTCGCCTTATAATTTCCAAATTATAATAATCATTCAACATGTGATTCCACATCTGAATTGTTATCTTGTTAAGTATAATCAAACCCATTTAGAAAATTGGATAAATAATTATTAATTTAAACTATAAAATAATTAAAATTATAAGTAATATATCTAATAAATTTATTATATTATCAATTATATCTAAAAAACAATAGAAAAATGAGAAACAATCACCACCAAATGAAACCCTACCAAAACAAAAGGCAACACTAAAGACCCCACTTTGTGTGTAAGTTGTATTTTCTTCAATGGATTTTAATTATTTTCAATGGATTTAAATTAAATATAAATATTTCATTAATTTTAATATATTGAAGAATCTATAATGAATAATATGCTAAAAAGATCAGTTGAAGCATCCAAACTTGGTAACAAAGTTGATATGGCTTGGATAGAAGATGAAAGAAGGAAGTTATCTAGTCTTATTATATCAAGAAATTTCTTTAAAGACTTTGAGTTTAAAAGTATGGGGATTTATGAATTAATATTTAATACCAAGTACATGTGAAAAATAATTTAAGTAAGTGCACAATGCTTTCAGTAAGTTAATTCATCCCTTATTTCAGTGAAGATGAATTGAAGAGGGCCTTGTAATATACATGATGAATTTTTGTGAAGGCCATGAAAAATATATAATATTTTTCATGAATTATTTTTAAGAATAAATTTGATAAGACTTACCATATGCCTAATTATTTATAAATTTATTTTAATTAAATATTGAATTTTTTACTAATTATTTTATAGAGTTTAGTTGAAAACATGTCCAACCACACAATCCTTCTAATCCAACTTGATCAAACACACTATGGGAGGATGAATCAACAAAATGAGAGATCAAGATCACCATGATAGCATTGAAATAGGATGTAGAGATTTCCTATATTGGTATAATGGGGAGCACAAGTAGGTTCATAGGAGTAGGATGGTCACATAGTTCCCATAGGGTGCGCACATTAGCATGAATAGGGGTAACGTAGTGTGGTCCACCCCATGTGGTGTGTAAGAGTATATCAGGGTGATGAACTTGGTGATAGATCAAGTAACATTGTTACCACATTTAAGAATATACAAAAATAACTTTTTCTACCTAATCATATTCATCTCAACCATCTGATCATCATGGGAAATTTTCTTCAACCCAATTATGATCAATGAATGTCTTTACACTGAAAGTTCAAAATGTTGTTCAGATATTTTTCTCAATCATGATGATATCAAGTTCTTTATAAAATACCAACATAAAAATGATTCAAATGTTCATCGATAATTTATGTGATTCTCATGCGATCATGAGTTCGATGAACATGCTACCACTAAATGAAAAATGAATTTGTAGGAGGTTTCTCATTCATCCAATATTCATGGATGACTTTTGTCATTTAAAATAAAGAGGATCATGAATTTATCATCACATTCATGTGCGAATATCACCCTAAGGAGTTTATCATAAAGACACCATTATTTTTGGAGTAACATTAAATGGAAACCTGTGATCAAATAATTAAATGCCTGTATCTTTGGTGGTATTAATATCATCCTTGAAATGACATTAAAATAGGATTTTTCAGTGAGAGAAAAATAAATAAGGAGAGGTGGTGAAACCTCTATATTAATAGTGATGAACTGTGGAGGAAAATGGTCCTTACATTTTCATTTTCTTTGAGAGATATATTTTTCATAAAACTAAGTATCACCATGATTCCTTTTTTATGTAAAGAAGTATAGTGTCCTACAATCCAATTTGATATGAAAAGAGAATATTTTTGCACACTGATTTGTGAAAATAATAAGAATTCTGCACTCATTTTCATGGAAAAAAAACCATGCGCTTCTCGGCCTCATGAAGGATAGTTATGTGAACTCTCAATTATTTATATAATTCTCAAGATTTACATGAAAAATAAAAAAAATATTGATTCAGTGTATATACATGAATCTAGTATTATATCAAATTTCCACGCATAGGCCTTCTATATTTCATAAAGGAGGGAGCATTCGTATTCTAATCACTTGCGTGAATAAGCGGATATATCATTGTAAGATATACTTTCAAGTACTTGTTTAAGGGGTAAATACATGCATAAATGAAATACATGGATGCAAATTCATAAGAGGTTCATGTAATAGATTGAGTTTGGTATACCCATACCATTTCAATTAAATCAAATCTGTGAAAATTTAAGCTTTCCCAAAAAGGAAGTGAAGAATAAGTTAATAAAATCACAAAAAATAATAAGAAAAATATATATATGTGATAAGGTATATTCGTAACACATAAACCAAGTGATAACCAAAAAGTGTGAGATAAATTAACATATTGGTTGAATTTTGGAGTGAAAAGGCTACTATATTGGGATGATAGTATCAGAAAAAGCTGAAATGTCAGATAAATAGGTACAATATGATCAAAAAGAATAATAAGAAATTGTGTTGATGTTGATCCAAACATTCATCATTTCAATAATCATAAAGTAATTTTTTTAATTCTAGTTATAATTAAGAAATAAGGGGTTATATGTAAAGTTACCATACTGAGAAGAAGTTATGAGATGGAGCAGTAGAATCGAACAGATAGGTACGATATGATCCATAAGAAGAATGGTTTAACTAGATACTATATATCTATTTTATTATTATTTTGTATCATATGAATAGGGTGAATAAGAAGAAAGAGACCAAGTGAATTTTATTCTATACTAAATAAGAAAGAGATACAAGAAGAAGTGAAGAAAAAACAATGTATATATATTTGTATAGGAAGAAGAAGAAGAAGAATGAAATATAATAAGAGATATTTGTGGACTCCTGTTAGCATAGAAGAAGAAGAAGAAGAAGAAGTGAAAATTTCAGTTTGATTTTATGAATAAGAAGAAGTGTTACTTGTATATTTCTTCCCAAGTTAGAATAGTTGGAAGATAAGAAAAATTTAACACTATAACATTCATTATAATTCATGAAAGGTGGAAGAATTTATTTCTATTACAAATTATCTCTTAAAGAAGTTGAAGATTGTCTTTAGGGGAAGTATAAAGAACCAGTTTGTAGCTGAATGATTGAACATGTTATCACTATTCTAGAGATTCAAGAGTTTTTCCACCCCCCCCCCCAAAGTGTAAGGAATCACATTTCTTGTGACAGTTTTTTATCCAACCCATCCTAATTGGTATCTCAGTATATTGGATAATTTTTGTATTATTCATTACCACACATGGCATGGAATTTCTACTCTTATTGAGTAGTGATCCTTATAAAAATATAATGTTCCATATTTTACCTACTCTCATATACTTGCATATCATAAACAAATTATAATAGAAGAATTAATATTATAATTAGTCTAAGAGGTAAAAGTGATAAAATTTACAAAAGGATAAACATTTCCCCACACTAATTCAACCCCTCTTACTGTTGAGTATATCTTGAAGTGGTCCTATCAATTGGTATCAGAGGAAAGGTTAACTTCTATTTGATTCTCTATTTTTTTAGTTACACTATTTTAAATATTTGATTTTCTTTCCTATTTTAATGATGAAATGATGTTTTGGTGAATATTTAGTTATCTATGAAAAAAATTATTTATAGAAAGACCATGATGAATAGGAGAAATACTGATAAAATAAAGATGAAGAAGAAATCCCTCCTGCATAAAGAATAATAAGTATCAGTATCTCCATGACATGTCAATAAAGAGGAAAAATCAGTCTTGGAAAGCTAAGAGAAGGTGGATCAAGTCTACACAAAGGATATGGATAGTATCTTTATCTAAATTGGATCAAGAGATTCAAGTGATCAATTAGTGTGTGTTAATTCCTATCAAAACTGTCCTGAATATGATCTAACCACTAATGGTAGTGATAACCTGTCAGTTGTTTTTTAAATTTATATATTAAATGATTAGATTGATGGTTTTTCAAAATATTTGGACTCTATTATATATGGGATATTTCAAATCATATAGAAACAAACCAGCTCATCCCGAAAACAAATGGGAATGAAAAAATTGTTTTATCTTGAAGACACCTAGGAGAGCACAACTCACTCACACACACATGTTCCTCACAAACCACAACCTACCTGAAGAATCTTGAGCTATCACAACTTGAAAGAGGGAGCAGGGAAGAGAGGGTGTCCAGCCATCCATTCTCCAATTAGTATGTTTAGGAAAGACACAATCCCCTATGATGATGGGGGTGTTCGGAACATAATGCTCAACTGTGGTGGGGTGCGTATAAAAATCACAAGAAAAAATAAAATTATATACATATATGATATTGAACACTCAAGCCCAACCTATGGGTTATTAGTCAAACCACCAACTCACTACACTACCAACTTTATTGCTACCTTGAATTGCACAACACCACACATCAAGCCACTAAACCATTTCATGTTCCGAACCAAAGATAATTAACCTTTTCCATCTTATTAGTCGAACCATCTCAAGCCATTCCAGGCTTCATTAATCAGTTATTTATTTATTCCATCACTACCTAGGCAACCACTAAGCACAAAACACCATGGGAAGCATAGAAATATTCATTTCGAAGGTGAAAAGATTGATAATTTAATTCGTCTCTACATTCAAGACACATCATTACATATACATCACATTTAACACCCATTCATGATATATCATATATCAATCCTTTAGATATGGGGTGAATCTTTTTTCATGTTACTCATGGAGAAACTCTGGGTGAAATTACCCATAACAATCACTATTTTCCTCCCTCAAAATCATCCCAACCCCAGATAATGTGCTAATAAAACTATCCCCCAAGTCACTAAACCAAACAATAACACATTACTGCACAACCAATTTTGCATCCCTACAGCACAACACTTCGCATCCATTCCAAAATCAATCAATGTCTCAACATGAGATTCCATTACACCACCCAATCCATCCCACAAAATGAGACCAGGCTCACAACCAAAATACATCACAAACTAGAGAAAACTCAAGCATCAAATCACCCCTTGTACCAAGGAAAAACACAAATCTGGATTTAATAAATCATACCTTATTTAATTCCACTTTTTTAATTTGGAGTTTATAAAAGAACTGTATGATCCTAGGGAATCCATTCATTAGAATAATATACGTAATTATTATATTTTTATATATAAGTGTCCAACCAAAATAAAACATCAGGCATTCCATGATATATTTAGTGCGAAAAAAGCCACCAATGGCTAAAATTTTTAGAAAGGCATTTATCCCACGTAGTCACAATATAACATTCTACATCTAACTATAAAAGCATGCGAAAATGAATCCCTATACCCCTTAACTTTAGATAACTGGTTCTTTATCTTCAATTATCCTAGAATAATCATGACCCATATGTGAAAAAATTGAGATCACTCCCACATGATGCAAAAATTAATAGAAAAAAGGTAAATCCTACAACAAAAGGGTGTTAGTTATCCTCACACAAGAATGAATCACGTAACAAACCTCTGATTACCTATCCCACAATATTTTCTTCCACCTAAGGATGTGGTGACACCACCACATCAACAAAAACCTAATAGAACCCCATTATAACCATAGGATAAGATTCACCATCACATAGAAAGAAGAAACAGAAGGGGATGGAAACAAAACTCAAAGAAACCACAAGAAAAGAGGAAGAACATGCCAAATTTAGTAATCAATCCTTGGTGTAGGAATCCTCAAAATAACGAAGGGGCCACCAGGTCACATGGGGTTGAGGAAGGGTCACTGCATCCATAGGGTTTAATAACGTGATTGGCTATAAAAACACATAAAATTTATAGTAGTGGGGTATGAAATGACATGTAATACCCTTTCACATTGGTTAATGACCCACAGCCGAATTCCACCAAAAAAACCATTACTTTTGAATTTATTTTATTTATTTATACCCCTAAACATTTCACATTGAGAAAACTGATTTTATGGAATGTAAAATGTCTAAAAATCATGAAACATCCATAAAAATATGTGAAACCAAACTTTAAATAATGTAATTCAGTTACATGATGTGTAATCTTATTTCTTTTAGATTTTAGCAACCAAACTTCTTCGAACTCCTTTGATCCTCCTTTGAATGCCTCTAACAACAAAAAATGGAAAAGTAATAGACTGGGAGGGCATAGAACATTACAACAAGACCAGAGAATAATATATCCATTCACTTGAATAAATGTTGAAAAAATCATAGATATTAAGGATTTAAAATTGGAAGTAAAATAAATGAAAATCAAGGAACATGAATCTTTGTTACAAAAAAGATAAGTTGCATGAGGGGGAAGCTTAATGGATGAGGAAGGTTTGTGAAGAAAATGTGATTATGTTTGATGATCATAAAAAACCTGAAAATGAATGATCTAGAATTGTATACGTAGTTGTCCAATCTTGAGAAGACACATATTGAGAATTCACAAAATAAAGTGACAATTGTTTCTACTACATAATGTTCAGTGGAGGATTTTATGGTTAAATGTCCTCCAACATGTGATAAAAAGATCATGAATTCATTCAATTATCTATCCAAATCGGTTATTAATAATGTGGTTCCATTCACACTATCTTTTTAAAAAATGTTTCTAATTCTATTTTCATAAATTTGTCAGGATTGAAAATTAAATATCTACAAGTATCAATGAATAAATATGAAAATAATATCACTATTATGTCTAAAGTGGATAAGAAAAAGAATTTGGAAGTTGGTTCCCCTTGAAGATCCCAATTAGTTATGATGAAAACCTAAAAACATCCTATATAAGAAATGAGATAATAAAGGTTTATGGTTCAATGTTGATTCTACAAAAGATTTGGGAATTTTACATTGGATTTTCAGTAAAATCCCTTAAATAGAAAAACACATTGGAATTCCATGATGAGGGGTAGAAAACCATATATGAAGAAGAATCATCTAGTGGTTACGAAAAATATTACAAATTCCAAAAAATTTGGATAATTTGAAAATACTAGTGATGTGGGAAAAGATGATGTTCGTAATATTGGTACATGCTCATCTTGACTTGTATAAAAAGCTGATAAGAAGATAAACCCATAGGATATGGATAATAATGAATTATAAACCTTGGGAATAAAGAAGAATAAAGTTATAAAAAATATATCCCAACAAGATTTCAAGTAAGAAGAATGGAAGACCTTGGATTCCAAATAAAATAAGCTGAATAAAAGTTATTCATATAGAAGAATAAATAAGAAGTATGACACTTAGAAGAAGTCATATGTAAAATCAAAACTTTCATCCAATTTTTCTAATGATATCATATTTTTCTAGAATGAATATTTGGAACAAATAAGGAACATGAAAGAATCATAAGAAAAGGATAGTGTAAAATGTAAATAAATTATTCCACAAAAAGATGGTGTTGTGTGTATGAGGTTAAATATCACTTGACAAACTCCTAAAAATTGTTCTCCAATAATTCCAAATATAAGAATAATTCATAAAGAATTTTAAAGGTGAATTAGGTGATACAAGTTCTTTAAATTATATGTAATAAATAAGGTTCTCACACATTGAAATTAAATAAGTGATGGATCTATGTATCCTTAGTCATAATTGATGTTCAGATGTGAAAGTGTAAAGATTATTGGAAATTAAGAAACTTGGTTGAGAAAATAATCTTAACCATACTGTTCACATTGATAAATAAATAAGGATACAACTTATTCCCTTAATCTTTATGTATTATAATTGTGTATATAATTTAGGAAATTTAAGGCGAATCAAGTTCTTAGTGGTAGAACCTAAGATGAAGTGAGTGCTATCAATTCTTGATAGAAAAGATAGAGAATTCATCATCCTTGAATGACTTATTAATTGGTATTCAAATAAAAATATGATATAAGATCATATAGGATGAATTTTAAGAGTGTGTTTTCATATTCGGAACAAAAGGATAAATAAGATATCATCTTGGCTAGATCTTATATTTTGTATCCTGAAGAACCAGTGTTGAATAATATCATCCTTATTGATGTTTTGGAAGTTGTCAGAACTGGAAAATCACAAGTTTAAGATCCATTTTAGTGTATTATTAAAATTAGAACATCATAAATTCCATTCATTAGTAGATTAATCTTTATGAAGATGTTGAGGCGTGCTTCCGTTGAAGGGGATACAAATGAAGAATGTTGATGAAGCTTCCTGAAAATATTATTTCATACAAATTTGATTATTCACTAAATTTCTTGAAGATCAAGTTATTGTAAAAGGTACATTTCTATTAATATCACATCCTTGGTTTTAAAAAATAAAAAACATAACACAAATGTGGATTAATTTAATTAATAAATTAAATAAGAAAATTGAAAGTGTGGAAGTGATCCAAGGCTTCTTATCCTTCATGTTGGACATGAATGTTTTTAATATGTTTTTTGAAGTGAGTGCATGAATTTTAGGTTGATTGTTCTTAAAAAAATATATCTCCATTAGTGTCTTCAGCCTAGAATAAAATTGGATAACCCTTTAAGAAAAGTTTAGGATTTCTCATTCCATGAGGTATTATGATAGTGTTTGTAAGGGAAAACTTTGGTTTCTAAATCGAATCTTCTTATTTTCTACATTTAGAAAGGATCATGTTTTCTTAGAGTGAAATAATAGTTGACAACATTCTTATAAATGATCTAATACCCCATTCCCATGAACTTTGTATTTCTTTTCAATAAGGTGGGAGAATGTGAAATGATTGTTTTCAAAATTAAATAGGGGAGATTTAGATATTTACATATTCATTTGGAATTAACTTTTAAGGTATTTCCAACAAATAAATATGTGGAAATTTAAGTGCCCCCTTTGTGTGTGAGTTGTATTTTTTTCAATGTATGTTATTGATTTTAAATGGTTGTTAATAAAATGTAAATATTTAATGTATATAAACATGTTGAAGAAGATATAAATAATAAGTTACCAAAGAGATTGTCTGAAGCATCCAATCTTGGTAACAAAGTTGATATGGCTTGGATAGAATATGAAAGCAGAAATGAAGTGTCATGTCTTATTCTCTCAAGAAAGTTCTTTGAAGGCTTTGAGTTTACAAGTATGATGATTTATGAAGTGATATTTAATTCTAAATACATTTGTAAATGGAATTTTAAGAAGTGAAAAATGTTTGAAACAAGTGAATCCATCCTTTTTTTAGGTGAAGTTGAATTGAATAAGGCCAGGAAAAATTAATGGAGAATTTTGGTGAAGTCCATAAAAAATATATAATATTTTTTATGAAAATTTTTGAAGAAGAAATTTGAGAAGGCTAATGATATGCCTAATTATTTTTAAAAGGATATGAATTAATTGTTGATGTTTTTACTAAATATTTTGTATAATTCAACAAAAAACAAAGTGAAAAGACCCAAAAATACTATTTTAAATTTTTTTTAATTATATGGAATTAATATGATTCAGTGAAAATTGATGGCGCGTGATTCTGATGGCCGAAGATCCCGTAACAGAATTTTGAACTTTTTTTTAAGATACGTTCATTAAATGTAAAATTGTGTATTTCTATCTTTTGAACCAGTGCATGGATTATAAATCCTAGGGCACTGTTGAATTCATAACGTTGGGATTCTTTTAGGCAAATCCTAAATTCAACCAACAAGGGTCGAATGAAAAATTTAATTTTTGGAATTTTTGGAAAAATAATAAAAAACTAAATAATTTATTTTACATTTTATAAAACAGTTGAGTGGTGGATGGCAGGACCACAGTGTAATGTCGAGCTTTAAATGATGGTATTTTAAATAAAATGAACCCCTTGTTGTGTAATTACAATGCTTTTGGTTTAATAGGTTCATTAAGTTGGATTCATTAATGAATAATATTAATAAACCAATGTGGGGAGTTATTTCTTTTCTTAATCAAATCGTTGGAATGGGTTTGCAGAACACACGAGAGAAATCTTGAAGAAGTGTTGGTGAAGTCTTTCTCCAACGAAGAATGGAGATTTGATGACGCCATTAAGAATTCAATCCAGAGATCGACGAACGCTGATGAACACCTTAGAATGTTGACCCTTCTTCCTCATCTGTAGCGTTTTCCATGGAGTTCAAGGTAGGGGTTTTATTGTTAATCTAAGAGTTTGTTGAATACTGAATTCCTTCCCATGTTATAAAGCTAACGTGGAGGGTGAATGCTGAACCGAACAAGGCTCGAACCCTCCACCAGTCTCAGTTTGATGCACTCTTTATGGGAAAATAATAAATATGGCTGCAAGGAGAAACCGAGGGCTGGGCAGTGTAGGTGGCGTCTCGGTAGGCCTGTAGGCACAGATAGGAAGAAAATTGGACCACAAAAGCTTCACTGGTGGCCCGCGAAAGCACCGGTGGTGCAAATGACTGGCAGAGGCGACCGGCTCCCGTCAGCCATGAGAGGACGACAGTGCCTGACGGCGCCCTGGCGGACAGGGGCGGCCAGCCTTTTCTGGCCGCGTTGACGGCAGGCAGCGCACCATAATAGCGTTCTGTAGAGGAGGAACCATGACAGAGGTTGGACGCATGTCGGCGGGTCCCTCTTGCTGACTAGTCTATGCGGACTGGTAAGGTGGAGCAGTGCCAGCTTTGTTTCGCTGATTGGGGAGCCCAAATGAACTCGTCCATTCTAGGAGGTGGACCATGCCCAGCTGGCTGGCCGCGCCCCACCGCGTGGTTCGGGCTAGTCTCAGAGCCTAGTGACATGGGTCGGTCCCAATCAGACCAGGATGGGACCAGCCAGTTTTGGCTAGGCCCATCAGGTTGGTTTGGGTCAGTCTGACCCATTCGGGCCGGACCGAGACCCTTTTTGATTGAGTTTCGCTTAAAGGGTCATATCTTCTAAACCGAGAGTATGTTTGACAAACCATCTACGGCGCTGGAATATTTAGGATGAGGCAGTCCCCTAGAGATACTCTACTTGATTTTTGGAGAAATTTGGAGTATATCTAGGTTGGATCAAACCCGAATCCAACCGGGCCCTCAGTACAAAAAGTCCTCTAACACACAGTCCGGGCATCTGATTGATGTATCGTTTGTTGAATCGGAACCCTTATAGCATGGAAGTTTTTCATGTTACTTCTTCATAGGACTTCATGGTGGTTGAGGTATTACTGATGGATAATGGTGAAAATGCTCCCAAAATCAAGCATGCTAAGTGCGGGAATCGAGTGGATGGTTCTGATGTGATGAAGCACCTAGTGATCCTATGTGGGTCAGTAGTTAGTGATCCTCTATGGGTCAGCACATAGCGACCCCCTGTGGGTCAGCAGTTAGAAAGCCTCTCTGGTTCAGCACCAAGCGACCCTCTGTGGGTTAGCACATAGCGATCCTCTATGGGTTAGCACTTAGTGATCCTCTGTGGGTCAGAACCTTGCAATCTTCTGTGGGTCTGCACCTAGCGGTCCTCTATGGGTCAGCACCTAGAGACCTTGTGCGGCCTAGCAGCAAAATATTCTCGATATAATAATATGATCTATATTTATGACTAATCATATTTATTCAGGTTATTTATGTTGTATACCTGGGGTGAGTTGTATTTTACTTTGTGATTTGTGATTGAGATCATGCTTTGTAGTTTTTCCTTTGTGGAATTTGGGGAGACATTCGGGGGTCTCAGGGTCCCTACTAGGTATTGTTATACTCAACCCTACGCTGTCATCCCTCTCCCCTTATTGTGACTTGTTTAGATTACTGGAAGCCCAGACCAAGATTTGGAAGCCAAGACTAGATGGTGTACGGAGGTGACCGGTTGACGCGGAGAGCCGTAGTGACGACCTTTACCTACCCTTCAGTTAGGATCCTTGGAAGATGACCTCAGGATCTATTCTTTTTCCCTTTCTTCTTTATTTACTTTTTATTTGGGCTTGTAGTTTGTCCCCCCATTCCTTTCAATACTTACTTTTAGTATCAATAGTTCTTTTGTGGTTTTTTTTGTTGTATACCTAGTCTGTGTGTGTGCAGGTTTAAAGGAAATGCCTACCCTTTCTAGGTTTCTTATTTCTAGTGCTAGTCACCAGCCCCTGGCCTATGAAAGGTGGGTTTGGGGTAGTCACAGCATAGGCCCCGGGGGCCGGGTCATGACAAATTGGTATCAAAGCGTGGTCAGTTCTACCATAAGAACTAAGAGTCTATGTTTTTAATGGATCAATAGTGTTAACTATATTGAGTTTGGGTTGTAGTTCGGGGAGTCCAATGTTGGTGTGACAACCGACGTATCCACATACAAGGACCTAGAATTCTGATTTTCGACTCAGTAACCAAAAACACTATTTGGGTGTGTTTTGAAAATTTTGTTTTACTTTTGATCTTTTTGAGTCATCTCAATAGGTATAGATTATTTACCATGTCACATCTGTTTCTTTATAGGATGTCGCTGTGTAGATAGCCATCTAGGATTCTAGTGAGAGATCACAATGATGGAACACGAAGCGATGAGGCTTCGGTGTAGGGAACTCATACAATGATGGTACCTTTGGGTGGGGTATGAGTAGCACCATTTCCCATAGGGAAGAAGATTCCACCAGCCCCACCAGAAGAATGTGTACACCAACTGAGCATATTTCACAAGTTCTAGAGATAGAGGAATCTAAGGATTCGAGGCGAGACATATCCCCAGCCAGTTGAGGACTAGCTGGAGGTTGTGTCCTAGGCTTTCTATTTGGTTGAGACACCAGCAGACCAGATAGTGATCCAAGCTGCTAGCCTCTTCTAGGGAACATTAGGGATATTGTGGAGCCTGGATCTCTAGAAACATGAGGAGGTGACACTCTCATAGTTTTACTTCAAGAGCCTCTTTAGGGTGGAGTTCGTACTAGTGACTTTATTCTCAATGCGTATTCAGGAGCTACTGGACTTATAGTAGGGTAGTCTGATAGTGGCCCAGTACTCAACGAGATTCCCTGACCTCTCTTGCTACTCCCTTGACATGGTATGGGACCCATTCTTCAAGTCCTAGACCTTTGAGGAGGGTCTCTGATAGGATATCAGAGCGTCGATGATATCACTCAACATCCCAACATAGGCTGGAGTGCTAGAGTGAGAACTATTGGTAGAGAGCTTCCTTTCTATGCATGCACCAACAATGAGAGTTACCACTAGATGACATAAAGTTGAGTCATATATAGTAGGTAGTAGACAGATGATGCAGAGGCCCAAATTGGAAAGACCTTCTAGAGGAAGACCCCAGGATGCAGGGTCAGAGGTGCAGATCTCGCAAGGCAGAGGAGGTCATCTAAGGATTAGAGTCTATTAATCTTGAAGTGGACATGGTCATTTGGCTCGTGACATCCCAAATCCCCACATGGGAGATCAGAATCCTGTCAAGGGACCGACGAGTCAGTGACAGAGGTTTTAGTGTGGAGGTCTGTAGGGCGGAAGAAGTGGCATAGGACCAAGCCATGCAAAAGGCGGTGGGTGACAATTTGAGGTTTTACTACCCCCACCCCAAGGTTTTCCACACTGAACATAGGAAGTAGGTGGATAGGGAAGATTTTACATACATAAATCTGAGGCCTATGACCACAGTGTTCCAAAGATGATTCGAGGTATGATTTGTGTCTACTCCTCTCTAACTACAGTTCTTATAGACACAGGTTCCATTCACTCTTTCATTTCCACAAAACTTGTTCGAAGATCAGAGATTCCGATGGAATCATTGGATCGGTCCTTTTAATTAGAGTCACCTCCGAAAGAGTATTAGACAATTATATACTAGTGCAGGCCATGTGAGCTCACTCTAGGAGGAAAGAGCTTTGGCTGGGATCTTCTTGTAGCAGTGTTGAGGCCTTACGAAGTTTTCTTGGGTATGGACTGGTTATCCACAGTCCATACTTAGATCAACTATTTTAGGTGTAAAGTGTGGTGTGTCCATGAGGATGGGACCAAGTTTTCCTTCACTAGTGAGAAAGAAACCTTTGTATCAAAGGATGGACTTTCTCAGATGAGGGTGCAGCCGATCACTCCTTAGTTGGTTAGCCTCACCCTCGGTGTAGTGGGAAAGAGGATTCTCAGCTATCCTTTTGTGGTGGACCAGTATGTTGATTTCATTCTTGATGATGTTCTGGGACTAAATCCTTGTAGAGAGGTATAATTCTACACTGACGAGTACCCTGGGGCGACACTGATATCTAAACCAACATATCAAATGGCTCCTGTAGAGCTTCGTGAGTTGAGGTTACAGTTGGAGTACATGCAGAGAAAGGGGTTCATAAGACCCAGTGTCTCTCAATGGGCATCCTCGATTTAGATTTCCAAGAAGGAATATGGAAGTTTGAGGCTATGTGTGGACTATAAGCACCTGAATCAGGTGACTGTGAAGAAAAAGTGTCCTCTACTAAGGATTGATGATCTCTTTGACTAGCTAAAGGGAGCATGGTGGTTTTCAAAGATAGACATCATATCTGGCTATCATCAGCTTTGGGAACAGGATGAGGATGTACCAAAGATAGCCTTTAGATGCCGGTATGACTACTGTTTGTACTTTGTGATGATTTTTGATGTGACCAAAACTCCTAAAGTGTTCATGGGGATCATATACAGGATCTTACAGCCTTACCTTGATTGCTTCATGGTTGTTTTCTTTGACGACATCTTGATATACTAGGATTCAGTGGAGGAGCACGCGATGCATCTAAAAATAGTTTTAGATATACTCTAAAAGAACCAACCTTATGGAATGCTCTTGAAGTTCTAGTTATAGATAAGGGAGGTCCACTTTCTCAGGCATGTTATCATAGAGACTAGAGTTGCAGTTGATCTAGCAATGATAGAGGTAGTGCTTTCTTGGGAGCCATCCAGGAGTGTGACTGAGGTGAGGAGTTTCCTGGGGTTGATTGGGTACTACTGGAGATTCATACCTGTCATTTCCAGACGAGCATCACCCTTGTCAGCATGGAAAAATAAGTGACATACTTTCTTGTGGATAGAGAGATGCGAGCAGAGTTTCCAGGAGTGGAGGTGGATATTGAATACTGCCCCCATTTTGAGGCTACTAGAAGAGGGAATTCGGTATGTAGTCTAATGTGACTCATCCAGGACTGGACTGGGATGTGTCCTAATAGAGGATCAAGTAGTGATCACCTAAAACTCATGGAAGATTAGGAAACCTGAGCATAACTACACTAGCCTTGACCTGGAGTTGTCATAAGTGGTAGTTTCCTTGAAGATGTTGCGGCACTACTTGATGTGTAAATGGTTTACCGTCTACTCCAATCACAAGAGTCTCAGGTATATATTCTCATAGAAAGACCCGAAACTGTGATAGCGGTGGTGGAGGGAGTTCCTATAGTACTATAACTTTGAGATATTCTACACTCTTAAGAAGTGGAACGTATTAGTATATGCACTCCGCAGAAGGTCCGGTTTACAACTGCTGAGTTAGGTGACATAGTAGCTCACCGCGTTGCAGATATCCTTCATGGATAGTGATAGACCAGCTTAACTCTAGTCTAAGATAGCCACTCCCCCACTCCTTCAGTAATTCAGGGAGGCACAGCTTGGGGACATTGACTGTAAGGCCTGATGTACTCAAATATCCTTAGGATGGGCTCCAAAATAATTTTCTGAAGGTGGGGAGCACATCATCCTTTTAATAAGATGCACCCTGGTACCAATGACTCTATTAGAGTAGGTGTCGAGGGATTTACACACATCCCATTTGGAGGTACATCCTACTGTGGAGAAGATGTACCAAGACCTCCGGCGTCAATACTGGTGGATAGGGATGAATAAATCAGTGGCATAGTACATTTCACGATGCATCACTAGTTAGCAAGTGAAGCTCGAGCATCAGGTTATAGAAGGCTTAGAAAAACCACTATAGGCACCATAATGGAAGTGGGATGGTATATCCATGTACTTCATAATAGAACTACCATGTATGTCCAGGGGCCATGATTCCATCTGGGTGACGGTTGACCGACTCACCAATTCGGCCCACTTCCTACCCATCCGGAAGCAGGGATTATTAAAGGGATTGGGATGCCTCTAAATATAATATATAGTATAAATTCATGGGGTTACATCAATAATCCTTTCAGATTGTGACACTCATTTTACATCTTAATTGTGGAAGGGATTGTAAGAGGGGTTCGGGACTCAGCTACGCTTGACCACCACCTTTCACCCTCAGATAGATGGTCAGATAGAGCAGACCATACAAGCACATGAGTACATGCTTCATGCTTGTGCCCACGATTTTGGATGCAGTTGGGAGGACCACCTACCAATGGTGGATATTTCATTCAACAATAGTTATCACTCCAAAATCGGCATGGCACCGTCTGAGGCTTTGTATGGGTGACCAAGCAGATAACCTTTATACTGTACAGACCCAGGGGATTCAGCATTTATGGGTCGACAGTTGGTATAGGCTACCAATGAGAAGGTGCAGATCATTTAGGAGAGGATGAAGACTGCACAGAATAGGGAGAAGTCTTATTCCAAAAGGAGACAGAGACACTTAGAGATCAAGGAGGGAGACCATGTCTTCCTACGAGTCTCACCCCGACGAGGATTGCAGAGATTTGGCTGGGGTGGAAAGTTGTCTTCGAGGTTCATCATACCTTTCCAGATTCTCAGAAGAGTTGACGAGGTGGCGTACCACCAAGATCTTCCCCCAAAGAGGCAATGGGTGCATAATGTTTTCCTTGTGTCACAACTGAGGAGGTACGTGCATGATCCATTGCACGTTATTGATTGGCGTAAGCTGGAAATTGATGATGGGGCGATATTCACAGATTTCCCGGTGGAGATAAGGGATTGATTGAAGTGAGTCCATAAAGGATGGTCAATCCCTTTGGTGCGAGTTTGGTGGAAGAACGGGAACCTCCAGGAGAGCACATGGGAGTGGGAGTCTCAGATTCGTGCTTAGTAACCCCATTTGTTTTCATAATTTTTTTTATGGATTTCTAAGATGAAAATATCTAAGGTGGGGAGAATGTAAAGACTTGTAAATTCCGTATTAATTATTTTTAATTATATGGAATTATTATGAGTCGATGAAAATTGGTGGCCCGTGATTCTGAGGCCCGGAGAGCCTGGAACATAATTTTAAACTTTTTTTAAGGTACGTTTAGTAAAGAAGTGAGTGGGGATTTATATCTTTTGAACTAGTTCTCTAATTAAAAATATGATAGCACTATTCAATTCATAAATTCTACATTCAATTAGGCGGAGCATAATTTTGTCCGGAAATAGTCGGATGAAAAAGTTAATTTTTGGACTTTTTAGAAAAATAATAAAATAAATAAATAATATATTTTATTCTTTATGCAATAGTTGAGTGGTGGATGGAGGGACCGCAGTGTAATGTTGGGATCTAAATGAGGGCCTTTTGAATAACTTGAACCTCTTATTGTGTGACGTCATTGCTTATGGTTTAATATGTTCATTAATTAGGATTCATTAATGATTCATATTAATGAACCAACATAGAGATTGGTCATTTATTTATTTAATCAAAGCATTAGTGTGTGTTTTGGGAACACATGGGAGGACTCTTGATGAAGTTCTAGCAATGTATTCCTCCAATGAAGAATGGAGATTCAATTACACCATTGAGGATTCGATCCAGAGATTGACAAACATCGAAAAACACCATCGAACGCGGACCCTTCTTCCTCGTCTGTAGCATCTTCCAATGAGTTCAAGGAAGGGGTTTAGTTGTTAAACTAAGAGTTTTTTTATTATTGAATACCTTCCCATATTATAATTCTAATGCAAAGGGTGTAATAAAAACTGAACAAGGCTCAGACCAACTTCTGATCTCGGTTTGATGTGTTCTTCATGGGAAACTGAGAAATATGGCCACAAGCTAAAACCGTGGGCCGTGCAGTGTAGGCGGTGTCTCGGGAGGCCCGTAGGAATAGAAAAAAAAAAGAAAATATGACCATAGTATCTTCACCAGTGTCCCACAAAAGCCCCATTGGCACAGCGGCACTGGCGACTGGTGGCAGCGGCCAGCTCCCACTGACTGCAAGAGGTCGGCAACGCCCGAAGGCATCGCGGTGGACAGGGGTGGTCGGCCTTTTCCGTCCATGTTTACAGCAGACTGCATGCCACAGAGGAGGAGTTGTGGATCTGATCTATATCAGAGGGAGAACCCATGCCTGTGGGTCTATCTTCTTGACCAGTCTATGCGGACCGGTCAGCTGGAGTGGCACCAACCTATCGCCACTGATTGAGGAGCCTGAACAAACTCGTCTGTTTGGGGAGGCAGACCGTGCCCACCTGGCTATCCAAGCCTGCGGCCCAGTGACATAGACCAGACCCATCTGGACTAGGCCAAGCCCAACTAGTTTGGGTTGGGGCCATTGGGCTTGGTTGAGTCGGGTCGATCAGACCAGGTCGTGCAGGACCCGGACCCTTTTTGACCCAGTTTCTATTGAAGGGGCATTTCTTCTCAACCTGATGTTCATTTGACAAACCGTCTATGGAACTAGAATCCTTATGATGAGGTGGTAATTTATAGATACTTCACTTAGGTTTTATAGATAGTTGGAATAAATATGGGTTAGATCGAACCCGAATCTAATCAGGCCCTCAGTACTAAAATGCCGATAACTTACAGAACAGGCATCTGATTGACTTGATGTTTGTTTTGTTGGAACCCTTAGGACATGGAGGTTATTTAGGGTTAATTATTAGTGACACTCCATGGTGTTTGAGGTACAAACTATGTCTTGAGGAGTGGATCCTCCTAGAATCTAGCGTGCTAAGTGTGGGAATCCAGTGGTTGGTTGTGACGTGATAAAGAACCTAGTGATTCTCTGTGGGTCAGTAGTTAGTGATACTCTATGGGTCAGCACTTAGCGATCCTCTGTGGGTCTACAGTTAGAAATCATCTGTGGGTTAGAACCTAGCGACCCTCTGTGGGGAATCCCATAGTGATCCTCCTTGGCTCATCACTTAGCAATCCTCTGTGGGTCAACACCTAGAGATCCTCTATGGGTCAACACCGAGCAATCCTTTGTGGGTCAGCACCTAGACACCAATTGTAGTCTAGCATAAAAAGGCTCTCGACCGAATAATATTTTCTTGATTTATGACTAATCATCTTTATTAATATTCATTAAGTTGTATACTTGGTGTGAGCAATATTTTACTTTTTGCTTTGTGATTGAGATCATTCTTTGTGGTTTTTCCTTTGTGTAATTTTGGGAGACCTTCAAGGGTCTTGAGGTCCCTACTGGGTATTGTTATACTCACCCCTAAATAGGCATTTACCGAACCCTGTTGTGTCTTTTGTAGATGACGGGAATCCTTGACTGAGATTTTGGAGACAAGACTACATGGTGTACAGAGTTGATCAGTTCATGTGGAGAGCTATTGTGATGAGATGTACCTACCCTTCAGGTAGGATCCTTGGAAGACGACCTCAGGTGCTATTTTTTCCTTTTTTTGTATCTACTTCTCAGTTGGGCTTGTATTCTGGCCCCCCTTTTCTTTCATTACATTCTTTTACTATTATTAGTTCCTTTTGTGGTTTTTATTCATTTTATACCTAGTCTATGTGTGTAAAAGTTTAAATTTAATGCATTCCCTTTTTGGGATTCACCTTTCTGGTGCTAGTCACCAGCCCCTGGCCTATGGAAGGAAGGCTTAGGGTAGTCAGTACACCGGCCCCGAGGGATGGGTCGTGACACATAGAAACCCACGTAAGCCTTATGAACTAGACTGATCAACCAGATTCAGTGAGGAGGCCTCAACCACATGGGAGATCCATCTCACTGAGCTAGCTGGGTAGTAGAAAGTATCAAGTGCCTACATAGGAAAGATGGGGTACACAAGGAGGCGTGTGGGTGTAGAGTGGGTGAATATCACCCACAGTGTGCACACATTGGCACACATGGGGGGAATGAGATTTGTACCACCCCATGTGGTGTGTGAATGTGTGTCAAGGTTCTTAAACCATTGTTGAATTGTGAGGCAGTGGAAACAAAATGGTTTATTAAGTATGGAACAACTAAGCTCCACTCTGATATGGGACAAAGAGCAAGCATCACTATTTTGGTGTTTATGAATATATAGAAATAATGCTTGATACCTGATAAAATTCATCTCAACAATTCAATCATCACGGGAAATCATCTTCAAAATCTTGATGCTTGATGGATGTCTGTACACTATAAGTTCTGTATGTCATGAATCTTTCATCCTCGATAGTGTTGAGCTCAAGTTAGTGATTAAATATCAACATAAAAATTATTTTAATCTTCATGGATGGATTCAATGATGCTCATGTTACTTGTAGTTTTATGAACATGCTACCATTGAATGAAAAATATAGTTGTAGGAGGTTGTTCATGCATTTGATATGCATGGAAGAGTTTGTTCATTTAAAATAATGAGGAGAATGTAAATATCATCACATGAACATGAGAATCTCATCATGATGGGTTTATCGTGTGGAAACCATGATTTTTTTGTATAATTATAAGGAACCCCACTGTTGAATATTTGAATTACGGTATCTTCAATGATATTAATATTAGCCTTGATGTGGAATAAGAATCAAACTGCTAAGTCTATGAATGATAAATAAAAAGTGGTGGTGAAACTTCTGTACAAATAACAATGTAACGAGGAGGAAAATTCTTGATTTCATTCTAATTTCCTCTAATATCTCTCATTTTCATAAAACAAATTATCTTTATACATCCATTTTTACATGAAGAGGTATGGTGTTCCGTGATCCACTCAACTAAATGGAGTAGAGAGTTCCACACACTCGTTTTTTCAAAGAAGAACTAAACACTCATTTGCATGCAAAAAAATAAATATGATCATTCTAATCCTATGAAGGATAGTTCCATAAACCTCTATCTGTTTATAGAATTATTTAGAGTTATTTGAAAAATAAATATATATAATGCCTCATTATATAAACACAAATCTAATTTTATAGAAGAGTTTCATGTGAAAGCCTTTTGGATTGCATGAAGTGTTGGGCCTAGGTTGATTTTTTTATCGATTATCCAATATGTGTTGGTTGATTATGTGGTGATACTTAGAGAATTATTATGGATTCAATTTATGGCATTGGATTTCATGATTGGAAATTTCTCTATGTTAAAATCAGATTCTTGTTGAAGTGATATTAAGTTCCAAAGACTCATGTCATTGATGGAAATTTTTTAACCACAAGATCAATAGTAATATTTCCATGAAAAATAAATATAATTTCATAAATGGGATTATAAGGAGTCCAGGGAAATTTTATTTACATTTTGGAAAAATAAAATGAATATTTGGTCTTGGCATATTATTTGAGAATGGTTGGAATTCTATGTTTTACATAGAGAAATTGTAATCATTATATATGAATGAGCCTTTAATAAAAAAAAATAAGTCCAACAACTATAGAGGCTAGCCCTCAACCACACATGGTGGGTTGTGGGTAAACCCATATGAGAGAGCCTACCAAAGGAGGTTTCACATTGTGATAGAGGTACGGGAAGTCCCATGTATAAGGTCCATAGGTGTGCACACCTAAAGGCACAGATGGGCCTATGTATAATGCATATGGAGGTAGGCTAGCGATGTTAGTAGGCTAAAGCTGTGGTGGTTTTTTGTGCAATGGTTAATGGGGGATTACCCCATATAGATATCTCCAACATTGAGAGGGATTTGAAATTATAAAAAAGTGTTCCCCTAAAATATGGAGAAGTAAATGTGGGACAAAGTCGTTTATGATACAATATCTTCTCTTTTAATTATATGTAAATAATGAACATTGTTCAGTCGTGTGGATCTAATGCTTTTCATCAAACTTGGATTTCATCTTCTTTATCCAAAAACACTCGACTACCCACATTTTACGAAGAATATCATCAAATATCTTGTGATCGAACCAAGGCCTCCATGATTATTCTATCATCAAGATTATGAGATGATGAGCCTTTGAGTCCCCATGCATGTATGCTATGCTTTTCATGCATATGATAACACAAAGAATAATCCTTTTCCAAATGAAAATGAAATTACATATGCCATTTAACTAATGGATTAGTTTATGCTTCTATAAATGAGAATCATGAGATAATGACATGAATGTGAGAATTTGGATTAAAACAAACTTGCATAAGAAAATAAACCAGGAAACTCAGCATATATTTGACTAAACCCAAATGAATAGGGTGTGTTGAGATATTATGTTACCTGAAATAAAAAGAGGAGATTGAATGTGGAATTATTCTCAATGGTATGGGTGGTCAAATCTATCTATAAATTACCATAAACTAAGGCTAATATGTGTTTCTTCTAGATTGAGAGGCTCAAATTTCCCCCTTCAAAGTGAGCACAGAAAAAAATCATTAAGAGGAAGATTTGTGAATGAATTTATACCTCTGTGAAGAAGGGAAGATCCCATGACCCTCTTTACTTTTGAATCTGGCACGCAGAGAATTCACAAATAACTGGTTTAGTGAATCCACTTGAGTTTATGTGATACTCTCACGTGTTACTTGCTTTATTTTCATGAACATATTTTAATAAATAACTAGAATGTTTATAACTATACATCATCTCATGAATAAGAACAATGTATGTAGACCATACACTTGGTTTTCTTGAATAATTACTTTCATAATACAACCTATAATGAACTATTATTAAGTAACATTTACATTACATCATTTTGTGTTGAAAAATTCATATATTACAAAAACACGCGCCAAAAGACCGTATTAGTTTAGTACCTTTGGAAACATGGAAACATAAACACTAGTACATAAGTAATCTACATTATCTCTCACTAGGTTTTTATTGACTAGAACCCTTATTAGACACATCAAACATAATACATTTCTTCATAACCTGGGGGAAGGGAAACATAAAAATTGGTGATCTCAGGTGCTCGATAATGGTAAAAAAGGGAGACATGTAAAAATAATCATGAGAATAAGGGTATGAGAACATGATCAGGAAAATAGAAGATCATACCCTATATATCAATGTTCATAAATAGGAATCAAATAATAAATATTGGCAGTTCATGAATCATAAGTAAATAAAGAACATAATCCATAAAATAATAACATAGTAATAAGATATTTTATTTTTGGCAGACACACAAATTGATAAAATTATATCTGTAGCTGTTAATGAGTTGCTTCCAACGCCATATAATTAGTATGGGTTCACTCCCCATACCATCTTAGTAGTCATGGATTACTCCCATAACCATCATGGTAGTCACGGTTCACCCCCATAACCATCTTTGAAGTAATAGTTCACTCCAATAATGATATTAGTTGTCAAGGTTCACTCCCAATACTATCTTAGTAGACAAGGTCCATTAAGTATATCTCATGAGATATAAATAACTACCCATTTAATTGGAGTGAGATATAGGTTCCAAAAATCACATAATTAAAACATATATACATGTTCCATAAGAACATAAATCATTCATCATATCTAAACCCATGGAATGAAATGGGTTTCATAGACATCATTCAATCATAACATAATAATGGAAAAGAAATTGTTTCAGTAAAAATCATTCCATAATAAACATAAAATATTAAGAGAAATAATAATAATATAATCCTTGATTCATAACCTCAATAAATAATATGTAACATAAAATAATGTTATCATATATTGAAAATGGTTTTGAAATATCCTTGGAAATAATTTTTGAGGAAAATATCATTTTTTTCTTTGAAAATGCATTTTAAATCATAAAACATTTAGAAAATAATTTTTATTTAAAATAACCATGAAAATTATAAGGAACCTTTTAAAACTATTATAAAAATATTTTAAATCCTTTTCCCTAGAAAATCCATAAAATATTATTTAAAACAATTTTAAAATTTTTTTAGAAAACATTGTTTTGAAGGAACACAAATTTCTGAACTAAGAGATAATAACATTACACTAAACTTGTAATATACTAAAAATATTTATATTAGTGATAAAACCTATAAAATGGTATTATATTAACTTCATAAAATAATATTGGTGCATAACATAACATTTGTCTCAAATAAGGAAAATTGAGACAAAATTAGCTTTCTGGTTTGGTAACTATTAATATGTAAACCCAATGAAAGAGGGATCATCAAATGAATATGTAAATAACGATAAAATTAAGGATAATAATCATATAATAAATTCATGGGAATTATATACACCACATATAATAAACAAGTAGTGTATTAGGCATGTGTCCCATGGAAATAAAAGTGAGACAAAAATATCTTGCCTTGTGTCTTGACTTTTGGCGTACATGTACAAGACTTATGTATAATAAGTATAAGTTTATTATAAATTTATCATAGAACCATATTAATATATATAATAAAATATAAGTATTTATTATGACCTTCTATTACCCATTTATTAAAAAATTCATGTAAATGTAACATTTTAGGTAATAACTGCTTTGTTTATCATATGTGTTTTGAATTTTCATTCTTGATCCTCTTACTTAAATCATGATTTACTTATTTATATAATTTAAAACTGACTTATATATCTTATATAGTCAGTATATAAACATTTATTATAATCTATAAAATATAGATATATGAATAGGAATAAACCGTTCATGGAGACAGTAGGCCATACATACGCATGAATGTTGTTTCCATTTTCATTGTGTATTGAAAAAAAGAAAGTAAAAAAACATATATGTATATATGTATATAAAATAATTATAGTATAATTATTAAGTCATATGTATCATATAATTTTACTAAACCCATTATTAATATATATCATATAATGTGTGAACGAATCACATCGCATTAAGGAGTCAGTAGCCCATTCTTCCACAAATTAAGTTATCGTATTTGTAAAAAATATAAATCCTGAAGTTAAACTTTATATAAAAAATAAATAAGTATAAATAAATAATAAATATCATATATATAATATAGAAACTAACTTGCTATCATAATTCCCAACTATAAGATGTGGTAAAGGAAAAACGAACAACATCATTTTGTGAGGTGGTAGTTCTCCATACACAAGAATGGTATGTTTGTTACCCAATAGATTGAAGTTTGTATAAGTACAGTTATAACCCATAAAATAAAAACATTTCAGTATATTCAGGAAACTAAGTATAGTATTTTTCATGAAATAAGAATAATGGAGTTGGTTTAGAAATAAAATAAAAGAAAGGAGCTTGAGAAAGGATGTTACCTCTTCTTTGGGTAACTCCTTTTGTTTTGCACCAAAAGGATTCCTTAGATGGATTTATACCAAAATATAGGCTCTAAGAACTATTTTAGGGTTGTTTTTTTTGGTTATTTTGATAGGTTTGGAAGATATAGAAGGCTCAATCTGCTGTAAGGAAGTGAGGGAGGAGGCTCCCTTTTATAATTGAGGTGAGGGGAAATTTAGGAAACTCTTAAAATATTAAATTAATATAAATTATTTTTCAATTACAAAAAAAAATAAAAAAGTTTTTTATTTATAATATAAGGTGATTATGGGTATAAATACTCTCATATAATAAAAAATATATAAGTTTTTACTATTTCATAAACCTTATATTTTAACTTTAACCCTTATTTAACCTCTTTAACTCTTACCATGATAACATGTGCTTTTACACATTAAGGGTTAATATAGTTACTATTAAATATCAAACAAACCATAAATGGGTATTTTATGAAATTTTAAATATCAACCAAATCATTTTATTGAATTTTATATTTTTTTGAATTTTATATCATTTAATAAATTATTAATTATTTTAAAATATCATTAATATCAATTTTGATACTATTCATTATTTTACCTCTTAAAAATTTCATAAATACTTGATATATTATAAAGAACTCTTTTAACTCATCACTAAAATGTCAAATTAATCTATAAAAATCATGGATGGAATTAATTATATCAAATTAAGTTTTTTTTAATATAATGAATATCATTTATTTGGTATTTCCATTAATTAAACAATTAGTGCATTGTCATTGTAGAAGCCTTTAAGGTGTTATTTATTTTAAAAAATTATAAATAAATTACAATTATAAAAAAGAATTTTATCTTTAAAATTATTATTTATATACAAATTTATCTTCTATATAACCCCATATTAAAACTGATATAATTATTAAAAATGTGAGAATGACATCTTTAACATTTCTTTAAAAAAAATATAATAAATGTCTTACTCTCATCCAAGAGGCCTAAAAAGGTTATAATTCAAACCCAATGATGATTTTGGTCAAAACATACTAAATATATAAAATTAAGAAAAAATTTAGGGTAAATTTATAATATAATATTAATTTTTAACGCTAACCCATAGATAAGGTGAGAAAGTGTGTTTTTAATGTAAAAACGTTCAAAAGTTCAATAAGTTTTTATATCCAATATAAAAATGATTCTAATGTATTGAGTTGAATTAAATTATCAATTTTTATTTTAAAACCCAATTTAAAATAAAATTTTGGATTATTAATTATTTAAATGAAAAGGTAGCTATTAACTAAAATACAGTATTGTTTATTATTCATCAAAAAATAGAACTTCTCAAAAAAATACTAAAAATTCAAACAAATAAAATTTTTATATTATAATATAAATTTAGAAGTTTATTTTGAAAAATATAATATATAATAGTTTCAAAAATTGTATTTAAAATGGGTTAACTATAAAAAGGATGTAAAATTGCCCTTTTGAAAATATAGGTTTTTATGCTTGAAATTGGGTTGGTTCTTTTCTTATACTTATAAAATCTATTGGATAAATATCAAAAATATTTTATTGAATATATAAAATATATATTTAATTAATATCATTTAATAATTTTAATTTATTGAATTATTCATGGAAAAATAACTTTGGGTCATAAAAATAAAATAAAATCCTTTATATTAAATTGGTGTATATTTTTGTTTAAAATTAATTCTTAATCATTGAATTCATCTTATAAACCTTATATTTTCATAAATTAGTTGATAATAGTAATAAATTCTAATTTTATAGCTAGTTTATATCTTATTATATTCAATAAAAATATTTTAATAATATAATGTTGTTCGATAAAACACGGTCCTGCATGTAATGAAACCTATCAAAAGAACTAGACATTGTGTATAACACAAGACAAGAATAGTTTTTATATACCAAAAGATAATATAATTGTTTCATGAAGAATAACCTTGAATTGGTGTTGAGTATAAAGAAATAACAACTTGGTTCTTTCATATAACACAAGTTATATTCACTATCGTGTGAAATGTAAAGTATCGAAAAGATAAAATTAACTCAAAAAAATATTTCAAAAAAAATTAATGAATTACATTCTACCCCGCTTCAAATAAATTCTACCTATAAATTCATATGTTTTATAAAAGTATTGATACTTGAATTTTTTTTTCATAGAAATCCATATCGTAAAAACTAATACTAAAACTCTCATTTAAAAATTAAAGTTATAAGCATAACGTTTACCAAAAGTAACTCATAAATAGGTTCCCACACAGGAGAACATAGATAGGAAATGAAAAAATAGATGTGTAATAGAAATATAACTAGAATTTTTTTATGGAGAGTGATAGAGAACATGGTTAGGAGAATGTTAACAATCACCAATCCATAAATCAGCGGTGATCTAAGGGGTTACTTGATTCATAAAAAATGAAGGTACTATGATAACATTTTTTGTTTCAATATTCCTTTTCATAAAGTTGAATAATTTTAATGAAAACATATTCTTACATGATTTTAGTACAACCTTACCATTTTTTTGTGCCTTCATCAACTTCCACTTCATCTGCCATTCCATGAAATGGGGGTCAATTTTTCATTCTTGATGAATTAATAGATCATGAGATTCATGATAAGTCATCACATCTATATTTAGCTTCCATTAACACAAAGTGGTTAGAACGGGTTATCCAATATACATGAATCCCCATGTGGTGAGATAATAATTTCATCTTGAAAACTTCATCTGAAGTTTAATATAAACTTTCCATAAATTTTTAACCTTGTAACCCTTACGAAATATGGAAATCCAAAACATAACAAAAAGGGTCATGAAATCATCTTAACATTGATCCCCCATATTAAAAAGTAGCTCTTGGTTGTCACATTCCAAACATGTGAATACCCTCATCATATATTCTCTTCAAACATGGTAATAACCTAAATTGAGAACATGCATGTTTCCTTATTTCAAGGTATATTGGATATATTCCTTAAATCCAAAAATGTTATAAGATTTATCAATGATAGAATAACCACTTATCAAAAAGTCATTAATTAGTTCCAATGTAATCAGAATCGTCCAATTTACTTATTCATTTCCAACATATATTTTACCAAACAACATTATCTTAAAATCAAGAACATATTAGGGGTTATCTTTGACTTAACTAATTGTTTACTATGAACATCATATTTCCATTAAAATAATTTTCTAGTCAATCTAAACCATTCAACATATTATTGTAAACTCTTAGTGAAAAAGATAAATTGAAAAATCCTTACATAATTCACCATTCATAATTATTTAATCCAAATATAGGATTATTTTACTTCATCCTTAAACCATTAAAAAGGCTTACCTCATATAATTATATAATACATTTTACATTTCCCATTTCATCTGCAGTTTCATCATCATCAACAATATAACCATTACTTGTACCACCTTGATGATTCGTTTCTATATATTTTCTCTTAGGAAATCAGATTTCAAAACTCCCGTTCATTTCATACATTAAACATTAAATTGTTGATAATACCAAAGGGATTCTAATATTTCTATTCATTTTATCAATTAACTTTTAATTTTTCCTTTGAAGTTACTTTCTTTATGTCCATATCTTCCACAGAAAAAAACATATTCTTGTTCCTCTAAGAAATTCACATAGGTGATTATTTGAACATTCTTGAAACAAATGAAATTGATTCTTTTTTACTTGATGGTATCCATTACTTGAACTCTCAACATACTCCTTCCTTATCTTCTTTCGTGAGTCTGAGATTTTGTTGAGGTACACTTTTTTATCAAGTTTAATGAAAATTGACTAGGCATGATCAGAACATCCTTCACTACATTAACCATCCCATTTTACTTGTCATAATAAAATTGTCTGTCACATTAAATGTTAATCCATTTCCTTCTGGTTCCCTCAATTGACTAAAACCCAAAATCATTGAGTAAGAAACAATTATCAACCATATAATCATGAAAAACCACTTATAAGATGTCTAAATTATAACACATTCCTTAATATATGACACCTTAGTTTTATCATATGTTGTTTATATCCAACTTCCATTTAAATCCTTCATGATGGTTTATAAAGAGTTTGTGAATTTCCAATGCATATCCCTCGGGAGTGTCAAACCAGGTGTGCAGCAAGGACCATTATTGTATACCAAGTTACACTTGAGTCAAGCTTGATACACCTTATTATATTTGTTACCCCTAGGAAAATCTATGCCATATCCACTTCCTCTTGTAGTATCTAGACAAGGATGTATTACTAGGAAACCACTCACTCTATCCTTTCCCAAAATTCTAGTATGTTTCACTTATCATTAGACTAATTCTTTAAGACTCCCCTAGAAACATACATAGAAATATACCTAGGGTTCTCACTAAAGTTTTCTCATCCTAGTTTCCAAAGGTTGACTAAACCTTTTCTTTGATATCAACTATAAATACCTAGTTTTAACATACATTAAAATTACATCATTTTTTATAACATTTCATACATTACACATACACATACCCAAAGCCAATATTTTTTTAGTAACTTTGGAAACATAGAAACATAAACACTAGTATATAAGTGTTATATATTATCTCCCACAAGGTTATTCTTGACTAACACCCATATTAGTAACATAAAACATAAAACATATATTCATAGCCTTGGGGAAGTAAAACATAAAAGGGGGTGAGCTTAGATGCTTAGTAGTGGTAAACAAGGGATACAAGTAAACATAATCATGAGCATAAGGGTTTGATACCAAGATCAAAAAAATAGAAGATCATACCCTACATATCAATTATCATAAACCTGAATCAAGGAATAAAGATTGGAAGTTTACAAATCCGAAGTAAATAAAGAACTTAATCCATGAAATCATAACATAGTAATAAGAAATGGAATTTTTGGTAGACACATATGCATATAAAAAGATTTATGTATGAGTCAAGGAATCATTACCAAGGCTATATTAGTAGTATGGGTTCACTACCCATACCATCATGGTATTTATGGTTCACTCCCATAACCATCTTGGTAGTCATGGTTCACCCCCATAACTATCTTTGTAGCCATTCATCACTCCCATTGCCATATTAGTAGTCAAGGTTCACTCGTAAGACTATCTTAGTAGATAAGGGCCTTTATGTCTATCTCACAAGATATAAGTCATTACCCAATAAATTGGACGGAGATATAGCTCCCACGCATCACTTAATGAAAACCAAATATATTAGTTCCATATGAACACAAATCATTCATCATATCTAAACCAATGGGATGAAATGGGTTTCATAGACATCATTCAATCATAACATAACCATGGAAAAGAAATGGGTCTCATAAATATCATTCCATCATAAACATAAAATATTTAGAGAAATAATAAGAATATAATACTTGTGTCATAACCTCAATAAATAATAAGTACCATAAAATAATGTTATCATGTATAGAAAATGGTTTTGAAATATCATTAGAAATAATTCTTAATGAAAATATCTTTTCCTATTTAAAAGACACTTTTTAAATAATAAATCCTATAAAAATCCTTTTTATTGAAAATAACCTTGAAAATTTAAAATTAATATTTGAAAAACATTATAATAATATTTAGAATACTTTTTCCTTGAAAATTCATAAAATATTATTTAAAACATTTTAAAACATTTTTTGAAAACATTGTTTCAAAGGAACACATATTTCCAACTAAAGAGAGAATAGAATTAGATTAAACTTATAATATACTAAAAATAATGATATTAATTATAATAAATGTAAAATTTAATTATACACATGTCATAAAATAATATAGGTTCATAACATAACATGTGTATAAAAGATGGAAAATTGAGACAAAATTAGCTTACTGATTTTGTAACATTTGAATTGTAAACCCAGTGAAAGAGTTATCATCAAATAGATATGTAAATACGCATAAATTTAAGGAAAATAATCATAGAATAAATTAATTGTAAGTATAGGCACCATGTAGAAGAAACAAATATTGTATAAGGCATGTGTACTACAGAAATAAAAGTGAGACAAAAATCCCTTACCTTGTGTCTTGACTTTCCTCATATACATAAAATCCTCAAGTATAATAAGTATAAGTTTATTATAAATTTATAAAAAAACCATATTCCTATATATATTACCATATAATGTTTTATTATGATATTTTATTGCCTTTTTATTAACAATTCCATTTTAATGTAACGTTTCATGTAATAACCACTTTGTTTATCGTATGTGTTTTGACTTGTCATTCTAGATTATCTTAATTAAATCATGATTTACTTAATTTCAGAATGTAAAACATGAATTATATATCATATATATTCAGTATATAGAAATTTATAATAATATATAAAATATAGATATATGAAATGGAATACACCATTAATAGATTTCATAGGTCGTATAAGCACGTTAACATTGTTTCCATTTTCATAGTGTATTGAAAGAAAGTAAGAAAATGAAATATATGTATATATATAATATATAATTATTATTTAATTATTAATTCATATATATCATATTATTTTACTGAATCTGTATTTAATATATTCCATGTAAAGTATGAACGAATCACATCGCTTTTTGTAGGAGGTAGTCTAGACTTCCACAAACAAAGTTATCATATTTACAAAAATGGAAATATTGAAGGTAGGATTTATATAATAAATAAATAAGTATAAATAAATCATTAATATCATATATATATAATAAAAAATAGTGTTTCCATCATAATTCCCAACATAATAGGTGGTAAATGTAAAATGAACAGCATCGTTTTGTAAGGTGGTAGTTTTCCATGCACATGAACAGTATGCTCCTTAGCTATTATATGGAAGTGTGTGTAGTAAATGTCTAACCTTTAACATAAAAACATCTAAATATATTGAGGATACTAATACTATTATGTTTTCATGTAATATGAATAATTGAGGTGGTGGAGAAATAAAATAGAAGAAAGGATCTTGAGGAATGATGTTACCTCTTCTTTGGGTAACTTCTTTTTCTTTACACCAAATGGATTTCTCGGATGGATTTATACCAAAATATAGGCTCCAAGTAGTATGTTTGGTAATTTTTTGGTTATTTGGATACTCTTTTGATGAGATAGAAGGATCAATGTGGTGTGAGTAAGTGGGGTAGGAGGTTCCCTTTTATAATTGAGGTGAAGGGCACTTTAGGAAACTCTTAAAATATTAAATTAATATAAATTATTTTTCAATTACAAAAATCAAAAACGTTAGTTATTTCGAATATAAGAAGAGGATGGGTCTAAATATTCTAATCTAATAAAAAATATATGAGTTTTAACAATTTTTTAATCCTTATATTTTATATTTCACCCTTATTTAACCTCTTAAAATCTTACCATAAAAACATATGTTTTTACACTTTAAGGGTTAATACAGTTACTATAAAATTTCAAAAAAACCATATTAAAAATGTGAGTATGACATCTTGAACTTTCCTTTAAATAAAATATAATAAATGTCGTACTCTCATCCAAGAGGCCTAAAAATGTTATAATTTAAGCCCAATTATAATTTTGGTCAAAACCTACTAATTATATAAAATTAAGAAAAATTCTAGGGTAATATTAGAATATAATATTACTTTTTACCCGAATCAGCAGATTTACCCTTAACTGTGGGAAATATTTTTTTTACTAAAGTTACTATTCATAATATCGAAAAATTAAGTTGATCCTATTAGACTATAAATATAATACTGATTAAAACCATTTATGTTTTAAAAAAATTCATAGAAGTGGAAACATTATATTAATGTTAATTCTACAGACATGGGGAGAAAGTGGGGTTTTAAAGTAAAAATGTTCAAAAGTTCAATAATTTTGTGTATCCAATATAAAAATTATTCTAATGACTTGAATTAGATTTATTTATCTATTTTAATTTTATAAACTAATTTAAAATATAATTTATGATTAATAATTATTTAAATGAAAATGAAATTATTAACTAAAATACTGTATTGTTTATTATTCATCAAAAAATGAAACATCTATGAAAAATACCAAAAATTCAACCAAAGTAAATTTTTGTATTCTTATATAAAATTAGAAGTTTATTTTTGACAAATATAATATATAATAGTGTAAAATATTGTTTTTAAAATGGGTTCACACTTAAAAAGAAGTTAAATTACCCTTTTGAAAAATATAGGTTTTTATGCATGAAATTGGGTTGGTTCTTATCTTCTGCCTATAAAAACTATTAGATAAATATAAAAAATATTTTATTGAATATATAAAATATATACTTAATTAATATCATTCAATAATTTTAATTTATTTATTTTATTATGGAAAAATGACTTTGGGATCATAAAAATAAAAATATTTCCTTTATATTCAATTTGTGCATATTTTTTTAAATTAATTGGTAATCATTGAATTCATCTTATAAACCATATATTTGCATAATTTTGTTAATACTAGTAATAAATTCTAATTTTATGTCTAGGTTATATCTTATTATATTCAATAAAAATATTTTTAATAATATAATGTTCGATAAAACACGGTCTTGTGTGTAATTCAACCTATCAAAAGAACTAGACATTGTGTATAACACAATGCAAGAATAGTGTTGTGTATACTGCAATATAATATAAGTGTTTCATAAGGAAAAACCTTGAATTGTTTTGCGTATAAAGTAATAATAACTTCGTTTTTTCATATAACACAAGTTATATTCAGTATTGTGTGAAATGTAATGTATCGAAAATATTAATTAACTCAAAATAGAATACTTTATAGAATCTTGAGGTATTACATTCTACCCCCTTAAAATTAATTTTACCTCTAAATTCATATGGTTTATCAATGGTTTAATATTTGAAATTTTCTTTCATAGAAACCTATATTGTAAAATTTAATACTAAAAATCCCTTTTAAAAAGGAAATTTAGAAACTTAATGATTACCCAAAGTAACACATAAATAGGTTTCCACATAATAGAGCATAGGTGTGAAGTGAAAACATGGACATGTAATAGAAATATAACAATAATGATCTGATGGAGAGTGATATAGAATGTGGTTAGGTGAAATTTAACAATCACAAATCCATAAATCATTGATAATCTAAGGGTCTATTTGATTCATAAAAAATGAAGGTACTAGGATAACATTTTTTGTTTCAATATCCTTTTTCCAAAAGTTGAATAATTTTCATTAAAATATATTATTAAGTGATTTTAGTACAACCTTACCCTTTGTTTTGCCTTCATAAAATTCCAATTCTTTTATCATTTCAAGAAATGAGGGTCAATTTTTCATTCTTAATACATTAACAGATCATGAGATTCATGACAATTCATCACATCTATATTTAGCTACCATAAACATAAAATGGATAGAACAGGTTATCCAATATACATGAATCCTCATGTGGTGAGATAATAATTTCATCTAAAAAACTTAATCTGAAGTTTAACATAAATATTCCATATATGGTTAACCTTACAACCCTTATAAAATATGGAAATCCAAAACATTAGAATTAAGGTCATGAAATCTGATTAAAATTGATCCCCCCATATTAAAAAGTAGATCTTGGATGTCACATTCTAAAAATGTGAATACCCTCATCATATATTCTCTTGAAACATGGTAATAACCTAAATTGAGAACATACATGTTTCATTTTTCCAAATTATATTGAATATATTCCTTAAATCTAAAAATGTTGTAAGATTTATCAATTATAGCATAACCACTTGTCAAAAATTATTTAACTGGTTCCAAGGTAATCAGAATCATCCAATTTACTTATTAATATCCAAAAAATCATTATCCAAACATCAATATCTTAAAATCAAGAAAATATTATTTGTTATATTTCACTTAACTAATCATTTCTTATGAACATCATATTTCTATTAAAATAATTTTGTAGTCCATAGAAACCATTCAACATATACTTGTAAGCCCTTAGTTAAAAAAATAAACTGAACAATCCTCACCTAATTCACCATTCATAATTATTTATTCCAAATATAGGATTATTTTACTTTATCCTTAAACCATTAGTATTTATTACCTCGTATAATTACATAATATATTTTCTCTTTCACATTTCATAAAAAATCTCATCATTATCAACAATATAACCATTACTTTTACCACCTTGATGATTCATTTCATTATATTTTCTCTTAGGTCATAGATTTTTATAACTACCATTCATTCTATACATAAAACATTCAACTATTGATAATACCAAATGGAGCCCAATATTTCTATTCATTTCATCAACTAAAATTATCATTTTTCCTTTGTAGTTACCTGATTTATGTCCTTATTTTCCACAGTTACAACATATTCTTGTTCCTCTAAGAAATCCACTTCAGTGATTATTTCCAAATTCTTGACACAATGGAAACTTAATCTTGTTTCTTTTATAGTATCCATTACTTGAACTCTCAACATACTCCTTCCTTCTCTTCTTTGGTGAGTCTGAGATTTTGTTAAGGTAAACATTTTTAATCACATTCCCGGAAAATTGACTAGGCATGACCACAACATCCTTCAATATAGTGACCATCCCATTTGACTTACCATTGGAAAAATTTTTGTCACATTCAATGTTAACCCATTTCCTTTTAGTTCCCTCAATTGACTAAAACCCTAAATCATTGAGTAAGAAACAATTATCATTGTGAGGAACTATATAATCATGAAAACCCACTTATAAGATGTCTAAATTTTAAAACATTGCTTAATTTATTACACCTTAGATTTATCATAAGTTATTAATATCAAAATTCCATTTAAATCCTTCATGATGGTTCATAATGATTTTGTGAATTTCCAAAGCATATCCCCTGGGAGTGGCAAACCAGGTGTGCAGAAAGGACCATTGTTGTGTACTAGGATATGCTCGAGTTAGGCTTGATGCACCTTTTCAGAGTTGTTACACATAGGTAAATATATTCCATAGCCACTTCTTCTTGTAGTATCTAGACAAGGATGTATTTCTAGGAAACCACTCACTCTATCCTTTACCAAAATTCTAGTACATTTTCCTTATCTTTAAACTATTACTTTGAGACACCCCAAGACACATACTTAGAAATATACCTAGGGATCTCACTAAAGATTTCTCATCCTATTTTACAAAGGTTGACTAAACCTTTTCTTTGATACCAACTATAAATACCTAGTTTTAACGTATATTGAATTACATTATTTTTTTTTTGAACATTTCATACATTACAAAAACACATGCCCAAAGACCACATTTTTTAGTAACTTTGGAAACATGGAAACATAAACACTAGTACATATGTGTTATACATTATCTCCCACAATTTTATTCTTGAATATCACCCTTCTTAGTAAAATCAAACATAATACATATCTTTATAACCTAGGGGAAGTAAAACATAAAAATCATTGAGCTTAGATGCTCAATAAGGGTAAATATGGGAGGCAAGTAAACAAAATCATGAGAATAAGGGTCTGATAACATGATCATGAAAATAGAAGATCATGCCCTATATATAAATGATCGTAAACACACATCATGGAATAAATATTTGAAGTTCATAAATCCTAAGGAAATAAAAAAACATAATCCATGAAATCATACCACAGTAATAAAACATGGAATTCTTAGTAGAAATGTAAGCATATAAAATGATTTCCATATCAGTCAACGCATCACTCTCAAGGCCATATTAGTAGTATGGGTTCACTCCCCATACAATCATGTTAGTCACAGTTCAATCTCATAACCATCTTGGTAGCCATGGTTTACCCCCGTAACCATCTTTGTAGCCATGGTTCACTCACATAACCATCGTAGTAGTCAAGGTTCACTCCCAAGACCATCTTAACAGAAAAGGGAATTTATGTTTATCTCATGAGATATAAATATTTACCCAATAAATTGGAGGGAGATATATCTCCCACCCATCACTTAATGAAAACCATATATATATGTGCCATATGAATACAAATCATTCATCATATCTAAATCAATGGAATGAAATGGGTTTCACAGGCATCATTCAATCATAACATAACCATGGAAAAGAAATGGGTCTCATAAATATCATTCCATCATAAACATAATCTATTTTGAGAAATAATAAGAATATAATCTTTGAGTTGTAACCTCAATAAATAATAAGTAACATCAGATAATGTTATCATATAATTAAAATGGTTTTCAAATATCATTGGAAATAATTCCTAAGGAAAATATATTTTCCTCTTTAAAAGACACTTTTAAATCATAAAATTTTAAAAAAACATTTTATTGAAAATAACATTGAAAAATGATAAGTAATCTTTTAAACCCATTATAAAAATCTCCGGAATCCTTTTCCCTTGAAAATCCATAAAATATTATTTAAAACATTTTTAAAACATTTTTAGAAAACATTATTTTGAAGGAACAAAGATTTCAGACCGAAGAGGGAATAGCATTAGATAAAACTTATAAAATCTTAATAATATTTATATTCATGATAATAAATGTAAAAGTTAAGTATATACATCTCATAAAATAATATAGGTGCAAAACATAACATGTGTATCAAAGAAGTAAAATTGAGACTAATTTAGCTTACCGATTTTATAACATTTGAATTGTAAACCCCATGAAGGAGAGATCATAAAATGGATACATAAATACCCATAAAATTAATGATAATACTCATATAATAAATTAATGGTAAGTATATATACCATGTTTACGAAACAAATAGTGTATAAAGAATGTGTACCGTAGAAATAAAAGTGAGACAAAAATCCCTTACCATGTGCCTTGACTTTCCTCATATATATAAAATCCTCATGTAAAATAATTATAATTTTATTAAAAATTAATAAAAGAATAATATTCATATATATAATACCATATATGTTTTTATTATAAAATTATATTACCTTTTTATTAGAAATTTCATGTTAAAGTAACATTTTAGGTAATAACCGCTTTGTTTATCGTACATGAATTTGACTTGTCATTATTGATCCTCTTAATTAAATCTTGATTTACTTATTTACATAATGTAAAAAATGAATTATATATCATATATATTCAGTATATAGACATTTATAATAATCTATAAAAGATATATATATGAAATGGAATACACCATTATTAGACATGGTAAGTCGTACGTACGCGTGAACATTGTTTCCATGTTCATGGTGTATTAAAAGAAAGTAAGTAAATGAAATATATGTATATATATAATATCAATATAGTATAATTATTAATTAATATATATAATATTATTTTATAGACTCCATATTTAATATATTCCATATAAATTGTGAATGAATAACATCGCTTTGTGTCGGAGGTAGTTTACACTTCCACAAACGAAGTTATCATATTTACACAAAATGGAAATATTGAAGGTAGGATTTATATATTAAAAAAATAAGTATAAATAAATCATTAATATCATATATATAATATAAAAGTAGTTTTTATGTCATAATTACCAACTATAATAAGTGGTAAAGGTAAAATTAACAACATCGTTTCGTGAGGCGGTAGTTTTCTGTGCACAAGAACTGTATGATGGTTACTTATTACTTGGAAGTGTGTGTATGTGAATGTCTAAAAAATTACATAAAAACATTTCAATATATTGGGATACTAATGTTATTATGTTTTCATGTAATAAGAATAATTGAGGTGGTGGAGAAATAAAATAAAAAAAAGGAGCTTGAGGAAGGACGTCACCTCTTCTTTGGGTAACTCATTTTGATTTTCACCAAAGGGATTCCTTGGATGGATTTATACCCATAGAATGGATTGAAGGAGTAATTTATGGATTTTAGGAGATTATTTGGACAGTTTTTGGAAGATCTAGAAGGTTCAATGTTGGGTGACGAAGTGAGGGAGGAGATACCCTTTTATAATTGAGGTGAGGGAAATTTTAGGAGACTCTTAAAATATTAAATTAATATAAATTAACGTTCCATTAAAAACTGTCACAAATTTAGTTATTTCTAATAAAATAAGGTTGGGTAGAAATCCTCTTATCTGATGAAAATTATACAAGTTTTGACTATTTTTTAATTCTTATTTTTTATCTTTAACCCTTATAGAACCTCTTTAATTCTTACCATGAAAACATGTGTCTTTACTGTTTAAGTGTTAAAATAGTTAATATAAAATTCCAAAATAAAAAAATGTATCATTTATGAAATTTTAAATATTATACCAATCATTTTTCTGAAATTTTTTAATTTTTATACATTTTATATCATTTGATAAAATATAAATTGTTTTAAAATATCAACAATGTCAATTTTGACACTATTCATTATTTAACTTCATAAAAATATCATAACTTGATATATTTGAAAAAAAATCCATTAAATCATTAATAAAATGTTAAATTTATCATGAAAACTCGTTTATGACATTAATTGTATCAAATTATATTTATTTTAATATTTCTAATATCATTTATTTGGTATTTAAATTAATTAAACAATCATTATATATTTATTGTAGAATCCTTTAAGGTATTTATTTATTTCCTAAAAATTAAAAATAAATTACCATTATAAATAAAAAAATTATATTTCAAATTAATGTTTATAGTGTAATTTATATTCAGTATAACCCTATATTAAAAATGATATAGTTATTGAAAATGTGAGTATGACATCTTTAACTATTCTTTAAATAAAATATAATAAATATCTTACTCTCATCCAAGTGTCTTAAAAAGGTTATTATTTTAGTCTAAGGATTATTTTGGACAAAAACCAATCATCCAATAAAATTATGACATGTTTTAGGGTAATTTTATAATATAATATTAATTTTTACCTGAATTACCTGATTTACCGTTAACCATGGTATATAAAAAAAATTCTAAAATAACTATTCATAATGTCTAAAAAATAATTTCATGCTATTAGACTATAAATATAATATTTATTAAAACTTTGTATGTATGTTTTTATAAATTCAATTCAAAAAAGTGGAAAAATTATGTTTAATGTTAATCCCACAGACGCGGCAACAAAGTGGATTTATAAAGTGAAAAGTTTCAAAATTTCAATATAATTTTATATGAAATATAAACAAGCTTATAATTAGAAAAATTAAATTAATTTATCTATTGTGACTTTAAAAAAATTAAAATATAATTTAATACTAATAATTATTTAAATGAAAGGGCATTTATTAACGAAAATTTAGTATTTTTAACTATTCGTCAAAAAATAAAACATCTCGGTAAAATACCAAAAAATAAACCAAAGTAAATTTTTATATTCCACTTCAAAATAAGAAGTTTATTTTTACAAATAGAATATATAAAAATGTCAAAAATCGGATTTAAATTGGCTTCTCCATTAAAAGGCCATAAAATTGTTCTTTTGAAAAATATAGGTTTTTAGACCTGGAATTGGGTTGGTTTTTATATTATGACTATAAAATCTATTATATAAAAATAAAAAAATATTTTATTGAATATACAACATATATATTTTAGTAATATCATTCACAAATTATTATTTATTTAATTTATTAAGACAAAATGAATTTGGGGGCATAAAAATAAAAATATTTCCTTTATATTCAATTGGTGTATATTTTTTATTTATAATTAATTGGTAACCATTGAATTAATCTTATAACCCATATATTTTCATAAGTTATTTAATACTAGTAATAAATTCTAATTTAGCAACTCGGTTATATGTTATTATATTAAATAATAATATTTTGATAATATAATGTTGTTTGGTAGAACACGGTCTTGCGTGTAACGCAATATATCAAAAGAACATGACATTGTGTGTAACACCAGAAATCATTTTTTTCATTTTCTGAAGCCGGTTTACTACAAAACCTTGAATTGGTGTTGCATATAAGGAAATAATAACTTGGTTCTTTCATATAACACAAGTTATATTCAATGTCATGTGAAATGAAAAGTATTGAAAAGATTAAATTTACTCAAAAAAATATATTTCATAAAATCTCAGATATTTACACAAACAAAGTGTGCATAATCTTGCATTAATAAAAATGAGTGGAAAATGTGTTACAAACACCCTTTCATGAAATATTTTCTTGATACATGTAATAAACATGAATGTGATAAATTGCATGCATGAAATGAAATTTAGGTATGTGAATATTAAAAGAATAAGGTGAACATGGTACATGAATTCTTAAATAAATATGTAAAAACCTTAAGAACTACCTGAAACATAATTGAGAAATAATAAAGAACATAAATTAATGTGTTAGGATCTTGGATACCATGAAATCCATGCCATAAGTATATATAATTTTAGAATTTAGGAATAATTGATTTGAGGTTGTGCAAGGTAATTTATGAATAGAATAATATTTAGGAATTTATGTTCATCACTTTCAAACATATAAGTGATGCTAGAACTTCAGTCAAAGGAAAAATCAGCCCAATCATTGTTTCACAGAGGCATCTAATCAATACAGGTGATCAGATCTAATTTAGAAAGACTGATGGTCTTGTTAGAGGATATTGAATATACATAAAGAGTAGACAAGAAATTCAGATCCTATAATCTAATAGAGGAAGAACAAAGATCATCCTATAGTGGATCAAGCCTTAAATAATGTTGAAGTATTTTAATTAGTGTTAATAGAAGGTGAAGTCTATTGGTTGGATCCAGGTGCAGATGGAGCCTCTCAGCTAAAGCCAGAGAAGAAGTCTTTTAGTCGGAGATGAAATCAGTGGAATTCTTTTAGTTGGAGCTAGAAATAGACAAAGTCTCTTGGTTATAGTTGTATCATTGTAATCACTTGTTTTATAGTGAAGAATTTGTAACCTATTGGAATAAATAATTTTATCATGGAGTATGGTTTTTCTAAAACTTTTAAATACTATGTGTTTATCTCTCTATATTATTACTACTGCACACAAGTTGATATTGAGAGATAATATTTAGTGGATTGAGAACCTTAACAATTTCAAGAGGTTATGTCTGGAATAAAAGTAATTCATAAAAAACTAATTATTCACCCCTCCTTTCTCAATGGTCAATATATCCTAGGGAACTATAAGTGGTATCAGATCTAAGGGAATCTCTAAATATCTAAGTGAGTATTTGGGAAGAGAATTTTGAAAATGAGTGAGTTACCTCATTTATTGATTTCTAACAAGAATCAGAAGAATACAAATAAGAGACGAGTATGGAATATAAAGAATAATCATACAATAAAGGCAATGACACTATGAACTAAAGGTAATAAAAATCGTATATATTGAAATAATTCTTTTGATTATGGTTCTTTTGAAAAAGGTTAGTAAAAATGTGATGACTATGGATAACTTAGTGGTATTAATTCTATATTAAATGAACATATGAAGAATATCCCTAGATAAGTGGTCAAACATATTTTTACAGGCATCAAGAGTATTCAAGATGAAAATTTATAGGTTTAATAATAGGTTAATGGGATAGAAGAGGCATTGGATAAAAGGGTTGTCATATCCAACACTCTCAAAAAAACATAGGAAAGAAAAAGAATAAACAATTTATCTTTATAATAAAATATATGCTGAAGCTATTGAATAATTATAAAAAAGTGTTTGTAAGAAATAATTATTAGAGATTTTATTTTTAGAATATTTCCATGCATTTAAAAAACGACACAATTTTTCTATAGTTTTCAAAATTGACCAACTGGAGGATAAATATAATAGGTCAAATTTTCCTGAATTTTTTTTCAATAATCAATAGTAATGCATGAAGAGTGAATGAAGAAGCTAAATGATGATTGATAAACCAAGAATATATTAGATGAGGATGATAAGTACTCCCTCAACATGAAGTGTTTAGGGGAGGAGGTGATATTTAAAAATCAGGAATCACCACAAGATGGAATTTCCAAAATAACAAAAATTAGAGATGCTTCCACCCAATTTTTCAGTGAGTATCATGATTTTATAAAGTATATTAGATCATTCTCCAAGAAAAATGTATCCCGTAACCCAAAAACTATTTTATGTATTAGTGATGTTTCAAGTATTGGTATAGGTTTTAAACCAAACTATGGGAATGTATGTATTGTGAAAAATTATGTTTAATCCACAACATCAATGGTGAATGTTAAAAAATCCTGAAGAAATGTTCCATAATAATTGTCCCAAATATCATTGTTTCTCCTCAAAAGTAGTAAGGTTCATAATCTGTGAAAATTAAACATATTACACCACAAAATAATATAATAAGGTTCATAGGCTACTTTTGGTTTATATGGAAGTTTACATATGAATCTTTGGAATGTTGTCATAATATTATAATTCATGAAAATAGTAGAAGAACTATATTTAGGGGGAGTAAAGTTAAAGAAAAGAGAATACCCACACCAAAGGAGAAAAACTCTTAGAAAATAAATCTATCTACAATGAATATATTTGAATTATTTAAAGATTTATATGAGTACTAAATAAAATTTTCCATAGTTATGATGAGTGTTGTTATGTACCTATCATGAAAAAATCTTCTGATGATGTCAAGAGAATATCACAATAAAAGGGTAGGTAAGTAAGAAAAGAGGGTAAAAATTCCGTCTTGAGATGAAAAAAAACAAGAAGACTACTAAACCAATTATTATGAAGAATAAAAATGATATATTATATCCTATATCAAGGAAAGAAAGAAATGAGTCAATAAAATCACTACCCCAAGGAAAAATAAGGCTTGGTTTGGAAAATTACATCAACATGTCAAGGTGGAAGATCTAATTTTAGTGGTTTTTGTTGTCGCTATAAAAATATGGGGAAAATCCTACTCTTTTTGTTATAACATGTCATTTCTAGAAAAAAAATTATGAATCAAGTTGGATTCACGGTGAAAAAATGAAAATAGACTCTCAGAAAAATAATAATGCGGCCAAAAATTCATCGAAGTTACCAGGAAAAAATAGATATGAAGGATTAAAATAATTTGGTGCAATGTGCAATTATAGGGGTCACAATGTTGAGAAATGCATGACAAAAGTACTCAAAGATACCCCCTATGCTGAGAAATTAAATATTCTACAACAAAAAATAGTGGCAAGTCATGTGAATATTCTGAAAAGATATAGAATGTCAAGAAAGTGTATGAGGTTGACTGAAAAAATCAATTGAAATTGGGTAAACAATTATAGATTTTTTAAAAACTTTCTGAAGATAAAGGAAAGAAAGTGTCTATGGATATTTTGGTGGAAAATATATTTAACAAAAATGATGGGACTTGTGTGTAAGGTGTGAAAAATATATACATATTCCAGACAACTGTATGGAGATTATCCCCAATTATTGAGAGCTATTTAAAATTAAAATGAAAGCACCGAATACCTAATCTAATAAAATGAAAATAATGTAAAAGAAGAATTTAAATAAAGGAAAGACTGTTATTGGGAGAAAATAATGGACTAGGTTGAGAGGCATATCTCATCTTGAATGTTACTCACAAAAAACTAGAAGGACTCTCTTTATTCCCTTATATATGAATGATTTTTTACTAACTTGAATTTAATTGAAGGATATGGATATATCCATTGCGGGAGTGAAATTATTATATGATGTTTTTTAATCATCACTATATAAAGAATTTTTAAATTATAAATAACTTAATAAAATTAGAAATTGAGGTATTAAAATCACACTTTCATCCCTTATTCTTAATTTTATTGATCATTTAACATCCTAAAAAGTTTCGGTGATTAATAAACAAATTATATTTTTAAAAAAATTGAAATATTTTTATAAAATTATGTGATTTCATCAAATTGAAATTTTATTAATTTAATTTTCATCTTGTAACTATTTAAATACATGATGACATATTGAAAATTAATTATACTTTTATATATATCTTTCATGAAATAATATTTAAGAAAAATAATATTAAACGGTATATATTATTTACATTATTTATGATATTAAATAAAAATAACACTTATTAATGTTCTTAAAAGGATTTAATTATTTAAATATGTGTAATATGTTGTGTAATTGTTCAGTTTATTTTATAATGAAGAAAAATTGCACAACATTTTCAAGCACTGAGTCTGGAAGAGCGGGTTTGGGGAGTTATAATTGGTATCAGAGAGAGGTTTTAGAAAACTTTAGATATTAGATATTTTATTTTGAGGATTTCAAATATATGCAATAGAGTTTTCATTAGATTGTTAAATACCCTTAAGAATTATTTAATTCTAAAGATGGAAATTCAGAATTTTATCAAGTTAGACGAAACAAATTATGAGGGTGCAATTATTTTAATGGGGGAGAATTCAACTTCCTATAATTTTTAGGTAATTAATAAAAAAATTATATTTTAAATAAATAATGTTATGAAATATTTTTATAAAATTATGTGATTTCATCAAAAATGAAATTTGATTGCTTTAATTTTCATCATGTAACTATTTAAATACATGATGACCTATTAAAAATTAATTATACTTTTATATACAGTTTTCATGAAATAAAATTTAAGAAAAATAATTTTAGATGACATAAATTATTTACTTTATTTATGATATTAAATAACGATAAAAAATTTTAAGGTTATTAAAATGATTTAATTATTTAAATATGTGTAATATATTGTGTAATTGTTCAGTTTATTTTATAAGAAAAAAATTACACAGCATGTTGAAGCACTAATTCTGGAAGAGCGGGCTCGAGGCGTTATAGATCATATCAATTAATGGTGAGTACTTAGTTGATGAAAAGAAGTAAAAATGGGGGAGATTTATGTTCTTAACTTGAAATTTCTAATGTGTTTATTGAAATGTGTTCAGGATTTAGTGTTACATTGATAAATATGATTATTCCCAATCCCTTTAATGATAATTGAGAAATTCTAATCATGACTTCACATGCATGTTAGTTTATGGAAAACATAGAAAACTTTTGTTGTATCTGTCTAGTTTTATACACCTAGATAGACTATGTAAATTTTGATTTCATTAACTTAAAGGATCTTTTCTAAATTAACCATTTGATATCATCCCTCTCTCATAATTTCTTTAGAAATAATCTTCAATGGGAGGATAATTTGAAAATAAATTATGAGATGAGAGCACCCCACTTACCCTTTTAATTTGGTTTCTAATAAGGGGGATAAGGTTTTCATTATATATTGACTTTAATGATATGTGATGATATTGATAAAAAAAAATACAAAGGGTGAGATTGTTAATCCTAGGTTTCATTTGATTTCAATAAGTCAATATGTGTTGGTGGATGAAGTGGTGATTCTTATATAATTGTTATGGATTCAATTTATGGCATTGGAATTCATGATTGGAAAATTTTCTATGTTAAAATATGATGATTGTTGAAGTGGTCTTAAGTTCCAAAGAATCCTATAATTGATGGATCTTTGTTTACTACAAGTCAGAGAAGAATATTTCCTTGAAAAATAAATATAATTTCGTGAAGGTGGTTTAAAGGGGGGCATGAAAATTGTTTTTAAATTTTTTATAAAGAATATAAAGAGTTAGGATTGGCATATTAGTTGAGAATGGTTGAAATTATATTTTTTACTTAATGAAATTCTATGTATTATATATTAATGGTTCATTAATAAAAAATGGAAAACAGCCATAGAAATCCCAAGGGTTGGCCTCCAACCACACGTGGGGTACTTTAGGGTAAACCCCCATGGGAGATCCTGCCAAAGGAGGCCACACATAAATATAGAGGTATGGGTGGGCTCGTGTATAATCCCCATAGGAGCACACACTTCATGGTGTGGATGAACCTATGTATAAGGCCGGTAAAGGTGGACCAACTATATTGATCGGTCAAATTCCATGATGGTTTAATGGCAAGGGTTTAATAGGTGTTGATCCACCATATCCATCTCAAACATTGAGTGGACATAAAAATTATAATAAAGTGTGGCCCTGACTTATAGTGAAGTCAACATGGGACAAAGCGATGCACTGTATTATAGCTCCACCTTTAATGATACGTAAATTATGACCACCATTTGATTTCATGGATCTGAGATGTCTGATCAATCTCATCCATCATCTTCATCCTCTAGTAATGATTAACTATTCTAGATCACTAGAGAAGATCATCAAATGACCCATGATCTAACAAATGCCACCATGGTTATTTTTTCATCTAGATTACAAGACAATGAGCCTTCAAATTACCATGAATTATTTATACACTTTTCAAGAATGTGATAACTCAATGAACAATACTCGGCTGAATCAAAATTTAGTTGGAGATAGAATTTGAGTAATGGAGGATTTTAAGAATATATATAGGGGAATCATAGGTCAATATAATGAATTTAAGGCTTTCACTATGAGTAATAATGAAAAAATTTGTGAGCAAATACACCATAAAACTCAACATATATTTGAGTAAATATAAATGACTCAGTTTTGATGAGATATTCAGTGACACAGTATAAAATAGGGAAGATCCAAAATGAAATTATTCTTAGAGTTATAGGATATGGAATAAATCTATAAATAATAAGAAACTGAGGCTTAGATGAGATGCTTCCAGATTGAGAGACTCTCATTAATCCCTATAATATATAACTACAAAACATTGTTTCACAAGGAAGAGTTTCATGAGGCTTTCTATCTATGAGAAGAAGGGAAGATCCCATGAACTTCTGGACATTAAGATCGTGTAGTCTGGAGCTTTGCAAAGAACTAGTTCCATGAATCCACTCAAGTTTACATGACATTCTCACACATTATTCTTCTAGTTTGCAAGAATGTATTTGAGAAAATCACAACATAATTTATACTTACACACTGTCTCATGAGTAATAACATTTCATTCAGCTTGTACAATTCATTTTCTTGAATAAGTATGTGTGTGATACACCGAGGGCATTCATAAACATGCATTGAAAAAAATGAATTGGACGGTGTGTTACAAAAACCCTTTCATGAATGATTTTTATGATACATGTAATACATGTGCATGTCATAAATTTAATACATTAAATGAAATTATAGTGAGTGAAGCTTTAAATAAGAATGTGAATATGGTACATACAAGATTACATGAACACATACAAACCTTGAGAACTACTTGAAACATAATTGAGAAGAATGTAATAATAAAAAAACATAAATGAACATGATAGGGTTTTGGATTCCATGCATTACATGAATGAAGTGTATTTAATTTTAGAATACAAGAATAAGTGATTTGAGGTTGTGATAGATTATTCATACAGAGAATAATATTGAGTAATTTTTACGCATCACTTGGACACATCTAAGTGTGTTCAGGACTCCAGTATAAGTAATAATCAGACCAATCATTATTACACTGAGGAAACTGATCAATATAAGTGATTAGAATATATTGAACAAGACTGAAAGACTTGTTATAGGCTATTGAAGATACATGAAGAGTACAGGAGAAATTTAGATCCTTCAAGCTCATAGAGGAAGATAAATGATCTCCCTATAGTGGATTAAACATTAAATAAATGTAAATTATTCCAATTAGAGATAGTATTAGGTGAAGTATTCTAGTTGGATCCAAGAGTAGAAGGATTCTCTTAGTCGGAGCTGGTGAAGATGTATTTCAGTTGATGCTGATAGTATTGGAGGTCTTTCAGTTAGATCTAGAAGTAAACATAGTATTTTGGTTGGATCCAGAGCATTGCAATAACTTGTTGGATAGTGAAGAATCTTCAACTATGGAGAATAACTATATTTATCAAGGATTATGATTTTTCCTAACCTTATTAATACTATATATTGCTCTCCCTTTATTATTACTTCTTCACATGAGGTGATATTGAGCAATAATATTAATTGGGTCAAGAACCATAAACATTTTGAGGGACTGAATTTGAATGAAAATAAATTAGTAAAAAGAAACCATGGATTCACCCCTCACCTCTTAGTGTTTAATCAGGCCTAGGGAACTATATGAAGGAACAATTTCATTCTAATATCTTGAGCGAAGAAGATGAGATATCATTGTGTGATATACTTGATAGAACTTTTGTGAGGGAGACAATCCATGCATACGTGAAATACATGGATGCACTTGCATAAGAGGTTCATGAAACAAATTGAGTTGGATATACTCAGACCATTTCAAGAAAACATAATATGAGAGAATACTAGATCTATAAAAAATGTAGTGAATTATATGTTAATAAAATAACATCAAATAACAAGAATTTATATATGTGATAAGGTATATTCGAAACACGAGCATAAAGTTTAAAAAACAAATCATGAGAGAAATTATTATCTAGGTTGAATTTTTTAGTCAATAAGGTACTAGATTGAGCAAATAGTATTGGATAGAGATAAAACACAAGATGTACAGTTACAAGATGATCAATAATAATAATAATAAATTTTAAAGATAGAGATCTAAAAATTCATTGTTTTGATAATAATGAAGGAATTTTTTTATTATAATGAGATTTAAAGAATATGGGATTATATGTAAAGGTACTAGAAGGGGAATAAGTTATAGTATGGATTAGTAGAAAAAAATGAATAGGTATCAGATGATCAAGAAGAAAAAAAGTTTGACCAGATACCAGGTAGATCATTTATTATCATTCGGTATCAGATGAACATTTTGAAGAAGAAGGAGACCTAGTGTAGTCTATTGTACATTGAAGATAAAGACATAACATGATAAGAAGAGAATAAATTACTATGTATATATTTTTTTATAGTAAGAAGAATAATAAGTAAAATAAGAAAAGAATAAATAATTAGAAGAAGAGAGATATGCGCACTCATGTCTCCATAAAAGAAGAAGAATAAGTGAAGCTTTTAGTTTGTTGTTTTGAAAAAGAAGAGGTGTTACTTGTATGTTGTTATATAAGTAAGAAATATAGGGAATATAAGAACAAGGAAGCACTCTGACATATATCGGGATTATCAACATGTGGAAGGCTTTCTTTTTGTTATAATGTATCTCTTAAATAATGTGAAGACTATCTTTAAAGGATGTATAATGAAATAGTGATCAGCTTCATTTTTGACCAAGTTATCACAAGTAAAGAGATACAAGATTGTTTCAATCCCCCCTCTGAAAGTGTACAAACTCACACATAGATTAGGATTATTTTTCTTTAAAACCCACTATATTTGGTATCTTATTATTGTGGAGAATATATATACAAGTTATCACAATACTCAACAATTACTAACTACTCTTATCGAGTAGTGAACCTTGTAAAAATATCATGTTCCATATTTTAACTATTCTCATATACTTGTATATGATGAAGAAAATATAGTAAGAGAATCAAGATCAAAATAGGACTAAGAGGTAAAAGTGTTCAAATTTATTAATGGTTAAAAGGTTCCCAATACTGATTAACCCTCCCTCTCAGTGTTTAGAATATCCCAATGTAGTCCTCTCAAACACTACTAGAACTAAAGCATGAAAATCACCATCAACACTAGCATAAAAACTCAACCAAAAGTAGATAAATCCTACAAAAATGGATTTCCAAAATGAATAAGGAGAGTGGAATGAAGAAGAGGGGATATGAGGAACCACACCTTGATCCAAGACATTAATCCATTGATCGAAGGGGTTTAAAATATTCAAGTTGTGGTTGGAGGGTGGTTAGTGGAATATGGGTCATATATGGTTTAGTATAAGGATTAAATATCTAAACCAAGTTCTATTAGGCCATCTATTTATAGGGGATGCCCAAAATCTATAACCACTTTATTATGACCTCCCAACATTCTTATGGTTCCTTCAGTCAAATTGTGGTATGATTTTCAAGGAATTTGATATTCGTAGACCATGCACCTTTAAAACTCACAACAAACCATTTTTACTACCACCATGGCCTCCACTATAGTTTATTTCCAAAATCCATGCCATTTTTTCATGAGCATACATATCACTATGTAATTTCTAGCCCTAAGATCCCCATTTTTAATAGTGGTAACCACTATGCACCATACCCATCATGACTTTATCAAAAAATCCTCTTAAACTATCTTCTCCTCTTCATTTCACATAGTTTTATTGTCAAGGTAAAATTCCTTCCATAATGAATAGAAAATCCATTTCACTCACTATGTTGAAATCCAACACCAAATGGCTAGCACACTAGCCAAAAAATAATCACTCAAGGAAAAAATAGTATACCACAAGGTCAAGCCTCCAAGAACCATTAAAATGTCCATCACAACACTCCTCACCATGGCATGTTGACCCTAAAAATGTCTAAAACTCATTTTTAACCTCCAAAATTCCTCTAAAATTCATCATGACACCTCTGATCTCTATATATATCAAAAGGGAAGGTATTTATAAATTTTATAACTTACATGAGAAGTAGAATTAGAGCCAATTTCAATTCATTTGTGATTCATTGTTTGAGTTTTGGATCATGGGGTCTCTATAAGAAAAAAAATTATAATTTATTTATCACCCATGGTTAATTTAAATTCAATGAATAGAAAGTGTATTTCTAAATTTAATGGTAAATGATATTATGTATTGAAGGATAAAATGATAGAATACCATTTATCGATCAGTTATGATTTTTTGGAAGATTCAATTAATGGATTTACCCAATGTGAATAATTGTTTTTCATAACAGTAAGAGATAAAATGAATATATACAATGATGATCATGCAATAAATACCATTTTGACTTGTTTTAAAAAAAATTAATTTCTAAATGTTAATGGAGTTAAATATAAAATTATATTTGGTAAAAACCAGAGAATAATTATTATTTTAAGTCAAAAATTAATTGTCTAAATTTTTAGTTTTATATATTTCAATTATGAGATGGAAAAATTCATTATTATGAGAGTGTTGATATTTTCATCATGATGGTTAATGATTTTGTGAGCATGATCAAAGGCTATGCTAAAAAATTAATAATTATACTATTTTAGAGGAGATCATGTGTATATTACCTAAAATGTTTAATGTGGATGGATCTACATTAGACGAAAATAACCAAGTTATTTACCATTTTATGACTTATATGGTACTCATATATAGTATTAAATGAGGAAATATGTTTTTTTAAAGAAAAAGAGAAAGACTTAAAATGAGATTTCCTTCAAATCCTCAATACCTTAAATGTGGATCACATAGTATTTTATAAAATAAGAATCTTGTTGTTCAAATTTTGATGAAAATAATGAAGAAATGTTCCATGATGTTATATACATTATCTCTAGAAAAATATAGGAGGTAAAGGAAGTAATAAGGAAAAGAACCCATTGAGATGTTTGGCATGTGTTTCATTTGGAATTTTTAATCATATTGAAAAAAAATTAAAACCAAATAAGATAGTGATGATGAATAGGTTAATCCTAGAAAAATCACTAAGAGGAAAGATTATAATACAAATATTTCTTCCAAATATAATGGTATGAAGTTTTCAAAATATTAAGGGACTAAACTATTTTATAATAAAAGTGAAGGTAGTGAGGATTTAGTGGAAGTTGATCTAGAGATGAATATGGTATAAAACTACTTGTTTACAATGTAAATAATGAAAATTATACTAGTGATGAATGTAGTTTTAAAATGTAAATTAGAAGAGGTTGAGATGGAGTTCTTACAGAAAAAAAGATGAAAGATAATCTATTAAAAATCACTAAATTGAAGAAAAAAATTAGAAGAAGTATAATTAGTAATCTAATGATATAGAATATGTTTTTAATGAAAATAGATCTAAACTCTAGAATAAGATTGATAACTTTAATAATATGACTGATGTAGATAATACCATTAACATTAAGATGGAAAAAATGGTAAAGGAGAAGTGTAAAGTGTCAAAAAAATGAAACACATAATCCAAAGAGTCATAGATATGTAATATTTTTTTTATACATGTAATAATTGACATGTTTTTACATTAGGTATACATTTATAACCATCCTCGTAAATTGTTTACAAAAAATTAAACATGATATTTCATGGAGATGGTAGTCCACACATACAAATGAGTGACATTTTAATTTTTCTAAAAGATGGAATGGAACTAAAATAGATAAATGATTAAATTTATAGATTCATTTTTATGTTATAATTATAATATTAATTTATTTATTCCATCTTTATTACCTTAAATGAAAGGGGTTAATGAAAAAATAAACACATCGTTCATGTGGGAGATAGTTTTCACATACACATGAGTGATGTTTTTCATTCTCACATGAATGAGTGGAAAAGAAGGTTGTTAATATATTATATTTTAATAATCATAAACACATAATAAATATCATATTTATTCATTTAATTCATATTTATCACCATATCATTATGCAGTGTTGAAAAAAGAAACACGTCGCTTTATGAAGGTGGTAGTCTGCATGTATACCCAAGAGATGTTTTTATTTTCCCGAGGATTTAAAGGAGGTATAAAATAGTTATTAAATAAATATTATAACATTAATGTAGATTAAATATACTTATATAATTATTTTTTTATGTTTAGGAAATATTTTATGGTGATATAAGATGGAATAAAAATCATAGCATTTGTTTAGGTCTTATACCTCCACCTTAGATAACTCCTTGGGCATACACCGTAAGCCTTATTGAATTGTTTTTTGAGAATAATTTTGGATTTATAACATGGTTATGTATGTTTTTAATTTTTTTCCATATATTTTATGATTTATGAATCTCAATATGTGTGAATGACTGAGGGGAGAGGGCATCCTTTTATAAGTGAAGTGATTGGCACACTTGTAAATACTTAAAATTTTTAAATATAATATATAATTTAATCAAGATGAATGAATCTAAAAATATTCATTTTATAATATAAGAAGAAGAATGATTAAATAAACTCAAAAAATTAGATTTAATAAAGTGTTTTCAGTTATCTTAAAGCCCTATCACTTTATTTAAACCCTTTAAACTAATTTTACCTTTCATTATGTGGAAATTTTTTATCTTGGTAGTTATTTTATATGACCAAAAAAATAAAGGGGCCTTATTGAAAAAATAGAACATTATTCTAAATATTAAATCCATTTTACATTATTATATTTCTAGAGATGATAAAAATTAATTTTAAAATAGGCACGTGTAACACAATGAAAAAAAATTAAATTTTTTTTAACCATAAAAATGATTTTATACCCAAATAATGTATAATATTGATTCCTATAGAGTTTATTATATCATTTGTGATGAAAGGGGTCTCATTTAACTTTAAAACTCTATAAAACCTGATTTAAACTTTTTATTACACGATTAAAACAAAATACCACCAAATAAGTTTTCTTTAACCAAAAAACATTTATTAGATTTACAAAATGTCAAACATAGATTTATACCTTAAACTATATATATATAAATGAATTATATTACTTATTAAATAATTATTTTTATAAAGATTTTTTCATACATATTCAAGTCATTATTATATATTGGAAACATCATTAATGTGACAATATTTGTAAAATTAGTATTTTTCAACATTTACCCAGATATCATTATTTAAAAAAAAGTTCTAATATATTTATATAAATCATATTTTTACATGATTAATTAAAAAAATAATTTAATTTTATCTAGTAAAATTCATATAGGTTTCATAAATTAATTCAAATATCCACACACAAAACAACTAGAAGTAATTTTTAGAGAAAATGTATTTTTGAAGCATAAAATGAAATTATTCTCATTCTCTGTCTAGTGAAAACCATTAGATGATTAATAATTTATTTAGTTGAATATATAATAAATAAATTTAATAAAAATAATTAATAATTAGTGATGAATTTAATTTACTAATATAAAAATACATTGATCACTTAAGAATTATTTTCTGAAAAATATCACCTTTTTTACGTTCAAATGATTTTATATTCATATCTAAAAATTTGATAATAAAATAATGAACTATTATTAATTATTTTACATGTATAAAAAATAATTTTTTAATTAATTCAACACTAAAAATAACTAAAATTTATCTTTTAAGTACAATATTTAATAAAAATAATGTCTGCAAACAAAACATTTCTATTCAATCAAAAATTATTTGACTAGTATTACTTATCATTAATTATCCATTTCATGGATATCTTTATTTTATTTTATTGACTATTATTAAAATTGTATAAAAATATTATTCATATCATTCCTGAAAATTATTAAATTTAATTAAAATTCATTATTCAACAAAATATTTCAAAAATTCTTTTTTATAATCAATTATGTTTTCGTAAATAAATTGAGCATTTTTTACAAATTAATTTACTTATAAATATAATTTAACTTATAATAATGTTTTCAACTTCTTATATCATTAAATAATTATTCACTTAAGTTATTTTTCATATGAAACAAATGCAATCAAATGCATCAAATTTATTTTATAAGAAAACATATCCTGAAATCTCATCATGTCAAATTCTGCCCTATTTAATGAAATTGCATAATCACAATTTTATCTCACATATAATAAATAATTATTTCAAAAAATCTTAGAATAGATTTCTAGGGGTAGAAGAAGACATAAAAAACATTAATTTAACATTATCCTTAATAATTTATCTATATAATTGAGTAATAGTGATGAAATATAGATTTGAAGATAAATAAACATAAGTTGTAAGAAAAACCTTTTAGTATTTCTGAATAGTGCTAAGGAAGATACTTTGACAACATTTTATTTTGAAATTTAATTTATTTTCTTTGTTAAAACTAAGAATATTATAATTTCCTAAATATTTCCTAAACCTTGAATTTACTAGTATGATACTTGTACATATGAATGAGTCTAAAAATGGTACCTTGATATTTGAGAAATATTGTTCACATAAGAATCATTAGATTTATCTTACTCTTACATGAGTTTAAGGAATTATTTTACCATAGAGATATAGAATAAGTTAAAATATAAACACATGGTTTCTTTTCATACAATAAAATCAATTCCATCCTTTAGTTATGTTTTGAGTAGTTTTCCATCTCTACTTCATTTCATTTTTTAAATTACAAATAACTATGATGAATTTTTCATTCCTAAAGCACTAAATTTATATTTTAATAGATCTTAATATCCACCAAATAATGAAAATTTATTCCTTCCATTTTTATCCATCGACCAAAATCTAAATGGTTAGAACAAGTTAAGATGATATCCAATATGAATAATCAATAATATGAAGAAATAGTACATTAAACTTCAAAACCATAAAAATAACACCCAATATTCAATATAAATCATTCAATAAATATATAATCCTAAAACTCTTCAATAAATTCCAAACCAAATTTGAAACCCAATTATTTGAATTATTTGATCGTATATTCCTCAAAAATAAACATACCATTTATCTCCAGACAAAATCAATCACTCATAATCTCACATTTAAAAAAATTATATTCCCTGATCATATTTTCTTCACAACATGATATTATTTTCCCAAAATATCTGAATCATCATGACATAAAACCACCACAAAATCATATATACTTTCTAAAGTTAACACAATATTTATTCCACAAATAATATTGACCATATTAATATAAGTCCATATTTACCAAAAATTTCTCATTTAACATTATTCCTATAATATTTAAAAAATTGATAACTTCTTATAAAATAACTCTAACCATGTAAGAACAAAATAACTTTTGAATTTCATGGTTATCAATACAATAAAACATGTGTTCCCAAAATATAAAAACATTTTTTATATAATTAACTATATTTAATTCAAAAATAATGATCATATTAACCCAAAATATTATCATTACCGTATAACTTTAATCCAAAATATAATAACATTCTTACCAAATAAGATTCTGAAGACATGCCTGTATAATACATCATAAATCGACCTAGACGCCAGATACAGAAGTAGAAGACAGGCCTGTAAACATTTAGGTGACACATAATGGTAAAAGTTTGGGATAATCATGGGAAATGATGGGCTAGGCGGGTGGGATGATCCTATATATGTGGGAAGACGGTGGATATAGCGGGGTGTTATAGTGATATATGATAGCGCGAGTAGAAAAATGGGACAACATAGGTGTGAGGAACTTGAGGAGTGGGGTGGGGGAGTAGAATTCATAAATAATAACATGGAAGCGGGTCGCATGTAGAAGGTGTGTGTTAGGGGTGGAGTGGGCTAGGGGAAGTATGGGCTAGAGTAGGCTGGGTATAACCATGGGCACCTTTGGACTGGTTTTTTGGGACTATATTCCAAGGCCATTGTTCTACCTTCTAGGCCTATGTTCCATGGGTACCTTGGAGCATGTTAGGGCCCTATGGGATGATTTTCTCTTATTCCTTTATGCCTCTGGTCCTATGCTTCATGTAATGGGTTTCCCTCTTCCCAAGAAGAAAGAGGCGTTTCCATTATTTATTGATAAAAAAGAGGATTTGGATGAAAATTTATTAATATATATATATAATACTTCATAAGGGTATCTTTATATTTGAACATATGACCATCCTTAAATTTTTCAACCCTTAAATAAAACACCACTATATGAAAACCCTCAAAACTCGATATATAGACACTTAAATCCTTAAACATCCTTCGTAAACATTTAAAAATGATTTTACAACTTATTTATTAATACCTACTTCCTATAATAAAAAATATAGATCATTCCCTATCATTCAACAATCGCAATGTAATCATGTTTCATATATTAAACATATGAAAAAAAGATAAAACAAATCATATGTTTTATATGTTATTCAAAACTCTTAATCTTAAACTATATAGTATAAAATGGTTATAGAAATCTATTCTTATGATTTTTTTATCCCATTCACAAGATCTCTTCTAAGATAATTTATTTTCATAATTCCCAAACTCCCCACATTTAAAATATTTAATTGATACATTAGGAATAATTTTATTTCCCACCACTATGTTAACTGATAAATTTATTATTCCTCAGAGGTTTCTACCCTATGAACTCAATTTCAACATATATAAGAACTTATTGTTCCTTTGAGACATTACCCATAGTGATTATTCCCATGTTATTGAGATATAAGAAGTTAAATTTTTTAACTTCATGATATTCATCACCTAATATTCCATAAGACTCTTTTTAAATCTTATTTGTTGCATTCTGAATCTCACTGTCATGAGACAAACTGGGATTCCATAAATCCTGACACACGACCCGGTCCTATACATGGCCCAAAGGGAATTTATGATCCCCACAGTCTTGAAACTGTTTTTGGGAATCAAAGTAATCACAACATGGATGGTTTTTTCCAAACAAACCGATATCAAATAAACAAAACGAACACACTGTATAACCAATAATAATTGAATATCAATAAATAAAAAAAATATAGACACAATAATTAATAAAATGAATAAAACTTAATAAAAAAAATAAGATTTAAACACACATACATGATCTCTACATGACCTGTTGGTCACCACCAACCATAAGACCAACCTACTCTAAGGGTACAACTTAACCAGAAACAAGAACCTACAAAATATCTTGGGTCTAACGACACCAAGTGGCACAAGTAGGGTGTGAACATAAATATATCAGTAGGAAATAACTACAAATTCAAGGCATTTATTTTTATGAAACATTCCACAAACACTATTTTGATATACATTTAGAAATTTGGCTCTTAAATCATTTTCAGTAAGTAATCACAGCTTTCCAAAAATTTTCATTTAAAAAGATATGAAACCTTACTTTTCAAAAATAATTCTACATTTCAAAACCCATTTCAAATATAGAAACCAAGTACAAATCTATTCCAAGTAATAACAAGGCTAAGCTAAAAGTAAAAGAAACAAAACTGCTTGGCGTAAACTACTAGGGATAAAAATCTAAACAAGCAGTAGAAAAAAACAGAATATGTAGAAATTGAATCATGGAAATTTCCAAGAAATATCTAGAAGAAACCCCTAGACATACTTAGTTCGGACTCACCATCTATCTTATGGTGCATCTCAATAGTTAATAACCAACTAGAAGTGCTAAACTAGCCAATCCAGTGGAACATCCCACCTAGCCCCATCAAGTCAAGGGGGGTATCAACCCCTCTAATCAAAGTTGACAAGAAACCATAACTTGAATCTATAGATGATTCCCATGAATATAATTATAATAATAATATTAATACTCAAAAAAACATGGTATTGAAACCATAACTAACCATGTTCTTCTGCATGAGCCACTAGAGGGGAACACATCCCAAGGTCTAGTGGACTCAATACCAACAGTGTTCCAACACAAGAGACACTATTGGGGATCCCATACCAAGGTTTATTGGTATCCAACATAAGACAATCCATAAAAACACATTTGTAAAACCATTTCTTTCATAAGTTACAATCAGTCCATTACCTCATTTGGAACAAAAAACCACTTTCCCATTCATTTTCAAATACCAATAGGGCCTTACACTACCCAAGTTTTCAATATGTTTTCCAAAACATTCCAATATTCCCATTGGTCCCAAAAATCACATATGTTCCAAAAAAACAATTTCTAAAACAAAACAATGTTCCCATTAGGCCTTCAAAACACATCACATTAAAATCAACTTTTCCAAGGAAACACAAACTACTAAATGGGCTTTCAAATCATACGGGTTTTAAAGTAAAACTCAAAAAATATCTCAAGTGACAACTAGGAAACACATTTCCAAAACAAATTCCAATTACAACACCATTTAAAAACCAAGATTAAAATGCACAACACATAAAAATTTTCAAATGGGCCTTTTCATCCTTTTAGAAACCAAGCAACAACAAAAAATGACAAATGGGTCATGTTTTTGGAAACACGTTTTAAACCACATTTAAAGTCAAATGAAGCACCAACACACCATTCAGTAATAAACCAAAATTTTAAAAAAAAATAGGTAAGGGAGGAATCATTTGAAAAACCATGGTTCAAGGAAGAATAATTTTCATCTAAGTCCTTAACCAGCCTCAAGAAACCATTTATAGAACACATTATGAAATCCAACCATTCCCATGGGAAAATATTCTTTTAAATCAACACCCACACCAAACCCATTTTAAAACATGCTTTTCTCCACTTTCACAATTCATAACACACCTTTAAGAAACATAACAAATAATCCCAAGTGCAAAAAAACCCATTTTTTAGAGAACCAAATTCATCACATTTTTACCTTAAAACCTTTTTAAAACATATTTTTCATCTTTCACTCAATACATTGAACAAATTTATAGAGTATAACAATCAGTTACTCATGAAACACCATCGACTTCATTTTTGAAAGCCAAATTTCAGCATATAAGCATATTAATTACTTTTAAAAAATATTATCTTTAAAGAACCGTTTTTAATAAACAACACCTTTGTATCACCAAATACAACAAGCCACACATAAGCATCAAACCAAAAATGTCACCAAGTCCCTTATAAAACATCCAATTCGCAACCCAACAACATTACCAATACTTAATCAAGGGAAAACAACACCTAAATTACCCAATTTCACATTAAAGGATTTATTGAAATTTTATCAAACACCATGTGTGAATTTACATATAAAAATAATTAAATAAACCCTTTGAAACCCATTTCACACCCATTTTCCATCATGAAAACAAAAAAATAAAATTATAATAACACATCATAAGAAAGATCATAAAAATTTAAAAACATTCAAGGAAATATCAAGAATAAATGAAATGTACTGGAAGGGAAATAGATGAAATAACCTACCACAATAATGTGAAAACGTGATGATGCATCGAGAGGTGAATGAATCGATCCTGAGAGATGATCCACGCACCCTAACATCAATGAAATCGAACCACACATCAACTGTAACCCTTAGAGTTCATCAAAGAGATAAACAACCAAAAAAATACCATGAAACAATGAGATGGGGAAGATAAGAAGAGGAAAGGGAAATATTTGATGAATAAATGAGGAACAATCACTAACCATTGGGAAGAAATCTCCCAAAAAGTGTCCTTAGATTAAGAATAATAAGGGGGTGCCTTATAGTCAATGCCCAACTGAGAGGGGGTCAAATGGGAGGTGGAATCACTTAAAGCATGGTTTTAAAATAATAGTTATTTAGGGTTTAATTGTATGAATAGTTTTTTAAACTATGTGTAAACTGTAAGAATGCTTTTGGAGACATTTTCTAAACTTGAATATTTAAGTTGAATGGTTTGGGAAAACCATGCTCAAACCATGTGACATGTAAAAGGTCCTAAAAACCTCACATGAAACCCAAACCACTATGGAATTACACCTAAAGATCATTGAATGATTTAAACTTTATGTGGTGACAATGTAGGTGTCCAAAACTCCCCACCATGATACTTTGTCCAAATATATTTCAAAATAACCATGAATAAGGAAAAAAACCTAAAACCGCCAAAACCCAAAGTCTCTTGGAAGACACTGAAGATGAACCTCAACCAAAAGACCAAAAATCACGAAATAAATAAAAATAAAAGAAAACCATGGTTAGGGTGTGACAATTCTCCTTACTATAAACACTTTCAACCCCCAAAAAGTCACCTAGTCGAACTATAGATAAGACTTTATCCCGAAACTGAATGAATTTGACCAAAACCACAAACCTTAGGGTGACCTTTAAATTCACTAGTCGTAAATGAAAAACTCTCAGACAAACATCAATGAGAAGAACCACATGGAAAAGGAGTATGTTTCTCCCCACCACAAGAACCAGACTAACACCATGGCATGACTTCAGATTGCCCCAACATGGGAATTACGAACACAAATTTACCAAAATATTTCCAATCAAGCTAATAAATACCACTACTGGAACATAGATTTCCTAACATAAACCAAACCCCCAACACAAGGTTAAACCTATGAAAGGAACTTGAACCAAACAGAGAACCAGAACATAAACTAAAATCCTCAATTTCTACAAGCCCAAATATATCCAAATAAGAATAATAGAAAACAGAAATTGATTTCAAAAAAGGATAACCATTTAAAGATCAACATCTAAAGTAAAAAAATTGGATTATATGAAAACATTACCATAAAGTCTCTTATAAAGAACTCATGAAAAACTATAAACCACAATAAGAAACTTAAACTATTTCCACTCCAACACTGGATAAAAGAACGGAGACATGGTTCCCACACCCCTAGGGATTTATTGATTTTGTTAAAAGATTCACTCCAGGGTCTATGGATAGATACCTAGTGTCTTGAAATATCTATTTCCCATATTTATGAGCTAACACCCTTAGATCATGACCTCTTCTTTAGGAAACGCTTCTTACAAAACATTTTTTGATGACCCAGATGAACAAAACAATGACAAGACATTGGAGGATTCCACAACCTCTAAATGCCATAGAAGACAAGAAAAATATGATAGAAACCAAAAAAAATTCAAGTCCCACTATAAAATGTGGGGACCTTTATTAGTGGAATATTCTGGGAAAAAGGGAAACATAGAACTGAAATAAACATTAATCAAAATGAAACCAAAAGACAATACCAAGTCAAAACAACCGGCTCACAAGACAAACATCATAAACAAAAAACAAAATACCCTTTTCAAAAACCATTGTTTCACTTTGATTTATAAAACATCTTCCTTCCAAGGAAACTAACTCAATCCAAAATCCTTTTTTCACAAAAAAAATATCCTGCTTTTTAAAGAAAAACAATTTCCAAAATAATTTTCCCTTTAAAAAATAAACATTTCCAATACCATTTTTATTTTAAAAGCTCATTCACGCACAATAAAAACAAAAACAAATCACAACTCACACCAAACTATAGGAATGTGGAACTAGTGTTCATGCATTACATATTTAAATGGTTAACAGGCTATACCTCAAGAAATCACTACCTGAAAATAGGACCTTGAACCATGTACTCATATTCCACATGGGTCACTACTCTAGGTGATATCATGACATGAAACCAGTTTTCCTCCATTTTCATTACTCATCCACACATCTAAAATCCAAAATAAAGGACTCAAATCCCAAACAACCCCTAAAAAATCAAGGATCAGAATGAAAAAGTAGTTATGATGTTTTTCTTATACATACATATCGATTCCCTATAGTATTAATCTCTGATCTACTTGAAAACTCAAATTACAAGGGCCTACTCTGATACCATTTTTTCAAAAACCAAATTGGGATTCCATCCAACCTGACACCCAACCTGGTTCAAGACATGGTCCTAAGGGTGTTCCTGATCCCCATGGGTTTACAACTAGTGTGAGGCATCAAATTAATCATAATGGGAATGATTTTTTCCAAAACAAACTAGGACCAAATAAAAAAACTGAACACATTGTATAACCAATAATAATGGAATATGAATAAATAAAAAACTAATCCAGATATAATAAATTCTAAAAGGAACTGAACTAAATAAAAAACTGATACCAATCCATGTAGGCATGATATCCACATGACCTATTGGTTGCCACTGACCATAAGACCTGCCTTTTCCAAGGGAACAACCGAACCAGAAACCAGAACCTGCAAAATAGATTTGGTCTACCGACACTAAGTGGCATAAGTATGGTGTGAGATTAAACAGATCAGTAGGTAATCACTAGATAATCCATGAATTTCATTTCCTAAAATATTCCACAAAAACTAGTTTGAAATATATTTATAAAATAGGATTTAAAATCATTTTTAGCATGTAAGCATATCCTTCCACAATTTTTCATTTTAAAAAAACACGCAAAACTTTCCTTTTCAAAAATATTTCCAATTTTCACAACCCATTTCAAAGCCACAACCCAAGTAAAAATCCATTCAAAGTAATAACAAAGCTAAGTTGAAAATAAAGTAAACAAAACCAGCTGGCATAAAATAGTAGGTCTAAAAATCTAAACAAGCGGTAGAAATAAACAAAACATACAGATTTTCAATCATGGGAATTTCCTAGACATATCTATAAGAAATCCATATACATACTTAGTTTAATCTCACCTACTAGTATATGGTGCAGCTCTATTGTTAATAACCAATTGGATGCTCATCCCACCATGCCATATCAAGTTAAGGGGGCTACCAACCCATCCAATTAGGGTAAACAAGTAACTGTCACTCGACCCTCTAGATGATCCCCAATAATACCATGATAATAATACTATTATAAATAACTAACAAGGAATTTTATAGAAACAAAAACCAACTGTGTTCTCAAAAATGATCCACTAAAGGGGAACATGTACCAAGGTCTATTGGACATAATACCAATAGTTTTCATGTGCATGATCCACTAAAAGGGATACCATCCCAATTTCTAGTGTTCTTTAACATAATACAGGTAATCATGAACACATATGTAAAAACATTTATTTTACATGTTAAAATCAGGTAGTTACCTCATTTGGAACCCAAAACCACATTCCCATTCATTTTCAAATACAAATTGGGCTTATCACTACCCATGTTTTCAATCCATTTTAGAAAACATGCAAAGATTCCCACCAAGCCAAAACATCACATGTGTTCCAAAAAAATAATTTCTAAAACAACACAGCATGGGAAATTTTCCTTCAAATCACATCACATTAAAGTAAAAATTTTTATGGCAACACAAAGTACCAAGCAAGATTTAAAAAATATGAGTTTTAAAGTAATACTCCAAAAATATATCAAGTTATAACTAGGAAACACATTTCCAAATCCAATACCAACTATAACACCATTTCAAGGCCAAGTTAAAAACACACAACACATGAAAATTTTAAAATGGGCCTTTGAATCATTTTAGAAACCAAGCCACATCACAAAATTCCAAATGGACCAAGATTTTGGAAAACATTATAAACCACATTTAAAGCCATATAAAGCACTAACACACATTTTAAAAATAATGTTACCATTTTTTAAGAAGAAATATGTAATAGAGAATAATCCTTTATAAAACCATGGTTTAAGGAAGAACCCATTTTCATCAACGTTCCAAATGGTCCTTATCCAACCATTAAGAAAACACATTATGAAATCCAACCATTCCCAAGGGAAGAGTTTCTTTCAAATCCACACACACCCCAAACCCATTTTAAAATATTTTTTTCACCATATGAACAATTCATACAACACTTTTAAGAAACATGACAAATAATCCCTCTTTGAATAAAATCCATTTTTTAGAAAATCAAATTTCATCACATTTCTACTTCAAAACCATTTTAAAACATATTTCAAATATTTCACACAATCCATTGAACACATTTATAGTGTATGATAAAGAGTTACACATGAAACATGATCAAATTCCTTTTTGAAAGCCAACTTTATTCCCATGTGCACATAAAATTACATTGAAAATAATATTAGCTTGAAAAAACCAATTTAAAGAAACACAACTTGTTTTATCACCAAATTCATAAAGCCACACATAAGCATCAAACTATAAAATTCACCAAGTCCCATATACAACACCCAATTTATGACCCAACCACGTTATCAATACATAATCAAAGGAAAACACCACACAAAGAATCCAATTTCAATATAAAATATTTATTGTCATTTTACCAAAAACCTTCTATCTATTTACATATATGAATAATTAAATAAACCCTTTCAAAACCATTTCGCATCCATTTTCCATCATGAAAACACAAAATAAATTTATAATAACTCATCAAAAGAAATATTATAACACTTTTAAAACATTAAAGGAAAGATAAAGCATCAATATAATGTTCTTGAAAGTAAAAGGACTGAAACACCTACCTCAATGATGTGAGAACACGATGAAACTTCAGGAGGAGGAATAATCAATCCTGATAGAGAATATTCACACCCTAGCATCAAATAAATCAAACTACACATCAAAAATAAACCTTAATGTTTGTACAAGAGACATACCACCAATAAAATACCAAGAAACCATGATAGGGAGAAGAAAATAAGAGTAAAGGGAAATATTTGATGAATAAATCATGAAAACCACTAACATTTGGGGAGAAATTACCCAAAAAGTGTCCGAAGGTGAATAAGAATGAGGGGGGAACCCTCTAGTTCATACCCAATAGATAGGGGGAAAAATAATAGTTGGAATCCCCTAAATTAGGTATTTAAAATAAAATGTATATATGTATTAATGGGCTATATAGTTTCTTTTCCTGGTTTGGTAAATTGTGCCCAAACGATGTGAATTCCACTAAAAACATTTTTAAAAATTGTATATTTAAGTTGCACTGTAACAACCCAATGTTTCATTAATGGAAATCCCTATTGATCTAATTAAATGTCTCTTTTTGTAAAATGTTTATATAAAATGTCAAATTCTTTGGTTTTGTGTTAAAAATTGTGATCGTTGCTTTTATAGTCGTTGAACAGTGATCACATGATTAGTATAAATATAGGGCTTTAACAAACCCAATTTACTCAGACAAAGGAAGCGATGGACTCATCCAGTAGAATTGCTCCATACGAAGCCCATTTTTCAGAGCATGGAAAAGAGGTGGCGTCTTTGGACTTCGCTCTTGACCAAGCCCAATCTGAGCTTCACTATGTCAATATCTAATGGGACCCTCTATGGGAAAAGTGGAAGTTGATAGAGATTACCACTCGAGCGATGTTATCTGAGCCACCCCAAGAATCTGTCACCATCGCACACCTTACCATTAGGTCTTATGCGGCTGTTTTTAGGGGTTATGTAACAAATCTCTAGTACTATGTTCATGTACATTATTTTTGTATATAATAATGAATATACTTTCTTGTCATTATTGATAAATTGTAAATAGTTTTTAAAGTCCAAATACTATTTTTAGTTATTATTTAATTAAGAATTATATTTTATTAAATTAAGGGATTTTTTAATTAAATAATATTTTAATAAAATATTATTATTATTATTAAATTAATTTTTATTAAATATAAATGATCTTATAATTTTATGAATGCAATTGTAATTTTTATTAAGGTTTGAAAGCCATTTTTGTCAAAACCCGTGAATTTTAGATAAATATCAGTTTTTATTTTAAAAGTGAAAGTTAACATATTTAGAAAATTATTTAGATAAAATAAATGTTATTTATGGAATCATGACATCGAAATTATCCAACGGTGAATTTTTTATAATTTTCTGAGACAGTCAAATATTTTGGTAAAAATTAAATACCTTTTAAATATATAATGTGTTTTATGACATCATAATGACCCAATAGTGATGTAATAAAATACTATAAGCATTATGTTCGGCCAATGTATGTTTTAACTTTAAAATAATGTGATTTTGGGTTTGTTTGACTTATTTTACAAATCATTAATGGACCCCTCAAGACTTATTAAACATCTTGTCTTTTTAAATTATTTTTCCATGGGAGTGTGACTCACCTCCACATAAGCAACCCCATTATTTTAAGAAGTTAGAACTTTGGCCTTATAAAATATTTTTTTACTCTCCCCTTTTCCAAAAAAAAATGGGCAAAAACCATGAGCTGATTTGTGGTTTGGTATAGATTAATGTAAGGGGTCCCAAACCTAAATAATAAAGAATTCACTCACATTTCCTATATAAACCCACCTAATATCCCACTTTATCCTCACTAAAAGACTTTAGAGTTCTCCCAAACTATGACCTACTCTCTCTATAATCCTCCCAAGGTTCCCCGAGCTCCCAAGAAGCCTCTATCAAGCCTCTCTCAAGCCTTTTGAAGTACACTTCCATGTAAGGGTTTTTCTTCCTTTCACCTTTTTGTCCAATTTTCTTAATATTGTTATGAACTTTTAATTTCAATTATAAATGGTGGGGTATGGTTTTGAACCTCCCCCATACTTCCTTATTATTGTTTGAATTATGGGATACCCATTTCTCTCTCATTAAATGCCTCCCATGTACACCCGTTACTACACCAAAATTCTGAAAGGAACTTCTCTCTCCTCATTTACATTCAAGTAATACCTTTGTATCAAGAATATAAATTCCCTTACAATTATTGGGACATGTATCTATATGACCCCCCCCCCCCCACCCCTTACATTCCATTTCATGTGGATATGATGAGACACCCCTATCTCTCTCATCAACCATTTTTATGAATTCTTATATCACGTCGTTACGCTGCCGAAATTGCACCGATTTTCTAAGTCAATTCCATTGTGTAGTGAATACCATGTCCATTTCTCCATCAACGGTATTCACCTTCATGCACATTTACTTATTCATTATAAAGTTTCATTCCACATTCCTTTGTCGTGTAATAAATGATTATGTTTTATGAATCCATGTTTTATGATCCATGTGGCACACTTATGCATTAAATGAAATGTTTAAGAAAGGTGCGCCCTTATAGCGCTCCAATGCATTGGGTAAAGTATAGTATCATGATACGTCATGTGCAATGAGTATTGACTCATGCTAATTTAAGTGCAATGAGGGTTTACTTGTGCTTCATGTGCAATGAGGATTTACTCATGCTCTATGTGCAATGAGCATTGGCTCATGCTAATTCCATGTTAAGAGTTATTGCCACATTTCCATGTTATGATTATCATTATTTATCATGCCTTTTTGTTCATGTTTCTCTTGTGATTTATTGATATGCCTATTGTCTAACATGTATTTTACTCCTCATGTATTCCATGTTTATTCCCTTACTGGGCTTTATAGCTCACCACTTTTCTTATGCATGTCCTCAGGTTATCTCATGCAATGCTATGTCTGAGGGAATATAGTGGTCATGTAAAGGATGTTTTCAATAAAGATGTTGTATTTCATGTTTTAAGTTGTTATGTAATGATAATAAGCCCTAAATACACTAGACCTCTCGATCATCCATGTTGTATCACGTGAATAGTTTTTGTAATAAATCATGTTTAAGTTTGTAATAAAAGCAGGGTTGTCATAGTTGGTATCAAAGGGAGGTTTAGTTATTTTTGGGATTAGGATTAGAAAACCCTAGTAAAGACATAGATACAAGACTAATTATAATAAAAACATCTCTAAGTTTTGGTAAGTACTGAGTAAGTGGTTTATCAAACAAATATGTCCCTGTCTTGATATGATCAGTTAGAGGTGGATCTGGCACAGATGTATCCTAAGGGTAAAACCAGAAAACAACGCTTTGAGCTAGACTCGAACGGGAACCGGTGCACTACAACAGGCCTTGCTTCACTCTTGGTTACGACACTCCCGGGGGATATGTTTTGATAAATTCACAAGCTTAGTATGAACCCTTAGTAAGGGAATATAAAAAAAATTCCCCTAAGAATATATGTTAGAAAGTAAATCATGAAAATCCAAGATTGAAGCCTATAGACTCATGAGTTAAGGAAATAAAAGTTTATATATAAGTCAACATGTTTTGTCTTTGGATTACCCTTTATGTGTTACCCCCCTAACTTTCCTTTTATTCTATCCAATGTCCGGTAATAGGAGGACTCGGGCTAACAACCGATGTGAAGATTAGTGTGATGACTGTACTAATGAGATGCCCAATACAATGGGAGTGAGAATCACGAACTTTGTCACGCTTCTCTCTCAGCTAACTCAAGAGTTGAATAGAAACACGGTTCAAGAGGAACGTCCAAACCCCCCTAAGAAGGAACAAGTCACTATCAAGAGCTTCATGAGACAAAGGCCTCCTACTTTTAGTGGATCATCTGATCCCACAATCACTGAACAATGGATCAACTCTATTGAAAAGATCTTCTCCATCCTTCAATGTTCTAAACAAGAGAAGGTTCTCCTAGAGGATTATCATATGGAGGGTGAAGCTGATCAATGGAGGACGTTGACTAAAAATATGAAGCCTGAGGAGGAGATCAAGGCGTTGGAATGGAAGGATTTCCGTAAGATGTTTTTCGATAAATATTTTCCACGCACCCTCCAGCTTAAGATGGAAAGTGACTTCCTTTCCCTCAAGAAAAAATAAGAAGAATATGTTGGAGAGTACGAGGAAAACTTCACAAGGCTTGCATGATACGCTTCCGACTTTGTCGTTACCCCCAAATTCAAGGTTGACCACTTCTTTGGTGGGCTGAAGCCTAGCCTTTGGAAAGCATTAGCGATCTATGACTTCGACAGCTATGAGGAAATTGTCCAATGTGCCCTCAAGGTCGGAATGGAGATCAGGGAATCACAAGGGTATCATGGGGACAAGAAGCATAAGGTGGACTTCAATGCTGGTGGTCTGATGGATAAATCCAATGGTGTTAAGAAGATCCAGCACCCCACTTTCCAAAAGTGTGGAAAGAAGCACCCTGGAAGTTGCCTCAAGTGGATGAGGAAATGCTTTAGGTGTGGAAGAGAAGGGAACCTATCTGTTAACTGTCAGCAAGAAAGACCTGCGGCTGCGATAGAGGAGAGGAATGCTCCGTTCAAACCGCAATGCATTGTTCATTTCTACAACTGAAAAGAACCGGGGAATCTTGCAAATCAGTTCCATAATCCAAAGGTTTTTGGAGTCAACCAACAACCTACAAGGCAGCAAGGAAGAACTTCTGCCATCACTTCTGCCGAAGTGAACCCCGGCAATGAAGTGGTGATAGGTACGCTAGTTATTCATTCATGAATTGAGAACGTACTTTTTTATTCAGGTTCTACGCATTATTTTATATCTTGAAAGTTTAGTATAACAATCACAACACCACCACAAATCATGGAAGTGAAGATGTCAGTGAGTACGAAAAATGGGGCAATCATTGCATCCCATGAATATAACTCCTCCCCTGTCATAATTTGTGGATTGAATTTCCTGGTAAACCTTTTCATACTCCCTCTAGTGGAATTTGATTCAATTATTGGCATGGATTGGATTTCCTTATATAGAGCCAACATAAATTGTCGGGAGAGGGAAATCGCACCCCATATGGAGAATCGACCCCTGATTCATTACAAGTGTAAGGAGGAAGATGAATCTCTTTTAGATCCATCATCTCAAGCATGGATATTACTGCCCTATGAGCACGTGTATCTGGATCATATGATTGAGTCTAAGGAAGAAACCATCCTTGAATAAATTCCAATTGTGAGGGAATTTGATGAAGTGTTTCCCGAGGAACTGTCTAGTCTTCCTCCTAGAAGAGACGTTGAATTCTAAATTAAACTTATACATGGGGAACTACCAATATCCAAGACTCCATATAGAATGGTTGTCGTTGAGATTAAAGCACTGAAGAAACAACTACATGAGAATCTGGATAAAGGTTTTATACGCCCAAGTGCTTCACCATGGGGTTCACTAGTCCTCTTCGTCAAGAAGAAGGATGGGTCGATGCGGATTTGCATCGATTATCGCGAACGTAACAAAATCATGATAAAGAACAAGTATCCTATTCCACGGATCGATTGCTTGTTCGATCAGCTGTGTGGGGCACAATACATCTCCAAGATAGATTTGCGGTAGGGATACTATCAAGTAAGGGTGAAGAAGGAAGATGTCCCCAAGACTGCTTTTCAAACATGATACGGGCACTATGAATTCATAGTAATGCCTTTCAGACTCACCAATGCTCTAGAAATATTCATAAACATGATGAATAGAGTTTTTAGAGATTACCTAGACAAATATTTGGTAGTCTTTATAGATGATATTCTAATATACTCCAAAACCAAGGAGGATCATTAGGAGAATTTAAGAACTATACTAGAGAGTTTGCTCAGGGAGATTCTCTATGAAAAGTAGAGAAAGTGTGAGTTCTGGTTGAAGGAAGTCTAATTCTTGGCCCATATCATCACAAGCAATGGGATATCTGTGGATCCCTCCAAAACAGATGCAATTCAGGGATGGCCGAGGCCAACATCGGTAATGGATATCCGTAGCTTCTTGGGGTTAGTTGGATATTATCGATGATTTGTGAGAAATTTATCATGATTTTCCAACCCTATTACCAAGAAAACTTGAAAGGGAGTATAATTTTCTTAGAGCGATTAATGTGAAGAAAGCTTCAAGGAGTTGAAAAGAAGGCTTATCACTATGCCCGTGCTCACTTTACCCACAAGTGGGGAACTTTTTGTGGTATTCAGTGATGTTTCAAAGAAGGGATTAGGTTTTGTGCTAATGCAGAATGATAAAGTGATATCCTATTCCTCAAGGCAGTTGAAAATCCATGAGAGAAACTATCCAATGCATGATTTGGAGTAGGCGGCTGTGATATTTTCCTTGAAAATCTAGTGACATTATCTCTATGGGGAGAAATGTGAGATATATAATGACCACAATAGTCCTAAATATATATTCACACATAAAGAGCTTAATATGCGCTAGAGAATATGGATAGATCTCATCAAGAATTATGACTATTCAATACATTACCACCCTGGGAAAGCGAACAAGATGGCAGATGCCCTAAGTAGAAAGGACCCAGTGATTCTATCAATGATGAGAATTGAGAAGGATCCAATCTTCTTAGGCTTGATGAAGATGGACATGGGAATCATAAAAAAGGGAACATCGTCAATCCTTTCACAAATGATTGCTCAACCGTCTCTTTTAGAAAGGTTAAAGGATGATCAAAAGGATGATTTGGGAATTCAAGAAAAAGTGGAAGATATCGAAAAAGTTAACTCCTCGGAGTTTAATGTTAATGAAGAAGGAATTGTGTGATTTGGGAAAAGACTATATGTTCCATCAAGTCTGGATCTGAAGAAGGAACTTTTGGATGATGCACATAGTTCAAATTTATTTATTAACCCAGGGAGAACAAAGATGTATCAAGATCTACAAGAAAACTTTTGGTGGGATAATATGAAGAAGGAGATCACTGAATATACATCAAAGTTTTTGGTGTTCCAGCAAGTGAAGGCAGAGAGGCAACAGTCTAAGGGGATGATGCAACCATTACCCATACCAGAATGGAAATGGGAGAACATCACCATAGACTTTGTCACCGGACTTCCGAGTACATCCAAAGCAAATAATGAAATCTAGGTTGTTGTGGATCGTCTTACAAAGACTGCACACTTAATTGAAATTCGGGATGATTTCTAATTGGATCAACTGGCATGGATATATATCAGGGAAGTGGTAAGGATGCATGGAGTACCACTATCTATTATTTCTGACCGAGATCCAAGATTCACCTCTAAGTTTTGGAAGAGTCTTCAACATGCTCTGAATACTGAAATGAACTTCAGTACAGCCTATCATCCTCAAACTGATGTCCAATCTGAGCAGACAATCCAAACACTTGAGGACATGTTGACAGCGTTCTCAATGGACTTTAAAGAAGGATGAGATCAACATATTCCTCTAGTTGAGTTCTCTTATAATAACAATTTCCACACGAGCATCCAAATGTCACCATATGAAGCCATGTATGGGAAAAGGTGCAGAACACCGGCATGTTGGGATGAGGTCGGTGAACGTAAGCTGCTTGGACCAGAAATGGTCGAGAAAATGGTGGAGAAGGTGAAAACCATTCAGCAGCATATCAAGGCATCCAAGAGTCGACAGAAGAGTTATGCAAATAATCATCAATGAGACCTTGAGTTTAAAGTTGTATACATGGTTTTTCTACGCATATCTCTGTGGAAGAAGGTCATGATGTTTGGAAAGAAATGGAAGTTATGTCCAAGGTACATTGTCTCCTTCAAGATTCTTGATCGTTTCAGGGCGGTGTCATATCAACTAGCACATCCACATACCATGGCCAAAGTACATGATGTCTTTCATGTATCCCTCTTAAGGAAGTACATACTGAACCCTTCACATGTACTCTCTTCTAAGGTGGTACAGTTGGAGGATGATCTTTCTTATGAGGAGCAACCAGTGAAGATCTTTGATCGTAGAGAAAAAGTTCTATGAAATAAGACAATTCCCCTCGTCAAGGTGTTGTGGCGAAACCACAAGTTTGAAGAAGAGACTTGGGAATCGGAGGAAATGATGAAGCTGAGTTACCCACATCTGTTTTAGTGTGGGAAAAGGAAATTTTGAGGGTGAAATTTCTTAAGGGGGGAATGTTGTAACGACCCAAAGTTTCATTAATGGAAATCCCTCTTGATCTAATTAAATGTCTCTTTATGTAAAATGTTTATATAAAATTCCAAATTCTTTTGTTTTGTGTTTATAATTTTGATCGTTGCTTTTATAGCTGTTGAACAGTGATCACTTGATTAGTATAAATATATGGCTTTAACAAACCCAATTTACTCAGACAAAGGAAGCGATGGACTCATCCAGTAGAATTGCTCCATACAAAGCCCATTTTTCGGAGCTCAGAAAAGATTTGGTGTCTTTGAGCTTCTCTCTTGACCAAGCCCAATCTGAGCTTCATCATGTCAAGCTCGAATGGGACCATCTACGGGAAAACTGGAAGTTGATAGAGATTACCACTCGAGCGATGTTATCTAAGCCACCCAAAGAATTTTTCACCATTGCACACCTTACCCTTAGGTCTTATGCGGCTATTTTAATGGGTTATGTAACAAATCTCAAGTACTATGTTCATGTACATTATTTTTTTATATAATAATTAATATACTTTCTTCTCATTATTGATACATTTTAAATAGTTTTTAAAGTACAAATAGTGTTTTTAGTTATTATTTAATTAAGAATTATATTTTATTAAATTAAGGTATTTTTGAATTAAATAAAATTTTAATAAAATATTATTATTATTATTAAATTAAATTTTATTAAATATAAATGATCTTATAATTTTATGCATGCAATTGTAATTTTTATTAAGGTTTGAAAGCCATTTTTGTCAAAACCCGTGAATTTGCGATAAATGTTGGTTTTTATTTTAAAAGTGAAAATTAACATATTTAGAAAATTATTTAGATAAAATAAATTTTATTTCTGGAATCAGGACATCGAAATTATCCAATGGTGAATTTTTCATAATTTTCTGAGAGAGTCAAATTTTTGGGTAAAAATTAAATATCGTTTAAATATATAATGTGTTTTATGAAATCATAATGACCCAATAGTGATGTAATAAAATACTATAAGATTTATTTTCAGCCAATATATGTTTTAAAATTAAAATAATGTGATTTTGGGTTTGTTTTACTTATTTTACAAAGCATTAATGGACCCCTCAAGACTTATTAAACATCTTGTCTTTTTAAATTATTTTTCCATGGGAGTGTGACTCACCTCCACATAAGCAACCCCATTATTTTAAGAAGTTTGGACTTTTTCCGTATAAAATATTGTTTTCCTCTCCCTTTTTCCAAAAATCATGGGAAAACCCCATGATCTTATTTGTGGTTTGGGTTAGTTAATGTAAGGGGTCCCAAACCTAAATAATAAATAATTCACTCACATTTCCTATATAAACCCACCCAAGCTCCCACTACCTCCTCACTAAAATTCTTTTCAGTTCATCCAACATCTTTCCTACTCTCTCTATAATCCTCCCAGGGTTCCCCAAGCTCCCAAGAAGCCTCTCTCATGCCTCTCTCAATCCTTTGGAAGCACACTTCTAAGTAAGGGTTTTTCTTCCTTTCACATTTTTGTCCAATTTTCTTAATATTGTTATGCCCTTTTAATTTCAATTATAAATTCTAGGGTATGGTTTCTCACCTCCCCCATACTGCCCTATTATTTTTTTAATGATGTGAGACCCCTTTCTCTCTCATTAAATGCCTCACATGTACACCCGTTACTATGCTGAAATTCTGAAAGGAACTTCTCTCTCCTCATTTACATTCAAGCATTACTTTTGTATCATGAATCTAAATTCCATTACAATTGTTGGGACATGTATCAATATGACCCCCCCCCCCTTACTGTCCATTTCAATTAGATATGATGAGACACCCCTTTCTCTCTCATCAACCATTTTTATGAATTCTTATATCACGCCGTTACACTGCTTAAATTGCACCGATTTTCTAAGCCAATGCCATTGTGTAGTGAATACCATGCTCATTTCTTCATCAAGGGTATTCACCTTCATTCACATTTACTTATTTATTATAAATTTTGATTCCACATTTCTTTGTGGTTGAATAAATGATTATGTTTTATGAATCCTTGTTTTATGATCCATGTGGCACACTTATGCATGAAATGAAATGTTTAAGAAGGGTGCGCCCTTATAGCGCTCCAATGCATTGGGTAAAGTATTGTATCATGATACGTCATGTGAAATGAGTGTTGAATCATGCTTATTCAAGGGAAACGAGGGTTTACTCATGATTCATGTGCAATTAGGATTTACTCATGCTCCATGTGCCATGAGCCTTGGCTCATGCTTATTCCATGTTAAGAGTTGTTGCCACATTTCCATGTTATGATTATCATGATTTATCATTCCTTTATGTTCATGTTTCTATTGTTCTCTATTGATATGCCTATTTTCTAACATGTATTTTACTCCTCATGTATTCCATGTTTATTCCCTTACTGGGATTTATAGCTCACCCCTTTTCTTATGCATGTCCTCAGGTTATCCCATGCAATGCTAAGTACGAGGGAATGTAATGGTCATGTAAAGGAAGTTTTCAATAAAGATGGTGTATTTCATGTTTTAAGTTGTTTTGTAATGATCCTAAGCCCCAAAGACACTAGACCTCTCGGTCATCCATGTTTTATCAAGTGAATTGTTTGTGTAATAAATCATGTTTAAGTTTGTAATAAAATTAGGGTTGTCATATGCACAGTTTGGGAAAAGGGTGATCAAACCTTTTGACATTAAAAAATGCCCAAAAATCATCAAATTACACCCCAAACACTAGGGTATTCCACCAAAAGATCCTTTAATGATTTAAGAAAAATTTGGTGACACTAGGGGTCTCACAAACTCACCACCATGATACTTTCTCCCAATACATTTCACAATAACCATGCACAGGGTCAAAAACAACCCAAAACCTCCAAAACCTAAAGACTCATAGAATATACTCAACCTAAACCTCAACCAAAAGATAAATCATCAAGAAATAAATAAAAATAAAAGAAAACCATGGTTGGGGTGTGACACTCACTTAGGTGTATGTTGTTAAACATAACTTAAGATAGATAGAAAAGTATAGCCATATGAGTTTTAAGTCCAACTCCATTCTGGTTTGGTTGGTTGTTCATATAACCACCACATTTTCCTTCACATCCCTTATTAACATAGTCCATACTAGTTCCATCCATTTACTAGAACTAAAAATTATTAATAAGAGTATATCAAATAAAATCATAATAAATATTCTTTTGAACATAATAAGAACAAAGGTTTATGTAATTGTTTCATTCTCTATTATAGTATTTCAATTCCTCCAATATTATTCCTAATTCTCCATAACACACTAACCATTATGGTTAAATATGAAATTTAACTTATGATCCCAAAATATCATATTAACCCCTATATTATTCTCATCAGTCAACATTTTAACCTCTAATGTTATCTAAATCATTTCTCTAATACAAACTATAACCCATTATAACATAAAAAACTAATAATTATGAGTTTAATAATGAGGATTTAATGTTAATATTCCCATTACATTTTATATTTATATTTTTAGAGTTTCTGTAAAACCATTACCTAAAAAAGTGGACATTTCCACTTAGTGTATATTTTCCCTCAAAAAGGTATCATAAATTCATTGGCCTATTACATTCAAAATGCATTTTCTTCATTTAAGATGAATCACCATTGTAGAAATCTTGACCTTTCTATATTTTATACACATCAATAAATATTGTTAAAAATATTTTAAAATGTGGGAGGAGTACAAAAACATTTAAAAGGGATATAAAATTAAATGAAACATGTTATTCTAGTGAATAACATTGAAACCTATAAAAATTGTTAACCTTTTAAAAATATACTTTGATCTTATATAATAAATCATAATCACATGAGAAAAATAAAATTTTTCTTAAAAACTATTAAAACCTTTAGAAAGTATAGAAAAACTATAAATATATTTTTATGAACATGACAGATCATTAAATATTTTCCTTGAAAATAATACTTTGACCATTAAAAGTTAATAAAATTTCTTTACCTCATAAAATCAATAGGCTTCAATAAAGACCCATGGAGATAAAGAAAATAGTATAGGAATATTAAAGAATAATATTGATAACCCATTTTCACTAATGTTTAAATCATGTATGAATAACTAAAAACAAGTTAATTCTATATAAGTAACCCATATTATTATCTCCCTCATTTTTTTCTTCAATGATTAACTTGTTAATTAATGCATTGGAGAGAAATATCTCAATATTACCCATTATCTTCTATAATTCCTAGGTTTTATATCATAAAGTGCGTATTTATAAGTTTAAATTATTTAACCATTAGACTCTTCAAAAACTCATATATACCTAAAAGCCAAGCACTTTCCATTTTCACATAAAAATAAGTAGAAATATCCTTTTCATCTATGAAATCATAAAACCCAAAAATTTCTAGAAGAGTACAAATAAGATAATATTTGAAAATATATGAAAATATATAAAGGAATATTAAAAAATAATGTAAATGACATCTAAAATGATGGTCTTGTGGAAAAAATTAGAAAATAATTATTTTTCATTTTGGCAGAAAGAATCAAATTTGATCAATACAAAAACAAATTACTTTTTAAAACCTTTATAAAAAGTAAAGGATAATTGAAAATGATTTAAAAAATTCATTTTAATATATAGAGGAACATTATTGAAACATTTTATTGTACATAAATAAGGACGATAATTTATTTGAAAGGTAAAAAATAAAACATCTTTTTAAATAAAAATAACATACCTTCAGTCATGTCTTACTTTGTATTTTCTATAAATCATGAATAATAAAATTATGTTAATTATTTAATTTCATAAGTTCATTTTTCATGTTAATTTTATTTATAACTATTTATTTAATTACATTGTTTACTATGATTTATTTTTTTACTAAATTAGTTATGTTTATGTTAGATGTTTTATGGTCATTCGATCTGAAACGGATTTGGTGTATTTACCATGGTTAATGTGGTCAAGGTTACATCACCTCTAGAATCATACTCATGTAATAATTATCATATTTTAGATAAAATATACACTTAAAACTCGTTATGTAATGTTTTCTTGAAACGTGAAACATTCCAATTCATGGAGGCGGTTGTTTGCACATATACGTGAGCTATATTTTCATTTTTATATAAGAATTAAATGAAATAAATTGGTCAAAAATTTACCTTTATAGAATAATATTTATGTTATGAGTATAATATTAATTTATTAATTCAATCCTTATGAAATTCTATGTTAGACAGTACTGAAAAATGAAATTCTTCATTGATGGAGGAGGTGGTCCGAACTATGCATGAGTGATATTTTCCATTTTATAAATGATGAAAGGATTAATGAGTGCAGGGGAAATATTTTTTGATAAATAACTTCTTGAATCCATATTATTCCATAGATTCTAAATCTTCTATGGGATTTATACTCTGGATCTGTCTCCACCATTGATCGTCTTCTCCCTAAAGGTGGTAAACCGCTTGAATGACCTTCTCTTTCAAAGATAATTCAAGGACATAGGATATCTTCTCAAGTGATATAATCTATTATTCAAAAATAATGGGATAAAATCATCCACTAATATTATGAGGTATTTTATTTATAAAGGACTCAATTGTAACTTTCTCTCTTTAAGGATGTTCCATAAGATTCAAGTTATTATTCATAACTTGAGTTGTTCTAGTACTTCCTTGAATTTATTAGCACCTACTCCCATCATGTTAGGATTTTCATTAGGTAAATACTCACATTTCCTATTTCACATATAGTTAACATGATTCCTCATATATCCTACCATTTTTTTAAATAAAGGATAGTTAGTGATGGGAGTACATTGATTAATACATGTATAAAATATAAACCAAAATCAAATAATAAGTAACTCATATATAATGTGTAGAAATTAACTTATGGCCTAAAAATTACTTTTTTATTTTCATACACTTTTAAGGGGAACTAAGAACCCATATCAGTACAAAATACAGAGCATCAAATTGAAAGGGAGATAGTTAAACCATTGAAATAAATTTTATGTCTATTAGATGCATTATTCCTAAATCGTTTCTAGAGAAGTCCCTTTACCTCTGAATATGGATCATCTTTGATAAATTACTTGAACCAAAATGCTATATTTTACCACATCTATATGAATTTATCCATGTTTAACTTCCCTACATTAAATTATCTTGAAAAAATACGATCTTTCTTGTCGATCCACTCCATCTATACCTTGTTAGTTTCCACGCGAAGAGATCTCTCATACATATTATCACTATTCTCTTTCGAGGTGTTGAACGGAATTGATTTCTCCAACATTTCTTCCTCATAATGGATAATAATTTCCCATATATCCCCTTCACACTACTATCCAGGAGGGCATGTTTCCTCCTTCACCAGTGCCACATCCTCTAAGTGTAGTGGTATCTCCACAAGTTGAACCTCCAAACTCTCGTTCGCACCCCCTGGAGGGTTCTCCAAAACGTCTGAGCAACCTTCTGCCTTCGAAACCTCCATGCCATATTCTAGAGACCCAGATTCTCCAACATGATATACCTCCTCTCCTTCCACTATTTGGACTTCATGTTCCATGTATTTAACATTTTTTTTGGATGACCATGTATCCATTGGCCTAGGGAGATTTGAGTACTGTTTGTGCCCCATTGGTTTTTACTTCTTAGAAACAATAAAGAACCTCAAGTCACTATTTTCTTTACTTCCCTTCTTCCTCCTTGGACTATTCATGGCTTTACTGATCTCTCCTATAAAATTTTTATCTCAGGTTTTTACTTCTCCATCAGACTCGGCTTCTGAGGGATAATAGGATTTTCATTCAACCCCTCCATTGTAAAGTAAACACTCAATGCGGTTATTCAAATTAATATTGGATAGGAGTCTGCCTTAGATTAGATCCTTGTTTGTGACTTAGCTAAATGATTGATCCAAGAGTAGGTGCCTCCCACCCCTAAAAATCCATATAATTTCTATCACCAGATAGATGGATCACCTTTTTCGGGGTGTTACTACTTCCTGCATGCACAACCATAGCATAGGTGTAGGATCTTGGGAACACCTCGCCCTTAGAAATTAAAACCCCGGCTCAAACTGGATCAACCAAAGATTTAGCTTTATCCTTGAGCATATCCATATTAACATATTCCATTTCACAAGTATGTGTATCCCTCGCAATCATAGTGACACCCAGAGGAATTTCCAAGTCTCTTTTTATCCTATTAAAAATACCAATTACACTCGGCTCAGGAGGTAATACCCTAGCTTTTTTTTTCTTCACAGCTTCACCCAAACATATAGAACCAATAATGTTACCAAGATCACAAACAGATCATTCACTACCATTAACATACCTATCACCGTTCATATCCAAACTCTAGCAAAAATCACCATAAGAAACTCCCAAGGCCTTATTTTCCTCAGAGTCAGGATGTGTCAACTACTTATTCCTTGAATCAAAATCATGTGGTGAGTACCCCACACAAAAAACACGATGATCAGTAGTTTCACCATGCCTCGAACAACACTATCTTATGTAATCTGAGTTCTTCATCCACCTCAATCTATATATAATCCACAAGAGGATTAGAAACATCAATTTCCACAAATATATGAGGGGAAATGGGGTGGTACAAGGATCGAAAGCTGTCATGAAATTATAAATAACGTCTAATGATATTTCCTAAAATTTGGAGGATATAAGAGTTTTGAAAGATAACGGGTAATCTTGGGAAACATACCCAAATATCTAGGGTCAGACGATCCTGATTCCAGGGAAATTCATAGCCCCATTTGAAAAGAATGAAGACAGATCCTTTACATTACCACTAGAAATTATACCATTTTGTGGTGAGATTATCCTCATTAGAGAAACTAAGAAGGAAGTAGTGAGGATCCAACAACCTGAAGGTGACTCGCTCCTTCAAGGACTATACATCATTGAGGAATATGTCAAACCTCAAGAAGGGGATATCTCTGACCAAAACGAGCAATCATAGAGAGCCCAATGAAGTCTAAAACCCAATTCATGGAGGGAGAGGGGAAGCGATGGGACCTCGAGGTGAAGAGATATAAATTATCCCTATGGTTTTCTAAAAATACCACATAATGTCTACATTAAAAAATGGACTATCTCTTATACTTATGAATATTCCTCTAAATTATCCATAGTGTTTTTACTAAGGTTCTATCATCATACTATCCAAAATTGACTAGACCTTTCTCTGATACCAACTATAGTTATCCAAGACTGAAACACACTTTAATTTATTATTTATATAACATACCTTCGCAATAATACATTCCAAGGATCCATAGGTATATTGTCTTTGGAAGATTAGATACATAATTAAATCATCATAAACATAAAAATAACATCTGTATTTGAAAACACATATAGTACTCCTAACTTCAATATATTTTCTAAAGCTGCATAGGATACCCTCATGTCCCAAAATGATATGTACTTGCAATTAACATCTTTTACCTTGAAATCTCTCCCTTGGTAAATAATTAAGACACCTTAGATTGTCCTTATGGTGAGACCAAGGCTTCAATGGAATATGTAGGTTGTTGAGGAGAGACTAAGGTAGATATTAGTTTGGGATAATGCTTTGGAATTAGTGGATAAATGAGGAGGAGATAGTATCCTTTTATATGTGAATGAGAGGGAACATTTTTAAAAACTCATTATTTCTCAATAATGTCACACCATTATTCAAATAAAAATAATCTAAAAATAGAAAATAATATTTTGGAGAATGTGATAATTTCATGCATTCCTCCACCATCTAGTATCACGCATTTTTTCCACTTTTTTAACCACTTTCACTATATTAAGATATGTTTAGCCTAATTTACCCTTATTGTGGTAACTCTAGTTTCACCATTGGAAAATAATTTTAATGGAACAAATTAAAATTGATCTTGTTTATTAATTTTAACATGATTATTTTAAATATGTAAATAATTTTATAAAATAAAATTTCTATGAGTAAGAGAAATTAATTTTAGTATTATCACATATTATGTGTAAAAACCATTTCTTAGAAAAAGACTATATTTAGTTTAAAATTTAAGTGTGGGATATTATTATAAATTATTAGCATTTTAAGTGATTTTTAAAGATATTTTTCTTGTTAGGGGACTTAATGTGTGTGATGATGTGATGGGAAAGGGCCTTATTTAATAAGTGTTTTGGTCAAAGTGAATATCTCAAGATGGGGGTCAATTGAGTGCCTAATAAAATTTCTATTAAAAAAAGTTTAAATAAAATTCCCCAAATAATTAATACACCCCAATTAATAAAAATATAAAATCGATATAAGTTCTGATCTATTAAAATTTTTCCTAGTGATTGATTGTGTCTAAGGTAAAATAATATATGGAAAGTAATTTAATTTTTGAAAACAATTTACTTAATCAAAAAATTATATAAACACTTATTAATACTGACTATCAATGTAGAGGTTTTTTTAATAGTTTAAAATAGATTCAGTTTAAAGAATAGAAATAAAACAAAACAAAACACACAGGAGAATAAATACAAGAGGTTCAGTCTCAATCCAAGACCTAGTCCTCTCTACATGGAAATCACTTTCTACTGAGAAGATTATATTAAATAATCTCAATATACAACCTCAATCATGTAAATAGAACATCAAACTAGCTATCTAGGCTACACAGGGACCTCTTCCACAATAAATGTGGGAATAAAAAAAAGATAGGCCACACATGGACCTCTTCCATAACACATGGGTAGAAAAATTTAAATGGGGTTAAGAATATACCGAGTATCTTCTAGTTAAATATTAGGAGATAGTGTGTGTGTGTGTGTGTGTGTTTGTAATATATAGAGTAAATCACACACTTCTCAAAAAGTAAATGCAGTAAGTAGACAGAGTAATTATATATATATAGATGTGATTTTGTTTCTTTGTTTAATTTTTTCTAAAAGCTTGAGACTCCGTAAATGTAGCTTGATTAGGAGCTCAATTTGTGTTTATAAAAATGGCAGTTAAACAGATCATCAAAAGTTATCTTATTATTTTGACTATTATAAGTAATAGGATTTTCTATGTTCTTCAATCATCCATATTTTATCACATGTAAGGATTATTTGTATAAGGAACACTTCACAACACTCTCTTGTTCTTACAATTAATTTATAGCTCTTTACATTTTTTGTGTACATGTATGTGTGTCTCTTTATTAATGCATGAGGGATTATACTTCTTATTTTATTAGTATCATGTAGGAAGAATCGTCCAGATCCTCTACTCCTCATAATCAATAACTGACACAATTTTTAATGCATCTATGCAATAGTTTAATAACAATCATTAAAATAAATCTTAGCATTAAATTAGGTAATATATCCATTAGAAATAGTTGATTCAAAATAAATAGAAATAGTGAAGGTGACTATTTTGAATGGTGAGACAACTCTAGAGGTAATTTAGGCTAGGGATGAGTCATGCTAATGGTGACTCATCTTAGTGGTGACTTCAATCAATGTTTATTCATCACATAATTTTCAAAATTTATTAGTGGTAGATAAATTATTTCATTAAGTCATCTTTAATGGCTAATTCTCTCTGGTGGTATATCCTTTTGACACTTAGATAAATTTTCATTGTGGCGGTGACCTATCTCTAATAGTAGGTGTTGTCAACACTTATCCAAATTTTCTTCTTGGTGGTGACTCGTGTCTAATGGTATGTTTTTTCAACACTTGGCCAAATTTTTATGGTTCAACAACAATTCATAGATGACGGTGGTTCTTTCCCATACATATCCAAAAATCCATTCTGGCGGCGGGTAGAGTGTGATAGTGGGTCTTTCCCATACTTATCCAAAAATTTATTCAATCTACCTTATATTATAAAATGTTATCATAACACATAAAACTCATCAATAGCATAAGAAACATTATTTGGTGATCATTAAAAAAAGGGTTCCCACAATCTCCCCTTTTTAGGATCACAAATCATGGAATTTTATAAACCATGTATAGAATAAACTATGGTGTTAAAATATATTAGTTTAGCACATTGAAAATATATAGTGAGATTTTGGTCATAAAGTAAATTAATATGGTATCAATGTTTTTTTGCCAAAAAATATCAAGGAGAATATGGTATCAAAGGTAATAAATTCCATAGATTCATCTCCTCATTTTGGTGTTATCAAGAAGTAAAAATAAAATAGGAAATGAAAAGGAACATAATATGAATAATAAGAGAATTAATATTAATAAAATAAATTGAAGAAAAGATAAAAAGATACAAAAAAATACCTAAAAATTCCTTATCAAATAATTAAAAAGTATAAACAAAACACTTTGGGGTTGGGTGGGAGGAACAAGAGGTTCCTTTCCCTTGAATTTGTCAGAAGTAGAAGGTTCAACATCAAAATTTGAGGTAACTGTAGGGATGGTTGTATGGATAACAGGTAGATAGGGAGTCTCTCTAATAATGATGGGCCTTATATGCTGAATAGATTCATTTAGAGTTAGATTTATGTGTTGTAAATGAGCAGGTAAGGGGGAATTTGGATCTTAGGTAACATCTGGTCTAAAAAAATCAATATCAGAAGCTGGAGGGGTGAGATGATCAGTAATTATAATGGAATTCTAATCCACTATTGTGGTTCTAGAAACACAAATAAAGGGATTTATCAATTTTATTAAATCCATGATAATATTACCACCCCATTCCGTAGAACAAAAAAACCATTATTATATTTCATAAATATCTTAATCACTAGAGTCATAACCTTCAACTAATTAACTTATTCTTTGAAGGCTTGAGTGACTAGAGTCATTATGAGTTTCCTAGTCATGAACATGAAATGAGAGTTCAGATTATGCTTAGTATAAATCTGGGAAAGATAATACTTTATATCCTTTGCAATTTCCTCTCTATCATATTTCATATGCTTTATATACTCTCTAACCATCATATGCACATGATCACTATTATGTCTGATTTGCTAAAAATTTTCATGAGGGAGATTAGGTATATCATCTAACACAGTATGAATATATTCTCTAAACATTGATTGGATCAACTCAACATCAAGAAAATAAGGGGGTAATTAGAATTAGAATACATAAAAGAAATATTCTCTACCCTCTCTAGAAAATATGCCATTAAATCTATAAAGGAAGATCTCATCTAATCCACTATAGATCCCAATGTCTCCAAATAATTAGCTAACCTCTTGTTTTCTATCTCCACTTCTTGAATGTGATTTATCATATTGGGATGGATGTGATGAATCAAAATTTCAAATAGATACCATTCATATCTCACACCTAACATAGTGACCTGTGTTTCTTGATTTTTCAATAACAAACCAAAATTAGTTTGTATATTTTCTCTAAAAGATTCCCAGTCATCTCTAGATAAAGAACCAACTGGTACTGAAGAAACAATAGGTGAAGGCAAGGATGTAGAGGCCTCAGTAGGTGTAAGTGCATCTATGTAAAATCAATGTAACTCCCTTGAAACATCTATCTAGTATACTAAAGATCCCTTAGGAAATGTATCTTCTCGAATAAAATGTCCTTAATCATCTTAATCTGAGTAGTCTAGACCATGTCTGACATGCCCTAGAAATTTATACCATTCATCAAGAACCGGTTTCATCAATCTGATAGAAGGCATACCATAAATTGTAATAATTATATGATCTATAGTTGTAGACTCAAAAATGATAGGTACAACACCCAATTGCTCATCACATCTATTCACATAAGTTTTCTTCCAAACAAACACATGATTAAAAATAGTAGGCTCAATCTCTATCTTCTCATCAACTGACTATTCAACAACTATCTTTTCAGAAACCTTCTACACAATAGTTGTAGGAATAATATGTTCTCCATCAACAAGATCAATCGAGTGAATATCCAAACATGGGGATTTTTTCCCCTCAATAGTTGCTTACTTCTGATATGTAGCAGCTATATCCATACCTTGAACTAAGCTAGGTCACTCTTCAAATCTAGAGAACATAGACAATACTGGAGAAGAGATAAGTTCCTGAGGTATCACAACATCCTTAGTATCAATGTGTACACTAGGATCATCATGGTCAGAACCACAATCACTATCATCTTCATCTCCATTTTCTTCTTCATCTTAACCTTCTTTCTCTTCTTCATCACCATTCTCTCCATTTTCTTTTTATTCAGTAAACATAATAGTTCTTTTGAACTATTCCTCAATAGAAACTTGTGTTTCTTCAGCTTAACTTCCTTCTTTTAAAATATTCTCCTGAACAAGGAGAGACCTAAGTGGGATAGGATCACCATAAGTAATAGTTGTGGATATCTGAGGTATATTTGGATCACTTCCTTCATCTGTTGAGAACTCCTATACGGCATCACAAGTGTTAAAAGCCTCCTCTTCTTCCTCATCTAATTATTAAACCATCTCATATGGATACAATCTAGTATCCACAAGATTATTTGATCTAGTTAGATTATCAAAAAATATTAAAATAATCATAAATCCCATCACCATCATCAATCCATTGTTTCCTCTAGGGGTTCCAACTAATCTTCATTCTCTTGAGAATGACCCTTGGAATGGAAAAAACGTACATATTTAAATAAGGTTTCATCTCCTTCATTAACCAATACCTTAGTCTCTAGAAAAGAAAAAATGGTCTTTGGATATATTAAGAAGTTTAATATGGAAGATGAATTTCACAACTCCATCATGTGAACCATTAGGTATCTGCGTAGATTTATCTTTTCTAAACTCTTCATAAGACAGAATAGGTACACATATTGATACCTCATTATAGAGAAATAAACTTTTCTTGGTCATAGAATATTATGGATAAATATGAAAAACAATAAACATTCTCCATCAAGCTCAGTAGTAGCTGGTCTTCTCACTATCCCATCTCCATTCAACTCTACCAAGGCATCCTTATAAAAAATTTGTCACCATCACTTAGAATAGTTCATTGATAGTCATTTGAGACACATTTTTTAGGTAATTTACATTATATAGACCATTTTATCAAAGATAAATCAACCTTATGCCCATTTATTTTTCTTCTCACTCAGTCTCCATATTCCTCAAAACTTAACTCAACATACTGATAAAACTAGTGCACTAACATAGGATAGAAGGGACACTCATTAGAAGAGAATAATTCTACCCATTATCAGTCTTTCATAACTCTAAGAACGAAAGAATTTATTGAAATCAAACATTCAGTATGAACCTCTTTCTCAGGTAGCACAACTTACTCCACAAGCTTAGGGTTTTCTTAATCTACAGCATCTGGATGACTCGACTATCCATTGGACTTATTTGATATATGCTTCTAAACTTAATAATAAACTATAGGTATATTTACTCTAACCATGGTTGTGAGATTATAAGGTTTGGGTGAAGGAAAAGGAAGTACAATGGTTGGGAGAGAAAGGGTCATGATTAATCTTGAGAGTAGGGCATGAGTAAGTGTGTGTTAAAATTATATAAATGTCCAATTTATATAATTTAGGGATTTATGGATTTAGGGAATCGTAAAATGAATATCTAAATAACATTTTAATTGAATTAAATATTAAATAAATAAATAGCACATAAAAATTAAATAGAACAGAGGCTTAAAAACCAATGAAGGGACATTTTACAATGGTGGGTAGAACTCCAATGATGGGTAAAACATGAAAAGTGTGTAAAAATCCAATGATGGGTAAAAAACCAATGGTAGGTAAAACTCCAACAATGGGTAACACACCAATGGTGGGTAAAACTCCAATGGTGAGTAAAACACAACAGTGGGTAAAACACAAATAGTGAATAACACACCAATGGTGGGTAAAACTCCAACGATGGGTGAAACTCTAATAGTGGGTAAAACACTAATGGTGGATAACACACGATGGTGGGTAAAACACCAAAAGTGGATAACACACCAACACTTTTAACCAAAATTAATACTAACAAATTCATGTTTTATGTATTTTATTCTCTTAGAATTCAAAGTTTTAGTGAAGATATCAACAATTTGATGTTAAGTGCCAATGTATTCAAGATTTATATCACCCTTTTGAAAATGGTGTCTCAAACAGTGATGTTTTAGATCAATGTGTTTTGTTCTAGATTTAAATACATGGTTTTCATAAATATTTATATCACTACTTTTTCCACAATTTATAGGTACATGTTAGATTTGATAGAAATAGTCTTGAAATGTATGTTTCATTCATAAAAATTATACACTGTATCTACTTATAGCTATATACTCAGCTTTAATTATAGACAGTGCAACAAAATTTTGTTTCTTACTATACCAATAACCTTGAATCTTTCCTAGAATGTGACATGTTCTAGAGGTAATTTTTCTATCTAACTTACAACCACAAAAATTCTCATCTGAATAACTAAATAAGTCAAATTATTTTCCTATAGGGTAGATCAATCCTAAATTGGTTGTATACTTGAGGTATTTGAAAATTATTTTTAAAGAAATTAAGTGTGAATATTTTAGGTTTTCTTGAAAATGAGCACACATACACACACAAAACATAATGTTAGGTCAACTAGTAGTTAAGTAGAGAATATTTCCAATCATACCTCTATAACAGGTTTGATCCATTGATTTTCCATCTTCATCAAGATCCAACTTATTAGTGGTAAACATAGGAGTGTCACTACTCTTAGTGTTATCAAAACTAAACAATTTAAAAGGTCTTTAGTAAATTTAATTTGATTCAAAATAATTCCATCTTTATTTTGAAAAATCTGAAAACCAAGAAATAATTTCAGTTTACCCATTAAACTCATTTCAAATTCATTTTGTATAATTTTTTAAAAGTACATAAATAATATTTATAATATACAAAAATAATATCATGTACAAAAATTCAATCAACTAAAACGTCTTTTGAAATTATTTTTATAAATAGGGTAGGTTCAGTTATACCTTTTGAAATTAGAGAATAATGGAGCCTATCATACTAATCTCTGGGATCCTATTTCTAACCACATAATTATATTATTAACTTAAAATCATGATCTAGAAATTGAGGTTTTTAAAATCAAGGGTCTACTCAACAAAAACATCATCAATTATATACCCATTAAAAATATTGGTTCTTTTATTAAAAACTCTAAAGGATTTACTTGAAGTTTAATATCCAAGGAAAATTCCTTTATCACTTTTGGAGGAAAACTTGTTTATAATATAATTAGTATTAAGAATAATGACTTTTCAACAAAAAAATTTAAAGTAATTAACTTTTGGCTTCCTTTTATTCCAAATATCATAAGGTTTTTTCATTAATATAGGTCTAATTGATATTCTATTAATTATATAGAAAGATGGGTTTACAGCCTCTATCCAAAAGTAGACAGGTAGTTCATATTCATTAAGTATTGTTTGGGCTATCTCTTGAAGTGTTATATTTCTTCTTTTTACTACCCCATTCCACTGAGGGGTCCTAAGATCAGAAATTATTTGGTTATATCCATTTTTTAAGAAAAAGGATTCAAAGTATTAATTTTAAAACTCATGAACATGTCACTTCTTAAGGTCTTAATTCTAAGTCCACAATGGTTTTCTACAGATTTAGATTTCTTTGTAAAATAAGAACAATAATCACTTATTTGAGATAAAAATAATACCCAAGTATACTGAGAAAATTCTTCTCCAAGTATATAGACATAGTTCTTAACATTTAAACTAGAAACTCTAAATATTAAAAAATAGTCCATGTGAAAAAACATGAGAGGTTGAGAAGTTGAAATTTCTTTCTTTAGTTTAAAATATATCTTGTGTTGATTGCCTTTTTAACAAGTATTACATACTCTATCATTTGAGACTTATAGGTTGGATAGATCCCTAACTATCCCTTTCCTAGTAAGATATCTAAGTGAGTGAATGTTACAGTGGCCTATTCTCCTATTCAAAATTGAAGATTCTCTATAAAACACCCTTAATTAAGAAAAAAAATTTGAAATTAAAGAATCAAGATTAATAGTGCACACATTCTCATTTCTCAAAGCACTAAATAGTGAATCATTTTTAGAATTAAAAACATTATAATAATTGTTTTTAAATTTTACATTAAAATATTCATTACATAACTATGATATACTAAGAATATTGTATTTTAAACGATCAAAAAAAGTACTTTAGAAATTAAAACTAAGTTATTGTTACTGATTTGGCCATGCCCAAGGATCTTTCCATTAAAATTTTCAACAAATGTGACAAGACCAACATCAACCTTTATGAGTTTCTTGAAGATTGAGTAATGTTATATAATATTCCTTGAACATCCACTATCCAAGTATTACAGATTCCTACAGGAACTCTTCATATTGGTTTTCTACAAAAAAAAAGTTTATACCAAGAAGGATTTTGGTGCCCATATTTTCTTTAGTCCATAAATGTTTGTAATTAAGGATTTAGGAACTAGTATTTTCTTGACAAGTTTACTATAATAATATTATAAACATCTTGAAATAAAAACTTTATTAGGTCCACTTGAATAAAAACTATCAGTATAATTTCTAGAATTAGTATTAGAAAGCAAATCAATCTTAACAAATCTTCTTTTTTCAGGTTAGTAACTGAAACCAGTAATATATTTAGGAGAAATTTGTTATCCTAGTATTTGAGTGATATTTATTTTTCATTTTTAAATCTCTCTATGTATTTCTGTAGTTTCATATTTAAAAATTTTAGTTATTTATTTTCTTTTAATAATTGAGCATTCTTCTATTTTTTATAGTAAGTTTAGTTTTAATACTAGATGATAAAGCATGTTGTTTCTTTAATATTTTGTATTCGTCTTTAAGATCATTAAAGTTATCTTATAACATATTTAAATACTCAATAATTTTCTCTTTTGACATATCATCATCATTTTATTCTCTATAATGATCATATTTAATTATGGATGATTCAATAGGTACCTCATATTTGTTTTTCATAAAGCACATATTTTCTCCATCAGGAATCTCTTCAGGAGTTGAGTCTGAGTCACTAGAGCTGCCCTAAAAGGTTCCCCATGTGGATTTCATGGATTTCAAATATTTTCTATCCATACCCTCATACTTCTTTTTTTACTTCTACTTAGGACAATCAAACTTAACATTTCCTTTCCTCTTACACTCATAACAGGTAATAACATTTGAATTGTCATCTCTTCTCTAGTCCATTTTCTAATTTCCTTTATTATCATACTTTCCCTTATAACTAGTTTTTCTAAATAATTTATTCTTTTTGTATAATTTCATAAACCTTCTGACCATATGGGTTATTTCATCATCATTATTGTCTGGTGATTCTTCATCACTAGAACTTTCGACTCAAAATTTTTCTTTTTATTTCTATTTTGATGCATTAGTTTTATAAGATAGAGATTTTATATCTGGTCCATCATCCTATTCATGGTCAACATTAAGATATTCCACATATATAATTAACATCTCAATAAATTCCTTGATATGTATATTACTGATGTCATATGATTCTCTTATTAAAAAATATGTCCCTCTCCATCTCTCTGGAAGACACCTCAGTAGTTTCATAAATTGATCTTTATCTGACACTGGATTCCCCAAGGAGCTCATTATGTTTAGTATATCATTAAAATTGAGATACATATCAGGAATTATCTCATCATGTTTCATCTTAAATATATCATATTTAATTTTATATGTTTTTAAAATCATTTATTTAACATTAGTAGTTCCTTCATGATAAATAGCTAATGTATCCCAAATTTCATAAGAATTTTTACTAGAAGATATCATATTAATATATTCATATCCTAAGGCATAGTAATGAGACTTCCAAGATTTTAAATTATTGTTGTAACAGGGTTTAGTATCATCATCCCATGTATTCCTAGTAGTCTTAGGTAATTCATATTTATCCTATATAGTAGACTAAATTTCAAAGTCCATACTCTCAATATTTTTTTCATTTTTATTTTACGTTGAGAATAGTTATCAACATTAAAAAAGGAATTCTATTAGTAGAATAAAATTATTTTATATTTTCCATTTAAAGAAATAAATTTATAAATAATAAAAACATAATATATTTAAAACAAAACTAGAATCACAATTGAAAATATCTGAGTTCTTCTGATACCAAATGTTGGTCAGAGTGAGTATCTCAAGAGGTGTTGAATTGTGTACCCAAAAAAATTATATTAAAAAAAGTTTAAATAAAATGATCCAAATAATTAAAACAGCCCAATTAATCAAAATAGCTGATTGATATAAGTTATGATCTTTTAAAATATTTCTCAATGATTGATTAAGTCTCAATTAAAACAATATATATAAATTATTTTAACTATTGAAATCAATTTACATTGTCAAAACCCTATATAAACACTTATTAATACAAACTATAAAAGTAGTGGTTTGGTTTATTGGTTAAAACAAATTCAGTTTAAAGAATAGAAATAAAACAAAACAAAACTCACAGTGGAATAAATATAATAGTTTCAGTATCGAGATGATACCTAATCCTCTTCACTTAGAAATCACATACTTCCAAGTATATTATATTAAATAATATTTATCCACAAACTTGAGTAGTTAAATGCAATATAAAACAATGTTTCAAGGACACACATGGTCTTATTCCACAACAAACATGGGAATAAAACAAATACAGGACACACATGGACCTCTTCTACAACACATGGGTAAAAATGTAAATGAATTTAAGAAGTTATCAAGTATCTTCTAGTTAAATCTCATGATACAAAATGTGTTTATAGTATATACAGTAAATCAAACACACCTCAAAAAGAAAATTTAGTAAGTAGAAAGAGATAGTATAAATATGTATAAATTATTTTTTTCTTTATCTGATGTGTTATGTAAGCTTGAGACTCCTCATATACAGCTTGAGTAGGAGCTCGAGTTTTGTTTCTAAAAATAGAAGAAAAATAGAGCATCACAATCTCTCTTCTTATTATGATTGTGGGAAGGAACATGATTTTTGATCTGCTTCAAACTTTCACATTTGATCATAGGTAAGGATGTTTTGGGTAAGGCACACATCCCAACACTCTTATTTTCTTTCAATTTAGTTCTACCTCTCTTTATGTTTTTCATGTATGTATATTGTGTCTCTATCATCATATGAGAGATTATTATTTTTATTATATCAGTAGCATATGGGAAGAATAATTTGGATTATCTTCTCCTCATACTAGAAAAATTGCACAAAATTTAATGCATCTCTGTAATAGTTTAATAACAGTAATTAAAATAACTCTCAACATTAAAATCGATAATATATCCATTAGAAATAGTTAATTCAAAATAAATAGAAATTGGGAAGGTGAATCTTCTAAATGCTAAGAAATATCTGGTGGTGAAATAGGTTGGTAGTGATTCATTCCAATGGTCACTTATCTCAATGGTGACTTATCTCAATAGTGAGTCATCTTATCACTTTTCCAAATTTCATGGTGGTTGATAATGTATGAAGGTATTTCATATTCAACGGCGCATTCTCTCTAGTGGTAGGTCCTTTTGACACTTATATAAATTTTCATCATGGAAGTGACTCAACTCTAACGATATGTGTTTTCAACACATAGCTTATTTTTCATGGTTCAACAGCGTTTCGAAGATAATGGTGGGTCTTTCCCATTCTTATTCAAAAATATGTTCTAACGGAATAATATTTTCAGAGAAATTTCCTTTTATAAAAAAAATAATATTATACCAATATTATATAAAATGTTTATTCCCATGTAGTTAATTGGATTATGTGTCTTAAAATAATTCTTTTTTAAATTTAGAACTTATTCACAACTTAATTTGACCTTGATATTACTTGATTAAATGAAAAATCCTAAAAATAGTTTTTTTAAATTTAAATAATACATATATTTCTCAAATTTCAATCCTAGATTTCTATGTTCCAGAATTTATTTTTAGATGAATTATATTTATTATTAAATATTTAGTTGGTATATCCAAAAGGTTTCATAATATTTTAAGTCATTCCTATATCTTAATAATGTTATAATAATGAATGTATTTTAAAATCAGCCTTTTTTACTATTCACCATGAAAACAATATTTCCATAAAAAATTATTTGAAGAAGAAATTCACATGATGGAATAAAAAATTAAGTTCATTTTAGAAAATAATATTTTAAATGCAGGAATATATTTATTCAAATATATGCACACAAAACCCATAAAAAATTTTGTAGAAAAAAATATTTTTGAATTACAAAATAGATTTATTCTCATTCATTAACCAGTAACAACAATTATAATATTTAAATTTATTTTATTGAATATATTATAAATAACATTAATAAAAATTATAAAAAATATTAAATAATTTAATTTATTAAGATTAAAATATATTTCACCCTTAAAAAATAGTTTCCTGAAAAATATTTTTTTTACAATCAAATAATTTTATCTTTATTTCTATAAAATTGATAAGACATTTATGAGTGATTATTAATCTATTTAAATGTATAAAAAATAATTTTTAAATTAATTTAATACTCTAAATAATATAAATTTGGATTTTCAATTAATTATATAACAAAAATAATGTTTTTAAATAAAAAAATTATGCCCATTCTAGAATTTTATGACTAGTACTCCTTATCAATACAAAACATTTCATGAATGTAGATAATTTATTTCATTGATAATCATAGGGCATCAACATAACATAAAATAATTATACTATATGTCATAAAACATGACTCATGGCACAAGGATTTTAGCATAACAAAAGAAATGAGTCATATCAGTTTGGAAGCATGAGTCAATAATCATGATCCATGAGAAAATAAAATAGGCATGTTTAATAACCTAATAATTATTCATAATCATAAAAATATAAACCATAACAAATATCAATACTAACTAATAGGAAATTTATATCATAATGGATATGGTAGTCCAGCTACGTATAACATAGTGGACTTGAGATAACCATAAAAATCTATTAACCTAGTGGTATTTAGATGAAAAATATTACCATTAATTATTTGATGAGATATAAAACATTACCCAATTATTTTAAGTAAAATAATAGATCCACCTATCCCATAATGATAAATTTTCCATATGTGCACCATAAAAACAATAATACATTATTAATTCCATCACAACTTAATTAACCCATGAAAAGAAACTGATTTCATGAAAAAATAGATAAGCAATTTTCATAATCCATATAGAGAAATAAGTTCAATAGTTAAATTTTAAAATATTCCCATTGAATCATAATAAAAAATAATGAATGTTTATGCAGTTAAATTTTTTTATTAACCTTAATAAAATTTACTTAGAGAAAGTGGAATAAATAGTCATTAAATTTTTTATACCATTAAATAAAGTATTTTATAAAATAAATGGAAAATAAATTTTATTGTAAAATAATTAAATCAAGGAGTGATATTTCATAATTAAAATGAATGGTAATAGTGGGAAAATAAATTCATGCAAAAAATGTTGAAAAGTGATATGTTTCACACATTTTTAGTAAATGTATTTTTGTAAAGGATCTAACTAAAATCTTAGAAACAATTTAGTTTTTTTATAAAGTTAGGTCCATTCAAAAATTCATTAAATAAACATTTATGTATAGTAAATTATATTAATAATCTAAATACTAAATATAAAAATGGAAGAGAAATATTTCTAATGGAAAAAATATTTATGGCCTATATCTATTACAAAAATTACATCCAAAAAATTATGAACCAGAGGGAAGGTTAAATGGTAAAAGAAAATGTACAACTCATGAGAAAATAAAGGATAAGAAAATATATTTTTATTTTGATTGTGAGATCATAGAAAATACTAATATAGAAATTCAATCATAAGAATCTTCAATTCCATGTGATATTTGAAAGAAAAACCATACCTTTACTCCCATGTTCCACGAAGTCAAGTTAACCACCGATATAATAATCATAAAAATCATAATTAATTATTATTAATCAAATTAATTTCTATTGAATTTTATATTATTCAATTATACTCATTTATTACATAAATAAGAGTTGGTTAGTTTTTATTTTCATCATCAAATGTTAGTAATATTTCATATTTCATACTTATTTCATAATAGTGATGTTGGACCCCTTTCATTGAATCAAATTTAACCAAGAATATAATAATTAAGGTAGTGGAATCACTATGTTTCAATATTTTATGTAGTTCGATCTTCATTTTATGGAAATTATTGTTATGGTTTTTTAGAACGGAATCCATGATAAAAAAAATCGAGTGACTTGTGGATAACTAGGGGTTAATTTATATTGATGGTTTATTTTTATATAAACCTTAGAGATTCAAATTTATGGAATATATTATTCATTATAATAATATATTACCATTATTAATGTATTTATATATCTTTATGGGTAAATTTTTATGTTGGAATAACATCATTCTTGTAGGTGGTCGAACTGACCCAAATAAGAGAATGATATACTAATGAGTGAGTAAAAGTATAGAGTAATATAATAGTACTAACATTTTAATGTAAGAATAACTATTTTAATATAATATAATTTTCATAGAGGATAATATTTATAAACAGTGTGGATGAAAAGGTATTTGAAAACATAAGGGAATAACTTCATTACTTATTTGACAAATTCACCCCTTTTCAACATAAGTTCCATAAGAATGAAAGATTTAGACTCCCTCATGGTAACAAAATCTATTCAATGTATTTGACTGATTTAGGTGAGTAAAAATGGTAGGATTAATAAGATATTTGAATTATTTTAGTTGTTTTATTGGTTTAGTAGAGGGTTATTTTATATAAAATTTTGAGTGGCATTTACAAAAAAAATCCATTGCCTAATATTTAAGGTTTTCATTTTAAACAGAATGTGGAAAAAGTGGAAAATAATGGTTTTTTTATATGTTTGGTTAAATAAATCCCTATAAAAAATACGGTGATGTAGTTTTATAATTTTTTATGTCTTTAACAAATATTTTAACCCCCTATTACCTCATTTATCCTTAATATTAGTGTCCCAATTTTTACCTCGGTAACTTCTTTTTATGGGTATAATTGAAATTAACCTATATACATAATTTCTAAATTATTGTTAAAAATTTTTACTTCATTTAATTTTATTATATTTCTAAATATTGGAAATTTATTTTTTATGTGCAGTAATAAAATATATAGAAACAAATATCTCTATAGAAAAAGATATTTTAAACATTAAATGTTCTTATTCTAATTTAATATAAATCACTAATTAAATTAATTTAAATTTACATTTTATACATTTAAACTTTAAATTTTATTTAAAATTCATCAATGTAAATTATTATATGAAAAATTCATAAAACCTATGAAAAAAAATTCATTGAAAAATAAATTTTTTACCCTTAAATAATTATAACCATGTCCTATTAAAGTTAAATATTCATCTTTTAATCTATTAATTTTATTTGAAAATAGTTATGATAATATTTCTATTGATTTTATATGTAACATCCCACCCCAACTCAATGGATTGAGAAGATATGGTGTTCTACTAGCCTTAGGTGAAATCCCCAAAACAAAAATGGATGAAAATAAATTCCAATGTATTGGAGAAACATTAGGGGATGATTTTCCCTTTGAATACATGACAACAAAACTAGAAAAAATAAAAATATCTAAAACCACTATATGATGAATGAGTATCTGATTAAAACTCAAAAATAATACAAACATAAAATGACATTATTGTGACAATAGAACATGGAATATCCAATTACCAAACCCAAATATCCAAAAAGACTAAAAGAAACTAAAATATGTCATCCCAATTACTTCCCAAGGATATCGCAGCTCCAACTCCACCCACTATACCCAAAATGTCAAGTCACATCACTAGACAAATATGAAACCTTTCCCTTCCCTATATCTCAGTGTATGATATCTCCAAATGCACTGAAGGTCCCAAATAGGGAGTGAGAATAAACTCAGTAGGAATTCCTTAAGCACATCCCAACACAAGACACTTGGAAATAATAAGTTATCATATTATATATAAAATTATTGGAAAACATTTAAATAGTTTATATCATTCCATAAGTGGAAACCATATGATAAAACCACAAAAAATATAAATAAAATAATTTCATACATTGCATGGTCAATCTCATGTTCACACACACACCATCCATTTGTACACACACACACATAAAATTTTTAAACACACACAATCCATAAACACATACAATATATATATTCACACAAGTTTTACAATCAATATTGGTGTTTCCATTGACAGTGGTACACCATGACTATGACTTATCCAATCTTGATGCTGGAAATTCTAACCAAACTCATCCCTTGTGAACACACACCAACCTAATTATACCAATTTACATGCTAAAATATTTTCAAAAAAATAATTCTACCTTGAAATAATTTCATAAAACAATATATATGTGTCTAAACCATTTCATAATTTTAAAATAATTAATTTAAAATCATATCAAAATAGTATTTTTCAAAAATACATCCAATCTTCTAAAGAAAAAACCAAAATAGTTTCCTTCATGAAATCACATAGCAATACCAATGAAAATCCAAGAAAACACTTTTAATAAAACTTATAATTCTATTTATAGAACCATAGAGTGAGAGAGAAGATACCTACCTCTAATTAAATGTTTTGGCATAATGGTTTTTATAATGATTCTCATGATGTCAATTATTTCTTCCAATCCACTAATAGAACCCAAAAATATCTCATCGGTCAAAAATTCAAACATGTAGATATAGATATTCTAATACCATTCTATGGTTCTATTCAAAGGAAAAAATGGATAACTAAGATTAGAAGTAATAACAAGACCCAAAAATTTTTCTTCTAACAGTGAACACTCAATGGTCCATTGGAATCAGATTCTGGGCATCTAAGATCACTAGAAATCTTCCAAGGGTTCCCTAGATGTTAAGAGGAAGGAAGAAAAACTAAATGTGGAGTCTACGAGTGCAGAAGGAAATATAATTAACTGAACATAACTGATTCATAATGTGAATTATGAATTCACATATAGAATCCTTAAGGGGTTGCATATTCCAAAACAAACATGATGCATTGATCTCTTTTTTCTGAAAAAAATGATTTAATGACATGCATTATTTTCACATCCTGAATGGACCCATCAAAAACCATTCATTCTATGAAATATCTCAGAACATCTACCCCAAACAATTCATGTCATAAAAATAATATTCATGTCGTGAATGTTTCCTACAAAATTTTAAAACATTCAAACTCTAGGTTCTCATACTCTTACACTACCAAACACTTACAGCTAACAAACCCCTGATTCTAAGAATAAAAGGAAAAAATTTAAAAAATAGAGTACCTCAAACTAAGGGTGCTATATTCTCCGTACCATTTGTTTTTATTGCATTAATAAAGTTGAAAATAGTGTTTTTCTAGAAGTGATTAGAATATTTCTCTTTCATTTCCTTTTCATACTCCCATGTCTCTTCTTAAATTGGACCATGCTGTTATAAAACTCATACCAAACTGATAATTTTCCCATGAAAGAGCTTTTATTTCCTCTCCACAATCCATACTAGAACATGAATCAAGGCAGCATATATTTCATGATCAACACGGTACCATCAAATGAAATGGTCATGATCAGGATGATACTTCTTTAATTGAGATACATGAACCACATTATGCATTAATATGAACCTTGGTTTTAAGGCCCATTGATAATCCAAATCACCTACTCATTCAAGTATCTCAAAATATCCAATGTACTGGGGAGACATATTTCCTTTTTTCCCAAAAGGATGATGCACTAACCTTGTAGAGATTCTCATGAAAACATGATCATACACCTCAAATAATAAGGTTCGTCAATAATTATCCACATAGGATTTTTGATGACTCTAAGATATCACTATTAGATTCGAAATAATCTAAATATTCTCTGTTATATCATGCACAGGGATAGATATAATAATATAAGTTTCACCTATTACCACCTAAAAAAGTCGAGAACAACAAGGATGGCCATACAATGATTTGAAATGATCCATACATATAGAATATTAATAACTATTATTATATGGTAACTCTACTAATGGTACATGATCTTCCCACAAGGCTTAAAAATCATTCACAAAGTCTATCTGTATACATTTCAAAATTTAGATCATCCATTGATATTGTCCATTAGTATGAGGACAATAAGCTTTGTGCATTGTAAATTTCATTCCCAGTGCTTTCTATATGTATTTCCAAGACTGAGATGTAAAATCAAGGTCCTTATTAGAAATAATTTAAACAGTAATGTCATGTATATTAAAAAATTCTAAAATGTAGATTTTGGAAATTTCTTCAAATTTATTGGATTCATGAATAGGGATAAAGTGATCTAACTTCCTAAGCCAATCCACAATCACTCATATGGAATTATGTTTCCTAACCATTCTTGGAATACATGTGACAAAATCCATTACTATCTACTAACATTTTGGCATAGTGATGTGTAAATAATTCAACAAACTAGTTGGTTGTTGGTTCTCCACCATGACCTACTGACAGGTGAGTCACATAGAGACAAAATTTCCCTCTTTCCTTTTCATGCCTGCCTTCCAGAACTATACTTCTAGTGATTTATACATGTTATATATTCCATGATTAATAGGACATCTTGAATGGTGGTAATAAGAGATAATATATTCTAGACAAGTCAGAGCACAAAAATTCAAACACTAAAACACAACACTAATATCTCATTCAGTGTCCATCCTTCAATGGTCCCCCACCATTGAGTTTTGAAAACATATCTAGACATTCATGATTGAATTTATAAACTTTTATAACCTAATAAATCAAAAAAATAACAAAATCAAAGAGAAATAAAACCATGAAATCACCTTTCTTGGCACAATATAGATTCATATCACCTATAACCGATATTAAATTCCATTCATCTGAATCCTTTTTAGATAATTAATTATAGGACATTCTATTCAATGAATTTGCCACTAAATTTCATTTTATTGGTGCATACATCAAGATTAATTCAAACATTTTTAGTTATTCCATCCATCTACATTGAGTTAGATTCAAACCCCTTTATGAGAAAATGTGTTTCAAGCTCTTATGATCCATGAATACCCAACATCTCTCAAAAAAATGATAATGAAACCAAGTATTCATGATATGAACTACAACAACCAATTCCAAATCATGTGTTGGGTAGTTCTTATCATGAACCCATAACTATAATGATATATATTCAACAACATGAACTCCTTGCATGAGAACACAACCTAACTCAAATCTCGGTAAATCAAAATAGACCCCATACCCTCTTCTTGACTCCCACAATGTAAGGATAGGTTCTGATGTAAGCCAAACCTTTAGCTCTGAGAAAGACTTCTAGCACTCATAATTCCTTTGGAAAGGGACTCCATTCCTTTTCAAATCTTTCATTGGTGAGTTGAGTCATGAAAAATAATGAAAAAAAGTTAGAAATATTCTACTAAGATTAGGAAACTACATATCTCAAAGATATTCTTAGGTGGTTTCCAGGAGATAATATATTCTATTTTTTAGGATCTAAAAAAAATCCATTTTCAAAAATGGAATGACCAAGGAAATGTAACTCTTGTATCCATAAATCACATTTTTAAATATTGGCATTAATTTGATACTCTTGCATGTTACTGAATACTATAGCCAAGTGTTTCTCATGATTAGATTTGGTTTTAGAATACACCATAATATAACCAATGAAAAATCTACAAATTAATCAATAAAACTTTGAAATATTTAATTAATAAATTCAATAAACCTCGCTAGTGAATTAGTTAGACCAAAGGGAATAACCCTATATTTGAAATCACCATAATGGATATTGAAGGCTATTTTTGGAATATCCACCTTTCAAACTCAGAGTTGGTGATATCCCGATCATAAATCAATCTTAATGGACAATGATTATCCCCTAAATTGATCAAACAGATCATCAATTCATGAAATAAGATACCGATTATTTATCCTAACTCGGTTGAGATTATGATAATTTACACAAAGTTTAAGAGTTTCATCTACATTTTTCGCAAAAAGAACTGGTACTACCCAAGGATATGTGATTGGTCGAACAAACCCTTTTCTTTATAACTATTTGATCTAAAGTTTCAATTATCTCAATTCCATTGGTTCTATTATATAAGGTGGAAGTTAAATAGGACTATTCCATAATAGAAGATCAATTATAAATTCTATTTCTCTTTCATGTGGAAACCTAGAGAAATTATCTTGAAATACATCATGAAATTAGTCAACAATGGTCAGAAAATAACTTTTCCACATCTCATAAATAAATTCCAAAGTAAACTGATAAGATATAGTCACAATAGTTATTACCAAAGGTCCTTTAATTCTTTCCTCCATGTCTTAATATCCTTTAAATAGATACTAAACACAATCAAAAGATGTGTAACTGACCTTTCTATCACAATAATCGATGTGGGCCTTGAACGATGTCAACCAATCCATTCCAAAAATTAGGTCATAGATATCCATCTCAAGAATAGATAAATCCCATGAAAACTTATCCTTTTGAATAGTTAGAGCACCTGTTTTACACTTATATGCTCAGAATTAATGTTTTCTCATAGGTGTTTTCAATTTTAAAATGGAGGGCATCATCTCATCATGTAAACCCATATGACCAACAACTCGAGTGAAAATAAAATAGTGGGATGCACCAATATAAATAAAATCATTCATAAGGGTAAAATAGAAAATAATCATACCACACAACATTAAAGGATCATATTGAACATCCGTTATCATCTGTTTGATACCATAAAGCAGCTTACTCACTCCTCACAGATCCTTACTTCCTTGCTGAGATTTCATAACATGAGGTGTTTTTGAGTTCTTGGAATCACCTTGGCTCACTTGTTTCAATTATGATAGTTATTTTGGTGATATCATCCCTTCAAAGAATAAGATTTCATAGAAACATGATATGGGTCACTAGTAATAGACTTAGAGGACTACAACAATAATGATGAAGATTTCCCATCTGATTATAATTGTGAAAATATTGATTTGGTGTTATGTAATATTTCTTCTTATGGTAATTATACCAAAATTAGAAATAATCAAGATTTATATTGGGACTTGTATGTAATTTTACTAATCCCATCTTCTGATTCTGAGACACTCCACCAACATGGAAGTAGGTGTCACACTTTCTCTAATTCACTGTGTTTGATTTTCTACCAGTTCCTATGTTGATAAATAGACATCCTCTAATAGGATTCAGAGAAATGTATATTTTATCTACCATAAATCAATTCTCAATTTTTTCATACTCCATAATAAAAATAATATATATCTTTGAGTGAATCTTCAGTTGCAATCCAAAATCCAAGATGTGTTATTTCAAGGGTGCACTAGCAACAACTTTTAGAGAAAACATGACTAAGTTCATAAAATGAGCTACATATTTTATCATAGATATATTTTACTACATTAGGCTGAAAATTTAATTTTTCCTTTCTATCTTTAATTTGTGTGGATGTAATATTTTTTTTTTGAATAATTCCTCAAAACTTCCCACAATAGTCATTAGTCAGCTTTATCTTTGAAAACTAAATTCAACCATTGTCATGAAAGATCATACAGTATATATGTTTCCAACATTACCTTTAACTTTTATGGTATACCAAGAAAACAAAAAACAATGTTCATTAGATTAAGCTAAAATTTCACTTTTTTAGGTTTGGAATCCCCCTGAAAAATAGGTGGATTTTTTTTTTAACTGCACTAAATGATCCATATACATTGGTTTATCATTTTAATTTCCTTTTTAAATGGATTGAAAATATGGTATGATTATCTATACAAGTTGTTGGTTAACCTATGGTTCAGGTGAAACCACATTATTTATAGCCACTTCCTACTAATTTTTGTGGAATATACCAAGTTCAACTTTCTATAACCAAAACAAAATATTATTCATTTCACATTTCAATAAATCAAGGTCCTCTAAAACTTACAAATTAATATAAGAAACAATAATTAATCATTTTTCCTAAAAATAAAACATTTTAACAATTTAAAAAATCATTGAAAAATTCATTAACAATGTATTCCTAGTGGGAAGTCTCACTAAAATGCATGATATGAAACACTCATAGGCTAAACCCATGCCAATGAGGTAAAAACACAATTATAAGTGTCTTAGAACAATTTTATACCTAGACACCCCCAGTAACTTGAAGTTTAGAATAAAAATGTTTTCTAAATATTTTTATGCTATATATTTTATGTTCTAACATTCATATATCCTTTCTACAAACACAATAGATAGACAGACTGACAATGATTAATACCATTTACTCCCTGACTAGCTATTAGATCCAACTCCACCTACCATGCCCACAATATCAAGACACGTCACTAGAGAAATATGATACCATTCCATTCCCTATATCTTGGTGTATGACATCTACGAACACACCAAAATTCCCAATCATTGGGTGATAATAAACTTAGTAATCATTCTCAAAGGTCTTCCCAATACTTTCCACTAGGATAGAAAATGTTAACAAATTTATTATAAAATGATTGGAAAACATTTAAATAGTTTATATCATTACATATGTAGAAACCATATTAAAAACCTATAAACTATATCATTACAATAATTTTATACTTATCATGATCAAACTCTTGTTCACACACACACACACCATATATCTATACATGCACAAAATCCATACAGAAAAAATACCTACAATCTAGGCTAGTGTTACCATTGATGGTGGTACTCCATGACTATAACCCATCCAACCATGATGGTGGAACTTTATACCAAACCAATCCATTGTGAACACACACCAGCCGAATTATGCCAATTTATATACCAAAAATATTTACAAAAAAAATTATGTCTTGAAATAATTTCATCAAAAAAAATTCAGGTTTCCAAAACATTTCATAATTTTGAAATCAAAATTTTAAAATTGTATCCAAATAGTCTTTTCAAAAATCCATATGATTTTCCAAAGAGAAAACCAAAATAACCAACATTACAAAATCACACAATAATACCATTGTAAATCAAAGAAAAATCATTTAAATAAAATAAGCCTTCTAGTTCTATAACTGTATAGTGAGGGAGAAGACGCCGACCTCAAATTTAATATTTTGGAATATGGGATTTATGATAGTTCTCATGATGTCAATTATTCCTTAAAATACTCCAATAAATCCCAAAAAGATCTCTCAAATCAGAAATCCAAACACATAGATCTCAGTATTTCAATATTGGTCTATGGTTTCATTTAAATAAAAAATTGGATATCCAATTTGATAAGGAAAAAATAGACCCTAACCGTTTTATTCTACTAGTGAATGCTTAGAGATCCATTTTAATCAATGTATAGGCATCAAAGATTTTTTAGAATCACCCAATGGTGCCCTAGAAGTTAAGAGGAAGGGAGAGAAACTTAATTAGGATTCTACAAGTGTAGGAAAAAATAAAATTCACTAGACATGATGGATTCAGGATGTGAATAAATTGAATGTGGATTTGAAGAGTGTATGATGAAATAAAATTTTATAGATGCAATGGATTCATGCCATGAATTACGAATGAATGACTTAAATCCCCAATGGTATGCGCATGCTAAAAAAACCGATGCCTCGGTCTATATTTTTATAGAAAAAACTGATTTCATGATTTGAATGGTTTTTACATCCTGAATGGACCCATAGAAAACCATTCATGCTATGAAATATTTCATTTCATCTTCCCCGAACAGTTTTCATCATGAAACCACAATTTAGGATTTGAATGATTCTTGTAGAATTTTCTAGAATCTAGCCTCTAGGTTCTCCTACTCTTACACTACAGAACACTTCCATATAATAAATCCATGACTCAAATAAAAAAATAAAAAGCATTAAACAACATCATAACTCAAACCATGGGTGCTACATTATTAGTATACCAAATTATTCATTCCTAATCATAATAATATGTTACACATAATAAAAGATATATATTTTTGTAATAAAATATTTTATTTCAAATTATCAGTTTATTTCACTATATATTATTTGTGAATTATTTTATTTTCCATTAAATTTCATGCCAATTGGATATTACTAGGGATCATATATCAAGAAACCATATTTCAAACAACAATATATTTGAAGAAAATTTTTCTAATGACCATATATAAATTGGTCATATTCCACTTGTATATATATTCTTACATACATATATATAATCAATCACCCTACCCACTTATCTCTCAATATTTATATTATAATTATGATCCATTTCCTTATATCCATATTCTATTCATGGTAATGGTCTTCTTAAAAGACTATGATTTAAAGGTTTTTTTTATTCGGTATATTTCTATTGATTTATTAATAATTTAATTTTCTTAATGATGTTTCATATTGCAATATCAAAATGTAATATTGTTTATCATTAATCATAATATTTAATATCAAGAAAATTTATCTTTATTTATTTTAGTTTGTCATTACATATAAAATAATCTAATAAATATAATATTTATTTAAAGGAAAAAAATATAACAGTAACATGGGGAGTTATAAATATAGTATCGGAAAGGTTGTATTTAATTTTGTTTCTTTAACTAGAAAATTCAAATTTCATTTTTTGAGTCATTATGATTCATATTTTGGTGGGTTCATGAATGATAGATTGGAAAATAATGGAATTGTTCATTTTCAATGTAAATGTTTGAGGTCATGGAGTTCTATGAAGTAACATTCAGTAGCATTATGATTGATTGAGGCATATTATTTTGTACTAGTAAGCTATTGTGTGTAATAAAAATGGATTAGATAGACCCTATCTGATGTTGGTATGAATTATGAAAGGATTAGTTTTTTAAATCATTATTCAGACATTAAAATTTCAAATAATTAGATTTATTATTCTAGGATGATACATATTATTTTTATTTATCAATTTCTTCATGTTCATATAGAAAATAGAGACATATTACTATATTATTATCATACTGAAGAAATATTTGATGAAATTATAACCAATCTAATTCATTCTATAATATTTCAAAAGAATAATATTAATCATAAAATGATGGTTTTATGAAGATATATTTTTTATGATTAATATATTAAAAATATTAGATGACATGAAGAGATGATTTTTCTTTATCCTTTTACTTTTAAAAACATGTTCATTTATCATTGGGAATACTATAAAGACCCTAACATGAATTATCGGGTCTAAAATGAAGTGCCACATGACCTCTTGTGTGCCTCCCCATACTTAAGAGTCTATCAACTAGCGGTGAGGGTCTAGAGATTCCATATGGAAACTATAACCTTGGTAATTACATCCATTAACTAGAGTGTAAAAACTATATGTAATCCAACTAAAAATATTAGTGTACAATAACATGAACATGATTCTATAACAGATGTCATGTTAGGTAATAAAATATCAAACTAGTGGACCCCTGATGTGTAAGGTTAATAAGTATAATCATTATATTGGAAATAAATAAATAAATGATGTTGTGGTGGTTGTCTAAATTTTATCAAGAACATCCATCTACTGACCTCATACTCCTCAACAACTTCCTCTAGGCCCTAGCCCTTCTTCAGGTCCCTAATTATGATGTTTTCACATGCACTGAGAGACCTATGAAGGGTCTAATTGTAAACTCAATAGAACGCCACCACTACATCCTTATCACAAGTGCACATATATATATTGGTGAGTGTCATGATTTAATGATATATGTTTATACAAGTATATAAACAACTATATACCAAGAGATCATGTGCTAACCTGGCTACCATGAACCCCAACTGTACCTTCTTAGATGCTATGCTGGAAGAATGTCATAAGTTTTCATTATATGAAATAATTCCAAATTTGTTAATCCGTTCACCTTTAAGTATAATACATGTTCATACTTTAAATAATAACACCATCATAACCTTAATTAAAATTTAAAAATATGACTCATGGCTACCTACTTTCCTCTGATGGCATGCATGCTTGGAACAATAGAATCAATGGAACTCTACACATACAAAAGTATATTCTCTATCAGTACATTAAACTACCATATGGAACCTATTCCAATGTTTTATAACTTTATAAACCTATAGAATAATCTCATTCCAATATCTATCATTATCCATCCTATATTTAGAGATACATTCTATGAGTAATTTTATCCAAGCTCCCCTAAGGGGCCATTTAAGTCCTTAAATTCCACATATCAACCTAAACACTGAAATAGAGGTTTCAAAATCTATGAAATAATACACAATTAGGGAACTATATAACAAGTAACAATCATGGAATATCAAATATTCCACAGACCATGAAATAACAACATATAAGGTGTGACATAACAAGGAATGCACAAGATATACCAAAAAAAGGTTTCATGGGATACCCACACATTCCAACATATGATATCATTAAATGGTCTCTATACTAGGCCCACACATAGAATCCATTCTTGTCAAATAATCCATATAAGGGCTCAAGATGGTAAGGACTTCCTACCTATAGCATGTTAATGTTAATTTCCAAGATCTACGTTGAAATGAAACTAAAATCATGATCCCCTTAAATTTTCATTGAATATAGTCCAAATTCATCAAAATAGTTTCTCTAGAATTAGTATTCAAGGATGATATCATGCCAAGAGGTGGAATCCACATAAAGTTACCAAAAGGAATTTATCACCAATGGAAGATCCATGATCGAGCAAGGAGATGTCACCAATTATCATAATCCAAAATTTTTCTATCAATAAAGCATGAATTCTCTATTATACCATGGTGGATATTCATATATATATCCAAAATGGCTTGGATACATGATCAATTATTGAGAGTGAAGGATAATTAGGATTGGAATATATATATCATACATTCATGGAGTCCAAGAGATTGATCTAGACATAAAGTTCCCAAGAAAATAGGAAGAGGAAGCCTAAAGAACAAATAGAGATCTCTTTAGGTGGGTCTAGTCATAATGTAGTCGGATTAGGGTGAGGGTTAGGATAAAAACTAGAGAAGGTAAAAATGATGAAAATTCCATTAATGAAAGATTCATCTAGGCACCACCGAATTCCTGGTGTCAACATGAGTTGGCTGATGATTAGCCTCCAACCAGTCAGTGTGCCTATGAATAATATAGGTATCTTCCATAGACACTAGATAGTAGGTGGGATATGAAGAATATATATCCCTTAAATAGAACAACTAGCTATCTATTTCACCCCATTTGTGATCCAATGCCCCTATTTCATTCATTTTGTATCCCATACTTTCACGACTTGTCCCCTGGGGTCTGTGTCGCGACTACCCCAAGCCCGCCTTCCATAGGCCAGGGGCTGACGAATAGCACTGAAGGCGTATTCCCTAAAACTAGGAAGGCATTTCCTTTATAACCTATAACATGAAAAACCAAGAACACATCAAGATACGAACTCAAGTAAATTGAATAGTAAACAGATTGAGTACAATAAGTAAAAAAGGGGCCAGGATACAAGCACAACTGGAAAGTACTAGGAAAAATGGATAGTACAAGACAATTGATAGGTGAAAAGTATATCCTGGATCATCCACCATGGATTCTACCTAAAGGGTAGGTACAACTAATGAACGGCAATCTCTATGATTCACCTCGTCTAACGTCCACCTCTGAGCTACCTCCAGTCCTGCTACCCTCATCCACAGTCAGCATTGTCCGTTGTCTGCACCAAACACAACAAAGTGAAGGCATAGCCCATGCAGGGGTGAGTATAACGATACTCATTAGGGACCTCGATACCCTCAAGGTCTCACAAAATCCACAAAGGATAAACCAAAAATGAAGTAAATGACTGATAACCCTAATTAGTTATATTCCTGTACATATACCTAAGTTATCAAGTAAACCCATCTCAATCATGAGGAAAACACATAGTCCAACTCTAAATCCCCAAGCTCAACTGTTCCACAAAGGAAGAAATATTATGAAGGCAAGTACCACATAGGTACGCCACACAGAATAATACCACCAAGGTATTACCACGAAGGAAAGTAACACACAAGTACAGAATCACCTCACACTAGGTATAACTTAGGTACAGTAGTATAGATGATTATATGTAACTACTGAATCATCTTACTTTATTAAGAGGCTGACTCACACAGGATCGCTCGGTGCTGACCCACACAGGATCGCTCGGTGCTGACCTAAAATGGATCTCTAGGTGATGAACCACATAGTATCTCTAGGTGATGACCCACACAATATCTCTAAGTGCTGACCCACACAGGATCGCTCGGTGCTAACCCACACAGGATCGCTCTTCATTATTCACGTCACAGCTAGCTATTGGGTTTCCGCACTACACTCACTTGTCTCCATGAGGTTCTTCCCCATAAGCCACTGGTCAGTAATCCAACTGCCAAGAAGTCTCACGAATAAGTATCTAAAAGGACCACCACATCATTGGGGTCTCAACGCAATAGACGGTGCATCAATCGGACGCTCGGTCTTTGAGTTATTAGCCTTTTAGTCCTAAGGGACCAGTTGGATTCATGCTCGATCCAACCCGAGCATATTCCAACTTTATAAAAATCTCCAGTGGGGTATAATCAAATGTATTTTCTCACTCCAAGGTTTCCAACGCTACTGACAGTTCTTCAAACGGACGTCTGGTGCCAAATTTATGGCCAAAAGAGCGTAAATGGGTCGTAGTGCATTCGGGTCCGGTTCGACCCCATCAGACCAACCCGGCCTAGGCCGACCTGGTTTGGGTCGACCCGGCCTGACCCGCTAGGTCTTTCCCAGCTCGTGTTATGGCCCGGCCCGCGCTGGGTGGCCCGGACTAGCGGCGCGAAGGCCGCGGGGCCGTGAGGGCGACGAAACCGTGGGGCCTCGTGGTGGGGAGGCGGGGCCACGGGGTTGTGTGGCGGGGCCACGGGCAGTGCGGGGTACTAAGGAGAAATAGAGCTAGGGGCGGTGCAGTAGGTCCGTGGGTGGAGCGGCATGGATTCGGGTGGAACTTTGGGGATGCGGGGCACTGGAGGCCACGGGGCGGCGGAGGCCGCGGGGCGGCGGTCTGTCGTGGATGGACATGCGGCGTCGTGCCTTTTCCAGTGACTCGATTGACCGACCGCCCTTCATTCTTCGCCTTCATCACGGTTCTCGAGTTCCACTGGTGCCAAACGCCGTCACCGATCACTTCACCATCACGAAGAACACACCAATAACGAAGAACGGTGGAGAGGTCAGGCCATGTTTGTTTGGCCCACACCCTCCGCGTTAGGGCTGTAGCAAGCAGCTCAACAAATATCATAAATCAAGAATGTGTATGGAAGATATTTAAAAACATCAATCCATACAACCTTCTTCAATCACTATTCCCAATCCCACAAAAGAAAAACATATGCGGATCAACTGGTTTATGAGATTTGATCAACATTCATAGTTTATAAGGGAAGAACATGGGAAGTGATAATCACTCATAAATAAAACCCTACCTCGAAGGGTTGTTGACGGAGGCTGCGAGGAAGGAGATGATGTCGTGGGGGATAATCGAACGTCATTGACATTAGCGTTTCCTTGATCATCAGTTTGTTCATCATTTGAGAGGTTTCTCCCAATAGATCTTCTCTCCCCAATTCCACCAAAATAAAAGATATCCCACATAAAAGAACGAGTTATCTATTATTTTTGTTGTCATAATTTCAAAATATATTAATTAATTAATTGATGGGTTGGCATAATTAATTAAAGGGGAGAGTTGGCATAATTAAGTGGGGGATCTCAAGACGTTTCTCCCCATTTAGTGGGATTACAAAGGGGTTTAAGGGGTTTCAAGTCTCGGGTGGTCCCCACCACCATAACCCACATGGGAGGTTAGGCTCGCGTGGTCCCCACCACCATATCCTATGTTGAGAGGTTTTAGTACCGGTGGTCTCCCCCATTAAAACATCCACATGGAAGGTTTCAACAAAAGAAAATAAAAATGTTACACATTTTTATTTTATTTTTATTATTTCACAAAAAACACAAAAACTATCTTTCAATCTTGACCCACTATAGTCAAGGTGAAGGTCTCCTTAAGAGAATATTGGGGCTGCAAGTTCAACGTTGCCCTTAAATTTCAATTCTGAGCACCGGTTCAAAAGTTACAAAAACATTCATGTACGTTTATTGAACGTATCCGAAAAGAAAGTTCAGAAATTCATTTTGGGCACAACGGGCCTCGAAATCACGCACTGTCAATTTTTTCAGACTTCTAAAATTCCCATTTAATTAAAACAAATTACATAGAAATTCTGGATCTTTACATTCTCTCCACCTCAGGGCTTTACATCCCCATAATCCAAAACTCAAAACTAGAAAAACAAGTGGGGGTACTGAGCACGAATCTGAGCCTCCCACTCCCAAGTGCTCTCCTGAAGGTTCCCGTGCTTCTGGAAAATGCGCAGTAGAGGTATCGACTGCCCATGAAGGACCTGATTCTGTCGATCCTCAATCTCTACTGAAACCTCCATAAAATTCACCCCATCATCAACATCCAACTCTCTATGGTTGATGATGTGAGAAGGTTCATGCACGTATCTCCTCAGCTGGGATACATGGAAGACGTCATGCACCTGTTGCAACTGTAGTGGAAGAGCTAAGCGGTATTCCACCTCGTCAACTCTGTTGAGGACCTAAGAAGGTCTGATTAACCTTAGAGATAACAGGCCACCTTGGAAAAATCTCCGCAAACCTCGTCGAGGTGAGACCCGTAGAAAGACGTGGTCACCATCCTCAAACTCTAGAGGTCTTCGTCTCCTGTGGAATAATACTTATGCTAGATATGTGTAGTCTTCATCCACTCCTAGATGATCTGCACTTTCTCTGTGGTAGTTCGTACCATCTCTAGTCCCACTAGTGCGGACTCCCCTAGGTTATTCCAGCATAAAGTTAATCTGCAAGGTCGCTTATACAACACCTCAAAAGGTGACATCAAAATGGTGGAGTGATAAATGTTGTTGAATGAAAACTCCACCAAAGGTATGTGATCCTCCCAGCTACGACCGAGGTTGAGGACATAAGCATGCAGCATGTCCTCGAGGGTCGAAATGGTCTGCTCAGTCTGGCCATCCATCTGAGGATGGAAGGTGGTGCTCAAACGAAGTTGCATCCCAAAAGTCTCCTACAACCCCTTCAATATCCAGGAAGTAAAACGTGTATCATGATCAGATTCAATCATCGAGGTTTGTCCATGTATCCACACAATATCCTGCACATAGAGGCATCCAAGCTCTCTACTGAACCCTGCTCTCTGATCGGTAGGAAGTTTGCCGACTTGGTGAGTTGGTCGACAATCACCCAAATCGAGTCATGACTCCTGGATGTACGTGGAAGTCCTGTCACAAAGTCCATGGATATCCCATACAACTTCCACTCTGGGACCTCTAAAGGCTGAACCAAGCATGTTGGTACCCGATGCTTCAGCTTCACTTGCTGACAAGTGAGGCACTGATAGAAAAACTCTGCTACTGCTTTCTTCATTCCTGGCCACCAGTGCTGTCGTCGGAGATCCTGGTACATCTTAACCACTCCTAGATGTACTGCTAGAGGGGATGTGTGAAAATACCTCATCACTTCCTCCCGAAGCGACACAAGTACCATGGAACATATTCTAAAGAGGATGGAATGCTCCCCCACCTTCAGAAAATCAATCTGGTGCATGTCCTATGGATATCTGAGCATGTCATGTCTCACTGTCAGTGTCCCCACGTTGTGCCTCCATGACTTGCTAAAGAAGTGGGGGAGTGACTGTATGAGACTGAAGAAAAAATTCTCAATACCGATCCACAAAGGATATCTATAAAGAGGCAAGCTACTTCATCGCCTCACCTAGAAGCTGTATACCAGAACATTGGCTGAGTGCATCTACTACAACGTTCCCCTTCCCAGTATTATAGATTATCTCAAAGTCATAGTCCTAGAGGAACTCAAGCCAATGTCACTGTCTCAGGTTCAGGTAATTCTAAGAGAAGATATACCTGAGACTCTTGTTATCAGAGTACAGTGTATAACGTTCTCCCATCAAATAGTTTCACCACATCTTCAAGGCGAATACCACTACTGCTAACTCCAGTTCATGGGTAGTGTAGTTCTACTCATGTTGTCTCAGCTATCGAGAACCATATGCGATCATTTCTCACTCCTGCATTAGGACACATCCAAGCCAGATCCCTGATGCATCGTAGTAGACTACGTACCCTACGCCCTCCTCTGGAAGCCTCAAGATGGGGGCACTATTCAGCCTCTGCCTCACCTCCTAAAAACTATGTTGGAATCTCTCCGACCACATGAAGGGTTGCCCCTTCTTCGTCAACACTGATATAGGTGCTGCAACTCTGAAGAAATCTGGCACAAATCTCCAGTAGTATCCAGCCAAACCCAGGAAACTTCGTACCTCAATCACACTCTTGAGTGGCTCCCATGAAATTACCACCTCAATCTATACTGGAACCACTACAACTCCAGCCTCCGATATGACATGTCCCAAAAAGTAGACCTCTCAGATACAAAATTTTCACTTCAAGAGCTTACCAAAAATCCGGTTCTCTCGGAGTGTGTCCATTTCTACCTGCAAATGATAGGCATGCTCCTCCTCTGTAGCCAAGTAGATCATAATTTCATCGATGAAGACTACTAAAAAGCGATCAAGGTATGGCTAAAATATACTATTCATGAGTCCCATGAACACTACTAGAGTGTTGGTTATATGAAATGGAATACCCTAGAACTCATAGTGGTCGTACTGACATCTCAAAGTCATTTTCTGCACATCCTCAACTTATAATATAAGCTAGGGATAACCTAATCTGAGGTTTATCTTCGAGAACCACTGTGCTCTTATTCTGATCAAAGAGGTCATCAATCCTTGGAAGTGGGTACTTGTTCTTCACGATCACCTGGTTCAGGCACTGATAGTCGACACAAAGTCTCAAACTCCCATCCACCTTCTTGGAGAATAAAATTTGGGCTGCGCAAGTTGAAACACTGATCCGAATGAATCCCTTCCCCTACAAGTCCTTTAGCTGTACTCGCGGCTCACAAAGCTCCATAGGAGCCATCCAATATGCTGGTGTAGATATCAGTGTCATCCCGGGGTACAAGTCAATGTAAAAGTCCACCTCTCTATGAGGAGGTAGACCCAGAACATCATCAAGGAACACATTCTCATACTGTTCCACCACTATAGGATAGCTCGGACTCTCCACATCAACCACTCTGAAGGTCCGGCTAGCCAACTAATGAGTGATCAGATGTACCCACCTCTGGGTAATTCCATCCTGTGCGGCAAAGGCCCCATTCTCACCAATGAAGGTATTCTTGGTCCCATCCATGTGGACACACCGCACTTTGTGGCTAGTATAGTCAATCTGAGCATGGACTGTAGATAACCAGTCCATACCCAAGATGACGTCATAAGGCCTCGACGCCGCTACTAGGAGATCACAGTCAAAGCTCTCGCCTCCTAGAGTAAGCTCACACTGTTGGGGATAGTGATTAATCATCGAATCGGCTCTCGTAGAAGTCTCTGGACATAAGGATTGAGTCAACGTCTTCATCAGAATCTTCGAGCTCCTAATGAGGGCAGTGGCAATAAAAGAATGACTGGCACCTATGTCTATAAGTACTGCTGCTAAGGTAGAGTAGATATAGATCATACCTCATATCATCCCCGGAGCACCGTGATCATAAGCCTTAGTTTCTTGGAGTTGGGATCTTCCCTGTACACCTACTCCCTATTGTCGGGGTGGACCTCCTAGTGGTGGTGGGGGTAACATCTCGAATCGTTTCCCACCGCCAGCTTCACGGCCAGATCCTCTTCCACATCCACCTTCTCCCGGTAGACCTCCTCGGTTGAATCTATGTCTCTTCCTGGGTGGTCCTTCAATCATATTTTGATCATCCGTATGGAGGGTCCGATTGTCACGACCCATGTGACCCTGCCCACCACATGTGTAACACTACCCGCTCTTGGTATGACTAGATCTACCTCGTGTGCCCCGCATAACCAAACCAAAATCCTACGGTTGTCCATCTGTAATTCTATTCCTCTTGGACCTCCGTGACATCTATCTACTTCCAGCTGCATAAGACTCTGCTATGTGATGACTAGTAGTGGGTCGCACTACTGGTGACTACTCAGCAAAGAAAATCTCTACTAAAAGGGCTCGTTCTAACACCCCCACCTATGTCAGGATGCTGAGTGAGATCATCGAAGCCCTGATCTCTCTCCTGAGTCCCTAATCGGAGGTTCGGGCCCTGAAGAATGGGTCCCGCACCATATCAGTGGAGTAGCGTGAGAGGTCAGTGAACCTCACTAAGTACTGATCTGCAGTCATGTTGCCCTGCTAAAGATGACGAAGCTCCTATATTCCAACTACGCAAAGAGTCGCTGGAACAAACTCTACCTGAAACAAGCTCTCAAAGTCTTCCCAGAGAAGCATCACCTCATCGTAAACTTGAAGCATCAAGCTCCACCATCTGCCTGATGCTTCCTATAGGATACTAGCGGTAAGGATCACCATGAGATAAACTGGTGTCTCTACCAGTCGGAAGACTCTCACTATGACCTCCATCCAATCCTTAGCCACCTGTGGGTCCGTCTCTCCCCTGAACTTGGGTGGCCTCGGGCACTCGAACTCATGCAACGCGCTCAAGAAGTGTGCACTCTTTGTTGTTGGGGCTGGTGTCATCAGTGGCCCAACGGGTAATGGTACCGCTAGTGCCTCCGTTGGTGCCTCTACTAGAAGAGGGCCCTGCACCGACGCCTCATTTCTCAATGAGCTATCAATGCATACCACTCTCAGAACCCTATCTGTATGTCTGGGTGGAGGCATACTGAAAACAAACAGGTGCACCATGGTCAATAAGTTATACCTGGTGAGATGACTCAAGAGATCACAAAGAAAACTCTTGGAAACACACATGCAATGAGTGTTTTTGTGCACTGAGTCAGAAATCAGAAGTCAAGGTCCTGGTGTATGGATACGTCGATCGCCGCACCAACATTGGATTCCCTAAACGGATAACCACACTGACTACACAGAACACTATTTCCATTAATAATATCATAGTCCTGAGTTCTATGGTATAACTAACTCCTCTGATACCAATTTGTCATGACCCATCCTCTGGGGCCCGTGTTGTGACTACCCCAAGCCCGCCTTCCATAGGCCAGGGGATGGTGACTAGCACTGAAGGTGTATTACCTAAAACTGAGAAAGAATTGCCTTTATAACCTACAACACACACAACCAAGCACACAGAAAGATACAAACTCAAGTAAACTTAATAGTAAATAGAGTGAGAACAACAATTAAAATGGGGCCATAATAAAAGACCAACTAGAAAGTACATGGAAAACTGGAAAGTACAAGACAACTGATAGGTGAAAATCAACTCCTGGATCATCCACCATGGATCCTACCTAAAGGGTGGGTATAGATCCTGAACGGTCATCTCTATGGTTCGCCTCATCTAACGTCCAACTCTAAGATACCTCCAGTCTTGGTACCCTCGTCCTCAGTCAACATTGTCTGTCATCTGCACCAAACACAATGAATTGCAGGCATAGCCTGTGCAGGGGTGAGTATAATGATGCTTAGTAGGGAACCTGAGACCCTCAAGGTCTCACAAAATCCACAAAGGATAAACCAAAAAGGAAGGAAACAACTGAAAATACTACTTAGGTATATGCCCATACATTTACCTAAGTTATCAAGTAAACCCATCTCAATCATGAGGAAAACACGGATTCCAACTCCAAAGCCCCAAGCTCAACTATTCCACAAAGGAAGAAATACTACGAAGGCAAGTACCACACTGGTATGCCACACAGAAGAATACCACCAAGGTATTAACATGAAGGAAAGTACCACACAGGTACAGACTCAGCTCATAGTAGTTATAACTTAGGTATAGTTTTAGAGATGATTATATGTAACTACTAAATCATCTTACCCTGTTAAGAGGCAGACCCACACATGATCACTCGGTTCTGACCCACACAGGATCGCTCGGTGCTGACCCACACCGGATTGCTAGGAGCTGACCCACATAGGATCTCTAGGTTCTCACGCACACAGGATCGCTAGGTGCTGACCCACATGAGATTGCTCGGTGCTAACCCTCATAGTTTCGCTCTTCATTCTTCATGTCACAGCCTACTACTGGGTTTATGCACTACGCTCGCTTATCTAAGGTAGGGTCCACTTCAAAAGCCACTGGATGATACTCCAACTACCACAAAAGTCTCACGAAGAAGTATCTCAATGTACCGCCACGTCATAGGGTTATCAACGCAACAGACGGAATGTCAATCGGATGCCCGGTCTGTGAGTTATTAGCCTTTTAGTCCTGAGGGAATGGTTGGATTCGTGCTCGATCCAACCCGACCTTATTCCAGCATTATCCAAATAGCTAGTGGGTTATACTCAAAGGCACTGTCTCGCTCCAAGTTTCCCAACTCCATTGACGGTTCGTCAAACAGATGTCTGGTGCCAAAGTTATGGCCAAAAGAGCGTAAATGGGTCGTAGTGGGTCCAAGTCCAATCTGATTCGGTCGGACCGACCAGACCTGGGCCGACCCGGTTTGGGAACAAAGTCAAATCATTATTTATTACTCGTATTTTCTATTCTATAATAAGATAACGTAAAAAAAATTCCGTAATCATTTTAATATATAGAGATGAGTTTTCTTAGGAGGATTCACCTATTATACCTATCATGAATATAATATAGATATTCAATGTGGATTTACCTAAAAATAAATGTTTTTATTTAATGAAATTTTCACAATCACAATAAATGAATTTTCAATCATCTAAGAATAGTTTAATGAAATTTTGATGAAATAATTGATTATTATTGGCCACATAATTGATAGGGATCGAATGAAGAATTGAATTGGGATTATGTAATGTTTGTTTATTCAAAATGTAGAATATTATTTTTAGGTGAATGAATATTGATTTTTTTTATATTGGTATGGTAATTTTAATGAATTTTTTATTGGTTAATAAGTTTATATATCACATTATTAATTCTATAGATAATGGAATCAAAGTTAATTTTTTTATCATTAGATATAGATTATCTATTTGGGTTATACAACAATGGAAATTAGTATATTAGTAGTGTGATTTTTTTAAATGAGAAATAATTTTAACTACATGAAACTTTGAATAAGTTAATAGAAAAATATTGTTATGAGTGGTTTATAATGATTCTATTTAGGTTTAAGTAAATATATACTTAGAATTTCATTATGTATTCTATTTCAATAAGGCTAGAACATTATGATCATGTGAATGTTAAAGTTTCAAAAATATCCATCTTATATATTTAATTAATCCATTTAAATTGGATAAAATATTTCAATGGATGATGGATTTTAATTTATTATAAGAAGTAAGAGTGAATTTATCTTTGATCAATTATAGGTTCATCAATAGATATTTAGACATATTTATATGATAATTTATCAATATAATAGGATAATTCATATGAATAAGATATGTATTTGAGATATACTTTGAAGAAACATGCATATATCAATAAAACCTTTATATAAGTCCTATATTCATGATTTTATAAGTTTTTCTAGGGATAAAACCCATTATAAAACCATTAACATCCTAATTGAGAGACAAGATAAGAATTACCTCTGTTAGGGATCTAAGATATGTGCTTGGGTCAAATTTTATTGAACATGGAGAATGCTCTTAATAGAATTAGATAAGGAAGAAGAAGGCATAACTTGATGTTCATTTGGAAGTTATCTCTAAATAGTAGTTTAAAATGGAATTAATGAGATTATAGATGATATTTGTTATTTTGGAGTTTAAATATTCAATTAATTATAGAATGTATGAAACATAATACATTAAATAGAGATATATGTATATATGACATTAAATTTCTATTTATACTACTACAAATCCCAAGTTACTAAAAATTCATAGCTAATAAATGTAGTCACCAAAATATGTAGTTAAATAATCTCTCAATTTGAGGATTGATAAATAATTGTATACATTCCACCATTTAAAATTGAGTATATGATGGTAAATTTATATTAGAATTTGTAGCTAATAACTCTACTAGAAATGGTTCAATATAAAATAGAATGATAAGCTGAGAAATAAATATCATAGTCAGTTCTATCTATGAGATCTAATGTAGTGGACCATAATATGAAGCAAGATGAGACATCATAGGAGAAGGAATAATATTAATTGAAAAGTGATTTTTTCAAATAATGGAAAACATAAATGTTAATATATTGATTAATTAAAAGGTTTAATAGAAGTAAAATTTGGATTATAATTATGAAAAGACTTATATGAAAAAGGGAATCACAATCATTAAGATGAAAAAGGAATGTATCATTAAATATGCATCATAGTGCGAAAAATAATGTGGTAGTAAGAGGAATATATATCGATAAAATTTACATCTATGAAAGAATAAGTTAATACATGTTGTTAATAAAAAAGATAGTGATGGGGATTATTGTAAAACCACTCAAAACCTTCATTTTTTAATAGTCTAATTTTCTCAATTAGTTTTTGGAGTATCATAACCATTGTATAAGGCTATACTAACTACTTTTCCAGGAATTTGTCACCATGTAGTGATTAATTTAAAAATTGTTTTTCAAAAAACATCTTTAATGAATCAACATCAATGGTCTATTAAAGTAATGCTTCTAATTTACCATGGAATATCTTCAAACTATGTTTATGATTCTATAATATATAGATAATTTTAATAAATAATTTCATCATAAGTTATGGTTGTTCAAAATACATAAGTATGATAATCAGTATATTTTCACCCTTTTATAGATACATTTAGGAAATATGTTCTTAAGAATGATGTAGTAGATGAATTGGATTATATTCTTATTAATAATGATAATTCATGAGTGGGGATAGAATAATTGACTTAGATGAAGCAATAGAAATTGAGGTAAGTAAATAAGTCCATGTATGATAGGGTGCCTTTTAGTTTTCCATTTTATCATGAAATTAATATTATTTGAACTTATAAATTAATTTTAAAATGATATTTTATTTTATTTTAATCTATTTAATTTGATAATACCAAAGTATATAAAATTTTAATAATAATAAATGTGGCTATTTTTTGAGTCAGTTTTTAATATAAAAATTCTAATAGAAAATATTATTTTTCTAACTTTTGAATTATAATTTCCTAATTTGTGTTGTTTATAAAAAGTGAGGAGATTGGTAGATATATTATAAAATAATAGAATTTTTTTTATAAGAATATTGATCATTAGTTCATTTGTATTTTTATGTTTCTTATGTGTTTATTTTTTATTCTATATATTTTGTTCAAATTTGAAATATAAACTATTTTAGAAGATTATAATATGTTGGACTTATAATAAGATACATTGTAAGCTCATAGTATGTTCTACCAAATAGATTTTTTATTAGAGGTCAATATTACAAACATGATTACACATAATTAGAATAATGATCCTTGGTTTATGGTTATACATATTTGTTAACATTAAAAATTTATTTATAGAATAACCTAGATATAAGGATTATTATATTATGTTCATATATTTAGATTTTTTTCTATTTCATACATGTTGGAGTTGTACTGTGATTTGATTGATCAAGATTCATGATTGTAATTTAATCAAGTATGTGAAAGACACAATGTTGGATGAAAATTTATTTTCATGTGTTATATTAGTATAATGTCAACTCAATGTGAAGAAGAAACATATGACTATATTAGTAGGATAACATCATCTCGAGTGTTTTCTAAAGATTGTGTTATTTATAATATAGGGGAACTGTGATGATGAAATATACATTGATCAATAACATATTATCAAGGTGTTGTGTGAGAAAACCCCATCATAACAACATAATGGTTGGTGTTATTCTAGGGAAAAATTATTAGATTAATGGTGCATCAATATCACTAATGCGTTTTGAATTGAAGAATGGATGTCATTTCAGTTATTACAAACATACTATATAATGTGATTAATGTAATACCTGGAAGTTGAAAAATACTACTCTAGGATGATAAGATATAATATGGTAGAAATGATATCTTGATCTATTTCTAATAGAATATTAAAATTTTCCACATTATTATGTTATAATAATAATGAATTAAGAAATGATGATGCATGAAAAAAAATCAATGGATACATAAAATTTGGGAAACCATGATTCACTAAACCATTGACTAAGATTATGAAACCCATGTGGATTTAGTTGTGGTGTCTAAAAATTAAATTTATCTAAATAATAGATCCAATAGAATAAGATAATATAACTAATATATTGTGATGAAATTATTACCCTAGGAAATTTCTTTCTACTACGTGTTACTAAATCACAATTATAAAATCAATCAAGAAAATAGGGTCATTTGATACTTTCCTCTTCATTTATGGTTTATCTGATTTTGTTAAATACTTTCCTTATACTTCCACATGGAAAAAAACTATAACCTGGTTTATTATTTTTAATACCAAATATGGCTTTATTCTAGTTTTAACTCTATAAATAAAAAATATCTTATAATTAGTTCTTTTACCTAATGAAAAATACAAAAAGTATACACCTTATACCATTATTTGTAAAGGTAGGCTGTAAGAGGTTTGTGGAACCCCTAAAATGTCACATTATAGTGTGATCTACATGTAGTAGAGTTTTTATGAAGAGTATAAGTACAAAAACTCATCTAAAAATCTATAAAATAATTTTTTCCACTTTTATATGATTTCATCATTAATTTTTATTACTATTAATTTATCCCATCTTGACTACTAGACGTCTTCATATATGGTAAATTAGTCCAAATATGTGTTTGAACTGGTAATGGTTCATAACATGAATACTAGTATGATTCCATTTAACATGTGGTAACTAAAAACTAATGAGAAATGATGATATGTGTCATGACCCGACCCTACCCGGGCTCGAGCCGCAACTACCCCAAGCCCGCCTCCATAGGCCAGGGGCTGGAGACCAACGCCAAAGGCACAATAACTTGGGGAGGCCTTTTCCTAAGTACCTGTACACACACACACGCAGCACACTCAATGCAAAAGTGCAGAGTAAAAGAAAAGACAAGTAAAGAAAAGGGAAACTACTATATATATAACACAAATGTGCATCGACCTCAAAATAGTACAAGGTAAACTAAAGGTAAATAGAAAAGGAAAAAGCAGAAAACACGCACCCAACCAAAAAGTGCCACAACCCGGCATCAGGTAAACAAACGAAAACAGCTGGAAGGGCCCCCCACCTGGAACCCTACTTCGACCACCGCACGCGGTCCAAGCTCCCAAGCTCCTAAGCTCCTCTGATGTCACAACCAACCTGTCTGTCATCTGCAAGGGCACACCAAGTGCGTGCAAAGCCTAAGTAGGGGTGAGTATAAAAATACTCAGTAGGATACCCCGAAGGCTCGAGGGAGAAACAAAGGACGTACCGAAGGGTGAGCAGTAGATCGAACATGAAAACAAGAAAGGCACAACTGAGAGTGTAGTAAAGAGTAAAGTAAAGAGTCCATCTCAACCCAACAAGAGGAATGAAGGTAGACTCGTTTAGACACAGGGAGCTGGAAACGGTGAGAAGATGAACTTCCCATCAAGTCTTCGCTACCTATAGCAGGAGAGTAGACTCGTCCAACCATGAGAATCTAGACACGGAAAGCACGTGGCATAACCTACGCGTCTTCGCCTCTCCTGGAGGGAGAGTAACCAATCCCATGAAGTGGGTACTGGAACAAGGTATATACATAACCATATGCTCAAACAAGAAGCCCGAACAAGATCGTAAGGGGATTTCCATCCCGTAGCTCAGCCCAAGAAAAGAGTATCCAACAGTCCCAGAAGTAACACCATCGATGCCTAGCATCCAGCACGTCTACCCCAAAATACAAGTCAAGGGCTCAATAACCGCACCTCAACACTATCCGCTTTGGGCGGCACTGACTCACTCGCACGGTTTTTGGTCGCTTCACAAGGACATGTCTCGGTGGGGAAAGTTCTCCTCGTACTTGAGAGTTCTGGGGGAACTTCAAACCACAACTCGTCACTGCCCCGCAGTCGAGAGGTCTCCTCAAAGTCGACAGGAGACCCCCCTGCCCAGCTCCGTTGTAGGGTCCCTCGAAGTCAACGGGTTTCCACTACAGGGAGACCTGGTAAGAGTCGACGGGTGCCACACTGCCCAGTCCTGTAACATGGTAATCCACTGGAGGGCGACTCGGCTAAAGTCGGCGACGGGACCACTACCCAGCCCAGCTGGAGGTAACTCGGCATCGGGGACCACTGCCCAGTCCAAATGGAGGTAAGCCCGGCATTGGGGACCACTGCACAGCCCAGTTGGAGGTAAGCCCAGCATTGGGGACCACTGCCCAGCCCCGCTGGAGGTAAGCCCGGAACTGCTCTGGTCATCCCTACTGGATGGTACTGCTCGGTGAACACCGTTGTACTGGTCATCCCTGCTAGATGGTATAACTGGTGATCCCTGCTTGAAACAACCTCAGCCCTGCTGGAAAAAACCTCAGCCCTACTGGTAACAACCTCAGTCCTACTGGAAACAACCTCATCCCTACTAGTAACAACCTCAGCCCTGCTGGAAACAACCTCAGCCCTGCTGGAAACAACCTCAGCCCTGCTGGAAACAACCTCAGCCCTGCTGGTAACAACCTCAGTCCTACTGGAAACAACCTCCGGGGTAGAGGATCGGTACCCGCATAAAGTGTTGGTAACACCGAATCCACAAGAACTCTACCAGTGGTCACGAAATAACGGGAGAAACTCCCCAGGCCTCTCAAGTTGATCACGCTCCAATTTGCTGAGTCACTGTCGAAGCGGACTGAGACAACTCATCCCAGAAAGTGGGGGAAAACACCCACACTGTACGAACACCAATAATCGCAAACGGTGCCGCAGTCTGGTGGAAGGGGCATGGTACTAAAACCCCTCACAGCCGAAGAAACAGAGGAATCAAACCATCTATTCCGGCCCAACGAGAACAGAACCAGGGGGAAAACTCAACCCTGCTGGTCAACAAGCGAGAACAGGACCAGGGAAAACTCAACCCTACTGGTCAACAAACAAGAACAGAGGAACCCTCTACGTCACGAGAGGTCAAAAGTACGTAAAGCAGAGCACAGCATGCACATGGGGCCCACACGACGTGTGGCCCCAAGTCAACCCTGACCAAGGGCACAAACATTCTCAGGTACAAACAACCACATGTACCTCCAAGCATTCTCGTATACTCCCAGAGTATACCACGTTCCTGCCCAAAGGCTATCATGCACACGACACCCGACGTCAACGCGAAGGTGTAATGTAACAACTCCACCTCAAAGGACTAGGCACGGCCAACCAAATCTTGTGAATCATTTATATCACTCTCCCAAGAGTGTGCGATCATACGCCAAGGGTCCGCTACAAACATGGTAGGATGAACCACCACCAGAGCACCTTTTATTCCACATTTAACAAGATCGCACAAGAGGCTCCACACAACCAAATGGATTGAACCGTTGTAATCCTCGCGGAAAAACATGCGATATCGACAACTTACTTGCCTCCAATGGATATTCAACGGAAAAGTCACCAACACCGCCTCACGCCCGAACGGCGTCCCGTGATCCCGAGCCTCGGCCTTGAAAACAGTCGGGTTCATCACACCATTGTGATCCCCTCGGGAAAAACACGTCAAAAAGACTGCTCACTAGAGCGCAACGGACATCCAGAGAAAAATATGTATTTCGGCGCACCACACCCGAGCAGTGCTACGTGGGACCCGCATCCCGGTCCCGAAACACAACGAACGGATCGCACCGTTGCGATCCTCTCGAAAAAGTACACAAGATGAACTATTCACTTGTCTAAAATGGTCGCCCAGTGATAGAGATGGAAAAACACTGTCGATGCCCAAATGGCCCTCATGGGCCCCACACCATCGTGATGAATTAGAACGGACGGATTGCACCATTGCAATCCCCTCAGAAAAACATCTAGAAACGACTGCTCGCACGCCCCGAACAGACGTCGGATGAAAAAGTCGTGAAACGTTGCACGCAGCTCGAAAGACAGGTCGGGGGCCCGCACCTCAACTTCAGCCTCAATGCCTGAAACCACCCTGGAAAGCTCCGCCTCGGTGCCAGGGTTCCAAAGCCACTGACGGTGCTCAAAACGGACGTCGAACACATCTGCGCCGTCCAAAACAAGTCCCCCGGAAAAACACCAATTCACTTAAATCACGCATCGCGCGACCGAGACACCTCGTTTCGGGAATTAAAAATTCCCGAAACCATCTCAAAATGTTACCCTCGATCCCAGGATCGCGTCGCCGCAGACGGCACGCAAAACGGACGCCCGTAGCGGAACATACGGGTGTCTAAGTCGAGGGGGCAAGCCCCTTGGGCTGGACCAGCCTGGACCGGCCGGTCCGCCCGGCCTGGGCCATCCCGCGGCTTAGCCATGCGGGCCGGCCGCGGACTCGCTGTCCGCGTGCAGACCGGCCACGAGGTCCAGTCGTGGTAGCTGCGTGAAGACCCACGCGGCGCGGGTCTTGGTCGCCGCACGGGGGTCGCGCGCCGCGACCCCTCGGTCGCCGCTCCCTGGCGACCCGCCGCCGCACCGAGGTGCTCCACCTGGCCCCAGCCTCCCCCGCTGCTGAAGGCTCTCCGCACGCCAGCCTCACCTGGATGCTCCACCGGACACCCGCGCCGCCGTCCGAGAGCCCCAATGTCGCGCCAAGCGCCTCCGTCGCCGCACCATCCGCCTGAGCCGCCTGGAAGACCCGCAAACTTCGATGATCAACCCCGACCTCCTCCGAACTCGGATTTCGATTCCAAAAGATGCATCAGAAAGATAATAAAATCCAATAAACATTCAAGGTATTTTCTCTATAATTCGACAGAGGTTCGATACAAAAATTTGAGCTCGAAGTAGGTGCGGGAAAAGAAAATGCAAACGACAAATCCTTCCTCGATGGGCTTCGCCTGAAGCTTTGTCGCGATCCGTCGGAGCCACGCCTCACCGGAGCTGCCTCGCCGGAGTGGAGGAGAGGGAGAGGAGGGGTTTCTCCAGGGGGGAAATGTGGGAAGGGGAGGTTTTGGTTTAAGTAGAAAATAAAAATTAATTTAATTAATTTTTATTAATTACCCATGAAAGGACCCACCTCTGAAACACTCGACGGGGTCGAGGTTAAGCCTCCCCTAGGGTAAAGACCACCTTCTGAGCACAACATAGGTCTTGGAATTTTATTCTGAGACCCCGTTCAAAAGTTATAAAACTGAATGCCCAAAGCCTCCAAATTACAAAAACGCCCCTAGGGCCATTTTCCACAAACGGCCCGTGCCCGCGAAACTTACACCCCTCTTAGGGTAAACGGCATGCTCCGAACTCAACGGTTCCCTCGGTTTCACAATCTGAGCCACCGTCTAAGATATACTTGAGTTTCACCATTAAAAGAATAAATTAATTTATTTATTTATTCATTTAACGTTCTGAAAGCGAGCGAGGGGTCCAAACATCCCGCGTCGACATGTTTTATGTCGTTTCTAGGGTAAACACCCCATTTTGAACCCATCCGTACACTCGGATCTCTAATTCGAAGCATCGTTTAGGATATTTTCCCATTTATTTGGCATTTCTAGTGTGAACGCACTGAAAATTTAATTCCAGCCACTCCGAGGCTCGGAATCGCACGCCGTCTGAGGGCGCTGCTCTGGAATAACATAAAGAATATTCCAAAGTCTTTCACAGCAAAAACTAGGTTCTTACAATATGGTTATTCATAGAAGATAATTAAAAAACAAATAGAATAATTAGTTGTAATGTTATAAAAATATCATTGGTTAGATGATTAGATTAGTTGACATGATTGATTGATTTGAAATCAGGTTATGTTATCCTAGTTAATTGAATATTATAGTGTACATGATAGATATCATTTTAAAATTATATTTCATGTTATTTCAGTAACATGAACAAAATTTTCTTGGAAGATGTCATCTTATGTTTTATTCTCAGGTGCTACCCATCATTCAATACATAATTTGTAACTGAATGCCCATATTATTATACCCTTCATCTCTCAAACTATTTTTTTGAACCGTAATTAAATTCAATAAAATTATGCCAACAAAATGTGATTTGATAATGAATATGAAATGTTCATGGAGAATGGATATGATTTCATTATTATATTATGATGGTAAAATGAAATTTTGTATTGGAGATATTGTATAATATACATATAATTTTTTGAGTAATATTTATTGTCATGTTTTGATTGTAATTCACGAAATTATATGATTTCAAGATAATGATCTATATCTTTTAGAAAAAAGGTAGATTGATTAATATTAATTAATATTATTAAATGATATGTTACTTAACTATTTCATGTATTACAAACAAGCTGATATGATAGTATAGTTGATCTTTTAATGTGGTTTTTATGTTGTGAGACCAATTTATACCATATTTATTTCCACTATTTAATTATTAGTCATACATGATATTTCATTAGATTCATGTAAACATTTGAGATATACTACTAAGTATTTGGATATACTCAACCACGTTTTTATATAAATTTTTATTTTTTAAGGTACTTTTCATTAATTATTTCCTTGATGACTATGGTTGAATTATTGATATTTATTAGTTTAGTATTCAAAGTCATTTATGTCATTCATTTTGGTTATAATGGATTGAATTGATATATTATACATTTTTAGGATTCTTTTTGATATATTATTCATTATTTTCCATGTATTATTGATTTTCAATTTATTCTATAGTTTTAATCTTTTTTATTATGATTGGATAATGCCTCTAATTTTATGATATTTATTTCCTCTATGTTATTTTCCTTCACATCGCCTATTATATTTTGGATTCAAGTGTTTCATATGGTTTCTACAATCACAATAGTGGGTTCTTGGTGGAATTATATCATGATGATATTTTATCCATGGGTTTTTTTCACGTATTAGAAAGTGTTTCAAGTAGGAATATTTGATTATTATATAATATTGGTAATAAAAAACTATATTAAAACCTATAATGGGTGTTGTTAATGATAATAGTTAATTATATGGATTGGAAAATTATTCCTCTCCATGGATCATGATAATTCAATATCTATAAAAAGTATAAGAGTGTTTATTATCAAACGTATTCATTGGATATTTTATCTCAAATCATATATACACATTTAATCCATGATGATTACATACACTAAGTAGAACATACCATTTTATTTGGGGTGAATAAAAATATTATTTTTCATGTTTTATATATATACATATATTTCAATGATTATATTGATTAGAGTCCACTTTATTATTCTAATATATGAGCACTAAATATTGGATCTAGTGATGGAATACTAGATTAAGAGACTAACGATCACATTATAAATTGTTTTAATGACATAAAACAATTATGGATTGTGGACTGTTTTTAATTTGACATCATATCCAAATGAAAATCCTTAAGGGAATTCATTAATTGACAATGAATATTTCTAGAGTGATCAACATTCCACTAAATTTTGATTATAGGGATAAAGAATTTCTCATTGAAAAACAAATTGGGGAATTCCATTTAATCCATATCATTGATCTATCATATAATGGATACCGATGTGTGGATATATATTTATCATATTGATGAGGTATTCTTTAATTATCATTTCTTCATTCAATCAACATGTGTTTAACATTACACTAGGAGGTAATGTATTCATTAAATGATATTAGGATAACTTTTATTGCATTAATGAAATTTCCATCCATGATACTTTATCTACTATGGATGGTTATTTATTTGATTTGTTTATGGTGATGGGTGATGATTATTGAGCTTATGGGATGGGAAATTTGGTTTGGGTATAAAGGTTCACTATTGCCTTTATCGGAGTCATTTTTCTTATACTAAGATATTTTTATCCTTAGCTATGAAATGTTTGAAGTATTTTTATAAAGGTATATATCATAAATGATTGTGTGGTGTTTCTTAATTTTTATGGTAGACGGAGTGAGTTAACCTTGACAGCTCATCCATGTGAGCTTTTGTAACTGTATATGATTAGGAAAAGATATTTATTTTTTATTTTATCATGGTTCCAAGATATATGATATTATGAGATCATTTCAATGGGGTATGGATACTCATTTATTTTATACCATTATATATAATATTATGATATGTTTTATAATAATAGATTCACCGATGGGTGTTATATATTGATATAAATGAGTATAAATTCATTTATATGATAATATGGGATTTAGTAGATGGTTTACAAAATGATATTACTTGACATGAAGCGATGTTTTCATAGAGTATGTACATTACTGGTTTAAACTATCAAGATGTCATTATAAGTGAATGATATAGTAGAAATTATAGTTTATATTATAGTTTTTGTATTTAACCAAATATTGTGTCCAAAAAAATCATTATGTTCATGAAGTCGTAATGGAGTGATCTTGATCACAATTTTATCCTATCATGGTAAGTTTTTATGGATTATTTTATGGTTTTATGATGTTATAAGGATATTTATTGAGGTATTTTTTGTTCTAAGTAATATATTCTCATAATATATTTATAGGTCCTTAATAAGGGACATTTTTTATGTGATTAAGAAATTGTGTGAGGTTTGATGGTTAAGATTATCCAAAATGACATTAGGGTTATTATCTACTACATTTTCAACTATTGAAACGATTATGTATTGTTCATGGTTATATGGAATTATTTATTAAATTAATAGATAATGATAGTTATTAGCAAGGTTTCATGAATCTGTTGGTATTGAAAATATACATAGAATATACCATTTTTTAGTTATCGAGATTAAATAATAAAGATTGTTAGATTGATTGATGGATTGATGGATTTATTAGACTATTATAGAGTGAAAAAAAATATAAAGTATTCTAAATAATTTCTTATAATACTATAGCTCATGGTTTTATACTTGAATAAAGGTTTCTTATGGGTAGATGACTCTAATTGGTGATGATATGTATTACTTTATTTTAATATTAAAAAGTATACTTCCCTAAATTAACATTGATGATGTATATAAATTTTTAAAAGGAGATTTAAACATATTAAACAAGATAATATATACACTATGATAATACAAGTTGATACCATATATTTTATAAATTACACATTTGGTTGGTAAAAGTCTAAATGATTTTTTTGGTCTGGTTGAAGTAGAATATAATATTTTTAACTTGAGTGATAATACATGCATAAAGAAATTGAGTTTTTTACACTGAGTTAAGGAGTTTGTGATTTAACAATAGGAGGGATTATTCATGATTACTGTATTAATTTTCATTATAATAAATTTTTGTATTTTAAAATTTTGACTTACAAGAATTTAATTCAGTTATGGCACATAAGAATCATTTTCATCGATATATAATTATTTTTATCTCAATAAGGGTGTATGTTTCAATTATCATGAGTGGATAGGGGACCTATGTAAATAATCGGGGGTAAATAAATATTTTTTACAATTTTTTTATCAATTAGAAATTAAATTTATTTTAAAATTTACTAAAAATAATGTGAATTTTTCTTGTGTTGTTATACTATGAAATTTGGCATTCAATATATAATATTTATATAAATTATTGTTCCGTAGAAAATTTAATAGTTCATCACATAAAAGTATGATATTATTTCACTCCATAGTTGAAGTGAAGAAATGATAAAATAGTATATTTATTATATGATAGTGGATATCATTAAGATCAAGGATTTAGTTTGATCCTCATACACAAAAAGTTTGGAATCCTATATATTATAGTTTTATGGGGGATGAATGATTTTTTTAGTATTAGTGGAATAGATTCAAATAAGTTTATTGATGAACATATAGTCATAAAGAATTTGATAAGACATAATAATGAATTTATTTAGTTTTTTTTCTTCATAATAATAAAAAATTTGTTGAGATGGTGTTATTTAAAAATTAATGAATTAATGATCAATGAATATAGTTTATTATTTATTTTTTACCATTTCAAATTATTTATAGAAACTTTTTGAAACTATATCATTTTACGAATTCATATATTATCACTAATACATATAAGTTATTTAACATTAATAATGTTAAATCAACAGTGATCATGAGTTTGTTTGGAAAAAAATATGATTTTAATGGAAAAATGTTTTTAATGGTGGTCCTTAGAATTTAGCTTAATAGATTGGGTAAAATAACCCCAATTTTTTAATTTTTATTTTTTAATCTCAAAATATGGTGTTTAGAATAGGTTTTATTTTTTCATGTATTCAAAGAGTTTTCATGTATTTAATAATTTATTATATAAATGGTATTATACTATATTTTTAGATTCTAAGAAAAACAATTAATTTACCTCGGGAGATGATTCCAAAAAAAATATCACACTATTGATCTCAAAATTATTTTTCCACATAAGTGTAAAATTATGGTGAATGTTATGGAACATTGAATTAATACTCATATGATTAAACTTATATAAATAAATAAATAAATATTATTTATGTTCAATAAATTTTTTTATGGTTCTCCAAAATTCATACCTGGAATTGAATTCCATTAGTTTGATGATGTTCAAGATAAAAAAATTTATATAATCCTTATGCTAGTTTCTTTTGATCAAAATAAAAGGCCCAAATTAATTTTAATAATTTTATTATCATGGTTATTTTTTCCTCATTAACCTCTTTTTCATAGATAATTTTAGAGATATTAGTTAGAGGTGGAATGATGGAATCATTTATTTATATCCCTATAGTTAAAATAATTCAAAATATAATTGTTAATTTTGTTTATATACCCTTAATTATGTATATAAGTATGTGGTACAATATAATTGTTTAAAAAAATAATTTTAAACATTCTTTATTTATTTTATTTTTACATCATTTTTTGTTTTTATAGAGGTGTTACCTTCATTATGAGTATTGGTTATACATCTATCTTCAACTACAATATCATACTAGATCTGACCTAAATTGTGTACTAAGGTTAGTGTCTCAACATAATATAATTACTTAAACTTTATTGGATATTCGTTCATAATGGTGTGATGAAGAATTAGAAAATAATAGTGGTTCATGATGAGAGATGAGGTCAGGAATATTTGTTGCTAATGTGGTACTGATACTGAAAAAATGGGGTATTCGATCCAAAACTAGAATAATGAGAAAAACACATAATGGATGAGAAGGATTAATGAAGTTAAATATTGGATGGGGTTATAGTGTTGTAATTTTTTTAAGTATGAATAAGATGAATTATTTATTTATTATCTTAAATTATTTTATCTTTGATATACTAAACATTTTTTTAAATGTTTTTTCAAATAAATTATTTTTTATTATGTAATCATTCAGTTAAGAGGGAAACCAACATTATCATGGAGTTTTATTTAGTATAAATATAATTTTCAAATACATTCCATAATCATTCACATGTAACATCTTGGTTAAGGTACACTCTCTTTTTAATGATTAATATGACGTTTTTTGAGTTTGAGTAGTGTCGATGGTGATCTAGGGTTTTTTCTAAAGATCTTAAACTGAATTCAAGCTACATGATCCAGTTCATGCTATGAATTGTACATTCAATACGTGAATGAATTTTCTTTTTCAAAATCCATGTTTTGGATTCAAGATGTGAAAAATATTAACAACATGAAAATTCTATTCACATTGTGAATAAGGAATTAATGATTTTTAGTTAAGGTGGCCTATTATTTGGTAGATTAACTATTTCGAAAGTTCACATCATGAATTTTTAATTAAAACCTTGAAATATTTCAATTATAGTGTTTATATGTGTTCAGAACCCAACCCCTTTCTCATTCTCCATCCTCTCTTCCCTGAACCATAGGTTTATACCAGGTGATTTTGGGTGAATAGAGCTCTTCTAAGCTTCTCCAATTGGCCCTTTGATCTCTGGTTTAGTTGGTTTATCCTATTTTGGTAAATGTGATAAATATATTATCATTTACTTCATTATATTTTTTTTGGAAGTGGTTTTGGGATATGTTTTTAGGATGTTTGGATCATGTTTTTATTCTAATATAATACCTTCTAGATCCCTTGTGTGATTATCTTCTAGATTCTAGATCTCATATTGGTTATTGTACGGTGTTTGAGATTATTTAGGTATTCATTGATATAAATTATCCATCGACCCTTTTCTAATGGATTTTAATTATACGGTATGATAATATATGATAGTTCCATTTTTCATTACTCTTTCATTTTATTCCATTTTTGGTGTGTGTGTCTGTGGATCCCATCACAATTGGAGTGTGACCCATGATTGAGGTAAGTGGTTCTTTCCCTAGCATATTTTATGTGAACCTTCTAATATATTGATTTATTAAATGGTTTTATAAACTAATTTGAATGATTATTTATTTATTTATTTGTGTGTGTAGAAGGTTTTTTATAAAATATGGTATCCCCTTATTTTGGTAAAAGAAAGGTGTTTTTTAAATTATTTTAAACTGGATTGTGAAATTTATTTCCATAGAATTTTTTTTATGATTAAATAGTTGTTTTGAATTTTTTGGGGAATGTAAAATCCCTTTGAAATTTATTTTATATATAATTCACATGGGTTCATTGGGTATTTAGGTGGAAGGATTAGTATTGAGCCTTTACTATTTGTATTTTAAGGGGGTTCACTTTCTAGGATGCTCCTCTATTCTAATATCATAGATAAATTGGCTCTAGAAACTTAATTGACACTATAGGGGGTTCTCCTTTTTGGTATGTTCCTTTATTCCATGGGCTTTGATTCATGGGATTTGGGGAATTGGGTATGCACACTAGTCATTATTGTGATTGAGGTACGAGTTACCTAGATATCCCAACCCCTGTTATCCTATGGGTTTTTAACCTTGTGTATTGGATTTAAAATGTTTTTTATTTTATATGATATGCTATATGATTTGATAAATTTAAATAGTTTGTGTAAATTATTCTTAGAAACTATATCACCTATTTTGCAAAAGATTTGAAAAAAAAGAATAAATGTTTACCATGATTTTGATATAAAATTGGGTAACTGCTTATCAATCAATGTTTTATTTTAAAATGAGCATATTAGGATTATTGTACATATAATTGGTATAGAAAAACTGGGTGGGATCCAAATGAGACTATTTATATCACACCATGCACACTCAATTAGGGGTGTATAGACCTTTTTTATCTCATGCTAGAAAGGTAAGAACATCATAATGATATAAAGAGGTTTATAAAATCTAGTAATTGGTAGCTAGTGGTGACATGGTGGGTATTTTCCTATATATCACATGGAGTATCAATTGTTAATTTGGATGTCCTTTCAGTTGGTTGTTGTTTTGGACATGTACCTTAGTATTTCTCTTAATGACTTGAGTTATATAACTAATTTTTTTTCTCTTTTATTGTGGAATATTTATTTTATTGTTCTCTTCTTATATATATATGTGTGTGTGTTCCATGTATCTTGTTTTGGGTTAGGTGAAATTGTTCCCTCTAGTTGTTGTGTGATGCCCAATCATGGGGATTAGTAATTCCCTTTAGGTCTTATTGTAGTCTAGTTCATAGCCTAGATGGATGGGTTATCTGGGCTCGGGAATGATAGTACAAATAGTTTATTATTTAATATATATGTATTTATGTTATTAATAAAATGTGTCTAGAAAATTGGATAGGCATAGGAGGTCTGATGTGATGTATGGTACAATATAATTATTTTATTTTATAAAATAAAGTGTCTGATATGGGATATAAAATGTTTATAAAATTTGTAATGATGGAAAAAAATAAATGTGATGGAAAACTAGTCTAATGGACCTAGTATATCATATATATATGATATAAAAAATAACAATAACATTAATAATTATAATGTGTGTTTTTTATCATATTCAAAATTTTATTATCAAGTATGGAATTTATTTTTATTTTTTTATTGATGATTTATTTATGTAATTGATATTGTGACCTCAAGATTATTAAATTAGGACCCATATATGGTAAATATTTTTTACTCATGGTTTTTACCCACTAACCTCACCTGAACACTTCTCCTCTATGTTTTTATTAAATACATACATTTCATCTGCCAATTTTTTTCATAATTGAATAGTCAAAATTAATTACCATTATATATAAATCCTAATTTTGATATTTATGGACTCATTGAGGTTTATTTTAAGGTAATTTACCCATTTATAAAATTATCTATGTATCTTGATGATAGAGACGTTACTCCTAAAATTTTAAAGGACACTATATGGACTACTTTTTTATAGTACATGATAAAACTCTATTTTTATCAAATCAATGTCCTAAATTTGTTGATAAAATAAAATTATTATTTTTAATGTAGATTTTCTCCTAGTATATCCAGTTTTTTGACATCTATGATACATTAGAATTTTTCATTATGACCATGAGTTATGGAAATGGTTCTTAGGATTACATGTGATATTTGATTATTAAATTATATGATATTTTGAAATTTTTATCATGATTATACATCATTAATCTTCTCAATACCTATTTTTAAGGTTTATATGAACCTATCATAGTCTACTGATGATTATGATTCATATTATATGATTTAAAACATGATGATGATGGAATATTTGATAAGAGGATGAAGCATGATAATGTGTCATCATTCAAATAATGATTCTACAAGAATGTTGGGACTTATTTTATAATATGATATTGTAAAATCAAAAATGATTATGACAATTATGACTCAAATATTATTATGGTCATGAATAAAATGTTATAGTAATAATGACCATTGATACATTGATTACATGGATTTGTTAATGATTTTATTGTCTCTCTGATTAAAAATAGTGATCTACAATGTGTGATGTTCATATTGAACAATTAATCCTGAAAAAAATTCCAATAGAAATGATGGATTGATATATCTTTGATGAGTAGTTTTATCCTATATAAAGTGTAGTTACATGATTACAACAATTATCACATTCATCTTATCATAGATGTGAGTTGGAAATGGAAGATAATATAGGTTGTTATGAGAACTATGTGACATACTAATTGTATTTTAGATGTTTTTTTAGACTATATTATTGTGTAATCTCATGCATTAGTTGACTTAGTTGATCAAATGATCTAAAGAAGTAGTAGACCAGTTTTACTAAATAATAACATGAAATGGATTAAAATAAAATTTTCACTATATTATAAAATTAATTTATTTAATAGAATATCATATTATAAGAATTTGAACAAATAAATAATCCTATTAGGTGTGAAAAAACATTTAATTAACACATTGAAATGGAGTGACCAAATTAGCAAACCTATCTTTAGCAAATATATTTGATTGGTTTAGATATAAATTCCTTTCATTCATGGAATTTTAATGTGATGTGTTCATGGATTCAATTTTCCATAGAAAATAGATTTAGTGAGATTATGATATTGGGATATTCATGGATTTTTATACATTATTGAGTTTTGGGAATGTAACTAGTGGTTATTGATTTCTAAGGGTCCTTCTATATTTTGATATCAAATGTGCTATTATATATATTTGGGATTTGTAGTGTTAAAATGGTGGTAATCTCTAGAAAATAATACACATATGAAATAAATTTCATCATAGTAATATACTATTTCTACAATAATAGAACATTTAACTATTACATGATAGGAAATTATGATTCTACAATTCCCTAGCTGAGGTAATTTATATATACTTAAAAGAAATCCCTATTATCCAAGGGTTAGGTTTTCTATTTTATGGGATCAGATGATTCTTTTAAAATTTTCATTGTTTAATATATTTATATATATGATATTTCTTTAAATTATCACTTTTTTATTGATGAAAAAAATAGTATTTAGATAGACACAAAAATACTATTACATATACATTAATGAATTTTATAATTATTTTTTTAGGAATTTTATCTCAATAATAACGGCTATTAAAATGAGCTTTGGGTTATAAATTATTTATTAGCCCTAGTGGTAAAAATATTGCTATGTTTTATTCCATTTTTTTTATGTAGATAATTTTTTGATATTTTTATCTATCCTACATTTCTATTATATTGTATAAAATTCATGATAAATTAATTGTTTATCATATCAATTTACCAGTGAATAATTATTTTTCATGGATCTATGGTTTCTATATTTTTATAAACTTTTCCTTTATGTTCTTTGGTGTATATATCCACTCATATTATACTTGTATACCATTAGTGTAACTTTATAACATATTTCCTATTGGAGGTGGAGTTTAGAGGACATAATTTGTTTTTATGCTTACTAAATCTATGTTATAGAAAATTAATTTCATGATATTGGATATAAAATCATTTAACTAACTAAAAATTATTATTCTTAAAATAAAAATATGTTTAATTTCTCTAAATTAAATTATAGAATATGTTAAATCCATCAATAAATACTAATTTCAAATCATAATTATTTAATAAAATATATATAATAAATAGAACCTTTTACAACAAACTTCATTCAAACCTGATTATCAAATAGAAAATTATCACTATATAAAGAATAAAAATAATGAAACAAATGATTTAATGTATAATTTTATCAAATGGATATTTTCTTATTTAGTAAAGTTCTCATGTTTTGGGTGAGAAAATTAATTAATAGAATATTCAAAATAAATTCTATTTCATAAAATATATGTAAAATCAATGTATCCTTATATATGTCTCACTTAATCATGAAAAAAATATACAATTCATGTGTATAAAGCAATACAGTTCAATAATACTCAATAAAATAAGTTTTAAAAAAATAACTAAATAATCATTGTCCTAATAATCACCATTTGATGGAGATCAATTAAACATATTACTATTATAATTATAAGTAAATTACAACTCACATGGGGACCATTTACCTAAATTTTATCCTTTCATTATGAACTATACCCACATAATAATGTTTGATTATATGCTTAAATAAGTTATCCCTCAATAAATTATATAAATCAAAATTTAAATATCATTTTATTTATAAAAAATTATATTCTATTCAATTAAAACAAAAAAAATTATCAAAATTCATATTTTATATTGTAACACCCCGACCCTAGTTACCCAAAATCGATGCATTAATACATAACATTGGCATGATCACAAAATATCAAGTCTTGAAACACTGATTAGTTTAGTAGCCTTGGAAACACTAGATACAGTCATAAGTCTTACATTACATGATAAAATGGAAAAATACAACAACATAGTCTCCATAGTCCCCACTCATATCCCCTCAGACTATCCCTATATGTCAGTCAAAAAATACTTCTTCACATCCTGGGAAAAAATAAAACATAGAAAGGGGTGAGCTCAAATTCTTAGTAAGGATGACAATATAGCGGAAACTTTCATAAGTAAGCATAAACATTTAAGGCAATTTATAACTAAAACAAAAGCCTTATAAACTTGAAATTTAGCATAACATAGAAAAAATAAAATTAAATAATGCCATTTACTTATTCACATGGATATTCTACTAGTAGAATAATCACATGTAATATTAATAACCACTTTCATAGTGATGGAATGCATAATGCCAGACTATCATAACCACATAGTCAAGGCCTTGTACTAAGACTAAAAATAATATTTTGTCAAGGACTTGTGCCAAGACACTAGTTTCTCTCATGAGACCTACCGATGCATTGAGGAGCTATAGTGGGCTCCACCCGTCACTTACTAAGTCCGATTCATTCCTCATATGAACAGGTTTAAACATAACATAAACATTCGTATTAAAAATAGCATATGAAATGTCAATAATTTATCCATAAACCATGAATCATATAAAAATAATACATACACAGTCAAACATATCACAAAACCTTCAATACAATATGGAAATTTTTTATCATAATAAATCAACTTCAAATAATATTAAAATCCATCAAAGGATGTTGACATAGATGAAATCAAAACTATTTGAGAGAAATATCTCTTTTTTGAAATCATTTAAAAGTCACATAATTATAAGATGAAACATTTACTTTTAAAATATTCTTATAAGATTGTAAGGGAATCTTTGACGATTTTATAATGGCATAAAATAGCCGCACTCGGCGTGAAAGTTAAAAAAGACATTCTTACCTTAATTTAGTCGGAAAGGTTAAAAAGGACCTTTTTAGAAAACGACGGAAAGATTACTTTATAAAAATATTATAAAAAGTCAAATAAGGGTATAAATGACTTTAACCCATAGTTTATAAAATATTAAGGATATTTTGAAATACATTTTTAAGAAACATGGACATGGATTATAAAGAGGTCCTAGTAGATAATTACGTATAAACAACCTCGGTTAATGAAGAGATTGTGAAATAAAACCTTACCTTGTAGTTTTCCTTGGTCGAGGGTAGGTTAACCTCCTATATAATGGTGAAATAATTGTTATTAAATTATAAAATAATAATATACATTAATATTATATCATAAATGATCTTTTAACGTTGCTTTGTGAATAATATCTTAGTATTATCGTTGTTTTGGGTGTTAACGGATTCATTTTCCTTTATATTATTTCTCATGTGAGTCATTTTGGTTATGGATGGGATGTATAATATTCATATCCAGAATAATATCAAGTCTTTAAACATTATTTTTAATCATCAAATGAAAATTAGTTTTGAATGGATACGATAGGGAATGAATCTCATCACGTTCGTGGAGACGGTAATCCGTACTTACGCACGAGTGACAATATCATTATTTTGATATTAAACTAATATATAATTGGATGGTATATCATATATAAAGAATAATTATCATGTTATATTTATTATTTACATAAATTTCACATCATTATTATACCCATCCAAATAATAATGTATTGAATAACAATTATACCGTGACGTGGAGACGGTAAGTCATATGTACGCACGTATAGTGACATGTCATTAAAAGGATGGATAGAATAATGAATTTGGTTGTACCATATTTATAATAACATCACAGTATATAGAAGATACTGGAGTTATTATTTTAGAATGAAAACAACAAATATAACGGAAGTGGAAGAAGAAAGGAACTTGAAAGAGGTGGTGAGATATTTACCTCTTCTTCGGGTTCTTCCTTTTGATTTGATCAAAAGGGATACTTATTTTGGATTTATGACTAAATTAAGGCCTCTATGATGAAGGTAGGAAAGTTTAGAGGGTATTTGAGAAGATTTTGGACGATACAAAAGGCTTTTAAGGTGTAAATCTGAGGGAAGGGTGAGTACCCTTTTATAAGAGGGGTGAGGGGCACCTTAGGAAAAGCTAGAAATATTATTTTATAATAAAATAATTTTCGGTTTATAATGGCCCAAAAGTTTATTATTTAAATTCTAATGTGTTTATGGGTAGAAAACCACTCAAAAAATAGGTTTTAGACCGGTTTGTGTCACTATATTAACCTTATATTTTAGATTTAACCCTTAGTTACATAGTTTGACATTTACCATGTCTCTTTGTATTTCTATATTATATGGTTAATAAACTTACTATATACTTCCAAGATAACCCCAATAGGTTTATTAATGACACATATAATACTATTTAGGCCCTTTGGCCTAACCTTATATTTTTAGGAATATTATATCAACCAATAATATAGTATTTGTTTTAAAAACTCAATTATGTCAATTATGACATTATTTAATAATTTATTTTTTTTAAAGTCATAAAAGTGTCATTACTTAGAAAAAAAATCATTAAATAAACCTTAATATGTCATATTCACCTATAAAATTAATTTATGTCATAAAAACATTGAAATTATATTTATTTTAGTATTTATAATACAATTTATTTGATTCTTTCATTAATAAGGTAATTACTGCATCATCATTGTGTCATAAATATATTTAATTATTTAATGTATAAAAATTATAAAGAAAATACCATTATTTATGAAATCGTTTTTTCTTTCTAATTAATATTTATAGTCTAATAGATCAATTATATAACCTCATATAAAAATAGTTTTACTAAAATATATTTTCTTTTGTTATTTTTGTCTCTACTTTAAATTATGTAATATATAATGTCATTATCACTTCCAAGTGGCTCCATGGGGTCCCAAAATCAACCCAAGGATTACCATGGTCGTAATGTATTAGAAAATAGGGTTAGGACTTGTGTTAGAGTAATTTAATATTATTATAATGTTATTTTTTAACCTTATTTGCTAGATTTACCACTTTAACCATGGTAAATAAAATATTTACCGAAGTAATTATTCAAAATGTATAAAAATAAAAGTTACCTATTTACAAAATTTTTACCTCCTGATTCCAAATATGAAATCCATTTTTCTAAATTCAAAACACATAAGTGGAAAAAATTAATTTAAAATTAATTCCCATTGTCAAAACAAAAAGTGTGTTTTTATGAAATAATAACTATCAGAAGATTGACACTTGTTTATGTAAAATTTAAATGTAAAATTACATATAATGACCTTAATTGTATTAAATGATAAAAATATAATTTAATCATACTTCCAAACCATTTCAATTCATAATTTATCACTATTAATTATTTTTATTAATAAAGTTGTCTTTAATTAAAATTTTGTAATTTTAACTATTCATCAAATTATGAAAGTTATCAGAAAGGTAAAAAAAATTCACCCTAAGATAATTTTTATATTCCGAATCCAAAAATGAATTCCATTTTGAAATATAAAATGTATAAAATTTTAAAAAGTGGGTATTACTATTCATAACAACTAGTTTGATTAGATGTAGTGTGTTAGAATCTCGATGTTGTGTACAATGCAAGCTATTACATTATTCAAAGGGAAACGTATCATGGAATCTTGGGGTGTTACATATATAGAAGAAAATTATTTAAGGATTTTATAACATAATTTCTATTGAAACTCACCAAGAGAAAAATAATGATTTATAATTAATTAATAAAAAATTATGTTTATCAAAAACATTTCATTATAAAAAGACAATTAACTCATGTTTAAATTAGCATTAACCCAATTTAAAATTTTTTAAGAAATAAATAAACACCTAGAATTCTAATCATTACATTTGATTTAAGTACACACAAAAATATCCAAAACCACATAATAAAAATAATAAAGAAAAAATAGTTTTAAATCCTTTTAAATATAATTAAAATATATGTTTTTCAAACCAATATTAATGAAATCATTATTAGTTAAAAAAAATAAAATATAAGTATTCCACTTAATATCGTAACTATGTTATATTTAAATCATCCTTTCTTGTACATTATGTATCATTCATCCATTTATAATCAAATCAGAAACACAAAATCCTTAATTTTCCAATCACATTTAAAAATTATTAACTGAACCAAATGATTTTGGATTCAAGAATAAACAATATTATATCATGTGTGAATCTTGAGGATACATTATATTAAATCTAATGTTTCTATAAACAATGATGCAATATATCCACATAGAGAGGGCATGAATACATAAAAATCTCTTCAATATCTCCTAGGAATCCCCTCACATGAAATGGGATTGCAGCGGATGAAGAAGTGGGTTTTTTTGTTTGAGAATTTTATTTTCATGGAAATTTTAAGGGTTTAAAGAATGGTACTAATATTTAGAAAACCATGGGCCTAAATAAAAATCTTTCCTTATCTCCTTTAGTGAGGTCCACTTACATACTGGTGTAAAACATATAGGTATTATTCTATGTTTGGAAATATTTTAATCATTCCTTAACATCATATTTAAACCCAAATTTCAAACAATCAAACACAAATGGTTGAATAACCAATTTATATATTTACAATAATCCAATTATTTATAAATATTCAACCTATAAAATATTTGACATTAAATATATTTAAATCTCAATTTATACTCCCAAAATCACTAAAAAGTCTATTTTCATCTCTCAACACAAAAACATGGACTGATATTTATATTCACAAACAAAAAATTCCATTATAGAAAAGTATAAGGAATGTAAACTAGGATAAATAGTCATAGGTAAAGAATTTTTCACTTTTATGACTGTGGGACATTAAGTGCCACACTTTTTTTAAAAATTATTTGTTTTTTAGATTGTGACGTGAACATCAAAAAATTCTTATTTTTTTTATATTTTTAAATTATTATATTTACTATATATATACTTTAAAGGTTTTGGAAAGAACATAGTCATTATTTGAAACTGAGTGATATTTTTTATAAATATGAAGAGTCTAATAAATAACTAATTTCTACACCTCATTGTTTCCATTCTTCTATATAATTGAAATTTACAACACAAAAAGCTCTGTCACCCATAAACCATTTTAATGCATTCTTGTACCATACATTTAGAGTCATTCGAAAAAAATTAATGGGTAAACAAAGTATAAAATTATTTTTTCTATAAATTATATGTACATGAACTATATAAATTATAATGATAATAGATTCTTAAATTTGTATAGTTTCCTTTACATTTTATAATAAAAGAATTTTGGTTACCTTTTTAATGATTTTTTAAATATTAATCTAATGAAATTAATTTAAATGAATTTATTACTAAAATCCATTCATTTATGTTTTCCCTAGGTTTTAAGGTTCAAAGGGTGTGTTTGGGGCCTTATTTTCCTTGAAATTCTCATGTTTTTTCTTGGTATAACAGTTACAGATTAGTGTGATGATAGAAAGTTGGAATAATGGTAACAGACTTATATAATGGAAATAGATTGGTGTAATGGTAAAAAATTGTTTTGAGGGTAGAATATTGTTCATATGGTAGTATATTATTCTAATGGTAGTATACTGGTTTGATGGTAGTATATTGGTCTGATGGAAACAGATGGTATGATAGTAGCAGACTAGTTTAATGGTAGTAGAGTGGTCTGCTGATAGAATATTGGTCTGACTATAACAACCCATATATTATTAATATTAAATCAATTTTAGTCTTTTATAATATTTAGTTATATGATTTTATAAATTTATATTCATTATAATAATTTTAGGTAATTTTTATCCAAAACAAAAAAGATTTATTTCTAACCAAATTGGGTTTTCATGCATTATGTGGTTTCATTTAAAAAATATTTTTTATCTTTCAGAATTTTACTTTGATAAATAATTATATCATTTTTTAATTCATAATATCAAAAATATATTATTATTAAATTTTTTGATTTTTCTAAAAAGATTGATTTTTCAATGAATAGTGAAAATTAAATATTTTTGTAAAATTATCATTTATTTTAATTAAATAATGTAATTTAAAAGTACCATTTGATCTTAAAGTTACATAATCCACAATTAATTATAAATAATCTAATTAATTACATAGCATTCATCATTATACCTAATTTTGGTATAACATCATTTTTAGGCTTAAAACACATTCTTCTAAAAACTATTTTTCATTGCATTATATGTTTTTATCTTAAATTAATATTTTCCACTTATATAAATTGAATCATGAAAAATTAATTCAATATTTTTTATTATTAGGTCCAAATTTGCTAAACAGGTCACTTTATTTTGGGTTATTATGAAGAGTAACCATGGTAAATATTTATCACCTCGAAAAGTGTAAATCGGGTAATTAAGGTTAAAAATAATATGACAAGGAATAAAAACCTAAAACATAAATTTAATATATTTTATGAGTGTTTTTATACCATAATAATTAAATATTAAAATTTATAACAATTTTCATCCATTTTTATTTGAAAATGTCATATACTATTTTAAGTAAAGAAAAATACAAAATGTCACTCTCTTGCTTTTAAATTTCTATTATATGTTCACATATGGATAAAAATAAGTTTTAAATGAATATTAATATTTATTTTTATCATAATGAAATTATTTGTATGTTGGTAATTTATTTTTTATTTTTATTTATAATATAATTACCTTAAATGCTTACGTATTTCTGAAATAGTGCTTGTGAAAGCATTAGAAAAATCATGTAAATGATTTTTAAAACTCTAATAGTAATAGTTTTTGGGTTATTTATAGTGTCCAAATAATTTTTTAGATAAAAATGAAATATTAGGTATTTTTTAATGTTTATATTATAATTAAATTTTTATATTTATTACTTGAAATTCAAATTAAATTAATAGTTCCAAAAATGGAATTAATAATATTTTATAATAAATAATATTTTATTAAAATATTTACAATTCATAAAAATACTAGATTAGTAAAATTTAATTATATATAGTTTAAAATATCATTTGTGATCCATTTATGGGTCAATGTTTCTTTTATATAAACTTTATTGACCCCTATAGGGGAAAAAATTATTATCGTGGTAATCATCAAAAGTGTTAATGAGGGGGTTGAAACAAAGTTATAAAGGTGAAAACATGACCTAAAATGTGAAAATTGTATTGTATGAAAGGATTTATACTCATAATAATCCTATATTTTAATTGGATCATTTTTTATCTACTTTAACATAAACTTTAATTTTTATTAATTTAATACTTTAATTAATTTCAGTAGTGCCCCTCCCCTCACTTATAAAAGGAAACCTCCTTTATTCTTTTCTGCATTCCTTTTTAGCACTTTATTCCATAAAATAAATAATTAAATAACTTCCTAACATACCTACAAACAGTATAAAGGTTTTATTTTTTTAATAATACCAACCTTAGAGGGATTAATGTGTAAAGAAAATGAGGTTGTTTGAAGAAGAGATATAGCTTTTAATCGAATGTTTTCATTTTATTTTTTATTATAACTCCATAAAATATTATTCAACCATGATGAAATAATAAAATAAGTATATTCTATATAATTATATGTTATTATGTTAATTTATTAATCTATATCCATCTTCTCTTCCATCAAATGGGAAATGAAATTATCATTCATGTGTACAATAGACTACCACCTCATGAACCGATGTAATTCATTTTTCACTCACCACCTATCACATATGGTACAATTATGTATTTAATGTATATATATGATAGTAATGAAATAATTACCATTATTTAAATATAATATGTCATATATTTTCTTACATATCCATCTATTGAAAAATGATAACATCGTTCATGTCTACTTGGGGATTACCACCTCCCCGAAGCGATGCGATTTTTTTCATCACCGCATCATATGATTGATATATATAATGTATATAAAGAAAAAATGTTATATTTTTTATATAATAATAATTATTTATAGATAAAATAATACATAACATATTTTTTTCAGGTTTGTTGAAAAATTGAAATGTTACTCATGTGTTTATATGACCTACTATCTCTAAGATTATAATGTAATTCATATTTCATAAGCATATTTAATGATTAATTTTAAAAGTATAATTAATGTATAAAAATTATAATTATTACATTATTATTATTTTGGATATGATTTAACAATTACCTATTTTACCATGGTCAATATACTGAAGTCGTTTTGCAACTATGAACCGAACATCCTCAAAACACTGGACATGGACTTAACCGATTAAGTAATTAAATATGTCATTATGATAAATAAAAAAATGGTTTAATGAAAATGTAATAAACTTATAAAATATTATTAAACATTTAAATAAGTTATATAATTTTATTATATAGGTGTTAAAGGATATACACGGAAAGTCTAGACTTGTGGTAAAGGATTTCATCTCAATTTTTCATCATTATAGCATATTTAAATGTTATGAACCTTATTTATTTTATATGGTTTATATAATAAAATTTTAAATTTTATATAATGAATAATTAAAAATTCATTGTATTTTATTTTTAAATGAAATTATTTCATCCAATAAGAATTGACTTGAAAGTTACCAAGTGGTAAGGGATTTCTTAACTCAAATTCCTTTCATTGGGTTACAACTCTTCTTCAATGACTTTGTTATACAATGATTATAAGTGATTTTATGTATACTTTTTTATTATTTATTTCACCTGTTATTATGTGGATTTACATATGTATATATAATAACTTCATGTATTAATTATCACTTCAAATGTTATGATCTTTTCAAGGGTTTTCTTTGTCTTAATCTCATTTTCTTGAGAAATTTTTCATGTCGTGCAACGTGATTTCATTAAATGGTGTACTTGCTACCCCATAAAGTAATTTTGAAATATTAATTAATGTAATTTATGGGACTTATAGATACATCTAATATTATTTATTTCAATAAATTTTTATTTCAAATGTTATCAAATAAGAAAAGGATTTATGTTACAATATCATTTCTTTTCGGGATTGTTTATGTTCAAGGTTTATTTGGAGAAATCATATAATATTATTTTATTGAACCACGTATATTTTATTCACTTATTTTTATGAATTTATCTTATATTTTTATTATCCATTTACTCCTTTATTGATTAAATAAACATCACTAATGTTGTTTGTTAGTGATATCGATATTTTATCTTCTTCTAAATCGGGAATCATTCTCTTCCATATCAATGTTTTATAAAATGTTTTCAACAATGCACTTCTATAAACATAAATTATTTCCTAAAGTTATTTTACATGATATTTGACCTTCTTTTAAAAAAATTAAAATTAAATCTATTATCATTTTCTGAATGGGTCACTTTTGACTCTCTTTATAAAAGATTGAAAAGAATATTTATTTTTAACATCTACGACCTAAATGGGTATTCCTTCCATATGGATAGATTATAATATTTTCAAGCAACATTTATTTTCCATTAGTAAATCAAGATATCAAAAATAATAATGGTTATTTTTATATTAAAAAATGAAAGCTTTCATGTGTTATGAATATGTTATGGTTCTTCAACATTGTTTATGATGATGGGTGAGCCTGATATAGATCATGATGGTGGGTGATATTGATATAGCTCATGATTATGAGTGGTTCTAGTATTGCTTTCCAATGCATTTGGTAATGATTTTGTTCTCCATATAATTTTGTTCTAATTTGACCATATTCATTATTCCATTTGTAAGGGTTCTATAAAGATAATGTTCTGAGATACCAATATGTTTTCTATATGCTTGCTATGAATTTTTAACGATTCCTTTAAACAAGATTTATATAACATGGCTCCTGATTATTGATTCTCATGACTCTTTGCTTTGATAAATCTTTATTCTATGTCACGTGTTTTATGATCCTAGTTTTGATGGGTATGGATTATTTTATGTTATGCTCATACAACATGATTATGTTATCATACCCTTGTTCTCATCTTATTATTACTGATGAAATTAAATGGTTAATTATTTTCTTTACCCTTATTGATCATTTGATCTCACCCTTATTATGTTTTTCATTTCCCCTATTTATGAAGAATGGTTTTAAGTATGTCATACCTAAGAATATTACTATATGTGAAGAACATAGTGGGAGATGATGTGGATTTTTATGAACCAATTGGTTATGAATCCAAACTGTTATGTAAGAATTATTCTTAATTGTCTAAAACTATAAACCTAAAAGTTACATAGGTCTGTAAGTTATCCAATATTTCCTATTGATGTTGAAAGTTTTGGAAGACTAAAATTAGGTCATGTTTAATAGTATGAAGACACAAATGTACCGATTTTTTTTAGTACCTGGTCTAGGAGTATAGGTTTGGGGCTATTATAGTTGGTATCAAAGTAGGGATTAAATAAATTTAATGATTATGATGTTTTCATGTGAGTTTATCTTAAGAGTTATGGATACCATCATGGTTTTATATGTTTATGGTTGATTATAAGTTCAAACGCTTAGACACCCCTTTTGAGGTGTTAAGTGACGATATTTTGTGGTGATTAGTTGTATTTTGGGAGACATTTTATTAGGTTGAGGTATATGTGACCCATAGGTTTAACGTGAAAGGATTATTTTAGAAGAATACTATTATATTTATGGAGATGTATGTTAAAAGTAATGAGAGAACCTTTGAGGTTAAAAAAATATTTAATATTGAGGTTATTTGGTATATAGGGTCATTTATTTATGGAATGGTCTATGTTGAACTTTTGGTGTTTAATTTTTGAGATTTATGTATTATTTATTCATATGATGGATTATAAATTTTGGATATTATCATACCATATAATTACTATTTTAGTTTTGGTTAACATCTAAATACAGTAAGAATAGTTTGTTATCATTTTGGGGATTATGTGATCCATTATGAGGTTATTATAGTGCTTAAAGCATGAAAAATTCATCTTGAATACTCATAGTTTAGAGAAAAGATGAGATTGTGGTGTAAATTGATTGAAGGATGAAATTATACTTGTTAAGTAAGTATATTTCTTTATGTTTTTAATCAATATGGTAAAATAATTCATCAACTTTAGGAAAATGATCTTGAAATAAAAAAGTTATCTTATTACCTTCATTTATTATGAATTGATGGTCTTCTTAATCCCTTATTGATTATTGGTTTTCTGGTCATTAACTTTCTTATGACCACTTCTCTATCACTTTCCATCATTTGGACATTAATTTTCTCCTCCATGTCCATATTTTTACTTCACCCTAATGTTCTTTTATTTGGAAAGCTAATTAGGTGTTGTTCCAGATGACATTCATATTTCTGTTTGTCACAACACTACGGGAAAAACGGGTTTTTGCAATGGGTCATTTCCAACGGGTGGAGGACTGGTCGCAAATAGTCTGTCACTGAAGACTATTTTAGATGGGTCCTTATTCCCATCACAAATAGTTGGTTGTAAAAACGTATTTGTGACAGGGAAGTATTCCCCGTCGCAAAAGGATTTAGGGCGTAGTGCGCGGGAAGGCTATTTGTGACGGGTATCTACACCTGTCGCAAATAGTATCTATAGTTTTTAATTATTTGTAATGAGATTACACTCCCATTGCAAATAGTATGTCGGTGGGAAACTATTTTTGATGGGACCCATCACAAATAGTTTCTTTTAACTGTCGCTGTAATTAATACAAGGGCAAACATTTGCAACAGGTCCTGTCGCAAATAATAGTATTTCTGACGGGAGTCCTGTCGCAAATGAACAAACCTATATATACCCCCCTCTGATTTTTTTCATTTCACTCTTCTCTCAACTCCCCTCTCATTCTCTCCTCTCATATTTTTCTCTTTGATTTTTTCAAAGTTTTGGATTTCCTAGTGGAGCAATTTTCAAGGTTCGCATCCCATGAAAGATTCATTTTAGAGGTATTTATTCATTTTATTTTTAATTTAATTAATTTATTTATTATTTGTAATACTTATTAATAAATAGTAATAATTAGTCATAATTAGTAATAAATAGTACTAAATAGTAATAATTGGAAATAAATATTAATAATTATTAATAAATAGTAGTAATTGTTATTAAATAGCAGTAATTAGTAATAAATTGTAATAGTTAGTAATCAATAGTTGTAATTGTTAATAAATTGCAGTAATTAGTAATAAATAGTAATAATTTGTAATAAATAGTAATAATTAGAAATAAATTGTAGTGATTGTTAATAAATAGTAGTAATTGTTAATGAATAGTAGTAATTAGTAATAAATAGTAATAAATAGAAATAATTACTAATAAATAGTAATTAATAGTAATAATTATTAATAATAGTAATAAATAGAACTAAATAGAAATAATTAGTAATAATTAGTAACATTTTGTAATAAATAGTAATAATTAGTAATAAATAGAAATAATTCATAATAATTAGTAATAATTAGTAATAATTAGTAATAATTAGTAATAAATCTACATAATTAGATATAATTAGTAATAATTAGTAATAAATATTAATAATGAGTAATAATTAGTAATAATTAGTAACAATTAGTAATAATTAGTAATAAATAGTAATAATTAGTAATAACCAGTAATAATTAGTATTAAATATTGATAATTAGTAATAAATAGTAATAATTAGTAATAATTAGTAAAATTAGTAATAATTAGTAATAATTAGAAATAATTAGTAATAATTAGTAATAATTTGTAATAATTTTTAATAATTAGTAATAATTAGTAATAATTAGTAATAAATAGTAATAAATAGTAATAATTAGTAATAATTAGTAATAATTAGTAAAAATTAGTAATAATTAGTAATAAATAGTAATAAGTAGTAATAATTATTAATAATTAGTAATACTTAGTAATAATTAGTACTAAATAGTAATAATTAGAAAAAATTAGTAATAATTAGTAATAATTAGTAATAATTCGTATTAAATAGTAATAAATAGTAATAATTACCAATAATTAGCGATAATTGGTGGTAATTAGTACTAATTATCATTAATTAGTACTAATTGGTGGTAATTAGTAGTAATTAGTGGTAATTAGTGGTAATTGGTGATAATTAGTAAAAAATAGTAAAAATTATAGTAATAAATAGTAATTAGTGGTAAATAGAGATAATTAGTATTAATTTGTGATAATTAGTAAACATTAGTGGTAGATTGTAAAAACTAGCGGTAATTAGAACAATTAGAAATAATTAGTAAAAATTAGTGATAAATCAATATAGTTATTAAAAATTAGCAGTAATTAGTGAAAAATGTTATAAAATAATAAAAATTATTAATAATAAGTAGTAATTAGCATTAATTAGTGGTAATTAGTGGTAATTAGTAATAATTACTAGTAATTAGTAATAATTAGCGGTAATTTGTAATAATTAGCCGTAATTAGTAGAAATTAGTAGTAATTATTAAAAATTTGTGATAATTAGTAAAAATTAACTATAATAAGTAAAAAATAGAAGTAACTAGTTAAAATTAGTGATAAACCAATATAATTATTAAAAATTAGTCTTAATTAGTAAAACATTGTAATAAACAAATAAAAAAATAATAATAATTGGTAAATAGTAGTAATTAGTAAAAATTAGCGATAATTAGTAAAACTTTAATTTAATTTGTAAAAAAATAGAAGTAATTGGTATTAATTATCGATAATTAGTAAAATTTAGTGATAAATCAATATAATTATTAAAAATTATTAGTAATTAGTTTGAATATGTTATAAACTAATAAAAGTTAGTAATAATAAGTGGTCATTAGCAGTAATTAGTGGTAATTGGTTATAATTAGCGGTAATTATAAATAATTAGTGGTAATTAGTAATAATTAGCAATAATTAGTAAAAATTGTTATAAATTAAAAGAAATTAGAAATAATAAGTATAATTAATATTAATTTGTAATAATTAGCAATATTTAGTAATAATTAGCATTAATTAGTAATAATTAGAGGTAATTAGTAAAACTTAGTAGTGATTAATAATTATTAGTGGTAATTGGTATTAATTAGTGGTAATTAGTAAAAATTAAATATAAATAGTAATAAATTGTAATAATTAGTAATAATTAGTAATAATTAGAAATAATTTTTAATAATTAGTAATAATTTTCATCCCATGATAAATAAAAAATTAGTACATACATGGTTGACATAAATTAGTAATAACTAATTTACACCAACCAAAAATTTGTATATACATGGTCGACACAAATTAGTAATGAAAAATTTATGCCAACAATTTCCAAATATGTTATTAAGTCACTAGAACTAGGATAGATATGATGTGATGCATTGATGGAAGCAACAAGAGGAGGAGATACATCGATGACATGACATAATTGACAAAAATTGGTGTAATGATAAATTTTTACATAGTTGGCATATATTGGTTTCATCACTTGGTGATTTATACCTTTTATAAAATCATAGAATTTCTAATCTTTAGGTGATTATAAATGACCAATATATGCTAACTATGTCCAAGTTTGTTATTAGGTTTCCAGAATTGGGACAAACATGAAGTGACACATCGATGGAAGCAATGTCAGTTGGAGGAGATATGTTGATGATAGGACTTGGTTGGCATAAATGTTTTATAATGAAAATTTTGTACATGATTGGCCTAAATTGGTTTCATCACTTGGATATTGTAAAATCTATTATTTAAATTTTTTTAGTAAATCTTCGATTTTTTCATCTTCAGGTGATTAGAAAAATTTAGTAAAAATTAGTGGTAATTAGTAATGATTAGTAGAAATGAACATTAAATCACTATAAATAGTAAAAAATAAATGTTCCTTAGTAAAATTCAATGGAAAATATATAAAATTGACAATATTTAAAAGTAAATTTTGATTATTTTAATTTTTACTCTTTTTTGGATCGTCTTTTTCTAATATAAAATTATTCATACAAAATTATTTATTTTATATTTTTCATAGTAACATGGTGCAAGGAAGTCGATAATAGTCTCTATTACATTATCATGATTGGATAAATCATCACAGGAATCCAAATGGTTTTGGTGTAAATACAATATATATTGGGGGTGTTGAAGCTTTTTTTATCATTTTCATCTTCAAAATCGTAAGTTGTTTCAGAAGGGACAATGAAGTGTATATGTAAGAAATGTGATCTAATTAGGTTTGATAACTTTGAAAATATTGGGTGTCATCTATTGAGATTTGGTTTTTGAAATGATTATGTTTTTTGGTATCAATATAGTGAACGCAATTTTGAAGAAGATATTATAATTTGGTTCCAGATCTATCAAGGTTTAAAAATTTAGTATATAATGTGGTTGTTCCATATTTTTAATAAACTAAAACTTATGATGATATTGATTTAACTCTAGAGTTGGAACCATCCCAATTTTATGAGTTTTTGAAGTCTGATGTGGATTCCTTATATCTTAGTTGCAAGATAAGAAACTCTTAAGAAGTTATAAAAATTTTTGCTATTAAATTAGATAATTTAATGTAAAATAGCTATTTCAATCCAATATTTTATTTGGTTAAAGCACTCTTACCTAAAGGAAATGTATTGCTGGAAAATTTCTAGGAGAGAAAGAGGATTTTTTGTAATTTGGGTCTTGGTCATCAAAATATTCAAGCATGTTTAAATGATTTCATCTTATATTATGATGAAAATGAGTCATTAGTTAGTTGTCCTACATGTGGAAAATCCAGGTACAGAGAGGCTCAAATAGGGAATTCTGGATTGATTCCTATAAAAAAATTGATGTATTTCCCGATTACACCCAGATTGCAACATTTATTAATGTCTCAAAACATAGAATCATTGATTTAATAACACAAAACCAATATTCCAATAGTTAAAGTCTTAAAAAATCATGCTGATGGTGATTCATGGAAACGTTTTGACCAAGTACATCCGTATTTTTCTTCAGAATCTCAAAATGTGCGATTGGGTATTTCTACTGATTGATTATTTCCATTTCATTCTTATGGTAGTCAATATTATTATCATACCATCTTTATAACTCCATACAATTTACCTCTTTGGATGTTGATGAATGAGACATATATATTTTTGACCTTATTAATTCCATGAAATACAAAAAAGAATATCGATGTTTATTTGAAGTCGTTGATTTATGAGTTAAATTTATTGTGAAGTAATGGTGTCAGTACATATGATGTTTTTGTGAAAAAAAATTCTTAACGAAAGTTTCAATTATGTAAACAATTAGTGATTTCCTAGCATATGGAATGTTATCTAGAGGGATTATACATGGTCCAAAATCATGTGTGTATTTTATGAGAGAAAGTAATGTTTTATGTTCATCAGTGGAAGAATTTTTTTTTTTCTTTGACTTTCATCTAATATTTCGTCCAAGTGATCATCTTTTTTAGAGGAATGGATATCATTTCAGAAAATGTATAATTGAAAGAGATGCACCTCCAAAAATTATATTGGGTATTGAGTTAAAATCTATTGCATATCCATTACCTCTCATTACATTTGGACTGACTATAAACCAACAAAAAATAGATAGATTTGGTAAAGAACACAATTGGATTAAATGGACCATTTTTGGGATCTAGTATACTGGCATGGTTTTTTGGTCCATCACATGTTTGATGTCATGAATATTTAGAATAACTATTTTTATAATATATTTTATATATTTTTTGACACACTTCGTAAGACCAAAGATAATTTAAAGGTGAAAGTGACTAGAACTTGAACTGTTCAAAAATGACAGATCAAAGAAGTCAATTAATCCAAAATTAGATTATATAGTTTCCAAATAAGATAATTTATTACATTGTTATTTTATTACATATTTGTGACTTCCAAATGATTATTTTTCCAATTTGGGTGATGTGTCAGAAATGGTTATATTAATGCATTAAAAAGGCATGAATATCATGTTATAATGGAAATAATTATACATATTTGATTTATAAGTTAGTTGAATTCTATGATTTGGGATTATCTAATAGAAATATCATATATATTTTTGATACATTTTTTGTGCTGACAATAGAATACAATGCCATAACTAGACAGCAAGAAGTTGCTGTTTTAATTTTATGTAAACTGGAAAATATCTTCTCATCAGCTTTCCATGATTCAATGGAACATTTGATATTAAATTTTACACATGAAGAAAAATTTGGAGGTCCAGTACAATTATGATGGATATACCCATTTGATATATTCATATAGAAATTGAAGAAAAATGTATGTAACAAAGAATTGGTTGAATGATCAATTGTAGAATCTTATTTTCAAGAGGAAATTTCATTTTTCTACTATAATTATTTTCAATATAAATATCCCCCAAAACATAACCATGTGGTTTATAATGAGGGAAATTTTTATGATGAAATGAACAATCAATTTATTACTTGTTATGTTGATAATTGTTTTTCAAATTTTCAGGTATCTCAACATATTGATAAAATTGATAATCAATTGTGTGTATTGAGTAATCCACCATCCAAAATGGTTAAATATTATAATGCACATGTGGTGAATGGTTTTGGATTTCATACACGTGAATGTGGGTAATCAAAAAAAATAGTGGTGGTGTTTTCTTAAGAGGGTCTTATCATAGAGAAAGTGAAGTTTAATTTTATGGAATAATGAAAAAAGTAGTTGAACTATGTTATCCATGACAGAATTACATAATGATATTTAAATGTCATTGGTTGGATACTGAGAGAGGATTTCATGTTCTTATGTGCCATGGAATCATTGATATTAAATATAAAATCCTTCTTACAGTAAATGAACTATTTTTTTGGCTCATTAGGCACATCAAATTTATCATGAAAATTATTTTTCTACTTCATGAAAGTTAAGTGATTGGTGGAGCATAATAAAAATAAAATCTTGGGAAAATAAGTTTATCTAAAGTGAATGTGGTTCTACTGAAGTGCATGGAACTGAAATTTTTCAAGAGACTACTCTAAATCCATATTTTCCTTGAAGAGACATGAATACTGATGATGACAACCCATAGTTATGGGTCGATGGTGAAGATGATGTAGTTGATGTAAAAAATGAATTTAAAATGGAAAGAGATAATGAAACTAAAACTCCTATGGAAGTTGATGATACTGAGGAGGAATACAAAGATATTGACACCATTATATATGAATATGAGGATGGAGATGAAGATTTACATAGTTAAATTCTAGTTATAATCATATAATATATATATCTATATATAATAGTTTTTTCAACTATTTTCAAACAATAGTCATTTCATGTTTTAGATGGAATCTGGTATGTTTCGTGAGTTAGATGAGGCTGATCTACCTAGTAAATATGTTTTTTTGTTTTTTTGTTTTTTTGTTTTTTTATTTTTTATTTATTTATTTATTTATTTTAAAAAAAATTAAATATATTTTTAATAATTTTAGTGGATTTTATTATTTTCAAATTTTTTATTATTTTATTATTTTATTAATATAATTATCAATTTATTATATTTTGTTAATATTAATTATTATTATTATTATTTATGTTTTCTGTGGTAGCCTCGTCGTAAAAGGGTTTTTTTTAAACAGGGGTAAACTAATTGTGATGGTAAGGGCTCCCGTCACAAATAGTTATTATTTTGCGCCGATCCATCATAAAAAAACTTATTTTCAATGTCATTTTCTTCAATAGCTTATTTGCAACATGACCCCATCACAAATACTTTAATTTTCAGTAGTGCGACCCCCTCTTGCCAAAGATACTACAATGAGGGGAGAGAGATAATGACCTCTGAGTCCCACCTCCAGTAGGCCCCAAGTTGAGACTAGCATCGGGGGTAAAATAATGTCATTAATTAAGAGGCATTACCCTCTATAATAATATATGATTGGGAGATAAGATGAATCGTCCACAAATAACTCGATAGAATAATATAAAAGAAACCAAAACTATCCAAAAATGAATGTATAAATAAAATTGATATAGATAAAAGTATCAAATGTAAATACCCAAAAGCAAAGATAAAAGTAGTGACATAATAGCTATCCAAAGGTCAATGATTTTAATATCTAGCATGATCCATATATTCCTCTTAGAAATGAAAAAATCAATTTATATATATATCATGAGAATACAAGTATACTCAGTAGGAAAACCAGGGTCTCTCATGCATGTGTGAAAGAATAATACTAATGTTCCCATGAGTAAAACATAGAAACGACAACACATAAATAGTTCAACTATCTATCCCAACTTCATCAAGTCACACTCAACAAATAACGCAATCCAAGTAATATAATATAACATGCATCACATCAATAAAGGGTACCACGTAAAACTTTTCTGTTGGTATGTCACTATCACACCCCAATTTCGTATGTCCTGGAGCATTTATATCTTCCAAATACCACACCACTCAACAAGAACAGTCACATCACATCAAGCCCATAGACACATGGGCTCACCACCCACAAGAACAACCACATCACATCATGTCTTCAAACACTTGGTCTCACCACCCCCATAAGCATGACCACATCATGTCTCTCCCGAAAACACATGGGCCACAACACATCCACAACCATAACCAGAGTAGTAGGGTATAATGAACATGAAGGTCATAAACCTCATTCCCTCCTCCTACCATGAATGACCCCCACATTAAGTCACCTCATTTCACCTCATCCCATGCATAGACACCTAAGCTATGTCACGTCTCACCTGAAGACACCTGGGATCACTATCATGAACCAACCAAAGTATCATGGAAACCCGATAACCGAGCTGGCCCTGACATAGCATGAAGGGTGTTCCCGATCCCCATGGGTCAGTAACTATCACCTCTCATCACACAACATGCAAGTGGGAATGATTTTTCCACCAATAATGCAGAAGAAAAGAAACTAGACAGTATGCATAAACAGAAGAAACTCCATTGGGAGTGAAGTACCAGAATACAATAAGGCATAAAAATCCCAAACTACTACAACCCAAGTACTAAAATGGGAAAAACCCCAAGGTCCCTAAGGACACAACTCACCAAGACTAAATCTCAACAGCTGGATCCACCTCCAAGAGATCCCTTCTCGTTGCTCGAACCTGGAAGAAGAAAGTCTAAAAAAACCTGAAGGAAAAAGTAGGGTGTGAGCTTAAGCCCAGTAGGCTACCACCAAAGATTCCATAATATATTCCAAACATAGATTATTAAAATAAAATATTTCAGTTTTAAAGTAAACTGTTTTGGCAATTCAAAATCATATTTAAACAAAACATGTTATACATTTTCAAATGATGGAAAAAAATATTTTAAGCAATGATTTTACAAATGATGGAATATTTATATATAATGGATTATGTAAAACATTTATATAAAACAATTTATATAAATTTAGAAGGATTGTAAAGAATTTTAAAAGCATTGGCATACATTTATATCTCAAATATAAATAAACAAGCGAGCAACAAGGTCATCTTCCAAAAGGTATGATAGTATTAACCAGCTATAGGATTCCTCACTCTCTATGTGAACTCATAAAAATGTGTATACACATGTCCCTATGACAATGGATAAAAGAGACTCGTCACCAACTCATCAGGGATGTGACACACCGCAAGTATTTTTTAGAATGTTGTTGTAGCGTAGAGTGTATCCAAATAACTCACTAACTAATAAAGACTTGTATGCGCTCTTACATGATGGGTGAACTATTTTAAGACTTCTTAAAAATATGATCAATCGCATTCTTCCATTTCAAAAGTGCCAATTTCATTCCATTTAAAACCAAAACAGTTTTTATTCAAAAACATGCCTTTTTCACAAGATAAAACCACTTGGTTTCTATCAAATAATTTTAATCCATTTTCACCCATTTGAAATCCATTAAAAACAAATTCCATAATTTCATAATTTATTTCTACAATTAAATTCAACTATTTAATAAAATTTATTTCCACAAAATCCAAAATTTAAATTAAACAGATTAAATAATCAAATTTCCATAAACACACCTAATTCAATGGAATTGGGGGTTTTCTAAATTTCCATGCCAAAACCATTTCAAAAATCTTGATTCATTGGAATCGATTTTTTATCAATTTAATTGAAATCATATTTGAGAAATTGAATTTAAATCAACAATTGAAATAAATTAAGAAATACAAGGATAATAAATTTGGCTAATCAGAACAGAACCACCTACATCAAGGTTGCTGACATTAGTAGCAATGATAATCCACCTAGTGTGGTTCAATACACCTCCTCACGACATTTTTATCGTAATCATTGACACACCAATTCTCAACACTCGTTAAGGGTTCCTAGAACCAAAACATCTATTTTATTTCACAAGGAAGTAAAATGTTACACGTGATTACATTTTCTCTCTCCTGAATAATTCTCAAATTGTCATTTTGATTATCAAATATGATGATACTTCCAATATCCTTGATAAAATTCCAAATTATCATTTTATGTCAACACATATGTCCACAATATTTTCCTTAGAATAATTATAGACCATATTTGATATTATAATGTCTTTAGATTAAAATGATAACACATGTGGTAGTCCTTTATAATTATTCATTGATAATTTAAATAATTATCCTACGATAAATTCTTTTAATAATTATCATATGGAAAACTTGCGATAATATCATTATTATTCATTGTAATTATCACTTGATAATTATTTCTAATTATCATTTCAAAAAAAAAGTGGGAATTTTCATTTGATGATTCTTTATAATTATTATTCGATAAAAAATAATTAATATTTGATAATTTCATTAAAATTATTATTTTATTAGTTATTGAAATTATCATTTGAGAATTCTTAATAATTATATTTTGATAAATTTATTTAAAAAGAACCATTTAAAATTTTGAAAAGCATATTGGATAATACACTAATGACTTCAAATCAAAAATATGACTTAGGTTCTTCTCGTCGAGACGAGTCCAACGACACCGACGGTGCGTAATTCCGACCAATAACATAGAAGTTATTTAATTTAGAAGAATGGAAGAAATAATTGAAAAAAATATAGAAATAAAAGGTAAATAAATAAATGAATAAAACATACCTTCTTCAACCCTACGCAACTCGTGGACCCTCTGTGGAAGGTTCCTCTACTTGGTTAGATCTGTCGTGTAATGCTTGGGAAAGGAGTGTAGTGACCAAGTTGGTGTAATGAATCCGATCGAATCAACCTACACCAATGATGAAATAGGTTCGGATATTTCAATGAAACCCGAAATGCGTCGGAAATCATAAATTATGAAACCACCTATTTAATCTAGGTTTCCACTGAAGATTGATGGCAGAGTTGTTAATTTGACTCATTTAATGTGTTCATGAATTTTTTTGTGGTGAAACGGGTTCAAAATCATGTTTTTTTTTGAATTCAATTGGCGTATCAATAGTGGAGTTTCGTTGAAGAAGATGAGTGAATAGTGCAGACGTTTTTTTAATTCTTTTAATGTATTTAATTATTTAACAAAAATTAAATGACAACAAAAGCCCATTGAGAATAAATGTTATACTTTGTCTATGATAAACACGATGTTCCAGACCCAATAGTGGTCTCAGATTTCTCAAACGATGATCGGTTTTAGAGTTATTAATAACTTATTAAAGAAAAATTGGAACAATTAATTAATTAAAATAAAATGTGTTTTTTTTTGCAAGAGAGGCGTTCAAACGCCCGATGCTAACAAATGTTATACTTCATCTAGGGTAAACACGTCATTCCAGACCCATTGGTGGTCTAAGATTTCTAAAACGATGAGCCATTTGAGAGATATTAAAGATTTATTTATAAAAAATCGGAATAAATAATTAAATAAAATAAAAAGGGTTATTATTGCAAGCGAGGCATCCAAACGCTCGACACTAACATACGTTATATGTTATCCATATGATCTGTTTCATACTTCCCATATGATGTACCATTTTGGAGATATTTAATTATTTTTGATAAATAATATATTAAATATTATTTAATAACTTTATCTCAAGAGAGAAACATCCAAATGTTCAGTGCCTTTGAATGTTATACCCCTCCTAGGGTAAACCTCATATTTTCGGACATGGCACTGGTCTCAGATTTATCAAACGACACATCATTTTGTATTTATTCAAATATTTTGAATAAAAGTTTGCACTTAATATATTATGTTTAATAATTTTTATTCTGTTTTTTCCAATCT